>CM057453.1:572935000-578805000 GCA_016271365.2 Neoceratodus forsteri
GGAGACTGGAAGGGGGAAAGAGTGGGCAGCCAAAAGAAGTGGCTTTGTTTGTTATAAAGGGGAACACATGTCTGATATATAAAATTGCCATTAATTGGTGAACATTTGTTTTTAATGGCCATTAATGTAGTGGCACAACATGAATATAATTTTCATGGCAATGAAAAGCTCATTTGGACAGTTTTCATAGCCATTAATGTATTGGCGTAGCATGAACATTATTTTCATGGCAATGGAAAGCTCATTGCTCAGTTTTAATGGTTAATAAACATGCCATTAAAATAGCCTAATACAAAATTTAAGAGGTGTACCACACACATTAAATACTTAATGGATGCCTGTCATGGTTATTTAATGGCATGGATGAGTAAATTAATGGTTTGCACCCATGAAACATCAACAGTTAATGGAAATTTAATGGGAATAAAAATTGGCCATTAAAAAAAGGTGATACAAAATTTAATGGTGAAAATGAATGGATTTACATGAAAATAATGGAAAAGTAATGCAATTTAATGGAATTTTAATGGATTTCAATGCAGTCGTGATTGTGAATCGCTTTATGTTAGCAACCAGACTTGCTTCATAATGAATGACTTGCAATAAACTACATTTTGAAGGACATTGTCCTATTGAGGGATATGAAGCAATTTCTACTGCTTCTGGACTCCTTATGCTTACCTAATCCACTTCATGGCTTGTTCCATTGCAGCAAAAACTGTTTCTATTTGGTGTCTTGCTTCTTCACATAGAAACTTGCTGGAAGTTACAGACACGGAAATCCTGTCCTCAATTTATTTATAATATGCATGCATGCAGAACAACTAAGACAATTAAGGCCCCATTTCCTGGTGGGACTTTCACTAAATGATGCACTGCATATTTTTTTATTTTAGTAGCTGCCTCAGAATCCCCCCAGCCCCCCATGCTGGGATCTGAAACTGAATGTATTTGTTTTCCTTTTTTAAATAAACACTGGATTGGATTGTATACCAGAATGCGACCTCTGGTCTGCTTCGGGTGTCTGCTCCATGTTGCATCGCTGCTCAGTCACGACCACTGCTGCAGTTCCACTTTCCCAAACACTGGCATCAGCCAATGTACTAATAAGATGGACCCAGAAAGCTGTTTTCGTTTACTCATTTATTTATACTTTTTTTTAAATAAAACCGGTGAAGAACCTCCCCACCAGCGGTACCTTCTGACCGGCACTAATGGTTGCCTGTTATCTTTTAATCCTCAGCGCGCCGACAGTGGTGCTGACCCCCTGGGGACCTATTAGCCGGAAGTTCTGCCTTCTGCATCCACTGATTTGCTGCTGGGTTGGGAGATCTTTGTCAATCATTCCCTCCCAGCCTGTCAGGCTAACAGGAAACATGTGATTTTAGGCACAGAACTCGAAAGAAAGAAAGATGAGTTCCAATGTACATGCCGGAGAGTAGCGTGATCATGTCTCTGTCAACATTTGTTCTCCATTCTGAACATCAGAACAGGGACAGAGAGCACTTACAGAACAATAACATGGTGCTGCTGAAAGCCACATGTATATTCTGCACCGATCCTCTCCCAAACTGCAGATTGGGGTTGGGTGGCTCCATGGCTGTTGGGGAGGTGAGGGGGCTCTGTCTTGGAAATGAGCACAACACGAGCCGCCATAACAGTGATAAACAAGCTGAGGGACACAGTATAGGACTGGGGAGAGCAGCTAATCTTACAGTGCAGGGGATTAGGATGGCTGGGTGAGCATCCAGCTGCAGAGTGCTTTATCTCCTGGGTGGCGTAGGGCGGAAAACAAACTCAGAGCACTGTTGGAACTACTACGGCCTTTATTTTTGTGGTACAAACAAAATCAGTATAAATTGAAATAAACATGCACAGGGGCTAACTGTCTTTGTTAGTGAACTGTTACAAGAGGCCCCTGCTGCCTAAATTGGTACCCTCAGAGGTACACCATAGACAGCCAGCACTTAGGTATATGTTATACTAACATATAGGGCTAAGGGCATCTACCATACAAGAGTAGATGTCAGGAGATGAATGCATATTATTGTAATACACTTTGCTTGCTAATACATATATTCTTCTATGTATTTTCTGTGTATTTCTTACTTGGAAGATGCCAAGGCATCTGTGTTCTTTGAATAATTATAATATGTAAGTCAGCATTGCCACCTTTCGGTGATTTGTGCTACTACACTGAGTTATGTAAGACTCTGTATAAGAACTCTTTTGTTCATAAACTGATGACTATACAGAATTGTATAATGGTATCTTGGAGCATGGAGCTACCTCTAATTTAGCCAATAGGGCTCATCTCTGTAACTAGAAATGTTTCTAGCTTACAGTAACCATAGTAATTATCATAGGTATATAATGTAATACACCAGTCTCATACCTCGGAGACCGGAGGGAGATCCCAGGAGACACAGAGAAACCTCGTGGTATAGGGAATGCTTAGCATTGGCTCACGGTTCGTATTGGTAAGAACTGCTTAGGGCAACTGTGATTTATCCTTTTGGTAGTCATAAACTTGTTCATTACTCTTATGCAACGTGTCTGTGATTACTTGCATTCCCAATATTGCCAAGAACCTGAAAGTGAGGTTTAGACCTCCTAACAGAACCATACAAAAGAATTTAAATATTACACATTGGAAGAGAGAAGGGACCGGGGGGACATGATAGAGGTCTTCAGGTACATGAAGAGGGTAAATAGGGGAGGAACAGTCAGGGTGCTTCGAAGGAAGGAGGAAGGGGCCACTAGAGGGCATGGGTGGAAGCTGGAGGGGGGAAGATTCAGGGGAGAAAGGAGGAGGTGCTACTTCACTGAGAGGGTGGTGGAGCCATGGAATGCACTACCTAGGGGGCTGGTGGAGGCAGAGACAGTGGAGGGGTTCAAGAGGGGGTGGGACAGGTACAGGGGAAGGGTTCAGGAAGCAAAATCCAATGCAGCAAGAATATCCGGAACTGGGAAGGGAGAAGCCAGAGAAGGCGAGGGGGACAGCAAGGTCAGCACCCAGGGTGGGGGCTGACCAAACGAGCAGACATGAAAGACCGTTAGGCCTATTCTGCTGGCATTTTAGTATGTTAGTATGTTAGTATTATTTATACTGTTGGAGTATAATGTGTGAGATTTGTGAGAACAACAATTTAAAAAATCTCCAAGACATTACAGTGGTAAACAAGTGTAAAATAAAAATTGTAACTGCAGAGTGCAGCACATCTAAAAGTAATGAAGGAAATGCAGTGGTGAAGAAGTGTGCAAGAAAACTTGTGAATTATTTGCAGTGTTTTTACAGTGTACATCTAAAAATAAGAAAGATAATGCAGTGGTAAAGGAGTGTAACACAAAGTCAATGGAGTGCATTTACAGTGCACTGAATAAAAGCAGTGGTGTTTTAGTCTGGACTGCAATAATACTGAAACGAGACTCAAGACCTCAGTGTGCACGTCACTTCCCTCTGGGAAGGAAGGCATTTCACACTTAGCATGACATGCCACTTGGCACTTGGATTTTTGCACTGCTTTCCTACTGGTGTCACTTACTGTATGCCCTGGGAAAGATGTGGATATTGTGCTCTAGTGTTAAAAAACAAAGCATATACATCATACGCTTCTTTTTTTAACCTATCTCACCACCACAGCAGCCATTCTATAGTGTCATAGCCAGCAGTAATACATTCCAGAACATAAGTATGGCATAGACTCCCTTCCTCCCCAAACACATTCTAGTGAGTCAAAATCTCCTTCAGACTATGGGCTTCCAAGACTCTATGTGTAGCCTGCCCAACCATGTATACTGCATTCTGAAATGTGATGGCTTGGGAGGGCTTACCACCCACCCAAGCTTTGGAGCAACAAAATGAGACTCAGAGAAAAAAAGAGACATACAGTACACTGACACACACACACAACATGTATCTGTTACCTGCCCCATTCTGCCACAGCCAGCTATGAGTTTGGACATTCACAGATACTAGAAGTACTGAACTGACTATGGTCTAATGCTCTAATCATTCAATCAGGCCATTAGGCCATTGCTAGTTAAGTACTTCTAGTATCTGCCCTGATCCCAATACCAGCCCACCTGATTCACCACCCAGGTACAGAGAAGTTGAGACTAGGGGGTTACTTGATAGAAAGATTCAGGACACCTGGAGGGAATGGCAGGAGTTGGGACAATGTGGCCACAGCCTGCCCACCTCACCCATCTAACATTACCTGCTGTGGTTACACTGGCCACAGTGTCATGCACAGCTGCCTGTGGACTCACCAGCCACTGCCTGAGGCTTAGGAGACTGTTGACACTGCTGTTGTGCCTGCTGGAGAAGAGTGATTAAGAAAGGACAGCTCTAATCCTTTATTGAAGCAGAGTGGAGGAGCTAAGAAAATGAAGTTTTACAAGGTTCATGCCATGGCTGGGGGCTGACCTATCTCTCCATTTATCATCCTTCTCACTGATCGATCGCTTGCTCTGATTATATCTGCTCTGTGACCTTACTTTATGGCACTAGGTGTCAGGCATTCCTTCATCTCCACAGCCCCCCAAGGGCCAGAACAATGCTCTCCTCACCTTTGTCTCCCACATAGTCATAGCAGACTAAGACACAGAATAGGTCTGTTTAACCACAGAAAAATGAACCCATCACCAATCCTGGAGGGCTTGTCTGCCTCAGATCAAACTGCACAGTGCAAATTATCTGCCTTGCTTGCTAGTTGGCTGGCCTAAGCAAAGGCTTCAGTCCTACTGCCTGAAAACATTTTCTGGTGCTGACTGCAATGCGCTATTGTAACTGATCTTTGGCCTTCCCTAACCCTTACCAACCTCGAATGAGACTGTATCTCTGTCTGTGCTCTTTGCTGGATCCACCTGTGTATGACTGGTGGTGACCCCACAACGCAATGGCTGACCTCCATTCTCCTCCTCCTAATCCCATTGTATACTATTTGTTTGCTTGTCAAGGGTGCTGAACCAGTCGAAGAATTACTTGAGGAAGCACCCATGACAATTTCCACTCCGAGGAGCCTGTTGCAGGTTTCTTGCCTTGCCCTGCCCTGCCCTGCTCATTCACAGCTCCTGGAATGTGCTTTCATCTTAGGCTTCTCACATCACTTAGCTGGCCCAGCTCTAACATGGGCAGCACGAGTGTCTGACAGTTGTGACTTTAACAGCTGGAATGTTACAAGACAGGCAACAGTCTCTGCCAATTCGGGCACTATCCCCCACTGAAAGGAGCAGACATAGCCAACCTGCAAGACTTTCACCAGAAGATCTGCACTCTCATCTGGCTGATGTCACACACATGGATCTCCGCCCAGCCAAGTGAACAGCTCACTGCTTGGCCAGTCATGCTACAGCTGCCAGACTGCTATAAAATAGTATGAAGCACATGCACTGCTGAACAGCAATAGCTGAGGATAAAAAAAACGCTAGTGCAGCAAGTGCAACTTAGACAGGCCAGGCCACGTGGAGTGGGGCATGGGGAAGACCAAGAGCAGATGCTTAAGCCTGTCTTCATTAACCCGTCCCTATCCCCACTAAAAAAAGTCACAAGAAAAGGCCAGTTCCTGTCCTCAAAACAAAATAGGGCATTTAAAAAAAAAAACTTTGGGGGGATTAGTGGTCATGAATTTGAGGGGGCATATGCCCACCATGTCCTATGGGCATGATGCCACTGGGTGCAGCCTCACAAAAACCTGTAAAGGAACAAGATTACTTCTTTATTTCTTCTTGAAAAGGCCTTGCCTATGCATCTCAGCATCCTGCTAGCCTTTCTGTAAGCCTTGTTACATTGGGTCGATGCCTTTAGATTGCCACATAATATAATACCCAGGTTCTTTTCCTTCGAGGTCTATTCTAGTCTTACACCCATCCAATATTTAGTTTTCAGGTTCCCTTTCTCCAAGTGTATAACACTGCACTTTCAGCATGAAAATTAAGTTGTCAAAATCTTACACTTCCACTGACTTTCTTTATTATAAACATGGAAACGTAGAATTTGTCAGCATATAAGGACCTCTTGGCCCACCCAGTCTGGCCATTTTTCGTTACCTACAGTATGATTGCAGACCCTACTTGATCTCTGTCTCTTTCTCCCTCTCTCCATTCCTGTCCACTAAGATTACTTATGCCTATCCCATGCTTTCTTAAACCCCACCATTGTTTTCACCCCTACCATCACCTTTGTCAGAAGGTTGTTCCAGGAATCCATCACTCTTCCAGTGAAGAAGTATTTCCTCACATCTCTCCTGACTCTACCCCCTCCAGCCTCATAGCATGTCCCCTTATGCTTAAGCATCTTTTTTCCTGAAAAATATTTTTCTTCTTTACCTTATTTACCCCATGAGGTATTTAAAGGTCTCTATTGTATCCCCCTCCTCTCTTCCAGAGTGCACAATTTTCATTTCTTCATTCTCTTCTCATTGGCCTTTTGATGCAGACCTCTCACCATTTTAGTTGCCCTCCTCTGGACAGCCTCTACTTGGTAGCACATCAATTGGGCTAGTCAAATAGGGTGAATTAAACCGGGCGAGTACACTTGGCGACAGAAGTTTGGGCTACCGGCACACTACAGCACCTGCACAATATGGGCAACATCACGGATTCGGCAATTGTTATTGGCAAAGTGTGGCATGGTGTTAGAATCCTAGAGATAAGGGGGGTACGGGGGGCACAGACTCCCTGCGTAAACACAGACATGCACTGTTGATGTCATGCACCTGTTGCCGTTACTAAATGCAACAGGTACATGTGGTTGCATATATGGGTGGGTGCGTGCCTGTGGTGGGTTCTGTGTTCATTCAGGTCCCGGCAGCTGTGTATGTACCTGTTAAGTGGGTGGGTAGATGAGGAGCAGCTCCAGCAGCTATGGCCACAGAAAAGTTTGTCTGGGGGGAGGGAGGGTGTCTGAGGAGGTAAGAGGGACACGGTTAAAATGAATTAGCAGGTGGGTGAGTGTCTGAGGACACTATACCTTTCAGCTACAGGCGTGATGTAATTTAGCAGCTCAAATGTGCTACAGTACAGTCTGCAGTCGCCTAAATGATGGTCACTGTAAAATATTCTCCCAAGTTGCTTTTGCTCAAATAGAGTCGCCCAAATGACATGGAGCCCCTCTACTCTATCTAAGTCCTTCCAGAGATGTGACCTCCAGAACTGTTTAACTCCAGAATTATTGTTCAGTTGTGAACAAGTAAGTGCTCTTGATTGTCTCCTAGCTCACTTCACACTGTCAAGCAGTGCCAACTCACTCCATTTAACATCAGCACTTACCTTCTCAATTCCCAGGACAAAGCATGAATTTGGCAGCAAGAACTTTGAAGTACCAGACACCTGGAACAAGCCCCCTCTCCACTTAAGGAATGCTTCTAGCTTGCAAGTGTTCAAGTCCAGTCTTTGCAGCTACCTTAGAACTCCCTGTATTTGTTTTGGTCCAGAATTCCCATCTAACAGACAATGATCCTGTTGCATAACAATGTTCATGCTCTTCGTTTGCTGTGACCTCACTTTGTTAGCTTATTTTGTTTAGTGTTTGGATGTAGTTACCTTTACAGTTTTTTTCCTGTGTGTATTTTAGACTGCATGTAATTATTCCTGCTGGACTATGTTAACCTGTTCACTGCAGCTATCCTCCTTGGGACCCACATGAAAACAAAATGCCACATCTAATAGGGTTATCAGGTTGGAGTAATTTCAGATCGATCGATCCATCAATCAATCAATCAATCAAACAGACTAGTTATCATTCAAATTTCTCCCTTTTCCTTTTCAATTCACTTGCATCTTCCTCATTGCCCACCTAGCTATATATAGCTTGGTATCATCTGCAAAGAGGGACGTCTTGCCCTGGATCCCTCCTCCAGTGTCACAAATAAACAGACTGAAGAGTACCAGTCCAGAGACTGACCCCTGTGGCAGTCCACTTGTAACTCTTGTGACCTTGGAGTGCAAACCATTTAGTATTACCATTTGGGTGCTCCCCCCCCGGCTAGTTCTTCACCTGCCCTATGCATTTTCCCCCCAACCTAAGTCCCCAAGTTCTTAAACAGACTTCTATGGAGTACTGAGTCAAAAGCCAGGCTGAAGTCCAGGTACAGGGTGTTTAGCACTTGGGCCTTGTCCAATGTCCGAATCACAGAGTTGAAGAATTCTATAAGATTAGTTGGACAGGACTTCACTTTCACAAAGTTATGATATTTGCTGTCCTGGAGACCATGCCACTCCAGTAAGTCAACCAGTTGCTCAAGGAGCATCCATACAATGGAGATCATTTAGATTGGTCTGTAGTTTTCTGGGCTTCCCCTGTCCCTAGTCTTCTGCAGAGGGGTGACACCCACCACCCTCCAGTTCCTGGGGATGATGGCCATCTCAGTCAAGCAGTTGAACAGGTATGCAAGGGGGGGGAGTGTGCTATAGCCTGCCACACAACTCTGAATACCTATGGGGACAACCCATCTGGTCCCAGGTTCTTACCCACCTTTTACCCCCTAAGTCCCTTCATATACCATTTCTGCAGTGATGGTCCCCATTGATATTTTATTTCCATTCTGCCTCATGACTGTGATACTGCACTCCAGCAGTGGCCGTCACTGCTCAACTGTGAAGACTTAGCAGAAGTATTTATTTAGAATACTTGCTTTTTGCCTGTCTTCTTCCACCCAAGCTCCCTATCCCATCCAAGCTCCCTATCCCTTTTTTCCTCTTGCCCTGGCAGTTTATAGATCATCACCAACCATAGTTTCTTTCCTGAAGCAGTCATGAGCTGTACTCACATCGACTATGTCTCCCTATTACTTCCGATGATTTATCCATCTATCACAGCCTTGATGCCTTCCCTGACATATAGGGCTATGTCCCCCATCTTTCCTTTGTCCTCTAACCCTCCTAAACATTGTGTAACCAGAGAATGTCAGATCCAAGTAATTATTTTCTGAAGCACAAGTTTCTTTGATGACTATGAGGTCCATCTCAGAGTCTGCTATCAGTGCCTGGAGCTTGCTTATTTTATTACCAAGACTTTTGCTGTTAAGGCAGACACCCTTCCATCTAAATCCTGATCCCCATGTGCTTTTTACTTGTCTTTCTCCCTTATTCTTCCCTAGTCTCCTTAACTTCTTGTTTTTCATGTCGATTGAAAGCTCTGTGAGCCTTCCTTCCTTGGTCCCTTCCCTTAGCTCAATTTGAGCCTCAACCTTATTTTTGCTCACTGTGCTGCAATAAGTCCCTAGATTAGGTGGAGTACTAGCTAGGTTCCATTTCCTCTCTCTCCCACCACTACGGTTCCCCTATCCTCAGTTTTCCCCGTTGTCAGTTTAACTGTCCCATGAAGATGTCAAACTTTGCCCCAGCACACTGCAACCCTTTCTTGTATGGTGAAGACCATCACCCTTGGAGAGCCTCCTGTCCCAGAAGTTCCCCTAATTTCTTATAAAGTGGTACTCCATCTCCTGACACCATTCTTATAACCACCCATTAAACTCCTTGATATCATCCCTCCTTATTGTAGCTCCCCCTTCACACAGGAGAACCTTAAAAAAGGCCAAGGAGGCCAGTGTCCCTTCAGTTTGTTCACCAGTCTTTGAAAGTTCTGCTTCACCATCTCCACAGGCTGGTTCACCAGATCATTGGTACCCAAGTGCACCAGCACCATAGCCCCCCTTTACCATCCTTCCTATCCTGTCTATACCTCAGATGGCAGATGCACCATGAAAAGCACCTGACTATCTCCATCCCATCCAAACCCCCCCCCCCACAACCCTCTCTTCCTCTCTGATAATGCTGTGGGACTGTACGGTTATTATGTGTGCAGATACTACTTGCAGTGTCAAAGTACCTTCAGGCAACCTGAACTTTTTTCCAACATTCCAGTCCATCTGTCGTTTGCTGTCCCGTGTGGCCCACATGAGTTCAGCAAATACTGCTCTAGCCACATGGTGCTTAGATACTGCAAGTACTATCTGCACACATAATGTCTGTAGAGTTCAACAGCATATTTTCCATTCATGCTGCTGCACATGCAGCAGCAGACATTGTGCTACAGATACACTCAAACTATATCTGTTTTAAAAAAATAATTTTATAGATTTTTATGAAGTTGCCCACTATACTTGACTTTCATTTCTTTTGTCTTTCTTTCCTTCCTCTGCTTCAGGTAGCCTCTAGGAACTGGATCCTACAACCATCTTCCTTGTAGTCCTGTCTGACCCTCTGGAGTGCAAGGCATATTGCTCTGGCACACAAGACATTATTAACTATTTATTGTCTGTACTAGAGGTGTGTAAATACCTTATTTTGAATATGTGCTGAGCATTCATATTTGGGAGTCCCAGTTATTCATTATTCATGATTCTTTATTCAGCCAGTGGAACTGGCTATGAGACAAGATCTCCTGAGATTTCCTTTTCAATCAGAGGCCACTTTAAAGGCTTGCTAAAGGCAGATGAATCCTGTATCAATCAATGCTGAGACAGACCTTGTCTCTGTTGCATTTCACTTATTTGGTTAGTCACCCTTACAGTGTGAAGCAAATGAGCACAGAAGGAGCGTGCTGTGGAGTAAGTCTTGCTAGCCTGAGAACTGTGATGTAGCGTATATGTGGACACTATATTTAAGGGATGAGCCTTGCAGGATACATAGGCTTTTGCATATGCCAGTGTGTGGTCAAGGGGTGATATGCATGCATCAAGCTTGCTCTGCTCCAGATGTCTGAGGTGCAGTGGAAATGTCCTCCCACAGCCTCTGAGAGTAGTATGGCAATTGCCAGTTTGGCTCCAGAGTCTGTAAAAATATGGAATAAGATGGGATCTGGTCAGTGATTAAATTGGAAATGTCAAGGAGGTGGAACTGCAATCTCTACATTTGTATGAGGTGGAACTGTCATCCCTAGGAGGCGGAACTATCCATAGTATTGAATGGAGAAAGGTGTCAGCAAAGATGAAACTGAGTTCCTGTGATTTCCTGCAAAATTTAACCCCCTTGATGTGTTGAAAATGTGGAACATGAATCTGGTGAAAAAATAGGAAATGTGATTGTAATGGGTTGAAAATGTGGAAACTGACTGTAATATGTTGGAAATGTGGAACATGAATCTGATGTTAAAAATGTGGAATATGATGGCAATGTGTTTAAAATGTGGAACGTGACTCAAACGTGCTGGAAAAGTGGAATGTAAATCTGATGATAAAAATGAGGAATGGGACTGTATTGGGTTGAAAATATGGAACCCATGAAATGCAGTGTCACAGCACAGTTTCCTGTGTGACAGAATGGATTAACTGCTATTAAAACCTATCTCACCTGCTTGCCTCTTTACCTACAATACTAGTAACACACATTGATCCCATCGACTGCCACCCCGCTCATTCAAGCAACTCAAACTACTCACAATCCGAGTATCCTGGCTTCTCCTAATGCTCTCGGGCAACATTCATCCTAACCCTGGCCCGGGCTTTTCTGCCTCTGGGAATCCAGGAAAAGTAGCTTGATTACCATAGCGTCCATCACCATTTGCAGTCTACTGCCTAAACTTGACCTTCTACAAGCTTGGGTTTCGAAACACGACCCAGACATATTGGCCTTAACTGAAACCTGGCTTACCCCCAGAACCAAGGACAGCCAGTCCAACTCCAAGGGTACACCCCCTTCCGCCATGATCGGCTAGGGAAGAGAGGTGGGGGCTGTATCATCTTTATAAAAGATCACCTGCAGGGGACTGTTCTACCACATTTAAGTATGGGCAAAAACGCTCAGATACTCTCTGTGCACCTCACACTTGGTTCACAGGGCAAGGGCCTCACTCTAATCACAGCCTACCTACCCCCTAAGGAAGTAACTGAGGGTTTTAGGGTCTTACATGAGCATTTGGCAGAAATCCGCTCTAGCCATGAAGTCATAGTACTGGGGGACTTCAACATCAATTGGCTGTCTCAGGACTCCACCACCTACAAGGATGCAGTCTACTCTATCAACTTCCTCCAGCTCATGGAACTACCTACCCGTACAAACTACAGGACAGGTACCAGTACCTTGTTGGACTGGGTTCTAACTAACCACCCAGATCGCATCTCTGGGCTGAAAGTGCTCCCTGACTCCCTAAGTGAGCATTCACCCATCATTCTAGCCTGGTCCAAAAAGGCCAAAAAACACGCCCAAAGCTGATAACATCCCACCTATTAAAAAAGGGCATGCTAGGACCCTTCAAGCAGTACCTTCTGCAACTGAACTGGGCACCTATCCTAACAGCTAAAGACATTAACACTGCACTGAGCAAATTCATAGAAATTTTCAGCTCTGCCTGTGATCTATTTGCCCCTTAACCAAAAGGAAAATTAGTGGCTCGCACAAAACTTGGAAAACCCCTTCCCTCCTAGCCCAGATGCATACCAGGGACAACCTATGGCACGAGTACAAACATACTCTCTCTGGCCAGGACCTGCAAAACTACAAGGCTGTGCACAGTGGCAATCCACCTGGCTAAAGCTAACTACCACAGATGCGAACTTAATTCCTGTTGGAGTGACAGCTGCCGTTTCTGGGATAACATTAATGCTATCATCGTGACAAGTGACACCACAGCACCCACTCTGCTGAGCCACAATGTATCTCTCATACAAGACCCCAGATCCATTGCAGACATCTTTAACAAAACCTTCACTGACCTCAGTCCAGTGCTCCCCCCCGTTTCCGAGACCAAGTCGGATCCACCCAGCCCACCCCCCATAGTCCCCCCAAAACACACCAAGCCCTCCCTTTTTACCTCAGAGTCTTATCTAAAATAGAAGTAAAAAAATACCTTGTCAAAATCCTTGGGAAATCCAGGCACAGCTCTGAGGGTCTTGACCTAAAATTAGTCTCTCTTACCCTTGATGAATTGCTAAGCCCACTAACCTCAATCATGAATCTTTCCCTCTCCACAGGTACCTTCCCAAGCCTCTGGAAAGCTGCCATAGTAATTCCTGTCCACAAAACTGGTAGTAAGTCGGACCACATCAACTACCGCTCAATTTCAATCCTCCCACCTATCTCAAAAGCCCTCGAGTGAATAGTCTATGACCAGCTGACAGCTCACCTCGATAAATACCAACTTCAATGACAGCAGCAGCATGGCTTCTGGCAATGCCGCAGTACAACCACTGCACTTCTTGAGTTCACGGGCTACATTCATAGTGCCTTCGATTGGGGCACTTGGTAGGAGCAACCTTCATCGACCTCACCAAGGCCTTCGATACGGTCAACCATGATCTCCTCCTGGCACAACTAGAGGCTATAGGACTCCCCTCAGACTCCCTGTGCTGGTTCTGGAGCTACCTCTCAGGGCATGTTTAGCAGGTAAAAATAAGCAATGTACTCTCTGACCCCCTTCTAGTGTCCTTTGGAGTCCCACAAGGCTCTATCCTTGGCCCTCTCCTCTTTAGCCTCTTTCTAAATGACCTACCACTAGCCTGCTGACAAATCCTTCTCTATGCTTACGATGTGATGATCTACTCCAGTCATCCTGACCCCACCGTTCTGGAACAACGTCTCCAACAGGACTTCAACAACATTGAAGACTGGTTTAACAAAGCTAAACTCATAGTCAACCACAAAAAGACGAAGACCATGCTCTTTGCCTCAGCGCACAGCCGCCATAAGGTTGCAACCCTCAGCATTCTGAATCTACAGAAGAACACCATTGAAATAGTCTCCAGTTTCAAATACCTGGGCCTCACCCTTGACAGCTCCCTCTCACATGCTGCCCACACCAACCAGGTGACCACTGCAGCTAACAGGAATCTTGACCTGCTATACAAGCACCGTAGCTGCCTCACTCCCAAAGCCCTCCAGCTCTCCATAACTAGTTCGGTCTTCTCAACCACTGATTATGGCCTTGCCATCTACTGTGCAGCCTCGGACAGCACGCTGAGGTGACTCGCCACTACGCTCAACAAAGCCTGCCGACTCGCACTCGGTGCCCCTCACCTGTCTCATACCTGCCACCTCTACCAGGAAACCGGTTGGCTAAATCTGTCTGATAGGGCCCGCTATCAAACTTGCATCCTTGCCAAAAAAGCAACCCTGGGCCTACTGCCCCCTGGGCCCAGCTCCCTCATCCACCAGGCTGCTCCAACTAGGACCACAAGGACATCCAATAAAATCTCAATCAAGGTCCCTATGCACTGCAAGGTCAAGCGTTCTTCTAATACGGGCCCCATTATGGCTCTCCTCTCTTCCAATAGAACTAGCCACAATTAGCAGAATCGACCAGTTCAAATCTGCACTTAGGTCACACCTTTCCTCGCATGGGAAATGCACCTGTCCTAACTGACCAACCCTCCAGCTTAAAAATACTGACTACCCCAACTACTCGCACTTCATGAGATCCTAACTGGCTTCCCCCCTCTCCCTCCCTTCCTCCACCTCTCTCCCCCTGGCCATCAGACTCTTGCCCTTCCCAGATGTTGCCTCCTGTCCCCTGGGCTCCACTCCTCTCCAAGCTTGCAGCCCTCCTCCTACCCCTACCCCTCTTCCAGATGTGGTGTCCCCCTATCCTGGGGACACTCCTTGTCATCTACCACCTCCTCCATCTCCTCACACTTTAATCCTTCCCACCCTCCTCCTTCCCCCCCACTCTCCCCGGCTACTGCTCCTGCTGATCTATCCTTGTCTGTCTACTAAGTCTTTACCCCTTCCCAATGATCTTTTCTGTGTTTTGCCATTGTTGAAAGTATTATTATTTGCTTATCTGTGACAACTTTGTAAATGAGCTTGTAGCTCAAAGGTTGTAATCTGAGAATTCAATAAATAAATAAATAAATAGATAAAACTGTGTTGTTTCCTGCAGTAACTCAAATGTGTAGAATTCTGTAGATTTGGGTTTCACAACCTGGTACACTTGTTTCAAACCAGCCATAAATCACCCAGTAGTGGGGTCGGAGGCAAGGGATGAAGAGGACATGTTTAGATTGGTAATATCAGTGGAGAAGAAGAAGGAGAATCAGTATTTGTGTAGCAGTTTTCATACACATAATGGACCCTATGCATGATGCCAATGCACCGCATAAACCAGGCATGTTGGCACCGCTAAGTCAGAATGCTGCAGAGCAGTGGTCATGCAGCATTCATGACTGGGGCATGCAGCTGGTATGTGCCCTATCCCCCTGCTGTGCAAATAGCAATGTGCCAGGGGTGGGTGTGGGGCATGCTGGGAGATGTGCCAGCAGTATGCGCCATGCAACATGGTGGGTAGTGCTGTGCACCAGGGCCTGTAGGCGACCGGCTGGTATGCTAGGGAAAGCCCTGCCATAAGTGATTCTATGCACCCAGCCCCCGTGCACACCAAAGAGCAGAACTCTCCGCAAGTAGCAGGCAGTACCCCCACACACAGCTTGGGTTGGCCCCGACCAAGTACCCCCTGGCAGACACCCCTGCACACACAATGGAGCATTCCCCATCCCCTGATGTTGCACTCCCCAAGCCACTGCTGCACTGCCATGCCCAAGCAGCCCAGTGCCCAAAAGTGCCAGCATGGCACGTGGTGAGGAACAGCCAACCCCCCCCAGCACTTACAACCCCCAACCCATACCTGCAGTTATGATACCATGAGCCAGAAAGTCAGCAGTACAGCCTTCTGCACACCTTCATGGCAGCCGGCCATCTGAGCTAAGCAAGGACACACAGCTGATGCATGCTCGCATATGACAGACAGCCGGTGGCTATGGAGGTGTGCAGAGGGCTGTGCCACTGGCCATCCAGCTCACGGTACCTGAACTGCAGATACAGGATGGGGGTTGACAGTGCCAGGGGGATACCACAGAACACCACTGTAGGGTTGGGGGTATGAGGTTCAGGGGTCACCTGTGTGGGGCAGGTGCACCTGTGTGCAGTGTGTGCATGGGGGGCACCTTGCTACACAGGTGCTGGGGTTGCCTTGAACTGGGGAGGGTGGTGGCGGGTGGTCCCCATGCTCCATAGGGGTCCAGAGTCCAATGGGGCATTGCCACACAGGTCCAGGTGTCTACAGGTGCAATTCATGCACCTGGACCTGAATGATCCACTGGGAACCCAGGGTGGTCATCAGATTAGATACACAGCTGGATCCGCTTTGCCTCCCTGGCCACCCTGCATGGACCTGCACACTGGGGGGCTAGGGCCATGAACAGGTGGCAACCGGTAGTGAATATCAGCTGGTGCGCACCTGTCCACTGGTGCCAAGCTACGTGGGCAGGATCTGTGCCTCTGGCGTGTGTTTTCTGCCCATTAGTGCATGGGGCCCATTACCCAAAAGCGCAAACAATGTGGGACTGCTGATGACTGTAATACATAGTGGTAACCTGCCATTTTGCACATCAACATCAACAAATGTGGAATGTGACTAATATGTTGGAGATGTGGAACATGAATCTAATGAAGAAAATGTGAAATGTGACTATAATGTGTTGGAAATGTGGAATGTGACCGTATTCAGTTCAATTCAATTTAGTTTTTATTTTACTAGGAAATTAAACCATTGAGCAGGCTCATTTGTAAGGTGATCCTGGGAGGATGCAACATAGGGGGTAATACAAAAAAGCAATACATACAATGACAGTACATTTTTAACAATACATTAACAATACAGGAATAACTGTGTTTCTGAGAAGATAACTATAATCTTGGTTCTAGTATTCATAAAGAGGAAATAATACAGGGTGAATATACACTGGATAATACTAACATCAAAGTTCTTTAACCAGAATACAGAAACAACACAGTTAGGATGTGAGAGTCTCCACAGTTTTGGAGGCAACTTGATGTAAGGTGGGGAAAGGTGTTCTAAATATGGCCTAAGAGATTAGGAGCCTGGGAGGACCAGGAGTTCAGGGGGGTTACAGGTATAACAGGAAAAATCAAGGAAGGAGCCAGGCAGGCATGATAAGGATAGATTATTGCCAAAGTTATTAGGGTTGTGAAGGGAACAGGCATATTCGATTAGGACAGTGTATTAGAGTTGAGCAAGACAATGAGTAAGACAGGGCAAGTAGGTTGGTAATACAGGAGAGGGAGGGAAGTGTAATGTGTTGAATATGTGGAAAGTGAATCTGATGAAGAAAATGTGGAACATGACTAATGTGTTGGAAATGTGGAATGCAACTGTAATTCATAGGTTTCATAGGTTACATACGTAGTTTCAGAGCAGAGAAGATGTTAGTCCATATTGCTCACCTTTTCCCTAACTATGGTACCCCACTATATTTCCTACTCCACAGTGTTTGTCCAATTCCCTTTTCAATCTTGTCATGCTACTACTTGTGACGACATCTTCCGGTAAGCTATTTCAAACTGGTATAACCCTCACACTAAACCAGTGTTTCCTTTTCATTGTTTTAAACTGTTGCCTTCAACTGCAATGAGTGCGTCCTGGTATTATAATGCTGTTCCCTGAGGGTTAGTCCAAGTTTAACCCCTAATGCTGGGTCCCTCATTGCTCTATAGACCAAACACATGTCACCTTTCAGTCTCCTATGTTCCAGTGTATACATTCCTAACTCATCCAGTCTCTCCTCATAATTTTTATCCCTTATGTCAAAAACCAGTCATGCTGCCCTCTTCTGGACCCTTTCTATTCTTTTGATATCGGTTTTAAACCCAGGTGACCAAAACTGGGCACAATACTTCAATTTTGGTCTCACCAATGAGCCATAAAGCGACATAACCACCTCTCTCCTTCTACTTTTTATGTGTTTCCTGATGCTATTTAATATGCCACCTGCCATCCATATCATCTGTCCGCAATGCTGGTTAAACATTAGGTCATTTGTTACCCTAATTCCCAAATCCCTTTCATCAGTGACCTTCCTTAGCTGTACTCCATTCAACACATAATCTCCTAGGATATTATTCCTGCCAAAGTGCATTACTGCACATTTATCTGTATTAAAGGATAGCTTAGCATCCCTTGCTTATTTTTCCACCCTATTTAGTACTTTTTGTTGTTTCTGTATATCCCCGGTATCCTCAGTGGTAATGCTGATTCTGGTATCATCCGCAAATTTAGACTCCCAGACTCCCCTCCACCTGTCAATGATTGTATATATACATATATATATATATATATATATATATATATATATATATATATATATATATATTTTGAACAAGCAGGGTCCCAGGACCGATACCTGGGGGGCTCCACTCTACACACTCAACCAATCTGAATAAACTCCCTTAGACATACTTTCTGTTTCTTGTCCCTCAGCCATGCATTTACCCATTTAGTAATATGCCCAGGGATATTATGGTCTATTAAGGCATCGATTAAGTCCCCATGAGGGAATGCTTTTGAGAAGTCCAAGAATATAACATCAGCTGCCTTGCCTTCATCCAGTGCCTTACTTATATGCTCATAAAATCTCAGTAAATTTGTCTGGCATGAGAAGCCTTTCTAAAGCCATGCTGTACCTCATATGTATCCCCTGCCATCTCCATAAACTCCACAATATAGTCCTTAATAATGGTCTCCAACATCTTCCCTAGGATAGTGGTTAAACTCACAGGCCTATAATTGCCCACCTCTTGTTTGGATCTGTTTCTATGTATTGGTATGACATTTGCCTTCTGCCAGTCCTCTGCCACCTCGCCCCTATCCAAGGAGGTTTGGAAGATTTCTGCCACAAGATCAGCCAGCACAATGGCTAATTCCCTGAGGACTCTAGGACGAATCTCACCAGGTCCTTGAGATTTACTAGGGTCTAACTGTAACAATCTCTCTTTGATGTCATAGAAATGTAGAAAGATAGACTTTGACAGCAGATAAGGACTGCTTGGCCCACCTAGTCTGCCCATTTCCCTACCTACAGGATAAGTTGCAGATCCTAGTTAACCAACAGACTATTTCTTACTACCCCCCACAAAAATTGCCTTATGTCTGTCCCATGCATTCTTGAATTCTCCCACAGTTTTAGACCCCACAACCTCCTCAGGAAGGCTGTTCCATGCATCCACCACCGTCTCTGTGAAAAAAGTACTTCCTCACATTGCCCCTGAACCGCCCCCCCATCTTCAAATTGTGTCCCCTTGTTCTTGCACATATCTTTTTCTGAAAGATTCTACCCTCTTGGACTTTGTTGATTCCACTGAGGTACTTAAAAGTTTCTATCATGTCCTCCCTCTCCTCCTTTCCTCAAGGGTATACATATGAAGCTCCTTTAGTCTTTCCTCAGATGGCTTCTCTTGCAGACCCTGCACCATTTTAGTTGCCCTCCTCTGGACTGCCTCTATCCTGTCTTTGTCCTTGCAGAGATGGGGTCTCCAGAACTGGACGCAACACTCCAAATGGGCTCTCACCAACTGTCTGTACAGAGGGATAACAACTTCCTGTTTTCTGCTGGTGATGCCTCTCCCTATACATCCCAGTATCCCCCCAGCCCTCCCTACTGCCTTCTCACATTGCTTGCTAACCTTAAGGTAATCTGATATGATTACCCCAAGGTCCATTTCCATTTTTATTGCTGTTACTACCTCCCCCCAATTGTGTAATCTTCCCCTGGGTTTTTGTTTCCCAGGTGCATTATTTTGCACTTCTTTGCATTGAAGCCTAGCTGCCATACTTCTGACCATTCCTCCAACCTTGCCAAGTCCCTTCTCATCCTTTCCATGCCTCCTTGTGTATCAACCCTGTTGCAGATCTTTGCGTCATCTGCAAAGAGGCATACTTTTCCTTCCAGTCCCTCTGCAATGTCACTTATAAAGACATTAAAAAGGACTGGACCCAGTACTGAACAGTGAGGTACCCCACTAGTAACCCCTGTTTCTTCAGAATGGACTCCATTTACAATTACCTTCTGTGTCCTGTTGTCCAGCCAATGTTTTACCCAGGCTACCACCCTGGGACCCACTCCCAAGCTAGTTAATTTGACTATTAATCTTTTGTGTTGGACTGTGTCAAATGCCTTGCCAAAGTCTAGGTAGGCCATGTCCACAGCCCCTCCCTGGTCTACTACTTTGGTCACCCAGTCAAAGAAATCAGTTAGATTTGTTTGACATGACCTTCCCACTGTGAACCCATGCTGCCTTGGGTCCTGTGCCCCACTGGCTTCTAGGTACTCAACAATTCTTTCCTTCAGAAGTGATTCTATCACTTTCCCTACCACAGAGGTCAAACTGACAGGTCTGTAGTTTCCTGCCTCTGTCTTGGTCCCACTTTTGTGAAGGGGAATCACATCTGCCTTCCTCCAGTCCTCAGGTACCACACCATCCTCTCATGATTTGTTAAAAAGGGTAGTCAGTGGTTTCACCAGTTCTCCCCTTAATTCTTTTAGAATTCTGGGGTGAATTCTGTCAGTCCCCATTGCTTTGTCCGCCTTCAGTTTTAGGAGTGCTTTCAGAACCTTTCTTCTGTGAAAGGACTAGGATTGACCCCCCCCATCCAGAGTGCTTCTGTTAATTGGATTAGGCACATCCCCCTCTTCCTCTTTTGTGAATGTTGAGCAGAAATATTCATTCAGTATCCCTGCTTTTTCACTGTCCCTCTCTGCTCACCCACTGTCCATTCTATTCAGCCTCACTGTCCCTCTCTTTGTCTTTCTACACTCCCTGATGTACCTATAAAAGGTTTCATCCCCCTTCTTAACTCATTCAGGCCTAGATACGCCTGTAGATGGCATCTGAAAGCATAGTCACTCAGGACAATAACGCCTGTAGGTGTACTCAGCTGACTTTCGCTCAGGCCTAGAAACATCTGAGGAAGTCAGCAGTTTTTACCTAACTATTAAACAAACCGAATTGCTTAGAATTGATGGCATAGCACCATTAGAAAGGTAATTTTGTTCTGAACAATTTTGCTGCTGATACTTTGTGTATATCATGTATACTTTAGGAGTTATTCATATTTGTTTACGCTATGGTGTCCATGGCTGACATTTGTCTCTCAAGCCTCACCTAAGCACCTTGAATAAATCTGAAAAAAAACATGGTTGGTATTTCAGCAACTATAAAATAAAAATTAAATGGATTACAATTGATTGCATAGCACCATTAGAAAGGTAATTTCATGCTGAAAAATTTTGCCACTGATACTTTGTGTCTACCACATATACTTTAGGAGTTAATTGCATTTCTTTAAAGGTATGGTGTGCATGGCTGACATTTGTCTCTCATGCCTCACCTAAGCACCTTGAAAAATCAGTTGTTTGGTATTTCAGCTAATATAAAATACAAACTAAATTGATTACAACTGATTGCATAGCACCATTGGAAAGGTAACATTGTGCTGAACAACTTTGCCACTTATACTTTGTGTGTAGCACTTACGGTTCAAGAGATATTCACATTTAATTGTGGCATGCTGATTATGGCTTGATTTTGCTTAGAAAGGCCCAGGATGCAGTGCTAAGAGTATACAGGGCAAAAGTCGTGGAAGTCTCAAAGAGCTCTTGTGGTGTGAATGAGTTAACTGAGTTGGCTATCTTTTCCTCAGTTTGGGCCTTTGCTATTCTGACTTCCCTCCCTGCTTCCTTCTGCCTTAACTGGTACAGCTCTCTGTCCTGCTCCTTCTATGTTTCCTTATACTTCCTGAATGCTATATTTTTCTCCCTGACCTTGCCCATCACCTCTTTTGAGAACCATAGTGGCTTTTTCATTCATTTTGATTTGTTTGTTTGCTTCACACAAAGGCTTGTTGCCTTTGTGATGGCAGTCTTGATGTTTCTCCATTGTTGCTCCACCCCTCCTTCTAGCCTGTTTGCCAGTGCTTTTCTAAGGCATTCTCCCATCTTGCCAAAGTCAGCCCTCCTGAAGTCCAGTACCCTCATGTTTTAAAGGCTTGACTCTGTAGCTGAGTTTATCATGAACCACACTGTTTGGTGGTCACATGTTCTCAGATGGCTACCCACTTCTAGATCTTAGATCCTCTTACTGTTCCCATTTGAGAGTATGAGGTCTAAGATTCCTCCCTCATGAGTGGGTTCCAAAACTAGATGTCTGAGGCATGCCATCCATAGAGTATCGAGAATGGCCCTGCTCTTGGATGTGGCTGCAGCAAATGTGCTCCAGTTAACATCTGGCATATTCAGGTCTCCCATCAACAATATCTCCCCTTTCTCTGCCATCCTAAGAATGCCTTCTATCATATCCTTGTCCATTCCCTTCCCCTGACATTGGGGTCTGTTTACAACTCCTGTGTGGATTGTGGTGCCATTTCCAGTCTCTAAGGTGACCCACAATGCCTCCTCTCCTCCCTGTTTACTCTTTTGTTCATTGCTTTTATCACTTCCCTTACATAGAGAGTTACTCCTCCCCCTCTTCTCCCCTCTCTGTCTCTCCTGTAGGTTGTGTACCCTGATACTGTATGTTAACATCCCAGTCATTGTTCTTAGTGTACCATGTTTCTGTGACAGCTATTATATTCAGACATCCCTCTCCATCAAGGCCACCAGTTCAGGGAGCTTGTTGTCCAGACTATGGGCATTGGTACTCATTACCCTTCATTTCCTGATGACCTTACACCTTTTTGCCTCATCCCTGTCCTTATTGCATTTGTCACTTTCTCCATTTACCCATGCCCTTCTCCCTATTGACATCTCTGTCTTGGTGTTTACCTCACTTACTATGGCATGGAGCACCCTAGCCTCACCTACACCATTGACAGGCAGCACCTCTGAGAAGGTTACCATGCATGCTAGTTGTCTAAGGCCCCTCCCCAAATCCACAAACTCTTCTTGCTCTACTCTGATCCCTTTCTTAGCCAAGTCATTGGTCCCTAGGTGGAAAATGACATCCAGCTCCCTCCTCTGTGCAGCTGCTCCGGCGATCCTGAGGATTCGCTCCCTGTCCCTCCAAGCCATGGCACCAGGCAGGCACCTTACCTCCTTCTCCCCTTCCTCCCCTAGTTCTACCTTCCTAACAATGGAGTCCCCCACCAGGAGTTGTTTTCTTCCCCTGTGGGGTCCCATGCCACACTCCTGTGCATCTTCTTTGTGGAGGTTCCCAGCATCTTCCTTGGTCTCCACTGCAAGGGGCCTCCATAGAGGAACCACACTTCACCAGAACGGCATATGAATTGTGGAGAGGTACAATTGGAGGGATGTGCCTCTGTTCCACCACCCTCACCCTCCCTGAGCCCACTGTGGTCCAACCGCTCCTCTTTCTTGGCAACCTCTGAGGCAATGGCAGTTGCCCTGGTGGTCCCTGGATGGGAGAGGAGGTACCACAAATTCTGGCCAACTCAGCCTGGAGATGAGCAACTTCCTCCCTCAGCCCAGAGAGGTACCTGCAGATGGGACAACACTGCATCCTCCAGAACGTCTCCCGGAAGACTGCTGCTCCATAGCCACTGCACTGCACCACTCCCATCATGTCTTATTTCTGGCTCCTTCACCGTTGTTTGGAATACTTACTCTTTCCTATGTTTATTTATTTTTTCTCCCTACTTACTTACTGCCTCTATGCCCTTTAAGCTCCTGATCTTCCTGTTCTGAGACAAGAAGATCCTATATTTCTCAGTAGTCTCCTTACTTGCTCAGAGGCAGACCTCCTGCAGCTAGGAGGGGAAAAAGAGCTACTCTTGTCCCTCTAGGAGGGTGGGTCTTTGGTGGCTCTGTGATCACTCGCTTCCTGCTCCCAAACAGGAAGTTCCTGTTGTCAGTCAAATCCTATGCCTATAAAACTAGAACTGGCTTAGGGTGGGGGGGGTGTGGAGGGGAGGGAAGGAGGGCAATATAGTCCCAGTAGAGAAGTCCAATCACATGTCTTCCTTCTAGCTAAGCCACTCCCCCTACTTAACAGATCTTTCCACACTTAGTTAAATTACGCAGATAACAATCCCCTTCAGCCACCTGAGACTAACACCTAGATAACTGCACAGATAACAATTCACTTCAGCCAACTCAGACAAACACACAGACTTTTTTTTACCCTAATTTGAAGGTCCCAGTAGTAGAGTTCTACTTCTTTAGTCCCAGTAGTGAAGTCCAGTCACAACAGCAGCTCCTTCGTCCTGGTGTTCTCTACCATGTCCATACTATTTCGTTTGATCTTAATACCCTCTTTCCTGAGATGTTCCTTATTCCCTGTTGTTTTGACAATAAATATTGATGAGAAGTAGCTGTTTAAATAACCCACCATTTTCTGGTTATCATTTATTAGTTCTCCGTCCTGATCCTTAATGGGTCCAACAGTAGTTTTGCCCCCCCTTATCATTTATGTAGTTATAGAATGTTTTATGGTTATTCTTTACTTTGTTAACTAAATTTAACTCATGTTTTTTTCTCACCTGACCTACTGCCCTCTTTGTTTCTCTTAACAGTTTTTTATACACATCCCAGTTTTTTACCACTTCCACTTTTCCTGGCTTTAGTGTAGGCCTTCTTTTTCTTATTTATAATTCTTCTGATTTTTGGGGTCATCCATATGGGGATCTTACCTGAGCTGTTATACTTCTTCCTGACTGGTACATGTTAATTTACCAAGTGTGTGATTTTAGTAACCAGATTCTCCCATTTCTCACTTAGTGATTTATTTTCAAACTCGTTTTTCCAGTCCCATTTCAAAAATTCATATCTTAGCTCTTCAAAGTTGGCCTTATTATAGTATCCTACCTCTATTGAGCCTATTGACTTTATTTTCTGTCTTACAAGGTTGAAAGTAACCATACAATGGTCACTGGAGCCAAGGGATGTGGTTATCCTACACTGATGAATTGTGTGCCCCATATTGCTCAATAGTAGGTCCAATATGTGCTACTTAATATATGTTGTTCCAATCCAGTTAACAGAAATGTGTCCAAATATCTAACTTCAACATGGTTTCCTGCAGTTTGCTTTTCCTAATCTATAGTGGGGAGATTATAGTCACCTAAAAGAATGATCCTGTCAGCTGGATCTAGTGAGTCTAGAAGGTTTAGAACATTCTCATCTTCCTGAGGTGAGATTGAGGGAGGTCGACATTTAACCCCAGTTAGTATTTTGGGGCTACCTACTAGCACTATCTTCACCCAGGCATGTTCAATTCCAGGTAAAGGGGACATTTCAATGGCTTCTGATGGAATGTTAGCCGATATATAAAGGGCTACTCATCCCCCCCCTTTTATTTTCTCTATCCCTATAGTATAAGCCATAGCCAGGTATATGATGGTCCCAGGTATCCATAGGTGACCATCATGTCTTGGTTATGGTGCAAACCTGAATCTTCTCTGTGTTTAACAGACATACCAACTCATCAAATTTATGAGTAAGGCTCCTCTCATTTAGGGACAGGTACTTCCAGTTTGTATTTTCTCTTGGTTTTATATGGCATTTGGGTAGTCCCCCTAGTGCCTGGGTGGCCTGAAAACCATCCCCTTCCCCCACTGTACATAGTTTAAAAGGTTAGATGCTTGGTATTGTATTTCTTTAGCCAGTAATCTGCTACCATATTTATTTAAATGCAATCCATCATTTCCAAACAGCTTGGGGTCCTTAGATGTGTCCCAATGCTGGACAAATGTGAAGTTTCCTCTGAGGCATCACCTCCTCAGCCATCCATTTATCTGCCTTATATAGTGAGTTCTTTGTGCCCCTGCCCTAGGGACAGGAAGAAATTCAGATATTATTATGTCACAACCCTGTTGTAAATGTGGAACATGAATCTGATTAACAAAATGTGGAACATGACTGTAATGTGTTGGAAATGAGGAACATGAATCTTATGAACAAAATGTGGAATGTGACTGTAATGTTTGGAAATGAGGAACATGACAGTAATTTGTTGGAAATGTGGAACTGAATCTGATGAACAAAATGTAGAACACAGCAGTAATGTGTTGGAAATCTGGAATGTGACTAAAATGTGTTGGAAATGTGGAATATGAATCTGATGAGCAAAATGTGGAATGTAACTGTAATGTGTTGGAAATGTGGAATGTGACTGTAATGTGTTGGGAATGTGGAACATGAATCTGATGAACAAAATGTGGAATGTGACAAATTTTTGTTGAAAATGTGGAACGTGATTGTAATGTGTTGGAAATGTGGAATGTGACAGTAATGTGTTGGAAATGTGGAATGTGACTGTAATGTGCTGCAAATGTGGAATATGAATCTGATGAATAAAATGTGGAATGTGACTGTAATGTGTTGAAAATGTGGAATTAGACTAATGTTTTGGAAATGTGTAATGTGGTTGTAATGTGTTGGAAATGTGGATTGTGACTAATATGTGGGAAATGTGGAAAATGAATCGGATGAACAAAATGTGAAATGTGACTGTAATGTTTTGGAAATATGGAATGTGACTAATGTGTTGGGAACGTGGAACAGGAATCTGATAAACAAAATGTGGAACATAACTGTAATGTGTTGGATATGTGGAATGTGACTTCAATGTGTTGGGAACGTGGAACATGAATCTAATGAACAAAATGTGGAATGTGACTAACTTGTTGAAAATTTGGAACGTGATTGCAATGTGTTGGAAATGTGCAACATGAATCTGATGAAAAAATGTGGAACATGACTGTGATGTGCTGGCAATGTGGTATGCAGCTGTAATGTGTTGGAAATGTGGAACATGAATCTGAGGAACAAAATGTGGAATGTGACAGTAATGTGTTGGAAATGTGGAATGCAACTAAAGTGTTGGGAATGTGGAACATGAATCTGATGAACAAAATGTGGAATGTGACTGTAATGTGTTGGAAATGTGGAATGCGACTGTAATGTGTTGGAAATGTGGAATGTGAACATGATCGGCAAAATGTGGAACATAATTGTAATGTGTTGGAAATCTGGAATGTGATTAAAATGTGTTGGAAATGTGGAATATCAATCAGATGAACAAAATGTGGAATGTGACTAATTTGTTGAAAATGTGGAATGTGATTGTAATGTGTTGGAAATGTGAAACATTAATCTGATGAAAAAATGTGGAACATGACTGTAATGTGCTGAAAATGTGGAACGAGATTGTAATGTTTTGGAAATGTGGAACATGAATCTGATGAACAAAATGTGGAATGTGGCTGTAATGTGTTAGATATGTGGAATGTGACTAATGTGTTGGGAATGTGGAAGGTAAATCTGATGAATAAAATGTGGAATGTGACTGTAATGTTTTGGAAATGTGTTGTGATTGTAATTTGTTGGAAATGTGGAATGTAACTAATAGGTTGAAAATGTGGAACATGAATCTGATCAACAAAATGTGGCATGTGACTGCAATGTGTTGGAAATGTGGAATGTGACTGTAATGTGTTGGAAATGTGGAACTAGAATCTGCTGAACAAATGTGGAATGTGACTGTAATGTGCTGGAAATGTGGAATGTGTCTAATGTGTTGTGAACATGGAACAGGAATCTGACGAACAAAATGTGGAACATTGCAGTAATGTGTTCGAAATGCGGAATGTGACTGTAATGTGTAGGGAATGTGGAACAGGAATCGGATGAACAAAATGTGGAATGTGACTAATTTGTTGAAAATGTGGAACGTGATTGTAATGTGTTGGAAATGTGAAACATGATTCTGATGAAAAAATGTGGAATGTGACTGTAATGTGTTGGAAATGAGGAATGTGACTGTAATGAGCTGGGAATGTGAAACATGAATCTGATGAACAAAATGCAGAATGTGACTGTAATATGTTAGATATGTGGAATGTGACTGTAATGCATTAGAAATGTGAAATGTGATTAATGTGTTAGGGGTGTGGAACATGAATCTGAAGATCAAAATGTGGAATGTGACTGTAATGGGTTGGAAATGTGAAATACGACTGTAACGTGTTGGAAATGTGGACATGAATCTGAATATAAAAGTGGGGAATGAGACTGTAATGTGTTGGAAATGTGGAATGTGACAGCAATGTGTTGGCAATATGGAATGTGACTGTAATGTGTTAGAAATGTGGAACTGGATTCTGATGACCAAAATGTGGAATGTGACTGTAATGTGTTGGAAATGTGGAATGTGACTAATGTGTTGGAAACATGGAACAGGAATCTGATGAACAAAATGTGGAACATGACTGTAACGTGTTGGGAATGTGGAATAGGAATCGGATGAACAAAATGTGGAATGTGACTAATTTGTTGAAAATGTGGAACCTGATTGTAATGTGTAGGAAATGTGGAACAAGAATCTGATGAAAAAATGTGGAACATGACTGAAATGTATTGGAAATGTGGAATGTGCTGTAATGTGTTGGGAATGTGTAACATGAAGCTGTTGAACAAAATGTAGAATATGACTGTAGTGTGTTAGAAATGAGGAATGTGACTAGTGTGTTGGGAATGTGGAACATGAATCTGATGAACAAAATGCGGAACGTGACTGTAATGTGCTGGAAATGTGGAATGTGACTATAATGTGTGAGAAATGTGGAATGTGACTAATGTGTTGGGAATGTGGAACATGAATCTGATGAACAAAATGTGGAATGTGACTGTAATGTGCTGGAAATGTGGAATGCCACTATAATGTATTGGAAATATGGAACGTGAATCTGAATATAAAAATGAGGAATGGGACTGTAATGACTTGGAAATGTGTAATGTGAATCTGATGAGAAAAATGTGGAACAAAGCTGTAATGTGTTGGAAATCTGGAATGTGACTAAAGTGTATTGGAAATATGGAATATGAATCTGATTAACAAAATGTGGAACGTGACTGTAATGTGTTGGAAAAGAGGAATGTGACTGTAATGAGTTGGGAATGTGGAACAAGAATCTTAAGAACAAAATGTGGAATGTGACTGTAATGGTTTGGAATGGTGAAATGCGACTGTAATGTGTTGGAAATGTGGAACGTGAATTTGAATATAAAAGTGAGGAATGGGACTGTAATGTGTTGGAAATGTGGAATGTAACTGTAATGTGTTGGAAATGCGGAATGTGACTATAATGTGTCGTAAATTTAGAAGTGGAATCTGATTAACAAAATGTGGAATGTGACTAATGTGTTGGAAATGTGGAATGTGACTAATGTGTTGGGAACATGGAACAGGACTCTGATGAACAAAATGTGGAACATCACTGTAATGTGTTGGAAATGTGGAATGCGACTAATTTGTTGAAAATGTGGAACATAATTGTAATGTGTTGGAAATGTGGAATGTGGCTGCAATGTTTTGGAAAGGTGGAATGTGACTGTAATGTGTTGGGAATGTGTAGCATGAATCTGATGAACAAACTGTGGAACGTGACTGTAATGTGTTGGAAATGTGGAACGTGAATCTGAATATAAAAATGAGGAATGGGACTGTAATGAGTTGGAAATGTGTAATGTGAATCTGATGAGCAAAATGTGGAACAAAACTGTAATGTGTTGGAAATCTGGAATGTGATTAAAATGTGTTGGATATGTGGAATATGAATCTGATGAACAAAATGTGTAATGTGACTGTAATGTGTTAGAAATCTGGAATGTGACTGTAGTGTGTTAGAAATGTGGAATGTGACTAATGTGTTAGGGGTGTGGAACATGAATCTGAAGAACAAAATGTGGAATGTGACTGTAATGGGTTGTAAATGTAGAATGCGACTGTAATGTGTTGGAAATGTGGAAAATGAATCTGATGAACAAAATGTAGAACGTGACTCTAATGTGTTGAAAATGTGGAATCTGACAGAAATGTGTTGAAAATGTAGAATGTGAATCTGATAAACAAAATGTAGAACATAACTGTAATTTGTTGGAAATCTGGAATGTGACTAAAATGTTTTGGAAATGTGGAATAGGAATCTGATGAACAAAAATGTGGAATGTGACTATAATGTGTTGGAAATGTGGAACGAGACTGGAATATATTGTGTAACTCCCGTTTTCCTTGGGTTCGAGGAGAAAACATTCACTCAGTATCATGGCTAGGTTTGTACTTCTGGTCAGTGGTGTCCAAGTAACTCCAGACACAGGAAGCAATAACTGCAATGTCCAAACCAGGAAAGGGATTCTAGAGTGTGGCTTTTATTCACATCAACACAGGAATAACAAAGCAAAGATGGACCCCCACAGGGCTACACTCACTGGCAATGCAGATTTACAGAGGTCAGAACACACCTTCTTTACTACACAAGACCCTCAGGTTCTGAACACAACAGGGCTCACACGGCTTGAACTGGTACTCTTCTACTCTGATTCCTTGACATGGCACCCTGGCCAGTTCTTGGACACTTTTCCATATAGCATGGAGTTTGAAGGTGGCTGCGTAAACCACCCATGAGCACTTTCTAGCTCTAAAGGGAAAATCATCCTTAATCTCACGTCTGGGTACTCTCTGCAGACACTGGCCAAGTGCCTGGGAGAAAGCTAAAGGTGCCCAAACTGAATCCATTGAGGTAAACCTGGTTACTCCAGATGGGGGGCTCCCAACTCTTGCTCCCAAATCTATACCCGGCCATTCCTTTGGAATGACACCTTTCTTCGAAACTACTGGTTGTAGATGCTATCTCGAAATGTTTGTCACATTTAACATTCTACACTGTATTTAGGTGGTGTCCTGACTTAAACAGTTCTGTTAGTGGCTATGTCCATTCTTTAGACCCCCACTGTTGCAGATGCTTCCAAGCCATACACAAATTTAAAAGCACTGTACTTGGCTAGTCTTCTCCTGACCCCACAGTAAGCAGATACTTTAACACAACTCTCTGTCTTGGTGAACATAGGCTCTATATCAGAACAGACTGACTGTGGTATGCAGGTGCCCTAGGGCTTCTCTCAAATGACACAAACAAATTCTCTGGTTCTCAACAGACTTCCCATTTTCGGGCAGCTTTTCTCTTTCCAGGCAGGGCCAGAGGATTGCCCCTGAAATGCTGGAATTCGTCCCATCCCTCCTGGGATAGGGCACTAGAACAACACATGGAACCATCTCTACCACTTCCTTCTGGTCTCTTCTGTGTTCCTTTCTAGGGTGAGAACACATAACCCATTTTCTGATGTAGCTCTAAAGCAGAACAAGGCTCTGAGGGGCTGCCAACTGCAGCACACCTCTTCTTCTCTCAAGACTCCACTGCAGATTCCCCAGACTGACTTGAATTCCCCAGCATTCTAACACTAACCCCTGCTGTAAGCATTCCAATGTGGCTTTTGCCACTGTGAGAATTCTGTGGTGATGTCATCCCTTCAGCTCAGCTGAGACTGAGGACAGAGTGAGACAGTGTGAAATCCATTTAACTGGAGTCTCACAAGCTGCCTTTCCCTGCCGGCCACTGGTTCTAAGTGGGATTCTAGTAAGCCCGGGTAACAAGGGGGTTACACCAACCCTCGGCCAGGAAAATGACTATCTGCAGTCATTACTTACCTGGCCCAGGCCATCCTACCCTATGTGCTACCTATGGAGAGGGGTGATCAGGCCCTCTCCTGCCATGTGCTAGGCACAGGCAGGCAACACTAAGGGCCCAGAGGCCATCGGCTGACACATCAGCCTCTACTCTATGCTCTTGCTATGGTTACCTAGTGGCCCTGGAAGAATTGCCCAGAGCATAGCCCTAATAGATCAGTACTGCGGCCCCTCTGGCCAGTCAGGACCACAACCTGTTTATCCCCCCAGCCCTCTAGGGAAAACCTATCTGACCAGAACCCAAACTTACCCAAAAACAGGGGAACCTCCCCCCGTCCCTGGACACCTGCAACCAAAACACAAGGGAGCTAACACTACACTCTAAGCATTACTTCCACACTCCCCCACAACCATACCTGTGGAAGGAAAAGTTAACACAGTTAACAACAAGAAAGTACTTTAAACAACAACTCTGCACTTTAAAGACTACTACTTTAAAGCACTAGGGGAACTCTGATGAATCCCTCACTCCTCTTCTTGTCTTCTCTTCTGTCTTCTCTTCTTGTCTTCATCAGGATCACCTGCAAGAGAAAAGACAAAAACAACTCCTAAGCTGCAAACACAATAACTATCTAACCCCTACCATCAAAACACTGGAGAATCTCAAAAATATTTTTTAGAAAAGTAGAAAAACAGTAAACAGTAAAAACAATAGAAAAACATTAACATTATTTGCAATACACTTTTTGGGGATGGACTGCCCTAAATTGTCCCATCTAATGACAACAGTTCCCAAAGGCAAGTCCAAGAAAGAGTCTCTCCTGGGCCGGAGCCCGGTGAAGCACAGTTCTAATAGGACTGTAGTCCCGAAAGGGAGAGTCTTTGAGGATAATTCAAACAGTCTGAAGTCTGCTAGGTGTAGGGTGTGTACTGCAATGTCATTAAGATTGAAAAGTTTGGACTTACCAGTCCCTTGAAGAACGAAAATGATACAGCACCTGGATTTCCAGCCGAAGACTCTCCCTGGCAGCATTCTTCGGATACAGCTGGGCGGACATCTTATGGAAAATGACAGGATGACACTTCTGGAAACTGCTGGGTCAATGTCATCTAGGAGATGGAACCTTGGAACAGGAAATTAAACAGCTGGTCTGAAGTCATCCAAAATCCCAGGCGATGAATCAGGATACAGCTGGACTGGTGTCCTCTCTGGATATGAAGTCATCTGGAAGACCAGGCGATGGAATCTGGAAAGCCAGTCAATGGAATCTGGAAGGCACACTGCATGGCTGATGAATCTGGGGCACCTGGATCCTGGAATGCCAGACTGGCGGAACAACATAGATATGGCAACAGCTGGATGGCAGCACTGGCTACCACTGCTCTGCTTTCCACTTGGTAGGCATGGACACATTCGCAGGGAGTTGGTTGCATTGGATAAAGTAACACATTGGATCAAGTGCAAGAATTATTACCCCGTCTGGGTGCTCATAATTCACATTGTAGAAGGCTTCATGGCCCTCTCCATCCCCGATCTGAACAGTGTCTATGAATAGTATCCTGCCCACTTTCCACTGTTTGAATTTCTCTGAAATTACTCTGTCTCTGACAAATTGACTTGCACCAGGATGCACATATTTGTTTGCCTCTTCCACTATCCAGGATTTCCTGTTTCTTTCAATCTCCTCCCAGACTCTCCAAAGAAAGGTAAGAAAGGATATCCCATAGATCTCATTCACCTTCCTACAAACCAGTCTTTCCTCTTTACTACACTTGGTCAACTTTAGACCTCTGGCCTGGCTTGGTTGTGGCCAGTTCTGGTTCTGCCAGCTACGCATACTCAGTGCAATGTAAAATAGATCTTTGATTCCTTCTTGTGGGAACAGGGCAGTTTAGTCACCAATCTCTCCTTCTGTTTGCTCCTCTGAGGCAAGAGCCCGAGGCTGTGGACCAGCACCTTCTTCACAGGGCCACATAGGTTCCCCCTCATCCTCTTCCTTGCTGAGGATCTGAGTCCAGGAGTGAGCAGTCATCCTCACTCCTGAGACTATCCACTCTTCACTGGGTGCGGAGATCGACACCTCCCATTCAAGAGTCTCTCTCATCTCATCTTCTCCTATGAGACTAGGGCTTGGTCTCTCTCTCTCTCCATGGATCTGCTGATGCTCCCTCCACACTGTCTCTCTGTGACCTGGACTCAGATATATCAGCACTTCTTTGCTCTGTCTGTAGATCCACACTCTCTTCCTTTGTGCCACACTCTGCTGAGCTTCCTCCAACAGGCTCCACCTGGTGCTGTGTGCTGCCACTTGCAGAATCTTGATGCTTTGTCTATGTGGGAGCCAAATGAATCTTGGGTGCCCTAGTTAGGCCATGTTTCTCTAGGTGCCCAGAACAGTGAGGAACCATGAAGGCTACCCTTCCAGCCTTTAAGCACATTATGCACACTCTAACTGGATAGCCAGGAATCACCACATGAGGAGGCAAACGTCCCCCATAGTAACATCTCTCAATGTCTTTCAACCTGTTAACTTCTTCTACTGTCATAGCCCAGGCATGATCCGGGTAGTGGGCTGATCCCGAATAGTGATGAGCGAAGTGGCCCTAATTCATTCCATGAAGTGATTCGTGGAGTGAAGGCGAATTTGCAGAGTGCTCCGCAATGTGAAGTGGAGTGCTTATGTTATAATGGGTAACTAAGTCCATTGAAAACAATGACTTCACACATTCGCCTTCCACTGCTACTACTTTGTTTTAAGCTCCAAAGGTGAATTTTGCAGTGATTCATGGGATTTCAGGTCACACGGGCTCTAGATTGTTCGGCACAGCCTCAGTTTGGGGTAGTGTGTGTAGGAAGCTGTAGGAGACAATCTGCTCTGAGAACTCTCTGTGATTCAAACCTTCAAAAACTGTTAAAAAAGCCTTTTTGAGTCATTTTTTTTTTGCTGAAACTTTAGTTCATCGATTGTAGGAAACCCTCCTGTCCTCATATTATCAAGCGTTTATTGTTTCCTGTATAGATTTTGAATGTTGATGTACAACATTCAGTCTGTGTACTGAGAGACAGTGGAAGTGTACTTTGGGGGAGGGGTGTGTCGGTGGTGTAGGTAGATTTACTTGGAGAAAAAGACAGTGCTTTCTGTTTTGGTGATATTTTTCTTGTTTAACTGTGTTAATGTACACACAGTAATATTTTCAATATTTATTGCCTTTTTTTGCTGATTGTTGTGGTGCAGCAGTGCATAATTTTAGTTTGTTTAAAATATGCGGTTATATTACTGAAGTTTTCAATTTGCTATGCATTACTTAGTGTGTGTGTGAGGATGTGTGTGACGCGTGTCCTCAAATCAGACACCTTTTATTGTGCCACATAATAATTTCAGCAATGTGACGCTGCTATCCACTGCAGCTGTGTGATTTTTGTACTTCTTTGTGGTATCTTTACTGGTACTAGTACTAGTGACTGTTACTGCAGCAGTACAGTACACTGTCCCCCCCCCGCGTGGCCCGCCCCAACTGGCAGAGGTATTCTTTTCCAGATTTGAATTTCTGATGGTGAGCACTGGTTAGGTGTTGTGGCTTTGTGTCTGCATCTCTTTCGTGCACAGCACAATCTTAATCTGTCTGTGCATTTGCATCTCTTTAGGGCCCAATCTCCATCTGTAACTTAAATCACAGTTGTTTCTTTGGCTTCCCTTCAGAGTACTGGACAGGTGTGGTGCTTAATTCTGCATGAACATCGCACTCATTAATATGTGTTTTTAAGTCAGGACCATAATAATGAGTCACTCGTGATACAAATCACGTTATTCATCATCATGGTCACAAATGCAGTCACAAATCACGATTCATGATCATTCACGTTACGAATCACAACATTAATTTTTTTCTAGTTACTTGGATGTATTGTAAGCCTGTTTTGTAGTATCTCTCCAGGCTTCACCACCACACCATTGTACTCATTGATACGTGTTTTTAAGTCTGGGAGTTTTAAGCTACAGCTCATCAGGGAAGTACAGCCGTAGGCAGTAGACATTCATGTTTCTTCATCATCATGGTCACAAATGCAGTCACAAATCACGATTCACGATCATTCACATTACAAATCACAACAATAATTTTTTTTCTAGTTACTTGGATGTATTGTAGGCCTGTTTTGTAGTATCTCTCCAGGCTTCACCACCCCACCATTGTACTCATTGATACGTGTTTTTAAGTCTGGGAGTTTTAAGCTACAGCTCATCAGGGAAGTACAGCCGTAGGCTGTAGACATTCACGTTTCTTCATCATCACGGTCACAAATGCAGTCACAAGTCACGATTCATGATCATTCACATTACAAATCACAACAATAATTTTTTTTATAGTTACTTGGATGTATTGTAAGCCTGTTTTGTAGTATCTCTCCAGGCTTCACCACCCCACCATTGTACTCATTGACACCTGTTTTTAAGTATGGGAGTTTTAAGCTACAGCTCATCGGGGCCCGGGGAAGTACAGCCATAGGCATTCACATTTCTTCATCATCACGGTCACAAATGCAGTCACAAATCATGATTTATGATCACGTCATGAATCACAACATTAATTTTTTTTAATAGTTACTTGAATGTATTGTAAGCCTGCTGGTCACAGTGCTGAACAGGGATGGGATCCACACCTGGGCCTGGGGGAACAGGCACATCCTGCTTCAGAGGACCTGGTACTGGACTTGGTGGTGGTGGTGGTGGTGTTGGCTCAACTGCCTCAGAGTCAGGACAGGAGGCAGTGCTGGTCCTGCTTGGGGCATTCACAAGTTTTGAGCTGTCCAACAGGAATGGGCACCCATGCCCTCCACACATGCACACGGTATGATGCTTACCACTAAGACGCTCTCCCAGAGCTGCCCCATCCCAGACATTCCCTGACCCTGGTCCATCTCTCCTACTGAGCTCCCTCAGTCCGAGCAATCACTACTCACACTGTCACACAACACACACACACAGTCACACAGACACAGACAAACAACTAACTACTTATAAAGGTAAGAAAAATAAAATTTACAGAAACAACAAATTAAGTAAAAAAGAGTACAGAAAAGACAAAAAAATGTAGCTTTTAAAAAAGCTGTTGGGTCTAAATCAAAGTTTAAATCTCCTCGCTCTGATCTAAAAGCATCAGCAGTCACAAAACACACTACTCTCTCTCCGTCTGCACAGGAGAAAGTAAAAGTATGACTCACTTTCTTCCTGCCTAGCTAAAGAGCATGTGACTTACAGTACTGTAAGCCATGTGATGTGTGGGGGGGGCTGCCAAATCTGAAACACCAAGTGGATCACTTAGAATCATAATGAGGCCTTGAAGTCCATTAAAACAATGACTTAAGCCTTACTTGCATTGCCATACATAGCAGTGGTAATAACAAGGCAGAGTGAGCTCTGCATTGCCCACTCTGTGTAGCAGAGTGCTAATGCTAAGTGCCCACTTCACATTCCCTTCACCGGCAGAATTTAAATTTGCTGCATCTCTAATCCCGAAACAATGACTGCAGAGGAAAAACAAAAGCTCACTGTTTTCTCAAGTCTCACTTTTGTTGGAAAACTTAGAAAATGGCTCCCATGCTGCTGTGTTTACTTTACTACCCCACCCTGTCATGGCGGCGGCAGCACTCCTGGCACATCAATGTTCTGTTTTTGACTCAAGCCACTACGCATCTGATTTACACGCTTTACTGATAAAGTTCACTCAAACTGCATAACTGCACTGTTTGCTCTCTCATCACATTTATGTGATTTTTTACAGGACTTTTCATTCACTTTAAATCACTGTTCTTGCTTAAAGTCCCTAAAGCCACAGTATTTCATTGCACAGGATTGCCTATATTTTGTTGCATCTATCATACAACCCACAGTCTCTCACTTTGCTTTGAAAATCATACTGTTGCTGAACCCCCGATTATGCTCACAGTCTAATGCTTACAATTCTTGTTTAGCTTGATTAACTTGACACAGTCCTTCTTTGCACAATGATCACACTGCTTACACATAAATTCTCACAAGCTGCCTTTCCCTGCCTGTCACTGGTTCTAAGTGGGATTCTAGTAACCCCGGGTAACAAAGGGGTTACACCTGGAAATGTGGAACATGAATCTGATGAACAAAATGTGGAATGTGACTGTAATGTGCTAGAAATGTGGAATGTGACTAATGTGTTGGGAACGTGGAACAGGAATCTGAATATAAAAATGAGGAATGGGACTTTAATGTGTTAGAAATATGGGACTGTAATGTGTTGGAAATGTGGAACATGAATCTGATGACCAAAATGTGGGATGTGACTGTATTGTGTTGGAAATGTGGAATGTGACTGTAATGTGTTGGGAATGTGGAACAAGAATCTGATGACCAAAATGTGGAACGTGACTGTATTGTGTTGGAAATGTGGAGTGCGACTGTAATGTGTTGGAAAGATGGAACGTGAATCTGAATATAAAAATGAGGAATGGGACTTTAATGTGTTAGAAATATGGAATGTGAATCTGATGCACAAAATGTGGAATGCAACTATAATGTGTTGGAAATGTGTAACGTGAAGCTGAATATAAAAGTGAGGAATGGGACTGTAATGTGTTGGAAATGGTGAAAGTGAATCTAATGAATAAAATGTGAAACACGACTATAATGTGTTGAAAATGTGGAATGTGACTAACATGTTGAAAATGTGGAACATGAATCTGATGAACAAAATGTGGAATATGACTAATGTGTTGAAAATGTAGAACGTGATTGTAATGTGTTGGACATGTGTAACATGAATCTGATGAAAAAATGTGGAACATGACTGTAATATAGAAACACAGAAAGATAGAAATTGTCTGCAGATAAGGACCCCCAGATCCATTCAGTCTGCCTATAAGCCCTACACTTGCTTGTGGCCTCTGATCCTATCTGGTCAATGACTTTTCACCACTCCTTCCCACTTCTAAGGTTTCTTTATGCCTGTCCTAGGCATGTTTAAATCCCTCCACTTTGCTCACTTTCACCACCTAATGTGTTGTGAATGTGAAATGTGACTGTAATGTGTTGGAATTGTGGAATGTGACTGTAATGTGTTGAAAATGTGGAACAGGAATCTGATGAACAAAATCTGGAATGTGACTAATGTGCTGAAAATCTGGGCCAATTCCATGGCGTCGAGCAAAAGGATTCATTTGGCATGCAGGTGACCTGGGTTCATGCCCTGAGCCCAGGTGTTAGAAGCAGAGACTGGCAGGGAGGGATTCCAGAACATCCATTAGATGTTTCCATCCTGGGGGATGGGTAGGACCTCTGGAAACCTTGAGGCTGACTGGCAGATGTGCTTGGCTGCATGCAGCCTCGACATGCCCTGGCAGTCCCTGTCTCAGGTCACTGCTTCAAGTGTGTGGCCCAATTAGGGTATTGGGGTGGTGGGAGGGCAGAAAAAGGAAAATATCACCACCCATGCTGGCTGGATGACAGTGGCCCCTCCTACCCCTCGGTGTGAAGCCCCCGAGCTCCTCTGCTGCCCAATCAAGATGCAAGGAAGTGCCTGTGGGCACTTTGATCTCCCCTCCCCATTGCCCCCACAGCTAGGGGGTCCCTCCCTGGTGAAGGGATATGTTGGTACAGCGAGAGACAGCAGATGGTGAATCGTGGAAGGGGCAGGGGTATAGACTGGCCACCTGAAGGAGTGGGCAGCCGGGTTGGCTGGGGGAAAAACAGAGCATGCAAAAAGAAAAAAAGGAAATGTGATTGTAATGTGCTGGAAATGTATAACATGAGTCTGATGAAAAAATGTGGAACATGACTGTAATACAGAAACAGAAATTGTCGGCAGATAAGGACCGTCAGGCCCATCCAATCTGCCCGTAAGCCCTACACTTGTTTGTGGCCTCTGACCCTATCTGGTCAATTACTTTTCACCACTCCTTCTCACCTCTAAGGTTCTCTTATGCCTGTCCCAGGCATGTTTAAAATCCCTCCACTGTGCTCACTCTTACCACCTCTTCTGGCATTCTGTTCCATGTGTCCACCACCCTCTCCATGAAGAAAAACCTCCTCAAATTTCCCCTCAACCTGCCTTTTGAAAATGTGGAATATGACTGTATGTGCTGGAAATGCGGAACGTGAATCTAATGAACAAAATGTGAAACGTGAGTGTAATGTGTTGGAAATGTGGAACATAACTGTAATGTGTTGGTAATGTGGAACATGAAACTGATGAACAAACTGTGGAATGTGACTAATTTGTTGAAAGTGTGGAATATGACTGTAATGTGTTGGAAATGTGGGAGGTGACTAATGTGTTGGGAATGTGGAACATAAATCTGAATATAAAAATGAGGAATGGGACTGTAATGATTTGGAAATGTAGAATGTGAATCTGATGAGCAAAATGTGGAACATGATTGTAATGTGTCGGAAATGTGAAACGTAAATCTGATGACCAAAATGTGGAACGTGACAGTAATGTATTGAAAATGTGGAATGTGACTGTAATGTGTTGGAAATGTGGAACATGAATCTGATGAACAAAATGTGGACCATTACTGTAATGTGTTGGAAATGTATAATGTGACTGTAATGTGCTGGAAATGTGGAAGGTGAATCTGAATGTAAAAATGAGGAATGGGACTGTAATGAGTTGTAAATGAGGAATGTGAATCTGATGAGCAAAATGTGGAACATGACTAATGTATTGGAAATGTGAAATGTGAATCTGATGATCAAAATGTGAAATGTGACTGTGATGTGTTGAAAATGTTGAACGTGAATCTGATGAGCAAAATGTGGAACGTGACTGTAATGAGTTGGAAATGTGAAACGTGAATCTAATTATTAAAATGAGGAATGTGACTGTAATGTGTTGAAAATGTGGAACATGATTGTAATGTGTTGGAAATGTAGATCATGATTCTGATGAAATGTGTAACATGACTGTAATGTGTTGGAAATGTGGAATGTGAATCTAATGATAAAAATGAGGAATGGGACTGTAATGTGTTGAAACTCTGGAACCCATGAAATGCATTGTCACAACAGTTTCCTGTGTGACAACATGGATTAAAGAGCTAGTGTACTGCCTAAAACTAATATTAGATTTTAAAAGCAGCCAACCATTACATTTTATATCTGAGGTACTTTTTTCCCTTTCGTTTAATCAGAAGATTGCTTACCTGATGTTAGTAGGTGTGCTGTGTGGAACAGCTCTTAGCCTGGCAGCTGACATATCTTGCTGTACTGTAGCGGGTGCGAGCAAAGGACGTGTGTAGAACAGGACAGTACAACATGCACTGTTACCGTTAATCTGGGAGAAATTACTGGCAGAACCCTGGAGTGTGCATTGCAACATTTTGGAGAAGCCTCTCTTAAGAATTTGGGCACTCACCTGAAGTTTGTGAGGTTGTTGAGCAGGTGTTGAGGTGACTGGATTCTGTGACTGGATTGATTTCCTTTGCCGGACTTTGGCCGACTTGGGACTGGCTTGTCCATTGTTGGGGCTACCTCGGAGGTGAATTTGGAGCTTGCAGGGTCCATTGGTGGTTGAGCAGTGGGGGGAACTAGTAAGGCAGGAGGTGGGAGCTCCACTGCCCTCCAGGAAAACCCTGCCTGTCTCCCTCCTTGCTTGGTGCAGACCTGAGCTGCAATTCCCTGGGCTTTAGCGAGGTGGCCCACTCTTCAGATTTTCTGCTGGGGTAGAGGATCCCGTTCCCCAGAGGATTTTATGTTTCTGGCTCCAGCCGTTGACTCTCATGTGGCTTCCCCACAATACTCCTATAGGAACTGCTAGGTGTAGGAGGCAATGAATATTTCCTGGATGGATTTGGTGAGAGCTTGTCCCCGGGTTTCTTTTCCTGGACTTTGCTGCTGACAGGGTGAGTGTCCATATTTTTAAAACGTGTGTAGTCATGTTGCTCTGGTAAGAGCTGAGCCATTTTTGACCTGATGCCTTTGGATGGACTTTATAAAACTGGAACGTTATTTCTGAGCTGGTTGTGCGGTGGTAAAATCGTCAGTTGACCTTTGATGGTGAGAGTACCTAACTGTTTGGACTGCTCCTTGAGACACTTCCAGTGTTGTAATTTGGACTGTTGTTTGATTGCATTTCCCTGATTTGGAATGTTCTGTTTCCCCCCTTATTGACCCTCTGATTTTTTTATTTATTTTATTGTAGTTGGGTGGTGGGGGTTATTGATTCGAGTGTGTGAATAAAAGATAGAGAATCTGTTTTAGTAGAGTGAGGGGGGCAATTGTCGTTGGGTGGTCTATGGGCTGTGTATGCTCATTATGTATGAGGGAAATTTTTGTTAGTGAGATAATTTAATTTTAAGGGTTTGGTTTTGAATAAGTGGTTGGGGGGTGGTTGTGATAGTGGGGTGAATGCTTTTATTTCCAGAATTCCTTTGGGGACTAGAATAACTAGGCAAGATGTGTTGGTGCCGCAGCACTGCTAGAATTACCTACACTGCCACTTGGTGTCGTGACCTTCACCCCTTTACTGACCTCCCTGTTTCCACCATTGTAGCAAGATGGTTAGAGAGGGTATTGCAGGGAGCTGATGGCAGTTGAGGAGGGGGTGGTGAGCTGCATTGAGGTTGTCCGGTCCAAGAGACAACCTGGGTGTAAATGGAGCTGATGGAGTGGCCAGATGTGTTTAGTCTCTGTACCCAGGGTTCCCACCCGACCGAGTGGGCAGGCAGCTAGAGGTCTGGCCACATCTTCTCATCCTCTTCAGGTGGTGCTTTGCAATGCTAGGTCAATAAGGAACAAGACAGCTATTTTTACGGACTTGATTTCCACTGTCGACCTGGCTTGCATAATGGAGACCTGGTTCGGTGACGATGCGGGCCCCATTCTGGCAACCACCGTCCCTACTGGGTACTCTGTAATGCACTGCCCTAGGAAGGATCACAGGGGTTGGGGTGTGGCCATTGTTTTTCTAGCCAGCCTGGGCTTCACGGTGCACCCAGTTGGTGACACCTGATCCTTTGAGTGCATTGCTGTGCGTGGGGCCACAGGTGAAAGTTTGCAGGATTCTCCTCATTTATCACCCTCCTGGGGCGGGGAGAGAGTTCCTGCAGGAGATGGTGGACTTTGTAGTCAACCAGGTGTTGGAGTCCCTCAGGAGTTTAATCCTGGGGGACTTCAATGCCTGGATCGATGATGAATCCTTGTGTTTTGGTTATGACCTCCTCCAGTTGATCCAGTCAGTGGGCCTGGCACAAGTGGTTGCTTCTACGACCAACCAGCATGGCCACACACTCGATCTGGTGTTCCAGCTGGGTCTTGAGGTTGATAACTTCAGGATTGATCAAGTTACTTGGTCTGACCACTGTACTATGGAATTCATGTTTGGGGCTCCCCCAGTAACCCCCCCCATGGAAATGGTCAGCTTTTGCCCTTTAAGGGGCTTGTGCCCTGAGGGATTGTTGGCGTTAGCTGACCTATCTCAGGTTGATGAGGCACATGTGATGGCGGTGGCCACTTTGAACCGGGTGGTCTCCAAAGCTCTGGATGATCTCGCACCAGTTCATAAATGACCCAGATCTTCTCACTTGAGGTCCCCCTCATTTGATGGGGACCTCAAGGTGATGAAGATCAAGGGTCAGAGGTTGGAGCATTGCCGGTGGAAGACCCGGCTGGAGGCCAATAGGCTGGCCCTACATGCTCACTATGTGGAGTACCAGGGGGCAGTTTCCTGTAAGAAAGCAGAATTCCTGTCCAGGGAAATTGCCATGGGGAACAACAGACCATCTCAGCTATTTCGGACTGTAGACAGGCTTTTGCATTCTGCCTGTCTGCAGCCAAGAAAAGCCTTGTCATCCCCCTTGTGTGAAGAGTTTGCTCTGTTTTTCTCTGACAGAGTGTCAGCCATCTGGTCAGGGACCCCACCAAGGAGGCATTTGCCTCGCAGTGGTTGGGCTGGGGGTCTTGGAGGCATTCCGCCTATCTGGGAAGAGTTTAGGTCAGTGGAGGTGTCTGAAGTGACTAAGGTGATCATAGAGCTGAAGCACACTTCTTGTGAACTGGACCCAGCCCAGAAGTGTTTCTTAATGGGATGTGTCAACGCTATTGGTCCGGTGTTCGCCAAGACTGCAAGGTGCTCTATGGTGGAGGGGGTCCTCCCTGTGGCTTTGAAAGAAGTGCTAGTGAGGCCCCTTCTTAAGAAATCTTCCCTTGACCCTGATGTCCTGGTGAATTACTGTCCTATCTCCAACCTGCCTTTTCTGGGCAAAGTTGTTGAGAAGTTAGTGGCACATCAGCTCAAGGATCGCCTGGTGTCTTCGGACATCTATGAGCCATTTCAGTCAGGTTTTTGGGCTAGAAACAGCACAGAAACAGCTCTAGTGAGGGTGCATAATGACCTCTTCAGGGCTACAGACAGAGGAGACAAGTCAGTTCTTGTTCTCCTTGATCTCTCCTCAGCATTTGATGCTGTGGACCACATTGTGCTTCTTGATTGGCTCTGTGAGTTTTGTGGACTCACCGGTACTGTCATCAGGTGGTTTGAGTCATATCTCTCAAACAGGGTGCAGCGGATAGTGATGAGTAATTTCTCCTCCTCCCCAATGCCCCTGTCTTGTAGAGTGCCACAGGGCTCAATCTTGTCACCGATGCTGTTCGCAGTGTACATGCTGCCCCTGGGTAAGATCATTTGACAGTGCAGCATGAAGTTTCACTGTTATGCAGATGATACCCAGCTGTACTTGTCTTTTGCCCCTGGAACATTAGGAGCAGTTGATGTGCTTAACAACTGTCTGGCTAAAATCAATGATTGGATGGCTTCCAGCTGGCTGAGATTTAACCTGTCTAAGACAGAGGTACTGGTGATCAAGCCTGGTGGTGGACGTGATGGACTGCCACCTGGGGCTGCCTCAGGGCTTTTCCTGGGTTCTGCTCCATTGGTGGCTGCCCTGAGGGTGTGAAATATGGGCGTGATCCTTGATAACAGATTGCCTTTTGAAGACCAGGTGTCATCTTAGGTTTTATAGGTTTCATAGGTAAATCTGAGCACTTTAAAGACCAAAGTCCATTTGGCTCACCATGCCATTAGCTAATATCCCATTATATTATTGCTAAGTAGATATAAATCAAGGGGGTGTTTAAAGGCTAGCATTGTTTGACAACCCACTACCTCAATAGGTAGTTCATTCCATAGTTTCACCACCCTTAGTGAAAGCCATCGCTTTCTGTTTTGCTTATTGAAGCTATCACATTTTAGCTGTAGTGGGTGGGATCCTGTGTAATAAATCTGATCTTTAAGATCCAGGCCCAATAATTCCCACAGCTGATAATCTGACAGGGCCAGATATACCAAGCACATGTCACCGCTTAATGTACGATACTCCAAAGAAAAAAGATCCAATGTTTTCAACCTATCTTCATATTTCAAGCCCTGGACATCTGTTGTCAGTAGTGGTTTCTATCATCTGTGGAACATTACCCGGATTAAGCCTCTCACTCTGTCCGAGGACCTGCCGACACTACTGCATGCTTTCATGACCTCTAGACTGGAATACTGCAACTCTCTATACTTTGGGGTCATGGGAGGGACCCTCTGCAGACTTCAGCTAGTGCAGAATGCAGCAGCCTGGCTGCTGTCGGGCCTTTCAAGGTTCAGTCATGTGACTCCAGTCCTGGGGGCACTGCACTGGCTGCCGGTCAGGTGGAGGGTCCTTTTCAAGGTGGGTCTTCTCACCTTTAATGTTCTATATGGACTGGGACCTGGTTACCTGTCAGAACTCCTGACACCCGTGTCCTCTGCTTGCTCTTGCTACTCCTCTTCGATGGACCTCCTGGACATTCCTAGGGTTCAGCTCAAGACCTCAGGAGATCAGGCATTTAGTGTTTCTGGGCTGACCCTGTGGAACTCATTACCACCTTCCGACCAGGAGGCTCCCTCAGTAGAGGTGTTCAAGTGGAGGCTGAAGGCCCACCTCTTTGCCCTGGCTTTTTCAGCTGTTTGAGCACATTCGATGCTTGTCCCTGCTGTGTGATTCTGATCCCCTTCTTAATCTATTGTAAAGTGCCATATTTATATTTAGCATTATTATTGTATTATTTATTTGTGCTGTTTTTATCATGTTTTGTTTTAACTATTATTAGGTGCCCAGAGCCTCCGGGATTGGGTGCCCTACAAATAAAATTGCTCGTTTGCGCCTACTGTTCTCACCTTTCCACATCATCATCAGACCTCACTGATTGTGACATACTGCTACTTAGGAACAGAAAGCAGTGACTGCTAGGTCATTCACCTGTGTTGTCACAGTCAGTGAGATCATGATGCCAGTGATGTAGTACTGGGCAGTAGAGTTAGATATGTAAACTGCCAGGCTAAGAGCAGTTCCACACATTTAACACAATATTATCACATAGAAGACTTTCTAATGAGCAAAATGAAAAAGGAAAATACTTCAGAAATAAAAAGTTACAACAGACAACTACTTAAAATTTTTATTATTTTCCTGTCTGCCTGTCTTGGCTCCACTAGCTCTTTAACTGCCATTGAAACTGTGTTATTTCCTGCAGTAACTTTCCTGCAGAATTCTGCAGAACTGGGTTTCGCAACCTGGTTGTTTGTTTCAAACTCATCATAAATCACCCAGTAGTGGGGTCAGTGGCAAGGAATGAAGAGGACACATTCAGATTGGTAGTATCAATGGAGAAGAAGAAGAAGAATCAACGTTTGTGTAGCAGTTTTCATACACGTACTATCCCAAACCACAAGCAAAGTGGAACTGGTAGTGAAATGATTGTAAATACATAGTGGTAGCCTGCCATTTTGCACATCAACACCAACAAATGTGGAATGTGACTAATGTGTTGGACATGTGGATTGTGAATCTGATGAAATAAATGTGGAATGTGACTGTAATGTGTTGAAAATGTGGAACGTGACTGTAATGTGTTGAAAATGTGGAACGTGACTGTAGTGTGTTAGAAATGTGGAATGTGAATCTGATGAACAAAATGTGGAACATGACTGTAGTGTGTTGGAAATGTGGAACCCATGGAATGCAGTGTCACAGCACAGTTTCCTGTGTGACAAAATGGATTAATTGTTATTGAAATTGTGTTATTTGCTGCAGTAACTCTCCTGCAGAATTCTGCAGAATTGGATTTCACAAGCTAGTAGGCTTGTTTCAGACCTCCCAGGTCACCCAGTAGTGGGGACAGTGGAAAAGGATGAAGAGGACACATGCACATTGTTGGTATCAGTGCAGTGGAGAAGATGAAGAATCAGCATTTCCTTAGCAGTTTTCATATACGGTATATCCCAGTGCATAAGCAATGTGGGGATGGTAGTTAAATGACTATAAATGTGTAGTGGTAGTCATTTCGACAACAGCACCCACACACAGCCTTGGGCAATTGCATGAACTGGTTTTATTGGAAGGGGAATGCTGGCCAGGACACAGGGCAGAAACCCGTACAGCACAACACCCGCTATTAGTACTGAACTTGGGTGCCTGCGTTTATGGCATTAGCCTAATCCTGGTGTAGGACAAAGATACCCATTATTACAGTATTATAGCATATTATAATTATTTTATTCATAAGATTCATAAGATGGAATCCAGGTCCTATAGTGTTAGCCTTTGTAGACCTGCACCTACTAAAAATCTAACTTGAAACAATGTTTTGCACAGTGATCATCCAGCACCTGTTTAAAATGATTCATAGTTTTACATGAAATAACAAATAATGGGAGTGAGTTCCATTGTGACACAACTCTCCGAGAAAACCAATTTCCTCTCTGGTTCTTGTTGTAGTGTCCGCCTCTTAACTGCATATGGTGTCCTCTGATTTTTACTGAGTCTGGTCTTGAAGTTAGTCCAACACATTCCCATAGGTCTTGATTTGCAAATACCTTGTACACCAAATACATGACCCCTCTATTGCTGCTGTACCGGAGCGAATGCATCCCCAGGTCCTGTAATCTCACCTCATAATTCCTATCTTGGAGACCCACCATCATTCTGGTCACCAGCCTCTGGACCCCCTCTAATCTCCTCCATTCTCCCTTTTGGTATGGCGCCCAAAGCTGTCCACAGTGTTCCAAGTGTAGGCACACCAGGGATACATACAGTGACATCACCACCTTCCTAGCTCTACTCCTGATGTTTCTTTAACTCGATGCCAATATGCTATGACCCTTCTTTGCTACCATAGTACAATGGTTTACAAAATTCAGATTGTTATTTATTAAGACACCTACTGTAGATCTTTCTCAGATTCCGAAGTTTGAAGCATACTACCGTTTATGCAATATGGGAACATACAGTTTTTCTTGCCAAGGTGCATAATTTTGCACTTGTTAAAGTTAAACTTTAATTTCTTTCTTTCTTTCTGCACTGATGGCCATGTTGTTAATATATTCCTGAAACAATTTAGTGTCCACATCATTAACCACCAGTGCTCCCATTTTGATGTCATCTATGGATTTCATAATCCAAGCACTATTGGTGCAGGTTATAGATGCTATGAGAATGTTAAATAAGGTGGGTCCCAGGACAGAACCCTGGGGCACCTCACTAGTCACCCCCACCCAATCAGAGTACTGACCGTTTGTAATAACTCGCTGTTTCCTACCAGTTAGCCATTCTGTGACCCAAAGCACTATGCTTTCATCCAACCTTATCTCTCTTAGGTTGTTTATTAACTCGACATGGGAGATACTGTCGAATGCTTTTTCAAAGTCGACATATAGTATGTCGACTGGAATATCAATATCTAATGCTTCACTTACTGGGTCAAAGAATTGAATCAGGTATGTGAGGCATGACCTATCTTTCCTAAACCCAGGCTGATGTATATCCACCAATCCCTCATCTTGCAAATGCTGTTCTATTGCCAACTTAATGAACACCTCAAATGATTTCCCTATGATGCTAGTGAGGCTAATAGGTCTATAACTCACATAGTGTTTTGGGCCCTTTTTTGTGTAATGGGACCACATGGGCCATTGTCCAATCCATTGGTGCATCACCCTCCAGTAGTGATTTTTGGAAAAGGGCCTTTAGGAAGTGACACTATATTGATGCCAGTTCTTTCAAAAGCTTAGGATGCACGTTAGCCGGTCCAGCTGACTTAGTGGGGTTTAATTTTTGTAGTTTCTCCTTAATCATAGTCAGTGATATTTCCAATTTACAATCATAAAACCCTGGGCTAGTGTTATTGTTGATTCTGCTCTTTTGGAATACACTTGTGAAGTAGGTGTTGAACTTCTTTGCCATTTCTTGGCAATCACATATCACAACATCATTGTGTTTAAGTGGTCCTATATTGTTGTGTTTTTCTCCCTATATAATGATAAAATGCTTTTTTCATTACCTCCTACTTTGTTTACTAACTTCAGCTCCATGTTTTCCTTTGCTAATTTGATCTCCCTTTTTAATTTCCTGAGCTTAATTGTATAGCTTTCTTTGTATTTACTCAAACCTTCCCTTTTTGCCCATCTGTAGGCTTTGTTCTTGGCCTTAATTAATTTGTGTATTTTAGAATTAAACCATAGAGGGATTCTTCCTTTTAAGCTGTATTTTCTTTTTAGTAGGAATGTTAAATTCCACTAATTCATGTAGGAATGATTTAATTCCTCCACATATTTAGTGGACTTGAAGCCTGTTAAATTTTGTAGCCCAGTCCCACTGCTGAGTCAATGCTCTCAACTTGTTGTAATCTGCTAGGTCATAATGTTTTATTTCAGTAATCATCTGTTGTTTTTCAGTTTTAATGTTTACTTCGAACTCCACCATATTGTGGACACTTCCCAATAGTATCTGTCTTATCTTGCAATTTCCAGTATATTCACCAGCGTTACTGATTACTAAATTTAGGATATGTTTTTCTCTGATTGCTTCTGTCACATGGTTTTCCACACTTAAATTATCCAGTGCATTCAAAAATTCAGTCTCAACAGGTGTTGCAGGAGCCCATGTTACCCAGTTAATTCCAGGGAAATTGAAGTCTCCCAAAATTAATAAGTTTTGTTACCAGGATTTGATCTGTAATACTCTTTATAAATCCCCTGGTGTTATAGTTTGTTAGGGAGGAGGGCCTATAGCAAACACCCACAATAAGCTATTATTCCCCTGCAGACATTAGCTGGACCCATAATTGCTCAATATCTGGTTTCAATGTTATTTGCACTTCATATGCCCTAATGTCATTTCTGACATATAGTGCTACCCCCCCATGTCTGTCAATTCTGTCTCTATTGAACAACTGGTAACCTTCTATTTCTGTTCCCCACTGCTCATTTCTCCACTATGTGTCAGTTATCCCACATAGCACTATGTTTTCCTGATGCAAAATATACTTGAGTGCCTCCATTTTGTTTTTCAAGCTTCTAGCATTAATTAATAGGTCTGTCCATGTGCAGTTATCTTTTTATTTGCTAGGGTGTTGAGTTGACAAATCCCTCTGCCCCTCACTAATTAGTTTAAATGGTGCCTAAATGTGCCATTTATTCTCTTTGCAAGCACTCGAGTTCCCACTTTGCTCAAGTGAAGACCATCCCTAGCAAACAATCTACTGTATGGGCATTATCAAAGTGCTGCCAGCGTTCTATGTTATACAATTGTCACGTTATTTTATACTTATGTTATATTTATTTATTTTTATTTGTTTAACCAGGAAAAACTCCATTGAGCAAAGCTTATTTGCAAGGAGGTCCTGGGTAGGACAGGAAAAACAATACATATATAGACTGGGAATTACAATTTCGGATTACAGCTTCAACTGATAGTGTGCAATACACAGAAAAGACAATATACAAAAACAGAAAATAAAGAAATATCAAGAATATCCACTGTAGCTGTCTATGAGTGTACTACAGTGAATGAAATATGTGCCTTTTTGTAGCATGGATCTCTTGTTTGGAAACTGCCTGTCCCTCCATGTGAAATGACAGCAGAGTGACAGAGTACCAGGGCAGTAGTTTGTAGAGGGCCTGGGTTCAGTTCCCAGTTGTGAACATTTTTTCTTTCTCACTCCAATTTTGTTATGCATGCATCTCTTGTCTAGGAACCTCCCATCTCTTTTTGTGGAATGACTGCACAGTGGCAGAGCACATGAGCAGTAGTAGGAAGGGGCCTGGTTTTTAGTTCCTGTCTGGAATATACTGTATATTCTTTCTCACTACAATTTATGATGTTAGCATTTATCTCTCTCTCTCTCTCTAGAAACCCTCTGCCTCAACATGTGGAATGATACCACAGGACAGAACACCAAGACAGTAGTTGGGAGGAGGCCTAGGTTTGATTCCCAGTTGCGAACATTTTTCCTTCTCTCTACAATTTTTGTTGTCAGCATGCATCTCTCCCAAGAAACATGTTGTCTCACATTGTGGCATTATAGCACCGTGGCAGAGCACTAGAACAGTAGTGGGGAGATGGGCTGGGTTCATTTTCCAGTCTGGAAGATGTTTTCTTTTTCACTGCAGTTTATGTTGCTAGCATGCATCTCTTTCTCTCAAGAAACCTTCTGTCTCACCATGTGGAATTCTAGCACAATGGCAGGGCACCAGAACAGTAGCTGAAGGTGGCATGGGTTTGATTCTCAGTATGTAATATATTTTCTATCTCACTACAAAATATGATATTAGGATGCATCTCTCTGTAGAAACCTGTCTCACGATGTAGATTGATGGGACAGCAGCAGAACACCAGGACAGTTCTTGGGAAAGGGCCTGGGTTTGATTCTCAGTCTGGAACCTTTTTTCTTTCTCTCTAGAATTTATGTTGTTGGCATGCATCCTACGCCAGAAGCCTTCTTTTTCACCATATGGAATGATAGCAAAATGGCCAAGCACCAAGAAAGTAGTTTGGGAGAAGGCCTCGGTTTGATTCCCAGACTGGAACATTTTTCTTTCTCACTACAATCGCAGTATGTTGTTATGATTCTCTCTCTAGAAACCTTCTTTCTCATTATGTGGAATGATATCCCAGTAGCAGAGCATCAGAACAGTAATTGAAGGTGGCCAAGGCTCGATTCCCAGTCTAGAACATCTCTTCTTGTTACAATTTATGTTGTTAGCATACATCTCTCCCTAGGAGCATGTCTCATTAATGTGGATTAATAGGATATTGATGAAGCACCAAGACAGTAGCTGGGAGAGTGCCTGGGTTTCATTTCTATTCTAGAACATTTTTTCTTTCTCTCTAGAATTTATATTGTAAGCAAACATCACTCTCTAGAAACATTCTGTTTACCATGTGGAATGATACCATAGGGGCAGAGCACCAGGGCAGTAGTTGGGAGTCAGCCTGGGTTTGATTCCCTGTTGTGAACACATCTTCATAGCTCACTGAAATTTATTTTTTCTAGAAACATAGAAATAGTCAGCAGATAAGGACCGACTGCTATGCCCATCCAGTCTGCCCATAAGTCCTGTACTTGATTGCAGCTTTTGACCCTCCCACCACTTAACCTCTATGGTTCCCCTATGCCTGTCCCATGCATGTTTAAATCCAACCTTAGTGCTTTCTCCCACCACCTCCTGTGGCAGACCAATCCATGCATCCACCACCCTCACCATGAAGAAAAACTTCCTCACATTCCCTCTTAACCTGCCACCATCCAATTTCATGTCATGCCCCCTAGTTCTTGTACTTCTCTTATATTGGAAGATCCCCCCACACTCTGTTTATGCCCCTGAGGTACTTGAATGTATCTATCATGTCCCCTCTCTCCCTCCTCTCCTCCAGCAAGTACATATTGAGGTCCTGTAATCTCTTCTCATAAATCTTGTTGTGCAAGCCCTGTACCATCTTAGTTGCACTTCTCTGGACTGCCTCCAGCCTTTTAATGTCTTTTCAAAGGTGTGGCCTCCAGAACTGCACACAGTACTCCATGTGAGGTCTGACTAGGGTTTTGTATAATGGCATTACTACCTCATGCCTTCTGCTGGTGATATCCCTTGCAATGCACCCCAGCATGCCACTGGCCCTCCCTGATACATTTGTGCTCTGCTTTGACATTTTCAGGTCATCTGAAATAGTAACCTCCAGGTCTTTTTCCTCTTTGGTGACTGTCAGCAACTCCCCCCAATCCTGTAGCTCTCCCCAGAGCTACTGTGTCCCAGGTGTATAATTTTGCACTTTTTTGAATTAAACCTCAGTTGCCACTCTGCAGACTATTTCTCAAACTTCCATCCTCATTTTCTCTACCCCTTCAGGAGTATCCACCCTTTCCTTCCAGCCCTTCTGCAATGTCACTGATGAAGACATTGAACAGAACTTGTCCAAGGACTGATCCCTGAGGTACTCCACTGGTCACGCTCCTCTCCCCAGACTGTACTTCTTTTACCACCTCCCTCTGTCTCCTGTCTACTAGCCAGTTTCTAACCCAGTTTACCACCTTGTCTCCCTTGCCCAGACTACCCATCTTGTTAACCAGCCTCCTATGTGGGACGATGTTGAAGGCTTTGCTGAAATCAAGGTAGGCTACATCCACTACCCCCCAATTTACTTCCTTCCTTCATCACTCAGTTGAAGAAGTCTATGAGATTTGTCTGACATAACCTACCCGCTGTGAACCCATGTTGCCTAGGGTCCTGGGCAATGATGAATTCTAGATGTCCCACTATCCTTTCCTTAAATAGTACCTCCATTATCTTTCCCACTACCGAGGTGAGGCTGGCCAGCCTAGAGTTGCCCACCTCCTCTCTACTGCCTTATTTGTGTAGAGGGGTGACATGTGCCCTCCTCCAATCCTCTGGCACCACTCCTGTGTTAAGTGACTTGGTGAACAATGCTGCCAGAGGTTCTGTTAGCTCTCTTTGCAGCTCCCATAGTATCCTTGGGTGCATGCCATCTGGTCCCATTGCTTTGTCCACCTTCAATTTATTGAGTTCCTGCAGGACTATCTCCCCCGTGAATGGACTGTTGTCCATCTCTTTCCCCCCTAGGCATCTGATGCTCGTCTGTGGTCCCTGTCCCTCCACCTATTCTTTGAATACTGAACAGAAGTATTTATTCAATATTTCTGCCTTATCCATGTCTCCCTCATTACACTCCCCTTCCTTCCCTTTAAGTCTTACAATTCCCTCTTGGTTTTCCTCCTTTCACTGATGTACCTGTAGAATGTCTTGTCCCCTTTCTTTACTGTCTGCACTAAGCTTTCCTCAGTCTGTGCCTTTGCTGTCCTCATCTCCCTCCCTGCTTCCTTTAGACACCCTTGGTACACCTTTCTGTCCTCTTCCCTTTGGGTCTCCTTATATTTCCGGAAACATGACCTTTTAGCCCTTACCTTTTCTGCTACCTCTTTTGAGAACCATAGTGGCCCTTTCCTTCTCTTGCCTTTTGATAACAATCTGATGCATTTGCTTGTTACTTCCACTATGGCTCCTTTTAGGTTCTCCCACTGCTTTTCCACCCCTCTTCCTGCCCCCCTATTCTCCAGGGCACTTTTGATAACTCTCCCCATTTCAGCGAAGTCTGCCTTTTTGAAATCTGAAACTTTGCCCTGGTGTGACTTGACTGAATCCCTGTCTGCATGCTGAACCACACTATGTGGTGATCACTGGATCCTAGTTGCCCCTCCACCCAGACATATTTTATTGTTTCCCCATTGGTCATTACTAGATCAAGAATCACCCTGTCTCTGGTGGGATCAAGCACCAGCTGCCTGAGTCCTGCCCTTGTAGAGAATCCAGGATGCCCCTGCTTCTGGCTGAAGCAGCTGTCTGGGTGGTCTAATCCATGTCTGGCATATTGAAATTCCCCATCAGCAGAATCTCATCTTTCATTGCCATTTCATGTATTTCATCCTCAAGGTCCCTGTCCACTTCCTCCCCCTGACCTGGAGGTCTGTATATCACCCCTGTGCATATTGCTATGCCATTTCCTGGTTCAATGATGACCCACAGTGCCTTGGCCTCCCCCTGCCTACCCTGTATCTGTATTGTATTTATACCCTCCTTGACATACAGGGCAACTCCTCCCCCTTTTTTGCCTCCCCATCCCACCTAAACAGAGTATAACCTGGTATATTAACTTCCCACCCATGACTGGCAGTATACCAGGTTTCAGTTATTGCTACTATATCCAAGTCTGCCTTAACTATTACAGCCTCAATGCCTGGGATTTTATTTCCCAAGCTGTGGGCATTTGTCACCATGGTCTTCCAAGTATTACTGCCTGTCCTCCTTCCACTCCTGGTTTTGGTCCCCTTCAGTTTCCTCCCCTCCCCTCCCTGTTAAATTTAACATGTGTCCCTGATTTCTTTGCTTCTCCCTTTCTGCCTGGTCCAGGTGACCTTGACAACATCATTCTGGTGTCTCTACCATGTAGGGGTAGGCTGCTAGAGTTTACCTGTTCTTGTTGGTCCCCCTGGCTAGTTTAAATGCTCATCAGCAAAGCATTTGAAGCATTCGTCGAGGGCTACTTTCCCCTTTCTGGACAGATGCAGTCCATCCCCACTGTACAGGGCCACATTGTTCCAGGTAGGACCCCAGTCCCCAATGAAGCCATACCCTTTCTCGCTGCACCAGGCCTTCAACTATGAGTTGAAGTTACTAATGCAGAACTTCCTATCCCCCTCCCTGCCATGGACTGGCAGCACCTCTGAAAATGTCACAGATCTTGATACTTTCCCCAGGCCACCCCCCAAATGTATGAACTCCTGTTTCACCTGTTCTAAGCTAGCCCTGTCCTTAGCTAGGTCATTTGTGCCCAGATGGACAATGACATCCAGCTCCCCTCTCCTTACCACTGTTTCAGGGATCCTCTGGATCTTCTCCCGCTTCCTCTTAGCTGTGCCTCCTGAAAGGCACTTGCTCTTCCTTTTATCCCTCCTATCTGTGCCCAGATCCATTCCCAAGACAATTGTGTCTCCCACCAGGAGTAACTTCTTCCTCCTTTGGGGTTCTCTTCCTTCTGTCACTGGGTTTCTGGCTGGAGGACCCTCACATCCTCCCTGGTTTCAGCCTCGGATTCCTTTGCAGGACTCTCCTACATCTCCAAAACAGTGAAGGGGGTTTTGAGCTGGGTTGGATGGTGGATGTGTCTCTGTCCCCCTCCCATGAATCTCCCTGAGCCCACCATAGTCCACCCAGCCATTTGCCTGGGCAGCCATTGTGGCATTGGCTGGGGACATGGTGGCCTCCAGGTGGGGTTGAGGGTCTCCAGTACTCCTGTCAACTTGGCCCAGAGACTGGAGACCTCTGCCCTCAGCCCAGAGAGGTGCTTGCATATGGGGCAGAACTGCAGTACCCAGAATGTTCATCTGAAGACTGCTGCACCACATCCAGAACACTGCACCACTCCCTGCATCACCTTGAACCTGCTTACTGCCACCCCTCCTTCTTAGTTAATTTTTTCTCTTCCTTTTCTCCCCTTCCAACTAAATTACTCCCTCTGCTTTCTGCTTCAAGTGCCTTTGTTAACCTAGTTGACTGATCTTCCCTTGTATTGCTGCCTGTGTTCTCAGATAGGCCCTATCTTGTAGGGTGCTGCCAAATGTTCCCTGTTTCTTTAAGTAGGTGTGTCTCTGTTGATGTCTATAAAGGCAGAGTGGCCGGGGAGGATGGGAATGGGGGTGGGTGAGGGGTGTCTCCTTTCCTGTTTGTCCACTATGAAAAACAATCATGTACCTGGAATGTGATCCTAGCTGAGGGTAGCTCAGAAACCTCCAGAAAGTTACCAACAACAGAAAGACAAAGCTAATGTACCTGAACCAAGCTACTTCTGCTTCATCACTGCTGCTATGTGAGAGAACACACAGTTATTTAAACACAATTAGCTGTAAACTGATCGTAGCTGATGGGGAAGCAAAAAAGCTTCCAGAAGGTTGTTAGCAATGCCTGTTGAAATAAAAATCACAAACTCACAATACAAATCACAAAAACAACTATATTAAACAAATTCAGGTACTACTGCCAGGAGAAAAAACACACAAGATTGTAACACAAGAACCTGGAATGTGCTGCTAGCTGAGGGTAGCTCAGAAACCTCCAGAAAGTTACCAACAACAGAAAGACAAAGCTGCTGTACCTGAGCCAAGCTACTTCTACTTCAGCACTAGCATGTGTCTGTGTCTCTCTCTCTCTCTCTAGAAATCTTCTGTCTCACCATGTGGAATGAAATCACAGTGGCAGAGCATCAGGACTGTAGTTGGGAGGGGGGCCTGGATTTGGTTCTCAGTTGTGAAAATGTTTCTAGCTCACTACAATTTACAGTATGTTGTTAGCATACATCTCTCTTAGAAACCTTCTGTCTGACCATGTGTAATGATAGTGCAGGGGCAGAGCACCAGGACTGTACTTTATTTATTTATTTATTTGAAAATTGGTAACTGAGAGATGCACACTGAGCCAAGACTCATTTCCAGGTGCAACCCAGGGGAAGGGAAGTTAGGACAAGCAGCAATATAGGACAAGCATCCGAAACATCTGGACAACATGGAGTACAATATGATACAGCAATAGAATAAATATTAAATAACATATATACTACACAGAAATAAAGTGCAGAAAACCAAGTAGTAAAAGAGAACAAGTCTGACAACAAAAAACAGTAACCAGAGCAAATGAGCTGGATGGATTAGGGTTCAGCTGTGGAGGCATCAGCAGGAAAGATAGCAAAAACAGGTGGGCAGAGGTTGAAGTTTCAATTGGCATCTGAGGGAGTCAGAGGATGGGAGAAATGGATGGAGAAGGGACGTTTATTCCAGAGTGAGGGAAGTTGACAGGAGAAGGCAGATTGCCCAGCAGAGGTATGAGGGTGAGGAGTGGCAAAAATATGATGTTCCCTAAAATGGAGGGAGCAGAAACCAGTGGGGAGTTGGGATAGAAGAGGGCAGAGGTAGGACAGAAGGGAGTCAAACCAGTATTTGGATATGAAGGAGATGCAGTGAGCATGGTGATGAGGGGCAGGGGAAAGATGGATAGGGATGAATTTAGCGAACAATGCTGTGGGCTTGGGGGGGGGCCGTCTTTGCCGCAAAGTGGCAGAAGGAGTTAAAAAGGGTTTGGCAAGTGAAGTGAATGGGGCGGTGCTGAAAACCACATCTGCATAGTCAAGGACAGGAAGCACATTTTGGTAACAAGCTCCTTGTGACCATGCAGAGATAAGCAGCCCTTGTTACAACATAGGGCACAACCTTGGGACTGAGCTTAGCAAGGATGGCATCAATGTGGTATGAGAAGTCCAGCTTGCTTTCTGGCCACACCCCTAGGTACTTGAAGAACTGAACCGCTTCAAGAAGGGTGCCACCCAGGGTACTAAAGACAAGGGGGGCAGTGAGTCTGACTAGTTACTGACTGGTTCCAAAGGTCATGGACACTGTCTTCTTAGTGTTAACTGGTTTGATTGGAACAAACACAGAACGTTACAGACATCCCACTGGAGCAGGTGTTCCACAACAGCAGCAGGTGGGCCATAGATAAATATGACTGTGTCATCTGCATACATGTGGATATGCGAGTTACCACAGGCAATAGGAAGGTCATTGAGGAAGAAAGAGAAAATGATGGGACCCAGGATGGAACCCTGTGGTACCCCAGAGTTGATAGGAAGGGGAGGTAATAGAGTGCCACCAATCTGCACAGACAGTTGTCAGCCCATTAGATAGGAATAGAACCAGGCAACAGCAGGGGCTGAAAGGCCAGCAGAACTTAGCTTGTCCAGGAGGAGTGGATGGGACACCAAGTCGAAGGGTTTGGCCAGATTAATGACTATAGCACTGTGATGTGCCCTTGATCCATCCTGGAGAATATGGCATCAATGACACGCAACAGAGAAGAGATAGTGGAATGGTGCTTCCAATCAGACTGGAATGGACAAAGGAAGTTGGAGGATAAAAAAAAGTTAAGGAGTCTAGAGTAGACCAGTTTCTCTTGCAGCTTGGAGAGGGAGGGGAGGGGAGGGGAGTAGGAAGATGGGATGGAAGTTGCCAGGGAGGAGGAATCACCCCCTTTGTGAAGTGACATAACCTTGGCCAACTTCCAGGGTTGAGGAACAGCACAGAGGGAGAAGGAAAGATTAAGTATGTGAGTAAGGGGGGCTGCAGTGGCAGGAGCTGAGAGGTAGAGGAGCTTGGGAGCTAGACCATCAGGGCTGGATTTAGCCAGATTGAAGGAGGAAAGGGCAAGGAAGGTTTCCTGGATGGAAATGAGGGAAGTGGAAACCAGGTGACGGCTGGGGGAAGGGAGGAGGAAAGGAAGGAGAGGAGCCTGGATGAGGAGGTGGGGAAAGAAGGGCCAAGGTTGTGAATAACTTGTTAAAGAGAGCAGCAACAGAGGTATGATCACACACAGATGAACTATATACTAACAAAATTGGAGGAACTGACTGGGCAGGGAGTCAAAGAGGGAATTAATAACCTTCCAGAATTTAGCTTTGGAATTAAGTTTTTTTCTGGAGGTTGGCCTTGAAATAATCTGATTTCATGGCCTGGACAGCCCTCTTACAGTTGTTCCTCAGCACCCTGTAAAAGATGAGGTAATCAGTGGAGTGGGATAATTTGTAATGAGCCCATGCAAGATCTCAGGAGTTGCACAAGTCAATGACATTGGTGGTAATCCAAGGGTGCTGGGAGGTTTCTACTCTAGATTTCCTGAGGGGGGCGTGCTTGTCCCAGACGGAGGAGAATTTGGTGTGGAATAGTGTGCTGGCCACATCAATATCTAAGGCAGTGAGGATGGCTGACCAGTCTGTTGCAGAGAGGTCACTCAGTAGAGCTTTAATATTTAGCATCCAGAGAGACCTAGACCAGATGTATATTAGTGAAGAGAGAGGACACCATACCTTTCTGACACAGAATGTCATCCAGTGGTCGCTAAAGGAATCTGGCAAGATACATGCTGCAACAATACAGTGGCAGTGGGAGGTTAGAACTCAGTCCAGAAGGGTATGATGGCAGAGTGTGGGTTGAGCTGGATGGGCTCTGATATAACCTGGGTAAAGTTAAGGGACTCAGTCCTGTAAATGGTAGATTTGGAGCATGGGGAGAGCCAACTTACACTGAAATCCCCAAGTAGGATAAAATCACCTGCAGAGGAGTGAGAGGTGATGGTGGAAAGAGAGTCAACCAGGGATGAATGTGACATCTAAGGAGAGGCATAGAAAACCTTGATGGATATAGGTAGTGAGGAGGGGGATGAGAATTTGACTAGTAGAAATTCGTGGGAGGAGGGTATTGCCTCTTTAATAGCTACAGTACAAGAGAGGCTCTAGCAGATGTAAATGGCAACCCCTCCACCACATTTTCCCCTGTCCTGCCTGAAACGATGGTAATTAGGAAAGGTCAGGTTAGAGTTAGGAGTCCTGGAGGAGAGTCAGGACTCAGTGATGCAGAAGATGTCAGAGGAATGTAATTGGAGCCAAACAGAAAGGAGGTCTAGTTTAGAAAGAAAGCTCCTAGCATTCAGATGGAAGATGCTAAAACCCTTGGCAGTAGTGGAGGAGGAAGAGAGGATGGGGAGGGACTAGGATTAGGCTCTATGTTACCAGACAGAAGGAGGAGCAGAAGAAAGAGGAGAAGGATGGAGTCAGGCTATTGACACTTGGAATGGGTAGGAGAGCAGGGTGAGGAGTGGTGGTGAGGGGAAAGGAGGGCACGGTGGAGAAACTCTAAGTTGAGGAAAGAGGAAGGCAGGAGACCAGGGTAGATAGTGAGGGAGGGGTGAGAAGGGAAAGGACTGGGGTAGGTAGGTGGAGAGGAGAAGAGAAAAGAGGATAGGAGAGTTGGATGGGGGACAGGGGTGGAGGAGGTAAAAGGAAAAGGGGGAAGTGGAACAGGCAGAGTAAAGCAAGAAACATTGTGGCAGGAAGATCACAGCACAGGCAAAATGTTAGAGCAGAAACACAGTAGATGAGCAAATCACAAATAGCAAACAGTATCCACAGCAGTAAAACAGTAGACAAGTGCAGGCAATTAACAGCTAGGCAGCAAGGAAAAATTATTTGTACTAGAGAAATGTTAACAGAAAATACTTACACCTCATAAGAGACGTACGTTATAATTCAAATATGTGAGCAAAGACACACAATTTGTGATTTATGCACGTTGATGTAATTGCTACAAACTTTTACAAAGGATGTACTACACGTGCTTTAAAATTAAGAATTCAGGAACATGTTAGATCCATTAGAAATGCTCGACAAGACACTCCAGTGGGGATTCACGTTCAGATGTACCATAACAGTAAACTTGATTGTTTGAAGTTCGTAGGCCTTGAATATGTACCTCCAATGAAAAAAAGGTGGCAATAGGCTGAACCAGTTATTAAAACATAAACATTTTTGGAATTATACCTTAAACAGTGTCAAACTATTACGGCTTAATGGACAATGGGAATGGCTATAAAGCCTTATTTATTGGATTAGGATGCTAACGCTAGAGATTTGTCTCTGTCTTGGCTGACTGTAACTTTAAAAAGATGAATAATTGTGAATAATTCCCCTCTCCACTCCTCCCACTCCCTTTCTCCCTTTCCCCCTTCTCCTCTTCCCCTTCCCCCTCCCCTTCCCACATCCTTTTCCCTTCCCCTCTTTAAATCCAACCCGCTGCCTCCCCACCCCTCTTCCACTGCATCATTTCATCTTTTGGGTGTTATAAGATATAGACACTGAAAATAATATGAAGATGCTTATGGTTTAATTAGATTCATTCGGTTAAATTTGACATTTTATTAAATATTTGTATAGAACAATATTGTAATTAATTATCATGCTCTTATTTTTTCTAAATCGTCATAACTATAAATGACTGCTCTGGTTTCACTACTTGGAGTTGATGTATGAGAGTGAGTACAAACCCAGAATACCGAACCGCAACACCTTCGCCCATTCTTTTATCTAAACTCTGCTTTCACAACTAAACATTCAATACCATAATTTCACTTTTTTTTAAGAAGTTCAGCAATGAGCTATTAAATATATTTGACAAATTAATGAAGTAACAACTTGGTTTGGATGTTTCTAAATAGATGAAAAATATAAAATGAAATGGTAAACAAAGAAAGAAAAGTGGATATGAGAATGTTCAGCAGCTGATTCAGATAGCAGTGCTTTTATTTATGCTTTCTTTTTGTAATTCAGTTTTGTATGTATGGTAATTAGGCAATAAGGCACAACAGGGTGTGGTATATTATGGGATATCGTCACGCCTTGGGTGGTTGGGCACGAGGCCGCAGGCCAAGTGCATCCAACCACCTGAGAAGTGATGATATCCCAGGATATACCACACCCTGGAGTGACTTATTGCTATTATGAACTGAGTTTGAAGTTTTATAAATAAAAAAAATAAAACAAACAGGTTTTAAAACATTATATGAATGAGCTTTTGGGTGGTATAGGAGTACATTTTGAAAAAATAGTTCTCCGACAGTAGTGAGCAAAGATGCTGGTAGTGCTGGAACTTTTTTGAAGCCGTGATGATGTAGCCTGATATCATCACGGCTTCAAAGAGCTCTTGGCCAATCAGATTCCTCTATTTACAATCCTCAGTTCATAATGCACTTTTTGTCACATGATGGGCACTTTTGTTAAGAACACCAGTGGTTAATCACAAGCACTATAAATTACAGGAGATTCTCTCTAACTGCCATGCCCTCTGAAGAAGGGTCAGTTGAGACCCAAAGCGTTGGAGCTAGAGTGGCCAGTGGGCTTGCATTTCACTGGCAGATATTGGACCTTGTAAAGAGTTAATAAAAATTGAAAGAATTTCTAGAGCCAGTGAAGGGACAATTTTTATTGGAGTGTGTATCTTTGGACTTGTGGAGCAAACAAGTTGTAACCTTTTTCATGCCAACCCTCAGTAGCTCGAGCATGTCTTTTTGGAATTATGTAAGCAAGGAGCAGAAGAGTCTACAGCACAGAGTATTCCACAGTATACTGGGTAGCTGACAATGGGAAAGTAGGTGGGACACTACAACAGAAGAGTGACGCACAATGTTAGGATACAGTGCAGAACCTATACTTAATAATTAGGAGAGATATATGCAGAATATGGCTCAGTGGAATAATAATGCAAATAGGCAGCACGCTACATGACAGAGCAGCTGAAGCAAAGATCAAACAATGACACCAGGTTGGATGTACTGCATAGGGTTGGCAACAGTAAACCATAGTAAGCAGTGGATACTGGCAGTCAAAACAATGGGGAGCACAGAATGTGTAGGTAGCATAAACCTTGGGAGGATGCGGCTGAAAGTGCATAAAATAGGCATTAACAGGCACAGAAACAGTCACCTTATTTGGTTAGTTGGATAGCATCCATAGTCAAGGGTGAAGACAGCAAATGGGTGGAAGGTCAGGGGGCAACATGGGTGGTCGACAGCCAACCCCAGGCTGACTCTAGGCAGACTCCTTGATGTCCTTAGAAACATAGAAACACAGAGCTGACGGCAGATAAGGACCGCAAGGCCCATCCAGTCTGCCCATATCTTTTTCTAACTTATAAATATGCCATCGGCCTTTGCTCTGTCAATGGCCTATCTATTCATATTCATCTGAATTGCTCCCTTATGCCTATCCCACAACTGTTTGAAGCCCTGCACTGTATTCATATCCACCATGTCCTGAGGTAGGCCGTTCCATGCATCCACCACCCTTTCTGTGAAAAAGAACTTCCTCACATTACCCCTTAATCGGCCTCCCTCTAATCTCATGATGTGTCCTCTTGTCCTCCTATTTTTCTTATATTTAAACATGTTAGACTCTTTCACCTTGTTACTGCCCTTAAGGTGTTTGAATGTTTCGATCATATCACCTCTCTCCCTCCTTTGCTCTAGGGTATACATATTGAGCTCCGTTAATCTGTCCTCATATGTTTTCAGATGCAGTCCCTGCACCATTTTGGTTGCCCTTCTCTGGACTGCCTCAATTTGGTTAATGTCCTTGTGCAGGTGCGGCCTCCAGTATTGCATGCAGTACTCCAGATGGGGCCTAACCAGTGTCTTGTAAAGGGGGATTATTACCTCCCTCTTCCTTAGTGATACAGTCCTTTGTGCAGATGGGCCACTATAGAGGTGCAGACATAAAATAAGGGGGCTTGCAGACCCTGCCCTCCTGATGGAAATCCCGGCTCCCTGATTGGCTGGCTGACAGGAGGAGTGCAGGGGCTGCTGTGGGAAGATCTGACCAGAGATGAGCATGTAGGATGGAGAATTCAGCATTCCCTCTCATCAGTTCCATGCAGGTTCACTTCTGTGAGCCAGGGAAAAAAGGCTCATCTGAGGCAATCTGGTAGAACATGACATTCGTGGGCTTGCAGAGCCCACCTGGCTGATGGAAATCACAGCTCCCTGATTGGCTGGCTGATGACAGGAGTGCAGGAGCTGCTGTGGGAAGATCAGAGCAGAGGGAAGTGTGTATGACTGAGAATTCAGCATTCTCTCTCATCAGCTCTATGCAGGTCCACTTCTGTGAGCCAGGGAACAAAGGCTCAGCTGAGGCAATCTGGCAGAAGTTGGGAGGGGCCTTGGTTAGAATCCCAGTTGTGAAAATGTTTTCTAGCTCACTACAGTTTATGTTGTTAGTACACATCTCTCTATACAAAACCTTCTGTCTCACCAGTGGAACTATATCACAGTGTTAGAGCATCTAGACAGTAGTCAGGAGAGGGTCTGGGTTCAATTTCCAGTCTGGGACATTTTTTTTTCTTTCTCACTGCAATTTATGTTGTTAGCATGCCTCTCTCTCTAGAAACCTTCTTTTTCAACATGTGGAAGAATAGTACAGTGGCTGAGCATCAGAAAAGTAGTTTGGGAGAAGGCCCAGGTTTGATTCCCAATCTGTGAAATTTTTTCTTTCTCCCTACAATTTGCATATGTTGATAGCATGCATCCCCCTCTAGGAACTTTTAGTCTCACCAAGTGGAATAATATCCAGTGACAGTGCATCAGGACAGTAATTGAAGGGGGCCTATATTTAATTTCCAGTCTAGGACATTTTTTCTTTCTCGATACAATATATGTTGTTAGCATGCATCTTTCTCTCAAAACCTTAAGTCTCACCACATAGAATGATAGCACAGTGAGACAGCATCTGGATAGTAGTTGTGAGGGGGCTTGGGTTTGATTCCAAATTGTGAACATTGTTTTCTTTCTCACTACAATGTATGCTGTTAGCATGTGTCTGTTGTAAGAGATATTGTTAGATCCCATTGCTGATACCGGTGATTGGACTTTCAGTGCTTGTAGTAGGTTTATAGACCATGGAACTGTTAGTGACTCAGGAATGACGAACATTGAATTCATAAGTGTCCCATTCCATCAAGATTTATCAATCACAAGAGAGTAATAATAGTTTTAGAGTCTCATCAGTCACAGCTCATGGAACCTTTTTTTTCGTTTACAAATATACATTATGACTTCAGAAGCCTGCTTGCTGAAACTGAGTTAAAACTTCATGGTCTGTGTATGGTGTGGGGTATGGTTGTTTATTTTGTGAGGTGTATGTGTATGCTTGCATGCATGCATGTGTCTGTATTGTGCAGCATCTGAGTGTACATCGTTTAGCATGTATATGTGTCTTTTGCTATACATAAATGGCTAATCAGTACCCTAGCACTGCTTAGTACCATTGGTGCTTTGATTATATATTAATTTATAATGTTGTTACAGTTTTCATATATTGAGATTTATAAACCATTTGTAAAGCATTTTTGACATATATGGTAAAACTTTTTCTGACTTTTCTTTGTTCAGTCTATTTTTTTTTTTTCCCCAAGTCTGTTTATCTCCGCCAGACACCGGAACTCTCTCGGGCCTATCCACTTGCCTATGCCGCTCTACCACCCACTGTGAACCCTGTCATCTTCAAGGGCATTACTTTCCCCCCGAGCCCCAAGGAGGATGAAGGGCTTGAGGAGTCTGAAAGGGCAGTGGCAGGGTTCCAGTTTTGGGCGTGTGGCAGTTCGGCACCGGGATGGCCGTCGCCTATCCGGGCTGGTGGGACTGTTTACTTAGTTTACGCCCCAGACGTGGGACGTGCAATGCTGTCAGCCCATGACGTGGGTGCTCCCACTCATGTCTGGAAGGCAGCCGCCCAACGTCTTCCCTGTTTGTGAGCCCCTGTGTGCCGCAGTGCCGCCAGTCTCCACCGGGGGCCGCTGCTGCTCTGGGCTACCCCTGGATCCCTCCCCAAAAGAGGAGAGCAGCCCTCCAGATGCTCAATCCTCTCTCTCTCCCCTGCCGACCCCCGGCAGTCTGGGCTCGTTCCCGAACCTGGCTCGCCAGCGTGGCGCGAGGTGTGGCGTCCAGCGCCTCAACCTTCAGTGCCACCAGGCCAGCCATTGTTCAGCCTATTTTATGAGGTCCTGTGCCATTTTTAGCTTGCAATACATTTATCTTCTAACTTTAATTGCATCACAAACATTTCACTCTCCCCTCTAGGCACCCCACCAGTTCCTTGGTTTCAAAGACTTCATCTTTAAAAGCATTGGAAGAGAATAGAATAAAATAAACACATATGGATTCCATACCCTCCTTGAGCCACTCTCCTGTTGGAAACCTGCTGCAGTAGAACAGCATGGGTGTAAATGAACAACAAGGTGCATGTCTAACTGACCTGTGACAAAAACATCCTTATGTTTGGGGCCTGATGGCCATTATGAACATCGTTTTAGTTGCTGAAGTTCATGAGACAGTGACCATATTATATAATTACACAGAATAATTAGTTTCACTAATCCAGTCAGTCATGTGCAGTAGTTACTTGAAATGATTTTTTAGTGACTACTAGGCATACTATAATGGCCCTTGGCCGCTTGATCACTGGAGTTACTACATACTGTCTTTACCTATTCTAGTCAAATAAAATAAAAAAGAAGTAATAAAAACTCATCCCATAATTTTTCTTTGTGCTGTTCATACATAATAGTTTATCTGACCTCAGAGAAGTAGATACGGTATATACAGATGAATGAACGTATCTGCTGCACTCCATTGGTAGGCAGACAGATAAATAACTGTAAAGTAATACTTGTAAATCGTAAATAGTTGCATAGGCAGAGACTAAATAAAAATCAAAGATTACATAAATCATGGAAAAAGTGAATGTATGGATCAGAGCAAAGTGGAACAGAGAAAAAGAAAGATGAGGGAAGTGGTGGCAGCCCATTAGAAAAGTGCAAGCCTGTCTCTGGACTCACATTTACTAACTCTCCATAGCAACAAGCGTGAAATGAGAAATGAACCTTCACTAATGAATTGAAGTCCAAACAGCAATATTACATGGTGCAGTACCATCGCAGTTTACTGTCTCTCTAATCCCTCTAATCCATTTTGAAAGTCAACTGTTTAAAATATTTTTCATCAGTACAGCTATATATTTTAAATCCATATTAAAACCATGTGATATGAAATTACTTTTAAAAAGGTCAACAGAAGTGAATGTTGTAGCAATTTCATCAGCGAGATTTATTTTGCCAATGTTTGAGCATTATCTTGATATTATGCAGTATCTTAAGTGCTGGTCTGTTGACAGATTTGACAGCATTTCAGGTTTTGGTTTCCTGTGGTGCTTTACATATTTCATATTTGTTTTTGTCCATATCACATGAACTGGGAGAGTCATATGCTGACAATTGTTTCTGCTTCATGAAACGTGCACAAATGTTTTGACGAATAAAACTATTGTGAATCGTCAACCAGTGGAATGAAAACACAGTCCTACTGGCTTAAATTAGTTTGTAGTCCGAAAATGTTCTGAGATCTAAAACCAGTGCAAAAGTAAGTAATAAGATACAACAAGGTGGTCATTGTGCAGATTGACACCCAGGGCACAGTAAGGCACAGGGCAGCAAGCTGAATGCCCATAGAAGCAGGGTTAGATCTGCGCAATGAACATCCCTGGAGTGTCTTATTGTGTTTATAAAATTGGAAGTTTCCTTTTTTAAAGGACTTTATGACTTCATGTAAGCATGTGTCCCCCATCTCCCGGGCCCCTACTACAGATGAAGTCCTTGATTATTTCACCTGTTCTTTTAATAAAGCATGTGACATCTATGCCCCACTAGCAAAAGTGCAATCCAAGAAACGTAATGCCCCCTTGGTCACACCTGCACTGCTCCAACAGCTAAAGCACAAAGATGATCTCTGGCATAAAGTAGTCGCATCCGGCATGCAGACGGACAGGCAAGCCTATAAAGCGGCTCGTAACAGATGCACTTGGGCCAAGAAACAGGCCAAATTGGGCTACTACAAAACGACCCTTGCCTCCTCCTCCTGGGGGAATGCTCAGTTGTTTTGGGATATTATCAAGGAACTCAATGGCCAATCATGGCTCACCCCCCTCCCTACTAACAGTCAAAAATGTCCCTACCACCGACCTGCTGACCATCGCCAACTGCCTCAACTCATCATTCTCTGACTTTAGTGCAGTACTCCCAAATAACTTCTTCGACCCCACTCCTGTAACCCCGCCCCCTAACACCCAGCGTCCCCCCTTTCGTCTCAGGGTGATCTCTATGAATGAGGCAAGGCCTTTTCTCATTAAAGCACTCAGTGGCTCTTACTATTGCAAAGATTCTTTTGATATGAGAATCCTACATCTAGTACTAGATACAGTCCTCTCCCCACTGACTGACCTTATTAACCGCTCCCTAAGTCTGGCGCACTTCCCTGCAGCCTGGAAGACTGCCACAGTCACCCCAATACTTAAGAGTGGTGACAGCACCTCCCCAAGTAACTACTGTCCCATATCCATTCTTCCACCTCTCTTGAAAGCCCTCGAAAAATTATAGCCACCCAACTCACTGAGTACCTGCTTGCTCCTAACCAACTTTGCAAGGAGCAGCATGGCTTCAGATCTGGGCACAGTACAACTATGACTCTCACTGAGTTCTCTAGTTTTATTCACTCTGCTCTGGATAGAAAACACCTAGCTGGAGCTGTCTTCATCGACCTGTCAAAGTCCTTCGATACAGTCTCCCACCCCTTACTCTTAAGCACACTCCACCACATAGGTCTGTCCCAAGGACCAGTCTCCTGATTTACCAGTTACCTCACAGCTAGATCACAATGTGTCAAAATAAACAACACCCTCTCAACCACCCTGCCAGTCCACTCTGGGGTTCCCCGGGGCTCCATCCTTGGCCCTCTATTATTCAGCATCTACCTAAACACCTTGCCCAATTCCTGCTCCGGCAACCTACTACTCTATGCAGACAACGTGGTTCTTTTTGCCTCACACCCAGATCCCACAGTATTGCAGTCCTCCCTCCAACACGCATTTAACCAGATTGAAAACTGGTTCATAGACCAAAGACTTGTGGTCAATGTAAAAAAGACAAAGACCATGCTCTTTGCCCATCGACAGAATAAGGCCAAGAATGCACAGCTAGCAATCCTCTTCCACTCTCTCCTTCCTCTAGAACAGGTCCATACATATAAATACTTGGGCCTTAGATTTGATTCCAGCCTCTCCTTCCATTCATACATTGACACTCTATCATCAGCCATAAATGTCCGTATAGGCCTATTGTATTGGCACAAGGATTGCCTACCTCCAGAAGCTCTTAATCTGGCTGTCACCTCCTCAGTCCTCTCCCTAGTTGATTACGGGCTCGCTATCTACTCGGCTGCTGACCACACAGCCCTTAACAAAATCCACCTTGCCATAAACAAACCATGCAGACTCCTCTCCGGGGCAGACAAGCGTACCCATACCTGTACCCTATATGCCCTGACAAATCTCTTCACCCTAGATGAAAGGCTATTTTATCAAACATGTCTCCTCACAAAGAAAATACACCTGGGTCTTACCCCCTTGGGGGTTTCTGCCTCTCTCCTATCCTCCGACACCTCAGTGAACACCCGCACTGCCAACCGACAGGTGTGGTTCATCCCGAGGGTTAGAACCTCCTTAGCCCAAAGGTCATTTCCACACAGGGCCCCAGCCTGGTACAATGAACTTCCCTCCAATGTCTCCTACATCTCCAAAATAGAACCTTTCAAGTCAGCTCTCAAAGAGCACATTCTCACTTCACGGTGCTGCCAATGTACCAGCTAGTGCTGGGTCATCTATCTATCAACTTACAGGACCACCCCACCACAGAGCTCCTACCGATAGGGCTACCAAACATTATCTATTAACAATGCCTCCTTTGGCTGCACTCACAAGATATCTGTCTAATTCTTTACTTCGCTGTAAATATCAAACCTGTTATTCCCTCCCTCTATCAGCAAACTTACTGTTCTCTTAAAAACTGTAAAATACAGCTCTCGGTAAGACGTTCAGTGCAATGTACAGCTGATCTTGATTCTGCAATATTGTATAACTAAAAAAACTATAACGTTTAGCTGCCATTCTATGTCTATATGTATTAAATGTTTATGTTTGTTTTTTCTGATGTGGAGCCTTTGTAAACGAGTCCCTGACTCAAAGGTTATAATCCTAAAGTCTGTTAAATAAATAAATAAATATGACAAAAAAGATATAATTAGCCAAATTATTGTTCAAATAGTCCTTTCACCTGCTGTAACTTAATATGTGATAAGACATTTGTCATTTCATAGTAACTGTAGTTTCTCTTTCTTTCTCTTTCTTTCTTTCTTTCTTTCTTTCTTTCTTTCTTTCTTTCTTTCTTTCTTTCTCTTTCTTTCTTTCTTTCTTTCTTTCTTTCTTCATTCTCCCCACTCATTTATGTATATAAAAAGAGATTAAGTCATTATTTTCTGTATCTACTTTTTTGAGAGGACGGCTGGGATTTGGGTCCGATGGTTCAGTGAAAGAGAGAGAGAGAGAGAGAAAGAGACAGCATGACAAGGAGAACAGAGTTAGAGAACAATGAATTTACTTGATGAGAGTGGAGCATGGGCTGTAGGAACAGACAGACAGACTGTTTTGTGGTAAGTGCATCTGTGATGAAAGAAGGGATAGGGCACATGCATAGGAGCAGACTGCAACTGGGGAGCAATGGAAAGAGTGAGAGCAAGCTGGTTTCCAGACTAGAGTTTTCAGCAAGTCCTTTAAGTTTTGAAGCTTAAAAAAAGTCATTTTGATTGAGACACTGGCCAGGTTCAGGAGGCAAGAAGTCCTACTTGGGCTCACAAGCTCCCGCCGACAAGCTGAACACCGTAGCGGATGGCCGGCTCTTCCATGCCTGATGCCCACAGTCTGCTGCTGGCTGAAGCTCCACAGAAGCTGTGAAAAGCCCTACCTGGGCTCACAAGCTCCTGCCAACAAGCTGAACATTGTAGTGGACGTCCGGCACTTCCTTGCCCAACACCCGTGCTCTGCTGCCTGCTGAAGCACCAAAGAAACTGTGAAAAGCCCTACCTGGGCTCACAAGCTCCCGCCGACAAGCTGAACATCATAACTGATGGCTGGCACTTCCACGCCCACCGCCCATGCTCTGCTGCCTGCTTAAGCTCCTCAGAAACATGGAAACATAGAAACATAGAATGTGACGGCAGATAAGGACCACTTGGCCCACCTAGTCTGCCCATTTTCCTACCTAACAGATAAGCTGCAGATCCTAATTAACCAACAGCTTACTTCCTCCTACCCGCATTAGGACTGCCTTATATTTGTCCCATGCATTCTTGAATTCCCCCACTGTTCTTGACTCCACGACCTCCTCAGGGAGGCTGTTCCATGCATCCACAACCCTCTCTGTGAAAAAATACTTCCTCACATTACCTCTGAGCCATCCCCCCTCTATCTTCAGATTGTGCCCCCTTGTTCTTGCACATCTCTTTTTCCGAAAGATGCTACCCTCTTGGACTTTGTTGATTCCCTTGAGGTACTTGAAAGTTTCTATCATGTCCCCTTCTTCTTTCCTCAAGGGTATATATATTAAGCTTCTTTAGTCTTTCTTCATTATGTCTTCTGGTGCAGACCCTGCACAATTTTGGTTGCCCTCCTCTGGACAGCCTCCACTCTGTCTATGTCTTTGCGGAGATGGGGTCTTCAGAACTGCACACAGTACTCCAGATGGGGTCTCACCAACTGTCTGTACAGAGGGATAACAACTTCCTGTTTCCTACTATTGATGCCTCTCCCTATGCATCCCAGTATCCCCCAGCCTTCCTTACAGCTTCTCACATTGCTTGCCCACCTTTAGGTCATCTGATATAATTATCCCCAGGTCCCTTTCCATTTTTACTGTTGTCAGTATCTCACCCCCCATTGTGTACTCTTCCCCTGGGTTTTTGTATCCCAGGTGCATTACCTTGCACTTCTTTGCATTGAATCTGAGCTGCCATACATCTGACCATTCCTCCAACCTTGCCAAGTCCCTTCTCATCCTTTCCACTCCATCTTGTGCATCAACCCTGTTGCAGATCTTTGTGTCGTCTGCAAAGAGTCATACTTTTTCTTCCAGTTCCTCTGCAACGTCACTTATAAAGACATTAAAAAGGACCAGTCCTAGTACTGAACCCTGTAATACCCCACCAGTAACTCTCCTTTCTTCACTGTGGACTCCATTTACTACTACCCTTTGCGTCCTGTTGTCTAGACATTTTTTTATCCAGGCTACCACCTTGGGACCCACTCCAAGGCTAGCTAACTTGTGTATTAATCTTTTGTGTGGGACTGTATCAAATGCCTTGCTAAAATCTAGGTAGACCATGTCCACAGCCCCCTCCCTGGTCTACTACTTTGGTCACCCAGTCAAAGAAATCTATTAGATTTGTCTGACACGACCTTCCCATCGTGAATCCATGCTGCCTTGGGTCCTGTGCCCCACTGGCCTCTAGGTACTCAACAATTCTTTCCTTCAGAAGAGATTCCATCATTTTCCCTACCACTGAGGTCAAACTAACTGGTCTGTAGTTTCCTGCCTCTGTCCTGCTCCCACTTTTGTGAAGAGGAATCACATCTGCCCTCCTCCAGTCCTCAGGTACCACCCCATCCTCCCATGATTTGTTAAAGAGAGTAGTCAGCGGTGTCACTAGTTCTACCCTTAGTTCCTTTAGAATTCTTGGGTGAATCCCATCAGGCCCCATTTTATTAGTTCTTTCAGAACCCTTTCTTCTGTAAATGGACTGGTATCGACCCCCGTCTTCAGAGTGTTTCTCTTGCTTGGTTTAGGTACTTCCCCCTCCTCTTCCTTTGTGAATACTGAGCAGAAATATTCGTTCAGTATCCCTGCTTTTTCACTGTCACCCTCTACCCACATTCCCTTCCCTTTATTAAGCCTCAATATCCCTCCTTTGGTCTTTCTTCGCTCCCTAATGTACATATAAAAGGTCTTATCCTCCTTCTTAACAGAATTGGCTATCCTTTCCTTGGTTTGGGCCTTTGCTATTCTGACTGCCTTCCCAGCCTCTTTCTACTTTAACTGATAAAGTTCTTTGTCCTGCTCATTCTGTGTTTCCTTATATTTCCTGAATGCTATCCTTTTCTCCTTAACCTTCTCTGCCACCTCTTTTGAGAACCATAGCGTTTTTTTCCTTCGTTGTGTTTTGTTGATTTGCTTTACACAAAGGCTTGTTGCCTCTGTGATGGCTGTTTTGATTGCTCCCCATTGTTCCTCCACCCCTCCGTCTTGCCTGTTTGCTAGTGCTTTTCTGAGGCATGCTCTCATTTTCCCAAAGTCAGCCCTCATAAAGTCCAATACTCTTGCTTTTGTATGGCTTGATTGTATGGCTGTGTTTATCGTGAACCACACTGTTTGGTGGTCGCTTGTTCCCAGATGGCTACCCACTTCTAAATCTGAGATTCTTTCTCCATCCCCATCTGAGAGTACCAGGTCTAAGATTGCTCCCTCCTGAGTGGGTTCCAATACTAGCTGTCTGAGGCATGCCCCCTGTAGGGCATCAAGAATGACCATGCTCTTGGATGTGCCCGCAGCAAAGGTGCTCCAGTTAACATCTGGCATATTCAGGTCCGCCATCAACAATATCTTCCCTTTTTCTGCCATTCTAAGGAAGCTTTCTGTCATTTCCTTGTCCATTCCCTCCCCCTGAGATGGGGGTCTGTATGCAACCCCCATGCGGATTGTGGTGCCATTTTCTGTCTCCAGGGTGACCCAGAGTGCCTCATCTGCTCCCTGTTTACTCTTTAGTTCTGTTGCTTTGATTCCTTCCTTTACATAGAGAGCTACTCCTCCTCCTCTTTTACCCTCCCTGTCCCTCCTGTAGATTGTGTATCCTGGTATGTTGACATCCCAGTCATGGTTCTCTGTGTACCATGTTTCTGTGACTGCCAGAATATCCAGGCAACCCTCTTCCATCAAGGCCACTAGTTCAGGGAGCTTGTTACACAGACTACGGGCATTGGTACTCATTACCCTCCACTTTTTGATGACCTTACCCCTTTTAGCCCCATTTCTGTCCTTACTGCCTTTGCCTTATTTTACATTTACCTCTGTCCTTCTCCCTAATGACTTCTCTAACTTGGTGTTTACCTCGCTAATTACTGTGTTTTGTGGGGGGAGGCTGGGATTTTCCTGCTCCTTTTCAGTGCCTCCCCCTTTGGCTAGTTTAAATGCTTGCCAATGAAGCATTTAAACCTCTCACCTAAGATCCTGGTTCCCCCCCCGGACAGATGCAGACCATCGCAGCAGTATAGGCCTGCATCACTGCAGGTGGCTCCCCAGTCCCCAATGAAGCCAAAACCCTGAGCTCCACACCAGTTTTTCAACTATTTATTGAATTCCCTGGTGAGGAGTACCCTAGCATCACCCTTGCCATAGACAAGCAGCACCTCTGAGAAGGTTGCCATATGTGCTACTTGTCTAAGGCCCCTCCCCAACTCTACAAACTCCTCTTGCACTGCTCTGATCCCATTCCTAGCCAGGTCATTTGTCTCTAGGTGGACAATGACATCCAGCTCCCTCCCTCATGCAGCTGCTCCCACGATTCTGAGGATTCGCTTCCTGTCCCTCCAAGCCGTGGCGCCAGGCAGGCACCTTACCTCCCGCTCCCCTTCCTCCCCCATTTCTACCCCCCTAATGATTGAGCCCTCTGCCAGGAGTTGTTTCCCTCCCCTGTGGGGTTCCATGCTACCCCCCTGTGGGTCTCCTTTGTGAAGGTTCCCAGCATCCTCCTTGGTCTCCACTGCAGGTGCCTCCATAGAGGAACCACTATCCACCAGAAGAGTGAATGAATTGTGGAGAGGTACAGCTGGACAGATGCAACTCTGTTCCACCACCCTCTTCCTCCCTGAGCCCACCCTGGTCCAGCCTCTCCTCTTTCTTGGCAACCTCTGAGGTAGTGGCATTGGCCCTGGTGGTCCCTGGGTGGGGGAGGAGGTTTCATGAATCCTAGCCAGGTCAGCCTGGAGACGGGCAACCTCCTCCCTCAGACCAGAGAGGTGCCTGCAAATAGGGCAGCATCACAGCCTCCAGAATGTCTCCCGGAACACTGCCACCCCACAGCCATTGCACTGCACCACTCCTATCATGTCTTATTTTGTGTCCCCTCTCCTGTTTTTCTGTATGCTTACTCTCTCCTCTGCTTACAACTCTCACCCTTCCTGTTCTGGGACAGCAACTTTCTATATTCTTCAGTAGCCTCCTTCTTCCTTGCTCAGTGTCAGACCACCACCAGCTTGGGGGGGAGAGTGAGCTACTTTTTTCCCAGAAGCTGGGAAAAGCCCAACCTGGGCTCACAAGCTCCTGCTGACAAGCTGAACACCATAGCAGATGGCTGGCACTTCCATGCCCACCACCTGTGCTCTACTGCCTGCTGAAGTTCCACAGAAGCTGTGAAAAGCCCAACCTGGGCTCACAAGCTCCCGTCGACAAGCTGACCACCATAGTGGATGGATGGCACTTCCACACCTGCCGCCCATGCTCTGCTGCCCCTGAAGCTCTACAGAAGGTACAGCTGCTGAAACAGCCAATTGGATTGCGAGCGCTTTCTGACTATGGCTTCCTATTGGCCAAGAAAGCTCATCACTCCTCTCAGCGTAGGTCTTTCTCCCCTTCACTGTTTAAAATAATTTTGGTGATTTAGCCGCTCCTTAGCAGTGTAACATAATATTGCTTTTATAATCTAAGTACTTGATTGTCTGCATTTTACAGTTTAAGTTAATTGCTTTTACATTTGTCTTCATCACTCTCTCAGCACCTCGCTATTGCTTAATCTTATTACCTCTAGTCCCTTCCCTCTACCTCCTGCTGTTTTTCTGTCTGCTCTTTTGTCTGCCCCTGCCTAAGCTCCCTGTTTAATCTCTCTCTCTCTCTCTGCTTCCCTCCCCAGCTGTGAAAGGCCCAACCTGGGCTCACAAGCTCCTGCCGACAAGCTGAACACTGTAGCGGATGGCCGGCACTTCCACATCCACCACACATGCTCTGCTGCCCGCTGAAGGTCCACAGAAGGTATGGCTGCTGAAACAGCCTTCTTCCCACTGGCACTTCATGCTGGCTCCCCACACCCCCCCTCCTGCCTGCTCTATCTGGGCTATTTCTTTTATAGTCTTAGTAGGTCATGTGATTTGGTGTTTTTTCCTAAGTTTGGACTTTCACATTAGGTCCTTATACAGTACATTCACTAAAGGCATCATTACAACTAATATGTAGGTAGCCTCTACTGAAACCTAATTTGCATTGCAATAAGCTGCTACATAATTTGTCCAACCTACTTTTTTTGCCCAACCTAATTTAAGTAAAAAAAAAAATAAATAAAATTCTGCTGGCTTCTGATTGCCTCTTACTGTAATCTCTCCTCCTCCTTTCTCCCCTGCCCATGAGCTCCAAATGTTACTATGCCATGCACCCCAGTCCCACACACCCCTGTTCTCTTACTTGCGATTACTCCCACCCCAGCCATACTAATCTGGCACCATTTCCCTCTCCTACCATGTCCCTCTCTAATTGCCTCAACTGACACTGTAGCTACCCTCCACTGCTTAGTAATAGCTTCTACGCATCACTTTGCCATCCCCAGTTACGCTACCTCTCACAACAAACGTAATAGGTACAAATGGCCCAAGTGTCACTACCTTATAAAAGCTCTACTTCTCCTGACTGCAGGGGATATTAATCCCAACCTGGGCCCTAATACATCACTCAGCCTGGGGAACCCTCTGCCTACTACCACCCACTTACCTAATCTGCCCATTGGTCTCCCTAAGGGCCTAAAGATTTTTCTCCAAAACATCTGCAGCCTTGTACTAAAATAGTATAACTACAAGCCATGATAATCTCCTACTCCTCTGACATACTCATTATCTTGGAAACATGACTAAACAGTTCCATCCCAGACCAAGCTGTCTCCATCCCTGGCTACACAATTGCCAGCCAAGGGGAGGTGGAGTGGCTATATACATCTCCTCTGACTTACAATTTACTACTACTCTATCCACTTCACATCCCTCCACCTATGAGGCAATTCTTTTAAATATCTCACTCCCTTTCACTGATCCAATTTTCATAGCTGGCGCTTACTGTCACCCTGGCCTCCCCCCAAAAATAGCTGTAGACCTCATTACCAAGCTAGTCTCACATGTCCACTCAGGTGAACTGTTCATTTTGGGTGATTTTAACCTAAATTGGCTGTCCTCCACAAACAACAAACCCTACTCAGAGATAACAGCCCTTAACCTCACCCAGCTGATACAGGAACCAACCCGCCTAAACACTAAAACCAACAACCACTCCCTACTTGACCTGGCCCTCACATCACATCCACATAGGATAGTGCAGTCCGGCCTCCTCCCTGATGCCCTAAGTAATCACCACTTGATCTACCTCATAGGAAAGATCCACCGACCCAAAGCACCCCATAACATTTTGCTAACACATGCTTATAGATCTCTTGACCTGACCTGCCCCGCTCCACAACCTTGCAAGCATAAACATGACGCTGGTTACCTCAGCCACTAATGTAGATGAAGCCCTGAGCTCCTTCAAAACAATTTTCTTAACCACTTGGAACTGCCATGCCCTGATTCAGAAAATCAGGGTAAGAGGAAATCACCTGCTGTGGGTTACCCCAGAACTCCTGGCTTGTCAAAGAGCATGGGACCTAGCCTGGCAGTGACAAAATCCCTCTGATCTCCAGAGCGACTACCAACACTACCGTACATTTCACAACTGGTGTACTAAGGCAATCAGACTAGCAAAATCTGAATACTTTAATTCAAATTTCAAAACCAATATAAACAATCCTTCTAAGTTCTGGAAAGTGGTAAATGCCCTCTTCTCTCCTATAGCTCACTTACCTACCCCAATGATCAAGCAAAATAACCTCCTTTTTACTGACCACATGGCTATAGCCAAGTGCTTTAACTTGCACTTTACTACCTGTGCCTCTGGCCTCCTTATCTCCCTCCCCCTAACAACACCCTGCTCCCCTTTTCCTTCTAGCATCAATCCTTACCTCAACTGCCCATCCTCCGCTTCCTTTTCTTTCTCTCCAATAACTCTTATAGGCACCCTTAACGCTCTCCTTGCAATAAATCCCTCCAAGGGCTGCTCCCCGGACAGCCATGATCCTAAGCTTCTATATCTCTCTGCTCCAGCTATTTCATACCCTCTGTCTGCCCTCTTAAACCTGTCATTTGAGACTGCTACTGTCCCTTCAGCCTGGAGGCATGCAACTGTCCTCTCCCTCCTTAAAGGTGGTGATTCTACCTTAACGGGCAACTATCGACCTATTTCCTTGCTTCCTACGCTAGCAAAGTGGCAGGAACACCTGGTCCTGTCTCAGCTCTCCTTCTTTCTTGATCACTCCTCCATCTTCACTTCCTTCCAGTCTGGTTTTAGGAAACACCACTCCACCACCACCTCACTACTGAGGCTTACTGACTCCATCTTCTCTGGAATAGACGGTGGCCAGGTTACCTCTGCTATCTTTGTTGACTTAGCCAAAGCTTTCAACACTGTCTCTCACAGTCTCCTACTGAACACCCTTTCTTCAGCTGGCCTCACCCCTTCTGCCATCAATTGTTTCAAGGCCTACCTAAATGGCAGATCGCAATCAGTTCGTATTGCAGATGCCATCTCCACCCCCCTCTACCCATCAACACTGGAGTTCCACAGGGCTCAGTGCTTGGTCCACTTCTATTCTCCATCTTTCTGAATGACCTCTCTAAGGTTTGCACATCTGCATCCATACATATGTATGTGGGTGACACTGTTATATATACTTCTGGCAAATCCATCTCTGAAGTGACAACCAGACTCCAACTGGCATTCAATAAGGTCCAGCTCTGGCTTAGTTCACATCAGTTATTTCTCAATGCCAAAAAGACAGTTTCCATGACCTTTGGCACAAGGCAGAGATTTGCAAGGCTAACCGATATGCCCACCTTCCACGCCCTTGATGGGACTCCACTCGAGGATACTGCCTCCTTTTGATACCTTGGTGTCTGGCTTGACCAACACCTCAATTTCTCTGTGCATATTGACGCCATTCTGAAGAAACTGTGCCCAAAGTTAGATGCCTTGTTCAGAAACCAGAGCTGCATCCCGCTCTCAACAAGGCGAGAGATAGTACAGAAGATGATCCTCCGTATACTTGACTATTGCGACATAGTCTACAGTGCTGCTCCATTGTCCTCCCTAGCCAGACTGGACACCCTTTTTAACTCCTTATGCCATTTTGCTCCTTAACTCCTCTCCCCTAACCCATTACTGTGATCTCTACCGCTCCCTGTCCTTTACCTCGCTTACTAACAGACATACCCTGCACTCTGCAAAATTTATCTTGAAATACTGGCTTGGATTCCTCCCCACTTACCTATCTGATTCTATAACCATCCCTCCCCCTTCTATCTACACACTAAGATCTTGTGACGTGAGGATCCTTGCCACCCCCCCGTTGCTGCACAAATGCAGGGCAAAATGAGTTCCTCCTTAGGTTATGGAACTCAGTCCCCGCACAGATCCATCACTCATCTACCACTGCCTCTCTAACTGCTGCCTTACACAACTATCTGTCCATCAACTGCTCCTACTATTGTCCCCCTCCTTACTGACCAGTTACAGTCTTCCTCCTCCCCCCTCATCCCTCTGTTCATGTGTTTTAACAACCTGAGGTACCTAGTAAATACATGGCTCCAAGCCTCTATGCAACTACTCAAACCTCTCTACTTTTTATCCTTACCTCCATATAGCACTTCTTCTGCCAGTCATGCACTTACTGGGTATTGTAATTACGTGCAACTGTATGTTTAAACTCATTACTATATTCTTTCATGATATCTATGTTATTTTTGTACGATGTGTTTCCCAATTGTTACCCCTCCCCCCAGGATGTACCCTGAGACAAGAAACATGTTGTACAGTGTACCTTTCCTGGTGAAACATTTCAATAAATAAAATAAATAACAATGTAAATAAGCACAAGTGTGCAGCAAGAGAGAAGGCTGGCAGTATTTTGTTGAATTTTCTTGAAGTTTTGATATGATTGTTAATTATCATTTTTCAGTTTGAAAAAGGTGAAGCCTAGTGAGGGAGTAAGTGAGTGAGTAAGGGATAGAGTGAGTAAACAACTTGAGGTAGGGGTCGCAGATCATGTGGCACAAAAGACACCATAAACAAGAAAGTAATAAGTACCAGTTAAATGAAACAAGCAGTAATTTACTTCAGGTAACTTCCTGAATACTTCTTTCCAGTATATGTAACATCCCCTGTTTCAGACTTGGGGCTATTGCCTGAGTGAATCAGATCCCCCCAGCACTCCTAGTGTGAAGCAGGGGTTCAGAAGCGACATATTCTATTTGGATCAGTGGTTTGGGGAATGAACTAAAAGACTAAGGCTGCCTTCTTGTAATCTACTGACCTCAGAGATGGCCAATCAATGTCTCTCCTAGGCCCAAGAACAAATACCACTCCCTGGCCCAATAACTGTTGCAAGAGCTCAGTAAAAAAAAATGTGTTTGTACCATCAGTACCCCTATCTGGTGTTGAGGAGAATGAGTGACAAGTTATGAGACCAGTTGGAACCCTACTTTAGAGCCCCATATAAAAGGGGGATGACTCAGGGGTAGGCAGATCTGTGCGGGATCCCGAAGAAAGCAGAAGGTGTGTTGCAACCATGGAATAAGTGTGTCATCCTAGGCCTTATGCCTGGAAGTGGTGGTAGTTCAAGCAGCATATGTATGCTGGTCTGTGCAAGCAATGACAACTGATTAGTGTGTAGCCCTTGGTGGAGGAGTACAGACTTGAACTTTTCCTTGGCACCTGAGAAACAACTTATGGGGAAGTCAATGAGTCTGGACAATGAACCACACTGTGTAGTCTTGGGACTGGATTTAGAGACTCACAAGGATCCCCAAACTGAGACATTTCAAGTAAGGATGCTGGTTCATAGAGCCATTCCTGGTAACCATGAATAACTGAGGGAAGTATTTCTGTCTTCTATATTGTATGTGAGTTTTTGTTTTATATGGGGCTCTAAACCAGGGTTCCAAGCTGGCGATAGTGCTGGATTTCAAATACAGTACCTTACTGTGCAGGCAGTGGGGAGGGAGTCATTTTAGCAATCGCATGGCCAGTGGGGAAAATTGTTAAGGAGCTCATTGCTCCACTGCGTTAACTTTCAAAATGCACCAGTACCAGCCAGTCCATGGCAACATCTATGGGTCTGCTATGTTTCAACACTGGGAACCCACTGACTGCTCTAAGACAGCTCCTTTTTTTATATCATAGTTTGGAAAGGGTAGTGACCTCCAGTTCAGGCAGTCTCATGTGATTCGGGGAAGTGTGACATGCATGTCTGGTGACAAAATGGAACTGTGCTTGGTTGGGCCTATTTAACTGCAACAAAGCATGGACTTCCTACCACATGCCTAGAAGGGCTTGTCTAAAAAGTGGCATAGCAGTTCCACGCATCCCACCTATGACTGCAGCTAATGGGGAGTGTCAGCGGTTCTAAGATTATCGGTGCTAACCTCTTTCCTATTGCAGGTGTTGCTGCCAAAATAAATCAGTGTGTCATGCTAATCTGGTATTTTTATTGTCTGAACAGTTGTAGTGTACAGTATTAATAGGAGATAGTTTCTTGGTTCTATGTCATAACGGCAATCGCAGAATAGTGATCGCCGTTAGGGTGAGTGTACATTGCCGAAAATGAATTTCAGTGATGCACACTTGCAGTGAACAGGAACAGGGTGCTCAAGATCTACCTGTTTCCTTTCAATGTGGAGGGCTGTGCCCCCAGCACCCCCTTACTAAATGATTCTTAACTCAAGAGGGGTGCATGTTGGGTGTGTGAAATACTTAAACAAAAAACAAACAGCCTGCTGGCAAAAAAAGAACTGTGCTATGCTGGACCTGAACCCTGCACCCTGCATCTCTCAACCAACCACCCACCCTCCCCACCACACTAGCGGACCAGCTCAGCAGCTGCCCATCACACCCCCTCCCACATACCTTCCCTTCCTTCCTCTCCCCCCGCACATGTACGCATCTGAATACGTGCGTACTTCCCATCGTCCTACCTCGCCCACCCTGGTATCTGGTCGCTACCCGGCCAGGTAGCCCAGAACACAGGCATCATAACTGAGTCACCATTTTTGTAAGTGCTCCATTGCGGTCGCCTTGTTCACTGGATACCTAGTTTCACTAGAGGGCCAGTGTGTAGGTGTAGCTTCCCAGAGGGTTGTACTAACTTATCAGTTAACTTAAAATTAAGCATCTCTGGTGGGGACACCAAGCATAGAAAGCATTGTGAAAACAAATCTCCCTATATGGGTAATAAACCCCAAACTCAGGAGTCACTAAAGCATCTTCATCAGCTCATTTGGAAAGGTGGGACCTGGTCCTAAGAAAACAGTCTCTTACATCTTAGAGGCACAGCTGGGATCCTCTGCTTACCTATCTGGACTGAATTGCCTCCTGGCAATGCCAATTCTTAGAGAAAGCAGCAGAACCATGCCCCAATATGACATATGCAGCTGGGTAGAATTGGTGCAAATTGAAGGGGTGCAACCCTAAGAAAGTGATCATGATAAATCATGTCCTCAATGATGTCGACACAAACGCTTCAGAGGGTGGAAAAACTGAGGTTATTGAAAATGTGATGTGAAACTGGAAGCACCACAACGGATGAGCTGTCTGAGATTGATCAGGAGACTTCAGCCCACAACTCTCCATGTAAAAGAATCCATGGCTGTACTGAATGTGATTAATAAGGGAAGTGTGGGGACTGGAGTTCACCCTGCTGGAACTGGTACTGAGTAACAAAAAACGATGCTACTGCTTGGACAGTTTGGCTAGTGTGTTCTGGAATGAATGCATGGCAGTGTGGAAAACCCTGGAAAGAGTCTGAAGTTGGTCTTGATGTGGCAAGCAGATGAGGAAAAGCTGTCTAAGTTCATCGTATGAATGGAAAAAGTTATTCAAACAGCATATTGCAAAGGGAGTCTAGAGGCAGGTAATATGGACTGCACTAGAGTGGAACAATTAATAGGAGTCATCTATGGAGACGATAATTCTAATGAATTTAATATTGCAAGATTGAGTCAGCAACCCTGCTCATTATGGTAGCTGGTTATGGACGTGAATGAGCTAAAGGGATGACTGGTGGGAGTGGTTGGCTACTAAGGGCCCCCTGGAATGACTGTGCATAGTCCCTCTGTGGCAGCCCCTGGAACTGCTGGGGGTGAATAATATTTTTTAAGGCCTGGAGACCTTTATTGAAGTTGTGTTTGATCAGCAGAAGAATAAAGAAGTGGCTGCTGGGGGAGGCTGGCAAGTACCTTGGAATGTGAACAGACACAGTAGAGCCATTTTCCTTCAGGACTTGTATGTCTCAGGGCCACTGTTGAATAATCAGGCCTCTTGAAATGTGGTGCCTGTGAGCATTGGTGTTGCCAGTGCTGAGGCTCTACAAACCTTCAAATGGTTGTGGATTGCTTGTTTGCCCAAACACAAAATCAGCCAGAAAACACCAGCCAGGTTCAGTGAGAAAGCATACTGGAGTCCTGGAAGCAAGTCATTCAGTTTGGTTCCAACATGGGCCTAAGAATTCTCCAGCCATAGTGTAAATAGCCATTATTGAACTGGCTTTGGAGATTTCTATCAAAATAGATGGCCAAAGGGCTCAAGATGTGTTTGACAGTGGCTCTTATGTCATGCTGATCTTCAAACAGTTCTATAATAACTACCTTCATTATCTAATGTTATTGCCCTTGGAAGGCCAGGAACTATGGGGATTGAATGAAAAGGACTACACCTACCTGGGACATGTCGCAGTGGACACTGAATTCCCAGATAAAGTAGTTGGAGTTGGAGGACTCATGGAGACCCTATCACTAGTGTGTCCTGAAATGCAGATTTATGATGGCGTACCTGTCATCCTTGGCACTAATACTTATATGTTTGGATGTTTAAAGCAACTTTGTGATGAATGGGAATATCAGCAGGGAAGACAAGCTTTACCAGTGCATGTACTTGTGAGACAGGCCTATCAAAAATGTTAAAGACTTGGAGGAGGATGGTGAGGTGGGCATTATGTAGTGCAGGCATGAAGGGTCACTCGTGCTACCCCCCAACTCTGAATGTAGAATAAGTGATATGTTGTGGTTTAGGAAAGATGCCACAAACCAAATTCTGATGATAGGAGTACCTAAAGGGTTAAGAGGTTTGATGTGGCTGATAGTAAAGCTAGTAGTGCTGCAAGCATGGGCCCGTGCTAATGTGTGACAGATCTGAGTGCAAGCAAGGAATGTGGCAGAGCATCCAGTAATCATCAGGCAGAAAGGAACTTCGAATAAACTATATTGTGCAGACACTGCTTTTCAGTCCAAGATTGGAGAGCATGGGCCACTAAACAAATCGATCCAGCCAGTTTTGACTTAGGTACTTGCCCATTAATGACTGAGTGGCATCATCAAATAAGCCAGAAGTTAGCTACCCAGGCACAAGTCTTCTTTACTCAGGAATGGGATGTGGGTTGTGTGACTACAGAAGAACATTAGATCCAGTTACAGGATCACCACCCATTCTGAGAACTGTCTTGACACCTGGTTCCAATTAACTTAGATGGTGCTTGGCATTATCTTAAAGAGTTATTGGCTGTGGGGATCATTCAAAAGTGGAGGAATGTGGAGGTCACATTTGTGCCTGTGAGAGATAGCCACTAAGCACTTACTCCTGGCAGTCTCTTACAACATCCAACTCCATTCACCGATTCTCCAAGGAGACATAGCACGATATTTCACAGATGGAGACCAAAGGAGTGAGTCCATGGGAGTATTTTGAAATGGAGTCCATTCCACGGAAAAGGAAAAAAGATATTTTTAACTCAACACTGGGCCCATCCTCTCCAGCCGCAAAGATGGCCATGACTCCCACCTCAAGATTGATGCCTCACACAGACCTGGGCAAACAAGCTGCCCAGCTGGAAACAATTGCGGATAATGTAGAAGCCATCCAGCAAACTATTACTATGACCCACGCTGAGACAGCAGAGCACAAAATCTCCAAACTTGATTCGGACTAAGCTGCAGTGGGCAACAGGCTCCAGGCCACTAAAGAATAGATAGACTGGCTGATTCAGAAAGCTGAGGACATGGAAGGTAGAGGCCGCTGTAAAAACCTGCAGCCTCTGGGGCTAGCTGAGACTCTTGAGGGCCTTGATCCAGTGGTGTATCTCTGCTGTAAACTCCTAGAGTGACTCAAACTTGAGGCGACAGAATTTCATTTTGAGCTTGACCAAGCTCACAGGATCAGAGGGGGACGCTTTTACTCAAAACATCACTAAGCCTTGATGGCTGATATTTAAACTGCTAAGAGGCATGACAAGGAATCAATTCTCCAATGTGCCATGTAGACCTGTTTGACCTACAGCCCCTCATGTGGACTGCCATAGTTCTATGTTACAGCATAAGGGATATTAGTATTTACTCATGGTTGCTATGATGTACTGTAATATTTAGGATTATATTTGTGGTTTTAGTGTGCCACCTACACCCATTAGCTATAATGCTATGATCAGCATATTATATGAATCATTCTATTGTAACCCAAATGTATCGTTAGTCAGAATAATACTTATCATTGTGTACGTGCAAACATAACGGCCTTGGGTGCAAGCTGCCCACCGTACCCACCAATAGAAATGGTTTGTTTAGCTTTTCTGCTATGCAGATGAGCCCATTACCAGGTAACAGACCCTCTTATCTCTCACTATAAAAGTTTGTGTAATCCTGTTTTTCACTGAGTTTTCCTATGATGACACTGGGTGTTCGGAGGTTTCGGACTCCCAGCTGTGGTAAACTGTCCTTTTTATATGTACTGGGGAATAAACCTTTATTGTGCAACACCTATCTTTGTGTCGTATTTTGCCATCAGGTTTAGATCCTGCCAGAACCCAACAAATGGTGACTGTGGCATGGACCTGATTGGTCAGAACCAGTACTAAAAAGGTGTACTGATGGATGGGAATGGAAATCATGAAGGTGCTCAAATCTACGCCCACCCATACAACCCATATGGATGATCTTACTGGCCCTCCACACCATGAACGGGAACGGGAAACAAGAAGGTGTTCGGACCTACGCCCCCATTCACAGTGGCACTGGTCTGTTGGATTCCATATCCTAAATGTGCAACTGTCTAGTTGTACAGCACAAGGTAGATCGATATACCTTGGAGTTCTGGCTAGCTCAGGAAAAGGGGAACCTTCCAAAATGGCCATTAGAGTAGAACTCAAGTTAGACAACTCAAACTTTCTAGCCTCCCATGGAGGTTAGAGCAACTTCTTGCTGGATGCGAAGTTGCACGGTCATCCGATACAGCATGTGTGCATGCTATACTCGGAGACCAAACCTATGGTAAAGAAACATGACCAAAAGGGTGTAAAGGTTGCCACCCTGTACGCTGCACTACAGGCAGTGGAAATGGAGGTCCTAGCTCTGAAAAAGGAGTTGGGCTTCAAATCCCGAGAAATGGGCAAGCAACAGAGAGAGTTGGAACTAGAAATCCAAAAACTCAGAAATGAGACTCAGAATGAACTGCAATGTACTGTACTGTACAGTACAGGAGAGAGACAGAGAAGTTGTTAGATTGAGATAGGATTGTGAAAGGTTGAAGCAGGATAACAAGCAAATGTTACAGCTGAATGATTTGCTTACTGGTATGGATAACACATTGCGGAGTGAGAGTGAGGAATTGTATGAAGAGTTGGGAAAGTGCCAGAAGGCACTGGACAGGGAGATCAAGGAAAATCACGAAGTGAGCACCGCGTACAGAGTTTTTCAAGAGCATGTCAGTAAGGGACAGTACAAAGGCTGAGTGAACCATTCAATGTGTAAAGCCAAAATGATGAAGTTATGTCAACAGTTGGCAATCCTGAAGGGTCATGTGAAAGCTATGCCGTATGCCCTGCCAATCGACCAGGCATCATCGGTGGATGATGAAGGCATTGACGGAGGTATCCAAGATGGCATTTCTTGGGACACCGGGGGGTCGAGGCCTCACCCACCATCGGTAGCTATCTTTAGTAAACAAGACAAGGGTGAAGTGGAAGCCCTGACTGAACAAGCGGTCACAAAGGCCGGAGTCTCTGAGGTGCAGTCCTCGGTGATCCAACAAGCCATGGATGACCTGTTGAAGAAAGAGGTGGAAAAACAAACCCCCTTCCCAGGCGTGGTGACCACAATGGCCGAGACTGTCATCAAATCCATGACAGGGCAGACAGGGCCCACCCTGAATGCTCTGCAGTCCACACAAGCCATCCAGACTATCGCAGACAAAGTAGGCCGTATGGCCTCTGGTGACAGTCTCAGCTGCCATTTGGAAAAGGTACAAAACCAATGTGAAATGCTAACTGACTAGCTGAGCACAGAGTCCAGGTTTTGAAACAAACCGTGGACCCCACATCGTAGGCCGAGTTACTGGAAGTAGTACATAACGACATCAGGATTCTATTCAACATAGTCCCAGCCAGCCTCCTGGTGGTGCACAGTCCCAATATGATAGGCATGATGCTAGCCCTTCCGGTACAGCAATACGCCAGAGATACCTGCACAGTTCGATAGCCGTTTGTGGCTTGCCTACTCTACAGGCAAGGAACTGGCCAATGAGGCTGCAGACCAAGACTCGATTGAGTACAAATCCCTGTTCCTGAAAATTCTGCAACCCACCCTTCACAACAAGATAGAAACAGCAGTATTCCCGAGATGGGACCGCTTCCGTGAGATTATGGATAAAGTGGAGCATGCGACCAGATCTACGTACGGGACCTGGGCTTAGGTTCCAAAGCCAAGGTGGCCAGGGTACAGAACAGCAACAAGTCATCCACCCAGTATGTGGTGGAAGGGAAACCAAAGGATTCCCAACAGGACAAGCCCTCCTACCAGAACCGAGGAGGGTCAAACAAAAACAAACAATGGTATTTGCAGAAGCCGAACCAACAGAATGCAATAGGGAATAACAGACAATGACAGCGGTCTGGCCCTTTGTATTGGGATTTGGCTGAGTAAAACAACTGGCTTCGGGAGTTTAAGGCCACAATCCAATCACTGATGGCAGCCATCCCAGTGAGAACTGTGACTGCCATCCCTTCCATCCCTCCAATGGAAGAATCCGAGGCGAGCAGGTGGGCCAAGTCTCCATACTCCGAAGTAGTGCAAATGCTTCGAGAGGTAGATCCCTCATCAGACAATGCTAGCCAAAAGCACTCTGAATCGGGATGATGGTGTCAGGCCCCAGTCCACATCATCATCATCTTGGCAACCGATGATTCCGGATGACCCTGTGTAGAAGCTCTGGTTGGGGGCTGGCAGCATGAATTACTTCTAGACATGGGTGCCACAGTCTCAGTGCTGCACCAAGATAACCTGCATCTATCTTGTTGGTCAAAGGGGAAGGCCACTTCTGCCCAACCCTTCAAGGGGACCATGATCACAATGTATCAGTCCAAACCAATACCAGTTTTCATCGGAACCTTGGAGGTGACACACTGTTTTGACCTCATGATATTATATCATCACCAGAGCATCTTGGGAATAGATTTTCTTTCACGCTATAGCTGCATGGAGAATTTAGCTAACAGGCTATTGCTTCAGATACCTTGCCAGTACCGTATGCTTTTCATCTCTGACTCACATGTGGTAGCAGCCGTAAAGGCCAATGATGCAGAGTATGACATCAAGCTCATGCTTCAGCACCACAAGCTATTCCATCAACTGAGACCAATTTTGGAAAGGCATCAAGAAGCCTTTGCCAAACACAAGCATGATTGTGAGAGAATGGACACTCTCATACATAGAAACATAGAAACATAGAATTTGACGGCAGATAAGGACCGCTTGGCCCACCTAGTCTGCCCATTTTCCTATCTAACAGATATGCTGCAGATCCTAGTTAACCAACAGCTTACTTCCTCTTACCCGCCACTAGGACTGCCTTATGCCTGTCACATGCATTCTTGAAGTCCCCCACTATTCTTGACTCCACAACCTCCTCAGGGAGGCTGTTCCATGCATCCACAACCCTCTCAGTGAAAAAATACTTCCTCACATTACCCTGAGCTGTCCCCCCTCTATCTTCAAATTGTGCACCCTTGTTCTTGCACATCTCTTTTTCTGGAAGATGCTACCCTCTTGGACTTTGTTAATTCACTTGAGGTACTTGAAAGTTTCTATCATGTCCCCTCTCTCCCTTCTTTCCTCAAGAGTATACATATTAAGCTCCTTTAGTCTTTCTTCGTATGTCTTCTGGTGCAGAACCTGCACCATTTTGGTTGCCCTCCTCTGGGCAGCCTCCACTCTGTCTATGTCTTTGCAGAGATGGGGTCTCCAGAACTGCACACAGTACTCAGATGGGTCTCACCAACTGTCTGTACAGAGGGATAACAATTTCTGTTTTCTACTATTGATGCCTCTCCCATGCATCCCAGTCCCCCAGCCTTCCTTACTGCCTTCTCACATTGCTTGCCCACCTTTAGGTCATCTGATATAATTACCCCCAGGTCCCTTTCTATTTTTACTGTTGTCAGTATCTCACCCCCCACTGTGTACTCTTCCCCTGGGTTTTTGTTTCCCATGTGCATTACCTTGCACTTCTTTGCATTGCATCTGAGCTGCCATACATTTGACCATTCCTCCAACCTTGCCAAGTCCCTTCTCATCCTTTCCACTCCATCTTGTGTATCAACCCTGTTGCAGATCTTTGTGTCATCTGCAAAGAGCCATACTTTTCCTTCCAGTTCCTCTGCAATGTCACTTATAAAGACATTAAAAAGGACCGGTCCTAGTACTGAACCCTGCGGTACCCGGCTAGTAACCCTCCTTTCTTCACTGTGTACTCCATTTACTACTACCCTTTGCGTCCTGTTGTCTAGCCAATTTTTTATCCAGGCTACCACCTTGGGACCCACTCCAAGGCTGGCTATCTTGTGTATTAATCTTTTGTGTGGGACTGTATCAAATGCCTTGCTAAAATCTAGGTAGGCCATGTCCACAGCCCCCCCCTGGTCTACTACTTTGGTCACCCAGTCAAAGAAATCTATTAGATTAGTCTGACACAACCTTCCCATCGTGAATCCATGCTGCCTTGGGTCCTGTGCCCCATTGGCCTCTAGGTACTCAACAATTCTTTCCTTCAGAAGTGATTCCATCATTTTCCTTACCACTGAGGTCAAACTAACTGGTCTGTAGTTTCCTGCCTCTGTCCTGCTCCCACTTTTGTGAAGAGGAATCACATCTGCCCTCCTCCAGTCCTTGGGGACCACCCCATCCTCCCATGATTTGTTAAAGAGAGTAGTCAGCGGCGTCACTAGTTCTACCCTTAGTTCTTTTAGAATTCTTGGGTGAATCCCATCAGGCCCCAGATCACAAATCCCATCAGACAAATCACTGGTGATGAACCCCCATGTCAGAGACAATATCCTTTTCCATAAGAGGCAATTCCCTCTTTGAGGGCCACCATCAATTCCCTTCTGAAGCAAGGGGATCATTAGGTCCTGTGTATTAGGTCCTGTGTTGTCCACAGTCAACTCTGCCATCTGGCCAGTGAAGAAGCCCACCAAAGTTGAAGACTCACAATTGACAACAGGAGGCTTAACTAAGTCACCCTGAGTTGTGCACCTACCGTGGCATCTGCCCCAGATGTGCTCAAACTTCTGAAACCAGAACACAAGTGGTTCAGTACACTAGATATCTCCAATGTCTTCTGGTCACTCCCATGGGCCCTGGAGAGCCAATACAAGTTTATCTTCATCTTTGAAGGACGTCAGTACACATGGAACTGCCTCACACAGGGGTTCCACAACAGCCACTCCCTCTTCCACATCCACATGAGGGATGCCATACATGGCTTCTCCACACCAGAATGCCTCTTACAATATGTGGATGACCTTTCCTTGACCACAACAGACCTGGAGAAACACCTGTAGCTCCTGGACAAGCTCTTGACACTCCTACAGAGAGCAGGTCTCAAGAGCAATCCTGCAAAGGTACAACTGTGCCTCCCAGAAGTCTCCTTTCTGTGTCTGCGCACCACTGCAGAAGGCAGGAGCCCTGCACTGGATAAGGTCCAAGGTATTCAGAATTTGCCACTTTCTACCAGTGTGGCTACTTTGAGACATTTCCTGGGTATGGTAAACTACTCCGGGGACTTCATTTGCAATGTTGCACAGAAGGCCGCGCCTCTGTATGAGCTACTGAAGAAAGATGTTCCCTGGCAGTGGGGACCAGAACACACAGCTGCAGTCACCTCTTTGAAGAAGGCTTTGGCCTGTGCTCCAGCTTTGATCAAACCAAACTCAGAATCGCCACCTCTGATGTGGGCATGTCAGCAGTCCTTGCACAAAAGGCAAATGGCACCCTGTCACAGATGCTCTCCCCTGTAGAGCAGAAGTACTCTCTGTGTGAGAGGAATCTCTTGGTGATTTTCTGAGCTGTCAAACACTTTACCTACATCATAGCATTTTCTCCTATTGTACTGCACACTAACCACACTCCTACCAACTTCCTACTGATGGACAGAATTAAAGACGGAAATGTGTCTAACATCAGACTCACCCATTGGTCTCCTCCCTACAGGATCGAGACATCATTAGGCTTCCCACCAAAATGCCCTCCATTTTGGCACATGGACTCCTATACCAAAGAAACCCACATGAGCATGGCCTAGAGCCACCCACCCATCCTGCCAGAGCCAGGCCCATTCCTGCCTGCCACTACGCACACTCTAAAATACCCTGCAATCTGCTGCATCTATACAGATGGATCTTCCTCTTACCATGAGTGAGAACAAATTGCAGGCTTTGGGGTCTGTGAAGGTTAGTGGGCAAGACAGATGCAATAAACACAGGTAAAAGTTGTAGAATGCACTTTGTGGTATTTATTTTCCAAAATAAAAAATGAAAATAAAATCGTAGAACATACAGAAAGGAAATAGGTGATTAGTCCTTCAGTTCAAAACAGTGCACAATTCCCTCAGTGCACAACTTCCAGGCTTTGTTCCAGCCACATAGATTCCTAGCACATGAAAACTTACATGTCCTATGAGAAACAGTGCACAATACCCTCAGTGAACAACTTCCAGGCTTCGTTCCAGCCTAATAGATTCCTAGCACATGAAAACTTGCATGTACTAAAAGTGTGATGGGGAAAGCCCTGTCCCTGAAATGGACCATTTCTCTACCTCTAAAAACTACTATTGCAACAGTTCTCTCTTTCTATCTTTCTCTTTACTATATCTGTCCTATCCTACTATTCTAGTCTGGAAAGTTGGCCACCTTTGGGCACCGTCCCCTCCCCTCCTCTAGTCTGTGTCCCCCTTTGTTTCCATTTCCTTTTTCTTGGTCCAAAGTACAGGCATAACGGAGGTTAAGGAAAATGACCTCCATGAGCATATTAGTAAATACAACCTTGTGTATGAGTGTCTGGTGCTTGGGGAAAGTTTGGATTATTGAATCCATGTGTTTATTTAAAGGTTAAAGAAAAGGGGATGTGCAGTATTAATCAAATAGTCCTTTGTTAGACTCTCCTGTAGCTCTCTTTAAAACAACGAAGTGAGAACAGTAAATGTGTAAAGAAAGTAGATGCTTTTATGTTTAGACCAAAACAGCTTTGCCTTTCCTTTTTTGATACCCGATAGTTCCCCTATGCTGCTCAACTCGTGCACTAAAGAAGTGTAACCCTTTTGCCACATACATGAAGTGGCCATATGTATAGGATGTTGGGCATGCCCATAAGAGGAGCAGAGCTGCCAAGGCTCCTGCTGCATGCAACCTATGAGGTATAGCTGTGATGGGAAGAAACAGCTGAACCTTGTGTCGCTAGGTACAAATGGGGAGAAAGAGAGCTTACCTTAATCCAAGATGTTCTCTCTCTCTCTCCCCTGTATCCCTGTTTCAGTCTCCTGGCTCAGTGAACTGTGCAGCTGTCTTCCCATTTATCTTGACTGATGTTTTTGCCTAGGCGCAGACCAAGAAAAAGGACAGGGCTACTGGAATCCCTTTCTTTCCTCTACGGAGGAAATAAAATAATATAGTGCTCACGTTATCTGGCCATTGGATATAATAAGGCCAAAATTAAATGCTTTACCGACGGCTTGCAATTGCAGTCACCAGACCACCATTCTGTTGATTATGTTTTTTTTCTTGTAAACAGAACATGAAACTGTTTTCTGCTATTCTGCCCCATATAATAAATAGAGGGGTAGAAAAAATACATATACAGTAACTCCCACATTAGCTGGGTTTCTCATCTATTAAATTTGGGATATAGCAGGTTTCTTTTGTATGTTAATAACCCCAGAGATATTGCATATGCCTGTATCAGAAACTAGAAACTCCATTTAAAAAGAAATAACATAAAAATGTTGCAGGCGGCCTACACTTACCATTTAGAGCTCCTGTGCAGGACTGAACAGTATGCCAACTGAATGATTCCCTATAGGGCAGCAGTGGCCCCTAAAGGCCATTTTTATAGAAACACAACTGTCAATCAAAGGGAAAAATTCAAACCATGTATGTTTTCGAGATTTATTTTGCCCGTAGACCCCCTTTTCATGTCAAGATGTTATGGTGTTACTGTGATGTCTAGAAAGCTCTCTAACTTTATATAATTTAAAAAGAGAGCTTAATAAAAGAGTTCATACATGTGATACTGCTTGGAGCACATGACCTGAGAGGCAGAGTATAAAAGGTCTATCTCCAGGATAGTCTAGCAGATAGGGTCAGTACTTTCTGGCCATTGCAGGTGAAGGACTGAAAGGAGTCCCTTGCTGCAACCCTGTGTGGAAACTGTTGTCAAGTTTGCCACGGCCTTAAAAGTTCAGTTTGACATTATTTTGGTTACTTATTTGACTGAAGTATAAATCTTTAATTTTTTATGGTTCATGTGTTTATGAAGTATTAAACTTCTCACCAGTCAAAGTGTGTTAACTTTAATTATCCTTGTGGTGTCCATCTGTTATCCCACACTCTGTGACAATAAGAAACAGTGCACCATTCCCTCAGTGCACAACTTCCAGGTGTTGTTCCAGCCAAATAGATTCCTAGCACATGAAAACTTGCATGTACTATGAGAAACAGTGCTCAATTCCCTCAGTGTACAACTTCCACAACAATCAGGTCTCTATTGACTGCCTCATCTGACTCATCTATTTTGCATCTCAGGAGGTAGACTTTTATCCTTGCCTACTGATGATATCAGCACGATGTGAGCTGTCTGACTCGCAATTCTCTAAGTAAACACAGGCAAGCTGACTCATCCTAAATAAACACAGACAGGCTGACTCATCTGACCTTTACACACTTCTGCTTTACCTAGTAAAGAATGTTTTGTTTTTGACTTCTTACAAACCCAAAGCAGTTTACACAGAATAAAACACTGAGTGCAAGGCTCTGTGTTTCAGTTCTTTCTCATTACTTACATTCCCTCTGTGTCTGCCTGCAATACAGCACAGGAGAAGGCAAGCAATGTACTGCCTCTTCTCTTACATACAGTATATGCTCCTAATACAGTACTTGGGAGAAGGGGTTGAGAGACTACAAGACTGAAAGTGGCCAGATTTCAGCCTGTAGCTAGAACAGTAAGCATACAAGAACAGGACAGTGTAAAAGAAAATGCAGCACAAATTCAGACAGGGTCTCTGACCTGGTCACAGGGTCCTGGTTCTGTATCCAGCAGGAACACCTTGGAGGTCTGCAGGAGGTGCAGAACTTGCTGCAGTAGCCTGTGCCCTGGAACTCATTCACAGTCAAGGCAAGGAGGGCACCATAATTTTCTCTGATTATTCTTGGGTGCGCTATTTATTGACTGAATTCCTTCCTTCCTTTTTGGAAGACCCATGATTTTGCTTCTTCAGAAGGCACCCCTGTGAAATACAGGAACCTGTTCATACACATTGTCAGCCTTGCTGAGCAATTTGTTTTCGGGCTGTACATACATAAGGTTAAGGCCCATTCCAAGGCTGAGCCTTTCCATGAGTACAATGATCGAGCAGACACCTTAGCCAAAGATGGCGCTCGAGGGGGGTGATGTATGGACCTTGCAACCCCTGCTGGGTCACACACAATGGCCACCCACAAGAGGAGCAAGATGGTCCTTCTCAATCTCACAGCAGTGCAAATGGCAGATCCAGAGATAAGAGGTATAGAGATAAGAAGCATATGGATACCTCTTAAAGGAAACAGAGAAAGAAATGTCTTTGAATAACCAATTCAAAAGATATTCAGACAACCTTCATCTCTCTGCATATCAGAACTTGGTCTTGTACCACTCTGGTGATCAAAAACTATGGGTGATTCCCAAATCAGTTGGACCAGAATTCATTCATCAGGTTCATGATACCTCTACAGGAGAACACAAAGGGGTAGACAAAACCATGCAGAGACTGAAAACTGTAGGCTGGTGGCCTGGTATGACAACGGAAGTCCAACACTATGTGGATAATTGCATTACCTGTGCTCAGAACAACCTTATTCCTGGCAAGAAAAATGCCAAACTGCTCCCCCAGAGTCAATAAGGTCCCTGGAATGCAATTCCAATTAATTTTATCAGACCCTTGCCTATCACTAGAAGACACAAGTATGCATTTGTGATTACTGACCTTTTCTCAAAATGGATAGAGGCCTTCCCATGTACAGAAAACATGACGAAGGCCACTGCCAAAATCCTAGTAGATCAAGTATTTACTAGGTGGGGCCTACCTCTCAAGGTAGACTCTGACCAAGGCTCTAGCTTTACAGCAGAACTGATACAGGAATGTTTCAGTCATTGGGGGAGCTAAAAGACAGATCAAACTAATGCTGTGTAAATTTGCAAATGAGAATGCTAAAGGTTGGGACACTTTGTTGCCCTTACACCTAATGGCAATCAGAGCTACCCCAGCTGCAGCAACCCAGGGTACACACTTTGAGGTGATGACTGGCAGACAAATGAGACTACCTGAACATCTGTGAATTGATCTGAATGCTCCTACCGCAGACAGAGTGTTGGCGGATACTTAGTGGTAGAGACATACCTTTTTGCTCCCAAGAGCAGGCCCAAAAGCAATCCAAAATATACTTTGACAAGAAAGTCAAAGAAGTCAATTGGCAAGTTGGAGACCAAGTAATAGTACTGAAATTCTCCACCCCTGTCCACCCATTTGCAAACAAATGGGCGGGCCCCTATGACATCATCAACAAATTGACCTCTGCTGTCTACCAAGTGTGGATGCCGGACCGGAAGAAATCCCTTGACAAATGGTACAATGAAAATCAAGTAAAACTGTACAAAGGTGATTAATGCTCCCTCCCCCAGTCAGGGCTGGGAGATCTGTAATTTTACCTTTCTGTTCTCTTCTTTTTCAGAAATTGTGTTGATATTCATCTACCTTCTGCTGTGCATGCTGGTAAGCATGTCTGAACTCTACCTGATAAATCTCCAGAGACTTCTTCATGTCCTGAACCCTTGAGATCAGACCTACTTTCTAGAGCCACCCTCATCATGTCCCCTAAAGGTGTAGCCATCACCCTCCCATCCTCAACAGTCACTCTTCTTGAAGGAAAAGGTGCTTCTCTCAATGCCATGGTAGTATCTTCAGATCAATCCACTCTACAGATAGAATGGAAGACTGACAACCCTAAGGGACAACAGATTCCAGTAGCCCACTTTTCCAAAGGAACTTTTCAAGGCTGGCCCAATATTCATATCTGCCCCAATAGAACTTTGTGCATACGCCAAGCTCAGCAGAAACATACTGGTCTCTAGAACCTCACAGCAATGATGAATTCAGACTTTTGCTACAGACTCCCTAATACCACCATGTGCCAATTTTGTTCCAATCACTCCATTGCTACAGTTACTCTTTTCCTTACAGTCATCCCAGGATTTAAGGACGATCCTTTGCAATGTCCAACCATGGAGTCAGGCCTACTGAGTGGCCTGTCTGCTACTTCTGTTCCTGGGACTCTCATTAATAATGTTCAATTTATGCATGTTCCTGTTGTTTTGAACCTCACCATTGGAACATGGCCAAGTTTGGCCATTGTTCCTCAACCAACGTATCCAAGATTCACACTGTTCTTTTGTTAGATTTAATTGCAGCATATCAAGCATGTGCACAAGACCATGTAGCTGGGTGACACATTACAGAACACTGAAGGGTGTTCTGCACACGACATCCAAAGCAGAACATGGGATTTGCTGATGTAACAGGTGCAAAAGGCACTGTTACAGGTTTATTTGGCTCAGGAATATCAATCTGGGACCAAGTCAATTTGGCTAAAATTAAACGTCAAACAAAAATTTTTAACAGTAAATTAGGTCAGGATGTGATGCAGCCTATGCTGCATAGTATTGATGGTATTTCTCAAGAGGAAAGAGTCAAGGTGTGCAACATGCACAATATTGCACATTTATTCAATGAGACCTGAAACAAACTCAATGAATTGATCTTCCAAAACAATAAAGAAGTCTCAGAGCAATACATAAGCAGGGAAATACTTTGTTCAGCTTATGGCACTTTTGCTAAAAACAATATCAACAATCTCTTCTGAGATCTGGAATCAGAACGGATCACAGATTTTAACCATGATAGATGGGTGGCTAAATAGTATTGCCCATATTGTAAAACCCTGACATGCACTACCCAGTGCATGGACAGGACTGTTTCATTTTCTTTGGCCATATCACGGAACATGGGCTTTGTAACACTACACCCAAACCTGGGACCCTGCTATGCTACCGGTCAGTGTACTCTGAGGGACACTATGCATGTTACTTTCACTGTGTCCCTCCCACTCTTTGATAAGAATTCTTCAGTCTTTGACAAGCTGGGGAACGTCCACTCCATGGGTCATCTAAAGGGCAGCATCTATTGAGAACGGATCGACTTTCCTCCTCTGCTGATGTTTCACCCACATCTGGATGCCTGGGTGGCCCCCATACTGACTGTTGTACCAAATGGGGTTACCACTATTTGTGCAGATGTGATGTCTTTGATGTAACAATGCCTGTTTGTGGTTACTCACCGAACTCTGTGGACTGGTCTTATATGTTTGATAATGACCTCTTTGCATATGAAACTGTTACTGTCACATCTCCTTTTGACAAGCCAAATATCACTTTTGCCTTGAGAGAAGCTATAGGATGCCTTACCAGCCAGATGACGAATGCCTCCATCACCTGCCCTGTCCAGCTCACGAAGTGGTGCCTTCCTCAAGTTTGAGTTTCCTACAATTCTGAAGGACTGTATTGTGTTGTGACCAACTACAAGGCATTTTCTTATGGACCTCTGGTGTGTGGCATCACTATGCCCAGCTTCTGTTTTGTACCTCAGCAGTGCACTGTCATTGGCCATACAGTCATCACCCCTGTTCCCACCCTGGAATGTGATTACATTGATAGTGACCTTGACTATCTGAATGCTATTGCACCATATCTACCAGTGTTTAATGTGCATATCAACCCACTTACCCTGAATCTGAGAGCCTTGTTATATAGAAAAGATACACACCTTATCCGTATCAGTAACAACATTACCAGGGCAGGCAATTCTTTGAATGATTTACTTCATGATAGTGATTTAACAATTGCTGTGCCACCAGCATGTATATACATCCTCAAAACCTATACATTCTAAATCTTCTGACAGTCTAAGGGTTAAGTATGGCATTGTCCAACACATGGTTGGAATTTAATTTTAAATGTTTTGTTATTCTTTAAGTTTTCTTGATTTTCTTTTTGATTGTTACCTTATGCTGTCTACATGGCACACTCAAACAACATTGTGCACAATTGAAATTTCAATATGAAACCCAAGTAGCTAGACTGTAATCAACCATACTTACTCTAGTTGTGTTGCCTCTTTATTCAGGAAACAAAGGGATGAATATGTAGACCTGCCTGGCCTACAGTCCCTCATGTGGACTGCCATAGTTCTTTGTTACAGCATAAGGGATATTAGTATTTACTCATGCTTGCTGTGATGTACTATTTTGGATTATATTTGTGGTCTTAGCATGCCACCTACACACATTAGCCATAGTGCTATGATAAGAATATTATATGAATCATTCTATTGTAACCCAAAAGTAGTGTTAGTCAGCATAATACTTATCACTGTGTAGGTGCAAAATCTAATGACCTTGGGTGTGAGCAGCCCACTGTACCCACCAATAGAAATGCTTTGTTTAGCTTTTCTACTATGCAGATGAACTCGTTACCAGGTAATGGACCCTCTTATCTCCAACTATAAAAGTTTGTGTAATCCTGTTTTTCACTGAGTTTTCCTGTGATGACACCGGGTGTTTGGAGTTTCCAGACTCCCAGCTGTGGTAAGCTGTCCTTTTTACATGTATTGGGGAATAAACCTCTATTCTGCAACACCTGCCTTTGTGTCATGTTTTGCCATCAGGTTTAAATCTTGCCAGAACCCAACAGCTAGACAAATTCAGGAAAATAAGTAGAATAGAGTCAAGCTGTCCTTTTACCTGAACTATCCCAGGAGCATTTTGAATGAATGCCAGGCCTTTTATAAGGTCAAAACTGGACTCCACAGTTGTGGAATTGCCTATTCCCTGTTATACCCTGCAACCCTATCTACCCACTTTGAGCAGATCCAGTTCACCACCCCTGCTGAGGTGACACCATCTTTCAATGTGCCCTGGGCCCTGAGAAATCTCCTAGGCACACCCTTGCCTCAGGAGAAGAGCAGATGGAGACTGCAGTAGATCGATCCTGTACAAAGAATGTTCTGGACACCGACTAATGTCATAAGTACTCTCCTTACTTGCATAAGACCTGCCACCATATATCGGAACTGACTGTTCTGTCATAGAAGCTGAATCCCCCTTATCTGCCCCACTGTCTTGGCTATGCCAGCCCGCATTCAAAATTATTGTGTGGCCTGAGTTTCCTAAGGCCTCTACTAGAGTACCACCACAGAGGAGATGGGGATGCTAGCCTATGCTCATGTATACTACAGAGTAAGATATATCTGGGTCTGCCCTTTCTTTCCTTGTAGTGCAATTATCTTTCCACATTCCACAACAACAGGGACTTGTACTTTCAGACTGAGTCCCCACCTGCTTTCCCTGATGCTGAATTTATATGGACTTCCTTACCATGGGGCAGTCACCTAGTTGTTGTTCAGCATGGACACCCATTGAGTTGCTTTTGTACAGATATCAAGGGACATGGAAGTGGGCTCTGGATTCTGGCAGTGCTCAGTTTGGACACTGTTTCCAGATTGCTAATATGTCCCTTTTACTGTTGCTGCCTAATGCTCAGGTTTTATTTTTTATTTATTTGTATTTATTGAAAGTATCAGAATTACAAACCTTTGAGTCAGAGACTCCTTTACAAAGGCTCCACATTAGAGAAGTGTAAGACAATTAAGGGTGCATACATACAATAAGGAGGATCCAAATAATACAGTGTATCGACAAACAATAACTTACTGACACACAGTGAGACAGTTGGTACAGATTAAACAAATAGTACATTCTACACAAGTATTTAGGCAAAAATCAGGCCATACAAGATCTGGTGCAAAACTTTCAGAACTATAGTATTCAGCAATACTCTCAATTTGAGGGTAGAGGTAGTGGGTGGGGTAGGTGCGGGATGCAGGGAGAGATGGGAGGGGCTGATGCAGTCAGAGAAGACCTTGTTAAAACCTGGACAGGAGGGGTGGGGGGCTAGAAGCAGTCACATTGACTAGAGGAATGAGGTGCTCCCTGAGATTTGCTTTGAAAGGACCACATTTCACTTCAGATGAAATACAGGCTGGAAGGGCATTCAACCAGAGTGGAGCCCTGTACATAAATGCCCTCTGCCCCAGGGATGGCCTACAGTGGGGGACAAGGAAGGATGCTTTAGCGGAGTTTCTGGTTGCTCAAATTATAGGGGCAGGAGTAATAAGGTGCTGGAGCCCTGGAGGGGTGAGCCCCGTGGTGAGTTTCTTGGTTACAAGACTTGTTTGATATCTGAGCCTCCAATCAAAGTTGACCCAGCTAGTCAGTTGGTAGAGGTCATAGGTGTGAGTGCACCTATCACACCCAGCCACAAGATGACAGGTTTTATTCATGGCAACCTTGATCCTATGGAGAGCTGTGTTAGCAGTCGACCCATAGAAAACAATCTCGTAGTCGACTATGGATAGTACAGAGCTTGTTATGGCTAGACAGAGAGCATCAGGGAGCATACAGCATCTGTGTCTGTAAAACAGACCAATTCTGACATTTATGGCAGTGCTGACTAGGTTAGTAGGATCTTGGTAAGAGAGGAAGGAGTCAAGAGTAACACCAAGGTACAGTATTTAAAACTGTTGACTTGTTCCGGGGGGAGAGCTGCCAATTTAAAATGTTTACAGGCATGTCCCTGAGTTTACTTTGGTGATACAAGAAAATCATTACCCTTTTGTTTGTAGTTTCGAACATGTTTGTGAGTGGCAAACCAGATTTTAGATTCCAAGAAAAATCTTTGTAGGTCTTGCTGAAGTGGGGAGGGGTCAGGATGGCTACTGAAGATAACGGCATCATCTGCATAAAAGAGCATCAGTCTGGAGCAGGCCTTGAGGAGGGTATTTAGAAATAGACTAAAAAGGAGGAGCCCCAGGATAGAACCCTGGGGTACCCCAGACCGGACAGGAAGACTGGAGGATAGGATGGTATTGATTTTTACTTGTTGTGACCTGCCACTGAGATAGCTGGCAAACCAGGATGTTGTATCATTGGACAGACCCAAGGAAGGTAGGGACTCCACCAGGAGGGCATGATTTACTGTATCGAACAGATTTGTTAGGTCTATGTAAACAGACCCAACTAAGTGTCCATGGTCTTGAGCTTTATGGACACAGTCTGTGTATTCCAGAAGGGCCGTGGTGGTGCTATGCTATGACCCTTCCTGAATCCGTGTCATTCCTGGCAAAGTACATTGTATTTAGAGAGATAGTCAGAAAGTTGTTCTGAGATTATTTTTTCAAGGGCCTTGGAGATGGGGGGGGAGGATGGAGATGGGGCGATAATTACCAAGGGAGGTTCTGTCGCCTCCCTTCAGAATGGAAGTGACTACCGCAGACTTCCACTATGAGGAGAACTGACCTAAGCACAGGGAGAGTTTTAGAATTTTGGTGAGAGGGTGGAGAACTACATCAATGGCAAGATGAAGTAATTTAAGGTCCAAGGTATCTCCACTAAATCTTGATTTCCCCAGGACACTGGTTGGGTAGGATTTGGCTTCACTAGGGGAAATTGCCCTAAAATGAAAAGGTGAGGTCCCTGCAGGGGGGTTGGGGAGGAGTTGTAGTAGAGGAGTTGTCAAAGAAGCCAGGGGAGAGAACACTGCTAAGGTCAGAGAAGGTGGAGTTGAGCGAGTTAGCAATGAGCAGAGAGTCCTGGATAAAGATTCCATTAACACTAAACAGTGAGGGGAGGGAGGACACAGATTTCCCATTCAGTTCCTTGATGTTATCCCAGAACTTCCACCCCAAGCCCCACGAGGATGAGAGCCTGGTTTGGAAATGGGTAGCCTTGGCCTGTTGGATTTCCCAAGCGCAATGATTTCTGGCAGTCCTGTAGTGCTGCCTGTCAGCGGGTAGTCCTGATGTGAGGGCTTTGTGCCATAGATTGTCATGGGTTCGCATGAGGTCGAGTAGGGCTTGGGTGATCCAGGACGAATCAGGCCCTTCGACCACCCGCTTTGTGTAGGGTACGAAGAGGTTGCATGTGGAGTCAAAAGTGGTGATAAAGAAGGAGAGGGCACTATCTATATTTGTGGCAGAGTCAATGGGAGACCAGTCACACTTTGTGAGGAGATCTTTGAATTGGCCAAGGGATCCTTTTTTCAGGGTGTGCTGGTAGATGACCCTAGGAGGTGTTTTTTTGGCACTATTCAACCAGTGGCAAAGTATTGGGGAATGGTCGCTTAAAGGAGTAGTCCACCCAGAATTTGCAAAAAACATATGTTATGCAGAGTGTTTTGATATGTATGTTAAGTCCTAGTGTGTCCTTCCCTCTGTCTGCTATTAGGAGTTTTTCCTAAATTAGCCTGTAGCTGTATGGTAGTTTTACGACCCCTGGGGATCTCCATCACAAATAGGTTTATTGGCTTTCTTTCTCCTATGATGCACCCTGTCTCATATGACACTGATGTAGCCATGCCCTTAGATTTCACATGTGCACTGCTTTAAAATTAGTTTAAAATCAGTTCACAACAACAGGTAACTGTTCTTATCCAGTGAGCACAAATGGCAACAATTACAGTTTAGCAGATACCTGAGAGCAAGCTAACTGGGGTTTCTGTAAGAAAACAGCTGCTAAATAGCTCTAATTCATTATTTGTGTTTTTGGTGTGTCAGGTGTAGCTAGCAGTAGTAAGTGTTTTCATTTTAAAATGTTATTTCATCAAACTATACACAACAATAAAAAGCACAGAAATTGCCCCAGATCATCAATGCCATAATTAGTAAAGACTGTAGCTGTTTTCTTACAGAACACTTACTCAGTTCTCAGGTATTTGCTAAACCATAAATGTAGGTACCATCATTCTACTAGAAGGAACTGGGAGTTAGGGCTGACTTTGCTCTGTGACATCATTTTCATTAATTTATTTTTTGGGGGTTTTTTTGTTACAAATGTGAAGTGTCTTTTTAATAAAGTATAAAAATATGTATGTGTGAGTTATTTCGTTTGGAGAATATTTGTTTTATTATTTGAAAAAGTGTGATACACTAAATGTGTAATGCAGTGAACCATTGTAAAATGGAATCAAATGTGTAGCTGGAATAGTCACTGTCATCTTGCTGCTTTCATGCCATACCACAGGCAGGAGAAAAGCTGACTTCAAAGTATTTTGCAGTTTCTAGGCTGCAGCTTCATACTATAGACTTCATTTGTAAAAATACATAAATAAATATGAAAATCTTGTCACAGAGCAAAATCAGCACTAACTGCTAATAGAATGCTGATACCTACATTTACAGTTTAGCAAATATTCGACATCTAACTGAGTGGGGTTTCTGTAAGAAAACAGCTAGAGTATTTATTAATTATAGGTAGCATTGATGATCTGGATAGTTTCTGTGCTTTTATGGTTGTATATAGTTTGATAAAATTAAAAGTTTTAAAATTAAAACATTTCTGCTAACTAGACCCGATGCACATAGAAAACAAAAATAGTGAATTAGAACTATTTAGTAGCCGTTGTCTTACAGAAACCCCAGTTAGCTTGCTCTCCGGTATCTGTTAAACTAACTGTTGACATTTGTGCTCCCTGGATAAGAACAGTTACCTGCCAGGGTTTATTTAACTCCAAAAATTGATTAGCGTTTTGCTCATAAAAGTGTTAAAACATTGTGAAAATGCATAGCACTTGCCTCAATGTGTTTAACAAACATAACACTTCTAGAAAATCTATATAAATACTTTCTGTACAGTTAGTATTGTCCCAAGAAAAAACCTGCTAACCAATTATTTAAAACCCTGCCTGCTGTTGTGAACTGATTTTAAACTGATTTTAAAGCAGTGCACATGCTAAATCTAAGGGCACGGCTACATCAGTGTCACATGAGACAGGGTGCATCATAGGAGAAAGAAAGCCAATAAACCTATTTGTGATGGAGATCCCCAGGGGTCGTAAAACTACCATACAGCTAGCAGGCTAATTTAGGAAAAACTCCTAATATCAGAGAGAGAGAGAAAGACACACTAGGGCTTAACATACATATCAAAACACTCTGCATAACATATGTTTTTTGCAGATTCTGGGTGGACTACTCCTTTAGGGCATCCGGGAGAATGGAGACCTCAGAGAGTCTCTCCAGGTGATTCGTGGTGATAAGGTCCAGCAGGGTGGAGCTACCTGTATTATGGTTTAGCATCGTAGTGGAGGGCACAACCTGGGTTAGATTCAGGGCTGCAACTGTATCCCTGTACAGGGCTGCAGAGGTTGACTGCCAGTTTATGTTGTAGTCACCTAGGGCAATGATCTCAGCATTGTTAGGCATTTGGGAGATACAGTTCAGAATGGAATTAAAGGCCATTTTTTGGTTATGGGGAGAATATATACTGACATGACTATTAGAGATTTGCCTGAGTTGCCTATAACAATTTTAATGGTCAGAGCCTGTGCCCCATTTTTTTTGGGGGGGGATGGTCAGGAGAACATGCCCTTGAAGCGCTTCCCGGATATAGATGGCACCTCCACCTCCTCTTTTACCCTGCCCATCCACACAAAACTGTGTACCCATTCAAGGCCACAGATGAGTCTGGTGTTTTGTGGGAGAGCCAGGTTACCACCATGGCCAGAACATCTGGTTTGTGCTGTACTATCCAGCCTTGGAGAATATCGTGCTTCTTCAGCATGCTGCAAATATTGATTGCGGCTAGGAGGAGACTTGCATATTCACTTAATCCTTGTACTGCTAGCCCACTGAGAGATGGTATACCCACAGGGGTGAATAGTGGGGAGACTGCTAGGCTTCCTCTGAAGGTTACTTGGGTTCTGTGTGAGTGCTTGCCTACTGACACCCCTTATTCTCTGCTAGAGGGAATATCTGGCCTACCATGGCAAGTTGGAACTGCTTGACCGATAATTTTTTTTGGTTTACTCCCTCTTACCCCCTGCTGCATTATTTAGTGTGTCCTGGTGTATTCTTGCTTGTTTGGTGAGGGATTATACAACTACAGTCTGTGTATATTATTGTATTGTTGTGGGGTACTTTTGGAGGATTGGAGATTGGGGGAGCTTTGGGGAGTATAGGAGGAAGGAGATTATCTATTTCTTCATATAGTGGCCTATGCATGAATGATCCACAGTGTCCGTGTAATGCACAACATGTGTACAGAAGGATATACATCCCAAACACGCACATGACATGGCTGTGTGGCATGCACATACCACACATAGATGCATGTGTAGGCATCCTGTGCGGAGTCATGCTGGGACAGTGCTATGCAAGGGTGGAGGGGCATGGCCACATAATTACATACGCACCACCCCACACACACATGCACTAGGGAAAATATGTCTGTCTGGCACAAAGTGTGGCATGCACTGCCCTTCACCATGTGGAGGGCTGTCATAAACCATCTACATGCTGTGTCTTCAAGATGCACCACATGGAGTGTAGGTCCCATAGGTACAACCTGTGCTGGAACAACATTCTGATGGGCCCTTCCTACAATGGAGGTCAGATACCAGCCGTGCAACTGTCATGTTGCCACCCAACACTGACTGACACAGTGACATGCAGGTGGACAACAGAATAGTGCAAGGCAACAGTGACAATGCCAAGCACCCATCGCATAACACCCCATCCCCAACAGTGAACAGACCCCCCCATACACATATGGGTCACAGAAGCCCACAGACCTGCCATGTGAACCAGCACCCCCCCTCTGGATAGCGGCATAGCAGCACTGTACAGAAAATAATGACCTGGACAAAGGACATATGTACAGCACACTTTAATGCAATACCACACAATGATACTCGGTAACAACTACCTCATACAAAATACTGTCCACAGACAGGGCAGACAAACAGACATGCAATGTGCATGGAAGACTAGAACATCAATGGATGTATCACATTACACAATATGTAATCTACATAACCAAAATCAGAACTAACAATGACAGTGTAGAACAGCTGCAGAGCAGCTGAGGACATGGGATCGGTTGTGCTGCACCTAGTTCTCCTGCATGGAGTCCTCACTGGACCCTGGTGGCATGGAGTGCGAGTAGCCTCACACCACAAGTGCCAGCCTTCTCAGCAGACCACTGTAGCCTTGCAATGACAAGAACACAGAGGGACGACAAGCATGAGCAGGATGCACAGCCAGGGCCCTAAATGTATAAGTGCCACATACAGGTACCCTACTGTCCACAGCACCTACCTTTGATGGCTCAGCCACCCTTCACAGATCCTCGACATTGTCCTTATAATTGATGTCCTCACTGCCTACACTTCATGAGAGGAAATGAGGTGTCTGCAGGGGCTAGTGTGTCCACCGTGCCACTACCAACACCAATGCTCCATCTGGCTGCTTGTTGCAGAGGAGGTCAGTTCATCCAGATTACCCCTGAAGTCCTATGGGAAACATAAACAGAGCACAGAGATCATCATTACAGCACAAACAACAATATAATGCACAGCCACACATACTCTGCCTGTAGCATACATACCTTGCCCAGCTTCTCCTGATCTCAGAAAGTGCCCACCTCGAGGTTGTCCACATATGTCCTCTCGGACATACACCACAGCTTCCTGGGGTATGCCCCAACCTTCCAACCTGTGGTGCAGAGACACAGGTGGGCACCTGTGCTGCTGCCATTGCACTACCTGTATGGAACAGGTGTGGTCCAGTGACGCCAGTGTATATGAGTCACCCTGCAGGTGTGCTTTGCACATGCCCCTTTAAAGGGGCATGGGTCCATAGTGGAGGGCTGTATGCCATATCTAGTTGCATCATCTTTGGTGTCCCTGCCATAATATAGACACCTGAGTTACTCAGAATGTGTCCAAGTATGTAAATGAATGTCCTACTGCTGGATGCTGAGGTGGAGTGTTAGCGGCAAGAGCAGTTGGGGCTGAGACCATGTGTATTCAGGTCACATCTGGGGTCTATGCCCTGTGGGACACACACACTGCCTCGAGAGATTAAATTTTGACCATGCCACCATTGCACAGCTGTGTGCCCTTGTCCAGCCCACTGTGGCACCACATATCTGTCGGTCCTCTGTGATGCCCATGCAGACAAAGGTGCTCTGTGCTCTTCCTACTTTGCCACCAGTTCTTTTCAGAGGGCGCCATGGGATTTGATAAACTTGGCTCCTGGTTGTAAGATAATCAAATGATTTTGAATGTAAAAAAGACCAAGTGCATGGTATTTGGGAGTGTTCTTCGTCTAAAGTCAAATCCTAGTTTACATATAAAGTACTTAATAAAGTTGGTGATTTAATTGAACAGGGTACCCTTTTCAAGTATTTGGGAGTCTTTTTGGATCCTTGCTTAGGATTTTTGCCCCAGGTAAAGGCTGTTAGTAAAACAATAAACTCAAAATTGGGTTTGTTATATAAACTTAAAGCATATTTAACATTGGAATCTCGTAGAACAACTGCAATAGGTACCTTATTACCCCATATTAATTATGTTTCTTCTTTATATTATGGTTTGGGTGTTATGGAGGGGAGAAGAGGGTTTTGAGCGTAGCTTATAATAATATTTGTTGATTTGTTCTTGATGTTCCACGAATGACACATCATTGTGTACTATATTCCTCTTTGGGTTGGTTATCTCCCAAATTAAAGTTTGCCTATGCACTTGGTAATTTGGTATATCAGGCTATTCATGTTAGGAATTCTTTTTCCTTTAGCTGATCTTGTAAAAATCCTAGTCTCTCAAGTTAATTTACATTCTAATCTTGGAATTGTTTTAAGAGTAACTATTGATAAGGGAAAATCTGGTTCGCGATCCTTCTCATCACTAGCTTCTAGCTTATGGATTGATTTGCCTTCTTGTCTTAGAGGCATTTTTTCAGTAAGTGGATTTAAATCTAAATTTAAAAGTTATTTGTTATCTATTGATGTATGTAATTGTTAGTTTTTTTTTTGTTTTTTTTTCTTATTTGTTGTATGTCATTGTTGATTGCTTTTCGGGTCAGATCTGAAAAAGGGCTTTGCCCAGTGTTCCTTACCTGGTTAACAAATTTAAAATAAAATAAAAAAAAAAAATGTCATTGGTGCCAGCCAGTCAGAGTTCATCTGGGCAGGTAACAGATGCCCTGCTGCTACATATGCATGAACACATGACATTTCCCACAGCAGAGGCAGACATCCATGAAAGTGACATTTTATGCCATGTATGGGATGCTCAATGTACTGGGGCAATCATATGCACACATGTGGCAATCCTGGCTCCAAAAGTGGCAGAGGAGGCATAGAGGAATCCTAAGGGGTACCACAGTATAAGCTGCCAGATAGCATGTGATGTAGTGGTTATCATCAGCAACATATGTGCCAAATACCTTTGGTCATGTGATGACTCATATGTCCAGGTTATACACCCTACTTGCTGCATGCATGGGGGATGGATGGCTGATATGTGAGTAAACGTCTGCAGCATACATGCAACACAGGTGGTTGCACTGACACATGTTGTTACAATGGCTGTTGTGTACCCTCTGCATAGGTGACAGGGGATACCCACTATGGCTGTACCTGATGACCCTGTACCAGGAGCCAAATAGTGCTGCAGGGGAGGCATGCAATGAATCCAACAGGATGACAGGTTTTATAATTGAGAGGGCTATAGGGCTGCTGAAGAAGAGGTTCTGGTGCCTGGATTGGACAGGTAGCACAATGCTGCTTGCCCCTGGGAAGGCTTGGAAAGTGTTCAAGGCATGCATCATATTTCACAACATTGTGGTGCTCCAACATGTACCCATGCTGCAGATAGACCTGGGGATGCCCCACTAGACAATGACGGGGGTGTGGGGTTCCAGGAGCATACCGATGAGATGCTGGCCAAACAAGCTGCATACCATGCACTCATGTAGGGGGCATTCTGCTGTTGAGAGGTATCGGTCAGTGAGGCACTGTGATGACTCAGGTATGGGGTGTTCATATCCGGCAGTGTACATGCTGGTGATGTAAGGCAAAGCAAAGCAAATTTTATTTATATAAGGTGCCCTTCCAATGCTCAGGGTGCCTTTACACTTATAACATTAAAATCGCCAGACAACATAAAACATATAAAACATACTAAAACATTCAAATCAATTTAAACTCAAAATATCCCTGAAAACGCTTGGTTATACAGATATGTCTTCAGACAATTTTTAAAACCATCAACGGTCTGGCTATCTCGTATCTGGTGAAGTAGTGAATTCCACAGGGTAGGGTCTACAAAGGCAAAAGATCTTCCTCCCGATGTTTTAAGGTATACCCTGGGAATCTCCAGCAATCCCTCACCAGAGGAGCAGAGTGAATGGGAGGGGCAGTAAGGGTGCAGGAGCTGTTTCAGGTAGTAGGGACCTTGCTTGTGTAGGGCCTTGTAGGTCAGCAAAGCAACCTTGAAGGTAATCCGCCACTGTATTGGCAACCAGCGCAAATCCCACAGCACAGGTGTAATATGACTAGACCTAGAAGCTCCAGTCAGCAACCTGGCCATCACATTCTGCACTAGTTGCAAGCGATGGATATCTACCCCCGGTAGCCCTTGGTAGAGGGCATTGCAATAATCAAGATGACTGGTGACAAATGCATGGACCAAGGTTGGAAGATCATCGGACGGAACCAGGTGCTTCACCTGGGCTATGTTCCTAAGGTGGTAATAGGAAGACTTGACTACAGCTGAAACCTGCACCCTCAGGGTCAGGCCTTCGTCAAAAACAACACCCAGGTTCCGCACCTGGCCAGAGGCAATAAGTGGGATTCTACCAAGACTTAATCCTGATGGTTTTCCCACCCGTGTCCCAATCATCCTAGAACCAGGGTCCACAACCAATACCTCAGTTTTTTCTGAATTCAACCAAAGCCAACTAGCACTCATCCAACTCTGAATCTCCAGTAGGCAGTTGTTAAACACTGCAACGGAATCTAATTCCTGATTGGGTACAAAGGACATGTACAGTTGAGAATCATCAGCATAGCAATGAAAACTCAACCTGTTCCGCCTTATAATGTCCCCTAGTGGAAACAAGTACACTGTGAATAACATGGGGGACAGCACCGAGCCCTGTGGAACCCTGCAGGGTAGTCCATGAGGGGCAGAGGAATAAATTCCTGATACCACTCTCTGAAACCTACCCTCGAGAAAAGATTTAAACCAGTTGTGGACTGCCCTCCTCAGTCCACATAAAAACCACAGGCGCTCGAGCAGCACCCCATGATCCACAGTGTCAAATGTCGATGAGAGATCAAGGAGAACCAAGATCGAACTGGCTGTCCAATTTCTCACCATCAGGAGATCATTAAGTACCCTCACCAGGGCCATTTAAGTGCTATGCCTTTTTCTGAAGCCAGATTGGAGAGGGTCGTAGATATTGTGTCTGGTCAAATGATCCTCCAGTTGCAATGCCACCACCTTCTCGATAACTTTCCCAACAAAGGGCAGGTTCGAGATTGGCCTGTAGTTAGCTGGGCAGTCAGGGTCAAGGGAGGTTTTTTTCAAAAGGGGGTGAACTACTGCCTCCTTTAAGGGATCTGGAAAAATCCCTCTCTCCAATGAAACTCCCACTATCCCAGCAAGGACTGGGCCGATAACTTCTACACACCCCACTAGTAGGCGTGTAGGGCCTGGATCCAAACTACAGTAGGTTGGCCGCAGAGTCTGGATGATCCTCACTATATCTACCACTACTGGTTGGCTAAAGGTGGACCAGGTCTACTGGGCATTAGTACCACCTGGTTGATCAATGCACGGACCAATGAGAAGGCACTGGCTGATCTCATTTCTGATGGAGGACACCTTATCAGAAAAGAACTGCGCAAACTCCTCACACTGTTTTTGTGATAATGCTCGACCAGAGTGAAGACAGGCTGGATTGCACAGCCTGTCCACAGTCCGGAAGAGCTGAGCTGGTCTGTTCCTTGCTGTAGCAATTTTCCTGGACAGGAATTCTGCCTTCTTACAAGAAATAGCTGATTGATAGACTTCATAACGGTCCATCAATCTAAGTCTGTCCTCCTCCAGGTGAGTTTTCTGCCAGTGTCTTTCCAGTCTTTGCCCCTGCCTCTTTAATTCACGGATCTCCCCAATAAACCATGAGGCACCCGGATGAGAGGTAAGAGGGTGAACATGAGAAGGAGCAATGATATCCAATGCCTCAGTAATAGCCCTATTATAGGCCGACACAAGAGGCCCTGGATCAGTGCTATCCTCTGGAATTCCCGAGAGGTCCAGTACCGCCATTAGGCCTTCTGAGTTAACTTCTCTTAAAGGACGGAACTGTAAGGCTGTGTATTGGGAGGGAAGGGGGTGCTCTGTGCATGAGTACACGTGGGTGTTGTGTGGCATAAGACAGTATTGGGGGCATGTGTACATTACTTGCATTTATGGCTCTACGTTGTATGTGTGGTGCTGCTGCCTGGCATCACAGCTTCCTAGACAATTACTGTATGAGCCATATAGATGTCTGTGTGCCCGGATGTCAAGTCTTTGATGTTGTCTTACCCCCTCCATGTGGTTACCTGTCTGTCTGTGTCCCTGACACATGTCATGGCTGGGTGTTCCCCTGGACCTCTGTAATGCTGGGACTGTTGTGTGCATGTGGATTCATTGCATTGTACTGTGTCTCAGATCCTCCTGTGGTGCTGGCAGGTGCAGGCTGGGATGGGACATATGACTGTGCCTTGGACCTTGGGGGGGCTGTCAGATACAAGCTGGGATGGCAAATTCCACCATGACATAGGAACAGACTGGCTAACCATGATGCCCCCGGATAGCAGGTAGTCTGTCAGCCTTTCAAGTAGGTCATCCATACGGTCTATGCCACAGTGCACACGCCACACCTCATAGGTCAGGATGTCCAGGACCTCTGTGTTCCTCTGCTGTGCCTGTAGCCTTTCCCATTCCTGTTGTTGCACTTCTGTATAGTAGGTGTGGAGTACTCCACTCGTGGTCGGCCAGCTGGAGGGACCCTTATCCCCACTGTCCCAGGGTGGTTTTGTGGTGACAGACCATGCATGCATGCCACCCACTTGTGGCAGATAGATAGACAGACAGACAGACAGACAGACAGAGAGATAGATAGATAGATAGATAGCTAGCTAGCTAGATAGATAGAAACGTTATTTATAAAGCGCTCTTCCCCGGAGGCTCGGAGCGCTGTACACATATTTAAAACATACTTTCAACAAATTAAGACAAACTTGTTGTTTACTGTTGGTTGGCGGTGTCTGTCAGCTGCAGTCTATGGTGTAACTGTGGGGGGGTTCCATGATGGGGGGTTGCAGGAGAATGGCTGTCTATTGGGGTGGTGTCATCATCATCCTCGGCTGCCTGCATCTCTTCCACTGTCACTGTGTGTGTGGCCACAAGTAGTGTTTCTGTGTTCACCATGCCCACAGACTCTTGCTGTACACTGGGAGGTGAAAGGAGGGACATGTGTTAGATGCAGCAGCACTTCAGTGGGCATTACACGGTGTGCTAATGGCAACCTAGGGGACACCTATCTGTGCCATTCTCCAGTCCCCGGCTGCCCGTGTGAGACACAAGCTGCATGGGGGGCTCCAGAGAGGGTGGTGTCTCAATGTCAAGGGTGTGTGCAGGATCAGGATATGTAGGGTGTAACACAGGGAGGACAGCTGTTATGTGGCATCCAGGACATCATAGCCCTTGCCCCAGTATAGTACTACATACCCAGCACTTTGTCCATGCCCTACATCTCCCTGTATAGGGCCATCTTGGTGGGGGTGTCCACCACCATCCTGTCTATGCGGGTTAGGCTGAGTCCCTGCATGGGCAGACACCAGCAGTCCCTAGCCATGCCTGTTTGTCAGCTGCCAGCTTACGCCTGACAGCTGAGCATAGGTCACACCATTTGTACGTGATGGCTGATAGTGTCTGTGCCTCTGGTCCAGATGCATTCACAGCGGCCTGTATATCAAGTCACAGGCAGGCTTCTGTCTTAGCCGGCATCTTAAGGGGCATGCCTCATAGAGGGTGGCATAATGGACAAGGATATCTGAGACCATGGCTGTCACGTGGTCACCAGTGAAGTTTGTGGACTGTGACCATCTGCCATCATGGGTCTAGACATGTCCATGCACTGTATGGCGCTCTTTCAAGCACCATTGTTCCCTGGTGGCAGACTAGGTAGCACGGGCACATCACTCCCATTCTCCACTGTTGCCTGCTCCACTTCTTCCATATCAGTATTTACATTCTCAGTTCCACATGAGGCAGTGACACTACCCATATACGGAAGGGTCAAGGGGCAGGGCCACATATAACAGCACCACCCATGATGCACTCTACATGTGCCTATACTTGTCTGTAGGCCACTCCCCCCCCCACATCAGCATGACCTGCATGCCCTTTCATGCATGGCACATTGCTGGGATGGCATGTGTGTCACGTAGCTGCGTGCCTACATTGCATCACATATGGGTGCCCTTCCCATGCAATAGTGCATAGGCCCCAACGAATAGAACTCTGACCTACATTTAGTTGTTTCCTGCTCCAGTATGATGACCTTTGATAGCCTGAAGGTGGTCTCCTGGAATAGCGATGGCCTTAACAATCCTGCAAAGATGGGAAAAGTGCTTACAAAGCTATGGGACTTGTCCTGTAATGTAGTCTTTACCCAGAAGACCACCCTTCTGGGCTCTGAAGTTGACCGTCTTTGCTATATGTGGGAGGGTAATGAAACAAAATGGAGTTGCCTTTCTCATCTGCCTAGGGCTACAATTTGAAGCACACTTAGTGACTAAGGATGACAATGGCAGATGCACTACAGTAGGAGGCACATACCAGGGACTTCCCATAGTGGTGCAAACCCCTATGCACCTAACACATTGAACCTAACATTTTATCTCAGAATTCTTCAGCAGCTCCTGATGGGTCATACTGGGATTGTACTGAGGGGAGATTTTAATTTTGTTCCCCAACCTGTAATAGATTGCACAGGTCTGGGACCCCACTTAGAACTACTGGTCTTGGCTCAGACCCTGCAGGCATACCAATCACAGGGTGTCTGGGACAAAGGGTGAACTTTGCACCCAGGGGACAAGGTCTATACAGTATGTTAGTGCTGGAGCAGGCAGTATATCCTAGAGGTTAGAGTAATGAGCTGTGTATGTGTTTTGTACATCCAGCAGACCTGGGTTTGATTCCCACAACCTCCACTTGCATATCATGTGACTCTCAGCAAGTCTCTTAACCTTCCCAGTGCTTCCGGGTCATCACTCCTAAAACCAGGCACTTGTGCCTAGTGGGTCTTACCCAGTTAATAGAATAGGAAAAAAAAATACAAACAAACAAACAAAAAAACAGTCACACTGTTCTTCTCTTTGTTTCCCAGGAGCTAGTGGCTAGAACCTTGAACATCTCTCAGGGAAACATACTGGCTTTGGATCATGTCCCAGTGATCTTGTCCCTAGCCTGAAGCAGAGTACAGGGCCCTGAAATAAATGGCATATGAACACTTCCCTCCTCCAAAAGCCTGACTTCTGCTCCTGGCTGAGAAGTGAACTTACCCTCTCTTTCGTCCTAAATGAAACCACAGACACCTCATCTGCCATCTTGTGAGAGGCTTTAAAGGCACTGATTTGTGGGAAGTTAATCGCCAACTCCTCCCACTTCTGCAAAAAGAAGGATGCATCCCTTAAGCAGCAGGAAGGGAAGATGAAAGCATTAAAGCAGTGTCTTATTCACCACCCTGAGCTGCCTGATGAGTTGAGTCCACAAACTGACTAGGTCCAGACTGAAACAGAAACAACCACCAGTGCAAAATGGAGTATAGGTTATACAGGTTGAGCCAGTTATACTGGGAGGCCAGAAAACAGCCAGGGAAACTGCTGGTCCACCAAGTCCACACCAGGGAAGTGGAGAAATATATCCTACTCATACATACTGTACCTCCCATGGAGAAGTGGTTACATTTTCCCAAGAAAAAAAAAAACACTGCCTTTCTCTCTTACTATGAGGGTTACTTTTAGAGCTGGGAGGAAGTTGTAAATTCTGTTTTTGCAGAACATTTGTGAAATTTTGTAAAGTTTGAGAAATGTTTCAAACTTCAACCTTTGGTGAAATCAGAATCTTCCAAATGTGTCTGGTGAATTTTCACCCTGTTCTATGGAATTTTCTGGCTGAACTGTGAAATACACATGAATTGTGGGATGACAGTTTTGAGGAATTTTATTCCACAGTTTAATGGATCATTCCACAATACATGCAATCATTCTGCAGTTCAGTGATCAGTTCTGTGGAATTTCTTGCTGCAGTATAATACATTAATCCACAATTGATATAGTACATTCATCCTGCAGTTCAATGACTCACTGAACTGCAGAATGAATGTATGAACTGAGGATTAATGTATTGAACTTCAGAACGAAATTCCATAGAACTGACCACTGACAGTGATTAGGTCTATGGAATTTGCTCCCACAGTTTAATACATTAACATGCAAATCATACATCCATTCTGCTGTTCTAAATCAGAATTTCTGCAAAAAATGGCAAAGTGCATTTTGAAATTTCATGAAAGCTTAATTCTGAATTTCACCAAAATTCTGCTGGCCGAAGTTTCATTTTGCACAGCCCTAGTCTCTATTCCTCTGAAGTGTCTCCTATTTCTGACCACTATGCATGTTTCCACATAGAGGTGGTCCTCCCACAGGTACTGCCAGATGTCAGCCAGCAGCTAATTGCTCCTTTAACTGTAGAGAAAGTCACAACAGCTAACTACTCCATGTCAAGGGGCAAATCCACTGGATTAGATGGTTTTCCACCTGATTTTTACCAAGCCTATGTACCTCTTCTATCTCTATAGCTGACATGAATATTCAATAAAGCAAAGGTTCTAGGTAATTTCCTCTTTCCTTGGTGAAGCCTTGATCACATTGATACTGAAAAATGGCAACAACAGCATCTTGTGTTCAAAATGTTGTCCCATTTCCTTGATAAATATGGATGGAAAAATATATGCCCATGCTGCAGGCCCAGAGGATGGAAGAGATCCTGGAGCCCTCGTACATGCAGACCAAATGGGGTTCATCCCAGGCTGGTTGGGATCTGACAACATCTGGAAAATCCTGGATCTTCTGTGGGAGGTCACAACACATCAGAAGCCTACTGCCACCCTGTCCCTGGACACAGAGAAGGCATTTGACAGGTGGAGTGGATCTACCTATTTGATGTCATGCATTGCTTTGGTTTTGCAACTGCCTTTACTGACTATGTGAAAATTTTGTACTTAAACTGCAAGGATACTGACCAATTCTGTCATCTCACCTAGTTTTGCCCCTGGCTGTGGGATGAGGAAGAACTGTCCGATCTTCCTCCACTTGTTCCTTCTAGCAATAGAGTCCCTCATGCAGAGACTGAGAATCTCTCCTACTTTCCCAGGTATCATAGTGGGGGGGGGGAGGTCCACCATAAAATAGCTTAATTTGTGGATGACACTACCCTGTTTCTCACACATGTCCCTGCCTCTCTCATGACACTGCAATCCATTATTGCTGAATATTTTCAGATCTCAGGGTATAAACTTAATGGTTCCAAATTGCAGACTGCCATTAAATTCAGCCTGTACCTCAGTAATGTTTCAGGCTTACCCATACCAGTGGTCTCCAGATGGGCTCACATGCCTGGGAACAAGACTGAGCCCCACAACCAAAGCCACAGTAGCACTGAATGTTCAGGTTATGTTGGACAGACTAGACAAAGATCTCCAGAGACAAGGGAGGTGTTTTTGTTATCCTTGTGGGGGAAGGTGAATGCTGTAAAGCTTATCACTATACCTAAGCTACAATACATTCTTTCTAAGTTGCCTGTCTTCCTACCCACCACTTTTTCCAAAGCCTTAGATTAAAATTGATATAATTTATCTTGTCAGATAAGCCTACCAAGATTAAATGGTAGATGGTAGAGTGCCATTGGTCAGAGGGCTGCTTTGGTTTGCCAGACCTGCACTTCTTTCACCTGTGTGTGTAGATTAGACAGGATACCCTTTGGTGTATTGCCTTATCAACTTTGCATTAATAAGAACATGTAAGAATCCAGTCCATCACCATTCCCACATCTGCCTGTATGGACAGTAACATGGGGTTAACTCCTGGGTTGTCTAGCAAATGGTTATGACACCTCCCCACTAAGAGTTAACCCCAGATCCAGGAAGGATTCACTTTTCTTTTTTAGTTTTTTGTTACCACAGCGAAGCAAGTGGAGAAAGAAAGAAATAAAGAAAGACTCAAAACAGGAAGTGAAGGAAGGGAGATGACGGGGAAAAACTGTGGGACTATCGCAGTGGCTAATTCCTACGTCCACAAGAAAAATTTGATTGCACAGTCTGACAGGCAAGACAGACAAGTGAGAGAATAGGAGAAGACTAAAAGATCCTTGCTTTTAACTCTCTCTGCATAACAAATTGGACAGGGTCTTACTCAACCCTGTCATGCTCTTCTCTGGCAATCTATGCCCCATCTTCATATTCAGTCTCAGTGGGGAGAACCCGAGTTCTGCCCAGAATGGTGACACTCTGTTTGCTAACCACTTGACAAATTTGTGGTATGGTCTGGCCAACTTTCATTTGAGATTTAGTGCAAGCCAACAGTTGGGGTTGTGCCAGGAGATGAGTTTAAATGGCAGGCTGGGGTCAGCATCCAGATGGACACTGACTGCCAGCATGACCAATAAGTCAGCCTCCCAGGTACAGTGTTTTTGTCATAACTTGGAACACGTATGCATAATGACACAGGGGACTCACCTCTATGATGAAATTCAGCCAACTACTCTTTTCAGGTTCAGAGGCCCCCCCCTCTCCGAGGGCCACTATCCAGTGGGTGATTACATTTCAGCACTGCCAATGCACACTTTAGTTCTCTGTACAAAGGGTAGCTAATTAAGGTCCTTTCATACATAAGAGAAAAGGGCTAAACTCTTGGTTCTGAACTGCTGTCTGTACTTAATACAACATGGGCCCAATGTACAAAGTGCAGTGCAAAAAGTTGTGTTGTGCCTTGCGCTTGCCTAGGTGCCCAAAGGTGCTATGTTCAGTGGAATAGCACACCAGCACTATTTGATGGAATATAGGGCTGTGTTGGCAAAGTGCTAAGTGCTGCCCCAACAGGGCTCCTCAAGTATGCCACCAGAATGTGTAGCGCAGGAGTGCAATTTCCAATATTCAGAGGGACCCATGCAATTGAGCCATTGGGAATTCAAGGCACAAAGGGGCATTTGCATGACCATTATGGGCTCATTTGCATGGGTAGCAAGCCAGGTCAACACGGCGCCACACCCCAAATTGCCCAGTCCCAGCCATGTATACAAATCCCTGGTGCTAGTGGTAACCCTCTTCCCTCTGATTGCCATCCCCTGCAGAATGGACAATATCCCTAGTGCTAGTGGTAACCCCCTCCCCAGTGATCACTGTCCCATTCCATACATAAATATTATTCCTGGTGCTGGTGGTAACTCCCTTCCCTCCAATTGCCAGCCCCTACTGAATGTACAATATCCCTGGTGCTAGTGGTAACTCCCCTCCCTCTGATCCAAGCCCTGCTGAACAGTTTTATATCCTGGTGGTAGTGGTGCCCTCCCTCCCTCCAGTCCCAGCCCCATTGTACAATGGCATACTCTGATTATTGGATTCTTCTCCCGATTGCCAGCTCAGAAGTTCAATTAACCCCACTCTGGTGTCCAGTGGTCCCCCCTCGGCACTGGGAACCCCCCCACTCACCTTTTCCTCAGTGCTGGTGCATGGGTGCATATGGCAATTGGCACAGCCCTCCTCAGACCTCCTTGGTTGGCCACCATATGTCCAGGCAGGGAGCGTGCCTCTTAGTTATAGAAGAGGGCATGTCACCCTGTAGTATAAATAAGAGGCATGCTCTCTGCCTGATCATATGGCAGCCAGCCGAGGAGATGTGAGGAGGACTGTGCTGGTCACTGTGTGCACCCATGACACCAATGCTGAGGAAAGGGTGAAAAGGGGGTACCCTGTGCCATGAGGGGACCACTGGATGCCAGGGTGGGGTTGTTTGAACTTCCGGGCAGGCAGTCGGGGGGGGGGGGGAGTTCAACAACCAGGGTATACCATAGTGTGATGGGGCTGGGATTGGAAGGAGGGAGGACACCACTACCACTAGGGATATCAAACTGTAAGGCAGGGCTGGGGGTGGAGAGAGGGAGGGTACCATTACCACCAGGAATCTCAAACTGCACTATAGGGCTGGGAGCAGAGGGAGGGGAGTTATCATTAGCAGCAGGGATATTGTACATTCTGCAGGAGCTGGCAATCAGAGGGAGGGGAGTTACCACTAGCACCAGGGATCGTTTTAATTCAAAGAATGGGGGGGTGCCATGGAACACAGAGGGCACTTGTGCTCCCCCAGCAGCCAACTGGCTAGGTGGCTGCATTGCCTCTGGCAGCCACTAGGGTTGTCCAGAGTTAAGTTGGGGTTCTGTTTGGCAGTTTTTGTGCTGTGCAAAAGGACAGTGTTAAACCCTTCTGCTCAGTGCAAAGCCACTGAATATGAGGTAGCATGCATATTCATGGCCACGTCCCTCCCCTTGCCTGCACGCATACATTATTTGCACAGTCGCTAACCCTCTTTGCCCATGCAATAGCCCTTTTTGATAGTGGGGCTCCAGTGCAAATCCTGGTTTGCGCAGATAAAGACCCGTTAGTGCCCATGCAAGCTTTTGGAATATTGGGCCCCATATCTTTTTATGTCTGAGCCCTGGACTGGATTTCAGCCCGATGCTTCTCATTAACTACCTTGATTAACAACCTTCTGACCTTGGGTGCATAGCTGAATGCTGTAGCTGGAAAATGTAACTCTTTCTTAGGCAGTTTTAGTGGAAAAAAGCAGGGTCAGTCTGCATTAACACATTACAACAGATGTCTTTTATTCAAGCTAGGAGGCTGCAGACGCACCTCTTTTGTAAACTCACACCCCCTACTAAGTTCAAACCATCAAGGGTGGTCAGGTAGCTTTCAGGACTCTGTGCTTTTAAAAGGGTGATTTCAATACCCCAGATCCTCTCTGTTGTTTTTGGTAGGGGTTCAATCACATTAGTCCATACCAGACCCTGAGGAATATCCAGTACTGCACCATATTTCTGCCATAAATCTATCCCTGTCAGAAAACACCTCTCCAAACCTTCATAAATATGCACAGGAAGAGAAACATGCATACTACCCAGACTCAAGTTTCATGTACATCTACCCAAAGAGTTGAGCGTAAATTGGTGAGATTGTACAGTGTGAGTGCTGAGGGCTCTGTCTTCAGGCAGGGGCTGTCCTTAAGTAGCAGCTGCCTGAGTTCATTTAATATATGTGTGGAGGCAAGTGTCATTTCTGCTCGCTGATTTTCCTATTGAACCATGTCTGTAAGAGACACTGCTGTTATCACTGCAGTCTCATAATTATGAGACAGGCTTGAATTAAGTACTGTCAGATTGTCATTTTCTCTCTGTAGATCCCTAATTTTCCATCTCTTTCCATGAGTTTCTGTTTATGATTCCTCAACAAGATTTTAAAATGATCAATCTTATTATTCATAGCTAGGCAGGCCATATACAATCCTTACACAGCCATTCCTCTTTTTATCTGTATGGGCTGACATTTTGGATTAATTTTCCACTACAGTATGTATCCTCCCTCAGGGTTTTACCAGTATTCCCAAAGTTCCTCTAATATATGTCTCAGCTTACTGTAACTGTACTGTCTTTCTTATATGGTATTTTCTTTGGTTAAGGAGGTTACAATTGTTACCTTATTAACATTTATCCTACATGGGATCAGGCTAACCTATCCTATATCCTTATATTAGTTTACAGTTATTCACCTTGAGTTATTCTATGTCAAGGAGGTTACAATCAGTACCTAGTTGCCATTTATCTTACATGGGATGAGGCTAATTTATCCCAGATCCATTATGTATGATAGCTGACACCAGACCTGTATCGAACCTACATGTCCCATCTTGGAGTGCCAATTTGTTGCCTTATCAACTTTACATTAATAAGAACATGTAAGGATACAGCCCAGGTCAAGTGAAGGTTATTCTTTATAACCTTTATTAAGACAAATCAATAAAATACATACAAAGAATAAAGGCATACCTAAGGCAGAAATCTTCTAAATGTTTATCAGCAGGTTCTGTATTCATCTCTATCTTCCTTTGTGCAGTTAACCCTTATACAGTTTTTGGAGTTCTAAATTAAGATTCAGGAAGACATTTTATATTCTTTATGGTTTTATGTGATAAAGGTGACTCCTAATGAGTGCCGACCACTAAGAGCGAGTCAAAATCCGCCTGACTGAGAAAGGGTGATGGATACTAGAGCGGCCATCACAAATAGCGATGGTCGCTGAATCCATACAAAAACAAAGACAATATATGTATTTTTATGTGGGGGGCTATGTCCCCGCACCCCCCTGTGCAGGGGGCAAGCCCTCCCATGCCCCCCAAAAGAAAGATTATCAACTCCATGGGGGGCCGGACTTAGGGGAAATCACAAAGATTTAAAAAATATATATTTTTTCTCCAGGCACTGGATTCAAACCTGGGTTGCTGGCTTCAGGGTCAGTAGCACATACTGCCGTGCTACACGGTCAGCTCAGCAGTGCCAGCCCAATGATCATGTTACATCCTGCTTCAGTGAGTGTAGCTCCCTGCTACACTTGCTGTACAGGATATAAGACCTTGGTTCACCACTTGCTCTAGATTCAAGCACTATTATTGAGTTGCTCAATAATAGGCACTCATATAGGGTGCTATCTTCTTTATTTCTCTAACCAAGCTTATTCTTATTAAAAACTGTCAGGGTCACAGCTGCAGATGCCTTCATTGCTGAATGGTCTGGTACATTTCGCAAACTATGATGTCAAGACTTATTAAACAATAGCTCATTAAAAAAATAGTTCTTTTCCTTCTAAGTGGTAAATAACATATATATGTTCACATATCTCAGTAGAAGAACAACTCCCTTACTTTTCTGAGGCTTAAACTTTAATTAAATTCACTTTATTCAGGAAGAAGACTACCTTGCTATCTACCAGTGTGATGGCCACTCATTACTTCACTCCACTTGGAAATTTCCTTCATGCAAGGACTATATAAAAACATGTTATACAGTACATACAAAATAGAGGAGAGATACAAAATGGAAGTCTATAGTAGGCATATTGTTTTCACAATTGCCGTAAAATAATCACACTACAAGGCAACATTTGCTATTTAGAGTGCAACAGTTGCAGGCCTCAATTTCTGACACCAGCAGCTAGATGGCTCTCCCTTGAACTAGCCCAGAGTAATATTCCTGTCTCTGCTTCATTGGTACTTACCAGAGTGGAAGCTGGATGCCGCTGCCTTCCCCTGTGATATGCACACAAAACATACTTGGGCCAAATTTTTGAGCTGAATGACTGTGACATCCAGACTTTGCTCCCTTTCCCAGAATCTCTCCCTATGGATTAGTAAATGCTATCATAAATTGAACATACTTAAAACAGGCTGTAATTCATAGAGTTGGTGAGCTGCTATATATGATGAAGTGATGGGAGTTTCCATACATTTGCCACCCTACAATATAGGGCCAGGAGCCACCCTCTCCCCTTTCAACAATGTCTTTATCTCAATGACTTGCTGTAGTCAAGCTCACTCCAACACTGAAACTCTTCCTGGCCTATACACTAGATACCTGGCTAGCCTCCCTCCACATGTTCCAATACATGACTCATTGTCTCACTAGACTGAGAGACAGACATCAGACATCCCCCCCATATTTCATGCAGCTCCCTGAGCACAATGGGAGGGAGAACTGGGTGTGCCCCTTTTGCAGGACTCCTGGGACTCCTTGTGGAACCAAGCATATAGGGCCAACCATGAACTATGAGCCAGAACATTATAATTTAAGATCTTGCACAGGGCATACAGAACTTCACAGGCCCTATAGCAGATGGGGCTGCTGAACTATAGCCACTGCTGGAAGTGCTCATCCCCACAAGCCACCATGACCCATAGTCTGTGGGCAAACCCAATCTAAGACCATTACTGGGAGATAATCTGGCACAAATATCAGCTGCTGGTACCAATACTGCCAGTTCATGATCTTGTGCTGGCATTGCTGGGTACTCCACTAGTGGATTCTACCCTTACCTTCAGCCAGATTTAATGGAACAATGGTGCTCTGTTGGCTGTAAAATGCCTCATTCTTCACAGATGGCATGATCCTGAACCACCAGCTTTCAAAGAATGAGACTACTTACTCATGCTCACTGTCAGATATGAATGCCTGGCCTATGCAGCACTGGACAAATTGGTAACATACTTCCAGATCTGGAGCTTCTACCTCGACTTCCAGCAAAAGCCGCATACCTACCTGCATATCTGACACCTACTGTGGCCTTCATTATTCTTATTTTTTTATGGGTTGCCAAGTATAGCTTTGTTTTGCACACTTCTAAAAATCTCTTTAAGAGATAACAACCAGACCCCCACCCTGTTCCATTCTTCCTAGGGCCCCCCCAACAACAGGGGGTAGCAGTAATTCTGCTACTTATTTTCTACTCCTTTATCTGGTGAAGCAGTGTGATTTGGTATCTTATCTATCACCTGCCTCTCTGTAAATGTAGTCAATACTTACATTGCAGGAGTTTCTATCATTATATATGGGAACTGGAGTGACCACTATGTCCTTATTTCTTCACTCAACCCAGGATCTTTGGGTGAGCCCAGGGTGCTTCCACATATCCAGTATGTTTACATGTTATATAGCTTGGAAGGTATTGTGGTGCAGCAGCTTGGAGAACACCTTGAGGCCTTTGACATGTATGAGCCGCTCCAGTCTGGGTTTCGTGCCGGGCACTGTATGGAAACCACGTTAGTTCAGGTGCATAATGATCTCCTCAGGGTGAGGGATTGAGGTGAAGGGACAATTCTCATTCTCCTTGATCTCTCCTCAGCTTTTGACACAGTAGACCATTGTGTGTTACTCAACCACCTGAGGGAATTTTGTGGACTCACTGGCATGGTTATCTGCTGGTTTGAGTCCTATCCCACAAATAGGAAGCAAAGGGTGGTGATGGGGAATTTCTCCTCTGCCTCAAGCCTTCTATCTTGTGGAGTACTCAGGGTTCGGTCTTGTCACATACGTTGTTTGCTGTGTATATGCTGCCCCTGGTGGGTATCATTAGGAAGTATAGTCTGGAGTTTCATTGCTATGCCGATGATGCCCAACTGTATCTATCCTTTGCCCCCTGGGACATCCAATGCAGTGGATGTGCTTAATAACTGCCTGGACAAGATTAATGACTGGATGGCCTCCAGCTGGTTGCGACTGAACCCTTATAAGATGGAGGTACTGGTGGTGGAGTCAAACAGGAGGCATGATAGGAAGGCCTCAGGCACAGAGACAGGATTGTTTCTGGGATCTGAGCCATTAAAGGCCTCCTCTGGGGTATGCAGCCTTGGTATAATCCTTGACAGTGGACTGACATTTGAATCTCAGGTGTCATTTGTTGTCCAGTCCAGCTTTTTCCATCTGAGGAATATCACGAGGATGAAGCACCTGGTTCCACCCCTGGACCTCCTCACTTTAGTGCGTGCATTCGTGACATCTAGGCTTGACTGCTGTAATGCGTTCTACCTCAGGGTCTTGGGAGGTACCCTCCGTCGGCTGCAACTGGTGCACAATGCAGCTGCTAGGTTGCTGACTGGACAGCTGAGATACTGTCATGATCCCCCGGTGCTGTGTGATCTGCACTGGCTGCCAGTCTGATGGAGGGTTGTCTTTAAGGTGGGCTTGCTCACCCTTAAGGCCCTTCATGGACTGGGCCCTAGCTACCTGTCGGACCTTCTTACCCTTGCTGTCCCAGTCCGCTCCTTCTGCTCCTCCTTGTCTAGGGGCCTCTTGGTGATTCCCAGGATGAGATTAAGATGTGCCAGAGACAGAGCTTTTAGTGTCGCCGGCCCTGTCCTGTGGAATTTGCTTCTTCCATCAGTAAGGGGGTGCCACTTTAGTGGAGGTGTTTAAGGTCCACCTCAAGGCTTTCTTGTTTAGCCAGGCATTCCCAGATGCTGTCTTAGAGATATTGTATGGTTTAATAATTTATTAAATATTGAATGTTATGACTTTTTTCAGACCATTTTAATGAAATATGTGTTGGTTAACTGAGTATTGTTATTTATAATGTTTTAAATTTTGACATTTTATTGTACGGCACCCAGAGCCTCTGGGATTGGGCGCCTGAAAAATAAAAGTTGCCTCACCTTGCCTTGTTCATGAAATAAATCTTGGTCCTCATGCCCTTCTCTGTTGGTACTGTATAGTTGCTAAGGTGTTTAGTTAACCACCTTTGATATTCACAGTCTGGGGCATATCCACACAGTTATACAGTGCAATGTTACCTGAAGTGACTCACTCATTGAATTATTCACTACTATCAAAATGATGCCTCTGTAATGGATGTTTATCTTCCACCGTTCTTGCTGTATGTGTATAAAAAAACAAAAAAACTTTATATAAACACTTCAGGAGGTGGCTTACCTGCACTGTTGTGCTGCCACCCTCCCAAAGTCTCCTGAACTGCTGCTGTGGTTGGCTGTGGCCAGTTCTCTCTCTCTCTCTCTCTCTCTCTCTCTCTCTCTCTCTCTCTGGCTTGGCTGTGTGTATTGTGCAGAGATAGAGTGTAGCAGTGCTACAGTCTTCATCACCTACTGCAACCCTTTATTTTTAGCAGGTGTGGCCACATTCATCATTCCCAGTTTCTGATCCTGGCAGAAGTGCTACCTTATTTTTCAATAAAATATTTTTTACATTTTAACTATTGTGGTTATTTTTGCTTGGGATTCATGAGCCCATCTTTCTACTGTGTACATGATCAGAAACAACCAAACAGCCACACCTGCATGCACCATGATGCAGACTGCTACTGATGGCATTCAAGCTGGGCTCCTCTCCAGCATTTCCAGCTCCACTGACTCCAGCATGTCCACTTCTGGACCCACTACCCCACCACTGCAACTAAAACCAGACAGTCTGGATAACAGCCCAAAGGGGCTGCTACACACCCAGGAGATCAGCACATGTCTGGGGAACAAATAAATAGAAATGTAGACTTTGAAGCCCAAGGCCCCTACATAGTATAGTTGCAGTCATCATGGTAATCTCCAACCTTGTAGCTTGCCAATCAGAGGGATAGAAGGCCATAGCAGCAGCAAAAAAGGATTGTGGGAGGATGATGCAATAAGGACCCTCCCCACTGTACAGGCAGGCTACTGGAGCCAATTAAAATGCAGGTCAGGGCAGAAGAACTGATGGACTGCCTGCCTGACCAATAGGAATCCCTCTCCTGCTGCACCGACTGACCAACTGAGGCAGAGGGGATTTAAATGGCAGAGGGGATTTAAATGGATCCAACTAGGCACTGAAACTAACAAGGGGAAAAAAGGTGTCATATTCAAATCCTTTGTTAAAGCTCCTTCAACTGCAGGGGACAATCAGCCAGTCCCACAGTTGCTGCTAGAGCTTCACAGGGGTTGGAGGGCTCTACTGATTGTCTTAAGGAGCCCTCCCCCTGCACTGTTTACTGGGCAAAAGTCAAAGTTGCTTTAAGACAAAGCAACAAAATGAAGCAGGACATACAAAAACCAACAAACAAAAAATTAAAAAAAAGGGCTGAAGCACAGGAGTCCCGCTCCTGCTGCACTGACCAACAGAGAGGATTGTTTCGGGGATTATTTTGGCCCTCCCTCCCAGCCCCCACTCACTCAATAGCTGTTGTGCACTGGACAGTGATTGACATATGAGGGGAAAGTGCGATAGGACAAGGAGTGAGACGGAATGTTATGATTTTTCTGAAAGCTTGCCTCAGATCTGCTTTCCCTTAAACTGCAAACTCAGAGTGCTTTTGTCAGGGCCAAATTTAGAGTGCGTTGTCAGGGTCAATAGTTGATAAGCAGACTGCTATGTTCTAGTATAGGTAAAAAAGAAGACTGCCATGTTCTAGTATAGGTAAATAAGGAGACTGCTATGTTCTAGTATAGGTAAAAAAGGAGACTGCTATGTTCTAGTATTGGTAAAAAAGGAGACTACTATGTTCTAGTATTGGTAAATAAGGAGACTGTTATGTCCTAGTATAGGGAAATAAGGAGACTACTATGTTCTAGCATAGGTAAAAAAGGAGACTGTTATGTTCTAGTATAGGTAAATAAGGAGACTGCTATGTTCTAGTATAGGTAAAAAAGGAGACTGCTATGTTCTAGTATTGGTAAAAAAGGAGACTGCTATGTTCTAGTATAGGTAAATAAGGAGACTGCTATGTTCTAGTATAGGTAAAAAAGGAGACTGCTATGTTCTAGTATTGGTAAAAAAGGAGACTGCTATGTTCTAGTATTGGTAAATAAGGAGACTGCTATGTTCTAGTGTTGGTAAATAAGGAGACTGCTATGTTCTAGTGCTGGTAAAAAAGGAGACTGCTATGTTCTAGTATAGGTAAAAAAGGAGACTGCTATGTTCTAGTATTGGTAAATAAGGAGACTGCTATGTTCTAGTATTGGTAAAAAAGGAGACTGATATGTTCTAGTATTGGTAAAAAAGGAGACTGCTATGGTCTAGTATTGGTAAATAAGGAGACTGCTATGTTCTAGTATTGGTAAAAAAGGAGACTGCTATGTTCTAGTATAGGTAAAAAAGGAGACTGCTATGTTCTAGTATTGGTAAATAAGGAGACTGCTATGTTCTAGTGTTGGTAAAAAAGGAGACTGATATGTTCTAGTATTGGTAATAAAAGGAGACTGCTATGTTCTAGTATTGGTAAAAAAGGAGACTGCCATGTTCTAGTACTGGTAAAAAAGGAGACTGCTATGTTCTAGTATTAGTTAAAAAGGAGACTGCTATGTTCTAGTGTAGGTAAAAAAGGAGACTGCTTTGTTCTAGTATTGACAAAAAAGGAGACTGCTACATTCTAGTATATATAAAAAAGGAAACTGTTATGTCTAGTATAGGTAGAAAAGGAGACTGCTATGTTCTAGTATTGGTAGAAAAAGAGACTGCTATGTTCTAGTATATGTAGAAAGGTAGACTTCTATGGATAGTACAGGTAAAAAAATAGGACTCATATTCTAGTATTTGTAAAAAGGAGACTGCTGTGTTCAAGTATTGGTTAAAAAAAGGAGACTGCTGCGTTCTATTATAGGTAAAAAAGGAGACTGCTATGTTGTAGTATAGGTAAAAAAAAGGAGACTGCTATGTTCTGACTGCTGTGTTCTAGTATTGGTTAGTATAGGTAAAAACGGAGTCTCCTACATTCTAATATTGGTAAAAAAGGAGACTGCTACAGTATGTTCTAGTATTGGTAAAAAAGGAGACTACTGTGTTCTAGTATTGTTGAAAAAGAAGACTGCTATGTTCTAGTATTGTTGAAAAAGAAGACTGCTATGTTCTAGTATTGGTATAAAAGGAGACTGCTATGTTCTAGTATTGGTAGAAAAAGAGACTGCTATGTTCCAGTACAGGTAAACAAGGAGTCTGGTATGTTCTAGTATTGGTAAAAATAGAGACAGCTATGTTCTAGTATATGTAGAAATGTAGACTCCTATGTTCTAGTATAGGTAAAAAAGTAGACTCATATTCTAGCACTGGTAAAAAAGGAGACTGCTGTGTTCTTGTATTGGTAAAAAAAGGAGACCACTGTGTTCTATTATAGCTAAAGAAGGAGACTGCTATGTTGTGGTATAGGTAAAAAAAAAAAAGGAGACTGCTATTTTCTAGTATTGGTAAATAAAGAGACTGCTATGTTCTAGTATTGGTAAAAAAGGAGTCTGCTATGTTCTGGTATTGGTAAAAAAAGGAGACTGCTATGTTCTAGTATTGGTAAAAAAAGAGACTGCTATGTTCTAGTATTGGTAAAAAAGGAGACTGCTATGTTCTAGTATGGGTAAAAAAAGGAGACTGCTATGTTCTAGTAGTGCATTAAGCCACTGAGTGAAGTTATACTGGTTGCTGTGTTCTAGTATTGCAAAGCCAAAATGTCATTATTTGCTCATTAGAAAATGGGCAAAGACAATTCTCTCTCCTGATTGGCTGAGACACTTATTTAGGTGGGCATCTATCAGACAATAGATGCCCAGCTAAAAATAAGAGCCAGTCCAAGTGCCCCTTCACCGAGTACGATTCTCCAGTGGTGCCCAGCCTGGTTTGTAATTGGCTGAAAGCACCCCAGAAAACTTCAAATGTCCGTCATGTTTTTTCTTTCGCTTAGCGAGAGCTACAGGTCCCCTCCTCACACTACTTTCTTGCTTCTTGTCTGCTTCTTCATAAGAAAAAAGAAAGTACACTGATTCTGCGGTCAGGAGAGTGAAGAAATTCTCACAGCCATATTCTCTACTATGGCACCACTCTCCCAACTGTGATCTCACACTGCCAAGCTAACAAAAAGTAAACGTAAGCCGTTGCTCCTATCGGCTTCATTGTGTGACGCCCCCCCCCAGCTTCTTGTCTGCTTCTTAAAAGAAAGAAAGAAAGTACACTGATTCTGTGGTTGGGAAAGTAAAGAAATTCTCACAGCCATATTCTGTACTATGGCACCACTCTCCTGACCGCTATCTCACACTGCCATGGTGACAAAAAGTAAAAGAAAGCCGTTGGTCCTGTCAGCTTCGTTCTGCGAATCCTCCCTCCCTCCCCACTGGCTTACACCAGCCACCAAAAGCTCATGAATGTACCTGCTTTTTGCAGGTTTATTTTCTCTTTCACCTTGCTCTACCTCCTTCCACAAAACCTATGGACCAATCCGAGATGTCTGTATTCGGCTGATGTACAGCATCATTGCCGCCTACCCGCCACCTCAGCTGCTCTCCTAATGTACATTTCCATACAGAAGACACGCGCTCCACTGCGATTATGCACCCCATTTTAAACGCTGCTGCACAACAAAAGAAAGAAACTGCAGTATAACATTTATTTACATAAAAAGTCAATGTTTTACATCTCTCCCGCTCTGCTCCAGATCTCATCAGTAACCAGAAAAAAAGCTCAAAAGAAGATAGGAATGGGAAGCTGTGAGCCCTATCGGCTTCAGGTAACTGGCAGTGGACAGAGTGTGTTTCCATTAAAAATAGTAATCTTCTTTTTCAAGAAGCTATGTGTGTGTGTGTGATCGTGGGTTAACAAAATGGGTACTAGACACCAGCAAATTAAATTAAAGACACTGCATTGTTAAGGGGGAGTTATGAACTGTAACAGACTACTATAGGAAGCTGTGACTTCATAACCAATTTATTTAGGCGTAGGAACTATTTTATAACAAAACTAATCTTAAACAATTTAGTAACAATTGTTTAACTTTTTTTTTTAAACAGTGCCCATTTTCTAAGTGCAATAATACCCTCCAGGGTGGGCAGTATGGGCTATACAGGACCTTCCAGGGGCTATAAGGCCCTCTGCCTGCAGCGTCAGGCCTCATTACGCCCCAGGGCGATCCAGTATAGCTCAATATCGTCCACCCTGTCAGGTATTATTGCTTACATAGATGCCCGGGAAATAAAAAGTACCAGTCTACAGTGCCCCTTCACCCACTAAGTATCCTAGTGCCCACCCTGCTTCCTAATTTGCTGTAACCAATTAATTTAAAAGTCAAATTTTTTGTCTGGCTTAGCGAGACATATTTCCCATAGTGAGTCAGTCCTAGCACAGATGTGAGGTACAACCATGACCACAATTTTACCATAAAAAAGAAACAAAATAAAAACCCACAGTAGATCATTTGAAAGTGGCAGTAAACCGCCTATTATACTTGTTGGCAGCTTTCCCCACCTCGGTCTGTACCCCGTCCCGTCAGAAATCCTCGATCGATTTGTGCAAAAACACCACGAAATGTTCACAAATATACTTGCTTTGTGCAGGCTTAAGTTTTCATCTTACTTCCACCTCCTACTACAAAATATACAGATCTTCCATCCCTACTCGGTTAAACAATGTTCCGTTTCCTTACTCGTGTTAGCCACATCATCACCGCCACCTCCTAGGTGCCTCACCGTATTTCCATTCACCTTCTCTACATTATGACAGCCCGTTCACCATCTCCACTCCTCATTTTCAATACATTTCACCTGGTCCACAGTGTGGCTGCCCGTCACCCCCACTCATAAAAAAAACAAACCCTCCTTTCTACCACTGTTCCTGCCGCCATCCGTTTGAGCTCATCTCATTTTCACCACATGCTCATCAAGGCTCGAGCGTTCCAATTCCTGATTGAATACTTAAAGCCGTTCTTCAATTTTGGTGGCAGCTACACAAATAGACACACACGCTCTGTTAAATTTCAAACTAAAACACCTGCTGTTTTTACGTGGCAGGGTTGTGCACGATGAAAACTTCTAAGTAGATGGGGAAAAAAGAATACGGAAACATACACAGAAAACTGTTTTTTTGTAAAAGAAACTTGAGAATCTTGTTGCAGATGTGGTGGGAAGGAGAACAGAATAGCTCTCTGGGGGTGGCAACAAGACATGGAACAGCACAAAAAAGGAGGGACTACTTTACAACACAAGAATTTTAATTGTATTTCACTCAGTTTTTTTATTTATTTTTAAATTGTATTAAATCCCACATAAAATTACCACAGGTAGCCCATTTTCTAAGTGCAATAATACCCTCCAGGGTGGGCGGCATGGGCAATACCAGACCTTCCTGGGGCTATAAAGCCCTCCGCCTGTGGTGTCCGGCCTCATTATGCCCCTGGGTGGTCCAGTATTGCCCAATACTGCCCACCCTATCGGGTAATATTGCTTGCATAGGATCCAGATAGAGTACTGATTACTGCACAGTGTAACTGATTTAGTTGGGGCAAGGCTGGGTTTTGGTTTCAACTCTGAGATTTTGTTTTGGTCTTCAGAGTATACCACTAGAGCTAAAGGCATAGAAAAAACAGTGAGAAAGATCCAGAGAGGATGTGGGAACTAGGCAGGAGGCACAGTATGAGGGCTAGAAGGGAGGGTGGGGCAGAGGGATCAAGGGAGAAGTTAGAGGGGGCAGGAGGGAAGGGGAAGGGTAGTGAACTGTAATGAATGTGGGGTGGCAGTATTCCTTGATGTAATGTGGAGAGCAGGAAGATGTCAGATATGCAGGTACCTGGGACAGTTAAGGGCAGAGATCACCTGCTTAAGAAGAGACATAGGGAGAGGGGCAGGAGGATGGGAAGGGGAAAATGGGGAAAAGGAGAGGGGAGAAAAGGTATGGACTGGATGGGAGGCAAAAGCAAGAGAGATAATTGGGGGATGCAAGGAGGCGTGCATGCAGAGTCCCCACATAGACAAATCAACACTAGGACAGGGGAGTGGCACGAGGTAAGGAGAGAGGGAAGTGGAGGGAAAGCTAAGCAAGTCAGTGACACTACATTAAAAGAAGGTGGCACAGGGGTGGACTGCTGATGGAGGGCTGGTATCAAATAGGTATACAGTTTTGGAGGGGATCATGGACTAGGGGCACAGGGGAGATAAAGGCTCAAGGCAACACAGGTGAGGAGGACAAAATCAAGGGAGGAGTGGTGGGAGAAAAATGCCAGGGGGCACGGGGGAAATAGGGGCTCTTAAAAGCATGAATGAGGAAGGCAGAGTTAGAGGAGGGGAGAAAGGAAGGGCACACAGGCTGGAAGAAACAGAAAATAGGGGGCATGGAAGCATAGAGAGGGTCCAAGGGGGAAGGAGGGCTGAAAGGGATTGCAAGGGCAGCAGGAGGGAGGGGGACTGGAGGAGGCAAAGGAAAGAATTGGAGAGAGAAGTAGGCATGCAGCTAGGAGGGCTAGCAGGAAGGACACAGAGAAAAAAAGGGAGAAAGAGGCAGGATCACCAGGGGCAGGCAGATGAATACTACCTGACAAGGAGGAGGCAGAAAAGATGATGGTCATTGGGGACTATCATCAAGGATATTCACTGGGCAAGAAGTGGGACCAAAACAGAAGAAGGGTGGTTATCTGTCTGCCAGGAATGGAAGCAGGGAGGGCAGGGCCTGGAATCATGGAAGAGATAAGAGGAGTGGGGGCAAACCTCACGTGATCGTTCACCTGGGGATGAATGACCTGGCAAGTGATGAGGTCAGGGTAGTGCAGCAGAGGTTTAAGGATCTAGACAGGTGAAGCATGGGCTCAGTGAGCTCACTGACATTCTCTAAGGTATTGCCAGTTCACAGAGCCAGTACGATAAGAAAGGGGAAGATAGTGGAATTCAATGAATGACTAAGGGATTGGTGTGAGACAGAGGGGTTCAAATGCATTGGGGAATGGGGAGCACATGGGCAGATAAGGGACTATATGCAAAGGATAGGCTACACCTAAGTGAGGAAGGATCTAGGGTGCTCAAGGGGAGACTAAGGACATACATGAAGGAGATCGTCCATTTAAACTGAAGAGAGGGGAGGATGAGGCTAGGGAGGTCAATGAGGATAGCAAAGAAGGTGGGAACCAAGCTGACACTCCCCAGCAAATGCCAGCAAGGATTAAGCAAGGGGAAAAAGGGAAGGTAAAGGGGATCAGGTGGGGGGTTTTGAGTGTGAACGCTCATAGTCTGAGCAAACCAATTACTGACTTGGAGGCCACCATGGTGGGGTAGGACTTGGACATTGCAGCCATAATGGAGACCTGGTGTACGGAAAACCAGGGATGGGATATGGTCGTTCCAGGTTTCAATCTATTCAGAAAGAATAGAGTAGGAAAGAAAGGGGGAGGGGTAGCGCTTCATGCACTACATAAAGGCTATTGAGATATAGGGGGAACGGGGAGGAGTGGAGGTACTGTGGATTTACCCTTGAGAAAATGAAAGGGGCCATTATTTGAGTAGGGGTGGTATATAGACCTCCAGCACAGGGGGAAGAAGTGGATAGGGAGTTGATGCAAGTGATCCAAAGGATGACTCAAAAGGGAGAGCTGCTGCTGATGGGGGACTTCAGTCTTTCGGACATTGATTGGAGTCTCCCAGCTGCAACAACAACTAGGAGCAGAGACATCCTGGACTCCCTGCAGGCGGTGCTACTCAAACAACTGGTAAGGGAACCGACTCAAGAGGGGGTGACACTGGACCTAGTTCTGACCAATAGGGACAGTGTGACCAATGTCACTGTGGAGGACCACCTGGGGACCAATGATCATTGGGCGGTGTGGTTTCGTGTAAAGACTGGGGTAGAGACAAGCCACATGAGAACAAGGGTCTTGGACTTCAGGAGGACAGATTTTGAAAAAATGGTGATAGGTCTCAGGGACGCCCTGGCAGGGTTGCAGAAACTAGGAATCATAGAAGAACAGTGGATGGCAATAAGTGTGGGAACTGAAACCGTTACAAGACTTTGTGCCAGACAAGTCAGCAAGGGCAGGAGAAGCTGGAGACCACTTTGGTTCACTCAGGAGGTGGCAGAAAAACTGAGGGCAAAGAAAACAGCCTTTAGACAGTACGAAAAAATACAAAAAGATGAAGATAGGAGAACATACCAGAAGAGGCAAAGAGAGGCAGGGAAGGAGATAAGGAGGGCAAAAGCAGTAATGGAAGAAAGGATAGCTAAGTTAGTCAATAGGGGGGATAAAACCTTTTTCAGATACATCGGAGAAAGGAGGAAGGCTAGGGGAGGGGTAATCAGGCTACTGGGGAAGGAGGGACCTCTGTGGAGAAAGACTGTAAAAGGCCAACATATTGGACAAATACTTCCTGTTTGTCTTCACGGGGATGGGCCTGAAATACACAACAAGGTTATGAAGGGTAGGAAATAGACACTAGCCCTTTAACTGCAGACAGGGTCCTAAGGGAATTGTCCAAGTTAAGAGTTGACAAGGCTATGGGCCCTGATGCAGCGCACCCCAGGCTGCTTAGGGAGCCCAGAGAGGTACTGGCTGAGCTCTTGGTAGCCCTGTTCAACAGGTCTCTGGAAACTGGAGAGGTACCAGGGGACTGGAGGAGGGCTGACATTGTCCTGTTCCACATAGGGAGTAGTAGGGAACAGCCAGGAAATTACAGGCCAGTTAGCCTGATGTCAGTAGTTGGCAACTAATGTAATCACTCCTAACAGAAAGAATTGGAGAATACCTCGAGGGCAGCAGACTGCAGGACCAGAGACAGCATGGGTTCACGGGGGGGGGGGGGGAGGTCTCGTCAGACCAACCTGATAGAGTTTTTTGACGAGGTAACCAGGATAGTAGACCAGGGTGGGGCAATGGACATGGCTTATCTGGATTTCAGCAAGGCCGACGACACTGTCCTGCATAAAAGGTTGGTAATGAAATTAAGCAGCCTGGGGGTGGGGCCTAAAATAGTAAAATGGGTGGAAAACTGTCTCAGAGACAGGAGCCAAAGAATGGTGGTAAATGGTGTGCACTCCGGGGACAGAAGGGTGACTATCGGGTTCCACAGGGGTCGGTGCTGGACCCTATGCTCTTCAATATCTACATTAGTGACATGGCAGGGGGACTGGGAGGGAGGGTAAGCCTGTTTACATATGGCACAAAGTTCTGCAAAAGGATGGACACGGGGAGGGGTGGAAAGGATGAAGGAGTTCCTAGAAAAGTTAGAAGAGTGGTGAAGAAGGTGGCAACTTTGATTCAACACAAAGAAGTGCAAGGTTATGTACTTGGGACACAGGAACCCAGGGGCAAAGTACACACTTGGCAGAGAGGTACTAGAGGTCACAAAGCAAGAGAGAGACCTGGTAATCATCATTATCGATGACCTTAAGGTGAAGAAGCGGGGGGGGGGGAAGGTAGTGGGAAAGGCTAACCAAATGTGATGCATAGGGAGGGGTATCACTAGCAGAAGGAGGGAGGTAACACTTCTCCTGTATACTTCATTGGTGAGGCCACACCTTGAGTACTGTGTGCAGCTCTGGAGGCCCCTTCTTTGAATGGACAGGAACAGGATGGAGACAGTGCAGAGGAGGTCAACCAAAATGGTACACGGCCTACATCAGAAGACCTATAAAGAGAGGCTTAGGGAATTAAACTTGTACTTCTGGAGGACAGGAGGAGGTGGGGGGATATGATAAAGACATTCAAATATCTCAAGGGATTAAACAAGAAGCAGGAGGAGAATCTTTTCCAGAGAAAAAGATGTTCTAAGACTAGGGGTCACAATATGAAGTTGGAGGGAAGTAGGTTCAAAGAAAATGTGAGGAAGTTCTTTTTTATGAAAAGGGTGGTGGATGACTGGAACAGCCTCCCAGTGGAGGTGGTGGGGGCAAATACAGTCACAGGTTTTAAGTGTGCCTGGGAAAAACACATGGTTATCTTGGATAATGGAGGGGTGGAAGACAGACCCCCAGTAGTGGCTTGGGTAACACTATTGGGGGGATTATATGGGCACACTGGGTTGGCCAGGAGGTCCTTATCTGCCGACAAAATCAATGAACTGGGAAAAGAATTTCTGGATCTCAAAGAGCTGGTGACAGAAAGAGACTCAGGGGGGAGCAGATCTGCTGCTGCTTGAGAGAGCTGGAGGCCTAGCCAGACTCAGCTCTTGTGAGTCTTATCCTGGGCTCATCCTTCCAAATACTGTGAGCCTTATCATTGGTTTTTTATCTGTGTGACGGTGCTAGGAGGGCACCTGCAGATAGAAGATGCTGTGAGAGAATTTGAGCGGTCCAAATTCTGAGAAAGTTCTGGAGCTGAAGAATCCAGATTGATAGGGGCCTGCTAGTCCTTATGTAGTGAGGTGGGTCAAGGAACAGGGAGTCATGGTCAGCATGGCAAGACTACACAGGTACTCTTGATCCAGGGTGGAGTTGAACCTTGGGAGTCATTCATGGGGTCTGGGCTCTTTGGGAACTGGGAAGTAGCTGCGTTGTATTTTTGTGACTGAGACTTGAGCCAAAAAGGCTGTGTCCTGAGAGGTGTGAGTCAGAAGGACTATGCTGCTTTGAGTCATATTCTAGAGCAAGTGCAATCTCCAGGCTTCTAGGACCTCTTACTTATTGCTGCCCAACCTACTGCTGTGTTTTGGTTCTGCCTCTACTGATCTTCTACATCCATAGTTCACGTGAGTGCTGATGTTGCTGGTTGGGGCTTTGTGTTTCTTTGGATTACAGTAACTTTCCTTTTGGATCACAATGTTGGATTTTCCAAACAGCTGGAGTTCCAAGTTCTTGAAATTGTGCTTGTACACTATGGCCTGTTGGGGAATTAAATTGCAAGCTTGCTAAATTCCATAAAGTGCACTACTGAAAGAACCCAGGCAATATAATCATCAGGCCTGCATGGGGACCTTAGTGTAATTCCTGGGTACCCAGAGACACTGGTCTTGTGTCATACTTGAAATCATAATTCTAGTACTGGTACCAGCTGAAGAGCTTATTTCACCCTGTGTAGTATAATTGATTCTTTTGTGCTCCTTGACTGAGCAGGTGCTTCATCGCTATGTGAGATCTGAGAGGGTGGGAGTGCTCAAGGCAACTTGCAACTGTCTAACCCCCTCTTTTACTCTACCTTCCAGGCCTGTGTTGTTGAATAAAAGCTCTGTTAATATGACGAATTTCACTTCTGTGTGTGTGCCCACTTTGTGTAATCTGATTGGAGTATTTGTTGGCAAAGGTAATAACTGTCTTATTGATCCTCTGGGAGTGATCCAGTCCAGTGTAGATAGGTGGGTAGGTCCTGCATTGCAAGTGGTGGTACTGTACATAGCACCTGGCTCACTTATTCCCTCTGGGTGGAGGCACCACACTATTATTTATTCTGGGACTAACTCCCTCTACCGCAGGAGAAAGAATGAACCCAAACTCCCTCCGCCAGTTGGGCCCTGTACAGACATAAGGCAGGGGTGTGAAGTTGGACTCAGTAACCCGGGGGTCACATTTGTCCACAGTATAATCAACAGTATAAAACATGTCAATTTTTTAGCTTACTCCAAGATTTATGGATGTTGAATTTTCTACACTACCAAATTGATATTAGAAAATTATGAAGTGGATGGTGAGTGCTTCTGTGTCTGTCAGTCAAACTACTAGTACCAGAAGACCATATTACTGCTTCCCTTATGGTATTTTCTTTTCTCCTAGATTGGGCGTGGCACCATTGTCATCACAGTCAATTTCTTTATCAATTGTTATTCCTGGCTTGGTGACTGCCCTCCTCCACCGACTGCTTACTGCTCGGTAAAATGATGTAGCCACACTTCAGTGTCTCATCCATTTCTACCTGATCTGATCATCTGAGACACGCCTCGATTTTTTATGGTGTTTGCAGCTTGCCCTCTGCAGGTTGTACAATATCACCTTTTACTCTTGAAGAGGGAGACAGTTGTTTTGGCTGGAGGAACTAACCTATGTTAGTTGGTCATGTGTGCCAAAGGCAAGGCTATACTAGTCCAGATTTCTACCACAGGAAATGTTTTCAAGACTTTTTTCTGGCCTATGGCTTATCACATATGGGCTGTCATTTCACTCTTGTTATCATCAGCCTTACCAATAATTACAAACATTTAATCTTTTGGCAGTGTTAGCCAAGTACTCTGTGTGCAATGATTTTCCTTAGCAAAACATAAATCCTTGTCCATGTTTGGCAGTGTCTGAATGGATATCATTTTTGGAACTAGTAGCAGTCACCTACTGTGTGCTGCTGCACCATTGTTTTCTGATTTTAAGGCTGACGTAGGCCTTATGCAACATTTAATTTTTTTGGGCAAAGTTAGCCAAGTGCTCAGTTCCAACTCTTCTCCTTGGCATAGCATGTAGCCTCATTTAGCATTGTCTAAATGGACATACTTGGAAGTAGTAGCCTTCACATACTGGGCTGCTATAGTGTACTGCTGTCTTCAGAACTGTGAGTCTACATAGACCCTATGTAAGGCCCTGTAGAATGAGCACCCTTCCAATTTATTTATTTTTTTAATCCTCCCAGTTGCCTTAGTGGTGAATGATGTCACTACCTTATAGCATCACCATGTCAACATAAAAGTCACAGTGGCTTCTGGGTCTGTTAACTCCATCATGAGTGATGGGTTCACGTTCAGACAGTAGAAATAGCTCCGTGCCTCCAGCCAAGGAAAGATTTGAGCGAGTCTGGTGACAGTTCGGTGCAACCTCCAGAGATGCTGAACCAGCTCCATCCCCAGTGTGGTCACCCCACCTGTGAATCCCCCCAAATGGTGGGCAGTTCCCCCCAGTCAGCATGCACTTATACTCTACATAGACAGTAAGGAGCAATGGCTTAAAAAATAAAATTTTTATTAAGAGATGTACCCCAAGAGGAGAAAACAAGTTAGTGCAGGTAGGAGATAGCTGTTGCTATAAGGCGAATCATCCAGTACCCTATGTATTCTAGTGCACTGAGCAGTTCCAGACTAAATAAATCCTTTTTGGGCTGTTGCTGAAGTGCCTAGCTAGGCACAGCCCTGACACTACATCCCTCTCCCACATCATAATATACAGCACACAAAATGATCTTACTCCCCTGTACAGGAAGTGCTACCTTCTCTCACCTGGTACCTATGTTTTCCCTGTACATTTTATGGGGATCTTCCTGACAAGCTACTGGGTGCTCAGTTGCTGAATCAGTTCAGGCCCATAGACAGTGCAGCTGGTTGGCTTGTGGTGGTGCACTTTAAATTAACAGTAGTAATGCTCAGTCAAACTCAAAACCAAACACCATGCAAGTGAGAAAATGGCTTAACTTCCACCAGCAGGTGTTTTTAAATCCTAGCTCGATGGCTAAATGCAGTCAAATGATTCTCAGTTATTTTGCACTGAGTCCTGCTTGCAGGGTCAAAGGAAAAGCTCACTCATAGAACTTGTACACATGGGATCTTCCTTCTCTATGCAGGCTCTGCATTGCAGCTTTTAGCAATCTTGCTCAGGCTATCTGACGGGTTATTTAGTCTTCCAATTTCTCTCTCTCTCTCTCTCTCCCTGGCATCTGTGATGGTGATACAGGTGGGTATCCACAGCCAACAGCGGCACTTTCACAGCGACCGTCAGTACAGTGCCTACAGCGCCAGGTTGCTGTACAGACAGTGCTGGACCCAGGCACTGTATTCATGAGATTTGCACCTCCTCCCCTAATCAGCTCTGACTTAGAGTTGATTATAAAAAGTGGGGGGGATGCGGGGGGCACTGCCCCAAGTGGGGGGTTGGGGGCAAAGCCTCCTGAAGAAAACATGTCTTCAACTTGGAAACCATCTGCCAACCGCAAATGCAGTCGACATGATGGTTTTGCTGTCCAGTTGTTCGATGAAATGTTTGTCGACAACCGGTCATAGATCCATACAGGTGGAGGTTTGGCTGCCCTGTGGTCAGTCAGGCCAATGTGTGTGTCCACACTAACACATCAAGGCCTCCAAACTTTCAAGGCAGTAGTAGTCTGGCACTGGGCTATGGCTCCATTAGCAAACACCATAATAGTTTAAGGTGGAAGACCATTTTTTGCTCCCTCCTCTCTCTCTCTGTCTCCCTCCCTCCTCTTCTCTGCATTGGCAATGGTTAGTGTCAAAGAACATGTGGGCTAGTGTGATAATTCCTTTCTTTTCCCTGGCAGTGGTACTGTTTCTCACATAAAGTTCTTCATTTGAGAGATGCACAGCCTGCAACAGCACAGCTCAGTCTCTCCCGTACAGTCGTCCTACCACCATGACATCTCTCCGATCTGCCTCAAAGGCAATCCAGCACCAGTCCTTCACAGTGGCAGCCATGATAACCAATTCATCCAGTAGCATTGCAAATCAAGGCAGATGGTCCTGGAGGTCTGACACCTGGTGTCAATGAACTGATCATAAGGTGCCTGCATTAATGGGGTCCTCCTGTAGTCCATGAGCCACTGTGGCTCCTGAAGCTGGCAAACACTCCTGATTGGCTGAGCAATGTACTTCAGTCCTGCTTCTGTAGCAAAGTGGGTCAAAGGCAGCAGTACATGGTAGATGATTTGTAGTCCATGAGGAAGGTCTCACAAACCATTCCACATGAAGCACAGAGTCTGATCCTCTTTGGGCACCCCTAGTCCCACCTGCAAATGTATACACTCGTGTAAGGTAGTGGTGGAAGGCAGCTTGGGTGACTCTTGATCCTGTCCCTAACAGGGAATATAGACTCTATCCATGGGGGTGGATGCTTATTGTGTCTAAGGAGCCAGGGCATCTTAAAAGCATAATAACCCACAGGAGTTATTTTTTTGCAAGCATTGCATTTTATTTTCTTAGCAAAGTTGGACAAGTACTGTGTGTCCAACAGTTATTCTTGACATAATCTTCAGCCTAGTCCATATTTGGCAGTGTCTGAATGTGCACAATGTTTGGCATCAGTAGCCTTCACACACCATAGGCTATGACACCATTGTCTTCTTCATCTGTTTGGCCTTTTTGTCCTTTCTGTACTAAAAAAATGTATAAAAAATGTGGCAGTCAATGTTAGATGACCGATGACGCTGTGTATATTACAATACACTTTGGTTTGTCACTGCACAGGGCAGGTTTGTCAGTGATGAACATGCATACTATTTGGACCCCATAGCCTTCACTCTGAGCTGCTGCACTATTTTGCTATTTGGCGTCCTTTACATGGCCTGGCAGAAGAAAATACTCTCCCAGTACACGGTTAACCAGAAAGCAATGCTTTTCTACAGTGGAACCTGTGCTTCCGGGATACATCTGGAAATATTCTTAGAATCAATGTGCCATTATGCCTCGTCCAGCCAAAAATTGTAAAATATCTAACTAACTAAAGCCAAGTTTGAAGCCAAGTGGACTTTGAAAAACTTTAGTCTGTTGGATTGAACATGTTCGTGAAATAGAAATTTGGGAGGTTCATAACTAATGTGTTTTTAAAGAGCTGATATACTGTTTGAAACTCCTAACTTTTAAAAGTAGTAAACTGTTACTGATTATTTCTGATGTAGTTTTCTGTAACTTCTTGCTAATTGGAACATCTTCTGTCTCGTAGTACTACTGTAGGTGTGATGTGTGAAACAGTACATGGCCTGAAAGCTGACTTGCTTGAATCAAATTCTATTTCTCTTCATACTTCATCAGCGCTATGACTTTACTGACTGTGACATCACAACTGACCATCAAGAGTCATTCACCTGCTGCCACACTGGTCATTTGTCATGTCACAATGCAGAAGTGCAAGGACACTAGTTTTCATTTTTTCATGGAAAACCCAGTAATATTCTAGAAACTGGACTAGCTGTACACTGGTAACAACAAAGAATTTCACAGAATTCGGCATTTTAAATAAGATCAGTAAATCTACAGAATAACTTATACTTTACTTTCAGTCACTTCTGGTGCCTTTTTAGCCTCCTTTTGTTCTGTTTATACACATATTAAAAGATTGGTGGTAGAGTCTTGGTAAAATCAGGAAATTAGACTAGTTATCATCAGTGCGATCCCAGAATTTCAATCTTGAAAGCAGAATTTTATTATTTCAGTCATCATGAATTAGTGGCCTTGCTGATGAGGTGTGAAGGGGAACAGAACTAAATATGTCAGGTTCCAAGTAAAGTGCTGCTCTTTAAATCACACCTAATGCTATTAGATAGAAAACCACTAAATGAGCAAAAGGAAATAGAATAGTACAGCAGAAATAAAGAGACAGCCAGCTACTTTTAAAAATTTATAATATGTTACAACTGCAATGTTTGGTGATACTAACACTTAAATACAATAACTAGCAAATGCTTTGTAGGGCTTTCATTGTCTTTAATTGCTTTTAGCTCTTCTTCCACGTTTACCAGCACAGGGGCTATGTTGTGTCTTCCAGGTTAAAAGAGAAGCATGTTTCAATGAATTGTCTTTGTTTTTGAATTTGAAACTATAATTCCTTCTTATTGCCATTCATGTAATTTAACATATTTAAAACATTTTGTAAGCACTATAAGACACACCAAGGTATGTAATCAAGGTAAGATTCTTAACACTTCTCGGGTGTATTTTCCCCAGCTTTGTCATATTGTTTCCATAATCCTAGAAGATAATTCAGTAGTCATGCTGTATCTTGTTATGACAGTCTCCATCTGGGACAATATGCAGCTATGTCATTCCCAGTCAGGGGCACTGAATGCCAGGCCAGTGCATTCAGGTTCGTACAGTGGGAACTCTTGAAACTCCAAGATGGGGGCAGGGAGTGGGAATCCAGAGTGGTGGCTTAAAAAGTGTAATATATCAGTGTCCGTGGTGATTTGGATGTGGAATCTGTTGCTTAATATCAGTACCATGCCTTTTTCATACTACAGAGACTCAGCAACAAATCAGCAGACTGTGACATACCTACTATTTTTATACTGATTTAAAAACGCAGTACAACTCCAGAACTCGGGGCCCAATAGAGGGACTAAGTCCCTGTATGAAACTTGCCTGTGTGAGGAAAAATCCTCATATTGGTGTATTGGTGCAAGTACTGTTTTCAACACTCCTCACCATGAGCAGCATTTTCCAGCTTTTGGACAAATGCCGTACCTGGTAATACTGGGTATAGCATAAGTGATCGGCAATACATTTTTTGCAAGCTGCTGTAAAATGTGTAAAAGGTTGCAAAAAGGCATCCTTTTCAAAAAACTGCATGCATGCAGTAAAAACTGGGGTCTGTGCTGAAGCATCCTCCCCCGTGAAATGTTTGACACGAGTTCTCAATGTTTCCAGTTGTGACAATCTGGTACAGATGTGGAGGGAGGACTTTATTGTTATTATACGTCAAGGCACAGTGAGAGATATTCTAGTTATTTGCCTTCTGTATTAGTTTGGGGTGTATGTTTTAATTTTTATTGCTTTAGTGATGTGGCTTCAAGAAGGTTATCATATTTCCTAGATAAATAGGAGGCTTCAAGAACATGATCATGGGAAATGGTTATTTTTAGTATCTAATCGGATTACAAATGCCCAGGCCACTGACATATTATGACAGTTACTATCTGGTAACCATGAAAAAACGATGTTCCAAACAGTGACTGAACTCTTCCGCCCTCTTTGAAACACAACCTTTGAGAGAGAAACTTTTCCTGGTGCTAGCCTGAGGCTGTGCAATAATAGAAGTTATGTTTAATAGGACTTTCTGTAGTGGTGGATCTACAATGGGTGCACTAGCAATATGTTTTAATATGAGAAAAAGAATGTTGGCAGGGAAGTCTTATAATGTCAGGCCAGATGCATTCATCAGTTCAACACTGTGTCCAGCCAAGTGGAGTGTATTTCAGTATCTCTGGGCAAGATATCTAGTGGACTTTATAATACACACTGTAAGTGGTTGCAACAGCATTTTTAAAGAGCTAGAACACCTTTTTTTTCCTAATATTTTTGTTTCTGTGTTTTGCTAGATGCACCATGAGAGACTTACAGTACCTGGTCTGTTTTCACCGGACAGTTGTGGCACAAATAGTAGTAACAGCTGCAAATTTGCATCCGGTTAAATAAACTATATTATATTGCCTTCTGGTTCAAATATGTTAGGAATGTCTCAAGCATACAGTATGCTGTCTTCTGAAAGATGTCTTGTTTTGCCTTTTTTCTGCACTGTTCTCGTTCTCTCTCTCTCTCTCTCTCTCTCTCTCCGATCTTCAGCTCCTGTTTTCTGGTTGACTGCACTCACTGCCTCCCTACTGCACCCCAGGGAATTGCCCTCTTATTACCACAATTACAATCTGTACACATTTCATTAAACTAATATCGCTTCGCACAAGCTTTCTCCGCAGAACTGCACAGCTGGAGGCCCATTTCTTTTCCTCAGCTTAAACACTTTGACAGGTTAGGAAAGCTATTAAAGCTGAATAACAGGTGTTGCAAAACAATATGCATTTGATATTCAAATGAGAATGCTCCTTCATTGACTGCTTTTATTGCAGATAAGACTTTCATCTTTCAAGCCCACTGGGGTTTTTATTGTTTTTACTGCTTTCTAAAGTGTATTCTGTTGTCCTGGAATGGGTCTGCAGTTGCGATCAGCAGTTATTTGTAATTCTGATGTCTTTTTTTCTTTATTTCCATTCCTAATGTTTCATTAGGGTGGGGGACTGCAGTGCTGAGTGGAAGCTTTCCTTCCTCTTTGTTACACATGACAGTGCTACGCACTTCCTTGGTGAGGTTCAGGGTGTGTTGAGAGTCAAGGCTTGCTCCAATCCAATAAGCTGTCATTGCAATCCCAGTCTATGGAAGGAAATTCTTCTTCCTTCTTTTTAAATTTTCAGTACTTGTAAACATATGGGACTTGAAGAACTGGTGAAAAAGGAAATCCTTTGTTTAATAAAGATTAGTTGCAATGGTTTTAAAATGCACAATTTGCCCACTGTGAAGACAACCAGATCTTACTCATTATAAAAAAAAGTCCAGCGTTTATATTTCTCATACAGTAATACCATTTAAGTAGCTCTCTTATTTGATGAATTCACAGAAAAGCCCCTATACTTTTTCAGACCCAATTGTGTACTCCTTGGTGAGTGCTGACATCATTTAGACAAGAATGACATCATTTTCCTCAAGGATCTGTCAGCTAAGTACAGTAGACACACACACACACACACCCACACACCCACACCCACACTATCAAATTGTAGCATGGCAATAATCAGCCTTTGCTTTCAATTTTCTAATGTAGGCTTTCACTAATGCAATTATACTAGTAAAACAACATGGGTAAATTACTGGTATACAGTGTATCGCAGGCACTCATTTACCAAAGTCGATCAACTCCCAATGTTGTTGTACCATTGTTGTGATGTCAAAAGGTCGTTGTACCCTCTTGAGTATGTCACATCGATGGTACAACAACATGGAATGCCAGCGTATGCTGCCGACTCCTATTGCAGTGACACTGTTGAAACATGCCAATCCTCGCTTGTGGGTGCAGTACAAGGAGAACTGTGGCAATGAAGTTGTGCAGAGACAACGTGGACTCTTTGGTAGAACAGCAGGTGCATTTAGATTTATTTGGTAAAAAACAAAAGAAAAAACTGAGTTTGAGAGAGCAAAGGACCATGGACAGAGTGGGGCTTGTTCATTATCCTCTATGTTCTCTGGGCTAATCACCAACATTCTGGCCCCCTTCCAAAAAGAAACACCAACAACAAAACAAACAAACAAGCAATGAAACCTGTCGGGCTCTTGAGATGAAAATGTTGATTTCTTTTGTTGCCTTTCAACCCTGAAAGCAGCAACCACTACTCCCTTCTATGTTATTTAAATTTTCTCCCTCTACTGAAGGTTCTAGAACACTTACAGAATGTGTAACTACTACCTATAATAAGAATTTACATCCACAATGAGCAGACATGGTAGAACACAATGCCTTCTTCTGCTGGCACATTTCTATGTGTTTACATTTCTACTACCCCTGTAGATCTCTCCGCATGTATAATACCACCAAAATGTACAGCACACCTCGTCTGTGCCCCTTCCTTACAGTTATTGCAAGGCAATTACTGTACCTACGCTCCTCTCCCAAATTTCGAACTCCACCTTGCATCACTCTGATAACTTTTACCCTTTCTCCTGCACATCTTCTTACATTTATACTTACCACTGCAGCCCTCATAAATTTTGTACCTCTGCACCTTTCCAAAATATCTACATTTCTCACTAGATCTGTGCCCTCACCCTTAAACTCCTTTCAAAATGTGTACTTCTGTCCTAGACCCCTCTCACAATTCACACCCTTACCTCTCACACCTCTCTCAAAATCTGTACCCTGCCTTTGCAGCATTTGTACTCAATCCTCACTCACCCATGATTTGTTCCTCTGCACATCTCCAAAATTTATATCCATGCCATGCCTCTCCAGATGTTTGTACCCTTTCCCAAGATGAGTGTCAAGATTTGTATTTCATCTGGGCTGCTCTCCAAATTTCCAACTGTCTACAAATGTGTTCCCCAACCATTACAAACTCTATTCTTCTTACCCTGCTTTCCTACCAAAATGTGCACCACTGCCCCTGCAACCTTTATGTCATCCCACCTTAACACTCTCTACAAAATGTTACTCTTGCCTTATTTCCCAATTTGTACCTCTTCTCCTGCATCCCTCCTAAAATTCATACCACAATCTACTCACCTTCCCAAATTCTGTACCTTATGTTATGCACCTATAGAAACATTTGTAAGATTTCAAAAAATTATCCCCTTCTCCTACAACCCTCTCTCAATATATACACCTACTACTACACCCCTCCACAAATTAGTACACTTTGCTTTGCACACTCTCAAACAATTGTTAAAAAAAAAAAAGATAAGCCAGCACCAGGCATACGAAGTATAAACAAAAATGTTTTGTACTATGCAAAATGTGCAAATAATAGTGGGAATCAAACAAAATGCCCAAAACATGAATGAAAATGGGCACACAAACATTGAGCCTGACCAGTTTCACTTGAATGCTTCATCAGGAAGACCTGGATGCTAGACTTCACTTTGCTTTCATCCAGGCAGTATTTAGAGTGACACTAGCTATAGTTGGACAAATGTGCAAACAAATGTTAATGTGCAAAGTGCTATGCAATAAAAATTCACACAACAATTTGCAGTACTTACAATGTAGGAATGAGGGACACATGAGATATCCATATAGTAGCAGAGATATTTAGCTTAATGCAATTACAGTAGACCTCTAATAATTATTTTAATCTATAATGTACAAAATCAGCTCTGCATACAGGATGAATATAAATTTCTGACAGTTCTGTCAGCTGGCATATGCTGTATGCAACGCACTAGCACTCCAGATAACCCTAGGTGCAGAGCATTGCAGTAGTCGAGTCTAATGGTCATGAAGGCAGGAGTTATTCTGCAATTGGAAAAATCCACTGTGAACTACTACCACCATCTGTCCAGGAAGGGAAACAAGCTCCTAGGTGACAGGTTTAAATGCTTCATTGGCAAGCTTTTAAACTAGCCAAGGGGGGAGGTGCTGATAGGAAGCAGGAAAGTTCAAGCCTCCCCCCACAAAACATGGCCGGTAGTAAGGTAAACCCTGAGGTACAGAGCTTGACAGAGGGCAGGACGGGGTAAATGGAAAAATAGACAAGGGCAATAAGAGCAGGGATGGGGTAAAAAGGATAAAGCCAACATTAAATGGAGGGCAATGAGTACCAATGCCCATAGTCTGGTAAACAAGCTTCCTGAGCTAGTAGCCCTAATGGAAGAGGAACACTTGGATATTGTGGCAGTTACAGAAACATGGTACATGGAGAACCATGACTGGGATGTCAGCATACCAGGGTACACAATCTACAGAAGGGACAGGGAGGGTTAAAGAGGAGGTGGAGTAGCTCTCTACATAAGGGAAGGGATCAAAGCTACAGAACTAAAAAGTAAGGGGGAGGACAAGAGGCACTCTGTGTCACCTTGGAGATGGGGAATGGCATCACAATCTGCACAGGGGTTGTATACAACCCCCATCTCAAGGGGAGGAAATGGACAAGAAAATGATAGAGGACATTCTCAAAATGGCTGAAAAAGGGGAGATACTGTTGATGGGGGACCTGAATATGCCAGATGTTAACTGGATGACATGGAATGCAGCCACATTCAAGAGCAGGGTCATTCTCGATGCCCTACAGGGGGCATGTCTTAGACTGCTAGCAGTGGAACCCACTCAGGAGGGAGCAATATTAGATCTGGTACTCTCAAATGGAGAGAGGATCACAAATTTAGAAGTCAGTAGACATCTGGGAACAAGCAACCACTGCACAGTGTGCTTCACAATAAACACAACCAAAGAGACAAGCCAAAGACAAGGATACTGGACTTTAGAAGGGCTGACTTTGGCATAATAGGTGAATACCTGAGGAATGCATTAGCAAATAGCCAGAAAGGAGGGGTGGAAGAACAATGAAGAAAAATCAAAACTGTCATCATGGAGGCAACAAGCCTTTGTGTGAAACAAAGAAAACAAAGCAGAAAAAAAAAAACACTATGGTTCTCAAAAGAGGTGTCAGGGAAGGTTAAGGAGAAAAAGGCTGCATTCAAAAAGTATAAGGAATCAAATAAGGAGCACAACAGGGAACTGTATCAATTAAAGCAGAAGGAAGTGGGGAAGGCAGTCAGAAAAGCAAAAGCCCAAATTGAGGAAAAGATAGCCAACTCAGTTAAGAAGGGGGATAAAACCTTTTATAGGTACATTAGGGAGCATAGAAAGGTTAAGGGAGGATAGTGAAGATTAATAAAGGAGAGGTGAGGTGGGCAGAGGGAGACAGTGAAAAGGCAGAGATACTGAATGAATACTTTTGCTCAGTATTCACAAAGAAGAAGAGGAGGAGTTACCTAAACCAAACAATAGAAGCACTCTGGGTAGTGGGGTTGACGCCAGTCCATTTACAGAAGAAAGAGTCCTGAAAGAACTCCTAAAACTCAAGGTGGACAAAGCAATGGGGCCTGACGGGATTCACCCCAGAATCCTAAAAGAACTAAGGGAGGACCTAGTGACACCACTGACCACACTTTTTAACAAATCATGGGAGGATGGGGTGGTACCTGAGGACTGGAGGAGGGCAGATGTGATTTCCCTTCACAAAAGTAGGAGCAAGGCAGAAGCAGGAAACTACAGACCTGTTAGTTTGACCTCAGTGGTGGGGAAAATGATAAAATCACTTCTGAAATAAAGAATTGTTGAGTACCTAGAGGCCAGCGGGGCATAGGACCCAAAGCAGCATGGATTCACAGCAGAAAGGTCAAGTCAGATGAATCCAATTGATTTCTTTGACTGGGTGACCAAAGTAATAGACCAGGGAGGGGCTGTGGATGTGGCCTACCTAGACTTTAGCAAGGCATTTAACACAGTCCTGCACAAAAGATTAATAATCAAGTTAGCCAGCCTGGGAGTGGGTCCCAGGGTGGTAGCCTGGGTAGCAAACTGGCTGCACAACAGGACACAGAAGGTAATAGTGAATGGAACACATTCTGAAGAAAGGGGGGTTACTAGTGGAGTACCTCAGGGCTCAGTACTGGGTCCAGTCCTCTTTAACGTCTTTATAGGTGACATTGCAGAGGGTCTGGAAGGAAAGGTATGCCTCTTTGCAGATGACACAAAGATCTGTAACAGAGTTGATACACAAGGGGGTGGTAGAAAGGATGAGAAGGGACTTGGCAAGGGTGAAGGAATGGTCAGACATATGGCAACTTAGATTCAGTGCAAAGAAGTGCAAAGTAATACACCTGGGAAATAAAAATCTGGGAGAAGAGTACACAATAGCGGGGGAGGTACTAACAACAACAATAATGGAAAGGGACCTGGGGGTAGTCATAGCAGATGACCTAAAGGTGGGTAAGCAATGTGAGAAGTCAGTAAGGAGAGCCAGGGGGATACTGGGATGCATAGGGAGGGGCATCACAAGTAGAAAAAGGGGAAGTGGTTATCCCTCTGTACAGACAGTTGATGAGACCCCATCTGGAGTACTGCATGCAGTTTTGGAGACCTCATCTACCCAATGACATAGACAGGATGGAAGCAGTTCAGAGGAGGGCAACTAAAATGGTGCAGGGTCTACATCAGAAACCATATGAAGAGAGACTGAGAGAGATTAATATGTACACCCTTGATGAAATGAGGGACAGGGGGAACATGATAGAAACTTTTAAGTATCTCAAGGGAATCAACAAAGTCCAGGAGGGTAGCATCTTTCAGAAAAGAGTGTGGAAGAACAAAGAGCACTTTTACTAAGATAGAAGGGGGTGGCTCAGGGTAATGTGAGAAATTTTTTTTTTCACGGAGAGAGTGGTGGACACATGGAACCACCTTCCTGGAGAGGTTGCAGGGTCTAAAACAATGGGGGAATTCAAACATGCATGGGACAGACGTAAGGCAATTATAGTGGGGGTTGCAGGAAGTAGGCTATTGGTTAACTAGAATCTGCAGCTTATCCAATAGGTAGGAAAATGGGCAGAGTGGGTGGGCCAAGTGGTCCTTATCTGCTGTCAAAGTCTATGTTTCTATGTAATTGGAAAACTCCACTGTGAACCACAGCTGACACATGTTCACATTTCAGCAGAGAGTCCAAAATGAATCCCAGATTTTTTACCCTATCCACAGCAGTCTGAACCATGCCAATTAATGATAGTAGCCTCATGGCAAAATTCTGAACTGCCCACCAGCAAGGACCTGATCTACAAGTTAGAACTGTGCAAAAAAAAAGCTTCCACTGGCAGAATTTGTGTGAAAGTGGGACTGTCACTTCTGCGAATGTTCAGAAATCATTTTGACAATTTTTGTGAAAATTTCAACTTAGAACAGTGGAATAAATGTATGATAACACCATGGGGAATGCCACTAGACACCAGGAAAATGGTAAATTGTTAGAGGGCCAGTGATCGGAGGATGAGGGGTGCCACTAGACACCAGGAAAATGCTATATTGTTAGGGGGTTGGTGATCAGATGGTGGGGGGTACCACTGGACACCAGTAATATTTTTTATTTGTTTTTTTCTGTATTGGGATGGCATGGAACTGACCTGTTGAATAATTACATGAATTCTTGATTAATGTATTAGTTCCATAGTTCATGTGTATTATTCCACAGTTCAGCAAGAAAATTTAGTGGGACGGGGAAAAATTTGCAAAACACATTCAGAAGATTTCTGATTTTGCCACTGGTGGAAGTTTGGAAAATTCTGTGAACGTTGGTGAACGTTCGTGAAAGTTCCACTAAAGCAAATTCACAACTTTCATCCAGCTCTACTATCAGTAGCAACTCTGTCTTGGCAATGTTAAGTCTTAGCCAGCTGGACATAATCCATTCTACAAATTCCTGAAAGCATTGCTCCAGCATGGGTACTGCCCATTGCCCATCCATTGTGAAAGACGGGTATAGCTCGGTATCATCTACATAGCAGTGAAAACTCATGTAATACAGTCTAATGACCTACCCCATGAAGGGCACAGGGATAGTATTGAACCTTGAGGAACCCTGTAGCTGACAGCAGAGGGTTGCAACAAAAACCCCACCATTACAACCTACTGCACCCTGTTTCACAGCTATGACCTAAATTTTCTTTGGGACTGTTCTGGTAAATCCTCCATATTCTCCAAGGCCAGCCATCAATACTCCATGATCCACATTATCATATACCAATAAGAGAGGAAGGAGAATGACAGTTGAGCACTCCCCTCTACCCTTGTAAGGAACATGTCATTGAGCAACTTGACAAGTGCAGTCTCCATACTGTGGTACAGCCCAATATATGACTGGAAGGGTTCACAGATGTAAATATTCTTGAGGTTAGCATCAAATTATGCTGTCACTAACTTTATGACAGCCTTACCCAAGAAGAGGTGGTTTGAAATAGGCCTGCAGTTTGCCAACAAATCTATTTCTAAAGATGGCTTCTTCAAGGGAGCTTTACCACAGCTTTTCTTTAAGGGCTGCCAAGAAATACACCTCCATGTGAGAACACAGGACAATGATAGAAAACACTGGACCCTGGGTCTTGTGACAGTCAATTGACAGCCAAATATGTCCCAGATGCACCTCACAGCAGGTGGGCACCGCCAAGAGCTCACTTCAAACATCACCATCAAAAAGACTTGTCAAAACTCACTCTGAACCATTGAAACTCCATAGTACTTCATGGCACCACCACTACTAACCCATGACAGGCCATGTAGAGAGATCCTAGCCCTGATAGAAGGCACTCTAACCAGAAAGAATTTGTCAAACTCCTCACTCAGTCCTTCAGACAAGACCCCTCCAGACTGCAGACAGGGAAGCTGACTGGCCTATTCTTACCTGAGACAATGACCTGTGATAAGAATTCTTTTTTTATTTTTCAGAGATATTGCCCTCTGATAGTCCTTATAGTGAGATTTCACAGCCAGACTATTTTCTATGGAGCAAGAGCTTCTCAAGGAATGCTTCAACCTCCACACCATTGCCTTCAACTGCCTCAGCTTATCATTATACCATGTTGACTGTAGAGGGAGGCCAGTGGGCAGATATGGACTGGTGTGAGAGAGTACAGTGCCATTAAGATAGCTAGTTTATAGCCATCCACAGCAGCCACCTAACTACCCGCATACACTGACACCATGCCTGAGATGTCCAACAGTGCCGTAAGCTTTTCAGACTCCAGATTTAATTTTGGCAACACTAAACAGCTCCAAAAGGGGACTTTACATTGAGGGCCCGTACCAGAAAGTCTACACCATGGTGAACCACCTGCCACACTGAATCCACCCTGATATCTTAGATATTCCATCCCAGAGAAAAAAACACAAGGTCAAAGGTATGGCTATGTTCATAAGATGCAGTGGTAACCACCTGTTTGAGGTCAATGAGTTCATTAATTAAAGGAACTGTTGAGCAAAATGCAATTTTTCATTTACTCCTGTGTTTGATCCAGAGGTTTTACCCCTTCTTCTAATTGTCCCAAATTTTATACCCAAACCCAAAACCTCCCAAAATTATCTACTCAGAGCCCCTGAACAATTTCAGAAATTTGCATCCATACTTTTTCATCCCTTCAACATTGTGTACCCCTTCACCATATTACTTCCAAAATGTGCACCTCCTCTGCACTACTCCTAAACTGGCACCTCCCAAAATCTATACTTTATACACCAACTCCTCTCTCACAGTTTGTACCCCTGAACTCATCCCAGATTACCTACCCTCTACCCCATACAAAATAGTTTCTCTAAGCTTCAGTGGTCAGTAAGGAAAGGAGTACACATTTTGGTAAAAATTTTTATTTTTTGGTAACCAGGTAAGGCCCCCTAGGCACAAGTACCTGTTTTCAGGGGTGACCTGGAAACACTGGTGAGGTTAAGTGACTTGCTCAGAGTCACACAGTATGCAAGTAAAGGTTGTGAGAATTAAACCCAGGTATGCTGGATTTACCAAGCTCATTCACTGCTCATTACTCTAACCTCTAGGCTATACTGCCAGCATTTAGGGTGAGGATACACATTTGGGGAGGGTTAAACATTTTAGAAGGATTATGGGGCAAAAGTGCAAATATTTAGAGTTAGACTAGGGAATACAATATGGGAGGAGTGTGGATTTAGAAAGGCAAGCATTTTGAAAAGGGATGTATAATTTAGGATGGGTGAAACTGTAGGGTACAAAGTTTGTGATAGCTGCAGGGGTGGAAGTACAAATTTTGGGAAACATACAGTACAAGAGGTGAACATTTGGGGCAGATTGCATGGGTAAGTGCACACATTTTGGAGAGTTGTGAACTAAAATATAAGATTTGGGAGGTGATGCAAAATAAGGGGTTAACATTTGGGGTGCTGGAGTAAAAGTGCAAGGTTTGAAAGAGGAGAGGTATAGTTAAAAATATTGGGAGAGGTGCAATGGAAGACAGGTGCTCATAATGGGAAAGATTAACACATGTCTAACATTAGCATGGGCACAGGGTAAAAGCAAAAATTAAGAAGAGGTGCAGGGTAAATGCACATGCTGTGGAAGGGTTACAATGGCAGGAGTAAAAATCCTGAGAGACGAAGTATCCATCAGAGAAATGTTTTTGAGTGCGGTCAACCCTCATCAAAAGGGGCAAATCAGAATAGCATACAGAAACTGAGAACTGCATGAAGTTCATTTTGGGCTAGTCAGGAAAGCAAAACAACATTTACATATCCTGATGCAGTTGGACACCCCTTCTCTTGTTAAATATTGTCCCTGAAGTTTTACTAATTAGCCTGTGAAAAATTACTGGCTATTTATTTGACTGTTGATAACATTCAGTGGACAAAGGTCTATATATAATAGGAAATGAAGACTGATTTTTGCTATTTCACAGTGTGATGTACTGTGCGTGTATAGTGAGAGTACAGTCATTGTTGCTTATAGAGGCAGTGGAACAAAAAAGCTAACTTCAGCTGTAATTAATAAAAATATTAGTATGACTGTTAAATCTACCTTTCTAAGCTGTTCACCTTGAGTTTTATTTATTTTCTTGATCCTAACTCTTGGCAGGTTGATAATGCTCTTTTGTAAGGCAAATGTGGTGGCCATATTTTTGTGGGGGAAGAAATAAATAAAATAAAACATTTAACTTTAGTAGAACTAGAAAATGTTACCAACAAACAAATATGGAAGATGAGTGGAATCTTTTATAGTGGAAAAAGGTAGGCTCAGGGGTTTTTTTGCCCAGTTTTTTTTTTGCACTGCTGTTTAAATGCCATCACCATTCATCCATGATTCCACCAGCTGATCTGTAAAAGTCTGAGAGATTTTCAATGAAACCATCAAATATGAGTGAGTTGCACTACAATAACATTTGTACATGACAAATGGTTATTCCTACATTTTATTTGTAATATACAAGGCCTGGTTATCTTTATATTAGGGAAAAAGAGTAATTTCTAAAATACATTTGCAGTCAGTCTTTAATGTATGGTAAAGTGCTGGCAGTTGCAGTGATGACTTTCTCCACACTGCTTCTCCAGGGTATATCCATAATGACCTGAAGGAGCAACCTTACTGGGGTCAAAGGGTAATTGAGTCTGCATGCTCACTTGATTCTTGGTCTCTCTTAAGCAAAAACTGCCAATAGTGCCAAACTTCACAAAATTGCATGTGGGGATTTTTTGATGAAGAGTTTCTGTCTAAAGGCTGAGGCCCATCTGTATTTTATGTGGGTAGGACTTAAAGTCAAACCTAAATCTTTAGTGCTGAAAGAAAGTACCTGTGTATGACATACTGTGGCATCCAGCCTTAGGTGGTCTTTCTCATTTTTTGTCACTTAAACTAATTCCTCATATTTTAGCCTCTCCCCCACATACCAAGCACTTTTGAGTTCTATTGATTGCCACTGATAGTCATTGCTTCTGTCCATCCCTCAGTGCGATGATTGGTATAGATCTTTTGCACACCAGCCAAGAGTGCAGAGCCTCTGTTACTTCCCCACCCCCAAAGACCAACAAAGCTGAGACCAAGGTCAGGGACAAGAAGTCTAGTGTCTCTCTGCGTGGCTGTGCAGAAGTGAAACATGATGAGAAAAGCATTCTAAAGCCTTGAGGGCACAACACACAATGATGTTATTGTCAGCAGAGTGATGTTGCTTGGCTTCCCATTGCAATGGGCCACTGGTTGTCAGATAAGTAACAGCATCCACAGTCCACCCTGGAAGGAGAGTGCATCACGATGGGATTCTGTGTCCCACCATTCGGCCACCCAACTAGGACTCTGACTTAGGAATCAAACCAAGGTCCCCTATGTGACAAAGAAGTATGCTAGCCGTAAGCTAGTATGCAATCCCAATCTTCTTTTAAGCCTATATTAGAGTTCCATAACTTTCTTTCAGTTTTGTTATATAGCAGAACATTTTTTGTACAGTCTCTGGCTGATCTCTTTTTCTAACATCTACAGAGCTAGAAACAAAGAAACATAGGCACTGCTGGCAGGTCCAGTCTGTCTGCATGAATAGTTATTCTTGCCTACCCCATGACCTACTATCCTGGTGGGGTCTCCACTCCCTCTCACATCTTTCACCATACTAGTTCCCCTTGATGTGACTATTAGACCCCTTACTCTGTCCTTCTGTCTCTTTCATGTATCTTGCAAGGAGTGAACTAGTGGAAGGCTGGGAAAATATGAAACCAAAGAATTTATGTTGAGTTGCTAGCCCCAAGAAAAACATCCATAGTTAGTGTAGATATAGGAAGAATGTTCTTGGAAGATGTTTAAAACTTAAAGCACAGCAAGAATTGGCCAGCACTAAGGCTAGCAAGTAGTTGACCCTTTCTGGCCATTAGAGCACTGGCATCAGTGTGCTGGCACATCAGGGCATCGACTTTGGGATTGCACCCCTCCCGAGGTCCGGCCCCTTGGAATTAAAATAATAAACTGGTGGTGCGGGGGCAGCTGCTCCCTGCAAAAACAGGGGTTGGCGAAATCCCGACTTGGTGCTCAGATGACCGGGTACACTAATGCCAGCACTCTGAATGGGTGTAACTGTAATTAACATGTGTTAATCTAGAAGGCATAGACAGGAGATGGGCCAGCTGGGAGCTGAGTGTGTCATGGAGATGAGTCTCAGAGGGAGGAAAGGCACAGACTAGTCAGCAGTCGTGTACCACTTTCAGCAAATTATAGAGCAGCATTTAGGTCAGCTGGGAAGACAGCCACTTGCCTAGTCTTACAGCCATAAGGGTGCAGCCATGGTGACCCAGATTGTCATTGTGGGGATAGGGAGAATAAAGAGGGAAAGTAAGAAAAAATATTTTAAAATATGTCAGGCTAGGAATCAGGGTTGGAAGTGGCAGTGGGAAAGACATAGGAGGGAGAATGTTTAAAAAGGAGCCAGGTTACGGATTGGGGTGCAGGACTTGGCAGTGGGACAGCCTCCTTCTACTGCTTCCCAGTCACACAGTGAGTATGTTGTTGTTGTTGTTGTTGTTGTTGTGGGATTTAAACATTGGCCTCCCAGTTTACAGTTAACTGTTCTGACCCTTAGTTTAAACTAGCTGCCTGCATCTGCTTTCTTGCCCTTACCTAAAGGCCAAGTCCTGGGTCACAAAGTGACAAAGTGGGGGTTATGGTATTCAAACCTGGATCCTCAGGTTAACTTCTCATCACTCCAATCACTGAAGCACACAGCCCATCTTCTGCTCCACCAGTGTCTCACTGTGAGTAAGTGGCAGCTGTGGGATTCAAATCCGAGTCTCAAGGTCTGCCTCTGCTCTCTAGTTCCCCAATCAAACAGCCTGTCTCCTTCTGTTCTGTGCCCCGCTCCCACAGTGAAAATGAGGAGCCTGAAAACACACACACACACCATATCACATATGTACATACACATTGATGAGTTTATCCACATCAGTACAGTGCAGAGATGCACACATGCTGACGTGTGTTTCAGTGTGTGTGTGTGTGTGTATGTGTGCTGCTTTATTGTAACTGTGAATTGTGTCTGTGCTATGTATTTGTATTCCTTATTCCATTTCCCTGGTTTGCACATGGATGAGTCATGGCTCAGTGTGCCTTTCCTGGTCACATATTTTCAATAATTAAATAAATATGTAAATGTGCAAATGCATGGAAATGCTAATACATACTGGTATGCAATTACACAGGCACACTAATATATGCAGATACAAACTCTGATGTGCACACACACTAATTCCCACTGACATGTCTAGGCAGATGCACTTTTGAGCAGACCTACAGCACTGTACACATCCATAGCAATGCACACAGAGATATGCTAATATAGACACAGACAGAAGAAGCAGGACTGAAAAAATTCTGCTTACTGGACTGGGATCAGGTTGGGGAAGAAGCAAAAGAAAAAAATCTCAAAAACTGTTGCCAGAATTATGATTGAATTAGGGGAGGCAGTCAATAGGTAGTAATGTGCTGACTTGGGATCAAGTGTGGTGAGGTTGCCAGCTGAATGAAAGAACAGGAGGGGGAAAAAACTAAAAAAACATCACCAGGCTGTGATTTCATTGGGCAGGGAACAGCCAAAGGAAGAAGCGGGAAGGAAAATAAAAAAAAAAAAAACTTTCTAGATTCAGGATTGGGATTGGGGAAGAATTCATCAGAGAAAGACAGAAAGAAGGAGGTTTTCATGACCTTGAGCTAATCCTTTCAAGGGTCAGACAGCTAGATGTTATCATCCCATGCTGGCATTGAGTTTGGGCTAGCCCAGAGCCCAGCTTCAAATGCTAGAATGGACATGTGCTAATGCACATTCTGGAGAGGCTCTCCTCAAGTAATGGAAACTTGTTGTCTTAGCAAGCATGTGCTAGAGGGGTTGTCTAACCCTATCATTCTCCCTGCAGCTATACAGTCAGGCTTCATTGGGTATAGTATTCACAAAAGAGGAGGGGAAAGTGCCTAATCCAATTAACAGAAGCACTCTTGATAGGGGGGTCGATCCCAGTCCTTTCACAGAAGAAAGAGTTCTGCAAGAACTCCTAAAACTGAAGGTGGACAAAGCAATGGGTCCTGATGGAATTCACCCCAGAATTCTAAAAGAATTAAGGGAGGAACTAGTGAAACCACTGGCTAATCTTTTTAATAAATCATGGGAGGATGCTGTGGTACCCGAGGACTGGAGGAAGGCGGATGTGATTCCCCTTCACAAAAGTGAATCCAAGACAGAGGCAGGAAACTACAGACCTGTCAGTCTGACCTCTGTGGTAGGGAAAGTGATGGAGTCACTTCTGAAGGAAAGAATAGTCTGAGTACCTAGAGGCCAGTGGAGCACAGGACCCAAGGCAGCATGGGTTCACAGCGGAAGGTCATGTCAGACGAATCTAACAGATTTCTTTGACTGGGTGACCAAAGTAGTAGACCAGGGAGGGGCTGTGGACATGGCCTACCTAGACTTTAGCAAGGCATTTGACACAGTCCCACACAAAAGATTAATAGTCAAATTAACCAGCCTGGGAGTGGGACCCAGGGTGGTAGCCTGGGTAAAACATTGGCTGGACAACAGGACACAGAAGGTAATTGTAAATGGAGTCCATTCTGAAGAAAGGGGGTTACTAGTGGGGTACCGCGAGGGTTCAGTATTGGGTCCAGTCCTTTTAATGTCTTCATCAGTGACATTGCAGAGGGACTGGAAGGAAAAGTATGCCTTTTGCAGATGACGCAAAATCTGCAACAGAGTTGATACACAATGAGGCGTGGAAAGGATGAAAAGGGCCTTGGCAAGGTTGGAGGAATGGTCAGAAGAATGGCAGCTAGGATTCAATGCAAAGAAGTGCAAAATAATGCACCTGAGAAACAAGAACCCAGGGAAGAATACACAATGGCTGGGGAGGTAGTAACAACAACAAAAGGAAAGGTACCTAGGGTAATCATATCAGATGACCTTAAGGTTAGCAAGCAATGTGAGAAGGCAGTAGGGAGGGCTGGGGTATACTGGGATGTATAGGGAGGCATCAGCAGCAGAAAACAGGAAGTTGTTATCCCTCTGTACAGACAGTTGGTGAGACCCCATCTGGAGTACTGTGTCCAGTTCTGGAGACCCCATCTCCCGAGGACATAGACAGGATAGAGGCAGTCCAGAGGAGGGCAACTAAAATGGTGCAGGGTCTGCAAGAGAAGCCTGTAGAGGAGAGACTAAAGGAGCTTAATATGTATACCTTGAGGAAAGAAGGGAGAGGGGGACATGATAGAAACTTTCAAGTACCTCAGTGGAATCAACAAAGTCCAAGAGGGTAGCATTTTTCAGAAAAAGAGACTTGCAAGAACATGGGGACACAATTTAAAGATAGAAGGAGGGCGGTTCAGGGGCAATGTGAGGAAGTATTATTTCACAGATAGGGTAGTGGATGTATGGAACAGCCTTCCTGAGGAGGTTGTGAGGTCGAAAACTGTGGGAGAATTCAAGAATGCATGGGACAGACATAAGGCAATTCTTGTGGGGGTAGGAAGAAATAGGCTGTTGGTTAACTAGGATCTGCAGCCTATCCTGTAGGTAGGGAAATGGGCAGACTAGATGGGCCTAGCGGTCCTTATCTGCCATCAAAGTCTATGTTTCTATGTTTCTATGTCTATAGCCAGTGGTTGACATTGATTGACAGCATATATCATCATAAGAGGAGGAATCTTCAACTCTGTTTCTCTCTTTTTTTAATAAACCACTGAAAATCTCAGAAAGCTCTTTCCTGCTGTGTCAATGACTGGAGGTCATTCGTAGTCTGGGGGCCCAAATGGAAAACCCTGCCTAAAGTTGAAATTGGTAGTACCCCCCATACAGATAAGGTTTAAAGGAAAGCAGTCCAAAATATGGGCTCCCTCCCCTGGACAGCTTATCCTCCAGTTTAGCGTTGACCAGCAAGAGCGGGATTTTCGTGTGCCGTAACTTGCTGTATTTACATTTTAAAACTTGGGAACCCAGAAGTATGGATGAGGTGGGGTTCCATTTGCTGAAAGCGGTGCGACACCGCACGCTCCTTCAATACAAAAAGTATTGAAGCGAGCAGTCACTCACTACCGTTTCAGCAAATGGAGCATCCCTGCCTCCTCCATACTTCCGGGTTCCCAAGTTTTAAAAATGTAAATACAGCAAGTTGCAGCACACGAAAATCCCACTCTTGCTGGTCAGAGCTAAACCGGAGGGTAAGCTGTCTGGGGGAGGGAGCCCACATTTTGGGCTGCTTTCCTTTAACGCTTTTTTATGAAGGGATGAACCCCCAAGAGTGATTTTAGGGGGGATGTGGTATTATGCAGTGGTAACTTTGAGGAATATGGACTCTCCATTAACATGTGTATAATTTTACATTGTTTTCATCCTATATTGATTTAATTATGGCAAATTTACTTTAAATATGTTCTCTGCTTGTTGTTTTGTCTATATGTGTAATTTATGAACTGCTTATACTATATAATTTATAAAAAAAAATAGTTTATTTCAACATCATGTTTTACAACTATAAAACATGGACAAAGGGTGTTTTCTTTTTATAATTTTACAAGATGAATAATGTGTTAATGAAAATATTTCTAATATCATTTCTCTTTTTTTTCAGGTAATAACAAAAAATGGCTTAAGACCCTGCTGAGACTTTGATCCTCCTCACCAAAGAACCCAACCTGACTAGTGACTGGTCCAAGTGTATCATCTGCCAAATAACAACACAGGACCACCTGAGGACTGCAATCCCTGGAGGACTGAAGGCATTTTATAATGCATGCCTTGTTAGAAAAGGCCATGTTTATCAGCAATTGCAGCCATTAGGCATTGAAGCATTATTAGCGTTGCCTGCAGTACATTATCATGCACAATGCCATCAGTCCCACACCAGCAAAACAAACCTGAAGCCTGTTGAAGGTCAGGGAAGAAGCTCAAGTCCTGGCTCTTCTACGGATACTGGTCAATGTTCAAGCACACAGGGTAGGCGAGTGACTCAACAGCCTGTTAACTGGAATTTGTGTATAATATTTATTTTTTATTTCATTTGGTTTTTGTTAACTGGGTAAGTGCACCAGCCAAAAAGACTATTTTCAGGCACGACCCGGGAGAGTACAGGCACAATAATACAAAACTTCAAGGAGAATATACATGAATGCTAGACTTTTACATGAGGAAATATTCGCATAACAATGGAAATTTTGACAACAGGTATAAAGGGAGGCAAACAGCACAATAATACAAAACGTCAAGGAGAATATACATGAATAATAAACTTTTACATAAGGAAATATTTGCATAACAATGGAAATTTTGACAACAAGTATAAAGGGAGGCAAGTGCAGACAAAAATGAAAAAAACAACAGTAATGTTACAGAAGGCAATATATCAGGTAGCGATAATGTAAAGTGCTAATGGTGTGAATGTCAATAGGCAGAGAGAGAGAGATGAAGAAGGGCTAGAGAGATAAGTAAGAGGAGTGGGGGAGGTGGCGGCACAGGCAGTATGGACCACAATTGAAAGGGGGGGTTAGAGAAGAGGGGAGAGATTAAGAATGTGATGGAGAGGGAAAGGGAGAGATAGAGGATGAAGGAGTAATTGATAAGAGAGGAGACCGAGAGGAAGTACTACAAGAGGAGTGGATCACTAACCCCTGCCAGCTGGGTGGGGGGAAGGATTTTGGGGTAGGGACTATGGCAGTTTGAAATGGGAGCAGATATGAGATGAGATGAGATGGCGTCTTAATTCTCTCTCTTAAAGGAGTAATGGGAAGTTGATTGATGAATTGTTAGAGGGAGTGAGTTCCAAAATTGGGGCGTATAGTGGGCATAGGCACTGCTGCCTTTTTTTGTCCATTGTATAGGGATAATGACAGGGGTATTTTCTGTGGAACATAGCGCATAGTTAGCTTTCTGATAGGGAAACAGACTGGCCAGATGTGTGGGTGTTTGAGACCTAATAATGTTATCAGTGACAGATCCAAGTGAAAAAGACCTTAATTCTTTAGGCGGGAGCCAGCCAAGATCCGAGTAAAGAAGGCAGTGATGTTTCAGTCTGGGGGAGCAGAAGGCAAAACAACAGATGTTATTATAGGTTACATCCCACTTATGAAGACGTGAGTAACTGGTTGATGCATATATAGGGACTCCATAGGTGAGAGAGGGAAGTAATATGCCACGGGCAATTGCAAGTCTAGCAGAGGGAGTGAGAGCATAACTGGTCCAGTAGGCAATCCCTAGCTTGGAGTTTACCTGCTTGCAAGTAGATTGAATATGAGGGTCAAAACTCAGGCATGGGTCTAGGGTGACACCTAGATATTTAAATGATGTAACCACGCCAACTGATGTGCCATCAAGGGAGGAGACAGTTAGTTGAGTTTGGACATGGTTGAGCTTGACACTAGAACCGAATAGCATGGCTTGGGTCTTTGTTTTATTTAGAACAAGTTTATGCTCAGTAAGCCACAGTTGGATAAGTTGATAGTCACTGGAGAGATTAGCATTTATTTCATCAATGCTATTAGAGTTTGAGTACAGAACAATGTCGTCTGCATAAAGTAGGGAGGAAGTCCTATGGAGATTTACAGTAATGCTATTTATAAAGATGGAGAATAACAGAGGACCTAAGATGGATCCTTGAGGTACTCCGTTATTTTTGGAGACCTTGTCTGAGAGGGAAGAGTTGAATTTTATGAGTTGAGACCTATCAGACAGGTAACTGTCAAACCAATTTACGACATGTGGTGAGAAACCTAGTGAGTTCAAGGTGGAGGACAGAGTGTGATGGTCAACTAGATCAAAGGCTTTGGTCATGTCTATGAAAACAGCCCCAGTGAGCTTTCCAGAGTGTCCATAGCCACTAGGGTGTCAGACGAGAGTTTGAGGAGGTCAGTTGTTGTACTATGTCCCTTGCAGAAACCATGTTGAGCATCAGTGAGAAGATGATGCTGCTGGAGAAAAGAAGTGGTTTGGGTGGCCACAAGCTTCTCAAGAATTTTGCTGAGAACCGAGAGGATAGCAATGGGTCTATAGTTAGATGTGTCAAACAGTTCTCCCTTTTTGTGTACTGGGGTGACATACTCAGTTTTCCAGATCTTTGGAACAGTGCTGCTACACAGTGAGAGGGTAAAGATCCTAGCCAGGAGAGCGGCTATGTAGGGGGCTACCAATCTTAGGAGACTAGGTTCCAAGTTATCAGACCCAAGTGCTGTGTGCTTGGAGATGTTTCTTAGAAGTCGGAGAACTTCATTCTTTTTTATAGCCTTGAAATAGAGAGTAGGACCTGAGACCTTTGCAGGGGAGATAGGGACAAGTGATGTGGACAAGGAGACAGTGTAAGAGGTAAGGTCAGCAAACTGCCTGTTGAAGAAGTTCACAATGGTGTGGGGATTGTTGCAGTGGATGCCATCCAGAGACATATTATTTGGGGTGGAGGGCTGGCTAGATCCAAGGAAGAATTTTATATGTGACCAGAATTTTTTAGGGTCGCCCTGGAAGTCAGTTAGAAGGTCTCTACAGTATGAGCTTTTAGCCTGTTTGATTTCCTTTTTACATGCATTTCTCATGCCTCTATAGGTGTTGAAGTCAGATGGAGAACCAGATTTCTTATAGAGAAGCCATGTCTTATCCCTTAGCCTTAGTTTAGATAATAAGTCAGACTTTAACCACCATGTCTGTTTATTTCTAACCCACCTGGTCACAAGTTGACAATGGGATTCTTGTAATGCAAGAAATTTTGACAAGAAGATGTTTAGAGCAGTATGAACATCAGTTGCACTATAGAGAGTACTCCAGTCTATATTGGCCATGCCTGACAGAAAAGCCTCTGCATTAAGGTTAGCAAAATTGTGGAAGGTGGTGAGGCGAGGCTTCATCGTTTCCAACCTGCCTTTACCCCAGACACAATAAGTAGGGAAGTGGTCAGAGATGGCATCAGCTAGGACTCCTGCATCTAATGTATTTTCAGGGTGGTTTGACATAACCCAATCTAGCAAGCTACTTGAGTTGGAATGGGGCACTATTCGAGTAGGTTCAGTTATGAGCTAGTGTAGGTTAAAACTCTGTAGTTTAGTCAGGGGTAACACTTGTTTTTTCCCCAGCCAGTTTATATTAATGTCCTCTAATATAAGAACTTCATTATTTCCGGAGTAAGTGGCTGAATTTTCAAGCAGCTCTTCCAAACCTTTCAGGCCGTAGGAAGGGGGATTATAAGCACAGACAATATTTAATTTCTTTGAGCCAAGGGAGAGGAGAACATGGAGTGCCTCACAGTAATTTAGAGGGGTTGGAGCCTATTACCAAAAGCTGGAGGTGTGATCTGAAATAAATGGCTGTGCCTCCCACTCTTTTAGGGGTGGGTCTATCATTCCTCAATAGATTATATGATGGCAGGGGGTAATGAGAGTCAGGAATGGAGGGCTTCAGCCAGGTTTCAGTTAGGCACAGTATGTCTGGTTTGTACAGCTCTACTCAGGGTTCAAGTTCTGAGACATTCTGTTCCAGACTCCTGATATTATGGTGGATTATCAGTAGGCCCTTTGCAGTAGAAATGGGAACATTATTTGGGACCATGGGCCCTGGGTTAGGTTGTACATCCCCTGATAGCAGAATAGCCAGTAGTATGAGGTACCGTAGTTTATAATGTGAGTGTAGAGCCAGGATGAGAGTATGCAAGGAGCTGTGTTTGACAGCATAAGCAACCAGATAGATCCAGGCCTTTTTAGGGAGTAAGGGGGTAGGATCACACTGGGTAGCCAGCACCACCAACATATTGGAGAAAGTAAAATAATTTTCTGGGGTAGGTGGGAGAATAAATTCTGTATTGGGTGCTACCATAGTAGAATGGTATAATAAAGGTAGGGAGAGTAGGAGAAACAAGAGCAACCTCTGTATAAACATTTTACTATTCTATTTTTAAAGTAAGAGATTCAGAGAGGATATAGGAATAGCAGGGGTGGGCAGCAAATGTGGGAGAAATAGCACAAGCTGAGACAGATCAGTGATAAAACAGAAGAGCAGAAATGTTAAAGCATGGGTGCATGAGAAGGAAGGTAGTAAAGAAAAACCAGCATGCTATGGGGCAGCACCAAAGACTACCTAGCCAGGATGGGTTGAAAGAAGAAAGTGAGAAAGACAAGGATAGTCAGCAAGGACCAGCAAAGAACAGAATGAGATTGGGGGCAGTGAGAGACAGGAAACAGATAGATAGGACACTATGACTTCAGAATAATGCAAGGGTTTAATGATAGGAAGAAAAGCAATAGCTAATTGAAAGAAATAGGGTAGTTACTAGGCACAATAGGTTACAGTGGACACCACGTGGCAGAAAGGGGAGACTATGCGTGAATAGCAATAGTGTAGCTACAGGGAGGCGGAGACAGCTAGTGCATTTAATAGGTGGCCTGGGAGGGGGTTGGGGGCAGGAGGAAAAACTACCTACACTGAGCAGTCAGACCCCTAAAAAGTGCACCTAATAGTGGGTAGCTGGCAGTCTAGAAACAGCCAACAGGTGGACCAATCAGAAGCCTAGCTGCAGCCTCTCTGCCAATAAGGAGGTAATAGGAAAAAGGCGCTCCAATCGGGTCGCCGCCTTAGGCTAGCCAAGACTGGGTAGCATTACCTTGAAATGAAGTCAAAGTTGGGGACCAGAAGGGCAGCAGGAATCCTGTCGATTTAGTGGTGGTGGTGGCAGTGGCCAGGGAAGCGGCCGGAGGCACCGCTGGGTCTACGGGCACCACTCGAGGCAAGTGATCAAGTCTGAAGAGAAAAACCAAGAGCAGCTTAAATAAATAGTGTACACAAAGGTGAAATGCAGGGGCAGGAACAGTTAAATAAAACTGGCAGCGGATCAACTGTGGGGGGTAGGGGTGCTTAAGGGGAGACAAAAGGCAGACAAAAAGTAGCAAGGCAGGCGACAGCAGGGGAAGGGTTACCTAGGAACAGGGTAATAGATGCGTAGCAGACACAGATTTAGAATTAGAAGTTAGGGAAGGGAGGGGGTAGATGTTAAGTCCAAAGATTAAGTTTAAAGACAGAAGGAGCAGGGTTCAGGGAGAGACAAGTAATATAAGAGTTCAATCAGGGGAGAGTTTCTAGGAAGAGCAGGTTACGGAGAAACAGTACAGCAATATAGGGAGAGCAGCAATATAGGGAGAGACACTTAGTCCACAGGAAAGGAAGGTCAGGAATCAAGAGACAAAATCAAGAGATAGCAAGAAATACAGTTTTACACTTTTAGGTAATAGTAGAATAGTAACTTTAGGTGCCATAAGGGCCAGTACAGTAACAAAGCAGTTCACGAATTAATTACAAAAAAGCTCCAGGTTTAAAGACACAAATTCATGTACAGTCAGGGCATAGTTAAGTAAACTCAGCACTAATTAGAAAACTCCAGGTTGGACCCAAGTATACAATTTCATTGGGAGCAGTAAGGCTGCATTGCACTATTAAAACCACAATTAAAGATCCAAAAACTACCAGAGCCATTAACAGAACTGTTTAGTGCATCTCTGAGCCAGGAGAAGTCGCAGAAGACTGGAGAAGGGCTCATGTGATCCCACTCCACAAGAGTGGTAGCAGGGAGGAGACAAGGAACTACAGATCAGTCAGTCTTACCTCAGTAGTGGGCAAGATTATGGAGGCACTCCTTAAGAAAAGGATAGTGCAACACCTGGAATCCATAGGAACACAGGATCCTAGACAGCATGGCTTTACAAAAGGAAGGTCCTGTCAAACTAATCCCACATATTTCTTTGACTGGCTAACCAAAGTGGTGGACCAAGGGGGAGCAGTTGATGTCGCCTACCTTGACTTCAGCAAAGCTTTCGATACTGTTCCACATAGAAGATTGATTAATATTTATTTATTTATTACATTTTGGTGACCGGGTAAGCCCACTGGGCCCGAGAGGTCCCTTTTTCAGGGGCGACCCGTGATTTACATGGAACAGAAAGTGAAATAGTGAGTATGATTTATATGCATTACAGGCAAGGCACTGGATTCTACTAGTGCATGCAAGTATAGCGTTTAGACATTTTCACTTGGAAAGATACCCAGAATGAGATTTCTGAAAAGTAACAGGGCAATAAAAACCAGAGGAAAAATAAAAACAGGGTGTGTGGAATAAAAAAATAGTAACATTTGACCATTTAAATATGGTAATTATAAGCTGGGTAGGCTCAGGGTGGGTCAGAAGTTGGTCAACTTTGTGGCAAACTGGTTGACAGACAGAAAACAGAGAGTGGTGGTAAACGGTATACAGTCAGAAGAGATGCAAGTCACAAGTGGGGTACCTCAGGGATCAGTCCTGGGGCCAGTCCTCTTCAATATCTTCATCAGTGACATTGCAGATGGACTGGAGGGTAAGGTTTGTTTGTTTGCAGATGACACCAAGATCTGCAACAGAGTAGATGATCCAGATGGGGTGGGCAGAATGAGAAGAGAGCTGGATAAACTGGCAAAATGGTTCGAAGAGTGACAACTGGGGTTTAACACAAAGAAGAGCAAGACCATGCACATAGGGAAGAAAAACCCTGAAGCCACCTATAGGCTGGGAGGAGAGTTGCTGGCAGTCACAAGGGAAGAAAGAGACTTAGGCATCATCATCACAGATGACCTGAAATTGTCTCAGCAGACCACTAAAGCAGTAGGTAAGGCTAGGGGGATGTTGGGGTGTATTAGTAGGGGTATCACAAGTTGTAAGAGAGAGGTAATAATCCCACTTTTACAAGACACTGGTTGGCCTCATATGGAGCACCGTGCAGTACTGGAGGCACACCTTCACAAGGACATTAATCAAATTGAGGCAGTCCAGAGAAGGGCAACCAAAATGGTGCAGGGACTGCATCAGAAAACATATGAGGACAAATTAACAGAGCTCAATATGCATACCCAAGAGCAAAGAGGGCGAGAGGTGATATGATCAAACTATTCAAACACTTTAAGGGCATTAACAAGGTGAAAGAGTCTAACATGTTTCAGTATAAGAAAAATAGCAGGACAAGAGGACACAGCATGAGACTAGAGGGAGGCCGATTAAGGGGTAATGTGAGAAAGTTCTTTTTCACAGAAAGGGTGGTGGATGCATGGAATGGCCTACCTCAGGAAGTGGTGGCTATGAATACAGTGCAGGGCTTCAAACAAGCATGGGATAGGCATAAGGGAGCAATACAGATGAGTATGAATAGATAGGCCTTGACAGGTGTGCTGAGCCATTGAGTGCTCATTTTCAGGTGTGGCCTTTTTTGAGGGGAAGGGGTGAGTACAACAAGAAATAAAAACATTCAAATTAAAATTCAGTTCTGTGGCACAATCATGCTGTACAAAGTACACTAAAGCTAGCTGTGCAAAAGATACAGTATGACACAGCTGTAGCAAATGTGCAAACAGAAACTGTGCACAATTCAAAGTGCAGTATGGGAGCAAGCAGAGGCAAAAGACAAACTAGGGCTGTCCAGGATACACAAGGATGACATGTAATGTTCAAGCTGGAAGCTTAACCCCATAGTATTTATTTTAAATGGCTCCTGGGCTTTTAGTCTAAAGACAAACTCTGAAAGTCACCTTACAAAATCACTGTAATTCGATTCCCATAATGGAACAGAGGTAGCAGTTTGCCTGCTTAAACAATACTCACTGTAATTTAAAAACAACAAGCATTTGTCAATGCCGAATGTTGCTTGCTTGTATGTGCTGTTTAGGTATTTGGAAGTGACAGTTTCATGCCTTCCTCCCAAGACATCCACTGTGTCTTTCCGTTCAGTATTCACAGAAGAGTGGGAGGGGCAAGGGCCACAGCAGTACAGCAGTTGCCAAGGGGGTGAAGACGTGGACAATAGTCCATTCAAAGGCAAAAGAGTCTGCAGGAGCTCACTAAATTGAAGGTAGACAAAGCGATGGAACCAGATGGCATCCGCCCAAGGATATTAACAGAACTGAGAGGGAGATAGCAGTACCTCTGGCAGCCATGTTCACTGAGTCATTCAACATGAGTGGATTGGAGAAGGGCATGTGGTCCCTCTACACAAGTCAGCAGCAGGGAGGAGGCAGGGAACAATAGGCCATTCAGCCTCACCTCAGTAGTGGGGAAGATCATGGAGACATTGCTTAAAGAAAGGATAGTGGGGCATCTAGATGCCATCGGAACCCAGGACCATAGACAACATGGATTCACAGCGGGGACATCATGTCAGATAAATCTGGTTGATTTATTTGACTGGGTGACAAAGGAAGTGAATCAGGGTGGGGCAGTGGACAACGCTTACCTTGATTTCAGCAAAGCCTTTGACACCATCCCATATAGGAGGCTGATAAACTAGCTGGGTAGGCTGGACATGGGGCATTGATGAGGAAGGAGAAATCCAGGTATCACCCCACATACAATCTGAAGTACGTGGACTGGGCGACTTCATCAAAAGGAATGCCATTGAGAGTCTTGAATACTGGGGTGCAGCTGAGTATACAAAATCACACATGCCCCCACAATGCAAAGCATCATGGGCTACATATGCAAATCACCACAGAATGTTATGCTGGTCCAACTTTAAGCAGAATTGCATGGTGCCGAAAGGCCTCTCACACAGTTTGCAAAGGGTGCTAACAGAAGACATGCAGCTGAGTATGGCAAGCTTCTGCTTAGTGGCAAAGGACATGAATACATTCTTTATGGCATTATGAATCAGCTTGTTTGAGTAGAACCCACATTGGACGTTGTCAAAGTCCTGGTGTAGTGGTGATTCCTGCTCAAGGCACCAGCAGCAAAAAATATCATGGCATCATCATGTATGTGTATGTGTGAGACAACACAGACAGAGTTTAGGTCATTTAGAAAATTGAGAAAAGGCTGGGGCCCAGCATAGAACCTTGGAGGTACTAGAACAGATATTGTAAGGAGGGGGCCCAGCATAGAGCCTTGGGGCTACTAGAACAGATACTGTAAGGAGTGCAGAGGATAAGACATTTCCAGCCCGGTGTCACTGATGCCAATCACAGAAGCAGGAGCAGAGCCAGCAGACCACAAGTTCAGAGAGTCCTGCACCTGCCAGCTTATTGATAATGATGGGGTGGGCACCATATCAGAGTCCTTGACAAGGTCAATGAAAATAACAGTAGGAGTCTATCCTTAATCTGTTTATTTCAGGATGGGGTCATTGATACAGAAGAGGGAGAAGACTTTGAAGCTGAACTTCTTAAAACCAGACTGGAAAGGGAAGATAAAAGAGGTAGCATCAAGGAAGGAGTAGATCTTGGCTAGGGCAAGCTTCTTCTGAAGTTTTCCCAAGGTAGGAAGAAAAATGATGGAGCAGTATTTTCTCATGGAAAAGAAGCCACACACATTGTGGGGAAAAGACTTTACCCTTTTTCCAAGCATGGAGGACATACCCAAGGTCAGTAGAGGGGTTTAAGAGTGTGGAAATGGTTGAAGCAATAGCAGGATTGGATTGATGCAGGTGTTTAAGATCAAGTTCTCTAGGACTGCGATCCTTATAGGGACTGAGAGAAAATGAGCTAAGAAGGTACCAGCAGGAGAGACAAGAGAAAAGGAAGGAAAAAAGGGGCAGGACGGACAGGGGTGAGAGGGAATGTGGAAACAGGGTTGTTAGTAGCTGGATAGAGAGTGGAAGAGTCAGATAATGATGAGGGCTTGCTACAAGGGTTGATAGAGCAAGGGGAGGAGAGGGAGAGAATGCAAGTACTGAAGAAGCGGCTAACAGCAGAGGGCAAGTCAGATGTGCTCGAAATGGAGGCATTTCCAAGTTTAAGGATTTAGTAGTTGTTTTGATATGTGTGTGTGGGGGGGGGGGTGTCAATGATTGAGTGAACAACCTACCAGAATTTACCCAAGGAGCTAAGAGTTATCTGTAGGGTTGAGGCAAAATAGGAGACTTTGGATTCACTGGATGTCCTTAGCACTAGCATTCCTGAGTTCTTTGTACCACAGTAAATCCTCCAGTGTGCCAGCGGAGTCAGTCAGTGTCACACAGCATACTGTGACAGCAATGGTAGCTTGGTGCCTGCAGCCTGCATTCACCCTAAAGATGGCTTGATGAGAGTATGGAAACACATTCCTGTTGTATGGTCATTACCCTGGAGAAATGCTCATAAGGAGAAGCTAGGAAAAGGAGGCCTTCAGCAGGCGTGGAAAGCCTGGGCTCAGTTCTGGTAACATCATGTTGTGGAATGGCCTCCTGATCCTTGACATCCATCTCCCAAGAGAAAGAATCAACTGTCATCTGCCAACTATAAGTTTTAAAATGTCTTCACATTTGTGCATAATGGTCTCTCTTAACAAAACCTCAAACACACACTCCACTGGAAAGAAATTTGTGTTCTAATTCAACTGCTTGTGGTCTCAGCAACTCAGCTGCTACGGCTTCCAAAAGTACCTAACATTATTGTATGGAGGAGGAAGATGAGTACTGTACCTTCCAGTTTCACAAGGCATGCTCCTACAAGAAATGAAAAAGATTGCAAAAACCCTAACTAGAGTTGATAATAGCAACACGGCAGTCATAAAAGCAGCGCTAAAGAAACTTAACTCTATCTCCTTCAGTGTGAGAGGCTAGTGTCAAGTAAAAATAGACAACAATCTCACTGTCAAAACATTAGAATGTTTGGGGTGCTGGAAAATGGCTGTAATCTAGAAGCTCCACTGCAGGCCTGTGATCTCTTTTAGCTCTTACTTTAGCAACCCAGCAGCATTGAAAGAAGCATTGGGAAACAGTGATCTACAATTTGGTGGGCACAACACTAGACCAGACCACAATTACTTCATGGGCATCTTAAGTAAATGCAAGTGTTTGCAGTTATCAAACAACTAAATGATAAAGGAGAGAGGGCACATGTATTATTTCCTATGAAGCTTCAGATCCACTCAGATTCTGATTTAAAAATATATGATTCTCTTCTGCTCACTACTCCCTTTCTGGACAAGACGAAAAGTAAACTACCCCCTTTTGAATTTTAGCAATTTCAACAAGCATTATTAACAAGCATTTGTCAGAGGGAGATTCCCCCGGAAAATAATGCACAGACAACTTCTTAGCGGGTGCTCGACTGGCAATTTATTTTTTGCATCAAATCACCTTTACCACTTTAAAATTTACATATTTACAAACATTTATTTTTCTTTCCCCACATTATCCATCATAAAGTCCAACAGTTAATATTCTGTTCAATCCATAGTTCAATTGTCTTTTGTAAATATCTTTGGTTCTTCTGTCATCTTCTGGGGTCCAGGCATTTGTAAAGCCGATACCCTTCATCCACTTTCCTTGAACAGTCTGTTGTCCGTTGTCTTCTAGGGTCCAGACGGCAAGAAAGCCCAATACCCTTCTCCTATTCCATTGCTGGCCTCTCTTTGGGTCTGGTTGCCAAGCCTTGACTATATTTACTTCCTTAATCATTGTATGCCTCCTTTTCATCTTACCTCCACGCCTGGGCATCTGCGCCTGGCCCGTGGATCTTACCTGCCCCCTTTCCACCCCCATTTTATTTTCCCCCAAATTTCCACTAGCCCATCTCAGCTTAGGCAATGGAATGATGGGCTTCCCCCCAACCCACCCTTCTTTTTCCTAAATTTCTACACTATCTCACAATTGTAGCACATATGCTCACATTCCCTGGTCTGTACTTCCCTGGGTTGGTAAATGCAGTATCTTTATGGGCTATTTATGTTCCCCCTACCCACTTAACCATGCTGCCACCTGCCTGTTAATCCTCTTCTCAGCCTGCTCCACCCCTTTTATGTCCCTGGCCTGCCACCAAACCATCCTAGGTGCCATCTCTGACCATGCTGTCCTCACCTGCGGTCAAACTGCTGAATTGCCCCTAGGTCCCTTAGCATTTCCTTGCACAACAATCCCCATAGTTTCTCTCCCAAATCATTACCTCTCAAATGTATTATCAGCAGGTCTGTCTGTGATCACTTTTTTGCCAGCTCCTCCAAGGTTGGCATGATCTGTGCCCACCTTGTGCCCCAGACCCCTTTCCAATAAACCATCACTTTTGCAGGGTCCTGCCCTAGCTGTTTTTCTCCCAGATGGATGGCAGACCCATCTTTGCCCAATAAATGTAATAACGCCAGAGGATCCAGACCCGCCTGCTCCTTCCCTGCCCTGTAGAAGACAGAAATACACAGGTTATACCAGTTTTCTCACACATATCTATATAGCAATTAGCCCACCACCTTCCACATTCTTAGTATGTCCCCAGTGTGTGGGCAGACCAGGAACTCCTACATAGCAGTCAGACTCTGATTGACATGTTTAGTCTTAGCCCCCACAGCACCAGTTGTCTCAAAACCCTGTTTGTTGACACAGAGTGTCCTTCTTGCTGATTGATGACCTCCACTACTGCTCTGTTGTCACCAAAACATTATCTTCCTGTTCCTTAAGAACTCCCTCCATGTCAGCACCGCCACCCATATGGGAAAATCTCCAGCCATGTTATGTCCTTCAATAAACCACTCTCTCTCCAAGACTCTGGCCATGCTTCTGCAATCCACCTCCCCCTTATATATGCCTCCATTCCAATAAACACCGATCCATTCTTGCATAGGTCCCGATCGTTGTTCCCTAGCCACTCTCTACCAGAATGTGACCCCATTGTAGTCAACTAAGAATTGTTGCCACACCTCCAGATCCTGCCTTATCTCCTGTGAACTGTCCACCCAGTGGCGGAACAGTTTGCCCCCCCCCGGGGTTGCCCTGACTAATCTTCTGGTGAAACACCCTCCCAGGAGCCACTACCCTGCATGCGAAATTCAAGAGCCCCAACAGCTGTTGTACCTGACCCAATGTGACTCTCCTCCTCCTCTTCTTGACCTCCTGTATTATTTCCTTGAGTCTGGCAACTTTCTGATGGGGTAACCTGAAAACCTGCTCTTCTGCATCCACCTCAATTCCCAGGAATTCCAGCTTCCTAGCTGGACCTTTAATCTTCCCTTCCACAAGTGGCCCCCCATCTTCTTGCACATATGCTCAAAATCCCGGAGCCTTGACTTAGTCTCCTTCCAGTTCTCCCCCACCAGCAGGAAATCATCTAACTAGTGTACGACCGCATTGTGCCCATATCTTTTCCCAAATGCCCATTTCATCCAAGTGCTAAATGCCTCACACTTCACACAGCTGTGGAACAGCCCATGAGCATTGCCTTGTCAAAAAGGAAGAACCTTTGGAAACTGAATCCCAAAAGGTCCCAGTCTTCCTTCCTGACTGATATTAACCGACTCAATGTCGGTTTTTGCTAGCCATACCCCTTCTTTTGTTCTAATCAGCCCCACTACCAGTTCCAATTTTGCATAAGAAAACTGAGCTACATTCCCCAGGGATGTGATCATTCACCAATACTCCTTCCGGATATGACAGATGGTGGATAAGCATAAACTTCCCCTGCTGCTTCTTTGGCATCAGCCCCAATGGTGAAACCCGCAGATTGGGTAAAGTTAGGGTCTGAAATGGACCCTCTATCCTCCCGGCCTCCCCTTCCTCCCTTATTTTCATTTTTTGCTATATCATCTTTCCCTTTAATGAGGCAAGTTCTTGCATCTCCTACTCCTTCTTGCCACCTGATATTCTAGACTAAAGCTCCTTTCGAACCCCTCCATTAGCATCTTCCTTGCCCTCACATCTGGATATCTTTTTATCCATCCTTTCCTTACCTCCAGCTTGATTGGGATCCTGGCTATCCCAAACCCCCTTCCCGGTGCCTGACCTTCCCTCGTTGGTTCCCCGTGCCACCCGACCCATACCCTTGTCCTTACCACTCATGCCTCCTTCAGCCTCAGGTTCCTCAGCCTGTTTGTGGTCTGGCCCCTCCCGTGGTGTCCTTTTCTTGGATCTTCCCAGAACCCTCCACTGGTGTCCTCCATTTTTATGACGTTTCCGCCACTTCCTTCTGCTTCGCTGCTGCCAAACAAACCCTTACCAACACAGCATATCCTTCTCCCTCAGGCTTTTTCCCCCGTCCCCTCCTTTCTTTGTTTATTGTTCTTGTGGCCTTGTCTCCAAGGTCCTCACAACCCTCCTCCTCTTTCACACTGTCCCCCTACCCCCCCACTCTGGCTTTATATATTGCTTCCCCCTTTTTTCTACCTGTCTATGGCATGTGGAAATAAATGTATCTACACATAAACACACACACACATATATATATCTCTCCACATTTTTTTTCCTTTTTTTTAACCATTCCTCGTGATTCCCTTGTAAATGTCTTGTTTCATGCTCCCGTGCCCGGGCTACCCACCTGCAGGCCCTGAGTTCTGATTTTATTTTGCCTCCCTATCGAAGTGCTGAGCTGCTCTTTTTCTGCCCCTAATTACCTTGAGCCTCTACTGCTGCATGGGCTTCTTTGTAAGTAATCCTTGATAGGCAAATTTGTTTTCTTTTATATAAATATATACATAGATACATAGACAGTGTCGGCGGATAAGGGCCTATGGCCCACCCAGTCTGCCCATTTAAGTTTGTAAGTTCAGTTTATGTTTTCCAGGAAGTCTGTTGCCCCTTACCCCTGACCTCCAGAATTCTTTAGTCTCTATCCATGCATTCTTAAATCCCGTGATTGTTTCCAGCCCCACCACTTCCTCTGGCAGGGTGTTCCACTTGTCCACCACCCGTTCTGTGAAGAAATTCTTCCTCACGTTTCCTCTGAATCGTCCTCCTCCAACTTCATCCCATGCCCTCTAGTCCTGGAACATCTTTTCACTAAAAATAGTGCATTCCTGCCCCTGTTCCTCCCTGTAAGATACTTGTATGTCTCTATCATATCCCCTCTCCCTCCTCTCCTCCAGGGAGTACATGTTCAGTGCCTTCAACCTGTCCTCATAGGACTTGGGTGCAATCCATGCACCATCTTTGTTGCCCTCCTCTGAACCTTCTCTACCCTGTCTATGTCTTTCACGTGAGTAAGGTCTCAGAACTGCACAGTGTACTCCAGGTGCGGCCTCACTAGTTTCTTGTATAGTGGAATTATGACCTCCCTTTTCCTGCTGGTGATGCCCCTGCCTATGCATCAAAGCATCCTATTTGCTTTACCTGCTGCCTTGTCACACTGTTTCCCTGCCTTGAGGTCATCAGAGATGACACTTACACATATATATATATATCTTATATATATATATATATATATATATATATATATATATATATCTTACACATATATATATATCTTACACATTTAACCCTTCCAACCAGCGTGTGCCTCACAATAGTTTTGCATTCCCCTGTAATTCCAAAGCGCAGCAATTACCTCTCAACCTGTTTAGTATAAGCGCTTTATTACCTTCCGTGCTGACTTTATAACAGAAACCATTGGGAGCAGCTGAAATTCAAACCCTGCCTTTTAACCAATTGGCCCCCTACTGACTGTACCCTTAAATATATTGTTTCTCCTGTCCCTATACTCTTAAAAACACTGCCAGTACCAGGCAGCACAATGCTATTGCCCCCTCTTGCATTTTCCCTTTCTCTTTTATTCATTCAATCATTTTATTTGTATATTCCTTTATTTATTTATTATTATTTTTGTTTGTTTTCCTTTCAAACTTGTTCCCTTATATTCTGTGCATCCAGTGCGATTACACGCAGCTATACCCCTTTTCTGTGCCTGGGACTACAAACATGGCACCCGCCAGCTGGCCCACGCACCCGCTTTTCCCACTATCATGTAGGTGCAGCCTGTTGCTGGTGCCAATGCCAAGCCCGAGCCTCCTCAGCCTAGGAACACAATCCCACGACCCTTCATGGCTGTTCCTTGGTCAGTCGTCCCCTACTGTACCCCCTGCTTCCCAGCCCAGGAGTTGCTTGCAAGAAACCCACTGAGAATCCCCCTTGCCTTTCTTCCTTAGGCCGTCGTGCTGGTCTAATGCCCCCCACAACATGATCACTGCTCCGCCAGGCCACTTCCCCTTCCAATGGTAGCAGGCTGCCTGAATTGGAGAATGAGACCACACAGCATGGTGGATTGCCTGCTGGACAGCTTTCTGCAGGAGCCCATCACACTCCAACTCAATTGGGCAGCATAGAGGAGCCAGCCTCGCACCAGTAACTCCATACAAAAACCCCAGTGAACAGCCGCACAACTCTCCGGTTCCCACCAGTGCGATGCCTCCTCTATTCTTTGGGTACCACAACTAAGCCTTGGTTCTGTAAACAAGCGAGTCCTGCTGCTCTGTAAATAACCTTCACTAATAACAATCTGCAGCCCATGAAGCATTAAGTACCCGACTCCCTACATCAACAAAAATGGGCCCTGCTGCCTTTGAAGCTTAACCCCGCCTGTCTGTGCATCTTACAGCCTATGTATACAGTAGTTTAATATTGTGCTTATTCCTTGTGAATTCAAAATCAAGGCACCTGCCCCCTAGGTTTCTGTGGTATAAGCCTTTATGCGTTTTACTGCTGCAATTATAGGAGAGAAAACCATTCTGGAGCAGCTGAGAGTCAACCTGCCTTTAATCACTGCAAACCCTCCTTCCATTATCCTGCCGATTCCATCCTTTCAACAGCAGGCCCTAAGCCTTTTCCGGCTCTATTGCTTCCCATCTGCATCCCATGGCAGTTTTTACACGTTGTGGGCTGCACGTGGCTTTGTCCCCAAACAACTCCAGGTTGTTTTGTTTTTTTTCGCTCCTTCCTTTCCATTTTATTTCCCTCGTTGGCTTTCTGCCTTAAGTCCCTGCTGGACCCCGATAGCTGACCAGCTCAATGCACAGTGCCATTTTTTTTTTTATATACCCCAAATTTTTTGGCCCTTTCTTTATATTTTATTTACTAACATTTCATTCCCTTAATGGCTTGCTGTCTTAGGTCCCTACTGCAGGACTCCCAATAGTTATCCAGTTCAGTGTACCCTGCCCCTGTAGCAGCTTCCCTTCTCGATTTCACCAAGCGTTCTTACCTTCCTGACTGCTTGACGAAAACACTAAAAGTAAGGCTTCCATAGCCTGCTGCACATGCACGCTACTCTTTACCATACCGCATGCACAGACATTGCATTCCCCAGCCCCCACAGTGGTAACTGGCCTCACTAGCCCATATCTTCGATGCCAAGCCCTCGCCTCCCCTTTGTGGCATCCTCCCAGCCACCTCCACTGTTCTTGTCCCGGCCATGCCTGTTTCAGCACCCAGACCTCCAGGCGAGCAGCCGTGATCAAGGACCCACTTAAATCAGTGCTCGCCCATGTGGCTATCACCCAGCAACCTCTGGGTTGCTCCCAGAAATCATCCTCCCGTGGCAAAAGGTGCTCACTCTATCTACTCAGCCAAGGAGGGCATTGCCTACCCACACCCAGAGCAGGCTCCCAACTCCTCCAGCAAAAGTGACTCCCTGGCCTAAGCAGCAGGCTCTCCCATCCTAGGAGCCCCAAAGCAGCTCCTGTGGCCCAAGAAACAGCTGTCCGAATCTCTACTGCAACCCACCCAGCACCACCACATGGGCACTATAGTCCTTGAAGCTGCTGCAACAGCAGTGGCCCAAGAATGGCAGTATGTCACCAGGAGAATCCTGGGCCCTGTGCTCCTTGTGTGCAGCCCTATCCAACCCTTTACCCCGGACCCTTGCAATCCAGCTGCATCTCAGGTACATTTGTTTTACTGTTTACATAACAAGATGGAATAAACTCCATTTTCCCCATGCTTTTTACCCGCAGGATCCCCCTCCAACTGGAGGCGAATCCCCTGCTTTGGCAACTCTGCCCTTACTGGCCACAATGCTTCTACCCCCGCCCCCCCAATGTGGTCCCAAATTCCAAACCTGTATTTTGCCTCTTCAGTATTCTGGCTACCAAGATCAACAGCCATTACACTTAAATTACAACCATTTTTTTTTTGTATTTCTGTTATTAATGCATCTCCACCACAGGTTTAGCTGTAAGTGGCCTCCCCCAATATTTATTTTACTTACCCCTGCTACTGCCTTCCGGCCCATGTGACCTTGCTAGGCCCCCATACCCAAACTCCCAGCCATGTGGCCAGGCCTACCTTTCCCCCCATTATGCCTTACCTCAAATCCGATCCTTAATTACTCACTTATGTGAAATACAAACAGGGCAGCAGTGCCCTATAACTGTTATATACTCAGTTATTTAGAACAACTCCTATATAAATACCTCCCAAAACTCTCCCTCAGCATCTAATACATGAGCGAACCTAGTACAAGATTATTAAACTACCTCTCTACATTTGTCATATGGTCACAGTTCCTGCCCAAAAACAATCCTCTGTGTAGACAATACAAAAAGGAAGAACAGAAGCCAAACACACTTTCCCCAGCGGTACTATTACTTTCTAAATTGCCTAAAATGCATCTGCTGATTCTCTATTTACTGATTTATATATATATATATATATATAATTTTTTTTTCTTGCCTAGCCTGCTAACATTGTATTTCTACCCATTAACAGAGCTTGACTCACAAAGTTCCTCTGCTACTTGCTGTAATTCCTGCAATTGTTAACCAAATTGAACTGTTTCCTTAATTGCAGGTTATGTGCTGACTGTAAAACATCTCTAAGAAAAATCCCAGCACAAAAGGCCTGCCACTAGCACACTAAAAGTTAACTCCCTTGCCTAGTTACTGCTCAGGCCGCTCCCATGTGGCCAGGCCTATCCCACCTGAAAAAAAACCTTACCTTAAGTAGTTGAATTGCCAGTCAAAGTGCTGCGCTCTGGTCTAAATTCAGATCCCAGCAAAAAGAGGGAGAACCCCTCCTCTGCTGGCTCCTAAATACCCTCTAGGCCACCCCCCTTCTCCCCCTTCCTCCCGTCCAATCCTTTCCTGCTTACCTGTTCTGTCATATTTGCCATTGAGGGATGACATCATGACCCCCCCCCTTTGCCTGGGCCTTCCTTCCTACTATCCCCCCACCTCACCCTGAGCCTACCTAATCTAACCTGCCCCACTCCCCAGCCAGTCCTGTCCCCCTGTGCCTTTTTTCCTAAGGAATCCCCCTGACAATTTAGGTTGTCCTTCAGGGGCAACCACATTTGTCATTGCTGAATGTTGATTGCATTGGCCAGTTGAGCTCGCTCACTGCCCCCTGTCACTCGCTCGCTGTTTCTTCCGGTGCTGCGGGCTGCTCTTTTGTACTGCGCTCCTGCCTGCATTGGCACCTTTTTCTGCCCACAAAGAAATCTGCGGCTGTCCCGACAGAGCTGCGTTGAGGTGGCTCACTCCCCCTCTCTCACTTGCTCATTCTGTTTCTCCTGGCGCTGCAGGCTGCCCTTTTGTACTGGGCTCCTGCCTCTGTTGGCGAGCTTTTCTGCCCAGAAGAAATCTGCAGCAGTCCCAGCACAGGTCGATTGAGCTTGCTCACTCCCCCTCTCTTACTCGCTCATTCTGTTTCTGCTGGCGCTGCAGGTTGGCCTTTTGTGCTGGGCTCCTGCCTGCATTGCTGCGTTTTTCTGCCCATAAAGAAATCCACAGCAGTCATGATAGAGCTCCATTGAGCTTGCTCACTCCCTCTCTCTCACTTGCTCATTGTGTTTCTCCTGGCACTGCAGGCTCCCTTTTGTACTGGGCTCCTGCCTGCGTTGGCACCTTTTTCTGCCCACAAAGAAATCCACAGCTGTCCTGACAGATCTCCATTGAGGTCGCTCACTCCCCCTGTCCCACTTGCTCATTTTGTTTCTCCTGGTGTTGCAGGCTGCCTTTTTGTACTGGGCTCCTGCCTCTGTTGGTGCCTTTTTCTGCCCACAAACAAATCTGCAGCTGTCCCTACACAGCTCCGTTGAGCTCACTCACTCCCCCTCTCTCACTCTCTCATTCCATTTCTGCTGATGCTGCAGGCTGGCCTTTGGTACTGGGCTCCTGCCTGCGTTGCCGCCTTTTTCTGCCCACAAAAAGAAATCCGCAGCAGTCACGGTGAGCTCCATTGAGCTCGGCTCACTCCCCCTCTCTCAGTCACTCGTTGTGTTTCTCCTGGTTCTGCAGGCTGCCCTTTTGTACTGGGCCACTGCATGCGTTGGCACCTTTTTCTGCCCACAAAGAAATCCACAGCTGTCCTGAAAGAGCTCCGTTGAGGTCGCTCACTCCCCCTGTCCCACTTGCTCATTTTGTTTCTCCTGGCGCTGCAGGCTGCCCTTTTGTACTGGGCTCCTGCCTCTGTTGACACCTTTTTCTGCCCACAAAGAAATCTGTAGCAGTCCCAACAGAGCTCCGTTGACCTTGCTCACTCCCCCTCTCTCACTTGCTCATTCCATTTCTGCCAGCACTGCAGGCTGCCCTTTTGTACTGGGCTCCTGCCTGCATTGCTGCCCTTTTCTGATCAAAAAAAATCTGCAGCAGTCCCAACAGAGCTCCGTTGAGCTCACTCACTCCCCCTCCCTCACTCGCTTGTTCTGTGTCTCCCGGCACTGCAGGCTGCCCTTTTGTACTGGACTCCTGCCTGCATTGGCGCCTTTTCCTGCCCACAAAGAAATCTGCAGCAGTCCTGACATAGCTCAGTTGAGCTCGGTCACTCCTCCTCTTTTACTCACTTGATCCTAATCGGTCCCAAACACTGATTTCCGACAGCGACTGCGGTATTCTGAACCGGAAGCGCGAAAACACATTTTGGCCAGGATGTGAAAAATGACAGCTGTACTGTTCATAAAGAGGTGTGAAAAAATGCCACTGTTGAAACTCTGGCATGAAAATATTACTACTATGGGTTAAGGTGTTTGGAACTGCGAACGCGCTCGTAAAACACTCATTTTATGAACTTTAGTTACCACATTTTCAACATAGGCATTTTAGGACCTCTGCTAATGAACAATATCACTGTCATTTTCATAATGTGTCCCAAAAATGGATTTTCCACAGCGACTGTGCTATTCTGCACCAGAACTACGAAAACACATTTTGGCCAGGATGTAAAAAATGACAGCTGTACTGTTCATAAGGAGGTGCAGAACAATGGCAATGTTGAAAATCTGGAGTGAAAATATTGCAATTTTGCAAAGTTACGCAGTGTGCGAGTAACCGCGACGACGACAGAAATAAGTCATTTCTGATTTTTCTACCAAATTTGCAACATAGACTTTTTGAGACGCCGCCTCATGAACACTGGCATTGTCGTTTTAGTAATTGGTCCTGAAAGGTGATTCCATGCAGTGACCGCGAAATCACTTTTCGGGACTGATAAACGCCATGTCAGTGCCTGAATTCATGAGGAGGGGTCCCAAAAATCCCATGTTGAAAATTTGGTGCCAAAATTCCAAAAAATGCCTGAGATATGCATCAAAGTTGGAAAAACCCTATTTATGCCATCATACAGCTTATCGGTATTTCCTCAGTTTCGGTCGGCTTTGAAGAGTGCAGACATGTTCCCAGTCCACCAAAGATCATTGCACCATGCTCTGGAGGTAAGTATGGGGTGAGGGGTGTGTGTGGAGAGGCAGTGTATGCAGACAGTGGGCGTGGGTTGCGGGAGGGGGCAGGGAGACTGCGAGGGACTGTTTTCTTTTTTGTACTGGTTAAAAAACAAAAAAACATTGCGGGACTTTTTTTTTTTACAGGGGCATGTGCCACACTGGGGTGGGCTCTTAGCATGCCAATGGAGTGTTTTCTGGGGTGGCAACTGTAGCCATTGGGGGATTGGGCACCCCTGTCGGCACAAAAGGGTGGCACAAGAGCCGAGGTTGATTGGGCACCCCCTCGGCACAAATCTAGTGGTTTGTTGTGGGGGACATTATGCCGATGAGGAGTGGGCTCCCCCCTCGGCAAATCAAACTGGGAGGGGACATAAGCTGGTGGGGAGTGGGCTCCCCCATCGGCAACTTAAACTCAGGTGGGACTGAAGCCGATGGGGAATGGGGTCCCCGTCAGCAAACAAAAACTGTTGTGGGGGCCGCATGCTGCCGAGGGGAAATGGGCACCCCTCTGCAGTGGGAGTTAATTAATATTGTTTGTGAACATGGTGGTAAGCCGCTGCCATGTTCACAAACAATATTACACGTGGCAACATTCCGCCCAGCAATGATGGGTCACTCCCTCATTGCAGCAGAATGGCTGATGCTGCATTGATGAGGCGGCCCCTGATTGCAGGGGCTGAAACATTTCAAGGTGGTGGCATGCTGGCTGAACTAGTGTCAGCAGCAGCGTGCCACAACATTGGGGAAAGCGGGCCAAGCCTTTAAAGGCTCTGGAGGCATTGGCCACAACAGTGCTGCACCTCCACAACCTGCTTCTGGCAAGCTGCTGCAATATGTGTCTTGCACATGCACACAATCAACATAAAAATGACCTGGCAAAAGGTGGGTAGAGGGAGAAGAAATGGGGGAACTGCAACACAAGTTACGAAGTTGACTCTCGGGAGACATTACAGAGGTGCTGAAACAGCATCGATGGACTGTTGGCTGCAGATATGTACCTAAGGAAGAGCTTTGAAGACACACTTGGATATTTCCAGTTGGCTTGTGGTGATTCTCTATGATGAGAGCTGTTAAACTAATCAAACCTGTTGGTGATATGATTTACTGTCTATGCTTTAATTTGGTGTTTGCCTCTATCATTTTCAACTTGATAGCAACAATAGTAAGGTTTCAGAGGCATCTATTACACCCCTCATGAAGGTGCATTGACATGTTTCTTCCCCCTCATCTCTAGTAAAGGAGAAAAGACATTCTGCACATGTCAATATCTTCTCCTAGATTGTGGCCAGCTTTGCTTCCATTTGAGATTTTCCTCACCTGGAACTTCTTGTCCATGGCAAGGGACTTCTGGCTGTAAATCCCCTGAGCAGAAGTAATCTGCACAATTTAATTTAATTTGGGAGAAAACCTTGTGGAGTGCAGTTTGATTTTTTTATTTGGTTAAAAACAATGTGAGGTCACTCTATACCTGCTCAGGCTAATCATTGGGGACTTCTCGAAATGTTTTGTGTTGCTGTATTCATTATTAATTGTTGCTGTTTACTCAGAACAGTTGATCTAGTTCTACAGAGAATACATTCCTGGGGCTCAGTGCCACTGTTAACGGGTAGGACTGACATGTAATACTTGGGTTGTCACTTTTTCCATAGAGAAAAGGTGATGCTAAAAACCTGCAATACCATCAATTCTAAAATTCTCTTTCATAATACTATTGCTCTGCTGTAGTATTATAAAACTTATGAAAAAGAATGTGTGTCAGTGAAGCTCTGAGGTCACGGTGGTCTTCCCAATCCACTCTAGTCCTCTTCATCAGAACAAGGCTGGACTTTGGTTGGAAGAATTGTCACTTCTGCCTACCCAGCTCATGGCAGTAGCAACGGTATGGGAGTGGTGTCTCCCAAAACGTCCCTGTTATTCATATTGAAAGCTGGGGCAGTGGAGTAGTTGGATGCCTGCTCTGAGTGGTAAACCATTACCCTCACATCCCACTCTGTATCCCTACTGAGCGAATGAGTGATGGAATGGTGCCATAGTCATGGAACTGGGCCATCGACATGGTGAGCCGTGTCAAGTACTGCAGCAGTGAGTGTAATGCCTTATCAAAACTGGGGAATATTAAAAAAGAACAGTTGAGCAAGTGTCCATGTATTACAAAAAACAACACATGGGACTCTATCTGTTACAGTGCTGGTAACACCATCTTGGGATCCCATGACATCATAAACCTCTCAAACTTTGCTCTCGTGGTTTATGATATCATAGAAATCCCTCTATGGCATTACAGCACTGTACCAGATGGAATTCCATATGTTTTCTATTTATATTTTTGTTTGCACAATAGTTTTGGGAGTTTCCTGTAAACAATGCAGGGGGTCCATGTCTATCCAGTTATTTCAGGATATTAATTAATTTGAATGATAATTCTCTCAGGTGCAGCCCAATGAATGATGGCCATACCTATCCTTAACTGAGGCATGTCTATGCAGGTAGATCTCAGAAGATACACTGGCAGGGTTCTGTGTTTCTACCTTCTAGTCTCCATAATCTTTGAAGTCCATACCACCATAGCCCACCTGCCAGTTGGAGACCCAAGGAAATTCAAATGGGACAGGTGCAAGAATGAGGATGGTAAGGGGTCACTGCACCCCAGTCAACCCTCCGAAGAGCTCAAACACAAAGGAAGTTTTTGCTTTTATCTGTTTAATACAATTACATCTCTGTTTACAAATGTGCATTAAGTATTCTCCGTAGTAACTTTTCCTGTTCTTGTTGGATGTTTTTCTACCCCTTTTTCCATCCATGTCTCAAAAGCCTCTTCCTGGAATCGTCTGACATTCTGCTGATGAGACAACAGTCATATCACAGCAATCTGCAGTCTGAGGCATCTACATCATCTCCACAGACATCTCTGCATTGTAGTTTTGATGAACAGAACCTATGACAACAATACCATGAGGAAGCTAAATATAATGACTTATAATATAAAGATCTAAATTCTATCACAAAATGAATACAAACTGTCTCAGAATTGTACTGCTGTTCATACTGAGGTTGGATAGGGAACCGTGTGATGCCGAGAGTTCCCATACGAACAAGCCAGCAGTAGATGGCTATTTGGTCTATCAAGTCTGCTCATGTTGCAGGGTCCACAGCTTGAGCTACTGTCCCTGCCCCCGCTCCCTATTCCTTCCATCCTCCCTAACCTTGACCCTTATCCCCCCCCATACCTGTCCCAGCCTCTCTTAAAGCTGCCCACTGTCTTCAATGAGATTACCTCTTCTGGCAGTGCATTCCAAGTCTCCACCCTTTCTGTGAAGAAGTGCTTCTTGACCTCCCTCCTAAACTTCCCACCCTCCAGCTTAAGACTATGCTCGCTCATGTTATGGTTGCCACTCAGCTTAAAGATACTCTCCTTATCAACCTTATTTATCCCTGTCAAGTACTTGAAGGTTCCAATCATGTCCCCTCTCTCTCTCTTTCTCTCTCTCTCTCTGTCTCTCACTCCCTCCTGTCTTCAGGGAGTACATGTTCAGTGCCCTCAATCTCTCCTCATATGCCTTACCCTGCTGACAAGCTATCATCTTTGTAGCCCTCCTCTGGACTTTCTCCAGCAGGTTAATGCCCTTTTTAAGGTGTGGGCACCAGTACTGAACTCCATCATACCAAACAACCAACTATCCAGTCTAGATCTGAAAATTTCTTTATTTTTACTAATGATAACCTGCAGAGGTAGGCTAGTCCATACCTACACAGCCCTCTGAGTGAAAAAAATATTTTCTCTTTCTTGTTTTGCATTGAAAACTATTTAACTGTAGTGGGTGCCCTCTTGCTTCCTTTGCATTTTGCTTGAAATCAAAACCCATTTCCATAAAGAGAGCTGGATCATTTACCACATACCACATAAATAGTAAGTCACCCCTGTTACCTCTTGTCTCTAGTGACATGATTTTTAATGATTTAAGTCTATATTCATAGTCGAGAACTTTTAGGCTAGTAATATATTTAGTGTATTTATGTTGAACTTGTTCTAAGTTTTGACTGGCTAATTTATGTTAGTGTGACCAAAGTTGGGAGCAGTTATCTATGTGGAGTCTTACATATGCCCTATGCGGTGGTAACATTACTTTAGCATTCCTTGTAATGAAGTTATTTTTTATTGTCCATAGAATTCTAATTCATCTAGTCTCTCCAAATCAACCTCTCCAGCAGAACATAAAGCAGTCTGTCCCGGCTCTGCTGAAAATCCCTCTCCATCTTCTCACACATCTCAGTAAGACTGTCTCTTGTAGCTGTTGGTTGCCAGGCATACGATTGTGACCCATCTAGCAACTGCTTGTTGCTAGGCCTAACAATGTGCTGCATCTTGTAGTTGGCTAGAGCATTGTGACAGATTTCCTCAGTCTGATGTCACACTCTGATGTCACCACTCCTACTTTCATTTGGTGCAACACACCATTAATGCTGAGAGTCAGTCAAGTGCTGGGATAGTAATGAGTGTCCCCATGAACACAGATGACCCCAGTACCTGGTCCTCTTACGCAATTTTTTCCCAAAACTTCAGCACGTACAAGGGTCTTTCTGTTTCCAGAATCCATGAGTCCTTTCACAGCCTTATCTCCCACCTTGACCTCTGTTAAATAGTTGCCCAATTTGCTAAGGCCTAATCTGCTTCAGTATTACCTGTTTTATTTTTAGGGCAGTTTCTTGCAATATGGCCTGGCTGATTGCAATTATAGCAAATGAAGTCTTTAGGTACAGTTTTGTTGCCCCAACCAGAGTTCCTATCTAACCTGGAGTTAGACTGAGAAAAGGAGGGTCTTACTGGTCCTGCTCTGTTTCCTCCCTGCTGTGGCATCTGTCTGGCCATCTGATAGTCCTCAGCCAAAGAAACAACCTTTTCCCCATTTTCTGGTCTGTGCTCTTTTACCCAAAGCTGCATGTCTGTAGACAAAATGTCGATGAACTGCTCCATTGTGAAAATGTTGATAAGCTGGGAGACTGATTTGCCCTCTGGTTGTAGCCATTTAATGAGATGCTATTTGAGTAGGGTGTAAGCTTCTCGGGGATTGTCGAATGACTGGTACTTCGGGGACCAAATGTTCTGCCTATGAGTCTCTCCTGAGATGTCATATCTCTTCAATATCTTTCTTTTCATCAGGTCATAATCTGCTGACTGAACAGTGTCCACATTACTGTAGGCATGTTGGGCTTTATCTGTAAGATAAGGTACCAGCCTGAAAGCTCATTGCTGCTTTGGCCATTGGCATGCACTGGCAACCCTTTCAGACGTAGTCAGGTAGGCCTCAATATCATCTGAGGGGCACAGCTTTGTCACTTTAATGTCTTCCAAATAACCTGGATTTTGTTTATCTGTGGGAATTGTACCACTTTCTCAATCTTTAATGGCCTGCAAGGCAGACAGCCATAGTTACATGTCTTCTTTTCTTTCTTTCTTTCTCTTTCTCTTTCTCTTTCTGCACTGCCTCTACATTTATCTGTGCTTCTAATCATTGGAGGTCTTTTTCTCTCTGCTTCTCTGTCTCTATTTGTTGTATCTTCCACCATTTGAAAAACTCAGACAGACTTCCTGGTGGTCACTCCTGTTCTGTCTTTGACTGAATCCATACCTTTCTGCTATGCTTCCCTGGTTCCAGGTCTAGAACCCATGAACAAACTTTTGGAATTAGAGTATGCACAGCTTAAATCCAATAACTTCTGACACTGAGACTGAGACAGGGAGAGTGAGAAAGCAGCCACAGCTTTCTTGAATCAAGGAGGTTATTTTCTAGACTACACTGAACTGAATTATTATTTTTTGGATCTGTGTAAGTAACTAGTATTGATTCTGTTTTTTGGTGGACTTTTCTTAGTTTTAACTTTAATTTGCCAGGGAGGAACTGTAGCTGGGAGATATTTGCAGTTAGTTGTGACTAGACCTATTACTTAGCCTTTGTGAAATAGGTGTCTGAAAGGAAAGAAGGCACTCCCTGGGGTGGAGGGTAAGAGTTGTAGGTGATTGTTTCTGGACGGCATAGGTTTACTCCCACCCGACCTCCCCTCACCTCACCCACCCCAAGCACATAACTTCCTTTACAGCAGGGGCTCTGATATCACTTCCCCAAAACTGCTAACAACATACACCTGTTCATATCCTTAAAGGCACAGCACACTGAATAAGGGGTAGAGACACTCACATGCTTGCACACACTAAAACAAGAACAAAAAACAAAAAAAGCATCTGTAACTGGAAGGGACCCAGACATGTGGGGAGTGGTGCAATGCACTGGCTGTGGAGCTGCAGTCTTCCAGGAGACATTCTGGAGACTGCGTTGCTGCCCTATTTGCAGGCACCTCTTGGGTTTGAGGGAGGAGGTTGTTCGTCTCCATGCTGACCTGGCAAGGATTCAGGAAACCTGTTCCCCCACCCAGGGACCACCCAGGCCACTGCCACTACCTCACAGGTTGCCAAGAAAGAGGAGTGGTTGAACCACGGTGGGCTCAGGGAGGGTGAGGGTGGTGGAATAGAGGTGCATCTCTCCGGTTGTGCCTCTCCACAGTTTGTTCACCACTCTGGCGAAGCATAGTTCCTCTATGGAGGCACCTGCAGTGGAGACCAAGGAGGATGCTGGGAACCTCCACAATGGAGACCCACAGGGGTGTGGCCCAGGATCCCACAGGGGAAGGAAACAACTCCTGGTGGGGGACTCAATTGTTAGGGGGTAGAACTGGGGGAGGGAGGGAAAGGAGGTAAGGTGTCTGCCCAGCACAAAGGCTTAGAGGGACAGGAAATGAATCCTCAGGATTGTGGGAGCAGTGGCAAGGGGAAGGGAGCTGGATGTCATTATCCACCTAGGGACAAATGACCTGGCTGAGGATGGGATCAGAGCAGTGCAACAGGAGTTTGTGGAGTTGGGGAGGAGCCTTAGACAAGTAGCACACATGGTAACTTTCTCGGAAGTGCTACCTGTCTATGGCATGGATGAGGCTAGGGCACTCCACATCATGGGATTCAATGACTGGTTGAAAAGCTGGTGCAGATCTCAGGGATTTGGCTTCACTGGGGACTGGGACTCCACCTGGAGGGGTGCAGGCCTATACAGGTGCGATGGTCTGCATCTATCCTGGAAGGGAACCAGGATCCTAGGTGATAGGTTTAAATGCTTCAATGGCAAGCATTTAAACTAGTCAAGGGGGGAGGCACTGAAGAGGAGAAGGGGAAATCACAGCCCCCCCAAAATCAGGGTAAATAATGAAGTAAACACCAAGATAGAGCAGTTGATTGGGAGAAGGGCAGGGGTAAAAGGAGAAAAAGACAAAGGCAGTAGGGACAGGGATGGGGCAAAAAGAAATAAAGCCATAAAAAAAAGGAAGGTAATGAGTACCAATGCCCATAGTCTAGGTAAAAAGCTCCCTGAAATGGTGGCCTTGATGGAAGAGGGATGCCTGGACATTGTGGCAGTCACAGAAACATGGTACACAGAGAACCATGACTGGGATGTCAACATACCATGGTACACAATCTACAGGAGGGACAGGGAGGGAAGAAGAGGAGGAGGAGTAGCTCTCTATGTATGAGAAGGGATCAAAGCAACATAACTAAAGGGTAAACAGGGAGGAGAGAAGGCACTGTGGGTCACCCTGGAAACTGGAAATGGTACTACAATCCACACAGGGGTTGTATACAGGCCCCCATCTCAGGGGGAGGAAATGGACAAGGAGATGATAGAAGGCATCTTTGGTATGGCAGAGAAAGGGGAGATATTGCTGATGGGGGACCTGAATATGCCAGATGTTGACTGGAGCACCTTTGCTGCAGCCACATCCAAGAGCAGGGCCATTCTCAATGCCCTACAGGAGGCATGCCTCAGACAGCTAGTTTTGGAATCCACTCAGGAAAGAGCAATCTTAGACCTGGTACTCTCAAATGGGGATGGAGAGAGGATCTCTGATCTTGAAGTGGGTAGCCATCTGGGAACAAGCAACCACCAAACAGTGTGGTTCATGATAAACTTAGCTGTAGAGTCAAGCCACACAAAAGTGAAGGTACTGGACTTCAGGAGGGCTGATTTTGTCAAAATGGGAGAGTGTCTCAGAAAAGAACTAGCAAACAGGCAAGAAGGTGGGGTGCAGCAACAATGGGGAAACATCAAAACTGCCATCACAGAGGCAACAAGTCTTTGTGTGAAGCAAATAAATCAAAGCGAAAGAAAAAAAACACTATGGTTCTCAAAAGAAGTGGCAGGGAAGGTAAGGGAGAAAAAGATAGCATTCAGGAAGTATAAGGAAACACAGAAGGAGCAGGACAGAGAACTGTACCAGTTACAGCAGAAGGAAACAGGGAAGGCAGTCAGACTAGCAAAGGCCCAAACTGAGGAAAAGACAGCCAACTCAGTTAAGAAGGTGGATAAAACCTTTTATAGGTACATTAGGGAGTGAAGAAAGACTAAGGCAGGGATAATGAGGCTGAACAAAGAGGAAGGTGGTTGGGCAGAGAGCGACAGTGAAAAAGCTGGGATACTGAATGAATACTTCTGCTCAGTATTCATAATGGAAAAGCAGGGGGAAATACCCAATCAGGTCAATAGAAGCACTCTGGATAGGGGGGTTGATATTAGTCCTTTCACAGAAGAAAGAGTTCTGAAAGAACTCTTAAAACTGAAGGTGGATAAAGCAATAGGGCCTGATGGGATTCACCCCAGAATTCTAAAAGAACTAAGGGAAGAACTAGTAACACCACTGACTACCCTTTTTAATAAATCATGGGAGGATGGTGTGGTACCTGAGGACTGGAGGAAGGTGGATGTGATTGCCCTTCACAAAAGTGGGAGCAAGACAGAGGCAGGAAACTACAGACCTGTCAGTTTGACCTCACTGGTAGGGAAAATGATAGAATCACTTCTGAAGAAAAGAACTGTTGAGTACCTAGAGGCCAGTGGGGCACAGAACCCAAGGCAGCATGGATTCACAGCGGGAAGGTCATGTCAGACAAATCTAATTGATTTATTTGGCTGGGTGACCAAAGCAGTAGACCAGGGAGGGGCTGTGAACATAGCCTACCTAGACTTTAGCAAGGCATTTGACACAGTCTCACACAAAAGATTAATAAACAAATTAGTCAGCCTGGGAGTGGGTCCCAGGGTGGTAGCCTGGGTAGAACACTGGTTGGACAACAGGACACAGTGGGTAATAGTAAATGGAGTCCACAGTGAAGAAAGAAGGGTTACCAGTGGGGTACCGCAGGGTTCAATACTGGGGCCGGTCCTTTTTAATATCTTTATAAGTGACATTGCAGAGGGACTAGAAGGGAAAGTATGTCTCTTTGCAGATGACACAAAGATCTGCAACAGGGTTGATACACAAGGTGGGGTGGAAAGGATGAAAAGGGACTTGGCAAGGTTGGAGGAATGGTCAAATGTATGGCAGCTTAGATTCAATCCTAAGAAGTGCAAAGTAATGCACCTGGGAAACAAAAACCCAGGGGAAGAATACACAATGGGGGGTGACATACTGACAACAACAAAAATGGAAAGGGACCTGGGGGTAGTCATATCAGATGACCCGAAGGTGGGCCAGCAATGTGAGAAGGCAGTAAGGAGAGCTGGGGGGATACTGGGATGCATAGGGAGAGGCATCACCAGTAGAAAACAGGAAGTTGTTGGCCCTCTGTACAGACAGTTGGTAAGACCACATCTGGAGTACTGTGTACAGTTCTGGAGACCCCATCTCCGCAAAGACATAGACAGGGTGGAGGCTGTCCAGAGGAGGGCAACCAAAATGATGCAGGGTCTGCATCAGAAAACATATGAAGAAAGACTAAAGGAACCAAAGATGTATAGCCTCAAGAAAAGGGGGGGTGCATGATAGAAACTTTCAAATACCTCAAGGGAATCAACAAAGTCCAAGAGGGTAGCATCTTTCAGAAAAAGAGATGTGCACAAACAAGGGGGCACAATTTGAAGATAGAGGGCGGACGACTTAGTGGTAATGTGAGGAAGTATTTCTTCACAGAGAGCGTTGAGGATACATCGAACAGTCTACCTGAGGAAGTCGTAGAGTCAAAAACAGTGGGGGAATTCAAGAATGCATGGGACAGACATAAGGCAAATTCTAGTGGGGGTAGGAGGAAGTAGGCTGTTGGTTAACTAGGATCTGCAGCTTATCCGTTAGGTAGGGAATGGGCAGACTAGGTGGGCCAAGCGGTCCTTATCTGCCGTCAAATTCTATGTTTCTATGTTTCTATCATACAGTATGTGGAGAGGCTTCTGTATGTGGTGTGGCTTCGGACACAGAATGACACCAGTATTAACTAACTCAGATACCTCTATCACCAAATATATTGGAGGCTTAGGTCAGGAAGCATGGGCAGTCCAGAAGAAGCTATAGAAAACCACAAGTGGTGATTTATTGTACACAAAAAAATAAACTAATTGGAACACATCAGCATTTCTCATCTAGTCTCTCCAAATCAACCTCTCCAGCAAAACATAAAGCAGCCTGTCCTAGCTCTGCTGAAAATCCCTTCCCATCTCCTCACACATCTCAGCAAGACAGGCTCTTGTAGCTGCTGGTTGCCAGGCATACAATTGTGACCTGTCTAACAACTGCTTGTTGCCAGGCCTAATGCTGTGATACATCTTGTAGCTGACTAGAGCATTGTGACAGATTACATCAGTCTGATGTCACACTCTATCACAGCTGTCTGTCTCAGCCATAATTCCACTATCTCTATTTTATGTATCAGGGAACCCAGCAAGTTAGAAATTAGAAATTAGGAATTAGTACAGGATCGGTAATGGGTGCACAATCTAATAGAGAGTTGGAAAAGATAGCGATAGAGATAGTAATAGAATCCTTGCTTCTGGTTTCCTCCTACATAACACATAAGGGACAGGGCCTAACTTAGCCCTGTCACACTTTCCAATGACTGCATTCATTTGTTCTGTAAATTTCAAATCATGTGAGACAAGAACTCCCAAATCCCTTTCAACAAGTGTTTCAGTCAAGATGATGTCCCCCAAGTGGTACTGATGCTTGATGTTCCTGTACCCTAGCTGCATAACTTTACACTTTTGTATGTTTAATGTCATACCCCATGTTTTTGTCCAGTTCAAAATGGTGTCCAGGTCATTTTGTAGTGACATGAGATTTTTCATGGTACTGCAATCTCTCCCTAGTTTTAAATAACTCACAAACTTTACATTATCATTAACTATAATGTTGTTAATGTCAGCAATGAATAAATAGAAGATATACAGGCCCAGTACTGATCCCTGTGGGACACCACTTGATACTTGTGCCAGATCTGATGCTTGTCCATTTATCACCATCCTCTGTGTCCTCCCGTCCAACCAAATCTCTATCCATGATATGATTTTAGTACATACCCCTCTTTTTAATAATTTTCTAGTGATATGGTCATGAGGTACCTTGTTAAAAGCCTACTGAAGTCGATACAGATAATATTGTAGGGTACTTTGTTGTCAGGGCTTTTACTAACTGTTTCATAAAAGCACATTACAGTAAGTTGGTTAGGCACAATCTTTTCTTGACAAATCCATGTTGTGAACTGTCAATGTTACCCCAACTTTTATCTAATAAATCTTTTATTATAGCTTCCAGGATTTTACCTAAGAAAAGAAATGCTGACTGGTTGGTAGTTTTTTAACCTTGGTCTTATCCCTGTTTTTAAAAATTGGGGTGAGGTTCGTTGTTCTCCAGTCCAGTGGCACTACTTTTGAATAGTTTTTTTAAAGGTATGATAAGATGTTGGGACATCAGTATTATCAATTTTCCTGTGATGTTATCAGGGCCTGCAGAACAATCTTCCTTTATGTTTTTTGATTTTAGCGGATATTTCTTCCTTAGTAACAGTGAACTTGTCTCCCAGGTTGTTATCGATATCTATGGTTACATTCTGTTTGTCATCATATATACTTCCAAAGTAGTTATTGAACATGTTGCCCATATCTTTTGGATCCTGTACACATTTTTTATTTTGTTCAAGAGGACCTAGCTTGGTTGTTTTTTTAATGAATTTATATAACCATAGAATGCATTTGTATTATTTACGGTTGCATTATCTGTTAAGCTTTGTTCCACAGTGTGCTTAGATGGTTTTATTTCTTTTTTATACTCCCTTTGAATATGCTTAAATTTGTTCCAGCAGTGTGTGGTTTGTTCATTTTATAGAGTTTATATACTTAATGTTTTTTCTTGATTAATCTTTTTATCTTTTTATTCAGCCATCTCGACCTTCTTTTTTCTCCATTTTTTTCTTTTGTTGTATTTTGGGATATATTTGTTGCATATCTCCAAGATTTTGCCTTTTAGTATATCCCACATTTTCTCTGTACTGCATCCTTCCAATATGGTCTCCCAATCCAACATAGCTAGTTTATTATTTATTTTTATTGTGGATACAGTTGCAAGAATCGCTTCTTAACCAGTCTGAACACCTAAAACTAAAAAATCAATGGGTTAGGCAGGTATACTCTGCAGAGCATCTTTCTAGAAAAAAAGAGGAAGTGTGCATGCTTATACACAAACTGATACCATATGAATTACTTCAAGTAACCACAGATGGCAATGGTTATTGTATGGGTATAATAGGAACAATTCATGGTTTTATACTCTCTTTTATGAATATTAATCCACCAAATTAGAAAGATTCCACTTTCTTCCAGAATACTCTGCTACATTTTTTGCAGGTGGACTAGTAGCCCCACATTTTTGTGTTATGCACCCCAAGATGAACTGGTGCAATAATAATAGACTGGCTGATAACAGTTCCACAAAAACATTAAAAAAACTATTGAAAGAAATGTGATTTGTTGACATATGGAGGATACATAACCCCACAGTCAATGACTGTATGTTTCATAGCCACCCACATAACTCCTACTCTAGGACAAACTTCTTATGTCTCCATCAGCAATTTCTACATTTAACAATAGAGTGTATAATAAAAAGTATCACCCTATTCAACGCTGCACCAGTTTTAATGTTTTTTAAACTGCAACTCCCAGGGAGGCACTCAGTTGGGAATGTCAGTGTCTCCTTGCTCACTGAGATCAATTTCAAATAACAGATTTCAAGCTCTGTTGAGGAGCATATAGCAGTTAATGCAAACACAGACACATACTCCAAGTACATTTAGGAAACTCCAAAGGTGAGATTTAAGGGGGGAATAATTGACTATTACTCCAGAAAGAAAGAAAGAAAGAAAATGGGGGGGTGGAGCTTTTGATGATATTAGAAAAGGAGATTGCAACATTGGAGGCTTAACATAAGAGAAGGCCTTCACAGAGTACAGTATTAGCTTTTCTTACAGAGAAATGCACAGACATAGATCAACTGCTTCATATTAAAGTTGAAGTGGCTTTATGATAAGTCAAACAAATGTAATACAGAAATTGCAATATATTAAGCAGGCTATTAGCATTCAGATTTTGTAGGCATCATGTGGATCACTGGATTTCTATAATTAAACAAATCCCATACTTCCAGGCCTGCTATAAGGCACATAGTCAATAAGTATAACACATATGTATAGATTAGATTATAAGTTGTAAGCACATGAGAAAACCTCTGAGTTTTTATATTAAATACATCTTCCAATTCCAATGGATAATAAGAAAGCAACATGGACACTCCAATTTTGACAGTGAAAAGTGAATTTGCCATTAAATAGATGAAAGCAGGCAGGACTAGTGCTGCATGAGATTTCTAGTACTCTTGGAAAGTTGTGCAAAATCACTGGTTTTGCATCCATGCAATCTTTCTAAAATTCCATCAATATTAACATAATGTAGTTGTCCTTTTTTCCACAATTGCATATTTTGTCCTCAGGTGGAGCTCTTAAAATGTGTAATTTCAGATGCTAGTACCCTTTCCCCCAAATTGCACATTTAAAAAAAAAATGTAAGTTCTTAATAATGCACAAGTTCATCAAATAGCACAATATTTTCCCAAATTACACATTTGTAAGAATAAGAATTCTTAAAAATATGCAATTTCAGAAAATAATGGCACAAGTTCAGCATAAACTTTTGAAAATTAGCATTTGTATGATCCTTAATCAGCAAAATTGCAATTTTGGGCGGAGTAAAAAGCGACATAGTACTGTATACTGTGCTCAGTTAACCAAGTCATGCAAAAGTACATGAAAAATTGTGCAATTTTATGAAATATGCATGAAACAGATTTCCATCACTTCACCCAAGACACTAGGAGGACCAGATGATTTTAGTGGCAAATATTATAACTTGTTTTGGGGTGAACTGCTACTCATTCTACAGAGAGGTTTCACTACTGTAACAAAGCGTGTTTGCCTGCCTCCAGAATGGATGGAGCCTTTGATAACCATGATACCCAAAACATGGGAAGACCCTGAGAAATATGAATCTTACTGACCAATCTTGTAACTTAAAAATGATGTAAAATTGTTCATGAAAGCTTTATCCATCAGGCATTTTATTTATTTATGTATGTAGATATGTATTAATTAATTAATTAATTTAGTTGTTGTTTGATCAGGTAGCATCCATTGTCTGTACCAGCTTTTATCATCTGAGGAATATTGCCAGGATAAAGCCCCTAGTTCCGCCACTGGACTTCCCCACTTTGGTGCATGCCTTCATGACATCCAGGCTTGACTACTGTAATGCACTATATCTCAGGGTCTCTGGGGGTACTCTGCGCCAACTGCAGCTGGTTCAGAATGTGGCAACGAGGCTATTGACAGGACAGCTTAAATATTGTCATATTACTCCGGTGCTGCATCAACTGCACTGGCTGCCGGTTAGGTGGATGGTTCTCTTTAAGGTGGGTTTGCTCACCTTTAAGGCCCTACATAGCCTGGGCCCTGGCTACCTGAAGGACCTTCTTGCACCTGCTGTCTCAGTCCACTCCCTCTGCTCCTCCTCCTCCTCTAGGGGCCTCTTCACAATTCCCAGGACGAGGTTAAGAACTGCTGGTGACAGAGCATTTAGTGTTGCTGCTCCCGTCCTGTGGAATTTGCTTCCTTTAGCTGTTAGGGAGGCCCCCTCTGTTGAGGTATTTAAAGCCTGCCTCAAGGCCTTCTTGTATAATCAGGCCTTCTCGGACTATGTTTTATAGTCCCTACCTGTCTTTAAAAAAAAAATAATGTTTAATTCAGTTTTAGTGAGTCTAAATGTAGCTGAAGTTGAGGGTAGCAAATTTTGTTTTAACTGTTTGGAATATTTTATATAATTGATTACTACTGTGTTGTTTTGTATTTATTTGATTGATGTATGGTGCCCAGAGCCTCCCGGATGGGCATCTTTTTAAATAAAACTTGCCTTGCCTTTTGCTATCCAGATAAGGTATTCTAGGCAACTAAATGCCTATTTTCAAGTATGATCTAGGAGCATACAAAAAGTAACAAGACAGGGAGCAAGCAGAACCTTGAGGACCAGGCAGGCAATAAAAATACAATTACTATACAAACTGTGTTAAAAATGAGAGCAATACAGAAGTAGTTAAAAAATAAGCATTTGACAATGCTGAATGTTGTATTGCTGGCATTGGCATCGATAGTGCAGGAGCTAGAGAGATGCATAATAGGAATGGCAGTGAAGTATGGAACTGACATCAGCCCCACCCACCCTGCAGAGACTGACAGACATTGAGGTGTGCCTTTGGGTCATCAGCCATAATGCTCATGCCATTTCACCTCACCCTACCCTGCAGACTCTGACAAATGTCACGTTGTGCCTTGGGGTCATCGGGCCTTATGCTCACCCCATTCCATAAGGTGGTACATTGAGATGGGTGCAGTATAGGAGAATGGGGTGAAGTTTGGGGCTGAAGAGTCCAAGGCACACCTTAATGCCTGTGACTGGCTGCAGGGTGGGGCTGGGGGTGGGGGTGGAATGGCATGATCATTACAGCCAACAATCCAAAGGCACACCCCTGACACCTGTCAGTCTCTACAGGGTGAGACGTTATGGTTAGAAACTCTAACAACCCTGGCGTTAGTTGGTATTTGCACTCCAAAGTTTCAACATGGCCTTTTTATGATCCCACCTCATGAAATCATTTGGGACCTCTGCTCATGAACAGTTGCACTGTGATTTTGTTAATCTGTCCCGAATGTTGATTTCCCACAGTGAACGTGCCATTCTGTGCCAGATATGCGAAAACACATTTTGGGCAGGATGTGAAAAATGACAGCTGTGCCATTCATAAGAAGGTGTGAAGAAATGGCAATGTTGTAAATCTGGAGTGAAAATATTAAATATTCTCAAAGTTACGAGCGTGCATGGAAACTTCACAACACATGCTCGTAACATAGTCATTTTGTGGAATTTTTTCACCAAATTTTCAACATAGGCATTTTGGGACCTCTGCTCATGAACAGTGTCACTACAATTTTCTTAATCTGTCTCAAACATTGATTTCCTGCAGCGACTGAGCCATTATGCACCAGATGTACGAAAACACATTTTGGGCAGGATGTAAAAAATGACAGCTGTACTGTTCATAAGGAGGTGTGCAGAAATGGCAATGTTGACAATCTGGAGTGAAAATATTAAAAATTCTCAAATTTACGAGCATGCATGGAAATTGCAATGCATGCTCATAATGCAGTCAGTTTTTTGAATTTTTTCACTAAATTTGCAACATAGGCTTTTTGGGAGCCCACCTCCTGAACAGTGACACTGTCATTTTGTTAATCAGTCCTGGAAGGTGATTCCACACAGTGACCATGAAATCACCTTTCGGGACTGAATAACAACATGACAGTGACTGAATTCATGAGGTGGGTTCCCAAGAACCCCATGCGGAAAGCTTGGAGCCAAAAGTCATAAAAATGGCTGAGATATCCACCTAAGGTGAAACTCCCATTTATGCCATTATACAGCTTACAGGCATTTCTTCAGTTCACAGTCAGATTTGAAGAGTGCAGACATGTTCCCGCTCCACCGAAGATCATTGCGCCAGGTTCCGGATGTAAGTATGGGGTGAGGGTGTGTGTGAGGAGGTGGGGTGCGCAGAGGATGGGTGCGGGTTGGGGAGGGGCACCGGAAACAATGAGGGACCATTTTCTCTTTTTACAGGTAAAAACAAAAAACAAAAAGACATCGCAGGATGTTTTTTTTTTTTACAGGTGTGTTTTGGCACACTGGGGTGGGCTTCCAGTGTGCCACCTGTGTTTTTTTCGGGAGGGGGACTAAAGCTGATGGGGATGGGGCCCCCTGTTGGCACACAAACTGTATCTGTGTTTGGGGGGGTGCATGATGCCAAGTGGGATTGAGCACCCCTTTGGCACACAAATTAAATAACTAGGGGGACATTATGCCGACAGGGACTGGGCACCCCTATCGGTAAGTGAACTGGGGACAGGGCATGTAAACAAGGGAAATGGGCACCCCCGCAGTCATCTTTTGGGGGGACTGTGAGAAGCAGATGGCAACAACTGCCACCATGTTTATTGAAATGTTAAACCAGGCAAGGCACGCCCTGCAATGACGGGTCACTCCCTCATTGCAACAAGGAAATTGTTTCAAGTTGGTGGCACACTTTTGCACTGCTGTCATTGACAGCATGCTATTTCATTGATGCCACAGAGCCAAGCCCATAAAAGCAGTGGCACCATTGGCCACAACATGACTGCACCTCCAAAACCTGCTATTCCAAACTACCACAATATGTTGTTTATGCTTGTGCGCAAGACAACGTAAAAAATCAGGCCCCAAAAAGTGATCTGATATACAGTGATATATGTGGGGTATGAAATGAGCTGATTTACAATATCATTTTTGTCTTCATGAGAGGGCATTGGCCTATTGATACCTTGCAAGTAGGAAACCCTTGATTAGTTACTCCTTAGCTACACAGTCTTACTCTATAGTGGGACTGCATGGACCTTTGTTGTTAGTGGTGTGGGTACACATTAAGCATGGTGCTTAATGCTAGCTGCCGCTCCTTTAAGAGCTCAGAACAAATGTCGCAATTTATATTAGCAGGAGCTCCTAAGAAACCTCTTAGATTTTCCGTCTGTCAGTCAGTCTGAGTCTGAACCTCATAGTATGCTGACATTTCTGTGGTATGACAATAAACACCATTTTATTCAGTTGCAGTCTTTCATACAATCTAGTGAGGCATCCACCAGAGCAGCAAGAGATGGGTGTGGCAGATCTTAAGAGAAGGTAAAGGTCCTTGTGGCAGACCAACACCAAACTGCTACAGTGGCATATAGAGTGGGGGGGCACGTTGGTTAAATCTTTTATTCCCCAGTGAGCTGTCAGCAATGACCAAAAGAAAATAAGAGTTGTTTGCAGAAGAAAATAAAGGGCTTAAGAGCCCAGGAGTATGTCTGGCTTCTCTGGACCTTCCATGCTCTGATTAAGTATTCCCTCAGCTGGGACCATGTGTACCTTTGTTGTTGGCAGGTGTGGGGCCCGGGAGCTCTTGCTTAAATACAACTCTCTCCCCCATGACTAACTGTATGGCAAATATCCCTTCTGATATCTCTACTTCTTCTAGCTCAGATTGGGCATTCCCTTGACAATAATATCAGCACTCCAGTGTATCAGTGAATTTTGTTTTAATGTGCGGACTTGCAATGAATAACAGAGATTGTGCAAAATTATTAGAAAGTGCAGAATACAAATGAACCACGACTTGACCAGCCCCAGTGCTTCGAGGCACTAGACCTCTTCCACAGGGGATGTGGCTGGTCAGGTCGTGGTTCATTTGTATTCTGCACTTTGTAATAATTTTGCACAATCTCTGTTATTCACTGCAAGTTTGCACATTAAAACAAAATTCACTGATACACTGGCATTCTGGTGTTTATTGTCATGCCAGTATCTAGTTTACCAGCACCTAGTCCTTGCCATGAGGATAGTCTTCTGTGCAATTTTGGGCATTCCCTTGGCTGGATAGTCCTACTCCATGATGGTACTATGTGGACCTTTGCTGGTGGGAGGTGGCAGTTGCTCTTGCTTACATACAACACTGTTGCCATATTGGACTCTTTCCCCTCTGAGTCATTGTATGGTAAATATTCCTTCTATATCAGAAGTAATGTTCACTGGAAATAAATTAAAGAAGATGAGATGGTCTTAGAGGGAAATAATGGTCTCTTAGTGATGCTGGAAGATGGTTCCTTGGACTTCTTCTTCTTTGCTGTGTAGATACACTGTAAGTGCTGTAGGCAATGCCTGGCAGGAAATGGGAGGCAGTATAGTGCAGTGGGTTAAGGCTCTGAGCTGCAGATCTGGAGATTTGGGTTTAAATCCCACAGCTGCCTAGGTGCGTACTGTGTGATCCTGAGCAAGTCACTTAACTTCCTTGTGCTCCAAGGTCACATCTGGAAACAACCTTCAGCTTAGTGTGCTACTCCTGGTTAAACAGTGTTCCCCTTTCTCCAATGCATTCCCTAGACTATTTTTTTACAGGTGAACCACTATGCCTGTTCTCTCTTGGTCCAAGTGGTGGCTTGTCTTAAGTCTTAACCTGCTGTTCAGACTACTTCAGTTTTGGTTGGTCCCCGCTAGTCGATTCTGGTTCCCTTTAGTTTAGTTTGGTCAACTTTCTGTCTTGAACTCCCTGAATACACTCATGTGTTGAATTCCACTCCCTCCGAATGATCAGTAGTCAATCTAACGATTCTGACTTCCAATCATATTTTACCACTAGTCCTCTCATAGAACTCTCCCATTATTCTAACCCTGAATTAGAGCAGTGCAAATTTTTCAAATTACACTTCTGCCGGAATTCTGAGAAATTTTGGAAATTCTGGCTAATTTCATAGATTTTTTCAGAAGTGGAATTGTGAAATCCCAAAACTGGGTTTTTTAAAACTATGGATTAGGAATCCATGGGTAACATGAACTGCAGATTAGTATTCAGCAGTTTATGTAAACCATGAATTCATTTTCCAAAAACCCTGGAATAATATTCCAGAATATGTTTTCACTGTTTACATAAAAATCCTTTTTTTCAGAATTCTGCAGAATTAAGAAAGAAATTCTGAAAAGCATTCTCAAAGCAGAATTGACACTCCATACAAAACTTGCTGGCATATGACCACATTATGCCCATCTTTACCCTAAATGGAATGAAAATATGTCCCTCTGTCTGTTCTTTTTTTAGCTCTCAGAAAATGGTTAACAATTTCTTTATCCAGTTTAAAAATTTAAAGAGGGAGTCCATCCAAAAGTGCTGCATTGCAGAATTAGAATAAGCATCCCCTACAATAAATCTCCTACCAAAAAGTAAGTTTCTACCTTACTTCATTTTAATGAGCTATTTTGTAACCCTGATTTCACTACCTGTTCAAAAAAGCCAGTTTCAGTGAAGAGCCATTGATAACGTCATAACCTGAACTCACAATCTAGTCCTCCCTGTCAGCAACCTTATAGGATCTGTTTCTTCAAAGTTTAAGAAACTGTATCTGTGGTAATAAAAAAAAAAAAAACTGACAGGGTTGGTTGCAGTGCTTGCATTTCCAGAATGTTCAGATGCATAGTACTGTACTTTAGAACGTGTGAGGAGGTGGTTTTGGAATGCAGCACTGAACCAAAGTATAGAATGTCACCACATTTTACCACATTTCAAAATTGTGCATCACATCTCCACCACATTCCAACATTATGCATCCCAGCCACATTCTAAAATTATGCATTCTTGCCACATTCCAAAATTGCACATTCCTGCCACATTCTGAAGTTGTGTCTCAATACCACATTCTGAAATTGTGTCACAACTGTATTCCAAAATTGTCACTGCTACATTCTGAAATTGTGGGTCACCATCAAATTCCAAAATTGTGTGTTACCACCACATTCTGAAATTGTATGTCATCACCATATTCTGAAATTGTGCATCAGTACCACGTTCCTAAACTGTGTGTCACATCCACATTCCAGAATTGTGTATCACTGCCACATTCTGAAACTCTGCATCACCACTACGTTCTGTAACTGTGCATCACAGCCATATTCCGAGACTGCATCATGGACACATTCCAAAATTGTACATCACCACCACATTCTAAACTGTGTGCACTGGCACATTCCAAAACCGTGCTCCACCACCACATTCCAAAACTGTGCATGATTGCCACTCTCTGAAACTATGCATCACCACAACATTCCAAAATTGTGCGTCACTGACACATTCTGAAATTATGCATCACTACCACATTCCAAAATTGTGTGTCACCGCCACATTCTGAAATTGTACGACACCATCACATTCCAAAATCGAGTGTCACCACCACATTTCGAAATTGTGCACCACCACCACATTCCAAAACTGTGTGTCACCACCACATTCTGAAACTGTGCATCACCACTACATTTGGAAAATACATTCCAAAATGGTGCATCACTGCATTCCATAATTGTGTACCACCATCGCATGCTAAGAAGGTAACTTCCTGCCACATCCAGAATTGTGTGTAAACTTCCATATTCCAAAACTGCCTGTCATTGTCACATTCTGAAAATGTGCATCCCCACTATATTCCAAAATTGTACATCCCCACCACATTCTGAAAACAAGCATTTGTCAATGCCAAATGTTGCTTGCTTGTATGTGCTGTGTAGGTATTTGGAAGTCAGTGGAGTGCAAATATTGAAAATTTGCAAATGTATGAGCGTGCGTAGGAACTGCGCAATGCAGGCTCGTAAAACAGTCATTTTTAGGAATTTTTCCACCAAATTTTCAGCATAGTCATTTTAAGACCTCTGCTCATGAACAGTGTCACTGCAATTTTCTTAATGTGTCCCAAAGAGTGATTTCGCACACCAACTGCGCCATTGTGCGCTACATGGGCGGAAACACGTTTTGGGCGAGATGTGAAAATGACAGCTGTACTGCTCATAAGGAGGTGTAGTAAAATGACAATGTTGAAAATCTGGAGTGAAAATATTGAAAATTCATTGAACTTCACGGCGTATAGGAACTGCACAATGTACGCTCATAAAACAGTCGTTTTTAGGAATTTTTCCACCAAATTTTCAACATAGGCTTTTTGAGAGCCCACCTTATGAACACTGGCAGTGTCATCTCGTTAATTGGTGCCAAAAGGTGATTTTGCACAGTGGCTGCGAAATCACCCTTCGGGTCAGATTAACGCCATGACAGTGAGAGCATTCATGAGAAGGGGTCCCAAAAACCCCATGTTGAAAATTTGGTGCAAAAATTCCAAACAATGCCTGAGATATGCAACAAAGTTGAAAAAACCCTGTTTATTACATTATACAGCTTACCAGCATTTCCTCAGTTCCCCGTCAGCTTTGAAGCATGCAAACGTGTTCCTGGTCCACTGAAGATCATCGCACCGAGGTCCGGAGGTAAGTATGAGGTGAGGGGGTGTGGGGAGGCAGGGTGTGCAGTGGGTGGGCGCAGGTGGGGGCCCAGACAGCGAGGGACCGTTTTTGTGTTGCAGGTTTTTTTTAAACAGGAGGACGATGCAGGACATTTGCCACACTGGGATGGGCTCCCAGTGTGGCACAAGGATGCTGTTTTGGGGGGCCATGGAGCCGATGGGGGATTGGGCACCCCCGTCGGTGGCTGCATCTGTTGCCATGCTGGGGTGGGCTCCCAGCGTGGCATTGTTACTCGAGAGGACAGTGAAGCCGACGAGAGTTGGGCACCCCGTCAGCTATACCATGTGTTGCCACGCTGGGGTGGGCACCCGGTGTGGCATGTGCAACTCAGTTTTTTGAGGGGCGCAGCACAGCCGATGGGGATTGGGCACCCCCATCGGCTATACAGTGTGTGGGGAACGCGCGCAGATGATGCGTCGCGTGTGTGTGTGTGTAGGGAGCACGCATGAGCAGGCGATATCTTATCGCTGCTCACTGAAACGTAGCTCCCCCTTTCAACTGTACGCCACTGCACTTTAGACTGCTGTCATAGACAACTCCAGCAGCAATTGGAGAACTGCGGCCGTGTCTGCAAACACACTGACTGAATTGGAAGAGGGCTGCTACACCTCCGAAAACTCGGATGATGGCACTATGTTTCTTGCACATGCGTGCAAGCAACATAATGAGTGTCATTGTCACATTCTGATATTGTATGTCAAGTTGCATTCAAAAATTAGGTATCCCTGCCTCATTCTGAAATTGCATATGACTGCCACATTCTGAAACTGTGTCACCACCACATTCTGAGATTCCGTGTCCATCCCACATTGAGAAATTGCAAGTTACCACCACAATCTGAAATCAAACATCCCAAACACATTTTAAAATTATGTGTCACCTCCACATGTCAAATGTATGCATCCACAACAAATTACAAAATTACATATACCTGCCATCTTCTACAACTATGTTCCCCCACATTTTAAAATTGTGTATCTTTACCACATTCTAAAATATATATCACACCATCACATTCCAAAATTACGTGTCCCAGCTACTTTCTGAGATTATGTTGTTGCTGCATTCCACAGTTCCAACCTGGTGACATTTTGAAATCTCATACTAGTTTTGTAAACATCGAACACAACTTTGTAATTCTAAAGCCATGTTTTCCACTGCATTCCAACCCCCTGTCACATTCTGAAGTACTGTACCTTGCATCTGCACATAATGGAAGTGCATGCACTGACCCATCCAGTGTCAGTTTTCCTTTTTCAGATGTTTACTACAACAACTGCTTTTTCAACTAACATCGGAAAAGTAAGTCATATAAGGTAACTTGCAGGGAGGACTAGGCTGTGAGGTCAGGTGATGACATCATCAGTAACGCTTCTCTGAACTAGCTTTTTTGAACATGCAGTGAATTTAGGGTTGCAAATATCTTGAAACTTTTAAACAAAGTAACTTAGAGATCTCATTTTTGGCATGAGGCTGATTGGGGATATGCTGATCCAAATTCTGAATTTATTGATCCCAGAAATTTTGGCTGGACTCCCTCTTTAACACTCTTTTTCTTCAAGCATTTTCTTTCACGAATACCCTGGTTGAGAATATGGCTAAACATTGGCAATTACTATTGTTTCTTTCCTTCTCATGGATTGGACCAGGAACCTGCTTCCATAGGGGTATAAATAGGAACCTCCCCTATCACCAAGCCCCTCTTCTTGGCTGGGCTAAGGCTGCCTCCACTTAAAGCCTCACTTGCTGCAACTCCTGTCTCCTTCCTGTGCTGTCTGCCATCTTAAAACATTGTGACATTATTGCACAACATTTTTCACACACAGACAGGTCTGCTCTCCTGTTCTTGCTTTCCTGCAAAGCTTCCAAATTATTTTAACAGCAAGTATCCCAGACGTTCCAGAAATCTCCCTCAGAAGGCGACAGAAAAATGACCCACCTCTGACGTGCCTTCCAGTCTGGTGTCACACCCCCCAAGCTGCCCTCACAAACCTGAATGACTGTCAGTTTTACTAGTGTGTAAGGAACATGTGTGGTGTTTTTGTGATCACTTCTGTTTGAGCCCTTTATTCCTTCAGAAAAATCATTGCTGTGGAACTGGGTAATGCACTGCCTCTACACTTCTCTGTGTAACCCCTTTGCAACTGTGTGCACTTTTGTTTCAAAATAATTCCTCTGGAAGAAAGACTCTGCCTTCTACACCTGTCCTTTGCTTGGTTTGGGTCCAGATACTGTAGATTCCATTTGTAACTTTTCTCTCAAGGGAAGAGGTGCGGGCTGCTTTGTCCATTCCCCTACTGTGTCAGGCCGTCCCTGCCTGTTCACACCACTCTAGAAGTTTCTGTTAGAAGAGAAGTGCTGCTGCTGTCAGAGTGCTACATGTAGGTGCTCAGGGAAATCCTCTGCTGTGCAATATGATCACACTGCCTTTCAGGAAAACCTGCAAATGGCTAAACGAATGGCACTTTACTGAGACAGTTTTAGTTTTCCCACTGTGCTGCTTCCTGCACTTTCTGAGTCCTTCCTTGAAGATAAAATAAGCCATTTTTTTATATCCAGTTATGAGAGATACACAGGGTAAACTGCAGATCTCTGGAAGATTATTAAGTAAAACTAGCTGACTGTAAAAAAATCAACACGTTCATGAAAGCAGGTACAAAGAACAGATAACAACCCAATGGGAGACCAGCCATCTACTAGTTTTGCACATGTAAGCTTTGTCAAGAAGTACCTCCTATCTATGTAGGTGATTCTTAAATAGCAGCCACTTAAAGGGGAACTACCCCTTTTTAGCAAAGTTACCAGGGACTGACAACAAGGAGGAATGAATGAATAGAAGAAATGTAAAAATTAGGCATAATAAAGAAAAACCCACAACCAAAAATCTACTACAAAATGACTGTAATATGTACAGATACATTAGTTTGGCCATTATAAATTAATCACACTGTGTGTGGTCCTCTAGCAGCTAGCGCAGCCTCATCTGTGTGTACCTGTACACACAGCATTCATTTTGAAGTAGGTTTTTTTGTGTTTTTTCTTTGTCTCATTTTTTCACTTCTCATATTAATGCATCCTTGTTATCAATCCCTGGGAGTTTTGTTTAAATGAGGTACTGAAGTTTCCCTTTATGTGGCAACTATTTAAGGGTCACCTGGATATACAGTATGGGAGATATGGTACCTCAAGACAAAGCATGCTTGTGCAAAACTAGCTGAGGGCTGTTCTCCTACCAGGTGTTTGCCTGTTACCTCGACTCTGCCTGTATTTGTGAGTGTGCCTTCATTTATTACAGCTGGTTGACTTTGCTTGATAAACTTTCTGAGATTTGTACTTTCCTCTGTGTTTCTTTCATATCTGTGTGCAGGTGCCAGAAGTTTTTGTTTGCTCTTCTATTGTTTATCGTGACACAGTAGCCAAGGAGCGACACTTTTTTGTTTCCTATTTTTATACGCAGCACTCATTTATATGTTGAGAGTAGCTGGACACTTTTACGTCTTGAAGTGACCTCCCCTGTTATATCATTGTTTACATGCCTTTTTATTCATCAATTTATTTGAATTTTGAAGACTGGGTAAACCACTGAGAGCACAGGTCCCTTTTACAGGGGTGACCGGGGATTAGTTACACACACAGTATTCCACACAGTAAGAACATACATTGTGTGGAGTAAATAACAAGGAGCACTGACACTGGCAATGTGTACAAATTGAAGCTGAATAAGATAAAAACAGGATATACAACCATATGCAAAGATCCGTACAAAGAGAGAAATCAAACTAATACATTATTAGTTACGTCAAGTTTTAGAGCACATTTCGCATACACATATCATAATAAACAATCCCTAGTGCAAGCTGCCTCAGAGTAAGTGTAAGAAGGAAGGGGAAGGAAGAAACACAAGGATAAGGAAGAATTTAGAGCAATTTATACAAGGTGCCATTTACTCTAGGGTTGCAGTATAGTGCTAGCATGAGTAGTTGGGCTTAGACCAGAGAAGGGATTTAAGCCATTTCTTAAAGAGTGTGTATAATGGGCTTTCGCACACCTCTGAGGGTAAGGTGTTCCACAGATATGGGACAGCAAAGTAAAATGACCTTTTCCCAGAGTCATGCTGTACTTTAGGTATAACCAGCAATGGAAGTGCTACAGATCTTAGGAGGCGGATAAACTGCTTTTACTGAATGATACCAGTTAGGCTGGGTGGAGACAGGGGTTGAAGTTAGATAGATAGATAGATAGATAGATAGATAGATAGATAGATAGATAGATAGATAGATATTTTATTTACAAAGTGCCCAACTCTTAAGACTCTGAGAACTGTACATTAAAACCAACAATACAAGGCAAAATATTTAAAATCATACAAACACACACATAATAAGTTTTTACAAATACAGCCATCATTCTATCTAACTGAAATCAATCAGCAAAAGCCTGTTGGAATAGATATGTTTTTAATCCCCTTTTAAAAGCTTCTACTGAGGAAGCCCTCCTTAAATAATCAGCCAAGGAGTTCCACAGGGTAGATGCGGCCACCCCGAATGCCCTATCCCCAGAATGTTGCAACCTAACCCTGGGAATCCCAAGGAGGGCTCCCTCGGCAGAACGGAGTGCCCGAGTTGGATGGTAAGGGACAAGGAGCTCTTGCAGATAGTAACTTATAAATAAGGCAGAGTAGAGGATACTGCAGTCTATTTTCAAAGGAAGGCCAGTCCAGGGAAGCTAATACTTCACAGTGATGCCCTCCGCAGTTTTTGCTCATTTAATGCAGAGGGAGCTGAACTGCAGAGGAGCTGAAATGGTTTGGTTCTTGCTGGATTATGACATTGCTTCTTCCTTGGTGCCAGGTTGTAGCAGTGTGCGTACAAGTTTCACCTCTCTATTATTTTTATTAGCTGACCTTTTAATGTCAGGATCTTACTGACCCAGTTAACAGAACACGGTGTGAAACATTTCTCTGGTATATTATTTTTGGAAACTGATGCATGCAGCTTGCATGTTAATAATTATATGCATAGCTGTAAGTGATTATGAGTATGGTTATAAAAGCTAACGTCATCTTCACATTTTCAGGTGTTTGAATTTTAAAAAGGGCACATTTTCACAGTGGGTACTTGCAGAAGTGCAGTCAGTAATGAAAGAAAATCAGAAGGTTTCTTGGGGGAAGGGAGACATATACATTTTGAATTTTATTTATAGACTTTACAGTTATTAAATAAAATTCAAAATGTATATGTCTGCCTTCCCAAGCATCTTTCTGACTCTCTTTCTTTACTGACTGGGTTTCTACAACTACCCAGTTTGAAACTATGCCTTTTTTTTAAATGTACACCCCTGAAAATGTGCCTCTTAATCTTCCTGAAATGTATGTTCTTTACTTTCCATAATATGTTAATAATTCTATACCCCTCCAAAAATGTGTACCCCATTTCTTATGAATTATTTTCCTCACCAAAAATGTGTGTCTGTCTCTCCACATAAAATGTGTTCCCTTACCCTGCTAAGGTTGTACCTCTTGTCTGGCCTGAGATTTAAACTCCTGCCCCTCTACACATGTTTGCCATCCTCTTGAAATTCACGCTCCACCTGAAATTGTAAGTCACTTTCCCCAGCCATAATTCTCACCTTTTAGCCCCCTGATTTTTTTTCATCTTCAAATTTTAAATCTCTTTCCCTAATGAAATGTGCATCCCCAACCCATACTGAAATGTGTACTCCTCCTGAAATCTGGGGCAGGATTCACAAAGAAATGCATGTGTGCAAAAATTGCTTTGCTGGAGAGACTGATATTCCCTTGTCAATCTTCATCATTCATTACTGCTGGGTATAAGCCGGAGGGCAGCACCCGCCATGGCAGCTTTTTTTTTTTCAGAGGGAGGTGTCAACGTCAACAGCGCTATCCATGTGGCTGAAACACTACACAGAGCATGCAGGTTGGTCATTAGGTGCTGCAGACTCCTTCTCCATCCCACTTCTGTTTCTCCAGCCATTGAGGCCACACCTGCTGCGTGAGTTCAGAACAGTTTGCAAATACGCCACTAGGCCTTCGTTTTCAATGCTGCTCACCTTCATCCTGGTTCTCTTATCCCGATGCCGTTGGAAGTCTGGTAAGATCGCTCTTTTTACTTATATCGATGGCGCTGGGATCTTTTGCTCAGTTTTGTGTATTAATTTCTCATCATGTCTGGTTCTGGGGCAAAAAAAAAATCTTAAGTGGGCCATGCCCCCATGCATTGGTGCCCCTGTGGCTGGCATTTTTCAGTTTCGGACTGACAAGATGTTTGCTTGCAATGCCTGGGACCCAATCACAACATGGATCATTGTGACACTTGCTTCCTCATGGACCACCATGTTCTCAAAGTTCATGTGTTTAAAGTCGGCAGGGCCCTGCCAACTTTTGGAGGGCAACGTTGCTCATGGGTCTCCAAGGCCAGGACTCCTGACTCTTTCTCCAGGTCCACTCTTGGGTCTATACGGCCCAGCAAGGAGAAGGCCTCCTCCAATTCTAGCCTTGCTGAGGAGGAGGCCTCTTTTGTGGCACCAGAGGAGCAATGCAATTAACTGCGGAGTCGTGTTGCTGGCACTGCCCCAGCAGTCACCTCCATGGAGGTGCATGCTCCCCCAGTGTTGCAGCCCACAGCTGCTGGGTCTGGCATTGGCGGACCCTTGGTACCACCTCCAGGCACCATCCAGTATCCCGGCACTGTTCGTGGCACTGTTAATCAGGACAGTGCCGTGGGCAATGCCATGTCCTGTGGTGCCACTGCCAGGGGCCCTCTTGGGGTTGCTAGTCTGGAGGTCTGCCTGGTCACTTCCTCTTCGGAGGAGAATGACTCACAGGTTGATCTGGACTGGCATCCTGGCTCTTCAGAGTCAGACAGCCCCTTGGGAAGTGGTATCAGGCATCCCAGCATCACTATCCCAGAGTCTCCAGAGCTTTTTTTTTTAGTGGATCCTCCAGCTGAAGGTGGCTGTGGATCAATTGAGGACACTGACCTAGAGGCTCAGGGTGGGGTGTCCACCCTTGGGAGGCCGGGGCAGCTGCCATTCCTGGTGCTGCCTGGGCCCTTGAAGGGGAGGACCCCCCTCTTCTGCAGTCTCCCTTGGGGTGCCTGTGGGATCAGGGGACCCAACTTCACTGGGGCTGAGGAAGAGGGCAGCCTCTGAGTCTGAGGGGTTATGGGGCCCCTTCCACTGCCCTGGGGGGGTTGGGAGGAGTCACAGTGCTGAACCCCACCTTTCTCTCAAGGTCTCAGAGGCTTCTTTGGTTGGCAGTGAGGAGGGTTGCCCTTCATGACACATGCAACCCCAGTCACATCACCGGGGAGATTCTGCCTTAGGGCTCCTCTGGAGTTTGCCATCTCAGACACAGCCTTCAGAACCCGGTGTGGCCCCAGGGTTCCTCCATTTGGTGGGACCAGTCTCTGGGTCTCAGAGCCCTGGCAGAGGATGGGCACTTTCAGTTTGGTGCCCATCACCCATCCCTCTGCAGACACCTCATCCTCTCCCAGGCCATGTGGGTCCCACAGGGCCCTTAACCTGGGAGATGTTCAGAGCTACCATGGCAGCCTTTCCCAATTATGTCAGGGCCATGGACAAATGGGTCTTTCACCTGTCTCCCCTGCCGCAGGAGTCCTCTGAACATTCAAGCTCCTCTTCCTTCTTGTCTCCCTCTTCCAAGGGAGAGGAACATTCCATCTACCTGTCCTCCGACGCTGATTTCACTGAATATTAGCAGTTCCTTTCTAGGATGGTTCAGGAGCTTCACATCTCTCATGTGCTGAGAATCAATATCGAGTGAGAGATGTGCTCATTCCTCAGTGAATTCATCACCCACCACCTGGTGGTGCCCTCCTGGCCCATTCCTTTCCAGGAAGCGTCTATCCGCATCTGGCAATCTACAGCTGCCCTAGCCCCAGCCCCAGCAGACTGCAGGAGATGGTATTGCACCCCTCAGCAGTCTCTAGGTTCCCTACTTCACCCACCTTCAAGCCTGACATCTCTAGATACTCCTTCTGGGCTTCAGTGCTTGGTGTATGACAGACTCACGGATCTGGATTCTGAAGAATTCAACCAGTGGGGGCAAAGTGTTTTCTCTTCAGTTCATGCATTAATGTGTGTAGGTTCTCATCAGGCTCACCACGCTGCCAATAACAGACACCTGGGGTCGATACTAGTGCAAGTCCTAGCATGTTTGCTTGATATGGAGCAATTTAGACAAGCCATTGCCCTCTCTGCTCAAGGTCTGGAGCTTGCAAGGCACCACGTAAGGGCGTCTTACATCGCCAATGAGGTGGCGTCCAGACTAGTACGGACAGCAATCTGCATTAGGTGGATGGCGTGGCTTCGTCTATCAGGTTGTCACCCATTGCTCGGTGTAGGGTGATCTCCACTTTCCGGGGGACCCAACTTTCTTCCCGCAAGGCAAGGAGAGTTCTTCAGGGGCACCTCCCATCCTCCCGGCCACTGGGGACACCTCCTTGCCCTGAACAGCCTTAGACCTTGATGGTCTAGTATGGCTCTAGGGTCTCCCCCTCCTGCACCTCACCTGCAGGAGGTTGCGGGATCTGTTCCCTCAGAGTTATGCCAGATCCCCTCCAGTGGGCTTGGTACTCACCCGGCAGTAATGAATGGTGAAGACTGACAAGGGAAGATATGAAAATGACTTACCTACCATAATTCTTGATCTTTTCTTGTATCTTCACCATTCATTACTGATTCCCACCCTCCATCCCCTCATGGACCTCAATTCTTGGGTGTTGCCTCCACCCTGCTAGCCTTCCCCCTCCTAGAGACCAATTGGGGGCTGAGTCCCCCTGGTACCTCAGAGCTCTCTGTTCCTTTTCTAAAAGACACAGAGCATTCATCTTGGAGGATGGCAAGTAGGGTCTTTGCCCTAAAACTCTCTGAGGGAACTCCCTCAGATTCTCTTCACAATGCACTGGGGTGTCCCCCTCTCAGGGCTTGGAAAACCCTCTGGCTTATGTCACCCTCCAGCTGTCATTGTATCAGTGCAGTCCTAAGAGAGTCCATGGGATTTTCTCCCTCTCTTTGCATATGGCACTGATGTCCTGTGGTTCTCTTCTCCTGAAGTGGGGACCATGCCAGTACTTCACTGGGAAAATTTTGTCCAGATTTCTTTCCCTACACCTAAGTCAGGACTCACTCCTTTCTGAACAGGACTGATTGCCCTCCTAGGGGCAATCTGTGAGACCTAGGCTCTAGGACTTTCCTAATGCTCCTGGATAAAGGCTGAGAGGAAAGGTCTGCCTTCGACAAGTCTCAAGTCCTTCAATCCCCCCTCAGACCTTGCTTCCGTAACCTGCTTTAACTGGTGGTATCCTTGTTCCCTTGTCTTCAAATCCCATGAGGGCTTTGAAACTCTCAAGTCAGTGGTCTTCCAATTTGTCATGACAGACAGCCCCTCTCATCTCCCACCTTTATCTTTTACTCTCATCTCTTCTGCCTTTCCGCTTTATATCCTTTGCCTTATCCTTCTCCGAGACCGCCGAAGGATTGATTCCCTAAGGCTGATTAGGGTAGGGATCTCTTCTTTCTGTCCTCTCTTTGGATTATTCCTTTTTCAGTTTATATCTTTTCTGCTTTCTATCCCTTGGCTCTCTTGACTCACTCTCTGTTTCTATAACCTGTTTCTTCCTCTCTGTCTCAACAGAACTGGGATGATGGAGGAGTCTGTGGTGCCTAATGGCCAATCCACGTGCTCTGAACAGTGTGTCAGTCGTGGGCAGTGCTGCTGGTACCTACTTCTCCCTCAAAAAAAAGAAAAAGCTCCTGTGGCAGGTGTGCACCTCTGGCTTACACCCAGCAGTAATGAGTGGTGAAGATACAAGACAAGATCAAAAATTACTGGAGGCACGTAATTGTCATTTATTGTGCCAGAGCAGGGCAATGACATTCACAAAGTTATAGCGCCACCGCCAAACACATAGTGAATGAGGTGCAAAGCTAGGGGCACAATGGGAGCATATCATGCAATGCAACCATTTGCCTGAGTTGCAGAATAGCACAACACAATGCAATGGCACAGTTGCACATGGCATCAGGCCAAACGTAGGACAGTGGTACAAGGCTGCATAGCACAGCAGGGCAACACTGGCCCACAGCAGGGGCTGCCAAACATGGCTGGGCATGCCACATGCTGCCAGACATGTGGCCAGATGGAATATGTGTGGCAGGCCTATGAAGACAAGCACAGGTGACAGCACAGCAAAGCACATCTGGGTGGGCAGCATATCATGGTGGCTCAGCTGGTGACATGGGTGGACTGGGCTAAAAGGGGTGGGGCACAGTGTGTCCTGTATGGTACAGTACAGAGTCTGGAAGGAAGATGCCAGCGACAATCCAGGGAATGGCCCCCAATAACTGCTCACAGGCAGAAATGGCAACCAGTCCCAGTGGATGCCTGCCAGCACACAGGTTTCTGTTTGGCAAGGGATACAGGTGGTATTTTTATTTGCTTTTGGTTACCGGGTGGGTGCGCTAGACATAGCAATGCCTATTTTCAGGCACGACCCCGGAGTATACAAGGGAAACACATGACAAGTACAATGTGACATGTGTGGTTCCCCTCTCCACTGGACCTGAACAGGTGGAGTGTGGAACAGGAACACCCATAAGTGAAGCCCTGCAGGAAGAAAGAAGAGACACAGGACACATGATAACAAACATTAAACACATTTAATATGAAATAAAGTATGAGAAACAATGATACAAAAATAATTACAAACAACTATATGCAGGGAAGGATGCAGGGTAGGGATGGGTGGGGAAAGATGGGATGAAAGGGGGTGGGGAAGTAGGGGTAACTATGTACAAAGCAATAACTATTTACAAAGCAACTGGTGGAGGAAGTGGTGGGATACAGCTTGGGGCAAGGGGGCATGGAAGATGTAACAGTTGAAGGTGCAGGTGCAGGGGTGGTGGCTGGAGCAGACATTCACTTCTTGTGAGGATGCTGCAGACCTCCTGCATCTCCCAGAGCAACTCTCCCTGCTGCTCCTCCATAGTTCACAGCACCCATGCCTGCTGTTGGCTAAGGAGCTCCATCCTGGCCATCCATTGACACCTGTGCTGCCCCATACCAGGCTGCTGAGCTGTACCCAGGAGGAGGAAAGTGGTGTGCTCAGTACATACAGTATGTCGTAACTGTGCTGAGATGTGCAAGGTACCCTTTCCCCCACACACACACAAAACCCACTAGATATGTGTCTAGGATACTGATTGTGTGCTGTCCAGAGACAGTGGCACTCCAGTATGTGGAAGTCTCATGCCTAGGAATCTAGTGCATGACAAGATGAAAAGGGCCAATGGCAAGGTGTGCAAGGAAAACTAGGTACTGAGACCCAAGGCTGCGTGAACACACCGCCACAGCATGAGGGCCGGGGGAAGTGGAGGGTGACCTCCTGTGCGGCACCAGCAGCCATGCCTAGTGGGCCAGACCGACATGTGCAGCATGGGCCCAAGGGGCACATTAAATGGCAAAGCATACACACAGTGCCGGGAGGATGTCTGGCACAGTCCGGACAGGGCACAGCACCCCAGTGGTGAAACACTTATGGGTATGTCCCTCTGCGAGCTTTGCCCATGGCTGGCCACCTGAAAGGCAACAGCCCCGTAACTTAGTGAGGAAACAGCAGTGTTACCTGGAGATGCAGAATGTGGGACAACATGACAGACATGACGACAGGTGCGGAAAACACGCTCAAGGCTGGAACAGATGGCCACTTGTGGAGGGTGGTGCATCTGGACAGCATCCATGTGTCTGCGAACATATCACCAAACAGCTCCTGGGGTAGGTGGGGCCCAAGGAGCATGTGGCAGCATGTGTTACAAGGCCTTGTTACCACAGCCCCCTCAGCAAGTGGAGTACCAAGGGGACCATATGCAAACATGTCAGCAGGGGATGGAGGGATGTTGGTAGATGTCCAAAGTGGTCCGCTGCGGTCATACGGGGGCACAGCTGTGGACATGCAACTGTGGCAGTGCTTAGGCCATGGGATGTCACACCCGGCAGGCTATATGTGCATGCCCCACACTGAGCATGTCATTAATGCTATAGCAGAATTGGCTAGCAATGTTCCGTCCAAAGCCCATGAACAACACCCATAACAGGAGCACAAAAGCCCAAACTGCCAACACATAGCTACCACACAGACCAATACAGAAGGCTGGCATGACAACTACCAAGGGGCAACAGAGCACCAACTGTCAGGGAGACATAGGGAAATGGGGGAAGGGACCACACACCAAGGGTGCTGATGGTCAATGACCAAAGACAGCAGGACGAACAAGGGCAGGGGTCAGTATCACACAAAGGGTGCCCTGGTCCAACCAAAGGAATGTGGTCAGCCTGAGACATGGGCGCCTAAGCAAGAGGGAATACTGCTTGGACCCTGGCCCAAACAACCACAGACAAGTGCCTGGGGACACGCTGACAGGCAAGTGCAGGAATATGGCTTGCAGTACTACGACTGTGCTGCAGTGTAGGACCACTGCAGGGGATGCATGCATAAATGATTTGAACACATGGGCTACCCACTGCCACAGGACCACAGACCAGCACATGATGAGGGACACCCAAGGACCCTGTGGATAGAGGCACAACCAAGAGGCACATGGTCCTGAAATGGGAGCAACGATGTAGGAACACCACACTTGAGAAGCATCATATCAGGGCCAGGTCGCTGCTACCACCATGTGCTGAGGCCTCAGGCATGTTGCGGGTGTGTCCTATGGGATCCGGCATGTGGCAGGGTCACACCACACACTTACAATGTCCCTACGCTGGACATTGGAGTGTGTAGTGTGCCGTGTGGGCCGGTCACCCCAAGGCACGCCCAAGGGGCTGTAATGGGGATGTGGGGCACCAGGGTAAGGACGCCACCTACCATTGAAACGTCTGTATGCACACCCAGAATCTTAGGTTACTGGGACTTGGCAGACACCACACAGTGCACGATCTCTGAAGGTGAAGGCAAGTGAGGTATAAGCTGAAGGCATACTCATGTGACTGACCACTGCTCCTGGCATGGGACATGGGGTCCATCCGCCTCTGGCTAGTGGTGCTGCTCTCCCCCTACCCCTCTGGCAGACTGCATCTCGGGTCCTTTGATCTGCATCAGAAATAGAACTGAAACTGCCAGTGGCATGCATCAAACAATATGGTTCCAATACCCACCCGAGGACTATGCTGACAAGGTCCATGGCCGAGAGACATCTGTAAACCATGACTGCCTGTTCTGTGTGGTGCTGCAGCTTTGTCACACGCGTGCCCACACACACCCAAATCTGGCCAAGGCAGACAACAGGTCACTGCTGGTGACAGGGGTATGGCACTGCTGATGCAGCGGACACCCTGTTGGCATAACATGCAACCCAGGCATGCACATAAGTTTCTCTGGCACTATGCCGATGGCCACCAGCCATGCTGCGTGAAGACCCCGTGCACTGGTGGACAGCCTCAGAACCCTGTGGCCACAGCCAACATCTTTCACAAAATGCACAACCTGACCATGCCTGGCAGATGTTGTGCACCTGCAAAGATGCAAAGGCAAGGACTTGCCTGATGCACAGGTGGTACCATGTGTGCATGACAGATGTGGTTGGTAGGCATGAACAGCTGTGTGACCCATGGATAGCTCATGTTTTGCAGAAAGGCACCCACAGGCTGCTGTGTGCAGTCATGTGAGGTACCAGACAACTACTGCAGCACACATGGGAGAACACAAGGTACATGGTATGTGTGGGGGGGGGAGTGTACATGCAAATGCACACAACAGTGACAGAATGTCAGACACAAGCACACACGGGGGTTGGGACTGCATGTGAGAACATATCTAATTGGTACATTTCAGGATCCACTCTCCAGAAGTCTCATGCAGGGCTCCCCCCCACTAACAAAAAAGCAGAATGGCGTCAATGACAACAGGCACACGGGGCCACATCATTTACCCAGTAACATCACTTTGCACATATAAGTGTCCAGCATTTCAGCAAGCCGGTGGTGTAAACAGTGACACTGACATGTTAGAACAGAGTGATAGAGATGTGGAACTGTGGCTGAGACAGCATGTTGTGTATGTCATGATGGGCACCCATAGTACAGCATGTCAGGGAACGTTCTATGCCCCTGCGGCAGTCCACAATGTGCTGTGGTTACCCTGTGTGCATGTCACTTCAGGGTGTCCATGGTCAGGCAGAGGTACAGCACCCTGGGATGGGCATATGCTGTCATACTGTCATACTGCCATACACCATGGCGGGGCATGTCAACGGGGGCACATCACGTAATGAGACGTACAAAAAATCTGACAGAATGTGGCCTGACCTGTGGGGAGATGGACAGACCAGCTAAGTGGCATGTCCTGTGCACACAATGACATATTGAGTGGACTGGTGGTATAGCAGCAGTGCTATACCATCAGTGGGAGGGCATGCATGGGGAACATTGGCCACGTAGGTGGACAACATGGCAGAGCACTGTGATGAACATGGCATTGGACCATGGCAGATTAGATCTACCTTGGGGAGTGTCGTCTGACAACTTGGAGAGCTCCAGATGGGATGTGACATTCTATTGGGGAGCAACGCTGCCTTAACCAGTGGCAGTTCTGGTAGTCATGGTGATGCAGGCTATCATGGCTACGGGCATGAATCAGGGTGCTAGACTCAGTGGGCATAAATGCACCATCTAGACTGGGGTGTGTGGTGGGGCCGTAGAGCTCGGGTGTTGTGGGTACCTAACTGTATGGAGAGAACCTATCCCATCATGGTTGACACATGCCACTGTACAACCAGTGGTGAGCATGCATACCAGTAATGCCCCTGTACCTGACCTGTCTTGGGCAGCATGTTGTCATCATGTACTGCGTGTGCACAATGCTGGCCCATCCACACACCACAGGTCACTTCCTGCATACTGCTGGGTCCCATGACAGGGCATGTTGGGCAAATCACATGTTTTGTGGATCTGCGGTTAGTGGTGTATGGTTTACTGGGCAGGCAACATGTTCCAGTATTGCCCATGGCACACGGGAGTTTAGCATGTGTCACTGTGTGGGGACATGGATTTAGCAGCCCCTCCTGAGAGATACTAACACTGCATGCCCTGTGGCTGCTGAGGTGCACATTCCTTGCTTGCAGCAGTCTGCACAGGATGTTTGTGGTGGCATGTGTTACCAAGCCTCTGTCTTATTTGTAGGGGACTGGGCAGCATGGGATGCATGCTCCATATGCGAGGTGCACACAGGTGGTGATGCACCCTATGAGCGGCGGGTGAAAGGAGCATGCGAGGGCAGTAGTGGCCAGGGAACACAATGATGGGAACTGGGAGGAGATGCTGGTCATGTGTGCAGACATGCCACTATGTAGTGGGTGCATGTTGTACAGGGACTGACATATGTGGTCGGACCATAACTCCACAGTCATGCCTGGTTGGCAGTTGTCGTGTCCCACCATGACAGACACCCATGTGAGCAGTGGGGCTGTGCTGCTGCCACAATGTACAGTGGGCAGTCACAGCCAATGCCACACCAGACTGCCACTGTGTTGACAGTCTGACCACAGACCAGCAGGCAGTCCTGTCTGTTGTTGAGCAGGGACTACACTACATGGCCTGGATGGCGATATGGCCAATATGCTACTTATCTTGTGGATGTGGAAGCCAACCCCCCCATGTGCCAGGCAATGTATGACTAGGTACTGAAATCCACTTACCTGGGTGTGGTGTGGTGCCATCACGCACTATGGAGCAGAACCTTTGGAGCCATCCCTGCTCCCTCCTCCTCTCCTCAGGTCCACATAGTGGTGGCAGCATTATTTTATGGTTCTGGGCACCCCTGTGCACCTGGTGAGGTCTCAGCCTATAGTGGCTCACACGTCACCTGTTGGTCTCTCTAGGTCCTCCTGGCCAAACAGCTGGCCCTCCCTGTGGACCACTAGGTCCACCAGGTTGGTCAGCTCAACCTCTGTCTACCTGGTTGTCTGCTGCATGTCTCAGTGACTGGCTCATCATGTGGATGTCATCTCCACCTGTGGCCTTCCTTCACAGCTCTTAATCACATTGGTTGTGCATGCCACAGCATGGCTTTAGTGCAATAGCATAACATTAGAGCACATTGCACAATGGCCATTGCAAAACTGTTTGTTCAATAGACTACACATGGCAGCACTGCGTGCATGTGTGGTGTTGGTAGATTACACGGCATCATGGATAGGCATTGTACACGTGCATACCGCGTATGCGTGGCACAATACAGCCACCATGTTGAGAAAGTTCTGGAAAAGCCATGACTCACACAGCCCTTATCGTGCTATTCACAAATATGTAGTGCAGCACAATCCCATTGTGCAACTGCACCCTGGTTTGTGCGATTTCAAAAAAATTCACAAAGCTGACATGTAAATGAGCTGCTTAGGCAGTCAGTGGGCAAAGTGGCCTATTTGCATCTCGTTCCAGAGCTTTCTGCATGCATTTACATGCTACTTTGCTCCAACGCTATAAAAGGGGATCCTGTGCACCACCTTCAGCCAGCTGTGGAATTGCTAGTCATGGAGCCCATTAAGCCAGCAACAGGTGCAAACCAGGGGGGGAAATGCCACACATCAAGGTAAAAACTGTCCTACTGTGTGAATGTTTTTATCCTCATCCCTGACACATTCTCTGTCCCTGGTCATCATGCTGCACACCACCCCTGCTTATGTGCTTGTCAATAGGCAGGCATTCTCCTGCACACAGCCTGCTATCCCTTCTGGCTACATGTCGCTACAGGTACATGGACTGTGCTGACATTTCCCCTGTGGCCCTACCACCACTGTTGGTGTATGTGGCACATGGGCCAGCACCTGCAGAGGCAGCCTATGTTATGCATTCCACTCAGCCTGTGTGGACCGAGACCATTCCTTCTGCCATTGCATGTCATGACCCCTGCTGAAACACATGGCAGAGATGTCATACACTGCCTGGTGCTGATGGAGGGGAAAGGATTCCCTTAATTTTATGGCTCACCTATCAGTGCGGTGGCCCTTTGGCCACTGTGTGCTTCAGGCTGTGACTCTATGGGCATCCCATGGCCCACCTCCCTAGATCCTGTCCCCAGCAGTGTCACATGGCAGTACATGTATACATTTCAGACCCGTAGAGTCATGCCTCGGGATATGGTGTGGTGTGCAGATGGGCCTACCTACACGGTTGGCATTCTGACATGTGTGACAATATTGCCACCAGGTCAACAGGCAGACACATTACCAGACCATAACAATGTGTCACACACTCAGTGTGACAGCCCCTTGGGTGTCCAGCAACCCACATGCACAGGCTTGTCTCTGAACATGCACATGGCTCACCGTCCCCATACCTGTGATGCATCGTTCTATGTACATCTGCCTGCATAACAAACGGCTTGCATGTCCCATGTTCCTGTGGTGTCCTGGTGGACCCACACAGCCCCAGCATGAGGGTATAGTGTTCTTGCATGTCGGCATGGACAGGTGTGTAGCCCATGTGTGTTTTACCCCAGCTCAATGCACAGTGGTGGTACTGCAGGCCAAGATATTGTGGCCTGTCTAGTGTGGCCTACTGTTGCTGGTTCACATCAGTGAGTGGTGCCATTGACAAAGCTGTTCAGGTTGTGTCGTGCAGTCCCCTTAGTGGCCTACTGGACACCCTGGTCAAGGGCCCTTTTGGCCAGCCTGTGGGGAATACCCCTGGCATTTTGCTGTAGGAGAGGGGTGGGCATGAGGGGTTACTGTCAACTGCTAGCCATATGCACACTGGCACTCAGTTCATCCGCCCTGTCCTGGATAGGTTTGGCTAGGTTGATAACACAAAAGGGCCTACATGACACTGACCTCTCCCTCCCTAGCAGGTGCTGCCATAACAAGGACAGGCTCTGCTCCCACAGGTTCAGCACCCTGGAGCTTGAAGTCCTAGTGCAGGCATACCAGGACGGGAGTCAGTCATCAGGCGATACTGCAACACTGGTGCCATTGTATGCCAGGCATGACAAGAGATCGCTGACAAGGTGAATGCCATTGCTGGAAGGGACAGGTCGGTTGATGCAGTGCACAAATGGTATGGTGATCAATGCCATCATGGCAAGTCTGACTTGGCCACACTGTGGAGGGAGCAACATGCCACTGGTGGTGGCCCTCCTGCATCTGCAATGTCCTGCTCCCTTGACCCTGTTGGGGAACCTGAGGCATCATTGTTGCAGGAGATTGAGATGTCTGGGGTGCCTGGTGGGGGCTTTGAGACAGACATACCAGTCAATGAGCCATGTAAGTAGTACACTGGCATCACCAATGTGTGGGCATGCACCACCTCACTGGGTGTAGCACTGTGGTTCCACGTCATGTATCTCTAGGCTACCCCTGCAATGGCTGGTGCACACCCTTGCATTGGTTTCTGTGGGTGGCCCAGGACTTACCTGGGCCTGTTCCTGATGGACAATAATGGCTGGGATTGCCCTGGTGGTTTGGGGCCACACCGTACATAACATGCACCCTCTAATGGTATCTAAGTCTCCATGATGCAGTGTGTGTAATTACTCCCCCCACTCCTACTTCCATCACCACTCTGTGCACCCCCCTGCATGGTGTGCCCTTGTGTCCTGGTGTGCCTCTCTGTCCTGTGGCATGCCCTACTGCGTTGGGTGTACTGCATGTCCATGTGTGTGAGTGCACAACCCTCACTGTGTGTTGCACGGTGGCAATCTACACTTCCATCTGCTGGTGTTGCCTGGTCACACAGAGCACATACACAAGGCACTGTCACGGTAGTGCTGCAGCATTACTCTGTCAGTAGGCTTTGCTCTGCATCACGTGTCATCCCTCTCAAACATGTTCCTGTTCCCGTAGCTCCTAACAGAGAACACCCACAGCCAGCAGCAGAGTGGCCCAGTATATCCCATGGCATCCAGGGAATGCCCCCCAGACAAACAAACTTCCTGGTGGAGAGTGACTCAGACACTTCAGCTGATAATGACCTGGAGACCTGGGTAGCAAGCCTGGAACTGTTCTCGACAGCTCAGTTGGCAGCGACGGATGCTTCTGTGATCCCACCCACCATCCCCATGGATGTCGCCCAGCAACCCCCTGAAACTGTTCATTTCACCACTATCACCTCAGAGGCCCATGCACCAGACCCAGCCTGGCTGTCCCACACCTCCATCCCCATCTCCATTGCCTAATCTTCCCATCCCCCTATTTCCCATGTCATGCCTGCTCACAGACTGGCACAACACACACGGTCTGGGGTTCCCACCCTGCCCAGGGACGGCATTGGTCCAGGAATGCAGGGGTGGTGTACAGAAACCACCTCCACCTAGGCTGCCACAAACTGGTGGTGCTATCCCAGGCACACACAGTCCTCCCCTGGACACTCTTCCATCTAGGGCCACTCCAGCACCTGTGCCCCCTGTCAGACAACACGTCGAGCGTAGTGCCCATGATTTGATGCATGCTGCCATGGATACCCAGATCACATCTCATAGGGTCCTCGAAGAGATATGGGACCTGCTGGGTTAGTACCTTCACCTCCACCAGCACCAACACCTGCTGGAATTGAAGTGGGCCCTGCAGTTTGGAAAACAGCTCCTTGGAACCATTGTGTATCTGTTTGGGGACCTCACAAGGGCAATTGGCTGCTGAGGCAGGGTGAGTCATGCAACTCAGTTCCACACTCGATGCATGTCTGCAGACAGTGGGCAGTTCCCTGTCCCCTGGCGGGGATGGTGGCATGTGTCCACACCACGGGGGGCTACATCTGGCACTGGCAGCACAGCTGCATTCCCTGCATTTCTTGGTTGACCACCCACTCCTGGTCGGTGGGTGTCATTGCTAGCATTCACATCCTCATGCAGCCGCTCTGGTTCCTGGGTGAAGTCCCAGACCTGTGTGTCCTTCCAGTCAGCCTCAGCCTCCTCTGGGGCCACAATGACGTCTCCCAATCCCATGCACCATGGTGTTGTCTGTACATGTGGTGGCCTCTGGAGGTTATAGCCTGCTATGTCCCAAGCTCCCCCTCCCCCCCTGAGCTGGGTCCTGTGCATGGGTTTCTTTTTCCATTGCCCAATTCACCATCTGCCCCCTTACCATGTGGTGTCCTGCATAACATGGCTAAGCAGGCTGTCCCTGGCTACATCTGTGACATGTGACATGACAGTTCTTGCATTGTTTGAGCCTTTCTATTTCAATCCATTACTTTGATGTACAGCTTTGCTCCTTCTATTTTGCCATACACCTGTGAATTTTTGTTTAGTTCCAGGCTGCATCATGTCTTGATTGCAACTGCTTGTTTCTTTGTGTACTTGGTTTTCCTGTGTCCTTTAGTGTCCATTTCTATATTGTAGGGCTGTGCATGTTGTACGGTGTATACAATAAACAAGGATCATACATGGTGCCATATGAGTTGTTTACTTATTACTCACCTTCTGCTTGTTTCCAGTTGTCATATGATATTCTGCCTGTACTCCTGGACCCTCTGTGCCATGTGCGTATCCCTGCCTTGCAGCCACTGTACCACCCCTTGGACCTGTGGCTCTGTATCTGTTGATGTCTGTTCCTCTTGGACCAGCAGTGGTATTTCATGGGCTTGTACCATGTTGTGTAGCATACAACAGGCAAGGAAAATGCCACAGGCCTGAGGTGTGTACTTTAGGGCACCACCTGAGCAGTCCAGGCTAAGGAAATGCATTTTAAGCATGCCAAAGACCCGCTCAATGATGTTTTGCATGGTGGTGTGTGCCACATTGTACCTCTCCTCCACCTCATTTGTGGGGTGACAGATGAGAGTGAGGAACAAGGGGTACAGGGGGTATCCACTGTCACCTGTAAAGTATAGAGCACACACGTGAAATGGGACATGTCTGTGGTATACTACTCTGGCCCATATTACAGAACCTTCTGGTGTGCTCCTGCACATCCCCCACCTATGCCACATGGACAGGTCCCTTCAAGGGTTTCGCAGCCTGTGCTGCTGTACATTGATACATTGCCAGTGGCCACTCTGCAGGCCATGTCACATTCTTGCTCTTTCCATCTTGATGGCTATTGCAGCCTTCCCACATTCCCAAACCTTCTTAGGGTCCCCCCCCGTGGGATGCAGCCCTGTGTGACCCACAGGAATTGCTAGTCACAGCCCAGTTGTTGTATTCACCCACCAGGTGACCCACAGGTATTCCACCTCCCTCAGATCTCTGGCACAATGTGGAGTTCTGCCAGACGAAGGAGTGGTGGGCGGTCCCAGGGTAACTCACCACCATGATAGTGATGCACCCAGTGGCATTGCACACCACCTGGCAGTTAATGGAGTGGAAGTCTTTCTTGTTGAGGTAGGCATCTGACTCCGGGCCAGTTGGTGCATGGATGGCCATATGGGTGCAGTCAATTTCACTAAGTACATGTGGCAGGGGCACTACCTGGTAGAACTGCTACATTGTTACTGTGTGCTCCTCTGCAGTGCTGAGGAATATTATGAATTCTCTGGCATGTGGCAGCAGAGCATCTAGGAATTTGGCCAACAGGCATGAGGTGGATGACAGTGATACTCCTGTGGTATCCCCAACGGGGGTCTGGAAGGTGCCTGTTGCCAGGAGGCACATGGCAACAGTCACCTTTACCTCCACCATCAGGGCATGGCTGCAATGGGTGGTGGTTCACAGGTCTTCCTCCAGGAGTTTGCACAGCTGCCTGAGCATGGCCCAGTTGAGGCGGTACAAGCCAACCAGCTGTGCATCACTCAGAGTCTCAAAGAAGACTCTTAACCAGAACCCTCTCTGTGCAGCAGGGCACTTCCACCAGCAATGGATGGGCCCAGGATGTCCTCTTTCCTGCTCTTCCCACAGAGCCTCCCCCAGCATGTACAGCAGCTGTGGAGTGTTGTCAGCTATTCTTCTGCCTGATGCAGTTCCCCAACCCCGGCCTCTGGGCTTTGCCCGGATTAAGATGACCTTTTTATAGGCGATAATTTGCATGATGCAAAATGCTGCACACAGTCATTTGCACAATAGAAAACTTTGTGAATTGCATTCTGCCTGTATGCATGGCCACTCCCCTTCCCTTTGCACTGTGCATAACTAATGTTGCTGCTATCATGCAATTGAGTTGCCCCAGGCAATTCTCTTTTTGTGGATCGTGCCTTGGGGCAAAAGCCAGGCAAATGCTTTGTGTGATTCACGAAGCTTTGTGAATCTTGGCCCTATATTCCTTGTCACATCCCTAATTTTTATCTCAAATTTTTGTCAAAACTTGTGCCCCTCACCAGTCCAGAAATTAGAACCCTCTTACTCTGCCAACATTTGGCCATTACAGTCTACCAAAATTGCTCCCCTCACCCATCTTTTTTTAATAATATCTGTCTTTATATTTTTATAATTATTCATAAATAGAGTTATATTTAAATATAGTTCACAATTCCAATATGGAGTATTAAAAACTCCAATCATTTAGAATTGTTAGAGAAAAGAAAACAGCTATAACATATTCTGATAATTCAATTCACTCTAGAAGTTTGGGATTCCAAGGTATTTTATGAAATATTTTTAATAATACAAAATTTGTGCAGTACCAGGAGGATGAACATGTATTAATTGTAATATTTGTTTTAGAAATTAATAAATCAAACTAAGGTTGGAGCAGTCATTCCACGCATTTCTTTAGAATTAATACTGAAACTCTCACTGCTACCCCTTCATAATCCAAGCAAAAGGAAAATGAGAAAGCTCATGTCAGATGCTTCATAATTAAGTAAATCATGTCCGTATCTGTTTGTCACAAGAGTCTTAAATCTCTTCTTCAAGATGTAGAAGATCTTCTATTTTCATTTCCTCTTGGTGAGCCTGTTGATTTTGCTCTGCTTGGTTTCTCTAGCTGTTTATTTTTATTCTTAAGAACTGTGGCAATCTATTTAGATTCAAAAAAATGTACTCTTTGTTATTATGAAAAGTCAGACATTAGGAAGGGTAAGGAAAAGAACGTGTTGCCTCTATTTCTCTTACTTCCTCCCTGTAATTCAGTAGTTTTCATCCTCTCTCCTGAGTGATAGGAGAGATATCGGGAGAGATGTGAAAGTGATGGCCTTTAAAAGCCAGCAAACTCTTCTGCCTTGCACTTTTAATGATAATCTATTGATCTATATTGAAAACCAGAGAAAACACTAAAACAGTTTTCACTTTTGAGTTGTCTGTGCCATTTAGAACTTTTAAGTTTTGCTCAGTTCCACTTTGTTGAGGTGACTTTTTTCTTAGCTGAAAGCTGCTTTACAGCAAGCAAAAAAGCCTGAGTAATAAACTGTAGACTAGACTCCAAAAGTGCAAGTGATTATGTAAAGACAGCTTTTATTCATTCCCTCAAAGACTCTTACCCATCTTGTAATTTTTGCTCCTCATCATTCTTGGAAATTGAACCTCTCATCAGTCTTGAAATCTGTGCCTTTTCCTTTCTCGAAATTTGTGCCATTGTTTCTCTGAAAAGTTACACCTCTCATATTCCTTGAAATTAGCACCATTCACTCTTCCCCAGATTTATGCCCTTCACTATTCCTGAAATTTGTAGCCTTCATTGCCTAATTTTGTGTCTCTCCTAAATATGCACCACTGTCTTCTTCCTGAAACTTATGCTCCTCACCACTCTTAACCTTTTGACCCCTCACCTCCGCAAAATGTTATATCCCCCTCATCATTCCTGAAATTTGTGGCCCTCATCATTCCCAAAACAAATAATCCTTGCCTCTCCTGAACTTCGTACCCCTAATGTACTATCCTTCCACAAAATGTGTGCACCATACTTTTCCCAACATTAGCATCTTACCATTGCTGAATTTTATAACTTACTGTATACATAGAGGGCCGGATATTCAGACTTCGCCGGGCAGTGGCGCAAGCCTAGGTACAGTGCAACTGGGCTGCGCCGGGGCCAGGACCTGGTGATATTCAACGCTGATGCGCCATGGCTCAGCACCGTTGAATATGGCATGGAGGGTGCACACACTGTGCATGGCACAGAGGCACTGTGCCAGCACAAGGCACAGAGAGGGAGCATGGGGATGCACCAGTGCAAGTCCAGTTGCGCTAGGTGCATCACCCACAATATTCAGCCGGGGCATGCAAATGAGGCCATAATATATGCAAGGCGCAAATGGGCCATTTGCATGTCAGTATGGCCCCATTTTCATGCGATGCACTGGGTCCGGGTGAATTGCACGTGGCGCCCTGCCAAGCTGCTGCTGTTGGAGGTCGACACCCTGTTGGACTATTGCAGACCCCCCCATACACCCGATCGCAGATATCTGTATATATTACAGTAATACCTGGTGGTCTAGCGGTCCCCCTGTATGCCCGATTGCAGGCTGTTGTAAATAGTAAGAATTTACCTGGTGGTCTAGTGGTAACCCCCTGGACACCCGATCGTGGACTGTTGTGGAAATAAAGAATTTACCTCATGATCTAGCGGTAACCCACCCCATATGCCTGACTGCAGGCTGTTGTGGAAATAAAGAATTTACCTGGTGGTCTAGTGCTACCCCCCCATATGCCCGATTGCAGGCTGTTGTGGAAATAAAGAATTTACCTGGTGGTCCAGTGGTACCCCCCTCCCCACCCACCCACAGAGGTCTCCCAGCTACCCAGACCCCGTCATTGGTGGGCAGCAGCACCTGCTCACATACTGTCCGGCCATGAAATAACAGCATACAGTATGATCTGTATGCCTGTTGAGTCCCACAGTGTGGATCAATGAGGCTTGCAGACCATACTGCCTGAGACCAGATATGTGAATGAATGCATTCATTCACATATCTGAATCTGTCGTAATATAATATGGTCTGCAAGCCCATTGGTCCACACCGTGGCCAATAGGCATACAGATCATACTGTATGCTGTCATTCGGTGGGCAGATGGGTGGTATGCGGTGGAAGTGCACCCACTCATGACAGGGGGGTTGCTGGGTGGCTGGGGGACCTCTGTGGGTGAGTGGGGAGGGGGTACCACTGGACCACCAGGTAAATTCTTTATTTCCAAAACAGCCCGCGATCAGGCATATGGGGTACGCATAGACCACCAGGTAAATCCTTAATATTTACAACAGCCTGCCAATTGGGCATATGGGGCGGGGGGGCCACTAGACTACCAGGGGGTCAAGGTGCTTGTGGACGGTGTTCCTGCTGGGTGAGTGGCCACCCAAGGCTGGCGGATGTTGTGTTGCGCCTTGCAATACAGCAGGCTGCCTGTGGGTGGCCAGTGTTTTTTTCAGCTCAACTTTGAGCACCAGTATGCGGCACATGTAGGGGTTGCACCAGCATATGCACCACACATCCTAGACTGAATATTGGGATGTGCCAAATATGCATGGGCACACCCCCTGCATCTGCACCGCATACATTACCAATGTGCCCTGGCTCATTGGGGGGTTGCGCCATGCAACCTACCCCTTTGAATATTCCAGGCAGACTGTACTACTTATTAATCAATATAGTAATATCCCTTCACCTATTCAAATTTGTGCACCTCACTGCTGAAATGTGTACTCCTTACCCCTTTTCCCAAAAATGTTCACCCCTTACTGCTACCAAAATTTGTGCACATTGTCCCTCAGCAATACAGCAAAAAGGATGCTCTCCCACTAAACAGTGTGTGATTAATCTGTTACATGTGGAGGTTTTGATTGATGTCAGTGCCTTCCCATTTACTTATTATTATGTTTTTTTGGTTTTCAGTCACTGAAACTTGTTTAGGAATGTCATGACAAGTTACTGACCATAACCCTAAATCACTGTAAGATTACTGGGGCCAGATATTCAGAGCTTTGCACCGGTGCAATCCATTTTGCTGGAATAGCACCGAAATTGCACCGGGCTGCAATATTCAAAAGCCCATTTAGTGCTGGTACTGAGTGATAGCGCAGATGGTAAAATTTAATGTATGCAGGGGAGGGATGGAGGGAAGTGTCCATGAATGCAAGTACACTGGCATATTCAAAATAATTGAACCATGCTACAGGTGTTTGCTCCTCCTGTAGTGCAGCACTGAATACTGTCTGCAAAAAGCATGTGGCAATGCTCTGTTGTAATCCGAAGTAATCCAAAGTGGAACTTCGAATTACTCCGACGTGTACCCCTGGTAGTCTAGTGGTCCCCCAGCACGATCCCTGACCGCCATAGCTGTCATAAATAAGTATTTTCCCTGCTAATCTAGTGGCCTCCCCAGCATGATTCCTGACCCCCGTAGTTTCCATAATTATTTTCCCTGGTAGTCCAGTGGCCCCTCCACCCCCCCACATGGAAGTGAAGACCTTCTGACCCTCCAACCATCCCCAAATGGAGCCAACAACTGGCTCAAAACACTGCTCACCTCTGCGGCCAGTCACCAACTAAGTGTTGAATGAGCATGTACAATGATTCATTTCTCACTATGGTATGTGCTCATTCAACACTCATTTGACGGCTGGCCGTGGAGGTGAGTTGTGGGATGAGCCAGTTGCCGGTTCTATTTGAGGATGGTTGAGAGGGACAGGGGGTCATCACGTCCAGGTTGGGGGGGTTGGAGGGACAACTGGACTACCAGGGAAAATACTTAATTATGGAAAGTATAGGGTCAGGGATTGTGCTGGGAGGCCAGACTACCAGGAAAATACTCTATGGAAACTGTGGGGTCGGGATCATGCTGGGGGGTGGGCGACCACTAGACTACCAGGGAAAGTACTTATTTATGACAGCTATAGGGGACAATACTTAATAATGAAGGCTACAGGGGTCAGGGATCATGATGTGATGGTGGGTGGAAACAATAGACTACCAGGGATGTTGTTGACTATGTACCGGATGGGAGTATACCCTCAAGTGTCCCACATTATGAGGGACATCTCTCATTTTACTCTTCTGAATTGCCCTGTCCCTCCTCTGTCCCTTATGGAAACGGTGCTCACACTCAGAGAATGTGCTGGCAATTCATGCATTCAGACAGCAATTAATATTCTCCAATGTTACATAAATGGGTAACTTTTTGCAAGTCATGGCAATGGTTCCACTGTGTTCTGAGCTTGTATCTCAATGTTTGATGCTGTCGCATACGTCTCAACTGTCCCTGATTTTCAGGGATATCCCTGATCTTATCTCATGATTTTTCCTCAGTCTCTTGTATAATATGTGTTTACATGACAGAACAGTGGGGACTGTAAGCACATAATAGTGTCAAACATTAACATTACAGGCTTGTTCATGTTCAGAAAATGCATCTCACACTAATCCCCTTATTCTGTCAGTGTTCTGAATGAATGGTACCAATTTGTGAGATGTGCCCCTGATTTGGGGTCTTTGTCCCTGAGTTTCTTAAGCTTTGTCCCTGGTTCATGTGGAAAGAGGTTGAGAGGTATGCTGCTGTGTCCCTCATTGTGAGAGTCAGCATCCCTCATTGCCCCTCAGTCAGCATGTCTGTGTCCCACATTGCAGTGCTGCGTGGGTGGGTGGTATGCACTGAATGTGCCTGCAAACACCCATTTCCTGCAGCATCCAGCCTGCATGTCCATTTTGACCAACAGGAGGTTGCTGTGAGCACACCCTGGCCTGCAGCTTCCAGCCTATACTTCCATTCTGACCAACAGGGGGTTGCTGTGAGCTCCATGCAATAGTGCCAGGCAAATTAGATGGGAGTGCATGCAACGCAAGCCATAATGAGATGCAAATGTGACTGTTTGCTCACGGATTGCCTAAGTAGACTCATTTGTATAGGATCTCTGAATATTGCAAACTTTTGCCTGGGCTAACCTGTTTGTACTGGGCTAATGCGTTAGCACTGTGCAATCGGGTTAGCCCCAGGCAAATCTCTTAATAGCATAGCACAGTTCTGCAGTGTGTGGCCTGCATTGTTGTTTGCAGTTCTTGTGCAACATTTCATTACTATCATACACTTTGTCCATCAACTTCAGCTCTGCCTTACTCCACCTCTGTGTCCACTGAGCTGCTGTTGCATATCACACTTCCCTGTCGCTATATTCAGAGCTGTCTTATTTCCTGGGCTATTTTAGCACTGCACTCCCAGCCCTGCTTGCACTTCTTCCTTTGCATGCTATATTCAGCAATTTTAGCCCCAGGGCTATTCCTTTGAATATAGCTTGCTATTGGTTCAGGGCTAATTTAGCATGCCGTGCAGTGCTAATTTAGCCACGGGGCCAAGTTTTGAATATCTGGCCCTTCATGTTTTCCAGTTTAACAGTGACAGTCTGTTGTCAATAAAGCAGCCTGTGACATGAGATACAAACTGAGTCAAATTTCTCTCTCTTTGCCAACTCAAATTTGGCAATTGGTTTGTCCATTTGGCAGTGGGTTTGACAAATGTTTTAATGATCTCAGCTTCTCTGACAGAAACACTGCACAAATCAATGGCTGAAGTTTCATCAGAGGGTGCAGCACAAACATTTGTACTGTGTTGCAATTCTCTAATGAGGGTCTTAGCACCTTTCATGTCACCTGCATACAACAACTCATCAAGTTGCATATAAATAGACACAGCTTTCCTGACTTGGTAGAGTCTGTGTACAAAGTTATGTATTGCTGAATTATGTACAGCAACCATATGCATGTGGTGGAACACATTATTACACACACCACTATCCAAGCATGCCAAGGAATACCCCAGCCTTCCAGAATGTGGATGAATGTCACAGTCGTCAATGGTCTGAAACAACTTGTATCTCTGTGTACATTTAGTAACAACAAAGAGATTCACAAGTTGAGCAATTTCATCAAATGATTATTGTCTGAGATTGCATGTATCATCACATGGCCATGACAGACAGGTGTGTCTGTGTTGCCCACCTGTTGAGTCAATGTCATCTTCTGAGTCATCTGGTCTCTCATCAACACAAAGACTCAACACATTGCACTCTTTACCACCCTCAATGATGCACAGAGTAATGTCCTTTTTCTGTGTATGATACGATTCCTCCCAGTAAAATGCCTCAGAATGCTGTGTATGTAACCTTTATCCTTTGAAAATTTCACGAAAGTTGTCTCTGTTCAGATTTGCAATCTTTTGCAATTTCTTCTTAACAAAGTAAACAACATTTTTGAAATGTTCAATCTGCTGCATTATTTGTCTCCACAAACTTGTATGGACAGCAAGTGTCATGTTCACAAAAGTGCGAACTCTGACTCGTAGCTTCATTAAGGCAAGCTGACTCTTTAATCTCTTGCCTTCATGTCTCATGATAGCAGTAATAATCTGATCAGCTTTTGCCTTTGAAGCCAAGTTTCGGAAACACTTCCGTTTGCTAAGATGGCCACTGACAACAGAAGTAGGTTTTGGTTCCTTCTCAGGTCCCTAATACCTGAGCCAACAACAGCTTTCCTCTGCTGCTTACTAGTCACCACATTTTCAGCAATTATGCATTTTTCAGTTGCTGATGTGCAACTAACTGCAAGAGAGATGTTATCACTATCTGACAACGTAATTAGTGCACAGAACACACACTGTCCCCATGACGTGAAGTCTTGGTTGAGCTGCTGTTTGTACTCTTCAGCAACACTACACTGTTATGATACCTGTCCCATCTACGTTTAGCAGTACATCTAGTTTTGCTCAGCATCTCTCCAAAGAACTGGTACAGCAGTAGTCCAAAATGATCATCAGTATCAGACACCTACAAAACAAGGAAACAAAGAATACAATTAGTTGTAAAAAGCGCACACATTTCCCATTCATTAATGACTACTTGCAAGCTTTTTCCAATCATTTCTATAGTAGTTTCACAAAAGTGCACAGTACTTTTGTGGAATTTACAGTACTTGCGAGCTTTCCCCATTCATTTCTATGGGAGTTTTGAAACTCACAGTGCTTGCAAGCTTTTCCCATTCATTTCTATGGGAGTTTCGTGAAAGTACACAGCATTTTCTCAGAATCCACAGTACTTGAGAGCTTACCCCATTCATGTCTATGAGTGTTTCGCGAAAGTACACAGTAGTGTCACAAAACTAACTGTGCTTGTGTGCGTTCCCATTCATTTCAGTGGTAGTTCCACAAAAGTACTGTGTAGTTTTGTGAAACTCACAGTACTTGCAAGGTTTTCTCATTCATTTCTATGGGTACTTTCATGAAAGTCTGAGGTATTTTTGTAAAAAAAGATGACCTTTCACCTAGACTTCCCAAAATGCATTGCAACCAGGAAGCAGCTCAGAATCACACTATAAATGCGAGCAACCTCATAGTGGAACTAAAATCATCAAAAACAACCACATAACCATGATATGCAGGATCAACCAGATAAAGTGTGTATATCTGTAAAGCAATAACTGGCAATTTTTAAAAACGAAGTACTAGCCTCACCAATGGCAGCCATGCTTTTTCTTTCTGGTAAAAATGCCCATATCAGAGTTCTGAACAATCACTGCAAAGATAAGACTTGATTGATGTGTATTCCCTACAAATGGCAAAAAAGAGCTGTACGAAGTATGCATTTTTTATAAACTGGTTTGAACTAAAACAGGAAGTACCTAAAGACAGCCAATCACAGAGCAAATAGAATGAAAAAAAGGAGGAAGCTGCCATCTTTGTGAAAACTGCAAATCAACCCTGTACAACTGCAGTAAGTACATCTCCTTTAAACTTTATTTTTACTGATATTAATTGCTGTTGTTTCTGTACTAAAATAGGTTACTTCAAAACTTTTTTTAAGCTTTATTAGGCACTGGTACTCTAAACACTTAGCCATGCTGTTAATAGAATATATCAACAATTAAAGACAGAGCTAGATTCACATCTTACTACCACAAATACCAGTTCAAAAAGGAGGGAACTAACACTGAACACGTGTACACTAAGGAAGCTGTCAACCAATTAAGCACTGGGAGTTGTGTTATGTTTATTCAAAGCAGCCTATTAGAAATCATAACATTCCCTCAAAAACACTTAACTGTGTTTCTGTGTTCCAGCCAATGAAAAGTCACAAGCTGGGCACTGTTAAGTGTTGTTTTTCAATTGGCACAGAGATAATTATGCAAGCCAACTGATTTTTGCAAACCCACTGTTGCTACCTGACTAAGCAAGATTATAGCCACATAGGGAAAAGTACAGAGTTTGACATTCAGAACTGACTCACTGCTGAAAGACACAGACTGACTTTTCTGAGATAGCTGTCACTTTCTCTGTTTTTTGAAAAGACACAGGATGGCAGGAAACTCCAGATGCACTGTGTGGCTGGTTGGCAGCTCATTAATTTGTAGAGGTGGAGAATTTGCTCGAGCAAGTCCCTTCGGTACTGATTTGCACCTGCCAAACTGCAGGATAAAGTGGTTTGGCAAGGGAGGCATGAGATGTGAACACCTCATGTCTATTATGCACTGACTGTTGAGCAGCCACCCTGTGCCAAACATTTTGCAGATCCATCTTGGAGATAATGATTTAAGTGACAAAAGATGGGTAGATTTAGTGGCTGAAGCTAAATTGGACCTAGCTTCACTTACAGAGATGTTGCCTGCCTGTAAGATTGTCTTCTCAGACATTACAGAGCATATGATCTGGCGTGCAGAGCAACACATGTATCTGTTTGATAGAGCTAGAAAGAAGGAGAATATCCACATTTCTGCATTGTTATGCAATCTTGGGATGCACACCATATGTCACCCTGAAATTAAGTATTTTAAAGATTGCTATACTTTCAAGATGGTGTGCACTTCTCAGACGCTGGCAATTGCCTCTTCCTGGGGGACCTCCAGCATGGCATCCTCGCAGTGCTTTGATGTGCAGTGTGTCATACAATGACTGTAACCTGTAGAACCCAATGGCTCTTTTAAGAGTCAGCTATTACTTTGTCAAAAAATAGATGAAACAACACACATACACACATACACACACACACACACACACACACACACACACACACACACACACACACATATATATCCACACCTCATCAACTTGATTTCTTTCGTTACACAGTAGTACATATTATAATACAGTTATAAAGAATCCTGTTGAGTATTTCTGGAACAGGTACTTTCAGTTACCCCAGCATAAGTGATAGTTAGCAAGTATATGAAATGTTGTGTGTGTGTGGGGGGGGGGGGAGATACAGTCTATCATATAATACAAAAGAACACACATACTTTAACCTTAAAGATTTAGTTGGTATTCTATTAATACAAACAAATATATATAAGTATGTCATGATAACAATGTTTGTTGAAGAAACGTGAGTTGTAACCTACAGCTATAGTTATTGTCAAAAAATACAAAGTATCTATGTAAAATGCATGTAGTACTGTCATTTACTCCATTTTATTATTCTTTATTTGTAGATAAGGGTTAAAATCTGGAAAGATGAAGAGGTGTCTCTGCTGGTGGAGGCAGTGGGGAAGAAAATTGATGCCAACATCCTCATGAGAGGCAAGAATAAAAATTGTCAGAGACTTGGAAAGGGATTGCCAGGTACCTAAGGAAGAAACATAAATTGGAGAACAAAACTCCAGTTATATGCCACAAGAAATGAAAGCTGGTGAGACAGAGGTTTTACCATCTCAAAGTTGAGGGGAATCTGAAGGAAGAAGACCGGGCCTGGTACAACCAGGTACATCAACTATGAGAGCAGGCTGGCCAGCCAAAGCAGGGTGACTGAGTGGTGGACCATAATTAACACAATAACGTAATTGCATACTCAGTGTGAAGATATCTAGAAAATCACTTTGTTGTTATTCACATTTATATTTTGTGTACTTGAAATATAGAGATGCACTCTCTGGCAATCTTTACATCCATTTAATAATACACAATAACATACAAAGTCTTATAGTGTGTACCTTTATTAAGCCAACAGGACTGTATGATTAGCAGTTATTTGTGAGTCTGTGCTGTTAATTTACTGTTACATGTGATAGCGCTGAATGTAAGATCTACAGATGTAACTGCTATAGGTAAACTAACTAAACAGGAGAGTGTGGTTATTAACTTATGAATTACATAACAATTAAGCAGATTAGTCCATTCCTCACAACTCTTCCTACACAAGGATTCATTTTTATGTAGGCTGTTGTTATCTTTATTTAAAAAAGGAGACAAATGCATAGTTACTTAGATAACGTTACTGAGTACTTAATAAAAACAGTCCTTCTAAACAGTATTTATAAAAAAAAGAAAAGAGTGTTAATTAGATCTTTATGTCCTTAACAGTCTTGCTGTATTAAGTCTATTTTTCTAGATCCTGTTCAAAGACCACCTGATAGGCCTGAGATCATATCAGGTCCAGAGCAGACCATGCAGGAGGAGTAAAGATGAGGAGGCTGTGCTCTTCGAGAAGACATATGGTAAACAAACTTACATGTTTCAAAAGAATTGGTGCTCAGGCTCTACATGACAGTGATATATGTATATGTATGTATATACAGTGCTCCCTCGTTATAGTGAACCTCTCTATAAGGAATTTCTGTTATAGTGAACACCTGTAATGGCTCCTATTGTTACCTACTTAGGCATATTAACACCTTGCTATAGTGAACAATAGCTGTAGTGAACAGATCTGCTGGCTCCAGAGGTGTTCCTTATAAAGAGGGACTATATATATATATATATATATATATATATATATATATATATATACCGTGCAGCTGTAGTTAGGGTTAGAGCAAGCATTTAATGTTAAAGGTCAATTTCTGCAGGGTAATAACTTTGTGCAGGTTAAACAGATCTGCTTGACATTTTGCATGCATCTTTAAAAGGGAAAGGTCTATTGATATGTCAAATTTGGTTTGAATCCCTTCTATGGTTTCTGAGATACAGCATGTTGAAAAATAAGAGATTTTTATGTTTTATTTGCTGTTTTTATGCTAATCTGTATCTCAAAAATGACTGTAGCTATAGGGCTGAAATTTGCAGGGTAGAAAATTGTGGCCTCACATATGTGCCTTTTGAAGGTTTGGTAAAAAAATATTAATCTGTTCCAAAGTTATGAAATGTTATTTCTCCCATTATTTCCTACAGGGAAAAAATACCGTATATACTCGAGTATAAGCTGAGATTTTTGTATCAAGTCAGCATTTCAGTTTAGAGGGTCTCAGCTTATACATGGGTCAGTTATTACAGCACAGTAATATTAAGGGTTGGCATAGCCAGCTAGGGAGAGGAGTTTTCTTTAAAAAAAGAAATGGGGAAGGGAACGGTTGCCAGGTGGAATGGATGCAGGAGGACTGCGGCCGTGAAAGGCAGTGCAGAGTGCCCCAACGACGATAGCTGCTCAAAAACAGAGAGAGAGAGAGAGAGAGAAGGGAACAGGCTCTAACACTCACCCCATTCCATCTGTAAGGAACCTGACATGGTACAGTATAGGAGAATGGGCTGAGTGTTAGGGTCCATGACCCTAAGGCACACCCGACACTTGTTGATGTGTGGAGGGTGGGGGTGGTGCTGTGATGGTAGGGTTGGTTGGGGTGGGGCCCATGACCCTAAGGCACACCCTGATGCTTGTTTGTGTGTGGAGGGTGGGGGGTGCGGTTACAATAGTAGGGTTTGGTGGAGGAGGGGTATAACAGTTGTAAACCCTAACATCCAGTTTCCTGACCTGTATCACTTTGGTTGAAGACCTATGTCTAGAACCCTAACTTTGTTTTAAATGAAGTTTTTGTTAATATATATATGTATTTATATATATATTTTATATATATATATATATATATATATATATATATATATATCTCCGGCCCAGTGGCGTGAGGGTTGGGCGGGACACCACACCCTGCACCCCTGACGACCTGGGTTGGGAATGAGCCAGGGCTGCCGGGGGTCAGCAGGGGAGGGAAGGGATTGAGCATCTGGTGGACAGCTCTCCCTTCCCTGGGGAGGGTTTGGGGGATGCACCACTCTTTAGCAGCACCTGGCAGTGGTCGGGTGCAGCACAGTTCAGTGGTGCATGCTGTAAGGGAGGAGGAGCTTGGCGGGTGGCTGCACGTCGTTCCCAGCAGCCATTGCATTTCCAAGCCCTCGAAGGAAAGAAAAGAGAAAGCCCTCTACGGAGCTGGGAGTTGAAGGAGACTCCAGGGGCTAAATCGACATCTCACCGCTGACTCAGCGCACCAGTGGATTCCATGGCCCAACCTAATGCCAGGTAGGCCCCTCTAACTTCAGAAAGACCACTGAGGGGGGGTGGGCCCCACCCCGGGGTGTGATCCGGGGAGCTGGACCTGCCTGGTTAGTTGGGGGAGGACACTGTCAAGGCGGGGTTCAGGCTGGGAGTAGAGACTTAAGCAAAGTGGGTACTCTGGAAGGATGCCCAGCCTGCAGAGTGAAGAAATAAAGGATTTTATATATATATACATATATATATATATATATATATATATATATATATATATATATAATACTGGCACAGTCATGCCAGTATAGTTAGGGTGAAACTGCACTTCTATGTTAAAGTCCAAAGTTGGAAGCTAAATAACTTTGGAGCCGTTCAATGGCTTTGCATGAAATTTGGCTTGCATAATCTCTAGGGGTGATATCTTGACATGCCATATCTGGTGGGAATCCATCAAGTAGTTTCTGAGATATAAAGTGTTGAAAAAACAGAAAAATCGGGAATTTTTGAAATTTCTTTGTCATCCTGGATCCCAGAAACGGCTTAATGTTGTGGATTGAAATTATCAGGGTGGAAAGCCCTTGGGTCACAGACATGCCTTTTGAAGGTTTGGTGAAAAAATATTAATCTGTTTAAAAGTTATTGACGTTTGTCATTTCCCATTATTTCCTATGGGAAAAGTTAAGTGTTTAACATGAAAGTAAGGTTTGTGAAAATCTTTCGTAAGTTTAATAGTGCTGGTATTTTTTTAAATGCAGAATCCTGCATTGAAATTTGCATAATTTCGATGATGGACCTTGCCCCACTAATTCCTAATTTTGGCACCGACTTCGGGGTGTCCAATACCCATGTCGGTGTGTTCTCCCCTCCAACTCATCTGGCATACTGGGAGCCCACCCCAGTGTGCCCAGATAAATAAAAACAATTTTAAACTTGCCAGTACCGGGATGCCCACTCCTGGTGTTGGATGCCCCCCCAAACTAGCTTCATTGCTGACAGGGTGCTCAATCCCCCTGTCAGCATCATGTATGCCTCCACTCCAAACTCATGCGGCACACTGGGAGCCCACCCCAGTGTGCCAGATTGATGGGGTTTTTTTTCACATTTTTCCAATACTGGGATGCCCACTCTTGGTGTCAGATGTCTCCCCAACCCACTTCCATTGCTGACGGGGATTCCCAGTCCCCCTGTTGGCATCATGTATGCCCCCCAAAACTCATGTGGCACACTGGGAACCTAACCCAGTGTGCCCAAATTAATTTATTTTGAACAGTGAAACCTGTAAATGAAGTGAACCTTCCCCCGAAGTCTATTTTTTTTATTTAAAACACTGTAGCAAAGAAAACAGTCCCTCATCATCTCACCACTCCCCATCCCACCCTCCCTCTGTGTACCCAACTCCCCACCTCCCCCATCCATACTTACCTCCAGAGATTGGGATTGGCGATCTTCTCTGGACTGGAAAACATCATCTGCACTCTTCAAAGTCCAACTGCAAACTGAATAAATCGAGGTAAGCCATATAATGGGACTCTATGGGGGGGGTTATTAGGGTTGGAAATGCTAAAACACCTAATTTCCCTGCTTTTGTCACTGTGATATTCACTCTAACTGATTCATTAACAAAGCTTTTTGCAAAGAATATATATATATATATATATATATACTAACTGTAATTATATGTTTATGCCTTTCAGCAGCTGGGGAGACCGGTCATGGGCTCAAGCTGCTGGGATCTGCACTGGGGACAGAATTTAAAAGAGAACAGGAAGAGACTGCTGCAGGTACAGTATGTTTCATGACAAATAACAAGGTAACTGCACCTGATCAAACCCAAATACAGTAAGTGAGTATGTGCTGTGTATGGGGGTTGGGGAGGGAGATGTCAGCATCTTCATGTATGTGTGGTACCATAGTACCCCATGTATATCAATATGTACATGTGCATTTGATACCACAGCTCATGTACATGCATGCAAATGTCAACATAACCTGATGCTGGAGTGTAGAATCCTCCAGAGGATGGAGCACTACAGTAATATGTCATACTGAGACTTGCATATCAGGAGAGTATTTTGTTACCATGACAGTGGCATAACAGCACATATAATACCATTTTGTTGGTGTACCAAGGTAAGCTCACCTAATCGAGCCTAATCACAGTGATGTGTGTGGGGGTGTGGGGTGAGAGGTGTCAGCAGCTTCATCTATTTATGGTACCATAGTGGCCCTATGTATTATTATGTACATGTGTGTTTGATACCACAGATCATATGCATGCAAATGTCAATATAACCTGATGTTGGAGTGCAGTAGCCTCCAGAGGACAGTGCACTACAGCATCTTGTCATGCTGACACTTGCATATCAGGACAGTAGTTTGTTACCATGACAGTGGCGTAACAGCACTATTGCCGCCATCTGTTGGTGATCAAAGATAACTGCACCTGATCAAACCTAATAACAGTAATTAGTGTGTATTTGGGAGGGGTATGACAAGTGTCAACAAATTAATCTATGTATGATACCATCGTGGCCCTATGTAGTAATATGTACATGTGTGTTTGATTCCACAGCTCCTGCACTTGCATACAAATTTCAACATAACCTGATGCTGAAGTGCAGTGTTCTTCAGAGTATAGTGTGCTACAGCATCATATCATGCTGACACTTGCATATCAGGACAGTATTTTGTCCCCATGACAGTAGCATAACAGCAATATTGCCACCATCTATTGGTGATCAAAGGTAAATGCACCTACTCAAACCTAATAACAGTGATATGTGTGTGTGGGGGGGGGTCAGCAACTTAATATATCTATGGTACCATTGTGGCCATATGTATTAGTATGTACATGTGTGTGTTAGATACCACAGATCCTGTACTTGCATGCAAATGTCAACATGACCTGATGCTGTAGGGCAGTAGCCTACAGAGAACACTGCACTACAGCATCATGCCATGCTGACACGTACACGGCAGGACAGTATTTTGTCACCATGTCAGTGGCACAACAGCACAATTGCCACCATCTGTTGGTGATCCAAGGGTACTGCACCTGATCAAACCAGATAACAGTAATGACTGGGTGTGTGTAGGTGGGGGGGTTGGAGAATGTTTCAGCTGCTTCATGTATGTGTGGTACCACAGTGCCCCTATGTATCAGTATATACATGTGTGTTTGCTACAAGACAGCCTGCACTGGCAGCAAATGTCACCATTACATGCTATTGTACCGTGGAGTCCCCTGGAACTTCTGTGCTCCAAAATAGTATAATGGTGACATTTTCTTCCCAACACAGTGTTTTAGACATGACTATTTTAGTAAGACCATATAGAAAATACAGGTAACAGTTATCTGTTCTCTCTTAATGTCACATTTACTGCAAAACTGTCAATTTGTACAAGTTCCATTTAGGTTTTTTTTTGTTTTGTTTTTCTTTTCTTTACAGAGCCTAGCACCAGCCAGCAACATCGGCAATGTCAGTGCATGGATGGAGTGATGCAGGGACTAAACACAATTAGCGATCAACTCACGGCGCCGCTAGACAATCAAATGAAAACATTTGCCCTATTGCAGTGCCATGAGGGTAATGAGACAAAACTGCATTACTCCATCTATGCACTAACAGGTGCAGTGGTAATGCAGCAGCAACAAGGTCCAGCCAGAGATGACAGTCTTCCCAGGGCTCAATCCTAGATTCTGCCTCCTCCATGGTTGTTTCACTTTCCCCTCCTTCTCACCAGCTTCCATTTCCTGTTGTTTGTTCCTTAAGTATCTGGTGACCCCCTTCCACTCGTATAAGTCTTACCACACTGACCCCACTACAGAGGCACCTCTAAATACCAGTTTTAATTTTTTCAATTTTTTTACCTAAATCAACAAAAAAATATTTATGTTTTCTTTGTTAATATAAACAAGAATTTGTCAATGCCGAATGTTTGCTTGCTGGCATTGGCAGTGGTAGTGTAGAAGTTACAGAGCTGCATAATAGGAATGGTAGTGAAGTATTGAACTGAAGCCAATCCCACCACCACCCTGCAGACAGTGACAGGCATTGGGGTGTGCCTTTGGGTCGTCAGGCATAACAGCCATGCCATTTCACCACACCCTACCCTGCAGACAGCGACAAGTGTCACGGTGTGCCTTGGGGTCTTTGGCCTTTATGCGCACCCCATTCCATCAGGAAATATGCTGAGATGGGTGCGGTATAGGAGAATGGGGTGAACTTTGGGGCTGAAAAGTCCAAGGCACACCTCGATGCCTCTCAGTGGCTGCAGGGTGTGGGTGGGGGTGGAATGGTATGAGCACTGCAGGTGACAATCCCAAGTCACAGCCCTGATGCCTGTCATTCTCAACAGGTTGGGGCGTTATGGTCAGAAACACTAACACTTCAGGCATTCTTTGGTATTTTCACTCCAAATTTTCAACATGGTTTTTTTGTGACCCCCACCTCATGAACAGTGGCAATATCAGTTTGTTAGCTGAAAGCTGCTTTTGCACAGCGACTCCGGCATTTGTCACCACAGGTACAAAAACACATTCTGAACAGGATGTAAAAAATGACAGCTGTACTGTTCATGGAGAGGTGTAAAAAATGGCAATGTTGAAAATCTGCAGTGAAAATATTAAAAAAACTGGTGAAGTCACGATTGTGCGTAGAAACTGTGCAACGCACACCCGTGATGTAATTAGTTGCGGATTTTTGACAGCAGATTGTCAACACAGACATTTTGGAACCTCCGATCATGAACAGTGTCACGGAGATTTTCTTTATCTGTCCCGAACAATGACTTCCCACAGTGACCATGCATTTCTGTGCTGAAAGTATGAAAACACTTTTCAGCCATGTTATGAAAAATGACAGCTGTACTGTTCATAAGGAAGTGTGGAAAATGCCACTGGTGAAAATCTGACTGAAAATATTACAAATTCATGAACTTACAATGCGCATGGAAACTGCGCGCAATGCTCACTGTAACGCAGTCATTTTATGGACTTTGTCACCAAATTTTCAATATAGCCATTTTAAGACCTCTGCTCATGACCAGTGTCACTGTGATTTTCTTAATTTGTCCCAAACATTGCTTTCGCACACTCGACTGCACCATTGTGCGCTATATGTGCGGAAACACATTTTGGGTGAGATGAAAAATGGCAGCTGTACTGTTCATAAGGAATGTGGTAAATGGCAATGTTAAAATCTGGCATGCAAATATTAAAATTTGCAAACTTGTGAGCGCAGTATAGGAACTGCGCAACGGCGCTTCCTAAAACAAATATTTTAGGAATTTTTTCACTAATTTAACATAGGCTTTTGAGAGCCCACCTTATGAACACTAGCACAGTCGTTTTGTTAATCAGTCCTGAAAGGTGATTTCACACAGTGACCGTGAAATCACCCTTCAGGCCTGATTAACGCCATGACAGTGACAGAATTCATGAGGAGGGTCCCAAAACCCATGTTGAAAATTTAGTGCAAATTCCAAAAATGCCTGAGATACGATCAATGTTGAAAACCCTATTCATTACATTATACAGCTTGCCGCATTTCTTCAGTTCATGGTCGGCTTTGAAGAGTGCAGACGTGTTCCGGTCCAATCAAGATCGTCGCGACTGAGTCCAGAGGTAAGTATGGGGGCGGGGGGAGGCAGGGTGCGAGGGTGGGTGGGTGCGTGTGGGGCAGGGAGACTGCGAGGGCCTTTTTATTTACTTTTTTATGTTTTTTTATTATTAAGACGACATCGGACGCTCTGCCATGCTGTGGTGGCTCCCAGCGTGGCAGCTGAAAAGCTGTTTGGGGACCGGAGCCGACGGGGATTGGGCACCCCTTGTTGGCCACAACAAGCTTTGCCACCTGGGTGGGCCCCAGCTTGCACATTGAAAGCTTTTTTGGGAGGGGGGAGCGGAGCCCATGGGGATTGGGCACCCCTGTCGGCTATAATAATCTTTGCCATGCTGGTGTGGGCTCCCAGCGTGGCACCTGCACAGCTTTTTTTTTGCAGGGGGAGTGTGAAACCGATGGGGGATTGGGCACCCCTGTCGGCTATACAGTGTGTGCATGGGGGGAGTGCATGAGCACTCAATATGCGTGTATGCGTGTGTGTTGGGAGGGGGAACGCTGCTCACTGAAGCGGTGCTCTCTCTTTCAACTGTACGGCACTGCATTTTGGATCACCGCACTATGTTTCTTGCACATGCATGCAAGCAAACATAAAAAGTGAATATTTCAGATTTTATTTTTGTTTTCCTTTTTGTATACTAAAAACAGTTGACTTTTTTTTTATTGTCAATAAACACAATGAAACATAAATTGTGTTTAACATTGGAGCAATTTCTTTTATTTTAAAATGTAAAATAAACTTGTATCTTTAATACTTTTCATGTACTACACCATTAGTTGGTGATCCTAGGTAACTGCAGCTGACCAAACATAATTAACAGCAAGCAATGTATATGTGGTGGTGAGGGGGGGAGATGTCATTGCCTTCATCTATCTATGGGCAGACTAGGTGAGCCAAGCGGTCCTTATCTGCCGTCAAAGTCTATGGTTCTATGGTAGCATAGTGCCATGTGTGGTAGCACAGTATGCATGTGTAATCAATATGTACAGAACCTGCACTGACATGCAAATGTCAACATGACATGATGGAGGAATGCATGGTCCTCAGGACCATGCTCTCTACCATCATGTAATGGTGACACTTGCATGTCAGCACAATATTTATCCCCATGACAGTATCATAACACCATAAGTAGCATCATCTGTTGGTCATCAAAGGTAACTGCAAAAGATCAAACCTAATAATAGTAATCAATGAGTATGGGGGGGAGGTGTTAGTAATGTCATCTATCTATGGTAGCACAACAACATGCATGGTAGCACAGTATACATGTGTATCAATATGTACAGACCCTGCACTGGCATGCAAATGTCACCATTACATGATGGCATAGAACATGGTCCTAAGGACCATGCGCTCTGCCATCATGTAATGGTGACACTTGCATGGCAGCACAGTATTTATCCCTATGACACTGTCATAACACCAAAAGAAGCACCATCTGTTGTTCATCAAAGGTAACTGCAAAAGACAAAACCTAATGACAGTAATCAATGTATTTGGGAGGGGGGTTGGGGAAGGCAGTAGAAACATCATCTATCTACGGTAGCACAGTGCCATCTGTGGTAGCACAGTATGTATGTGTATCAATGTGTATAGACCCTGCACTGGCATGCAAATGCAACCATGACATGAAGGCAGACCACCTGGTCCTCCAGACCTTGCACTCTGCCATCATGTAGTGGTGAAACTTGCATGGCAGCACAGTAATTTTTCCCATGAAAGTATCATAACAGCATAATTACTGCCATCTGTTGATCGTCAAAGGTAACTGCACCTTGCCAAAACAAATAAAAGTAAGCAATGTGAATTGGGGGGGGTTAAAGCTGTCAGCAGTTTTATGTATCTGTGGTAGCACACTGGCATGTGTTATACCACAGTGTGCATGTGTATCAATATGTACAGACCCTGCCCTGGCATGCAGTTGTCTCCATTACCTGATGGCAGGGCACATGATCCCCCGGACCTTGCACTCCACCATCATGTCACGGTGACACTTGCATGGCAGCGCAATAATTTATTCCCATGACAGTGTCATAACAGCAGAAGTAGCACCATCTGTTGGTCATCAAAGGTAACTGCAAAAGACCAAACCTACTTACAGTAATCAATGTGTATGTGGGGAAGGTGTTAGCAGCTTCATCTATTTATGGTATCACAGTGCCATATGTGGTAGCACAGTGTGCATATGTATAATATGTACAGACCCTGCACTGGCATCCAAATGTCACCATGACATAATGGCATAGCGCATGGTCCTCAGGACCATGCACTTCACCTTCATGTCATGATAGCACTTGCATGGCAGCACAGTATTTATGTCCATGACAGTGTCATAACATGAGAAGTAGTGCCATCTGTTGGTCATCAAAGGAAACTGAAAAAGGCCAAACCTAATTACAGTAATCAATCTGTGGGGGTGTTAGCAGCTTCATCTATCTATGGTAGCACAGTGCCATGTGTGTTAGTACAGTGCTCATGTCTATCAATATGTACAGACCCTGCACTGGCATGTGAATGTCACCATCACATGATAGCGGAGTGCATGGTCCTCCAGATCATGCACTCTGTCATCATGTAATGGTGACACTTGCATGACAGCACAGTAGTTTTACCCATGAGAGTGGCATTTCAGCACAATTATTGTCATCTGTTGGTCATCCAAGGAAACTGCACCTCACAGAAACAAATTACATTAAGCAATGTATATGTAGGGGTGGGGTGATGGGAAAGGTGCCAGCAGCTTCATAAGTCTGTAGTAGTACACAGCCATATGTGATAGCACAGTGCATATATCTATTAATATATACAGACCCTGCACTGGCATGCAAATGTCACCATCACATGATGTTGGAAAACAGTATCCTATGGTCTAAGGACCCTGTGCTACCATCTATCCGTAAGTGTAGAGACATTGTAATTAACACTCATCTGCCTGTTTGCACGCAGGGCCCTCTGGGCCCTGTGCTCCCATTACTGCATAATGGAGGGCTCTGTGCTCCCATTACTACATAATGGTATCCATATGTGGGAGTGTATGGCCTTCTGGGCCCTGGGCCCTGGGCTCCCATCTACCCAAAAGTGTAGACACAGTGCAGCCCTACAGACATTCCAAGTAACCCTTGAGCTGCAAATGAAACAATAACACAGTAACCATAGAAACACTGGAAAAAAATTCACCACAGTTGTAATTATGGCATGGCAACCTGCATACTTGCTTAGCAATTAGTGAAAACTCCATATCTTGAACTGTTTTTGAGATATAGCCACTGAAAGGTGCTGCAACTTCCACAATGTTATCCTATGGGGAATTTCTAAACTTTCGAATGTTATAACTATGTAATCAATGTAAATTTTATGACCAAACCGGCAAAAGGCATGTTTGTGGCTATAACGGAAAACATGAAACTTTAATAACTTTTGAATGGATTAATATTTTTTCACCAAGCCTTCAAAAGGCACATCAGTGACCCAGACCCCATACACTCTAACAATTTCAGACCAAATTCCCAAACCATCTAAGACTTATACCCAAGCAAAGAATTTGCTCCTAAATGGTACATTTCACATTTTGTGGCACTCTGCAGCTCCACAACCGCACCACCGACTGGAATGAAACTTGCCAGATCCAGATATCTATGGTATCAAATGACACATTCAAAATTTCAGAAAAATCAGTCTACTGGTTGCAAAGTTATTAAAGTGCAAAATTTTGAGTTTAACATAGAAGTGGCTATGCAGCCCTAACTATAGAAATGTAGAATGTGACGGCAGATAAGGACCGCTTGGCCCACCTAGTCTGCCCATTTTTCTACCTAACAGATAAGCTGCAGATCGTAGTTAACCAACAGCTTACTTCCTCCTACCCCCCACTAGGACTGTCTTATGTCTGTCCCATGCATTCTTGAATTCCCACACTGTTCTTGACTCCACGATCTCCTCAGGGAGGCTGTTCTATGCATCCACAACCCTCTCTGTGAAAAAATACTTCCTCACATTACCTCTGAGCCGTCCCCCCATCTTCAAATTGTGCCCCCTTGTTCTTGCATATCTCTTTTTCTGAAAGATGGTACCCTCTTGGACTTTGTTGATTCCCTTGAGGTACTTGAAAGTTTCTATCATGTCCCCTCTTCCCTTCATTCCTCAAGGGTATACATATTAAGCTCCTTTAGTCTTTCTTCATATGTCTTCTGGTGCAGACCCTGCACCATTTTGGTTGCCCTCCTCTGGACAGCCTCCACTATGTCTATGTCTTTTGCAGAGATGGGGTCTCCAGAACTGCACACAGTACTCCAGATGGCGTCTCACCAACTGTCTGTACAAAGGGATAACAACTTCCTGTGTTCTACTATTGATGCCTCTCCCTATGCATCCTAGTATCCCCCCAGCCTTCCTTACTGCCTTCTCACATTGCTTGTCCACCTTTAGGTCATCTGATATAATTACCCCCAGGTCCCTTTCCATTTTTACTGTTGTCAGTATCTCACCCCCCATTGTGTACACTTCCCCTGGGTTTTTGTTTCCCAGGTGCATTACCTTGCACTTCTTTGCATTGAATCTGAGCTGCCATACATCTGACCATTCCTCCAACCTTGCCAAGTCCCTTCTCATCCTTTCCACTCCATCTTGTGTATCAACCCTGTTGCAGATCTTTGTGTCATCTGCAAAGTTAGAAATATAGAGGGACTACTGTTCCAAATATAATTAATTGCAAAGAAACTCCATCAATGCATCAGCTAGGGTTCCTATTACAGCAAAAACAGTATAGAAATGTGGTGTTAGGGTTCCCAACTCTACCATCTCACACCCCCACCCTCCACACACCAACAGGCTTCAGGATGTGCCTTGGGGTTGTTGTCACTAATTCTCACTCTATTCTATGTATAAGGAAGCTGCTATGGTACAGTATCAGAGACTGGGGTGAGAGTTAGGCCCAACAACCCCAAGGCACACCCTGACACCAATAGACAGCAGGGAACAATCGAGACATCGAATGGAGGGTGGGGGGTGCCACTAGACATTAAAGAACAATGGTGCCAGTGATTGGAGGGTGGGGGGTGCCACTAGATGAAAAAATTAAAAAATAATAATGAGGACAGTGATCGAAGGGTAGGGTGCAACTAGACACTAGGCAAAGGACTCTCAATGATGAAAAAGGATCTTTTTTCATGAGTGGTAATATAAAAAAGAATCTTTTTTTGTATCATGAGTCATGAAAAAAGATTTACAATGTTAAAAAAAAAAATCAAGGCATTTCTACAACACCTAACTACAGAATCCAGCTCAGGGGGTTCCGATAAGCAAGCTACATCTGCTGGTATCTAGTAAAGACATCATTTTCTTTACTTATTTGCAATTTGTTTCTGTTGCTAACTGAAATACAAAATGGCAGCAGAATGAAAAAAGATTTCCCCATTTCTGACACAAATGTCTGAGATAAAGGATTATGCACTTGAGGCAAAGAATCCTTTTTTAAGCAGGACATCTATAAATTTCCATTGAAAGTAATGGGAATTTTAAAAATTAATAACTTTGGAATGAATCAATATTTTTTCACCAAACCAGCAAAAGGCACATCCATGAAGCAGGGACTTTCTACCCTGAAACTTTTAGACCACAATTCCAAGCTGTGTGGGAGATACAGGTGGACAAAGAAACAGCAAAACACACATAATTTAAAGAATTTTTCAGACTGTGTGTCTCCTCAACCATGCAACCACTTGGAACAAATCTTGACACATCAAGAAATCTACCCCCACGAGATTCTCCATGCAAAATTTCATAGAAATCCATAGAATGGTTGCGATGGTATTAAAGTTCAAAAATTGGGGTTTAACATTAAACTGCCTACTCAACCCTAATTATACAGCAAAAAGTATGCATTTAAAATGACTATGCATTTATCAGATCTTGTATTCTTTTAATGGTGAGCGCATCTTGCAGTATGTGCCAGGGGGCTGGGTAGGGAAAAGAAATGCCAGTAGCACTTATACTTCTTTGGCTGGGATAGAGTGATTTGTGACAAGCTGTGGCATTCTTTGGTCTGATTCCTGTGTGAGGGAGGATGCCTCTGGAATTCAAGTAAAGTGTTTCTTTGACATTCTTTTGGGTTCTTTGCTTTGATTTCTGTGTGAGAAGGGTGCTTCTGTGACATGAGTTTGATGATTAAAAGGCTGAAGTAGGTGATTAACACCTTATTTTTGATAGAGCAGCCCATTTACAGACAATGAATTGCTAATTAATAAGGCAGCTACGGGCAGTGTCAGTAAAACTAGTCCAGTCAGTCCACACTTGAACAACAACACTGAGGGGAAAAACATGCATTTAAAAGGGATCTTTATATGCATTTAACAGGTCTATTTAACATTAAAAGTATAGGAAAAAATATGGACTTGGAAATTCTATGCATTTATGCGAGCTATGCATTTATCAGGTATGCATTTAAGTGGGATGCACTGTAGTGGTGCTACCATGGCACTATTATATATATATGTATATGTGTGTACATATATATATATAGTTTGTTTTTATTGCAAAACATTTTATTAATGCATCAGTTAGGGTTGAAGCAACAAAAGTATGGAAATGAGACATTAGGGTTGAGCCCCTAACCCCCTTACCCTACCACCCCACCTCCATCCTCCGCACACCAACAGGAACTGGGGTGTGCCATTGGGTCATTAGGCCCAACTCTCACTTCATTCCACGTGTAAGGGTGAAGATCTCTCCCCTCATTGTGGAAAAGGGCATGTTATCCCTCTGTTCCAATCAGGTGACCCATGTGACTTGAACAACTATAGACTCATATCCTTACTTCCTATTCTGTCAAAACCCTAGAAAAACTGGTAAACGCCCAACTAAGAAAATTCCTAGACTACCATAATCTCTTAAATCCCCTGCAGTCTGGCTTTAGGCCTCACCACAGTACTGTCACTGCACTAGCCAAGGTAACCAATGACTGGAACAATTCTCTCGATGCAAAAAATCATGTAGCAGCACTATTCCTTGACTTAAGCAAAGCGTTTGATACGGTGGACCACAGTCTCTTACTGTCACTATTAAAAAAACATTGGCCTAGATAACACTGCCTTAAGTTGATTCTCCTGCTACCTCATTGGCAGACTACAGCTAGTGAGATCACAAGGCGACCTCTCTCCCAGTAAAACACTCTTCCAAGGGGTCCCTAAAGGATCAATCCTGGGCCCCCTACTATTCATCTTATACATCAACAACGTTGACCTTAACATTAGTACTGCCAGTGCTCATCTATTCATGGATGACGCTGTTTTTATGTCACTTGGCCATCCATTGAGTCCACATGCAGGGTGCTACAACAGGACTTCAACACCTTGCAGATAAACCTGCTTCAAATGAAACTACTCCTCAATTCAAAAAAAATAAAGATAATGCTTATCTCCCCACCATCCAGACCTACGTCCATGCGAGTTTGTTCTGCACACATCAGAATTACTACTTTGTCTGGTGATTTTTTTGGAAATTGTGGACAAGTTTAAATACCTAGGCTTCTGGTTAGACTGCTTTCTCTCTTTCACCACCCACCTCGAGGAGCTCACCAAAAAACTGAACCAAAGGCTGGGAGTATTATTCCATATTAAATGGCTACTCCCCGCTAATGCTAAATCTAGTCTTGTGCAAGCAATGTTCTTCCCTCTTCTACACTATACAGACTTCCTATATAGCAACTGTCCAAACTCCATTCTTGCCAAACTGGACGTTCTATACCACAGGGCTCTGAAATTCGTGACCATTGCCCTGCACAAAACCCATCACTGCTCGATATATGCCCAGCTAGGCTGGACCTCATTAGTGACCAGAAGGTGGTGCAACACCTCTATATGGACTTACAAAGCCATCACAAATAGACTCCCCCAACACATATCTGATATCTTTATGTCCACACCCTGTACTTACTCTCTTAGAAAATATGCCTACATTCTGCTTGATACATGTAGGATCAGATCATGCCTTGGTGCCTTCTCTATTAGCCACTTCCTACCCACATTGTGGAACTCCCTCCAATGGATGGTAAAGTTGTCCCATTTCATTAGTCTTCCCACCTTCAAATTGCTTATAAAGCCCCTGCTGAAGGAAAATTGCCAGTGTTATGCACAAGGCTCTCTATGGCACTTATTCCCCACTTTATTCTGCCTTTCAGCACCCTCCACTGCCCAACACTCACAGGCTGCCTACCCTTGCTCCTCCTATCTGTCCCAACCCCTTAGTCACCATCCCCTTACCCTCATCACCTCCCACCCAGTCCTAGAACTTTTGTCCTCCCATCTTCCCTATTTATTTATTTATTTGCTTTTGGTAACCGGATAAGCACGCTAGACAGCAAGTGCCTATTTTCAGGTGCGACCCAGGAGAATTACAGGGTAGTTACATAGAAGGAATACATAGTAAGCATAACAATCTGGAGTGGCATACTCCAACAGTGGAATTTACATGAGAGAAATACATAGTCATCATTGCTAACAGGAACAGCATGGTCCAAATGGAGGGACAAGACACTAGAGAGAATTCTAAAGCAGTAGGACACAGCAAACATACAAACTGGGGGCACAGAAGACCTCCCGCTTGGTTGAGAGCGTAACAATGAACATATACCCAGAGGTAGGGAGACTTCACCAAGGCGGCGAGGGAGGAAGAGCCTAGCAGGGTTACCAGTCCAGGTGGGATGGTGGGCCGAAGGGCTGGAGATTAGACAGCACACAGACAGGACGGAGCAGATTTCAGGAAGCTCCAGAGGGAGGTTTTGAAGGTGGAATGAGAGGGGGAAGCTCGGACGTGGGAGGGAAGGGAGTTCCATAACTTAGGTGCGTGGGTGGTAAATGCTCAATCCCCAGCGAGGGTGCGGGTTTTGGGGACCAGGTGGGTCTGGGACATCGAAGACCTAAGCTGGTAAGCAGGGGAGGAGTGTTTCAGAGGGAGGGCGAGCGAGGCTGGTGTGGCAGTTCTAATTATGTTGTCAATAAAGTTTCCCAGGTTGTAGATCCGGAGTTTTTTTGGGGGGAGCCATTCCAGGCGAGAGTAGAGCGTGCATCGGTGAGAGAGACGGGGGGCCACGAGTGCAAAGCGGCATATATTGTTGTACGTGGTGTCCCATTTGGCTAGGTAGGAGGAAGGGACAGAGGTAAAGGCAACGAGACCATAGGAGAGGGTGGGCAGCAGTACACCCCTGGCGAAAGCCAGCCGGGCAGCCGGGTAAGGCAGCTCTTGGCCCTGTATGTGAGGCCAAGTTTGCCATTAGTGGCATTGCATATGCTTCTGATGTGCACAGAGAGGTCGAGTTGAGGGTCGAGGTGACTCCGAGGTACTTAGTGGAGCCAACTGTAGGCAGGAGGAGCACAGGTACCATGAATTTTGAGAGGCTGGCGGCAGGAGGAGATTTTTTTGCAGCGCCAAAGAGCATGGCTTTGCGTTTTTGAGATTCACAATGAGTTTGTGCCCTTCGCCATGTGACTGACGTGACAGAAGTCTGAATTGAGTTGGATGCTGATGCTGGGAACATTGGAGGCACTGGCTGGCAGGGACTAGGTCATCAGCATACATAGAGAGGTGCCTTCTGTGGCGACAGAGGGTAAGCTGCTGACAAACAGGGAGAACAGGATAGGTCCAAGGACAGATTCTTGAGGCACTCCATTGGAAACGGGTAGGAGGGGCGAGAGGGTTCGGTTGAAGCAGGTGAGTTGCTTCTTGTCCCTGAGGTAGTTGGTGAACCAGTCAAGGGAGTGATGGGAGAAGCCAAGGGACTGGAGAGTGGCGAGGAGGAGGGGATGATCTACACGGTCGAAGGCTTTGGATAGGTCCACAAATATGGCCCCCGTCAACTTGCCCTGATCAGTTGCCGTCCTGATCCTGGTTGAGACTTCAGCAAGTGCCGTCGAGGTGCTGTGGTTTTTTCGAAAGCCATGCTGACAGGGGGAAAGGACATTGTATTCTTGAAGGTAGTGGACCAGTTGCGACACTATAGCTTTTTCCAGAAGTTTACTGGCAGCTGACAGTATGCCGATCGGACGATAATTGCTTGATGTCCTTGGGGTCACTGTTTTCAGGACGGGACTACCCTAGCACTTTTTCCATATGTCGGGATGACCCCTGTGATAAGCGAGGCATTAAATATGTGGACAAGAGGCCTGGCAAGGCAAGGAGCACCCAGGCTGAGGAGCCGGGGTTCAAGGCCGACATGGCCCGCCCCCCCGTGGGAAGAGAGACCGGCAAGGAGCACCTAGGTCTCGCTCACGGAGATCTTCTTGAGGTAGAAGGGCAGATGGGAGGGCGAGGGGTCACAGGTGCATGGCGAGGGGGCGGACTGGGAGGGAGAGGCGGACGGTAGGTCAGTGAAGAGGCGGTTAAAGGAGGAGGCAATGGTTAGCGGGTTGTTACAGTTGGCCCCTCCAATTGTCACGTCAGTGACTTGAGCTTTGGCCGAGCCACCGAATAGATTTTTTATGTTCATCCAGAACCGTTTTGGGTCATGAGCAGAGGCGATCAAAGCGGAACTGCAGTAGTGACTTTTTGCAGCACGTATCACCCGCTTACAGGAGTTTCTAAGGTGACGGTATTCCTGGAGGTCGTTTGGGTTATGTGATGCCCTGTATATAGTCCAGGACTTGTCACGCCTTCATAAGAGAGAGGAGCTCACTGTGAAGCCATTTCGTAACAGGGGCTCGGACACGCCTCTTGGATAGGGGAGCATGCCTGTTCTGAAGCGGGGTATAGGCCACAAGGAAGAGGTCAAGGGCTGCAATGGGGTCGCGAGTGGCCAGGACATGGTCCCAAGAAACACCCTGCAGGTCCCTGAGGAAGTCGGGGTTATAAGTTTTGAGTAGTCCCTCATGGTTACCACTCTGCTGGGGGCCTTGGGTGGGTTAGAGCCCCATATGCAGTAGACTGGAGAGTGGTCCGAGATGGAGTCAGGAAGGAGTCCTGATATGACAATTTTGTCAAGCCGATTGCTAAAGACCCAGTCAATGAGCGTCCCCTTGCCACCATGAGAGGAGAGCCGGGTGGGTTCCGTGATGATTTGACTGAGGGAGAGGCTGGAGAGAATGGGTTCGCACAGCTTGGCGTTGGATCCAAGCCAGTTTATGTTAAGGTCGCCAAGTATGAGGAGTTCATTGGAGCACACCTTCTCCCGGAGTAGCTCCCGGAGTGATGAGAGTCCCTGCACTCCCCCCTTTGGGGGGTTGTATGCACATACTATGTGCACCTTCTTGGTGTTGCCGAGTAGAAGAAGTATCTCTCTTCCCATTCCCTTTATCTATGCTTGTCCCCTCCTCCACTGCAGTTTTTCATTGCCTCAGCCAGGATTGTTGCACTTAATATTGTGGTCTTTTATTTTTTTGTGTACCTGTCATGACTGCATTGTTACCTTAAATCCGCATGACTTGTTTTGTTCTTTTTTCTGTTTATCCTTGCCCTAGATTGTATTGTTCCTGTACATCCCGTGCTGTACCTATGAGTTGTTGTATTCCCTATTGTACTTGCTTTACCGGACTGTACCAGCAGAATTGTTTTTTTTCTCTATTGTATTTTGTGTTGTCCATCCAGGACCTCCTTGCAAATGAGTTTTTCTCAATGGTGTATTCCTGGTAAAAAATTAAATTTAATTGAATTGAATTGAACATGTTACAGTATAGGAGAATGCGGTGAGACTTAGGCCTACGACTTCCATGGCACACCCCAATGCCTGTTGGTGTGTGAGGATGTGGTGGTAGGGTGGGGGTTAGGGCTTAACCCTAACATCTCATTTCCATACTTTTGTTGCTTCAATCCTGACTGATGCATTAACAATGTTTTTTTGCAATGAATTTCCTTACTTTTTGAGAAAGTGTAATGTAACTGGTAACTGTTCTGTGTTGGTGGGATCGCAGGCTCTCTGGGTCCTGTGCTTTCTTCAAGCTGCCCATTTTTGCATAATGATATGTGTATGTGGGAGCACGGGCTCTCTGGGCCCTGCGCTCCCACTTACACATAACTACGGAGCCATACAGCAGCTCTATAGGGCTGAAAGGGAACCCTTATAACACTAATTTGCCAATATCTCAGCAACTGTAGCGATATGAAAACAATTCCACTGAAGTTGTATTCATGACTTTGATATCTCCATGCAGGCTTAGTCCTCCCAGAGTGAAAAATCCATTTCTCGAATCGTTTCCAAGATATGGGCTCCGGAAGGCATTGCAGGTGCTCAGTGTTATCCTATGGGAAATATCTCAACTTCATGATAGCATAGCTATGGAACAGGTGAAGATGTTTGCACCTAAATAGCATAATTCACATCTGTGGGACAACCCTTTTGTACCTTGCAAATTTCAAGCCAAAAGACCAAACCATTTACTTGTAGTACACTGGGAATGTTTTTAAATTCCTTGATCGTGAGGTGTCAAAATCCCTGTTCATGAGGTGAATCCCCTTTCATGAGCTGTGAAAAGCCCCATTCGTGAGAATTTCTCATTCATCAGATTTTGGCCATCTGGTCCTGATCTCACGAACAAAGATTTTGACAGCTCACAAAAAGGCATTGGCTCATGAAATGGGATTTTGACAGCTTGTGAAAGGGGAATTTTACAGTTTGCAAAAAGTGATTTAAAAAAATATCCCTTTTCCAGAGCTGTCAAAATTCCCTTTTGTGAGTTGATCATTTTTTGCGAGGTGGAAAAATCTATGTTTGCGAGCAAATCCTTGTTTGCAAGATAAGGTCATCTGGTCTGGAGATGGCAATTAAGGATTTTGACAGCTCTCAAACAAAGATTGGCTCTTGAACAAGGATTTTGTCACATCGCGAAAAAAGATCAGAAGCGAGTGATGAATAAGAATTTTTAAAATTAAAAATGGCCATTTTTTCACAAAACCAAAGTAAACCAAAGCCATGGGTTTGTACTGGGCATCACCCTGAACAAAACCTATACTTCAATTACTGCACAACATATCCGTGGGACAAGTTGCAACTTTTATTTGTGGGAAAAAAATGAAAACAAGATGGCGTCTCTCGAAAGGGGACTTTTTTCTCATGAATGGGGATTTTATAAATCCCCTTTCACAAGGTGACAAAATCCTTGATCATGAGCAAAATCCTCTTTTGCAAAACACACATATGTTCCAAAGACTGAACTGAGCATGCGCAGAACCTGACAATTCAAAATTAAATAACTTTGGAATGGATTAATATTTTTCACCCGACCAATGATGGGTTGTTCTTTGGGGCAACCTCTTTCTACCCTGAAGATTTCAGAGCAAAATTCTAAACAGTGTGGCCACAGTGTGATGGGCAAAAATCAGCAAAAATGGGCACAAAAAAGCAAAAAAATGTGTTTTGTGGTGCTTCACTGCATGAAAACCACAAATCCAATCGAAATGCAACTTGGCAAATCAAAAGATCTATCATACAAGACTGCGCATTCTGAATTACGTGCAAATCCGTTGAACGGTTGCAAAGTTATTAATGTGCACAATTTGGGGTTTAACATTAAACTGCCTACTCAACAATAGTGGCATATATAAATATATACGTGTATGTATATATATATATATATATATATATATATATATATATATATTCTTTACAAAAAACTATGTCAGCATAACATTTTAGGGTTCAGGCTAAAGTGACAAAAGTGGGAAATGTGGCTTTAGGGTTTCCAACCCTAAATCTCCAACCCCACCCTGCAAGCAAATCAGGGGTGAAATCTTCCTAAGGGCTGTCAACCCTAAAGTTCATCCCATTAGGTGTGTATGTTTCTGGAGTTTAAAGAATGGGGTGAGCTTTAGGGTTGACAACCCTTAGGAAGATTCCATCCCGATTTGCTTTAGAGGTGGGGTTGGGGTTTTAGGGTTGGAAACCATAAAGTAACATTTCCCTACTTTTGGCACTTTAGCCTGAACCCTAAATGTTGCATTAACTCAGTTTTTTTGCAGAGAATTTCCTTACTTTTTGAGATAGTATAATTATATCCTTATTTTCTGTTTGAGCGCACCATCCAGCCATACTTTTTCAGATAGTGTAATCGTATCCTTATTCATGTGACAGAGCGCAGAGCACTCTGGGCCCTGCACTCCCATTTGTAGGAGAACAGCAACAAAATTGTCAACATAGCCTTCTTATTATCCCACCAAATTAACCCGGTTGTAAAAATTGTCAAATCCCCATCAAAACATCATTCCATTCCACCACAGTGTCATTCCGTGTCAGAGGTGCAAAAAGACATTTTGGGCAACATTTAAAACAATGACAGCTGTCACATTCATAAGGTGGTGTAAAGAAATGGCTATGTTGAAAATTTGGGGTGAAAATATTGAAAATTATGAAAGTTACGAACAAGTGTAGCAAAATGTCAACGAATGCTCACAACTTTGCCATTTTAACATATTTTGACCACAGATTTTCAACTTACCCCTCTTATGACCCCCCACCTCATGAACAAGGATGGTCAACATTTTGAAATCCCACCCGAAAGGTGATTTTGCCAACTGACCATGAAATTGCCTTTTGGGCAGGATTTGCAAAATGACACCAACATTGTTCATGAGGTGGCATCTCAGAAAAGGCATGTTGAAAATTTGGAGTCAAAATCTTGAAAAATGAGAAAGTTATGTGCCAAAGTTGAAAACTCCATAGAAATACATTGTACCACAGTTACCTTACTTTGTCATACTGCAGTTGGTGGTTCCAGCAGCAAGACGTGTCTCCCATATCAGCATGGATCTTCATTCTGGGACCAGTTCAGGTGAGTGAGGGTGTGTGGGGATGACTGGGGGAGTGCGGGGTGGTGGGTGCTGAGTGGGAGGTCCAGGTGGGGGGTGGGCATGATCAGTGAAGGACCATTTTTTTCAGGTTAAAAAAAAATAATTGAGGGACCATTTTCTTTATTGCAGGCAGAGATGGACTTTGGAGGGGGAGACCAACTAGACACCAGGGATATGTCATCCAGTTATGGAGATGGACATCAGACGGTGGGGTGCCACTAGACGAACACAGCAAAGGCAGAGTTTCTCAAAACACTACCAGTGCCTCCTCGAATTTAACAATTAGTACATCTTGGGGAGTGAGGAGCAACATGGCATAATGGCTGAAAAAGACCTCTTATGCTAGGTCAAGTTTGTAAAATCACTTTGTTATTTAAAAGCAGACAAAGGACAGCAGCACCCCCTACTAGACACCAGAGATTAATAATTCTTGGACAACGGAGGGTGGGGGTGCCACTAGACACCAGGGATGCATATTATAGTTACAAGACAGTGATGGAAGGGTGGGGTGCCACTAGACACCATATAAGTAAAAATAATTATGGGGCTGTGATCAGAGGCTGAGTGGCACCACTAGACCCTAGGGAAGTAATAAATAATTAAGGGTCAGTGATCAAAGATGGGAGGGGCGCCACTAGACACCAGGGAAAAATAGTAAAGAAGAAATGTTGAAAAAAAACAGAGACAGGGCAATTGCAGGTTGGTGGGGTGCCACTAGATACCAGGGCAAAGTCTTAAAAATGAGGGTCATGGCAATTGGAGGATGGGGGTGCCACTAGACACCATGGAAAAGATGCCAACAAAGAAGAAAGGATCTTTTTTCATCACTCGTGATACAAAAAAGAATATTTTTTCATATCACGAGTGATGAAAAAATATTTATAATCTGACAAAATAAAAAATCCATTTTATGGGTATTTCTCCAACAGTTAAGTGAAGAATCCAGCTATGGGAGTTCCTATAAGCAAGCTAAATGTCTTCAGAATGTCATTCTTGTGGTTTTTGAAATGTTTAGTGAAAAATGGAAAACTAGATGGCAGCAAACAAAAAAAGGATTTAACCCTCACAAAAAAAAATGATGTCAAAATGAAAGAAGATTCTTTTTTCGTTTCATACAGCTATTTTAAGTGCTTACTGAGCATGCTCAGAAGCAATGTATGAACATTTTTAAATTTAAATAACTTTGGAACGGATTAGTATTTTTTTCACCAAACAAGCAAAAGGCACATTTGTGGGCCAGCCCCCTTCTATTCTGAAATTTTCAGGTCAGACTTTCAAACCATCTGGGTTGTGGCCAAATTCAAAGAAAACCCATTCAAACCAATGGTAAAAACAAATATGAAAAATTCACTTATTTCAATATCCAGATCTCTGAAGCTGTACATCCAACCAGAAAAATACTTGGCACATCCAGAGACCTACCCCACAAGACCAAACTTCCAAAATTTCCTGCAAATCTGTCCAACGGGTTGTGAAGTTATTAAAGTGCAACAACTGGGGTTTAAAATTAAAGTGCCTACTCAGTGGTCATGCCCCTATAGTTAGGTTTGGTACAGCAGTTCAATCACTCAGTCAATCACTTTATTTAACCAGGCATAAACACCATTGAGCAAGCTAATTTTCAAGGTGGTCCTGGGCATTAATACAATACAGTACACTTCATAAGATTACAATTACGGTGGACAACAGTGCAAAAAAAAAAAAAAAAAAAAAGAAAAATGTGAAGGTGCTGGTCAATATGGGCCTATACATAGCGGTCAACATAATTAACATGCAAAGGTACATAATGATAAGCTTTACTGAAATGAGAAGAGACAACAACCCATATAGTCTCCGCTAAGTAAGAGCTCATACCTAAATGATAAAAAATAAGGAGATATTAAGGAATAGGGTAGAAATTGGGATGTAAGAGTAGGCAGCCAAAACGGAGGCCAGAATAGGTAAGGTAGAGAATAGGCAGGGCCATCTTGGATTAAGGGAACTTGGCTTGTAGGTCCTAGGTTTCTGTTGTTAGGAATGTGGGGTGGATGATATACTTAGGCGTAGGATTTGAGAGTGGCACCCGGGGCTTAGGGGTCATCGGCATCTGAAACAGTTGCATGATTCCTTCAGATAATCCGCTAATAGAGCTTTGAATGTGAAAATGCTTGGAAGTGAGGATAATTTTAATGAGTCTTGCATAATGTTCCAAAGTGATGGAAGTGAGAAGTTGATTGCTGCTGAGCCAAGGGTAGTTTTCACCCTAGGAATCTGGAAGCAGATTAAGGAGAAACGTCTCAGGCCACAGGAACCTGTAGCCCGTTTGAAGATGTTCGAGATGTATGCAGGGAGGTTATCAGATAAAGCTCTAAAAAACCAGAGGAGAGCATTCCTTTTTCTTCTAGTTGAGAGTGAGGTCCATCCCGAAACCTGGTATAGATGACAGTGATGTGTACTACGGGGTAGATTTAACATAAATCTTAAAGCCCGGTGGTAAAGGGTGTCCAGTTTGTTTAGCATTGTTGATGGGCAATGACTGTAAAGGAAGACAAGCGTAGTCCAGTATAGGTAGGAATGTAGTTTGTACTAGTCTCATTCTGGCTTCTAACTAAGTAGGTGTTTAATGCGATAGAATAAACCTAATCGCTGTCTTAGTTTTTTCGAGGTTTCATTTAAGTGGCACAGAAAGTTGAGCTTGTTATCCAGCCAGGAACCCTAGGTATTTAAAGGTATCAACTACTTCAAGGGGTTCATCTAAGAGTGCTTGGAGCTGTGTGATATGTGGACATCTGGAAGTAGACTTTGGTGACAGAATCATTGCTTTAGTCTTTTTGGCGTTGAGGAGGCGCTTATGAGTGAGAAGGTTGTATTGGAGGGTGACAAAGTCCTTCTGTAAGTACTCGTGGGCCAGATCCAAGGATGAATTTGTGGTATAGAGTACAGTATCATCTGCGAATAAGTGCACATTTGCTGTGCCCAGCTGCGAGTCCAGATTATTGATATATATTGCAAAGAGGATAGGGCCCAGGATGGAGCCTTGTGGGACTCCTCGTAACAAGGATTTTTGTGGGGACAGATCTCCTATGGCTTTGACTTGTTGTAACCTATTGATTAGGTAGCTGGTAAACCATTTAATGGCAGAACTATCAAGTCCAATGTTACTCAGTGCAGTAAGCATGATGGTATGATCCACAGTAGGGCTTTACTTAGATCAAGGAAGAGGGCAAATACATGCTTCTTAGAGTCCAAGAACATTTGCCAGTCTATAGTTACTTTTGCAAGAGCTGATACTGTACTGTGTTTGGCTCTGAAGCCGGACTGACCCGGGTTTAGCAACTTTTGTGAATCCAAATGTTCTCTAAGTTGGATGTTGACAATTTTTTCAAGTAATTTAGAGAGGACAGATAGTATAGAAATAGGCTGGTAATTGTTCAGATCACTCGGATCCTCAGTCTTGAATAATGGTAGGATGTGGGCAGTTTTCCACAAGGCAGGTAGCTCACCTTGAATCAGAGAGGAGTTGAATAAGTGTGTAATGGGGGCGGTCAGATAGGTATGGTCAAGTTTTAGGAAGTAAGGTTCAATATTATCTGCACCCACACTCTTTTTTGTATCCAGAGAAAGGAGGAGGTCCTCTACTTGCTTGAACGTAATTGTGAGGAAGCTGAAGGGGGTGGGATGCGATTGGTTATGGTTGTGATTATCAGTGAAGCCAACAGTGTAGTCTCTTGCCAGGCTAAGTTTGCTGACAGATAAGGTGTCAAAGGCAAGCCCTGCAGTGGCAAAGTGATCATTAAGCTTCTCTAGTATATCAGCTTTGTCCGTATAGGTGGTACCATCAGACACAATTTTGTTTGGAAGGGGTGTTGCAGTGGACTGACCTTCAACTTCTTTGAGGATGTTCCAAAATTTGGCAGAGTTGTTTTTATTGTCTTCTAATTCTTTTTGGAAGTACCTAGCTTTTTCTGACCTAATTAGCTTGGTACAAGCATTCCTAGTGGTACGGAATGCTAACCAATCATCCTCCAGGTGGGAGTTCCTCGCTTTTTTCCACCAGTAGTCCCTATCCCTAAGTGTTTTCTTCAGGATGGGAGAGAACCAGCTAGGAGCTTTATTTTTTGATTTGATCAGTCTTAGTGGGGCGTGTTTGTCTATTAGCCCCACTAAAAGGCTGTGAAAGATGTTAAATGCCTTGTTAAAGGTGGGGGCTAGATAGAAATCCTGCCAACGAATGTTGCTTAGATCTTTCAGGAAAGTGTACTGGCAGAACTTTTTCAGGCATCTTTTCAGTTTGAATTTGGAGGCAGTTTTTATTTGGGAAGGATGCCTGATGCAGGCAGTAGCGTAATGGTCGCTTATATCGTTGAAGAATACTACAGTATGCGAGATAGTGTGAGGTTTGTTTACTAGCATAAGGTCCAGGAGGGTGCTGCACTCAGGGTTTTTTCTGTTAGGTCTGGTTATAGCAGTCGCCATTTGTAACAGACCATTAACATCGCATAGAGCCTTCAATTTCTTAGAGCTGTCATCATTCCTATTTAGAATGTAAAATTCCAATTTTTGCACCTTAATAATTTTGGCATTTTTTGACAAAATAGCCCACAATGTGGCATGCATGGTCATTCTGGGAGTGTCTCAAGATTTGGAAAGTTTTGTGATGGCGTCTTGTACGGTTTTCGAGATATAAAGTGGTAGAAAACAGAAGAAAAAAACAATTTTCCATAGCATTTCCATGGCATTTTATGCTGTCATCTACAGCCCATAAGGAATGACATTTTTCTCTGAAATGTTTAGGGATGATGGGGTGTGTGCCTTTTGATGGTTTGGTGAAAAAATATAATACCATTTTTAAGTATAATGATTTCTGTGATAGCTGCAAGACAGGTAGTTAAATGAAACAGTTCAAACTGTAAATTTACTGTTTGAACTATAAATTTACTGGTCCTGCTCAGAGGAAATACTGTCGTGCTGTCAGCCATCTTGTTTTCCTAACAATTTACAAAATAGTGTTGCACACAACTACTGCATGGTAAGGACAGCACAACACCTGTAGTTATGTCTCAGGGATATGTTTAGTTTGATGTTTCTCTTAAAATTAGTATATCTCCATGGTAAATACAGTATGTGTTTTTTCACTGAAAATCATGTGCCCTGTCCCTCGCTAAGTAATTACTGTTCATTTGTTTTATTGTTTGAACTTTACTGTTTGCACAGTAAATAACCATTTGCACTTTTTAATAGTTTGCACTTTACTGTTCGAATTGAAAATTACCATTTGGTTTTCTTAATTATCAGGACCACATACTGTTTTTTTGGAATTTGATACATGTATGTTTCTAACAATCTGTTAGCAGGATTTTCAAGGTGCCAGCTCTCAAGTTAGCTGCTATTTGTGTTTACTCCAGCTCCTTTTCACGAGGTTTTGTAAGTTTCATAATAATTGGTGGTTGTTTTTTTTCAATTGCGGATGTCAGAACTACTGTAACGTGTTTGCAGTACTAGTGCCAGCTGAATGCAATGCTGTCTTTAATTTGGTTCACATCTCGACTTGTAACTCTGTGGAATTAGATCGGGCAGCACGAGGAAATGAAATGGCCTGTCCTGTTGCCATTCTCTTTAAACTAAATATTATTTTGCAGTCTACCTTGCCAGGAGGCTGATTTGGACTAGTGAGAACCCTAAATTGGAATCGGCACAAAGATTCTGCTTGGTATGGTGCTTACAGCTCAGTCATGCACATCTGGACTTGAGCTTGAGTTACACAGTGATTTTGTTTTGGGGGGCACTTGTCTCCCAACCCGCCGCATGGACCAGGTTACACTGCCAGAGACACTGGGATTCCCCGGCCCCTTTTGCCAAAATTTGACTGGCTGCTTGACTGGGACCTGGCTCCTCATTTGTCGACTCTGCACTCAGCCTTTTCCTGATTGGATCCTCTCTGCTAAGCTCTCGGTGGCTGGCACTTATTTTTAAAATTGCTGCTAGCTAATTTGTATTGCCATATTTTGTCCCACCCATCCCTGCCCCATTCTCTATTAAATACTCTCTGAGCTCCGCCTCCACCCTCTTCCCACCTTCCGTGCATGTCCCTCTAGTCCTCCCTTAAAGAGATACATGGCACACAGCTACCTCCCATTGCTAAAGTACTAGCCCCCATCATCCCCCCCAACCATCAGAGGCTACCTTCACTAACCTCTGGCTTCCTTATAGTTTAAACTGCTGTAGCTGAAACTCCCTCTACCCAGGCCAACTTGCTGTCACTGGATCTCTTGTACTTCACTGCCCCATCCCTGACATAATCTCAGTTCAGTCATGTAACCATTCCACTGCTAGACAGATAGCTGCAGCCATCTACATGAAACCTACCCTCCTCCTAACGTACACAAAATACCTTAGCCACAATGAAGCCCCTAGTCACACTGACTGTGGTTGTCCTTTTGACAAGCACCCTCCTACTGTTTGACTTCTCAGCCTCAATTATCTCTATCGATCAGGTGAACCAATTCAATGAAGTTCATCTACCCCCTCCACCCACCACCCCACCAAAGAGGCATTCAACCACTCCTGACACCCACATACTTGGCTTCCTAACTAATTACAAGTGCTGATTGCTAGGCTTCTCCCTCCACTCCACCCAATCACCCACCTCTGCTACTTACTATGCCCTTACAGCCTCCTGCTTTCCTTGCTCTTACTGGCTGGGGACATCGAATCTAACCCTGGGCCTAACCCCTCTGCCTCTAGCCTTCACCCACCAACAGACTGGGCATCTACCACCTAAATGCTAGGAGCCTTCTACCCAAACTAGACCACATTAAGGGTTGGATATCTCAACGTTCCCCTGATATCCTCCGCATTTGAGAAATGTGGTTATCCTCCAAAGTCCCTGACACTTCAGTCACCATTCCGGGGTACTCCATACTCCATCTAGACAGGGGTAAGCATGGTGGTGGTGTTGCTATCTATGTCCATGAGTCCCTAATTGCCACTTCTGTCTCACAGGAGGTAGCACCAAAATCACACGAGATCCTACTCTTCAAACTGATCTTCCCCTCCTAGTCTCCTCTCTTTGTCACTGTCTGTTACTTCTGTTCCAGCACATCACCTTCCACCTTGGTCTCCAAACTTGCCACCCTGACTTCTTCTGCTGACTCAGGTGAGCTTCTTATCGTAGGAGACTTTAACTTTAACTGGCTTACCCAACACTACAGGGCCAACACTCAAGAGATCGAGGCACTCAGCCTCACTCAACTCATTACTGACCCTACCAGACATAACACTCACTCCTCTAACCATTCACTGCTGGACTGGATCCTAACCACCCACCATATCATATTCTCTTCAGTGGGTACTCTCCCAGATGCCTTCAATGACTACTGTATCACCTTCTGTCACAAGAAGCATTGTTCCCCCTGCCCTGCCCAAATATTTGTGGTTCAGACTCCTAAAGTCCCTCGACCAGCAGGCACTACTAACTGACCTCTACCTGGCTGACTGGTCTGGAGTCTTCATGGCACCGGACATCGACTCAGTACTGGTAGCATTTAACTCCACCTTTCTAGGCATTTGGAACTCCCACACCCCCCTTAAAAAGCAACGTCTCTGGTGCAGGCACCTTCCTTGGATCTCCCCTCAACTGGTGCAGCTGTTCAAAGCCAGAGATAAAGCATGGAAAGCATTTAAAGCCTCCTCCAATGCCTCCTACCTCCAAACGTACAGAACTCTGAGGAACACTTGTACTAAGGCCATGCGCACCACCAAAGCTGGCTTCTTTAAGTCTCAGCTTAAAGACTGTCACCCTTCCCCTGCTGCATTCTGGAAAACTCTCCACTCCCTGTTGGCTTTGCTCAACAAGCCCCTTCCCCATGCTTTGACCACTCAGACGATGGCTTTGGTACTGTTGCCTCTTCCATAAATGAATTTTTCACAACCTGTGCCCTACTCCATGGGCTACCACCTACCCCACTCTCCCCTCCCTGCAGATACCAATATGACCCCTTTCCACCTGGGGTAGTCAGCTATCCATTTCACCTACCCCCCCTTCTCTCTTCTTCTCATCCTGGTATGCTTTCTCACACCTCCCCCACCCAATCACACCTTCCCACTCATTCCCTCTTTAGAGGTACTCTAAGCCCTCAAATCACCGAAATACTCCAAACAAAGTCTGGATGGTATTAATTCTATCCTCTTGAAAATCTCTATTCTGGCTATTGTTCCCCCATTACTTACATCTTCAGTCTTCCCCTCTATTTGTGCTCCCTGGCTTAGGCATGGAAGTTAGCTAAAGTCATCCCCCTACACAAATGGGGACACTCATCCATCCCTGGCAACTACAGATCCATCTCCCTCCTCCCCTCCCTCTCCAAAATCCTGGAGTCCCTTATCTCAAAAAGATTAAATGTATTCCTAGCTTCCAATGACATCATGACCCCATATCACTCAGGTTTCTGTCATCTCTACTCCACTTCCTCCTCCTCCCTTCTCCACCTCACCAACCATATCCATTCGACCATGGATAAGGGTTATCTGACTCTAGCTATATTTATAGACCTAGCCAAGGCTTTTGACTCTATTGCCCATAGACAACTCCTTGATGACTTAACAGCTATTGGACTATCCCCCTCCTCCACTGAATGGTTCAAGGCCTACCTAACAGATAGTTTCCAATTCGTCCAGATTGAGGAAACCAAATCCAATCCCCTCCCCATTCTGGCCAGTGTTTCTCAGTGATCCTGGGACCTACTGTATTCTCTATATTCGTGAACATTCCTTCTGCCTGTTGTAACTCACACATTCAAATGTACACTGACGATACCATGATCTTTGCTTCTGGTCCCTCCCTAGCCCAGGTTGAATCTACCCTACATATCGACTTTGCCAACACCCTAAAATGGCTTGAAGACAAATCCCTCAAATGCAACACCAAAAAAACGGTAGCTATGACATTTAGCATGGCCCAGAAACTAGCCAAAATGATATCTCTCCTCCTCTTTTTATGCCCTCGATGGCTCCAAAATTGCAGCTGCAAATACTAAGGTGTCTGAGTAGACCCCAAACTGGACTTCTCCCTGCACTTAGATTCTATTCACAACAAGCTGCGTCCAAAATTAGGTATGCGCTAAAGGCATAATGATAGCTTCTCTCTCTCCATTATGTGGGAAATAATCTTCGATTACATGAATGTGTAATGATTTAATGAAAAGAAGTGCAAGATCTTGCACATAAGGAAGAGAAACCCTGAAGCCACCTATAGGCTGGGAGGGGAGTTGCTGGCAGTCACAAAGGAAGAAAGAGACTTGAGCATCATCATCACTGATAACCTAAAATCATCCAAGCAGACCTCTAAAGCAGTAGGTAAGGCTAGGTGGATGCTAGGGTGTATTAGTAGGGGTATCACAAGTCGTAAGAGGGAGGTAACAATCCCTCTTTACAAGACACTGGTTAGGCTCATCTGGAGTACTGCTGCAGTACTGGAGGCCACACCTTCACAAGGACATTAACCAAATTGAGGCAGTCCAGAGAAGGGCAACCAAAATGGTGCAGGGACTGCATCAGAAGACATATGAGGACAGATTAATGGAGCTCAATATGTATACCCTAGAGCAAGGGAAGGAGAGAGGTGATATGATCGAAACATTCAAACACCTTAAGGGCATTAACAAGGTGAAAGAGTCTAACATGTTTCAGTATAAGAAAAATAGCAGGACAAGAGGACACAGCATGAGATTAGAGGGAGGCCAATTAAGGGGTAATGTGAGGAAGTTCTTTTTCACATAAAGGGTGGTGGATGAATGGAACGGCCTACCTCAGGAAGTGGTGGCTATGAATACAGTGCAGGCTTCAAACAGGCATGAGATAGGCATAAGGGAGCAATACAGATGAGTATGAATAGATAGACCACTGACAGAGCAAAGGCCAATGGCACATTTATAAGGTAGAAAAAGAAATGGGCAGACTGAATGGGTTCTGCGGTCCTTATCTGCCATCAACTTCTATGTTTCTATGTTTCTATGTGTGGTCTATAGCTCAGTGCTCCAATCTTCCCTGGCCAAATTAGACCCACTGTTCCATACCTTCTTTTTTTTATCATAAAAGATTTTATTATTTTCAATTTTTCAAATAACATCACAGAATAGTTACATACCATTGGTGCAGTGGTCATGTACAGTGGGTTAACTGCCTTCCATAAGAGGAGTTATGAACCTAGACAGATTTTGATACACCATAACCATATGTGGTGATAAACCTACAGGCCATATGACAACAATAATGTATGTACTAAACAGGTAATAAAGAAGTACTTGCACATCCAGGAGGCTGGTAAGTGGGGGTCTAAAATGCCTCCCTTCCCCACCTGTAGGGGGAGGAGGGGTAGGGGGAGGGAGGGGAAAAGGGGGAAAAGTTTTCCTCTGAACATCGGGAAAAGAAAGGAAAGAGGAAGAAAGGTGTGACCTTCCAATAGAGGCCTCTTCATTATGCACAGGCCCCCCACAGCCGGTAAGTCTGTCATGGGATGAGCTATGTCAGATAGACCCTCAAGTAGGGGGGGATTGCCAGGTGGTGTAGGAGGAACAGAACATAGGTGCAAGTGTAGATAAGCATCCCATTTCTGATAGAACTTGTATAACTTGTTTTGACTGGAATAGGTGAGTCTTTCAAAGATAGCCAGCTTAGCCAGCGTAGAGTGCCACAACACAATTGATGGTGGGTTGGGTTGTCGCCACTTCATCAAAATTGCCCATTTGGCTTCAAGTAGGGCAGCCATCACCCATCTCCTGTGAGGGGGGAAAAAGAATTCAAAATAGATAAATTGCCTAGTAACATCAGTGGATTTGTTTGGCTGGGTGGGCAGCTTACCACTCTGGAGCAATCTGCAAGTACTGAAGATCAGAAGGAGGTCAGTGATGGGCATTGCCAGAGTATGTGTAGTAAATGAGCAGGGCTCTGGTGACATCTCCAACATTGTGAATGGCTGAGGAGCCCCATAGAGTGGAGAACAGCAGGGGTCCTGTACCGTCTCAGCAAAATCTTAAATTGGATATTCTGGCTTTTGGCATCCTTATAGGCAGTGTGGTCCACTCTGATACAACGGCTCAAGGTGTCCTGAGAAATCATGCCTGGATATCTGCCTCCCATTTCTGTCTGCACCTCTCAGTGGGGTCTGGTTGGGCATCCCACATCATTCTATAGATTCTCTCTGCTAGGCCCTGCTGCACCTCTTGTTTATGAAGTGAGCTCATCCAGTGTCATTTGGAGTCTGAGACAGCTCGGGTCTGGAGTGAGCAAACAGCACTCTGAATTTGGAGGTATCTCCAAATGTTCTGGGCTGGGAGATTGAATTGGGCCTTCAATTGGTCAAAGGACATCAGTTCTTTGGAGTTTAGCATATATAGGTCCTGAAGAAGCCTAAAACCTTTATTGACCCATCCAGGCCAATGAATTGGCTTTTTGTCAGTGGAGATACTATTATTGTTGCAGAGGTGGGTATAGTCTAGGGGACGCTACCAGACAGGTCTAGGTGTATGAGCAGTAGCCAAGGCCATGAGCCAGGCTCTCCCCATCTCTAGCATAACTGGTGTGGCACGGGAGAGTGGGTGATGAGTAGGAAGAAAAAGTGGACATAGAGAGTCCTCCTGGACCAGGTGGGCTTCCAGTTGCACCCATAAGGGAGGGTGGGAGGAAGAGGGGACAAACCACTCTGTAGCTTGTGCTGCAAGGTATGCAATATAGTATCCCCAGAGCCAGGGGAGACCTAGGCCCCCCCTTGGTTCAGTGGGTGCGAAGTTTGGGTCGACTCCATCGAGGGGCTTTGCCATCCCAAAGCAGGAGGGAGATTAACTTGTCCAGAGACTGAAATAACTTGGGAGATAAACAAATAGGGAGATTATGAAAGAAGTAGGATATCCTAAGGAGAAGGAACATCCACACAGCCTCTACCTTGCCCCTCAGGGAAAGCTTAAGCCTGCACCATCTATCCACTTCTGCTGTGAATGAGGTGAGTAGGGGGTAAAGTTGGCGTTTTACAACTCCTTCCATCTAGTGGTAATAGTCACCCCTAGGTAAGAAAAACATTGAGGAGTCCAGGAGATGGCCATGCCCCGCAGGCAATCCTTGGAAGAGGCATGTGTAGTTTACTTTTGGTTCACCTGAAGCCCTGAGAGTCTGGCAAAGTCCTGTAATATAGCAAGAGCCCTGGGCAAGGACTGCTCCGGGTTTGACATAGTAAGAAGAAGGTCATCTGCATAGGAGTTGACCAGGTAAGCATGCTTTCCCACCTAAATATCAAGTAAATCCCTAGTAGACATTAATTTCCTGGCTAAAGAGTCCAAGGCTACAAGAAAGAGTAAGGGGGAAGAGGACAACTCTGATCAGTACTCCTTTGTAATTGAAATGGGGAGAACATATCTTTGTTAGTGAGGATTCTGGCAGAAGGTGAGCTGTATAAAGTGGATATCCACCCCTGAAAGTTGGGACCAAAGCCATAGATCCTTAAAACACTGTAGATACAGTAGTTCCACTCTACAGTCAAAAGCTTTGGAAAAGTCAATGGCTAGGGCTGCCATGGGCACAGAGGATTGCAGTGTTAGCCATTTAAGGTTAAGTACCAATCTGAGGTTATCTGACCCAGATTTCCCCTTGGAGAAGCCCGCCTGTGAAGGGTGTATTAGGGATAGCAGGATGTTTACCATTTTGTTGGAGAGGACCTTTGCAGCTATCTTAGTATCCACTGATAGCAATAAGATAGGGTGAAAATTAACACAGCTCAAAGCATCGGAGGATTTTTTAGGAAGGAGAGTGACTAAGACCTCTCTCATAGTGGAGGGAAGGGAACCTTTGGCATGAGATTCTTGTAGAGCCAAGAGGAGCGGGGTCGAGATTGCATCTCATAGTAGCTGATAGAGCTCAACAGTCATGCCATCAGGCCCAGGTGCTTTCCCCTTAACTAGCTGAGACAAGGCAGCGTGTAGTTCCTCGGTGGTGATGGGATTGTCCAGTGCTTTGACTTATTCTGGAGAAAGTCGTGGAATGGCAGCAGAGCTACGGAAATCCTCTAGCTCCTTAGATATGCCCTCATCATCTAGAGTAGCTTTAGATTGGTACAGGGACTGATAAAACTGTTTCATTACCTCGTTAACTCTCTTGGGGTCTGAGACCACCTTTCCAGTGTGGTCCCTCAATGCATGAATATGGGATGCTACCTGCTGCTTCCTAAGCTGATAGGCAAGCAATTTACTGCCCTTGTCACCACCCTCCCAATATTTGTGTTTGGACTTGAGGAGCTGCCACTCAGCTTTATGCTGCAAGAGCATATTAATGCGGTATTTGAGTCCTGTTATAGAGGTTACAAAGGAGTGGTTCATGTATGCTAAAGGGGAGGATCTGAACCTAGATTCCAAAATGGTTACCTCCCCTTGCAGCTTAGAGAATTCCACCTTCTGGTCCTTGTTCTCGGGCGCGGTGTAGGAAATGATATGGCCACGCAACACTGCCTTGAAGGCTTCCCAGATGGTGCCGGCACTCACCTCTCCCCCGGCATTGTCAAAGAAGTAATTATTTGCTTCCTCTGCTATAGCCAAACAAAAAGCCTTGACTTGAAGGATCAAAGGGTTGCATCTCCATCTAGTGGAAGATGGACTTTGCCCAGGTGGGAGATAGCTGCAGGCAACTTGAGCATGGTCGGAGATAAGGATGTTATCCACTTTGGCATCACTTATACCCTGAACTGCCTCTTGGTTGGCAAGCCAGACATCAATGCGGCTATGGGTGTTGTGAACAGGGGAGAAAAAGGTATAGTCCCGGCCTGAGGGGTTATCTCTCCTCCAGGGGTCTATTAAGCCCCACTCATCAATTAATTCTTGCAGGGCCACTCTAGCTTTGGGGTGAGCTTGTGGGGTGTGGTGGGACTTGTCCAGGAAGACATCTGGTACTATGTTGAAATCCCCTCCAATAATGATTGGCAAGTTTGTGTGCCCTTCGGGGAGGGAGGCAATAGTCTGGCTGGTCTCAGACAGAAAATCAGCTGAGTCAATATTGGGGCCGTACACATTTGCAACATGGCCTTCCCTACAGAAAATGAAAAGCAAGCCACCATCCATCAGCCTTGCGTGTCCGCCAGGACCACTTCCTCGGTCCAGGGGCTAGCTCTGTGGACCAGGATATCTACACCTTTGGACTTGGTGGATGCAGAACTAGCCAACACTTTGCCCACCTACAGTGTTTTGAGCCATTGCACTGTCCTGGCCATGAGGTTTGTCTCCTGGATGAGGGCAACATCAGCCCATAAGGAGCAGAGATGCTGTAAGATCTTAGTGCATTTCACTGGGTGATTAAGGCTCTTAATGTTCCAGGAGACACACCTCCACCCCTGTTGAGTATTACCTGACATAATTAGACAATACCAGTGACTGGATTCCACTCATCTTCAAGCCTTCAACCAATCTGGGGCCTAAGGTACCTGACTGTTGGGAGTAGGGTAAGGTGTATTTCTCCTGTCAGCCACCAGCATCCTGAGGAAGTGTAGTAACTAAAGTTATGTGATGGGGAAAGTACTGAACACAGTAACAGCAACTTTCAATAAGAAGGATACAAGAAAAACACAGTATTAGTGAACAATGCTAAAGCAGTCTTATACAATCAAAAGGAAATTATAATATCTAAAGTGAACACACTAAGGGTGGAGAGTTAAGCATGTAAAGGGACTCCCACAAAGCTGTGGATCTCAAGCTACATTGGCTCACACACCCAAATAGGGCATAGGAAGGGTCGACCATATAGCAGCCCATCTTTCTCGGACTTTGCACCACTAATAGGTGATCCAGGATGGGGGAGTAGGGAGAGATCCCTGTCCTTGGGATTGGGGGGAACCAAGGGAGAAAAGAAAAAGGGGAGGGGGACCCAAACCTCAACCGACTGCCAAAGCTAACATTGAGGTAATCTGCAGCACATTTACAAAATTTTGTGTGACTGAACCTATATAACCAACAACTGACCAGAAGATTGAAGAGAAGGGGAAAATAAGCCACTGCTTAACCGCAACTAGAACAAGAAACATGGCAGTTGAAGCCAGCCAGGATCTGAGGAGCCACTGTCCCGTAGCTGGGCTCTAGGCGGGGAATGTACTGCCAAGAAATAAATGCCAGGCCACGATGAAGGAGGGGGAAGTGGCTATAGCCGTCTTGCCCCGACATGTCTATGATGTGGATAAGGCTCAAAGCCTAAAGGGGAGGACTCCAAGTTCATGGCTGCACTGTGGTTCAACCATCATACCCTATCAATCCTGTAACTGGACTAGATGGGAATCCTATGGGGAGGGGGGGAAGAAGTGCGGGACACTTGAAGCCCTCCATCGTCTCAGCAGGATACTATTGAGGTGGTGGGGTATACTCCACGAGCCTCCCTTGCTGCGCCAAACCCAACTAGATCCCACAGAATGAGGAGTAAGATCATTGTAAAACAATATTATATAGCTAGTGTAATGACTATAATTTTAAGTGTGGCAAATACATAACATCAAATAACATCAGAAAGTCCATATCTTATCCTCATAAGGTTCTCCTGTGGCAAAGGATCAGTCTTTCTTCACCCCTCCAGTTCTGAGGCCAAAGAAGCATGTGGGCATCCATCTGTGCCCTTGAGTGGTGGCAGACCCTCAGTTACAATTTCAGTGAAATATTTAAGTCCTGGTCTGACTGGAAGTGGGGCTTCATCTGCAGATTCAGCAGGGTCTGGTGGTTCAGGCGCCCAATTTAAAGGAGCAGCGGTATCCATATAATCGGAGTCTTGAGCTGGGGGTCTAGTCACTTCTTCATCAGAGGATGAATCCTCCCTTGGGAGCTTAGCTGGAGGAGAGGCATAATTCTGGTTTTGCTCTTTGCACTGGTGGCTCCTAGATCGCTGCTGTGCGTGGCCCTGATGTTGTGTTTTGTCTGAATTAACAGCAGGCATGGCGAGTTTCTTCTCGTGTACTGGAGGACACGGCACAGCATGGCCTGGAGTCGAGAAATCAAGCCTGCCATTTGAACTAGTCTTGGGACTCATTTGCAGGAGGACTGGTCCATCCATGATTTGAGTCCCTTGGAAATGACTTCCCCTTTCCGTCATTCCTTTGAAGCCGCTCGAGACTACCTGGGACCCAGAGGCATCTGGGAAATATAGTATTTAGCAAGATGGTGGGCCAATACTTGGAGAGCCAGGTTTTGATCTCCTGTGTGTGCTGAGCAAGTAAGTCCTTTCTTTCTTTTGAAACATATAAGGAAGTTAGCCCCTTGAACCTGTATTGGAAGCCATTAGCCAGAAGGAGTTTTTTCAAAGGGGTAAATACTTTGTGCCAAGCCGCCACTTCATGGGAGTAATCCCTATAGAATGATATGCTAGCTCCCCTCCATGTAATATCTCCAAGATCTCTTGCAGCTCTCAGTACTTGCCCTGTCACTGAGTATCACAGCAAGTATGCAATGATAGGTCTGGCCAGAGCATTTGGGGGACCCTTCTTGCCAAACAGCCTCTGTGCTCATTCCACCTCCACATGCCTTCTCCATCAATCTCCCAGCATTGTGGGGATGAGCTCATTAAGAAATCGCTCCATATTCTGGCCCTCTGCACCTTCGGGGATGCCTAGTATGCTGATATTATTGCGGTGTCCCCAATTCTCCTGGTCCTCAACTCTCTCCCACAGCCTGGCAAGTTTTGCTTCATGATCCTGCAGACATTGCCATACTAGGCCCTGATGCCTTTCCAACTCATCCATTTGTTGTTCGGCCACATTAAGCTTGTCTTCTATCCACCTGACTTCTGAAACATTGCCTGTGAGGGCTGCGCTTATTCCATCCACCCTGACTAATAGAACTTCTAGCATTTTTTTAATGTAGGAAAGAGAGTTCCCCACTGGTGTTTGTTGCATCAGGGACTCTTGGATGGCTCCTGGATTGGCGATGGCCGGGGGGGGGCCAGATACCACCATCTCCAAAACAAACCGCTTGCACAAAGAAGAAAACTCTCCACACAATGCCTCAATATGATAGACCACTGTCTGTAATCAAGAGGGATGTTTCCCAAGCCCTTGATGCTGACCCATCACTGGGGTGCACTAGGTACTGTGCGCTTGGCCAGCTGGTTATGATTGTTGTATGATATTTGTAAAATAAAAATATAGTATGTGATTGTCTCACATAAGACAGCCTGTGCTTCCATGGGTGCCCCCCCCAGGTTTCAGTGACGCTACAGGATATGTAAACTGACCAGGAGATCTCTGTAATGTAATTAATGTAATTAACTTCCTTGAGAAATTGCATTTTATGGCCTTTTTATGACCTCATGCTTTGGAAGTTGGAAACTAAATATACATTTTATTACAGGGCGGGATGTCATTTAGCTGATTCCTATTGGCTACATCGCATCTAGGTGATGGACTACAGGGTTGTAAACCTCAAAAGAACCAGTTGCTGGAAGACTTATAATTTGGGAAATGAGTGTTTGCTGATGTCACCTGATTTAATATACCTCCTGATAGGACATCATGTTTGCAATTTTTTTTATTCAAAGAGGAGGAGCTAGATGACTCACAGAAGGGGTGTGGAGACACAGTATAAACTGATACTTGTGTCTGAAATGAATGTTATATCATTTTGGGACTCTAGAGAGACACTGTTCTCTAATTTAACTACACTTACAGAGGTAATACATTAGATAGAAAAGATCTAAATGTATTTGTTAGGAGTTTGTTCTGTAGTTTTCCTTGTTTTTCTTTTATGTGATTGTGATGCTCTTTGATATTTGTTCTGTAGTTTATCTTACTGTTTTTATCCATTTTTAGTAAACATATTCTTTAAGATTCTGCCTGGGTCTCCTCCGTCATTTTTGCATATGGAATGCCTGTATTTTTAAGTCTGACAACTGTTCAAGGGCTTGATGGTGTTACTAAACTGGGAAAAGGTAAGAATATACCTAAGGTCTTTTATAGAGTTAAAAGGGTTCATTTTGGATACCTGGTTAGGTGCTCTTAGGCGAAAGATATATTGCATCCCCCTGAAGAGAATATTATCTGAGCCTGTCCATTTGGGTACGCCAGCATAAGGTTCACAGTTTGAATCCCCCCAGAACTTGAGACTAAAGGTAATTTGGACCCAAAAGCAGACAGGAGGGTTACTTCTCTGTCTGTTACCTGCTTACACTATTGTGGTCTGAGGTTGGCACTGTGGGAGCAAAGGGCCTGACCTGCAGGGTGCGTCTGTGACAGGTACCACTGCGATAGCCCCCGGGCTGGTGATTGCAGCCTACACAGCCTAGTGTCTCTGGCATGGCAGATGGTAATCTCTGGTGATTCCGACTGTGGCGGCCAGTTATGAATCAAAGTAGTGTCATCTGGCAGTTGGTAGGGGCCGGTTACATATCCCCCCGGAGCTAGCTAGTAGGTAAGTTCCAGTTCACATCAGAACACTGCAGATTGTGTACAAAGAAGGACGGAGCAATAAAATTAGGCAGCCATCTACCGGCTCTCAAGCTACACCCCCCACTGTTCCATACCTTTTACCGTTTTGCCTCTAATCTCCCTTACCACACCCACCACTGCCTCTTCTACCAATCTATCTCCTTGTCCTCTCTCACTGATCGTTGCCTGGCTCACTGCACAACCTTTATTTCCACATTCTGGTTCAACACCCTACCTTCTTACCTCTCCTAATTATTAGCCTCAGCTCCCAGTACCAGCTACTCCCTGTGCTCACGTAACTATCACTCCTTCACTCTGGCTACACCTCATACACAAGTTGGGTAAAAAAATCTTTGCCCACTGGCTCCCTGCTCTCTGGAACATAGAAACATAGAAACATATAATTTGACGGCAGATAAGGACCGCTTGGCTCACCTAGTCTGCCCATCTTCCTACCTAACAGATAAGCTACAGATCCCAGTTAACCAACAGCTTACTTCCTCCTACCCCCCACTAGGACTGCCTTATGTCTGTCCCATGCATTCTTGAATTCCTCCACTGTTCTTGACTCCACAACCTCCTCAGGGAGGCTGTTCCATGCATCCACAGCCCTCACTGTGAAAAAATACTTTCTCACATTACCTCTGAGCCGTCCCCCCTCTATCTTCAAATTGTGTCCCCTTGTTCTTGCACATCTCTTTTTCTGAAAGATGTCACCCTCTTGGACTTTGTTGATTCCCTTGAGGTACTTGAAAGTTTCTATCATGTCCCCTCTCTCCCTTCTTTCCTCAAGGGTATACATATTAAGCTCCTTTAGTCTTTCTTCATATGTCTTCTGGTGCAGACCCTGCACCATTTTGGTTGCCCTCCTCTGGACAGCCTCCACTCTGTCTATGTCTTTGTGGAGATGGGGTCTCCAGAACTGCACACAGTACTCCAGATGGGGTCTCACCAACTGTCTGTACAGAGGGATAACAACTTCCTGTTTTCTACTATTGATGCCTCTTCCTATGCATCCCAGTATCCCCCAGCCTTCCTTACTGCCTTCTCACATTGCTTGCCCACCTTTAGGTCATCTGATATAATTACCCCCAGGTCCCTTTCCATTTTTACTGTTGTCAGTATCTCACCCCCATTGTGTACGCTTCCCTGGGTTTTGTTTCCATGTGCATTACCTTGCACTTTTGCATTGAATCTGAGCTGCCATACATTTGACCATTCCTCCAACCTTGCCAAATCCCTTCTCATCCTTTCCACTCCATCTTATGTATCAACCCTGTTGCAGATCTCTGTGTCATCTGCAAAGAGACATACTTTTCCTTCCAGTTCCTCTGCAATGTCACTTATAAAGACATTAAAAAGGACCGGTCCCAGTACTGAACCCTGCAGTACCCCGCTAGTAACCCTCCTTTCTTCACTGTGTACTCCATTTACTTCTACCCTTTGCATCCTGTTGTCTAGTCAATTTTTTATCCAGGCTACCACCTTGGGACCCACTCCAAGGCTGGCTAACTTGTGTATTAATCTTTTGTGAGAGACTGTATCAAATGCCTTGCTAAAATCTAGGTAGGCCATGTCCACAGCCCATCCCTGGTCTACTACTTTGGTCACCCAGTCAAAGAAATCTATTAGATTCATCTGACATGACCTTCCCATCATGAATCCATGCTGTCTTGGGTCCTCTGCCCCACTGGCCTCTAGGTACTCAAAAATTCTTTCCTTCAGAAGTGATTCCATCATTTTCCCTACCACTGAGGTCAAACTAACTGGTCTGTAGTTTCCTGCCTCTGTCCTGCTCCCACTTTTGTGAAGAGGAATCACATCTGCCCTCCTCCAGTCCTCAGGTACCACCCCATCCTCCCATGATTTGTTAAAAACAGTAGTCAGTGGTGTCACTAGTTCCCCCCTTAGTTCTTTTAGAATTCTTGGGTGAATCCCATCAGGCCCCATTGCTTTGTCCACCTTCAATTTTATTAGTTCTTTCAGAACCCTTTCTTCTGTAAATGGACTGGTATTGACCCCCATCTTCAGAGTGTTTCTCTTGTTTGGTTTAGGCACCTCCCCCTCCTCTTCCTTTGTGAATACTGAGCAGAAATACTCATTCAGTATCCCTGCTTTTTCACTGTCACCCTCTACCCACATTCCCTCCCTTTTATTAAGCCTCAGTATCCCTTCTTTGGTCTTTCTTCACTCCCTAATGTACCTATAAAAGGTCTTATCCCCCTTCTTAACAGAATTGGCTATCCTTTCCTCGGTTTGGGCCTTTGCTATTCTGACTGCCTTCCCAGCCTCTTTCTGCTTTAACTGATAAAGTTCTCTGTCCTGCTCCTTCTGTGTTTCCTTATATTTCCTGGATGCTATCCTTTTCTCCTTATCCTTCCCTGCCACCTCTTTTGAGAACCATAGCGTTTTTTTCCTTCGTTCCCTTCCCTTCACTGTACAAAGTTTGCCTACCGTGTTTTCCATTAAAAAGTACTTCAAGCACCTCCCCCCCACAAATGCTTCCACCCTCCCTCATTTTCTATCCACCACTGGCAAAACAGACCAAACGTCTTTTACCACCCAACCCTAATCCCTTGTGCACAATCCTAGCAGCACATTACTTGTGCATGTTTATCCTGTACCTAAGCTCCTAGCCTTATTTTGCTAGTTTATGCATTGTTATTAGTGTTAGTGTCCACTGTTACGTACACTGTTAGGCTCTAGTTTTGTTTAAGATGTAATCAGATCTTATCTTTATGTAGTCCTCCATATCTCAAATCAAGTTTTGATGTGTATATATTTTATGTATGTACTGCACCCTTATCTCTACCCTGGGTCACACCTGGAAACGAGCCTTGGCTCAGTGTGCCTTTCACAGTTATCAACTCTTAAATAAATAAATAAAATAAATAACTGATGTGCTAGGTCTGGTCTTATGCTCCATCACAAAGGTTTTGGTGGGATACGCTGCAAGAGTGAGGAAGGTAGCAGGGGTGGTCCTTCTACCTGGAAATAGTAGAACCAGGAGAACTGGAAATGAATCAGGTCACAACAGAAGCAGGACCAACTGTTTTACAGCAACTGTGGTCTCCCCTCTGGTCACTGAATCTGCATTCCATTGTTAAAAAAAATTGCTAATCAGAGCAGTATTTTGAGCATGTAGGAAAATTTAATTCAGTTCATTCAATTCATTTTTAATTTTATGGCGCCTTTCAAATACCAAAGCACCTTACATAAAATAGGACAACTTGAGCATAAAATGACATATATTATAAACAGAACAGAAGTTTAAAGCAATCAGCATTATAAAACTAGTCCCCAAAAGCACGACTCCATAAAATAGTTCTGAGCGCCTGTTTGAATCCCTCCATGGTCAGGTACTCACGTACCTGATGGGGTAGAGAATTCCAAAGGGTAGGGGCTGCACGGGCCCCAGAAGATTTAAAAAAAACCTTGGGATCTCTAGCAACCCCTCATCAGTCGAGCAGAGAGATCGTTCAGGGAAGTAAGGGACCAGGAGCTCTTTCAGGTAGTCCGGGCCAAGTCCGTGTAGGACTTTATAAGTCAGAAGTCCGACTTTGAAGGTGATTCACCATTGAACCTGCAGCCAGTGTAGTTCGTGCAGCACCAGTGAAATATGACAGAACTAAGAGGTTCCTGTCAAAAGCCGGGCTGCTGCTTTCTGCACCAGCTGCAGGTAGTGAATATCCACCCCCAGGAGCCCTAGGTAAAGGGCATTGCAATAGTCCAGGCGAGAGGACATAAAGGCATGGACCAGCATAGGAAGGTCACCAGATGGAACTAGGTGCTTAACTCTGGAGATATTCCTCAGATGATAAAAGGAGGATTTGACAATGGCCGAAGCCTGTGAATGCAATGTCAAGCCCTCATCAAAAATTACCCCCTGGTTTCACACCCATTCAGAGGTCAGGAGTGAGAGACCCCTGAGAAAAAGTCCCGAGGGTAACCCCGCCCCCAGACCCTCTATCCGGCCACCTGGATCCACCACCAGCACCTCAGTCTTTACTGAGTTCAACTTTAGCAAACTCAAATCCATCCACTCCTGGATCTCTGTGAAGCAGTTATTAAATACCGATAGGGCTCTATTATGGTCAGGCACAAAAGATAGGTAGAGCTGGGTATCATCGGCATAACAATGAAACCTCAGCCCATACCTTCTTGCAATGTCTTCGAGTGGTAGCATGTACGCTGCAAATAACATGGGGGACAACACCAAACCCTGAGGAACCCCACATGACAAAGGGGTTGGATCAGAGGAATAAATCCCCGACACCATCCTTTAAGTTCTTCTGGTGAGGAAAGATGAAAACCACCTGAGAACCGTACCTGACAGGCCACAGATGAACCTCAGATGATGGAGCAGGACCCCATGGTCTACAGTGTCAAATGCTGAAGAGAGGTCCAAAAGGACCAAGATGGAATGACTCTTCCTATCTCTAGCCATCGGGAGATCACTGAGCATCTGAACCAGTGCCATCTCAGTACTATGCCTCTTTCGAAAACTGGTCTGGAGAGGCTAGTAGGCACCATGGATGGTCAAATGGTCCTCCAGTTGTATGGCAACTACTTTCTTGATCAACTTCCCCATGAAGGGAAGGTTCAAGATCGGTCTGTAGTTTGCATGGCAGTCTGTGTCCAAGGAAGCTTTCTTCAGGAGGGGTGTCACCACTGTCTTCTTAAGGGAGCTAGGAAACTCACCTGTTTCCAGGGAGCACCAGACTATTCATGCTAGGATTGGGCCAAGAATGTCACTACAACCCAAGATCAGGGTAGTTGGACCCAGATCCAAACTACGGCATGTAGGGTGCATACCCTGGATAATCCTCATGATGTCTCCGAGCTCCTGCCAGCTGAAGAAACTCCAGGAAAACTGAGGCGTAGTGTCCAAATGCCAGTCTAGAGCAATGCCAGAGTGTGCCGGTAGGAGTTCTGCCCTGATGTCAGCCACCTTAGCTGCAATGAACTGAGCAAACCCCTTGCACTCAACTTGCAAAAATGCTCTTCGAACCTGTAGACAGGCTGGGTTTTACAGTCTGTCCACGGTTCGAAAGAGCTGAGCTGGTCAGTTCTGAGTGGCCTCAATCTCCCTGGACAGTAACTCAGCCTTCTTATGGGTGATTGTGGATTGATAGGCTTGATAACGGTCCATCAATCTAAGGTGGTCAGTATCAAGGGCAGATTTCCACCAGCAACGCTCTAACCTTCGTCCTAGTCACCGCATCTCCCTCAAAGATCCATCAAACCAAGTGGACCGGGGGCAAAGGGAGAGGGGACGAATGCAGACAGGAGCAATGACATCCGGAGCTGAAGTTATGGCCTGATTATAGGCTGCAACTAGGGCTTTTGGGTCACTAGTTGCCAATGGAAGAACAGATAAATCAAGCACTGCCACCAGGCCTTCAGAGCTTACGTTTCATAAAAGGCGGTACCTGATCATCTCCACAGGGGCATGCCTATGAAGGAGGGTGAAAAAACTGAAATGCACGGTGTAGTTGTCAGACCATCCGACTGGTTCCACCCCCAATTCCTAGGCATCGACCCCCAGGAGGAAAACCAAGTCAAGAGAATGACAATGTTTATGGGCAGCAGTGGAACAATCTGTGTAAGGCCCAGAGATGACATTAACTAGAGGAAGTGCTGACCAAATTGCGAGAGTTTGTCATCGACCCAGGCACTGAAGTCACCCAGGACCATCAGCCTGGGCGACTCAAATGGCATATCGATCACAAAATCCACTACTTCCTGAAGGAACCACTTCTCATCTCCGGGTGGATGGTAGATGAGGGCAATCCTACAACTTACACCTACTACCACAGTACATTCAAATGACTGGGTCTCCTCAACTGGTACACTTGTGAAGCCCAGTTTGCTCTTGAAACAGACTGCAACCCCCCCCCCCCGTGATCCAATCTCGGGTGGTGAATAACCGAGTACCTGGCCGGAATTACAGCCTCCAGTATGGGGCCAGAATGTTCATCCAGCCAGGTCTCGGTAATGCATGCCAGGTCCACTGAACCAACAAGATGTGCAATAATTGCAGTCTTGTTTTTAATGGACCAGGCATTGCATAACACCGCATGAGCTGGATGGACTTCCATGGCCATTCGGGCCACCAGCCCACCAAAATTGGTAGTGCCCAGACATGGAGAACCAAGCTTTGGGTTCCATTTCGCCCCAGGGCATCTCCTGGATCTCATGACCCCAATAGGGTGGCCCTGCTCATTCACCCTTCACAGTTCGCACCCCTCAACTCCTCTCCTCCCCCAACAAGCAATACCCAATGCCCTACAGCACTAGTAGATATCAAACTGAAATGGGGGGGAGTTAAAGGGGCAGAGGGCATGAATGGTGGAGGATGAGTAGTGTACGACCGTCGGGGGCAGGCCTCCAACACATTTTAATAATCACAGTAAATTTACACCACTCCACAAAAAACAAAACAGTTCACTAAATTATAATCATTAAATAAAATAAAATAAACAAGAAAATTAAACAATCTAAAACTAAATTAACACATAAAACTCCCTCTACTCACAATTAAAGTAACATAATCATTCAGTCCCAACCAGCAAACCCAAGACAATCAGGAGATGCATATTACAATGAACACCTTTAAATAATAACTGTAAAACTAAAATCCATGAGAATTTAATAGCAGAAGAGGTCCAGGTTTCTCAACCCCCAATGGCCATCCCACCATCGGAGGAAGCCAACAGATTCCCCCAGGGACTCTTACTTCCTGGAGAAAACTCAGTTCCCTCTCAGTCCCCAAAGTACTCTCACTATCAGGGGACTTTGCTAAAGATGACCAAACCCTTTTCAGTCTCAGTACTCTCTCACAGTTCTGGGACTAAAAAAATAAGAAGGCACTCTCACTGCCTTCTAAACAAAATTTAAACTTGAAAATGAAAAAAAGTCTGACCATATCTTTGAAGAGAAAGAGATAGAGAAATCCACTTCCGAAGATATTACTCTGAAGCCGGAGCAGCCTCAATAAATCCAAAAGGGACCAGACTGCAAGTCTATGGCCGATGCTACAGATCCCAGCCAGGTCCACTTATTAGCAGACCCAACAGAGACTTCCTAGGGGTACACCAACCACATCACTGGTACCCAACAAAGTAAATTTGGGACCCCCATTCGGCCACACACTGCAGTCAGTACACCAGCAGGATCAGGAAACCTGCTCCCTGCTCCAAATCCGAAGTTTGTCCAGCTATATACACTGCTCCTGGAAGCCTTGAACAAGTTGCTAACAGTCCACAGAAAATCCACAGCCAAAATCCAAGTCCCTACTCTAAATCAGAAATTTGTCCAGTTCTATACATTGCTCCTGGAAACTTCGAGCAAGCTGCCAACAAAGATAGTCCACAGCCAAAATCCAGGGTCTTTACTGATTTAATTCAAGTCCCCTTAGCCACAATATCTATACCCTTCAGATGCAATTCCCTGAGGGTAGAAATCCAAAAGCAGCACTCAAAGGTCCAGTTGTCCCTCAGAACTCACAGAAGCAGTGCAGGAGCTGGCCCAGCAAGCTGAACGTACAGGCAACAACAGACGGAGAAATGACTGCCCCAGAACATGCTACAAGGTGGACAGTAAAATCCTTCCAGAGTCGCTCTCAAATCCGCTACACTCTACTGCCTCACTTGCTCCGTTGCCGACTTGGAGTACAAGACAAATCAAAGAGTCTTGGTCTCGGTCGAGCAAACAAAGTACACTGATAAAACAAAATCTATAAAGTCGGGGCCATCAAAATGATAAAAACGAGCAGCGTAATGAAGCGGCAGATAGGGAGTACAAAACCCTAAGCTGTAAAAACAGAAGCAGCACTTAACTGGCTTCTTGTACGATTTTGTAGTTTTTCTTTGCTTATTGAGTTTTACACTAAGTGCAGTTTCTTGAATTATGTGGTTCTAGGAGGGGGTTGGGGAGATCTGCTGGGTCCGGTCTCTGGCTCAATTGCAAAGGTGGTGCTGTGGAGAAAAGCTGCAGCAGAGAGGCCGGTAGCAGGGAATGGCCCTCTACTCCTACCTGGAACAGGCAGCACTGGGAGAAATGAAAATTGGAAATGAATTAGGTTACAGTAGAAGTAGGACCAGGAACTATATGCCTGCCTTACATGAACTGTGGCTGCCCATTTATGTCTCACATTCACCTGCACAATGTCCAAATGGCACTCCACACAACTAGTGCAGTCACAAACAAATAACTTTAGTGCTTCATACTCCAGCAGCAAGCCTTATAAATTACTGACCAATCAGGTCACAGCATAATTGGGAGTCAGGACTTAGTGTTTCAAAACTTCTACAACCCACACTCTACACACTGAAGCTGCCTCTTGGCCATATCCATCCATTTTCTCAGTCAGAAGTATCCTGAATGCAATCATGCTACTTACTGTCAATATTAAAAAGCTGATCAGAGAAGTATTTAGCAGATGTGGGAAAATAGTAGCACTTGCTTGACTTCATGTCACTTTTTTTCCTTTGAGGAGTGCGTTGTGCATTATGTCTAATTTATTTCTTTAATGTGGATTGAGGATGGGATGGGTGGTGGCTGGGTGGGAATAGGTAAAAGGGAAAATAAATATATGTCATACAAAAAATAAAAAATAAATCAACTGGGATGTGGGATTCACTTCATTGAATGTACTTTAGTTGTTTGCTAATTAATTTTTTAAGCATAAGTTGAAAGCCAATTGTTAATGATCTTACAGTTTCATTATGCACACAAGATCCAGACATTCAGGCATCAATAACCATAGCAAGGCAGACCCATTCCGTGTTCAGAATATTACCTGTATTTAAATTATTAAAACAGTTTTATAATTCAGAATGTAGAATGGGACGACGGGGATGGGTTGGGATGGAATCGGACTTGACACTTGGGACTGAGCAACTTGTTGCAGTCGCAGATCTGTGTGTTCCAACTCTGAGGGCAAACAAAGCAACAATTTTCAGCTACCCATTTTCTGGCTGAATTGAAAAGTAAAAATTAAAAATTGAAGGGCATCTTAATTGGGGGTCAGGGTCAGGGTTGCACCACCATACATACCTCCAACACCTCGTATTGCTCTCTATTGCTACCAATATAGTAGCACATTATGACCATGGCAATAACTACCTTGTGTTGCTTATTATTGTGTTTCAGCAGTACAACCTGTCATACTTTCCTATTATTTGGGGCATGAGCAAACATTCAGTGTTTGCATTCTAATAGTTATTCGTAAGGATCCTTTGCGTACAACTACACCATGTTGGTATTTACAGGTGTATTTTGACAATGTTTGTAGCATGGGACACAATACCTTATCATGTTTTATGTCATGGGGCCAGTGGAAAGCCAGTAAATATTAATTTGCGTATAACCACCACTGCCTTAGGTGGGACAGGGCATAAGGAAAAAAATATATGTACAGGTATGTGACATTTAAAATTGCTGACCTTTATTGGTAATACATGCAGCAAACTAAGGCACAATCCACTCTGAAGAACAAACCAGATATGACAGCTGTGCAGGTATTGGATGCTTGAAACCCCCACACACATAGACTGCAAACTCAAGATATGCTAGTATAGAAAAGACCTGCGTTGTACATGGATGTATGCGTGTGGATGTGGGATACTACAAAATATTCTTAAAAAAAATTTAATTTTTAAACTTCATGCTGATTTATTTGACATGTGTTACACTTGTGTCATGAGACATGATATGTTGACCCTAAACACAGCTGATCTAACCAGCAATAATGTCGCCACACAGTCCTTAGAGTTTGAAGCAGTACCTTCCCACCTTTGGCTGGCGGTGACTAAAACATAAAGGATAATGCACAGCCTACTATCTATAGCAAGCATGTGTATTCATTGAGAGGTTGCAGTGGCGACCAATTGAACCTTCAGAGCGCAGCTTGAAAGATTCAATCACCATGGCAACCTCAAGATGAATTCACATGCTTGGCATAGATAGTAGACCATATATTGTCTTTTATAGTGTATGGTCCTCTATCTGTGATTCAGCATTAAAATCTGTCTCTTACTTCCTGTGACATAGCCGGTGGCAATGGCGGCTTAACTCATCGCTCTGATCCCCTAATACAACTCCAAAGGAGAATCCCACATTCATCGGATGCATCCTGGGGTCTTAAGCAGTGAGTCAGATTGGGTTAATGCCCTACGACGGTTCGGACGAAAAAAAGAGGCTCGTTAATGGCAAAAGTCGTCATAGAAAATCAGTGAGGTAGAAGTATGGAAGGCCTCAGCCCAGCCCCCTCGCGCTCATCAGCGCTCTCAGTATCAGGAGCCGACGATTCATGTTCTGACTCGGGCTCGTCTAGCACCAGAGCTGAATCAAGGAAAATTATCAAGCTGCTTCACAAAATAGATGCTAAAGTTACAGATATTCAGAAGGATTTCAAGAAACTGGAATCGAGAACCACTTTAGTAGAACAGCATCTTGAGGGGTTGCAATCGGAACACATGGCTTTTGGAAGATCCTTATCATTTCTGTATACGAGGGAGAAATTTTTAGCTGTAAGAGCCGAAGATACTGAGGCACGTTCTAGACGGAACAATATTAGAGTGGTTGGTATCCCAGAGGGAGCCGAGCAGGCTGACATTGTTGCTTTTATGGACTGCTGGTTAAAGACTGAATTACAGTTGGGAGAAGACCCTCCATTAGAGATCGAAAGAGCTCACAGGGCCCTCGCACAGAAACCCAGACAGGGAGCTCCCCCCAGAGCCATTATCATTAAATTCCTGAGATTTCCGACTAAAGAAAAGATTCTGCGATTGGCAGGGGCAAAGAAGGATTTGAATTTTGATGGCACGAAGGTATTTGTGGACCAAGATTCCCCCCAGCTTTGGCCCAGCGTCAGAAGAAAGTGTTGGGAGTGATTAAACAGCTCAGAGAGAGGGGCTGGAAAGCCCAGTTATGATACCCTGCCAGACTGTGGTTAGAAACGCCCGAGGGCCCAAAAATCTATGATTCATTGCTGGTGGCTCGGGATTTTTTGGAGGCCAACAATATCTCAGTCCCTGACATTAAAGAAGAGATCGCTGAAAAAGAAGTTGAACAGCTATTGTGGACAGTGGTTCCAGGTTCCAAGGACACTAATCGGCCTCACGCCAGGATGGATTCAGTGTTACCTTTGCATGCGGACTTATCCAAGTGTCTTCTTAGAAAGAACACTTCAGAAGAAACTGGTTGAATTATTGCGATGTTCACCTGGTGTTATATCTAACCCACCGATGCTTTGACTGTTACCACTATCTTAACCTGGCTATGAGGCTTTTTTTTTTGTCTGTACCATTAGCTAACTTTATTAGGCCCAGTATGGAGAGATCGGGTGGATAGTGGGTTTACCTGCGGGCCTTTGCCCTCTTTTCTCGGTCTCCTCGTCGTTGGCTCTGCATCCCTGGTGGCTCTTCTGCTCCGGGAGGGTCGGGGGAAGGGGTCGCTGGGAGCCTGCGGGCCTCGACACGTGGAGTAGGGTTTTGAATGGGCGGACCTTTTTGTCCTGGCGGTTGAGCTCAACCCGACAACATTCTTGGGGGGACTCCTTCCTGGAATTCAGCTTATATAATGATCCCCTCAGATTTTTTTGTGGCCTACCGCGCATTCCTCCACACCTGCAGTAGATGTTATTGCCAGGGTGGGAAGGGGGATCTGGTGTTGCGGTGGGAGGGTATGGGCTCAATAATATAGACAGAGGGGGGCCTTCAGAAGTGGTAGTAGTAGTTCTGGAGGACGAGGGGGACCACCCATCACATATCAGCATTATTGGACCTCTCGGAGCAATAGGGTTCGGTTCTTTTGCCCGGGGCTTTGGTGGTGTAAAGAGGGATTCCGGGGAGTGCTGAGGAACAGCCTGATCGCGTCTGTATCTTCCCTCCGGTGGGTTCACTGGGGGAGGCAGGGGAACGTCAGCATCCCGCATTAGAGATCGGTGCCACACGCGGTTTGTGTGTGGGTTGTCTGCACTTTCCTCCTCCCCCACGAACCGTGCTTTTTTTGCAATGAGCCATTGGGTTTCTTAAGGGGGCAACCAGCTTTAGCAGCAGACGACCCTCCAACTGGATGATGTCATTAATAGGGTGAGGTTTTTTTTTTTTCCTTTCTTATTCCCCAGGGAAATATTGGGGATGGGGGTTTAAGGGAGGGTTGGGGGTTTCTTTTTCGTTTTCTCCCACTCCAATGGAGTCAATTGGGCTGGATTCTCCTACAGGATTCACATGAGGGATGAGGAAACTGAGGGGGTAATAAAGGTCCGTGATGGAGTTGGCGCCAGATGATAGAGGGCTGTTTTGTTTCAGAACCCCTCCCGGATGTTTTTTCCAAACATAAACAGAGGGCACAGGCTAGAGACTCCCTTGAGAGGGGGAGCCACCTGACCCTTCCACTTCACGTGGAGTGTTGTTCCCTCTAGGGGGGAAATAGTTGTTCTCCCCTTCATGCACCTGGGGGCTGGCTGAGCTAAAAGGTTTTGGTTCATTCGACAACCCAGGTTGCCATAGATCTCACTTGCAGCAACTGCTGGTTGTTGCACTCCCGTAGGGGAGGTAGACCCGGTGCCTGTGGTGCTGGGTATACAAGCCTTTGGAGTGAGTGTGCATCTGAGTGGCTGTGATGTCTGATGTTCTATCTACTTTCATCTTTCTCTTTTTTTTCTGTTCTTTTTTTACTTTTGGGAGAGTACCTCGTTGTGTGCTTGGGTTCCATTATTTTCTGGTTGGATGCAAGATCAGTAAGAATGTTGTAGTTTGGTTCATAAATAAGGTATGGCTGAGTTGACTATAGGCTCCTTAAATGTTAAAGAGATTAATAATGTGATTAAGCGTGCAAAGATATTGGCAGAATTTAATAGGGAAAGGTGTGACATTGCCTGCCTGCAAGAGATGAAGCTTCCCTGAGAGAGCATATGAAATTACGCAGAGACTGGGTGGGCACAGTTCACTCCAATGAACACCCACAATTCAAAAGAGGAGGGGTGGCAATCCTGTTTCGTAGGGGCCTTCCGTTTCAGATTCAAAAGGTGGCCAAATCAGGGCGGAGCCACCAAGTGACAGTCTCGGGAGTTTACAAGGGGCAAATGATCCATTTGGTGGGAGTTTATGCCCCCACTCCACCCTCGGGAGAGTTTTTCAGGTCTCTCTTCAACTCGGTTGCCGGCTACCCCCTGGTCAGGTTATTTTAATGGGGGATTGGAATTGCATCGAGGATGTGAGTATGGACAGGAGTGCCACCAAAACCCCTGGGTCCAAGTCATGCTCCCGTCTACTCCGCAACCTGGTTGCAGAAGCCGGATTAATAGATCCGTGGCATCAGTGTAATCCTTCTGCAAAAGACTTTACTTTCTTTTCTCCTGTCTCGAATACATACTCAAGATTGGACAGATTTTATACTCAGAGAAATGCTGCGCATTCCTTCAGAGATATATCTATCCTCCCCATAACCATTTCCGATCGTGCCATGATTAAAGCAAAGCTCGTCTGGGATGTTGATGGGGAGATTATCGAGGTTTGACCCGGGATTAATTAACGATAAACAATATACCGAGTCGACGAAGAGAGTTATCCAGTGTTACCTTAAAGAAAATACTGAGGCAGTCTCGAGACCTAAATTTCTGTGGGATGCCTCGAAGGCAGTAGTGAGAGGTCATACGATTGGCTTTGTTTCCCACAGAAATAAACAGTTTCAGGTTCACATCAAGGAGGCTCTTGCTTCTATTGCAGACCTAGAGGCAGTCCATAAATATACTGGATCTCAGAGGGTGCTGAAGAAATTAAGCGAGGCAAGGGAAACGTACAATTCCTTATTACAAAGGCGGGTGGAGAATTCCCTTAGATATGCTGGGCAATGTTATTATGAGAGGGGAGAGAGGGCCAGCAAACTGCTGGCGCTCAGACTCCATAAACAGGCGGCTGATAGGTATGTAGCTAGGGTAAGCTCGGATTACCCTAACCTCCCCTGTAGGACCCTCCCTGGCGAAATTGCACAGGAGTTTGCAAAGTTTTACGAACAACTATATAAGAAAGAACAAACACCAGATCATAATAGAAAAATTAAGGAATTTCTGCAGAAGGTAAAGCTCCCTGCATTATCAGATGTCCAAAGGGCAGCCCTGGAGGCGTCCTTTTACGGAAACAGAGGTGCGAGCAGCCATTAAATCCTTGGGTTCTGAGAAGGCTCCCGGACCGGACGGATTCACTTCTGAATTTTATAAGCAGTTTCAGGAAGATCTGGTTCCCTTGTTTACTAGAGTTTGCAATGTGGCCCAGGAATCCGGTGCCTTGCCGGATACATGGGAGGAAGTCATTATCTTGGTTTTGCCGAAGGCCGTTAAGGACCCCGCCTCTTGTGCAGGGTACAGACCCATCTCGCTACTTAACCAAGATGTTAAGATTTTTGCTAAAATTATCAGCATGAGGTTGCAAGGAGTGGTTCATACTCTTGTCCACCCGGACCAAACTGGGTTCATTCCTGGAAGACATAGTCAGGACAATATTAGGCTACTCCTCAATGTAATCTCTACTGCGCAGCTCCCCATTGATTCTCCCCTTTCAGCAATATTATCGTTGGACGCGGAGAAAGCCTTCAATCGCATAAATTGGGAATATTTGGATTCAGTATTGGGGGTATTTGGGTTTGGAGAAAGATTTTGTGCCTGGATCTCTAACTTATACATCAAGCCAAGAGCCAGAGTCTGGGTGAATGGCACGATCTCCGGGCAATTCAGGATTGAGCGGGGTACCAGGCAGGGCTGCCCTCTCTCCCCTCTCTTGTTCGCCCTTAGTTTGGAACCTATGGCTGCTTATATCCGGCAATCAGATCTTTTTCCGGGCTTGCAAATTAGGGGGGTCGAGGTTAAGGTCTCGCTTTATGCAGATGATACCTTACTATATATTTCAGATCCGGTAGTAGCGGTACCTAAGATTTTCAATTTTCTCTCTGAATTTGGCACTCTCTCAGGTTATAAGGTTAACCCAGACAAGTCCGAGCTATATCCACTGGGAGGGGCTAAGAATTAACCTCTACCAGAGGTGCAGCTAATGGTGCAAGACGGGTTTTAGATATTTGGGGATATGGGTTCCTAGGGATTTCAAGGCTTTATACAACACAAATCATTTACAGATTTTGGAGGATATCAGGGAGGATTGTAACAGGTGGAAGGAACTTCCTCTCTCTATTTCTGGCAGGGGAGAGTCCATTCGCATGAATATTCTTCTACGACTGTTGTTTGTACTGGGAGCCATCCCTTTGAAGCCCCCCAGGAATTTCTGGCATGAGGTAAGGTCTACGCTCTCCAGATTCTTATGGTCTGGGCAGAAATCCCGAGTGAAGTGGAAGATAATGGTCAGCCCAAGGGAGAGGGGTGTTTTTGGTATCCCGGATATCCAGAAATATTTTTGGGCATCACAATTATTACCTCTAGTGACTATGACCCATGACCCTCCACCTAGGTGGGTTCAGATTGAGATGGCTGACTCTCCTTTGGCAAACATCTCAGATTTAATCTTCTTGGACACACCTAGGTTGGGTCAGTTGGATTTCAGAAACCCTTTCACAAGATTGATTTCGCAGGTATGGAAAGACATGAACTTAAAATTAGGCACTAGTCTAAAGCTTAATCCACACACGACTATCCAGAGTTGCATGGATTTTGGCCCACTAAGATGGGACATGGGCTTCCGCTGTTGGGCAAGAAGGGGGCTGGTTAATCTCAGCCAGCTTTTTAATCAGAATTCATTTAAATCGTTTCAGCAACTTAAAATGGAATTTAATCTCCATAATAAGGATTTCTTCCGTTATCTTCAGATCAGACACTATGCCCATATAAACGAACAACAAATTGAGATGGGCATGACGCTTGGGGATAACCCAGTACTTCAGTCCATCTCTTCCCTGATCAGACAGTCAGCCCATGAAAAGAAAATAATTTCCAGGTTGGTCACAGGGATGAATCAGGTGGAAAGAGATTTCTTACAACTGGTCAAGGAGAAATGGCATAGGGAAATGGGGACGGTCTTGTCAGATGCTGATTGGAACTCTATTTGGAGGTCTGTTCACACTACGACATCCTCCCTTTTCTGGCGAGAGTTTCACTGGAAAATAGTCATTAGATTTTTTAGAGTTCCTGTGATGACCAAACACTTTAGATTGCACCGCTCAGATCTTTGTTGGAGACACTGTCGGTTGGTTGGCACCCACCTCCATATATTTTGGGAATGTGATGTTATACAAGAGTTCTGGAGGGAAATAATAGATAAATTTAACAACATTTTTGAGCTAACACTACCAAGTTCTCTGCAGTACTAGTTATTAGGATTGCCGCCCCCCAAGATGGCTTCTAGATCTGCTCGTCTCCTGTCTGGAATTCTTTTGGCAGCAGCTCTTAAAGCTATCACTCTCTCATGGCTCACCCCGGATAAGCCTACTCTCACAACATGGATTGGTATCTGTACCAGGATATTAGATATGGAATATTTAACAGCCAAATTAAGATTATCTGTAGATAAGTTCAAAACGAGATGGCTACCTTTTTTGCATTTCATGGCTGCGCAAGAGGGGAGGCCAATAATGGACTTGCTCGCTAAGTATGCTTTAACGGTACTTGGTCTCTTATAGTCACTAAGTTAACATTTTATCTGACATTGTTTTTATGTTGTACAATATGGACAAGGGGACCTACCCCGTGATATCTATTAGAGGGAATGAATATGCCCTGGTGTCCAGTAGGGGGCATGCTTGGGCCTCCGTATCAACTGCACTTTTTCCCTGTTTTGTTGCTTGTGCTCTCTTTAACTTTTTATTTTACTCTTTCCTTGTCTTCGTCTTCTTGTATGTGTTTTTTTTTATCCCGGGCGGTACTCTCCCACTTTTTGTGTCGTGTTTCTACCTTTCTCTTTAAATATTAATTCCTACCTCCCTTCCTTTGCTTTCTTCTTTCACGTTATCAATCCCTCTTGGACCTCCGATTACTGTTTCCATTTCTTTTCTTTTTAGTGTCTGATTTATATCTTTCTATCTTTCCCTATAGACATTGATGGTTATTATGGCATTCAATGATTGTGGAATTGCATTGTCAAAATGTCTACTTCCATTTGTATCTTCTTTGAAAATACTTCTCAATAAACTGCTATTTCAAAAAAAAAAAAAATCAGTCTCTTCAAAAATGTGCTGTAATGTGATTGCATTGCTCAGGAGGTCTTGTGATGTTCTTGGTATGATCTGTGAAAATAAAACGTGGAGTCAAGGGTTACACCAAGTGTGTTGCTGCATTAGGAGCATTTTCGTTTTCAGCTTGCCTCACTCCAAATCTGAATTGTCCATGAACTTTGTTTTCAGGCTGTCTGGGAGGTAGTTATAGATTTTCATTGTAACAGCCTGCTGAAAGACATAATTGTCACTGAAGAACTAGACCGGCTTAACAAACTGTCAGTGCAAAAGACAGGGTTCTAAGTTGCTGTGCTGCAGTAGCTACATAGCTAGTGCTGCACAACAAAACAAGCATTTGTCAATGCCGAATGTTTGCTTGCTGGCATTGGCACTGGTAGTGTAGGAGTTCGAGAGCTGCATAATAGGAATGGCAGTGAAGTATTGAACTGAAGCCAACCCCGCCACCACCCTGCAGAGACTGACAGGTATTGGGATGTGCCTTTGGGTCGTCAAGCATAATGGCCTTGTCATTTCACCACACCCTACCCTGCAGACACTGACAAGTGTCATGGTGTGCCTTGGGGTCTTTGGCCCTTATGCTCACCCCATTCCATCAGGAAATACAGTGAGATGGGTGCTGTATAGGAGAATGGGGTGAACTTTGGGGATGAAGAGTCCAAGGCACACCTCGATGCTTCTCACTGGATGCAGAGTGTGGAATGGTTTGAGCATTGCAGGCGAGAATCCCAAGTCACACCCCTGATGCCTGTCAGTCTCTACAGGGTGGTTCGTTATGGTCGGAAACCCTAATGCCTCAGGTGTTCGTTGGCATTTTCACTCCAAATTTTCAATATGGGTTTTTTGTGAACCCCACCGTATGAACGATGGCAATATCAGTTCATTAGCTGAAAGCTGATTTTGCACAGTGACTACACCATTTGGCACCACAGGTGTGAAAACACATTTTGAACAGGATGTGAAAATTGACAGCTGTACTGTTCATGGGAAGGTGCAAAAAATGGCAATGTTGAAAATCTGCAGTGAAAATATAAAAAAAACTGGTGAAGTCACGAGCGTGCGTAGAAACTGTGCAACGCACATCCATAATGCAATTAGTTTGGGGATTTTTTTACAGCAGATTGTCAACATAGACATTTTGGAACCTCCGCTCATGAACAGTGTCACTGTAATTTTCTTAATCTGTCCCGAGCAGTGATTTCCGACAGCCACCACACATTTCTGCACTGGAAGTGCGAAAACACATTTTGGCCATGGTGTGAAAAATGACAGCTGTACTGTTCATAAGGAAGTGTGGAAAAATGCCAGTGGTGAAAATCTGGACTGAAAATATTAGAAATCCATGAACATACGAGGGTGCTTGAAAACTGCGCAATGCTCGCTCATAACATAGTTATTTTATGGACTTTTTCACCAAATTTTTAACATAGCCATTGTAACACCTGTGCTCATGAACAGTGTCACTGTGATTTTCTTAATCTGTCCCAAACATTGATTTCGCACACCGAATGCACCATTGTGCGCTACATGTGTGGAAACACGTTTTGGGTGAGATGTGAAAAATGACAGCTGTACTGCTCATAAGGAGGTGTGGTAAAATGACAATATTGAAAATCTGGAGTGAAAATATTGAAAATTCGTGAACTTACGAGCATGCGTAAGAACAGCGCAACACATGCTCGTAAAACAGTAATTTTGGGGAATGTTTTCACCAAATTTTCAACATAGAGTTTCTGGGGGCCTACCTCATGAACTGTGACACTATCATTTTGTAAATAGGTCCCGAAAGGTGGTTCCACGCAGCGACCGCAAAATCACCTTTTAGGACCAATTAACAAAATGACAGTGAGAGAATTCATGAGGTGGGGTCCCAAAAACCCCATGTTGAAAATTTGGTGAAAAAATTCCCAAAAATGCCTGAGATATGCGTCAAAGTTGAAAAAACCCTATTAATTACATTATACAGCTTACCGGCATTTCCTCGGTTCATGGTCGGCTTTGAAGAGTGCAGACGTGTTCCCAGTCCACCGAAGATCATTGCGCCGGACTCCAGAGGTAAGTATGGGGTGAGGTGGGGGTGTGGGGAGGTAGGGTGCACAGAGGGTGGGTGCAGGTGGGGAGAGGGGGGCAAGGACAATCAGCGAGGGAAGTTTTTTTCTTGCAGGTTTTTTTTTTTCTTGGATGATGTGGGACTTGTGCCACTCTGGGGTGGGCTCCCAGTGTGGCAACTGGAAGGCTGTTTGGGGGGTAGTGGAGCCGATGGGGGATTGGGCACCCCGTCACCATATGGACTGTTGCCATGCTGGGGTGGGCTCCCAGCATGGCACCCGGTTGTCTGTTGGGGGGGGGAACATTGGAGTCGACGGATATTGGGCACACCTGTTGGACATACGGACTGTTGCCATGCTGCGGTGAGCTCCCAGCATGGCACCTGTAACTCTGTTGTGGGGGAGTGCAGTAGAGCCAATGGGGGATTGGGCACCCCCATTGGCCATACAGTGTGTGCGGCGGGGAGCGCATTAGCACGCAATATGCATGTGTGTGGGGGGAGCGCATGTGCATGCAGTATCTTCTCGCTGCTCACTGAAGTGGAGCTCTCCCTTTGAACTGTATGGCACTGCATTTTCAACTGCTGTCATAGACAGCTGCAGCGTTGATTGGAGAACTGTGGCCGCACCTGCAAACACACTGACTGCATTGGAAGACAGAGTGCCACACCTACAAAAACTCGGATGATGGCACTATGTTTCTTGCACATGCATGCAAGCAAACATAAAAATGACGTAGCTGCTGCAGCACAACAACCCTATTCTAGGGATGGATTTTTAACCCTAATAATGTTCCACCATACACTATATCAGGATTATGAGTGCTGCACATGCAAAATGTAATGAATGAAGAAAATCAAAACTTCAGTGCACATGACTGGATGCTTGCACTGATGTGCAGGTGGGGGAGTGGGAAAACTTATTTTTTTCTTTAATTTTCAATGATTCCCATCATGTACATGTCAGCTACCTGTCACATCATATAATCTGTGATAGCGAGCCACAAGTGCCTATTACACAGGTACTGCATCTAAGGGGGAGTTTGCATCTGATCCCAATCCCCCACCCCATTAAAAAAAAGGTCAGCCAGTCAGAGAGGAAAACAATACAGTGTCACATAGCAAGGCACACTTGTGAGATAATGTTGCGTTACACAGGCATACAACAAAGTTGTAGCATATTAAGAAATACTGATATTACACATTCAAGGAGAAAAAAAATGTGACAGTAACACAAATGCAAACCCAGTTGTACTTGTGACCTCAGAATTCTGTTCATGTATGACACTAACAATGTTTATTAATAACATCTAGTTTCCCCTGAATTTTGCATTTCAATGTGCAACCTTCACTATGAATTGCAATATATATATATATATATATAAATCATTCATATAATAGGCAGTCCAGCTGATCGCGTCCCTTCCCCTCGCTTCACCAACTACTCAGCCAAGCACATATGAAAACATAGCAACCATATCGTTTGGAAATTGTCAGACAGCATTACATTAGTGGAACAAAACAACAGTTAGCCATGACATGATCACAGTAAAAATAAAAAAGAATTCTCCACACTGCTGTCACACACTGCTATAAACTACTGCCACAAAGGGAACTGTGAATCTGTCTTCATGGAGTTGCACAGTCTGTTTCTTGAAGCTTCCAACTTCTGACTGCAAAATGAAGAACAAAAACAAGTCATTATTTTAACATGACATCTAGCTGTGTTACAGAAAAATGCAAATCTCTGTCATAATGTCTCCAAATAAATAAATATAACAAAAACAACCCAAAACACACATACCTTGTTACTGGCTGTCAGTACTGCAGAGACCTTCACACAGCTTCTGCCATCCTCTCATAACATAACTTCCCTTCCAGACTGCAGTCAGTGCGTGACTCACAGTGTGGCTCACATCTCAGCATCAGACCCATCAACAGCGGAGTTTAGAATGTCACAAATAATGTTCTTCCCCATTATTTCATCTTTTACAAATGAGCCGGACTTGTCAAATAAAGAACTTCAAAAAGATCCCGATACACTAGTCCTTTAGTAAAAGTACATGTAAAGGGTGCACATGCATATGCAGAACGGGTGATTAACCTCATCAAGTCTTTATTTATTTAACCAGGCGTTCATCGTTGAGCAGAAGCTCATTTGCAAGATGGACCTGGGTGGAGCATGAACAATTGTATATACAGGTCAACACAGGTATTTACAAGGCAATACAGATAATACTCTTCACAGAGAGGAAGAAAAAGAAGTTCATATGTACATAGAATTATACAGATATTGTACAGATTACACGGTATTTACATACATAGAAGTGTCTATAGGAAGATAAAGCAGGTTATCTAAGGTTGCAGAAGGAAATGGAAGAAAAAATAAAAATAAAAATATACACCAGGTAGAGGTGAAGGTAGGGAAGAGAGGAGGGAAGTAGGGGAGAAAGGCTAGGAGGGCACGTGCACAGAAAGGAGTTGGTAAAGCTGGATGTAGAGAAGGTGGATGGAGAAAAGGAGTATGTGTGAGCCCCGGGATTGAATGCTATAAAGTACGGGGCATGGTAGGATGTCACAACCCAGGGTAGTGAGCTCCTATCCGAGGTTGGGAAAGGAAGAATAAGGGGATGGATGGGCCTAGTGTTGATAAGACAGGGGAATAAGAGAGAGAACAATTGGGCTTGTGAGGGAGCAAGCTGGAGGTCAGTACTTAAAATTGGGTCTAGGCGTGGCTATATACCAGTGCAGACACGGTACTAAGGTCGTCAGGGGTGAAGCAGTTACATACTTCTCTGATTGTATGGAAATAAAGCATCTTGAAAGCATTTATACCAATTAGAGTGCTTAATTTGAGGGTTTTTGTAGATCGCTCCATAAGGTAGGTAGCAACGGCTTATGGCTGCCCCTGTCAAGCGGATTTTGCTTTGGGTACTTTAAGTGTAATAGCTGAGTAACTTCTTAACGCGTATTTCCCAATTATACTCGGGGAAGACAGCAGGAGATATAGTAAGGCAGCTTATTAGAGATGGCTCTATAGGTCCAGAGAGCGGTGTTTCTGTGGCGCCTGAACTTTAGTGATGTCCATCCCACTGCCGCATATAGGGTGCAGTGATGTGTGTCGAAGGGGTCCCGTTATAAACCTCAGTGCTCGATGGTAGAGTGTGTCCAGTTTAGCCATGTAAGAGTTGGGGCATTGGCTGTAGAGGAAGTCAGCGTAATCAACCAATGATAGGAAAATGGATTGGACCAGTTGTTTCTTGGTATCTCTGGTGAGAAATTGGCTGATTCTAAAAAACAGTCCAAGCCTTTGCCGAAGTCGTTTTAGCAAATCCTCGATATGTTCAATGAAGGAGAGTCTTTGGTCTATCCAAACTCCCAGATACTTGAATTTTGTAACAAATTCTAGTTTTTCACCTAGAACTGTGGTAATTTGGGGAACTGGCCCACTGGACACAGGGTTAGCTGTACGGATAAAAGGAGAGAGGACCATCGCTTTAGTTTTTTGGCATTAAGGAGTAGCTTTTTTTGGAGGAGTTGGCTTTGCAAAAGGTTGAATTCTGACTGTAGGTCATTGCAGGCAGCTTCAGGTGTTGGCGACTCACGTGAGAACTGTATCATCTGCAAACAGATGGATGTTGGCTTCTTTTATACAGTAGTCGATGTTATTAATGTAGATTGCAAAAGTAAGGGCCCTAATATAGAACCTTGAGGTACCCCTCTTGCAGAGTTTTTAAGGGGACAGGTCTCCCTCGCTTTAACTTGTTGAAGGCACCCTGTAAGATAGTCAGTGAACCAACGCAGAGAGGAGGGGTCCACACCTATGGTTTGAAGGGGAGAGGAGCAGACTATAGTCGACGGTATCGAAAAGCCTTCTTAGATCAAGGAAAACAGCACAAATAAAGTTTTGTCTCAAGATTACCCTGCCAGTCGTTAATAACTTTGGCAAGGGCTGAGATAGTGCTATGTTTAGCTCTGAATCCGGACTGCATAGGATTTAGCAGTTCCTAGACTCAAGGTGAGTCCTCAGCTGTCATTACAATTTTCTCTAGGAGCTTGGACAGGACCGGAAGGAGGAAATTGGCCTGTAGTTATTGAGATCAGCCACGGTCACCTGATTTGAACAGTGGTATGACATGTGCTGTCTTCCATATAGGTGGTAAGGTGCCCTGAGACAGGGATAAGTTAAAGGTGGGTGACGGGTATTGCTAGTACTTGGTAGGCAATTTTTAGGAAGTAAGGGTCAAGGGAGTCGGCCCCAGCACTTTTTCTAGTATCCAACTTAAGCAAGAGGTCCTCTACCTCTTTCAGTGTGGCAGGTTGAAGTGAGAAAGGCGGCGAAGCTATTAGAGTTTCAGGCAGTTGGCTGGCAGTCTGGAGCGGAGTATGTTTGCAGGGGAGTTATCAAATGCCATGCCTGCAGTAGCAAAGTGGTTATTGAATGCGTCAAGTATATCCATCTTTTCGGTTATAGTCAAGTTGCCAGAGGTAATCTTGGTCGGGAGTGAATTTCCTGGGAGTGGCCTAGCAGATCACTGATTGTGTTCCAGAGCTTGATTGGGCTCTTTGTGGCAGAGTCGAGTTCGGATTTGAAGAAGGTGTCCTTCGATTCTCTGATTGTTTGGTACATAAATTTGTAGTCTCCTGAACTGGTTCCAATCCTCTGCAGTGTTCAGTTCATGTGCTTTTTCCAGAGCTTATCTCTTCTAGAAGCAAGGACATGATCTGAGGGTGAACCATTTACAGGTTTTGGTCCTAGTTTGAACTTTTAATAAGGGAGCATACTTATTAAGGGCCCTTGATAGAATGTTGTGGAAGATATTGTAAGCTGACGTAATCGTTTTGGCCAGGTAGAAATCTTGCCACTCAGGGGAGTACTTAAGCTCGTTTAGGTAGGCATGTTCATTGAAGTTGCGCCTGGATCTCTTCATAGACAACTTGCTGATGGGTGCTGGGTTGTTGGTGGATCTTACTCCCGCAATAAAACAATGGTCGCTGGCGTCTGAGAAGAAGACATCAGCGTGGGAGAAGAGATGAGGTTTGCTCACCATTAGCACATCCAAAAGTGTACTTTATCTGGGGTTCTTCATGTTTGGGCGTGTTGGTTCAGTGATAAGTTAAGTCAGCCATGTTCATCACAGAAGGATGCAGGGGGCAGCTGTGTTAGAGAGCCAGTCAAAGTTGAGGTCTCTAAAATAATAGTTTCTGAAGCCCCTGTATCAACTTGTCACTTAGATATGACAAGCTGTAGGCCAGCAGACGGTGGTCTGTAGCATCCTATTACGCAGAGTGCAGTAGTCTGTAATTTCCACTTTGAGAATTAGGTATTGAATTCGCTGGCAACAGATGCCGAGGATAAGCAGGAGGCAGAAATTTGTCTTTAACGTGAGATAGCTACCCTCCTCCTCTGGCATGCCTATCAGCTCTGAACAAGGCATAGTTGGGTATGTTACTTTCTATCAGTGGTGCTGGGTCTAAGCCAAGTTTGGAAATCACAAGTATGTCAGGAGAGGTATGATTTACCCAGGTTTGTATTAAGGTTATCTTTTTAAGGAGGCTACATACGTTAATATGCAAGAAGCTTATTCCTTTTAAATTTGCTAGTTCTGCTGGCAAAGCAATATCTTCTGGGGGGCCAGGGTTGAGTTCTACGTTGCCTGAACAAAGCAGGAGGATAAGTAGGATTTTTCTAAGAGCGCTAATTATAAGCTTGTAATTCCTGCCTTTCTCCCATCTAGTAGATCTGATGTTTTTAGGGACTGGAAAGTAGCCACCATAGAAGAGCTGATCTGTTGTAGCAAGAGCTAGTACCCTACACAATAGGCAGGAGGAGATAGAAGTCTGCGTGGTGGGAGGTGGGCCTTGTGGTGGGGAGTGTTATAAGTACTACTGGTATGTGTGGTCCAAGAGCAAGGTTCGAGGTACTGGTTCTTGGAATCACGGAGGCAATTAAAGGATAAGTTGCCATGTGGTATACAGCACAAGGTGCCGTTGTAGACCAAACATGATGGTAGTTCAGGTGTCCAATGCTGGGCAGCTGGTATCAGCAGAAGAAGGGGCAGTAAAAGGAGCCATATAGGGCCCGACATGATGGTACCTCAAAAAGGAGCCACTCAATTAGCTCAGGGGCCAGCGGGGTTGCTGGATTAATGCACCTTATCAGTAGCTTTCCAATCCAGGTCGACCCAAATTTGATAGCATTAAAGATATTTAGTGGTGAAGGCATAGCCAAGGAGAGTCTATGCATTTTAGAAAGGTGAGGCCCTGAGAGTTGGATCCCGTAGGCTGGATAGAGAAGAGGGGGATCATGATCTAAGTCTCTATTGGTGGGGCACTGCGCCAGGGGACATGGACTAATATTTTGGCAGGAGCTACTGTATTTAATAATCAGCGGAGGTGGGTGAGGGGGGCGGTCGAAAAAGTTGCGGCAGTTGCCGTACCTTGTAGGGCCTTGGGTCCGTGTCTGCGGTCTCAAACATTGGCTAGAGGGGCGCCGACTGCCCGGTAGCCGGGAATCCTGCAGCTTAGGAGCTGGGAGCCTGGGCGACAGTTTCTCGGCTGAGGGAGAGAAGGAGAGTGAGGGTTAATAAAGTGGATTCACATAAAGGGTTAGACAGAACAGTGGGAGTCCAAAATTTGCAGAACAAAAGGACGGTATGGTACCAGCAATGCCAAAGAGGTAGTGACGAGTAGTAGTAGGTGGTTGCACCCAAGGTAGTTTGTTTGGTGTTGCTGGCCTGCTTAACTGCAAGCTGGTTTATAGTTGAAAGGGTATATAGTCGAATTAGGGTGAGGTCCCAACAATAGGGCAGGTAGAGCAGTAATGAGAGGAGTTAGATGGAGTGGCTGGAGAAAAGGTTGAGAGGAAATGTGGGACCCTGTGGGTGGGACTGCTTTAAAAAGGGGCGGTAAGAAAGTGGGTCAAGTCAGGTATTAAAGACAGGGAGGCCAATAGCATGAAAATGTGCAGCAGTGGAGTGACCAATCTGCTGCTAGGCTGAGGAAGGGGTGGAGTAAGGGTCTATTTAATACTGTGAGGAGGAGGAGGGGGAGGGGGGGTAAGCAAAAAAATTCAGTCCAGAACAAAGCACAGAAAGAGATTTCCTGAGACCATTAAGCACCAGGCGTTGGAAAATCAGCCAAGGAGTACAGCTGCCAGTCAGTGCCTGGTTCCTCCACTGGGCATCCAGTCAAAACAGTGGCATTCAAAACCCACGAGTTTCGGAGGTCGGTGCATACCTGAATCTGTCCGGGGTCAGTCGGTGGTCTGTTAGCTGTGGCCTGCTCGGAGAGAGCCAAGGCCACAGGAGTAGCTAGGAAGCCCACAGATGGGCTGTCTGTGGAACAAGGAGGAAACACAGAGGATTAAATACAGCTAGAGTACAATAGCAAGCTCAGTGGGGGCAGGCAATGGGGAAAGACAAAGCATGAGGTAAAGAGGTGGTAAATGCAGGGCAATTATTTGGAGCTAGAAGAGGAGTTAATGGGGGTGGGGTCGTCTGTGCTTTGGCACCGGGATGTCTGAGGAGGACAGCAGCAGCAGCAGGGGAGGTGTAAGGAAAGGGTTTGTAGGTAAGGCAGAGAAGAAAGTAAGGTGTTTAGAGACAGCATTACAAGTGGGGCAGAGAATTAATAACTGGCAGAGTGACCAGTGTGGGGAAGGGCAGGAGTTGGTCAGTAGGGCAGAAATGGAAAACTGCAGCAGTCTTGCTCAGTAGCTAGGTCAAGCAGTCAAACATCGGCTACTATACAATACAGTTTGTCAAGCACTAAGTAGCACTGAGAGGCTAGACTAGTGGCTTGTAATAGACTAGCTAAGCTGGCAGGTAAAGTAAGACCAATTGATGCGTAACATATGTAGATTACATTAACAAAAATTCAGTCCAGAACAAAGCACAGAAAGAGATTTCCCTGAGATCAGGAAGCACCAGGCGTTGGAAAATCAGCCAAGGAGTACAGCTGCCAGTCAGTGCCTGGTTCCTCCGCTGGGCATCCAGTCAAAACAGTGGCATTCAAAACCACGAGATTTGGAGGTCCGGTGTGTACCTGAATCTGTCCGGGGGTCAGTCGGGTGGTCTGTTAGCTGTGGCCTGCTCGGAGAGAGCCAAGGCCACAGGAGCAGCTTGGGAAGCCCACAGATGGGCTGTCTGAATCTGTCGGGGGTCAGTCGGGTGGTCTGTTAGCTGTGACCTGCTCGGAGAGAGCCAAGGCCACAGGAGCAGCTTGGGAAACCCACAGATGGGCTGTCTGAATCTGTCTGAGGGTCAGTCGGGTGGTCTGTTAGCTGTGGCCTGCTCGGAGAGAGCCAGGGCCACAGGAGCAGCTTGGGAAGCCCACAGATGGGCTGTCTGAATCTGTCCGGGGTCAGTCGGGTGGTCTGTTAGCTGTGGCCTGCTCGGAGAGAGCCAAGGCCACAGGAGCAGCTTGGGAAGCCCACAGATGGGCTGTCTGATGGAACCTTCTCTGCTTCATTTTATTTTTTCTAACCCTCCGTCCCCACCCCCCATTGTCTGTGTGTTTTGTGTTATCCCCTTTATTTGTATCCTGAAAAAAAAAAAAATTATAACTGTCCCTCGCCAATCAGCTCCTCTGACCTCTATCTTCCGTTCAGCACCCACCACCCAACACTTCCCAGTACAACCCCACACACCTGAACAGGTCCCAGGTTTGAGATCCACTCCAATTGAAGACATGTCTTGCTGCTGGAACTGGCGACTGCAATGTGAGAAACTAAGGTAAATGCAGTTCAATGTATTTCAATGGGGATTTCAACTTTTATGCATAACTTGGTCATTTTTCTGACATTTTGACTCCAAATTTTCAGCATGGCCTTTTGAGGACCCCACTTCATGATCAACATGACTGTTGTTATGCAACTCCTGCCCAAAAGGTGATTTCAATGTTGCTTGGTAAATTCATCTTTCAGATAGGATATTACAATTTTTCCAGAACTTGTCCATGAGGTGGGGTATAAGAAGATTATTTAGAAAATTTTGGGTCAAAATATGTAAAAATGGCAGAGTTATGACCATTCATTGCAATTTTTCTATGCATATTCATAACTTTGGAAATTTTAAATATTTTTACCCCACATTTTCAACATACACTTCTTATTACCCTACCACATGTATAGTATGTCACAGCTGTCATTTTTGAAATCCAGGTCAAAATGTCTTTTCACACCTGTGGCGCAAAATGACGTTGCAGTTGTGCAGAATTACATTTTGGCAGGAATTCAAAAATGTTCAGTACCAGGTACATGAGTTGGGGTAATAAGATGTCTATGCTGACAATTTTGTCACTATTGTGCTAGAAATGGAAGTGCAGGGCTCTTCCACAGCTACATACATATATGTACTCCCTCAGCCAAATAAGGCTACGATTACCCTATCTCAAAAAGTAAGGAAATTCATTGTAAAAAACTATGTTAATGCATCAGGGTTTAAGATAAAGTGACAAACATAGGGAAATATGAGGTTAGGGTTTCCAACCCTAAAAGACCTGCACCACCCCTGAAGCAAATGAGGGCTGTAATCTTCCTTGGAGTTGTCAACCCTAACGCTTACCCCACTGTATGCACTCATGAAACATGCAACCAACCTGTCTTCATCACTTGTTAGCTTTTCTGTTAATGCAATGTTGTGAGTGTTATGGTTGACAACCCCAAGGAAGACTACACCCCTTATTCACTTCAGGGGTTATGCAGGTATTTTAGGGTTGGAAACCCTAACGTCATATTTCCCTATGTTTGTCGCTTTATCTTGAACCCTAACTGATGCATTAGTGTAGGTTTTTTTTTGCAATGAATAGATATAGATATAGATACAGTATATAGATATATATTCTTTGCAGAAAAACTGCATTAATGCAACATTTAGGGTTCAGGCTAAAGTGACAAAAGTTGGGAAATGTGGCTTATGGGTTTCCAACCCTAAAACCCCAATGGCACCCCTAAAGCAAATCAGGGGTGGAGTCTTCCTAGGAGTTGTCAACCCTAAAGCTCACCCCATTAGGTGTGTATGTTTCTGGGATGTATAGAATGGAGTGAGCTTTAGGGTTGGCAACCCCTAGGAAGACTCCGCATCGATTTGCTTTAGGGGTAGAATTGGGGTTTTAGGGTTGGAAGCCCTAAAGAAACATTTCCCTAATTTTGTCGCTTTAGCCTGAACCCTAAATGTTGCACTAATGCAGTTTTATGCAAAGAATGTGCTTCTTTTTTGAGATAGTATAATGATATCCTTATTTTCCTGTTGGAACAAGAGCCCTCTGGCCCTATGCTCCCATGCAACCATACCTTTTGAGATAGTGTAATCATATCCTTTTTTGTCTGATGGAGTGCAGGGCCTGGAAGCCCTGTGCTTCCATTCCTCCACTGATGCTTTTATGTATGTTTATGGGGACTCCCAGGGCCCTCCCAGTCCTGCGCTTCCATTTGTTGGAGAACAGCAACCAAATTGTCAACATAGCCTTCCTATTACCCCCACCTCATCAACCTAGTGATTAAAATTGTCAAATCTCCACCAAAACATCATTCTCCACCACCACCACAGCGTAATTCCGTGGCAGGGGCATGAAAAGACATTTTGGGCAAAATTTGAAAAATGTCAGCTGTCACAGTCATGCGGTGGTGTCAACATAGAAACATAGAATTTGACAGCAGATAGGGACCGCTTGGCCCACCCAGTCTGCCCATTTCCCTACCTAATGGTTAAGCTGCAGATCCTAATTAACCAGCAGCCTGCTTCTTCCTACCCTGATCCCCTAGAATTGCCTTATGACTGTCCCATGCATGCTTGAATTCCACCACTGTTTTTGACTCCACAGCCTCCTCCAGAAGGCCGTTCCATGCACCCACAACCCTCTCTGTGAAAAAATACTTCCTTACATTACCTCTGAGCCACCTCCCCTCTATCTTCAAATTGTGCCCCCTTGTTCTTGCACACCTTTTTTTCTGAAAGATGCTACCCTCTTGGACTTTGTTGATTCCCTTGAGGTACTTGAAAGCATCTATCATGTCCCCCCTCTCCCTCCTTTCCTCGAGGCTATACATAGTAAGCTGATTAAGTCTCTCTTCATATGTCTTCTGGTGCAGACCATGCACCATTCTAGTTGCCCTCCTCTGGACAGCTTAGACGCATAGAAACATAGACTGAGGGCAGATAAGGACCGCTTGGCCCATCTAGTCTGCCCATTTCCCTACCTACAGGATAGGCCGCAGATCCTAGTTAACCAACAGCCTATTTCTTCCTACCCCCCACAAGAATTGCCTTATGTCTGTCCCATGCATTCTTGAATTCTCCCACAGTTTTAGACCCCACAACCTCCTCAGGAAGGCTGTTCCATGCATCCACTACCCTCTCTGTGAAATAATACTTCCTCACATTGCCCCTGAACTTCCCCCTCTATCTTTAAATTGTGTCCCCTTGTTCTTGCACGTCTCTTTTTCTGAAAGATGCTACCCTTTTGGACTTTGTTGATTCCACTGAGGTACTTAAAGTTTCTATCATGTACCCCTCTCCCTTCTTTCCTCAAGGGTATACATATTAAGCTCCTTTAGTCTCTCCTCATACGGCTTCTCTTGCAGACCCTGCACCATTTTAGTTGCCCTCCTCTGGACTGCCTCTATCCTGTCTATGTTCTTGTGGAGATGGGGTCTCCAGAACTGGACACAGTACTCCAGATGGGGTCTCACCAACTGTCTGTACAAAGGGATAACAACTTCCTATTTTCTGCTGCTGATGCCTCTCCCTATGCATCCCAATATACCTCCAGTCCTCCCTACTGCCTTCTCACATTGCTTGCTAACCTTAAGGTCATCTGATATGATTACCTCCAGGTCCCTTTCCTTTTTTGTTGTTGTTACTACCTTGCCCCGCCATTGCGTATTCTTCCTTTGGGTTCTTGTTTCCCGGGTGCATTATTTTGCACTTCTTTGCATTGAATCCTAGCTGCCATACTGCTGACCATTCCTCCAACTTTGCCAAGTCCCTTCTCATCCTTTCCACGCCTCCTTGTGTATCAATTCCTGTTGCAGATCTTTGTGTCATCTGCAAAGAGGCATACTTTTCCTTCCAGTCCCTCTGCAATGTCACTTATGAAGACATTAAAAAGGACTGGACCCAATACTGAACCCTGTGGTACCCCACTAGTAACCCCTCTTTCTTCAGAGTGGACTCCATTTACAATTACCTTCTGTGTCCTGTTGTCCAGCCAATGTTTTACCCAGGTAACCACCCTGGGACCCACTCCCAGGCTGGTTAATTTAACTATTAATCTTTTGTGTGGGACTATGTCAAATGCCTTGCTAAAATCTAGGTAGGCCATGTCCACAGCCCCTCCCTGGTCTACTACTTTGGTCACCCAGTCAAAGAAATCTATTAGATTCATCTGACATGACCTTCCCGATGTGAACCCATGCCGCCTTGGGTCCTGTGCCCCACTGGCCTCTAGGTACTCAACTATTCTTTCCTTCAGAAGTGACTCCATCACTTTCCCTACCACAGAGGTCAGACTGACAGGTCTGTAGTTTCCTGCCTCTGTCTTGGTCCCACTTTTGTGAAGGGGAATCACATCTGCCTTCCTCCAGTCCTTGTGTACCACACCATCCTCCCATGAGTTATTAAAAAGAGTAGCCAGTGGTTTCACTAGTTCCCCCCTTAATTCTTTTAGAATTCTGGGGTGAATTCCATCAGGCCCCATTGCTTTGTCCACCTTCAGTTTTAAGAGTTCTTGCAGAACCCTTTCTTCTGTGAAAGGACTGGGATCGACCCCCCTATCAAGAGTGCTTCTGTTAATTGGATTAGGCACTTCCCCCTCCTCTTTTGTGAATACTGAGAAGAAATATTCATTCAGTATCCCTGCTTTTTCACTGTCCCCCTCTGCCCACCCACCATTCATTCTATTCAGCCTCACTATCCCTCCCTTTGTCTTTCTATGCACGCTGATATACCTATAAAACGTTTCATCTCCCTTCTTAACCGAGTTGGCTATCTTTTCCTCAGTTTGGGCCTTTGCTATTCTGACTTCCCTCCCTGCTTTCTTCTGCCTTAACTGGTACAGTTCTCTGTCCTGCTCCTTCTGTGTTTCCTTATACTTCCGGAATGCTATCTTTTTCTTCCTGACTTTCACAGCCACCTCTTTTGAGAACCATAGTGGCTTTTTCTTTTGTTTTGATTTGTTTATTTGCTTCACACAAAGGCTTATTTCCTCTGTGATGGCAGTTTTTATGATTCCCCATTGTTGCTCCACACCTCCTTCTAGCCTGTTTGCTAGTGCTTTTCTGAGGCACTCTCCCATCTTGCCAAAGTCAGCCCTCCTGAAGTCCAGTACCCTCATTTTTGTATGGCTTTACTCTGTAGTTGAGTTCAACGTGAACCACACTGTTTGATGGTCACTTGTTCCCAGATGGTAACCCACTTCTAGATCTGAGATCCTCTCACTGCCCCCGTTTGAGAGTATGAGGTCTAAGATTGCTCCCTCATGAGTGGGTTCCAAAACTAGCTGTCTGAGGCCTGTCACCTGTAGGGCATCAAGAATGGTCCGGCTCTTGGATGTGGCAGCAGCAAATGTGCTCCAGTTAACATCTGGCATATTTAGGTCTCCCATCAACAGTATCTCCCCTTTCTCTGCCATTCTAAGAATGCCTTCAATCATATCCTTGTCCATTCCCTCCTGCTGACATGAGGGTCTGTACACAACCCCTGTGCAGATTGTGGTGCCCTTTCCAGTCTCCAAGGTGACCCACAGTGCCTCCTCTCCTCCCTGTTTACTCTTTTATTCAGTTGCTTTCATCCCTTCCTTTACATAGAGAGCTACTCCTCCCCCTCTTCTCCCCTGCCTGTCTCTCCTGTAGGTTAAGTACCCTGGTATGTTAACATCCCAGTCATGGTTCTCTGTGTACCATGTTTCTGTGACTGCTACGATATCCAGGCATCCCTCTTCCATCAGGGCCACCAGCTCAGGGAGCTTGTTGCCCAGACTACGGGCATTGGTACTCATTACCCTTCATTTCCTGATGGCCTTACTACTTTTTGCCCCATCCCTGTCCTTCTTGCCTTTGTCACTTTCTCCTTTTACCCCTGCCCTTCTCCCTATCAACACCTCTATGTTGGTGTTTACTGCACTTACTACTGTGATTTATTTGGGGGGGCTAGGATTTCCCTGCTCCTTTCCAGTGCCTCCCCCCTTGGCTAGTTTAAATGCTTGTCAATGAAGCATTTAAACCTATCACCTAGGATCCTGGTTCCCCTCCTGGACAGATGCAGCCCATCATGCCAGTATAGGCTTGCATCACTCCAGGTGGACCCCCAGTCCCCAATGAAGCCAAATCCCTGAGCTCCACACCAGTTTTTCAACCACTGATTGAATTCCATGGTGCGGAACACCCTAGCCTCTCCTATGCCATAGATGGGTAGCACCTCCGAGAAGGTTACCGTGTGTGCAACTTGTCTAAGGCCCCTTCCCAATTCCAAAAACTCTTCCTGCACTTCTCTAATCCCTTTCTTAGCCAGGTCATTTGTCCCTAAGTGGACAATGACATCCAGCTCCCTCCCCTGTGCAGCTGCTCTGGCAATCCTGAGGATTTGCTCCCTGTCCCTCCATCCCTCCAAGTCATGGTACCAGGCAGGCACCTTACCTCCCTCTCCCCTTCCTCCCCCAGTTCTACCTTCCTAACAATGGAGTCCCCCACCAGGAGTTGTTTCCTTTCCCTGTGTGGTCCCCTATCACCCTTCTGTGGGTCTCCTTTGTGGAGGTTCCCAGCATCCTCCTTGGTCTCCACCGTGGGTGCCTCCATAGAGGAACCACACTTTGCCAGAATGGCATAGGAATTGTGGAGAGGTACAACTGGAGGGATGTGCCTCTGTTCCACCACCCTCACCCTTCCTGAGCTCACTGTGGTCCAACCACTCCTCTTTCTTGGCAACCTCTGAGGCAACGGCAGTGGCACTGGTGGTCCCTGGATGGAAGAGGAGGTCCCACAAATCCTGGCCAGCTCAGCCTGAAGATGAGCAACCTCCTCCCTCAGCCCAGAGAGGTGCCTGCAGATGAGACAACACCGCATCCTCCAGAACGTCTCCCGGAAGACTGCTGCTCCACAGCCACTGCACTGCACCACTCCCATCATGTCTTATTTCTGGCCCCTTAACTGTTTGCAATCCTTACTCTTTCCTCTGTTTTTTTCTCTCTCTCTCTCCTTACTTTCTGCCTGTGTGCCCTTTAAGCCCCTGATTGTCCTGTTCTGAGACAACAATATCCTATATTTCTCAGTAGACCCCTTACTTGCTCAGAGGCAGACCTCCAGCAGCTAGAGGGGGCCAGAGAGCTACTCTTGCCCTTCTAGGATGATGGGTCTTTGGTGGCTCTGTGATCACTCACTTCCTGCTCCCAAACAGGAAGTTCCTGTTGTCAGCCAAATTCTTTGCCTATAAAAGTAGAACTAGCTTTGAGTGGGAGGGTGGAGGGGTGGGAAGGAGGGCAATATAGTCCCAGCAGAGAAGTCCAGTCACACAGCAGTCCTTTCTCCTGGTGTCTTCTGCCAAGCTACTAGCAACATCTTTGTCTTTAAATGTAGCTCCCTTCTAGCTAAGCCACTCCCCCTACTTACTAGCTCTTTCTACAAGTAATTTAAACCTCACAGCTATCAAGTCCTTTCAATCACCTGAGATTTACACCTAGATAGCTGTTCAGATAACCATTCAATTCAGTTTAGTTAACTCAGACAAACACACGCTTTTTTGTTTTGTTAGTTTTTTTATCCTAAATTAAAGTTCCAAGTACAAGAGTTCTACTTCTTTAGTCCCAGCAGAGAAGTCCAGTCACACAGAAGTCCTTGCTCCTGGTGTAAAGAAATGGCTATGTTGATAATTTGGAGTAAAATATTGCAAATTCAAAAATTACTAGCGAGCATTGCAAAATGTCAACAGATGCGTTTAACTCTGCTATTTTAACATATTGTTGCCCAAAATTTTCAACATACCCTTCTTATGACCCCTCCTCATGAACAAGTATGGAGAAAATTTTGAAATTCTGCCTGAAAGGTGATTTTGCCAACCGACTGCAAAATCACCTTTCGGGCAGGATTTGCAAAATGACACCAACATTGTTCAAGAGGTGGGGTATCAAAAAAGTATGTTGAAAATTTGGTGTCAAAATCTTGAAGATGACAAAGTTGTACACCAGAGTTAAAAAAAAAAAACATTGAAATACATTGATTCCCAATAAGAAAAAGGATCTTTTTTCGTGAGAGTCATCATACAAAACAAGATCTTGTTTTGTATCGTGAGTCATGAAAAAAGATTTTCAGTCTTACAAAAACAACATTACAAGAGCATTTCTGCAACAGTTAAGTGCAGAATCCAGCTAAGGGGGTCCTGATAAGTATGCTACATGTGTTGGTCACTCTCAGGAATGCCATTTTTGCAGGTTTTCAAATGTGGTCTGACCATCACTTCATTGGGTTCAGTTTTGAGGCCACCCCTATTAGGCCAGCCCCTATGGAGATAGTCCGGTACCACCCTTTGAGGGTTTTTTCCCCAGATGGCCTGATGGCGGTGCTGGACCTATCGGGTTTACCGAGTGATTGCATGGACCCAGGGGACTTGGTACTTGCCTATAATAAGGCGGTAGTAGGGGCCCTGGATTCCATTGCTCCTGTTCATGTTCATCCCCTCACTCTTTGCCCCAGGTCTCCTTGGTTTGATGAGACTCTGAGGGAGTTGAGGAGAGTCGGACGAAGGTTAGAGAGGTGCTGGCGGAAATCAGGCCTGGATTGTGACAAACTTAGTTTGATGGACCATTACGTGGTCTATCAATCGGCAATCTCTTGTAAGAAGGCAGAATTCCTGTCCAGAGAGATTGCTGCTGCACAGAATAGACCAGCTCAGCTTTTCCGGACTGTGGACAGATTGTGCAATCCAATCTGTCTTCAGCCCAGAAGAGTCTTTTCTCAAGAATGGTGTGAGGAGTTTGCTCAATTCTTTTCAGATAAGGTTGCCACAATCAGGTCTGATATTCATTTGACCCTCCCTAATGGGAGCTGTAATGGTCGGCAGAAGATGTCAGACACCCAATTTGTGTGGTCTGACTTCAGCCTTCCCACAATCAGTGACATTGTGATGGTCATCCAATCATTGCGTCCGACCAGCTGTGGTTTGGACCCAGGCCCCACAGGTCTCCTAGTGGGCTGTGTAGATAAAATCAGTCTGGTCCTTGCTGAGATAGTCTGGAGGTTGTTGGAGAGGGGGATTTTCCCAAATACTCTGAAGGAGGCTGTGGTTCAGCCCCTTCTTAAGAAGTCCTCCTTGGACCCAGATTGTCTGGATAACTACAGGCCTGTCTCTAACCTACCCTTTGTAGGTAAGGTTATTGAGAAGGTGGTTGTGTCGTAGCTGGATGATCATTTAACAAGCCACAATGTCTATGATTCTCTCCAGTCTGGATTTAAGAAGAGACATAGTACCAAGACAGCTCTTGTCTGGGTACTAAATGATCTCCTAATAGCGAGAGATCGAAGGACTCGTTCCATCTTGGTCCTTCTTGATCTCTCTGCAGCATTTGACACAGTGGACCATGGTGTGCTATTGGAGCACCTGCAGTTTATCTGTGGGCTGTCTGGTACAGTCCTCAGCTGGTTTCAATCTTTCCTCGAGGGTAGGAGGGCGGTGTCTGGGAGTTTTTTCTTCTGCATCATTCCCCCATCATGTGGAGTGCCGCAGGGCTCCATTTTGGCACCCATGTTGTTTGCGGTGTACACACTGCCATTAGGAGCGATTATTAGGCGGTACGGTTTGAGTTTTCACTGCTATGCAGATGATACTCAACTGTACATGTCCTTTGTGCCCGGCCAAGATGCTGCCTTTTCGGTCTTTAACAACTGTCTGGCCAAAATCCAGGACTGGATGAATGTGAGTTGGCTGTGGTTGAATCCCAAGAAAACTGAGGTGTTGGTTGTGGACCTAGGTCGCCGGAAGGTGGGTTTGTTGGCAGGATCACCCTCGGGTTTATGGCTTGGGGGTGTTCAGCTAACTACCTCAGACTGGGTGCGGAACCTGGGCGTTGTGTTTGATGACTGTTTGACACTTAAATCTCAGGTGTCAGCAGTTGTCAAAGCCTCTTTTTACCATCTTTTTACCTCTTTTTATCTGAGGAACATCGCCCGGGTGAAGCACCTGGTTCCTCCGGACGATCTTTCTACTTTGGTTCACGCCTTCGTTACCTCCACGCCTTGACTACTGCAACACCCTTTATCTTGGGCTACCGGGGGTTGATATTCGCCATTTGCAGCTAGTGCAGAATGCGGCAGCCAGGCTATTGACTGGTTCCTCTAGGTCCAGTCATATAACGCCTGTGCTCCGTGGACTGCACTGGCTGCCAATATGCTGGCAAATGACCTTAAAGGTCAGTTTGCTGACCTATAAGGCCCTACACGATCAGGGACCTGGCTACCTGAAAGATCTCCTTTGTCCCTACTGTCCTTCCCGCTCTCTCCGATCCACTGACAAGGGATTGCTAGAGATTCCCAGGGTTCGCTTAAAGACCTCTGGGGCTAGATCATTTAATTTTATGGCCCCAACCCTGTGGAATTCTCTAACTCGTCAGGTGCGAGATTGCCCGACTGTCCAAAGCTTTAAGGGGGCATTAAAAACACATCTTTTTAGCCTTGCATACAATGATTTTTAAATGTTGCAGCATTGGATTAATTTTAATATTGTTTTAATTATTTATTGATTTTATTATGTTACGTACAGGTGCCTTGGTTTTGGAAAGGTGCCTTTTATAAATAAAGTTTGATTTGATTTGATTTGATATACATTTATTCTCCATACGAAAAAGGATCTTTTTTCATGAGAGTTTTCATGAAACAAGATCTTGTTTCATAACATGAGTCATAAAAAAAGATTTATAATCTTAAAAAAACAACATTATAAGAACATTTCTGCAACAGTTAAGTACAGAGTCCAGATAAGGGTGTCCCGATAAACAAGCTACTGTACTGTGTTGGTCACTATCAGGAATGTTATTTTTGTGGGTTTTCAAATGTGAATTTTAATGGAAATGGGGAAAATAAGATAGTGGCAAATGAAACACTGATTTTCCCCTTATGAAAAAAGATTGTCCCCATACAAAAAATTATTCTTTTTTCATTTCATACAACTATTTTGAAGTGCTTACTGAGCATGTTCAGAACCAATTCTTAAATAATTCAAAATTAAATAACTTTGGAACAGATTAATATTTTTTTCACCAAACAAGCAAAAGGCACATCTGTGAGTGAACCCCTTTCTACCCTGACAATTGCAGACCAAAATTCCAAACTGTCTGGGAGGTAGACAAATTCAAAGAAATCCCATTCAAACCAATGGGAAAAAATACAAAAAAATCACTTTTTTTTACTGTCCAGATCTCTAAAACTGATATATCCAGCCAGAACAAAACTTGGCACATCCAAAGACCTACCACACAAGACCATACATGCAAATATTCATGCAAATCTGTGCAACAGTTGTGAAGATACTAAAGTTCAAACTTTTGGGTTTAACATAGAAACCCCAGTTCAACCCTAAATATAAAGTGGCGCTACAACACCACTATAATATATGTAATAGATAAACCACTCTGAGATGTGCAGTTGTGCTTTGATATATGCATGCCTTGGTGTGCGTTGCTACGGCTGAATGCGTCACCCACCCAAGGTGTGCGTATATCAGAGTGTGACCACATACCTCAGAGTGGTTTATCTATCTTATAAAATGTCAAAATTGTTTTGGAGGGGGGTAAAAGTGCAGGTGTGCGGTTCCGCTCTGATATACGCACGGTCATGTAATGTGGTCCAACAAATGAGCAGACATAATTTTTCCTACCCATTTTATCTATCTATATATATATATATATATATATATATATATATATATATATATATATATATGTGTGTACATATAAAATAAATAATCAGTAAGGGTGGTATACAAGGATGTATACCCATCGAGGCTAATCTATTTGTATACCTGCACTAATCAATCAGTTACAACTGTATACCTGAATGCACTAATCAAACAATTACTGCTATATACCGGTTCCACCATGTCGGTTTGAAAACTAGATGGGCGACTGACATTACAGTGACACCCAAATGCTGACGGCAACCATGTCACCTGGTAATTGTGCCACCCAACCAACATGGTGCCCAAAGCACTGGGGCACAGCTAGACTGTTTATGGGGCCTTTGCCCCCCCCCACACACAGCTCACCGTGGGGGCTTTGCCCCCCCCGCACCACCCAAAATATTAAATAATCACCTCTGAATGTGGGAAGGGGGAGTGGGTTTACCACAGAGGGAGGGAGGGCAACACCGGTGTGGCACTGTGGGTGTACCGTGCTCCAACAACCAGTTCAACACTGTGAGTGTCAGACTGGTTGCAGTGCACCCATAGCCATTGCCATAATGCTGTTGCTGTGTTGATGCCACACCATACATACCTACACTAATTAAAGCTGTATACTTACACTAATCAATCAATTAAAAGTATATACCTACACTAATAAAATGTACACACCATGCTTCCATCAGGACCCTCCCTCTGTTTTGAGAATACCTGTAAAATAAAAAGAAGAGATGATAAACAAAGTAACAAAAATACCCCATGCCCATCGGGGCAGTCTCCATCCTTTCTTCCTCCAGGACACTACTTGCTTGGCTTGTTTGGGGTTGGCTTGGAGATTTAGTTTCACTTGGGGTTGTTTTCAGTTACAATTTTTCATATAGATGTGACCATTAAAATACATCAAGATCAGCTATGGCCCAGGTGCCAAGTCTTTACAGTACTGCCTTCTGTCACTTTCAAATAGGAATCAGTGTAGTGGCCTAGGTCACCAACCGTCTGTTTGGTTACTGGTTAATGAACCATTTTCTTGCTCTTTTATTTTCTCCCATGCCCCTAAGGGGAGGTATCAGTATGTGAACACCAACTTTTCTTTGATTTACTTTGCCAGCTTTCTGTCTGCTTGGCACATTTTCAAGATGCTGCTGCTGGCCTTACCAGGCAGAAACCACAAGGCATTCTTGTCCCCCACTGATGCTGGCAGTTCAGACCTGCAAATTCCAGAATGGTTTGGTTTGGACAGGATCAGGCCATGACCAGTTCCGGCAGGAGGTTTTGCTCAATCACTCTTTAGCTACACCAGAATCTTACAGTTTGTGAATAGAGAGAGGAACAACTTCATACCCCAGCTGCTCTCCAACATCCAAACTCTACCAGACCATATAATCTGTTTGGCAGCAACCTTCTTCTTTATATGGATGATTTTCCCCATTCAGCATGGGTTTTCCCTAAGTTGTTAGTTGAGATTGTGGGCTAGATGGTGGGAGCTTGCTCTTCCCAAGGGTCTATAGGTCCTGTGGAAACCTCCAGATGTTTCTTTTCCACTGCCCTTTACTTGGGTCATTTTTTCCCAGTGGCCTTACAGATCTCTTCTACTGATTCTGAGGTTGAAGAGTCTGTGGCAGCACTGCACCCCAGGGGCCTCTATTGTCCCACTGGGGGAGATGGGGTTGCTGTTCTAGTTGGTGATGCTTCTCCCTTGCAGCATTCATAAAGCTATAGAGACTGGATACCTGTGCCAAATCAGTCACACTCCTCACACCAGGGGTGCAGAGCATCTCTCACCTGTTTACCTCTCCATTGTTCCTTTTCAGAGCTATGTTGAACATAGGGGCCATGTGTGTGGAAAGCATGCACTGTGTGTCATGACAGCATTACAAGTCTGTGCCTCCAGGGGAGAAAATGAGACATCTCCCCACTGGCAGGACGACACCATCCACCTGTAGGCCCTGCACAGATCTATCTAGGGCCTGTCCAGTGCACTGGATCATGTCCAATGGCAGGGACTGGGGAATCATGCTGCCCCCACCAGGGGAGGGTAAGCCCTGGGGGAAGACGTAGCCAGGTAAATCCCGGAGGACGCTAGGGTGAGGGGGCTGGGGTGACCGGCAGAAGGGGGTCAGTCAGACAGGGGCAGAAAAAGATTAACAAAAAAGTTCAAGTGACTGGGGACTGGTCATAACAGAAGATAATTTAGGCACAGTTCTTAAGCTACATGAGTATATTGCTGTGTAAAAAGTATAAAGAATTGGGTTGTTTGGAATTGCTAAACCAAAATCGGGATCATCAGTTTCCAATTCGATTTTTGGATTTTTTGTGTTCAGAATTGGAACATGAGAATCCAAATTCTGAAAGTGATATAATCAGAATCAGCATTGGAATCAGATTCTGAATTCTGATTTCGCCAAGAAACAGCAAGCGGCTGCCTACATTTCCCATCTACTCGTGGACAGCACCACAGTGCACTTTTGACAGCTTTCCATGTTGTGTGGATGTCTGGAACTGTTCCTGCTCCTACAAATTAACTTTGTGTGAGGATTAAGTGCTTATAGTTCATAGTGACCCTTACTGTACAAGGATTTCAAGAAGTTCAGAAATCCTGCTGTGCTACACTTCAAAGGTCAAAAGAAGTTATTGTATTGTAGTACTGACATCACTACTATACTACAACTTTAGTTCTAAAGCACGAGTGCTGCACTGCAGTGAATGCACATCTCAGCTGATAGCTTTCACTTTCTGTCTTTTAGCACCGACAGTTTCGTTCTCCCATGACAATGGCTGCTATGGTACTTTTGAAGCCTGTCAGTGACAGGGCAGCTTTCATGATCACTGAGCAGGAGCAAATCGTCTTCAGATAGTTCTCTGATTTTAACTTTTTGATGTGACTTTACTTATTTGCTGACTCTGACAACTGCTGGGTGAAATACAGTTAATTTAAAAGATATGCTGAGATTAGTGAAGTTTGCTTATGGTTACATTTTTGCCATTTGCCATCAGATCACAGACTGAATGAAGTATTCTGACAATTTTCTGCCAAAATACAGCTGATTTACTAGTTGTGTTGAGTATACAGAAATGTACTCGTGGTTATGTGTTTGCCATCAATTCACGTATTGAATGATCTGTATTAGTTTTTATGTGTTTCAGTTGAGCCTGTTTAGTAATGCACTAATTATACACACAGAACAATAAATTAGTTTTTTTCCTCAGTTAAACAATAAGGGGTCACCATGTACTATTAAAAAAATAACAGATAGGGTAAGAGCACACAAACAAGGCTGAGTTTCCTTCTCAGGGATTCTATGACATCATAGACTTCTCAAAATTTACCCTGGAGGTCTATGATGTCATACAGTCCCCTTGATGGAAACTTAGCCTTGTTGTGCACACTTACCTATTATTCTATATGTTGTGTCATTTAACAATTGCTGTTTTTTCCTGCTTGTTCTGTCTTCTTGCTTAGGTATTATTGATTGCTGTAGTGCTTTTTTGGGGGAGGATTTGACTGTGAGGGTGCATGTTGTGATTGGTGTGAGTGGAGAAGTCACATAGACTTAGTGCAGTCACTCAGACTCAGTCCATTCAGTCTGTCAGTGGAACAGTGAACTATTGAAAAAACCCCTGTAATAACACAGAAAGTAGTAGTATGCAAGCAATAATACCTGACAGGATGGGCGGTATTGGGCTATACCCACCCACCCAGGGGCGTAATGAGGCCCGACGCCACAGGCGGAGGGCCTTATAGCTCCCGGAAGGGCAGGTATAGCCCATACTGCACACCCTGGAGGATATTAGTGCACTTAGAAAATGGATTTTGATTGTAACAAATGAGACAGAAACAAAGTCTAAAGTTTTAAACTGTGAAGAATTTATTTTTTAAACAGTTCAATTCTGGCAGAAAAAATAATCCCTGGCAAAATAGTATATTGACACAGTTTTTCATTGTGCTAAAGTCATGATATTATTGTGCTGAGGTGGTGTTTCTTTGCTGTGAATATGAATTACAGTGTTTTTGTGCTTGAAAGCATCTGCGCTGGCTTAGGGGCTGAGCTTCTTGCATCGATGTACAGCATATAGGAGAGACACTGTCCATTCATATAGTATGGCTAGAAATATCATAGCACTTTTAAAAACAGCATCATCTCTGCAAAAGTTTGTTTTCGCTCACAACACAACTACCCGGTCGCTTCCCGAACATACCACATTTAAAACCAAGATCATGGGAGCGAGCGGGTGGATTGTGTTGTGAGCAGAGACAACAGCTTTGTTAAAGCGAGTGGTGTTTATAGAAGTGCCATGGCATTTGTGGACATAGTAGGGGAATGAAGAGTCAGAGAGAGAGGAGTCCATTGGAAGCAGGAAAGATGTGGTAATGGGGAAATGGGTGATGGAAAATGAGCTGCTCTGTGTTATCTGTCATACTGTGGTTGATTTGAATGGTGTTTTACTAACCTGGTCAGTACTGTGAGCTTGTTGAGGCATTTCCATTTGAAGTTTGTTTTGTGTTATGTGATCGCTGCCTGTTGGGCTTGCTGGTAGCTGGAGGAGGTCTGTTTTAATTCTTTTGTCAGGTGGGTAATAAAACATGCTGTCTTCCAAGTCAGTTAGCATTTGTCTGAGCTCTTTTAAAGTCATTATGTCAAAATTTGTTGTGAAATCTGAAATGTTTTGGTGATTTCGGCAGTCGCGTTTTAGATCTCCTGCTTCTGCATTTTTGTTTACTTCACAAATACTCATGATGTTTGGGGAGCAATGCAGGTGGCACATTGATTCTTCTTTGTGATTGGGTAAGACAGGCTGGCACTCATTCAAGGTGGTCATTGCTGACTGATAGATGCCCACCTATAAGAGTGTGTCAGCCAATGAGAATGCTGTATTTGTTTTACCCATTTTCTAAGGAAACAGAGACAATGCTGTCAGGAAAAGACCAAAGGTCCATTCAGTCTGCCCCAGTTCCCTATTTAGCCCTGAGACCTACTGTTCCTCCAGAGTCCTAGCCTACCCCACCCCTCTCTATTCTCCTCCCTGATTCTGATGCCCTAAGCAAGCACTATACCTTTCATTCTGTCCCAGCCATGCTTAAGACCACTAATGGTTTTTGCATACACCACTGTGGCTAGCAGCCTGTTCCACAGCTCTACCACCCTTTCTGTAAAACAGTATTTCCTCATGTCTCTCCTGAACCTCCCTCCTGTTAGCTTCCACTCATGACCACATGATCATGAGTTGGTACACAAGTTAAATAGTTCCTTGCAGTTCACCCTGTTAATTCCTTTTAGGAGATTGAAGGTCTCTATCATATCTTCCCTCTCCCCTCTGGTCTCCAGCGAGTACATGTTCAGTGCCTTGAGATGCACTTTTAGGACATACCGTACTGGCCCTGAATCATTTGTTACCATGCACTGCACCATCTCGAGCATATTCCTATCCTTCCTGAGGTGAGGACCCCAGAACCAGGTGCACTATTCTAGGTGTGGCCTCACCAATGATCTATACAGGGGAAGAAATACCTCCCTTTTCTGCTATCAGTACCCCTCCTGATACATCTAAATATCCTATTTGCCTTGCTGAAATCCTCATTCCACTGACCCCGTTTGCTTTACGGCATCACTGAGGATAACTCCAAGGACTCGTTCCTCAGCCATCACTCCTCCCATCCAGTACTCTGTCCTGGAGTTCTTGTTCCCTAGATGCATTACCTTGCAATTTCCTATGTTGAATTTCATCTGCCAAACCCTTCAGCACCCCTCCAGCTTTTGCAAGTCTCTCTGCATTTCCTTTATTTCCTCATCACTATCTATCCTCCCACAGACCTTAGTGTCATCTGCGAAGAGACACAGCTGGCCCTGGATCCCCTCAACAATGTCGCTGATTAACATGTTGAAGAGGACCAGATCCAGGACAGATCCCTGTGGACCTCGATTCATGACCTGCCTCTCTTCTGATTTAACCCTATTAACCACTACCTTCTACTGCCTCCCCTTTAGCCAGTTACCTACCCAGTTACCTATTTATAGTGTTGTATTAGTGTATTATATTTTTGTTATATTGCTGTGCTTGCTAGCTGCTTTCAATTTTTTTATTTGTAAGTTATTTTCACTTTCACTGCATATACTGAATCAACATGTCTGGTGATAGGAAAATTGCAATGAGTAGCAAAAACTGCACCAGTATGCTGCTGTTGTCAGTCCTCCATCATCACCTGGGGCACATTATTAGCAAGCACACAAAAAGACCCACGTACAGTAGATATGCATAACTCCTGAAACACTCATCTTTTATAACATAAGTATATATTGTTGCTTACAAATACATGTTGATTTAAATTATGTCTTTATAACGTACATGATGAGAAAATCACATAAAATGAAGCTCCCACTTAGTGCAAAGAAAAATAGGTTCTAATGTAATTCAGGTTTAGTTTACCACTCCCCCCACAGGCAAACACACTCAGTCTGTATAGCAAAAACAGATACAGTTACAGAGCAAGATGAACCACATACTGTATTAGCCTACTGTCTAGTACATTTATCTGGAACTAGTCACTTATATGGTACCTGCCTTTGTTTGATTGGACTATGCATCGTAAAATGAGGCAGAGTACCCCTGTCATAACGTGCGGCACAAGTAGGATGATATATCTAGCTACCTGTACCTGTAAAGCGTTCTATGTGGGTAAAACCACAAGGTATTTTAAAGTCAGAATGGGAGAACATTTGTGAGGTGTGGAGAGGGTCGATTTAACATATGCCACTGCTGCACATGTTGTTAATGCTAGGGATGGTAAACAACATACTTTCGTCTTCATGGCTATTGACAGAATAAGCCAAAATCCAAGAGGGGGCAAGTATAATTACCTGGTATTAAAACGAAAAAACATTTGTATCTTACAGCTCAAGGCAACACGAAGTCCAGGTTTGAGTACAGGATTTGAAATTTGCCCCTGCTTAGAGGACAGGAGATAAAACTCCTCCTGTGTTAACAAATATACTACTAAAGTATAACTAGGTCCAATGGAGAAAGATTTGTAAATTGGACCAGTTTAGTAGTATTGAAATGTATATAACTCCGTTATAGGCTAGAAGCCCTAGACAATTCAACCTGGGCTTCTCACGTGAGAATCATTGGGCTACCTGAGGGGACTGAAGAGGCTGATCTCCTAACTTTCTTGAAAACATAAAGTTTAAATGTATGGAGCCCCTGAGAGTGAAGTTTTCTTAGTTTTAACTGCGTGATCTCACTGGTAGGTCCTTTTCCTCCACCCCCCCAACCCCCAAAATCACGTTTATATTTTTGAAGAGACAGAAGTAATTTAAATGAACTGTGTATGTACTGATGTGGTTTTAAAACTGCTGTTTTAATTAATAGTTATTCTGTGCCAATATGATGTTTTGTGTAGATTGCTCTTTGAATTAATATCATAAGAGTTTGAATTTTAAACTGTGTTTTTGTCCAATGAGATAACATTGACGTAATGATGTCATCATGACTCAATGAATGTGGGACTATAAATGTGATGTATTAACTTGTGGGCCCCAGCTTTTGATAAAGGGCCCTGCTGGATCCGAAATGCATCAGGTGGGTGCATTTTTTTGATTTTTTACTATGTGAATAAATTATTCTCTGCTTGAAATATGGAGTCAGCATCAGTATGTGGTGGAGAGTGCCCGAGTTTTACTGTTTGTGTGATGATCTGATCTCGAGAGCACCACCAGCCTTGTGCGAACTTGTTTCTGTCTGTGAATGTTTAATTAGACTATGCATCATAAAATGAGGTAGGGTATCCCTGTCATAATGTCACATATTGTAATAGAATTGGTGATGGTAACTAGATAGACAGGCCTCAGCTTCTTCCCCTCTTTCTGGTCAAATACCCTTGACACTGTCTTGGAGTTAAATGGCCACAGCCAAAAGCTTATTTACACAGTCTTGCAGTTTACATACTGCTGTGATGTGATAAGCTAGGAGTCTCATCCCAGGACTCACCAGTTCTCTCCCAATTGCATTCCCTGTGTAAGGGATCTCTCACTTAGATTACAGGGACCATGGGTGTGGTCTCAAAGTGGCAACCACCTCTGAGGAATATGGAACTATGGGCTGGGAGGGATATGCTCCATCCCATTTGGCAGCCCTCTTCTCCTGCAGGACCAGCCCAATAAGGGGGACCTCAGACCCATCTGGACCAGATGTAGATCTTCAGGATCCACTGCCACATGCCAACCACAGAGGACCTGTCCAGACCTGGTGTAGATCTCCCAATCTCCCTTTGTACTATTCCTTTCTGTTAGACTTGCATCCACCACAAGATGGGCCCAGTCTGTCTTCCCAAGCACATTATGCCACATAGTCTTGTAAAACATTTTGAATTGCCAAATTGAACATATATCCCATAGAAACATAGAAATTGATGGCAGATAATGACAGCTAGGCTCACCCAGTTTGTCCATTTCCCTACCTGTGTCAGTGGTCGCTGCCCCTACTTGGTCATCCTCTTTAACGTCTCCTTCCCACCTCTAAGGTTCCCTTATGCCAATCCCATGCATTATTGAATCCCCCCACTGTGCTAGCTCCCACCACCACCTGGGGTAGGCTATTCCATGCATCCACCACCCTTTCAGTGAAGAAACACTTCCTCACATTTCTCCTTATCCTGCCCCCCCAATCTCATATCATGCCCCCTCGTCCTTGTACATCTCCTATACTGTAAGATGTCTCCCGCTTGCACCTTGTTTATGCCCTTAAGATACTTGAAGGTTTCTATCATATCTCCCCTTTCCCACCTCTCTTCCAGCGTATATATATTGAGGTCTTTTAATCTCTCCTCATATGTCTTCTGATGCAAGCCCTGCACCATTTTAGTCACCCTTCTCTGAACTGCTTCTACTCTGCCTATGTCCTTATGTAGATGCAGTCTCCAGAACTATACATTGTACTCCAGATGAGGTCACCAGTGTTTTATACAGTGATATCACCACCTCCCTTCTTTTGCTAGTGATACCCTCCCTGTGCACCCCAGCATGGCACTGGCCCTCCCATAGCCTTTGTATATTGTTTGGCCACCTTTAAATCGTGTAAGATGATTATCGCTAAATCCATTTTTTCCCTGGTGACCGTCAGTAGCTCCCCCCATCATGCAACACTCCACAGTTTCTTCATCCTAGGTGCATGATTTTGCACATCTTTGCATTAAATTTTAATTGCCACACTTGGGACCATTTTCATGAGACGTAGCCCATTCCAAGTGTACAACCCTGGCACTGTGGTGGTGATACTGCAGTGCTTCACAATGGCCCAAGGAATCAAACCCATAAATGCTCCCATCTCATTACTAACCCTCCTTTTAGCCCAGTGATTCTGAGCATACTGCCAGTGATGCCTCTGAATCAAATGAGACCACACTAGCATGCTGAAGGGCCATATCTGTTGAATGGCAGACAGGTCAGTTTTCATCTGCTGCAGGAGATCGACTGACTGCTTGAGGCCTAGGGCACTGCCTCTCAAGTGCACCCCCCAATGTGTCAGGTGGGGCCCATCTCTGTGACTCAGCCTCAAGCTTGTGTTGCATATCCTGTTAATGCATCCTTCACTACCCCAGTAAGCTCAGCTGATCAACATGTGCCTTATAGTTAGATTCCTGCATCTAAGTCAATGCCTAGCCTGCTCCACTGCCCAGTACACACAGGAGGGGTCACAACTTCAGGACCACTTAGCTCTGTGCTGCACACCCACATGTACAGAGACACAGCTGAGTTGCATTATAGCAAACATGGCCAGATGTATCATTCAAAGACCTGGAACTTCCAATGACACAAAGCCTGTATCTAGATATCTTCCAACGTAACTGCCCTTCCATCCATCACTGCCCCAATCTAGAAAGAGCAGATACAGAACTCTGTCGGATTAAGCACCGTTCAACCCATGGCCTTCATTAACACATGCCTGAATTGGTACTGTGTTAGTGGCAACTGTCCTTGTGCTGAAAAAAATCTGGCCTGGGTGCTTGCTTGTCTTTCATTTACCGGTTAACCATAGCCCTAATGTCCCATGACATCCCAGGGGGTGGGCTGGATCATGCACAAGAACCCCTGTGCCATCTGGTCTGTCTTATACTTACAAGTTTAATGAACACTCCAGCCTTTCTAACTGTCACATCCTCCTACTGCTGTCCCACCATACCCACACCCCTTTGTTTCTGGGAACCAAATTTGAAACCCCAAAAGCCTCACTGAGAATTATCAGGAAAGCCATGCAGAACAAAAGACCCTCTTGTGTGGACCACTATGTACCAGGAAACATCCTTCATACCAGCTCCATACTCATTGGCTCAGAGGAGGCCTGCTGTCTGCTGGTTTGGTGACCCCATGACTCCAACCCTCTATGGCCTTGTGAACCATGAATGCCTCCATATTGTTGTCTACAAAAAGTGCTTAAAAATGCAAGCTACCCCAGCCAAATGCACTTGGACCAGTGCCCTTTGAGCCATACTCTCTTGTTTAGAACAAGGGGGATAGCAGAGCTGAACACTTGTTCCTCCTCATATTGATTGCTAGCCCCCCAGTGGGGGGCTTTACCTTTCCCCTTTCCCCTCTTGGCCCACCCCATCCCATCCTATTGGCCAACCATCCCTCGTTCAGCCTCCTGAAGAAGGAGGGCTGCTGAGAGCTACCTCTTTGCCGGGCTGAAAAGGGGAAGTGTCCTCTGACTTCAGGGAGGGTAGACTAAGGTCTATCCTACAAAGTTATCTCTGCTGTAATTCTTTGTAGACTATGAATTACTTAGCTATAACTTTTAAAACATTTAAAACCTTTTCTACAGTAGAAAGACTGAATGGAAAAATACAACACTGAACAATATTGAAAATTAGTTTGCTATATTGGGAGACACAAAAAGAAAATATTTTTGCTAGCCAAAGATAATACCTTTATTAGGCTAACGAAAAGTTAAAGATGCAAGCTTCTGAGATTTATTATTGATAGTTTCGATTTACCGTGATACTACATCTGGTATATTTTTTGTTTGACCAGTGCTTTCTCTTCTGCACAAATATTGAGGCAGGTGAACATCACAGAGACAGGGAGATACTATAAAACCAATGCTATAATCAACATGAGCATAATGGATTAAATAGGTTTCTAAACATGAGGTTATGCCCCTTTAAGAACAGGAAAGTACAAGTAATTTTGTTATGAAAAAGATGCCAGCAAAATTATTCAACATGGAAAAATATTTCACTCAAGTAATACCCTATTATTTGTAAGTCATTTGTTCAGTACAAGAAAATGTTAGAAATCATTTAAAGATAGAGTTTAAGCAATTACACTGGGCATGTTCACTGCCTTGTGCAGTTAAGTGTGAAGCTCATCTTTAATGGCTGCCAGCCCTTTTGTCAGACCAATTATTTGGAAACAATTTGTTTCATTTAAAATAGATGCTCCAACTGAAGTGAACTTCTCTTGTCAGTGACATATTCGATTAAAACAACACCTGATGGAAGTTCTGAGGCCTACTGTGCCTTGTCCAATCACATCAGTCAGCAAAGAGCAACCTCAGTGAGAATGGTGCTTATAGGTACTGCTATCAGGTGGCAGGAACATGTTGGACCTTCCCAGGGTTCCTGAGTGTTTCCGTGTCCTTTATTTCTTCCAGTCAATCACAGGCCAGCTCTCAGCAGCACTGGAGTCCACGGATGCCAAGGAAGCTCTGTGACAGCAGAATAAGATGGCAGCTTAGGCACTCCTGACAGCTGGTTTGAGCTCAGCATGGCAGGTTCATGCGGAAGGGTAGCAGTTGGCGTAGCAATGAGGTATGACCACCATTACTGGCCTGCAGATGCCAATTTCCACTCTGTTGGTTCCAACATTTTACAGTGCCTAGAACTGTTAACAACCATGCAGAACCAGTTAAAAATTCCCTAGTCTTGCAACCAACTGTCTTTTGTGTACCAACTGATGTTAATTCTAAGCAGGTTAAGACAAGTACATTTTTTTGTTTAACAATGTAACAACATATGAATTAATCTGACCTGGTTCGCTAAATGCCTGAAAAAGGGTTGCAAAATCACATTGTAGTCTGCAGCACAAGTTGTGATTCACTCAGTGTGAGGGAGTATACATTTCAAATAAAGGATTACAGATGCACCTCCTAAGAGCTCTAGAAAACTGTTACAGATGATTGGAAGCCATCTCAAAGAGTTGTACACCAAAAATACTCATTTTGTCTTTCTTGAATTATTTTCAATTTTCTGATGTTTTGGCTGCTTTCCTTTCCAAAAATGGGTGTTTTAATGCCACCTCTGTTTGCATTGCCTGATTCTACATTTCTTGCTCATTATATAAGGTCAGCTTACTCTGATCTACAGTGTTAAATATTATGACATATTTTATTGTATAATGTATCATCAAAATATGGCTGCAGAAAATAAACATAATAAAGGAATACATTTTTGGCTGGAAAGGGCAGTGCTTCTTCTATTAAGTTAAATAAAATCAGTGCAGGACTCTATGAACTGATGTCTCAAAAAGTCCAGGGGATACTGAAACAAAAAATCATGAATAATAAGGGATGTGAACCTCAGGTAAACACTACTGTATTAAAACAGTAATATAAAACCTTTTCTAAATAAAAGACAAAACATGCCATGAATTGTGTGTACGTTTCCTTCTTGCAAATATGCTATGCTATGTCACTTTGTAACCTCCCGGGTCTTGTCTGAAAATAGTCACTTCTGTGTCTAGTACACCTACCCGGTATTCAAAAACTAACTAAATAAATAAAAACCATTGTAAAACATGGCACACTGTCTTAGCCAACAATGTTTTAGCTAGGGTGAATAGCTGACAAAAAAAATCAAACACAAAGAAAACCCCTTTCCCTGCCCTTATAGCACTCCATATAGCCCATTCCTCACTACAGTCCCAGCAGAAGAAAATACGTTACAGCCATACCCGAAACCCACTTAGCATCCTGAATCCCACCTTCCTAACCCACAGTCCCAGAAATATTTCTAATTATCCATAATTAAATCTCCATTTCCCAACCCACTTAGCATCCTAGTGCCTGTTCCCCTCCTTCCTTCACAGCACTGAGAATTCAGTAAATACCTTCCTGCCAACCTAGCACCCTAACTCCCCCCATCTCCTCTCCTCTCCTTGGATGCATTAATTATAAAAGGGCATGTGCTTTGAGTTCCTTCATTCAGAATGCAAATGGTGGGAGTAGTGGAAGGAGGACTGCACCTACTGTAATCTCAAGGGACTGAATTGTTCTTTTTAAATTAGAAGAGTGTGGGAGGATGGGATTCTAAATAGGTTGGGGGAAAAATAATTTAACTAATTAAAACAATTGGAATATTTCTGAGAGTGTGGGGGAGGAGGGTAAAATTTGGGATCCACAGAGGGCTATGGGAAGAGGAGTACCTTATTTTCTTTTACTGGAGTAGTAGGAAGGAGAGGAGTGGGATATGGGGTGCCACGACTTAAGGGAAGGTTTTTCTGTTTTTTTGTAAGCCACCGCTATGCTTTACATAACTGACTTTACCAGCCAAATGCCAGGCTCTGCAAAGGTTACCCTTTGCTTAAGGCTGATAGTTGATTTTTTTTCCATGAACTTAGTTAGCCCTTGACCCAAAGACCAGTCTACATGAAACGCAGCAGCAGAGCTTCTCCTATCCCAAAATATAAGCTGAACTGTTACTGTATATCTTAAAATTCTGTGATGCTGCAGAATTGCTTTAATATGTTTCAAATAATTTCCTAATACCTTAAACTCACTTTTTCCCCAAAATTACAGGATGTGCTTTTGCATTTTATGCATTTTGGAGCTCAGAATGGGGCCTATTCCAGAGCCTGCATGAACTGTGTACATATATGGCACATCAGTAGTGTGCACCTGTGCACCATGCAGGCAGGTGGAAGTATGCACTATGAAAAAATGTACACAGGACAGTTGGAGGCATGGGTGGGGCATAGAGATGTGCATAGGGCTGAGCAGAGCAGACACCGGGAGGGTATCCAGTGCGCGGTTACACCCCTTGTCCTTGCCCTATATGGACATCCACACTGCCCTGCCAGCACACAGTACACATCTGTGGAAGTGCAAACCGATATGGATGCTGAGGGGAAGGTTGTGTTGAAGGTTGACGGGGAAGGGGCACATCCGGGGTACCCCAGCCACCACTGGACACTGAAGGCACAGACTGTGGATGGACAGAGACATTGGTATGTGGACAGATACAAGGGGCCAGCTGATGACAGTCCTCGAATTTCTCCACAGGAAGGGTGGCCAGCCATGATTTCAGTCATCAGGGAGCACTACGGGATACTGAATGGAGCACAGTCTCTGAAGGTGCTATCAGAGACCAAAGCCAAGCTGTGGCTGGACATCCAGGCTGCCATGGACACTGCTGGGCCAGATGCATACACACTCTCAGCAACTAAAAACAAGTGGTGTGACCTCCAGTTTGCCATCAAGCTCATGTTGGTGGCTGTCAAGCAGTTATAGACTGCCACAGGCAGTGACTCACCCAATCAGGAACATAACCTGACCCCAATATAGAGGATGGCAGCAGAGACCCTCACAGAGGTGTCCCTGCGTGGTGAGGAGGAGGGCAAGGATACAGTGCCAGATATGTAGAAAACTGCATGGACTGGTCAGGGGGGCATGGAACAGCATGGCCATGCTAACCATCCTGTGTTGCACGCTGCAGACCCTGTGATGGAAAACACACCCAATGTGGAGGCGGTGACACCAACATACATAATCCAACTCCTGGAGATCAGCACTGGCAGATGAGGTTAGTCCCACACAGGTAGGTGGTACCCACGACAGCTTGCAACAGTCCCTTGATACGTCCACAATTATGCCACTACCTGTAACACTTGCTTTGTCTTCACCCTCAGGTAAACTGCAGGTACCCATGCACATGACGGAGGAGGAAGGTGGACTGGAAGACTTGGATGAGGACTTGAGCAAGGAACCAGACATGCAGGAGGTGAAGGAGGGGTTGAAGGGTTGGCTCCCCCACCATCGACAGTTTTCCACCCTTACACACAGGCACAAATCCCATCCACAACTGCACCCTGAACAGCCAGATGAGCCCAGCCTACCGGACACTGTGGTGCCCTGTGAGCATCCAGACATGGAAGGAACGCAGCCACGGCCTGTCACTACCATCGAGCAGATTCCTGACACAGACTGTCTGCCTGCCAGTGGCAGATGATAGAACGAGGTGGGTGGCAGATGAACACATATCATCTGGGGACAGTGGGGACAAGGGCCACCACAGCAATCCCACATTATATACTCATAGAGTGGCAAGGAGGGGTATACTCCATACCTGCTATTCGGAGGTATGAAAGCTGGAGCAGGACAGGCTACTCACCCAGCAGAAGAACACAGAACAGCTAAGCAAGCTAACCCCAGAGATGAGGGGCATGTAGTATAGTATTGACCAAATAGGGGACATCCTGGAAAGGATAGCCGACAACATTCTAGCCATAGCCAACACAGGCACCCAGCCAGCAACTGAGGCAAGACAGGAGGGTGCCATACGACACACATCTGCACACCCTTGCAACCACAAAGGGCAGAAGGACAGCCACACACTACTGGTGTCTGAGATGTCCACAGGCACACATGACAGAGCTGGGGGAAAGGTCACAACAAAAACTCACCATCTGGGCATGCATGCCTCACACAAAGAGGGCAGCAACTGGGACAGAAACAGTGATGTCTGCCACTCCCACACACAAGCCCTGATATCCCCCAAGTACAAGCACTGATATCCCCCCCCCAAGCACAAGCACTAATATCCCCACAAGCCCATACATCCCCCTAACCACAAGCACTGATAGGTCGTCCTCAACGTGGGCAGTGTGGCACTCAGGGTGGGTCATTAACACAGTGCCTCACCTGCCTACGCTCTTTCCCCCACCCTAGCAACTGAAGGTCCCCTCCATGATCCATGCATTGTTGCCCATCCAGACAGTGACTCTGCACCTCTCCCCCGGAAGGTTTCCCCTTCCCGGTCACCTGGTGGAACATCCCCACGTCCATCCAGTGGCATGGGTAAATGCCACCACACAGCTGTGTTGTGCAGCATGACACATGCTGTGAAAATACTGTGTGACTTCCTTGGGGCAAGCATCATCGCGTCAAATGTCAGATCCAGGCACCAGACCACATCTTCAGTACATACAAACATATGAAGAAGCCAAAAGACATACCCCAGAGTCAGTTAAATAACCAATTAAGACTGACTTACAACACATTATGACTACTTTTTTCAACCAGTTTAAAATTTAGGACAGCAGCTGAATAAAGAAAATTCAAACAATTTTTTCAAACTCCGCCATTGTGGAATCTTATTTATGTACTTGCAAGTGTCACGTTTCGACAACTTCAGCTCATTCCCAACATGGGCAGTTAGACATCATCACAAGCGGTAGCGCTACTGCAGCGCTAACAGGTGGACTCTCTGCCCTGTTTTACGTCCTCGGCCCTAGGTGGTGGACAAGAATTGCCCTGCAGGCTGACCATAGCCACTTTGGATTCAAGACTGGGAAATACAACCCAGTAACAAATCAAGATTCAGGTTGAGCAGAGTAGCAAAACCCATACAAAAAACACAAAATAAAAAAAGACAGGCATCGTGCAGGTGCTCTTAAAGCTGAGGGTACAGAAGCAGTTGGCCCACTCTGGGTAATGCAACATTCAGGCGTTAAGTTACTCACATTCCCATGGCTCCCCTCACTATGTGGGCCCTATTACAACTGCATGCACCACAGACTCCAGAGCAAAGCCCTACTCTATGCTGTGAAACTGCCTAAGAACCAAGATCCCATTGTAAACAAAATACCAGGGTAAATGAACAGTGAAGAAAACAATGCCTTAGGCTGCCAAACACATTCAGTCCACAGTTTTCTGTCCACAACCATCTGTTTTTGTTCTCCACCCACAGTGTTTCTGTTTATGGTTATCTCTTCCTACTCTGACAAGCTGTTGTTACAAACATACATATGAATGTACAAAATTTCTAGCAGAAGGTTTATGTCATGTCCTTCAAAGCCCAGATGATGGCTGCTGTTGCAGTTCCACAGACAGAAAAACATAAATATACCTAAAAATAACAAAAAGTAATTTAATGAATCAATGATGGCAAAACTTGTTCAAAACTGACCAAACGCAAAACTAGGAATGAAGTACACAGGGGTCGAGTGTAGGCATCTTCACTTCAGGAGACATACTTGATGAGAATCATATAACTGCTGCTATCCTTAATCCCCAAATGTGTAAAACCTGAAAATCAATCTGCCTGCAGTACATATGCTGTCCTGGTTTACATCCAAGAAGATACACAGTACTGCAACACTAGTCAAACTGTGCAAGCAGACACATTCAGAAGTGCATTTAACAGTATTGTGAAGAACCGGTAAGTGTAATTGAAACCTCTTGGAACCACATTACTGTCTTCCATGCCAACCCATTTACCTCCTCCCACCAGCAGCCCTGACAGACGAGAAGAAACCTCTATTGCTGGCACATATTTACATGGGAGTGCTAAAGGCAGTTCGGCTTGTATGTTCATTTGAAACACCAATTCCTCACCTCGGCGGTCCGTGTTTGCCCTGGTGTGGGGGGGAGGGGGAGTTAGCAGTTATTCTTTTTTCCCCCTCTCACCATACCTCTTCCTCATTTTGCTGACCACGACCTCACCCACCCACACTACATTATCAGTGGTGGTGCCACTGACTCTTCCTGACTCCCGAACAATGAAGTCACCTGACCTCATTGCAACAAGCCATGGATGTCCCCATGCCATGTCCTGCTTAAGGCGCTTGCTCACTCTCTCACTCCTCAGGCACCACTCTGCACTGCAGTCCATGGCCCCCAGCCCTGACCCTGAGTGTTCTCTAGTCTTTTCTCTCCCTTCTCCTTCTACTCTCTCGATCTGCCCTCTCGCCTATCCTGCTGTCCCTAGTGGGTAAAGACAAGTGGACTAAGGGAGTTGGGACCCCACACACTACACAAAGTAACCACTGTCCTGCTCAGACTTGCGTTCCTTTCCGTCTGCTTCATTCTTCTCTGCTGCTAGTCATGGCCTCATGTGCAGCACGCACAACTTCCTGGCTCATCCCTCTCTCATACTCTATTGGAGGAGGATTAGCACCGGGGAGCCAGAGGCACAATTTGGTTGGTGGATGTGGATGTTTGCTGAACCTGTGCACTCAAATTTAGAGAAAAAAAAAAACAACGCCTGCCTGACCAATTGGCAATGGGCACTGGTGGACTTGGGGGGGGGTGGACTGTCAGGGTGAGAAGGGAGGAGGAGGAGCAGTGTGTGAGGACTCCCAGCTGAGTCTACTACAGCAGAGTCATCAACTTAAACAAAATATGACTCCACTCAATTACTACTGCAACTCAGAGCGATTCCAGCTAATTGCAGCTGCCTTGAATTGCGATCCACGATTCCAACTGCAGCTCCAGGATCTACAGCAGAATAAGGTCATTTGGTCTATCTAGTCTGCTCGTATTGCAGGTTCCAGTGGCCCTATCATCCTCTGGATCACAGACCATATCTTCCTGTTTGCCTCATTGTGTGCCTCCACCCCTTTGCCGTGTGCCTCCAGGTATGGGGTCATCAGGTATGGCTGTAGTGGGTGTCCACTGTCACCTATGTAGTGGGTAAACAACAGGATTAGTACCATGCTGCTGCATGGCATCCACCAGTATAGCACTGGTGTAGAGCACAGACTCACTGATCAACCATGCACCCTTTCCCTGTGTGTACAAGAGGGTGCTCAACCTGGACTCATTGAAGATATTGGCATCATGACACAACCCTGGGTACTTGGCATACACATTAGTGATTATACCTGTAGAATCACAAACTATCTGGCAGTTGATGCTGTGATACCCTTTGCAATGTTGGTATGCTTCCTCATCCATGGATGATGCTAGGATTACCACACACGCTCAGTCAATATCCCCCATTACACTGGGCATGCCATGCATGGCATACAAGGCTTCCTTCATGGACTGTATATCGACCTGTGAGGTGGGGAATGTTTATGTGTTCATGCAGATACAGAAGCAGGGCATCTGTGACCTGGTACATTGCCCATGCACAGAAGACTGGCCGATGCCAGTGACATCCATCGTTACACTCTGGAAGGATCCACTGGCATAGTATGCCAATGCATATACCACCATTGTCTCAAGCGACATTGCTATCAACCAAAGGTACATGTGGCGACATGGACATGGACCATATCACACAGCCGTGTAATTGTGGCATGACCCAATAGGAATCTAGACAGTGTGTGTCCCTCATGGCATTGGCATTCAGCCTTGACCAGAAAATATGTGGCCATGGTCTGGCTCTCAGTGCCTGCTTGTGTTTCCTCTTGCCGTCCAGCAGGAGGACATTCATTAGTAGCCCTGCTCACATCCTCTGTAACCCTGTGTTGTGCCCCAGAAATGACTGCCATGCAGTGTTTATCCCACATGAAGAGGTGCTTCCTCTGACCATGGCCCTGACTGGGATGCTGCACAGATGTGCCATGTGGAACTGAGGCCCTTTAAAGGGGCCTGTACCCGGCATGCCTGTGGGGTGACACGGCATGCATGGGCGTCGCTTGGTCACACTGGATGGGGACACGGCAGCAGCAGCACCCATGCAGAGCACTGCAAGGAGAGTGGGGGACCACCCCAGAAATCTATGTAGGATGGCAAAGATGACTTATCAGGAGTCAGAGTCTGGGGGGTGTGGTGTGGGAGGTCATGGAGCCAGGGGAGGTATATATGGAACTGGCAAGAGGTGAAGGCACATGTGTGTCATGTGTTGTGCGTAATGTGGCAGTGATGGCATTCCATTATTATGTTTTCACAGGACTACCGTGGTAGGCTGGACTGGATGGTCCTAGAGAGGAAGGAGTAGCCTGACAGGGCAGTGGCAGTGCTAGTTGCCCCACAGGCCAAGTGGTCCCTCCACATTCCATACTGGCTGTCCCAGAGGGAGGGTACACATGACATTTATTACAAAGATGACATTGGGGCATACTGGGCCCTGGCAGACCCCTATAAGGTAAGTGATGCTGTGGAGTGGGCACCCTGTGTGTCGACTGTGTTCTGCTGTGGCTGTGCATGTGCATCCCACTCATGCCTGTCCTCTGTGTTTCTCCCACTCCAGGGATATCGGGGACTGCTGATGGTCCTAGTGGAGAGGGAGTGCACCAATACTACCCCATTGGGTCCAGTGAGGACTTGTAGGAGGTGGAGGGGGACTAAGGTACATTGACATGGGCATGTCTGAGCCCTTTATGTTAATTTTGACTGTTTTTTTCCTGATTATCTTGTAATGTTAACTATTTATCTTGTCTGCTGACAGGCCCCTTCCTTTCAGCATTTGGCATACACATGATCAGCTGTCGCCTGTGTCAATAAAGCTATTTGAGCCACATATGCCCCTTGTCCAAGTGTTTCTTCTGTCAGTGATGGCATGCTGCTGGCCATGATTGTCAGACCCATGTTGGTTGTGGAGTGTCCTGCTGAGGGGGCGCAGGGCCTCTGGCTTATTGCTGGGCAGGTAGCTGTGCACTGAAGGAATGGGTCCTGTAGGACGTGCTCTGTGCACAGTGTGTTGACTGTGGAGTGTCCTGCTGAGGGGGCGCAGGGCCTCTGGCTTATTGCTGGGCAGGTAGCTGTGCACTGGAGGAATGGGTCCTGTAGGACGTGCTCTGTGCACAGTGTGTTGGCTGTGGCTTCCGGGGCACATTGCAGGTGTCTGACATATGTCACTCATGTACCATGTTTTGGGGGCAGTTCTTTTGTCCCTTAGTGTCCTACAGTAGTTTGATGTTTTATGCCTGCTTTGTAGGTTTATATTGCAAAGTTTTATTGATAATGCAATGCCACATTTGGGCCTATGTAGCACTACATGTCATCCGCAGTGGTGGTCCATCCAGTCCTACAACTAAGGCCCTTACAGTTTTGCACACTGCAAACTCTGCATGCCAGCTCTGCACATATGCAGTTTATGTCAGCCCTCCACATGGTGTACTGCTGAGCCTGCTGTCCCACATGCTGGGGCAACGTACTGCATGTCATGAATGCACATTTGTGTGATTGTGCTACATGCTGCATCACAAAAGCAACTGGAAACCTGGGACTCCCAGAAGCACCTTGCTCTTTCTCTAATGCACAACCTGGTATGTCATAGATAATTACATTTTCATTGACAAGGGTATGGTGTGCACATTTATGGAACCCAAACAAACAGAAGAGAGAAAGAAATACATGTCTTAGCTGGGATCAAGCCAGGCTGCCCAGCTGGTGTTAATGCACCCTACATATGTCAGTCAGTCAATATGCAGCATCAGTGCAAGCTGTGAATGTTCTAACTCACCCAACTCACTGTCAATAAGAAATGGAGCAGATACAGCAACTTTAGTTGTCAGGTAGGAGAAGGAAAAAAAGGGGAACAAGTGGGGATAAGGCAATGTTATAGTTATAGCACCATATCCCCGGGGATCAGGGTGAAGTACAATAAAACAGTTAATACAGAGACGAACACCTCGAGAATATGATAGGTCATATGAGAAGGAATGTGTGCATTTACAAGTAAATCTTCTTCAAGAAAATAAAGTCACTTCTCAGTTTGATCTCAAAAAAGGAGTGCATAGTGCATTAAATACCCTCTCAAAGAGCTGACCTAATGGCATGGAGGGTTGAGGCTCTGGATACCAAACCTACTGCAACATCAGTGACCCAAGTTCAGTGGTGGATAAGGGTCACCAGAGCTGGGCCAGGAAGAGAGAGGATTGAGCATCCAGGAGAAAGCTGTCCTCTCCACAGGAGGGGGTGACATAGCGCCCTGTGCAAGACTGGTCCCTAGCTATGGCTGGAGGCAAGGCAGTCAGGGATGATTACACAGGGAACAGAGGGAGTGTCGGCTGCTGACATCCTGTGCATGGGAGTGTAACCCCTCGGTGGCATTATCCCAAGGGCTACTACCCCAGCCTGCTTAACTACTAACAGGTTGAGGGGCCTAGGTCCAATGGCGGGTGCCTCCACCCAGAGGTCAGGGTTTGCAGTAGTTAAACTAACTTGGTCACAGCCCTCTGGGACACTGTAACCCCATTTTCTTCCAACTAGTGGCCCACACAATGCATTAGGAATATCTTCACAATGTACACTTACCCCCAGGACTGGCTCTGTCGACTGGACTCTGGGGACCCCCTGTAAAACAAGATGATACAGTGCAAAAAACACAGTACAATACTTTAACATAAATGAATACCTCAGTCAGTGTAACTTTGCTGAAAACCAACATATCTGATTTATTTAAGGAGCTGTAACAAGGAAGGGGGAAATCAGGTTAATTAGGTTAAACACATTAATAATCACAGTACTGTGCGCATATTCAGAGTCCCAAATTGTCACTTTCACTGGGTACCCAGGATGGGGTGGGGCTAGCCAGGATAGGTGCAGCTGGTTGGGGCTCTGTGATGGAAAAAACATGCACAATACCCAATTGTAATCCGGAGCCGGAGGGCTCAGTTCGTAAAGAAATGAAAAAAGCAACAATTAGATGACACACTTGCAATTCGATAAACAGATGGCAGGGAGCTACTCTGCTTTGTACTCACAAACTCAATGCTGGGAACTGGATGGAAGGCAGCTTGTCCTGGATTGCCAGGAGGAGCAGACCAGGTGGACAAGGTCCTTGTGACTGGACCCCCACTGCAGTTTAGAGCAAATGGATGTAGTCTGGATTAAGCTGGGGTTTACTTCCAGCTTCATGCACTCAATTCACTGTACAGGAGATTTGAAATGCGATTCCCCACAAGCACTACACACATTTATATGTAAAAGGAAAGTGCTATACCAGGCAGGCTGCTTCTCGATCTCGATCACAATTCCTGCACAATACCCGGGAGAATACACAGCAGATTCAGTTCCTGACAGACTGAGTACGATTCAACAATTTCTCCAGTCTTCTACAGGGTGAGCCTGGTTTCTGCTCTTCAGATGTCCTTGATTCTCTTCACAGGTCAGATTCAGTCCCCGAACAGGTGCTTGCACAGGCTGCAGACTGAAACTCAGGGCCTTACACGCTCTTACCGTGCTAAAACTATACACCACAGAAGCACATAGCTCCTTTTCTCTTCACTGTCTCACCTCATCTGATCTTTCCAGTAGACAGAGCTGGGCATTTCCTTTGAGTTCCTCCCAGTTCAGTTGGCTGGTTTGGCTGTCACTCACAATCAGACTCCCCCTGTTGGTGCAAAAAGGTGCCGAAGTCCAAACTACAATTCCCAGAAGCATTGGCCATACAGTACATAGGTGGCTGGCTCCACAATGAGAGTCCAAGTTCTGATTTGCCAGCAGCAGGCTCCATTTCAAAGATCCCCCCACACTGATTGGTCCAGTTCAGCAGTTCAAAACCAGAATGGAGGGCTAGGCAAACACAGTTCTGATTGCAAAGAAAAGCAGGTTAGACAAACTGTATTTTCGTTATTACTCTAAATGATTTCTGGCAAACAGTTACATCTTCGAAAAGTGCTCACTCTGCCCACTTAGTGACGGCAGAAATGGAGTGATTTGGCAGCAGCTCAAGTGGAACTCAAGCAGGGAAACACACAGTCCCCCCATAGAAACTAATAATGTATGGTAGAACGTTGTTACGAATAAAAATCCATACCAGCTGAAAAGTTGTTATGCTGCAGTAGCTTGTTGTTATGCTGCACCATGTACGTAGCTACTGCAGCATAACAACTTAGAACCCTTTACGAAATGCGGTAAGCGTGAGCTGTATACTCTTTAAACTGTACACAGTTAATCGAGTGGTGATTTCGAAAAGCAGGCACTAGATCAAAGCAATGACGGCTGCTATTTTCTCCCAGGATGGAGCTATACGATCGTGATAAATAAGAAATTACCTCACAGGCGGACAGCAGAGAAACTGCAATGTGGACTCCGATGAACAGTGAGGCGAGTAAACAACTCCTGTGACCCCTGATATCACAAACATACTTCATGTGAAGCGTGACTCAAAAGCTCCCTCTTACTTTTTCTTCGCAGGTCACGCCTTCTGTGCCGGAGGTCATATGTCAACACGACTACATGGGGCATCCATAGCAATAGACTCATAGTTACAGGTGGGGTACAGTAACAGGATGAGCAGTATGAATTTGCCATCACAGATAGGTGACCATACACTATAAAAGATAATGTATAGTCCTCTCTATCTGTGACAAGTTTGAAAACTGTTCTCGAGGTTGTCATGGCGACTGAACCTCTCAAGCTTCGCTCTCGAGGTTCCAAGTGTTGCCATGATGACCTCTCGAAGAGTTTACAAACTTGTTACAGATAGAGAACTATACATTCTCCTCTATATTATGTCTGCAAGCAGACAGCTGTTAAAGAGACAGTACCAGAGGCTCTAAAAGCACTCACAGATAAATGGCTTAAACGCCAAACACCATTCAGGCTTGGAGCATTCAAGCAAGCTCCTGGAAGACATTTTGGGAACCCCCATTTGCAGGGGGGTTACAACCTTCCCAGCCTGGGAAAGCTTGGCATCCACGTCAAGCAAGTACCGCCATAAGTTTCAGTACAACCATATACATTTTCCTCAGTATCACATTAGGCTTATACATGTAATCATCAGTCAATATATCACTTTACCAGGAACACATTTCTGAAACTTTGCAGTACATCACTCTTTACACAGTATTATGCACACATTGTACCATAACTCAGGTTATTACCTCTTGTACATGAAACCTGAAGAGAGAATGCCATTCCCTATCAGCTACCTTGGGGCTGGATGGGGTGGGGCACCATACCTAGAGGGCAACACAAGTAACTTGGAGTTAGCACTGATGTTCAGTTTGGGCAATGAGCTCGGGGACACATACACTCCTTTATGGACAACACTGAGAGGCAAGTCCAGGCTTCCCAGGGGAATCATAACTGAGGTGCACCACAGGCTTTACAGCTCGACCAGTCTTTCTAGGGGGAACTGTTACAGTCTCTGCACCCTGAGCCTCATTTTCAGCATTGTCCTCACTTGTCAGGGGAGTCTCCATTGTGGTAGAGAGGCTAGAACTTGGGGCACTTTCAGCTCCAGAAGTTACAATCTCTGAGCCCACAACACTTGACTCACATGGAGAGCTTTCTGACACTGACAGTGAATTATCAGGGCACTCAAAACACTCTTCTTGTTCTGGTATGTCACCAGTCTGTTCCAGTCCATCATTTTCCTCCTCTGAAAGCTCAAACAGTTCAACCATACACAATGATTCCTTATCTTCTGACTTAATGCTTTGCACTTCACTTTCTGGGAGCATTGGCTCCAGGGACAAAGCTGGGGGCTTAGACAGGCCAGAAGGCCCAGCTTCATCTCCAGAATTGACTAGGGGATTGCCCTGAAACAACTGACTCAGTTCGTAAGAAGGGTAGTATTCAAAACCACACTCACTTTCCTCTGACATGGACTGACTGTCATATTCAACTGGGACTTGTGGAGGGGAACGCTTTAACTCAGCTTCTGCAGGTGCAGACTTTCTTGATTTTTTTTTCTTAGCAGTAGTTCTAGTCACTGGTCCAGAGGGGGCATTTTCTGGGGGCTCAGACTCAGTCAGGATTTGTCCAATGGGCAGTAAATGATTTCTAAGCATTGTTTTAACATCTTTTTGAATTATTCTCAGGCCTTACTTTGTACACAGGCAGGTTATCTAGTTTGCCCACTACAATGTGAGGGAGATGGTGCCCTCTGTCAGCAATCTTGTGTTTGCCATGCAGTCCCAGATTTCTTAGCAATACCTGATCTCCCTCCTGGAGTTCCTGTGCTTTCACCTTTTTTATCATACCTTTCTTTGTTGGCCAGATTTATTTTGGCAGCCATGGTTTGAGCCAGTTGGTACACATGATTTAGCTGGGCCTTTAACTTTTGCACATACTGTAAATAGTTGTCAGCTCGAACCCCATCAGGAGAGACCCCAAAGCACACATCTACCAGCAGTCGAGCTTCTCTTCCAAACATCAGGCAGTAGGGGGAGAACCCAGTGGCATCACTTTTGGTGTAGTTGTAGGCATGTACCAGGGTGCTAATTTGTTGGCTCCATCTAGGCTTGTCCTTTGGGTGGAGGGTGCCTAGCATATCTAGCAATGTGTGGTTGAAACGTTCAGGCTGTGGGTCCCCCTGGGGGTGGTAAGGGGGTGGTTCTGGACTTTCGCACACCCCACAGAGAAAGCATCTGTTTGATCAGACGACTCTCAAAGTCTCTCCCTTGATCAGAATTGATTCTTTGTGGAGCCCCATAATGAACAAAAAAGTTTTCTACAAGTACTTTTGTCACAGTGGATGCCTTCTGATCCTTGGTGGGGAAAGCTTGGGCATATCTCGTAAAATGGTCAGTGACCACCAGCACATTACTAATATTTCTTTGATCTGACTCCAAACTCAGAAAATCAATACAGACCAGCTCCATGGGTGCACTGGTGGTGATGTTAACAAGGGGGGGGCAGCCCTCTGGGGCAAAGCTTTCCTCTGTAAGCAGTGACTACAATTTCAAATGTGTTGCTCCACATCAACCCCCATCTTAGACCAGTAGAATCTGGATCTCACCAAGTCAAGTGTTCTGTCTATAACAAGGTGCCCCATGTGGTTATGCAAGGACCTCAGCACTGAGTCTCGAAAAGCAGTGGGCAGCACTAGTTGTTGTTTGTCTACTTGTCCCCCTCTGTCAACTGTTTCTCTGTATAACAGTCTATTGATCAGTTTCAACTTAGGACCTTCTCTGTATAACAATGCAGTTCTCAAATCAGTGGAACGTAATTTGGACACATCTTTCCTGGCATAGAGGGCTTCTAAAGCTGATTTGATCATGGGACCTCGGGATTGAGCCCGCCGAATACTGTCATTGTCCAGCTGAGGCAGTGCACCAATGTCTATTGCAGAAAAGTGGCAATAAGCAGCAGGTATGCAATTCTCAGAAGGTCCCAGACAATCCACCATACAGTCCACTGTGTCTGTGGACATTTGTTCCTCCCTGTCAAACTTCTGGCAGAGTGCTCGAATATCAGGTTCTGACAGCCTGACCCAGTCATTCTGGGGAACAGGCCTCTGGGAGAGAGCATCAGCATCTATGTGGTTCAAGCCTGCTCTGTATTCAACAGCATAGTCGTATGTAGATAATGCAGAAAGCCACCTATGGCCAGTGGCATCCAACTTAGCTGAAGTCTGCACATAGGTCAAAGGATTATTGTCAGTTTTTTACTAGTATCTTAGCCCCATACACGTACTCATGGAATTGATCAACAATAGCCCACTTCAAAGCCAGAAACTAACTTGTGTACAGGATAGTTCTTTTCGGAAGGGGTCAGGCTTCTGCTGGCAAAGACCACTGGTCTCAGGCCATTCTTGTGCTCCTGATACAACACAGCCCCCAACCCTTGCAAGCTAGCATCAGTGTGCAGGACATAAGGTTTTGTTGGATCGGCATAGGCCAACACAGGAGCGTGGGTAAGTTGATATATGATCTCATGAAAAGCAGTCTCACAATCAGCAGTCCAGCAGGCCCCAAATACTTCACTTGGACGAAAATACACTCTTTCAGTCTCGTGGGATGCTGACTTTTTGTATTTTTTGTCGGTTGGGGGGATACCCTTGAGTCAGGTTAAGTAGAGGGCGGATTACTCTTGAATAGTCCTTGATGAAACGCTGATAATAACCACAGAATCCCAAGAATCTTTGCAGTTCTTTTAGATTTTTGGGCTGTGGCCAGGTGGTCAAAGCCTCTACTTTGCTTGGGGCAGTCTCTATTCCCTCGGTGGATACTATGTGTCCCACATACCTTACTGATGTTTGAAAGAATTGACACTTATCAATGGACAGTTTAAGGCCAAAGTCTTCCAGTTGGTCCAATACCTTGAATAATCTGCTCTCATGTTCCTCCAGTGAGCTGCCAAACACAATAACATCATCTAGGTATACCAGGCACTGTAGTAAGTTCATGTTCTCCACTGCACGCTCCATCAATCGTTGAAAAGTGGCTGGGGCACCTGAAATCCCTTGAGACATCCTCATGAATTCATAGAAGCCAAGCAGACAGATAAAGGCTGTCTTCTCATGGTCCTCTGGGGCCATCAGGATCTGGTAGTACCCACTGCGGAGATCCAGCACAGAGAACCACTTGCTCCCGTTTAGGCAGTCCAAAGCATCCTGAATGCGAGGCATTGTATACTGATCAGGGATAGTCTGCCGGTTTAAAGTGCTATAATCCATGCACATCCTTACTGTCCCATTCTTTTTTCTCACTACCACAATGGGGGAAGCATAAGGGCTTCTGGATTCTTGTATTACACCAGCAGCTAACATCTCTTGCAGATGCCGTCTCACATCATCTATATCAGCAGGTGCCAGGCGTCAAGACCTCTCACAAAATGGCCTTTCATCATGCAGCCGGATATGGTGCTCAGCTCCTTGCACGTATCCTACGTCCCATTCCTTTAAAGAAAACACCTGGTCTCTCTGGGCAAGCTTCTCACTGATCCTCACTTTCCATTCAGCTGGCAACGGGGAGTCACCGAAATCAAACAAGTCGGGCATTACTCTGTCATTCTTCCCCAAACTCTTGCTACTGGATAGCACTGCAGTGTCTGCACAATGCACATTAGCCAGGGTGCAACCTCTATTTACTCGAATCTCTCTGTTAGACACATTATGAACTTGAACCATTACCCTTCTGGCATAAGAATGGGCTCTAGCAGGCAAAATACCAGGCTTGACCAGCAGTCCCTCCGGCAATTTTCCATCGCCTGGTACATCCAACATTGATATTTTATTCTTGACATCCTTCCTGATACGGACCTCTCCCTGTAAGGTACACTGGGCATTTGGTGCCAGGATCAGAGACTCAGGAACCTTCTTCCAGACAATTCCAACAGGTTCCTCTGGTTCTACTTTTTCAGCATCTCTCTGTGCCTCATAGGCCTTCTTGATCAAGGCTGGAATTCTTAAAGCTCTACTGGTCCTTGACCCCTGTTTTTCATAACACAACTGTGCCAGCCATCCAAACATATGTGCATTAGTCCCAGTTAGTAAAAGAACCCCATCATACAGTCCAGTAGGGGGACACACTAAGGCCAAGGTCTCTATTTGCTCTGCCACCCCAGCCACGGAGGCAGGAAAAGACTGTCAAATTTGGATATATCCAGAGTAGGGGTAAGCCTTCTCACTTAACCCCCAGACATGCAGCCCCTCCAACGGTTGTAAGGGTACATCAGACAAATGCTTCTGATACCAGTCTTGGAACATAATTGTCACTTGGAAGCCACTGTCTAGTACAGCTCTTGTAGACACTCCATTGACCTTTACAGTGGTCTCCATGGAGGGACCCACTATTCGGGACCAGTCTGGAGAGGCGGCAGCAGCAGGGGCCTGGGCAATTGACCTTGCCACAAAGGGACGTGAGTTAGCATTTTTTGGATCCTCACTGCGATCATTTTGTGTACCTCTCAACTACTGATTTGTCCTCCGAAGCTCTCCTTGTAGCCTATATACAGCTTTGTCTGTGTCTTTTGGGGACCTGCATTCTCTCTTCATGTGCCCTTCCTTCCCACAATTATAGCAAAACATACTTTCTGGAGTTTGAGCTGGCCGAGGCGCCACACTGGGAGCCAGGATGGGGGTACCACTAACTGGACACCTAAGTGCCATCTCTGTCTGCGAAGTGATAAGCATTTGGAGGCATCTCATCAATTTCCCCACTTCCATGGTCAAGACACCGAGTTTTGAGCTGTTGTCAGCAGGAGATGCCTGGGTGGGTACCCCCACCCCCATAGCAGATGCAGTCAGATATAGGTCATGGCCTGTACTTGCAGGCGCGGCCTTCATAAAGGGACTGTTTTTGAATTCCCTGATCTCTCTCAGCAGTTCACCCCATGGTGGAACACCTTCATTGGTCCCCACTTCACAAGGACCTTCCGATGCTGTGATCACGTGGGCTGCGCTCACCCCAAAATTAGAATCCCCTTCCTCATCTTCAACCTCCCAAAGTTCTTTTATTAAGTCACAATAGTCCGGTGGGTTACCCCTTCTGTCTGGGAGCCTTAATTGAAGAAGCTGCAATTTAGAATGCTTTGCATGCTGTAGTAGGTGCTCCAACCTCACACGGTTTAAGTCACTGGTGGCTACCCCACCTTTTCGTTAAGCCTTCTGCAGAGCTCTCTCCAGACGAGTAACATATGCAGAGAGACTTTCCCCTGGCCACTGTTTTGTACCTTGAAATTTCCACATCAAACTCTCTCCTGACTCAATGCTTCCAAAATTGCCTTCAAGCACAGATAGGTACTTCTGGGCAGATGCATCAGGATTTGCGAACCTCAAAAATTTAATGGCCTCTGGGGCAGGACCCCTCAGACTTTCTATGATTCTTTTTCACTTCTCAGCCTCCACACACTGCCATTCAGGTATCAGGGGGCAACATAATCTATCCAGGTGTCCCAATCATCCTCCCCCTGTGGGGTGGGGAAGGTGCCAGAGAAGATCCTCAACCTTCGGTAAGAGTCGTGACTAATGGCAGGTGCAGAAATAGGAGCCTGCATTGGTTCAGCCACCATAACGGGTACTGGAGCGGGAGAGGTTGTGGGGGAGGAACATCCCCAGGTGGCAAGAATAGTTTCTTAAAGTCCTCCACAGCTTTCCCTTCCCCCAGCAACCATTTAGCAAATTTCTCCTCAAAAATTTCAGATAGTGGGGGGGCTCATCCCCCCCCCCGGTCTTTACTGTCCTTAGTTATCACTCTCCAGGCAATGAGGGCTCCTCTGGGGTAATAGTCTGTGGCACTTTGGAGCTATCTATGGGATCCTTAAACTCTACTAGGGCCAGGAAAGTGTGGGTGAGCAGATTAGCATGTCGACCCACCACCACAGGGTTTTGTAAACCCTCCACCTTGGAAAGTAATCCCTGTACAGTGTCCGTATTGATACCCAGGGGGATGTCCAAGATAAGCATAGCATTTTGGGGGTCGATCTCCTCCCCAGTGCACCATTCCATCAACTGGTGCACAGCCACTTCTGTCGGGTTCGTAAATGTGTCCACTAGAGGACACACAATCCCAGCAGTGAGCCTCCAAGATGTAACCCCTCAGTGGCGCTATCCCAAGGGCTACTACCCCTGCCTGCTTAACTACTAACAGGTTGAGGGGCCTAGGTCCAATGGCGGGTGCCTCCACCCAGAGGTCAGGGTTTGCAGTAGTTAAACTAACTTGGTCACAGCCCTCTGGGACACTGTAACCCCCCTTTCTTCCAACTAGTGGCCCACACAATGCATTAGGAATATCTTCACAATGTACACTTACCCCCAGGACTGGCTCTGTCGACTGGACTCTGGGGACCCCCTGTAAAACAAGATGATACAGTGCAAAAACCACAGTACAATACTTTAACATAAATGAATACCTCAGTCAGTGTAACTTTTCTGAAAACCAACAGATCTGATTTATTTAAGGAGCTGTAACAAGGAAGGGGGAAATCAGGTTAATTAGGTTAAACACATTAATAATGACAGTACTGTGTGCATATTCAGAATCCCAAATTGTCACTTTCACTGGGTACCCAGGATGGGGGCTAGCCAGGATCGTGCAGCTGGTTTGGGCCCATGATGGAAAAACACTTGCACAATACCTAATTGTAATCCGGAGCCGGAGGGCTCAGTTCTAGAAGAAATGAAAAAGCAACAATTAGATGACACACTTGCAATTCGATAAACAGATGGCAGGGAGCTACTCTGCTTTGTACTCACAAACTCAATGCTGGGAACTGGATGGAAGGCAGATTGTCCTGGATTGCCAGGAGGAGCAGACCATGTGGACAAGGTCCTTGTGACTGCACCCCACTGCAGTTTAGAGCAAATGGATGTAGTCTGGATTAAGCTGGGGTTTACTTCCAGCTTCATGCACTCAATTCACTGTACAGGGGATTTGAAATGCGATTCCCCACAAGCACTACACACATTCATATGTAAAAGGAAAGTACTATACCAGGCAGGCTGCTTCTCAATCTCGATCACAATTACAGCACAATACCCGGGAGAATACACAGCAGATTCAGTTTCTGACAGACTGAACGCGATTCAGCAATTTCTCCAGTCTTCTACAGGGTGATCCTGGTTTCTGCTCTTCAGATCTCCTTGATTCTCATCACAGGTCAGATTCAGTCCAAACAGGCGCTTGCACAGGCTGCAGACCAAAACTCAGGGCCTTGCACGCACTTACCGTGCTAAAATTATACACCGCAGAAGCACATAGCTCCTTTTCTCTTCACTGTCTCACCTCATCTGATCTTTCCAGTAGACAGAGCTGGGCATTTCCTTTGAGTTTCTCCCAGTTCAGTTGGCTGGTTTGGCTGTCACTCACAATCAGACTCCCCCTGTTGGTGCAAAAAGGCGCCAAAGTCCAAACTACAATTCCCAGAGGCATTGGCCATACAGTACATAGGTGGCTGGCTCCACAATGAGAGTCCAGGTTCTGATTTGCCAGCAGCAGGCTCCATTTCACGGGTCCCCCCACACTGATTGGTCCAGTTCAGCAATTCAAAACCAGAATGGAGGGCTAGGCAAACACAGTTCTGACTGCAAAGAAAAGCAGGTTAGACAAACTGTATTTTCGTTATTACGCTAAATGATTTCTGGCAAACAGTTACATCTTTGAGAAGTGCTCACTTTGCCCACTTAGTGACAGCAGAAATGGAACGATTTGGCAGCAGCTCGAGTGGAACTCAAGCAGGGAAACACACAGTCCCCCCATAGAAACTAATTATGTCTGCAAGCAGACAGCTGTTAAAGAGACAGTACCAGAGGCTCTAAAAGCACTCACAGATAAATGGCTTAAACACCGAACACCATTCAGGCTTGGAGCATTCAGGCAAGCTCCTGGAAGACTTTTTGGGAACCCCCATTTGCAGGGGGGGTTACAGGAGCATGCGCAAGGCTGTGTTGGGTAATACTGCATGCACACTTCTAAGGGGTGGCTGGGGCGATCAACTGAGCCAAGCACTTTGGGAGAGACAGATTAACCATAATAAAAAAATTATTCCCAAATATAAGGTGCTGACACATTAGTCCCCAGTTTCAAAAGATTTTTGTCACAGGCACAAAATGGGAAAAATTTTTGTTTAAAAGAGGACAGGTAGAGCAGACCTCAGAGATACTGTGACTAAACTCAAAATACTTTCCTTGTAGATACTTAGCATACCCTTCTTGTGTCAGAAATGTGCTAGCAACTCATGTTTGTTAATATGTTTTGTAGTCTTTTATAAAGGTTGCTGTATGCTAAATATTGCTGCTTTGGCCTATTCATCAGACATAATTTTTCTTTTGTAATCATGTGTGTGACTGAACACTTCAGCAGCATATAAGGCATAACTAAATACATTATGAGCCAAGAGCACAAGCTGATGCCAGGCAGATTGCTGGGGAAGCATATATTAAAGAACTAGGTCAACCCTTAAAATGAAATTGTAGCTCAAATTCCTCTATGGCACTCCCATACGCCTTACAGGCTGGGTTATGCTCACCTGATAGGCATCCCCAAGAGCTGGCATAGGGGCATGGAAAGTTGAGGTGCTGGGCACCAAACCTACTGCCACATCAGCGACCCGCATTTGGAAGTGGACCAGGGTCACGGGTGGTTGGCTGGGGATGGAGGGGACTGAGAATTCAGGGGACACTCTCCTCTCACCAGGAGGCGGTGACATGCACATGTGACCTCTGAGATTAGAAAAACGACCCTCATTCCTCTTTGCAATTCAAGAGGAAATCAGTTCTTACATGTGTATCACCAGGCTACAGCACTGCCTCTTAGCTCCTGCTAAGACCTAGGAGTTTTCATCCGTGATACCCTCAAACAATCAAGTCAGTGAAACAAGGCATACAGTAAGGCAAACAGGATGTTAAGGTGTATTGGGAGGAGTACTGACAGGTGAAGGAAAGGGATAATTCTACACCTTGACAGATCTTTGGTGAGATCTCACCTGGAGTACTGAGCCCAGTCCTGGAGTCTTCACCTCAGGAAAGAAGAACAGGCTGGAGAGGGTGCAGCTAAGGTTGATTAAGATGATTCAGGGCCAACAAGCCAGGTCTTATGAGGAGCAATTGAAGGTACTGAACATGCACACACTGGAGACCAGGAAAGGGAGGGAAGGTATGACAGAGACCTTCATGTTCCAGAAAGGAATAAACAAGGTGGACTGTGGGGAATTTTTTTAGCATGGGAAACATTTCAAGGTCACAATGGCATGAGCGGAAACTGACTGGAGGGAGGTTCAGTAGGGACATGATGTAGTATTATTTTACAGCAAGGGTGGTGATCCATGGAACCGTTTACCAGTTGAGTTGGTGGGTGCTAAACTCATTAACGGTTTCAAGCACAGCTGGGATAGAATGAAGGGTGTAGTGTAGTAGTAGATTTTATTTGTTTGGGGCGTCCTTCCCCGAAGGCTCAGGGCACCCTTACACTAGGATTACAAATACATACATACAGAAATAGCAAAACAGGAACAGTAATAAAAGCATATATATATAAAAATTTCAGACATGATAAAAAACAACTGAACTGAAGTAGTTGCTCATGATGACAAAAAGTGGGAGGGGAATTGGGAGGCGGATGAGGAAGGCTAGGACCCTGGCAGGACAATAGGTTCTGAGGTTAGATGGGGTACCACAGTCACACTGGATGGACCATTGGTCTTTTTCCGCCATCATTGTCTATGTTTCTATGTTTCCAGTTGTTGGCTTTGGTTTGTCCAGTGGAGCCCACTTAAGTGCCCATCAGATAAGTGTACATTCTGGAAAAAAGCACACTTTTTCTATTTCCCAGTTTTTTTTCTGTCTCTGCAACATTAAAATGTCCTTTTAAGTGCACACTGATTAAGTACACATTCATGTTAAGTGCACATTTTCAGTTTGCCACTTCATCGATTAACATGAAGATTCGGGAGGGAAGTCAGGAGACAGTATTTCACAGAGAGGGTGGTAGACAAATGGAATACTCTGCCTGAAAAGGTAGTAGCCTGTAGCATGATAGATGGCTTTAAGAGGGGATGGGACAGAGCGAGATGGGGGGTTATTATGAAGAGGGGAGGGGAAGGGTGGGTAGGGCAACTGCAAGATGAGGGTCTAGCTGCACAATTGAGCAGAATCGATAGACCGTGAGGCCTGTATCTGCTGGCGTTTTTGTATGTTCATATGTAAGCAATGCCTGTTAAGTGTATGGCCTATTTTCAGGTGGTGTGAAAACAATATTTTGATGAGTGTCCTGGCTTTAATGACTTTTTAACACAGTGAATTAAAGTGGAAGAATAAAGAAATACACCAACAAAATGATTTTGATCACATTAAAAAATCAACATTCATGTATTTTATTTGATATTATGCTATTGATGCTATTCTAAGTACAGAAACAAAGAAAAAAAAAACCTGATCTCAGGCTCAGTCTTTTCCATTGAAAACATGTAGGTCTGGATAAGTGCACAGCCCGCTTAATTGCACATGGTTTCTGTGCTAAAGAGGTGTGCATTTAAGAGGGCTGCACTATGCCACTTTATTATTACTTCTGTTTATCTGTCTTGCAGTCAAAATTACACTTCTAATGCATTGTAGAAGACAGATAGTTTATTACTAATATATATTGCACACATATTCAAAAGAGATGTGCGGCACAAAATGGAGATGTGTGGCGCTTCCTTTAAAATGTACGGAAGTGCAATATTCAAAAGGGAGAGATGCTTCATGCATGTACGAATATGCGATCATGCATATATAATGTATGTGGCACAGAAACCGCCTATGTGTATATTCTGCCAATGAGTGGTGGTTCACCACATCACTTAAAATGTGCAAAGTTAGTATAAAAAGGAGATGGCCCAACCCGCCAACCACCCAGAGGTAGGCCGCAGTATTGCAGCAACAATGTCTGGGATGCCATTTCACATAGCTGCAATGATAGCTGATGTGAGGAGATGGGGACAACAGCAACAGAGCCATGGAAGGGCCCATAGGCGATATGCCCAACAGAGATGGCATCAGCCCTGTGTCACATTTGAACAGCTGAGTGACATGGGCATCGTGGGCCGGTACAGGCTCAACAGGACAATTCTGAGACAGCTCTGTGAGTTGCTCCATGATGATCTGCAGGCACTCACACACAGAAGTCATGCCATAATGGTGGAGACACATGTGACAGCAGCGCTGTGGCTGCTTGCCACGGGTACCTTCCAGATGCCGGTGGGTGACACCACTGGCATCACCCAGTTGGCCACATCCCATCTCCTTACTCAGTTCCTCACTGCTCTGCTGCCCCATGCTAGTGAGTTCATACCATTCCCTAGCACACCAGTGGAGTGGAGAGAAACAAAGCAGTACATCCTCAGGGTTGCACAACTACCGGGCATGCTATGTGCCATTGACTGCACCCACATGGCCATCAGAGCATCACCTGGTGGGGACAAGGTGGGAGGTCTATGCTAACAGGAAGAGGTACCATTCCATCAACTGCCAGGTGGTGTGCGATGCCACAGGGTGCATCACAAATGTCTGTACCCACTTCCTTGGGAGTGCACACGATGCCTATGTGTGGCATAATTAGACACTATGCCCCTGATTCGAGTCCAGGGAGATACCCAGTGGCCATCTTGTGGGTGAGTGGAAAATAACCACAAATAAGGTGCCCACAGGTCTGCATAGTGCAGTGACAGTGGCTGTGCAGGAGGTGGTCCTGCAGGAAGGTGCAGCTGCAATGGCTGACAGCTATGTGACACACGGGATGGGGAGAGGGAGGCAGAGAGGGGACTGAAGTATGACTGACATTGGACAGAGGTGGAATACTGCCATGGGAGGGTGTACATGTGATGGATTGCAACAGGCACAGGCAACAGGGATGTTGCCAGCCAGTAGTGGCCTGTGACACTGTGTGAGGGGTAGAGCACTGTGATGCAGACGAAGGTGTCAGTGCCATGAGGCACAGCCAGGCAGCTGACACACTGTGCCCCATGGAACAGACCCATGCATGCCACAGTGGCAGTGGCAGTGACAGTGGACAAATGACAGCAGTGACAGTGCCACAGAGGTATGTGTGGGCATATGCGACTGGGACACAGTGTCTTATGTAATGTGCCGAGGGTGTCAACCAGATGAAACAGGGCTTGGTGAAGCACAGAATGACATGGATGTGTACTGTAGGTTAACACATCTTCTTTCCCCACACAGGAGACAGCGAATACCCCCTTCAGCCATGGCTGCTCACCCCAATACTGCGGCCCATGTCTGAAGCAAAGGAGCAGTACAATGAGACACACACCACAACAAGAAACATCATAGAGTGAGTGTTTGGCATGCTGAAGATGAGATTCCGATGCCTGGACAGGTTCAGTGGTGCCCTACAATATGGCCTGGACAAGGCCTATGGCATATTCCTGGCCTGTTGCATGCTACACAACATGACCATTGATCATGGAATAGTTGTCCAGGTCCCAGAGGGCAACAGTGTGGAGGACAAGGAGCTACAGCATAAGGGTGAGCAGCCTGTTCTAGGACAGAGGGACGCAAGACTGACCCTGAGAGCATGGCGGCAGAGGGGCACCATTGTGCAAGAACATTTTGGAAACTGAAGGTGAGTAATGCAGTCATCCGTGTTAATGCAGGCATGCACACAGGCACAGTATATGTGGGGGCATGGAGCACCCCATGGCGATGCACAGTGTGAACTGGTCAGCCCTATGTGCCGTACAGACAGGTGTGGTGGCCCACATGCACACACGTCCCCAGGAGAAGCAATAATGGCAAGGATGCACATAGGTGGCTGTGGTGCAATGTCATGTGTCAGAGATAGACCAATGGCACATACCCATATTGGTAAGTCACAGGTGCACTCATCACGCTTATGCTGCTCCCACGATACCATGGCCCACATCCATGTCCCAGATGCTATCCAAATGGTGTGACAAAACTACAGGGATAGGCAGGGCACTGTGGTCACAGGGTGTGTGGACAGCACACAGCTGTAGGGAATAGAGGGGAGTCATTGCCCTGCCACCAGCTGTGAGGCATCAAGGGCAGGCCAACGGGGCCCCAGACACCTCAGGGTGTGTGAGTGTGGTCGCCATGGACACATGCATGGCCCTGCACTACGGGCACAGTCAACGCCAATGTGGCTCTCTGGGCCTCTGAGGTCTGTGACCCTGTGGGGGTCATACCATGTGACAGGGAGTGACTATGTGCTAATTTGGGTGTGGAGAACCGCACATTGTGGCTAGGGGTGTTTGGGTTACCAATGGCAGGGGACGGGGTGTCAAATGGATTTCGGATGTGGCGTGTTGGTGTGAGTGTGCTAGTGTTGCTGCATGCCATGCAGCGTGTGGTACAGCGACCATGGGTAGCCATTGCTGCAGCACCCCTCCTGTATCACCTGCACCAGAGTGGCAAAGCCTGCAGTGATGTCTGCATGCAGGAGGTGTATTTATCCAATGATCTCCATGTGGTAAACTGATGCCTGCTCCTCATGGATTCATAGTTGCACCTGCAACCCCAGCACAGATCCATGGATGCCCTCAGTAGCCTCGTGTGTTCTGGCAGCTCATCGTCTGGGTCTGTGTGTCATTGTGGGGGTGGGGCTGCCAAGGGGGGCCACCTGGTGTGAGACAGCTACAACGTGTGGCTGTGGCACAGCCTTCCAATGGGTATCTGGGGATGTGTTGCATGCACATGCATTGAGCTCTGGTGCAGCCTGAAGGCATGGCTGGTCAGGCTGTGGCTGGTCACCAGTACCCTGTTGCAGGGTGGCAGTGCCCCCTGGCTGCACCTCAGCAGACCGTGACACAATGTTCTGGTCCTATGTCATGGCTGACTGTGAGCAGTGGCCCACCTGCTGCCCATGGGCTGGTCCTGGATGGCATATGCAGCATTTGGGGTATCCATCCGGGCAACATGGGTGTGTGTGTCGGGGATGAAACTGTCGACCAGGGTGAGGTCATCGTCAGCAGTGTCAGAGGTGAGCACATCCATGGCTGCTAGGAATGCCTCAACCACCTGGAAGACATCACCATCAACATCATCACTGTCATCCCCCCACAGTGTGTGTGTGTGGTTCCACAGTGGTGGCTACCCTACTGGCCATCACCATGGCCATAGGTCTGTTGTCCTGCTGTTCCTGTGGCCACCCCCATGGAGAGGCACCAGCCTCATATGATGGTGCAGTGGAAACAAAAGGGGAGCACATGGCTAGGTATGCATGGCCATGGTGACATAGCTGTAACATACACAGGTAGGTGCACATGCATGTCACTGTTTTGCAGGTGACAATACACATGGGCATGATGACGGATATGCTAAGTTGCACATATAGAGGGTGTGAAAAGCACCAGGGATGTAGCCACTTTATGACAGTGGGAACACATGCACCAACCATGGCCCATGCACCTGTACACCCAAACACATCCCCCCAAAGCAGCTGCAAACACATACATGGACTGTCAGATGATCCCCAAACCTGTTCACAGGCTGTACACATATCCACTCCCTACACCACAGTGGCAGACACAGACACATCACCCAATTACCTGCGGTACAGTACAGCCACACATGGGACTGCTATGTACACAGATTTGCACATGGTAGCAACAGCTACCCGGCAGAATCATATACAACTATGTATAGTGAGCATGCTGGTCCATACCCCTGGCATGCACACTCATACAGCGTCCGCAGCCCTGTGGCCACACAGTGCTACACAGAATGGACGACGTGACACACACAGCATGTGGACCCCATATGCATTATCACACATGATCTGAGACATGCATACTCACAGTGCAGCACCAGCTGAGCTCCTGTGTCATACCCACCACTGGAAACAACCTCCACAGTCACATGGATATGGGCTGTGATGGTCTGTGCCCCCTGTGCTGGCATGGTGGAGCAGTGGAGGGTCTGCTGCCGGTTTCCCAAAGGGAAGCACAGGCCTTGGGCAGTAGCTCCTCGTTGTGGCTATGGATGCCATTGATACACTTCATGCACTCTTGGGGGGCTATGGTTGTACACCCACTGTGCATTGACAGCCTCTGCCACCTCCCTCCAGCCCTGTTCCCGAACCTGCAGGTTCCCAGTCCTCCTACTCAGAATCTTCTCTCTCTCTGAACATAGGCCTCAGTGAGGGCCATCAGCTCATCCTGAGTTAAATTCGGACATTGTCTCTCTTTAGTGGTCTCAGAATCCATACTGGTGTTTGTGGAATAAACACACAGGCATAGGCCCAGTGAATGCAACAGTGACATGTGATAAAAAAAGCAGACACAGTGCCAGGACAGACACACAGAGCAAAACAAAACACCTACCTTCAAGGCTGCAGTACCTCTCATTCACCTGTGAAGAGGGGTTGAGCCGGGCTGCTCAAATAGCACAGCGCAAGCAAATGAGCAGAACACATTCCAGCAATGAGATGCAAATATGCAGAATGGGCTCAGACTGTGCAAAGAGGCTATTTGCATATCCTGGCTGAATATTGCAAGGATGCACTGAGCGCAGCCTGATTTGTACCATGCAATTCAGTGTGCTCCATGGAATCCCATGGTGCATTTCCACAGGTGGCTGCACGATAGCTGCACCACACCACTGCGTCATGCAGTCACAGTTCATTGTCATCAGCAATGTTGTATCACGCACACGCAAGTGCGCGACAGGTGTCAGCGGTGCATGGGCCATGACACGCACGGTACGGATGGCTGGGGTCTTGGTGGAACATGCCCTCCACAAGATGGCATTGTGGCACTGCCACACATTTGTGAATACAGGGGGTGCAACCTATGCATCCCACTCAGCATGTCACTACCGTGCATATGCAGTAATGCGCCATGGTATCCCTATCACACATTGCAATGGCACTTGCACTAGCAGTATGAGGCTGGCCATGTGTTCTCATTCACACAACAGGTGCGGGTCAGAGGCCTGTTAAAATGTGCAGCTGTGAGTTGTACAGCTGCAACAATTTTAGACATGGCACGTGCCAGCCATACACAAGCCACCAGCCTGTGCTCACAGAGGTGGGATAACATGGAGCTGGCCGACCTGGTGGTCCCCACGGAAGGCCAGCTCTTCGAACAAAAGGGGCTGCACGTGGCAAGATCACAGGTCTGGGCAGACATTGCCAGCTGCCTCACCAGGTGGACTGGCATCCCACGGATGGGGGAACAGTGCCACCTCAGGTTCAGAGACCTGGGTTGGAGGGACAGGGCTTTGCTGGACAAGCTCTGTGCCATGGTGTGCCAGAAGGCAGAGCCACACCTAGGTATGTTATCCATGTGACTGTGTGCCATTATGGTTGTAGTAATCTAACAGGTGTGTGCCTGTGGCAGACACTGACCAGTGCAGAGGGTGGTGCCATCCATAGTGGATAACTGAATTGGTACACTATGATGCTTTATGGTATGCTGTGTTTGCCACTGTCTGGGCCCAGCCCCAACAGAGTGCATGTGCACAGTGGCACAGGTCCATGACCATACCACTGTGGCCTACACCTGCTGACAGTGCAGGTATATGGCCACCTACAGCTGTGCCACACAGTCCAGTGTGTGACGCGCATGTGGTTGACAATGTGCAGGCATGGGTGTCCATTGCAGGCTGCACATGGGCACACACCAGGTACAGTGTTCATCCCTCACAGTGGGTGCCCATGATGCACACTGGTGGTGCACCTTGTGCCAGATGCTGGCCATATCTCCTGTGCCCTTGGGCCATGGTCCATGGACCACATGCCATGTACCAGGCACAAATGTCATGCAGCTGGGTGCCTGCTGTATGGTGTTGAATGGCTACCATGATGCACCCACGTACGTTGTGCACCATCACCTGTCGCTGTACTGTGTGGACCCTGGTGATTGGGTGCGAGGGCGCTGTACAGCCCAGTTTCATGCCTCTGCGGTAGTACACTGTATGCCAGCTACAGGCAGGGGTTCATGCAGTCAGTCATGGGTGTTTGGTGGTTGTTTGCATACCTGCACTGTTTATGGGAATCGTAGGGGGTGACAGGTGTGTTATAGTAGGATGCTGATTGTGCCTTTGCTTATGTGTTTCCATTGCTGACAGGGAGGCGGTCAGGCGGGCACGTCAGGAAGTCCGCAGGCATGAGGAGGACCGGTGGAGGCAAGCCAGGCAGTGGAATGTGGCAAGACTGTTGCCATGCAGGGCATCAGGTGAGTCTGCATGAATTTTTGTATGTACCATGTGGTCATGGGGGATCCGCTCTGCTCATTGTGGTCTGTGGCATGCGGTATGTGCATGCACAAGTGATGCACTCAATGCACACATGTGGTGGCAGTGGTGTGGTGTTGGCTGGGTATGCGCTGCTGACAACCCCGGTGTCCCATATGTCTGGATATGGACACAGGCCACCTCCACCACCCACACAGTGTATGCCACGGGTCCATTGGACACGGTGCACCCAGTGCTGCATGTCCCTCTGTTGTGCGGTCACTAGTATGTGTGTGCCCCTGCACCGCTCAACACTCCTCCTATGTTATGCAACATACGGCTGTGTTGCACTGCTGACATCCAGAAGTCAACATCCCCCTGTCATCCTCACATACTGCATGACACACATTGCTCCATTGCTGTGCCCCCCAACTTTGCCATTGTGGTATGATATGGGTCCGGTATGGTACAGTGTTGTGTGGTTCCACCACTGCAGGCCATTGGGGTAGCCATGGCCTTGCCCTGTGTGCAGGGTGGGGTGTATCCCTGCCCTGTGTGGACTGTGGCATGCAAATGTCCATGGTGGGATTCTCTAGCAGTTGCGCATCAGACACCGCATGTGGTGATGCCCTCTCCACACAGCACTGGCCCTGTGTCACGTCCACCACTGTCTGTGGCTGTGTGCTGTCATTGTCCAATGTTAACCATTGGCTGTTGCCTGCCATCCATTCCTACTGGCCCACTCCACCATGCCACTGTGCTATCTGTGTGTGCCGTATGGCTGTGGGTGTCACAGCCCCGGCCCTCCTTGGCAACACCACCCATGCAGCCATCTGTGTTCCTGCCACCATCCACTGTGCAGGGTGTGGGCAGTGTAGGGATGGTCCACCATGTTCCTAGCCTATAGCCATGTGTGCCACCTCCACTGAGCACCTGGTCATCACATGGCCTCTGTGACTGTGTGCTTTCCCCGATCCCTGTAATGCTCATCCTGTTGTGCAAGTGGGGCCCTGGCTGTAGATGTGTGATGCTGGCACAGTGCTAGGGTGTAACATTGTTTTTCCATATAGGTCTGAATGAGTCCTCCTGGGCCATCCGCAATTGTGGTACACGGTGAGCCCCTTTGCCACCATTCCATGTGTTCCCCCTGTACACCAGTATGGCCTGGGTATTGTCTTGGATTGTAGCCATGCTCACTGGCATGGTGGTTGGCCTTTGCATAGCCTACCTGCATCCACAATGTGTGACAGCCTGTCATGGACCCTGTGTGCCAGCTGTGCCTGGTGAATGGCGTCAGCCTCTTGGCACCCCTTCTGTGGTGGTGTCCTGGGCATGCACCATGTTCGCTTATGGGCCTTTCTACCCCATGCATTCTGTGCATGGACGTCGCTGTGTCTTGCATCAGATGGTTCCATTGGGGGCTGTCTGTGGGTGTGGCATGTCTCCTTGGCACATCGGGGACAGTGTTTTGGTGCATACCCATGCCCATTGCCATGGCCCTGCCAGTATGCCTCATGAGTGTGTCTCTGATCCCTGACTTTCCAGTGGTCCTGTGCGGGGATGTCCCCCCCCCCCGTGTCTGTGCATCATACAGCTGTAGACTGTTGGCATGCTGTTACCCTTGTCTGCACCTGTATGTCAGTCTGCATGGCTGTGATCAGGCCCTCATGTCTCTGTGAGTTGCCCTGGGGTGTGGTGGTGTTGATAGGTCCAAACCTGGGTGTATGCCACATGCTGTCCATCCATGGCTGCATGTGGGGTCCACTGTGGATGGTCTTGTACATCTGTGGTGTTGCCTCTGGTACACCTGTGCCAAGGGTCACCCACCTGTGGTCATCTCATAGACTTCTCTGCATGTGGCCACTGTGCTGTGGCATGGCCCACTGTGTGTCCTGCACACAGCCATGTGGCACACACCCACATTGCCCTATGCAACGACATCCACATGTGTCATGGACATTGTCCATGGCACAACAGCTGTCACTGTCGCATGTGGCACTGTGGCGGGCCTGTGCATGGCACCTTGCGTATGCATGTCTGCACATCACCATCATTGCCGGGGGGGGGGCAGGGCTTCCTGTCTAGGCATGATGGATCACTGGCACTGAGGCTGTGTTTTGTTTGTCTGTTTCCTTCCCTAGGATGTGTTGGACCACCATGAGCAGGTGGCAGATTACGGAGGATCCAGGAATGGATGGCCAGATGAAGAACAACTTTACACACCCAGGAGCTGCTGAGGGGGATTTACGATAGGCTTGGGGTTGTCGTACGGGTGATCCATGCTGTGGGCCGGACTGTGTCTGCCATAAGACTGCATTTGGGTATGCCTCGCCCTAAGCAGGTGTGTTGATGTGCCCCTGTGGGTAATTGAATGCCCCATAGCCCTCCCCCCCCATGCACCCACCCAGGCTCCTTCCTTTGTAAATAGTTCTGCCCCTACCTCCCTTGTTCACCCTTTCCCCACATTTCCCCTGTACATACATGTATATAGCTTTGTTCCTATTGCTGTTCATGGTTGTTGTTTTTCTACTTGTACCTATGTGCTGTTTCTGTTTATACTGCAGTTGTTTACCATTTGTTACCTTTTAGTAAATTTGATTCCTTATTGACCTGACTGTGTGTATTGTTTCCTTCCATTAGTATTGTTGACAGGTGCATGACACATGTGCCACGCATCCACATGTCCACTGGTGTACAGGGGGGGTGCAGGCCTTCACCTCAACTACTGCTACCAGTTCCCAGGGGGTGGTCCACACTCTGTTTGTCCTTATGTTCTCCTGCACAAGTTGTATGGAGTTCGTGTGGCACAGCCATCCTTGTGTTTTTTCCTGCTGGTTCCTTGTGGTGGCTCTGTGCTCCTCTGTGGTGGTAGCATTGGCCACGGCTTGCACCTTGTGTACCCATGTGGCTGTGTCCTGCACTGCTGTCGGACACATGTCGCTGTCAGTGTGGGCCTCCTGTGTATACTCCTGCTTCATGCCATGATGGTGGTGTGCTGGTGGCACACTGTGTCACTTTTCTCACAGGCATATCTGCAGCCTTGTCGCTCAGCTTCAGCCTTCGGCTTTGGGCACGGACATTGCTGTGGTCCCCTATCCATAACTGTGTGTGTCAGCACTGGCCAGTATTCATTGCCTTCCTCCTTGTGGGCCATGTCTTTGTGGTGCACTGTGCTGGGCACTCACTGGCCCTGCTTTGGGGCCTTTTGGACACTAGTGTGCCACTGTGCCTCCCCTGTCCCCTGGGCTGCTGCTCTGTTGTGCCACCACCCTTCTCATATGTGTCCATGCATTGTGCTCTATGCACTGTTTGTGTGCAGCAGTCCCTGCCTCTTGTTCACGGTTCCCCATATTCAGGGCCCCTACTTTTCTGTGGCACACTGGGACCACGTTCTGTGGCAAGATTTCAATTTGCCACAGAGCTTCTGTGGCAGTGGTTTGTCATTTCTGCGGCAGTTCTGCGGCACATATGAACTACCACATCACAGTGTCAGCTTGTTATCCTGACTTCACTTCCATGGCAATGGTTATAGCAATCAGGGGGGGGAAAGCACAGTAACACTAGTTCAAAAAATAACAGACTTACAATAATAATTTTATATCTAAAAAGGCAAAAAAAAATCTATCCACTAAGGTCCTAGCCTATTGCATAAATGAAATGCGCAGAGGGTCCTTATGTGATAAATGAGGTATTTCTACACTCATGCTGTCTATACCAATCATGAGGTCCCCACTGTGTATCACTTACAGTATATACTTATATGCAATCTGTAACATACCAACATGTATACAGATATGTGTGTGTGTGTTTATATATATATATATATACACATATATATACTGTGTATATATAGTGAAATATACTGTATTATATATATATATATATAATTTTAATTTTCATGAAATTGTATCCTCATTCATACAGGTCCCTTTTGAAATGGAATAAACCGAAAAGAGGAGATATTGCTAAACTAATTTTTTCATGTCAGACCACTTCTCCTAACACACTATGTAACACCATCAAGCCATGACATGCATGTGGACCCATTGTTAGATAAAGCTCTCCAGCCCATCACAATGTGTCCTCCGTGTGACAGAACATTGCACCATACCTTCCTAGGCTCAGAGCAGTGGTGTGCTTCCCCAATCCTTGTGTTTCCAAGCCAGCTCCCAGAGCTCATCTCTGAACCTGAGTTGCAGACATGGGAACACAACATTCTACCCTCTGGCCCTGCACACAACATTTCTCCATAACTTTTAGGTGATTTTATCACCCAATGACAATACGTAATCAAAAACCCTGGCAAAAATGTGTACAGCGCAATTGTTTATTTAACAGGTCTATTCTTTCAACAGGTCTACACAGTATTATAGTCCACTTTTCTGGACATAATTACTTTATTTTTCTTAAAAATGACAGGTTAATTCATTTTACCAGTTATTCATTTCAAATGGCATCTCTATACCTTAAAGGCACAAATAAGCTTGTACAAAGTAAGGTATGGACTTAACAGGTCTTTGCTATTGTCAAGGTTTTAAGTTGGCCCTAGTGTAATAACGCAAGACTGAAAACTGTATTTGGCTGTAGTGCAGGTTGAACAAATGTCATCAAACCTGATGTGCTGTGAGAATGCCTCTGGCAGCAAGAGCTGTGGTAGATAAGTGACTATTCATTTATGTGGCAGAATGCAGCCATTTCATTTGTTAATGTATAATGTTATAGCACTGATAAAATCCCATTCTGAGCATAGAGGGGTTGTCGATATAAAAAGAGGGGAAGGGAAACAGGTTCTATGGATACATGGAAATATTAATAAAGAATCACCAAGGACAGAGAATTCTGCAGCACTGCAGAAGTTCTGAAGTAGGTTGCAAGTTCTGCACAAAATTCTGCAGCCGCAGAATTCGAGGGGCCTTGCCCATATTCAAAGGTGCCCTGTTGCGCTGCACATTTTCTGCTGTGCAATTGCACATTTTCAGGCTGTTCAGCAGGACATGCATGACTGCATGCTACAGCGCATCTTCTGAATATACCATTGTTTTGCACCAGCGCATCTTGGATGTGCGGAACATGCACTTGCACATTGCAGCCAGCCACTTTTGAATATGGGGCCCTATGTGCTGAAACAGTTTTATTATTAAGGAACAATTTGAATGGGAAGTTATAAAACATTTATTCAGATGCCATACATATGTATACATAATTGTTTAATTAAGAGAGACATTTATTAGAATTGTTTGGTTTGAGGCATTTGGGACACTTAGAATTAACACACTGAAGAGCCAGTTTCTAGGAAGAGTAGTGCACAGGATCCATAAAAGGATACTTTTTTATGTTGGCTTGCGCGCACACACAAGTAACATCTTGTGATGGTAGCACAAATGCAGAGGTGTGTCAGTGTTGGCCAATGCAGGGAATGCTTTAGTGGGTGCGTCTCTCAGCCCCCAATTAGTGAGCATGCTGCCAATGACAGCAGTTTCAAAGAGAACCACGGAGAGAAACAAATGTGCATACAATCAGAGACAAGACAAGCTTGCTAAAGCGCAGATGGCACGCCCATTACGTGCCTTTCCTGGTGAAATATTTCAGTCAAATGGCGCTCCTACTATTCGCCACATTAATCCACAGAAAGCCGACATGGAGTTGCCCAATCCACATGTCGGCATGTTTCTGGCGCCTGCCACCGCCACACTGCAACCTCCCACTGATGCCACCCCTCCCGCTCCCCTCCGCTCCTGTATCCCGACAGACAATAAACCCTCCGCAACCTCCCACCCTCCACCCCTCCCCCAGAATTATAGCACACTGACTCCACCCCAGTGTGTCTATTTTATTTTTGTTTCTTAACCTGTGAATAAAGAAAACCTTCCCTTGTGTTTTTATTTTTTCCTACAAACAAGAAAAGCGGTCCACTGATGTCTCCCCATCCCCACCCTCCCTCTGTGCACCCACCTCCTGCAACTCCCACACCTAACTTACCCTCTGGAAGTCGGGAGCCATGATCTTCTCTGAACCGGGACGTGTCTGCACTCTTCAAAGCCAAACTGCAATGCGAAGAAATATCGATAAGCTTTATAATGGGAAGCAATGGGGAAATTCAACCTAGGTTGATATCTCAGCCATTTTTTTGAATTTTGGCTCCAAATTTTCAACATGGGGTACTTGGGTCACCACCTCATGAATATGTCACTGTCATTTCATTTCTCAGTCCCGAAAGATGATTTTGCAGTTGCTGCGTGGAATCACCTTTCGGGACCGATTAACGAAATGGCACTGCCATTGTTCATGAGGTGTGGTCTCAAAAAGCCAATGTTGCAAACTGGTAGAAAAACTCCAAAAAATGACTGCATTCTAGAGTGCATTGTGCAATTTCTATGAACTCTTATATCTTCGCCAATTTTTAATATTTTCACTCCAGATTTTCAACATTGCATTTTTCACACCTCCTTATGAATAGTACAGCTGTCATTTTTCACAACCTGCCCCAAATGTGTGTTTGCACCTGTGGTGCACAATGGGTGCAGTCGCTGTGCGAAATTAACTTTCGGGACAGATTAACAAAAACACAGTGCCACTGCTCATAAGGAGAGTTCCCAAAATGCCCATGTTGAAAATGTGGTGAAGAAATTCCAAAAAATGAGCATGTTACAGGCGTGCATTGGGCAGTGTCTATGCACACTTGTTAGTGCATTTTTCATATTTTCTCTGCAGATTTTCAACATTGCCATTTTTTCACACCTCCTCATTAACAGTACAGCTGTCATTTTTTGCATCCTGCCCAAAGTGTGTTTCTGTACTTGTGGCTGCGAATGGAGCAGTTGCTGTGTGAAATTACCTTTCAGGATTGAGTAACGAAATGATAGTGCCACTGTTCATGAGGTGGGATCCCAAAAAGCCCATGCTGAAAATTTGGAGTGAAAATACCAACAAACACCCTGGGCATTAAGGTTTCCATGTTTGCAGCATTCTACCCCCTTAGCCACATCCTACAGCCACTGACAGGCATTGAGGTGTGCCTTGGGGTCTGTCACCCTAACATTCCCCCCATTCTCCTATACTGCACCCATCTCAGCTTATTTCCTTATGGAATAGGGTGAGCATAAGGGCTGAAGACCCCAAAGCACACTGCAACACCTGTTGGTGTCTTCAGGGTGGGGTGAGGTGGAATGATGTAAGCTTTATGGCCGACAACCTAAAGCAACACTCCCAACACCTTTCAGTCTCTGTGGGGGGAGGGTGGCATTGGTTCAATACTTCACTGCCATTCCTATTATCCATCTCTCTAACTCCTACACTACCAAAGCCAATGCCAGCAAGCCAACATTCATCATTGACAAATGCTTGTTTCATTTCAGAATAAAAACATACATCAATGTCACCAGTCAGCCAGCTGGTCACCAAATTTTAAACAAATCAGTAAAATGAATAAGCAAAGAGCCAGCTAAGTGGCATGGAGGGCTGAGGCACTGGGTGCCTCACCGCCTGCCATGCCGGTGATTCAGGTGTGTAAATGGATACAGGTCACTTGGAACTGGCCAGACAGGAAGAACTGAGTGCCCCAAGGACAGCTTTCCTCCCTTGAGGTGGAGGGACAAGATGCCCCACTCAGTAGCTGTCACCTAGTGGTTTTGGGTGGCAGTGCATCACAGTGTCAGTGAAGGTGACCCTGCCTATTGAGCTGAGGGCAGCATCCACAGAGGCAGAGTGCGGACAATGCATCATTGCATTTGATGCGGGCCAAGGGAGAAAACCAAGGTGGAAAATCCCTGACCTAGCAGGATGGCAGACTAATCCCTTGCAGGCACCACACTGACAACAGAGATCTCCCAATGTCCTCTGGCTAAGGACAACAGGTATCAACAAAGGTAAGCCCCTGGAAAGCCAGGTGGTGGGGCTTGGAGGATCGGTTCTGAGTGGGGCCAGGTCGGCAATGAAAGGAGATAAAAACCGCAAATAAATAAAAACATGACACATTTTCCTACAGTATGTTTACAGTAAGGGTGAGAGAACTGGGTCAAAGTCAACTTCAGTTTGCCTTCATGTTGCGGCCTAAACGTTTGGTTTGTATTTGCCAATGGGAGTGAACCACTCTGGCTCCCAGTGCAGTAATTAGCATGGGGTAAAAGAGACTACAAATAGGGGTAAAAGGCCTTGAGGGCAGCAATGCAAATTTATTACTGTAGTTGACTTCTAGTAGTGTTGGCTTGAATCTCTTACTGTTTGCGGTGTTGTGACAGAGTCTGAAAAAAGCACTAAGGTCACCACAGTGCAGTGTAAGCTGCAGTAATAGTTACTGTTCATTGCTGACTCCAAGGCATACACCTTCCCTGTATTCTCCAACTCTTCAATTTACCTCATGCCGGTTACTATATTCTCTCTTGCAGCACCTTAGATTTTACAAGGATTTTTATATCATGATTATTTTATATTAGCTCTTCTATTATTTTTTTTAATGTTATGTGTTTTATACATAGATAATAAATTATATGATGATAGTGATATAATAAAAAAAGTTTTTTTAACTTTAATGTAATATATTTTTTATTAATATGCAAGACATGATTTGTGATAATGAATGTTTTGTGTTTAGAACTAGTCAACTTCTGTGATTATTACATTAATAAAATTTTAATATTTTTTACTTTTATGTATATGCCAAGAAAAATTGTGGTATAATAGTATGCTTCATTGGATTGTGCAGAAGATCATCAATAATGACATTTGTAGCATTCAAGTGAACACACCATGGGAAAGACTATGGTGAGGGTTGCTCATAGTGCACTTTGGAGGCTTGTTCCTATAGTCACAGAATCAGAACAAGCTTTTACCGCATTCACACCACTGAGTATACTGTCTGGGCCTGGCATGCCTAGACAATGTGGAGCATGATGCAAAGCTGTGTTTACGCTTCCGTTCTTCATGCGGGAGTCATTGAAAACCTGTGTCTTCCATAAGGGAGAATGACTGAAGAGCAAGAACCATCATCACTCTGCAATGAGCTGTGAAATGTGTGCCAGGACACTCGTTCTCTTGTGTCTGATGGTACTGGCAGAGCAGCAGAGCATGACCCCATGATGTGAGGAGCATGACAACTCATTTATTGGCATAAATGATTATAACATAATATCTTCGTACTTTAAATATATTTTTTATTTATATGATAAGAGAACATGATTTCTGAATGAACCCATGACAAGGCGTAAAAATGATAATAAATATGGTAGTACTACGTATTGTGCCTCAAGCCAGACTGACAGACAATTGTTCATAGCCATGGTGCACAGTTGGCGGTGCTGGCACTGACACTAGCAGCTGGTGTCATATTGTTTGTAATAAATATGAGACTAATCATGAAGATGATCAGGCACACATGACATTTGAAATGTTGCATTTATTTTATCTAAGAAAGAGTGGAGCATTTTTACACCAATGAGAAGGTGACAGATACCAATCCCATTGCACCGTCTCTGTGCAGAGTGCAGCTACAGAAAAAAGGTAGAGCCACACACATGTTGCAGCGATGCATACTGAGGAAAATGAGATTCATAATCATAAGAGGAGGATGGTGACAAACAGGATGTGTTGTTTTCTGAAGCTAGAGTCCTTCTATGGTTTTTATTTTAATGTAATTATTATTAATTCTTCTTCTTAAATTTGGCATTATTTATATGCCTTAAAAATGTAATTTCAGTGGATTTGTGGCACCATCTGCAACATACTCACACTCTGCAAAGGATCCATTTTTATGTTTGCTTGCATGCATGTGCAAGAAACATAGTGCCATCATCCGAGTTTTCCAGAGGTGTGTCAGCCTCTTCCAATTCAGTCAGTGTGTTTGCAGGCGCAGTCACAGTGTGCCAATCACTGCTCCAGCTGTCTATGACAGCTGAAAATGCAGTGGCATACAGTTGAAAGGGAGAGCTCCGCTTCAGTGAGCAGAGCTCCCCCCCTCAACATGCAAGCACGCATATTGCGTGCTGAACTCCCCCCACGCACATACTGTATAGCCGACGGGGGTGCCCAACGCCCCGCCGGCTCCACGCCCCAACAAAAACTTTCCTGGTGCCACGCTGGGAGCCCACTCCAGCATTGCACACGTCAGAGGCCGACGGGATGCCCAATCCCGTCAGCTCAACCCCCAAACAGCCTTACAGCTGCAAGCTGAAGCCCACCCAGCGTGGCACAAGCCTGTATGGCCGACAGGGTGCCCAATCCCCATCGGCTCCAGCCCCCAAACAGCCTTTCCAGCTGCCATGCTGAGAGCCACCCACAGCATGACAAACATCCTCACGTCGTCTTAGTAATAAAAAAAAAAACCTGCAAATTGAAAATGGTCCCTCGCAATCTCCTGCCCCCACCGCACCCACCCACTGTGCACCTGCCTCCCCTCCCCACCCCATACTTTCCTCCTCGAGTCCAGCGTGACAATCTTCGGTGGACTGGGAACACGCCTGCACGCTTCAAAGCCGACCTGAACTGAGGAAATGCCAGTAAGCTGTATAATGTAATAGATAGGTTTTTCAACTTTGCTGCATATCTCGGGCATTTTTTGGAATTTTTGCACCAAATTTTCAACATGGGGTTTTTTGGATGCCTTCTCATGAATGCTGTCACTGTCATGGCGTTACTCGGGCCCGAAGGGTGATTTTGCAGCCACTGCGTGAAATCACCTTTCCAGAATGATTAACGAAATGACACTGCCAGTGTTCATAAGGTGGGCTCTCAAAAAGCCTATTTTGAAAATTTGGTGAAAAAATTCCAAAATGACTGTTTTACGAGCTTGCGCGTAGCAGTTCCTACGCATCTGTAGAAGTTTGCGAATTTTCAATATTTTCATCGCAGATTTTCAACATTGCCATTTTTACCACACCTTCTTATGAGCAGTACAGCTGTCATTTTTCACTTCTCACCCAAAATGTGTTTCCGCCCATGTAGCGCACAATGGCGCAGTCAGTGTGCGAAATCAATGTACGGGACACATTAAGAAAATCACAGTGACACTGTTCATGAGCAGAGGTCTTAAAATGGCTATGTTGAAAATTTGATGAAAAAATTCCCAAAAATGACTGTTTTAGAGCACACGTTCGCAGTTCCCACGCACGCTGGCAAGTTTGCGAATTTGTAATATCTGCACACCAGATTTTCAACAGTGCCATTTGCCGCACTTCCTTATGAGCAGTACAGCTACCATTTTTCACATCTTGCCCCAAATGTGTTTCCGCACATGTAGCGCACAATGGTACAGTCGGTGTGCGAAAATGTTTGGGACAGATTACGAAAATCACAGTGACACTGGTCATGAGCAGAGGTCTTAAAATGGCTATGTTGAAAATTTGGTGACAAAACTCCATAAAATGACTGTGTTATGAGTGAGCATTAGCAGTTTCCACGCACCCTCGTAAGTTCATGAATTTGTAATATTTTCAGTCCAGATTTTCACCAGTGGCATTTTTCCACACCTCCTTATGAACAGTACAGCTGTCATTTTCCACAACATGGCCAAAATGTGTTTTCACACTTTCAGCACAGAAATGCGTGGTCGCTGTGGGAAATCATTGTTCGGGACAGATAAAGAAAATCACAGTGACACTGTTCATGATCGGAGGTCCCAAAATGCCTGTGTTAACAATCTGCTGTAAAAAATCCCCAAACTAGTTACATTACGGGTGTGCGTTGCACAGTTTCTATGCACACTCATGACTTCACCATTTTTTAAAGATTTTCACAGCAGATTTTCAACATTGCCATTTTTTACACCTCCCCATGAACAGTACTGCTGTCATTTTTCACATCCTGTTCGGAATGTGTTTTTGCACCTGTGTTGCCAAATGCCATAGTCGCTGTGCAAAAGCAGTTTTCGGCTAACAAACTGATATTGCCACTGTTCATGAGGTGGGGGTCACAAAAAAAAAACATGTTGAAAATTTGGAGTGAAAATACCAACGAATGCCTGAGGCGTTAGGGTTTCCGACCATAACGCCCCACCCTGTAGAGAATGACAGGTATCAGGGGTGTGACTTGGGATTCTTGCCTGTCATGCTCATACCATTCCACCTCCACCCACACCCTGCAGCCAGTGAGAGGCATTAAGGTGTGCTTCGGACTCTTCGGGCCCAAACTTCACCCCATTCTCCTATACCACACCCATCTCACCGTATTTCCTGATAGAATGGGGTGCGCATAAGGGCTAAAGACCCCAAGGCACACCGTGACACTTGTCAGTGTCTGCAGGGTAGGGTGTGGTGAAACGGCATGGTCATTATGCCTGACGACCCAAAGGCACACCCCAATGCCTGTCACTCTCTGCAGGGTGGTGGTGGGGTTGGCTTCAGTTCAATACTTCACTGCCATTTCTATTATGCAGCTCTGTAACTTCTACACTACCAATGCCAATGCCAGCAAGCAAACATTCAGCATTGACAAATGCTTGTTTTATTTAGGTACAGTAGACTGATGGTGGTGGTGATGGGTTCTGGGAGATACTTCTGGAAAGGAATTGGGCACTGGATTAGCAAATTGAAATTTCTCTTTTTCAGCCACTAAGCAATGAGATGCCCTCAGATGGAACTGGGCAGGCTCTGGTTCTAATATATGAACTGGTAATATCATATCATATCATATCATATCATATCATATCATTAATACAATACAGTACAATACAATACATTATAGAATGGGCACAACATTTCCTCAATTGTAATTAGCTGGTACATTTTTCCAGCTGTGTCCTAATGAGGACATAACTTTACAACCAGTACTACTTGTGCCAACCTGAGCCCCACAACAGAAAGGTTTCACTATGCCACCCTGAGAAAAAAGTCATGCCAGCCTAGCATCAGCAGCCTAGATGAGCTGGACAACACTTTCCCCCACCACACACACACACACACACACACACTATCTATTACTGAACAAAATAGATAGCCAGTTTCCTAGATATTTTTTTTTAAAGCACAGTCTGACCAGTGCTTCTGTGGTTAAACCTGACTACAACTAAGTGAGAGAAGTAAATCTTGCTATAGACTCACTACTCCATTAGTGATCCAGGGAACGTGGCAACAGCTTGGAACTAGAAACCCAGACCTGGTCCTCCACTGGTACGTTTATCTACAGTTTATAAATTAAAAAAAAAATTCCATTATGAGTGAGCAGACTGAGGTTACAACCGAGATCTCATAAGCGCTATGTGAAAAGCCCAAAGTATGGCAGCTTCAGTGGGATACAAGAAGTAAATCTTGCTATAGACCCACTCCTCCATTAGTGATCCAGGGAATGTGGCAACAGCTTGGAAATAGAAACCCAGACCTCGTCCTCCACTGGTACATTTATCTACAGTTTATAAAAAAAAAAAAAATTCCATTATGAGTGAGCAGACTGAGGTTACAACCGAGATCTCATAAGAGCTATGTGAAAAGCCCAAAGTATGGCAGCTTCAGTGGGATACAAGAAGTAAATCTTGCTATAGACCCACTCCTCCATTAGTGATCCAGGGAACGTGGCAACAGCTTGGAAACAGAAACCCAGACCTGGTCCTCCACTGGTACGTTTATCTACAGTTTATAAATAAAAAAAAAAAATTCCATTATGAGTGAGCAGACTGAGGTTACAACCGAGATCTCATAAGCGCTATGTGAAAAGCCCAAAGTATGGCAGCTTCAGTGGGATACGCTTGCTCTCAGTAAAAGCGGGCACTCAGCCTCAAGCAAACAGCAACTCTGAGCATTTGTAGATACCAAAGACACCACAAAACAAAATTAATTTGGGAGGGGGTCTAATGGTAGTAAAAGCAACAGTAATAGGTGTATAAGCTAAGGAATACACAAGGAACCCTCTACTGCTGATGAAATACTTTTGAAAGTACTTTAATATGGGAACTATTTTTTACTATTTTAGTTATTGAAACCTCCTGTTTTTATATTTTTTACTTATTTTGTTCTCTTTTTTTAATAGTTACTTTGGGACACATTAAATAACTACTTTTGGACCTGGTTTATAAGCAGAATAATACGCTATGAGGTGTAGTTCATGGGCTGATAAGAGCACTTCCCAGGTGATAAAGGCACTCAGCACAAATGCCTTGTGCCTCATTATACACCTGAGGTGTTCTCTTATCAGCCTAGAACCACACCTCATCGTGTCTTACTCATTACATATAATATAATTAATATAATACAGTTAAGCAATAAGCCACGAGGGGGTGTGGGTTTTCGGGGGATTTACCACAGCTGGGGTGGTTTGCCCATGAGGCGCAGTCGAGTAGGTAAATCTGCCCAGCCATGGTAAATCCCACAATTAACCCAGATCCCCCAAGTGGCTTATTGCGATTATACCAAGTACTGCTTTTTTTATTATTTTAAAAAAAGCAGTACTTGGTATAATGCTTAAAGGAGTAGTACACCCAGCATGTGCAAAAAACATGTTATGTAGAGTGTTTTGATATGTATGTTAAATCCTAGTGTGTCCTTCCCTCTGTCTGCAATTTGGAGTTTTTCCTAAATTGCCTGCTAGCTGTATGGTAGTTTTACGACCCCTGGGGAACTCCATAACAAATAGTTTTATTGGCTTTCTTTCTCCCAGGATGCCCCCATCTCATGTAACAGTGATGCAGCCATGCCCTTATATTTAGCATGTGTATTGCTTCAAAATTAGTTTAGCAACAGCAGAGCCTTGTAACTTCTTATCCAGGGAGCACAAATGGCAACAGTTAGTTTAGCAGATACCCGAGAGCCAGCTAACTGGGGTTTCTGTAAGACAACAGCTACTAAATAGCTCTAATTCATTATTTGTGGTACTTCAGGCTGTGTGGGCAATCCTTCACCTTCCCTTCCCTGCCTAGTCTGGTGGGTAGTGTTGCACAGAAGCACTGTCTTCCCAGCCTCAGCCCATCCAGCTGGATCACTGAGCTTGCTCCCAAACTCCACTCACCAGCACAGGATCACAAAGCACTATCCGCTGGGGTAAAGGCTAGGACTACACACAATGTTTCTTAATAATAATTATTTTGTTTGAAACATTTGAACCCAAATTTTCAAGATAGTCATCATATGAGCCCCCCCTTATAACCAGGAAATGTGGCATTTATAGAATACTGGCCAAAATGTCATTTGTCACCACAAGCGTGAAAAAACATCTTATGAAGGATTTCAAAAATGGCACCTGTCACGTTTATGAGGCGGTGTGAAAAAAATGGCTATGTTGAAAGTTTGGAGTCATATTATTGAAAATTCGTGAAGTTATTTGTTGAATTATGAGTGAATGACTGCAAAATCACCTCCAGGACTTATTTGAAATATGTCAACTGCCTTGTTCATGAGAAGGGGTCTCCAAAAAGGCCATGTTGTGAAAGTTTAGTGGAAAAATGTTAAATCTGCAATGTTATGAGTGAACATTGAAATATTTCAGCATTCACTCATACCTTTATCATTTTACTATTTTTTACACCAAATTTTCAGCATAGCCTTCTTATGACCCCACCTCATGAACACAATAGGTGCAATTTTTCAAATCCTGCCCAAAAGGTGATTTCATGTAGCAATGGTTTGCATTTCCATGTTCTGGAGGTCACATCCACATATCTCTGGAAGTACATAGAGTAGAGGCAGTTCAGAGGAGTGCAACTTAAATTGCGCAGGTTCTGCACCACAAAAACCTATGGGGAGAGACTAAAGCACCTCAGTATGTACACTCTGGAGGACAGGAGGGAGAGGGGGGATATAATAGAGACTTTCAAATACCTCTTGGGTTTAAATAATGTACAGGAGGGAAGCATCTTTCAGAAAAAAAGATGTTCAAGAACAAGGGGTCATGCTATGACGTTGGAGTGGGGCAACTTCAGGGGAAATGTGAGGAAGTACTTCTTCACAGAAAGGGTGGTGAATGCATGGAACAGCCCTCCAGAGGAGGTAGTGCAGGCAAAAATGGTAATGGATTAAAAAAAATGCATGGGATAGGCATAAGAGAACCTTAGTGGTTAGGAAAGGGAGAGTAAAGCTGGAGATCAAGTAGGGTCTGTGGTATTACAGTAGGTAGGGAAAATGAGCAGACTGGGTGGACCAAGTGGTCCTTATCTGCCATCAAATTCTTGTTTCTATGTTTCTATCACCCTTCAGGACAGAAAAATCCCACCTACCTTGAGCATGAGATGTGGTCCCAAAAGATCATGTTAATAATAAGGTGTAAAAAATATTAAACAAACTCTAGTCAGAGCATAGAGGGTTGCTGTGCATTAATGTAGCATGCATGCGCATAGTGACTGCGATTTTAGCTTATGTGCATGGAGCTCATGGCGGCCATCTTGGCCATGGTGGGCTCTTTCAGGACTGATGGGTGGCTACAGAATAATGCACCCACCGAAAGGAGGAGAGAGGAGGGTCTAGTGCAGCCACAGAGAGGAGGGCCGGTATGGAAACAATGGAACAGCTCTGGCCACACCACCATGGGAGGCCACAGTGGAGTTATCTGGTCACGTGCTTCCACAATCCATTTTCTTTCTCCTACTCATTGCAATATGCCAGCATGGTGACATCACCATGCAGCTGTAAAAATGACAAAGTTATGAGTAAAAGCTCAAAAACCATTGAAATACATGAAGCAAGACTTACCTTATTTTCTCATATCTCAGTCACTGGTTCCAGCAACAAAGCATGTCTTTGATCAGAGAGTAGATCTACATCATGTGACATGTTGAGGTGAGTGATGGTGTGAGTGGGGTGGTGGGTGCTGAGCGGGGGGTAGGGGTGAGGTGGGTGGAGGTCTGAGAGGGGTTAGATGGTCAAGGGATCATTTTCTTTTTACAGGTTCCTTAAAAAAAGACATCAAGGGACTGTTTTCTTTTTTGTAGGTTTGTTGGACCTGACACTTTGGACTGGGCACCCCACTGTCAGCTTTTCTGTATGGTAGCACCAGGGGTAGGTACCTCAGTGTTACCACATATTCATGGGGAGGGGTCAGGCGACCTGGAGGGGAGGGAGTTGGCAAGCAGTACTGGGGATGGGTACCCCAGTCTGCTTTTCTATAATAATATAATGTATGATCTGGAAACACAAGGGAGAGCTGGCTTAGCTGGGAGGGGAGGGAATGAAAAATTACACAAAATCGATGGAAAGATAAAAAGATAGATAGATAGATAGATAGATAGATAGATAGATAGATAGATAGATAGATAGATAGATGAGAGACATACAGATAGATAAAGATAAAGAGAGAGAGACAGAGAGATCAATCACTGGTTCACTGCTGCCACACAAGCTAGCAGCACATCTCCATCTGTGACTGCAGTTGACAAGAAACTCCAACTGTTCTCACATAGAGAATACAGGTGAACGGCTTCTCTCACTGAGCTGGGTACCATGGATTTTGTGTCCACAAACACCAGAATCTAACTAAATAGATCTCATTTCGCTAGGTTCAGCTGTTTGTTCATTTTTTAAATAAATTATTTTAATGTATTTTCCATGTTTTCTAGTTTGGGGGGAAACAAGATGGTGGCCATCATATTCTGAAACATTGTTTTCTTGGGTTGTGAGAAATGAGTGATGAGAAAGCAAAAAGCTTTCATGACCCCAATTGTCGGGGGTCGAATCAGTGGATTATCCAAGAACCCTACTGAGCATTTAATGAGCACGCTCAGAAAAAAAAAAAACATTTAAATCCTTAGAACTCTGGAACTGTTTAATATTTTTTTGCAAAACCTTCAAAAGGCTCTACCTTGGCACATGCTTCCTCTATCCTGAAAGGCTGGAAACAAATTCCATTCAGTCTAGGCTATAGATGAGAGAAAAAAAGTATTAAGAATGGGAAAAAATGTAGACAGTAATGTAAAAATGACATATGTGGATCTCAGAACCGCATAAGCTGCCATCACAAAACGTTTCACATATTGAAATATTGCCTCCTAGACAGTGCATGCCAAATTTGGGGGCAATTGTTTTGAGCACTGCCAAAGCTATTAAGGTACAAAGTTAAGGGTTTAATAGGGGTTTAACATAGAAAATCTTGGTCAACCCTAACTATAGTGGCACCAGTATAATACACTACTGTGATTTCCTGTTTATTATGAGGTTAGCTTAATGTCCTGATCACTCTCTATTAATTTCATAACACTGTTCCTCTTGTTTAAGTGATGTGAAACATTGCAAAACAATGTTATAATGAACTGGGCTTGAGCCACATGCTAAACAAAGTACCCCCGCACATTATTTGCTTGCTACTTCAGAGGAACAAATAGATAACTGCCATTAACTTGTTTTATGCCTACTGCATATTTAAATACTAAACTTTACCTTAACATCATTTATTTTAAGCAGCATACTGAACATAAGTGTGGTTTTGTACTTAAAATGTTCTACATAGCTAAGAAAGGCGATGTTCTGGTACAGCAAAGTTTTCCTGGACAAAACTGGACTGTATTGCAGCAGGACTGCACTGTTCTGTCTTCATTTCTAGTATACTGTAGAGTCTATGTTTTGGTATTTTTTGCTATTGACGTGCCCCCAATATAATCCAGCTGACATGAATCATCACCTTTTGCATGGGGTCCTAGGTCTTCCAAGTATTACCATGAAAATAATTAAGCTCTTGTGCCTGCTCATGACCTTTTAGTAAGGCCAATGACTCTTTTTAGCTGCTTCTTGTGTCTCTCTGCATCCAAGATCCATTATAATATTTCTATCCTGAAAATGAATACATTTTTTATTTTGATTTCCTTGAGAACCTCTCATGAAAGGTCTCAGAAAAGAAACACCAGTCTGAGCTGCATGTCTTTTGAGGCAGGTTCTAAAATCATTCCCATGGTTGATGGACTATAAGTTTAATGGCATTCACCCTAGGGTACTAAGGGAGTTGGCAGAGGTCCTGGTGGGGCCACTGGCTGACCTGTTCAATACCTCCCTGGACACAGGAAGTGTACCACAAGACTGGAGAATGGCCCATGTGGTGCCCATCCACAAAAGTGGCCCAAAGAATGAACCCGGAAACTGTAGACCAGTGAGCCTCACATCAGTCATGAGAAAGCTCATGGAGTCCATCCTAAAAGAGAGGTTAGTGGGCTTGGAGGAAAACGGTCTCCGGGATGGTTAACAGCATGGGTTTGTAGCAGGCAGATCCTGCCAGACAAACCTTGTAGAGTATTACAACTGGGTGACATGGGAACTGGATAAGGGCCATGCAGTGGATGTCCTGTGTTTAGACTTCAGCAAGGTCTTTGATTCAATGCCACACAGGAGGTTGGGGGGCCACTGGAATATGTGGGGGTGGGACCAAAAATGGTGAAATGGATCACAAACTAGTTAAAGGGAAGGCAGCAAAGGGTGGTGGTGGTGGGGGACCTCTCGTCACCGACAGTGATGACAAGCGGGGTACCACAGGGATCGGTACTGGGACCGGTGCTGTTTAAGATTTTTATCACAGATATTTCACACAGGATCTGGAGCAGGATCAGTCTTTTTGCAGATGATACCAAGATGGGAGCTGTTGTTGCAGGAGGACCTGATTAAGCTGCAGGAGTGGGTGGAAACATGGCAGTTGGGGTTCAATGCCATGAAGTACAAGGTTCTGCATTTCAGAGCCAGGAACCAGGGGAAGGATCATCACTTAAATGGGGTACAGTTGGGGAGCGCCACAGAGGAGAAGTACCTAGAAGTGATCATTACAGGGAGTATGAACAACTCTGCTCAGTGCAGAAAGGCGGCAGCAAAAGCCAACAAAATGCTGGGGTGTATTGCAAGAGGGATCTCCTCCAGAAGGAGGGAGGTTATCCTGCCCCGTATAGGTCATTGATCAGGCCACACCTGGAGTACTGCATGCAGCACTGGCACCCATTCCTGAAGAAGGACATCAGATTGTTGGAGGGGGTGCAGCGAACATAGAAACATAGAATTTGACGGCAGATAAGGAACACTTGGCACACCCAGTCTGCCCATTTTCCTACCTAATGGATAAGCTGCAGATCCTAGTTAACCAACAGCCTACTTCTTCCAACCTCCACCCCCTAGAATTGCCTTATGTCTGTCTCATGCATTCTTGAATTCCACCACTGTTTTTGACTCTACAACCTCCTCAGGAAGGCTGTTCCATGCATCCACAACCCTCTCCATGAAAAAATACTTCCTCACATTACCTCTGAGCCGTCCCCTCTAGCTTCAAATTGTGCCCCCTTGTTCTTGCACACCTCTTTTTCTGAAAGATGCTAACCTTCTGGACTTTGTTGATTTCCTTGAGGTATTTGAAAGTTTCAATCATGTCCCCCCTCCTCCTCCTCTCCTCGAGGCTATACATATTAAGATCCTTAAGTCTCTCTTGATATGTCTTCTGGTGCAGACCCTGCACCATTTTAGTTGCCCTCCTCTGGACTGCCTCCATCCTGTCTATGTCTTTGTGGAGATTGGATCTCCAGAATTGCATGTGGTACTCCAGATGGGGTCTCACCAGCTGTCTGTACAGAGGGATAACAACTTCTTGTTATCTACTGGTGATGCCTCTCCGTATGCATCCCAGTATCCCCCCAGCTCTCCTTACTGCCCTCTCACATTGCTTGCCCATATTTAGGTCATCTGATATGACTACCCCCAGGTCCCTTTCCATTTTTGTTGTTGTTAGTATCTCACTCCCCATGGTGTATTCTTCTCCTGGTTTTTGTTTCCCAGGTGCATTACTTTGCACTTCTTAGCATTGAATCTAAGCTTCCATACATCTGACCATTTCTCCAACCTTGCCAAGTCCCTTCTCATCCTTTCCACCCTACCTTGTGTATCAACTCTGTTGCAGATCTTTGTGTCGTCTGCAAAGAGGCATACTTTTCCTTCCAGTCCCACTGCAATGTCACTTATAAAGACATTAAAGAGGACCGGAAGAGCCACAAAGATGATCCAGGGATTAGGGAGCAAGCCCTACGAGGACAGGCTGGGAGAGTTGAATATATATTCACTGGAGGAGAGGAGGGATGGGGGGATATGATCAAGACCTTTAAGTATGTGAAGGGGATGAACAAGAACAACACAGAAGGGATTTTCCAGATGAGAAGGGTGAGGGACATGAGAAGGCATGGACTGAGATTGGAGGGGGTAAGATTCAGAAGGGAGATGAGGTGAGATTTTTTCACTGAAAGAGTGGTGGACAAATGGAACACCTTACCAGATGAGATAGCATCCTCTAAGATGGTGGGCAGTTTCAAGAGGATTTGGGACAGGGTTAGGGGAAGGGATACTGGGAAGAGGGGGGTGGGAGGGGCAGCTGCAAGATGAGGTGCTAACTGCACACTGTAGCAGACTCAAAAGACTGTGAGGCCTGTTTCTGCTGGCAATTTCGTATGTTTGTATGTTTGTAATTTCTCTGTGTTCTGACCATCAAAAGAAGAGCTGAGATATTTGTGAAAAATAGGTAGTTAAGGGCTATAGGAAAGAGGAAGGACAGTTAAAAATGTTGACCTCTGCTCGTAGCTCTACTTATTCTAGTACATTTGATGCAATGAGCTCTACAGCCCCATCTGAATTTGGGCACACAGATCTGGCTGGGGCCCAGACCTGACTCCTCGACCTCTGTCATGCATCCTGTTCTTCTCTATATACTCTGATGCAAGGGGCTCATGACTCAAACAATGAGTACCCACCTCAGGACCCAGAACATTGGCCCAGTGATTCTTGTAAACACAGGATATTGATACAAATTTGAAACAGGGACATTCCAAGAGTCTGCACATATATTTACAATATTGCTAAGAGTGCAGGCTCACCACTACAATAAATACAGTTACTGGTAAATAGACTTTTACAGGAAGTGCATTTATATAAAGAATGAACTTTTGCCTGAGACATGAGGTAGAGGGTTCAAAGGTCTTGCCACAGGCATAGTTGGGGATCTACCCACACCTGCAGCAGACTGGCTGGGCCTATAGATGTCATGGGTGATTTTTATACAAGTGGTCGAATTATGACAGCTGACCATGCTTTACAGTGCATTCTGGATGTGACTTCCAGTCTCAGCTGAAAATGCCAGCTGTCCAGACATAAGTGCCTGACCCCCTAGTAGAACAGTCCTAACAGCTAATGAGCTGCAGGATGACAGATAACATGACTTTGTGGCAGGCAGGTGGTGCCAAACAGGTCTGGTTGACCTCTTCAATTGGATAATGATGGCTGTGGTTAAAGGTCAGGCAGTAGACATACTGTATCTGGACTTCAGTAAAGTCTTTGACTCTGTTGTACAAAAAAGATTCACTAGGAAGCTGGAGGACTTTGGAGTAGGGGACACATTAAAGAAGTGGGTGGCAACTGGATGGGGTTGAGAGAACATAGAGCGTGATGATAAACAGGGAATCCTGGGGCATGAGCAAGGTGACTAGTAGGGTCCTGCAGGGATCAATATTTGATCCAGTACTTTTTAATACCTTCATTAGTGATATTGAAGTAGATATCAAAGGTAAAATCTGCCTTTTTGCAAATTACACCAAGTTTTGTGGTAGGGTAGACTGAGAGGACATAACATGATGGAGGATTTGGAAAGGCTTGAGACGTGGTCCCATATCTAGTAATTGGGCTTTAATGCCAAAATGTGCAAGGCCATGCATGTGGGAAACAAAAATCCAGGGGTTGAGTATAAACTGAGGGGAGTTGCAATTGCTGTTATTGAGGAGTATTGGGATCTAGGAGTAAAAATTTCAAATAACCTAAAAGCATCCACTTCATGCAGTAAAGCAGTGGGGAAGAAAAATAAGACATTAGGATGCATAGGTATGGGGTTTCAGTAATAGAAGGAAAGTGGTGATCTTACCTCCATACAGTACACTAGTGAGGCCTCATCTGGCATACTGTGAACAGTTTTAGAACCCTTATCTAAGGAATGACATGAATAGACTGGAGTCAGAGCAGTGGAGGCCAACTAAGATGATACCAGGCCTACAGGAGAAGACACATGAGCAGAGGCTAAAATATATCAACCCATACTCTCTAGAGACCAGGAGGGAGACAGCATATGATCTAAACATTTAAATACATGAGAAACATAGAAACTTAAATGATGACATCATAAAAAGACCAGTGGTCCATTCTGTCTGCCCAAGTTCCCTATCCAACACCATGACCTACTGATGGTTATTAATAAGGTGGACTCAAGCAGGCTGTTTACTTTCAGTAAGAATAAGACTATGAGGGGTAAAGGGTAGAAAACTGGTGGTGGTGGGGGTAAATTCAGGAAAAATGCTAGGAACTAGTTTTTTACAGAAAGGGTGGTGGAGGAGTGGAGCAAGCTTCCTGAGACACTTGTAAGTTCCAAGATAGTGGGGAGTGTTAAGAGACGGTGGGATAGATATATGGGTCTGTAGAGGGTATCAGGGGAGGGAGGGTGGCAGAGCATAACAGTCTTAGGGTATGTACCACTACACAGGGCAGACAAGGTAAACTGTAAAGCCTTATTTACTGTTTCTATGCTTCTTTGGTCTAGCACTTATAAGGTTGACAGATAGCTGGTACCATCAGGGACATTGTGCACCGTGGGGACAAAAATCCCTTCCTGATTCCCCTGCAAAATTTCCCAACCCCCCTGAACCCCTTGTGGCAAGCATGTTATCGAGTCTGTCTAGTGGAACAGCAGTAGGGAATACTCCTGGAATGTAGCTTAGCACATAGGGAATAGTGCTGCTGAGCCAGGCTATCACAGAGTATGAGATTGACAGCTGTTTAAGACAGGTCATCTCTGTCTAAAGGGGCTCATCAAGAACACCGGAGTGGCTCTAATAGGTCACAGTGGTCAGTAGTGGCAAATTACCAGTCACTAGTGAGCCACCTGTCCCCCATCCAAAATCTTCTCATGACAAACAGTTGTTGTCAGTCTATAAGGTCAGCCAGAATTAAGGCAACTAAACCCATGGTGAATAGAGCTGGTCTGAGCGGACTGTATCAGAATGGGATGCCAGTGGCAGCTGTCCATGTTGCCTGGGTCATGTCTGAGAGGAGCTGCTGGCTGTAGGTGGGATTGTTCAGGGAGTGCATGCTAGTCAAGTATCACTCAAGTGTCACTACTGAAGCTTATGGTGATGGCATCTACAGCTATAGCAGCACCCAAATATTTATTTTATTTATTTTTATAATTTTTTTAATTTTATTTTAGTCTTTGGTAACCGGGTAAGGCCCACTAGGCACAAGTGCCTGTTTTCAGGGGTGACCTGGGAGCTCTGGGCAGTTAAGTGACTTGCTCAGAGTCACACAGTATGCAAGTGGAGGTTGTGAGAATCAAACCATGGTCTGGTCTTACAGATATACCAAGCTCGTTCACAGCTCATTACTCTAATCTTTAGACTATACTGCTAGCCCAATATGTATTGGCAGCTCCATGCGGGGTAGGAACTGGTGTCCAGGTGGTCATCCAGCACTGCTGCTGTTGTATGACAGCCAGGTCAGGAAGGGGGGCTGTGAGCAATTGGATGGATACTTGGGTATCTGGTACTCCAAAGACATGCATGCCAACATGCCTCTATGCTGCTCACAACGTGATGTCTGCCACTGCTGCCTGTACGCAACCTCCCTGCATGTACAGTGCCTGTGCATTGCTCCACATACCAGCCAGCTGGTATGGGCCATAAGGGACTGGACACTACTCCTATGACCGGTGCCTCTGCCCAATTATCCACTGTGCCCCAGACCAGCACTCAACTCCTGTGTGCACACCTGTGGGGCAGCAAACAACCTGGCTTCCTCACTCATTTGCAGGATGAATGGCCTCTTCCTTGTGTTCTTCACATCATCCTGATCTTTGGTATTGGGGTAAGGTAGCCATTCAGGAGCTGTGTATACCACTGCTAGATGTACAGTGTTGCTGCTAGCAGTGCTGCAGATCCCCTCCCCTAAGTGGCATCATTGTATTTGAAGATACTGTCCAGAAGTTGTTTTCAACAGTGTCCACTGTAAGATGCCTTCATAAATTCATAGGGGACATCGTGGAGGGCCTTGAGGGGGTGTGAGTCTGTTTGCAGCCGATATTAAAGTTTGCAATAAGGTGGACACTCCAGAAGGGGTAGAAAGAATGTAACGAGGTCTGGGGAGGCTCAAGGCATGGTCAGAGAGGTGGCAGCTTTCATTCAACATGGACAAGTGTAAGATGGTGCATCTTGGATACAGGAACCAGAGGGCAGGGTACTGTATGGGGGCCGAGATCTGGAAGTAACAGAACAGGAAAGGGACCTAGGCATCACTATATCAAGGGACCTGAAGGTGGAAAGGCACTGCGAGGGAGCAGAGGCTAGGGGCAGCAGAATGCTGGGCTGCATCAGCAGGGGGATTACCAGTAGAAAAAGAGAGGTCATAGAACACTTGTACACCTATCTAGTTGGACCACATTTGGAGTATGGGGTCCAGTTCAGGAGGTCATATCTCAAAAAGGATGTGGGGAGGCTGGCGCGAGTTCAGAAGAGGGCAACGAAGATGGTTAAGGGGCTCAGCAACCTGTCCTATGAGGAAAGGTTGGGAGAATTGAACATGTACTCCCTGGAACAGAGGAGGGAGAGGGGGGACATGATTGAGACCTTCAGGTACCTTAAAGGTATAAACTGGGTGCCAGTGGGAAGCATCTTCCAGCTGAAAGGGAATCAGAGGATGAGGGGGCATGGGTTACAGATTGAGGGGGAACAGTTCAAGGGTCTCATTAGGAAGTACATTTTCACAGAGAGGGTGGTGGATAAGTGGAATATGCTCCCACAGGAGTTGGTTGTAGAAGCAACAGTGGAAGGCTTCAAAAGGGCATGGGACAGACACAGGAGATTGTTTGGGGGGTATGTCCTAGCAGATATGTAGCTAGACAAATGGGCAAACTAGGTGGGCTTGTCAGCCCTTTTCTGCCATTGCACTTCTATGTTTCTATGTTTCTATGTAAATTCAGAGCTGTGCAGGCAGGACTTTGAAAATCCAGCCCACAATGTTTACTAAAACATTTATTTAACTAAAGGTATAACTTATGATATCACTAAAAGGATACCTACTCTTGGGACTAAGTGAAGGCGGCCTGTTGTTTGTCCTTAGCTACCTGCATTTGTCTATGTGATCAAATCTTTCTTCCTTTTAGAACAGTTTCCAAGGGACCTGAAAAATAAATGAATGAGCGAGCACTTGACAGTCTTCTCTGTACAAGTTAATTTGCTTTACTCTGTGGCAGTGTGTTGCTGCATACTGTGCAGCCAAGATCTGAATGTGAAAACTGGCCAACGTGCTCTAGTCCACAGATTGATTGTAAGACAAGGAGTTGCCAGCCTGTTCTCTAAGGGGCTTCTTGTAGTTTCTAACATATGCACAGGCTACTTGCCTGTTTATCAGTCTTAAATCCAAATGTGAATCTTGTTCAACTTTTCACACCACTGGCGGGTTTTTACAAGGTAAAGACAGAAAACGTTAACATCATCATTGACATTATTGTTAAAGAAACAGTAGTCTAATTTATAAGTACTGTAAGTGTTTTTTTTTTCAGTTGGTAAATTTGTGTAAACTTTATTTTTTGCGTTATCAATCTTTTGGGCTTTTGGGCTAGACTTAGTTAATAGTGTGTTGTTTTCTGCAACCACTGTAATGTTACATTTAGTAATAATGTAATGTATCTAGAGAGAGAGAGAGATAGATAGATAGTAAGTAGAGAGAAAGATAGCTAGATAGATAGACTGACAGACAGACAGACAGATGCTACACAACAATGTAGCACATTAAAGTACAGCATAATGGCCCATCCCCCTTACTGCAATATCCACAAGGTACCACATTAGTGAATTGTTACCTTATTGTGCATAGTCAGCAAAATAAGATGATACTTTAACCAATGTGGTACCTCAAGATATAAATCTATCTATATATCTGTCTGTCTCTATCTATGTGTCTGTCTGTAGGAAAAAATTAATAAAAATCCAGTGTTCTGATTGGACAAAACACACCACAAAACCACGTGTAATTCCACAATAATAACATGCCTGCACTTCCTTCTGTCCCTCAAAACCTTCTTGCTAGTACGCTGGACCAGGAATCGCTCCATGTCGCATACAAATCAAACTGGCAAACACAGGCTGCCACAAATAAATGCATCTAGCTCTCCCAAATTGCTCATAAATCCCCCAAATGATGGTATGTTATATTGTCCATAAAAACAAACAAACAAACAAAAAAAAACACTTATCTGGTTGATCCTGCCAATTAAATTCCTGTTACTGGCTTGCTTCTCAAGTTTTTACATTCACTTTCTGTCTTATGTTGCAGCGTGTCCATGAGGGTCTGGTTTCAAAAAAGGTGTTAACTTTTCAAAATGAGCCTGCTTTTATATTTCTGGAAGCAATCAGTACATTTATTTGAGCAAATAAAAGTGGCATCCTTTAAAAGCTCTACCAACTCTATGGTAAATGAAAGCTGGTGAGCTGATGGCTTCACAAGCATAGACACAAGTGAGAGCAAGTGTTGTGGCGGTGGATTCATAAGCATAAATGTAAGCGAGAGAGAGAGAGATCATTCCTATAGCAACACTCACTCTCCCTTAGGTCTATGCTTGTGAAGCTACCGACACACTCGCCTTTAGTGGCTGAACACACTCGGCCTATAGCCTCATGCCTCACAATGTACACCAAGGTATGCATCACAACCACATGCCCTGTAGTAGATTTTCTGCTACATTATAGGCTTAAGGTTGCACCTCTATATTAGGGTTAAATCTTCACTTTCATGTTAAAGTGAAAATTTGGGAGTTTAATAACTATGCAACTGTTCACATGAAAGTTTGCATGTGTTGTCAGGGACCAAGGATCTCTTGACGTGGCAAGTTTTGTCCCGGTCAGATATGAGCGTGCGGAGACATGGAGTGTAAAAAAATGTGTAAATTACCACTTTTTGTCAAATTTTTTGTCACCATGTTGTGCAACAATGGTGCAGAAGTTTGGTCTGAAATGTTTAGGGTATATATGTCTTGGGCCACTATGGTGCCTCTTACAGGTTTGGTGAAAAAATATTAAACCGTTCCAAAGTTAATAAATTTTAAAGTTTCCCATGATTTCGTATGGGAAAAATTAGATAGCAGGCTTGAAATAGGATTCTTGCTCACAAATGCAGAATCCTAGTTCACAAATGCGGAATCCTATTCCACAAATGCAGAATCCTCATTTGTGCTGCCACCATTTTGTTTTTGCTTAGTGAGGCAAATAAACTTACATTTTTTAAATAATATAACCATTTGGTAAACACCAGTAGTTGTGTTTACCTTATTGGGGCCTGAGGAATCAGATTCTGGGGTCAGTTTTTTTAAAAGAGGTCCAGAAGTGAGTTTATTTTATCCGAAGAAAATCTTTTACCAAAGATCGCGGAAAATCTTTTACCGCAAAACAGAATCCTTTTTCTCAATTTGTGAGAAACTATTTTTCTTTTACTGCAAATTGCAGAAAAAGAAGCTCAGTAAAGGATTCTTTTTCATAATTTGTGAAAAATGATTTTTTATATAGATGTTTCTTTGTCACTTCATACCAAAGAAACTGTTTGGAATTTTTTTTAAATGTTCAGGGTACAAAGGGCTTGCCCCAAGGATGTGCCTTTTCTGGTGGTTTGGTGATGATATATTACCTGTCTGTGCAGTTCTGTGCAGTCAATTTTTCCTTTGTTTCCTATAGACTAACATTGTAATGGGAGGTTTACCCAGTCATTTCTTTGTCACTCTGCTGTGAAGAAATGGTTTGCAATTTTGTTCTGAAAATTTCAGGGTACAAAGGGCTTTGCCCACTTATGTGCCTTTTGCTGGTTCCATTACAATATATTAATTTGGTGTTCAGTTACACAGCTCTCAGATTTCCCTGTGTTTTCTATGGGATAACATGTAAATGTCAGGTGTTTCTTTGACTTGCACACTATGGGCACAGCTGAACATCTTAGCAGTACACTATCTTAAAAATTATGCATGGATGGAAGCACAGGGCCTAGAGGGCCCTGCACTCCCATACAGAAATATGGCGCTATTAATGACTTATGGGAGCACAGAGTCCAGAGGGCCCTGCACTTCCACATCCAGCTCCTCAGAGGATTATGGAGTGATGGCAGCACAGGAAAATAAAAAATACAATTACAATCTCTGAAAAATTATGTGTGGTTGTGGGGGGCTGTGCTCCCAGAAGGCAATAAGCCTATGATTATACTTTCTGAAAAAGTAAGGAAATTCTTTGCAAAAAACTACGTTAATGCACCATTACAATTAATGTAATAAAAGTAGGGAAATTATACTTTATCAAAAAATAAGGAAATTCTTTGCAAAAAACTACATTAATGCACCATTAGGGTTAAAGCCTTTGGCCAACCTAGTCTGCCATATTACCACTAACAATTGCACTCTATCATGCACTGCTGGCATTAGATTGTACCTCCCTCCTGACTACCAGCAATCGTTTATGCCTATCCCAAGCATGTTTAAAATCTGTAATAATTTCTGCCCCAATCACCTCCGCTGGCAGGCTGTTCCACTTGTCCACCACCCTCTCTGTGAAGAAGTATTTCCTCATGTTCCCTCTGAACCTCCCTCCCTCCCTCCAGTTTCATCTTGTGCTCCCTCATTCTTGAGCATCTTTTTCTTTGGAATATAATATTCTCCTATACTTTATTCTTCTCTGTGAGGTACTTAAATGTCTCAGTCATATCTCCCTCTCCCTCCTCTCTTCCAGGGAGTACATATTTAATTCTTTCAGCCTATCCTTGTAAGGCTTGCAGTGTAGTCCCTGCACCATTTTGGTTGCCCTCCTCTGAACCGCCTCCACCCTATCTATGTGCTTACATAGATGAGGCCTCCAGAATTGGACACAGTATTTGAGGTGCAGCCTCACTAATGTCTTGTATAGTGAAATTATTACCTCCCTTTTTCTGCTGGTGAATCCCCTGCTTATGCATCCTAGCATCCTGTTTGCCTTTTCTGCCACCTTGTCACACTGCCTACCTTTCTTTAGGTCACTGGAGATTATCACTTCCAGGTCTCTTTCTTGCTTGGTGCATGCTATTTCTCCCCCTCCAGTTGATATGTAGTGCCTGGGTTTTGTGTCCTATGTAGTTATCTTGCACTTTTTTGTGTTGAAACCTATCTACCAATCCCTTGACCAATCCTTCAGCTTCCTTAGATCCCCCCTCATTCTATCAACTCCCCCTGGTGTGTCCACCCTGTTGCAGAGCTCAGTGTCATCAGTAAACAGGCACATTTTCTCTTACAGTCCTTCTGCAATATCACTGATAAAGACATTGAAGAGGACTGGACCCAGCACAGATCCCCATGGTACCCCACTGTTCACTTTACCCTCTGCAGAGTGAATGCCATTTACCACCACCCTCTGGGTTCTATTATCCAGCCAACTCTCCACTCACATCACTGTCTTGTTTCCCACCTTCATGCTCCTCAGATTGTTTAACAGCCTTCTATGTGGCACAGTGTCAAAGCCCTTGCTGAAATCCAGGTAGGTCATATCCACTGCCCCTTCCTGATCCACCTCCCTGGTTACCCAGTCAAAGAACTCAATGAGATTAGTCTGGCATGACGTCCCTTCCATAAAGCCATGCTACCTTGAGTCCTGTAGATCACTGACAACCAGGTGTTCCAATATTCTTTCTTTTAATAGTGTTTCCTTGACCTTTTCCACTACTGAGATCAGGCTAACCAGTCCGTAGTTCCCTGCTCCTCCTGTTTTCACTTTTGTATAGAGAGACCACATCAGCTCTCCTCCAGTTCTTGGGTACCGCCCCTGTTTCCAATGAAAGGTTAAACAGGGTAGTCAGAGGTTCTGCAAACTTTTTATTTAGCTCTTTCAGTATCCAAGGGTGTACCTTATCTGGTCCCATAGCCTTATCAACTCTTATTGCCTCCAGTTCCCTGAGGACCTTTCCTTTGGAAAGGGACCTGTGTCCATTTCCGTGCCCTTCCTGCCCTTATCACTTATTGGTCCCCTGTAATAAATCCATTTATTTCCACTGTTGTTACATAAATCATGGAACCTTGGATTTATTACACTCTCTCTGTCAATCATCCCTCCACCTGCTGGCACTTCTTGCTTCCCACTATTTTCAATTTCACACAGAGTCCCCAACCAACAGCAATCCCCAAATGCCAGTTTCACAACAATCTGCCTTTTTCTGCTGCTTTTCCAACTTACATTGAATCTTTTCCCCAAGTGTTTCACCTTTCTGTTTTATCACTTCAGACTCCAATCTGCTCTCTCCACACAATCTGTTCTCTTCCACCTGTCAGCTTGCACGCTCACCCACCAGCTCACACACACACACCACTTGCTTCAAAAAAACAGCACAGCTCCCAAAAATCAACTCTGCATGTAATGTCCCATACAGAGACATCTTTTCATCGAGAGGACCATCAACAACTACAACTTCTGGGCTACTTTCTTCTTCACAGCACACTGGGCAGCCAGAAATGTAGGACAGGATAGATGCAAAAGCAAAAACAAAACTTTTATTTTAACTGTAAACCCAAACCATGCATTATGGGTGCTGATGGCACAAACATAGTTTCACTCCCTTGCTCACTACAGTTGCCAGCAAGATATTGCAGGATCGACCAGGTAATTAAACATATAAGCAGCATTTAAGTAAAAAAGAATAATAATAATTTTAACACCAGCAAGCTGCAATCTTTCTCTCCCTCTCTCGTTAAGCAAGAAAAACAGCTGCCATGTTTTTTTTTCTTAAAAGTCCCACCCAGGCATGACTTTACACCAATAGAAATATATGCTATACATGTAGGGAAGTCACATCCCCATCAACCACACTACCAACCCTAGCAACCAACCCTGAACTGGGGAATAAGACACAGCACACCACAAATAATCACCTTTCTTTTCTGAAAAAAAAGCAAAACTAAATAAAAATAAATCCAAATCACACAAAAAACTCTTTTCTTATTGCATAAATGAAATATGCAGTGGAAACTTGTTAAATAAATAGTTTATGTGTGCTCAAGCAGTTTGACATCAGACACCTCACTTATGGCTTACGCCATCCGTGAGATTACCCAAGGACAAACTGCTTTTGTGCACATAAATCATTTATTTAACTCATCCTCACTACATATCCTATATATATATATATACTGTATATATATATATATATATATATATATAAAGATGGACTAATATAATGAATAACTAAAAATAGTAATATACGATCCTCTCCCACAGAAACTGAGCCACCCCGAATGCATGCAGCTCAGTTTTGAGAAGCTCTGAGCCAAACCTTGTCAGCACAGCCAGGATCTCGGCTGTGTTTTTCTTTTTTTTTTTTTTTACCTCCCTAGCCTCCCAACTTGCATGCCTGTCATGTGACAGACTTAGGACAAACTAGGAGAGGTCAAAGCATGCTAGGGGGAGTCTGTGCAGAGCATAGACACTCTGGTTTGCACATTCACAAACCAAAGTACTGCATATATTGTATAGCAGTGCAGCTGGTGCTTTGCTTTGTGGGAGCAGGATCCTTGCTGCTCCATTCTCAGCTATGCTCCACCACCAAATCAGGGAGAGGGAGGAAAACAGGCAGAGAAAAACAGGAGGGGGAAAATTTACAGAATTAGTTAACTAAGGGGGGAAAAAAGCATTTGATTGGGAGGACAGAGCTCTAGACTCTGTGTTTGTGCATGATGGGAGGGAGGACATGTACCAGACAGTAGCTGACAGAGCTTCTGCATTCTGAACAAAAAATAAAGAGCTTTCTTTAAACTAAATATTAGAATACAAAAAAGGCAAATAAACTGACTGAGGTAAAGTGGCAGTATAGCATAGAGGTTAGAGTAATGAACTGTGAAGGAGTTTGGTACATCCAGCAGACCTGGGTTTGATTCCCACAACCTCCACTTGCATACTGTGCAACTCTGAGCAACTCACTTAACCACCCCAGTGCTAAAATAGGCACTTGTGCCTAGTGGGCCTTATCTGATTAACAGTAACAAGCACACACACACACACCAAAAACAGGGGGGGGGGTACCACACACACCAGTCCCAGACATTAGCTCACAGATTCTGCATATAAAAGTGGCCCTGAATCCAAAACCAATACCACAGTTGATCTAACAAAACTAAAACCTCCCTGGTGTCATACACAGCTAACTGAAAGCAATACAGGTGTTTCAGTATGAACTGACATAACACTGAGGCACTGTTCAGATTATAGTTAATTTATTGTTTTATAAATGTATGTCTCCTGCTCTTTATTACCAAGGACAAGTTCATGAACATCAGATGTTTACAATACTTCGGATCATGCTACTTATCAGCACCTGACACTTTAATACTTTTCTTGTAAAACCACTTTTTTTTTCAAGAAAATAAATCTGATGCCACTAGCAGAGGATTATGAATGCTGGTATAGGCAAGCTTCAGGGACAATGAAGTCTGCATACTTCATGGCATATAGAGGACTAGGGTGTGGAGCAGGAGATCATAGGTGCTAATCTTTACTTAGCCTCTGGCTCACTGAATAACATTGAGCAAGTCACATGACTGTCCAACAGGGGCGTCATTTAGGGGTCACCAGGGGTCACATTCGCAACCCCTATGAAAACTGTGTGACCCCTATGACAGGGCTTGCGACCCCTGCCCCCTGCCATTGCTTAATGGACGCTTCGCTTGGCCGCCGCTGGCCGGCCAAATTAAAAAAGAACAAAAAAATGTTCTTCCTCACCGGCATTACGTTCCCATGCGCGCTTGTGCTGTGGCCTGTGTAGAGGAGGTTTCAGGAGTCTGTTCTGGCGTGGGTTGCCTGGAGCAAGGCATGTTGTGCGCATGCTCTCAGCCTAGCCTGGTCAAGAGGTCAGGATAAAACGTAGCAAGCAATTTTCAAAAAAAGGCAGGGGGAAGTTATTAAGGATGGTATCTAGGAGAAGACAGATCTGGTAAGATAAACTATTTTTTGAGAAAAAACGGACCACGACTGGCAAAGTGTGCGTTTAGATGCAGAATTTAAACAGATGGCATAGTAGCACTATAGCAGCCTTACTGTTGCACGAGTTGTTTTTTAAAAAAAAAACAGTGAATTTACTCATTCAACAACTTTGTATTCTGGGAAAATGCTTTAAGAAGCGGAGTTCAAATGAATGGCATAACGCTGCAGTGTTCTTTCTTCTACTTGAGTCATCGAAAAAATAGTTAACAAGTTAAACCTAAAGAGATGGTGTTTTCAGCTCAGTGATTTCGCTTTGTTTTGGGGATAAGTGTCCTCATAAAAGCACAAGATTAAATAAGAAGCATGTAGTGCACTCCTTTCCGTCTGACCTCCATTAACCTTTCGAGCGGGTTGCTCATTTGGGTGCATCGGTTAACGAGGTTGATTCGCGGCTTTTTCCTTTTTGAAATTCTTCTATGGAACTGCAGTCACTAGATAGGAAGCCCAGTGCTTCACCTGTCGATATTAAAGTAAAATGGAATATAGTTTATGAGATTTCTTTTTAGTAAAAACCTTAAAGGCTTTTTTATAAACACTTTGAGAGCGTGATATTAGAAAGCCTTGGGTGAAAATATCATATTTTGTTCCTTTTTAAAAAAAATGGTAGAATTGTATTTAACAGTACTTGGGTTTAAACAAAGAACAGATTGATGAGCACAGTATGTAGGCATGTTGCACTCGGTGGTTTGACTATTAGGTTAATGAAACATGAGAGGACACTGGGCTACTATTTGAATATTAGAATATAATAGAATGCATTTTTGATGATCTACATCTCTTTATGAAAAATATTTATTTCTATTAAAGGGGAGAAGAAACATGAGTATTAAAATTTAGTTCCCTAAAAATGAGATAGAAAAAATACTGCATCAAGTGAGTACCATGGCTGTTAAAAGAACAGTTGTTTTAGATATTTATTTTTTGACTGAATTTTGGTGTGGACAGTATATTTACACATGTATTTATATGTGTTAGGTGTAAAAGGCATCTCCTGATGAAGCCTACTTTGTAGGTGAAACATCGAGGTTGTGGGCCAAACTCAAAATAAAGGAACTTTTTGTACAACTTGAAAAATACTGTCTGCAGTGTGAATATTGCACCCCACACCCCCATTCTGATACAGAAAACTGGTCTTTGTTTACAGATGACACCAAGATCTGTAACAGGATGGATACTTCAGAAGGGGTTGAGAAAATGAGGAAGGACCTGGGGAAGCTTGAGAAATGGTCTTAGTGGCAACTGAGGTTTAATTCAAAGAAGTACAAAAGTATGCATCTGGGGCATAGAAACCCTGAAGAGAGATACAGGATTGGGGGGGGGGGTTGCTGACAGTCACCAAGGAAGAAAGGGACCTGGGGTTTATTATTTCAGATAGCATGAAAATGTCAAAGCAGAATACAGAGGTAGCAAGGACAGCCAGTGGCATCCTGGGATGCATAGGAGGGGGTTTCACCAGTAGAAGGTGGAAGGTAGTGATGCCGTTATATAAAACCCTGGTCAGGCCTCACATGGAGTACTGTGTGCAGTTCTGGATTCTGCATCTTCAAAAGGACATTGATAGGCTAGATACGGCCCAGAGAAGGGCGACTAAGAACATACAGGGGTTGCATCACTAAACTTACGAGGTGAGATTAAGGGACTTAAATATGTACTTGCTGGAGGACAGAAAGGAGAGAGAGGACATGATAGAAACATTCAAGTACCTTAAAGGCATAAACAAGGTGCAGGGGGGAGACATCTTCCAATACAGGAGGCGTACAAGAACAAGGGGGCATGACATGAAATTGAAAGGTGGCAGGTTAAGAGGGAATGTGAGGAAACTTTTCTTCACTGAGAGGGTGGTAGATGCACGGAATGGTCTGCCACAGGAGGTGGTAGGAGCAAGCACTGTGGATGGATTTAAACATGCATGGGATAGGCATAGGGGAACCATAGAAGTAAAGTGAGGGGGGGGTTAGAAACCATAATCAAGTACAGGGCTTACTGGTAGACTGGATGGGCCTAGTAGTCCTTATCTGCCGACAATTTCTATGTTTCATTGATAAATTAAATTGAGGTAGTGGTCATTTCATGAAATCTTGAAATAGAAAGTGATAGAAACATAGAAAAGTGACGGCAGAAGACCAAGGGTCCATCTAGTCCGTCCATGACCTCCTGAGATCTTTTCAGACCTCAGGACCTAACCCCACTACTATTTAATGCTCCCTAGTGCTCCCACTTATTTTATTCAAGCTTTTTCTATATCCCACCTCAGCTTGAATGATGTCACTGTCTTTGTTTCCACCACCTCGGCAGGCAGCCTCTGTTCCACTACCCTGTCCATAAAATGGTAGGCAGTATAGCACAGTGGTTTAAGGCTCTGAGCTGCAAATCTGGAAACCTGGGTTTGAATCCCACAGCACCCACTTGCATACTGTGTGACCCTGAGCAAGTCACTTAACTTTCTTGTGCTCCCAGGTCGCACCTGTAAACAAGCTTTCAGCTTAGTGTGTCTCTCCTGGTAAGGAAAAAAAAATAGTGTTTCCTGAGCTCCCTCCTGAAACTCCCCCCTCAACTTCCACTCATGTCTCTGGTACTAGAGTTGTAAACCCTGATGAACAGATCCGAGGAGGGCACCTTGTTTATTCCTCTCAGAAACGTGCATGTCTTTATAATGACCCCTCTCTCCCTCCTAGTCTCCAGTGATGTTACTGAGGGACAAACTGTGGGCCCAATGCATGAAGCCTAAGTGGCGTGCATAAGAGTGGGCAACACGCACACGAAAGGCCATATGTGTGAGTGGCAAGCATGGCACACCTGGGAGGCATGCAAGAACCATGCATGTGGGCACATGTAGACAATCCACGCACTGTGTGTCTGAGGGGCCATGTAGCATCATGTGCAGCACTGTGTGTCTGAGGGGGCCACGTAGCATCATGTGCAGTACCCCCGAATGTGCATTCATGAAGCCAAGTATGACAACCAGGCACATGGTGTGAGGTGCATATACTTGCAGCAGGTAGAGGGCTTCCGTAAGCAACTTCACACCATGGCACGTAGTGGTTCCCAGACAGATCAGGATGCTGTGGAAGGAGAAGGATGATGCAAACTGTCTGTCCCACTATGGGCACACACAGGACACACAACAAGCACCATGATGGGGAACACCCGGCAGGTGCACGGTCACATAGGTGTAGGAATGATATGGATGGTGCAGCTCTCTGCCCAGGTGAGCAGCACCTGGGCAATTCTGAACTGCCATCAATAGAGGCACCAACATGGAAGCAACACCCACCCCACACACGCAGGACCCCAATACAATTGTACTCCCAGTGCACAACACACACACACACACACACACACACACACACACACTGCCCACTCCACATGGAGTCCCCCATGAATACCCCAAGTCCCTACCATGAAGTTCCCCGAATGCCCCAAGGCCCTCCCAGATGTGCCACACCCACCCACAGCTGTGAGCAAACCACTGTCCTGGAGACAATAACAACACAGGGATGGGAAAATAAAAACTTTAATGAACAACATAGCACTAAAACAACATAATGAAGGTGCCCAGGTACAGAACTTGGTAACCAGCTCTATGTCACATTGACAAATGCCACCCCTCTAGCCCCGCTCACACCGTGGCCCCGCCCAAATCATGCCCCCCCTCCCCCACCTTGCTATCCCTATGGTTTTGGTGAAATGACGCCCCTGCTGTCCAGTGTTTCATTCCACCCAGCTGCAAAAATGACTACAAGTACTGTAGGGCCCCAGTAAAAATGAGATGCTGCATCTCTACTGGGTTATCTTACATAATGAACATCCAAGTCAAAAAGTTGAAAGATTGTCATGGAAATGCCATTATTGTTAATGATGTTGTGAAAGAGAACTTTGCAGAGTGTTCAAAACAAGAGCACACCACAGGAAAAAAAAACATTTCCAGGATATTTTTTGTCTAAAAAATGGCCTTTCAGCAGGAAAAAAACTGTGGATTCTTTGTGAAGAAATTTGCACTTCATGGATTTTATTCTGCAAAGCAACTGCTTTGCAAAGTATTGAAATGTCAGAAATTTTCTTCATAGTGACATTTTCCACACATTAGACCTCTGTACATCATATAGAATGAAAAATACACAGAAGAAAGATGGATACAAGAAATATAGTATGATGTATGTCAGCCATATTGGGTCTAAGATGTTATCATTTCAAGGTTCCAGCTGGAGAATCAGTAGCTCTTTAACATTTGGCTGGTATGTAAAATAAAATACAGAGTATGATTATAGTTACCAAATTGTGATAATTCAATTTATACATACACAGTCAAGTCATTGTATCTCTAAAAACCTTATTATTAAAATAATTCCTTAATTATATTTTTATGATACTGGCAGTGAGATAGCATTAAGGGAGGCAGTATAGCGCAGTGGTTTAAGGCTCTGAGCTGCAAATCTGGAGACCCGGGTTTGAATCCCACTGGCCCCCACTTGCATACTGTGTGACCCTGAGCAAATCACTTAAATTCCCTGTGCTCCAAGGTCACACCTGTAAACAAGCTTTCAGCTTAATGTGTCTCTCCTGGCTAAACAATTAAAAAAAAAATGATAGCTTATAATAAAAAGGTTCATTGGACTACCACAATCTGATGTATCCTACCAGGGATATTTCTCAACAACATCACCCCTGTGATGAGGGTTGATGACATATCTCAATTGTATCACATCCCATTGTGTTTTATTGCATAGCTGGTAAATTTTAGTTTTAAAGTGGGGTGAGGGGAGGAGTAAGTTGTGTATATCATTTTACTATGAGGATTATGATGTCATTGTATAATGTGCAACTTGCTCTGCAAATGCGAAATAATAAACTTGAATTTCAAAAAAAATATATAGTTTTAATTTGAATGCATTAGTCATTGCCATGTGAGCACCCTTACAGCTTAAAATCATAAAAGCAGAAACCGGAGAAGAAAACTAGCAGAAAGATGGCATATCTGGTTTGAATGCCATGATTGCAGGCACAAAAAAAATGGATATTTAATAACAGAAAATAAACTAGCATTTGGAGTGCTATATTGCTCCATATAATGGTCAAAACTGATATGCAACACACCAGCAACAAAAGCTAGAAGTGTTACGACAGCCTTTGGTATACAAGCAGCCTCCTACTCCATAGGCTTTGCCTTCTCTTCCACTATTCAAATTACTTGTTTTCTTGCAGTCTCAGTAGATAGCACTCTAATAACTGGTGAATACAGATAAGTGCTGGATTTTCTTTGCTGGTTAAAAAGCAACCATTAAAACCAAGATCTCTCTTTCTTTTCCGGTGGTGACACTTATAAAAGTGTGAATTGTTCCTTTCCCAAGAATAGCTCTTTAACTATTTTGTATTTATGTTATCAAGCCCTAAAACACATGCACCAGCCCTTGGAAAATGTCTAGATATACAGTACAGTGCACTGCTGGAGAAGTCATATGTAGATGGCATTTAGATTCCATCAGTTCATAAATTCACTTTCTAAGCAGTTTCTTTTCTTCAGTGAAATATCCCTACATAGTATAAGTACATTTCACTTTGATGTGAAAATGTGTTGCCTCCTGACTGTGTAACAAAAGGTCAGTGCAGCATTTTGTCTCGTGAGATGCTATAGATACCAGTAGGATTCTGAAAAATGAACTGCTCAGATGAAAATGTTTTAAATATTTTCGTATTATCAGTTTTTTTTAACCCTGCAGTTTGCTTCAGGTCAGTCATCTGCAACTTCATTTTCAATCTCCTCTTCACCTTCTGTATACTATAACACAAAATGCTTATTTGTATGTTACAGAAGTGAACTATATTTTTGACCGGGTGTCCCAGCCATCAACTGGTCTATTGTTCTCATCTGTAGACAACAGTTTGAATAACGTTAGGAGCAGAGCTGAAGTGATCTTAGTAGTCCTAGCTTGTGAACACAAGATCTTCAAAAACCTCACAATTACAATATGTACTTTGAATTATCCTGCCCATTTTGATACAAATTATGACACTTTGCTGTCTCCAGGAATATCACCGAAAGACCGGAAGATATACTATAACTACTGTAACATTGAATTATATAATTTTGAAATTCTCTGCATGCCATTTCCTGAACCCCTTCCCACACAAAAAATATTTTTTTAAATTTGCAGTAGCAATCAGGTTAAATGGACAAATGTTTTGAATATCTGTCTTTCCTTTTATAAACTAAAGGTATAACTTGCTATATCTAATGGCCTCCTTCCACACACCAAAGCTTACTTCATACATTTATATACAGCCAGCCAACACCTGTTTTGTCAGTCTATAAATATATGCTAAAAATATTTTAATTAGCATGTAATAAAAAGAACTCAATATTTTAAACAACATCCCTGTTGTGAATAGTTAAATGGCATTTTCACTGTGTGAGGGATTTAATAAATGCAGTTTCCCTTTAGCCATTTCAAAATCCTATTATCACTCAGGACTTAGTTACAAGCTTGAAATCTAGTAAATAGAATAACAAAGGAAAAACTTGAATGGAAGCAGAATATTGCTACTTAAGGGGTGCATTATGATAAATTCTCTCCTAAATAGAGGACATGAAACAGCTATCATATTGTACCATTGCTTCATCATGTCTCAGCAGGTTGCTGATTTAATCTATTACTACATGTCTGGCTTATGATTAAGATGGAGTTGACAGTAATAATGTGTAACATGGGGAGGCTGTATACATTCCGTCTGCTACATGGACTGTAACAAATACTAATGATTGGGTTTCTTCCATGATTACAGTACTGTGTTAGACAAGAATAGTTAGAGATTCTGCACTCTCAATATTTTTGTTCTTGTCAGTATTGTAGAAGGGAGTCTATTATAAGTAAAAAGCATTTTACAGTTATCAGAAATGTTGGAATGGGTAATAATTTGTCAGCACATGAAAGTATGATACATTGGATTCTGTGCCATGGTGATACTATAAGTATGGTGCAGTTACAATTCCTTTGTATCTCTAAAAAGAAAAGGGTGCTACTTGTACATGAGTGGTAACTGGGTACAATATAGGGCTAAATAAAAGTTCAAATGGCATGGAATGGAGGGGGTAAGATAAACCGGATTGGGCGGTATTGGGCAGACTGAATGGGCCATTGGGTCCTTTTCTGCCGGCAAATTTCTATGTTTCTATGTTTCAAATACTTCAACTAAATTAAAGGTGAAGGCTCCTAAACTCACTTTCAATGCAGTGGGACCAGGATGTCCTAATAAGCAAAATAATCCTTTAAGAAATGTATTTAACTTACTTTGCCTTGATTTTCAAGATTTTATCTGTTTAATCATGTGCCCCCTGACCAACAGTTCGAGTGTGTCTACCAAGCCCCATGCCAAGTGGACCTTTGTGTCTACAGACAACCCATTCCACTTATTAAGGCCCATCTCCTGAATGTGACTGATACTACCCTCAAATTGCCACATTGGCCAGCTGCTGCCTAATTACATTTACCATATTCTAGTAGTTGTCAGAACCGATATATGCATTAGTAGCAGACTGCTCAAAAGTAGTTAATGCTATTTGACAGTGGCCAGTCAAGGAAGTGAGTGTTGGGTAGTGCTGATTACAATCACAGGGGATTTGGGAGTCACACTTATTTTTGGGGATTGTCTCCCAGTACTGTGCATTAGGTTCTGGGGGGGGGTGCCATTGGCTGCACCAAGGATGGGCTTCCAGTGCTGCAATTCCAAATCAGAATGTGTGTGATAGCTGAATGGCACTGGGATGGGTATATTCTCGGGATCACTGAGTGGTACCAGGGATTGGTTCCAGGTGTTCTACATTTATTTATTTTAAAGTCTGGTAAATGGGAAAGGCACACTAAGTTGTGACTAACTTCCAGGTGCAACCTGGGGACAGGGTACAAGAGAGACAACTGGAGAACAGGGTAAACGTACAGTAACATCATTTGACAGCATAAAACGTAGGTAATTACAGCCAAGTAGGAGTATTTCATATAGTAATATAAATAAGTGTATTACATTTTGGCAACACATCAATACGCAAAGTAGCAATAGTACAACAATAGCATAACAGGGCTAAGAAACCAGTTTAGCAGTGGAGAGATCAGTAGATACACCCTGTAGTAGTCCTGGAGTCAGAAAGGTGATGGCAGGAGCATGTGAGTTGTGGAGAGAGCCTTAGGAGATGCTTAAAGTGATTCAACAAGTTTCCCTGTGTGAGTGCATCATTGGTTAACTTTTAAACTGGAGAGTTTAACCGCAATGCTCTTATGTGTGTAAAATGCTGATTTTGCAAAATAAAAGTGTTTTTCTCCATCACAAACCTGGAAGTGTCTGGCTGTTTATTTCTAGGTGTAATTTGTGAGATTGTACACTCCTCACCTTTGCCTTGTCACAGCAGGGGGATTAGATAAGTGACCTTGTGGCTCTTTCAAAATCTACAGTCTCTTTGGCTGTCTGAGGTTCAAGTTAGAAATGGCATAGAGTGACTTTTCTGAGACAGAACAGGACAGCAGCAGTTTGTTTTCCAGCGACAGTGAATTTTCAGATGGTGAAATGGGGCCAGTATACTGGAGACTCATTGTTTTGGACCCCTATCTGGTCGACCCATACGCCACCAGTGACAGTGATCTGGGGGGGGGCTCAGCCATACCAGCAGTCCCGATTCCTCTGAGTATGGCAGTGTCCACAGAGTTGGACACAATGGATGGAAATTAGTGTTTCTTTTACCAATTACTTTATTTCTAATTTATGTATCCAGTATTTGTGGTAGAAATGATGCATTGCCATGTTCTGTTTTGAGAGTACAGGATGCTCACTTCTAGCTACCTGCCAGTATCATTTACGCATGGGCGACGTACCATCCTAACGACATATGGTCACCCTCTACGGGGACCAGTGTTTATTTTTCCCACTTGCTGTTCAGAAGATAATTGTGTGATAAACCAGCAAAAGAGGGACCGAGAGAACCAACACAAGGTGAGCCCTGAGTCACACTAAGCTACAACAGCCCGTCAGCCTGTAACTCCCGATCGCGAGTCTCAGGCTCATAAGGCTCTTTCAACACAAGGTTCTGTTATGCATGCTGAAGCAGAATCAAAATAGAACTTATAAGTGATCCAGTAACAGGTTTCTCTCTGCAGTATGCCCAGATAAACTGTGAGCGAGCCACAACAAGGGGATGGAAGGAACTGAGCTGTGAGCACCTGAGTCACACCATGCAACTACAGCCAGCTACTCATTACAGCTCAATCACGGGTTTCAGGCTCAGGAGGCGATTTCAGCACAAATTTCAGTCATGTGTGCTGAAATAGTGGAGAAAATACACAAAAAATTAATTTCGCAGCGCTCCAGTAACAGGTTCCTCTCTGCAGTGCTCAAGTAAGCTGAATGAGACAGCACCACCTTCCCTAGGCTGACGTCACCAGTGTATGGGCGAACAATATGCATGCGTGAAAGCCAAACAAAGAAAAAAAAGTCTGGGGACAGCAGCAGCATGATTTTTATAAATAATTTGATGGTTCATGCTTAAAAAAGTTTGCTTGGATTGCAGATTGGTCACTAACCACATTGGGAAACGATTGGGACATCAATGGATTAAAACACAAAAACCTGGTAAGTCGCTTTAAGAGAGGAGGGGGAGAGAGAGAGAGAGAGAGAGAGAGAGAGAGAGAGAGAGAGACAGAGAGAGAGAGAGAGAGGGAGAGACAAGAAGGAGGAGGGAAGTTGGTTCCAGAGAGTGGGGAGCTGATACTTAATGCCATGGGGGTCAGAGACTATTGGTTATGATTGTCACAAATGCACTCAGCAGGTGAGGACCTCTGCTCCAACAGTGCCAACCTCGAGCACAGTAATGTGAACAGGTAACAGACAAGGTAACCCTCCTGTCTGCTTGTGGGTCCGAATTACCTTTGGTCTCAAGTTCTGGGGGGGATTCAAACTGTGAACCTTATGCTAGCGTACCCAAATGTACAGGCCAAGATAATCTGCTCTTCGGGGGGATGCCAGATATCTTTCGCCTAAGGGCACCTAACCAGGTATCCAAAATGAACCCTTCAAACTCTATAAAAGACCTTAGGTATATTCTTACCTTTTACCAGTTTAGTAACACCATCAAGCTTTGAACAATTTTTGTCAGTCTTTACCCTCCATATGTCACATGCAAAAAAGAACTTCAAAGACACACCCAGGCAGTCTTTCAAAATAATATTTTTACTAAAATGGATAAAAATATGTAAAATGTAAACACAGAACAATATATCTAAGAGCATACAATCACATAAAGAAAAACAAGGTTAAAGTACAAAACATAGACTCCTACCACAATACAATTAGGCTGTTTCTATCTAATGTATTACCTCTATAGTGCTTATGGTTAGATCTTGTTTCTTAAGAGCAAAAAAAGGAATGTCACTTAGTTGAAACACAGAATACAATTTAAAACTCTGTGTTTCCACCCCTTCTATGATGTAATCTAGCTCCTCCTTTTAGAATATAAATATTATACAAACAATAATCATCCTGTCAGGAGATATTTTAAATACTGTGACTTCAGCAAAAACTAATTCCCCAATATGACTCCTTAATTAGCATCTCCTCTTGTTTTTTTTTTGTTGTCCCCGGCTCCAGGGATCAGCCCAGTAATGGTCCCATCACCCCTCTCCCTCATATCGGCTGCTCTCCCTAGCCCCCTGGCTTGCCCCCCAGGGTGGGGCTGTGGCACCGGCCAAGGTGCCTCGGACACAGTTCTGGTTGAAGGGAGACAGCCTGAGAGCTAGCAAGGGGTGGTGAGGTGGCTTCATAGAGGAGCTGAGGCAGATTTTTTGATATGCTCCCTCTGGAGCTGAGTGCGTGCAATGACACCAGCTGAGGAAGAACATGCATGCTCCCGTACGTGTTCTCCTCAAAGCGTCTGCACTTGGCTCCCCCCATGCTAACGCTCATCACCTTGCCCTTCCAGCCTCCACCAGAGGCACTTGAGTGCCAAAGCTGCAGTGCCCCCCTCCCTGGGGAAGGAGAGCAGTCCATCAGATGCTCTATCTTTCCCCGCCCCTGCCAACCGCCGGTGACCCATGCCCATTCCCGAACACGGGTCGCCGGCGTGGTGCAAGGTGTGGTGTCCAGCGCCTCAACCCTCAGTGCCACTGGGTCGGCCAACATCCCCTCTTTAATCTCTAGCAGTTCCTCTTCTTAGGGCACATCAAAGGATTTTTATGACTTTTCACACCATGGTATAAAAATGTTTTTTTCTCTAAAACATCATAAAAGTTTACGATCCCTATATCCTGGCAGCTGGGTGAGTTCTATTTACAGGAGACCCCTAATTAAGTCTCTCTAGTCTTTTAATTACCTCCTGGTTTTAGGTCACTTGTCTGTAACTGAAACCTGGGGGGGGGGCACTCATGGAAGCACTGTCAATCACACGCTATATTTTTATATTACAACTATCGTAGAACAATCATAACCAGTTGGCCAAGTGTCACAATGATGAGTGCAGCAATGAGGAGTGGAGGCTATAATGGAAGGAAGTGTCAAAATGTAAAACAAATTATAATAAAAAGAGAAAAGCAAAACAGTAAGTTTCTCAGGCCACCCCACCCCCACATCAGCAGTCCCCTAGTACTGTACTACCTGGTTTTGCTGCTGCCCTGCCTGGCCATCCCCAGCCACATCATACTGTACCACACTAGTGGAAAAAAGAATTCATCCTGTTGTCACTACCCAATTCTTTGTGCAGCCCCCACCAGTACTCAGCCCATGTAGTGAAAAAAATCAAAGAGATCTTCTATAGTGTGGTAATATTTTACAGATGACAGTATACATCCACTGAAAGCCTGCTGCAGTCAGTGTAGTAGAAAGATCAATCAAGGTCAATATACAGGAATATTGGGAACCACTGTTCTGGCTGATCATTTAAAATGAACATGACATCTTCCTAACAGCCACATCCATTTCCAGTATCCACTCTGGTAGACAGACCAGCAGCAGCAACAGTGACTGTCAGGTATGGGAAGCCGTGGGATTAGATGCTTTGTTCAAATAATATAGCCACCATGAGAGCTCCAGCAGTTGACTGAAGCATTGCCATATACTGGTGTGTAGTAAAAGCACCAGACCAACTGCCACCAGCAAAACAAAGTACACCGCCCAAGTCATTACATGGCCACACTAAACTGTTACTAACTCACTCACATTCTCTCTGCAAGAAATAATGCGTTGGGGAGATGATGGCCCTTGATCATAAGCCATTCTCTATTATACAAGACACCAGCTTTCAAAGACTGTTGTATGAAGTGAAATCCAAATTCTGTACAACATTCCATCACATTTTACATTTTCCAGGCATTTTCTCCCCATGATGCACAGTAAGAGGCAGTATACATGCAGATGGTAACTTTGTGAAGGAGGTAGAGGGGGTATATGCATTTCATTACTAATATCTAGAGCAGTAGTGCAAACCAAACCTTTCTAAATTTCATTGCCTATTAGATTGTGTCCAATTCAATCTCCAACACCATTCATATCCTACCTCCACCACACCTAGCCCCTTCAGGAGTTACATAGAAGCAAACAGCCTCATAGAGGAAGTGCCTTACTAATATGCTAGTTATGGAAGAGAAGTACCGTGGGGAAAACATTCCGTAGTTCATCCAATCAATGCTAGATATTGGTACATACCCTCATGATCTGAGGGTGGGAATCTTCATAACAGACAATGGTGGTAACATGTTGAAGGAGATGAATGATGAGGAATTACCCCATGCACTTTGTTTTGCACATGTTCTAAATCTGGCAGTGTTACATGCCTCACAAACATGCACACACACAAAAAAAAACCACTTGCCACTTCACAGTACATCGGTAGATATTTATTTGCTACCCCAAACACGCTGAACTCCTACACCATTACCAGCAGAAGCACAATGTTCCTCAGCTTTACTTAGAGACATTTTCACCAGGTGGAAAACTAATTAATACGGTGCAGAGAATCATGGAACAAAACCTATATTCTGGGCTATGGAATTCAATGATGTTCGCTATGGGGGATATCTGTTTTGGGTGAAGTGGCATGTTCTGCAGAAACTTATTCTTCTTCTGCAATTATAAGGACAGGCCACTAAAGATTTCAGTGCAAAATCAGCAACCCTTAGCATGATCATTCCCATAGTGTGTCTACTTGAATACCACAAATATCATGATTTACAATCTTGTACAACAACCTAACAAAGCAAGACTGTTGGTGCTGGTAGCCATAGTGGGACTGCTGGCAGCAGCAGCAAAAATGGTAGCAATGATAGTGGTGGAGGAGCAGGTGGTAACACCACTAGTTCATCAGAGGCATCCCAGTAGCAGAAGAAGCAGAATGCAATATGCATTAAAGAAGTAGCAGAGATATTTCTGGGATAAGATAGCAATAGATCACACATGCTATGTGGCATGGCAACACTACTAGAGCCCAGATATGAAGCTGTGTTCATTCCCCCGGTTGCATAGAGTACCTCAGACAGAAAGCATTGCAGACACTTATAATGGAGTACCAAAGAAAGCTTAAAAAAACTGTCCATAATGTACATACATAATCTTCTTGTCATACGGCTCCCTATCTTCTGCTTACTTTACTTTGTACCAGTGCCTGGCATCAGCATAACAGGGCAGAAGACAACATGGATAGAAATGATCCTGAGACAACCAATGACATTTAGAAGCTTTTTGACACTGAATACTAATGTCATTTGGGTATTTTGGAGGAAGACTGAGACCTGTAACTGGAAGCTTATCTAGCAGAGACACTGACTAGCAGATATAGTGATTCAAACCATTTCTGGCAAGACAGGCAAGTCATTTGTCCTACACTGGCTAAAGTGTCTTCTTGAACGGTATCCAACATTGGTCACTTCAGAAAGATGATTCAGTACAACTGGGGATATTACCTCACCTCATCGCTCAAGGCAGCTCTACAATGCTGGTTCAACAACAGTTTCATCAACCTGCATCCCAGAGACTGAATTTATGTTGACCGCAAGTTGCAGCTGACATAAATCCATGTGGGGACCCGGTCCTTGTTTCTATCGGTGGGCGAAGCCCCCCTGAACCCCCGTGCATGGGGCTCTGTCCCCGCGCCCCCATACTAAATATAACCAACTCTGAGTTAGAGTTCATTCGAGGAGGGGATACAGGATTGGGAGACAGTGTGCCCGGGTTCCTGGTGGACCATTACAGCAAACTGTCGATGTTGTCGGCATCGATATTGTTCGCTGTAATGGTGTCTCTGTCGGGGAGGTATACCGCTCAAGGCTAAATCCTGAGAATCTTAGATTCTTAGCCTTTCTCAAACTCAGCTTGCCAAGTATCAATTTTAACTATCCATTTTTTTTATTTGTATGTCCAACAAGTGACTCTACTACTATTCCTACCACTACACCTCCTGGTGGTGCCGGAAAGTCTCCCAGGACTCCTCCCATCGGCACTAGCAACACAGTTCTGCACATTACTCCCAGCAGTAGTGGCACAACCACTCCTCTGGATAACACTACCTCAACTTACATGTTGTTATCCCCAGTAAGCTCAATATGATCAGGCATGCCACTGAGCACACAGAGGCAGTATCAGTTAAAAAAGGCACATCAAGTAAGGCTTTCGACACCATTCCACATAGGAGACTAGTAAGCAAGCTGGGTAGCTTAGGAGTGGGTCCAAAGTATAAAATCTGGGTAAAAAATTAGGGGATAGCCAACAGAGGGTGGTGGTAAATGGAGTTCACTCTGAGGAAGGGAGGGTGACCAGCAGGGTACCTCAGGGATCAGTGCTAGGACTGGTCCTCTTTAATATCTGTATAAGTGACACTGAAGAGAAGCTGGAAGTGAAGGTCTGCCTCTTTGGCAGACTAGGTGGGCCAAGAGGTCCTTATCTGCTGCCAAAGTCTATGTTTCTATGTTTCTATATGTTTCTTTGTGGATGACACCAAAGTCTGCATAGGGGGAACAACATGAGGGTGGTGGTGAAAAGGATGAGCAGTGACCTATGAAAATAAGAACATATGAAGAAGCCATCAGAAGAAGGCTATTTGGTCTATCAAGTCTGCTCATATTGCAGGGTCCACAACTTGAGCTAATGTCCCTGCCTTCCCTTCCCACTCCTCCCATCCTCCCTCCCTACCAATGATCCTTACCTCCCCCCATGCCTATCCCAGACTCTCTTAAAGCTGCCCACTGTCTTCAACAAGATGACCTCTTCCAGCAGACCTGAGAAAACTAGAGGCATCATCAAGGATACTGCAGCTGGGGTTCAACGTGAGAAAGTGTATAATAATGCACTTAGAGCACAGAAACCCAGGAACAGAGCACAAAATGGGTGGAGTGGTATTGATGACCACCAAGTAGGAAAGAAACCTGGGAATAAACATATCAGATGACCTAAAGGTGGCCAGGAAATGCGAGTTGGGAGGGCTAGTGGGATGCTGGGGTACATAGGGAAGGATATCATCAGCAGAAAGAAGGAGGTGGTGCTGCCCCTCTATAGATCACTGGTAAGATCCCCCCCCCAGTACTTTGTCCTGTTCTGGAGATAACATCTCTGGAAGGACATAGACACAGTGGAGGCGGTCCACAGAAGGGCAACTAAAATGGTGCAGGGTCTGCAACAAAATCCCTATGACAAAAGTCTGAAAGACCTCAACATGTACATCCTGGAAGAGAGGATAGGGATGGTGGAAATGATAGAAACCTTGAAATGCCTTACAAGGCTAAATAAGGTACAGGGGTTCCATGTCATAATAGTGATCACTGAAAAGCAAATTGGTGATATACACATGCCAGTGAACAGACATCTGGCAAGGAATCCAAGTGTTAATGTGAGAGGATGTGCCCCCGCACCCCACTTCAGCCCTATGCTAAAGGATTATCAACTCCAGGAGGATGCACGTTGGGGAGTGGGTGACACTCCGTATTCATACAAAAGAAATGCAGCATTGGCCAGTGGCAAAATTTTCCCCTGACCCAACCCCGAACCCAGTACTTGCTGTGCCTTAGCTAGCCACCCTCACCACCACATCACATGGTTAGCTAGGCTGCAGCAGGCACACTACTCCCTCACAAACCCTCTTTCCTATGCCTCCCCTTCCCCTCAATATATTCCCCTTGTGGTTGCCCTTCCTTACAATCACCTTCACATAGGGTCACTGCCCTTGCAGGGTAGCCCATGAGGATAGCGCTGATTATGATTTGCCGTTTTGATGGTCATTCATACTTAGTCGCTATCCTCACTGAATACCAGGTACAGGAGAGAAGTACAGTATTCTTCAGAAAAAAAGAGCTCAGGAGCAAGAGAACATGTTATGAAGCTGAAGGGAGATAGATTCACGAGGGATGTGAGGAAATACTTATTCACAGAAAGAGTGGTGGATTCCTGGAACAGCTTTCTACTGGAGGTGGTGGAGGCGAAGACAGTGGTGGGGTATAAGAATGCACAAGAGAGGCATAAGGATATCTTAGTGGACAGGAAGTGTGGAAGGGAGAAAGAGCTTGATTAGGGTCTACGGTGATATTGCAGGTAGGGAAAAGTGGACAGACTGGGTGGGTCAAGTGGTCCTCATCTGCTGTCAAATTCTGTTTGTATGTTTCTGTCAGCTGACCTCACTCACTGTAAGTAGAACGGTGATGGAACGAAGCACAAGGACGTAAAGATCTCCAGTCTGACCTCAGTTTAATAGTTAACTACTGCAGTTTTTACTGGCAGTGGGCAGTGTCATTGTTCAAACTAAGCTCAATTACTGTTAAACAAACACAATGGGTGGGATATTCAGAAATGCGCCACAGGCAGGTGCAGTAATGGTGCAGCAAAAGTACACTGCGCCATGGCACACAGAACATGATATTCAAAGGTTGCTCATGATGGCAAGCACCAGCGCAACATGGCTGAATGTCACAGGGATGCACCATAGCACAACCAGAGCTGTGCCAGGAAGCAAACCAACATGTGCCATAGCACAACAAGGGCTGCACAAGGGGCAGAGGTGCATGCGCCAGGACACAGGACAACAGGCACAGCAAGGAGCATGGCACCAGGGTGGGATAGACCACCACCAGGGTGCAGATGATGCCAGGAGGGAGGCATGGCAGGCACACGGCAGCAGGCCCCCGGCCATGTGCACCACAATGGTGCACAGAGGTAAGGTTGCACCAATATCCACTGGCAAACAGCCACCAGCAACACCCACAGGAATGCATGTGACATGCCACCCGGACCACAGCTGATAACACACAGGCCAACAACACACAATGCACATGACACACAACATGAACAGAGAGCACACAGCCACCCCAGAGCACAGCCACCAGCCACTGGGCAGAGACCACCAGGCACAATCCTCAGTCCACCCCAGATGTACCACTCAGCCACCATGCACACCACTGCAGCATGGCTCCACACGCCAGCTGCAAAGCAGACACAGACACAGATGGCTAACCATAGAAATGTGTATTAAAACAGGCATAAAACAACTATATACAGATTAACAATTAACGGGTACAGGGAGCAAGGAATGAGGAGGCCACATACAAACTGGGAGGCCGGGGAAGGGAGGCAGGGGGACAGGGGACATGACTAGACAAGGGTACAAGGGAGGGCAAGGGAGGGGGGGACAGGTAAGGGAAACAGTTGCAGGCCAATGGGCCCTGTTGTATCAGCCATGCCACCTGGAGCATGGCAGTGGTGACCTGAAGGATCCACCTCAGAAGCCTGGTGTTGACATCAGGGTGACAGACACCTAGGACAAAGGAGGGGGCATGGTATGAGTGCATGACCGTATGACCATAGCCCACCCACCGTGCACAGTGGACAGTGGTGACATGTGCCCCTGAGATGGCACACAGCCTCCCACAGCATGTGCTCCCACATGAGCCACCAACCCAACTATTTACAGCCACGCAGAACACTGCACACCAACACCACCCATGTGCTGCACACCACAATGATGGCAGCCAGGTGACAGGGCTAAGCAGTGAGATGGCAGTGGCACAGCTGGAATCTGGGTGCACCCACAGCCCACCTGCAGCAGCCACACACATGTGCAATAGCCATGGCATGGTGCAATGGACACCACTGGCAGTGCACAGCTGGAATGGCCATGTGCACAAGGGACTGTGGCCCACCCCCACCCTGCACAACATCATACCTTGAAACAGTGCCTATCTGCTTGATGCAATGCACCCTGCACCTGTCCGGTGGCACCGCCCATGCGGCCTGCATCCTGCGCCCATGCCCCTGCGGTGGCCTGCCCTGGCCACCTGCAGCACCAGCCAGCTGTGCTCTCCTTCTATCCTCAGGGACTAGTAGGGAGACATGGAGAAAGACACATCAGTACCTGGCAACAACACATGCCCCCCCAGCACAGCATGCCCCCTGGCCCAGCGCAGCAGCCATGCGGTGGCTCAGGGCACCCATGGTGTGCTGCCACAGCCAACAGAACATGCAGCCCCAGCCCCCCCCACAGCATGGTGTGCCACCCTGCTGGCCCCCACAGAACACTGGATTGGCACTGACATGGGCATAGTGCACTTACCTGGATGTGGCACGGCACCCCTCCAGATGTGTGCCAGTAGTGCCTGTAGCCTCTCAGGGTCCCTCCACCGCAGGTCCCTGTAGTAGTGGTGGCACTGCTCACTGCTGTGCTGTGCCCCTTTGGCCTCCTCCAGCCCCTTAGCCACCTTCTCTCTCACCTCCATCCATGGCCGATACAGGGGCACTTGGCCAAACAGACTGCCTGCATGTGGCTCCACAAGGGCTACAAGGTTCACCAGCTCTACCTTTGACCAGTTAGGTGCCCTTGCACTGCTGTGGCATGGTATAGTCATTTCTGCAGTTGCACAACCAAAATGGCACCCTGTAGCACACGAGCCACACGTGCTTTGGGTGCACGACTCACTTGGTGATGCGCTGCTATCTCCAATTGCGTAGGCATGGTGCTGCGCGAAACAGCTGGTGCAGCACTGGCACATACCGCAGGTCACCCAGAGGGTCAAAGGGCAATCATGGGGTCAAGAGTCAACACGTACACTGTGTACGACAGCTCAATTGGGCCCACCATGCATGGGGTGCAATAGGGGCATGTGGGCCCCACAGTCCATGGGCCAATAGTGCCCAGGCACCATAGGGCATAAAGCGCATGAGTGCCACAAGCCCAATAGTGGCAGAGCACTGTACCATTTATAGCGTAATGTGTGTAGGATGCGCCACTGATGTACGTGACAGCACTGTGTGCGTGAGCACTGCTGGGCCTATTGTGCACATCACTGTTGCACCATGGCTTGTGCATGCGCAACACCAATATGCCATGTGCAAATTCACAATATTCAGCCGGCATATGCAGATTAGCTAATCAGCATATCCACGGCACATCGGAGGCATTTGCATCTCATTTCAGTTACACATCCCCTCATTTTCATGTGATGCACTATAAAAGTGCCACGGGACTGCACAGGCTCTAGACTGGTATTGCATCCTTCAGAAGTAAGCCACCAGGCTATGGGCCTGTTGGAACAGTGGAATGAGAGGGCGGTGTGGGTTGTAGCCATCAATGACCACATGTTCATTCCCACAGGACTAAGCATGAGAGATCATGAGGAGGTTGAGGAGTGTGGGCCTGCATGGAAGCGCAGGCCCAACTTCACGAGGGGAGAGAGCGATGCCCTATTCAATGCCTACCTGGACCAGGAACATCTCCTGAGTGGCTCAACAGGTACCCCACAGGCCCAGTCAACAGCATGGGATGGTATGGCCAGGGCCGTGAACCAGCAGGGCATCCATCAAAGGACTGTACAGGCAAGCAAGAAGAAGGTCGGCACAGACCAGAGGTGGATTAAGGAGAAGGTGGCTGCCATCCGGGCCACACGTTCTGCTATGGGCAGTGGATAGCCTGACATGCCACAGCTGTCACTGCAGGAGGAGTTGGTGGTGGCATCCATGCAGTGCAACGCCATCGAGGGGGTGCCCAGCGGCAGGTTCCAAATGGGGGGCAGCCCATTACTGCATGGTAGGTACAGCAGCGCTTGGGGCAGGGGTGTGTGCCAGTGGCACTAATGCGATTGTGTTCCCTTTCAGCTCTGGAGCGCCCGCATGCAGCAGCAGGGGTGGGGTTGTCCCCCATGGGGGTGCTCATGGACCTGGAGGACCTTCTGTCCATCTCCACCAGTGTCCTGGGGCCAGACCACAGGCAGCCCAGCCCCACTGTCTATCCAGATGCCTGTGGCGTGGTTGCGGACAAGGCCCTGGCTGTGTGTCAGCAGGACGCTAGCCATGGTGTCCAGTATGCTGTGACACAGATTGGGGCAGGGTCTGGGACCAATGATGACGAGGCCATGATCCTGGATAGTGGTGTTGATGTTCAGGGGGGAGGCACCCATGCCACACACCTGCCATGGCAGTGCAGAGGGTGCCCTGGTGGTGGTCGTCCACCCACTGGCCACCACACCTGGTGTTGCTGTGGGTGCCATTGGTGCAGTACAGGCTGAAGGGGTGGCATGGTGGTGCAGCTGCACTGGTGCTGATCTGCACACAGCAGCCAGGGGGCAGCAATGGCAGCTGGAAGAAGTCAAAGGGGGGTCGGGAGCAGTTGCCGCCGACGGTGCACCGCAGAATGAGCAGCCCCCACCAGCGCGGGGGGCTGTGCTGCAGGGTCAAGCACCACCTGTGGGTCAGCGCAATGCTCATGCCCCACAGGGTGCTGACCCCTTGACCAAGCATACTCACCTGCTATGGACCTCCATGGAGCAACAGGAACTTGTCATGGCAGGGGTGCATGCACTCCGCACAGAGCTGCGCCAGTCTGCAGGGAAGCGTGACAGGGACTATGAACAGCTCCTGGCTGAGACCACACATATGCGGGAGGACACGACTGCAGCCCTGGATTGGCTTACCGCTGTGGTCACGGCTGGTCTAGCACCACTGGCCTCCCCGGTGTGTGGCCATCCGCCGCAGACCCTGCAGAGTGCTTTCTCCACCCCTCGATCATGGCGTTGTGCTACCCCCTCAGTGTCGATGCTGGGATCTGCTGTGGGTATTCCAGGCACATCTGGAGTGGGCATATTCAGGAGCCTGCAGACACCTGTGAGGGACCAGTCATGTTACTGCAGTGACACACCTGGGGGACCGTCAGAGACACCCCCTGTGGCAGTCACACAGCCCGCATCTGCTGGGCAGTCTCTGCAGGGCCGTCCATGTGTCTGCAGAAGTGGTGCGACCACGTGGCTGTCCTGAGCCACCAACCTCCCTGTCCGATGTCTGCCGCTGCCCTGTGTGTACATTGGTGTGGTGTGTGCATGTGCGTTCCCGGGACATGTCATCCATGGTCGATGCCGCACACAGGCCTTGTGCACACCTTCCCGGCCGCTGGCCACTGTGGCTTGTGCATGACGATGCCAACACAATGCCAGATATTACTGTGCCACCAGGCTATGGGCCTGTCAGAACAGTGGAATGAGAGGGCAGTGTGGGTTGTAGCCATCGCTGACCACATGTTCATTCCCACAGGACTAAGCATGACAGATCATGAGGAGGTTGAGGAGCGTGGGCCTGAATGGAAGCATCTGACACATGCCTGTTGGTGGCCTCTGGGCGTGCGCATGTGGGTGCCCATGTGCATGTGCATGTGTGTGCGGGTGTGTGGGGGGTGTGGGTGGGGTGTGCAGTGTTGTACAGAATGCTTCCACGGAGTCCAGTCCCATGCCCATCCACGCTACCCTTCAGCCGTTACTGTCATGGGGCCCACCCTTGCATGCCTGAATACTGTGCCATGGTCCCTGGGACATGCATGTGGTCATATTCACCTACCTGCGTACACCATAGTGCTCCTCTGCAATTGTGTCCCGGTGCTGCTGGGCCATCCTGCTCAGCCGGGGTTCCCTTCACCCGGTGAGGGCTGCCAACCACCACCTGGCCTGCAGCCACGTCATCGCCACTGCTGTTCCCCTCTTCAACCTCGACAGCTATCTCACGGTCAGTGGCCATGTTGTGTAGCATACAGCAGGCCAGGAATAGGTCACAGGCCTTTGAGGGACTGTACTGTAGGGCACCACCAGACCTGTCCAGGCAATGAAACCAGGCCTGCAGCAGCCCAAACACATGCTTGATGATGTTCGGTGCTGGCATGTGCCTCATTATATTGCTCCTGCACTGGGGTCAACAGGCGCCGGTATGGGGTGAGCAGCCAGGGCTGGAGTGGGTATCCGCTGTCACCTGTGTGTTGAAATGTGTGGTTAACATGGTGGTCTGTGTAGCTGCACCCCCCCGCCTCCCCGGCTACACCCTCTGATGCCCCTGGCCTAGCATCCCCCGCACCCTGCCCTGTTGTGCCAGGCTGCCAATTCCAGCAGCATGCTCACCTACTAGGTGGCCAGTGGGGATGTCCCCACTCTTGAACCTGTGGCACAGTGCTGACTAGTGCCAGATGAAGACATTCTGTGCTCCACCAGGGTGTGTGGCACAGACATTGATTATGCACCCCCTGGCATTGTGCACCACCTGGCAGTTGACGCTGGGGTAGCCCTTCCTGTTGATGTAGGCTACCCCCTCAAGGCCAGGTGGTGTGCAGATGCCTATGTGGGTGCAGTCGATGGCCCCTAGCATGCCAGGCATATGTGCCACCCTGTGGAACTCCTGCATGTTCGCTGTACACTCTGCCTGTGTGCTGGGGAAATGGATGTATTCCACAGCATGTGGCAGCAGTGCATTGAGGAACTGTGTGAGGAGCCATGATGCAGCTGACTGAGTTATGCCTGTGGTGTCCCCTGTTGGTCCCTGTTGGTCTCTGTAAGGTACCAGTGGTGAGTAGGCACATGACAGCCGTGACCTTAGTCTCCACTGACAGGGTGTGGCTCTGTCTTGTGGGTGCCTGCATCTCATCACTGCACAGCTTACAGAGCTGCCTCAGAATTGTCCGGTTCAGGTGGTACCAGCCCACAATCTTTGTGTCACTGTACTGTTCAAAGGTGGCATGGGCACAGTACCACCTGTTCTGGGCATACTGCCAACGGGCCCTTCCACGGCCATGCCACTCTGCCTCCTGCCTCCTCACACCCCTCATTACTGCCTCCATCTGGAAGATGGCACTGGCCATGGCCTGGGCTGTCCCACCCACCCTGGGCCGCTGTCTCTCCAAGCACCCCCGGCTGAGTTCACACCTGTGTTTGGGGTTCCTAGTTGGTGGCCTGTTGGCTGTAGACTCCACCTCCCACCAGTCTGGGCACTTTCGCTGCCATGCCTATGCCTGGTATCTCAGACTCATGCTGCTGTTGTTGCCCCCGCACCTGTCTCTCAAACACAAACACACACACACACACACACACACACACACGCAGGCACAATCAGTGTCACATGCCCAGTACCACACTCTGTTGCAGTTCCTGCCTGCCTCTGTCTCTATCTTGCACCCCTCCTGCTGTCCTGCCTGCCCACTCGCTCTCCGTCTCTATTGCTGTCCTGTGGCGCAAGCCTCCGTCCCTTGCTTTCTCCCTCTTTTTATGGGCTCAAGTTTACTCCGTGCATGTCCCTGTTGCTCCGCACTTGCATCATTTGCTTGCTGTTGAATATCGCACTGTGCCGCTTATTCATGGCTACACCCCCTGCACTTGCACATACATTCATTAGGGTTGCGCATTGGCACACTGCGATTTGCGCAGCACATTGACTGCCGCTGAATATCACTCTTTGGCACATTTCCGCACTTGCATAGGCGTATCTCAGTTGCACCATATGCAACTGCTTTGAATATCCCATCTAATATCTCTCTCTCTCTCTCTCTCTCTCTCTCTCTCTCTCTATATATATATATATAGGACAAAGAACCTCTGTGCGCAAACACTGAGGCAAGGGTTACCCCAAAGGGCATTTGGCTGGGAAGCCAAGTTTCAAGAAAATACAAAATCACACATGCCCCCACAATGCAAAGCATCATGGGCTGCATAGCAAGATCACCACAGAATGTTATGCTGGTCCAGCTTAAAGCAGGGGTGCATGGTGCGAAGGCCTCTCACACAGTTTGCAAAGGGTGCTAACAGAAGACATAGACGCGTGTTTAGTCCTACCAGGACTCATCAGTATGCCTCGTCTGTTTGACACCCCAGTGGAATGGACCAGCTACCCTAGAGCAGTGTGCCTTGGATATATTGTGGTGAACCCATTAAAATAAAAACTATTTAAAAAAAAAGAACCTCTGTGCGTGAAACACTGAGGCAAGGGTTACCCAAAGGGCATTTGGCTGGGAAGCCAAGTTTCAGAAAATACAAATCACACATGCCCCACAATGCAAAGCATCATGGGCTGCATATACAAATCACCACAGAATGTTATGCTGGTCCAACTTAAGCAGAATTGCATGGTGCCGAAAGGCCTCTCACACAGTTTGCAAAGGGTGCTAACAGAAGACATAGACACGTGTTTGATCACCAGGACTCATCAGTATGCCTTGTCTGTTTGACACCCCAGTGGAATGCCAGCTACCCTGGGGTGTCAAATAGACTAAGGCATACTGATGAGTCCTGGTAGGATCAAAACGTGGTTCATGTCTCTGTTAGCACCCTTGCAAACTGTGTGAGAGGCCTTCGGCACCATGCAATTCTGCTTTAAGTTGGACCAGCATAACATTCTGTGGTGATTTGCATATGCAGCCCATGATGCTTTGCATTGTGGGGCATGTGTGATTTTGTATTTTCTTGAAACTTGGCTTCCCAGCCAAATGCCCTTTGGGATAACCCTTGCCTCAGTGTTTTCCACAGAGAGTTCTTTGTCTTTTAAATAGTTTTTTATTTTAATGGGTTCACCACAATATATCCAAGGCACACTGCCTCTAGGGTAGCTGGTCCATTCCACTGGGGTGTCAAACAGACAGGCATACTGATGAGTCCTGGTAGGACGAAACACGTGTTCATGTCTTCTGTTAGCACCCTTTGCAAACTGTGTGAGAGGCCTTTGGCACCATGCAATTCTGCTTTAAGTTGGACCAGCATAACATTCTGTGGTGATTTGCATATGCAGCCCATGATGCTTTGCATTGTGGGGGCATGTGTGATTTTGTATTTTATATATATATATATATATATATATATATATATATCTGTATCTATATATCTATATAATCTGATTGTACCTTTACTGTTTGTAAGTTTAAAACAGTAAAAAGAAAATGGAGACCACCTCAAGTGTTTTTTCCCCCATGGCAAGTAAATCATACAAATAACCACTTGCAATGTGTTTTTCTACTTTTCACGATCTATATTTCTCTGCACAGGAAATGTTCATCATGACCTGTTAACACTTATTAACTTTTTTATTGATCAAATTGTTTTTTCATTGATTGAACTTGAATGTTATCCCAAAAATCATTATAATTCAAAAACTGTATACTGTTTTTTCACCAAACTATCCAACACCCTTAGCACAGGCTCCATCATCCCTGAAAATTGCATGAAGAAATTCCATATCATCTAGGCTGTAGGTGAGTGCAAAAATACTCAATGTTAGGTATAGGGGACAAAAGTAGATTTTTTCACAATTTTGACCCTCTGTATCTTGACAACCGTACAAGATACCATCACCAAACATCTTGAGATCCTTACAGTCTGACTGCATATGCCAAACTTTTGCTAATTCATCAAATGATGGCAAAGTTATTAAGGTGCAAATAATTGGGTTTAACATTGAACTTTTGACTTGTATCTAACTATAAGGGCACTGCTGCACCCCTATAATATATATATATATATATATATATAGGATACATGATGGGCACAAGTGTGATATGGAAAATATCTTCACTCCTATAGAGTGACCTCTGAATATTCACGAGTGGCGAAGCCACGAGTGAGGTTTCAGAGGTCACTGTACAGGACTGAATATATTTCCCATATCACACTTGTGCCCATCATGTATCCAATATATACAATGGGGGCCTCATTGTTGCAAAATGTACCATTCGTGTGGCTTTGCATGGTATGCACGATTTTGCGTAGCTTTGCGCGGGTGTGATAAATGGCAGGTCATATATTTATCACACCCTGTTGAAACTAACATAATTTATCACAGTCATTTACCACTCACCCCCATTGTGTGTGTGTATATATATCTATATCTCTCTCTCTATATATATATATCTATAGATATATATATATAGATATATATATATCTATATATATATATTTGTATGAAAGTTTGCATGTGTGGTGTGGTACCATAGATCTCTGGATCTGGAAAGTTTTGTTTTGGTCGGATTTTCGGTTGCAGAGCTGTATAGCATGAAAAAGCGTGAAAATCCTCAACTTTTGTGAATTCTTTGCTAGTCTCCACAGGTCAAACAGTTTGTCTGTGTACTCTGAAATTTTCAGGGTACAGAATATGGGGACTGGATCAAGGAAGTGCCTTTTGAAGATTTGGTGAAAAAATAATATTCTGTTCCAAAGTTCTTACATTTTTTCGTGCTCCATTATAGCCTATGGAAAAAATATATGTGCACTATGAAAGCTTACGTGAAAGCACCATGTTTTGAACTTTGGGTTTTTAGTTTTGTGCTACCGCCATATTGTTTTCAGTTAGGGAGACAGAAAAAACAATGTAGTTCAAAAAATACTGCCCCTTGGTAAACACCAACACTTGGGTTTACCTAATTGGGGCCCTAGGAACACATGACTATGGCATCAGTTTTCCTAAATGATGCCTGGAAATATGTTTTTAAAATGTTTTCTCCATTTTACAGGTGGATTTACAGAACATGTAGAACTCCTGATATGTGGGAATGTTTGGGATTAAAAGCAAGATCTAGCTTAATTACAAACCGGGGTCACCAGTATCAATTCATGGGGGAGAAATATAACAAGAATCAGAAAGGGGCTTTGTTTTCACAACATACAGTGGATCAGTGTAATGCTCTGCCCAGTCAGGTGGTCTCTAGTAAAACCATGAACCAGTTTAAGACAGCTCTGGATAAATATAAAATTAATTACCTTTATGATGTGAGTCTATAAATGGTGCAGGACAATAATGGCCTAACGGCTAAAGTTCCTGATCTCTTCCTATGAATCTTATGAATCTTCTATGGAAGATCAGGGCACTTTTGCACAAATTACCGCAAAGATTCGGGGAGCTTTCATGAAAGTAGCGGAACTTTTTCGAAAGTACCATGGATATACAGACCACAAAAAGCAATTTCTTTGCCACTTCATAGCAACAAAATGGTTATTGCTTTGGGGCTGAAATTTGCAGGGTGGCAAGCCCTTGTTCCACAGATGTGCCTTTTGCTGGTTTGGTGAACATATTTACACCAGTTCTATAGTTACAGCATTCTGAAGTTGCAAAATTTCCCATAGGATAACATTACAGCACCTGCTGCGCCTTCCAACATCCGTCTCTCGAAAACAGTTTGCTATACAGATTTTTTGCTACTCACTGCTCAGTAACCACATGTGGAGTTTTCCGAGTCATGATTACAACTGCAGTGTTTTTTTTCTCATTGTTGCTATGGTTACTGAGATATTGCCAAATTAGTGTCACAAGGCTTCATTTTCATGTCTCTAGGTGTGTGGTATGTCTCTGTACTTATGTAAAAGTGAGAGAGCAGGGCCCAGAGGACCTGCACTCTCACATATGCATACCATTATGCAAGAATGGACAGCGTGAAGGGAGCCACATACCAGTTACTAGTTACATTACACTTTCTCAAAAAGGAAGGAAATTCATTGAAAAAAACTCCTTTAATGCATCAGTTAGGGTTGACAGTACAGTGACGAAGGTTTTGAAATTCTTTTTTTAAAATTGAATCAGCTTCATTGTTTTATAAAACACAACATGCATCAGGAAACACTAATATAGAACATTGAACAAGGAAGATCCCTCCCCCTCCCCTCCCGAGCCCCTCCATCCCCCCATCACCCCCCCACATGGAGTGTCTTCCAATACCCAATAAATGTATAGTCCCAAAATTAGGCAAATTGCAAACCATGTCTTACAGTGAACTAAGGTGGGAAATCAGAGAGAGAGACCAAAGATTTTACTTCAAGTGAAGGGCAAAGAGCTTGCCCCATTTCTTGTTGAAAAGGGGGAGGCAGTGCCATGAACTGGCAATTAGACGCTCAGCCCTAAGGGAAAAAGAAAGCTCATGTAGCTATTAACAATATGATATGGGTAACTGATCCATCCAGTGTCTAAGAACCAGTTTTTTAACCATCAGGGAGATGAGTGCTATATGGTCCCTTCTCTCCCTGACTGGTATCTGAGAAAGGTCCTCAGTGATACATTTCTCATGGGTAAAAATGCCTGGCAGCCCAAGTAGGGGATCAATTTGCTCCTGGATGCATTCCCATAAAGGAGAGACCATTTCACATGACCAAAATAATGCAACAAGGTACCATCCACCTTCCCGCATCTGGTGCAAGATGGTGAAGGAAGGTGACCCATCCTAGGTAATTTAACTGGAGTATAGCACATGTTATTCAAAATCCAGTATTGAGTAAGCCTTACTCAGTCCTGAGTTACATAGGTGTAAAGATCCTTCCAAAGGCATGGCCAGTTAAGGCTCAGATCTGGCATCGGACTCTCCCATACTTTGGAGCCAGCTGAGGAGGGAGGTTGGGAGGAGGAGAAAAGAAAAAGCAAATATATGCCAGAAATACCATGGGGTTTGAGGACTAGATCCTGAATCTGCTTAAGGAGGTCACCCAGTGAAGAAGAACTTAGGGAGGGTCCAGATTGTTTCACTATTAAATGACACATCTGATAGATTTTGAAAATGTTTGCTGGGTTTAATTGGAAGCTCACTAACAATTCCGGGGAGGTAAGTAGGGAGGATTGACAGTAGAGATCTGACACTCTTAGCTCTTGAGGTATGGGAAACCAAGCAGTGTTCAGTGGATGTCCACCGATATGAATGTTTAAGTTGGACAGGGCAGACTGCGAAGCTTCCTTTGCTGGTGACACTCTTAGAAAATTACAAATTTGTGAAAAGACTTTATTGAAAACTCCAACTAGTGAGGAGCTTAATGACACTGAAAGAAATTTCCATGGAGAAAAGAGTATAGCCATGGGAGAGAGATTATGGGCCTTAATCAGATAAGATTCTATTTGTAACCAGATAGAAATGTTGGTGTCATCTGACCCAACCTGAGTTATAGAGAACCATCTGCCACATTTATTAAGGTGGCTGGCCCAGTAATATAGTAGGAAGTTAGGTAGTCTAAGTCCCCCTGACTCCTTGGGAAGACTTAACTTGAAGTATGACCACCTGGGTGACTTCCCGGACCAAATAAAGGAGGTAATGAGTGAGTGTATATGTTTAAAGAAGGATAGAGGGAGCCAGGTATTGATCATGTTTAGGGGTAGAAGAGTCTAGGGAGAATGTTCATCTTGATTATATTAATTCTGCCCCATAAAGAGACTGAAAGATCATTCCATCTAGACAAGTCCTGTCGGATAATGATTGCAAGATCTTCTAAGTTCAGCTTTTGCATTAAGGAGATGTCAGTAGTTAGGTGAATACCTGGATACTTGATAGAACGAGGTGACCATTTCATACCGAAGGAGATGAGGTCCTGTCTACAAACTTAATGGTTAAGCAGTTGAATTTTGGTTTTACTAAGATTCAGTTTATAGTTAGAGTAAAGACTGAACTGGTCAATCACGCTTAGGACTTCCTTCAGAGAGGTCACTGGATCTGAAAGATATAACAGAATGTCATCTACATAAACAGAAAGGGATGGTGCCAAGTTACAATGGGAATGCTGTGTATGGTGTGAGAGAGCTTAAGATGTCTGATAAGTAGCTCCAGATATAGATGATTAAAGAGGAAAGGAGAGAGAGGGTAGCCCTGGCGGGTGCCAGTGGGGGGGAAGAGAAAGAGAATATGCCATTACAGTAGATCTTGATGGAAAGACAGGAGTAGACCACTTGAAGCCACTGTAAGAAGGAAGATGGAAAGCCCATCTGTTGAAAAGTCAGCCATAGAAAGGACCAATCTACTCTACTGAAAGCCTTCTTGGCATCTAGAGAGAGATCAGAGCCATGGGAAGATGAGAAAGATTGGCTGCCTGGAATAAATGGTTTATCTTATGGAGGTAGTCTGTGGAAGACCTCCCCAGAACAAAACCCACCTGCTCAGGGCTAAGTAGGCCAGTCCATGACTCTCGAATTCTGGTTGCCAAGATTTTTGTTAACATTTTGATGTCACAGTTTAGTAAGGATATAGGCCAGTAGCCTGTGGGTAGGGAAGGGGGTTTATCTGGTTTCAGTAAAAGAATAATGGTAGCTTCTAGGATTGAGGGATCCAATACATTGGAAGAAAACATGAATTTATAAAGCCGAAGCAAAAGAGGAGAGAGATCCTTCCGAAAGAGTTTATAAAAGTTTGAAGGGAAGCCATCTGGCATCAGAACTTTGTCCAATGTTAAACTATCAATGGCCACTTCCACTTCCACCAATGTAACAGGTGAGGAAAGGAGTACCCGATGCTGGTCTGAGAGTTGGGGTAATGTAACTGACTTCAGATAAGAGGAGAGCCAGGAGCCGCCCAGCCTTTTCCTCTTGTTCAATGTACTTAGCTTGTGTTTTGAGAATAGCGTATTCAGCTTTTTCTTGCAGAAGCATTACATATTTGTCCCTGAGGGAGAGCAATGTCTGCAAAGAGTCTGGAGGAGAGGAAGCGGAGAGTGATTGCTCTAATGAATGAATTTGGTTAAGCAAAGAGAGAGCTTCTGACTCCCTTCAGTGTTTCTGTGTGGCCGCCAGATGGATAAATTCCCCCCTTAAAAAGCACTTCAAGGCACACCACTTATGGTGCACTCTTAGCACTGAGTTTTGATTAGAAGAAATAAAAGTCTGAGTCAGGTTGGATATCCTTGAAATTGTGTACTCTTCTTTCAGAAGCTGAGTATTAAGCCTCTACAGGGTGTCTTTCTGTGAATGAGCCTCTGGGGATAGTAAAATCCAGGCTACTGCACGATCCAAGAACACTATGGGCTCCAGACCACAGCTGCACAGTCCTGAAAGAAGTGAGAGACTAGTAAGGATGTAGTCAAGTCTAGAGGAGGTGTGATGTACCATCAAATAGAAGGAGAATGATCGGGATAGTGGGTTAAGAACCCGCCATGGGTCACATAATCCCAAAATGTCCATAAATTCCTGCAGGGCACGCTGGTCAGGTGATGGGGGTTTAAGGGGATAATTGGATCTATCTAGGTCTTGAGTAGGGGAAGATTCCAGTCTCCTCCTGTAATCAGGGGTAGAGAAAGATTTGGGGCAAGTTTATCTACTACATCCATAAAAAAGGCTGGGTCACATCCCACTGGCCCATAAACACTGCCCAGAACTAGGTCTCTGTGTTGCAGCATACCTTTAACAAAAATGTATCTTCCCAAGGGATCATGTATAGTGAGGTCGACCTGAAGAGATACTTTGTAACTAACCAGGATAGCAACCCCTCTACTTGAGGATGAATCACCAGAGGCAACCACCTGCCCAATTCCTTGACGATGGAGTTTGGAAGTCTCCTTGATGAGAAGATGAGTCTACTGCAGAAAAGTGATGTGGGCATTAAGCAAGGAGATGTGTTTTAGAACCTGATACCTTTTTAGCTGCTCTCTGATTCCCCTGACATTCCAAGTTAAAAATTTAAGTAAATTGTTGGCCATAGTCAGAACAATCACTCAGGCATAGAACCAAGACAATGTCAACAGGCAACACTCCATCCCTCCTTCCCCCTATCTTCCCCACAACATCTGTAAGCAAAACCCTCTTCAGATATAGAGAGGCATTGAGTGGTCCCCTTGAACCAGAAAGTTGACCCCCATCACAATTAATATCCCTCTCTGAATCCAGCTCGTACACATATGATTCCCCCTACTAAAGCCTAATGTAAGGTAAACTGCTTCAGCTATAATAAAGAGTACCCCCCCAACAAACCCACCCTTCCAACCCCAAAACTATTTACAATGGTCCTATCAATCCTCGGTGAATGGAGACACAAGGGAGAACTCTGAGGATCTTGAGGACCACCCCGTTGAAACCCTGAGCCCCCCTACCTCAATGAGTGGGGGTCTGGAAGAAGGACCATTAGGGGACAATTGGGCTAAAACGACAAGCCCTCGCTGGCTCAGATTATCCTTACCCCACCCCTTGTTTGTCCAGTCTAAAGCTCCTACTTCCAGCCTCCAATAAAGGAATGATATGAGTGTCAGTAGGGGCATAGTCAGGGTCAACCCACCCACTAGCCAGTACATGAGGCTCAACATCCCCAGGCTAGCCTCCTCGTCAGACTTTCCCCACCTCACCCACCCATCCACCCATCCAAACGTAACTTTTCAAAAACCAGAACTTAACAACATAGAAGGGCTGAGTTGGACCTTAAGGCCTGTCCTACCTGCTGTTTAGAAGCTTCCTGGCCAGGAAATGCAGCGGTCTACCGGAGTAACAGTCAGCAACTTAGAGTGCAAGCCTGATTAGGCCTTTATAAACAAGTTGTTCAAAGGGCCAGAGGAGAGAAAGCCCCCTGTCTGAGTGGTGAGAGAATGGAGGAGGAACAGGGGGTGCACACCAACTCCCACAGTCGATCCAGGGGGGTCTACCATCCACCACTAGTGTAATAAAGGTAGCAGCATAACTTGGCGTGGTACTCCAGTGAGCCTCAAGCACATAGCTAAGAAAACTAGCCAGGAATTGGACATCCCAGTGAGCCCACTAATCTGTGGGTTGGCATTTTCAGCAGGTGAATCCTCCATCTTTAATACCCACTTAATGGATCAGTCTATAGGGGAGCCTAAATGAAGCAGGAACAGTCCATTCCAAAACTGACCCTCCAGAAAGGAAATCCCAGCCTGAACAGTTCCCTAGCCCCTCCCAGTACCAGAAAGGTCCAAAACAGCACTGGGAAGAACCGATGGCTAGCACTCCATCTGATCAGTGGGATTGTGGGGCCAAAAATTTACAGAGGCACAGTACTGGTATCCCAGGAGACCCCAAAGCTCGGGATTACTCAGGGATTCTCCTAGAGCACAGTCACACCACAATTCCAGACAAGGTAAGGAAAACGAGCAATCCACAGAAAGTTCGAAGTGTAGAGGCATCGCAGCCAAACCTGGTTAGGGACTGCGGCTCAGGGAGTCTTGAAGAGATCTGGCAATCTGAGAGAGAGGTCTTCTGAGGACTGTGAAGGGGAGTCATAAGAATGCCAGGTTCTATCTATTAGTACCTGCAGTCGGGCTGGGTAGACCATTTTAAGTTTCAGGCTGGCTGCATTAAGCTTGTTTACAATGGAGTGAAATGCAGCCCACTTCTGTCTTGTTTCCAGTGGGAGATCTTGTGTGAAGTGTAGTCATTTCCCCTGCCAAGTGGCAGATTGTAGCTCCCTGGTCTTTGTGAGAACATGCTGCTTCTCCAAGTAGTTTAGGAATTTCAAGATGATGTGCCTGGGGGGTGCAGTATCTGGTGGTTGGGGCCGGAGAGAATTGTGTTTTTTTTTTGATAAGGTAGACTGGATTGTGGGGAGAAAGACCCATGACCTTCATGAACATCTTTTGAAGGAAGGCTGAGGGCCCTTCTTTGGCTTCTGGCAGTCTGAAAATTAGAATGTTGTTTCACCTACTGCGCCCCTCAAGATCTTCCATCTTAAGCTGAAGTTTATTTATTTGTTGCCTCAGTTTATGTATCCCTGGGTCTACTTTGTCCTTCCAGGATTCCAGAGAGGTTATACGTGCCTCCAAGCCCGATAGTCTGTGGTATAAATCTCCCATGTCTGCCCAGATGGACTTTAGCTCAGCAGCAATGTCCACCAGAGATTCCTTAAAGGGAATAAGTTATTGTAAAAACATGTTCTCAGTGAGCGGAATAGCTGAAGGTGAGGTGCTGGACTGTTTAGATGACTGCAGATTATGTGCTTTTTATTTCTTGATTTGTTTTTCTGATGTGGCCAGTGGGGTATGCCGAGGAGAGGCTTGCTTAATTTCCTTCTTCATCATGGCCATGAATGCAGATAGCAATGTTCCAAAGGAGGATATAACAGTGCAGTAAGCAGGTAGCAACAATAAACTGTGTTGTCTAGCCCCGAACTGTAGATTTGGAAGGCAGATTACAGTAGATGGGCAAGGCGGGTGGCAGGAGCTGACTGAAGGAGGAGCTATGGAGTCGAGAGCACCACGCGATCTCCTCAAAAGTCTAGAAATTTGATATTAGGGTTCCCACCCCTACCACCACCACTCTCCACACACCAACAGGCATCAGGGTGTGCCATGGGGTCTTCAGGCCTAACTCTCACCCTATTCTCCTATACTATACTATACTATATTATACTATACTATATCAGCTTGTTTACTCGTGGAATGGGGTGAGAGTTAGGCCTGATAACCCCATGACACATCCTGATGCCTGTTGATGTGTGGAGGGGTGGTGATAGGGGGTGGAAACTCTAACATTGAATTTCCAAACTTTTGTCGCTGTACTATATACCATAACTGATGCATCAGTGGCATTTTTGCAATTAATATATATATATATATATATATATTCTATGCAAAAAACTTTATTAATGCATCAGTTAGGGCTCTGCTACAGCAAAAAAAAGCAAGGAAATTTGGTATTAGGGTTGGCTCCCCATGGAGCTAGCCCACCCAACTGGCATCAGGATGCGCTTTGGGTAGTGGGCCTCAACTCTCACCCCATCACATGTGTAAAGAAGCAGAGGTATAGGAGAATGGGGTGAGAGTTAGACCAATGACCCCAACGCGAACCCTGATGCCGGTTGGGAGGGGGGTTAACCAAGAGGGGGGTATTTCTCTTAACCCATACTGAATTTCCTCAATTTTTGCTGTAGAAGAACCCTAACTGATGCATTAATTAAGTTTTTGCATAGAATTTCTACTTTTTAAGAAAGAAATAAAAAGTAGAAAGTTATAAGAGTTGGTGGAGCGCTGGGCCCTTTGGGCCCCGTGCTCCCACCAACATGTAAGTGTCAGGCCACATTACACATCCAATGACTAAAAACTACATTCACAACAGCAAGGCCAGCAACCAAACAAATGTTAGTTTAGTAGAACAATAGAAAACACTGTCCTCAAAACGTAAAGTGTGTCCCACAATATGTCCACAAAAAATATATTGTCCGACACATATAGACCTCTATTAACATCTACAAGACATGCCGTCAACACCTTCCAAATTTCAAGTAAAAATAAAAATAAGAATTTGCAGTCTCATGATCAAAGAATTTTCAGGCTCACGAACAAAGATTTAAAAACCTTATAAATCAAAAAATTGAAGGAATTACGGTAAACCATCACCATGGTTCAACAGAACAAAACCACCTGAGTAAAACCCACCCTCATTTGACTTCCTATGACACCCCTGGGCTGAGAAAATAGATTTTTTATTTGGGCCATCTCGTCCCTAGCTCACGATCACAATCAAAGAATTTGCAGGCTCGCGATCTAAGAATTTGCAGGTTCATGAACAAAGAATTAAAAATGGTGAATCGCGAATGTTTCACCAATTTGAACTGAACCAACAGAATGCCCTATAGAACGGACCCTTCTGAGCAAAATTCACCCTCATTTGTGTCCCTAGCCCACCCCTGAGCTGAGATATTAGTGTTTTTAGGTCGCAATGCAAGATCGCGATCAAAGAATCTCACAATCAAAGAATTTGCAGGCTCGTGATCGAAGATCGTTAGCGAACCGCAAATTAAGATTTTAAAAGCTTGTAACTCTATTTTTTGACCGATTTGGATGGAACCAAAGCCATGGCTCAATAGATCAGTGTCCCCTGTGTAAAACCCATCGAAAGTTTTTCTTCAGAAGTGGCCCCTGCACCGAGATATTTGTGTTTGTTCGATCAGAAAACTGAAAACAAGATGGCGGACCCCATGGTCAAATAGTTTTTGAAATTCCTCAGGAACAAGGATTCTTGAACCATGAGGCTGCAAATTCTTTGACCGCCAGGTGGGATGAGATGGCCAAAACACCCATTCTTTGATCGCAATAAATACATATAAATTTTCCCATTGACTTATAGTGGGAACTTAAAATGGTCATAACCTTTGAAAGGCTTAATATTTTTTCCCCAAACAAAAAGCGACATGTTCAGCCACCAAAGCTCTTTCAAATGAGCCATCTTGCAGAGTGGCACACCACACAATGGCTGTGCAGAACCACATTTAGAATGCCAAAAGGTGCCTCCCAAAATGGATAATTTTACATTTTTCAGTGCTTTTGTACATGAAGACTGGCACTCTGACTGAAATGCAATTTGGCAGATCAAGAGATCTAGTGCACTCCAATGTGTGTTCCAAATTTCAAGCAAATCTATTGAATGGGTCCAAAGTTATTAACATCCAAACTTTTGACTCTAGTATGTAACTGGCCGCTCAACCCTAACTATAGTGGCGCAAGCGCACCACTATAATATATATATATATACACACACACACACATATACATAATATTGCAGTCAGTTACATTCATACATCTTTTAGGGTTGAAGCACAAAACACAAATAGTGGGGAAATACAAAGTTAGGGGAGAAATCCTTGGAGCCTTGCTGAATCTGTGGTATGCTGTTCCTCTGGGTTTGAGCTATCATGTGACACAGAGCTGATATTATGCTTAAGGGGAAGTAAGTAGTTAGTTAAGAAGAAAAGCAGTCATCAGGCATAGGAATGGTGCAATGTAATTGATTTGGGGGTCAGAATCTTCAGAGACATGTTCTGGAGACTGATGTGCTGCCCAATATGCAAGCATCTCTTTGGGAAGAGAGCAGAGGTCACTGGTCTAAGGGCCAAACTAGCATGAGTACAGGGTGCAATCTGCCTCACCCAGTGGTCACTAAAGTTGCTGCTTCTCCATCAAAAAAAAAAGCCTAGAAAGAGTTAGAGAGACTGGAACTTCATGGGCTCCAGAAGGGTGTGGGGCAGGTGAGGAAGAGAGCACCCCTCAGGCCTTACCACCATATAATTCCTTTGCAATTGTGGTGGGATTAGGAAGCTAGGGTGAGGTTTCCAAGGGAGTGGGAAAGGAGGGGGAGGAGGCAGTCCTGAAGGGATTAGGCCCCAAGGAAGGGGGAGAGTTCCCCAGCCAAAGAGCAGGCAGATGCTAGGGGCATAGAGTTGGGAGAAGGGGAGGGAAGAGACAGGGTAATACAGTGCTTACCAGGTCCTTCAGCAGGGAGGAATGGATGGCAGATCATAGAGATCATCAGGGAAGAGGAGGAAGGGAGAGATCTGGATGTCATTGTCCATCTGGGGACTAATGACCTGGTCAGGGAACACATAAGGGGTGGTGCAGGACAGGTTTAGGGAGCTGGGGAGGGGTCTGAAGCATGTAGCTTACATGGTGGCCTTCTCTGAGCTGCTTCCTGTATACAGCCAGGAGAAGGCTAGGGAACACTGCAACAGGGCCTTCAACAAGTAGTCAAAGGCATGGTGCAAGGAGGAGGGTTTTGGCTACATTGGAGACAGGTTCGACATGGAGGGATAGAGGCCTGTACAACGGGATGTCGGCCATTCATGCAGGAGTCAAATGGCAGTCCTGGGTGGAAGGTTTAGTGCCTCTTTAATGGGGATTTAAACTGGCCAAGGTAGGTGGTAGAAAAACTGAGGGAAGCAGAGATTGTCCCTCTCCAGAGAACAGAGCAGCAGAGAGGATATGCACAAGGGAAATTACCTCCCCAGTGGTAAAGGAGAATACGGACAAGAGGGAGGGCAGGACTGATGGGTCAGGAAGAGAAACTAAAGCTGAGATAGAAAGGATACAACACAGTATTTGCAAACCAAGAGATTCTAGTTTCCAATAAGATTCAGATATATTTTTTAACCACTGAGAAGTTAAGGAAGAAAGAAAGAACAGAAACAGCAAGTGAAGAAAGGGAGAAAACAGGGAAATTGTGGGACTGTTAGAGTGGTCAGTTCCTATAGTACCTACCACAAGGAAAGTTTGATTGCACAGTCAGACAGGACAGAGATAGACAAGTGACAAAATAAGAGAGGACAGAATAGATCCTTGCTTTCATCTCTCTCTCTCTGCATAACAAATGGGACAGGGTCTTATCTAACCCTGTCACCTATCCCCCCCCCCCATTAAGAAGGAACCTGTTTTTTTTCCTCTTAAAAACAGATTTTTAAAACCTTCTTTTATTTCTCTTTTAACGTTACCTTACAATATTTACATTTCTTTGCACATGCAGTATCCCTTTTCCATAATTAATTACAGTCAACATTTCAGTTAAGCACACACATTTTTAATCTTCTGAATTCTCAGATTTTGAATCATATCTTGACAGAAAATCAGTACTGCCATTCTCTTTTTTGGATTTGTGCATCACTTTGAATTTAAATGGTTGTAGTGCCAGGTACCAACTTGTGATTCTTGGATTTTTATCCTTCATTTGATTAGGCCAACAGAGAGGATTGTGATCTAAGTACAAAGAAAGTCAGCTCCTAGCAAACAAAACTTAAGGGACCCCATTGCCCATTTCGCAGCAAGGCATTCTTTTTCAATAGTGGAGTAGGTTTTCTCTCTGTCATGAAGTTTCCTACTAATATACAGAATGGCATGTTCCTTCCCATTTATATTCTGACTCTGGACTGCACCTAGCCCTGCCTCGGATGCATCTGTCTGTAGCAGAAATTATTTGTCAAAGTCTGGAATTATTAAAACAGGCCCTGAACATAATGCAGCCTTTATGGCCTCAAAAGCTTCATCACACTCTGGGGACCATTTGACATTATTCAGGTGCTGTTTTTTTGTGAGGTCAGTCAGGGGAGTGACTAACTGTGCAAAGTTGGGAACAAATCTTTGGTAGTAACCAGCCAGACCTAAAAATGGTCCTGACAGTGTTTCTTTATTTTAGGGACATGACTGTTAGCTATAGCTTCTGTCTTGGAAATCTCTGGCTTTACTTCTCAGTTTCTCAAAATTTAATCTAAATTCCTGGCTTCCTGCATGCCTAATGTGCTCTTGGTAGGATTAATTGTCAGACCTGCATTTTTGATAGATTGGATAACTACTCATAGGTGTCCCAGTTGACTTTTCCAGTATGGACTGTACACCACAACATCATCCAGGTAAGTAGCACCATAACCAGTGTGAGGGGCTAGAATTACTACTGGAATACATGTGCCATGTAACCAAACAGCATGGTTGTGAACTGATAGAATCCAATTGGAGTGGAAAATGTAGTTTTGTCTCTGGATTCTTTAGGGGGAATTTGCCAGTAACCCTTGGTGAGATTGAAGGTACTACTGCACTTGCCACTTTCCAATCTTTTCACAAAATCACCTATCCTGGACATAGGATAGCTGTCAAATACGGACACTTGATTATGTTTCCTAAAATCAAAGCAAATTCTTATACCTCCTTCTTTTTTATTTACTATCACCATTGATGATGAACGAGCACTTCTCAATTCTTCAGTGATACCCAACATTTTTATTTTTTGTAGTTCCTTAATCAACTCAGCTCTTAACTGTTCTGGTAATCTGTATATCTTTTGTTTGACAGGGCAAGCATTCTCTGTCACTATAACAAGTGCAACTCCTTTTTTCTCAGCCTGGCACTGCGGTAAAAGTACTTTTAGATGTCTTTACCTACTGTAGTTTTGAATTTCTGCAGTTTGTTCTGTGGGTAAGGAAACAGTCACCTTTACAGCATCAGAAGATACAGTTTGTTCCAGTCTGTTATAAACTGTATCAATATCATCTGTAACAGTTTCTAGAAATATTTCCAAAGTCACAATCAGCTAGTTTAGTTTCAGCATTTTCATATATCAACCACTTATGTCCATCGGTCTTTTGTTGCCACTGTTTTTTCAGGTGTCTTCTTTCTTTCTTTCCTGGACTTCCAGATCTTGGAGCTGGTCTCAAACAAGTCCAAATCAAAGTCACCAAAAGGAAAAGAGTCCCCACCATCTGGGATTTATTTTGCCTGTGCTCTTGTTATCATAGCTGCTGAAACTGTGGGATTTACTCTGTGATTAACTTCAGAAATCCTAGGACGTCATTTCTGATAATCACAGGTACAGGTAACTTAGGTACTGCCCCCACTTTCATTTGGTGTGACACCCCATTAATGTTCATAGTCACTTGAGAGGTGGGATAGTACTGAGTGTCTCCATGGATGCATATAATCCCAGTGCCTGGTCCTTTTGCAGGTCATTTCTCAGAACTTCAGCATGCACCAGGTCTGTCATCTTCCCAAATCTATAAGTCCTTTCAGAGTCTTATCCCCCACCTTGATATCTTTTAAATGCATGCCCCAATTTTCTAAGATCAAATTTGCTTCAGTGTTACCCTCCTTACTTTTATGGCAGTTTCAGGCAGTATGGCCCAGATCATTACAGTTACAGCAAATAAAGTATTTGGCTGCAGATTTGTTACCCCCATCAGAGTTCTTATTTGACCTAGAGTTAAATTGGGAAAAAGAGGATATAACCAGTCCCTGGCTGTTACTTAAGTGCTATGGTATCTGTCTGGCCATCTGATGGTCCTCAGTTAAAGAAACAACCTTTTCCCCACTTTCTGGCTGGTGTTCTTTTATCCAAAGCTACATGTGTGTAGGAATGCAAAGTTTTTAGCTGTTTGTTTTGTCATTGCCTACCGCCCAGATGGTTTGGAATTTTGGTTTGAGATGTTCAGGGTAGGAAGGGCCTGCCCCAGAATGAATCCATTCCCAGATTATAAGGATCTGAAATGTTGATTCTGAGCATGCTCAGTAGGATATCAAACTTCTATCAAAAAGACCTTGCTGAGCATGCTCAGAACTGAAATTTCAAATCCTTATAACATGGTGTTGGATTAATATTTTTTCACCAATCCTACAAAAGGCACCATTCTTGTCAAGTCCTTTCTGCTCCGAAAGCTTCAGACAAAAATTCCAAACTGTCCAGGCAGTAGGTAATGACAAAAAAAAAAAACAGCAAAAACTCTTGACACCACTGGCCCACCAGCACAGCTGTTGGATTTCTGCCTGTGACGCTGATGACCCAATTTTGGAAATGGACCTGGGTGTTGGAGGGCTGGTGGGGGGGAGATGGCTTGAGCATCCCATGACTGCTCACCTTCTCCTGGGATGGAGGGGGTACACGGCCCGGTGTTTGCTGGCCCCTGGTGAAGGCCAAGGGTATGACCGCATGTCAGGCATTGCTGTGGGATGGAGCATGATGAACATTGGCTTACACCTTGACATCATATGGCACATCATGCTCCCATAAGAAAATCAGGAAAATGCCCCCTGATTGACCAGATGATGGTCGCCAGTCCCCTGCCACCATGAAGCCTCGGATAGCCTGGACCGACTCCAGCAGCACCTGGATCAACTGGATGCACCTACTGGTGCTTTCTCCCTGGAAGGGGGGACCCATACAATGAAGGGATATGTTGAGTTCCCTGGGGGCTGCGGTATGGGGCAGTGGTTGGTGGCGGGGGGGAGAGACAGCAGGGTGCACCTAGGTGACATGAAGGAGAGACCAGTCAGGGGAGTATGTGGGGAACAAAAAAAACCTTGACACTCCTAAAAATGCGCTCTCTGGATCTTGGAATCCACACATTCAACTGACATGAAACCTGGGGAATCAAGACACCTTGCCCGCCAGACTGCAAATAAAAAAAGTCATGCAATTCCATTGAATGGGGGAAAACTATTAATATAATTATACATAGTATATATATGTTTATGTGTATATGTGTATATATATATATATATATATAAATATACAGTATATATATAATATACACACACACACACACACACACACACACACACACACACACACACACATATGTATATCTACATACAGTATTATAGTGATACAGTAGCACCACTATTCTTTGGATTGAGTAGGCTATTTTTTTTTTCCATCTTCGATTTTCCTCCTTGACCTGCAGGCAGCCCTCTGTCTTCCTCCAGTCTACTAGCTGCTGCTCACCAGGCACCCCCAAGCCCTGTGTCTCCCATGTATTGTCCCCCATGGTGGTACAGAAGGGAAGGGGGCTGTCCCCCACTCCTGTACAAATATCCGGAGTGGGCAAAATGGGTGGTACCCAAGAGAGTGATACTGGCATGCTGGAGGGGCTTCATATAGCCTGCAGTCATATTTTTCACTTTTTTCCTGTTTCCTCCCCTTGCAACCATGATTGCACACATGTGGAGGTATACACATGTCACAATGCCACTCTTCTTGTCTCCCTAGACTCTGATGCTGCCCCTTATCCTCCACCAGGAGGCAGCCAAGGAGCGGGACAACATGTCCACCCATCCCATGGAGAGGAGAGCTGTTGTCAGATGCTCAGTCATCTGCCTCCCCTGATGACCCCCAGCAACCCGAGCTCACTCCTAAACCCGGGTCACTGGCATGGCACGAGGTGTGGCATCCAGCACCTCAACCCTCAGCCTCACTGGGCCGGCGAGTAGGCTGTTTAATTTTAAACCCCTAACATTGCACCTTAACAGCTTTGCCCCCATTCAATGGAATTGCACAAACTTTTGCACAGACAATCTGGGGACAAGGTCTCTTGATTTTCCAAGTTTTCTTCCAGTTGCTTGTGCAGATTCCGAGATCCAGATAGTACATTTTTAGGAAAATGTGTTGGATGGGGCTGCTGATTTTGTAATCGCCTACAGCCCAAATGGTTTGGAATTTTGGTTTGAAATGTTTCCGGGTTGAAAGGGGTTGTCCCACAATGATGCCTTTGTTGGTTTGGTGAAAAGATATTCATCTGTTCCTAAGTTATAAGGATTTCAAATTTTGGCTACGAGCATGCCCAGCTGGATCTTTTGGATAGATGTTTCATGCCTTACTAAGCATGCTCAGAGTCAAAAGTTTAAGTCCTTATAACTTGGGAATGGATTAATATTTGTTTTTTCACAAAACCAATGAAAGGCACCATTCTGGGGCAAGCCTTTTCACAAAGGTTCACAAAGGGAAACAGGAGCATAAAGGCTATGTGTCCATAGTTGCTCCTTCTATTAGTAGTATGCCAACATGCCACCCCATCAAAAAATGTGCCAAGTCTCTGCTTGAAATTAGTCTTACTAGTGCAAGTAATCACATATAATTGTAAACTATTCCAACGGTTCACCACACATACAATGGCAAAATATTTTCTTTATTTGTTCAAAATCTAATTGGTATAAGCTGTAAATAATGATCTCGGGTATTAAACTCTCTATTCTTGAAGGACAGTTTCAGTTGATCAAACCAATACTGGTCATTGATAATGTCATCCATTAATAACAGATTGCCCCTGAGCCTTCTATGCTGCACAGTGTAGAATTCTAAATGCTTTAATCTATCTGCATAAGGTATGTTATGCAAACCTGTGATAAGTTTAGTTACCCTCCTCTGGACTCTTTCTATTTTAGTTATGTCAGTGACCTAATATGAGCACCATACCTGGCATGCATTCTCCAAGACTGGTCAGACATAGGCACGATATAGTGGCATAATTATCTCTTTTTTTTCAACAAACAAAATTTATTATATCAAGCTCATTATTTTATTGACTCTAGCTACTACTGTAGAGCATTGGTCTTTTCAGGTTAGGGAGTTATTTATTATAATGCTGAGATCCTTTTCACTGTCTACTGAATTTTTTTTTCCATATGTATTTTGCTCCCTATGCAGGCTTGACGGGGGCTGTGATCCCTCCCTAGGAGAGGTACATCCCCTGGACTTGATCCCCAGCTTGTCCACCCCCAGGGTTCTCCTGCAGATTCCCTCTCCATGGCAGGGCCAGGGTGGGGGTACTGGCATCCTCCCCACACAAGTACATCACATCTGGTGATAGGGGATGGACTCACCGGAGCAATCGAACCATCATGGGTCCTGTTGAGCCCGGCATTTTCCTCCTGTTTTTCACCTGCACCCATGTCCATGCCATGGGTGGGAAGGCAGTCTCTGCTGCCACAGAGGCAGCCAGTCACCCTGGACAAGGGCCAACCCCTTGCGTGGTTGCTTGCATGCACCAACCCCCAGCAGTCTCTAGGTGTCGGCTGACAACATGTGGTGCAAATCCCCCCACCTCAAGAAAGGAGAGCAGTCCTCCAGATGCACTATCCTTCCTCCTCTGGCCAGCCCCGGAGCAACCTGAGTCTATTCCTGAACTCGGGTCATTGGCATGGTGTGAGGTACGGCATCTAGCACCTGAACCCTCAGTGCCACCCTGCCAGCCACTGTCTACAGATTTTAATAGAGTGCCACATAATGTGTACGTATGAGATTAATTTTTTTCTTCCCATATGAATAACATTGCATTTGGAGGTATTAAATCTTATGCCCCATCTATATACCCATATAGATACTCTGTCTAGGTCTTCCTGTAGACTTCTAATACTTGCAGAGGTTTTACTGGGGCCTCCTATTTTGGTATTGTCAGCGTACTTTACCATCCAATTAGAAATGTTGTTGCCTAGATCTGGCATAACAATTTGAAAAGTAATGGGGCCTAAAACAGATTTTTGATATACCCCACTAGTTATTCTTGCTGTATGTGAGAGATAGCCATAAATAGAGACTCTCTGGAAATGATCTGTCAACCAATTGTCAACCCATCAAATTAATAATGGGTCAAGTTCCAGATGCATTCCTTCACATATCTGGTCCTGTGTAGTACAGTATGGTCTGCAAGCCCATTGGTCCACACTGTGGACCAATAGGTGTACAGAGCATACTGTACACTGTCATTTGGCGGGTGGCTGGATGGTATGTCGGTGGGGTGCTACCACCTGCCGATGCCGGGGGGTGCTGAGTGGCTGGGGGCCCTCCGTGGGTGGGAGGTGAGGGGGTACCAGTGGACCACCAGGTACTTCTTGGATAGCTACAACTGCCTGTGATCAGGTATGGGGGCACCGCTAGCCCATCAGGTATACATTATTTATTCTAATCCCTGCGATTGGGCATATGGGAGCAGGGGGGCTGCAATATGCCACCAGGGATACAATACTAGTTCAGATGCCCACGACTGGGTGTAGAGGTGGGGCCACTAGACTACCAGGGTTACTTTATTTATTCAGATGCCCACGATCAGGCATGCGGGGTGGGGGGGAACTGAAGTACCGGGGGGACAGGGTGCTAGTGGACGGTGGTCCTGCTGGGCAGGTGGCCACCCACGGCTGGTGGCTGCTGTGTTGCACCTTGCAATACAGCCACCCACCTGTGAGTGGCTGGGACTTGTTCCTACATTTCCAGGGCTCAACTTTGAGAGCCCCTATGTAGCGCAATGCAGGGTTGCACCGGCATATGCGCTGCACATCCCAGGCTGAATATTGGGATGTGCCGCATATGCATGGACACGCCCCTGCATCTGTGCCACATATCACTACATTGCAGCCTGGCCCATCGGGATTTGCTCAGCACTGGGCAGCCCTTTCAATATCCCAGCGGGGCGCAATGCGGGGTTGCGCTGGCGCAACCCCTTTGAATATCCCGGCCTTGGCATATATCCTTTTTTTATACTTTATTAGCTTAATGATCTTTTTATTAAGCCACTTTGGTTTTAAACCCCTGCTATTATATTTATTAATTTTTGTAGTGTATGCATCATATTTTGCCTTGATTGTTGTTTTAAGACTGTTCCACAATTCCTTAACTGTCTTACCATTACAAATCCTTTCCCAGTTGGTGTTTGTAATTACTGAGTTAATGCTACTAACATCAGTGGAGCGATATGCATAAACTTCTGTGCACCCAAGCATTCTGTTGATGTTACAAGCTATATCAAAGATTATTCCTGTATTGTCTCTAGAGACTAGAGAAAGGGTAGTCTGATGACCTAATATTACAATAGATTTGAGCCCAGTACTAGGTCAAGAAAATTAAGACCTCTTGTTGGTTCTTTAATGTACAGTAACCCCTTGCTATAACGAACCTCGTTATACTAAACCATCGTGTATAATGAACGTTTGTCTTGGTTCCCAATATTTCTGGCAACAGACTCAGAACTATTCATAACCACAGATTTCAACATTCAAAAAAATGTTTTTCATTACTGAAACCATGGTCAATTTCTGTGCTACAAAACTACCCAGAACCACTGATTTGTTCTAAAAAGTTTTCCTTTACTGTACTGTCCTTTACTGTACTGCAATGCCGGTATGCCATAATGTGTACTGCCCGTGTAGAGAACCATGATCCTGGTCAATTTCTGTGGCATTTTCCCCTACCTGTCCTGATGTTAATTAGTGTGTGCTCCATATATTTCTACATATCCTCAGCTGAAGCATGCCTTGTGGAATGCTTACAGTAGTTTGTAAACCTCTGGCCCACAATTTGATGAAATTGAAAGCGAAGTTAAGAATAAAAAAGTTAATGAAAACATTGATCATGCTTCTGTGTTTCTGTCAATCACTGCTCTGTCATCAGTGTGTGCATGCTGGAGGGTTGGGGGGGTCTGTTGCCTAGAGACTGTAAACCAGTCATAAAGGTGCCACTTACAAACACAGTTTAGATTTAGGATTTTCTAAACATGAAGCTTCCCTTCTACTCAGTGGAGTAAAAGCTTGCAATTCTTGACCTCATGAAAGATGGAGAGAGCCTTGCCAAAATCAATAAGCGACTGGCTTCTCGAAGAGCACAATCTGTACATAGTACAATCAGGAAGGTGCCTTCTGGGATTTTGTGCAGGACTGTTCAGAGGGGGATGCTCTTAAAAAATGAAACTTCATCAGGCAGATGAAGAGGAGGTCGATAAGGCTCTGCAACTTTGGTTCCAGCAGCAAAGGGCAACTGGGGTCCCCCTGTCTGGTGCCATCATCATAGAAAAGGCAGAGCAGTTACTAAAGTATCTATGTAGCAGGCTCTAAATTCACTGCTTCCACTGGCTGGCTCTGGTGTTTTCAGAAATGCCATGGCATCTGACATGTGTTTATCGCTGGACAGAGCCACAACAGTGATGATGTTGCTGCATCTGAGTTCATACCTAAACTCAGACATGTCATTCAAGATGGAAGCTACCTTCCAGAACAGGTCTATAACTGTAATGAAACAGTACTGTTCTGGAGGTGCCTTCCAGGTGAAACACTTGCTTCAAAAAATGAGAGCAATGCTACAAACGGCTTCAAAATAAGCAAAGACAGAGTGACCCTCCTGCTGGCCTGCAATGCTGATGGCAGTCACAAGATAAAACCCTTGATGATAGGGAAGTTCAAAAACCCCAGGTGCTTTCACCACTGCAACATGTCCTCTTTACTAGTTCAATATGATACCAACCGAAGTGCCTGGATGACTGCAAAGATCTTTAAGGACTGGTTTTAGCACAGTTTCATGCCATCTGTCAGGACTCACCTGGCAAAGAAGAACCTCCCTCCAAAAGCTCTCCTCTTACTGGACCAATGTCCCGCTCACCCTCCTGAGAGTGAGATCATATCCATTGACAGAAAAATCAGGACCATGTTCCTCCTTAAAAATATCACCTCCTAGCTACAATCACTTCATGGTGGAATAATTGCCTCATTCAAAAAATTGTACCAAAAATGACTTCTTGGTGACCTAGTGTCAGCTGACACAGGAGCGAGTGTCACCAAATTTGTTAAGAAACTGACGCTCAAGGATGTGGTACATTTAACTGGTGAGGCATGGGATTTGGTTACACCTGGCATAATTGCCAGTTGCTGGACTGCTACTGTGGGCGCACTGCCACAAAGCTTGATGCACCAGAGGATGAAGATCCAGATGATGCACCATAAATTGTATCAAAGAAAGCAAACCTTAATCTTCCAGCAGCTGAGGATGTGATCAGAGACTGGATAACACATGATGATAGCATACAGATGAGCAAGCAGATGACTGACTCTGAACTTGTGGATGCTGTAATGCAGACTGCAGTGGAATCCAATGATGAAGAGGAAGAGGGAGAGGAAGAGGATGTGGAGCTGATGCCAGGACATCAGAAGCCATTAGAGGAATGGAAGAGAGGCTGGCATGGCTACAGGCACAAGCGATGGATCCTATAAAAGTCCTATAGCTAAGACAAATTATTTCTTTTGCAAAGGATGTTGCTGAGAAAGTTTCAGAAAAACATCAAACAAAGTTGACAGACTATTTTAAATGAATAAATCCAAATAAAACAAAATAACATTTTCTATAAAGTTATCCTGACATCCTGGCAGTTGTCGAAACCTGGCTCATGCCATCAGTACCAGACCATTCAATCAGTCTTCCTGACTACAATGTCTTTAGGCTGGATCGCCTCTCCAAAAGAGGCAGGGGCTGTGCTCTCTACCTAAAAGACTCCATACAAGGGCACCACATCATTACCTCACTCCAACCCACAACTGCTCAGATACTGCCAGTGAGAATCCTCCTCGGAGCCCAAAACAAAACCCTCACTGTTGCCACCATCTACATCCCTCCCAAAGAACAGGGAACTGGTCAAACAGCTGTTCTTGACTTTGTAAAGTCACTCCCGCCGGACACCGAATCCATCCTCCTAGGTGACTTCAACATCAACTGGCCTGCAGCCAATGCTGGTGCACACAGGGATATCATTGCTGCAGCAAACCTCACACAAATGGTTGACTCACCAACCAGGTAAAATTACAGGACCGGAACCTGCACACTCTTGGACTGGATCCTTATAAGTCACCCATCACGGATATCTAACACTAATGTCTTCCCTGACTCTGTCAGTGACCACTCCCCTGTTAGCTGCACCTGGTCAAATAGATTCATCAAACCACCGCCAAAAACTATCACCAGCAGGGTTCTACCATGTGGTCACATTCCTCGACTCAAATCCCACCTCCTCCATCAAGACTGGTCCCCTATCTTCAATGCAACCAACGTAAACACTGCCCTTGACCACTTCATAAACATCCTCACTGTGGCCTGTGACATGTATGCTCCTATTAAGAAATGCAAAGTCAAATCACTCAGTAACCCTAGGCTCACAGGTGACATGCTAAAAACAAGACACCACCTATGGGAGCTGGCCAGAAGCTCTGGAAGGTACAATGACATCCAAAACTACAAACGTGCCTGCAATGGCTGCACCAAAACCATCCGGCAAACGAAGTCCACCTACTATAAGCATGTCCTCACAAACTCCTGGGGCAATGGTTGGGAATTCTGGAAGAACATAAAGGAACTCACTGGGAATCCACCCAAACCCCCCATCAATACTCAACATCAACGGAACCACAACCCTCAACCAAAAACCATTGCGGGTACCTTTCACAAAGCCTTTACTGACCTCAGCACTGTCCTACCCCAGGACTACTTCAAAGATGGTGAAGCCCTCTGTCTGCAATGAACACTACCCCACCAGCTCCCCCCACTTCTACTTCAAAGCAGTCAAGGCTCACCAAGTATGCAAATATGTTACCAAAGCCCTTGGTAAATCAAGATTCAGTAATGACTCCCTCGATCTCAAAATCCTGTCTCTCACACTTGATGAAGTGCTTAGTCCTCTGACCAGAATTTTCAACCTCTCCCTCAGCCTTAGCCAGTTCCCAGACAGATGAAAATCTGCCACTGTCAGCCCAATCCATAAAAGTGGTGACAAAACTGCCCACAATAACTACAGACCTATCTACCTACTACCCCCACTCTCTAAGGCACTAGAATGCATCATCTCGGACCAGCTCACAGAATACCTGGATACATACAACATCCTGTGCAAACAACAACACGGGTTCCGCAAAGGTCACAGCACCTCCACAGCCCTACTTGAATTCACCGGTGCAATCCACAATGCACTTGACTCCGGCAAACTACTAGGCTCAATCTACATTGACTTAACTAAAGCCTTCGACACCATCAGTCACCGCCTCCTGCTTGTCCAGCTTCAGAACACTGGGCTGTCAACTGACTCCACTGGCTAGTTTAAGAGCTACCTTGAAGAACGGTCCCAAACAGTAAGAATCGCTGATACACTCTCGGACCCTAGACCGGTCCATTTGGGAGTCCCCCAGGGCTCCATTCTGGTACCCCTCCTCTTCAGCCTATTCTTAAAGTCACTACCAGACAGCTGCCAAGAACAAATAATTCTCTACACTGACGATGCTGTGATCCTCACCTCGGACCCTGATCCAATCCAGTTACAAAATAAACTTTAGCGGGCCTTCTCCTCCATCGAATCCTGGTTCCTAAACCATAAGCTGCTTCTCAATCAGAAAAAAGACAAGTCTATGGTCTTCTGCAGCCCCCACAACAAAAACAAACAACTCCACCTCTCCATTGCAACTGAACAAGGAGCCATCCTAGAGCAAACACAATCATTCAAGTACCTCGGCATCACCCTTGATCCTCACCTCTCATACGCTGTCCATATCAGCAATGTTGCAAAGTCTGCCAATGCGAGGTTAGGCATATTATTCCGGCACAGGAAACACCTAACCCCAGAAGCACTATCAGTGGCCTTCCAAAGCTCCATCATCAGCATCATAGACTATGGTCTTATCATATATGGGTCTGCAACTACCACTGCTCTCAAAAGTATCATGACCTCCCTGAATAAGGCATGTCATCTCATCACTGGCTCACATCGCCGTACCCACACATGTGACCTTTATTCTCAATCTGGATGGCTTCAACTGGACAAACGCATAAAATACCAAACCTGCATCACAGCCCAGAAAATTATAATGGGGCTTGCCCCACCTGGTGTCTGTGCCCTCCTTAGGCCTAGACATAGGAACGTCACTACAAGGAGATCTAATTCCCATCTACTACATATCCCACAATGTCACACAACCCAAGGACAAAGATCATTCACCTATTGGGCATCCAACTGGCTCAACTCTCTTGGCAGTGGCATAGCGACTGCTCCAAAACTCGGCCTCTTCAAGTGCCTCTCACTGCTTGTATCCGGCGATTACCCATCTTAACATTTCCACTGTTCCAGCTGCACATGCCCCAGTACCCAGCACTTACAAGCAGTCTTTGCACCCCTAGCACCTTACCTGTTGTATTCCCATGACAAGGCCCCCTGGCTGCACTGTCTTCCATCCTCGCCCACCTCCCTCCTGTATCTCCATTCTTGCCCCTGCCCCAACCACCTCTCATACTTCCCAAGTGGGTCCCAAGATGACAGCCTGGGTAAAGAATTGGCTGGAGAATAGGACACAGAGAGTAATAGTAAATGGAGTCCACTCAGAAGAAAGGAGGGTTACTAGTGGGGTACCGCAGGGTTCAGTATTAGGACCGTCCTCTTCAATGTCTTTATAAGTGACATTGCAGAAGGACTGGAAGGAAAAGAATGTCTCTTGCAGATGACACTAAGATCTGCAACAGAGTTGATGCACAGGGTGAGGTGGAAAGGATGAGAAGGGACTTGGCAAGGTTAGAGGAATGGTCAAATGTATGGCAGCTTAGATTCAATGCTAGAAGTGCAAGGTAATGCACCTGGGAAACAAAAACCCAGGGAAGAGTACACAAGGGGGTGAGATACTAACAACAACAAAAATGGAAAGGGACCTGGGGGTAGTCATATCAGATGACTCAAAGGTGGGCAAGCAATGTGAGAGGGCAGCAAGGAGGGCTGGGGGGATACTGGGATGCATAGGGAGAGGCATCACCAGTAGAAAACAGGAAGTTGTTATCCCTCTGTACAGACAGCTGGTGAGACCCCATCTGGAGTACTGTGTGCAGTTCTGGAGACCCAATCTCCGCAAGGACATAGACAGGATGGAAGCTGTCCAGAGGAGGGCAACTAAAATGGTGCAGGGTCTGCAACGGAAAACATATGAAGAGACTAAAGGAGCTTAATATGTATAGCCGAGGAAAGGAGGGAGAGGGGACATGATAGAAACTTTCAAGTACCTCAAGGGAATCAACAAAGTCAAGAGGTAGCATCTTTCAAAAAAGAGGTGTGCAAGAACAAGAGGCACAATTTGAAGATGGGGGCGGCTCAGAGGTAATTTAAGAAGTATTTTTTCACAAAGAGGTTGTGGATGCATGGAACAGCCTTCCGGAGGAGGTTGTGGAGTCAAAATCAGTGGTGGAATTCAGAATGCATGGGACAGTCATAAAGGCAATTCTGGGGGTGGGGTAAGAAGAAGTAGGCTGCTGGTTAACTAGGATCTGCAGCTTATCCAGTAGGTGGGAAATGGGCAGACTGGGTGGGCCAAGCGGTCCTTATCTACCATCAAATTCTATGTTTCTATGTTTCCCTACCCCTGTACCTCCTTCCCCTCGATCTCCTACCCTCACTTCCCCCACCCCTCCTCCTTCCCTTGTCTTGCTCATAGCTCAAGTCTTTGTACTGGTTATTACATGTCTGTAAGTCAATGATCATGATAAGCTGCTTGTAATAAGGCCAGGGTCCCACTGTCCTCACATTCTCTGGACAAGGACTCCAGAAAAATTTACAGCATGGCTAAAAAAGGGTACCTGCCAGCCTGTCTGGCTATGCATCAGGCTACCTTCCAGGTGTATGCTGCCCAGTACCAGAAGTCACTGTGGCAGACTGTCCTGGCTATGTCTCAGAAAGCTTCCTCACCCTTGTCAGATGACCTGGCTAATACTGCCAGGTTTTGGCTAGAGGCAGCTAAGTATCAATTCCAAATGGCTGCTGACACCAAAGACACTGCAGCCAGATGGATGGCAAATACGGTTGCACAGAGGAGGTTTGCATGGCTCAGGACCACAAACCTCACCCAAGATACCCAGTCTAAGGCCTTGTATTTTCCTCTAGAAGGAAACTCTCTCTTTTGGGAATCCACTGTGGCATATATGAAGAAGGTGGATGAGTATATGGCCACTTACAGAAGCAACTCTGCTAAGGAGAGAGCTTCACCATCCACCAGGCCTTACGGAAGGGGAGGCTGGGGCAGGTCCTTTTATACCAGGCCCTTCTTCCAGCCAGTGACCTTACCCCAGTACCAACAATATCCACAACAGGGATACCCCAGGAGCAGGGGAAGGAGGGGCTTGAGGTGAGGAACCCAAACTCAGCCTCAGCCACAGTCAAAACAGACCCCCTGAACCACAGGCCGCTTCCTCCCTACCGGTGGGAGGCAGACTATCTCACTTCCTTCATGCCTGGTTGAGAATCACCACAGACAGGTGGGTTCTGGAGGTAGTGGGTCAAGGTCTATCCCTGGAATTCAAATCCCGTCCTCAGCAAATCTGAGTTTTCTACTCTCCCTCGCTAGCAGAAAAAAACACTGTTAGAGTCAGAGATTCAAAACCTGCTACAGCTGAAAGCAGTAGAACCAGTTCCAAAATCCCTGAGGGAAAGGATTTTAGTCCAGATATTTCCTAACAACAAAGAAAAAAGCATCTAAGGAAAAGGAAGTTCAAGATGGTTACACTAGCTGTGATTTTACCAATGCTCCAAAAGGGAGACTGGCTGGCATCACTGGACCTAAAGGATGCCTATTTCCACATCCCCATAAGGGACTCTTACTGGAGACATCTCAGATTCAGACTCCCTTCAAGTCACTACCAGTTTTCAACCCTGCCTTTTGGCCTTTCTTTGACCCCAAGAATATTCACAAAGTGCCTAGCTGCTATAGTAGCACATCTTCGGAGACAAGGTATCACTGTCTTCCCTTATCTGTGTGACTGGTTAGTGGTGGGAAAATCCCCACAGAAGGTACAGCAGGATTTGAAGATCACTCAGGACCTCCTAGAATCCCTGGGATTTTTAATCAACCATAAAATGCCTGCTTTCACCCCCACACAGGTGTTGCAGTTCATAGGAGCGGAAATAAATACCTTGCAGGCCAGGGTCCACTTGCCATCCTATGTACACAGCTTAGCTGACACATCGAGTGACTGCAAGGACACCTCTGACAACCAGCTATTTTGGAACAGGTGGCCTTTTGTGGTAAAACTCTTTCAATAAATAAATAAACTACACCAGTAATGGTGGACGAGCTGTAATTACAAACATCATCTGCCATTTTAAGATGTGCTACTGCCCTTCCCATTGCTCCTACTCTAAAGTTATTTGTAATGTCACAGAAGTTTTTAAAAGTGGTAGGAACTATTCTATGCTGTTAAATACCCTATTTTATTTCCATATTAGTCATACATACCAGATAGCATGATATGTGATATGTAGCGTGGAGGCAGTATAGCGCAGTGGTTTAAGGCTCTGAGCAGTAATTCTGGAGACCAGGGTTTGAATTCCACAGCCCAGACTTGCATAGTGTGTGACCCTGCACAAATCACTCCCAGGTTGCACCTGTAAACAAGTTTTAGCTTAGTGTGTCTCTTCTGGTAAAACAAATAACAATGTTTGATAAATTACCTAAATTTGCAGTGCCATCAAATCTAGGCTGTGTTCCTTTCTCCTCACCAGCTACTGCTCTCTCTCTCTCTTCCTTTTCTCATTTCTGTGGCTTAGCATGACATTAGCCACATTATTCTGTGCTGTTCATCTGAGATGCCTGGAATGGTCTTCTCGGAATATCCAGGTAGTATGAAAATTGACAGCAATAACTACTGAGGAGAGAGAGAGGTATAGTACTGCTAGAAATGAAATAAAATATTAGATTATTAATTTAACAACAAACGGGGTAACAAATATTAAAATATGGGACAAACCCTAAAAGGAAAAATGGTGAGCATTTAAAGGTACAAAAGTATTCCTTATCACAGCAGTCAAAGACCATTCTCACAATGCAGCCTAGAAAGGATTAGGTTGATTTGCTGCTAATGGTCTTAATAGTCCTACTTTACACCTCTTAGATTTACTGGTATACAAACAAAGGTTTACATGACATCAGAATTTGTTTGTAATATGAATATGCAAGTAAAATGGTGAAGGATTTAACAGAATATGTTTGACAAGTACGTGAGAATTCAAAATGACTGAAAAAGTACTACATTTGAATAAAACTGGATTAGCAGATAAAGTTTCTGAAACATACTGTACAGTCCACACTGGACAAGAGGCTACCCTAATGTGGTGCCTGTCTGAATGTCTAAGGGTTTCAGAAAAATTAAGTTGTTAATTAAGGTGGTATTGTTTACCCTTCCCATAAATAATCTTCCAATTTGCTGGTGTGAAGTTAGAGGTGACAACTGAGCAGACAGGGACACATTTGGCTCTTTAAGTGCCCTGCACTTGAAGGCACTTCCTGATTAGCATGCACTGCAAGCAAGCAAGCACACTGAAATGTCAGACACTTGCTTACTGTCCGATGAGAAGAAAATGAAACAGTGAGGAATCTCACAGGTGCTGCTTGACCCACCATAAAAAACGAATTTGCAATGGTGAAAACAGGAGGACCGAATCTGGACCTAGAAAACCGAATAATTCGGTCAAAAACGGAGTAGGTGGTAACCTTAAACAAGGGCACTGTTACAGGCCCTCTTGTGGTGGAAAGAGGAATCAAATTTAAGAAAAGGAACCCCCTTTCAGAAGGAGACTCCTTCAATGGTGCTCACAACAGATGCATCCCTTTTGGGCTGTGGCACCCATCTAGGGCAGCACACCACTCAGGGTACCTGGTCAGCTGCACAGTCCCTTCAGCAAATAAACTTACTGGAACTCAGAGCAGTTCTGCTAGCTCTGCTGGCTTTCTCTCCCCTATTACAGGGCAAGGTGGTACAGGTCAGAACAGACAATACCACCACAATGTATTACATAAACAAGCAGGGAGGACCAGGTCAGGCCTCCTTTGTACAGAAGCCATTCGTATCTAAACTCTAACTTACTCTCTGGGAATATCCTTACAGACAATTCATTTGCCAGGAAAGGACAAATTCCTGGCAGATGCCTTGAGTCGAATCAATCAGGCCCATTGGGGATGGACCCTAAACAGACAGGTGGTACAGGTTATTTTCAGAAGGTGGGGCACTCCACAGGTAGATTTGTTCGCATCCCACCAGAACCACCACCTGCCACAGTATTGTTGCAGACCACTGGACAAGGGCACACTCCCTTTGGATGCCCTAACCCTGGATTGGTCAGGGAGGTTCCTGTATGCTTTTCCTCCTTCCCTCTAATTCACAGGGTACTGCTCAAGCTCAGATCCCATGCAGCATCACTGATCTTGATAGCTCCAGATTGGCCGAGGCAGCCATGGTACTCTCTTCTGCTCTCCATGTCTGTCACAAAACTGATACATCTCTCTCGGAGGCACAATCTACTGACTTCCAATCAGGGAACTCTGTTGTACCCGAATCTCAAGTCCCTCAACCTCAAGGCATGGCTCAAGGACATAGAATATGCAAAATTAAACCTTTCTCAATCCATCTTAAGTATTTTGAAAGCTTATTGAAAACATTCTACTAGAAAAACCATCTTTCTAAATGGAAGAGGTTTTCCTTTTGGTGCTCTAGCAGATCACTAATACCAGGACAGGCAGAAATTCCAGTTGTCCTGTATTATCTCTCTCACTTGCATTCCTCTGGTTTACAACCCAGCTCTTTGAAGGTTCATTTGGCAGCTGTCTCTGCTTACCTGTCTGCTGGTGCAAGGGTAACCATAGCCTCAGATCCTATCTTTAACAGATTCTTTAGACGTCTAATTCATTTACATCCACCCCACAGGGCACCAGTGCCAACTTGGGATTTGAATGTGTGTATAGCTAAACTCATGGGCTCTCCTTTTGAACCCAAGGCTATAGCTTATCTAAAATATGTCACTTGGAAAACAGTCTTTCTTGTGGCTATGACTTCTGCAAGAAGGATCAGCGAGCAGGGTCTTTGTATAGATCAGGACTATTATCTCCTTTCATAGGGATAAAGTAGTCCTTAGAACAAACAGAAAATGTCTCCCCAAGGTAGTCTCGGACTTCCACTTAAAGCAGTCCATCACTCTTCTTGTCTTTTTCACTGACCACTCTACCTCTGGTGAAAGAAGACTCGACAGTTTAGATGTGAAAAGAGCTCTCAGTTACTACATGACAGCCACAAAAGGCCATAACCAGGACAGAAAGCAACTGTTCCTGACCTATGGGGATGTGGGAAAAGGTAGTCCAGCTTGGAAAAGGTCCATTTCTCGAAGTATAGTCCAGTGTATCCAGTTCTGCTACACAAAAGCTGGTAAGGAGCCCCCTTCAGGATTGAGGGCTCATTCCACAAGAGGGACAGCTGCTACCTTAGCAGCTGCCAGGGATGTTCCATTACTGGACATTTTTAAAGCAGCTACCTGGAAGACAGTACACACCTTTACACAGCATTACAATCTGGATATTTCATCTAGAAGTGATGCTAGGTTTGGCACAGCAGTCCTGCAAAGTCTGTTTCAAAAATCAGTTCTGTGTCCACCTCCAGTGATACTGCTTGGTAGTCTGCATAAAGTTAACAATATTCTGAGCATTACTGGGGTTAGAAGAATACATTACTTGCCATAGTAATATTCTTTCTTCCCAGTGATGCTCAGATATTCTTAACTTCCCTCCCTACCTCCTCTTCAAGAACTTCAGCCTCTGCACTCCGGATGCTGGTGCCACCCTTAATATTATACACCCTTGGAGTGTTCTTACACTGCACCTGTCAAAAGTTTGAGTAAATCAGGTTTCATTGTGTTCTGCCTTTTTTGGGTGTTTCTTCTCTGGCATTTTATTCTAGACATTGGTTAATAGTTGTCCAGTTTATATTTTGGGGAAAACCCCAATTTTAATGATATAATTATAGTACTATATACCTGTAACTCTAGACCTACTTTCCAGGCTCCATTTATAAAATCTGAAAAGGTTTAGAACACAGGCAGTTAGTAGAGGCAGTGTCTGAAAGATGCTCACGTGCAAAGTGTTCATGTGTTCTATCTCTCCAGGCAGTCCAACCCTCCAGGTTTACTGCATAAAGTTATGAATATCTGAGCTTCACTTGGAAGAAAGAATGTTACTATGGTAAGTAATTTTTTCTTCCTGTTCAAAAAAAGTGAAAGAGATAAGCTGGAAAAGGTCCAGAGGAAATTTACAGAGTGTACAGGTGGCATGAAGGATAAAGGATACCAGAATAGACTACTACAACCCTATTTAATGTCCTTAGAAACCAGACAAAAGCGTTCAGATATTTTATTCATGTATGACATCATGCAGGACTCCTTTCTCCTATACAAATTAGGAATTAATTTTAAGCTAGGAGACAGACACACTAGGGGTCACCTGTTGCAGATAAGAGGGACTAGATTCAAACATAAAAAAATAAATACTTTTATACATCTCGTATGGTACACCCCTGGAATTCCATACTTGAGAAAATAATCATAAGTAAAACCAAGGCAGAATTTACAAGAAAACTGGACAGGCACATCCATTCTGGTGCCATTCTTAGGTACTTTCTGGATTAAAGGACAGGAGCTCATATGGGCATTGCCCTCTCGCTCCTTACCTACCTCAGTATGAACCTCAGTATACTGTGTGTATTAAGTAAGAAAAAACACAAGCTTGTGTGTAATCTGGATCCATCTTGAGTAACTTTCATGTTAGCAGTAAACCCTGAGCTTGGGCAACTGGGATAAACACCCTTATCCCCCATTCGTATTAGTTTAAATTCAACGATTCAACTTCAGCATTCAGATGTCTACCTAGGATCTTGGGCATTTTTTGTTTAGCTGTAGTCCATCCCTAATGAGCACATATGATTTATCATAAAATAAATCCCAATTATTAACAAAGCTGATTTCTTATTTTTTTGCACCAGTTACTCAATCTAATGCTAATTCTTTTGATGATTCTGTTTTTTTTCCTTATTTGCCCTGAGAATGGGAAGCATTCCAGAGATCAGGACAGTCCCACCTGATTTTTGAATTTCTTTCCCTATGTCTACCAGTTCGCAACAAATATCCTTTTCATGGTCAAACCTGACATTGTTTTTGTGGACATATATGGCTACAGCTGGGTGTCTGTTTGTCTGTTTCAAACTTACAGGTATTTTTTGTTCTATATCCAATATCTTAGCACTCGGGAGACAGGTAACCATCCTATTCTGCTTGTCAGGTGCACAAATAGACTCATCGCAAAATCTTATTATCAAGTCACCTACAACCATCAGTTGTCACTTTTCATGTAAATCATCATTTCCATTCCCAGTAGTTTCTTGATCAAAGGCTAAACAAGAGTATCAATGTGTAATTTCAATAGGTACGTTAACTACTTGATTTGTTCTTTGTCTTTCTGCCACTCCTTTTTGGTACCTTACGGTATACCACTTGCTGTCTGTATCAATACTATCATCCTTCCTGCCTTTTTTATTCCTTGATCCAGGTATGCTATTGGAACTGTCTATGCTAGTGTCATCTCTGGGTCGTTTCTTACAATTACTTTCTGTCAAATTTGCCATGTCCTCTTATTCCCTCTGCAAGTCATGGATAAACTTCTTCATTTTGTTTATTTCTAAGGTGTCATTCAATTTGTTATAGGCCTTTGTCAATTCACTCCTGAGTTCAGTATAAGCTTTACATTTATTGCAAACATAAGTTGTATCAGTCGTACAACTAGATTTCTCACAAAAAACCTTACATTTGTTACACTGACTTAGTGAACCTTCCTGACATAGGAGTTTAAGATATTCCCAGTAAGCACCAAGACTAGAGTAGTGATTATTTAGCTTTGAGCACTTAAACTGCAATGAAGTCCGGTTCACCCACGTCAGTGTGACAGTTACTGTGCCAACGCCAATTACGGTGACAGGAGCAATGGTCCTGGGTCACCCCTGAAAACAGGCACATGTGCCTAATGGGCCTTACCTGGTTAACAAAGAAAAAATAAATAAATACATAAACATTTAGGAGGAAGTAAGCTGTTGGTTAACTAGGATCTGCAGCTTATCTGTTAGGTAGGAAAATGGGCAGACTAGGTGGGCCAAGTGGTCCTTATCTGCCGTCAAATTCTATGTTTCTATGTTTCTACATGCCACCCAGCATTACAGCACCTGACACTGTGTCTCCTGGGACTTAGAGTACCAAAGCGCTGTACCAGAAAACTGTCAGGTTTTACAGGGGGCTTTCCCCCTACACCCACGAAAAATCATCCCCATGCACCCACCAAAAATATATATAACCTCCTCCTCTGGGGTGGGCATGCCGTGAAGGGCACAGAAATTGTGTGGATACCCAACACAGCATGAGTGCAGGGTGCTCTAAAATCAAGGTCACCCCTGTCACTCTCACCTGCTTTGCTGCAACAACATTACCGTGCTGTAATGCTGTCGCGCTAATGGTATACAGTGAAGACTTTAGGTTCTCGAGATAGGGGCAGTATTTCCTGCTATACTGTTTTCTTTTTAGTCTAGTACATACTAATGTAAATTAAATTGTTCTGTGCATAGTGGACTGTAATTCAAAGTAATCCATGTAAGTGTCAAACTATTGTTTATTCATGTGTGCACATAAGGTAGATTAGACAAAGAGGTTACTAAGGCACACAGTGTGAATTTATGTACACAATGGCACATTACCACGCAACTACTGTGTACCAAAACTCTCCAGCCCCACAGAGATGAATAAGGGGACTAATAAAAACTACTTTATGGGGTTACGTAGTCTACCAGATAACACTCATGTCTACAACACAGGAAAATAAATAACTTCCTTCTTAATGGGCCTGCCATCCAACCACACAGCTAGCACCTGCAATGTTAACGTAAAGAAAGGACAAAGTACCTGTCCCCGCTGCCTGCCTGTTCCATCTGACACACCAGACATGTGTGCAGAGACCCTTTCTACTCTGAAAGTTTCAGACCAAAATTCCAAACCACCTGGGCTATAGGAGATGTAAAAAAAAACCCAGCAAAACCCTCCAATTATTCTGCACTACCCGGATCTTGGAATCCACACATCTGACCAGAATGAAACTTGACAAATCAAGAAACCTTCCACCAAATTGTGCAAGCAAAATGTCATGCAATTCCATTGAACAGGGGCAAATCTATTAATATGTTTAAACACTAGGTGGGACATTTTCAAAGGAGATGTACAGGTGAAATGCACTGCTGCACGATATTCAGAGGGTGGTGATGTGTCGCGCATCTCTAAGTGCACTAAAGAGCAGTGGTAATGTATATGGTGCATTTCCAGGAAGGCGTGTCCATGAACGTGCAGCACATCACCATATACAGCTGAGATGTGCAGAGCATCTGCCTACACATCTTGGAGATGTGCTGCAAAATGTTAGGCATGTAAGAAACACACCTAACTGGTAGCCACACACAGGTGGGCTGCTGCACTGCACACAGCAGCACAATAGCCACCAGCACCTACAGCTCGGTGGCTACCCCCCTAATCCCTGAACCCCGATACTCCACATAAAAGTAAAAAGATGTATACTCATTTCCCCGGCCATCCAGTGGTACCCCCTGCCATCCCTGATCTGTGAGCACCACAAAATAATGACAAGAATTACACCCGTCTTCCTGGTAGTCTAGTGGTACCCCCTCCCATTGCCGAACTCTGATGGTACCGTAAACCACATTTCCCACTTTTCCTGGTTGTCTACTGAACCCCCCCCACCCACTGAGGTACGCACACCCCACCCCACTCCCCGCATCTCAGCATGGCCAGGAAGCCGACAGGCAGAACAGTCCACCGCACACCTCCACAGCTGCCCACCGACTGAGCTGTCACTTAATGATAGCTTACTGTATGCACTGCAATCCCTTTGGTCAACACTGTCAACCAGTGGGCTCACATTGTGTAATGTAAGTTTTCATTCACACTTAAAAAATAAATCTTCATTTTGCTAATTATCTCAGGATGTTTGACATATAATAACAAGCTGCAAATATTGAGTATGCGCAATCTGTGTAACAGCGGCAATCACAATCATAATACAGTAAAAAAAAATTGCACCCCTCCCACACACAGACAAACCATGTCACCCACTGACACTCATCTCAAATGGTAAGTTTTCTATATACAATGAACAATCCATTAAGGCTAACATTATTGCAGAAGACCATACAAAGTGAAATGAGTATATGACTACAAAAAAATGAAAAACAAAATATGCTGCATTTTGGCATTATTCATCTGAAGTAGAACACGTTTTGTGAACTGATGATATGATTCTCAATTGCATAAGTACCCTGACTGTTACTAAATTGAAACTGATGAACCAACATCAATATGCTTAGAATCAAAATAGAAACAATGACTGAAACAGTATAATCATAAAATATAACATTACAGTGACTGACCACAATTCAGAGAAATCAGAAAAATAACTTATACAGTAGTTTAATGTTTACTTCATTTCAATGCTTACTGTACTGCTCAAAACTCGGAATAAGAGGTTGTGCATACTTAGATCCCCTACCTTTACCTACACTTTCCCTTCTGCAACAGGAACTTCTGCAGGATCTCATTTCAATCAAAGAAGTTCATCATGCAATTAAACAATTTTCTCCAGACAAAGCCCCAGGGCCAGATGGCCTAACGAATCATTTTTACATCACACATCGCGAGGAACATGCTCTGTTCTTGGCCCGTCTTTTTAATTGTTTTGCTTTTGGACGACCTCACAGATCAATCCCTTATGCAAGCCTGGATCACCCTAGTTCGTAAACCGGATACAAATGAAACCTCACCCAATAGCTACTGTCCGATCTCTCTTTTGAACTCAGATATAAAGATCCTTGCTAAAATCCTCACCAACCAGCTTTTATTGGTCTGGGATGAGCTTGTCTCTCCCTTGCAGGTGGGCTTGAGGGCTGGTCGCTTATCAAGCGATCATTTGCTTAAGGTGTAGTGCAAATAATCTGAACACACACACCCCTTATCTGTTGAAGCACTGGAGGGTGCAAAACGTAAGACATTTCCTGGGAGCAGCACACAGTATGGGGCTGGTGCTGCAAATAAACTTATAAGGCAGTAAAGAAGCATCTGTTTCTGTGGTTTTTGAAGGGGGGTGTGTGCGTTCACATTATTTGTGCTACAGAATTATTTGAAGATCAGCACCACCATCCATGTACCAGTCACTACTCGCTAATTTGCTTAAGGTGCTCCATCTGATTTCTTTGTTCAGGGAAGGCAGGGTACCAATGGTTCTGGTCTCCCTGGACACAGGAAAAGCCTTTGACAGGGTACCCTGGCCTTATTTATTTGCTGTGCAATGTAAATTTGGTTTCCCCACTAAATTTTGTTCTTGGGCAAAAGTACTATATCACAACCCATCGGCTCAAGTTAGATGTAACGGACTATCATCGACCCCATTACAATTGCAAAGAGGAACTCATCAGGGTTGTCCTCTCTCCCCCTTTTTATTTAAAGCAGCAGTGCAACAATCTGGTGAAAATTTTGTCCTACTCTTTTTTATGCTATTTTACATTGCCACTTACCTCCTGACTGGTATGATACCATTCTTTCCACTATCTGAGTCTGCTTTAGTACTTTTTTCATGTCTGAAATAATAAAAGGAGCACTCCTTTTAATATGGTGCGGACTAGGTCTTCGTCAGTATTTTCAGCTGGTTTTGTCCATCCATTGTTTATATATCACTTCTGTTATGACTAAAATTAACAATTATGCAGCAGACAGTGTTCTCTGACCTTTCAGAACAATATTTGTTCAAAAACAGCTGCAAATACTGATGAAAACCTGGTCCGAGCCATATTAAAAGGAGTGCTCCTTTTAATTATTTCAGACATGAGAAAAAGTACTAAAGCAGACACAAATTGAGAAAATAAGGGTATCATACAAGTCAGGCAGTAAGTGGCAATCTAAAATAGCATAAAATGGTATAGGTCAACATTTTCTACACTGGCATTTTTCCACACCTCCTTATGAACAGTACAGCTGTCATTTTTCACAACCTGTCTGAAATGTGTTTTCGCACTTCTGGCGCAGAAATGCATGGTCGCTGTGGGAAATCAGTGTTTGGGACAGATTAAGAAAATCACAGTGACACTGTTCATGAGTGGAGGTCCCAAAATGCCTGTGTTGACAATCTGCTGTAAACAATCCCCAAACTAGATACATTATGGGTGTGCGTTGCGCAGTTTCTACGCACACTTGTGACTTCACCAGTTTTTTTTATATTTTCACTCCAGATTTTCAACATTGCCATTTTTTACACCTCCTCATGAACAGTACAGCTGTCATTTTTCACATCCTGTTCGAAATGTGTTTTTGCACCTGTGGTGCCAAATGGCATAGTTGCTGCGCAAAAAACAGCTTTCGGCTAACTAACTGATAATGCCGCTGTTCATGAGGTGGGGTCACAAAAAACCCATGTTGAAAATTTGGAGTGAAAATACCAAAAACAACTGGGGCATTAGGGTTTCCGGCCATAATGCCCACCTTGTAGAGACTGACAGGCATCAGGGATGTGACTTGGGATTGTCGCCTGTAATGCTCATGCCATTCCACCCCCACCTATACCCTGCAGCCAGTGACAGGCATCGAGGTGTGCCTTGGACTCTTCGGGCCCAAAGTTCACCCCATTCTCCTATGCTACACCCATCTCTCCATATTTCCTTATGGAATGGGGTGAGCATAAGGCCCAAAAACCCCAAGGCACACCGTGACACTTGTCGGTGTCTGCAGGGTAGAGTATGGTGACATGGCATGGCCGTTATGCCTGACGACCCAAAGGCACACCCCAGTGCCTGTCAGTCTTTGCAGGGTGTTGCTGGGGTTGGCTTCAGTTCAATGCTTCACTGCCATTCATATTATGCAGCTCTCTAACTCCTACACTACCAATGCCAATGCTAGCAAGCAAACATTTGGCATTGACAAATGCTTGTTTTAGGTAGGTGTGGTATACAAGGGAATACATCCATTGTGGGGGCTAACCAAATAATAAAAAAAAAAATCAGTCTAAATTGCAAAGAGTTTATGTTCTGGTAGCTCCCCCCTCATTGAGTTTATTTCTGAGTATAGTAGACTTACTACTTTTATTTTATATACTACATCTGGGGGGTTATGGTTAGTCTTGATCTCCATTACTGTGTTGTGGAAATGGTATACAATGAAATAACTGCTAACTATTTCTATGGAGAATAGTCCTGTCCATTCCTTTTTGACTATGTGTTAATTGATTTGATCAGTAACCATGCAGACATTGCTCTTGTATAGAATGAACTGAAATGTAAGGCTTCGCATATCACAGTTCGGTGAGCATTCACATTCCATACTGCCTGCTACAACAATCTGAGTGGAAAATGAAATGTGAGAAATTGTAACATATTTTTGTTACCCGCAGCAGTATAATGTCATCATGCTATGGTTCAATGTGGCAAGTAAAAGTCTAAAAGAAGAACTACCTATGTAAAATTTATAAGCCTTGCTTGTCTAGGAACCTTAAGGAGCCAACATATTTCCATATAGATGTTTTTCCTCATTGTGTCTGGGTGCAGCTGCACCAGCCTAGTCCTCAGATCCCTTGAAATGGCCCCACACCTCCCTCACTGAGCCTACCTGGTCAATATTTCTCCCCATGAGTTCCCATTCCACACAGAGAAAGGGAGGGAGGCATACCCCCTAGTACAAGTCTGAAGCAGACCAGGTCACTGACCAAGTGGTGTGCAGGCTGAAAGACAGTTAGGCTGGGCTTCATTAAGCCCCCCCCCATGCTCAATTTTCCACTTTTCTTCCCACCCCGCTGTGGAGCATTGGACTTGTGCATGAAGGCACCCTCATCCAACGTTTCCCACAATCCCCACCCTTTACATGTCACCCTGATGCTGCTCCAGCCCTAGGCCTCCACCTGGGGGCAGTCTAGGCCAGGCTGGCATGCCTCCCCACCCCAGAAGATGAGAGCAGTCCTCTGGACACTTACTCCTCTCCCACCCTGTCCAACCCCTGATGACCAAAGCTCGTTTCCGAACCTGGGTCACTGGCATGAGTAAAAGTAAGCTGCCCATGCCGCCTAAGCATTCTTCTCCTCTGGGCTGGCCAGGCACCAATTTTTTAACAGTTACTCCAGCAGAATTAAATTCAGAGACTGTTCTGAAACACTAGAATCAAAGTCAGGGCTCTACAACAAACTCAGCAGATCTTAACAGACAGTATACAGGTCATGAAGCAACTGATCACGTTTATCAAATGGGGGGAACTCACTGCCCAATAATTATGGTGTGTGCAAACTTCTCAGTGATTCACTCATCACAAATACTGTAGGCTTCACTAAGTGTAAATCTGTAACATAAAGGCCATAATGCCATTATAGTCACCACAGGAAATCTTAACAGCTGGCAGCTCTGCAAGTCAGGCAAAATGTCACAAAACCCTAGTATGGTCCCAGCAAGGTGAAATTAGTAACCATTTTACAGAATAAGAATTTGTTGCATACCCCTACAATAAAAGTTTCATATTTTAAAAAGGCTTAACCCTGGCAAGTAGGGATGTGATGCCCTCGAGGTAGTCTTCATCAAGTCCATATATAGAGGAAAAAGTGGCACTTACCAGTCCCAGCAGATCTGCAGTAAATATTGCGTCATACCCCACTGCACCAAAACCCTGTTTGTTAAAACCAAATAGCCCCATTAATGGTACTGTAGTTAAGATTACAGGACCTGTATCAATATTTATTACCCAGGAGCTCTTCAGTAAAAATATAGAATCTGTATGAACCCCACCCCACTTAACCAACCCTCATACCTCACAATAGCCAGTAAACATTGTTAGTCAAAACAAAATACTGTAGAATAGGAAATAGTCACTGTACATACATTTTCACTATATTCACTGAAATACTCAGAAGCGTGAAAATAAAATTACACTAATCAGCACTTTTTCCATTAAGGTGAATGGAAGAGTTTTAGTTTAGGGTGAAAATAAATTTACACAAATATGGCCACTTTGTGGCTAGTGCTGAATTGAATTGACTCATTCTCTTCCTATTCTACAGTACTGAAAAAGCCTATCGACTCAATTCCTGTTCTGAGTGCTGGTGCCTATCCTGCTTGCACCACTCCTCTCTTATCCTTTGCAGCAGCTTTTGCACCTCTTTGGTGTCTGTATAAGAGTAATGTTGCCTCTTCATGGTGACATGAAGTTGTGCCACAGGGAGATGTGCAAAGGGAACTTGGCGTGCCAAAGCCAGCTTAATCCCGTCAATGCCTTTCTTCTCTGGCAAATCCCATAAGACAGATTGGGAAAAAAGAGTACACTATGCTCCTGCATCATCACTTGCTTCCTCTTTGTCTCCAGGAAAAAAGTATCTCTGCTTTCAAGGAAAACATGATATGAGAATTGCTTTTGGATAGTCTCATGGACCTACCTCCTACAAGAGAGTAATGCAGAATCCTCTTTTTAGTTTTAACACATTTTGTTAGTCCTTCCAACTTGGTTTTTAACCATTACTCCAATTACATCAGGGCCTTCCATGCTTTCTGGTACCCACAATATTCTAATATTTCAACATTCCATGCTCTATTCAGATTTTCAGATACTTCTAGCTGAAGTTATATTTATTTATTAATTTATTTGAGTTTCAGAAAAGGCCTTTAAGCACAAGCTCTTTTACAAAGGTTCCACATCAGGATAACAGACAACAGACAATTAAGCATTACCTGAACAGGCTAGGTAACTGTCTTACATTACGTTTCAGTGTTACAAAGTCAATTTCTAGTACCATGGCTTAGTACAGTGTCAGTATTGAATAAGATTAAGAGGTATGTGGCACTTGGTGGAGAGAGGAGAGAAGAGGCAGAGGATCCCTTCTAGGGGGGCGTGGAGACAGTAAGGAGAAGGTTGAGCAGTCTCCTGAGATGCTTTGTCGAGAGAGTGGCAAAGTTGTGGAAGTGCGAAAGGGGTTGGGAAATGGGGCAGGTAAGGAGAGGGGGATGAGGGGTGCAAAGTGGGAGGGATGTGGGGAAAGGCCAAGGTAGGGCTTAAGGGAGGGGAAGAGTCAATCTTACCGGGAGCTGACACTAGCTGTGTGTGGGGGGAGTGGGGGGTAGCAGGCAGCCAGATGGGAGGATTGGTAGGCAGATGGAGGTAAGTGGTCCATCCTTCAGAAACAGTCACATTTTGTGCTTGAGTTAAGATGCTGCCTCAGGCCAGTTTTGAAGTGGGATAGGCTCATGGAAGCTCGAATGGGCCCAGGGATTTCATTAAGCCATAGGGGAGCCCTATAGGTGAAGGCATGTTGTCCAAGAGCAGTTTGACAAAAAGGTTTTGATAGAGATCCCTACGTACTACCTCTAGTGACACAGATGGAGGCAGTCAGGGAGAAGATGTTAGAAATACAAGGGGGTGTTTTGCCCATTAGTGCCTTCTTACTGAAGAGACAGGTTTGGAACTTGATCCTGTTCCCTAGTGTCAGCCATTTTATCTGTTCATACAGAGGGCAGGTGTGTGTGTGTGTCTATCGGCAGCCAAGGTGAGACTGCAAGCTTTATTGAGGGCAGTATGTATCCTTTTGAGTGCCATATCCATGGCTGCACCATAGACAACCAGGCCATAATCGATGGACGGTAGGATGGAGCTGGAGACTGAGAGGCAGAGGGCCTCAGGAGTGAGGTATTTCCAATGCTTGTAGAGGACACCCAGCTTAGAGTTGACTGTCTTGACCACCGAGTTGACATGCAGGGTAAAGGAGAGGGTGTCATTGAGGGTGATCCCCAGGAATTTGAATGAGTTCACTTGTTCCAGCAGTGCACTGACTTTGTTGGAAATGACAAGGGAGGGGAGTTTCTTTTTATTCTGTGAACAGGATATAATCATGGTCTTGGTGTTTTTATAATTTAGTAGAAGTTTCTGCTTGTAAAACCAGTCCTCTATATTGTTGAGTGTGCTTTAGATCAGACTGGAGAGTGCTGTGGTGTGAGTTGCTGTTTATGAATACTGCATCATCTGCGTAAAGGATGATTTTAGTGTCATGTTTTATGGAGGTCATTCAGGAAAATGCTGAAGAGTAGGGGCCCCAGTATGGACCCCTGGGGGACCCCCAAACAGACTGCCCTAGAACCGGACACGGTTTGTCCAACTTTAACACATTGAGTTCTGTGGGACAGGTAGTCCTGGAACCAGTCTTCAGTATTGTCTGCCACCCCCAGGTTCTGCAGCTGAGTCAGCAATAGGGAGTGGTTAACTGTGTCGAAGGCTTTGGTGAGGTTGATAAATTCTGACCCCACTATTTTACCTTCATCCAGTGCTTTGTGCGTGAAATTCATGTACTCCACCAGGGCAGTAGTAGTGCTATGATTCTGCCTGAAGCCATGCTGGTTTAGACAAAGCAGTTGGTATTTCATAGGTTCATAGGTTCATAGATGGTAATCAAGTTCAAAAGACTGGAAGTCCATAATAGAACTTGCCACCACATCAAGTTGACATGGTCGAAAATAAAAATCTCTTGTCACCCATAAGACTATCTAATCTACTTTTGAAAACAGTTATATTATCACTATCTACCAGTTCTCTAGGAAGTGCATTCCAGGTATTCACCACTCTTTATGTATACCATTGGCTTCTTTTTAGTGTTCTGTTGGTTTCCCCAAATAGTTTGTGGTTATGTGACCTAGTGTTTGTATATTGAACTGTTTTTTTTGTTAAGTTGATTAACTAAAAAAAAAATCATCTTTATTTGCTCTAAAGGCCAGACACAGTTCCCCTCTCAATCTTCTATACTCAATAGGCTATAGGTTTAAATGTTTTAGCCTGTTTGGATAGCTCAGATGCTTTACCTCCCTCACATGTTTGGTTGCTCTTCTCTGCATTTTTTCCAACTTATTTTCCCCTTGAATTGAGTATGGAGCACAAAAAGGGAAACAGTATTCAATTTGGGGGTGAACTACAGCTGTATATAGTGGAATGATTACTTTGGGCTCTCTACTTTTTATTGATCTTAAAATGCATCGAGTTAACTGATTACATTTTTTTACGGTCATAGTAGTATGGTGTTCAAATTTTAGATTATTGGAAATCCAAACTCCTAAATCTTTTTCATTTGTACATTCCTTTAACAGTATGTTGTTCAGTTTATACTAGAATTCAAAATTATTTGACCCAAAATGCATAACTTTGCACTTCTGCTCATTGAACATTAATTTATGTTCTTTTGCCCAAACTGCTAGATGATCAAGATTTTCTTGAAAGGGTTTAGCTGAAGTTATACCATGCACAATTCCACTGATTTTACAGCTTGTTGGTGTACTTGCATGACCAAACACCAGATAGAGTTTGCATAGCTGATAATAAGATGTTAACCAAAATTGGACCCAAGACTGAGCCCTGTGGCACTCCACTAGTCACATCTCCCCAATTAGACTCGTAACCCCTAATTAATACACATTGAGTTCTGTTTTTAAGCCATGAACTAATACATCTGATTATATTCGGGTGGAAATGAAGCTTGATTAATTCCTGGATTAAGATTTTATGAGAGACTGAATCAAACACCTTAGTAAAATTGAGAAAAACCACATTGACAGGCATACCTTTATCTAAGGCAGCACTTACAGGCTCAAAAAAACTCATAAGATTGGTCATGTATGACCTTCCAGGCACAAATCCATGTTGAGTTAGGTCATTGTGTGAGATATTTTTTAGGTGTTTGTTGAGGTATTCGGTGAGTTGCTCTGCTACGATCTTTTCCAGTGCCTTGGATGGGGGGGGGCTGGAGATTGGTCTGTAGTTGGATGCGCATGTGCTGTCTCCATTCTTGTACACAGGTGTCACTAGGGCTTGTTTCCAGATTCCAGGGAGTTTGGCAAGTTTCAAAGACTTGTTAAATAATTTAGTTATTGGCACAATGGTAGCATCAAGTGTGAGGGATAGAAGTTTCATGTCGACCCCATTGCTGCCTATTCTAGTTCTGCCTAGTACTTTTTTTATGTGTTTTAGGGCCTCCTTTACTGTCACTCTCTTGAAGTAGAAGTTTGGATGGGGGCTCGTTCGTGGCTAGCAGCTGGGTTGACTGTCAGATGGGAGCAGGTAGTCTGGGGGGGTAGAACCGAGGTGAGGTCAGTGAAGGCTGCGTTGAATGATTCCACAATAAGGAATGGGTCAGTTATGGGGGAGCTGTTGATGCTGAGCAATTGTGGATGTTATTATCCTTCCCAAGGAGGATTTTGACATTCTCTCAGAACCTCTTATCATCACCCCGTGTGTTGCTGAGTTGTTTCTTATGGAACTTGGCTTTAGCCTGCCGGAGGAGGTTAGTGCAGTGATTTCTTGTGGCTCTGTAGCATTGGAAATCATGTGTGCTGCAGGACAACCTGGCTTTTGACCAGAAGTGGTCCCTTTCTTGCATCTTAGTTAGGAGTTCCCCCATGATCCAACCATTCTTATCCCCCCGGATTTTCCTTTTTCTCAGAGGGGCAAAGAGGTTGCATATGGTATTGAATCTGTCAGTAAAGTATCTAAGGGCTTGGTTGAGATCTGGTGCCTGGTCAATAGGGGACCAGTTGTGCACAGAGAGGGCTGAGATGAGTGACCCAAGTTTGCCTTTCCTCAAGACCCTGCTTTCTCTTATGATGGAAGGGGATTTACTGAATTTGTAGGACCACAGGAATGTGATTGGAGAGTGGTCACTTAAGATGTCAGGCAGCACCTTGACATCAGAGATCCTTGATGGGGATCTTGAGAGAAGCCGATCAAGGAGGGTGTCATTGCCTGTCTTGTGGTTCTATCTGGTGGGACTGTCAACAAGCTGGGTTAGGTGGGAACTTGTGGCCTTGTCCTTGAGGGGGTTGATTTATTGCCAGTCCAGTTAATGTTAAAATCGCATGTAATGATGAGTTCAGGGCCCTTAGAGAGAGTGGCCATTGCTTCCAGGACTTTGGGGAGTCACTCTCTAGCTTTTCTGGGGGGGGGGGAGATAGACAGAGGCAATGATAAGAGTCTTGCCTGTCTGTCTGACCTGTGCTTTCACTGCTAATATTTCATAATCATCTGCCACTTCCATAATTGGGAGGGCGGTGCAGTTGAGTGTTTCCCTGGTGTAGAGGAGGCATCCACCAACTTTCTTCCCCTTTCTATCGATTCTAAATGCTTGGTACCCATCAAGTGCTAGTTCATTCTCTTTCATCTTGCCTGATAACCAGGTCTCAATGAGGCAGGGAATATTGGGGTCATGGTGGGTCATCCATGCCTGGAGCTGTTCAAACTTGGCAGTTATACTGCAGATATTCATTGCTGCTATTCGCAGGCCTTTAACCTTAGACCCACCAGTGCCTGGCACAGTTGGAGGTCCTGGGTTGGCATATATGTTTCCAGACAGGAGCAGTAGCATGAATATCACCTTCCTGGCTGTGAGGCTAATGGTTATTGTTGTTCATATCTTCCACCATCTGACTTAACCAGATGAGGGCTGGGCGACTGACAGAAGTCCCTTTACTGGTGACATAATTGTTAGGGTGTCATGGTTAGGGGTGTCCGTGGGTGGCCCCTTGCTTATTGGTGGAATAGGGGAATATGGCTTGCTACCTAATGAGGCAGTGCCGTGGTCGCTGTAGACTGACCAGTGATTTCACAATATGGTTCTGGTAGAGGAGGCAGAGGACCAAGTCGGTCACAAGGGCCAACAGCAGTGAGGTAGGTTACAAAGAGCAGGATTTGGGTGCAGCCCATTTTAGAAGAACCAAGCCAGCATGAGGAAAAACTGTAAGCAATGGCTGGGGATGGTGGTTGAAAAGGTGGCTGTATCACTTTAAGGATTCACGGACAACGAGCCCAAATGTAGGAGGGAGCTATTAGGAGGAGTCAGGGCTACTGACTATTTAACAGAAGCTGGGGCCAGGGTGGGCAGGTGGGAGAAAACATAGATTCAAAATTGACAATTACTGTAAGTGCCAAAGAGCCAGCAGCAGGCAGAAACAGCAGTCTAGCAGGGTTTGTAGATGGACCAATTAGTGGCTTAGCACTTATTCTGAGGACCAATAAGAGCACCGGGTGGAGAAACTAAATCCAGCAGAGCGAGCAGTCAATAGTAGCTGTACCTGGGAGCTTGCTTCTGGGGTGCTGGCGTGTGGGAAGTCAGTCAGAGAGGGCTCAGACTTTCTGCTTCTAAGCCGCGGCTTTTGTCTACGGGTGTGCCCGAGATAGGGGCCACTGCCTAAGGGAGGAAGAAAAGGAGATGTGCCTAAGTTAAAGAGGCATTAATCAGGGGGCAAAGAAGTCACTTTAGTAAGGGACAAAAGAAGTGAGAAAGAGCTGGGGTGAGAGACGCCAGGAGTCTGAGAGTGTGATGTGGGTGGGGGTGTGGGTAGAGAGTAAGAGAGACTTAGCAGGCATAGAGAGGGGACAGCAGAAATAAAGGAAAGAAACTGCACATTTTTTTTGCTCTAAAACAACAGTGTCTCTAAAATGGCTGCTATCACTTCAATAATTTGCTTGCTGCAAGGTTCTATACAGTTACAAATAGTCTAAACTGTAATGGCTAGGCTAGCAGAAAAAAAGAGGGAGAGCAGAAATAAAGGAAAGAAATTGTAGTTTTTTTTTTTGATATAATACAACAATGTCTCTAAAATGGCCACTATCACTTCTATAATTTGCTTGCTGCAAGATTCTATACAGTTTCAAACAGTCTAAACTGTAATGGCAAGGAAAATATAGATTCAAAATTGACAATTACTGTAAGCGTTGAAGAGCCGGTGGCAGGCAGAAACAGCAGACTAGCAGGGTTTGTAGATGGGCCAATCAGTGGCTTAGTGCTTACTCTGATGACCAATCAGAGCACTGGGTGGAGAAACCAAACCCAGCGGAGTGAGTAGTCAGTAGTAGCCATACCTGGGTGCTTGCTTCTGGGATGCTGGCATATGGGAAGTCAGTCGGAGAGGGTGCAGCCTTTCCACTTCTGAGCTGCGGCTTTTGGCTACGGGTGTGCCTGAGATTGGGGCCGCTGCCTAAGTTTGCATTTTCCTTGAAAATCAAGGTGGTTGCCATCAGTTCCTGGTCTGCCTGCTTTGTCACTTCAGTCATGGCTGACTTTACTCCATTCAGTTGTTGCTCTATGATGGTAAAGTGATCCATGATATTGTCAACTTTTTTTAGCCATCATTTCAATGGATGTGCATAACCTGGCAACAGTTTGTTGAATGGCTTCTAAGGTCATGCTGGTTCTTGTTCCCTCTGTGTTGGCAGTAGTGTACGTTATAACTTATGGGTTAGGCTAGGCTCCACACAGTAGGAAGAAGGCCAAGGTTGGTGGTGCCTTTCCTTTATTTTTCATTGGATTGTCTATGGAGGTAAAACCAATCAAAATGTTCCTCTCGATCTCAACAATACAACAGAACACCGTCCACTTACATGTGTCACCCAAGTCGGTGGTGTAAAGCAGAGTGCGATCTACTGATTCCAGCCAAGGTGCTCTGACAATTCACTGCCTGACAGTAGGAGTGACCTTCATTGAGGGGGGCTATGCCCCCTGCATCCCCCAGTTATTAATATAAAGAACTCCAGGTTGTACCCTGGTGGAAAATAAGGTTGGCATGCTGTACTGAGTTAAACCTCTCCTTATCTCGGAATCCAGGACATTACTTGCCACTAGCTTCCTACTTCCCATGTTTGACTATAGAACTCTTGTCTACTACTCCATCCCAAAAAATTTCAGTAGATTACAAAGCACCTACTTCAGTGTTATTTGGTTTGTCTCAGGCCTCCCCAGACTCACCTACCACTGTGACCTGTACAAATCCATCAACTGGCCCCCTCTCGAGGACTGGCTTGATTGGAAAATCCAAACCTTTTTCCACAAACTGGCTCCTGGACTCTTGCCTTGTAGCATGTCCTCCCTCTTCCCTAAATCAGTTCCAAAGAGGTCCACCAGACATTCCTCCTCCATCTCCTTCTCCCTCCCCGTCTGTCACACTACTCAAGGCCAAAACTCCCACTCCTACAAGGGCATGAAACTTTTCAACAAGCTTCTCCTGATCCGTTGTCCCTCAACTGCTTCATTTATGTACAACCTAAGGGTACACCTCTCAAGTTCTAGAGCTTGCGCCTGCCCCAGGTACTGATTCTCCAGTAATTGTGGGCCCACACCTCTCTCCTCTCTCAATAGGTTGGTTAGGTCACCACAATTTAATTTAATTTTTCTGGTTCTGCATATATGTATGTAGCACCCTGCTTTCCTTAGCCTGTAAGATGATGTAACAGGATGTATTACATACTTTGGGATAGCTCTTTGTATAGTAACCCTAAGACTTCAGATATTGGCTATGTAACTACTCTCTATGCTCAATTTGCACTATCCTGTGAATACTGTAATCTATTTGCCTTGAATACTGTACCCCCCTGTCTGTATGTTCTAAACTAGACACTTGTGAAAATGGGCAATTTTTGTTCACATGCCTTTCTAGCATAAAAATAAACTGAAACTAAATAGCAGGAACAGCAGGAATGGTAACACTGCAGAATGCCAAAAAAATCGAAGTTGCAGAAGAAGAGTGCAACATCACGGCGGCAATAATTAGTCAGCACATTAATGGGATACTTACCTACAAATGCTGCAGAATTAGTGCACTTAGGAAACATTACAAAATCTGCTTGCAGGACCTCCAAAAAATGTCATCCCTATAGATGGATGGCAAGCTCCATCTCATCCCATCCATTCATGTGCATGAACATTTAAGTGTTTCTGTTTGGTGTCAATGATCCGGTTTAAGTGCAGCAGAGACCATTGTCATGTGATCAGGCATTTTTCAAGCTACTGTCTCATTGGTTTAACATTCTTTTATAACCAGTCTAAAGTTTAAATAAATGGCAAGTCAATTTGAGCGTACATATGAACATACGAAAATGACAGCAGATACAGGCCATAGTGGTCTGTCGAGTATGCTCGAATATGCAGCTCCCAGCCTTCTCTACTGTAGTTGCCCAGTCAGACACCTGTGGTATCCCCCAGCCCACCTCCTCCCCTCCCCTGTTTTCCCTCAGTTATTACTTTACCTCTAATGCTGTCCCATGCCCTCTTAAAACTGCCCACAGTTGCCAGTGAAATCACCTCCTCTGGCAGTTGCTTCCACTTTGCCATCACTCTTTCTGTGAAATAGTGCCTCCTCATTTCCCTCTTGAATCTACCCCCTTCCAACTTCAGACTATGCCCTCTTGTATTCCCCCCCCACAGTCTGAATATGTCCTCAGAACTTATCCTATTTATGAGCTTTAAATCTGTATAGTTCTCAGTCATATCACCTTTCTCCATCCCATCCTCCAGGGAATACATGTTGAGCTTCCTCAGTCTTTCCTCATCTGGCATGTCCCCCTGGCCTAGGATTATTTTTGGTGCCCTACATAAACATGTTGTCTTCCTTTAGGTGATGTCAGAAGGAAAAATGACATGTTTAAGCAAATATTTTATTGCTAATGGTTACCTTAATGCTTAGAGAAAGGGTATGTTGGTGACACTACAGTTGCCCCTACTCATGTCAAGTTATATGTTGGGTATTTGGAGGAAAGAATATATTTGATGTGACACATACTGTAATAGGTTTCCAGACAAGATTTGTATATAGAAAAGATTCATTGAGAACATTCTTTTCATTTAGAATGGAACTTCTGATGATTTAAAACTGTGTGGACGATGTGAATAAATCAAGTCAGTACAAAGAAAGTCAAAAGGAAATGTATTTTCTTGATTTAAAGATCTTTAAAGTAAGAGCAGAACTCTGCTTGGGACTATACAACAAGTAAAATGATCATAATGCTGTATTGAGGAGTGATATCTTTCATCCCTGGTCAGTTATCAACAACATTCCAGCTGAAAAGTTTTTATATGTGTGAAGAAAAATGCTCTACTGTACAGTAGAACGGTTTTAAACAGGTGCAAATGAAATGTCAAGGAAATTTGCTAAGAGTAAACATCCAACTCGCATATTAGTAAAAGCATGTTACTAACCAAAACAGTGTGATCGTTCTGAACTTTTTCAAGTTTATTTACATAGAAGCCTAGAATCTGTCAGCAGAAAAGGACCGCTTGGCCCACCCAGTCGGCCCAGATGTTTTCTGTCTAATCTGTCTCTGCAGACCTTAACTGGTCTCCAGCGACCCCAACCCCCCGTCTATTTTTTAATAAACCCCTGTGTTTATCCTATGCATGCTTGAAGTCCCCCCCCCTTTTGCCTCCACCACTTCCACTGGCAAGCTAGTCCAGGGATCTACCATCTTTCAGTGAAGAAGTATTTCTTCACATCCCTCTTGACCCCCCCCAACCTTAATCGCATGTCCCTGATCCTGGTGCTCTTACTCATTTTAAAGATACTCTGCTTCTGCACCCTGTTCATAGAAACATAGAAACTGTCACATACAAAGGCTGCTAGGCCAATCCAGTCTGCCTGTAAGCCCTACACATGTTGTGGCCTCTGACCCTACATGGTCAATGGCTTTTTCCCACTCCTTCTGACCCCTAAGGTTCCCTTATGCCTGTCCCAGGCATGTTTAAATCCCTCCACCATGCTTGCTCCCACCACCTCCTGTGGCAGACTATTCCATGTGTCCACCACCCTCTCTGTGAAGAAAAACTTCCTCACATTTCCCTTCAATGTGCCACCTTCCAATTTCATATCATACCCCCCTTATTCTTGTATTCCTCCTATATTGGAAGAGGTCTCCCTGCTGCACCTTGTTTATGCAGTTAAGGTACTTGAATGTTTCTATCATGTCTCCCTGATCCATCCTCTCCTCCAGTGAGTGCATATTTAGGTCCTTTAATCTCTCCTCATATGTTTTCTGGTGCAAGCCCTGTAACATCTTTGTCACCCTCCTCTGGACCACCTCCACCCTGTCAATATCATTATGAAGGTGTGGCATCCAGAACTGCACACAGTACTCTAGATGAGGCCTCACTAGTGTTTTATACAGTGGCATCAACCACCTCCCACCTTCTGATAGTGACGCTTTTGCCTATGCATCATGATCGTCAACAACTTCCCACCCATCCTGTAGCTCTCCCCAGGGTTCCCTCATCTCAGGTACATTATTTTGCACTTCTTTGAATTGAACCTCAGTTGTCACACCTCAGACCATTTTTCAAGCTTCCCCAGGTCCTTCATCATTTTCTTCACAACATCTGGAGTGTCCACCCTGTTGCAGATCTTGGTGTCATCTGCAAACAGGCAGACCTTTCCTTCCAGTCCTTCTGCAATGTCGCTAATGAAGCCCAGAAGGGGCTGTCCCACTGGATCTGCTGGAGCGGTTCACTTTCCTTTGGCAGAAGTCCACCAGGAGATGCCTTTGAGGGTACAACTCAACATCGCTCTGTCCACAAGAGCAGCTGCTGATCTTTTCCAGAGGTGCAGCCCTGCACTTTTCTGCTGCCTGCTCTCCTGAAGTAGCCTTTGGCCGCATAATCAGGGTCCCAAGCCCAGAAGGAGCTGTCCCACAGCAACCGCTGGAGCAGTTCACTTTACTTTGGCTGAAGCCCACCAGGGGACGCCATTGAAGGTACTGCTCCCTGCCACTCTCTACAGGAGCAGCCACTGATCTTTCCTGGAGGTGCCGCCCTGTGCTTTTCTGCCACCAGCTGTCCCAAAGCGGCCTTCAGCCACACAATCAGGGTTCCAAGCCCAGAAGGAGCAGACCCACAGGAACCACTGGAGCAGTTCGCTTTCCTTTGGCTGAAGCCCACCAGGAGATGTGGGTGCTGCTCCCTGCTGCTCTCTACACAGGAGCAGCCACTGATCTTTCCTGGAGGTGCCGCCCTGCTCTTTTCTGCTGCCCACTCTCCCAAAGCAGGATTTGGCCGCATAATCAGATGTGCCCTGTGCTTTTCTGCCACCCACTCTCTGAAGCAGTGTTCAGCCACATAATCAGGTATGCTCGGAGAAAGAGTCGTTTACCAAAGACTTTCTTCCCCAGACGTTTTTGAAACTTTCTGGTGCCTTTTTGCTAGCCCACTGATTGATGCTGGCATCTGTAGCCCCACTTGTGATTGATTCCTCCAATTTTGCTCTCCGATTTCTCTTTCTCTTTCTCCTGTAGTCTAGCCTCTCTAATTTTACTGTGTAATTTGCAAATGTTGTCGAGTTTTTTCTGAATTGTATCAAACTGTTTTATTTTTATCTGATTATCCTGAACTGAATTGCTTTTGTCTGTGCTAACACTGTTTTTACCTGCCCTTCTCTCTACATCCACTACCCTCCACTCCTCTCAAATAGGTTAGCTCCTTTACCTTTCCTTTTCCTTCTGGTGTCTTCACTAATTTTTCTCTGCTTGCCCCCGTCTGCTAATCCCTGCTTTGTCTCCACTGTTTCCCTAACCCCCTGTGTCTACCCCTGCCCTGCTTCTTTTGTTTTCCTAAGTCTGCACCCCACTCTGCTTCTTTGTTCAACAAAGCCCCCCTTGCCCTTGCCGCTTCTTAACCTCCCCCACTTTCCTTTTTGCAGGGTCTCAAGCTCAAAAGGGGCTGTCCCACAGGACCACCAGAGCAGTTTGCTTTCCTTCAGCTGAAGCCCACCAGAAGATGCCATTGAGTGTACCACTCCCTGCCACTTTCTCCACAGGAGCAGCCATTGTTTTTTCCTGGAGGTGCCACCCTGTGCTCTTCTGTCACCTGCTCTCCCAAAGCAGCCTTCAGCCACATAATCAGGTACACCCGGATAAAGGACCATTGCCATTACAGCCGGTAACTGCTGCGAGCTTCCCACCTTCCTCCCCGACCTATCTGGACACTTAGTTATATAGGTACGCCAACAGGTACTCCCTGTTATATGGCTAACAGCCTAGTCTCCCATTTGAACCTTATATTTGTTGCACACTAGAGGCATTCTCACAGCTCTTCTCACCTCCTGCTTTTTAACTTTCTTTGCTACACTGATCACTTCTCTATCTGTTCCACTCTTTCTCAGCTTCCTCTCCTGAATCCCTTACCTTGCTCCCCAAGTGATCACTACGCGCCAACCCCATGGCTCGCCAACTCTTGGTCTTGCTGATCACCGGCCTGACACTACTCATCCTCTCATGGCTCACAGTGAGTCCATGCTCTTATGCCCAAAATCCGTCATCACAAAATCAAACAGATTTTACCTTTTCCAATCTGCTCATTGTGCCTTCCAAGGGCCATGATCTCACCCCATACCACTTTCCAAGGTTCTTCTTCTATCTTGCTATGGTTATCTCTGCTAAACAGCTTCAGTACTATGTATTTCAGCTTCAGTCTTTTGCTCATTGTAAGCTCTGGTAGCTGCTGCTACTTGCTGTCTTACTGTCGGGGAGACACTGAAATGAACCCTGGCCCTCTGACTCAACACACACATACAAATGCAGATACAAATGCTGAATGAACCAACTTGAAGGGTCTGTGCATAATGAGCCTCAACATCAGAAGTCTACCAAGTAACTTCGTGGAACTAGAGACCTTTATGGCTCTCTATCATCCTGATGTTCTCTGCCTTTCAGAGACCTGGCTCAAGCCTTCTATCCCTGATGCTGCCTGCACCCTAACAAACTATAATCTAATAAGGAGTGATAGACCAACCCTGAAGTGGGGTGGGGAGTTGTGATACATTCTAAAGCTTATCTTAATTTCTCCATAACTCCTACCCCCATCTCATCCTGCGAATTCCTCCATGCTGTCTTCCTCCTAGGAACAAAAAAACTGCACGTAGTCTGTGCTTACAATCCTCCCCAAAGTGGCTACTTGGGCTTTGCTGAGCTGATTGCCCATTCTGTCTCTGCTGTCAGACATAATGAACTGCTTATCCTTGATGACATAAACCTAAACTAGTTGGGTCAGGCAAGGCAAGTCAAGGCAAGGCAAATTTTATTTAAGAAAATGCCCATCCCGGAGGCTCTGGGTGCCGAACATATTAAAATTTCATTATACAGAGCATGATAAGTACATAAACAACATACTAGTAAACATAAAATACAATATTCCAACAATTAAAACAAGATTTTGTATAAATACTACCCTCAAACAGCAGCAGCTAAATTCAAAATAGCCAAGGGTTAATTTAAACATAACATTCTGAGACCAGGTAAGAACTATAAGATGCAGTCCAGGAAGGCCTGATTATACAGGAAGGCCTTGAGGCGGGCTTTGAATACCTCAACAGAAGGGGGCCTCCCTAAGAGCTGGAGAAAGCGAATTCCACAGGACGGAGGCAGTGACACTGAATGCTGTATCACCTGCTGTTTTTAACCTAGTCCTGGGAATCGCAAGGAGGCCCCTAGAGGAGGAGGAGTGGAGGGAGCGGACCAAGACAGCAGGTGTAGGAAGGTCCTTCAAGTAGCCAGGGCCCAGGCCATCTAGGGCCTTAAAGATTAGCAAACCCACCTTGAAGAGGATCCTCCACCTAACCGGCAGCCAGTGCAGTTGATGCAGCACTGGAGTGATGTGACAATACTTAGGCTGTCCTGTCAACAGTCTAACAGACACGTTCTACATCAGCTGCAGTCGGTGCAGGGTACCCCCAGAAACCCAGAGATACAGCGCATTACAGTAGTCAAGCCTGGACATCATGACATCAAACACATAACACCCTCCTCTCCTTAGTACAAGGCTATAACCTACGTCATGTCATAACTGATACGACTAGGGTAACATCCACCTCTAATTCTGGTACCCTTATTGACTGGATACTATCTAATCGCATTGACAGGATTTCAGCTGCTGGTACACTACCTGATGCTATAAGTGACCACTCTCCCATTTACTGCATTTGGAGTCCCTCTGTGGTCCCTTCTCCCCCACCATGATATATTACCTTTCAGGACTATGCCGAGCTGGATCAAGAGAAATTCCTACATGAGGTTTCCTCAATTGACTGGTCCCAAATATAGCAGGCCCATGATGCTCAGACTGCACTTGATGACTTTCTTACCAGGTTTGTGTCCCATCAGGATAGGCACACTCCTTTTATTATGTGGCGTGTTCGTGGAAGCAAACCAGATGGCTCCACAAAGAACTTCTTGCCTCCCTCCGGGCTAGGGACAAAAGTTGGAGGTGTTTCAAAAACTCAGGCCTCCCATCTGGTTTCAACACCTACAGAGCTCAGTGGAATGCCTGTAAAAAGCAAATCAGATTAGCCAAAAGCTCGTGTTGCAAAGGACTCCTACTGAATGCTGCTGGGGACCCAAGAAAATTCTGGAATCATGTAAAAACCTTTCTTGGCACCAAACAATCCCACCCTAGCATCGACATGGTCCTAAATGATGTACATTGCACTGATCCAACTACTATTGCTAACTCTTTTAATGAATATTTCTCTGATTTGTCAAAATTCACCACCTCATTCCCTACTGCTCAACCTATGTCCCACACCACATCTATTAGCCTCATACCTGAGCACCCACCTTTCTGCTTTAAAGCCATATACAGAGCTGATGTCCTCAAACTACTAAATGCTATCTTGGATAACACTAGTGTACGCTCAGACTGTCTTAAACCCAAGCTTCTAAAACTGACTGCCCCCTTTATTGCCTCTCCTTTGGCCAGAATATTTACCTTATCACTGTGTCACGGCCATGTCCCTGACATGGAAAACTGCTAGAGTCACTCCGATCTTTAAAAAAGGGGACAAGAAACACAACTCTAACTACCAGCCCATAGCAATCCTCTCAGTCCTGAATAAAATCCTTGAAATATTAGTGGCTTCTCAAATCACTGATTTTCTCTCCAAGTATAATCTCCTGTTGCCAAATCAATATGGTTTCTACAAGGGACATAGCACCTCTACTGCTTTGCTTCAATTCACGAATGACACCCTTTGTGCCATGGATTCTGGCCTTCTAATGAGTATAGTATTTATTGACCTTATGAAAGCTTTTGATCTGGTGGACCATCCTCTTTTTCTGGCCAACCTTCTATCCCTCAGTTTCTTGCAACAATCGGTGGCCTGGTTCAACTGCTACCTATCTAACAGAGTTCAAGTAGTGAAATTTAACTCAGCTATATCAAATAAAGCCTCTGTCAATGTCAATGTTCTTCAGGGCTCCATTCTTGGTCCTCTTCTCTTCTCTATTTTTATTGACCGTCTTGTGCAGAATACCCATTCCTGCTCATCCATCTTCTATGCTAATGATCTTATTCTGTATTCTAGTTCCAAAAATATACTTGCAATCAACCTTAATCTCTCCTCTGCCTTTCTCAGTATCCAAACTTGGCTCACCAGACATAAGCTTGTCCTAAATGTTGGTAAAAAACAAGCAATGCGCTTCAGCTCCGCTGCCAAACTAAAAACTTGCCATGGTCAGCTTCAAATATCCTGCCCAGATGGCTCCTCATTTGGGATAGTGAGCTCTTTCAGATATCTTTTGGACCTACTTGATGAAGCTCTTGATTTTGACCAACATATCCTGGCCAGCTGTAAATCTGTAAATAACAAAATCGGTATTGCCTATAGAACAGGTTACATTCTCATTCCCTCCACCAGACTGGCCATTGCTTGGGGCATTTTACTCCCATCACTTGCCTATGGGGCCATCACCTACATAAATGCATTAAAGGCCACTCTTAGAAAATGGGTTACAACTTTCAATAATATCTGCTGCTACACCTCTGCATCCCCGTGGCTAAAACACCACTGCTTGCTCTATGCAGATTTAAACTGGCCTTCCCTCTCTACTCACTGGCTCCTCTCTCTTGGCTCCCTGATGGATAGTATTATTAGCAGGGACAATGGTTTTCCGTTTTTATCGGTAACACTGGTAAAAATCACAGAATCCTGCTTGGTTTGCGGATTTTGAATTCTTGTACCGGTGCCTCACGGAAATTGCATTTCACTGCACAGAATCCCTAATATTTCAGCATATTTTTAAATGTTTTTATTTTCTCTTTCTCTGCCCCCTTCTCACAGCATCAGTCTCCACTTTTCAGAGATCCCTAGGCTGGCTATCCCTTAGCTTCACCCCAGGTAATGCTCAGGAGCTCCTGTGAGCCAGAACCCATCCTGCCTAGGTTGTACCCCCCAGGTGGGAAGGAAGGGGACTCCAGGTCACCCCTCCACAGTCCTTTAATGTGTGTCGGGCAGCTCAGTGGGTCCCTCATCTAAACTGGTTATGAAGTTTGGGGAAGCTGGGTCCCTTCTACCAGCAGCTGATGTGGGGTGATTGTTACTGGTTTTCTGGTCTCTGTCCCTGAGGGCACCAACACTCAAGGGTATCCAAGGAAGTAGGGCACATAGAGACATGCCGCTACTCCAGATCCTGGCTAGCTTCCTCTCTTCCAAAATGCTCTGCAGCCTCATTGCTCCACCACCTGTGGTCACCCAGGTGGCAGTAAAGCATCCGACCTGCAAGCCACCGTTCCCAGAGGAGGAGAGTGGCCCCCAGCTGCTCAATCCTACTCCCCTGGTCAGGCCTCTAGCAACCCGAATTCACTTCTGATCCCGAGTCCCTGGCATTGCAAGCAGTAGTGCTACCTCAGGCTATTTACCGTGCTCTGTCAACTATACACCCACTTTGGTGTAAGAAAACATAAACAGATGGAGAGGGAAATAATTCAGTTTTAGTAAAATGTTGCAAAGTGTTCAATGTTCATAATTTGCACTGTAGGTACTGTGCACTATTATTGAAATCATATATTAAAACATTATATATGGGTGTTATGGCTGACAGTATAGCCTAGTGGTTAGAGTAACAAACACTGATCAAACTGAGTATGTTTAGAAGACCTGGGTTTGATTCCCACAACCTCCACTTGCATACTGTGTGACTCTGAGCAAGGCACTTAACCTCCACAGTGCTCCTGGGTCACCTCTGAAAACAGGCAGTTTTGCCCGGTGGGTTTACCCAGTTTACAAAAAATATATAAAAAAAAATACCAATATATGTTTACTACATCATACAGTAGTCAGGGTACCATGTAATTTATCTGAGTTGTACTCTGGCTGCAATGATGTTGTATAGGTAAATATAAATGTTAAGATACATTTTGTGTTTTATAAGCTTGTTTTTAGACTTTAGTCAGGTTTTATTGCATTTTTTGCATATGAACATCTAGAATATATATTGCTAAGCGCAGGATCACTGTTACCAACTAGTTTATTCAAGTTTATAATCAGCAGGGCCATCCAAAATCCTCAGTTGTTTGATTGAAAGTGAGTCTGAATGAAAGTATGTTCACAAGGCACAAGCTGCCTTACTACTTATTTAGGTGAATGGGATAGAAACATAGACTTTGATGGACCACCTAGTCTGCCCATTTCATCATTTGCACCTTCTCTCCCACCTGTTGTGTCAGTCTCTGTGACAACAAAAAGTTTTCTGACAGACTGCTTTAATAAAAAGCAAATGTTATGTGTTTAAGTGAACTTATGCTTGGCCAGTGGATTTGAAAGCACATTCAGTGACACATGGAAGGTAAGACCCCAGGGGCCGTATGATGCTAGTGGGTAGAGTGGTGCTCAATTCACAACTGAGCTCAGACATGAAAACTGAGACACCCTTTTCATGGAGACCAAGGAAAAAAGGCATCCACATGTTTGTGAGATGGCATTAGAGATCCTCCACTAATCACTTGTGAAATTTTTTTAGGTGAAGACACTATTTCAAAGAAGCAAATTCAGGCAGTTTTATTTTGTTCCTCCTACCCCCCTGGCCATCCACTCCTTCAGGCCTGCCAAGTTCCCCTACCACTGCTGCTGAGTTCCCCCCGCCATCCACTGCCCCTTATGGCCATGCTACCAGGTAACCCGAATTAACCCTTCATTGGTGGGCCCCTATCCCTGTGGGAGGCTAACAAGGGAAGACAATCACCCTAAAGAGCTTCCTGTATATCCCAGGCATGGCAGAGGTCAGAACAGACACGTGTTTGGGATGTCATGCTTATGGAGGGACCAGAAACCATCCTCTGTGTGGCCAGCAGGTGTTTTTCCATTTTTGTGGGAGCATGACAGGCCACATGATGTCAAGACACAAGCTGATATCCATCACTCTCTCTTCTGCAATGAGGGCCAATGTGTTGCCATGCCTCCAGCCTCCACCTGGGGCCAACAAATGCTGAGCTGTGAATATACCCTCCCTCCCAGGAGAAGGCGAGTGGTTGTTGGACACTCAAGCCTTCACCCCTCCCCACCCGGCCGGTCTTCCAGCACCCAAAGCTATTCCCAAATCCTGGTCAGTGGTGTCACAGGCAGAAATCCAATTCAGGCAGTTAAATGATAGGAAAAAACAAATGTGGTCCACTTTAGTAGTGGTGGTGGTTCAGATTAATTCACATCTGAGTTCTAACAAGCAAAGAGACTAAGTAATTTGTACCTTGTGCATGTGGGGTGTGGGTGTTGAAGAAAGGGGATCATAGTGCTGTCACTACTGCCATCACCCCTGAGGGATGTGGACTGTATTGTTGCTACTGCCATCACACCTGAGAGGCGGGGGCGTAGTGTTTCTGCCATAACAACTGGTGGATGGGGAATGTTGTACTGCTGCTGTCCCACCTGAGGGATGGGGGCCATAGTGCTGATACTGCCATCACACCTGAGGAATGTGGAATGTGGTACTGCTGCCATCACACCTAATGGATAGGGACCTCAGTGCTGCTGCTTCCATCACACTTGAGGGAGGGGGGGACACAGTGTTGTTGCTGCTGCCATCACACCAGAGGGATGGGTCTGTAGTGTTGTTGGTGCTGCCATGGCACCAGAGGGATGGGGACCTTACTGCTGCTTCCATCACACCTCAGGGATGGGGGCTGTAGTGCTGTTGCTGCCATCATATTTTGTACCTAAAATAACTTTAAATTGGTACAAGGATGGAAGGATGTGCAATAGTGGAGGTCAAAACTGCTAAAATGCATGTTAGCAGAGTTAAAAATTGTAAAATAAAGTACACAAAACCAAACGCCAGTAAAACCGGATTATGGCTTAGCAGACACTGGTGACAGTATCGTTTTTTACAATGTGCTAAATGGAATTTGCCCTTTCTCAATCCCGGTAAACCAGTGTCCCTGAATTTATTAGGTCAGCTATTCCCATGTCACTTGCCTCCCTGCTTGTTCCTAAGTCCTCCTCCTATGGCCTCCATTCAGCCGACCAAACCCTGCTACACGTTCCTAGATGTAAAACCTCCAAGGGTGCTTGTGCTTTCTCCCATGCAGCTCCAAAATATTGGAATTTCCTACCCCTAGCTCTCCATTTAGCACCCAGTCATGCCGCTTTCAAAAATAAGTATCACACTCTCCTTGTCAACCTTGCCCCATGCACTTGTTTTAATCCACCTTAGGCTGTTTTCTCTCCTTAACCTGTAACATGACCTATGTCTCCCTCACTGTAACCTTTCTGCTTTTTCAATCACCTAGCCTATCCTGCTGTTTGTCCTACCTTCTTGCACTGTTTCTCTCCCTCTCCTGCACTCCCACACCTACCACCCCTACCAGCCTCTCTTCCACCCTTTGCCTACCTCCTTCTCGCATCGCTCTCACTACTACTTAAAATTCTAACTGACTGGTATCACCACTTAGGCCTTTTGTATGCTTGAAAATTTTTTAAATTGAAAATTGTTATGGCACTTACCTGTTATACCTTGTACCCTACCTGTTGTCTTGTTATAACTGTATTTGATTTTACCATTTTTGTACTGTTTGTTTCTTGTGGACCCAGGTCATCGGATGGAGGGTTTATCAGCTGGACAGCCTTCTGGGCTTTAGCTGTGGGGCAGCCAGCTGATGACCACTGACCGGGTGTGAAATCTGGGCGTTATGTTTGACAGCAAACTGACACTTAAATCTCAGGTGTCGACCATTGTCAAGACCTCATTCTACCATCGGAGGAATATCACCCAGATAAAACATTTGGTCCCATCTGATGATCTTCCGATATTGGTCCATGCATTTGTGACTACACACTTTGATTACTGCAATGCTCTATACCTAGGTCAACCGGGGGTGGACCTGCACCACCTGCAGCTAGTGCAGAACGTGGCTGCCAGACTGTTGAGTGACTTATCGAGATCTTGCCATGTCACACCTGTGCTAAGTGACCTGCTCTGGCTGCCGGTGTGGTGGAGGATCACCTTCAATGTCGGATTGCTGACCTATAAGGCCCTACGCAGTCAGGGACCACGTTACCAGCAAGATCTCCTTTGCCCCTACTTCCCCCTTCATCTTCTCTGTTCCACCAATGAGGGATTGCTAGAGATCCCCAGGGTGTGTCTGACTACTTCGGGAGCTAGGCCATTTGTTTTTGCAGTTCTGACCCTGTGGAATTCTCTACCTCATTAGATTAAAGAGTGCCCGTCCATTGAGGCCTTTAAACCTGCCTTAAAACATATTTATTTGGCTTAGCAGTTTTGAATATTTAAAGCCTCCTGTCTTATTGTCTGTTTTTATGAGTTGCTGAACATGGTTTTATGTTTTGTGTTTTAATGTACAACGCTGTGATCTTGCTGGAATAGCATTTTAGAAATAAAGATTGCTTGCTTGCTTGCTTCTTATCCAAATTTCTGAATTCTGTCATTGTTCCAACTGTAACTTTGTAACGTCCCATGTCATGTCTGAAAATAGTCACTTCTGTGTCTAGAGCACCCACCTGGTCAACAAAAATGAAGTAAAAAAAAAAAAAAAAACATTAAACAAGTCTGGCCCCAGGACCTGAGGTACATCGCTGGTCACCCCCCTCTCCCATTAAAAGCTAAATGTGCCCCACCCCCTTTAGTCCCTTTATCCCTTCGTCTGCTTTACCAACCACAGATGTGAGTGTTAACTGCTTTTGGTATCACATTTAGAATAACTAGATTTAGTGAACAGACTAATAGTTCTATAGGTTCAATGTATGCCTTGAGTTCCCCTTTGTAGTATAATGAATAAAGAGTGGGACCAACTCTTATGTCAACAATTGCCAAGCAGTGAGGCCCTACTATAGTCTGAGTTTCTTTAGTAATCCTATTTCAGCACACATACAGTGAGGTTACTGAGTGGTAAATTACCTGGCCTTGTCCCCGCTTGACATGCTAGACATGCACTTAAATGTGTGTGTCTCTGCACGTGTCTTCATGCACGGATGCATGCACATGCCCCACTCAAGCTCACCCCACTCACTTGGGGCACTTACCTAAATATTGGAGAACCGGAAGTGTAGCCTGAGTGACTTCAGGTTTCATAGTTCTCCACAAGTAAAAGACAGTAAAACTGTTTAAAATGCAAACTTATTTAGTGAGCTTGTGCTCTGTGCTGCAGTTAGCTGCCAGCAACCTTTTGCAATCACACCGGTGCTGAATATCTATTCAGACATCTGTGGAGATACACCAGCCCTCCACAATCCCACACTGCTCTGGGACACCTAGGAACCCTATCTAAGGGACCAGCATGGCTTCCTGGTTCCCCTTGGTTACCAGTCAATGGCCTGAATTCAAATCCTCTCACCAGAGGGACGCTGTGAATATAAATAAAAAGCTTTCCTGTAGCTGTTTCTTGTAGCACACTCTCACCAGAGTGTCTCAAAGTGCTTTTTTGATTTGTGGGAGGAACCAGGGAGCTGTATAGGCATCAAAAACATATACTGTACACTTGCACTCCAGAGCCAGGAGAATGTTGTATTCTCCAGTGAAGTCGGAAAATCCAAAAATAATTTTTATATCCAAAGAAGATACGTTAAAAATGTTTTTTATTTATCACAACATTCAAAGGCACAGCAGGTAAATCCACTCTCAGGTACCCCGGCGCTTTGCCAATTAAGGCTTCATCAGGGGGTGGTAACCTAATGGATAACCAGCTCTTTATATACTGGCAATTAATTCAAATATCATGATGTATCAAAAAATCAACCAATCAGAATACAGAATACAATGTTCTCCTGGCTCTGGAATGTGAGTGTACAGTACGTGTTTTTGAAGCTTACTCTGGGCTGGCAAGCCCCCACTCACACCCTGCCCAGCTTTGCAACGCAGCACCCTTTGTTTTTCTTCAACTATATAGGCGTGCCATGCTGAGAATTAGAATTAAATTGCAGTGAGTGCACAGGGCAGCATTGCAGCAAGGAAGAAATTTAAGCACACATCTGTTTTTAAAGTCAGTGGGTAGGACTGAAGGGTGAGTGCAACATGACCGGATACCAAATGCTGTGGTCAACACAGGGAGTGAAATGCTGCTTTGGGATATGGAGAAAGAGTTACAATCTATAAGGTTAGTTTCTTTTTTTCGTTGTTGCAGTCTTGATTTTTTCCCTCCATTTATCAGTGGGTAACATAAACTGATAAGGCAAATGATTTGAAAGAACAATAGGTTCAGTAAAAGGGGAGTTGACCTATACCTGAGGTACATCCTGCTAGAATCTCATGAAAAGGGAAGCTGATTTATATGCGTGGTTGACTAACTCTATATGCATGTATATACAGTATAGAGTTGCAGCCAAGGACACTGCCAGATATTTTCTGAAATGTCTGGGATATTTCTGGAGAAATTCCCCTCCCTGCCTGTAGTACCACTGTGAGCCATTGGACAGAATCTTTTTAGTAGTAGTATTAGTAGGGCTCAATTCTCAAAGGATGGTGAAGGGCTTGCACAAACCCTGCGTAAAACCCTACAACTGTGCTGTACACATTGCCACACATTGTGCCCAATCCTCAAAGGTCATGCGCATTTGCAGCACTTTACCCCCTTTACGGTGGCCTGTGCCAAATTTGGGTCTGCAAAGTTAAACTAGAAAAAGCTGGTCTGACTCATGCCATGTGGCGCATGGGATTAAAAATCCGATTGCCAGTCAGGGAGTGCCGCAAGCCCCTTTGTGCCATGTGTTTGGTGCTCCCGGGGCTTGTGGCAGTCCAACTCACTTGAGAATGGGGCCCGTTGTCTTTATATATGGCACCCTTACCTGGAGGATCAGAGCACTATTACAACAAAACAAAATGGACGCAATAATTAAACTACATAAACCAACTTTAAACACAACACAAATTAAATAACAGATTATATAAATACTTAATTAACAACTTTCTCTACTATAGGATGAAAACATAGAAATTAAACCCCAAATGCCAGTGTAAATAGAAAGGTTCTTACATCCCATTTAAATGCTTCCGCCAAAGGGTACTTTTCTTTGGAGATTTGTGTAATAGGTAATTATTCTTCAATAGGTTTCTCCAAACATAAATCCTTCATGGCTCTAACATCTGCAGTGGCAAAACTTCTTATACTAAGGCACTGCATTAGTGATTCTCTTCCTTCGCTACGTGAATGGACACAGGAAACATTCTTAACATTGAATGCGGAATGGTCTATTGCTGTGCAATATAATAGGTTAATACAATTCTGTGATTTGTGGGATCCATTCGTGCAGTTTTTGGCTGGGAGGTGAGTCAGTGGGCTTGGAATTTGAACCTGCTTTTACTCTCTCTCCCTGGGTATAACCATATTGCTATTATGGTCTGTATTTATATAATTTTATTTTTTTGTTACCAGATTTGTTGCACTGACCTACTTCCTGTGTAGCTTCAGATCTGTACTGTACATCTTAGTTTGGGGAGGGAGGGGTCAGCTAGGGGAGGTTGGGGATATAGGGGGAATGGTTGGAGGGTTGGGTTACAGGGCTGTGGTTGTTTTCTATCTGCCTGACCTATCTATGCCTGTCATCCCTTTAGGCTGTGGGATTTGGGATGGGAAGGGGGGTATTCTGCAGTATATAGGACTGTATTCCTGATGTGACTGTTTGGTGTATGTTTTTAAAATTTCAATAAAGTTTATTGAATTGCAAAAAATAAAAATAAATGCCTCCACCAAGTGGACCTCCCTCAAAGTTCTGGGCAAGATATTCCAGAGGACTGTGGTTACCACTTCAAACCCTTGGTCCCCAGAAGATTTCAGCCTTGCCTAGGAACTACCAGTAGGCCTTTCTCAGAGGCGCAGAGAGAATAGAAGCATAGATGTTGATGGCAGATAAGGACCACATGGCCCACCTAGTCTGCTCATTTCCCTACCTACTTAAACTCCAAGATACAGTATAAGTCATAATTTGCTCCACAATAAAAGAAAATTAAGCCAGACCTTCCACTGTAGTGCAACACACCTTTTGCTTCTTCAGGGTGGCAGATTCTACAAATAAAATTTCATAAACTTATTTTAAAAAAGCACCAATAGTGTAATGTTAAAAATTACGTGGGTAGGTCAAGTCCACCAAACCAAGTGCAAGCATACAGGCTGTGAACAGATGAAAGAACACTTCCTACCTGAGATGTTCTTCTTTTGCATTTCATGCCCTTGCACTCTCCAGAGGCTTCCCAGCATCTCCCCAGCCCCATCTACCTGATGTCCTCTGGTCCTCATGAAGCCATGGTTCATGCTCAGGTGGGGTACGAGGTAGGGGTCATGTACCCAAGAATGAGCCACATGTCATGCTCTGTGTATGTAGCATCTGATCTGTCTCATCATGGCCCAGACTTTTTCAGTGCTCTGTGGTGCTGGTTGTGGCTTGTTCTTATCATCCATCTTGGGCTCTCCCAAAACTCCTAATTCCCAAAACAGACTGGCAGATTTCTAACTCAGACAGCTCACTGCTTGTCAACTCTTCTTGATCAATGGAAGCATACAGCATGCAGTGAAATCCTCAGCCAGCATACCAGATGGGGGCTCGACTAATGTGTGCATCTGGATCATCTGGTGTGTCATTAGGTCTTTGCACCTGGGAAACAAAAACCCAGGAGAAGATTACACAATGGATGGGGGAGGTAGTAACAACAACAAAAATGGAAAGGGACCTGGGGGTAATCATTTCAGATGACCTTAAGGTTAGCAAGCAATGTGAGAAGGCAGTAGGGAGGGCTGGGGGGATACTGGGATGTATAGGGAGAGGCATCACCAGCAGAAGACAGGAAGTTGTTATCCCACTGTACAAACAGTCGATGAGACACCATGTGGAGTACTGCATCCAGTTCTGGAGACCCCATCTCCGCAAGGACATAGACAGGATAGAGGCAGTCCAGAGGAGGGCAACTAAAATGGTGCAGGGTCTCCAAGAGAGAGAGACTAAATGAGCTTAATATGCATACCCTTGAGGAAAGGAGGGAGAGGGGGGACATGATAGAAACTTTTTAGTATCTCAGTGGAATCAGCAAAGTCCAAGAGGTTAGCATCTTTCAGAAAAAGAGATGTGCAAGAACAAGGGGACATAATCTGAAGATGGGGGGGCGATTCAGGGGCAATGTAAGGAAGTATTATTTTACAGAGAGGGTGGTGGACACATGGAACAACCTTCCTGAGGAGGTTGTGGGGTCTAAAACTGTGGGAAAATTCAAGAATGCATGGGACAGACAAGGCAATTTTTGTGAGGGTAGGAAGAAATAGGCTGTTGGTTAACTAGGATCTGCAGCTTATCCTGTAGGTAGGGAAATGTCAGACTAGGTGGGCCAAGCGGTCCTTATCTGCCATCAAAGTTCATGTTTCTATGTTTCTTGGTATCTCCCCAGCTTTCAGGAAACTGTTCATAATAACAGATGGGGTAACCTCAGTCCATGCAGTGTGCAAAAAGTATATTGTGTCAAGCACATTGATTTCACGAGACAGATCACAGAACTCTTGTATCCTCAATTGTGTTGGTGATTTTTGTCACAGTCTGTTTTCTGTGCCATTGTTTTAGGTTCTGTATGATATCTTGATCCATTGGCTGTATCACAGTCATGCAATTAGGGGTAAAAAAGCAGGTTTAATGTTTCTGAGTATGACAGATGCCCAGGTATGTGAGGATGCAGGAGCTCTAGCAGGTAGCCCAGGCCCATCCCATGTAGGGCCTTATAAGACAGCAATCCAACTGGTGAAATCCGCACAAAAATTACTTAACTCATTCTCTCTCAGTGGCCATTTTGGGTCGGGCTCAGCAATAGATGGTTCCGACGCCATATGGCTGCTATGGGACAGAATTAATGTTCACTGCCGTATTGAAGATTGAATCAGGCCAATTCTACATACTCCCACCTTGAAATTCGATGTAACTAGATATCCCAGAATCCCCTGCAACTCATAACAATCTACTATACTGCAGTAAACAGCATATTAAAAAGTTTATGCACACAGATTGCAAATTGAGACCAGCCTCTCACTTGAGTGTGGGATTGTGACTGCTGATTGTTCCACTGTAACCTCTCTCAACACATCCAAAAATCTGTTCAGGCTAAGTCAGACATTTACAGTCACTCCCTCCTTGTCTGAGTTCTTTCGTCTTATCCACACCATATTCATGCTGCTTGTAAGGTCCCAGACTCCTTCAGTGACCAGCTTATAGTTTACTGCATTTGAAAAATCTACTATCCCCAAATGTCCTCTAAATACATATGGGCTAGAGGCCCTTCAACCTGGCATCCCCACTTGTTGCACATCAGACTTTTGAATAGGTACCTCTCAACATATCTTCTGCTATTGATGAAGCCCTGTCCTTTTTCCAGTCCAGCTTTACTTTAGTGAAGGATAACCATGCCCCCCAAGGTTGTCCACTTTCTCTTTGATATATTCATCCAGTTTCCTTCCCCAGTTATCAAACTTGATGGCTCCCCCCTCTTTTTAGGTGCCTAAAATCACTACTACACTACCTGTGCAGTTACATTCACTCAACTCACCATATTCTCCCTCCTTCCCTCACTCTCTCCCTGCATGCCTTCTCCTTCTCTCTTATCAGTCCAGCTGATACCATCTGCTGTGCTTTCACTCTACTTCTCCAAGGCTCACAGCCCTGACAGTCTTGACCCTAAACCCCTTCATCTTTGTGGCTCACAAACCTCACAGTCTTGACCCTGAACTCCTTTATCTCTATTCTCCATCTATTTCTGCACCTTTTACTATATTTCTTAATCTCTCCTTTCTTTTCAAGACTGTTCAGTTGGCTTAATAACAGGTTAAAGTCCTTACCTTTCTCAAGCGGATTGACTTCTCCTCTCCTGATAACTACCAGTCCATTTCCTTCCTCCATACTTTGACTAAAATCCAGGAGAAGCTGGTTCTTTCCCTTCTGTCTGCCTTTCTTTATATATCTTCCCTCTTCTCCCCTTTCCAGTCTGGCTTTCAGAAGGGCCACTCAACCTTGTCCTCCCTCGTCTGTCACTAACACCATTCTTAAGAGAATGGACCTGAGCCACGTCACCACTGCCATATTCATAGACCTACTGTAGCCTATGCCTTTGATACTGTGGATCACAATATCCTCCTGGAGAAACTGAGTGCTGGAGGACTTTCCTACCCCACGGTGGGCAGATTTTAATCCTTCCTTACTAACCAACACCAGTTAGTACACGTTGTTGATGCCTTACATCTTCTCATTCCAATTTCCTCTGGAGTGTCCCAAGGTTCCATCTAGGGACCTATATTTTTCTCTCTTCCTCAATGACCTCTCCAATGTCTGTCTCTGCTATTGTACACATGCACACTGATGACACCATCCTCTTTGCCACTGGTGCCTCGGTCCCTGAACTATAAGCATCACTTCAGCATGACTTTGACCATGTTTAACACTGTTTCCATTCAGACCACCTCATCTTACATTCCAAAAAGACAGTTACCATGGACCTGATTTTAGAAGCCCCCCCCATGATCGGTGCACTGAGAGCCAAAACCCTGACTGCAGCAAACTCAAGTGCACCAGGGACCCTGTGCTGGATTTTGCATAAATCAGGGTCCTGGCATCAAACCCCCTGAGTTTGCTGCAAGCTATCCTGTGTGCCACATAACTGGTGGATGGGGGGAATTCCACAAGTTGCAGCATTTTTGGGCAGCAGTTGTGGCCATGGCAGGGACCAGCTGGCCATGCATCTGACAGCTGGTAGGGCCCATTGAGGGATGGCTGGGGTGGCTTGGTGGGGTGGAGACAGACCCCAGATGGGAAGGGTACAGCTGCCTCAGTGCCAGGGACTGTGGGGCAGTTGTGTGACTGGTGGTGGGAGGAAGCTCTGGATGTCATCAGCCATGGCTTCACTACTGCTGGGACTCTTGGCCATGTGTGGAGTGGGCCACAGTCGTCTGCTGGCAGCGGCCACAATGGGGGACATGGACCACCTCCCATCATGCCACTGCACTCAGAATGTTGCATGGGCCGTTAGACCAGCTCCTGGTTGGTCTAGCTTTAGCAACCTGTGTGAACTGTGGAGGTGTTCTGGAATGTCAAACTAGGGAATGTGGCAATCCAAATGTGGTGCAAGCCTCCTACTGCCATGACACAGTGATGCAGCTGTTGCAAGGATAGCGCAAGGCAGTCTGAAGCAGGGGCCTCCAGTGCTGCCAGAAGCCTCCTTTGAAAAACCCAGCTGCCACTAAGTCTGAAGCAAGGTGAACCTTGCATCACTTTCTTTTGACACAAGGTCCTTACATCAGCCTCTGACCTTTGAAAATCTGGGCCCATGTCCTTTGGCACCAGACAGTGCCTTGACAAGAACTTTCACCCCACGTTATTCAAACCCTTGATGGTGCCCTAATTGAAAGGTCTTCCACTTCAATTACCTTGATGTGTAGTTTCACAGCAACATAGACTTCTTTGCCCTTGTCAATGCCATACATCAAAAAAAACCTGAAACTGGCATCTTATACAGGAATTGGTCCTTCCAGCTCCCCATGTCCATCGAGAGAGCCTCCTAAAGATGATCTTACGTGGCATTTGATTATATGGATATGGATGTGGTCTATGGTGCCACTCCTACCTGGCAAGGAAGAAGTTCTACTTCATTCCTTCTGCTGTTTTTCTACTGTCTCCCTCCCACACTCACCACTGTTCCTTCTACCCGAACCATTCTGTTCCTTCTCGCACAAATCCTGTCAATTCTCTCACTGCTCTGCCTTTCTTACAAAATATTGGCTTGTCTTTCTCCCCTCCCTTCCTTGGTACTGCTCATCTCTGGATTCTTTGCCCACTTTAGCACTGCTAAAGTACTTGCGACCAGCAAAAGGCAACAGTCAAGAAAATATAAACTCTTATGGACCACATTACTCACTTGCTGCTACTACTACTACCTTCAGGCAATATTCACAAAATGAAAATGCAGGTGCCCAGCAAACGAGTAAGGCAACGACAGTAAAAATTAATACTGGAACAGCTCCTAAGACTACTCTTGCTTCTTCTCCTGATGTCTGGCAATGTGCATCCAAACCCTGGCCCTCCAATGACCCACAACGCTAGACAGTGTAAAACTACAGGTCTCATGTTCTCATCCCTAAACATCTGCAGCCTCCCCCCAAAAATGGACAGTCTCAAGGCCTGGGTCTCTCAGCACCACCCTGATGTCATATCTGTTTTGGAAACATGGCTTTCCCTGAAAATACCAGATACTGCCATATCCCTGCCTGGCTACACCCTGTACCAACAGGACTGGTGCTTGAAAAGAGGTGGAGGATCTGTCATTTACACCAGAAATAGACTCCAGGGATATGTCATACCCCCACCACCCAGTAATGACAATCTCCATGTACTAGCCATCAAACTAAGGCTAGGAGCACTCAACAGAGTGCTCACCCTACTGTCCGTATACATCCCACCTAAGCAGACCCCACCTGGCATCAACAACCTACTGGACTATGTCAGCACGCTGAGCCTAAACACTGAAACAATGCTGTTGGGAGACTTCCATATTAACTGGGTCTCACCTGCTGCTAACACCATCAAAGATACCCTTGCCACAATCCACTTCTCCCAACAGGTGGACGAGCCTACTTGAATCAATTACAAGATGGGCACCAGCACACTTTTGGACTGGGTTCTCTCAAACCGACCTTCCCACATCACAGGTCTCACCGTGCTCCCTGACTCATTGAGTGACCACTCCCTTGTCCGTTTCCTCTGGAACAATAACTACCACAACCCCCTGCTAGAACCTTAAAAAACACCTAGTCCTAATGGGCCACCTTCTGCAACTATAGGACGACCTAAAGCAGCAGGACTGGTAGGACCTGTATGGAACCACAGATGTGGACACTGCACTAGATCTCTTTATCTCAAAATTCAATGTGGCCTATGACAAGCATGCTCCCATCACGGAGAGAAAACACAGAGGACCTATAAATCCCTGGATTACCCTGGAACTACTAGAGCAAATAAACACAAGAGACCAACTCTGGCAAGCAACATTAGCACATGGCACACCAACTAACACCCAAAGGTATAAAAGGGCCCGCAATGAGTGCACAAAGGCAGTCTGTGAGGCAAAAAGCTAATTCTACAAGGAAGCGCACATTAACACCTGAAATAGCAGCAAATCGTTCTGGGCAAATGTAAACGATATCACTGGGAAGGATCCTAAAATAGCCCCAACCATACTAAATGCTGAGAGCATTCCTACCTTGGACCCTCTGCTTATCGCTAACTCTCTGAACCTCACGTTCTCAGATCTCAGTAGTATGCTGCTAACAAACGTCTTCGATACCACTGCTCCAGGGGTCAGTGAGAAGACCCCAGCATAACCAAACCGGCCACTCTTCCATTTCAAACTGGTCTCCAAAGCCACTGCTAGAAGATACCTTGAAAAAGCCCTTGGCAAATCAAGGCACAGTGGGGACTGTCTGGATCTAAAATTTGTTCGACTAACACTAGGCGAAGTACTTTGTCCACTGACAAAGATAATTAATCTATCCCTCTGTCACTCCAAATTCCCCCAAATCTGGAAAGCTGCCACAGTCACCCAGGTACACAAAGGTGGCTACCGGTGTCTTCAAAACAACTGCAGGTCTATCTCTATACTCCCCCCACTCTCCAAGGCCCTTGAAAGGATTGTGGCTGACCAGCTGGTGGAGTACTTCAATCAATATCAGCTTCTATGCCCAGAACAGCATGTTTTCTCAGCTGGCAATAGCACCATCATGGCTCTCCTGGAATTTACTGGATTCACACATAGTGCTCTTGACAAAGGGCACATTGTAGGGGCAGCCTTTGTTGACCTATCAAAGACATTTAACACAGTCCATCATGCCCTCCTCCTTGAACAGCTCTCGGACATAGGGCTATCCCTAGAAACCATAGCATGATCTTGTAGCTACCTTAGCCTGCAATCACAGCAAGTAAAGATTGGAGACATCCTATCAGAAAGTCGACCAGTCAGATCAGGGGTACTGCAAGGATCCATACTCGATCCATTACTCTTCAGTGTCTTCCTAAACAACCTCCTGTCTGCTTGCAATAGCCGCATGCTCCTCTATGCTGATGATGCAGTGATCTTTACCAGCAATTTTGACCTCGAACTTCTGAAATACGACCTCCAGAGCAGCTTCGCAGCGGCTGAAAAATGATTCAAAGAGCAAAAACTGGTCAACTAAAAAGACCAAGATCGTGCTCTTCGCCACTGCCCAAAACAAGCTAAAATGCTATCCCCTGGCAGTTCAGAATGACTCTGGTAACACCCTGGAACTTGTCTCTCATTTCAAGTACCTGGGAATTACACTGGACACTGCCCTGTCTTATACACAGCACATTGACATCATGGCCAAATCCTTTAACACCGGGATCAGAATCCTCTACAGGCACAGACATTGCTTGACCTATGAAGCTATGAACTTGGCAATTAACAGTTCACTCATCACCTTGATTGACTATGGCCTAGCTGTCTATGGCTCTGCTACTAACATAGCGCTCCAATGCCTCTCAACAGTGCTAAACAAAGCTTGCCGCCTGTTCACTAATGCCCCAAAACTCACCCACACCTGTGAGCTTTATGCACGATCAGGCTGGCTTCAATTAAAGAACAGAATACTTTATCAAACCTGCCTACTTGCAAAAAAAAGTCTCACTAAACTTAATTCCTCAAGGTGTTCTGAGCCTTCTATCACCACCTATGCATGCCAGGCACATCAGGAGCTCGACTAGACAAGTATTCCATGTGCCCAGGTGCCACACAACTATGGCCCAGCTATACTTTGCTCACTGGGCCCCTCTGTGGACAAATGGTCTACCACCTGACATGGCCTGAGCCACAACCCTTGGTTTCTTTAAGCACAAACTCCATCATCACCTCACCGACAATAGTACCTGTAGGTACCCCAAACTAGTCTGAGCCCGCAGCTTTAGCTTGCCTCAGCACTTCCAACACCTAACCCACCAAGTTAAGTCTTTGCCCAAGCACCTGCTTCCCACCCTCTTTGTCCTAGCACTTGCCTCCCACCTCCTACCGCTTGGCTCTTCTCTTTCCTTTCTCTTTGCCTTTCCTATCCTAGCTCCCACTGCCCCTCCCTACCTCACCCTAACAGTCTGCCTCTGCCTCTCTCTTTTCCACAGGACGCTGGCATACCATGTACTGTGCCTTAACACAATTTGTGTAACTGTTTGTCATTGCAACTCATGACCTGTTGACTTTTTTTTGTACTCTGTAAGTATAATTTACTGTAACTATATTGTGTCTTCTTGTGTTAATGTATCAGATATGGAACCTCTCAGCAATCATCCACTCATAGGTGTCATCATAGATTTCAATAAATAAATAAATAAAATAAATAAAAATCTTACCGCTGTGTGTGCTGCTCTCACCCTACATTGTCTCCTACTACTCACTCTCCTCCTTAGTCCTGTGCTCCTTCAGGATTCCTTACTGTAATACCTCTCTTGGACAATCAACCTTTTTAGAGCAATTGACCTTCCTCTGGAACTTTCTTCTTCACACCGTCTGTCCCTCCTTCTCTTACCCCTCTCACAAACAGCACCTCAGAGCTTACTATGGCCCAGCCTCTTCGTACATCTAACCTCTGCTTTAATATAACTCTCACCTTGAATGTGCGTGCACTACCCTCCTAGGAATGTTAGAAACCTGGTTTCCCCAGGTCTATTTACACAACATTCTGCTGGCTATCAGTGGCTCTAACTCTTGGTTTTTCATTTCCCTCTCTTCTGATAACTGCTGTTTAATAAACTAATCTTAATCGGCACACCCCGTTGTGTAATAGAGGGCAGGCAGCTATTGATTTAACTGCTTTGTTTTTGTACTTCGTCTCCTACTGTTTACCCTCCCACTGGGACACATCTGGAAATGTAGAAATAAGCTTTAGCTCAGCATACTTTTCGAAGTTAGCAATTTCTAAATTAATAAAAAAGAAGAAACTTTGCACTTTAAAAGCCACAACAACAACAAAACCAAAAAAGCTTGGATCTGTACTATGAAACTTGTGTATTCATCTGAGTGGGATGTAAGGTTGATTTTTCAATGGTGTTGATTTTTTTGAAAAACACGATCATTTTTAAATTATAATTGAGCCTTGTATAGAACTGATTTGTTCTCAGCAATGTGTTAATTATTCCTACGTTCTTAATCTAGACGTGATATACTATTGGATCCATTTCAGTGAGAATTTGCCTATATTGTGCAGTGTAAATATTAGACTGCACATTTGTTGTAACTTATTTCTACCTATTATGTGAACAGTTTGTTAACTCTGTCTTTAGTACATGTGACGATGGCTCTTCTGGAGCTGATAAAGCACTGTTTTCTGTTTACCTCTGTATTGTTTCTTCATCTGATGTGGAATCTTAGCAAACAAGCACTTGTTCTCAAAGGTTGTTACGGAATAAAACAATAAATAAATAAATAATTAGGTTATTCTGTGTCATGAAAACGGCCTGTTTTCATGTTTTGAAAATATCTATTCAGGGCTTATAAACCCATTTTTGTGAGGCGAGGGAAGGCAATTCTATTTATATGGTGCCTATTTCCAGGGGCTCTGTATGTCTCACAATTAAACAATAAATTAATACCATAACAGTAAAATCATAAATTAAAAGTTATAAAATGAGGTCAAATCAGTAACAAATTCACCCAGCAGCACTAGATCCAAAGAATATTTCTAACAAGTGTGTTGTCAGGAGTGTCTTGAATAGAGCCAGGGACATAGCACCTCTTACCTCCAAGGGAAGGGCATTCCAGAGAACTGGGGCAGCTACTCTGAATGACCTATCAACAGAAGATTTTAAATGAGCTTGTGGAACAGATAAGAGGTCTGCGTCCACTAACCAAAGGTGGTGGCCAGGAGCGTATGGGATTAGGAGGTCTTTCAGGAAGCCTGGACCCAGACCATGCAGGGCCTTGTAAGTTAACAAGCACACCTTAAAGTAGATGCAACACAGCACCAGTTGCCAGTGCAGAACACAGAGAACCAGCATGCTATGCTCTGTCCAGGAGGCTCCAGCCACCAGCTGGGCTTCTGTATTCTGCACTATCTGCAAGCAATGCAAATACTTTGCAGATAGTCCAAGACAGAGAACGTTACAGTTATCCAGCCTTGAGGAGACCAAAGTGTGCACAAGCATTGCTAGCTCAGTAGGTTCAATAAAGGACTTGGTCTGAATGATGTTATGAATATGGAATAAGCTACTGTGGACAACAGCCTACACCTGGTGTTCTAATGTCTGCTTGGAGTCCACAATGACCCCCAGATTCCTCACCCTATCTTCAGATGCCAATGCAACACCATCTAAACAAGGTAGAATAACACTGCTACTCATTGTCGATGAACCAAACTGACCCAGCTCCACCAGCAACACCTCTGTTTTCAATGGGTTCAATCAAAGCAGCTGGCTACCATCCAATCCTGAATTTCCCTAAGCTAGTTACTCAGTTCTGAGAGAGCTACCCTATCATTGGGTGCAGAAGGTACATATAGCTGGGTATCATCAGCATATCAATAAAAACCCAAGTCATAGTGTCTAATGATCTTCCCCAGAGGCAACACATACACAACAAACAACATGGGAGCTAGACTAGACCCCTGAGGCACACCACAACAGAGTGCAGCACTGCTCAAGATGAAAAAGCCAAGTGCCACCTATAGCACCCTGCCAGATAAGCAGGACTCAAACCACTGTAACACCATCCCTGCAAGTCCTACATATTGCCTCAGATGAGCCACCAGCACCCCATGATCCACCATGCTGAAAGCCAAAGAAAGGTCAAGCAGAACCAAAATGGAGTAATGTCTGCTTTTCCTTGCTAGGAGGAGGTCATGGTGCACCCTGACCAGAGCTTATCCATACTATGGTAAGGCCAGAAACTGAACTGTAACAGTTCATAGATGTTATATTTCTTCAGATGTTGTTTCAACTGCACCACTACCACCTTCTCGATTAAGTTACCCAAAAAGGGAAGGTTTAAGACAGGCCTGTAATTTGAGAGAATGTCAGGGTCCAGAGACAGTTTTTTTAAGAAGGGCATCACCACCTCCTTTTCAAAGTGGAGGGAAAAATCCTCTCCCTAACAGAACACCCAATGATCTCCACAAAAATTGAATTGAACAATTCCCAGCACTGTAAAAAAAGCCAGGTCAGCCCCGGGTCCAATATACAGTAGCTGGGGTGCAATCCAGAAACTACTTGGAGAACATCTTCTGCCAACACCAGCTCAGACTTCTCCCATAAAGATGCAGTGCCTCTGACTATCAAAAACTGGTTACTGTCAGCCAGTGACAGGCCACTTGAGGATATCCCAACCCAGATGGAGGACACCACATCCAGAACAAATCGATTAAACTCATCACACTTATCTGTAGAAAAAGCTCTACAGAACTTCAGACAGATAAGATTTAGCACAAGACCACAAAATTCAGTGCGCTCAGGACTTCACAGTTGGTGCTTCTAACAGGGCTGGTGACCCAAAGTTCATGTAAGAATGAATGAAAAAGCACTCGTGACATTCAGAAATTTTTTTGTGATATTCACCAGTTTATTGTGGCTGTCTACCCGGACAGTAGCCTCTCCCCAGCTCTTCGACCCTAGCACAGGGTCTTCCTCAGGGGGCGGGTCTGAGGAATTACAAATTCAGTGTCTTAAATACCCAATCAATTAAAGTAACAAACACCCATTTGTGTACACCTTTGATATAAAAAACAACATATTTAAAACACCACAGCCAGTTAATGAGCATTATTATAAATTTCTTTTCTCTGCACATCTAACTTACTAGTCTATTCACTATTTATGACTTTTCATTATTCTTACAAATGTAACTATGCTAGATTAAGTTAATTGTGCAATCATAAATTTTTCTAATAGTGCACTTTATAGGGGAAATTATTAGTATTTCCATCATTATTCTAAATATCACAGGTCATAATTAGTGAATAGACTAGTAAGTTAGATGCTTCCATTTGCTAATTGCTGACTCAGTAGCATGGGGAACAGGGGTCAGACATGGGGGATCCCTTGCCTGAAAGAATATACTCCACAAGCACCTCCTAGGCACCCCACTCCAGATCATGCCACCCTTGCCTACTTTTGGAGCCACTCTACATTTTTAGCAGCACCCTCTGAGGACCCCAACCCCCTATAGTGGTCATCACAGCCACTGAAAGGGTACAAGGGAGACCTCCAAAGGGATACCACTCTTGTAGTTGCTCTGCAGAGTTAACAAAAATAGGTGTGGCTGCTGTATGACACACTGCAGACAATCCTACCCCAAAATGTTCAAAATAAAAATAAAATAAAAAATTAAGACATCCACCTGCTACAACAGCTATAAGACTAATACACCCCTATAGTTAGGGTCAAGTAGGCACTTCAATGTTAAACTCAAAATTTTGCACTCTAATAACTTTGCAACTGTTTAATGGATTTGTACAAAATGTGGTATGCTCTGTCCTGTCGGGTAGATCTCTTGATATGTCGAGTTACGTTCTGGTTGGATGTGCAGTTTCTGAGTTATGAAGAGGTGAAAAAAACATGTTTTCACTCATTGACTTTGCTGGGATTTTTCTTTGAACTTGCCTACAGCCAGAATGGTTTGGTTTTTAGGTCTGAAATTTTCAGGGTAGAAAGAGGCTAGCTCACAGATGTGCCTTTTGCTAGTCCTGTGAAAAAAGAAAAAGCTGTTTTTAAGTTATTTTGAAAATGAAAAGAAAACCATTTCTGAGCATGCTCAGTAAGCACTTAGATATAGCTGTAGGAAATGAATGAATAATCTTCCTTTGTATTGTGTAAATCCTCCTTCATATGGCCACCATCTTGGGGACTGCTTATTCAAAAAATATCTGGGCAAAAGGATGGCAAAATGATGTGCTGTGGTGATTCTGACTTATGTTTCTGCATCCTTAATTCCCCATTAGTGTTATTTTTACATTTCGATACCTGTAAATGTCAAATGCAGTTTGTTCTGTTAATTTAAACATCCAGGACTGTGACCGCATAATACAAAGTAGGATCTTACTTCGTATGACAAGATACAGAGTAAGATCTTACTTTGTGAGCCAAAAAGCCATCGGTGAATTGTGGCAAGAGGTCAGACACTGGGGAGCCTACTCCCAGTGTCCCAGACTATTTTATTTATTTATTTATTTATTTTTAATCCAAATGTTTCTGCTGATGTCGGGATGCTCAGTCTCCATGTTGGCACTAGACACCCCCATCCCCCACTAGTGTGGGACACTGGGGAGTCCACTCCCAGTGTCCCCAACAGAAAGAAACAGTGTTCCACATTGCCAACAACAGGGTGCCCAATCCCCATGTTGGCACTAGTCCCCCCAAGGTGGAACACTGGAGAGCTCCCTCCCAGTGTCCCCATTATGTCATACCCCCATCACCACCAGTACAGTGGGACACTGGGAAGCCCATCCCAATGTCCTGAAATATTTATTTATATATTCCTTCAGAAAAATAAAACAGTCCCTCTGTGTCTTTTTACGTTGGTTGTGCTTGTGCAAACCAACCTATTGTGGCAATACAGGCTTTCGGGTATATGTCACTGCCTAACCCATTGCAGTTCACTGAACCAGGGGCTCAGCAGTCTACCAAATGACCACTAGGTGTAGTCCTGATGCAACTCTCTGCTGGGTGGGCTGAGTGGTCATAAGTTTCATAAGTAAGTTCAAGCTGTGGGACTTGCATCCATAACGCTTGCCAATCCTATTATTTAAAGGCGGTAGCATTATCTTGACAAAAGATGTCAAGTCTAGTTTTAAACATGTCCATACTTGTACTCTCAACCACATTTATTGGTAAGTTATTTCATGCAGTTACCACTCTGATTGTAAATCAGTGTTTCCTTCAATTTGTATTTCGTTTAAGCAAATCTAATTGCATATTATGCCTTCTAGCACTTGTCCAACCTGGTCTATAACATATTCTAAGATCTTCCCTTAATGATATATCTTTAGATATTCTGAACATTATGCATAGATCGCCCCTTAGTCTTCTATAATGCAAGGTGTACAAATTAAGTTTTTCCAATCTCTCTTCATATGATAAATTTTTCAGTTCAGTCACTGATTTAGTTGCTCTGTGCTGTACACCCTCAATTCTTGCTATATCCTCACTTTTTGGGGGAGACCACACCTGGACACAATATTCCAGGTGAGGTCTCACCAGGGCTCCATACAATGGCATAAGGACCTTCTCGCTTCTGCTAGAAATATGCTTCAGAATACAGTTCAAGTTCTGATTGGCTCTTTTAACCTGCTGTTTGCAATGTGCACTAAACTTTTAATCTGTGGTTATTTTTATGCCTAGATCCCTCTCTTCACATGTTACTATTAGACTGTTTATTCCAATATTATATGCATAATTATTATTATGAAGGCCTAGATGCATAATTTTGCACTTAGAGATGTTAAGTTCATCTGAGAACAAGCAACCACCAAACAATGTGGTTCACAATAAAGACAGCCATAAATTCAAGCCACACAAAAGCAAGAGTATTGGACTTTAGGAGGGCTGACTTTGGGAAAATGAGAGAGTGCCGCAGAAAAGCACTAGCAAACAGGCAAGAATGAGGGGTGGAGGAACAATGGGGAGTAATCAAAACTGCCATCACAGAGGCAACAGCCTTTGTGTGAAGCAAATCAACAAAACACAATGAAGGAAAAAATCACTATGGTTCTCAAAAGAGGTGGCAGGGAAGGTTAAAGAGAAAAGGATAGCATTCAGGAAATATAAGGAAACACAGAAGGAGCAGGACAGAGAACTTTATCAGTTAAAGCAGAAAGAGGAAGGGAAGACAGTCAGAATAGCAAAGGCCCAAACCGAGGAAAGGATAGGCAACTCTGTTAAGAAGGGGGATAAGACCTTTTATAGGTACATTAGGGAGCAAAGAAAGACCAAGGGGGGGATACTGAAGCTTAATAAAGGGGAGGGAATATGGGCAGAGGGTGACAGTGAAAAAGCAGGGATACTGAATGAATATTTCTGCTCAATATTCACAAAAGAAGAGGAGGGGGAGGTACCTAAACCAAACAAGAGAAACACTCTGGAGATGGGGGTTGATACCAGTCCATTTACAGAAGAAAGGGTTCTGAAAGAACTAGTAAAATTGAAGGTGGACAAAGCAATGGGGCCTGATGGGATTCACCCAAGAATTCTAAAAGAACTAAGGGTAGAACTAGTGACACCGCTGACTACTTTCTTTATCAAATCATGGGAGGATGGTGTGGTACCAGAGGACTGGAGGAGGGCAGATGGGATTCCTCTTCACAAAAGTGGGAGCAGGGCAGAGGCAGGAAACTACAGACCAGTTAGTTTGACCTTAGTGGTTGGGAAAATGATGGAATCACTTCTGAAGGAAAGAATTGTTGAGTACCTAGAGGCCAGTGGGGCACAGGACCCAAGGCAGCATGGATTCACAGTGGGAAGATCATGTCAGATGAATCTAATAGATTTCTTTGACTGGGTGACCAAAGTAGTAGACCAGGGAAGGGCTGTGGACATGGCCTACTTAGATTATAGCAAGGCATTTGATACAGTCTCACACAAAAGATTAATAAACAAGTTAGCCAGCCTAGGAGTGGGTCTCAAGATGGTAGCCTGGATAAAAAATTGGCTGGACAACAGGATGCAAACAGTAGTAGTAAACGGAGTCCACAATGAAGAAAGGAGGGTTACTAGTGGGGTACCGCAGGGTTCAGTACTGGGACCTGTCCTTTTTAATGTCTTTATAAGTGACATTGCAGAGGAACTGGAAGGAAAAGTATGTCTCTTTGCAGATGACACAAAGATCTGCAACAGGGTTGATACACAAGATGGAGTGTAAAGGATGAGAAGGGACTTGGCAAGGTTGGAGGAATGGTCAAATGTATGGCAGCTTATATTCAATGCAAAGAAGTGCAAGGTAATGCACCTGGGAAACAAAAACCCAGTGGAAGAGTACACAATGGGGGGGGTGAGATACTGACAACAATAAAACTGGAAAGGGACCTGGGGGTAACTATATCAGATGACCTAAAGGTGGGCAAGCAATGTGAGAAGGCAGTAAGGAAGGCTGGGGGATACTGGGATGCATAGGGAGAGGCATCAACAGTAGAAAATAGGAAATTGTTATCCCTCTGTACAAAGAGTTGGTGAGACCCCATCTGGAATACTGTGTGCCATTCTAGAGACCCCATCTCCGCAAAGACATAGACAGAATGGAGGCTGTCCAGAGGAGGGCAACTAAAATGGTGCAGGATATGCACCAGAAGACATACGAAGAGAGTCTAAAGGAACTTAATATGTATACCCTCGAGAAAAGAAGGGGGGGGAACATGATAGAAATGTTCAAGTACCTCAAGGGAATCAACAAAGTTCAAGAGGGTAGTATCTTTCAGAAAAAGAGATGTGCAAGAACAAGGGGGCACAATTTGAAGACAGAGGGGGGATGGCTCAGAGGTAATGTGAGGAAGTATTTTTTCATGGAGAGGGTTGTGAATGCATGGAACAGCCTTCCTGAGGAGGTCGTGGAGTCAAGAACAGTGGGGTAAATTCAGAGAGCATGGGACAGACATAAGGCAGTCCTAGTGGGGGGTAGGAGGAAGTAGGCTGTTGGTTAACTAGGATCTGCAGCTTATCTGTTAGGTAGGAAAATGGACAGACTAGGTGGGCCAAGTGGCCCTTATCTGCCATAAAATTCTATGTTTATATGTTACTAGAATTTGTCCACAAATAGATTTCATTTATAGCATGCTGAAGAGAAAGGGCCTCAGTTGTAGTGGTCACAGTTGTACCTAATCTACAATCATCAGCGAATTTAGAAATCCATATGTTAGGATTGCTAAGTTGCAAGGTAGAAATATAAATATTAAAAAGGCAGAGTCCCAGTACCAATCCTTGAGGCACCCCGCTTGTGACTGCAGACCAATCTGACATCATGCCTTTAACCACCACTCTCTGCTTCTTTCCAGTCAGCCATACAGTTGCCCATCTTAAGATGTTTCAATCTATTCCCACCCTAGTCAGCAATTGTATTAATTCCTAATGGGGTAGCTTGTCGAATGCTTTGGCAAAGTCTATAAAGACTACGTTCACTGCTTTACCCTTGTCCAATTCAGCATTAACCTTTTCATAAAAAGATAATAAATTAGTCTGACATGACCTAGATTCAGTAAAGCCATGTTGTACGGGGTCAGACAAATTATTTACTGCTAAGTAATCAACAGTGATATTTTTCAAGATCCCTTCCATAATTTTACCCATTAATGATGTCAAACTTATGGGCCTGAAATTGGCTGGCTCAGACCTAGACCCCCTTTTATGGAGAGGGACCACTGAAGCATCCCTCCAATCTTGAGAGACCTCACCCCTAACTAGGGATGTTTGGAATAGGAAACTGAGTGGGAGTGTTAAGGGATCAGCAAGTTCTTGTAAAATTCTGGGGTGAAAATTATCAGGTCCTGGGGATTTATTAATGTCCAATTTTGTTAGTCTGCTCCTAAACTGCTCAGGTGTAATTATAATATTCCCCGGGATAGGTGCTAATTCATCATAAATAGGAGGGGTATCTCCAGAGTTAAAGACTGAACAAAAGTAGTTATGTTGGATATTCACAGTCTCTTTCTCATTTACCAGTTCTCCAGTGGAGTTTTTAAAGGGTCCTAGCGTTGTTGAATAGCTCTTCATACCATTTATATAAGAAAAACAGGATTTTTTGTTGTCCTTAATCTTAGTTCAAAAGACTGAAGCCGCTCTAATCCAAGAGGGTTTCAGCCCTTTGATTTGCATTACCATTCAGCCCACCCAGGGTGCCCAATCCCCATGTTGGCAATCTCCCCTTCCCCTGTAATGTCCGACATTGGGGTGCCCAATCCTCATGTCAGGGATCCCCCACAGCACTGTCTGACATCGGGGGGGCCAGCCCCCATGTTGGTGATCCCCCAGCACTGTCCGACATCGGGGTGCCCAATCTCCATGTCGGCAATCCCCCCTGTACCATGGGACACTGGGGAGCCCTCCCCCAGTGTCCCCAGTTATGTTACTTCCCCACCACTATGGAACACTGGGGAGCCCCCCCAGTATCCTCAAACATTTTATATCCCTGAAAAAAGAAAACAGTCCCCGATGATTTTCTTTAATTAAACCTGTAAAGAAGAAAACGGCCCCTCTTCATTTCCCCATCCCCCTCCCCCATCCTGATCCTCCCACTGGGCACCCACCTCCCACACCCCCCTTACCCCATACTTACCTCTGGAGGTTGGTGGCTGGCATCTTCTATGGACTGAGACCTGTCTGCACTCTTCAAAGCTGAATGGCGAACTGAAGAATCAAGTTAAGTGCCTTATGATGGCAGTCAATGGCGTTTTGAACTTATGTTGATATCTCGGCCATTGTTAGGTCTTTTTGCACCAAATTTTCAACATGGGCTTTTTGCAACACCACCTCATGAACACTGGCACTTTCGTTTTGTTACTTGGGCCCAAAAGGTGATTTCGCAGTCCCTGTACAGAATCACCTTTTGGGAAAGAGTAATGAAATAACAGTGCCACTGTTCATGAGGTGGGGTCCCAAAAAGCCCATGTTGAAAATTTGGTGAAAAAGTCCCAAAATTGGCCATGTTACAAGCATGTGTTGCACAGTTTCTACGCAGGTGCATAACTTTGCAAATTTTTAATATTTTCACTCCAAATTGTCAACATACAGATTTGTTCACACCACCTCATGAACAGTACAGCTGTCATTCTACCATCCTGACGAAATGTGTTTGCACACCTGTTATGTGGAATGGTGCGATACTTGCATGAAATCACCTTTCTGGGCCACATAATGAAATGGCAGTGCCACTGTTCATGAAGTGGGGTCCCAGAAAGGGCATTTTGAAAATTTAGAGCAAAAATACCAAAAAAAGCCCTAGTTACACGCACTCATTGACATTTTCCTATGTATGTTCGTAACTGCCAATTGCTCATATTTTCACTCCCAGTTTTCAACACAGACATTTTTTCACACCACCTCATTAACACTACAATTGTCATTTCTCACATTCTGCCCAAAATGACTTTCTGCATCTGTGGCACAGAATGGTGTTTTGCCATGGATTAAGAATTTTTTACCTATGAGGTTTATGAGGTAAGATGATAAGAAGACTATGTTGAACATTTGAGGTCAAAATGTGAAAAAATTGCAAAGTTATCATGGCAACATAAAAACATCTGCTTGCTGTGCCTACATCCTGGGTTCAGAGATGGACTTGGGAGTTGGAGGGCTGGCTGGGGGCAGTAGGATTGAGGTCCCAGGGACTGCTCTTCTTCTCTAGGAGGAGGGGGGAAGAATGTCTGACACATTGTGCACCTCTGTTGGAGGTTGGGGGTTTCACTGCTGCCAGCACCTCATACAAAGTGGGCAAGGCAGATGCTGGCCTTATTGCACATCCCTGCCCTTAGGGATCTTCAAAAATTAGTATACAAAAAATTCCGGCCCCATTCCTGATGTCCCCGCCTCCACCGCTGCTCCTACAGCAACTAATAAAAGAGTGAGAGAGAGAGTAACTATTGGGGGGCCAAAGAGAAATGTTATAACCACAGAAATCACAAATAAAGTTTATCCTTGGCCCCAGTGTGGCTGTGTGTGTACATAGGGCAAGAGCAGGCTGGCAAAATAAGTCTTTGACTTGTGCCACCATCCAGAGGAGAAAAAGAGAGAGAGAGAGAGAGAGGCAATTGGGGGCCAAAGAGAAATGTTATAGCTTCAGAAATCACAAATAAAGTTTATTCATTGCCTCAGTGTGGCTGTGTGTATGCACAGGGTAAGAGCAGGCTGGCAAAATAGATCTTTGACTTATACCACCATCCAGAGGAGAAAGAGAGAGAGAGAGAGAGACAGACAGACAGACTATTGGGGGCCAAAGAGAAACGTTATAGTCACAGGAATCATTTATAAATTTTATTCTTGGCTCCACTGTAGCTGTGTGTGTGTGTGTGTGTGTGTGTGTGTGTGTGCACAGGGCAAAAGCAAGCTGGCAAAATAAATCACGGAGTTAAGAGTCTGCATTGAAATTTATGAATGCAGGCTCATTACTTTGGCAATTTTCAATATTTTGACCTCAAATTTTCAACATAGCCATTTCTTCACAACACCTCATGAATGTGACAGCTGCCATTTTTTAGATCCTGGCCAAAATGTTTTTTTGCATCCCGAAAGGTGATTTTGCAGTTGCTGCTCGAAATCACCTTTGGGACAGGTGTTGAAATTTTTCTTTGCAGTTGTTCATGAGGTGGAGTCATAAGAAGGGTATGTTGAAACTTTGGGCCAAAAATATTCACAAATAAAGTTATGGGCCTGTTTTGAAATCTGTGAACGTAGGCTCGCTTCAGCAATTTTCAATATTTTGACCCTACATTTTCAACATAGGCATTTCTTCATAGCATCTCATGAATTTCACAGCAGCTGTCATTTTTCAGATCCTGGCCAAAATGTTTTTTTGCATCCTGAAAAGTGATTTCGCAATCGCAGTGTGAAATTACCTTTTAGGCAGGAGCTTGAAATCTTCAAAATGTGGGCTCAGAATTGCAAAAAAAAAAGAAAGTTTAACAAGCAACCAACATTCAGCATTGACGAATGCTTTTTTTAGCTGAAAAAAGAAAACAGTCCCTCGTTGTCTCCTATCCTCCTCCCCCATCCCGACCCTCCCACTGAGCAACCCACCACCCCCCTTGCCCTATACTTACCATCAGAGGCCATCCATTGTCTTCTTCTGTGGGCCGGGACACTTCTGGTCTCTTCAAAACTGAACTGTGAACTGAGGAATCAAGGTAAGTGCCATATAATGGCTGCCAATGGTGTTTTGAACTTCTGTTGATATCTTGGACAGTTTTAGGTATTTTCTTACCAAATTTTCAACATGGGCTTTTGGGGACTCCACCTCATGAACATTGTTGCTGTTGTTTCATTAATCGGACCCATAAGCTGATTTTGTTGTCACTGTGTGAAATCACCTTTCAGGATGTGTAACAAAATGATAGTGCCAGTGTTCATTAGGTGGAGTCCCAGAAAGCTCATGTTGAAAATGTGGTGCAAAAATATCGAAAAACACCCAAGTTAGGTGTCGTCATTGAGATGTTTTTATGCACTCTCATAACTTTGGTGATTTTGTATATTTTCACTCCAAATTTTCAACATTGCCAGTTTTTCACACCACCACATGAATAATACAGCTGTCATTTTTCACATCCTGCCCGAAATATGTTTTCGCACCTGTGGTGTGGAATGGCACATTTGCTGCACAAAATCATCTTTTGGGACTGATTAACGACATGACAGTGCCAGTGTTCATGAGGTGTGGTCCCAAAAAGGCCAAGCTGCAAATTTGGTGAAAAAAAATCATAAAGTGGCCGAGTTAGGTGCGTCCGTTGAATTTATTCCATGTATGTGCATAACTTTGGTACTTTTCAATATTTTGCTACCAAATTTTCAACATAGCCATTTTTCCACACCACCTCATGAACAGTACAGCCGTCATTTTTTGTATCCTGCCTGAAATGTGTTTTCACACCTCTGGTTTTGCCAAGCATTTCACAATTTATCTGCACCTGAATACATGAGGTGGAGTAAAAAGATATACTGACAATTTGGTCACTATTGTTCACCACATGGAAGCACAGAGCCCAGAGATCCCTACACTTCCACACCTACATACATATGTGCATCTACGGAGGGAGGACCCTGCATTCCCACAGTAAAATAAGGATACTATTATACTACCTCAAAAAGTAAGGAAATTTATTGCAAAAACTCTGCTAATGCATCAGTTAAGGTTCCTATTACAGCGACAAAAGTATGGAAATTCAGTGTTAGGGTCCCCGCCCCAACCACCCCACCCTCCACACACCAACAGGCATTGGGGTGTGCCTTGGGGTCGTTGGGCCTAATCCACCCCATTCTCCTATACTGTATGATCTCAGCTTCCTTACACATTGAATGGGGTGAGAATTAGGGCTGATGACCCCAAGGCACACCTCAACCTGTGGTGTTGTGTGTTGAGGGTGGGGTGGTGGGGTGGTAGGGGTGGGAACTCTAAAATTGAATTTCCGTACTTTTCTCGTTGTAATAGGAACCCTAACTGATGGATTAATGGAGTTTTTTTGCAATATATAACAAACACATCACCACTCAATCAAACTCACTAAACAATCACATACCTCGCACATTCCAAGTAACCTAAGTATTTAAAATATGCATGTTGGAGTCAACAGAGAGGCTTGACTATCAGTTGCTTACACAGATTACTTCATAGATGTACTATATAATAATACATCCAGTCTGCTGCCCAAAGAGTTCAAAAGTCCTCCAGGGACTGGAATAGCATAGCAGTCTTAATAGATGATTTTGTATTATAAAGAAGTAATTTCTCCCTCTCTCTCACTGGGAAAGAGCCACTTACTCATGGAATAGAGTGTCCCAGGAGGCCACTATGAAAAGAATCCAATGCCTGCTCCTTTGTTCCTTTTCCTGCTCACACCAGGAGGTGGGAGGAAGCCAAATAGATGTAACAAGCTGTAGTATCTGAAAAGAACTCACCCTCTCACAGAGAAACCCCGATGAGTACGTGACAGGATGAGGATAAAAGACAGCAGAGATGCCCAGCAGGGGCTAAACAGAGGGGGGTACAGTGGCCAATGGGGAACCCCTGCACAAGTCCATTGCCATGTAGACACCAACAAAGAGGAGACGCTGCAAGAGTCACTTCTGCTTTCATGACTGTAAGTGTCAAAATGAGGAAAAATATGGATGGTTTAGAAGGACCATGAGCAAGCTACAGGTCTAGGGCAGTGCTTGTGATGATGCAGCAGCATTGTGTCTATACTGCAGGCTCATTTGCAAAGTCTGGTACAAGTCTGGAGTACTGTGTAGATGATGCAGCTGCTTCGTGAATGGCCCACAGGGTCTCCTGCAAAGCAAGCGGTGTGCATAGTGCACTGTGTGTAACTAATTAGTTCCTTCATGAGTGGCCCAGTGGCAAACATGGCTTTAGAATGCCAAAGTTGTGTGCAATTTTTAGAATACTGCAGGAATAAGACTTCGGAAGCCACCAGTTTGCAACTATGGAATACAGCAATGACACAGTCTTAGAAAGTTGATGGGGCATACAATTCTGGAATGTGTCAGGGACCCTGAAATTCAGAATATGGTGGTGATATGCAATTTTGAAATGCGGGAGACACATAGTTGTGGAATGTGGCTAGGATTTGCAATTTTGTAATGTGTTATGGATATGTAATGTTGGCAAATGGTGGTGCAAGATTTCAGAATGTGATGGGAATGCTTGATTTCAGATTGCGGTGGCAAATGCAATTTCACAGTAGAGCATGGACACAGCATCTCATAATGTGGCGGGGATGCACAGTTTCAGAATGTGGCATTGACACATAACTTCAGAATGTGGTGGGGATGTACAGTTTTGGAACGTGATGTGGACATGCACTTTTGGGATGTTTCAGAAACACACAGTGTCAGAATGTGGTGCCACTCTGCTCAAAATATAAATATTCTTCGTACTTCAATCCACCACCACTCCTCCTCATATCGACTTCTCACTCTCTCTCAACATGAAACAGCAGTGCATGTGGTGGTGTGCCAAGCTGCCAATTCTACATTGCGTGGCTTAATTGGCTGCTATGTGTTGAAAGATGAGAAGCCAAAGAGGAGTAGTGGAGCCTCCACAGACTACCAGCAGCCAGGAGACACCCACAGACTCACTCACCATACCATCCCCCCCATAGCAGGCTAGCAGCCACACCGGCCAGGCAGCAGTCTATACAGCACGCTGCACAGCACCTCAGCTTGTGCAGAAGTGCACATTTAAAGGGCCAGTGTGCTGTGTCAAATTCAATTATTAAAACATTTCTGAGGTCATTTCGGGGGGTGTTTGAACACCTTAACCTCCCCCCCCCATCTACATCTCTGGTAGGGACTCACCATGTCAGAATGTGGCAGGGATGTGATGTGCAATTTTGAAATGCGCTGGATGAATACAATACTGGAACATGGCAGGGACAGCAATTTCAGAATGAAATGTTGTGTCCTGTCACATTCCAAGAGTGTGCATCCCCAATCAATTCTGAAATTGTCAGTCCCTGTCAAATTTCTAGATGTGTGCCCCTGTCACATTTCAAGACTGAGTGCCCCACAACATTTCAGATTGTGCATTCCTGCCACATTCTGAGATTGCATGTTTCCCTCCAACATTCTGAAACTATGCATCTCCTTGACATTCCATAGTTTTTGACAGTACTGCATTCCAAAACAACCTCCTGCCACATTCCTAAAGAGCACTGCAATGCATCTGAAAATTCTGAATACATGTGCAGTGCACCTAAGCCAGTCTCACTTTATTTTTCCAAATGATTACTGCAATTACAGTTTATTAAACTTTGGAGAAATAAGACATTGCGAACAGGGAGGACAAGGCTGTGACTTCTGGTTATGACATCAGCAGCAGCTCTTCACTGAATAGGAAGTGATATCAGGGTTACAAAATGGCTTGCAACTTTTAAATGATGTAACATAGAGATCTCATTTTTGGCATGGTGCTTATTGGGGATATGCTGATTCTAACGCTGCAGCACAGTGCTTTTGGAAAGTCTCTCTCTTACAGAGGCTTCATATCTCAAGGCAACCCTGGCAGTAGTGATATACCTCACAGATCCTAGACCTGGGATTGGCCTCAGGGCAATCCTGACCTAGCTTCTCACATTTCTTTCAGTGCATGGCACCTCCAGTTTATCACAAAACAAAAATCATGAGACTGTTCGGACCCCATTATTCACAGAAATGAATATATTCCTCTTCCAACAAGGAGCATGCCTAGACAAGCAACTGGTGGAAGACCTGTGCTGCCTCTGAGGATTGGAACTGATTGTCACCACAAGGTCCTGTGAGTACTTTCCAGTGCAAGTGCTAGGAGACTGAATTTTTAGCATTGCTATAGACAGGCTTTGAGACACATCTCAGACTGGTGACTCCAACTGTCTGATCCTTTAAAACCCATCAACACCTGCTCCTGGTTGCTTTGCCAGTGGGCAAGCCCACTTCTTGTGCCTTACCGAGACACAGGGTGCCAGTCAAGGGTCCCCTGAAACATAGAAACAAAAAATGTTTCAGCTGAAAAGGGCCGCTAGGCCCATCTAGTCTGCCCTAGTTGCTTGTCCAGTACTACAGCCTGGATCCTATTTTGACACAGGTGTCTTTCCTGCATTCATTTTCTCTGCTCTGCCTATTATGCCCATGTGCCTGTCCTATGCAATCTTGAATCTCCTCACTGTCTTCGTCCCCACTATCTCTTCTAGCAGGCTGTTCAAGGAGTCCACAACTCTTTCAGTTAAGTAGCATTTCTTCACAACACTTAAACTCCTGCCCCCTAATTTCATAGCTTGCCCCATGCTTTGGTGTTCCACCTCCTCTAAAAGAGACTTACCTCTCACTCCTTTTCACCCCCATGAGGTACTGATGTCTCAATCATGTCCCTTGACACTTATAACTACCTCATACAGGTGCCTGCATTCTTATAGCCTGGACTGGGTTGGTCTGCAGTAATCTTCCTCATGAGTCTTCATTTTGCCTTCTCCCTTTTGTTTTTTTCTGGCTCTCCCTTTATAGGGATCAAATGAATGGATGACCATCCTCCTATAACAAAGGGGAAACCAGCCCCACCATAAAAGTAACCCCCAACATGTGTGGAGGTGGGGGTGTTACATCAGATATTGTTGTTCTTGTGGTTTTTGTGACAGTGTTGCAGGCTTCTGTATAAACTAAGCACAACACATCATCTGTAGGCTGACATTGTGGCACTATGGATTTAAGAACTATTCAGGTAGATTGGGAGGGGGTCAATTACCTCTTTTTTTACATGACAAAACATTCATTAGACAACTCTTGAATACTAAACTCTTTCAAATGTTTATGTTTTTGTGCTGAAGCATCAAAACGAAATACATTTTTACTAAAAACAATATTCTTCTTTGCTCAGAACTGCTAAGAATAAGATTTATAGACTAATCTGTATGAAGTATTCATCAGTCTGTAATCTTTAGAGTATGAAAAGTTCCTTCACAGCTGTAGAAAATAAAAAAGATTTTTATGATTTTAAGTAATTTAATTCACTTGAACAGATGGATTTACCCACATGTTTATTTTCTCCTGTTATGGTTTTCAATTTTGCCATAAAAAGATCTGCAGCTCTCCGGTGCTGAAAAAAATTGTACTTCCTCACATAATTTGCTCATTTTTACATTTCCTTCTCTGACCCCAAACACAAAGACTTCTTTTATCTTATATTACTGTACAAGCCAGCAGACTATTCTCTTGCTCATTGCCATCTAAGCTGATTGCCTGAGGGCTTGGTCATTAGTAAGAAAGGTCATTAGTTGATGTTTCCAACACACGGTGACTGTCAAATGATCCTCACTTATTCTGTCGATGATTAGAAACAGGCCCTTGCCTGCATACACTTGTGGATTTATTCTTTTTTTTAACATACATATGCACCTCACCAGACCCTTTATGAAATTTATAATGGGACTCCACCATACTGGGAAACTGACAGAGAGCACAAGGGTTCCGAAAGCTGGTGAGGAAAGAAACCCTAGCCGTTCATATCATGTTCACCTCAGTTTTCTCAGAGGACCTGAATCAAAAGCTAAAGGAAAATCCCATAGAGCCCTCCAGGCTGATATATCATGGTTGCCCTCATTACCTTACATCTTAGCACTGTGTGATTTCTCACATTCTGATTGAAACAGCACTTTGTAGAGAAAGTGTTGTTGAAGTCGCTTTGAAAGATTGAGGTCCTCTGTGACTGACAAACACATTTTGGGTTCATACACTTTGCTAATAAAAGGGGGGGAGGTCCTCTGAACCTGCTAAGGAAAAAGTGAATAAGGTCTGTTTTTAAAGTAGCTGAGATGATCAAGCTTTACTGTGTAGCCTAGAGTCCTGTTAACAACAGAGAAATTCAGACATATTGTAGCCTAGATGTGGCGGTACAATACACAGCAACCTTCACTGATGTACTGTAGAGGTTAATAAAATCCTATGTTCAGGCTAAAAGACAAAGAATGACATTAATAGACAGTACTTTTATAGGAAATGCTAAGTAAATTAGTATTTGGGCAGCTGTGACTTTTGGAACTTTATCTGCCCTCGTTTAAAGTGTAATATAAAGTTCAACATTTTATGATATTAATAACTTTCCATTTTGTTCACTACATAGTACTTAATGGACGATTTATGGTATTTTTGTATGCGGTTGTTTTTTTATGTTTTTCTCTGTCTTGTGCTTCCACTGTTTTCAAATGTTGTGCTGTCTCCTGATGGTCTGTCCGACTGATTATAAAGTATGTATTTTGTTATTTTCTGGTCCCAGGATGAGAAGCACATTCCCATGTTTGTGTTTATTTGCTGTTCTCACTGTGATTACATGCTGACTTAAGATAGAAAGTCACACAGAACAGTGGTAGCAGACAAGCCCCCACAGGCATGAATTTTGAACTATGAACCTGCAAAACAGCAACTTGATTCTTGTCGTCTTCGAGCAATACAAGCATGAAACTCACTGTATGCATCATCTTAACAATAGAAAATGTCTGATGCATGCTATACCACACACCAGAGTGTGTAAGTATCAGTCAGCAATCACACACCTCAAGTCTGTTGCTAGACAAGAAGTGCTTGTACTGAGTGCCTTTAAACAGAGCAGAGAAAAGTGTGATTATTGACCATAACTATACATCCCTAAAGTGTCCCATTAAACCTATAACATGGGTTTTACGTTACAGTTTTTGTAAAAAGGGCTTTTTAGTGGGCTTGGCTGCCTTCACGATGGCAGCTTAAGTTTTTTTGCTCCTGAACCCTCTTAACAAAATCCATTTAAATCCTCCTCTGTATCGCTACTGCCACCCACAACACTCATCCAGTTCATAGGGTGCTTTCTCATAGGCAAGTTACATACCTTTTTTGTCTGCATATGTGACTCTGGTGCTGAATTCTTGTCCTTTTGAATTTTTTTTATCAGGATGGCTGGTTCTCTCAAGTGGCAAGATGATAACAGCAGCTCCTGGACCCTCTGACTCTGCACTGGGAGAAACAAAACCTATGTTTGAACACCTAAGAGAGAAGACAGGTAACCTTGAAGTATCCACACAAAGAACAAATGCAGACATGCTCGTGATCAAGAACTGAGTCAATGTAGCCAAGCAGAGAATAGCCATGACAAAAGACTCCACAGATGAACTCCTGGCCCACATGCGTGGCCAAGACAGAGTCATCTGGCTTTTGTGGGACAGAGTGACAGACCTTGAAAATAGGGGGCTGAGAAATAACCTCTGCTTTGTGGGCTTTCCTCAGGGCTGTAAAGGCAAAAACAACAACCACTTTCTAAAGGAGGCCTTTGCTGACATTTTTGTTTTCCACTGCCCTATGAACGTTGAAATTGACAGATCCCATAGATGGTCCTGCTGCCCAAATGTGGAGAAAAACCCAGACCATTGCTTGCTGAGTTCATTAGATTCACTGATAATGAAATCATCATGCAGTGGGCCAAACAAAAAGAGGACCTTACCTGGCAAGGGCACCCATCAAAATATTTCCAGAGTTCTCTCTTGAACTCTCCAGTCACAGAAGGGCCTACACACTGACACATAAGGCCCTAATGCAGCTGGGAGTTCCCTACAGACTTAGGTATCCAGTCATCCTCTGGATCACTCACAATAGCATCTTGCAATAGTTTTAGGCCCCTGATGCAGCAGATGATCATATTCTAAAGCAGTGGCCTACTGTTGATGGACAGAAGCTCAGTTTCCACCCTCAAGGCCAAGGGGCACATGTACTGGATCGGGACATGGACACAACAATGACCACAGAGTTTGTCACTCGGTGCACCCAACACTACAGATCACCATTGCCACCACCACCAGAGGACCCAAATCCATAGTCTCCAGTTCCCAGATCCTGGCAGCACAACAAAAAGGCCAAACAAACAAAAGAACAGAGTCCAAGACTCCATAACTGTAGTCGCAGAAAGAGTGAATAATCCCCGGCCTCGTACTCCACCCACTCTCCTATGGCTGCAGGCAACAGGTTTACCCCTCTGCTTACTGTACCTCCTAATGACTGCACCCAACCAGCTCCTCCACTGCAGGAGCATGTTCAGCATCACCTGGATCCAGGAACAAGGCCCAAGTCATGGCCAGAAGCTGTAAGTCTGCTTGTGGCGGTAACCTGCTTCCCCATAGCTTCCCCACTGGCAAATCCTCGAGTCTGGATGAAGTGCACAACATAACTCCTGGCCCCACCACAGCAGTCATGATCAATCCACCAGCTGCCATCTGAACCACACCATACAATATGATTTGAACTAGGCATTTTTATACTTTCTGGACCTCTGACTTTTCGTCAGAACGACACAGCCTATTGTGATCCACATATAATTAAGGACGTGCAGACTCCTAAAAGGGCACTGCCCTAATATCCTTTTTACCCATTGTCTTTACTGACTATCAATAACCTGGTTTGGTCCTCACAGTCTGATCAGAGCTGTCTCACCTTTAACAGGAGGGAATGTTGTTATATTACATTTCATAGTAACGTTTAATGTTTAAGGAGGTCAGTAAATGATTAAAGACAAATTTCCTCTCATGCTGTTTGCTGCACAATGTTTTGTGGTTGAATGTGAAGGAGGAATAGTGGGGTTTAAGCACAGGGGTAGCGTAGCAAAGCAATCCCATCTGAGACAAACCAAGGTCTAGTAGTCGATCTGCTATAAATGCTAAAGGTTCACCACAGGCTCCAAAATACTAAATGTCTGGTCAGCCACTGCGGAGAAAGTTCACCTCAGAGTTTGTCCACACTGTGGGGAGCCTGTCATTTTTATCTCTGTGATGCAGCTTCCAACCAGGGCCCTGCAATCGTGGTTGTCAGATTCACTTTGAGTGAAAATCCACATCATAGCTCTGCTGCACACTCACATAGTCGTGCAGCACAGCAAGCTAAGATGGAGGGGGTAGCCACAGTCAGCTTCATATTCTGGCTCTACAGCTGGCTCGCCACCCCTTCCCCACATTTTCTTCTTTTTTTTGTCCCCTCCTCTTCCTTCAGACACATTAGCACAAGAACATTACAAGGCTGAGGACTTCCAGCACAGCAGCATCACAGTACTAAGGTGAGCAAACTTGGAGGGGACTCTGACACTTAGCTTCCATCCCCAAGCAAGCCTACCATAATATGCTATAACTTAAGTCGATAAAGGCAGCTTGCCTTTCTCCTCCATCACCCCCCACCACCTCCAAACCTTTACCATAATCCGTAACATGTATCCAGAGTCAGCTAGAGATGCAGTGTTGGGATGGATGGGGCTCAGTTTCTGTCATGAGCCCAGCAGCCAAGCACCCCTGCCATCTGTCCTTATATGGTATGTGGGAACTATTTTTGATCTGATGCTATTATACATAAAGGGCTAGACCAGCACAGATGGTGCAATAACTAGCCTCAGGATATGCTCCCCTCAGTTCACTCATCAGGAGAGCGAGAGTACTCGACTGGCCTATGAACCAAGCACGCACAGGGACAAGCCCCTGATAGGTTGCAAGACTGTGCTCCTTGTGTTTAAGTTACCATGGAGCCACAGTTCTGCACTTACAGATTATACTAGTGGAGGGGTACCATGACTGAAGGACTGGCCTGGGCTCTCCTCCACCCCCCAGCATGCTTTCCAGTTCTTCACTGGCCTTGGGGAAAAGTAGGCAGCAGATGGATTATAACATGAGAAACCAAGAATCTATTTTAATTTCCCTCTAACCTAATTCCCAGGGGGTGGCTACATGACCAAGACTTCCACTCCCTCCTGGGAGACACCCAGCTGCTCAGTGCTGTGAACTGCCAGCCATGGGTACTGTACGTGGATATGTACCTGTTAGGTGCATGGGTTAATATATATAGGTAGCATGCAAGCCACGATTTCCTCAGACACATTGTTGGAGTGGAGACGTGGACTGTTGTTTACAATGCCTAATACTTGATTCCTAGCACTTGGTCAGTTAGATCTTGCCTGTTCACACTGGATCAAAGATTTATCATAAATCTGCTCACATAAATGGGCTCATAATGGCTAAAATATTGGGGTGGGGGTGGACCAAAATGGATTCATTGTTGTCCCGTTTGACCCTGAACTATTACTCAACAGAGACTTTACTTGAGACAACTTGTGTTTTATTGCACTGCCTTTGAAGATTCTTTAATATGTATGCAATATCTTCTCATACTATCCTCTCCATACTCACTGGGAGGAGTCTAATTCTCTGTATGCTCCATCCACCCATTTTGCTAACCCATTGTTTTGGCCATGGGTGATATACAGGCTGTCTAGTGGAATGTCAGGGGCCTCAACTCCCCAGTGAAAAGAAAAAAGATTCAGTAGTATATGAAATGGTTGGAAGCCCAGGTGGTCTTCCTTCAAGAGACTAAACTGTCTAAGGAGGAAGCTGTGAAAATCAAGAGGGAGTAGGTAGAGGCTGAGGCCCACAGCATCTCTAATACAAAGAAATAAGGGTTGTAGCTTGCCCCTTGGCACTAAGCGTTGAGGCACTGGATGCAACACTTCATGCCACATGGCGCCCTGAGGTTGGGAGCAGCCTCAGGTTGCCGGGGGTCGGCAGGGAAGGGAGATGATCAAACGTCTGACGGACTGCTCTCCTCTCCCGTGGAGGGGAGGGTTGTTGTCCTGCTCCTTGGCTGCCCTTAGTGGTGGAGTCAGGGAGGCACAGGAGTGCTGGTACATGGCATGTGCATGCTGCCACACCTACATGCCATGAGGCGAAGGAGGGCAGGGAGAAAAATGGAAAATGGAACTTTCAGGCTGTCTGATGGCTTAGCTGCGTCCCCGGTTCCAGCTCAACACGGCTTCTGGATTGTGCTCCCAGGGAAGGGGGGCAGCACTCTTCCCTCCAGCTCCACCATGGGGAATCACTGGGGAAGAGCTAGATCTGGGGTGGGCCAGGATTTGAAGACAAGCCATCTGAGAGTGGGCCGGTGCTGCCTGCCAGTTCAGTGGGGTGGAAAGATACAATAATAAAAAAAAAAAAACAAGGGATGTATATCCTAATAGATAAGTGTCTTCTATGGAGAATAGGTCTGTGAAAGATAAGGAGGGTTAATGGGTATTAGTGGAGGCAACCACATCCAGGGCCTGTTTGTGCTGGCCAATATCAATGCCACAAACATAGACAGTCCTCAGTTCTATCACGACCTTAATCAGGCCCTGACCCAATTCACTCTGGCTAATGTACCATTACTCCAGAGTGGTGACTTCAACCTCACTATGGAGGCATCTCTGAACCACAGCTCAGGAACTGCAGAACCCCACATCAGGGCCAGGATTGCTTTGGTATTCTTATTCCAGAACATAATCTTTCAGACATATGGAGGCTTCACAATCTCTGGGAGAAGGATTGCATATGTCTCTTCTGTGTACCACACGTTCAGCTGGAGCAACATGTAATTCTCACCCCTACTCACTCATAAGACTGCAGCCACCAAAATACACCCACAGGTCCTTTGGGACCATGCACTATTAGCAATGATGTGGAGGCCAGTGCCACCTTGCAGTAAGTCATGGTCACTTGACCTGCTCCCGATGAGAGACACTCAGTTCCTCACAAGGGCAAAAGAAAACCAAATATTTTCTCCAGGAAAATGACACGGGGGACACCTCCAAATAAATGGTTTGAGAGGCATACAGGGCAACTATGCAGGGCAAAATCATCAACTTCACAGCCCATAGATGCAAGGACAGAGAGACGGAGCTCAAATTCCTAGAATATGAGCTTTCCTCAGTGGAAGTTGATTACAAACAACAAAATCCTCTTCTACAAGAGACCTTGTCTAAACTCACAAACACCTGGATGCACCTTAATGAGCTTCTCATGAGGAAAGTAGAATTATTCCTGTCCCGGAAAAAGCACGCATACTGGGTGGAAGAAGACAATGCAGACAGGCTCCTGGCTTACCGCATCAAGAAATGACAGGCAGAAAAACATATTCCAGTTCTCTGGGATGAACAGAGAGAGGTCCACTTGGACACAAATTTGGTCAACAGCATCATGCGTGCCTTTTATGAACACCTGCGTGCCTTGCCTAATCCCCCCCATCCAGGAGCAACATACTAAATGTCCTAGATATGATCCTGATACTGAGAGTCCCTCAGGTGGAGTCCAATATACTGGACCATTCATTCTCCCTGAAAGAGGTGGAGGATGCCATTCACTACCTCAAAAGAGGTAAGGCACCTGGCATGGATAGCTTCCCATTTGACTTCCAAAAATCCCTGAATGAAGAAGAGAGACCTACTTTGTTTGGGGTTAACCAGTCCTTGCTGGACTCACATACACTCCCTATGACTATGGAAGAAGCAATCATCATTGTCCTGCCAAATAAAGGGAAGGATAGTATGCTTCCTGGAAATTTTAGACCCAATTCTTTCATCAGCTCGGACATCAAGATGTTGGCCAAAATCCTTGCTTCTCGCCTGAAATCAACCCTGCAGGGATTGATTCACCCATCTCAAGTGGGTTTTGTAAAAGGCAGACACAGTATGGATAACCTATGCACAGTCCAGCACCTCATGTCTAGCACATAGCAGAATACCTCTGCAGCAGTGTTTTTTGTGATAGATTTCACCAAGGCCTTTGACTTCATGGAATAAGAATTCTTGTGGTATACTATGGAACTGATCGGCATCAGACCCACTTTTCTCTACTGGGTCCAACTTAGATACACACATACATAGACACTGTCAGCAGATATGGGCCTATGGCCCACCCAGTCTGCCCATTTCTCTACATTTCACCTTATGCTAGCATGCTTATGAACAGACCATGCACTGCCTCCTTCCTGCTCCAGCAAGGAACACTTCAGAGCTTCCCCGTGTCACCACTCCTTTTTCTGATGGCCATTGAACCTCTAGCCATAACCATTAGGAACCACCCAGACCTCCTGGGCATCAGATGTGGAGACAGTAAGTAAAAGGCACTCCTGTATGCAAAAGACCGCCTAATCTTACAAGCAGATGGACATGCCTCCTTCTCTCCCCTTCTTCAACTTCTACAGTGCTTCACATTGGTGTCAAGGACCAACTTAAACTCCACCAAGACCAAATCTCTCTCTCCTACACCACCTCCTGTATATTGGAACCCTTCACTTCAAAGGGACTGAAATGGGCTAAGAATTACCTTACCTATCTGGCTATCACAATACACCCATCTGCCCACAAGATGCTCAGACTCAATCTTTCCCCCTTGCTGACATCAGCCAGGAATGAACTAGACAGGTGTCACCATCTGAACCTTTCACTGGTGGTGAAGCTAGAGTTCTTTAAAATGATGGTGGCTCCTCAAACCATGCACCTATTGTCCTAGCTACCACTGTGCATCCCCAGAAAATGGTTTGCAGAACATGATAGAATCATTGATGGCTTTTTGTGTGAGGGCAAACCCCCAAGATATAGGCACGTCAAGCTCCTCAGTCACTGGTCCAGAGGGGTGGGGGCCTCCCATAGCTGGAAAGGCTACCACCTAGAACTTTGTCTGCATATACAGCCTGATGTTTCTTCTTGGTAGACCACTGGTCACTGCAATGGCTTCACATAGGGTGAGATATTTTAGGGAACCCAGTACCTTCTGTGGTAATGTATTGCCCCCTCTTGGGGGCACTAAAGACATACCCTATCCTATTGTTCTGTAGATGGGCATGGGTCCAGTTAAATAGACTACTGAGAGGATACACTGCTTCTCCATTGCTCGAACCGCTATGGAGCAACAATCATAGAATCATAGAACTGTGCCGACAGAAAAAGACCATTCATCCCATTGAATCTGCCCGAGATAGCACCACCACCTCCCTTTTACTGCCCACCCCTCTGTCGTCTCTTTCCTTCCTTCCCTAGTCCCATGTAGTTATCCCATGCTATTTTGAATTTCCCCACTGTATCCACCTCCACCACCCATTCCAGCAACCTGTTCCAGGGTTCTACAACCCTCTCTAAGAAATAACGCCCTTCACATCCCCCTTAAATCTGTCCCCCCTACAGTTTATATGCATGCCCTCTGGTGGTCTTGTTTTCACTTATTCTGAAGATGCTATCCTCACTAACCTTGTTTATTCCCTTCATATACTTGGAGTTTTCCACCATGTCCCCCCCTCCCATCTCATTTCCAGCATATAAAGACCAAGCTCTTCTAGCCTCTCCTCATATGTTCACCCCTGCATCCCCTGGATCATCTTGGTCACCCTTCTCTGTACCCTTTTCAGCCTATCCTTGTCCTCTTGCAAATGGGGCCTCCAGAATTTAACTCCATACTCCAGCTGTGATCTGACCAGCATTTTATATAATGGCATGATCACCTCCCTCTTCCTACTAGTGAAGCCTCTCCCAATGCATGCCAGCACTCTTGTTACTTTCCCAGCTGCTCATTCACACTGACTCCTAGCCTTTAATGTGTCCATGATCTAAATCCCCAGGTCCCTTTCCTGTTCAATGACCTGCACTGATATCCGGCCCCCCCGGCAGTAAGTGGCGCTTGGGTTATTTTGTTCTATGTGCATTATTTTGCACTTTTCTGCATTGAATTGCAACTGCCACTTTTCTGCCCACTCCTCCAACCTGACTAGATCCTGCCTCATCCTCCCCACCCCCAGAGCATCCACCCTGTTATATAACTTCATGTTATCTGTGAACAAACATGCCTTTCCATTTAGACCCTCCGCTACAGTAAGTCCCCCACGTACATATTAAACAATATAGGCCCCAACACCGACCCCTGTGGCACCCCGCTCATCACCCCTAGTTCCCTGAAGTGCTTTGCATTGACTACCACTCTCTGAGTCCTCCCACCCAGCCAATTCTCCACCAACGTTGTAAGCCTGGCACCAACCCCCAGACTGTTCAACTTGCTTACCAACCTTCTATGTTGGACGGAGTAGAATGCCTTCTGGAAATCCAGATAAGCCACATCCACTGCCCCCCCAGATCATATACCTCCGTAACCCCCTCAAAGAATTTGTTTAGGTTGGTCTGACAAGACCTGCCACCTGTGAACCCATGTTGGTTATCATCAATCAGACCCTCCTGCTCTAGGTACCCTACCAGCCTCTCTTTTATGAGAGTCTCCATCAGCTTACCTACAACCGAGGTGAGACTGACTGGGTGGTAGTTGCCAGGCTCCTCCTTTCTCCCTCCCTTGTATATCAGTACCTCCTCTGCCTTTTTCCAGTCTCCCAGGACCCTCCCCAATTCCAGGGATAGATTAAACAGCTTTGCCAGAGGCCCTGCCAAATCTACCCTTAGCTCCAGAAGCACCCTTGGGTGTACCCAGTCAGGTACCATAGCCGTGTCCATTTTAATTTTTCACATCTCCTCCAAAACCCTCTCCATTGTGACGGGACTTGTGTCCACCTCCTTGCCATCCCTCCCCTTTCTACTCAGTACGGGCCCTTTCCCTTCCTTCTCTGTCTTGGAAACAGATTTGAAATATTCATTTAGGAGGGTTGCCTTCTCCACTTTTCCTACAACTATTTTACTCCCTCCCCTCTAAGTCTTGGAATCCTCTGCCTGTTTTTCCTCTTATAACTCACATATTTATAAAATCTTTTGTCACCCCTTCTAACCTCTCTAGCTATTTTCTCCTCTGTACTTGCCTTTGCCTTCCAATTGTTCTTCCCACTTCCCTGAGTTTATTCTTGTAGATCCTCTTTTCTGCCATCCCCTGTGACCTTTTGTAGGCCTTAAAGGCCTTTCTCTTCTCCTTGACAGCCTCCCTAACCCCTGCCATGAACCACAGTGGTTTTCTTCCCCTTTTGTGTTTGGTGATTTTTCCAGATGCATTGCTCCGTGGCCGTGAGAATTTCTCCCTTAATTACTTCCCACAGCTGCTTTACCTCCTCCAGCTCTTGGATTCCTGCAAGCTCTCTCCTTAGGATGCCCCTCATTTTCTTGAAATTTGCCCTCCTGAAGTCGAGCACCCTGGTGGATGACCTGCTCAGTTCTGCTCCTGCCTGGATGGAGAACCTGACCATCTGGTGATCACTGTCCCCCAAGTTTTCCCCAACCTCAACCTCCCCTACTCTGTTTCCATCTGTTAAAATGACATCTAGTGTAGTCTCCTCCCAGTACCTGTAGGTTCTTTAACTAGCTGGCTTAGGAGCGCATCCTGCAGGGATTCCAATAAGCCCCTGCTCTTTTCCATTGTGGCCAACAGAATTTGCCAGTCCACATCTGGTAGGTTCAGGTTCCCCACCACTAGGATTTCTCCTCTCCTCTCCTGGCCTTTTCCTGTATCTCCCTAACCAGTTCCTGATCCACTTCTTCACCCTGATGAGGTGGCCTGTATACCACCCCCATTCTTACTGCCCCCTCTTTCTTACCCCCAGTAGCCCAAAGGATCTCAGCAGATCCCATGTTCTCTCTACCTTCCACTGCAACTGTCCCCTCCAGCACATACAGAGCTATGCCCCCCTTTTTTACCCTGTTTATCCCTTCTAAAAAGATTGTACCCTTATAGTTCCACCTCCAAGCTATGGCCCTACATCCACCATGTTTCTGTTACTGCAATTAGGTCCAGGTCATCCAGCCCCACCACCACCTTCAGGCCTACCATTTCATTCCCTAGGCTCCTGGCATTGGCTAGAATTCCTGTCCAACCCCCCTGCCCTTATAATACCCCCTCCTTGTGCTGTCCCTTGTCTCTCATGTTGTGAGAGTGCAGGCTAGGTTTTCCCCAGTAAGCCGAGGGTCCTCTTCCCCCAAATGCCGCACTCCCCTTCTAGTTTAAATCCCAGTCTACTCCCAGCCACTCATCAATGTACCCCTGAAGTTTTGCTCTTACTAATTTAGTCCTCACATCACTTATGTATAGCCTGTCTCTTGCATACAGGTGTTCATCAACCCATCCTCCCAGACATGTGAATCCTCCTCACCATACCACTGCCTCAGCCAGAGGTTAAAATCCTTTACCCTGAGTTGCCATTGATCTGTCCTATATTATAGTGTGTAAGCTTGTTTGCACATGGAATGGGGTAAGAGTTAGGCCTGACAACCCCATGGCACACCCCAATGCCTGTTGGTTTGTGGAGGGTGGGGATGGGGTGGGGTGTTAGGAGTGAGAACCCTGGGGGGGGCATTAGGGTAGCAAACCCTAAAGCCTCATTTCCCTGCTTTTGTTGTTGTGGTATTCACCCTAACTGATACAATAACAAAGTTTTTTACAAAAAATGTCCCTTCTTTTTCAGATAGTATAATTGTATCCTCATTTTACTGTGGGAGCACTGGGTCCTTTGCACCCTGCACTCCCATTCCTCCATCCAGATAGTATAACAGTGTCCATATGTCATGGTGGGACCCTCCATCCCAGATAGTACAACAGTGTACATATGCACTCCCATCCCTCCATCTAGGTATTTCAACAGTGACAATATGTCTCAGTGGGACCTTCCATCCAGATTGTACAGCAGTGTCCATATGCACTCCCATCCCTCCATCCAAATAGTACAACAGTGTCCATATGTCATGGTAGGAGCTCCATTTAGATAGTACAACAGTGTCCATATGTCGTCGTGGAGTGCAGGGTCCTTTGGACGCAGCACTCCCATCCCTCTATCAAGATAGTACAACAGTATCCATGTGCCTTGGTGGGACCCCTCCATTGAGACAATACAACAGTATACATATGTCACAGTGAGAGTGCAGGGTCTGAAGGACCCCTGCACTCTCATCCCTCCACAGATGCACATATGCATGTAGCTGTGGAAACACAGTGGTCTTTGGCCCTGCACTTCCACACATTAAGTTATGAGCAGGTGTAGCGAAATTGCAACAAATAGTCATAACTGTGCCATCTTAAATAATTGTCACCCTAACTGTTCAACATAACCTTCTCATTACCTCACCGCATGTGCCCAGTATAGAAAACTTTCAAATCCCTGTTGAAATGTAATTGCACACAAGTGTAATGCTGTGTTTCTGCCATGGGTGTGGAAAAACATTTTTGACAGGATTTGAAAAATGACAGCTGTACTATTCATGAGGTGGTGTGTAAAAATGGCAATGTTAAAAATTTGGTGCGAAAATATGAAAAATTGGCGAAGTTAAAAGCGTGCGTTGAAACTGGACAACACATGCTTGTAACATGGTCATTTTTGGGAATTTGTTTCACCAAATTTTCTATATCAGCTTTTTGGGACCTCCCCTCATGAACAGTGCAACTGTAATTTTGTTAATCAGTCCCAAAAGTTGATTTTGCACAGCGACCGCACAATTCTGTGGCACAGGTGCGAAAACACATTCTGGGCAGGATGTGCAAAATGACAGCTGTATGGTTCATAAGGAGGTGTGAAAAAATGGCAATGCTGAAAATCTGAAGTGAAAATATTAAAAATTGGCGAAGTTACGAGTGTGAATAGAAACTGTGCAATGCATGCTCGTAAAGCTGTCATTTTGGGGAATTTTTTCACAAAATTTGCAACATGGGCTTTTTGGAACTCCATCTCATTACCAGTGGCACTGTCATTTCATAAATCAGTCCTGAAAGGTGATTCAGAGTAGCGACCGCAAAGTCATCTTTCAAGACCGAGCAATAAAATGACAGTGCCAGTGTTCATAAGGTGGGGTCCCAAGAACCCCATGTTGAAAATTTGGTGCAAAGTTCCTAAAAGTGGCTGAGATATCAATATAAGTTAACCCCCCCTCCATTAACTCCCATTATACAGCTTACCTTTGATTCTTCATTTTGCGGTTGGGCTTTGAAGAATGTAGATGTATTCGGTCTGAAAAAGATGACAGCGCATCCTCCGGAGGTAAATATAAAGGGTATAGGGGAGTGGGGGTGGGTGCTAGAGGAAAGGTGGGGATGGGGGACTGAGGAGATGACAAGGACCATTTTCTTTACTACAGGTTTGTAAAAAAAATAAAAGACATCGGGGATGGTTTTCTTTATTCACGTGTTAAAAAAAATAATAATAATATTGGCACATTGGGGTGGGCTCCCAGTGTGCCACATAAGTTGGGGAAATCATAATACTGACAGGGGGATTTGGCACCCCCGTCTGCAATAAAAGTGGTCTGGGTGGCATCCAAAACCAAGAGTGGGCATCCCTGTGCATCAAAGTTTTTTTAAAAAAGAAACCTGGTGTGCTACCATACTGGGAGGGGGGATATGCACCAACATGGGGACTGAACACCTCGATGTCAGTGCAAAACATAGGAATTTGGGGAGGGGGTAGACTAGTTCAATGCAGGATCCTGCATCGAAATGATCGCAAATTTCGATGCAAGATTCTGCATTGAAGAAAAGACGTTGGGGGACAGTTTTCTTTTTTTTCACAGGCTTTTAAATAATGTAGGCACACTGGGGTGGGCTCCCAGTGTGTCAAATAAGTGTGTGTGTGTGTGTGTGTGTGTGTGTGTGCAGGGGATACATCCCGACATGGGGATTGGGCATCCCATGTCGGTGTAAACAAAGTGGGTCTTCCTTGACTCTGCAGCCGACAGCATGAGTTCCAGCTGCGGCTGCAGAAGTCAAGAAAATATTACTCATCTGTATAAGCTGGCACCCGACAAAAAAACTTGTTTGGGTGCAGCTGAAAACAAAAATAAACCATCAGAATACACCTGAAGGGGTCCTCTTTAGCTGTGTTCTGATTTTTTTTGGTTTTTAAAATGTTCTGTACTTCAGCATCTTTGCTAAGTGGCAAACAAAATGACTGACGCAAGACAGTTCAATCGATCGAACCTCTGTGAACTGTGTGCACAATACCAGCCTTCTGTGTGAAAAGAAGCTGGTACTGTGCACACAGTACTCATATTGTGTGCACAATACTAGCCTTCTTTATGAGAAGAAACTGGTACTTTGCGTACAGTACTGTGTTGTGCGAAAAATATATTTTTCATGCCTGACATAAATGTTCCCATAGGAAATAATGGGAAACCTTAAAATGTCATAACTTTTGAATGGATTAATATTTTGTCACCAAACCTTCAAAAGGCACATCTGAGACCTAAAGGCTTTCTGCCCTGGAAATTTCAGACTAAAACCTAAAGCCATTTCTGAGATCCAGGATGACAAAGACATGTTAAAAAAAAGCAGATTTTTTCTGTTTTTTCAACACTTTATGTCTCAGATACCACTCAACAGATTCCCACAAAATTTGTCAGGTCAAGCGACCTATGCCCGGAGATCATGCCTGCCAAATTTCATGCAAATCCATTGAATGGCTCCAAAATTATTAAGATTCAAAGTTTGGACTTTAACATAGAAGTGCAGGTTCACCCTAACTATACTGGCATGACCGTGCCAGTATAACATATATTCTTTGCAAAAAACTTTGTTAATGCATCAGTTAGGGTTGTTTTCATAGTGTCAAAAGTGTGGAAATTCAATGTTAGGGTTACCACCCCACCCCCACGCCCTCAGCCTCAAAACCCTAACTCCGCATTCTCCCCACCCCCACCCCTCACCCACACACATGCAAGCAGGGGAAAGGCCAAGGCAACACAACCAATTAGAGACAACCAGCATCAGGTAACAGAAGTAACATAGAACTCTCTAAACATACTACAAGACACAGCCATCATCATGGTCCACCAACTGTATAAGTTCTGCTGCCATCAAAGTGCTTTGTGGGTTCACACGCATGCTGGGCAACCAAGGGAGATGGCCCACAGTAAGCATTTGTTAGTTACAAACATCAATAACAAAATTTTAGCAGATGCCTATATTTCAATTGTTAAGAAATTATGACACACATGATATGTTATCTATAAATAGCTATATTGGAAATAAGAGTTTGGATACCCTAGCAAGTCATTGGATGTTTGCCTATTTTTTCTGATAGAGTGAGTCAGTTCTAATCACAAATGGCAGTAACAATTAAAGTAATGTTCTGTAGTGTAGTTTACAAGCAACATGTGACAGCAACAGTTGTAACATCCAAAGCTAACCATGACATGCTGCTAATGAGTATTTCCAGGTAACGCAGCAGTATAACAACATGTGATGGTGCTAGTTTCCTACCTGAGCAGTATCTGGGAAGTACTATGTATGTGTCAGCTCTGTCTTTCCTGCTATCACATGTCTATGTGGTAGCAGCGATACCTGCAGCGAGCCAATTGTTGAATTATGAAACATAAAAATCAATATTTAGAAAATGTGTACAGACTAAGTTTCACTGTATAAAAAAAGATATGCCAGCTATAATGTGTCATCATACTGTGCTGGCAGTATAGAATCGATCATACTGTATTTATTTTTTCATTACATAGTGTTATGTGAAATAAGTACAGTGTAGTGATTATTGTACTTACAGTTGTGACTGACTCGTATAGTGTCTTACAATCTTGCATGTGTCTTGCATGTGTGTGTGTGTGGGGGTAGGGTGGGGGAATGCGGAGTTAGGGTTTTGAGGATGGGGGCGTGGGGACATGGGGGTGGGGTGGTAACGCTAATGTTGAATTTCCACACTTTTGTCTATGTGGAAACAACCCTCACTGATGCATTAACAAAGTTTTTTGCAAAGAATTTCCTTTCTTTTTGAAAAAGTGTAATATGAGTAATAAATAGTATGTGTTGGTGGGAGCGCGGGACCCACCAAGCTGCCTGTTTGTGCATAATGATATGTGTCTGTGGGAGTGTGGGCCCTCCAGGCCCTGCACTCCCACTTACACATAACTATGGAATCATACAGAAGCCCTATAAGGCAAGGAATCCTTGTAACACTAATGTGTCAATATCTTGGGAACTGTAAGAGCTAGGAAAAAAATTCAAGTGTTGTAATCATGACAGTGAGATGTCCACAAGAGATAAGGTTGCCCGAATCTGTATCTTGCATCATTTGTGAGATATGGGCACCGAAAAGCGATGTGAATGATTACTCTGTGGGCATAATAGTGGCCCACGGACATGAAAATAAACATTTGGAATACTAATTCCCAAATATCTCAGTAACTGTACAAGGTAGAAAAAAAATGTCAAATTTCATGTTATTTATGGCTTTCCAACCTACTAGAATTTTTGCGACGAAAAATCCATATCTCAAACTGTCACGGGCACTGCAGTGTTATTCTATGGGAAAATTTCTGAATTTTAGAATGCTGTAACTATGGGCCTTTTCAATGTTTTTGTACCAAACCATGAAAAGGCACATCTGTGGGACTAGGGCTTGCCACCCTGAACATTTCAGGCCAATAGCACAATCCACCTTTCCACAATAAAGTGACAAAGAAAACAACACTTAGCAAAATTTGTTTGTGCAGTGTTATGCGATTACTTTAATGACACTCTTATCACTATAATGGGAATGTTATCGTGCACACAAAAATGTTGCCACAGTTACTTTTTTCCCTGAATGCAATTGTTTTTGCGGAAACAGAAAATGTTGCCGTGATCAAAAAATGGCAAAAGTTTAAAAAACATATTTGTGGACCACCTAGTAAAAAACTAATGCTAGAGGCATGTTTCTCAGGGCCCAATTAGGTAAACACAACTGTTGGTGTTTACCAAAGGGCATTATTTTTTGAGTTACAATGTTTTTTCTCTTTCATTAACTGAAAAACAAGATGGTGGCAGCATGAAAACAATTTATGGGAGCTTGACAACAAAAATGTGATCTTGAAAGTTTTCGCAATGCACATATTAATTTTCCCATAGGCTATAATGGAACATGAAAAAATGTAATAACTTTTGAACGGAGCAATATTTTTTCACCAAATCTTCAAAAGGCACCAGCTCAACCCAGGCCACATGTAGACAACTAAATTTGAAGCCACTGAAATGCATTCTTCAGTCCAATATGGCTTACTGAAAAATGTGCAAAAGGCATGATGTTTCACTTTTTGAGCGTCCCACAGTTCTGCAACTGTACATCTGACCAGAAAGAAATTTTCTGGATCCAGAGATCTAGGGTAGGTGGTTGTGCATGCCAAATTTCAGGTAAATTGGACAAACGGTTGCAAAGTTATTAAAGTGTAAACTTTGAGGTTTAACATAGAAGTGGCCATGCAACCCTAACTATACTGGTCCTAACACGCCACTATAATATATGCTAGTGCCACTATAGTTAGGGTGGAGTACCCCATTTAAGGTTAAATCTGAAATTTGGCAGCTTAATAACTTTGCAACCGTATGACGGATTTGCTTGAAATGTGGAATGCACGGTCTGGTACCATAAATCTCTGGATCTGGTAAGTTGCATTATGGTTGGATGTACAGTTATGGAGCTACAGCACACCAAACAACGCATAAATTATGCATTTTTGTGCGTTTCTTTGCTCACGCCTACAGGTAGAATGGTTTGTGTGATGAGTCTGAACACTTCAGGGAACATGCAGCCAGAGGCCCCAATGTGCCTTTTGAAGATTTCGTGAAAAAATACTAAATGGTTCAAAAGTTATTTAAAAAACACTGAATCGCATTATAGTCAATGGGAAAAGTTAACAAACTATGCAACAGTGTCGCAAATGCAATTTTTACTGTCACAAATGACCCTTTTACTTTCGTGATTCAGCCATTTTTTTTCAGTTGGTGTTCAGAAAAATGCTTGACATTTAAATATGGGACCCTCTAGGGACATAATTCTTGTTGTGTTCACCTAGTTGAGTCCTGAGGATTCTAGCCATGTCTTTATTTGGCGGTAAAACACCCCAGAAATATTTTTTTTAAATGTTTGTAAAAAGTAGTCACAAAGTACTTTCGCAAATGCGACACGTTCATGATTTTTTTTGCCAAAGTGTCTTGATTTGTGAAAGTAATTTGCGACACTATGCCCAAAACAATAGGACATTTTTGCCACCCTGCTGCAAAACAGCAGTTTAGTCTTTGGGCTGAATTTTGCAGGGAAGAAAGCCAACATCTCACAGATGTGCCTTTTGGTGGTTTGGTGCCAAAGTATTACTGGGCTGCAATGTTACGGCAGTCCAAAGTTGATGATTTTTCCCATAGGATAACAATACGGCATCCGCCACACCTTTTGGGTACTGTATCTTGAAAACAGTTTGAGATACAGGCTTTTTGTCGCAAAAATGCTTAGTCCCCTGCTGGGAGTCTAATTACAAAACTAGCCGGGAGAGATAAATAATATGAGACTTTAATTTTTTTTCTACATCGTACAGTTCCTGAGATATAAGCAATTTAGTATTCCAAGTGCTCATTTTCTGGTCTGAGGGTCATTATTATGCCTACATTCTTTGTATTCACTGTGCTTGTGGATGCACATGTTTGGGACAGAAAGAGTGAGCATTTGCGTTACTGTTAACGTTAGCATTTGCATTTACATTTCCGCTTGCATTTACATTACTGTTTGCGTTAGCGTTTCTGTTTGCATCACCACGTCCGTTACCGTTTGCATTTCTGTTAGCGCTTGAATTTGCATTACCTTTTGCGTTACTGTTAAATTTTGCATTACCCTTGACGTTACTGTTTGTGTTTGCGTTACTGTTACCATTTGTGTTTAAATTACCATTTTCATTAGCATTTCCGTTTGCATCGCCATGTGCATTACCTTTTGCATTTGTGCTTCTGTTTGTATTTTCATTTGCGTTACTGTATCCTTTTGCGTTTCTGTTTGCGTTAACGTTACCATTTTCCTTTTCATTACCATTTGCGTTATCATTTGCATTTCCCTTACTATTAGTATTTGCATTTGCGCTTGCGTTTCCATTATAGTTTGTGTTAAAATTTCCGTTTGCATCACCGTTACCATTACCGTTTGCATTTGTATTTGCGCTTGCATTACTGTTTGAGTTAATGTTTATGTTTGTGTCACTATTACCATTAATGTTACCACTTCACTTTGCATTTCCATCAACGTTAGCATTACGGTTAGCATTACCGTTTGCGTTTACATTTGCGCTTGCATTTCCGTTAACATGTCTGTTACCAGTTCCATTTGCATCACCATTACCGTTTACGTTTACATTTCTGTCACCATTACCACTTCGCTTTGCATTTCTGTCAATGTTAGTGTTGCGGTTAGCATTACCATTTGCGTTTACATTTGTGCTTGCGCTTCCATTACCATTTGCGTTAGCGTTTCCATTTGCGTCACCTTTACCGTTACTGTTTGCATTTCCATTTGCGCTTTCATTTGCTTACCCATTCGCGTTTACATTTGTGTCACCGTTAGCACTATCGTTAACACTTCGCTTTGTGTTTCTGTCAATGTTAGCATTACGGTTACCGTTACATGATAGGGACCTTCAAGTACTATCATGTTCCCTCTCTCTCTCCTGTCTTCCAGGGAGTACATGCTCAGTGCCTTCAACCTCTCCTTGTATGCCTTACTCTGCTGACCCACCAGTACTGAACTCCATACTCTAGATGCGGCCTTACCAGTGACCTATGCAAGGGCAATATAACCTCTTCTTTCCTACTACTGATCCCACTAGATATTCATCCCAGCATCTTGTTTGCCTTTGCTGCTGCTTTCTTGCACTGCGTGGAGTGCTTCAGGTCACTAGTGATTATCACTCCCAGATATATATATATATATATGTATGTGTGTATATATATATATATATATATATATATATAATATTGGCGCAGTAGCGCCACTATAGGTAGAGTTCAAAGGTCACATCTATGTTTAACCTAACATTTTGCACTTTAATAACTTTGCAACTGTTTGACCAATTCACATTAAATTGTGCATTCTCCATCAGGTGTCAAATATCTCTTGATGTGGCAAGTTTTGTTCTGGTTTGACGTGCGGGTGTGGAGATGCAGAGTGTCACAAAATGTGAAAATTACCATTTTTATGTAAATTCTGTGTCTGTCATTTTCTGTGGATTGGGATATGTCTACACTCTTCAAAGCCAAACTGCAAACTGAGGAATCAAGGTAAGTGTCATATAATGTATTTCACTGGTGTTTTGAACTTATGTTCATGACTTTGCCATTTTGCCATGGGGGCATGTGTGATTTTGTGTTTCTTGGAAGCTTGATTTTGTTCCCAATGCTGTTTACAGGTATGGGTAACACTTGCCTCAGTGCTTTTCTGCTGAGGTTCTTAGTCTTTTTAGTACGTTCTATGTTCACTTATGCTTTGCTTACAATGGTTTGTTTTAATTTTTGTATGTTGAAACTTTTCAATAAAAAGATTAAACAGAGCTTTTTAATGATTTTTAATGAGAAAACATTGTTTCTGTATGAAATGATGTATGAGCAGAGGACTAAACATAGCTCTGGTTGAGATTTATTGATATTTGTTGCTGAAGCTAGTCCACACACAAAACCAGTACAGGAGTGTAACAATGGCCATATATTTACACATTCGTACTTGTCTTTTAGCACATTAGGTGGCTAGAATGTTCTTACACATGTTATAAGAATGATAAAATACAGTGACAATCCTGACAAAAAGAGGAACAGAGGACTTGATTCTCAAATGTTGGCACAAGCTGCACCAATGGAAGCTTGCAGTGATTGTCTGTGCACCAAGGACCCTATGCCCGAGTCTCTATCAGTAGAGTTCCCGTGGCAAAGTCCCTCCACTTGTGGCAACTATGGCTGTGTATTACACAGCATCTGTGAGGTTTACCACAAGCTGCGGAGTGATCAGGTGACAGTTGCACCCATGGACAGTGACTGTGTCTAGTAGTCTCTCCCCTGATCTCTGATGTCCCCCATTAAACAGTCATACCTCCTTCTCTGGTGGTCTAGCAGACCCCTTCCCTATCCCCAATCTACCAATAAATTATTATGTATCTTTACCCGGTGGTACAGTGGCCCAATCTTCCCCATAAATATTTATATAGCTGTCCCTGGTGGTCTAGTGAACCCACCACCTGCCCACCCCAGCAGGCAGTGCTCCACTACCCTGTTCCCTCATCCCATCCCCGAGTCAGTGACCATCACAGCCCCCCACTCTCCACCATGGCTGGCCACCGACGGAGCTGTCAAGGAGAGTGTACTGTACATGGTATAGGCTCATTGATTAACAGCTCACTGAGCTATCAATCAATGAGCACATAATGTATGCAGTAAATACTCCTTGACACCTCAATCAAAAGTCAGACATGGTGGAAAGTAGAGGGCTGTGCTAGTTGTAAGCTTGGGGATGGGATGGGCCGGGGGGAGTAGGATGGTGGGGCACTGCCTGCTGGGATGGGTGTGGTGGGAGTCCACTAGACAAGCAGGGACAGATATATAAATATTTATTGGAGAGATAGGAGATAGGGATTGGGGTCCACTAGACCACCAGAGAAAGATAAGTAATAATATATGGGAGAGAGGGGGGATAGGTAGGTGGATATGTTAGACTACCAGGGAAATATAAATAATTATTTATGGGGAAGATCGGGAATAGGGAGGAAGTCCTCTAAACTACCAGGGAAAGATAAATAATAATTTATGGGGCAGATCAGGGATAGGGAAGGGGGTCTGCTAGACCACCAGGGATAGCAGTAATTGTACTAAAATGGGGATCAGTGCTGGGGGGAACATGGTACAAGTTCCTTCCCAGCTGGTGAGGACTCTGGGGTGGTGCCTCATCTTTAACCCTCCCAGAGGACACACTTCTAAGTATCCTTAGACCAGCACTGGCTGGTCTAATGGTAATTAGAAATTTGCCTCCGGGGGGGTTTCAAGAATCCCAGATTAGGGGATTTGGTAGCCTACATCTGCCACAAGCCCTCTAGCACTATGCTGCAGCCATTTTGTGCCACATGGATTGTGCACACCCCCTTTGCCACACATAGCCTGCGTTTGATGCAGGCTGCTTTTGTGAATTGCTCCTGGCACATCTTTTGCTGCAAGCTGCACCTTGCACCATTCCTAGTGGTACAAGCCACTTATGCATTCAGGGGGGCTTTGAGGATTGGGCCCAGAATCTGAATCCCAAACAAATCTCTCCTACTGTACCTCTAGAAGTCAGGATCCCATGTAAATGTACTGTGATGCAGTAAAAATGTAAATTTCCCTCATCTTTTTAAAGGGCTAAACACAGACACACACACATTATAGTGGTACGGTAGCGCTAGCATAATTAGAGTAGAGTGGAGTGTTCATTGTTAAACCCCTAACATTGTACCATAATAACTTTGGTGATGTTTGACAACATTGCTAAAATTTGGCATGTGAAAACTGGGAGGCAAGTTCTCAAGATGTGAGAAGTTCTATAACAGTTGCTTATGCAGTTTCAGAGATCTGGATGTTTTGCATTTACAGAAAATTTTACATTTTTTAGGCTTTTATTATATGTTTTTTGCTCTCACCTACAGCCTAAATGGTACAGAATTTGATTCTGGGTTGATGGGACCTGTGCCAAGGCCACGCCTTTTAAAGGTTTTGTGAAAAAATATGAATATGTTCCAGAGTTATAAGGATTTTAAGTTTTTTTTCTGACTACGCTCAGTAGGGTTTTAGGATAACCCTCAGATATGAAAGATAAAGTTACCTTTCACAAAATTAGTGTTTTTCCTTTCACAAGAACAAAGTTTCAGGTCATGATGGCTGCCATCTTTTTATTTTTTAAGCAAAAAACATTGAACATACAGACAAATTATGATGTTTTTAAAGAACAAACATCTGGACCTAGGCAAATGGGACACAATTAGCTAGAATCTGGTGTTTGTTTTTTCAGGTTCCATCCATAAATACCTTTCCTGGGCAACATAAAATTCTGGATGTCCATCTTAGTAAGAGGAGCCATTTTAAAGGTTGTGAGTCAAGAATTGCCCTGTCACACATAAAGTGTTGTGACAGGGGAATTTATGGCTCACACCCGAAACATTACTACTCACATCCTGTATGCTCCATCCCCCTTTCATTTCATCCAGCCCTCCTCCATCCTTCCCAGTGCTCATTTCCCATAAAAAATACCCCCCAGATATTCCTTTCTACCTCTAACAGATAGCCGGTGACATCAGGGTGCCCACCCTCGGTGCTGCTGAAGACTATAACTTCAGATTTTAAACTGTTTATGTGGATTGGGGTGCCCACCCTGGTACTGCTCATAACCTCCCTTCTCTTCCACACTGCCAACATCCACAAATACATAAGTGGAAACAATGGACTGCCTGCCCCAGTGCCACTGAACAGAAAACTTCAAGTTTTAAACTGTTTAAGTGAACAAGGATGCCCACCTCCAGTGCTGCTCACAATCCCCTCCCCTCCACATTGCCTACCCCTTCAAACATGTAGATTGGAATACCAGATTGCCCACCCCAGTGCCGCTGTACACTATGCCCACATGGGGGTTCCCTATCCTCAGTGGTGGTCCAGTCCCCCTGCAAAAAAAGTTGATCTTTTTTTATTTTAAACCTGAAAAGAAGAAATTGGACCCTCATTAAGCTCTGCTTATGCACCCTGATCCCCACAAAGTACCCATCACCCTATAACCCCCCCACATCCACACTCACCAAAAAAGGGCCCCACATCATAGATCCACTCTCTGATCAGAAAGACGTCCTTCTCCAGGAACTGCGACTGTGATACAAGAAAATAAGGTTTGTCCAGTAAATGTATTTCAATGTGTTTTGAACCTATACTCATAACATTGTCATCTTTTGATATTTTTCTACCTAATTTTCAACATGACCTTTTTGGGAGTCCACCTCATGAACAACATATGTGAAAATTTTCAAATCTGGCCCAAAAGATGATTTCAAAGTCACTACATGAAATGACCTTTCAAGCAGCATTTGAACAGTTTCACCTACTGGATTTGTGAGGTGCGGTCATAAGAAAGCTATGTTGAAAATTTGATGGAAAAATATAGTGAAACAACCAAGTTATGACAGATCATTGATGCATTTCAACGTTTACTCATAACTTTGTCAGTTTTCAATACTTTTCCACCAAACATTCAACATGGCCTTTTTGAGAACCCACCTCATGAACAAGGTAGGTGAAATTTTTCAAATCCAGGCTAAAATGTGATTTTGCAGTCACACTCCAAAATCACCTTTCAGTAGGGATTAGAACATTTTTACCTACCAGGTTTACAAGATAGGGTCAAAAGAAGACTATGTTCAAAATTTGGGGTCACGATATTAAAAAAGCAACAAAGTTAGGAATGTAGATTGAAATGTTTTCATGCTCGCTCATAGGGGCTTGTGGTTCTGCAACCAGAAGTTGGTGTGTATGTCTTACAGTGTGCATGAGTACCTATGGCTACAAAAGTATTTAAATTTAGGCATGATGGATTTCACGAGATGCGTACCTTTGTTCCAGAGGTCAGTGTGTATGTCATGGGGCTGCAAAAACACATGCCTCTGCAGCCAGAAGTGTGTATGTCTTACAGTTTGCAGGAGTGCCTGTGACTACTGAAGCACTGGCCCCATAGGGGCCTGAATTTCTGTAGACAAAATAACTCTTGTAATTTGGGTGTTTTGGATTTGTGTCTGTGTCTGCAGGGGCCAGTCCTTCTGCAGACAGAAGTAATGCTGTGACTTGAGTATCATGGACTTCTATTAGCTGCCAGAAGTGAGTGTATATGTCTTGCAGTGTGCATGCCAAAGATACAACTCCACGAAGGTAGCACATCAGTGCTACTGCGTTTGTGTAATCTGGAAACAGTTGCATGTTGTTTGTCTTACCTGAGGATGGCTGTCTGTGGTTGCTTGTATGGTCTTGTCCTTTTGCTGCTTGGTGGGATTGGGGAGTTAGGGTTGGAAAGTTGAACAGCATCTTAGCAGCTTGTTGCAATGAATGTATTTTATACATGTGCAGTAGCAAGTTTACTAGGGTTGAGCGAAGTGTTTTAATGTTAATCCCTAATCTTTGCACCTTAATAACTATGGCAGCATTCAACAGAGTTGCCCAAAATTTGACATACGTGTTCTGGGTGGCAAGTTCCCAAGATGTGGAAAGTTTCATGACCAATGCTTTACCGGACTCCAAGTTCCATAAATGTCAAAAAGCATAAAAAGCACTGTTTTGACCCATTTTGTGCTTCCACTTACAGTTAAGATGGTATGAGATTTTGTTCCAAAACTTTCAAGGCTGAAGGGGCTTGTAGCAAGGGTGTGCATTTTGAAGGTTTTGTGAACATTATCAATCAGCTCCAGAGTAATTAGGTCTTTATATTTGGCTCCAGAACATGCTCAGTAAGAGTTTGAGATAACACTCTTGATACAAAATCATTTTACTTTCATGAGAAAATGTGTTTTACTTTAGCCTTGATAACTTTTGTGCTGACTGACAAAACTGCATGAAATTTTGCATGCATGGTCAAGGTGTCAAGGTGTCAGGTTTGTATGATTTGGCATGTTTTGTGAATGTTGCTTGTCCAGATTCCAAGATCTATGGAGTGTAAAATCAAAAAAATGCTCCTTTTTGGTCTTTTTTTCTTGTGTCTGAAGCAAAAATCATTTGGAATTTTGTTCCGACATTTTCAGAGTAAAAGAGACTTGTCCCAAGGAAGTGTCTGTCAAAGATTTTGTGAAGAAATATTTATGGGTTCCCGAGTTATAAGGTTTTACAAATTTAGTGTCTGAGCATGGTTTGAGTTGTCAGTTTAATGTTAAACTATGATTTTTGCAAGTTAATATCTTTGGTGTCATTTGGCAAAATTTCATGAACGTTTGCATGCACAGGCAGGGTGCCATGTGCTTAGGCTGTGGCAAGTTTTGTGATGGCTACTTGTTTGGATTCTGAGATCCAGGGATCATAATAACATTAAACAACACACTTTTTGGCTATTGGTTGCTTGCATCTCAACCAAAAACAATCTGGGACTGTGTTCCAAAATTTTCAGGATTGAGGCGGCTTATCCCAAGGAGATGCTTTTTGAAGATTTCTTGAAAAATATTAATCAATTCCCAAGTTATAAGGTTTTAAAAAGGTGGTTTCTGAGCATGAGTTGAGTTGGCACTTTAATGTTAAACTCTAAGTTTTGCACCTTAATAACTTTGTTACCATTTAATAAAACTTCATAAGATTTTGCATACATTGTCATGGGCCAAGTTCTTAAGATGTGGGAAGTTTCATGATGACAGTTCATCTGGATTCTGAGATTCAGAAATGTAAAAAGCCTCTAAAATCACACTTTTTTGCTGTTTTATTGCTTTCTATTGAAGCAAAAATGGTTAGGAAAATTATAAAAGTAGTGCATATATATTAGGGTTAAACAAACTGTTCGATGTTAAACCTCAGTCTTTGCACTTTAATAACCATGGTGGCATTCAGCAAAATTGAGCAAAATTTGGAATTAGTACTATGGGTGCAAGATCTTCAGACATGGAACTTTTTGTGATGGATGCTTAAATGGATTCTGAGATCCAGAAACATCAAACATATATAAAAAGCACAGTATTTGACCATTTCTTTTCCTTTTACCTACAGCCAAGAGGGTATGTATTTGTATTTAAAAACTTTCAGGGCTGAAGGGGCTTGTGCCAAGGGTGTATCTTTCAAAGAGCTTGAGAAAAAATATTAACCGGTTCCACAGTTACAAGGTTTTAAAATGTGGCTTCTGATCATGCTTAGTAAGGTTTTTGAGATAACCTTCTGATGTGAAAGAAGACTTTTACCTTCAAAAACTGCTTTACTTTTGTTACTTTTGTGAGAAAAATGTTATTGTTGTGAGTTTAAGTCTTAATAACATTGAAGTCATTTGACAAAATTGCATGACATTTTGCAGGCACAGTCAGGGTACCATATTCATATAATCTGGTAAGTTTCATAACTGTCACTTGTGCAGATTCCAAGACCCAGGGAGCATAATAATAATAATAATTATAAAAATGCTCTTTTTTTGGCCTTGTTTTGCTTGCGTGTAGAACAAAAATGGGTTGGAATTTTTTTCCAACATTTGCAGGGTATAAGCGGATCAGACCACTGAGGTAACTTTCAAACATTTTGTGAAGAAATAGTTATCTGTTCTGAAGTTATAAGGTTTTAAAAAGCTAGCTTTTGTGCAGGGGTTGAATAGGCCCTATAAAGATCATATACAATGATTTCTGAATTTAAAAGAAGCAGCATCATTCAATCAGCATTGATATAAAAACTATGTGTGTTCCAGGTTTGTAACAAAAGTCAATAAATTCATAGTGTTTTAGTGTCTTTTTGTTGTGGCCCATTACTCCAAGGTTGCTGGATGCTGAGTCAGCATGCTTCCAGGCTGCTGACTGAATTTGGGGTGCTAATCTACTGTGCCTGTTAGGAAGTTGCGTTGCTACTAGTAGTATTACAATGTTGGTAACTTCCCTACTGTTTGTCAGTGTCTGTTTTACAATAACTTAGACTTAATAGGGACCTTATCTGCACCAATTCCTACCTGGAATGGATGTTTTAGCCCTGGTAAACAGATAAGTTTAAGTATGTATTAAAGCATGACAGGGTGTGTGATTATGAGTCAATAATCACAAGACTCTTGAGGGTGTTGTTAGGCAACAGGCACTTGTGCCAAGTGCCTTTAAACAACCGAGAGAGAAATTAGATTATTGACCATAATCACAAACCCTGGAGTGGTTTATTGCACTAATAACCTGGTACTCACAAATGGAGATGAAGAGAGGATCACAGATTTAGAAGTGGGTAGCCATCTGGGAACAAGTGACCATCGAACAGTATGGTTCATGATAAACACAGCAGTAAAGTCAAGCCATACAAAGTCAAAGGTAATGGACTTTAGGAGAGCTGACTTTGCCAAAATGGGTGAGTGCCTAAGGAATGCACTAGCAAATGGGCAGGAAGAAGGGGTGGAAGAACAATGGTGAATAATCAAAACTGCCATCACAGAGGCAACAAGTCTTTGTGTGAAGCAAATAAACAAAATAAAACGATGTAAAAAGCCACTATGGTTCTCAAAGGAGGTGGCAGGGAAGGTTAGGGAGAAAAAGAAAGCATTCAGGAAGTACAAGGAATCACAGAAGGAGCAGGACAGAGAACTACATCAGTTAAAGTAAAAGGAAGCAGGGAAGGCAGTCAGAACAGCAAAGGCCCAAACTGTTGAAAAGATAGCCAACTCAGTTAAGAAGGGGGATAAAACCTTTTATAGGTACAGTACATCAGGGAGTGAAAGAAGATCAAGGGAGGGATAGTGAGGCTTAATAAAGGGGACGGGGTGGTCAGAGGGTGACTGTGAAAAAGCAGCGATACTAAACAAATATTTTTGCTCAGTATTCACAAATGAAGAGGGGGAGGTACCTAAACCAAACAATGGATATGGGGGTTGATGCCAGCCCATTCATAGAAGAAAGAGTTCTGAAAAAACTCTTAAAACTGAAGGTGGACAAAGCAATGGGGCATGATGGGATTCATACCAGAATTCTAAAAGAACTAAGGGTAGAACTAGTGACACCACTGACTACTCTCTTCAACAAATCATGAGAGGGTAGGGTGGTACCTGAGGACTGGAGGATGGCAGATGTTATTCCACTTCACAAAAGTGGGAGCAGGGCAGAGGTAGGAAACTACAGAACTGTTAGTTTGACCTCAGTGATAAGGAAAATGATGGAATCACTTCTGAAGGAAAGAATTGTTGAGTACCTAGAGGCCAGATGGGCACAGGACCCAAGGCAGCATGGAGTCACAGTGGCAAGGTCATGTCAGATGAATCTAATAGATTTGTTTGACTGGGTGACCAAAGTAGTAGATCAGGGAGGGGCTGTGGACATGGCCTACCTAGACTTTAGCAAGGCATTTGACACAGTCCCACACAAAAGATTAATATACAAGTTAGCCAGCCTTGGAGTGGGTTCCAAGATGGTAGCCTTGGTAAAAAATAGGCTGGAGAACAGGACACAGAGGGTAATAGTAAACAGAGTCCACTCTGAAGAAAGGGGGGTTACTAGTGGGGTACCCCAGGGTTCAGTTCTAGGACTGGTCCTCTTCAATATCTTTATAAGTGACATTTCAGAGGGACTGGAAGGAAAAGTATGTCTCTTTGCAGACGACACAAAGATCTGCAACAGGGTTGATACACAAGGTGGGGTGGAAAGGATGAGAAGGGACTTGGTAAGATTGGAGGAATACATAGATACATAGACAGTGTTGGCAGATAAGGGCCTATGGCCCACCCAGTCTGCCCATTTGAGCTTGTAAGTTCAGTTTATGTTTTCCTAGAAGTCTGTTGCCCCTTACCCCTGACCTCCAGAATTCCTTTATGTCTATCCCATGCATTCTTAAATCCTGTGATTGTTTCAGCCCCCACCACTTCCTCTGGCAGAGTGTTCCACTTGTCCACCACCCGTTCTGTGAAGAAATTCTTCCTCATGTTTCCTCTGAATCATCCTCCCTCCAACTTCATCCCATGCCCTCTAGTCCTGGAACATCTTTTTCACTTAAAAATAGTGTATTCCTGCACCCTGTTCCTCCCTGTGAGATACTTGTATGTCATATTCCCTCTCTCCCTCCTCTCCTCCAGGGAGTACATGTTCAGTTCCTTCAACCTGTCTTCATAGGACTTGTGATGCAATCCATGCACCATCATTGTTGCCCTCCTCTGAATCTTCTCTACCCTGTCTATGTCCTTACGTAGGTATGGTCTCCAGAACTGTACACTGTACTCCAGGTGGGGACTCACTAGTGTCTTGTATAGTGGAATTATGACCTCCCTTAAAGGTAAATGTGATATGGTGGAGACGGGATTCAAACCCATGACTACAAGGTAATTTTTTATCATAGTGCAGTGCTTTAACCACTAGGCCACAGAGTCTGCTCAAAATGGTCATGGAAATGGTCAAATGTATGGCAGCTTAGATTCAATACTAGGAAGTACAAAGTAATGCACTTGGGAAACAAAAACCCAGGAGAACAGTACACAATAGGGGGTGAGATACTAACAACAACAAAAATGGAAAGGACCTGGGGGTAGTCATATTAGATGACCTAAAGATGGGCAAGCAATGTGAGAGGGCAGTAAGGAGAGCTGGGGGGATACTTGGCTGCATAGGGAGAGGCATCACCAGTAGAATACATGAAGTTGTTAGCCCTCTGTACAGGCAGCTGGTGAGACCCCATTTGGAGTACTGCATGCAGTTCTGGAGACCTAATCTCTACAATGACTTAGACAGGATGGAGGCAGTCCAGATGAGGGCAAATAAAATGGTGCAGGGTCTGCACCAGAAGACATATAAAGAAAGACTTAAGGAGATTAATATGTATAGCCTTGAGGAAAGGAGGGAGAGGGGGGACATGATAGAAAGTTTCAAATACCTCAAGGGAATCAACAAAGTCCAAGAGGGTAGCATCTTTCAGAAAAAGAGGTGTGCAAGAACAAGGGGGCACGATTTGAAGATAGATGGGGGACGGCTCAGAGGTAATGTGAGGAAGCATTTTTTCATGGAGAGGGTTGTGGATGCATGGAACGACCTTCCTGAGGAGATTGTGGAGTCAAAAACAGTGGTGGAATTCAAGAATGCATGGGACAGTCATAAGGCAATTCTAGGGGGTAGGGGTAGGAGTAAGTAGGCTGTTGGTTAACTAGGATCTTCAGCTTATCCATTAGGTAGAGAAATGGGCAGACTGAGTGGGCCAAGCGGTCCTTATCTGCTGACAAATTCTATGTTTCTATAACGTGTAGAAAAATTGTTAAAGCTGTAAAATGAAAGAAAAAAAATCATAAAACTGGCTGCAAAAACATTTTAATTTATTATTGTAACTTAGAAACATAGACTTTGATGGCAGATAAGGACCGCTTGGCCCACCGGGTCTGCCCATTTCCCTACCTACAGGATAAGCTGCAGATCCAATTTAACCAACAGTCTATTTCTTCCTACCCCCACAAAAATTGCCTTATGTCTGTCCCATGCATTCTTGAATTCTCCCACAGTTTTAGATCCTGCAACCTCCTCAGGAAGGCTGTTCCATGCGTTCACCACCCTCCCTGTGAAAAAATACTTCCTCACATTGCCTCTGAGCCGTCCCCTCTCTATCTTCAAATTGTGTCCCCTTGTTCTTGCAAATCTCTTTTTCTGAAAGATGCTACCCTCTTGAACTTTGTTGATTCCACTGAGGTACTTAAAAGTTTCTATCATGTCCTCCCTCTCCCTCCCTTAGTCAAGGGTATACATATTAAGCTCCATTGGTCTCTCCTCATATGGCTTCTCTTGCAGACCCAGCACCGTTTTAGTTGCCCTCCTCTGGACTGCCTCTATCCCTTCTATGTCCTTGCGGAGATGGGGTCTCCAGAACTGGATGCAGTATTCCAGATGGGGTCTCACCAACTGTCTGTACAGAGGGATAACAACTTCCTGTTTTCTGCTGGTGATGCCTCTCCTATACATCAGAGTATTCCCCAGCCTTCCCTACTCCACACATTGCTTGCAACCTTAAGGTCATCTGATATGATTATCCCAGGTCCCTTTCCATTTTGTTGTTATTACTACCTCTCCCCCCATTGTGTAAACTTCCCCTGGGTTTTTGTTTCCCAGGTGCATTATTTTGCACTTCTTTGCATTGAATCCTAGCTGCCATACTTCTGACCATTCCTCCAACCTTGCCAAGTCACTTCTCATCCTTTTCATGCCACCTTGTGTATCAATCCTGTTGCAGATCTTTGTGTCATCTGCAAAGAGGCATACGTTTCCTTCCAGTCCCTCTGCAATGTCACTTATAAATACATTAAAAAGGACTGGACCCAGTAATGAACCCTGCAGTACCCCTCTAGTAACCCCTTTTTCTTCAGAGTGGACTCCATTTACAATTACCTTCTATGTCATGTTGTCCAGCCAATGTTTTACCAAGGCTACCACCCTGGGACTCACTCCCAGGCTGGTTAATTTGACTATTAATCTTTTGTGTGGGACTGTGTCAAATGCCTTACTAAAGTCTAGGTAGGCCATGTCCACAGCCCCTCCCTGGCCTACTACTGTGGTCACCCAGTCAAAGAAATCAATTAGATGTGTCTGACATGACCTTTCCACTGTGAACCCATGCTGCCTTGGGTCCTGTGCCCCACTAGCCTCTAGGTACTCAACAATTCTTTCCTTCAGAAGTGATTACATCACTTGCCCTACCACAGAGGTCAAACTGACAGGTCTGTAGTTTCCTGCCTCTGTCTTGCTCCAACTTTTGTGAAGGGGAATCACATCCACCTTCCTCCAGTCCTCAGGTACCACACCATCCTCCCATGATTTGTTAAAAAAGGGTAGTCAGTGGTGTCACTAGTTCTCTCCTTAATCCTTTTAGAATTCTGTTGTGAATTCCATCAGGCCCCATTGCTTTGTCCACCTTCAGTTTTAGGAGTTCTTTCAGAACCCTTTCTTCTGTGAAAGGACTGGGATCGACCCCCCTATCCAGAGTGCTTCTGTTAATTGGATTAGGCAACTCCCCCTCCTCCTCTTTTGTGAATACTGAGAAGTATTCGTTCAGTATCCCTGCTTTTTCACGGTCCCACTCTGCCCACCCACCATTCATTTTATTCAGCCTCACTATCCCTCCCTTTGTCTTTCTACGCTCCCTGATATACCTATAAAAGGTTTTATCCCCCTTCTTAACTGAGTTGGCTATCTTTTCCTCAGTTTTTGCCTTTGCTATTTTGACTACCCTCCTTTGCTTCCTTCTGCCTTAACTGGTACAGTTCTCTGTCCTGCTCCTTCTGTGTTTCATTATACGTCCTAAATGCACTCTTTTTCTCCATAACCTTCACTGCCACCTCTTTTGAGAACCATAGTGGCTTTTTCTTTTATTTTGATTTGTTTATTTGCTTCACACAAAGGCTTGTTGCCTCTGTGATGGCAGTTTTGATGTTTCCCCATTGTTGCTCCACCCCTCCTTCTAGCCTGTTATCTAGTGCTTTTCTAAGACACACTCCCATCTTGCCAAAGTCAGCCCTCCTGAAGTCCAGAACGCTCACTTTTGTATGGCTTGACTCTGTAGCTGAGTTTATCATGAACCACACTGTTTGGTGGTCACTTGTTCCCAGATGGCTACCCACTTCTAGATCTGAGATCCTCTCACTGTTCCCATTTGAGAGTATGAGGCCTAAGATTGCTCCCTCATGAGTGGGTTCCAAAACTAGCTGTCTGAGGCATGCCACCTGAAGGGCATCGAGAATGGCCCTGCTTTTGGATGTGGCTGCAGTAAAGGTGCTCCAGTTAACATCTGGCATATTAAGGTCCCCAATCAACATTATCTTCCCTTTCTCTACCATCCTAAGGATGCCTTTTATCATATCCTTGTCCATTCTCTCTCCCTGACATGGGGGTCTGTAAACAACACCTGTGCGGATTGTAGTGCCATTTCCAGTCTCTAAGGTGACCCACAGTGCCTCCTCTCCTCCCTGTTTACTCTTTTGTTCAGTTGCTTTTATCCCTTCCCTTACATAGAGAGCTACTTCTCCCCCTCTTCTCCCCTTCCTGTCTCTCCTGTAGGTTGTGCACCCTGGTATGTTAACATCCCAGTCATGGTTCTCTGTGTACCATGTTTCTGTGACTGCTACGATATCCAGGCATCCCCCTTCCATCAAGACCACCAGTTCAGAGAGCTTGTTGCTCAGACTACAGGCATTGGTACTCATTGCCCTCCATTTCTTGATGGCCTTACCCCTTTTTGCCCCATCTCTGTCCTTCTTGAGTTTGTCATTTTCTCCATTTACCCCTACCCTTCTCCCTATTGACATCTCTATCTTGGTGTTTACCTCACTTAGTACCCTGATTTTTTGGGAGGGGGCTAGGATTTCCCTGCTCCTCTCCAGTGCCTCCCCCTTGGCTAGTTTAAATGCTTGCCAATGAAGCATTTAAACCTATCACCTAGGATCCTGGTTCCCTTCCTGAACAGATGCAGACCATCACACCAGTATAGGCCTGCATCCCACCAGGTGGACCCCCAGTCCCCAGTTAAGACAAATTCCTGAGCTCTGCACTGGTTTTTCAACCACTGATTGAATCCTGTGGTGAGGAGCACCCTAGCCTCACCCGTGCCATAGACAGGCAGCACCTCCGAGAAGGTTACCGTACGTGCTACTTGTCTAAGGCCCCTCCCCAACTCCACAAACTCTTCCTGCACTGCTCTGATCCCTTTCTTAATCAGGTCATTTGTCCCTAGGTGAACAATGACATCCAGCTCCCTCCCCTGTGCAGCTGCTCTGGCGATCCTGAGGATTCGCTCCCTGTCACTCCAAGCCATGGTGCTAGGCAGGCACCTTACCTCCCTCTCCCCTTCCTCCTCCAGTTCTGCCTTCCTAACAATGGAGTCCCCCACCAGGAGTTGTTTCCTTCCCCTGTGGGGTCCCATGCCACCCTTCTGTGGGTCTCCTTTGTGGAGGTTCCCAGCATCCTCCTTGGTCTCCACTGTGGGTGCCTCCATAGAGGAATCACACTTTGCCAGAATGGCATATGAATTGTGGAGGGGTACAACTGGAGGGATGTCCCTTTGTTCCACCACCCTCACCCTCCCTGACCCCACTGTGGTCCAACTGCTCTTCTTTCTTGGCAAACACTGAGGCAATGGCAGTGGCCCTGGTGGTCCCTGGGTGGGAGAGGAGGTCCCACAAATCCTGACCAACTCAGCCCGGAGATAAGCAACCTCCTCCCTCAGCCCAGAGAAGTGTCTGCAGATGGGACAACACCGCATCCTCCAGAATGTCTCCCAGAAGACTGTTGCTCCACAGCCACTGTACTGCACCACTCCCATCATGTTTTATTTGTGGCCCCCTAACTGTTGTTTTGAATACTTACTCTTTCCTCTGTTTGTTTATTTTTTTCTCCCTACTTACTTACTGCCTCTGTGCCCTTTAAGCTCCTGATCTTCCCGTTCTGAGACAAGAAGTTCCTATATTTCTCAGTAGTCTCCTTACTTGCTCAGAATCAGACCTCCAGCAGCTGGGGACGGAGAGCTACTCTTATCCTTCTAGGATGATGTGTCTTTGGTGGCTCTTTGACAACTCACTTCCTGTTCCCAAACAGGAAGTTCCTGTTGTCAGTCAAATCCTGTGCCTATAAAAGTAGAACTGGTTTAGGGTGGGGGGGTGGAGGGAAGGAGGGCAATATTGTCCCAGTAGAGAAGTTTAGTTATACCAGCAGCTCCTTCTTCCTGGTGCTCTCTGCCTGTTCTCTGGCAGAAGCTGTCTAGGGCAGTGTTTAAATCTGGCTTTAACCTGACTTCCTTCTAGCTAAGCTACTCCCCCTACTTTGCAAATCTTTCTACACTTAGTTAATGGCACAGATAACAATGCCCTTCAGTCACCTGAGAGAAGCACCAAGATAACTGCACAGATAATTCACTTCAAATAACTCTGACAAACACACTAACTTTTTTTTAACCCTAAATTGAATATCCCAGTAGTAGAGTTCTAGTTCTTAGTCCCAGTAGAGAAGTTTAGTTATATCAGCAGCTCCTTCCTCCTGGTGCTGTCTGCCTGTTCTCTGCATTTGAATATAATGTAGTCCCTTTTGGTTACAATCAGTTAACTCTTATTTGTTTGGTTACAATCAGCTAACTCTTATTTGTTAAAAAGGGACTCTGGCCAAAAGTGCTACATTGCAATATAAGGATAAGCACACCCCAGTGAATATCATACCAAAAATTAGATTTCTACATTACTTCATTTTAAAGTTATGAGCTATATTGTAACCCTGATTTCACTGCCTGTTCAAAAAAGCCTGTTTCAGTGAAGAACTGCTGCTGATGTCATCTCCTGAACTCACAGTCTAGTATTGTCTGTCAGCAAGCTTATAGGACCTGTTTCTTCAAAGTTTTAAGATCATGTGCAATAGTTTTCAAAAGTAAAACAGCACCATTCAAAAAGATTGCTATAAAATCTATGTGTGTTTCAGGTTTTGTAACAAAGTTGACAAATTTGTACTTTTAATGCCTTTTTGGTGTTGTCCATTTCTCCAGGGTTGCTGGATACTAAGTCAGCATGCCTCCAAGCTGCTGATGCCATTTGAAGTACTACTCTACTGCGTCTGTTAGGAAGTTGTATTGCTGCTAATATTGTAATGTTGGTAGCTTCAGTGCTGTTTGTCAGTGTCTGCTTTATGACAAGTTTTAATATGGCCTCATATGTGTAAATTCCTACTAGGGGTGGAAGTGTTAACCCTGGAATGATTTTAATTTAGAGTACAACATAAACAAGCATGAATGTAGGTCAAGTAATAGCCTGATAGGGTGAAAACATTGGGCTGACTAAATTAGAAACTCCTAGTAAGGCTTCAAAACTGCATTACCTCTCTCACCCCCATTGACAAGGAGATGGAATAATTGTTTTAAAGTGCCATTCTGAGAAATCACTTCAGCTGAATGATAGGTGTGAATGATCTCAGCCATTAACCACATCTGAAAGTTATTCAGTCTGCAAACCTTACAGCAGTGTACTATAACCAAGGCCCCTGGAATTCTGCAGTTCTGCATTTGCGGAATTTGCCGCAGAATTTGCATCATGCCGCAGAATATATATAGTGCCCCAGAATTCATTGTTTCTGGTGAATGTTCATATAAATATACTGTTTTTCCATAGTGTCAGGCTTTCTTTCCCACCTCGTTTATCCTGAAGCCCCTCCTCTATGCTCATCATATGATGTCATCGATGACATCATATCATATTTAGCCAATGACAGGACTGCATTCTGCCAGAGAAATGAATAAATTATGCCACAGAAATCAGAAAATGTTGCCGCAGAAGTCAAGGGGCCCTGCCACAGAAATCAGAAAATTCTACCGCAGAACACCAGGGGCCCTGACTATAACCCAGCATCCAGCAACCCTGGAAAAAAAGGCTTGTTACAAAAGCTGAAACATCATTTTTAAAGCAATGTTTATTGAATGGTATTGCCTGTTTTAGTTGTGAAAATCATTGCACATGATCTTTAAAAATTTGGAGAAACAGGTCTTATAAACTTGCTGACAGGGAGAACTAGACTGCGAGTTCAGGAGATGACATCATCAGGAGCTCTTCACTGAAACTGGCTTTTCTGAACAGGCAATGAATTTAGGGTTGTAAAATGACTTGTAACTTTTAAACAAAGTAACTTAAAGATCTCATTTTTGGCGTGAGGATGATTGAAGCTATGCTGATGCAAATTCTGAATTTATTGATGCCAGAAATTTTGAATGTAGTCCCTCTTTAATGGTTACAGCAGTATACTAGGTTCATACTAAGATACATACTAGGACAAATAGTTGTACAGAAGGCTAAAAGCCCATTTGAGTACAACTCCCGCAATGCAGGAGAATTCCCTGCCCTGATTAAGTAGGAGCCTATCAAGATTTATTTTAATGGTATCAATGGATCCCACTTCTACTACTTATCTAGGAAGTGAATTCCATATGGGTATGATTCTCTGTGTAAAATAACCTCTTACTGTATTTCTTTTTGGGTTGGTTAGCATTAGTTGATAATTATGGCTCCTGAGGTTAAACTCCCTTTGATTATATATGACACCCAAGTCGGACATTAGTGAGGGATCCCTAGATATTCTAAACATTTGCATAAGGTACATCTGCATTCCAATGAGTAAAGTTTCAGTTCTCTCAGTCTACTATCATAGTCAACATTTTGGAAACCCCAAACCATTCTTGTTTTTCTCCTCTGAACTCCCTCCAGTCTGTTAATATCCTTATATAGGGATGGATTCCATAATGGAGAGCCATTGTCCAGATGAGGCTGGACATATGCCATATACAAGGGATAATGCAAACCCTATCTCTTGATGTAATTGACCTTTTGATACAACTAATGGTATTATTAGTTTTTTTAGTTGCTTCAGTGCAATGTTTACTGAATTTGAGACCATTGGTGATGATGGTGCCAAGGTCATTTTCACTTTTGACAAACCTCAATTTACTACCTGCTAAAGAGTAAGAATTACAGGTAAGTAGATTGATATCCCCAAGTGCTTGACAACACATTTTCCTGGATTGAATACCATACCATTGGCTACAGCCCACTGTTCTAATTTGACAAGGTCATTCTTAAGTGTAAAGGTTCCTAGGTCGGTATTAATGTCAGCCACCAGTTTGGTGCCATCTGCATATTTTACAAACAAAACTATCTAGGTTTTTATTTAGATCTGAAATAAAAACAGTAAATAGTGCAGGACCCAGAATGGACCCCTGTGACATGTTGCTTGTAACAAGGCACTCACAGGATTTAAATCCTCTTATTCTCACTACCTGAGATCTCTCTCCCTTAACCAGGCATCCATCCATGCAATTAATGTTTTGTTAATTTTTAATTTCTGCAGCTTGTCTATTAAGATGTGATGGGGGACTTTATCAAAAGCCTAACATAGATCCAAGCTGATCACATAGACAGATCTTTGCCCTTCTAGGAGAATACTTACTTTTTCATAAAAAGCTAAGCTAGTGGTGACACATGACCTTTGTTGTCTGAAGCCGTGCTGAGAATTACCAACTATGTTTTTTGATACTACTTCATTTTCTAATCTAGCTTTAATAATAGATTCCATTACTTTTCCAGCAATACTGGTGAGGCTAATTGGTCTACAACTGGCAGTATTGCCATGGTCCCCCTTTTTGTAAACTGGTACAACTTTGGCCAATCTCCAGTCTTTTGGCACCTCACCCATTGTTAGTGACAAATTAAATAATTGCAGCAGAGGATCAATTAGCCAGGTTTCAATTTCATTTTATATTCTAGGGTGTAGAGAATCAGGACCTGGAGAAGTGTTCACTTTGACATGTCTTAATTTTGAAATTATCTAATTTCTAGTAATTTCTGGTAAATTATTATTATGATTCACAATATTTGGTGTTACAAAATTCGACTGCTTAGGGCCATATACCGAGCTAAAATATGTATTGAACTCCAGAGCCATAGCTATGGGTTCAATAATCCCAGAGTTATTAAGTTTAAAAGGACCAACAGAACTAGTAGTGTTTTTTATTATTGACATAAGCACAGAAGCTTTTGTCCCCATCATTCATGTGTGCAAGTTTGAATTCGATTTTACGTTTTTCATTTCTAATAATTATCTTGCAAATCCCTTGTGCTTCTCTATATTTACACTTATTATAGTTATTATTGTCTCTCTTAAGGGCCTTGTATGCTCTTCTCTTAACTGCTAGGGATTTCTTTAGCTTAGTTGTAAACCACATGGGTTGTTTACCTCTCCTATTATAAAGAGTTCAGTTGGATATGTATTTATCACCCTGTTCCTTAATTTATTTTGTTTTGATTTTTAACCAAAGTTCTTTGATGTTATCAAAGTCCCTATTCCAGTCCCAGCCATTCAGTTCTTGTGACATAGATCTAAAGTCAGCTTTACTAAAATCATTAGCTGTGGTAACTCCTTCTTCTCCGATTAGATTTGATTTAAGAGAGAAGACGATAGTGTTGTGATCACTATTATTCAAGGATTTCAACCTTGTGAATTTTGTCAGGTAGATCAACAATAATAAGGTCCAATACATTGTTTCTTCTAATTGGTTTATTAATAAGTTGCTGCAATCCATTAGAAATGCACATATCCAGGATAGCCTGTTCTTGAGTATTGGAGACAGTATAGTTGTTCCAGTCTACCCCAGGATATTAAAATCACCAATTAATAAAAAATCTTTATGATATAATTTGCTAATAATATCATTTAATAGTTTGCTATTATTAAGTTGACTAATAGCAAGGTGCCTGTAACACAATCCAATCAGTAATTTATTAGATTTACTCCTCTCAATTTCCACCCATAGACTTTCAATGTTAGGGTTACTATCACCATTTTCAATTACTCTGAATCTGATGTTATCTTTTAGAAATATTGCAACTCGTCCCCCCCCCACTTTTGCATAACAGCTAATGTGCTGATTCACATACAGCAACAAGGAACTCTGGGTAGATTATAAAGTTTACTTAAATTTTCTTTACTTAGAGGTGCAGTCTCCTATTTTGCTAGTGGTTACTGCAGTACAGCACCTAATTTGTAGATATACACAGCAAGGCATTGTGGGTACAATATGAAGTTGTCTTCCATTTTCCTTACTGGGAGGTGAAGTCTCCTATTTTTGTAGTGGTTACAACAATAAAATATTGCAGATGTTTATTTTCAAAAGGCACTGTTCATACAGTATATAGCTGAAAGGATTTCTTTACTGAGAGATGCAGTCTCCTAGTTCTACAGTGAGTTCAGAAATATAATAGCCTGTTTGCTAAGTTACATAGCGAGGCATTGTGGGTGCAGTAAATAGCTGATATTTTTATCTCCCAAATAAAAGTGCAGTCTCCTTTTCCAGTAGTGTTTACAACAGTAGTCTGTAGAAAAGCCTCTGGAAAAATGTTTTTGTGATGCAGTTAGGCTAAAAAGATCATTTTCCATTCTGTGTAGATGTTGTTTCTCGTTTACTGCTGCTGGTGAAGTGACAGGTCTGAAGTGACAGCTTCTGTCAGAATGTGGGAGAGTAGTGATACTTTTCTATGTTTATGGTATTGGGCTTGAAAGGATGGAAGTAGTTCTGGCATGTAATTATTGGACAATAATTACATGGCTCAGAGGTTCAGCCAATCAGATCAGTACAGTTTTTCTACACATTATAATCTGGAGAAATGAATAGCTATGCCTTAATGTAAGTAAAGTAAAAAACTGCCAGGGAGAAAACAATGTGCTGGCTAGTGCATAGAAACTCTTAGTAAGGTTTAAAAAAACAGCATTACAGTACTTCTCCCACCCCCATTTACATGGAGATGGGATAATTGTTTTATCACCATCCTGAGAAGGCATCTCTATTGGTTGTCAGGTGTGAATCTGCACAGCAGTCTCTAACATTACAATAGGACTCATGATTATCACCACAACAGAATGTTATAACGGTTGTTCACATGGTGCGAAAAGAAAATTGCTGCTGTGTAGACCATTGCTGCCTATCTGTTCTGCAGCACTGTGGAGCAATGCTCAGATGACCTGACCACTGAGCAGCTGTTTCTGCTGTCAGTGAGGGCTCCAGAGGGTGGGGGGAGTGTGTTGTGGTTGGGGAGGGTGACGTGAAAAGAAATGGTGCTGCAGCACCAGAAGGATCCCGGATGGGTCATCGGACCTGAGTTCAACTGAAGGTTCCTTTTTGTACTTTAAATACAGCTGATCTCAAGAAAGTAACTCTTTTAGCAAACAGAGGGCTGAAACTTTGAGAAAACATGGTCTCTAAGTCCAGCTCTGACACTGGGTGTACCAGTATGCATATGCATACATGCGTGCACAGTGTCAGGGCTGGACTTAGAGACCTTGTTTTCTATTTTCAGCCCTCTGTTTACAAAAAGAGTTACTTTCCCAAGTTCAGCTGTCTTCAAAGTACAAAAAGGAGCCTTCAGCTGAACTCGGGTCTAATGACCCATCCTCGATTCTTCGCCTAAAGGTAGTTGGAGCGCTGTGTGTAGTATTGGCTGTTCACACAGTCCAATGCAATGGTGCAGAACTGAAGCACCGCAATGCAAACTCAAGGAAAGAGGGATCACCCTTACAATGAAACTCCACTGGAAAATGCAAAAACGTTAGCGTTCAGATGGGGACAATGGCACCAATCTTTCTAGTGTGCACCATCTCCAATGGCTCAGGTTTGGCCGTGTGAATGAGACTACAAAGTTTGCAAACTTTACATCAGTGTGCTACTCTCCCTGACTTCTGCACTGGCTAAAATAATCAATTTATACTGTTTTTGTATATTGCTGGCATTGAGTATGACACAGTCACAATCAAACAGCTTTCTAAAAAAAAAAAACCTTACAGACCTCAGCAATGTGACAGTCTCCATGGCTTATGTATAGATGAAAGAAAAAAGCACCTCAAATGACATCACCAAGGTGGAGACATGCAGCTTACCACGGGAAATGGAAAGTCTCAGCATCTATTAGTGTTGCTGAAGCAGACCACGTAATAAATGGCTATAAATGGTATGAATGGTAGATTTTCATATAAAACACTAGGCAGACACTGTTGTTATAGCAATATTTAATGAATGATGATGATGACAGTTTAATTTTTGTAAATTTCTTTACATGTGATCTTTAATGTTAATCCCTGATTTTTGCACTTAATTACTTTGGTACTGTTCAATAAAATCACATGAAATTTTGCAAACATGGACAAGGTGCCAAATTCTTAAGACTTGGGAAGTTTTGTGACTGTTGCTCATTCAGATTCTGAGATCCGGAAATTTAAAAAGCTTGTAAAATCATACTTTTTTGCCATTTTTTTTTTTTGCTATACCGTGGAGCAAAAATGGTTAGAAATATTATACTTGCACAGTAGTACATGTATATTAGAGTTGAGCAGAGTGTTCAGTGTTAAACCCCAATCTTTGCACCTTAATATCTATGGTGGTATTCAATGAAATTGTGCAAAGTTTGGCAAGCGTGGTCTGGGTGGCAAGTTCTCAAGAGGAAAGCTTGGTGACAAATTCTTAAACAGATTCCAAGATCAGGGAATGTCAAAAATACATAAACATCACTGTTTGGGGCAGTTTTTGTGCTCTCACATATAGCTAAGATGGTATAGAATTGTGTTCTGAAATATTTAGGGCAGAAGGGGCTTGTACCAACTGCTGTATGTTCCTTTTGAAGGATTCATGAAAACATACAAATTAGTATCAGAGTTATAAAGTTTTGAAATTTGGCTTATGAGCATGTTCAGTATGGTTTTTGAGATAACTCTCTGATATGGCCCACAAATTCTTATTTCACAAGCATTTTTAGGTCATGAGTAAATGTGTTTTGCGATCGTGAGAAAATGTTTTCAGGTCGTAATGGCACCATCTTGTTTTTTCTGGGCAAAACAAATGTGAAAATACATACAAAATGTGTTAAAAAACCATGAATTCTGCCAAGCATGATGCTGGTGTTTGTTTTTCAGAACAGGCCAGAAATACCTTTTTTTCACTGTCTGAGTTCTTTGGCTGTCAACTTACCAAGATGGCAGATTCTTATGTCGTGAGCTACAAATTCTTGGATTGCACTTAAATGTGCAACCCAAGAATTCCATTTTTGATGTGCACAAAACAAAAAATAATTGTATCTCACACACTTGTACTCATAACCACAATATTTTAGTCCCAAATTTTGAATATACTGTTTACTTGACCCTACCTCATGAACAAGGATGATGAGAATTTTCAAATACAGGTCAAAAGGTGATTTCATAGTTGTTCTATGAAACCACCTTTTTGGGTGAGATTTAACACATTCTAGTGACCAAGTTCATGACATGAGGTCAAAATTTAAAAAAAATTATGAAGAAATATGTGCAGGGTTGACCTTTGGCCAGCGGGTAGTGCATTGTGATCTTGTGCTGGTCAGCTGAGTTTAGAGGTAAGCTCAGTCAACCAACTGGATGGGCCAAGGCTGGCTGGATGGCATTTGATCTGTCTGTCTGTCTGTCTATCTATCTATCTATCTATCTATCTATCTATCTATCTATCTATCTCTAGCTTTCTCTTTTAATTTTTTATTCCCTCCCCCTCCCAGCTGAGCTAGCCTTCCTTCATGTTTCCTGACAAACAATTATTAAAAGAAAAGTGGACTGTGGTGCCCCCTGGTACTACTTGCCAACCCCTCCCCTCAAGGTTGCCCACCCCCAATGTATAGGTGGTGATATCGGGGTGCCCACCACCCATGCTGCAATGGAGTTAAGCCAGTACTGGGGTGCCCAATCTCCAGTGTTAGATCCTATATAGTCAATGCCACTTATTAGTGACACCCTGGTGGAGGACTGTTTGTCCCAGTTAAGCAGCCATCCTGAATACAGTCAGTGCCACCTAATAGGGATGCCCTGGTGGTGGTCTTTTTGTCCCAATTAAGCATCTGTCCTGAATATCAGGAGTACATTAATTCATATGGCAGTAGCTAGATGCAGTCACACAAAGGCATGGGCAAGTAATGGAAGTATGTAAACATGTACAATAGTGGCAGCTGTTACATTTCTGTGCTTGGTTGCAGTGTCAGAAGCTGCCACCATTGGCTACTGTGTGACAGTGTGAGAGAGATGTGAGAGAGAGCGAGAGAAAGAGACAGACATCATGTGACAGAGAGAGAGAAAGAGCAAGAGACAGAGAGAGAGAGAGAGAGAGAGAGAGAGAGAGAGAGAGACTGCCATAGATAGAGAGTTTGGAGAATGCCTGCAGCACTGTATTTGACTTTAATATTGAAAATGACTGTGGTAGCCAATGTTGGGAGAGACTGCTGAAAACTAAATTAGGCTAGATCAATTTTGCAGCCTGTGCTGAGATTTTTGCCCTACCAGCCTGATCAGTCAAAAGCCGATTCCTGTCCCTGTTGCCATCCCACTACCTGGCACCCCACCACACACACAGGGCCACTAACCTTGTCACTGACCTACTCCAGTCCACTTCCAGACATTCCCAACCTCCTCCTAGCAGTCCATCCAGCAATTCTTCAAGTCCTGTGTGCTGTCCTGCATATTGATGTCCCACCAAGTCCCAGCCATGTTGTGTCTGTGCCCTCCTCCACTTCAAGTAACTTGGTTGGGCCAGACTCTCTCTCCTGATCATTTGTTTTTGGCTCAGCCTCATTCTATGGAGGTTGGTGATGGTGACTTGGGAACGGCTGGGTTAAGGGAGGATTGACTGACTATTCCCCCGCTGAGCAAGTTAGAAACTGCTGAAATGCCTATTATTAAATCCCTTGCTTGATGAGGTGCTAACCAGGTGTGCTAATTATTAACTGAGCGCAGCCTAGTTAGTCCTCAGTCATCCCTCTAAAGCAAAGCTGCTTATTACCACCATCTCACTAAAGCAAAAGAACTGCCCATAGACATTAATTAAAGAAAAACGGTTCCCAAAAGGATGTCCCACTTAAGTGGCTGTCCTGCTTAAGCACATCCCGCTCATATGGCTTGCACTGTACTGAATTAAAGTTTAAACCTGCAAAAAATAAAATGGTCCCTTGATGTAATTTTTTTTAAATAACCTTTAAAAAGGAAAATTATCCATTGGTGATCTAACACCTCCAAGGCCCCTTCTACCCCACCCCACCCCAACCTCCACTTAGCACCCACAACCCCACACCCCCTCACTCACCTGAACATGTCCCATGATGTAGATAAAATCTCCAATTGAAGACACATCTTTCTGCTGGAACCAGCAACTGCGATATGAGAAAATAAGATAGGTCTGGTTTAATGTATTTCAACAGGGTTTCAACATTTATTTATAACTTTTTCATTTTTAATACTTTTATACCAGATTTTCAACATGGCCTTTTTGGGAACTCTCCTCATCAACAAGGGTGGTGAGCATTTTTCAATCCATCCCAAAAGGTGATTTTACAGTCACTGCATGAAATCACCTTTCAACATGATTTAAACATTTTCACCTATCAAGTTCATGAAATGAAGTCATGAGAAGGTTGTGATGAAAATTTGGAGTCAAAATATTAGAAAACAACAAAGTTATGCTCATGCAATGGCATTTTTCTACACTCACTCATAACTGGTAATTTTCATTATTTTGACTCCAAATTTTCAATGTAGCCCTCTTTTTCACACTGCCTCATGACTGCAGTAGCTGTTGTTTTTCAAGTCCCATCAAAATGTGTTTTCACACCTGTGGCACAAAATGACATTTTGGTGGGGATTTGAAATTTTCATCTTCCGGGTTCATGAGCTAGGGTCATAAGAAGGATATGTTGAAAATGTGGTGTAAAAATATAGTAAAATGACCACGTTATTAGTGAAATTTGTAACATTTCAACATTCACTCATAACTTCAATATTTTTTAATATTTTGACTCCTTACTTTCAACATAGTCATTTTTTTCACACCACCTCATAAACATGACAGGTATAATTTTTTTAAGTCCTTAATAAGACATGTTTTCACACCTGTGGTGCAAAATGATGTTTCAGCCAATATACTATAAATGCCCCATATCATGTTGATAAGAGGAGTCATAAAATGACTATCTTGAAAATTTGGGGACAACATAAAAAATTACAATTATTAAGAAATGTGTATAGTGCATGACTATATCCCAGTGGGTAATGCTTTGTGATTCTGTGCTGGTGAGCTGAGTGCAGGGGTGAGCTCAGTGAGCCAGCTGGATGTGATGAGTGCAGGGGGATGGTGCTGTTATGCAACACCACCTGGTGAGGGAAGAAAAGGTGCAGTGTTGCCCGCACTGACCCAGGTACCATAGACAGAAGACAACTCTTCTGTTGGCATAGGGCCCTGCAGCTTTACACCAGTGGGTGGGAGAGGGGCCTGTGCATTGGCTGAGAGATGAACTCTTTGCCCCGTGCATTTGTATCTGTGGCCACATGGAAGCACAGAACCCAGAGGGTACTGCGTTCCACAGCCCACCAGATAGCCCCATGCATTCTTGATATCTGTCCCTGCACAGAAGTACAGAGCCAACAGGGCCCTGCTCTTCCATAGACAGATAGAGTTTTCCCTTGGCACAGGCCACAGAGGCACTGTACATCTGCATCTGTTTATGCAGGCCCAGAAGGGACCTGTGTGAATGAGGAAACCATTCCACTATCTTAGAAAAGAAAGGAAATTCTTGCAAAAAAAAAAAAAACACCTGCAATAATGCACCAGTTACTGTTCAACTTAATGCCACAAAAGTAGGGAAATGTGCTGTTAGGGTTTCCAACCCCTAACTCCCCACCCCCATAGCAGCAAAAAGACAACACCACACAAGCAAGCACAGACAGCCATCATCAGGTAAGACAAATAACATATTACTGTTTCCAGATGACACAAATGCAGTAGCACTGATATGCTACCTTTATGGATTTGTATCTGTGGCTCCAAAAGCACAAAGACCTGCAGCGGCCTAATTTCTGTGCTGAGTGTCAAAAAGTAGCCCCAGTCAGTAGAAAAGACACGGTGCCCCTGGTACCCCTACCCTTAATAGATGTGTCTTTTGAGAGAATTGAATGGATGTGGTTGGTCCTTTAGACAAAAGTAAAAAGGGTAATAGATTTATCCTGGTATTATGCGACTATGCTACTCGGTACCCAGAAGCAGTTCCAATGCGTACTGTTACAGCCCCAAAAGTTGCAGCAGAGCTAGCCAAAATTTTCAGTAGAGTGGGCATACCTAAAGAAATTATTACTGATCAGGATGGTAATTTTGGTGCTGCACTGCTTAAGGAGCTGTACAGACTTCTAGGTATCACTGCCAAAAGAACCTCCCCCCATCACCCTCAGACAGATGGTCTTCTTGAGCATTTTAACCAAATCTTAAAACGCATATTAAAAAGGTTTGTAAAAGGGGAAGGGAAAGACTGGGACCAATACTTGCATTACCTACTTTTTGCTTACAGAGAAGTGCCACAGGCATCAACAGGGTTTTCGCCATTTGAAATGCTGTATGGTAGGCAGCCATGAGGGCCACTGGATGTGATAAAAGAAACGTGGGAAGATAACCCCACTCAGAAATAATCTATATCTTCTTATATGCATGCCCCAAAAAACAAACTGGCAAAATATGTTGAAATTGCCCATAGTTTTGAGGAAGAGGCTCAAAACCAGCAGAAGGTATGCTATGACCATGGGGTAAAAAGAAAAAGTTTTCAAGCCATGTGAAAAGACTTTGCTAGTGTTAACCGAAAGGTTGGTGGTTGTGCACAAGTATGTTTCTGTTTGCTGCATTAGCTGTAGCTCTGAGCCTGCATAGGTTAGCTCTCACCCAGTCTGGTTCTCCATTTCACATTATTTGGGTACCGTTTCTTTGTTTTCGGTACAGGGCTATTAGCTACAGCTTCTATTTTAGAAATCTCTTGGTTGACTTCTCCATACATTGATTCTCATATATTTCATATTAGCAGATATAGATGTGCAAGGGAGGAAAAACAGACAGCAAGAGAAAACAGAGAGACAGTGAGAGGCAAAGAACCGCAAGACTGTTTGGGTTGATCAAGTCCGAGGTCCCCCAGAAAAATCTGGCTGTGCAACCAGAGAGAGAGAGAAGAGACAGAAATGGACAGATCCTTGCATTTAAACACTTTCTCCAAAACAAATGGGACAGGGTCCTATTCTACCCTGTCACAATGCAGTAGACAGGGACCTTGTGTTTCTGTTTTTTTTTAAGTAAATGTTTTTTTATTTTAAAAAAATTGCCTTGTTTCCTTGGTAAAGTAATGCTCCTCAGCCTCTGAGGAGCGTCATTCCTATGCTGGTTGTTAAGCATGCCATGTCATGATGCTGGCATTGATGAGGCTTCCTTCTCACTGATTGGTAGAGGAGTGGCTTCGTGAAAATTTTTATTAAAATATGGTGATGTCGCTTGGACAGGACATGAGGCTACTGAGAGAACAATTGCAGTTCTCCATTGTGGTTGCACTTTTAAAATGAAAGAAAAAGAGGTTTAGATTTATTTTTTAGAAAAAAGAGTGTGGTTATGAACTGTGTGGAGTGAAGTAGCATGGTTTGAGTGACCACGGTGCTGGAGCAAATGGTAGCGCAGCTGGGATGACCAGTTCGAACACTTTTGGGCTAAGGAGAATACAGCATTTTGAGCTTTAAAAAACGTTTGTTTTGTGGCACTAGAAAATGATGTGCAGTGACTGTAAATGAGACGTGAGTGGTGGGAGTGGAGTGGAACAGTCTGGTGCCTGTAGTGGTGGGCGTGGAGCTGGAACAGCCTGACAGGATAGTAAAGGCAGTTGTAAGTAGTGCCAGCTGGGCAGGTGGGGGGGAGGAAAGACATGTCATGATGATGTGTCTGCTATATATACATAAATAAAATGTAAACAATGGCAGTGAAAAAAATTGAATTCATACAATAACTTCTGAGCCCATGCGTATTGCATACATATAGGATGTACCATGGTCCTAATAAAAATATCACTGATATTTTTCCCCGAGTGCAGCTTGACCTTATGACATCATGGGTAGTGAAGCCATGAGGAATGCCAAATGATCAAACTGCATGAGGAAAATCTATTTTCATTGGAATATCTGATTTATGCCATGCCTTTTATAATAGAATGTCAAGAAAAAAACCCTGCATCTTGATTGTTCAGTGGGCACCTTAAACGATGATGTTACCCCAGCACAACATCACTGTCTATCAATAGTACCTGTAGCTACATTGCTGCTATGGCCCTACAGTGAGAATATCTATCTATCTATCTATCTATCTATCTATCTATCTATCTATCTATCTATCTATCTATCTATCTCAAAAGTTTCACCAGGAAAGACACACTGAGCTGCTTACAGCTTGTTTCCAGATGCGTCCTGGGGGTAAAGGGATGTTGTAAGTTAAATATAACAAATACAATATATCAAAGGGGCATAATAAAAAAATTGAAGACAAATCAGTATATCAGATATGTGTAGTAGATAAAACTGAAATAAGTTAGGTGAGGGAAAACTACTTTTACAAGTGCAGAAAGTGAAGAATATTGGACTTAGAGTAAGAAAATCATGATATTCTCACTCTAGGTCCATAATAGTAGTAAAAAATATCACTGTCATGTGCCACTTTTTATCCTCACAGGTATGACATGAATATATGCAGTATATTTATTTAGTTATGCATTTATTTGAAATGTGTTAACTGAGGAAGGGACTCTGAGCCAAGGCTTGTTTCCAGGTGCAACCCAGTGAAGAGGGAACAAGGGTACAAGTAACAATGAAAGTAAACAAGGTACAGTCATGGAGTACATAAAATCATGCAAATTATGAAATCAAGTACAGTCAGTTAGCTGACATAGTGTGCAGGATTATTATAGACCTAATACAGGCCTTGTGCAAAAATCAGTTTCAGTTTTATTTTTTTATACTGGAAATCAATTAAATGTAAGAGAATGAGGCTTGACAGAAATAACAGAATGCACAAAAAGGCATTGCCCATAAAAATACAAGTTCTGTAGTGCTCCACATTGTGAATGGGTAGTTAGTACATATTGGTAATGTGCGACCCTACTAGGCGAAATGGCACAGCCCAAGGCTACAAATCAGCATAGAATCTTGGGCACATGAACATTCCAGACAGCAGTAACTCCCCAGTCGTTGCTGTACCATTGAAGGGGAAGTAGCATAGAAGATGTCTCTGAAGGAAAAACCTTCTTTTCAGAGTGTGAGCCATAGGTCTGTGATTCTGCTAAGCAGGTTGGGGCTACCTGGTGACAGGGAGAACCCCTAAATTTAAAATTATGCCTATTAAGCTGTGGCTTTCAAATTAGCTGACCTACCTTTTTTCCCCATTTCTACTGTCTGTGCTTGGACTGGGGGCCACGTTCTGCCACACTATTTTGAAGGGTGTTTATTTTTCATTTATCAGGTCTCTGATTCCCTTTTTCTTCCCTTTTTCTGGTGCCTCAGGTAAGTATTTTTCCTTTTTGGTGGTGATCGTTAGGGTCTGGTAGTTAGGTTTATTAATTGCTTCCTTTTCTCCATAGCATCCATATTGGCACCCCCCCCGAACTGTTATAGGGCTGTTATTTAGCTTGTATGTGCCCCTTGTGCTTAAGACTGCTTCTGGTGTGAGGTACTTTATTGTTATGCTGGGGACTGTGTGTTTTATGTGTGCTTGCTTTGACAGAGCCTGGGATTCTTTTCTCTTAGGCTCACTTTGTATCATTCTGCTTTTTACTGTTTTTTCAGCACTGGGTTTGTTTTCTAATGGCTCTACTGAGCCATGTGGACTCCCACCATTTCTGACAGCCTGTCAGTTAAGCTTGCACCCCTTCTCAGTTCAGGCGGCTGTCCCATGCTGCAGGGCTATCAGTTTTCATGTCTGTTAGTCTGAGCACATTCTCCCCAACATGGTGACGTCATGCGTAGCATCATGACATCACGTGCACATGCACTCACACAAGCGCATTAGTGTTCTTAAGCCTTAGACACAGTGAAAGTTTTTCCCCAGCTCGGCTCTTCTATTACTTGGATGCAAGCATTCCTACTACAGCCTGTCTTTTCTGTAGGCTGGTAGGAACACTAGTGTGTAACACTTTTTCCTGTTCTTTCCTTGTCTGTCATCCAATCTTATGTTTTCAGTTGTCATTTGGTTTCCTTGCAGCTCTCCACTACAGCTGGGGGGAGGGGATCAGAGCAGCATTCATTTTATTAAGCAACAAAAAAAATAGACAGTTCCTTTTGTTGTTTTCTGGGCTGTTTTTCTGGCATAGAGACACTGGCACCATACAGAGACATTGGCACCATGGCTTATCGGAGACCTCTGTTTTTTTAAAAGATGTAAGACCTGCAGAAGTGTAATGTGGCCCTCTCCGCTGTGTTCCTATTGCCTCCATTGTGTTACACAAGCTAATATGTCTGTTATGATTCCTGCCCAGCTAGAACCCCAAGCTGGGGGGTGCTTCTCATGTGCTGGCTGGCAGTGACAAAGCAGAATTGCATGAATCGTTGTTATTGCTCTTAGGTGAGCTTTTGAGCCCTGATGTTTTGCAGGACTTCCCTTTCAGCACATCTGAACTCAAACTGGGCCCTTCACATCACAGAGCCCACACAGCCCCATCCAGGTGCACCAGAGTAGGACAAGTCCACTAACCTCAGTCTGCTGGCAGACCCCAACCTTGATCATACAGAGAGTCAGGAGGAGAACACCAAGGATCATGGGGAAAATCCTGATCCAAAAGTGTTTCTTGATGATGAGGACAACCCCTCTGATAAGGAATAAGAAGGGGAGTGGATGGAGCCTAAAAGGAGAATTCCAGTCCTTCCCCTGTTCTATGCAAGGTCTCTGTCCTATCTTATAACTGAGGCTTGTAGGACATTGCAGCTGAAGGAGGTGCAAACCATGGAGGCTTTGGATGTGAATCCAATCCTGTCCTCATCCTCCTCTGCTCCAAAGTGTTTTCCAAATTTTATACACTGTAATCAGATTCTTGACCTGGAATGGGCAGACACAGACTAGAGAAAATATCTGCCAAAACCCAGGGTACAGTGTTTTCTTTTTTTGAAAGAAAATACCTTCAAGTGGGCAACTTCACCCCTGGAAGATAAGGCTGTTCATAATTCTGTAAGGTACATGACTATTCCAATTGAGGGATCTCTGGCCCTAATGGATAAACATTATAAGCGAGTGGATGCTTCATGCAGAAGACACTTCGCCTCCAGTGCAGCAAATCTTCCGACCTCCTATGCATCCCTTATAGTCGCCAGTGCACTAAACTTATGGGTTACAGTGCTGGGTAGTTTCATTCCTCGGGATTCTGATGGGGTGAGTATTTTAACACTGGTATTCATGCCCTCCACCTTTTTAGGGGATGCTACAATTGAGAACTTATGGATGTCAGCTTGCTCCGCTTATCACATTGTGTCTGCCATGCAGGGTGTATGGCTGAGGCACTGGGTTGCAGACCAGGCATCAAAGGCTAAGCTATTTAATTTATCCTTTGAGGGAGGCTTGTCATTTGGGTCAGGCCTGGATGACATTTTGAAAGATATCCAGGATAAAAAGGGGACATCTTCCAGTATCAAAGCAACAGCAAAAGGCCAAGTCAGCTTCAAAAGGTCAAGGAGGTAGTCAACAGAGGCAGTATTGAGGGTTTTTTCATCCCTTTCAGAATTTCAGAAACCAGAGGAATAAAGGATCCTATTTTGGGCTTAAGGGCACTAACATAGAAACACAGAAACATAGAAGTTGATGGCAGATAAGGACTGCAAGGCCCATCCAGTCTGCCCATTTCTTTTTCTACCTTATAAATGTGCCATCGGCCTTTGCTCTGTCAATGGTCTATCTATTAATACTCATCTGTATTGCTCCCTTATGCCTGTCCCATGCCTGTTTGAAGCCCTGCACTGTATTCATATCCACCACTTCCTGAGGTAGGCCAATCCATGCATCCACCACCCTTTCTGTGAAAAAGAATTTCCTCACATTACCCCTTAATTGGCCTTCCTCTAATCTCATGTTGTGTCCTCTTGTTCTGATATTTTTCTTATATTGAAACATGTTAGACTCTTTCATCTTGTTAATGCCCTTATGGTGTTTGAATGTTTCGATCACATCACTTCTCTCCCTCCTTTGCTCTAGGGTGTACATATTGAGCTCCGTTAATCTGTCTTCATATGTTTTCTGATGCAGTCCCTGCACCATTTTGGTTGCCCTTCTTTGGACTGCCTCAATTTGGTTAATGTCCTTGTGAAGGTGTGGCCTCCAGTACTACACGCAGTACTCCAGATGGGGCCTAACCAGTGTCTTGTAAAGATGGATTATTACCTCCCTCTTCTGACTTGTGATACCCCTACTAATATACCCTAACGTCCCCCTAGCCTTACCTACTGCTTTAGTGGTCTGCTTGAATGATTTCAGGTCATTGGTGATGATGATGCCCAAGTCTCTTTCTTCCCTTGTGACTGCCAGCAACTCCCCTCCCAGCCTATAGGTGGCTTCAGGGTTTTTCTTCCCTATGTGCATGATCTTGCACTTCTTTGCATTAAACCCCAGTTGCCACTCTTCTGACCATTTTGCTAGTTTATCCAGATCTCTTCTCATTCTGCCCACCCCATCTGGATCATCTACTCTGTTTCAGATCTTGGTGTCATCTGCAAACAGACAAACCTTACCCTCCAGTCCATCTGCAGTGTCACTGATGAAGATATTGAAGAGGACTGGCCCCAGGACTGATCCCTGAGGTACCCCACTTGTGACTTGCATCTCTTCTGACTGTATACCATTTACCATCACTCTGTTTTCTGCCCGTCAGCCAGTTTGCCACCCCGTTGACCAACATCTGACCCACCCTAAGCCTACCCAGCTTATTAAGCAATCTTTTATGTGGAACAGTATTGAAAGCTTTGCTGAAGTCAAGGTAGACAACATCAACTGCTCCTCCTTGGTCCACCACTCTGGTTACCCAGTCAAAGAAATCTATGAGATTAGTTTGACAGGACCTTCCTTTTGTAAACCCATGCTGTCTAGGATCCTGTGCTCCTATGGATTCCAGGTGTTGCACTATCCTTTCCTTAAGGAGTGCCTCCATAATCTTGCCCACTACTGATGTAAGACTTACTGGTCTGTAGTTCCCTGCCTCCTCCATGCTACCACTCTTGTGTAGTAGGATCACATGAGCCCTTCTCCAGTCTTCTGGGACCTCTCCTGTGCTCAGAGACTCACTAAACAGTTCTGCTAATGGCTCTGCTAGTTCCACCCTTATCTCCTTTAGTACCCTGGGATGTATGCCATCAGGTCCCATTGCCTTGTCCACCCTGAGCTTAGCGAGCTCTTGTAAGACCCTTTCTTTTGTGAAGGGAGTAGTGCACACCTCCTTCCCCACTGTGTCCCTGGTGCTGAGCTGTGGGCTCTACCCTACCTTCTCCTCAGTAAATACTGAGCAGAAGTATCTATTTAGGATAGCTCTTTTAGTACCCTGAGATGTATGCCATCAGGTCCCATTGCCTTGTCCACCCTGAGCTTACCGAGCATTTGTAGGACCCTTTCTCTTGTGATGGGACTAGTGCTCACTTCCCTACCCTGCTGTGTCCATGGTGCTGAGCTGTGGGCCCTGCCCTACCTTCTCTTCAGTAAATACTGAGCAGAAGTATCTATTTAGGATACATGCTTTTACATGGTCCTCCTCAAACGCTTCCTTATCCCCTTTGATCTTAGCAATGCCCCCTCTGGACTTTCTCCTTTCACTAATGTATCTATAGAAAGTCTTGTCACCTTCTTTTACTGTTTGTGCTAGTGTTTCCTCGGTTTGGGATTTTACCTGCCTTACTGCCTTCCCTGCTTCCCTTAGGAAAGTTTGATATGCCGACCTATCTTCATCCCGCTGTGTTCCCTTATATTTCCCAAAGGCTAGCCTTTTGGCTCTGACCTTTTCTGCTACTATTTTTGAGAACCAGAGTGGTTTCCTTCTTCTTTTGCACTTCCTTTTCTCTCTAACACAATGGGATGTTGCTTCAAGTATTGCATCCTTAATGCTTGCCCACTTTGCCTGTACCCCTTCAGCTGTATTTCTTTTTGCCAGGGCTAGCTTAACTCTATTGGCCATCTTATCAAAGTCAACTCCTCTGATGTCCCATATTTTTGCCTTGGAATGGGATGATTTAGTTCTAGTGGCCAAATTGAACCATACCATGTAATGGTCACCGGCCCCCAGGTGACCATCTACCTGGAGATCTGTGATCCTTTCCTTGTTAGTCATTACTAGATCTAGGATAGCCCTGTCTTTTGTGGGTTGTTGTACCAGTTGTTTGAGGCCTTCCCCCTGCAGGGAATCCACTATGTGTCCAGTTCTGGCAGATGTTCCTGCTGTCATTAACCAATCTGTATCTGGTATGTTGAAGTCTCCCATTATCAGAACTTTCCCTTTACCTGTTATGTTTTGTATATCTTCTAACAGTAATGTGTCTATGTCCTCCCCCTGGTCTGGGGGCCTGTAGACAACCCCAGTTCTTATGGCTGTCCCATTTCCTGTTTCCAGGGTGACCCACAGTTCTTCTGGCTCCTTATGTGTATTCTGAATTTCTGTAGCTTTGATATTTTCATTGACATACAGGGCCACTCCACCCCCCCCTTTTTGCACTTCAGTCTCTTCCGAACAGTACATAGCCAGGTACTGAAGTCTCCCAAGTGTGGTTACTGTTAAATCATGTCTCACTAATTGCTACTATGTCCAGTTTAACCTCTGTCATTTTTGCCTGCAGGTCTGGGATCTTGTTTCCCAGACTGTGAGCATTTGTGTACATGATTTTCCATTGGCCAGATTTCGGTGTATTAGTTGTTGGGTGAGGTCTGGCATTTCCCCTGTGCATTGTATGGGGAGCTGGACCTTTTTCCTTACCTGGTGATGCAAATGAGCTGCAAACATGCTGAACTCCTGTTTGACCACCAGCTGAGGGGGGAGGGGCATTCTTCCCATTCGACGTATGGGGTGCTGCACCCCTCTCCCCATTTGCTAGTTTTAAATATTCTGCAAAGATGTCAGACTTCTGTCCCAATGCACTGACTCCCTCCTTAGTCAGATGCAGTCCATCAAATTTAAAGAACTTTCGCTCCCAAAACTGTTGCCAGTTCCCTATAAATTTGTGTCCTTTTTCCTGGCACCAGCCCTTGAGCCACATGTTTAGCTCCCCTATCTCCCTTTCTCTGACCTTCTGTCCATCTTCCCCCCTCTCCCAGACTGGCAGGATCTCAGAGAAGGAGATGCCAGATGAAATGGATGATAGTTTGTCACCCAGCCTGATCAGGTGTTCTTTGGTCTCCACAAATGACCGCCTGGTGAGATCATTAGTCCTTTTGGAGTTAGAGGCAGATACCTGTTTGTAGTTTTTATGTGGTTTGTGGAGGTAATATGTTGGAGAGCACTGAGTGATGGGGCACCCAATTTGCCCCTCCTAACCACCGCCAACCTCCTGGACCAACTATCCTCTGCGGTTGAGGTGCTTCTGTTGGATGTTGGGGAAATGGTGAGTGGTTCTTATAATATATTTCCTCTTGAATATGAAATTTGAGGCACGCAATCTCTGCCCATGCTGCCTGGAGCTGAGCCCTAAGATCTCCAATGGCCCAGCATGTAGGACAGTGTCCTAAATCCTGTAAAACTGCCCTTCTGAAAAGTGTTCCACAGTACCTGCAGTTAATGATATCCATTCCAGATAAGTTGCTGGGTTTATAACCTGGTCAGAATAATTAGAAGGAAGAAAATGAAAGCAAAAGTTTGATTTTGTGTTTTGTTTGTTTCTTTTTGTATAACTTGTTATAACAAGTTAAATTACTAGTACCCCTGTAAATGAGATCACCGTGTGGATACCCCACTGATCTGCTCCTTCCTGCTTTGCCACAGGAAATGTCACGACTGTGCTACCGTATAAAAGGAGTGTAGTGTGGGGGTGGTTGGGGATGGGGTGGATGGCTGGGCCCTTCCCCTGATGAAAATGAAGAACCATGAGTGAAAGAAACAAGGAGGTAAGAGCAGAAACAATCAGTCAGCAACAAATTCAGTAACTCTGAAAGCTTATACTAATGATAGATAAATCTGTAAAACCTGTAAAGCACCACCTGTAATAATTTCACAGAAGATATACCCTGTAAGAAACACTTTGCTACAGAGAAAAATAAAGCAGTAACAGGAGATATACCTTGCAAAAGATAATCTGAATCAGAAGAATACAGCAGTAATCTGTTAGCACACACCTGTAGGCACACCTTGTAATAATGCAGCAGAAGGTATACCCAACAACAACAATTTGAATTAGAGAAAAATAAAGCAATAAAATGTTAGCAACAAACAGTAACAATCCCTATGAGTACAAAATAAAAATAACAACACACAGTAAATCTGCCTAGTCAAAAGAAGTCTTAATCCTTTTTCTTGCTCTGGTAAGGTTCTTTGTTCTGTCCTTACAAGCAACCTAGAAGGAAAGAGCTCAGGTGAAGTTAGGTGTCTTGGCCAGCAAACCTAGTCTTTGCTCGAAAAAGTAATGGAGGTCCAGGACGAAGAGGTGACATATCACAATGTAGGTACATGGGCCTATCTCTGCTCCCCTTCCCTTGGTGAAAGACTACAGATTTTTTACAAAAGATGGGCTCAGATGGCATGGGGTCATGATGTTGTGGATGAAACCACACACGTCACATGAGCGCCGCACACCAGATCCTGTAGTTTGTTTTTTGTGGGGGGCTCTGCCCCTGCACTCCCCATGTGGGAGGCATCACCCCTCCCACACCACCCAAAATAAATATAATCAACTCTGCAATGGTGTGGACAGCAGGGCAAGTTACAAAGTTGACTGTGGCACTTAGTCATGGCCACACATTTGAAACGTAAAAAAAATTTCCCAAGCAGGGTTTCAAACCCTGGTCTTCCCCCTCCTTTATTGCTGGGTTTGGTGGTCTAGCTGCTCCACCATGGGACCAGCTTGATTGAGCACCCGACCGGCAGTGGTTACATCCACTTCCTCTTTGGTACAGAGTGACTGAGGGTAGCGATATAGTTGTGTCACTCATATACCCCTGTCACTCTCATATCATATGTGCTACTGACAGCGCGGTTCTTCATGCATGGTTTAGTCCACACTATATTGACCCACTACTGGCCCAGATAAGATCAGATGCTTGGGTCATGGGATTCTGGCATTAGACTACACAAAAGAGTTTACAACCGTTCCCTCAAAGGGACATTTTCTACCATCTCCCATACCAAAGGACCAAGTGAAGACAAACAGTGTCTCAAACATTAGATCCCCTCAAACAGATCAGGGTGACTTTTCCAGTGCCTCCTGAAGAACAAGGCCAGGGATTCTGCTCAATTTAGTTTGTGGTTCCCAAAACCTCAGAGAGTTTCAAACCTATTCTGGAACTGAAAAACTCAAACAAGTTTATTCACCACACATCCTTCAAGATGGAGTCCTTACTGTGAATCATCCAGACTGTCCAGCCAAGGGATTATTTAGTCTCCATAGATCTGAAGGATGCTACCTCCATGTTCCCATTTGGCAGTCTCATCAGAAGTTCCTCAGGTGCACGGTCCTGGGGCAACACTTCCAGTATAGGGCACTTCCAGATGGACTGGTAGCAGCCCTCAGAGTGTTCTCGAAGGTAGTCATAGTCCTGGTAGCACAACATTGGCAGGATGGACATCATGTCTATCCTTACCTGGACAACTTCCTTATTTGAGTGCCTTCTGCCACACTGGTGAGGGAATCAGTGACCAGGACCCTGGAGGCTTTGGACTCCTATGGTTGGGTAGTTAGTCAGGAGAAAAGCTCTCTCAACTCATCTCAGACCCTGGAGCACCTGGGAGTGGTGTTCAGGATGGATGAGAGGAAAGTCATTTTCTCGCCTGCAAGGAAGGAAACCCTGATATGAGAAGTTCAGTGATTGAGGGGCTAATCATAGGCTTCAGCTCACAGTCTACTACAGATTCTGGGTCTCATGATAGCAACAATAGAACTAATTCTGTTGGCTCACTTACATATGCGACCCTTTCAAACCAAGTAACTGGCAGCCTGGGACCCAGCCTTGGAGGACTATCAGGACATGATTCCAATTACCCCATCCCTTCAACAGTTGCAGAACTGGTGGGTGAGTTTAGAGAACCTAAGCAAAGGGTCCACATTGGAAGTCCCTCCAGAGTTGATCCTGACAACTGATGTCAGCTTGTTGGGCTGGGGTACAGCTCTGGGCCATCTTCCCATTCAAGGGTCTTGGGCAGTACAAGAGCAGCATCAGCATATCAACGTCCTGGAGATAAGGGTTGCACACCTTGATCTCCTTCATTTTCACAAGCTGGTAAACTCAAAAATTATGAAAATAAGGTCAGGCAATGCTGTGACAGTAGCATACATAAACAATCAAGGAGACACAAAGAGCAGATAGATACTAAGAGAAACAACCATTCTGCTGCTGTGGGCAGAGGGATTCCTTCTATCCCTTTCAGTAGTTCACTTAACAGGGGAGTTGAACACTCAGGAAAAGTAGCTAAGCCACAAGAATGTCCACCCAGGGGAGTGGACATTGAGCCCGGAGGTGTTCAACCTTCTGTGCAGAAGGTTCAGTCATCTGCAGATTGACCTGTTCACCTCCAGCCAGAATGTTCAAGTGCAGCAGTTCTTCAGCTGATACTGGTGTCCACAGGCAGAGACAGTGGGTGCTCTGTCACAGGCATGGAATTTCTTCAGAGTGTGCCTGCCCTCCTTTGCTACTCCTCCTGAAGGTCATATGCAAAATAAGACACTCAAAAATACACTTTCTTCTGATAGCTCCAGAATGGCCCAGAAGGCTGTGGTTCTCTGACCTAGTGAGTCTAGCTCAACACACATTGTTTCAACTCCCAATTCGGGGGAGCGGCCTTCTATCCCAAGATCCCATTCTGCAGCCAAACCTGGAAGCAATGCAGCTCATGGCCTGGCTCCTGAGAGCAGGAGACTCCTGAAACAAGGTTTATCCAAAAAGATAGTGGATACCCTGATGGCTGCCAGGAAGAATTCCATGTCTGCAGCTTAGGCTCATGTATTGATCACTTTTTTGGCTTGGGCCAGAGAGAAAAATATACAGCCTTCTATAGCAATAGTTCCACAGATTTGGGATTCTTTGCAGGTGACAGTGGACAAAATTTTGGTTTTGAGCACCTTGAGAGGTCAGGTGTCAGCACCTGTAGCCTCCATGGGCATATCTTTAGGGACTAACCAGGAGGCTATCCAATTCCTATGAGCAGTCAGCAGAGGCTGACCCCTGTTCTGATCCCATGTCCCTTCATGGGGAGCCTGATGCCTTATGTAAGAGCCAAGCAGAGTCACAAGCCTTATATAGGTCAATGATTTCCATTGAAATCCAGGGTAAATGAAATCATCAGACCCAAAAGTGATGGAAGGGGGCTTAATTGGCCCAAACTGCAGTAAATCTGCTTAAAAATAAGGTAGAGCTTTATCAATGTCCATGAACATTGTGAGTAGAAACCAGTTAATATTGGCAAGCTCAGCAAGATTGGCAGGCAATTTAGGAGAGCTGGTCGGCCTAGCCCAAATTAACTTAGTGGAACATTAGGATGGTGGATTTTCTGCACACAGTAGGCCATCTGGTAATCAGAGCAGAGGGCCCTGCGCTCCCACTGGCAAATGAAGATGCAATTATACTATCTCAAAAAGTAAGTAAATTCATTGCAAAAGCTTCATTAATGCACCAGTTAGGGTACCTCAGTGCCACAAAGTAGGGAAATGTGGTGTTAGGGAAGGAAGAAACATTAGACTTTTGGGTCTCCAGAGTCTTAATGAATCAGTGGTAGGGTTTTCCTTGGGGGTTGTCAACCTTAATGCCCACCTTTCCCTCATCCCCTAGCCTCCAATGCAAAGCACGAGGTACAGCTCCAAGTCACTGCCTCATAATGATACACTCTTCAAAGGTAGAGAAGTACTGTATGTCTTGCCACAGGTTGCCAACACAATTTGCCGTATCTTTCATCACATAGGGTCCTGTGGGCCCAGCATGAAGAAAGGAGCTCATGTGTGATGTTGTTGCTTTTGGAATGGGGTGGGCATTAGGGCTTACAACCCCCAAGGAAGACCCCGCCACTGATTGTTTTTTCCTTATGCTGCTTGGGGGTGGGGCGGTGGTGTTAGTGTTAGAAAACCTAACACCACATTTCCCTATTTTTGTGGCATTCACTTACCCTAACTTGTGCATTAATTAAGTTTTTTGCAATGAAAAAAAATACATATATATATATATATTCATGGCAAAAAAACTCCATTTAATGCATCAGTTAGGGTTGTTCCACAGTGACAAAAGCGAGCAAATTCAGTGTTAGGGTTGAACACCCTAACTCCTCATTCACCCCCCCAGCACTACATATACACAGACACACACACACATGCAAGTAGGGGGGAGGACCAAGGCAGCACAACCAATCACAGACAACCAGCAGCAGGTGACAGAAATAAAAAAACAACTGTCTAAATGTAGTACAAGACATCCCCACCCACCTGACCAGGTACTGCATGCTCAGTGGAGATCCACAGCAAAACTGAGGCCATGCACACCAAACGTACACATCCCTGATTGCAGGTGCACACAACGTACCACACTTAGGAGTTGCATGGCCTTACCTAGCGATGCCCCACACCCCACCACACCTGGTACTGCACCCCGGCTATAGAGCTACAGCAAAAGTAAGTAGTTGGACAGGTATGGTATGTGTGGTTGATTTCAGGTATACACAAACTCCCACTGTTAGGCAATGGAGGACCTTCATGAGGCAATGGCCCACCCCCTGAGAACAGGTACTGCATACTTACTTGAGAACCCCAGTTAAAATGAACCCATGAACATCAACACTGTTACTCCATGATTGCAGCCATTGCAAAGGTTAGTACAATAATGACTCACACAGTCTGTGGGAGAGAATGCCACCTCTCCTCCTACAACACTTGGTCCATTGTGACTGAAAGATATAGTAAAAGAAAGTCTGTTTATATGTACGGTACACCTACCTGATTGCTAGAGTACTACAATTAGCACAGTTATCACTTGTATGGTGTGAGCCACGCAATGGCCTGTCAAACCCAAAGACCAGGTACTTGTGTGAAGCAAATAAACAAAACAAAACGATGTAAGAAACCACTATGGTTCTCAAAGGAAGTGGCAGTGAAGGTTCAAGAGAAAAAGAAAGCATTCAGGAAGTACAAGGAATTGCAGAAGAAGCAGTACAGAGAACTGTATCAGTTAAAGCAAAAGGAGGCTGGGAAGGCAGTCAGAACAGCAAAGGCCCAAACCAAGGAAAAGATAGTCAACTCGGTTAAGAAGGGGGAAAAACCTTTTATGGGTACATTAGGGGCGAAGGAAGACCAAGGAAGGGATAGTGAGGCTTAATAAAGGGAGGGAGGGTGGGCAGAGGGAGACTGTGAAAAGGCAGAGATACTAAACAAATATTTTTGCTCAGTATTTACAAATGAAGAGGGGGAGGTACATAAAACAAACAGTAGAAACACTCTGGACACAGAAGTTGATACCAGCCCATTTACAGAAGAAAGGGTTCTGAAAGAACTCTTAAAACTGAAGGTGGACAAAGCAATGGGGCCTGATGGGATTCATCCCAGAATTCTAAAAGAACTAAGGGTAGAACTAGTGACACCACTAACTACCCTCTTTAACAAATCATGGGAGAATGGGGTGGTACCCGAGGACTGGAGGAGGGCAGATGTGATTCCCCTTCACAAAAGTGGGATCAAGGCAGAAGCAGAAAACTACAGACCTGTTAGTTTAACCTCAGTGATAGGGAAAATGATGGAATCACTTCTGAAGGAAAGAATTGTCGAGTATCTAGAGGCCAGAGGGGCACAGGACCCTAGGCAGCATGGATTCACAGTGGGAAGGTCATGCCAGATGAATCTGACAGATTTCTTTGACTGGGTGACCAAAGTAGTAGATCAGAGAGGGGCTGTGGACATGGCCTACCTAGACTTTAGCAAGGCATTTGACACAGTCCCACACAAAAGATTAATATACAAGTTAGCCAGCCTGGGAGTGGGTCCCAAGATGACAGCCTGGGTAAAGAATTGGCTGGAGAATAGGACACAGAGAGTAATAGTAAATGGAGTCCACTCAGAAGAAAGGAGGGTTAATAGTGGGGTACCGCAGGGTTCAGTATTAGAACCGGTGCTCTTCAATGTCTTTATAAGTGACATTGCAGAAGGACTGGAAGGGAAAGTATGTCTCTTTGCAGATGACACAAAGATCTGCAACAGAGTTGATGCACAGGGTGGGGTGGAAAGGATGAGAAGGGACTTGGCAAGGTTATAAAATGGTCAAATGTATGGCAGCTTAGATTCAATGCTAAGAAGTGCAAGGTAATGCACCTGGGAAACAAAAACCCAGGGGAAGAGTACACAATGGGGGGTGAGATACTAACAACAACCAAAATGGAAAGGGACCTGGGGATAGTCATATCAGATGACCTAAAGGTGGGCAAGCAATGTGAGAGGGCAGTAAGGAGGGTTGGGGGATACTGGGATGCATAGGGAGAGGCATCACCAGTAGAAAACAGGAAGTTATTATCCCTCTGTACAGACAGCTGGTGAGACCCCATCTGGAGTACTGTGTGCAGTTCTGGAGACCCAATCTCCGCAAAGACATAGACAGGATGGAAGCTGTCCAGAGGAGGGCAACTAAAATGGTGCAGGGTCTGCACCAGAAGACATATGAAGAGAGACGAAAGGATCTTAATATGTATAGCCTCGAGGAAAGGAGGGAGAGGGGGGACATGATAGAAACGTTCAAGTACCTCAAGGGAATCAACAAAGTCCAAGAGGATAGCATCTTTCAAAAAAAGAGGTGTGCAAGAACAAGAGGGCACAATTTGAAGATGAGGGGGCTGCCAGAGTAATTTACAAAGTATTTTTCACAGAGAAGGTTGTGGATGGCTGGAACGCCTTCCGGAGGAGGTTGTGGAGTCAAAATCAGTGGTGGAATTCAAGCATGCATAGGACAGTCATAAGGCAATTCTAGGGGTTGGGGGTAGGAAGAAGTAGGCTGCTGGTTAACTAGGATCTGCAGCTTATCCAGTAGGTAGGGAAATGAGCAGACTGGGTGGGCCAAGTGGTCCTTATCTGCCATCAAATTCTATGTATGTTTCTATGTAACAACCTGATTGGAGACCGACTGCAAAAAACTGAGGGTGTGTAGATAAATGCTGCACCTCACTCATTGAAAGGATACTCAACTTACCACAATTTGGATTCATGTGGCATCAGACAGGCAATGCCATTGTCTTCAGCAGGTACTACATCTTCAGTAGAGAGCAACAGCAAAACTGAGCCTATGGACATCCATGATACACCTCCGTCATTGTAGGTACACTCATGTTAGCATGTTTAGAAGTTGCTTGACCTCAGCGAGCTAATTCCACTCCCTGTCAGACAGACCAGTTACTCCATTCTGAGTATACAAACACAGTGAAACTAAGTTCATGAACATCAACAGTACACCTACATCACTGAAACTGTATATCTGTTAGTGTCATTAGGAGTTGCACAGCCTTGTACAGGCAATAGCTCCCTCGTACCTTCACATCAGGTTGTGTATCTCGAGTGGACAGATGCAGTAAACCTACTACTATGCACATCACATACTTGAATGCAACAATTCTTGTATCTTGATGATGGATGTGTCTTTTACTACATTTACACAGTTATTTTCATTTTTGTTTACTCATAAGTGTAATAACCTTTGTACAGCTGCAATCAGAGAGTTGCATTTTTAATGTCCAGTCAGGGTGCAGTACCAGGTGTGGTGGGGTGTGGGGCATCACTAGGTAAGGCCATGCAACTCCTAAGTGTGGTACGTTGTGTGCACCTGCAATCATGGACGTGTATGTTTGGTGTACATGGCTTCAGTTTTGCTGTGGATCTCCACTGAGCTTGCAGTACCTGGTCAGGTGGGTGGGGATGTCTTGTAGTACATTTAGACAGTTGTTTTTTTATTTCTGTCACCTGCTGCTGGTTGTCTGATATTGGTCGTGTTGTCTTGGTCCTCCCCACTACTTGCATGTGTGTGTGGGTCTGTGTGTCTGTGTGTATGTGGTGTTGGGGGGTGAATGAGGAGTTAGGATTTTCAACCCTAACACTGAATTTCCTCGCTTTTGTCACTGTGGAACAACCCTAACTGATGCATTAAACAGAGTTTTTTTGCCATGAATTTCCTGTCTTTTTGAGAAATAATTCTGTCATATTAATTTAAATATGTTGTTTAGACCGTAGCTCAATTTTTACACACAAGCTCACCAAGACATAGATACCGCTGTCTGAATATGTAGTTCTCTAATAGTATTTATACAGCAATAGCTCATATTCTGAACCTGTATTGTGAAAATACTACACTCACTGTATGGAAGAGGAGATGAATCTGTTTACCACATTGGTCTGTAGCTGGTGAACAGTACAAAGTCCATTATCTTGCTGTGCTGAGCATGGTACACTATGTGTAGATCTATCAATACACCAACATCAACATACATATTATGACTATTACTTTATGCTCAAGGAAATACACAACACAGGTAGATAAGGCTTAAATAAGATTTAATGCCAATTAAAAGTTGTAAAAAAAGGCCGAATCAAAAATCCAAATTGGTGCACAAAATCGGTCTCACAAAGCAAGCATTAAAATGTTTTCACCAATGTTTTACATAAATGTTAAACAGTCTCACAGATAGTCAATGGCTACCATGTGACAGTATCACACAATACATAAACACATGTAGCACAGTACTCTCTGCACGCTGATTACACATATCAAACAGTTATGGTGTTGTTGTCATTGTGTGACTGATAGTGTGAATGTTCCTGGGGTGGGCAAAAAAACAGATGCAACCGTTAAAGTAATAGCAGGAAAAAAGGACAATCCTGTGAACAAAAATATACATCTCAAACTTAGTGTTAAACATTTTAATTGCAATATATGGAATGTGTACACATATGCATATGTATACACATATAAATAGATGTTAAGATATATCACTATGTTACTGCATTTGGAAAATTCCCACTCGACCCCTCAATAGAGGTGATCAAAAAATATTATCAGGAACACAAAAACTCAGTTTTCTCAGTAAAAGTGTCTGATGTACAATTCATAACTATTATAAAATACATTTAATTAAGTTACCACAGAACTAGATCAAATAACACATGGCAACATGGATTATATACATCAGTGAAGAACAGAAAATCAATAACAAATTACTTACGAACTAGTAAATCACCTAGATCTGTTACATCATCTACTTACATAAAAGAAATAGTTTACAGAATTAATAATTCAACATTTTATTATATTATTATCAGAGAATGTTAGCTGTACACAAGTAAGAATATCTAGTCTAACACTTTACTTTGATATCTATTATGGCTATATGGAATTACAATATACTATATATCGGCAACTACATATCTACGTCATACTAATAACTATATTCAGATAACATAAAAGGTTAATAAATGTAATACTTCTAAACAGTCATATTAGTTATTTATGTAATACAGCAATTAATATGGCAAGTAACACAACTACTGTAAATGTCACAGCTGCAAACTGTTAGTAAGTGATGTAGTAACAATTATATATACATAAATACAATGCAGATGTACGAGAACAAAACAGGGATAGTAACACACTGTTGCAACACAAAATGGTGGTATTCAGTAAAGGCCGCAAGCAGATAAAAAAAAGAAACACAGGGCATATCTGATGTTACTCAACATGTACAGTGTGAAATACATTTTTTGAGTTCTGTACTCTTAAGTACATGTCATACGACCATGTGAAAAAACAGAGCTGAATAATTCTGAAACAGAACTGGAACAAACACCAGGATATCTTTTAGTTATAAAAGATCCTAATAATGTTAAGATAAAGAATACTGTAACAAACAGATATGTTACACTGTTATGTTAATGCACATGGACAAGTATTGTGCCAAGTAGTACTTGTTATGTCTGCATACAACATACTCATAAGAAAAAGACAATGACAGAAGAGAGCAACTAGATAGTAATTTCTCTTTGAACATTAAAAAGTCTTTCTTACACATATAAGTGTGGTTTTCCTAGTGACTGTGAAGACAGCTGGCACTGATGAATGACCACTGCAACTATTTCCACTGTGTCACTGATCAACACAACAATCTTATACATGACATTGAGTAAGCATATGCTATTCAACCATGTGATACATTACCAATGTGTTAATACATCTGCATCTGTTAAAAAGGATGCAAATGTTCCAGAAGTCACTCTGTAACAAAATGGACAGCAAAGTATGTCACATGTGGTGTGACTATTCTTCTGACACATGAAGATTGTCGTAATTCTTCAAGATCAGAATGTATGCATTTTTTAAGTGTCATGGTAATCTCTGTTTGAAACAGCTCGTTGAGTCATTGCAGTCAACCCAGCCAGTTGTGTACCTCAACAAACAAGTGTAATATCCAGAATGTACAGACTGGCCATAGTGGTAGATCACAGGATGAGTGTCAAACACTGCTTGGTTAAATACAATTCTACCAGCCGTGAAATCAGTGATAGGTGTGTCAACTCTGAGCCCATTAGAGTCAAATCTATGCAATACAAGCATAAGATATTGAGATGGTCCTCAAGCATATGGACTGAGTACATGTACCTCTACACCTCACACACAAGTGACCACTTTCTGCATTAGTAAACAGCTGTCGGAACTTGACACTTTTAACCTGAGGCACAAATAGAGAAACCCAAAGCATGTCTTCTGTGGTTTCTCGCTCTGAATTACCACATAACACACATACATGTTTGGTAACATATGACACAGTAAAATACTGATGCATTGGAATCTGCTCTTCATCCAAGCTGTTTATGATTGCCATCCTGCTGCATGATAGCACCCTGCTGCATGTTAGCAGCAAATGTACTGCATCCATCATATGTCCCCAACACCTGACGCAGAGGTGAAAGTGACTGTATGTTGTTAGCCTCATCAGAAGCCACATTGACAACCTCCTTCAATGCCTTCGATAAAGGAGTGTCTTGTGAAGCAAATATTGTCTGTACAAAGTGTGGCATGTGTCGAAACACTTGCATTGCTGAATTAGCATTGCAGTTAACTCTAGTACTGATACCAAACACTGGGACAACAGCCATACCAACTGACTTCTGACTAACAGCTGGTTCTGCATGTGTATTTGACATTGTGACCTTACTACTCTACACACTTGAATTAGTTGTAGAAGCTCGTTTTCTTTTGTTGCCAGATGTAGCTGTGACTGCAGGATGTGACACAACCACACACGAAGGTAGTGGTATTAAAGACATCTGTGGCTGATATAGAGTACGTAATCTGTTGTACTCAACAATACATCGCTTGTCAGCGCATATATTCTGAGGTGCGAGTATAATGATGTGCAACCCAGAAAGACTACGTTCACATGAAAGTGCAATGTAGCTCATGCCATCTTTGAAATGCTTTGTCCCCTTTTCTTCTCCACTCTGACTGGAATTTGCCAGCAGCAGCAGTAAGAAGCTCCTTTGGTTGTTCAGAACCTTTGTACTGCCCTGAGGTGTAGTATTTAGTGGAAGTGGATACTGCAAACAGGGGCAGGTTTTTCTTTGTGTTTTCATGGCTTGGTGGTGCACTTAAGATGCCTAGAAAAGGGAAGACGATGGAGCAGAAGGGGGTAGTGGATTTTGAGAGGCAACCGGTGGCCCTGGTTTAGGTAAAAGGAAAGACATGGTGGGATGCCCATTTTAAGAACCTTGATGGGCTTAGGCCAACAGTCCTGAATGCTTGTCCTGCACTTCCAGTGCAGCATGTACCTATGCCAGCACCAGTACCCCAGCAATCTGCCATATCCACAAAGAAAGCAAGGAGACCATGCCACACACCTCCAGTGCCTACTAACTCATACTGAGGTATGTTGAACTTTGAGGACTGGATTTTAGAGCAAATGAGGGCCTTGTCAATTAGGACTTTTTAAGGTTCCAACCTAAGGAGGCAGTCCCAAAAAGACTGAGATGGGGCTAAGGGGCACTCCTTCCCCCAGATCTAACCCTAATGGGAGCTGGGAGACTGGTGGTATCCACCACATCTGGTCTTCCCTTCTGGGGATCCAGCCTTAGTGGGTCTGAGGGGACCAGGCAAATTCCACTATAACTGGCCATCCCACCCTTAGCCCCAGCCCTGGTTATCTCACCTCAGCCAGTGTGCCAGGCTCCTGCTCTCATGGCCCCATATCAGCTACCAGCAGTCCTGTCTGGGATGCCATTGCATCTGGCAGCATCTCTGGCACCCCATCTTCCTCTGGAAACCCTGCTGGCTATTCTGGTGCTGCCCAGGAATTCTCCAGCAGGGCCTCAGCCACCATTATTTGAGCAGAAGCTTGACCAGGTGGTAGCCTTTATCAATGTTCAAGAGTACAAACAGATGCAAGTCTGACACTGGCTGCCCGCAGGGAGTGGGGACACCTCCTGCTACTCTAGCAACACTCACTCCCCAGTCATTGATTCAATCTGCTGCATTCGACTTTGTATGTCTGGCGGAACTCATAGGGTCACACGTCACAGAAAAGGTGTAGCAACAGACATACAACAGGAAATATGTGGATGTGTTTATGCTCTTAAATTGACCAAAAGAGCCAAAAGATGAGAAAGATAAGAAACAAAATGAGAATGGGGTGGAGGTACAAAAGGGGGTCAAAATCTGCTGCACTTGGAAGACCTGTTCAGCAGGTTTTGCAGTCTTTGCAGTGATCATAACTCAGGCTAACCTGGAAAGGGTGGCTGACTTGTGGAGCTACTATAGCAAACTGATGGCCATACATGCCAGCAAGCAGGGTTATGGATGGCTCAAGTACAATGAGGAATTCCATTATACCAAACCAAATGACCCGGCTAGATACAGGGATGTCTTGGACATGCCGTTACTGTGAGATATTGAGCTTGGGGAAGGGGGTCATCCAGCACATGGACAGTGGCTTCTCAGTCAGTTGGGCCCAATCTCCCAAAAAGGTGGGCCAGGGCTCTAGTGTCAGGGGGACCTCAGCACCTGGTAGCTGCTACAATTTTAACCAAAAGGGGTGTAAGAACTAACACTGCATGTATAAACATGAGTGCATGGTCTGTGGCTGGCTTCATTCATTTACCCAGTGCAAGCCAGGTAACAACATGTCCTGGCCTTTGTGGAAGTGGCACAACAAGTCTCCAAATACCAATAAGGGCAGATCATGCTAAGTCATGGCTGGTCAGCCATCTGGACCAGACAGACACTCATGCCCTGTCAGACAGCTTCACAGAGAGTTTCTGGACCCATATGATAAACCCCACTGGTCCTACAAGGTTGAAAACTTGAAGTCTACCAGGGAGTGACCAGATCTGATCTAAGCAAAGCTAAAGAAAGAGGTGGCAGCTGGAAGGATTGCTGGCCTTTTTCCTCTCTCCCCTCACCACATTTAAGAGTGTTCCCCATCAGCCAGTTCCCCAAGAAGGCATCGGCGCAGTTGGGGCTAATAAATCACTTGGTTTATCCAGAGCAGGATTCTGTCAAAGGTTGTATTAACCTGTACTACATGGCAGTGTTCTACACATTGTTCAACAGAAATGTCAAAGTGGTGTGGAGAGTAGAGAAGGGTCCCTTGCTGGTGAAGGTGGACATTAAATTAATGTTTCAGTTCTTGCCAGTCCACTCAGATGACAAGGACTTTTTAGGCATGAAATTCGAGGGGCCATACTATGTGGACAACTGTATGCCAGTGGCTTGTGCACTGTTTGAGCAGTTCATCAACTTCCTTCACTGGGTTATGGTCAGCAAGTTGGGCCAGACAGAGGTAGTCCATTACCTGGCTGACTTTTTGTTCATGGGTAGACTAGGAAATGTGGACCACCTACTGGAGACATCTGAGGGTGTGTGCCTTGTCTTTTCTGGTGTTGAGAATGATAGATGGCATTCCTATGTAGTCTCTAATGCTGGCACTGTCCACCCAAGATGCAGTCTCTCACCTGTGGGGAGGGTGGACTGCCTGGCTCACACTGTGCAACTCCTAACCATCACAAATAGCCCAGTACAACAACAATGGAGCTGTACCACCTATATGCATAAGTTTTGTTTTCCTGTTACTTTTGACATTTCTTCTTTTAATTTTCTAAATATTCGTTTTTTATTTCTGTATATATTTATAAAAAGTGACCCATGGCCCATTTTTAACTATTGTTAGACATGGCTGTTTGGGTGTTATTGGGATATTATGGATCTTCCAGGGACTATGAAGACCTCAATGTGTAGTGCCAGGCATCCATTAGGCCCTGGGGCGGTACATTATATCCCAATGGCGCCGAACCTGTTGGGTATTATTACTTGCTTATACAATGGTAAGAAAGAAAATACTGCACTCTGATTGGTCAGCCTTGGCCTAGACCTGTGATGTTATTGCAGCACAACATCACATGTATAGTGTCAGCCTCACTGTGAACCTGCAGATGAGCTTGATCATCTTGAGCGTATTCATAGTTTTTTTTTTAACAGGAAGTTAAGGAAATATTTTTCCACACGAGTACATCTTAACGATGTTTTTTTTATTCTGCATAACAGCTAGACATTGTATTATAGCAATGATGTCCTCCACGTGTATGTTGGTTGGGATAATGTCACTTCTCAGTTGTTGGATGCATTCGGCCTGCAGCTTGATGCCCATCATGTGAGGCATCATCTTATCGCAGCACAACACACACTGTGTCAGACATTATTGGCTACGTTAAACATTGTAAGTGCACAGAGTCATACTATGCAGATCGAAATGAAGAGTGCATCTATCTGGCTGCACTTGGATATCGCTGCTAGAGTTAGGGTTTGCAGTATCTCAGCCAGGAAATCACCCTCCCTGTCTGCACCCATATGGGGGGTACCGTATTGTGAATGTTAAGCCTCAGAAAAAGTTAAGTGATGTATATCTATGGAACAGCTATCTAATAGCAGGCAAACACATCCTAGGCCAGTTAGAAGTTGCATTGAGTTCGGGAGGCTATGGTCAGCACTCTACCTGATGCTCAAGTTTTGGTTCATGACACGAGAGGCATGTCAAAACTGAGAACCTGGAAAAAAAATTATATACGTGCGTGGATGTAGTTTTAGTCATGTTAACTCAGGCAGTGGTTGGACAGTTTCAAGGAGTAATTGTATTGTATGCAGAGTCCACCCTCTCCCTCACCCAACACCATGTGAAATAACATAGTTGATCCTGACTAGAGACCTACAGAGTTACTGAGGGGATGGACACCAGCAGTGTACCTCTGTGAGTGCAGACACACTCACGTGATAATGGTTTTGTGTTGAATGAGCTCAGGCAGGCAATTTGTCATTCCTTTGCGGAGCATCAGGTCATGTGTCATGACTGCAGTCTCAGATCAACAGTGAGACCATGGATATGTACAGTACACATACGTCATTGTTTGTACAGAACTCGGCACACTTAAGAGTTGTGCAAACTAAAGTGATTCCCTCTCTACAACAACTGTTTTTTTGTCTGGGGATGTACGAAACAATAAACCATATAGAGGAACAGTACATCTCCCTGATTTTAGGTACAGACAATTACGCTGTGATAGGAGTAGAGATGATACTCCTCTCCAAAGAACAGGTACGGTATCTAGAGTGGGCTGTCACCGCAAAAAAAAAAAAAAGAACCCATGAAGATCAATAGTGGTTGTAACTTACTAGTGGCACAGACAAGTTAGACAGGCAGCGATTGCATTACTTTCATATATATGTGTAACTTGTCAGATTGCTGTTGTTGACAAGTTTATATAATTAAGAGTATCATGGTGTCAGCCGCACAATGGATCTGCCCTTCCAAATTCTGCAGGGTGTGTGTTGTTTGGGAAACCATCATGCCTCAGGTATTGGACACAGTCGGTGAGTGGATTCATGCAAAAACCATCTGAGGCTTCATCTTATCCCAGCATAAGACACATCCTGTTGGACATTATTGGTTAATTAGTACTGTAAGCGTATGTCATTATCTGTTTTTGTTGTGGTTCTGGTGAGTATGTCTTACCTTCAAATTTGACGATAATAACACTGTCATCTGAGTCTTCACCCTCCATGGCTTGTGTTGCAGGTGGTACTACCTCGCCTTGATGTGGGGAGTGCCTGCAGTGTTCTGGGAATGAATACATAACAATATTTACACTGCTGTTTTCATCCAGGTACAACTCAGTATATGTTGATGTGGTGTTTCATTATGAGTACATATCCAGAGTTAAGCGAAATGTCATATACATCTATGATCTATGTCACTGATTCCAAGTGTGCACAACTTAGGACAGCTAGCAATTGCAGAGCCTCAGCTATGGAGTCCCCTGGCGCCCCCTGTGCCAATACAGAACATGTATTGCTTTCTTGGTTGACAGTCACAGCAAAACTGAGGATTTGGACATGAAAGGCACACCTCTGTACACCTTTTGCAGCCAATGGGGACTCCCCTCACTCCAGCAGATAAGGTAGTGTATACAGAGTGAAGAGGTACATTAAAATGTGCGGATACAGATCAGTGGAAGATGTGCCTGATTGCAGGCAGAGACAAGTTAGGATACTGAGAACTTGTGTGCCCTCATCCAGGTGATGCCCTCCACCACAAGTCAGGTACTGCATCCTGAGTGGAGACTGAGAAGTAAAGAAATAACATAGAGATTGATAGTTCACCTGTGTGGTAGTAGGCACGCACCAATTTGCATACCTAGCAGTTGCACGGTATCAGGCAGGCAATGCACACCCCAACCATATCGGTCAGTTACTGCATCCTGAGTGGTGGGTCAAATAAAAAAAACATTAATGGGGTATAAACGGCATAGCTCCATGCTTGCAGCAACACACTACTTGGTGTAGTAGCAGTTAACAACATTACCAAAGCAGTAGCACCCCCCCTCACAGCAGGTACTGCATAGTAAGTAGACAGTAAGAGGGAAACAGGGGCCATGGCTATAAACAGTGTAGCAGTATGATTGCAGTAGCATGCTACTTGGGAGACTTTGGAGTTCTGTCTGTTAGGTAGGGAATGCCCTCCCAAAGTGAGGTTGTGCATCCTCAGTGGACAGTGACAGTTACATGAAGCACACTGACATTGACAGTGCAGTTTTGTGGTTGCAGGGATAGACAACTTAGGACAGTTAGGACGTCCATGGCATCACACTTGAATTCTGTACCCCCTCCTCTTCAGAGCAGGAATTACATGTTAAGTGTGGAGTGACAGCGAGAGTGAGGATTTGAACTAAAATCACTTCATGTTTATGATTACAGCTTTGCACAGATTAGGGCAGTGAGAAGTTGCATACCCTTGGCCAAGGAATGCCTCCCCCCCGAGCCTCTGAGGAACTGAGTTTAGAGTAGTGAGCGACAGTTACAGTGATGTGCTGCATTTGAATGTTGCAACTCTATCATTATGGTTGCATGCAGCTTGGTAGACCTAGGAGCTGCACAGCTTGAGGTTGCCAATGGGTCCCCCCTCCCCATGGCTGTTAATGTATCATGAGTGTAGTGACACTAAGGGCATTGATATAAATGCTACAGGTCCTTCATTTGTGCCATGTACTAGTTAGAATACTTAGGAGTTGCATGACCTCAGATAATTATATGCTGTGCTCACATTCACCCCACACCACCCCCTGCAGCACTATCAGCCAGAAAATGAACCCCTCGGTAACGTACTGTGTCCTGAATGCAGAATATCAGGAACAGAAAGGCTATGATAATAAATTATGCAGCAGTATGGTTGTAGTAACGTATTACTTTGAACAGTTAGGAGTTGCATGGTGTTAGGCAAGAAGTCCCCACTTCCGTCAGGCGTGCTTGTGCATCCTGAGTGGAGAGTGACAGTAACTTGAAGTACAACAATATTGATGGTGCTCCTTTGTAGTTGCAGGCATACACAAGTTAGGACACTTAGGAGTAGGACTGCACCAGACATGAATGGCCCCCCCAACCAGAACAGGTAGTCCACACTGAGTGTTGAGTCACAGATAAAGTGAGTATTTAAATAATAAATGGTACATGCTTATGATTGCAGTTCTACAATAGTTAGGACAGTAAGAGTTTGCGTGGCGTCGATCAAACAATACCCCCCCCCAAAACCTCAGGTGAGGCACTTAATTCTGAGTAGTGAGCAACATTTAAAGTGATGTGTTGGACTTGAATGTTATGACAGTATCATTGGAGGCATATGCAACTTAGCACAGTTAACAGTTGCATGTATTGAGGCAGCAAATAACCACTCTCCCCCCCCAAGGCTGGTACTGCACCATGACTGTGGAGGTACAGCAACATTTAGCCCATGGATATCAATGCTAGAACTCTTCAATTTATGGTGTACAGAAGTTACTATTGTTAGGAGTTGGATGACCTGGGCTAGGCAACGCAGCCTTACATGTGCCCCCCCCAAAAAAGAAAGACAGTCACCATGTACTGCATCTTGAGTGGATAGCTATGGTAAAAGTACGCATATGCAGATCAACAGTGCATGTTCTTAACTCAGGTAGATATGAATCGGGGCAGATAGGGTTTGAATGTCCTCAGACATACAATGAGTGTTCTGTGTCTCCTCCTAAGACAAGGTGGGGGGTTGTGAATGTTATAGTGGTGCTGAACTACAACTATTCACTTACTAGCATTACAACAAGATGTATTTGTCTAGCATAGAAATAGCTGAGAAACATTTTTTTACTAGTATGCAGTTTCACTAATACTTGTGACGTTGTACACGCTTCCCAGCAACAGGTCTTCCTGCTGACTCCCACATGTCGTGTGCGAGGCAGTACCATCCAACATCCTTGTCTGGTATCTCTTGTCTTTCCTTTAGGATGTAGAACCGCTGGCGCAGCAGTTTCCACTTCCGTTTACACATAACGGAAGACTTGCTTTTTAAGTCGGTAACGGTACGTAAGGTTTGCATGTATACACCTGCACATATGGTCCAGTTTTCTATTTGTGCCCCTTGTGAGCAGCTTGTGATTGCCTTTAGCGTGTGCTGCCTCCACCAGACAACACACCTCCCTAGGTGTCCACAGATGCATTTTTTTTGGGGGGGTTGACTTTCAACAGCTGAAATAAAAATACAGAGAGAATAGTTATCTATTATGTGTGTATGTATGTATATGTGCCCTTGTGAGGATAGCTGGGTTGACTAATGACATCTTACAGAGCTTGTATGTATACAGAGGATTGCAATGATTTCACATTTGCCAATTAATTGTGTTAATATAACTATTGTCACACTAGCAGTGAGTGGCATAGCCATAAATAAATTACATTTGGTTGCCCCAGCCAAACCACAATCTGTTGCTTTGCTTTCATGGTAATACACCAGAGATTAAATGTCTGAGCGTTATGTATGTACTGTGTGCAGCTTTTCTATTTTTTGACCAAGGTTTTGTGGCTCTTAAAAGAGCCTTTTTTTTGAAAGGTGTAATGTACAACAGTCTGATTTCTTTAGAGGACTGTGAGAATCCCATCTCGAAGGGCTCCTAGGAAGAGGCAATTGCCAGCACGAGAGAAGTGCACACTATCTGGTAGGTATAGCCAATCATAACAATACTTAATTTCAGGGTGACGTATGGTGTGCATCCCAGACATGGGCAGATATCCAGAAATTTGTATGTTTACCTTTCTACGAGCTCTATCAAGCAGGTACGTATGGTGTTCTGCTTGCCAGACCCTACGCTCTGTAATATCAGAAAAAATGATCTTACAGGCAGGTAACATTTCCATGATGGAAGCAAGGTCCAGTTTTGCTTCTGACACTAAATCTATCCATCTTTTGGTGCCCAAATCATTGCCTCCGAGATGGATCAGCAGTATGTCTGGCTGAGCTTGAGTTCTCAGAAGTCTGTGCATTGTTGGCATCAGATGCTCCCACCTCATGCCACCCCTGCCAAACCATTTAACAGAGCAATTTGAAAGCTGCAGGTCTCTGCCAAAATCACTCCTCTGAGCATACTCTGAAGCACACCTTACTATATTGCTGACCACTACCCACATGGTCCATTTGCTGTTTTCTGCCATTCTGAGTTTTAAAGCTAAGAAGTGGACAGAGAGCTACCAAAAAAATCGGTGTTTCTCCTGCAGTGTCTAGACACAACTGACTATGAAAGTGAAATTTCCCTCTCTCCTATAACATTACTTGGGTAGGCTGTTCCAAAACACGGTTATTTTACAGGTCATTGGTTACTGCTTTCTCTTGGGTAACCAATACGAAGCATGCACTGATTATGATTGCAATGAATGGTTGCAGCTCTTGTCAACCAGAAATTTAAAAACATTTCTAGGTGGGAAAATAATACATTTTCATAGGCTAGTTCATACAATCACAACTACAGAAAGTTCTATGATTGGTTGCCTATCCTGTTATGATACACATGCTGCTTGCTTTCTGCCTCCATTTGCAGCACTATCTGTGCTAGTAAGTACTGATTGACACTCTGACTTTAAACACTAATAACTTCTTTTTACAACATAACAGCTTACTTAGACTGCTATAGTCAAATAGAGCAGTAAAAAAACATTTTGTTTAGTGCTATTTTTCTGCTGATTACACTTTTTATAATGGTAGAATAACCGTTTACAAAAATGTGCTTTACTTACACAATCTGAAGCAGGGTCTCTTAGTTTTTCTTAAGATGGCTGCTATGTCCTTCTTCTCCACTGTCTAGCACTTGTGATTGGTTGCCTGACATGGCCTGATCAATTAAGCGTTTGATTGGTGTCAGCGTCTGTCACTTAAATAGGAAGCAGTCTGTGATTGGCTTAGCCTTAAAGAGGGTTATCTTTCAATGTCCTTATTCGACACTTTCATGCTCATGACACTATTTTATGAAAGTGTCATTCTCACGACAATATTTAGCAATACTACATGCGACAGTGTTGTTCTCACAGCATTAAGTTTTGCAAAACTTTCCTGTTCACGACATGATGTTTTGTGACACTTTCGTACGTACGACACCTCTTTTCAGAAATTTTTAAAAGTACAATTTTACAATAGAAAAATAGTAGCAATGCATTGGATTGTCACATTACTTTGTTTGTGTGCACATTTACCTATTTATTTTCACGGTATTACTGAACTTGTATTATGCAAAACTTTAAGACATTGTTTATTGGTTACACTGGTGTCCGGCTGTAGCACTAATTATCTGTGGAATATTTTGTAAGAAGTGTTCTTTATTTTTTTTGTACTTAGGACATGAACATTGTTTCTCACCATCTTATGTTAGGACAGGAAAAAAAAAACACTAAATATCTGTTTTTTCTCAATTTCTTATGCAGGTGTCTGATTCTTCTGTAACATTATCCTATACCACTGTGAATTTTCAGAGAACACAATGCCATCTAAACAGAGACGGAGTTCTGTGCAGAGACGAAACAGGTATCTTAGTAGTTCACTGTTGATTAAGAGTGGTCAAAAAACACACATGGTTGTTCAAGATGTAAACTGACTCAGAATTCAACTAAAGCAGTTAATTCACAGGTTGCACCCTCTACAGAAAAAGTACGTACTTGCTCAACTGCAAGGAAAAAAAATGTGGAGCCCAGCAACAGTTGCAGAAACCTTTGAGATGGAACACCAATGTTGCAAAGGCAAGCATAACAAAGCATATTAAGCAGTGGCGTAAAGCCGTGGCTGTTGATGGTCATCTGAGGAAGCAAAAGTTTTTTCGATCACTAGCCTCTAAAGCTAAGATCGACAGACTTATTGCTGCTGTGATGAGACGTGAGCGAAAAAGTGTAAAGAGTCATGTCTCTTTAATGAAATTGCATCTTAGAGTATGCACATTTGTAAATAGAGCAGTGTTTGTTCTTCAACACTTGTGGCATAAGATGGCACATGTTCTTAAGCAGTTCATAAAAGTTGTCTATGAGATAAAGATGAGGTAACAACGATATTCTGTCTTGAAGCTAGACAATATTTGTGATGTCTTCACAGGGCGCTGGCTGCATACACAGCACTCAGAGGCTTATTTATGAGAGGAGTCATATTATTCACAAAAAAAAAAGGACAGCAACTTCCGCATTGATGAGTCCAGTAAAGTGTGTAATGTTCTCAGTGTGTGTGATGACACTACAATGGAGTCAGACGATGAATGTGAGGGAAGTACTCAGCCCCGTAAATGTCACTGTCTGTCATGGACATGTGATGACACTTGCAACTGAAGGCAATCATCATTTGACAAAGTTGAGCACTTTATCAACCTGTTTGTCATTACTGATAGTAAAGACAGACATAAACTGTTTGAGACTATAGACCTTTGTGAGATCTGTCCACATACTGGACTTAAGGGTCACTCGCTTGCATGCCTAGATAGTGGTGTTTGTGACAGTGTCTTTCACCACATACGTATGCTGGGAGTGCATCAATCAGGCATGCAAAACTTTGTGTACAGGGTCTATGACGTTCGTTGAGTTGTCGCTCAGTATACTCATCTGAATGAGTTACTGCAGTCTGGTGACATGCATGGTGCCATTGCATTTCTGAAACAGCTGCAGCATCTCAGCAGTGTGACAGGTACTGTGATTGATCAGTCATCACTTGCTGATGGAAATTGTGTGTCTGTCTTAGAAACTGATATTCTGAAGCAGTTTGGGAAATCAATTGCCAAATTTGAGTTGGCAAAGACAGAGAAATTTGACTCTGTGTGTGTCTCATGTGATCGACTGTTACAAAAAACAAATGGTCACAGTGAACCTGGAAACCTTGTCACCATACAATGACATGTGGTTTCAACTGTTAGCATTTCTGCTGTTAAAGTGTGACTTTCAGTTTGACCCAATCATTGTGATGTGCAAGCACTGTTTTTCCAAAGTGAAGTGTAACATTCTGCCACCAGGTCAGTCTTGAACAACATGGAGGCTCATGTTACTCCAACTGAGACTGCCACATTGAATATGTTTGAACAGATTCTAATTCAGACAATGAAACCATTTCAAACTATTCTACGGCTAAATACTAAGACATGGAACATTCCACTAAAAGAACTCATTAGATTTCTTAAGGGTTCCGTAATGTATCTTCCACTTCCTCTACAGGAAAATGTTGAGGTGATTTCAACTGAGAATACGTTGATGATTCTTGTCAATGGTGTTCCAACAAAGTCAAAGGTCATTTGGCAGGATGTTGTCAATGTGGAGAAGGTGAAGCTTGCTCTTACTTATTTAAAGAGCAACAATCCCTTTTATGCAGACCTTGATATTGATCGAATGACCATTGTGTCTGTTGAACATGATCTGTTGGAAAGCACTAAACCTATGATTGAGAAGGTCAATGTGGAGACAAATGATAATGTGTATGAACAGTACACAATTCACCCACTACATGGGAGAGATCCAGTAGGGGACAATATTGATCTCTATCAAATGAAACAGGTGGAAGGTGAGCCTGTCAGCATTTGGGAGGCAACATTGGAAGCACGCTGTTTCCCAGACTTATTCCCAAGAGGGTCAGGTGGATGCCTAGATGAAAGAGAAGTGTGTGTACAGGGTGCTGAGTACTGTACTAGTCGCATGCTCAGTAAGGATGGCAAATTCAGATGGAATGTACAGTACCTGTTTCATCTCCTATGGGAGAGTGAGCTTAGCATACTGTCTGTGTCTATTGCTCATACTATTCGTCTTACAACTCCACTTGATGGAATTACAGCTGCACAGTTTCTGCAGAAACTGAAGCAGAAAGATGACAATGTGCAAATGAATTGCATTCTGTAAAGTCCATTCTGTAAAGTCTCCGTGGCACCAAAGAATACTGGTATCACAGACACTCTCAGGTGATAACCATGCTGCGAGAGTATGGACCAGCCGCATGGTTTGTCACCGTCAGTTGTGCCGAGTATGCCTGGGATGAGGTACTAGAACTGTTGAGGTGGGCAAATAATGATGTAGAGGGCATTTCATCAATGACTCTCGGTGAAATGTGCTCACTCGACCCTGTATCTGTGACAAGGTATTTCCACAAGAGATTCCACGACATTCTGACTTTCATTTTGTCAAAGGACAATCCGCCTCTTGGTGTCGTGGACCATTACTTCTGGAGGATGGAGTATCAGGCACATGGCGCTCCTCATATTCACATGTTACTGTGGATCAAGGATGTCCCATACATAGGTGAACATGAAGCAGCACAAGTGCTAGCATTCATTAAGCAGTACATTACTTGCTGTATCTTGGACAAGTATGACAGTCCTACACTGTGGAAGTTGGTGCAGAAGTTTCAATGCCATATTTGTGCCAAATACTGCCACCGGGTAATGAAGAACAAATCTGACTGGTACACAAGATGCCGTTTCGGATTTCCTAGACGTGTCTGTCAGGATGGTTGCATGAATGAACGTTTCTCAGCTATGCGACACCACTTGAAGGCAAAATCAATCAAGAGGGTTTATGAATTACCCAGAGAAGAGAATGAGGTGTACATCAATAACTACAACCCTACTCCTCTTCTAATGTGGCAAGCAAACATATATGTTCAGTTTGTGGCTGACAACTCATTGGCTCTGGTTCGGTACGTCACTTCGTACATAACTAAACATGAACAGACTAGCTTGCAAGATCTTTGGGAAGATATTGCCAGTTCAAGCAAATCACTGACATCTCAGCTCTGGTCACTGGGGTTGAAGACTATCACACAGAGAATGTGGCGCTTATGAGGCCAGTGATCGGCTGACTGGTGCACATTTATACGGCAAGTCTGATGCTGTGCGCTTCCTCAGTGTAAACTACAAAGAGAAGCATAAACGTGTACTTATTCCTCATGATGAGATTGAGGAACTGGCTCTCAAGAGTCCATCTTCAAGACATATCTTGAAGAACAACCTCATTGACACGTACTACCCCCGTAGGCATGAAGACATGGATCGAATGTGTTTATTTGAGGTGGCTAAGTGGTATGACTACAAGACAGATATCTCACCTGATTGTACACGCGACATTTACAAGGCCAAAGGAGTGGATGGCTGTCTTGTTAAGAGACATAAGCCTTGGCTCATTGACCACTGTAAGTTACATTTAGGCACATCTGAGAGCAGAGAGCATTACTACTTTGCTCTCCTATTTCTATGTAGACTGTGGAGGAATGAATCTGAATTAAAAGGTGACTGTGATACATTCGAGGAAGAATTCAATCACAGTTATGAGTCATTCAAAAGTGAGTACTCTGATACATATATTCAGAGGTTGAACACTGAAAAGGAGCAACTTGAGAAGGCACAGAAACTACTTGAAGAGGACACTCCTGTTAGTTCACAGGAGAATCTTGATCCAGAAGGACAAGGTATCCTTGGAGAACCTCTACCTCTGAATGTCCCAGAAGTACTCATATCGGAAGTGGAGAGTGCTATGGAACATGGCACACACTGCACTGTTGACCCAGCTGAGTTAAGAGAGAGACTCAACGAGCATCAACGGGTGGTTCACTCTGAGGTCACTGATGCTGTCTGGCATGGTTTACAACATGAACTCAAGAAATGTGACTGTGTAAAATACAAGCCACTACTGATGTTTGTAAGTGGCTCAGCCAGGACAGGAAAGAGTTTCCTTATAGAAGGTATAACGGCAGAAATACGAAATCTAATAGGGTCATCAGTGTCTGTTGCTGTTAGTGCTCCCACTGGACTGGTAGCATACAACATTGGAGGAATTACATTACACATTTTTTCTAATTTAGAGGGAGAGTGTTATTTAAATATTTCTTCTTCCAACAGTTACGTAATGATGGTTCAAAACCAGAATGCAACATTCCAGAAATTAAACATTGCTACAAGATGCACTGCCCAGGGAGCTGGTAGAGGTGGAGACTGTGGATGGTTTTAAGAGGGGATGGGACAGGTACAGGGGGAGGGTAAATCTGATCAGGCCCAATACAGGTGAAACATCTGGGACTGGGGATGGTATATCCCAAGGGGGAGGGGGGACACCAAAATCGGCCCTCAGTGCGGGTGCTGAAAATCGAGCAGACTCGAGAGACCGTTAGGCCTATTCTGCTGGCATTTTAGTATGTATGTTAGTATGTAAGATGGAATGTTAACAGGAAGAATATGCCACTGTGATCAGGCTGTTCATGACATTGTAATGGGGATTAATTTAAGGCTGCTGGAGCCATAACAGCCAATCAAATTGCAGCACTTTGACATCCTTTTTATAATTAATTTTATTTATTTAGTTTTTGTTGACCGGGTAAGTGCACTAGACAAATCCTGCCTATTTTCAGGCACGACCCGGGGGAGGGGTATACAGATGAAAGCCAACTGACTTTGAACCAGATTAAGCTGTTGATGGTATTTTTAGTGAATGAGGGGAAATTTGGCCAGGACACTGGGGAAATTCCCCTACTCTTTTCGATAAGTGCCATTGGATCTTTAACATCCACCTGAACTACCACCAATCCAGGCAGATGGGACCTATGTTTAACGTCTCATCCGAAAGACATTTTAAACTATGTCTACAGCATGGTGAGGGTGACAGGTGTGTTGTACTTATTAGGAACTGAATATTTAGCTCTGCAGCACCTGCTTTTATATTTAGTTGCTTCACTTGGTTGCCTCCACACTCAGTCCTGTAGCCCACCCCACCACCCCTTCTTGCACCCAAGAAAAGCACAAGACTTCACTGAAATGATCAAGCCAGGGTGCTGTTAGCCCACAGGAGGGCAAGAAAAATGCATTGTTTTGCTGATGTCATCTGCTCTTTCAGCAAATGCTACAGAAACAAGCATTTGTCAATGCCGAATGTTTGCTTGCTGGCATTGGCATTGGTAGTGTAGAAGTTACAGAGCTGCATAATAGAAATGGCAGTGAAGTATTGAACTGAAGCCAACCCCACCACCACCCTGCAGAGAGTGACAGGCATTGGGGTGTGCCTTTTGGGTCGTCAGGCATAATGGCCACGCCATTTCACCACACCTTATCCTGCAGACACTGACAAGTGTCATGGTGTGCCTTGGGGTATTTGGCCCTTATGCGTATCCCATTCCATCAGGAAATATGGTGAGATGGGTGTGGTATAGGAGAATGGGGTGAACTTTGGGGCCGAAGAGTCCAAGGCATACCTCGATGCCTCTCACTGGCTGCAGGATGTGGAATAGTATGAGCATTACAGGCAAGAATCCCAAGTCACACCCTGATGCCTGTCATTCTCTACAGGGTGGGCGTTATGGTTGGAAACCTAACACCTCAGGCATTCATTGGTATTTTCCTCCAAATTTTCAACATGGTTTTTGTGACCCCACCTCATGAACAGTGGCAATATCAGTTTGTTGGAAAGCTGCTTATGCACAGCGACTATGGCATTTAGCACCACAGGTGCAAAACACATTCGAACAGGATATGAAAAATGACAGCTGTACTGTTCATGGGAGGTGTAAAAATGGCAATGTTGCAAATCTGCAGTAAAATATTGAAAAAACTGGTGAAGTCACGAGCGTGCATAGAAACTGTACAACGCACACCCATAATGTAATTAGGTTGGGGATTTTTTACAGCAGATTGTCAACACAGGCATTTTGGGACCTCCGATCATGAACAGTGTCACTGTGATTTTCTTTCTCTGTCCCGAACAATGATTTCCCACAGTGACCATGCATCTCTGCGCTGAAAGTGTGAAAACACATTTCGGCCATGTTGTGAAAAATGACAGCTGTACTGTTCATAAGGAAGTGTGGAAAAATGCCACTGGTGAAAATCTGGACTGAAAATATTACAAAGTCATGAACTTATGAGGGTGCGTGGAAACTGCACAATGCTCACTCGTAATAGTCATTTTATGGACTTTTGTCACCAAATTTTCAACATAGCCATTTTAAGACCTCTGCTCATGAACAGTGTAACTGTGATTTTCTATATCTGTCCCAAACATTGCTTTCGAACACCAACTGCACCATTGTGCGCTACATATGTGGAAACACATTTGGGGTGACATGTGAAAAATGGCAGCTGTACTGTTCATAAGGAAGTGTAATAAAATGGCAATGTGGAAAATCTGGAGTGAAAATATAGAAAATTCGCAAACTTATGAGCGTGCGTAGGAACTGCGCAATGCACGCTCGTAAAACAGTCATTTTTAGGAATTTTTTCACCAAATTTTCAATATAGTCATTTTAAAACCTCTGCTCATGAACAGTGTCACTGTGATTTTCTTAATGTGTCCCATACATTGATTTCGCACACCGACTGCGCCTTTGTGCGCTACATGGGTGGAAACACGTTTTGGGCAAGATGTGAAAAATAACAGCTGTACTGCTCATAAGGAAGTGTAATAAAATGGCAATGTTGAAAATCTGGAGTGAAAATATTGAAAATTTGCAAACTTACAAGCATCGCGTAGGAACTGCGCAATGCGCACTAGTAAAACAGTCATTTTTAGGAATTTTTTCACCAAATTTTCAACATAGCCATTTTAAGACCTCTGCTCATTAACAGTGTCACTGTGATTTTCTTAATGTGTCCCATACATTGATTTTGCACACCAACTGCGCCATTGTGCGCTACATGGGCAGAAACATGTTTTAGGCAAGATGTGAAAATGATAGCTGTACTGCTCATAAGGAGGTGTGGTAAAATGGCAATGTTGAAAATCTGGAGTGAAAATATTGAAAATTCATGAACTTACGGCGTGCAGAAGAACTGCACAATGCTGCAGCTCATAAAACAGTAATTTTAGAATTTTCCACCAAATTTTCAACATAGGCTTTTGAGAGCCACCTTATGAACAGTGGCAGTGTCATTTCATTACTCGGCCCCAAAAGGTGATTTCGCACAGTGACTGCGAAATCACCCTTTAGGCCCGATTAACGCCATGACAGTGAAAGCATTCATGAGAGGGGTCTCAAAACCCCATGTTGAAAATTTGGTGCAAAAATTCAAAAAAATGGCTGAGATATGCAGCAAAGTTGAAAAACCCCTATCTATCCCATGATACAGCTTACCTGCATTTCCTCAGTTCGCGGTAGGCTTTGAAGAGTGCAGATGTGTTCCCGGTCCACGGAAGATCATCACACCGGAGTCCAGAGGTAAGTATGGGGTGAGTGGGGGTGTGGGGAGGCAGGGTGCGCAGTGGGTGAGCACGGGTGGGGGCAGAGACAGTGAGGGACCATTTTCAAGTTTCATTTTTTTTTTTTAAATGACGACTCGGGACGTTTGCCACGCTGGGATGGGCTCCCAGCGTGACACAAGGATGGCTGGTGGGGGGGCGTGGAGCTGATGGGGGATTGGGCACCCCTGTTGGAAAATAGCATCTGTTGTCATCCTGGGGTGGGCTCCCAGCGTGGCACCCTGTACTGGGGGGGACAAATGGAGCCGACGGGGGATTGGGCACCCCCCGTCGGCTATAAGATGTACAGCCATGCTGGGGTGGGCACCCAGCATGGCATATATAACTCTGCTTGAGGGCGCAGCTGATGGGGATTGGGCACCCCCGTCGGCTACAGTATCTTGGCGTGGGGGGGTGAGCATGCAGTATGCGTGCGTGTGTGTGTGTGTGTAGGGGGAGTGCGCATGAGCAGGCGATATCTTATCGCTACTCACTGAAGCGTAGCTCCCCCTTTCAACTGTATGCCACTGCATTTTGGAGCTGTCATAGACAGCTCCAGCAGGCATTGGCGAACTGCGGCTGTGCCTGCAAACAATCTCACTGAATTGGAAGAGGGCTGCCACACCTCCGAAAACTCGGATGATGGCACTATGTTTCTTGCACATGCGTGCAAGCAAACATAAAAATGGGTGTACTAGATGGACCCCTAGTCACCTTCTGCTATCACTGTTCTATGTTTCAGTTATGTGTGGTCCAGCACCATTGCAGTGGTAGAGTACACTTGGTTGTAGGTGGGGGGAGGTTGGGAGGCTTCAATCATACAAGACCTAGGTAATTTGTCAAGGGGGGCAGTAAGTGCAGAGAAGGGATTTCATAGCAGTGCTAGTGGTCTCTGGAATAATTGAGCATGTTAATTTCTTTTAATGTATGCCATTGTTCCAGATGCCCAGGTATCATTAACAGCTCCTTAAGATCTTGCACCTAGCAATACAATGTTATGGATCACACAATGGACTAAATATGAGTCTTTAGCACACCATTATCTATCCCCAGCTAATCTCCTGGCTTTCAGCAGGTGATGTTAAGTGCCCTTATTTTGTAACAATACCGTATTTCATCGTTTTGAAGCCGCCCTCATTTTCTAGCCGCCTTCGAATTGTAGCCCGTGTTAAAAATAAACTTTGTAATTAAAGCCACCCCTGTTTTTAAGCCGAAATTAACAACCAGTGTTGTTTAAAATTTAACTTTTAATAGAATATTCTCTTAATTTCACTCAAACAACTGATCTGGCAACTATTCAGTAGCAGGCAGTCATGGGCAGTTTTATATAGTACTCCATCACCTGCTTTGGTTCAGAATCCAAAGAGTCGTACAGCACACAATACGCCCTTTTACTCTGGAGTGTGTTTCTGCTCCCCATTCATTCACCGCAAGAGCTGTGCACCGGGTGACTGCAAATTTCTCCAGGCCTTGTCCTATTCTGTGGCCTCAAACAAGGTGGAGAGAGAACTCACAGAGTGGTTTATTTTCAGCAGGGAGCAGGGCTCAGTTACCTCCGTGTCAACATCCTGCTTCACTGCAGGATTAACATTTTACTCTTCAGAGCAGCTTTTCTATGCCACACAACGCAATGTACTGTACAGCCCCTTCACCTTCTACTCCAGGGCACCATTCTGTACCTCAAACAGAACAGACAACTACAGGGACAGTTTATTCTATCTACACCCCGTAGTTGTTTAAACAGCTTCTTTTCGTTCTCCTTTTGGGAGCATACTGCTTTGAGCTGGAAGGAATAAACTTACCCAGAACAGCTGTTTGCAATTATAGCCACCCTTGTTTAGATGCCGCCCTCGAATTAAAGCCTTTACCAAAATAAAATCATGCATTTAAAGCCGTGGTTACAAATCGATGAAATACGGTATATTTAACTACATCTAGTCTTGGTGTAATTTAAACAGAATTTACCCTCATAATTGGCAATATGACACAGAAAAGATAGCTCTTGGTGTATTAACATTCCATATTTTCCAAAGCAACTGACTACATTACCCTCATAAACACACAGTTTAGGCCCAACCCCTTCCCACCCCTCACCCACCCACCACAAATAGTTCCTTTATACCTGGGGTTCTGACATCATTTCCTCAAGAGTGCAAGGTGCATATCACTGTCATATCCTCTCTAGCACACTGCACTGACAATATAAGCATACACATTGTATAATATATATATTTCTATATAACAAACCAATCACACACACACACTCACACACACACAAAAAAAGTAGATAAACATGTGGGGAGTAGTGCAATGTAATGGCTGTTGGGCAGCAGTCTTCTGGGAGTCTTTCTGGAGGCTGAGATGCTGCCCTATTTGCAGACAACTCTCTGCCCTGAGGAAGTTGCCCATCTTCAGGCCACACTGGACAGTAGTAAGGGAACCTTCCCCCAGGCCACACTGGACAGTAGGAAGGGAACCTCCCCCATCCAGGGAGCACTAGAGCCACCACCACTACCTCAGAGGTTGCGAAGAAAGCACAGCAGTTGGACCACAGTAGGCTCTGGGAGGGTAAGGATGGTGGAACAGAGGCACACCCAGTCAGTTGTTCCACTCCACAATCCATACACCATTCTAGGGGAGCATAGCTCCCCTATGGATGCACCTGCAGAGGAGACTAAGAGGCTGAGGACAACTGTCACAAGGAGTACCACAGGAAGGAGGCAGAGGACACCACAAGGAAAGGCAGCTCCTGGTGGAGACTCAATTATTAGTGGGATAGAACTGGGGGAGCAGGAAAACCCGAGTAAGGTGCCTGCCTGGTGCCATGGCTTGGAGGGACAGGAAGCGCATCTTCAGGATCACGAGAACAGCTGCACGGGAGTCTGAGCTGGACATCATTGTCCACCTAGGGACAAATGACTTGGCTCAACATGAGATCAGAGCAGTGCAGAAGGACTTTGTAGAATTGGGGAGGGGCCTAAGACAAGTAGCACACACAGTATCCTTCTCAGAAGTGCTGCCTGTCAATGGAACGAGTGAGGCGAGGGTACTTTGCACCATGCAGTTTAATGAATGGTTGAAAAAATGGTGTGGAGCACAGGGGTTTGGCTTCATTGGGGTCTGGAGTTCCACCTGGAGGAACACCAGCCTATACTGGCAGGATGGTCTGCATCTGTCCAGGAAGGGAACAAGTCTTTTGAGCAATCGGTTTAAATGCTTCATTAGAAAGCTTTTAAACTAGTCAAGGGGGGAGGCACTGATAAGCAGCAGGAAAATCCCAGCCTCTCCCTACAAAACAGGGTACTAAATGAGAAAAAGACCGAGGTAGAAAGGTCAGTGGGGGATGCTGCAACAGAAGGTAAAGTCATCAAAAAATGGAGAGCAATGAGTACCAATGTCCATAGTCTGAGTAGCAAGCTTCCTGAATTAGTGGCCTTGATGGAGGAGGAACATCTGGATATTGTGGCAGTCACAGAAACATGGTACACACAAAACCATGACTGCAATGTAAACATACCAGGATACACTATCTACAGGAGGGACAGGGAGGGTAAAAGAGTAGGAGGAGTAGCTCTTTATATAAGGGAAGGAATCAAAGCAACAGAACAAAAGGGAAAACAGGGAGGAAAAGAAGCACTGTGGGTAAATTTGGAGACCGGCAATGGCACCACAATCCGCACAGGGGTTGTATACAGACCCCCTTCTCAGGGAGAGAAAATGGACAAGGAAATGATAGAAAGTATACTTAGAATGGCAGAAAAAGGAGATATTGCTGATGGGTGATCTGAATATGCAGATGTTAACTGGAGTGCAGTTGCAGCAGCCACTTCGAAGAGTGGGGTTATTCTAGATGCCCTACGGGGGGCATGCCTTAGACAACTAGTATTGGAGCCCACTCAAGAAGGAGCAATCTTAGACCTGGTTCTCTCAAATGGAGATGAAGAGAGGATCACAGATGTAGAAGTGGGTAGCCATCTGGGAACTAGCGACCATCGAACAAAATGGTTCACAATAAACACAGCAATAGAGTCAAGCCATACAAGGCAAAAGTACTGGACTTTAGGAGGGCTGACTTTGCCAAAATGGGTGAGTGCCTAAGGAATGCACTAGCAAATGGGCAGGAAGGAGGGGTGGAAGAACAATGAGGAATAATAAAACTGCCATCACAGGGTAACAAACGTTGTGTGAAGCAAATAAACAAAACAAAATGATGTAAGAAACCACTATGGTTCTGAAAGGAAGTGGCAATGAAGGTTCAAAGAAAAAGAGCATTCAGGAAGTACAAGGAATCACAGAAGGAGCAGGACAGAGAACTGTATCAGTTAAAGCAAAAGGAAGCTGGGAAGGCAGTCAGAACAGCAAGGTCCAAACGAGGAAAAGATAGCCAACTCCAGTTAAGAAGGGATAAAACCCTTTATAGGTACATCAGGGAGCGAAGGAAGACCAAGGGAGGGATAGTGAGGCTTAATAAAGGGAGGAGGGTGGGCAGAGGGTGACTGTAAAAGGCAGAGATACTAAACAAATATTTTGGTTCAGTATTTACAAAGGAAGAGGAGGTACCTAAAACAAACAGTAGAAACACTCTGGATACAGAAGTTGATACCAGCCCATTTACAGAAGAAAGGGTTCTGAAAGAACTCTTAAAACTGAAGGTGGACAAAGCAATGGGGCCTGATGGGATTCATCCCAGAATTCTAAAGAACTAAGGGTAGAACTAGTGACACCACTGACTACCCTCTTTAACAAATCATGGGAGGATGGGGTGGTACCGAGGACTGGAGGAGGGCAGATGTGATTCCCTTCACAAAAGTGGGAGCAAGACAGAAGCAGGAAACTACAGACCTGTTAGTTTAACCTCAGTAGTAGGGAAAATGATGGAATCACTTCTGAAGGAAAAGAATTGTCGAGTATCTAGAGGCCAGAGGGCACAGGACCCAAGGCAGCATGGATTCCAGCAGGAAGGTCATGCCAGACAAATCTGATAAATTTCTTTGACTGGGTGACCAAAGTAGTAGATCAGGGAGGTGCTGTGGACATGGCCTACCTAGACTTTACAAGGCATTTGACACAGTCCCACACAAAGATTAATATACAAGTTAGCCAGCCTGGGAGTGGGTCCCAAGATAACAGCCTGGGTAAAAGAATTGGCTGGATAATAGGACACAGACAGTAATAGTAAATGGATTCCACTCTGAAGAAAAGAGGGTTACTAGTGGGGTACCGCAGGGTTCAGTATTAGGACCGGTCCTCTTCAATGTCTTTATAAGCGACATTGCAGAGGGACTGGAAGGAAAAGTAGTCTCTTTGCAGATGACACAAAGATCTGCAACAGAGTTGATGCACAAGGTGGGGTGGAAAGGATGAGAAGGGACTTGGCAAGGTTATAAAATGGTCAAATGTATGGCAGCTTAGATTCAATGCTAAGAAGTGCAAGGTAATGCACCTGGGAAACAAAAACCCAGGGGAAGAGTACACAATGGGGGGTGAGATACTAACAACAACCAAAATGGAAAGGGACCTGGGGGTAGTCATATCAGATGACCTAAAGGTGGGCAAGCAATGTGAGAGGGCAGCAAGGAGGGCTGGGGGGATACTGACCGCATCTGGAGTACTGTGTGCAGTTCTGGAGACCCAATCTCCGCAAAGACATAGACAGAATGGAAGCTGTCCAGAGGAGGGCAACTAAAATGGTGCAGGGTCTGCACCGGAAGACATATGAAGAGAGACTTAAGGAGCTTAATATGTATAGCCTCGAGGAAAGGAGGGAGAGGGGGGACATGATAGAAACTTTCAAGTTCCTCAAGGGAATCAACAAAGTCCAAGAGGGTAGCATCTTTCAAAAAAAGAGGTGTGCAAGAACAAGGGGGTGCAATCTGAAGATAGAGGGTGGACGCCTCAGAAGTAATTTAAGGAAGTATTTTTTCACAAAGAGGGTTGTGGATGCATGGAACAGCCTTCCGGAGGAGGTTGTGGAGTCAAAAACAGTGGTGGAATTCAAGCATGCATGGGACAGTCATAAGGCAATTCTAGGGGTTGGGGGTAGGAAGAAGTAGGCTGCTGGTTAACTAGAATCTGCAGCTAATCCATTAGGTAGGGAAATGGGCAGACTGGGTGGGCCAAACGGTCCTTATCTGCTGTCAAATTCTATGTTCTATGTTTCTATAAACATACAATTTGACACTAGGTAAGGACCACAGGGACCATCCTAGTCTGCCCATTTTCTTCACAAACTTCATTATGCAGCCGTGGTGGATCTGACAAGAATTTGTCATTTGTGAGATGTCAGGGAGCTGGGTGAACTGCCACTTCAGTGCATAGTTTATTCAAACAGTCACACTGTCTTCATTAACTTCCACCAAGGTGTAAATTCCACTGGCTACTGAGTCTGGTAACTAAAAAGCTCATGTGAGGTCCATGCATACCCAGCATTAGTCATTAATTTCAAAAGTCTTGTTCTCTGTTCCTGCAAGCCAACTGTCAGAACGAGCTCTAAGGCTGAGAGAATCTGTGAATAAAGGCAACAAAGTAAAATGAACAAGAAAATGGCTTGAGTTGAAGTGCAGAGTTACCATAATCCCTGTTCCAGTTAAAATGCGACTGAAGTTTACACATAAAAATAAATTACTATCTTACTGTGTCTATTTTTTAAGTCTTGTGCATAATGAATACTGTATGTAAACACATTTTTTGTATTTTAGATTTAAAAACCCTCAAAGTCAATTTTGTTTGGTTTTGCACAGGAAAGATCACTATGCTCTCAAAAAAGGCAAAGGTTATTAAAAATGACCCAGAGATACTTTATTTTCCTCTGTGGTTTGTATCACTTTCACCTTTCCGGTCCAAAATGTGACCATCTTGAGGGTTTCTTATTACAGCTCTTGCATATCCAAGACCACTCAATCCTTTTTAAATGTTATCTTTATCTATTTAAAGATCAATTCTACTGAAAAACACAAAACAATTGAATATTGAAGGAAGAAAAGTGGGAAATGTGAAGCACAAGCTTTGCAGATGGCATTTAGAAATCTGCATGCTGCAAAGGAAAACCAAAATCCACTATAAGACTAGAAGGATTGTGTTTGAAAGATGTTATCAATGAAGGAGAATTTCTAGCCAGAAATCACAGGGAGGGCCATTATTGTTGAAGTGTTAAGAAATTGTTTATCTTCGCATTCTGTTTAGTTTATGAAGTCTACCTGCTACCATATGGGCTTGTCTATGAGGTGGTTTTTTGGGAATTTATTTACCTAGGATAGGCCTGCAGAGATGCAATATCTCCTTGCCATTGAGGTCCTGTCTGTACTTAGTTTTACAGCTGAGGGACTGACGAGCATGGAGCTAATGTGACTTGCTGAGTACGTGCTGAGTCAGTGGCTCCGGTGGGATCTGAACTTGGGTGTCCTGGTTCCGTAGCCTGTGATCTAACTACTAGACCACACTGCCATCCCACGCCTATTGTCATTGGTAGTGTCAGAGTAGAACTGTGTTTTGGAATACTGCACCAATCAATGGCACCTATGCGCCATTCGTGTTTGGGTATGTGCGATAGGCACGTACCCTGCCTGCACAGCTCTGCACCTACAGACAGGTGAGTGATGGCCAGCATTCATGATCGCCGGCTACCACAGAGTGCCTGTCCATAGTCCTGCCCCCCCAGTGCACTGGTGCATGGGGGGAGGTGGATAGAAGGACACAGAAGGACATCCAATCTGATGCCTCACTTGGTCCCAGAATAAATCCCCTGCTCCGTGTGGAGCAGGGGATTGTGGGAAAGTGTGAGTCTGTAAAGCAATGGACAAAGGGTGAGTACCTGAATTGCTCCCCAAACCCTGCCTTCCTGACCGGAAGGCTGGGGAGGCATGGCATGTTGTTGTTTTCTGCCCACCACAGTCATCAGGTGTCTTCCACAGAGGATGCACAGAGGATACAGTAGAGTGCCTGCTGCTATATCTTGTGCCCCCTCCCCAGCACTCTGCAGCTTTGTGAATGGCATGGAGTGCAGGAATGCCTCCAGCCATGCCCCCAGACTGACTGCACATGTAGCTGAGTGCATGGCTAGGAGATCAACTGTGGAAGGGGCAGACTTCCCTTCCATGAATACTGCCAGGGGTCTGTGGGACCCCCGTTGCATGGTTCTTGGTCTTAGGTATGCCTACACAATGCAGATCTCTGGCACATAGGTATTACACCCTGATGCGCATGGGGACCAATGATTGTAAAAGTGCAGTGATGATGTTGCATATAATAAACTGACTAGCAAAAGCAATCCAAATGTTTTCTTTCATGTTCAGGTTCTTATTTCCATGTCTGGATTGCTGGCTGTAGGTTTCTTATGAAGAGCTGTGATGCTAGCCAAATAAGAAAAAGGTGCTGGAGGTATGACCACAGTTTCTATACAGGACTGTACTTGAGAAATCAAGGGTACTACCAAAACAAGTCTAGGTGCTCACACATTACTCTTTAGTGTGTCTGTATGGATTAAGTCATTTTAATATCAATTAATAAAATCATTTTCATTGGTGCTCATTTTTCAGAGAGCAATACGTCTAAAAATAGAAGAAAGTATTGTTCTCATTCTTGTTCTTTTTTTATTTAGTAAACTTTACTAACATTTTTCAACAACAGAAAGAACAAGAAAACAAAATCTTACACCCAATACAGAACATGGTCCAATGTGTACATGAATTGCTGGAGTGAAGCAAAACTAACAAACATTTGTCAATGCCGAATGTTTGTTTGCTTGCTGGCATTAGCAGTGAAAGTGCAGGAGTTAGACAGATGTAGAATAGGAATAGCAGCAAAGTATTGAACTGACACCAGCTCCACCCCCACCCTGCAGAGATGGACAGGCATTGGGGTGTGCCTTTGGGTCATTGCCTATAATGGTCATGACATTTCACCTCAACCTACCCTGCAGACACTAACAAGTGTTGAGGTGTGCCTTGTGGTGTTCGTGCTTTATACTCACCTCATTCCATAAAGAAATATGCTGAAATTGGTGCAGTATAGGAGAATGGGGTGAACTCTGCGGCCATAGAGTCCAAGGTGCACCCCGATGCCTGTCACTGGCTGCAGGGTGGGGGTGGGGGTGTAATGGCATGAGCATTAATGTCGACAATCCCAAGTCACACTCCTGTCAGTCCCTATAGGGTAGGGAGTTATGGTCAAAAAGCCTGAGCATTTCTTGTTATTTTCACTTCAAGTTTTCAACATGGGTTTTTTGTGACCCCATTGCGTGAACAATGACACTATCAGTTCGTTAGCCGAAAGGTGATTTTGCACAGTGACTGCGCCATTTGGCACCACAGGTGCAAAAACACATTTCGAACAGGATGTGAAAAATGACAGCTGTACTGTTCATGAGAAGGTGTAAAAAAATGGTAATGTTGAAAATCTGGAATGTGTGCAGAAACTGCACAACGCACACCCGTAATGTAATTATTTTGGGGATTTTTTACACCAGATTTTCAACACAGGCATTTTGGGACCTCCATTCATGAACAGTAACACTGTGATTTTCTTAATCTGTCCCAAACACTGATGTCCCACAGCGACCGTGCTATTCTGTGCAAGAAGTGTGAAAACACATTTTGGCCAGTATGTGAAAAATGACAGCTGTACTGTTCATAAGGAGGTGTGGAAAAATGCCAATGTTGAAAATCTGGAGTGAAAATATTACAAATTCATGAAGTTATAAGGGTGCGTGGAAACTGTGCAATGCACACTCGTAACACAATCATTTTATGGACTTCCGTCACCAAATTTTCAACATAAGCATTTTAAGACCTCTGTTCATGAAGAGTGCCACTGTGATTTTCTTAATCTGTCCCAAACATTGATTTCACACACCAACTGCGCTATTGTGTGCTACATGTGCGAAAACACATTTCGGGTGAGATGTGAAAAATGACAGCTGTACTGTTCATAAGGAGGTGTGGTAAAATGGCAATGCTGAAAATCTGGAGTGAAAATATTAAAAATTCTCTAAGTTATGACTGTGCAATGCACACTTGTAAAACAGTCATTTTGGGGAATTTTTTCACCAAATTTTCAACATAGGGTTTTTGGGGGCCTACCTCATGAACTATGACACTGTCATTTTGTTAATCAGTCCCAAAAGGAGGTTCCATGCAGTGACTGTGAAATAACCCTTTGGGACCAAATAACAAAATGACAGTGACTGAGATCATGAGGTGGGTCCAAGAACTCCATGTTGAAAATTTGGTGAAAAATTCACATAAGCCTAGATATCCACCCACGCTGAAAACCCTATTTATGCCATTATACAGCTTACTGGCATTTCTTCAGTTCACAGTTGGCTTTGAAGAGTGTGGACATGTTCCCGGTCCACCAAAGATCATCGTGCCGAGCTCTGGAGGTAAGTATGGGGTGAGGGGGGTGTGGGGAGGTAGGGTGTGCAGCAGGGTGGGTGTGGGTTGGGAAGGGGGCACGAGAGACTGTGAAGGACCGTTTTCTGTTTTTACAGGTTTAATCAGAATAATACAACAACGTGGGATGCTTTGCACACACTGGGGTGGGCTCCCAGCATGTCAGCACACCTGGGTGTTTCTTTTGGGGGTGGGCTGGAACCGAAGGGAACTGGGCACCCCCATCATAAACTTCACTGCCAGAGATTTCATGTTAGTCACCAAGGTAGGAAAAAGGTATGCGTCACTCTTTTTTTTATTGTTTACTCTAATAATTCTTGCATTATAATTGCTCATCAAAATGAGACGTGACAACACTTTGATGTTCATGCTTCCAGCCTGGTGTCAATGACTTTCTCAATGCATGGGAGGAAATCAAGAAACTGCTTGCTCAGTGCCTCATCAATGCTGTTCCATGCAAATTAGGAGAACGTTTTTGTTTTTTTGTTATATCAGTTTAATGACTCCACTGAAAATCTCAACCTATCAGGTTTCCAATCTAATGATTATTATTTCATGACACTTTACTGCTAGATTAACAGGGCCGGGAGAGAATGGAGAAGTAGAGGGGCTGCTGCTGCCTATTCTAATGTGGCCGGGGTGCAGGGGGAGGCAGCAGGACACGGCTGGAAGAGCCTGAGTGTAGAAGGAGCCCCAGACAAACAGTAAGAGTGAGAGTGAGTGAATGAGAGGGTGTGTGAGAGAGGAATGGAACTCGATTGCACTGCACTCCTTCCTCCGCTGGTAACTGGAGAGTCTGATGTTTCTGTGAGCGGGAGCGCTGAGCCGAGCTCTAGCTCCCACACCACCAGATTCATTTTAAGATGCTGCCGAAGGAAATAGGAAGATAGGAATGTCACCGCCAATGAGACCTCATGGGTCCTGCTGCCAATCATGAGACTCATCTGCCTTCAATGGAATAGTAGCAGTGAACTTCAAACAAAACCAGACAATGCAGCTGTAATTGGCTGCTGCAGTCAGGGTCCACCCCGCAGCAAAAACAGCTGATTGTGTAGTGACGGGGTGCTCTCTGATTGCAGCGGCCAGTATCTTTGAACATAGTGGCATGCTCATTAACTGCCATCATTGACAGCATGCTCCTCTAGTCACCGTGGCAGACACCAGCCCCAGAACGGACTGCTGCCATTTGGCTCAACACTGCCACGCCTCCACAACTCACTTGTGAGAGAAGTTGATAGAAACATAGAATTTGACGGCAGATAAGGACCGCTTGGCCCACCTAGTCTGCCCATTTTTCTACCTAACAGATAAGCTGCAGATCCTAGTTAACCAACAGCTTACTTCCTCCTACCCCCCACTAGGACTGCCTTATGCCTGTCCCATGCATTCTTGAATTCCCCCACTGTTCTTGACTCCACGACCTCCTCAGGAGGCTGTTCCATGCATCCACAACCCTCTCTGTGAAAAATACTTCCTCACATTACCTTGAGCTGTCCCCCCTCTATCTTCAAATTGTGCCCCCTTGTTCTTGCACATCTCTTTTTCTGGAAGATGCTACCCTCTTGGACTTTGTTGATTCCCTTGAGGTACTTGAAAGTTTCTATCATGTCCCCTCTCTCCCTTCTTTCCTCAAGGGTATACATATTAGGTTCCTTTAGTCTTTCTTCGTATGTCTTCTGGTGCAGACCCTGCACCATTTGGATTATCTCCTCTGGACAGCCTCCACTCTGTCTATGTCTTTGCGGAGATGGGGTCTCCAGAACTGCACACAGTACTCCAGATGGGGTCTCACCAACTGTCTGTACAGAGGGATAACAACTTCCTGTTTTCTACTATTGATGCCTCTTCCTATGCATCCCAGTATCCCCCAGCCTTCCTTACTGCCTTCTCACATTGCTTGCTCACCTTTAGGTCATCTGATATAATTACCCCAGGTCCCTTTCTATTTTACTGTTGTCAGTATCTCACCCCCATTGTGTATGCTTCCTCTGGGTTTTGTTTCCCAGGTGCATTACCTTGCACTTCTTTGCATTGAATCTGAGCTGCCATACATTTGACCATTCCTCCAACCTTGCCAAGTTCCTTCTCATCCTTTCCACTCCATCTTGTGTATCAACCTGTTGCAGATCTTTGTGTCATCTGCAAAAGACATACTTTTCCTTCAGTTCCTCTGCAATGTCACTTATAAAGATATTAAAAGGACCGGTCCAGTACTGAACCTCGGTACCCGCTAGTAACCCTCCTTTCTTCACTGTGTACTCCATTTACTACTACCCTTTGCTTCCTGTTGTCTAGCCAATTTTTTATCCAGGCTACTACCTTGGGACCCACTCCAAGGCTGGCTATCTTGTGTATTAATCTTTTGTGTGGGACTGTATCAAATGCCTTGCTAAAGTCTAGGTAGGCCATGTCCACAGCCCCTCCCTGGTCTACTACTTTGGTCACCCAGTCAAAGAAATCTATTAGATTCATCTGACACGACCTTCCCATCGTGAACTCATGCTGCCTTGGGTCCTGTGCCCCACTGGCCTCTAGGTACTCAACAATTCTTTCCTTCAGAAGTGATTACATCATTTTTCCTACCACTGAGGTCAAACTAACTGGTCTGTAGTTTCCTGCCTCTGTCCTGCTCCCACTTTTGTGAAGAGAAATCACATCTGCCCTCCTCTAGTCCTCGGGTACCACCCCCTCCTCCCATGATTTGTTAAAGAGAGTAGTCAGCGGTGTCACTAGTTCTACCCTTAGTTCTTTTAAAATTCTTGGGTGAATCCCATCAGCCCTCATTGTTTTGTCCACCTTCAATTTTATTAGTTCTTTCAGAACCCTTTCTTCTGTAAATGGACTGGTATCGACCCCTGTCTTCAGAGTGCTTCTCTTGTTTGGTTTAGGTAACTCCCCCTCCTCTTCCTTTGTGAATACTGAGCAGAAATATTCGTTCAGTATCCCTGTTTTTTCACTGTCACCCTCTACCCACATTCCTTCCCCTTTATTAAGCTTCAGAATCCCTCCTTTGGTCTTTCTTCTCTCTCTAATGTACCTATAAAAGGTCTTATCCCCCTTCTTAACAGAATTGGCTATCCTTTCCTCGGTTTGGTCCTTTGCTATTCTGACTGCCTTCCCAGCCTCTTTCTGCTTTAACTGATAAAGTTCTCTGTCCTGCTCCTTCTGAGTTTCCTTATATTTCCTGAATGCTGTCCTTTTCTCCTTAACCTTCTCTGCCACCTCTTTTGAGAACCATAGCGTTTTTTTCCTTCATTGTGTTTTATTGATTTGCTTTACACAAAGGCCTCTGTGATGACTGTTTTGATCACTCCTCATTGTTTCTCCACCCCTCCTTCTTGCCTGTTTGCTAGTGCTTTTCTGAGGCACTCTCTCATTTTCCCAAAGTCAGCCCTCCGAAAGTCCAGTACCCTTGTTTTTGTATGGCTTGATTGTATGGCTGTGTTTATTGTGAACCACACTGTTTGGTGGTCACTTGTTCCCAGATGGCTACCCACTTCTAAATCTGAGATTCTTTCTCCGTCCCAATTTGAGAGTACCAGGTATAAGACTGCTCCCTCCCGAGTGGGTTCCAATACTAGCTGTCTGAGGCATGCCCCCTGTAGGGCATCAAGAATGACTCTGCTCTTGGATGTATCTGCAGCAAAGGTGCTCCAGTTAACATCTGGCATATTCAGGTCCCCCATCAACAATTTCTCCCCTTTTTCTGCCATTCTAAGAAAGCCTTCTATCATTTCCTTGTCCATTCCTCCCTGACATGGGGTCTGTATACAACCCCATGTGGATTTAGTGCCATTCCTGTCTCCAGGGTGATCAAAGTGCCTCATCTGCTCCATGTTTACTCTTTAGTTCTGTTGCTTTGATCCTTCCTTTACACAGAGAGCTACTACTCCTCCTCCTCTTTACCCTTCCTGTCCCTCCTGTAGATTGTTATCCTGGTATGTTGACATCCCAGTCATGGTTCTCTGTGTACCATGTTTCTGTGACTGCCACAGTATCCAGGCAACCCTCTTCCATCAAGGCCACTAGTTCAGGGAGCTTGTTACACAGACTATGGGCATTGGTACTCATCACCCTCCACTTTTTGATAGCCTTACCCCTTTTAGCCACATTTCTGTCCTTACTGCCGTTGCCTTTTTTTACATTTAAATCTGTTCTGCTCCCTAATAACTTCTGTACCTTGGTGTTTACCTCACTAATCACCATGTTGTGTGGGAGGAGGCTGGGATTTCCCTGCTCCTTTTCAGTGCCTCCCCCCTTGGCTAGTTTAAATGCTTGCCAATGAAGCATTTAAACCTCTCACCTAGGATCCTGGTTCCCCCGGACAGATGCAGACCATCACACCAGTGTAGGTCTGCATCCCCTCAAATGGCTCCCAGTCCCCAATGAAGCCAAAACCTGAGCTCCACACCAGTTTTTCAACCACTCATTGAATTCCCTGGTGAGGAGTGCCCTAACATCTCCCTTGCCATAGACAGGCAGCACCTCCCAGAAGGTTACGTATGCGCTACTTGTCTAAGGCCCCTTCCCAACTCTACAAACCCTCTTGCACTGCTCTGATCCCATTCCTAGCCAGGTCATTTGTCCCTAGGTGGACAATGACATCCAGCTCCCCCCTCCGTGCAGCTCCTCCCACGATCCTGAGATTCGCCTCTGTCCCTCCAAGCCATGGCGCCAGGAAGGCACCTACCTCCTCTCCCTTCCTCCCCATTTCTACCCCTAATGATTGAGTCTCCCACCAGGAGTTGTTTCCTTCCCCTGTGGGGTCCCATGCCACCCTCCTGTGGGTCTCCTTTGTGAAGGTTCCCAGCATCCTCCTTGGTCTCCACTGCAGGTGCCTCCATAGAGGAACCACTATCCACCTGAAGAGCAAATGAATTGTGGAGAGGTACAGCTGGAGGGATGCAACTCTGTTCCACCACCCTCTCCCTTCCTGAGCCCACCCTGGTCCAGCCTCTCCTCTTTCTTGGCAACCTCTGAGGTAGTGGAATTGGCCCTGGTGGTCCCTGGGTGGGGGAGGAGGTTTCACGAATCCTAGCCAAGTCAGCCTGGAGATGGGCAACCTCCTCTCTCAGACCAGCGAGGTGCCTGCAAATAGGGCAGCATCGCAGCCTCCAGAATGTCTCCCGGAACACTGCCGCCCCACAGCCATTGCACTGCACCACTCCTAACATGTCTTATTTTGTGTCCCCTCTACTGTTTCTCTGGATGCTTACTCTCTCCTCTCCTTACAACTCTCACCCTTCCTGTTCTGGGACAGCAACTTCCTGTCTTCTTCAGTAGCCTCCTTCTGCCTTGCTCAATATCAGACCACCAGCAGCTAGGAGGGGAGAGTGAGCTACTTTTTTCCTTTAGGGTTGACAAAACCAATGTTTCTCTATGATTCTTTCCTTCCTACTGCCAAACAGGAAGTTCCTGTTGACAGTCAAATCCAGTGGCTATAAAAGTAGAACTGGCTTTGGGTGGGTGGATGGAGGGCAATTAGTAAGAAAAAAGGCTAGCAACAGGAAGTTGTAATTTGACTCACCTGCTTTTATAGTGTCTAAACCACACCCTCAATTAAGCTCTCTTTCCTCCTACTGGTTTAGCAAAGTCAGCTGATACAGAACCCTTCCCAGCACAGAACACACAGTGACTTTCTTTTCTTTTTAACCCTAAATAAGACCCCTTCTACTTCTAATAAAATTATCTGTCTACTTAATCTTAACAGACAATGACTCCTGCTGAGATATAAGTTTTAAATTAATAAGAAAATGTAGCTTCTTTTAGTTAGCTGCTTTCTGCTCTACAAGCAAGGCTAGCAACAGGAAGTTGTAATTTGACTCATCTGCTTTTATAGTGTCTAAACCACACCCCAATGTAAGCTCTCTTTCCTCCTACTGGTTTAGCAAAGTCAGCTGATACAGAACCCTCCCATGCACAGAACACACACTGACTTTCTTTCTTTTCTTTCATTTTTTTTAACCCTAAATAAGACCCCTTCTACTTCTAATAAAGTTATCTGTCTACTTAATCTTAACAGACAATGACTCCTGCTGAGATGTAAGTTTTAAATTAATAAGAAAATGTAGCTTCTTTTAGTTAGCTGCTTTCTGCTCTACAAGCAAGGCTAGCAACCTGCACATGCATGCAAGCAAACACAAAAATGACAACAACCATCCCTCCCCACCCACTACCACCCCCTCCCTCTCATCTGCAACCCTACTAAGCTACAAAACCTGAAATCAGGATAGGCATCTTCCAACATCACAAAGGGCAAAGGGCCAAAGGACCAGAGTGTGGTCAGGGGGAGCCCTGGGAGCCTCAGAGGGACAATAAAGTATAAAGTGACTCCCAGTTACGGGGGGAAAAGCTGAGGTCTCTTTCACATTGATGCTATGTGTTTCTCCAGTTGGAGAGCCAACAGGATCTCATAGTACCACTCTAAGATGGGTGAGAGAACATTGTTCTTCCAGCGTCGTAACATAATGAGCTTAGCTGTGGCAACCACAAGAGATAAATGGGCTTTTCTAACATTAGGAGTGCTGGGAGGAAAAATAGCCAATAAACAACTCACGGGGATAAAAAAGTTGTCCAAACCCAAAAGGGGTCCAGGACTTGCTGGATGGAATGCCAAAAATGCCAGATCTTGACACACTCCCATAACATATGAAAAAGGGAACTGGGGACCTCTGTCCTCATTCTCGTTCTTTTTGAAGAAACAAAACATATAGCTGTGACAACCAAACAACATTTTGCTGGTAGTCTGAATTATTTTGTCATCTGCTAGTTACTTTTTATAGAAGTGGGGGCCAAGATTCATTAATTAACTGTGACAAAGCGTGCTTATTTTGGAGATTTCAGCTGCCCAGCAACATCATAAATGGTGTTTAAAGTGATTTTGTGAGCTTTTGCAAATGCCTTTTTCACATACTATGCCGTTGCCACCCATGCTTCAGATGTTGAAGCTCCAATTTGCTTTTTTTTGTTTTTTTACTTATTTTATTTATTTCTCCTAAGCTTGGGGGAACTATATCTATGGTCCCCACCATCCGGTAATCACTTTGACCCCGCCCGAGCCGCAGCTTGCGCTCAACCCCTATGCCCTCCCCTCCTAATCCACATCATAATGGAGACTTACCCCGCTCACCATGGAAGGCCAGGTGAGCACCAGGAGAGCTAACTTTGGTGAGTCTGCCGCAACTCCTGTGGACCACCATCACATGCATGGGGAGACTTTCTTCTTATGCTTCCCCCCAATGGTATGGGTATGCAACGATGCCAAGGATGTTCCGTGCGCGTGCCCGGCACATCCAGCGTCGATCCCACAGTGGACCATGATTTGTACCAACCCCCAGCCACTGCCAGGAGACAGCACATCCGCAGTCATCCCTTCCCACCCTCCCCGGATGGAGGAGAGCAGTCCCTGGGAGGCTCAATCCACCTCCCTTCCAGCTGACCGCCAGCACCTGAGGTCGCTCCCAACCCCAGGTTGCTGGCATGGCATCCAGCACCTCAACCATCAATGCCACTGGGCCAGTAGCAATTTGTTTTGTAAAAAAAATTTGTCATAGTCATTTTTATTTATGTTTAATCAGCACTGTGTCCTCCAGTTTTCTGTGTGCAGTCACAATCCCAGAATGATGTCATGCAAGGGAACTGCCAATGTTTTACATACAGCACCAAGGAATTCTGGGTAAATTAAAATGTTGATGTAAATGTTAGTTACTCAGAGGAGCAGTCCCTTATTTTAGTAGTGGTGACTGCACCTAATATGTAGATGTCCATAGCAAGGCATTGTGGGTACAATAAGTTGTTTTCCAATTCCCTTACTGTGAGATGCAGTCTCATATTTTTGTAGTGGCTTCAACAATAAAGGCTCTCATATGTTTATTTGCAAAATAAGGCACTGTGCTTATAGTATCTAGCTGACAAGAATTCTTTACTGAGAGATATAGACTCCTATGTCAGTGGTGTAGATGTCTGCAATATCAAGACTGACCAACAGAGCTCTCCGTTTCCAAACAGTGCTTTAAAGCTTTGTTTCCCTTGCATGATGCCATGCTTGGGGGTTGCGGCATGAAGAAAAAAAAGGGATGGGTTATGCAAATGAAGCAGAGCACAGAAATAATAGCATTTATTTAATGGAAAACAGCAGTTTTTGGCAGTTTGAATGGAAAGAGAGTGAATCACAACTCCTACAGGTTACTACAGTTTACTAATCCCATTTGCTATGGCACAGCTCACAAAATCACTTTAACCTTCACTGTGAAGGCTTCCTGAAAGGGGATAGGGTTGTTAATGAACAAGGCTAGGAGACACTATTTATCTATTGAACCCAGCCATATTCTTTCAGTTGCTAAATAATCTTCAAGAAGAAGTCGAAAATATAACTTCTTGTCTGTGGTAATGCTGCTCCTGTTGTTCCTGGCTGCCCCATCCTCCTGTGCCTTCTCCTTCCCCTCCATTAGGTACTGCTCTAAAGAACTAAAATGATTTAGCTCTCAGACACTGCATTTACAGAACTTGTTGCCTGTGTTAATGTAGCTCCTGCGGCTGCTGCCACCCTATCTTGCCATGCCTCCTCTTTGTGGTGCTATCCCATAGAAGATTTGAATACCCACAGGATATTGTTACACTATTGTTAGCTGGCTGATTTTATTTCAGATACTGTGAAAGTGTCACCCTGCACCCACCTTCCCACTCACCCCCCACAGTGGAAAGTGGAATAATATAGAAGGAACACACTCTGTCTGTCGTATAATATGCTTTCACTACCAATATTTAAGAATGTATGTGTTAAGAGTTCTCTGTGGTGGTGGGAAGTGTTCCGTTCATTCATTGCCATGATGCAACACCAATATATGACATGTTCTGGCATTAAGTGCACTGATTTGAAATTATGAAGCTTATCATCAGGCATCTTTCTTACGGCCAGTCCTAGGCCCAGATATTCAAAACTTTGCCCTGGGGCTAAATAAGCACTGCCCGGCATGCAAACTTAGCCCGGAGCATCTAGCCCGCTATATTCAAATGGAATAGCCCGGCACTAAATCTGCTGAATATAGCATGCAAAGGAAGCCGGACAAACTGGGCTGGGAGTGCAGGGCAAAATTAGCCTGGTAATAAGACAGTACTGAATATAGCAAATAAGACTGCAATGAATTTAGCTCCCAGGCAGTAGTGCAAACACCCACAGAAACACAGTGCAGAGGTGATACTGCCCGCCCTGGAACACATGCAAAGAATAACAGCCCTGAATGTGAGAACAAGAGCAGACAGTAGTGCAGTACCGCTGTGAATGCCAAGGAACACCCAGGACCCACATGTGACAACCACAGAACAGTACAAGCCGCCTAAAATACCCAAGCACCCAAAAATGACACAGGACACAGGGATGTCAGGAATGTGAATTTATAAACTGAAAAGGCAACAAGAATGGCACAAGAAATGCCAGAACAGTAACAGAATAAACAACAATAGCCAACCACAGCAACAAACAACAGTACAAAAACTACAGGATAACAACAAAGCAAACAAAGCCTAACAGAAAACTGGTTATTAAACTGAAATGGGCATAGCAAAATGAGTAACACTATCTAAACAAGGTAAGCAATAACATATTTACAATCTATACATATGTACAGTAAGGCAGCAGAAATGTAGGGGAAGGGGAAAAGGATGTGGACACAGACAGCAAAGGAGGGCAAAAGAAAGGGAACAACTGAGGGTCAGGCAGGGGGTGGCGGTGGGCAGGAAGAAAAACTAAAAAGAGGCCACAGCTGAGACTGATTGCTGGAGGGTGCTGGCAGACGTGCCTCCAGTATAGATGGCATCTTCCTGGTCTCCGAGATCAAAATAGCCTGCTGCTCTATAAGTGTCCCCTGCTGGTGCACAATCCTCCTCAGGAGCTCATCCCTCCCCTCAGACTCCTCCGGAAGTGTGGCCCACAGTGAGGAATGGCATGGACCTACAGGAGAAAGGGGGACCATGTCAGGATGGGATACCAACAAGGAGGCACAATGCAACCCCAGGTGGCAACCCAGGGGTGGACAGCATGTCCCAACAACCATGCCCTCATGGCAATACAAAACACAATGCAATGCTCACCCGACACGCGCCTGCGTGACGAGGCAGGATGACACAGGCAGCAAGCACCATCCCAATGTACACAGACGTGTGGAAGTTTGCTGTCAACACCACAGCACAGTGGACACCACACATCTCAGCGGCACACACAGTGATACAGAGCAATCAGACAGCCATTCCCTGAGATGTGAATGACAATGGGCCATTGCACGACATACACATGGGATGACACACTTTGGGACATGCTGTCCATGGGAACAGAACTATGAAACAAAATGCAGACCACACCCACCAGAGGAATGGGAACAGCCACAACACAGTACGATGACATGCAGCCCATACTGTAGCATAGCAAGGCATATGGCAAGGCCAACCACTGGTACAGCAGCACACACACTGCTGAAATGCATGGTCACCACCAGGTCACTAAAGGATGCTGGCTATGTCCCAACAACAGCAGGACTGCAGTAGGCCACACACATGGCAGGTACAATGACGCTCATGCACGTACAGCATGGCAACCCCCCCCCGGGGGGGCACACCAACCCCAAGGGCAAACACACTGTACAGCACGCCAGTAGAACAGCTCAACACCAGTTACCACCCAGGCATGAACAGGCGTACAAGCACTATCCATAGTATGGAATAGGCAGCATCTGGTGGGACAGGGATATGGGCAGGGCCCCTACTTTTCTGCGGCACAGTGGGACCAAGTTCTGCGGCAAGAGTACCATTTACCGCAGAACTTCTGCGGCAGTGGTTTGCAATTTCTGCGGAAGTTCTGCGGCACTAACAAACTACCACATCACAATGTCAGCTTGTCATCCTAACTTCACTTTCATGGCAGTGGTTATAGCAATCAGGATGGTGGAAAGCACAGTAACACTAGTTCAAAAAATAACAGACTTATAAAAAAAATGTTATGCCTAAAAAAGCAAAACAAATGTCTCTCCCTTAAGGTCCTAGCCTGTTGCATAAATGACATATGCAGAGGGGATCTTATGTGATAAATAAGGTATTTCTATATGCATGCTATCTATCCCACTAATGAGGTTTCCACTATTACTTACATATTTGTATGTGCTTTCTACACCACTCATGAGGTTCCCACTGTGTATCACTTATATATTTATATGCAATCTGTAACATACATACAAATGTGTGTGTGTGTGTGTGTGTGTGTGATGAGAGAGACAGACATAATGTGTGTGTGTGTGTGTGTGTGTGTGTGTGTGTATATATATATTTTTTTATTTCCATGAACTTGCATCCTCATTCATACAGGTCCCATTGGAAATGGAACAGCGGAGTTATTGCAAAACTCATTTTTCATGTCAACCTGCTTACCCTGACACACTGTGTAACACCATCAGGCCATGACATGCATGTGAAACAATTGTGAGATAGAGCTCTCCAGCCCATCACAGTGTGTCCACCATGTGACAGAACACTGCACCACACCTTCCCAGGCTCTGAGCAGTGATGTGTTCCACCAATCCTTGTGCTGCCCAGCCAGCTCCCAGAGCTAATCTCTGAACCTGAGTTGCTGGCACAGAAACACAGCATGCTACCCTCTGGCCCAACAGCTGTCCCTGCACACAACATTTCTCCATAACTTTTAAGTGATTCTATCAACCAATGACATTATGTAATCAATAACCCTGGCAAACATGCATACAGTGCAATTATTTATTTAACAGGTCTAGCCATTCAGCAGGTCTACACATTATTATATTCCCCCTTTTCTGGGCATAATTACTTTATTTTTCTTAAAAATGACAGTTAAATTCATTTTACCAGTTATTCATTTCAGATGGCATCTCTATACCTTAAAAGCACAAATAGGTTTGTACAAAGTGAGGTGTGGATTTAACAAGTCTGTGCTATTGACAAGGTTTTGTTTAAGTTGGCCCTAGCTCAATAATGTAAGACTGAAAATTGTATTAGACTGTAGTACAGGTTGAGTAATTATCACCATGCATGATGTGCTGTGCCACCATCTCTGGCAGTGGGAGTTGTGGCAGATAAGTGACCGTTCATTTCTGTTGCAGAACGCAGCCATTTCTTTAGCTAATGTATGATGTTATAGCAATGATAACATCACATTCTGAGCATATGGGGGGGGGGGATTTGGATATAAAAAGAGGGGAAGGGAACCCGATTCTATGGATAAACAGAAATATTAATAAAAAATCACCAAGAAGAGTGAATTCTGCAGCACCGCAGAAGTTCTGTGGTAGATTGCAAGTTCTGCACAAAATTCTGCGGCCGCAGAATTCTAGGGGCCTTGGATATGGGCCCCACTCCCCCCATAGGTGCTGGAACAGGTGGGTGACAGTACAATAGCCCTACTGGTGTCAGTGGCAGCCCTATCAGTATGTGCAAAGCCACCATAGGAACAGCGACCCCCAACCCCCCTGGGCCTACCACTGTATAGAACACATTAGCACCACTGCACACACCCCTGCAAGAAACCATAGCCACACAAAATACACAGCATCACCTGGTGAAACACCAAAGGACCCGCACAGACCCTCATACCCTGGCATGCAAACTGTAATGCAGCCCAGCCAGACGCACATTACACCTGGCCAATGGAATAGCCATAACAGTAACATGTGTCATGGCACATTGTACTGGGTATACAGCCATGTGCATGTACGATGCAACAGTGTCAGGCCATGGACCTACCCACCCACCCAGTGTACAATCCAGACAGTGAACATCCAAACAGAGTACTCATGCAACACACCCTGCTGTCCATCACTGCTCTCCTCCACATGTTGTGAAATGTATGGCGCCCTCCTGCCATCGTGTGGGCTCTTGGATCAGCGAGCACCCTCCTGGGCCCCGTTGTCATCGCTGGACGTTCACCTGCAGTCTGTTGGGAGAAAAGGGTACAGGACTGTCAGTACATGAACATATACCACAGTCAGAAACAGTAATGCCCATGGCACATGGATACCCCACACCATAGCACACCCCTGACACATGTGGCATGCTACGGTGCATGCACAGACCCCCCCCATGTACAGGCTGACACTGTCACCTGTATCATGCACATGTGCAGACACAGTGACCTACCATGCAGCCACAATGCACACAGTACAGTAGAAGGTGGCTACATGCAGGCAACCATTGACAGGACACACACAGCAGTGGCAGCACATGTGGTAGGTTACAGTCACACACACAAGCATACACTGCAACACACAGACACACACAGACACATGTGACAGCAGACCCCCCCAACACTCACACACAAAGGCAAACACATCGCAGGCATAGCCATAGTACCACATGCCACCTACCTGGCACTGGCACAGTCCCATCAGACCACATGTTTGCAGTGCTCCAGCTGCCTGTTTTGACACCTCTGGATGTCCACATACCTGTGGCGGCACTTCTCCCCATCTCTGGGTATCCCAGTCCTTGCCGTGAGATAGCAGGCAATGGAGGCCCACACCTGTCTGCGGGGCAGTCCCCCTCCATAACCTCCCCAAACAGATGCCTGTGCTGCTGCATGACCAGGTCAAGAAGATTTGCAGTTTCAACCTCCCCCATCTCCTGTTCTTGTGTATGACTGCCATCTGCCTCTTCCTGGCTGTCATGATGGGAACAGCACTGGTTGGCACCCAAATGGCAGTGAATCCTGGCACACCCTACACATGGCAAATGGGCTGCGCAGTGTATGTGACTGTGCACCGTTCTACTGTGGATGTGATCTCTCTATTGCAATAGCACTTTGCAACCAGGAAGTGAAGATACCGCACATGCGCGGCCCCACTGTGACCCCAGAACACAACAGCATGCATGCGCAACCAGCAGCACAAACCCATGTGTAACGCAGTGCTACCACGATAGTGCAGCGTTAGTGCCACACCACAGCGCATGTGCGGGATTCACCCATGCATGCATGCGCCATGGTGTCACACAACACATTGTTAGCACTTCGCTCTCACAGTAGTGCGGCCCCGTGGTATGCCAGAATAGCCAGTGCTAATTCTTTGCCCAGTGCTATTCATTTGCCCAGTGCTATCTGTTGATATGTTCAGCAGCAGTATGCCAATCAGGCCCATTGTGTATGCGCAAGGCAAACAGACCAATCAGCATCTCATTAAGGTGTCAATTGCATCTTTAGCAGGGTGGATTGCCTGGCCGGGCTCTTTAAGGGCAAACAGTGCACCGCCTGTGTTACTCACAGGAACTGCAATGCTGTATGCTGACAGTGGCCGAGAACAGAGCTTGCAGGATGTCCTAGGGGAAATCCATAGGACACAGCAGGCTTTTACACACAACAGGCAACTCTGATGATCTGAACAGCTGTTGTGTGATGCATAGGGAACTGTGGTGCCCTTGGGTGGCCTGTCAACGTACAGAACAGACACAGTGGCACTAACTACCCACTCACACAGCACCACGGGGCTAATTGTTTGCCTGAGGGCAGCACACATGTATGCATGACATCTCATATGGACCGGCACGCCCACTGCGGTCAGAGAAACATTTGTCCATTTGCCAAGCACTGGCAACACAGAGGCCCACTGGGTGGTATTTTTGACACATGTGGCGTCTGTGTGCTGCTGCACTGCCATCAATGTACAGTATGTGCACAGCACTGTAGGCCACACAGCTGCTGATCAGCAGCACAGCCGGCAGTGGCAGTCCCAGTACAGGTCCCAGTTTGGGGCACCACAGTCAACACACAATGGGACATAGCCATATGCACACTGCCAACATCTCTGTAGTGGTGTGCTGTGGGCAATGTGGGCCGTTGGTAGGCGTGGTGCCCTATGAGCCGCACTGATTATGGTGGACGTGCACCAGCTCTGCACAGTATGGGACAGTGTACTGTCACCTGGCATGGTGCAACGGATGCAGCCTGTGGAGTGTGGCATGCACACCTGCAGTATGGGACACCATGCCAATGTCCCACCATAACCAGTGTACGCTACACATGGTGCAGTGTGGTACACATACACCATGGCAGCACATCTGGGGAGGCATCTACATGGGTGTGTGTGTCACAGGCCACATGCTGTGGCAATGGGACATGCCTAGACAGCTTGCAACATGTCACTGTTCCACAATGCTGTGCACGTGCCACACATGGCAGACACACGGCCGCCCTGGGGCACACTCCCACTGTGCTAGGACATGGCCAACATGCGGCATATGACAACCATGGATGTTGTGCTGCATGGCATTGTGTGAGTCCAGCACTACACCAGCGACGATAGTGTGGCACTGCTGTTGTCAGTTCCACAGGCATGTGCATAGTAATGATATCTGGGGTGCACTGGGGGCATGTGTTTTCCATGTGTTACAGTGTGTGCCACAGTTGTCCTGTGTGTGAGACACATAGAGCCTGTCATGCACCACTGGGTGGGTAGTCTGACATGTTCCATGGGTGTTGCATTTGTCATACCTGCATTTCCCACCAACATGCATAACCGGTTATATCCCTTCTATTCCATACAGGTGCTGCTGCCGGGAAGGAGAGGTTTCTCACCCACAGATTCACCGGTGATGAGCTAAGGGCACCGGTCCATGCCTGCAGGGACAGGGAGGGGGTGATGAGGTGCAACAATCCAACAGATCCCATCGTGCACCAGAGGTGGGATGACATTGCTGTGGAAGTCAATGTACTGGGTGGCCTTGGTCACAGCACTGATGCAGTTAGAAAGCAGTGGAATGACCTGCTGCAGCAAGCTAAGGAGGAAGAGGCCCAGAGGCTGCTGGAACAGCTGAGGAAAGGAGGTGGCCCACAACCATTGGAGCAGTGTGACTGGGACCCAATCCTGGTGTTGGTTGCCTCCTCCCTGAGGCCAGTGGTGGTGGAGGGTGTCGAAGGTGGTGGTTGTGAGACGCAGCTGACACCACCATGTCCAGGTATGTTCACGTCTTGATTACTACAGTGCTGGCATGACACGTGCAGGGGGGAGCATCTGTTCCACTGTCATGGCCTAGCTGCACCTGACAGTCACACATACGGGGTGTTTGCTGTACAGTAGTGGTTCATGGCATCAGAGCACTATGCATGTGTTGGCATCACATATTGATCACCACTGGTTGGCTGCACTGTATGGTTTGGGCTGTCACACTGCACATTGGGAGGGGTTGGGCATTCAGCGTGCTATGCACTGTTGTAGTATACATTGCATGGTGGTGGACATGGTGTACATTGTGCTGTGCAGTTTCTCTGACATTGATCGCTTTGCTTCACAGCACAGGGATTTCTGCCAGCCAATGTACAGGAGTATGGGCCAGCAGCCATGGAGGATGTGGAGAACGCAACACGGGTGGTGCCCTCATCAGGCCTGGGGGTCACTTGTGGACCATTTGAGGCTGAGCATCAAAGGGGTGCATGTGACTGTGGCACCCATCCGACGGTGGACCCCATCGCAGCCTATGGGGAAGATGATGACCTTGATGATGATGATGATGATGATGCCATCAACTATGCCTTCCACCTGGAGGATGCACAAGTTGAGGATTTCATCTGTGGTCCAGTGGTCACGTTCACAGTCATCAGTGACCATGGTTGGGGTGGCTCTGGGACTGAGGATGAGCTGCCAGCAAGGGGACCTGTGGATAGTGGATTTGAACATGCAGGGCCCACACATATGATTGCAGGGCTAGGGGGTGTTGCATGGGCTCAGGATGATGTTGACCTGCAGCATGATGTTGAGCATGCTTATGTCCAGCATGCCCAAGTGGACCTGCGCCACCGGCCACAGGCCACAGAACAGGCCCTGGTGCATACACAGTCCCATGCTGGGACACAACAGCAGCATTAGTGGCAGTGGCCACTGTCACAACATTAGCCTCTACAGGCCACTCAGCATTCCCAGTGACCTCAACAGCTGCCACCCCCACCACCTGCAGGTGTGGGCAGGGTGTCCCCTACAGAACCAGATGGCCAGGGTGCACGGCCTGTGCTCCATGCTGCACTGGAGTCACAACATGCAGCTCATCAAGACCAGCATAACTTCCTCAGGGAGATGAGACATGAAAATTGCACAGTTGCATGAGACACTAGGGGCAGCCATGCTCTGTGCTGAGCAGCGGGCCGAGGATTGCATGACAAGGATACTTGGCACTGTGGAGTGGGGCTTTGGGGACCGGATGGTGGCTACGTGTGCCCATGCTGAGGTGATGTGTGCCACAATCCTGGCCGGTCGGCAGGATGCTGACACAACACTGCGCAGGAGGACCAGTACCATCTCCTGGCATGCTGCCGTGCACGGGGTGGGGGCATTGGGTCCGCCACTCCAGCATCCCAGTCCTCCATGGGCCAGGCATGGTGACATGGCCACCCACCCTTCATGGCTGGTGCAGTGTCCAGCCATGCTCATGGGAGTGCTGCTGCATACCTCCCCACAGTCCTCACCACCTGTGTCATTGACACAGAGCACACCAACCTCCGTGAACCACAGACATGGTGTGTGCTGTGTGCATGGTGGTAGGCACCAGCGATAGACTGGGCTAGCCTGGCCTACAGCAACTTGGGTCACACACACACACACACACGCACTCACACTCACACACACAATGTCACCCACACACATGTTCCCTCACCCACACACAGGTACGCAACACCCACAGTATCCCACGTGCCAGTCCACCCCCACAGCCCCACACCATGTACACACCACACTCTTCAGCCATCCAACCATGTGTGCCATGCACTGAACACTACCACACATGTACACATCACATGTGCACTGTTACACTGTGTGCCACTCCTGGTGTTTGCACTGTTGTCACTGTTCTGCACTGTACATATTTTGTATGTTTATTAAAGGCACTTTTCATGACTTGTTTGTCTGTGTTGTGTTCACGCACCTTCCCATCTGGGCTAGTGTGTCCACTATGCTGCTCTGGTGCTCCAGGGCTCTGTGGGCCATTCAAGGGTCCCTCCTCTTGAGTTGCTCTACTGTCCCCTGGACCTCTGGCTCTGTGTCACTCTCTGACTGTACCTCAGGTTCGGGTGCACATATACCACAGTTTAGCACCATGTTGTGCAGCATGCAATACGCTAGGAATATACAGCATACCTTCTAAGGGGTTTAATGTAGGGCACTGCCTGAATGGTCTAGGCAGCAGAAACACATCTGCAGCATGCCAAAGACCCTCTCTATGATGTTTCTTGTGGGGGGCGTGTGCCTCATTATACCTCTCCTCAGCCACTGTTGCTGGCCGCAGTACTGGTGTGAGCAGCCAGGGTCTTGGGGGATAGGCACTGTCTCCTGTGAACATATGTGTACTTGTTAGCTGCAGTGTCCTGCTGTTTGGGCATTGTACATGTCTGTCACATGTATTGCTGTCCCATTGCCCCTCTGCCCCACCCTTCACCCTGTCTACACTTGCTTGGCACTGTTCCCACTGTGGTGTTTGCAGGTCATGGCTGCAGATACTCACTGACAAGGTGCCCACAACGTATTCTGCCCTCTTTGAAGGCCTTGCACAGCCTCGATTGGTGTCATATGAAGGCATTGTGGGCATTGTCCGGGTACTGTGCAAAGACATTGCTGATGTGCCCTGTCACATCGTACACCACCTGACAGTTGATGGAGTGGAACCCCTTCCTGTTGACATATATGTCACTGTCCTCATCAGGCAGTGCATGGATGGCAACATGGGTGCAGTCAATGGCACCAAGTACTGCTGGTAGGTGCGCAATGCGACAGAATTGCTATATGGTTGTTCTGCACTCTGCTGCCGTGCTGGGGAATACTATGAATTTGGCAGCATGTGGCAGGAAGGCATCTAGGAACTGGGTCAGGAGATGCGAGGTGGTGGACTGCAATACCCCAATGGTGTCCACCACTGGGGTTTGGAATGTCCCAGTGGCTAGAAAGCACATCACTATCATCACCTTCTCCTCCACTGACACGACATGGCTGCATCTGGTGTTGGGTTGTAGCTGCTCATGCAGGAGTTTGCATATCTGCCTCAACATGGCCCTGTTCACCCTGTACCGGTCAATGATGTGCTCATCAGGCAGGGTCTCAAAGGAGACTCTAGGCTGGTACAACCAGTGTGCAGCATATCTCATCCTTGGCCTGTGGTGTGGGCATGGTGGGTCTGGTCCCTTTCCTCCTCCTGCAATACTTCCTCCATGAGGTGCATCAGCACAGCATTTGTAAAAAAATGCTATGTTGGCTTCCTGTCCTGGCCACACACTCCCTCTGTGGATTGCCCTGGGATAAGACCTGCCTTTTGTAGGCGGTAACTAGCACCGTGCTAACTGTTGCGCAATGTGTCCTTTCACCACGCTAAACCTTTGAATATGCCATTCATTGCACCTGTATTCAAGTTCCTGACCCTCATTTTGCCCCTTGCATACATTACATTTTTGCGGTAGCGTCAGTGCTATGTCTTGCTTTGAATATTGCGAACCTGCGCTAACCCAGCGCAATCCCAGTGCAATCCGTTTGTGCATGGCGCAAAGCTTTGAATATCCTGGCCCTAGTGTTTCACATCCTCTGACACCCATCACTCATGGTGCTTCCATACAAGTGTTATGATAATCACTTTCAGTACAAGAAACAGTGTTTTTTTAATCTAAGAAATGGCTTGCTAAAAAGAGAGAGAGAGAGAACAAGGAAAAAACAACTAACAATAACAAGCTCTACAAATCAGGACTTCACTGAAGTACTAAACTTGGAATCCTGAAACTCCCTATTGAGACTCTGGCGGGGAAGGGGGGTTGGTGGCACTGGTACTGTAGTGGTGGGTAGAGGGTGCTGCTTACCCAAGGGCCTACATATTTTATCCAGCTGGCCAATAATTGTTTCTGGCCAGACTGAAGGACTTTCTTTTTTTTTTAAACTCTTTATTTTAAAATTGTTTTCAACTGTAACAAGAACAGTACAGTGGGTCAGATAAACAACTTAAAGCTGCTGGTAAATCTCCCTGCAGAAGGAAATCATTAATGCAACCTCACTTGGCTCTTTTAAATGCAAACTTCATGAGTCTCTTGTGGCCTGTACCTCTTGTGACTCTTTCACGTAAACCTGAGGACAACACTGCTATTGGTTCGCCTAGACCATGGGCTCCCACCTTTAGCTCCCTATACCTCCTTCCTAACCCCCCCACACCCTTACCACCAATCTGACAAGGCTGGCTGGCTGCTCCTCTGGCTACACCTGTAGCCTTACCACTCTCTTTATGTTCCCCATACCTTTTCCCAATCTCCTCACCACACCACCCTTTATTTTTCGCAAGGCCTGACGACTGCTCCTCCGTCTCTGCTGGCAGCCACTGTGTTATATTTATCTACCTTCTCTCATAGAAACATACCTACAAACATAGAATTTGACAATAGATAAGGACCGCTTGGCCTACCCAGTCTGCCTATTTCCCTACGTAATGGATAAGCTGCAGATCCTAGTTAACCAACAGCCTACTTCTTCCTACCCCCACCCCCTAGAATTGCCTTATGACTGTCCCATGCATTCTTGAATTCCACCACTGTTTTTGACTCCATAGCCTCCTCCAGAAGGCTGTTCCATGCATCCACAACCCTCTCTGTGAAAAAATACTTCCTTACATTACCTCTGAGCCACCCCCCCATCTTCAAATTGTGCCCCCTTGTTCTTGCACACCTCTTTTTCTGAAAGATGCTACCCTCTTGGACTTTGTTGAGTCCCTTGAGGTACTTGAAAGTTTCTATAATGTCCCCCTCTCCCTCCTTTCCTCGAGACTATACATATTAAGCTCCTTAAGTCTCTCTTCATGTGTTATCCTTATCCTGCATTACTCCCCCAGCACCTGACCACCTCAACCTGTACCCACCTTCTACTGCCCCTGCACTCACTCTTGTGTCATTGATTGTTAGTTTTAACCCATTCAATTCTTCGGTGTTTATGATTTATTGTAGTATTCTGAAGTATTACATTGTGTTTTAATGTACCTGGAAGTGGAACCTGTGTAAAAGAGCCTCTGGCTCAAAGGTGTTAATTCGAGACTTTCAAATAAATAAAGTAATACCATAATACTTCCATACATACAAGACATTTTATTCAATGGGAAACAGTAAACATTTCCAACATTATATATCAAACATAACAGTGAATGTGAAAACATCTAATAATGAGAAATAAATAAATATATTTATATGAGGAAGGAGTAAAATAAAAGAGATGTATTTCCTTTTTCTGTTGCTTGCATGCATGTGCAAGAAACACATTGCGTCAGCTTTCTTCAAAAGCAAGTTACAGAGGCGTGGCAGTGTTGTGCGGAAAGGCAGCAGTCCGTTCTAGGACTGGTCTCTGTCTGGCGAATAGAGGAGCATGCTGTTGATGACAGTAGTTAATGAGCATGCCACAATGCATAAAAGAATTCGGCCACGTCACTATGCAATCAGCTGTTTTGGTGGAGTGTGTGGTGTCCCCAAGGTGACAGCTTCTTCGTCAGCCTCTCACAGTCCCCACTAAGCCAACGGAAAGCTGCCACCCACCATTCAGTGTGCCTTCCTGGTGAAACATTTCAATAAATAAAAAAAAGCCAACAGGGGGGCCCAAGCTTCCTGTTGGTATGATCCCCTCAACAGTTCATTTTCCGATGGGGTAGCCGAATCCCCATTGGCATGATGCAACTCCCCCATTTGTTGTGTGCCGAGGGGGCTGCCCAATCCCCCCTTGGCTCATGCTCCCCCCAGCACACTGTATGACCAACGGGGATGCCCAATCCCCCATCGGCTCCACTGCCCCCAAACAAACTTCCAGGTGCCATGCTGGAGCCCACTAGCGTGGCAAATAGTCTGTATGGCCCATGGGGGTGCCCAAACCCCCTGTCGGCTCACTGCCCCCCCAAACAAACTTCGTGGTGCCACATTGGGAGCCCACCCCAGTGTGGCAAAAGTCCCACGTCATCTTTATAAAAAAAAACACCTAGAAGAGAAAAAAATGGTCCCTCGTTGATTCTCTTGCCCCTTCCCCCAACCCGCACCCACCCTCTGCGTACCCCACCTCCCCACACCCCCACCTCGCCCCATACTTACCTCCGGAGCCCAGTGCAATGATTTTTGGTGGACCAGGAACATGTCTGCACTCTTCAAAGCCGACAGCGAACGAAAGAAATGCCGGTAAGTTGTATAATTGCATAAATGTTTTTTTTTCAACTTTGGTGCATATCTCAGCCATTTTTGGGAATTTTTTCACCAAATTTTCAACATGGGGTTCTTGGAACCCCACCTCATGAACCCAGTCACAGTCATTTTGTTATTCAGTCCCAAAAGGTGATTTCACACACTCGCGGAACCACCTTTCAGGACTGATTAACAAAACGACAATGTCACAGTTCATGAGTACACCTAAAAACCCTATGTTGAAAATTTGGTGAAAAAATTCCAAAATGACTGTTTTATGAGTGTGCATTGCACAATTCCTACGCACGCTCGTAACTTCGAGCATCTGTAATATTTTCACTCCAGATTTTCAACATTGCCATTTTACCACACCTCCTTATGAACAGTACAGCTGTCATTTTTCACATCTTGCCCAAAATGTGTTTTCACACATATAGCACACAATGGCATGGTCAGTGTATGAAATCAATGTTTGGGACAGATTAAGAAAATCACAGTGACACTGTTCATGAGGTAGGCCCCCAAAAGCCCTATGTTGAAAATTTGGTGAAAAAATTCCCAAAAATGACTGTTTAACGAGCGTGCGTTGCGCAGTTCCTACGCACACTTGTAACTTTGAGCATTTTAATATTTTCACTCCAGATTTTCAACATTGTCATTTTACCACACCTCCTTATGAACAGTACAGCTGTTATTTTTTACACTCTGGCCAAAATGCATTTTCGCACTTCCATCGCAGAATAGCACGGTCACTGTGGGAAATCAGTGTTCGGGACAGATTAAGAAAATCACAGTGACATTGTTCATGAGCAGAGGTCCCAAAATGCCTATGTTGAAAATCTGCTGTAAACAATCCCCAAACTAATTACATTACGGGTGTGCGTTGCACAATTTCTATGCACACTCGTGACTTCACCAGTTTTTTTGTATTTTCACTCCAGGTTTTCAACATTGCCACTTTTTATACCTCCTCATGAACAGTACAGCAGTCATTTTTCACATCCTGTTCAAAATGTGTTTTCGCACCAGTGGCGCCAAATGGCGCAGTCGCTGTGCAAAATCACCTTTCAGCTAACAAAATGATAGTGTTACTGTTCATGTGGTGGGATTACAAAAAGCCCATGTTGAAAGCTTGGAGTAAAAATACCAAGAAACGCCCAGGGCATTAGGGTTTTTGACCATAACGCCCTACCCTGTAGGGACTGACAGGAGCCAGGGGTGTGACTTGGGATTGTCGACAGTAATGCTCATGCCATTACACCCCCACCCACACTCTGCAGCCAGTGATAGGCATCGAGGTGAGTCTTGGACTCTCTGGTCCCAGAGTTCACCCCATTCTCCTATACTGCACCCATTTCAGCATATTTTTCTTATGGAAGGAGGTGAGTAAAGCCCAAACACCCAAGACACACTTTGACACTTGTCAGTGTCTGCAGTGTAGGGTAAGGTGAAATGTCGTGACCATTATGGACGATGACCCAAAGCCACACCCCAATGCCTGTCCATCTCTGCAGGGTGGGGTTGGCATCAGTTCAATACTTCACTGCCATTCCTATACTGCATGGGCCTGATTCTCATAGGGGCCTGCGTCTGGCGCAGGCTGCAGCAAACAGCAGCTTGCGCCGATGCTCGGTGCACCAGGGACCCTGCACCTGATTCAGGTACAGGAGGGGTTCCAGCGGCTTAGTCCCCATGCTTGCGCTGACCGGAACCCTGTGGCAAACCCCTGGTGCACCGCATGGGTCTGTCACAGGCCACCAGAGACTAACACAGGACCCCCATCCCACCAGGTAATGGGCATGTGGACCCAACCTGGTGGGCTGGTGTCCCCCCACCATGTTCGGTACAATTGGCGCCTGGCCACGGAAGTGAGTGGTGGGATGTGCTGGGTGCCGGGGAGCAGTCAGGACTGGTGTACGGGAGGTGGGCACCACCTGCTGGGACATTAGTGGACACTGTACTACCATAAGTTGGTGCTGCAGTAGTGCCGATAGGGTGGGCATTGGGGATCAGGGGAGCCGGTGCCAGTATGGGCAGCATCAGGATGGGGGTACTGACATGATACATAGGTGGCATCGGGGAGCTGGGTGGGGTGCCACTGGACACCTAGGATGGGGGCCACACATAGAGGGCCACACTCGGGGGTGTATGGTGGGTGAACCATCACCCATGGTGTGCCGCACACAGGCATGTCACCCAGGGGAGAATGTCTAAGTCCCCTTATGCCTTCCCTAGCTGGTCTAAGGGCACTTAGAATTTCTCCCACAGGGCGATGTCTGTGAAGTGCAGGATACAGCTTGCGTCAGCTACATTCCCCCTACTGCCATGCCATTGTAGGGCACAGGGCACAGGGCAGGTGCAAGCCCTGTTTGGGTCAGGTGGCCTGCAGTCGACACAGGCCACCTTTGTGAATCACACAGAGGGTGGTCATGGACTCAAGGTGCACCTTGCACCATATCTGTTCGGCGCCGGCACCTTGCGTCCAATGCAGAGCTTTGAGAATCGGGCCCCATCTGTCTAACTCCTGCACTTCCACTGCTAATGCCAGCAAGCAACCATTCAGCATTGACAAATGCTTGTGTAGAAAGTTCTGGCCCATAAGAGGCTCACAGGTGCCCAGTGGGAAGCTCATTAATTAGGAACAGGCTGCATCTCTCCTGTCTGCAATGCAGTGTTAAGGGTTCAGCAAGCTCAGCCCTGGCTAATGTACAAAGACTTTATCACATTTCTTATGAGTCTTTCTTAAACGTGTTTTATCTGTTTATAGGAGTGCACCTGATTTGAGGCCAAAATCAAAAACAGATAGTTATAGTACCAGAGCCCCCCCCCAACACACACACATACACGCACTCACCGATAAGCTGCTTAAAAGCCTACAATTCATTCAAATCAATTCCATTTTCTTACTTAGTTGGGGTTGAATGCCAACAAGTGTAAAATCATGTACCTAGGGCATAGGAACCCCGATGCTGAGTATAGGATGGGGGGAGGTACTGCTACTCACTAGACATGAAAGGGTTCTTGAGGTTATTATATCAGAGGACCTCAAGGTGGCAGTACAGTGTGACAAGGCTATGGGCAGTGCAAATTGGATTCTGGGATGCATAAGAAGTGGCATCTCCAGTTGGAGGAGGAGGAGGAGGGATGTTGTGCTGCCATTGTATCACTCCCTGGTATACCCCCAACTGGAGTACTGTGTCCAGTTTTAGAGTCCACACTTCAGAAAGGACATAGGGTGGAGGTTTTCCAGAGGAGGGCAACTAAATTGGTTCAGGATTTTCACAGGAATCCCTACAAGGAAAGGCTGAAGAATCTCAACATGTACACTCTGGAAGAGAGGAGGGTGAAAGGTGACATGATCAAGACCTACAAAGTACCTCACAGGGGTAAACAGAGTACAGTTGGGGAGTTCCCTTCAAATGAAGATAAGCACCCAAACCAAGAGGCATACAATGAAGCTGGGGGGAGTTCAGGATAGATGTGAAGAAATATTTCTTTACTGAATGGGTGGTAGACGCCTTGAACAGACTGCCAGAAGAAGTGGTGGAGGCTAAAATGGTAGGGGGCATGAAGCATGCATGGGATAAACATTGGGGTATATTAGAAAAAGGGGAAGGAGAGGGTCAATGGAGATCAATAGGGCTATGAAAGTGGAGTAGGTTCAAGTTCATTGCAGGAAAAATCCATTGAGCAAGCTCATTCACAAGGAGGTCCTGATGGACGCAGGCAGAATAAGACATGCAGTAACATATACAGGCAGGAGTTACAAGTAGGTAGAGAACACTTGGGAAGACCGGGTGGGCTGAGCGGTCCTTTTCTGTTGACAAATTCTATGTTTCTATGGCATCATGTGTTAATTCAGGTGCAGTGTTTATTTAAAGTTGGGCCTACCATACATCCAGATGTAAGGTACAGTAAATTACTGAATTGATGCAGCCCACTTACAGTACAATAAACAGAACCCCAGTGTTTTGAGAAGCCTTACTCTTCATAAGGCTGCTTAAAGAGCTGGGGTTCTATTTGCAGTGTCCATACCAGTATGCTGATCTTAAAATTGACGCCGCATCTGAATGAGGACTTGATTCTTGCTCACTCCATTTCTTCCCCACTTTGAAAGCTGGTTGTCCTGAGTTAGTTTTGGGCTGGCAGTGCCTCGCCTGTGTTGGAAGATGACCAATAAGTGGCACTGAAAGACGTCAGACTTCACAGACTGTGAAGGCAGCTGCTCACCCGCCATCTTGGCAAGAAGAAGGTTGGGTTGCAGCTGTGGCCACCGATGACTGTTGGGGTGTGGGGATGGGGGCACCAAATGGGACAGACGTAAGGAGATAAAATCGTAATAAAAATTGTGAGACCTTCACCAGCTTTCCAAAACGCTTACCAGTAAAAGAACACTCTATGAAGTTTTTCAAATGGCAACACAATCTGGTGAGCCCTATGTCTGACATCTGACACCAGGCATCAACCAGCATAAAATTGCCTAAAGAAGGCAGTGTAGTCATGTGGTTACTGAAATACTGGAAATTAAAGATTTATAAGAACAAAAGAATATCACACAGTCCTCTTTCATGACTTCAGCAAGGCGTTTGACTCTGTTCCTCACGGCAGCCTGTTGGATAAGCTGGGAGAAATGGGGGTGGGGAACCAGATGATCAGATGGATAGGAAATTGGCTGCAGGGCCAGACCCAGAGGGTCGTGGTTGGCGAGATAGTCTCATCCCCAAGGAGGGTCATTAGTGGGGTCCCTCAGAGATCGGTCCTTGGGCCCCTCCTATTCAACGCCTACATCTCTAACATAAGGAAGAGTATCAGGAGTGAGATGAGTCTCTTTGTGGATGACTCAAAACTGGGAGCGGTGGTGGGTGGGGAGGAGGGGAGGATGGCCCTTCAGGGGGACCTGGAGGCTCTGGAAAGGTGGTCTAGAAAGTGGAAGTTGAGGTTCAATGCAGGGAAATGCAAGGCACTGCACCTGGGTGCCAGAAACCCGGGCCAAGTGTACACCCCCTGGGGGGGATGCTACAGAATCTCGACGGCTGAGAGGGACTTGGGGGTGGTGGTGGATGTCAAGATGAACAACTCGGAGACTTGTAGGAGGGCAGTGGCAAAGGCCAACAAGATGCTGGGATGCATCGCTAGGGAGATCACCTCCAGAAGGAGGGAAGTGATACTCCCACTGTATGACTGCTTGGTGAGGCCGCACCTTGAGTACTGTGTGCAGTTTTGCAGACCACATTTAAAGAGGGACATTGAACTCCTGGAGAGGGTCCAGAGGAGGGCAAACAAAATGATTTGGGGCTTGGGGGACAGGACCTATGGGGAGAGGCTCAAAGAGCTAAATATGTACACATTGGAAGAGAGAAGGCACCGGGGGTACATGATAGAGGTTTTCAGGTACATGAAGGGGTAAATAGGGGAGGAGCAGTCAGGGTGCTCTGAAGGAAGAAGGGGGGGCAACTAGATGGCATGGGTGGAAGCTGGAGGGAGGGAGACTCAGAGGAGAAAGGAGGAGGTGCTACTTCACTGAGAGGGTGGTGGAGCCATGGAATGCGCTGCCCAGGGGGCTGGTGGAGGCAGACATGGTGGAGCGGTTCAAGAGGGGTGGGATAGGTACAGGGGAAGGGTTCTGGAAGCAAAACCCAATGCAGCGAGAATATCCGGGACTGGGAAGGGAGAAGCCAGAAAGGAAGGGGGGGGGCAGCAAGGTCAGCTCCCAGGGTGGGGGCTGACCAAACGAGCAGACACGAAAGACTAAGCTATTCTGCTGACATTTTAGTATGTTAGTATGTTAGAAGCTGGCACATGTGTCTATAGCAGATGTCTCCTGCTTCTCAGTAGTTATATTTACACCCTTGAGGTACTTGAATGTTTCTATCATATCCCATCTTTCCCTCCTCTCTTCCAGTGAGTACATATTGAGGTCCATTAATTTCTCCTCATAAGTCTTGTATTGCAAGCTCTGTACCATCTTATTTGCCCTTCTCTGGACCATCTCCAGCCTGTTAATATCCTTATGAAGGTGTGACCTCCAGAACTGCACACAGTACTCCATGTGAGGCCTGATCATGGTTTTATATAATGGCATCACTACCTCCCTCCTTATGTTGGTGATACCCCTGCCTACGCACCCCAGCATGTCACTGGTCCTCCCAGCTGCCTTAGCACTTTGACATTTTCAGGTCATCTGAAATAAAAAAAACAGGTCCCTTTCCTTCTTTGTGACTGTCAGCAACTCCCTCCCGCCCCCAATCCTGTAGCTTTCCACAGGGTTACCGTGTCTCAGGTGCATCATTTTGCACTTTTTTGAATTAAACTTCAGTTGCCAGTCCTCAGACCATTTTTCAAGCTTCCCCAGGTCCTTTCTCATTTTCTCCACTCCCTCTGGGGTATCCACTGTGTTACAGATCTTGGTGTCATCTGCAAACAGGCAGACCTTTCCCTTTGGCCCTTCTGCAATGTCACTAATGAAGACATTGAACAGGACTGGCCCCAGGACTGATCCCTGTGGTACCCCACTGGTCACCCCCTCTCCCCAGACTGCACTGCATTTACCACCACTCTCTGCCTCCTGTTAGCCAGTTTCTAACCCAGTTTGCCACCCTTTCCCCCATGCCCAGCCTACCCAGCTGGGTTTATCAGCCTCCTATGAGGGACGGTGTCAAAGACTTTGCTGAAATCAAGGTAAGCGTTGTCCACTGCCCCACTCAGATTTACTTCTTTTGTCATCCAGTCAAAGAGATCAACCAGATTTGTCTGACATGACCTCCACACTGTGAATCCATGTTGCCTATGGTCCTAGGCTCCGATGGCTTCTAGATGCCCCACTATCCTTTCTTTTAGCAATGTCTCCATGATCTTCCCCACCACTGAGGTGAGGCTGACTGGCCTATAGTTCCCCATCTCCTCCCTGCTGCTGGATTTGTGTAGAGGGACCACATGTGCTCTCCTCCAATTCTCTGGTACCACCACTGTGTTGAATGACTCAATGAACATGGCTGCCAGAGGTACTGCTATCTCCCTTCACAGTTCTCTTAATATCCTTGGGTGTATGTCATCTGGTCCCATCGCTTTGTCCACCTTCAATTTAGTCAGCTCCTGCAGGATTCTTTTGCCTGTGAATGGACTATTATCCACCTCTTCACCACCTTGGCAACTGCTGTACTGCTGTGGCCCTTACCCCTCCCCCTCTTCTGTTAATACTGAACAGAAAGACACAGAGGATGTCTTGGTGGGGGCACATGACAGTTCTTAGGCATGGTATTATCACTTCCAAATACCTAAACAGCACATACAAGCAAGCAACATTTGGCATTGACAAATGCTTGTTTATCTCTGGGGTTATAAAGAACTGTGGGGACAATCTGTTATAAAAGCACTATTCTTATATAGTACACTTAGGTATGGTATAAACAGAATGCTAAGGGGTTCGTATATTGACCCTGTAAGATAGCAAAAAGGTAATGGTTTCAAATGGATGAGACGTTAACTCGTTAATGCCCCAAAAGGACACCAGGACCCCCGGGTCCCCATGGTCCCTCTCATAGTGTCAAAACTATGGAATAAAATGCTGTCTATGGGCCATGAAATAAATTACCCATTTTCTTCAATGAATTTTAGAACTCTCCATACGATGGTTGGCTAAGGCTGTGAGCCTTTCCATTTTATATACCTGGATCATAAGATCCTGCCATTCTTTGATTGCGGGGGGTTCCGGAGAAAGCCATTTCTTGGTTATTGATGTCTTAACTCTAAGGAGGCAAAGTTGAATAATTTTTCTACTTGAAATATCTCTCATCCCTCTCTCTAATTTAGAGAAAAAAAAAGAGTTCCTCTGAGGGATGTATCAAGGATCTCTTGCAGCAGAATCTGTACAGCCTCCAGATCATAGATGTGTCACAGCATGGCTTTGAGGCTGGCAGATCCTATACTAGTAACTTGCGGCACTTCTTTGAAACAATCAGTCAGGCAATGGATCAGGGCCTTCCTGTTGATGTGGTCTACTTAGACTACTCCAAGGCCTTTGACACAGTTTCTCACGACATCCTTATGAGCACACTCCAGGAATTTGGGGTACATACGCAATTAAGAACATAGATGAATGTTTGGCTTACAGAAAGGCACCAGAGGGTGCAAATTAGAGGGTTTCTGTCTGAACTTGGTGGTGTGACAAGCTTGGTACCCCAAGACTCCATCCCAGGACCAATATTGTTTAAGCTGTTTGTCACGTCCATGCAAGTTTCCGAGGGAGCATGGCTGTGTAAATTTGCGAATGATAAAAAGGTTGGGGCAGTGGTAAATTCACCAGCATCAGTTATCACCCTTCAGGATCAGCTGTACCAGTTGGAACAGTGGGCAGAGAAACACAAGTTGAGCTTTAACATCGAAAAGTGTAAAGTCATGCACCTAGGTAGTAAGAACAATAAAGCCATCTACAAATTAAATAATAAATTATTGGCCAGCACTGATACTGAAAAGGACTTGGGTGTGATAATATCTGACACCCTAACATTTGACAATCAAAGCTCTGACGTGGTACAAAGAGCAAACAAGTTAGTAGGGAATTTATTAAGGAACATTCACAGTAGAAGTGTAAAGGTCCTGGTGCCCTTGTACAAATCCTCGGTTAGGCCTATACTAGAATATGGGAGGCCGTTTTACGCTCCACAAAGTATAGGTAGTTGCAAGCGTGTGGAAAGAGTACAGCGAAGACTTACAAAGAAAATAGTCACAGTCAAGGGATATGGCTACCAAGATAGACTTACAAGCTTAGGTCTGTATTCAATGTCATATCGAGGATTAAGGAGTGACTTGTGCTTCGCGTACAAGTGTTTCTGAAATAACACCCTTTTGGAGTGTGCAGGACTTAGAAGAAAGAAAGTGTTAGATAGGGCAAGCAGGTTCCACACCTATCAGTTACAAGGAGAAAATTACAAAACACAAAGGAGAGGAGGATGGTATAACCAGAGAGTGGTTAGTGGGCGGAACTTGCTGCCACCAGAGGTGGTGGGAGCCGGTAGTATGGCAACATTTAAGAGGTTACTTGATCAGCATATGCATAACAGGAAGTGGGAGTATATCCACTGAAAGGTGGCAAGTTCGCTTACGGCCTTGTGGCTGGTTGGAATTGTAAACCAAACTATGAAAACTATGATAGCTGGATTGGGCTCCCCATCAATTCACTCAGGGCTGCCTGTAGAGCCTCAAGGAAAGGCACAAGCATCGGGCACCTCCAGAATATATGAACATGAGCAACTGGGGTAGACCAACATCCTCACCAGCAGGCAGATCCTCAAGCAGGGCTATATTTATATAGCAGGGGTCTTAAAATATCTCAGGGTCACCTTTCAGGACAACTCTCTCCACATATAAGATACTGTGCTCAAATGTAAAAAGTGGACATGGGTTTCCCATGTCTATCTACTGTATATTAGTGCCCAAATCTTTCTCCCAGGAAAGTTTTACTGAGTCCAGGGTATATTTACAAAGAGAAAAAAGCTTTGTAAATGTAAGAAATCATGTGCTGTTGTGAGGCACCAGCTTGTAGGGTTAATCTAAAGATTTCCAAGAAAGGAGGATGGTCTTCCCCTAGTGGAAGGGGAGAGGGCAGTATCTTAATATAATTAACAACTTGCAGATATTGAAATCTGTCTCGGGGGGTGGGGGGTGGTGGTGGTGGTGAGGCCATACTGGAGTATCAAGTCCTCAAAGGATAACAAAGATCCTGTTTTGTAAAAATGTAAGAGTGTTTGAATACCAAGTCTCGACCAGATCCGAAAGCCATGGTCAAACCTGGCAGGTTGGAAGGACTGAAGGTATGGCAGGGAGTACAAGAGATGTTTATGTGGAGCAACTTGTCTAGAGTTCCAAAGTATCCACCAACATGACAATGTGTTTTTAGTATATGGGTTGTTTGTTATCTGGTCAAGAGGTATCGGGGTTGACTTAGGAGTATTTCATCTAAATTAGTCAAATCTTCTTCATGTTTTTCAAGCTCACTCCATGTTGCTGCATAGGTGTGATGAAGCCACAAAAAGATTATCTGTAGCTGGCAGGCTATGTAATAGTTATAAAGGCAAGGTAGTGCCGATCTTCCTGCCCTGGAAGGAAGCTGAGGGGTCTAAATTTCACCCTAGGAGAGTAAGAGTCCTATATATAGCAGTATCTCTGTTTATTTTCTAAAAAGGATTGTGGGGAGGCAATAGGAAGAGACTGTGCCAAATATAACAACCATTTGTCAAAGCCGAACGTTCGCTTGCAGGTATTTGCAGTAGTATTTGGCACTTGGACATGGCATAAAAAAATCAGTGACAAAGAAGTACAAGCATTTGTCAATGCTGAATGTTGCTTGCTTCTATGTGCTGTTTAGGTATTTGGAAGTCATTGGAGTGCAAATATTGAAAATTCTCGAACTTACGAGCGTGTGTAGGAACTGTGCAACGCACGCTTGTAAAACAATCATTTTTAGGAATTTTTTCACCAAATTTTCAACATAGCCATTTTAAGACCTCTGCTCATGAACAGTGTCACTGTGATTTTCTTAATGTGTCCCATACATTGATTTTGCACACCGACTGCGCCATTGTGCGCTACATGGGGGGAAACACATTTTGGGCAGGATGTGAAAAATGACAGCTATACTGCTCATAAGGAGGTGTGGTAAAATGGCAATGTTGAAAATCTGGAGTGAAAATATTGAAAATTCGCAAACTACAGCGTGCGTAGGAACTGCGCAATGCGGCTAAATAAAACAGTCATTTTAGGAATTTTCACCAAATTTTCAACATAGCCATTTTAAGACCTCTGCTAATGAACAGTGTCACTGTGATTTTCTTAATGTGTCCCATATGCTGATTTCAAGATGACCGACCGCGCTGCATTGTGCACTACATGGGAAGAACACATTTTGGGCAGGATGAAAAATGACAGCTATACTGCTCATAAGGAGGAGTAGTAAAATGGCAATGTTGAAAATCTGGAGTGAAAATATTGAAAATTCGCAAACTTACGAGCGTGCATAGGAACTGCGCAACGCACACTCGTAAAACAGTCATTTTAAGGAATTTTTTCACCAAATTTTTAACATAGCCATTTTAAGACCTCTGCTCATGAACAGTGTCACTGTGATTTTCTTAATGTGTCCCATACATTGATTTCGCACACCGACTGCGCCATTGTGCGCCACATGAAGGAAACATGTTTTGGGTGAGATGTGAAAAATGACAGCTGTACTGCTCATAAGGAGGTGTGGTAAAATGGCAATGTTGAAAATCTGGAGTGAAAATATTGAAAATTCACAAACCCTCTGAGCCTGCGTAGGAACTGCATGCATAACGTAGTAAAACAATCATTTTGGGAATTTTTGCCAAATTTTCAACATGGGGTTTTGGGACCCCTTCTCATGAATGATGTCACTGTCATGGTGTTATTCAGGCCCAAGGGTGATTTCCCAGTGACTGTGAAATCACCCTTCAGGCCGAATAACGCCATGACAGTGACATCATTCATGAGAGGGGTCCAAAAGCCCATGTTGAAAAATTTGAGCAAGAATTCAAAAATGCCTGAGATATGCAATAAAGTTGAAAACCCTATCTAGCCCATTATACAGCTTACCGCATTTCCTCAGTTTGCAGTCGGCTTTGAAAGTGCAGAGCGTGTTCCCCGATCACGAAGATCATCGCGCCGAGCTCCGGAGTAAGTATGGGGTGGGGGCGGTGTGCAGGAGGCAGGGTCTGCGCAGTGGAGTGGTGCGGGTGTGGGAGGGCTGGGAGAAGCACCGTGGGACCGTTTTTAATCTACAGGTTTTGAAAAAAAAAAAAAAGACTACGTGGGACATGCTGGGGTGGGCTCCCAGTGTGGCAGGAGGAATGGCTGGGGGCTGTGGAGCCGACGGGGGATTGGGTACCCCCGTTGGCAGCCGGCAGACGTTTGCCACGTTGGTGGGCTCCCAGCTTGGCAGCAAAGATTTGAGGAGGGGGGTGGCGTGACGCGGTGCAAGCACACAGCGGTGGTTTTCTTTCAAGAGAAGACCACCGCTGTCATACACAGCACCACGTCCGATTGGTGCAGGACTGCCACGCCTGCTCAATGAAGCAGGGGACTGCAGAAGAGGGGCACACCTCCAAAGTGTCCCATTCTCCCAAGACGTTCCCTGCGCATGCGAGCAAGCGAACGTAAAAATCTGGGTAGCAGGTTCATGTGAACTGCTTCTACTCTTTGTATGAAAGGAAGTGGAATAGTACTCCACTTCTGCAGATCCAATGTAACCTGTCTAAGCAATAGGGCATAATTGTGTTAATACAGGTGTGTTGAGTCTATAGTCAGCTGTACCCCCAGATATTTTAGATGTGCATTGCTCCAGTGAAAGGGAAATCTTTGTTTCACAAAATCTGCTGGGGAGTAATTCACCTGTAGGACCTCTGTCTTAGCAGTGTTAATTTTATATCCTGCTACCTCCCCAAACCATTCGAGCAGGGACCATAGGTGAGGCAAAGATTGCTCCGGGTGTCTGAGATAAGTTAACAGGTCATCTGCATATAATGCAAGTTTATGTTGCTCTCCACCCACCATCAATTCAGTGATGTTTTCCACTTGTCTGAGGGCCTGCACCAGGGACACCCAAATAAATTGCTAAATTGTAAACAGCAGGGGTGAAAGAGAGCACCCTTGCCATGTGCTTCTTTGTAAAGTAATCGGAGGGGTAATGGCTCCATTGATTTTGATATACACAATAGGGTGGTCATAAAGACCCATAATTAAATATGGAAATTGCTCGGAGAAGCCAAAGGATCCCAGAGAAGCCATTAAAAACGGCCACACCACCCTGTCGAAGGCCTTCTCAGCATCTAAGCTCAATAGTAGAAAAGGTGCCCTCGACCGGGAGGAGTGGTGTAAGAGATGAAGTGCTCTTTTAATGTTATCTTACATTTGTCTAGAGGCTATGACTCTGCTTTGATCTGTATCGATCAGTAGTGGCATAACTAATTCCAGTCTTTTAGCTAGAATGGATGCAAATAATTTGTAATCATTATTTAAGACAGATATTGGATGGAAGTGGGTCCCAAGATGATAGCCTGGGTAAAGAATTGGCTGGAGAATAGGACACAGAGAGTAATAGTAAATGGAGTCCACTCTGAAGAAAGGGGGGTTACTAGTTGGGTGCCGCAAGGTTCAGTATTAGGACCGGTCCTCTTCAATGTCTTTGTAAGCGACATTGCAGAGGGACTGGAAGGAAAAGTATGTCTCTTTGCAGATGACACAAAGATCTGCAACAGAGTTGATGCACAAGGTGGGGTGGAAAGGATGAGAAGGGACTTGGCAAGGTTAGAGGAATGGTCAAATGTATGGCAGCTTATATTTAATGCTAAGAAGTGCAAGGTAATGCACCTGGGAAACAAAAACCCAGGGGAAGAGTACACAATGGTGGGTGAGATACTAACAACAACAAAAATGGAAAGGGACCTGTGGGTAGTCATATCAGATGACTTAAAGGTGGGCAAGCAATGTGAGAGGGCAGTAAGAAGGGCTGGGAAATACTGGGATGCATAGGGAGAGGCATCACCAGTAGAAAACAGGAAGTTGTTATCCCTCTATACAGACAGCTGGTGAGACCCCATCTGGAGTACTGTGTGCAGTTCTGGAGACCCAATCTCCACAAGAACATAGACAAGATGGAAGCTGTCCAGAGGAGGGCAACTAAAATGGTGCAGGGTCTGCACGGAAGACATATGAAGAGAGACTAAAGGAGCTTAATATGTATAGCCTCGAGGAAAGGAGGAGAGGGGGGACATGATAGAAACTTTCAAGTACCTCAAGGGAATCAACAAAGTCCAAGAGGTAGCATCTTTCAAAAAAAGAGGTGTGCAAGAACAAGGGGCACAATTTGAAGATGGGGGGGGGGGCAGCTCAGAGGTAATGTAAGGAAGTATTTTTTCACAGAAAGGGCTGTGGATGCATTGAACGGCCTTCCGGAGGAGGTTGTGGAGTCAAAAACAGTGGTAGAATTCAAGCATGCATGGGACAGCCATAAGGCAATTCTAGGGGTTGGGGGTAGAAAGAAGTAGGCTGCTGGTTAACTAGGATCTGCAGCTTATCCATTAGGTAGAAAAATGGCAGACTGGGTGGGCCAAGCGTTCCTTTTCTGCTGTCAAATTCTATGTTTCTATGTTTCTATGGTATGAGCTACATAAACTGGGATCCTTTCCTGACTTGGGTATACTTGAAATTACAGCATATCTCCAGGACGAGGGGATGGGTGCCCCCTCCATCACCTCCTGACAGGCCTTCTGTAGAGTAGGCAGTAAAAGATCCTTAAAAGATTTATAAAATTCTCTGGTGAGATCATCAGGTCCCAGAGATTTCCCTGTTTTTAAATCCTTCACAATTCCTTCCTGCTCTCTCTAGTTAATAGGGTCTTCTAATCTATCTATTTGCTCCTGGGTGAGCTGTGGGAACCTTACATTTGTTAATAATTGAGAAGTTGCTTGGGGGTTGTGGGGAGCCTCTGGGGTGTATACTGTATTATAATAACACTTAAATGCCTCTGCAATTTCTGCGGGCATCCTACTAAGGTTTCTGATCCGCTGTGAGCTAATTTGAGTGATTATATTTTGTGTCACTCGCTGTCTCAGCCTATGCGCTAGTATCCGAGTGGCCCTTGGGCACCCCTCATACTATTTTTGTTTCAGGTACTGCAAGGCCTGTTTGGTTTTAATGTCCAATAAATGTTGCACCTGTTGTTTCGTAGCTTCCAATAGATGATAAATTGAATCATCCCCAGCAGTATGTTGCTGCTGCAAGTCATACAGTCATTACTGAAGCGTGCTCAGCTTAGCTGCCTGTTGCTTCTTATAATGAGAGGTAAAACTTACCATATCGCCTTGTAACACTACCTTTAAAGTGTCCCAAAGGGTTGTGGGACCTATCTCCTAGTAGTAATTCTCCATTAATATTTGGGAGATTCTGGCTTTTATCGTTTCTTGGAATTCCTTTGTATTTAATTAAAAAATGATTAAAGCGCCATAGGGTGGATTTGCATTTAGACTCCCAATTTAGGGTGAGAAGAACCTGGGAATGGTCTGAGGGTATGAACGGGAGGATATCACATGTTTTGAAAAGATGACCATGTTCCCATGAAATATGGCATAAATCTATTCAGGTGCACACCCTGTGTGGTGCTGAATAATGTGTGTACCTTCATTTTGAGGGATTCAATGAATGCCATGCGTTCACTCATCCCATTTCACTAAAGTATCTTAGTGTCATTTTCTGAGCGGCTGAAAATTTCGGGGGTTTCGGGTTGGTAGTAGCTTAATCATCCAGGATCATGTTATAGTCCCCTCCCACTAGTAGGACTACTTGTTGGTGTTCAGTTGTCTTTTGTAACAGTGTGCGTACTGTTGTGTCTGACACCGGGGGAATGTACAAGATATCTAAAAGCATCTTAATAGTGATGTTCACAGTGCCACATCTGAAACTTGCTGAAGCATAGCAATGTGCACTGTGCCAGACCTGAGGCTTGCTGCATGAGCGTCCCTGCGGGCCACTTACAAAACAGCTACATACTGATACTCACTGCAGAGGCCCTATTTATTTATTTATTTAGCTTTTGGTAACCGGGTAAGTACACTAGACAAGTAGTATGCCTATTTTCAGGAACGACCCGGGAGATTACAACAAATGGGGTACAGGGCACAGTCCATCATTACAACACATCACAGTACATAATTACAGCACAGCATCATGTGTAAACACAGTGGAGAGCATCAACAGAGAGAAATAGACAGTTCATCTACAGGTGAGACAGTAATAGATTATAAACACTCAGATCGTGAACACACACAGTATTGTAGCTCTATTGGATATGTTGTAGAGCAACCATTGTAGCTCTACCAGAGTTGGAGGTAGAGGACAGGTAGTAGCCACAAAGAGTAGAAGCTCCGTCTGTTGCACAGGATGTACAGCATTGTACAGGGGACACCCAGAGTTGGGCAGGATATTCCTGCAAGTGCAATCCGGGGACTAAACAGATGAAAGGCCATTTAGCTTAGGGAGGCCTAGGGCAACCACAGGCCGGGTCAAGTTTCAGGATGTCCCACAAGGACTTGCGGAATCGCTGATGCGAGGGGGCCAAGCAAACAGACTCAGGAAGAGAGTTCCAGAGTCTGGGGGCACATACCACGAAGTCCTTGTCTCCCATGTGGGTCCAAGAGGGAGGAACTCTTAGCATCCCCAGAGCCTGGGATCTAAGTTGGTAAGGGGAGAGGTCAGCTGGTGGTAGAAGCAGGGCCAGCCCCTTGGGGGTTCCGGTTCTCATCACCTTGCCCACTAGGCACCTAGCCCGAAGTCCAGGTATTTGGCCGGGGAGAGTCAGTGGAGCTTTTCATAAAGCTCACAGTGGTGCGTGAGGCAGGGCAGCCAGGCAAAGTGACAGATGTTGTTATACGTCATTTGCCACCTCATGAGGTGGGTTTTAGGGGAGTGACCAAATAGGTGCATTCCATAGCTTAGAGAGGGAAGGAGGACACCTCTTGCCAGGGCCAGACGGGCCGCCAAGGTGAGATTGTGTTTGGCCCTATAGGCCAGTCCCAGTTTACTGTTCATGGCCCTGCAGACATTGAGAATATGACTCCCCAGTTCAAGCTGCAGGTCTAGTGTAACCCCAAGATACTTTACTGAGAGCACTGTTGGGAGTGAGGCTCCATCTGGACTGGTTATTTCCAGCGTGGTTGGTAGGGCTTTGATTCTGGCTGCGGAGCCAAATAGCATAGCATGGGTCTTTTTCAGGTTCAAGACTAGTTTATAATTGTTTACCCAGGCCAGGACATTGTTGAAGTCCTCAGTTAGGTTTTTGTTGAGGGAGGCAATATCCCTGGAGTAAGATATAATAACCAGGTTGTCTGCGTACAGTGTGGCATTGCAGTTAGTTGCAGCCGCTGGGAGTTGATTGATAAAGAAGGAGAAGAGAAGAGGGCCCAGGACCAACCCTTGGGGAATGCCAGAGGTCACCAGTAGCGGCTCAGATAGGACTTTGTTGAAACAGGTCCTCTGCGTTCTAACATGCAGGTAGTCCGATAGCCAGTTCATGGCCAGAGGGGAGAGGCCGAGCGACAACAGCTGCGTACAGAGCAACTTGTGATCTACAAGGTCGAATGCCTTGGATAGGTCAATGAATATGGCTCCGAAGAGTTTGCCCTGGTCCATGGTGGCCCTGATGCTCACGGAAACAGTGACCAGGGCTGTGGTGGTACTGTGCACTTGCAGAAACCATGCTGGGCCAGGGACAGGAGATCATGCTCCTGTATGTACTCAGAGAGCTGCTCAGCCACTACCTTTCCGAGGAGCTTGCTGAGGGATGAAAGGATTGCAATTGGACGGTAGTTGTCTTGGATTTTGGGGTTTCCTTGCTTCAGGATGGGGACAATCCTTGCCTCCTTCCAGATTTCAGGGATGTTTCCCATGGCAAGAGATAGATTAAAGATGTGTGTTACTGGGGGAGCAATGTGAGTGGATCCTAGTTTTAGTAACTTTGGTTCCAGGTTGTCAAGGCCAGGGCTGGAGTACTGAGAGAAGCCAGAGAGGAGTCTCATCATGTTCTTGACTGTCACACCTCTGAGGTGGAACTTTTGTCTGGGGGGGTGATCCTCCTGCCCGGTGGGTAGAGGAGTGGGGGAATTGGCCTGTCGGTCGGGAAGAGGGCTGTGAAGACTGACAGGTCAGAGAAGTGAGAGTTTAGAGCATTGGCGATGGTGTGCGGGTTGTTGCAGGATACCCCTCTGATAGTCATGTCAGATACCCCCGGGTGAGAGGATCCACAGACAAGAGATTTGATGTTACTCCAGAATCACCTGGGATCACTGGCAGAGCTGAGTAGGGCAGTCTTGCAGAAGTTGCTTTTTGCAATTCTGATTGCCTTCTTGCACTTGTTTCTGAGGTGCCTATATTGCTGGAATAGGGTGCGATCAAGGGAACCTTTGAAATGGGACCAGCATTTGTCTCTGGCCCTCATTAGGGCTAGGAGGCTCCCGTGCAGCCAAGGGGTGGCGGATCCCCTCACCCTGCGGGTGACCTTTGGGGCATGCTTATCTTGCAAGGCACCGAAGGAGGCAAGAAAGTGGGAAGCTGCCACAGAAGGGTCAGAGGCTCCAAATACCTCAGCCCAGTCGATACGGCTTAGGTCCATAAGAAACGCAGCAGGATCGAACCTGGAGAAGTTTCTAATCAGTATGACTTTATGGAGTATTTTGGGGAAGGGGATCCTCCAAACACAGAAGACCGGTGAGTGGTCAGAGATGCAGTCTGAGAGTATTCTGGCTGAGGAGATCCTATCAGGGTGGTTGGATAGGATTCAGTCCAGCAGGGAGTTGGTGGATCCATTTTTCGCCCGCCTGGTAGGCTCCTGTACAAGTTGGGTCAGGACAAGTTTGACGAGTAAGGGCTCATACTGCTTCACATTTCCCCCAGTCCAATTGAGGTTAACATCCCCCAGGATGATGAGCTCATTATCCCCCAATGCAGGGGCTGACAGAGTCCAGGAGGTGTGTCAGTCCTGGGAGTCCACCCTTGGGGGGATTGTATGTACAGGCTACATGCAGTTTTTTTGCCTTCCCAAGTAAGAGTATTACATGCAGTAGCTCACAAGGGGAGGAGAGGGATGGCAGGTGAGTAATTGGGGAGACTTTTAGGTGGTCCCTAAAATAGATCATGATGCCACCCCCGCTCTTGTTCTCTGGTCTGTCCTGGCATATGAACTCATACCCTGCAAGCATACAGGCAGAGTCAGGTACTGAGGGTTTGAGCCAGGTCTCCATCACTCCAAGGACATCTGGTTTGTATAGGGTGACCCAGGACACTAACTCACCTCGGTTAGGGAGCAGGCTCCTTATGTTGAGATGTGCCATTTTGAGACCCTTACCCAGACCACATACCGGAGGAATGGGGGCTGCCTGGTTTGTTGGGCCTGGGTTCGTTTCGACATTTCCAGCCTGGAGAATTATGAGGAGGAGCCAGGAGAGATATCATCTTGGAGCAGCTGGGCCAGTAAGGGAAGTGAAGGCATGGCGTCTCTTAACCCTGGTGGGGTGCATAAAACACCTGAGGTCAAGGCACCAGATGGGAGGATGGGTGGTGTTGGTGGTCATGACTAGTGTGTTCGAGAACAGGAAGTCAGGTGTGTCCACGTGGGGAGTCTTCTCCCAGCAGTCCCCTGAGGACAGTGAGGGTGTGGAGAGCACATAAAGTATGGTGAGCCCCAGTATGAGACCAGCTTGTAGCAGGAGACCACGGGTGGGGGACTGCATGCCTTTTACCTTCACTAGGGGGAGCGCCCTACCCCTCGGTGGAAGGTGTGGGTGCCAGGGCCACATGCTTGCCAGTTGCTTTGGATGGCTATGGGGTAAGAGCCCCAGCCACTTCCCACTACTGATCATTGCCCAGCTAGGGGATTTTGGGCAGAGGCAGTTTCAATTCAGATGAGGATTGGGGGGAAAGAGAGGATGGTCTGGGTACAATTTAACAGTTTGGACACTAAAATAACAAGTAGAAAATAGTAAGTAGCAAACTACACAGTATGAACGCTGGGTAGATCAGGTAGACTACGCCTAATAGGGAGGCGACCCAGGGCCAGATGCAGAGTCAGCACACCTTGTCCATAACTTAAGACCCCGTAAACTAAGACATTTTGGCCGGAAGTGAAGGCAGAGATCTGGGCACAAGCAGTCAAGTAAGGCATGGTGTTAGTTATGGTGTACAGCGCAGTTTACAGTTCCAGCTTTCAACTTTTAGCAGGAAGCTGACAAGCAAGGCACAGTGATGACTATGTATTCAATTTTTAAGCAATAGCTGTCTAGATCCTATTCTACAATTTCCATTCTGTACAAGTGGCTGTCATGTAGGGCACAGTGATAACTAAAAAGTAGTAAATTCTGTTTAGGGTTATGGCTGTTTAATAAGGCACAGTGAATCCTATTCTGGACAAAACTGTCTAGTATGGCACAAGCTCAAGCTCAATACTGTATTCCTAGAGGCAAATCCTCAGTGATTTGGCTAGACAGAAACTTGCCTCCTATGGAGATTGTCCAGATAGTCTATAGGTAGTTAGGATGCCCAGAGCAATGTGATCAGACTGGGAATTAAGGCAGGCAGTAGCACTGTGAACTAGTTTTACCTCCCTAATTGTCTGATAGGGTGAGCTGGGTACAGGAGGTGGAGCCTCCGAGCATTTAATGGGAGGATGGAATGGGGTGGTCGGGTGGACCGAAAAACTCCTCTGCAGGACAAATGACTCCCGGTGTCAGCACTGCCGTAGGTAGGATTTTCTTTAAATTGTTGTCCTTTCATCGGTCTGGGGCAGTCAAAGCTTGGAGAAACAGCCGAGGAGGCTTGCCAGAGCAAACGTTGCCTCCGGCACCTCGATAATCGGCGCTGGCTGAGTTGCAAGGGGGGGACCCTCAGGGACAGGTCTCCCTCACCTCCCCTCTTGCCCTGGTCTCTGAGTGTTTCTTGTAGTGGCACAGGAGTGGGACCCTTCCTCCCTGATATTGTGCTGGGAGAGGAGCCAGTTCTCCTGGCCGATGGGTGCTTTGGTTACGCAAGTCAAAAATTGGAGTCCCGAGTTCGGAAAAAGAGATCTGCCTAGGGAAAAGCACTTGCTTTGAAGGTCATTTTGGGTAAAACTGAGGTTGCGGTCGTCAGGCGGGAAAAACTCCTCTTCAGGACAAATGACTCCCAGTGTCAGCACTGCCGTAGGTAGGATTTTCTTTAAATTGTTGTCCTTTCATCAGTCTGGGGCGGTCAAAGCTTGGAGAAACAGCCAAGGAGGCCGGCCGGAGCAAACGTTGCCTCCAGCACCTCGATACTCGGTGCTGGCTGAGTTGCAAGGGGGGGCCCTCAGGGGACAGGTCTCCTTCACCTCCCCTCTTGCCCTGGTCTCTGAGTGGTTCTTGTAGTGGCACAGGAGCGGGACCCTTCCTCCCTGATATTGTGCTGGGAGAGGAGTGTCACCAAGTTCCCCTGGCCAATGGGCGCTTTGGGCGCGAATGTCAAAAATTGGTGTCCCTAGTTCAGAAAAAGAGATCTGCCCAGGGAAAAGTGCTTGCTTTGGAGGTCATTTCAGGAAAAAGTGAGGTTGTGGTCATCAGGTGGGAAAAACTCCTCTGCAGGACAAACGACTCCTGGTGTCTGCACTGCCATAGGTAGGATTTTCTTTAAATTGTTGTCCTTTCGTCGGTCTGGGGCGGTCAAAGCTTGGAGAAACAGCCGAGGAGGCCCGCCGGAGCAAACGTTGCCTCCAGCGCCTCAAGACTCGGCAATGGCTGAGTTGCAAGGTGGGGGAAACTCGGGGGACAGGTCTCCCTCACCTCCCCTCTTGCCCTGGTCTCTGAGTGTTTCTTGTAGTTGCTTGCTTCAACAGTGGCCATGTGGGTCACTCACAAAGCAGCTACATAGTGACTGTCACTGCACCAGACTTCTAGCTTGCTGTGGCAGTGGCCCTGCAGGATACTCACAAAGCAGCTACATAGTGATGCTGACTGCACCAGACTTGTAGCTTGCAGTGGCAGTGGCCCTACAGGACACTCACAAAGCAGCTACGTAGTGATGCTCACTGCATCCAACTTGTAGTTTGCGGTGGCAGTGGCCCTGCAGGACACTCGCAAAGCAGCTACATAGTGATGCTCACTGCACAAGACTTCTAGCTTGCTGTGGCAGTGGCCCTGCAGGACACTCACATAGCAGCTGCATAGTTATGTTCATGGGACCAGACCAGTAGCTTGCTTCACTAGTGGCCCTGCATGTCATTCATGAAGCAGCTATATAATGATGGTCACTGTGCCAGACATAGAGTATAGTTGGTTCATGAGTGACACTTTAGGCATTTCATGGAGCAGCTGCATAATGACTCAGTGTCTCTGACCCTTAGCTTGCTTTGTGAGTGGCCATGTCACTCATGAAGCAACTGTACCATGATGTATACTGCAGCAGGCCTGTAGCTTGTGCTGCACAGGGCCCTGTGCACCATTTGTGAAGCAGCAATCCTTTTGGACAGGGGCTGGACCTGAAGCTTGCATTATGCTGAGCCATCTAGGCCCTAGGTGAAGCAGTAATCCACTGCAGGCATGAAACTTGTCAATTTGGTGCCCATAAGGAGGGTACTAAGTATCGTTAAAAGTAAAGATATGAGTGCTTGAGAAAAAACCCTGATACAAGCTAACTCAGAAAAAATGTCTTACAGCATGTGCAGTGCGCATTTCATAGGACTTAGTTTTTTAAAGTTTTTTATTCTAAGATCCATAACCTTTTAACTTTTTTTCATTTTTTATCACATTTGAGGGGTAGGGTAGTTTTCACCACCTATGATCACCCAATGAGATTTTCACCAAACTGTCTTGTGTCCAGTTTTGGACACCTTTTCCTTTTGAAAAAGCCTAGGTCCCATTTTAAAGAAATAGGTTCTTTTTCTATTTTTTCACTTACAGTACTTGCAGGTAGAGGAGCAGATTGAGGGACATTGAGGAATCACAATGTGGAACACTGAGAATTCATGATGAGGGTCATTGAGAATACATATCAAGGGATCCTAGTGTGGGCACCAGTTGGGACGGAGGGTGGTGTGGGTGCTAGAAGGTGTGAAGGTCTTTTTTTATATGTGGACCACAGTGGCTGGGGAAAGAAAGTGGTAAGGGGGGGTTGCATTTTCATTATGGGGATACCTGTGGCTGGGCTTGGTTCAGGCAGGTGGAAGGGTACTGATGGTATGGTCTGGCACTCTCCACTGGTTTTATTAAAGATTGGGCAGGAAGGAGGGGGATACAGGGTTGGCCATCTACCTCTGGTTTTAGTAATGACTGACTAGGAGGGAGAGGGGTACCTGTGCTGGGGTTGGACACCCACTACCAGTTTTAGTGAACATTTGGGAGAAGAATGTGAGTACTGGTAGCAGGGTTGTGCACCTGGCCACCCACTGTTGGTTTTAGTTGAGATGGGTGGGATGGAGGGTGGTACTGGAAGGTGAGATTGGGCACCCACCATTTATTGTAGTAAAGATAAGATGGGCAAGATGGGGGTACTAGTGATGGGGCTGGTCACCTGCCATCAGTTTTCGTGAAGATTGAGCAGGTGGGAGAGGGTCCTGTGGTGGAGTTGTGTACCTTCCATCAGTTGTTTAAGGATTCAGGTGAGTGGGCGGTGGTGGTCTGTCACAAGAAGAGGCTCCCAGATGACAGAAAAACTTGAAAGGTCGTGATCTGGTGCCGGGGGCAGGGATGGGCTCCCAACCTCCAGCAATGTAAGCAAATGGGATGGCTATTTTTGTGACCTGAAATTACACCAAACAATAGCTCTGAGTGGAAATTGAGCCCTGCCACAAATTTGGTATACTTCAGTTTTGCAAGAATCCATTTATGACAAGGACTTTAGAAAGTGCCAAAACTGCACTTTATGTTTAAATATTTAGAAACTACACATGTTTCTAGTAAAACCACCTATCAAAGACTCATTCTTGGGTCAAACTCAAATGAACTTGAACGTCTCAGATTTTAGCTCCCTGACATTTGTGTTATTGGTGAGCAAATAAAAGGTTTTTAACTTCCATATTTTAATTCGTTTTCAGCTTTCTCTAACTTCTAAACTGCTATTCTGATTGTTACTAAATTCAGATGATCCAGAGATCCTGGCACCAACTCTGAGCATGCCAGATTTAGGATATTCTGCACAGAGATGGTCACGTTATTGAGATACACAAATCAGGGTTTAACATTAAACTGCCTACTCAACCTGAACATATGGGCAGTACCGTGTCCCTTTAATATGTAATACATGGCTAGGCCTTTTTTCCCACAGGATACATTATCATGTATTTCCCTGTATTCCTCCCCAATTAAAGCTGTATACCTCTGCAATTAAATTAATTAATGCTGCCTATCTCGACAATTAAAGCCATATATCTCCACATTTAAAGCTACCACTGGGAAAAAAAAAACACCCATAGACATAACATTGCAAAAACCAAAACAAACACATTAATGACCAATTAAGAAATAAATTAATAGACCTACTAAACCAATGTCAAAACTTCTACCACCAATTAACACACCTTCTATAAGACACCGCAAAATTGCTACATCTGCAAAAAAAAGTACCCACAAAAACAAAAAAATAAAAATAAAAGTTACTACACCCCCGTAGAAAGTGTTGCCTCTCACCAAACATCCATGTCCCTCAACACTACTTGACTCTCTCAGACGCCTTGTTCTCCATGCTATTGGGATTGACTTCACACTCACTAAACAGGGATTTCTAATGATGCTGCAGCTACAGTACTTCCTCACATGCTGTTCCTTCCATGCTGTTGCCACTGACTCCAACCTCCTGAAGATGCCACACTGAATTGGATTACCTTTTTTTAATAGGGGATCTAGGATAGGGAGTGGGGCCCACTAGACACCAGGGAATAATGGACTGTCTTTTTTTTAATTATTAAAGGGATCGGGGATAGGAAGGGGGGTCCACTAGACACCAGGGATTGCAGGGAATTAAATTTTTTTTTTACTTTTACAACGGGCTCATGATTGGCGGGAGGGAGGGGGACCACTAGACATCAGGGAATGGGGACTATATTTTTTTTAACAGGGGATAGGGAAGGGGTCTGCTAGACACCAGGGAATCATAAATTTTTTTTACATTGGGCCTGCGCCACGTGATTGGCAGGTGGGGGGACCACTAGACATACCAGGGAATTTTAATATATAGCAGGCGGTGATTGGTTGGGGGGTGGATTAATGTATTTAACTTGGGGTGGGCACAGAACTGATCCACTGACAATGATCAGTACTGCAGAATTTTTCCCCAACAGTTTAATACATTAACCCATAGTTCCTAGATTTATTCTGCTGTTTTAAGGTGGAATTTCCTCGAAAGTTGCGAAAATGATTTACAAACTTTCATAGAAGTGAAAGTCTGACTTGCATGCAAATTCCACTGGTGCAATTTTCTTTTTGCACACCTCTACTCATAAATAAATGTCTTTCCCATTGAGGGAATTATGTACAGTATATAGAGGATGTGCTATGGGCTGACTCAAAATATTCAGTTTATCTTCAAGTGTGGGGGGGGGGCAGGATCATTACACATGAGTAGCAAGGGCTGACTTCAACATGCCGGATGTGGATTGGATGATCCCTGTAGCAGCAAGAAAGTCCTGCCCACTCATAAGTGATGATGAATTGCCTATTTTGATTCAAGACTGTTTTATATTTGATACATACAACAGTAGTTTACAAGTTATACCATTTGAATCCGCAGATTGAAGATTTTTCTGTTTTTCATGAATTTTGACAGCTGGCTTCAGTGCTTCACTAAGCATTCTGATGTCATCAGTACTGTTCGAAGTTGCTGTCTGGTTCAGTGTTCCTCTGTGAAGACAATATCAATTGTTGTAACAGTAACAACAATGTATTTTTGGATATGTTGCTGTTACTGATGTCACTAGACAATATATCTTTTGTAACTTGTCATCTTTCCCCCACTCCTGTTGTATATACAGGTACTCTACATTTTTATGATGCATACATCTAAATTCTAACAATATATTTTTTAGACTAAAACAAGAGTTTACTGTATAAATTGGTGGCTGTGCTGGTGCATTTTTGAGAATCTCAAGCATGAATTGAAACTGAGCTGCATACCCCCTCCCCTGCAGTTGTGGTGAACTAAAATACTCTTGACTTCTTGTTTTCTAACTAAGCAGTAACACAGAGCAGAATATGTGTTGTTGTGGGATTTAGTCACATCTCAAGTGGTGTGCCACAAGGAGGCAGAGCTGAGTAATTTCAAGTACATGACAAGTACAGATGTGCGAACCTGAGAAAACATCACTTAACCAGAACTTCATGAAGTTTACAAACTTCACAAAGTTCGAAGCACCAACTTTGCAACATCTGCGCCAGGCGATCAGGCAAAAATGTTGCAAAGTCGGCAAAGTCAAAGTTGATGATGTCAGTAGAAAATCTGCACAGCTTCATAAAGTTGAAGTTTTGCAACTTCACAGCAACTGCGCCATCAAAGTTTAAATTTGCTGCATCTCTAATAGGAAGTGGCTAAATTCCCACTGCAACACACACACACATTGGCTTGAATTATTGTGATTATAAAATGGACCATTTGAAAACATTAAATCAGCTGGTATTAGATTTAAACTAATCAAATATTTGTTATGAAATGCAGTAATCTATGATTTTTACAGAAGCATAGATGTCAGCAGAAAAAGGTCCGGCGGCCCATTGAGTCTGCCCAGCCCTACCTACCTGCTGTTGTTTTTGTGAGGACCCTAGTAGCCTATCTCTGCCACAGTTCACCTTCCCTGTTTGCCATTGTTTTCACTAGCCCTATACACCTATCCCACCTGTACTTGAATCCCCCAATCAGTTTGACAAAAGACTTCCTCATTGTCAACCAATTATCCCCACCACCCTTTCTGCAAAAAAATGCTTCCTAGCATCTGTCTTAATTCTCCACCACCTCCCTATCAGTTTCACTGAATTCTCCCTGGGGTTAGTGTTCCAACTCAACATAAGCAACTCTTCACTTTCTACTCTGTTAATCCCATTGCAATATTTGTACATCTTATTCATGTCCACCTTCACGTCCCCCCTCTTTCTGAGATCTAATCATATTTCACTGTAAGTGTTATCCTACTGGTTCTGGATCAGTCTGGTTATCCTCCTCCTCAGCACTGCTTCCACCTTGTCCCTATCTTTCTTCAAGTGAGGGGTCCATAATTGCACTTCATACTCTAGGTGAGGATGAACTACAGAACAGTACAATGACAGAATCACTGCGCTCCTCCAGCTGTTTATCTTCCTTCCTAATCTCTCTTCCTATACATCCCTGCATTCTATTCAGTCCAGTTACCACCCCGTGGCAGTGTGCTAGTGTCTTCCAAGTGTCCAATATTATTAGTCCCAGGTCCCTTTCCTTTGTCATACTCCCCAAAACAACAAACGCAGCTTCTGTATTCAGTCCTTGAATCTGTTGCCTCTGTGTGCATTGCATTGCATGTCTGGCATTGAATTTCAACTGCCAAACCATTTAGCCACTTCTCCACCCTTTCTAGATCCTCTTGTATACATCTTACTCACTCCCTTCGTTCACTCTTCTGCAGATCTTTTTGTATCAGCTGCTAAGAGGCAACTCTCCTTTCGATCCTCACTCCAGTATCATAATTCAAAATTTTGGAAAGGACTGGTCCAAAGATGAACACTGCAGCACCTCAAAAGTGACCCCCTTGAGCTTTGAGTAGTCCCCATTTAGGACTACCCTCTGGTTTCTGACACTTAGCCTAATGTTCACTCATATTGCAATTTTACTTCTCATTCCTGGTTCCCTAGCTTACGAACATACGAACATACGAAATTTGCCAGCAGATAAAGGCCTAGAGGTCTATCAAGTCTGCTCGAATGTGCAGCTAGCACCCCTTATTCTGCAGCTGCCCCTCCCTTCCACCCTTCCCCTTCATTAACCCTCCCCCTTGTCCTGTCCCATCCTCGTTTGAAGCAGTCCACTGTTCTACTGCATACCACTTCTGAAGGTAACGCATTCCACCCAGCCACCACCCTCTCTGTAAAAAAGTGTCTCCTCATCTCCCTCCTGAACCTTCCTCGCTCCAGTCTCATATCATGGCCCCTGGTGGCCCTCCCCTCCCTTACTTTGAACAGCCCCTCTGTACCTGTCTTGTTTATTCCTTTCATGTATTTAAAGGTTTCAATCATGTCCCCCCTGTCTCTCCTCTCCTCTCCTCCAGTGAGTACATGTTCAACTCCTTCAACCTCCTCTCATATAAGTCCCCCAGACCCTTGATCATCTTTGTGGCCCGCTGCACTCCCTCCAGTAACTAATGTCCCTTTTCAGATACGGACGCCAGAACTGCACGCAGTACTCCAGGTGTGGTCTAACTAATGACCTATACAGTGGCAGAATCACCTCCTCCCTCCTTGAGGATATACCCTTGCAATACAACCCAGCATTTTGTTGGCCTTTGCAGCTGCCTTCCTACACTGTGCCGAGTTGTTCATTGACCCTGTATTAGAGCACACCCAGATCCTTCTCCTCCTCTGTCTGGGCTAGCTGCACTCCCCCTAGCTGGTAAGTCCTCCTTGGGTTCTTCATCCCAAAATGCATCACCTTGCACTTTTTGGCATTAAAGCCCAGTTGCCAGGTGTCTGACCAGGTTTCAAGCTTCGCCAGATCATCCTGCAACCCCTGCCATCCCCCTAGGTCATCCACCACCGCGCCAACCTTGGTATCATCAGCAAACAGACTGATCTTGCTCTTGATGTCCCATGATATGTCTGCAATGAATATCCCAAACAACACTGGTCCCAACACCGAGCCCTGTGGTACACCACTCGTCACTGCCATTGGGTGTGAGCTCCCACCCACCACCACCTCTGTTGCCTTCCCTGCAGCCAGTTTCCTACCCATCTCACCAGCATTGCACCTGCCCCTGTGCCTACTAACTCTTCCAGCCTTCCATGTGGCACTGAGTCGAATGCCTTACTGAAGTCCAGATACAGGACATCCACTGCATGTCCCCGTCCAGTTGCCTAGTTACCCAGTCATAGAACCCGACCAGGTTGGTTTGGCAGGATCGCCACGTGATGAAGCCATGCTGTCTGCTGTCCTGTAGTCCTTTGGCCTCTAAGAGGGCCACCAGCCTCCTTCAGGATAGTCTCCATTAGCTTACCCACGATGGATGTGAGGCTCACTGGTCTGTAGTTTCCCGTTCATCCTTGGGGCCACTCTTGTGGAGGGGCACCACATGAGCCATCCTCCAGTCCTGAGGTACACACCCTGAATGTAGTGAGGCATTAAATAGGTCTGCCAAAGGTCCTGCAAGGACCTCTGCCAGCTCCTTCAGAACCCTGGGTGGATGCCATCTGGGCCTGGTGCCTTGTCCACCCTCAGTGCCTTCAAACCCTCTCGAACTCTGTCCTCCATGATTTCCCATCTGTCACCACTTCCCCTCCTCTGCTATTTCACCCATCTTGGGTGTCACCCCCTCTTCTCTTTAGTAAATACTGAGCAGAAGTACTCATTTAGTGCTTCCGCCTTATCATACCCTGCCACCCAACCCCCTCCTTCCTAATCCTTACTATGTGGTCCTTACAGCTCCTTTTTCTCCTGATGTACTTAAAGAAGTCCTTCTCCCCTTCTTAATGCCTTGTGCCAGCCTGAGTTCAGATGCTTTTGGCTCCTTACTGCCCTTGTCACCTCCTTCCGATCTCTGTCAAGTACTCCTCTGTCCTCCCCCTCCCTGTTTTCTTGTATTTCCTAAAGGCAGCTCTTTCTTCCTTACCTTTCCATGACCTCCTTGCTCAACCAGCTCGGTTTCTTAGCTCTAGCCTTCTTGCTCTGAGCTTTGCAGCAGGTTTGGTTGCCTCCACTATCCCCAACTTTATGACTCCCATCTCTGGTTAGTATCCATACTAGATTGAATTCTGGCCAGGTACCCTTTTACCACTTCCCCCATCCTCCCAAAGTCAGCCCTCCTGAAGTCCAGCACTCTTGTGCCAGATTCCACTCCTTCCTTGCCCATATCCAATGTGAGCCATACTGAGTGGTGGTCACTCCCTGACAGCGGTTCCTCCACTGTAAGTTCTCTCACAAAGTCCCCATTTGCCAGCACAAGGTCAAGCTTCTTTACCAGCCGTCCATGTGGGACAATGTCAATGGCTTTACTGAAAACAAGGTACAGTATGTCCACTGCCTTCCCCTTGTCAACGACCTTCATCACCCAATTAAAAAAGTTGATCAGGTTCACTTGACATGATATTCCCTGGGAGCTCATGCTGTCTGACATCCTGATGTCTGTTTATCACCAGAAAATCCACCAGCATCTATCTGACAATGTTTCTAAACTATATACATTAAACTGACAGGTTTGTTGTTCCCAGGATTGTCCATTCTCTCTTTCTTGTGCAGGGGTACCACATTTGCTATCCTCCAGTTCCTAAGTACTACCCTCATCTCCAGTGAGCTATTAAAAAGCTCTGCCAGTGGTGCAGAAAAGACCTGCCGCATCTCCTTTATCACCCAGGGGTGCAGACAGTCCAGGCCCATGGACTTGTCCACTTTCAGTGCATACAGTTCCTTCAGCACCATTTCCTCTGACATCAGAACCAAGCTGGCATCCCACCCCTTCACTCTTGCTGTCACTACACAGTCTGGAATGTCCCTTTATCCTCCACAGTAAATACTGAACACAAAAACTGATTCAGTATACCCACCTTCCCTTTATCTTCATTCTCCTCCCATCCTTCCTGCTTCTTCAGTAGGACTATGCCCTCTTTTCTTTTGCATTTCTTGCATACGTAGCAAACAAACATTTCATCCCTCTTCATCTCCCTTGCTGCTATTCCCAGCATCGTGTCAGACTTTGCAATCCTCACATTCTTTCTGGCCTGTTTCATTTTGTTTAGATACTCCACCCTCTCTCCTTGCTCTGGCTGCTTTTGTGCTTTTTGAAGGCCTTCATTTTCCTGGTCACAGTCTATCCTTCCTCTTATGTTGACCATGGTGATTTACTAACCCTCTTATTTTTTCCTACTAGCCCAGTACAGTGATTTGTGACTTGCAGTATATAGTAACTTCCTTTATCACTTCCCATTTCTCTTCTACACTCTCTGCCATCTTCACCCCATCTGTCTTCTCCAGCAGCAGTTCTTGTATCCTGTCAACTTCTGCCCTCCTGAAGTCCAGGGCTTTTTTCTGTGACTTTTTTCACTCTGTTTCTATAATGACGGTAAGCCACACTGTTTGATGGCCACTGATTCCCAGCAGATCCTGCACTGTGCGCTCTCACCATATTATCATTGCTCATAAGGAAAGAGTCTAGGATGTCCCCTTCCCTTGGAAGCTCAACCTTTTAGGCTTGGATTGCCTCCTGGAATACCATTACATGCAGCTGATTTATGCACTTGCTGCTACTGGGATCATCCAGTCCACATCTGGCATGTTGAAGTCAGCAATTAGCTGTGCCTCTGCTTGCTTTTTTGCAGTTCTTAATTCATCCCCTAATGCCCTGTCTGTTGCCCCTTTCGTTGATGGTGGTCTATATACCACTCCTACCCTTATGTTCTTCCCAATTTGTAACTACCTGTACCCACACTGTCACTATGCACTTCATCTCCCTGCTATTCCTGACCTCTATGGCTCCTATATCCACCCTTACGTATAGTGCTACACCCTTTTCCTTCTCTCTGTACCTCTTAAACAATGTAATGCATGGGATGTCAGATCTCATTGTCCATGTCTCTGTGGTCACTAACAGGTCCAAGCTTGCTTCTGTCACTACTGCTTGTAGGTCAAGATTTTGTTCCCCAGACTCCTGTAATTAGCAAACATAGCCCTCCATGTCTCTTGTTTTCCTCCTCACCCTAGCTTCCTGTTCTCCATTCCCCCTGCACTCACCTTTGGTTCCCCTACTACCACTCTGTATGCTTCTGTATTCTGGATAGACCGCTGCTCCCACACCTTAACTAGTTCTGTTATCTCAGTTTCTCCACTCTGCTCCACCCCTTACTACTAGCACTAGGGAGAAGTAATTGTAACAGGGTGACCACTATCTTAGCAGACACCCCTGGTATGTAGGCTGAATCCCACCCCCATTCTTTTCACTCTCTTCTATGTGTATATTTAATTACTACTTATTTTGTTTTAACTCTCTTACTTTCCTTGTTCTCTCTGCTAGGTTGGCCACCTAACAGCAACTTCTAAAAATACTGTGCTATGCCTTTTACTGGTCCCCAATTATGAGCTGAAAGCTAGGGATATATATATATATATGTATATATTATTAGAGGCCAAAAACTCCATTTAATGCATCAGTTAGGGTTGTTCCACAGCAAAAAAAAGCTAGGAAATTTGGGGTTAGGGTTGGAAGCCCCCCTTGGACCCCCCAGTTCACCCCCCAACTGGCATCGGGGTGTGCATTGGGGTCATCGGCCCTAACTTTCACCCCATCACTTGTGTAAAGAAGCTGAGGTATAGGAGAATGGAGTGAGAGTTAGGACCGATGACCCCAATGCACACCCCGATGCTGGTTGGGGGGTGGACTGGGGGGTCCAAGGGGGGCTTTCAACCCTAACCCCAAATTTCCTAGCTTTTTTTTGCTGTGGAACAACCCTAACTGATGCATTAATTGGAGTTTTTTGCCTCTAATTTCCCTTCTTTTTAAGAAAGAGGATGATAAATAATAAAAAGAATGCAGTGAAAGAATGTATGCATTATAATTGACTTCAGAGCAGAAAAGTACGACTTGGAATACTAAATCGCATGTATCTCAGGAACCGTATGACGTAGGAAAAAAATTAAAATATTGTATGAATTATTACTTTCCTGGCTAGTTTTTTGCTTAGTCCCCCAATTGGGGGGGCTAAGCATTTTTTTGACAAAAAGTCCGTATCTTGCACCGTATCTGAGATACGGGCCCTGAAAGACGCGACGGACGCCATAATGTTATCCTATGGGACAAAATCGTCAACTTTGGAGTGCTGTCACTTTGCCACCCTGTAATATTTTTTCTCCAAACCACCAAAAGGCACATTTGTAGGATGTTGGCTTTCTTCCCTCCAAATTTCAACCCAAAAGACCAAACTGTTATTTTCCAGCAGAGCGGCAAAGAAATCCTGTAATATGGCGGACGCCGTAATGTTATCCTATGGGAAAGAGCACCAACTTCATAGTGCCATAACTTTGCTGCCCTGTAATATTTTTTGACCCATCCACTAAATGGCATATCTGTGGGATGTTGCCTTTTTTTCCTCCAAATTTCAAGTAAAAAGACCAAACCATTTCTGAGATATTCAATGTCGAAGATTGACAAAATTTCCCTATCTATTCCAAGAAATCTGGCCATCTTGTCCCTATTTTGCAATCAAAGATCACGATAAAAGAATCTCACAATCAAAGAATTTGCAGGCTCACTAACAAAAAAAAAATGTAATAATTCAAATAATAGAAGCAATTGCAGTAAATCACTGCCATGGTTCAACAGAATGAAGTCCCCCGAGTAAAACCCATCCTCATTTGACTTCCTAGGACACCCCGGGCTAAGAAAATAGAATTTTAAATTAGGCCATCTTGCCCCTCGCTCGCGATGCAAGATCGCGGTCAAAGAATCTCACGATCAAAGAATTTGCAGCCTCACGATCAAAGAATTTGCAAGCTCACGAACAAAGAATAAAAAAATGTAATGAATCAAAACATTGGAGGAATTGCAGTAAATCACCACCATGGTTTGACAGAATGAAGCCCCCTGAGTAAAACCCACCCTCATTTGACTTCCTAGGGCACCCATGGGCTGAGAAAAATAATTTTTAAATTCGGCCATCTCATCCCTCACTCACGATGCAAGATTGCAATCAAAGAATCTCACAATCAAAGAATTTTCAGCCTCACAATCAAAGAATTTGCAGGCTCACAATCGAAGAATTTGCAGACTCACGATCAAAGAATAAAAAAAGGGTGAAATGTGATTTATTCAGCAATTTGAACCAAACCAATGGCATGGTTCGACAGAACGGACCCTCCTGAGCAAAACAAGCCCTCATTTGTGCCCCTAGCCCACCCCTGAGCTGAGATATTAGTGTTTTAGGTCACGATGCAAGATCACGATCAAAGAATTTGCAGGCTCGCGATCAAAGATCGTTAGCGAGCCGCGAATTAAGATTTTAAAAGCTTATAACTCTATTTTTTGACTGATTTGGATGGAACCAAAGCCATGGCTTGATAGATCAGGGCCCTCTGAGTAAAACCCATCAAAGTTTTACTTCAGAAGTGACCCCTGAGCCGAGATATTTGTGTTTGTGTGATTGGAAAGCTGAAACCAAGATGGCGGACCTCGCAGTCAAAGAATTTTGAAAATTCCTCGGGAACAAAGATTCTTGAACCGTGAGGCTACAAATTCTTTGATCACCAGGCAAGACCAGATGGTCAGAACCCCCATTATTTGATCGCAAGATATACATATAAATTTTCCCATTGACTTATAATGGGAACTTAAAAGTGCCACAGCTTTTGAATGCCTTAATATTTTTTCACCAAACAAAAAGTGGCATGTTCAGCCTCCAAAGCTCTTTCAAACAAGCTATCTTGCAGAGTGGCACACCACATGACGGCTGTGCAGGACCACATTAAGAATGCCAAAAGGTGCCTTCAAAAATGGATAATTTTGCATTTTTCAGCTCTTTCGTACACGAAGACCAGCACTCTGACACAAATGCAATTTGGCAAATCAAGAGAGCTAGTGTGCTCCAACGCGTGTACCAAATTTCAGGCAAATCCATTGAACGGGTCCAAAGTTATTAATGTCCAAACTTTTGACTTTAGTATGTAAGTAGCCGCTCAACCCTAACTATAGTGACGAGACCGCGCCACTATAATATATATATCCCAGTAGTTGTCTGCATATGTGCCCGGATAACATAAAAATGAAAGTCAACATCCTAGCTTGCTGTTTAAAAAAAAAAACTGTTTTATAAACTTATATAAAGTACTAATGTATACAGTGCCTTGGTATGCAGAATATAATGAATAAGGTGCAGGAGTGTTTTGAATATATAAAGTGACCTTAGTGACCTTTTGGAAAGGCAGAATAAAAAGTAATCTAAACAGAGAAAAGTTTGTTTAAAATACAGAGCGGCTATAATTATTGTCATGTTTAACTTGCCACTCTGCAAGGAAACCCCCCATGGCTGCCTCTGTAAGGGAAATAATGAGGTAGAAACGTTTATGTATGAGATACATATATTTAGGACAGGTGTGTGTCCTGACAATATGCAGTAAAACTATAGTTCAGTTGGTTACTGCACTAAGGTAGTAATTGTACAGCTACTGTAAGTGACTTACACTTTCTCTTTTTAGTGCTGCCTGCCGCTCCGGGGCAAAAAGGTTTCTAATTAGTGTTGAATTTTAAATTTAAATTATGGGACTCGTACCTGGCTAGCTTAATTATAAATGCTTGAATGTGCATCCAGTTCAGTCACGGAGTCAGACAGAGCGGCTAAAACTTTTCTTTTATGCTGAAAGCCGGTCAGTAGTAGAATTGAAGCATTCATGATTGGAAGTAAAATTGACTAGCAGGGTTTTATTTAACTCTAAAAATTGATTAGCGTTTTGCTCATAAAAGTTCTAAAACATTGTGAAAATGCATAGCACTTGTCTCACTGTGGTTAACAAACATAACACTTCTAGAAAACCTATATAAATGCTTTCTGTATAATTAGTATCGTCCCAAGAAAAAAAACTGCTAATCAATTATTTAAAACCCTGACTAGTCAGTGGAAGGAACTGAGTGACAACTACGGGGTGCAGAATCAACTTAAGAAGAATCCACGTAGTTGCCTGCTCCGTAAATGAAATAGATCTGCTCCTAGATGTCCCTGATGGAGCAAATGATCTTGAGCCAAACAGTGCACTGCTTTTGCGGTGAAAGAAAGGCGCTCAAGTCCTGAAATATGCTTTGCGCATGGTTTGGCTCCTCATATCTCACCGAAACAGACACTACGGGAGGGGATTTGGACTATATGACTCGTAGTTGTCTGGATAAGTGAGCCACATGTTTAGTTTTTATGTTTGCTTGCATGCATGTGCAAGAAACATAGTGCCATCATCTGAGTTTTTGTAGGTGTGGCACCCTGTCTTCCAATTCAGTCAGTGTGTTTGCAGGCATGGCCACAGTTCACCAATGAATGCTGCAGCTGTCTATGACAGCAGTTGAAAATGCAATGGCGTACAGTTGAAAGGGAGAGACTGCTTCAGTGAGCAGTGATAAGATAGTGTTGATTAGCATATTGCTGGCAATCCTGCTTGTATACGTCTCTGCTTTCTCTTCCTGGAACATAAATTCAGTTTAAAGTGAACTACGGCTGACGAGGGTTCCGAATCCACTGTCAGCTCAGCGCCCCCCCAACACACTTCCAGGTAGCATGCTGGGAGCCCACCCCAGCATGGCAAACATCTGTCTGCTTCCCCCCCAAACACACTTCCAGGTGCCACGCTGGGAGCTCACCCCAGCTTGGCAAACCTCTGCATGGCCGATGGGGGTGCCCAATCCCCCGTCAGCTCCACTGCCCTCCCAAAAACACAAAAGTTCCAGCTGCGCTAGGAGCCCACCCCAGCATGGCAAAAGTCTTGCATCATCTTCCTAAAAGAAAAAAAGACCTGAAAACAAAAAACAGTCCCTCGTTGCTTGTCTTGCCCCCCTCCCCCCACCCGCGCCCATCTTCTGCACACCTGCCTCACCACCCCGCCTCACCCCATACTTGCCTCCGGAGTCTGGCGTGATGATCTTCGGTGGACCGGAAACACGTCTGCACTCTTCAAAGCCGACCACGAACTGAGGAAATGCCGGTAAGCTGTATAATGGAATAAATAGGGTTTTTTCAACTTTGATGCATATCTCAGGCATTTTTTGGAATTTTGGTGCCAAAGTTTCAACATGGGGTTTTTGGGACACCTCCTCATGAATTCTGGCACTGTCATGGTGTTAATCGGCCCCGAAAGGTGATTTTGCAGTCACTGCTCGGAACAACTTTTTGGGACCAGTTTACAAAATGACAGTGTTACAGTTCATGAGGTAGGCCTCAAAACCCTATGTTGAAAATTGATGAAAAAATTCTTAAAAATGACTAATTTAGAAGCGTGCGTTGCGCAGTTCTTACGCACGCTCATAAGTTCGCAAATTTTTAATATTTTCACTCCAGATTCTCAACATTGCCATTTTACCACACCTCCTTATAAGCAGTACAGCTGTCATTTTTTACATCTTGCCCAAAATGTGTTTCTGCACATGTAGCGCACAATGGGCACTGTCGGTGTGCGAAATCAATGTACGAGACAGATTAAGACAGTCACTGTGACACTGTTCATTAGCAGAGGTCTTAAAATGGCTACATTAAAAATCTGGTGACAAAAGTCCATAAAATTATTGCATTACGAGTGAGCATTGCGCAGTTTCCACGCACCTTCGTAAGTTCATGAATTTGTAATATTTTCAGTCCAGATTTTCACCAGTGGCATTTTTCCTTACTTCCTTATGAACAGTACAGCTGTCATTTTTCACACCATGGCTGAAATGTGTTTTCACACTTCCAGCTCAGAAATGCGTGGTCGCTGTGGGAAATCACTGTTCAGGACAGATTCAGAAAATCACAGTGACACTGTTCATGACCGGAGGTCCCAAAATGCCTGTGTTGACAATCTGCTGTAAAAAATCCCCAAACTAATTACATTACGGGTGTGCGTTGCACAGTTTCTACATATGCTCATGACTTCACCAGTTTTTTAAGTCTTTTTACTGCAGATTTTCAACATTGCCATTTTTTACACCTCCCCATGAACAGTACAGCTGTCATTTTTCACATCCTGTTCAAAATGTGTTTTCACACCTGTGGTGCCAAATGGCGTAGTCACTGTGCAAAATCAGCTTTCAGCTAATGAATTGATATTGCCACTGTTCATGAGGTGGGAGTCACAAAAAAACCATGTTGAAAATTTCGAGTGAAAATACCTATGAACCCCTGAGGCATTAGGGTTTCTGACCATAACATCCCATCCTGTAGAGACTGACAGGCATCAGGGGTGTGACTTGGGATTGTCGCCTGTAATGCTTATACCATTCCACCCCCACCCACACCCTGCAGCCAGTGACAGGCATCGAGGTGTGCCTTGGACTCTTTGGCCCCAAAGATCACCCCATTCTCCTATACAGAACCCATCTCACCATATTTCCTGATGGAATTGGGTGAACATAAGGGCCAAAGACCCCAAGGAACACCGTGACACTTGTCGGTGTCTGCAGGGTAGGATGTGGTGAAATGGTGTGGCCGTTATGCCTGACGACCCAAAGGCACACTCCAATGCCTGTCAGTCTCTGCAGGGTGGTGGGGGGGTTGGCTTCAGTTCAGTACTTCACTGCCATTCCTATTATGCAGCTCTGTAACTCCTACACTACTAATGCCAATGCCAGCAAGCAAACATTCGGTATTGACAAATGCTTGTTAGTTAAGCGGCTGAGGATAAATGAAAGGAAATGTTCAGCCAATGGCTGAGAGAATAAGGGAAATACTGGGCCAAAATGAAAAGTTTCCCAATGGCTGATAATTGCAGCCATGGGACCCCAGTACCAGTAGTTATTTTTGTAGCAAAACACCTGTGCCCAAATAGATGGCTGCACACAAAGAATTAAAAGCAAATAAAGTGAATAAACAAGGAATGAGGAAACAATAAAATGATAAAGTGTACCTTTATGTCAGAGATTTACTGAGTTGGCAGGAGAAGGGAAAAGAGGAGTGCACCCTCATATTCCCGTTCCCTTTGCCAACCCAGAAAAAAACCTCACCTCAGTCAGCTTACGACATGGGCGTAAGAAAACAATAAGAAAGACATAGATATGAACTTTACCTGCAGAGTGTAAATAAATCCTTAACTTGCTATAGGGTTGGCAGCCCACCAATGAAAATATTTATGGCACATGCTTCTAGAGAGGTCACTTCCAAGGGGAAGGGTTTAGCCCCATTACTGCTAATTAAGGATGCAGGGGTTGCTGTATGCCCTGCTACCGATGCAAGGGTACTGCATATTGTTTTACCTGATGAATATATATGTACCAGTCCTCAGGGAATGTTGATATAAGGTGAAAAGGGAATCTGAGACATGTTATATTACATATTATGAAATGTGGGTGGATCACATGTCAGTGATGTCACCCCCAGAATAATATAAAAGCCCACCACTAGCGGCTAAAAGAGATATGGAGGTCAGCTGGATATTGACGTTGAAGGTGTAAGACCTTCTACGTGTGCATGATTACAGACTGGTTGATGTATTGCTGAGAAAGGCAAGAGAAAGCTCAGGAATTGGCTGAAGGAAGCAATTGCCGGTTTGGTGTGAAGGACTGACACCTTTATTTCCTTTCTGTAAATTTATTTTTTATTTTTGCTTTCTTATTTTTCTGAGTTATAAAAATAAAATGACAAACACATCCATGTGTTTTTTATGCACCTTACTTGTCTGCCGTGTTGTGTTATCCTAATCCCACACCCTGTTACAGTAGTCCAGACCTCATATTCTGAGAAGTTACACCTATCAGTAACTGATCTACCTCCTTTCTCTGTTGGCACTCTCTAAGTTTGTGCCCTAGTATGCTGGGGCCCTTTTTGGAAGGATGTAGGCCATTCCATGTGTATAGCCTTTTATCCCTCCAGAAGTGCCTCCAGTCTCCCACATACTCAAAGCCCCCTGCACCACTTCTTCAGTCAAGTATTCAAGTGAGTGATCAGGAGATGCCTCCCCCCTCTCCCCTTGTCCAAACAAGCAGGACGTCAGAGAAGGACACTGAGATTGCTGTTAGCTTGATCCTCTCACAGCTTCCTAAAGCTATCATTCACATTCCCTAAGGGCCCATTAGCCAGGTTATTAGTCTCTAGGTGGACAATGACATTGAGCACATCCTTCCACCTATGCATTGGACAATCCTCTCTATCCTGTGTGTATTCCTCTACACTGACACCCCTGGAAGGCATCTGATCATTCCATTTCCTGATCTCCCACATCTGCTACCTCTTACATCCCCCCAGGGATGGAATCAGCTATTACTATTATTTTTCTAGCCCTTTCATTTCCTTTTGGACTCTGAGTTTGTCTCAGGTGTCTCCCTAAAGGCAGACCTGGTATCCTGGGAGGTAACAGCTTCTGGTCTCCATCACTGGGGTACCAGAGCTACCAGGTCACACAGGTGAGCAAACCAGTTCACTTTTCTAGTCCTCTCCCTGATTTATGACTCCAAGCTCATCACAGGTGTCTCCCGAGAGACAGACCTGTTATCTTGGCAGGTAATAGGTTCCGCTCTTCATCTTGAGGAGATCTACTGGCCATGCAAGGGAGTGAACTGGTTAACTCTTCCCCTGCAATGGGTAGCATCCATACAGTACCTGAATGGACCATTCTCCTTCCTCCCTTGTCAACCACAGTCCCCTAATCTGAGCCCTATGGTAGTGAACCAATATCTATTCACAATTGCCAACCTTCAGCTCCTCTCGGCAACAGTGACCATTGTACTATTAACTTTAACATTAATAATATTCAACGGGATGCAGACAATGTTACTGAAATATTTGCTTTTCATAAAACAAACATTATTGCTTTGAATAACTATCTTACAGCGATTGACTGGTCAGCTATGTTAAACAATAATAATATCAATGATATGTGGAACTTTTTTACCACAACAATTATGGATGCTGAAAATAAATTCATTCCTAAGGTCTCTAAAAAGAAATTGAGTCATCAACCAAAATGGCTTAATTTTAAACTGTGGAAACCGATTAAAAAGAAAAATAAATTATATAAAAAATACTATTCAAATAAATCTAATAGAACCCCTTCCGCATTCAAGCAGGTTCAAAACATTTGTACAGAGAAATTAAAAAGGCCAGAAAGTTAATGGAAATATCATTAGCTGAACAAGCCAAGAAAGGTAACGGTAAATTAATGTTCAGTTACATTAACTCTCTAAAAAAACAAACGTGTAAGGTTGGCCCTATTAATTCTGGTACTACGACCTTATATCACCCTAGTGACATGGCTGAATATTTTAATTTACAGTTTTGTAAGGGCTTCTCAGACAATAATAAAAGCTGTGATGCCACATTAGGCGACCAGCAAATTTACAAAGTAGACATACCATTAGAGACTATTAAATCCAAATTGACGGAAGTAAAAAAAGGCTCCTCTGCTGGTCCAGATGGAATTTCCGGTGATTTAATTAATTTAATGAAGGACCATCTTTGTGTTCCCTTAAAAATTATTTTTGACACAAGTCTAAACACTGGTCAGGTACCAACAGGATGGAAGCACACTAATGTAATACCACTATTCAAAAAAGGGTCTAAAAGTATCTCAGACAATTATTGTCCCATTAGTTTAACTCTGATTTGTTGCAAAATTTTAGAACGAATTATTAAAGATGATCTTGCCACTGCTATTGCAAGAATTGATCAAACCCAACATGGATTTGTAAAAGGATGATCTTGTATAACAAATTTGATATGTTTCTATGATTTTGTCAGTGAAAAACTGGATAAAGGCATTCCATGTGACATTATTTTTTTGGATTTTAAAAAGGCTTTTGACTCCGTACCTCACTGGGCCTTGATACAAAAATTACAGCTCCACAATATTGAACCAGTTTTGATTAGATGGATTACAAACTGGTTGTCTGACAGAGTGCAGAGAGTTGTAATAGATGGTCATGTTAGCAGTTGGAAAGATGTTACAAGTGGTGTTCCGCAAGGATCAGTCTTAGCTCTACTTATCTTCCAGGTCTTTATTTCTGATTTATCTACAGACATCAAAAGTAACATTATCAAATATGCAGATGACTGTAAAATCGGTAACATCTGTAGTAGTGACACTTATTTTAAGGTAATTCAGGAAGATTTAAAGCTGCTTCAGACGTGGTCTGTAAAATGGAATCTTTATTTTAATACCTCTGAATGTTGTGTCTTGCATTTTGGTAAAAAGAATCCTAAGCATCAATATCTTCTTTATGATAAGGTTCTAGTTTGTAAGGATAGTGAAAAAGACTTGGGAATTACAGTTGATGTAGGGCTGACATTCGATTCCCATATCAATAATACAGTAAGTAAAGCAAATAAGATATGGTGGGCAATACTACATAATATAACATCAAAAAACCCAGACATCCTGTTACCTTTATATAGAGCCTATGTTAGACCTCATTTGGATTTTGTTTCACAGTTATGGAGTCCCTACAAAAAAAAGGATATAGTAAGAATAGAAAGAGTTCAGAGAAGGATAACTAAACACCTAGGGTGGGATATGCAGACTACGCCAGGCTGTGGCACAAGCCTGGGCGCAGCACAACTGGGATGTGCCAGGGTGCTGACAGGGTGATATTCAACGGTGCTGCACCATGGCTCAGCACCATTGAATATTGTGCTGTGGCCACCCACAATGTGCATGGCGCAGTGGCATTGCACCAGCCCAAGTGGCCAGAGAGGGGCAGAGGGATGCGCTAGCACAAGTGCCGTTGCACTAGGTGCATCACCCACAATATTCTAAAGTGCACATACAAATGGGGCCATACTGACATACAAATAGCCCCATTTCGCCTTACTGTCACAGTGCCCTGATGCAGGTCGCGCCCATCCCTATGACTTGCGCCTGGTGCCCTGCCAGGCTGCAGTCATCGGGGATCGACACCCCCTGCATAAGCAGCAAAGTGCCCCACTGCCCGATCATGGGCATATGTACTAGATGTAAAACATCCTATATCCCTGGTGGTCCAGTGGATGGCTCGCAGCCCGATCGCAGGCAGAAGTATAATTAAATTGCCTCCTATATCCCTGGTGGTCCAGTGGACCACTCGCAGCCTGATCGTGGGCGTCAGTTATAAAATATTAACAATCAATCCATCCCTGGTGGTCCAGCGTTACCCCTCCCCACCCACCCACACACTGGCCCACCACCCGCTCCCCTGTCAGCAGCAGGTGGCAGCTCCCCACCCGCATGCCACCCTGCTGCCCGCCAACTGACTCCATACAGTAGGGCTGTACGCCCATTGGTCCACAGTGTGGGCCAATGGGCATGCAACTATCATACTACACAGTCAAGAATTGTGAATGGATTCATTCACATTTCTGGACTGTGTGTAATCTGATAGGAAACTACACCCGATGGCCTGCTATGGACCAATGGGCACAGCCCTACTGTACGGAGTCAGATGGTGGCAGCGGCAGCATGTGGGTGGGGAGCTGCCACCTGCAGCTGACCGTGGGGAGCCGGGTGGTGGGGCTCAGTGGGTGGGTGGGAGGGCGGTACTGCTGGACCACCAGGAATGGATTGGTTTTTAATATTTTATAACTGACGCCCGCGATCAGGCTGCAAGCGGTCCACTGGACCACCAGGGATATAGGAGGCTTACTTAATTATACTTCTGCCCATGATTGGGCTGAGATTGATCCACTGGATCACCAGGGTTATTGGACCATTAATACATTACTAATGCCCGTGATCAGGCATGGTGGGGCACTACCACGAAGGTGCCGCTGGAGCTCGGGTGGCCACCCACAGCTGGCAGCTGCCATGTTGCTCCCTGCAATATGGCAGCTCACCTGTGGGTGGCCAGCTGTTGTTCCTTTTATTTTTCACTCAACTGTGTGCGGCACAGGTATGGGGTGCACCTGCATCTGCTCAGCACATCCTGGGCTGAATATTGGGATGTGCAGTGTATGCATGGGCATGCCCCCCCTACTTGCGCTGCATACATTACTGATGAGCTCCGGTGCATCGGGATTTGTGCCACATACATTCCCCTTTTGAATATCATGCCAGGGCACATCAGTGGGTTGTGCATGGTGCAACTGTGTTGCACCATGCGCAACCCTTCTGAATATCCCACCCCCAGTATCTTCCAAAACGCTTTCATAACCAGGCAGATTGTTAACATTTGATCTAATGTCACTGGAAGATAGGAGAGCAAGGGGTGATCTCTTACTTTTATGGGACATCTTTAATGATGAATATTTGTTTTTTGAAAGTGGTCTTGATCTTAAGCAAATTAGGGTAAATACAAGAGGCCACCCACTCAACTAACTAGAAAAAATGTAAAACAAAAAAAGGGCTCACTGTTTCTCACATCAGATTGTTGAACCCTGGAATAAACTGCCCACAACTGTAATCATTAGTGATAACAAGAACATCTTTAAAAACAGACTTGATATTTTCATGAAATTGAAAAAGCAACTAAATTATTAATTGTAGGCTCGAGGCACTATGGGCATTTAGCCTTTTTGCCTCATACAGTTTCCTGGTATGATTCCTAGTATGAGTCCTTTGGAGAAGACAAGTAGTGGTTGCCTGAGTTTGAATGATGCCATAAAAGTGAAAAGATGCAGCTGTCTTGGCTCTGTGTGCCCCTTCCATTAATGAACTATAAGGCACACTGAACTTTCTCTAGGAATTATTTAATTGAGATAGGTGAATCCAACCTACTAGACAGAATTATTTCTAGTATGCCAGAGCAGACATGAGATTTTATTTTTCTGCATGTGGATCCTTTGTGCTACAGACTTTGCAGACTGCAGTTGTGGATGATAACCCACCGAAATGGGTAAAGACAGCTACAGATGGGCTGGATGCTCAGTTTAACAGAATTTTCAAAGAACGATCTTCTTTGAGTGGAGCTGCTGCTGAAATTTGCACGGATGTCAAGAAATTGAAAAGGGACTGACCAGATTTAAAAACTCGTGGTGGATATGCCAAAATAAGGATATTAAACCTGCAGGAAAAGGTTGTGAGAGTTGATTAGGAGATGATAGTTATGGCCAGAAAATTGAAATCACTAGAAGAAAAAAATTGATGACCAGGAGAATCAAGGCAGATGAAATAACCTAAGGATTCTAGCAGTGAAGGAAGAAGTGAAAAAAAAATCTAAGGATTCTAGGATTGAAAGAAGAAATAGAAAAACATATATACAATTTTTCTTAAACAGTCTTTTTATTACATGTGTGAGAATACCTTGTATTGATTATTCGGGTTGAATATTATATTCGGGTCCCTAAATATTCAGGTATTCTATATTTATTATTGGTGTTTGGCTTTGATGTTGGAAAATGAAAAAAACATTAAGCAACCATTTCCCCTTACCTGGTGGCCAGAGCTAATCTGCTGGCCACTCATCCAGCCCATTCCAAATATTTCCCACCCACTTTCCCACTTTTCTCAGTGCCCCTGGCAGAGATTTACTAGAGTAAAACATCAAAAAAAATTATACTGTCAGCTTCTGGCACTATGCCAAGAGCCAAAAGTGTCTTCTCAAGCTACCCCCCACCTTAGCTCAATGTCCCCCATTCTCTTTGTACAGTGTTTTTCATTTCAGCCACCCCTCTTGACCCCTTACCTTGCTGGGAGCTAGCAACTACCATTCTTGGTATTCAGTGAGCTCACTTCCCATTGTGTCCCTCACCCAGCCCATTCTGCATCTACTTCTCTCATAGACCAGTTAGTCGCCGACTTAACTGTGACCAGCTAGACATTGCCATTTATAATGATAAAATAATACATTTAAAAATCTTCTTAATCGATTTTGTTGATGAACACGGTCATTTGTGTCTTAATTGAACATATTGAAGGTGCACAGGTGTGCCCCTGTGTAGACAGACAAGTCATGTGATATTCACAAACAGCCCCACATGCAAATGGAGTGGCATGCACAGGCACACTGGAGCATGCAGAGTAGGGCATGGGAGGGACCACCAGAGGCAGGAACACCTCTTGACCCCCCATATATGGTGATCCACATCACCAGAGATGACCAGCACTCCGATGCGTACACATGTTTGTGCATGTGGAGGTGCTGACATGGCAACAGTGCCATGTAACATACAGGGCCACTGCCATGGGTGCCAGGCCAGTGATGTGATGTGCATGTGACATCCCATGTCCTGCTGGTGTAGGGAACATGCAGGCATGGACCATCTATGCAGTAGTGTTGCACCTGTCTAGTGTGGGCACAGAAAGTGTGTAGGGACATCATGTATATATGTCACAGTACCATAGTACAGTACTTTCCATTGTGTCACTCATGCACCCTGGCCCTGGGCATGGCATCACTCCTGTCACCACCTGGGATGTACACACCTCGGGCTGCCAATGGAGGACGGGAAGATGTTGGGAATGGTAGAGCTGGGGACTGAAGGACAGAACTGGAGGAGTTGCGATGGAGCAGCACAGCAACTTGGCCTACCTCCTCAGGACAACACAGGCATGAAGCACATATGGAAATGCAGGTGACCCCATGCGCCTCAAGAGTGACAGCACATCCCATGATCTCCTGGACTGCAACAATGGTATCTCCTCCGGTGGGGCCATCAAGGTGACCAGCTTTCAGGAAACACAGTGCATCAAGGACAGGTAGATGCGGCACTGCAGGACTACCACTAGCAATGGTCACCGCTGGGGGACACAGACAAGGGAATTACCCACCTCCTCCAGTACCATAAGGGAGAGTGGCTGCAGCCAGGAGAGGCCCCACAGGGCCATGAACAACTGATATCCAAGTGGTCCCAGGAAGAGGGGTTCATGTGCCATAGGGAGAAGGTGGAGTACCACTCACACACCTATCCCTACTTCCCGGAGGTGCTCTGGGATAAAATTGAAAGGAACAAGGAGGACTGGGTGTTCAAAACAGTCTGGAAAATATCTGCACAAAACATGGACTGCAGAAGGACACTGCACTGCAGCATCTCCTGGAGGCTTGGGTGCATGCCAGGTCCCTCATGGACACCATCTACAAGGGTCTGAGCATAATGAAAATGATATATTGTTCCAGAACATTGAGGGAAACAGAACAGAGTATTCAGTGGATGCCATGGACTAATTTGGCATGTCCTACACCAAGCCAGACCCCTACTTACTGTTTTTAGTTGGCTATCATGGGTGGCCTATGGCATCAGTGATATCCAGGCCAAAGAAGGATTTGCCAGGACACTTTGATGAAGGTCATTGTTTGCAAGGGTGCCCCTGGCTACATTCTGGGCATTTGTCTCTGCTATACCTCTAGATGGACTATTAGGGATACCTCCCATGTTGTGCCACATGTTTATACCAGTGTGTTTTATGTGATGATGTTATTATGGACCTATTGGTGCCTGCTGAGTGCTTATAAATATTGCACTGATCTGAAGCCTGTTTTGTTGTCTGCTTTCTTACATGGGTAGAGGGTTGGCCAGTACCCTTGGGCGGCCCTCTATAGGGGCACCCTGTTTAGAGGACATGGATGGGAGAGGGGAATGGGGGTTTATGTATGACACCATGGGGTGGGTGTGCTAGGTGTTGGCACTAGAGGTTGTACCATAGAGCAGTGGGGTCACATGACCTGCATCAGGAACGATGCATACTGTGCGGTACAGAGAGTCCGCTGCATCTACATCGCATGCCATAACCTTCTGGGCATGCCCGCAGGGGATGTCGAACATGGTATTATCCCTCAGGGGACATTGGCTGGTACAGGTCCAGCACTAACATCCTGTACCTCTGTGGAGGGGGTGGTATGGCTACAGTGTGCATTCAGGTACATCCTTTTGGGATGGCAGCTGTTGGGGCCCCAACCTGTGGTATATGGCAGGGGTCTACCTGGCATAAATGTGGTGAGACCTGTGCACATGCCTTTCTTGTGTAAACTCCATTGTACCTAAGTGTTACACTGAATGTGTAACATGTAGCTGTCCAACATGCCCCCATGCAGAGCTTCTCTGTGGTATGTGCACACCATGCTTACACATCCTGCCTAGGCAGAACATGTGCATTATTCATGCATATGGCTTCCACAGAGCAGATTCATGGTTTGTAGCATGCTACTAGTGATGCAGTGAAATTTAATTTCGGTGGCAAAATTCTGGCAAAATTGCTAATTTCACCGTGCAAAATATTTCTCGTAATTATGAGCGCAAGGTGAAATTTCACCAGTAAATTTCTCCTTGCATTACTATTTGGTGAAATCAGGTGAAATTGGGCTTTCCACATGACTTACTCTCTGCAGGTCACATGGGTTGACTGTAAACAGGCAGGAAGTGAGTTGTTCATTCCCTTTCTGTGTAGCTGGAGACTTGGAGAGGAGAAGCAGGCAGCCAACAGCAGAGACTTTAAAATCTAGAGACTCTTTACTTGGTCTGTGTGCCACTATTCCATTGTGTGTGTTTTTTTATACCCTTTTTGTTTAAAAATAATCTGTTAGATTGTGTTGTTGTTCTTTGCTTATAGTTTCTGTTTGGTGTCTGTAGTGTATTGGGGTGTGTGTGTGTGTGTGTGTGTGTGTGTGTGTCTGTGTGTGTCACTCCCTCTCTCTCCCATTCTGTTAGGGATCTTTTTATTTTTTCATAGATAGGATGAATGCGAAATAGCAGGGCAAGGTGACTGGGAGTAAGGCACCAACTGTTCACCTTAACAGGCGGGTGTTCCAGCAGGAGCATGTGCCCCCCCAACAGGAGCATGTGGCCCCCACTCCCAATCAGCAACAGCATGAGTCCATTGCCCCCAACCCCCACAGCAGCATGACCATGAGTATGCAGTGGCCCCCAGAACCAGCCAGCTGCAGAATCCCATAGCCCCCCAGCAGCAGCCAGATACTAATGCCCCCAGCAGGAACATGCTCTCCCCGCCTCCCCCAGTATAAAGGGTCAGCCGTATGGTGTTTCTTTGATCGAAATACCAGTGACAGCACAGTGGTCATCTGCAAGCTGTGCAGCAGATCCATGCGAAGAGGCAAACAAGAGGACCATTTTGGAACTGGTGTCCAGAGGAGCCATCTGTAGAACCACCACACTGCAGAGTGGCTCCAGAAACAACAGGAGTTGGCAGCAACAGGAGGCAGTGGGTCCCAAGAAGAAGAGGGCCAGCAGGAGGATGGGGCCAGTGGTCAGGTGGAGCCTGGAAGGCACCGCAGCAGCAGGAGGCAGCAGCACCCACATCCACCTCGCCCCACATCCACTGGCAGCACTGGGTTCATGGTGGTGGTGAACCCACATTGCCTTCAGCAGCCCCAGCTGCTCCTCCAGTTAGCCAAGAAGACCTGGCGGCTGTACAAACAGAGGTGTCTTCTCTCTGGTGTGATTTTGATGAGTTCCATAAGGAGGTCAGGAGGGAACCTCAGAAAACTAATGAAGGAGCAACATAAAGTGTTGGACCTCCTTGCGGAACTTCATCATGTGGGGATTGGTGGTGGCAGCGGCAGGTCAGAAGAATCTGGGCCTGTTTCCATTACAATATTTAATTACAGTCTGGAAATTTTAAAAATGTGCTTGCTAATTTGCAAGTGAGGCAGGCAGTGCAGTACTTGAATTTTCTTCTCTCTTCTTTTTCCTATCCTTGCTTTGTTACCATCACTCTTCCCTCATGCAGGCCCCCTCAAAAAAAAAAAAACAAAAAAAAAGAACAAAAACATTATTTGCTGTGCTCTTCCTCTTTTTATATTCTTGTGTTTCTTTTTTGTGTCCAGTGTTTTGCGTGTTATTATGTCATGTTTATGTTCCTTCTCTTTCCCATCATTTGAGTACCCTACCCTTGCTCTTACTCTTCATGTCCCCCCTGTCGTGTGTGTAACTGTAAGTTACTGTCAGTCCTTTAGTCTGTACCCATACACCATACCCTTCTTCTTGTTTTATCTTACTCTTTCTATATTTCCTCCTCCTATCCACAGATGTCAAGTATATTGTAATGTGTTTGTATGAACAAAAATGTTTCCCCAAAGCTATGTGGTTCAGGCTGATGTTGTGGGCTTCAGTTGTTTTGGTTGTGTGCAGCGTTGATCTGAATATGTACACAACATCAATCATTCAATGCTTGTGAAATAGTAATGGGGAGAGATGGGGTATATAGTGCACGTGTAACTTGTAGTACTTTTTGTGGCTTTACTCCAGTCCCACCCTTGAGTAGTAGGCATGTAGGTAGGAATTTGTAGGGAATAGAAGGCCCATGAACAAGGGTGAGAAGAGTGCTAGAGAAGGAGGAGGAGGGGACGGTGGTGGACAAAAAGCACTCCCTAAGCAAGGGAGATGCATTAGTGGAGGGCTTAAATAGAGGTTGTGGCAGGAGCTATTCCCCACATTGAACTTCAGGCCAAGCCCTCCCATTCAATGTTTGTGGAACAGCAATGGGGAGAGATGGGGTGTGTAGTGCGCGTGTAACTTGTAGTGCATTTTGTGGCTTTACTCTATTCCCACCCTTGAGTAGTACGTATGTAGGTAGTCATTTGTAGGAAATAGCAGGCCCAAAAAGATATCTCCTCCAACTCACGGAGAGTATGACCCCCTGGCACTAGAGATGGGCAAAATCGAAAAATTACACGTAGCGTAATCTTTCACATGATTTCCGCATTACGCAAAATATTTTGTCTAGGCGTAATGTAATTTTGTCCCCGTTTCAGCTTTCATGCAAAGTGTGAAATTATGCCCAAATTATGCCAGTTTCGGTCCCAGGAGGCGAAAGTTTGCCATTTTGCCTCAATTTCGCTGATGTTTTACAATTACGCCAGTGAAATTGCAGTGCATTGTGGGTAGATACCTGAAATGTCACATGCAGGGTGTTTCCTGCACAGTATATTGTCTGTTGAATTTGAGAGCAGTTCAGTGAGGTGAATCACAGCTAATAAACCCTTCAAAAACCTCTTTTATTGTGATTTTTCAGAGTTAATTACTCACAAAATCGCAAGTTTAGTTCCTAGTGCTGCTAGAGAACATTTTTTTGTTTTTGTATCTTTGGAGAATAGTTAGTTAAATTTAGTGTTTCAGTTTTCTCTGTGTCTGTGAGGGAGTGAGTAGGGGAGGGTCGACCGTGTGTGTGTGTGTGTGTGTGTGAAATGAAAGTAGAGCAGACTAGTTCCTAAGATTTGATATATTTCTCACAAGCTGTGAGTGAGTTTCTGTAATTTCTTTTAAGTCTGAAGATTTGTAGTTTGTATATTACTTATTTGTTATATTTTTGTTACATATTGACTGGTTTTTGGGTCACTTTATCTGAACAGTTACTACATTCTTCTGACTGAGTAGTTCTGTTCCTGTTTCCCTTTGCTGAATCACTTTTGTGATTTATTTTCTTTATTGAAAGTATTCGTGTACAGTGACCTGACCACTTGACTTGTCCATACCCAGGTATACTGCATTATTGAATTGCTCACAGAAATTAAAATTGTGATCTAGCCCCTGCATTGCAGTGTTCTTGTTTTTCGATTGAATTAGCTTACCATATTAACCCTTTTCTCCCTGTTACACCACTGTTGTTTACTACCTGACCTAGCTGTCTACTATATAAAAAACGAATATGTCTTTCCAAGAGATATTCAGGTAAAAGTGCTAGGGTGGGAGGTGGCTCAAAGAAGTCTGATGGAAAAAGTAAATGTATTTATGAATCTGTGCCCTCTGAGGCCTCTGCCACTGTTGCTGTGGCAGACAGTAGCAGCAAAATCAAAGTTAGAAGTGGCTTGAAGCCTGTGACTCATTTTTGTACTGCCCAATCTGTAGCTAGTATGCCTGTTGGGATGATACTGGGAATAAGGGAGATGCTCACAACCGTGGAGGCACAGAGGTCTAGGAGGAGGTCAAAAAAGTTGTCAGTGTGACTGTTATTCCTGCTCAAGGAGGAGCTTATGGTGGCAAGGGTGATAGTGTCCAGTTTCAGTGTGTTTCTCTGGGAGAAGGAGATAAGGAAAGTCAGCCTTCCCCCAGGGAGGAGATGCCAGAGAAAGGAAAAGTTTGTCTGACAGTAGGCAGTGATAGGGATGATGAGGAGGATATAATATGTTTTGGTACAGATGAGGATGAGGTGTTGGATCCCCTGTGGGATCCAGAAGTGAAAAAGATGAAGGGTGATGATGATGTAGCCCATTTAGATTACAAGACGGAGGGTGAGGATATCAGCAAGCCTACAACAAGCAGTCCAGTCACCCCACCTTCCAAACATAACATGGTGGATATCATGCAAGTGGCACAAAAAGCAAAAACTTCCACACCTTTGGCTACGCTGTTCAAGTCTCAGTCCCATCATGTCAAATCTGAAGTTGCAAAGTCCCTAGTCTGGAATTTTTTCATGCTTGTTGCAGCTGATGACACTGTGGTGATCTGTCAGCTGTGTCAAGCACATGTAAGTCATGGAAAAAAGGGCAGCAACCTAGGCAACGGTGGGCAGCATGCCCACTTGAAAAACAAGTACCCATTGTGCTGGCACCAACACCAGAAAGATACCATAGCTGTTGGCAGGACTTTCTTTGCCAAGCTTAATGTTAGTGACAGCAGTGCAATAGAGCAGGAGGAGGGAGGGCTGAGTGGATTGGTGGAGGAGGAGGAGGAGTGTGAGGAATCATTTTCTCTCCCGAGCAGCGGACAGTAGCAGTGGAGCTGCCTCTCCCTTGAGTCATAAAAGTACACCATCAGGCCCCAAATCCAGCAAAATAACCAGTTTCATACATGCTGCACATCCTAGGCCCCAAGAGTCACCTGGTACCCCAGCAGGAACACACACACACACACACAAAATAAAAAAGATAGAGATAAAAATGAAGAAAAAACACTAACAGAAAATATTAACTTTTTAAACTAATGGGGAACAGATCACAAATCAAATAAGCTGAAATGCAAACACACACACACACACACACACACACACACACACTACTTTTTAGAAGCACAAGTTTGAGCTCTCCTGCTGTCTCTCTCCTCTCCTCGCCTACTTCCTACTAAGCTGAAACAGCTCTAAAAGAAGTACATTTAGTCTGGCTTCCTGCCTAAGTGCAGTCACCCATGTGACCAGCAGTCTGCTAGAGAGAAAGTCATGTGATAAGCTTTTTCCCCCAATTTCGCATACTTACATGCAGTGAAATGTGCAGATGAAAGGAGTAATTGCAAGTGTAATTTCGCAGGTGAAATTTCGCCATCGGGGCAAAATTGCACAAAATGTTTTGTGCAGCCAAATTGGTGATTTCGCCAGACTTTTGCCGGCATAATAAAATTTTATTGCATCTCTACCTGGCACTCAGGAGAGGAAAAACACCCAGGTGGAGGGTATGCCCATACTCGGGATACTAAAAGGAGAAGAACCTAGGTTCTAGTAACCATTGCTAATTTGAGGTTGGTGAGCTGCTTGGAGAGATGATGATCCATCCTCAGTTCATGGATGATGCAGATTTAATGATGATCTTGAGGTTGAAGAGTAGGTCTTTTCTGAAGGAGCGATAGAATCCAAAGTGTGAAGTAGATCCAGGTGAAGGAGGGCGAAGGAAGTCCAAGTTTCCAAGATGATGAATGATGCTTGTCCCAAGGAATTGCAAGGTTGTAATGAGCAGAGGGAGCATGACTTGATTGATAAGTTACTTGATGGGGAATGGTGGAAATGCTATGGTGTTATAAGTCATTGATGATTGATCCAACTTGTGAAAGGTTTGAATGTCAAGGTATAGTCTGGAAGCCAGGAATTCAATAATGAATGAGGAGTCACTAAGGAAGCATCTAAGAAGTAGAAATGAGTAAAAGAAAGTCTTTGAGTGCCCTGGAGATGACGGTTTGTTCTTGGTCCAAGGATGGTGCAGACTGAATGATGAACCAGAGGATAAAGGTTACTTATTTTTTTGTAGAGATGGTGGAATCCTATGTGAGGAGCAGATCCAGTTGAAGAAGGGCTAATGTAGTCCATATTTCCAGGATAACAAAACATGCATGTCCAAAGGGATTATAGGGGTGTAATGAGTCAGGATAGCATCATTAGATCGATAGAAAACCAAACAGTACCTTGTGGGATTTGTCATGATTAGTAAAGTTAAGGGTAACTGATCCAATTTGTGTAAGGTTTGATATTCAAGGTAGTCTGTGGGTAAAGAATCGATTAGTGAACGATTAGTCACTAAGTAAGCATCATGGAGTAAAATGAGGAGAGGAGAGGTTGAGTGACTGATGAGGGTAATGCCATAAGTGATTAGTAAATGAATAGAAGATGATTTGTGGAAGCGGTCCAGCTGGTAGCCCAGTATATATGGGGAATGATTGGAAATTCGATATAAAGGATGGATGGCTTCTTTGGACATGATGTTCATGACTTTGTATGAAATTACTCTGCTGGTACACTACCTGAAGTAAGTGCGGATATTTCTGTGGTATGATCGTCTAGGAGATACACTGAGGTGACATATGGTTGGTTAAGTTTACAGGTGATCCTGATGCCGAATTACCTGAGAGAATCTTGGAGACAAATAAGGAAGAGTCTGTATGCTGAATTGGTAGTGAGATCGATTAGTGTAAGATGCCATAGGATCTTAGCACCACAGCTGATTAAGACCGCTTGGGAGGCAAGACTATTTGGTGAAGTTGACTTGATTGTTATGGTTTGCCGGATAGAATTCAGGAGAGCCCATTCTCGGTTATGGTCTTTACTGCAGAGATTAACGAAGGTAATTCCAGAAGAAGAGACTGATGGTTCTGCTGGAAGAGTGGTTAACCCAGCTGAAGGTACTCAGTGAAAAGGTGCAGATGATTATATAAGGAATGGTGATGTCCAGGAGCAAAAGCGATGGTTTGGATGGCGTGGAGTTAGTAATCAGCTAGGCAGTGGATATCCCATGATGAATATTCTGGAAGACATCTGTGAAATTCTTAAAACAAGCAATGACTGTTGAGGAGTAGAAGTCGAGTACCATGGTCAACAGAGTTGGTGGTAGTAGGAGGAGCTGCAGAAAGTAAGACAAATGATGTTCGTAGTCAAATGGGTTATCATACAATTCCCGGTATCCTTGGAAGACATACTAATTACAAAGTCAGGCACAGCAGAGGGATTTACTTCCTTTCTGTGTAGGAGGAAAACTAGTGAGACAAAGCAGACAGGGAAATCACAATAATAGAATGGACAGGAGTCAGAGGGCATATCCATTAGAGACTGAGAAGATCTTCCTATGCCCAGGTGAATGGGAGTTCATGAATGAACCTGAGGAGCTGATTGGGCAGCGTATAAAACCCCATGATGTCAAAAGAGACTATGAGGCATGTTAGCCAAGGGATGTCTGTTGACAGCAGTATTTATCCAGACTAATGAACAAGTGATCCAATGAGAAGTGAAAGGGTAGTATTAGAATGGCCAGAGAAGGAGTATGAAATGAATAACATGGAAGAGCAGTTGACCTGGTAGAGGTATGTGCGGAGATAAGGTACTAGGCCCAAAAGAGCCACAGCAAACAACACAAAGCCTTGAGCCAGCAAGACAGAATGGAGATGCAGCCAGGCAATTGGGAAGGAAGTCCAGATTGAATCCAGAGGAACTGGAGGAACTATCCAAGGAAGGTGAGGAGCTATGCAAAGCTGGATGACAAACTGTGCAGGAAGGAACAGAACCAGGTCAGCCCACATTGAATAGCATCAGGGTGCAGGAAGGCCGTTGCAGTCACTAGAAGACTATCCATGGAGGTCAAAAGTGAAGCACAGTACTAAGATCATCAGGGTTGAGGTACAGTAGTCCCATGTCCAATGATGGAGTCAGTTAACTAGAGAAGGGATGAAAGGAGTTGGAGTGAAGAAGAAGAAGGTTCCACATCCAAAAGAGAAATTAAACTCGGCCATCAACTAGAAGGGTGATCTACAGCACGAAAGTCCCAGAGGCAGGCATACTAGATTGAAAGAGTTGCCGGACCAGTGGGCAGGAACCAAATCATGAGGGACTGGAGACCAAGGGTTTGGGTATGATGGTCCACAGAAGAGCGGAATGGTGAGTGGAGCAGAAGGATGTGATGCCTTCAAGCAGAGGGGTCCTGAGGTTGTAGGGAAGTGGCAAACTGGCAGGATGAAGGCAAACTAATCGATGAGGTCCTGGGTCAGAAGGGAAGTGACAACCTAGCAAGAGTCAGGGGATGCATTAAGAAACAGATCCATTAAGAGCCTACCATGCCTGGTAGACAGGGAGAAGACCCACAATCGATATCGTCCAGGACAGCTGAGGGGTGGAACACTGTGGGTCACCGTAGTGACAGGGAATGGAGCCACTATTCGCACTGGCATGAGAGGCTGGAAGAAAGACTGTGGGCAAGGAGACTTGGAGACCACTAGCAGTAGGAGGTCTGGTTCCAGAAAGGTCGTGGCATCAGATAGCGGGTGGAGAATGAACACGTGGGAAGCAGCAGAATGGAAGAACATGCATCCATGTGGAATGGTCGATATGAGATGATCCTGACTGGATGCGGCTCCGGAAGGAGGGACAAGAGAGTACGTGGTGCAGAAGATCTGTTCCAGAATGGAAGTGGCAATCTGCATCAGGTTCAGGATGCAAACAGGGGAAACCAATCGATTTCAGAGTCAAGCTCCCAGCCATGGAAGTCAGTGAATAGGACGTTGAATCGAGGCTGCAGACAAGGTAAGATGGAGAAGGCAAGTCAGGCAAAGTCATGTTCCTGGAGGGAAGTAGGATCCGGGCAGCAGGCTGAGAATACTTAAAGGTGCATCTGTTGTATGGGGGGGTTAGACACCCATCAGTGATGGCTGAGGCTGGATGATCCTGTCTTGAGGCATCTAGACATAGTTAGGATGAGTAAGGCACATGGTGAGGAAGTTCCGTTCCTGAAGGGAAGCAGCAACTGGTATAAGGTAGAGAAGCAAACTAAGACATGGTAGCATGTAGACATGACTCCCATCCCTCTTAGTCAGGGTGAGCTAACCTTCAGTCAATGCTGCCAAGCAGAGTTAGGGATGGAGGATATCAGGTTGATAAATAGTAGGAGTAGTGAATGGAATGGAACCCCATCCCCAGTAGATGGGGGAAGCCTACCTTTGCTCAGCACCTCAGAAGATGCGAGTTAGGGATGGAGACCAGAATACTGCTGGTATGAGCTGGCTAGAGTGCAAATGCTGCTGTAGAGAGAAGGTAAAATTAGGACATGTAAACAGGGATGGGAGGATGAAACATTAGGAGACACTGGGATATAGGAGGGATGGTATTAATGATGACACCAGTAAGGATAACGTATAAGGAAAATGCCTGGGGGAGTAAATAGAGGAAGGAACTGTATCAAATGGAGGTTGCGAAAGGGGCTGGTCATGGAATGGAGGATGTATGAGTGAAGGGGAGTATGGGGAGGAAGTAATGTAGCTAAAGGCCTGGGATATGGATCCTTACTTCCAAGGAGGAAAGCACCAGACTGCGCAGTGGTAGCAGCAGCATCCTGGAGAGGGACCGAAGTATGTGACAGGAGGGAGCAAAGGGCAACATGAGGCATTCCTAAAGCACCTGTGGAAGAGGCCTGAATCACCCCCAACATCCCCTCCCTAATCCATGAGGTAAGGGGGTGATTGATGACCCCCCCGTTGCTGGGGAGACATTTAGATAACTTAGCAAAGAGACTATGACACAAGGCCAGGGACGTACATGTAGACTTAAGAGAATGAGGAATGGATAAAATGCTTTGAATAACTGGAATAAATCCATGTGGTAGGAGAAGTGCAGGGTAGTGAGCCAGAAGCCAGTGCTCCAGTAGAGCGGTTGTAGTAGTGTGCACTAGAGACAAACAACTGATGCTGCATGACTACAAAAGGAAAATGAGGTACTTACTGCCGAGGCGCTGGAGAAGCAGTTGGGTGAGTCCATTCATCCAAGGAGGAAAGTAGGCAGGAAGGGCAGAATTGAAAGGCCATGGAAATCCATGAGGCGGATTGAAGAGATGGAGTCATGGGAGGCAATGTTAAAGAGGAAGAAATGGGGAGTTGAGCTGGAAGCTTTGCTGCCTGAGAGAGGGGAAACATGGGGTTATTACAGGGCTCAGTGATGCGAGAATTCCCCCAAATGGACTGAGAGTCTGCATGGCAATGGAGGGGCCTGACTGAGATCCGATTCCATCGGTGCCAGGTATTTGGCCAAGAAATAAGTCGAGAGGTATCCAAACCTGATGTAAATTCTTCCTCCGGGGAAGTAACGACAGTCCGGAAGCGAGGATAGGAGGCGGGAGTGCACATGGAAGGAGGAGAGGACTGAATGGGAAGATGAAGTAAGGATGATGGTAAGCACCTAAGTCTGGGAGTTGGGCTGAGCAGGGAGGCACTGACGGTAGGGAAAGGGAGCCCAAAAGAGAACAATTGACAGGGGACCCCCGAACACCCGGGAGATAGGGAGCAGAAAGAGAGCAGGGAGGTGGCCGGAGTGGCCGTGGACAGAAGGAGGAGTCAGCACACCAGCAGGGCAAAACAAGATGGACAAGGAAGCACACAAGGGAATGAAGGAAATGGGAGAGCCAAGCAAACACAGGAACAGACAGGAGAGGGGAGATGAAAACGAAACAGGACAGCAGAACCAGGGGAGAAGGAAAAAGAGCAGCAAGCATGAAGCAGTACAGCAAACAAGCCATGCAGGAAGGCCAGACAAAAAACATTCCCTAAGCAAGGGAGGTGTGTTAGTGGAGGGCTTAAATAGAAGTTGTGGGAGGAACTATTCCCCACACTGAACCTCGGGCCAAGCCCTCCCATAGAAACATAAGCACTTTTACTGCGAAGTTAAACATAAATATGTTTTTATGCCTAACAACATGTGTCCCCTGGTCTTGCCTCCACAAATGTTAACTTTGTGCCCTTCCCCTCCATTCATGATGATGTTTAGTGCCCCACAACCAGACCCAGTCCAAAATGTGCAATTTGGACACAGTTTAACACAGCCTCTTGCTGCCACACTGTGCGGAGCAGGCATGCTAAGATGAGAAATATGACAGGAGAAATGGTAGATAAAACTGAGACTGAAATATGGTCTGAGTCAGAATGAGATGTGGTGCCCCCCCCCCACACCCAGACATTAAATTGCTGTTTTGGGCCATGTACAGCAATGATTTCAGCCCGAATCTCAGTGCTGCGTGTGCCAAACAGGGCCTACAAGTCCAGAAATGTTTCCAAACAAATTTCACAGTAAATTTAGACAGAAATCAGGTCTCAGCCATGTTGTTATATGGCGCCCAAGCCACCACCCAAACCAAAATATGGTCTTTGGTCCACTGTTTACAAGTCATCTCATGCTGAATCTCTGTTCTGTGAGCGTCAAACAAGCTGTACATATCCAGAAATGTTTCCCAAAAAATGTTACACCAAATTGAGACTGAAATCTACTGTCAGTCCTGATGTTAAATGCTACACCACCACCTCACAGTCGAACCTGAAATGGGGTGCCATGCAGAGAAAATGAATTTTTCCTGCAAAATACTGCTGCTACTCACAATTGTTTCCTCCTGCCGCTGCTTTTTCAACTGATTGAGATAGACATGTAGAATTATCATTTCCCTATGCTGCTGTCCTGATTGGCTGTGTTGACTGACTCTGTGGTTGTAACTTGCCTGGCGGTGGAGAGGGGAATGAATGACATTATGGGGCACTGTAGCTTGCTGCCTGCTGCTGTCTCTGACTACTACTTGCCAAGTTGCCACAAGAAGTACCATGTTGGTTTTGGATGGTTGATGGTGCATCATCTTCATGGAGTCCATACTGCTGCTGCTGCACAAGTAAATATCTGTGTTTATTTTTTTTCCTGTGCAACATAAGGGTGTTGGTGGGTTGGTATTATAGCGTCTTGAGTTCTAATATGTTTGTACTGATTTTATATTATTTTTCAGTGTGCTGTGGATGACATCATCATCATGCTAGGCTGGGATTAGGATCTAGGGATGTTGGAATGCACCATATTTCCAATCCCAAGGCAGATGGTAAGTATTCAATTTTTCATTACTAGTGGGGTATTTCTGTTACTGCCATCTGGATGTCTGAGTTTTATAGTAATTATGTTCTTTTTTGCTTTTGTCAACATCAGGAATTCCAAAGAAATTAAGTCTTGCTCTTGCTCCTGCTCCTGCTGCCGCTGCCGCTGCTGCTCAACCAGATCTGGGGGATTTATGTAATTGTGCAATGGTTCACTTTCACACTCCCTGAGGTAAGTATTTCTTCATTTTTTTATGGTCTTCTGGGAGGAGAAGATGTTGGTGGTGGGGGATGGGGCTGGAAGTTTTTAAAATCCTCAAAATTTGTCCTGCTTTTTATCTTATTTCCAGGTACACAGTACTGGTAGGGGAAGGGGAATGCCTGTGCTACTGTGCTTCATCATGGTCTGGAATCATGTGCCCCGCCCATCACCATGTTCCTTCTGGGGGCACTTTCTGCAGTTTAATGACAACATCACTGGGTATGGTAAGTATACATTTTTTTCTCTGCTTGTTCTAATTTGCTTGTATAACACAGTTATGCAGATGGATGAATATTCATCATTTTTTTATCATCTTTGGTCTTGCTTAGGTCATTTTCCTCTGCTGAGATTTATCCTATCTCTGTGTGATGACTACATTCATCCAGGCCCTGCAGGAGCTGTGTCGCGTGGAAGACAGGGGGTGTTGCTTGAACTGCAATCTTGGCCACTGGTGTCGATACCATTAATGAGTAAACACCACCTACATCCAGGGAGGAACTATATGAGGGGAAATGGATGGTTGAGATGGTATTTAGTAAATAATTAGGTGGAGGGGATTAATGTTTTGTGTAATAATTTGAGGTGGCATAGCTGCAGTAATCATAAAAATTTGGGATCCAAACTGAGGACAGTAAGCACCTCCCCCTGCCCTGACCCCCCCCCCAAGCCATCACAGTTTCGGTACAAGAACTTTAACCTGGTAGTATAGCATAAGTAACCTTCTGGGGGGAATTGGATGTTGTAAGTTGTTAAGCCTTTACATGATTACTTTTGTAATTAACGACTCGCATCATTAAAGATGGCTACCAATCACCATTTCTTGAAATTTGTTCAACTTGTGGTGTTAACCGTTAAATGAGCGTGTTACATTCATACACTACTTGTACTAGGAGCCAAGGTTCTTCAGCATGTCACCGATAGTAAGTGGCAGAAATTTATTTTTGGGTTGCTTGGAGTGCATAGGTGTGTCAGGTGGTGGGGGGGCTGTGTGGCATGGCATGTGCTGGCATGGGAATTTTTAAGGATATCAAGACAACATATCTTGCTGTAAGATTAGGTTGATAGTCAACATGAAAATTAAAATGTATATCTTAATATTTTTGTCAGCAAAACATTATAACTGTAATCATGCAAAATCATTATGATATGGTAATTTCATTGCTGCTGCTTTATATAGGCTGGGGGACTGTTGGGGACCAAGGAACGGGCTACGTAAAGGGGTGATCAAACGAAACTGATTCACACTGCAGCAGATAACACATTATCATAACCAATCCAATGGTACATAGCTAAAAATAAGTTATAACACTATACTGAGCTGAAAGTGTTTGGGGGCTGGCCTTTGAGTAAACTCAGCATTTTTACACTTCCACGTCATCCAAGAGGAACGCACCCCTCACAGTCTTCAAGACTGGAGTTCTCACTAGGTGGAAATTCTCTCACCATTGCTGCTTCATCCACCTCGCTGCTAGTAGAAGCCTCGAGGGATTGTCATCATCCTCATCACAGAGACACAGTTCCTGTGGCAACACCACTGACATCACTGTGTTGTGTGGAATGTGCCTTTCGTTCATTTTGATGAATGTTCATCTGGGCACATTCTTGGGTGACATATTGGTCCTACAGTCATTCACGATTGCCCCAGCTGCACTAAACACTCATTCCACACTGACACTGGATGGTGGGCAGCTCAGGTATTTCACAGCAACCGATGTTAGTGCTGGCCAGTCAGTCATTTTGCTGCTCCAGTACAGCAGTGGCTCGTCAGTAATGGCAAAGTGCTTTGGGTCCCACATGTAGGCCTCCACCATTCGTTCTGCTGCCCTAAGTCCAATTGCCTCCTCTGTCTCCTCCTCCTTTTCCTCCATATCTTCCACTCCCACCTGAAAGAGAACATCCCAAATGGGATTGCTTGCTGTTTTCTGCTGTGCCTTGCCCATTTTCTCGGATTGGGTTGCCTGTGAGCCGCTGGTGGTGGTAGCAACACCCATTTTTGCCGCAGTGCGTGCCTTTTTCCTGTGTGCAGCATGTACCATTCTAATGAGGTTCTTTGTCAACTTTTGTATGTGCTGACAACCTCCTTCGATTATAGAAGGCAGGCCACATTTGTAGTGTCTATCCAGCATGGTGACGATTGCAAAGTCAGCCAACTGTAAAATGCCGGACACATGGTTATTTGTGCCCAGCACATGGAGCATGTGATCCATTAGATCACAACAGCCATGACCCCCATTTACCTCCATCTGATGTGCACATTAACTAGTGTCTGCCTCAGCACATGTATGAGGGGTATGGATTGACTTATACAAGCAGTGTCCCCACTTACTGCCTGTGTAGCATGCTTGAATGGATGGAGAATGCATATTATCCCATCCATTTGGTGCCACTGCTCTTTTGTTAGAGCGATGGACACTCCAGCACTGTCGCGGGTAGTGTGCACCAGCAGGTATTCTGACACAGCCTTATACTGTTCATACAGCCGGACAAGTATGTACAGTGCGGAGTTCCACCTGGTCACAACATCAAGCTTCATCAGGTGCTGAGGCAGATGGTTATTGCACTGTAGCTCACATAGATGGTCACGGGCCTTTGCAGAATGGGTGAAGTGGACACAGATGCAACTGGCGACAGTAACTGTTTTCTTAATGTCTACATGGTTGAGAAACTCTGGACGACAAGATTAAGGCAGTGTGTCAGGCAGGACACCCTGAAAAAAAACACCATCACTAATGCACTTCACTACATTGGAGCCATTATCATTTGCGATGAATCCTGCTATGAGTGACTGTGTGTGTAGTCACCCATCAATCTTGTCCAGCAGAACATTAAGCATTTTCACAGCCATGTGAGAACCAGTAACACTTGCCATACTCAGGGTCGCATGCTGCTGAATACCAGGTGTGTTGCTACCATCACAATTTTGCTTCATGCAGGTTTTGCCAGGCCCAAAATCAAGTACCGCCCCAGATAACTGTGCCCAGTGTGCTGTTATGCATAGATACAAGCTTGCTGCTGTTTGTCCACTGGTCCACATATCCATGCTAAGATGGATATATTGTGATGCACTATGCTTCAATGCATGTCTAATGGAATCAGCCACTCTACTGTTCAGCTCTGGCATGGCACGCTTAGTAAAATAGGTTCACGATGGAACTTACCATTTAGGACAGGCACGGGCCATCAACCTGCAGAAACCAGCATTCTCTACGAATGAGAATTTCAGCAGTGGCAGCATTTAACTGTCATGCAACAGCATAATTGGGGGAGTACTTTGTCTGCTGCTCAAGGATGGTCTTCAGAGTGGGCTGCATCTTTGGGGCTGTTTGACCAGAACGCTGTACTTGTGGCAGCAATGATGTTCTTTTAGGGGTGACACTTGACTCTTGGGGCTGTGTAGACCACATGAAATCAGTTATTTTTGTTGCTTGTGGGTGAGGTGGTGTACTTTTCTGACTCAAGGGACTGGGACTGGCACCTCCACTGCTATGCCAACCACTCGAGAGAGCAAAGGATTGCTCACCCTCCTCCTCCACCACTGACCCAATCTGCCTCCCCTCCTCCTGCTCTTCTTGCTCTACTACATTTAACTTGCCAAGGGAAATGCCACCAACATCTCTGGCATCCTTCAGGTTTTGCTGCCATCTCAGTGGGGGCTTGTTTTTCAGGTGGGCGTGTTGGCCACTGATGCCTATGTGGCTTTCCTTTCCCCCTGACTAACACATGCTTGACAAAGTTGGCATATCGCTATGGTCTCATCAGCAGGATCAGGCACATAAAAATCCCAAACTAGGGACTTTTGACCTCTGGACTTCAGATGCTTCTGGGACTGGGATAGTTCAGAAACAGTGGTGGAAGTGTGTGTTTTTTGGGCTGCTCTCATCGCTTCCATAAGAGTACTTTTGGGGGGGGGGGCGACTTGACTGCTTGGAGGTTTGCTAATAGGCTTGCTGACAGACTGACCCATGGGCTGTGCATGTAAATGGCCTACATCACTCTTGACCTTTTTTAACTCAGGCTCCCATGTGGTATCATCATCACCAACAATAGCGATGATCTCCTTGTCCTCCTCGTCCCTATCACTGTCTTCTTGCAGCACAGCACCTTTTTCTTTCTCTACAACCATCTCAGGAGGCTGACTGTCCCTGTCTCCAGGATTATCAGACTCTGGTTGAACACTATCATCACCAACTCCTGCATGAACAGGGACTGTCACACTGATAGACTTATCACCCTCCTCCTGAACCACTGTTCCTGTGCTGGTGTCAGTGCCTCCCTTCTTCTCACTGTCATCATCCCCACTATAATAGATGCAACAGTTTGAACCTTAAACAAGCATTTGTCAATGCCGAACGTTCACTTGCAGGTGTTTGCAGTGGTGTTTGGCATGTATGGTGCTTTACCCTAATGCCCTGTGCGATTGCTGGTATTTGCACAATAAATTGTCAGCATGACCTTTTTGTTACCCCCATTGTGCGCTACATAGGCGGAAACACGTTTTGGGCAGGATGTGAAACTGACAGCTGTACTGCTCATAAGGAAGTGTGGTAAAATGGCAATGTTGAAAATCTGGAGTGGAAATATTGAAAATTCGCAAACCTAGGAGCGTGCGTGGGAACTGTGCAATGCACGCTGGTAAAACAGTGATTGTTAGAAATTTTTTCACCAAATTGTCAACATTGGCAGTTTAAAACCTCTGCTAATGAACAGTGACACTGTGATTTTCTTAATGTGTTCCATACACTGAGCTCGCACACCGACTGTGCCATAGTGCGCTACATGGGCGGAAACACGTTTTGGGCAAGATGTGAAAAATGACAGCTGCAGTGCTCATAAGGAGGTGTGGTAAAATGGCAATGTTGAAAATCTGGAGTGAAAATATTGAAAATTTGCAAACTTACGAGCATGCATAGGAACTGCGCAATGCAGACTCATAAAACAGTCATATTTTGGAATTTTTGTACCAAATTCTCAACATGGGGTTTTTGGGACCCCTTTTCATGAATGATGTCACTGTCATGGCATTATTCGAGGCCGAAGGGTGATTTCACGCAGTGACTGTGCAGTGCCTGTGAAATCACCCTTTGGGCCTGAATAACACCATGACAGTGCATCATCATTCATGAGAAGGGTCCCAAAACTCCATGTTGAAAATTTGGTGCAGAAATTCCAAAAATGACTGAGATATGCATGAAGTTGAACCCCCATCTAGCCCATTATACAGCTTACCGGCATTTCCTCAGTTCGCGGTCGCCTTTGAAGAGTACAGGCGTGTTCCAGTCCACGAAGATCGTGGCAGCTGGAGTCGGAGGTTAGTATGGGTGAGGGTGTGGGAGGCTTCAGGTGTGCAGTGGGTGGAGTCGGGTTGTGAGGGGTTGGGAGATCGCGGAGACAGTTTTGTTTTACAGGTTTGAAAAAAAGACAATGTGGGATGTTGCCACGCTGGGGTGGGCTCCCAGCATGGTAGAAGATGGCTGGGGGGCGCCGAGGGGCCGACGGGGGATTGGGCACCCCCATTGGCAAAATAAAGCAAACGTTTGCAACGCTGGGGTGGGCTCCCAGCATGGCAGCAGGATGGCTTTGGGGGGGGCCGTGGAGCCAACGGGGGATTGGGCACCCCAGTCGGCAAACAATGTTTGCCATGCTGGGGTGGGCTCCCAGCGTGGCACGAAAGCTTTGGGGGAGGTGGCGTGGCGGACGTGCGTGGGGAGGAGGTGGCGGCGTGGCGTGAGGCGGCGCTCAGTATGGCAGCGGTGTTTTCTTTGAAGCAGAGGAACACTGCTGTCATACTGACTACTGCACCATTGGTGCAGGACCGCCACGCCTGCTCAAGGGAACAGTGCATTGGGTGGGAGAGGCACACATCTAAGTGTGCTACTCTCCCAAAATGTTCCTTGCGCATGCGCGCAAGCGAACGTAAAAAGTAAGACACAGGTATGCCAGTACTGCCAACAACTCCTTTGCTGGTACCTGCTGCACCACCAGAGCCCACAGCAGAAGACACTGATGCAGACATACATGTGCTTTCACTGCTATGGGGAACTGGAACTGAAGTTGTACTCTTTTCAGCAGACTTCTTATCTCCCTCATCCCCCCGCCACATTTCCCCCCTGTACTGGGCCGTCTCTTAGCAGCATTTTTGCTGACTGCTGCTTCAGAGCTTTGCCTTTCTCTGGGAGTATATCAAGACAGGAAGAGGGTGTATTACTAACTGTGTGAATAACACATCATACTGTGCATCACACCTACAGTACTGGGTTCCTTACAATTTCAAGTCCAAACACAATCAGGACAGGTAGCAGCACTTAGAGTACAACTAATACTGTATATGGTAGGTAGTCTTTTCTAGTAAAAAACAAAAATATAACTTTTTTCTTTCCCCAAACAGGAATTAAAGCAACACACACAAGGAAAAAGAGCACAAGTGACCGACTTTAAATACAGATCACCTGTGTTTGGACAACTAAAGTACTGTAATGTGTTATTACTTCGTTAATACCACAATTTTTTATTATTATATAAAACATCAACAAAGGTGAGTACTACAATATGGTAGTGGTCTGGATGGGAGGGATCAGCAAGCAATCTCTTGAAAACTACTATATTAATATATAGTTTTTATACTGCACGCGTCAGGTGCTAAACAAACAATGCGGTAACAGAGAAAGGGTAAGGTAAGTCAATTAAAACAGGAATACCGTGCAATGTGCAGAGGCAAGCTCCAGCAATAAAATGCAGGGGAGCAATTCAACAAAGCCGTGAAACTGTAAATGGACAAGGTCAAGTGATCAAGTAAAAGTACTTATTTCCCATACAAAAAAAATGTTAAACTGTTGATTTTCACAGTTTAAGTGACACAAGTTAACAATCCAGCAAACAGAACTAACCACAAATAAATAAAAATAAAATAACAGATCAGCTGTGTGTATTTAAAACATTAGAATTCACAATCACAAATAAAGGCAGAAGAATGATATATATAACACAGGCTAACAGCGGCAGGAACTCTCAGACAGGGCAGAGTAACTTTTCAGAGAAAAAATAAAATGGTCAAGATATAACAAAATTAATAAGAAATAAAAGTAAAAAATAACTCACAATTTGTGAGTAATCTGTTTGTAGAAGGCTAGAAATAGCCTGCACTGGTTTACACTCCTACCCTAGCCTCACTCAACTTCTTCAAAGACACAGACAAAAGTAAAACCTAATTAAACTAAGTATTATGCAAAAATCCACAAAATTAGAAAATATTCCCTAGCAGCACTAGGAAATTACTGTATATTTTGGAGCAATTAGCTCTCAAAAACAAGTTTTAAAGAGGTTTTAAAAGGCGTTATTGGCTCTGATACAGCACAACAAACTGCTCTCTGACTCAACACAAAGTAGAATGAGCTGAAAACAAGCTGCATGTGATATTTGACCTATTTACCCACAATGCATTGCAAATCTAGCTTTTAGAGCAACATTTCGCTGGTGAAATCAAAAGTTATGCCAGAAGAAATTGCGCCACAAGGTGAAAGTTTAAACATTGATGGGTGAAATTGACTGACCAAAGCATTTTACATGAAATTTAATGATTCTGTGAAATCAGAAAACAGGCACAATTTTGTTTTGCCTAGGCAAAAAATGTTGCATAATCGTGGAATTATGGGCAATATTTCACCAGGTGACATATTTTGAATTTCACACAACACTATATGCTACACATGTTGCTGAATAGAGCCAAGTGTAATGAGTGATAACTTGTATATCCCAACAAGAAAGTCAGCAACACAGCACACACGCTGACTTTCATGAAGGCGGGGCGAGGCAGCAGCATCATAGAGTTACATGTTTTAGGCTGCATAACATGTTACTCTGTGATGCTGCTGCCCTACCGCTCCTTCATGAATGTCAATGAGTGCCCCATTGATGACTTCCTCATTGAGATATACAAGTCATTATTCATTATATCATGAGAAATATTACATATATTATTAGAAACATAGAAAATTGTCAGTAGAAAAGGCCCACTAGGCCCACCCAGTCTGCCTAACAGTTCCCTGCCTATTGCACCTCCACAGACTGTGACTGGTCTCTGGCAACCCTCCCCCTCCCTGTTCTTGTAATATGCCCCTGTGTCTTTCCCATGCATGCTTTAAGCCTTCCACAGTTCTAGGCTCCACAGCCTCAACTGGCATTCAGTTCCACGCTTCTACCATCCTTTCTGTGAAGAAGTATTTCCTCACATCCTTCTTGAAATTCCTCCTCCAACTTCCTTGCATGCCCCCTATTCCTGAAGCTTGTCCTCTTCTGGAAGAGGCTCCATCCTTGCACTCTGTTCACCCCTGTGAGGAATGTGAAAGTCTTAATCATGTCATTCCTTGCTCTCCTGTCCTCCACTGTGTACATATTGAGATCCCATTTCCAATATTCCAGATGAGATCCCATTTTTACCTCCACCACCAAACTGGTTAGCTTCCTAATTAACATTCTGAGTGGCATAATGTTGAAAGCCTTGCTGAGGTCTAGAGAGGCTATGTCCACTTCACTCCCCTGGTCTATTTCTCTGGTGACACAGTTAAACAAATCTATCTGATTCACATGGCATGACTCCCCCTCTGATTATTTGTTCTGTATTAGTCTCTGCCAGCTGCAGACTAATCCTAAAATACAAACTTAAGCTAGCAAATCACTTATAATACAACGAAAAGGCCGGCTCTTAGGGATGAGCTGAGAACAAGAATATACCTTAACTTAAGGTGCTGCAATTTATTGATGTATGATGCACTTCATCTCTACTCTATGCCCTCAGATTGACACTTTCCATACCACCCCCCCCCCACGAACCTGTGCTGCCTGTGGTCCTGCAGCCCACTATTTTATTATTAAAAATGGCAATGCCTACATGGTAATAGCTGGGTCAGTAGCTGACTGTTTTACAATAGGAGCAGATGTAGAATGGGCTGGGTGAGGGACACAGCAGGAGGGGGTGAACTGATTAACTGGAATCATGATTGCTACCTGTAGCTCCCCATCAAGGTTATGAGTCAAGAAAGGGGGGGTGAAATAAAAGAAATCATACTAAGAGAATGTGGGGGAGTCTGGCTATGATGAGGGTCAGCTTAAAGACACTGACAGAGCCTGGCATAGTGCTAGGAGCTGACAACTTTATGTCTTTGATTATTTGCACTGTATCAGGCTCTGCCAGATGCACAGGGAAAAGAGAAGGTGGTTAGGAAATATTTGGAATGGCTGGGAGAGTGACCAGGGGGTTAGCCCTGGCCACCAGGTGAAGGGGAAAAGGTTATTTTATGGTATATGTTTGTGTTATGAAAATGAATATTGAATACTATGGATAAAGGGCTTATTATTCATTTTTGTTCTGATTAATGAATAAGCTAATATTCACGGTGGTCAGGAAATACTATTTGTTAATTGCACAGCCCTGTTCTTTTATAAAAAAACAGATGGCCCACGAAAGTGGCAACAAATACTAGGTCAAAAGTACCCACTGATAATTAAAACACAAGCCGCTACAAAAAATGAAAAGCTGAGAGCTGTTCAAAAGCCAGAGAATGATGCAGAGTGCTTGCATCAAAAACAACTGATGCAAGGATCACGATGCATCAAAACTTGTGTCAATTCTGATTTTCAAATGGTGCTTCTGTAAAAAACAGGTCTGCATGCACCAGACTGACTTGTGCTATACTTTTACCAAAAAAATGCCTGCACCATATTGGAAGGGATGCCTGTGTCACTGAAATGATGCCCCATCCCTTTATTTGGGATTTTCAAGGAATGTGAGTCCTGTCCTTGTGCCTAAGATCCATGTCACTGTTAGATCAGCCAGAGCTGGTCTAACGTACACTAGAGTATATAAAGAGGTCCATAACGGGGGGGGGGGGTGAAGATCTGACTATGGTACTTTTAAGGGCCAATATTCCCTTTCAGGACTAGTTTAGAATGTTTTGAGGGCTTAGTCGTGGCCATTTCATCTGCTGTATTTTTTGACTCGGCTTGCATCATTCTCATCCTTTGCGTAATTTCTCTGACTCCACTTGCACCATTATTTTACTCAGCCTGTCTCATTTTCGTTCCTTGAGTTATTTTCTGACTTAACTTGCACCATTTTATTTTTACACAGCTTGCATTATTCTCATCCCTTGTGTCATTTGTTTGATGCAGTGGACCTCTTGTGTCAGTTTGGGGGACTTTGGCACAGAGAATGCTTTTCTTTCACAATATGGTGCACAGTATTTGCTGCACCTGGATCTGACACAAAGTGGTTGTTTGATGAATTCTGCATCAACCTAAAGGTCCTTTGAAAATCCAGCCCCTTGTCTATATGTGGCCTTGCCCACACTGCAGCCCGAAAACCCTTCTGTAACATTACAGCGGGTGTAAACCGCATCAGTATCGGCGTGCGTTTACACTGGTAACGTTACAGCAGGCGTTACCATAACCGTTAAAGGAAACCTGTCAGGAGGTGGTTTCACAGCGGTTACAAAAGCAGTTGCAAGGCTGTAACGTTACCACCGGCTGTCTAAACGCACGACCGTTTGGCCCCCATTCATCTGCTAGACCAGCAGGCAGTGCACCACAGAGGGGAACTTGGGAGGCAGGTGAAGAAGGAAGCACCCGGAAGGCAGAGAGGCACGTGAGGAGTGTAACCACTGCAGCGAGGTGGAAACAGTGCAGGGCAGTGCCTGCACAATGTCAGAAGCACGGAGCCCAGATCAGCTGGGTGCACACACCTGAGAGAGGTGCAGCCAGGAGGCACAGTGTGCCAATAGGGGGTGCTGCCTGCAGCAGCTGTCCAAGAACTGTGAGGGGGGAAGAGCACTGGTGCCCAGGGCAAACAGTGGGCACATGCCATGGGGAGGCAGCAGCAGACGCCAGCACTGTGTGCCACAGGTGTGAAGGGGTTCCCAACAGCTGCCATAATACACGACCAGCCCCCAGAGGACAGCAGTGCCAGAGCACACCACACCAGCACCACTGCAGAGTGACCCCAGCCCCCAAGCACCACCTGTGACTGGTGGAGGGTAGACAGGCCTGTGCCAAGCAGTGATCACAGCCGCACGCCACGCCGCCCACCTGCAGGACCATGTCAGATCGTGGCACCACCTGGACGGATGAGGCCACAAAACTCCTGGTGGAGTTCTGGACCCAGGAGAAGGTGTAGGCAGAGCTAGCCAGTGCAAGGCACAACATGAAGGTGTATCAGAAGGTATCGGACTACCTGTTTGGGAATGGGGTGGAGCGGATGGCAAAGCAGTGCCATGATAAGATAAAGCAACTGAAGGTGTGATACCATAAAACCAGGGACAGCAACAGACGCTTGGGGTGTGTGCGTGTGGTGTGCCCCTTCTATGACACATTGGATACCATACTGGGAACACGGCCTACCACCAAACCGGCGTTCATCCTGGAGAGCTCACAGGTGGCCAGCCCTGAACTGGACACGGAGGATGATGGGGACACCACTGGAGATGTGTGCCAGCATCTGGGGAATGAAGATGACAACGGTGTGCAGTGGGAGTGCCCCAGCACAGGTACGTGCATTGTGCAATGTGTATGCTGGGCTCTGGCATGCCGGTGGGGGTGTATCCTGGGTACGCAGCACAAGGTGATAGGCATGGTATGGGTGGTGGCACAGGTTCACTCGAGGGAGTTTGCATGTGGCACCTGTGGTGTGCGTAGGCACACAGGTGAGTGGGGGACAGGGGCATGGGGCTGGGGTTGGCCGTGGGGGTGGGGGTGGGGTACGCACATGTATGAAATGGTTACAGGTGTGTTCTGCCATTCCAAGGCAAGACCCCAGTGAGGGCACATCGGTGGACACCAACGCAGCGAAGGTCGCCCCAGTGTCCTTGGCCCTGCAGGACATGATGCCAGGAACCTCCAGTGACAGCTCCACTGTGGGAGAAGGCTGCCATGCAAAGCAGCAGGGTGACCAGGCACCCCTGGTGAACCTCAGGAAGAGGAAGTGGAAGACAGCACGGATGGCAGATGTACTTGGGGTGGTGCTGGAACCTACACGTAGGATGATGCAAGAGCACCACAGGGAGCTGATGGACCTGGAGAGGGAGCGGGCACGGGAGGAGAGGGCATTGGAGGAGCAGTTACGGAGACAGGAGGCAGAGCAGACAGAGCGGTTCTTCACACAGTTGGTCCAGTTACTGGCCATGCAATGCCAGCAGCCACCCCCTGCAGCCGCACCGCAATGACCGGGTGCCACCCCCATGGCACACACCACCGCAGCCCCATCCCCCTATGCCCTGTTCCCCCGTGGGTATGCCACCATGCCAGTGGCCACTAAGAACCACAGTGGCATGGCCGACCTTGCCATCGGCCACCCATCCACCACTGGTGGACAGACAGGCTGCGTGGCACAGGCAGCCTCCACCAGGATGCATCCCCCGGCTATGCCAGCACCCCGCAGTCATGACACCCCACTACAGGGTGCAGTGTACATGGGTGGCATCACTGCCTCCACCACCCAGCTGCCCATGTCCAAGGCAATACCAGCTGGTGCCAGCATAGCACAGCTGTACCCCACAGGTGTCATGCCAGCCACCGCTGGCCTGCACACAGCACCCTAACCCCCGATGCATGGTGCTGCTGCTCTGCACAGTGTTACCCCCTTGGATCCTGCAGCAGGCATGCTCAGCTTCACACAGGACCTGTACAGTGACGGGTTCCAGTGGACCACCCTGTGATAACCCATGCAGCATGCAGGGGTTGGCTGATTGGTGCATCCCGCTGGTTGCCGCACAGAACTCCATTTTTGATTTCCCCCCTACTTTGAGGACACTGCTGGGGTCTGCCCAGTGACAACAGTGCCTGGTTCATGTTGGCACAGAGGTATGTGCCAGCTGTGGCACTCAGTTGAACAGTGCAATTCCTGGGTCGCACACACTGTTGCATGGTGTCTCTGCAACATGCTGTGTCGGGGGTTCCACTGCAGTATGGTCACACAGGTGCCTGGGTTAGGGCACCACCTGTGCATGGTTATGTTTTTCATTGTTTCAGGTGACAGTACAGTGGCCCACACATAGGTTCCTTTGTAAAGTTGGTGTATGGTGCCGCCCATATGGGGGACCGGCATTGTGTATTGCATTGTTTGTTCACATGACAGTGTCTGTTTTCTTTGGGGATATGTGGTGTTACACAGCCATGCACATGGTCCACTGCATGGCCATGCTGCCACTGCACATTGTTCACTTGTGTTATTGCCACCAGAAGTCATGTCGGCGTTGGATTAAAGACTGTCTTGTGTCACCATACTGTGTTGCTGGTTTGCTTGGGTGGTGTGCATGCATGTGCACATTGCTTTCTGGGGCACAGTGGGGCTTCCAATTCCATGGGTTGCTGGTGTGGGGGTCCTGGATGTGTGGCCCGGCTGCACAGTGTATGCTGGTGCATGCAGTTGGCAGCCGGTGGCAGTGGGGCGTGGTTTGCCATTTCCTGGTGGTGCACCACATGCCTGTCTGTGGGACGCAGTGGGGTCCCTGTAACTGGTATGTGTTGGTGCATCACTGCACACCTTCATGCCATGTGTAGGGGCCTCCCCTCATTACGGTTCCACACCTTCACCTGCTGCCCACCCTTGGTCCCCCACAGGTGCACCTGGGCACACACTGCTGTAGGATACCAAGGCATGTTGTGCTGCACTCAGTGTGCGGTGTGTAGACTGGCAGCCGGGTGTTCATTCAGGTGGGTTTCTGTCTTCACAGCTGTCTTCCCCAGGTGCACCATGGGATGCACTCCACATTACAGGGGTTGGGTGCACACACTGTTCACGTCTCAATGTGGACAGGCTGTGTCAGTTCCAGACAGTTTTCACACCTGTTCCCTGGAAGTGTGGACACACTGTTACGTTTGCAGCCTGTAATGGTTTGGAACCATTTCAGCCCTGTTGGGTGCAGTGTGGACGGGGCCTATATGTTCCTACAACAGATTGAGGAGATCTTGAAAGGTGAGCTTTCAGATATCTCCAAAAAACATTAAACTCAAACACAACTCACTCCTTTCTTCATTGAGAACTGGAAAGAAAAGGTTATCAATATTTGCCTAATTGCTGGCACCAGGATGACTAGGGTTTTTTTCTCTTCTTTTTCAGTCCTCTACTGGTTAACCCCCCACATAAACAGTTTTGCTTCCTTTTAACTTAACTAACAATTAAGATTAAAAGCAGTGTAAATTGTCTGTTTGATCTGCTCATGATTCCAAACTATTTGACTCCAAGCATTTTAATTTTATAGCACCTGTTGTCGATGTATCATCACCTCACCTATTTTAGTGTATGCATGATTAGATATACAGTACTCCAGAGAGTAAATTCTGCAAACAAAAAAGGAAAGAGTGTTCACACACTGACAGAAGACTACAGAAGTGAGTGTCAGACTTACATTTTTTTTCTTGTAATATAATTGTGGTTAAGAAAAAACTGAGTTGAAGGTTAAAGTTGCTAGTACACTGTTTACTTCTAACATTAATTTCAATGACAATAGCAATAGCATATGATGGCAGCTCAGGTAATAGATAGCATACTTGTAGCAACCTAAGACGCATTGAAGTAGGTGTTTTCTTGGTATTTTTTGTATAAAAACTTAAAATAGGTGGCAAATTATGAAGAGTTATATATTGTTTAATTGCTTTTAGGTGCAAGCAATACAGGATGATATCTGTATTTTTTATTTCAAAAGGGGGGTGGGGATGGGATTAAAAACCAAAACGTGGAAATAGACACCTACCTTAACTAGATTTCTTAGATGGCAGTTGTCCCTTTGTATTTTTTTTTAAACTTTAAAATAAAGCAAACATACCCTTGAAGGAAAAGGCAGCAATGTGATCAAAGCAGAGTTAGAATGAACAGAATGCTGACATTGGGAGGTGCATGTCCAAGCTTCTCAAACCCAGGCATTCATAACAAAGCCCTTGTATCTGCTTAAACTCAAAGGAAAAATGTTCCTTCTGATTTTTTATGAAAACAAAAATTAATTACAAATTGGCTCCATTAGAAGTTGTAGCCTTGGAGTAGTATCAGAATTAACTTGGAGTTAACATGCAGTGCATTACGTTCATTTATGTGCTAAACTGACTGACTGATTAATTGAGTCATTTTGTGAAGTTCTCCAACTTTGCAAAGTGCCTTCATAATGTGAAGCCCAATTTCACAAAGTTCTAGGACATCAGAAAGTTGCAAATTCAGGAACTTCCATGTGAAGTTGGCTAATTCCCAGCTGGTTGTAGGTAAAGTTTGGGCAACGTGAACTCTGCCACTGAATATGCAGGTGAAGTTATTTGAGAAGCAGAGCAATTTTGTGAAGTGCTTTTGTGAACATTAAATTAGTGACTTCACTGGAACTTCTCAGGTGAAATAAAATGTCACTTCATCTCTACTCTGTACCCTTAGATTGACACTTTTCATACCAAAGTGTAGCAATCTAAGCTCCAGTGGAGAAACCACACTTGTAACAGAAGTGTTATAGCATTGGATCTCTAGAATATAATTATAGATTTAATGCTTTGCCATTCTGATACTTAAGTGCTGAAAAACATAGCCAATTATGCACTTAGTAAAGAACCAGAGACATCAAGAAAAGATATGTGGATTTAAAAGCTGAAACCTTTTTCACAAGCCTGTACCATCTCATACAGCCAGTACAGCTGATTCTAGATTTCAAATTGTAACTTTATTCCTACTAATCCTAAAACACAAACTTAAGCTATAAAATCACTTATAATACAGTGAGAAGGCTAGCTCTTAGGGATGAGCTGAGAACAAAAATAGACCCTAACTTAAGATGCAGCAATGTATTGGTATATGATGCAATACCAAATATTTAATTGCTTAAAATGACACAAGCCTTGTCACTAACAACTCAAAGCACATGTAATTCCTTTTCTAAGGCATTAGGCACTGCTAATGTAAATGTGGTTTAACTTGGATTACCTTAAATTGCATAACATAATACTGTAACAACCTACAATATATCTTTTATCAGTTTATCATTGTTATCTGTCCTCTTTATTACTCAGTTTTCTTCGTGCCATTTATTATTTTAAGGTTTTCCCCCGGTATTAACATTAAAGGAGAACAGTTATCACAAAGGGACCCACTCTCAACTGTGGGACTGATCCCAATGTGCACTTTGTGTCCAAAAGCATTTTGTGTACTTTCTGTATACTGTGGTATAATAGATTATATCAGATTAATTTTGGTTACTTGTAGGCTGACGTCTTCTGTTACAACACATCCCAGAATTGCCTGCAGTAGGCAGCAGTGGGAGATTCAACAGCCTGCAAGTACATGTTAGAATATATCAGCTCTGATCTTTTGCTTGCTGGTCCTGTTGTCCTCCCTGGGCTAAATACAGTCACAGAGGATTGTAATTGGCCCTGGAGAAAAGCAGAAATGGAAAACATATGATTGGAGATTATAAAAGCTCTAACATGCAAGGCAGGCTACTGAATCTCCTACTGCTGCCTACTGCTCTGATGTCAGCTGAGGGGGACTCTGGAATTTGTAGTAACAGAAGATGTCAGCCTACAAGTAAGCAAGATGTGTCTAATATAATCCACTATACTGCAGTAAACAAAAAAATAAACCAAAATGTTTTTGCATACAAAGTGCACATTGGGACTGGCCCCACAGTTGAGTGTGGAGCTCTGTGTGATGACTGTCCCCCTTACTAGAATTAACCTTGAGGGGATGGATGTGCATCTTAGGTTTTGGATGTGACATCTTTTAATTATACAGATAATATATTTTACAATCTATTTACGGTGAGGTACATGATGCTTGCACAACTATTAATTCACATATACAGTGGCAACAAGCACCATCAGTGGCTGCTAGCATTTTACTGATGTCACTTTCTATGCATTTGGTAGCATAGCGTCAATAACAATGACACTGTAGAATAGGAAATAAATGCATCACTTATATTTATCGCTAGCCACAAAGTGACCATATGTGTGTAAATTTATTTTCATGCTAAAAGTTCTCCATTCACATTAATGGGAAAAGAGTAACTAATTAGAATAACTTTTATTTTTATGCTTCTGAGCACTTCCGCGAATAAAACAACAATTAATTTATAGTGTATATTTCCTATTCTACAGTATTTATCCATTTATTTTATTTATTTATTTCAAAATTGGTAACTGGAAGAGGCACACTGAGCTACAGTAAGGCTCATTTCCAGGTTTGACCTGGGGGAGAGAACAGGAGAAACAGCAATACAATACATGATAACAAGTCAATAGAGCAACATTTGGTAATATATTGGTACAAGGTATTTATATTGGTACAATGGTAAATACATTGGTACAAAAAAAAATAGGTACAAAAATAAGTTGGTAGAGAAATGTTAAAGTGTTGTTATCTGCTTCACTAGGCCTTTTAGGCCTTGTGCACCTTAGTCTTCACCTCATACCTGTACAAAAGGGGAAGGATGTGTCTCTTAAGGCTGCTTTTGAATACCATGAAGAAACTTTTTCTGTTGCTGCTTATTTGTGCAGGCAACGTTGAATTAAATCCTGGCCCTGTTCTCCCTATCTCTGCTCCAACAGACCTGGCCAACTTAAAGGGTATGAGTCTTTTACATATAAATGCATGTAGTTTGCTAAAGCATCTCGATGCTCTACAAACCTGGATTTGCCACTCACAGCCAGATGTCCTGGTGGTTACTGAATCATGGCTGAAACCCTCTAACCAGGATCATGAGATCAATATTTCATCCTATATTGTATATAGGGCTGAAAGACAAACTAAAGGGGTTGGGTGTAGTCATTTATATTGATGACAAATTTACAGCCTCTCTAGTTGACTCTACCTCATTGCTCAAAGGATTTGAAAGTGTTACTATAAAAGTTCAACTCTCTCAACCAGCACCCCTTCACATCATTGGATGTTGCAGGCCTCCCTCCACAGGACATAAAATGCTGAACTATTTGAGTGAGGTTTTAGCTACAATGTCATCAGAATTAATTATCATGGGTGACTTCAACATGGATTGGTTATCAGCCACCTCTAAGCCACTAAAGGAAGTTTATGATGTGTTTGGGCTCACTTAGCTTGTCCATGAACCTACTCATCCTAACCATAAATACCTGGAAAACAGTACACTACTTGATCTAATTTTAGTGAACAAACTGCACCTTATTTCTCACTCTAGTGCTCTTTTTAATGATCACAATGACCATTGTGCCATCGCCTGTGTGAGGTCTGCCCCATAAGTGATTTCAACATCTAGGTATGTCTTCAAGAGAAGTCGTCAGAACTTTGATTCTACTGCCTTCCTCTCTGAACTTCAATTCTCTAACTGGCAAAATTTCTACCTGGCCAACACGGTAGCGAAAGCTTATGAGATTTTCCAAACCATAGTTCTCGATGCTATAAATGGACATGCCCTACTGCTTAAAATACACACTCTAAAAAAAAAGTCCTGTCCATGGGTCATGGCTAGCCTCAAAACTGCACTGCTAAATAGGGATGTCTTATGGAAAAGGGCTAGAAAATCTAAACAGCCAGCAGACTGGGCAGCTTTTAGAGCTGCTAGAAACCAGTGCACCAAGCTAATTAGGGCCAAGAAAGTGAAATATTTCCATACTGAACTTGAATCCTCATCCAATTGCACAGCTAAATTTTGGAAAACACAAGGACTTAGAAGGCTTCCACCCAGCTAGCTCGCATCTACTTGAAAACCACAGCTGGTGGTAGTTCCACAACAGATAAAAATGAGATCCTCGAACTCCTCAACAACCATTTTGCGATGGCTGGTCTTGCATTTGACATTTCATCAGCATCCAAGCTTCATTCACAGCTGAGTAGCCAAGACTATGCATGCCAAACTCCAGCTGCCACTACTCATGAAGGAGTATTCTCCTTCACTTCAGTTACCTTGAAACAAGTGGAGGATCTATTACTGAACTTAGACACTAGAAAGTAGGCAGGCACTGACCTTATCGAACCGTATTATTTAAAACTGGGTTATTACATTTTGTCACCTCCCATCACTCACCTTTTTAATATGTCCTTTGCTCAGGGTGTAGTCCCCCCCAATCTGGAAGACAGCACATGCCATTCCACTGTTTAAATCTGGCGACCCCAGCAAATTAAACAACAACTGACCGATATCCCTTTTGCCCATCTTGTCCAAACTACTTGAAAAGGTAGTTAATGAGCAACTTAGGAGTCACCTAGAGACATTCAACCTGCTCAGTCCAGTTCAGTCAGGCTTTAGATCATGCCACAGCACAGTATGTGTGTTGGCTAAGGTCTCAAACGATTAGCAGATTGCCTTGGATACAAACAATTATGTGTGCACATTGTTATTTGATCTGAGCAAAGCATTCAATACTGTGGACCATGACTTACTCATGTTTACACTAAAAAATATTGGAGTGGATCATTTGGCCTTGAAATGGTTTACTAGTTACCTTACTGTATGGCAGCAGCTGGTTAAGGCATGATGGGGGCTTCTCTCCTCAAAAAAATTTGTTAAGATGTGTCCCTCAAGGGTCTATTTTAGGCCCCTTATTTTTTGCTGTTTATATTAACAACATTAATACTGGTATAATTTCAGCAAACATCCATCTGTTTGCTGATGATACTGTACTGTACATAGTCAGGTTGACTCCAGGACTTGCCTGTAGTGACCTCCAATGAGATTTTGACCACTTACAGAAAAATCTACTACAGTTAAAACTCCTCCTAAATGCTAAAACAATTAAGGCCATGCTATTTGCCCCCTCCACCTATGCATCTAAACAATGTTCCCATGGATCAGCTCCTCATGTAACCACACTTCTGGGTGAGCCTCTGGAGTTCATGGTGAAATTTAAGTACCTCAGGTTTTGGACAGATCACAAATTGTCCTTCATTGATCACATTGATGAACTTTCAAAAAACTTAAAACAGAGACTTGGACTCTTTTTTTTTAATCAAAAATCTGCTTACTCCGGAAGTGAAAATTAGGCTAGTTCAGACTACATTCATGCCCTTTCTGGATTATGCTGATTTTCTGTATGGCTAAGGCCCAAACTTCACCCTCTCCAAACTGGATACTCTCTATCATCGAGCTATTAGATGCATTACTGGCTTACCTTACTCCACCCACCACTGTGAACACTATACCAAGTTAGAGTGGAGCTCACTAAGATTCAGATGACAAAAAACACAGTGCTCTAGACCTACAGAGCCATCATCAATAAGCTTCCACAATATATTGTGAACTGCCTGCCCACCTGCAGTGCTGGAAATTACACATTGAGAATCCTCGCTTATATCTCACTCCTAATCCCTAAAGTGAGAACCAGGTATGGTAAACTGGCAATTAGTCACGCTTTTCCGGCCATATGGAATACCATACAGAAAAAATTAAAGTTGGCAATCCCTGTGAAACTGATCTTCTTTAAATCCTTGTACCAATGTTCATTTAAGGAAACCTGTAATTGCTTTCACTGACTGCACTTATCCTACACTTATCTTAGGACTTGGATAATACTTCTCAGGCTGTTCTCCTTAATTTTTATCTGTGCCTGTATTCCACCTTAAGCTATGCACCTCCTTCCCCAAAGCCATGGGCTGCTCACTGCCCTCATCCCCTGCCTTATGGCTCCTTGCGGTCTCCATCCTGTTTCTATCCTGCTGCCTTGTGTCATCTCTAATAGCTATTGTACATAGGTTTTGTTGTCTCTTAGTGTTGTATGTTATTGAACTTAATAATACTTGAATTTTCTTATTGAATGTCCATGCATTGATTGTATGTATCCCCTGTATTTACTTAGTTCTGTATCTGTGTTTGCCTTGTATTCATACATGTAACTGTCCAGGCCCATCTTGTAAATGAGTTTTTCTCAATGATGTTTCACCTAGTAAAATAAAGAATGATTGATTAATAAAGTTGGTCACAGCTTAATATGAAATGCCAGTTCAAGTGTGAAGTACAATGGCATCAGTACACAATACAACACAAATTCTATACTGACAACAGGAGAGAGACCTGCAGGACAAGGTTGTGCCTAGCCCCATGGTGGAGGGAAGAGTAATAAAGGTGAGGAAGTGAAAACAGTAGACAGGTAAAGGAGGCTCAGCCAGAGGTCCTACCAAGGACAGTTAAGGCTCAGTCCGGGGAGGTATCAGGAGGAAGGGTAACAGGAGTACATGGGGTGAAGTTGGAGTTTTAAGTGGTGCTCAAAGGAGACAGGGGAAGAGGAGAGGTAGAGGGAGGAAATGAGTTTTTTTCCAGAGTGAGAGAAGTTGACAGAAGAATGCAGATTGCCCAGCTGAGGAGAGGGGTGAGGAGTAGGAATACTGTGATGGTCTCTGTAATGTAGGGAACAGCAGACAGGAGGAAACTGGGAGAGAAGAGGTAGGAGGGAAGGGAGCTGAACCAGCATTTGGATATGAAGGAGGTACAGTTAGCCTGACAATGTGAGGGCAGAGGGAGGATCAATAGGGAGGAATAGAGGGTGCAGTGGAGAGTTCAAGTGGGGGAGTTTATAGCAAATCAGCAAAAGGGGTTACAGAGTGTGTCCAGTCTGGCAAGGTTTGTGGAAGGGTGGTTACATAGACCACATCCATGTAGTTGAAGACAGGGACCACCATTTTGATAACAAGCTCCATGTGGACCTGTGGAGATATACAGTCTTTTTTATGGTACAGGGCACCAAGCTTGGGATGCAGTTTTGCATGGATGGCATCAATGTGGGCTGAAAAGTCAAACTTACTTTCAAGCCACACAGTGAGGTACTTGAAGGACTGCACTGCTTTAACAGGGGAGCCATCCAGTATGGTGAAAACCAGGGGGCCTAAGTCTGTCCAGTTTCTGACTGGTTGTAAAGGTCATGAACACTGTTTTTTTAGTATTGACCAAGAGATGGTTGGATCAAAACCAGTGCAAAATGTTGTTGAAGTCCTGCTGGAGCAGATCTTTAGCAGCTGTGGTAAAGAGACTGGAGCTGAAGATGACTGTGACATCAGTATACATGTGAATATGTCAGTTGGCCCAGGCAAGGGGAAGGTCATTCAGGAAAATGGAGAAGAGGATGGAACCCAGGATGGAGCCCTGTGGGACCTCGACCTGGATGGGTAGTGAAGGTGACAGGACACCTCCTACATGTATCAGTTGACAGCCCATGAGGTAGGAACAGAACCAATCAACAACAGGAGCTGAGAGTCCAGTAGAGCTCAACTTGTCCAAGAGGAGTGGATGGCAGATTGAATTTAAGGTCTTGGCTAGATCAATAAAAATGGTGGCCATAATGTGCCCTTGATCCATCCCAGAGAAGATGGAATCAGAGACACACAGCAGGGAGGAGACAGTGGAATGGTGCTTCCTGGAACCAGACAGGAAGGAGGAGAGGAAGTTAGAGAATGAGAGGTAGTCAATGAGTCTGGCATGGAAACATTTCTCTTGCAGTTTTGAAAAAGAGGGGCAGAGAGAGATGGGATGGAAGTTGCCAGAAGAGAAAGGGTAAGCCATTTATGAAGTGGAATAACTTTGCCCATCTTCTAGGACTAAGGGGAAGGAGAGGAGCCAGGAGAGGGTGAAGAAGGGAGGGCACAGGTTCTGAAGAACACATTGAAGTGAACAGCAACAGAGGCAGGGTCAGACACATGTGAACCATTAACCATGAGGACTAGGGGAACAGACTGGGCCCCTGCTCCCCCTCCCTCTCAAGGGTCCTGGGGAGTCAAAAAGGGAGTGGATAACCTACGAGAATTTTGCTGGGGTATCAAGGATTTTCTGGAGGTTGGCCTTGAAATCGTGTGATTTCACAGCCCAGACAGGCTTCGTACAGTTGTTCTTTCACAGTCTGTAAGAGATGAGCTCAGGAAGGGAGTGGGATAATTTATAACGGGCCCAAGCGAGATCACAGGACTTGCACATTTTGCCTTATGTCACACTATAACTTAAAATATCATTACTGATGGCACTGTCTACCAATGTAGTAATAGCTTGTTTACCTCAAAATAATTAGTTCAGGGATAAACAAAGTTTAATTATAGTTTAAGTACATATTTTCTCTAGCTAGCATAATTTGTAACTTATACAGTATGTAATATGATTGAATTGTGGGTGAAGGGGACTGAACATAAATGAATCAGGACTTACTAAATTTCATAATCTTGAAACCATGGGCCCAATTCCAGGATGGCGAATGACGGTGCAAGCTGAGATATGCCAAACCCCATGGTGTATCTCGCGACTTGTGCCATGCGTTATGCCAGCAATGATTCCAAGAGGTGCCTTGTGCCATGTCGGCTGTGAGCTATGCCAGCGGTGGGTTACACCACCCACTATGCCGCAACCTGCAACAACATGGTGTAAGGGTGGATTATGGTAGCAAATGTGCTCTATTCCAAGAGGATGGCTGCTGTAACCCACTGCTGCGATTCCAAGTGCTGCACTGGTAGAGTGAACTTAGAGCATCCCGGAGCTGCTCTAAGGGGCATCTGACAGTGCCATCTTTCGGATGCCCATACCGCAGCACCATGGCAACAGTACCGCCGTGCTCTCCATGCTCCCACTAACATGTCCATGCCCCCCCACCCCCCGAATGTCAGGGACCCCAGGGGTTCATTCACCACTGTGCTCCCTGGACTCCTGTGACACCTGTCCTGCCCCCCATGCACCCTGATGTGTGCTGTGGTGTTCCCAGGTAGGGGGGCTCCAGGGGGGCTGATCACAGTGGGCTGCAACTTGTGCCATGCGGGACTTTACGCCATGCCCATGGCATATGCCTCCACATGGCACAACCCGCATATCATAAGTGCCTGGACCCTGCCGCTCTTGGAATGTGGTGCAGGGTCCCCGATGTAGCGGCGAATATCGCAACTCGCATACACTGGCGAGTTGCGGCATTCATCCTGGAATCGGGCCCTATGTCAAGATGTGTGCCACATACCATACAAAAGACTAGTAAGGAAGGTCATGTTTGATATCTAAGGCTTACATACTCTTTTATTATAAGGGAGTAAAACAACATAATGATATAGTAAGGAAGCCCCAGTTATCTCATAATACACATTTACACAATTTATAGAGTCTGTAGAAGAAGTTAATTCAGTTCAGAATGTTTGTCCTCAACTGGGGGAAGGTGGGTGTGGGAAGAATGAGGCACGTGATAAGTATACCATGTGACATCAGAATAGACAAAGAGAATGAGCTGGGGTTGAGCTGGGTTTACTGTAGTTGTAATAAAATGCCTTTTCTGCTCCTTTTCTCATTCCTTTATCATTGGGTTCTTTCTCTCTTCTTCTTCTTCATTCTGATCTAGTCCAGCTTCATAGATGCCTTCTAGATTTCTTCACAACTTGTTTATTCCTCCATTTCTGGCTTGGTATTAGTGAAATGATGGGCGGATACAAGTATTACTGCTCTCAGCCTTTCACGCCTCAAAAAGAGAGATATTATAGCCATTCTTGATAGGCGCTCTATGAAAATACTTAAAAAAATAGGAATGGGGAAAAATAAAATAAAAAGGAATTCTTCAATTTGTCTACTGGTTTCTTAGACAGTACAACATATTTAAAATTCTGAAATATACGAAAATTTTAATGACTATAAAATTCATATATAATGTTTGTCATGGAGCATAAATGGTCTTAATGCCACAATTAAATGAACTAAAGTTCTTCAATTTCTGAAGAAAAATTATACCCATATAGGCTTAATACAAGAGACCCATCTTAAACATGATTGCCTTTTGTAGATGAGAAGAGACTGGTAGAACAGGTTTATGAGTCTAGGTTTGATTCCAAAAGTAGAAGTGTAGCTATATTGATCCATAGACAAATGTCTTTTTATTTACAAGCAATTGTTACTGATAATGGTGGCAGATATTGTGTGAGAAAAGCTCTATTCTCAGTATGGGTTCCTGTCACTGATGACCCACCAATCCAAAAAGGATTTTACTAACCCAGTTTTCAGATTACCACATTATAATAGGAGGAGATATGAATCTAGTAGCAGATTTTTCTATAGATAGAACTGCCTCAATTACTTCCTGTCTGAAAAAGGCACTACTAGCATTTAACATGTTGCAGTCCAAAACCAGGTTAATTGATGTTTGGAGATCACCAATGAAAAGAGTAGACATTTTACTCTTCATTGCATAAATACAGTACTTCTCATGCTTACACTACATACTGGCTCCACAAAATATATTAGTTTGGGTTCTCATGCTAAGATACACTTAATAGTGATATCCAATCATGGGGTGGTACAACTTAGAAGTACTTTGACAAACTCTCCTACTAGATCACCTAGGCGGAGTTAAACACTTTTATGCAAAAAGAAAAGATCTCTATAGAGATGGTTAGAAAGAAAATCGGTAACTTCCTAGAGCTGAACACTGGCTCAACAACAAACCTTAGTTCCATCTAGGAGGCATGCAAATGCTTCATCAAAGGAAGATTAATGTCTTATTCATCTACTTGGAAAAAATGATGGAATAGGAAACTAAAGACATCATAGCTAAAATGTTAGGATTGGAAAACAATTAAGCATAGATGTAGACAAAGGTTCCCCTTGGGAATTAGATAGCCTTTGTCCTCAAAAACTTGCAAACCATAAAACATCACTACAATTCATTAATAGCAGAGAAAGTGGAATTTCAGTTGATGAAAACTAAAACTACAATAAATATGCTTCAGAAGGAGAGAAACATGGTAAACTCCTGGCATAACAGGTGGCACACTGAATGTGTCTTGGCTTTACAAGGAAAGGGTCAGAGGTTTGATTCCAGGACAGAACACATATTTTTTCTAGGGGGGTTACTGGAGCAAACTGGGGGCTTGGACAATAGACAGCATGGCTTTGTTACGGGAAGATTGTGCCAGACAAATCTTGTTGAGTTCTATGACTGGGTGACGAGGGCCCTGGACCAGGGTAGGCCAGTGGATGTCCTCTTTCTGGATTTTAGCAAGGCGTTTGATTCGGTACCCCACAGTGGCCTGCTGGCTAAGCTGAAGGAAATGGGGGTAGGGAGACATTTGCTAAGATGGATAGGAAATTTGGCTCTCTGAGCGTACTCAGAAGGTGGTGGTTGAAGGGTTAGCCTCATCCCCAAGGTGGGTTACTAGTGGGGTTCCCAAGGGGTCAGTGCTGGGGCCACTCCTGTTCAATGCCTATATCTCAGACATCAGGAGGTGGATCAGGAGTGAGATGAGTCTCTTTGCAGATGACTCAAAGCTAGGTGCAGTGGTGGATGAGGAGGAGGGGAAGGCGGCCTTGCAGGAGGACCTGGAGGCTCAGAAAAGGTGGTCGGGAAAATGGAAACTAAAATTCAATGTGAGGAAGTGCAAGGTTCTGCAGCTGGGAGTCAGAAATCCAGGCCAGGGGTATACCTTGGGAGGAGACATGATTCAAGTCACAGAGGGTGAGAGGGACCTGGGGGTAGTGGTATATGTCAAAATGAACAACTTGGAGACCTGTAGGAGAGCAGCAGCAAGGGCAAATAGGATGCTGGGATGCATCACCAGGGGGGTTACCTCCAGAAAGGAGGAAGTGATCCTTCCACTGTACAACTGCTTGGTCAGGCCACACCTCGAGTATTGTGTACAATTTTGGAGACCACTTTTAAAGGGAGACATTACACTCCTAGAGAGGGTCCAAAGGAGGGCAACTAAAATGATCTGGGGCCTGGGGGAGAGGACCTATGTGGAGAGGCTCAAGGAGCTCGACATGCACACCCTGGAGGAGAGGAGGGATGGGGGACATGATAGAGGTCTTTAAGTACATGAAAGGGATCAATAAAGAAGGCCCAGTCAGGGTGCTCCAAAGGAAGGAGGGTGGGGCAACAAGAGGTCACTGGTGTAAGCTGGAAGGGGGCAGGCTCAGAGGGGAGAGGAGGAGATGTTATTTCACTGAAAGGGTGGTAGAGCCATGGAATGCACTGCCCAAGGAGCTGGTGAGATGGAGACTGTGGAGCGGGTTTGAAGGGGATGGGACAGGTACAGGGGGAGGGTAAATCTGACCAGGCACAATACAAGTGGAACATCTGGGACTGGGGACAGTATAACCCAAGGGGGAGGGGGGACACCAAAATCAGCCCTCAGTGCGGGTGCTGAAAATCGAGCAGACTTGAGAGACCGTTAGGCCTATTCAGCTGGCATTTTAGTATGTTAGTATGTAACAATTAAATGAAACCTGGAGGTACAAAAATCAATTCCTATAATAAACAAAAATGCAGAACTCATAAAGATAAAAGGGAAATTAATGAAACTTTTATTATTTTTTTCAAACCTTTTTAAAGAGATATGACACATTACATACAGTTATCAAGAACTTATACCATTACAACATAAGCATAAACATCATAAAGAAAAACTTGTATGGTTCATGTATAAATTCAAAAATTATGTGCCCTTGGGGGGGGACTAAACCTTTAAAAATACTAAGAGGATTTGTATAATCAAGAAAGAAAAATAGACAGAAAAATTGTATTATTCCTAAATGAATTAAAACTACCTTCCATATTTCAACAAGACAAAGGGTTTTTAGGCAAACCTACTGCAACTGAAGAAGTTAAAAAGGTGATCGTGAACATGCCCAATGATAAGGCACTAGGGAGAGATGACTTTACAGGCAATATTTAAAAGACTTTTATTGCTATATTGGCACCACTTTAATTAGACACGTTCAGAAATATAATTGATACTAATACATTATTAATTCCTTCTCTAAAGGGATTATTTCTATATTTTTTAAGGAATGGGAAGATCCTTCTGCCTGCCCAGCTATAGAACCATTGCCCTTCTTAACACAGATCATAAAATACTGGCAAAAATTGTAGCTGACAGGCTGTTAAGAGTACACTCAAAAACTATAAGAACAGAAACATCCCCGATGCTAAAATAAATTATCTTGCAAATTATACAGGCAGGTAAGAGAACATCATAACCCTCTGTATTACTTTCTATTGATGCTAAGAATACATTCAATTGAGTTGCATGTACTTTTCAATTTAGATCAATGGAGTGTATGAACATAGGTGTCAGATTTGCAGGCATAATAAAAATGCTATACAGTCATCCAAGTATGTCTGTGGTTACTAATGGTATGATTTCATAGTGTTTTCCTTTGACATGTGGGATGCCTCAAGGTAGGAGTGAGTAACATCTATGACCAACTGTGATCAAGGCCACTGTTTTTCGTTTTACCGGAAAATCTGGTAAAATTCCGGAGTTAGGGCTGCCTGAAGACCGGTAAAAACAAAGATTTCATGGAATCTGGCATTTTATATCAGATCAGTAAATCTACAAAACTTGTGTTTTTCTTTTAATTTCTTCCTGTACTATTTTCAATGTGCTTTATTTAATGCTCTGTATACTAAGCCTTCTTTAATTCTGATTATTTATGCACATACTAAAAGAATGATAGCAGAATCCCGGTAAAATCTGGAAATTAGTGTAACAATCACCGGTGCAATTCTGGAATCTGAAGTCTTTAAAATGGAATTTCATTGTTTTAATCACCGTAAATCAGTGGCCTTGACTATGATCAGTAGTGACAGACTAGGCAGGACAAGAGGCAGACTGGATGGGCCTAAAGATCCTTTTCTGCCAACAAAATCTGTGTTTCTATGTTTGTTTTCTCCACTACTATTAAATATTTATCTTGAACATTTTCTTCTCTCTATAACAGATGATGAAAAATAAAGAGATTCTTATGGGGGGAACAAGAATACAAAGTTTCTGCCTACATAGATAATCTATTTTTCCATTAGAGAGACCAAAGCACATCTTTCCCAGCAACTGCGGCTAACATAAAAAAATGTTATGAAATTTCAAACTATATAGTAAATACAGAGGAATGTAACTATTATCTTTAAATCGCCACATTCTAAAAGGAAACCAGCTAGGCTGTGTTTCAAACATTAAAAATAAAAGAAAATACCTATGGGGTGGAACTATTGGCAGATATTGATTATATCAAGTGAGAAAATATTTCACATATCATTTCTAAAAATCTGAATAGGTGAATGTTCCATCCTCTCAATCTTTGATGATGTACTACTACTATTTAAATGTGTGTTCCACCTAAAATAGTTTACATTTTAAATAGGCTACCATTTTGTATAGCTAAGAAGTGGCTTAACACTCTGAACAAAATATTGATGAACTTATTTGGAATAATAAAAGGTGTAATAAAAGGCATAACTGGATATTGGAAAAACTGATGAGACCGAGGAAGACTCATGGATTTGGGTTCTAGGTTAAAACCATTAAAGTATAACAGCGCGGTTCAACACAGCACAGACAAAATAGCTTCAGGAAATGCAGTGTCTAGAAATATAAGCAAAGAAAATCTAAGCGCACATCCCACAATACTACCTACATCACGATCTATGCAGAGGGCTCTGCACCCACCACATGGGCTTCATCCCTTGTACCCCCTTGAATATATATAATCAACTCCGGGAGGGACAAACTCGGGGACGGGGTAGAACGTTGGGATGGGGACAGATTTTCCATTTCACACGGAAGTTTGTTGGGGACTAGCAAGGGACAGGCTCAACATGGAAACCATCCCAAGACAAAAAAAACATATAGATATACTGTACAATAATGTAAAAATATACTACTAAGGTACTACTACTAAGGTTCATACTACTAAGGTATTTAGGAGCCAAGGAGGCGGTAAGCCTTTGAAATGCTCCTGTCCATTCACCCATAATACTGTACAATGTTGCCATCCAACATATATCTGTCTAACCGGTATTTGAACTGTTGTTTACTATTACTTATGATAACTTCTAGGGGTAGCCCATTCCAGGGTGACACCAGTCTCTGTGTGAAAAAAGCCATTCTTTTATTTGTGTTACATTTTCTGGGTTGAAGCTGCAGCGGGTGTCCTCTGGAACATAGGCTCATAGGTTCATAGGTTAGTACGACTTTGAGGGACTAGCCCATAATGAACTTGCCACCCTTAATCAGGGTGGCATTTATATTTAAAATCACCCATATATAAATCTAAGTTCATCTTAAATTGCTGTAAATTAGCACATTATACCACATCGGAGGGAAGGGGATTCCAAATTGGAACTATTCTCTGTATAAAAAATCGATTTCTTTTAACTGTCTTGTTAATACTAGATTTTAATTTATGAGACCTAGTATTATTTATAGAAGGATACCAATCCAAACAAATGGTCTCAAATAAAGCAGCATCTCTTGTAGCTTTGAAAATCATGCATAAATCCCCTCTTAATGGACAATATTCAAGGGAATAAAGACTCAGTTCCTTCAATCTATTATCATATGAAAGTGATTTCAGATTAATTATATTTCTGGTGAATCTCCGTTGTACTTTTTCTACCGACATCTTATCCTGTACTGATGTCAGAGCACAGAAAGATGAGCAATAGTCTAGATGTGATCTTACTATACTTTAGAAAATGGGCTTTTTATTTCCTGGAATCTGATTGGCTAGTACCCTTGCCAGGGGGTACATTAACTTTCAATAGATGCCCAGGAAATAAAAAGCACCGGCCCCAGTGACCATTCACCCACACACCTTATTCTTGTTCCCAGCTTGTTTCCCTATTGGACAAAACAACCCAATTTCATTTGAAATCCCTGCCATTTTATTATGTCACTTAGCGAGATACGAGCCCCGAATACACCACTCGCTCCCGAAATGGAACTGCCTGCACAGCTCCATGAAATACTTGTACATGTCCCCGCTGATGAACCTCCCAGCACCGCCTATAATGCTCAAAGCAAACACCATACTTCCTCCCCCCGAAAAAAAGAATTTCTCTATCCGCTACCTCTCTTCCATTTCACGCATACTTCATCACTGGAATGCGCAAACCGCCGTGAAGTAACTGATCGAGAAATCTATTTATTTTGTTATTTAATTTCGTAACATGCAGTTGTGCTCCTCATCTGACACCTGAATCATATCATCCATTTCACAATACAGCGAGCGACAAATAATGGGACGCACCGTAAATCACCATGCAGATCGCAGACTACTGCTCTACCTCTCTTCTAACATCCTGTGCAGGTACAGTCCGGCAGTATTTTTTTTTCACAGTATCACAGGAAAAACTCAGTCTTGTCATCTGGAGAGTGGTGTTTGGGGTTGAGAGAATCCCTGTGTGTGTGTGTGTGTGTGTGTGTGTTGGGGGGGACAACAAATCCGGAAACATGCAACAGCACAAAGACAGGGACTACTTTATGACACAAACATTTCAACATTATAATTAATACATTTGTCAACTATTTTTTTATAACTTTTTGAATCCAATATAAAATTGAGACAGCGCCCATTTTCTAAGCGTAATAATACCCTCCTGGGTGGCGGTGTATGTACAATACCGGACCTTCCAGGGCTATAAGGCCCTCTGCCTGCGGTGTCGGGCCTCATTACACCCTGGGTGGTCCGGTAGTCTAACAATGCCGCACCCTGCTGGGCATTGCCAGTAACAATATATAGGTAAGAGCACCACTGGCTCCCTACTTTGATATTTTTCAAAAACAGTTAATTAATCTGACATTTTTTAACTGTTTCATTTGTGTGCTCAGTAAATTTCAAGTCATTTGTAATATATACTCCCAGATCTTTCTCAGAGGTTACTGTATTTAATAAAGCATTATTCATATACTAATCAGCTAACCTGTTATTTTTGCCAAAATGCATAACTTTACATTTGGCAATATTAAAAATTAGTTTATTTTTGTTAGCCCAACTAGATAAATTATTCAGATTGACTTGCAACAGATGTGCCGAGTTAGTGCCGTTCACAATACACCCTAATTTGGCATCATCTGCGTATTTATTAAGCCACACTCCTTGGGTGGTATTCATACTAGAAATAAGTATATTAAACAAAATTGGGCCAAGCACTGAGCCTTGAGGCACCCCACTAGCGACCCTACTCCAGGTGGATTTATAACCCCGAATACTGACTTGTTGCCTTCTATCTGACAACCAGGACGAGATCCACATTATAATATTGTTGTGGAGCCTTATATCAACAAGGCATTTGATTAAGATTTTGTGAGACACCGAATCAAAAGCCTTTTCATAATCCAAAAAGATAACATCCATTGGAAGGCCTACATCCAAAGTGTCACTGATGGGTTCAAACAAATTAATTAAATTATTGTGAGATAATCTACATGGTGTAAAACCGTATTGAGTTATATATCTGCTCAGTCCATGGCTCTCTATATGTCTGCTTATTCTTTGCAATAAAAGTTTTTCCATGACTTTCCCTATGCAGGAGGCCAAACTAATTGGTCTATAGTGCTTCACATTCTGCTTAATTCCCCCTTTATGAACTGGGATCATCAAAGCTTCTTTCCATTCTTGTATAACCACCCCTTTAATAATGGATTTATTAAACAGAAGGGTGAGAGCAACTGCTAGCTCATAAAAAATGTATTTCAATAAAACAAAAGGGATGTTGTCTGGTCCAGCTGAGGCTATAGATTTAAAGGAATTAATGGTTGAATAAGTTTCAGCAACAGTAAATTCCACACGAGTCCTGAATGCCATGATCTATATTTCCTACTATTTCTTTAGCTTTAAAGATACTGGAAAAGTACTGGTTAATTTCTTGAGCCATTGACTTCTTATTAGATACCAGTTTATCCTTAATTTGTAGGGGGCCTACCTTTGATACATTACTTTTCAAGGATCCAATATAATTAAAGAACTGTTTGTTATTGTCCTTTTTCACTGTTGCTAATTTATATACCAGATCTTTCTTTGCTTTTCTAATAGTAGGCTTAGTTTTATTAGCTTTTTGTTTAAACCTATTCAAGTTGGTCTCAGTCTTATGTTTTTTATATTTATTATAGGCCTTTTTTTTTGCACTTGCTAGTCTGCGTATATCAGTTGAATACCAAAGGGGAAGCCTCCTTTGATTTTTATATTTCATCCACTCAGGAACCCAGTTATAAATGCAGTTCTGTATTTTTTCTTTGATTTTACCACATATCTGATCTACTGTAAGATCCCTCAACTCTTGTTCCCAGTTCTAGCCAGCTAAATAGGCCTTTGTTGCCTCATAGTTTGCTCTAGCAAAATTCCACATTTTGGTTATACCTTTGGTTGACAATTTATAGTAATTAATAGTCCAGCGCACCATACAGTGATCACTATCTCCTGGAGGTTCTAGCATAATAGGGGGTTCCTCTTGGTCACTGATATTGGTAAAAATTAAATCTAAGATGTTATCCTGCCTTGTTGGCTCCTGTACCAACTGATCCAAACCTAAATACACTATGGTTACTAGAAATTTAGTATCATGTTGATTAGTACCCTCTAAGTTACCCCCATTTTATTCCTGGAAAATTGAAGTCTCCCATTAGGTTAATATTATCCAAGTGATTAATATTTTGTAAATACTCTGAAAATTTGGCATTATTAGAGGCATCTAATGATGATGGACAATAACAGAGTCCCAACATAGTAGGATTATGTTCATATGTTAGTTTAACCCATATTATTTCAATACCATCGGGGCAGGCATGTCAGTACTCACTTCAAGACAGTCTAAGCAACCCTTGACATAAACTGCCACTCCATCTCCTTCAGAGAAGGTGCGATTCTTTCTTAAATACAATATACCCTTGGATGTCTTGACCCCATTGATTATCAGTGAACCATGTTTCTGTTACCCCACATACATCTACATTCTTAGCATTCAAAACAAGCTGTAATTCATTAATCTTATTTGCTAAGCTTCTAGCATTTAATAATGATATTTTAAGTTTGGAGCAGCGGGTACTAAGATACTCTTCCCTATAATCAGTAGGTAAGGAACAATGTAAATAAATTAAATCAGAACATTTATAAGTTATATGTTTGGTAAGTAATACACAGCTGGCCTGGGCCCCTCCCCCCATTATTAGTTTAAATAGCTATCAATTTGTGCATTGATATGTTTGTCCAATAATTCAGAATCTCTCTTATTTAAATGAAGATCATCTCTTGGATAAAGTTCCCTTTTACTATCAAATTGTTCCCAATGCAGTGCATTATGCATTTTAGATTTTGTTTTAAACACTAGCTCCACAGCCAATTATTCACCTGTTTTATTTTAGATTCCATATAGGGGTCAGCCCTCAGTACTGGCAATATTTCAGATAATACAATGTTTACACCTATATCTGATAATACGTTCATCAAACCTACATATGCCTCCTTGATCTGCTGTACAATTTGATTTCTGATATTATTGACTCCTGCATGTACAATAACCAAGGGGTCTTCACCACAATTTTTCAATATTTGTCTGGTCATTTTAGTAATATCCTGTATTCTTGCACCGCAGAAACAGGAAAAGGTATGAGTAGCTTTATTCTTTTCACAGATTTGTATATCTAGCTTTGCAATCATTGAGTCACCCAGGACAAATATCTGATTAGAGCAATTCCAAGTCCCCCCTATTTCCATATTATGTTGTTCATCATTAATATTACAACCAATGGGCTCAGGAAAGCTGAGCAAATCAAATTGTCCCTGACAACTGGTATTAGCTTGAGAAGGAGGTCCAACATTATTTTCAGTTTGATCTATTAGACGGGAAACTACAAGTGAGCCCTGGTCCGTTTTATTGTGCTCAGAAATAGGCATATTACCAGTTTCCTGCTTCAGATCTGATAATGGGTCGATGCTGTTATAAATGGGTGCTTGAAAACATCTAGCTTTTCTACCTTTTTTGCAGGTTTACTATTCTGAATGGTAAACCACTCATCTTCCTCATCCAGTGATTCTACTTCCTGTCTGGGCCTTTTTCTTTGGGGTAGATTGCTAAAATCATTTGCACTAATGGGCTCCCCATATGACGCTTGAGGTTGATCAGATATAAGGGATAGTTGGAGCCTTTTAGTAGTTTCCCTTTGGCTTAACTCCAAAGCCCGTAGTCTGCTGTCAAATAGATTAATTTCTTCCTCCAGTGTTTTATTCTGTATACACTTAAAACATGTATGTGTAGTACTAATTGGGTCATTAGGTTCAAAATTGTACATGCTGCATGCTGAACACAAAACGCCTTGTCTCCCATCCAATGCTGTTATTACAGCTGCCATTATACAAAACTGTACTGTGAGAAGGAAATGGAAATACTAGCGATAACCCAGGATATACTACCTGTCCCACACTTGTGCCTGATGTTATGAGTGGCACCTCCTACCAACCTTGAATCTGCCGAACACGCTTAACACACACAGATGTGTGTGTCTTTGCATGTGTCTTCGCGTGCAATGACAAGCGCTTGCCCTGCCTGGGCTCACCCTGCTCGCTGCAGGGCTTGCAGATATAGTCACCAGATGACCCCAGAAGTGTTCTCAGGGGTCAGACAGAGCCTCAAAATACAAAGTAGCACAAAGTGTAAATTCCATTAAACAAAGATAAAATTGCCACTATATGTGGCTTAACTAAGGTCTGTGTGCTCAAACACTGTAAAGTGCATTAAAATTAACACTGATATCACTGAGTTGTAGTTCTGGAGGAGTCTTCTCAGAACTACAGCTCCTCTATCTAGCTTTCTGATGTTGCTAGGGCTCAGGTATACTCACGATAGTGCGAGTGCAAGCAATTATATACACAGGCAAAAATATTTCATTTAAAAAGCACAGTATCACAGAGCACTGCTGCAATTCAGAGTGTGCTCCACATACATCAATTTTGTATATCTGGCATGGCTCACCATGGGGCTTGCAGATATAGTCACCAGATGACCCCGGAACTGTTCCCAGGGATCGGGCAGAGCCTCAAAGTACAAAGTAGCACAGAGTGTAAATTCCAATAAACAGAGTTAAAATTGCCACTATATGTGGCTTAACTAAGGTCTGTGTGCTCAAACACTGTAAAGTGCATTAAAATTAACACTGATATCACTGAGTTGTAGTTCTGGAGGAGTCTTTTCAGAACTACAGCTCCTCTACCTAGCTTCCTGATGTTGCTAGGGCTCAGGTATACTCACGATAATGCGAGTACAAGCAATTATATACACAGGCAGAAATATTTCATTTAAAAAGCACAGTATCACAGAGCACTGCTGCAATTCAGAGTGTGCACCACATACAGCAATTTTGTATATATACTAAAATATTTTTAAATTCTATCTGTAATTCATTTATTAAGTAGGTGTCTTGCATGATGCAATAACACATCAAAAGGTCTTCCTGGATCCTTCTTGTCTCCAAGGTCATAAGGTTTAAGTCGAGGAGTCTTTCCCTATATGATTTTTCCATTAAGTCATACATTACCATTGTAGCCTGCCTCTGAACCCTCTCCAGCTCATCCATGCCGCCTCTTGATACTGGGCCCCACACTGAGCTACCATAATCCAGCAAAGGTCTCACATATGCTCTATAGAGTGGCATAATCACCTCTTGTCTTCTGTTTATAAAGTTTCTTTTTATAGCCCACAGTAAGTTATTTACTTTGTTTATTTGGTTTGTGTACTGAGCCTTACATGTTAACTTATCATCTATAACTATGCCCAGTTCTTTCTCCTCAGTTGAATGCCATAAGATTTGTCCATTTAGGGAGTAGTCTGCCATTTTATTATGTTTGCCCAAATGTATAACACAACACTTATCGGTATTAAAGCTCATACCCTTTTTGGTAGCCCAACTATATATTCTATCCAGATCTTTCTGTATAGAAGTGATGCCCTCATCATCTGGTGTGACTCCAGCAAGTTTAGTATCATTTGCATATTTACTTAGCCAGTTTGTTGTGTCTCTCTCCATGCTAGACATAAACACCCTAAACAGCACCGAACCCAGAACCGACCCCCTGCAGCTCCCCACTTGTCACGGGCATGGGCGGGTAGTAGTATCCATTTATGCACACCCTCTGAGTCCAACCCATCAACCATGTGTCAATCCATCCCACATTCCCCATATCCAGTCCTATATCCATTAAACTATTGATGATTTCACAATGGGTACCTTATCAAAGGCTTTAGCAAAATCTAAATATATGCAATCCACCAGTTTTCCATTGTCCAAAGCAAAATATATTTTTTCATAAAAACACAAGTTTGTAACGCATTACCATCCCCGCCTGAAAGTCGTGCTGCTCATAGTCAGACAGACCACTTCTTTTGAGATAAGAGTTTATTTCATCTTTTATTATTGCTTCTAACAGTTTTCCTGGAACTCATGTCAGACTGATTGGTCAGTAATTTGCATAATTCGACCTATCACCCTTCTTGTGAATAGGCACCTCATTCGCAGCCAGCCAGTCCTGTGAAACCTAATTTTTCTGTAAAGATTTTAAAAATATAAGTCTTAATGGTTTAGCAACTTTTGGGGATAGCAACTTTAACATGGTGTTTGACATATTATCTGGTTCGGCAGAGAATATATTTTTTAGTTTATTTATTTTTTCATATATGGCACTTTCAGTTACAGTATCTGTATAGGGGTGATGTATTTGTCCTTATTTGATGGTTAGTTATAGTTTTTTGAGAAAAAACAGTCCCAAAACATGAATTAAAAATGTCCGCCATATTTGTGGGATCATTTACCATTTTGCCTTCTACAGCAAGAGTGCATGAGCCCTTGTTTGTTTTTCAAAGTGAATTTACATAGCTATAGAACTGTTGCATGTTGTCCTTACTTTCCCCTCTAGCAAGCTTTTTTTTCCATCGTTTGTTTGCTTTTTTTGATTAGGTTTTTGCACTGTCTTTGTGCTGCTTTAAGTTTCTCCCATGCTTCCTGTGATTTAACTTTTTTATGTGATTCATATAGTTTTTGTTTTCTTTTTAATGATTTTTTAATCTTATTTGTGAGCCATTTGGGTTTTATTACTTTACTTTATAGCAGTTCTGCTCAGTATTTACTGAAGAGAAGGTAGGGTAGGGACCACAGTTCAGTACCATGGATACAGGGGGAGGGAGATGTGCACTAGTCCCTTCACAAAAGAAAGGGTCCTACAAGAGCTCGATAAGCTCAGGGTGGACAAAGCATTCGGACCTGATTGCATACATCCCAGGGTACTAACTGAGCCAAGGATGGAACTAGCAGAGCCATTATCAGAACTGTTTAGTGAGTCTCTGAGCACAGAAGAGGTCCCAGAAGACTGGAGAAGGGCTCATGTGATCCCGCTCCACAACAGTGGTAGCAGGGAGGAGGCAGGGAACTACAGACCAGTCAGTCTTACCTCAGTAGTGGGCAAAATTGTGGAGACACTCCTTAAGGAAAGGATAGTGCAATACCTGGAATCCATAGGAGCACAGGATCCAAGACAGCATGGGTTTACAAAAGGAGGGTCCAGTCAAACTAATCTCATAGATTTCTTTGACTGGGTAACCAGAGTGGTGGACCAAGGGGGAGCAGTTGATGTTGCCTACCTTGACTTTAGCAAAGCTTTTGATACTGTTCCACATAGAAGATTGATTAATAAGCTGGGTAGGCTCGGGGTGGGTCAGACATTGGTAAACTGGGTGGCAAACCGGTTGTCGGGCAGAAAACAGAGAGTGGTGGTAAATTGTATAGAGTCAGAAGATATGCAAGTCACAAGTGGGGTACCTCAGGGATCAGTCCTGGGGCCAGTCCTCTTCAATATCTTCATCAGTGACATTGCAGATGGACTGGAGGGTAAGGTTTGTCTGTTTACAGATGACACCAAGATCTGAAACAGAGTAGATGATCTAGATGGGATGGGAAGAATGAGAAGAGATCTGGATAAATTAGCAAAATGGTCGGAAAAGTGGCAACTGGGGTTTAATGCAAAGAAGTGCAAGATCATGCACATAGGGAAGAGAAACTCTGAAACCACCTATAGGCTGGGAGGGGAGTTGCTGGCAGTCTCAAGGGAAGAAAGAGACTTGGGTGTCATCATCACCGATGACCTGAAATCATCCAAGCAGACCACTAAAGCAGTAGGTAAGGCTAGAGGGATGTTGGGGTGTATTAGTAGGGTATCACAAGTCAGAAGAGGGAGGTAATAATCCCTCTTTACAAGATACTGGTTAGGCCCCATCTGGAGTACTGTGTGCAGTACAGGAGGCCACACCTTCACAAGGACATTAACCAAATTGAGGCAGTCAGAGAAGGGCAGCCAAAATGGTGCAGGACTGCATCAGAAAACATATGAGGACAGATTAACTGAGCTCAATATGTATACCCTAGAGCAAAGGAGGGGAGGTGATATGATTGAAACATTCAAACACCTTAAGGGCATTAACAAGGTGAAAGAGTCTAACATGTTTCAATATAAGAAAAACAGCAGGACAAGAGGACACAGCATGAGATTAGAGGGAGGCCGATTAAGATGTAATGTGAGGAAGTTCTTTTTCACAGAAAGGGTGGTGGATACATGGAACGGCTACCTCAGGAAGTTGTGGATATGAATACAGTGCAGGGCTTCAAACACGCATGGGATAGGCATAAGAAAGCAATACAGATGAGTATGAATAGATAGGCCATTGACAGAGCAAAGGCCAATGGCACATTCATAAGGTAGAAAAAGAAATGGGCAGACTGGATGGGCCTTGTGGTCCTTATCTGCCGTCAACTTCTATGTTTCTATGTTTCTTTTGGATGCCTGGATGTCTACTTTATCTTAAGCTGTGCTTTATTCTGAACTTGCTTATATCCATTCATATCTGGGTTTTTGTTTGTTATATTGTATCCCTCTAGATACCCAGTTATTTACTGTACAGTAAGTGTGTGTGTGTGTGGGGGGGGGAAAGAGAGGGAAGAAATGGAAAGCCATGTTGAAAATACTCGTCAAATTGTTACATGCTTTGTTACTTGCTTGTGTTGGAAAACTCAATAAAGTATATTGAATAAAAAAAAGAACACATAGCATTCAAGTCAATTCCTAGATTCTGATTGGGTAGAAATAGAAATGTGGATTTCTGCATCAGATGGTGTTTACATAGCTTTCTCCACATTTTGATGAAACAAAATGACACAATTTGTTACTGGAAGAATTTCCAATGAGATCATGATGACCTCCAAACAAGTAGCTAAATTACTTAAATTAAAATGAATGGAACAATTGTCACTCTGCTAGCTTAACTGATGTTACAACTGTTCACAATATATTATTTTAAACAATCTTTGCTGTACACCTTATTTCTTGCATAAGATGTAGATTTAGATTCCCCCAGATATGGCCAATGCAATTAATCCAATGTGACTAGTATTTTCTTGGGGGGGGGGTGCACATACATCAAGAAATTTTGGTGTGATGTAGAACAACAAATCAGACAACACTTTAACAGGTTTTATGAATCTGAATTTGAGACATATGTATTAGGAGATACCTACATTAACATAAAAAATACTGGGAACAATCTTTTTTTTTACATTATATGCATGATTACAAAGAAAATTATATTAAGGCACTGGATAAACAATATAACTCCTTCCATTAAGAAATGAAACCCAGAATAATCAGAATTCCTTCAAGGGGAACTACAGTCCAATTTACAAAAGAAATATGTTATGCAGAGTGGTTTGATTTGTGGATGTAGTTCCAGTCTGTCCTTCCCTTTGTTTGCCGTAAAGAGTTTTTTTTTTCTAAATTTCTCTGCTAGTTTTATGGTCCCTGAAAATCTCCGTGTGTGTGTTGTGTTTTGCCTCATGTGACAGTGATACGCTGGTGACAATTGATTTAGCAAGTGTTGTTTTTTGTCAGGTTTACTGCTGTACAGCTGTGATTGTAAGTACCTCTCCTAATCCAGTGAGCAATAATGTAGGTTACATTCACAAATGGCAAACACTTAAGGTATAAATGAGCAGACTAAGTAAGGAAACAGCTAGAGTCTTCACTAAGTATAGCATTGATCACCTAGTGTGATTTGTATGCTTTTTTTTATGGCTGTGTATAGTCTGATGAAAAGAAAAGCTTTAAAACCAAAAAATGTACTCCTTGTGGCTAGACCTAGACACATACAGCACCCAGAAAACAAAACAATTTGATCAGAAACAGTTATTTAGTTCGGGTGAGAACATCAGACCCCTTGCAGCAGGTTGCTGCAGCAGCAGCTATCACTCATTGAATTAATGATCATAAATACATCACTGTCACATGGGGCAGGAGGCACTGTAGGAAAAAGAAGAGTAATAAAAAACTCAAGCATGGAGATCCCCAGGGACCATAAAACTAGTAGGCAAATATGGGAAAAATACTAAGCGCAAACAAAGGGAAAGAAACACTAGGACTACACACACAAATCAAAACACACTGCAAAATGTATGTTTTTGCAAATTTTGACTGTAATTCTCTTTTAAGATAGAAAGATTACCTTACAACATGAAATGCAAAGGGAAATTCTTTAAAAATGGTTTGCATCTCTTTGTAATAATGGCTACCGAGCCATTGAGCACTGGATTATATACAACAGAATAAATTACCTGATGGGTTGAAATATTAAAAAGATAGTTTGAAAAGACATTTCACATCAGTATGAGGCAAAGGGGGAAACATAGGACAGTAGGTAGACTATTTTCAATAATTGAGGCAAGGCTGATTCTTCTCTCATCTTCTTTCTAGCTACTTTAAGCTTCACTATTACACTGATTTTTACTTTCATTCTTTCTGTTTATTTTCTCCTCATTCCTAGATTTTCTTCAGCGAGGGGAGGAGAAATACTGAAATCAAAATTTGTATTGGTATTTTGGACTTAATCCAATTTATGAAATGCTTTTCTCAACTTTATATTCCATACACAGTGTATTGATGTTACGTTTCATTTAGATATTTGTTACTCTATGTATTAATAACTTGTTTCACATTTGAAAATCAATAAAATATTTATTACAGAATAGTTGCTGCCTGCACCATCACTCTCTCAGATCTGTTCTAGAGAAGGCTAAGTTCTGGTTTTACCATGGTAAGAATGCAAGTGCTACAGTTCTGTGGCACACTACACAGCACCACCTTTTCTGGACAGCCTCACCTCTCTAAAGATGTTGCCTTCTATTAGTTCTCTTCCCCCTTCCTACAAGTTCTCCCTCTTTAAAAAAATATATTTTTATTGGAAAGATTTTTTTTCCTTTCATACAGAATTTGAAGAGGTTCTTACAATGTATGAAGTCATATAAAGTGTTGATATATCCATATATAATGGTTCAGGTAATACATTATCTCTGTATCAAACCTAAAAAGGCAACTAATAAATAGTACAATGTTTTACTGCAGTATGTGCATTCTTACATATGGTCCATGTTTCTAAATATCATTTCTCACAAATTCTTGATTTCAAATCCTTAGGGGAGGAGGTAATAGTCTACTTATTTGTTTCCATGTGGTTTCTGTTTGATCAGTAGGTTGTTGATAATTAATAATTTCTCAATACACAATATATTGTCACTAATGCAATCTGTAGCTTAAAAGGCCAAAGCCCAAGATCAGCCCCTCAGAACAAACCATAATAACTAATTTTTCCTCCTTCAGCTATACATTTATTGAGGTTTCTTTTTAGTACTTTTTTTTTACTTATTATAATGTGTTCTGGAAGTCTGTTCCACAGATTTGCAGCCCTCTGTGTAAAAACATTTTTCTGCTTGTTAGTTTTAAAGTGATTCATTTTGACTTGCAGTAGATGACCCTGTGTTACAGAGCTGATGTCCTTAAATTCAGTTTTAAGTTCATTAATTAAGAATGGGTTGTTCATTAATATCATAGCAGAATAGGACATCTCTCCTTATTCTTCTAACCGCTTTAGACTATGCAGTTCCAATTGGTTTGGTCTGGACCTGTAAGGCTCAGCTTTTAGTGTATGTATAGGCTTAGTAAATCTACATTGCACCCTTTTGAGTCTGTCCACCTCCTTTCTTGTATAGGGACACCAAATCTGGCTACAGTAGTCCAGTTGTGGTCTGACATAGGACAGATATAATGGCATTAGCATGTCTCTAATTCTGCTTTTGATATTTCTTTTTATGGCTCCCAGGGTTCTATTTGCTCCTGCTACTGTGTTAGCACATTGTTCTTCAAAATACACTTTGTCATTGATAACTATGCTTAAGTCTTTTTCAGACTTATTTGCCCTTAGAGTATGGTTATTCAAAACATATTTATTGACTACATTATTTTTGCCCATATGCAATACACTACATTTATTTGAGTTAAGAAACATTCCCCACTTATGTGCTCACTTTGATATAGAGTCTCAGTTTTCTTGAATTCTTTTCCCTTGTTCCGTAGTTTTGCATGGTCCTCCAATTTTAGCATTGTCAGCATATCTCACTATATGATTTTAGTTCAGTAAAGTTCAGGGGTATTTTACGTGTAGCTTTGGTGGCTTTTTTTTTTTGAGTATCCCATGCAACTCAACAACTTCCATGACCACTGCTGACTGAAAGCATGATGCCCACCATTCTTAGACAGGCGGTCAGGGTTGTGTGCTTTTACTACACCAGATGCAATAGCACAAACTACCCTGGCATTAACTACTGCCCCCTCTGACCTCAGACTTTTGGTAATTTTTTCAGCTCCTCTTCAACTTCCTTGAGGAGCAGTGCATGGGGCTCAGTGGGCAGTTCAGGGAGAAGTTGGCTGGGGTCTGGTGTTTTGCTAAGCTTGGCAAGGTAGTCTTTTTTTAAAACTGCTCACAGTACTCTCATTTATGGTGCCACAGTATTTCTTATTGTAATAATGAACAACATTCATAACTCCGTTCTCAATGGCATATTTTCTCATTTCAAATCAGACAGCTGCAGTGTGCCTCACATATTCAATCCTACACTTTTTAACAGGAGGACTGGAAAGCTCACCAACAACAACCTAGGCAACTTGGAGGGGGACTGCTGCAGTCTGGCTCAGAGTTTCTGTGCTGAGTGGCTCTCCAGATAAGTCCCTCTTGACAGAAGGCTTCTTGTTCAACCAGGAAAGAAGTGACATCTTCAGTTCAGTTGTCTACAAAAGGCTAGGAATACAGTCGCCAGTATTCTCTGCAATTTTTAGACTATTGACAGCTGACTTCTGAGTTCTGACAGTACCGTAGTAGTGCTAATATATATTAATGCTAACAAGTCTGGGGAGCACAACCTTGGGGAAATGTGGTTGCGTGGTAATAAAGCATTATACAGTAGTTATTAATATTTTCATCTAAATCTGATATGAATAACTGGAATAAGACAGGGCCCAGCACAGACTCCTGAGGCACACCGCTCATCACCCTTCCCTCCTCTGAGGGATATCCCCTTATTGATACTCTGTGTATTCTGTTATTCATCCAGTTTGTTATCCACTTAACTAGGTGATTATTACTACCAAATGTTATTAGTTTCTCTATAGCCGCCCTGTGTGGAACTGAATCAAATGCTCTACTGAATTCCAGCAATATTACATCTATAGGTTCTCCCCTGTCCAAATATTTGCTAATATTTTCATAGAAGCAGACAAGGTTTGTGGCACATGAATGCCCACGTATGAATCCGTGTTGGTTACAATCATAGCCAGGTCTTTCTGACATATGTTACTGTATCCTTTCTTTTATTGTGGATTCCAACATCTTACAGGGGACTAATATCAAACTTATCAGCCTGTAATTGCTCGTGTCCATTTTACACCCTTTCTTGTAAATTGGGGTAAGTTTTGCAGCCCTCCAGTCAACAAGAACCTCTCCTGTGTTCACAGATTGTTCAAATAGAATTTTCAAAGGTACAGTAGGTTTACGGTGTGTTTCATTAAGTTTAACATTCTAGGTGTTATATTATCTGGTCCAGGGACACTATGGAGTTTCAATTCCTCAATTTTTCTTGCAATGTTCTCTGTATCTAATTTAAAATGGCAATGTCTTTGTAAATATATGTATTGTTATTGACCTCTTTTGGTATGGTATATGTTGAGCAGAAATATTTTTTAAAGCTGTTTGCAATGTCCACAGGGTCTGTAATTAAACTATCATTTTCTGTATTACTTCTAGTTCTTTTTCTTTCCTTTTCGAGAATTTATATAACTGTAGAACTATTTACTGCTATATTTATTAGCTGTTTCTGCCAGTTGTTTCTTATGATATTAGTTTGCTTGGTTTATTTCATTCTTACAGGCCCTTTGAAGAACTTTAAATATGACCCAGTTTTGTACTGTATTGTGTTTTTTATCATTACTGTTTGCCTTATTTTTCTTTTTTATTACCTTCAATTTACCCTTATTTAATCACCTTGGCTTCATTACCTTGTTGTACTTTTTGATTCATCTGACATGTTTAATCATGATCGAGTGTATAGTGTTTTTTTATATATTCCTAACATTCATTAACAGTTTTGTTTATTAGGATGTCATTTCAATCAATCCCTCTCATTTCATTATTTATTACTTCTGTATTTGCTGACTTATAATGCTATATTTCTGTACATCCTTTTTGACAGGTATGTGTATTTTCTATATAGTAGTTTATAGAAGAGTGATCACTATTGCCTAGTGGTATGGTAACTTGGAAATCATGAAGATTTACTTCTTCAGTTGTGATTACCAGGTCTAGCAGATTTTCTCTCCTAGTTGGAGTTGACATGTTGTACAAAGTTGTTATCCATACAGATGTCTAAAAATTCCAAGCTTTGTTCTGTACTTGCCCTCTTAGAAAGCCAATTTATTTCTGGATATATTCAAAAGCTTTGTTTTTCACTGTTGATATTCAAAAACAGGGAAAAGAGACATGTTCCAGTGGTCTAAAATGAGTCTTTTGGTACATATATTTATAATTGGCAGTATTTGTTTTGACTGTTTATTAAATTCAAACTCTGATAAATCATTAAGCACACATATGGCAAAATCAAGAGGTATATCCACTTGTAGATGTTTTTGAGCCTTTATACATTTATTATATCACAGTTCCCTTACATGTGGGCATTCCCATATTAGATGACATAAATCACCTCCTTGATTACAGTTATGGCAACAGTTCTCATTTATTTTGTATCCTGTTTTATATAATCAAATCTATGTTATATATGCTCTTAATAACATTTTGTAGTGTACTGTTTTAATTCTTGTACAGTGATGCATTTTATTAGCCATTTGCCATATTTATGCCCAGTTACATCTGTTAACATTCACTTTGGATTCCTTGTACCATTTTTCACTCAGACCTATTCTTATCTTATGTGTCTCTTCATTAATCTTTGCAGTACTTTCTTTATACATTTTCCTTATAATCCATAATCACTTTTGAATACTAATATATCTGGGGTTTTTTGCTCTTGAATTTTTGTATACCAATCCATTGTATGTTGATATCCAGCACAATTTAAACATTTCCTAAATAATGTATGCAATATTTTATGTTCCCACCATGTAATGCTTAATTGGCTATTTATTGCCTTTTAATATATGGATTGTGAAAATAATATGCTTAAAAAGCATACAAAAAAATCCTTGTAATACCATCACTCCTGGAGTGATAATATTACTGTTGGTAAGTGATAATATTATTGTTCGGGTGCCGTAATAGTATCGTTCGGCACCCGATCGATAGTATTATCAAGAAAGCTGAAGAGCGCATGCGCAAGTGTATCCCCGACATTTTACAAAGCATGCCCTCTGATTGGCCACTTTTTCTCTGTGGGCAGGCACAACGAGTAGGAAAACATGGCGGCTTGCTCGCTCACTTAGCGAGTGAACAGTCAATAGCCACTACAACTGTTTTTCTTCAGTTTTGAAACATTTTTTTGAGCTCCTCTGCTCGCGGGATACCGCTGCTGACAAAACAGTTAAAAAAAGCAGTGGTAAATGAAGCCCACAGCACCGGTCATCCACACAGCACTGGGGAACCCTGCCAGCACTCACATGGACCCGCTGACTGCACTGTTTAAACGGAGGTGAGTCAATTTACCTCATATCCATATATTAAAAAAAATAACAAATAGGTTCTGGCATAACAAGGTAGTAATTCCATCTCAAGGTTCTGGGGACACATGAAACCTCTCGAGCTTCGCTCTCGGGTTCTTTGTGTCCCCAGAACCTCTCGATGGAATTACTACCTTGTAATATACCAGAACCTATCTATTATTCTATTTAATCTTCTCATGTGAAAATAGCCCTGATGAAATAATATTCTGGTACCATCTAGTTATTTTTGCCATACACAGTTTGTCAATTAGCTGTATAACAGAATGGTCCAAGGAACCACTGATTTCTTTTCCTATTCCATTAAGGAATATTTTTTTTGAGTGTCAGGATAAGTGTAAAAAATATCTTTAGTTAGTTCTGCAAACATCAACAGATTATTATGATCAACTACAGTATATAAGGGTAAAACAGGGAACTGGATAATGTATGACCTTCCTCCAGCATTTGCAATGTAACACTGGCAGGATGATCATAATTATCTGGCATAAGTGCCCATTGCCAAGCCACAGAAGCCTTAACTGTGAAATGATACAACTGCAGGTCAGCGCATCCCATGCCACTTTGATCTCTAGCATGGATTAATGTTGCCCAAGGTATTCTCAGGCAGCCTTCTCTCCACATTTTTTAAAAAATATTCCTTGACTTAATCAAGAGTGTTCCTTTTACTTTACCCAAGATTGCCTGAAAGCAGTATAACACGTGGTAAAATCATCATTTTAAGGTTGACAGTTCTACCCCATAATTATAACAATAAGGATTGCCACCCTTTAAAAAATGTGTATTTTCTGTATTGTAATACTTAAAATGAAGATTGTGTGTTGTGCATCAGCAGTTACTTAAATCCCCAAATGCTTAGTAGTTGTTTGGATTTGCATTTGTTGGAAAATGTTTTTTTTTTTCTTCTTTTAATTTGGTTACTGAAAATATTATGGATTTTTGTTTATTTAATTTGTATCCAGAAACTAATGAAAGTCTCCCTATTTATTTAATCAGTTCTAAATATGACTTTAATGAGTTTTTAGGAAAATCATTAGATCATCTGCATACACATTTATTTTAATAATTTCTTTATTAATCCTCAGACCTTCTATCTGTTGATTAAGCTGTATACATTGAAGTAACATTTCCAGACAGATTATAAATAAAAATGGAGAGAGGGGGCAGCCTTGTCTAATACCATTTAGCATTTCCATTGATTGTGTTATATACTTCTTAATTTTGAATATTGCCTCTGGTGTACTATAAAATAAATGTATAATCTTCACGAACGGTTGGGGTAAGAAAATATATACTAAACTTTTAAACATAAAGGGCCATTGTAACAGATCAAAGGCCTTGAAAGCACCCAAGGCTATTGCTACAGCTTCAGAGTTTGTATTTTTGTTCATTTCAATTATATCAGAACTTTTCTTAATCCTTCATGGATATTCCTACTTTCAACAAGATCTGTCTGGCTGGGTCTAAAGATCCTAAAGAGTGAGCTTTCTATTTTTATTACAGTTAACTTAGCAATGATTTTATAGTTGACATTTAGTAAAGCAATTGGTCTATAATTCTTTGCAATAATGGTATTTTTAACTTCTTTATGTATTAAAGTAATAAGTGCTTTCAACATTGATTGGGGATGTCTTTTGCTGAGCTCATCTCCTGTGTTAGCAGCTCCAACCAAGGTATCAAGAACTGTGAAAAGAAGAATGAAATAAAGTTCTACTGTAAGGCCATATAAACTGTGTGCTTTGTCTTTTGGAAATAATTGTATAACTTCTAGTGTGTCCTGTCTAGTTAAAGTACAAGGTTTTAAATAATTGATTAGCAGTTTTTTTCTTGGGACAATACTAACTGTACAGAAAGCATTTATATAGGTTTTCTAGAAGTGTTATGTTTGTTAAATACTGTGATGCAAGTGCTATGCATTTTCACAATGTTTTAGAACTTTTATGAGCAAAATGCTAATCAATTTTTAGAGTTAAATAAAACCCTGAAGTAGTATCTATATTTTCTCATTTTGGTATATTGGTTTGTTTACTATATTCTTTCCATGTGATATTCCAGAACATTTAAGGGGTTTCTAAATATTGTTTTACTCAATGAAAGCTTCCCCTGGAAGACGGTCCTGTCTTACAATTGCACATTTTGAATTTCTAATCTCAACAATTACATTTCTTTCATGTTTTTTAGAGTACATGCCAATTATTGGCCACTTGTATTGCCATTATAATAGAAATTTGTTTTCAATACCCTTAAATCTTTTTCAATTTGTTGGTTCAATATTTTCTATATTTTGTTAAGATATTCATTCTTTTTTTTCAATTCATCTGTGTTTTATGTTCTTTGTTGTAACAGAGTATTTATGTCTGTTACTTATTTTTCCAGCTGTTGAATTTCAAATATTTATTTTATTTCAAAAGCAATCACTGCACCTCTTACTACTGCCTTAAAAGGCATCTCAGAAATGTATAATTTCTTGATCACTATTGTAATTCAATTACTAATACTGCTGAATTTGGTCAGTTATGTGATTAACTAGCTCATAAATGTATACTTTCTTGATCTCGATAGTAATTCCAATACCAGATGTGTTGAATTTGGTCAGTTATGTAGATAACAACGCAGATATCTGGAAAAAAGAATTATCAAAGGACCAAAAAAAATATATATCTTTCATAAGTTAAGTGTTCCACCACTATAGGTGGTGAGTTTCTTATTGACTTAAATGTCCCCTTAACTCATAATATCCTATGATTGTTTTGTCTGGATTTTTTCCTGTGTGGGTATTAACATTGTTGTTCCCATTGCATGGTCAGAAATAATTATAGGGACAATAATTATTTCCCAAAAATCCTTGCATATGGAGGCAGAACAGAGTATGTAATCCAATCTAGAAGACATATTCATAGGTTTAGAAAAATTAGTAAATTGTTTTGTATTATATTTACTTGCTCTCTATTTATCAAATTATTACTATGTAAAAAAATCTGCAAATAAATTTGCTTTCTTCCTATCTTCAAGTGAAGTCTTAGATTTTTTTTCTTTATCTATGTTTGAATAGACATCAAAGTTATTAGCTACAGTATTATTAAAGGTGCCTGTCCCAGTCATATAATGGGCTGAGTTATATGATTTAAAAAGTTGTTATACTCAATAAAAATGCAGTATTGTATTCTCTGCCTAGTATCTGGACTTTAAACATTATCATTCTTCCATCATCATCTTTATTACTGTCTATGTATTCAAGATTTTGATGTTTCCTTATCAGTATACCACACCCTCAACTCTTTGAAGTGTCAAATGAAGAATATATTTGATACATACAAGATGTATGCAATTTCCTAATTTAATTTTCCTCTAAATGTAGTTCTTCTAAAAAAATGATTTCTATCAGTTTCTTATTGACATATAAAACACATTTTTCCTTTTGATTGATGAATGAATTCCATTAATGTTCCACATGGCAGAGACGGTTATAACTGTATTGTGTTGCACATCTTTATTCTTTTTAAAAACAAAAGTTAAATATTTAAACTTTTCCATACATGTACTATCATGGTATGGGTTTTCAGGAAGCACATGGATATGCAAATCTTGAGGAAAACACAGTAGGTGTATTTATTTGAAGAACAAGCAAAATAAAATAAATAAAATACTGGAGTATAACAGCAATCTTAATCAAATTCTAGCACTTCAGAACCTATCTGTGATACTGGGTGGCAAGTCCAAAGTTTCTGAAGCAATCTGTGTCAACAGGGTCTCTCACAGTTCCATCCTCAGTGCTACCAGCAAGTAATCTTTCCTCTGCAGTGACCAGACACCAACTGACTCAAGTCCCACTCAGCAGGGATTCCTTTAGAGAAAAAAACACTCCACCTTCCAATTTCCATCTTCTTCACATCAATCTTCACAGAAAGTATTAGAATATATACAACAGTAACTGACATTGAGTATAACAGACATATTGCATTTATTTCAACCAATGTTATTCAATATCAATACTGTCTTATTACTATAAATATATTAGAAATAGGCAAACACCTAAGAAACATTTGCTAACTTAACTAGAAGTGTGGTAAATGCTGTCTAAATCAATTATCCTAAAAATTCCAGAATATACCAGTAATTCTGTTGTAATTCCACTGCACTGTTTTTCTTTAGCCACAAGATGGCATTATATGTCTAGTTACTACTTCACTGTTTCTGCATACATTGGGCCCTATGCATGAAAGGGGCAGAGTGGCTATGTGTGTGTATCTGGGGCATGTAGCCACTCTGCACCTATTGCGCCCCCATGTGGCCAGCCACAGTATTCATCTATGGGGCATGCAGCCTCCTCCACCAGACTGCATGGAGGGCAATGTGGTCGGGGTGGGTAGGCAGGGGGCATGCTGTGGGCATGCCCTCACTCCATGACATTCACAGAGTCACAGAGCACTGGGTAAGGGGGCACACATTATGCAGGGTAAACCCCTGCCATAAGGACTGTGCACCCCCTGGGATGCCACCCCTCCAGTCACCAAATATCAGGTGAAACATGCCTTCTGCCACAGCATGCTGCCATAGACAATGGACAACAACCAGAGGTCTGGGGATGGCTGACCAGGCACCAGCCCATTTCTTGGTTGCCACATGTGGCACAGCAGCAGCAGCCATTTCTCCACAGTCATGGGCCCAATGGATCCACCGGTGGACCAGGTCAGGCATTCCATTGGATGCCCACCCAGTCTGTGTATCTATCCTCTGCGCTCCCACACACTGGGGGGTGGGTTCATGGACAGGTGTGCACCAGTAGTGCAAACCCCCAGGTGTGCACCTGTCCACAGGTGCGGTCCTCTGCAGGCAGGATACACGCTTCTGGTACGTACTTCCCACCCCTACGTGCATAGGGCCCATTATATGTCTTCCTCTTTCTTTTTATCAGGTTTCTCCATCAGGAAAACTGCCCAACTAATGAGGGAAGGGAGTAGGTTCCAGGCATCAGAGGGAAAACAGATGGTACAGGACAGAAAAAATGCACACAAGATCCTGTCTGGCCAGACCAGAGGTGAAACAAAGGGCACAGGATAGAAAAAAAGGACTCCACTGCCCACAATGGTTGGGAGGAGTGGTAGATTCATCTGCTTCCTTTCTGATTTCAGGTCTATCACAATACTCCCAAAATAAAAGAAATTATGTAAATAATTGCTGGCTGCATTTTTCCATAACAAAAATAGATATTTTAAGTAGGTTTCTTTCTTGCATCGATTTGGTTTATCTGATGCTTTAATCTACTGGATTTCTCTTTAGATTGTCTGGTTCTAGCCATCTGTTTCTTCATCCCAGTTGGGAACCTTTAACTCACAAATTAAATACATTCACTGTTAAGTATATGCTATTGATTAATAATGTCTTATAAAGTACCTATTTCTATACAATACAACTAGAATAAACCTAATCTACCCATGTTATAAATTTTATTATTTTATATTACTGTAAACATCTAATAATACCTAGAACAAAACACAATCAACATACTCATAAGGAAAATTACTCAAATCTGTATATTTGTTGGACTTATGTGGAAATTTCTTTCTAACACTTCTAACTGAAAATAAATTTCAGAAGTGTCTGGGGCCAGTTTTCAAAACCCTAGGAGAGCAGCGCAAATAGTACCAAACTTTGACATGCAGCAAACTCCAGGTGCACCGTGGACCCTGTGCTTTATTTTGGAACAACAGGTGTCCAGGTACCAAAGTCTCCAGAACTGGTCCAAGCCAGCCTTACACCAATTTGATGGCAAACATAAGAGGAATGACAGAGGCTGCCAGCATCCCCTACCCTGTGCCCATCTGGCCTACTAATGACTACAGATTCATCTAGGATATGGAGAACCAGCAAGAAGGGGACCATGGACACATCGACTGGGGGGCCCTGAGCAGCTGGATCTGTGGGTAGCCTAGATGCAGCCCTTCCAACTACCACATCTCCACACACCTCTCACCCAGGGCACACCCCTGCCACCACCTGCAACCTTTGGCTGATGGGGCACCCAGCAGTACACAGTTCATGCCCATCCAATTGCCACTGGGGCTGGCCAATTCTGAGGTGGACTCACTCATTGGTCACCATGGACAGCAGCAATGAGGGTGCAGACATTAAAGAGTCATGCCCAGACACTGGCCACCACCCCTGCAGCTGGCAAAGGGTCAGTGCCTATGTGGCACCCTGATGTTTCAGCACTGACAGGTGTCCTGTGGTTGGCATAGGGGTGTTACACCAGCTCAGAGCTGGTCTAACCACAACCAGGACTTGTGACCATGGGGAGGGGCTCTTAAAATCTCAATTTAGGGGATGCTGCAGCCCCATTCTGGCACAAGTCCCCTTCCACCATGGCATAAAGCCACTTCAGACACAGAGGTGGCACAGGGCCACTTTGGTGCAGGGGTTCCTATTTTTAACACAACCTGCATTAAAAAAATCAGTATTGCCACAGATGTTGATGCAAGGTGTCCCTTGTGTCATTTCTGTTTGATGCAGGCGCCTTGTGTCAAAACTAGGGCTTTTAAAATTGAGCCCAGTCTATCTTTAAATGCCCTTATACAGTGTTTGACACCTAAAACACCAGTGTATACTTATGTAATCCTGTTATTTCTCCCCAAAATTTAGCTCTACCTGTAACCTCTATAAGTACATTACCAAGATTTTTTAATCTCTCTCAGTATCTATAAAGTAGCCCTACTAATCTGCTCTATACACAATAACTGAAATCCTTCCATATTGAGTCTTCTACCATAAATCTTTGAAAAATGTCTAATATTGTTGTTATTCTTCAATACTGAATCCTAATTTTGAACTCAAAATATTTGAATGAAATCATATCATTTATCTCTAATTATAAACAACACAATTATACCAAACATTTGCTTTCTCATTTTGAAACTTAACACATAATAATGTAATTAAAGACCTTCCAGTTTCTTATGTGTTTCCTAGTCTATTCCATTCGGCTATTAGTAAAAAACATCTGTAGCATGCGTGCACGTATCTCTTTTTCAGTTTCTTCTGGTGTAGTAGCAGTGTTTGGCCATTAAGTATTGCTCACAGTCTAGCTGGGTACAACACTGAGTGCAATTATTTTTCCATAACATTGTTCTCAAATTTTGAAATTTCATCTGTTCTTGTACTAACTTAAAAGGGAGATAATGAAAAATAGAAATCCTATTATTGTTTAGTTCAATAAATCTTTTTTTGTAATTGGCCTGCATCAGTGTACCTTTGTCTTTTGTTTTAAGGAATTTTGCCACAACTGCTCATGGCAGTTTATTCTCTGTTGGTTTGGTTCTTAGAGACCTGTGAACAAGATTCAGTTCATAAATTCCAGGTTTTAGGTTCTGGATTTCCAAAAACTTAGCAATAGTGTCCATCATGTTTTTTTCCACAGAGGAGTTGTTCTATTCAAGCTTTCTGGCATACCTATAACTTGAATGTTTTTTTTTCTCCATGCCCTTACCTCATAGTCTGTCAATCTCTCCTGTCATTTTAATCTCATTTTATTGTCATATCATAGTTCTTTTAGTTATTGTGAAGTCATCCTTTAGATCACAAATTCTGTCATCCATTTATTGTGACCTCATTTATTTATCTATTTGTAGTAACCAATTGCATTAATTATTAAAATCCTGTACATTTGATTTAATTTCTGAAACTGGTTTGATGGTATCTTTTATTTTAATTATCTCTTTCAAAATCAACTTTGCCCATCCAGGTATGTAGTTGTAAATTTTATTTATTTAAGGCACCCTTCCCTGAAGGCTCAAGGCACCATTACAACATATAGACATGATAAGCATCATAATAATATCAATTCATACCCTTAACATCCATAAACATAATACATATAATAAAATATCTAATATGTAATATGTATCCTTTAGTCTAAGAAACAGTAACAGTAACTATCACTATTATTCCCCAAAGGCTTGTCGAAACAAGAACATTTTCAGTTTTCTTTTAAATATTTTTACAAAGGTGGCTTCCCTTGGGCACCCAGGTAATGCATTCCAGAAGACTGGCATCATCACCTCAAAATACTGATCCCCTGAAGATTTCAGTCTGGCCCTGGGCACCTCCAGGAGGCCATCCCCCACTGACTGGAGAGATAATCTTGGATTGAGGGATACAGGAGTTCTACCAGGTAACCCATAAGAAAAAATTTCTCCCGTTAGTAATTATGTTTCTTCTAATGGAGTCTTGCTGTATTCTGACTATTGCAGTTAGCCCCAGCACTTGAACTGCCCCAGAGAGTAGAGGGTTAAATTCTATGCAGAGCATAGAATGTTGAGCTTGAGCTCAGTTCAGACCTCTGTCTGCTGCACTTTGAAGCGTAGCCGTCAGATTCTTATGAGCTAATGCTAACTAACTACTATGTAGAAATTGTAAAATTCCTACAAGCCAAATGGCAATCAAATATTTTGGATCCCAAAAACTCAAGTTAAGAAATACAAAATCAAAAACCAGATAGTGAACAACTTAAGACTATTAAATTAATAAACATAACCCACTCCCCTCTCTAAAAAGAGGGAGTGTCCAAATGCACCCCTGGGGTGTGACACTGAGCCTGTCTGCCCACTTCCCAAAAACAGGTTCTGAAAGGGGAGGCAGGGAGGGAGGTCAGAATACAGCAAGACTCCATTAGAAGAAACATAATTACTAAGGTGAGTAATTTTTTCTTCAAACAACATGAAGTCTTGCTGTAGTCTGACTATTGCAGACTACAAAGCAGTACCTCCATGGAGGAGGGATTCGAACCTATTTTAGGAATAGGCTCTGCAGTACTGCTGTACCAAACTGAGCATCACTCCTAGCCTGGATATCCAGGGAGTAATTCTTGGTCAACATATGGACTGTTTTCCAGGTGTCTGCTTTGCATATCTCTAGTAAAGGAATGTCCCTGGCAGCAGCCAGGGAAGCAGCTGTACCACTAGTTGAATGAGCCCTCAGGCCTGAGGGTGGTATTTTGCCTAGCTTCTCATAGCAGAATTGTATACAACAGACAATCCACCTGGCAATAGTTCTCTTAGTGGCAGGTTTACCTTTCCCCATCTCTCCATAAGTGAGGAACAACTGGAGGGAGTCAAACCTGTGTGCCTTAGTATGCTCAATATAGTAGCCAAGGGCTCTTTCAACATTCAAACTGTGTAATCTTCTCTCTCTCCTGAAGAAGAATGATCAGTGAAGAACACAGGGAGAGACATGGATTGGTTCAAATGAAAGTCTGAAACCACTTTAGGTAAGAACCTCCTATTGGTTCTAAGGACCACCTTTTATCTATGGAAAGAGATAAAATTAGGCTCCACTGACAAAGCCTGTAATTCACTGATACATCTGGCAGAGGTAATAGCTACCAGGAACACAGTTTTCCAAGTCAAGTACTTAAGCTCTGCTGAAGACAAAGGTTCAAAGGGTGGTTGCATAAACTGAGCAATGCAGATATTAAGGTCCCATGCAGGAGTAGGCTCCCTAAAGGGGGGATTGGTATGAAGCAATTCCTTGAAAAATTTACAGAAAACAGGATGAGATGCCAGTGAGGAGGGCTTTCCCACTGACAAAAAAGCAGAAACAGCTGACAAGTGTAGCTTGAGAGTAGCTGGTCTGAGGCCTAGGCTATTAAGATGAACCATGTTATCCAGAACTGTAGACAATTCAGCAGTGTCTGGGGATATATGCTTCTTGGAACACCAAATACCAAATCTTTTCCATTTGGAGTTATAATTTTTTCTGGTGGCAGGTTTTCTAGAGGCTTTGAGAATATCCAGAACCCCTTGAGACAGATGCAAATTTGCATATTCTAACTCTTCAAGAGCCATGCCTTGAGATTGAGAGACCGAAGGTTGGGATATAAAATCCTCTCCTGAGAGGAGGTTACCAGGTTGTAATTCCTGGGAAGAGACAGGGGAAGATGGACTGCTAGGGACAGCAACAAAGGATACCAAGGCTGCCTGGCCCAGTCTGGAGCAATCAGGATCACTTTGCAGGATTGTGACCTCATCTTGACCAGGACCTTGAACAGTAGAGGAAAAGGAGGGAAGGCATATAGAAATTTCCCTTCCCAATTCAGAATAAGAGCATCCAGAGGGACTGAGCCCAAGACTGGGGGTCTGCAACAAAATAGGGGAAGTTGGTGATTGTCTGGGGCTGCAAAGAGATCTATCTCTGGAGTGCCCCATGTTGAAAAAATCACTTTTAACACTAGGGGATCCAGTGACCATTCGTGATGGCCCTGGGAAATCCTGCTCAATGCATCTGCTAGCACATTGTCCTTCCCTGGAAGGTGGACTGCTACCAGAGAGGTCTGTAGAGAATAAGCCAGGGACCATAATCTCATGGCTTCCGTGCACAAGGCCATAGACCGAGTGCCTCCCTGCTTGTTGACATACCACATGGTGGTGGTGTTGTCTGTTCTGACCTGAACCATCTTGTTCTGTACTGACTGAGAAAAAGCTTGCAAGCCCAGATAAACTGCCCTGAGCTCCAGGAGGCTGATGTGGAGAAAAGACTCCTGAGAGGACCACACTCCCTGGGCTGTGAGAGTCCCCAGGTGGGCTCCCCACCCCAGGAGAGAAGCATCTGTGGTAAGAACCACAGAATGAGACTGAGTGATGAATGGGACTCCTTGTCTGAGGTTGTTCTGATCCTGCCACCACTGGAGATCAGGGTCTGAGTCACTGGAATTAGTTTAGTTAGAGGATCTTTTTTCTGAGACCAGAAAGCACTTAGATGAAACTGAATGTCCCTCATCTGAAATCTGGCCCCTTGGACCACTGCAGTGGAAGCTGTCATGTGGCCCAGAAGCTGGAGGAAGTGCCTTGCTGATTGAGAAACCAGAAGATGGAAGGAGGAAGACAGCTGTATAATAGCCCTTACTCTTTCCAGAGGAAGAAAAGCTCTTGCTTTGACAGTATCCAGCTCTACACCTATGAAAGTGAGGAGCTGTACAGGCTCGAGAAGTGACTTGGGAAGATTGAGAAGAAACCCTAGAGAAGTGAGCACTTGCTGGGTTACTTGCAGCTCTGACTTAACTTGGTCTGGAGACTGACCCTCAATGAGCCAGTTGTCCAGGTATGGGAATATGGAAACATTCTTCCTTCTTAGAAAGACCACTACTACTGCTAGGCATTTTGTAAGCACCCTTGGCGCCGATGTTAGGCCGAAGGGCATTGCTTTGAACTGGTAATGGCCTGAAGGCAATTCAAACCTGAGGTACTTTCTGTGGGAGCACCTGATGGGAATGTGAAAGTAGGCATCTTTTAGGTCCAGGGAGGCTAGCCAGTCCCCAGGCCTTAGAGAGGGAATGATTTTTCCCAGAGACATCATTTTGAATTTTGGTTTTAAAAGATGTTTGTTCAGGTATCTTAAGTCTAGTATGGGTAGTCACTCCCCTGTCTTTTTCGGGGTAAGGAAGTGCCTGGAGTACAGACCTTTGCCTCTGTGAATTGTAGGAACTCTCTCTATGGTCCTTAAGGCCAGCAGAGATGAAACCTCTGCCTCTAGGGCAATGGTTTCGGAGATGCTTGCAGGTGGAAAGGATCTGGCTCTCGGCTTTGGGAACTTTTTGAAGCTGAGAACCAGCCCCTGGCTTACTACCTCCAGGACCCACTTGTCTGAGGTAACAGACTTCCAGTCCTGGAAGTAGTAAGCCAGCCTGCCACCTACAGGGATGGGGGAGTCAACCAGGGCTGACACATCAGGGTGTCTGCTTGGCAGGAGCCTTAGGCTGAGGGGTGGATGCAGCCCTGCTCATCCCCCTTCTGCCTCTCCCTCTGAAGAACCCCCCCTCTGAGAAAGGGGAGAGAAGGCCTGTGTTTGGTAGAAAGGCCTATGAAAAGGCTTGCCCCTGCACCTACCCTGCTGCCTTTGAGGAGTTGCCTGCCTTTTCTTGGCCTGAGCACTCCTGTAGGTGGTCCTATATTCGTCCATCTTTTTCATGTAATTCTCTGCTCCCCAAACAGAGAATTACCCACCACAGGGAAATCCATGGCCTTAGCCTGGGTGCCCTGTGAAAGGCTAGTACATCTGAGCCAAGCCATTCTACGAAGAGCCACAGATGTAGCCATGACTCGTGAAGACACATCATTGGAGTCCACAGCAGCATGAAATTGTACCTTTGATGCCTCAATCCCATCAGCAGACACCTCCTCCAGCTCCTTGGCAAGCCGGGGGGGGGAAGCTTGCTTAGCCAGTGCCAGTACAGTGTCCCACCTGGACTTCTGGTATCTGGCTGTATAGACCATGTAATTAACCTGCTTGAGTCCCAAGGAGGATGCCATGTACTGTTTCTTTGCCATGGCATCCAGCTTCCTGGAGTCTTTATCTGGGGGGTGTGAAGCCAAGGGAATGTTAGCCTTATCACAGGCAGCAGCTTGCACAACCCCAATGTGACTGCACTGCTGGTACAAATACTCCGTACCTGAGCCTGATAAAGTGTACCTCTTGTCCATCCTTCTGTCAACAGGAGGTAAAGAATTTGGAGTCTTTAACAGTTTTTGTGTCTGTTTCCCAAAGGACTTATGAAGGGGAATAGACAGCGTCTTGGACTCTGGGATGTCCATCATCTCCACATAATCAGGTTCCTCTTGTTCCTTCACAGTGTCTTCCATGGGGAGCTGGAGGGTTTCTGCCACTTTTCTGTAAAACATAAAGTGGGAAGGTGACTCAGAAAGCCTAGAAGGGTAAACACCAGAAGGCCTGTCTGGGGAGATGTCCGGTTCAGTGGGCTCATCCAGACCCTCCATTCCATCATCATCAACTTCGTAATCCCCATCCCCCCTCCAAATCCATAATCCTGAACTGGAGGAACCGACCAAGCTGAACGCCTGTCAGAAGGTGCTGGATCGGTCGGAACCGGATGAAGAGATTCCACAATCCTAATCGCTTGGGCAATCTCCTCGGCGGTCGTAACATGGGATTCTGAATCAGAACCGGCCAATTTATCTTTTTGTTTCTTTTTTGACAGAACTGATCCCACAGAATCAACTCTCTTTTTGCCTGAAGAAGTATAGCCCTGGTCAGAGGGCACTCCTTCTGGTTCGGTCGAAACCGAACCGGGCTGGCCATCTGAGTCAGCGGACTTCTCAGCCTCCTTATCCCTAAGCCTGCCAATTCTCTTACCTAGGGTGGATTTAGGGAAGTTGTTACATATATGGCAGTCTGAGTCGAGATGGTCAAACCCCAGACAATAAACACAGGTGGTATGGGGATCAGCCTTAGCAAAGACTTCCCTCCACACACAGCAGTGTTGAAACCCAGTGGGCCTGGTTTTTCTTTAGGTTTCTCAGATGTAGCCATCCTAACCAACAACTTACCCTTTTTTCGGCAAAAGCCAGGCAAGACCCCCTTATCAGTTTCTAACTGTGTTGCGGGTATTTGAAAAAACCGCAAGAAACACGTTTGTTTTTTTTAAAATGATAAGGACTGGTAACCACACTCCAAATCCTGAAATAAAGAAGCAAACATAACACACACACACACACAAGGAAACCGGTTCAGCCGAACTGGTTAAAAATACAAATTTACAATTTCCACAAGTTTTCCTGAGGCTAGTCCACTACCTAAGTACTTACTGTACCACCTACAGAGATCTGAACCAAAAGAAAGAAACTAAAGGATTGGTAAAACCGACGACTTTAAACGACTGTTGAACCGTGAGCAGAGGAAAAATCTCTGGAGCGATTGTTCAGTTAGTCGGAGTAAAGAATCTGATGGTTATGCTTCAAAGTGCAGCAGATAGAGGCCTGAACCAAGCTCGAGCTCAGCTTTCTATGCTCTGCGTAGAATTTAACCCTCTACTCTCTGGGGCAGTTCAAGTGCTGGAGCTAACTGCAATAGTCAGAATACAGCAAGACTTCATGTCGTTTGAACCAACCTGTGCAGGGCCTTATAGGTCAACAGACCTATTTTAACGGAGATGTGCCTGTGCACTGGCAGCCAGTGCAGTTCACTCAGCACCAGCAAAATGTGGCAGGATCTTTGAAGACCTGTCAACAGCCATGCTGTAGTGTTCTGCAGGCACTGCGGCACACACCCCTTGACCCTAAGGTAGTGCGTGTTACTGTAGTCAAGCTTTGAGGTAACACACACTTGCATCAGTGTGGCCAGATCATCAGGAGGGATAATGGATTTTATATTTTTTTCTGGTTCAGATTCTGGTTCAGATTCATCAGATGTACTCCTCTTCCTTTCCCTCTGACCCCTTATTCTTTAGATTTTTGGCTGGAATCCTAAACAGTTGTCAGACTAAGTCCCATATCACAACTCCAGTTACTGACTGAAAACTCCGTAACTGCGGAGATTGCTATTCTCATCTGCAACAGCTACAGAGATTTCTCTGGCAACACCACCCATAACCTGCCATAAATCATGGAGTTGGTCATATACTGGCTTCACTTTTGAGAATACTGTAGCTGTGGGAGAAACTGCAGTTCTGTAATTGGCAACCCACTTCCACTGAATTGTTCCCGCAGCTACGAAATTTTCACGATGTCTGAGAATCTGGCCCGCTGTGTTTTTTTCTGGTTCAGATTCTGGTTCAGATTCATCTGAGACTGACTCTGAATCATGATTTGAAATCTGGACTACCAGGGCTTCCATTTGTTTGCCATTTGCTGTTTATTCTTCTTTGTATGTAATTACCCAATTGCTTATGTTGTTCTCACTGTTATTCTTCTTTGTATGCAATTAATCCCAGGTCACCCCTGAAAAAGGGACTGTAATGGTCTCAGCGGGCCTACCTGGTTACCAACATTTAAATAAATAAATAAATAAATATATTTGGTGTCAGTCCTAGTTTTCCTAACAATGCAATATTTGCGGTTACAGGTGATGATAATACAACCTAAGCCTTTTGATTCTCTTTAACTTACATATTTTGAACACTTTTATTATCTATTTTTAGAAACATAGAATCTATCTGTAGATAAGGACCATACGGCTCACCTAGTCTGCCCATTTCCCTACTCACTGCTGCAGCCTCAGATTCTATTTGATCTGCAGCAATCCTGCTCTGCATATCTCCAGGGTACCCTTATGTCTGTGCCATGCAGTCTTGAACACCTTTATTGTTTTTGCCCCCCCACTACTTCTGCTGGAAGGCTGTTCCATGGCTCCACCACCCTTTCCATGAAAAAGTGCTTTCTAACATTACCACTGAGCCTTACACCCTTCAGCCTCATATCATGCCCCTTGTTCTTATGCAGAGTTTTCTCTGAAATATGCTTTCCACCTGTACCTTGTTTATTCCCCTAAGGTACTTGAAAGTCTCTATCATATCTCCCCTCTCCCTTCTTTCCTCCAGTGAATAGATGTTAAGGTCCTTAAGTCTTTCCTCATAGGGCTTCTGGTGCAGTCCATGTTCCATCTTCATTGCCCTTCTCTGGACTGCCTCTATTTCGTCAATGTCCTTCTGGAGATGTGGTTTCCAGAACTGGACACAGTACTCTAGCTGAGGCCTCACCAGTGATCTGTACAGTGGCATCACCACCCCTTTTCTCCTGCCCCTCCCCATGTACCCCCAATACTCTGTTTGCTCTCCCCACTGCCTTTTCACAGTGTTTGGTTACCTTCAGGTTGTCAGATATGATAACTACCAGGTCTCTCTCTCCCCTGACTTGTGGTGGCCAGAATTCCCCCCCCCCATCCTGTACTCCTCCCTTGGATTCCTTTGACCCAGGTGCATGATCTTGCACTTTTTAACATTGAAACTCAACTGACAGACACCTGACCACTCCTCTAATAGGTTTAGGTCCTTTCTTATTTTTACCACTCTGTTACAGATCTTGGTGTCATCTGCGAAGAGGCACACCTTTCCCTTCAGACACTCTGCAATGTCACTAATGAAGACATTGAATAGGACTGGCCCCAGCACTGCCCCCTGTGGCACCCCTCTGGCCACCTCCCTCTCCTCAGAGAAGTTTTTTTTTTAGAAAGATTTAAATCCTATACGTTTTGTTCAAGTTCTGTCTGTTGCCATAGAGTTCCAGGCAATATTTTGTGTAAAGAGTACAAGGTTTTGCATTTCTCACTTATGATCAAACTGCAGCAACTCAGCAACCTCTCTCTAGCAGCTGCCGTTTTCCCTCCCTACCAGTTCTCTCTCTACTCCCCACATCTCCATGTATTGTTCTCCTTTATTCTGGACCTGCCTATTGCCATAAGGGCTACTCAACTACTTACCCTCCACAGGTGTTTAGGTTGCCTGCCTTACAAGGACCCATTCTGCAGTGTACCCTGGATAGGATTTCTTCAGGAGTCCTGCAAAATGTGTGATGGCCTACACCACTTTTCTTGTCCCCATGCCCCTGCATTTACCTGTTCCCTACAATGCTACAGTATTCACCTGTGAGTTATCAACCAACTTAATGCTACAAAAATAAAAGACAGTAAACACCTTCCAGTACCTGCTACCCCCCCCCACACACACACACACAATGACCCAGATGATTAAAGTATGATTTCCTCGCTTGGAGACCCCTGTGTCTTTTCTTCACCTTTGAGTTATCAGGGACAGTCTCCTGCCAAATTATGGACTCTCTATGGATGCCTCTGCAGACACCATCCTCCTTTTCATGGTTTTCACTCTCATGGTTGCAGGGGCCTGTGTACATTACCCAGTGGATTTCTAGAACCAACCCCTCAGCTTTTCTGCTAATGTGATTTCATTGGTGCAAGATTATTTGACTGACCATACTTAATATGTGCGGGTGGACTGTGTGTTGTTTTCAAATCCCTGTAAAATAAGTAGGGAAGTACAAGGGGATCAGTTTTGGATCTCATGATGTTTACTTTGTTAATTTGCTTCCCTTTGTTTTTAAATTTTGTGATTTGTTACTTTGTGCTGATAATCTTACAATTTTTTCTACTGCTAAGGATTTGTCTAACATATCAAGTAACAGTGAGTCAGATTTCCTATCAGAATGCACTTGGATTTCTTTTTTTCCATAAATGTTTTTACTAAGTTTGTATTATAGCACAAAGACATGTGCACATCATTGTAACAGTTACAGACAGAGAAGTACATGTACTGTAAACAGTAGTATCAATGCAGGTGCAATATGGAGTTGATAACAATGTTGCAACAGTGTGTAGAATAAAACAAAAGTAGATTAATGTAGGATACTGCAAGGTATCATAAAGAAAATCCCAAGTAGGGATAGTAGGCAACAGATATAGCTGTGTGTGTACACAAGGTAAATGCATAATTGCTAATAGAATTCTAAGTGGGAAATCTATGCATTGTGACACAGCCACTGGGGCAGAAGGATGATTGAAGGTCCATCAAGCGGTGGTCAAGAGGCACAGTTATGCTAGGAGAGTGAGGAAGAGCTGATACAGGTCACTGACAAATGTCTAAGAGGTGGAAGGTGTGCATCCATGGTGGGAGGAAGAAAGGTTGGGGAATATTGGAAGGATTGGGAGAAAGACCTCAATGGGCACACATGTATGGGTATTGCAGCAAGGGGGGATCCCTCACCTAGTTTCATCAGGACAATAAAGACCAAATACTGAGATTCTGACTGCCTCATCTTTGAGGGGCAGGAGTTATGTAGTTGTTAGCTTTCCAGTGGAGGAAATGGCCCCACATTTTGTCATGGTGGGGTAAGCGTCCAATGGCACTATGTGCTACTCTTTCATATTATGCTGATCATGCTGTGAGTGATAAAAGGTTAAGCCGCTCTGTTGAGGTAGGTGGCATGGGATCTCTCCAATGGCACAAGATGATTCTTTTAGCAGCAGCTAGACCACCTGTAGCCCAGAGTTCCTGCATGCAGGTCAAGGAAATGCCTACCAATGTACTTTGTTTTCTGGTAATTCTTTGATTCTTAATTTGAAAAAGACAAAATCTTTACTTTTTGATACATAAGCAATGCTGAGTGCAGAGCCATCTCTCAGGTTACAGGATACTTCTGGTAATTTAATTGAGCAAGTTTTCCAATTTTAATGTCTGGGTGTTTTTTGGACCCCATGTTGCCCTTTTCTGAGCATGTAAAATTGGTTTGTTGGAACATTAATCACAAATTAGACGTACTGTATAAACTGAAGAACTTCTCCTTTGACATCCAAAAAGCCATTGCTGTTTGCTCCTTTTAAACACATTTTGATTATGTTTTAAGTACTTTTTTTTTTGGGGGGGGGTTAGAAAAATGCCATAATCTTTCAGCTGTTTATAATAATATTTATTGTTTTATTTTGCTTGTTCCTCAGCATACTCATCACTGGTTTTTACATTCCCATTGTGATTGGTTATCTCAGTCTTTACATACTAAATATTTTTGGCAGCCTAGTTTTTAACCCTTAGGCTTCTGACAGAATTAGAATGTATAGGAATTCTGGGCTGATATAGCAGTCTGCAGTACAGCAAGGGTTAAAAAGGCAGCCTAGTTTAAAAAAAAAAATCCCTCCGTCCCAGCTGCCCTCTCAAAATTGGTTTCTACAAGGACTATGTTGTCTAGTTTAAGATCAGTCAATGTGGCTTTACTTGATGTAGAGTCAAGCAAAACTAAGATTGTCTCACCTGCTCTCTCTGTGGCTGCCCTCTGCTATTGAAATGATTTAGCTAACTCATTATGGCAATCTTGTTCTCTCCAAGTTTGAAAAAGTAATTTTCTACAACATCTACATAATCAATGTATTTGTGGCTGTTAACCCTATTATTGTAGTATGACGCTATTTATATTTTGTTTCTGTTTGTGTATGTACACTTGTACTGCCTGAAAAAGGACCCTTGTCCAGTGCTTCTACCCATTTAATAAAATAAAATGAATGAATACATAAAATAATTTTGTGGTATGCACAGCATCCATACACAAATGAAGAAATATAAATCAAAAAGCAATAAATACAATGTAGTGTTTATTTGCTTAGTACACAAGTAAAAGAGGGATTGGGGATAAGATCTTAGTAATCACATTAATATTTGGGTAAACTGGTAAAGTAATGCACTCACGAGACACAATTAGAATGTTGATTTCTGTACAGAAACACTAAAACAGTTAAGTCTGTGCAGCTAGAAATAGTTTGGTAGTGCATCACATTTTAGGGCTGTATAGATAGGCACTGTGGCACTGCCTTCAGCATTTCTTTTCTAACCTGGCTGGAATCACTATCGTGACTCTTTTTTCTAGTTTCATGACACCATAGAGCACCATTCCAGTGAAAATAAAACTAAAGTTTTAAAGCGCAATAAAGCAGGGTTTAGTTACACAAAATAAGATACACATTTATGTTCCTGCCGAAATTATAGCTCTGGGGCCTGATATTCAGACACTCGCACAAACTCAGCACAATTGTTTGTGCTACGCTTTGCACCTGCACAAGTTGCTGTATTTGCTTGGATAGCAAGCAACACTATCTGACTAAATAGCAGGCCATATCGGCACAGTACTAAGTGCATCTGTACAGCCCTAACATTGACCTGGGCTGTATATAGCCCACAGTAAATAGCATTGCATGAAACAGAATAGCACCAACACCCCTGTGAGCTATATTCAACCCGAACACATGCAAATGAGCCAATTGAGTATGCAAGGCACTAAGATACAATTTGCATGCCCATTATGAGCTCATTTTCATGGGGTGCAGAAGCCTCTTTGTGCAATTGCCACATGGGAAATGTAAGCCCTGGTGGTCTAGTATGTCCCACCACCACTCGATCCCTCCTCCAAACATATTCTAAGCATTCCTGGTGGACTAGTGTGACCCCCACCCCCAATCACTGAAAATATAAAAGTGTTCAGGTTGCTGCTTTTATTTGAACCCCTGGCCTTTTTGTCTGGTAGGCTGTTCACATATTCTGTGAATCACCAAGCTGCACCACAGTAAATGGCAGCTCCTGTAGCAGGCGTACCAAGCAACCTAGGTTCTTATTTAAGGCAGTACTTTGATGGTAAACAATTTATGAAAAACAAGCTACCTGCCACAGAGGCAACTTTGGAGAGTTGTACCATTACCATAACAAAGCCTGCAAATATAAATCAATAATGAGGACCACCATTCAAGTCTTGTTAGAGTTTCTCAAGGTTCTGCATTTATAGTTTTATTTAGAAGTACAGTTCTAGATTCATACCTAAGTTCTGGTTGTGTTTCTTAAGCTTTATAAATTAGACAAAATAAATGGATAATTCTGATTGGCTATTCCTCTGTCTGCCCAAGATTAACTCTTATAATACACACAAGTACTAACCAACAATGATCTAGCTCACCAAATTACATCAGCTACATATCATAACACTCCACCTCAGAATGTTTTGAAATCAGAAAAGATGCCATTTCTGTGTTCATCCTTGTGCTTGCTGCCCCTCCCACCTTGCCTCATCTCTTGTTAAATATATCATATCCTGTCACATGACCCTCTGCGCCAGATACTAACACCCTACTTTTCCACTAGTAGATTATATTAGGCAACCACTAGGAGTCACTTTTGAGTACTCATTCTACTGCCTATTTTTCCCCGGTCCTAGTACCCTCTCTTACTTTTCCACCCTTTGACTCTGCCTTTGCCAACCTCAGCTCCTACTCTTTCCTCTTCCTGCTCAATCCGATCCACCTGGGTTTTGAACCCACAACCCTCTGCTCTGGAGGCATCAACACTACCATTGCACCACCGTAGAAGCCTCAACTTATTTTGATTTTCTGGGCTCATTATTCTGTCTCTGCACCACCCCCACCTGTCAATAACTGAATACTTTAGCTATCTCCCCCTTATTCCCTGTATCCCCTCTACTTGCCACCTGCTGGCCTTCACTCCCCCTGTCTCCTCGCTCACACCATCTAAATGAAGACCCTTTTTGTCCTCCCCTTCCTCTCCTTGTTCTTCTTCTCCACCATCCCTCTAACCCATCTGGCCATCCCCGTCCATCCTCTTACTCTTCCCCATCCTCTGCCTACACTGCAACTACTCCACTCCCACCACATCAACCCTTCACCCCCCTACCCTGGCATCCCTCTACCCCCCATCATCATCCACCTGGGACTACTCAGCTGCCCTCTCCTTAATCTAGCAGCCATCCGTCATCTCGGTCCCCTCCTACCCCCTTTACATGCACCCCAGCTAGTCTGCCCGCATCAAGCACAGAAGTCATGCCTCACCCCTACACCTCTTGGTCCTCTTGCCACTTCTAGCTGGTGACATTGAAACAAATCCTGGCCCTATTAGTTCTGTCACCACCTCAATGCAAGCTCTCCCTAAAGGACTGTGGATTTTTCACTCCAACGTATGCAGCCTTCTCCTCATATCAGATGACCTGAAAGTGTGGGTTACTCAACACTCACCTGACATTTTCTGCATTTTGGAAACTTGGCTATCCTCCTGAGTCCCAATTTACAAATAGCCCTACTTAACATCAGCCTTCTCAGGCAATACCAGGGCAAATGCGGTAGAGGGGTGGCTATCAACTACTGCAACTCTTTAAACTGCACTATTTTCCTCTGTGAAGCAATTTCCAGTTCCCACAAAGTTCTCCTTCTCAATTTCTCCCTTTCTTCTTCATTTTCCCTCCTAATGGGTGCCCTATACACCTCCCCAAAATTTCCCCCAGCCTCTCTCATCTCCTGTATCTCTTCCATCTCCACATTAATGAACACGCGTGAACTAATACTTCTTGGCAACTTCAAATTAGATTGGCTCTCCTCTTTCCTCTCTAAACCCATGCCAGCACATTGAAGTGCTAAACATGTCCTACCTATTAAAGAACCTACGTGCTTCAACCAAAGAAAGTAAATCACACTCCCATCTCATTTATTTATTTATTTATTGATAAGTATTGGATAACACCTTTGAGTCAAAGACTCTTTTACAAAGGTTCCACGTCATACATAAGAAGAGACAACAGTGTACAGAGTAACAAGAACATAATACTTAACACAGTGGTTACAGAATGGTTGCATCTGATTACAGAGGATATAAAAAATACAAAAATAGCAGCTGGGCAATAAAGGTTGCAGGTATATGCATAGCATACAAGTTATTCTTGACTGGGTGCTCTCATCCCACCCCCATTGTATTTGCTCCACTGGTACCTTACCCGACATATTAAGTGACCACTGCCCCACCTTCTGTGTCAGGAAGTGCCGTCCCCCTTCCATCCCTCCTAAATACATCATGCATCACCCCCTTAAATCCCTTAATGTAAATCTACTCCTTGACTTGGCACTGGCAAACTGGTCCCCTGTCCTCTGCACCCCCTCTGTTGATACTGCCCTTGCTGGCTTCTCCTCAATCTTACTAAGCATATGGGATGCCCATGCCCAGGGCCCAATGTTTTCTGTGATTCTGCGGTTGCAGCAGTGTCAGCAAAAATGAGGGCTGACCACAGAAATCAGTGCTGGCTGCAGAAATCAGGAAAATCAGACATACAGCCACAGAAATGCTAACTATGTTATGCAATGACACAAGGCAAGGGCATAGCTACTGATATGTTAAGTATGCCACAGCATACATACTCATTAGAAGGGGCAACAAACTGATGCCACCTGCTATAAAGGCAAAAAGCTAGTGGCCGCCTAGCATCTTGACTCTTGCTGGCTCTTGTTACATAACTCCATCCAGTCAGTATTGTGGAGGGGAGACTAACGCAAGAGTAGCAGAGCTTGATTAGGTCCACAGCAGTTATGATTTGCTGCTGTGTAGGTGTGGCTTGCTCAGCCAAGTTAATTTTTCACTGTGAGGCTGCTTACGGTGCATGCTAAATCCCTGGACGATGAATTTGGAAGGAAGTACTGGAAGGCGAGCCGTAGTCAAGAAGTGAGAAGATTCAGTGGTGCCCATGGAGGTGGAATCGATCTCAGTGTAGTGGCAGGTATCAGAGGAGGAGGAGCTGATTGCAGAAACATGTGGCTGGCAGCAGACTGAGCAGAGGACTCGGTCCCCACTGATGGACATCGATCACAGTTTTGATTTGTGGGCTGCAGATCTGTACCTGCAAGTGTGGGAGTAGAGTCTTGGCAGATTTGAAGCTGCAGCCTAAGTGTCGGCATCAATCTCAATTCTTAAGGAGGATCAAGTTGCCTAGCTGCAGCAGAGTTGAGGACCAGGGTATACTAGAACTGCAGCGAGCAGTTAAGGAAAAAAATCAGAATGAAGAGTTGTATTGATTTCTGCTATATGTGAGTGAAATGAGGGTCACTGACTGAAGAACACCACCACCTCTGAGTTGCTGGGAGAGGAGAACATGCTAATCAAGGTTACTCCGGCTTAATAAGAATGACTTGCTTGCGTTTTTTTTTTTTAGTGTGTCCTCCAAAAGAAAAATCAGGAATCCACAAATTCTACAGACACTGCAAGTTACACCATCCATCACTATTATAGGAAGACAATCCCCTCCCTCCACCTCCAAACACACAGATTTGCACACTGCACTCAATATGTTTGTTGCAAGGCAGTTGGGGTATTCCTAGTTTAAAAAAAATTGTAATTTGAAAGAACATTGATCAGAATCAGAAAGAAAATATAAAATGGCTTTCAAGTTGGAGTCTCTCTTTATGACTGCTAACTATAAATATAAACCAGAAGAAATCCAAGCAGGTTTTGCCTTCTGTATAATTTTAGCTGAGTGTTTATGTCCTTCTCCAGTTATAGCCTAGGAGAACAGCAAAGGCCACCAATTTTCAGAAAAACAGATGAGCCTTCAAATTCAGGGTGGAAGGGAAAAGTCATTAAAAGAGAATACTGATGCTCATGGCTGTGCCAGGTTTGGGTTATTGCAGTTTAATATTTGTGGTAAGAAGACTACATTCTGTTAAATGGCCTGCTGTTCCACTTTCAGTGTAGTGGAGTGGTTGCATGAAGGTAGTCAAAGGGTTAACTAAGATTTAATCCCCTTGAAGGTATGCTGTTTAACCACAATTTATCTGCCACAGAATGGCCACAGAATCAGCAGTTCTTCTGCCGCAGAAAGTATGAGGTCCTGCTGCAGAATGTAGGTCCACTTTGCCACAGTAAACACGGGGCCCTGCCCATGCCCCTCTAAAAACATTTAGAGTTAAGCATGCCTATCACCCCTGACATCCTGGCAAAGTGCAAAGCTCGTGACCATGCTTGGCTCCACTCCAAATCTTCAGGCAGCCAAGCCTCCCTTCAAATCTTTTATACTCTTTGCAATAGCTGTACACAAAGCATACACCAAGCCAAATCTGACTTCTTTAAATCCCATCTACACCACTCTAACAGTACTCCATCCTCCTTCTGGCAGGATCTCCATTTGTGCCTGCACCCACCATCTGCCCCCCCCATCCAGGATGATAGCACATTTATCTCTGACCCCGTCCTTGTCACCGCAACCCTCAACAAGCATTTATTTTATTTTATTTTTATTTATTGAAGATCTTGGAAGACACCTGTGAGCAGATGCTTGTTGAGAGGTTCCACATCAATACATTAACTAACAAATTAACTACATTAACTACATTAAACACAGATATGATAGGTATATATATACAAAATACAGAGTACAGACAATATCATTGGTGGCTCAGTCAACAGATAACAAGGTATGGTAATGCATTGTACAATGTATGCCTGCATCCTATGAAATGACAGAGACAGTGGGGGAAATAAGGTGATAGAGAGGAGATGCAGGGAGAGGCAAAAAGTGGGAAGAGGGGGTTAGGATAGGGCATAGGTGAAGAGGCGATAGAGTGGGCAGGAGGTGGTGAAAGATAGAGTGTGAAGGGGGTGGGAAGCAAAGTGCTGCAGAGAGACTATCCTGGTAGGATAGTAATGGGAAGTGCTAAGGGTAGTCCATTGCTGCATGTGGGGGTTTAGTGTGGGCACCTACAGGAGCTACTATCAGTGAGGGGCTGACTCAGTCAGTGTTTAAAGGATCCCAGTGTAGTGGCATTGGAGATGTCAGGAGGTAGGCCAGTTGTCCAGAGAGGAGCCCGGAGAGCAAAGGAATGCTGTGCCATGGTTGTCCGACACATGGGCACATGGAAGATTTGGGTGGATGAGCTTCTGGTGTGCCTGGCATTAGAAGGTGGAGCCAAGAGTCTCTATACCCCAGGGGGAAATAGGTGTAGCGTAGCCTTTTTTTGCAAGGAGGCAGGTTTGATATTGGATTCTGTCACTCAGGTGGAGCCAGCCAGTCTGAGCATACAGGTCACAGGTATGGGTGAGCTTTGGGGCATTGGTGAGCAGTCGGCAGGCTTTGTTTAGAGCTGTTGAGAGGCGTTGGAGAGCAGAGTCCGTTGCCAATCCATAAATAGCCAGGCCATAGTCAATGAGGGTTATGAGTGAGCTGTTTATTGCCAGATTCAGGGCTTCAAATGTCAGGTTGTGTCTGTGTCTGCAGAAGATGGCAATCCTGGTGTTGAGGGCTTTAGCAGTGTTGTCGATATGCTGAGTGTAAGACAAGGCAGAGTCCAATGTGATACCCAGATATTTGAAGTGGGGAATTAGCTACAGGGTGAGACTGGCATCATTCTGGATAGCTAGGGGGAAGCCTTTTCACTTGCTTTGTGCTGAGGAGTAGAGCATGGTCTTGGTCTTTTTATAGTTCAAGACCAGTTTTTGTTCTTTGAACCAACTTTTGGCAGCTGCGAATCCAGATTGGAGGTCCAATTCAAGGAGCAAGAGGTCTGGGTTGCTTGCAAAGATCACTGCATCATCCACATAGATTAGCATGAGGCATTGGCAGGATGCTAGGAGGTTGTTTAGGAAGATGCTGAAGAGTAAAGGGCTGAGTATGGAGCCTTGCGGTACCCCTGATCTGACCAGTCTACTTTCAGAAAGGACGTCCCCAATCCTGACTTGCAGGGAGTGCAGGCTCAGTTAACTTTTAAACCACTGCACGGTTTCAGAGGCTAGTCCTATCTCTGAGAGTTGCTCAAAGAGGAGGGCATGATGGACCATAATGAATGCCTTTGATAGGTCTATGAAGGCCTCCCCTGCAACGTGCCCTTTGTCAAATGTGCTATGTATGAATCCAGAAAGTTCTAGTAGAGCTGTGATGGTGCTGTGGCCAAATCAGAACCCATGCTGCTTGGAGCATAGAAGCTGGTGTTGATTGAGGTACTCCATCATCTGGTCGGCCACAATCTGTTCAAGGGCCTTTGAAAGTGGGGATAGTATAGAGATCAGCTAGTAGTTGTTGTGGAGTGACCGGTCTCCACCTTTGTGTATCGGGGTTACTGTGGCAGACTTCCAGATTTGTGGGAACTTGGAGAGGCAGAGGGACAGGTTAATTATCTTTGTGAAGCATTTCACCTCCAGTGCCGTTCCACCTGGGTCCTCACCTTCCCCCCTTCCCCCATCTCCTCGCAGCTCCCAGGGTTTACACTACCATCAATCTCTCTATCTGAGGTCCTGAGGGCCCTTACCTCCCTAAACCCTACTAAGTCCAGCCCTGACAGACTGCACCCTAGGCTCCTCAAAATCTCTGCCCCTTCTATAATTACCCCTTTAACCTATATTCTAAATCTCTCGCTCTCCACTATCACATTTCCTACAGCTTTTAAGCTTGCCAAAGTTCTTCCTCTCTTCAAAGGGAAGAACCACACCATCCCTGGCAACTACCACCCTCTCTCCCTCCTTCCAGCCCTTGCTAAAGTCCCAGAATCCCTCATCTTTCTCTGGCTCAATAATTTCCTCTCCACTTCTAATACTCTCTCCCCTTACCAGTCTGGCTTCAGAAAGTCCCATTCCACCACTTCCTCCCTACTCTGCATCACCAACGTCATCCACACTGCTATGGATCTTGGCCACATCACCTCAGCCATGTTCATTGACCTAGCCAAGGCCTTTGACTCTGTCTCCCACCCTCTTCTACTTTCTAAATTACACTCCTTAGGCCTATCCCCTGCCTCAGTGTCCTGGTTCAGTTCCTATTTATCAGGCCACTCCCAATCTGTTTCTATAAACAACATCACATCTCCCACACTCCCTATCCTCTCCAATGTACCCCAGGGCTGTATTCTTGGTCCGGTTCTTTTTTCCCTCTTCATCAATGACCTTCTCTCTGTATGCACCTACTTCAGCATCCACATGTATGTGGATGACACCATCCTTTTCCTGTCTGGCTCATCCATACAAGCCATCCAGTCCCCCCTTCAACTTGCCTTTTCAGCAGTCACAGCTTGGTTTGATGCCAACTCCCTTAAACTGAACACCAAGAAAACCGTTGCCATGACCTTCGGCTCCAAACAAAAACTTGCCAAACTTCCCTCACTGCCCATTTTCTCTTCAGCAGCAGATACCCCTCCTTGACAATGTTAGCACTTACAAATACCTGGGGGTCAGGCTCAACCCGTCCCTTGATTTCTTCTCCCATTTCAGTGTGCTTCATACCAGGCTGTGTCCTAAACTTGTACTACTCCATCGGCACAAAACTAGCCTGTCCCTCCCCTGAGGACGTGACCTATTAGTTAAATAGATCCTCCGTGTCTTTGACTATGCTGACATATTTCTCAGTGCTGCCCCAGCCACCTCTCTTGATAAACTGGATGTCCTGTTCCATACCTTTTGTTGGCTCACCTCCAACTTTCCCCCGCTAACTCACCACTGTGACCTCTATTCTGCCCTCTCTCTCCAGCCACTTGCACTGAGGTGCTTCTCTCACTGCTCTACCTTCATAGCCAAATATTTGTTTGGGTCTCTTCCTTCATACATTACCTCCCTTCTCTCTCCTGCCTCTCCCTCTCCATATAACTCTCGGTCTAGCTGTGCCTGCACCTTTTCTCTCCCTCTTATCTGAACCTCAGCTGGCAAACTCTTTTTCTTCTACAAGTTTCCCTCCCTCTGGAACAGCCTTCCCCTCCCTACCCATCTTTCCCTTCCTTCCATTACCTCAAGCACTTACTCAGACCAACACTGGTTACCTCCTGCAGTTGTTTCCCTTCCTAGCCCGTGAACTCAATATGCCACAATTCCATTCCCTTCTTGGTCCAACCACTGTATAAAAACTGCACTCTTCATTTTATATAATGTATATAGTCTCTAATTTTGTATTTATCTGTACATAGATTCCATGTTCACACATGACTGTACATAGCTCCTAGTGATATATTACTGTACTTTTACCTTGTCTATCTTTCCTTTTGTCACCCCTTGTTATTGTGTTACACTTGCTGTTGTATTTGTCACCCTCCTCTTCCCCTTCCCCCCGGGTCACACCTGGAAATAAGTTTCAGCTCATGGTGCCTTTCCCGGTTATCTACTTTTGAATAAATAAATATTGGTATGATAGGTGTATCACTGTCAGTCCAATGCAATGCAGTCTACTAGGGGTTTGACAGTGTCTGACCACTCATCAGCTAGACTGATCATGACACTCTTCTGGCCTTGCTGGGCAGAAACTTGTGCTGTTCAAAGAAAAGAGCTGCCTGAATCATATGGTGGGTCTTTCCTTTGATCTACATAACACCACCCAGCAAGCAGAGCTGATCAACATCATGAACAACCTGCTGTGCCCCCCCACCATGGAAAAACAATCCCTCCAACCCTTTCCTTCTTTATTTTCTGACACAGGTATGCTTAATCCCCAGTGGCAGTTAGTATCTCCCACCGCACCCATTTTCACTGTGTGACACAGGAGAGCCTACCCCTGGTGCTACTAAACAAAACACCAATATTGGGGTACCCATTCCCCAGTGTTGGTACCTGAAATAAAGGATCCATCCTTCAGTCCCTTCCACATCTTCCTTCTTAAATTTCTGCTACCAGGGTGCCCAGTTCCCAGTGTTGGTTAGTACACACCACCCCACCCATTTTCACTGTGTGACATCAAGGATTCCCTCCTCCCGGTGCTGCCAAACATAACACCTACACTGGGGTGCCCAATCCCTAGCATTGGTACCTGAAATAAAGAAAACCATCCTTCATAGACTTTTTTTTCTTTTCATACACCCTATAAAAAAGAAAACCTTCTATTGATGTCTGTTGCTGCTGCTGGCCCACTGATGCCATTACCCTCCCTCCACCCAACCCTTCTACTCAACACCCACTACCCCACAACCCCCATCCCTTACTAACCTACCAGGGGTCCAATGACATGTCTTCACTCTTCAACCCTGGACCAGGACTGGGGAAATCAGATATGCAGTTCAAAGTATTTCAATGGGTTTTGAACTTGTCCTACCTTGGTCATTTTTGAATATTGTTTTCCAAAATTTTTAACATGGCCTTTTTGAGATCCCACCTCATGAACAAGGATGGTGAACTTATGGAAATCCATTTCAAATGGTGACTTTGTGGTTGTCAGGCAGAATTTGAAAATGTTTTCCACCCTTGTACATGAGGTGGGGTCCGAAGAAGGCTATGTTTAAAATTTGGGGTACTAGTATTAAAAGAACCAACATAGTTATGAGAGTACATTGAAGTTTTTCAATGCATGCTCATACATCTGGTAAGTTTTTATTTTTTGACCCAAAATTTTCAACATAGCAATTTTTTGCATGACCTCATAAACATGACAGCTGTCTTTTTTCAAATCCTGGCCAGAATGTATTTTCATACTCGTGGCATGAAATGAAGTTTTGACCACTATTCTATAAATGACACCTGTCATCTTCAGAAGGAGTGGTCATAAAAGACTATGCTGAAAATGTGGAGTCTAAATATGAAAAAAATGACTAAGTTATGAAGAAACATTGAATTGTTCCAATATTTACCCATAACTTTATTTCTGCAGATTTTGGTCCCTAATGATGAGTATATCCTATGTGTCATCCACCCTCCTGAACATGACCAGTGCCATTTTTCAAATCCCCTCCAAAACTTGTTTTCACAGTCGCACAGCAAAATCACCTTTTGGATGGGGTTTAAAAAATCCCATCTGTCTTGATTATAACATTATGTCATAAAAAGACTGTTGAACATTTGGGGTCAAAATGTGGGAGCTCTCTTAAAAGTAGATATTGCCTCTGAGCTACACTATCCTAGGTAATTACAATCTAACAATGTATCAAAGTAAGACACCACTGAAAATGAAATATTATATGTCTTCTGCTCTATCCTGGGTAAATACTGTAGATAGTAAAAATGTGTACAAGCAAGACTCGGTACAACAGCAATACCAGTGGTGAACATTCAGTATTGACAAATGCTTATTTTCTAATAGTTAGCTAATTGAATTTAGAACAGAAATAGGCTGAAAATCATCAATCAGAACAGCCTGTGACTTCTTAGGCACAGGAACAACCCAGGCACATTTCCAGCTAGAAGGAAACTGCCACGAGGTTAAGGAGAAATTGAAAATACTACACAAAGGGGAAACAATAAATGGGGCTCTATGTTTTTTTAAAAGACTATCCAGTTCATCCCCCAGTCACTACTCTTATCAGAAAGTGAAAAAATTAATGTAGTAACTTTAGCTTCAGTGACACATTAAAAAAAAATGAGTGGTCTACAAAAATGGTACTCTCAATGGGGTTAGTAGGACATGCAGATGGCATTTTCAAATCATAACAGGAGAAATCAGAAAATTTTGAATTAAGAGAATCTGCCATTTCAAGCGGGTCACTAATCTCTCTACCTTTGACCACTAGTGTCTTAATTGAGCCTCTCAGTTTGGAATTAGAGAATCAATATTGTTCCAAAACATTCATGCATCAGACCAATTTATGTCCATCTTATACATCTCAGCCTTTGCTGATCTAATCAAATAATTAACTTTTTTCCTGACTTAACAATAATTGGACAACGGACTATATGAGGGACAAGACTTATAAACTGTTCAAGGCAATTTCTGGTTGTGTTATCCAATTTCTAATATTTTCAGAAACCCATCTATTGGGGTGCCACAAATTGTCATTGAACATTTAGGAAAATGTTTTTCCTTGACTAGGAATTAGCTGACAATGAAAAAAACCTAAAGCTAAATCAACATGAGGTATCAAATCAATATAAGACCAATCAGTATTAGATAACTGAGAAACTAAAACAATCTAATCAAAATTCTTGAAATTTTGAGATTAGATAAAATAAGGCGGCACTCTTGGAGGTGGAAGTGAGGACACAATAAGTGGGCAAATGGTTACTGACTGTGTCCTCGAGTACATCGACAGATGAACTGTTATTTACCTGGTTAGTAATGGTCCAATCCAATAAGAAATGGTTTGACCTGCCAGCATTTAATGCCATAGGAGCTCTAATAAATTTAACCAGATAGTAGGATTACAGTAATGATGAATAAGACATCCCACCATCCTGGACTCAATTTAAATTTACATCTCCAAACTGCAACAACATCATTTAGTGTAATAAATTGTTCAGCAAAATCCAGAAATTCTTTCACCCAGGCAGGCTGCACTGAAGGGAGTTATATAAGCACTCTCTAATGGTATGTTTTCACCCACCTAAAACAAGGCAAAGGAGACGCCATTAATTTGTGGAATTTTCTTAGCACTAGTGGAATCCAAATTAACCTGTAAATGATCTTTGAAATATACAGTGACCCCACCACCTATTTTCCCAAATGATCCCATCTGAAAATATTATATCCTGGAAAAGTGCACAAACTGTCAAGCAATGAAGGTTTCAACCAAGATTCTGATATCCCTATTATATCTGGATGGTAAATGTTGGTAATAGCTTCAAGCTCAGCAAATCTCGGAAGAAGGTTTCAGACATTTAAATGAATATTTTTTAAACTGTTTGACTTGTGCCAAAAATGAGAGCTTACATTCACAGATGGGGAAGGGTCAGTATTAATTTCAGTATTGCCTGCCAATAAAAGAAAAAACAAACTGGAGCATAAAATAAATTCATATTTTCTAAAACATAGGCAACATACGTATGCCAGATAATAAAATCCACAGACCCTTGCAGCCAATTTCTTAATTAATAGCAAACAATAAAACAACCCAAACTCAAAAGAGCAACATAGATAAATAAACATTTGCCAATGCCAAATGTTTGTTTGCTGATATTAGCATTGAATGTGCAGGAGTCAGACAGATGCAGAATAGGAATGGGAGTGAAGTATTGAACTCACACCAACCCCACCTCCACCCTGCAGAGATGGACAGGCATTGGGGTGTGCCTTTGAGTCATTGCCCATAGTGTTCATGGCATTTCACCTCATCTTATCCTGTAGACACCGACAAGTATTGAGGTGTGCCTTTGGGTGTTTGGCTTCACAGTGACCCCATTTCATAAGGACATACACTGAAATGGGTGCAGTATAGGATAATGGGGTGAAGTCTGGGGCAGAAGAGTCCAAGGCACACCACAATGCCTGGCACTGGCTTTGGGGGGAGTGGAATGGCGTGAGCATTACAGCCGGCCATCCAAAGGCACACCCCTGATGCCTGTCAGTCTGTATAGGGTGGGAGGTTATGGTCAGAAACCCTAACACCCCAGGCATTTGTTTATATTTGCACTACAAATTTTCAACATGGCCTTTTTGTGATCCCGCCTCATGAAAGCATTTGGGACCTCTGCTCATGAACAGCAGCGCTGTGATTTTGTTCATGTGTCCCGAACTTTGATTTCCCACAGCGACCATGTCATTCTGTGCCAGATGTGAAAAAACACAGATTGGGCAGGATGTGAAGGATTACAGCTGTACCATTCATAGGGAGGTGTGAAGAGATGACAATCTTGAAAATCTGGAGTGAAAATATTAAAAATACTTGAACTTCCGTACGTACATGGAAACTGCGCAATGCATGCTCGTAACACAGTCATTTACTGGAATTATTTCACCAGATTTTCAACATAGGCATTTTGTGATGTCTTCTCATGAACGCTGTTACTATGATTTTCTTAATCTGTCCTGAACATTGATTTCCCACAGCGACCGTGCCATTGTGTGCCAGATGTGGATACACATATTTCAGGCAGGATGTGAAAAATGACAGATGTACCGTTCATAAAAAGGTGTAAAAAAATGGCAATGTTGAAAATCTGGAGTGAAAATATTACAAATTTGCAAAGTTACGAGGGTGCGTGGAAATTGCACAATGTATGCACGTAACACAGTCATTTTATGGACTTTTGTCACCAAATTTTCAACATAGGCATTTTAGGACCTCTGCTCATAAACAGTATCTCTGTGATTTTCTTAATCTGTCCCAAACACCGTTTTCCCGCAGTGACCATGCTATTCTGCGACGAAAGCATGAAAACGCATTTCAGCCAGGATCTGAAAAATGGCAGGTGTACTGTTCATAAGGTGTGAAAACATGCTAATGTTGAAAATCTGGAGTGAAAATATTACAGATTTGTGAAGTTATAAGTGTGCGTGGAAACTGTGTTACGTATGCTTGTAACGCAGTCATTTTTTTGAATTTTTTCACCAAATTTGCAGCAAAGCCTTTTTGAGAGCCCACCTCATGAACAGTGACACTGTTGTTTTGTTAATCAGCCTCAAAAGGTGATTCTGCACAGTGACTGTGAAATCACCTTTTGGGACAGAATAGTGCCATGACAGTGACTGAATTCATGAGGAGGGGTCCCAAGAACCCCATATTGAAAATTTGGTGCCAAAAGTCAAAATAATGGCCGAGATATCCACATATGTTGAAAAACACCCATTCATGCCATTATACAGCTTACTGGCATTTCTTCAGTTTGCGGTAGGTTTTGAAGAGTGCAGACGTGTTCCTGGTCCACCAAAGATCATCGTGCCTGGCTCTGGAGGTAAGTATGGGGTGAGGGAAGGTGGGGTGCACAGAGGGTGGGTGCAGGTAGGGGGAGAGGGCAAGAAACTCAATGAGGGACCGTTTCCTTTTTTTACAGTTTTTAAAAAAAAAGATGATGCAAGACTTATGGCATGCTGGGGTGGGCTCCCAGTGTGCCACCTGGATGTTTGTTGAGGGGTGGAGATGATGGCTATTGAGCACCCCCATCGGCCATACAGAGTGTGGGGGAGAGAATGAGCATGCTGGAGTGGGCTCTCAGCGTGGCACCTGGGTGTTTGCTTAAGGGGGCTGGAGCCAACAGGGATTGGGCTCCCCCATCAGCACATAAAAAAGGATCTGTGTTTGGGAGGAAAAATGATGCCGAGGGGGATTGGGCATCCCTCTCAGCAAACTAAAAGTATGGGACATTATGCCGATGGGGAGTGGGCTACCCCATCGGCTAATGAACTGGGGAGGGGGGCATGCTGACTGGAATTGGGTACCCCAACATCGACTTTCATGGGGACTCTGCACCCGTGGCAAAAGCCACCACCATATTAACTGAAATGTTACATGAGATAAGGCACCACCCTGCAATGATGGGTCGCTCCCTCACTGCAACGGTGAATTTGTTTCAACTTGGTGGCATGCTTGCTGAAGTAGTGTCAGCAGCAGTGTGCCACCACATTGGAGAAAGAGGGCCAAGCCTCAAAATACAGTGGGGGCACTGGCTGCCACAGTGCTGCACCCACAAAACCCCGCTTCTCTCCCAAGCTGTCACATAATGTTTCTTGCACATGCATGCAAGTAAACAGAAAGAATTAGACATAATATAGACAAGTTTATTACATTCTCCTGCATGCATAACCTTACAGAACTAATTATATGAAATTTTATGCACACATAAAACTACCAATGTGATATACATGCTGCAATCATGATTTAAATGTTAAATTGGAACCAATTGTATGCATGTGGCATGCTTGCAGCAAGCAAGTTTGGAAAGCATGCTTTTTAGGTTAAATTGGAACAGACTGCATGCATGTGGCATGCATGCAAAAAGCAAGTGGTCACTAATAACTGCACACATAAAAGTTAAGTGACTTGCTCAGGATGACACAGCATACACGTGGGAGTTGATGAGATTTAAACCATGGTCTTTATGTCTCCAAGTCTTCTGACTTGCAGTTCAGTGCCTTTAACCACTAAGCTATACTGCCTACACACACATATGGCTCACGTGTACTTCAATATAAATCAGCATACAACTGCATGCATGCGGGATGCTTAGAGCAATTGTTATACTTTTTAGTTTCCTTCCCTCCCCATCATCTCAGCTGCACAGCTGAACTGTAGCACACATACCAATGGAAACATATGAGGTTCTTCCTACCCCCACAACACGCACTTACCCACAAAACTACTTAATTACTTCTGTCTGGCCTGTACTCCTACTATTTTCTCTCCATAGTTTTGAATGCTTCCACGCAAACAGACTTTAAGAGGCAAAACCAAAAGTAGCAATAACTCAACACCCACCCACATGGCCAGCCCCCTGCACACACACTGTATCGGGTGTGGCCATGCTGCTACAGACAACCCACCAAGCATAGATATAAGTCGAGAGCCTCTTACCTGAGTACTAGAGAGCCAGAGGCAGAAGTCTTTAAGAGATGATGTCCATGGGTCAGAGTGCGGGGGTGTACCCCTTTGAAATGAATGGAGTTCTTTTTTATTACTATTTTATACATTATGATGGTGAGTTCGAGAATAATGAAGGCCACTGTTCTACTCACAAGGCCCTTGTTAGTCAAGCAGTGTCCTTCATTAACCTCCAACTCTCCATCAATAATGTATAAAATATAAAATAATGGCTGGGGGGGTGGTTATAACGAAAATGTTAGACACCCCCAAGGTGTGGGATGCCACATAAACCCCCACAGTGAAGCTTGAGGGGTTTGTACAGGCATCCCACACTGAGGGGGTGTCTAAAATTCGAGTTTTACAGACCTCCCCAGCTTTTATTTTATATAACTGCAGGGGGAATGCTTTTTCGCTTCAGCACTTATATAAAATAAACACATCACCATGGCGCCATGCAGTTCATCAGTTTTCACATGGTCTGCAGTTCCTTTTAAAAATATTGCCATCATAAAACCTCTCATAATGTGGCCAGTTTGTAAAGCGGGTGTACTCATTATTTTGTTTATATTTTCAATTAACGTACCTCAGACTCCAACTGCCAGTGAAATACGATATCCTGTCTCGTGAGGAGGAGAGGAACTGCGCCTTTTGCGCATGCCCAGACCCGTTATAACCCGCGGGTTATAACGGGAAATTATAACCCGCTGTTCCTATGGGAAAAAGCGGTCCCAAGTTATTATATAGTAATAAAAAACAGCCCCATTCATTGCAATGGTGCACGCCTTTTCAGTCTCCCTTGCCCTATGTCGTAATGTGCCTGAGCATGGGGATGTGGAGGTCAGCTTCTCTGGGGGGGCATAAGCCTGACTACAGTGAGGCTCAGATAGTCTGTGCATACCATACCATACCACACCACACCATACCATACCATACCATACCACACCACACCACACCATACCATACCATACCATACCATACCATACCATACCATACCATACCATACCATACCATACCACTCAATTAATAGGCAAAAAAAAATAACAAAAAAGAGAAGTCAGTTTTTTACTCAATAAATAATAACAGTTTGGAACACCTTACCACAGCAGCTAGTTGAAAGTGAGAACTTAACTAATTTAAAAAAAGGTTAGATCACTTCATGGGAAACAAAAAATTAGACTTCCACCCATAACATTCCTGGGTGGTGAATTCATTAAAAGGCTTAATTGCCTACTGAATTTGTATCCTGCTATGAAACTATGAAACTCAACTATCCCTGAATGCAAGGGACAGCCCTCATTTTACCCCTGAAAACTGCTCTGCTCCCCATCCATCCCTCATGGAAAATATGCTTTTCACACAGAGGATGTCCTGTAAATTTAAACTTTATGGCAGGGGCACCATTTCAGATTTCAGCGGGGGCAACAATCAGTAGAGGCCAGGTGCTAGTTAGCCCCTAGGTGGCAAGCTCTAGAATATCTGGAATGTCTCAAAAAATAAAACGTATTTGTTGTGACTGAAAGTGCTATGCAAATCAGGAAAAAATTAAAATGTATAAGATTCATCTGTCTATACCCTGAAGCAGTGCATTAGATTTGGGCTTAAACCCACCCATTTACTAACCAATATTTTTCCTGGCTGAAGTTCTGAACCCCCCTCCAAAAAACGTTGTCCTGATTTCTCTCCCAACTCCATTCCATTCAATACCCATCCCATATGGGTTGTAAAGCTGCTGAAAGGCACAGAAGCATAAAAAACACATCAATATTTCAGTCTTTCCTCATTCCCCAATTCCCCTGTAAAAAAAATATTTACTTTTACTTGCCCAGCCATCTGACCAGAACCTGCAGCCTGGCCCAGTGTGCCACCAGCCCAGTTTTCAGTCTGCTCCTCTTCCATCCTTCTGTCAGAAGCTGGATGAAAGAACTGACCAGCCCAGGTCCCCAACATGGTCCATGACCAATTCACCTCAGCAACTGAACCCACACAACCTGTGTTACTTGTTTCTTGCTTGGCTGCTGCCACACTGCACTGATCAAGGCCTATGAAGGCTGTCCACACCACTGTCATCACTACTGCTAGGTATACCTTGCTACCGCGGAGAGGCTGTGCTGTTATTTTTTTGCAAGGCGAGTCTAGTAGAGTAAGTAGGTAGCCTAATCTCGAGATAGCTTCTAGCTCACCCACTGCCCCTTCAGCCACCAGGGGAAATGGTGTCTCACTAAGAGTAGACCAACAAAAATAAGCTTCCACAACACTGCTATTGAGAGTTCAGTGCTCACCGACTCCTCCAAGCTGTAGATAAACAGATAGATCCTTTATTTATATAGCGCTCCTTCCCGGAGGCTCACAGCACTGTGCTGTAATGCCCAGCCTGTCAACTCTGTGGCAGGAAAAATAGTGTTGCACTCATGTGACTCATGTACTCTTACTTGACTGGAGCTCCTTCATGTCACATGTGGTGGCACTGCTGCTAATAGGCGGAGAGAGTGGACAGCACAATACAGACACAGTCGAGTCAGGAGTGCACCTGCAGCATGAGTGCACACAGGCCAGGGGGGCATTTACTGAGGAAAAGATTAAATCCAAATTTAATGCCATTATTGCCACATCATAAGAACCTAGACACAAATGTGGGGGGGGGGGCAACTGTCACCCTCTGCCCTACCTAAATGGCAACCCTGCTTTATAGTAGAAATTCATTCTCAGGTGCTGCTATCGGTACAAGTAAATACAGTGGTTTCCACTGTGTTCTGAGGTACTGCATCTCCATGTGTCAGGATGTGTCCTGATCATCATGAGGGTTAGTGTACCTCATTGCCCCTCATTTTGAGTGTTTGTCCCTAATATCAGTGACAAAATGTGAGGTATGGTGCATGCTTCCAAGAACTTACTCAGCACAAAGAGTGCTGAGCATGGCTATAGTGTATATGCGCCACACAGAATGACAAAAGAAAAGTAAGTGAGCCAAAAGAGCCATGAAGAAACACTTTTGTAACACTAAATATGCATATGGGGAGTACAAAGCCCAAAACAAAAAAGCCAGGCTTCACAACACAGAGGTCCCTCTTCACACATCTAGAATGGGGGATGTTGACTGAGTATATCTTAGGCATTTAATGCAGTAAGCAAACAATACTTTACAAATTAATGGCAATTTAATGATAAAAATCAAAAGCCATTAAACAACTTGCAAAAGGATCAGAATTAATGAGTTCACCTAATTTTAATGGGAAATCAATGAAACATGTATTCTAATGGCTCTAATTGCTAGCAGTAGTGCGAGAACTAGTTGATGTGTTTTCTAGATGACGTTTGCACCAGATTAGTTGCTGAACACAAGGCAAGCTTGTAACATGTGAACCTGTTGTGATTTTTAAATGATGTTCGCACCAGCTTAATTGCTGCATTCATGTCAAGTGTGCAACATGTGAACCTAATGTGATTTTTAGAAGATGTTTGCACCAGACTACCTGCTACACACATGTCAAGCCTGCAAAATGTGAACCTGATTTGCTTTTTAGACCTGATTCGCTTAGGTTCACTTTGTGTATGCAAACCGCATGCAAACATTGCACAATTAAACATGTGGCATGCAATCTGCATGTACACAACACACTTGTATTTCTGGAAGGGTATTTGCGCTTATCACGTACTGTGGGAGGAAACCTCACACACAGCAAAACAACATAATAAGAGAAACACGCACCCAACTATGGCTTTATATTTTCCCATTTTAACCAAATTTAGAATACTAATGTGAGCAAGAAAATATAAAATGAATTACAAAGCTAAAATAAAACTAAAAAACAGTTAAAAAAACATTCTTATTGTCCAGGCTTCATGGCTCCCACAGACTCCCTGCTACTTTGTCATCACTTTGCCAACCACAGAGCTGCCATAACAGATGTCAACATGTCTGGGGTTACCCAGCTTTGTCCTCACCAGCCCCTCCTATAAGTGATGCCATCACCAATGGTAGGTAGGATGGTGAGAGATGGGACGAAGTTTTAATTTGCTGGTGAAGTTCCAATGAAGTTGTCAAATTCACCTCAGCAGAGCAATCCACGAAGTCTTCCCATAGGCTTGGAAATTCCCCTAGGATACTTTGCCAGTAAGTTCACCAGTAACTTCACAAATCATGGAACTGCGCCATTAACTTCTACTTATTCCCTCCTGCCCAAAACTTTCACTTACTCCCTCCCTCCCTCCTGCCCATAACGTCTTGCATATATCTTCTGCCCATAAACTACTCCTTACTCTCTCCTACCCAGAACTTCTCTTTAAATATCTCTCCAACCCACAGCTTCTCCTTACGCTCTCCAGCCAATGACTTCTCCTTATTCTCTCCTGCCCATAACTTATTCTTACATATCTCTCTGCCATAACTTCTCCTTATGCCCTCTTGCCCATAACTTCTCCTAATGCCCTCCTGCCTAAAACTTCCCCTTACATATCTCTCCTGCCCATAACTTCTCCTTACATGTTTCCTGCTATAACTTCTTATGCCCTCCAGTGCATAACTTTTCCTTAATCTCTCCTGCCCACAACTTCCCCTTATACCCTCCAGCCCATAACGTCTCCTCATTCTCTCCTGCCATAACTTATCTTTACATATCCCTCTACCCTAACTTCTCCTTATGCCCTCTTGCTCATAACTTCTCCTTGTGCCCTCCTACCTATAACTTCTACTTGCATATCTCTACTGTCAATAAACTTCTCCTCACTCCCTCCTGTCCATAACTTCTCCTTACATATCTCCCTTGCCTATAACTTCTTACACCCTCCAGCACTTAACTTCTCGTTATTCATTCCTGCCCATAATTTCTCCTTACATATCTTGCCTGTCATAACTTGTTACGCCCTCTTGCCATAACTTCTCCTTATATATTTCTCCTGCAGTTCTGTGTGATAATGGCGATCACCAAATGGCGATCGCGTTAGGGTGCGTTTACATTGCCGAAGATAAAATTGGCAATGTACACTTGCAGCGAACACAGCGAGGCACACACACATCTCTATGTATGCCGGGGCCATGTGCCCCCTGCATCCTCTAACTAAATATTCCCAACTCTGGGGGGGGGGGTTCATGTCAGGGAGAGGCTGAAACTTGTAAAAAAATAAATAAATACCACAGACTGCAAAATTACTAGTTCCTCCCCAGACCCGAACCCTGCACCCTCCCCACTGTAGCCAGAAACCCTCACCACCATGTTACATGGCCAGCTCAGCAGCCTTCCACTGCACTGCCCCCTACATACCTTCCCTCCTGTTCCATCCCTGTGCTGGTTCTGGTCACTTCCTTTTCACCCTCCAGTTGCCTTCCTTTTTGCCCGTCGCTACCCTTTCAGGGTAGCTCAAAGCACAAGTGCTGAGACTGAGTTACTCGTATTGGAGTTGCTCAATCTCAGTCACCCTTTTGATGGGATACCCTCTCCTGCCCATAACTTCTCCTTTCACCCTCCAGCCCATAACTTCTCCTTACTCTCTCCTGCCCATAACTTCTCCTCACATATGTCTCCTACCATAATGTCGCCTTACGACCTCATGTCCATAACTTCTCCTTGCTCTTTCCTTCCCATAACATCTCCTTTTGCCCTCTTGTCCATAACTTCTCCTTACTCCCTGCTGCCTATAAATTCTCCTTAAGCCCTCCTGCCCATTAATGTCTCCATACTCCCTCCTGCCTATACCTTCTCCCTACACCCTCCTGCCCATAACTTCTCCTTACTTCTCTGGCCCACAAATGTCACTCTCCCTCCCATGCAACTCCCCTCCCTTGGAAGGAAGTAGGAGAGATTATGGACAGCAGGAGCACCTTATGGGACAGGACAGAAAGTTGTGACTAAAGGCTTTAGAAAACAAACCACTTGTGTCTTCACTCTGATAGTGCCCATTCAGTAAAATTGAAAAAAATCAATTCCTTATAGCCAAATGAATCAGCTGATAAAAAATTGTAGTGATAGTAAAGAGTTTTTGACCCAATCAGACAAAATGATAAATAGGCTTTTGAAAAGAGGTCGTGAGTTGAATTTATTGAAAAAAGCTCAAAAAATAAGGCACTTCAGAGGGATAGATCCAAGTTGCCTGAACAGAGGATGAAGTCTAGAAATGAGAATGAGCCTATTACTTTTAGTTTGGAATTTAATCATTTGACTGGTGCTGTAGAAAGCATCATTCATAAATATTAGCCGATCCTTTGAAATGACAGAAAGCTAGCTAAGTCAATTGGAAAAAGACCACGTGTCACATTTTGAAGGGCAGAAAATCTAAGAGATGTTTTGGTACAAAGTAGATTCAGTGAAACTGAAGAAGCTCAAAGCAGGTCTTGGTTGCCCCCCAAAAAAAGGTTTCAAGAAATGTAAGAGCTTATATGTAAATATGCAGTAGAGGGTAGTTACTTTACAAATCCAGTTACTTTAAAGAAATATCCAGTTAATGACTTTATTACATGTGGTACAAACAACGTTTATTGTTCAATTTGCCCATGTGATTTTATATATGTGGGAAGAACAACTCATAGTGTATAGAAAAGAATACAAGAACATGTGCATAATATAGTAAATGTAACAGAGACGAGTTCGGTAGTGCTGTATTTTCGGGGTTTACATGATAGTGATCCCAGTGGTTAAAAATTTATGGGCATTGAATGTATTTGAAAGCTGAAAAGATGTGGCCAGAATGTCTTGAAGATCTTGTCACAAAGAGAGTCAAACTGGATCTGGTGTTTGAGATCTTTAAAGTCACAGGGACTTAATGACATTCTGGACTGGAAACCGTATTTGTAGATGTAATACTTTTAAGTGTTTTGGTTTTTCAGTACTTGTCTAAATGTCTACCTTTCTCCCTTAATCTCAGAATTTTGGTTAGTTTTTCATCACTGGCACAGATCGTCACTATTTACTGGGTCCATTCCAAGGCAGTATTAAGAACTGATAGCCAGGACTCCAGTGAATATAAAACCTTAAACTCGAAGAACAGTGTTACCTTAAAGCTGAATTGACATAAATATGGACTTCTTTCTGGCTAACATCCTGATTGCAGTTATGTTGCTCTGTTTTTCAATCTATAATGTTTATAAATTGTTTTTGTCTACCCGATTATTTATGATATAACTTGAATCACTTCTGTGAGTAAAAATGTATTTATTGCATTTAATGGCTATGAGAATATTTTTTGTCTTCATTGATACTTGTCAATGGGATTTTAGTGAACTTGTAGATTGTAGAATAGCATGTACTATGTATTTAGTTTAGAAATATCCATTATGCATAAGAAACTTTATTAAGTGGTATGTGGTTAAATGATTGCCTTGGGAAAGTCATTTTATTGATTTTCTGTGATCTAGTGACAGAATTAAGTTCATTGCTGCATTCACAATACAGTCTAAATAAATGCTGTTAATTTAAATGGAAAGATATATATTTTTATTGTTCAGCAATGTGCTTTTACAATTTAACATACAAATATCACATCCATTAAAAATATTTTGTAATTAGTACATTTAAAACACATTAGACAAAATGATGACAGTAGTAATAAATTATGGCAATCAGAATAGTAAAAATCATGATGATCATTATATTTAAAGTTACAGTTTTATAGAGTTCATGTAACCAACCAAATTGTTTTGTATTAAGTAATCCTTGGAGTTAAACAGTGCCAACAAAAGTTGATTTGGAGGGAGACTGAGGTTCCTGAAATAGGCCCTAGCCATTTTTACCTATGCTTCTCTAATAATGGACAAATAAGGTTCACATGTTTTAGGTCATCTGATGCCTGCATATTACACCTACAGTGCAATTTTGTTTAAATGAAAGATAATTACTTTTAAATTGGTCTAATCAAAATCTTGTTATTCTTCTTTTATTAACATCATTAAATGTGGTTAAATAGGATTCATAATTATGATTGATTTTGATTTGCTTATACCAGGAAAAATGTTTATATTTCTGCATCTGTTCCATGCCTAAAGCAAAGTGATTGTCTCTTAGGCCTGGATATTCAAAGGGGTTGCACTTGGCACAACAGAGTTGCACCAGCGCAACCCCGCATTGTGCCTCAGTGGGATATTGAGAAGGCTGCCCGACGCAGTGCAAACACTGATGCGCCGGGGTGCAATGTAATCATATGTGGCACAGATGCAGGGGGCGTGTCCATGCATATGCGGCACATCCCATTATTCAGCCCAGGATGTGTGGCACATATGCTGGTGCAACCCTGCACTGAGCCGTATAGGGGGGCTCAAGGTTGAGCCCATGCAGAGTAGGAACAATTCCCGGCCACCCACAGGTGGGCTGCAGCATTGCAGGGTGCAACACAGCAGCCCAGCCATGGGTGGCCACCCGCCCACCAAGAACATCATCCGCAAGCACACACTGAACCCTGGTGGTCAAGTGGAACCCCCCCCACCCATTGCCACGATCACGTGGTATATGTGTAAAGATAACTCCCTGGTAGTCTAGTGGTCCCCCCACGAGTCCCTGATTCCCGGATATATATAATACATGACCATCCCTGGTGGGCTAGTGGTCCCCCCTCCCACCCAAGTCCCCAGTTCCCCGATATATGTCGATATGGTCATCCCTGGTGGTCTAGTGGTAACCCCCTGCCCATTGCCATGATCACAGTAAACCTCTGTAAGTAAATGCTCTGGAGATCCAGTGGCACCCCCACCCCTCCCACCACACAGAACCCCTTGCCCACCCCGTTCACCCCCATCATCAGTGGGTGGCTGCATCCCGCCCTCATACCATGAGGCCACCCACCCGAATGACAGGTATAGTATGGGCTATATGCCATTGGTCCTCAGTGTGGACCAATGGGCTTGCAGAGCATACTGTACTAGACAGTTCCACATTTGTGAATGTCTTCGTTAACAAATTTGGACTGTCTATTTACTATACTCGATGGTCCACACTGGGGACAATAGATTTACAGCCATACTATACCTGTCATTGACAGGCGGCCGGGTGGTATGTGGGCGGAAGCAGCCACCCACCGATGATGGGGGGAGCAGGGTGGCAAGGGGTTCTGTTGGGTGGGAGGGTGGGGGTGCCCTAATCTTTTGACCTGAAGTTTTATTTCTCTGTAGGGTCTATTATATATTTGATAAAGAATATCAGTCATACCAAATTTAATTATACAATTTTTATAATGTCTATAGAAGGTGGTGGGAAGCCTCTATCATTGTACTCTAGCTCCTCTTCAATACACTATGTAGGCAGTCTGTGTTCAGGGAGCAAAAGAAGCTTTAGAACAAGATTTATTTTTCTTTCTGTTATATAAGCTGACAATGGGAGCTATCCCAGCTCTGCTTTTACAATGGGAGCAAGAGTAGACTGAAAGACTCTCAGTATATATCTATAGAGTCCATTGAGCTGTATTTCTAGCTGTTTCAATGGTTTGGTTGCCCATATTTCTGCTGCATATAACAGACTTGCTCTAATTTTTGCTTCTATTGTCTTCAATTATCCAGTTATAAATCCATTTCCCAACTTATTAGAGAATCTTTTTAAAAGCATTAAAAGAAGTTGTTGCTCTCTGGTTTATTAATTTTAGATGTTAATTCCATGAAAGGTTAGTTGAGAAGCAGACACCCAGATAGGTGTAGTTAGTAATGGTTAAGATTGTGGCTTTATCTATGTAAATAATTGGTAACTTCTTTTGTTTATGACCAAATGCCATTAGGTTAATTTTGTTTTTATTTATTATTGTTATCTGAACATAGATTATAAAAATGGTTCACTTTTCTTTGGAGGTCCAAGAGTGATGTAGAGAGTAAAACAAGGTCATCTGTGTAAACTAAGAGTGAAACTTTCTTGCCACTGATAGTTGGAGAGTGAAATTCAGAATCTGCTCCTCTAATATAGTATTGATGTAGGCATAAAGCTGGGTTGGTGCTAATAGACAACCCTGTCTAATGCCTAAGTTTGTCTTTATTATGTTGTTTAAGTCTCCATTCTGATTGAATTGAACTTTTAGCCATGTATCTTTGTGTAGTCTTATCAAGATGTTCAACACATTTTGGTCTATTTTATATTCTGAGAATTGTTCCATAAGAGGGTTCTGCTAATCAAATCAAAAGCAGATTTATAGTTAACAAAACAGCAAAAAAGTTTGCTCTTTTTAATTTTAACAAATTATACGTCCCCTCTGTGAGTGTGGTATATCATTACCCTGACGTAATCCATTAAAGATAACATATAGAATTGGAAGCCACCAGTCTATAACGTCTTTATACTATATATCACCCCCATAATTTTGTCTGGACCTGGGGCCTTATTATTTCTGAGGAATAAGATAGCTTCTGACAGTTCTTCCTTATTAAATAAATATGTGTCTTGAGGATTGTTTTAACTCCATATTGATTCTCATGATTTGCTGTTCCTCTTGAAGAGAAAAATAAAGATTCTCGTAATACAGTAGTAGCCAAAGAAATGGTCAGATATTTCTAGATATTTCACAAAAATTTTTAAGAGTTTCTCTCTGCTGCCCCTACTGTGGAACTGCAGAAAGCAGGAGATTTCTCTTGAAATATCACAGAAATTTAAGGAACTATATGGCCATGTCTCTGGCTATAACTGCAGTTTTCCCAGTCTCTAGGTGTAATTGAAGCCCCTATATGTTTGGCATATTGGCTGTAACCCATACTGACCAATGTCCCAAACCTCTTTATGTCCTTATTTTGTACAGCTGTCCTAAGTTTTTTCCACATTTTATTTTGATACGTTTTCCTCTCATTTTCTAATACAGACTTACGTCTCTTCCTAGCTTGATTAAGAATACAATGATTATGTATGTTTGGATGATTTTTCACTTTCCTAACAAGATTGTCTGGTTTCGTCTTTTCCCTCTTGCAGGTAAAGTTAAAACCATGTGTGTGCATGTGGTTTTAACAGGCTTCCTACGTTCTTGGAACATAGGGCCTTTGTATTTATTAATTTCTTGCCAGTCCAATAAAGCAATTGTAATGTTTTCCAGATTATTAGTTATTCTATTGTGGATTTGTAATAGGCAGTCTAATGTCAATAACGCATTAAAGTTTCTCCTATTAGGTCCATTCCAGTGTATTCTGCACAGGTTTAACATTTTGAACTCTGTGTCTGTTTATGTTTCTGGCATACCTCGATTGTTTATCATTGGCATACTGGTTGTGAGGAGTAAAGGAGAGTGTGCAGAATCTGCCCTATCTAACATTTGCAGGTTAGTCAAGTATTCTGCTGCTACTGGATTTACCTAAACCATATCAATGGTGGTGGAGCCAGTTGGCCCATTAAAGGTATCTCCATCTGTTCTCCCATTTAAGATATAACAATTAATATTTACCATGGCTTTTAGTAAAATCTTACCTTGTGTATTTAATTTTCTAGCTTTTTTATGTCTCAGTAATTTAATGTTTGGGTTAAGTGTATCCAAATCATAGTTTATTTCAAGATTGTTAGTAGAAATTTGATTTTTAGTACTGACTCTTGCATTAAGTCCTCTATAATAATGATTGAATCCATATATATATATATATATATATATATATATATATATATATATATATATATAGCTATACCAGAGGCAATATGGAATTAAGTTAACAAGGTAATTGAGTAATATTAAAATGAAGGGCGGTCTTAATAAAAATTGCTATACCTGCTTTAGGTCTGCCATATTTGTTACATTTAACTGCAGGGAGAGCATAAGCTGCATATCCAGGGATTATAGGGAGTTCTGAACCAGCATACCGGGTCTCCTGTATACAAAGTACATCATGGAACATTAAAAACTGTTTTGACTCAGGATCTGCTAATTTCAAATTTAATCCCACAGTGTTCCATGTCAGCATGCGGATACCTGGGTTTGGTTTATTAGAAATCTCTATTTTTTGTCAATTTCCTACTTCATTAATTAATGCTGCAAATCTATTTCTAGTTTCTGCAGTAAGTAAATGAGGGTTCATTGGGTATCTGGGCTTCTAATTAGTGCAGCAACCTCCAAAACATATATTCCTAAACTGTCCAGTATCAGAGCTTTTTCCAGAACTGCTTTAGCCATACTCACAAGTCTAAATGTCACATCTGTATGTGATTGTGATGTTTCAGACCTGTTTACCTTTTTCAGTTCTATACAGTTCATTTCAAGATGTACATGTAAAATGTTTGAAAGAAAAATAGCTAAATCATTTTTAATTTTCTTGATACTGTCTTGTCTAGATACTTTCCAACCAAATATAGTTATTGATTTAGTTTCCCATGCTAGACGTTTTTCTTGTTCATAATTTGATATTACCTATAATGATCTGTAATACCGATCGTTTATATTTTCTGTCTGTTCTGAATTGTTACCTTTCATGACCGCTACCATTTGTGGGGGAAGCACAAATATTCCTCACTGGCTTAGCTCTGTTTCTTTATGCCAAATGTTATCAGCAAGCGTAGAAGTAATGTAATATATCAGCACACAATCAATTCCTTTTTGGGGTGGTAATTATTTAATCTTTATTCTGAAGAATATTTAGCAGTTTACCTAACCAATTTGTCAATTTTTCTTGTGTTTACTCATATAGATGTACTCATATAGATGTTTTACCCCATGAACCTCTATTAGATATTCTGTCTGTACATCTGCTTTCTGTTGTTAGTGTATTTCTCTTTCAAGCTGATAGTAGTGTGTCTGTCCTCATTTCTTGTGTTGTTCTCTTGTTCCCTTGTGTTAGTTAATTGTTGTATCTGTGGACACTGTCTAGTCCCACTCTCTGTATGCGGAGTGTCCTTGTTTTTATTTGTATTTCCATTTTGTCTCACTCTTTTACAGTTTGTTGTTGGCATAATTGGGGGAAACTATACAACTCTTGAGCATGTCATCCTTTTCCTTTTCCTGAATTTCTTTCCAGTTTTGTCCTTCCTTATCTTGCTGCATCCCATCATAATTTAGAATTATAATACTATGAGCTTCTTTCTTATTACTAGGTTATATTTGTTCTTTAGATATGTCTTGTGCCTCTTTGCCCGTTTTACCCTTTTTACTATCTGATTTTCATTTGTTTATTTTTTCTTGAGCTTGCGTATTGCTTTTGGTTGTCACCTTTTTCCTTATGTTGGTCTGACTATTGTATTGTCATTACCTATGTCCTGAGAAATTTCTTTATTCTTTGAAGATATCTCCTAGTGTGAGAATGGAACAGGCAGATTAACTTAAATAGCCTTGTTTGCTTTGTCAATTACAGAGTCCAGAATCATAGAGTCTTGTCGTAATATGGGGAACCTTTGTGAGAGGTGATCCAGTATAACTTTCTTATGGAACACATCTGTATGAAGGTTTTCCAAGTTTTCTTTTATTGTCCAAAGGTCTTCCAAGATGACAACATTTGCATAGTATGGATTCTTGAGTTTCAAGAATCTGCTTTGACAAAGCTGACTAGGAAATGAAGTCTCCCTTACTAGCAAAATGTTCTGCATCATACACTATCTGTTTAACATGCTACCTCTTTCTTACCTGCTGCTTTTAAGTTCAATTGTGTTTTTTTCTGAAGAAAATTTTGGTGATTCCATGTAATTCATAGTTTGCTGAATGTCCGTAGTCCTATTTTTAAAATCCTTGTCTAACTTTTTTAGACCCTCAATTGTATATCCAGATCATGTATTACTGAACTCAGGTTTTCATTTATTGTATCCTTATTAATATTTTCCCTCTGCTGATGTATAGTCTGCACCTCAATGAATTGTACTGACTTACTCTATGTTTCAATCTTATTTATTTTTCCTTCTTGACAACCATTAGGACTCAAGCCCTTTCCTTGAATATTCTCATACGAACCTATAGTGTTAGAATAGCCTAGATAAATCAAGTCTTCATAATGGTATCCTGTGTTTTCAATTGTATCGTTCTGGTATATATATTCAGTGATGTCCCTTCCTTAAAAGGAGTAGTTAGCCTGGTGGAGCAAAGAACCAAGTAATTAGTGTCCTTATTCAAAATTGGGGTGCTAGCTAAGCCTGTATAGGAGTACTAAAATTGATTGTCATTTTCAGCTGCTTACAACTAGTTCCTGTATCAGATATGCTGTCTATGATATCAGCACAAACATTTGTGTTAGATGGGTATTGAGTCAATTTTTTATCTTTCCATGGTAATTTAGTTTTACTAGCATGTTATGCCAGACTTTCCCTCCCTTTATCCATATTTGGAGAGGCAGGTTTACCACTTCAAGTGTGCCATGTCTTAACACAGTGTTTTTTCCAAGAACTTCAGCAGTATTAGCAGTAGATTTTCAAAATGTATAATACCAATAGCAACAGTGTATAGCACCAGTCACTCCAATAACACTGGTAGTAATAAATAACAAATAACAATAAATAACTAATAAATAAAACATAGGTGCCAATGAGTTGTGATAAATATTTCTTAAACTAAGTTTCAGCCAAAGTCTGATCTTGGTCTAGAACCACAAGTATTGAACCCTTTGATGTTATAAGCATCTAAGATCTTCTATTGCTCAAGTGTCCAAGAAATACAGCTATATCTGTATCTATATAATTATACAGCTATTTCTAGTTTTCCAGGTGCAGTATTAAAATTAGTTTCTAATCCTATTTCTTAGTAATCTAAAAAGAGAAAGGTGTTTCTCTTTGGGATCACAATAAGGTGCCACTAATACCATTAAGTACTAGCCACTATTAATATAGTAACTTGATTTTAAACCAGCACAGCTCAACCTGAATAGCTGACTATGTGCCTGTCTCTGAGATTTTAGTTCATTCAGCCTCTAAAATAGGTCAAGCAAAATGTGTCCAAAGTTGTCCAGTTTAAAAAAGAGCTTGTATCCATTCAGAGGATAGCCCAAGATATCAGTGCTGGGGACTGGGCACCTACAATAATGGCAACCCAATCCCTAGTGCATGTCTCCAGGGCTACCATAGGGTAGGGTGACTGGATGGGGGTGGGCGTCGAATATAGCAATGGGATGTCACTATATGTACATGTGCAGGAGGGGAGCGAGAATGCAGAGTGAGGGGTTAGAGGGAATGTGAGGGGTGGTGCTGCAGTGGGTTGCCTAGCTGACCCCGTGGCATGGTGGGTGGGTTGGCAGCACTGATTGGCAGGGTACTGGGTTTGGTTCCAGGCACTGGTGCATTTTTGTTGTGCCCAGCCTGAACCTTTTTTTGAAATGTTTTCACCCCCCAACATGCACCCCCCGAAGTTGAGAATCCTTAAGTAGAGTGCTGGACCCTGGCACTGTATTATGTGTATTCTGCACCTCCTCCCCTAATCAGCTCCAACTCAGGGTTGATTATATGTAGTGATGGGGTTCAGGGGGTGAAGCCCCCCAAAGAAAACATGGTAGGCAGTGAGGAACCCTATGCCGACTGAAAATGCAGTAGACATCAAAGTTTCGCTGTATGGTCATTAAACAAGATTTTTGTCGACGACCGATCGTAGAACCCTTTTGAAGGATAAGGCAGATTAAAAATTAAACTAGGAAGGCAAAAAAAAAATAGCTGGTAGAAAGACAAACCAGTATCGATTTGAAGGATCTAGGCTTCTGCTGCAGCTGTTGTTCCAGTAGTCCCAACCATCTCAACATTACCAGCAAGTTCCAACAAAATCAGGCTGTTTCTGCAATTTCAGATTTAATCACTTCAGGGTTCGGTTTTGAAAAATACTGCAGCTCCATAGCTCTGTAGGACCATGAATGGCCACTAAAAAGGCAAAACAGACCCAAATGATAGTAGTCAATAGTAGCCGATAATAAGCAATATCCTTAGGTACTGAGCCACTCTAATCTATACATCAGTACTTAAAACATCAGATATGTTCCAACATTAATTTATTTCTAAAATGGTTCTTTAAAGTTTCATAACAATTCCCACTATCAGCATCTTCAGAGGTGATGCAAGAGCTGCTGATAGCACCCCGAATAAAATATAAACTTAGAGTGAGCTTTTATCTAATTAAATGCAGTTAAATAACTATATATATATGTAGCTAGATTTACTAGCTTACTTACTCACAGCATACTTCTCCTGATTTATTGGGTGAAACGGCTAAAAGGAGTCAAGTAAGAGCAAAGGAAACTAAGGGTTTCCAAGTTTCCAAACTTTCAACAAAGTTTTCTGTGTAAAGGGAGCCCCTGACTTCCAAAACTTTAGCATGCCATATACTACCCACTCTAGAGCTATGGTTTAGCTCAGGAAAGAATGGCGAATCTGCCTAAGGAACACCATGCATGTGCTTTTAAGGCTATCCCTTTCAGGTCCTGGCTCGTATTAAGATTGGTAAAAATGGGTCAGCTGATGTTCAGCACCTCAGCAGCATGATGCTTTAAGTAACCTTTTTAAAATTGTTAATTACAATTATTGATTTCAAGACTTTGCAGAAAGTTTACATATAATATTTGGCATTTAGCATTTGGCACCCTACTATTTAGTCTGAAAAAAGCACTGGATTCCACTATTTTAACTAATAAAGGACATTTACCCTGGTCTTTATTGTTAAATTACACAACATAACTATAAACAGAAGTTAACTGTTTAGCAGCTTATGCACAATTTATGTACAACAGAGCAAAAGATAGAGAGAGGGACAAGAATAAATATATTTGCTCACTCAGCCATGCAGCAAAGTTAGATTCTGATTTCAGCTAAGTCCTTAGAGTATCTCACCCTCTGCAGGGTTGCTCAGTGAATTCCATTTCAGGAGTGGGCTCCCCCACTGCTCAGGACTCCTAACTCTCGGAATAATATCACTGAACAATAAGGGGCAGCTAGAAAATTCATCAGCACAAGTAATTCTGGAAAGAACACTGATGGTAACCTGCTACTGTAGGCTCTTCTTTGCTTACAAAACCTCAGCAGCTTAGGGTCGTTCAGGCAACAGCAGCATACCTGTTGTAAGAAAAGGGTAGGTGTGTCAGCATTCCTGCTATTCTGCTTATCCTCAGTAGAATAGCATGCAGCTGTACAGTCCACTCTCTCTCCCTCTTGCTCTTGGCTCGCATACACATCCCTCCTGACCACAATTTAAAGCAGCAGTGCAATGAAAAAAGTTATTCCCAAAAGCTAATTTTCTGCTATGGTTATAGAAAATATTTGCATAGCTGTTGATTTGGGTTTTCTGGGTGCCTCCTATGCTGTGTACTGCACCTTTGCATTTTTGTCTGGACCCTTACTCTCCTCTGGTTCTCAGTATTATTTCTATGCAAAAATGAGGCGGCCATCTTTTTTTGGAGAAATAATTACTTTAAAACATTCATAAAATCCTTAAATATTAATGAAAAATGAAAATTTTACCACCAAAATAAACTGGAAGACATATGGCATCAATTAGGAAGAAAAAAAGGTTTGGTCAAATTTTAACCCACTTTCGTTGCACTGTTGCTTTAAATAGTTTAAATAGTTTAGTGTCAAATTTTCCAAACAGCATTTTTCATGAGTTATAGTAATTGTTCCCAGTTGTTAGTTAATTGTACTACAGCATTTAATGCTCTTTTGAATGTTGTTAACCATGCCCCTGGAGGAAGCCATTAGGTAAAGTGCTGGGTTTTTTGGTCGCTGGCAATGGTGGACTGGGGTAGGAGAAACTTTTGTTTCTGTGCATTTTAAAAGAAACTTCCATGCAATAAAAAGACTGTAATTGAAAGAAATGCTGGAAGTGCTTGCAGGATTTATTTCTAGTAAGAGACTAAGACATCTAAATACCCCTGTCGCTCACTTCTATTTTGTGGCACATAAAAGCTTGCTGTTGTAAAGTTTCTGATCCTAGCCTGGATCCAGTAGGTGAACACCCCCTCTAAAGTCACTGAGTGCTGAACTTTTTTTCTGATTAGATTCAGTTTATATGTATGGCAATGTAAGATTAGCTGACATGGACATTCCAGCAGGAACGGATTATAGAGGGGTTTATGTCCACCGTTAAATTGCTGTCAGCCACCTGTGATTCTTTTTTGGTTCCCATTTTTCCCCCTCAGATTGATATACTCATAAAAGTACCATCATGAGTTAAGTTTCAGAGGGCAATGAAGGTGCTAAGGGGGATTTTGGAACCATTTAGTTTGGAAAGCCTAGACATATTGAAACAATATAAACACAAAATAGCCCGGGGATTGGGCATTACAGCTACTGGTGATGGTGATAAGGGTAATCCCAGTGATTAATTAAAGGCTAATTTCAACAAGTTGGAAGATTTACTGTTTCAAAACATAAATGTAGCTTATAATATTACTACTCTCGAGACTCATTTGGAATTAGAACTTGTGCCTCATGAGCTGCAAGTATTAAGAACCCCTTCAAATGGAAATTAATTATTTCAATATAGAAAAGAATGGGAAGGAGCTGCAGAAATATGTTCTAAGGTTTTCTTCAATAAATTGATAAAGCAGACTGCAATAAGCATCAGTCAATTAGCAATGAGATTGAGACAGTAAAATAATATTGAATGCATCTGAAAATCTGGCATCATTTAATGAGCTAGATGCTTCACTTAAAGTTAAATTAGAAGCTTATGAGAAAAAGATCATTCAGTGCAAATAAACACAATTAAAACATGACCTGGAACATTATAATAAAGGTTACTCATTCAGCTGGCCCAAAGAAGAGAGGGAGAGATGATATAGTAGAGACAGATCAAGAACTAGAAGAAAAGCATCTAATAATAAAAAAACGCAGTCAAAGTCAGCCCCCCCCCATTCAGTATCTTTTCATTTAAGTCAAAAAGATGAGCAATTTGCAGGAACTAAATACAGTAATAATGATCAAAGAAATACTAAAAAGCAAATTTATTTGAAAAAAGATAAATGGAGAAAGGCAATTGTGAAGTACGAGGAAACTCAAGAAAACCAAGAGAAGTAATAGAGGAAGGGGAAAATGATAGAACCCTACAACACTCAGAGAGGAAAATGACCAGGAAAAGCTGCAAGTGATTAATTTATCTAATAAAACTTTAAATGTCCCATAGCTTTAAGTGTTGCAGAGACATTCATTCCCACCCCATCAGTTCATCCATTTAATGTTAGTGTAGATCTTTTCAAGTTTTTCAGAAAAATTAAACTGAAGGACTACTTCATGAACGAGAAGAATTTTGAACATACCAGCATCAGCAGCTTGGATTCAGGCTCTGAGAATTTCATCAATGAGGAAAGTACAACATTTGATAATTTAAATGAAGTATTTTATAGATTCATGGTGAAAATACTGAATAAATAAATGATGGATTTGATTTGACTGTAGGGGAGAGTGAAACTGATGTGACTTCATGAGTAGCAACTAATGAAGTTTGGCATGAGAGAAAAAAAGACATTTAAACTAAAGTCTGTTTTTTGTCCTAGCGCAGTGACTCCAAAAATCTTGGTTTTTGAAAAAATTGTGACATAGCAGTTTAATGAATTATTACAAGTTAAGAGGACTAAGAGACAGTGGAGCAACTTAAGTAAGCAACATAAGGCTGCTTTAAAACAAATTAAAAATTGGGAGAATGTGGAAGTGAAAAAAGCAGATAAAGGTGGAAATATTGTTTTGCTTGACAAATCCAAATACAGTAAAATGGTTTACAAAATTTTGGATGATAATCAAAGATACAGAAAGTTACTCCAACAGGTAAATTCAAAGATGAATTACATTATGTATTAATGGCAGCAAGGTCTAGCTTCGTTATTGCAGTAAATTAATTTTAATATTTATGGCAACCTAACCCCATTATGCCTGTTATGTATGCATTACTGAAAAAACACAAGAATATGGATGAACCCCCCTGAATGCCCCATTGTCTCTGGAGTAGGATCTCTCACTGAAAATTTGCCAGTATTTGTAGATGTGTTCTTCAAAAGTGAAGTATTTAAGCTGAGATCCTACCTCAGAGACACAGGAGATCTATAAAGCAAATTATAGGATTTTGCATGGCAGGACAATTTTTCTTGGATGATAATGAATATTGAACAGCTTTACTCATCAATCAGACATTATGATGGCTTGAATGATTGTAAATATTATCTCAAGCATAGTACAACACCTAATCCTTCCAGATTTTTGATTGGAAGTATTTACAGTATTTCATATTAACGTGCAATGCCTTTGAGTTTAATAAGGAGTATTTTTTACAAGTACTAGGTACAGCCATGTGATTGTATATGGCACCCTCTTTTGCTAATTTGTCTTTGGGGCTGTGGGAGCAGGAAAGTATTTATTCAGACACCTTACCCTTCACAGATAAAGTTCATCATGTGGCACCGTTTTCTTGATGATATCACCTGCGTATGGGAAAGTGACAGTAGTCGCATTCCTTTATTCATTGATTGGCTGAATGAAAATCCGCTGGGGCTGAAAGTGACTTACAACATGGACAAAAGATAAATTTCATTTTTGGATATAATTTTGGAGGGCCAAACAGGACAGAAAGTTGTGACAAAAGGCTTTAGAAAACAAACAGCATGTAACTCATATCTTCACTCTGATTGTGCCCATCTAGTAAAATTGCAAAAATCGATTCCTATAGCAAAATTATTTGACTGAGAAGAAATTGTGGTGATAGTGAAGAGTTTTTGACCTAATCAGACAAAATGTTAGATAGATTTTTGAAAAGAGGTTATGAGGTGAATTTATTGAAAGAAGCTCAAAATAAGACACTCCAGAGAGACAGATCCAAATTGGTTACGCAGAGGATGAAGCCTAGAAATGAGAATACACCCATTACTTTTACTTTAGAATTTAATCATTTGGCTGGTGCTGTAGGAAGCATCATTCTGAAATATTGGTTGATCCTTTTAAATGACAGAAAGCTAGCTAAGTCAACTGGAAATAGACCGGGTGTCACTTTAAGAAGAGCAGAAAATCCAAGAGATGGTTTTGAGCAAAGTAGATTCAGTGAAACTGAAGAAGCCAAAAGCAGGTCTTGGTTGCCCTCCCCCCAAAAACAGGCTTCAAGAAATGTAAGTGATGCAATATATGTAAATATGCAGTGGAGGGTAGCTACTTCAAACATCCTGTCACTTTAAAGAAATATCTAGTTACTAACGGTATTACATGTGATACAAATAACACTGTATATTGTTTAATATACCCATGTGATTTTCTATATGTGGGAAGAACAACTTGTAGCATAAAGAAAAGAATACAAGAACATGTGTGAAATATAATGAAAATAACATAGATGGTTCCAGTAGTGCTATATTTTCGGGGTTTACACAATAGTGATCCCAGTGGTTTAAAATTTATGGGCATTGAATGTATTCAATAGCTGAAAAGACGTGGCCAGAATGTCTTAATGACCTTGTCACAAAGAGAGTCATACTGGATCTGATGTTTGAGATCTTTATAACCACAGGGACATAATGACATTCTGGACTGGAAACCTATTTGTAGATGCAAATTAAATGTTTTGTTTTTTTTAGTACTTGTCTGAATGCCTCCTTTGTCCCTTTTTCTTAGAATTTTGGTTAATTTTTCATCATCTCTATTTACTGTGTCCATTCCAATGCAATATTAAGAACTAACAGCTGGGACTCCAGTGAAAATAAGACCTAAGACTCAAAGAACAGTGTTAACATCAGGCTGAATTGACATAAATATGGACTTCTTTCTGGCGGTATACCATTCAAACAGTGACGGAAAAACAGCAAAGACCATTACAGCAACAGAATCAGCTGTTCCGTCTAATAGTCTGCTGTTTGTCTGACACTGCTGTCTCCGGGGAGTTCACTCCCTCCCCAAAACAAGTCTGACTCAGAGTTAGAAATTTATAGTGTGGAGGGTGTGGGGGGGGTGAAACCCCCTACAAAAACATTTGTGTCCCCTGATGGCACAATGCCAGCTGTTAGCATTGTGCTGTCACTGTAATGCCACTTGATAGAATTCTTGTCACTGCAGCTTGGTGGAATCTTTCTGGCTAACATCCTGATTGCAATTATGTTGGTCTGGTTTTCAATATTTAATATGTATAAATTGTTTATGTCTACCCAACCATTTATGATATAACGTGAGTCAGTTCTATGAGTAAAAATGTATTTATTGCATTTAATGGTTATGAGAATATTTTTTGTCATCATTGATATTTCTCAATGGGATTTTAGTGAACTTGTAGATTGTAGACTAGTACAGTATGTATTATGTATTTACAGTAGATTAAAATTGTCCATTATGCATATGAAACTTTATTAAGTGGTATGTGGTTAAATTATTGTGTTGGGAACATCATTTTATTTATTTTCTGTGGCCTTGTGATATAATTAAGTTCATTGTTGCATTCATAATATGGGCTAAATAAGTGCTGCTAATTTAAATAGCTTAAGTAGTTTAGTGTCAAAGTTTCCAAACAGCATTTTTCATGAGTTATAATATTTGTTCACAGTTGTTAATTAAATGTACTACAGTATTTAATGCTATTTTGAATGCTGTTACCAACACCCCTCTGAGAAAGCCATTAGGTGACGCGCTGGTTTTGTTTATTGGCTCTCAATGGTGGACTGGGGTAGGTGCAACGTTTGTTACTGTGCATTTTAAAAGAAATATTTATGCAACAAAAAGATTTTAATTGAAAGAAGTACTGGTAGTGCTTACAGAATTTATTTCTTGTCATAGACTACAACATCTGATTACCCCTGTTGCTCCCTTCTATTTTGTGGCACACAAAAACTCACAGAGATATGTAAGAAGAAGTTATGGGAAAGAGGGAGTGAGAAGTTTATGGGTAGGAAAGAGTAAGGAGAAGTTATGGGCAAAAGGGCATAAAGAGACGTTTAGAGATGGGGCAAAGTTTTAATTCGCTGGTGAAGTTGTCAAAGTTTTAATTCACCAGCAAAAGTTGCCAATATCGCACTCCTTGAAGTTAACAGATTAAGTCAAAATTTGGACTTCACTCGGCAGATTAAGCTCACGGATTGCAGCAAATTCACAAATTAATTTGTGAAGTGAAGCTTTCAACTCGCCCATCTCTAAGGATGGCTACAGGAAAAGAGGGAGTTTTAAATCAGGAAGGCTCAGATAGTAACGTAGGCTGCAAGTGGGGGGTGATGCAATCAATATAGGATTACAGCAATCATCAGTTACTCAGGCAATACCAGAACAGTCACTGAAGCAAATGGCAGGGATGAAATTGATGGCAAAGTGCAGCTTGATATTAAAATCAGTCAAATGTTAACAATAGCTACCAGGGTTCTCAGGTCACACACAGCATGCCCTGGTCTGCTCCAGCACAGCAGATCACAGTCATTGGCTGACTTGATGTTGAACAGGCAGGCAAAACAGTTGCTTTGATCAGTAAGCAAGCAAGAGGTGTACAGCAGGAGTCTGCTACCCTCCAGCTGATTCCCTGCCAGTCTGCCACCATTTCACTGCTCACTGAGCTGCCACAACAGACACCACTATATCTGGGTTCACCAAGCTTTGTCCTCACTACACATTATAATGTTTTGATGTTCTGATTTGTACAGAAACATTTAAAAAAGATAATATGGAACTTATGTATTACCACTATAGCAAATGTGGAATCCAATGTAGATTTTTGCACCAAATAGATCATTTTGAATTTCTTTGTGAGTAAAGCCTTTAGTATTTAGTCAGCAAAAAAAAAGAGGGCATGTGACTTGAACATAGATGGGCTATCCATTTCAATGTGTTTTATTTAGATCAAGTGAGAAACTGAAGAAAAATAAAGTGCTATAGGAAGTTCTTATTAACCCTTGTTGTAAACATCTTCATAAATGATCTATAACAAAATAATCTGGCAGAATAACCACTACATAGCAACAGTGCAAGATAGCAATGAACATTTTGGCCTATGCTCCTTTATTCTATTGTAGATTGTCCCTTATCTACGACTTGTATGTTACCCTTCTTTTTCCATTTTGAACCTGCTTTACTACTTTTTTCAGACTTCAAATAATAAAAGAAGCACTCCATTTACTATGGCTCAAACCAGGTTTTCATCAGTATTTGCCGCTATTTTGAACACCTATTGCCACCTTAAAGACAGGGAGCAATGTCTGCTGCATGTTAACTCATTTTAGCCACAATAGAAGTGACTTTCAACAATTGATGTACAAAATTTACAGTTGATTAGAAATACATAATCCTTACAGAAACATCAGGAGTCCTAGTTACAGAACTAACTCAGAGCTGAAAATACTGTTGCTGAAAAAAGCTGTCTGAAGTCAATATCTGCGACCCAGAATTTTTAGGAGAGAAATTTATGTTTTGAATGGTTATTCTTTAAAACTAGACTGTGAAAAAATCATAGCATTCTGTACTGTGCATACATCATCAAGAGCAGGGTGCAGCGCTCACATACTGGAATGTAATTACTATAGCAGAAGATGATTTTTAGACTTGGAATATCATTTCTTTTCACTGAGTTTAGTCAATGTCTCCAAAAGCCATGCAAGCAGTAATTTAATGTTGCATTTCAGCCTTTTCTGATGGGAACACTTACCCAGCTACATACTGATGAGTGGATGGAGGTTGGCTATCACTATGTTTAAAACTAAATAACACAATAATTAAGCAGAGGAACCTAAGAGAAAAACAAAACAAAACTCAATGAGAGGAAAAATAGAGCATGTTATGCAATCATAGTTATTGTACCGTATACCACTAATTATACTGTTCATGTTAAGGAAGTTTAAAATTCATGAACACAGCAATTAGAGGCAGAGAAAAATGAAAATAAAGGCATCCAAAAATGGCAAAACACCAAAAGTACACAGAAAGCAGATTGTAAAATGGTAACATTCTTTCCATGCACCTCCAATAAAAGTGGCTGTTCATATACTGTAATGTACATAAGGTTATAGTTCCAAAAATAAGAATACATACATGAATGAATGAATGAAAGAAAATTAAGGATTCTGTCCAATCTAATAAAAATGAAGGTAATAATGACATTTTATTCTAGTTAAAGAGCTGGTAAAAAAAAAACTGGAAAAGTTTGAAAAAATAACATTTAAAGATATTTGAGTCACCTGGACCAAAGCCTGATGAATGCCTAATGGATGAGTTTCTGCAAAGCCCAGTCTTTTCTCCTGCATCCTATTGCCTCCCTCCAGACCCCCAGTACTACTTTTGCTCATGAATTCTAAATTTGTTTCATCTCATTTGGTTTACCAGTTTAAAATCTTAGGTTCTTCAAGATCTTCTCCCTCCATCTGCACCTAACCTGCAGCCCCTTCCCCTCTGAAGTGGGCTAAAAGATGTTGCAGCTGGAATGCCTGGAAGTACCATTGCAAGTTGGGGACCCCAATCCCACTTTGTCACTGTCATGCAATAAAAATGTTGCCCTTTTAATGCTAGGCCCTGACTTCCCCCAGAGGAACTTAGACCAGGATCTTTGGATCCTCTTCTATGGGCTCGGGCAGATCCAAAGCAAATGAGGAGAAAAAGAACAAAAACCTAAGCAGTATGTTCATCCATAAGGTTCCTATCTTACCCATTATGAAGAGTAGGAGTTCTGCCTATCTCATTAAATCATCCTTCATTCTTTGAAGAAATGGTAGGTAGTTAACCTCATATAGCTTATTCCTATCCTTATGGATTTGTATGCCCAAAAACCTGAATTCATCCAATACCCATTTAGATGGGCATTGTTTTTCCAGGCCTCTGGTTAACTGCTGCTCATTAGCATGGCCTCCATTTTGTCCACATTGGCCTTGAAAATTGAAGCCTTTATATATTCTTGTAGTATTTGTGTGAGGACTTGCATACTGTTCACTGGGTCCTGCATGAAGAGGAGTGTATTGTCCACATATAGGAGACTATGCACTATTGAGGGGCCTGGTATGTGTGATTTGTACGTATCCGGCCTGTGTAGCTCTGCACCTACAGACAGGCACACAACGCACAGTACACCCTGCCCAACACCTCCACAGGGCACCTGTCCATGGCCCCCCCCATGCACTGCTGCAATGGGGCAGATCAAGGGACACAGGTGGGTGACCAGTCGAATGCCTGTTCTAGATCCTGAAGTGGAGCCCCTGCTCCATGTGACCAGGGGCTTAAGGTGCAGGAGACTACAATTTTAAAACAAGAGGGGATTGACTGACTGGTTTCACCCAGCCCTCCCCTGCTAACCAGAGGACAAGGGCAGCACTGTAGGGTGATGTGTTGTCCCACAGCCTTCAGAGTTTCTCTGGGGGGGATGCAAAAGATACTGCAGGGTCCCCACTGGCATATCTTGCAACCCCCATGCACAGCACTCTGCACCTTCATGAATGGTATAAAGTGCCGGCACACCCCCAGACATGACACAGGACCAGCCACATGCATAGCTGTGTGATTGGCCGGGGGGGGGTTGTGTGAGCCAGGGGCACGTGCTCCTTCTGTGAATGCCACAGTTTGTGGCATTCCATCTTAGGGTTGCCTACGTGCCATAGATGTGTGGTGTGTAGGCAATCCACATTTTTGTACATAGACCCCAAAATGCAATTCTTACTTCCTCTCCTCTCACCCTAATGCACTGCAGCATCTGAGATGCCCTGATAACTGCAGAAAAGGGTTCTATGTTGAGTGTGAAAAAGGAGGGGCAACAAGTGGAAGTCCTGCCATGTCCCATGCTCCCTTTAGAATTATTTGGACAGAACCCCATTTGCCCAGACTCTCCTTTCTATGACCACCAAAACATTCAGTAATCATCTAATATTGTCATGAGTATGGTATTGTGGGAACAAGCCTGTCTGTTTGTGGTGGACCAGAAATCCAACTACCTTTTGTAATCTAATTGCTAAATTGTTTCCAAATATTTTGGCATCCAGGTTCAGAAGGGAGATTGGTAAGGTTGTGTGGAGTGTTGAATTTCTGATGGAACAGAATTCCTTGGAATTTTAGAAAATTCCACTGATGTCCATTGTTTGTGGAATATCAACATTCTGCATGTAAAATGTTTTTGTGGTTTAATAGTCCGTAGTTCACATAAACTGCGGATTCTTTTTCCATAATCCACGGAAAATTATTATGAAGTTTACATGATCCATGGAAAATTATTCTGCAGTTTGCACAGAAATGCTTTTTGAAATTCCACAGAATTTAAAAAGGAATACCACAAAGCATTTCAGAAGTGGAATTGCCATTCTGCAGCTATTTCAATGGTGGAATTTTGCATTTCTCACAGCCCTAGAGATTGATCTATAGGAACTACAGTAAAGAGAGTCTGTAGTAGCTACCGTTCAGAGGGTCTTTACCCACTTTATAAAGTGCTGACATGGTCACATCCTGCCACAAGTAGGGAGCACTTCCTGTTTCTTTAGGCTACAAAATGTCTTTTATAGGATCGGTATTAGCTCTGCAGCAAATGTGACATAAAACTCCAGGCTATACCTGTCCAGGCACAGAGATGTGTTGTTGGGTAAGTCCTTAATCAAATAGAATATTTCCTCTCTTGTGATAGGGCCATTTAAGAACTCTTTCTATTCCAGGGATAATTTAGACAACCAAGCTTCATCCATAAATGCCTGGATCAACCTTCCCAGCCCCTCCCTCTGTACTCAGCTTACAATTTTTTGTCAACTTTTTCAAATTCCTCTGCTATTTCTCTAGGTTGATAGCACATCTCCCTGGTAGCTGAGTCTGACCAAAGCTTAGGGATGGGCCTATCAGCCTTTTGGTTTCTTAACCTAAAAGTCAATAGGTGGATGCCCTGTGCCATTGATTCAGGAAGTGCAGCTGTGCCATAATCTTGCATTGCAGCAAAGCATAGTATTCAGCTCCAACTTCCTGTAACTTTGCTAACACCTTTGGTTTGCCAAAAGATTTATGTTCCTCCTTTAATTTTCCCAGTTTCTCTGTCAGATTATTCTGGAAAGCTGTTGCCTGCTTTTACTTGTAGGAGGCTTTAGATATTTAATAGCACAAAGAACTGCTTTTAAACCACACCAATGTATTTGGAGGAGGTGTCCTTTTCTGTATTAAACTCTAAATAGTTTTGGATTTCCTCCTGAAGTTTCCCCCTAAAGTTGTTATCATTAAAAAGGCCCACGTTTAGCCTCTAGGTGGAATCTCTTTCCCTTTAGTTGAAGTTTCAGGATTATTGATGCATGGTCCAGTAGGGTGACAGAGAGAATTTCATAGTGTTAGATTATGGTTCAGTATGTCTTAGAGGCATAGAACTTATTTCTTGAATAACTTCTATTCTGTGGGAAGGCACAGAACATATCAGTTCTTGAATAACTTACTCGGGAGAGGCATAGAACATATCAATTCTTGAATAATTTATATTCAGGTCAGGCATAGAATGTATCAATTCTTGAATAACTTTTATTCGGGGGAGTAAAAAGTGTAATTCCTTAGCCAAATGTGTACTCTCGCCAGACATTGATGAGTCCCAACTCTTCTTGTAGGCTTCATAACACCCTTCCTGCCACCTTATTGTAGGATTTTGACCCCAATGAGTGATCCAACCCAGGATCCGTCACCACATTCCACTCACCTCTGAGCATCAGAAGCCCCAAGTGCAAGGATGAAATTGTCGGAAACATTTGCTTATAAAAGGTATTGGTTGCTGGAGTGCAGCTGTAAACCTTCGCTAAGTGCACCCCTGAGTTCCCAGTTAGATGGAGATATAAGCTATACTGCCCTCCTTATCTGTGAACTGTGTGGTAATCTTCCAGGGTAGTCTCCTTCTTATCAGGATTGTAACCATTGCAGTATTACTAGACATGTTGGAAACAGAACCTGCAAAATCCCCCCAGCTTCTCTTGAGTTTGAGATGTTTAGTCTGCATCAGCCAGGTCTCTTGAAGAAGGGCTATGTCTCAGTGTTCCCCCTTCATAACCTGCAGCACCTTGTCCCTCTTTACCACTGACCTGATCCCCTTAAATCTAGTGGAGAATATATTAGGATTGGTACCCATTTATCCTAATATTTAATGACATTCTTGTTTTAAAAAACATTGTCCTGCTTTTATTCAATATATTAAAAGTCAGAAGTCAATGAACCTGTTGTTTAAGTGGTGCCACCCTTTTTGGTGGGTCATTATGCACTTTAACCTGAAACTGGAGGGGGGCAGTATAAAAGTGGCTACCCTGCTTCCTTCCTTTTCTAACTTTTCAATGTTCAAGAGTGAAGCTGTACTCCACAATAAACAGAGCATTAAACAAACTTGCAACACATTTAAGAACCACACATTACAACCAAGTATCATAACATCAGTGTAACTACTGTAGGGATTTATTGTGAAAGCAGGTCCTGTCCTTCCTCTCTACACAATCAGGGAAGAAAAGTGCTAAGGGTACACTAAGTGAGCTCACACACTGGTGGAGTGAAATCTTTCACTTCTGGAGGTCAATCCTTGATGTGGGGGTTCCTTGCCCTTCCGAAACCATGGTCTCATTTTTTGCAAGTCCTCCAGGAAGCTAGTATTCACCACCTGTGCAAGTGGAAAGGTGAGAATAATGAGGCTTACGGCAGAGACTATCACCTGCCCCCCAAATCCTCTTAAATATCACAGTGGCCATCCATAATAAATCATCAAGGCTGAGTTGGTTTCAGTTCTCCTAAGTCACCTCAATACAGCATTGAGCTGCTGGTGGGTGACTCCATAGTGAGGAACACAGAGTTTGGGGCTGGGATGGGGAAGGATAGGGAGGTGAGATGCCTGAGAGAGTGCAATGAGAAAGAGCAAAAGGGTGCTCAAAAACATTCAGCATTATGTGTGTGCTGCACTTGGTAACATGTTTTTCCTTTGTTTTTAACAATAAATAAGTGTCCTTTTTCGAATCTGACAACCAAGTATGTGGTTTCTTGCAAGCTGTGGAGGCCTTAGCCAGGGGCGTCACACAGCACAAAATATTGAAGGGGCACAAAATCCAAGCCTTTCTAGAGGGGGTCCGGGGCCATGCTCCCTGGGGGTAATTTTGAAAAATAGAAGTCAAGTGGTACATTTTGGTGACTTTTAGCAGGCCAGAAATATGTTATCCAACAAGCTAAATGCCATAATAATGATAGAGCAATGATACATTGTTCTCGTTCTTTGTTCAGTCTGTAAACAGTGACCTTTTGTATTTCAAATACATTTTTAAAGAACTAAACTTGTGCATTTTGTGTGCCTTTTGTCATATACAGAATCAGTTAATTAATTAGTCCATTCCTAGCTCACTAACTGCTAAATAACAGAAATACACCATTTGAATTTTCAAATACAGTCTAGTACTATAAATGTTATCCATGAAAAATAATGACACAGGTCATCTGTTCTTTCTGATGATTTATTTAAAATTTGATAAACAGTGAAAGGCACACTAAGCAGTACCCTGTTCCCAGGTTCGACTCAGGGAAGGGTAACATATGAATATACAATAATTCATAGAGGATAATGGCTGGGGAGCAGGTGATAACCACACTGTAATCACCTCGAGAGGTTTACTGTAGCCCTAGCAACCACGAGAGCTGATTACATACGTGGTTATCACAAGATCCCCCAGCCATTATCTTTTATAGTGTATGGTGGGAAAAAAAATCAACATTATTTACTCCTATGCCATGTCCTGTTGTGGTAACGCTTACCTTAGTAAAGAACTGGAGCTTCAGTATAGACTCAAATGGCCAAATTTATTGTTAGCGGTATAGCACTGCTCTTACTTAAAATGCCATTAAGTTAAGAAATAAAACAATTAAGCAAGTAAAATAAATCCTTTTTAGGAAGAAAATGTCAAAAGTCTGAGATTTAAAAGAAAAGACCAAAACAATCCGGTTGGTCACTGGCGGTCACGCGGGTAGGAGATGCAAAGAATTATGGGATGCGATGCTGTGTCCTTTTCTGGGGCACAAACAACCGAAGAGTCAAGATGATCTGGTTGGCCTGTGGATCTAACCAAATATATGTCAGACTCTGTTTCTTTATTGTTTATTCTCTTGACTGGGGATGAAGTGTCTGTGGTTTGAAAAGTCACTTGTGTTAGTATTACTTGCTGCCATTAGGATCGCTAGTCTCGGTAAACATAAACTGCCACAAATGGAATTCTAATTTGAATTGTTTACCAAGACAGGTGGTCGCATTCTGGGGCTGAGAATGCTGGCATATTGATGCATTCTTTTTTGTTATGCCACTGCTTGTAAGTTCTAAAGTGTGGTTAACAGCATTGAAAATTCTGAGCAGTGGCATAACAAGGCTGTGTAATTGCTGATTATGGGGGTTAATTAATACTAACCATACATTATATAGAGAATAATAGCTGAGGATCAGGTGATAACCATGCTGCAATCACCTCGAGTGGTTGCTAGGGCAACATGGTAAACCTCGAGAGCGCAGCTCAAGAGGTTTACTGTAGCCCTAGCAACCACGAAAGCTGACTTCAGCGTGGTTGTCACCCAATCACCAGCCATCATCTTTTATAGTGTATGGTTAAAAAAATACTGTTTGCATTCTATGTGTGAGAATTATGGAACTCTGGTACATTCTTTTTTGTTATGCCACTGTTTGGAAGTTCTTAAATGTGGTTAACAACTTTTAAAATTCTAAACAGTGCATAACAAAGCTGTGTAACTGCTGACTATGGTGGTTAATAGGCACTTCCCATACATTATATAGAGAATAATATATGGGGTGGTGTGTTTCAGATTTTACACACGAGTTGTGGGATGCTACATAAACCCGAGGTGAAGCCAGGGGTTTATAAAAACATCCTCAGCGAGTGTTAAATCAGTTTTACACACCACCCCATATTTTATTTTTATAATTGCAGGAGTGTGCTTTTTCGCCTCAGCAATTATAAAAATTTAATTAGCTTACAGATTAGTGTTCAGGAAGCTGCGGACCAGTCTTGATTTTGCGGTCCGCAGTCTTCCTAATTATATGGCTGCACTTGTTGTCGAAAAAGGAAGAGGATATTTAATAAAAAAAAATGTGTCGACAGATTTTAGATTTAATATAAACTTACCGCCGAGCGGCGGCTGCAGCTTCATTCCGGGCTTCGAGAGGCAGGGGTAGTCTGACATGGACTCGGCTGTGGTGTCAGGCTGACGGTAAAACACTTGTTTCTGTTTTTAAGTTGTTTACTGGAGGAAAACAGTTTTTTGTCTTTTTTATGAAAGTTCGTTTTCCCGAATACAAGGAACCAGGAAGTGTGCTGCACTATGAGATTCCGTCACGGAACGTGAACGTCGGAGAACAGTGACTGAGGGATAGCTGTTCCAAGGGAAACCTGGCACGTGTTTGCTGTTATAACCAGCCGAGCTGGTTATAATGGCAAATTATAACCGGGTTTCCCTATGGGAAAAAGCACGCGTCGGTAATTATAAAACAATAAAAGGTTCACAGTATACAAGCACAGTTATAGTCAGGTAATTCATAATACATGATAAATAATCACAATACAGACTGAAAAAAAAATCAGGAGTAGGACAGACAGGTAACAATTAGGGTTGAAAGAAACTCTTTACTGTGTGATATTTTTATTGTGTTACTTACATCAGTTAAAACAATCAGTCATCAGTTTATAACTGATTAGCAGTTGAGGCAAGTATGTTAAACAGTATAAACATGGTAAAACAATATAAACTGGCTGTTTTGTGAGACACAGATACAAGCTAGAGTGGAATAACATTAATTGATTAATTAAGATGATTAAGTATAGTATAGTAGTTTAAGGCTCTGAGCTGCAAACCTGGAGACCTGGGTTTGAATCCCACAGCCCCCACTTGCTTACTGTGTGACCCGAAGCAAGTCACTAAACTTCTTTGTGCTCCCAGGTTGTACCTGTACACAAACTTTCAGCTTAGTGTGTCTCTCCTGGTTAAACAAAAAAAAAAGAACTAGCAGCACCTCAGGCAGCCATGTTTACCAAGTTACTAAACACAGTAGTGGTTCCAGAAGACTGGAAGAGGGCACATGTAATCAGAATACAGAAAAGTGGTTATAGTGTAGAAGCTTGGAACTATGGGCCGGTCAGCCTCTCCTCAGCAGTAGGTAAGAAAATGAAGGCACTGCTTACAGAAAGAAAAGTGACACACTTATAATCCAACATTGCCTAGGAATGGAGGCAACATGGATTCAAAGCGGGAAGATTGTGACCGACGAAGCTGACAGATTTGTTTGACTTAGGTACAAATGAGGTAACGGGGGGGCATGGACATTGCCTACCTTGATTCCAGCAAGGCATTCAACACAGTCCCACGTAAAAGGCTGCTTAACAAGATGGGTAGTCTGGGCATGTTGCACAAGATGGTAAACTGTGTGAGGAGCTGGCTAACAGACTGGAAGCAGAGGGTGGTGGTAAGACAGTGGGTGATCAGTGGGATACCTCAGGGATCAGTCATTGGGCCAGTTCTGTTTAATGTCTTCATTAGTAACATTGTTGAAGGGCTGGAGGGAAATGTCTGCCTGTTTGCAAATGACACCAAGATCTGCAATAGTGGATACTTCAGATAGAGTGGAGAGTGAGGGTGGACCTGGTGAAGACTGAAAAAATGGTCAGAGGAGTGACAACCTGTGTTCAATTCAAAGATGTGCAAAATAATGCACCTAGGATGGGGGAACCTTTGGGAGAAATACAGGATGGGGGTAGTTGCTGATGATCTCCAAGGAAGAAAGGAACCTGCAAGGTGTCTATGCAGAGTGCTAAGGCTTCAGTGAAGGTCAGTGGCATGCTGGGGTGCAAGGCAGTGGTATTAGCAGCAGATGGCAGGAGGTAGTGATGTTACTGTATAAACTCTGGTGAACCCTAACCTAGAGTACTGTGAGCAATTCTGGAGGCCACATCTTCATAAGGCCTTTGATAGGGAGGAGGCATTCCATAGAAGGGAGACTAAGATGGTACAGGCCTTGCACCTGAAAACATATGAGGAGAGATTAAAGTACCTCAATATGTACTCGTTGGAGGAGAGGAGGGAGGACATGACAGAAACATTCAAGAACCTTAAAGGCATAAACAATATGTAGGGGGGAGATTTGTGTGGAGTACAAGAACGAGTGGGCTTGATATGAAATGACAGATGTTGCTGAGCTGCATAATGATTGCTACTGCTACACTTAGCTCAACTCCTGGTGGTCCTCACATACACAAAACAATCCCTGGGCTTTATTACAGCATGGCCAATTATGGGGAGTCATGTGTTGCAGAGCACTAGCTAGCTGTGTTCTCTGTGAGCTCTCCCTTAACCTTCCTACCAAACGCTCCAAAACGACGAATCCAGCACGACTTTCATTAAATTTCTGCCTATAACTACTTACTAGTCGATACTCATCCTGCAGAAAACCCGATGGAAGCAGAAATGCCTAAAGCCTTACCGAGACAAACACCATGAGCTCTCGGAGAAGGCCCGAAAAAGTCCAGGCCTCAGCTATACAGCACCCCCAGGTACCTACCTCGAGTGCTACGGTGGAAGAACCTCTAACACTTTCAAGATTCTTGGAGGAATTTTGTCCGTTCAAAGCTGAAATGCAAGAGCTTACAAGTGAGATTAAAAACATCACCTCTGTTTTAGAAGATTTATCGCATAGAACCTCCGACAACGAAGAAACATAGAAACATAGACTTTGACGGCAGATAAGGACCACTTGGCCCACCCAGTCTGTCCATTTCCCTACCTACTGGATAAGCTGCAGATTCTAGTTAACCAACAGCCTATTTCCTGCAACCCCCCACTATAATTGCCTTATGTCTGTCCCATGCATGTTTGAATTCCTCCACTGTTTCAGACCCCACAGCCTCTCCAGGAAGGTGGTTCCATGCGTCCACCACTCTCTCCGTGAAAAAGAATTTCCTCACATTACCCCTGAGCCGTCCCCCTCTAACTTTAAATTGTGCCCCCTTGTTCTTACACATCTCTTTTTCTGAAAGATGCTACCCTCCTGGACTTTGTTGATTCCCTTGAGGTACTCTAAAGTTTCTATCATGACTCCCTGTCCCTCCTTTCATCAAGGGTATACATATTAAGCTCTCTCAGTCTCTCTTCATATGGTTTCTGATGTAGACCCTGCACCATTTAGTTGCCCTCTTCTGGACTGCTTCCATCCTGTCTATGTCCTTGCGTAGATGAGGTCTCCAAACTGCACGCAGTACTCCAGATGGGGTATCACCAACTGTCTGTATAGAGGATAACCACTTCCTTTTCTACTTGTGATGCCCCTCCTATGCATCCCAGTATCCCCTGGCTTTCCTACTGACTTCTCACATTGCATACCCACCTTTAGGTCATCTGATATGACTACACCCAGATCCCTTTCCATTATTGTTGTTGTTAGTACCTCCCCTGCTATTGTGTACTCTTCTCCTGGATTTTTATTTCCCAGGTGCATTACTTTGCACTTCTTTGCATTGAATCTAAGTTGCCATATGTCTGACCATTCCTCCAACCTTGCCAAGTCCCTTTTCATCCTTTCTACCCCCGTTGTGTATCAACTCTGTTACAGATCTTTGTGTCATCCGCAAAGAGGCATACCTTTCCTTCCAGACCCTCTGCAATGTCACCTATAAAGACGTTAAAGAGGACTGGACCCAGTACTGAGCCCTGAGGTACTTCACTAGTAACCTCCCTTTCTTCAGAATGTGTTCCATTCACTATTACCTTCTGTGTCCTGTTGTGCAGCCAATTTTCTACCCAGGCTACCACCCTGGGACCCACTCCCAGACTGGCTAACTTGATTATTAATCTTTGTGCGAGACTGTGTCAAATGCCTTGCTAAAGTCTAGGTAGGCCATATCCACAGCCCCTCTGGTCTATTACTTTGGTCACCCAGTCAAAGAAATCAATTAGATTTGTCTGACATGACCTTCCTGCTGTGAATCCATGCTGCTTTGGGTCCAGTGCACCGCTGGCCTCTAGGTACTCAACAATTCTTTCTTTCAGAGTGATTCCATCATTTTCCCACCACTGAGGTCAAACTAACAGGTCTGTAGTTTCCTGCTTCTGCCTTGCTCCCACTTTTGTGAAGGGAATCATCTGCCCTCCTCCAGTCCTCAGGTACCACCCCATCTTCCATGATTTGTTAAAAGTGTGGTTAGTGGTGTCACTAGGTCCTCTCAGCTCTTTTAGGATTCTAGGGTGAACCCGTCAGGCCTCATTGCTTTGTCCACCTTGAGTTTTAGAAGTTCTTTCAGTACTCTTTCTTCTTTAAATGGACTGGTATCAACCCACTATCCAGAGTGCTTCTACTGTTTGGTTTAGGTAACTCCGCTCTTCTTCTTTTGTGAATACTGAGCAAAAGTATTCATTCATTATCTCTGCCTTTTCACTGTCTCCTCTGCCCACCTCCTCTCCTTTATTAATCTTCCCTATCCCTCCTTAACCTTTCCATGTTCCTAATGTACCTATAAAGGTTTTATCCCTCTTCTTAACTGAGTTGGCTATCCTTTCCTCGGTTTGGGCCTTTGCTTTTCTGACTGCCTTCCCACTTCTTTCTGCTTTAATTGATACAATTCCCTGTCGTGCTCAGTCTGTGATTCCTTATACTTTTTGAATGCAGCCTTTTTCTCCTTAACCTTCCTGACACTTCTTTTGAGAGCCATAGTGGTTTTTATTCCGCTTTGTTTTCTTTATTTGTTTCACACAAAGGCTTGTTGCCTCCATGATGGCAGTTTGATTTTTCCCCATTGTTCTTCCACCCTCCTTTCTGGCCATTTGCTAATGCATTCCTCAGGTATTCACCCATTATGCCAAAGTCAGCCCTTCTAAAGTCCAGTATCCTTGTGTTTGTATGGCTTGTCTCCATGGTTGTGTTTATTGTAAGCACACTGTGCAGTGAGTCGCTTGTTCCCCAGGTGTCTACTGACTTCTAAGTTTGTGATCCTCTCTCCATTTGATAGTACCAGGTCTAATATTGCTCCCTCCCAGTGGGTTCCACCACTAGCTGTCTAAGGCATGCTCTCTGTAGGGCATCGAGAATGACCCTGCTCTTGGATGTGGCTGCAGTCCATGTTGCCCAGTTAACATCTGGCATATTCAGGTACCCCATCAACAGTATCTCCCTTTTCAGCCATTTTAGAATGCCTCTATCATTTTCTTGTCCATTTCCTCCCTTGAGATGGGGGTCTGTATACAACCCCAGAGGATTGTGATGCCATTCCCTGTCTCCAATGTGACCCAGAGTTCTCTTGTCCTCCCCTTTACTTTTTAGTTCTGTTACTTGATCCCTTCCCTTATGTAGAGAGCTACTCTACCTCCTCTTTTACCCTCCCTGTCCCTTCTGTAGATTGTGTACCTGGTATGTTTGCATCCCAGTCATGGTTCTGTACTATGTTTCTGTGACTGCCACAATATCCAAGTGTTCCACTTCCATCAGGGCTACTAGCTCTGGAAGCTTGTTTCAAGACTATGGGCATTGGTACTCATTGCCCTTCATTTAATGTTGGCTTTATCCTTTTACCCCATCCCTGCTCTTATTGCCCTTGTCCATTTTCCATTTACCCTTGTCCTGCCCTCTGTCAAGCTCTGTACCTCAGTGTTTACCCTACTACCTGCCATGCTTTGTGGGGAGGCTTGAACTTTCCTGTTTCCTCAGCACCTCCCCTTGGCTAATTTAAAAGCTTGCCAAGGAAGCCTTTAAACCTGTCACCTAGGAGCGTGTTTCCCTTCCTGGACAGATGCAGACCATCATGCCAGTATAGACCTTCATCTCTCCAGGTGGACCCCCAGTCCTCAATGAAGCCAAAGCCCTGTGCTCTGCACCCGTTTTGCAACCATTCATTAAACCGCATGGTGTGCAGTACCCTAACCTTACCCCTGCCATAGACTGGCAGCACCTCTGAGAAGGCTACTGTGCTTGCTGCCTGTTTGAGGCCCCTCCCCAACTCCACAAATTCATCCTGCACTGCACTGATCTCATGCCTAGCTAGGTCATTTGTCCCGAGGTGGACAATGATATCTAGTTTCCTCTCCTGTGATGCTGCTTCTGCAATCCTGAGGATTCCCTCCTGTCCCTCCAAGCCATGGCACCAGGCAGGCACCTTACTCCTCTCCTCTCCTTCCCAGGTCTACACCCCTAACAGTTGAGTCCCCTATCAGAAGCTGTTTCTTTCCCTTGTGTTGTCCCTTGCCACTCATTTGTGGGTCTCCCTTGTGGATGTCCCCAGCATTCTTCTTGGTCTCCAATGAGGGTGTCATCATAGAGGAACCTTGATTTGCCAGACCAACATATGATTTGTGTAGAGGTGCAACTCAGGGGCTATGCTTCTGTTCCACCACCCTCACCCTCCCAGAACCTACTATGGTCCATCTGCTCTTCACACATGGCAACCTCTGAGGCAGTGGTTGTGGAACTGGTGCTCTTTGGGTGGGGGAGTCCTCCTTAGTCCTTGCCAGTTCAGCCTGGAGGTGGGCAACCTCCTCCCTCAGAGCTGACAGTTGCCTGCAAATAGGGCAGCAACTCAGGTTCCAGAATGTTTCCTGGAAAATTGCTGCCCCACAGCCAGTGCATTGCACCACTCCCCACATGTCCCTCCTTCTTATAATATACAATTTTTTTTGTGTGTGTGTGTGTGTGTGTGTGTACTTACGCTTTATGCACTGTGCTGGGTAATTAAGAATACGACAGTTCTGCTCCAAGACCTGTTGAGGAAGTGATGTCAGAACCTTGGCTATAAAGGAAATGCCACAACCACTGGTGACTGTTAGAAACAATCAAATACACCACTGCTCCACCACCCTGGTGAGTACTACCCTTTATAGTAAGTCAACCAACACACAATGTACTAGACCACTGCTCTACACAAACCACTCTACTGAGTCCTGGGATAAAAACGAACTCACTGTTCAGCCAGCAGGACACTTCTAAAATATTGCACAAATATCCTTCCAAATCCTATGTGTCTAGCACAGAAATCAAGCAACTTCATTTGTATTACAACCCCTCTGGTTATAAAATTACTGCACTTTAATGGAATCCTGCAATTCTTAATGCCAATAAGAAAATAATGAAACTTTCTGTAGAAAGTGTAGCTTACCTTCCTAGTCCCCTACAATATTATGTTTTACCAAGTTACCAGTTCCTCAAATGCGTTCTAGTTTGTTCTCTGCAGTATAGCAAGTTTCTCAGCTTCCTAAAGGAACAGGCATACGCTCTCTGGAAACCCGGGCTGGAAAAGTATTGGTCCAAATTAATCAGCGACTGGCTAAACTCGACCTGAAAGTGGAGGATCTTGAGGGTAGAAGCTGCCGCAATAACGCGGTGATCATCGGCTTATCTGAAAAAGAGGAAGGACCGGACCCCATCAAATTTGTCCAGAAGTTTGTAGAAAAAATTGCAGGTCCCTCGCCCTTCGGACCTTGCTACAGCATTGAAAGAGCTCATCGCGCTCTGTGTCCTGTGCCGCCTCATGGAGCACCCCCTCAAACTTTAATTTTTAAATTTCTTAACTACCAAGAGAAGCAGTTATTTATCTTAAAAGCTAAGGAAATGAAGGAATTGCAGTGGAAGGGCTCAAGGATCAGAGTCGCTCAAGATCTCCCACTTTCGATTCGCCAACATAGAGCAGCCTTCCACCTGCTAGTGAGCAAATTAATTGTGGTGGGCATCAAATTCAGAATGTTCTACCCTGCTAAGTTCCAGGTATATACAGCGGATACCTGGAAATCATATGAGAATGTGGAGTTAGCAACTGCAGCACTTCGGTCAGCGCTTCCTAATCTTTTCAAATCTACCTAAAAGTTTTAAACAGTCTTTCCATGGTGGTGAGAAGTGTATATCTTCTATTGATTGGAACATTAGGTCTTGTGCAGTGACCCAGACTGAGGTTATGGTTAAATCAAGACGTCTGCTTCACCTCATCTGCTTTCTGCTCGTTTAGATGCCTGTTGTTGTGGGGTAATAGCTGGGATCCTCACAGTTTCTTGACTGGTCATTTATCCCTTGATCCCCAGAGTTTTGCACGTATCGAGCCCCGAGTGGTTTAGGGGTGTGCAGTGTCTGCGAGCTTGAGACAACAGATTGGAGGGATGTTTCCAAGATAAGAATATAATAATTTTGGCTGGCTGGTTATTCGCCCATTTGACATCTGGTTTCAGTATAGAGTGCTGCGAGCTTTCCGCTAAGATTCTCTGGATAGAAGACGCAAATACCAATTCCAGTATTTAGCCAGTAGATGGAGCCAGAGTCCTTCTTAAGGGGATTTACGATGCCAGCACAGGACAATTAGCAGTTTAGCTCGCGATTTATTTTGATGTGCTTAACATTTATGTCTTCCTTTTGTTTTTCTTCTTAAATCTGGACTGTAGCTCATATTCAGTATGACCTATATTAGGTCATTTTCTTCAGGAGAAATGCCTGATTTTGAAAGCATGTGGTGGCGTTATTGGGACTGATTTGGTTCTTGTTTTAATTTAGCCTAAATAATCAGGGAAATTGGGCAATTTTCTTTATTTTAATGCCTATCATATGGCTTGGTTTCTTGTTTCATATAATATGAGCTTAAATGTTATAGGATATGGGTTAAGCAACTCAAATAAGGGGAGACATACCGGTTTGTAGGGTTTGTATCTAGTTTCAAAGCAAGCAGTTTGGATTAAGATTGCTATATTATGTTAACAGGAATTACAGGCAAATGGGTGACTTCAGAATCCTGCTAATTTGGGGCAGTGGTAGGGGAGGGGGCAAAGGGATTAGCGTTGTGAACTGCTGTCATGGACCATGATGGACCGGGTGGGGATGGGGGAGGAGGGTTTGTGGGGTTGGTGTGTAATCAAGATTGGGAGGAAGTATTAATGGGAGGAAGCTTAACCTTGGGTGGAGGGTTGGGGGAGGAGCACAAATACATGTGAAAAAAAGGGAGGAACAGACATATTCCGCAGGGGTAGATAATTATAACTTTAGTTATTAAGATAGCGCTGTCTAGAATCAGTAGATTTATAAGTTGGAATGTTAAGGGGGTCCGTCAGAAATCCAAACAATATAACATTTTTAAACATCTAAATTTGTTAAAAGCCGATATAATATTTCTGCAGGAGACTCACCTGCTTAACATTGAAAGTAATTGTATGAGATGTTTACAAATAGGACAAGTTTTCGCTTCCCATGGTAGTACACAAAGTAGGGGTATAATGGTGCTGGTTCACAGATCCGTGCCCTTTATACCTCTTCAGGTGATACAAGATACTGCCGGAAGATATATTTTACTTAAAGGGAAATTGCATACTCTGGAAGTTTTGTTGGGATCTGTGCGGCCGAACACAGATACACCTGCCTTTTTTGTACAGTTAATGGAAGCATTAACCCCATTTCTAGACATCCCTATTATAATAGGAGGGATTTAAATTTGGTACTTGATTCGAGGTTAGATAGATCTAATCCCTCCAGTAAGGTCTTTCCCCAGCCCAAAGAGCACTCAATGAGCTCTTAGACCTTTCAGGTCTCTCCGATGTCTGGAGAATTCTCCATCCAAATAACCGTGAATTTACTTTTGTTTCCCAAGTTCATGCCTCAGCATCTAGAATTGATTACATCTTTGTTTCACGTAACCTTCTTTCAGGGGTATTAGACGCTGAAATTCTCGCCGGGCCTCCTTCAGACCATTCTCTAGTATCCTCTTCAGTTTCCTTCATTTCCCTTCCTAAAAAAGGTAATAGATGGAAACTTAATAATCAGTTACTAAGAGATCCAAATATAGTAAGCTATATCTCTTCACAAATATCTGAGTTTATTGTAAATAATTCTAATTCCACCAACCGGCTGGGTATGGAATGGGGAGCACTTAAAGCTTTCTTACGGGGAATCTTAATACTTCTGGCATCTAAGAAGAAAAAAGATAGAGAGCGATACATGTCTGAGTTGTTGACTCAATTAAGAGTAAAGGAGGCTAATTTATCTCCCCATTCTATGGAGAGTGATAAGCAAGAGGTAATTAAATTGAGGGACGTATACTTAAAAGCATTGGGTGAGCAAGCAGAATTAGCTATGTTAAAAACGAAGGCTAGTTACATCGATCAAGGGGAGAAAGCTGGTCGCATGTTAACAAGACGTATTAAACAGGTTGAATCCTCCAGACTAATACCTGCAGTCTAAGCTATCGATAATGGCCTTATTAGAACTTCCTCTAAAAAAATTGCTGAGGAGTTCAGAAAGTACCTTGAACTGCTCTATGCTGCGATGGAAAACCCCCCTGCTAATGAAGAAATACATTCTTACCTAGATGGATTGAACCTCCCCTCTCTATCGGATGTCCAACGGGCTCAACCTGTTGTCCCTATTACTCAAGACGAATAGAGCGAGTTATAAAGGATCTCCCACTTGACAAAACACCAGGCCAAGATGGCTTTTCATCTAATTTCTATAAAGTTTTCTCTAAAGAACTGTCCCCAATACTTACCTCATTATACCAATACGTTCTTAATGGTCAGGTAACTGATAGTTCCTTATTTGAGGCACTTATTGTACTACTGCCCAAACCAGATAAACCATCAGATCAAGTCTCTAGTTACAGACCTATTTCATTACTTAGCTACTATGTCAAAATTCTTGCGAAGTTATTGGCGGACCGTATAAACAAAATTTTGCCTGACTTGATTGGTGTGGAGCAGGTTGGTTTTATGAAAGGGAGATCATCTAGTGACCATTTAAGGACACTTGCGCATGTCCTCTCTGTGTCTGGAGAGTTGGACCTGCCTATGGTGCTGACCTCTCTGGACGCAGAGAAGGCCTTTGATAGGGTCCAGTGGAACTACCTGCTAGCCACAATGAAAACATTCAGCTTTTCTGCTGTTTTCCTGAATTGGATTACCTCACTATACTTGATGCCCTCAGCCAGGATTTCCTGTAATGGGGTATTGTCAGATCCCTTCAGGTTGCATGTGGATACCAGACAAGGTTGCCCGTTATCTCCTCTCCTTTTCAATCTTTATCTCAACCCTTATCAAGAATATTTTACATAATCCCGAAGTGCGGGTATTAAAATTCATGGCCATGTAGTTAAAATAACGGCATATGCGGATGACCTTCTGCTACATATCGCACCCAACCAGGTCTATACCGGTCTTATTAAGAATTATACAGACTTATAGTGAAATCTCTAATTATAAACTTAATATGGAGAAAACGATAGTGTACCCCCTTAATAACAGAACTCTTAAACACGAAATTACTAAGTTAGGATTATCCTGGATATCCGACTTTATAAAATATTTGGGACTCACCATTTCAAGGAGTTCGGGTCGGATCCAACAGCTGAACTTAGATTCCTTGGTCCATACAATTGAATTAGATCTTAAAAGATGGGCAATGCTTCCACTTACCTCATGGGGGAGAATTAATTTAATTAAAATGAATGTTTTTCCTCGTTGTTCTATCCTCTGAACATGTTAAATATCTGGCTTCCACTTTCATGGTTTAAGAAAATTCATGGGATAATTGCTAATTTTATCTGGAATTTTAAAAAAGCCAGAATGGCCTATCACAAATTAGCAGCCCCTAAATTAATGGGTGGGTTGAGATTACCTCATATCGGGCTATACTTTTGGGCCAGTCACGCAAATAAATATCTTAGATGGGTGCAACTCTCAGTCCCATCGGACCCAAACAATTATGTACCTCTATGGTTACAGATTGAATTGTCCTGTATCAAGAAACAAGGCCTTTCACCAAAGGCCCTGTTATACCTTAATCCTAAATCTTTACCCGCAATGCTTAGAAAGCCTCCGGTAGGTTTATCGGTTAAAGTTCACTCGCAACTATGTATATTTTTAAAATATACCCATACCAGGGATCCGTCTCAACCCATAAGAGGTAATCCCCGCTTTTTAATTGAAGGTAAGCCTCTCAATACTACTTGGCTTTCTCAACTGGGCGAATGCCTTCTATCCGATGTTATCACACCGGATGGACAATTACTCACCTCAGTAGAAATTTTGGATAAATATCAACTTCCACAAACAGACATCTTTAAATTATTTCAACCTCGACATCTTTTACTAAAGACGTTGGGCCCAGATCCGATAGCCGTTTCAAAAGTGGATTTCCAAGCAGTTTTAGGCCCATTAGTTGGCCTTCCACACACGGTTTCTAAGCTATATGGCACGTTATTCAATTGGGCCTACTCCCAAAACCTCGCACCTACCTCCTTTTGGGCCTCATTATTTCCTGACGGATCTTTCAACTGGTCAGCACTGTGGCATAGCTTTCACAAATACATTCTTCAAGATCGGCTCAGGTTGATGCAATTTAAATTATCACATAATATCTACTATTCCCCCCAGAAGCTGGCAAGGTTGGGTTTAGTGTCCTCCTCAGTATGTATCAGATGTCAGCAAGGAGAAGGGGATCTTCTCCATATTTTCTGGAGATGCCCTAAGGTAGTTCCACTCTGTACTGCCATTAAAATGAAGGTCTATCCTTTGCTGGGACTGGAGGACCTCTTCACACCAGAGATATGTTTGCTTGGGATGTTGCACATATTCCAGTGAGAAACAGAAAATATCATATAAGTTTAATTTGGCATCCCTTAAGAAAGTGGTCCTCAAGCATTGGAAAGACTCCACTGAAATTTCTTACACAGAGTGGTTACAGGAACTGCTTGCCAACCTCAGATTAGAAAGAACTATAGCTATTCTTCAAAATAAGTTACCAAGGTTTAATAAAATATGGGGCCCCCTACAAGCATTATACTCCCTGCAGGGGTAGGGTTTGTTCCTCCTGGGTAATAAGGTATTAGTGACGGGTGGTCACCCGTAGTGCTGGGGGGATAGGGGGGTGAGGGGAGTGGGGTAACATTTGGGATTAGTGGAGGGTAGACAGAGAATGGATCCTATTGTTAACTGAGATATGGATGTACATATGTTTCTTTTACGTGGATGTATTCTCTGTAATATAAATGCTTAATAAAATTGGAATGGAAAAAAAAAATTACAGCATGGCCAATTACATATGGCAGCAGCAGTATAGATCAATTCTTCACATGGAGTCTTACCATACGGTACCTCGCATCACATCGTGTCAGCACTAGTCTTTTAAATGTAAGCAAACTGACTGAATGGGTATCACATTCTTAATTAATCACCAATTGAAAAACAAATTGAGGGTTTCCTATGCTAAGTGTTAAAGAATGTTATAAAATTTAAATTTTTATTATGAAATCACAAACACAGAAAAAGTGCAATCAGGTACAACAGAGACCATGATGAGCAATCAAATGCAGAAAAATAAATGGGTGGGAATGGGAATAATCAAAGACATCAGCAACACATCTGCACCAGCAGACCCTTCAGCCTTCTGCAAACACAACAAACCAAACTGCAGTACAACATACTTATTATTGCCAAGAAAACTAAACCTGCCTGGGCAGGGGGCACACGGTCATTTAATTACCCATTTAGTAACACCCCACCTCCCACAGGTTCACCAAAAGATAAATAAACATCTATTTCATTCAGTCCGCAGTCATATCCTTTGTCAAGAAAAAAAATGTAGAGCACGACTTCTCTGCTTTTTTTTAATTAGCTGTTTACAGTATCCACAACGCCCTTTAGACTCATTTTATTTTTTAAATTATGCCTGTTTTTTCTTTGATGATAACCTGCCTGGTTGGGGAGAATATTGGGAAGAATCCTAAATACCTCTCTGGCATCTACCTTTTTAAATCAGCAATAATGTGTAACAAATGTCAGACAGAGCTAGTCACTGTGTACTGTGACTTAAGTTTATTTTCTGACTCAGTCCTCATGCCAACTTAGTCTGACTATGCCTTAAAAATGACAGCATGATATTTTTGGAGACCCCTCTGACCTCTCAGTGCTGCTTAATCCAAACCTGGAGCTTATTTTACGTATTGGAAGAAAGAGCCTGCACATTCTATTTTTCCCCTCACAGCCTGTATTATAGATTTTTTGGGCCCCTCTCTGTTCTTCTTAGTACCTTGCTTGGTGGCACTTAATTTTCGTCAGGTACTGATCAACCACGATCGCTGACAGCTCTCACTGCCATGCCAGCGCTACTGTGTCTGAATGTTACCACATCTTCCAGTCACTCCTGCTAGCCATAAACAGTTGCAGCATTTAGACCCACACTTCCTAGCTTGAACAATGCTCAAATGGCCCCTTCCCCCCAATAGAATATAGCTTCACTTACTTCAGCACCTTCCCCCCTGACCGGATTGGCAGAGGCAGTGATCCGAGTCTGACAAACTAGTGGCTGAGGTCTCATCGGCTCATTGGCACATCGGCACTTTGCCAGCCCCCCCTACTCCCCATGAGTGAACAAACAAACCCATTCAGATGGGCATTCAGATAATACAAAGTCCAAACACATGGCATGCCTGCCATCTGCCGGTTTTTACATTACCAGAGCATCTGAGCGAGGCATAGGAAGAAATTTTCACTTCATAGGATTCAGCATCTTACCTTGACTATCTTTAAGACTGCAGGCCCCGATGGTGATCACTGGCTGACAAGATGAATTGTTCCTCAGTCTTTCCTCCTCACACTCATGATGGAGAGGGAGATAGATTGCCCCAGAAAATGCAAGGTTTGCTGTGCGGCACGTCATCTACCCTGTATCTGTGGGAATGTGTGTCACTTTGCTATTGGCCAACTGATCTGATGAGTTTCTTCACGGTGATTGGGTGACAAAGGCAATGATTTTAGAGTCGAACTGACAATACAAACAGAAGAAGTCATTGCTGATTGTCAGCACAGACTACCAATCACTTCTTACACCACAGCCAGCAAGTGTACATTTCTTTTACAAAGTCGGATGTTGATTATTGAGCAGATCAGATCATCAGCCTGATCCCAACCCCCCACCCCACCACCAAAGACTGTAAAAAGTCATTGATTGTTTTCTGCCTTCTAATTGCTGTAAATAAAATTAAAAATACACAATTTTCTTTTTCTACATTGATCAAAGATATGGGAAGGGGCACATGCCCCCTCGGGCCCTATGGGCATGACGTCACTGGCCTTAGCATGGACTCCTTCTACCTGGATTGGGAGTGGGGCCTACAGATAACTAGGGCAATGGGAACTTGACATCATTGTCCATCTTGGGAAAAATGACCTAGCTAGAGAGAGGGTAGGGTAGTTCAGGGGAACTTCAGGAGCTGGGGGCTCAAGCACAAAATCGCAGATGGCATTCTCTAGGTGCTACCTGTAAAGGGAAGACAGCAGGCAAGGGAATGCCACACCAGGACCTTAAATGAGTGGCTGAGGCATGGAGCATATAGAGGACTTTGGCTAAATTGGGGACATGGGGACCAACCTGGAAAGATTGTGGATTCTATAAGAGATGGCTGGCATCCTTCTAGGAAGGGGACCACAGTGCTCAGTGGAGGGTTTAGATGCTACTTGGATGAGCATATAAACTAGCCATGGAGAGGTGGAAAAACTAAGGGAGGCAGCACTGGCCTCCCTCCAGATGACAGCAAGATAGAAAGGAAGATCCTGAGGGATAACAGTATTCCAAGAGCAGTGTCGCAGGGAGTCAGTAATAGGGACAAAGAGTAAAGGGCAAGGGACACAGTTGGAAAGGGGAGGTAAATGGTTCAAGGGGTAAAAGGAGCAGGATAAACAAAATGGGTTGATCAGGAGAAAAAGTAGGTGGTGGTAGCATGGATAAGCGGGGCAGAAAGCATGGGGCATTGAGAGGGGAAGTGAGAACGTGTGGAGAGTAAAGTGTGCTAATGCCAGGAGCCTTGGAAGCAAAAGTGAACTGAAGGCTATCATGGCAGAGGCTAACCTGTATCTAGTGGCCATTACAGAGGTGTGGTGCACCATACACCACGAGTAGGACATAGCCATATTGGGCTACTCACCTTTTAGCAGAGACAGGGCTGGGAAGAAGAGAGGAGGGGTGGCATCGTGCGTGAGGGAGGGAATAAAATCCACTGAAGTGTACGTACATCAACTTGAGAAGGGTCTAGAAGAGGCACCGTGGGTCATCCTGGAGATGGGCTGTGGGACTGCTATCCAGATGGGGTAGTTTACAGACCACAAGCACAAGGGGAAGAAGATAAAGAGGTCCCCAGGAGAGGCCATCATCAGCTTTGTAGGGAAGTGGGAGGTGCCGTTAGTTGGAGAATTCAGTCTACCGGATGTGGAGTGGAACCTACCAGTTGCAGCTTCATCAAGGAGCAGGGCCATCTTAGATTCCTTAGATGGAACTTTTCTCAGGCAGCTTCTAAAAGAACCTACTAGGAGTGGGGCAGTGTTGGACTTGGTACACACAGAGACGGCATTCAAACATTACAGTGGAAATCCCTGGATACCAGTGATCAGCATACAGTGTGGTTCAATGTGAGGAAATGAACTGAGGTGAGTTACATGATGACAAGGGTCCTGGATTTCAGGAGGGCAGATTTCAAAGAAATGGGAGACTTCCTCAGAAAATGCCTCGGTGTGGGATAACGAGGGAGGCGTGAAAGCACAGTAGAACGGAATAAGGGAGGGCATCATTAAGACAGCGAGCCTCTGTGTGAAAGAGGCAAGGAAAGGCAGGACTATTATGGCTTTTCAAGCAGGTGGCAAAGGCAGTGAAAGAAAAAAGGCCTGCATTCAGGAGGCATGAAGAAACTCAAAGGGAAGAGGACAGAGAAGTGTGCCAGGCCAGGCAGAAGGAAACTGGAAAGATGATTAGGTGAGTTAAAGCACAGACAGAGGAGGATTGCAGGGGAAGTGAGTAAGGGTGAGAAGCCTTTTTCCAATATGCCATCAAGAAAAGAAAAGGTGGAAGTGGGAGTGTGAGGATAAGAAGGGTGGAAGGGTGAGACTGTGCAGAAGAAGGCCAAGACAAAAAAAATAGACATTTTGAATAGGTACTATTACTCGTCTTCCGATGGGGGCTGGCTACAGAGAAGAATGAAGATGGGAGGGAAGACACAAGATGATTTTAAGGAAATAGTACTGAAAGGACTTGCAGCCCTGAGAGTGGATACAGCTGTGGGACCAGATGACATGAATCACAGGGTACTGAGGGAGCTAAGGGAAGTGCTAGCAGCACCACTGATAGCCTTGTTCAACATCTGACTGGAAACAGGAGTGGTTCTGAAGCACAGGAGAAAGACTGACATGATGTTTCTGCATAAGAGTGGCAGCAGGGAGGAATCTAGCAACTAAAGGCCAATCAGTCAAACTTTAGTGGTGGGGAAACTAGTGGACGCCTCACTAAAAGAGAGGGCTGGTTGATTACATAGAAGATAATGGGCTGCAGGACTACATGCAGCACAGGTTCATGGGTGGAAGGTCATGTCAAGTGACTCTGATAGGGTGACTTTGACAGGGTGAGCAGAGAAACAGACCAGGGGTTGGTAGTGGATGTAGCTTATCTAAACATCAGCAAGACCATCAACACTGTGCTACACAGAAGAGTGACGGGGAAGCTGATCAATTTGGGGGGGGGAGGTGCAAAATGGTATATTGGGTTTGTAACTGGTAATGGATAGGAGGCACAGGGCAGAGGTAAATAGCACACACTGTAAGGACGAGAGGGTGACCAGAGGGAACTGCAGGGTTCAGTGCCCAGTTAGTCCTCTTCAATGTCTTCATAGGGGATATTGCAGAGGAATAGAAGGAAGGTCTGTTTGTTATTTTGCAGATGACACCAAGATCTGTTAGGAGAGCATGGAGACAATGATCAGGATCTACAGAAATTAGAAGGGTGGTCAAAGGTATGGCAGTTGGGGTTCAATGTTAAAATGCAAAAATCATGCACCTAGGCACAGCAGTCCTGTTGCTGAGTATAGGATGGTGTGCGTATGGTAGTGCAGGCAGGAAAGAGATCTCTGAGTTATTATTTCAAAAGACCCCAAGGTGACAGTGCAGTGTGACAAGGCCATGGGCAGGGCTAGTGGGATGCTGAGATGCATAAGGAGGAGCATCACCAGCAAAAAGAGGGAGGTGATGCTGCCACAGTACCACTCTCTTGTACGCCTACACCAGAATACTGTGTCCAGTTCTGGAAACCACACCTCAAGAAAAACAGACAGGGTGGAGGCTGTACAGAGAAAGGCACCTAAGTTGATGCAGAATTTGTAAAGGAAGCTCTATGAGGAGAGACTGAGGGATCTCAATATGTACTCTATGGACAACAGCACAGTGAAGGGTGACATGATTGAGATCTTCAAGTACCTCACAGTAGTGAACAGAGTGCAGTGAGGAAGCCTCTTCCAAAAGACAATGAGCTCCAGGACTGGGGAGCAGGCAATGAAATTAGAGGGGGGAATTTCAGGAAGGATGTGAGGAAATGCTTCTTAACGGAAAGGGTGGTAGAAGCATGGAACTGACTGCCAGTTGAAGCTGTAGAGGCCAGAATGGTGGGAGGCTTTAAGCATGCATGGGATAGACACAGGGATATATTACAGAAACAGGGAAGGGGACCATCCCCAGAGACCAGTTAAGGTCTGCGGAGGGACAATAGGGAGGAACCTTGGGCAGGCTGGGTGAGCCTAGGTCCTTTTGTTAACAATTTTCTGTTTCTTTTTTCCACAAAGGTTCTTATCCTCCTTGGTGGACTTGGACAGCTGTCAGCCCTGTCCCTGTGTTCAGCAGTCATCCATACCTCTCCTGATCCAGAAGCTTGTTCCTCCACAGATTTCCCAGGCTGGTGGTGGTGGGGGAGGGCTGTCCTCCCAGTCAGCATACATATCCAAGTCATGTCCAAGACCAGAGTGGCAGAGCAGACCACTGGGACACCGGCAGGGCTTCACAAGGCCAGACTCTATATTTTCCACTTTTCTCATTCTGCCGCTGTGCTGTAGCACCACTACATGCGCATGGAGGTGCACTCACCCTACATCACGCAGCGCCCTCTTAGTCACTCGCAACTGAACTACCACGGGCCTCCACCCCGTGGCAGTCATTAGCTAACATAGCTTTGCGACCTTCCCTGAGAGAGACCCCCTGGATGCTTGATCTTTTCCAACCCACTGACCTTCAGGAGCCCGTGCTTGTTCTCAACATGAGTCGGCTCATGGCAGGAGGTAAGGCATGCTATGCCTCAGCACTCCACGCCACCATGCCGGCTCCTGTTTCTATCTTTCTAAAGGCTTATCTTCTGCATGAATCAAAAAACAAATGCATCATTATTTCATGCTTGATATTTTCCAGGTATATTCTTTCTCAGCATGTACAGTATGTATATAGACACATAGAAGTTGACGGCAGATAAGGACCTCAAGGCCAATCCAGTCTGCCCATTTCTTTTTCTACCTTATGAATCTGCCATTGGCCTTTGCTCTGTCAATGGCCTATCTATTGATACTCATCTGTATTTCTGCCTTATGCCTATCCCATACCTGTTTGAAGCCCTGCACTGTATTCATATCCACCACTTTCTGAGGTAGGCCGTTCCATGCATCCACCACCCTTTCTGTGAAAAAGAACTTCCTCACATTACCCCTTAATCGGCCTCCCTCTAATCTCATGCTGTGTCCTCTTGTCCTGCTATTTATGTTGCTTGCACGCATGTGCAAGAAACATAGTGCCATCATCCGAGTTTTCGGAGGTGTGTCAGCCCGCCTTCCAATGCAGTCAGTGTGTTTGCAGGCGCAGCCCCAGTTCCCCAATCACTGCTGCAGCTGTCTATGACAAGCTGAAAATGCAGTGGCATACAGTTGAAGGGAGAGCTCTGCTTGAGTGAGCAGAGCTCCCCCCACACACACACGCGCAACTGCACACTGCATGCTCATGCGCCTTCCCTCACTGTACGGCCGACGGGGTGCCCAATCCCCCGTCGGCTCCACGCCCTCCCAAAGCATCCAGGTGACACGCTGGGAGCCCACCCCAGCATGGCAATATCATGTTATGGCCGACGGGGGTGCCCAATCCCCCGTCGGCTCCACTGTCTCCCCCCAGTACAGGGTGCCACGCTGGGAGCCCACCCCAGCGTGGCAACAGATGCCATGGCCGACGGGGGTGCCCAATCCCCGCCGGCTCCATGCCCCCAGCCATCCTTCTGCCATGCTGGGAGCCCACCCAGCGTGGCAAACGCCCCTGTCCATCATTTAAAAAAAACCTGTAAGAAAAAAACGGTCCCGCAGTTTCCTGCCCCCACAACCGCACCCACCCACTGTGCACCCTGCCTCCCCTACACCCCTCACCCCATACTTACCTCCGTAGTCCGGGCGCAACGATCTTCGTGGACCGGGAACACGCCTGCACTCTTTAAAGCCATCGCAACTGAGGAAATGCGGTAAGCTGTATAATGGGATAGATAGGGTTTTTCAACTTTGTTGCATATCTCAGGCATTTTTGGAATTTTTGCACCAAATTTTCAACATGGGGTTTTTGGGACCCCTCCTCATGAATTCTTGCACTGTCATGGTGTTACTCGGGCCTGAAGAGTGATTTCGCAGCCACTGCACAAAATCACCTTTCTGGAATGATTAACGAAACGACACCACCAGTGTTCAAAAGGTGGGCTCTCAAAAAGCCTATTTTGAAAATTTGGTGGAAAAATTCCTAAAAATGACTGTTTTACGAGCGTGCGTTGGGCAGTTCCTACGCAGGCTTGTAAGTTTGCGAAATTTCAATATTTTCACTCCAGATTTTCAACATTGCCATTTTACCACACCTCCTTATGAGCAGTACAGCTGTCATTTTTCACATCTCACTCGAAAACATTTTCCACCATGTAGCGCACAATGGCGCAGTCGGTAGCTAAATCAATGTATGGGACAATTAAGAAAATCACAGTGACACTGTTCATGAGCAGAGGTCTTAAATGGCTATGTTGAAAATTTGGTGTAAAAATTCCTAAAAATGACTGTTTTACGAGCATGCATTACGCAGTTCCTACGCGCGCTCGTAAGTTCGTGAATTTTCAATATTTGCACTCCAATGACTTCCAAATTCCTAAACAGCACATAGAAGCAAGCAACATTCAGCACTGATAAATGCTTGTTCTATACTGAAACATTTTAGACTCTTTCACCTTGTTAATGCCCTTAAGGTGTTTGGATGTTTTGATCATATCACCTCTCTCCCTCCTTTGCTCTAGGGTATACATATTGAGCTCTGTTAATCTGTCCTCATATGTTTTCTGATGCAGTCCCTGCACCATTTTGGTTGCCTTTCTCTGGACTGCCTCAATTTGGTTAATGTCTTTGTGAAGGTGTAGCCTCCAGTACTGCACGCAGTACTCCAAATGGGGCCTAACCAGTATCTTGTAAAGAGGGATTATTACCTCCTCTTCCAACTTGTGATACCCCTTCTAATACACCCCAACATCCCCCTAAAGTTACCTACTGCTTTAGTGGTGTGCTTGGATGATTTCAGGCCATCGGTGATGATGATGCCCAAGTCTCTTTCTTCCCTTGTGACTGCCAGCAACTCCCATCCCAGTCTATAGGTGGCTTCAGGGTTTCTCTTCCCTATGTGCATGATCTTGCACTTCTTTGCATTAAACCCCAGTTGCCACTCTTCCAACCATTTTGCTAGTTTATCTATGCTAGTGGTATTTATGCTCGTATGTATGTATGAGGCAGCATACAGATGGCAGCATTTCTTTTTTTAATAGAGCTGTTTCTTTTGTAGAGGTTCAGGCTTGGCTCTCATCCCCAACCTGCCTCCAGGCCACCCACCAATCTCCCCAGGACTCCATGCCTTCTTCCTCAATGACTTTTACCCATGTGGCAGGGCCAGAGAGGGAGGGCCATGGTCAAGGTCAAGGCAGGTGTGTGTGACTACCTAACTACACAGTCTCTGCTGTTCCAATTTTCTGGATTTTTTCCCAAGGACAGGGCATATGCACTGTCTGTCATGTGCATTGAACGTGAAGATGCCATATACACTTGAACACATATGCTGTCTCTTAGAGACAAGGCCACTTGCAGTACCACCCAGCCTCCAGTGTGTGGCAGCCAAGCAGTGGCATGTGCTGTACCCTCCTGAAGGAGGACAGCCATCCATGGATGCTTGATCCTCCTTCACCAGCTGACCCTGAGTGACACTGGTCTGTTTTGAAACAGGGTTGCTGGTGTGGCAGGAGGTAAGGTGCCCAGTGCCTTAGCACTTCATGCCACAGGGCTGGCTAGATGATGGCATTTCTGAAGCAGCAAGAAGGGAGTTATGTGCATTTCACTAGGTATCTGCTACAGTAGTGAAAACCATAGCTTCCTAAGTCTGACTGCCCACTCTTTTGTGTCCAAATCAAGCTCCACTATAATTCTGCCCCAATTCCACCACCGCAGCCCATTCAGGACTTGCAGACAGCTTGACACAGGCATGCCAGTAGAGGAAATATCTTACTTAATGAGTCAGCCATGTAGGGGCTGGGAAGACATTGTGCAACTTATTAGATCACTGCTAGACATCTGGATGTATCCTCACAATCTGAGGGTGGGAATTTGGACAGTACCAGTAACATGCTGAAGGTGTTGAATGATGCAGATATTACACATGCACCTTGTTATGCACAGGCACTAAATCTGGCGGTGAGTCATTTGTTTAAATCATGCACAGTTAAAAGAAACCTGTGACACTGTATGTGGCATCACTAGATATGCCCATCATTCTCCCAAATGCTCTTAGCTCCACTGCCATTATCAGCAGAAGCACAATGTTCCACAACATTGGAGAGACTCATGGAGCAGAAAACTTTCTTGGATATGGAATTTGAAGATGTGGCCTGTGCAGTATATCTATCATAGGTACTTGTTCCATTTCTGTGATCATATGATCAGGCCACTAAATATTTCAGTTGTGAACCAACATCGCTTAGCATGGTCATTCCTCTGGTGAGTCACACATGAACACCACGCATTCTATTACTTACAATTTTCACAGCAACCCAACAAACTCGGCCACTGGTATTGGTACCCATGGCAGCCATGGAAGTGGGGACAAAATGACAGCAATGACGGTGAGGGAGAAGATGGTGGCACCACTAGTTCACTGGAGTCTTAGCAACAGCAGCTGAAGCCACAGCAGCAGCATGCAATACTTACTAGAGAACTGGTAGAGGTGTTTCTGACACAACTTGCAGACAGATTTGACAGCATTAGATCAGACATGCAATTTGATATGTTAGCACTACTGGATTCCAGGTATAAATATGTGTTCATTCCTCTCTGGATGCATAGACTTTATCAAGCAGAAACTGTAGTATACACATATGGTGGAGCAGCAAATACAGCTTGAAGACACCAGTGAGAATGTTCATACACAACATCCTGGTTGTTGTTCTCCTTCTTTTATCTTGCTGTCTCACATGGTGTCATTGCCAGTACCAGGTATCAAAGTGACAAGAGTGAAGACTTTTATTACAATGATTATAGGACAACCAAAGACATTTTAGTACTTTCTAATACTGAATGCTGGCGCTGCTCAGACAGTTTGGAGGAAGGCTTGGACCAGTTAGCAGAATATAAGATGCAGTCCCTACCCAGTTACAAGAGCATCGCTTAAACAGCACCATCTAAACTGCGCTGTTAGGACCGTGTAATGCCTGAATAACGACAGGGGTAGAATAGCGTACATCAAGTATCACTACCCTGTAGCTATTCAGGCAATGGTGAGGGTGGACAAGTAAAAGAAAAGTGCGTAGCTGGCCTAGCTGCTCCCATGATGGGGAGGGTTAAGGCAGCAGCAGCTCGAGCAACACAAAGCAGGAGACCAGGGTTCTGTTCCTGGTCTCCCGACACATGCATTTTCACTTTTCCACCCATCTGAAGTGTAAATATTTTTTCTATCACCCGAGACAAAAATTCAAACCCTCCCCAAGTTTCTCCTTTTCCCAGAGATCTGTGCCCCCTCAGAGTTGGTTATATAAATTACAGGGGATGTGGGGGACAAAACCCTCCTGCAAAACAACAGTGTAAAATCTGCTTTTTTAGTAATGACAGCGGTCATTGGTTTGGTCTCCGACTGTTACCATTGGCACTGTTTTTATTTGCGATGTGGTTACCTAGTGCTGTTGTTGACGGCGCTGTCCTGATAGTCACAATTGTGACCTAGCACCATGCAGGTTAATCTAGCAGAGTTACTGACCAGCAGATATAGTAATCCTATCAAATTTGGGCAAGAAAAGCAAGTAATTTCAAGGATGCCCTCAAGACTGGTTGCTAAAGAGAGATAGCCTTTCTCAAACATAACTTATCAAGGATCAGCTTAGCCTGTTTATTCAATAATTCACATGTCCAACAAGTGGCATCTATTACTATTCTAACTCTTATACCTCCTTGCGTCAAGTTTCCCTGGGCTCCTCTCACTGGTACTGGCACCACAGTCAAGCTCACCACTCCCAGCAGTAACAGCATGACTCTTCCTCCTGATAGCACTACACAAACTTTTCCACTGTCATCACCGACAAGCTCAATATGATCAGGTGTGCCACTGAGCGCACACAGTTAGTATCAGTTAAATAAGACCTGTCACCAATCCACCATGAATGGTATGGCAATGAAATAAGTGACCTGACCTCACACACAAAGGTATGCACAGTTCTTCAGTCAGACCTCTTATAGTCAGTAGTTAACTGCTACAGGTTTGGCTGCCAGTACTAAGTTCAATTAATGTAAAGAAGAAGGAAGGAAGGAAGGAAGGAAAGAAAGAAAGAAAGAAAGAAAGAAAGAAAGAAAGAAAGAAAGAGAGAAAGAGAGAAAGAGAGAAAGAAAGAAAGAAAGAAAGAAAGAAAGAAAGAAAGAAAGAAAGAAAGAAAGAAAAAGAAAGAAAGAAAGAAAGAAACTATCCATGCATGGTTGGAAATAATTGTAAAGGCAATATAATGTCCTACATTTGATGTCTTTTCATTTATGTTTTATTTTATTATGCATCACTTTTTCGGGTAGTGAGATAATTACTGTATCATTTGAATATAAATGGAGCCAGAAAATAAAAGCAATTGACATGGAGGTAAAGCAGAGACAGGTGGGTAGGAGTATATGCCTTGAGGTCAGCAATGAATAGTAACTACTACTATGGTTCACACTGGACAGTGGCACTCTTAGTGGGTTTTGCAGTCTCCGTCACAGCACCACAAACAGTAATCCACAGCAGATGCATGCCAACAGCACTTGCCACAAGTAAGCTATGGTAATTCATATTCATTGTTGACCTTAAGCATTTCTAACTCCCACCACCACCACCACCACTATTTATAGTCTGCTTTACCCTATGTCAGTTACTGTACTGGGACCCTAAGTGGTTTTGCTGAGTTCTAGAAGTTAAACTGAACTTGTGGGGCTAAACTTGAAGCTGAATTGAAGTAGTCACTGTCTCCCTTCTTTCAGCCTTAGATTACAGAACCTTTGAGAGTAAACAAATGTTTGAACAGGTTTACAATTTTGGTGCAGCTCAGACCCATGGTTCACAGTCCTATGCTCTAACCACTTGGCTGGAGTGACTGTTGTTTGGCATGGTTTTCAATAGAGATACATGGATAGTACAATAATCACTCTGAATCATATATGCAGATAGATCACATATCTGCATCTGGATAAATTATCCCAAACAATGGATAATTTGACTGTATAGTCCCAGATGATCTGGAAATGCATCATGATAATAACTGGCCAAACACAAAATAGTGCTAGAGGGTGCATACCAAGTTGAACTGGCCTACCTGGACATTTCTAGGTGCCACTCCCCCCCCCAGTTGGGTAGCTACCCATGTCTCAAACTCTGAAAATCTTTGCATACAATATATAATCTATTTGCTAAATAAATTGAGTGTCTTGATCACTGCAAGAAAATGCAAGATACACACACACAGAACAGGTATAGCAAACTGAAGTGGAATATAGTTATGAATATGTCACCCCAGGCCCTTCTTAGAGATTTTCCTTGTGGGCCCCTAGTATCAACTTTCCAGGTGTGCCACAGTCCGACCTTGAATGCTTAGCAAAATAAATGGGCAGTGCAAATGCCTGACACACTCTCTAGTTAGTTCAAACCTTTGTGAGCAGAAAGTACCTCTGAAACTCTGACTTAGATTTGTATGCAGCCAACATCTGAAGGCTGAAATATAGCCATACTAGTGCAGAAATGAAATGTACCTGCAAGTCTAGAGTCTTGCTGTAGTGATTGTGAATGGAGTGATTGATGCAACAGCTGGGCTGCAGTTAGGGTCCTAACATACTAACATACTAGATGCCAGCAGAGTAGGCCTATTGGTCTATCAAGTCTGCTCATGCTTCAGCACCCTGATTGGGTACTATAGCCCTCTATCTGTATCCTTCCACTCTTACTTCATTCTCATTCCCTTAAATCCTCCACACCATAGTTTCTTGGGGGTAGCATTCCTGGGTGCAGAAAATGCATTACAAGGGACCACCCTTGTGGGAGGCACAGTGCTGAACAGCCTTGTCACTGGAGTGCATTCTTATAGTACATTCAAGCCTAGGCCAGTCCCTAGGAGTATAAGAATGTTTCCCCAAGGACCCCAGTAGAGCAATACAGCAGCAAGACTGTTACATTTGAGGTACTGCTGGGATTTATGGGGTTGTCTGGTACTACAGAAAATCTGAATCTAAATATCACTGTGGCAACAAGAAACCAAAGAGGAGAGAAACTGTCAGTTTTTCCATTGGAATTCTGTGACCACACTGTCCAAAACTGAGCTGGTGCACAGAACATCAGGAGCATTCATCCACATGAATATGAGAGCATGAGAAGAGTGAGTTCCTTTCATTCAGAAAGAATGAGTCCAGATTATGTGTCTCTCCCACCATTGGTCATCTGCTATGGTGGGGCAGTGATGATCAGCTGCAGAGTCAGCCTTCAGGAGGAGTTAGGGAGGAACAGAAAGGAACCACATGGCTCCAGTCCAAGGACAACATAAGCAAGTCAGTGCGTGCAGCAGTGCAGTGGAGACTGGAGAAGAAAGGTATGATGCATAGATTTGTCTCTTGTGTGACAAAATGAGTAGCCAGTGTTGGCATTTGTGACAGCAGTGGTCCAAAAATCAAACAACCCTGCAAGAAAGGAGAGTGAGTCTGCCTAGCTAGCCCATACATGGTAATTAGCATTTGGCCCACAGCAGAGGTAAGATAGTCCCCAGGCAGGGTCCCTAATGGTCTGCAGCACTTTGTCCTGATTTCTGCAGCAGGGCTTTAGATTTCTTCGGCAGCATTTTCTGATTTCTGCAGAATGATTTATTCATTTTGTGGCAAAATGCAGTCCTGCCATTGGCTAAATGTGATGTGATGTCATCAATGACATCACATGCCAAGACAGAAGAGGGCTTCAGGATGAAGGATATGGGGAAAGGAGCCGGGCACTATGAAAAAACTGTCTAATTGAATGAAAATTCACCAAGAGCAATGAATTCTGTGGCACTACATATATTCTACGGCATGATACAAACTTTGCAGAAAATTCCACAACCACAGAACCACATAATTCCAGGGGCTTTGTCCCTAGGAAACCCTATCACAGAAACTGAGGAGGCTTCCACTATTGTTGCCCACTCCTAAACCATCAACTACAGGTGCAACAAATACTAAAAGCATGGTTGGGGATCAGAGTCCATGGTCCGGTGGGGTTTGGACATGTGAGAGGAGCCAGAGTACAAAGTAATTCCTCCTCCTACATTCACACTGTATAATCTGGGAGTAGGTAAAAGTGACAGCACAGAAGACCCTTGCAGAATCAGCCATGGCCCAATCCCATCCAATCTAAATTGTTTTGGAATCTACAGGCCAGAACAACAGGCCTCAGGGTGTGGACACTAATGCTACTGTATGAGGTGGCTGGCTGAGAAGGCCTGTTGCAGCATTATGAAGGTACAGTATGCCAAGCAGACAAAGAGCTGGCACAAAATATCAAAGAAATGTGGGGATCACATTCCACTACTCTCCATCTGGGTGTGGGAGAAGGTAGAAGTTTGACAGTAAGGCTTTTATTTACCAGGCAGTAGCCACACCATCTCTGCCTTAGACAACAAGTTCATAACCTCTGTCATGCACCTGCCCTCCATCAGCCTGGGGAAAGATGAGTTTTCCAAGGTGACAACCAAACCTGAATCAGGGACAGTGCAGAAAAATATAATTTCAGAGTGACTTGACCACCAGGTGAGCCATCAAACTGTTCTTGTTCTAATTGCAGAAGTTCGTTTCATCAAAGTTGGGCTCTAAGTGTTGATGAGCAGCAAGGATAAAATACAGGGAGGGAGTCATTAGTGTCACAAGGTATAATGGTAGTGACACCACATGCAGTTCAGTACTAGTACCGTTGGCAGTGATTACTGTTCCTGGGACATTTTAGATTTTTGCATTTTAGTTTCAATGAAGCAAAAGAGACAGGCAGACAACGGCAAGACAGGCCACTTTTAAAACTAACAAAATGTTATTATTGTGTCATTAACACTGACAACCTGCTATTGCAAAGTGGCTGGAACAAATTACAGCTCTACAATTGGCATGGAAGAAAGTGTAAGGAAGGGGGAAAGAGTGAAAGCAGGAGAGAGCAGTGTAAAAAGACCCTATAGAACGGATATTTTTGTTTATTTTGCCATTATCAGCTGGTTTTGGCCGCCTTACTTCTTTCTGGCACAGCAGACAAATTTCCATACTAGAGAGAAAGAGAATATAAACTGAGAGAGAGAGCCTTCAGTCCTCACCCACTCAAATATGTAGTCCCACTTCCACAGTCCCAAGCAAACAAATCGCTCAGATTTGATGTGACTGTGCAGTGCCTTCCAAGTGAAGAATCTGACATTCTTTTCAAAGCACGAGGATATTGGTAGGCAATGCATGTAAACTGACAAAAGGCATAGCCTTTATGCACTGACTAAGCTGTGAGCCACCCATACACAGTAAAGGGCAGTTGTATTCAAATCATTATTATTTGTGAAGGAAATGCTGACAAGGACACCTACTCTTTTCTTTTTTTAATTTAATATGCTATATTGGGTTACATAAAGACACGACAGCAACATAACAGTACAACAACATGGCCCTGCTCTGCCCCAACCTGGAATCATACAGATATATACCCAACCTGGATAATAGAACATTTTATACATGTAATGGCTTTGTGAATTCATAGAGACAGGTTATTAGGAAGGTCCCAGAATTCTGCAGTTGCGGAGTTTTATGCAGAACTTGCAACCTGCTGCAGAATATATGCAGTGTCACAGAATTTACTATTTTTGGTAATTCTTCACCAACCTTTATAGTTTTTCCATAGCACCTGGTTCTCTTACCCCTACTTTTTTATCTGCAACCCTTCCTCTATGCTCAGCATGTGATGTTATCAATGATATCGCATCATTTTTATGTTGCTTGCACTTATGTGCAAGAAACATAGTGCCATCATCGGAGATTTCGGAGGTGTGTCACCTCCTCCTCCAATTCACTCAGTGTGTTGGCAGGCATGGCCCCTGTAAGCCAATGCATTCTGGAGCTGTCTGACAAGCTCCAAAATGCATGACTTGCCACAGTTGAAAGGGAGCTATGGCAGGTGAACGGCGATACGATATCAGCTGCTCACGCGCAATCCCACAGACCTTCCACGGGCGTACACCTCCCGCCTCCCGCAGATACGCACTGTATAGCCGACAGGGTGCCCAATCCCCTCGCCGGCTGAGCTGCGTCCCCAGTAGTAAGTGCCACGCTGGGAGCCCACCCCAGCGCGGCGCTTATCCTAGGCCGACGGGGTGCCCAATCCCCGTCGGCTGAATGCCCCCTCAACCATCCTTGTGCCATGCTGAGCCCACCCCAGTGCAGGCAACGCCCGTGTCGTCTGCTTTTTTTTTCTGCAAAGAAAAACGGTCCCACGTAGTCTCCTGGCCCCTCCCACAACCCGCACCCACCCACTGCGCACTTGCCTCCCACCCCCTCACCCCATACTTACCTCCGGACCTCGGCGTGATGATCTTTGGTGGACCGGGAACACGCCTGCACTCTTCAAAGCCGACCGCGAACTGAGAAATGCCGGTAAGCTGTATAATGGGCTAGATAGGGAGTTTCAACTTTGTTGCATATCTCAGGCATTTTTGGAATTTTGCGCAAATTTTTCAACATGGGGTTTTGGGACCTTCTTTCATGATGATGTTGTGATGGCGTTGATTCGAGCCCGAAGGGTGATTTCGAGTCACCGCGAGTCACTGCGCAAATCACCCTTCAGGCCTGAATAATACCGGTGACAGTGACATCATTCATGAGAAGGGGTCCCAAAAACCCCATGTTGAAAATTTGGTGCCAAAATTCCAAAAAATGACTGTTTTACGAGCGTGCGTTGCGCAGTTCCTACGCAGGCTCGTAAGTTCGCGAAATTTCAATATTTTCACTCCAGATTTTCAACATTGCCATTTTACCACACCTTATTATGAGTAGTACAACTGTCATTTTTCATATCTCACCCAAAATGTGTTTCTGCTCATGCAGCGCACAATGGCGCAGTCGGTGTGCGAGATCAATGTACGGGATAAATTAAGAAAATCACAGTGACACTGTTCATGAGCTCAGGTGTTAAAATGGCTATGTTGAAAATTTGGTGAAAAAATTCCAAAAAATGACTGTTTTATGAGCTTGCGTTGTACAGTTCCTATGCACGTTCGTAAGTTCCCGAATTTTCAATATTTTCACTCCAGATTTCCAACATTGCCATTTTGCCACACCTTCTTATGAATAGTACAGCTGTCATTTTTCACATCTTACTCAAAATATGTTTCCGTAATATAGCGCACAATGGCTCAGTGTGAATCAATGTCACGGATAAATTAAGAAAATCACAGTGACACTGTTCATGAGCAAAGGTCTTAAATGGCTATGTTGAAAATTTGTAAAAATTCCAAAATGACTGTTTTACGAAGCGTTGTACAGTTCCTATGCACGTCAGAAGTTCTCAAATTTTCAATATTTTCACTCCAGATTTTCAACATTGCCATTTTACCACACCTTCTTATGAGTAGTACAGCTGTGATTTTTCACATTCACCTAAACGCAGCTCACGATAGCGCATAGTGGCGCAGTCAGGTGCTGCAAATCAATGTACGGGACAACAAAGAAAATCACAGTGACACTGTTCATGAGCAGAGGTCTTAAAATGGCTATGTTGAAAATTTGGTGAAAAAATTCCTTCAGATGTTCTGCAATATTACTAATGAAGACATTGAACAGAACTGGCCCCAGGACCGATGCCTTCAGCACCCCACTGATCGCCCTCTCCCTAGACTGCATGCCATTTACCACCACTTCTGCCTCCTGTCTGTTAGCCAGTTTCTAACCCAGTTTATCACCCTTTCCCCATGCCCAGTTTACCCAGCTAGTTTATCAGCCTCCTATATGGGATGGTGTCAAGGCTTGCTGAAATCAAGGTAAGCGTTGTCCACTGCCCACCCTGATTCACTCTCTTTGTCACCCAGTCAAATAAATCAACCAGATTTATCTGACATGATGTCCCCACTGTGAATCCATGTTGTCTATGGTCCTGGGTTCCGATGGCATCCAGATGCCCCACTATCCTTTCTTTAAGCAATGTCTCCATGATCTTCCCCACTACTGAGGTGATGCTGAATGGCCTATTGTTCCCTGCCTACTCCCTGCTGCCGGACTTGTGTAGAGGGACCACATGTGCCCTCCTCAATTCACTCATGTTGAATGACTCAGTGAACATGGCTTCCAGAGGTACTGCTATCTCCCTTCGCAGTTCTGTTAATATCCTTGGCGTATGCCATCTGGTTCCATCGCTTTGTCCACCTTCAATTCTAGTGAGCTCCTGCAGACTCTTTGCCTTGAATGGATCTTTCATTGTCCACCTCTTCACCCCTTGGCAACTGCTGTACTGCTGTGGTCCCTTTGCCCCCTCCCACTCTTCTGTGAATACTGAACGGAAAGACACAGTGGATGTCTTGGGAGGAAGGCATGAAACTGTCACTTCCAAATACCTAAACAGCACATACAAGCAAGCAACATTCGGCATTGACAAATGCTTGTTTAACTAATGATAGGGATGCATTCTGCTGCAGAAAAGTATCATTCATGCTCTGTTTAAAAGGCCAGCTGAAAATGGCTTCCATCTAATATGAGGCCACATTCACCACTAGACGATCTTAAGATGTGTTTCCACTACCTGCCCAGTTCTTGTTTGTGCTGCGATGCAGTCTGCTCCATTCAGTCTGCAGCAATGCTGCTCCAGTTTACACATCAGCACCCCCAGCCACCTACTTCGGTGTGACATGGTTTCTGGCATTTCAGAAGAACTTATGTGGGGGGTGGTGGTGGCCGTGGCCAGCTGCTAACAGTAACAGGGTTGTATGCCTAGCCGCAAGTGAACCAGGCAGACTGGGTGGGCCAAGCAGTCCTTTTCTTCTGACATGCTAATCATGTCCAATTTTACCATAACACTAGATGAGGCAATGAGGGAGGCACATGTGAATTGGTCAGCAGGTCCAGTTGATTCAGAGGTTTGGTGCAGGGTGCGCCTTGGGGTCGCAAAAGTGTAGGTGGAGCAGTTATTTACATGTTACCAAAAATGCCTGCACTGGCACACAACCCCAAAAAATCGAAGAATCACAGTTTTCTGCAGCTGAGCAACAAAGGCATTATTAAGGTTGGACCTCCTGGGTTGGGGCCCTAAATGTCTTGTCTGGGGCCCCAAACCTTTCTTTGCATAGCCCTACTTTTAAAAAAAATTTTTATTAAACTTCTTCCTAATTCCAGTCATTCTTTTCCTGCTTTAAGCACTTCAGGTGTTGTTAATTGGAGGGAATATGTAGGTATCCTCCAGCTGCAGCAATCGAGTAGGAACAGCAAATGGCAGTGGAGAAGTCTGCACTGCTCTCAGTCATATACTAATGCAGTCAACAACAGGCAGCATTAGGATACAAGCCATTACATCTGCATCGGCCTTTCTTTCACAAACATGATGGTGAAACTTCTGTTTTAGATCCAGATTTTCTTTAAAAGGAGGTAAAGTGCTCCAGCTACTGGCAGGTATACCAGGAATGATCTAGAACCTGCATCTGAGGTATCATTAGGGTAATTAATTATTTGGAGATCTATAGCACATATAATATATAGCATTATGGGTTCCTACAAAACAGCTTGGCAAGACCTTTAATGCATTTTTGAAAAGGATATGCCAGGTATACTAGTGGCTAGTGGCTGTTATGTAAATCCAGATGATTAACTGAGAGCAAAACACCATGGTGGATGTGGCAATTTGCAGCAAGAATAAATCTATAGCATGAACTGAACAAAGCATCCTTTTTAGATAACAACATTTGAAATTATTGTTTAAATATTTTTCCTTAAGCCTTTAGAGATGAATAGAAACATAGAATTCAGTGGCAGATAAGGACCACTCAGCCCACACAGTCTGTCCATTTTTGTCCCTGCCTATACTGTCACAACAGATATGACTTGGTCTCTGGTACCCCCTTGCTTCCCACTAAGAGTCCCTTGTACCTATCCCATGCATGTTTGAAACCCACCACTGTTTTGCCACATCACCTCCACTGGAGGACTGTCCCAGGCATCCATCACTTTTTCAGTGAAGAAGTACTTTCTCACATCTCTGTTGAATTTGCCCCCTTCCAGCATCATTCCATATCCCCTTGTTCTCATGCATCTTTTCCTTCGAAAAATGTTTCCATCCTGTACCTTATTTACCCCGTGAGGTATTTATAGATCTGTATAATATAATATCCCCTTTCTCCTTTCTCTCTTCCAGGGTGTATATACTGAGGTCCTGCAGTCTCTTCTCATAGAACGCCTGATGCAGACCCTGCACCATTTTAGTTGCCCTCCTCTGGACTGCGTTAACTCTGTCTATGTCCTTCCTAAGATGTGGTCTCCAGAACTGGACACAGTACATCAGGTGGGATCTCACCAACAATCTATACAGTGGTGACACCATTTTCCTCCTTCTGCTGATGATACCCCTCTCTGTGTACCCCAACATCCCACTGGCCATATCTAGTTCCTTGTCATACTGCTTTTCCACCTTGAGGTCCTCAGATAGGATTACTTCTAGGTCCCTTTCCTGTATGGTGACTATTAATATCTCTTCTCTCATTTTGTATTCTGTCTCCTGGTTTCTGTGCCTAAAGTGCATGATTTTGCACTTTTTTGGATTGAAACCCAGCTGCCATGCCTTTGACCACTCCTCAGGTTTTCTCAGGTCTCTGCTCATTCTCTCCACCCCCTCTGGACTGTCCATCCTATTGCAGATTTTGGTGTCATCTCCAAAAAGACAGACCTTCCCTGCAATGTCACTTACAAAGACCTTAAAGAGGTCTGTACAGTACTGAGTCTATTACCTTCAATCTACAATGTGACGCCTTTACCTGACAAGGGAGCAAAAGAGAGAGAGGACACAACATAATGGAACAAAGTGGGTAAAAAAACAACGAAAAGGTAACAGATATTTGTTATTTTGCACCAGAGAACACCAACATTCTGACAGCTTCTGGGGCCCTAGGTGGCCCTTCTGCTCATTTGTGGCCCTGGGCCCGAATAATATTTCATGTTAGCAATGCCTCTGTAAGCAACCCCCAATGCTCCTCCAGTCACATTTACATGATCTAATGATCTACACCAGTATAACTCATCTGCACTGCTACGCAATGGGTAGATCTGGCTGCGTTATATACGCTCTTTACATATGTATTGCCTTCCATTCACAAACATAATGGTGGAAACTTCTGTTTTAGACCCAGATTTGTAAGCACTTACAGTCACAATATAAACTCTGTGCTGGTTTATTTCATTTTACTATTCTACTCTACCAGGTATCAGGTCACTTTTTATCTTTTATTTATTTTTAATCAGCTTTTTCTCCTCCATCCCTGCCTCACACACCCCAATCCCCTACCTTCTTTTTAACTTACACATATTCAGGCACAAAACCCAGAGCATTCCACTACCACTACTGAGTAAAATGCCACAAAAGCTTGTATCTTATAAAAATCATTTATTTGTAGCCCAGCAAGGCTCATGGAGGTACTCATGTACTGCGGTCACAGGAGGAAAAAAGTCGAACGTTTTCATGCTTCCACACAAGCTTATTGCAGTTTTACTCACATATGCACTTTATCCTGTTACACATGGTGTTACTTAATGTTAGTGTTTCAATCTGCAGGGCATCTCATGTCACTTTAAATTTATCTTCACGTAATTACACTTGAAACTTTTAACAATTATGTAATTAATGTCTGCACAATAAAAGCACCTTGTAGTAAAACACTTGTGTGAGCTGTTATCAACCACTTGTATAAGCGCAAAAACATTAAACCATTTTCCTCCTGTGATTGTTGTACGTGAGTACCTCCAGAAGTCTTGTTTGTCTATAAATAATTTATTTTTATAAGATACAAGCTTTTGTGGATTTTACTCAGTGGAAGAAGGGTGTGTGCCTAGTTTTGTACTAGAATCTGTTGGTTAGTCCAAAATCCCACTTCAGTTGGATCGGCAGCCTGTGCTTTTGTTAACTTACACACACACACACACACACATGCACACACCACTTACACAGGATCAGCTACTAATGGGTGGGCAGTCACATCAGTAGTGCATTGGCCTACGAGGTATGCTTACATCAACCTCAGTGGTCTGGATGCATTTTTATATTTACTCCCCAGTGGAGCCATACGTTCAGTGATACACATGCATCGTATTATGTGCCATCATTCATGCACCTAGGGGCCACGTCTCTTCCCCTTGCTGTCAGCCGAGGCTGCAACACTACCTAGCCTTTGCTAGATGGCAGTCATGCTGTGGGATGCAAGACCCACCCACCTCAAAGGAAGAGAATTGCCTGATGGATGCGCCATCCCCACTTCCTCCGGCCAGCACTCTGACATCCGGAGCTCCTTCCCAAACTCTAAGTATTCTTATCAGTAGCTCTACAGCTGCAGGCAGACTGGCCCACATCAGGTTACTTAAAGGCACTGGCAGTTCAGGACTTTAAATAATAATCAATTATCTACTAGTACTCCCACTCTTGGAGGATATGGCAGAGCACAGCAGGTAGGTACTGTGATATTTGGTCAACCTGTACTACTACCTAATAACATTTTCAGTTCTTAAGTTATTACACTGGAGACAACTTAGGGAAATACTTGACAGTAGCATGGACCTGTTAAATGAATACTTTATGGTGCACATATTCAGTTGTGACTTTTAGGTAAAGTGAAGCCCTCAGAAATGATTATCTGGTAAAGGCAATTAACCAGCTTTCTAACAAACAAACAAAAAAGCTATGCCTAGAAAGGCAGTAGTGGTAGTAGATTGTATTTGTTTGGGGCGCCCTTCCCGGAAGGCTCAGGGCACCCTTACAGCAAGATTACAGGTAGAAACATACATAAATACACAGGATAGGGAACATTAATAATTTTTTTTTTTTAGTTGTTTAACCAGGTATAGCACACTAAGCTGAAAGCTTTTTTACAGGAGCAACCTGGGAGCACAAGGAGGTTAAGTGACTTGCTCAGGGTCACACAGTATGCAAGTGGAAGCTGTGGGATTCAAACCCAGGTCTGGTCTGCTGGATGTTACAAATTTGCAGCTCAGAGCCTTAAACCACTGCGCTATACTGCCTTCTACGTAACATATAATTAAAACATGCTCACCCATTCAAATTATAAAAGAGCCCGCCTCAGACCCCAAAAGCTTGTGGAAACAAGAATGTTTTAAGTTGATGCTTAAAAATGTCAGCAGATGGTGCCTCCCGGAGGTGCCACAGCAATGAATTCTACAACACCAGGGCAGCCACCTCAAAAGCTTGGTCCCCAGAGCTCTTCAGCCTTGCTCTGGGGATCTCCAGGAGAGCACTGATAGCTGATCTGAGGGGGTGAGATGGGAAATAGGGATGCAGGAGATCCTTCAGGTTACCCAGACCCAAACCATGTAGGGCCTTGTTGGTCAAAAGGCCTACCTTGAAAATGATGTGCCAGCACATTGGCAGCCAGTGCAGTTCGCTTAGCACCAGGGTGATATGGCTGAATCTAGAATGACTGATCAACACCCATGCCACTGCATTCTGCAGCAGCTGCAGGCATCGCAGTGCACCACCGCCAACCCCGAGGTAGAGGGCATTGCAAAAGCCAAGTCTCAAGGTCACAAAAGCATGGACCAGTGTGGCCAGGTCTTCAGGTGGGACAAAGGGCTTGATCCGAGTGATGTTCCGGAGATGGTAAAATCTGGTCCGGACAACTGCTGACACCTGAGAATCAAATGTCAGCTCGCTGTCAAACACAACACCCAGGTTCTTCACCCTTTATGAAACCTCCAGTTCAGTCGGGTCTATAAAAAGGCCCAGCCTATCACTGGAGGCTCCAGGCCCAACCTTCCAACCTGACCACTAGTACCTCAGACTTCCCGTGGTTTAATACCAGCTAGTTTGACACCGTCCAAGCCTGGATCTCGGTCAAGCATTTATTCAGCAACTCAACAGCTTCAGGTCTACCAGGTGTGAAAGACAGGTAGAGCTGAGTATCATCAGTATAACAATGAAAACTCAGCTCATACCATCTTATGACCGCACCCAGGGGCAGCATATACACTTCGAACAACATGGGGGAGAGGACAGAACCTTGGGGAACTCCACAGGGCAGGTCTCTCTGGCTCAAGGAACAAGGACTCAAACCAGCTGATGACCTTGCTGATGAGTCCAACATACTCCCTCAGCCTGTCCAACAACACCCCATGGTCCACAGTGTCAAACACTGAGGAGAAATTGAGGAGGACAAGAATTGTATGCTCTCCTGATCCCTCACCCATAGCAGATCATTCAACACCCTGACCAATGCTGTCTCTGTGCTATGCAATGCCTTAAATCAAACTGGAAAAGTTCATAAATTTGGAAGTCTATGAGATGGTCCTCTAGCTGTTCTGCTACCACCTTCTCAAGAACCTTCTCCAAAAAGGGAAGGTTAAGATAGGCTGGTAACTTGCCAGGACATCAGGGTCCAGTGATGGTTTCTTCAGTACTGGCTTAACCAGAGTCTATTTTAAAGACTCCGGAAAAACCCCAGCTGATAAGGAACTCCCGACAATCCCAGAAAAGACCAGGCCGAGGGCTTCAACACAGCTGACTAGTAGCCTCATCAGGCCTGGGTCCAGGTCACAGAACACTGGTTTCAGCCCAAGAATTATCCCACAGACCTCCTGTGCCATCACAGGCTGGAACTCACCCCAGGACAACAGATTGCAAACACTCACACAAGATACACCACTGCTGGAGGACTGAATTCTTCTTGGAGCAATCTTGGACCTCACAGAAGACACTGTCCAAGAAGAATCGAGCGAACTCCTCACATTTGTGAGTAGAAAAGGCTCAAATGGGTTCCAGACAGGCTGGATGTAATAGCCTTTCTACAACCCAGAAGAGCTGAGCCGGTCGATTCCTCCAGGCTACAATTGTCCTAGACATAAAAGCTGCCTTTTTCTGGATGATTGCATTCTGATACTCATCATAGTGAGTCATTAGAACCAGCTTGTCCTCCTGAGATCTTGTCTTCCTCCACCACCTCTCCAACCTCAGCCCCCTTGTGTTCAGCTTCCTTAGCTCCGCGTCAAACTACAGGGAGCCAAGGTGCGAGACAAGGGGGCGTACACAGATCAGCACCAGATGGTCGAGGGCCCCAGTGATAGCACAATTATAGGCCGCCACTGCTTCCCCTGAACCGCTAGTGCAAGCCTCCAACACAGACAAAACATCCAGTTCCAGCACCAGTCCCTCAGGTTGAACACCCCTCAAAGGGTGGAACTGGACCATTTCCAAAGGGGGTGGGACATTTAGGGGGAAGCTGAACCTGATGGTGGAATGATCAGACCAAACGACCCATTCAGTCTTGAAGGTGTTGATTTCAAGCCGCAGAGAGAACACCAGATCGAGCACATGGCCAGATTGGTGGTCCTGGACGTGGAATGCAGGATCAGGCCCAGAGTCTCCATACTTAGTAGGAGAACTCTGGCCCCAGGAGACATCACATTGTCCACCCAGGTGTTGAAGTCGCCAAGAATAATCCATCTCAGCAACTCCAACACCCTCTTGGTGACAAAGGACATCAACTCCTGCAAGAAGCCCCGGTCCCACCCAGGTGGACAGTAGAACAGGAGCACTCCCAACTCCATGCCGGGACCCCCCACACAGCCACACACTCCGAAGAACTGGTGTACCCAACTGGGTGCACCATCTGTCCCAGCTCTGACCTAAAACAGACCACAATCCCCCCTCCTCTGCGGTCCTTTCTCGGGCAGTGCATAACAGAGTACCTGGTCAGGACAGACACCTCTAGCACAACGCCTGAGGCATCCCCCAGCCAGGTCTCCATAATGCAAACCAGATTGACAGACTGAACAAGACCAGCCATTATAGCAGTCTTGTTAGCCATGGACCTGGCATTACAGAGCACTGCTGAAAGAGGGCAAAATTTTGTAACCGGTTCATCAGTTATCTGTCCTCTCAGTCTGGAGGATACCCTGGGTATAAGGGCAAGGCACGAGGGACCTCGCTCCAACTGTTTCCTTAACCCAGGGCATCTCCTGGTCCCCACAACCTGAATCGGCTCCTGGCAAACTACATCCTTCTTTTTCTCTCTCTCTTTCCTCTAGTACCCCTCCTCAAAATATCCAGCTCTTTACATCTCCACCGTGCACTGCAGCATCAAGCGGTGGAGTGAGGAAGAGGCAAAGATCTTAAGAAGAGATGGAGAGTAAGCCAATATTCGGGCCTGAGGACGAACCCCATCCTAAAACTATTACTATATATATATATATATATATATCTATAAATACTAAAATCTAAATTAGACTTACTCATCCAACCACTCACTCACACACACTCACCACACACCACAACCCCAAAAACCCTCCCTAGCCCCCAAAAATAAGTTAAACACTTTGCACAAAGGGAGTCAGATCTAAAACAAACCAATATAGTAAACAGAGACTAAGCCCCAAAACAGTCTGGGAATTTTCCACTGCAGTCCAAGAACCCAGAGGGCTCTCACCCCCCTGAGCAATTTATAGGTTCAGTTCCAGGAAAGTCCGATTACAACCAGGGCCTCTCACCTCCTGGAAGTCCAGAATCCTAAAGTCTAATAAGCCCTCTCATGGTAAATGTAGACTATAAGGATGTTTAGATCTGTTGCAAGAGATCAGACTTGTTAAGTGAATAATTGTGCTGTACACATTTTTACAAGGATTATTAATTGCATCTAAATATTGATGAGCATGTTTAATGCTCAGATAACCAGGTTATAATTTTGGTGTTACAGACAAGCAGTTGTAGCCATGAATAGTCAATCAAGCTCTATCTAGAAACAACACATGCAGTAGTCCCACAACTGCTGCCTGTTTAAACAAATGAAGTCAGAAAAGAATCATTGTGTTGTTTTCGTCTATGTTAAGTTCAGCTAGTAAAACAAGCAAGTTTAAAGCATGATTTTTCTTAAGTGAGATCACAGTGTTGATGATGTACAGTATGAAGAGGGCTAGAACTAGATATGTCAGTCGCCGGGTAAAGCACTGCTCTTCACATCACACAAAATACCACTGTATCAAATGAAAAACACTCTAATGGGCCAGCTCCCCCTGTAGAAAGAGTGAACTGCCCCTTGGATCTGCAATTTATTTAATTAATTGATAGGGTGTATGTCTGACTGGCAAACAAGATTGCCACTCCCATCTGTTCAGAGTCATGGCCTGTGCCAAAGACCTGGCCAGACCACTTGTAGAGAAAATAGTGGATGTCTGAGGTTTTAATGTGTGTTTCCTGTAGAAACATTATTGGAAGACTGTAGCCTGTAGTTCAATGGCTGAAGCAACAGCCATGCCCCCCTACCTGACCTATGTAAACTCTTCCTTCTTGCTTCATTCAGAAGTTTTTTCTTTGCCGGACGGAGGCTTTGTCAGACTGTTTTCTCCCTTGGGGCCTGCTGGGGCTTGCTTGTGCCATGCTTTTGATCAGTATTTGCTGCCTCCAGCTGCTGCTTTCTACTTGTGTTGCTTGTTTCCTGTTTTCCTATGTTTGCCTTTTGTTTTGTGTTTTCATTGGGGGCTTTCTAGTCTTCCTACCCTCCCATTCCCTTTGGTTGTATCCTACCATCATCTTGCCTTTTGTTTGTATTATTCTAATCCTGTGCCTGAGCTCTCAGGCTCCCTTTTACTCACTAGATAATGTGATTACTCACCAGACAATGCAAACCCTCAGTTCACTGCATTCTCTGTATGCTTCAACTCAACCTCCAGCTTCCCTTCCTAGCAATCCTCAGTTTTCCTACAATTGTTCTCATATGCTTCAGGCTCTCACTGTTGTGTCTCTGCTGTCTCCTGTGCTTGCACCTGGTCCAGGCTCATACTGCTCAGCATAGCTGACACTCCCTGTGTTTGTGTTATTCAGACTAATTTGTGGCTATTTCAGAATAGCCTCCTACCTCTCCCAGGCCACTTGCTTTGCCTGGCTTCTCCATCACTAACCTGCTACCTAATCTACAGCCTTGGAATTTTATCAAATCATAGTTTTACCACAAACCTTGCAGTTCATTTCTGACTTCTGCCATACTGAAAGTTTAACCATTCAATTAGCTCTATTTCTTTTTGGAGGGGGAGTCTACCTTACCAACATCACAGCTTCTTTTCTTTATGGTGCAACTTTCATTCATTAAATTAGCTGTTTGATCTCATGGTGCTCAGTCTGTGGCTTCCCTGTTATTCCCACAGCGGGGGACTGTGATGTCACGATGAGGCATCATTGCTCCAAATAGCAGTAGCATGCCTTTATGTAACTTAAATGAATCCTGCTCCTTTGCCTACATGGCTTCTCAGTTATCTATGCATAAATATATGAACCTCATTGCCTACATGGCCTGCACAATATTCATTGCATGGATTTCAAGATTTTTATTCCATTCAATTGACGTTTTGCAAATTCTCCTTACTCAAATAACCTAACTCAGCCTTAAAGGCATTTAAGGTATTCATGCCACTCATATCAATTCTCTATTTATGCTGCAACCACAGCAATCACTGCCAAACCTCATCGATTCAGTTTGCCAAATCTCAGTCAATCAATTTCTGGCTTCACAGCCTCACTACTTAATCACCTACCTTGTATGACACCATTAATTTGGCTTCCGTAGTGGAATTGGTTGGCTTGCTTTCACTGGCTTTGCTCATATCACTCAATCATATTAAGCATTCCTATCCATCAATCTCATCATTTAGTTGTATCAGTCAATCATCTCAGACAATCATATTGTATACCAATACCTAATCGACGGCTGCTGGCTTTGCTCGGCCACCTCATATATAGTGCTTCATAGTTATCTGTCTGCTGTCCTTTACAAATCAGAGACTTTCCAACCATGACCATTACTTTCAATGACTTAGGGCTTCCCTGCTGACAGTCTCGATTGGCACCAACGTCCGCATCTTGAGCATGTGAAACTTGGGGTGGGGTCTTTCTCATCTGGCCCATACAAAGAATGTCCTCGCTTCTGGCAGAGCTTAGACATTTCCGCTATTGATGGCACCTCACAATATAGAATTTAAGACTTCAGCTATGAGGGATGGGGCCCTCATGCTCAAGAGCTAGCCAAATTGGGTTTGGTGGCACCCTCTACGCTATTCTATCCATGACCGTCTCTGGTTCACCTGGTCTGTTTTTAGTCAGTAGGCTGGCTTAGCTCCTCAGTGGTCATTGCTCTCCTCCCACCTTGGGGGTCCCCCTCTAGCATCAGCGTTTTTGTTGTTGAAGAGGACTTTTGCAGCTGTTCATGGGGTTTCTGTTAGAGGGATTGTGAGAGCTTTCCACCAAATTGGAATATTTTCCTCCCCCTGGACTCGGTTTCTAAATTTCAGCAGCAGAGCTGTCACTAAATAAAACACCCCTAGTCTGTAGGGAAGGTGACCTAGACCTAGGATCCCCAGAGGTTTCCTCCTCAAAGAGATTTTTTCCTCTCCTCAGCACCAAAGGTCATAATTTTTAGTTACCTCCTAAATTACTTAGGTAGTTTCTGCAGTTATTTAGTTAGGTTTCTGCTGTTGGATGGAGATGGATGGTGGACCTCCTTTGCCATTCCCTCTATCCTTGGGAAGTCATGCCCTCTCATTATAATTCTTTCAACCTATGTTAAAACCGTTACTTATTTCAGTTATCTCTGACCATAACCCTCATCTCTGATAACCATGTGTAATGGTCTCTATGCTATTCTCCCCATGACCATCTTTGGTTCACCTGGTCTGTTTTTAGTCACCCAGCCCTTGATCGGGCATTCCTGCTGAAGTGGCCCCAGCTCTCTCGCATAGACAGCCATGCTGAAACTCCTGCCTGCCCGCCCAGGACAAATTCACCCAGCCCTTGATAAGGCATTTCTGCTGAAGCAGCCCCAGCTCTCTGCATAGCCAGCCATGCCAAAACTCCTGACCACCCACCCAGAACAAGGACATCCAGCCCTTGATCGGGCATTCCTGCTGAAGTGGCCACAGCTCTCTGTATAGCCGTCTGCACTGAAACTCCTGCTCACCCGCCCAGAAAAGGTACAACTGTTAAGCCTCCGGGAAGCAAGGCTCTTGAGCCACAAAGCTGATTGGCTGCCTAAAACTAAACTGGACTTCTCATTGGCTGCCTAAAGAGTCCCTCGTTCGGCGCTTTTCCTAAACTTCTCTCCTCAGCTTTGTTTTAGATCTTAGTTGTAACCAGAAAGGGTATTTTGGGGCTTAAATAGTAAAACTGCTTTGCTGAAATCAGTGAATTACTGTGCTTTTAACTATGGACTTTTCTGGCCTGTTAGAGTTTAGAGTTAGAGCTGTAATTATTTAGAACCCATAGTTGCTTAATCATTGTTAAACTTTACTGTGTGAGTCAGTCTCTTCTTACTCTCATGTGCCCCTGCTAAATTTTCCCTCCCTCTTGCTATTTCCTCTCCCTGCTACCTCATTGCTCGACCCCCCTGCCAATTTTCTGTCACCTGCTAGTTTCACTCCTGCTACCACACTGTGTATTTTGGCTACTACAGCCCTAGTCTCCCTTTCCCCTATCCTGTTAAATCTTTCCCACATCTTGTTCTCTTTGTGTGCCTGGTGCCACTAACCCAATGGCCTGCCCCTCAAAATCCCCCTTCTACCAGCTGTTTCCTCCTACTTCTCTTGCTCCCTCCCTCACTCTTTTGTTTGTCCCCTGACCCGCCCCTGATTATGTCTTGAGCCACTGTTTCATGGCCTGTTACTTAATTCTCTCCCTCTCTATTCTCTCCCCAGGTCATCCAGCCCTTGATTGGGCATTCCTGCTGAAGTGGCCCTGGCTCTCTGCAAAGCTGGTAGCACTGAAACTCCTGCCTGCCTGCCCAGAACAAGGTATGACTGCTAAGCCTCCGGGAAGCAAGGCTCTTGAGCTGCAAAGCTGGTTGGCTGCCAAAATATAAACCAGATTCCTCATTGGCTGCCTAAAGAGTCCCTCATTCGGTGCCTTTTCTAAACTGCGCTGCTCAGCTTTGTTTTAGATCTTAGTTGTAACCAGAAAGGGTATTTTGTCCTGCCTACCCTCCCCAGCCCTGACCTCTATTAAATACGCTATTGCTCCACCCCCAGCTCCTAGTCTCTCTCTCTCTCTCTCTCTCTCTCGCTCTCCCTCTCTACACTGTGCCACGCCTCTGCAGACCTCTCTCTAACATGACACAAGGACAGTCTTTTGCTAGTTCAATACTTGCTTTCAAGCCATAGGTTAGCTCACCTCTCCCTCTCAGCCCATCCATGAGTGATTTCTCTCTTGCTTGACTGCAGTCTAACACAATTAGAGTTGAGATTACCAACCCCCACCCCCAGTAATACTTACTGCTCCCAGTCCCTTCTAATTTAAATTATTTTCTCCAAGTCTTACTGACTGTTCTGCTGCTCTGCTCAGTTATCTTTAAATCCTGGACTGGCCACAAGAAATTTTTCCCCTTCTTAACAAAATGGCTTTGCCCAAGTTTTTCCTATACATTGTCCTAGCCTCTTATCTCCTCATGCAAGCCCTACCAGTCTCCCATCCAAATAAAAACTCCCAAATGTTCCTAGAATTTCAAGCCTCTCAATCAAGCTCCTCCTATCTGCTGCCTAGCAGGCATCCTGTTAAACTTCAGTATGCCCTTCCCCTTGTCGGTCCTAGCATCCTACCTCCACAGATGATAACCGCCACATCACTAATCAGGGCAGTCAGATCTGCCCCAACTACCATCCTGTACACCAGAAGGTTCAAATTCACTGCTGCATACTCCTTCCTTCTCATCATCCTACTTCTATCTGGAGATATCGAACCTAACTTGGATCCCAGGCTGGGCCACAACTGCTTAGCTCCTACAAAGTCCTCTCCATTGCCCATGTTAACATCAGAGTCTACTGCCTAAAATTGATCAGTTAACCTGCTGGATTGCTGAGCACTCTGATATCCTATGCCTGACTGAACCCTGGCTGTCCTGAAGGATCCCTGACCTCCTCAACCTCCTGAACTATCCTCTACTCAGGCAAGATCGTGGCAAATATGGTGGTGGAGTAGCCATCTATACAAAACAACTGCTCCGTACATGACTGCATATAAGGAATTGCACCCACACTCCCATGAAGTCCTCTTGGCACAACTCACCCTACCCACCTCTCTCCCTCTATTTACTGGGGTTCTTTATGCCTCTCCCCATCTTGCACATGAATTGCTAATCTCCACCCTAACCACCCTTCCTGACATGATCTCCAAAGGGGAACTGATTCTGCTAGGAGATTTCAACCTGGACTGGCTTGCCCACTCCTCTAAACTCCACATCACCGGGATAGAGTCACTCAATCTGACCCAACTGCTAAATGAACGCACTCGGTACAATCCCCACTCCCAAAACCACTCTTTAATTGACTGGATCCTCACCATGCATGCTCACAGGGTAACCTCGTCTGGCATCCTTGCAAATGCACTAAGTGATCACTTCATTACCTACTGCATCAGAAAATCCCAACTGCCCAAATCTGCCCGAATCTGCCTCTAGGTACATAAACACCCACTCCCTAAACACATTGGATTCTGAATCCCTGCTAACCAGCCTTTGTCACACTGACTGGCACCATGTGTGCTCTGCCCCTAATGTTAAAGTTGCCCTTACAAGCTTTCTGTGCACCTTCACAGACATCTGGGACTGCCACACCCCTGAAAGCTCAGGGTGAAAAAGCATCACCATAAATGGATCACAGCCCCCATCCTCGCCTTATGCAAGGTCAGGGACAAAGCCTGGTCTGCTTTCAAAGCCCTTCCTAGCCCTAAAAACAGACAGGCCTACAATACCCTCCGCAATGCATGCACAAACGCAATAAGACAGGCGAAAGTGGACTTTTTCAAATTGCAACTGATCCACGCTCATCCCTCCAAATTCTGGATTATAATTCACTCACTCCTCGATCCTCCATCACAACCCAATACCCTTGTTTTTAAGCAGCATGGTCAGCCCCTTACAGATCCTATCAGCACTGCTAATACCCTCAACAAATTTTTCACAACTTGTGCCGTGCCCCATGGCCCCACACCTAAAGCCTGTGCCTTTCCTCCACCCCTCTGTCACAACAACTTCAAATTTCTACCAGTCTCAGAACTTGAAGTCCTCACAGCCATCTGCTCACTAAATACCACCAAATCCAGCCCAGATGAGATCCACCCCAAGCGTCCTGAAGACCTCGGCTCCCGTATAACAAAACCCTCTACCCAGCTCCTCAACCTTCTCCTCTACCATGGGCACAGTCCCTCAGGCCTGGAAACTGCCTCAGTCATTCCTCTCCATAGGGAATGGACCCTCTTTCCCAGAAATTACAGATCCATCTCCCTCCTCCTGCTCTTGCAAAGCTCAGAAATCCTGGCACCCTCCAGACTGGCGGAATATCTTGCTACAGTGGTAGCCACAGATATTGCCAGCTATCTCCAGATATTTCATGAAATTTCTGAAGAGTTTCTCTCTGCTGCCCCTACTGTGGAAATGCAGAAAGCAGGAGATATTTCTGAAAATATCACAGAAATTTCGGGAAAAAGCTGGCAGTATGTGTGGCTGCAACTGTACCAAAAACCTCCTATCCCCACACCAGTCAGGCTTCAGGAAACAGCACTCCACTATGTCTTCACTCCTACATGTCACAAACCACATCCACACTGCCTCTGACCATGGCCTTCTTACAGCTGCAATCTTCATCAACCTGGCCAAGGCTTTTGATTCTGTATCCCATCCCCTCCTCCTGCAAAAACTTGAAGCTGCAGGCCTTGCTCCTGTCACCTTACAATTGTTCAACTCCTACCTCTCAAACAGGTCACAATCTGTCAGAATCACTGACGTGTCATCCTCCTATCCTTGCAGGCATCCAGCAAGGATCAGTCCTGGTCCCATCCTCTTCTCCTTCATAAATGACCTCCCTCCTCTTGTGCTAAATCCAGCTTACATATGTATGCAGATGACACTATCCTCTTTACCTCAGGCCCATCGATACATGAAGTTCAAACTATCCTCCATGTGACTTCAACAACTTTCAAAAATGGTTCCTGCTTAACCAACTAAAACTTAACACCTCCAAAACTGTATCCATGCTACTTGGCACAGTGCAGAAAATTACCAGATCCTCCCCATCACTTCCCGGAAGGTACACCTCTAGACCAGGTTAGCAAATACAAGTACCTGGGGGTTTGGCTAGACACCCACTTATCTTTTGCACCTCACATAGACGCAGCCATCTCAAAACTACATCCCAAACAAGGAATGCTTTACTGGAACAGAAACTCCTTCCCACTTCCTGCCAGACATCAAATAGTAACTAAAATGATCCTCCCCATTTTTGATTATGTGGACGTGGTCTACTGCCCTGCCTCTGCATCCACCCTATCCAAGCTTGACATCCTCCTGAATTCTTTTTGCCACTTCACTACAAACTCACCCTCAAGAATGCATCACTGCGATCTATACTCCCTCCTAGGGATAGCCCCTCTGTCCCACAGATGCCATGTCCACTCGCTCAACCTTATATCCAAATTCTGGTTTGACTTGCTTCCCCCCTGCCTAGTGGACAGTTTCTCACTGGCCTCCAAGACATCCTATGCACTGAGACACAGAAATGAAAAATCTTTAGTATACCTCGTCCATCCTCGTCTTCCGACAAAGCTGCTTTCTCCTACCAGTTCCCCACTCTGTGGAATAAACTAACCCCTCCATTAGAAACTCCTCTTCTTACCTCATATGCAATAAAACAACTTCACATCTTAACACCCCCTTCTTGTCTCTGTCCCAGGTGAATCTGTCACCACTTACTGTTCCCACTGGACCATGCACTCTGAACTCACCTACTTCTCCTTTTACTCACCTCTCATCTCTCCTCACACATTTGAAATGTTCCTGCCATGCTTTCTATATTAATTTTCTTGTTTAGCAACTGTACACTGATGCCCTCTGGACATATCTTAACCAAAATGTGTCAACCTCTGCTGGATCTGTTTGTATCAATATATTAACTTGTAAATAATTTGAAACTATCTTCTAAATAATTTAATATTCTGTCCTTGTTACAACTGTATGTACTCCAATTTCCCCTTTCACCCTGGATGCACCTGAAAATGAGCCTCAGCTCAATGTGCCTATCCTGGTCAACAAATATTTAAATAAATAAAAATAAATAAATAAAATGTGTATATTCCGATCTCAATACAAACTCATTATCTACTTTCTAATCTACTTTCTTTTTTGGCTTTGCCCAAGCTACCTTCAGCCAAAGGGAATCCTTCCATGGCACCTCTAGGGGTGAAACCATCCTCCAGGGTTCCTGCCTTCGGCATCCCTACAGGGTGGTATTCCTGAGGCACAGAGAGTTGAATAAGCACAACAAAGTTTATTCAGCAAGTTGTATAAGAATAACACCACACTAAGTTGCATAAGCACATTGAATTGAAAGGCTGTAGCCTGCAGTTCAATGGTGGAAGCAACAACTACACCCCCCTGCCTGACCTATTTAATCTCTTCCTTCCTGCTTCATTTAGAAGCTTTTTTCTTTGCCCCATCATCTTCCCCATCTCCTCCAGTGGCTAGCCTCTGTCCTTGGAGGCCTTTCCTAAGCTAACTTTAGCCTACAGGAATCCTTCTCATGGCACCTCTAGGGGTGGAACCATCCTCCAAGGTTCCGGCCTACAACATCCCTACAGAGTGGTATTCCCAAGGCACAGAGAGGTGAATGGCCACAACAAAGTTTATTCAGCAGCTACAACAAAGTTTATTCAGCAAGTTGCATAAGCACAACACCACACTAAGTTGTATAAGCACACTGAACTTACGCAACTAATCTTTTGATATGATTCAGTACCTTATAACAATTCACATTGGTGTTGGTCCAGTCAAATTCTCTGTTAATGTTAATCCCTTGATTAACCACCATAAATGTCTAAAGTAATAATAAAGCAAACTAGTTATTTCAACATACCCCTAGACATATGTTATTTCATGTATATAATGTACCCCGATAGAGATGGCAGGAGTCCTAGAACCATAACCTCCATAAAAACATTAAACAAGAACTCTGGGAACTATAATACACTCTATTCCCCTGTATGGTCTATGTAGGACTCTGAGGATCTACCAACATACAAAGGTTGGGTGTACTACTGTGCAACCATGTTATTCAGAAGCCAGAAACTTTGTGCCATATTAAGGAAAAAAGAATGGGAAAATTCATTATCATACAGCATACCATCCAAGCTTTACATCTGGCTGTTCTTTCTAGTTGCTAGGTGAGTTAGGCTGTGGAGGTCTTAGGGCAACTCTGAGCTAGGAAGCCCACACATTCCCCTTTCTCTTCTACTCTGGTTACTCTCCCCTCTTGGTGGGCAAACCGTCCCTATTTATTCCTTCTAGCAGCTCTCCTCCTCATTAACTGCCACATTCTTTGGCAAAGTCTGTGTCCTTTTGCCTTTACCTAGCAGCTCCCTTGCTTTTGTAGTCCTATGGGGCTGCCATCTTTGTATACTGTAGCCCCAAAACAATTACATTCATTATTATAATACATAGGCCCTTAAAAGGTCTGAAAACAATTCTGCCTTCAACCAGAGGTGTTCCAGTTTCTATTTTACTCAGTCCCTGGCTCCCCTGCTCTCCCTGGAGCTGTGGAAATAGGTTATTAGTGACCACATGGCCAAAACCACAATTGGAGTGATGGCTCCCTTAAATTTTAGCCTCCTGACAGCAGCGCATGCCCAGAAATGTGCAGGTAGCCATCTTTGTTTACATTCGGCCTTTCTCAAACTGCAGCAGCTCTCAGGACTGGTAAACTGCAGTTTGTTATGCCCAAAGGTGCAGAAACAGGCTCCAAGTTTGGCCCCCATCCAAACATGGGGGCCAAAACAATGGGAAGTCAGCGATCACAGCCATGGAGCCCAATGGGGCCAGCTGGCCCAAATCCCACCAGGGCCACCATTAAGGATAGCGGCAAGGGAGCGAGGCTGTAGCCCTCACAGGTAAGCCCATATGTGGGACTTACACATAGTTCTACAGAGACAGTCAGTTTTCAGTTAGACAGCACTACACGACAATGAGTAACATATTAATTGCTTCATACAAAAAATACCTAAGGGAGCAATGATAATTGTTCAACAACTGTACAAAAATACTTAGGAGAGCTATGGGCATTGTTCGACAACTGGTGGAGAGTAACAACTGCATGCCAGCTGGGTTGTGCTCCTTAGTAGACATTTAAAAGATAAGTTAGACTGGGAGAGTTGAAGGGAGTAGGAAAGCAGGTTCCAGAGGGATGGTAAGTGGTGAGAAAAGAAGCTTGACCAGTGCAGGAGTGGGAAAGAGGGATAGAAAGGGTACAAGAGTCTCTGGAGCAAGGGTATACGCAGAATCAGCTTAGGAGGAAAGGAAGGAGGAGAGGTAGGTGGTAAAAGCAAACCAGTATTTGGTAATAAAAGTTGAGCAGTGGGTCTGGTAATGCAGGGTAGGAGAAGCAGACATAGGGAAGAGTATAGGGTGCAATGGTGTGTACGGGGGGGGGGGCATGTTCATTGCAAAACGTCAGAAAGAGTTGCAATGGTATCCAGTCTGGCAAGTGAGGAGAGAGGAGCAGAGCTGTAGACCATGCCTGTGTAGTCAGATATAGGGAGGTTTAATTTGGAGATGAGTTCACACCAGATGAGAAGGGAGAGAGACTCTTTGTTGTGATAAAGAGCTCCAAGCTTGGGGCATAGCTTGGAGTTTAGGAAGTTAACATGAGTCATGAAATCCAATTTGCTGTCCAGCTAGACTCTCAAATACTTAAACGCTGGGACCGCATCTATAGTAGCTGGGTGCTGTCAACAGTAGTGAAGGCAGGTATGGATGGTAGTCTTACAAGCTTTTAGCCAGTGTGCCAAAGGTCACAGACACTGTTTTTGTTTTTGTGTATGTGTTAACTGTGAGTTGATTTTTCTGGAGCCATTGCAGCATGTTGTGCAAGTCTCGCTAGAGTGTAACTTCAAATGCTTCAGTCATTAAGGAAAATGGAAAATAACAATGGGTCCAGAATGGAACCTTGGGGTACTCCAGCCAGTATAAGCTAGTCATTGTAAGCTCTTTGCAAAGTCTCACCTCTGGTGAGATGTCTTCAGTCTTGAACAGTGCCAGAGTTGTGCCCCTCCATAAAGGAGGGTCTAACAGGATCTGAATTTACAGACCCACTGCAGTCCTCTCTGCCCTTTCAGCTGAACAAAAAAAATGAGCTGAGCAAGCAACATAAAGGGAGGTGCTTAGTTAGAAGGTAGCTAGCCTTAGAGAGTCCAACCAGAAAGGATTTGTCTGAGCACTCCAAATGAAAAGAAAACACACCACAACAGAAATCCAAGGTGTGTAAATGTTTAACGCGGTGCAAAAAGGCAGGACCGACTACCCCAGCACTTCGGCATTCAAGTGATCACACTAGGATATCTCTCGTTATCCTCCCCTTTCCTTTCTTGCTTTTCTTCGTTACATACTCTCCTCCTTGGTCCTATAGACATTTTTCTATCTTGTTGCCCCTTGGTGCAATCCCTGCTCTAGCTCGGTTTATGGTGTAGCCTTGCCCTTTAGATTATTCCCAATTAATGTACCTTAGGACATTTGTCAGATGAGCTGTGAAATGAAAATGAATAATGATATGGAATTTAATTGAGGCAGCTATCTTAGACAACTTAATATGTCCTATGGAAAAGTTTCTTGCATATTGTATATAATATAATTTTTGTTTATGAATCATTTGATAATCTGTATATAACAATTGTTTTCCAAAAGACCCCTGTGACTCACAGGGGGTCGCACTGTGATGATGTAACTTGTATGTATATAATATGCACTGGTTGTTTGTTAAGCCACACCCCTGATGAAGGCTTGAACGCCAAAGTGCTGGGGTAGTTGGTCCTGCCTTTTTGCACCACATTAAACATTTACACACCTTGGATTTCTGTTGTGGTGTGTTTTCTTTTTGTTTGGAGTGTCAGACAAATGCTTTCTGGTCGGACTCTCTGCCCTTTTCAAGGTTTTCAAAAGCATAATCACTAACAGCTGGTGGATCATCTCAGTCTTCACAATATGCTCCCTCCCATGAAATCTGGCTTCAGGAAGGGCATTCCACCATATCTGCATGGCTCAGTCACCAGTGATCTCATAATAGCCATGGATATGATCCCCTCACTGGAGCCATCTTCATGGACCTCTACAAGGCCTTTGACTTGGTGGTTCATGCAGTACTGTTGCTCAGGTTTAAGGCTATAAGTTTCAGCTACTCAGTCATCAAGAAATTTGAAAAATAGATTATAAAAATGGCTAGTACTAACACAAAAATTCTATCTTACAACCTGAATAGGATTAATAGTCCAATTAAGAGGAAGCAAATATTAAAATTCCTCAAAGACCAGAAATGCAACATAAACTTCCTGCAGGAGACCCATCTCACTCCTGGGAGGCTGGAAACTTAATACAAGGCTTACCACATCTATATCAGGCCTCCTAGAGAGGGGAAGAAGAGGGGGTGGATATCCTGCTCTCTACTGCGCTGCCCTTTGAGGAGGATGAGGGGTCTTGGATCTGGAGGCCAGATACTGTGTATCATGGTGGTTGGGAGGATCCAGGATACACCATTGACTCTGTTGAATGTATATGCCCTCTGGGGTCTCACATCACCTTCTACTCAGATTTGTTTTAACTGATGACAGAAAAAGCCAGAGGCTTACTGATCATGGGTGGAGACTGGAATCTAATATTAAATAGGAAACTGGATATTACTTCACAGATCCCAACCTGAAAAATCGTACAGCTGGTCTTTTTGGCAAGTTATTGACAGATTTAGGCATTGTGGATGTCTGGAGGGAGAGATACCCTCAAGCAAGGGACTACACCTGCTACTCCCCCAGATTTAAAACTTTCTCTAGATTAGATATGTTTCTGACTTACTCAAGAGATTTAGCTGCCTTCAAACATATGTGGGTAGGTACAGTGACCCACTTCGACCACCGACCCATCTTTTTAGAATTAGAATTAGCCCTACCAAGAGAACATTTTGGAGGCTTGATACCTCCCTCTTGAGGGATAAAGAAGTCATTAAGACACTTCAAACAGTAATCTCGCAAACAGTGGAGACCAGCTCTGGCCCGGGGATCTCTCCACAAATACTGTGGGACACAGTAAAGATGATGCTAAGGGGAAAACTTATCTCCATTGCTTCACATAAACAGAGGGAAAGAAGGAAGTTTTTAGACCAGACCCTTTTACACCTAAGAGAACTTGAGATACAGCAGAAATCTAAATGGTCAAGACAGGTTGAATTGGTAATAAGAGAAGTTAGAACCAAAATCCAGAAAATTCAAAATACTGAGACAGAGAGAGCTTTAATGTATCTGAAACAAACATGCTTTGAAGGGGGTCCTAGGGCTACAAAATGTTTAGTCTATAGGCTGAGACAGAGGGTGGCTAAGGCTGTTATACCTAAGATAAAACACCCCAAGATTAATCTGATAACGTATAAGGGGGAACAAATAGTGAGTGCTTTTGTTGAATATTACAGATCCCTATATCGGGCCCATGTGGAGTCACCCCCACAGGAAAAAAAAGAATTCCTTAAGGGGTTGAATCTTCCCTCCCTAGCAAAAAATGGATTTAATAACTCCCATCACACAAACGGAAATAACTATAGCCATACAAAAGGCAAACTCTGGGAAATACCGCAGTCCGGATGGATTTGGGTGAAAGATATGCAAAGTCTTAACTAAAGACATCACCCCTCTCCTGCATACCACCTACAATGCAGTTTGGGTGGAGGGTGAAACTGCTCCCCCCTCATGGAATTATGCTACCATCATGGTGCTACATAAATTCGGTAAAGACCCAACAGAATGTGGGTCATATAGATCCATTTCATTAGTAAATACGGATTACAAACTCTACACATCAATAATAGCCACCCGTCTAAACAAAATGATCCCACAAGTTATTCACTCGGATCAAACAGGGTTTGTGGTGAGCCGACAGGCCTCTGACAATGTCAGAAGAGCTATCCATCTTATAGACTTGGTTACCCAGGAACATACTGCAACACGTGTAGTGAGCCTTGACACTGAAAAAGCAATGGACAAGGTATCTTGGTCCTTCTTATTCATGGTTCTTCAGCAGTTCTGCTTTCCACAAACCTTAATAGATGGTCTCAAGGTCCTTTACCAGGCTCCCCAAGCTTATGTTAGAGTTAATGGGGGGATCTCTGATTGATTTCCTCTGGGTTGAGGCACCTGGCAATATTGTCCCCTATCCCCTCTCCTATTCACCCTCTATATTGAGCCTTTGGCCAAAGCAGTCAGGGAACATCTGAATATAAGGGGAATCAGGATGGGAGATACAGAACATAAGATCTCACTTTACGCAGATGATGTTCTGCTTTATCTTGTAGATCCTGATAGGTCGATCCATCAGGTTTGGTCTCTGTTGGAGAAATTTGGATTACATGTGAGGTACAAACTCAATAAAAGTAAAACAGAGGTCCTTTAATTTTTTTTATAGTCCTTCACAGGAAGTTACAGATTTATGCCCCTTAACTGGAATAAAACCAAAATTATATACTTAGGAACCAGATACAAGAGTCTTGGAAAACTGTTCTCAGTTAATTTGGAGCCACTTTTTTACAGATCCATCAGGATATTGCCAAATGGTCAATGTTAAACCTACCAGTTTACTCGAGGATACAGTCTGTTACCATGAGTATCTTATCTAGATTTCTGTATTTTTTTCAGTGTTTATCCCTTAAAATATCTAAAAAACAGTTTCAATGCTGGCAGAGCATGATAAACAAATATATCTGGTCCCAGGGTAGGACTAGAATTAAGACCCTCTCCATGCAAGCAAATCAAAACAGGGGAGACAGAGCACTGCCAAATCTTGAAGATTACTATCTGGCTGCACAAATGCACTCTGCACTCTTGTGGGATACAGTGGGTTATGAACTGCACTGGAAATCCATGGAGTTGGTTACGATGGGGGGTGCCCCATTGAGTGCTAGAGTTATTGATTCCTCCTTGCAGCAAAATAAACAAGATATAACACTCCAGAATGTGAAGAACACCCTGTGGGCGATGCATAAGATATGGGTTAAATATAAGCTAAGAGATGCTATTTGGCCCCTACAGTGGTTTGCATGGGATCAAACCTTCCTACCAGCTCATCTGGATCACACATTCAGACAATGGTCCTGAATGGGCCTCTCACAATATAGTCAATTGATGGAGGAGGAGGGGGTGTTAGAATTTCCGAAGGTAAAAGACACATATTACTTGAGAAATTTGGATTTCTTCCACTTCCTCCAACTGAGGTCACAAGTAATGGCTCTAAAGAGTAGAAAGAAAGGGAGATTCCACCTCAGGCCACCCATCTCTTTTGACTATGCAGGCTGTCACCCAATGGGAGCTAGACAAAGGGCTCCTATCGGCCATATACAAGGCCCTCAGACACTTATATGATGATACCACGCAACAGGTTAAGGCAAGATGGGAGGGATAAATGGATCAATCTATAAAGGAGGCAGAGTGGGACAAGATATATAATCTGACTAGCAAAACCTCTCACCCTCCTGTGTGGCAGGAGTTTGAGTGGGAGGTAAGAATCAGATTTTTCTTCACTCCGGTCGCCCAGCACAAATGGAGGGAAGGGACCACTTCGGATTGCTGGAGATGTGGGGAAACCTAGGCCCATCACTCACATATATTTTGGCAGTGCCCTGTAATACAAGACTTCTGGAAACAGGTGGTGCAGACACTCTCAGGTCTGTTCTCCTGCTCCCCAACTCTAACCCCTCTCAACATGGTTCTGTGCCTACCTCCACACGAGGTCAGGGGTGCTGATGGTATCTATTTATGGAACATCTTGCTAACTGCGGCCCACAAGGCCATTACTTGCAAATGGCTAGCCAGGGATCCTCTGACTTTTAACAATGGCTATCCATTGTACAAGAAATACAAGACATGAAGGAACTACCATATAAAATCAATTTGAAAACATATATTTTCACCCGAAGGTGGGGCGAGGTTCCTCCTGAGGCCTGGGTTACTGGCAGAGTCCTTGGATGTGGTTGCCCCAATGGTATCATAAAACAGGCTGTTTGGGACTTTGTTCATCTTGCCCTGGGGATCAAATGGCTGCATTTGAAATAATGAAGCCAAATATATATTTTTTTCTCATGCAGAGAAATGTTTTGGGGTGATAGCTTTGTTACAAAACAAAAGAAAGACAAGAATGTATTTAAGTAACTAATTCCTCTTTTTATTTATTACTATGTAATCTAAATGAAGTCTCCACATGACCTGTATATTATGAAATATGCATTGTCCTTGTACCCAAATGTTTCAATAAAATTGAATAAAAAAAGGAAATTTGAAAATGACCTAAGTAACTGAATCCAGCTATCCATGCAGAATGTTACACCCAGCTTTTAGTACAAAAGGTTAGAACTCTTCAGAAGCCTGAAGATTTTTGAGATCTGTTCAAGGTTTTAGTGCTTAGAAATGCTTAGACATTTTCAGAGCATGGAAATTCTTGATCCTCAGCTTTTCTCAGTTTTCTGAATCTTGAATGGCTTTGAAAAAACACTATTCTGGGAAAGTCTTGGACTTTCAGTCTGAGGCAAATGGAAGATGGAGTTGAGAAAGAAAAGTTTGGATAATCTTGCTTGCCTTTCCTGCCCCCCTCGTAAGCAGTGCAGCCTAATGATTAGAGAACTGTTTGGAACCAGGAAATAACAGATGCATTCCTTACAAAAATATACACTAAGCAACCCTAAACAAATCATTTAACCTTTGAGTGTTCCAGTTCTCCCAGCTTCAAAAATAGGCTGAAGTAGGGCCCTACTGACATAGTCGTTGCTGGGGGGTGGTTCATGTGATTCAAAAGAACCCCCTTTTTGAAACTCCCGGTTTTTTTAATCATTTGTAAAATTTTTTCATCATTCTGGTTATTTTGTGACTGTCACAGAGTGCTTGTGCACACATGATGAACCCCAGGACTTTCTCTCTGCATGCGCCCCCCCCCCATCTGCTGCTAATCAGTTCCCTCAGTGCCATTAAGATGATTGGAGATGCTTTGTGAGTCTTTCTCTGCACTCTCCCCATATGATTGGCTGGCCAATTAGAGCTCATGTCAGCTTCGTGAATGTGACCGGAATACAGCATGGCCGCTGCCCACAATTCACACTGTCAGCTAGCATTCATGGAAGATAGAGCATGGTGGCAAGCTCAGAGACGACATCTCCTGGACAGCAAAAAAGAAGTAGAGGACCTCAACCTATAATATTATCGGTCACTGGCAGGTAAAATCTTCTCTGTGTCAATCTTCACCATTCATCACTACTTGGGTATCTTACCAGAGGATAGGACCCCGCGTGAGCTTTTTTTTTTATTCCGGAGGCGTCAACACAGGGCAGCACCTCCCTCGAGGTCAACGACAGTAAGGTGATCACGGTTGGCTGTCATTTGTCATTGCTCCACCTTGGCCCCAGTTCTTCTTCTCCAACTGTCGAGTGAGGACCTCATGGAAGACTTGGAAAATCACCTGCATTTGTGGCCTACTCTGCAGCCTAGTCCATTGGTAGTGTTTATAGTGCTAGTTAGGTCCCAGTTTCTGTTTGCCCTGCTTGGCGTCGCTTCAGCTGATCTCTGATAAGCTCTGTCTTTTTTCTTTATAAGCGATGCTGAGTACTTGTTTTTGGTTTATTTCTGCCCGGTCATGCCTCACCACAGGGACAAAAAGAAATCAAAAGAGGGGCAGCCTCTTATGCGTTGGTGTCCCTGAGGCTGTCTTTACTCCGTAACGGACCAGCATGACCAGTGTCTTCCCTGCCTAGGCCCAGGCCACAATATGGATAACTGCAGTGCTTGTTTTTCCATGGATCGATGGATTTTAGAGATGCTCACGTTCAAAGTTGGACATGTGCCACTGATTTTGGAGGGTGGGTTCGCAGTTGGTGGGCCAAGGCACGGACTCTCAGTCCTTCATCTGGGTCCCCTCCCAGTCCTATACGGCCCACGGAGGGGGGGGCCTCTGCCAGTTCTAGCCTTACCATGGCAGGGGCTCCTCCCACAGTGCAGGACGCCCAGTCTGGCCCTCTCGGGAGCCAGGCAGGAGGCACTGTTTTGGCAATTGCTTCCTTGGAGTGAAGGCTCCCCGGTGTTGAGCTCTGGGGCTTGTGGGCCCAGGCTGGCACCATCGTCAACACCGTCTGTTGGTGCGCCCGCGCAGTGCCAGTGTCACTTGTAGCACCGGGACCTGAGCGGTACCACAGGTGGTGCCAGGCTGTTCCTCGGTGCCACTTCTGACTCTGGCACCGTTTGCAGTGCCAGGGATGGGAGCAGTGCTGTAGGTGGTACAGGGCTCATTCTCAGTGCCGTCTCTGGCTCTGGTGCCGTTCACAGTGCCGGGGAATGAGTCAGTGCTGCCTCCATTTCTGGTGCCATTCACGATGCCGGGAAGGGGGCAGTGCTACCTTCGACTCCAGTGCTGTTCGCAGTGCTGAGGAGGGGTCGGGGCCAATCACAGTGCTGCTCCAGTCTCTGGTACCAGAGCTGGAGGTGGCATTGCTCGTGGCCCCAGGAACAGGAGGGATCATGGAGTGGTCTGGGTTCTGGCCTCTCAGTCTTCCTCGGAGGAGGAGGACTTGGGATCTGATCTGGACTGGCTCCAGGATTCATCTGTATGCTCTGATCCCTCTGTGTCCAGTGCCTCAGCACCCACTCAGCCTCCCTCTGTTGGCTGGGTAGGATCTGTTGGTTCTGGGGTCAGTGGAACTGACCAGCCTGTGGCTGTCCAGGTGGCTGCTGCAGTGCAGCCCGGAACCACGAACATGTCCATCCCTTCAGGTGGGTTACCCCCCCTCGGTGATCCTGGACAGTCTGAGTTTGGGACAGTCCGGGGCGTGTCAGAAAGGGAAGGGTGCTGTACCTTCAGCTGTCTCCCAGGGGTCAGCTGGAGGTTGCCAGTTGCCTAGGCTGGTGGTTGTGAGGAAGAGGGCCCTTTTGGAGTCAGAGGGTTTGAGTGGCCAGAGACACAGTGGCCTCTCCCTGGGATCCACCTGGGTTCTGGGAGGAGTCACAGTGTGGATCTTCGCTCCTCCCCCGGAGACTCTTCGAGAGGGACTTCTGCTTTGGAGGTCAGGGGCCATCCTTCTGGACTCACACGATCCCAGCCACCTCACGGAGGGATTTCTTCCTTTGGGCACAGCTCCAGCCATTGTGATCCAGTTGAACCTCTCCTGTCTGCTGGGACCACTGGGTCTCCCTGTTTGTTGGGATCATCCACTCAGTCCTCCCACCCAAGCAGATGCCATGCTCGTCCTCGGAGGTGCTTGTCCCCCATGTCTCTGCCTACTCCTCCTCCTTTCCCAGGTGTTCCTGGTCCAATGGGACCTCTTACCTGGGAGCAGTTCAGGGCTTCAGCTGCGCTTTTCCCTGCCCATCTTAGAGCCATGGATGAGCAGGTGTTTCACCACTCTCCAGTGCAGCCTGACCCCGAATCTTTGGACTTGTCAGCTTCCTTGTCTTCCTCCTCCAAGGGAGAGGAACCCTCCATCCACCTTTCCCCAGCGGCTGACTTCACTGCTTATCAGCGCTTCCTTTCAGGGATGCTTGACCAGCTCCACATCTCCACCCTTAGTGAAAGCAATCCAGACCAGTCGGCATGCACTTTCTTAGGTGAGTTCAGTGCTGCCAGCCTTGTGTTTCCCACCTGGCCTGTTCCCTTCTGGAAAGCATTGCGCCAGGTCTGGCAGTGTCCCTTCTCCTCTGTTCCAGCCCCAAGGGACCTCCATCAGAGGTATTGGACCTCCCAGGGTCTCCAGGAGCCCTCCCTCACCCCCCTTTGGGTGTGATACTCTTAGACACCCCCTATGGTGTAGAACCCCAGACCGTGACTGGCTCCGGATGCGTATTCTTTGGACTTTGACTTCTGGGGAAGGAGAACTTTCTCCTCAGCATGGATTCTGCTCTGCATGGCAGCTTATCAGGCCCACCATGCTACCTACAATAGGTACTTGTGATCCACACTAGGACAACTTCTAGCCTCTATGTCTGATTCGGAGGAAACTAGACAAGCCATTGCCCTCTCTGAGCAGGGCCTGGAGCCTGCAAGGCACCAGGCAAGAGCATCGTACGATGCCAGTGAGGTGGCTTCCAGGCTGATGGGGACAGCGATTCACACTAGGCAGATGGCATGGCTTCGCCTTTCCTGGTTGTCATCCTTGGCCCGGCATAGGGTGATTTCCTCTGCTTTCCAGAGAACCCATCTTTTCTCCCATAGGGTGAGGCGGCAGCTTCAGGAGCACCTTCCGACTCCTGCGAGGAGATCCCCACCTCACCCAGACCAGTCCCAGGCCTCGCCAGGCCTGTAAGGGTTCTCCCCTCTGGTGTCTCCCCCACTGGAGGCTAAGGGACTATGTCCCTAAGGGAGGTGCTGGGCCCCCTTCGGGGGGGCTCAGTACTCACCTAAGTAGTGATGAATGGTGAAGACTGACAGAGAAGATATGAAAATTACGTACCTACCATAATTCTTGATCTTTCTGTGTATCTTCACCACTCATCACTAAATCCTGTCTTCCTTCCCTCTGGGGCCTCTGTCTCTGGGCGATCCTCCTCCCTGTGTGTCTCTCGTGTTGCACTCCAGCACCTCTCCTCTCCTCTCCCTTGTGGTTAGGAGGAAGATGACTCTTGGAGACAGACAGGGAGGAGTTTTTCCTTGGGGGTCTCAGGGTGTCTCCTCTCTCTCTCTCTCCCCCCCTCCCTTGCCTTTCAAGACTCAGCTCTCTGCCCCCCCAGGTGGGTCCAAGATGGGGAGAGGGATTGGGGATGTCTGAGTACCCCCTCAACAATTCCTTTTAATTTTAATGTCTCCTTGGGACAACTCCTCCCTGCTAAGGTGTTGTCTTTACACACCTTTCTCCCTGCTGAGTTTTAACAGGGGCAAGTCCCCTGGTTTTTCCCTTGTATTATTTATCTCTCCTCTTGGGGATATTCTATTTTAATTTGGCAGGAGGGTTGGACGCCGCCCAATCTGTCTCGCCTGACTAGACCTTGATCCCTTCTCCTTAAGCTCTAGTCCCAGTTTGGAACTACCCTGGCTTCCTAGGGGGCAATCTTGTGCCTGCTTCTTCTCTGCAGCTTGTAGGTTGTAAATCTGAGCTCCCCTCTCGAGGTCCAGGTATCCTGTCTTGACTGGGGGTGGTGTCCTCCCTTCTCCCACCTTTATTGTCCTCTTTCTACCCTCCCTTATCCACCCTTTCTTCTTTTCGCCCAGAGATTGGGGTCCCCTTCCTCCCAATCCCTTAGGTTGCTCTCTCTCTCTCTTTCTTTTTGCTGTCCTCTTAGTCATTTATTTCTCCTTTCAGTTTTAATATCCTTTCCTTTTCTCTAACCCTTGGGCTTCCTTGACCCACCCCTCCATTTCTTCCTATCTCTCTCACTGGCATTCAGAACTGGGACCAAGGGGGAGTCAGCAGTAGATAATGGCCAATCCATGAGCGCCATGTAATATGTCGGCCTCAAGGGTGGCACCACCCCTGCGTCAACTCTGCCTCTGAAGGAAAAAAAAAAGCTCCTGCAGGGTCCTAGCCTCCGGCCAGATACCCAAGTAGTGATGAATGGTGAAGATACACAGAAAGATCAAGAATTACGGTAGGTACATAATTTTCATTTTTGCTGTCCACTATTGCTGAAGATGTATCCCTTAATAACTATATATCAAGGAACAGACTGTGTAGTTGGGCAAGGGAGCTGTTCGGGTGGGTGGGCTGAAGATTTAGAAATAAATTACTTAAATCCTCCTCTATACAAAATGCAAAGTTGTCATGTTTCATATGCCTGTTTTAACTTTTCATAAGTTAAGCAAAAGAGGTACCACAGTGGAAAGGCAATGCAAGTGTTAGGAAGGGTCTAGCTGGGATCTACACTGCCACCTCACTAACTGTGCTGTTCAGAGAGGTCTTCACTGTGGTCCCATTTTCATTGACATTCTGTTCCACTTTTTTCTGTCATCTGTGCCAGACACCATTAAAACAAATATGTTGTGATAAGCATTTTCTCCAGATGACCACGTGTTGGTAGAATGACATTTGTTGCTACAGTTCAGTGTTATGAACATATCCACTATACTTTTGGAAGCATGATGGGGGTGGGGATGTAGGCATTTAGGAGATGGCAACTTTGCACTGGGAATCCCCACCACTGTCAAATTACCTTTCCCCTCACTCCCTTTGTTATGCCTGCCACATTGGAGAATGGAGTGAGGCAACAAATGTAGTACCCAATATTGAACTAAGAATTATGTTACAGATTTTTTTCCAAGCAGAGTGCCTGATGTAGAAACATAGACAATGATGGCAGAAAAAGACAGAGGTCCCACCAGTCTTCCAAAGTTCCCTATAATCCCTGGAACCTACTGTTTCTCCAGGGTACTAACCCTCCCCATCCTCTCTCTATTCTCCTCCTTGGTCCTGTCGCCCGCTGTAACCGCTATTCCCTTCATTATGTCCCAGCCCTGTTTGAATCTTCTGTTTTTACACCCACCAATTCAGCTGACAGACTGTTTCAAAGTTCTACCACCCTTTCCGAAAAGTAGTACTTACATCTCTCCTGAACCTACCTCCTGTTAATTTCCTTTCGTGTCCATGTGACCACGAATTGGTACTGAGGCTAAATAGTACCCCGCAGCTCATTTTGTTAATTCCTTTAAAGAACTTGAAGGTCTCTGTCATATTGGCTGGCAGTATAGCCTAGAGGTTAGAATAATGAGCTGTGAACGAGCTTGGAACATCCAGCAGACAGATCTGGGTTTGAGTCTCACAACCTCCACTTGCATACTGTGTGACTCTGAGCAAGTCACTTAACCACCCAGTGCTCCCAGTTCACCCCTGAAAACAGGCACTTGTGCCTAGTGGGCCTTACCCAGTTACCAAAAACTAAAAAAAAAAGGTATCTCCCCTCTCCCTTCTGGTCTCCAATGAGTACATATTTACTGCCGTGAGGCACTCCTCATAGGATCTGCCCTACTGTCCTCGAATCATTTTAGTTACTCTACACACCAGTAGATACAGCTGCAGATATTAAAACTGATAACATAATATATCTGAGACAATGCTGTGGGTATATTATAATAGCAGCATCTTTCTGCTCCGGTACTGAATATATATATATATATATATGTATTCACCCTGCAGCCAGCCAGATGATAATTTTGCTTAGGGCAGGAGGAGTAGGAGATTTCAGATATGACTTCTTTGCTTCAAAATAAGCCACAAAATGCACGACAGAGCATCTAGAACCCCATGGCTTCTGAGACCCTGGTGGCCCTAAGACCCACAACTTTTTTTAAAAGATTGCAGACTACATAAAAGAACCGCCCTAGTGAAAATCCTGGCAACGGCCCTGATTAAAGAAGGGATATTGCATCTCAGCTGCGCTATCTTAGGTAAATACATTGTAAAAATGAGTAAGAGCAAGATCCCAATGGAAAGGAGACATTACATCTCAGCCAGGATGTTCTTGGAGAATAAATTATAGAACAACACCAAAACATGGCTGGCAGACGCAGACTTTTCATAGTGGCCCCTCCCCCACTCCAGACAATAAGGTATAGTGATTGGAGCACTGTGGGGAACCAGGACATCGCTGGTTCAAACCTTGCTACAGCCAAATACTGTGTGACCCTGAGCAAGTTACTGAAAGTGATAAGTTGCATCTAAGCTGGACTATGCTGGGAAATACTTTGTATACAGTAAATGAGCAAAAGTAGGACCCCACTGAAATCAAGATATTGCAACTTAACTGGGTTTGCCTTAGTAAATAAACTGTAGAAAAAGAATGACTTTACCCTGTCCCTAACTAAGCATAACAATTGTAATAAAATATACAATAATGCATGGGAGTGAGTGCATAATGAGAAATTAATGTCCAAGGGGTTTATTAAAGCATCCCACACCGAGAGTGAACATTAATTTCTTGTTTATGCACTTCCCCACATGCATTGTTATGTGTAATTGCTGGCTTGTGTTTTTTCACCACAAAGAGAAAAATAAATTATGTGATTTAGAGTTGGCAAGAACATTTTTATTGACCACAATGTGGTAAACTTTTGAAACTTGTAAACTGTGGCATAATTCAGGTTGCAAAATGCAATTAGTAAAGTATTTTGAATGAAAACTTTTTGTTTGTTTATAGTTCAGTGTCTTTAAAGGAAGAACAGGAAGATGGCAAGATGAACAAGCATTTGTCAATGCCGAATGTTTGCTTGCTGGAATTAGCAGTGGAAGTGCAGGAGTTAGACAGATGCAGTATTAGAATGGCATTGAAGTATTGAACTGATGCCAACTCGACCCTCACTCTGCAGAGATGGACAGGCATTGAGGTGTGCCTTTGGATTGTCACCCACAATGGTCACGACATTTCACCTCACCCTACCCTTCAGACACTGCCAAGTGTGAGGTGTGCCTTGGGGTGTTTGGGCTTTACATTCATCTCATTCCATAAGGAAATATGCTGAAATGGGCACAGTATAGGAGAATGGGCTGAACTCTGGGGGCAAAGGGTCCAAGATGCACCTCGATGCCTGTCACTGGCTGGAGGGTGGCGGTGGATGGTGCAATGGCATGAGCATTACTGTCGACAATCCCAAGTCACACCCCTGACATCTGTCAGTCCCTACAGGGTAGGGCGTTATGGTAGAAAACCCTAATGCCCTGGGCATTTCCTGGTATTTTTACTCCAAGTTTTCCACGTGGGCTTTTTGTGACCCCACTGCATGAACAGTGACACTATCACTTCGTTAGGCGAAAGGTGATTTTGCACAGCGACTACACCATTTAGTACCACAGGTTTGAAAACACATTTCAAACAGGATGTGAAAAGTGACAGGTGTACTGTTCATAAGGAGGTGTAAAAAATGGCATTGTTGAAAATCTGGGGTGAAAATATAAAAAAACTGGTGAAGTCTCAAGTGTGCATAGAAACTGCACAATGCACACCCGTAATTAAATTAGTTTGAGGATTTTTAACAGCAGATTTTCAACATAGGCATTTTGGGACCTTCGCTTATGAACAGTGTCACTGTAATTTTCTTAATCTATCCCGAACACTAATTTCCTACAGAGATCGTGTTATTCTGTGCTGGAAGTGCGAAAACACATTTGGTCAGTGTACGAAAATTGACAGCTGTACTGTTCATAAGCAGGTGTGGAAAAATGTCAGTGTTGAAAATCTAGACTGAAAATATTACACATTCGTGAACTTACGAGGGTGCGATGAAATTGTGCAATGGCATGCTCGTAACACAGTCATTTTATGGACTTTTGTCACCAAATTTTCAACATAGCCATTTTAACACCTCTGGTCATGAACAGTGTCACTGTGATTTTCTTAATGTGTCCCGGACATTGATTTCACAAATCGCCCATGCCAATGTGTGCTACATGTGCAATAACACATTTTAAGTGAGATGCCAAGTGCTGAAGAACTGAAGCTACTCACACTCCTGTGTGGTTATGAATCATTATCAGGAGGTGGTGTGTTGGAGACTGAAACAGCTCATCTCCTAGTCTCTCTGCATTGCTAACAGGTACTGCCTACTGTTTAAATTCAAGGACTGTTTTGCCAGGGAAATCAGTGTAGAGGTGTTTTTTAAGCCCCCTTTTAGAGGGCTTGGAAAACTGGGCAGGCATTGCTCCTCAGTGCTCAAAAGGCAGCCCTTGCAGCTGCTTTTGTAGGCTAACTCGCCTTTATAAAGGCGAGCTATATACATTGCCGGCCCCACGGTTTTGCTTTGCTGTCTCCTTTGATCACCATAGCAACTGGTGACATCAGCGCAATAGGGCTATAAAACTGTAGGCTTCAGAGAGCTCTTTAGCTCATCTCCTAGTCTCTCTGCATTGCTAACAGGTACTGCCTAGTGTTTAAATTCAAGGACTGTTTTGACAGGGAAATCAGTGTAGAGGCATTTTTTAAACCCCCTTTAAGAGGGCTTGGAAAACTGGGCAGGCATTGTTCCTCAGTGCTCAAAAGGCAGCCCTTTGCAGCTGCTTTTGGTGTTGTCTAACTCGCCTTTATAAAGGCAAGCTATATACATTGCCCGGCCCCACTGTTTTGCTTTGTTGTCTCCTTTGATCACCATAGCAACTGGTGACATCAGCATTATAGCGCTACATAACTGTCGGCTCCAGTGAGCGGAGTCGAGCGTGGAGTGGAGGTGACACAGGCAGAGGCCAGCAGCTTCTGTCGGCGTCCATAGGCAGAAGAAGGTGGAAAGTGACTTTGTGTTTTCCAGACAATCAATACTATTCCTATACTCTATTGTAGCTTGTTTTAAGCTTTACTGTATTTTGTTCAACAGACAGCTTGAGAAGTCAAATACCTTCATAAACTGTAATATACCATCTTGGAGTTAAACTTACTACGTAAAAATATGGAAGATATTATCCAAATAAACAAAGAGTGCTTTGGTTGCAGATGTCAATCCTGTAATATGTACTTAATATCTGAGATAAACAACTCCACCTTGCCCTTTACCTGTGTTAAATGTAAAGTTAACCATGATTTAACTGCCGAATTGGAGTTGTTTAACAATAGGTTAAGCTTTTTAGAGACCAGCCAACAGAAAATGTCTAGTAGATTTAAAAATCAAATTAGTGATATTTCCCAACCCACCAAAGTACATGTGGTAGGCAAAAGCCCAAACGTCAGGGAAAAACTTAGACCATTATCAAAATGCCAGAAGGCAAATGAAATTATCACCACTTGTCAAGAACCTATTGAAATACCCCGCACAAAAAGAAAAGAAAAAGTTAGTGTTAAGAGAACAAGGAAGAAGATCCATCTGATAATGCAGATGAAGACTGGTACACTTTACAAATTCAAAAATCCAAAAAAGGCAGAAGAGCAGACCAATTTATGGTTTCTACTTTCAATTCCTTTGATCCCTTAACATATATCTCGGATACAGGCCATGATCCAGAAACAATAAGTGTCCCATTTCTGAAAATTTTGAAAATATAGAAAACCCAATATTTACTATAACAAATATGAATCTTTCAAATGCAGAGTTTAATTCTTCACTCTTTTCCCAGCAATCTACAAAATGCTACTGACACCAGAGAGGCAAAAACATGACCAAGTTGATGTAATCCCTTTGATTTCACTAGAAAATTGTGACAACTTGGATCTAAATCAAGATGATGTTTGCAAAAAGACAGGTTATAGTGCTAGGAGACTCTATCATCAAACATATTGATAGAATCATTTGCAACCCTGACAACACAAATAGAACTCTTTCAAGCTTCAGGGTGCTGGCATTACTGACATCACAGAGATGTCCAGCAACATCTTACAAAACTCAGGTTTTAAACCTTTGGTAATAGTTCACTAGAGTCAACAGTGTTCTAAAGGATTCTTCTCAAAACTAAAAGAAGATTATGTTGCATTAACAAACAAATTATTGGATTTAGGATGTGAGGTAGTCCTATCTGAAATCTTGCCTATTCCAAGAGCAAATCTTTCCCAACAATGTAAAATGAGAGAAATAAATAATTGGTTGAGATGTTGGTGTCTTGAACAAGATATACAATGTATAACTCACTGGGAGGACTTTTATGGTAAATCAAACCTCTATTGTTGGGATGGACTCCATCTCAGCAGGAGGGGTAGTAGGCTATTGGGCGAAAGCATAGTGCATTCTATCAATAGTTGTTTAAACTTCCAGCAAGGGGGGGAGTTGTATGTTCTAGATACAACTCTTGAACCTCAATTTTTCAAATATTCTTCAAACCCTGCATCATCCATAATCAACCGTAAATTCCCCCAAATGGACACTACTGGTGTCATTTCTAAACCAAATATAAATATTATATTAACTAATGCCAGAAGTCTACGCAACAAAAAAGAAGAACCTACTTACATCCTTCAAGCACAAAACATATCAATTTGTGGAGTTACTGAAACTTGGTATAAGGATGAAGACTGGAACACTGACATAAAGGGATATAATAAGTTTTACAAAAACTGAAATGAAAATAAAAAGGGGAGGAGGTGTTGTATTAAACATTGATGAACACTTGAAAGCAAACACAATTAAAACTAAAACAAGTAATAATGAGAGCTTATGGGTCAACATTTTTCTCCCCCATAGTCCACTAGTAATTGGGCTAATATATAGATCTCCTAATTTAACTAATGATGAAAATTAAAGTTTAATAGAAGAAATATCTGAGGTAATACTATTGATACTCCCTATATACTGATGGGTGATTTCAATCTTCCAACTGTCAACTGGGACAATTATACATCAGCTTCAAATACTGAAAAGATGTTTATGGATACTTTTCTTGAATCTAACCTAGAACAAATAGTTAATAAACCTACCCGTGGTAACAATATCCTTGACATTGTACTCACCAATGTTAATGAGAAAATTGATAACATCAAAATACTTCCTCCTCTGGGTGATAGTGATCATTGCATGGTCAATTATGAATACACAGCAGACTTTCCAAGCACAAATGGCATTACTAAAATCAAAAACTTTAATAAAGCAAACTATAAAAAAATAAATGATTTTTGTATCTAAATGGAATTGGGAGACGTAACTAAATAACCTAAATTTATTACAAATTTGGGATTTATTTAATAACAAAATCAATATTTGTCTCTCAAATTGGGTTCCTTATAGAATGGAGTACTGCAACAATAAACGTGTCCCTCTTTGGTGGTCCTCAAAAATTAAGAAACAATTACAAAAAAAAGAAAACTATATAGAAAATATAAAAAAGTTAATTCCAACAATCTCCTGGAAAAATACAAAATTGCAGCCAAAAAATTAAAACACATGATTAAATCATCTAAATCTAAAATTGAATTCAACTTAGTTACTAAAGTTAAAGACAACAAAAAACTATTTTATAATTATATAGGTTCCATGAAAGAAAGAAATCATACAATTGGACCCTTTAACATCAATGATATACCTATTTTAGATGAAACAACTACTGCTACAATTCTAAATGAGACATTTCTAAAAGTTTTCAAAACTAAAGAAGCTGCAAATACGCCTCTTCTAGTAAATAATTCTAGTTTTCCTGTTTTTACAAAAATGGAGGTTGCAAAACAAATTAAATCTTTAAAATCAAACAGCTCTCCTGGTCCTGATGGTATTCCACCCAGATTTTTACAAAAAACTAGTCATTCAATTTCTGGTCCTCTAGCTGTGTTATTTAATTCATCAATCAGAGAAGGTAAAGTTGTTCAGGCTTGAGGGACGCTATAGTTACACCCATATATAAGGGTGGATCCAGACATGACTCTAACAATTATCGCCCATAAGCCTGACTTCCATCATAGGCAAAATTATGGAAAGATTGCTTAAAGCCCATATTATAGATCATTTAGAAATAAATAAAATAGTAGATATCTTTCAACATGGTTTGTGACTGAAAGATCAGTTTTGACCAACCTATTACATTTTTGAACCAGTAAGCATTGCCTTGGACTTGGGTATTCCGGTAGGTGTAATATTTTTGGATTTTTCCAAAGCTTTTGATAAAGTATCACATAAAGTCTTACTACAAGAATTGGTCAAAATTACGTTGCAACCTAATATTATAAACTGGATACAGTCATGGTTGGAAAACAGAACTCAACAGGTATCAGTCAAGGGTCACCTGTCTGCGACAGGTGTGGTGACTAGTGGTGTTCCCCAGGGCTCCGTCCTGGGTCCGATACTGTTTAATATTATGGTGTCTACACTGCCTACTACTGATAAGATATGGGTCACAAAATATGCTGATGACTGTACAATGGGTAGTTTGGTAAGCACCTTTCATGATAAATGCTCCATACAAAATCATTTAAACAATCTATGAAACTGGGCAAAGGCTTATGGTATGTTTTTTAATGTTGACAAATGTAAAGTCTTACATTTGGGCAAAAATAACATCCCCTTCAATTATTCCTTAAACAATGTTTATCTAAAAAGTATTTTGGAAGAAAAGGATTTGGGTGTCATAATCTCAGATAATTTAACTTTGGAAAAAAATAATATAATTAAAGTTAAAAAATGTAATAAAATAATTGGCTCTATTTTAAGAAATATCAAAAGTAGAGACTCCAAGGTTATTATGCCACTCTACACCAGTCTGGTACGTCCCACTTGGAATACTGCTCTCAATTTTGTGCACTAACTTCTATAAGGGGTTTAAAACTCGCTGAGGGTGTTCAGCGTAAATTCACTAAAAAAGTATCACCTTTACATAGTAATAGTTACAAAGATAGATTAAAAAAACTTAACCTATTTTATGTAAAATACAGACAAATAAGGGGTGACTTAATATTGGTATATCAAACCTTAAAAAATGATTATTTAAGAACCACAATTGGACTTACTACAGCCTCCAACATCAAATCAACTAGGAGTCATGGTTATAAACTCATTGGAGAAAAATGTATATCCACTAGAAGGAGTCTATTTTTCACACAGAGAGTTGTGGGTTTTGTGGAATAACTTACCTGTAAGTGGCGTTAATAGTGATAATTTAAATACCTTTAAGCAAAGATTGGATAAACCTATGGGAAACAAAAAATTTGATTTCCACCCATAGGACATATGGGTGGCGCGCATACGATGGGCATCCTTACATATGCCTTCATTGCTGGTACACTTCTATGAACCTATGAACCTATGTGAAAAATGACAGCTGTACTGTTCATCAGGAGGTGTGGTAAAATGGCAATGTTGAAAATCTGGAGTGAAAATATTATAAATTCTCAAAGTTACAAGAGTGCATAGGAACTGCGCAATGCACGCTCATAAAACAGTCATTTTTGGGAATTCTTTCACCAGATTTTCAATGTGGGGTTTTTGGGGGCCTACCTCATGAACTGTGGCACTGTCATTTCATAAATCAGTCCCGAAAGGTGGTTCTGCGCAGTGACCACGAAATCACCTTTCAGGATTAAATAACAAAATGATAGTGACTGAGTTCATGAGGTGAGGTCCCAAGAACCCCAAGTTGAAAATTTGGTGAAAACATTCCCAAAAATGACCAAGATATGCATCGAAGTTGAAAAAAAACCTGTTTATGCCATTATTCAGCTTACCGGCATTTCTTCAGTTCGCGGTCGGCTTTGAAGAGTGCAGATGTGTTCCCAGTCCACCAAAGATCATTGCGCCGGACTCCAGAGGTAAGTATGGGGTGAGATGGGGGTGTAGGGAGGTGGGGCACTCAGAAGGTGGGCATGGGTTGGGGAAGGGGGTTCAAGATAGTCAGCGAGGAACTGTTTTTTCTTACAGGTGATTTTTTTTTTTAAAGGCGACTTGGGACTTTTGCCATGCTGGGGTTGGCTCACACTGTGGCACCTGGAAGTCTGTTGGGGAGGGGAGACAGTGGAGCCAATGGGGATTGGGCACTCCCGTCAGCCTTATGGACTGTTGCCACACTGGGGTGGGTTCCCAGCGTGGCACCTGGAAGTCTGTTGGGGGGGCACAGCGGAGCCGATGGGGGACTGGGCACCCCTGTCGTCCATACAGTGTGGGGGGGGAAGCGCATGAGCATGCTGGGGTGTCCTAAACAGTTACTCTGTAATGATACTGTTTGAGTTGCACATTCTAAAAAAAAGATGCAGTGTGCACATGGACACGGTTACCGAAGAAGAAATCCTACAATTCAAGCAGGGGCTTGACAAACTAGCAAGACATACTGCTCGCCTAGTTAGCCAGAAAACAAACACCTTAATACAGTACTGCCCAAATTGACTACTTTTCAGCCGTTACTGTTTCCTAGGGAGCACTTCCAAGTTAAAAGAATTATTGCTGTCATACAGTATCTCCCTATTTTAAGAGGTACAAACTGTAGGTAAAAAGAACATGGGTCACTGACCCTGAATAGCGCAATACCATGCGCTTTAACAGCTATGTATAATAATCCATCTTGTTATGGGGGGGACGGAGCTGTCTATGACAGCTGTTCCAGTGCAGTACCGATGTGTAGGCACTTTGCATACACGTTACCACCACCGATCGCAGCGGTTTTTCGCTGTAAACTGTACGCCACTGCATCTGAACGGCTGTCATAGACAGTTCCGATATTCATTGGCGTGGTGCTGCTACACCTGCAAAAGGCAGCAGGGCATTGAAAATGGGGGAGGCACACCTATGAAAACTCGTATGGTGGCACTATGTTTCTTGCACATGGTGTGCAAGCAAACATAAAAATGGCAACACCAAAACATGGTTCAACTGTTAAACTTTTTTGCAAATCTGTTTAGAGAAACTTGCACTTCTGTGCTGAGAAAGTTTATTTTGTAGTGCAGTTTTTAGTCTTTGGCATGTTTTCTTCTAATTTTTTTTGAGGTTTCCATGACGATATGTTAATTAGGTTGCTGATGTCAGGGATCCTTTGCGTTCCTATGGAGATTGGAGAGACAGAGAACATTAGCAGCATAGTTAGGGAGTGTCTTTGACATGTTGGTGAGGTTTTTTTGTACAGTACTTTGGGGATGTTACTTGTAAATGGTTTTACAATGAAAGAAATGCTGTTTTTGTACCGCCCATTTGACACTTATGATGGAGTTTCCTCAGTTTTTTGTGGGAGTTTAGACTACTGAATGTGCGCTGAGGTGCAGCGTGAGGCAGGAGAAGGAGTAGGTGGCGCATGCTCTCTGTTATAACCTGCTGGTTACAATGGCAAATTGGGAAAAAACACAGGCCAGTTATTACATATAGAATAATGGCTGAGTAGGGGGTTATAATGAGATTTTTCACCCCCCAAGGGGTGGGATGCCACATAAACCCCGAGAGAGAGAAGCTCAAGTGGGCTATTAAGGCATCCCACCCCAAGGGGGTGTGTAAAATTCGAGTTTTAACCCCACTACCCAGCCTTTATTTTATGTAATTGCTGGGGAGCGTTTTCTCACCACAGCAACTATATAAAATAAATATATTTCTATGGAGCCACAGACCAGTCAGGTTTCAGTGTGGTCCGCAGCTCCTGATAAAAACAAACAGTTGGTCTTTTTTTTTCTTAGCCTGCTGATGTAAAAAAAAATGTTGCCCAGTTGTTTAGAGTTTTAAAAATAGCTTGCCAGCACTGACTCTGAGTGCAGTGAACTGTGCAGAGCTGGAGAATGGCGACCGGCATCGAGGAGTGAAGAAGCAGTGGCTGTGCATGCGCAGTGTGAGAGAAACCCGGTGCATGTTTGCCATTATACCCTCAAGTTATAATAGTGAATTATAACCAGGTTTCTCTACAGGAGAAAATGCTCCCCAGCTATTATAATAGAATAATAGATAGGGGAGTGTGTATTAAAAGGGAGTAATACCATCAAGAGGTTCACTTGTCCCAAGAACCTCGAGATGGTATTATTCCCAAGTGATACACACTCATCTATCTTTTGTTTTTGTAATACTGCATATGGATCTGTTTCAAAATTACCACTGCTCCAAGTTTTATTTTCAGCTGTCTTGTGTCAATGGCCTCCTGAGTACTGCACTGAACAGTCACACTTTCGCTCAGTCTGTCAAGCTCTGGTCATTTTTCAGTGCATGCTGTCGGACTCATCACATTCAGTAGCCAGTCTTACCTGGGAGTTGATTTCCACAGCCAAGTGAGGGCAGAATCAACCAGATAACACCTAAAATATTTGAAAAAAAAGGAAAAAAAATCATACCATGGAATGTACGAGAGAAACAATCTACTCTTGCTAAGAGAAATAGCTGCCATGTTTTTTTCAATGTTCTGCCCTCTCACAGACAAAAAATGTCCAACCAGGAAGTAAGCTTCGAAAATGTTCACGTTGCAGCTCTAGCAACCTCTCTTGGTGCATAGCAACTGTCTTCAGTATGAGAGTCTCCTGCATTGCGTTGTTCTGTTTTACTGATAATACTATCATTCAGAGCTCCGAATGATAGTATTATGGTCTCTGAATTATAGTCTTATCAAGGAATTTTTGTATGGTTTACTGACCAATTAAAATAGCATATCCATATATTACAACTTGTTAAATTAATTTAACATCCTTTAATTACTAAGCATAATGACTTCTCTGAAAGTAATCAACTGCAGTGACTCCCTGAAAAAACTTGTTAGAGTGTTTCCAGCTCAAGTTGTATTCAAACCTAAACATAAGCCCCAGCCAGAACTCATTGGTATTGACTATCTGCATTATAGAACTAACAGTTCTAAATCCTCTGCCAGTCTTCAAGTAGTGGAAAGATCCACTCTATCACACCCATTACACGCTTGGCTCAAAATTGCCAAGGGGAGGGTTTGTAGCATATACCAACATATTAAGAACAGTCTCCCTGATCAAACACTAATGGCACAAACCCAGTGGGCTAAGAGTCTGTGCAAGAGAACCAATGACACAGACTGGGACCAGTTCTATGTCATAAGAGTGATTGCTGAAGTACACCCCAGTGCAAAATAAAATGGCGCAACAAACACGGAATTCTTATGTTATGTGGGGGGCTGCACCCCACCCCTGCACCCCCCTACTTTAAGATTCTCAACTCCGGAAGTGCATGTCGGGGATGCAAATTCTACAAAAAAAACTACGCCCAGGTGCAACAAAATACACCTGCACCTGGACCCAAACCCAGCATCCTGGTCACCCCAGCCCAGCACCCACCCACCACGCCATGGAGCCAGCTCAGCAGCTCATTGTGGCACCACCCTGACAAACCCTCCCTCCCGTCCCGCCTCACTCGGCATGCTCACTCCCCCGCTCGTGTGTACATACAGCGACATCCCATCACCATTCGCGTACCCCCCCAACCAGTTGCCTTCTCTATGCCATCGCCCTGTCAACATGCACCGAAAGTGGGTCGCCATTTCGCTAGGTACCCACTTTCCAATAAGGCATGTCACAGGAAACCCTACAGGTTGCACACCTTGCTCCAGACAACAAACGCTGGAGATGTGGTGCCTCTGATGGGGATCTGTTTCACATTTTGTGGCATTGTCCAAAGGTTCAGCCCATCTGGACAGAAGTTACACAACTTCTAACCCAGACTTTACCACACTCATAGCCATGGAACCAGAGCTGCTCATTCTGGGTTCCCTGAATGATGATGTGCATCTGCACACAGCAGATCTGAAATGGATCACAATTTTGTCAATAGAAACCAAATGCCTTCTGCTGAAACAGTGGCAAACCACCAAAATACCCACGTTAAATGAGTTACTCACCAACCTGACTCAGCTAACCAAATTTGAACAACTCTCCCACATAAATACTAACACCTTTGGTAAGTACCAGGAAATATGGAATCCATACCTGGCCTTTCTGGGGGTAAACCTACCAACAATAGTGCCCCCAGCCACTCTTCAGAGAACCGGGATTAGTTAAGACCCATACCAACTCCTTCTGCATGAGTATACATAATCAGAGCAGTGCATCTCATCTAAAATCTGGTGAACCTGAGGCAGTAATTTCATCCCTGAATATTAGAATAGACCCATTACCTGAATTTCTTTTGTGATCACATTACTCAGTAACATAGAATAATAAGAGGCTTTACTGTAAATAGTTACAATGTACTATTGTTCTATGTACAGCAGCAGTTGTCTGAACTGTGAGCTGCACAACCAAGCAGACGCGATAGACTGTGAGGCCTGTATCTGCTGACACTTTCATATGTTCGTATGTAAAGTTATATGATTTCTTCTTCACACCCTAGGAAGTAAGACTATCTATCTTTCTTTAACAAGACATTAATGTTAGTGGAGTCCAGCCAATCTCAGGTTATTAACTTCAGTCGTATAAGGCTAGTTTGCTTGGACCCTTCTGATTGCCATTCTGGTGTTTTCTATTTAATACAAGATGTGAAACCTTATGGCTATGTTCACCTATGTACATTTGCACAGTGTTAATTCAATGCTCTTTTCTTGCAATGTGCTCTCTGTGTCTTTGTATTTTTATTCTTCAATAAAAAGATTAACTATAAACCCTCTGTCAGTCCAATCACTGATATCAGAACTGAATCATTCAGAGTGAATGTAACACTAAGTTGTAATAAATGCAGAAAAGAGTGTGCATCGCTACAAGAGGTGTGGCAAGCTACACTTGTTGGCACCTAATAATGAGCATTTGTCAATGCCAAATGTTTGCTTGCTGTCATTGGCATTAGTAGTGTAGGAGTTAGAGAGCTGCATAATAGGAATGGTAGTGAAGTATTGAACTGAAGCCAACCCCACCACCACCCTGCAGAGACTGACAGGCATTGGGGTGTGCCTTTGGGTCATCAGGCATAATGGCCATGCCATTTTGCCACACCCTACCCTGCAGACACTGACAAGTGTCATGGTGTGCCTTGGGGTCTTTGGCCCTTATGCTCACCCCATTCCATCAGGAAATACGGTGAGATGGGTCCTGTATAGGAGAATGGGGTGAACTTTGGGTCTGAAGAGTCCAAGGCACACCTCGATGCCTCTCACTGGCTGCAGGGTGTGGAATGGTATGAGCATTACAGGCGAGAATCCCAAGTCACACCCCTGATGCCTGTCAATCTCTACAGGCTGGGGCGTTATGGTCGGAAACCCTAATGCCTCAGGCGTTCGTTGGCATTTTCACTCCAAATTTTCAAAATGGGTTTTTTGTGACCCCCACCTTATGAACAGTGGCAATATCAGCTTGTTAGCCGAAAGCTGATTTCGCACAGTGACTATGCCATTTGGATCAGAGGTGCGAAAACACATTTCAAGCAGGATGTGAAAAATGACAGCTGTTCTGTTCATGGGGAGGTACAAAAAATGGCAATGTTGAAATTCTGCAGTGAAAATCTTAAAAAAACTGGTGAAATCATGAGCGTGCATAGAAAATGCGCAATGCACACCCATAATGCAATTAGTTTGGGGATTTTTTACAGCAGATTGTCAACACAGGGATTTTGGAACCTCCGCTCATGAACAGTGTCACTGTGATTTTCTTAATCTGTCACAAAAAGTGATTTCCCACAGCAACCATGCATTTCTGTGCTGGAAGTATAAAAACACATTTCGGCCATGGTGTGAAAAATGACAACTGTACTGTTCATAAGGAAGTGTGGAAAAATGCCAGTGGTGAAAATCTGGGCTGAAAATATTAGAAATCCATTAAGTTACGAGGGTGCGTGGAAACTGCTCAATGGTCGCTGGTAACACAGTCATTTTATGGACTTTTTTCACCAGATTTTTAACATAGCCATTTTAACACCTCTGCTCATGAACAGTGTCACTGTGATTTTCTTAATCTGTCCCAAACATTGATTTTGCACACCGACTGTGCCATTGTGCGCTACATGGGCGGAAACATATTTTGGGTGAGATGTGAAAAATGACAGCTGTACTGCTCATAAGGAGGTGTGGTAAAATGGCAGTGTTGAAAATCTGGAGTGAACACATTGAAAATTCGTGAACTTATGAGAGTGCGTAGGAATTGAGCAACACATGCTTGTAAAACAGTCATTTTTGGGAATTTTTTCACCAAATTTTCAACATAGGGTTTTTGGGGGCCTACCTCATGAACTGTGACACTGTCATTTCATAAATTGGTCCCGAAAGGTGGTTCTGCACAGTGACCGCAAAATCACCTTTCAGGGCTGATTAGTGCCATGACAGTGACAGAATTCATTAGGTGGGGTCCTAAAAAACCCCATGTTGAAAATTTGGTGAAACAATTCCCCAAAATTCCCGAGATATGCACTAAAGTTGAAAAAAACCTATTTATTCCATTATACAGCTTACCGGCATTTCCTCAGTTTGCAGTCATCTTTGAAGAGTGCAGATGTATTCCCAGTCCACCGAAGATCGTCGTGCCGGACTCCAGAGGTAAGTATGGGGTGAAGTGGGGGTGTGGGGAAGTGGATGAACAGAGGATGGGCGTGGGTGAGGGGAGGGGGGTCAGGACAGTCAGCGAGGGAAGGTTTTTTCTTTCAGGTTTTTTTTTTTTGTTACTTAGACTACACGGGACTTGTGCCATGTTGGGGTGGACTCCGAGCATGGCAGCTGGAAGGCTGTTTGGGGGGGCCGTGGAGCTGACGGGGGATTGGGCACCCCCATTGGCCTTAGAAACTGTTGCCATGCTGTGGTGGGCTCCCAGCATGGCACCCCATCTGAAATAGGACATTTTCTAAATTAAAATATTACAATTAAAAAAAATGCTGTCTTCGCCAATTACTTTGGAAGCCTAGCCCACACTCACAGGATTACAAACTATTTGAATAAACTAGTGTTGTGGAGTGGAACAGCGGGGGATGTCCTACACATTCATTCACTGCTGTCCTGTCTAGGAAATGCAAGTACAGCATAGCAGCTGATTGACATCCTGGACGACTTGGAAGAGGGTCTGTCAGTTCTCACCCCTCACTCTTGGAAACTGCTAAATATTCTTTCTGAGTTGGCTGTCGATGCACGCATAAGATGACATCAGGGCACATGCATGTTTTTCCTTGGGTGAGTGTTTGTTACATGAGCTGATGAAGGCTACCCCAGCGCAGCAAACTTTAACACCAAAAGATTGATCAGAAGCCCGGCTGCCACATTCTGAATCCATTTCCCCTAATTACTGAAAAAAATATGATGATCTGGCTGACGAGGCACAGGAAGGGAAGGTCCTTCACCGGCTAACCTGAAGTGAGCTAAATTAAAATCTATCACTTGAATGTTGCAGTAAGGTGCTGCTGGCAACACCTTCCCTTGCTTTTACGGCATTGGGTAGGGCGTTTGTGTTCGGAACCAATCCAAATTGGTTCTCAAGTCACCGTGAAGAGAGAGAGAGAGAGAGAGAGGCCGCCATGCGCTGCCAATCCTGGAGCTGCAAGGCTGTTTCTCAAGCTGGCCAGGAGTAGAAGGGCTGTTTCAGAGAGCGGGCTGGCTGTTAAAAAAAAGATATATGATTTGCAACTGATGATGCTGAGGTAGCATCAGGATGGAGGGCTGAATGCTGCCGGGGGATTGTGCACCCTCATCGGCTATACAGGGTGTGCGTGGGGGGAGGAGTGCATGAGCATGCAACATGCATGCGTGCGTGTGCGTGTGTGTGTGGGAGGCGTGCATGAGCATGCGATATCTTACTGCTGCTCACTGAAGCGTAGCTCTCCTTTTCAACTGTACGGCACTGCATTTTCGGATCATGGAACTATGTTTCTTGCACATGCTTGCAAGCAAACATAAAAACCATCCTTGAATAACCTGCTTGAGACTGTAAAGGTGGCTGAGTTATTTACATTGTAGGGGGATCAGGAGTTGTAGTGATACTGTGGCAGTCTGAGAAAATTAAGGCAGAGGCTGAGCATTTGTAGGTAAATTTCAGTAGCATTATAACCTAGCACCCCAGCCCTTTGCGAACTTAGCATGATGCCAGGTAGAACACTATCCAGACGGTATCTCAAGAGTCCCTTGTGATATGCACTAATGGGGTTTGTTCATGTTTGTGTGGACTTTGGCAATAAGTACCATTAACCTGGCTCTGAGATGGTATTGTTTAGTTCCCCATTGTGCACTGGCACAAAAGAGTTCTGCAGTGGTCACACTGTGGACGGAAGCAAGCCAGTGCAGCCACAAGCTGAAGTATACCACAACTTTACTGACTCTTCAGTGCTTCAGTGTCCAGCATTATTCCTGTCCCCTGAAGGTTTCCTAACAGATGCACCATGGTGCCAGAGTTACCTAGACGGACAGACGATAGGACCTTATAAACAGTGCCACCCAGAAACTGGTATCTTACATGCTGCAGTGTCACCAATGAGTCACCGAGTTGCTGCCCATGGGCAGTAAAGATGAAGTTATTTTGAGCTCAGGTTGTGAGGTGGTAGGGCACTGGTAGTGAAATGTTCATGGTGGCATCATACATAGACACATACACAGAAGTGGTAGCAGAAAAAGACTTGTAGTCCATCTTGGCTGCCCTGTAAATTATCTGTTATATATGTGATGTTCTGTAGGCCTCTCACCATTAAAGGACAAGCTTTCCTTTCCCACTGCTGCCTCCCTTTGTCCTTACCAAGCCCCTAAATCTGTACCACCCAGCCTTGAACCAGTTGATCATCCCTGCCTCCATCCTCCTGATGTGGCACTTAAACTTCATCCCCACCCAAGTTTCCAAGCATGAGTTCTCGGAACTACGGTCTTATTCCTGGTGAACAGGTTCATTTTATCCACCTTATTTATACCCCTCAGAAACTTGTATGTTTCTATTATATCCCCCTCTCCCTCCTGTCCTCCAGTGAGAACATATTGAGGTTCTTAAGACATCCTCATATGTCCGTCCCTGCTCTTCCTGGATCATCCTAGTGGTCTTTCTCTGCACCGCTTCCAGCATGTCCCTGTCCTTCTTCAGGTGTGGGTTCCAGCACTGGGTGCAGTACATGAGATATGACCTCACCAAGGACTTGTACAGTACAGCAGCAAGATCACCTCCCACTTCTACTAGTAGTAGTAGTAGTGTGGTGGGTAGGTAACTGGCTGGGTGGCAGGACACAGAGGGTGGTGGTAAATGGCTGTCACTCCACAGAGGGAAGAGTGACCAGTGGGGTACCACAGGGATCAGTGCTTGGACCGGTCCTATTCAACATCTTCATCAGTGACATTGCGCAGGACCTAGAAGGCAGAATTTCACTGTTCGCTGATGACACAAAGCTCTGTAACAGAGTAGACACACCAGAGGGTGTAGACAGAATGAGAAGGACCTGCAGAAACTTGAAGAATGGTCAGGGGTTTGCAGTTGAAATTCAATGCAAAGAAGTGCAAGATAATGCATATGGGGCACAAAAACCCTGGCACAATATATCAGTTGGGGGTGAGGATAGCATACACCAAGCAGGAAAGGGAACTTGGGGTTATCATCTCTAATGACCCTCAGGGGAAACAGTGTGACAAGGCAGCAGGTAAAGCAAATAGGATGCTGGGATGTATAGGCAGGGGCATCACCAGCAGGAAAAGGGAGGTCATAATTCCACTATACAAGACACTAGTGAGGCCCCACCTGGAGTACAGTGTACAGTTCTGGAGACCATACCTACGTAAGGACATAGACAGGGTTGAGAAAGTTCAGAGGAGGGCAACAAAGATGGTGCATGGATTGCATCACAAGTCCTATGAGGACAGGTTGAAGGAACTGAACATGTACTCCCTGGAGGAGAGGAAAGAGAGAGGGGATATGATAGAGACATACAAGTATCTTACAGGGAGGAACAGGGTGCAGGAATACACTATTTTTAAGTGAAAAAGATGTTCCAGGACTAGAGGGCATGGGATGAAGTTGAAGGGAGGATGATTTAGAGGAAACCTGAGGAAGAATTTCTTCACAGAACGGGTGGTGGACAAGTGGAACACCCTGCCAGAGGAAGTGGTGGGGGCTGAAACAATCACGGGATTTAAGAATGCATGGGATAGACATAAAGGGATTCTGGAGGTCAGGGGTAAGGGGCAACAGACTTCTAGGAAAACATAAACTGAACTTACAAGCTCAAATGGGCAGACTGGGTGGGCCATAGGCCCTTATCTGCCGACACTGTCTATGTATCTATGTATCTATGTACTATCAAAGCCTTTGCATATATATATATCCCAACAGCACGTTCGCCTTGGTGTAAGCTCTACTGCATTGTGCAGAGACTTTAAGGCTGCTGCTGATAACCCCCATGTCCCTCTCTTCCCCTGTCATGGATAACCTCATCCCATTCAGTATTTCAAACTCGTTTTGTTTCTGCCGGTTTGAATCACCTTGCATTTGCTAGCTTTGAAATATATGTACCACATCTTTAAGTATTTCACTAGCTTCTACAGATCTTGGCAGAACTGTCTGACCCCCCCCTCCTTTCATTATCCACAATGCCACATATTTTTGTGTTTTCTGCAAAAAGACCCACCTTCCCCTTAATGCCATCTCCTATGTCATTTACTTTTAAACAGAACAAGTCCTAGGATCGACATTTGCAGTACCCCACTGGTGACTTCCTTCGCCTTGGATTCCTTTCCATTTATCACCACCCTTTGTTGTCTTCTCTCAACCAGTTTCCTCCTATCCACCTAATCAGCCCCTCCTCAGCCCTAAATCCTCCATCTTTTTTAGGAGTCTTCTGTGTGGCACAGAGTAAGAGGTCTTGATGAAGTTTAGGTATAGTACATCCATTGCATGGCCCCTAGCCACAGCTTTAGTGACTCAGTCAGAGAAGATGATTAGATTGATCTGACACATTCTTCCTGCTACAGACCTATGTTGTTTGTTGTCCTGTAGCACATTATTTTCCAGGTATTCCACCATCTGTTCCTTGATTATGGTCTCCATGAGTTTTCCTATGATGATAATCCCTTCATGGTGATCCCTGATCTCCTCCTGCTTAACTGGCCATATCAATGAGCCCAAATCAGACTAAGTGCCCTCACAACATATTGTTAATATAAAATGGCCTTATTGTACTGAACATTCAGGGTAACCTCACATGCAAACTCAAACAAAAAAAAGCCCAGACACATTTTGTGATTAAGCGACAAGTCCAAAGCCATTTCCCCCTGAACTTGAATGAAGTGCTAAATCTCAATATACATATCGGTCTAGTGTTGCACTTGGGAATCATTCCTCAAGGTCTGCTATGGTGGAAACAGATTGGACAGAATGTTAGGTACTGTAGCTGCTTTAACACTGCTTCAGCCAGAGGGAATTTGTAGGTTCCTGTGTTTAGGCTAATAATGAGGCAGGATGGGAAAACCAATCAGATTTGTTTGCCTTGATGCAGTCTTTTTATGTGTTTTAAGGCTTTGCACAGTACGTTGCTTGGATAGTAAGGCTCACGATGTCCTAGATGAACAAACAGTGGTTGTTGCAAAATAAGGTTTTTGTTCTACTGGGCCTTTCTTGATACGGCAGAGTTAGTCAGGATGCAGTCAGTGTAGTACCTTGCAGAATTTCTGCAGAGTGCTGCATTACACTGCAGGGAAAAGTGCAATGAAGCCTTTTTGTCATGCATGAACTTGTGAGATGTCTTTAACTGTACTACATCTTGGCTGACTCTGCTGAATGTAAATTTTATCTTGGAAATGAAGCAGCCTAAGAATTATTGACTGGGTCATTCTCCAGGAGCATGTTGAGGCCTCAGAGCTTGGTCAGTGCATTGCACAAAAAGTATATAGGGTGTGTATATATATATATATATATATATATATATATATATATATATATATATATATATATACACACACACACACATATACATATACATACACATACCCTATATACTTTGTGCAATGCATAGACCGGAAGAAGGATATCCTGGGAAAAAAATATATATATATATATATATGTAACCCCTCACCCCTGCCTTTTTACCAAACGACAGGTGGCATGCTGTTGGCACTGGCAGCAATACCTGGTGGGGACTTGGGTTCGGGGAGGATGAGGTTACCTGGCACAAGGGGACCTAGGTTTGGCTACTCTGCACAGCGGCACCCCAGTAAATCCGAACACAGGAAGCAATAACTGTAATGTCCAGAACCAGGAATGGGATTTTTCAGTGTGGCTTTTATTCACAACTAGCTGAACACAACAAAGCATAGATGGATCCCCATGGTGCTACGTTTACTGATAATGCAGATTAGAGACTACAAGGCGGTCCACTGGAAGAACGAACCATTTCTACTGTTTTCAGGCTCTGGACCCACCAGGCACACAGCCCGGACTTGCATGCGCTTTGGGTACACAGCCCGACTGGCCCAGCTGCCCTGCCGGCCACTTGACTGATGGTCCACTGGAAGAATGAACCCAATTTACTTGTTGTGGCTCCCCACACCACTTAGAGTCTGCGACTCTTAGAGAGATTTCCTTCTTACTTCTTCTGACTCCCATCTCACAAAGAGAATTTTTTACCCTTGTTGTGGCTCCCCACACCACTTAGAGTCTGCGACTCCTAGAGAGATTTTCCCATTTGCCACCCACGTCTGGGTACTTCCCTCATCACTGGCTAAGCGCATGAGGCAAGTAGCAATCACAGCAGAAATCCGTAGAGGTGGACCTGGTCACTAAAGATGGAGGGTGTTCCCACCTCCAGCTCCCACAGCCCATACCCGGCCATTTCTCTGAACAAACTGAAACTTCGAAATGTAGATTAAATGGCGGATGAACTGTCACACCCCCTCTACAAGATTACTTGAATTCATACATCACTTTAGCTTTTGACACTACTCCACTTGTTTGTCCTAGTACTATAGGCCTCCCAAATAGTAGTTCAAATCCCAGGTTTCTTCACATTTCCCAGGCTGAAGAAACACATTTTTTGCCCTCTCAAATTAAAGCAAACACTCACCCTTTTGTTGCAGGTGCCCCACAGGCGAAGTACAACTCTTTCCACTTTTCAAGCACAAACTGAAACTGTAATAGGCAGCTTCCTTTCTTCAGCAGAAATTAGGGGATTGCCCCTGGAATCTACATGGGGATACTTTACTCCCCCCCCCGGAGGGAGGGGGTCACTGAGACCCGGACAGCTGTCTCCACCACTTGAACACTGGACACTGACCTTCTTGCTTCAAAACAAACAGGAGACTTGACTTTGAAAACTTCCAACGTTCTATCTCACTCCCTCTGCTGCAGATTCCAATGTGGCTTATGCAGCTGCGACAGTTCTATTGGTGATGTCACCTCTCAGTCTCAGCTGAGACTGAGAACAGAGTGAGACAGTGTGAATGAAACCCATTTAACTGGAGTTTCACAAGCAGCCTTCCCTGCCTACCACTAGGTCTTACTGGGATTCTAGTAACCCCGGGTAACAAGGGGTTACATATATATATATACATTTTTTCCCCAGGATATCCTTCTCCTGAAGATGCTCTTTTCTAACAAATCTTGGGTCATCCAGTTAGGAGTTGGGCCCATACTGTAAGCCCATGAATAGTTTCTGCATGAAGGTGATTACATCAGCAATCTCAATTTGTTCAGGTATGTCACAGTGTGCCTTGCATCCTGAGAGACCCTTTTTTCTTCCCTAAAGTCTGCTGCAGCAGTGTCTCTTCTCTTCTCTTTCATACACCCTTTTTCTAACCACTATATTTCACCATTTACAGGCAGGCCACCTGCAAATGTACTTGCCTTACTTTCCCTTTGTTTCAGGTCGTCTCAGGATTTCCCACCCCTTGCCTAGGAATGCATCATGGAAAAAAGAGAGCACCTTGTTTTGTTTTTAGCCTGAAAACACTGTTATAGTGTATGGTGGAACGCTGTTCCGCATGGAAACCCATGCCTGGAACAGCGTTGTTGTCCTTCACTCAGGCGTCATTTATCTTGTTGTGTTGCACCCAGTGCGCCACCGTGCAGCCAACAAGATCGAATACATTCGCGCATGCGCACAGAGCGAGCGACGGCAACACGGAAGGCGCACTTTGGCGGCAGACACAGAAGCAAGCTTTTTTTCCCCGAGTGTTCACGTAGTGGTATTTATGGTTGCCCATACACTATAAAAGATTGTGTATGAGCAACCATACACAAACAAGGCAGTTTTGCGATCTTGAGGTTTCCGGTAACGGACCTCTCGAGCTACGCCTCGAGGTCTCAGGTTACCATGGAAACCTCTCGATCGCAACTGCCTTGTTGTGTATGCTTGCGCATACACAATCCTCTATATATTTGCGCTTGGGAAAGACATAGCTTCAGTTAAAGTTATGCTTCCTATAAGGTGCTAAGAAGGGATGAAGTGAGAAATGTACAAAATAGTATTTTGCCCCTTTGTAGTGAGTTAGGACCTTTGAAACAAACATTTATGTCCTGGTTAGAAAAGACTGTGCTCCAATTTGTTGGTTTCTCTCTGACCTTGTATTTGTTGTAAAGCAAAGAAACCAAGTTAAAATACAACCGAGAGAACAATTCAACCACGGACTCACATTTCAGCCAGAAACTGAAAATACCAAAAGGTGTCCACTGCTGTACCTCTCTGTCTGTAGAGAGACAAAATTTGCACCTTTGTGTTTACTTATGCATTTTTTTGTATACCAGACTGAAAAAGGGAAAATAAATGAAGGGATGCCAGAAAAAGCATCCTGTTTGGGCCTGCAACAACATGTTTTTTATGTATTTATTTATTTAGTTTTTGTTAATCGGGTTAGGTGCGCTAGCCAAAGTTGACTATTTTCAGGTACGACCCGGGAGAATACATACATAAAATGAGATGAGATTATACAACACATAGTACATAGTACAGGTAGGTTAGAATACAGATCAAGTCAGACGTTTAGGCCTAGAAGGCCTGCACTGAATAAAAGTAAACAGTAGAGGTACTACAACCTGTTGTTCACATACTAAAAAGGTGATATGAAACTGTATAAAGTTATATATGGCCTACCTTGAGGTTTCTCTTCGTAGGATCCTGCCCAAGAGTCTTCCAGTGTCCTACTAAGCACCGGCCGGCCCTGTCTTTCCACCTTTTATACACTGGATCACTATGTGGGAGGAGCCTACAGCTGACACTTACAACCTATTTTGTTTAGAGGAAGTTTTATTATGAACACTACCAGCCAGTCAAAAGATATCTGAGTTCTCTTTTATTTATAGCATTTGGATAGAAATAATAAGGTTGTTTAAAAGAAATAAGCTGTATTTCTGTAAGTGGGTGGAGCCTGATTTGGGTACACGGTTGACTCTGGGTATTAAAGGAGTCCAACCTAAAGCACACATCAGATTTGAAATGGGAGCAGTACTGTGCTGACCCAGGTAATAAGGTCTGCAGTCACCTTCAGTATCTATAGTCCAGGTGGGATTTTTTTACCCAGTCTGAGTGACTCTAGCCATTTTCTAGAGCTTAAGTTATTAGCAAACAGCAAAATTAACTGTGATTTTGCTTAGTTACTTTTATTTTCCTTTATTTTGTTGTATCCACTCCACTTATTTTGCTGTATGTAAATAAATATTTATTTTGATTTGCCAAATCTGACTTCTGAGTGTCCATCTGTCCCCACCAACCTCACAAGGTATACCTTACATTTACAGATTGCTGCATCGGCTCTGGTTATCATGCTTCTTAATTCTCTCCTGGGGGGGGGACTTTCCAGCACAGCATTATCACTTTTAGTTCCTGACGATCAGCCCAATTCTCAATGGAACTAATATGGGCCTTTGTGTCCACCAACCAGGGGACTGAGGTCTTCACAGGCAGTTTTAAATGTTTTAAAGTCAGAAACCATGTCTGCTAAGAACAGCTGATGAAAGATTATTTGTCAAAACATTTGACACATTTGTTACACTCTGCTGCTTGTTGTCAGGTGACAGGATCAGTTTAATTTGGTTTGTGGTGTTTGGGAATTGAAATGGGAGTTGTTAGGGGAAGGCATGGTTTACTGTAGTAGCTGACCACAGCTCATCCAAGAGCAAGATATCTCATTGAGCATGTCACGTGATTCCCCCACCTACTCTTTTTCTAAATGATCTTTGGATCTTTAATATTCAATGTAACAACTTGGATTAAAGGGGCCTCAGCTTAACATCTCGTCCAAAAGAAGGCACCTTCAACAGAGCATCATCCCCACCCATTTGTGGGACTTGAACCCATGACCTTCTAACTAGGGACATGAGTGTTATCAATCAAGTCACACAGATGAAATGGTTATACCATGCTCCCATCCACGATCCCTCATCATCCCCCATCCCCCAGCCGTTACTGAAACTACTATTAATCAATTAAAATATTAGATTTTTTTCTTTAAAACTGCTTGAAACCAAGGATAGTACATCATGAATACAGGTGTGGCCTATGCACTGAGATATGGTAAAGCATGCCAAGTCACGTATGCATCAATAATGTCAAGTTAAAAACAATGGATAAAATATAATTTGCTCATTCCTTTTAGGGAAATGACATTTTGTTCACATTTGTCAGCTATTTCGATAATGTGAAAAAAATGCTGATAGATCTTGTTACTATATATTAAGTTTCATCAAGTCAACAAGTTGTGAAAGTTTATTGACTTCTTTTTCCTAGGCCTCATTTATCAACTTTGGTACAGGCAAACCTTTTCAGACTAATAAATTCTTTTTTAATTTAACTAATTCGTAATTTGTAATAGCAGTCAGCAAGAAATGTTTTTTTAGATGGCACATTACTTCTTCATGAATTTGTTTTCCCCATTTTTGCCTCTTTACACACACACCCTGCCCCCCACCACAATGACCAGGTCTGCCACGGCAGTACTTATCCTCTGGGTAGGAGGGCTAGCAAGCAGCTGCCTTTACTACCAGTGCATACGCTGCCCCTTAGTGTATGGGCTGGGGTGAAGGCAGGGCAACCCACACATCCTGAAAAGCTGAATCCCACTTCTGTGATGCAGCTGGCCCACAGAAATCTTCAGTGTGAGATTTCTGGGCTCAAATGCAAGTACCGGTCTCCGAGGCCCATGGCGCTGTACTGGTCTGCTACTGTGCTTCATCTACTGTATGCATGTTGTTGTCATCTCTTCCAGTATTAAATAAGTCACTTAACATAATGAAACAGTACAATGGTGTGGAGAAGAGTTGGGGTGAATGTTCTAACCCTCCCACCACACAACAGTGACATCACAATTTCAATAATCACATATATCCAAGCTTAGCAACAATAATGTTACCCTAGTTATGTTTTTCAGCCCTCAATGCTCTTTTCCCTCAGGAATCTGTCTAATCCTGTTTTGAAAGCCTGGACAATGCTAGCTTCATCTATCTGACTGAGAAGGCTATTCTGTTGATCACCCTCTTTGTAAAGTAATGGTTTCAGATGTTTCCATCCCCTTCCCCAGTTTAAATGCATGTCCACTAGCTCTCCTTGCACTCACCAGCAGCCCTCAATGCTCTTTTCCCTGAGGAATCTGTCTAATCTTGTTTTGGGAAGGCTATTCTGTTAACTGTGCTCTGTGTAAAGTATTGCTTTCTGATGTTTCTAGCCCTCTCCCCACCCCCAAGTTTGAGTGCATGTCCTCTAGTTCTCCTTGCACTCATCAGCTGAAGCAACTGTGCAAACTCCACTTGAAGAACCACACTGAACCTGAAAGACAATTTTCCTAGTAGAAGCTTTAAAAAAAAAAAAATACTGGTTCCAGTCATGTTATTGTTCCATCTACAATACATAGGCTTGTTAGTAACCTCCGTGAGTGTTCCTGATTCACACTCTGTGTTATGTGTCATTTTAGAACTGTACAATGTACCGTAGTTTGTGTCCCTGTCAACCACAGAGTTCTATAGTAGAACATGGATACATTGTACCAACAATGGGAGAGCTGAGCAAGGGACATAAACTATATCATACAGTTCTAAAATGGTACTTATCACCTGTGTGTAAATCAGAAACACCCACCAGTATGACAAAAAAGCATGTAGATATGGAACAGTAACAGAATTGGAACCGGTATTTCAAAATCAGCTTATTTGGGGGAAAATGACTTACAGGTTCAGGGCAGTACTCCTTTATGAATTTAACATCCACCAACCAATCAGAGTGCAGGATTTGAGTTGCACCCTCTGTCTCTCAGCCTTGTATATTTGTACTCTCATGCAGGTTGGACTATTCAATACTGCACCACTTAAAGGATGATTCGAATAATTCAATTATTTTTTAAATAAAGTAATTTATTTTTAAGGGACCTGAATGGCCCCCAAAGCTTCTGTACTGTAATATCTTTGTACAATATGCATGTTGCTCCAACAAATGGTAACAGACTGCTCAACGGCTATTTTTAAAGTAAAATAAGGTTTCATATCCGTACCAGCCATTTACAGTATAAGGGCAATCATATGTGTCTCTTGTGGGAGAAGGGCATCTTCTTTAAGACTGGACAGCCAGAAGCACCTACTGTACAGTATCTTTACTTTGTGGTCCTCACAACCACACCTGCATGAGCTGACACTCATATACAATGGCAAGGCAAGGCAAGACAATTTCATTTTTACAGCATCCTATTCCAGGGGCTGAGGATGCTATACATTGTAAACAATAAGCAGGTGTTAAAAAACATTGATACATAGACATTGGCAGCTGAAAAAGGCTCTTGGCCCATCTTGTCTGCTCACCCTACCTAGCTATTCAGCCTTGCCCTAGTGGCAATCCTAGCCTTTTACTAACTAAATTTACCTGCCTGTCCCAGCCCTGCTTGAAGTTGCTGATTGGCTTGGCCTGTACAACTTCTTCTGGTAGTTTATTCCACTTATCCACCACCATTTGCAAAAAGTACTGCTTCCTGATGTCCTTTTTGAATCTCTCCCCTGCCAGTTTTAGTGAATTCCCTCTCATCCTTGTGTATGAACTCACAGAGAAGAATTCCTTGACATCTACTCTGTTTATCCCATGCAGGTACTTGTATGTCTCAGTCATGTCACCCCTTCTCTTCTGTTATCTAGGCTGTACATGTTTAAATCCTGCAACCTCTCCTCATGTCAAATTCCCAAGGCCATGCACCATCTTAGTTGTCCTGTACTGTACTGCCTCCAACTTGCTGCAGTCTTTCCACAGGTGTGGGTTCCAGTACCTTGCGCAGTATTCCAGCTGCAGCTGCATAGTGACCTATACAGAGGGAGGATAATCTCATACCTTCATCTGCTTATTCCCCCTATCTAGGCATTCCAGCATTCTGTTTGCTTTGTTCACGTCCCTGTTGCAGTGTGCAGATGTTTTCAGGGTCTCTGATATCATCACCCCTAAATCCTTTTCTGTGGTAGTGCTATGCAGCACGACTCCTCCCATTCCATACTGCACCCTTGGGTTCCTTTTACCAATGTTCTTTACTTTAAATTATTTTTAGTGTTAATGTTCAGCTGCCAGATCTTGTACCAGCTCTTGAACCTGCCGAGCTCCTCCCTTAGTTTCCTTCTCCCTTCCACCCTGTCTACCTTTGCGTAGGTCTTTGTGTCATCTGCAAAGAGGCAGATCTTACCCTTGATATCTTCACCTATGTAGTAGATGAAAATATTGAAGAGGACCGGTCTTAGAACTGATCCCTGAGTACCCCGCTGCTCACTCCCCTCACCTCTAAAAACTCCCTAGAGACTACCACCCTCAATTGTTCTACCCCTTAGCCAGTTGTCTACCAAGTTCACCATATTTTCCTCTACCTTAAGGTCGCTAATCTTTTTGACCAGTCTCCTGTGGGGTACTGAGTCAAACGCCTTGCTGAAATCAAGGTATACCATATCATTTGCCTGCCCCTTCTCCACTGCTGTGGTAACCCAGTTGAAACACTTGACCAGATTCATCTGGCAAGACCTCCCCCTTGTGAACCCATGCTGCTTGGTGTACTGCAGCCTGTTCCCTTCTCAGAAGTCACCAGGTCCTCCCTCAGTGAAGGCTCCATGATCTTTCCCACTATATATGCAAAGCTGACTGGCCTATAGCTGCAGCAGCCCACTACATCCCTCTTCCAACTCTTGTGCAGCAGAATTACATCTGCTGTCATTCAATCCTTTGAACCCAGCCCGTAACTAGTGAGCTGTTGAAAATGTCTACTAGTGGCTGTGCTAGAACCCCTGCTATCTCCCTTAGCATCCTCTGGTGTAAGCCATCAGTTCCCATAGATTTCTGTACTTTCAACCCTGCTAATTTTTCCAACACCTTTTTCTGTTATCTGGACCTCTTCCTAATGTTTTTGCTCCCTACCTTCCTAACCCCACAAACTGGCAGTGGTTCATCATTCTTCTCGTTCCTCTGAAGAAGGCCTTATGCAATACGTAGGTGTGTTCTGTGTGCCTGTAGGCATCTATGCTCCTTTAAATAGAGTGCTTAAATTATATTTTGCATTACAGCTCCATGTGTACATGCGGTTTTTTCTTTAAATCCATCCTTCTCCTTAGTAAATATTGAACAAAAATAATTAATATCTTTGTCCTCTCCTTATCCCCCTCCTCCCATCACTCATTGCTCTTAAGTCTCACTATACCTCCTTTGACCTTGCATTTCCCCCAGATGCATGAGAAAAACATTTTATCCCCTTTCTTCACCGCTACTGCCAACCGGAGCTTCATCTGTGCTTTGTGCTCCCTCACCTTCCTGGTGTTTTTTCTTGTTGCTTCCAGATGCTTCACACTGTCTTCCTTCCTTTGGCTACAGTTATACTTGAAAATCCCTCCTATTGGCTCTTACTGCCACTCGTACATCAACTATGAACCATACTGGCCCCATAGCCATTTTACCCATGGTTACCTTTGAAATGTTGCTACCTGCTGCTTCTATCATCACCTTTTTAAATGCTGCCCACTTCCTTCTGTGACATCTGCCTTCACTATGTCTTTCATGCTATTCTGCAATTTGTCCCTCATTTTGTCCAAGCCCCTTTTTTAAAGTGCCATACCCTTATTTCTTTTGTCCTTTGCCTGTCTCCACCTGAACCTCCAATGCTACTGTCCGGTGGTTGCTGGAACCAAGTGGTTCCATGACTGCTACATGCTGAATCCTATCACTGTTGATGAGCAACAGATCCAGCAGGAACTCTTCCCAACTACAGCTTGCTGCGTCTTAAGTGTCTCTCCCAGTGTCCTATCTCTTGGTGCTGACCTAGTGGCCTATAGTACACCCTGATCCAGACTGGTTTTCCCCTTTCCTATTTCTGCTAGTACTGACAGGGTTTCCAATTTTCCTGCTCCCATAAATTACCTGTTTCTATTGCTTCAATCCCCTACTCAATTCCCCCCACCCTTCACCCTGTCCTTTCTGAATAGGGTGTAGTCTGGTACAGTCCTGTCTTAGTTATGGTTTAAGGTTGCCCATGTTTCAGTTACCACCAGAAATGTACAAAATGAGTGCACAAAGAAATAATGCTCAAAGGCTAAAGCACTGCTAGAGACGGGTGCATTTATTCATGCAGACTGAGGGCAAGCACTGAAAACCTGGTGCTCAAAACCTCAGCAGGTTCTTTGTCAAGGGGGTTGGTGACCCATTGAAGACACATATGTTTATTAGCAATTTAAAGGTGCAGAGGCATTTTTAAATATATCTCAGTAGATATAAATAAATCAACCTTCATATCATGAAAATGAATACATCTTATCCAGGATCTTAATTAAGAGTACAGACACACTTTGGTGAAATATTAGGGAGGCAGTATAGCACAGTGGTTTAAGGCTCTGAGCTGCAAATCTGGTGACATCCAGCAGACCAGACCTGGGTTTGAATCCCACAGCTTCCACTTGCATACTATGTGACCCTGAGCAAGTCACTTAACTTCCCTGTGTTCCCAGGTCGCTCCTGTAAAAAAGCTTTCAGCTTAGTGTGTTACTCCTGGTTAAACAACTAAAATTAAAAAAATTATTCAATCTTTTTAAACTAACTACAAAATGAATAATGAATGGACGCAATTAACAGAAAAAATAAATACATTAACGTGAAAAGCAGGTGACAATGCTCGATCACAGAAGTACTCTACTCCAGAAAGGAAAGCATAGTGCAGATTCCATCTGAAGATGCAGTGGCTGGAGGAGACACCCCAAGAGACCAGACACTGGACCGCAAGAGGAAAATTCTAAAGGAAAAGACAAAGAGGAAAACAACAATATTAGGCCATGAATAACACATAGAGAATAATGTGAGGGGTGGTGTTTCTTATGAGATTTTAATACATACCGAGGGTGTATATTAAATTCGAATAACCACATCACCACATTTTATATAATTTCTGTCCATCAATTTTTTTCCTCAATCTGTCAAGGATTCTGTCATCAACATGTGTGAGATTCTGCCATTTTGTGAAGCATGTGTGGTTCTGTATGTTTCTGACATCCCTCACCCAGCAAAAAAAAATGGATGAAGAAAAGCAGTTTAAATCATTTCAATGTTTGGGGAATAGATGTGGGGTATATAGTGCTTGTGTAAGTTGCAGTACTTTATGTGGCTTTACTCTATTCCCACCCTTGAGTAGTAGGTATGTAGGTAGTAATTTGTAGGGAATAGAAGGACCAGGAACAAGGGTGAGAAGAGCACCAGAGAAGGAGGAGGAGGAGGAAGAGGGGATGGTGGTGGACAAAAAACACTCCCTAAGCAAGCGAGGTGTGGTATTAATGCATTTAAGTAGAGGTTGTGGGAGGAGCTATTCCCCACATTGAACCTTAGGCTAAGCCCTCTCATTCAATGTTTGGGGAATAGATGTGGGGTATTAGTGCTTATGTAACGTGTAGTACTTTTTGTGGCTTTACTCTATTCCCGCACTTGAGTAGTAGGTATGTAGGTAGGAATTTGTAGGGAATAGAAAGTCCAAAAAGATACCTCCTCCAACTCATGGAGATTATGACTGCTAGCACTCATGAGAGGAACTCCCTCCCGTGGAGGAAACCTCTGTGGACCCATGGCTATTGGTCTGCCCATCTTCTGGCAAACTAACAGGAGAGTACCCTAAAAGCTGATTGGAGTTCTTGTTCTGAATGAGGTATGTAGATCTTGAAGGCTGATGACGTCCATCTTCCCAGTCTATTGATGATATGCTGTAGGATGTTGTGTCTGGAGGCTGAAGTTGCCACTCTGATTTGAAATGAGTGGCCAGAGAAGGAGCATGGATCATGTCCCAATCTTTGGAGTAGAATCCTGATGTGATCTGTGAACCATTTGCTTGTCATAGGCTAATAGCGGTGGGAGAGCAACAAAGGAGAAGAAGATTGTGAGTGGAGATGGAAGCTTCTTAGGGAGTCCAGATAACAGATGGGATCGTAGGCGTCACAAGAGGAAAAATACTTAATGATAACTCCTTGGTGCAGTCTATCCATTTTTGATGTTGGTAAGAGAAATTGCTACTGATCATTTATTTTGTTTAGATGAGACACTTTGAGGAATGTAGGGGCAGAAGTTGAGGAGACTGTGAACTCTTCAGGTCGGAGGAATCCAAAAAAGGCAAGATAAATGACTGAGGAATTCATAAGCATAATGAAAGGATCACATTTGTTTGAATTGAGGAGATCTAGCAGTTTTTGAAGAAGGGACCCGTCATTGGGCAGACAACGGGGAACTTTGGGCCCCGAAGTTCTTTGAATTCCTAACATGAGGAGTTTGACAGATGGATTGCTGAATAGAGTAGGAGTGGATGATGCAGATTGGGACAGGCAGAGCTGAATGCCAGAAAGATATTGTTTTATGGCTCTATGGGAGAGCTGAAGAGATTGGTGACAAAATGTGAGGAAGGCAAGAACAGAGTCAATGTTTTCATTAGAAAGAGGTGTTGGAGGAGAGCTGTAAAAGGAAGTGTAACATTTCCAAGCAGTGAGGTAGAATGATCTAATAGCAGGAGCCAGGGTCACTTAAATGAAATGAGAAGCCTGAGCACGATAGTAGGCTATATCATTATGAGGTCTGTGAATGCTGGAGGCGGGACCATGGTGGGATCTGCTGAAGGGCAGAGACATCTGAATTTCTGAAAGTGAAAATGGGTTAAGGCATCATCTGCTTTGTTCTTATGTCCTGGAATGTAAAAACACTTTATGATAAAGTAGTGAATAAGGGAGAGCCAAATCAGTCTGCATAGAAACATCATGATGACCGAGGATGAAGACCTGCCTTTTGAAATGATAGCCACTATGGATTGGTTGTTCGTGAAAACTGAGATAGTTTGAAAGGACCAATGAGACCCGCAGACAGAGGCAGCTACCACTATAGGGAAAATTTCAAACAAGGGTGAAGATCTGGAGAATTCCAGGAGAAAGAAAGCTTCTCGGGGCCATGGGGCAGCGATCCAGGATGTACCAAATATAGCTGTGTAACCGTGACACGGTGAGACATCCGTGTAGATCTTGGACTGATAATTTGAAGAAGGATCCCAGTAGAACATAGAGCATTTAGACCAACCAGAGAGGAATCGAGCCCACATAGCAAGGTTGGATTTTGCTGTGACTGTTATGGTTATGCGATGATGGAGACCAACTGCAGAATATGCCAAGGTGAGAAGGTAAGAAATAAATGACTGGCCTTGAGGGACAATTCACGTGCTGAAGTTGAGATACCCTAAGAGGGACAAGAATTCCTGTTGGATGCAGCTGGATCTGGTTGAGAAGGAGTCTACCAATTTGTGTATGTGATGTAATTTGTCCAATGGTAGCCATATTTCCATTATAGAAGAGTCAAGAATAATGCCAAGGAACTCAATGGAGGTTACAGGGCCCAGAGTCTTTTCTTTGGAGAGAGGAAATGCAGGATAACTGAATAAGGCCACTAAGGTGGTAATGCCGGCAGCTGGTGTCTTATCAGGAGGGTCAATAAGGAGAAAGTCATCCAGGAGATGGATGGCTGATGGACAGCGACTGATATTTAACAATGCCCAGCAGAGGACCTCGGCGAAGATGTTGAATAGCTTAGGACTGCTATTCCAGTCGAAAGTCAAATGGGTGGTGACACAGAATTGGTCCTGCCATTGCATGCCATACAAGTGACATAAATAAGGGCAGACTGGGAGAAACTTCAAGGCATCATTAATGTCTGCTTTGGAGAGCCAGGAACTGGGGTCAAAGCATTTAATGACAGAGATGGCATCGTTGATTCGAGCATAAGATAAGCAGTAGTGTCCGGAAGGTATTAGTGAGTTAATGCTAGAGGTTGCTGTATTCTGAGGAGCTGAGAGATCGATGATCAGGTGTTTCTTGCCGGAGAATTTTCTAGTGGCAATGCCTATAGGGCTAACCCTGAATGAGGGGAGAGGAGGAGCTTTAAAAGGTCCGATAATAAATCCTTTGTCCAGTTCTGTTTGTAATAGATGAGTGACGATAGAAGGTTCCTTGGTGGCAGAGTGAAGGTTGGGACAGATAATGGAATCCATAGGGAGCACTGATATGCCTGTGTGGAATCCATGAGTGAATCTAGCAATGAGATTGAGAACAGGTGATTGGAAAGGATAGTATTCTAGGAGATGGGCCAGAGCACAGATATTGATGGGTGTGGATGGAGGACTCTGTAGTCATAGTGGGCACTTAGGAGCTTTAGGGCATATGTAGCAAGTGTGAGCTTCTCCACAAAAAGTGCAAACATGAAGCAGGATGCAGCCATAGATGGGACATCCAAATTCATTAAAACTGTTGCACACAGCCTTGCCACCGAAGTATTTGACAGGATGGTCATGGAGATCCACACGATCAGAGGGTTTTGAGATGGTATGAACAAACCAGGGTATTGGTTTAGCAGAAGAGGTAGATTGTCTGTTGGAGTGAACCAGATTGGTGGAGGAAGAAGTAGATAAGGCAGCTGATAATGAGCAAAGGGGGGGTGAAGTGATTGAATGACCCACACAGAGAGCAGGAGTAGCCTCGCTAAGTGGCAAAATGTCTACAAAAAAGCTCAGTGTCCAAGATAGCTCAATTAAGTTTGACAGCATAATGGCTAAGGGATGCAGTTACTTTGGCTGACAATGATTTGTGATATTTTTAAAAATAGGTTCCACTGTATCAGATGCTTAAGGTGGTAATAAGGTACAGGTATGAGTCAAGTTCCTCACGTTGAGCCAGAAATGGTGAACATAGAATGTCCCAGTATATGCTGAAAGCCAAAATAAATTCTGAAAGAGTTAACTTGCGAAGAAGGCAGGGTCAAAACAAAACAAACAAAACAAAAAAAATAAATAAATAAACAAGAAGGTAGACAGACATGTGGGGAGTAGTGCAATGTAATGGCTGTGGGGCAGCAGTCTTCCGGCAGTCTTTCTGGAGGCTGAGATGCTGCCCTGTTTGCAGACAACTCTCTGCCCTGATGGAGGAAGTTGCCCGTCTTCAGGTCACACTGGACAGTAGTAAGGGAACCTTCCTCCAGGCTGCACTGGACAGTAGCAAGGGAACCTCCCCCATCCAGGGAGCACCAGAGCCACCACCACTACCTCAGAGGTTGCAAAGAATGCACAGCAGTTGGACCACAGTGGGCTCAGGGAGGGTAAGGGTGGTGGAACAGAGGCACACCCAGTCAGTTCTTTCACTCCACAATCCATACACCATTTTGGAGGAGCATAGTTCCCCTATGGATGCACCCGCAGAGGAGACTAAGGAGGTTGCAGACAACTGTCACAAGGGAGGCCCTCAGGAAGGAGGCAGTGAACACCACAGGGAAAGGAAGCAGCTCCTGGTGGGGGACTCAATTATTAGGGGGATAGAACTGGGGGAGCAGGGAAAACTGAAGTAAGGTGCCTGCCTGGTGCCATGGCTTGGAGGGACAGGAAGCGCATCCTTAGTATCACAAGAACAGTTGCATGGGAGTCTGAGCTGGATGCCATTGTCCACCTAGGGACAAATGACTTGGCTCATCATGAGATTAGAGCAGTGCAGAAGGACTTTGTAGAGTTAAGGAGGGGCCTAAGATAAGTAGCACACACAGTATCCTTCTCAGAGGTGCTGCCTGTCAGTGGCATGGGTAAGGCGAGGGTACTTTGCACCATGCAGTTTAACAAATGGTTGAAAAAATGGTGTGGAGCACAGGGGTTTGGCTTCATTGGGACTGGGGTTCCACCTGAGGACGCCAGCCTATACTGGCAGGATGGTCTGCATCTGTCCAGAAAGGGAACAAGTCTTTTGGGCAATCGGTTTAAATGCTTCATTGGCAAGCTTTTAAACTAGTCAAGGGGAGGCACTGATAAGCAGCAGGAAAATCCCAGCCTCCCTACAAAACAGGGTACTAAATGAGAAAAGACCAAAGTAGAAAGGTCAGTGGGGGATGCTGCTACTGAAGGTAAAGCCATCAAAAAATGGAGAGCAATGAGTACCAATGCTCATAGTCTGGGTAACAAGCTTCCTGAGTTAGTGGCCTTGATGGAGGAGGAACATCTGGATATTGTGGCAGTCACAGAAACATGGTACACACAGAACCATGACTGGGATGTAAACATACCAGGATATACTATCTACAGGAGGGACAGGGAGGGTAAAAGAGGAGGAGGAGGAGTAGCTCTCTACGTAAGGGAAGGAATCAAAGCAACAGAACAAAAGGGTAAACAGGGAGGAGAAGAAGCACTGGTGTACAGCTCATGGATTTGGCTTCATTGGAGACTGGGGGTCTACCTGGACAGATGCAGACCTATACTGGTGTGATGGTCTGCATCTGTCCAGGAGGGGAACCAAGATCCTAGGTGATAGGTTTAAATACTTCATTGGCAAGCATTTAAACTAGCCAAGGGGGTAGGCACTGGAAAGGAGCAGGGAAATCCTAGCCCCCCGACAAAATCAGGGTAGCTAAGTGAGGTTGACACCAACATAGAGATGTCAATAGGAGAAGCGCGGGGTAAATGGAGAAAGTGACAAAGGCAATAAGGACAGGGATGAGGCAAAAGGGTAAGGTCATCAGGAAATGGAGGGTAATGAGTACCAATGGCCATAGTCTGGAGCAACAAGCTCCCTGAACTGGTGGCCTTGATGGAAGAGGGATGCCTGGATATCGTAGCAGTCACAGAAACATGGTACACAGAGAACCATGACTGGGATGTTAACATACCAGGGTACACAACCTACAGGAGAGACAGGGAGGGCAGAAGGGGGGAGTAGCTCTCTATGTAAGGGAAGAGATAAAGGCAACTGAACAAAAGAGTAAACAGGGAGGAGAGGAGGCACTGTGGGTCACCTTAGAGACTGGAAATGGCACCACAAACCGCACAGGAGTTGTATACAGACCCCCATGTCAGGGGGAGGGAATGGACAAGGATACGATAGAAGGCATACTTAGGATGACAAAGAAAGGGGAGGTACTGTTGATGGAGGACCTTAATATGCCAGATGTTAACTGGAGCACCCTTGCTGCAGCCACATCCAAAAGCAGGGCCATTCTTGATGCCCTTCAGGTGGCATGCCTCAGACAGCTAGTTTTGGAACCTACTCATGAGGGAGCAATCTTATGCCTCGTATTCTCAAATGGGGACAGTGAGAGGATCTCAGATCTAGAAGTGGGTAGCCATTTGGGAACAAGTGACCACCAAACAGTGTGGTTCATGATAAACTCAGCTACAGAGTTAAGCCATACAAAAGTGAGGGTTCTGGACTTCAGGAGGGCTGACTTTGGCAAGATGGGAGAGTGCCTTAGAAAAGCACTAGCAAACAGACCAGAAGGAGGGGTGGAGTAACAATGGGAAAATATGAAAACTGCCATCACAGAGGCAACAAGCCTTTGTGTGAAGCAAATAAACAAATCAAAACGAAAGAAAATGCCACTATGGCTCTCAAAAGAAGTGGCGGTGAAGGTTAGGGAGCAAAAGATAGCATTTAGGAAGTATAAGGAAACACAGAAGAAGCAGGACAGAGAACTGTACCAGTTAAGGCAGAAGGAAGCAGGGAGGGTAGTCAGAATAGCAAAGGCACAAACTGAGGAAAAGATAGCCAACTCAGTTAAGAAGGGGATAAAACCTTTATAGGTATCTCAGGAGCGAGAAAGACAAAGGGAGGGATAGTGAGGCTGAATAGAATGGATGGTGGGTGGGCAGAGAGTGACAGTGAAAAACAGGAATATTGAATGAATACTCTGTTCAGTATTCACAAAAAGGAAGTGGGAGGAGCCTAATCCAATTAACAGAAGCACTCTGGAGAGGGGGTCGATCCAAGTCCTTTCACAGAAGAAAGGGTTCTGAAAGAACTCCTAAAACTGAAGGTGGACAAAGCAATGGGCCAGATGGAATTCACCCCAGAATTCTAAAAGAATTAAGCAGAGAACTAGTGACACCACTGACTACCCTTTATAACAAATCATGGGAGGATGGTGTGGTACCTGAGGACTGGAAGAAGGCTGATGTGATTCCCCCTCACAAAAGTGGGAGCAAGACAGAGGCAGGAAACTACAGACCTGTCAGTTTGACCCTGTGGTAGGGAAAGTGATGGAATTACTTCTGAAGGAAAGGAATTTTGAGTACCTAGAGGCCAGTGGGGCAGAGGACCCAAGGCAGCATGGGTTCACAGAGGGAAGGTCATGTCAGATGACTCTAATTGATTTCTTTGACTGGGTGACCAAAGTAGTAGACCAGGGTGGGGCTGTGGACATGGCCTACCTAGACTTTAGCAAGGCATTTGACACAGTCCTACACAAAAGATTAGTAGTCAAATTAATCAGCCTTGGAGTGGGTCCCAGGGTGGTAGCCTGGGTAAAACATTGGCTGAACAACAGGACACAGAAGGTAATTGTAAATGGAGTCCACTCTGAAGAAAGAGGGTTTACTAGTGGGGCACTGCAGGGTTCAGTACTGGGTCCAGTCCTTTTTAATGTCTTTATAAGTGACATTGCAGAGGGACTGGAAGGAAAAGTATGCCTCCTTGCAGATGACACAAAGATCTGCAACAGGGTTGATACACAAGGAGGCATGGAAAGGATGAGAAGGGACTTGGCAAGGTTGGAGGAATGGTCAGAAGAATGGCAGCTTGGATTCAATGCAAAGAAGTTCAAAGTAATGCACCTGGAAACAAAAACCCAGGGGAGATTACACAATGGGGGGGAGGTAGTAACAACAACAAAAATGAAAAGGGACCTGGGGGTAATCATATCAGATGACCTTAAGGTTGGCAAGCAATGTGAGAAGGTGGTAGGGAAGCTGGTGGGTTACTGGGATGTATAGGAGAGGCAACACCAGCAGAAAACAGGAAGTTGTTATCCCCCTGTACAGACAGTTGGTGAGACCCCATCTGGAGTACTGCATCCAGTTCTGGAGACCCCATCTCCGCATGGACATAGACAGGATGGAGGCAGTTCAGAGGAGGCAACTAAAATGGTGCAGGGTCTGCAAGAGAAGCCATACGAGGAGAGGCTAAAGGGAGCTTAATATGTATACGCTTGAGGAAAGGAGGGAGAGGGGGGGCATAATAGAAACGTTTAAATACCTCAGTGGAATCAACCTAAGTCCAAGAGGGTAGCATCTTTCAGAAAAGAGATGTGCAAGAACAAGGGACACAATTTGAAGATAGAGGGGACGGCTCAGGGCAATGTGAGGAAGTATTTTTTCACAAAGGGTCAGGGACGATGGAACAGCCTTCCTGAGGAGGTTGTGAGGTGTAAAACTGTGGAAGAATTCAAGAATGCTTGGGAGAGACATAAGGCAATTTTTGTGGGGGGCTGGAAGAAATAGGCTGTTGGTTAAATAGGGTCTGCAGCTTATCCTCTAGGTAGGGAAATGGGCAGACTAGGTGGGCCAAGCGGTCCTTATCTGCTGTCAAAGTCTATGTTTCTATGTTTCACTGTGGGTCAATTTGGAGACAGGCAATGGCACCACAATCCGCACAGGGGTTGTATACAGACCACCCTATCAGGGGGAGGAAATGGACAAGGAAATTATAGAAATTATACTTAGAATGGCAGAAAAAGGAGATATTGCTGATGGGTGATCTGAATATGCCAGATGTTAACTGGAGTGCAGTTGCAGCAGCCACTTCTAAGAGTGGGGTTATTCTAGATGCCCTACAGGGGGCATGCCTTAGACAACTAGTATTGGAACCCACTCGAAAGGGAGCAATCTTAGACCTGGTTCTCTCAAATGGAGATGGAGAGAGGATCACAGATGCAGAAGTGGGTAGCCATCTGGGAACTAGCGACCATCGAACAGTATGGTTCACAATAAACACAGCAATAGAGTCGAGCCATACAAAGGCAAAAGTACTGGACTTCAGGAGGGCTGACTTTGCCAAAATGGGTGAGTGCCTAAGGAATGCACCAGCAAATGGGCAGGAAGGAGGGGTGGAAGAACAATGAGGAATAATAAAAACTGCCATCACAGAGGTAATAAGCCTTTGTGTGAAGCAAGTAAACAAAACAAAACGATGTAAGAAACCACTATGGTTCTCAAAGGAGGTGGCAGTGAAGGTTCAAGGGAAAAAGAAAGCATTCAGAAAGTACGAGGAATCACAGAAGAAGCAGGACAGAGAATTGTATCAGATAAAGCAAAAGGAAGCTGGGAAGGCAGTCAGAACAGCAAAGGCCCGAACTGAGGAAAAGATAGCCAACTCAATTAAGAAGGGGATAAAACCTTTTTTAGGTACATCAGGGAGCAAAGGAAGACCAAGAGAGGGATAGTGAGGCTTAATAGGGAGGGGGGTGGGCAGAGGGTGACGGTGAAAAGGCAGAGATACTAAACAAATATTTTTGCTCAGTATTTACAAATGAAGAGGGGGAGGTACCTAAAACAAACAATAGAAACACTCTGGATACAGAAGTTGATACCAGCCCATTTACAGAAGAAAGGGTTCTCAAAGAGCTCTTAAAACTGAAGGTGGACAAAGCAATGGGGCCTGATGGGATTCATCCCAGAATTCTAAAAGAACTAAGGGTATAACTAGTGACACCACTGACTATCCTCTTTAACAAATCATGGGAGGATGGGGTGGTACCTGAGGAATGGAGGAGGGCAGATGTGATTCCCCTTCACAAAAGTGGGAGCAGGGCAGAAGCCGGAAACTGCAGACCTGTTAGTTTAACCTCAGTGATAGGGAAAATGATGGAATCACTTCTGAAGGAAAGAATTTTTGAGTACCTAGAAGCCAGAAGGGCACAGGACCCAAGGCAGCATTGATTCACAGCAGGAAGGTCATGCCAGACAAATTTAATAGATTTCTTTGACTGGGTGACCAAAGTAGTAGATCAGGGAGGGGCTGTGGACATGGCCTACCTAGACTTTAGCAAGGCATTTGACACAGTCCCACACAAAAGATTAATATACAAGTTAGCCAGCCTGGGAGTGGGTCCCAAGATGATAGCCTGGGTAAAGAATTGACTGGAGAATAGGACACAGAGGGTAATAGTAAAAGGAGTCCACTCTGAAGAAAGGGGGGTTACTAGTGGGGTACCGCAGGGTTCAGTATTAGGACCGGTCCTCTTCAATGTCTTTATAAGCAACATTGCAGAGGGACTGGAAGGAGAAGTATGTCTCTTTGCAGATGATACAAAGATCTGCAACAGAGTTGATGCACAAGGTGGGGTGGAAAGGATGAGAAGGGACTTGGCAAGGTTAGAGGAATGGTCAAATGTATGGCAGCTTAGAATCAATGCTAAGAAGTGCAAGGTAATGCACCTGGGAAACAAAACCCAGGGAAGAGTACACAATGGGGGTGAGATATTAACAACAACAAAAATGGAAGGGACTGGGGGTAGTCATATCAGATGACTTAAAGGTGGGCAAGCAATGTTAGGGCAAGGCGTAAGGAGTGAGCTAGGGATACTGGGATGCATAGGGAGAGGCATCACCAGTAGAAAACAAAGGTTGTTATCCCTCTGTACAGACAGTTGGTGAGACCACATCTGGAGTACTGTGTGCAGTTCTGGAAACCCAGTCTCCGCAAGGACATAGACAGGATGGAAGCTGTCCAGAGAGGGTACTAAATGGTGCAGGGTCTGCACCAGAAGACATATGAAGAGAGACTAAAGGAGCTAATATGTATAGCCTCGAGGAAAGGAGGGAGAGGGGGGACATGATAGAAACTTTCAAGTACCTCAAGGGAATCAACAAAGTCCAAGAGGGTAGCATCTTTCAAAAAAAGAGGTGTGCAAGAACAAGAGGGCACAATTTGAAGATAGAGGGGGGGCGGCTCAGAGGTAATGTAAAGAACTATTTTTTCACAGAGAGGGTTGTGGATGCATGGAATGGCCTTCCTGAGGAGGTTGTGGAGTCAAAAACAGTGGTTGAATTCAAGCACGCATGGGACAGTCATAAGGCAATTCTAGGGGGTGGGGGTCGAAAGAAGTAGGCTGCTGGTTAACTTGGATCTGCAGCTTATCCATTAGGTAGGGAAATGTGCAGACTGGGTGGGACAAGCAGCCCTTATCTGATGTCAAATTCTTTGTTTCTATGTCCTTGGATTTAAGCACTACTGAGATATCACCACAGTATACTATCTGATTTTCCACAACATTTTGAAATGCACTTAGAAGAGAAGCCAGGTTGACGTCCTTTCCATCTATGATATCTCTACGGAGATGAGCAGGAATGAGGCAAGCAAGAGTAATGATGGGAGAGGAGGGCGATGAGGAAGTACCTGCAGGAAGTGGAGGAACTGGCACAATGGAAGGCGAAACAGAAGGGAGCAAGGATGTAGGAGCAGGAGCAGCTGGTACTTGCATCAGGACTGGAAGCGATGGTTGATCGACCGGGGCTGGAACATTGCTAATAATAGGAAGGGGAGCTTCAAGAGCAGACATACGGTAATCCAAATGAGAGACAGAGGTGGAAATCTGGGCCATGAAGTCTTGGATTTCTGCCAGAGAGGCATTAGAAATGGGCTAGCTGTCAGGGTTGGGAACCTGAGGACGGGAAGGTCCAGCTTGAGAAGCAATGAAAGGTCGAATAATTCTTGCTTTCTGGTTGAAGATCCATGAGGAATACCACATTTTTTAAGTTCGGCAACAAGAAGACGCACTGTCCAGTCTGAAATGAAAAGTTAGTTTCTGACTTGTGCTTCTGGTGCGTAGGAGTTGGAGCTGCTGAGATAGATGGGTTCACGTCCGTATTGCCTAATGGAGCAGAGGATGACTCGGTCGACTGGGATAACTCTATAGTAATGTGGATGGGTAGCCCAGATAGGAAGAAGAGGTGGCTCCATTGGTGAAAGAGGCAAATCTTGGCAATGAGGATACCTGTGGGCAGATAAGGGAATAATAAGAAAAATACATCTAGTCCCCCGTCCCAAGATGGTGATGTCTGTAATCGAACCTCAATAGGCAGGGTAGGGGATAGAGACTAGGTAGATGGAGGATGAGGACAGACTCCCGCCTCAATATTGTAATCCATGTGTAGGCAGAAGGCAGAGTTGTCAGGTAGTATGAGAATTGTAATGGAATCCCATCCCCGGTAGACAGGGGAAACCTACCTTCGCTCAGCACCTCAGAAGGAGCGAGTTAGGGATGGAGTACTGCTGGTACGGGCTGGTAAAAACAATAAATGCTTCTGTAAAGAGAGAACAGATTTAGGACATGAAAACTGGGATAGGATGTTGAATCAGTACTTGACATGGAGATATATGTACAGTAGAATGGTAGGTATGGTAGACACAAAAACAGAGATGACATGTTGGAGAAGTGCCTTGGAGCATAAATGGAGGAAGGAAACTTGCACAATAAAGGCAGAAATGAGGAAAGGCTGGTGATTGTAGCACTGGAGGTTGTACACTGGAGAGGGAGTAAGTGGAGGAGTAGGTTAGTGGAGCTGGAGCATGGGGTTATGCCTCCCCCTTAGTCCTGAGGGTCTGAAGCCAATGGCCTTACAGGTCCACGATCAGGGCAACCAGGATAGAATCAAATGTGAATAAAGATGGCAGCATGAGACATGCATTTCAACTACGTCATAGAGTAATGTAAATGACGTCAGGCTCTGAAGTATGCCCCCATATCAAGCAGCCGAGCAGTGGTAGCTGAAATGAAACTTAGCTATTGGTGGACTGCATTGTAACTATAAAACTAATTCCAGAGACATACCTGTAAAACATTGTGACGGTGATAATGGAGTAAGTAGTAACAGAACGGTTATAACAGTCCCTATGTGGAAGGAAGATGTCCAGTTCAGTGAGCTAATTAGCGTAATGGCCCCAGTAATTTGTTGCTGTGTGAAGTGTATGACCCAGTTATAATAGAAGCAAACGATTTATGATCATCGCTGACTTAGGTATGGTGAGGTACTTATTGTGGAGAGACGGCATGCAGAAGTCAAGCTAGATTCTCTTTGGCTAAGGAGTGGATTAGGCAGCGAGGATCGGGGGAAGCAAGGTCTGGCCAAGACCAAGAACCTGGGTACTGAGGATTAGCCACAGCGGTAGTCAAGGAGGCGAAGGGGATGCTTGCGGGATAGAGAGGAGACGGCTCAGAGGTAATGTGAGGAAGTATTTTTTCATGGGGAGGGTTGTGGATGCATGGAACAACCTTCCTGAGGAGGTCATGGAGTCAAAAAACAGCGGGGCAATTCAAGTATGCATGGGACAGACATAAGGCAGTTCTAGTGGGGGGTAGGAGGAAGTAAGCTGTTGGTTACCTAGGATCTGCAGCTTATCCATTAGGTAGGGAAATGAGCAGACTAGGTGGGCCAAGCGGTCCTTATCTGCTGTCAAATTCTGTTTCTGTGTTTCTATACCAAAACTTCTTCTTTTGTGTGAATGTTTATTATCCTTAAATGAAGAAGAGATGTTTTAGTCCAGACTGTTGTACAGTGATTGTTTTCATTGGCAGTTCATAAGAAAAGGAAAACAGCAGTGTCTTGTGCCTGCTCTAAATAGTCACTGTGCACGTGAATTGCATAATAATCAGCCGGTTATTATGGCAAATAATAATTGGCCATCTTCATAGAAAAAATTGATGGCTAGTTATTATATTTTCATACAATGCGTACGCATACATCTTGAACAAACTCTGATACTAAAGAACCTCAATGTTTGCAGATTTGTAAAAAGTGCCAATTGTTTTGTTAGTCTCATTAATGTTAAGACACATGATATTCATTACTTCATCAACTGCATGACTCTTTTTACTGTTTATGCAGTCTGTTGTGATTGCCCCTCTGTGTATATTGGTTGTGCAGTGTGATCTTTGATGGAAAAGCTACATGAGCATGTCCGCTCTATCATGAGTGTTCAGTGTGGTATGCCTGTTGGTGCCCATTGGCACCAGTTTCACAATTCAGATGTTTAACTCAGTGCATTTTATGGGCATTAATCACATTACTGCACCCATAAGAAGGGGTAACAGACTTCAGAAACTATTACAAAGGGAAAGCTGTCTTATGTTTAATATGGGAGTAGTTACATCCTTAGGTCTTAATGAGGATTGGGATGTCACATCTTATTTATGATTGTTTAATTTTCATGCTGGTTTCTCTGTCTTCTTTTGGGGGTTCTTTAGTATCAGAGTTTGTTCAAGATGTATGTGTATGTATTGCTTGAATGTGTATTATTCATGGACTAACATTGTTGTTTTTTCTTTGTCTTTCCGTGTAGAATTTTCCTCCTGCGGTCCAGTGTCTGGTCTCTTGGGATGTCTCCCCTAGCCACTATACCTTTGGATAGAATCTGCACTATGTTCTCCTTGTTGGAGTAGAGCACTTCTATACAACTAACAACACACAACACAACTAAAGGTGCAGATTAAAACAGTAGTGGCTAAATGGTCAGAAGCTCAAAGAGTGGCACCACTAGATCTGGCCAAAAACACCCCCTAAAAGATGGGTGATTAGCTGATCAGCAAGGGCAGGTACCCCAAAGGCTGGTCCATTCAGAGCTTGTACAACAGCACCCTTCCATCCATGAATCATTTGATGAAAAATATTAATATCACATACTTTCAAAAGAATGAGCGTGAGTGGTAGTGAACCCCCTCCCCCCCCAAGAAGGATGCAGCCCTCAACACTGGAGTAGATCACTCCCCTGTGCAACAAAGCATAGTCGATAACCATTCTGGGTAATGGAGCTGCAGAAGCAGATGCCCCCCCACCTCAACCCCAAGAGGAGCAGAACTGTAATAGTATAATAAGTCCAGCCACAACGTGTTGTAAAAAGTGCAAAGTCCCACTCATACCTCTTAGTCTCTCAGCATTAAAATTCGTAGCACTGGTCTTTAAAATTCAATGCAGATGGCCAGAATGTGGAACACTTTTTTATTTTAAAGAATAATATGACTGCAAATAGTGTGGGCCCCATATAGAAACATATAATTTGACAGCAGATAAGGACCGCTTAGCCCACCTAGTCTGCCCATTTTCCTACCTAATGGATAAGCTGCAGATCCTAGTTAACCAACAGTCTACTTCCTCCTACCCCCCTACTAGAATTGCCTTATGTCTGCCCCATGCATTCTTGAATTCCCCCACTGTTTTTGACTCTACGACCTCCTCAGGAAAGCCGTTTCATGCATCCACAACCCTCTCCATGAAAAAATACTTCCTCACATTATCTCTGAGCCATACCCCCTCTATCTTCAAATTGTGCCCCCTTGTTCTTGCGCATCTCTTTTTTTGAAAGATGCTACCCTCTTGGACTTTGTCGATTCCCTTGAGGTACTTGAAAGTTTCTAACATGCTCCCCCTCTTCCTCCTTTCCTCGAGGGTATACATATTAATATTACATATTTAGTGTCATGGAATTTTTCTGTCAAATTAGTTCAGTGATTTAATACTTTGTGTGTACAAAAAATAGCTTTAAATTTGAGAGTAAAAATCATAGCGCTATGTGAAATTCATAGCAGTTAAGAGGTATGGTCCCACTGATATTTTAAGTGCCATGAGTGGCAGTAGAAAATTGGACATGCATAGGCACTAGCAAAGGTTGGGCAATGCATTCCTCATGTCCAAGTCACTGTGCCACTTGTGCCTGTAAGGAGTATTGGGTATTTAAGGAGCAGGAAGATACAGTCTCAGTTGGAGAAGCTGACTTGCCTCTGTGTCCTGCAGTGATCTTGAATTTCAGGGGGCTGAAGGAAAGCCGCAGTGCAGTACAACTTTTTAATGGTGCAATCATGTGAACCTTCCATCAAGAACAGCACTGGTGTTGACTGTGATGTAGACCCTTACGGATTATAGAGGTGTGTTACTTGATTTGCAGTCCTGTTACTTGGGAGGTGTGTAATGGGAGCAGGGTCCTTACCACTAGAATAATGACAGGTTTGATAGCTCATGTAAAACCTCTGCTCTGCAACTGCACAGACTGACAAGGGCTGTGGCCAGAAAACCAAAGGGTTTTGGTACAGAAGGAGAGATGACTTTTTTTTTCTGCCATGTTGTCTCCATTATTTTTACATCAATCAGCCCTTTACAGAAAACTCAACCAGAAAAACAGAATAATGCAATTTCATGCCCCGATCCCTCAGGTGGACACAATATAAGTTAGCTGCCACTGTGGGAAAGAAATACAAGTTTGAAGGGCTGTAAGGGAGTATCCTGGAAGGAGGGAATACAACTCCCCACACAGTTTAGCAGTCTTCTTGCTTGATCCTTTAGTGAATCGATCATTTCTTGTTAGCGACTCCCAGGGTATGGTCTTGTAAGTCTAAATTGGCAAAGATGCCAGGAAGGATTTTTGACAATTCTCTGTGGGCAATGCCTATGTTGGCAAACTCATGGGTCCCTCTGGCAATGGTGACTGTGGCAGGCTGAGTGAAGCATTTTGAACTTGATCTGAGCAGCATGAAGAGATTTCTTTTTGTGTTATTTCTTTATGCTCCCTTGCATCCTGATTGACCATCCTTTGGGCTCCACAAGGACCTGCCCATCCCTGGTAGCTCCCTACCCAACCTGCCGCCCCATTGCAGCCAGCCTCAGGTATCTTTGATGTATCCCTTCATTGGGAGGGTCCCTTACCTTGGTGAGGGATGAGCCTTTACAGCCAGGCGGCGTGACCCTGGGTGCTGCTGAGGTGGCACATGAAGAGGTCCGGGAGTCCAGAAGATGGGGAGTCAGGAAGACCATCATCTGTTTGGCTGGGATGCTGTTTCCTCCTTTTCCTCCCCGGAGTGGTGTGCCACTGACATCAAGGCAAGTGCCAATGTCTGCCACTCCCCCAGATGACTTTCAGGCTGGACATACTGCTATGCTCCCAGCCTCCACCAGGGGCCAGCAGACACTGAGCCACACCCCCACCCTCCCTCCAGAGAAGTTGAGCTGTTGTTGGATGCTCCAGCCTTCTCCCCCAGCCAGCCCTCCATTGACCTGGGTCTGTTCCTGAACCTGGGTCACCGGCATCGCAGATGGAAATCCAACCGCTGCACTGAATGAAGAGATTTTTTAATGTTTTTGTAATCCAAGTACACATCCTTGATGATGGGGTGACATCTCCAGAAATATAAAATCAAAACCCATTCCATGAGAGTGTGCCACATTCATATGCCTGATTCTGAATATGGACTTTTTTTGTGAAAATTTAGGCATTGCAGGATGTTAGCTCTGGGTTTTCCGTTAGGTGGTGGTTGTGGTCAGAGAGACCTGTGAGTCCTCTTAATTGTATACACTGTCCCTGTTTCTGGTGCATCAGCAACTTCTTGAAGTAATTTCTGTATGAAAGCAAGCATGTTGTTGCCCTCTGCTTACTTGGGTATTCCAATGAGGGCTAGGTTATTTCACCTACTTCTCTCCTCCTGGTCCATGATTCTGTCCTCCAGCTTCATCACCTTTTTTCATAGTTCTCGCAGCTGAGTACTCTTTCTTTTGCTAGTCCTCTATTGAGCTAATACAGATATCTGCATCTCCAACCCATGTGGTAAGGGACTCAAGAGCTGACTTAATAGTTTTGAAGTCACTGGCTACTTCAAGCAGGTGAGTTAGATTGTAACTAGTTCATTAAAGAATCTAGCCAGCTTTTCAGCTGGATTTTCATGACTGTCCATGTCTGGTGGCGATTCTAAGGGAGAGCCCTGCTTGTGGCACTTTGGTGCCTGAGAGCATGGTGGCACTGGTGAGGTATCCAAGAAGTCCATTTTCTGATGCTCTGGACCATCTGTGATTTTTTTTTTTTTTTTATATAGATGCTCGTCACTCGACACTAAAGATATAGTATGTTTTTAAAATAAAAACAAACATTTTTAAAGAATGTAGCCAGGGTTCGATCTTAACATTGTTTTACTAGCCCTGAACCTAGTGCAAATTGATCAGGGCTAGTGCAGCTAACCCTCTAGTTCTGCGTCTTGACTAGTGCAGGTTTTCATGATGCAAAAGTCCCTACTTTAGCAGGCTGTAGTTCTTTTGCTAATCTCCCTCAGGCCCTGTCCACACTACACCACTTGAAATCTGTAACGGTTCCAAACCATTGCAGACCGTAAACGGTACAGTGTGTCCACACTGCCAGTGAACAGTTTGATAAAGGATTGAAAATGGTACAGCCTGTCCACATTGTGTGTGATAGTATGTGTGATCCCAACCCCGTCAAAGCAGAGCATATCCCATGGTGCACCTGGTGAGGACAGATTTGAGAGGCACCCACCCGCAATACATATGGGGTAGTATGCATCTGTACAAGCCATAATGTGCAACATACAGTATGGCAATGATCTGTTACACACCTATGGTGAGGAGGCGACAGGGAGAAGGTGCGGGGGGGCTGCATGGTGGATTCAGGGAGGTACTGCTGTGAGAGGGAGGGAGAGTGTGCAACATGGCAACATGTCCAACAGGGGTAGGGCACCAGGGCATGACAGCCGGTCAGATACTGCTGTATAGATCATCCTATATAGAAAGAGAGGTAGTACAGCATCATGCCTGCATATTGCTTCCCCTTTGCTGATAAAAGAACACTGTTATGAAAAATCTGTTGTTGGGGCAGAGCATGTTAAAGCAATATTTTTGTGCCTGGCAAACAGATATGTCAGAGTTTCTTACATCCCAAGCCCCTTGTGTTTTTTTAACTCTCCCCAAAGAAATCCTAGAACTGCTCCTGTCTCACTCCATAGTGTAAAAAAACTTCCAGAAGTGCAGGTCTGGTTACTCACAGGGTGGGGGATGAGAGCTCCTTTCTCTGCCTGACTCTATACATTGCACTGCAGGTCAGGGTGGGACTGTGGTGAGGTGCATGATGATGATGTTGCCTATATTGTGTGTGTGTGTGTGTGTGTGTGTGTGTGTGTGAGAGCTAGAACTGCTTCATTGAACATTTGCTATTATGGTATTGGGCTGGCAGTATAGCCTAGAGGTTAGAGGAATGAGGTGTGAGCGATCTTGGTACATCCAGCAGCTCAGACCTGAGTTTGATTCTCACAACCTCCACTTGCATACTGTGTGACTCTGAGCAAGTCACTTAACCGCCCAGTGCTCCCAGGTCGCCCCTGAAAACAGACACTTATGCCTAGTGGGCCTTACCCGGTTACCAAAGACTAAAATAAAAATTCTCTGGTTTTTGGGGAGGGGTGAAGAAAGAGGAAGCAAGGGGTGCATGATAAAAAAACAGTGGGGTACATACCGCATGTGATTGGATTGCAGTCTTTTTTTTTTTGTTGGGGCAGGAAGCAATGTGGGAGCAAGATAAATATGCAATAATAAGAGCAAGAAAAAAGATTAAGGCTTCTTTTGGCTAGGCAGATTTACCGTGTGTTATTTTCTTTTGTACTCACAGGATTTGTTACTGTTTGCTGCTAACATTTTACTTTTTTATTATTCTCTGATTCAAATTGCTGTTGCAGGGTATACTTTCTGCTGCATTATTACAGGGTGTGCCTACGTGTTGGTTACTGTTTTGTGCTTACAGATTACTGCTGTAATCTTCTCTGATTAAATATTTTTGCAAGTTGTGTCTTCTGTTACTGCTTTATTTTTCTCTGTAGCAAAGTGCTTTTACAGGGTATATCTTCTGTGAAATTATTACAGGTGGTGCTTATATTTTTGTGACTTATCTATCATTAGACTATGCAAAATTACTTATTTGCTACTATTTTGTTTTATTATTTTTGCTGAAAGGTTTTGGGGTTGGTCTCAAAGGTGTTGCATTCTCCTTCTCACATTGAAAGAGCTAATTGCTTTCCTCTCACAGGTCTTCTAGGGGATTAGGTGTGTAACTGGGGGGTACAACTGACAAATTCTAAGTAACTTCCAACAGAAGGAAGGGTTAAAAGGTCAGGTTAGTTGGAGTTTTTGAAGTGGAAGACTAGGTTTGCTGGCAAAGGCACCTAGCTTCACCTGAACTCTTTTCTTCTAGGTTTGTTTGAAAGGACAGAGCAAGGAACATTATCAGAGCAAGAAAAAAGATTAAGGCTTCTTTTGGCTAGGCAGATTTACTGTGTGCTATTATTTTCTTTTGTACTCACAGAGTTTGTTACTGTTTGTTAACATTTTACTGATTAATTGTTCTCTGATTCAAATTACTATTGCAGAGTTTACTTCTGCTGCATTATTACAGGGTGTACCTACATGTTGGTTACTGTTTTGTGCTTACAGATTATTGCTGTAATCTTCTCTGATTTAATTTTTTTTTTGCAAGGTATATCTTCTGTTACTGCTTTAGTTTCTTCTGTAGCAAAGTGTTTCTTACAGGGTATATCTTCTATGAAATTATTATAGGTGGTGCTTTACAGGTTTTACAGTTTTATCTGTCATTAGGTTAAGGTTTCAGGTCTACTGCATTTGTTGTTGGTTGATTGTTTCTGCTCTTACCTCCTTGTTTCTTTCATCCATGGTTCTTCTTTTTGGCAGGGGAAGGGCCCAGCCACCCACCCCCATCCCCAACCACCCCATACTACACTCCTTTTATAGGGTAGCACAGTTTTTCCATTTTCTGAAGCAAAGCAGGAAGGAGAGGAACAGAGGGGTATACACACAGTGACCTCACTTACAGGGGCACAAGTAATTTAACTTGCTATAACAAGTTATACAAAAACAAACAAAACAAAAAATCAAACTTTTGCTTTCATTTTCCTCCTTCTAATTACTCAGACCAGGTTATAAACCCAGAAACTCATCTGGAATGGATATTACTAACTACAGGTACTGTGGGACACTTTTCAAAAGGGAAGTTGTACAGGATTTAGGATGCTGTCCTACATGCTGGACCATTGGAGATCTAAGGGCTCAGCGCCAGGCAGCATGGGCAGAGATTGCATGCCTCAAATCACATATTGAGGAGGAAATATATTATAAGAACTGCTCAACACTTCCTCAACATCCAACTAAAGCACCTCGACCACAGAAGGTAGTTGGTCCAGGAGTATGGCAGGTGGTTAAGAGGGGTAAATAGAGTGCCCCATCACTCAATACTTCTCCAATGTATCATATCCACAAACCATATAAAAACTACAAACAGTTATCTGCCTCTATCTCTGAAATCAAACAAAGAGGCAGAGGACACTGCAGAGCAGGACACTGCAGCACAGGAGCTAGCGCAATAAAACTCACCCAAAACAGTGACCAAAAGAAAAAAAAGAAAAAAGGATATCCAAAACACTTCTGATCATAGGAGACTCCATGATTCACGGAGTTGATTCCTACCTCAGGATGGGGGTAATGGTCAGATGTCTTCCAGGTACATCAGCAGGGAGAGACATACCGATGTTGGAGAGGTGATATGATATTGGCTTATAAAGCTTTTCAGGACTATAATCTGAGATTAGATTTAGGGTTTGTAGTAAAACACAAAAACTACAGTACTAGAACTCATGATTTATGGCTAGATTTACAAAGGTGGAAACTACTAAAGAGGAAATATTGGTTTAGCTAAAGGATAGTACCGCATGGGAATGCACTGCCAAAAGAAGTGGTAGACAGTCCATCATTAGAAAGTTTTAAAGAAAGACTGGACACTTATAGTCAGACTAAAATATACTAGTACTAATTAATCATGATTGATATAAATGGGTATATAGCAAGCAAATGGACAGAAGCCTAATTAAAGCTTTGTATTGACTATGATACTACAGTATGATACTATGATTGCTAAAATCATGCCGGAAGCAGGAGAAAACATTGACGTCCTGGTACATATAGGACTAATGATCTCACCAAAAGTCAGTTGTGGAGACCAAGGAACACCTGACCAGGCTGGAAGACAAACTGTCATCCATTTCATCTGGCATCTCCTTCTCTGAGATCCTGATGGTCTGGGGGGGGCAGATGGATGGAAGGTCAGAGAAGGGGAGATAGAGGAGCTAAACATGTGGCTCAAGGGGTGGTGCCAGGAAAACAGACACAAATTTGTAGGTAACTGGCAACAGTTTTGGGAGAAAAAGTTCTTAAAATTTGATGGACTGCATCTGACTAAGGAGGGAGCCAGTGCATTGGGGCAGAAGTTTGACATCTTTGCAGAATATTTAAACTAGCAAATGGGGAAAGGGGTGCAGCACCCGTTACATCAAATGGCAAGAACACCCTTCCCCCCTCAGCTAGTGATCAAACAGGAGTTCAGCATGTTTGTTGTTCACTTGCATCACCAGGTAAGGAAAAAGGTCTGGCTCCCCATACGATGTGGAGGGGACGTGCCGGACCTTGCCCAACAACTAACACTCCGAAATCTGGCCAATGGAAAATCATGTACACAAATGCCCACAGTCTGGGAAACAAGATGCCAGACCTGCATGCAACAATGACAGAGGCTAAACTGGACATGGTAGTCATTAGCGAGACATGGTTCACCAGTAACCACACTTGGGAGACTTCAGTACCCAGCTATGTACTGTTCAGAAGAGACCGAGGTGCAAAAAAAAGGGGGGGGGATGCCCTTTATGTCAATGAAAATGTCAAAGCTACAGAAATTCAGAATACACATAAGCAGTCAGAAGAACTGTGGGTCACCCTGGAAAAAGGAAATGGGACAGCAATACGAACTGAGGTTGTCTGCAGGCCTCCAGAGCAGGGGGAGGACATAGACACATTACTGTTAGAAGATATACAAACCATGACAGCTAAAGGGAAGGTTCTGATAATGGGAGACTTCAACATGCCAGATACAGATTGGTCAATACCAGCAGGAACATCCGCCAGAACTAGATACATAGTGGATTCCCTGCAAGGGAAGGGCCTCAAACAGCTGGTAGAACAACCCACAAGAGACTGCACTATCCTAGATCTAGCACTGACTAACAGGGAAAGGATTACAGATCTCTAGGTAGAAGGTCACCTGGGGGCCAGTGACCATCACATGGTATGGTTCAATTTGGCCACTAGAACTAAATCATCCAATTTCAAGGCAAAATTATGGTACTTCAGAGGGACTGACTTTGATAAGATGGCCAACAGAGTTAAGCTAGCCCTGGCAAGAAGAAATACAGGTGAGGGGGTACAGGCAAAGTGGGCTAGCATTAAGGATGCAATACTTGAAGCAACATCCTATTGTGTTACAGAGAAAAGCAAGGGCAAAAGAAGGAGGACACCACTTTGGTTATCAAAAACGGTAGCAGAAAAGGTCAGAGCCAAAAGACTGTCCTTCAGGAAATATAAGGGAACACAGCGGGACAAAGATAGGGAGGCATACCAAACTTCCCTAAGGAAAGCAGGGAAGGCAGTAAGGCAGGCAAAGGCCCAAACTGAGGAAACAATCACATGAACAGTAAAAGGAGGGGACAAGACTTTCTATAGATACATTAGTGAAAGGAGAAAGTCCAGAGGGAGTATTGCTAAGATCAAGGGATAAGGGGGAAGTGTGTGGAGGAGGACCAAGGAAAAGCATCTATCCTAAATAGATACTTCTGCTCAGTATTTACTGAGGAGAAGGTAGGGCAGGGCCCACTGCTCAGCACCATGGACACAGGGGGGAGCGAGGTATGCACAAGTCCCTTCACAAAAGAAAGGGTCCTACAAGAGCTCACAAATATCAGGGTGGACAAGGCAATGGGATCAGATGGCATACATCCCAGGACACTAAAGGAGCTAAGGGTGGGACTAACAGAGCCATTATCAGAACTGTTTAGTGAGTCTCTGAGCACAGGAGAAGTCCCAGAAGACTGGAGAAGGGCCCATGTGATCCCACTACACAAGAGTGGTAGCGGGGAGGAGGCAGGGAACTACAGACCAGTCAGTCTTACATCAGTAGTGGGCAAGATTATGGAGGCACTCCTTAAGGAAAGGATAGTGCCACACCTGGAATCCATAGGGGCACAGGATCCAAGACAGCATGGGTTTACAACAGGAAGGTCCTGTCAAACTAATCTCATAGATTTCTTTGACTGGCTAACCAGAGTGGTGGACCAAGGGGGTGCAGTTGATGTCGCCTACCTTGACTTCAGCAAAGCTTTTGATACTGTTCTACATAGAATATTGATTAATAAGCTGGGTAGGCTCGGGGTGGGTCAGAAGTTGGTCAACTGCATGGCAAACTGGTTGATGGGCAGAAAACAGAGAGTGGTGGTAAATGGTATACAGTCAGAAGAGATGCAAGTCACAAGTGGGGTACCTCAGGGATCAGTCCTGGGGCCAGTCCTGTTCAATATCATCATCAGTGACATTGCAGATGGACTGGAGGGTACAGTTTGTTTGCAGATGACACCAAGATCTGCAACAGAGGAGATGATCCAGATCGGGTGGGCAGAATTAGAAGAGATCTGGATGAACTGGCAAAATGGTCGGAAGAGTGGCAAATGGGGTTTAACGCAAAGAAGTGCAAGATCATGCACATAGGGAAGAGAAACCCTGAAGCCACCTATAAGCTGGGAGGGGAGTTGCTAACAATCACAAGGAAATAAAGAGACTTGGGCATCATTATCACAGATGATCTGAAATCATCCAAGCAGACCACTAAAGCAGTAGGTAAGGCTGGAGGGGTGTTGGGGTGTATTAGTAGGGGTATCACAAGTCGTAAGAGGGAGGTAATAATCCCTTTTTATAAGACACAGGTTAGACCCCATCTGGAGTACTACATGCAGTACTGGAGCCTGCACCTGTACAAGGACATTAACAAAATGGAGGCAATTCAGAGAAGGGCAACCAAAATGGTGCAGGGACTGCATCAGTAAACATATGAGGACAGATTAATGGAGCTCAATATGTACACCCTAGAGCAAAGGAGGGAGAGAGGTGATATGATTGAAACATTCAAACATCTTAAGGGCATTAACAAGGTGAAAGATTCTAACATGTTCCAATATAAGAAAAATAGCAGGACAAGAGGACACAGCATGAGATTAGAGGGAAGCAGATTAAGGGGTAATGTGAGGAAGTTCTTTTTCACATAAAGGGTGGTGGATGCATGTATCAGCCTACCTCAGGAAGTGGTGGATATGAGTACAGTGCAGGGCTTCAAACAGGCATGGGATAGGCATAAGGGAGCAATACAGATGAGTATGAATAGATAGGCCATTGATAGAGTAGAGACTTATGGCACATTCATAAGGTAGAAATAATGGGCAGACTGGATGGGCCTTGTGGTCCTTATTTGCCGTCAACTTCTATGTTTCTAAGTATTTATTTCATATTTTTTCTGTATAACCAATTAAAGTGTACGATTATTATTGTGGGCTAGTGCAACCATCTTCGGGCTAGCGCAATTTTTAATCAACTTGTCCGGCTGGCTAGTGCAAAAAAAAATTAAAGTTGACCCCTGGTTGTAGCCATGTTTTTCTGTCTCAGTTCATGGAGCTGAGAGGGAAGCTGCTTCTCATACTAAGGAAATCATGTGGCTCTTCTCCACTTTTCATGATACCATGGCAAGCTGTAACAGGAGGCCAATAGTGGAAAAGGATTGGTACAAGGAAATCCACAGCATCATCGAAATGGCTAGAGTTTAGTCATCCATGGCAGCCACCGAACCATCCTTATACACTGACACCATGGCCAAGATGTTCAGAAGTGCCACGAGCATATCAGGCTACAGATTACATTTTGGGTGATATTGAACCATCCCTGTTAGAGTGGGAATTTATACAGGGGCCTCTGCCAGAAACTGTACAGTGTAGTGATCTGACTGTACCAGTGGATCCACCCTAACATCCAAAATGTCAGCCCCATGGAAGAAACGTGGTCCAAGGTGTAGCTATGGTTATGAGATGCAGTGGTTACCACCTGTGTGAGGCTCAGTGAGTTCATTAACTGGAAGAATTGCTGAACAAAATGCAATTTTTCATCAACGCAAGAAATGAAATTCCTTAACACAATCATGTTGGTGTGTCCAATGAAAATTCAACAGTGAAATCTGCAAATGAAGAACTCCTGTTCCCACCCCAGGAGAGTCCTACACCTCTTAGTGCCACTTTCACTAGTGGACTCAGTCTCTCTACTCACAGTCAAAGCGCAATCTTGCTATTAGAGCAAGGAAGCAGCTGACTAAGGCAGCTAGAACTTTTCTGCCAGAGCATTTCTGACTAGGGGGTAAGTAGACAGATACTTTATTAGAAGTGTATAGTCTGTAAGGTAAATTGGGAAGAGTGGATCTTGTAAGCTCTGTGAGGCTCCTGAAGGGAGTCAATCATATTCCAGTCGCACCTTCCTCCCCGACCGGTAGCCAATCCTGGGGGCTGCCTGAGAGCCAGGAAGTGGACAGGGGCTTTCTTAAGGACTAGGCCTCCAAGTGGCCCCCCTCGCTGTAGCCCTCCAAATAAAGGACCAACACACAAAGGACACTGGAGTCTGCCCACTGGAGTTAGCCCAATGAGGAAGCCCGCAGCCAGCCACTCTGCTCCCCTGCCGACCCAAGTGAACCCCTTCCCATCGGATCACAGGTAAGCCTCTTGGGGTTGCATTGCATTGCATTGCATTGCAGGGTGGCTGCACTTTGAAGGTTACCCTTGTATTTGACAGAAAGTGTGCTTGTGGGCTAATGGGTTTGTTTTTTGCTACTCTAGGTTTTAGGGATTGCCAGTAAACTTTTGTTAGGTACTAGTATGTTTCAGGGATCAGGGGTTTACTGTTAAACAATTGCTGGGTATTTTAGTGTGCAGGGACTTGCTATAAAATGTTTGCTGGGTATTAATGAGCTTCAGGGCTTAGGGGCTTGTGGTCACCAGGTGGTAGTAGGCTAGCCCTATTGGGGTCTGGGACAGGAGGACAGGAAGCACAAGAAGAACAGGAAAAAAGGAAATGTGGGAGAGTTGTGCGATACAGTGGCTATAGGGTGGCAGTCTATACAGAGACTTTCTGGAGACCGCGGTGCTGTTCCATCTCTTGGATGGGCCTGCTGCTGGGGGCCAAGAGCAAGCAGGGAACTGACAGGAACTCTATAATCCTTGGGACCCAGAGAGGTTGGCACCAGTGTATGAAGATGTCTTGATACCCCAGAACAGCATGGACACCCTCGGTGCACTACACATACATATGGGATAACCCAAATATCCAGGTGGGGATGTCACAATTACATGGCGGGATTGGGAGAGGGCAAGGATGCATACTATAGCTGACCTTTCTATACCAGACTCAGATGATCTGCTCTCATTTCAACAAGTCCAGGCCAAATTTGGGATACCCAGAGTAGATTTTTGGAAGATCTTATCTGTGTCAATCTTCACCATTCATCACAGATGGGTATCTGCCGGAGGTCAGGACCCTGCAGGAGCTTTTTTTTTTTTTCAGGGTAGGCGGAGCCGACACACCATTGGCGCCACCCTCGGGGCCGACGCACTGCATGGCACTCGTGGGTTGGTTGTTAGGCTGTGTCTACTCCGCCTGCCTGCCAGTTCTTTGTCTCCGCCGTAGAGGTCACCTCGTGTGGAAGCTGAAGAGATTTGATGCCTGCTTCGCAGTGTTCTACCGTGTCACAGTATATCGTGCCGAAGTCCATCAGTGATTACTGCCGGTTCCGTGTTGCTTTACTCGACATCACCCGGTAAGATCTTTCCATTATTATTCTTTTTTGTGACATTGAGTTTGTTTTTGGTGTTTTTTTCCCCGTAGGTCATGTCTCGGTCGGAGGGCAAGAAATCTTCGAAGACTGGTCGGCCCCCCATGCGACGGTGCCCATGCGGCCAAAATTTCTCCATCACTGACCAGCATGACCGGTGTCTCTCGTGTCTTGGCCCACTTCACGACATGGATTCGTGCGACGCCTGCTTCTCCATGGACCGTCGGGTCCTCAAACAATGAGTGTGGAAAGTGAGGCGAACTCCACCGACTTCCGGGGGTAAGGTGCGCACTCGTCAGGCCAAGCCACGCTCTCTCGGCCTTTCCTCCGGGTCCCCTCCTGGTTCTATACGGACCGAGGAGGAGGGAGCCTCGGCTACTTATAGCTTAGTTGTTGCTGAGGCTTCTTCCGCAGTGCAGGAGGCCCGTCCTGCTCCTTTCCAGGAGTGGGCAGGAGGCACCGCAATGGCAATCGCCCCTCTGGGGGTGAAGGCTCCCCCGGTGTCGCTCCTGTGGCTTGCAAGGCCCGGGTTGGTGCCTTCCGTGATGCCGTCGGCCGGCGCCGTTGGAGGCCTCAGCGCCGTTCGCGGTGCCGTAGGCCCTGACGGGGCCATCGTCGGTGCCAACTTGTCATGTGGTCCATGATCTCTGTCGGAGCCGTTAGTGGCGCCGACACTGCTAGCAGTGCCGTGAGATCTACTATGACGTCGTCCTTCTCCATGTCTCGCGGCGCCGAGGTTGAGCACATCACCGTGTCCTTGAGGCTTGGCGCCATGGGGCCTTCATTTTTCCTCAGTCACCGCTGTCTTCAGTGTCACCCTACCCTCGGCACCACTCGCGGCACCGGGGAGCCAGGCGGCACCGTACTTGGCACCGCATCCACCTTGGGTGTCGTCCTCGGCGTCGGGGAGCCAGGTGGCACCCACGGGCGGTGCCGAGAGTGCCAGGTGGCACCATGCTCAGTGCCACATTCACCTTGGGTGCCATTCACAGTGCCATCGGTGGCACCTAGGGTGCCGCTGGGGCTGTCATCAGTGCCGTCTCCATTCTCAGGCGCTGCTCGCATCGCTGTGGGACTGGATGGTGCCATGACTGGTCCTGGCTCTGGATCTCTGGCATGGGCTGGGGCCGTGCCTCCCTCCGATTCTGCTCGTGGGGCTGCAGGAGGTGCTGGCACTGACTTGGGCACAGCTGTGGTCTCTGGGCCTGGTGCTAAGGATGGCACTGCCCTCCCTCCCACAGTTTGGCACAGAGCCTCCGACTCTACCTCCTCAGAGACGGAGTCAAGCTCTGAGTCGGACATGCAGTCTGACCCCTCGGGGTTGGCTGTTGAGGTGGGCAGCACAGTAGCCTCTTCGACCAGTCAGAGTCAGCCCCCTTCTGAGGTGTGGTCAGTGGCTACTGAGACTAGGGTCAGCGGTGCTGACCAGCAGACAGTGGTGCAGGCCACCATAGCTCTGCAGCCTGGTCTTGGTAGTTTCACTGACCCCTCAGCTGTGGTACCCCTTCCAGTGGTGTGCCTTGATCGCCCAACTTTGGGGCCAATCGGAGCGCCTGCAGGGGGGGAGGGCACTGCACCCTGGATAACCCCTTTGGGGGCTGCCCAGAGATGCCAGCTACCTAGGCTGGCCCTCTCGAGGAGGAGGGCTCTTTCAGACTCCTAGGGGTCGAGGGGTGTGGGGTCGGCGTGTCGGCCTTTTTCTGGGGTCCACCCGGGACCTGGGAGAAGCCATAGCATGGATCTCTGCTCTTCCTCCTCGGTCTCTTTGACAGAGTCCCATTCTTTTGAGGCAGGGGACCATCCTTCTGGACCTATACGACCCCGGTCACCTCACAGGGGGGATTCTTTGGGGTGCAGCTAAGGCAGGACCGATGTGGTTGCTCAGCTGTCGGCTGTGGGGTCTTCTGGGGCACCTTCTTCCGTGGGTGCCCATGGTCTGCTCCTTAGCCCAGGCGGAGGTCAGCTGACATCTCTTCTCGGCTCTGTCCCCATCCCTCTGCCACACTCTCCTGTGCTCCCAGGCATCCTTGGTACTAGCGGACCTCTCACCTGGGAGCAGTTCAGAGCAGTGGCTGCTCGGTTCCCTGCTTACGTTATGGCAATGGACAGCCAGGTTTTTCAACCTCCCCCCGTGCAGCCACCCACTGAACAGATGGTGACCTCCAGCTCCTCATCCCCCTCTTCAGGGGAAGAGGAACCCTCTGTCCACATCTCTCCAGCTGCTGATCTCTCTGAGTATCAGCGATTCCTCGTGGGGATGTTGGAGGATCTGCACCTTACTCCTTCCACTATTAGCAATCCTGAACACTCCGCACATGCCTTTCTAGGTGATTTTGTCGAGGCCACCCTTGTGGTGCCGCCCTGGCCGGCTCCCCTTCAGGAGGCATCGTTGCTCCTGGCAGAGGCCCTTCTCCGGAGTTCCTGCCCCAAGTGATCTCAGCCAGAGGTACTGCACATCCTTGGAGTCTCCAGGTTCCATGCCTCATCCACAGTCTGGATTGAAGCAGTTGGATACTCCTGATGGGCTTCGCGCCCTTCACCGTGACCGGCCCCCAGATCAAGACTCCTTGGATTTTGATTTCTGGGGTAGGAGGACTTTCTACTCAACATGGTTACTTCTCTCTATCTCTGCACATCAGGCCCACTATGCAGCCTATGACAGGTTCTTGTGGTCCAGGCTAGGTCAGCTCCTAGCCTCATTGCCTGACACGGAGCAAACCAGACAAGCCATTGTACTCTCTGTGCGTGGCCTGGAGCTATCAAGGCACCAAGCGAGGGCATCCTATGATGCCAATGAGGTAGCTACCAGGGTCATAGGGACAGCAATCTGCACTAGGTGGACGGCATGGCTACGTCTTTCCCGGATGTCACCATTGGCCTAGTGTAGGGTGATTATATTCGCCCACCAGGGAACCTACCTCTTCTCCCAAAGAGTGAGACGGCACTTGTCAGGGCAACTTCCTTCCCCTCTGGGGGGACTCCATCTCTCTCTCTCCCCCACTCTCGGGCCTTTCCAGGCCCTGAAGTCCCCCCCCAGTGAGTCACCCACTGAGGGCTAAGGGACCTTGTCCCTTACGGTGTAAAAGAAAACCCTCTTCGGAAGGGCTCGGTACTCACCCCTCTGTGATGAATGGTGAAGACTGACACAGATAAGATATGAAAATTACATACCTACCATAATTATGATCTTTCTGTGTATCTTCACCATTCATCACAACCCTACCCTCCATCCCCCTGGGGCCTCAGTCTCTGGGTCCCCCTCCCTCTCTGTGTCTCCCCCTCTCCTCCTTAGGAATGGGGTAAAATAGGGACACACAGGGGAGTATTTTTCCAGGAAGAGGGGATAACTCGAGCAGCACTCCTTCTCCAGTACTTTGGCTCTACCCCTCTGGGGTGGGAGTTGGTAGTTGCCCTCCTTCTCTCCTCCTCCCTGTTTCCATCCAACCTATTTCTCCTAAAAAAAAAACAAACAAACAAAAAAAGAAAAACCTTTTTTCCACCAAAAATCTTTCCATCAGAGGGGGCTGAATCCCTGTATCCTGTCCTTCTTCCAGAATAGCCGACTCTGCTTATCTGGAGTGTTTGCCAGTTATTCTGTGCCTTGAATTCTGGCAGAAAGCTTTGCTACTCCTTGCAGTTCCTATACAATCTGGAGACAGACCAGGGTCCGGGATATCTTATCCTTCTCCCCTCTCTCCTAAATTCTTTACCCACCCTACCCCCCTTCTTCCGCTTCCAGAGATTGGGGCCCCTCCCAATCCCCTTTAGTTTCTAACCTCCTTTCTTTTCTGTCCTCTCAGTTGTTATTTCTCCTTTTAGATCATACATCTTTTCCTTTTTCTGTCCCTTGGACTCTCTTGTCCCACCCTCCACTCCCTTCCTCTTACCTCTCCGGCGACTCAGAACTGGCAGGCAGGTGGAGTTGACACAGCCTAACGGCCAACCTGCAAGCACCACACAGTGCGTTGGCCCCTAGGGTGGCGCTGATGGTGTGTCAGCTCCGCCTACCCTGAAAAAAAAAAAGGCTCCCACGGGGTCCGGATCTCCGGCAGATACCCATCTGTGATGAATGGTGAAGATACGCAGAAAGATCATAATTATGGTAGGTACGTAATTTTCATTTTTTGCAAATCAGGAGTGCCATCAACTGCTTTAAAAAGAACCACCAGCCACAAAAAGGGGGGTACCGGCTTTAGTATTTACACAAATCAAACAAATCTAAAGGTGTAGCAGGAAAAGTCTATTGTATAGGCAGAGATGTCCAGCTGAGGGTCATGGACAAGAGTAAGAAAGGATGGGAACAAGAGTTACAAATAGTTCTTCCCCCAGAAATAATAATAAATAATAATAGTAATATAATAATAAGTTTATTTATAGAGCGCCTTTCAATTATCAAGGCACTATACAAAATAGAACAACACAAATGATAAAATTCAATATAAAACACAATAAAATCACAAAGATGGGAATGCTGCCTCAGGGGTACTCATTTGGCATAAGAAGATGCTAGGGGACAGCTAACACAGACAAAACTCTTTCATAGGTGGTATCGCACCTCTGACGTCCTAATCCACAGAGGCCTGCTACCTCACTCCAGCTGCTGGAGGTATCAACCCCCTGCTGCAAACCTCTTGCATGTACTGTGGCAGTGCCCAAGTCTAGAACACTATTGGAAAGGAGACATGGGGACTGCTCTAAAATCCTAGACCTACAGATCCCATATCAGCCTGCTTTGATCCACTTGGGAGACACCTCACTGCTATTGGAAGGTTCAATCCAAGAAGCAAACTGGTTGATAGCTGCAGCTATGGAAGTGAAGCTTGCAATTCTAATGAAATGGAGGAAGCTTGCACCACTGTCACTTATGGCCTGGCATGCGGAAGTGGCTAGGCTGGCTGCTTTTGAAAGACTATCCCATACCACATACAACAGACTCCCTGTCTACTGTAAGAAAAGGGGCAAGCACCTTACCTTGCACCTGTGTTCAGTACCCCCGAGAGAACCCACCACTACTGACATGAATTAGCCAACTCCCTTCCCCTCAGACCTCACATGGCAATCCTGAATGACCTTACTTTGCTGTATAGTTTTGATCACTGTTTGTACATAAACTTATGGGCTGTTACCTACTGCGATGAATGGAATGCTCTGACTGTTTCTGTATGTTTTTTGACATGAATACTGTATCTGTTTTCAGTGTTGTAAAGATTAAAAAAATGAAATAAAACCTTTCATGTAAAAAAAAAACAACAATAATAGGGTGAAGGAGAGGGAGCTACACACTAAGGCCTTCAACTCATGGTTGAAGGAATGGTGCAGAGACAAAGAGTATGGCTACATTGGGAACTGGGGCTCCACCTGGAGGGATCAGAGCTTGTACCGGAAGGATGGCATGCATGCATCTAGGGAGGAATGGCAGTCCTCAGTAGACAGTGTAAATGTTACTTTGATGGAAATTTAAACTAGCTGAGGGGGGTGGCAGAAGGCAAAGGGGAGACAGAAACTGCCCACCCACATGCTGTGATAGAGGGTAGAGACATCCCAAGAGAAAAGATTCCAACTGCAATGCAAGATAATCAAGGTATCAAGGGATTAGCAAGGGAGGAAGGGGGGAAGAGGAGCAGGCAATATAAAAGTTAAGGATGGGGGAACAGCTAGAAAAAGTGGGAAGGGACAACAGAAGGACTAACAAAATCTGGACAGGCATGTATGCCATTGCTAGAAGTCTAGAAAATAAGGTAGCAGACCTGGAGTCCACTATGGCTGAGGCAGACCTGGATACCTGCCGAAACATTGTGCACTGACAACCACAACTAGGAAATGGTCATATCCGGCCTGGCTACACAAAGTTTAGAAGGGACAGGGTAGGAAAGAAAGACAGGGAAGTGATGCTTTAAGTTAAGGAAAACATAACAGCGAGGAGATGTAGAGAATTCGGGGGGGTTGAGGTGTTGTGAGTTAACCTCGAGTCAGGAAACAGAGTTACCATTCAGATAGGGATGGTATACAGGTCTCCAACACAGGGGGAGGACTTAGACAAAGAAATGTAGGTAGACATAGGAAAATGACTAAGACGTGGGAGGTGGTCCTAATGGGGGACATTAATCTGCCAGATGTAGAGTGGAACCTCCCTGCTGCCTCATTAGCTAGAAGTACAGTCATCCTGGATTCCCTGCAGGGGACATTTGTCAGGCAGCTAGTCAGTGAACCTACACATGGTGAGGCAATACTGGACCTGGTGCTTGTTAACTGGGACAATGTTGAGGACATCAGGATGGGAAGTCATCTGGGGACCAGTGACCATCACACAGTGTGATTTAATATAAGAACAGCTGTAGAATCCAACTGCACAAGGGTGAGGCTCCTGGATTTCAGAAAGGCTGATTTTACAAAGACGGGGTGTGCATCAGAGAGGTCCCAACGGGGTTAGATGTCCTGGGTGGGACAGATGGTGAATAAGCCAGATTAAAAGAGTGCATAGTAAAGGTAGCAAGCCTGTATGTCAAGCGAGTAAGCAAAAGTAGAAGGAAGAGGAAACTGTTATGGTTCTCGAGGTAGGTGTCAGAAAAGGAAAGAGCAAATACAGTGGCATTCAGAACGTATAAGGAGACCCAGAGAGAGGAAGACAGGGAATTGTATCTGGGGAAATGGAGGGAGGCAGGCAAAGCAATAAGGAATGCAAAGGCACAATCTGAGGAAAGAATAGCTCAGACAGTATCGATTGGGGGCAAGACATATTTCAGGTATGTTAGTGAGAAAAGGAAGGCAAAGGGAGGGACTGTATGATTAATGAGGGAGTCCAACCCAATTTTCTGGCATCACTAAATTCAGAATTTGGATCAGAATATCCCCAATTAGCATTGTGCCAACAAATTAGATCTCTAAGTTACTTTGTTTAAAAGTTAAAAGTTATTTTGTAACCCTAAATTCACTGCCTGTTCAAAAAAGCCAATTTCACTGAAGTTACTGATGATGTCACAGCCAGAGTTTGCAACCTAGTCCTCTCTGCAAGCTACATTATATAACTTATTTCTCCCATGTTACATAAAACTGCAGTTGTAGTAAATATATGAAAATGGAAAACTGATGCTAGGTGCCTCACAGCATACATTTCCATAATGTGCAAATGCAAGGTACAGTGCTTAAGAATGTGATGGGGTGTTGGAGTGCAGTGGCAAATGTGACTTTAGAATGATAAAGTTGCATGCAATTTTTAGAATACTGTAGGGATGAGACTTTAAAATGCCAACAGACTTCAACTGTGGAATGCTGTAATGACACAATCTCAGAAAGTAGCAGTACTACACAATTTTGGAATGTGGCAGTGATGCTCTATTTCAGAATGTGGAGGTAACACACAGTATCAGAATGTGGCGGTGATGCACGATTTCAGAATGTGGCTGTGGTGCACAATTTCAGAACGTGGCGATGGCACACAATTTCAGAATGTGGCAGTGGCACACAATTTTGGAATGTGACATGATGCAAAATTTCAGAATGTGGTGGTGGCACACAATTTTGGAATGTGGCAGTGGTGCACAATTTCAAAATGTGGCAATGACACAAAATTTTGTGATGTAGCAGCGATGCACAATTTCTGAATGTGGCAGGGGCACACAATTTTAGAATGTAGCTGTGGTGCACAGTTTAGAATGTGGCAGTGATGCAGTTTCAGAATGTGGAGGTCGACGCACAGTTTCAGAATGTGGAGGTTGACGCACAGTTTCAGAATGTGGTGGTGATGCACAGTATTAGAATTTGGTGTTGGTGCACAGTTTTGGAATGTGGCAGTAATGCACAATTTCAGAATGGGGTGATGATGTACAATTTCCAAATGTGGTGGTGAGGCACAGTTTCAGAATGTTGTAGTGTGGTAGGTTAAGCTTTTTACGCATTTTGATTTTTAAAAAATGACTCCATGGGCTTGTAAAGGACAGGCTGTTGTTTACATTGACACTGAAACAGCATTTATTGAAGTAGGAGAAATGTTGTTTCATAACATTTGAAATTTTTAAACACAGCCTCTCCTGGTTCAAAAATCCTACTTTGAGAATCCTAAAATTGCTGTCTTGTTGATGTCAATGAAGTGAGAGGTGCCAGCTGTGTAGATGTATTCTGGCTACACTAACTGCATTCAAATGCGAATAACTTTAAAATGAAAAACGATAGCATGGTACTTTGAGCATGAAAGTTGTTCAGCACAAATATATTTACAAAATGAGAGGTGTTTCATTTATAGATACCTTTTAGTTTTTTTTTTTAAATTAGCAAAAAAAGCAGCAGAAAATTTAATTTTTTGTTACTTTGGCAACAAACAAATGCAAATAGCTTTAAAACAAAAAATGATGGTACAGTACTGAGAGCATGAACGTTGTGCAGCACAAACATATCTATGAAATGAGTGGTGTTTCATTTATATATATACCTTTTAGTTTTTTTTATAATTATCAAACAGCAGAAAATTAAATTTTCTTTTTCACTTTTTCAACAAACAAATGCAAATGACTTTAAAACAAAAAAATGATAGCATTGTACTGTGAGCACAAAAGTTGTTTGGCACAAAACTATCTACAAACTGAGTGGTGTTTCATTTATAGATACCTTTTAGTTATTTTATAATTGGCAAAAACAGAACAAAAATCAGTTTTCTTTATCACTTTTTGTAACAATCAAATGCAAATAGCTTTAAAACAAAATATGATAGCATGGTATTTTGAGCATAATAGTTGTGCAACACAAAATATCTGCCAAATGAGTGTTTCATTTATAGATACATTTTAGATTTTTTTATAATCAGCAAAAAAAGGCAGGAAAATAAATTTTTCCCTTTTTTTTGGAGGTATGGCATAAATGGAGTATGCTATCTCCCTATTGGAAATAGTGTTGATATTTTTTGTTCCTGTGCCTTTCCCAATTAACCAAACTGCAATTTGCTTTTCAAATAGCTCCCACCTCCTGCCTTTTGAATGGGGTTGGGGGGTACAAAACTGTTGTAGGCTTAATGGGTGAGATTTTGAATAGCATTTCCAGTAGGGATGTAGCATATTCCATTTATGCCATACCTCCAAAAAAGTGAAAAACAAATTAAATTTCCTGCCATGTTTTGCGGATTATAAAAAATCTTAACGGTATCTATAAATGAAACATCACTCATGTGGCAGACATTTTGTGCTGAACAACGTCTGCTTAAGGTACCATTCTATCATATTTCGTTTCAAAGTTATTTGCATTTGTATGTTGCAAAAATTAAAAAAGAAAGTGAAATTTTCTGCAGTTTTTGCTAATTATAAAAAAAACTAAACGGTATCTATAAATGAAACACCACTCATTTTGTAGATAGTTCCGTGCTGAACAACCTTTGTGCTGACAGTATAATGCTATCATTTTTTGTTTTAAAGTTATTTACATTTGTTTGTTGCCAAAGTGAAAAAAAATTGAATTTTCTGCTGGGTTTTGCAAATTATAAAGAAACTAAGAGGTATCTATAAATGAAACACCACTCATTTTGTAGATATTTTTATGCTGAACAAAGTTTGTGCTCACAGTACCATGCAATCATTTTTTTTTGTTTTAAAGTTATTTACATCTGTTTATTGTCAAAATGACACAAAACTGAATTTTCTTCTGCTTTTTTTTTTGCTAATTAAAAAAAAATAAAAGGTATCTATAAATAAAGCACCTCTCGTTGTGTAGATATTTTTTGCTGAACAACTTTGGTGCTCAAAGTACCATGCTATCATCTTTCATTTTAAAGTTATTCGCATTTAAATACAGTTAGTGGAGCTAGAATACATCTACATAGCTGGCATCTCCCACTTCATTGACATCATCAGGGCTTCTCAGAGTAGGATCTTTGAATCAGATGAGGCTGTGTAAAAATGTCAAATGCTATGAAACTACATTTCTCCTACTTTAATAAATGCAGTTTCAGTATCATTTAAAAAAAATTGTAAAAAGCTTGTTTACTTGTCCTTTAACTGAAACTGGCTTTTTTGAACAGGGAGTGAAATTAGGGTTACAAAACAGCTTGTAACTTTAAAACAAAGTAACGTAGAAACCTTACTGTTGATATAAGATTTATTGGAGGTATGCTGATACTAATTCTGCAATGTAGTACTTTTGGCCAGACTCCCTCTCATGGGGGATGAATAAGGTAACAGGTGGGAGATGTTTTTGGGAGGAAAGGGTGCTCTAGAACAAGGGGTCACAATATGAAGCTGGAGAGGGGGTAGGTTCAGGAGAGATGTGAGGAAATACTTCTTCACAGAAAGTGTGGTAGATGCCTGGAACAGCCTTCCAGTGGAGGTGGTGAGAGCAAAGACAGTGGTGGGATTCAAAAAAGCCTAGGATATGCACAAGGGAATCTAAAGGGATAGGAAGGTGTGGAAGAGAAAGTACAGTAGACCTAGAAGGGTCTGCAGCAAAAGCAATCACAGTGAAAAAGAGCAGATTGGATGGGCCTAGAGAAACTTTACCTGCCATCAGTTTTTATGTTTCTATATCCCTTTTAACTTGTATCAGAAAAAAACAAGCATTTGTCAATGCTGAACTTTGGTTGCTTGTTAACAATTTTTTTTTTTTTTTCAATTCTGACCCCAGATTTGGAAAAGTTCAACTCCTGCCTGAAAGGAGATTTTGCACTGTAACTGCAGAATAACTTTTGGGGATGCAAAAAAAAACATTTTGGCCAGAATCTGAAAAATGACAGCTGTCGAATTGATGAGGTGCTGTGAAGAAATGGCTATGCTGAAAATCTGGGGTCAAAATATTTAAAATTGCCAAAGCCTGTGTTCCCACATTTCAATGCAGGCTCATAACTGTTTGTAAATATTTTTGACTCAAATTTTCAACATACCTTTCTTGTGACCCCACCTCATGATCGAGTGCTGAAAACAATTTCAACTCCTGCCCAAAAAGTGATTTGTGATTTCACACAGCAACTGTGAAATCACCTTTTGGGATACAAAAAAAAACACATTTTAGCCAGGATCTGAAAAATGACAGCTGTCACATTCATGAGTTGCTGTGAAGAATGGCTATGTTGAAAATTTGGGGTCAAAATATTAAAAAATTGTCAAAGTTACAAGCCTGCATTCACAAATTTCAATGCAGGCTCATAACTTTGTTGTTTGAATATTTGTGCCCCAAATTTTCAACATACACTTCTTATGACCCCACCTTATGAACAAGTGCAGAGAAAATTTTCAACTCCTGTCCAAAAGGTGATTTTGCACAGCAACTGTGAAATCATCTTTCGGAATGCAAATAAAATTTGGTCCAGGATCCGAAAAATGACAACTGTCAGATTCATGAGGTGCTGTGAAGAAATGGCTATGTTGAAAATTTGGGATCAAAATCTTGAAAGCTGCCAAAGTAATGAGCCTGTGTTGTCAAATTTTAATGCAGGCTCATAACTCTGGTGATTTTTTAATATTTGTACACCAGATTTTCAACATAGCTTTCTTATGACCCCACCTCATGAACAAAAGTGAAGAAAATGTTCAACTCCTGCCCAAAAGGTGATTAAGTGCAGTGACCATGAAATCACCTTTTAGGACAGAATTGATTACTGTCACATAATTGTTCATGAAGTGGGGTCCCAAGAAAAAGGTATGTTGAAAATTCTGAGCAAAAATATAAAAAAATGGCCAAATTATGCTACTAAGTTGAAAACCCCATTGAAAAACATTGAAACTACCCCCCATTGAAATATTTTGAAGTGCTTACCTCAGTTTGCAGTTGGGCTTTGAAGAGTGAAGAAGTGTCTGAGGTTCAAGAAAGATTAAGGCGTTGGACCTCCAGTGAGTAAGTGTGGGGTGAGGGGGTTCCTGGATGGGAGGTTTGGCCTTCCCCTCCTTGGCTCGGTTCAGCTCAACCCTTTGCTCTTTTTTGGTCTGCCCTGCAGTGCCAGAATAAATGGAAACTAAAGCCATGACACAGGCAGACACAGGCAGTCACTGGCAGCTGAGGGGTGACGGGGGTCATCGACTCATGCCATTGCCATACCATCCATGCCATTGACTGACTTCCTGCCACTGTTGTGACAGAAGAGGATCCGATTTTGCTGGGTCTGGTATGAAATCCAGACTCATACTAGCCTGACACACATTTGTCTGACTCCAAAATCCCGTTGGTACAGGAATCCTGACTACTGAATTCCTGAAATTTGAAATAACCAACTCTTCAAAGCCCGAAATATGATAAGTTCCACAAAATTAAAATCCCGGTTCCCAAAACAGCTCCCTAACCCAAGTGATTCCTCCACAAGACACTGTGCTACAGAGTTTAAAACTAACGTTAATACGAACCTACCGGCTCAGAGCTTGCAGCTGTTATGTCAGACCCTTGAAGTCCTGCTTCCCAGTACAGCTTCTTAAAGCAATTGATTCACCCATAAAACACTGGGTTGCACAAATTAAAATTAAAGGAAATGCAAACTTACCGGCACAGAGCTTGCAGGTATTAGATCAGCATGGAAGAACCCAGAGGCAATGGCTAATTCTGGAAGCATGTAGCAGTCAGGTGGTCCGGTGTTTTCAGTAGTGATTTAACTGCTGCAAGCATTGAGCATCAACATTTATTTTAGTTATGCAGTGTACTGTGCCGGTAAGTTCACATTTACATTACTTTTAATTTGAACAGCAAACAGCAAAATGTTGTCAATTGCTTAGGGTATGAAGAGACATTCTGGGGCAATCAGGCAGGCAAATGATGTAATCTAACTGCTACAAGAAATACGCATTAAGCATCAACATTTATTTCAAATGTTGTCAGTTGCTTAGGGAGCTGTTTCGGGAAGTGGGACGTCAGAAGGTGTGCGCGGAACAGAATGAGCTGAGCAGAATTCAGTCCAGGTTTGCTGCAAGCCGGTATTTTCATTTAATTTAATTGTGCAGTGCAAGGTTTGTAGGTGCTTCAATTGGAACAGAAATACAATTGCTTAAACAAGAGTTGGTATTTTTTAACAGCATGCTTTCAGTAGTCGGGATTTCAAGAGTCAGGACTGTAAATGTGTCACGCTGAGACAGAAAATAAAACAAAAGAAAAAATGCTGCCATCTCGGGAGCAAACTCTGCTAGAGCCAAATTATCACTGTGTGACCTTGGACAAGTCACTTAGAAGTGATACAGACTACCCACTTGTGGAAATGGGTAGAGACAGAACTCATTGTAGTCAAGGGCAGACTTGACGGGCCTTTGGTCTCCTTCTGTCACAACGTGTTGCATCTCAGCTGGGCTATTGTTGCACACTTGAAATGATTTACACTAAGTGAGGTTATAAGTTGTTTATTAGGTCTGCAATTAATAAAAATAAACATTGAAGTGCCGAAAATTTCTAGCTTGCTGCTCACATATTGCAAACAGAACTTTACACAACCCTTTTCTGCCTACCATAGCCACTGCTATACTTGAAAATAACTACAACATAATTAATCTGTAACTCTAAATGGTAACAAACAGATAATATGCTGGCCAGTTCAGGTAAAGTTCCTCAGCACCAATAATGTTTGGGGTACAGTCATTGCACATCCCCCCTTAGTCTCAGGATTTAAACAAATCTACCCCATTAGTATTACAGATACAGCAGTTCTAAACTACCACTGGGGGCTGCAGTGCTGACTAGGCCTCTGAGTTACTTAAGCTTTTAACAAACTGGAAACCTTAACCTAGGCTTTTACACTTGCATCAGTTTGTTACTGAACAGTTACTATACTTATTCAGTTATCACATAAGTTGCGATCTTACCTACAATTAATAAAAATAAACATTGAAGTACAGAGCATTTCTAGCCTGCTGCTCACATATTGCAAATAGAACTTTACACAACACTTTTCTGCTTGCTCGAGCCACTGCTGTACTTCTCCTCTGGCGCCACCTACTGGAAGGAGGGATTGCAGCTTTCTTGTGGGTTTCAGCCTAGTAATTACCATGATTTAACAACTTAGGTAACTCGAAAATACAGAGTACATTAATTATTGCTTTTCCTGGAAATATTTTATGGGGGGAGAGACTGTTTTCTGCAGCATATCCTACACTCTCCCCCTCAAAAATAATGTCAGCCTGACATTTCTATCCTATTAAGTGTTCATGCTTCCAGTGTTTTGTAACTATTATGCTAGTACGTTCTTAGGGCAGAATGGAGACAAGTTTTGGATGTATTATCCATTCCCATGATAGTTGTGCCCTGTTGCTACTATGGGTATAAAGGCTGAACCCATTGTTCACTATGAAAAAAAGTCTTGAAATTCTGTATCTGTTAGCAAGGATGTCTCCACCTAACAATCTGTATTGCATAGGAATGGATAACAGTTAAGGACTGGACACAGGCAGGCTGCTTCCCAGAGCTTCCCCTCAAAATTACTTATCTGATTTTGAGTGCAATGGGCATGTCCATTTTGATTTCGGCCTACAGTAAAATACAATACTTTTCATTTCTTACCTTATCCAGTTCTTATAGTATGGTGTCAGGCACTTTTTCTGGATTACATGCACTCTTTAAATCATTACCTTTTATACAACATATATAACTTTCAAATGTTGTTTCTACAGTATATCAAATGTTCACAATTATAACATAGTAACATTTTCAGTTCATGTTATGAGTGTCTGATAACCCTGATATGGTCCATAGCTCATTCCAAGATTCCAAGGTGTCCAATATCCATATGGACCAGGATATTGTTGTGGCACCTTACTCACCACCTCTGTGGTCATGTCCCTTGAGACTATTCTGGGCTGTCCCAAGTGGTCATATGTCAGTATATTTGGCTGTTTCTATCTCTTGTAGGGAGCCTCCTCACCTCTGAAGCTGAATTGTGACTTTCACTGCTCCCTTCTTGGCTGCTTCCAACTTCTTAATTTGAGTCCTTATTCATGGATAATGTTACATTGATCTCTGTGTTGTTCATAATGTTTGATTCTGTATCCTGCTCTATCTCTTGCATTTCTGAATTTGCTATCATATCCAAAGGTTGGAATTCTTCTGCTTCTGGGTGCAAAGTGATGCCGGCAGGGCTTTAGGAATCATTAATTGCTTGTCTGGTGTAGTAAGTCAACTGATAATCATTGTCATCAGAATCAGTGTCACTCTCTGTTTCAGCTGGATGTACTTTTGCTGGTGTCTTGCTTTATGATTTGGTGTAGTTTTTGTTTTGGCTGGATTTGTGGAGGTTCTTCAACAGGTAGAAAATCACAAGGAAGTAGCAAATTGTGATGTAAGAGTCTGGCCTGATCGTTACTGGTTTCTAGCTTCACTACATAAACTGGACTATCATCACTTTTCCTCTTGATCACAACATGGACTTCATCCCCCCAGTAGGATTAAAGTTTTCCTGGACCTCCTTTCTCCCTTAGATTCTGCACTAATACTCTGTTCCCAGGTTGAAGATCAGAACCATAGATTTTCCTATCATAGTAAGCTTTCCCCATGCTGCTTCTTTGGATGCTAACTTTGATGCAATCTGACAAGTCTTTGCCATTCTTTTCCACCAGGTCTCTACACAGTCCTGATATGTTCCCTGCTTACCTTCTGGATTCAGATCACAGATGATGTTGACGGGAAGTTTTGGAGATCTTCCAAATAGTAAATAGAATGGTGCAAATCCTGTGGTTTCATTGCACGTACAATTATATGCATGAACTACTTTAGTAAGGGAATTCTTCCAGTCAGATTTTTCATCTTTTGTCAAAGTTTATAGCATGGCTAAAAGAGTGTAGTTGAATCTCTTAACTTTTCTGTTTCCCTGAGAATGGTAGGGCATAGTATGTGAATGTAGAATTCCACAGTGCTTCTCTAGCCTTGCAAACAACTGGTTTTCAAACGCTTTCCCCATATCACTGTGAATTATTTTAGGGTAGCCAAATCGTAGAACAAAGTAATTAAAGATCTTATCAGCAGCTGTTTTTGCAGATTTGTTTGTGGTTGTGTATGCCTGAGCAAAATGAGTGTAATGGTTCATTACCACTAAGATATATTCATAGCCACCTTTGCATTTCTCTAGATGCAGGAAGTCTATTAACATCATCTCAAATGGATAGGTGGTCATAATGTTGTTCAGTGGCACACGCGTTGTCTTGTTGGGCTTCTTCTGTTTGGGGCAACTGCAGACTTTAGTCACATAGTGTTCCACGTCTCTTTGCATGTGGTGCCAATAGAACCTGTTTCTGATTAAATTCATTGTTCTTTCAACTCCTACATGTCCCATCTCTTCATAGCTAGAAACAAATGATTTGATACCTTTTATTGGACCAACATGGATGTTACAGAAAAGAACAAAGTGCTTTAGCTTTCGAGCCAACCAGGTCCTTCTTCAGAAGCTTTGTGGCAGTTTTTTCAAGTATCCCATACTATTAACACCAGGTAATATAGAAAAAGCAGAAATAATTCTCATTGGTTTAACATATACATTTAAAACATAATAGAAGATTACGTCAGAGAAGCTAATTAACACCAGTATGCCTTTATCCGAGGAGCCTCAGAAGGGCAAAGGTTATCAAGAATTCTCTACAGCCAAAGAGTTCTTGTCACATAAATTTTAAAATGTCTCAGTATGCCAAGAAAGCATTCTAGTGATAAAAAAAACCTTGGAGTGGCATTCTCTCTAATACATGTAAGATGAGCTTACAACTTACATTCCAATTGTCCTGGTATATTAAAGGACAGATAATGAGAGACAAAATCTTGAAATTAGGTATAACTGCAAGTTGAAATCAAGCCTCAAATTAACCTACACATATAAACATGATGCATGAAAGTATCACTTGTAAGTGTAAGTGCAAAAAAAAAAACAAAAAAAAACTTGTCAATGACCCCCAAGAAAACGAGACCATAAGCCTGATAAATGCAGATTTCAACACAGAGTCTGTGTATAACAAAAATGCACAGAATCAGTCTAAGCAATCTAAATGAAAAGCCAAAGGAATTACACCTTTAATGAACCTCCAAGTAAATGAGATATGCATCTTAATATGAGCAGTTAGAAGATGTGACAGTGTGAAATCCACACACTGACAACTAATAGAAGGAAATAAATGCACACTATATGTGAAAATTAAGTGTTCTAGCCACATAACTGCCCCATGCCACGCTCCACCCACACATATGTGTGTACATACACCACACCACACACCCCCACACACACACCTGCACACCCCACACAACAAATATAGCAAACACATTCCACACACACCACACCACGCACAACAAACAACACACATACACACCATACCCACAACACACAAAAAACACACACCAAACACACACACATACATACATACATACATACATACATACATCAGAATACACACACACACACACTCAAACGCACTCACCACAGTGTTAAGGTGAAAAGTCAACAATGTAGATAACCATAAACTTACAAAATCAAAGGCCCGTTGAAGAACTAAACTGTTCATGTCCATCTTTTAAAGTAAAGGTCTGTGTAAGTTTAAGTGGAATAATTGTCATGTACCCAACATCAATGTTCAATCCATCTGCCACCATATTGAGAAGTAAAATAAGTCTAATTTCAGAAGCCCGCTCTGTTGTGTGTACTGTTGAAATGTTCTTTAAGACCATCACAGACATATCTGAGATTGAGTGGTCATCCTGGGAGAAGTGCTGGGCTACTGGTTTCTCAATCATCTGGTGATTAATAGAATGTCTGTGTGAATTCATTCTAGTGCGAGTTGTTGCTTGTCTCCCCCACCTAACCTGTGCGAGGACATTTCTTGCATTGGATAAAGTAGACCACATTACTTGATGTACATGTATAATTCCCCTGTATCCTGAATAGTCTGTTTTGTGATGCAACCACACAGTCTGAAGTGGAAATGAGGTTACATGTCTTACATGTGCGTTGATGACAGGGTCGTGTACCATATGATGTCATGGTATTCTGTTCCAGTTCAAGTTGACTCCTAATAATCAGGTTGGCTAAATTAGAGTAGTTTTTTAAATTGCATTTTCCACCTCCCTCCTAGCTGCCGGCCACCCAGTATTTCAGCGGTCACGGTAGCTTATTCCACCCCCGCCGGCCTCGGGTCCTCTGATACTCTGTGGCTTACCCCCACGTGTGGGGCTGCCGGATGGGAGAGCGAGACATCCCGTGAGACCGTAATTGGTCGGAGGACTGGCCTGGGGGCTAATCAAAGCAGCGGTGGGCTTCATGGAGGGGTGGCGGCAGCCGTCCATTTCCTCTTTTCGGGGAGGCGGGGTTCGTGCAATGGCGTCCAGTGTCCGCCCGCCTCCTACAATCTTTTGAGAGCGCAGCAGCGTGGTGCTCCTGGCCTCCGCTTAGAGTCCCCATCACCCGGATGCTACCCTCTATCCTCCCCCGAGAAGGAGAGCAGTCCAATGGACGCCTCAATCCTTCTCCCCGCCGCTCCGACTGCACGGTCCGCTCTCGAACCCGGTCGCCGCGCCAAGAAGCGGAAATCCAACCTGCACCGAATCGAGAGCAGGTGGTTGTTTAAAAGATAGTAGTGGTAGTTCTTGAAAAATACAGTTAAGGGTTTCATCCTCACTAATTATTGGATGGAGATCCTTAGTAATCTTACATAGGAGTTCAAGGTCAGGATGGTATGTGACTACTAAGGGTATTCTGCTGGTAGTCATCCGTTCCTTATATTGCAGTAGCTGTTCTCTTGGGACCTGTGTTGCACGTTCCACTGCTCTGTCAATTTCCCTGGATGAGTGTCCCTGCTCAATAAAGGTGTTTTTCAACATCGCCAGATGTGTGTCTCTGTCTTCCTCATTTGAACAGAGGCGGTGAGACCGAACTGCTTGACTATATATAACAGATTTATTTGTGTGGCTCGGGTGATTACTTTTCTTGTGTAAGTATCTCTGTCTGTCTGTCTGTTGGTTTCCTGTAAAGACAGGTATGTAGGGTACCATCCTTAATAGTGACAGTGGTATCCAGAAAATGTACACTTGTGGCAGAATATTCTAGGGAAAGCTTTATAGTTGGGTGGAGGTTATTAAGTTCTTGGTGAAAATCTTTAAGTGTGTCAGTGCCTCTGTCCAAATTATAAACAAATCATCAATGTAACGGAAATAAGCGAGTGGTTTATGTGTACAGTGCCTTGAAAATCCTCCTCCAAATTCGCCATAAAAAGATTAGCATACTGCGGAGCCATCCTGGTTCCCATTGCAGTTCCATAGTTTGAACATAATGTTTACCATTAAAGCTGAAGTTGTTATGTGTCAGAATGAATTCAGTGAGTTTACCCACAACTCCAGGGTCAATGTTGGGGTCTAATTCTTTGTCATGCAGATATTAGAGGCAGGCTGAAATGCCATCTGTGTGTGGAATATTAGTGTAGAGGGAGGTTACATCCATCGTAAAAAGGGTATCAGGTGGTAAGTCCTTAAACCAGAAAGTTTATGTAGGAAGTGAGTAGTGTCCTTCATGTAACTATCCCTTTGTATAACCAGCGGTTTGAAAATAGCTTCTACAAACCCTGATATCCCCTCTGTCAGGGTGCTATTACCAGAGACTATGGGTCTACCAGGATTACCAGGCTTATGTATTTTAGGAAGCATGTAGAATGTCCCTGGCTTAGGTTCACTGGGGACGAGATCCTTTAGTTTGTCTTGGACATGCTCTGGAAATATTTTAATTAACTTCTGTAGTTCTCTTTTATATTCTGTAGTTGGGTCACTTCCCAGTACTTTGTAGTAAGTAAGGTCACTTAGCTGCCGGTTGGCTTCCGTAATGTAATCTTCCCGATTCAATATGACCACTGCCGAGCCTTTATCAGCTTCAGTATTGGTCCTTTTAAAAACAGAGCCAGAAACAAATGATTTGATACCTTTTATTGGACCAACATGGATGTTACAGAAAAGAACAAAGTGCTTTAGCTTTCGAACCAACCAGGTCCTTCTTCAGAAGCTTTGTGGCATTTTTTTCAAATATCCCATACTATTAACACCAGGTTATATAGAAAAAGCAGAAATAATTCTCATTGGTTTAACATATACATTTAAAACATAATAGAAGATTACGTCAGAGAAGCTAATTAACACCAGCATGCCTTTATCCAAGGAGCCTCAGAAGGGCAAAGGTTATCAAGAATTCTCTACAGCCAAAGAGTTCTTGTCACATAAATTTTAAAATGTCTCAGTATGCCAAGAAAGCATTCTATTGATAAAAAAAACCTTGGAGTGGCATTCTCTCTAATACATGTAAGATGAGCTTACAACTTACATTCCAATTGTCCTGGTATATTAAAGGACAGATAATGAGAGACAAAATACTGAAATTAGGTATAACTGCAAGTTGAAATCAAGCCTCAAATTAACCTACACATATAAACATGATGCATGAAAGTATCACTTGTAAGTGTAAGTGCAAAAAATAAAAAACTTGTCAATGACCCCCAAGAAAACGAGACCATAAGCCTGATAAATGCAGATTTCAACACAGAGTCTATGTATAACAAAAATGCACAGAATCAGTCTAAGCAATCTAAATGAAAACCCAAAGGAATTACACCTTTAATGAACCCCAAGTAAATGAGATATGCATCTTAATATGAGCAGTTAAAGATGTGACAGTGTGAAATCCACTCACTGACAACTAATAGAAGGAAATAAATGCACACTATATGTGAAAATTAAGTGTTCTAGCCACATAACTGCCCCATGCCACGCTCCACCCACACATATGTGTACATACACCACACACCCCCACACACACACACACCTGCACACCCCACACAACAAATATAGCAAACACATTCCACACACACCACACCACGCACAACAAACAACACACATACACACCATACCCACAACACACAAAAAACACACACCAAACACACACAAAACACGCACACATACATACATACATACATACATCAGTATACACACACACACACTCAAACGCACTCACCACAGTGTTAAGGTGAAAAGTCAACAATGTAGATAACCATAAACTTACAAAATCAAAGGCCCGTTGAAGAACTAAACTGTTCATTTTTTTTCCATCTCTTCATGGAATTCTCTGTAGACCTGCTGGTGGTATTTCTTTGGCAATACCAGTTGGGAACGGGATGCAGTCTTTCTGTATAGAATACCATTCTTGTCAAGATGCAGCTTTGTCCACTCCTTTAGCAGTGCCATGAAGTCATGATGCTCACCATATCTATTTCTCCTCTTTGGCCATAGGTTTTGAGCTTTGCATTGTAGCAGCTGGCTAATCATGGGATCATCCACTTGAGCTCTCTTAAGGTCTTGTCTAGGTACTGGTTGTCTTGTTGCTGTGATATTACCCACATTCCCTTGTGTAGATACTAGGATATTGGCATCTATCGAAACCATCCATGGTGTCTGCTCCTCTTGCTGTGCATTTGTTGCTAGCACCATTGCATGTATAACCTTTGGATGTACTTCTTTTCAACACTGTTGTATGAACTGCTCAATGTCCAAGGGTATTCGGGGAAATCCATCTGCATCTGCATTTGCTCATCCTGGACAATACTTAATACAAAAATTGAGTCAGCTAACTGTGCCACCTACCTGTGCCCTGTGGCATTGAGTCAGACTGTTGTGAGGACATAAGTAGTGGGTTATTGTCAGTATAGACTACAAATGATGGTGCATGGTACAGGTAGTCTCTGAACCATTTACAGATTGCCCATTTGAGGGCCAGGAAGTCCAGTTTTCTGGAATGCATGTGATAATTTTTTTCAGGGGGAGTAAGGGTCCTTGAGCCATAAGTAGTGACAACCATTTTGTTGTTCTGTCATTGATAAAGCACTATTCCTAAGCCTTCTTAGGAAACATCAAAGTGGAGGACAAATGGTTGATTAAAGTAAGGGTACCCTAAAATCGGTGGGTTTGACAGGTGGTCAGTAAGTAGATTGAGGATCTCTTGGTGATGTTCTGTCCAGACAATTGGCTGTCATGGAGAAAGCTGACCTTTACCTTTACTCTTTTTCCATGTTTTCCAATGTATACCTGGTGCCCATCTTGATATCTGTCTGGGTGATTCCTGTCCTTCCATCCCACCTGATGTTGCTGACAGTAGCTCATACAGTGGCTTGGCTATACATGAGAAATCCTGTATATAAGGTCTATAGTAGGCGATAACCCCCAGAATCCTCCTGAGTTCACCTACTATGGCTGGTTTCTTTTGTTTAAGGGCTTGCACTGGTGCAATGTCTGCTGGGTCCATTGAATAGCCTTTCTGTGATACAGTCTTTCCAAGAAATCAAACCTTTCTCTTGAACAGTTCACACTTTTTGTCTGTGAGCTGGATGCCGTACCGATGAAACTGGGAAGCATATTGACGCACTCCTTGATTTAAAAAAATTCATTACAGCACAGGCAGTTGGGTCTTTTAAACAGAAACAAATCACTGAATATGTTGTCAATGGGAGTGATAATGCATTCGAGTCATCCAGCACCTCCTCCCACCCCTCATAATTATGCACAATTTTACCCACTGTGTTGCCATTCCTTTCCTGAGAGAATGTTAGAGTGCTGCTTAATTACTGCGGGAAGATTATCTCAGTTTTACCCATTGTGTTGTCCTCCCTCCATGAAGTAAGCTGCAAAATGATAAGTGCTGCTTAAAGGGAAACTGTGGAAAACTGAAAATTGCAGCAGTACATGTTGGTGTACTTCACTTTTGTATCACTACCCAGTCATTCAGCGCCTACGCTCATTGTAGAACTCTAGTTTTGTTTTCAGCACCAATTTCCCTACCAGCGCGCCATTACGTCAGGATCACGCTCGCTGTGAGCTCCTAACATGCAAATTAGCTTCTGGCTGTGAGAGACGTTCGTGCTCCATGTTTTGTTTACATGCAGTCCTGAGTATTGAAAACATCTCTCACCGTGTATGCTAGCAAGGTGTACTTCTCCATTTAAACTTTTATCCCTTCCTAACATTCTCTTTTGTGCAGTCGCTGTGTTAAAATCCTAGAATGACACTTATGTTCAGTGTCGCTCGCTGCAGACATCTCAGTGTTCTGTTCAGCTGCTCTTCATTGCACGGCGCCATGTCAGTTTGTTTATTCTGCTTGACCTCTCATGCACGCAGGCTTCAATGGGCCGTCCCTGCCAAGAATCCCTTAGCAACTATGGGTTGCTAAGGGAATTATTAAAGAGACAGCTGCACTAGAAAAGAAAAACAAGAATCCAAAGGGGTCGTGCTTCAGCTGCGCTGTTATCCTCTCTCAGGCTACTGTTTCCTCTGCCATTCACTTCACCCATATGCACTCACCAGAATTATGTTGGATATGATCGTAAACAAGGAAATACCATTCTTGAATTGGAGTACATTTTTGTTTTGCAATAAAATAAAAATACAACTGCTGCTGAAGCACAAGTATTGTATACAAAGTATACAGTGTGTTATTGTGATTTCTTTTTCCTTCCTTTTTTTTTTTATAAATCTTAAGTCAGTGACTTTCTCTAGTCTGGTCTCCTCTCTGGATCCGAACAGGAATATGCTCAATCACGGGAGAATGCCTGCTTATACAGGCTAAGAATGGACCAGAGTGGGCACTAATGGCTTTAGGTAGGGGTAGGCGGAGGTGCTAAAACATCGTCGGGCCTGCAGGGGAAAACTGGATTGGTCTAGAGGGCAGGTTTCATCAGCATCTGTGCACCAAGAATGGGCGTACAAAGAGCAACAGCAGTCAAACAGTGGCAGACAGAGTTAGGCACATCAGCGGGTGATACCGCCGGAGGAAAATATGGGGGTGGGATAAAACTAAGACTGTAAAGCAGATGGAGACATGTGGGCACTTGTGGGTAAGGGAGACCACTAAGAAGGAGTTGAAGTCCATAGTAGGGAGTGTGCATGCCACACAGGATCATGCCGCAGGATGCAGGAATGCACAGCAACCACAATGCAACAGTTCCACGCCATGACCCCAAGAAGAAGGCATGAAGGGACATGGAGAGACAACATGGCGACTCGCATCTCAGAGGGCTGGCCGTACCACATGGCAACATAAATGGAAATTTCACAAAGGTGAGTGAAAGGCAGCAAATTAGTACACAGGAGGTTGTGACTATGTTGGTTTAGCAATGCTAGGCTACTTCTGGACTAAAATATCCATGGTTTCCCTTTAAGTACTGCGGGAAGATTATTCACGCTTGCATAACTTCAGTTTTGCCCATTGTGTTGTCCTCCACGAAGGCTGCTTACTGCTTCAAAATACTAAGTGCTGCTTCAGTACTGAGGTGGTGATTATTCAGCAGAGAATGTGAAAGTGGTGTTAAGTGAAGCCCGCCCACCCTACCTGAAGCAACCTTGCAAGCTTGAGGTGTAATCAGACACAAGAAATTTACTTTCTTAAAAATTTCTTATAATGTCGAATGAAATAATCTAATATGTGTGCAATAAAAATGTGTGCAATAAAATTTGTAAATGCAGAATGGTGCCATTATATTATTTACAATATTGTAACAGAATAATGCTGTGACTTATTTGTCCATTGTTTTCTAATCCGGACAGCATTTGAGCAATACAAACATGAATGGATTAACCAGGTCTGACTGTATCTGTGCAGAACTGCCTGCACATGTTCAAAATGGTCTTTAAAGGTTTTGTTCTGGACCAGGTTATCATCAAGATATGGCTGGCAGATCTCATCCCGGAGACCAAATAGGTACTCTTCCATACATCTCTGGAACTCTGCTAGGGCTGAGCTGAGGCCAAATGGGATACGGACCCATTCATACAGTCCCGATAGTGTTATAAAAGCAGTTAAAGGCCAACTTTCCTCATACATGAATCCTTGATGGTATGCCTTTCCTTGATCAAGGACTGAGAACAAGGATCTCCCAGTTAAGCTGTCCAGCACGTCTTGGATTCTGGGAATAGGGTGTCTATCAGGTATTGACTTCCGGTTTAGCTCACGGTAATCACAACAGACTCACAGACTCCCATCCTTCTTTCTGATGCAAATGACAGGTGGAGAATATGGTGATTTTGATCTTGTTATCCATCCTCAGTTCAACAAATCTTGTATGTACTCTTGCACTTTTTTATGCAATGACCTTGGTATCGACATGTATGTTTTATGTACTGGGGTACTATCCTTCAAGTTAATGTGCATTTTCAATTAAGGACTATATCCTATATCTGTACTATCCTTAGAAAAAGCTTTGTGCTCTTCCCTGAGCATGCATTGTACTATTGTCTTTTGTGCTCCAGTCAGGTGAGCTAAGTGTACTGGTGGATCCCACCCTTCAGAAGAGTTATTCACCTCCTGTAGTATGTAATTTGGTTGCTGTTTTATCAGTGTCTCTGGGTTCCTGGTGGGGCTGCTGTCCGTCTTGTGGTTACTCAGGTTATATACTTCATGCACCACTGACTTGACCTCTGTAGGATATATTGCTTTCTCCAGCTGAACTTGGTCCAGGGTTGTTCACTGGTTTAGGGTGATATCATGTTTGGTATAATTTACAACTGGGATGGTCAGTTTGGATGAGGTGCCCCTTTTTGAAGTTACCAAACCTTTACTGACACATAAACCTTCTGGCTGATGAGCACTTTCCTGTGGTACAAACAACATTTTCTGTTCTTTCTGCAGTGGTCCTGTATGCACACAGCACTTCATACCAATAATCTGACCTGGAATGACCAATCACTTCCTGCCTACTCTGATTGTATTACCGACACTGTCAGGATTATCCGTTTGCATTAACTTTACTTAGGCCTCCGCTTTCTTTGATTGCATGGAGAATGCCAAGCTAAATGTATTAATGATGCTGTGAGAAAGCATTCCCCCCTCCACTTCACTCTGGCCCTTCATAAGTTCCTCAATCAAATTAAAGCCAATGATTGGTTCCTCAGCTACAGTGGGGTCACTGGACACCAATATTGGCACCATGAATTCTTTCTATGGATCTTTTCCCAGATACAGCTGGAACTTTACTTCAGTCCACACAAGGAATGGAATCTTGGTCTGATTTGCTGCCCTGCCACTCAAAGTTCCTGGGCCAAGCAATTCTTCTACTTCCCTGAGTTTTGTGTAAGGGAGGTACCTCTTTCTTCAGGCTTCATTGATCAGATTGGCTTGTGCCCTTGTATCCCATAGGGCCTATACAGGCATACCATCAAATAAGCACTGGATCAGGCACCCTTTTCCAATTAAGTTCAGAAGACTAGAATGGTGTTTTGGGCCAAGATGACCAATATTGCAGGAATCAGACATGGCTGTTTCACTGAAGCATGACAGTTTCTGTGTTGTGGCAGTGAGTTCTAGTTGTTTTATACAATTGCAGAGTGTTTGATGGTCTTTCCTGTGTGACCTCTGACACCTTTTTTGAGCAATATACAGCCGTATGGCACCCCTGGCATACACATAGTCTGAGGGAGTCTCCTTGTTCTTTCTGGCAGTTCTGACAATGGAGAAACACTGGTGGCAGATAGGTTACTGCCTGTCCCATGGCAGCAAGCCCTCCCCATTTCCTTGAAGCTATCTTGGTTCTTGACAACCCCTAGAGAGGTGACCCATCTGGCTGCTGCTGCTGTAACAGTGGGTACCACCATCTCCCTATCAGCCTCCTGGCATACCTTACAGCCTTTCCCTCTGACCTGCCTTTTCATGCCTGACTGGAACCCCTTGGGTGTCTTATTTGTTTGCTTGATAGTGGCAACTAGCATTTTTCTAATTTCTGCTAGCTCTGTCCTCATTTCCTGCACCACATCCTGGAAACCTGCATCTGATCTTTTCTCATCAGTTGACACCCTCTTTTACCTTTCAGCTTTCAATATGGTTTGGTCCCTGTTCTTCCCGTGCTCTGTCAACTGAGCTATGTCAGTGTTCTCTGGTACACTGTGGCATTGGGGCTTGGCATTCACCTGCACTTCTGTCTGTAACTCATTTACCCTTGTGCCTTTATTTATTGTAGTTTTCTTAAGCTTTTGCTGCCTTTCTTGGTCAAAACTTGCGGTTTCATTCATTTTCTCAATTAATTCCTCATCTGTAAAAGCAGAACTGTCTAGGTAGTGTTTAATCTGGAATTTGATATGCTCATTTAGCAGGCCAGCCCCCACAGAACTCAAACATTTATTTTGAATGAGACTGGGGCTATAGTGTTCCTCAGACCCTCTCTCTCAAGATGCAAATAACAGTCTGTCCTTCAGTTCAATAGCCTTTAAGAAAAGATTTTGAGAGGATTCCTGTGGAACTTGGGAGAGGTTAACTAATCTGTGGTATAGGTCAGAGGTGCATTCTTCCTTATAGTGTCCTTTCAATATTGTTTTCAGTTTTGTGAGGGTTAGGTCACTTTTAATTTCCATCATGTCCCTGATAGGGACCTGATCAGTTCCAGTACAGTAGCTTCTTCTTGCTGCTTTTGAATTGTTTCTTGTGGATTTTACTTGGTAGAAGGTTATTTGTTTTCTTTCTTACTACTTCTAAGGGGCTAGCAGGGTATTGTTTTGGGGCTGTTGGAATTTTGAAACCTATTTTGGTGGCTATAAGTGGGCTCATTTGTTTTGATGTTTCACTGTGTAGCAGGCTGAGTTTGTAGAGGCCTATTTCTTTGCTTTCTTCTGATTTAAAACCTATTTGGTGTGATTTTATTAGGGCTGTTTCTTTGAATTGGAGACCTATATCTTCTAATTTTAAGCCTATTTTGATGTGTTGTTGGTGAGGCTGTTTGAATTGGAGACCTGTTTCTTTTGGTAGCAAACCTATTTGTTGTGCTTTGAGTGGAATTGTGATTGTTTTTTGCTGGCTTCACTAGCTGCAAAGTTTAGTGCATAGTGAGGGAAGGGTGCTAATGGTCTGACCAGGGGCCTCAGCTACCTGATTGTTTCTGGAAGGCATGGGTTGGTCCCTCCTTCTGTGCCCCTCACCCCACCTGCCCCAGGTCCATGATTTCCTTTTTACCAGGGGTTCTGACATCACTTCCCCAAAAGGGCGAAGGACACGCACCTGCCATAGCAGAAGCAGACATCCAGAAAAGAAACAGTAGCAAGTGAAGAGGTGACTGCTATCTCAGTGGAAGGGAAGTAACTTCAAAACAAGGAGCTTTCATTGATACTTCTTTGCATTGCTATTTGCATTGTGGAAAGGAGGAGTAGGAGTTTGAAGAAAGTTGTGCAATAGTTAGTTAAAGTCTCTTTTTGGGTGTGGACAGGAAGGACAGGAATGTAAAAAGCAGTTGCTCAATCTACCTAGATGTGTATGACAAAGGGGTAAGGGAAATTAAGAAAAGGAGAAGAATGTTTTGCACTGATGGGGAAGAGAGGAGACTTGGGGGAGTGTTTGGTATCCTTCATCTGGAAGGGTGGGGGGTCGCTGGTGGGCAACGAGAGCAATGGGTAGGGTGGTAGGCTGCAACAACTGTGGTGCACCAACCTTTCTAAAAATTGCCTGGAAGGTGGGGGGAATGTTTAGTGTGCAACCACATAGAGAAACTTAGAAAGGAGATTGAGGGTCTGCATGAGGAACTAAGACAGGCAAGGCAGACTGGAGGCAGATTTAGCCCAATACTGGAGGGGAGATGAGGGAGGGCAATGTGAGCCAACAGTGGTGAGAAGAGGTCAGAAGAAGGGAAGTGGAGACAAAGGGGCCCAGACCAGGAAGAGCGATTGCTGGGGAAACCAGGTCAGGAGACAAAAGACAAATGGAAGGAGGAGACAGGGACTTGTGAGGGGTGGAGAAGAAGTGGCAACAGTCATGGAGTGGAAAGGAGGGAGCAGGTTACTATGAAGAGAGAGGAAGCAGGCATTTGTGAAGGGTCTTCAGAAAATAGTTTTGCACTGCTAGAGGGGAAGAAGGAGTTGGGAGGTGATGCAATTGGAGGAGTAATTGATAAATGCCTTGCCCAAACCAGAGCAGAGAGAAGTTCTGCTGGGAGAATTGCAACAGGGGCAAAATGGGGAAATAATGTGCTGGAGGATAAAGAGGAGCCAGGAATGAGAGATAGAAATGAATGGAAGCAAGCAGGGAGTAAGAGGGGTGGAATTTTAGTGCTGGGACATTCAATGCTAAGTGGAGTCAGGTGGGGTAGCAAGAGGGAGAGGCATAGTCACATTTGGGTGGTGGCCATGCCAGGAATGACAATGGAAAGGGTGCAACAATCTGTTCTGAAATATTCTAGAAGGGGAAGGGACAAGCCTCATTTAATTATACATCTTGGGACAAATGACCTGGCTGACAAGACAGTAGAAATAGCCCAGAGGAGGTTTGAGGAACTAGGACAATTATGTGAGGCGGCAGAAAGATCAGTAACTTTTTCAGAGATACTTCCAGTGCCCAAGGCAAGCACAACAAGAAAGCTGAGAATAGAGGAATTTAACAGATGGCTAAGAACCTGGTGTCATGCTAAAGTGTATGGATTGTTGGGGGGCTGGGAAGGGACCTGGGAGGACAGTAGTCTATATGCCAAGGACAGACTACACATGAGTGAGGAGGGAAAGAAAGTGTTGAAACAGAGGATGAAGGAGTACATAGAGGAAGTTGGGAATTTGAACTAGGAGCAGGGGGGTGGCAAGTGGGCAAGAGACATGCAGAGACCACAGGTTGGGAAACCATATGAGCTTACCTCCCATAACAGTGACAAAGAACAAATGGCAAGTACTATTGGTGATTCTAGTAAAGGAGAGCAGGATGGGGGGGAGGGTGGAAGGTGGTTACCCTTGATGCTAGGAGCCTTGGGAGGAAAATTGCAGAGTTACAGGTGCTCATGGCAGAGGGAGAGGTGGACATTGCAGACATCACAGAAGCATGGGCCACCCAGTACAATGACTGGGACATGTCTGTACCAGGGTACAGGTTATTACGTAGGGACAGGGTGATTGGGAAAGGGGGTGGCACTATATGTGAAGGAAGGACTGAAGTGTGCAAGGAAGGAAGTGGAGGAGGGTAGTATGGAGTCACTTTGGATGCAAATCCAGGATTCCAAGAATAGGATTCTCAGAATGGGAGTGCTGTACAGACCACCCTCTCTGACGGAGGAGTTAGACAGAGAACTAGCTGGACAGATGAGGAGGACCTGCGAGAAGGGTAGTATGGTGATTGTGGGGGATTTCAACATGCCAGGAGTGGACTGGAGTACCCCAACAACCAGGAATAGAAAGGAGCAGATACTACTGGATGCCTTCCAGGACAGCTTCCTGCTGCAAATGATCAATGAACCAACCAGATTAGGGAATACCCTTGACCTTGTGCTGGCAAATGGGGAGTTTGTGAGGGAACTTACGGTGGAAGAACCATTGTCAAGGAGTGACCGCCACTCAGTATGGCTCACATTGGATATGGGCAAGGAAGGAGTGGAGGGACAACTTTGAGAGAATGGGTGAAGTGGTAAAAGGGTACCTTGCCAGAATTCAACCTAGTATGGACACTAACCAGAGGTGATAGCTCATAAAGCTGGGATAGTGGAGGCAACCAAGACCAGCTGCAAGGCCCAGAGCAAGAAGGCTATGACTAAGAAACCAAGCTGGGTGAGCAAGGAGGTCATGGAAAAGGTAAGGAGGAAAAGATTTGCCTTTAGGAGGTACAAGAAAATAGGGAAGGGGGAGGACAGGGAGGAAGGAGTACCTGAAGGAATCGAAGGAGGTGACATGGGCAGTAAGGGTAGTCAAGGCATCCAGGGAGCTCAGGCTGGCACAAGGCATTAAGAAGGGGGAGAAGGCCTTCTTTAGGTACATCAGGGAAAAAAGGAGCTGTAAGCACCACATAGTAAGGCTTAGAAAGGAGGGGGGTTGGGTAGAAGTAGGGTGGGAAAAGGCAGAAGCACTAAATGATTACTTCTGCTTGGTATTTACTAAGGAGGGGGTGATACCCAAGGGGGGTGGAATGGGAGAAACAGGGGAGGAGGGGTGACAGATGGGGAAATCATGGAGGGTAGAGTTCAGGAGGGTTTGAAGGTACTGAGGGTGGACAAGGCACAAGGCCCAGATGACATCCACCCCAGGGTACTGAAGGAGCTGGCAGAGGTCCTTGTGGGAACTTTGGTAGACCTATTTAATGCCTCACTACACTCAGGGTGTGTACCTCAGGATTGGAGGATGGCTCATTTGGTGCCCTTCCACAAGAGTGGTCCCAAGGATGAATAGGGGAACTACAGACCAGTGAGCCTCACATCCATTGTGGGTAAGCTGATGGAGACTATCCTGAAGGAGAGGCTGATGGTCCTCCTAGAGGCCAAAGGACTACAGGACAGCAGGCCTCATGGCTTCATATGTGGCAGATCCTGCCAAACCAACCTGGTGGAGTTCTATGACTGGGTAACTAAACAACTGGAGTGGATGTCCTGTATCTGGACTTTAGAAAGGCATTCGACTCAGTGCCACATGGGAGGCTGGGAAGTAAGTTAGAAGGCACAGGGGCGAGTTCGAAGCTGGTGAGATGGGTAGGGAACTAACTTCAGGGAAGGCAACAGAGGGTGGCGGTGGGTGGAGAGCTCTCACACCCAAGGGTAGCGACGAGCGGTGTTCCACAAGGCTCAGCATTGGGACCAGTGTTGTTTGGGATTTTCTGGACAAGGCAGATGCATTCAGGGGGATTTTGTATGTGCTGAAACAATCCCATTTCACTTTGTTACCACTTGTCAATTTTCTGGACACAAGGCAGATGCATTTTGGGCATGCAGAAAAAATCTGGGGACTCTGTGCCACCACTGCATGCATGACTGAGTGTGCCATGAATTCTGGGTGACTTTGTATGTGCTGAAACGCTCCCATTTCACTTTGTTACCACTTGTCAATTTTCTGGACACAAGGCAGATGCATTTTGGGCATGCGAAAAATATCTGGGGACTCTGGGCCACCACTGCATGCATGACTGAGTGTGCCATTAATTCTGGGTGACTTTGTATGTGCTGAAACACTCCCATTTCACTTTACCACTTATCAATTTTCTGGACACAAGGCAGATGCATTTTGGGCATGTAGAAAAAATCTGGGGACTCTGTGCCACCACTGCATGCATGACTGAGTGCGCCATTAATTCTGGGGGACTTTGTATGTGCTGAAACACTCCCATTTCACTTTGTTACCACTTATCAATTTTCTGGACACAAGGCAGATGCATTTTGAGCATGCAAAAAAAATCTTGGGACTCTGTGTCACCACTGCATGCATGACTGAGTGTGCCATTAATTCTGGGGGACTTTGTATGTGCTGAAGCGCTCCCATTTCACTTTGTTACCACTTGTCAATTTTCTGGACACAAGGCAGATGCATTTTGGGCATGCAGAAAAAATCTGGGGACTCTGTACCATCACTATGCGCATGACTGAGTGCGCCAATAATTCTGGAGGACTTTGTATGCACTGGGATCCAGCGTGCCTTGACCAGGCCACAGGCCCCTCAATTTCTGTAACCTAAACAGTTTTTCAGAAATCCTCTATACAGCAAGGGATCCAGCGTGCCTTGACCAGGCCACGGACTCCTCAATTTCTGGAACCTAAACAGTTTTTCAGAAATCCTCTATACTGCAAGGTACTAGCCCTGACTTTTGGGTTTTGGTACCAGTGGAAGCTGATTTTTGCTGAACACATCTCAAACTACTGTATCTCCCTCTATCTCTCTAGTTGAATTTGTGTGCCAGGGTTTAATAATTTGTTTAATCCTTACAGTCATTTTAAGTTCTGAGTTGATATTAGAAGTGAATTATGAGCCTTGACCGTGTAAATCCTTCTGCTGTCTGGCCTGCACTCTATCTCCTCCCCAACCCCCAAACAGTGTGCTGTGCTCTCTGATCCTGCCCACTTCTATTATTCTCTTTGTTCTGATGTATAAAGCCTCCTCTTCCAACCTTTAAAAATCCTGTTTTTCTACTTTATTTCAGGTATCCAGCGTGCCTTAACCAGGCCACAGACCCCTTAATTTCTGGAACCTAAACAGTTTTTCAGAAATCCTCTATACTGCAAGGTACTAGCCCTGACTTTTGGATTTGGTACCAGTGGAAGCTGATTTTGTTGCCCTCCCCCCCCCACCTCCTCCTCAACAACTTGTTAAATACACCTAAACCACTCCAGCTTCTGTACACCTTTCTCCCATTGGCCATCTTGCCATACATAGATACATAGACAGTTTCGGCAGATAAGGGCCTATGGCCCACCCAGTCTGCCCATTTGAGCTTGTAAGTTCAGTTTATGTTTTCCTAGAAGTGTGTTGCCCCTTACCCCTGACCTCCAGAATTCCTTTATGTCTAGCCCATGCATTCTTAAATCCCATGATTGTTTCAGCCCCCACCACTTCCTCTGGCAGGGTGTTCCACTTATCCACCACCTGTTCTGTGAAGAAATTCTTCCTCACGTTTCCTCTGAATTGTCCTCCTCCAACTTCATCCCATGCCCTCTAGTCCTGGAACATCTTTTCGCTTAAAATAGTGTATTCCTGCACCCTGTTCCTCCCTGTAAGATACTTGTATGTCTCTCTCATATCCCTCTCTCCTCCAGGAGTACATGTTCAGTTCCTTCAACCTGTCCTCATAGGACTTGTGATGCAATCCATGCACCATCTTTGTTGCCCTCCTCTGAACCTTCTCTACCCTGTCTACGTCCTTACGTAGGTAAGGTCTCCAGAACTGCACATTGTACTTCAGGTGGGGCCTCACTAGTGTCTTGTATAGTGGAATTATGACCTCCTTTTCCTGCTGGTGATGCCCTGCTCATGCATCCAGCATCCTATTTGCTTTACCTGTTGCCTTGTCACACTGTTTCCTACCTTGAGGTCATCAGAGATGATAACCCCAAGATCCCTTTCCTGCTTGGTGCATGCTATATCCTCACCCCCCAACTGATATATTGTGCCAGGGTTTTGTGCCCCATATGCATTATCTTGCACTTCTTTGCATTGAATTTCAACTGCCAAATCCCTGACCATTCTTCAAGTTTCTGCAGGTCCCTTCTCATTCTGTCTACACCCTCTGGTGTGTCTACTTTGTTACAGAGCTTTGTGTCATCAGCGAACAGTGAAATTCTGCCTTCTAGGTCCTGCGCAATGTCACTGATGAAGATGTTGAATAGGACCAGTCCCAGCACTGATCCCTGTGGTACCCCACTGGTCACTCTTCTCTCTGTGGAGTGACAGCCATTTACCACCACCCTCTGTGTCCTGCCGCCCAGCCATTTACCTACCCATCACACTACTGTCCTGCCCACACCCATATTCCCCAGTTTGTGTAATAGTCTTCTAAGTGGCACAGTGTCAAGGCCTTGCTGAAGTCCAGATAGGCCATGTCCACTGCCCTCCCCTGATCCACCTCCCTAGTCACCCAGTCAAAAAATTCAACGAGGTTGGTCTGACATGACCTCCCCCTGGTGAAACCATGCTGCCTTGGGTCCTGTAGTCCATTGACAACCAGATGTCCCACCAATCTGTCTTTCAGTAGTGCTTCCATGATCTTCCCCACTACTGAGGTGAGGCTCACTGGTCTGTAGTTCCCCGCTTCCTCTTTGTTCCCACTTTTGTATAAGGGGACTACATCTGCTGTCCTCCAGTCCTTGGGTACCTCCCCTTTTTCAAGTGATCAGCTAAACAGGATAGCCAGAGGTTCAGCCACCACCTCTGTTAGTTCTTTAAGGACCCTGGGGTGCACCCCATCTGGACCCATTGCTTTATCAACTCTTATTACTTCCAGTTCCTTCAGGACCCTTTCTCGTGTAAAGGGACTTGTGTCCATTTCTGCACCATTCTCACCCCTTGTACTCCCTTCAAACCCATTACCCTCCTCTTCCTCAGTAAAGACTGAGCAGAAATACCTGTTCAGTATGTCAGCTTTACTGTTGTCATCCTCCACGCGGCCCCCATCCTCCCCCTTCAGTCTCTCTATCCCTCCCGTTGCTTTTCTTTTTTCACTTATGTACTGTACCTGTAAAAGGTTTTGTCCCCTCTACCCACTGATTTTGCAATGTGTTCTTCTGTCTGAGCTTTGGCTTCCCTTACTGACCTCCCTGCCTCCCTTTGCTTCTCCTGGTACTTCTCCCTATCCCCTTCTGCCTGTGTCTTTTTGTATTGCCTGAATGCAATCTTTTTGGCTTTCACTTTCTTTGCTACCTCTTTGGAAAACCATAATGGTCTCCTCTTCCTTTTCCTCTTGCTAACCTGCTTAATGCATAATTCTGTTGCTCTTGTAATCCCCATTTTAAATACTGCCCACTGTTCCTCAACCCTTGATTCCTGCCCCATTCACCTTAATGCCTCTTTCAAGTATCTCCCCATTTTTCCAAAGTCTGCACCCTTAAAATCCAGGATACGTGTTTTTGTGTGGTTTGGTTATGCTCTTTCTGTGATTTCAAACCACACAAATTACACAAATTTAAAGCTACAGAACACCTTCTAGAGTGTGTTCCTGCCCCAGAGAACTACATCACTAACTGCCCCTTGCCTCACCTCTCCCTTCTCTCCCCCTTCATAAGGCAAACCAAGCTAATTCCCTCCTACTAATTTCCATTGTCCCCACTCTCCCTCGGAAAGATGAAGCTGGCACTACCTATATTATGTGCCATCTCCCTAACTACTGCGCTGGTATTGACCGACTTCTGTGTGACAGTGCTAGCCTGCGATCAACAGTGCCTCTCCTTCCTCTCATTTTCCCTCTTTCCCCTGTCTCAACCCTCTTCACTCACCACTAGGGATAAGTCCACCCTGGGGTACATCTCTCTCATCCTACTCACTAAAGGAGAATGCCACCTCCTTGGCCACTACCTGGTTAACCTCTCCTGGTCTCCTTCTATTCCCTCCTGCCCATACATTCTCCTACTATCACTACTCTCCCTTGCTGGGAACATTGAATGCAACCCTGGCCCAACAAACTCCCATATCACCCCCACCTCCAGCATCTGGACAAACGCCCTGGTCTTAAAATCACACATATCAATGTCTGCAGCCTTCCATCTAAATTCATTGACCTTGAGGCTTGGATTGAGCTACACAAGCCCCATATTCTAGGACTCACTGAAACATGGCTAAAGCCACACCACACCAAAAACACCTTCAAAATACCTGGCTACTTTTACCTAGGCCTCGACAGGCCAGGCAGGAAAAAAGATGACGGTGTGGCCCTGCTCCTAAGGGAATCCCAATCAGCTAGCATTGTCCTACACTCCGACCCTTCCTCACCTAGTGAATGGCTACTCTCCGAATTGACCCTGGGATCCTGCAAGAAACTCTATATTGGCTGCTGCTACAACCCCCCCTTGAACGGAACCATTGGACTCACTAACCTCCTCCAAGGCCTGAGCTCTCTAACTCCCCATAGGGAATCTATCCTTCTCGGTGACTTTAATCTAAACTGGCTGAGCTGCCACCAGCCTGACTATGTATCCCTGTTAAAGCAGCACAACCTGGTGCAGGTGATAACTCTTCCCACCAGACTTAATCCATGCTCAGCCACCCAGAATCTACTAGACTGGATCCTCATAAACAAGGAGGACTGAGCATTACATGCTGGCACCATGGCTGACTCTGTAAGTGATCATTCACTGACCTCTCTCCTCTGGTCTTCCAAACTAAAGCGCCCTCCACCCAAATACCTATCTCTAAGAAATTTCAGCTGCCCAGTCTCCACAAATCTCCTCGAGGAGGCCCAGTCCTTGGACTGGTCCACACTTTTTTCCCTTTCTAATGTAGCCATGGCAGTTTCCACATTTACCCAGACTCTACTTACACTCCAGGACCGCTTTTTCCCTGTCACTACCAGACGGGTCAGAGGCGGGTGCTCGTGCTGGGTCTCCAAAGACCTCCTAACCCTTATGAAGGCCAGAGACCATGCCTGGTCCACTTTCAAAGCAACACCCTCTCCTGCCCTCTGGGATGCTTACAGGCACATGAGGAACAAATGTAAACAACAAGCCAAATTTTTGAAACAGACCCACTTCCGCAACCTGCAAAAGGCCAACCTTGGAGACCCGAGAAAATTCTGGGACTCAATCAGCTCCCTCCTAAGCCCCCAATCCAGCTGTGCTGCACCACATCTCAACTCCCAGGATGGGCTGCTGACTGACCCTCATGATGTGGCCAGTGTCTTCAACTGTAAGTTCACCAACTTATCCATGTACCTAAATAAGCTGCCAACTGCCCAACCTCAAAGCCCAGCCCTAATATCTGACACACTGCCATTCTCCTCCAGCTCTGCCACTCACCTAAAAATTCCCCATTCTATTTTAAAGCCCTCTCCATACATGATACAGTGAAGCTACTCAAACATCTACCTAACCAAGGCTCCTCCGGATCTGATGGCCTATCTCCAGTCTTTCTTGAGCTGATCTCTTCGGTGATTGCCAAATCACTCACCTTCATCTTTAACCCTGCCCTTTCCACCTCCTCCAAGCCTGACCCATGGAAGATAGTGAAGGTTATCCCCATTCTTAAATCCTGTGACCCCAAATCCTCCGACAATTACTGTCCAATATCCATCCTCCCTCATCTCAGTAAACTACTCGAGAGAGCAGTCCACAATCAGCTCACTGAGTACATAAGCAAATACACCCTCTTATGCAACCAACAGCATGGCTTTCGCAAGAGTCATTCCACCGCCACTGCCCTCACTCTACAGAATGACCACATCCTCCCTAACATGGATAATGGTAAAGCCACTGGGGTTGTCTTCATCGACCTCTCAAAGGCTTTTGACATGGTTAACCATGCTGTACTTACCTCCAAGCTTAGCCTCCTTGATTGTTCTCAGAAAGTCACAAGCTGGTTCACTAGCTACCTTACTGATCACTCACAATTCGTGTGTACTGGTCAAACTTGCTCTCTCACCCTGCCTGTCTCTATGGGGATCCCTCAAGGCTCAATCCTGGGTCCCCTCCTTTTCTCCTTAATCGTTATTGCACTTCCCTTCAACTGCCTCAACTGTAACTCTCTCCTGTATGCCAATGACATTGTCCTCTTCCACAGTGACAAATCCAAGGCCACAGTTTCCTCAGTTCTCTCACACAATTATGCTGCAGCCCACAGCTGGTTCTCAAAAAACCTCCTCTTAGTAAATGTCAAAAAAACAAAATCCATGCTGTTTGGATCCAAGCCCTTCCTGGCCAGAACTAAAAGCCATGCCCCCTTACGCATTCTCACGCCAGATGGTACAGCCCTGGAGGACATAAACACCTACAAATACTTAGGAGTACTGCTCAACCCCTCCCTCACCTTCACTGAGCATGCAAATTCCCTTGTCAGAAGGTTTCATCAAAAGTTAGGTGCTGCCAATAGATTCAGGCAATACCTTACCCCTGAAGCTAGACTAGCCATTGTCCAGGGTGATCTTCTCCATATTCTTGACTACTGCTCCCCTATTTATGCCAGGATCTCAGCTACTGCTATGGCTAAACTCTCCGCTGCCTACAACAGTGCCTGCCGCTTTGCTTTATTGGCCCCATTCTCCACCCACCACTGTGCCCTCTATAATACCCTTGGATGGCTACCACTGCAAGGTCGCTTTGACCTAGCCCTCTGCTGCATGGTGGACAATGTCATCCGCACGGCTCCAGAATCCCCCCTAACTGTTGTTCTGAAAACCCGAACACTCCTCCGCAACCTCCGCTCAAATGGTACTCCCCCTCTAGCTGTTCCTAGGGTATCCACCAACATGGGTGGCAGAGCTTGATCTGCAGCTGCCCCCTTGCAGTGGAACAAACTACCGGCTGAACTCTGTTCCATGGACACACACTCCAGTTTCAAGTCCCACCTGAAAGTCTGGTTCCTGGAAAACTCTTCCTGCTGATACTCCCAGGGGTCTCACACCAATCCACACTAGTCAACTCCCCAGCCCAGGGGTTACCCACCTACCCACACTAGTCAACTCTCTTGCCTACAACTGTTATATTGCATTTTTCACAGTAATATTTGACTTCCTTGCCTGTATGTATTGTATATACATTTTTTTACTGAGTATTCTGTGTATTACTTGCTCTCTGGACGATGCAGTCTCACATTGTACATTGTGCCTACGATTTGTTTGTTTTGTACCAAATCTCCTCATGTCTGATATTGAAACCTTGTATTCACTGTTCTCAAATGGACCTATGCATCAAACCTGTATATTGTGTCTACTATTGTTGCTTGTATCAAATCTGTTTCATGTGTATTACTGTTACCTTGTACTCCACTGTCACCCTGCGCCATGTGTTATGGCCTGGGTCGTGCCTGAAAACGGTCCCTGGGATCAGTGCACTTACCCGGTAATCAAATTCATAAATAAATAAATAAAAGTAAATGAATAAAATAAAAGGCTCCCATTTCACTTTGTTACCACTTGTCAATTTTGTGGACACACGGCAGATGCATTTTGGGCATGCAGAAAAAATCTGGGGACTCTGTGCCACCACTGCACGCATGACTAGGTGTGCCATTAATTCTGGGGGACTTTGTATGTGCTGAAACACTCCCATTTCTCTTTGTTACCACTTGTCAATTTTCTGGACACAAGACAGATGCATTTTGTGTGATTGTGAGCTCATGATGCCATACTGACATTATCTATTAAAGCTGCATTGCAAGAATGTGATGACAATTTTGATACTAATTTTAATACTTTTTTATGCTATTTTACATTGCCAGCCACTAGTTACCTCCAGGTCATGACTTGAATGATACACTTCTTTTCACAACTTCTGTCTGCTTTACTTAGTTGAGTACTTTTTGTCATGTATGAAAAAAATATGAGCACACCTTTCAGTATTGTTATGACCAGGTTTGTATTTATTTGCAGCTGCTTTTCAATAAATATTGTTCTGTGGGGTCATAAAACACTGCCTGCTGCATAACTGTTAATTTACAACAGAAGTGATATATAACAACTAACTGATGTGATGGAGAAAAGCAGGAGAAAATACTAACAAAGACCTGGTCAGCACAATATTAAAAGGAATGCTCCTTTCATTATTTTAAACATGAAAAAAGGTAGTACAGCAGACTCACATACTGGAAATTATAGTATCATACGAGCCAGGATGTAAGTAAAGGCAGTTGTAACATAGCATTAAAAAATATAGGTCAGAGTTCTCAACAGATTGTTGCACTGCTGCTTTACAGAGATTCACCACATTACATAGTTATGGTGTTGTACCTAATATGTGGGTGCCTTACTTCCATGGGAATCTTTCTTGCTCCCAAATTCTGCCCCCCTTTCTCAGCAACATTAGGACGTGATGCCAGGGAGAGCACGGATGTGTGCTCCATTATAGTGAATGTCCAATTGGCCAACAGCTTTCCGAATGTTTCTTTATGTTACAAAGTTCAGTTTGTGGTGAAATGTGGGCACGTTTCCACTAACAAGGCTCTTGTTACTGGAAATGTGCCAACACGTTTCACCACAAACTCATATAAAAACATGAAACTGTAATATCGAATATTCACTATAATAAAGCATCTGTGCTCTAACATATCATCTGTTAGCTGAGAAACGGCAAATGCAGCTTTCTAGAATGGGAATTCCTCTGTGATGTGACACACTGTGATTAAATTACGGGTGGTTTTCACAGAAATGTATTGCACTATGTAAGGACTTGTGGCACAAGAAAGATTCTCCTGGAAGTAAGGCACCCATATATCGGGTGCGATGCTGTAAGTTGGTGAATCTCTTTTATGTCTGTTTCACAAACAAAATAGCTATAGATCCTCAGTAATGTTTACTATGTGTCGAGACTCATGTATCAGATTTTAAGTGTTTCGCAAACAGCATGAAGACTGAGCAATGTGAATATGTTGTGCTGAACTGCATGTGTGACATCAGTGTTCTTTCCTGTGTGTGCATACATTGTCCAGCTTCATGCAAACATATATATGGTTAGACTTGTTGCAGTATCAAGAATAAAGATAACAAAGAATACCTGATGTATATTTTATTGGTACCATCAGCACCAGCGGACTAAGTGATATGATATTTTTTCAGAGGTGTCAGGTCACTGTGCACCTCAGTTACTCACAGTGCACACATGCCTTTGTGGAGATCATAGCACAAAAAACCCATACTCTCCTAAAAGTTATGTGTGCAGTATATAATGTGACTAAGGTGCACTCTGGCTAGATACCTCTGAAAAAGTATCATATCACTTAGTCCACTGATGATGATGGTGACAATAAAATATACGTTATTCTGCTAGCTATTCTTTATAGCATAAACGCTGCAACAAGTCAGCAACAGCAATATATGCTTGCAACATGCTGCACAATGTCTGATGTCACACACACGCACAGGAAACAATACTGACTGCACCCATGCAGTTTTGCACATCACACTTACACTGCTCACAACAGCTTGTCCACAAGCACCCCACAACAGAAAGTCAACATTACTGAGGCAGCGCAACAACAGAAGGGCAAATGTCTATTATTGAACAACAAATGAAAAACACAAAAACAGAACAGCACAGTAGTGGAGAGAGTCTAGAAAAAAATCCCTTAATGGGGGATGCCATGGTGTTCGAGCAGCAGGTGGAGCATTGTCACTATTTGCAGCTGTTGTTGCTGGATTTGATCAACCTGCTGCTGCACAGCACCCACCCTCTCATTGCTTTCCTTGAGGGTCACCCACACCAGTGCAATGTCAGCCGGTGTTGTAGGCACTGTGGCGGGGTCCACTGCAGCTGGAAAGCCAGGTAGTGGTGGTGGAGAGGGTGGTGCTGGTGACTGTGGTGGCAGTGGTGTTGGTGGAGCTGCTGTAGTTGCCCTCCTCCTGCTGTGGTGGTGAGGCACAACTTCACCCCTAGTACCCTCTGCCACTGCCACAGAAGGGCCAGCAGGTGGATGCCTGGCCCCTTCAGTGGCAGCCTGCCACTCTACCTTGTGGTGGTTTGCCATGTGCGTGCGCTGGTCACCAGTCCCCAAATGTGTCCCACAGGGGCCATCATGCACCAGCACACCATACAGATGACAAACCACGATTGTGCTGTCTCCCCCCCACAGTTAAAAAACTGCCATACTGGGGAGCTGTGGGGGGGACCAGATATACTGCTTGGACCACCTACATTTACCTGGGGCTCCACCTGTGGCTATGGACATGGTGGAAGGGGTGCTGCTGGAGCCTCTGCAGATGCTACTGGTGGTGGTGGTAGTGGTAGACTAGATGGATGTGCAGCCACCGGTGGCACTGGTGCTGCTGCTGCTTCCACAGGGGGGAAGCAACACCCAAGAGTCAGGAGTGGTCCAGTAACACCCGACTGCCCCCACATGTGTGCACTCCTCTCCTCTACCCATGCCCACGGGTCACAGACTCTCCTTGTCCCGGGTCCATCGTACACAAGTCCCCAACTATCACTGACGCCTCAGTAACATGACCTTCACCCGCACTCACTTTCACACTCTCAGACATTCACACACACAGTCACATACACAAAACAAAACTTATAAAAAAAAATTAGTAGCAAAAAAACAATGACAAACACAGTACAAAAACAAAATAAAAATGTAGCTTTTAAAAAAGCTGTTTTTTTGTGCTCAAAATCACAACAATGCAACTAGGAAACAAACTGCTCTCCTCTCTCACCAAAAAGGCTTCCTCCTTCTACAACTTCAAAGGAGAAAGTGAAAGTAATTGCTTTTCTGACTCACTTCCTTCCTGCCTGGCTAAAGCATGTGACTTTCAGTACTGTAAGCCATGTGATGTGTGGGGGGCTGCCCATATTGTTGTCACTTCACCTTACTTCACATTAAGTTGGAATGACAATGCAAAGTCCGAATGAGAAGGCGAAGTGAGCACTTTATGGTGGCCACTTCATGTTGTGCTCCACCAACATGAAGTGGCCACTTTGCATCCACTTCGCCAGCAGATTTAAAATTCGCTGCATCTCTAACCATGAAACCATGTTACCTCAGACCCTGTATTACATTGGTTACAAGGTATTCCACAATCCTTTCCTTCAGAAGTGATTCCATTACTTTATCTACTACTGAAGTCAGGCTGACAGGTCTGTAATTTCCTGCCTCCTCCTTGTTTCCACTTTTGTGTAGTGGGGCCATATCTGCCCTCCTCTAGTCCCCCAGAACCTCCTCTGTTTCTACTAACAGGTTGAACAGAGTTGTCAGAAGTGCAGCCAGCACCTCTTTGAGCTCCTCAGTATCTTAGGGTACAACCAGTCAGGCCTTGTTTACTTTTAGTTGTGCTAGTTCCTTGAGGACTCTGGCCTCTGTAAAATGACAAAGGTCCACCTCCCTTCCTTTAATGCCCTTGTCCCTTTTCTTTGGTCCATATCCTACCCCTTCCTCTGTAAATACTGAACAAAAGTAATTGTTCAATATGTCTGCTTTTTATTTTGGTCCCCCTCCTCCTCACAAACCCCTCCTTCCCCCTTTAGCCTTAGTATCCCTCCTTTGGTCTTTCTCTTCTTGCTTATATATCTAAAGAATGTGTTATCCCCCTTTTTTTACTGACTGGGCAGTATTCTCCTCTGTTTGCACCTTTGCCCTCCAAATTGTTCTCCTGTCTCTCTTTGTTTCTCCTGGTAACTCACCCTGTCCTCCTCCTAATGTCTTTTGTAGCTTCTAAATGCTGTTTTTTTTGTCTTTACTTTCTCCTCCATTTCTTTAGAGAACCTTAGTGGTCTCTTTTTTTTCTGGCCCTTGTTAACCTACCTGATACTCAGACTTGTTGCCTTTTCAATGCCTCCCTTTATTTTTGCCCATTGTTCCTTGACTCCCCCCAGTTTTCCTATCCCTGCTAGGGTGTCCTTGAGGCATTCTCCCATTTTGTTAAAATTGGCCCTACTGAAGTCCTGGACCCTCATCTGAGTGTGGCTTCATTTTGGCCCAGTTCTTATATTGAGCCACATAGTATGAAGATCACTGGACTCGGGTGGCCACCCACTGTGACATCAGCAACATCATCTCCATTTGTCAGTATCAGGTCCAGTATTGCCCCTCCACAAGTGGGTTCCTTAACTAGTTGTCTGAGGAATGCCTCTTGCAGGGAATCCAGGATGTCCTACTTCTAATGGTTGCCACAGCTGGCAGACTCCAATCCATGTCTGGTAGATTGAAGTCCTCCACTAGCAACACCTCCCCTTTGTATGCCACCCTTTGGATTGCTTCCATCATATCTTTATCCACATCTCCCCCTGTGCTGGAGGTCTGTAGATCACTACTGTGTGAATAGCAGCCCCCTTCCTTTCTCCAGTGTGACCCACAGTACCTCAGCTCCTCACTGCTCTCCCTGTATTTCCATAGGTTCTATGTTGTCCTGACATAAAGAGCCACCTCCCCCTCTTTTACCTACCTTATCTTTTCTGAACAGAGTATATCCTGGTATGGCTACATCCCAGCCCTGGTTTTTATTGCACCAGGACAAAGTAATTGTTAAAATGCCCAGGTCTACATCTGCCATGGTGGCCTCTAGGTCTGCAGTCATATGGCCCAGATTCTGAGCATTTGCACACATGGCTGTCCAGATTGTCCTGCCACCACTCCCTCTTATTTCCCATTTGCCCTTCCTTATTTCCTTCACTGTTTTTTTTCACTATCTCTCTTTCCTTTAACCCCTGAATTCCTTTGTTATTTGGTTCCTTTTGGGATTTCACTTCCCCAGGATTCCCATTACTGACTTTATGAGCCTGTAGGATGGTACAGTTTATGTCTCTCTGCCTCATTCTGCCTCCCCCAGGCTAGTTTAAATGCTTGCCAATTAGCATTTTAAACCATTCACTGAAGACCATGGTTTAATGGAAAATTGCCATCTGCCAGCTATGTGTATATAATTTTGATATAAATATATGTTTTTGAATTCTGCTTGTGAAATATTGCAGTCAGCACAAGGCATCATGGGACATTGGATTTTTAAAAGAAAAAAATGTTCTGGCCTTGCTTGCTGTCACAGCTAGCTTGTAAAAGCTGACTTCCTGGGACTATAATAAAACCAAGGTCATAAACTAACCGCTGCTTTGAACCCAGGCAGCTTGTCATAAAATATTGCCTTTTATGGTGTATCAAGAGAGAAGCAGTTTCTGATAGGTACCTGTGAAAATTCACCCAGCTATGAGAAGTGTTTCCAGGATGTTTCTCTGAAAGATCAAAGGGGTATAGCAACTTGCCATAAACCATATTCTGATGAAGACAGTCTGTCTTGCTATAATTAAAATATTGCTATCTTTGCAGATTTCAACAGGCACTAAGTTGAAACATTTGGTTATACACTGGTCATGTTACAAATTAATAACAGGACTAAGAGTGATCTTGTGCTGTGACATCACAAGGAGGGTGGGACTTTATCTTTGATATTGGTGAAGCCTAGCTAAGAGAAATACACTTTTTGTTCTGGACTTCTAAGGGACACTCTGATCCTGGACTCAAGAGAGACCTCTTCTGCCAAGACTGGCAATTCAAGTGTGCACCTTTGCCAACTAAAACTGAGTTAGAACTAGTTAATTCAGTTACAAAGTGCTTCGTTCCGTAATTGCCCATTCCTTTTCTGACTGTAATCATTATGTATATATGTTCTGTTTTATGTACCATATTTATTTACTACTTTTAGTTTTAGTAAATTTGGTTTTCCTTAAACCTGCCTGAGACATTTTCTCATTTTGAGTGTGAATGGTGGAACAGTATTGGTAATTCTGACATAACTGTTAAATTGTTTAGTGTGTCACCATATGCAGCCAAGCTAACAAGGATCTGTGTAAAGATCCAACAAGATAAGAAAAATACCAGCATCTCAACTGAGTTGGCAAGGGTTGTGAATCAGATTGGTTGTATGCCCACTGAGTCAAGTATTGTGCTGCTTTCCCCAAAGAAAGTGTGATTTTTGGACCTGTTACCTGGGTGTGCTAGTGAAAAAAGGTTCATAACTGACCTCAGAACTCGAGACTGGTAGTTGTTTGGACCTAAAAGAAACAGGAAGGTGTCCATGTTTGTCCCCTGTTCGCACATCACACTTCAAGTTTGGGCACTGTGAGAGCAGAGGGCCTGACCCCAGGAATAGGTTTGTAACAGATTTGTTGCACAGTGCTGGGATCTGAAAAATTTGCTTTCATACTGTGCAATTATTTGATGACACAAGCATTAACAGTCCAGTGTGTCAGACTGATAAACTGTAACAGTTCACACAAAAACAAGACAGAGATTTTAAAAGAAATATATAATTTTGGTTACAGTCTAAGTTCCCTACCTGTATTATTTTTTTTTTTGGGTGCAAGCTAGTGTAGTCGTAGATTAGGGAAGAAGATGGCTTCCACCTACAGTGAGTACACTGTGAAGTACCTGAGGCTGTTGTGCCAGGAAAGAGGAGTCTGTTGTGAGGGGTGAACCAAACAGCACCTTGTGGAGGCTCTTGTGGCAGCCGATGCATAAGCCACTGCCCAAGACCTCGAGTCACAGTCAGTGACTGAAAAGGACCAGACCTTGGTTGTGGAGGGGCCAGGGTCCAGTCCCAGGGAGGAGGACAGTGGGACCAGAGGGAACCCTGGACCACAGCAGCAGGGGAAGGTCACCACAACACTGGAGCCAGAAGGGATCAGGCTACAACTAGAGTTGAGGTGAAAGGAGTTGAAATTCGAACAGCCGAAGTTCCAGATGGAGCTGGAGAAGCAGGTAAAAGAAAACCAACACCGGAGAGAGGCAGAGGAAAGAGAAAACCAGCTTCAGGGAGAGGCAGAAGAAAGAGAGCAATAGCTTCAGAAAGAGGCCGAGTGAGAGGAGAAAAACCACCAGAGGAAATCTGAGCTGGAGAAGCTACAACTCCAATGACCAGTGCCAGTGCACATGAGTGGCATGGGTGAACCTGGAACTCCAGGACTGGATTACAAGTTAAATTCTAAATTGCTGGCTGAATTTAAAGGGGGGGTATGGATGCATTTTTAAATTCATTTGAAAAGGTATGCATTCAGGCAAAAATTTCCTGAGAGTCCTGGAGCTTCCAGCTATCCCTACTGCTTACCGGTAAAGCTTGTGATGCCTTGGGTCACATGGACAATCAGGACAGTAATCATTATCAGAAACTTAAAACTGCCTTGCTTAAATAGTATAAATTGACACCTGAAGTGTATAAAGTTAAGTTCTATAATCTCAGGAGAAGCCCTGACATGAGCTACAAGGAACTAACCACAAAGCAATGTCAGTTTTGGAAGCGGTGGGGGGGGGGGTCAAAGCAGACTTCGTACAGAAAATTGAGGATGTGGTACTTTTGGAGCAATTCTTTTGGGCTTTCTCTGCAGAGCTGAAAACTTGGCTACAAGACAGAGATCCAAAAACAGTGCAGGAGGCTGCCGAGCTCTCGTACAGCTATACTAGGAGCAGACCTGCTCTGAAAGGGAGTGGAGCAGGTGTGGAAGCACAGAAAGGGAAAAGCGCACCTTCAGGGCAGCAAAAACCCTCATTGCCTTCCCAGTAAGTGGGCAGCCCCAGGTTACAAAGAAATAATTTGCCTGATAAAAGAAATAATCACTGTTGGTTTTGCAAGCAACCAGGGCATCTTGCAAGACAGTGTCCTAAAAGGCACACAGTGCACAAAGGGGAACTCAAACAGAGGTGAGTGCACCGTGTATCCCTGAAAGTATGCTTATAAACATGAAGGAGCACATTCACCCACTTACTGTAAATGGGGTGCAAACCCATGGGTTAAGGGACACAGAGGCATCCCTTACTGTGGTAAAAGGGGTATTTGGTTGAGCCTAAACAGCTTATAGCTAGGCTTGGCAGTATTAGATTTAAAAAGGTAAATGTACAAAAATGTCGATTTCACTGCTCACACACAAATAAATGAAAAAGTATTTCCATCGATAATAATCTAAATTTACAGATACAAAAAGTAAGTTCTATTGCTATTTTGACATGTGAAGATAAAAAATTGTGCTTTTATCAGTTTGTAAATCCTCAACATTTGCTGTCATAAACTGCAACAGTGAAAATTAAATTGATGCGAATGGAAATAAATGCTTAAAAGCCCATCATTTTGTGCAACTGGTAAAGTTTAAATCGATAAAACTCGGTGAAAAAGGTTTAAAAATAAAAATCAATATTTTCCATCAAAATTATAAAAAAATAAAAATCGAAAACTGCCAACCCTACTTATACCTAATCACTTCATTACAGTATGGGGATTCACTGAGGAGAAAACTCTGCCAATTGCTAGCATTCTCCTGGACTGGGGTGAGACAGGAGAGACTGTGCAAAATGTTGCAGTGGCAGAAAATCTGGCACTGGATGTGATTATAGAGATCAATTTCCAAAAGGGGGTGGTGTGTGCGGTTATCCCCAGTCAGATGGCAAAGGCCAATTGTGGTTCCCTGGACCATGTTGAAGCACCTGTAGAAAACATTGGGAGGTTGGTTCCCTAGCCTGTGTCTCCTGATATGGAGAATAGTAAAAAGGGGGGGTAGAAATTCCCCAGGTAGCAGTTAACAAAACAGATACAGAAGGTTACTCTGAGGAGGGATGGGTAACCAGTGGCCAGAGGGTTAGGGATGGCAGTGACCCTGAATTCTCTGATGCTAGAGTTAGGTACCCTAGTTTAGAAACTGAAGGGGACCTGTTCCATGCCTTGGGAACATGTAAAGGTTTTGCACTTGATCAGAGAAATGACCCTCATTTGGAGAGGCTGAGGGCTTGGGCAGAATCTGATGGGACACAAGGAGGTGGCGGAAGACATAGAGTGTATTGGGACAATGGACTGCAGGATGTAAGGACAAAGGGAGGGGTGATGGGCAGGTAGCTTGTCATTCCCCAGGGTTTCCCTGAGTGGTTGCTCAAGATTGCTCATGATATCCCCATGTCTGGACATCTGGGAATCACGTGCACTATGCAGCAATTGGCCCAGAATTTCTATTAGCCCAACTTCACCCAGCAGATGAAGGAATATTGCAGGTCTTGTCACTGGTGCCAAGAAATAGAGAAGGTAGGTAGTAAAACCCAAGCCACCCTAATTCCCTCAACCATAGTGGAGGGGCCATTCCAGAGGGTAGGAATGGATATTGTGGGGCCTCTGAATACCCCCAGCTCCTTCGGGAAAAGGTTTATCCTAACAGTGGTGGATTATGCTACCTGATATCCAGAGGCAGTCACCCTATCCTCACTGAGGACAGACAAAGTGGCAGATGTCTTGCTAGGGATTTTCTCCCATGTTGGGTTCTAGTGGGAGGTTATTACTGATCGAGGAGGTACCTTCATGTCAGACCTGATGAAGTGTTTGTGGGAAAAGTGTAGGGTGGTGCAGAGATGCATGACATCTTATCACCCACAAACCAATGGGCTTGTGGAAAGGTTTAATGGTACACGTAAATTGATGCTGCAAGTATTTGCTGAACAGCATGGGAGGGACTAGAAGAAATACCGTCCCCACCTATTGTTCACATACAGGGAGGTGCCCCAAGAGTCGACAGGGTTTTCCCCCTTCGAGCTCTTATATGGATGCAGGATGCATGGGCCCCTAGACTTGATCAGGGAGGACTGGGAAGGCAAGTATGCCACCCAGGGAACTTCCATAGTGGATTATGTCCTTAAGTTTAGGGAAAAGCTGAAGGAGCTTATGGGAACAACCCAGAGCAACCTGGCAGCCGCCCAGCAGAAGCAAAAGATATGGTACAGCCACAGAGCCAGAGCTCGCTCATACACTGTGGGTCAGTAAGTCATGATCCTAATCCTCATCCAGAAATACAAGCTGCAGGCCAAGAGGGCAGACAAGTGAATGATGTAAATTACCTCATAGAACTGCCTGACAGGAGACATACTCAAAGGATGTACCATGTCAACATGAGGAAGCCATATGCAAATAGGGCTGACATGGTATTTGCAGAGTGTGTAGTCCTGGGAGAGGGGAAGGATGAGGAAGACCCCCTTCTGGACTTGCTAGATGAAAGCAAGTGGGAGCCCTCTGTGGAGGCAATCAAACTATCGCCCCAGTTGACCCTGGAACAGATCCAGGAAGTAAGGGAGATTTTAGCAGATTTTGCCCCATTGTTTAATGCCAAGCCTGGACTAACCCCCTTAGTGATGCACAATGTAGACATGGGGATGAAAGTGCCCATACAGCAGACAGCATATCAGGTTTCAGAGGCTGTCCAAAAGGATATTAGGAGGGGAGGTGGAGGAAATTCTGTATTTTGGGGTAATCCAGAAATCCCACAGCCCCTGGGCCTCACCTGTAGTCCTTGTTCCCAAGCTGGATGGCTCTACTCATTTTTTGTGTAGACTTTCGTGAACTCAATACAGTCATGAAGTCAGACACCCACCCAATGCCATGGATGCTTGAACTACTGGACAAGTTGGGGCATCCTACCTTACGACCACTGACCTGACAAAAGGGTATTGGCAGGTGGAGTGAACTGCCAGAGCTAGGGAGAGGTCGGCCTTCATCACTCCAATATGGTCTTTTGAGTTCAAGGCAATGCCTTTTGGAATGAAGAACACCCCTGCCGCCTTCCAAAGGTTGGTGAACCAGGTGTTACATGGTACTGAAGAGTATGCCATGGCATACCTGGATGATATTGCAATCTTCAGTGCCAGCTGTAAGGAACACCTGTCCCACCTTAAGGAAGTGTTGAGCAGGATTCAAAGGGCTGGGCTCACTGTGAAAGCTGAAAAGTGCCAGGTTGCAATGGCAGAGGTAACATACCTAGGGCATGTAGTAGGCCATGGACAGCTCTGTCCTAATCAAGCAAAGATTGATGCAATAGAGGCGTGTCCCAAACCTGAAACATAGAAGCAGGTCTGGAGTTTTCTAGGGACCACAGGGTACTATCAAACATTTGTATCAAACTACAGTGCCCTGGCAGCTCCCCTATCTGGCCTGCTTAAGAAAAGAATGCCTAAAATGGGAAAATGGGAGCCAGCCTGTGAACGAGCCTTTACACAGCTAAAGAAGGCACTGTGTGGTGCTCCTACGTTAGCCAGTCCAGACTACAGTAAACAGTTTGCAGTCTAGACAGATGCCTCAGATGTAGGTTTTTGGGCAGTACTTAGTCAGACTTCTAACCAAGAGAAGGATCACCCAATATTGTACCTCAGTAAGAAATTTCTTCCCAGAGAATATTCTTATTCTACAGTGGAGAAGGAGTGCCTTGCACTGGTGTGGGCACTGAAGAAATTGGAGCCATATCTGTACAGGAGGCACTTTGAGGTACAGACAGATCATAACCCCCTGATTTGGCTGTCATAGATGGGTAAGACGAATGGTAGACTTCTAAGATGGAGTCTTGCCTTACAGGGCGACAATATGACTATCACCTACAGAGCAGGGTCAGCAAATGTGAACGCAGATGGGTTATCCCAACAATTAGAGCAGTGAACTGAATTTAGAGAAATCATCCCATCCCTAGGAATGGATCCCCTAAATTTAGTCTAGGAGGGAGGGGTGTAACTGGAATCACAGTCTGCCAGCTATGTGTATATAATTTTGATATAAATATATGTTTTTGAATTCTGCTTGTGAAACATGGCAGTTAGCACAAGGCATCATGGGACACTGGATTTCTAAAAGAAAAAAAATGTTCTGGCCTTGCTTGCTGTCACAGCTAGCTTGTAAAAGCTGACTTCCTGGGACTATAATAAAATCCATGTTATAAACCAACTGCTGCTTTGAACCCAGGCAGCTTGTCGTAAAATAATGCCTTTTATGGTGTATCAAGAGGGAAGCAGTTTCTGATAGATATCTGTGAAAATTCACCCAGTTATGAGAAGTGTTTCCAGGATGTTTCCCTGAATGATCAAAGGGGTATTGTAACTTGCCATAAACTATACTGTAATGAAGACAGTCTCTCTTGTTATAATTAAATATTGCTGTCTTTGCAGATTTCAAACAGGCAGTAAGCTGAAACATTTGGTTATACACTGGTCATGTTACAAATTAATTACAGGGATAAGAGTGATCTTATGTGCTATGACATCACAAGAAGGGTGGGACTTTATCTCTGAGATTGGTTAAGCCTAGCTGAGAGAAAATACGCTTTTTGTTCTGGACTTCTAAGGGACACTCTGTTCCTGGACTCAAGAGAGATCAGTTCTGCCAAGACTGGTAATTCAAGTGTGCACCTTGGCCAACTGAAACTGAGTTAGAACTAGTTAATTCAGGTACAAAGTGCATTGTTTTGTAATAGTCCATTTCTTTTCTGACTGTAATCATTATGTATATATGTTCTGTTTTATATAATGGATTCATTTACTATTTTTAGTTTCAGTACATTTGGTTTTCCTTAAACCCACCTGAGACATTTTCTCATTTTGAGTGTGAATGGTGGAACAGTAGTGGTAATTCTAACATAATTGTTAAATTGCTTAGAGTGTCATCATATGCTGCCATGCTAACAAGGATCTGTGTAAAGATCCAGATAGGTAAGAAAAATACCAGCATCTCAATTGAGCTGGCAGGGGGTTGTGAATCAGGTTGGTTGTATGCCCGCTTGGTCAAGTATTGCACCGCTTTCCCTGAAAAGAGTGTGATATTTAGACCTGTTACCTGGATGTGCTAGCTGAAAAGGGTTCATATCTGATCACATGACTCAAGACTGGTAGTTGCTTGGACCCAAAACAAACAGGAGGGTGTCCTTGTTTGTCCCGTTTGTGGATTGCACTTTAAGGTTGGGCACTGTGGGAGCAGAGGGCCTGACCCCAGGAGTGGGTTTGTGACAGATGGTTCCCCACCTGGATAGATGCAGGCTGTCACTCCTGTACAGGCCGTTATGCCTCCAAGTGGGGTCCCACTTCCCAATGAAGCCACAATTCTCCTCTCTGCATTATTCCTTCAACCATGCATTGATGATCCTGGTGAGAAGAATCCTGTCCTCCCCCTTGTCGTAGACAGGTAGCACCTCTGAGAAGGTTGCAGATCTTGTCATTTGCCTAATACCCCTCCCCAATTCCCTAAACTTCCCCATAACTATTGCTGGTTCAACCCTAGCCAGGTCATTTGTCCCCAGATGGACAATGACATCCAGCTCTCCCTCCCTTCCGGCTTCCCCAGCAATCCTTTGGATCCTCTTTCCATCCCTGCAAGCCATGGCACCGGGAATGCACCTAATCTGCCTCTTCTCATCCTTACCTGACCCAAACAGTATCCCCCTCACTATGAAGTCCCCAACCAAGATTCAATTGCTCCTCCTCCTCCTCTTAGGTCCTCTGACACCCCCTTGGGGTTTCCATTATGGAGGATCCCACGTCAACCCTGGTCACTACTTTGGATGCCTCTGTGGCACTGGGATATTTCTGCTTGGTCAGTGCAGTGTAGGTATTTCATAGTGGTGCTGGATGGGGGATGTGCCTATGCCCTACCACTCTAACCCTCCCAGAGCCATCTGTTATCCAGTTGCATCTCCTTCTGCACAACCTCTGAGGTACTGGTGACAGACTACGTGGTCCCTGTGTGGGGGAGTAGGCACACCCAACCCAAGCCCTGAGATGTGCATGCTGATGAGGCAGCAATGCAGTCTCCAGAAAGTCTCCCTGAAGACTGCCTACCCACAGCCACTGCACTGTATCACCCCAGGCATAACTGTCCTCCCTTGCCTGTTTTACTGTTTTGCCTCCCTTAAGCTCCTTTTACCCCTTGCCCAATGATTGCTTGACCCTAAATCACCTCTACCCTGCCGGTCTTTGTTTTATTCACTTTAAACCCTTAATTACTCCTACCCTAGCTATGGTGTTTTACCTATACCCTCACTGTTTCTAGACCCTAACATGCCACTACCTTTTTTTTCCTTTTCTAACTCCTACCTGTACCCTTTCTATTGCGTGTCCCTACCTACCTCACTCCTTTGCAATTGGTGTGTAGTTGCAGCAGTTTAAGCAGGAAGCTTACCTCTGGTATAGGGTACACTGTCCTGATATCCTGCTACCTCTTGTCTTACTCCTTTGTTGCTGCTCACCCACCGGCTTGTTGAGGTACAGAGTGTCTGTCCACCAGCTGCCTCATTGGGCTGACTCTGGTGGACAGACTCTGAAGTCCTTAATGCGTTGGTCCTTCATGGGGGGATGCAGGGCAGTGGTAGAGTGCTTGATGGCCTACTTCTTATGTAGGTGAATGCTGGTTCCTGGTTCCCCCTGCTGCTGGTACCTGGTTGGTCACCCCTGTGTAGAGAGGCACAGCCAAGCTGCTGATTGGCTATTGCTGCTGCTGTGTGGACCCAGGCTAACTCTGCATCTGTGCCACTCCCCCAGTGATTCTTCTGCTGTTTGTGGTGGGGGGATCTGCTCAGAGCCCCCTTTCCTACCAAACAGACTGCTACTGCTCTGATCTCGGGTGGCTATTTCAATGCCTGTTCCCATTCTGCTGCTTCCTGGTTCACCCTGCTGCTGGACCCTGGGTGACTGCCCCATATAAAGAGGCACAGCCACGCTGCTGACTGGCTGTTGCTGCTGCTGCTGTGTGGAGCTGGGCTAGTTTTCCTACTCTTCTGGTCCCTCAATGATTCATCTGCTGTATCTGCCACTGCGGGTGGGGGACTCTGCTCTAAGCCCCCTTTCCTGCAAAACAGACTGCATGTTTCTTGACTAGTTTAAGCACAGTATTTTTTTCTTGCACTATTCTTACAAACGTACACATGTTTGTAAGAATAGTACAAGAAAACAATCCAGTGCTTACACTAGTCAAGAAGCATGCAAGTATATAATGTAGTGTTTAAGGATGCATTACACCTTGTATGAATTTTGTGCAAGGAGGTTTGCTGTTATCTGTATAGATACAAGTAGAAATGTATGCCTTTGCAGTGTTGGTAGAAATCTTTAGACTCATTCTGAGCTGTAAAAAGCTGCATGCACCTCAGTAAAAATGTTTTAAAAATGTACTATTTAGACACTGTTCTGCTTATATTACATATAATTTTCTTAGGTATCCCCTTCCTGTCATTACTGAGGAACTTTGAATGAAAACAGGGTCTTAATCTATTAAAATTTATATACCTTGTTTCTTACTACCCACTTGAATTCATATCCTTCTAAAGCTATGTCATAATTAGTCATGGTAATGGCTGTGATGCCACAAGCAGAGTACAGTATTATGACCTCAGGTGTATATCAGTACTGATGTGGACAGCACTCTAAGAGTTGTAAGAGTGGTCACATGCACTCAAATCAAAAGAACTGGGATCAGAATGAAAACATTTCCTTTAAAAAATGATTATTGCTTGCATGTCTGTTCGTGTGTTTTTTCACAGTACTTGAACAGCATGGTGCCAGTTGCTCAGTAGGTTGCACACCTGCCTCTAGAGCCAAAAGGTTGTAGGTTCTAGCCCCCCATCGGTATATAAACCAATACTGTGGTATTGTAGCCACACACACAATTGCTGTTACATCTCAGGATGTTAGTAAGGAATCTTTCTTACATTAATTTTTCATGCAAGGAAAATGTTACAATTCTTACACATTCCTTGCAAATAATTTTTACATAAATGCTTTACATAAACTTACATAAAAATTGGCATGTAGCTTGCATATGCATCTGGAAACGAGCGGATGTACGCTCAGTATGCTTATCTGGTTAATCTCGTTAATAAATAAATATGGCAGCATATATTCTTGCACGTTGTACCATCAAAATTCTTACACATTTCATGTCTTTTTTTGGTAAAGATCATGATATTGACAAGGATATTATGCTTTGTTGAGGATAGCATGGCAACGTTGCCATCAGAATACATGGTGGCATGCTAGTTGACCCACAAGTGGCCCCAGATGCTGTCATCAGTCACGATAAGATAGATTTCAAAAATAGCTGATGTACTGTGGATTTAAAGTTTGGAATGCTGAATAGCTCCAAGGGCAAGGGTAAAGAAAACCCAGCATTTTTATAAATAGCAGTGAAACGAAAGCTTGGCAAAGCATCATTGCATATTTTGTGCTGAGCATGAGGCCAACGATCAAGGAAGAACAGCAAGATTCCCTTCTAGTGAAGTAAGAACTGGTGCCAAATAATAAGATTGGATCTAGCAGCTTGATTGACGGAGGTGTGATGATCTAGAAATCACACTGGAAAACTGAGAATGAGCAGGTAGGAATGATGTGCTTAGTGAAAGCCAAATATTCAAGAAGGGACAACAGTTCTCATTTCATGAATGATGATCGATGGAAGAACGATTAAACTTGATGTGACATGCGGGAATGTTTATCCAGCAGCAAGTAACCTCCCATGTTCAGGGAATCCGGTTCTATTCCCAAACATTCCAGAGTGGTGACCAGGCCTATGGATTTGTTTGAAGTCATGGGACTGGTTGGGGAAGGGAACAGGACACTCAGCGCAGACTCACCCACAACCAGAAGAGAGTGGGGTGGATCCACAAGCAGAATATCATTCCAAAGATGGAGGACAAAGGAGCATCTGTATATGTTGAGGAGAATTCAGCAGAGAGAATCTGCAAACAGATTAAAAAAAATTGGTGCTGTTTTTATACCCAATGACAAGGCAGACTGTGGAATAGTAGGAATGCCACCAGCAGTTGTTGTAAAGGTGCCACAACAAGGGATGAATACAAAAAAGCTTAAAGGCATCGTAAATGTCCATCTTGAGCAACCAAGCACCCCTACCTACCAGCTTGATGAACTTTATGGCATCATCAATCCTAGCATAAGCCATGAGACAGATAGTTCCATAATCAAATGTTTCTTTACAGAGAACTTTCTAGTAGTAATAGCAATCGGTACAGTATGGCAATGAAGAAAATGAGGGAGTCACAAATTGACTGATTCTTTGTGGATACGGGTGTGAATGGTGATCAGTTAATTCACTATAGTGAGGAGATTTTTGAAAATCAAGGAAGTGGATGGCAGGGCATGGAGTCTGATACAATGACCTTGGGAAAAGCTGTGGATGAGAATGTGAACCGGTTGCACATAAGGGTGTTGAATAAGGAACTGAGCTACTGTGGGAATGGTCACAGGAGTTAAAGGATGCAATAAATCTCATTTATGTGGAGACTGAAGTAGTTAACATGGTTTCCAGTGACTATTTTATCATGACCATCACCACAATGACTGCAGACATGCAGCTGAATACAAGAAAGAGTAGAGCATTTTGATTCACTTATGTTACTACAAATTGCTATAGAGGGCTAAAGCATGATTTGCCTGCCTCTGAAATTTAAAGGTATGTAGAAGACAGGTGCTAATGAAACTGAAGGACTGACAGCTGACATGGCAGCAGTAGAGGCATTATTGTCAAAAAGAGTGTATAAGGAGGCATGATGAGATAATCAAATATAGAGCAAGAAAGAGTTCATAGGCCTGCAACATGGTGACAACAGTGTTTGTTGTCCAATACAGCAAAATCAGCTCAGGTATAGTAATGAAAGAGAAGTTCTGCTGCCTTGGCAGTGAAAGATTTATGACAGTCATAGAACAACATACTCCAATAGAGGGTTGCTAGGTCCACCACCAAGTAAAGATAGGAATCTAATTTGGTTCTGCTGGATGAAAGCAATTCACAGAAGATGTTACAGTACATGCTGTAGTCCAAGATAATTTTAGAGATCATCTATTTCTTTAATTATCTAGGATCCTTCTTTGGTTTGGTTTATTTGTTTAAAATCTGGTAAATCCATGAGCATATTCTGCCTGTTTTCATGGGTGACCAGATATAAATAATAACAATATAAACAGCTATACAATACATACAACATCAAATATGCAGTCACATAATATAACATATAAACAAATATTAAACTAAAACAGAATAGTTACAAGTAATTATCAGGGGTAAGGGGAAATAGACTTCTAGGAAAACAAACTGAACTTACAAGCTCAAATGGGCAGACTAGGTGGGCCATAGGCCCTTATCTGCCGACACTGTCTATGTATCTATGTATCTATGTAATTACATTTGTCAAAAATTGATAAATTTGCCAACTTCAAGTAAAATGCTGATAAACCCAATGACATATCAGTAAGATACTGTGGAAGGGAATTATAACAAGCATTTGTCAATGCCGAATTTTGCTTGCTGGCATTGGCATTGGTAGTGTAGAAGTTACAGAGCTGCATAATAGGAATGGCAGCGAAGTATTGAACTGAAGCCAACCCCACCACCACCCTGCAGAGAGTGACAGGCATTGGGGTGTGCCTTTGGGTCGTCAGGCATAATGACCACGCCATTTCACCACACCCTACCCTGCAGACACTGACAAGTGTCACGGTGTGCCTTGGGGTCTTTGGCCCTTATGCGCACCCCATTACATCAGGAAATATGGTGAGATGGGTGTGGTATAGGAGAATGGGGTCAAGTTTTGGTCTGAAGAGTCCGAGGCACACCTTGATGCCTCTCACTGGCTGCAGGGCATGGGTGGGGGTGGAATGGTATGAGCATGACAGGCAAGAATCCCAAGTCACACCCCTGATGCCTGTCATACTCTACAGGGTGGGGTGTTATGGTCGGAAACCCTAACGCCTCAGGCATTCATTGGTATTTTCACTCCAAATTTACAACATGGTTTTTTTGTGACCCCCACCTCATGAACAGTGGCAATATCAGTTTGTTAGCTGAAAACTGCTTTTGCACAGCGACTATGGCATTTGGCACCACAGGTACAAAAACACATTCTGAACAAGATGTGAAAAATGACAGCGGTACTGTTCATGAGGAGGTGTAAAAAATGGCAATATTGAAAATCTGCTGTGAAAATCTTAAAAAAACTGGTGAAGTCACGAGCGTGCGTAGAAACTGTGCAACGCACACCTGTAATGTAACTAGTTTGGGGATTTTTTATAGCAGATTGTTAACACAGGCATTTTGGGACCTCCGATCATGAACAGTGTCAGTGTGATTTTCTTTATCTGTCCCGAACAATGATTTCCCACAGCGACCACGCATCTCTGCACTGAAAGTGTGAAAACACATTCCGGCCATGTTGTGGAAAATGACAGCTGTACTGTTCATAAGGAGGTGTGGAAAAATGCCACTGGTGAAAATCTGGACTGAAAATATTACAAATTCATGAACTTACGAGGGTGTGTGGAAACTGTGCAATGCTCACTCGTAACACAGTCATTTTATGGAGTTTTGTCACCAAATTTTCAACATAGCCATTTTAAGACCTCTGCTCATGACCAGTGTCATTGTGATTTTCTTAATCTGTCCCAAACATTGTTTTCGCACACCGACTGTACAATTGTGCGCTACATGTGCAGAAACACATTTTGGGCGAGATGTGAAAAATGGTAGCTACACTGCTCATAAGGAAGTGCGGTAAAATGGCACTGTTGAAAATATGGTGTACAAATATTACAAATTCGCAAACTTGCCAGCATGCGTAGGAACTGTGCAACATGCGCTCATAAAACAGTCATTTTTAGGAATTTTTTCACCAAATTTTCAACATAGCCATTGTAAGACCTCTGCTCATGAACAGTGTCAGTGTGATTTTCTTAATGTGTCCCGTACATTGATTTAAGCACTGACTGCACCATTGTGCGCTACATGGGCAGAAACACATTTTGGTGAGATGTGAAAATGACAGCTGTACTGCTCATAAGAAGATGTGGTAAAATGGCAATGTTGAAAATCTGGAGTGAAAATATTGAAAATTTGTGAACTTACGAAGCAGGCATAGAACTGCATGACACACGCTAATAAAACAGTCATTTGGAATTTTCCACCAAATTTTAAAATAGGCTTTTGAGAGCCCACCTTATGAACACTGGCAGTGTCATTTCATTAATCATTCTGGAAAGGTGATTTCACGCAGTGGCTGCAAAATCACCCTCCGGGCCTGAGTAACGCCATGACAGTGACAGCATTCATGAGAAGGGGTCCCAAAAACCCCATGTTGAAAATTTGGTGCAAAAATTCCAAAAAATGCCTTAGATATGCAATAAAATTGAAAAAACCCTATCTATTCCATTACACAGCTTATCGGCATTTCCTCAGTTCGCGGTCGGCTTTGAAGAGTGCAGACGTGTTCCCGGTCCACCGAAGATCGTCGCGCCGAGCTCCGGAGGTAAGTATGGTGTGGGGAGGCAGGTTGCTCAGTGGGTGGGTGCGGTGTGGGGGGGGGCAGGGAGAAGCACCAAGGGACAGTTTTTATTTGCAGGTTTTATTTGCATTTCTTTCTTTATTGAGACAACAAGGGCGTTTGCCACGCTGGGTGGGCTCCCAGCATGGCAGCTGAAAGGCTGTTCGAGGGCTGGAGCCGATGGGGATTGGGCACCCCATTGGCTACTCAACATTTTGCCACACTGGGGTGGGCTCCCAGCGTGGCACCTGGATGCTTGGGGAGAGAGACAGTGGAGCCGATGGGGAGTGGGCACCCGTCGGCCATAATATCATTTTGCCATGCTGGGGTGAGGCTCCAGCATGGCACCTGGATCTTTGGGGGCGTGCAGCCGAAGGGATTGGGCACCCCGTCGGCCTGATCAGTGTGGGAAGCCGCATGATCACGCAGTGTGCGTGCGTGTGCAGTGCTGCTGTGTGTGTAGTGGGGGAGGCTCTGCTCACTCAAACAGAGCTCTCCCTTTCAACTGTATGCCACTGCATTTTCAGCTGTCATAGACAGCTGGAGCAGTGATTAGCGCTCTGCGACCGCACCTGCAAACACACTGACTGAATTGGAAGAGGCTGACACACCTCTGGAAAACTCGTATGATGGCACTATGTTTCTTGCACATGCGTGCAAGCAAACATAAAAACTGGGGAGTTGAAACAGCAATGATTTTTGACTCAAACTGGTTCTTAGTGTAAGAGTTTTGAAGAAAGCAGACAAGAAGGTTTTGGTATGTACCAGAGATGCTTTAGGTTAAAAAGATGCAGTGTAAATAATTGGAGCCTTATTTAAGATAATCATCCTGATGGTAATACCAAACCAAATCTTGAGTCTATAGGACAGGGAGGGCCATTTAACCATTTTTTAAGAGTTCACAGTGATGGGAACAAGCAGATAATTGAGCTGCAAACCTAGCAGTCTGATTGTATAACATTTTTACTCTCAAGATCTCTATATTAGACGCTGCAAAATAAAACAGTAAACCATAATTGATTAATGTAAGTAAAAACATTTGGGATAATAAGAATCTTGTAGCAGGTATTAAAAATTAATTAATCCTGTATAATGCACCTAATCTCTGAAGTGGTTTAGTCAAATGTGAGATATGGAAACAGCATGTTAGTGAAATCTATATAAAGTACCAAATATTTGAAAACAGCTACTTTTTCAAGTGCCATTCAATGTAATAATAGTGTTATTTGCTTCAGGGGCATTTCTTTTTCTTTAAATTGCAAAAAAATAATGTATTTTGTTTCTGAGACATTCAAGACAAGCTCCAGAAGCCATTGCTGTACAGAGTCAAAGTCAGATTGAATACTACACAGTAAGTCCACAATATTGTCACCCCCAACAAAATCACTGTATCATCTGTGTAAAACAAGATATTAGTCCTTTTGCATAGAAACATAGAATTTGATGGCAGATAAGAAATGTTTGGCCTACCTTGTCTGCCCATTTCCCTACCTAATCGATAAGCTGCAGATTCTGGTTACCCAACAGCCTACTTCCTCCCCACTAGAATTGCTTTATGCCTGTCCCATGCATTCTTGAATTGTCCCACTGTTTTTGACTCTATGACCTCCTCAGGAAGGCTGTCCCATGCATCTACAACCCTCTCTGTGAAGAAATACTTCCTCACATTACCTCTGGGCCGTCCCCCCTCTATCTTCAAATTGTGCCCCCTTGTTCTTGCACATCTCTTTTTCTGAAAGATGCTTCCCTCTTGGACTTCGTTGATTCCCTTGAGGTGTTTGAAAGTTTCTATCATGTTCCCCCTCTCCCTCCTTTCCTCATGGCTATACATCTTAAGCTCCTTTAGTCTTTCTTCATATGTCTTCTGGTGCAGACCCTGCACCATTTTGGTTGCCCTTCTCTGGACAGCCTTCACCCTGTCTATGTCTTTGCGGAGATGGGGTCTCCAGAACTGTACACAGTACTCCAGATGTGGTCTTACCAACTGTCTGTACAGAGGGATAACAACTTCCTGTTTTCTACTGGTGATGCCTCTCCCTGTGCATCCTAGTATCCCCCCAACCCTCCTTACTGCCTTCTCACATTGCTGGCCCACCTTTAGGTCATCTGATATGACTACCCCCAGGTCCCTTTCCATTTTTGTTGTTGTTAGTATCTCACCCCCCCCCACTTTGTACACTTGCCTTGGGTTTTTGTTTCCCAGGTGAATTACGTTGCACTTCTGTGCGTTGAATCTAAGCTGCCAGACATTTGACCATTCCTCCAACCTTGCCAAGTCCCTTTTCATCCTTTCTACCCCACCTTGCATATCAACCCTGTTGCAGATCTTTGTGTCATCTGCAAAGAGACATACTTTCCCTTCCAGTCCCTCTGCAATGTCACTTATAAAGACATTAAAAAGGACCAGCCCAGTACTGAACCCTGCGGTACCCCACTAGTAACCCTCCTTTCTTCAGTGTGGACTCCATTTACTACTACCAGTCAGTGTTTTACCCAGGCTACCACAGGAAGAGTATTAATAAACAAACTGAAAAAGTAACAGACCCAGAACTGAACCCTGCAGAACTCCAATAGAAATCAAGGATGAAGGAAAGCAATTTGCAGTTTTGGTTATCTGATAACATTCAGTCAAACAACTTCTGCACCAGCCAAGCACATCCTCCGAACAATCAATATCTGCAGGCTTGCAGTGTGTCACCAGATTTATGAACAGGGACCACTATTGCTATTTTCCATACTTTTGGGAATTGACCCAAACATAGTGATTGATTAAATATTTTTGCTAATGGATAACACAGAATATCAGCAGTAGCCTTAACCAATCTATAATCCAGTTTGTCTAACCCTACCTGAGGATGGGGGTTCATTTTTGAAATGTAATTGAACACATCTAAAGGAGTAAATACCCTGAAATTGAATTTCAGAAATGTGGCTTTATTTACTGCTAGATTGGAATTACGAACAGTGGCACTGCTAATGCTCTCAGGAATGTATTTATCTCACTTTGTAAAAAATAAATTCCTCAGTAATTTTACAAGGATCAGTGCAATTACTAGAGTCTGGGACTAACAAGTTAGGGCAAGGATTGTTATTCTTACCTAGCATTTCATTAATTATTCTCCAAGTTGCAGAAACATCCTTCCCTGCAGTCATATTGTTTTTTTATTAGGTAACTCTGTTTCAATTTACGAACCTGGGATTTGCATTTATTACGTGGCTGTTTGTATTCAGTCAACAGATATTCAGAAGAGGTTTTCTGAAATTCCTTCCATTTTCTGTCTCTCAGCCTCATCAACTCAGTCAAGTGAGGAATAACCCATTCCTGCCTTTTGCCTCTAATTCTAAGTTGTCTTGGTGGAGCAAAGTCATAACATACATCATTAAATAATCTATAAAACTTGGAAAACACCTCATCAATAGAAACCGATAAGTCTAAACATGACCAGCTTACAGTATATGTCTTAGCTTTCCAAAATGATGGAATATTTAGTTTTTTCTAATTCCTATTGGTGATATATACAGGAGGGACAGTTGTCCGTTTTGCTCTCCAGAGACAATAAACTGCATAATGATCACTGAACCAGTTTGCAAAAACTCTGGAGTGCCTTATTTTAAAAGTATTTGGAACCAAAATCCAGTCAATGATAGTGGAACTCCCTGTTTTGTAATTATACCTTGTTGCTTCTTCAATTATCTGAAAAAGTCTAGCATTAACAAGTGATTCCTTTATGTTATTTTCAGTTTTACACTTCCAGCTATAATTTATGTCCCCCAGAACTAAACTTCTTAATTTTTAGGAAGTGAGTTTTCTAAATTTCCCAGTTACATCAATGGCAGTACAGTAGGTGACAGGAGGGGCATAGATAATTGCCAGAGAAATATTTTTTTACTGTCCAAGACAATCTTTAATTGAAGAAATTCACAATCTAATGAGGAATTAATAAATGCACACCTGCTAACCTTAAACTGAGATTTAGCATATATTAAGCATCCTCCACCCTTCCACACTTTTCTGTCTTCTCTAAAAATATTATAGCCCTGAAGTCCTTATTCTTCAGTGTCACTGATGCATCTCCACATGAGATAATGCAATTCTCAACTGTGCAGTAGGAGAAACACAAATAAAGCAAACAAGTAGACATTATTTTCTTCAGTGATGTCCATTTCAAAGTGACTAGGGATTTAATGAGTGGAACACGCACATGGAGTTGGAGATGAGGATGTTAAGGTTAGAGCCTAGGAAATACCTAGAGTAGTTGTAAGGGCCAGTGCTGCTGGCATGAATGGAGGAACAGATGAGAGAAAAAGCAGGGTAGCAGGCGGAGGAGGAATCAGCCAAGATGACAGATCAGGAGCTGTAGCATCCGAGGGGAAATGAAGTTCAAAGATATTTAGCTTCAAGTCAAGTTTTATGGCTTGATTTACAAGATTAGATCTCTCAGCTCTTCAAATTGAGCTGGAACCTGAGGCAGAGGTGACAGATCCAACAGAGTAGGCAGCAGAGGTAGACATGGTGAAGCATGAATACTGTAGGTTCAGGATTAGCCAATGAGGCAGCAGAGTAAAGGTTGAAAAGTTGTCGCAACTTAGCCGAGGAAGAAAAAGGGATGTATAATTTCTTCGGGGCTGACATGAGTTTTGAAACTGACCATTCTTAGTAGTAGATATAGGATTTTGAAGTACCTTTCCTGTAGTGAGAGTGTGAAGGACATGAATGAATGGCTTCATCATTTATGGTTGGAGTGCCTATTTTCAGGCTGAGATGGTACAGTATCCATGATGATAAACATTGGCCGGGCTGAAAAAGAGGAGGCGCAGTATGAGTAAAAGAGGTGATTCCTGTAAGGACTCTTTCCAATGACACCATAATTACTGTATCTTGTGTAATAAAACACTACGCATTTTTAGGTATAAAACCTTCTTCCTTTGTCCAGACTGCTATTATACCTGACAAAGGGACCTGTGATACCTGAAAGACTGTGTACTGTAATATATATGCCAATATCCAGCACTGGTTCCTGGCAAATCATCGGTTTCTGGCAAATCAGCTGTTCCTCAATGCCAGGATACTGGTCTCCATGACCTTTGGCACTAGGCAGAGGCTTGCCAGGCTCCCTCCCTCCCTTCCATCTATACCTTGGATGGTAGAATGATAGAGAATGTCTCCATCTTTAAACACCTTTGGGTCTTGCTGGACCATCACCTTGATTTTCCAGTGCATGTGGGTGCCATCCACCAGAATCTCCACCCTATACTGGGAGCGCTCCACAGGAATAAAGCAAGCATCCTACTTTCTGACTATCATGGGATCATCTCGAAGATCTCCCCATCTTTGACAATGCTGATATCGCTTACAGCACCACTCCCAAGTCAACCCTAGCAAGACTGAACCTCCTCTTTCCCTCTTTCTTCTATTTTGCTCCAGACTGCCCTCCTTGCATCCACCATTGGTCCCTGTATTGTTCTACTCCTTCCCCTCCCTTGATGTCAGTCTTCTCACCCACTGTATTTCCTTTATCTCCAAATTCTGGCCTGGCTCCCATCCCTCATACTTTGACTGTCTCCTATCATCCCCCACCTCCTCATATTAACTTCACAACACTGACTTTTGTTCTCTTTCTCTTCCTCCAAGGAAATGTACTGCAGGTCAAGCTGCCTTCTCCTTTCAGTTTCATAAACTCTTATCCTCTCTTCCCTTGACTATGCACTCTGCCTCTTCCCCCTACTCACTCAAGTCTCTCCTGCAGGATGTCATAACACACTCCTGCAATTGCTTCTGACCCCATGTGTTACTGTGTGCTGTAGTCTACCACCCTCCATCCATCACTTTTCCTTGCCCCGCATTTACACTAGTGTATTCCCCCTGTAACAACTCTCCCCAATTTACAGTATTGTTTCTACTCAGTACACACGTTTGCAAATTTATTTATTTATTTAATTCTTCAGAAATAACCTTTGAGAAAGATGCTCTTTTACAAAGGTTCCAAATCAAATGACAAAAGACAGTTACATTGGTACAAATCACATTATAAGGTTCACACATCAATTACCAGAAGACAGACTACATTGGTACATCACAGTTGAGCATTATTAGAGAAAACACAGTCATCACTTACATGATATTTGTTGAGATGATAGATAAAAGAGAGAGCAAGGAGTAAGTCATGAGACATGTTAGAAATCAGGAGCAGTCATGTAAAAAGGCATTGTCAGCCACTAACATCCAGGGAGAGTTAAGGAGAGAGAAACTGGGAGAGCAGGCTAGAGTAGGTCATAAGTAAAGCTCAATGGGAAGGAAAGATGAGAAAAATACTGGATAGAGTGAAAGAGTAACCACGGTATGTGTGGGAGGGGGGGTTAGGAGAATAGAGCAGCAGCAGAAAGATAATAGAAACACAGAAACATAGAAGTTGACAGCAGATAAGGACCACAAGGCCCATCCAGTCTGCCAGTTTCTTTTTTCTGTCTTATGAATGTGCCATCGGCCTTTGCTCTGTCAATGGCTTATCTATGGCCTTTGCTCTGTCAATGGCCTATCTATTCATACTCATCTGTATTGCTCCCTTATGCCTATCCCTTGCCTGTTTAAAGCCCTGCACTGTATTCATATCCACCACTTCCTGAGGAAGGCCATTCCATGCATCCACCACCCTTTCTGTGAAAAAGAACTTCCTCACGTTACCCCTTAATCAGCCTCCCTCTAATCTCATGCTGTGTCCTCTTGTCCTGCTATTTTTCTTATATTGAAACATGTTAGACTCTTTCACCTTGTTAAATGGAAGGTAAGAGTGTGTGTCATTGGCGAGACGAGGGGAGGATGTAAGGTCAGGTGGTAGGGGCTCATTTGGGAGGTTCATAGGAAGGTATATTAACAACAGGTAGAAATGGCTCAAGAGTCTGGGATAGTAAAGGTTACAGCCAGTTGTTTGGAGGGGTGGCAGTTGGCAGAGAGATGAGGGCCAGGTGGGGGAAGTGTGTGTGGGTAAAGTGCTAGTACTAGGGGAGGGATGTGAGTGTCAGGGAGATATGGGGGTAAAACTTATCCTTGAAAACAAAGCTATAAAGAGGTCTCAGTGTGCAAGGAATGCAAGTCAAGTTTCTTTCCAGCAATTGCATGTACTGGAATTGAGTAGGTGTTGTTTCAGTTCAGCTTGAAAGTTTGGAGGGTGCTGGCAATATTTATTCCTACTGGGATCTTGTTCAACCAGAGGGGGCCCTGTACATGAATGAGCCTTGGCCAAGCAAGGTTCTTCTGAAGGGTACACAGAGTGTACAGTGAGCTTTACCCCTGGTGGCATAGTGAGAGTGTGTCACTTGGAAAATACTTAAAAACCGGGGTGGGGGGGCTAGGCCTAGTAAAGTTTTTTTCCCAAGGAGGCATGTCTGGAACTTTATCCTGTTATTCAGATTAAGCCATTTAGTTTGTTCAAACAGTGCACATAAGTGGGTTCGCTTAACTGCGCCTAGGGTGAACCTGCAAGCCTTATTAAGAACCATAGCAACCTGTCTGAGTCCCATTTCTGAGGCCGCACTGTATACTACCAGCCAGTATTCTATTACTGACAGTATTGAGCCGGAGACAGTTTGGTGCAGAGCTGTGGGCTGTAGGAATTGCCTGTGCCTGTAGAGCATACCAAGCCTGATACTGATGGCTTTTACTACCATGTCGATATGCTGCAAAAAAAGAGAGGGTGTTGTCAATCATGACCCCAAGATACTTAAATGATTGGACCTGTTCAAGAGGATCCGCCTTTTTTTGAGTGATGGTCAGAAGGGGGTAGCTCTTCTTAATTTGATGACTCGAGAGAAGCACTGTTTTGGTTTTTTAATAATTAAATAGCAGCTTTTGTGTGCTAAACCATTCCTCTAAAAAGCTGAAGGTGGACTGTAGGTCATTTTGAAGCTAGACAATACAGAAATTGCTGTTTAGGATGACTGCATCATCAGCATATAGTATTATTTCACTAGTGCAGGCCTTAGGTAGAGCATGCAAGAACAAACTGAACAGGAGAGGGCCAAGTATAGACCCTTGAGGGATACCCAGTTTGACTTCTCTAGTGACCAAGACAGCTGTCCCTATTTTCACCCTCTGTGACCTGTGCGGTAGGTAATTCTGAAACCAGAGGACAGAGGGGGTAGCCAGCCCCAGTGTCAGCAACTGCTGTAAAAGTAGGGAGTGGTTAACAATATCAAACACTTTGGTTAGGTCTATAAAGATAGACCCAAGTAGCTTGCCATCATCCAGATACTTGTGGACATAGTTGGTGAACTCGACCAACAAAAGACACATACTGTGGCTTTTCTGAAAGATGTGCTGCTGAGGGCATTGGAGACTGTACTTCTGGAGGTACTCTGTGATTTGATCAGACACTGTTCTCTCTAATGCTTTTGAGAGAGGGGAGAGGATCGAGATGGACCTGTAGTTTGCAGTATTAGCTCTGTCCCCACATTTGTGCAATGGGGTTACCAAGGCCCATTTCCATAAGGAGGGGAATTTAGCCAGGGTGAGGTATTTGTTGAATATTTTTGAGATAGAGACTACTACTTCTTCAAGTGCCAGGGCCACCAGTTTCATGTCCGACTTATCACTGCCAAGTATGGTTTTGCCAGGGATCCTTTTAACATAAGTCCTAGTCTCTTTAACTGTAATGCACCTGAAATAAAAGTTTGGGTGTTCATTGCCAGTGCTTGGGGTACTCAAGGAGGGTTCGGTTTCTTTGAGATAGTCGGGGGGCATGGAGTGAAGGTCCATGAAGACTGTGTTGAATGCTTCAGCAATAGCATGATGGTCGAGAGTGGGGGTTCCATTGATGTTTAGCTTTGTAGGGTGCTTCTAGTCCTCTTTCCCTGTTGGATCCTTTGTATTCTTCCAGAATCTCTTGCCATCACCCCATGTCCTCACCATCTGGTCCTTATAAAATTTTGCTTTGGCAAGCCTGGTAAGATTTATGCATTTATTCCAGGTTGTCCTGTATTTCTGGTAGTCAATGTGTTGTTGCCTGTGATCTTAGCTTTGCTCCACAAATTGTTCCTATCTTTCATTTGCTCCAGTAGGTCCCTGGTGATCCATCCATTACAGTATCCACTGGTTTTTCTCTTCCTAACTAGGACATACTTGTCACAGACAGCATTGAAATTGTCAATGAAGTACTCCATGGCAAGGTCAATGTCCTGTTGTTCATCCAGTGGGGTCCAGTCAATCATAGATAACACTGCTTTGAATGAATTGAGCTGACCCCTCAAGAGTACTCTGCTTTCAATGATCATTGGAGCTACTTTTTTTATTTTATTCATCCACAGGCAAGTGACGGGTGAGTGGTCACTTAAGGTATCAGGGAGTACTGAGACCTTTGTTATCCTGGAGGGGCAACTGGACAGGATCCAGTCTAAGAGTGTACTGTTGCCACTTTTGTAGTTCATTCTGATGCGTTCGGTAGCTAGTTGTGTGAGGTATACATTTGCCATTAGGTCTTTCTGGGGGATGGACTCCTGGCTGAGCCAGTTGATATTCAAATCATCAGTAACAATGATTTCACTGTTGTTTTTGACTTGGGCAGGTGCTCTGCTACCGTGTCAAGGCTCACAGTTGTCCTTCTTGGGGAAGGTAAACTGAGGCTACAGTGACAGACTTGTTGTGCTTGCCTTGCAGAAGTGTAAACACCAGCAATTCATGGACCCCTGAGATACCAGAAATGGGGAGCAGGTTCCCCTGTATGGTATCCCTGACATAGATGAGACAGCCACCACCCCTTTTACCCATCCTGTCTAGCCTGTAGATCTCATATCCGTGTAGCGCTATTGCATTATCCTTTATTTTAGGAGATAGCCAGGTCTCTGCTAGGCAGATAATGTCTGAGGTGTACATTAATATCCAAGTCTGGAACTGCACCATCTTAGGTGGTAGACTTCCAATATTCATGGCGGCAATCTTCATAGTTATCTCATACTGGGTATGTGTTGGTCCCCGGGTTGGGGTGAACATTCCCAGATTTATGTTACTTTATGCACCTTATTGTATTGCATTTATTCACACCTGTTATTTGCCTTTTGCAAAATTGTTAATTTTTTGTACTTATTACACCCTGTTTTATTTTACTGTTCTCCACCACCCACCTCCATTATGACGCATTTGGAAACTAGCTGTTACCAGCTCAGCATGTCTTTTCAGGTACAGCTTTTACAATAAATAAATAAAATACATTTCTGTATTATTGATTTGGTGGTCCAATAAATGTATCGCAATATTTATAAAAAAATCCCGTTTTTAAAGGATTGACGTGTGTAACCATTTTGTTCCAGCAAGTTTGAAGGCACAATAGAAACAGTATTGTTTGACACCACTTGTTCTGAAAGTTTATTTGAAATGTACACCATTAATTCTGTGAATCGATTCTTCCTGCTCTTTCCCCTTAAATCTTCTTCCCTCCTCATCATAAAAATGAAGGAACATGTCCTTCAAAACTAGCAATAAATCCTTTCCTGCTTTCCCTTAGTCACTTTCACCTTACAATTCATATCAGGTACTGTAACTCATAATCCCCTATAGGAAACCCCTTATCCAGTGGCCTTTTAAATTTTGTTTGCCTATTCCAAGACATGCTGTGCTGTACTACATGGTGGTCTGTAACATACTGTGCTGTACTCCAACTGTTTTCTTACCTCCTGTGGTTCCTAATGCTAGCTACAGGCTTTCTGTAGGGCTCCCACCCCTCCTCGTACTCTCTTTTGTGCTTTCTTTAATCTTTTCCTTGAGATGTGCAGTAAAGCAACTTCTCCATCCCAGGGACCCTCCCTTTCTAGCCTGAAAAAAATGCAACCCTTAACCCTTGCATTTCAACATATTCTCCAATTTCACCTGGTCTCTAATAGGGCGAAGACAAGGCATTTTTATTTTATTTTATAAATTGTACTATCCTCATGGGCTCAGATCACTGTACAAATCAAAACAGAAAACAAAAATAACATCTCAAAAAATACTGTACAACACAAATTACATACATTAACAGATAATGAATATACTACTGTAACACTAAAATACTAAAGGCAGGAGTTTCAAAGCATTGTGCAGGGCTTGTGACAAGCTCTGCGTCGTGGCACTTTAGGTTCTGGCAGTGCGTCAAACCCCTTCACAGCAACTGCTCCCAATTCTATAATCTCAGGTGTAGGTTGCATCAGTTTCCATGATTTACAGCAGCAGCCTGCTCCAAATATCTGGCACAAACTCCGTACAAAAGGTCCTTGGTTTTGCGCAAGCTAGACCACAAAAAGGTGGTCTAACCTGTGACAGTTGGTGCGTGGGACAGAATATCTCAAATGATGGCCAGGGAATGCTACAAGCCCTGTGCCATATGGTCGGTGCACCTGGGGCTTGTGGCAACCTTGCTGTTTTGAGAATCCTGCCCGTAAGACTTTAGCCTACTATATTTAATACTGCAGGTTAAATGCTGATTTATGCATATTATATTTCTTTCCCATTTTAAATGCCACCACTAAGGAAGATCTCCTTAGATGACAAGGAAGGGAGTTGCAAATAATTGGGCTGCCCCTGAGAATGCCCTATCACCATCATTTTTTAGCCTTGCCCTCAAGATTACCAGGAAAAACTCTAAGGTAGAACAGAGTGAGTGATTGGGAGCATACCAGTATAAAAAGTCTTTCAGGTAGCCCAGCCCTAATCTGTGCAGGGCTATATAGATTAACAAAGTGGCCTGAAAAATGGTGAGTCATCTAATTGGAAGAAAGTGCAGCTGCTGCAGCATACGTTTGATATGTTCTGAGTGGGATGATATAGACATTAGCTTTGAACTGCATTTTGCACGAGCTAAAAAGGCACATGAACCTCCCAGAGAGCCCTAGGTAGAGATTGTTATAGTAGTCACACCTTGAGGTCACAAAGGCATGCAACAGAGTCACCAGGCCCTCTTGAACCAGAGTGGCCCTAATCTGGTAGATATTTCCAAGTTGGAAAAATTGCTGCAGACCATGGCTGACACATGGTGTTCTAGGGTTAGGCCAGAGTCCACAGTGACTCCCAGATGGTTTACCCTATCCATGTCTGACAGACTCATGCCATTTACAAATAACCATATCATAGCATCCCACCTGACAGCTGACCCATGAGGACCTGGTTCCACTAGTGGCAACTGAATTTGGGTTGGGATTAAACTCAGCCAGCTAGAAGCCATCCAGTTAGCAGTCTACTACAGGCATTGTTCTAGCATGAAAACTGCTAATGTCCATCATGTGTAAAAGACAAGTACAGGTGTGTCATATGTGCCTCTAGGATGAAGACTGCAGCATGCCCATAGGGTATAAAAGACATGTACAGTTGTGTCATATGTAAGCAATAATACCCAACAGGGTGGGTGGTATTGAGCAATACCGGACTGCCCAGGGGTCATAATGAGGCCCAACTCTGCAGGTGGAGGAACTTATAGCCTCTGGAAGGCCCAGTATTGCCCAATACTGCCCACCCTGTCGGGTATTACTGCACTTAGAAAATGGGCCCAGAGTAAATTTTTTAAACAGTAGTTAAAAAATATGAAGTAAATAAAAAAAATCTCAAAAATACAAAAAAAGAAGGTTTATGATAAAGTATTCCCTGTTTGGCACTGTTGCCTTCCCTGCCTGGCACAGTTACCAGTAGAGGGCACTGGTACAGGAGGTTAGCAGTTTGCCTAAAGCAGTTTAGATTTTAAACTTTAAACCTCTGCTCCTCTTTAAACTAGGGCTGTTTTAGCTATCTTTCTGTACCAGGAGTTAGCAGTCGGTGCCTATCTCCCGTTCAGTGTGTTTTTTTGTTTTTTAATGTGAACTCTTGTGATCATGGTTTTTCCTGCCCCTTTTGAGCGGGGTAGTCATTGGTGCTACTGTGTTTGTAGTTAAGGGATAGGGGGAATCAGCTCAAGGAGAGACTACAGCTGTTTCCCGAGTTTCAGTCTGGGGAGACGTAGACGCTTTGTCACAGGTACCACACCGGACTGTCTTTGAGGGAGCGGGGATGCGAGTAGCTCCCTTCCATTATGTGTCTGCAGTGACTGAAAAAAAAATGTGTATTTTATGTGTTTGTTTTAGGCAATTTAAATGCAGTGCCGTGAAAGTGCCGGTGATGAATGACTGCACTAAAATGCCAGCGTAACTATGCTCAGAAATATTAGGGTAATCTGCAAGTGCTCACATTACTGCCATACTGTAATGGGGCAGAGAAGAAAGTAGTGAGGTAAGCCATAAGTGCTTGCATTACTGTTGTGATGTAATGGTACAGAGAAGGAAAAAAAAGAACAAGTGTTGGCTTCTCGTTCTGGTCCCTCTCTAAGAAATCAACATGCGATGCAGGATTTGCTAGAATTTGATGTATGAGGTGGGGTTTGCTGAAGTTGGACATGCCAGGCAGGGTTCACTGAAATATGACGGTTGATGGGTTGAATTTCAGCGTAATTGTGTTTGGTTAGCAGGCTGTGTGGTAGACAGAGTTGCTGATTTATGAGAAATCTGATTTACGATTCTTGGATGGGAGTGTTATAAGAAAAAAAAAACGCATGTGTTATGTGATTCTTTTTTTGCACTCTGTATTATGTCAACTGGCTAAGAGGGGGCCTCTCACTTAGCGACAAAGTAACACGGTAGTACTCACCTTTCTGAATGTTCTTCTTGCCCAGGGCTATTAAAACTATATGAGGCAACAGAGACTGGGACTAGTTATTTACCAGCCTCTGTTGACTCATACTGGACTGGCAGATTGGCTCTTGCAGCCAATCAGAAACAAGCATACTCTTTGCCCATGTTCTAAGTGTAGCAGTGAAAACTCATGCTGTGTCATTTAATGCCCTGTCTTAGTTGTAGCATGTACAGTACACTTTGAATAGCATGGGTGGCAGAAGTGACCCCTATGGAACCCCACAACTAACAGCAGCTGGCTACAGCAAGACATTTCCTATTATGACCCTCTGCCAGGAATGACTCAAACCATTTCAATGCTGTCCCAGGAAGTCCCCTATATTTCACATGGTGCTCCATCACCAGCTCATTAATCATTTTGTCAAACACAGATGAAAGGCTGAGGATAATGACAAAAAAGCATCCACTGCTATCTCTCACTTGAAGCAGATCATTTAACACTTTTATGAGCACGTTCTCCATACTGTGGCAAACTCAGAAACCCAACTAGAATGACTTACAGATGTCAAACTTTTTAAGGTGTACCTCAAGCTGCATTGCCACATTTTTCTCAATAACCTTACCCAAAAACAGAAAGTTCAGATCAAGTCTATAGTTCTCTAGCACCTCTGGGTCCAGAGATGGCTTCTTAAGAAGGGGTCTCCCTAAGGCTTTCTTAAGAGCCTTGGGGAAACATCCCTCCAAAAGGAAACACCAGACAATCCCTGTGAACACTAGTACCAAGGCTTCATGGCAGTCCACCAATAGCTGCGTAGACCCTGGATCTGACTCTCAAGAAGAACTGAAGAGTCAAGAGCTTCTTGAGCACATCACTTACTGAAACTGGCTTTCCAGACCCTCAGAGTGCCCATGTGCCTCTCCTCACAGCTGTCATTGGCCACTGACAGGCCACCAGAAGTGATACCAGCTCTGGCTGGGGACACTCTGTCTAGGAAGAACTAGCCAAACACCACATTTTACTTGAGACATACCTCCACCATGTGGCGTTGTTCTAACTTGGCATCAGAAAGACTCTTCTCTTAGTGTTTTTCAAGCCTGTTGCAGCAGCACTATTACTGTCCTATACTGTTCTATCCTATCTCTGCTCTGTCAGGATGGCCACCTACTGCCCCACCCCCCTTTTCTTTTTAATATCTATAATCTATATTTCTATTTCAGTCCCTCTATGTAACAAAACAGATATTTAAAATCAATAAACTAGCTAGTACAGTGTGTCATGGTACAGGTGCAAAAGCTGATACAAGTTGTTGAACAGTCTATTTGGTTATAAGTCATGCTCAGTTCTCTCCAATGCTTCTGTGCAGTTCATGTATATGTATGTGTTTTCATGCTTGTATATTCTAAAATGCAATGTACTACAATGATTGCTGCAGTCCAAGAAAGCTCAGACCATTTGAACAGGAAACGTTTCTGGGTACCTTTTATAGGTACATTAGGGAGCGAAGAAAGACCAAAGGAGGGATACTGAAGCTTAATAAAGGGGAGGAAATGTGGGTAGAGGGTGACAGTGAAAAAGCAGGGATACTGAACGAATATTTCTGCTCAGTATTCACAAAGGAAGAGGAGGGGGAGTTACCTAAACCAAACAAGAGAAACGCTCTGAAGATGGGGGTCGATACCAGTCCATTTACAGAAGAAAGTGTTCTGAAAGAACTAATAAAATTGAAGGTGCACAAAGCAATGGGGCCTGATGGGATTCACCCAAGAATTCTAAAAGAACTAAGTGTAGAACTAGTGACATCGCTGACTACTCTCTTTAACAAATCATGGGAGGATGGGCTGGTACTTGAGGACTGGAGGAGGGCAGATGTGATTCCTCTTCACAAAAGTGGGAGCAGGACAGAGGCAGGAAACTACAGACCAGTTAGTTTGACCTCAGTGGTAGGGAAAATGATGGAATCACTTCTGAAGGAAAGAATTGTTGAGTACCTAGAGGCCAGTGGGGCACAGGACCAAAGGCAGCATGGATTCACGATGGGAAGGTCGTGTCAGATGAATCTAATAGATTTCTTTGACTGGGTGACCAAAGTAGTAGACCAGGGAGGGGCTGTGGACATGGCCTACCTAGATTTTAGCAAGGCATTTGATACAGTCCCACACAAAGGATTAATACGCAAGATAGCCAGCCTTGGAGTGGGTCCCAAGGTGGTAGCCTGGATAAAAAATTGGCTAGACAACAGGACGCAAAGGGTAGTAGTAAATGGAGTACACAGTGAAGAAAGGAGGGTTACTAGCGGGATACCACAGGGTTCAGTACTGGGACCGGTCCTTTTTAATGTCTTTATAAGTGACATTGCAGAGGAACTGGAAGGAAAAGTATGTCTCTTTGCAGATGACACAAAGATCTGCAACAGGGTTGATACACAAGATGGAGTGGAAAGGATGAGAATGGACTTGGCAAGGTTGGAGGAATGGTCAAATGTTGGCAGCTCAGATTCAATGCAAAAGTGCAAGGTATGCACATGGGAAAGAAAACCAGGGAAGCATACACAATGGGGGTGAGATACTGACAACAGTAAAATAAAGAAAGGGACCTGGGGTAATTATATCAGATGACCTAAAGGTGGGCAAGCAATGTGAGAAGGCAGTAAGGAAGGCTGGGAGGATACTGGGATGCATAGGAAAAGGCATCAATAGTAGAAAACGGAAGTTGTTATCCCTCTGTACAGACAGTTGGTGAGACCCCATCTGGAGTACTGTGTGCAGTTCTGGAAACCCCATCTCCACAAAGACATAGACAGAGTGGAGGCTGTCCAGAGGAGGGCAACCAAAATGGTGCAGGGTCTGCACCAGAAGACATATGAAGAAAGACTAAAGGAGCTTAATATGTATACCCTTGAGGAAAGAAGGAGAGAGGGGACATGATAGAAACTCTCAAGTACCTCAAGGGAATTAACAAAGTCCAAGAGGGTAGCATCTTTCAGAAAAGAGATGTGCAAGAACAAGGGCACAATTTGAAGATAGAGGGGCAGCTCAGGGGTAATGTGAGAAGTATTTTTCACTGAGAGGTTGTGGATGCGTGGAACAGCCTCCCTGAGGAGGTCATGGAGTCAAGAACAGTGGGGGACTTCAAGAATGCATGGGACAGGCATAAGGCAGTCCTAGGGGTGGGTAAGAGGAAGTAAGCTGTTGGTTAACTAGGATCTGCAGCTTATCTGTTAGGTAGGAAAATGGGCAGACTAGGTGGGCCAAGCGGTCCTTATCTGCCGTCAAATTCTATGTTTCTATGTTTCCATGTTTCCCTGATATAAAAAGTGCTGGAGGGGAACATAAAAAGTAATTTCCTTTCAGGCTAAAGTACAAAAAATTGATGTTTTCTCTTCTCCTTTATGGAGAATGTATTTGTTTTGTTTCAAAAGTCATAGTGGCATCTGATGTGTGTAACCGAAAATGAGTCTGTCGAATCTCTATATTGAAATGTGGTCCCGAAACGTAGCATCCTAATGAACAGCTGATTTCGGATATTTGCTACTCCCCTTAAATAAAACTGCACACCATGGAGTGCTTGGAGTATGCCTGCCTACACCCATGTTTCTAAGCCCTACAAAAGAGTAGACAGCAAAAGATAAGATTTATTACAAGAGCCAATACAGAGCGTCTGCATACCATCCGAAATCGCATACCGCCATTTGGTCCCCAGAAAAAACGTCGCAGAGTCTTAGTTGTATTTGGGCATAGTAACCAGTGTGAGCTGCAGGTGTCACCAGGGAGAAAGTAGGACCTGTGGGAGAGGATGGAGCCCAGGAACGAATGGAACGAGTGCTGGTCCCAGAACAGTAATGCAAGGCGTGCAACTGATTTTTATTTGTTGAGTTTCAGCATTATCTCTATGTGCCCCATCCACTGAAAACAGCTACATAGCATCTTGGTTATTCATTCTGCCTGGAGCCTGGGAGAGGGAAGGACTTGCAGTCTTCATGTCTTCACAACAAGCTAGAGCACAGATGAAATCAGGATCCCAGCGATGTTGAGAGATCCTGACTATTGCATTCTGACAAATGCTAGGTAGTGATTACATTTTTTTATTGATTTTTATTTCCTTATGTTTTTTCATTTTTTGGAACCTGATTGAAATAAAGTTACATAGCAAGTGTGTTGTACCTTCTACGAACCAAATCAGTGTGTATCTGTTACACCTATACCTTGGGACACACCAGACTGCAGACTGGCTGGATGAAAGAGGCTATCTACTGTGCAGAAGAGTTGGGCTGGCCTGTTCACACCTGAGGCAGTAACGCATGACATGAATTCTGCCTTTTTCAGAGTTATTGCCCTCCGATAGTCTCAGTGATGAGACCTCAAAGCCATCCTGTCATCCATAGAGCCAGACATTCTCAGAAAAGCTCCAACCTCTGCCCTAGTGTCTTCAACCACAAAAGTTTGATGTTATAGCACAGTGAATTCTGGCAGGAGGTCATGGGGTGGACACAGACTGGTGCGATAGCATCCAGTGCCATCAAGTTAACCAAATTATAGCTGTCAACAGCTGCCATTGTACCTCCATCAAACACTGCCTCCACACATGATGTCCAATATGCCAAGGAGATTCTCAAGCTCCAAACTGCACAATGGGTGGTACCAGATCATCTCTGCAGGGGAGGGTAACTCTTCAGAGGCCCCTGTGAGGAACTGAACAGTGTGGTAATCAGACCACCCCACTGACTTCACCCTGACAACAATAAAACAGGAAAGAGACCTGCGGGAGTCATCATATCTGATGAGCTGAAGGTGACAAGGCAGTGTGATAAAGCAGTAGGAAAGGCTAGTAGAATGCTGAAGTGCATAAGGAGTGGTATCACAAGCAGTAAGAGGGAGGTGGTGTTGCCCCTGTATACATCAATGGTGAGCCCCCACCTGGAATACTGTGTCCAGTTCTGGAGGCCCCATCTCAGGAAGGACATAGATCAGGTGGAGACAGTACCAAGGAGGACAACCAAAATGGTGCATGTCACAAACTCGCTCAGCCGGTCAGTCCTCTACTCCCAAAGTGCCAACCTCTGAGCATATGATTTGTGTACAGTGAACAGACAAGGTAACCCTCTTGTCTGTTTTGTGGGTTCAAGTCACCTTAGTCTCAAGCTCTGAAGGGATTCAAACTGATAACTTCTTGTTAGCATACCCAATTATCAGGCTCAGATAATTCTGTCTTCGGCGGGCCAGATATCTTTGCCTATGGGCACCCAAACAGGTCTTTCAAATGAATCCCTAGAACTCTATGCAAGACTTTTAGAGAACTCTATCCATTTCCCAGTTTGGTATACAAGAAGCCCATACACAGTGTACGTATAACCTTTTAAAAGCTCCACTTAAAATAAAAAGAATTGTCAAGGCACTCCAGCAGTTTTGTTTGTAAAAAAAATATCTTTACTTTAAAAATATCAAAACAGAACAATAATTACAGAACAAATATATATCCTAACACACACAGCCTTAAAACAAACAGGTAAAAAGTATAGTTCCTACAATTTATAACTTCAGACTGGTATAATCTAATGCTTATTTTCTTTCAGTGCTTTTAGGATCCCCCTTCTCTCAATCAGAAATATTTTCTTGTGTGTCTCTGTCAGGTTCTTTCAGCAATTAAGCACGCTTCTGAGCGCCTTCTCATGAGGTCACTAACTTCACCTTGGTGTATCTAACTCTATATTTTACAATACAGGGTCTCCAAAAAAAATATTTTAAAAAACATATGAGATGACCTCACTGATTTTCCTCTCCACAGGTTAACTGGTCAGAACTGGTTTGTGCTCTGCTACACATACATCTCAAAAGTTTCTTTGATCTAAGTCACTGTATTCAAAGCAAAAGTGTATTGGCCTCTTTAATCCCGTCTGGACCTTGGAATCTACACCTCAGATCTCTCTGATGTAATGCAAGGTTCCCCCCGGCTCAGACATCAAACCTCTTCAATGTCCATTCTGGCCTCCCTCTGACTCCCCTCCCCACAAGTCCTTCCTGGTAATCATGCAAGTCAAAGGATCTCCCTGAGGGCATTATGAATGGCTCAACTTATTTCCTGGGATGAAAGCAAATTGACAAGGTAATTGCACCCCAGATCTCTGTAGTTTAAAATACCTCTTGTCCTTTGAACTTATCCCTGGGGGGTCTTGATGTGTCAGTTCCAGTAAGACAGCCTTTTCCTTGAACTGACCTTCCCTTCACATATTTTATATGTAATAACAAAAATTAATACAGCACTCGAGCACTCAGAGCTGGCTGTCTATGTCACCGTGCATGGCCTGCATCAAAAGCCCTATGAAGAAAGACTCAAGGAATTGAATATGTACTCTCTAGAGGACAGAAGGGAAAGGGGAGACATGACAGAAACATTCAAATACCTCAAGGGTTTCAAAAAGGTACAGGAGGGTGGCATTTTACATAGAAAGAGATGCTCAAGGACAAGGTGGCCTGATATGAAGGTGGAAAGGGGAGGCTCAGAGGGAATGTGAGGAAGTACTTCATCACGGAGAGGGTGGTGGATGCCTGGAACAGACTACCAGCAGAAGTGGTAGGTACCAAAATGGTAGCAGGATTCAAGCATGCATGGGATAGACACAGGGGGGACCTTAGTAATAGAGCTGGGGGTAAGGCCACAGATCAAGAATGGTCTGCAGTAACACAGCAGGTAGGATATTTTAGGGCAAACTAAATGGGACAAGGGATCCTTTTCTGCTGTCAACTTCTATGTTTCTGTTTCTATTTCTATTTCTCACCTCATGAAGTTCACCCTCCTTCTCATCCACTTTATTAGCCACAGTCCTCTCATTTACCTTCATGAAGCAAAGGAATGTTTGTACCCTGCCCTTTTTTGTGCCTCATAGAGCTTAGCTTTTTATCTTTAAATTCTTGCATCCAGCAGGGGGAATGGGTGTTCTCCTACAGTACATCTCTGCCCCTAGTTTAAAAGCTCCTCTCACCACTTTATCTAGCTTGTGTGCCGGTACCCGAAGCCCATCCACAGTGTATTGGCCTCTTCTGGCTCTGTGCTGCGTATACCATAACATATGTCCAACTGCATCATAGCATCCTTCATCCACTTAGCTGCCTGTTTAATCTTGCACATCATTCAAAACCACAGGCTGACTTTTGGTGTTGCCTGTTCCTGTACCTCCAGCTCCATCATAGCATTCTTTATATACCTGGTTGCCCTTACTGTCTGTGTACTGCCGTCATGCACCATGCCTGCCTGCCTGTTTTTCCTTGTCATCATGAGCTAACTTCCCATGTTATCTGCATCATCTGGTACCGACATTATAGTAGACATTTCAGGGATGAACAAGAACAGAGTGAATAATTAAAAACTTAAGTCTGAGGACAATTTTGATTCGTACGAGGATAATTATTTTCATTTTTCACAATGTATTCAGTGTGGGAGGCAATTCCAATAAATTCAGCATCTAAAAAATTTGACACACTGATGTACTGTGCCTGCTGTTCCTTCTCAACTAGCATTTAGTGTGGGCTAAGCATTGAATCTGCCACTATCCTGCTGCATACGCTCTCTTCCCTGATGCCCAGCTGCCTATTTCCTAGTCTTGATGATCTGCTATGCCCATAGGCCTGCATTTTTTACCACCATTATGTTCCTTAAAGCTTGCCTACCAGTTTCCAAGTTCTAATGAGGTACTGTAACTTCCCAAATCCATAAAAGTCTGACTGACTTTATTTTTAAGTGCACTGAGCACTATCTCAGTACACACAATGGGCCCTATACACCAATGCTGTGTGGGCAGTACACATCGGTGCACACAAGTGTAGAGGCGTGCAAGGTGTGTGCAGCATGTCATGACCATTATGCCACATGCACAGCCCCCCACCCCATATGTGTGCATGGCCCAGATGTACACAACACGCACAGGGAGCTAGCAGTGCATGGTGGAGATGGGTGTGTCCCCATATGCCTGCTAGCTATGCGTATGAACAAAGGTGTGGACAGCTGGCTGTGGGTGCGCAGCATGGTAAGGAACACCCCAAGTACAACATGGCTGAAGGGCAGTTGTAAAGGTTGTTATGCACAGCAGGGCTGCCAGAACCAGGGTGCTTGGCAGAGTGGGGGTAGTGGAGCCATCCCAGGGTTTGGGACATGACAGCATGAATTTGGGCTACCCCAGTCCCAATCCTTTTGTAGCAACCCTTATGGGGGTATATGTGTCCTGGTGCAAATTATACAGCATGCCACATGTTAAGATCCAAGAGTTAATACCTACAAACAGTCCCCTAGATGACCTAGGGCTACAGATACAATTCCATATCAGTCTCGGAGCACAGGCACATCCCCCCAAAGAATCGAACAGGACACAGAAGATGTATACTGCACTCTGTTTATTGTACAGGTGTTACAAGTATACTATGCTATCTGTGGATGCAGTACGGTACTGCACTGAACTGCATTTAGTCTGTTCTGGTGGCACATGCCAGAGCCACATTGGTCAATGCCGCATACCCCCAGTGGTTGTCCGTTGCCATGCAATACCTGTGCCTGTATCCGAAGGCACAATGCACATGTCATGTAGCTGGCCACCTACCACCTGTTGGTGCTGCCACTTTACACGACCATGGCCCCTGGCCACTATGCCTTCCATGTCTGGACTATGGTCACACCATAATAAACAGCAAGTACTGCCTTCTCCCACTCCTCCAGCAGTTTTCTTGGGGCCTCAGGAGTTGATGTCAATAATGATGAGATCCTCTCTCCACAGCTGAGTCGCTGCCAGCATTGGTATGGTATCCTGCAGGGAGAAAAGGTAAGAATCAGACCAGTGTGTCCACGGCCCTTACAGCCCATCCACCATGCCTGCCAGCCAGCATTCCGCCATGCACCCCATGCACCCCAGTGCTCCATGCCCCCATATCCGGTCCAGTGTTTGTACTCACCACAGGGAGTTTGAGGATGTACCATGCTGTCTCCAGCTCAGTGCAGTAATAGTCCCCTATGAATTCCAGGCCCTCCCAGAGTCACATGTCCATTGCTAGGGTGGCTTGGTGCCTTGTCCATCTGATGGAGGGCTCCTGTGGGCCTCGTAGCAGCAGGATCTCTGCTGGGCATCCCTGGAATGGCTGAAGTGGTAAAAAAACAGCCATTAGTGGCAGCCATGGGAGAAGCCCTCCCAGTGCCCCTTAAAGGCACCAGACATACATATCCTCACAGTCTGGGTGACACCCCAGAGATGGTCGTCCTTGTCTTCATAGAGTAGAGTGGTGACACAGTGGAGCACATAGGGCGGCATCTCCAAAGCCATTTCCAGTTCTGATGCAATGTTGCTACGGGTTCCAGTACAAGTCATAATGGAGTGGCATGCACAGAGCAGAGCCATGTGACCACAACCATGCCCTGACACACCTGTGGACTGCTGCATTCCATGATGCCCAGATGACAACACCTACAGATGCCTGTGCAGTGTCTGCGACAACCTTTTGCACATATAATACACTCCATGCTGTGTGCAACAAGTGTGTGCTACACTTATGTCCATGTATGGAAGGGGCACAGTACATTCCAGCTCTGTGTAGTCTGCCCATCTATACCTGTGAATCTCCCTGCATGCACCTACATGACCAGTGGTGGGCTCCGGTGGCAAACACCTGCACCTTGGTGCATGCCATGGTCTGCTACATGTGTCCAGGCAGTGTAGGTGTAGCAGATGGTATTCAGCGCCACAGCATGTAATGACCCTGTTAGTGCATAGGGCCAAATGTGTGCAATCCCAATGTAGGGGCTGTGATGTTATGCATCTTTTTCACAGTTGCTTTTGAGAGTAGTCAGGGCAGTTTAGTTAATAGCACCCTTGCATCTGGGTCCCAATGTCAAGGGTTCTTCAAGTCCCACACTGCAGACTTGAACTCATATACAGTGTTGATGCTGCAAAGCATTATCAGGTGCACTTTATTCCTAGTGGTGCTGACCATTCAATGAGATATTAATTAATAGTTCCTTTTGCATATAGTAGTAACAGAGTAACTAAATATCGGAAGGGACTCTTAGTCCTCAAGTTTGACCCACTCCTGCTTCATAAGCGGAGATTAATAAGTGTGCTGTTAAAACATGGAATGATTTATGTGGATACTCCACCCACTTTCTTACTCAGGTTACCCTGTAGTTCCCTTGGTTAAGCAAAACTGTCTCCAGACTTACCTTCAAGGCCTGCACTGTCATCATAGCCACTGACTCTACTGATGGGTTGTTCCATAGGTTCATTACCATCTGGGAAAAGTGCCTTCTAACTTTATCCTGGTATTTATCACTGTGGAACATCTAGTGCATTGGAAATCCCATCCTTTAACATTATGGGGCAGAATAAACATTATTAAAATGAACGTTCTTCCCCTCCCCGACTATTTTATCTGCTGAACATGCTCAATAATTTTCTCCCCTTGGTCTGGTTTCGAAAAGTCCATGCCATGATTTCTAGCTTTATTTGGCTAAACAAACATCCTAGACAGGCATGGCATAAGTTGGCTGTTCCTAAAAAGAAAGGGGGGCTCTCTCTACTCCATTTCTTGCTGTATTACTTTGCTACCCATGCCAGCAAGAATCTCAGATGGCTTGTCTGCAAGAGGCTGGGAATGCTTCCCAATACAGCCCCATCTGGCTCGACTCTGATCTAGAAACCAAAGCGAAATTGGGTTTATCTCCCCTCTAGGCCCTGCCTTTTGTGTCCTTCTTGATAACCAAAGGATTCCGACATTTTATTTATTTAGTTGTTTAACCAGATATAGCACACTAAGCTGAAAGCTTTTTTACAGGAACGACCTGGGAGCACAAGGAGGTTAAGTGACTTGCTCAGGGTCACACAGTATGCAAGTGGAAGCTGTGGGATTCAAACCCAGGTCTGGTCTGCTGGATGTCACCAGATTTGCAGCTCAGAGGCTTAGACCACTGCGCTATACTGCCCTGGTAATAGGCACCTCTTTTCAAGTCCATAGGCAGTTGGTACATGCCCTACGTTATCATTTTGTTTAACTTGTTTCCCAGCCAGTGTTCAGCAATCCCAATCTCAAGGTTGGGGGTAATTGTCTCACCATAAAATGGTTTCCTCTTTTGGATATTGATGGTGTGTGTTGCCTGCTCCAAAATGGCGATCTGATGCCCATACAAGATATTTGCTGTACTTTTCAGTTAGATAAAAAGTCCTTCTTTACGCTAGTTCATTTTAAACATGCCATCATTTATTTTTATTTATTTGGTTTTTGTTAACCGGGTAGGTGCACTAGCCAAAAAGACTATTTTCAGGCACGACCCGGGAGAGTACAGAGACAAACTTCAAAGAATAACAAGATACATGATACAAGTTACATAACAGCAGCAATGTGACAAAGAATTGAGATAGTTGGACAAGATAAGCATTTAAATTTAACATCGGATAAATATAATCCGGTCAGATTAGGAAATTGCGGTAGTAAGACCAAAATACAGCAGCGATAATTACGTAGGACAAATATAAGACAGGGCAAATTAAGACCAAACAACTATACAGGCAAGAAAGGAGTGAGGTGCTGAGAAAGGGAGGGTGAGAAAGGAAGGGGTAAGGGAGAGGGTGGAGAGGGTGGGTAGAAATACCTAGGAAGGTGAGACGGAAGTGGAAGAATGAAGTGAGAAGAAGAAGGAGGTGAAATAAACAGGAAGTGTTTCAATGCTGGGGTGGACTCCATGCTCCTAGGTGATGACAAGAGGAGAGTGGAGTTAGAGAGCATAGTCTAGGGTGGTTTGAAGCAGGAGCATGTGTAGGAGGAGAAAAGATGGTGTTGGAGTTCTTTCTGAAAGGAGATGTGGGATGCAGATTGGCGTAAGGTTAGAGGAAGTGAGTTTCAGAAATACGGTGCATGACAAGCAAAGGCACGACCACCTTTATTTGTGCGATATCTCGGGACAAGTACAGGGACATTAACCATAGAGCGCAGACTGTAGTTAGTTTTCTGATAGGGAAAGAGACAAGCCAGTGATTTAGGAATATGGGATCTGATAATGTTATCAGTGATGGATCCAAGCACGTATGACCTTAGTTCTTGTGGTGGTAACCAACCTAGATCTGTGTAGAGGAGACAGTGATGTTTCAGCCGAGGGGAGCAGGATGCAAAGTGACAGATGTTATTGTAGGTAACATCCCACCTTCGAAGACTTATGTTGCCAGCTGATGCATATGTTGCAACCCCGTAGGTGAGAGAGGGAAGTAATATCCCACGGGCAATGGCGAGTCTAGCAGGGGGAGTGAGCGCATAACTTGTTCATGACTTACTTTGGCCCAGGACCTTGGATTATTAATCACAGCAATTTTCTAAATGTGACTCTGGTTTGGTCACTCAACCCCATGCTGCCTCCCAGTTGTATAACCTGTTTCTCTAACGCATCTTCCCCCATAGTGATGGGAGCTGTCCTTACGGGGCACAGGCATTTTCATCCAAGCATTTCAACTGAACCACATCTGAAGGGATTTGCACACTTGTATCACTAGTGATAAATTACGTCTCACACATTTGAATATTCTGCACAGTTTGTATTTTATCCCTCAGTGTTTGTTCAAAATGAACTATGTCCAATCCCCAAATTGTACCAGATGTGGTGAAGCTGACTGTACTCTACTTCACATATTTTGGGAATGTTGCAAAGTTAGTTCCCTTTGGGAGAACATTAAAGAAAGAGCTGACCACCTTTTGGCCTTGACCAACTCTTTTCTCCAGAGGTGTGCATCATGGGGGATTGCAGTGTGGTCTTGGTTAAAGAACGGAAGTGTTCAATGGCTATGATTTTGATTTCCATCAAACATGTCATCTTAAGGCACTGGTTGGATCAGGCCATCATACCATATCAAAAATGGCTACACAAACTTCTTTTTAATTTGTGTTTGGAGAAAATGAGAGCTAGTGTACACAACAAGCTCAGTTCCTATATGGTGAAATGGAGCACACTGCACACACTATACTCTCTTCAGACTGACTTGGAGCAGGCCACCCTATACCCTGCTGCATATTGTGTTCCTTGTATACTCGTTTGACTGTCTTGTCTTATAATGTTTCTTTTCTTGTAATCTGTTTACCATATGTGAATTGCTTATAATTTCATGACTTGGCCTGTATGTGTTTTGTACTACTCCCATTGTTGTTAGTGTTTTGTATTTTTTCCTTTTTTTGGTGGGGGAATGGAGGGTATGTTTGGTTTGTTCCTGATTGTTCTTGTATTTTAACCTCAATAAATAAAGGAAAATAAAAAAAAAATCACTGTTGAGCTGCAGGTTCTTGTACTCCTCCACCACAGCAAAAGGATTCCTATGCAGTATTTAGATCCTACACCCATTTTCATCAATCAAGTCAATCAATCAATCAGTTAATCATCCTTTATTCATATAGTACACTTGTCTGATGGATCAAAGCACTTTACATAAACATATACGCAAATACACATTATAAATATAATAACATAATATTTAAAACATTATTTATCTTCATTAATCGTAACCCACATTAGGCTATTTCAGGGAATGCCTGTCTAAACAAGTGTGTTTTTAGTTCACATTTGAACTGCTCTGTGGTCTGGCACTCTCTAATCTGATGATGTAGAGAGTTCCACAGTGTCGGGCCTACAAATGCAAAAGTGTGAGCCCCAGATGTCTTTAGTTGTACCCTGGGAACCTCCAGCAATCCCTCATCAGAGGAGTGAAGCAGGTGAGAGGGGCATTAGGGGCACAGGAGGTCTTGCAGATAGCCAGGTCCCTGCCCACGTAGGGCTTTATAGGGCAGCAAACTGACCTTGAAGGAGATCCACCACTTAACAGGCAGCCAGTGCAGATAGTGAAGCACAGGCGTAATATGGCATGACCTATATAGGCCAGTCAACAACATGGCCACAGCATTCTGCACTAGCTATAGTTGGTGCAGATCTACTGCCATCAGCCCTAGGTATAGGGCATTGCAGTAATCAAGGCGAGAGGTCACAAAAGCATGAACCAGTGCTGGCATATCACCAGGGGAAATCAGGTGTTTAATCTGTGTGATAGTCTCAGATTGTAAAATGAGGTTTGGGCCACAGCTGATACCTGCACCTTGAGCATCAAACTACAGTCCAAAATAATGCCCATATTTCTCACTCAATCTGAGGTAAGCAGATGGGAGTCCCCGAGCCACATCCTAGAGACCTGTCCAGCTCGCCCCATCACTCCCTGGTGACCAGGTTCCAGCACCAGTACATTATCCTTGTCTGGGTATAACTTCAACCAGTTGGCCCTCATCCAGTCTTGGATCTCAGCCAGGCAGCAGTTAAATACCGAGACAGTTTCCTGATGTTCAGTTGCAAAAGATAGGTATAGCTGAGTATCATCTGCATAACAGTGAAAACTCAGCCCATACTGTCTTATAATGTGATGTCCCCCAGCAGCAGCATATACACCTCAAACAACACGGGGACAAAACAAAGCCCTACAGTACTCCACATGACAGGGGCAGACAAGCCGAGTACAAAATCTCTGACACAACCCTCTGTGACCTGCCAGTGAGGAATGATCCAAACCAGTTGAGGACCATACCAGCCAGCCCACAACAAACTCATAGGTGCTCCATCAGCACCCCATGGTCCACGGTGTCAAATGCCACCGAGAGATCAAGCAGAATCAAGATGGAAAATCTACCCCGATCCCTAGCTGCTAGGAGATCATTTAGCACCTGATAGAGGGCCATCTCGATACTATGCATTTTCCTGAAACCTGACTGGAGAGGATTGTAGATGTCGTGAGCTATTAAATGGTTCTTCAGTTGAGCGGCCACTACCTTCTCAATATGTTTTTTTTTTTGTAAACTTTATTTTAAATGTGCAGCAGATAGAGCAATTTGTACAAACTACAGTTTCAGCATTCATCATTGTACACGTACAGTGGATATTTCCTGTTACACGAGATAAATAATATCCTTGTACAAAGACTGGAACCGGACCATTAGCTCTGCCTTATTAACTGTACAAGCCTTGCCCTACTTTCTTAAATTGGACCATTACCATGGTGAACCAGCACTGAGAAATGTCATAAATAAACTGACTGAACGGCATACATATCAAGTGCAACTGATTTACAGCCAATCTGTTTTGGAATGTCAGGGATAGCAGACATGTCGACTCTTTCCCATGTTACACAGAGGGGAACCAAGGGCATGCCAGAGCCTTCTCCAGTGGTCCCAAGTATCAAAAATTATCCTCCCTCCCCATTGCTTTGTATTGGGTGTGTTCTAATTTCATGCAATGCAAGAGAAGTTTAGCCCATTGGGCAACCGTGGGGACAGACTCCAGGTCCCAGTGACTTGCCAGCACCTGTTTGCCCACCACCACGACCAATGCCCACAAAGGGTGGTCCAGACCCCTCTTTCCCATTGATCTCCCTGGCAGTCCCAATAAGACTTCCCCTATTTCTACCACCTGTGTGTCCTGCAATACCCATTGCATTATGGAAGCTACACTGTACCAAAAGAAGAAGATACTCAGGCAATCCCAACTCATATGAAAAAAGGAGCCTTTGTGTGCCTTATATTTAGGGCAGAGGTCAGAACAGCTGGTATCCATCCTGTTAGCCAAGGTGGAGGTGAAATATGTTCTGTGTAGGAAGCTAAAGTGTATAGCTCTCAGTCTATTATTGACTGGGCAGGCCATTCCCGTATTGAGAACTGAATCCCAGTCTCCATCGGTCAAACCACCTCCCTCGAAATGTCCATCCCATTTACTGTTAAGGGACTCCAAAGGGTTTGGCAGGCCACCCAGAAGAGTCCGGTAACAATTGGCCAATGGTCTGCACAGTCGAGAAGTGGAAGACCTTTTTAAAACTTTTTCAAGGGGAGATCTCCTTAACTCGCAGGCCCGGTCTCCCGGATTGCCAATATCCAGGAGTCTATCTCGGATAGGAAGATAAGCAAAGAACTGTGAAGGCTGAAGCTTAAAATCCCTGAATAGTTACTGGTAAAGGAGCAAATCACCCTGATCGTAAAGCTGGGACATATGGCATAGGCCAACCCTCCTCCAGGCCTGAAGCACTTTATGGATAGGATCTGGAACCCGAGCCTCGTTCCAGATCGCATGCATTGTTGACGCATTGGGGGATAATGTGCCTGGATAACCTAATATATGGTGTGCTGACAACCATGCATGCATCATGGCCCTGGTAAATGGCTTAGGGATTCGCTTAACTATCCTCCTGTTCAGGGCAGCCGCAAATACCGAAAACTCAAGAGGGACAGCCAACTACTCTCCTTCCAGTGCCACCCATGCTCTCTCAAGAGGGCTGTCTTGCATCAATTTGGTCAGAGGTGCAATCTGAGCTGCCAGATAGTAAAGATACAAATTGGGGAGTCCCAAACCCCCTTAGCCACGGGTTTGCATAGAATTTCTTGCCAAATTCTAGGTCTCTTACCCTTCCATAGGAGAGCAGTTATAGAACCCCGCAATGATTTAAATTTGGTTGTGGGGATATGTACAGGCAAGGTTTGAAAAAGGTAGAGGCACTGCGGTAGCACATACATTTTGATCACATTAACCAGCCCTATCAAAGTTAGGGGAAGGCTGGCCCATCTTTTGCACTCCTCTGGGACTGCCTTTAGGAGAGGCTTATAATTTATTTCACAGATACTTGAGAGTTTTCTAGGGATATGAATACCTAGATATTTAAGAGAAGAGGCAGGTGTCAGGGTATAGTTCTTAATGTGGAGAGAGACATCACTTCTGCCCAACAGCATACATTCACATTTCGACCAGTTAATTGTGTGCCCAGATAAAGGGCCATAGGTGTCGAATAATTGTGTCAGAGCCAGAATCAATGTCTCCGGTTCCCTAAGGATCAGCAGGACATCATCCGCAAACTGTGATATGATGATGTCTCCCTCCAGAGTAACCTTGAATACCCGGGTGATGATGAATGGCTGTAGCCAACACCTCCGTGGTTAAAACATATAGCAGGGGGGACAAGGGGCAGCCCTGCCGTGTGCCCCTAGTGAGGGTGAAAGGTTCTGACAAAGAGTCATTTGTCAAGATTTGTGCTAGGAGGGAGTTATACAAAGTTTGGACCCAAGCCCTGAGTCTAGCATCCAAGCCAAACTTCGTAAGCATGGCAAACATGAAAGGTCACTCCACACGGTTGAAGGCCTTCTTTGCATCTAAGGCGAGAAGTCCCCAACCGCTGTGCTTCTTATCTGTAGCCCACCCATGTATAATATTTAATGTCCTATGGATATTATGTTTGGCCTGTTGCCCCCTAATAAAATTGCATTGATCTTGATGGATCAATAGTGGTAGTATACCCTCTAACGGTGTGGCCAATATTTTAGCTATAATTTAATAGTCTGCATTGAGTACAGATATTGGGTGATAGGACCCTCACTTTTTGGGATCCTTTCCTGGTTTGGGAAGAACCGTAATAGTTGCAAAGTGTAAGGTTGGGGCAAAGGTACCACTCTCCAGAGCCTCCTTTATCATCTGGAAGAGAATACACTGATGTTCAGGTCAGAAAGTCTTGTAAAACTCTAGGGGGATGCCATCCGGGCCTGGACCTTTGCCTGTATTTGTTGCCCATATAGCTTTTTTAATTTCCATCTTTTTATTTATTTTTATTTTATTGAATTTTGGTAACCGGGTGGGCCCACTGAGACAAGACAGTCCCTTTTTCAGGGGTGACCTGGGAAGTGCAGTACATTGACTGTGCCTAGTGTTGAGAATAATACATTCACTTTAACACATTGGTAATACAGCACAAGTTAGCAAGCAAACAGTACAGATGCAGGGTACAGATGGAACTGATAATACAGTAATTTAGAGCAAATACAGTAATAGCAAAATGCAAAAACAGGCAGTAGTCAGAGAACACCGATACCTTGTACACAACTCTTAGGTAAGGTCATGGTTATCGGTCTCTCCAGTTCTTCACTAAGTTTTGGGTCTAAGGCAGGTAAAGGGACATTTTCCAGGAAATTCTTAGGATCTACCTCAGAGGGTACCTCCAATTTATACCGGGTCTCATAGAACTGTCTAAAAATCAAATTGATCTTCTTAGGATCAGATGTTAAAGCCCTCTCCGTGGCTTCCAAGGAGAGGCTCATTCTTTCAGCTTGCTTTTTCTTGATCTGCCAAGTGAGCCACTTCCCTGCCTTACCCCCCCAAGGTACATGCCAGCTCTAGCCAGCAATAGGTCCCACTTAATGTGAGTTGAAGAGAGATGGCTCAGTTTGCCTTTCATTTGATGTAACTCTCTCATTTTATCTAGCCCCTGACCTTCCATTATTAGACCCTCGTGCTCAAGGATCCGTGCCACCAAGGCCTTTTCCTCTTGCAGTGCCTTTTTACGCTGGTATGAGCCATATGAGATGATGACCTCCTGAATGAAAACTTTCAATTCCTCCCACATGGTGGAGGCGGAAGTATCCTCCACTTTATTGTTCATTAAAAAATTCTATATTATTCTGGGAGATGTATTCCCTAAAACCTCTGTTTGTCAAGAGGGCAGGATCCATACGCTACTGAATACTCGGGGGAGGGACTTGATTAGGGGAAAATGAGAATTCTAATGGTGCATGATTGGATATACAAATGGGGCCATAATTGGCTGATATTTCACCCCAAACTATATTGGGAGTTATCAAGACGTAATCGATCGTAGTATAGAGTTTGTGCATGTGGGAATAAAAAGAATAATGCTGGGTGTACCTCCTGCAGTGTTCTCTGTCTACACAACTCCCACAAGGCCACAGAACTCTTCAGAGGGGGATGCATTCTGTTACCAGAGTGATCCATAACAGAGTCCCAGTATGTATTAAAATATCCACCCATAATAATGTTGTCTGGAAAAGGTGCTAATGCCAACTCCAAATGATGGAAAAAGCCAGGCACATCAATGTTTGGCCCATATATAGAGAAAGCAAGGTATATCGTTCCCCCCTCCCCCAAAAAGTGGCATTCACCAATAAATATTTACCCTTGGGATCCGAGATGGTCTGGTGGACCTCTGCTCTAAGGTGTGGTCGCATCCAGATGGCAGCTCCCTGTGTCTGGGATGTAAATGGAAAGACCAGAAATGTACCTCGCCATGAACCAGCTAGCCTCATTGCTTCTTCCCTTGTGAGATGTAATTCTTGCAGAAATATGATATCCCCCTTCACTTTCCTAATATAACTCCACACTTGTTTTCATTTAACCACTGTCTTTAAACCTCTGACGTTCCAAGTAATACTTTTTATAGGTGCCATAATAATACCTCTATAGAATAGCTTCCCTGGTACACATTGTTCCTTGCTACAGCAGGAAAACCATTATTCCTACTGCCAACCAGTGCTTTTTGCTGTTTACTAAACAACCCAAATTCAAAGTTTTTAAACTTTTGAACCTTAACATAATTGTAGAACTTATTTACAAATACCACCCACCCAAGACACCCACCACTCTCTCCAGTACCATTGTCCCTCCCATCCTTGTCACATCCCTGAGAACAACCATTCTTCTATATAATAACAGTAGTAGAAAATATAATAACAATAACAACAGTGACCTCCCCCACAAAACCCACTCAGCCCCCAACAGCAACCCATTCCCAAACTTGAGACTATCTCCAACCTCCCGTGTCCCATCCCCAAAAAAGGGAAACATCTCACAAACCACTACTTCTTGTGGAGTAGCCAGGGGCCACCCATCTGGATCTGTAATAGTATACTAAATAAAGAGAACTGGATCTAATGAATAATAAGGACCCCTCCTTAGAACCCCTCTTAGAATTGGGTTTAAGGAGAGACGAACCGAACAGGCCCACAAAACTTGAAGGACTAACTGCTGACCTGAGATGTTGTCTTTGGTGAGAAGAGGCTCCCGTAACCCAGCCCAAAACAACAAGGAGAAGACCTGGTCCATGGTGTAACTATTCACAAATAGGGACCCCCCCCAGGGAGAAGAAGAAAGGGGGCCAGCAGACACATGGAGTTGTTTCCATAGGTGCCCCCCCCCGCATGCTAGGTACAGAATTTGACTATCATTGCTTAGTCTAACCCAGTAAGAACAGGCAGGTGACCCTGAAAAAAATATTAATTTGTATACTTCCCCCAGTGCAACACAAGGACCATCAGGGGCCCCAGACCTACCAGACAATATATTCGATCCCTCCTACACATCCCCCCAATTAATTATATAAAAAGTGTGCACAGTAAAAACAAAGAGTTGCATGGATTGAAAAGAGCTCTCCTTCAAGCTAAATAACATTAAATGGAGCCATCCCATTACCCCATGACATGCCCAACATTGTTTCCAAAAAAATTAAGATTGAAAAAAGATGAGAGAACAATTCCGAGAGTGGCATACGCAAATGCTGCAATCTGTCAGTATTTGAGGCTGTAACATAACCAATTAGAACAATAGGCTGTTGGGAAATTAGGGTTAAAGAGACATGTGAAGAGAACATAAAGTAATTAAGCAATGTCTATTGGTTGGTATGATAGTCTGTTCAACCAGTCCTGGTAACTAATTGAAATGTCTTATCAAACGGGAGAAAACACAGCTGCAAGCAAACAAAGCAAGACTCCTATTGTCCTAGTTGGAAATTTGTGCTCTCTTGGAATCCTCAACTGGTATGGTGAATAAGACTTTACAAGTCTGTCTCGATGTATAGAACACCGTTAAGTCCTCTGCAGCCATAATTAAAAGTCTAACACAGCATTTCACAGTGTCTTTGTGAATGGCAATGAAGCAAGTTAGTCATTCATTGCCATCAGATAATTAAGTTGCTGAAATTTTATATGATCTACTCCTGTTCAAAGAAAAGAAAAAAAGGTCTTACCCCTGAACACTGTACATGTTCTACTTTCAGCTCCAGATTTCGTCTTGATCGATGCAGTCCACACACAATACAAATCAAGCTCAGGAGTCTCCTGAGTGCACCGGGGGAGGAGAAGGAGGAGATGCCATGTGGTCTCGCCATGATAGGCTGGGATTCACCTATTACAGACCGTGAAGAAGGTAACACCCTCCCCACCATAATCCAGTCACACTCTCAAAGGTCCGTTAAGGCAAATGGCAACTAAGGTGCCCAACTCTCAAGAGTTGGAAGATCTGGGTGATCCAGAGTGTTCCAAGCTGTTCTTCTCCAATTCTGCCTTGATGTAGGTAAGAGCAGCCTTCAGGTCCATGAATGAATGGACAGTTTTGTTGGGCACTCTGATAATCGGTTGAGCTGGGTGGACTAAGGAAAAGGGACACCATAATGCATGGAACCTTCTTTTCACCTTCATAAATTTCTGGCGCACTTGCTGCAGGAGCTTAAAAAAATCTGTAAAAATTTTCCCCTTGTGATCATCCGCCAGGATATAGTTCACTTTTTTTGCTGCTGCCAGGACCCACTGCCTATCCTGGTACCTTAAAAATGTAATAATCATGTGCCTTGGACATTTGTTAGGGATGGGACATTTTATCTGTGGGCCTGCTGAATTTCCAATACTGTGCCCTCCAGTAGTTGCAAGGTGTTAACCAATCATTTCTGCATATAGGCAACACTGTCCCGGCCCTCCGGCCCCTCTGGGAAACTGACCAATCAGACATTACATCTCTGTTTCCAGTTTTTGTTTTTGTTTTTTTTGAAATTTAAATTTATTGAGTTTAAAAAAACAAAATAACAACAACACAATACAAAGCACATCAAGGAAGTACAAGAAAAAAAATTGGAATGAATGGTACAACCAAAGAACTACCCTTCCCCCCAACATATCCAAACCCCCATACAAAAAGAAGTAACACAAAATCCCAACCCCCCCAAACCCGATCCCACCCACAATCCCACTAGCCCACCTACCACAAATACAAGAAACAATGTACAATGCCTAACATTCACCCCCAACAAACTACCTCCTCCTCCCTCGGTGCACCAAACAAACACCAAACAATGTCTGGATAAAGCAACATATCACATTTCAAATCTTGACATTTGTATAAAAGCAAGACACTCCTAATAACCAGGATTAACATAATTCTTAAACTAAAAGGCAGACATAAGGAGTCGGGTCTAGAATTATGTAAGTTAAGTCAAACACAGGGCTTGGAATTTACTCCATCTCCTCTGAAAAGGTCCAAACGACATTTAAGACTAGCAATCAACCTTTCAGATTGGAGATATGAAGCCAGTTCAGTCAACCAATCAGCAAATGACAAGGCCAGTTGGTCAGTCCATGTCTTAAACCAGTTTTTAACAGCCATAGACACCAAAGCCATATAGTATCTACATTCAGCACTATCTATACGGAGAAATCACCTAGAATACATATCTCAGGAGAGAAAAAACGACAGACCCAGAAGAGGATCAAGATAATCTCGGACCAGAGACCACAAGGGGGCAACTTTAGGACAATCCCAAAACATATGGATTAAGTTACCATCCCCTTCAAACACCTGAAACACTTTGAATGAGAGACCCTCTTAAGCTGAAAGAGTTTAACCGGTGTATAATAGAGGTTATTAACAATGTAATATTGCGTTAACCGCAACCTATCCTGAGTATGATATCTATAAAGATCTTTCCAAATACCAGACCAATCCAGGGAAATATCAGGTAGAAGGTGTGCCCACACACCCGAGCCTTCAACCGTATCCAGCAAGTTATAATTCAGAAGGAAAGAATATATCAGAGAAACAGAATGGGATTGGGAGGCAAGATTGATAATTCCAGAAAAGAAAGGATAAACAGCCGAATCCTTAAAGGTGGTACCAAATCTCCGGCCGATCAGATGTCTCAATTTATATACTTTAAAAATATCTCTCCTAGGTATATCAAATTTCTCCAGAATATCCGGCGGGAAGAAAGATGAGGTCCTGCTAAAGAAATGCTCAAGTCTGGCCTCTCTGATTTGTGGTAGCCAATCCGGGGTAATCCATGAAGTACCCAATTTAACATTGGGATTACGAATAACCGGTTGTCCCAGGTCTGAAATAGCGGAGACATGGAAAAACTTTAAACATTGCACAAGCGACTTAAGAGCAGCCATCATCACACTGTCTGACACCCAATATGAAAGTACCTTTGGGGATAAATAAAGTAGAGCAAACCTATCTGGTTTAATCTCAGAGAGAGAGGCACATTCAAGTTGAAGCCAAATTGGACAGGATGAGTCTGATTCAGTAGAGAACCATCTTCCCAACTTAGAGAAGTGAGCCGCCCAATGGTACAACAGGAGATTAGGTAATCTAAGACCCCCCTTTCTCCCTAGGAAGCAATAATTTAGCATAGGAGCACCTAACCCCTTTCCCCTGCCAAATGAAATTAGAAAAAAGCACATGAAACTGCTGAATATAAGAGATAGGAAGCCAAAGGTTAACCAAGTTCAATGGATAGAAAATCCAAGGGAGAACATTCATTTTAAGAATATTTATTCTACCCCAAAGTGAGATGGGAAGAGCTGACCAGCGCTGTAAATCCTGAGAAACCGAGTCCTTGACTCTGTCCAAGTTTAACTTTCTCAAAAGAGAAGGATCAGTAGAAAAATAAATCCCTAAATATTTGATAGACCTAGGGGCCCATTTCATCCCAAAAGAAGAAAATTCGGACTTTTTAGTATATACATTAAGAGGAAAGATTTCAGATTTGGAAATATTCAACCTATAACAGAGAAAGTACGAACCTCTCAACAATACCAATCACCTTCTCAACGACTCAGCCGGATCTGCTAAATGTAAAGAATATCATCATGTAAGCAGAAAGAACCAGTTCCCTTGATGTAACCTAAGACCCTTAACCTGGGAAGAAGCCTTAAGCCTAATAAGTAGAGGTTCCAAATACAAATTAAATAATAAAGGAGAAAGGGACATCCCTGCCTGGTGCGGTATATAAGCGAAAAAGGGAGGAGAACACCCCATTACAATAAATTCTCGCAGAAGGGCTACTATAAAACACCCGAATCCAATTTAAAAAAGCAGGCGGAAAACCCATTCTCTCCATAACTGCCCAGAGAAAAGACCAGTCCACACGGTCAAAGGCCTTTTCGGCATCAAGGGAGACCAAAGCAGCCAGATATGAAACGGATTGGGCATATTGAGAGATATGCAACAGAGTCCTCAAATGATCGGCCGCCGATCTGCCAGGGACAAAACCGACCTGCTCAGGGCTCAACAGACCAGACCAAACCCTCCTGATTCTTTCAGCAAGTATTTTAGCAAGAATTTTCATATCATAGTTTTGAAGAGAGATTGGTCTGTAATTGGCTGGATCCGTGAGAATCTTATCAGGTTTAGGGATTAAAACAATTATAGCTTCGAACAATGAGGGATCCACATCCGGAGCTACCGATAGGTACTCATATAATTTAAGAAGAGTAGGTATCAAATCCTTAGCAAAGGCCTTATAAAAATTAGCCGGGAGACCATCAGGGCCCGGTGTTCGGTCGGGAGCGAGGGAAGCAATTGATCTCTCAATCTCCTCCAACGAGATTGGAGCCAACAAAATAGCCTGCTGGGCCTCTGATAAGCAAGGGATATCGATCTCCCTCAAATATTCGTTTAGATCCGAAAGGGAGTGCGATATAGGAGATTTACTGTAAAGGTCCAGATAATACTCCTTAAAAATATGTGCAATTCCTCTGGGTGAAGTGACAACCATACCGGATGAGGAGAGTAAAGAAGGAATAATCCTGGAGCTTTCCAATGCCCGTAGATGCAAGGCCAGGATTTTACCGGACTTCTCCCCTTGTTCAAAATATTTGGCTTGAGTTTTTAACAAACAATACTCCGTTTTCTCCTTCAAAAGATCCAAGTATTCATTCTTAACTGATAAGAGCTCTTTAAGATCAGTTAAAGAAGAAGTTGAGGAATATTTAGCCTCCAAATCCCTGATTTTACCCATCAAAGATAAGGAGTTTGCCAGCCCTTTTTTCTTTCTAAGGGAAGCCATTTTAATAAGCTCGCCCCTGAGATAACATTTCAAGGCAGACCAGACCATATCCAGCCTCGGAGTAGAATTAAGATTATCTACCAGAAAGAAGGAAATCAGGGAACTAATATCAGACACATTTTGAGGATCCTTCAACAATTGAGTATTCAGCCGCCAAACTGAATCTCGGGAGAAATCCGGGGCTAAGGAGAGCTTGATCCAGACGACAGCATGGTCCGATAAAATAATTGGGTCAATACCAGATAAACAGAGACTCGGAAGAAAGGAAGTACTAACTAATACCATATCCAACCTAGATTTAGTACCATGCGACTGAGAAAGGAAGGAAAAGGCTCTAAGAGAAGGATTGGCATGTCTCAAGGGGTCACATAGACCCAGCAGCGATCTCAATTCCGAAAAGGCTCTATAAGCCGGGGAAGGGGGGTGCCTATCCTGAGGGTCTCTATCTAGAATGGGTGAGCAGGGAATATTCCAGTCCCCACCCAATATAAACTGAGCAGGAAGAAAGTTAGCCAATTTATCAGCAAGGGACATGAAAAATCCCGGGTCACCCCCCCGGGCCATATATAGAACCCAGAACAACGTTGTCCCCATTAAAAGAGCCCTTAACCAACAAAAACCTCCCCTCTGGGTCTGACACAGTCATCTCTTTGGTAAATAAGACATGTTTCTTGACTAGAACCGCCACCCCTTTACTAAAACAAGAATTACCCGCAAGATAGGACTGAGAAAAGCCAGAACGAGATAATAGTTTGGTGTCACCATGGCTGAGATGAGTTTCCTGCAAAAAAGAATATCAATTTGCAGTAGTGAACAATGTTTAAACATCTGCAAGCGCTTAACCAGATCCCTAAGTCCTGACATTCCAAGAGGCTATTTTAGTATTCATAGCCATTTTAGATACAGTATACAAAATTCAAATATCCAGACACAATCAGGATTACAGGAAAGAAAAAGGTGCACCCTAAAAGGAAAGACTAGGAATATCATATAGTACCCAAACAAACCAAGCTTTAGTCCCAACAGGGAGAACCCCCCCATTTTAATCCCCCGGAAACAGTACATTAAACTAAATTGGGAGATTAAGCTGGCCCCTCTATATATCCCCAGCCCACCATTATTTATAGCAAAGTAAACCCCAATCCAAAACAATCCCAAACAAGAATTACAGAAGACATGTTCCCTCCCATAACAGCACACCCTACTAAACCAAATGTCATATAAAATACCAAGGAGAGCATTCATCAGGCCCACCCCCACCCATTAAAACCCGACCTCCCCATAATAGACGAGACCATACAAAACATAAGAAATAACATCTGTCGGTCCCAACCCCCCCCACCCAACAAAGACCAAATCCACAAAGCCAGAACAAACCAGTCGGTAACAGGAAGACCTCCCTCCCCCTCCTGAGTCCAGAAACCCAACATATATCTACGAAGAATCAAATCAACTCCCCCACCCACAAACATCCAATACCCCAAACAAACCAAAAATAACTATATATAGCAGTGGCCGAGCATGAAAACCTATAAAACAAGCTAGGCCTAAGAGCTGAACCTCCCGACCCTCATTCGAACCTCCGATTCCCCAGCATAGAGTACGAGTACCAGTATGCAAAATAGTTCGTCAAAATCGATGACAACAAACATCCACCATCCAAACATAGCACACCCCAACAATCCCAATACCAGGGAGAGGTTAGCCGACCCCCAACATGTGGCTCATGATTCCACATCCAGCGAGCAGACAGTCTTAGACCGAGGCCCCCCGCCCACCCCGGCACCGATAACCGATGAGATAAGCAGGCAAAGGAAGAGACATTAAAGGAAACCAGATAGGAAGGGGGTACAAAGTCACAACTCCTTCCCACAATAAAACCCCATCCAACCATATCTCTCCCTTTCCTGCCCCACAAACCATGAACAAGGCCTAAAAAATCAGGAACAAAGGAGCAAAGCCTAGGACATCTCCCCAAAATTGGAGGCATCAACCCATGAAGCTGATAGAACAAGAGGCACAGCGCAAAACTCAATCCCAAAGAAGAACAAATCTGTACTTTCAAGGCTTGACATTACCATGTACCCACTACTCCCATAGCTCGGCCACAGAAACATACCTTCAGAGAGGGATGGAGTACAGCCTTTGGGCAAATCCAGAAACAACTCTAAAAATAAGGGACAGCCAAGAGGCACTCATCCAGCCCCAATATAGCCAAACGGTCCCCCCGCGTCTACCCCAGAAAAAATACATTTTAAAATAACCAACTTACCCATTATCCAGGCAACCCACAAAAGGAAATCATAAAATCCAAAAGGATCAATGAGGTACTGGACCCCTAGAAACATCAACCCAGAACCACTGTTTCCAGAGGGACCGGCAAGATAGAAGAACCAAACTGGTCCGTCCACCAGGAAGTCACCCCCCGGAAACAGTAACCATAAAAGAAAAGGTTCCGTCGCGGGAAAGCCTGAGTGGGAACAGCGAAGGGGCTCCCAGCCATCTAAGAAAACCACTCATCACAACCAGAACCAGACCAAACAACCCAAAGAGGAGAGACAGAGAAGCAAGAAGTAAGAGAGACCAAGAGAAAGACCAGAGGCAGGAATAGACCGGAGAGAGAAGGTAAGACCGAGAGACACCCCCAAACAGCCAACACAGTAAAACCGTGAACATTTATTATAGCAAGCCAAAATATACATATTTAAAGCAAAGGGATCATAACCCCACAGGATCATCACATTCCTGCATTAAAATAAAAACAGGAGTTCTTTCAGCCAGTCGACTTGAACAGATCCGGTAATTTAGTAGCCAGTTCCTTGAGGGCCGCCGGGAATTAAAGCTGGTAGCCATGCCTCCAACAGTGACCTTGAGAACACCGGATAAATCATCCTAAAGGGATGGAGGCAGCTATTAGCTTCTGCACTACAGGATGAGTAAGCTGCCCTCTTTTCCGGGTTTCTTTAGGTAGATCCTAAGTAATCGAATTCTGGATGTGCCCTAAAGGACCTCTTTAAGTTCGCGATTTATTATAAGCGTGCTGTCTTTCCAAATAACTTAGGAACTTAACGATAATGGGACGTGGGGGGGATCCAGACGGGGGCCTAGGTCTCAGGGAGCGATGGGCCCGTTCTATGTGATAAGAGAGCTGATAGGAGATGGGCCCACAACCTTGTTCAGGAACCTCTGCAAAAAGGCCATCAAGTCTGGGCCTCTTCCATCTCAGGTTAGCCCAGAATTATTAAATTGTTCCAGACATGCCTTCTAAGTCTTCAGTTTTAGCTTGCAATTTTTAATCTGATGTTTAAGCTCAATGACTTGGCTTCCGGTTTCGTCCTCCACTACTCCGATGAGAAAACTCTAGCCTCCATATCGAAACTCTAGTAGAGACAGAGGAGAGATCGGCAACGCGAGGGACTTAAGTCAGCCAGTCAGTTCTTTCAGAATATCTTTCAAAGGAGGAGCTCTGGAGGAACCTATCCTCCAAGTAAGGGAATGGCCTGTTGCACTCTGTCCCCACTTCGCTCAGATTTAGCAGTGCCCTGGTTGCGTTGTTTCTTTGCAGCTTTCTCCGGGGATGCAGGAGGTGTGTGCTTGACTGAGGCCTGCTTCCCATCCACCTCCATCCCGATATTATAAACAATTATTTCGTCCACAAAACTCGTTTTGCGATAGCAGGCAACTTAATCAGACGTCTCCTGAACAAAATTCCTGCTTTAATGCCAAGATGATTCAAAAGACAGCCAGGAAAGGTGGCTAGAGGGGAGAGCTCAGAAATCCAGCTGCTGTCTAGCTAGATGCCATCACGTGACCTCTCTGTTTCCAGTTTTTGTGATCATCCAGTGCAGCTTATACAATTTCTATGTCCATTAGAGCTTGTTGGAAGGAAGGATCCATTCTATGCAGTGACCTTTTGGGCACTGAGCCAACTCTCTAGCTCAGTTATGTGGCCCTCATGTTTCTTAGTGCTATCCTCCATAGTGTTAATAGCTTGCTGCAGGTGTGATAATTGTGCAGTAATGTTCTCAAAGACCACCTGCATTTGAGTTTTTAGGTCGAATGATTAAAGTCTCCATGCTAGCGTTTGCAAATGAAGAGTGCTCAGTCATCATTGCAGCCTCCTTCAAAGGAATGTCCAGGAGCTGACTGGCCATGGCAAGGGTTACTGGATGCTCCAGGCCTGTCTGTTGATTGATCTCACATGCAGGTTTGAAAGTAAGCTGTGACTGCTTTTTCCCAGATTTAGCTGAGGATGCCATTAGATAGCATTAGGTAGCCTGAAGGTAGATCAAACTGTTTTTTCTGAGGGGAAAATGAGGAATTGATCCAGATGAGTGCAGAGCTCCCTCAAAGTGTGGCCATCTTGTTCCCTGGCATGGCCATGCCCCCTCCTTCTCAATATGTAGCACCCTATTTTTGACTGCATTGAATCTGAGACTCCAGAACTTTGAACAATCTCTGATCCATCTGCCTACTGTGTCTCTGGTGGTTTGTTCAGTTGAATTTCTTTATTTTTTATATATACTATGCCTTTTCTTGTGGTGGACTGCCAAAGGCCCCTGTACCCTCCAGACCCCCACCTCACCCCCAGGACTTGCCGTTTCCAGTGATCCCCCAGGCTTGCCCCCCCCCATGGTTGGGACTGTCAGGAAAATGTGGACCCTCACAACACAACAAGGGTGCTGGTAAGGAGCACCTACTGGCATTGCCTCCCTGGCTTATCCCCCAGGGTGGGGCATGGAATTGGGCTGTACTGGATGGATGTTGGCGCTAGGTCACTGGAGAGAGCCACAGTGGAAGAATGGGGCTGGAGGACTGGAGCATCATGAAGACGGCTGCCATTTTTGAAACTAGGTACCCCACAAGGGTGTGGCATGCAATGACATGAGGTGCTGAAGCGCCAACATCCGGCATGTCCCCCACAGCTACTAGGCCTCAGTGGCTGCTGGACCCCAGCCTCTGCCAGGAGTCAGACAGGCATCAAGTGCTCGCTGACCCATCCCCCGGAGGAGGAGAGCATTCCGAGGGATGCTCAATCCTCCCCCCCCTCCTGCTAGCCCTCCGACTCTCAGATCTGTTCTCAGCTGATGATTAAAAATCTCAGTTTGGGACAGCCCATCAGTGCAGTGGTTGGATTTCTGCCTGTGATGCCGGTGATCCAGATTTGGGAATGGACCCAGGGCACTGGAGGGCTGGTCAGGGAGAGAACGCTTGAGCATCTGACGACTGTTCACCTTCTCTTGGGGAAGATATGGAGATGACCCGGTGCTTGCTGACTACTGGGGGAGGCCGGTGGGCATGGCAACGCTTGGGTCCCACTGACTAATGGGACATGGTGAATGTCAGCTTATGCCTTAACATCAGTGGCACACCATGCCCCCAGGAGCAAACAGGAAAAAAGTTCTCCACTGCCGACTGCATGGTGGTTGCTGGCTCCTGTTGCCACAGAAGCCTAGAGAGACAGCCCAGGACCACCTCAGCAGCACCTGGGCACAGAAAAAGGAGTGTGCTGGCCAACTCCCACTGGTGCCTATCTCCCTCGGAGGAGGGGAACCCACCCAGCGAAGGGTTAAGCCGGGTTACCCAGGGGGCTGCGATGTGGGGTGGTGGTGGCAGGTCTCAGGGGCAGGTTGCGTCAGAGCACAGGAAGCCCGGAGGAGATGCCAGCTAGGAGCCAGGGAGGCGCAAAAAAAAATCTCAATTCACTTTTTGTAGGAGTAAGAGATTTCAGAGTATACTGGTAAACATTTTTCCTCAATAAATCAGGTTCCATTACAAATATCAGTGTCTGGGTATATGTTGCTGCATGTCTAATGACTGCAGTGTTTGTCTCCAACAGTCTCTGCACTACCTGTATTTACCCTCTCCTGTTTCTGTAAAGCACTTCATGTTAAAAGGATGTTAAACCATTCGTACATCTAATAACTAAAAAGGATTTGCAAAACAATATGAATTGCTAAGAATATTTTAAAAAATACAAATGTTATACAAGGCCTGAGATACATATCAAAAATGCTTGCTAATCCTTGGTGTCTGTTATCAACATTTTTTGACAATTGTATGCTTGCCCCAAGGCAGTTGTTCTTTGACTTTATTTGCAATAGCAAAAAAAAAAAATAGACTAACTGACTGTTATATTAGTCAGCTTGTCCTTTGCCCTTAAGTAGGCAAAGCCCATATTTCATTCTCCCAGAGCAACTCCTGATATGATAGGTAAAGTACCAGAAAAAATTAACAGAAATGATGAAGTAATCCCCCAGGAAACCATACTGCAGCTGAACATGATGAGTGCTGAAATGCACTTTAGCAGCCTTTTCTGGTCATATTGCTGTGTATGATTTAGTCTGATTACATTTTCATCTACTATGAGTGTGGTCTGGAGAAGAAGCTTACTGTAAATATGCAGTGCAGTGTTTGTATTTTTGTCTTCACTACTGTACTATAATTTGCTGTACTGCACAACAGTGCACTGTACTAAAGTATAATACATGGCAAATCAGAGAGAACACTACACATTTTATACTGTACTACACTATACTGTACTGTACTGTACTTCACTATATAATATTAATTTGTACTATGCTATGCTATGCTGTGCTAGTGGTATGATATTTTCTGTTGCAGACTGCCTCAGGGCTGATCTGCAGATCATGTCACAGGCAATGGGGCAGGCAATTAAAAGATCAAAAGAACAACAAAAGTCCTTTTGTTCTTTTAGTTGTGCCACGTGGCACTGTGCTGTGATATACCATGCTGGCCATATGGCAGAATAATAACATGCCGCTGGTCTCATAGTATAATACTCTTCGATAATGTACTGCATTACATTGGACTATACTACATCATAGTGATCTGCTACACTGTACTATACAATACTGTACTAAACTATACTACAGTATAATACACTTTACTACATTACACTGTACTAGATGGTATCCAGTGATGATATCGACTGTAAATGAGCAACTGTCAAAACAGTGACTCATTTACAGTGCTACCATTTTGGACTACCCTGTAAGGATAATGAGAGGATGCGATGGCTATAGTAAGGATGAGCGAGGGAGGGCAACTGGAAGGGGGTGGTATAGAGAGGGGAATGGGAGGGATAGGGAAGTGGGTTTTTGTGGGGTAGTGTGCCTTGCTGCCACTGAGCTAGCCATGTGGTGTGGTGGTGAGGGTGGCTAGCTGCGGTGCAGCAGGTACTGGATTGGGGCTGGGGATCAGGGAAAGTTATTACTGCCACTGTAATTTTATTTAATATTTTAAACTATCTCCCCCTCTCCAACATGCACCCCTCTGGAGTTGGTTATCTTTAGTCGGAGGTGAAGCCCCCCGTGAAGGGGGGGTGCGGTGGGGAGCAGCTCCCCCCTGCATAAACAGTATTTTAATTTGTCGGATGTCTGGTCACATATTAGTGTACATTGCTGATTTGCTTTTAAGCGATGTACACTCACAGTAACAGCGATCACTGTTTTGCGATCGCTGTTATGACATGGAACCATACTAGACTACATTATACTAAACTATACTATATGTACCATACTAAATTGCACTGTGCAACACTACATTATACTAAACTATACTATATTTAACATACTACACTGCACTGTACTACACTACATTCTACTAAACTATACTATATTTACTGTGGAGGGGCTGCAGGAGAACCTGACCAAATTGCATGAGTGGTCGAATGTATGGCAGTTGTAGTTTAATGCCAAAAAGTGCAAGGTCTTGCACTTCAGGGCTAACAACCAGGGGAGGAGCTATCAGCTGGGGGTGTACAGCTAGAATGCACTGAGGAAGAAAGAGTTGTAGGGGTGCTTATAATGGGGAGGATGAACAACTCAGCTCAGTGCAGGAGGGTGGCAGCAAAAGCCAACAGGATTCTGGAGTGTACAGCAAGGGGAATCTCCTCGGGAAATAAGGAGGTGATCCTACCCCTCTACAGGTCGCTGGTCAGGGTGCACCTGGAATACTGCGAGCAGTACTGGTGCCCATTCTTGAAGAAGGACATCAGATTGCTGGAAGGGGTACAGCGGAGGGTGGCAAAGATGATCCAGGGATTAGAGGGATACTCCTATGAGGAGAGGCTGGGTGAGCTGAACATGTATTCCCTGGAGGAGAGGAGGGACGGGGGGGACATAATTGAAACCTTTAAATATTTGAAGAGGATTAACAAGGCTAGTAAAAAAGGGATTTTCCAGATTAGAAGGAGGAGGATAACAAGAGGGCACCAGATGAGATTGGAGGGGGGAAGATTCAAGTGGGAAGTCAGGAGACATTATTTCACTGAGAGGGTGGTGGATAAGTGGAATACTCTGCTGGAGGAGGTGGTAGCCTGTAGCATGGTAGACAGTTTTCAGAGGGGATGGGCAGAGTTCAAGGGGGGGCTATTTGTGAGTAGGGGAGGGAGGGGTGGGTGGGGCAGCTGTAAGTTGAGGGGCTAGCTGCACAATCGAGCAGACGCGATAGACCATGAGGCCTGTTTCTGCTGGTGTTTTCGTATGTTCATATGTTCATATGTACTATACTGCATTATGCTGTACTGTACTACATTACATTATACTATTCCATACTACAGATTAATACACTGTACCACACTACACTATATTACATTACACTGATCTATGTTATACTACACTAAACTGTACTGCATTACTTTACACTTATCTGTAGTATATGTTTTTCCCATAGGACTGCAGTGGAGTTTGAAACTCATAATACCATTGTTCTGATGTTAAGTCACAATACTGTTGATGTGATGTCAAAGCAATAATATTACGATTTTGAATCCATGAAACTCATGCTGTTCGCACAGTTTGAAATCACCACCTGTGAAACGCCAAACTGTTCAAGTGTTCCACGCTCAAGAAGTGGTAAGGGGCGACAGAAGGAGACTTCATGTTATTTATGCTTATTGGGAGTGATACACTAATGTGGACCCGGTATGAGAGATTCGCACATATCTGGCCTGTGTAGCTGTGCACCTGCAGACACATCCATGTGCCCCTGCAGGATGCCTATCTGTGACTCTGCCCCCAGTGCGCATGCTCACGGGGAGCAGTTCGGAGGACCCAGGTGGGCATCCAATCGGATGCCCATCCTGGGTCCTGTAGTGAATACCATGCTCTCACAAGCAGGGGATTCTGGGATGGTGGAGACAGGAAGTATGGGCCAGTGCCCAAATGGTTGTCCACAGCCCTTCCTGTCTGTCCAGATGGTTGGGGTAGCATGATGGGGGGGCTCTGTTGCCCCGCAACCTGCGGGTTTTCTGAGTGGTGGTGCACAAAAGATATGGTAAGGTCCTTGCTGCTGTATCATGTGCCCCCTCATCTGGCAGTCTGCACCTTTGTGAATGGCACAGAGTGCGAGCATGCCCACAGACACGTCCCTAGACAGGTCATGCGTGTACTTGCATGGTTGGCTGGGATGTCCAGTGCGGAAGGTGCACAAGCCCTGTCTGTGAATGCCTCTAGGGTCTACTGGACTTCCCATATGCAGCATTCTGACTTAGGGTTGCCTACACATTGCAGATATATGGTGTATAGGCAATCAAACCATTCGTGCATAGACCCACTGAGAGGGATGGTGACTGCGCCTGTTATAATTGGGGGGGGGGCACATTCTGTGTCAACATATCTTTACAGTTGTTAGTGTACCATGGTTGGGAGCCAATAGAGGAGGGTGCTTCCTGTGTCAAACTTGAGTCACTGTTGCAATTGTGCCATTCCCATCATGGCTGGAAGTCAATGGGGGGGCGCTTCCTATGTAAAAGTCAAGTCGCGACTATGAGTGTGCTATGGCTGTGACTGAAAGTGCACTCTGCCCTTGATCGAGTGGCTGGATCACAGTGTGTATGAGTTGCAGACTAACAGAAAGAGAGCCATGTATTACAGAAAACAACATATGGCTTGCTATCTGATACGGAGCATTTCACTCCATCTCAGGATTCCAATGACTTCATAACTTCTTGAGCTTCACTCATGAAGGGTTTGTCGTCACTGGAATCCCTAGATAAAGTTACAGCTCCATAACAGATAGAGAGCCATATGTTACTCTGTTTTACTGTACTGTGCTGTACTATACTGTACACTGTACTACACTACACTACACTATATCACATTTCAGTCCATCACACTTCACTACACTACACCATACTATGCAACACTGCACTGTACTACATTTAATTATGTAATAGTATATTATTGAGTGCTGTATGGATATCTATATGCTCCAGAAACACTGTTGTACCACTGTTCTGACATAATAAAAAAGGTTTTGTACCAAGTGTGGTGCAGCAACTTTTGATGCCTGAATATTGGACAGGCCCAAGAGAAGTGTCATACCCGACACTGAGTAATGAGTTATCACTGTTTTCTGTTTATGTTTCAATGAGTGCTACCAGTTTATGCTACCTTGCCAGCAACACTGATTGGCACACACTGTAAACATGAAATGACGAGGACTGGTATCTCAGCACTGGACATGTTTTACTACTAAAAAATATAAAAAAGCCTGCCCAGTTGCATGGAGGGCTGAGGCAGTGATGTCTTATCTCCTGCTACACCGGTGACCCGTGTTCATGGTGCGAGCATGTCATCGGGGGTTGGCCGGGGAGGGAGAGGATCAAGTGTCTGGAGGACAGTTCTCCTCTCCTGGGGAGGGTGGGGAACAGAGACTGGCACCTGCTTGACACCTAGCGGAGGCTAGGTGTTGGCATGCCAGGTCCTATACAATGGGGGACAGAGGAGAAACAGCCGACCAACATGCTGCGTGTGGATGTTCACGCAGCTCTGCCATTGTTGGCGCTGCATGCTCCCCTCCGCAGGGAAAAGTGGAAAAATCTGGTCCCATTTGCGTGGCATGAATGGCCATCCTCCGCAGGCACCGCCCTCGAGAAGACACCTACCCGACACTAGATCCACACTTGGCAGGTTGAGTTGGGGGCTCCCCATTAACCTGCTATGGAGGGTAAGCCATGGGATTACACAGGAGGTGGTCTGAAGTTCAGGAGATGGGGCTGGGAAGACAGCAATGAGTTAGGGCCAACTGGGACAGGGGAGAAAAAGTATAGCAAGAAAACCAAAAACAAACAAACAAACAAAAAAATATATAAAAAAGATAAGCTACCATAATTGGCATTTTTGGGGCAGACCTAGCCAACTCCAGGAGTCTTTAGCCCGAATAACCCAACCCCTCCCCCACCCCCTCTTCCCACCTCATCCTCTCCTACACCACAATCCCCCCTCCACCTCCTAACCCCCACCCTCTCCTGCCCCAAATATTCCCACCCCAATTCCTCTCCTGTACAACCCCATCCATTACCATACCACCTACCTCCCTTGCTGTTTATCCCAACCTCCTTTCACACCTCTTCCCACTCCAGTACCCTTCCCCAGCCTGTTCCCCCCACTTGCCTCCTACTGAGATCCAGCTTGCACCCCCAATGCTGCTAGCATCACTGCAGCAACTCCCCCATCACTCACCCTCCCACAAAACGACAATGCCGTCCTTAGGCTGCTCCCCCACCCACTCCCCCTCTGTATAGCTAGTCCCCATCTGTATAGTCAGTACTCCCAGGGGCCTGATGACCCTAAATTGACAGACTAAAGCACTTCCTTTGAAACTGTTTCCTTTGTTTGAGCTGTATCCTGAATGTTCCCTCACTGAAATGCTTTGTACCCTTGAAACCATGTTCCTCCTATTTTATTTGTAACCTGACTGAAGCAAACTGTTCCTTCAATGTATTCTAACACGTATCATTCAAATGTATGCAACTGATATGCTTTGTCTAACTTTGTTTGTAATGTCTGCAACCTGTATGTTTGACTAATTGCTTTGTGTATGACCTGAAAGCTTTGTAAACGACTCCCAGGACTCAAAGGTATTAATCCTAAACTGTAATAAATAAATAAATAAAATAAAGACCTTGGCAGGACACATGTTGCTTTTTTTTTTTGTGAACAGATAAAAAAATCAATCAGCAGACTTGTGTTGGGGGCAGACACACAGTCAGTAACTCCTAAAATTTAAAACTACTGTGTATAATACTGTATAAAAAGTAAAGTCTGAGCCGATCCAGTGGTGTGGAGTGCTGAGGCATCTTTTGCCTTACTTTCTACCAAACTGGCGACCCATGTTTGATGGCAAGCATGGGTTGCCAGGGGTTGGCTGGGGGGGAGGGCTGTTTGAGGATTAAGCAGCCACGTGGCAGCTCTCCTCTCCCAGATCAGGGAAGTTAATCTATCCAGCCTTTGACTACCACCATGTGGAGGCATTGAGCCTCCATGCACACGTAATGTCCCTGCACTGGGGCTCTGGGGACATAAGGGGTGGAACAGAAGAAAAACAGAAAAAGGAGCACCGGGGCAGGCACATGATGCCCCTGATATGGAACAGGGCTGAACAAAGTCCTCTCAAGGAGGGGACCATTGCCAGCCTGCTCCGATGCCCCATTGGGAAGAAACACCAATATGAAAAACAAAATAAAGTCTGGCTAATCATGTATGGACTAAGCTATTTTTCCATCTCAGGGTTTGAGATGCTATCAGAAAGCTATCAAGCTTCTCTGACAAGGTCTACGGTGTCCTGGCACAGAGGCGCTGGATGCCACACCTCATGCCACGCTGGTGACCCGGGTTCAAGAAGGACTCAGGTAGCCAGGGGTTGGCAGGGGTGGGAGAGGATGGAGCATCTGGTGGACAGCTCTCCTCTCCCTGGGGAGGGATCCAGGGTAGCTTGGTGTACTGGTGACCTGGGTACTGGTGACGATGGAGATCCTGGGTACTGCAGGTACACCAGCCAGCGTAAGGGGCAGAGTGCATCAGATGCCAGCAGGGCAGCTGTGCGCAGGCATCATTGCATGCTGCACTCTGAGGGGGAAAAAAAATAAATAAATACTCCCACTTCCGGATAGGCGATAGCACCCTCCAGGGTTCCCACTGTCACATGCCCAAAGTTGGGCTCAGTCCTCCGGCTCTCCCGATCTCTCCGGCCTGCCTTGGTCCGGCGATGGTAGCGCTCCTGGGTCAATGGATCGGGTAGGCAGAGGGAGTGTCTGTCCCCTATTCTCTGGAGGGGAGAGCTTCAGACAGGGCGGTAGAGGTTTGGCGGTGTGAGAGGAATGCTAGAGAGAGTTCTGGGTAAGTAGGAGATAAAAAAAAAAAAAACAAGGCCTATGATGTCATTAGAGTCCCTCAATGGGAACACAGCCTTGTACTTGGTTAGTCATATGTTATTCTGTGTGAATGACACTGCATGGCACTGCACTATATGACACTATACTGTATGGTAATACTGCTGCCGAGATCTCTCTTACGGTTGTAAGAGTGGTCTCACATGCATTCTTAACGTATGAGAATCACAAACCCTAGGTGAACTCTTCTGATGTTGTAAGAATGCAAGTGAGACCACTCTTACAGCTGTAAGATGTATGAGTGGTGGTATTAATATATTATTGATCAAGCTCAATCAATACTATACTAATTTTTTTTAAAACCGTACCCAAACGTGTCCATTTCAAGGGATGCTGCACATGAGACACTCTTCACAGAATAAGAGTGTCTAACATGCAGAGGAAAGAAGCGCTCTGATTGGTTGGGAATGCTCCCTCAGTACTATTATGTTCTACACTATACTCCACTGTATTACGCTAAACTGTACAAACTGCATTACTCTGCTCTGTACCATCCTACAATGCACTGCTGTAGACTACACCATGCTCTATTATATTCTACAGTACAATACTGAACTATACTACACTACACTGGTACACAATGTCCTACACTACACAGCAAAGCTGTACACTACACTACTTTGTGCTGAAAAGTAATGTAATTTGGTGTGCTGTGGTGCACTATGCTACTGCATACGATGCAACACAACACAAGGTTGCACTACAGAACACTACTACAGTACACTGTATTGTAGAATACTACATCACATTGAATTGTGAAAGCAATAAGACACGACAGGGTGTGGGTTGTTGACTGATAAGAGCACGCCCCCAGGTGCATTGTTAGGCATGAGGCGCTTGCGCCAACTGACTACAGCAGCTGGGTAGTGCTCTTATCATTCAACAAGCCACACCCTGAACTGTCTTATCGCTCTTATAAAATGGGTAACAACCATTTCTATAACAATTAAAAACTCTGGACACATTATTAAAGATTAAATAATAGTATGTTATTTTATTTGAATATGGTGAAAAATAGTCCCCAGACTTGGGCAGAAGAGTGGTAAAATTGATTGAATAGCAGCTCACTGAAAAATGCTAAACTAGTGAGTTAGAGGGACAGCAATGTATTATTTGAGCAGTTTGGGTCTGCCTCTACCTATGTAATTGTGTTTTCCCACCTTTTCTCTTGTTTATAAAGTATTGCTGTACTACCTACCTTCTTCATCCTGTTTTTTTTCTGTTTTTCCCCTCATTCAAGACATAGAATGTTTATCATGGAATGTTTACCATGGAATACAGGGATTCAAAATTCTGCTCAGTTCCACTGGTAGAATGTTACTGTCCTAGCATACTGTACACACAGACAACAAAGGCCTGTTTTAGAGCCAGTGACTCAATTATTTCACTGTCAGGGCAAGCAGAAGAGATTTCCCTGATGAGCAGGTAAAGACAGAAGGGGGATTTAACACTGTTAGTAAAGAAACAGTTGTAATGAAAACTATAAACAATACTTAATGTTTCTAATGTGTTTATGTGTGTAAGGAGAGTGTGATGATCAGGGAAACAACATTGTTTTATTTTTTATTTAAGGTAGTTTTATTTTTAGGGTCCAGTTGAAGGTTTTTACAGTGTAAAGGTAGCAGCCATATTTATGATGGAAGATCAGTTCTGGTTGCAGAGAGACTGATGGAAGATAGTTCTGGTTGCAGGAGGACTGATTTGCCCATTGTGTAATATGGTTTAGGACCAGGGTGACTGTGTGTATATAGAGATTTAATGTACAGTCAGCTGATGCCTCTTGGCCAATGAGATTTCTTGATTTTTTCTTGCCATTTTATAAACTGTACCATACCACACTATACTATACTGCACAATACCATACAATACAACACAATACAATATAGTATACTAGAAATACAAGGCTCTATTCAGCAATGAGGTAGGCATTCATGCCCGTTGCATGCTGCCTGCCCCTGAAAATGTGTGCCATGATGTGACTTCACAAGCTTAGTACACTGGTGACATTCACTGACCCTGGCCACTCCATATGCACATGCAGAGCACTGCAAAGGGGATAGGCCAGCCAGAGGGCAGAGCTGCACTGTGAAAAAATCTTCTAATTGGAAGCCTGGTCCAGCCAGTTAGTGAATCTCCTGATCCATACATGCAGGAGATCATGAGGTATACAAGACCTCCACGTGGACTGCTATATTCCCTCAGTAGAACTTTTCAGAGGATAAAAACAAAAGACACATATCTCTGCCCTCCATGCTAAGGAACAGGGTTGAGCCTAAGTCAGCTTATTTCTGTGGGGCACTCCTGACTGCAAGGAATACTGTAGTTAGACACAGATTAGAACTTACATCAGGGTTCCCCTTCCATAAGCTCTGTACCCCCAGATCACCATCAGCAGCACATACAATAAATGGCTTTTGGAAAGCCATTAATCATGTTGGGCTCCTGATATGCTTGCATTATGCCCTCCAACCTGGGATCAGGTTATGGTGGCTGGGTGATAGTGAATGCCACAGGAATTCCCTGGGCCCCTGTTAAAGATCAACATGTGTTAACTGGAAAACAGACAAAAAAAAATGTTGTTGTATCTTTTAGCAATAATAGAAACATAGAATGTGACAGCAGACAAGGTCTGCCAAGCCCACCCAGTCTGCCCTTTTAATAAAGTATTTCAGACATACATAGGTTCATCATACATGCTTTTACAGTTCCATGTGATATTTTAAAAACAGCCTTTATTACTAGTTTTGAAATTAATGACTTAGTCAAGTCAATAAATATGGTGGCCACCAGCAATTAAAAAAAAAATCTTGTCCCTGTATTGTAAGTCATGTTTAACTGTGCATACAGTACCAGCTTTATATTGTGCATGTATAGGGAGGGTGCTAGCACATATTTGTGAAGGTAAACAGCAGAGCACCCTGGTGGGTGTGGCAGAAGAGCAGGAGCATTTAATACCTCAAAATCGTATACTATATCTCAGTTTAGAAAAGAAATAAAATTAAATTAAAAACGGCACATGGATGTTCTTGCCAAAAAGACATTACTCTTAAAATACAGTGATGCCAATTGTTGCTGCTTGACAAATGCTAATGCTTTAAGCATCAGTTACCGGTAGCTGTAAATGACCAATGCCCCTGCCCGCCATATGTAAACAGCACATAGGCCTGACTTATAGGGACTTGAAACTTTAAGGCTCAAAAGACCATTAGTCCATCTGGTCTACTTTCCTGCTCCCCTAGAAGTTTGGTCCAGGAATGTCTTTTATCTTTAATCCAGGTAGGTGTGGTAGCAACACAGAACTTGTCTCAAACACAAACCCTTTTTAACAGAGCACTGGGTTTCAGAAATCTGAGCTGGTCATATGTTGGTGTTCCCAGCCCAACCTGCCCAGAACAACTTATAGTATGATAATAAACTTGCATGGGGAAGACAGATTTGCAACTTGCACACATTATGAAGGTATTGACAGGCAGTGTTAGTCGCACCCTTTTTTTCAGCTAACATTTATCAGGGATTAGCACACAACTATCCATGAAGGAACAATACTGATGCCTGTCCGCCTCACTTACTGAGAGCTACTGGTGATGATGGGGGTATAATTAATATGGTTTCAAGCTTACCTTTCTTCATTCTTTTTGTGTTTCAAGATAAATGCGGAAATACCACTGGCAAACTTTCTTTTAGAAATTCTGGATGCTAAATCTGTGGTACGCTTTAGGGCATGGGTTTGGGACTGGTCTTCCATGTTGAGGAAAGTGATCTGTTTATTCAAAAGGCTACCATCAAACCTGGGACATGCAGATTAAGTATTTCAAGCCCATCCTGTTTTAAATAAAATGCTTCTGAACTCGAACTGTAATATGTTGTTGTCTGCCTGAACAGAAAGTATCATATTGTATGTAATGATGTCGACCTGACAAAACCCCTGAGGTAGTGCTGTTAGAGAGATTTGGAAGGTTCAATAAAATTAAACCCCTGAAGGTTTAGGAGCTCAAAACCTCATACCCAAGCTCCTTTATCTTACTGCTGTATGTGTTGAAAAGTGAAATCAAGGATGGGGTAAGAAATTGCTTCCAAATGTAAAAAAGGATGTAATTTTTCAGAAACATGCAAGATACCTTCACAAAACAGACCAATGCCCATGACCGAACGGTCAATTCATCCTGAAGAATCTGGCAGGTCTCCCAGAGGTCCTTTATTCCAAACCTTGGAAAACACAGAGTTACATTACAGTGTCAGTCAGTGAAGACATGGAAAATTATAGTAAGTCACTACAGTGGCTCTGGACCTAAAGATCATTAGTATATATATTGCCAGCCCAGTGAAATAATAGCACTCAGCTGCTTCTGTGAGATTTGTATTTTTTTTTGTTGGGGGGGGTGCTTTGGATCTGCTAATAGTGTGGCCATTTGTAGACACAAAGAAAGCCCTGGAAGGATATACTTCCCTTCACCAAAGGTCTCCCTCTGAAAGTAAGGATAGAGAATATTTGTAATAAGGGGAATAGACAGGAGAACTAAAAATAAGATAAAACATCCCAGCTTGGTCGATTTTACCTAACGATTTACAGGGTATGTAAATTATGAGGCAACCACAGAAGGTACTTTTAATGACATCTTAATGCATCATGAAATTTACGACATGGCATGAATAGCTTGTGCACTCAACCATTGAAACCAGATGCTGCAATAATTCTATTTAATACTTAGGCAGAAAAGCGATCATATTGTTTTCTCTATAAATGTTTATGAAACATTAATAAGAATAATATACATACCATTTGACCTAAACATATAATGCGAAATCTTTCCAATAAATATTTATAAGAGAAACCATTCTGTTTCAGCATATCAAGTGCTCTGTCTTTGGAGGAGCAATTTCTGCTTAAGAATGGTCTAGCGTATTCTGTATCTTGGTTCAATCTCAGAATTGTGGGAACTCATACATCTCAGCTATGCCTGTTAAGACAGCTGTCCACAGTCTATAAAGCACTGTAATTAAAGACAAAGAAAAAATACATTGCTCAGCATTCATAACTCTAATGCATCTTTTTTGTTTGCTTAATTTGTTTTTTGCCATTTAAAGTTCCTTTAAATATTGTGCTCTTCACTGACCCTTTCTAGGATTGCCATCTTAAAAGTTCAGGAGTGGCGTGAGACCCTGGCAAGTAATATCTGTGCTGCATTTAAGAAAAAAAAATCTCAGTACATACTGTAGCACTGAGAAAGGGATTATACTAATGTTAATTTAGCAGTGACATAATATTTTCAAGCAAATAAACTATGGTAGCACATCCACCTCTGGGCCAGTCATAAATTAGTTCTAGTCAAGCACCAGGACTGGGCTCGTGCCCCAAATGCCAGCACCCGAGTGCAGTACTAAAGGGATGCTGTACTGTCAAGGTGTGCTGTCCATTGGGTGAGATTTTAAACGGAGGTCCTATCTGCCTTTTTTGGGGATTGTTCAGGTGAAAGCTAAAGATCCCATGGCACTTTTTGACAAGAGTAGGGGAATGTTTTACTAATACAGAATAGCACAAAATAAATGCTACAAAAATACTGTAGTCTGCATTACTGTTATAGGAACAACATTCATACGGTCCGTACAATGAGAACAACATACAAATAAGGCAAAAACAAAACCAAAAAGACAGGAGATAAAGAACAGCAGATATGAGCCACTTAGCAAAGAGGAAGGAATATTAATTTGCACAAATATACTAAATACATATGGCCACCACAGGATTTCACAGTCCTCTCACCCAATTCTCATGCTCGCTGTCTCTTATACCAAAACAGACACCCCTTGGCGGCACTATTAACCTAGAAAGCAAATATGCTCCCCTGTCCCTAAAAGGCTTTTCCCTGGTACTTGCCACCTGACAACTAAGTTTGCTTATTTTAAAACCTGGTCTCTCGATGATGTGTGGGAGTAAGGCACCTACTGTATGCCTCCTTTCTGTTCTGCACTCCTATTGTGGAGGCCACAGCCTGCCTTCCAGCTGCACTTGTGGTTCGTATTGAACAAGGCTGCTGCTCTCTCTACATGTGCTCAGTCCCAGCAGGAGCTAAGGGATTCCTCATCAGAATGGAAGTGCTATTTTTTACACACATACAGGTACTCTTCTACTGCAGCACAACTGGCTCTGCATCCATGCTGCTGCAACTCTGCATTAAGAGTATTCATTGATTACATTAAGGGCTCTTCCTTCTTATTCTGGACATGAAGATTTATTACTCGTCTGACTTTCAGAAGCAGCTAACTTGCTAGCCATAAGCCACTGGACCACCAGGGAAGTCAGCTTACAATCACAGTGGCTAATATTGTGATCATACAATACAGATAGATAGATAGATAGATAGATAGATAGATAGATAGATAGATAGATAGATAGATGGTCTCATTATTTTATTCAACTGTACTGTATACTATGGGGTGAATGGAGCATCTATCTATCATGTGCCCCTTTTTCCTTACACGCTTGGTGACTATGTTTCTCAATGTGCTGTATCTCATTTTCACAGGGGTCCTGGGCTCTGTTTATTGCCAGACAATCCTTGCATCCACCCATCTCTTCCATGGCGGGCAAGTCTGTATTCTTTTTACCATTTTAAATATTTTTAATGTGAAACAGTTGTAACATGGCTATTCTGAGTGCAGCGTACTCTGATGAAATGCTCCTATTACAGTGTCTACCAGTCATATCTTGCAGGCTGCTTCAGGAACACATTGTAATCCAATGCTGGTAACTATATTAGATTGTATACTAGGTTGTAGACAGGAGAAGGCAATGGCCCATTGAGCCTGTCTCCAGCATTGCGGGCTCAATGTTCCACCCGCCGGCACCCGTAATCATCAAGCCTTTTTTTAAAAATAGCAAAAGATTCCACCAAGACCACTTCTCTTGGTAATGAATTCCAAAGTATGGAGGCTCTACAAGTAAAAAAGCCTCATCTGTTATTCCTCTTGGTATTTTCAATGGAAATGTGTTTATTGTGACTCTAATTTGTCATGTAGGAAACTGTGACATCTTTATCACAGAGTGCTTTATCCTGCTGAGTGGCACTGTCTATCCCACTAATAAAGTGAATCATGAGCAATAATGTAGTGTATATGCAACCAGCATTAAAGAATGTATTTATTTGAAAATTGGTGACTAGGAAAGGAACACTGAGTCGAGGCTCATTTCCAAATGCAACGCGACCAGGGGGTGATGTGGGGGGGGGGGTGGAAGATACAGATACATGGCAAAAAGCATACACAGTGAGTACAATGTAAAAGTGCAGGCAAAGATCAAATTACAGCTGATACAACTGTGTACATAGTGGTTCAATGTAAAGTGCAGGCAAAAACATTTAAATTATCAATGATGTATTAAGCTTAAATTATAAACAAAACAAAGGCAATCATATGCAAATTATAAATTCCAAGAAAGAAGCTAGAGGAAAAGTTGCAGCAGAGGATGTAGGAAATAGTGCAGGAGATGATGGCTCACGCGTGATAGGGTGGTTATGAAGCTAAAAGTGGTGTGAATCATGAGCAGACAGAGTCCCCAAGCAATGAGCCAAAGGAAGAGAAGGAAGCAGAGAAGCACAGTCAGTTAAGTGCTGGACAAGAGCAGGAAAGGGCAGGGAGAAATGTGAGCTGGTGCTTGAGGGACAGATGGGAAGGAGAAAGGAGAAGAGAAGAGAAGGGAAGGGAAGGGAAGGGAAGGAAAGGGAAGGGAAGAGAAGAGAAGAGAAGAGAAGAGAAGAGAAGAGAAGAGAAGAGAAGAGAAGAGAAGAGAAGGGAAGGGAAGAGAAGAGAAGAGAAGGGAAGGGAAGAGAAGAGAAGGGAAGGGAAGGGAAGGGAAGGGAAGAGAAGAGAAGAGAAGAGAAGAGAAGAGGATTGATCCAGATGGAGGTGAGACGATAGAAGAAAGTTTGCCCAGCATCAGTTAGAGTGAGAAAGGGAGGAGGTGTGTAAGTCGTCATTGAAGAATTACTGCTGGCTAGACATTAAGCAGGACTGTAAGGTTCCTAGCCCCATGCCTCATAAACAGTTTTCAATGGATGAAAACAACAAACCACAGACACTTGTTCTGTTTTACTTAGGATTGTACAGGTATACAGTGTAATCCAGCCATTGTCTCAGCCCAGCACAGGAGGTTAGCCAGCCACTAGGGACAATCTGACTTGCTCTCTGTTCTCCATGAGCTGTTTTTCCCACTGGGCACTTGCTACAGAATGGTAGTACTGTCAGACAGAGAATAAGATTGACTGGATAGAAGAAATGATCAAATACTTAAGTATCGGTTATGCCTTCTATCTGAAACTACTTCTTTTTTTAGGAAATATTTAACTGACATTGTCAATTCCCTCAGGTAATCTTCTGACCCCTTTAAACTAAAGTATGAAAGTTACAGTGTCTTACACACAAACTGCAATTTTATGATTGATCACCAAATGAGGTGTAGCTTTTTATGTTCGCCATGTGCGCAAGCGCAGACAAACATGTTGCGATGAGAGTTGCTAGAGAGGGGTGTGAGGGGTGCGAGTCCAACGGAGGGCAGTGCTCTAGGGGCCAGTGTGTGGCAGGTGAATTAGCAGGCAGTGTTCTGATGATGCTGATTTTCAGAGAGGACTGGTCTGGCCAAGTTTTCAAAGGACAGAGCCAATGCAGTAGCAGCGTGGCTCTGTCCTTTGAAGCTCAGGCCCTCCTGCTGCCTCCCAGAGTGTGCTATCCTCCCCACTCCCTCACAGCCCCCAGCAGCCCCCGTTAAAAAATAAAACCCTCCCACTCCCTCCCACTGTGAGCTGTCCACCCCGCACCCTCCGGTACTGAGCCTTGCCGACATTGGGGTGCCCAATCTATGTGTCGGCATGTCCCCCACCCCACTATTGTGGCACACTGGGAGCCCATCTCAGTGTGCCAAGTTATTTTTACTTTTTTATTGTTTAAGCTTTCCAACACTGGGAGGCCCAGTCCCGGTGTTGGAGCCCCCCCACGCCACTTTCACTGCCGACATTGGGGTGCCCAATCCCTGTGTCAGCCTTGTACCCCCCAACTCATGTGGCACACTGGGAGCCCACCCCAGTGTGCCCAAAATAAAACATTTTTGTTTGCACCTACAAGGAAAGAAAACTGTCTCCCGGCGTCTTTTTAAATTTATTTTTTTATCCTGCAAAACAGAAGATGGTACCTCGTGGTCTCCCCAGCCTCCTCCTTCATCCCCCACCCTCCCACTGAGCACCCACCTCCCTGCACCCCCCCTTACCCCATACTTACCTCCAGAGGTTGGGCGCTGTCATCTTCTCCGGATTGGGACATGTTTGCACTCTTCAAAGCCGAATAATGAAGGGAAGAGCTGTATAATGGCAATCAATGGGGGGGTTTCAATCTATGTTGATATCTCAGCCATTTTTAGGAATTTTGGCCCCAAATTTTCAACATGGGTTTCTTGGGACCCCATTGCATGAACATGTCACTGTCATTTTGTTACCTGGTCCTGAAAGGTGATTTGGCGGTCACTGCCCGGAATCACCTTTTGGGACCAATTAATGAAATGACAGTGTCATGGTTCATGAGGAGTCCCAAAAAACCCATGTTGCAAATTTGGTGAAAAAATTCCCAAACATGACTGTGTTACAAGCGTGTGTTGCACAGTTTCTATGCACACTCGTAACTTTGCCAATTTTTAATATTTTCACTCCAGATTTTCAACATTGCCATTTTTTCACATCTCCTTAGGAACAATATAGCTGTTATTTTTCACATCTTACCCAAAACATGTTTTTGCACCAGTGGCACAGAATGGCTCAGTTGGTGTGCAAAATCAACTTTCGGGATGGAGTAACAAAATTACAGTGCCACTGTTCATGAGGAGAGGTCCCAAAATGGCAATGTTAAAAATTCGGTGAAAACATTCTACAAAAATGCCTGCATTACTAGCATGCATTATGCAGTTTCTCTGCACGCTTGTACATTTGCCAGTTTTTTTTTATCTTCACTCCAGATTGTCAACATTGCCATTTTTTTCACACCTCCTTATGAACAGTACTGCTGTAATTTTTTGCATACTGCCCAAAACATGTGTTCACACCTGTGGCGCAGAATGGCATGGTTGCTCTGTGAAATCACCTTTTGGGATGGATTAACAAAGTCCCAGTGGCACTCTTCATGAGGTGGGGCCCCAGAAAGGCCATGTTGAAAATCTGGTGAAATAACTCCAAAAAATGGCAGAATTACAATCGGTCGTTCAAAATTTTCTATGCATTCATGTAACTCTGGTGATTTTCAATATTTTCATTCCAAATATTCAATATAACCTTTTTATCACACCACTTCATGAACAGTACAGCTGTCATTTTTATGTTTGCTTGCACGCATGTACAAGAAACATGTTGTGGTAGCTTGCTGCAGAAGAAGGTTGTGGAGGTGTGGCACTGTTGTGGCCAATGCCCCCGGTGCCTTTTGAGGCTTGGCCCACTTTCCCCAATGTGGTGGCACACTGCTGCTGACACTAGTTCAGCCAGTATGTCACCACCTTGAAAGATTTTCACAGCTGCAATCAGGGGCTGCCTCATCATTGAAGTGTCAGCCATTCCGCAGCAATGAGGAAGCGACCCGTCATTGCAGGGCGTACCTTGCCATCCCGACCCAGTAATTTGCAGACGGGGAAGCCCACTCCCGTCAGCACACTGTAACCTCCTCCTCCTCATTTGTTGTTTGTCGAGGTGCCCAATCCTCGGCTTCAGCGCGCCACCACGCCTTTCTTTGTGACGATGGAGGCCCAATCCCCATCGGCTTCAGTCCTCCCCTGTTAAATTTGCAGATGGGTGCCCAATCCCCATCGGCTGATCTACCCAGTTAAATTTGCCGATGGGAGCCCACTCTCGTCGGCATGCCCCCCCAATTTGTTGTATGCGGGGGTGCCCAATCCTCGGCTCTCCCCCACCGTGTGTGCCAATGGGGTGCCCAATCCCCATCAGCTCCAGTCCTCCCACCCCAAAACACGCAGGTGGCACACTGGGAGTCCACCAAGCATGCCAAAAGTACCTGCTAAAATGAAAAACGTTCCTCGATGTCTATTTTTAAAAACCCTGTAAAGAAGAAAACGGTCCTCGCTGTCTGCACCCTCCCCAACCCGCGCCCACCCTCTGTGCATCCTGCCTCCCCACACCCCCATACTTACCTCCAGAGCCCAGCGCAATGATCTTTGGTGGACCGGGAAAATGTCTGCACTCTTCAAAGCCGAGCGCAAACTGAAGAAGTGCCGGTAAGCTGTATAATGGCATAAATAGGGTTTTTCAACTTTGGTGCATATCTCAGGCATTTTGGGGAATTTTGGCACCAAATTTTCAACATGGGGTTATTGGTACTCCTCATGAATTCAGCCACTGTCATGGCATTATTCGGTCCCGAAAGGTGATTTCACGGTCACTACGCGGAATCATCTTTCAGGACCGATTAACGAAACGACAGTGCCAGTGTTCATGAGGTGGGCTCTCAAAAAGCCTATGTTGCAAATCTGGTGGAAAAAATCCATAAAATGACTGTTACAAGAGTGCATTGCGCAGTTTCCATGCACCCTTGTAACTCGCAAATTAGTATATTTTCATGCCAGATTTTCAACACTGGCATTTTTTCACACCTCCTTATGAACAGTACAGCTGTCATTTTTCACATCCTGGGCAAAATGTGTTTTCACGCTTCTGGCACAGAATAGCACAGTCGCTTTGGGAAATCAGTGTTTGGGACAGATTAAGATCGAGCGAGTGAGAGAGGGGGAGTGACCAAGCTCAACGGAGCTCTGTCGGGACTGCTGCAGGTTTCTTTGTGGGCAGAAAAAGATGTCAATACAGGCAGGGGCCCAGTACAAAAGGGCAGCTTGCAGCGGCAGGAGAAACAGAACCAGTGAGTGAGAGAGGGGGAGTGAGCGAACTAGCGGAGCTCTGTCAGGACTGCTGTGGATTTCTTTGTGGGCAGAAAAAGGTGCCAATGCAGGCTGAAGCCCAGTACAAAAGGGTAGCCTGCAGTGCCAGGAGAAACAGAATGAGCGAGTGGGGGGGGAGAGTGAGCGAGCTCAATGGAGCTTTGTCAGAACAGCTGCGGATTTCTTTGTGGGCAGAAAAAGGCGCCAACAGAGGCAGGAGCCCAGTACAAAAGGGCAGCCTGCAGTGCCAGGAGAAACAGAATGAGCGAGTGAAGGGGGCAGTGAGTGAGCTCAATGGAGCTCTGCTGGGACTGCTACAGATTTCTTTGGGGCAGAAAAAGGCGTCAGTGCAGGCAGGGGACCAGTACAAAAGGGCAGCCTGCAGTGCTGGGAGAAACAGAATGAGCGAGTGAGAGAGGGGGAGTGAGTGAGCTCAGCGGAGCTCTGTTGGGACTGCTGCAGATTTCTTTGTGGGCAGAAAAAGGCACCAATGCAGGCAGGAGCCCAGCACAAAAGGGCAGCCTGCAGCACCGGGAGAAACAGAATGAGTGAGTGAGAGAGGGGGAGTAAGCGAGCTCAAAGGAGCTCTGTCGGGACTGCTGCAGATTTCTTGGTGGGCAGAAAAAGGTGCCAGCACAGGCAGGAGCCCAGTACAAATGGGCAGCCTGCTGCACCGGGAGAAACAGAACGAGCGAGTGAGAAAGGGGGAGTGAGCGAGTTCAACGGAGCTCTGTCAGGACAGCTGTGGATTTCTTTGTGTGCAGAAAAAGGCACCAATGCAAGCAGGAGCCCAGTACTAAAGGGCAGCCTAAAGCGCCTGGAGAAATAGACTAAGCGAGTGAGAGAGGGGGAGTGAGCCAGCCCACGGAGCTCTGCCGGACTTTAGAGTTGCCCACCTCCCGCCCATTGTCCTCTGTGGTCCTAAATTACAGCAGGGTCTCTGGAGTGGAGACAAAGCAATGATTGGATACTTTTAGGATTGCTGTAATAATACAGATTTAGTTGTTCTGTTTATTTCTAACTGAGCTGAGTAATACTTGGAGTGCAACAGGATTTCTAACTGGGCTAAGTGAAACTATATCAAACTGAGAACAAAAAGTATGGTAGCTGAGGGGTGAAAAACGGACAAGGAGGCTTTTAGGATTGCTACAGTAATACAGTATCTAATGGATGAGATCTGAGACTGAATTAACCCGGTTGGCAAGGGGGCAGTAGGGGGACTAGTGTTGGGGGGGGACAGGAATTTGAGTAAATAGGAGCTTAACAGTTGTGATAGGGCACAGAACCTGGGAGTAAGAGCCCGTAACATAAGATGGGGCCAAAATGGGGCAGGTGCCACTTGTCAATAGGGCGGGCATCTTTGGAAGGGTGGTGGGGTGTATAGGGTGTGGGTCCGTCATGATCCTGGACTGGGCTTGGAGGATGGGAGGGTGTATGGTCTGTAGATGACTGGCTAGTTTGAGGGAGGAACTGTGGAGGTTAGGGAGGAGTCTAAGTGTCAGGGCAGATGAGAATGGTAGGCATCCTGGTTGGGGGAGGGGGAATAAGGAATGGCAAAGGGGGACGCCGAAGAACAACTAGGGAGTGAAACCGACCCCAGTAATCAGAGGCACTAACAGAAAAGAGAGGAGAAGGGAGGGGGTGCCCGAGGCGAGGGGGGGGCCTTCTGATGGGAGAGGAAGAGACCATGAGGAATACCAGGGGAGAGAGCAGATGGCTGCGGGTAGGGAGGGACCAGGGGTGGCACGGAGGGGAACCAGTAGGAGGGGGAATCCGGTAGGGGGAAGAGATGTGGAGGGGTATCAACTAGGAATAGATTAGAACCTCTGCTATGGGAGAGAGAGGGGGAGCAGGAACATACTGAAGGGAAGGGGGACAAGTAGGGCATGAAAGGGATGGCAACAGGTAGGGGAAGAGATAGCAAGGACGAAAAGGTAGAAGGAGGCTAGTAAGGAAGGAGGGGGTGGTGACTGGAGGAAAGAAGGCTACGGGAAGGGGGGAGGATGGGAGGGGCATCACTATCAGGGTAGAAGGGAGTGGGGGCTCTAAATCGACAACAGCAGGGATAGGAGACGTGTTGGAAATAAGCAGGGGAGGAGGGGAGGTCGACATGGGAAGCCCAGTAAGAAGTAGTCCGGTTGGGAAAGTGTTCAAGGGGGATGGGAGGAACAAGGCAAAGAAAAGGGGTGAGGCAGAAGTAGGGGGTACAGATACAGAAGTCACAGAGGGAGCAGCTGGTGGGGTATGGGGCAGGGAAGAACGAGTACTGGGGTGGTGGAAGGGGCATTAAAAGGGAAAGGGGGTAAGGGATGGGGGGGTACTCATCCTGGAGGATTCTGTACTGAAAGGGGTGAGATGAGGCTGTGGGGGGAAAGACACAGCCGTATTTGGGTTAAAGCTATCCCCAGGTTGACTGCAGGAGGGGCAGGGCAGGCACTGTTCAAGTGTGCAGCAAGGGGGAGGAAGAAACCTCATTTAGTGTTGCTTGTGGGTACAAATGACTTGGTGTGGGGTACTGTGGAAGTAGTGAAGGGGAGGTTTGTGTAGTTGGGCAGGCAGTGTGAGGGGTTGGGGGAGTCGGTGGCATTCTCTGAGGTACTGCCGGTACCATGTGCAAGCATGGGGAGGAAGGGTAGGCTTGAGGAGTTCAACAAGTGGCTGAGGGATTGGTGCCACACCAAAAATGATGGGTTAGTGACTAACTGCATTAGGGTCTGGGGGTAATAGTGACTTGTACATTGGGGGCAGGGTACACTTGAGCAGGAAGGGGAGGAGAGTATTAAAGGCAGGATTAGAGGGGGTGTATCTCTACTAAGGTGGATTTAAACTAGTGGGGGATGGCCAAAAGACTGAGGTTGATGGAAAGGTCTGGACAGGGGAGCCTAATGAACTCACCCCCCTAAATATAGGTAAAGGTGGAGGCGGAGCAACCCTGGGAGGGGCCGGGCAGAGTGGTCTGAGTGTAATTCAGAAGGCACCACCACCTGATAAGAACAAGGAGGAGAAAGGGTGAGGACTACCGGGTGGAGGGACACAGGCCAAGGAGCAGAAGAGTGATGAGAAGGAGGGGTATGGGTGGAAGGTGGTCTGACTAAATGGATAGAGAACTGGCTACAGGGGAGAGTGCAGAGGGTGGTGGTGGTGGGGTAGCTCTCAGCACCAAGAGCAGTGACAAGCGGGGTGCCTCAGGGGTCAGTGCTGGGCCTGGTTCTATTTAGGCTCTTTATCTCTGATATAGCACACAGACTGGGGAGCAGGGTTAGTTTGTTTGCACATTATACCAAATTGGGGGCAGTAGTGGACGAAGAGGATGGATGGGAAAAACTGCAGCGGGACCTAACCAAACTACAGAAATGATCGGTGGAGTGGCAGATAGGATTCAGTGCAAAGAAGTGTAAGGTGATGCAATTCAGGGCTAAGAACCAGAAGAGGGGCTATTGGTTGGGGATCACAGAGGAGGAGAAGGACCTAGGGGTGTTGGTAACTGGGAGAATGAGCAACTCGACCCAGTGCAGGAAAGCAGCAGCGAAGGCAAACAGAATGCTGGGGTGCATCACAAGTGGGTTCTCATCCAGACACAGGGACGTGATCCTACCTCTCTACAGATCATTGGTCACACCACACCTAGAGTACTGTCTACAGTACTGGAGGCTATACCTGAGGAGAGATATAAAGTTACTGGAGGGGTGCAAAGGAGGGCAACACAAATGTTAAAGGGGATGGAAGGAAAGGAATATGAAGTTAGGCTGATGGAGCTGAACATGTACACACTGGAGGAGACCAGGGATGGGGGGATATGATTGAAGCATTTAACTACCTGAGGGGGTAAATAAACCTAGCACCAGGTGGGTATTTAAACTGAGGAGTGGAAGAGAGACGAGGGGGCATGGACTAAGGTTGGAAGGGGGACGTTTCAAGAGGGAAATGAGGAGGCTCTACTCCTCTGAGAGGGTGGTGTCTAATTGGAATGCACTGCCAGAGGGGTTGGTAACATGTAGGACAGTCAATAGCTTTAAGGAGGATTGGGATAAACAAGACAGAGTCGAGGGAGGCTGGGGCAGCTGCAATCTAGAGAGCTAGCTGCACACTTGGGCAGACTTACATAGACCGATTGGTGTGTTCTGCCTGCAGATTCGTATGTTCATATGTATCCTCGTATGTAAAATCACAGTGACACTGTCCATGAGCAGAGGTCCTAAAATGCCTATGTTGAAAATTTGGTGACAAATGTCCATAAAATGACTGTGTTACAAGCGTGCGTTGTGCGGTTTCCATGCACCTTTGTAAGTTCGCAAATTTGTAGTATTTTCACTCTAGATTTTCAACATTGCCATTTTTCCACACCTTCTTATGAACAGTACAGTTGTCATTTTTCACATCCTGCCCGAAATATGCATTTACACATCTGGCGCAGAATACTGCGGTTGCTGTGGGAAATCAATGTTCGGGACAGATTAAGAACATCATAAGTGACAGTGTTCATGAGCAGAGGTCACAAAATGCCTATGTTGAAAATTTGGTGAAATAATTCCACTAAATGACTGTGTTACGCTCCTGCGTTGCACAGTTTCCATGTACACTCGGAAGTTTGAGCATTTTTAATATTTTCACTGCAGATTTTCAACATTGCCATCTCTTAACACCTCCCTATGAATGATACCAGCTGTCATTCTTCACATCCTGCCCAGTCTGTGTTTTCATACATCTGGTGCAGAGTAGCACGGTCGCTATGGAAACTCAGATTTCGGGACACATTGACAAAATCACAGTGCCACTGTTCATGAAAAGAGGTCCCAAATGCTTTCATGAGGTGGGGGCCACAAAATGGCCATGTTGAACATTTATACTGCAAATACCAACAAATGCCCAGGGTGTTATGGTTTCTAACCATAACATCCCACCCTTTACAGACTGACAGACATCAGGGGGCTGCCTTTGGATTGCTGGCTAAATGCTCATGTCATTCAAACCCACCCCACCCCAGCCACTGACAGGCATTGAGCTGTGCCTTGTACTCTTCGGCCCCACAGTTCACCCCATTCTATATTGCGCCCATTTCAGCGTATGTCCTTATGGAGTGGGATGACTGTAAAACCGAACACCCCAAGGCACACCTCAACATTTGTCAGTGTCTGCAGGACAGGGTGAGGTGAAATGGCATGAACGTTATGGGCAACAACACAAATGCATACCCCAATGCCTGTCCGTCTCTGCAGGGTGGAGGTGGGGTTGGTATGAAGTTCACTGCCATTCCTACTCTGCATCTGTCTAACTCCTGCATTTCCAGTGCTAATACCAGCAAGAAAACATTCGGCATTGACAAATGCTTGTTTACATCCTGCCCATAATGTGTTTTCGCACCTCTGGTGTGGAATGCCATTTTCCCATGGATTTGAAACTTTTTACCTACAGGGTTCATAAGGTGGGGTGATAAGAAGACTATGCTCAACATTTGCCGTCAAAATATGAAAAAATGACAAAGTTATGGCCAGCTGTTACAATTTCACTACACATGTTAGTAACTGCAGAACTCTAATATTTGCAAATTTTGTTTTGAATTATTTGTACTCTTGCTCCACGGCCCTCTCTATCTAGATGGAGCCCCAGCCCTGTCCCCTAATGTCCACCAGTCAACACCAACCAGCTACCCCTAAGACCAGATCCAGTACAGGGGTCGGTGCCGTGACTGTTTTTGGGTGGGACCTGCGAACTCCCGCCATCATCCACCATGAGCTTTTCCTTCTGGTATCTCCCCTTCAGGAGCAGAGCGTGCAGGACGCTGGTGATGGTGCTGCACATGCTCCGTGTGTGCACCCCATCAGGCATATGCCCCGCCTGTGACCCAATGTCTGTAGTGTCAGTGTGCCAGCCCCCAGCTGCTGCTAGGGGCCAGGCATACACTGACAACTGGTTGTCCCTCTCCCCAGAGAAGGAGACCTGTCCCTGGGACACTCGACCCTTCTCCTCCCCTGCCGACCCCAGTGGCCCATTCTTCTATCCAAACACGGGTCGCCAGCGTGGCGCAAGGTGTGGAATCCAGCACCTCAAACCTCAGCATCACTGGGGTTGGTGATACACCCCACATTTTCAACTTACCCTTCTTATTACCCGAGCTACTGCATTCAAATGCTGTCCAAAATATGACAGCTTGTCAAAACATAGTTCAGCCAGGGTTTCAGCATCAATGTATTTCAATGGGGTTTTCGACCCCCCCCCCCAAAATGACACTAGTGCACACGACGAACATTTGGCATTGACAAATGCTTGTTAAATAACTTCCCTGTGCCCCAGTCCACCCAGATGCTAAAATGGATAGAAGCAGGACCCCACTTGTTATGAGATGTTGCATCTCAGCTGGGGTACTGAGGGTAAATAAACTGTAAAATAAAAACGAAAAGAAACAATTGTTAGCATGAAAGGGCTACAGCATGATATTGGCATTATTTACATGCTAATAACATTCTCAATGCAAGTGGATGGGACACCGGAGTTTTAGTGTTGTCACACTAATATGGCACCTTATTTACTAACTTTTGTTTTTTTATTCTTTGGTAACCAGGTAATGCCCATCAGGCACACGTGCCTGTTTTCTGGGGTGACCTGGAAGCACCAGTGAGGTTAAGTGACTTGCTCAGAGTCGCACAGTATGCAAGTGGAAGTTGTGGGACTCAAACCCAGGTCTGCTGGATATACCAGGCTCATTCACAGCTCATTACTCTAACCTCTAGGCTATACTGCCAGCCCAATTTTAGCACTAGAGCTCACTGACAGATCTTAAAGACCTAGGACCCGCTTTTCAATGCTCAGATTTTGATGCAAGGTGCCTGCACCACACAGCACCTTGCAACAAAACATAGGGACTTTGGGATTCTCAAAGACCCCTCTGCACCATACCAGGATCCAGTGCGCCAGGTCTGTGCCATGCAGCTGGGTGTGCCAGGGCACTAGGGGGCTTGTGGCAGACAAAAGCTGCCAAATCCCCTAATTCAGGATTCTCAAAACACTTCCAGAGGGCACACTTCAAAGAACCATTAGACCAGCCAGTGCTGGGCTGACGGTACTTAGTTCCATGTCCAAAATGCGTTAAGCCTGCAGAATTTTTGTCTGGCTGTGTGTGCTTATGGAATAAAAACTTTCTTCATTGAAACTTTGGAGCCAAGTGTCTTTTCAATTGGTCGGTGAGTGCCTACTGGTGACATTTCATACAGTACTTAGAAGTGTGTCCTCTGGGAGGGATTAGAGAACTTGCACCACCCCTGACACCCACTCTAGGCAGAAGGGAACATGTACCTCGCCCCCCCCATCCTCCATCTCCCCTTGAAATAAACATTTATCTTTCCCTGGTGGTCTAGTGGACCCCCTTCCCTATCACTGATCTGCCCACATAATAGAAATATTTATTTCCCTGGTGGTCTAGCAGACCCTGTCCCTATCCTTGATCTGCCAGTATAATAGAAATACATCATTCCCTGGTGATCTAGTGGTCAACCCTCTTTATCCCCAATCTGCCCATATAATATAACACATAACTGTCCCTGGTGGTCAAGTAGAACCCAACCCACCCTCCATCCCAGCAGGCAGTGCCCCACTACCCTACTCCCCTGATCCCATCCCCGATCCGGTGACAGGCACAGCCCTCTACTCTCCACCATGGCTAGCACTGACCATGCTGTCTATGAGTGCGTACTGTAACAGTTGATTGTACAGTATGTGCTCATCGACAGTTCAGCTGGTGGCTGGCTGTGGAGGAGAGCGGAGGCCTGTGCTGGTCCCCAGCTCAGGGATGGGACTGGGGAAATAGTGTAGTGAGGCACTGCCTGATGGGGTGAGGGGTCCACTAGACCACTGGGGATAGTTATATGTTTTACTATATGGGCAGGTCGGGCTGGGGAGGGTGAACCACTAGACCACCAGGGAATTATATATATATATATTTTTTCCATCTTGATTTTTATCCTCCTCGGTGTGCTGCTGCCTTGTGTCGGCCAACCTGCTGGACTCCAGGGTCCGTTCAGGATCTTGTAACACTCTGTGTGTACTGGCAGACCTCCAAGAGCTGGTCTGGAGGCTTCATCTTGCCATGGGCCCCGCGATCCCACATTTTCTCCATGCTGCCCTGAAGCCCCAGAATGTGGTAGCACATGTGCACCACAGTTTCGGTGATGGCCCCTTCTGCCCTCCCTTGTCCTAGCACCAGGGCTCCTCATACATGGCACCACTGCCCAGCCTCCCCCAGGAGGTGGCCAAATGCTGAGGAGACCCTCAGATTCCCTCCTGAGGAGGAGAGCTGCCAGCTCAATTGGCTATTCACCCTCGCCCCTGGCTGACCCCCCGGCGCCCTGAGCTTGAGCCTGAACCCGGGTTGCCAGCATGGCATGAGATGCGACATCCAATGCCTCAACCCTCAGTGCCACCAGGTCAGCAGGGGAATGATATATTTGTTTTATACAAGCAGATCAGGCTAGGTAGGGTGGACTGCCAGACCACCAGGTAATGATATAGTTATATTATATGGGCAGATCGGGGATAGGGAGGGTGGTCCACTAGACCACCAGGGAAAGATATACTTTTATTATATGGGCAGACCGAGGATAGGGAGGGGGGACCGTTAGCCATCAAGGAATGCTTTATATTGTACATGTACATGTATGTGTATATTTTACTTTATACATGTACTGTGCTGATGTTTGTGCTTGGACCTTTTCTACCAAGCCAAGAGTGCTGCCTGACCACCCCGCAGCTTGCTGCAATCTTTGCAGGTGTGCTGTCTTTTTGGTGCACAGCCAAATTTGCCACAAGCTGTGGTACTTAGGTGTCGGGACCCTATCTGATAGAAAATCAGCACAGAGTCCCTGGCACACTGGCAGTTGGTGCAAGCTGCCATTGGTGCAGCTTGTGCCGCCCATTGAGAATCGGGCCCCTAGTGTACCGGCTGAAATGAATAGTAACTTTCAGGAGTAGTCGGCTGTCACTTCTTATGTATGAAGTATTTATTTTTTCTGTTCTGTTATACTAATTAGAAGATTTCATACCTGACAGCACTAGGTGTGATGTGTAGAACAGCATTCTACATGGAGGCTAACATAGACAGTCCTATTCCTCCCTATACGTCATCAGCATTGTGATCTCACTGACTGTGACATCACTTGTAACCACGAAGAGCCAGTCTTCTGCTGCTTGACTGATGATGTAGTGGGAGGAATAAAACTAGATACAGTGGCCCAGATATTCAAAAGGGTTGCTCCATGCGCAACAGGGTTGTGCATGCGCAAGTCCTACATTGCGCCATTCTGCGATATTCAGCAGGAGGCAGTTGCTCCACTGGCAACAGGTTGCGCAAAAGAGCAATGCAAATGAATGCATGCTCAACAGGAGGGGGAGGAACCATGCATAACCTAGCAACCCGATATTCAGTCGGGTTGTGCAGAGATTAATACATCATAACCAATCTGCGCCTGCACAACCTTGAGCCCAAAAAAAGGATCAAGTTGAGGGCCACCCACAGGTGAGCTGCTGTATTGCAGGGCGCAACACAGCAGCTGCCACCCTGGCTGGCCCCCAACTCGGTCCCTGTGCCCCCACCAGCCCAATCGCGGGGCATGAGTAACATGAACCCCCACACATCTCCCACAGCCCGATCGCGGGCATCACAGTTCACATGAAACCCCCACACATATCCCACAGCCCGATCGCGGGCAGTACAGTTACATGAACCCCCCGCCACACATCTCCCACAGCCCGATCGCGGGCTGGATGTATATGAACCCCCAGTGCCCGATCGCGGGCAGAATGTAACCCTCCCCCAGCCGAATATCTCCCTGGTGGTCCAGTGGACCGTAAAAGCCTGATCGCGGGCAGAATGTCACATCACAACCCCCAAACATCTCCTGGTGTCTAGTGTCCCACCCACCCACCCACCCACAGCCCCTCCACCCGCTCCCCGCGGCCGGCGGCGACAGCATCCACCGCCTGCCGCCCTGCCGCCCGCCGACTGACTGTCGGTGGGCTGCCGCCCTTGGTGCAGAGCTACAGCCAATGGGCGTGCAGCCCTACCGTATATGACAGTCAGATTTGTGAATGGTTCATTCAGTCAGTCGGCGGACGCGGGCGGCAGGCGGTGGATGTTGTCGCCTACCGCCGCGGGGGAGCCGGGGAGGGGCTTCGTGGGTGGGTGGGGGGACACTAGACACCAGGGAGATGTTTGGGGTGGGGTGTGAGTGACATTCTGCCCGTGATCAGGCTTTACGTCCACTGGACCACCAAGGAGATATTCGGGTTGGGGGAGGGTTATATCTGCCCGCGATCGGGCACTTGGGGGTTCATATCGCTCTTCCCGCGATCGGGCTGTGGGAGATGTGTGGGGGGTTTCATGTACCTGTACTGCCCGCGATCGGGCTTCGGATATGTGGGAGGTTTCATGTAACTGTGATGCCCGCGATCGGGCTGCATTATGCGTCGGTCCCCGACGGCTGCTGCCTGGCAGGGTGGCCAGGAGCAAGTCCTCGGGGATCGGCGCACCTACATGCAAATGGCATGCAAATGACGCCATAAATAGATGCAAATGGCCCCCCCTGCGTCTTGCATAAATTATGGCCCTATTTGCATGTCACCTTTTGAATATCGGAAATTTGAGCATGGCGCAATGGTACTTGCACCACCGCAAGTTTAATGCTCAACTCTGGCAACTTGTGGTGGCGCAAGTTCCACTGTGCCATGCGCAAGTGCTGTGGCTGGGGGGTGATATTCAAAGGAGTTGCTCAATAGCTCAACTCCTTTGAATATCACCCCGGCCACACCCCTGCGCAACTATTTTGAGCAGCGCAGGGGCTTGCGCCTCAGAATGGCGCAGTTTGAAAATCTGGGCCTGTATGTCTACCTCCAGTTAAAGCTCTGCTTTTCGCATCACGTCCAATACTATAAGGCAAAAAAAAAATCTAATGAGCACACAGGAAAAGGAAAATAATTCAGAAATAAAAATTATTATAGGTATACTTTTAAAAATTGCTAAAATTTGCTGCCTGCTATTTTTTGGCACTACTTGCTCTTTAAACATAAATTCTATGTTTAAGACAGTATGAGCCTTACTTTAAAAGTGACACATTCAGGCTGTGGTGATTTAATAGCATCCCTTTCAGAAACCTAATGAAAAGACTAGCCTGAACTTTCACTTCTGTGAAGGTACAGAAGCTGTTCAAACTTTTATAATAAAAGTAACTGCGGCTGCAGGGAAGCTTCGCATATGGCTGTTTCTTCAAAGCATGCAATGCAGGGCAGGAAATTAAGGAACAGTATCATAACCCTGCTGCATTCTTTTAAGGAAAGGACTCAAATATATTTTAAACCCTTACAAGGTAGGTGTCTGTAGTCTAAGTAAGCCATATAGGTAGTGGTGCTTACATTGGAGCGAGCCACTGCTTCTTATATTGGGCTTAAAATTCCAAGGATGCAATGCTGGATTGCACTAGAAAATTCAGCCCTGGTCCAGCAGCCCAAATGAGTCATTGTGTTTCTCCCCTCTTGAGCAGCGTGGTTGCTTGAGCTACCCAGAATGGAGGCAGGCACCTGATTTTCCTGTTTGTATGTAAACTATGTCCATTCAGGATAGATGCCATGAATAAAGGGTGAATAGTTACATGCCCACAGCAGTAGATCTCCAGGGAAAGAAAATTGTAATACAAGAAACCAGGAAATTAGACAAAAAAAAAAAAACAAGTATTTGGAGGAAATAAGCAAGTGTGGTGGGGCTCCTGGGACTTAGTGGTTCGGTGGTGCAGGCCTAATGGACTCGTTAGGATTATTTTCAAAGTGTGCTTGAGAGGCATGGCTTTTACAGTACCAGCCCCAGTCTATACTCTCAGGTGGACTGTGGGCTAGGAGAAGCCCTGTGTGGTCACATAAGCTCCAGAAAACAAATTAAAAATTAACCTACTATGTCCAGTTAAGCAGCACAAGGTTAAGAGAGAGATGAATACCCCCCGTCTCATGCTTCCACAAAATGAGAGTGATTTGCAGGAGCATAGCTGAACTGTCAACGGTCACATGGAAATCCTATGCAATCCATGAATGGAGTTAAATATAGCTTGGCTGGCCAGTGGCCCAACAGAATCATATAAGAAGCTGCAGACTACCCTTTCAGCACTTGACCCAGGATGTTTTAACTTTTAACAGAATTTTTTTTTCAAAATACGAAAAACTAATCCCAGCAAGGAAGCATTGCCCAGTGGCTTGCATTTCTAAGTACAGTTCCTCAACCAGTCAGAATAGTAGCTTATTTATTAAGTAATGTTTATTGATTTATAGAAATTAGTTACTTAGGATTGCCCAGGTGAGAGGCAACACTTCATTTGAAAGGGGCTTTGCTTTTTCCAGCTTCTTGTACTCGCAGGAAGAACTGAAACACAGGGCAAACAAATGACTTGCTCAGTGTCACGCACGGAGTCAAATGGATGAGTCCGATATGTTTGATAGTTCAGTGCACTGACCACCAGACCACACTGTCCTCCATTTAACAGAAAAAAGGGACTTGTTTACTGACTACCACTGCATCAGGTCATGGTTTTGTAGTGTATGTTCTGGGACTACTGCTGCAGTACATGTGGTTACACAGTGCTGACTACACTGGAGCCTACTGCACTGTGGCCCCAGCCAGGATCCTCTCATTTCCCAGTATTCTCAATGCATAAACGCAAAATGGAGTACCAGTTTAAAAACCTGTGTCTGCCTTAAGGTGAAGCACTTCTTAAATTCACTTTTTATGCACACAAATACATGTTCTAAGATCTTTTCTTCCTGGATCAGAGTCAATTTATTTTACACATGAAACCAGTGCACATGTGGCACCGGGGCAAAGAGCTCACATTCCAGTTAAGTACTGGTGACTCGACGGTGGGCTGGGTGGACACATTTTCAAAACTGTACTTCTGAAAAGTATTGACACGCTTTCTTACAAGAAAAACATTTTTTGTAATTGAATTTCCACACAGTATTATAAGTTGCCCCTTCCCCATTCATTTTATGCTGCTTTATTTCACAAAATGAATTGATTTTGCTGTACACAGTATGTTTATAAAATTAAAACTTTTTTTTATTTACTTCAGTTCATATTATTACCTTTGGGTCGGAGACTCATTTTCAAAGGTTCCAAGTTAAGGACAAAACAGTACAATACAGCATCAGGAAGGTAACAGAAGATCATAGGGAAAGCATCATGAGGACTGTATGGTATTACATGAGGTTAAAGACTTGTTTGTTACATGTACATCATAATAATACAATAAAATACATTATATCAAGTGATTGCAGGGTAGGCTAACCAGGGAGGAAATAACATGCCAGCAGCAAAGCGATGTTTGGGCAGAGGGATGAGTAGAGGAAGGGGGTTAGCTACCGGAGAGGTATTATCAAGAGGTGGCGGTGTGGGAAGGGGCTGAGGAGGGGTGAGGTGGTGGAGAAGGGGGGCAGTTCGACTTATGGAGTGATGGGGTGGGAGAGGGGGTGGTTAAGAAAGGTAGGTAAAGAAAAAGAGGAACCAGTGGGTCATTTGTTTGTGCAGTTACAGGTAGATATATCCTTTAGATGGGACAGCAGCCCTCTTTTGAACAGACTCAGCTTTGTGCTATCTGTAAGCATGTCAGGTAGTATATTAAACCACTTAGGGCCCTTGTAGGTGATGGATTTCTGGGCCAAAGATGTGTGCTGGAAAGGGACTTGTAGTCCTCCTTTGGACGCACTCTGGGTTTGCCTTGTTTGCACTGACTTCTTGAACAGTCCACATAGGGATTCTGGCATTAGGCCTAGTTGTGCTTTTTTATGATGAGGCAGGTTTAGTATTGTGCCCTTAGGTGCACAGGGAGCCAGCCAGTCTCAGAGTAGAGGACACAGGCGTGAGTCCAACGGTCTGCCCCAACTACCAAACGACATGCCCTGTTAACTAGTATTTTTATCCTGTTAAGGGCAGTGTCTGACTCTGCTATGTATACTGGTAACCCATAGACAATGGATGACAATACTGTGCTGCCTGTGGCTAATTTGAGTGCAGCAGGTGTCATCGAGTGCTTGTTTCTATGGAGGATACTGGCAGTTTTGACAACTTTGTCTATGTGGTGGGAGAAGTTGAGAGTGTCGTCAAGGTGGACACCCAGATATTTAAACGATGAGACTTATTCAAGTGTGTCACCTTTAAGGTTATAAATTTTAAGTGGGCTGAAATTCTTTTTGTTCTGAGGGACCGTGAACAGCATGCTTTTGGTTTTTTTATGGTTCAGTAGCAGTTTGTGTTGGCAGAACCAGGTTTCGAGTTTGTGGAAGCTATCGAGTAGGCCATCTGTGATGGCCGAGTGGACCCTGCCAGGGACCGATATAATGGTATCATCTGCATATAATATGATGTTTGCCATGCAGGCTTCAGGGAGGTGGTTGATGAACAGACTAAATAGGAGTGTTCCAAGTATGGCCCCTTGGGGTACTCCAAGGGTCACTACCTTTGAGTCTGAGAGTGAATTGCCAATCCTAACTCGTTGAGTTCTTTGCGACAGATAACTGTGAAACCAGGTAACTGTATCTGGGGCCAATCCCGTTGAGAGCATGCGTTTAATAGTAGCTGGTGGTTAACTGGGTAAAAAGCTTTTGTGAGATCAATGAAAACTGACCCTACTGCCATCCCTTGGTCAAGGGCATCATAGAGCTGGGAGGTGTAATCCACCAAGGTGGTGATAGTAGAGTATTTTTTGCAAAAACCATGCTGATTGTTGCAGAGTAATTTGTGCCTGTTGAGGAAGTCAGTGAGCTGTTCAGAGACTATTCTCTCAAGTGCTTTGGAGAGGATGGGAGGATGGAGATGGGCCTATAGTTTGCGGTGAGTGTTTTGTCACCTGATTTGAAAACTGGTGTGACCAGCACGGATTTCCATGTGTCTGGGAACACACCCAATCTTAAGGAGGCATTAAATACCTTAGTAAGTGGGGCTGCTAGCTCATCAAGCGTTAGAGCAACCAGCTTCATATCAATTTGATCACTCCCCATTCTGGTCTTACCAAGGACCCTCTTTACATGCTTGATGGCCTCTGTTATTGTGACTTGCCTGAAATAAAAAAGTAGCTGCCCATCCCTCTCTAAGGAGGGTATGGTGTTGCCAAGCAGCTGGTTATACTGTGGGTTAAGGAACTCACCAGGAAGCACCCCAGAGAGGTCAGTGAATGTTGCATTGAACTAATTGGCAATCAGTAAGGGTTCCTGGATAGACCCTTCGTCAGTGGTAATCAGGTTGGGTGGGGCCTTGGAAATCCTTCCAGTTAGAGATTTTAGTGTGTTCCAAAACCTTTTGGAGGACCCCCAGTTTTTGTTGAGGAGATCCTTGAAATAGCTTGCTTTCGCTGAGCGAATGATCCTAGTGCAGGAGTTCCTTGCAGCTTTGTATGCTGATATGTCCTGCAACTTGCCTGTGGCCTTAGCTTTGTGCCACAGATTGTCTATCATGCATTTGATCTAGGAGTGTGATATTGAGCCAAGGGGTGTGGGTCCCTTTGACCTTTTTGGTTTTAAGGGGTGCGAATATGTCGCAAGCCCGAGAAAAAGAGTTGCGGAAGAACTCTAGGGTGAAGTTGCCATCAGTTGCAAGGTCCAGTGGGGACCAGTTGATCTGGGATAAGTAGTGTGTGAAGGCATTTAGTAGCCCCGGTCTCAGCACACGGTTTGTTGTGACCTTCGGCGGGCACTTTGTGAACCTGTTTGTCCAGCAGGTGCACATGACTGGCGAGTGGTCGCTAAGGCTATCAGGCAAAACCTTTACATCTGATATGTGATCAGGATTTGAGCAAAGCAGCCAGTCAATGAGTATGCTTGTTCCCGTTTTGTAGTTTTGCCTTGTGAGGAGGGTAACCATCTGTGTAATGTAGAGGCTAGCTATTAGGTCTCTGGCTACGGATTCCTTAGTTGAGTGACAGTTGATGTTGAAATCCCCGACAATTATATGCTCCCATTTTTTCCCCAGCTGCTGCAGATTCTCCTCAAGGAGTCTGAGCTCTGCAGCCTGCTTCACTGGGGTTATGTAGACTATTGTTAGCAACAGTACTTTGTTTTGCTGCCCTATGGTGAGTTTAAGGTGGAAGATTTTGCACCTCACTGGTGTGCAGGCTGCTGTCCAATATCTGCACTTTAATGTTGTTTCGGACATAGACTAGGCAGCCGCCACCCCATTTGGAGAGTCTGTTAATGTGAAAAGTGTTGTAGCCTTCCAGGGATACAGATGCGTCTGTGTTCTTAGGGGATAGCCAGGTCTCAGTGAGAGCAATGATGTCCAGTTTCAGTTGTTCCACCCATGCTTGGATCTGAGGGAGCTTAGGGAGGAGGCTGTTTATATTAAGTGAGATGATTCTCAGCACTCCTTTTAACATGGTCTCCTTGGGGGTGGTCCCAGTAACTAAGCAAGCAAAACTAAGTAGACCACTGGAGCTGTAGACACACAGTGGCACCTTCACCCCCATGCCCCATGAAAATTCCAACCCTGGGCTGCTGCTGTGAATCATTTATTTTAGAAACATCATCTGCTCCTAGCCAAAAGTACAGTACACTGTGCAAAATGATCGATACGCAGCTTGAACATCAAGTTAAAAATCTCTCTCAGGCTGTTCCAATGACTCTGTGGCAAGTGCAAGTGGCCTGGGCTTGAGAGCAGACTCAGATCACTCACATCAGGAGGCAGGACAGAAAGGGGCAGCTGTTGCAAAGCACTGCTCCTTGAATGGGGGCTGGTAGTAGGTTCTGCTGGTATCACAGTCATCTCTGCAAACAGGCCAGGGAGCTTGTTCCTCCACACGTGTAGGCTGTACATGCACAAAGCTAACAAGCGGCTGTGCCCATGGCAAGGGATGGAGGGAGAGTATAGGGAGAAAATATGGGGTGTATGCTCCCAGTTCCCACTGATGATAATGGCTACTAGTATGTCCTGGCCCACACCATGCAGCTCCACTGCCATCAACTAGATTCAGATCTGCATCAAGTGCAGAACAGACATTCTCAGGCCCCTCTCCTTGCCAAGGATGGAATAAACTGTGGGGAACTGCAGTGGTGATGTTAGTGGAGGATGAAGCCGAGTGCTAACTGGAAACAGCTGGAAGGTACAGCGAGGCTGGTTGGGATAAAAACTTTAAAGAAAAAACAAACTCTCCCTCTAGAGATGCATGGCCTGTGCAACACTCAAACCATAATGTGTCAACACCTGTGTGTCTTGATAACGTGGGCAGGGTGATCAAAATATGTAGATGTAGAAACATTATGGTCTGAGTGCTGAACAACCCATGTATCTCTGGAGAGAGAAAGAGAAGCTTTTTAACTTTCTCGAAGTATGTATATTTGCACTGTGCTCTTTTGGCTATGTGTAAGTGTTATTTCAAAAATAAAGGATTAACTGCAGGATAAAGTTGACATGCTTCCTTGGAAGTAAAGTTGCCCTCTGGAGCTTCATCTTCAGTGTCTTGCTAGCTTGCAGAGTCCATTTTAACTTATGATAGATATGGCTGCTGCGAGCCACAACACTTACACTTAGAGCCCTGTGGAACTCTAAATTATGCTGTATGTTTATATATACCACTGCTGTGTGTCTTCTATGGATATAAGCATGCCCCTCTGAGTTTTATCTGCCAGATACCTGTGAAGTAACATCCAGGTATCTCTTTGGGACAGGGTAATTATTGATACAGATGTTCAGAGTGTGCTTTGTTAAAGCTGGATAATCATACAAAGGTAATGTAGCTACTGTATTCATTGCCTGGCAGATAGTCCCAGATGACAGATCGTTTTTACCAGATATCCCAAAAAATCTGATTGTATAATGAACCAGCAACCAGATCATATGATACTGGCAGTGTGATCCATGCAAAGATAGCCATTATCTAAGGTATGCCCAGTGGACGCCTTCAGGTAGGCCGCTCTGACTATGGGGAGCACTGTAGGCCACCTTACTGAAGCACTTGCACCAAAAATAAAGTGTCTATCTGATAAAATATTTAAAATAACCTTATATGTAATAATTACTGCCTGTCGCCACTGGTATGCCATGAGCTTGTCACCAAAATGGTGCTCCCAGTCTTTGACTATGCGGACGTGATCAGTGGTACTGCTCCTTCAACCTCCTTGGCCAGACTGGACACCTTATGCAACTCCTTCTGTCATTTTGATACTGACTCCCCCTCTCATAGCCACCATTGCTCACTCAGCTTCTCTTTATCTGTTCTTCCTCTACCTTCACATAACCAGAACTAGTTTTAATCCCTTCCCTCTTATCTTTTCTCACTCATCTCCTCTGTCCCCTTTGCCTCCTGCTCCCTCCACTCCAGGGCTCCTCGCACTTTTGCCATTCCTCATCCCCTCTCCTCTGTTGGGCAGTCAGCCTTTTCCTATCATCTCCCTTTACTCTGGAACCTGCTCCCATTCTTCCTCCATTTCTCTACCTCCCCCATTTCTCTCAGGTACCAGCTGAAACTCTTTCTGTCCCCCGTACCTGTTTTCCCCTTCCCTGACTGCCCCTTATGTTTGACTCCTACCCTGGTGTAGGTGTGGCCGAAATGCCTAATTTTTGCTGCTTGCTCTTTGGTACTTAACTCCTGTTTTATATCATGTTCTCTGTAATGCTTTACTCTGTGAACTGTGTCAGTGCAATGTAATTTCATTAACTGTGTACTGTCCGCGTTATGTATTTGCCTCCCCTGTTCCCTTCCCTCACCAATTTTCAAATAAATAAATAAACAAACAAACAGATGTAATGTTAACAAAGGGAAGCCATTTTGTACTTACTCTGTAATGGTTAACTGTCAACTGGCTTAGTGCAATCAGCTTTAAGCAGTTAAAGTATGCCAGAGTCAAAAGACCTCATCAAAAACACAACACAGCTGCAAGTCTATCACAGTCTGTGATTGCATTTTTTTCAGTAAATGTCAATAAATGTCAGCATCCTAGAAATTATTTTTATCACAAAATGAAGTGGACAATCCTATTTTTACAATTCAAAAAATTGGCACAACATCAGTATTTGTCAGCATCTTGTAACAAGCTTCAGCAGGTTATTAACTGACTGACAGTGCTTAACCACTGGTGAGAGTGTATTACCTGTGCAAATCACTGATCATATGATACTGTACTTCAAAACAAGATAATAAATATGGTTGAGGTAGTGTGGATTTGCGGTCTACACATACTGTAGATCATGACTGGGAGAAAACTAAGGAGAGTGACTAAGTTTATTATCCCCTCCTTTCCACATACGAGAGAACATTAAGATGAAAAAAGGCTTTGTACAGTACATTTGCCTATGGATAGCCTTTTAGTCTTAATACCAAGCAGATTTCGGATCCTTTTTTTCTCATTCCCAGTTTGAGGAACTGGGCTAATACACCATGCAGACACTGCTTACACTGCGTTACTTGGGGAGCTGAGCTGTGGGAGGTGCCTTATTTCCAAAGAAATGTGAAACAAATCTTCCATCTACCAAATTCAGTTGCTTGTCTAGATGGAAACTAAAAATCCTAATGCAATTTTGGAAAAGACTAGGGAGTTACCCTGGTGCTTGAACTAACACTCTCTTGCACAGTCTGTAATGTAATTAATTGTCTATTAGTATGTAAGATATTGCTAATTATTTTATTTTTCTGCAGATAGTACTACCCTACCAGTATTGAAATCATAGTTTAGCAAACAGCTAAGAGATATACTGTGTGAGAAAGGCACCACACAGATCCAAATTATTTTCCTATCAGTCCTATTCTAATACTCCATTGTGCAAAGGTTTCATCTGCAAGAGTTGAGTAAAGTCTAGGAAAATGGGAAAGCATCTATTTTCCCAATCTGTGCATGCCATGGATATGCTTCTATAAATTATAAAGCCTGCTTATAAGCTGGGCCAACGGCATGGAGAGCTGAGGCACTAGTAGCGCCTTACGTCCTGCCAGGCTGGTGACCCAAGTTCAGGTTGCTGGGGGGTTGGCTAGGGCAGCAGAAGATCAAGCAACAGAGGAACTGTTCTCTTCTCTTCTCTAGGGTAGGGGAGGCATGTTGGCCCAACATTTGACTGCTACCAGGTAGAGTCCCAGTGGTAATGCACATGGGCGGCAAAAACAGGAGGGTGCTGGAGCATAAGTCAGATGTGCGTGCCTCCACATGCATGCATGATGCTGTAAGGCAAGGGCAGGGGATGAAACAGGGAAAACACCACCAAGGGCTTTCAGAATCTTTGCCTGCATATCTTACATAGATGCATAGATACATAGACAGTGTTGGCAGATAAGGGCCTATGGCCCACCCAGTCTGCTCATCTGAGCTTGTAAGTTCAGTTTATGTTTTCCTAGAAGTCTGTTGCCCCTTACCCCTGACCTCCAGAATTCCTTTATGTCTATCCCATGCATTCTTAAATCCCGTGATTGTTTCAGCCCCCACTACTTCCTCTGGCAGGGTGTTCCACTTGTCCACCACCCGTTCTGTGAAGAAATTCTTCCTCATGTTTCCTCTGAATTGTCCTCCCTCCAACTTTATCCCATGCCCTCTAGTCCTGGAACATCTTTTTCGCTTAAAAATAGTGTATTCCTGCACCCTGTTCCTCCCTGTAAGATACTTGTATGTCTCTATCATATCCCCTCTCTCTTTCCTCTCCTCCATGGAGTACATGTTCAGTTCCTTCAACCTGTCCTCAGGACTTGTGATGCAATCCATGCACCATCTTTGTTGCCCTCCTCTGAACCTTCTCTACCCTGTCTATGTCCTTACGTAAGTATGGTCTCCAGAACTGTATACTGTACTCCAGGTGGGGCCTCACTAGTGTCTTGTATAGCGGAATTATGACCTCCCTTTTCCTGCTGGTGATGCCCTTGCCTATACATCCCAGCATCCTATTTGCTTTACCTGCTGCCTTGTCACACTGTTTCCCTACCTTGAGGTCATCAGAGATGATAACCCCAAGATCCCTTTCCTGCTTGGTGCCTGCTATATCCTCAACCCCCCCAACTGATATATTGTGCCAGGGTTTGTGTGCCCCATATGCATTATCTTGCACTTCTTTGCATTGAATTTCAACTGCCAAACCCGTAACCATTCTTCAAGTTTCTGCAGGTCCCTTCTCATTCTGTCTACACCCTCTGGTGTGTCTACTCTGTTACAGAGCTTTGTGTCATCAGCGAACAGTGAAATTCTGCCTTCTAGGCTCTGCGCAATGTCACTGATGAAGATGTTGAATAGGACCGGTCCAAGCACTGATCCCTGTGGTACCCCACTGGTCACTCTTCCCTCTGTGGAGTGACAGCCATTTACCACCACCCTCTGTGTCCTGCCACCCAGCCAGTTACCTACCCACCACACTACTGTCCTGCCCACACCCATATTCCCCAGTTTGTGTAATAGTCTTCTATGTGCACAGTGTCAAAGGCCTTGCTGAAGTCCAGATAGGCCATGTCCACTGCCCTCCCTGATCCACCTCCTAGTCACCCAGTCAAAATTCAATGAGGTTGGTCTGACATGACCTTCCCCTGGTGAAACCATGCTGCCTTGGGTCCTGTAGTCCATTGACAACCAGATGTTCCACCAATCTCTCCTTCAGTAGTGCTTCCATGATCTTCCCCACTACCAAGATGAGGCTGACTGGTCTGTAGTTCCCCGCTTTCTCTTTGTTCCCACTTTTGTATAAGGGGACTACATCTGCTATCCTCCAGTCTTTGGGTACCTCCCCTGTTTCCAGTGATCGGCTAAACAGGATAGTCAGAGGTTCAGCCACCACCTCTCTTAGTTCTTTAATGACCCTGGGGTGCACCCCATCTGGCCCCATTGCTTTATCAACTCTTATTATTTCCAGTTCCTTCAGGGCCCTTTCTCGTGTAAAGGGACTTGTGTCCATTTCTGCACCATTCTTATCCCTTGTACTCCCGTCAGACCCATTACCCTCCTCTTCCTCAGTAAAGACTGAGCAGAAATACCTGTTCAATATGCCAGCTTTACTGTTGTCATCCTCCATGCGGCCCCATCCTCCCTCTTCAGTCTCACAATCCCTCCCTTTGCCTTTCTTTTTTCACTTATGTACCTGTAAAAGGTTTTGTCCCCTCTACCCACTGATTTTGCAATGTGTTCTTCTGTCTGAGCTTTGCCTTCCCTTACTGACCTCCCTGCCTCCCTTTGCTTCTCCTGGTACTTCTCCCTATCCCCTTCTGCCTGTGTCTTTTTGTATTGCCTGAATGCAATCTTTTTGGCTTTCACTTTCTTTGCTACCTCTTTGGAAAACCATAATGGTCTCCTTTTCCTTTTCCTCTTGCTAACCTGTTTAATGCATAATTCTGTTGCTCTTGTAATCCCCATTTTAAATACTGCCCACTGTTCCTCAACCCCTGATTCCTGCCCCATTCCCCTTAATGCCTCTTTCAAGTATCTCCCCATTTTTCCCAAAGTCTGCCCCCCTAAAATCCAGGATACGTGTTTTTGTGTGGTTTGGTTCTGCTCTTTCTGTGAGCCTGCACTGCCACCAGGGTCTGTGAGCCTGCACTGCCACCAGGGTCTTTGCCGTCTGGTCTGCCCTAGATTATTGTACTATGGGACTCCATATGTCCTGCCCTGCCATGAGGGGTAGAATCGTGGGAGTACCCAGACTTGAAGGTAGGTCCCAGGGGAGGTGGTGGCTGGCTCGGGGGTGCAGATATAGCCACCTTTGGATAATAGATGATAAAGAACTGTTATGGAAAAAAAAAAACAGCCTGCTTGATCCAACAAGAACTGAAGTACTCTTTCTCGTAGAGTTGAGGTGGGCATCAACTGAAGCAAGCTAACTGGCCTCAGCCCTTCTTGTATACAGTGATCTACTGTACATGATGCACAAAGTATATTATGCTGTTACCAAACAATGAATTTTTGTTATTGTTTTGTCCCCTTGAATTTGATTATCTTGTACCTAATACTCTAGATATTGTCTCCATTGTAAGTTCTATCTACTATTACTTATTATGTAATATATGATTGTATTACTGCGGTTCTTGATATGTTAATCTTGTAATTAAGCATTAAGACATGACAGGGTGTGCAGTGTAGTGTGGTAATGGCACACCTCCATTGTGTTGTGAAGCACCAGGCATCGCTAGTGCCTTCAGGCATCTGAGAAATACCATTATATCACCACAAAGCACACCCTGGAGTGTCTAATTGTGATTATTACATAGGTCCAAGAGTTTTGGCGGGGGTGGGGGTAAAAAATGCAGAAAAATAAAACAGTGTTAAGCAATTTAATGATTGTACCAAAGAAAATTCATATGCCCAGGTAAAATAGTCCCAGCACACCCCAGCATTGGCATGCCACCTCAGTTTCAAATATTGAGCACAGCAAAATACTTTTTAATTAGCCCTTAAAGACTCTATTTTCCCCCAGACTACCCTCATATACCAGTTTCTGCTCCTTTCCTCCATTTTCTTCTATATTATTTCCTCCCTTCCCTCACCTTGTTTTTTCTCTTTCCTTCATTTAATAGATGGAATGTTTATACCATTGATGGAATACAAGAAATCAAATCTCTGCTCATTTTAGCTGGCATAATATTTAGCCCCACAATCATACAACAGAAGGCCTGAGATGGAACAAGGGCTTATGTTTTATCTGCAGCAGGTTAAACAGCAAAGTTTTCCTGGGTAAGCAGGTAAGGACAGTAGACGGATTTTTCATGGTCTACAAGGAAACACCAGAAATTAAAACTGTATGTGCTGTAGTACTTCATTTTTTATGTTTGCTTGCACGCATGTGCAAGAAACATAGTGCCATCATCCGAGTTTTCGGAGGTGTGTCACCCCCTCTTCCAATTCAGTCAGTGTGTTGGCAGGCGCGATTCCGCCCCGCCATCGTATGCTGGAGCTGTCTATGACAAGCTCCAAAATGCAGTGGCATACAGTTGAACGGGGGAGCTACGCTTCAGTGAGCAGCGATAAGATATCTCCTGCTCATGCGCAGCTCCCTACACACACACACACAGAAACACGCCGCATACTGCGTGCTGCCCCCCACGCACACACTCTGTGCTGCGCTCCCCCAAAGCCTTCCAAATGCCACGCTGGGTGCCCACCCCAACATGGCAACCTCAATAGTATAGCGATGGGGTGCCAATCCCCGTCGGCTTCCTGTCTCCCTCCCCTCCGAGTACAGGGTGCACGCTGGGAGCCCACCCCAGCGTGGCAACAAATGTCATGGCTGACGGGGTGCCCAATCCCCGTTGGCTCCCGCCCCAGCCGTCCTTCTGCCACTAGAGCTCACCCAGCGTGACAAATGTCCCAGGTCTTTTTTTTTGTTTTTAAATATCTGAAAATTAAAAACGGTCCCACGGCGCTTCTCCCTGCCCCCTCACAACCGCACCACCACTGCGCACCCACCTCCCCACCCCCTCACCCCATACTTACCTCAGAGTCTGTGCGATGATCTTTGGTGGACCGGGAACACGTCTGCACTCTTCAAAGCGACCCAGAACTGAGGAAATGCGGTAAGCTGTATAATGGGCTAGATATGGTTTTCAACTTTGTTGCATATCTCAGGCATTTTTGGAATTTTGCACCAAATTTTCAATATGGGGTTTTGGGACCCCTCCTCATGAGTTCTGTCACTGTCATGGCGTTATTCTGTTGGTGATTTCTGATCACTCGTTGAAATCACCTTCCGGGACCGAATTAACAACTGCCACTGTTCATAAGGTGGGCTCTCAAGAAGCCTATTTTGAAAATTTGGTGGAAAAATTCCAAAAAAACGACTGTTTTACAAGCGCGCATTGCACAGTTCCTACGCATGCTCGTAAGTTCGCAAATTTTCAATATTTTCACTCCAGATTTTCAAAATTGCCATTTTACCACACCTTCTTATGAGTAGTACAGCTGCCATTTTTCACATCTCACCCAAAACGTGTTTCCGCCCATGTAGTGCACAATGACGCCGTCAGTGTGCGAAATCAATGTACGGGACAAATTAAGAAAATCACAGTGACACAGTTCATGAGCAGAGGTCTTAAAATGGCTATGTTGAAAATTTGGTGAAAAAATTCCTAAAAATGACTGTTTTACGAGCATGCGTTGCGCAGTTCCTATGCATGCTCATAAGTTTGCGAATTTAATATTTTCACTCCAGATTTTCAACATTGCCATTTTATTACACTTCCTTATGAACAGTACAGCTGCCATTTTCAGCATGCCACCAAATGTGTTTTCAAGACATGTAAGCACAATGGTGCTGTTGGTGCGTAAAGCAATGTTTGGGACAGATTAAGAAAATCACAGTTACACTGTTCATGAGCAGAGGTCTTAAAATGGCTATGTTGAAAATTTGGTGACGAAAGTCCATAAAATGACTGTGTTTCGAGTGAGCATTACGCAGTTTCCACGCACCCTCGTAAGTTCATGACTTTGTAATATCTTAAGTCCAGATTTTCACCAGTGGCATTTTTCCACACTTCCTTATTTACAGTACAGCTGTCATTTTTCACAACATGGCCGAAGTGTGTTTTCACACTTTCAGTGCAGAGATGCGTGGTCGCTGTGGGAAATCATTGTTCAGGACGGATAAAGAAAATCACAGTGACACTGTTCGTGATTAGAGGCACCAAAATGCCTGAGTTGACAATCTGCTATAAAAAAATCCCCAACCTAATTATATAACGGGTGTGCGTTGCACAGTTTCTATGCACGCACGTGACTTCACCATTTTTTTAAATATTTTTACTGCAAGTTTGCAACATTGCCATTTTTTACACCTCCCCATGAACAGTACAGCTGTCATTTTTTACATCCTGTTCGAATGTTTTTGCACCTGTGGTGCTAAATGCCGTAGTCGCTGTGCATAAGCAGCTTTCGCTAACAAACTGATATTTCCCGTTCATGAGGTGGGTAAAAAAACATGTTGAACATTTGGAGTGAAAATACCAACGAATGCCTGAGGTATTCGGGTTTCCAACCATAACGCCCAACCCTGTAGAGAATGACAGGCATCAGGGGTGTGACTTGGGATTCTTGCATGTAATGCTTATACCATTCCACACCCTGCAGCCAGTAAGAGGCATCGAGGTATGCCTTGGACTCTTCGAGCCCAAAGTTCACCCCATTCTCCTATATCGCACCCATCTCACCATATTTCCTAATGGAATAGGGTGCGCATAAGGGCCAAAGACCCCAAGGAACACCGTGACACTTGTCAGTGTCTGCAGGGTGGGGTGTAGTGAAATGGCGTGGCCATTATGCCTGATGACCCAAAGGCACACCCCAGTGTCTGTCACTCTCTGCAGGGTGGTGGTGGGGTTGACTTCAGTTCAATACTTCAATGCCATTCCTATTACGCAGCTCTGTAACTTCTACACTACCACTGCCAATGCCAGCAAGCAAACATTCGGCATTGACAAATGCTTGTTTATTTACTGTATGTATATGTGTGTGTAAGATGAGGGTTATGATGGCAAATAACATTTAATTATTCTTTTTAATATAAGGCAGTTTTATTTTAAGGGCCTAATTGAAGGTTTCTGCTGAGTACAGATGGCAGCCATGATTGTGATGGCAATTAGAAATGTGTGGTTAGTTTTGATTTTATTGTGAAGAGGCTGCTGGATCTTTATCCAGTGCTGTTGTGCTGAGATAACAGTATGGGTAAAGATAACCCTTATCTAATCATACTATCCCTAGCTATCCCAGGTTCTTGCGTGAACCTCCTTACTGAGGCCCCATATCAGAGGTTGGAGAGTCCCCAAGGAAGATCCTCAGCACTACCGTGGCCTCTGTATATCTTCATTTTCATCCAGTTTTGTGTTATTTTTATACTCTTCTTGAATTACAGCATAATCCTAAGTAATGATTAAATGTACACATCAGTGATAAATTCTAGAGAAATTCGGATAGAGACACAGAGGACCAGGAAGAAGGGAGGCCAACTGGACAGGTGAGGCTTCTTGGGGACCCCTCTGCTCTCGTGGCCCTGTGCGAATGCACTGTTGACACCATGCTAAGGCCGGCTCTGCCAGTGAAACCCATTTTACAATTTGGTAATAGTATATTACATGATATGTGTGTTGGTGGGATAAAGGCACCCCGTAAGTGTGTTGTGAGGCATGAGGCTTTTTTTAAATCTCTTTTTTATGCACTTTCTGTACTTGTATATTACTGAACAGCATTTTTTTCCATGGAAAATCATCTGTGGATGTTAGTTCTTCCCTGATTCCAGAGGACATAAAGTCTGATTTAGTGCACCCTAAGTTTTATTTTAGGTCCCTAATGGTGGATGAAGTTTTGGAATATCTCCTAGGCTGGATCCAAAGCCAGTGGTGGGTGTGGACAATGTTGACTATCGGCTCGTGAGGATTACCGCAGATATTCTGTGCTTTCCTTTAACCACTGTCTTTAATTTATCACTCTGTAATTCTTTTTTTCTGGCTATTTGGAAAGGGGCTATAGTTGTTCCAGTCTTCGAAGCAGGGAATTTGGCAGATATGAGAAACTACCAGCCCATTTCCTTATTTGCACCTATATCAAAGGTCCCGGAGTGAGTGTTTTTTGTTTAAATGTCTGAATACCTGCAAAAACATGATGTATTGACACCTGTTCAACATAGGTTTAGACCTATGTGTTTGGACACAGCACCATGACTGTCTTGGTGAGGCTCATGACTGCGGTCATATGGCCTTGGACAAGGGCCACTATGTGGCCGCAGTGTTCATGGACCTCACCATGGCATTTGATTTGGTTGATCACAGTTTACTTTTGTTTTCTCTTTCAAAATTAGGCATGCCAGAAGGGGTAGTTGGCTGGTGCCGGAATTATTTGGACCAGTGTGCACAGGTCAAAAGAATAAATGGTATTTGCTCCTCTCCATCTTCTGTATCACTGGGTGTTCCTTCAGGGGTCGATTCTGGATCCTTTACTATTCAGTCGTTTTTTGAATTCTTTATCATCTAGTTGTTCTTAATAACAAATGTTCCTTTACGCTGATGATGCGGTAGTCCTCGCAAGTGATGATTGTTTCAGACTATCCAAAGTAACTTGGCCACTAATTTTGAATCCATTCAGCACTGGTTTATTAAAAATAGACTAGTTTTAAATGAGAAAAAACAAAATCTATGCTTTTTCACAGTCGTAAAAAGAAAAGTAGGGGTGGTCCTGTTTTGATGTTTCAGTCCACTGGTGGTGGGGTAATTGAGCAAATAGATACTTTTAAATACTTGTGATTATTTATTTATTTATTTAAGAGTTTCATCAGGAAGGCATACTGACCAGAGTACCGCTCAATTCCAGATGCATCCTGGGGGGGGGGGGTTAGGTCAAAGCAAGTACAATAATTGAGCACAACAATCACATTTCATATACATCATCTTAGCACATCAGGCACATAGGTATAGGTTGTAGGTACAGCATCTTAGCAGGAGTCAGAGAGTACAAACAAGGCAGTAGGCTAACAGAGTGTGAGCTAGAACAATAATAGGAATAACAAGAATAAGTCCATGGACCAACAGTGCAGTTAGGCAATAGGAGAGGGCAAGTGCATCCTTTGAGTTCATCAGTCGCAGTGCATGTACATCAAATTTGCACATTTGACACAAAAGTACAGGTTGCAGGAACAGCAACATAGCAGGAGTTAGACAGTACCTACACGGCAATAGGCTAACAGAGTGTGAGCTATTAATAAGCCATGGACCGACAGCGCAGTTAGGCAAGTTAGGAGTAAGGCACGTATCACCGGTGGACGCCTAGGTAGGCAGACATAGCGGTCAGGATGCACCTGGCGCGAGTCAGGGCCGGATGCTAGGCAGGTGGAGATGTGCATAATAATGGATAAGGCTAGGGGCAGGAGTTGGGATAAATATAATTTCGGAGGCACAGGTTGCATGAACGGGGGAATGAATTTAGGAGCTGGTTTAACTGCTGAGAGTTGTTAGTGTGCCTAATGTCAGCTGGCAAGGAATTCCAAAGTTTAGGCAAGCGGTAGCTGAACACCGCTTGGCCTTTGGCTGTGGACATGTGTGGGACCTACAGGGACCGGGAGTCAGTATTCCTGAGAGAGTACACCGAGGGGGGTTGAACTGCAAGGGCAGACTCGAGGTAGGAGGGGAGGGTCCGTGACCAGAATGCGGCCATGATTCTTGCACAGTGGCTAAGTCTTCGATTGTGTAGCGAGGGGAGGTCTAGCAGCTTGTAAAGATTGTAGTGGTACACTGAGGGAGGACAGTCAAAGGCAAAGTGGCAGAAGGAATGAAAGAGAGGGTTGAGTCTTGCGAGGGTGGACTTTGGAGCGGTTCTGTAAACTACATCGCCATAGGCAATAATAGGGAGAATCACTTGCTGTAGGATTGCTTTGCGAGTTGCCAGAGGTAAGCAACCCTTGTTACGATATACGGCGCCCAGCTTGGGGTGTAGTTTCTTGTGAATGGAGTCAATATGATCTGTGAAGTCAAGGTGCTGGTCTAGCCAGACCTTGAGGTATTGGACAGATGTGCAGCTTGCCAATGGTATCCCATCGATAGTAAGATATGAGGGGGTCGAGGGGTGCCGGGAGAGCCTCTGTCTAGTACCGAAGGTAAGTGAGATAGTTTTTTTTTGGATTTAGAAAGAGCTGGTTAGTTCTAAACCAGCACTGGACAGCATTGAAATCTTTCTGAAGTCTGGAGGCCACTTCTGTGGGGGAGGGACCAGATGCATACAATGCTGTGTCGTCAGTATACATATGGATGGATGTGTTTAGGCATACAGAGGGCAGGTCATTCAGGAAGATGGAGAACAGTATTGGGCCAAGTACAGAACCTTGGGGAACCCCCGTGTTTACAGGGAGGGAGGGAGGCAGAGGTATGATAACCGATGCGCATGGATTGGGATCTGCCTTCCAGGTAGGATTTGAACCAGTCTGTGCAAGTACCCGAGAGCCCCTCCTTGGTGAGTCTGGATAGTAGAAGAGCATGAGAGACTGTGTCGAATGCCTTGATAAGGTCAACAAAGATAGCCGAGGTGATGTGCCCTAGGTTCATGCCCATGAGGACGGTGTCGGTGAGCCTGAGGAGGGAGGTGATGGTGGAATCCATCTTCCTGAATCCCAATTGATAGGGAGTGAAGAAGGAGGAGGCATCGAGAAAGCAAGAAAGCTGTTCGAGCACCAGCCATTCTTGAATTTTGGCCAGGATGGGGAGGAGCGATATGGGGCGGTAGTTACACAGTGCCAAGGGGTCTCCCCCTTTTGGGAGGGGGATGACAGTGCCACTTTTCCAATCAGAGGGGACTGATGCAAGTGAAAAGGAGAGATTGAAGAGGGCGGTCAGAGGGGAGGTGATGGCGGGGGCAGAAAGTAGAGCATTTTGGAGTCCAGACCCAAGGGACATTTACCTTTGTTTGGGTTAAGGGCCTGCAGAGCTTTTAGTACTTCTAAGAGGGTAACCATGCGGAAGGCGAAGGCAGTGGGTGTGTGGGGAGTGGTGGTAGTTGGGATAGGGTGGATTTGAGGGTCAGTGGAGAGGAGAGTGGTCACGCAACTGGTGAAAAAGGTGTTAAAGACCGAGGCAACTTCACCTGAATCTGTGATGGTGGCACCATCAATGTTTAGGGCAGGGGTGGGAGGCTGGATAGGGGGAGTGAGAAAAGATTTGATTGACTTCCAGAATTTAGCAGGGTGATTTAGGTTAGATTGGAAAGTGTCCTTGAAATAGCAAGCTTTGGCCTGTCGTAGGAGTCTAGTGCAGGAATTTCGGAGTGAGCGGTAGAACTGGAGTGCTTCCTGGGTTTTTGATGCTTTATAGGCATTCCATGCTTGGTCTCTGGCGTGTAGCTGTTTGATTATATTGGCGGTGACCCAGGGCAGGTGGGCACCCTGTATATGGGTCTTTCTCAGGGGCACATGGTAGTTCCATACGGCAAGGAAATTAGTCTTGAAAAGATCTAGGGCAGCATCGATGGAGGAGGCCAGAGGGATACAGGACCAGTCCATGTTGGACAGATCGTGTAGGAGTGCTGGGAGGTTGAGGGATTTGTAGGACCTGGTGAGTAGTGTATGTGGTGGAGGGGCTTTGGGCCTGAATATTCTCCTAACCATGTAGCTCATGTGAGCAAGTCTGGGAGGAGTCCAAACTCCAGAATCCGGCGCAAGTGAGTGGCGAGGGCCCAGTCAAGTAGGGAATGGTTCTTGGCCTTATGATTCAGATATGTGGGTTCCGATATGTGTTGGGACAAATTTAAGGTGGCAACATGGTTCCGTAGCTTGGAGCATGCACTGGAGAGCCAGTTAGAGTTGAAGTGGCCCAGGATAAAGAGCTCGCCCCCAGAGCCTAACAATTTAAGGGTGCTCAGGTGGTCCATTATGAGAGGCATAGGAGTGTCAGGTGCACAATAGGTCCCTGCCACATAAACCAGGAGTGAGTGTGGGGGTGAAAATTTAATCAGCAAGGAGTCGATTGACAGCGTGGGCAGGGAGAGAGGGGTAGAGGTGAACTGCAGATGGGCAGAGATGATTATAGATGATTGCATGTCTTATGAAGCAGCTCATACCACACAGTTAACAAAGGTGATTCACCAGAGGTTTGGAGGTCTTTATAGGATAAATTCCCTTTTCTTACCAGATACTAGATTGTTTCTTGCTCAGAGTCTTTTAATCCGAGTTATAGACTGTGGGTTACTATTTTACTATTCTGCTAGCGTTAGGTTTATTAAGTCAGGTAACGGTATTGCTGAATCAGATTGCCAGCTTTGCCACACAGATGCCCTATAGGACACTCCATTGCATCCTTTTAAACAAGTTTGGTTGGTTTTCCCTTGATTTAAGATTTCCATATCAAATGGGGATTATGGTAAAAAAAGTGATCACAAAAAAGGTACCTAAATCTTTTTATTCTATTTTCAAAGGCTATAAGGGTAAATCTGGGTCAGGGTTCTCAGAATGACAGTTTCAGTATACCTAGAATAAAATCGGCTATGGGACAGAGAACTCTGTTTTGTAATCTTCCCGTCTTTTTTTAATTTCCTGTCAAAAAGTTCTTGATTGTATGTGTCCATCCATCAACTCAGTTTTACTCTGAAGAAGTATCTTGCTTCTAAGATGCAAAGTATATGTTCTAACTAGTCTGTGTATTGACTGTAACAACTCTGTTATGATGTACAGTATTTATTTACTGTATATATATGTATGAAAGTGACTCTGGTCAACCTTGAAAATGTGCCATGGCCTCATGGATTTACCAGATTTTAAATGACCAAAAACAAAACAAAACAAAAAAAAATTTCCACAGAAAATATTGAGATCTGCAGAATAATATTCCAAGGAACAGCATTTGTTTCTGCGGAAAATCATTCTGCAACCATTTCTGCAGAAAATATTGAGATCTGTGGAATAACATTCCATGGAAATGGGTACTGGGTGATAATAGCAAGTGCAAAACAGCGTGGGGAAAACAAGCACGGGCAAAACAATGACTGCACATCAAAGCAAGAAGTAAAAACAGTTACATAGGCAACAACATGTAATGTGGGGGACTTTGCCACAACACCCCCCAACTATAATATAAACAGAGTCCACGTCACACAAATCACAGACCCATCAGCACAAGTCAGAGACAGAGCCCAAATGACCTGTGCTGTTTTTGTGCCAGTCGCTATTTTCACCCGCACTGTTATTCTCAAGCTGTTTTCACTGGACACTGCAGAAATGTTGTGGACAAACTCATTCGGCATTTTGTTGCCACGGAATTTCACCAATCCATTTTTGACAAAATTCAGTGGAATGTCATCAGAATTTCAATAAATTTGGTGAAATTTTGTTCTGCAGGAATTTGAAAATTCACACAGCAGTAATGTCAGGGGAAGTCATCATAAAGCATGACCAGCTGGCATGGCCCTGATGACACTTAGGGCAAGCATTCAGTAGCAGCATATAATGCCTACCATCCCCGAATACATCACCTATCTGTAAGGATGTTGCTGTACCTCCAGTTGGACTGGCTAGGACCCTGGGCTCTAGGCATAAACCCAAGTCAACCATGTGGTGAGCAGATGCAATCACGGTGTCCTCCCTTTAGAGATTTTTTTAATTGCTTTTACTCTTTCCTGATTGTCCTCTGTTCCTCCTTCATATTGGCCACCCCCTGGCATTGTCCATCTGCCTCACAGCGCTCTCTACCACTTTCTGCTCAGAGCTGTTTTAGCATGTAACCTCCCATGGGAATAGCAGCCTGCACAGTAGACCCAGAGGCAAGATCCTGGGATGCACTTTATTTTGACACAGCTAGAGTAGAAAAGAAACAGGGGCTGGTGGCATGGGGCCAGTTGTGGCTTCATACACCAAAGCATTGGGATATTCTCCCTGTGTTTGAATGCAGTATGCTTGTTCACAGTTCTTTTTACAAGTTTTGATAAGAATAAATATTTTAAACTGAAGCTGAACTAGAATGGGCTGGCTGTTGTTTCCTAGGAGTGCAGCAGTGTTTGGACAGTGTTTGAAGTTTTGGGGTAACCACCCCTTTCTGACTGCACCTCACAAAGACTTCAGAGCATAACCATTGAAGTTTGGAGGTATGGATACAACCCAGACAGCATCTGTCATCAGACAGTGGGTTATAAAGAAGTAGGAGTTGAATATACCAGGGTCTATTGCCCACAGGCAGCTGGGCCTTTTTATCACATTTCTCCCCATGCTAGGATGCTGGCACACAGATTGCGTGGCTGCATGCACTGGCCAGCAACCTCCTACCTAGAGAAGCAACCTGCCTGAAGCAACCTGCCTGTAGTGACACCTGTTGTCACGCAGATTGTTCTGTAGTGGTGCTGTCACATAGCCTCCCCCCCAAGAGAGGGAGACCATCCTCTGGGATGCTCAGTTCCTCCCCCCACAGTGAGCCCCTAGAAACCAGAGTCCACTCCCATACCCTGGACACTGGCATTATGAATGGTAACCTTTTGCCATGCCAATGGGCCAGCTGCTTTGCACATTTTCAACACTTGTCACTTACAGACGAGGAGAAGGACAGAACAGAGGAAAATATTTATGTATCTGTAGCAGTGTTGCAAAATTAACAGAATGTGGCAGTTGAATCTTCAGGCAGTATTGAAAGCATGTATAGTCAGCAATCAGATATCGGACCCCATCTGTTCCTATCATCTTAGATTGATAGAAAAACTGAAACATAGAATTTGTTGGCAGATAAGGACTGGTTGTTCCCACCTAGTCTGTCCATTCATTTTTTCCCCGTCTGTACTGACACCATAGACCCTACCAGATATCCGGCTACCTCCAACCCTGCTTCCCTACCAAGATTCTCATGTGTCTATCCCATGCATGCTTGATACCAACCACTGTTTTTGCCCACACTACCTCTGCTGGAAAACTGTTCCAGGCATCCACCACTCTTTCAGTGAAGAAGTACTTCCTCACATCCCTCCAATATTTTCCCCTTCTAGCTTCATTCCACCTCTTGTACCTTATTCACCACCCCCTCTGAGTTATTTATCTCTCTCTCTCTCTCTCTCTCTCTCTCTCTTTTCCAGGGTGTACATATTGAGATCCCTCAGTCTCTTCTCATAGTGCTTCTGATGCAGCCCCTGCACCATTTTAGTTGCCTTCCTCTGGACAGCCTCTGTCCTTCTATGTCCTTCCTGACATGTGGTTTCCAGAACTGGACACAGAACTTCAGGCGGGGCCTCACCAAGGATCTATACAGTGGTAACACCACCTCCCTCTTTTTGCTGCTAACACCCCTCCATAGGTATCCAGTGATACTGGTGACTGCAAATGAGTGACTGTGTTAATAGTGACTCATTTTCAATGCCTGACATTTGAGCTACCCTGCAATGGTAGTGAGGGAAGGGTACAGCGAGGGTAGGGATGAGCGAGGGAGAGTTACTGGTAGTGTAGGAAGGTGACTGGAAGGGGAAGGATAGGAAAGAGGTTTTGTGTGGAGCAGTGCAGCATGCTGCTACCAAGCTAGTCATGTGGTGTAGTGGAAAAGGTGGCTAGAGTTGGTGCAACAGGTACAGGGTTCGAGGCTGGGGAGGGGTATAAATTTTTTTTTAGCTTGCACTTGAATTTTAAAATTTTTTGGGACTGTTTTCCCCCTCCCCGACATGAACCCTCCTGGAGTTGGTAATTTAAAATCAGGGGTTACAGGGGGCGAAGTGGTGCAGGGGGGGCAGCCCCCACCAGAAATGCCTGTTTTGGTTGCCAGATGTAGTGTCGCCGATAAGTGTACATAGCCGATTTGCTTTTCGGCAATGTACACTCGCTGTAACGGTGATCGCTGTTTTGTGATCACCGTTATGACATGGAACCCCTTCCCTATGCACCCCAGCATCCCCCTGGCCTTTCCTACTGCTTCATCACACTGCCTCAATGCCTTGAGGTCATCTGATATGATTACTGCAAGGTCCCTTTACTGTCTTGTGACAGTTAATGCCTCTTCCTCCATTTTATACTCCACCTCTATGTTTCTGTGCCCGATGTGCATGATTTTGCACTTTTTGACATTGAAACCCAGCTGCCATACCTTTGACCACTCCTCAAGTTTTCTCAGGTCTCTGCTCATTCTCTCTGCCTCCTCAGCAGTGTCCACCCTATTGCAGATTTTGGTGTAATCTACAAAGAAGCACACCTTCCCTTCCAACTCTCTTGCAATGTCTCTTATAAAGACATTTAAGAGGGACTGGTCCCAGTACTAAGCCCTGAGGTACCCCACTAGTCACCCTCCCCTGAGTGAATGCCATTTACCACTACCCTCTGTCCCCTATTCAGCAACTAATTTCATGCCCAGTTTACCACCATGGGACCCACCTTCACACTGCCCAATTTATTTATGAGTTTTCTATGTGGTATGGTGTCGAAGGCCTTGCTGAAGTATAAGTAAGTCATGTCTACCGCCACACCCTGATCTATTTTCCTGGTCACCTTCTTGAAGAAATTGATCAGGTTCAGCTGACATGACCTACCCCCTGCAAATCCATGCTTGCCTCAGGTCCTGCAACTGCAGGATTCAAGATACCAACAAGCCTTTCCTTTAAAAGCATCTCCATTAATATCTGGATATCTGAGTGGGATGGTAATCTAAGTGCAGATTCTACAAGAAATATATCAAAAGGTAGCTGAGCTGCATGGGTGGAAAAAGATTGTAATGAATAAGTGAAATGTGGAAAAACAGGGGCTCACTGTATAAACAGTACTGGGTGTGACTGAACTGAAGCTTCTAGCACTGACCATACCTCTCAAGTGTCCCTGATTTTCAGGGATGTCCCTGATTTCACCTCAAAATTTTACTCTGTCCCTCCTAAAATCTGTGTTCCCCTGACTAAACAGTGATGATTGTAAGTATAAAATTATGTCAAACAATAAAGTTGCAGACTTCTTATTCTTCAGAAAATGTATTATACACCGAGTCCCTTATTCTGCCAGCTTCCTGAGTGGATATCACCAATTTTAAAAATGTGTCCCTGATTTTGGGACTTTGTCCCTGATTTTTTTAAGCCTTGTCCCTGATTTATGAGGCAGGAGGTTGAGAGGTATGGCACTGACATAAATACTGTCTGGACAGCTGTGTGATTCTTTTATGAAAACCAGAAGCGTATTTGGGATACAGCAGGATCAAGTCCACATAGGTCTGCTAAAAATACTAATTGCACAATTTCCCTTAGAATCGACATACTAAAGGTTATCTGTCAGGTTACATAATGTACCTTGTGGGACTAGATGAGCAGATGCAAGAGGCAGAGAAAGTTCACATGAATGCTGTCTCACCAGAAAAAAATATCAAGCCTTACAATATCTTAAGTTGGAGTATAACACAGCCCACAGCACCAAAATCGAATGGGCATTGGTCCTCACACAAGCAGGCATATATTTTGAAAGAGACACTAGGCAAAAGGGTTAACCTAGCAACTACAAAGTAGGGGGGCATAAAAATATCTCCTAGATAACAGACAGTGGGGTAGTTGTGCAGCATGGAGGTGTGGAAATGGGAGAATGCTTTTGCAAGTTCTTTGCCATTCTATATACATCTGAGGTGCTGTATCTCCAAATCACACTCAGTATGAAGCCTTTTTTGCCAAGTGCTATTTTTCCTGTATAGCTGAGGAAACTAGGAACCCACTAGACTCACCCCTTCACTGAGATGAGATTAAAAAAGCTATCACTCATTTAAAATGTGGGAAACCTAATGGTTTCCCAAAAGATTTCCTTCCAAACCTTTTATCAGGAATTCCATACCCCTCTACAAGGTATGATTGAGGACAGCCTTTCCCAAGGAATTTTTGCCCATCCATGCGGTCAGCAACAATCACTGTCTACCTAAACCAGGCAAGGATCCCCAATATTGTGCCTCATATAGGCAAATCTCTAGGCCAGTCTCTCTTCTAATGGTGGACAAAGAGATCATAGCTCAACGGCTTGCAAATAGACTTGAAAGCATCTTATCTGAACTAATAAATGAAGACCAAACAGGGTTTGTCCAGGGTAAACAAGGGAAACTGAATGTCAAACAGACTTTAAATGTGGTTTGGAGATGGTCCAGAGGGGTAAGTGGGGGGAGTTCAGCAATATTTCGATGCTGAGAAGGCCTTCGACCATGTGGAATGGGGATATATGTTTGAAACATTGCGAAGGTTGGGTCTAGGTAACAAAATATTATGATGGATAGATGCATTATATCATCAACCTTGTGCTCAAATCCTGGTAAATGGCAACCTTTCAAAACTCTTTCAGCTATCATGGGGCACAAGACAGGGATGTCCCCTATCGCCTCTCCTATATGTTATGTCCCTAGAACCCTTGGCAGCTACAACAAGGCAAGATGATAGGATACAGAGGCTGGTGGCAGAAGGCAAACATCACAATGTGGCACTATTTGCAGACCATATTTAAACAACCCTCAACAGAGCCTTCCGGTGATGCACAGTCTTCTTCAGGAATATGGTACTATTGCTAGCCATAAAATGAATTGCTGCAAGAGCGAAATGCTGGTACGGGGAAAGAGGGATGCTGAATTTTTATCTGTCAACCCTCTAAACATAAAACTAGTGAAGTCACTGAAATACTTAGAAATAGTCCTGACTAACAACATTTCCCACTTATATCAAACAAACGTTATGACCTTACTGAGGAGGATAGAAAAAGATTGTAAGAGGTGTAAAGGTTTGCTTATCATCCTCATCACTTCGGTGGAGGCATTTAAGGGGGGCTTAAAGACATATTTGTTCCAACAAGAATTTGGGGATTATAGTAATAGTAATACCCTATCTTGGCACATCCTAAATTATTCACCTGTTTTATTATTCTTGTTGTATAAACGTTACATATTTATTGTTATTATATTGGGGGATTTTATTGTGGTTAACTGTTCGTTGGTTTATAAATTGTGTTCTATTATAATGGCATCATGGACCTCCGGGAAAGGGCGCCACAAACAAACGAAGACCATTACTACTACTACAGATCGAACACCATTAAAATGAATATACTGCCCCAATGTCTCTACCTCTACCAAAATCTTCCTATCACAGTACCAGAACTGTTTTCTAAACAACTCAATAGTATATATCACAGGTGTCTATGGAACTGGAAAGGAGCAAGAATAAAAACAAATCTATCTTACAATTGCCTTGAAGGAAGGGAGGTTTGTTCCTACCAAACTTCAAATATTACTACTGGGCATCACATCTTGCTTTCCTTACGTACCCTTTTGCCCTTAAAGGACCTGCCTGGAGGCTCATTGAAGAGGACCATATCTTAAGAGGTCTGTTTCAAGGCCCCCTAGCACCTTGCTTAAGTCAGACTACCCTTACTCAATGTCAAAAGCCCTTTACACATTACCTGATCAGACTCTGGATTGGTGTGCATACTTACATTGAGCAATCAAAATCAATTTCAACATATGCTGCCATATATGCAGGCCTTGCCAAACAAAACAGTTACAATATTTTCTTACATCAGGTGTTGCTTTGGTGGTGGAAGGCAGGCTTGGTGTGCATAGGTGACTTATTTTATGGTGGGACTATTAAGTCCTTCACACAACTAAAACAACTATAGGGTATACCAGCAGGTGATTTATTTTGCATACCTGAGAGTCCAGCAATATTTGATGGCTAGCCAGCCACTATCTTCCCCAACTGAGGAAATACTATGTAGGCCACAGCCACAAGCATCCATCTTATCAGCTGTTCACAAGCTGTTCATGGGGTCTACTCCTCCATCAAAGCCAGGACTGCATGGGAAGCGGACCTTGACTTGAAAATTGATAATGAGATTTGGAGAGAGATTATTAAACATGTGCATATGTGTTCAAGCTCCAATAAGCTCCGCAGAGTCCAACTAAGCTTTCTGTACATAACATACTTAACACCAACAAAGTTACACAGATTTAATGCCTATAAACTAGTACTGTGCCAAAAATGCCACACAGAGAAAGGAAACTTACTAAATAGGGCCCTAATGTGTAACAGAGTAGCTCCATTCTGGGCTGGTATGCATGCATTAATGCACGAGGTAATGAAGTGGGAAGTACCCAACTCTCCCTTGGAGCTGATGCTCGGTGCTGAACCCTACAAAGGAAGCAATAAAAAACATAGACTGTGTGAAATGGCCCTAATCAATGCCAGAAAAAACAGTGACTCAACACTGGGTAAGCGACGCTCCTCTCACTATTGCCCACTAGTTAAACAATGTAACAGTGTGTTTGAAGCTGGAAAGATGACAACTATTAGCTAATGGGCTGGATAAGTTACTTTAGCAAAACTGGCAACCCCTACTAAAAGTGATAGAAGATGGTACAGTGACACTATAACTGGGGAACTGAATGTAGCTTTCAGGGTGAGGGAAGCTATAGTCATAATTAATTATAGTATCTTATGTGTAAGGGTACAGGCTAGTATTTGACCAACTACGAAATTTCCAGGTACCTACAGAAGTTGGCTGTTAATTATTGCATTGTTGATAACTGTATATCAAATGTGCTGTTTGAACAAACTGTATTGCACATTTGGAAACATTCAATAAAATATGTTTACAAAAAACATACATTATCATTTTTTTAAATTTTCAGTATTGCTCTTCCTATTAATGAAAATTATAGAAGATATCTGACAGTACATTTCACCCCCTCATAACATATTAGCTCAGATTGTAGGGGCACTGAGACTGAGTGACATCACAATCTTGTGTTTCTCACATCACATTCATCTTCATGGCCACACTGTGATGTCTTAAATGCCAGATTGTGCTGTTACTGCATGTGCAAGCTGTCGAATTACTGTAGATGGACTGAGCTGAAGAAAATTATAGTAATTAAAACACAAACATTATAATGGCTAGAAAAAAAAGAAAATTTCAGAAACCTATTCTGGCTTGTGATTTAAATACATTACTACATTTCTTTTTTTTTCTTTTTGTGCCAACTTCTCCCCCCCCCCATGGGAGTTCTGGTTCCCCGTTCCACTCGCCACCTCCCCATCCTCAAGCTTACCCCCTTAGGCAGAGCTGCCAGGTGGGCACCCCCTCCAGGAAACACGTGTCTCTAGCCCTTGCTTGCCCCCCAGGGCGAGGTCGTGGGAGCAAGACCTCCCCCCCGGTGGACCATGGTCTGAGCAGGAGTGGTGGTGGAAGCGGGGGCCATCATTAGTGGCAGGCTTTTTTTTTTTTGCAGCAATTGTTCCTTGGGGGCAGGGATGTGCAATGATGCCAGTGTCTGCCCCATCCCCCTGACATGTGATGCTGGCTGCGGCAGGACCCCCAGCCTCTGCCAGTGGTTTACATTGCACCAGACACTCTTCTCCCATCCCTCTGGAGAAGGAGAGCAGTCCCTAGGATGCTCAATCCTTCTCACCTCAGCCAAACCTCTGACACCTGAGTCTGTTCCAGAACCCAGAATGTCGGTGCCGCAGACGGACGCCTTGCAGCAGTGCCGGTGGGCTGGCTTACATTACTACATTTCTATAAGAATGCCAGAGTGTGAAAGTCTCTTTTTAAAAAGCCCTGGCTCTGATACAGCTTGGAAAACTTTCTATAAACTGAAGTGGGTCAAACTCTTTCAGTTTATGATTCATAGGTGTTCTATAATTCTTTCCCCTTTCTCTTTATTACTGAATATACTTGCATGAAAATAGGATCACTGTCCCCTAGACTTCATCTGCTCTGGCTGCTTGTCTGCACCTGATACCATAATGCCCTGCTTATGACATCAGAATTATCTCCACAGCTATAGATTGCATTGTCATAAACAGAACTGTAATGCCAGGTGTAGACAAGCAGGCCATAAAAAAGAAGGAAAAAATTCTACATCTGTGCAGTGTGATCAGCCTATAAATATTTGTATATATGTTTGTAGGCATACATAATTATAGATTTTCTCATGCATTTCCAGCAATGCAATGTATTGTATTTATTGCAGAAAGTGAGCAGCTATCTGTCAGAGACACTGGCAGATGCCTGGCTGACTGATTCAGAGAGCATTACAGCGGAGTCAGAAATGAAGACACTGGTAAACCCATTGTATCTCATTTTACCTCCAGATACCATAATGTCAATGATCTTTCTGTTTGTGTCCTTCAGGAGGGTTTCTGGGATGCTGGCCAAGGAAAAAAGAAACCAAGCTTATATATTTCTGTTTTGTTAACTGGGTGAGGAAATTGTCAATGCTAGGACACCTTTTTCAGGTGTGACCTGGGCACCAATAAGGTACAGAATGGAAGTACATGTACAATCGTACAAAGTAAGTAGGGTACAATATGAAGATGCCAGCAGATAGGGGCCTCACAGTCTATCAAGTCTGCTCGAGTGTGCAGCTCTCAGTTTTGAATACTGATGCTGCCCCCCCCAACTCCTCCATCTTTCCACTTGAATACATTGTCTGTGTTACCTCTTCCCTCCCTCTCCTTCCCCATTCTCAAATTTAATAAGCTTTATTATGTTTACGATTTAACAAAATTATATACAAAGCACTATTACATAGAAATGTTCAGAGACAGTAATCCAGCAACTTAGATCCATTGTACAATTATTACAAATCAATATCATACATATAACATATTCAAAGGGAGTAAGTTATGTTGCTATTAGAAGATTAATGGTGAGAAAAAAAAAAAACTCCTTCCCCATTCTGATTTTGCCCTTAACCCTGTCCCACCCCCTCTTAAATCCTCCTGCTGATGTTTGCATTCTCAGTTCCGTAGGCAGAGTAGTCCATGGTGCCACCTGTGAAAAAGTGCCTCCTCATCTCCCTCCTGAACCTCCTCCCCCTCCAGTTTCTGAGTATGACCTCTTGTGATCCCTTCCTTGCTATACTTGAACAGACCCTCCTGGTGAACCCTATTTATGCCCTTCAATTATTTGAAGGTCTCAGTCATGTCTGCTCTGTCCCTTCTGTCCTACAAGGAGTACATATTTAGCCTCTGTCGTCTCTCCTCATAGGGCCTTTCCCTCATCCATCTTAGCATCCTGGTTGCACTTCTCTGCACCCCCTCCAGCAGCCTGATGTCCCTCTTTAAGACGGGGTGCCAGAACTGCACACAATATTCCAAGTCCGGCCTCACCAGTGCTCTATACAGTAGCAGAATCACCTCCTCACTCCTTGAGGTGATTCCCCTTGCTATGCACCGCAGCATCCTGTTGGCCTTCACCACCACCTTCCTACATTATGCAGAGTGATTCATGTGGCCTGTGATCATCACACCCCGATCTTTTTCCTTGGCAGATACCGATAACTGCACCCCTCCCAGCTGGTAACTGTATTTAGGATTCTTGTTTCCAAAGTGCATAATCCTGCACTTCTTAGCATTGAAACCCAACTGCCAGGTGTATGACCATCTCACTAATGCCTCTAGGTCTTTCTGTAGTCCTCCACCCACCCCCTTCCCTGTCCACCACTGCTCCCAGTTTGGTGTCATCAGCAAACAGGCTTATTTGGCTCCCAATCCAGTCTGCCATATCTGCTACATAGATGTTGAATAACACTGGTCCCAGCACTGCGCCCTGCGGTATCCCATTTATGATTGCCCGTGGCATTGGTAAATCTGCACTAACCACCACCATCTGTTGTCTGTTTTCCAGCCAGCCTCAAATCCATTATTCCCAACCCCCAGGTCCCTCAACTTGTCTATTAGTCTCCAGTGTGGCATAGAGTCGAAGGCCTTGCTGAAGTCTAAGTGTAGGACATCAGCCGCTTTGCCTTCATCCAGAGCTGTAGTCATCCAATTGTAAAAGGACACAAAGTTGGTCTGGCAAGACCTTCCCTTGGTGAACCCATGCTGGTTATCATCAAGGAAACCATCTTCCTCCAGGAATACCACTATTCTTTCCTTCAGGATAGTCTCCATCAATTTCCCCACAATCAACATGAGGCTGATCGGCCTGTAATTCCCCAGGTCCTCTCAAGAGCCACCCATGTGGATAGGCACCACATGTACCATCCTCTAGTCCAGGGGTACACATCCTGTTAGAAGTGACGTGTTAAACACCTCTGCCAGAGGTGCCCCCAGGGCCCTGCTAGCTCCTTTAGGACCCTCAGGTGTATCCCATCAAGCCCTGGTGCTTTATTTGTCCGTAGAAACCTTAGTCCCTCTAGTACTCTCTGCACAGCGATCTCCTTTTCCATCGCCATGGCCCCCCTTTTTTCTTACCCTACCCTGCTCCTGTTGACCAGGTACCTCCCGCTGTCTTGTAAAAACTGAACAGAAGTATTCATTTAACATCTCTACCTGTTCAGCAGCCCTCTCCACCCATCCACCTTCTGTCTTAAGCCTAGAAATCTGCTCCCTGCAGCTCCTTCTATCCCTGATATATTTAAAGAACCCCTTTTCACCCCTTTCAATCCCTTGAGCAAGCCTTAGCTCCTTCATAGCCTTGGCTGCCCTTACCACCCATGTCACCTCCCTGGAGCACCTGATATAATCTTCCTTATCCACTACTCTGCCAGTTCTCTTGTAGTTTTTAAAGGCCACCTTTTTTCCTTCACCTTGGTCTGTACTTTGGTCCACCAGCTTGGTTTATTAGAACTAGTCTTCTTAGTCCTCCACTCAGTATAGGAGTTTGTGGCCTACAACCGTCCCAGTTTTATGATGGCCCATTTCTGGGTGGTGTCCATGTCTGGACATATGGTGGCCACATGCCTTCCTAGTACTTCAGCCATCTTACCAAAGCTGGACCTATTAAAGGCCATGACCCTGGTGGCAGTACATGACTCCTCTATGCCCAGGTCTAGGAAGAACCATACTGAACTATGGTCATTCCCCGCTATGCGGTCCTCCACCCTCACCTCCCTTACCAGAGCCCCATCTGATAAGACTAGGTCTAAGATGTTTCCTTCCCTTGTCAGCTCTCTTGCCACAATCACATAGAGTAGCATAAAGTAACTTTACAGAGTTAAGCAACTGTCAGAATAGACAGACAGCAGACGACTGCATTAGCTAGCCATAGCAGCACAAGAATTATTGCAGAGCAATTTTTTTTTTGCGACTATTTGAGAAAGCATTTAGTGATGGGGACTGCCTGCTTGAATAAGATATTTTGTTCCAGAGTGTTTTTGCATTGTAAACAAAATAAGTTTGCACTGTAGCAGTCCAGAATGGTGGGGTGGGCAACAGGCTATTTGTTGTGGAATGTAAACAAGACAGGTTAACCAAACTGAGTGAATCATATAGGCAAGGAGGGTTCCTTTCGTGGAGGAGGCTAAAGACACATTTTGCAAGTGCCCACTGGGCTTTGTCTTTGGGTCGGAGCCAGTAAAGTGCACCCAGGGTATGGCAATTTGTCATACCCTGGGTGCTGGTGAGTTCTGAGCATGTGGGCTGTGACAAACCTGGTCACTTTAAGGTAGAGGCATCACTTGACTTTCTGGATCAAGTTTAGGGCTGCAACATCAACTACAGCAGCCCCGTAGTCAATCAGGGGCAGCAGAGTGCTTTGGGCTATGACAATTCTCAAATCAGCAGTGAGGTGTTTGCGGACTCTGTACAGGAACCATGTTTCTGGGGAATTTGGGTGGTGGTGTAGTTCGAGTGGGCATCAAAAGTGAGGCAGGGGTTGATATAGATTTCCAGGTACTTGAAAACTTCCAATGCCTCTAATTGGACACCGTCTTTGGTAGCAATGCGCAAAATATGTGTATACTTCCTGACCTAGGATCTGAGCCTAACAGCATAATCTGTGTTTTAGGTATGAGCTTATTATTTGCTTAGGCTCCCAGCAGCCCTCTGATTTAATTGACAGACTTAACGCCAACTTACACTAACTGATCGGCACTGTTGAAGGAGGTACAGATGAGCTGCGTTGGTGCAGGTCTGGCAGTGTAAACTGCTTGGGGAGCATTGCAGGTGGCTTTGCTGTGGCACAAGATGATCTTTACTTTGGTGGGACCATATATCACTGTAGACATTTTTTGCTGGTGTGTAAACATGTTGCTCCACCTGCAACAGTGCAGCCCTGTGACACAACTCGCCATGATGGCCGAGTTGCTTGTATATCAACTAGAATGTTTGATAACAGACCCTTATGATATATTTAGAACATTTTTAAAAAGTTTAAATTTTGAAATCTGCTTGCATATTGAATTTTCTTTTTAAGAAGCTCTGGTACCTGCGTTCTGATGTGACCTGCAACAGGACCTATCAAAATAGCATCTTTATATCTGCTTTCTTTCCAGAATTAAGTTCCATCATCTCTTTTTTGTCTTGTTAGTAAATGTTCTTGATGTCAACTATTTTTGTTTCACACTGCCATGTCCTGTTCAGTACAGTATGCCACCTCAAACCCTTTCTGTCCCTTGACTCACACCCTGGCAGAAATGTGGTGGCAACTGCAAGAAGTCTGAAACTAACCCTGCACTGATACACTTTGAGTGTAGTGTAAGCGGTAGTCAGGAGTGGTGCAGGTGGAATAGCGGCTTAGCAGTGTAGACCACACTGCAGCAGGCAAGTGTATCTAAACATGCCTTTATTTTCTACTGACATCTTTTACCATCTTATGATTTTCCACTGCAGTCTGTCTTTTTACCCCTACCCCCGCCATATCTTGCTTACATGCATGCACGGTGCATTTGCATGTGTGGGTATGCCAACACACACTTCCATTTGGTATGTGTAAGGGCATACACACATGGACATTCTAGATAACTACACTGTAGTTACAGTGTAACTACACTGTAACTGCATTTCAATTGCAATGTAGGTACATGTAACAAACATGTAACTACAATGTAATTACCCCTGTTGCATGTAATTGATTACTTACCTCGCAGTTACACTGAAACTGACACCTAAAATAAAGTGTGACCCAGCTATCATATGGGTGCATATCCATTTTCATTTTCTCCAAAATGTCCCTGTCTCCTTTCCCCACCTTTGTCACCTTTTAGGCTTCTTACTATGCTCTGTTACATAGACCCCACTTGAGGACTCCTCGGCTCACTCATTACTACCATCCATCATCACCTTTTCGTTTTCCAGCTTCCTAGTCTTACTCTGCTGATTATCACTTTTTCTCCTAGATCTTCTCCTATTTTCCTTCCTCACATACATTATATTAGCCATCATTTCCCCTTACCAATCCACTAACTTTGTTTTTTTCTGTTTATAGCTAATTCCTGAAGGAGACCTATGGTTGAAATATCAATTTTAACTCTTTTTTTTATTTATTTCCGGCATGCATTTAATATTAGCTTTTTGTTTTGTTATAAATATTTATTTTTCCACCTTCAATTAAATCCAACATTTCATGGTACTGCCACTTCTTCAGGGAACAGTGGTACAGAAGTAACTTATGTCAAGTAAGCTAATTTGTTCTGAGATCATTTCTCAGAGCATTCCTTGTCTGTTGCTATGGCTTACTGGGCCCAACCCCTTCTGGGAATTTGTTCACTATTTGCTTACCATCTGCATATGGCAATTTAAGCTCCAAAATGTGCTTGGGGTTGCAGCCAACACCTCCTGCCCCCCCCCCAATGCCATGCTGAACCAATCTGTAGTGCCCCAGGGAAATTGGGGGCACCACAGAAAATAGTGGAATTGGGAGCATCACAGAAAATAGGGGATCCCCAGAGACATGAGGGTCAGACAGTTATGGGGACCCTGTAGCTTATTGGGGAAGCCTTGAAAAGCTTAGGGGTCCCTCTGAAGCACAGAACAGGCCACTCTCCAGCAGACAGTCCTAACAGTTTAAATTCAGAGTTTTAAAAGAAAAACATTCTTTTTCTCTTCCTTTGTTCTCCCTTCCCTCTGCCCAAGACCGACACCTAGTCAGCCAAGGCCAAACCAGTTGGGCCACATTCCTGTCCCAGCAAGGGAGAAGGAAGCCAGGTTGAGCCCTCTCAGCCAATCCCTGTGACCAGTGTAGATTCAAACTTGGAATCTTTTTTTTAAGGCCACTGACCCAGCAGCCAATCCTCTTGCAGGTAGCCAGGACCACCCCAGCCTAGAGGAGGCTCTGCATAGGCTGGAGAGGGCAGAAAGAGTTTGACCAGGGAGGGTGAAGGACTGGGCAATGGATGTCAGCTTCCCTGTTAGGAGGTTGAAGTGAATCCCTGGGCACCTTCAGTGTAACTCCCCTCAAGAAGATCTCCAGTAGCAGCCTCGGTCAGTTTTTTGCAGAAATTTGCCATCTATTTGGGTTCTCTAGTGTAGCGAGTCAGTCTATTTGGCTGGAAAACAGACCCAGTGAATCTTTTATGTAGCAGTCTCTAGCAGAAGAGGCCTTATCACTCCTTTGTGGTTGTACATTCCCCAGGGTACAGAAATCCTTGTTGAACTCCAGGGGGCTTCAGCACACACCTCATCTAGGGTTCCTCCGGTGCCTCTTCTTTGACCCAGGGAGGGTCCCCGGGAAACCCAGCATCACCTGCACTGATCTACAATGACCTCCACCAATCCCAAGTCTTCACCATGATGCCCCAGGTTCAAGTTGCCGGTCGTAAGTGGTAGCCAGCTGGTAGCTAGGGCCCACCAAAGTGAGTCAGGTTAGGGTCCGCCCCGGCTCTAGCTTGAGGGACTTCAGTCATCCACCGAACTCAGAGCCACGTTGCCCATTCTCCCACATAGACGTTGTCCCAAGTTGGCAATAGTACCGGTGGCCTATACCAAGGCCTCACCAAGGAGTGCTAGGCTCTGTGCCTCATCCCCTGAGATGGTGTAAGTACTGGTGGACCTCGCAAGAGGCCACATCGAGGGTTGCCGCGCTCGTGATTGTACCGTCCGTAGGTGTCCTCCTGGAAGTGTTCCAGTGGCTCATCAAGAGGTCACACTGAAGATTGCCAGACTCTGAAACTGCAGGGGTGAGGTGGTAAGGGTTCTGGGGACCTACCCAGAGATCGTCCATCAGATCACCACACCCAACATCCTTTCCTCGACTGGATATCACCTTCCCTCCTGCCTGAGGTCACTGCAGCTGACAACTCCAGATAAGGGTTCTCTTCACCTACAACCAGGCTTCAACACTCTTCCTCGACCAGGCGCTTCACCTTTGACATTGCCTCAGTGACACCAGGAGTCACCTTCTTCCCAGGGCCAGGAGGCCTACAGTGCTTTCTTGTTTCTGGTTCACTGGGGATGCCCCATTTTATGACCTGTATAGGAAGTGCTTCGTTGGGTTCACACCCAGTGGTCAGCTGACCAAAATACTAGAAACCCAAGCTTGGTGCATTGGTTTTCTACATCCATAGGACTGGAATCACCTGGACATTTGTATGACATTTGTGGGGCCCATTTGTGGTCCTGGTAATCTTGTTCATTCTTTCTCTTGTGTGATAGTGGTAGTGAATGCTAAGTCTTTTTCTGTGCTCCAACTATTGCTAATAAACCTTGCATCTTGGATCTAGAATACACCTCTAGCCTCTCCTTCCAGATTCATCTGGCATCACCCTAAACTATAGGAGTACGAACCACCACAACTCATCCACCACACTACGTGTAAACAGGCAGCCAGAGCAGATATGGTCAAAATCATACTTTCATGCAAATGCTCTTAGTTATAATGAAATAAGGGTGAAAATTATATTTAAAATATGACATATAACCTGAACAATGTGAAAATATTCATCTTTTTTATGTTGCCACAATAATGTCAAGAGCTCTTTGAGAACATGTTGAAAAAGAACTAAGTGAAAATTGGCATTCAGTTCATAAAATTCCCACTCAGTGGGAAAGAGTGAGCAGCAAAAACAGTAAAGCAGCCCCATGGAAACAGAACTGTCCTACCAAGTACTTCTTTTATTGAAGACCCACATGAAGGTGCAAAGTGCCTTTAGGCAAATAAGGCAGCTCACTGCATACCATAAGGCTGTTGCAGGCTTCGGTTGATGGGGAAGGGCTACTGAAATTTATAATTCTAATCCAGTACTGCATTTAAGTAGTCTTTGCAAGTACTGAGGAACTGCACTACAGGCTTACGATAAAAAACAGTTCCAAGGTCATGTCCAAAATAACAAAAATGAATGGTGCACCAACACATTCGAGAAAGCCGGACAGTGCCTCAGCAGTCATGCCTGCGCTAATGCTTCAATATCTGTTCAGACATTATCATTAGTTATAATGAAATAAGGGTAAGAATTACAGAAACAAATATGAAATGTAACATAAGCTGTGCAAAATATTACATTTTTTTCAGTGTTGTCACAATGCTGTCAAGAGCTTCTTAAGAAAACATTGAAAAAGAAAACTCAGAATTGACATTGTTACCATGAGATTTTTTTCAGGACAAGCTATAAAGACAAACATAAACAGTTAAAAAGTTATGAAAACAAATTTATAGTGTATGGTTAGATTCTGTTATGAACTGAATTCTGCCCCTTTTCAGATGTTGTTCTGCTGTCAAGGTGTTGTACCATCATTCTGATGATGCATCAATGGTATAACGCCTGTAAGTGAGCTCCCCCAGCTTAACCCAAGCTGCCATTTTTTCAAAAATAAAAAAAATAAAAAAATTACCTACCTCACACCCAACTACCCACTAACTCACCCATTGCGCCCAAATCAATCTCTTTTCAGTGCCTGGATGTTCTTCAGTGTCCCACTAACCCCAACACAGATAATTCTGCAAAAATCAACAGCTCCCCAAACCTACAAAATACAAAAAATAAAAATAAAGTAAAAGAAATAATCTAATATACTTACAAATGCTCCTAGGTCAGTCCAGCACTTATTCTTCAAAGCAGTTTCTGTCTTTTTCGCCTTAGGGCCGGGGGAGCAGTAGATGTGTTCAACAAATGATTGGTGGAAATCCAAGGCTGGATGTCCTCCAGCTGGCTGAGGCTCAGTTCTGAAAAACTGAAGTACTTGTGTTGGAGCAATGTCAGAAAGGGGGACAGCATCTGAGAGTTTGCTGAACCTTTGTCTTGGTGCCTCCTGTCTTAACCCAATCCATCAGGTGAAGAATCTAGGCTTCATTCTGGATGAAGGGCTGACACTGGAGGCTCAGGTGTTGGCAGTTGTCTGGAGTAGTTTCTATCACCTCAGAAACATCAGCTGGATTTGTTCCCTTGTCCCCCTGAAGACCTGACCTCACTAGCATATGTTTCATGATGTAATGCCTTGACTACTGCAATGCCCTCTACCTCGAGGTCAGTGGAGGTGCGTTATTACACCTGCAGCTGGTGCAGAACACAGCTGTAAGATTGTTAACAGGTCTTTCTAGATCAAGTCATATCACCCCTGCACTGTGGGAGCTGCACTGGCCAGGTTATTAACCTTTAAGGCCCTGCACAGCCTGGGTCATGGTTACCTGCATGATCCCTTGCACTCGTACTGTCCTGCTCACCCCCTCTGTTCCTCCAGTGAGGTCCTCCTGCTAATCCCAAAACTCGGTTAAAAACATCTGGGGACAGAGCCTTTGGGGTAGCGGGTCCAATACTCTGTAACTCGTTACCGAGGGCTCTGAGAGAGGCTTCATTGGTTGAAATATTTAAAAGGCCCCTTAAAACCTTCCTCTTTCCCAGGCATTCAGTTCTACTATGGATTTTCAACTAGAAATATCTATGATTTGTATGTTTGTTGTCCATATTTGGTTTTATTGTATATTTTAACTGATGTTAGTTAGCTGTTAGTAGTGTGAATTTATTCTGTGTATGTAGTAGGTGAGTGTTTATGCATATTGGCTGCGATCCATGAATGGGGCAGAAGGTATGCGCCAAAGGTACGCACCCCACCCGCATAGCTCCGTGTCCCCGGACAGGGGCAGGGTGAGCGCTATTCATGACCACATGCACCTGGGGGGGCATCTGTCCACGGTCTCAAGCCCCCTGGTGCACACATTTGCAGGGGCAGCCTGGTGCGGAGGGGCGAACCTGAGTAGGCATCCAATTGGATGCCCCACCCGTTCCCATAGTGGATCTCTTGCATCCTTGGGACGGACAGCCAGTGGCGGAGTGGATCCTCATAATGACAGCAAACATTAAACTGTATGGGCACTCACCTGATCTGCTGCCCCAGCCCTCTCCATTAGCATAGTGGGCTGGGGCTTCACAGAGGTTCATTACCTGGTCCCACTGTAAGATCATGGGGGCACGCACTGGGTTATGGCAGGATCCCAGCTCCCATAACCTGTGCCCCCATGTGCCTGGCACTATGCAGCTTAGTGAAAGGTGTGTAGTGCAGGCACCCCCCTGACTGCCTTGGCGTGGAACTGCCTGCGCGGTCGGGGGATCGGGTGCATAACTGACTTGCACGCCCTCTGTAAATGCTGCTGGGAGGTCATGGGACCCCAGCTGCATGGCATACCACCTTAGGATGGCCTACATGCCTTGGTTTTGTGGCACATAGGCAACTTTTTTTCTGTGTATTGGGTCCTTTTCACAAAGCCTATGTGCTGCGTATCTGAGGTGTGTTGGCAACCATAATGTGAAATACCACACAGTGGGGGTACTGAGGACCACCGACAGCATTCACAGAGGGTGCACAAGACAATTACACGCCTGATCCTCCGGCCGCGTGGGTAGCTCCATGACGGGGGTGGTCAGGGGGGATGTTGGGGGTGTGCTTGCACTACGCACCATTCACTAAGTCACGTACTGCCAGGCACGTGGAGTCACAGGTTATGGCAGCCAGGATCCTGCCGTAACCCAGTGCACTTCCCCATGATCTTTGCCTGCTGGTCGTGGCGGGACCGGGTAATGGACCTCCGTGCAGCCCCACCCAACTAGACTGATGGAGAGGGCTGGGGCAGCAGATCGGGTGAGAGCCTGTACAGTTTAACATTTCCTGTTATGCAGATCTGCTCTGCCACTGTCCGCCTGCCCCATGGATGCAAAGGATCCCCTATGGGACGCCGGTTGGGCATCCGATTGGATGCCTGCTGGGTCTCCCCTGCAGGCCACCGGTTGAGAGCCTGCAATCCGGAGACAGAGACCATGCACAGGTGCCTGGGTGCATGCGGTTGTGAATACTGCGTACAATGCTCCTGTCACAGAGCTACGCAGGCAGGGTATGCGCCTTTTGCTCGTACCTTCTGCCCCATTCATGAATAGCAGCTATTATCTTTTCTAATGGCACTCTGGGCCTCTGGGAAAGGGCACCAGAAATAAATAAAGCTACTATTACTACTAAATCAATTCTCTCCAGTTCTTACTAACTTTATGGTAAAGAGCTCTTAAAAGAACTGTTTCTCTATCTTTGTCTCTGTCTCCCAGTTTTGGTAGTCAGTTTTGGGCTGCAACTCACCTGATGACAGAATTTGACAGAGAAATTATTTAAAAAAAATAGTTAATTCTGCCTCTCACTATGATGCACATAAACCCCAAAGCCCGAGTGTGTCCAGTTAAAGGCTCTAGAAATAGTAATCTGGGTCACCTCGGTGCAGAGTCTGCCCACTTGAGCCTCCACAGCTACAGGATGCTTTGCTGCAGCCTCCCCTTCCCCTCCCAGAGCCAGCGTCCATCGAAGCACAGGCTCCTCTACTGATTCGGCACATTTGAGCCTCCACAACTATGGGGTGCTTTTCTGCAGTCCCCCCTCTCCTCCCGGAGCCAGTGTCCATCGGAGCACAGGCTCCTCTACTGATTTGATCCATTTGAGCCTCCACAGCTATGGGGTGCTTTCAGCAGCCCCCCCTTCCCTCCCCTCCCCTCCTAGAGCCAGTGTCCATCGGAGCACAGGCTCCTCTACTGATTTGGCCCATTTGAGGCTCCACAGCTACATGGTGCTTTGCTGCAGCCCCTCCTCCCCCCGGAGCGAGTGTCCATTGGAACACAGGCTCCTTTACCGATTCAGGTCATTTGAGCCTCCACAGCTACCCAGTGCTTTGCTGCAGCCCCCCCTTCCCCTCCCAGAGCCAGCGTCCATCAGAGCACAGGCTCCTCTACTCATTTAATCCATTTGAGCCTCCACAGCTATGGGGTGCTTTGAGTAGCCCCCCCCTCCCCGGAGCCAGCCTCCATCGGCACACAGGCTCCTTTACTGATTCGGCCCATTTAAGCCTCCATAGCTAGGGGTGCTTTGCTGCAGCCCCCCAGAGCCAGCATCCATCGGAGAACAGGCTCCTCTATTGATTTGGCCCATTTGAGCCTCCACAGCTATGGGGGGCTTTGCTGCAGCTCCCTTCCCCTCCCAGAGCCAGTGTCCATCAGAGCACAGGTGAGAACTGCAAAAGAATTTAACTACAATCCTGCACCGAGCGCTTACCACTCAAATGCGACCTTGCATCACTGGATATTTTTTCTTCTTTTTATCAGCTAACAGTGCTACTCGGTTACTCGGTTACTTGGTTGATGGACAAAAGAAGGCCGAGGCCCATTGAGGATGTCCTCCACACATTGTGGATCATTGTTAAGTTATGTTCTTATTTAAAAACCATTTGTCAAGTTTAGCTTTGAAAATATTTATGGTCTGACTATCAATGATATCCTGGGGCAGGGAATTCCAAATTCTAGGGGTTCTAACAGTGAAATATTGTTGCCTTTTGTTCGATCTTGTTCTATCAACTCCAATTTGCTTGTTGTGTATCCTAGCTAAGGTTTTTCTAGATGTAAAAGATAGTCCACATGAATTCATCAATGTTGCTGAATGAGAGATCTTGTATAACTGGAGGAGATCACCCCTTAATCTTCTAAATTTAAGTGAATAAAGCCCTGTTTTCTGTAATCTGGATTCATAATCAAGTGATGAGAGATGTGATATAATTTTTGTGGCCTTCCTCTGGACCTTTTCAATTCCGCTATGTCCGCAAGCAAGTAGGGACTCCAAAAGGATGAACCATAATCCAAGTGAGGTCTGATATGAGTTTTATAAAGGGCCATAATACACTCCTCAGATTTAAGGACAAATGTATTATTGATTCTATGTAAAAGGGCGTTAGCATGTTTAGCAACCTTATTACAATGGTCAGTGGATGATAGCTTGTTGTTAACCAATATGCCCAAATCTTTTTCCACGATTGATTCCCTGACCATAGTGCTGATAGGTTTTACCAATGCCTACTGCTGCATTCAGGCTAGGGTCTATGCAGGTGTGCTAGTTGCTTTAAGGGGACTGTTTGGTTTTGCTTGTACACCCACACTGTGTGTAGTTGGAATCCTAGTGCTAGCTGTGTTACTAGTTCAGGAGTCAGGGCAGGGGTTTGTGCAAATGTTGTTTTCCTCACTGTAATTCAACCATTGCATAGCAGTCTTACCTGATTAATCCCTCCTGGGTCTTTGTTCTCTTGGCACCATTCTGTGTTTCTTTGCTGTGTATGCGTAGTTTATAGCCCCCCATATTCCATTGTTTCTCTGTACAGCCCTCCCCTAACTGCCTGTCTCCTTTAACAGGCTCCTGTTCTGATTCGGCCCATTTGAGCCTCCATAGCTATGGGGTGCTTTGCTGCAGTCACCCCTTCCCCTCCCAAAGCCAGCATCCATCGGAGCACAGGTGAGAACTGTGCTTGCTCATCACTGCTATGCAGTGACTGCCCCACCCTCCCCTCCAACACGCACACCCTTGGTCATCATTTCCTTTCTGTGCTGTCACTGGTCACATGACAAATCATGTGACAGCAGCCTGTTTTTTTCACCTCACTTTCTCATTTGCTTCCTATACTCTCTGACCACTAGGAGTCACTAGTGCTACCCTCTTTCTACATGTTTCATCCCCCCATCTTTCTCATCCCTGAGAATCCTCCTTATCCAAAACTCCCTCCTGCCCACCTCCAGAACTCCACCCTCACTAAGGTACTTCTCTTTTGGCACCCTCGAGGTTTTAAACCCTGTGCCTTCTGCACCAAAGGTGGAGACTCTAACCCCTACGCTATCCAGTAGTCCAAAATATTTAATGCTTTTAGCAACTCTTCATCCCATCTTTCAAACACCATTGAATTCTCCCACCACCCACCTTCAGCAGCTACTGTTCACTCCTTCCCACACCTGTTTGCTTCTCCACCATGTCTCTCCTCCCATCTCTCCTGTTTTTTCTGCTTTTCCCCCTTCCTGCCCTTTCCCTCCGGCTCCCACCCACTCATACCCCCAGGACCCACCACCCCCCAATCCCCCCTCTCTTTGCCATTCTACCAGCACACTACCTCCCACACTTCCCGACCATCCTCTGCTCCCTCTCCAGCCATCCTGTGATGACTCTATGTCTTCCCTCAATCTACCCCTCTCCCTATATTACCCCTTGTTTCACACTAACCACACTACCGTCACCTCATTCAAACACTCCAGACCTGAAAAAGCAAGTCGGTATCCCTCATCACTAACTTCTCCAGAGCGCTTATCCTGCTCCTCTTCCTTTCAGGCACCATCCATTCCAACCCAGGCTCATGTAGTCCCATCACCCCCAATCAGAAGCCCCTCACCAATAAAAAGATAAATATCAGTTTTATCCACCTTAACATTCAGAGTCTCCCAGCTAAAATCGTCAATTTTTAGGCCAGGGTAGCCATAAATGACTTTGATGTGATCACTCTCTCTGAAACCTGGCTTTTCCGAATTCCCGATGGTGAGATCAAGATTAGAGGGTATACCCTGGTCAGAAAAAACAGACTGAGAAAAAAAGGAGGGGGGAGTGTATGTTACATATTTCTAACAAATTCCTCATTTACTGAACACAATCCCAGGACTGAGTTCTCCCTCTTGGAAACTCTCTCCATCCACCTTCTCCTCAGTACAAATAAAACCCTCACGCTCACCACCACTTATCTTCCCCTGGGGACCCCTCTTTCCTACCTCCAGTCACTTCTCTCTTTGAAACTTGCCTTCCCTCTCAACAGAGAGTGGATCCTACTCGGGGACTTTAACATCAACTGGGTCTCAAACCAATCTGACCTCGTCAGATCTTGTATCGCAAATCTCGGTCTTCACCAGCTCATCACCTCTCCCACTAGATCTAACAACAAAACAGGTAACCAATCACTTATTGATTGGATTATTGTCTTGCATCCCACTCGCAGTACCAACTCCAGTGTGTTACCTGACTGTATCAGTGATCACTGTGCAACTTATTGCCTCTGGTCTGCCCAACTACCCAAACACCCCCCCACATTCATCTTTACCAGGAGATTGACAGATAGGAAAATGTATTTAATAATCCATAATCTCAGCCTTGTTGACTGGTCCTTTACCGAGGGGCCTTGTGACTGCGACTCCTTCCTACAGAAATTCTCCAGCATCCTTGTCAGTATCTGCGATAAATATGCTCCACTCAAAAAAATTAGAACAAGGGGTAAAATTAATAAATGTGTCACCCCTGATATCATAAAGCTGATGCGAACTAGAAACAAAGCCTGGGCCCATTATTCTAAGCACAAAGACCCTACCCAGTTCTCCCTCTATAGGTCTCTCCGTAATAAGTGCAAATCTTCAGTAAGCAAGGCAAAAATTTACTATCTTCAGAACAAACAACTGGGGGAAGCCTCACGTCCCCGTCAGCTTTGGGGTACCCTCAACTAGCTTCTGGGCAAAACTAAAAACACCGATCTCATCACTCTGTACCATGGCGGGAGAGATATCAACAGCCATACTGATGTGGCAAACATCTTCAACTCTCATTTCGATGACCTTGAAAAATACAAACCTCCTTCTTCACCCTCCCCTCCCTCTTTCTCCCTGACCCACCCCTCCTGCCCTAACGTTTTTATTCTCCCCTCCCCCAGTTTCTACTTTAAGGCCCTTAAGACTGCTGACACCATCAAGCTTATTCACAGGAACAACCTGAAACCCAGCAAAGGGGCCGATGGGTTTGTCTATAAAATCCTTAAACTGTCCATCGCTTCCTTAGCTGTTCCCATTACCAGTCTTCTCATTCACTATCTCTGTTCAGGCTGTTTTCCCTAACACCTGGAAAACTATCACCTTTACACTGTTATTCAAGTCTGGATCTAGAAATGATGTCAGAAACTACTGCCCTATTTTCCTCCTCGCCCCTCTCTCAGAAATTATCAAGAAAGTAGAACACTCTCAACTCACCACCCACCTTGAATCCTACAACTTACTTTCTAGCACTCAGCATGGGGTCACAGCAATGAAACAGCCCTGGTCAGGTTCACTAATGACATCCTTAAAGCTAGCAACAAAGGCCTTTACACTAGATCTGTCTTTGTTGACCTGACCAAGACGTTCGACCATGTAGACCATGCCTTCCTCCTCAACATCCTTTGAGGTCTTCACCTTTCCTATAATGTTGTCAAATGGGTCTGTGGCTACCTTTCTGGGAGAGCCATCAAACCTACATCAAAGGTCACCTCTCCTCTGCTTGTCCGATCAAATATGGGGTCCCCCAGAGCTCTATCCTGGGCCCCCTTCTCTTCTCACTTTTCATTAACAGCCTCCCCTCTGCCAATCCACTCAACTAGTTCTATACGCCAGTGATGCAGCCCTTTTCTGCAGCCACGAAAACCCAATCACTATATTCCAAAATTTACAGTCCGACTTCATAAAGCTCCACTCCTGGTTCTCCAAGAATGGCATTGTCCTTAACTCCAAGAAGACCAAACTTATGATCTTCTCTGACCCTCATACAGCCCCTGTAACCAGCCTTACCCTTCTTGACAACTCATGAAATCGCATTGAACAGGTGACAGAGTTCAAATACCTTGGTCTCTACCTTGACTCCCACCCCTCCTACAATCTGCATATAAACAACCTTATAAAGAAGATTTATACCAGACTCAGGCTTCTCTACAGGATCAGAAAGTTCCTGCTTCCCACCTCCAGACTACACCTGGACACCCCTCTACTCCTGCCCCTTATTGATTATGGTTGCATCATCTTCTCCCTTCAAACATCCTCGCTCTTGTACTCTAAACTAAGAGCTACTTACAACAGTATAGCACGCTTCATCACTGGTCTCCCCTGGAAAACTCACCACTGCACCCTCTATCCCTTCCTCAGCTGACCCACCCTCGAAGGGAGGTTTTACCTCAAAATGCTCTCCTTCCTTCACAAAATCTACCTCAAACTGCTCCCACCCAGCATAAACTTCCTCTTCCCATTCTCAGCCCCTGGATGGCTGACAAGAGGTTCCACTACTGTGGTCTTCAACACCCCATTTTAATGGACCTGCTAGGCTTAGAACTCAATCTCCTTTGCTGGTACTAAGTTGTACAACGAGTTACCCCATGAAATTCAGGCCTGTAATACCGTCCACTCCTTCATCTCCTCCCTCAAGGCCTACCTCCTTAATGCATCCAGCTGCAGCTGCCCTGCCCAGTCCCATCTCAGAACCCAACAGGGCACCTACATCCACTCAAGACCCCTGGAATGCTACCATCTCCGGTAGACTTGCACTATCCCCACACTTCTGCACTTATCTCTCTCCCCTTTTGTCTTCTCCTACCTCCCTTTTAATTATTGTTTTTCTTTATTCTGTGTACATCCTAACCATTTTACCATTTTGTATTGTATTATATTGATACCCTTGTGTATTCACTCTTTGTATTTTGTTTGTACTCTGTTTTTTGTATTGTTGTACTCTACACTTGACATTTGTGAAAGTGGGCATTTTTGCTCACACACCTTCCAGTATACAAATAAAAATTAATTGATTGATTGATTGATTTATCTGTATCACCTGTTCTGGCACCAAATTATGAAATATGGGTATATCCAGGAATGAACATGTATCATCCAGGTAAGTCTACCCATAACCCACTGAAGAAAACATGTATATTTGAGTCTTCATGTTAAACTATAACAGCACAAACACATACTTCTGACCAGTGTAAATAGGATAGAGAATACAGAAGCCTCCTGTCAATTTATTGTATTGGGAAAAAAATTAGATTTCAAATGTACTATTATTTTACAAAATGAAATTAAATAAAAATGTGTTGTATATGCAGAAGACAATCTGTGAGCTAAAGCAGTTTGTGAGCAATACCATCTAGTTATGATGCGAGATGGTACAATAACAGTGTCTTAACAAGGTTCTCCATTGTTACTAAGTATAATTTGATTGCTGTTACTTAGGCCGATTTGTTTTTGCAATAATTTGCTATTTTTTTACTATATTATGTCTTGTATTATGATTATTTTCCTTTGCTGCTGTATGTCATTGTTTCATATACCAGTGTTTCTACTGCTTGTAATTTTGTGCTCTCTTTGTCTTGCATCTTTTGTAATCACTGCATTTTTTCTGGACTGTTACTGTCCTAACCAGGACTTCCTTGCAAATGAGCATCACTCAATGGAGCTTTTCCTGGTAAAGCAAATAAATTAAAATAAATACATGACTGACTGAGTAACTAACTAGCTAACTAACTAAATAGTTAGCTGGCCTGCTGGTCCAGCAGTAGTGCTACACCTTGCAATGCTAACAACCCGGGTTTAGGAATAAGCCAAACTCATCCAGGGGCCATCCAGGGGAGGTGAGATAAACATCCCACTGGATGCTTCCCACCTTGGGGAGGGAGGGTGCTCAGCCTCTGCAGCTGTAACCCTTCCCGGGTGACCTCAAGTAGTAGTACATGCAGAGCTGATGAGCTGGGAGGGTAGACACCACCACGCTTTGATGTGAGTGCCACACATCTCATGTGCCTGCGTTGGTAAGATTCTTCAGTATCCTACAGGAAGGAAGAAAAAAGAAATGCTACCAACTGATGCAGGACGATGTCCGCCCCTCATTGCAGGTCCAACACCACTGACTGAGCACTCTCTCCTGGTCACGGACTGAGTCTCTATCCAGGGTTAGGTCCCTCTGACAGCCCCACCCTGGGTGGTAAGCCACAGTACACTCAGGAGCAAGAGATGTCTCCAAGAAGGCGGGTGTTGGGGCTGGGTGAAAGGGTAGGCCCGACTGGGGCCAGTCAGCTGAAGGGGATGAAGCATACTAAAATAAATAAATAAATAAAACAACTATGAAAGTGTTAAAGTTTTGAGGAATTTTAACATCAGCACCCTCTAGTGTGAGATGTTGATAGTAATTAAAAGTCAAATAGCTGGTCCCACCGGGGAGAACATTCCTTCAGCTGAATATCTGTATTTGCCGCCTTAGGGACTCATGGTCCCTGGATTAATTCCAAGCAAGGGCACCAAGTGGCTCAGCACAAATGAGGGGCTGTCATACAAAGTATTTTGATTCAGGTTGCACTGTGTTACTATGCAGTACATTCTCTTATATTGTGTAAGTACTTACTGTGACGGAAGATCTTGTTTCACAATGAAACTTCAATGGATGACTATGACACTACTCAAGCATCAATCATATTTGGGCTCTGTATACATGAAGACTGCTGATGACATCTCATAATAGATCACACCATGTCTTAAATGCTACCAAACTGGGTTGGCTTTCATTTGAATGTAAATCTCAATTAACAACAGTAAATGTCACTTTTAAGGTGTTGCACAAAGGACTTCTTGTTTAGCTAATTTACTCAAGTATCAAAAAAATTATTTTAATTCCCATTTTAAATCAATGGATTTGCTGCAGTTTCCTCGCATGCATATTGTACAGGGACAGAACACTTTTAGCTATAGAGCATATTTCTTATGGAATGTCATACTTTTGTCAATTAAACCTTCATCTTCATCAATTGTTTTCAATGTCACCTTCAAAGATCATCTTCGGAATTGGAGGGTAAATGTTTTGCATAAACTTACATCATATACTGTATGTACTTTTCAGCTTTTTATAGCTTGCTGTTTTATATATTCATTGTAATGTATGTTACTCATTTTCTTTTATGGAAACTGATTGCACTATAATTTTTTGTGCTTAAGTACTTGGGTCGTGTCTGAAAAAGGTGCTGTTGGCACCAGTGTACCTACCTGGTTAATAAAATAACACTAAACTAAACTAATGGCTGCCAAAGATTGTAAAATTATCAACAGAACATCAGTTCACACCGGTGTTCACTGGCTTACCATATTATTGACTAGTTGGCTTCTTTAGAGGAGTGAGATCTTATAGAGTAATAATATGTATCGGACCTCAGATTTGAATTCCTGTCCAGATTTTGTGCATAACTTTCTGACGTGTATACAGTCCATTGGCTCATCCCTCAAATATTTCAGGCACCTCTCAGAAAACAAGCAACAAAAACAGACTACTGTATTGTGGCCCTGATTCTTCAGGTCATGTTGCGAGCAGCCATAAACAACTAAGACGTACTCACTTTGCAGTTTGTAGGATGATAAAGAATGGAAATCAGATGAATGTTATAGGATAGATGCCATACCCACTCCTAGTTGCTGACCCAGAGAAAAAAAAAGATAGTACAGATCAAAAATTCCAACTTTGGAATGATTCAGTGTACACCAGCATCATGGCAGAAAAAGTAAGAATATGTAGTAATCCATTTCCGGAGCTATTGTTAAACAAACCAATATATAGTATCATTTCATAATAGGTGAATGTATTTTCCTAACAGAACAGCATTACCGTCAGCAGGCTATGTTGTATGTGTGGTACTGCTGCTTTATTGCCACGTTCCTAATAACCTCTGAACTCCACCAGGAATCCTGCATAAAACAAACTCTTTTCAGAGACTACAGATGTATTTACATGCACAGTGGAAGAGCTCTCAATAATCTGAGAGGCTGAGAAATAAAACACATAAAAGATTTTAGTTTACAGTGCATTATAAATTGGCATTCATTATAAGCCCTGGAATGATTTTACAGAATTGGTTCAGTTGTTTAACCAGCTGATGCTTAGGCCCACATTCTCTGGAATGCATTTCTTCAACCTAATAGGTTTACACAGAGAGATTAAAAAGGATTTACATGACCCCAAGGGGTCAAGGAGAGGAGATATTAAATCAAATAATAGGAGAATACCTACAAAAAAATATAGATTTAGCAGAGAAAAACAAACTGTTCCTCTCCAGTCCCAGGAAAATCTTCTGGAAGGTTTATGTACTGTATTTATATTTTATAAACTAAGATTTCCTGGCATTTACTTAATGATCATCGGGAGGATTGACAAAGGCCAGGGAAAAGGGCAAATATCTGGTTATATGTAAACTAGATTGAGAAAATCTTGTTTCTAGTACATGTCTGAGTTATTATTTCATGATATTTAATTAAGGTAGAAAATGGGCAGCCCTACTACAGTACATGGTAAGCCCTTATTATGTATATTTTTCACTGTACTTTTAAAATCTGTTGTACCACACTTAAAAAATCACAAAAACTGTTGCACCACAGTTCAAGGGTCACAAAGGTTGTTGTACCATAGTTGCTACTACAGTATGGTGCAGCAACCTTTTTGCTCAGCCTGTTGTGCTGTGGGTGCAAAGTAAGGGAGTCAATGGCTGCAACTGGATTCCCAAGCATGAAACCAACCCCCCCACCACCTGTCTGCCCACGATTCAAATCTACTGATTTTCAGTAATTAAGAAAACTCCAGGCACTCTGCTGCTTAGTACCTACCAACTATCCCAAATAATAGTAAAAGTTTGTTACCCCCATTTCTTTCAAATGTATTTCACTTTTTTAAATGTCTAGCAATGCTCAATAATTAGACTCTCTTTAACGGTTTCTGTCGGACTCATACTGACTTTAAAGTAAATTTAGCAGGTATTTTTCAAGTTTATTTAAAAAGAAACAGTGGGCAGACCATTGAGACAAAACTATTACCAATGGTAGTCCAAGAAAAACTGCATATGTCAAACTTGTCACAACAACAATTTACAAACATTAAACATCATTAGAAAATGGTGGTATGCCCTCCAGACAGCGAAACCTTTACAATGAACACGTCGATGCTGACAACATCAACAGTTCACTGTAAAGTCCACCCAGGACCCCAGCACTTTTTCCCCCGGTCCTGCACCCCATCCCTGAATCAACTCCAACTCGGAGTTGATTATCCTTAAGTGTAGGGGGTGCGGGGTCGGGTGAAGCTCCCTGATGAAAAGCAGCTGTTTCTGTGATTGATTTATGTCAACCGCAAATTGTGGTTAACATAAATCAGTCACTGCAAAGTTGGTTGACAAGATATTTGTTGAACTGGCATCGTAGAGCTGAACATGGTAAAGGAAATCCTAGCTTCCTGATTTGTTAGCAGGATTGCATTGCCATGCATCTTTTTTTCAATACAGCTCAGGTAAAAAAAAATGCCAGCTGGATGCCTGTAAGGCAAACTGGTATCATCTGCCATGTAAAAATTCAAAATCAACTAGCCACCACTTTTTCTGCTCACTGAGTGAGCAACTGAATGAGAAGACAGCCTCCCCACCAGAAGTCCCCTCACCATGTGTAATGCCAAACTGTCATTTTTTAACAAGAAAATATGTTCTTACAATACAAATAAAAAACATTTCAGCCACAACACACAATTGTAAAAGGGCATAGGTACAGTACTCACATGTTACAGCCCTTCAAAGCCAGCCAATGTAGCAGTTTGATCAAGTTGGCAACATGTCTGCATGTCTGGTACAAAACCCATACTTCTGTCCCTTAATAGCTCAGTGGGAGAGACATCTCTGCTTCATAACCGTACTTATCATATAGCAGCATTGCTCACCCTGGCTCAATGCCCCCCATCGCCAAACATAATCTTTATTCATGTTTTTTTAATCTTCAACATTTTAATGCCCGATCCCCTCAGAAACCTCCTTTACAGTACCTGCATTATGATAGTGGTGTTACCGTCTCCTCTGATCTGAAGTCACTCTGCTTGCTCTGCTTCTGACAATGGCTTACACACCACATGGACTCTGCTGGCATAGATGAGGCTGCACTATACACACAAGTACATCATTTCCAGTGGCAAATTGTCACCTCTGCAAATTCTGTCCATACTGTACTAGGGCTGCCAGTCCACTAGGTAACCATGACAACAACTTCTAAACTCACAGCTACAGAGGATCAAATGGAACAAAAGTCTCCAGTTTAAAATGAAAAAAACAAACAAACTAAAAACTATTTATTTCTTTATTTTTATTTATTTAGTGGTTTGGAAAAAACCTTAGAGCTCCATCTTGTGAGTTATGTGTGTGTACCCTGTTTGGCACTGTGAATTTTTACATTCAGACTGTTGAGTAAATAAAAATCCTTTTTTCATTGCAAACTGGTAGACAATGCCATTCTTATTCTGCTTTTTATTTTTATTTATTTATTTAGTGATTCGGAAAAGACCTTTGAGCACAAGTTCTTTTACAAAGGTTCCACATCACAGATTGCAAAACAAAGTACAATAGGAGAAAGTAAAGGTACATCACAATGAACGATATAGCTTGGATTCAGAACTTACAGAATAACTCAAAACATAGGTACAAGCTAAAATTAAAAGAAAAACACTTTATGAGGTTGGGGGGGGTAAGCAGCCACAAAGTGCCTTGTCAGTAGTTCAGAGGGATGGGGGATAGCTGGCAGTGGGGTGAAGAAAGGAGGTACGAGAGAGAGGTAGGTACTGCGGTGGAGGTGAAGGGTGGGGGAAGAAGGGCGATAAGGTATAGGGAGAAATAAGGGGTGAGGGGAGGCTGAGCAGAGAGGACATGCTAAAGTAAATGGTGGTGTGTGACGGGTCATGGTTAGGCAGCTTACATTAGTAGTGAGTGTAAAGAAAACTCACAGGACTGGGAGTTGGGGAGGGGGGATGGTGGGGTGGTGGATGCTGAAGGAGCATGATGCAAACTGATTGCTGAGGCAAGTCATAAGAAGGGACAGAGGGAGGGGGTACCTGAGGGCTGCCTAGTGCTTGCAGGGGGGCAGAGAGCGCAGGTGTGGCTGGACTTAGGGGCAGGTGAACTGAGAGAGTGTTATTAGGCACTGTTTGAGGTCAGTTTTGAAACAGGACAGACAACTGGTGGCTAAGAGGTGCCCATGGAGTTCATTCATCCACAGGGGGGCCCAGTAGGAAAATGCACATTGCCCAAGCAAGGTGTGACAGAAGGGGATAGCCAAGGCCCCTCTAGTCCTCCTCTTGGTGACCTGTAACGAGTTAGCTGCCATGATCAAATTGCCAACACAAGGTGGTGTTTTACCCAATAGAGCCTTCTTCCCTAGGATGCAAGTCTGGAATTTGTTCCTGTTTCTTAATGACAGTCAATTTGCATGTTCGTACAGAGTACAGGTGTGAGTGCCACACTCAACATCCAGGGTGAGTCTGCAGGTTTTGTTGAGCGCAGTCTGAACCCTCTTGAGCACTGTAGCCATTGCCACCCTGCGACCACTAGTTCATAGTCAATAGTAGATATAATGGAACTGTGGACTGAGATGTGGAGGGCTCCCGGAGAGAGGTATTGCCTGTGCCTGTACAGGACACCAATCTTGGTATTGACTGTCTTGACCAGAGAGTCAATATAGTGTGCAAACGTGAGGGTATCATCTATTATGACCCCCAGATACTTGAACAAGTGGACTTATTCCAGTGGGTCACTGCATGAGTTGACGATGATAAGGGGGTGGTGCTTATTTTTGTTGTGAGGGCTGGATATAAGCATGGCCTTGGTCTTCTTGTAGTTTAATAGCAACTTATGACTACAGAACCAGTCCTCAAGTTTTGAGAAGGAGTTCTTCAGCTCAGATTGTAGGGCAGCCTGAGACGTGCTGCTGCTCAGGAGCACAGCATTGTCTGCATATAGTATGAGTTTGGTGTTGCAGGCTGTGGGAAGGTCATTTAAGAAGAGGCTGAAGAGTAGGGGCTCTAGTATTGATTCCTGGGGTACCCCTTAATGATACCTCTCTTGAGCTGGATACTGTTTGCCCAATTTTCACACATCTATTTTTCCGTATCAGGTAGTCTTGGAGTCAGCAAAGGGCATTGGGCACCACACCCATGTTTTGCAGCTGGGTCAGTAACAGGGGGTGGTTGACTGTATCGAAGGCTTTGGTGAGGTCAATAAAGACAGACCCCACTAGTTTGCCTTTATCCAGGGCCTTATGTGCATAGTCCATGTAGTCCAGCAGGGCAGTGATGGTACTGTGATTTTGTCTGAAGCCATGCTAGTTGGGGCATAGTAGATTATACTTATTGAGGTAGTCGATGAGTTGACCAGCCATAATCTTTTCCAGTGCCTTGGACAGGGGGGAGAGGATCGAGATGGGTCTGTAGTTGGCTACCAGAGACCTGTCACCTCCTTTATGCACTGGCTTAACTAGGGCCTGTTTCCAAACTGGCAGGAATTGGGCAAGGGCCAGGGACTTTTTGTACAGCATGGTAATGGGCACTATAAGAATGTCCAGGGTGAGGGATAGAAGTTTCATGTCTATCCTGTCACTGCCCAGTCTGGTCTTACCTAGTACTTTCTTGACCATAGTTAGGGCCTCCTTCACCATCACCCTTTTAAAGTAGAAGGTCGGATAAGAACACTCAGTAGATACGTTGTTGGAATGGTTCAAAGCAGGTTGAAAATAGGAAGGTGGTAGCACTGGGGTAAGATAGGTGAAGGCCTTATTGAAGGCTTCCGCAATAGCTAGAGGGTCTGTAGTGGGGGTGTTATTGATATTGAGCAGCTGAGGGTGCTTCTTGTCCTCCTTTCCATGGGTGCTTTTGATGTTATCCCAGAATCTTTTCTCATCACCCCAAGAATTGCAAAGCTGGGCCTTATGACAGTTGGCTTTGACAAGCTGGATTAGTTTGGTGCAGCAGTTCCTGGTCATTCTGTAACACTGTTAGTCATGCTTGCTACCTGTGTTTCTGGCCTTCTCCCAGAGTATGTCCCTTTCTTTCAGGTGAGAGATGAGCTCTCCATCAATCCAGTCATTTGCCTGCCCTGAATTTTTCTTTTCATGAGTGGGGCATAGATGTCACAGATAGAGCTAAAGTCCTTAATGAAATAACTGAGGGCCTGATCAAGGGTAGGCACCAGGTTGATAGGAGTCCAGTCATGTAGGGCAGGGACTGATTTGAAGGATCCAAGTTTACCCTTCCTCAAGACCCTGCTTTCAATGAAGATGGGTGGACTTTTGGTAAATTTATTAGACCACAGGAAGGTGATTGGGGAGTGGTCACTTTTCGTGTCTGGGAGAACCTTGATCTCAGAGATCCAGGATGGTGAGTTTGCTAGCACCCAGTTAGAGTACTGTCTCCCGCCTTACAGTTCTGCCTGGCGAGGCAGATGACAAGTTGTGTCAGGTTGGAGGTGGCTATCAGATCCCTGAAAGGGGCAGCCTCCTTTCCATCCCAATTTATATTAAAGTCCCCAGTAATGACAAGCTCCATCCCCTTTGGAAGGGTGCTGATAATGTACACAATTGTGGGAAGGCCTGCTATGGCTTTCTTGGGGGGTAGGTAGATTGTGGCAAGAATGAGAGTTTTGCCATTCTGACTGACCTGTGCCTTTATGACTGTTATCTCATGGTCCTCAGCCACCCTGGCTCCAGGGAGGACAGAGCACTGCAGAGAGTCCCTGGCATAGATGAGGCATCCCCCACCTCTCTTGCCTATTCTATCAATCTTGTATGCTTGGAAGTCTTTGAGGGCATCTTGGCTCTCTTTAATCCTACTGGTCAACCAGGTATCTGTTAGGCAGAGAATGTCGGGGGGTATAGAGGGTCATCCATGCCTGTAGTTGGTCAAATTTTGAGGTTAAACTGCAGATGTTCAGTGAGGCTATTTTTAGACCTTTAACCTTATGAACACCAGGGCCCGTTGAAGTGAGTGGGCCTGGGTTCGAGTGAATGTTGCTAGAAAGGAGCAGGAGCATAAAGAAGACCTTTCTGGCAGAAAGGTTTATGCTAAATTCAGCTCGTACCTTCTGCCGCCGAGGCTTCAGGTGATAGAGGTGGTTGGACACTGGCTTAAATATTAGGGTACAGCAAACTGTTACTACCCCTATGGTAGGGGAGGACATATGGCCACCCATGTCTGTAGGGTAAGGCCGACTGAGTCGCTGCCCACAGCCAAGTGAGGCAGTTTCTGAAGGCACGTTTGACAGCCATACACTACCCAGTAGTGGTTCAGAGGGGGATAGCAGTGCCCCAGCTAGGCATCTGGTGCCAGCTGTACCAAGCCAGGTAGCAAGGAGCAGAAGGAGATAGCACCCCTTGATAGGGGACAAGGCAGCTTGCTTCAGACATCAAGCCTGACACACTGGTGCTAAAGTGAGGCTGTACAGTTAACCACTGTACTTGGTGGGTAACGAACAGGCAGTACAGCTTTAAGAGGCTGTCGGCAGTTTGTAGCTGAAGTGGGTGGAATTAGCGAGCGTGGGCATGACTACTGTGCATTTGATAGAGGCTGGGGTAATAATGCAAGCAGTAGAACTATTTTATTTCAAAATAACTGAAACACTTAACACTTTTTAACATTTTATCCTAAAGATTATTTTTTTTTCAAACACATACAATACAGTTTGCCATTTTTCTAAGCACAATAATACCCTCTAGAGTGGGTGGTATTGGCCAATTCTGGACCTTCCAAGGGTTATAAAGCCCTCTGCCTGTATCGTCAGGCCTCATTATGCCCCTGGGCAGTTGAGTACTGTCCAATACTGCCCACCCTGTCAGGTATTATTGCTTGAATATAAATATAAAGTAAAGAGATATTTTTCTATTTGCACACTGAGGGTAAGTACCATTTTAGAAATGTTGGATTTAGTTGATTTACTATGTTAACTTCTTTCATTAACACAAGACACACATGTTGTACTATAGAACTCTGATGCTGAACGTGAAAGTACATTTTATTGTATCACAATGGTCCTTAGTACCAGTGTGTAAATCAGAGACACCCAGTAAGTTAGGAGTAAGTCAATAACTATTGAACAATAACATAATTGACATCAGTATTTATAAATTAGCTTCTGCAGGGAAACATGTGTAAACCCGCCCTTAGGGAGAGTGCTTACTAAAGTGTCCCTCTCCTCCCTCTTCTTCTATTTTTGGGCCTGGGGGGGCTGGCTACTTCTGGGGCGGGTGGAGTCTGTCTGGCCATCAGGGTATTTATTAGCTGGATTTTGGTGCTTAGCAGAGGCCAGTGGGAAAGAGTCATGGGAACAGTAGGCCAGGGCTCTTGCCCTTGGAATTCGGGCCTTGGTGACTTGGCAATAGTGTTCCGCTTGGGAACTGGAGGGGTGGTACAGGGTTTTGCAGGCATGTGGGACTGGGTCCGTTCATTGGAGCCGTGGCCCATAGGAGGAATGGAGGGTGGCCTACCTTGCTCCACGGCACTGGGGTGGATTGAGGACTGGTCCTGTGTGTGAGGCCTGGTTGATGGTGGGTATGCTACAGTGTGGGAGCCAGCAGTGTGGGTCTAGGAGGTGGTGGTGGTAACCCTCCTGCCTCTTTACCCAGCGTGGCACTTCATCTGGACTGTGGGGAGAGAGAAAGAGAGAGGGACCAGTGATTTCCCCAGATTGCCCATGTTTATACTAGGTCCAGGGATGCTGGGGTCCCGGGCTCCGATGCCCTGTGTTGCAGGTAGAAGAGTTTTGGAGTGAAGTCTGCAGCCTGTGAGCCCACTGTTTGTGAGGAGTTAGAGAGCAGTGAGAGGAGTTGAGCTGCTGGTTGGGTAGGCCGCAGTGTGTGTAGGTTGGTCCTGCGACTTACAGGTGTTGCTGTTGCCCAGATTGTGGAGTCTTCTCTACTCTGGTGTAAAGTCAAGCTCCCTGGACAGTTTGGCCTTAAAAGAGTGCTGTGGCCTTGTGCCGCTGTTTATACTGCCTTCTCCTTGCTGTGCCCCCAGCTCCTGAGAGCTGCTGCTATTTGTTTTAAATAAATTAATTTCATTATACTTTTAAATTCAGTGTGGCCTCCATCTGCTTATGAATTTTGCTGCCTGCTAACAACTTGCTTTTCTAGCCAGAGTCCTATGTTGCAGTCCCTTGTAATCCCCCTGCCTCAGACTGCAGTGGACTAATGAGAAGATCAGCGGTAACGAAACCCAGTTTGGTCATCTAAAGGTATATGTGCCTTCTTCTCCTATCTTTATCCTGGATGGACTGCTGCAATGTGGGGCATCCCTCCCTATAATCTTCAACATCAGGCCCCTAGACACAGGTGGGGAGGGGTTCTTACTCATGATTTACAGGTTTAATGCAGTTCTTCTTTACAGATGATAGGAAACAGGGGCCCAATTTTTAAATGGCCCAATATGGCTCAGAAACTAAGTTCATGTGCACAAGTCCCCAGTGTGGGGAAAATTCCCTTTTTTATTAGTAGTTTTTTTTCCTCCTGAGCCCTGACAGGTGGCTACAGCCCTCCAATTGGAGGGACTCTCTCTCCTGTCCTTGTCACTCTCATACTAGGTGGCCCCCTGGTAGTTCCTTTGTGGATTGTCCCCTGCGGCAGGGCCAGGAGGAGGTTGCCGGCTTCTCCCCCCTCCTGAAGACCTAATCCAGAATCTGGGGAACCACTCCCTGGAGTGGCGGACCATCATCGAGCCTGCCAGGCTCACTTTTCCTGTTTTTGCCCTGCTCCCCTCCTGCCGAAGCAAGGACATCGGCTTCAAGCCTCCCAACCCATACTGCTCTCCAGCCACTACCAGAGGACAGTCAGAAAGCTGGACCACTAGTTCCCCTCCCCCTGAGAGAAGAGAGAGGAGAGCAGTCCTCCGGACACTCAATCCTCTCTCCCCATTTTGACCCCCGGTGGCCCAGGTTCATTGCCAAACCCAGGTTACCAGCGTGGAGCGAGGGGTGGCGTCCAGCACCTCAACCCTCAGCGCCACCTGGCTGACTAGAAAATTCCCTTTTTAGGGCTGCAGTGGGTGAAGCCTTGCAGACTTCTTGCTTTCAAAAAAGGACTCCACATTCCTTGCATTCTTTGTGACTGAACAACATGCTGGAGTTGCACCACAGTCACTTCTGCATCCATGGAGCACTCTGCACACACTGCACTATTTTTTACTAAAAAGAAAACATCAGGGGTATCATGATCATGGCACTGGGAGGGTTGCATACCCCCATGTCACTCTTATGTTTGGGGGGGGTGGGGGTGCTGAGAGGGAGGGTCGGGAGGATATCTATAATTTAAAAGACAAAATTGGCAGACAAGGCACACTCCACCATCTCTAAGATGGCTGCCACAGTCTAATGCACAGGCGTAACCACTAATGTATGTGCAGTGGACTGTCATGGCCATCTTGGTCATGGCACAGTGTGCCAGGACCTCCAATCTTTTTTGTCTTTTAAATTATACATATCCCCCAGCTGACTCTCCCTCTAAGTACCCAGCACCCTCCCCCCAAAACATAACAGTGACAATGCAGGTGTCCAATCCCCCAGTGTCGTGATCATGTTCTGTGCCCTGTTGTTTTTTTTATCCCCCCCAGAAACATTAGAGTGACACTGGGGGTTCCCGATGCCCCAGTGTCACCATCAGTACTCCTCTGTGTTGTTGCTTTTTTTATATTCCTCTACCCAACCCTCCCTCTTAGCACCCCCCCAGAAACATAAGAGTGACACTGTGGAGTGCCCAATTCCCCAGTGTCATGATCCGGATTCTTGTTTTTTTTTTTAATCCTGTAAAAAGAAAACCATCCATCAATGCCTCTTGCAGTCAGTTTTGTCCTCCCACCCAACCCTATCACTCAGCACCCATGAACCTGCACCCTCCTCAGCCCTTACTTCCCCATCAGGGGTCCAACACTCTAATCCTGTCTGGACTGTAGACAGATCTTCACTCTTCAATGCCAGACCACAAACTCAGGAAATCAGGTATGTGGTTCAATGTTTTTCAGTAGGGTTTGGAACTTAGTAACATAACTTGAGTATTTTACAATATTTTTGCCCCAAATTTTCAACGTACCTTTTTTTGGATACCACCTCATGAACAGTGCAAGTAACGTTAGGTAAATCTGTCCTGAAAGGAGATTTCATGGTCACTGCATGAAATCATCTTTTGGGCAGGAGTTGAAAATTTTAGCCATTGTTCGTGGGGTGAGATCATAAGATGGCAATGTTGAAAAATGTGTGTATAAATATTAAAAAACAACAAACTTATTAGCCTACATTGCATTTTTGCAAACTCATGCTCATATCTTTGGTAATTTTTAATATTTGTACCCCAAATTTACAATATAGCCATATATTTATAGCACCTCATGAATGTGACAGCTGTCATTTTTCAAATCCTGGCCTAAATGTTTTTTTTTTTTACATCCCAAAATGTGATTTTGTGGTCCCTGCAAAAAATCACCTTTCGGGCAGGAGTTGAAAATTTTCTCTGTTATTGTTCATGAGGTGGAGTCATAAGAAGACTATGTTCTAAATTTGGTGTAAAAATATTAAAAACAACAAAGTTATGGGTCTACACTGAATTTTGCGAATGCAGGTTCGTAACTTTATTAATTTTCAATATTTTTAACCCAAATTTACAACATAGCCATATCTTTACAGGGGTGCACCACTTGTGCTTGACACCAAATTCCCCACTGTCCCGTACAGCAATGGTTCAATACCAACACCGGTATTGTGCCATCACAAAAGACAGTGTTTTTGCAGGGGGTGCTATACCTCCTGAACCCCCCATGTGGGGGGCTCCCCCCCTGCATTAAATTATAAGCAACTCCAGGTCAGAGTTGTTCCAAGGAGGGGGTAGACCACCAGGAGAAGCCGCATCAATGAAAACAGACCATTACATCAACTGTCGATGCAATGGTCTGTTTTGGAGTTTCGCTGTTGGGGTGTTATGCTAGAGTGGGCCACCATCTTTACAGTGCCTCATGAATATGACAGTTGTCATTTATCAAATCCTGGTCAATTTTTTTTTTTTTACATCCCAAAAGTTGATTTTGCGGTCCCTGCACAGAATCACCTTTGAAACAGGAGTTGAAAATTTTCTATGACCTTATTCATGAGGTGGGGTCATAAGAAGGCTATGTTTTAAATTTGGTGTAAAAATATTTAAAAAAATCAAAGTGATTAGGCTTTGTTGAATTTTACAAACACAGGCTCATAACTTTGGTAATATTCAATATTTTTAACCCAAATTTTCAACATAGCCATTTCTTTGCAGCACCTCATAAATGCGACAGCTGTCATTTTCCAATTTCTGCCCAAAATGTGTTTCTGCATCTTGAAAGCTGATTTCACAGTTCCTGTGCAAAATCACCTTTAGACCAGGAGCTGAACATTTCTCCGCCCTTCTTCATGAGGCAGGATCATAACAAGGCTATGTTGAAAATTTGGTGTAAAATTATTAAAATACAAATTTTCTATATTTTTACCTCAAATTTCTCAGCTGCAGCCCTATCGGCTCTGGTCAGAACTTTTTTCCCACAGCTGTGGAAAACATGTAATGCCTGGTAACACCAGGCATAATATTTCTCCACAGCGCTGCAAAAAATATGCTCAAACTGCCATAATTTATGGAAAAGGTTGCAAAAAAGCAACCTTTCTGAAAACTGAGTATGTGGAAAAAATTGCTATTGTGCAAGAAAAGCCTCCCTTGGGTAATTTTGTTTCTGCACATGCCACTTTTGAAAATCTGTCCCACTTTTTATGTTTGCATGTGCATGTGTGCAGCAAACATTTTGTTACAAAAAACAGCAGTTCAGAGGTGTGTCACTGTCGGGTCCAATGCAGCTCAGGCTGTAGTGGGCTTGGCATTGACAGCCCAGTGATCAGTGAGGCTGATCGTAACATGTTTTTCTTTTTGGGGGCTTAAGCTTCTTGTAGGTTGAAGGGACCTTGATCTGCCTGTCTGAGTGCATGAGCCTTATGTACAGGTAAGAAAATGGTTTGAACAACCACTACCTGGGCTGCAGTCCAACCTGTGTCTCAAACTGGCATGTGTAGGTGGTGTCTGATCCAACAAAACCGGGAGTCCAATTAAAATTATGTTCATAAATTGTATAGCAGGTCTCTTGAAAGAAATAATTGGTGATCCAGTGGTCCCTCCTAGCCTCGATCCTGTCCATATAAATAGTAGAAATCATTGGTGTTCCAGCGGTCCTCCCATCACAGTCACCATCCAAATATTAAAAAGATGAAACAGTGGTGATCCAGTGGTCCATCTCCAGCCCTGATCCCCTGGTATAATAAAACTAACTGAAGTCCTGGTGGTCTAGTGGTCCCCCCTCCTCCCCCATTCTTCGATCACTGTCCAGACTAAATATGACAGTAGTGACCTACCACCCTGTTCCTCCCCCAACCTGAGCCGAGCTGGTGACTGGTGCAGCCCACCTCACACCACCATGGCTTGCCACTGAGTGGGCTGTCAATGAGCATGTACAGTATACCCCATACTGTGTACTGTATGTGCTCATTGACAGTCCAGTCAACATCCAGCCATGCAGGCGTGAGGTGGGCTATCGCTGCTGGCTCAGCTTGGGTTGTAGGGGAGTGGGGTGGTGGGTCACTACCTTCAGGATGGGGTCACTAGAATCCCAGAAAATGTGTTTGTCATTGAGATGGTGATCAGAGAAGGGGCAGGGACCACTAGATTACAAAGAACTGTCATATTTAGTTGGGATAGTAATCGGAGAGCAGGGAGGGGGACCACTAGACCATCAGGATTTTGGTTACTTTTATTATATCAGGGGATCAGGTCTGGTGAGGGACCAGTGGACCAACACTGTTTCATTTTTTTTTATACTTGGATGGGGACCTAACTGAGGTAGGACCACTGGACCACCAATGATTTCTTTCTATTTTTTATATGGACTGGGATCGGAACTAGACATATGAAGAAAGACTAAAGGAGCTTAATATGTATACCCTTGAGGAAAGAAGGGAGAGAGGGGACATGATAGAAACTTTCAAGTACCTCAAGGGAATCAACAAAGTCCAAGAGGGTAGCATCTTTCAGAAAAAGAGATGTGGAAGAACAAGGGGGCACAATTTGAAGATAGAAGGGGGAGAGCTCAGAGGTAATGTGAAGAAGTATTTTTTCACAGAGAGGATTTTGGATGCATGGAACAGCCTCCCTGAGGAGGTCATGGAGTCAAGAACAGTGGGGGAATTCAAGAATGCATGGGACAGACATAAGGCAGTCCTAGTGGGGTGTAGGAGGAAGTAAGCTGTTGGTTAACTAGGATCTGCAGCTTATCTGTTAGGTAGGAAAACGGGCAGACTAGGTGGGCCAAGTAGTCCTTATCTGCCATTAAATTCTATGTTTCTAGGAGGAGCACTGGACCATCAATGTTTTCTTTCTATTTTATATGGACGGGGATCAGGTAAGAGTGGGGCCACTGTTTCATTTTTGTGATACCTGGATGAGGATCAGGGCTTGGTGGGGAGGAACTTGGCCTGCCACACTCAGTCACCATGCTGTCATGCAGATAATCTCATAAAATGCATGCAAATGGCCCCTTAGTGCTGTGCATGCTCAATGGGCTCATCTGCATGTTTGGGCTGAATATTGCCCATGGGGGCTGTGGCGCTAACCAGTGTGCAATGCACTTTACCTCTATGGGTGGTCTTTGGCCCAGCACTCTGGCAGTGCAGCACAAAGCATGGTGACTGCTTGCCATGCACCGTGCTACCATGTCCCTATATTTAGATAGATAGCATGGTCAGTTCGGATCATGCTATGTGTTTGAATATGTCATGAGAGCCGGCCAGCCCTATTTTGTCATCGGCACACCTGTTTGCGCCCAAAGCCAGCTGGCTCTGAATATGGAGCCCATATAACCCTTCTAAATACTGGAGGTTGTTCCTCCTCATTTTGACTCCTAGTCAACCACTTCATCGCTCAAGCTAGGCTCCTCTGTCTCTGACCCATATATCTTCTGCTTTTAGTAACTTATTTTCCATTTCTACTCTTTCTATTCTATGCTGCCCCCTCCTCATAGAAACATAGATATTGTTGGTGGATAAAGGCCCTGTGGCTTGTCTCTTCTGCCCAACCTCTTCACCCCCAACTCCCTCTTTTTCCTGGCTTCTCTATCTCTCTAGATTCTGCTGTCTCTCTGCCCTCACAGTCCTCAAGCCTTCTAAATGCAACAGTCTGGATGGGCTTGACCCAAAAATCTTAAAAAATGAAATGAAGGAAATGAAACAATGAACTGGAGATGCTGAATACAGAATCAGCAGAAAGGAAGATGAATTGGAGAAAGAATATTGGGAAAGGATGATAAACCCGAGCAAAATAGCAAAACTAGAGGTTAAAATAGAAGCCCTTGAGGCACTACAGGTGAAATAACATTGGGATCATTGGTCTGCCAGAAAATACTGAAGGGTCAGATGCTATGGGCAGATTAGATGGGCCAAGTGGTCCTTATCTGCCGTCAAAGGCTATGTTTCTAAGTTCTATGTTTCTATGCTATCCTTTTTTATCAATAAGCTGTTGATTTATTTGGTGGGTCTACCTTCTGGCTCTGATTCTTTTGTAATAGAGATGGCATACTGAGATTTGCATTGTAAACCAGACCCAAAAGAAAAACTGAGGGCTTTTGTTATAAAACTACTAAATTTTCTGAACCCTTCTAAAATTGTCCACCTCTCTGCTCCTGCTAGCTCCCATCCCATCTCTGTCCTGCTCAATCTATTCTTCCTTACAGGTTACATTTCAGGCACGTGGAAGAGGGCCAAAGTCCTTCCCCTTTACAATGGTGGTGATCTCTCTGTTTCCAGAAACTGCCATGCTATCTCCCTCACCCCTGCTCTGGCTAAATTTCGGGAGATGCTAGTGCCCTTCCCCTTCCTCACCTTTCCTCAACCTCCACTGTCCCTTGCCCACATAGACTCACTGACACCATCATAAAGGGGATGGATCAGGTTATGATAACCTCAGTCATCGCTGTCAACCTTGCCAAAGTTTTTGACACTCTGGCCTGCCGCCTCCTCCTATTCAGCAAACTTGCCAGGGCTGGTCTCTGATCTAACAGCCAGATGGTTTGGTTCTTACCTGGCTGGGAGATCCCAAGCTATCTTTGTATGTGATTCAGTTCCTCCATCTCCACTGAGTCTTGTGTCCCCCCCCCCCAGGTTCTGTCCTTGGCCTCATCCTGCTCTCAGTCTTAATAAATGACCTCTGCAAGGTTTACATCTCTGCATGTATGCAGATGATGCAGAGCTTTATGTGTGTGGCTCTTCTGCTCTGAGCTGGCAGTGCAGCACCAGTGTGACTTCAAAAACATCCAGTGCTGGTTCTTTGCTAACCAGCTCTCTCAGTGCTAAAAACAGTCTTGATGACATGTGGAACATGGCACTGGCTGGCTAAACACCAGTTGAATCTGGCCTTCACAACTCTAGAAGACAGTCCACTGGAGGAAGTCTCGTCCTTTTAAATATCTGGCGTTAGACTGGATGGTCACCTTGCTTCACCAGCCATGTGGGTGACTTCAACTACGTGAACACCATCCACAAAATCTCTACCATGAGCCTGGTGCATTATACAGGAACAAATCTTGGCTATTCCTCCCTGCATGTTGAGAGACTACAGTGAAAATAATCCTTCCTGCTGTCCACTATGGGGACATTCTGTATAGTACTGTGTGACCTGAGTTTTGGTGTCAGCTCAGTGAGCCAACTGAATGGGAAAGATGCTAGCATGCAGCACTGGTCACAGCTTGTGGAAGGACAGAACAGTGTTCTGACACAACACCTTGTTGTGGGCTGGGGAGCCTTCCTTCACAAAAGGTGGACATGCATGCTGAGGCCTGATGAGCCCATGCACTGTGTCTGGACAAGTAGGTTAGCCTGACAGTTTTTAATTACAGTGCAGGCACAGACCTACAGTTAGTAGGAAGTCAGGATCCACCAGAAATTACTCATCTCACTACACATGCATGCCACACACACCATACAGCAAGCATTCGGCACTGACAAATGATTGTTATACATCCAGATGCCTTTTGGTTTCCCTTTTAGTGTCTATCTAATATTCTAATATGTTTTGACCTTTTTGTGTTAAATTAATAATAATCTAATTTTTTGCCTTTGTAAGTACCCTAAATCCGTTTTTCTTCGGCAGCTACTGCACTATCTTTCATGCTGCCTGAACATTTTATGACATTGATAACACTTTTCCAGGCCATTCAGATAAATGGCAATGGGCATAGTGCAGCTGATGTCATGGAATGTCTTAGAAATATGAAAAGAGAGAGCAGTAGCTGCTGAGGAGAATGGAATTCTACATAGACCTGAGTGTAACCCAAAGCTAACTTTGCCAAACTTTGTCTGAAAAGGTGCAATTTCCCCTGGAAAACTCAGTGTGAAGTGGAGAAGTGGGCAATTTGTGAAGTTATTTGTGAAGGCAAATTTTGCAACTTTGCTGGAACTTCACCAGTGAAGTAAAACTATACAACATCTCCATAGATGACCGAGTTTATTCAGTATTAAGACTACATTGCAGCTATTTTTTAAACATTGTGATGTCATCAAAAAACAAGCTGTGCTTGACTCAGTGTGGTTAGGCACAACTTTTTCCTTCAGGACATCACAATGTTCTAAACAATGGCTGCAATGTAGTCTTAATATTGAACCCACTCAAGTCATCAATATCTCTGGACTGCTTCCAGCTGCAGATGATCCCAATACCTCATTTGAAACAGCTTGGTATGGGATTTTGCACTATGATGGCCACTGGGTATGGATTTGTCCCTTTAATGTAACTATTAATATTAGTTACATGCATCATTATTCTTAAATCTGGCTTTATTTATATGGTAAGGAAATAATATTATGAAAAGTGGATCTGTGGTGTCATCTGTACATGCGTGTATGTCACTGCCCCCCATATGAATAATAATACATTTTTTATCCTCTGTGATTTCAACATAGATTGACTCAGGTGTAATAAACACACTGTGGAACTATCTCTAAATGAGCTCTTCCTCACCCATATCAGCTTCCATCCTAACAGACTCTCTAAATAAGGGCAATGTGCCACCCTAATTGACTGGGTGTTAGTCCCCAACATGGACAAAATTGTTTATTCTGGTGTCCTCCCTGACTCTATAAGCGATCATTCCTTAGTTTTCTGTGTGTGGCGAGCCAAAGCCCCACCTCATCTAATTCACTTTCGAGATGTCTCCTGATTGGACCTCTTTCAATTTAAATCTCAATTGGCTTGCTTTGATTGGTCCTACCTGTGGGCTACCTCCAACATCGATAAAGCCGTCTCTTACTTTAACATCTCATTCTACAACCTGCAGGATAAATATGTTCCTATCACAAGAGTCTGTGGTCCTAAAACTAAATGGTTAATTTGCTCTTTCCTATCACTAATAAAAGAGAGGGATAAAAACTTGGTTACTTTTAAGGCCTCCAACTCCTTCTTTGATTGGTCCATCTACAGAGCTCTCAGAAATAAATGCAAACAAGTCATTTGGCAGAGTAAGAGAAGCTTTTTCCGAGTTCAACCAGCCTCCTCCCACAACCCCCATCAATATTGGAACTGCTTCAAGAAATCTCTTGGCCAAGACTGCCCCACCCCCCCAGCTTTGAGATTAAGGGTGTAAATTGCAATAACCCCCATATTATCTTCAATGTTTTTTAAAAAAACTGTTCTCTGACTTCTCTTTGTACAATAAAGCCTTTACTGCCCAATGAACAGACAGACCCCACCCCCTCCTACTCCTTCAGGGCAACACCCTCCCTTATTCTTCAAATATGTTAATGTCCCTGAGGTTTATAAACTCTTGAAGCAGATCCCTTCATCTAAATCGGCAAGGTTGGATGGTATAGAGCCTAAACTCCTTAAACTAGCTGTATGTGAACTGTCATTTCCCCTTAAGAGAGTCTTCAATGTTTCCCTTGTCTCTAACTCTGTACCAGCAGTCTGGAAAATGGCTAACATAGTGCCTGTATTCAAAAAAGGGAACTGCAAGATAATCACCAGCTATAGACCTAATGCCATCCTGCCTGTTCTGGCCACGATTCTTGAGAAAACCATAGATATCTAACTCAACTCCTATCTCTCTAACAATCTCCTTTGCCCTGCTCAGCATGGCTTTCACCAGAGCCACAGCAATATCACTGCACTGATCATTCTTACTAATGATATCTCTAACTCCCTGGAAGTGGGCAAGTATATGGGAGCATTTTAATTGACCTCATGAAGGCCTTTGACATGGTGAACCACTGTCTCCATTGCAGTAAGCTGGGTGCCCTGGGGATATCTGAACATGCCCTACCATGGTTCAGGAGCTACCTTAGTAATAGACAACAATGTGTTAGGATCGGCACTACTCTCTCAGACAACCTACCCTCCACCACTGGTGCCCCACAGGGCTCCATACTTGGGCCACTACTTTTCTTCCTTTATATCAACATAGTTCATCACTGCCTTGTAAACAGTACCTCTCTTCTTTATGTGGATGATCTGCTCTTTTTTACAAGTGCACAGAAAGTCATTGACATCAATAGTGCTCTTACTGCAGACCTGCAAGTGATTCAAAATTGGTTTAAGGAAAATAGGCTACTGATGAATTCCATCAAATCTCACTCTATGCTTTTTGAGACTGCCCACCGATTAAAAAACAATCGCACTTCACTAAGTGTGGTTTGTGATAACAGTTCCCACATGAACTCTATAATCTCCTTCAAGTACCTTGGTGTAACTCTTGACCCCTACCTTGACTTCTCTTTTGGCCTAACCTATCATTCCAGTCCAAATCTTTCTTCCTCTGCATGCACTGCTGTGGCACGTGGACTTCCTCGCCACAAACTATCCCATGGCCAATCTGTCTTTGCCAATGCTTCTACTTCCCACCTACACAAGTGGGATGTGGCATACAGTAATATATGTGGTTTTGCCTTATCATGTAACCATCTTACTCACCACTGTATCCTTTATTCCACACTTAGCTGGCTCTCCCCTTCTGCTCTTTGGGACCTATCCCTTGGTAGTACTGTACTTAGTACACTTCTGAATCACACGCCCCAATCCTTAGCTTCCCTTCAGGTGCTTTGTACAAATACCCACTCCCTCAGATCCTCTGCCCTTGATCCATTTTCCATCCCTAGGACTAGAACTAAGCATGGTGATGTGGCCTTGCTGTCTCTGCTCCAAAACTATAGAACACTATACCAACCGATATACTGTATATCAACACCCAGTTGCACACACTTTCCAGCATAAGTACTGCTCATATCTACTTCAAAGCTCAGTATGTTCTTATCTCTGACCTCTACCTAGAATGCTACTCTTCCTACTCACACTTATCAGCTAGCTACACTTACTTAATGTTGTATGCTCTTTCATGCTCCTGTCTATTACTTATTCTGTGCCTTCTTGCTTTAGATATGTGCCTTGTTACATCTTCCTTACTTATCACTCTCTGATTATAGGGTATAATCAACATTTAACTTTGTATTGAATGTTGCTGTATCTGTATTGTTCTTAACAGTATTTACTTCATCATGTTCTGTATTGCTCTAACAAATGTACCCCTGAATATTTGTTAATGCTTGTATTAGCCTTGTCTGCTTTGTAAAATGTCTTGTGTTCTTCCTGTCAACATTGTATCAGGTCCATTGGTTGTAGTCTCCTGGGTCATGCCTGAAAGTAGCAAATGCATGCCTAGTGCACCCTTACCTAGAAACAAAAACTAAATAAATAAATACTCTCACACTTCAGAGTATTCATTTGTTTTTAGGTACATTTCAGTGGACTGGTGGTGGATGGGGCTGGGGGTACTTCTGGAGAGAAACTGTGCACCAGGAAAACAATTGCAAGATGATTTTTTTTGAGGGGGGCAACTGTGAAATGACATGCCATCAGATGGCATTGGGCAGGGCAATAGATATGATTTATTAACCGATAATATATTCTGACATGATATGGTATATAAGAAGATAATATAATCTGATATACAGTAACATGATATATTATAACACATCAAAACATAGGATTATGTTTATTTTTTATGTACTTATTATTATTTATATGCATTTATGTGCCAAGAAAACATAACTCATGAAACTGAAGCTGTGAAGATGCTTTTCAATCGGGTCTCATAATGGTCATAGCACTATATCCTGCATGATAAAAGTCTTGCATGATGTCAACAATTCTACAGACTTCAGGAACATTACCAGGGCCATCTTTGTTGACCTCTTCAATGCCTTAAACATGGTGGACCACATAGTCTTGTTCAGTAAGTTAAAAGGAGTGGAACTAGGAAGTAAATCATTTAATAGGTTTACATCTTATCTTGGCAATGGTAAACAGTGTACTGTTGTTAATGGAAGGTCATCTCAGGAGTTAACTATTACAAGAGGAGCACCTCAGGGATCAGTCCTTGAGCTGTTTCTGTTTATAATTCATTTACTGAGTTTAGGGCGTGCCTTGGAGGCATAGATTACCATTTCAATCAAGATGATATGGAAAAAAAATACCTTTGATGCATTTGTTTGAGTGGTCCAGGAGAAACTGCAGAATGGCTTTAGTGGGCTTCAATGCTTTTTTTGCAATTTAAAAACTGAAATTAAATGCAGGGAAAACTAGACATGATTTTTGGTCCTCCCCCAAAGTGAGATGCACTCTGTTCCAACCATAAAATGATGTCATCTAATAGACCCCATTACAGCAGGTTAATACATATAAATACTTTTTTGGCTAGAGCTTTGTGGCACTGGCAATATCCATGTAGATGAACTGATAAAAGAATATGAGTCCGGGTGGGTTAACTTTACAAACAAAAAGATTTTCTTGATCCTGAACTTCAATTAAAAAATAATGATGGCTTAAATTTTGCAACTATTTAATTATGCAGATGTGTTGTATGATCATTCCTCTAAAGACAGGTTGCATCAGCTGGACGTACTATACAATCCCTTAGCATGGTTAGTTTTAGAGTATCCAAAAAATGTTTATCATTGTAAACTATACAGGAGGTGGGGGTGGACCACTATCTAACCATAGAAAACTCAATAAAAGAACATGATCAGTACAAAGTGTGTATTGTTTGGTGCATGAGTAATTAAATAGTAGATCTATGTCCTTTTATTGTTATTTTGTACTCTGATTTTAAAATGTATTGCCCCCTAAATTAAGGGTAATTTTAAAACAGAAACCTCAAGTTACATGACATAAAGATGTGGTTCATAAACTCAGTTCCAAAACTGGATATTTGCTGCCCTCGGTATGTAGATGCAAATGGACAGCAGGATTTTATATTATGCGTAATATATCTTTTATTATCACCTTTATTCAATATTATATGACTAGTGCGACTTAATTATTATACCTATTTTTGTAGCAAAACAAAAGGTAATAATAGATACACACAGAAATAGAAAACAGAGTTAGAGTCAACATTTGAACCATGGTTTTTCAGGAATGATAAAAAAAAAAGGTTTATTCATTTTTTCTCCGTTATATAATTCCTGAATATGTCCTGTGCTCAAAACATTGATTCTAACTCTATTTTTATTACAGCATGTATTTAATATTACCTTTTTATTTGTTTGTTTTCAGCTCACACGCTGACACAGTGCCTTGCATTTTTATTCTTATGTTTTGTGTAATCTATGTAGTGCTTGTTATATATGATATGTTATATTGCATATATTTATTGTAACTGATTGTATAAAATTGCTGAGACACCATTGCAAAGGAGCATTGATCAATGGTTTATAGCCCACAATAAAATGGAAATTGACATCGACAGCAAGATTTGTGCTTGCTGTTGAGCTTCTTTCCCTCATGCTGTTTTCAGAAGTCACTAGTGACATGGGGGAGGGGACAGAATTGGGTAGCAAATCAAAATTATTTTTTGGGAGAAATACACTTTGCATTTCTGGATGGGTCAGTTCCATCCCAAGTATGGAACTGGAAGCACTTGAAGGAGTAAGAGGGGAAACTGGTGTGCTTCTGAATTGCCCAGGATAGTTTCAACAACAGATGCACTGGATTACTGGTGGAAAGGCTGTTTGCACTCCAGTGGAATTGAACCAGTAGATTTCTGGGACTAATAAATTATGGTTTCATTGTCTGTACTATCATGCACCTAGCCCTCATCCTCACAGCTCCATGGCCATGATGATCAGTCTCTGTTATAACATGGCCAACTCCTTCTTCACCACCACCACCACTTGCTTTTCTTCCCTAAGCATCCCTTTCTCTCCTGTTTCTTGCCTATATACTGTATATTCTATATGCCCTGACAACACAATTTCAGCAGATGATGACATGATACAGGGCACCAATAATGGTGACTCACAATAGTAATTAATGATTCTCAGATATGCACATGACATGCACACTGCATCAATGGACAAGTCACAGTGCCATAGGATTCATGAGGGATATGGAAGAGTGATATCACCAGGCTACCTCTCATCCTCATAGCAGACCACACATCACCCCACTGAGAGACCTTGCATCTCTCATAGCAATCTATTTTATCTTTTACTCATTGACTAACTGGAAGATTTACAGACAGACGAAAAAATAAAAAGATTTCTGTGCCATGCTACACCTCTAGTGGTCAGTAAAAACAACATGTGTCAAATAATGCTTTCAACATCCCCCTGTACCTTTCTCAGTCTGCTAAATTAAATCTGCCCTGCTTTTGCTGCAGAGGGGAAATAAAATTAAACAACAAATAAACATTGATATCTGTGACCTCTACAAAACCAGCATTTGGTAAAAAAAAAAGGCAAATAAATCTTTCAAAAATTCCTTCTGCACCTTTCCTAGTCTGCTAAATTCGCTCTGTCCTGCTCCTGCTACAGGGCCTGCAACTGTCAGTGCAGGCTCACATTGGGAAGTCTGTAGTTCTATGTGGAATTTTCAAATTCTGGCAGGACAGATTTCCATGGAATATTGGTGAACTCTGATTTATTTTGCAGAATCTGTTTTAAGTTGAATTGCTGAATTCTGCCATGAAATGGTGACAAGTTTTGATAAGTATGTGGAAAGATTTCTGACACCATTTCATGTTAATTTCCTGGAAGAAAGTTGGTGATTTCATCAGAAAGTCACCCATGTATTATACGGGCACAGTCACACCCCTATAATTAGAGTTGTACTGGCACTTCATGGTTAAACCTCAGGTTTGCACTTTAATAACTTGGCAACTGTTCATTGGATAGGCATGAAATTTAGCATGCATAGTTTTGCATGATAGATCTCTGGATGTACCAAGTTTTGTTCTGGTTGGATGTGTGGATTCAGAGTTCTGAATAGTGCAAAAAGTTAATTTTTCAGATTTTTTCCCATTGCTTTGAATCAGTTTTCTGTCACCTTGGCTAGCACCCAGACTGTTTACTGCTCTCAACTTTTTTGGGTAGAAAGGGACCGGCCCACAGATGTGCCTTTTGCTTGTTTGGTGAAAAAAATCAATCCGTTCCAAAGTTATTTGATTTTGAAATTTTGAATACTTGGTTCTGAGCATGCTCAGTAAGCACCAAAAAATAGCTGTATGAAATGAAAAAATAATTATTTTTTGATTGATGTCATCCTTTCTCCTGAGGGAAAAATCCTTTTTCATATGCCACCATCTTGTTTTCTGTTTTCGTACAAATTCAAATTTAAAAAGCCTCCAAAATGACATTCTGGAGTAAAAGCAACACATTTGTTATTTATCTGGACCCATTACCTGCATTTTGCACTTAACTGTTAGATAAATGGCCTTGAAATGGTCTTTTTTTTTTCATTTAAAATTTTTTATCGTGACTTACTCATCAGAAAAAAGATTCCTTTTTCCTATTTCGCCAATAGTTCATGACTCCCTTAATGTGTTTTTTCTTTCAACTACTCCATCACCCATACTATTTGGAGTTTTGCTCAAAATTTTTCATGGTAGAATAGGGCTGGTTGACTGGACAACAGATGTGCCTTTTGCTGGTTTGGTGAAAAAATATTAACCTCTTGCAAAGTTATGTGCTATTTTTAAGGTTATAAATCTTTTACTGTGATTTGTGATATGAAAAATATTCTCTTTCCATATCACAAGTAATGAAAAAATAAATTTTTTTGTTTTGGGAAAATCCTTTTTCATGTGCCACCATCATTTTCCCTGGTGTCTAATGGCACCCACCACCCTCCGATAGCCCTCCCAGTAATTATTATGTATTTCCCTGGTGATTAGTGGCACCACACTCTCCGATTGCAGTCACCATATAAATATATTTCCCTGGTGTCTAGTGGCACCCCCTACCCCTTTAATTGTTGTCCCTGTAGTTAAGTAATACTCTGGTGTCTAGTGTCATCCCACAGCCCTCCAATCATTGTCCCTGTACTTAAGCAATTCTCTGGTGTCTAGTGGCAGCTGGCCCCCACCCCTCCAATCATTGTCCCCATAGTTAAGTAATTCCCTGATATCTAGTGGCATCCCTCCACCCTGCCATTTGTGTTTCAGTAGATAATTCCCTGGTGTCTAGTGGCAGCCCACCACCCCTCCAATCATTGCCCCATAGTTTGGTAACTCCCTGTTGTCTAGTGGCAACCCCCACCCCTCCGCTCATTGTCCCCATAGTTATTTTAAATCTCTGGTGCCTAGTGGCATGCTGCACCCCTCCAATTGCCATCCCCCATATGTTTTTAGGTTTCTATGGTGTCTAGTGGCACCTGCCCATCCCAGTGCTTGGCTGAAATAAAGAAAACCATCCATCAGTGCATTTTTTTTGCCCCTGAAAAAACAAGGTCCCTCAGCATTCCAATCCCCCACACACCAACCTCCCACTGAGCACCCCCCTGCACCCCCACACAACCCCCACACACCCTTACTCACCTGAACAGGTTACAGGATCCACTCTCCAACTGAAGACACGTCTTGCTGCTGGAATCACCGACTGCAATATGAGAAACTAAGGTAAATGTAGTTCAATGTATTTCAGTGGGGTTTCCAACTCTGTGGCATAACTCAGCCATTTTTGCATATTTTGACCTCAAATTTTCAACATGCCCATTTTGGGACCCCACCTCATAAACAATTGTGGTGGAGTTATGCAAATCTGTCTGGAAAGGTGATTTAATGGTTGCTTGGTGAAATCACCTTTTGGGTGGGATTTGAAAATTTCCAGTGCTCTTGTTCATCAGGTGGGCTCATACGAAGTCTATGTTTAAATGTTTGGGTGAAAACATGCAAAAAATGCCAAAGTTATGTGCATACAGTACGTTGAAATTTTGTTACGCTCTCTTGTAACTTTGACAATTTTTAATATTTTGATTCAAAATTTTCAATATAACCATCTTTTTGCAGCACCTCATGAATGTGACAGCTGCCATATTTCAAACCTTGGCCAAAGTGTATTTTTGGACCTGTGGCATGCAATGGCATTGCAGTGGTGCTGAGTCATGTTTTGGCAGGGATTTCATTTTCATTACTGGGTTCATGCAGTGGGGTAATACAGTAAGAATGCTATGCTTTTTTTAACACTTTCATTTTTATTGAAAAGTGAAGCAGGAGCAACTTCACAGTGAATATAGTGACATTTTCTTAGCAATCATCAACTGTATATATTAAATAACTCATTCAGTACATCTTTTAACTTCATGCCAAAAAAAAAAAACCAAACTGTTTGTTGTTATTTCAGTCCTATGGTATTTATTATAAGGAGGATCAAAGGCCTGATTGGTCCAAACTGAGGGGGGACATGGGAAGGGTAAGCGCACATCAGGTGGTGGCAACCGAGTTAGACATCCTTAGTTTTAAGGTTCTGGTATGCTCAGTTCTAGACAAGATGTATGTATGTCCAGTCCATAGGAATACTTTAAGGAATTATGTCAGGTCTGCCAGTCTCTATATGTAGCATCCAAGCTGTCCATAAATTTTGAATTTTCTCTGTTGTGCCCTATATCTTTGCTGTCATAAATTCCATCTGGTATATCTCATTAATCAAGTTGTCCCAAACTTGTATTGATGGCGACTCAGGCTTCAACCAGCATTTGGTTATAGGCTTTCTTAGAATGGCAGAAAAAGGGGAGATATTGTTGATGGGGGACCTGAATATGCCAGACTGGAGCACATTTGCTGCAAGCATATCCAAGAGCAGGGTCATTCTTGATGCCTTACAGGGGGCATGCCTCAGACAGCTAGAATTGGAACCCACTTGGGAGGGAGCAATCTTAGACCTGGTACTCTCAAATGGGGATGGAGAAAGAATCTCAGATTTAGAAGTGGGTAGCCATCTGGGAACAAGCGACCATCAAACAGTGTGGTTCATGATAAACACAGCCATACAATCAAGCCATACAAAAGCAAGAGTACTGGACTTTAGGAGGGCTGACTTTGGGAAAATGAGAGAGTGCCTCAGAAAAGCACTAGCAAACAGGCAAGAAGGAGGGGTGGAGGAACAATGGAGAGTGATCAAAAACAACCATCACAGAGGCAACAAGCCTTTGTGTAAAGCAAATCAATAAAACACAATGAAGGAAAAAACTGCTATGGTTCTCAAAAGAGGTGGCAGGAAATGTTAAGGAGAAAAGGACAGCATTCAGGAAATATAAGGAAACACAGAAGGAGCAGGGCAGAGAACTTTATCAGTTAAAGCAGAAAGAGGCTGGGAAGGCAGTGAGAATAGCAAAGGCCCAAACCGAGGAAAGGATAGCCAATTCTGTTAAGAAGGAGGATAAGACCTTTTATAGGTACATTAGGGAGTGAAGAAAGACCAAAGGAGGGATACTGAGGCTTAATAAAGGGGAGGGAATGTGGGTAGAGGGTGACAGTGAAAAAGCAGGGATACTGAACGAATATTTCTGCTCAGTATTCACAAAGGAAGAGGAGGGGGGGAGTTACCTAAACCAAACAAGAGAAACGCTCTGAAGATGGGGGTCGATACCAGTCCATTTACAGAAGAAAGGGTTCTGAAAGAACTAATAAAATTGAAGGTGGACAAAGCAATGGGGCCTGATGGGATTCACCCAAGAATTCTAAAAGAACTAAGGGTAGAACTAGTGACACCGCTGACTACTCTCTTTAACAAATCATGGGAGGATGGGGTGGTACCCGAGGACTGGAGGAGGGCAGATGTGATTCCTCTTCACAAAAGTGGGAGCAGGACAGAGGCAGGAAACTACAGACCAGTTAGTTTGACCTCAGTGGTAGGGAAAATGATGGAATCACTTCTAAAGGAAAGAATTGTTGAGTACCTAGAGGCCAGTGGGGCACAGGACCAAAGGCAGCATGGATTCATGATGGGAAGGTCGTGTCAGATGAATCTAATAGATTTTCTTTGACTGGGTGACTAAAGTAGTAGACCAGGGAGGGCTGTGGACATGGCCTACCCTAGATTTTAGCAAGGCATTTGATACAGTCCCACACAAAAGATTAATACACAAGATAGCCAGCCTTGAAGTGGGTCCCAAGGTGGTAGCCTGGATAAAAAATTGGCTAGACAGCAGGACGCAAAGGGTAGTAGTAAATGGAGTCCACAGTGAAGAAAGGAGGGTTACTAGCGGGGACCCACAGGGTTCAGTACTGGGACTGGTCCTTTTTAATGTCTTTATAAGTGACATTGCAGAGGAACTGGAAGGAAAAGTATGTCTCTTTGCAGATGATGCAAAGATCTGCAACAGGGTTGATACACAAGATGGAGTGGAAAGGATGAAAAGGGACTTGGCAAGGTTGGAGGAATGGTCAAATGTATGGCAGCTCAGATTCAATGCAAAGAAGTGCAAGGTAATGCACATGGGAAACAAAAACCAAGGGGAAGTGTACACAATGGGGGGTGAGATACTGACAACAGTAAAAATAGAAAGGGACCTGGGGGTAATTATATCAGATGATCTAAAGGTGGGCAAGCAATGTGAGAAGGCAGTAAGGAAGGCTGGGGGGATACTGGGATGCATAGAAAGAGGCATCAATAGCAGAAAACAGGAAGTTGTTATCCCTCTGTACAGACAGTTGGTGAGATCCCATCTGGAGTACTGTGTGCAGTTCTGGAGACCCCATCTCCACAAAGACAGACAGAGTGGAGGCTGTCCAGAGGAGGGCAACCAAAATGGTGCAGGGTCTGCACCAGAAGACATACGAAGAAAGACTAAAGGAGCTTAATATGTATACCCTTGAGGAAAGAAGGGAGAGAGGGACATGATAGAAACTTTCAAGTACCTCAAGGGAATTAACAAAGTCCAAGAGGGTAGCATCTTCCAGAAAAAGAGATGTGCAAGAACAAGGGGGCACAATTTGAAGATAGAGGGGACGGCTCAGAGGTAATGTGAGGAAGTATTTTTTCACTGAGAGGGTTGTGGATGCATGGAACAGCCTCCCTGAGGAGGTCGTGGAGTCAAGAACAGTGGGGGACTTCAAGAATGCATGGGACAAGCATAAGGCAGTCCTAGTGGGGTGTAGGAGGAAGTAAGCTATTGGTTAACTAGGATCTGCAGCTTATCTGTTAGGTAGGAAAATGGGCAGACTGGGTGGGCCAAGCGGTCCTTATCTGCCATCAAATTCTATGTTTCTATGTTTCTATAGCCTTCTTTGCTGCCATCAAGAGGATTGATATTATGTAACCCTTAGATCTGGCCTGGGCTCAGCTAAGAAAGTGGAGCAGTTTAGCCAGCTCTGAGTTTAGTTTTCCTATAGAAGGGTCTGTGATCTTTATAGTTTGTGCAACTTCACTCCAAAACTGACCAAGAACTGGGCACTGCCAGAAAATGTGAGTGTCGGTAGCAACCTCCTCCCCGTAACCACTCCAGAAAGAAGTCTCCCGCAGAGGAGAATTTTGCCATAATCTGAGGGGTGCGAAAATATTTTGCCACTACTTTCCAGCCAAACTCATGCCAAGTATAGGATTTTGTTATCTGATGTTGCATACACCAGATCCAAGGCCAATCCTGTTGCTTGAGTTTGGTTACTAAATCTGCCTCCATCCTCCTCTACTTTCCCAAATGGGGTTTGGGGTGATCATTTCTGATTTATAAATAAGAGATGATATGTCTCGGGGCCATCCTCCCCAAAGCATTTTAGCAGCCAAATTGAGGTATGGACGTGTTCTCCACACAACCCAATTGTCTTTTTTGTATAATGTCTTATTTGCAGATATTTGTAAAAATCTTTTGTGGGAGCGAGTATTCTGTTTGTAGCTGTGAGAATGTTCTAAATACTCCTTGGGTAAAAATTAATAAGAGTGTGATAAACCACGTCTTGGCCATTCTTGAAAGCTTTTATCTAGTTTGGCTGGGACGAATATGGAATCCTGTATTGGGACGCCCAACCACCTTGCTGCTCTCTGATTTTGGGGTGCATAATATAACTCTTCCAGCTCTGTATCATTGTTTTGTATATCTGAATTGTCAGAGGGTGGGCTAGGGGCTGAAGAGAGTGGCCTGGGTCAGTGGCACTGGTGACAGAGCTTGTTCAATTGAGACCCATTGAGGTGCCTGGGTCTATGGGAGAAGCCAGTCAGCCATGTGTGCAAATTGGTCTGTAAATGCATAGCCTATCCAATTCGGGAGGGACAATCCACTGCAACCTTTATAGGCTTGTACTCTAGATAAATCAATTCGAGGTCTTCCATCATGCAGAGAAAGGTAGATACCAATTTGTTCCATCTGATTTCCTCTATCTTTGAAAGGGGACAGGGATAGTTTGTAATAAATAAAGTAGCCTGGGAAGGATATTCATTTGGGTTGACTGAACTCTATTTATAAAGGGCACTGGGAGGTGTTTCCAGGCTTGAATTTCTTCTTTATTTTCTTTATACAGTTTGTCATTGTTGGTAGGGGACAGCTGTGCCAGGTCTGACGTTATCTGAATGTCTAAGTATTTAATTGAAGTACAGTTCCACTTACAGGGAATAGATCTTTTATTGATCTAGGGAGGATAAATCCAATATGGAGCATCTCCATTTTATTGACATTAATTTTGTAGCCAGTAAGCTTTTCTATTTCTGTTAAAGATTGAGCCAGTTCCGGAAGAGTGGACTCAGGATCTGTTATATACAATAAGAGGTAATCTGCATAAAATGACGCTTTGTGTTCAGTATCTGATATTTTGTAACCTTTTATAGTGGGTTGCTGGCATAGGAACTAAGCAATGGGCTCTGCATAAAGAGTAAATAGGTAGTGGGACAATTGGCACCCCTGCCTAGTACCTCTAGGCAATGGGAATCGATCTGAGCATGAGCCATTTATTTTCACTATTGCTGAGGGGTGGGAATATAACCCCTTAATATTGTTTATAAAATCCCCTGGAAATCCAAATTTAACCTAAATACGTTGTAAAAACAGCCAGGAAACCCTGTTGAACGCCTTCTGAGCATCGAGGCTAAGTATAAGAAGAGGGTTGCTATGGAGTGAAGCGTGTTCTAAAATGTACAGGGTATGTTTGATATTATCTGCCATTTGGCGGAAAGGTATAAATCTGGTTTGGTCCTTATTAATTAGCTGGGGCATTATTGAATCCATTTTATGTGCTAGAATACTCACATATATTTTATAGTCTTGATTTAATACAGAGATTGGGCAATATGGGTCGCATGAATATGTGCTGGCTTATAATATGGTTTTAATATGGCCAAAATTGTAGCTTGGGCCCAGGAACTGGGATATAATGCTTTAGAATGGCTTTCCTGCATAGCCTGTACGAGCAGATCTTGAATGAGGTCCCAAAATTCCTTATAGGATTCGGCTCATAGCCATCTGTGCCTGGACATTTCCCATTTTTATCATTTTTTATAGTAGCTTCTACTTCCAGTTCCGTGGTGGGAGTAAGTAAATATTGGGCCTGGGATTCTGAAAGTGTGGGAAGCTGTAGTTTTGACAAAAAATGTTTAATTTCCACTTCTGGGGGATAAGGATCTTGGCTGTATAATTCTGTGTAATAACTTTTAAAGGCCTGAAATATTTGTGAGGTTCTTGAATGAATTTGCCCTGTCTGACGATGCTTAATTTTGGTAATGGTAACTTTCTTTATTTGTTTACGGAGATGGTGGGTCAGTATTTTAGATGCCCTCGCTCCACCCTCGAAGTACCTTTGGCATAACCATAGCAGCACCTGCTCAATTTGAGAGGTTAATATTTTTTGGATTTCAGCTTAAGTGCTATGTAATTGGTCTGTCACAGAAACATCCCCGGCCATGTGTGCTTCTTGTAAAGTGTGTAGTTGGGAATGTAGGTCTCGAAGTCTAGACTCTCTCAACTGTTTTTTCCAGGAAGCGTAAGCTATAATGTAGCCCAGCAGGACTACTTTTAAGGTGTCCCATAGGGTTTGTAGGGAAATATCTGGTGTTCTGTTATCCTTTAATATCTCCGGGATCTTAATTTTCATAAGGTCTTTAAATTCTGGGTTTGAAAGAAGAGAATTGTTAAATTTCCATAACATATTTTTCTTCTCAGCCTGAAGCTATAGCTCCAGCAGAATGGGGCATGGTCAGAGAGATATAAATTAAATATATCTGCTAAGTGTACCTGTTCTAAGTGTTCTTTGCTGACACAGAAGTAGTCAAGATGTGAGTAGTGCTTATGGGCAGAAGAATAGTAGGTACATTTTCTGGTGGAAGGATTTAAGTGTTGCCATGCATCCACCATTCCTATTTCCTGCAAGGCCCTTCTCATATGTCTTTGGCCAGCAGTCTGGGGATGGGGTCTTATAGCTGAGGAATCTTTAGAAGGGTTCAATAAACAGTTATAATCCCTTCCCATCACCAACATCCCTTTTTATGTTGGCGAGCTTGCGCAGCCAGCATTGTGGGACAGTGCATCTTTGGAGGCAGGGTCGCTGTTACGTAATGCAGGGCACACACCGTAGGTGCGCCCCTCATTCCCTCAATCAGCCTGCATGCCGGGCGCCACAGCACGCATACATAATGTGTGAGCACATCTAAGAAAAGGTCCACTGCAATCTGATCAAAGCTCGTCATACACAGCGGACCCTTCCCACGTGCTCGCCGACATTATGAGCATGGTCAGTGAGTGGCAGCACCAACTACTGCCAACTTCGGGATGTCCAACTCCTGTCGATTAACCCCTGCTTTCTTTGTGTCGACGGGGAGCTCACTCCCCATTGGCATAAACCCCCAATTGTTGAATGCCGAGGGGGTGTCCAATCCTGGCTCTCCCCTCGCTTTTGCTTTGTGTGCCCGACGGTGCCCAATCCCGTCGGCATTGCTTCCCTCATCCCCCTCGTGCTGTGTGCTGATGAGGTGCCCAATCCCCATCGGCTGCAGACACCCCCAAACAGTTAGGGGGCACTCTGGGAGCCCAACTCAGCGTACAAATCCCTGCCAAAAAACTGTCCCGCAATGTTTTTTTTTTCCTGTAAAATGAAAATGGTCCCTCGTGAGTCTCAATGCCCCCTCACCCCACCCGCACCCACCCTCTGTGCACCCTGCTTCCCCTCACCCCCTCACCCCATACTTCCTCCGGAGTCCGGCGCGATGATCTTAGGTGGACCGGGAACACGTCTGCACTCTTCAAAGCCGACCATGAACTGAAGAAATGCCGGTAAGCTGTATAATGGAATGAATAGGGTTTTTTCAACTTTAATGCATATCTTGGGCATTTTTGTGAATTTTGGCCCCACATTTTCAACATGGGGTTTTTGGGACCCCTTCTCATGAATTCTTGCACTGTCATGGCGTTATTCAGTCCCGAAAGGTGATTTCGCAGTCACTGCATGGAATCACCTTTTGGGACTGAGTAATGAAATGACAGTGCCACTGTTCATGAGAGTGGCTCTCAAAAAGCCTATGTTGCAAGTTTGGTAGGAAAATCAAAAATGACTGTTTATAAGCGCGCATAGCAACTGCGCAATGCACGCGTAAAGTTAGCGCATTCACACTATTTTCATGCCAGATTCTCAACATTGGCACTTTACCACACCTTCTTGTGAACCGTATAGCTGTCATTTTTCACATTCTGGCTGAAATGTGTTTCGCACTTTGGCGCGAGAATAGCACAGTCACTGTGCAAAATCAATGTTTGGGACACATTATGAGAATGAGAGTGAACTGTTCATGAGCAGAGGTCCTAAAATGCCTGTGTTGAAAATTTGATGACAATACTCCATAAAATGACTGTGTTACAAGCGTGCTTTGCGTAGTTTGCACGCACGCTTGTAAGTCTGCAAACTTATAATATTTTCACTCCACATTTTCAACAGTGCCATTGTTCTACATCTCCTAATGAACAGTACAGCTGTCATTTTTCACATCCTGACCAAAATCTGTTTTCGCAGTTCCAGCGCACAATAGCGTGGTTGCTGTGGAAAGCCTGTGTTCGACACACATTATGAAAATGGCAGTGACACTGTTCATTAGCAGATGTCCTAAAATGCCTATGTTGAAAATTTAGGGATGAAAGTCAATAAATGAGTGTTTCTGACGCGCATTGTTGCAGTTGCATGCTGTCGTGACTTTCTGAATTTGTAATACTTTCACTCCAGCTGTTCATCATTGGCATTTTTCCATACCTCCTTATGAACAGTATAGCTGGCTGAAATGTGTTTTCGCACGTCCGGTGCAGAATTGCACGGTCACTGTGTGAAATCACTTTTCGGGACACTTTGAGGAAATGACGGTGACACTATTCATCAGCAGAGGTCCTGAAACGCCTATGTTGAAAATTTGGTGGCGAAAGTCCAGACAATGACTGTGTTGCAAGCGTGCATTGCACAGTTACCGTGCACCCTTGTAACTTCGTCAATCTGCAATATTTTCATGCCACATTTTCACCACTGGCATTTGTGCACACCTCATTATCAACAGTCCAGCTGCCATTTTCGACAGCCTGCCCAAAACGCGTTTCCGCAGCTCTGCCACACAGTGGCGTACTTACTGTGCAAAATCACCTTTTGGAACATATTAACAAACTCACAGAGCTATGCCTCTCCACCTCCGCCACTACCAATGCCAGCGCGACAACATTTGGCATTGACAAATGCTTGTTTATACTGTAGTACTATGTCCAATAATCGTTGAATTGATGATGCATCCATCCCCGGGGGTGTATATCTATATCTATATCTATATATCTATATTACATATATATATATATATATATATATATCTAAATATAGATATATAGCTATATATAGAGAGAAAGAGAATAATGGATAGGCAAGTGTGTGTTATGGATTTTTATTACACACCTGAGGTGTGTGATGACCCGTAAACCTCGAGAGCGAAGCTCAAGAGGTTTACACAGTCAACACACACCGAGGGTATGTAAAAAAAAATCCTTAACACACACTTGCCTATCTTTTATTTTTTATAATCACTGGTGTTTTGCGCTGTTTGCGCGGCTTAGTGTGGCATTGCGCGGCTTTGCCTCGGCTTTTCATATCAACCAGCGGGTTGATATGACTTTTTAAACCGGTTGCTATTGGGGCTCACTAGAATTTTATATATATATATATATATATATATATATATATATTATAATCCTGATCTTGTAGTCATCTGACTACTAGGGCCATGCGTCCCTCCATATCTGAAAATCGCTGCTGTATTTCAAAAGGAGAGTGTCTGGCTATTAGTACTTTTGACCAGGCCTATGACGATGGCGGCCATGCTGGGCCAGCTATCATGTGTAGTGGAGTCATTAGCAGTCACTAGCAACATTGCATTACATTTATTTTATTTTTTGTGGGTTGTTCTGTTTTAGTTTTCTTTTTAGTTGTAGTGTAGTAATGGTAGTTAGGGCTGATTAAGTGAGTTAGCAAGCTGTTAAATGCATTGTGGGAATAGTGATTAGGAGTGAGGGCACCTGTTTGCGGTCTCTGATAAAAGTAAAATTAGAACTTTAGATTTTGTCTGATACAGCGTATTTGCTATATTTGCCTATCTCCGGCTGTTTTCTGGTTGATGTCCTCGTGAACTGAGGTTGGGAATCCTTGGTGAAGTAGTGTGGAGAGAGATCTCTGAAGATGCCGCAAGAAGGGACTTCAGGAGGCGGGGTTGCTCGTTCCTGGGACAGCCTCGTGACGCCTGGGCGGTTGGACCTTGTGGAGGATTATCAAACTCCTTTGTGGATAGACCTATGAACTTCTTCCTCTTTGTTTTTTTCTGGATTTTGGTGGTTGTGAATGGGGTGTGGAGGTTCTGCCTGTATTGCCTCGGGGGACGACCACTGCTGCTGGGTCCAGGTGGCAGGTGCCTGGGTCGGATCTGCCGGAGGGCAGACAGTGCTTCATTGGTGGCCCTAGGTGTTCTGGGGGGTCTCCTAGAGAGTTGACCCTGGGCCGGGAGCTGTACCCAAGGGCTCGGTAGGGGTGGTCTCCTCCTGTATGAGCATCGAGGGCCCCGTCCTTGCTGTCTATTAATCTTTGTCTGCTATAGGATTTTTGATTTTGTAATCCATCCATTCATAGCGAATGGAGACTTGAAGGAACTTGGAGTTTGGAGTTATTCAGGGCCTAGAACAAGATTACCAGGAGGAAAGAAGGACTGAAGCCAGACAAACTTGAGGTGTTTTGTATGGGCAGTGAAGGTACCTATTGCTCGACTTCTTCTGTTATTTACTGCTGTAGTCAATGTGAGACTGACTCAGCTAAAAACAATTATTTGGCTCACTTTCCACTGGACGTGAGAGCTCCAATGGACTTACATATATGGTCTGAATAATTTAATGCACTGGACTGCAAACGTGGACTCTGCTGATGAGATTTTTAGTTTGATTTGATTATTTATTGTATTTTGTTGTCTAAGTGTTATTATAGTTTTGATTGTGTTTTGAGAGTGGTGGGTATTATTTTGCAAGGGGTTTCAAGTTAGGGGTGGGAGGGTATTGATTGTATGGGGGTGAATGGTTTTGAGTCATCAGAGTGCTGGAAATATGTGTTGGGGTGTAAGAGAGACGGTCAGGCATTACTCCCCCTCAAGACTTAGGGATCTCCGTCCTTTTGAATTACCTCTGCTTACTGCTGAGGTTTATTTTAGATGTCGAAGTTTCGCATTTTAAGATCAAGGAGTAGTAGGAGGTGGGGATCCTGGAACTCTGGGGGGATGGGAGAGGAGGCGGATAGGGACAGTGAGGGCCAGTAGATGCCCTGGGGTGAAATGGGTAAAGAACGAGGTCCTCCTTGCTTAGTCCCCATCTCCAAGGGCTCTGACTTTGATTTTGTCAGGCAGGAAGTGAGGCCATCCTTGGACTCCCGTCCCTTTCAGGCGGTGTTAAGCAATGCCTGATCGATTAGGAACAAGATCATAGCGATTTCGGATCTTGTTTCCTCTGTCGATCATGCTTGCATCACGAGACCTGGCTGGATGGAAATGCAGGTCCTGTTTTGGAATCTGCAGTTCTGGCTGCGTTCTCGGTTATTCACCACCCGAGAGTGGACTGGGGGGGTTGCAGTCTGTTTTAGACAAGATCTGGATCTCAGGGAGGTGCCAGTTGGAGACACCAACTCCTTTGAGTGTATAGTGGGTGCAGGTGCAGGCTACAGGACCCTTCTCATCTACTGTCCATCAGGTGATGAGAGGGAGTTCCTGAAGGAGGTTGCGGACTTCATCGCCGAAGTGGTATTGGTGTCTTCCAGATGGTTAATTCTGGGGGACTTCAATGCCTGGGTCGATGATGAACTCTCGCCATATGGTCAAAACCTCCTCTAATTAATGGATTCATTGGGCCTGTCATGGGTTATTACCTCTGCAACCCATAAGGGGGGGCACATATTGGTCTTGGTGTTCCATCTGGGAATGGAGATCTTCGATGTGGAGGTGGAGCCAATCGGTTGGTCTGACCATCACGCCCTGAGGTTTAGATTTGCAGACTCCCAAAATAGGCCTGCCCCTAGGGAGTTAGTACAGTTCTGTCTTTTAAGAGGGGTCACCTCAGAAGGCCTAATGATGGAGCTGGACTTCTTGGGACTTCCAAGGGATAGCATGGATCCAGGGCCCCTGGTCCTGGCCTATAATAGGGCTGTGGTAGAGGCCCTGGATGTCATTGCTCCAATTTGTGTCCATCCCCGCACTCTTCACCTGGGGGCTCCCTGGTTTGATGGGGAGGTCCGTGAGCTGAAGAGGCTGGGACGAAGATTGGAAAGACGCTGGTGAAAAACCCACCTGGAGGTGGATAGGCTTGGATTGTTAGAACATTATAAGTTCTACCAATCAGCAATTTCCCATAAGAAGGCAGAGTTTCTGTCCAGGGAAATTGTTGCAATGAGGAATAGACCAGCCCAGCTCTTCCGGACTGTGGACAGACTGTGCAATCCAGCCTGTCTACAGACCGGTAGAGCATTATCACAAGTACAATGCGAGGAGTTTATGAAATTCTTCACTGACAAGGTATCTACCATCAGGGATGAGGGATGAGATCCTCCAGAGCCCATCCATTGGACCTTGCACTGATCAATCGGGTGGTACTAATGCCCAGTTGTCTTGGTCCACCTTTAGCCAACCAGCAGTCATGGATATAGTGAGGATCATCCAGACTCTGCAACCTACCTATAGTAAGTTGGATCCAGGCTCTACTCACCTGTTGGTGGGGTGTGTAGATGTTATCAGCCCAGTCCTGGCTGGGATAGTGGTGGGTTCATTAGAGAGGATCTTTCGGATCCCTTAAAGAGAGGTGGTGGTGCTCCCCTTTTGAAAAAACTCTCTTGACCAAAACTGCCAGCAAATTACAGACCCGTCTCTAACACTCTTTGGCAGGAAAGTTATTGAGGTACTCGCTCTGCAGCTGGAAGATCATTTATCCAGCCACAATATTATGACCATCTCCAGTCCGGCTTCAGGAAAAAGCATAGCATGGAGCGGCTCTTGTTCAGGTGTTAAATGATCTCCTGATGGTGAGAGATCAGAAACCAGTTCCATCTTGGTTCTCCTGGATCTCTCAGCAGCATTTGACACCGTGGATCATGGGGTGCTGCTCGACCGCTATGTGTTTTCTGTGGTTTGGATCTTTCCTTGAGGGCAGATCACAGAGAGTGGTGTCTGGGATTTATATCTCGGCCCCTAACTGGCTGCTCTGTGGAGTTCTGCAGGAGTCAGTGCTGTCCCCCATGTTATTTGCAGTGTATATGCTCCCATTGGGGGACATCATAAGATGGTATGGGTTGAGTTTTCATTGTTATGCTGATGATTCTGAGCTCTACCTGTCTTTTGTGCCTGAACAGGAGTCTGATTCCATCACAGTGTTTAATAACTGCCTGCTGGAGATTCAGGAATGGATGAGTACCAGTTGGCTTCGGTTGAACTCAGGAAAAACTGAGGTATTGGTGGTGGACCCTGGAGTGAGGACAATAGGGGCTTGGACTGGGAAACCCTCAGGTTTATATCTTGAGGGGGCCCCGCTTTTGGCCTCTGTCCAAGTGCGTAACCTAAGCGTTATATCTGATGAGGGCCTGACCCTGAGGGCGCAGGTGTCGGCCGCAGTCAAGTTTGCCTTTTTCCATCTAAGAATATAGCCCAAGTGAAACACTTGGTCCCGCCTGAAGATCTTCTCCTACCCTGGTCCACGCCTTTGTCACCAGCCATTTTGATTACTGCAATGCCCTCTATCTAGGGCCTGCGGGGTGGATATCCGGCGCTTGCAGCTTGTGCAGAATACGATGGCCAGGTTGTTGATGGGAGTTCCTAGATCTAGCCATATAACACTTGTGCTGTGTGAGATCTGCACTGGCTGCCAATACAGTGGCGGATCACCCTTCAAGGTCACATTGCTGACCTATAAAGCCCCACACAATTTGGGACCCTCATTACCTGAAAGAGCTCCCGGTGCCTTACTGCTCCTCCCGCCACTACAATCCTCTGACGAGGGATTGCTAGAGATACCCAGGGTATATTTAAAGACATCTGGAGGTAGATCTTTTGCCTTTATGGCACCTACACTGTGGAATTCTCTACCTCATCAGATACAAGATTGCCTGACTGTGGAAAGTTTTAAAAAACAGTTAAAACCTTTTCTCTTTAACCAAGCATTTACTGGGACTTAATAATTGGGGGTTATTTGTGGTTGTTGTATCTATCATTTTCATATGGCTTGTTTTTAAAGTGTTTGAATTATTGTATAAGTGACCTGAGCTTGGGAAGGGCGTTTGAAAGAAATACATTTTTACTTACTGCAGTCCCCCGTCTTCTCCCATTTTTATATGAGGACTCTACCAGCTGAGAGAAACCAAACCGTAATAATTTTTGGTGCTCTGCTGTGGAAAGGTGTGTTTCTTGCAATAACAAAATATCAGGCTTCAGCTTTCTTAATGCTGTGAGGGTGATGTATCTTTTGATTGGACCGGTTCAGGCCATTAACAGTGTGCAATATCACACATAGTGTATTAGGCATAACACTTATTATACCCCCGGTCCCCCAACCCCAACTGGCTCATACCAAATATATATCAACCAAAACAGCCTGTTATCTGGGTGCACAGCCATTGATATCATCGCTTCTACCTTTAAATCTTGTGTTCCATGCTTCTGTTTAACATTATAACTACAGTTGTTAGACTGAAGGCCAACTGGACCAACCAGAAATGGATGAACTCTTAACCTATAGCCTAACTGGGCCAATTTAACAAAATAAATAGGTTTCCAAATGTGAGGAGTCTCCTCAAACTGCCCCCAGTTAGGTAGTCTAGAAGATCCACCAAGGAGAATAGTACTGGTCTATTGCCAGTGGTTCTCTGTGGGTAATAATTACCTGCCATGTGGGAGAAAGAAAAGGTTCCCACACAAATAAAGTTTAGCTTTATCCAAAAAATGAAAATAATAAAAAATGGGAAAAATAAAATACAAGTTGTGTCATCGTCAGTGTCTGCTCACAAAACAAATGCCCCTCCCGGTATTAATTGGGGTATCCAATGAAATCAGGATTGTTAGTCTGCATCTCAGATGTGTAGTATGGTCCATTAGCTATAAAGCCAAGTCCCAGATTTTCAGTCCTGTATCAATGCACAACCAAAGACAGTTTACATCGGTGCTAGGGTCTCTGTTAGTCCTGAGCTTTACTCAACAGGCCCTGTTGCTCTATAATTTAGTGAGGATCCAAGTTTAGGGCTGTATTTGAGGAAGTCTGCAATCGTACCTGGAAGAGGATGTGATTGTCTCTTGGACCATATGTTGAATCACTCTGGTCTGCACCCCAGGTTGCTGCAAGGTCTGCATCGACTGGGCAGTCCCCCGGAAGAAAGGACAAGAGGACTATCAGCCAGCCCACCATCAGGGTCGGAGCAGGGACCCCCGTCCTGGTGGCAGACCCACCCCAGGGATGGCTGCCACCCCCACAAGCAGTCCGTAATTCGTATTTAAAAAAAAAAAAAACAACAAAAGAGAAAAACATGGGTTATGGATGGCCTCTGGTAGGGAGCGGCATCCCTGTCAGCTAGTATTATTGAACGCTGGTCCCGAAAGCCGTACCAAAACATTCGTGGTTGAGTGGGAGAACCACTGAACACCTACTGCTGGCCAGTTCTACACATTATCATGTCAATCCATGTGTCCGGCCTTGGGGACCTACCACGCCTGCCCCGATCGGGCATCCTGCCCTATTTAATGGGATTATTCTTTCACAGCAGACTGGCCACAATGAATCAGCACAGCCCCAGGCCCCGCAATTTGGCCTGTATGCAGCGAGAATCCCTATTTAACAGGATATGTCACTGCTAGCTACTGTCTGAAAATGACAGGCTATTGCACCCTTCTCCTCAACCATGGACCCCTGCTCAACTCGGGAGTACTGAACAGGACTTACTCAATGTGGGCAGCAGCCTCCCCTTCGGCGCCCCCACCACCTGTGCCAGGGAGGAGCCTGCCCAAGAGCCCCACACCCCCGAGTAGGAGCACCCCCAGGCCCGCAGGGCATCAGCAACCAGGGTGTGCACTCACCTTCACCCTCCTCACCATAACCGTGAGCAATTATTTTTATGTGGCAGAGGTGTAGTCTTGGGATAGGCTCTTCAGGGCCTCCAGCAGCATGTAAGTGTTATCCCTCTGCATATCATTCACCATTGCTCTGCACCTGTGGATTCGTGATGGAAGGCTCCCTTAGGGCAGTGTCCAAGCCTCATTTTTGGATATCCGCTAAAGCTTCCTCGCCATAGTGTAGAGTTGTTGTCAGTGGGATATGGAACCAAAAGACTGCTGGGGTAAGGGGTTCTGAATTTCAGCTTATTGGTGTGCAATATTGGAAACAGTGTGATATATTCGGTGTCTTTCATGGTTTCGAGGCATAGTCATTGTCCAAGTATATCCTCATCGTACCATAGAAGGACTTTTTTTTGGGACCATGCTTTTCTTAAAATCCAACTCTTTGGTTGGTATCGAAGGAATCGAACAGGACCTGGGAGTTGGAGAATAGGCTTAGACCCGAGTGCCTGGTGGACCCGCTCAGTTTCCAGTGGAGTTCATTGTCAAGCAGTAGGGATGTATGCAGTAGTGTATCAGTGAAGTCCTGGATGTCCTGGCCTTCAGCCCCCTCCGGTACTCCATATATGCGTATGTTTCTCCTACGGTGGCGATTCTCTGCATCTTCCTGTCCATCCACCATTTACTGGCAGATAGTAATAATTGTATTAATCTGTGTTTGAAAGTGTTTCTTCGTCATTTCCTGCTCAGTCTCTGCAGCTGACATGCGGCCCTCCAGGATCTTCACATCCACCTGCAAGTTTGTAAAGGAGTCCTGGAATGAGCGATAATCTGTTTTTATTTCACATGGTTCTTGCTAAATTTTATCTAGTGTAGAATCCATCTGATTTGGTTGCTCTGTGGTTTGGTAGTCGGTCTGGGCTTTCTTTTTACTTTTAGATTTGTTTGTTGTAGATCTCCGAGATTCTGATCGTGTGGAGTGCTGAGATCTGGAGGAAGCCGCAGAGTTGGATGCATTCAGGTCAGGATTGTCGGCATCCAGCACCAATGGAGCGAATCTGTTTCCTGATTCATCTTGCTGGTGAGTAGACATCTCTCTAGTAGAATTTTGATTAAGAAAACTGCAGTTTTTCAGTGGAAAAGGAGAGATGTCAGCCTGGGAGATTGGGAGCTCGGGGTTTAGACAGCCATGCTAGGGATGATGTCACGGAAGCCGTAAGAAGGCTATGCTGACAATTTCACTCCTGCTTTTAATACAAAATGTATACATCTAAGAAGGAATGGGAGTGCATGGCCCATCCGAGCCCTCTGCTCCCACAGAGAATGATTATACAATTACACTATCTCAAAAGTAAAGAAATTCCTTGCAAAAACTTCTTAATGCACTAGTTAGGGTTGCAGCGACAATAGTAGGGAAATATGGCCTTAGGGTTTCGAATAGAACACCCCATCCCACCCTTCAAGCAGCAACAGGTGTGGTGTGTGTCTTGGGTTGTCAGGTCTACCACTGACACCGTTCTCATATACTGTACCCATGTCAGCTTATTTACTCATGGAATGGGGTGAGTGTAAGGCTGTAGCAAGGAACACCCCGCCTGTTGCTGCCTGCAGGGTGGAGGTGGGGTGTTAGGGTTGGAAACCCTAACACCACATTTCCCTACTTTTGTCACTTCAATCCTAACTAGTGCATTAACAACATTTGTGCAAAGAATTGTTTTATGCCTGGTACATCTGGTGATTATTGATGCCTCTTTTAATGTTTTTAGTTAATGTTCTTATATGTGCCTACATTTTGCCTTGTGTATTGTGATTCATGGAAAAGTGTTGGGTTAAATTTCCTCTGTGGGTTTATTTTATGCAAATCTCACTGTTTGTTCTGTGGATAAGTATTTTTTGCAGAACATAATTCTGTGGTCCATCTTTTCGTTTTTTTTTGGAACCACATAGAGCTGCATTCTATAGCAAATGTACCCATGTGATGACCTAGATGCTTTTGAGCATTTTAGATAGAGGGATCTGCTCCATGTAGTTGTTCAGTTCTGACCTATACAAAACATTCAAAATCATTCAAAAACCTTGTGTTTTTAGAATTTTTACACCAGACTTGTAGCAGAAGTGGTAGAGTGGTGTAATTGGTGTTTTGAGTGTTTTTTTTGTTTTGTATTTGTTTGTACTAATTGACTTCCTTAACTGTAACTGAATATACACACACACGTGCATGCACACACACATGCACACACACACACGTGTGCACACACATGCACACACACACATGCGCGCACACACACACAACATGCCTGGAGATTGCCAGCTTTATTAGATATTAAGAACTGAATGATGCAATTTTTTTAAAATCAGGAACTTGGGGAGATTTCTTTCAGTGCTTCAGTGCCACAGTGTTTTAAGTGCTTTGCTGCTGTTGCTCATCACTCCACAAAACTAATTAATTCTGCATTAAATATATTGGGGGGGGTTCACAAAGGGATGTGTCCAGCACATCTGAGATGCACCAACGCATCCCGGACTTGCGCCCAATCACAATTCTGAAAAAGGCAGTGATACGCAGGTGTATCGTAGATGCCACACACCACCCATAATCGTATGAGGCACATGTGGAGGGGTTGTTCAGGGGATGTGGCTATACATATGGGGCACAGCCCTATTCACAACCCTCCTTGGAGGCGCATCACCAGAGCAAGTCCAAAGATGCGCTTCCAAAAGTTAAGTCTACAAACAGTAGACTTAAGTGTGTGTCCATCCACAGGCAGGCTGTAGTACTGCAGACAGTAGCATGGCAGCCTGCCTTCCCTGGTAGTCCAGTGGTTCCCCCCACCTGCCCATATCCCCGTAGATATAGATTAGCCCCTCTGGAAGCCCTGGCAGTCCAGTGGTACCGCCCTCCCTGCCTGTGTCCCTGTAAATGTAGTTCAGCAAACAAAGACTGCCTGGCAGTCCAGTGGTACCCCATTTCTGTCCGCATCCTCGTTCACAAAGACACATAGCCCAAGATTCCCTGGTAGTCTGGTGTTCCTCCCTTCCCTGCCCATATCCCTGTACTGGACACAACAGTGCAAACTTCCCTATAGTGAAGTGTAACCCTCAACTCTGCCCGACCCATTCACACTGACATATGGAAGGCCAAAGTAACCCTTGGGTCAGTGGACCCCCACTCACCCTCAGGCATCCTCCCCACCCTGCTCCTCCTGTCCCGTGGGGCCGAAGGTCAGCAGGCAGCACAACCCACCCGAAATCTGTCACGGTTGCCTGCTGACTGTGCTGTCAGTGAATGACAGCAAACAGTACGCCTGTAAGCCCAGTGGAAGAACCTATTTTTCAGCAAAGGCAATCCAGAATTATACTTGGATCTTAATCTTTTGTCTCTCATAGGCTTAGTTATTGTGTTGTGGATAGTGTCCACCTTACTACACCTTACCACACCTCAAAAAGGACATTAACCTGCTGGAGAAGGTCCAACGGAGGGCTACAAAGATGATAGTGGGTCAGCAGGGTAAGGTATATGAGGAGAGGTTGAGGGCACTGAACATGTGCTCCCTGGAAGACAGGAGAGAGAAAGAGAGAGAGAGAGGACATGATTGGGACCTTTAAGTACTTGAAAGGGATAAATAAAGTGGATAAAGAGAGTCTCTTTAAGCTGAGTGGCAACCAAAACACAAGGGGGCACAGTTTTAAGCTGGTGGGTGGGAGGTTTAGGAGGGAGGACAGCAAGAACTTATTCACAGAGAGGGTGGTGGACACTTGGAATGCACTGCCAGAAGAGGTGATCTTGTTGCAGACAGTGGACAGCTTTAAGATAGGCTGGGATAGGCATGGGGGAAGGTAAGGATCATGGGTAGGGAGGATGGGAGGTGTGGGGAAGAAGGGCAGGGGCAGTGGCTCAAGCTGTGTACCCTGCAATACAAGCAGACTAGATAGACCAAATAGCCTTCTTCTGCTGGCTTCTTCATATGTTCATATGTACCACCAATAGAGTGAAGCCGTGGGCCTTGAACAGCATCTCATATACGGTATGTGTATTACAGCACACTGGGCCCAATTCACAAATGTTAGTTGAAGCCCTGTCAATCACCTTTATGCCTAAGCAATTCACACCCCTTACTGGTGTGAAGTAGCAGGCCACACTCCGCATGGCATGTGTGGATGCTGTGCAGCACAATGCCACTAACAGCATGTCTGCTGAACAACCACATTGAGAAAGGGCTTATCCTTCATAACCTGAATCTTGGGTTAACCTCTGCACCTTTTTACAGCACTCCAAGTCCTTGCTCATGGGTTCTAGGGATGACTTCCTGTAGGCTGATATACAAAGATTTTGAAAGTTGTATTGCAACCCTACTCTGACCCCTTGCCCTGGAGTGCTTTGTCAGTACTCTTTGCACATCTCCACAGGCTGGTCGCACATTTCTGGCTCTTGGCCAACTACAGATTGCTCTTCAGAGGGTAAGTCCCTTTAAATTACTAATCCAATTATCTACAGTTCAGGCGTTCCCTATCAGCACCCTCAGCAGACTGCTAGCACCAAGATTAAGGTCTCAGATTAAAAACAAAATGAAAAAAAAAGAAAGCAGTCAAAGGGGATGCTAGGGAACAAATACTGTAATTCACCCCATATGTATCATTTCTGTAAGGGTAGGCTAGTTATTCAATTGATGGCATCTGGGCATAGCCAGGGAGCCCACAGAGGCAAACTTGCATGAAAAGGAAACAACTAGTTGCCCAGAAATACATGCTCCAAAAGCCAGTAGGTGCAGTAATTACCACCCCCCCCAAGCTCACCTTGTTCAGCATGGGGGCTCAGGAGAAGCTATAACACACGTCCCAAGACCCTGCCTGCTCAAATCTTTTCCCCTCCAGCCTACCTCATTCAGCTGAGGTAGACCCAGGGACACAGCCTCAAGCAAGCAAGCAAATTATCACTAGCCCCTAATATTGTATTCAGTGTGCCCCTATGAACTGCCAGCTTACCTTGTTCAGCGGGCAATTAAATGCACTACCAGAGGTCTCATCTTATCTTATCCTTCCTGCCCTCTGTTCAAGCTGACGGCTCCCCAGGGCAAGAAGGTAGCCCATGCATCAGCCCACAATAGTGAAGCATCCCAATAACTGAGCAGTAGAAAATAATCACCAGCCTGGGAAAAGAAAAAAAAAAAAGAAAAATGCATAAAAGAGCTCAGAGCAGGAAGAAGAACCAGGGAGGACTTGATGACCAGACTGTGTCCATTCAACACAGCATAGGAAATCATCAGAGTGGTGAGGGAGACACTCAAATTCAAGGACCCAAATCCACAGGAGGAGGAGAAGCTAGATTCATTAGTCAGGGAAAGAAAGTGAACTGAACAAGTCTTCCCAGTATGCAAAGCCCTACAGGGAATCCTAATGGCAGAGTGGGGTGCATCACATCCCTCAAAGACAAGAGAGAAGACAACATTTACACAGAGATACCGCTACAACAAGATCGCAGTACAGAGGGTCAGCACCACCCAGGTCACCTCCCTCTCCAATAAAACAGTCCTGCCTTCAGAAAGTGCCTCTGCCCTAAAGGACCCCATGGACAAAAACTAGATGACATCACCAAGAAAATTCATGACATACTGATGATGTCTGTGAGGACCTCTATAGCAAGGTGTACACCACCAAAGCGATTGTGGGATGGCTGGAGGCCATACAAACAGACATAGACAAGGACAATGCCCACAGAGACACTATGCAATATGCCATACAGGTAATTAAATATGTTGCGGATGCAACCATGGACACTTTCAAGGTGTTGTCCAGGGCAGCAGCAAGTACAAACAGAGCCTGGAGACATGTCTGGCTAAAAATCTGAAACGCAGATCAAGAGTCCAAGAGTAAAATTCTAAAACTACCATTTCAAGGTGACAAGTTGTTCAGCACTGGAATATAAGAGTTAACCACCAAGCCAGGGGAGGCCAAGGATCAGCCACAAAAATTGGCAACCCTACCGTCCTTTCGACCCAACCGCTTTTGCCCCCAACACAGTAGAGGCAGAGGAAAACAGCCATTTCAGGGGAATGACAAAAGAAACTTCAGTTTTGGAATCAGACAAAATTATTTCAACAAGAGAGGGAATTACAACAGCCAGAGAGGTAACCATTGCTCCAGACCCAGAGGACGGTACAAACACAATAATAGGTTCAGAAGCAATCAGGCATGAGATGAGGCAAGCCCAGGAAGACAACAGGGTGGTGGGAGGCAGATTGCAGAGATTCACCACCTGGGCAACAATGCCAGGACAGCATGTGTCGTGTGTGTTGTGCTGGGATTAAAAGTCACGCCACCTGGGGTGATTAGGCACGAGCGCAGGCCGAAGTGCGACTAATCACCAGAGTGACGTTATCCCAAGCACAACACACACCCTGGAGTGCATTATTGCTACTATACAACGCTCCTTTGAAATAATAAACAAATTAAAAATATGTTTAAAATTTTTTTGTAATTTTTGATTGAATAGGTATACTTAGTGGAAAAATAGTGCTGCTCTATTTGCCCAGTAGGTGGTGCTGCTTCTTTTTTTCTTGTTCTATCTCCCCCTCCCTACCACCACACTCGCACATACAGTTGTCTTTTGTTGGTAAATTTGTGGTGCCCCATACAGTTTTAATTGATCTGGTCCTGCTGTCCCGGTGAAGATGTGTGTATTTTTATTAGTTTCTCCTAAAGTTGGAAATGTTCATCTGAGGAGCTGGGTGCACACTTCTGATTTCCTGTATCAGTCTGTAAGTCCCTGCCGATCAAACTAAGGAAATCAGTTTGTTTCTAAAGGGGAAAAGTAATTTATATTTTATTTTTAATGGTGGCCGTAACCACTGCAGCTGTTTGAGGAAGTGGGCAGGAGTGTGGCAATGTGAAAGGGCTCGCGCTGCTTCTGACAGGGAAATTCAAATGCCGTCTGAGATGACGGCTTTTTTTTTTTTCATTTAAAAGATTTGTTTTCTGTTTCAGGGAATACTGGTGGGGGTGTCAGAATGTTTGGTGGACAATTTCTACTTTGATGGTCAGTGGTTGTAGTTGGTGGTCACTGGCAAGCGAGTCAGAAGCACTCATAGTGGGTTGAAGGCGGGTTGAGAGCGCAAATGACAAACGGGTGGGTTGCACTGCCGAGGAGCTCCGTGGAGTGATTTCTTTTTGGTTTTTCCTTAACAACTGATGCGGTCATCTAGGTGCTGGGACTAGATCCGTGATGTTGTACTGGGATAACATTATGTGTCCAATCCCAGACTGACCAATCAGAGCCAAAGCTTTTTTCTTGCCATTGTATAACAAACTATCTCCTGGCAGAGGGAACCGTAGCACCGGTGCTAGAGACACAGAGAAAATTGACATTTACTCAGTATTCTTTTTGGTGCCAAAGAAGACGGGAGATGTCAGTCTGATGCTGGGCCTAAAATTTTTAAACAAATTTGTGACATACAGAAAGTTCAGAATGGAGACCTCACGCACCACAATAGTAGCAGTACAAAAATATGACTGCCTCACTTCCATAGAACCTCAAAGATGCATATTCACACATCCTAATCAGACCAGTCCATCACAAATTCCTGAGGTTCTATATCTTGAGACAACATTTCAGTATCAATGCCTGCCATTTGGACTCGCCTCTGCCCCAAGGGAGTTCACCAAGGTAATAGCCAGCCTAGCAGCAAAACTATGAATGGAAGGCATAAATGTCATTCACTATTTGAATGACTGGCTGATTAGACACAAGACATAGGCAGAGCAAACTTAGCAACAAAATGAACAATGACACTGCTCACCCAACATGGCTGGGTAATAAACATGGAAAAGAGCCATCTCACCCGACAAAGACAATAGAGCACCTGGGAGCCATGTTCAACACCACACTGAAACTAACTGTCAGACCCACAGAAGCTCACATCCAGTGACTAAGTGCTCTATGTTAACATTCTGTCTCGACCAAAGGTAACATTACAGGACCTGATGCAAATTCTGGGTCTCATGGCATCATGTCTGGATCTCCACAATTGGGCCAGACTACACATGAGGCCCATTCAGTGCCTGCTCCTAGACCACTGGGATTAAAAGTCTACCCCTCAAACTTGACTCCTCCAGTTATTTGCAGCTCACTATGCCCCAGACATCATCTCCCCTCTGAAATGTGGCTAAACAAGCATATCTCCTGATCCACACTGTATCTCAGGCTACGCTGATGGCCCGCCAGGACAGGTCGACTAGTGGCGTGGAGTGGCCATCTACGTAAACTCAGATTTCATGCTTCTCAGTAGTCATGATCAAGACCGAACCCCTGCCTACAAACTTCTATTGCTACAACTGACTTCCCTTCTCTCTCTGATCTATAGCTGGAGTCTGCTGTTGGGCAGGCACACCAGCTACATCTTTCACCAACTTCCTCATGCAAATCTCCTCCCTAACCCCTACTGGAGAACTATATATTATGGGAGATTTCAACCACAACTGGCTAGCTCCATCCTTCAACAAAACCTAGTCAGATATTTCCACGCTAAACCTATTGCAAACCATCACTGAACCCACACATCTAAACCTCAAAACGGGCAACCACTCACTAATAGACTGGGCTCTTACCAGCCACCCCCACTGGGTCATCAATGCAGGGCTGCTACCCGATTTCCTAAGTCATCACCATATTATATACCTAGTCTGGAAAATTCAGTACCCCAAATCTGCCCCAAAGTACCTGGTCCAATGCTTCTACAAATCAGTAAACCACACTCCTGTGCTTGAAGACCTAGCACTCGCATAGTGGGAATCTCCTGTTATATTCTGCTCCATAGACAACACCTTCCTATATTTCCAAAGCACGTTCCTCAATGTCTGGGACACTTACGTCCTACTGCGTCATACTAGGGTACATGGCAACCACCTTCCTTGGATCACCCAAGAACTTATAGTGTGCCAAAATGCACAGGACAAAGCATGGAGTACTCATAAATCTTCACGCCTCCCACATGATTTCATCATCTATCGGTCTCTCGTAACAAGTGTACCAGAGCAACCCATCTAGCTAAAGCAGAATATTTGAGCTCCTCCCTCCATTCTAACTTAAATAGTCCATCCAAATTCTGGAAGGTCATCCATTCCCTCTTCTCCCCTCCAGAAGCTTATCCCACCCTGCTCCTAATCGTGAATAACACCCTCCTCTCAGACCCTCCTTAAAGGGGGTGCCCCTACCTCCCCCTCTAATTACCACCCTATCTCTCTCCTCCCAGCTCTTGCAAAACTACAAGAACACCTAGTGCTCAACCAACTCACCTCCTTTCTCTCCGAATCCAATTTTTTCACGCCGTTCCAGTCCGGATTCAGGAAGGGACATTCCACTGACTCCTCCCTGTTTAGGCTCACTGACACCATCCTCACTGGTATGGACAGAGGGCTGATCACCTCGGCTATCTTCGTAGACCTTGCCAAAGCATTCGACAATGTCTCCCACCCACTGCTGTTACAATGTCTCTCAGAAGCTAGCCTCGCTGACTCAGCTACCAACTGGTTCAATGCCTACCTCTCAGTTAGAACACAATCAGTTAGAATTGCAGATGTCACTTCCTCCCCTCTCCCTATGAATACCGGAGTCCCCAAAGGGTCAGTACTTGGACCCATTCTGTTCTCCATCTTTCTCAATAACCTTCCTCTAGTGTGCTCAACTGCATCTATTCATATGTACGCAGATGATACTGTCCTATTCCCCTCTGGCTCCTCCCTGGATGAGGTAACAGCCAACCTCCAGGCTGACTTCAACAAAGTTCAGCTATGGTTCAGCTCCCACCAGCTCTTCCTCAACATTAAAAACTGTCATAATGATCTTGACATTCGGCAACATCTGTCTAGGCTCCCCTCCTTCCACCCCTAGATGGGACAATATTGGAGGACTCCACTTCCTTCCAGTACCTAGGGTATGGCTCAGCACGTCACCCTTTCCTTCTCTGACCACATCAGCGCAATCATGTGAAAAAGCATGCCCCCAGCTTTGTGCCCTCTTCAGGAACCGCTATGGCCTCCCCTAACTGCTAGGCTTGAGCTAGTGCAGAAGATGATCCTTCCCTCCTTCGACTACTGCAATATAGTCTACAGTGCTCCTCCCAAATCTATCTTATCCAGACTGGACCCTCTTTTCCACACCTTCTGTTGCTTCGCTCTAGATGTCACCCCTCGCACCCACCACTGTGACCTCTACCATTCCTTTGCATTCCCATCCCTCTAAAACCGCCGCCTGCAGCACTGCTAAATTTGTATCTACATTCTGGTTTGACACCCTCCTGCCCTACCTTGCTTCATTAATTTCACCAGCTCCCACCCATAATCATGTCCTCAGATCCCTAGACCATTGGCAACTACTAATCCCAAGGCAGAAGACCACTATCGGGCAGGCAGCCTTCTCACACCGCTTCCCCAAACTCTGGAATAAGCTCCCTCATCAAATTCGCCACTCTTCCTCCTCTACCCACTCCCTTTCCGCAGCGCTAGCAAATTACCTCATGGTAAATTGCTCCTGCACTTGATACTTTCAAGTGCCCCCACCCGGTTCTACCACTCCGACTGCCTGACCAGCGGCACCTAGTATACGCTATGGAAGCTGACTTATCTAAACCAACTACAACACTTTTTGGCTTATGTTCTTTGTCCCATCCTAAATTGCACTTGATACTCTGACTTTTTGCCTCAGTGTCATCTTAATCCATGTGCTACACCTAACTGTAACCAACGTATTCTATGTGCTACAAGTTAAACTACAATCCAATGTTGCTGTTAATTACTAAACTGTAAACAATGCCTTCCTTGTGCTGCTGGTTGAACTGTATCGAATGTTGTATCCCTGCTGCTAGTTGAACTATATCGAATGTCGTATCCCTGTTTACCTCTGTAATTTGTATAACTGTAATTTTACTTCTGTAACTTGTATAACTGTAACCTCAGTCTACTGTATACCTTGTTAAGTGTAAACCTCTCGATAACCTGTGTGTTATCTCCTACTGTACCCCTTCCCCCCAGGTCGTACCTGGAGATGAGCATCTTCTTGCTCAGTGTGCCTTTCCTGGTGAAACAATTTCAATAAATAAATAAATAAAACAACACTCAGAATTATACGCACACAGTGGGCATCCCTCAAACAATCAGAGAGGCCATACAGTGGTGGATGGACACGAGCAATCTGAACCAGGGGGTGTTCATAGACAAAAATGCTACAGCCTCCATGTGCACGGATGCAAGCCTGATGTGGTGGGGGGCAATGATGGACTCAGGCACAGTGTAAGGGAAATGTTCACCACAAGAATCAAAGCTGCCCATCAACTCTACTAGAAATGAGGGCCATACAACTAGTCCTGCTGCACTTTCTCCTTGGATTCACCTTCAGCACATAAAGATAAGAATAGACAACATAACAGCAATGGCATATATCGACAAACAGGGAGGAACAAGAAGCAAGTTAATGGCAGAAGAGGACACAGTCATACTGGATTGACCAGAAAGACACCTGAGCAGTATCAACCCAGTACACCTGGCAGGGGAACTAAACATAAGCACAGACTGGCTAAGTTGACAAACATTACGTCCCAGAGAATGGCAGCTCCATCCAGTATTCTGAATGATTCAGCGATGATGGGGCCCACTTCAAATAGACTTGATGGTTTCAGTGTACAACAAACACATCCAAACCTTCTACTCCAGGTTCAAGGATAAGGGTTCAGCAGGGGAGGATGCCTTTCACCGCCATGGAACTTCACAAGCACCCAACTGGCCCAGACGGACATGGTATACATCCATCATGAGAATGATGATAGACCAACCAATGACATTGCCGAACAGGCCAGACCTACTCAAGCAGGGGCCAGTCTTGCATCAGAACCCTTGTGCACTACAGCTGATGGCTTGGCTGCTCAAAGGAATAGACTGCTAGCACCTGGTGTATCACCACTGGTAACAAACATAATAATGCAAGTACAAAGACACTTGACCAATACAGCCTACCAAAGATACTGGGCAAAATTTGACAGTTGGTGTGCAGTAAAGAAACTACAGCCACAAGACTGCTTGATTGTACACATTTTGGACTTTTTACAAAATGGGTTCAATAAAGAACTATCTGGAAGGGAAGGGGAAATTATTTAACCAGAAGAGGCACACTAAGCGGAAGCTTGATTCCAGGTGTGACCTGGGAGCACAAGGAAGTTAAGTTGCTTGCTCAGGGTCACTCAGTATGCAAATGAGGGCTGTGGGATTCAAACCCAGGTCTCCTGGTTTGCAGTTCAGAGCCTTAAACCACTGCGCCATACTGCCTTATATCTGCCACTCCTCTGAGAGTACAAGCTGCCACCATAGAAGCAGTGAGGGGAAAGCAGATGGCCACTCCCTGGGGGAACACCCTTTAATTCACTCATTCCTAAAAGCACCTATGAATATTAAACCCAGGCAGAAGGCCACTGTAGCACCTTGGCAGCTGAACTTGGTTTTGGATGCTCTCACTAAGGAGCCCTTCGAACCTTCACTATCCAGTCCCCTTCACATCTTGATATGGAAGGTGCTGTTTATGGTGGCAATATGCTCCGCAAGGAGAATCAGTGAGCTGCAGATGCTGGCCTGGGTTGAGCCATTCCTTTCTCTTCAGCCACACAGGATGGCACTGAAGATGGTTCCCTCCTTTTTACCCAAGGTGGCTTCCCATGTTCACATGGACCAGATGATATCCCTGCCCAACTTTCAATCTGTGGTCAAGGATACCCAGTCAAGGGCATTACAGTTACTAGATCCTACGAGAGCAGTGAGGATATACCTGGAATGAACAGCTTCCATCCGAAGACGGAGGGGCTGTTCATCTGTACATAGGGACCTAATGCATGTCAGCCAGCCTCAAGGTCCAACATAGCTAGATGGTTAAGGAAGGCCATAGACGAGTCTTACAAGGCTTCAGTCCAACCCTGTCCATCTCATTTTAAGGCTCACTCTACAGCTGTGTCCACCTCATGGGCAGAGCCTAACTCTGCATCAGTAACAGAAATCTGTGCAGTGGCCACATGGTCTACTCATACACGTTTACAAGATTTTATAGATTGGACACTTGGGGTGTGGATAAGTCAAGATTTGGCAGAGTAGTTCTACAGTCAGTATTTTTATAGTAGCCTCCTTGTTCCACCCAAAAAGACAAGAGGACTGCTTCTAATCACCCAGGAGTAAGGACATTTAGTACTGTAAAAGGTGCAGAGGATAATGGAAGTTTACACACCTAGTATAGGTGATTATGGAAGCACCTTTTACAGCACTCCATATCCCACCCAACGAGGAGGTGAACAAAAATAATATGAAGGTATGTACCATGACAGAAGAAGAGATCATATGAATGTGTATTTTTTGCAAATGACAATCTGAGTTTTAATAAAAGATGTGTACAGTTCTCAAACAATCAAATCTGACCTTTTTAACCCCATATCATCTGGTATGGCACTTTTTGTTAATATTGTGAAGCAATGCTATCGAAGTAACACTTTACATTTCAGAAAGACAGCTACGGAAGTCATCACACTGGCAAACCACTCTTTGACAAGGGATGGGGTAGGGTCGGATTACAACTTTCAAATTCTTTGTGCATCAGCCTACAGGAAGACATCACTAGAACTTATGAGTGGAGTGCTGTAAAATGGTACTTCCATAATCACCTTTACCAGGTGAGTAAACTTCCATTCATTGCTAGTGACAATGGCAGGAAAGTGGTCAAGGCCATTGAAGTGAATTATGAAAGTTTGCCATAGCAAATGTATGTAGTAACCTGAAGTAGTTGTGAATCAGCCTTCTACCATTCAAACTACCAAAAAGTGCTGTTTTCCATGAAAAAAAAAAAATCATTTTCTTTCTGTGTTCTGCTTCATTTGCATAACCCTGCCCCTTTTTTTCTCAGTGCTGCAACCCCCAATCAGGTTTCAGGAAGGGTCATAATATTACTTACATAGTGTCCAGGGTAACTAATGACATCTTTACATCTTTTGAAAATGGATTAATTTCTCCAGCAATTTTTCTTGACCTATCAAAAGCGTTTGATACGGTGGAGCATATTATGTTATTGAACAGACTTAAAGTTTCAGGTCTTTGCATTAATGCACCATTATGGTTTCTTCCTATTTGTTTTCCTAGCAGCAATGTGTAAGAGTAGGAGAACAATATTCAGAGTTGGTTGGTTACAGTTAACGGGAGGGGGTCCTCAGGGTCAGTTTTTTGAGACCCTTTTAGTTTTGATTTATATAAACAAGCTCCCAAAATATAGATGTTGTTCAACTAACTTATTTTTATATGATGATGATGCAATTCTGTATACACAACATAAAGATCCCAATGTAGCAACTGATACAATACAAAAAAAATGTATTAAGATACAAAAGCCTCTGATGAATCAGAGGTTATTGCTTAATGTCAAGAAAACTCAGTGGATGTTATTCAGTAATAAAAAATGTATCGGTACTTCAAAATTATCCATACTACATGTATCATTGGACAGTACAGTACCAAATAAAGCTGACTCATATAATATTACTTGGATCTTACTTGGAAGTTAGAGACAGCAGAAAGCCAATTGCTCTTATAAGCTGTCCCTTTATTTTCAATTATAGTAATCCACTAGCCCCTCCAGTGATAAGTACCTATCCAACCTGTTTTTAAAGACATTAAAAGTATTACTTTCTACCATCTCTTCTGGTAGATAGTGCCATAAGCGAACCACTCTCTGGGCATAAAATTTCTTACGTTTTTTGGTTTTGAATGTTCCTACATGTAATTGTCTCTTGTGACGCCTTAAATTGTTTAGTGACTTGAATTGAAAGTTCATTTCCTGCATTGAAGTTTGGTTATTTAATATTCCATACAATAACAGCAAATCCCCCTACTTTGTCTATTATGTAGTGTATTTAACCTTCGTTCCTTCAGGCGCTCATGATAGGACACATTTTTCTTCCTGTAATTGCTCTAGTTGCTTTTTTCTGAATGCGTTCCAATTTCATGATGTCACTGCTATCCAACTCTCCCCAGAATTGAGAGCAGTTAACCACACATGGCCTAATGTAAGTTTTTTATTTTTTATTTATTCAAGAGATTTCACCAGGAAGGGCATACTGAGCTGCAATAGCTTGTTTCCAGATGCATCCTGGGGGAGGGGGTTACATGGGAGATATAAATGCAACAAACATAACACTACAGAGTATATACAAAATATACAGTGCACACCATCCAGCTGAGAAAAGGTAATTGCATACAGTTAACATAATAAAACTTAAGCTTGATGCATACAAATATTTCAGAGAGTCAAAACTTATATGCATGCACAGAGCACCTAGGCATTTTCTGAAATACAGTTACAAAATAAAGCTTAAACTTGACATATACACTATCTTCATAGAAACTAAAAACACAATACACGTAAAGTGCTAGACTATGCATTTCCAAGATGGAGACCTGGTATGGAAAGTGCTAGTGCCAACAAGTTATAATGTACTATTTGCAGTCATAAGGGTATGAGTGAAGACACTTAGTTGGCTCAGGGGTAGGAGAGAGAATAGGTCAGCCAAGGCCTTCACCTCTTCATGATGCAAAAACCCCACAAGGGGTAGACAGGGATTTGACAAGAGGGATAGCAAGTGGAGTCAGCCAGTTGGCTGAAAGGGCAGGAAAGAGATAGGTCGACCACGGCCATCACCCTTCCGGGAAGCAAAGACCCCACAAGGGGTAGACAGGGAAATTGCAGGAGTAATAGGATTAGCCAGATTGGCTGTGCACAATAGATGGATAGAGAGTAGAACTAGGGGGAGAGGGGGTTAGGTGCAGCTGCAAGAGGGAGCTATGTGATGTCGGAGAAGGAGGAATAGGAAGCAATGGGACTGAGTGGGCAGATATCTAATGGAAGGGAGTTCCAGATACTTGGGAAATGGTAAGAGAAGGTGGCTTGCCCTGAGATGGTATGCGGGGGGGGGGGAAGAGAGCTCTGTGGGAGGGGTTGTGGAGGGAGTAGAGGGGGTGGGTGGGATGGAGATGAGGGAGTGAAGGTAAGGAGGTAGAGAGCCTATCCAGAACTTCCCAATTAAAGAAGCGCTATGGGCAAGGCATCTGGCACTGAGCGAAGGGAAGGAGAGTGAGGTATAGAGGTCACAGTGGTGAGTACAAGGTGGACAGCCAAGGGTGAAGCAGCAGAAGGAGTTGAAGAGAGTGTCCAGTCTGGATAGGGTGGATTTGGGGCAGAGTTGAGACTACGTCACGAAGTCAAAGATAGGAGAATCATCTTTGGATGATTCTCTCCCAGCTTGCAGTGGAAGGCAGCTGCGGTGCCTGTATAGGGTACTGAGCCTAGGAATAGCTTTTTGTGGATTGCATCCACATGCACTGCAAAGTCAAGGTTCTTGTTGAGCCATAGCAGGAGGTATTTAAAAGAGGAAACATCCTCCAATATGGAACCATCGAAGATCTGGAAGGAGGGAGTGGCATCAAGCCTGGCATGCTTTTGCCTGGTGCCAAAGGTCATAGAGACCATTTTTTTTTGCATTTAGGGAAAGCTAATTTCTGCAAAACAAGTGCTGGACATTGCTGAAGTCCAGTTGCAGGCTGGTCACCACCTCCGATGGGGAAGTACTGGACAAAATAACACAGTATCATCTGTCTACATGTGGATACTAACAGATGAGCAGGCAACAGATAGATCACTCAGGAATATATAAAATAGTATTGGACCAAGTACAGAGTCTTGGGGACATCATTGTTGATTGGGAGGGGGTGAGAGGGGTAGCCAGTGAGGTGGGCCCATGAGGAAGAGGCACCGTCCATAACGGCGACTCCTTCCCGGCACAATCCCTCATGGACGATGTGGAGGCTAGGGTGACCGGATGAGGCTGTGGGCAAACTGGGCAACAGGATGTTGCTAAGCATACGTGCACGGGGGTGTGGGAGTGAGCACAGCGAACGTGGACTGGGAAGGAGTGGAGAGGCTGTAGGGGTAGCACTGTGGTGGCTGGCTGAGCTGTGTCATGGCGTCGGGAGTTGGTGGATGCGGTGGGAGAGGTACGGAATATGCTCAAACTGCCATAATTTATGGAAAAGGTTGCAAAAAGCAACCTTTCTGAAAACTGAGTATGTGGAAAAATTGCTATTGTGCAAGAAAAGCCTCCCTTGGGTAATTTTGTTTCTGCACATGCCACTTTTGAAAATCTGTCCCACTTTTTATGTTTGCATGTGCATGTGTGCAGCAAACATTTTGTTACAAAAAACAGCAGTTCAGAGGTGTGTCACTGTCGGGTCCAATGCAGCTCAGGCTGTAGTGGGCTTGGCATTGACAGCCCAGTGATCAGTGAGGCTGATCGTAACATGTTTTTCTTTTTTGGGGGGGCTTAAGCTTCTTGTAGGTTGAAGGGACCTTGATCTGCCTGTCTGAGTGCATGAGCCTTATGTACAGGTAAGAAAATGGATTTGAACAACCACTACCTGGGCTGCAGTCCAACCTGTGTCTCAAACTGGCATGTGTAGGTGGTGTCTGATCCAACAAAACCGGGAGTCCAATTAAAATTATGTTCATAAATTGTATAGCAGGTCTCTTGAAAGAAATAATTGGTGATCCAGTGGTCCCTCCCTAGCCTCGATCCCTGTCCATATAAATAGTAGAAATCATTGGTGTTCCAGCGGTCCCTCCCCATCACAGTCACCATCCAAATATTAAAAAAGATGAAACAGTGGTGATCCAGTGGTCCATCTCCAGCCCTGATCCCCTGGTATAATAAAACTAACTGAAGTCCTGGTGGTCTAGTGGTCCCCCCTCCTCCCCCATTCTTCGATCACTGTCCAGACTAAATATGACAGTAGTGACCTACCACCCTGTTCCTCCCCCAACCTGAGCCGAGCTGGTGACTGGTGCAGCCCACCTCACACCACCATGGCTTGCCACTGAGTGGGCTGTCAATGAGCATGTACAGTATACCCCATACTGTGTACTGTATGTGCTCATTGACAGTCCAGTCAGCATCCAGCCATGGCAGTGTGAGGTGGGCTATGCCAGCTGCTGGCTCAGCTTGGGTTGTAGGGGAGTGGGGTGGTGGGTCACTACCTTCCGGGATGGGGGGTCACTAGAATCCCAGAAAATGTGTTTGTCATTGAGATGGTGATCAGAGAAGGGGCAGGGACCACTAGATTACCAAAGAACTGTCATATTTAGTTGGGATAGTAATCGGAGAGCAGGGGAGGGGGGACCACTAGACCATCAGGATTTTGGTTACTTTTATTATATCAGGGGATCAGGTCTGGTGAGGGACCAGTGGACCAACACTGTTTCATTTTTTTTTATACTTGGATGGGGACCTAACTGAGGTAGGACCACTGGACCACCAATGATTTCTTTCTATTTTTATATGGACTGGGATCGAACTAGACATATGAAGAAAGACTAAAGGAGCTTAATATGTATACCCTTGAGGAAAGAAGGGAGAGAGGGACATGATAGAAACTTTCAAGTACCTCAAGGGAATCAACAAAGTCCAAGAGGGTAGCATCTTTCAGAAAAAGAGATGTGGAAGAACAAGGGGCACAATTTGAAGATAGAAGGGAGAGCTCAGAGGTAATGTGAAGTATTTTTTCACAGAGAGGATTTTGATGATGGAACAGCCTCCTGAGGAGGTCATGGAGTCAAGAACAGTGGGGAATTCAAGAATGCATGGGACAGACATAAGGCAGTCCTAGTGGGGTGTAGGAGGAAGTAAGCTGTTGGTTAACTAGGATCTGCAGCTTATCTGTTAGGTAGGAAAACGGGCAGACTAGGTGGGCCAAGTAGTCCTTATCTGCCATTAAATTCTATGTTTCTAGGGAGGGAGCACTGGACCATCAATGTTTTCTTTCTATTTTATATGGACGGGGATCAGGTAAGGGTGGGGCCACTGTTTCATTTTTGTGATACCTGGATGAGGATCAGGGCTTGGTGGGGAGGAACTTGGCCTGCCACACTCAGTCACCATGCTGTCATGCAGATAATCTCATAAAATGCATGCAAATGGCCCCTTAGTGCTGTGCATGCTCAATGGGCTCATCTGCATGTTTGGGCTGAATATTGCCCATGGGGGCTGTGGCGCTAACCAGTGTGCAATGCACTTTACCCCTATGGGTGGTCTTTGGCCCAGCGCTCTGGCAGTGCAGCACAAAGCATGGTGACTGCTTGCCATGCACCGTGCTACCATGTCCCTATATTTAGATAGATAGCATGGTCAGTTCGGATCATGCTATGTGTTTGAATATGTCATGAGAGCCGGCCAGCCCTATTTTGTCATGCGGCACACCTGTTTGCGCCCAAAGCCAGCTGGCTCTGAATATGGAGCCCATATAACCCTTCTAAATACTGGAGGGTTGTTCACTCCTCATTTTGACTCCCTAGTCAACCACTTCATCGCTCAAGCTAGGCTCCTCTGTCTCTGACCCATATATCTTCTGCTTTTAGTAACTTATTTTCCATTTCTACTCTTTCTATTCTATGCTGCCCCCTCCTCATAGAAACATAGATATTGTTGGTGGATAAAGGCCCTGTGGCTTGTCTCTTCTGCCCAACCTCTTCACCCCCAACTCCCTCTTTTTCCTGGCTTCTCTATCTCTCTAGATTCTGCTGTCTCTCTGCCCTCACAGTCCTCAAGCCTTCTAAATGCAACAGTCTGATGGGCTTGACCCAAAATCTTAAAAATGAAATGAAGGAAATGAAACAATGAACTGGAGATGCTGAATACAGAATCAGCAGAAAGGAAGATGAATTGGAGAAAGAATATTGGGAAAGGATGATAAACCCGAGCAAAATAGCAAAACTAGAGGTTAAAATAGAAGCCCTTGAGGCACTACAGGTGAAATAACATTGGGATCATTGGTCTGCCAGAAAATACTGAAGGGTCAGATGCTATGGGCAGATTAGATGGGCCAAGTGGTCCTTATCTGCCAAAGGCTATGTTTCTAAGTTCTATGTTTCTATGCTATCCTTTTTATCAATAAGCTGTTGATTTATTTGGTGGGTCTACCTTCTGGCTCTGATTCTTTTGTAATAGAGATGGCATACTGAGATTTGCATTGTAAACCAGACCCAAAAGAAAAACTGAGGGCTTTTGTTATAAAACTACTAAATTTTCTGAACCCTTCTAAAATTGTCCACCTCTCTGCTCCTGCTAGCTCCCATCCCATCTCTGTCCTGCTCAATCTATTCTTCCTTACAGGTTACATTTCAGGCACGTGGAAGAGGGCCAAAGTCCTTCCCCTTTACAATGGTGGTGATCTCTCTGTTTCCAGAAACTGCCATGCTATCTCCCTCACCCCTGCTCTGGCTAAATTTCGGGAGATGCTAGTGCCCTTCCCCTTCCTCACCTTTCCTCAACCTCCACTGTCCCTTGCCCACATAGACTCACTGACACCATCATAAAGGGATGGATCAGGTTATGATAACCTCAGTCATCGCTGTCAACCTTGCCAAAGTTTTGACACTCTGGCCTGCCGCCTCCTCCTATTCAGCAAACTTGCCAGGGCTGGTCTCTGATCTAACAGCCAGATGGTTTGGTTCTTACCTGGCTGGGAGATCCCAGCTATCTTTGTATGTGATTCAGTTCCTCCATCTCCACTGAGTCTTGTGTCCCCCAGGTTCTGTCCTTGGCCTCATCCTGCTCTCAGTCTTAATAAATGACCTCTGCAAGGTTTACATCTCTGCATGTATGCAGATGATGCAGAGCTTTATGTGTGTGGCTCTTCTGCTCTGAGCTGGCAGTGCAGCACCAGTGTGACTTCAAAAACATCCAGTGCTGGTTCTTTGCTAACCAGCTCTCTCAGTGCTAAAAACAGTCTTGATGACATGTGGAACATGGCACTGGCTGGCTAAACACCAGTTGAATCTGGCCTTCACAACTCTAGAAGACAGTCCACTGGAGGAAGTCTCGTCCTTTTAAATATCTGGGGTTAGACTGGATGGTCACCTTGACTTCACCAGCCATGTGGGTGACTTCAACTACGTGAACACCATCCACAAAAATCTCTACCATGAGCCTGGTGCATTATACAGGAACAAATCTTGGCTATTCCTCCCTGCATGTTGAGAGACTACAGTGAAAATAATCCTTCCTGCTGTCCACTATGGGGACATTCTGTATAGTACTGTGTGACCTGAGTTTTGGTGTCAGCTCAGTGAGCCAACTGAATGGGGAAAGATGCTATAGCATGCAGCACTGGTCACAGCTTGTGGAAGGACAGAACAGTGTTCTGACACACACAACACCTTGTTGTGGGCTGGGGAGCCTTCCCTCACAAAAGGTGGACATGCATGCTGAGGCCTGATGAGCCCATGCACTGTGTCTGGACAAGTAGGTTAGCCTGACAGTTTTTAATTACAGTGCAGGCACAGACCTACAGTTAGTAGGAAGTCAGGATCCACCAGAAATTACTCATCTCACTACACATGCATGCCACACACCATACAGCAAGCATTCGCACTGACAAATGATTGTTATACATCCAGATGCCTTTTTGGTTTCCTTTTAGTGTCTATCTAATATTCTAATATGTTTTGACCTTTTTGTGTTAAATTAATAATAATCTAATTTTTTGCCTTTGTAAGTACCCTAAATCCGTTTTTCTTCGGCAGCTACTGCACTATCTTTCATGCTGCCTGAACATTTTATGACATTGATAACACTTTTCCAGGCCATTCAGATAAATGGCAATGGGCATGGTGCAGCTGATGTCATGGAATGTCTTAGAAATATGAAAAGAGAGAGCAGTAGCTGCTGAGGAGAATGGAATTCTACATAGACCTGAGTGTAACCCAAAGCTAACTTTGCCAAACTTTGTCTGAAAAGGTGCAATTTCCCCTGGAAAACTCAGTGTGAAGTGGAGAAGTGGGCAATTTGTGAAGTTATTTGTGAAGGCAAATTTTGCAACTTTGCTGGAACTTCACCAGTGAAGTAAAACTATACAACATCTCCATAGATGACCGAGTTTATTCAGTATTAAGACTACATTGCAGCTATTTTTTAAACATTGTGATGTCATCAAAAAACAAGCTGTGCTTGACTCAGTGTGGTTAGGCACAACTTTTTCCTTCAGGACATCACAATGTTCTAAACAATGGCTGCAATGTAGTCTTAATATTGAACCCACTCAAGTCATCAATATCTCTGGACTGCTTCCAGCTGCAGATGATCCCAATACCTCATTTGAAACAGCTTGGTATGGGATTTTGCACTATGATGGCCACTGGGTATGGATTTGTCCCTTTAATGTAACTATTAATATTAGTTACATGCATCATTATTCTTAAATCTGGCTTTATTTATATGGTAAGGAAATAATATTATGAAAAGTGGATCTGTGGTGTCATCTGTGTACGCGCAGTATGTCACTGCCTCATATGAATAATACATTTTTTATCCTCTGTGATTTCAACATAGATTGACTCAGGTGTAATAAACACACTGTGGAACTATCTCAAATGAGCTCTTCTCACCCATATCAGCTTCCATCCTAACAGACTCTCTAAATAAGGGCAATAACCCTAATTGACTGGGTGTTAGTCCCCAACATGGACAAAATTGTTTATTCTGGTGTCCTCCCTGACTCTATAACGATCATTCCTTAGTTTTCTGTGTGTGGCGAGCCAAAGCCCCACCTCATCTAATTCACTTTCAAGATGTCTCCTGATTGGACCTCTTTCAATTTAAATCTCAATTGGCTTGCTTTGATTGGTCCTACCTGTGGGCTACCTCCAACATCGATCAAAGTCGCTTCTTACTTTAACATCTCATTCTACAACCTGCAGGATAAATATGTTCCTATCACAAGAGTCTGTGGTCCTAAAACTAAATGGTTAATTTGCTCTTTCCTATCACTAATAAAAGAGGGATAAAAACTTGGTTACTTTTAAGGCCTCCAACTCCTTCTTTGATTGGTCCATCTACAGAGCTCTCAGAAATAAATGCAAACAAGTCATTTGGCAGAGTAAGAGAAGCTTTTTCCGAGTTCAACCAGCCTCCTCCCACAACCCCCCATCAATATTGAACTGCTTCAAGAAATCTCTTCACAAGACTGCCCCACCTTCAGCTTTGAGATTAGCGGTAAATTGCAATAACCCCATATTATCTTCAATGTTTTTAAAAACTGTTCTCTGACTTCTCTTTGTACAATAAAGCCTTTACTGCCCAATGAACAGACAGACCCCACCCCTCCTACTCCTTCAGGGCAACACCCTCCTTATTCTTCAAATATGTTAATGTCCCTGAGGTTTATAAACTCTTGAAGCAGATCCCTTCATCTAAATCGCAAGGTTGGATGGTATAGAGCCTAAACTCCTTAAACTAGCTGTATGTGAACTGTCTTAAGAGAGTCTTCAATGTTTCTCTTGTCTCTAACTCTGTACCAGCAGTCTGGAAAATGGCTAACATAGTGCCTGTATTCAAAAAGGGAACTGCAAGATAATCACCAGCTATAGACCTAATGCCATCCTGCCTGTTCTGGCCACGATTCTTGAGAAAACCATAGATATCTAACTCAACTCCTATCTCTCTAACAATCTCCTTTGCCCTGCTCAGCATGGCTTTCACCAGAGCCACAGCAATATCACTGCACTGATCATTCTTACTAATGATATCTCTAACTCCCTGGAAGTGGGCAAGTATATGGGAGCATTTTTAATTGACCTCATGAAGGCCTTTGACATGGTGAACCACTGTCTCCATTGCAGTAAGCTGGGTGCCCTGGGGATATCTGAACATGCCCTACCATGGTTCAGGAGCTACCTTAGTAATAGACAACAATGTGTTAGGATCGGCACTACTCTCTCAGACAACCTACCCTCCACCACTGGTGCCCCACAGGGCTCCATACTTGGGCCACTACTTTTCTTCCTTTATATCAACATAGTTCATCACTGCCTTGTAAACAGTACCTCTCTTCTTTATGTGGATGATCTGCTCTTTTTACAAGTGCACAGAAAGTCATTGACATCAATAGTGCTCTTACTGCAGACCTGCAAGTGATTCAAAATTGGTTTAAGGAAAATAGGCTACTGATGAATTCCATCAAATCTCACTCTATGCTTTTGAGACTGCCCACCGATTAAAAACAATCGCACTTCACTAAGTGTGGTTTGTGATAACAGTTCCAATGAACTCTATAATCTCCTTCAAGTACCTTGGTGTAACTCTTGACCCTACCTTGACTTCTTTTGGCCTAACCTATCATTCCAGTCCAAATCTTTCTTCCTCTGCATTGCACTGCTGTGGCACGTGGACTTCCCTCGCCACAAACTATCCCATGGCCAATCTGTTCTTTGCCAATGCTTCTACTTCCACCTACACAAGTGGGATGTGGCATAGTAATATATGTGGTTTTGCCTTATCATGTAACCATCTTACTCACCACTGTATCCTTTATTCCACACTTAGCTGGCTCTCCCCTTCTGCTCTTTGGGACCTATCCCTTGGTAGTACTGTACTTAGTACACTTCTGAATCACACGCCTCAATCCTTAGCTTCCCTTCAGGTGCTTTGTACAAATACCCACTCCCTCAGATCCTCTGCCCTTGATCCATTTTCCATCCCTAGGACTAGAACTAAGCATGGTGATGTGGCCTTTGCTGTCTCTGCTCCAAAACTATAGAACACTATACCAACCGATATACTGTATATCAACACCCAGTTGCACACACTTTCCAGCATAAGTACTGCTCATATCTACTTCAAAGCTCAGTATGTTCTTATCTCTGACCTCTACCTAGAATGCTACTCTTCCTACTCACACTTATCAGCTAGCTACACTTACTTAATGTTGTATGCTCTTTCATGCTCCTGTCTATTACTTATTCTGTGCCTTCTTGCTTTAGATATGTGCCTTGTTACATCTTCCTTACTTATCACTCTCTGATTATAGGGTATAATCAACATTTTTAACTTTGTATTGAATGTTGCTGTATCTGTATTGTTCTTAACAGTATTTACTTCATCATGTTCTGTATTGCTCTAACAAATGTACCCCCTGAATATTTTGTTAATGCTTGTATTAGCCTTGTCTGCTTTGTAAAATGTCTTGTGTTCTTCCTGTCAACATTGTATCAGGTCCATTGGTTGTAGTCTCCTGGGTCATGCCTGAAAATAGGCAAATGCATGCCTAGTGCACCCTACCTAGAAAACAAAAACTAAATAAATAAATACTCTCACACTTCAGAGTATTCATTTGTTTTTTAGGTACATTTCAGTGGACTGGTGGTGACGGTGGGGGCTGGGGGTACTTCTGGAGAGAAACTGTGCACCAGGAAAACAATTGCAAGATGATTTTTTTTGAGGGGGGCAACTGTGAAATGACATGCCATCAGATGGCATTGGGCAGGGCAATAGATATGATTTATTAACCGATAATATATTCTGACATGATATGGTATATAAGAAGATAATATAATCTGATATACAGTAACATGATATATTATAACACATCAAAACATAGGATTATGTTTATTTTTATGTACTTATTATTATTTATATGCATTTATGTGCCAAGAAAACATAACTCATGAAACTGAAGCTGTGAAGATGCTTTTCAATCGGGTCTCATAATGGTCATAGCACTATATCCTGCATGATAAAAGTCTTGCATGATGTCAACAATTCTACAGACTTCAGGAACATTACCAGGGCCATCTTTGTTGACCTCTTCAATGCCTTAAACATGGTGGACCACATAGTCTTGTTCAGTAAGTTAAAAGGAGTGGAACTAGGAAGTAAATCATTTAATAGGTTTACATCTTATCTTGGCAATGGTAAACAGTGTACTGTTGTTAATGGAAGGTCATCTCAGGAGTTAACTATTACAAGAGGAGCACCTCAGGGATCAGTCCTTGAGCTGTTTCTGTTTATAATTCATTTACTGAGTTTAGGGGCGTGCCTTGGAGGCATAGATTACCATTTCAATCAAGATGATATGGAAAAAAAATACCTTTGATGCATTTGTTTGAGTGGTCCAGGAGAAACTGCAGAATGGCTTTAGTGGGCTTCAATGCTTTTTTTGCAATTTAAAAACTGAAATTAAATGCAGGGAAAACTAAACATGATTTTTGGTCCTCCCCCAAAGTGAGATGCACTCCTGTTCCAACCATAAAAATGATGTCATCTAATGGCACCCCATTACAGCAGGTTAATACATATAAATACTTCAGTTTTTGGCTAGAGCTTTGTGGCACTGGCAATATCCATGTAGATGAACTGATAAAAGAATATGAGTCCGGGTGGGTTAACTTTACAAACAAAAAGATTTTCTTGATCCTGAACTTCAATTAAAAAATAATGATGGCTTAAATTTTGCAACTATTTAATTATGCAGATGTGTTGTATGATCATTCCTCTAAAGACAGGTTGCATCAGCTGGACGTACTATACAATCCCTTAGCATGGTTAGTTTTAGAGTATCCAAAAAATGTTTATCATTGTAAACTATACAGGAGGTGGGGGTGGACCACTATCTAACCATAGAAAACTCAATAAAAGAACATGATCAGTACAAAGTGTGTATTGTTTGGTGCATGAGTAATTAAATAGTAGATCTATGTCCTTTTATTGTTATTTTGTACTCTGATTTTAAAATGTATTGCCCCCTAAATTAAGGGTAATTTTAAAACAGAAACCTCAAGTTACATGACATAAAGATGTGGTTCATAAACTCAGTTCCAAAACTGGATATTTGCTGCCCTCGGTATGTAGATGCAAATGGACAGCAGGATTTTATGTATGCGCAATATATCTTTTATTATCACCTTTATTCAATATTATATGACTAGTGCGACTTAATTATTATACCTATTTTTGTGTAGCAAAACAAAAGGTAATATTAGATACACACTGAAAATAGAAAACAGAGTTAGAGTCAACATTTGAACCATGGTTTTTTTTCAGGAATGATAAAAAAAAAAAAAGGTTTATTCATTTTTTTCTCCGTTATATAATTCCTGAATATGTCCTGTGCTCAAAACATTGATTCTAACTCTATTTTTAATTTACAGCATGTATTTAATATTACCTTTTTGTTTTGTTTTGTTTTCAGCTCACACGCTGACACAGTGCCTTGCATTTTTATTCTTATGTTTTTGTGTAATCTATGTAGTGCTTGTTATATATGATATGTTATATTGCATATATTTATTGTAACTGATTGTATAAAATTGCTGAGACACCATTGCAAAGGAGCATTGATCAATGGTTTATAGCCCACAATAAAATGGAAATTGACATCGACAGCAAGATTTGTGCTTGCTGTTGGGCTTCTTTCCCTCATGCTGTTTTCAGAAGTCATTAGTGACATGGGGGAAGGGGGACGGAATTGGGTAGCAAATCCAAAATTATTTTTTGGGAGAAATACACTTTGCATTTCTGGATGGGTCAGTTCCATCCCAAGTATGGGAACTGGAAGCACTTGAAGGAGTAAGAGGGGGAAACTGGTGTGCTTCTGAATTGCCCAGGATAGTTTCAACAACAGATGCACTGGATTACTGGTGGGAAAGGCTGTTTGCACTCCAGTGGGAATTGAACCAGTAGATTTCTGGGACTAATAAATTATGGTTTCATTGTCTGTACTATCATGCACCTAGCCCTCATCCTCACAGCTCCATGGCCATGATGATCAGTCTCTGTTATAACATGGCCAACTCCTTCTTCACCACCACCACCACTTGCTTTTCTTCCCTAAGCATCCCTTTCTCTCCTGTTTCTTGCCTATATACTGTATATTCTATATGCCCTGACAACACAATTTCAGCAGATGATGACATGATACAGGGCACCAATAATGGTGACTCACAATAGTAATTAATGATTCTCAGATATGCACATGACATGCACACTGCATCAATGGACAAGTCACAGTGCCATAGGATTCATGAGGGGATATGGAAGAGTGATATCACCAGGCTACCTCTCATCCTCATAGCAGACCACACATCACCCCACTGAGAGACCTTGCATCTCTCATAGCAATCTATTTTATCTTTTACTCATTGACTAACTGGAAGATTTACAGACAGACGAAAAATTAAAAAGATTTCTGTGCCATGCTACACCTCTAGTGGTCAGTAAAAACAACATGTGTCAAATAATGCTTTCAACATCCCCCCGTACCTTTCTCAGTCTGCTAAATTAAATCTGCCCTGCTTTTGCTGCAGAGGGGAAATAAAATTAAACAACAAATAAACATTGATATCTGTGACCTCTACAAAACCAGCATTTGGTAAAAAAAAAAGGCAAATAAATCTTTCAAAAATTCCTTCTGCACCTTTCCTAGTCTGCTAAATTCGCTCTGTCCTGCTCCTGCTACAGGGCCTGCAACTGTCAGTGCAGGCTCACATTGGGAAGTCTGTAGTTCTATGTGGAATTTTAAATTCTGGCAGGACAGATTTCCATGGAATATTGGTGAACTCTGGATTTATTTTGCAGAATCTGTTTTAAGTTGAATTGCTGAATTCTGCCATGAAATGGTGACAAGTTTTGATAAGTATGTGGAAAGATTTCTGACACCATTTCATGTTAATTTCCTGAAGAAAGTTGGTGATTTCATCAGAAAGTCACCCATGTATTATACGGGCACAGTCACACCCCTATAATTAGAGTTGTACTGGCACTTCATGGTTAAACCTCAGGTTTTGCACTTTAATAACTGCAACTGTTCATTGGATAGGCATGAAATTTAGCATGCATAGTTTTGCATGATAGATCTCTGGATGTACCAAGTTTTGTTCTGGTTGGATGTGTGGATTCAGAGTTCTGAATAGTGCAAAAAGTTAATTTTTCAGATTTTTTCCCATTGCTTTGAATCAGTTTTCTGTCACCTTGGCTAGCACCCAGACTGTTTACTGCTCTCAACTTTTTTGGGTAGAAAGGGACCGGCCCACAGATGTGCCTTTTGCTTGTTTGGTGAAAAAAATCAATCCGTTCCAAAGTTATTTGATTTTGAAATTTTGAATACTTGGTTCTGAGCATGCTCAGTAAGCACCAAAAAATAGCTGTATGAAATGAAAAAATAATTATTTTTTGATTGATGTCATCCTTTCTCCTGAGGGAAAAATCCTTTTTCATATGCCACCATCTTGTTTTCTGTTTTCGTACAAATTCAAATTTAAAAAGCCTCCAAAATGACATTCTGGAGTAAAAGCAACACATTTGTTATTTATCTGGACCCATTACCTGCATTTTGCACTTAACTGTTAGATAAATGGCCTTGAAATGGTCTTTTTTTTTTCATTTAAAATTTTTTTTCGTGACTTACTCATCAGAAAAAAGATTCCTTTTTCCTATTTCGCCAATAGTTCATGACTCCCTTAATGTGTTTTTTCTTTCAACTACTCCATCACCCATACTATTTGGAGTTTTGCTCAAAATTTTCATGGTAGAATAGGGCTGGTTGACTGGACAACAGATGTGCCTTTTGCTGGTTTGGTGAAAAATATTAACCTCTTGCAAAGTTATGTGCTATTTTTAAGGTTATAAATCTTTTACTGTGATTTGTGATATGAAAATATTCTCTTCCATATCACAAGTAATGAAAATAAATTTTTGTTTTGGGAAAATCCTTTTCATGTGCCACCATCATTTTCCTGGTGTCTAATGGCACCCACCACCTCCGATAGCCCTCCCAGTAATTATTATGTATTTCCCTGGGATTAGTGGCACCACACTCTCCGATTGCAGTCACCATATAAATATATTTCCTGGTGTCTAGTGGCACCCCTACCCCTTTAATTGTTGTCCCTGTAGTTAAGTAATACTCTGGTGTCTAGTGTCATCCCACAGCCCTCCAATCATTGTCCCTGTACTTAAGCAATTCTCTGGTGTCTAGTGGCAGCTGGCCCCCACCCCTCCAATCATTGTCCCCATAGTTAAGTAATTCCCTGATATCTAGTGGCATCCCTCCACCCTGCCATTTGTGTTTCAGTAGATAATTCCCTGGTGTCTAGTGGCAGCCCACCACCCTCCAATCATTGCCCCATAGTTTGGTAACTCCCTGTTGTCTAGTGGCAACCCCCACCCTCCGCTCATTGTCCCCATAGTTATTTTAAATCTCTGGTGCCTAGTGGCATGCTGCACCCTCCAATTGCCATCCCCATATGTTTTAGGTTTCTATGGTGTCTAGTGGCACCTGCCCATCCCAGTGCTTGGCTGAAAAAGAAAACCATCCATCAGTGCATTTTTTTGCCCTGAAAAACAAGGTCCTCAGCATTCCAATCCCCACACACCAACCTCCCACTGAGCACCCCCTGCACCCCCACACAACCCCACACACCCTTACTCACCTGAACAGGTTACAGGATCCACTCTCCAACTGAAGACACGTCTTGCTGCTGGAATCACCGACTGCAATATGAGAAACTAAGGTAAATGTAGTTCAATGTATTTCAGTGGGGTTTCCAACTCTGTGGCATAACTCAGCCATTTTTGCATATTTTGACCTCAAATTTTCAACATGCCCATTTTGGGACCCCACCTCATAAACAATTGTGGTGGAGTTATGCAAATCTGTCTGGAAAGGTGATTTAATGGTTGCTTGGTGAAATCACCTTTGGGTGGATTTGAAAATTTCAGTGCTCTTGTTCATCAGGTGGGCTCATACTAAGTCTATGTTTAAATGTTTGGGTGAAAACATGCAAAATGCCAAAGTTATGTGCATACAGTCACGTTGAAATTTTGTTACGCTCTCTTGTAACTTTGACAATTTTAATATTTTGATTCAAAATTTTCAATATAACTATCTTTTGCAGCACTCATGAATGTGACAGCTGCCATATTTCAAACCTGGCCAAAGTGTATTTTTGGACCTGTGGCATGCAATGGCATTGCAGTGGTGCTGAGTCATGTTTGGCAGGGATTTCATTTTCATTACTGGGTTCATGCAGGGTAATACAGTAAGAATGCTATGCTTTTTTAACACTTTCATTTTTATTGAAAAGTGAAGCAGGAGCAACTTCACAGTGAATATAGTGACATTTTCTTAGCAATCATCAACTGTATATATTAAATAACTCATTCAGTACATCTTTTAACTTCATGCCAAAAAAAAAAAACCAAACTGTTTGTTGTTATTTCAGTCCTATGGTATTTATTATAAGGAGGATCAAAGGCCTGATTGGTCCAAACTGAGGGGGGACATGGGAAGGGTAAGCGCACATCAGGTGGTGGCAACCGAGTTAGACATCCTTAGTTTTAAGGTTCTGGTATGCTCAGTTCTAGACAAGATGTATGTATGTCCAGTCCATAGGAATACTTTAAGGAATTATGTCAGGTCTGCCAGTCTCTATATGTAGCATCCAAGCTGTCCATAAATTTTGAATTTTCTCTGTTGTGCCCTGTATCTTTGCTGTCATAAATTCCATCTGGTATATCTCATTAATCAAGTTGTCCCAAACTTGTATTGATGGCGACTCAGGCTTCAACCAGCATTTGGTTATAGGCTTTCTTAGAATGGCAGAAAAAGGGGAGATATTGTTGATGGGGGACCTGAATATGCCAGACTGGAGCACATTTGCTGCAAGCATATCCAAGAGCAGGGTCATTCTTGATGCCTTACAGGGGGCATGCCTCAGACAGCTAGAATTGGAACCCACTTGGGAGGGAGCAATCTTAGACCTGGTACTCTCAAATGGGGATGGAGAAAGAATCTCAGATTTAGAAGTGGGTAGCCATCTGGGAACAAGCGACCATCAAACAGTGTGGTTCATGATAAACACAGCCATACAATCAAGCCATACAAAAGCAAGAGTACTGGACTTTAGGAGGGCTGACTTTGGGAAATTGAGAGAGTGCCTCAGAAAAGCACTAGCAAACAGGCAAGAAGGAGGGGTGGAGGAACAATGGAGAGTGATCAAAACAACCATCACAGAGGCAACAAGCCTTTGTGTAAAGCAAATCAATAAAACACAATGAAGGAAAAAACTGCTATGGTTCTCAAAAGAGGTGGCAGGAAATGTTAAGGAGAAAAGGACAGCATTCAGGAAATATAAGGAAACACAGAAGGAGCAGGGCAGAGAACTTTATCAGTTAAAGCAGAAAGAGGCTGGGAAGGCAGTGAGAATAGCAAAGGCCTAAACCGAGGAAAGGATAGCCAATTCTGTTAAGAAGGAGGATAAGACCTTTTATAGGTACATTAGGGAGTGAAGAAAGACCAAAGGAGGGATACTGAAGCTTAATAAAGGGGAGGGAATGTGGGTAGAGGGTGACAGTGAAAAAGCAGGGATACTGAATGAATATTTCTGCTCAGTATTCACAAAGGAAGAGGAGGGGGAGTTACCTAAACCAAACAAGAGAAACACTCTGAAGATGGGGGTCGATACCAGTCCATTTACAGAAGAAAGGGTTCTGAAAGAACTAATAAAATTGAAGGTGGACAAAGCAATGGGGCCTGATGGGATTCACCCAAGAATTCTAAAAGAACTAAGGGTAGAACTAGTGACACCGCTGACTACTCTTTAACAAATCATGGGAGGATGGGGTGGTACCCGAGGACTGGAGGAGGGCAGATGTGATTCCTCTTCACAAAGTGGGAGCAGGACAGAGGCAGGAAACTACAGACCAGTTAGTTTGACCTCAGTGGTAGGGAAATGATGGAATCACTTCTAAAGGAAAGAATTGTTGAGTACCTAGAGGCCAGTGGGCACAGGACCAAAGGCAGCATGGATTCATGATGGAAGGTCGTGTCAGATGAATCTAATAGATTTTCTTTGACTGGGTGACTAAAGTAGTAGACCAGGGAGGGGCTGTGGACATGGCCTACCTAGATTTTAGCAAGGCATTTGATACAGTCCCACACAAAAGATTAATACACAAGATAGCCAGCCTTGAAGTGGGTCCCAAGGTGGTAGCCTGGATAAAAAATTGGCTAGACAGCAGGACGCAAAGGGTAGTAGTAAATGGAGTCCACAGTGAAGAAAGGAGGGTTACTAGCGGGGACCCACAGGGTTCAGTACTGGGACTGGTCCTTTTTAATGTCTTTATAAGTGACATTGCAGAGGAACTGGAAGGAAAAGTATGTCTCTTTGCAGATGATGCAAAGATCTGCAACAGGGTTGATACACAAGATGGAGTGGAAAGGATGAAAAGGGACTTGGCAAGGTTGGAGGAATGGTCAAATGTATGGCAGCTCAGATTCAATGCAAAGAAGTGCAAGGTAATGCACATGGGAAACAAAAACCCAGGGAAGTGTACACAATGGGGGTGAGATACTGACAACAGTAAAATAGAAAGGGACCTGGGGGTAATTATATCAGATGATCTAAGGTGGGCAAGCAATGTGAGAAGGCAGTAAGGAAGGCTGGGGGATACTGGGATGCATAGAAAGAGGCATCAATAGCAGAAAACAGGAAGTTGTTATCCCTCTGTACAGACAGTTGGTGAGATCCCATCTGGAGTACTGTGTGCAGTTCTGGAGACCCCATCTCCACAAAGACAGACAGGTGGAGGCTGTCCAGAGGAGGGCAACTAAATGGTGCAGGGTCTGCACCAGAAGACATATGAAGAAAGACTAAAGGAGCTTAATATGTATACCCTTGAGGAAAGAAGGAGAGAGGGACATGATAGAAACTTTCAAGTACCTCAAGGGAATTAACAAAGTCCAAGAGGGTAGCATCTTCCAGAAAAAGAGATGTGCAAGAACAAGGGGGCACAATTTGAAGATAGAGGGGGGACGGCTCAGAGGTAATGTGAGGAAGTATTTTTTCACTGAGAGGGTTGTGGATGCATGGAACAGCCTCCCTGAGGAGGTCGTGGAGTCAAGAACAGTGGGGGACTTCAAGAATGCATGGGACAAGCATAAGGCAGTCCTAGTGGGGTGTAGGAGGAAGTAAGCTATTGGTTAACTAGGATCTGCAGCTTATCTGTTAGGTAGGAAAATGGGCAGACTGGGTGGGCCAAGCGGTCCTTATCTGCCATCAAATTCTATGTTTCTATGTTTCTATAGCCTTCTTTGCTGCCATCAAGAGGATTGATATTATGTAACCCTTAGATCTGGCCTGGGCTCAGCTAAGAAAGTGGAGCAGTTTAGCCAGCTCTGAGTTTAGTTTTCCTATAGAAGGGTCTGTGATCTTTATAGTTTGTGCAACTTCACTCCAAAACTGACCAAGAACTGGGCACTGCCAGAAAATGTGAGTGTCGGTAGCAACCTCCTCCCCGTAACCACTCCAGAAAGAAGTCTCCCGCAGAGGAGAATTTTGCCATAATCTGAGGGGTGCGAAAATATTTTGCCACTACTTTCCAGCCAAACTCATGCCAAGTATAGGATTTTGTTATCTGATGTTGCATACACCAGATCCAAGGCCAATCCTGTTGCTTGAGTTTGGTTACTAAATCTGCCTCCCATACCTCCTCTACTTTCCCCAAATGGGGTTTGGGGGTGATCATTTCTGATTTATAAATAAGAGAGATGATATGTCTCGGGGGCCATCCTCCCCAAAGCATTTTAGCAGCCAAAAAATTGGAGGTATGGACGTGTCTTCCACACACAACCCAATTGTCTTTTTTGTATAATGTCTTATTTGCAGATATTTGTAAAAATCTTTTTGTGGGAGCGAGTATTCTGTTTGTAGCTGTGAGAATGTTCTAAATACTCCTTGGGTAAAAAATTAATAAGAGTGTGATAAACCACGTCTTGGCCATTCTTGAAAGCTTTTATCTAGTTTGGCTGGGACGAATATGGAATCCTGTATTGGGACGCCCAACCACCTTGCTGCTCTCTGATTTTGGGGGTGCATAATATAACTCTTCCAGCTCTGTATCATTGTTTTTGTATATCTGGAGCATGGAATTGTCAGAGGGTGGGCTAGGGGCTGAAAGAGAGTGGCCTGGGTCAGTGGCACTGGTGACAGAGCTTGTTCAATTGAGACCCATTGAGGTGCCTGGGTCTATGGGAGAAGCCAGTCAGCCATGTGTGCAAATTGGTCTGTAAATGCATAGCCTATCCAATTCGGGAGGGACAATCCACTGCAACCTTTATAGGCTTGTACTCTAGATAAATCAATTCGAGGTCTTCCATCATGCCAGAGAAAGGTAGATACCAATTTGTTCCATCTGATTTCCTCTATCTTTGAAAGGGGGACAGGGATAGTTTGTAATAAATAAAGTAGCCTGGGAAGGATATTCATTTGGGTTGACTGAACTCTATTTATAAAGGGCACTGGGAGGTGTTTCCAGGCTTGAATTTCTTCTTTATTTTCTTTATACAGTTTGTCATTGTTGGTAGGGGACAGCTGTGCCAGGTCTGACGTTATCTGAATGTCTAAGTATTTAATTGAAGTACAGTTCCACTTACAGGGAATAGATCTTTTATTGATCTAGGGAGGATAAATCCAATATGGAGCATCTCCATTTTATTGACATTAATTTTGTAGCCAGTAAGCTTTTCTATTTCTGTTAAAGATTGAGCCAGTTCCGGAAGAGTGGACTCAGGATCTGTTATATACAATAAGAGGTAATCTGCATAAAATGACGCTTTGTGTTCAGTATCTGATATTTTGTAACCTTTTATAGTGGGTTGCTGACATAGGAACTAAGCAATGGGCTCTGCATAAAGAGTAAATAGGTAGTGGGACAATTGGCACCCCTGCCTAGTACCTCTAGGCAATGGGAATCGATCTGAGCACAAGCTGTTTATTTTTCACTATTGCTGAGGTGGGAACATATCCCTTAATATTGTTTACAAAATACCTCAAGATCAAATTTAACCTAAATACGTTGTAAAAACAGCCAGGAAACCCTGTTGAACAGCCTTCTGAGCATCGAGGCTAAGTATAAGAAGAGGGTTGCTATGGAGTGAAGCGTGTTCTAAAATGTACAGGGTATGTTTGATATTATCTGCCATTTGGCGGAAAGGTATAAATCTGGTTTGGTCCTTATTAATTAGCTGGGGCATTATTGAATCCATTTTATGTGCTAGAATACTCACATATATTTTATAGTCTTGATTTAATACAGAGATTGGGCAATATGGGTCGCAGATATGTGCTGGCTTATAATATGGTTTTAATATGGCCAAAATTGTAGCTTGGGCCCAGGAACTGGGATATAATGCTTTAGAATGGCTTTCCTGCATAGCCTGTACGAGCAGATCTTGAATGAGGTCCCAAAATTCCTTATAGGATTCGGCTCATAGCCATCTGTGCCTGGACATTTCCCATTTTTATCATTTTTTATAGTAGCTTCTACTTCCAGTTCCGTGGTGGGAGTAAGTAAATATTGGGCCTGGGATTCTGAAAGTGTGGAAGCTGTAGTTTGACAAAAATGTTTAATTTCCACTTCTGGGGATAAGGATCTTGGCTGTATAATTCTGTGTAATAACTTTTAAAGGCCTGAAATATTTGTGAGGTTCTTGAATGAATTTGCCCTGTCTGACGATGCTTAATTTTGGTAATGGTAACTTTCTTTTTGTTTACGGAGATGGTGGGTCAGTATTTTAGATGCCTCGCTCCACCCTCAGAAGTACCTTTGGCATAACCATAGCAGCACCTGCTCAATTTGAGAGGTTAATATTTTTTGGATTTCAGCTTAAGTGCTATGTAATTGGTCTGTCACAGAAACATCCCCGGCCATGTGTGCTTCTTGTAAAGTGTGTAGTTGGGAATGTAGGTCTCGAAGTCTAGACTCTCTCAACTGTTTTTTCCAGGAAGCGTAAGCTATAATGTAGCCCAGCAGGACTACTTTTAAGGTGTCCCATAGGGTTTGTAGGGAAATATCTGGTGTTCTGTTATCCTTTAATATCTCCGGGATCTTAATTTTCATAAGGTCTTTAAATTCTGGGTTTGAAAGAAGAGAATTGTTAAATTTCCATAACATATTTTTCTTCTCAGCCTGAAGCTATAGCTCCAGCAGAATGGGGCATGGTCAGAGAGATATAAATTAAATATATCTGCTAAGTGTACCTGTTCTAAGTGTTCTTTGCTGACACAGAAGTAGTCAAGATGTGAGTAGTGCTTATGGGCAGAAGAATAGTAGGTACATTTTCTGGTGGAAGGATTTAAGTGTTGCCATGCATCCACCATTCCTATTTCCTGCAAGGCCCTTCTCATATGTCTTTGGCCAGCAGTCTGGGGATGGGGTCTTATAGCTGAGGAATCTTTAGAAGGGTTCAATAAACAGTTATAATCCCTTCCCATCACCAACATCCCTTTTTATGTTGGCGAGCTTGCGCAGCCAGCATTGTGGGACAGTGCATCTTTGGAGGCAGGGTCGCTGTTGGGTGAATGCAGGGCACACACCGGTAGGTGCGTCCCTCATTCCCTCAATCAGCCTGCATGCCGGCGCCACAGCACGCATACATAATGTGGTGAGCACATCTAAGAAAAGGTCCACTGCAATCTGATCAAAGCTCGTCATACACAGCGGACCCTTCCTACGTGCTCGCCGACATTATGAGCATGGTCAGTGAGTGGGCAGCCGCCCAACTACTGCCAACTTCGGGGATGTCCAATCCCCCTGTCGATTAACCCCCCCTGCTTTCTTTGTGTGCCGACGGGGGAGCTCACTCCCCATTGGCATAAACCCCCAATTGTTGAATGCCGGGGGGGTGTCCAATCACTGGCTCGCCCCTCCTTTTGCTTTGTGTGCCCGAGGTGCCCAATCCCGTCGGCATTGCTTCCCTCATCCCCCTCGTGCTGTGTGCTGATGAGGTGCCCAATCCCCATCGGCTACAGACACCCCCAAACAGTTAGGGGCACTCTGGGAGCCCAACTCAGCGTACAAATCCCCTGCCAAAAACTGTCCCGCAATGTTTTTTTTTTCCTGTAAAATGAAAATGGTCCCTCGTAGTCTCAATGCCCCCTCACCCCACCGCACCCACCCTCTGTGCACCCTGCTTCCCCTCACCCCCTCACCCCATACTTACCTCGGAGTCCGGCGCGATGATCTTAGGTGGACCGGAACCGTCTGCACTCTTCAAAGCCGACCATGAACTGAAGAAATGCCGGTAAGCTGTATAATGGAATGAATAGGGTTTTTTCAACTTTAATGCATATCTTGGGCATTTTTGTGAATTTTGGCCCCACATTTTCAACATGGGGTTTTTGGGACCCCTTCTCATGAATTCTTGCACTGTCATGGCGTTATTCAGTCCCGAAAGGTGATTTCGCAGTCACTGCATGGAATCACCTTTTGGGACTGAGTAATGAAATGACAGTGCCACTGTTCATGAGAGTGGCTCTCAAAAAGCCTATGTTGCAAGTTTGGTAGGAAAAATCAAAAAAATGACTGTTTTACAAGCGTGCATAGCAACTGCGCAATGCACGCTCGTAAGTTAGCGCATTCACACTATTTTCATGCCAGATTCTCAACATTGGCACTTTACCACACCTTCTTGTGAACCGTATAGCTGTCATTTTTCACATTCTGGCTGAAATGTGTTTTCGCACTTCTGGCGCAGAATAGCACAGTCACTGTGCAAAATCAATGTTTGGGACACATTATGAGAATGAGAGTGAACTGTTCATGAGCAGAGGTCCTAAAATGCCTGTGTTGAAAATTTGATGACAATACTCCATAAAATGACTGTGTTACAAGCGTGCTTTGCGTAGTTTGCACGCACGCTTGTAAGTCTGCAAACTTATAATATTTTCACTCCACATTTTCAACAGTGCCATTGTTCTACATCTCCTAATGAACAGTACAGCTGTCATTTTTCACATCCTGACCAAAATCTGTTTTCGCAGTTCCAGCGCACAATAGCGTGGTTGCTGTGGAAAGCCTGTGTTCGACACACATTATGAAAATGGCAGTGACACTGTTCATTAGCAGATGTCCTAAATGCCTATGTTGAAAATTTAGGGATGAAAGTCAATAAATGAGTGTTTTACAGCGCGCATTGTGCAGTTTGCATGCTGCCTGTGACTTTCTAATTTGTAATACTTTCACTCCAGCTGTTCATCATTGGCATTTTCCATACCTCCTTATGAACAGTAGGTTGGCTGAAATGTGTTTTCGCATCGTCCGCAGAATTGCACGGTCACTGTGTGAAATCACTTTTCGGGACACTTTGAGGAAAATGACGGTGACACTATTCATCAGCAGAGGTCCTGAAACGCCTATGTTGAAAATTTGCGGCGAAAGTCCAGACAATGACTGTGTTGTAAGCGTGCATTGCACAGTTACATCGCGGCACCCTTGTAACTTCACTCAATCTGCAATATTTTCATGCCACATTTTCACCACTGGCATTTGTGCACACCTCATTATCAACAGTCCAGCTGCCATTTTCGACAGCCTGCCCAAAACGCGTTTCCGCAGCTCTGCCACACAGTGGCGTACTTACTGTGCAAAATCACCTTTTGGAACATATTAACAAACTCACAGAGCTATGCCTCTCCACCTCCGCCACTACCAATGCCAGCGCGACAACATTTGGCATTGACAAATGCTTGTTTATACTGTAGTACTATGTCCAATAATCGTTGAATTGATGATGCATCCATCCCGGGTGTATATCTATATCTATATCTATATATCTATATATATATATATATATATATATATATATCTAAATATAGATATATAGCTATATATAGAGAAGAGAATAATGGATGAGCAAGTGTGTGTTATGGATTTTTATTACACACCTGAGGTGTGTGATGACCCGTAAACCTCGAGAGCGAAGCTCAAGAGGTTTACACAGTCAGCACACACCGAGGGTATGTAAAAAAAAATCCTTAACACACACTTGCCTATCTTTTATTTTTTATAATCACTGGTGTTTTGCGCTGTTTGCGCGGCTTAGTGTGGCATTGCGCGGCTTTGCCTCGGCTTTTCATATCAACCAGCGGGTTGATATGACTTTTTAAACCGTTGCTATTGGGGTTCACCAGAATTTTATATATATATATATATATATATATATATATACTATATTATAATCCTGATCTTGTAGTCATCTGACTACTGGGGCCATCGTCCCTCCATATCTGAAAATGCTGCTGTATTTCAAAGGAGAGTGTCTGGCTATTAGTACTTTTGACCAGGCCTATGACGATGGCGCCATGCTGGGCCAGCTATCATGTGTAGTGAGTCATTAGCAGTCACTAGCAACATTGCATTACATTTATTTTATTTTTTGTGGGTTGTTCTGTTTTAGTTTTCTTTTTAGTTGTAGTGTAGTAATGGTAGTTAGGGCTGATTAAGTGAGTTAGCAAGCTGTTAAATGCATTGTGGGAATAGTGATTAGGAGTGAGGGCACCTGTTTGCGGTCTCTGATAAAAAGTAAAATTAGAACTTTAGATTTTGTCTGATACAGCGTATTTGCTATATTTGCCTATCTCCCGGCTGTTTTCTGGTTGATGTCCTGCGTGAACTGAGGTTGGGAATCCTTGGTGAAGTAGTGTGAGGAGAGATCTCTGAAGATGCCGCAAGAAGGGACTTCAGGAGCGGGGTTGCTCGTTCCTGGGACAGCCTCGGTGACGTCTGGCGGTTGGACCTTGTGGAGGATTATCAAACTCCTTTGTGGATAGACCTATGAACTTCTTCCTCTTTGTTTTTTTCTGGATTTTGGTGGTTGTGAATGGGGTGTGGAGGTTCTGCCTGTATTGCCTCGGGGGACGACCACTGCTGCTGGGTCCAGGTGGCAGGTGCCTGGGTCGGATCTGCCGGAGGGCAGACAGTGCTTCATTGGTGGCCCTAGGTGTTCTGGGGGGTCTCCTAGAGAGTTGACCCTGGGCCGGGAGCTGTACCCAAGGGCTCGGTAGGGGGTGGTCTCCTCCTGTATGAGCATCGGGGGGCCCCCGTCCTTGCTGTCTATTAAATCTTTGTCTGCTATAGGATTTTTGATTTTGTAATCCATCCATTCATAGCGAATGGAGACTTGAAGGAACTTGGAGTTTGGAGTTATTCAGAGGCCTAGAACAAGATTACCAGGAGGAAAGAAGGACTGAAGCCAGACAAACTTGAGGTGTTTTGTATGGGCAGTGAAGGTACCTATTGCTCGACTTCTTCTGTTATTTACTGCTGTAGTCAATGTGAGACTGACTCAGCTAAAAACAATTATTTGGCTCACTTTCCACTGGACGTGAGAGCTCCAATGGATTTACGTATATGGTCTGACTCAGCTTAAAACAATTATTTAGCTCACTTTCCACTGGAGGTGAGAGCTCCAATGGACTTACATATATGGTCTGAATAATTTAATGCACTGGACTGCAAACGTGGACTCTGCTGATGAGATTTTTAGTTTGTTTGATTATTTATTGTATTTTGTTGTCTAAGTGTTATTATAGTTTTGATTGTGTTTTGAGAGTGGTGGGTATTATTTTGCAAGGGTTTCAAGTTAGGGGTGGAGGGTATTGATTGTATGGGGTGAATGGTTTTGAGTCATCAGAGTGCTGGAAATATGTGTTGGGGTGTAAGAGAGGCGGTCAGACGTACTCCCCTCAGACTTAGGGATCTCCGTCCTTTTGAATTACCTCTGCTTACTGCTGAGGTTTATTTTAGATGTCAAGTTTGCATTTTAAGATCAAGGAGTAGTAGGAGGTGGGATCCTGGAACTCTGGGGGGATGGGAGAGGAGTGGGCGGATAGGGACAGTGAGGGCCAGTAGATGCCCTGGGGTGAAATGGGTAAAGGAACGAGGTCCTCCTTGCTTAGTCCCCATCTCCAAGGGCTCTGACTTTGATTTTGTCAGGCAGGAAGTGAGGCCATCCTTGGACTCCCGTCCCTTTCAGGCGGTGTTAAGCAATGCCTGATCGATTAGGAACAAGATCGCAGCGATTTCGGATCTTGTTTCCTCTGTCGACATGGCTTGCATCACCGAGACCTGGCTGGATGGAAATGCAGGTCCTGTTTTGGAATCTGCAGTTCTGGCTGCGTTCTCGGTTATTCACCACCCGAGAGTGGACTGGGGGGGTTGCAGTCTGTTTTAGACAAGATCTGGATCTCAGGGAGGTGCCAGTTGGAGACACCAACTCCTTTGAGTGTATAGTGGGTGCAGGTGCAGGCTACAGGACCCTTCTCATCTACTGTCCATCAGGTGATGAGAGGAGTTCCTGAAGGAGGTTGCGGACTTCATCGCCGAAGTGGTATTGGTGTCTTCCAGATGGTTAATTCTGGGGGACTTCAATGCCTGGGTCGATGATGAACTCTCGCCATATGGTCAAAACCTCCTCTAATTAATGGATTCATTGGGCCTGTCATGGGTTATTACCTCTGCAACCCATAGGGGGCACATATTGTCTTGGTGTTCCATCTGGGAATGGAGATCTTGATGTGGAGGTGGAGCCAATCGGTTGGTCTGACCATCACGCCCTGAGGTTTAGATTTGCAGACTCCCAAAATAGGCCTGCCCCTAGGGAGTTAGTACAGTTCTGTCTTTTAAGAGGGTCACCTCAGAAGGCCTAATGATGGAGCTGGACTTCTTGGGACTTCAAGGATAGCATGGATCCAGGGCCCTGGTCCTGGCCTATAATAGGGCTGTGGTAGAGGCCCTGGATGTCATTGCTCCAATTTGTCCATCCCGCACTCTTCACCTGGGGGCTCCTGGTTTGATGGGGAGGTCCGTGAGCTGAAGAGGCTGGGACGAAGATTGAAAGGCGCTGGTGAAAAACCCACCTGGAGGTGGATAGGCTTGGATTGTTAGAACATTATAAGTTCTACCAATCAGCAATTTCCCATAAGAAGGCAGAGTTTCTGTCCAGGAAATTGTTGCAATGAGGAATAGACCAGCCCAGCTCTTCCGGACTGTGGACAGACTGTGCAATCCAGCCTGTCTACAGACCGGTGAAACGCATATCCTAAGTACAATGCGAGGGTTATGAAATTCTTCACTGACAAGGTATCTACCATCAGGGATGAGGATGAGATCCTCAGAGCCCATCCATTGGACCTTGCACTGATCAATCGGGTGGTACTAATGCCCAGTTGTCTTGGTCCACCTTTAGCCAACCAGCAGTCATGGATATAGTGAGGATCATCCAGACTCTGCAACCTACCTATAGTAAGTTGGATCCAGGCTCTACTCACCTGTTGGTGGGGTGTGTAGATGTTATCAGCCCAGTCCTGGCTGGGATAGTGGTGGGTTCATTAGAGAGAGGGATCTTTCCGGATCCCTTAAAGGAGGTGGTGGTGCTCCCCCTTTTGAAAAAAAACTCTCTTGACCCCGACTGCCCAGCAAATTACAGACCCGTCTCTAACTTACTCTTTGTAGGGAAAGTTATTGAGAAGGTACTCGCTCTGCAGCTGGAAGATCATTTATCCAGCCACAATATCTATGACCATCTCCAGTCCGGCTTCAGGAAAAAGCATAGCATGGAGACGGCTCTTGTTCAGGTGTTAAATGATCTCCTGATGGTGAGAGATCAGAAAACCAGTTCCATCTTGGTTCTCCTGGATCTCTCAGCAGCATTTGACACCGTGGATCATGGGGTGCTGCTCGACCGCTTGCGGTTTTTCTGTGGTTTGGATCTTTCCTTGAGGGCAGATCACAGAGAGTGGTGTCTGGGATTTATATCTCGGCCCCTAACTGGCTGCTCTGTGGAGTTCTGCAGGAGTCAGTGCTGTCCCCCATGTTATTTGCAGTGTATATGCTCCCATTGGGGGACATCATAAGATGGTATGGGTTGAGTTTTCATTGTTATGCTGATGATTCTGAGCTCTACCTGTCTTTTTGTGCCTGAACAGGTCTGATTCCATCACAGTGTTTAATAACTGCCTGCTGGAGATTCAGGAATGGATGAGTACCAGTTGGCTCGGTTGAACTCAGGAAAAACTGAGGTATTGGTGGTGGACCCTGGAGTGAGGACAATAGGGGCTTGGACTGGGAAACCCTCAGGTTTATATCTTGAGGGGGCCCCGCTTTTGGCCTCTGTCCAAGTGCGTAACCTAAGCGTTATATCTGATGAGGGCCTGACCCTGAGGGCGCAGGTGTCGGCCGCAGTCAAGTTTGCCTTTTTCCATCTAAGGAATATAGCCCAAGTGAAACACTTGGTCCCGCCTGAAGATCTTCCTACCCTGGTCCACGCCTTTGTCACCAGCCATTTTGATTACTGCAATGCCCTCTATCTAGGGCTGCCGGGGGTGGATATCCGACGCTTGCAGCTTGTGCAGAATGCGATGGCCAGGTTGTTGATGGGAGTTCCTAGATCTAGCCATATAACACTTGTGCTGTGTGATCTGCACTGGCTGCCAATACAGTGGCGGATCACCTTCAAGGTCACATTGCTGACCTATAAAGCCCTACACAATTTGGGACCTCATTACCTGAAAGAGCTCCTGGTGCCTTACTGCTCCTCCCGCTCACTACAATCCTCTGACGAGGGATTGCTAGAGATACCCAGGGTATATTTAAAGACATCTGGAGGTAGATCTTTTGCCTTTATGGCACCTACACTGTGGAATTCTCTACCTCATCAGATACAAGATTGCCTGACTGTGGAAAGTTTTAAAAAACAGTTAAAAACTTTTCTCTTTAACCAAGCATTTACTGGGACTTAATAATTGGGGGTTATTTGTGGTTGTTGTATCTATCATTTCTTATAGGCTTGTTTTTAAAGTGTTTGAATTATTGTATAAGTGACCTAAGCTTGGGAAGGGCGTTTGAAAGAAATACATTTTTACTTACTGCAGTCCCCGTCTTCTCATTTTATATGAGGACTCTACCAGCTGAGAGAAACCAAACCGTAATAATTTTGGTGCTCTGCTGTGGAAAGGTGTGTTTCTTGCAATAACAAAATATCAGGCTTCAGCTTTCTTAATGCTGTGAGGGTGATGTATCTTTTGATTGGACGTGTCAGGCCATTAACAGTGTGCAATATCACACATAGTGTATTAGGCATAACACTTATTATACCCCCGTCCCCCAACCCCAACTGGCTCATACCAAATATATATCAACCAAAACAGCCTGTTATCTGGGTGCACAGCCATTGATATCATCGCTTCTACCTTTAAATCTTGTGTTCCATGCTTCTGTTTAACATTATAACTACAGTTGTTAGACTGAAGGCCAACTGGACCAACCAGAAATGGATGAACTCTTAACCTATGGCCAACTGGGCCAATTTTAACAAAATAAATAGGTTTCCAAATGTGAGGGAGTCTCCTCAAACTGCCCCCAGTTAGGTAGTCTAGAAGATCCACCAAGGAGAATAGTACTGGTCTATTGCCAGTGGTTCTCTGTGGGTAATAATTGCCCTTACATGTGGGGAGAAAGAAAAAGGGTTCCCACACAAATAAAGGATTTAGCTTTATCCAAAAAAGGTGAAAATAATAAAAAAAATGGGGAAAAAATAAAATACAAGTTGTGTCATCGTCAGTGTCTGCTCACAAAACAAATGCCCCCTCCCGGTATTAATTGGGGTATCCAATGAAATCAGGATTGTTAGTCTGCATCTCAGATGTGTAGTATGGTCCATTAGCTATAAAGCCAAGTCCCAGATTTTCAGTCCTGTATCAATGCACAACCAAAGACAGTTTACATCGGTGCTAGGGTCTGTTAGTCCTGAGCTTTACTCAACAGGCCCTGTTGCTCTATAATTTAGTGAGGATCCAAGTTTAGGGCTGTATTTGAGGAAGTCTGCAATCGTACCTGGAAGAGGATGTGATTGTCTCTTGGACCATATGTTGAATCACTCTGGTCTGCACCCCAGGTTGCTGCAAGGTCTGCATCGACTGGGCAGTCCCACCAGGAAGAAAGGGACAAGAGGGACTATCAGCCAGCCCACCATCAGGGTCCGGAGCAGGGACCCCCCCGTCCCTGGTGGCAAGACCCACCCCAGGGATGGCTGCCACCCCCACAAGCAGTCCGTAATTCGTATTTAAAAAAAAAAAAAACAACAAAAGAGAAAAACATGGGTTATGGATGGCCTCTGGTAGGGAGCGGCATCCCTGTCAGCTAGTATTATTGAACGCTGGTCCCGAAAGCCGTACCAAAACATTCGTGGTTGAGTGGGAGAACCACTGAACACCTACTGCTGGCCAGTTCTACACATTATCATGTCAATCCATGTGTCCGGCCTTGGGGACCTACCACGCCTGCCCCGATCGGGCATCCTGCCCTATTTAATGGGATTATTCTTTCACAGCAGACTGGCCACAATGAATCAGCACAGCCCCAGGCCCCGGCAATTTGGCCTGTATGCAGCGAGAATCCCTATTTAACAGGATATGTCACTGCTAGCTACTGTCTGAAAATGACAGGCTATTGCACCCTTCTCCTCAACCATGGACCCCTGCTCAACTCCCGGAGGGGGTACTGAACAGGACTTACTCAATGTGGAGCAGCAGCCTCCCCTTCGGCGCCCCCCACCACCTGTGCTCAGGGAGGAGCCTGCCCAAGAGCCCCACACCCCCCGAGTAGGAGCACTTCCCCAGGCCCGCAGAGGCATCAGCAACCAGGGTGTGCACTCACCTTCACCCTCCTCACCATAACCGGTGAGCAATTATTTTTATGTGGCAGAGGTGTAGTCTTGGGATAGGCTCTTCAGGGCCTCCAGCAGCATGTAAGTGTTATCCCTCTGCATATCATTCACCATTGCTCTGCACCTGTGGATTCGTGATGGAAGGGCTCCCTTAGGGGCAGTGTCCAAGCCTCATTTTTGGATATCCGCTAAAGCTTCCTCGGCCATAGTGTAGAGTTGTTGTCTGGTGGGATATGGAACCAAAAGACTGCTGGGGTAAGGGGTTCTGAATTTCAGCTTATTGGTGTGCAATATTGGAAACAGTGTGATATATTCCCGGTGTCTTTTCATGGTTTCGGGGGCATAGTCATTGTCCAAGTATATCCTCATCGTACCATAGAAGGACTTTTTTTGGGACCATGCTTTTCTTAAAATCAACTCTTTGGTTTGGTATCGAAGGAATCGAACGAGACCTGGGAGTTGGAGAAGTAGGCTTAGACCCGAGTGCCTGGTGGACCCGCTCAGTTTCCAGTGGAGTTCATTGTCAAGCAGTAGGGATGTATGCAGTAGTGTATCAGTGAAGTCCTGGATGTCCTGGCCTTCAGCCCCCTCCGGTACTCCATATATGCGTATGTTTCTCCTACGGTGGCGATTCTCTGCATCTTCCTGTCCATCCACCATTTACTGGCAGATAGTAATAATTGTAATCTGTGTTTGAAAGTGTTTCTTGTCATTTCCTGCTCAGTCTCTGCAGCTGACATCGGCCCTCAGGATCTTCATCCACCTGCAAGTTTGTAAAGGAGTCCTGGAATGAGCGATAATCTGTTTTTATTTCACATGGTTCTTGCTAAATTTTATCTAGTGTAGAATCCATCTGATTTGGTTGCTCTGTGGTTTGGTAGTCGGTCTGGGCTTTCTTTTACTTTTAGATTTGTTTGTTGTAGATCTCGAGATTCTGATCGTGTGGAGTGCTGAGATCTGGAGGAAGCCGCAGAGTTGGATGCATTCAGGTCAGGATTGTCGGCATCCAGCACCAATGGAGCGAATCTGTTTCCTGATTCATCTTGCTGGTGAGTAGACATCTCTCTAGTAGAATTTTGATTAAGAAAACTGCAGTTTTTCAGTGGAAAAGGAGAGATGTCAGCCTGGGAGATTGGGAGCTCGGGGTTTAGACAGCCATGCTAGGGATGATGTCACCGGAAGCCGTAAGAAGGCTATGCTGACAATTTCACTCCTGCTTTAATACAAAAATGTATACATCTAAGAAGGAATGGGAGTGCATGGCCCATCCGAGCCCTCTGCTCCCACAGAGAAATGATTATACAATTACACTATCTCAAAAAGTAAAGAAATTCCTTGCAAAAACTTCCTTAATGCACTAGTTAGGGTTGCAGCGACAATAGTAGGGAAATATGGCCTTAGGGTTTCGAATAGAACACCCCATCCCCACCCTTCAAGCAGCAACAGGTGTGGTGTGTGTCTTGGGTTGTCAGGTCTACCACTGACACCGTTCTCATATACTGTACCCATGTCAGCTTATTTACTCATGGAATGGGGTGAGTGTAAGGGCTGGCAACCCAAGGAACACCCCACGCCTGTTGCTGCCTGCAGGGTGGAGGTGGGGTGTTAGGGTTGGAAACCCTAACACCACATTTCCCTACTTTTGTCACTTCAATCCTAACTAGTGCATTAACAACATTTGTGCAAAGAATTGTTTTATGCCTGGTACATCTGGTGATTATTGATGCCTCTTTTAATGTTTTTAGTTAATGTTCTTATATGTGCCTACATTTTGCCTTGTGTATTGTGATTCATGGAAAAGTGTTGGGTTAAATTTCCTCTGTGGGTTTATTTTATGCAAATCTCACTGTTTGTTCTGTGGATAAGTATTTTTTGCAGAACATAATTCTGTGGTCCATCTTTTCGTTTTTTGGAACCACATAGAGCTGCATTCTATAGCAAATGTACCCATGTGATGACCTGGATGCTTTTGAGCATTTTAGATAGAGGGATCTGCTCCATGTAGTTGTTCAGTTCTGACCTATACAAAACATTCAAAATCATTCAAAAACCTTGTGTTTTTAGAATTTTTACACCAGACTTGTAGCAGAAGTGGTAGAGTGGTGTAATTGGTGTTTTGAGTGTTTTTTTTGTTTTGTATTTGTTTGTACTAATTGACTTCCTTAACTGTAACTGAACACACACACACACACACACACACACGTGCATACACACACACATGCACACACACACTGTGCACACACACATGCACACACACACATGCCTGGAGATTGCCAGCTTTATTAGATATTAAGAACTGAATGATGCAATTTTTTTAAAATCAGGAACTTGGGGAGATTTCTTTCAGTGCTTCAGTGCCACAGTGTTTTAAGTGCTTTGCTGCTGTTGCTCATCACTCCACAAAACTAATTAATTCTGCATTAAATATATTGGGGGGGGTTCACAAAAGGGATGTGTCCAGCACATCTGAGATGCACCAACGCATCCCGGACTTGCGCCCAATCACAATTCTGAAAAGGCAGTGATACGCAGGTGTATCGCAGATGCCACACACCACCCATAATCGTATGCGGCACATGTGGAGGGGTTGTTCAGGGGATGTGGCTATACATATGGGGCACAGCCCTATTCACAACCCTCCTTGGAGGCGCATCACCAGAGCAAGTCCAAGATGCGCTTCCAAAAGTTAAGTCTACAAACAGTAGACTTAGTGTGTGTCCATCCACAGGCAGGCTGTAGTACTGCAGACAGTAGCATGGCAGCCTGCCTTCCCTGGTAGTCCAGTGGTTCCCCCCACCTGCCCATATCCCGTGAGATATAGATTAGCCCTCTGGAAGCCCTGGCAGTCCAGTGGTACCCCTCCCTGCCTGTGTCCCTGTAAATGTAGTTCAGCAAACAAAGACTGCCTGGCAGTCCAGTGGTACCCTCATTTCTGTCCGCATCCTCGTTCACAAAGACACATAGCCCAAGATTCCCTGGTAGTCTGGTGTTCCTCCCCTCCCTGCCCATATCCCTGTACTGGACACAACAGTGCCAAACTTCCCTATAGTGAAGTGTAACCCTCAACTCTGCCCCGACCCATTCACACTGACATATGGAAGGCCAAAGTAACCCTTGTGGTCCAGTGGACCCCCCACTCACCCACTCAGGCACATCCTCCCCACCCTGCTCCTCCTGTCCCGGCTAGGGCCGAAGGTCAGCAGGCAGCACAACCCACCCGAAATCTGTCACGGTTGCCTGCTGACTGTGCTGTCAGTGAATGACAGCAAACAGTACGCCTGTAAGCCCAGTGGAAGAACCTATTTTTCAGCAAAGGCAATCCAGAATTATACTTGGATCTTAATCTTTTGTCTCTCATAGGCTTAGTTATTGTGTTGTGGATAGTGTCCACCTTACTACACCTTACCACACCTCAAAAGGACATTAACCTGCTGGAGAAGGTCCAACGGAGGCCTACAAAGATGATAGTGGGTCAGCAGGGTAAGGTATATGAGGAGAGGTTGAGGGCACTGAACATGTGCTCCCTGGAAGACAGGAGAGAAAGAGAGAGAGAGACATGATTGGGACCTTTAAGTACTTGAAAGGGATAAATAAAGTGGATAAAGAGTCTCTTTAAGCTGAGTGGCAACAACACAAGGGGCACAGTTTTAAGCTGGTGGGTGGGAGGTTTAGGAGGAGGACAGCAAGAACTTATTCACAGAGAGGGTGGTGGACACTTGGAATGCACTGCCAGAAGAGGTGATCTTGTTGCAGACAGTGGACAGCTTTAAGATAGGCTGGGATAGGCATGGGGGAAGGTAAGGATCATGGGTAGGGAGGATGGGAGGTGTGGGGAAGAAGGGCAGGGGCAGTGGCTCAAGCTGTGTACCCTGCAATACAAGCAGACTAGATAGACCAAATAGCCTTCTTCTGCTGGCTTCTTCATATGTTCATATGTACCACCAATAGAGTGAAGCCGTGGGCCTTGAACAGCATCTCATACTCGGTATGTGTTTACAGCACACTGGGCCCAATTCACAAATGTTAGTTGAAGCCCTGTCAATCACCTTTATGCCCTAAGCAATTCACACCCTTACTGGTGTGAAGTAGCAGAGCACACACTCCACATGGCATGTGTGGATGCTGTGCAGCACAATGCCACTAACAGCATGTCTGCTGAACAACCACATTGAGAAAGGGCTTATCCTTCATAACCTGAATCTTGGGTTAACCTCTGCACTTTTACAGCACTCCAAGTCCTTGCTCATGGGTTCTAGGGATGACTTCCTGAGGCTGATATACAAAGATTTTGAAAGTTGTATTGCAACCCTACTCTGACCCCTTGCCCTGGAGTGCTTTGTCAGTACTCTTTGCACATCTCCACAGGCTGGTCGCACATTTCTGGCTCTTGGCCAACTACAGATTGCTCTTCAGAGGGTAAGTCCCTTTAAATTACTAATCCAATTATCTACAGTTCAGGCGTTCCCTATCAGCACCCTCAGCAGACTGCTAGCACCAAGATTAAGGTCTCCAGATTAAAAACAAAATGAAAAAAAAAAAGAAAAAGCAGTCAAAGGGGATGCTAGGGAACAAATACTGTAATTCACCCCATATGTATCATTTCTGTAAGGGTAGGCTAGTTATTCAATTGATGGCATCTGGGCATAGCCACAGGGAGCCCACAGAGGCAAACTTGCATGAAAAGGAAACAACTAGTTGCCCAGAAATACATGCTCCAAAAGCCAGTAGGTGCAGTAATTACCACCCCCCCCCAAGCTCACCTTGTTCAGCATGGGGGCTCAGGAGAAGCTATAACACACGTCCCAAGACCCTGCCTGCTCAAATCTTTTCCCCTCCAGCCTACCTCATTCAGCTGAGGGTAGACCCAGGGACACAGCCTCAAGCAAGCAAGCAAATTATCACTAGCCCCTAATATTGTATTCAGTGTGCCCCTATGAACTGCCAGCTTACCTTGTTCAGCCGGGCAATTAAATGCACTACCAGAGGTCTCATCTTATCTTATCCTTCCTGCCCTCTGTTCAAGCTGACGGCTCCCCAGGGCAAGAAGGTAGCCCATGCATCAGCCCACAATAGTGAAGCATCCCAATAACTGAGCAGTAGAAAATAATCACCAGCCTGGGAAAAGAAAAAAAAAAAAGAAAAATGCATAAAAGAGCTCAGAGCAGGAAGAAGAACCAGGGAGGACTTGATGACCAGACTGTGTCCATTCAACACAGCATAGGAAATCATCAGAGTGGTGAGGGAGACACTCAAATTCAAGGACCCAAATCCACAGGAGGAGGAGAAGCTAGATTCATTAGTCAGGGAAAGAAAGTGAACTGAACAAGTCTTCCCAGTATGCAAAGCCCTACAGGGAATCCTAATGGCAGAGTGGGGTGCATCACATCCCTCAAAGACAAGAGAGAAGACAACATTTACACAGAGATACCCGCTACAACAAGATGCGCAGTACAGAGGGTCAGCACCACCCAGGTCACCTCCCTCTCCAATAAAACAGTCCTGCCTTCAGAAAGTGCCTCTGCCCTAAAGGACCCCATGGACAAAAAACTAGATGACATCACCAAGAAAATTCATGACATACTGATGATGTCTGTGAGGACCTCTATAGCAATGGTGTACACCACCAAAGCGATTGTGGGATGGCTGGAGGCCATACAAACAGACATAGACAAGGACAATGCCCACAGAGACACTATGCAATATGCCATACAGGTAATTAAATATGTTGCGGATGCAACCATGGACACTTTCAAGGTGTTGTCCAGGGCAGCAGCAAGTACAAACAGAGCCTGGAGACATGTCTGGCTAAAAATCTGAAACGCAGATCAAGAGTCCAAGAGTAAAATTCTAAAACTACCATTTCAAGGTGACAAGTTGTTCAGCACTGGAATATAAGATTTAACCACCAAGCCAGGGGAGGCCAAGGATCAGCCACAAAAATTGGCAACCCTACCGTCCTTTCGACCCAACCGCTTTTGCCCCCAACACAGTAGAGGCAGAGGAAAACAGCCATTTCAGGGGAATGACAAAAGAAACTTCAGTTTTGGAATCAGACAAAATTATTTCAACAAGAGAGGGAATTACAACAGCCAGAGAGGTAACCATTGCTCCAGACCCAGAGGACGGTACAAACACAATAATAGGTTCAGAAGCAATCAGGCATGAGATGAGGCAAGCCCAGGAAGACAACAGGGTGGTGGGAGGCAGATTGCAGAGATTCACCACCTGGGCAACAATGCAGGACAGCATGTGTCGTGTGTGTTGTGCTGGGATAAAGTCACGCCTGGGGTGATTAGGCACGAGGCCGCAGGCCAAGTGCTACTAATCACCCCAGAAGTGACGTTATCCCAGCACAACACACACCCTGGAGTGCATTATTGCTACTATACAACGGCTCCTTTGAAATAATAAACAAATTAAAAATATGTTTAAAATTTTTTTTTTTGTAATTTTTTGATTGAATAGGTATACTTAGTGGAAAAATAGTGCTGCTCTATTTGCCCAGTAGGTGGTGCTGCTTCTTTTTTTCTTGTTCTATCTCCCCCTCCCTACCACCACACTCGCACATACAGTTGTCTTTTGTTGGTAAATTTGTGGTGCCCCATACAGTTTTAATTGATCTGGTCCTGCTGTCCCGTGAAGATGTGTGTATTTTATTAGTTTCTCCTAAAGTTGGAAATGTTCATCTGAGGAGCTGGGTACACTTTGATTTCCTGCATCAGTCTGTAAGTCCCCGCCGATCAAACCAAGGAAATCAGTTTGTTTCTAAAGGAAAAGTAATTTATATTTTATTTTTAATGGTGGCGTAACCACTGCAGCTGTTTGAGGAAGTGGGCAGGAGTGTGGCAATGTGAAAGGGCTCGCTGCTTCTGACAGGGGAGATTCAAATGCGTCTGAGATGGCGGCTTTTTCATTTAAAAGATTTGTTTTCTGTTTCAGGGAATACTGGTGGGGTGTCAGAATGTTTGGTGGACAATTTCTACTTTGATGGTCAGTGGTTGTAGTTGGTGGTCACTGGCAAGCTAGTCAGAAGCACTCATAGTGGGTTGAAGAAGCGGGTTGAGCGCCAAATGACAAGCGGGTGGGTTGCACTGCGGAGAGCTCCGTGGAGTGATTTCTTTTTGTTTTTCCTTAACAACTGATCGGTCATCTAGGTGCTGGGACTAGATCCGTGATGTTGTACTGGGATAACATTATGTGTCCAATCCCAGACTGACCAATCAGAGCCAAAGCTTTTTCTTGCCATTGTATAACAAACTATCTCCTGGCAGAGGAACCGTACACGCGTGCTAGAGACACAGAGAAAATTGACATTTACTCAGTATTCTTTTTGGTGCCAAAGAAGACGGGAGATGTCAGTCTGATGCTGGGCCTAAAATTTTTAAACAAATTTGTGACATACAGAAAGTTCAGAATGGAGACCTCACGCACCACAATAGTAGCAGTACAAAAATATGACTGCCTCACTTCCATAGACCTCAAAGATGCATATTCACACATCCTAATCAGACCAGTCCATCACAAATTCCTGAGGTTCTATATCTTGAGACAACATTTCCAGTATCAATGCCTGCCATTTGGACTCGCCTCTGCCCCAAGGGAGTTCACCAAGGTAATGGCCAGCCTAGCAGCAAAACTATGAATGGAAGGCATAAATGTCATTCACTATTTGAATGACTGGCTGATTAGGGCACAAGACATAGACGAGGCAAACTTGGCAACAAAATGAACAATGACACTGCTCACCCAACATGGCTGGGTAATAAACATGGAAAAGAGCCATCTCACACCGACAAAGACAATAGAGCACCTGGGAGCCATGTTCAACACCACACTGGAAACTAACTGTCAGACCCACAGAAGCTCACATCCAGTGACTAAGTGCTCTATGTTAACACATTCTGTCTCGACCAAAGGTAACATTACAGGACCTGATGCAAATTCTGGGTCTCATGGCATCATGTCTGGATCTCCACAATTGGGCCAGACTACACATGAGGCCCATTCAGTGCCTGCTCCTAGACCACTGGGATTAAGAAGTCTACCCCTCAAACTTGACTCCCTCCAGTTATTTGCAGCTCACTATGCCCCAGACATCATCACCCTCTCTGAAATGTGGCTAAACAAGCATATCTCTGATCCCTCGCTTGCTATCTCAGGCTACGCGATGGCCCGCCAGGACAGGTCGACTAGTGGCGGTGGAGTGGCCATCTACGTAAACTCAGATTTGCGTTTCTCAGTAGTCATGATCAAGACCGAACCCCGTGCCTACAAACTTCTATTGCTACAACTGACTTTCCCCTTCTCTCTCCTGATCTATATAGCTGGAGTCTACTGTTGGGCAGGCACACCAGCTACATCTTTCACCAACTTCCTCATGCAAATCTCCTCCCTAACCCCTACTGGAGAACTATATATTATGGGAGATTTCAACCACAACTGGCTAGCTCCATCCTTCAACAAAACCTAGTCAGATATTTCCACGCTAAACCTATTGCAAACCATCACTGAACCCACACATCTAAACCTCAAAACGGGCAACCACTCACTAATAGACTGGGCTCTTACCAGCCACCCCCACTGGGTCATCAATGCAGGGCTGCTACCCGATTTCCTAAGTCATCACCATATTATATACCTAGTCTGGAAAATTCAGTACCCCAAATCTGCCCCAAAGTACCTGGTCCAATGCTTCTACAAATCAGTAAACCACACTCCTGTGCTTGAAGACCTAGCACTCTATCATAGTGAATCTCTGTTATATTCTGCTCCATAGACAACACCTTCCTATATTTCCAAAGCACGTTCCTCAATGTCTGGGACACTTACGTCCTACTGCGTCATACTAGGGTACATGGCAACCACCTTCCTTGGATCACCCAAGAACTTATAGTGTGCCAAAATGCACGGGACAAAGCATGGAGTACTCATAAATCTTCACGCCTCCCACATGATTTCATCATCTATCGGTCTCTACGTAACAAGTGTACCAGAGCAACCCATCTAGCTAAAGCAGAATATTTGAGCTCCTCCCTCCATTCTAACTTAAATAGTCCACCAAATTCTGGAAGGTCATCCATTCCCTCTTCTCCCCTCCAGAAGCTTATCCCACCCTGCTCCTAATCGTGAATAACACCCTCCTCTCAGACCCTCCTTAAAGGGGGTGCCCCCACCTCCCCCTCTAATTACCACCCTATCTCTCTCCTCCCAGCTCTTGCAAAACTACAAGAACACCTAGTGCTCAACCAACTCACCTCCTTTCTCTCCGAATCCAATTTTTCACGCGTCCAGTCCGGATTCAGGAAGGGACATTCCACTGACTCCTCCTGTTTAGGCTCACTGACACCATCCTCACTGGTATGGACAGAGGGCTGATCACCTCGGCTATCTTCGTAGACCTTGCCAAAGCATTCGACAATGTCTCCCACCACTGCTGTTACAATGTCTCTCAGAAGCTAGCCTCGCTGACTCAGCTACCAACTGGTTCAATGCCTACCTCTCAGTTAGAACACAATCAGTTAGAATTGCAGATGTCACTTCCTCCCTCTCCCTATGAATACCGAGGTCCCCAAAGGGTCAGTACTTGGACCCATTCTGTTCTCCATCTTTCTCAATAACCTTCCTCTAGTGTGCTCAACTGCATCTATTCATATGTACGCAGATGATACTGTCCTATTCCCCTCTGGCTCCTCCCTGGATGAGGTAACAGCCAACCTCCAGGCTGACTTCAACAAAGTTCAGCTATGGTTCAGCTCCCACCAGCTCTTCCTCAACATTAAAAAAACTGTCATAATGATCTTCGGCATTCGGCAACATCTGTCTAGGCTCCCCTCCTTCCACACCCTAGATGGGACAATATTGGAGGACTCCACTTCCTTCCGGTACCTAGGGGTATGGCTCAACCGTCACCTTTCCTTCTCTGACCACATCGACGCAATCATGAAAAAACTGTGCCCCAAGCTTTGTGCCCTCTTCAGGAACCGCTATGGCCTCCCCCTAACTGCTAGGCTTGAGCTAGTGCAGAAGATGATCCTTCCCTCCTTCGACTACTGCAATATAGTCTACAGTGCTCCTCCCAAATCTATCTTATCCAGACTGGACCTCTTTTCCACACCTTCTGTTGCTTCGCTCTAGATGTCACCCTCGCACCCACCACTGTGACCTCTACCATTCCTTTGCATTCCCATCCCTCTAAACACCGCCTGCAGCACTGCTAAATTTGTATCTACATTCTGGTTTGACACCCTCCTGCCCTACCTTGCTTCATTAATTTCACCAGCTCCCACCCATAATCATGTCCTCAGATCCCTAGACCATTGGCAACTACTAATCCCAAGGCAGAAGACCACTATCGGGCAGGCAGCCTTCTCACACCGCTTCCCCAAACTCTGGAATAAGCTCCCTCATCAAATTCGCCACTCTTCCTCCTCTACCCACTCCCTTTCCGCAGCGCTAGCAAATTACCTCATGGTAAATTGCTCCTGCACTTGATACTTACAAGTGCCCCCACCCGGTTCTACCACTCCGACTGCCTGACCAGCGGCACCTAGTATACGCTATGGAAGCTGACTTATCTAAACCAACTACAACACTTTTTGGCTTATGTTCTTTGTCCCATCCTAAATTGCACTTGATACTCTGACTTTTGCCTCAGTGTCATCTTAATCCATGTGCTACACCTAACTGTAACAACAGTATTCTATGTGCTACAAGTTAAACTACAATCCAATGTTGCTGTTAATTACTAAACTGTAAACAATGCCTTCCTTGTGCTGCTGGTTGAACTGTATCGAATGTTGTATCCCTGCTGCTAGTTGAACTATATCGAATGTCGTATCCCTGTTTACCTCTGTAATTTGTATAACTGTAATTTTACTTCTGTAACTTGTATAACTGTAACCTCAGTCTACTGTATACCTTGTTAAGTGTAAACCTCTCGATAACCTGTGTGTTATCTCCTACTGTACCCTCCCCCAGGTCGTACCTGGAGATGAGCATCTTCTTGCTCAGTGTGCCTTTCCTGGTGAAACAATTTCAATAAATAAATAAATAAAACAACACTCAGAATTATACGCACACAGTGGGCATCCTCAAACAATCAGAGAGGCCATACAGTGGTGGATGGACACGAGCAATCTGAACCAGGGGGTGTTCATAGACAAAAATGCTACAGCCTCCATGTGCACGGATGCAAGCCTGATGTGGTGGGGGGCAATGATGGACTCAGGCACAGTGTAAGGGAAATGTTCACCACAAGAATCAAAGCTGCCCATCAACTCTACTAGAAATGAGGGCCATACAACTAGTCCTGCTGCACTTTCTCCCTTGGATTCACCTTCAGCACATAAAGATAAGAATAGACAACATAACAGCAATGGCATATATCGACAAACAGGGAGGAACAAGAAGCAAGTTAATGGCAGAAGAGGACACAGTCATACTGGATTGACCAGAAAGACACCTGAGCAGTATCAACCCAGTACACCTGGCAGGGGAACTAAACATAAGCACAGACTGGCTAAGTTGACAAACATTACGTCCCAGAGAATGGCAGCTCCATCCAGTATTCTGAATGATTCAGCGATGATGGGGCCCACTTCAAATAGACTTGATGGTTTCAGTGTACAACAAACACATCCAAACCTTCTACTCCAGGTTCAAGGATAAGGGTTCAGCAGGGGAGGATGCCCTTTCACCGCCATGGAACTTCACACAAGCACCCAACTGGCCCAGACGGACATGGTATACATCCATCATGAGAATGATGATAGACCAACCAATGACATTGCCGAACAGGCCAGACCTACTCAAGCAGGGGCCAGTCTTGCATCAGAACCCTTGTGCACTACAGCTGATGGCTTGGCTGCTCAAAGGAATAGACTGCTAGCACCTGGTGTATCACCACTGGTAACAAACATAATAATGCAAGTACAAGACACTTGACCAATACAGCCTACCAAAGATACTGGGCAAAATTTGACAGTTGGTGTGCAGTAAAGAAACTACAGCCACAAGACTGCTTGATTGTACATTTTGGACTTTTACAAAATGGGTTCAATAAAGAACTATCTGGAAGGAAGGGAAATTATTTAACCAGAAGAGGCACACTAAGCGGAAGCTTGATTCCAGGTGTGACCTGGGAGCACAAGGAAGTTAAGTGGCTTGCTCAGGGTCACTCAGTATGCAAATGAGGGCTGTGGGATTCAAACCCAGGTCTCCTGGTTTGCAGTTCAGAGCCTTAAACCACTGCGCCATACTGCCTTATATCTGCCACTCCTCTGAGAGTACAAGCTGCCACCATAGAAGCAGTGAGGGGAAAGCAGATGGCCACTCCCTGGGGGAACACCCTTTAATTCACTCATTCCTAAAGCACCTATGAATATTAAACCCAGGCAGAAGGCCACTGTAGCACCTTGGCAGCTGAACTTGGTTTTGGATGCTCTCACTAAGGAGCCCTTGAACCTTGCATATCCAGTCCCTTCACATCTTGATATGGAAGGTGCTGTTTATGGTGGCAATATGCTCCGCAAGGAGAATCAGTGAGCTGCAGATGCTGGCCTGGGTTGAGCCATTCCTTTCTCTTCAGCCACACAGGATGGCACTGAAGATGGTTCCTCCTTTACCCAAGGTGGCTTCCCATGTTCACATGGACCAGATGATATCCTGCCCAACTTTCAATCTGTGGTCAAGGATACCCAGTCAAGGGCATTACAGTTACTAGATCCTACGAGAGCAGTGAGGATATACCTGGAATGAACAGCTTCCATCCGGAAGACGGAGGGGCTGTTCATCTGTACATAGGGACCTAATGCATGTCAGCCAGCCTCAAGGTCCAACATAGCTAGATGGTTAAGGAAGGCCATAGACGAGTCTTACAAGGCTTCAGTCCAACCCTGTCCATCTCATTTTAAGGCTCACTCTACCACAGCTGTGTCCACCTCATGGGCAGAGCCTAACTCTGCATCAGTAACAGAAATCTGTGCAGTGGCCACATGGTCTACTCTATACACGTTTACAAGATTTTATAGATTGGACACTTGGGGTGTGGATAAGTCAAGATTTGGCAGAGTAGTTCTACAGTCAGTATTTTTATAGTAGCCTCCTTGTTCCACCCAAAAAAGACAAGAGGACTGCTTCTTAATCACCCAGGAGTAAGGACATTTAGTACTGTAAAAAGGTGCAGAGGATAATGGAAGTTTACACACCTAGTATAGGTGATTATGGAAGCACCTTTTTACAGCACTCCATATCCCACCCAACGAGGAGGTGAACAAAAATAATATGAAGGTATGTACCATGACAGAAGAAGAGATCATATGAATGTGTATTTTTTGCAAATGACAATCTGAGTTTTAATAAAAGATGTGTACAGTTCTCAAACAATCAAATCTGACCTTTTTAACCCCATATCATCTGGTATGGCACTTTTTGTTAATATTGTGAAGCAATGCTATCGAAGTAACACTTTACATTTCAGAAAGACAGCTACGGAAGTCATCACACTGGCAAACCACTCTTTGACAAGGGATGGGGTAGGGTCGATTACAACTTTCAAATTCTTTGTGCATCAGCCTACAGGAAGACATCACTAGAACTTATGGTGGAGTGCTGTAAAATGGTACTTCCATAATCACCTTTACCAGGTGAGTAAACTTCCATTCATTGCTAGTGACAATGGCAGGAAAGTGGTCAAGGCCATTGAAGTGAATTATGAAAGTTTGCCATAGCAAATGTATGTAGTAACCTGAAGTAGTTGTGAATCAGCCTTCTACCATTCAAACTACCAAAAAGTGCTGTTTTCCATGAAAAAAAAAAAATCATTTTCTTTCTGTGTTCTGCTTCATTTGCATAACCCTGCCCCTTTTTTTCTCAGTGCTGCAACCCCCAATCAGGTTTCAGGAAGGGTCATAATATTACTTACATAGTGTCCAGGGTAACTAATGACATCTTTACATCTTTTGAAAATGGATTAATTTCTCCAGCAATTTTTCTTGACCTATCAAAAGCGTTTGATACGGTGGAGCATATTATGTTATTGAACAGACTTAAAGTTTCAGGTCTTTGCATTAATGCACCATTATGGTTTCTTCCTATTTGTTTTCCTAGCAGCAATGTGTAAGAGTAGGAGAACAATATTCAGAGTTGGTTGGTTACAGTTAACGGGAGGGGGGGTCCTCAGGGGTCAGTTTTTTTGAGACCCTTTTAGTTTTGATTTATATAAACAAGCTCCCAAAATATAGATGTTGTTCAACTAACTTATTTTTATATGATGATGATGCAATTCTGTATACACAACATAAAGATCCCAATGTAGCAACTGATACAATACAAAAAAAATGTATTAAGATACAAAAGCCTCTGATGAATCAGAGGTTATTGCTTAATGTCAAGAAAACTCAGTGGATGTTATTCAGTAATAAAAATGTATCGGTACTTCAAAATTATCCATACTACATGTATCATTGGACAGTACAGTACCAAATAAAGCTGACTCATATAATATTACTTGGATCTTACTTGGAAGTTAGAGACAGCAGAAAGCCAATTGCTCTTATAAGCTGTCCCTTTATTTTCAATTATAGTAATCCACTAGCCCCTCCAGTGATAAGTACCTATCCAACCTGTTTTTAAAGACATTAAAAGTATTACTTTCTACCATCTCTTCTGGTAGATAGTGCCATAAGCGAACCACTCTCTGGCCATAAAATTTCTTACGTTTTTTGGTTTTGAATGTTCCTACATGTAATTGTCTCTTGTGACGCCTTAAATTGTTTAGTGACTTGAATTGAAAGTTCATTTCCTGCATTGAAGTTTGGTTATTTAATATTCCATACAATAACAGCAAATCCCCCTACTTTGTCTATTATGTAGTGTATTTAACCTCGTTCCTTCAGGCGCTCATGATAGGACACATTTTTCTTCCTGTAATTGCTCTAGTTGCTTTTTCTGAATGCCTCCAATTTCATGATGTCACTGCTATCCAACCTCCCAGAATTGAGAGCAGTTAACCACACATGGCCTAATGTAAGTTTTTAATTTTTTATTTATTCAAGAGATTTCACCAGGAAGGGCATACTGAGCTGCAATAGCTTGTTTCCAGATGCATCCTGGGGAAGGGGGTTACATTGGAGATATAAATGCAACAAACATAACACTACAGAGTATATACAAAATATACAGTGCACACCATCCAGCTGAGAAAAGGTAATTGCATACAGTTAACATAATAAAACTTAAGCTTGATGCACATACAAATATTTCCAGAGAGTCAAAACTTATATGCATGCACAGAGCACCTAGGCATTTTCTGAAATACAGTTACAAAATAAAGCTTACGCTTGACATATACACTATCTTCATAGAAACTAAAAACACAATACACGTAAAGTGCTAGACTATGCATTTCCAAGATGGAGACCTGGTATGGAAAGTGCTAGTGCCAACAAGTTATAATGTACTATTTGTAGTCATAAGGGTATGAGTGAAGACACTTAGTTGGCTCAGGGGTAGGAGAGAGAATAGGTCAGCCAAGGCCTTCACCTCTTCATGATGCAAAAACCCACAAGGGTAGACAGGGATTTGACAAGAGGGATAGCAAGTGGAGTCAGCCAGTTGGCTGAAAGGGCAGGAAGAGATGGTCGACCAGGCATCACCCTTCGAAGCAAAAGACCACCAAGGGTAGACAGGAAATTGCAGGAGTAATAGGATTAGCCAGATTGGCTGTGCACAATAGATGGATAGAGAGTAGAACTAGGGAGGGAGAGGGGGTTAGGTGCAGCTGCAAGAGGGAGCTATGTGATGTCGGAGAAGGAGGAATAGGAAGCAATGGGACTGAGTGGAGCAGATATCTAATGGAAGGGAGTTCCAGATACTTGGGAAATGGTAAGAAAGGTGGCTTGCCCTGAGATGGTATGCGGGAGAAGAGCTCTGTGGGAGGGGTTGTGGAGGGAGTAGAGGGGTGGTGGGATGGAGATGAGGGAGTGAAGGTAAGGAGGTAGAGAGCCTATCCAGAACTTCCCAATTAAAGAAGCGCTATGGGCAAGGCATCTGGCACTGAGCGAAGGGAAGGAGAGTGAGGTATAGAGGTCACAGTGGTGAGTACAAGGTGGACAGCCAAGGGTGAAGCAGCAGAAGGAGTTGAAGAGAGTGTCCAGTCTGGATAGGGTGGATTTGGGGGCAGAGTTGTAGACTACGTCACCGAAGTCAAAGATAGGGAGAATCATCTTTTGGATGATCTCTCTCCCAGCTTGCAGTGGAAGGCAGCTGCGGTGCCTGTATAGGGTACTGAGCCTAGGAATAGCTTTTTGTGGATTGCATCCACATGCACTGCAAAGTCAAGGTTCTTGTTGAGCCATAGCAGGAGGTATTTAAAAGAGGAAACATCCTCCAATATGGAACCATCGAAGATCTGGAAGGAGGGAGTGGCATCAAGCCTGGCATGCTTTTGCCTGGTGCCAAAGGTCATAGAGACCATTTTTTTTTGCATTTAGGGAAAGCTAATTTCTGCAAAACAAGTGCTGGACATTGCTGAAGTCCAGTTGCAGGCTGGTCACCACCTCCGATGGGGAAGTACTGTACAAAATAACACAGTATCATCTGTCTACATGTGGATACTAACAGATGAGCAGGCAACAGATAGATCACTCAGGAATATATAAAATAGTATTGGACCAAGTACAGAGTCTTGGGGGACATCATTGTTGATTGGGAGAGGGGGTGAGAGGGGGTAGCCAGTGAGGTGGGCCCATGAGGAAGGGCACCGTCCATAACGGCGACTCCTTCCCGGCACAATCCCTCATGGACGATGTGGAGGCTAGGGTGACCGGATGAGGCTGTGGGCAAACTGGGCAACAGGATGTTGCTAAGCATACGTGCACGGGGGTGTGGGAGTGAGCACAGCGAACGTGGACTGGGAAGGAGTGGAGAGGCTGTAGGGGTAGCACTGTGGTGGCTGGCTGAGCTGTGTCATGGCGTCGGGAGTTGGCGAGTGGATGCGGTGGGAGAGGTACCGGGTCCGGGTCCAGGCGCTGGCGGCTGTGCACCTGGCCCGAACCTTTTTTTCCTGTTTTCATCCTCCCTGACATACACCCCCCTGGAGTTGAGAACTCCTAAGAAGCAAGGTGCCTCCATGAAGGGAGGTGGGGGCACAGCTCCCCCATAAAGTAGTAAAATACTGTCCTGGTGCTGTTGTCCTGAGGCGCCAGGATTGTCAGAGTGCCGAAAATGTTTTCGGCATTCTGACTGAGTGATAATGGTAATCGCCTTTAGGCATTCGCCATTATCACATAAACCCATGAGAGGGAGTTGCCAACCCTGACAGACTGGGACCTGCCCCTGAGATAGGACCAGAACCAGCTAGTGGCAGATTCAGAGTCCGGCTGCAGTCAGCTTGCTGAGTAGGAGGGTGTGGGCAACAGTATTGAAGGCTTTGGCCACATCAACAAAGATGGCAGAGGTGATGCATCCCTGATCCATGCCTGAGAGAATGGAGTCAGTCAGCCTAAGAAGGGAGGAGGTGGTGGTGGAGTGGGCCTTGCAGAATCTAGACTGGAATGGTGTGAAGAAGGAGGAAGAATCAAAGAAAGGGGAGAGCTGCTCCAGAGCCAGGTGCTCTTGACGTTAAGCCAGGATTGGGAGCAGAGAAATAGGACAGAAGTTACCGGGGTTGGAGGGGTTACCGCCCTTCGGAAGGGGGACAACAGTGGTGACCTTCCAGTCATTGGGACGGTGGTGAGCGAGAAGTATAGGTTCAAGAGAGCTGTTAGAGGATAGGCAATGGTGTGAGCTGAAAGGTGAAGCAGCTTGGGGTCGAGACTATCAGGGCCTTTTTCCTTGAGAGAATTTAGGGCTAGTAATTCTCATAGGGTGTCATTGGGGGAGACAGGTTGGAAGGAAAAGCAAGAGGAGGAAGGGATCCGAGTGGAGGGAGGTGGTGGGGGGGCAGTGGGGGGGTTGGGAGGCAAGGAGGGAGGAGGTACAGCAGGTGAAACATTTGTTGAATTCAGCCACCACAGTGTGGGGAAGGGGGTCAGAGACAGTAAGGTACCTTACCTTTAGAACAGGAGGAAGAGGTTGGGCAGGGGGAGAAAATAAAACATGAACAACCTTCCAGAATTTGGAGGGGGTTGCTCAGCTTTTCATGAAAGGAGGAGTTGAAATATTCTGCTTTGGCAAGGAGGATGGCCCTGGTGCAAGCATTCTGGAGTGAGCAATGCTTAAGCAAATCCTTATGGGCTCCAGAAGCTTTATGCACCAACCATGCCTGGTTGTGAGCACGCTGACAGGCTAGCAGCTCAGCAGAGACCCAGAGGAGGTGATTGCCATGGACCCTTATGTTCATTAGTGGGTATGATAGTTCCAAGCATTCAGGAATTGAGAGCTGAAATAGCTTAGGGCTGAGTCAACTGAGGAGGCAGTGGCAGTGGGCGACCAGTTGGTACAGGTAAGTTCAATGTGAAGGGAGGACAGGTTGAGGGAGCAGACAGAGCAAAGTTTGAGGATAATTGGTGGGGGTTTTCCCGGTGATCACTGAGCGCATCTGATAGTATACATGAGATGATGACTTGGTGTGGGTGAGACATCAGTACCCAGTCTAATACAGTGTGTTTGCTTGATATGAGATTTAGGTGTGTAGGATCATTGATGAGTTGCTTTAGATTTAAGGAGATTTGATTGCAGATTTTGGACTGAGTGCTGGATGGCAAATTAATGTTGAAGTCTTCTAGAATGTGAAGTTCACCAGAGGAGGCGAGGGTGGTGAGAGAAGAGAGGAGGTCAGTGATAGAGGATGGGGAAGAGGTATAAAGGCTGGAGCAGCAGTAGACTCCACCAACAAAGATGGGAAGGGAGCAGGGAAGGGATAATTTTATTATCAAAAGTTCGTAAGCAGAGGGGGTCAGTGGAGACAGATCGAAAATTGTATGGGAGTGGAAACATACATAGCCACTCCCCCACCCCTAGTCAATATGTCCTGCTGGACAATGGAGTAACTGGGGATGGAGATGACAGTGTCAGGGATTTTCGAGCTGAGCCAGGACTCAGTGATGATGAGAACCAAGGGTTTTAAGCTGGTCATAAAGGGTTGGAGAAGGTCAAGCTTGGGGAGAGGACTTCTGGTATTTAGATAAACTAGAAATAGTCCTTTAGGCAAATCGGAAAGGGGACTGGTGAGGGGTCCGGGGTTGGATTCAATATCCCCTGCTGTGAGGAACAGTAATACTATAAGCAGTCTGGTGAAGATGGATAGCTGTCTCCTAGATAAGGATGGCAGGTGAGTAGGGGTAGCGAAGGCCACATTGAAGGTGCTGTTATAGGGAGATTTAGATGGATGCTAAGTGAATACCTGGAGAGTGGAGGATGGAAGCACCTGGACGCCACAGAGAGTGGAGAGAGGGGGAGGCAGGGGGATGGGAGCATGGGGGAGGATGAAGGCAGGCAGAGGAGAGGAATTCAGAGGGTCAGAGGGGAGGGGAGGAGGCCGGGAGGGACATGGGGTGAATAGGAGGGGGAGGTAGGCGAGGACAAAGAGGAGCATAGTGTAAGTGAAATGGGGGAGGTGTGAAGAGAGGGGTAGGGAGAGTGAACAGAGTAAAAGACACAGCTATATATCCACACTTCAGTTAGATGAGCAATTGTAGAATGAGGAGTTACTGACTGTCACTTTATTGACGTAAGTGGCAGCCTGAACCCTAATTTACACCTTGGTATTAACGTATTTAGTTCAATTGACTTTGTGATAGTCTCTGTACCTTAGGTTTACTACAACCCAGAATTTCAATAGTAGATGCTCTCTCACTCTACTTCACAATAATGTATTTTCCTTACCTCTTGCCAATTTTTCCTCTAATTTCTTTTTTATGTTTGCTTGCACGCATGTGCAAGAAACATAGTGCCATCATCCGAGTTTTCGGAGGTGTGGCAGCCCTCTTCCAATTCAGACAGTGTGTTTGCAGGCACGGCCACAGTTCTCCAATGCCTGCTCGAGCTGTCTATGACCAGTCCAAAATGCAGTGGCGTACAGTTGAAAGGGGGAGCTACGCTTCAGTGAGCAGTGATAAGATATCGCCTGCTCATGCGCGCTCCCCCTACACACACACACACACACATACATCGTCGCAAAGACATTGCGTGGCTCACCTCTCCACACACACACACTGTGTAGCCGACCTCGGGTGCCCAAATCCCCGTCAGCTGTGCTGCACCCCAAAAACAGAGTTCTATATGCCACGCTGGGTGCCCACCCCAGCGTGGCTACACATCAGTATAGCCGCGGGGGTGCCCAATCCCCCCGTCGGCTCCACTGGTTCCTGCCCCCCCCAGAGTACAGGGTGCCACGCTGGGAGCCCACCTCAGTGTGGCAACACATGCTATTGCTGATGGGGTGCCCAACCCCATCGGCTCCACGCCCCCACCAGCCGTCCTTGTGCCATGCTGGAGCCCACCCTAGCGGCAAACGTCTCAGCGCCGTTGTCACTTAAAAAAAACACCTGAAACTCAAAAGCGGTCCCTCGGTGTCTCTGTCCCCACCCGCACCCACCACCCTCTGCGCACCCTGCCTCCCCACAGCCCCCCATACTTACCTCCGGACTCTGGCGCGACGATCTTTGGTGGACCGGGAACACGTCTGCACTCTTCAAAGCCGACCGCGAACTGAGGAAATGCCGGTAAGCTGTATAATGGGATAGATAGGGGTTTTTCAACTTTGCTGCATATCTCAGGCATTTTTTGGAATTTTTGCACCAAATTTTCAACATGGGGTTTTTGGGACCCCTTCTCATGAGTGATCTCACTGTCATGGCGTTAATCAGCCCCGAAGGGTGATTTCGCAGTCACTGTGTGAAATCACCTTTCGGGACTGAGTAATGAAATGACACTGCCACTGTTCATAAGGTGGACTCTCAAAAAGCCTATGTTGAAAATTTGGAGAAAAATTCCCAAAATGACTGTTTTTACAGCTGCATTGCACAGTTCCTACGGACGCCGTGAAGTTCGCCAATTTTCAATATTTTCACTCTAGATTTCAACATTGCCATTTTACCACACCTCCTTATGAGCAGTATAGCTGTCATTTTCACATCTTGCCCAAAATGTTTCCTTGAGTAGCGCACAATGACCAGTCGTTGTGCTTGAGAAATCAATGTATAGGACATTAAGAAAACCACAGTGACACTGTTCATGAGCAGAGGTCTTAAAATGGCTATGTTGAAAATCTGGTGAAAAAATTCCTAGAAATGACTGTTTTATGAGCGTATGTTGTGCAGTTCGTATGCACGCTCGTAAGTTTGCGAATTTTCTATATTTTCACTGAAGATTTTCCACATTGCCATTTTATTACACTTCCTTATGAACAGTACAGCTGCCATTTTTCACATGTCGCCCAAAATGTGTTTCAGCACATGTAGCGCACAATGGTGCAGTTGGTGTGCGAAAGCAATGTTTGAGGCAGATTAAGAAAATCACAGTTACACTGTTCAAGAGCAGAGGTCTTAAAATGGCTATGTTGAAAATTTGGTGACAAAAGTCCATAAAATGACTGTGTTATGAGTGAGCATTGCGCAGTTTCCACGCACCATCGTAAGTTCATGACTTTGTAATATTTTCAGTCCAGATTTTCACCAGTGGCATTTTTCCACACTTCCTTATGAACAGTACAGCTGTCATTTTTCACAACATGGCCAAAATGTGTTTTCACACTTTCAGCGCAGAGATGCGTGGTTGCTGTGGGAAATCATTGTTCAGGACAGATAAAGAAAATCACAGTGACACTGTTCATGATCGGAGGTCCCAAAATGCCTGTGTTGACAATCTGCTGTAAAAAATCCCCACCTAATTACATTATGGGTGTACGTTGCACAGTTTCTATGCACGCTCGTAACTTCACCAGTTTTTTTAATATTTTTACTGCAGATTTGCAACATTGCCATTTTTTACACCTCCCCATGAACAGTATAGCTGTCATTTTTCACATCCTGTTCGGAATGTGTTTTTGCACCTGTGGTGCTAAATGCCGTAGTCGCTGTGCATAAGCAGCTTTCGGCTAACAAACTGATATTGCCACTGTTCATGAGGTGGGGGTCACAAAAAAACATGTTCAAAATTTGGAGTGAAAATACCAACGAATGCCTGAGGTGTTAGGGTTTCCAACCATAACACCCCACCCTGTAGAGAATGACAAGCATCAGGGGTGTGACTTGGGATTCTTGCCTGTAATGCTCATACCATTTCACAACCTGCAGCCAGTGAGAGGCATCGAGGTATGCCTTGGACTCTTCCACCCCAAAGTTCACCCCATTCTCCTATACTGCACCCATCTCACTGTATTTTCTGATGGAATGGGCTGCGCATAAGGGCTAAAGACTCCAAGGCACACCGTGACACTTGTCAGTGTCTGCAGGGTAGGGTGTGGTGAAATGGCGTGGCCGTTATGCCTGATGACCCAAAGGCACACCCCAATGCCTGTCACTATCTGCAGGGTGGTGGTGGGGTTGGCTTCAGTTCAATACTTCACTGCAGCTCTGTAACTTCTACACTACCAATGCCAATGCCAGCAAGCAAACATTCGGCATTGACAAATGCTTGTTTTTTTTGCATCCTATTTTCCTTTTTGCACTTTTTAACAGTATCTTTATTTCTGTTAATGCTTGCCTCAGTAGGATTATTCTCCATTATTTTGTATAACCCTTTTTTCTTAGATATTAGTTTCTGTAGTTTAGGTTTTAACCATGGACGCGTTTTCCCTTTTTTATTATATATTTTCTTCTTTGGAATGAACTTATCTGCAACTTTATATATTTTAGTTTTGAATATAGTCCAAGCCTGCTCAGTACTTTTCTCTTTTAATTCTCTACTCCAGTTCTAGTTCTGTAGGATCTGCCTACATCCTTCAAAATCTCCCGTTATAGTCAAACATTTTTCTTGTGTGTTTGTCAATAAATTAACCCCTATTGGTATTAAACAAAATGGCATTGTGATCACTATTTGCTAAGGGGTCATTATTTCATAGCTACATTCTGCTTCAAAGTTTGTAAACATCAGATCCAACACATTGTCCCCTCTGGTTGTTTTTTCCACTTGTTGTTCCAAACTACACTCAATGGCCAGATTTTCAAAAGCCAGAGAATGACGCAGGGTGCCTGCGACAAAAACAACTGACGCAAGGAGCAGGATGCATTAAACCAAAAACAAGTCTGCATGTGCCAGAGTGGCTTGCCCCATGCTTGCGCCAAAAAAAAAATGCCTGCACTATGTTGGAAGGGATGCCTGTATCACTGAAATGATGCACCATCTCCTTATTTGGGATTTTCAAAGAATGCAAGTCCTGTCCTTGTGCTTAAGATGCCTGTCACCGTTAGACCAGCCAGAGCTTGTCTAAGGGACACTAGAAAATATAAAGAGACCCAAAGCAGGTGGTTAAACCTGAGTATGCTACTATTAAGGGCCAGTATTCTCCTGCAGGACTAGTTAAGAACATTTTGGGGGCTTAGTTTTGGCCATTTCATCTGCTGTTTTGTTTTACTTGGCTTGCGTCATTCTCGTCTTTTGCATCATTTTTCACTCAACTTGCACCATTTTTTTGACTCAGCTTGCACCATTTTTGTTACTCAGCTTGCACCATTTTACTCAGTTTGCACCATTTTTGTACTCAGTTTGTCATTTTCATTCCTTGAGTCATTTTTTGACTCAACTTGCACCATTTTTGTTACTCAGCTTGCACCATTTTTGCACTGTTTGCATCATTTTCATTCCTTAGAAACATAGAAACATAGACTTTGTTGGCAGATAAGGACCGCTTGGCCCATCTAGTCTGCCCATTTCCCTACCTACAGGATAGACCGCAGATCCTAGTTAACCAATAGCCTATTTCTTCCTACCCCCCACAAGAATTGCCTTATGTCTGTCCCATGCATTCTTGAATTCTCCCACAGTTTTAGACCCCACAACTTCCTCAGGAAGGCTGTTCCATGCATCCACTACCCTCTCTGTGAAATAATACTTCCTCACATTGCCCCTGAACCGCCCCCTTCTATCTTTAAATTGTGTCCCCTTGTTCTTGCATGTCTCTTTTTCTGAAAGATGCTACCCTCTTGGACTTTGTTGATTCCACTGAGGTACTTAAAAGTTTCTATCATGTCCCCCCTCTCCCTTCTTTCCTCAGGGGTATACATATTAAGCTCCTTTAGTCTCTCCTCATACGGCTTCTCTTGCAGACCCTGCACCATTTTAGTTGCCCTCCTCTGGACTGCCTATATCCTGTCTATGTCTTTGTGGAGATGGGGTCTCCAGAACTGGATGCAGTACTCCAGATGGGGTCTCACCAACTGTCTGTACATAGGGATAACAACTTCCTGTTTTCTGCTGCTGATGCCTCTCCCTATGCATCCCAGTATACCCCCAGCCCTCCCTTCTGCCTTCTCACATTGTTTGCTAACCTTAAAGTCATCTGATATGATTACCCCCAGGTCCCTTTCCTTTTTTGTTGTTGTTACTACCTCCCCCCATTGTATATTCTTCCCCTGGATTCTTGTTTCCCAGGTGCATTATTTTGCACTTCTTTGCATTGAATCCTAGCTGCCATACTTCTGACCATTCCTCCAACCTTGCCAAGTCCCTTCTCATCCTTTCCACGCCTCCTTGTGTATCAAAGGAGTCCTTGAGTCATTTTTTTGACTCAACTTACACCATTTTTGTTACTTAACTTGCACCATTGTTACTCTGTTTGCAGCATCTGTGTACTCATTTTGCTTCATTTTCATTCCTTGAGTCATTTTTTTGACTCAACTTGCTTCATTTTTGACTCACCTTGCACCATTTATTTTGGCACAGCTTGCATCATTCTCATCCCTTACACCATTTTGTTGATGCAGTGGACCTCTTGTGTCAATTTGGGGGACTTTGTCACAAAGAACACTTTTTTTGCAAAATAGGGAACACAGTATTTGGCTTACCTAGATCTGACTCAAGCTGGTTGTTTGACGCAGCTTGCTTGAGTCTAAGGGCCCTTTGAAAATCCAGCCCAATGACTTTATCCAAAAATGTATTCCCTGTTTTAATAGTAGCTTTATTTTGTTTCCAGTTGATTTCTGGCAAATTATAGTCCCCTACAATCACAGTATTACATGTACCAGTCGCTAAATGAAATATTTCAGAATATAACTCAATTGTTTCTGTGTTCATGGTGTCTGGTGGAATGTAACAGTTTCCCAATATTATGGGCCTATCCATCATATTTATTGATTTTTATCAATACTGATTCTGTTTTGAAATTATCCTTAGGATCCCATTCACAACATTTTAAAGTTTCCTTATAATACATGGCAACACCACCTCCTTTCTTATTTGATCTTTGTCTACTAAGTACATGGCATCCACTAATATGAACATGCATATGAACATGCCAGCAGAAGCAGGCCTATACGGTCTATCGAGTCTGCTTGAATATGCGGCTAGCCCCTCCATTTGCAGCTGCTCAACCCCCCTCCCCACTCTTCATCTTAACACCCCCCCGTACCCTGTCCCAAGCCCTCTTAAAGCTACCCACTGTTCTACAGGAAACCACCTCCTCAGATATATTCCACCTGTCCATCACCCTTTCTGAGAAGAAATGTCTCCTGATTTCCTTCCTGAATCTTCCCCCCCCTCCAGCCTCAGCTTATGACCTCTCATGTCCCTCCCTCCCTCTTCTAAGCTGGAGGATCTCTCCTGCATTCACCTTATTTATCCCCTTCAGGTACTTGAAGGTTTCAATCATATCCCCCATCCCTCCTTTCCTCCATGGAGTACATGCTTAGCTCACCTAATCTACCCTCGTAGGTCTTCCCCTCCAGTCCCTGGATCATCCTTGTCACCCTACATTGCACCCCCTCCAACAATCTGATATCCTTCTTCAGGAACAGTTGCCAGCACTGCATACAGTACTCCAGGTGAGGCCTGACCAGGGACCTGTATAGGGGAAGGATCACCTCCCTACTCCTGGAGAAGATTCCCCTCGCTATACATCCCAACATTCTATTGCCCTTTGCTGCCGCCTTCCTGCACTGAGCAGAGTTGTTCATGCTGCCCGTTATAACCTATACTCCTCTATACTTTCCAGTTGCACCCCCCAGCTGATAGTTCCTCCCCTGTTTCTATCCCATTCATTTGTATAGTATCTCTCCACCAGGTTTCCTGAGCAGCTATGATATCTGATTCCATAGCTGTGATTCTTATTCTTAATTTGTCCATTTTATTATTTAAGCTACATGCATTTAATATTAGAATGGTTAAATTTGTCTTCATCCTACACGTTTTATTTTGGTTTTTTTTTAGTTTCTTTTCAGCCTCCTGTACCTTTGTCTCTGTGTTGGACCCAACACCCCAGATACTAGTTTAAAGTTCCTGTAGTTATCTCATTTAGACACTCCCCCAGTTTTTTGGTGCCCATTTTACTTAGGTGCAAGCCATCTTTGCATACCACTGACTCTGTCCCCTGAATAGCTCCACATTTTTTAGAAAAAAGAAATGTTCTTTGAGAGTCCAATCATCCAGCCATTTATTCATTTCTATAATATCCCTTTCTTTCTTATACACATTTCTTAATACTGGTAACATCTCTGAGAAAACAACATTGCAATTATAAGTTTTCAATTTCCTTTCCAACTCCATGAAATATTGCTTTATAGTGTCTGTCCAGAGGCCTTTTTCCAGTATCATTGATTCCCACATGCACCACTATTGTCTTCTCGCCTTCTTCTGAACTGTTCGTCACCTCCTCCAAATTTTATTTATTTTTCATTTATTCATGTTTCAGAGATACAATGAACTATAATGTTGCAGATCTTCACCCTTGGGAAACATGATACCATATTTTTTTCTTTATTTTCCTGGCAAATAATTCTGTCAGTGTATTTCACTATAGAATCTCCTATGAAAATGTTTTGTTTATCCTGGAATTTATTTACCGTACTTGGCACAACCTTTATTTCCTGACAGCCATCACTTTCACTTAAAGCGGAGTACCTATTTGTTATTTCAATATGACTGTAATTTTGTTTGTGCTGATAAATATCCATCCTGTGGCCATTCCTGATCTTTCTAGGTTGAACTAGTGACCATTCTGCTTCCTGATGGTACTCCCCTTCCTTTCTGTCCCTTTTTCCAGTTTCTATAGGCATGCCAGTATTTATGACGTTTATATTTATTTCTGATCCATGTTCACTCCTTATGTCATCTGGATTAACCTCTGTAGTCATACTATCTATGAACGTTTCCAGGTCTATAAGTTCCTGCAGGTGCTTTAGTTCTGTCTTATGCTTATTTACTTCCTCCTTCAGTTGAGTTATTTGCTCACAGTTGGGGCATCCATGTAATCAGCCTTGTATGTTGCTATCTCCAGTTTCTTGTAGCAGATATGTACACAATTTACGTATTACCCCGATATTGGCCAATGCAATATATATGTGAAATGCGTATGTAACCCCTCCATAGTTATGATTCAATGAAACTCTATATTACTTAGATGTTTTGTCTTTGGCCAGTTACACTAATGCCTTTTACAAATCCAGTAGTCCTAGATACACAAATTAAAAGGCCTCACCTGGTTTGTTTTGAAGTCCTGGCCACTCTGACCCAACTGCTCTGGCGGGGTTCCATTATGCTGAGGTGACAAGAAATGTGTCAACCATCAGCACAGCAACAGCACAACACTGCCAATTGGTGTTGTGCCGTCGCTTGGGGAACAAGTGTTTTCTGTGGGGGGCTTTGCCCCCCACACCCCATGCGGGGGCTCTGCCCCCATACCCCCTGTTCTTTAGATTACTAACTCCAGTCGGAGTTAGTTGGAGGAGGGGGACAAACACCCCACTCTGCACACATCTCCATGTGCTGCTCTGTGCGCCCACTAAAGCTCATCCTGCTCGCTAAGGGGTGAGTAAATTATATTGTGTGACCCAGAAGTATCACAGCCAGGTTCACACCATGTCTTAGCCTTCCCAACCCAAATTTCTAATTAAAAGGTAGTACATTAAAACAATAATACATGTCCTGGACACAGAAGTGGACTATGTGCCCTGCTAAAATCCTATGTGTGTGTCAGAAAATAGATTCTGGGCTCCTCTTCAGTTCTTGTAGTTCCTGTGGGAGACCTTGTGAACTACAAGTCTGCCCCCACCCTATCACCACCAGCAGTTTCCCTAGAGACTAACAACAGCAGTCCGTGCCTTAGTTTATGCTCCCAGCACACAATTTCATACACTACACTTCAGTTTCTGTCCCACAGCATGTAGCTGTCTCACAGTCTCCTATCTGGGAATATTCTTAGATGAACAATTAACATTTAATTTCTGTATTCAAAATGTTATAGGTAAATTTAAACAATTATTAGCTTTTTTCCTGTAGAAATAAAGCATATTTTAGCTTATCAATTTGTAAGCAACTGGGGAACTCATTATTTTTTGTCACAACTGGATTACAGGGACTGATTATATGCTAAGGCAATATCTGCACTACTAGGTGCACTTGGTCCCTTGTAACATAATGTGCTCAGATTCATAACAGGCCTTCCTTGGAAAACTCATCACATCAGCTGCAGTTGGATGGGTTTCCTTATACGTTTGAAGGCAAATACATTGGAACATTTTTGTGTATAAATTTGCATTGGGGCAGTTCCTTCTTATCTCTTAAATTTGTTGCAATTTAAACCACACAATAGCTACATCCATAGATCTGCAGTACTTACTAAGTACTTGGTGCCTAAACATAGAACAAAATATGGAGAATTTACTCTTTCACTGTCTGTGCCATGCACATGGGTTGAAAGACAGAAAAAGTTACAAATTACCACTCTCTTACCTATTTTGCATTTTAAGACTAATATTAATAGATTTTTGTACAGTCGCTGTAATTGTTATAGGTAAACTTTGTAAAGTTTATGGTATATTGTACTGTATATAGATATAAATTGTTTGTAACTGTATGTTATGTCTTTTTTTTATTTTTATGTTGGACGAAATTGTAAAAGCGAGTTTACTCTCAACTTGCTTTCCAATAAATGTTGATTGATTGATTGCCTCATTGACTGACCATGCTGCACAGAGACTGTGCCACAGCATCCCTACCCTTCAGTATGCATCACTGGTGGATGATGGACGGCCTGATCAAAATCCTACACGCCACCCAAGTGGTTAGTGCAGCAAATGCCTATATCAGCCAGGCAATACTGCTGATTCATGTGTTCAGGAAGGCATATATCTGAGAGCAATTTGAATGGAATGTTGACATTGCAGTCAGTGGTCTGATAGAAGGGATGACTAAATGCATGTCCATAGGCCAGCAATTGTCCTGCATGATGGAATCCAAGGTGTATGTTTGGTTACCATGTTAGATCCCAGTTATAAGCATGAGTTTGTACCACTTCTTAACTGGGGAAATTCAGAGGTGGGCTTGTGCTCATACATATGGTGTTTGCAGCCTGAAGTTATCTGTTTTTCTTTATAAGTCAGCTACTGACACTGTAGACCATGCACTGCAACAGGGTGCTTGCACACTCTTTTTCATCCCCCACACTGCTAAAATGAAGTCAGATAACAATGACTGAAAAGCAAACATCTACCCCCTTTTGATAAAAAGTATGATGGAGTGAGCAAGTTTTAGTAAAATTTGAGGTCAGTTTTCTTCAACAAAACTGCAACAGCTCTACAGAGCAGCAGATCAGATCTTCTTGTCTTTCTCAATTGTGATATCAAAATTCTGGCTAAAATATTAGCTAATAGATTAAAGAGAGTCCTGCCCTACATGATCCACCCTGATCAAGTGGGGTTTATGGAGGACAGGCACTCTGCGTATCATTTCCGTAAGCTCGCACAAATCTTCTCTGTATCCAGGGATTTGAAGTTTCCAGCAGGGCTCCTCTCCCTGGATGTAGAGAAGGCATTCGATAGAGTTAACTGGCAGTTCCTTTTCTTATCTATGTCCAGATTTGGCCTCTCACAGAGATTCATCCAATGGGTCTCCTCACTTTATCAAAACCCAAAGGCTCGAATTTACTGTAATGGGGTGTTTTCCAGATCATTCTCTCTATCATCTGGCACTAGGCAAGGTTGCCTTCTTTCCCCCTCACTGTTTAATATCTACCTTGAGCCCCTGCTATCCAGAATAAGCCACCTTGGAGGGGTTAGGAGTATCCAGATAGGTACATAGGAGCTTAAAATCTTGGCTTATGCTGATGATATTTTGCTGCATCTAGTATACCCTGTCCAATCTTTTCCCATTGTATTTTCATTGATATCCAATTATGGTGAGCTGTCCAACTACAAGGTTAACTTAGGTGAGACAACAGCCTTTCCACTTAACCACAGGCTCACTCTGAGGGATATTTCACCATTAGAAGTATAATGGAATCCCCATAGCCTTAAATATCTGGGGCTTGTGCTAACCAGACAAGAAACCTCTATGAAGAAACTAAATCTGGAATCTCTCTTATTAACTATTCAACAGGACCTTCACAGATGGCAGTCTCTCCCAGTATCACTTTGGGGGAGAATTAACATTGTTAAAATGAATATACCACCCAGGCTGTTCTACCCCCTTAGCATGCTCAATTTGTGGATCCCTCTTGCCTAGTTCAGGAAGGTACATACAGTCATCTCCTCCTTTATTTGGTAAGAGAAATGGCCTAGATATGCATATAATAAGTTGGCAACCTCAACTCCAAAGGATGGTCTGAAGCTACCCCACTTCAATTTGTAATTTTGGGCCAGTCCAGTGGCTAAGTATATGAGGTGGCTCACTCCCCAAGCAGAGCTTGCTGCAAGCAGCAATGTTCTGACTTGGCTGTTGCTGGAAAGAAGCATGATATCTACTGCTAAGATTTACCCAGAGGCCATGTTGCATATTGCTACAAATTCTCTTCCAGCTTCCCTGGCTAACTCCCCTACTGCTTTATCTATCAGAGTACATGCTCAGATGTGTGCCTTTTTAAGTTAAAAACACACCAGAGACCCCAGACAACCTGTGGTTGGAAATCCTAATCTTAAACTTGGAGGCAAACCCATTCCCTTGACATGGTTTCCTAACCTTAATGGGTTCAGAGTGATAGATTTTTCCCGGGGGGGGGGTTTAGATTCAAGAGGAATTATGCTCCACTTAGGACTGGAGTCAAACCAGATTTATAAAATTTTCAGTTGCGTTTCTTTCTGGTATACCTCTTGCTAGATTTGACAGAGGGCCCAGCTCACAAAGAAAACCTCAATCTGATGTTAATACTGAGTGGTCAGCCGCATCCTATATCAAACTTGTATATGCTCCTAAGGAGCATCACCTTGGATTCTCATGTTGTTATTCTCAGGGCCTGGTCTGCACACTCCCCCGACCTTGCAGAAAGGTGGGAGAGCATCTGGAAAGCCACTCATAGGTACATCTCGCAGGACAGATGGAGGCTTTCCCAGTACCAGATCTTAAATGACATCTACTGGACCCCTGTCAAATCACAGAAAGTGGGCAAGTCTCCTGATATTCTGTGCAACAGGTGTCGACAGGAGGAAGGCTCCCTTAAACTCATTTTCTGGGACTGCCCAGAGATTAAAAAATCATGGTTCCAGATTAAGTATAGAGCCAACCCCTGTTGGGCTTAGGGGATTTATTTACCCCAGAGATATGTCTCCTAGGTGAATTCCACTGGATTCTGTTGCGGAATCGAAGATATCATATGGCACTCCTATCTCTTATTCTGAAGAAGCTTGTTCTATGTCATTGGGTGAATGGGAAGGCCATATCATACCTGGGATGGCTACAGGAGCTCCTCTTCAACCTTAGAGTAGAGCAAATGAGGGCCAGCCTCTGGGGGTCAACGTCCAGATATAAAAGACTTTGGGATGGTTTCCACACTCTTTATTTGCTTCAACTGGGAGGAACACAAGAGGATGCTAGTCCAAGCCATAATGTCCCAGCAATATTGTATTTTACTGGTATGCTAATCCACAGGTTTGACATATTTTTTCAGTCTTGATACAATGTGATGGTGTAATCCTTGCCTAGGGACCTAGTTACTGCTGAGGAGGCCAAGCTGGGGGGTAGGACAAAGGGGGATGAGGGGTGGGTGGAGCCTAACAGCTGTTGATGGAATCTTTATTACAACTCCTATTACAGTTGTACCTTGTCATGGCCTGTATTGTTGGAAATCTCAATAAACTTGAATAAAAAATAAGATCTTGACTTAAATTCCTTACAAGTTCTGGAAGACTGCAAGGAATCATGTTATGTATGTAGATTGTGTCTGAAAAAGCAACCTTGATGTGTCACCAAACAACTCTGGGATAATTATCATAGAAAAACTGTGGCTGCAGATTGTAGGGCACTTCCACAGAAATGGGTGGAATAGCATTCCTTGAGTAAAAACACATAGTCAATTTGAAAGGAGAAATTCAGGCATGGTTTCAGAAGAGACTACTGGTCATCATGGCATCTTTATGGACCTCGAGGTAGGCATGTCAGGGCCATTAGGAAGCAAGTGGGAGAATTTCCAACAAAATGCACTTTCTTGCTTCCACAGAAATTGCACACTGTGCTTGCGGTACATATCCATAGAAATGAATTTGGAACAGCAGCCATGCCACCATTCTGTTTCAGTCCTGCTTTGTGACTAAATAAGCAAACAGCAGACTCCCATTCCAAGGATTCAATGATGAATCCACAGATTGCTTTTAGGATTCCCCAGAATGCCTCAGAAAATTCCAAAATGCATTTCAGAAGTGGAATTGCCAGTCTGCACAAATTCTTCCAATAGAATTCCACATTTCACACAGCACTAGCACTCTCACCTCTTCTGCACCATTTCACTAGCCTGCCTGAAACTGTAGTTAAATATCTTAAGAATTAGCTAACTGCATGAAACAGCATTATTCTCTGATGAGTCTAAAGTTTTCTGATCAGAAGCCACACTTTTCCACATAGATAGAGCTTTCAGTAGCCACTGCTGCAACAGGTAGTGTCCCTGTGAGAGAGACCTGGAAGTGGTAGTGAGATGGGTGCTGCACAAGGGGTTCATTATCTGCAATGTCACTGATTGTGTTTTCTCTATAAAAGGTGTGCACCATAACACCAAAGTACTGAAGTGCCAAAGGGAAACCAAGTTCCTTTCAACCTGCTTTGCTGCTTTCCAAAATGCTAAATCTCAGCATATTCACTGAATTCAGATTCAGCATTGCCCATCCTTGTTCAGACCTTAAACAACACTTGGCCATCAGTTAATGTGTGGCCCCCAAATAAACATAATGTTTCAAATATGGGACAATTTTTGGAGAAATGTCCCTAGAAGCTAAGAGAAATCTTATTTTGGACCACCGTTGGCTCCATGGCTTCTGTTTATTACTCACATCAGGACAATATCTTAACATTGACACACCGTTCATAGCTAGAACTGACAGAAGGTGGGCCAGCCCATTGACAGTGAGGGCTGAGGCACTGAATGCCTCACCTCGCACCACACCGGTGATCTGGGGTCTAGAGTGACCTCGGGCTGCCAGTGGTCGGCAGGGGAGGGAGAGGATAAGCATCCGAAGGAGTGCTCTCCTCTACCGGGAAGGGGAGCGTTGTCATTCCGCTACTTGACTGCCCCATAGTGGAGGCTGGAGGGCAGTGCTGGAGGCCAGGAGATGCAGAAGTGCAGTTGTGTGTCATGCGCATGCCTCCACACACACACACACATGTTCATGCTGCAAGGGGGAGGGGGAATACGGGGAAGAAAACAGAAGAAGAAACGGAAACAATAATATGGAAAAAAAAACTGACAGAAGTGTATTTCATATACAATGATATATGAGGTGGTATGTGTAACAAGAATTTTACACACACCTGAGATGGTGGATGCTACATAAACCCAGAGAGAGAAGCTCGAGGGGTTTATCTTGGCATCCGACACACGAGGGTGTGCATAAAATTCAAGTTTCTACACCACCCAATATTTTATTTTATATAATTGTTGGGTTTCGCTTTTTCACTACAGCAATTATATTAAATAAAAGACATTCCTGTCTGACCATGATCTGGTTGGGTTTTGCCTCTGTCCGCTGTCACCTGCCAAAAGTTTACTTCTCTTTTTTTCCCTTAGTAGCTGGTTTCTTTACCTGTTTTACTGCAGTGATTAAAAAAAAAAAAAAACTTACTGCCAAGTTTGAGTTGTGGTTCAGGCTCCAACTCCATTGGCAAGACAAGGCTGCAAATAGTGGGAAAGGAAGAGCTGTGGCAGGCACATGTGCAGAGTGAGAGAAACCCAGCATGTGTTTGCCATTATAAACACTACTTTGTAAAGGCAAATTATGAAACAGGTTTCCCTAAGGAAAAAAGCAGAACCCAATTATTATATATGTAATTATCTATATTCTATATAACAGAGGCTATTTTGAATTATTTATTTATTTAGCTTTTGTTGACCGGGTAAGTACACTGGACAAATCCTGCCTATTTTCAGGCACGACCCAGGGAAGGGGATACAGATGAATGCCAACTGACCTTGAACCAGATTAATCTGTTGGTGGTATTTTTTAGTGAAAGGGAGGAAATTTGGCCAGGGCACCGGGGAAATTCCCCTACTCTGTCGGTAGGGGGACTTGATGTCTGATGTGGTGTCAGTCTTCTTTGGGTCTGCGATGGAGAAGGACGTGGAGGAGCATGGAGTGCTCGATGCACCATTATTGCCTGAAGTTGGTGAGGTGGAGACCTTTTTTGATGCTGCTGCTGTTCGCTTAGAGGAGGGAATTGATAATCTCGAGAGAGCTATGGATCGAGTTGCCATTCCGGCAAAAGTGGCTATGGAGTCGGGACCGATTTCTCACCCTGTGCTAGAAACTGCAAGTATTTCTTTACCTTCCTCTATGGCTCCTGTTTCTGTGCCTAATGTGGAGATTTCGGAGATGGAACTTGCTACTACTGCGCTCCCAATTGCCCTGAGTGATTCTCCTGTATCTGGTGGGAGTTATCTGGTAACAACGATAGCCCAGAATACTCACTCCATGGGTGTGTCAGAGGAACAGCCGTGTGCTGCGTTCATGCGATCACCTGCAGTTTTTCAAACTGAACACCTTAAGCAAGAAGGTGTCTCGACATTTTCCTTTTCTGCTACTTCCTCAGAACCCCATACTTCTAAACTGGCAGTCCCGCGGAAGGGGTGGGCAGACTCGGTGCCTGAAGAGCTTGAGCCATGGTCGGTGGATCAGTCCCTAAAGGCGGCAGGATGGGTGCGCTCACCTGTCTCCCAACAGTGGACTTTGGGGTTTGCCCCGATTCGTATTCCGGGTGTCGATATCTCTGCAAAATCCCCGGTGCCTGCTAATGTGGCTTCTCATACTACCTGTGTGATTCCAGGTGATGTTTCAGATTTACACTTGGATAGGGACTTGGAATTGACTCCTGATCCTAAGCTAAACTTTACACTGATGGCTGCATTGAGTGGGGATTCTAAGTCTGCCGGTGTCCCTCTAGGTCGCCCTGCAGAGTCTCCCCCTTTGACTACTACTAACTCCTTTGCTCAATCTTCAGGGGAAAATCATACCAATCAATCTAAGACTTATGCTTCTTTTTTTAAGAAGAAAGTGCTCTCTGCAAAATGTCACAATGCTGTTCGAATCATCTATATGGGTGGTCTTGATGTTTTTCCTGATAGGGAATATGTAGGAAAAACTTTACTTAAACATAGTCTACAGTTTTTAGCTACTGAGTTATATGCTCTTATTCATGTATCTGGGGAGAGTTCCTTTGATGTCAGCTTTAAACTGCAGACTGGGTTGGAGGCCTTTTGGGTCCAGTATACTAAAGTAAAGAACACACCTTTGTGGGCCACTTTTGAGGTCATTCCTCTTACTAGACCTGCTCAAAAAAATTTTACAGTTTTGTTTCGCAATGAGGGTGTGAGTGTGACTGATTTACCTTTTTGGCTTAAGCAGTGTTGTACTGCGTTGAGGGCTCCTGATGCCATTTTCGATAATGAAAACATTTGGTCAGGGGGTTGGAAGATTCGGGTTGTTTTGAATGAAATGAATGGTTCTTTGCAACATTTACCAAATCCTTTCTATTTGGGGGGTGAACGTGGCATTTTGTTCTACCCAGGCCAACCCAAAACTTGTTATAAATGTGGTGACCTGGGACACCTTAGTAGTACCTGTGGTAAGATACGTTGCTCCCTGTGTGGTAACCTAGGTCACATGTCTATGCATTGTTCAGAGACAGTGAGTTGTAATCTGTGTGGACTTTCTGGTTATTCCTATGGGGAGTGTGAACAAGCTGCTTCTGCTAAATCTGGATCTGGGGATTTGGAAGAGCAAAGATTGCCTGTGGCAATTACCTAGAGGGCACATGTGTAGTCTGGGGGAGCCCCTCTACAACCCGGTCCTAGACCTTCTTCTGATTTCTCCACATTACCCCCTCCTCCAAAATTCTGCTCTGACCCCCCACTGTTAAGGTGGGTCAGGTAGTGACTGTGTTCGCTGAGACAGACACATCCCCTCCTGATGATATGGCCCTTCCTTTACAAAATCCGGGAATTTTGCCAGTACTACCCATACCTCCTTCTCTAGACATGCCGCCCTCACCTCCCCCAATGGACTCTGCTGTTGACCCTGAACAAAGGGTGACTCGCCATTGGAGTTGGAGGCAACCCACTCCAAAAGTTCATAAGATTTCAGAAACTCAAACTTCTCATAGATATCAACCACTTTATTTAGAATATGATTTAATGGACAAAAGCTCTGAATTTTCTTCAGAGGGTTCCCTTTGTGCTGACATATGTTCAGATTCAGAATCCAGTGAACTGGGTGATGTGAGTGAGAAGACTGCGGGTCCCCTGAAAGGGAAGCCTGCTCCTAAAGCGAAGAAGAAACGGGCCTCAGGTGCTGGCAAAAATAAGATGCACAAACTACCTTGAGTTTTTAAATGGGTCAACTCAGCCGGCTGACATTTTTGACAATGTCAATAGTATTAAAAACCCCAAAAAACGTAGTGGAGTTTTTTCCCATTTGATGTCCACTAATGCTGATGTTATCTTTTTGCAGGATACTAGACTGCACACAGCCATTGAGGTTGGTGCTGCCAAACGTGACTAGTACAGGGGTCCCTCATACTGGTCCACTGAATTGGGTTCATGCTCCAGGGTGGGGATTTTGTTTAATTTACATTTTCAGCTCCTAAAGTTGTTAAATTTGATTCCTGGGAGGGTTCTCCTTTTAGATATTAAGGTGTGTGACACTTATTTCAGATTGATTAATATTTATGCACCACAGTCAAATGCTGAGAGAGTGGATGTTTTTCTTCAACTTCGCCCCTTTCTTTTTTCTGCACAAGCTGTGCTTTGGGGTGGTGACTTTAATTGTGGCCTCACAACTCATGATCTCGGGAGTGGCACTTCCACCAAAAACATTTTTTGCGATATGTCAGTTTTGAATTCTACCATACAATTGGCCCAGTTGAAGGATGTCTACAAATCATTTCATAATCGGGGTGTACCTACGTTTCAGAGGGGTATGCATGCCACCCACATTGACTTCTTTTTTCTCAGTAAAGGGATTCCTGTACAAGTTGCCCAGGTAGATTCTGTAGCTTATTCTGATCACAAGGCACTATCCATTGTGGTGGGCTCATGTGACCTCCCTCATGGCCCTGGTCTTTGGAAATTTAATACTTTACTGCTTTCTGAGGGGTCAATTCACCATCAGTTATTATATTTGTTGTGTGGGAAGAAAACATTATTTGAGATGTTTGGTAATCCTTTTCTGTGGTGGGATAGTCTTAAATCTGATTTACGGGCCCTCGTATTGCTTGCCAGCAAACATGTTTCCGATTCTGAGAAATTGAGATATCAGAAGCTTAGGCAACAGCTGCAGCATTTGATGAGTTTGGCATATACAACTAAACATGATTATGGAAAACAGATTTGGACTATTCAGCGTCAGATGCAGGATTTTCATGAAAGACAAATGGCATCTCTAACCATGCAGCAGAGTTTTGATACACAGGGGTCTTTGGCCAGAGTTTGCCCTTTCATTACCTGCTCCACTTGGATTAAGCGAAAGACAATGTCAGCTGTGTGGGATTCTGATATGTCAATTGTTACTAAGCAATCGGATGTCATGACAGTTGTGTCTAGTTATTTAGGGAAGCAATTTGATAAACAGCCCACTGATGCTGCTGCCTTTTCATGATAGTTTAATTTATTAGATATCCCTACTTTATCTAGTTCTGTGGCCACTGTCTTGACCTCAGAAATCTCTCCAGGAGAGATCCTAGAGGCAGTTGTGGCACTACCCAAAGGGAAGGTACCTGGACAAGATGGTCTCCCATCAGAACTATATAATCTTATTGTCCCTTATATTTCCTGGGAATTTGCTCATGTTTATAATTTTATGTTAAATGAGGAATATTTTCCATTTAACACAACTATAGGAATTGTAACCCTATTATATAAAAAGGTGTTCGGGAAAATTTGGATAATCGGAGGCAGATTTGCCTTTTGAATGTAAATTTTAAAATCCTTATGAAAATATTGGCATGTCGGTTATCTGTGGGTGCATCGTGCACTATATCCCATGTCCAGTCCTGTGCTGTCCTGGGAAAGGTGATAGCAGTCCAGCTTTTGTTACTGAGAGAAGTTTTTGAATCTGGCTCACTAGACCCTACTAGTGGTTTGGTGGTTTCTTTGGATCAGAGAAAGGCTTTAGACTCTGTGAATCATGACTTTTTATGGGTAACATTGCACCGTTATGGTATCCCCGATTCTTTTATTGTCTGGTTAAGCTATTTATTGTTTTGTGTTTATTGGGCCACTGGTGAATGGGTTCTTGGGGCCCCTGGTTCCTGTAAAAAGAGAAGTACATCAGGGCTGCCCCTTAAGTCCTTTGTTGTTTGTTTTTTGTATCGACCCCCTACTTCGGCTGTTGAATGATATTCGTTTTTTTACTCCTGTCATGATTTCTGGCTGTCATGCACCTTGGACTATGGCAGCTTATGCTGATGACAGTTATTTGCTTGTTAAGTCTTCTGTCGATCTTGACAGAGCACTTGAGTTTTGTGCTTATTATGGTACTTCTTCCAGTGTACATTTAAATAAAGATAAATGTGTAATTAGATGTCTTGGGATGGAATTGTCCGCCACAGATTTGACCGGCATCCCGGTGATGAATGGACCTATTATGATTTTGAGAATTGCTTCTGATACTGGTAGACAAGATCTTTTTAATTGGGATTTGAAAATCACACAGGGGAAAGCTTTGGTCGAAGGTTGGAATAGGTGCAGTATGGGGAAACTTAAGAGGATATACTTGATTAAGACTTATTTGTTACCTCTTTTTTTATATGTCAGCATGATCTTTCCTCCTCCTAAAGAACGGGAGGCTACCATTTACGGTTTGTTTTTCCAAGCGATTTGGTGTAGCAGATTAAACCCCATAAAATGAAATGTTTTATACTTAAAGGTGTCAGATGGAGGTCTTAATATGGTTAATCTAGTATTGTTTTTCTTTATTCAATTTCTGTTTTCTAATCTTTGTCCAATTTGTGGTCAACTATCCACTTGGTGGTCACCTTTGTTTGAAATTAAAATTCAGGCCTGGTATGGTGGTTGGGTTTCAAATTCATTAAAAGTTTTTAAATCTGTTCCGTTCTCTCCCTTTTATTATAGAGTAATTTTTGTGCATCTCAAACGATGGGGTATCATGTCTCAACATATATTGCATTACTCAAAGAAGCTGTTATACTCTGTTGTACAGGACAGTTATTTTAGTGAATGCATTACCTTCCCTGTGTGTCCCCCTTCCTCGACACCTGATCTTGTGCGATTGCTTCGCAATAAAAGAGTGCCTTGCAAATTTTGGGATGTTTTGTGGCTTTGCTGCCACGAAAAATTGAATGTAAAGGCTAACCAGAAACATAAAGCCTTGAATGAGAGGCTCTGTATCAGACCACAATGCTTGGCACAATCTGAAACTATGCATCTTTTATTCTTTACGTGCTCATTTATTTAATCCTTTTGGTCCTATTTAGCTACTTGTTGGTATATGTTGCCTTTTATTTTGGTCTCTTATGAGACATTGATTTATGGTGTATATGGCAGGGAATGGTCTCACTGGGACTCCTGTACATTGACTGTGTTATTTTCTATTATTAAATGATATGTTTGGAATGCCCGCTGTTTATTTACATTACAACAAAAATTACTGACATATGAAGATCTTGTTGGGAGTATTTCCAAAGAAATGCAATGTCTGTATTATAAAGAAAAATCTTATCAAACTGATGAGTATATTAGGAATGTATGGAAGAATCTTCCCTGGATCACTGATTTGGATGTTCCTATCACTTAAAGCCATGAATTTTGTTTAAATTTATTTTTACTGTTTTCTATTGTTGTGATGGTTTGCAGTATTTAATAAAAACAAAATTCCCCTACTCTTTTGAGAAGTGCCATGGGATCTTTTAACATCCACCTGAACTATCACAGGAACAGGCAGATGGGACCTCGGTTTAACATCTCATCTGAAAGACGGCACCTCAGGAGTGCAGCACCCCCTCATGTTGCACTACAGTGTCAGTATTGGGATATTGATCCAAGTGCCTGGTGTGGGGATAGAACCCACAGCCTTCTGATCTCCTGGCCTCAGAGGTGAGTGTGCTGCCTGCTGAGCCACTGACACCGGTTCATTGACAGAGGTACTTTAACAGACAACATAATACATATGGTCTAGAACCACATACATTCTGGATCTCTGAATTTGAATTCTTGGAGCACAATCTTCAAAGAGCTTTTAGTTATTAGATTTTTCCTGCAAACAGAACCGTTTCTTAGATTTATATAATTCAGTGTTATATTGAGGGTTGATTTGCTTTGACATAAAATAATCTTCACATATAATATATGTATCTGTAGATATCTGCCCGATAATCTTTATTTGAATGGGTCAGGGGATAACAACTTGTGTGATTGAGTGCTTGTTGCAAAAGTTTTGACTGATCACTGTCTCATGACTGAGACTACCACTGCCATGAAGATGCCATTGAGATTTTCTGAATAAAAAAAGAAACCCCTGTGCAGAGTGTTCTACCTACGGAAAAGCCAGATGTCTCTACCCATATGGTTAAATACACCTTAGGAGAAAGTGATAGTTGCCAACCTCTACATGGAGTGAGAGAAAGAGGAGATAGAGAGACTGGTTCAGGTGGAGGAGGAGAAGAAGATAGAAGAACAAAGGCATCAAGCACTAGAGATGTAGCATGGTACCCATTTATGGTACATGGGGAGGGGGGAAAGGATGAGTTGTCTGCTACACCTGAACCATAGAATTACTGTATATCACTTTTGTTTGTTGGGCCAGAAGACAGCAATGTGTATGACTTAGAGTCTGTATAACATTATGGTTTTGGCCTTTTATTGTCTGTCTCTTGAACAAGACACCTGCCCTCACAGTAATGTTCCTGAGCTTGGCCATATGACTAAGGGCCCCCCAAGAAAGAGTTCAAGCCTTGGAGGTGCCAGAGAGACTTGGCCCATATATCTAAAGGAACCTTAGGAGAATGTAACTTTCACCACCTCTCAAAAGCAGAAAGAGAATGGTGAGCATTTGCATCCAGCTAACAGATCAATAGCCTACTCCCCTGTGGAGAAAATCTTTGTAGAACTAAGGATTTAGGATGCCCTCCTCATGATCATCCATATTTATTATGTAGGTCTTGGAATGCCTAAATTCTTTTCAATCAGGGGCAAGCATGCCCTGCTCAAAAATTCAGGGTAACATCCCATCACCACCCTTGGATTACCCTGGAAATCACTGATCTGTGCAAGTCACATGATCTCACCTGGTCACGCTACAAACCTTCTTATGCCTTTCCTGATCTCCTCAGGTATCGGTCTAGCAGGAATTCCTGTACCAAGCCTGAAAGGACTGGGAAATTACAATAATTCAAGGCTAACCTCCAGTATAACCTCAACAACCCTTGAAAGTTCTGGAAGGTAATTCACTCCCTTTTTGACCCTCCCCCCCCAGTCTGGCCCCTCAGCTTTTCTGATTAATGGTTCACCCACATCTGACCCCTCCTCTGTTGCTTCACTCTATAATGAGTTTTTCACCACTTGTGCTCTTCCTCTTCTGCCCTGCCTGACAGCATTTCTTCACACCACATTCCTTTTTCCTCTCCTCCTGAGTCTTGCTGGCCTTTCACTTCCAGCTGCCAACTGGTTCTGTTCTTTTCTCATGGGTCATCTCCAGTCAGTGAATGTACCTAATGCCCTGCCACCTCCTCTTCCCATCCAGGCAGGGGTCCCACAGGGCTCAATCTTAGGTCCCATACTCTTCTCCATCTTCCTAAATGACCTCCCTCTGTTTGTGCCAACTTGCATATACACAGTTACGCAGATGAAACAGGCATCTACACTTCTGGCTCCTCTGCCATGGATGTGGAAGGTCTGCTACAGCTAGACTTCCACAATGTTTACAATGGTTTCAGTCTAACCAACTTCTGGTCAATACTAAAAAAAACAATATCCATGACATTTGGCACCAGCCCAAAACTGTCCAAGCTCTCATCTGTGCCCAGTTTGTCCACCTTGGATGGCTCCCCAATTAAAGTGGTTCCCTCCTTCAAGTACCTCGATGTACAGCTGGACAGCAAGTTGGATTTCTCTGTCCACATTGGCACCATCCATGCCAAGCTCCATCTTAAACTTGGTGTCTTGTACCAAAATAGAGGTTGTCTCTCCCTACAGGTCTGCAGATTATGTGGACATGGTCTGTAGGTCTGCCTCCTCCACCACCCTTACCAGACTGGATATCTTCTTCAGCTCCTTCTGTCACTTTGTAACCAGCTCACCTTTTCAAACTCATCACTGCTCATGTTACTCAGCCCTATCCATTTTCCCCTTCCATCCCATCCTCAGATGCACTGTTCCTCCTTCATATCTAAATATTGGTTTGGGTCACTTCCCTCCTACCTCTCATCACTCCTCTCCATTGTTCTCTCTGCCTCATGCTTCCTTCACTCCATGGACCATCACACCTTTGCTTTGTCTTGTCCCTGTACTACTTCTGGCCAGTCAGTCTTTGCCTATTGTCTCCCCTCACTATGGAACCAACTTCCCTCTTCCCTCCACTTCACTGCCTCCCCTGCCTCCCTCCAATACCAACTTAGACTCTTGCCCCCCGCTCCTGCTTTCCTTCCCCTTAAAAGTTCTTATCACATGGTGTAAAGTTCACTAACCAGCTTTAATTGATATACATTATGCACTTTCTATGGTCTTTGTTATTTTGATTTTGCAGTGTTTGACTTGTTATTTTGTATTAACTCTAAACTTAATTCATCTTTTGTGCTCCTCCCCAGGTCACAAATGGAAATGAGGCTAGGCTCAGCGTGCATTTTCCAGTCATCAATTTTCAAATAAAAAAATAATTTGCTGCAGCAAGCAGCTTAATCAAGTGACTGCAGCAAGAAGCTAAGGTAGGTGGTTGTAGTGATTAACTTACAGTAGGCAGGTGGTCATGTTGAACAGCTTAGGTAGGTGATTGCAGTGAAAGAATTAAATTGGCATCTGGGGCAAGTAGCTTTGGCAAGGAGCTATAGCAAGCAGTTTAGATGGGGTGGTGTGGTGCACCGCCTAGGTTCAGTAGAGCACTGTGCCCAGCAGCTTATGTAGGTAGCTGTGGTGAGCAGCCTGGGTAGTAGGTTGTGGTAAGGGTTTAGGCAGGTAGCTGTGGTGAGCAGCTTAGATACTGCAGATGGACGTAGCAGGAAGCTAGAACAGGTGATTATGATGAGTAGCTTAGGGGTTGATCAGAAATAAAGAAACCTGACCAAAACAGAGTGGCTGGCATGAAAGTAAGGGTCCAAGGAAAAATGGGACTGAGACAAGCAGCAAGAAAATTAATATAAAGGGCCCTTCCCCAAATTACAGCACTGAAGATGAAAAGCAGAGCATAGGAAATCAACAGGAAAGTAACGAGAGGCAGCAATTTGATCATGGGGTTTGTGATGATAAAGAACTGAAGGAAGGGCATGCCATGAAGCTCCACAGGCAAGAAGGCAGTGAGCTCCAGCCACAGAAAATCAGGAAAGAGCATGGGATCACAGTACAATGAGTAACAATGGACAAGAGCAGACTGCCAATTTTGTGTTATCAGCAAACTATTGTAGCCTGCTGCTAATTCCCTCCTCTAGCTCAATAATAGAAATTTTGAAGAGCAAAGAACACAGCACCATTATATGGGGTACTCCACTTAGTCGCTCCCTCCACTCAGGTTGGTCACTATTGGGAATGGAGGGATGAGCTTAAAGAAGTAACCTAAGTATTAGTGCTGGGTTTGTTTCTCATCAACAGGTTTAATAATGGTTTGTAAGAGGGGCCCAGCAGCATGTTGGTGACGTTTGTAGATTAAACTAAATTGACAAGAAAGTTGACATAGCAGAGGAGTGGGATACACTACAAGGAGATTTGCACACATTAGGAACGTGCGCTAAGAAATGGTGGCTTAGTTGTAATGTGGAGAATTGAAAGATACTACATGTAGGTGCGAGGAATCTGGGATGATACACCTTGTGTGATGAAAGAGTGTACCGCACAACCAAGGAAAAGGTTCTTGGGGAAACTGTGGACAGTAAGCTGAAGTCAGACCAGCAGTGAGCTGTCACAGTCAAAGACTGCAAAAGCAAAACTGGGATTCTATGTGGGGAGAAAGGGGCAGATCAAGGGAGGTGATCCTCTCCCTGTATACGTTGTTGGGTCACCCACACCTGAAGTACAGAGTTGTATGTAGTTCTGGTCACTGTGGATCAGAAAGGAAATTGAAACCATCAAGGTGGGTCAGCACAAGGTCACCAAGCTATGCAGTGGCATAGGAGGCAAGAGCTATGAAGAAAGATTCAACTTTTTTTTTTAATTCTTTACTCAAGAAGAAACAAGACTGAGAGGAGACACAATCATAGTTTTCCAAACACTAAAGGGAATAGACAGGGTTGAGTACAGACAAGTGTTTGAGCTGGAGAGTACACGCAGAACTAGAGTGTATGCTCTCAATCCAATGGGTAAGTAGGCAATTTTTCTTCTGTAAAGCACTCTTACACAACTCAGAGGTTTATACAAATGACATCAATGGAACAGTATACAATAACAAAACATAGTACATGTGCCATACAGATAAACATTAAAAGTCATTAAAACAATGATATTCAATACATTGGAAACTAGAATAAAAACTGATGAAAGCAAAACAGACAGGATGGGAAGAACAGGGGGTGTAGAATAAGGTGCAACATTAGAAAGCAGTACTTCACATACATATAGAGAGTGGTTAATATGTGGAATAGCCCACCAAATGAGGTTATGAATCTAGCACTATTTAGGCTTTCAAAACACAGCTTGACAGATTCCTGAGGGAGACAAAACACCAGAGTAGGGATAACATTGTGTCTATTAAGCTTGGATATCTGTCCACAGACACATTAAGGACAGTCATTGCCATATGGCAGGCAGGAGGAGTGGACAAGATAGACCTTAAGTCCCTTCCTACATCACAACACTGTGTAAGTGGCAATGGCAGCAGGTGTGCAGCAAAATGAGAGTCGAGCCCTGTACAGCAAGTGGCAATGGTCACAGGACTAGTGATTGAGCACAAATGGCTGCAGGGAGGAACAGGATAGTGGAGGGCAAAGAGGCTCAAAGAGGATATACTTTAGGCAGCAGCTTTAAAAAGTAGTGTAACACAGTAAAATAATGTATTTGTAAAGCAGTAGTAGAATCTGAATGAGCCCTAGCTCTGCAGATGGAGATTGCCATAAAAGTATGAGGCAGGAGCAGAAGAAGCATAGAGAAGCAAGGCAGCTAAGGAGCACAGCTCGCATAGAAGGACAGCAGCAATGACTGCTAAAGGAAAGGATGCAAAACAGGAGCAAAGAGCTCACAAAGAGTGACACTGGACACAAAGACAGCAGCAGGAAGCAGCAGTGGATCATAAAGGCTCAGAGGGTGACAAAGGGTAACTAAAATAAGAGAGGATGCTCAGGGCCCTGTCAGAGGAAGAGTGACCGTGATGACAAAAGTGATTACACTACAGCCAAGTAAAAAGGGTGCAGAGCCCACAAAAATGCACAGATGGAATGAACAGCTGCAACAAAGTGGGTAGCACAAATGTCCAGAAATACATGATTCCACGACCCACATGCACAAAGAGACCATTGGGAATTTGTATGACACCCATTTATTGTGCTAGAGATCTGGATGGAGGTAATTAGATCATGACAAGTCCACTGAACCTTCCATCCAAACCACAGAATGAATTGTTTCATTAATGATGCAAGATGGCGACCACATTTTGAAACATTTTTTTCTCTTGAGCAATAATGCAGTAGTAATAAAATGTAAAACTACAGTAGGGTGGACAACTTTTACCTGGGCTACATTAGTCATGTCAAATAGTTAACCATTTGAAAGACTGCAAATGCTAGATGTGGGTAAATTACTGTTCCAGGGGAATAAAGCAGGCATAGTTAACTCCCCAGTGGAGACAGATCTGATAAACACTACATGGAATCCATTCAGATAGAAAACAAGCATTTGTCAATGCCAAACGTTTGATGCTTGTTAAACAATTTTGTTTGTTTTTGATGTTTTGCCCCCAACTTTTGAAGACTTCTTTTAGGATTAGCCTTATAGGCATGATGTGTACTATTTATTGTATATTGGCTGAAATGTAATTTCTCACCAGAGGTGCAAAAAAACACCTAGTGCAGGATTTTAAAAATGACATTTCATGTTTATGAGGTGATGTGCAAAAAATGCTATATTGAAAGCTTGGGGTCAAAGTATTGAAAACTACAAAAGTTACAAGCCTGTGTTCACAAATTCCAACATAGGCTCATAACTTTATTGTTTTCTAAAATGTTTGCCCCAAATTTTCAACATAGGCTTTTTATGACCCCACCTCATGAACAATACTGTAGAAAATGTTCAACTCCTGCCCAAAAGGTGATTTCACGTAACAACTGTGAAATCACCTTTGAAGGTGTGAAAACATGTTTTGGCCAGGATTTGAAAAATGACAGCTGTCACATTCATGAGGTGCTGAGAAGAAATAGCTATTTTGAAAATTTGTGTACAAAATATTGAAAATTACCAAAGTTACAAGCCTGTGTTCACAAACTTCAATGTAGAAGTATAACTGTATTTTTTTAAAATATTTTTATGTCAAATTTTCAACATAGCCTTTTATGACCCCACCTCATAAACAACGGTGGAGAAAATTTTCAACTTCTGCCGGAAAGGTGATTTTGCGCAATGACTGCAAAATCACCTTAAAAATCAGTGGCAATGGCACAGTTTGATTGCTCCTGAATCTTTTAGTTTTTTACCTCACTATACTAATAAAGATCTAATTTTGACACCATGTGCTGTCGCCTATCTTTATGTTTTCTAAATGCTATGTTTTGGAGGTTTTCACTGAACACTGTTTACATCAATGCCTTCCGTTTCATTTCTTGATGTCAGGTGAGTGACTGACATCAATGACTGAAGCGCGAGAGACCACCAAGCAGAAATGCCAGGCAAGCCTCGAGACCAACATCGATTCTCCATTTTCAGTAAATAAAAAGAAAACTAAGCACAGTGTCTGTCTGTATATTTCTGGTCTGTACACCTCAAAATGATACTCTGATTTTAAAAAAAGCCACATTTCAAAAAAGTCTGCATACAAGCCTGCATTCGGCTTTGCTCCTCACCAATGTAGACTGTTGTAAGGTCTTGACCTTGTCTGTTTTTTGAACCTCCACAGCTAAAACCAGTATTTTATGTTGTGCCCAAGTTAGGAGTGGTGCATTTTTATCCTATTTCATGTCAGCATTCAGTCATCACATACTGCCCAAAGGATTACTGAATTTAAACAGACTCTGTGTGTATGAGTGCACAGTTTTAATTTTTTATTTGGCATCAGAGCACAATTGCGATCTGATGTCTACAGCTGGAGAAAACATCCTGTAAGGTGCATCTGACAAGCTCTTCATGTAACGTTGTGCAGAGCAATCCCCCCCTATTTTTGACTAGTAAATTGTTACAGATTGCACCTAAATATAAAATTTACCAAATTACCAAAGTTACGAGCCTGGGTTTGCAAACTTCAACATAGGCTCATAACTTTGTTGTTTTCTAATATTTTTATGCCAAATTTTCAACATTCTTCTTATGATTCCCACCTCATGAACAATGATGGAGAAAATGTTCAACTCCTGCCTGAAAGGGGATTTCATGCAGCGACTGAAAAATCACATTTCAGGCCTGATTTGCCTAACATCACTTATATTGCTTATGAGGTGGTGTCCCAAAGAAGGTATGTTTAAAATTTGGGGCAAAAATATTGTTAAATGCCCAAGTTATGCTGCTAAGTTCAAAACCCCTTTGAAATACATTGAATGGCATACCTGATTTCCTCAGTGCGTGATCTGGTGTTGAAGACTGAAGATGTGTCTGCAGTTTTTTTACAGGGATTTACATTAATGGACGTTCTTCTTTTTACAAAGCTTAAACAAATGAATAAATAAAGAACAGAGGACTCCTGATTGTGAAACTGGGGGACTGGACACCCCCAGTGTCACTGTTATTTTTTGGGGAGGGGTGGGTGCTGAGAGGAACAGTAGGGTGGGTGAGAGGGTTAAAAAATAAATAAATAAAGGGACCAATAACCAGAATGAGGATTCCTGAAACACTAAGGGATTGGGCACCCCAGTGTCACTGTTATGTTTTGGGGTCTGACAGGGAGGATCGGGTGGGCAAGTGAAATAGGTTTCAACTGAAAAGGCAAATCTCCTTTGGCATAGAAAACACCTCACTTCATCCTACCGAACCAGCAGGCTGTAAAAAATCCATTGACATTGGAACCAGTGCCAAAAATATAGAAGGAAACAACTGAAGCACAAGCAGAACCTTACAAGTTCACCATAGAAACATAGAATTTGATGGCACACAAGGACTGCTTGGCCCACTTAGTCTGTTTATTTCCCTACCTAATGGATAAGCTGCATATCCTAGTTAACCAACAGCCTACTTCCTCCTACCTCCCACTAGAATTGCCTTATGTCTGTCCCATACATTCTTGAATTCCCCCACTGTTTTTGACTCTACGACCTCCTCAGGAAGGCTGTTCCATGTATCCACAACCCTCTCTGTGATGAAATACTTCCTCATTACCTCTGAACCGTCCCCCATCTTCAGATTGTGCCCCTTGATTTTGCACATCTCTTTTCTGAAAGGCGCTACCCTCTTGGACTTTTGATTCCCTTGAGGTATTTGAAAGTTTCTATCATGTCCCCTCCCACCTTTCCTCGAGGCTATATATCTTTAGTTAGTTTGGTCTTTCTTCATATGTCTTCTGATGCAGATCCTGCATCATTTGGTTCCCTCCTCTGGACAGCCTCCACCTTGTCTATGTCTTTTGAGGAAATGGGGTCTCAGAACTGTACACAGTACTTCAGATGTGGTCTTACCAACTGTCTACCAAAGCTACACAACTTGCTGTTTTCTACTGGTGATGCTCTTCCCTATGCATCCTAGAACCCCCAGCCCTCCTTACTGCCTTCTCACATTGCTGGCCCACCTTTAGGTCATCTGATATGACTACCCCCAGGTCCCTTTCCATTGTTGTTGTTGTCAGTATCTCATCCCCCATTGTGTACTCTTCCCCTGGGTTTTTGTTTCCCAGGTGCATTACTTTGCACTTCTTTGCATTGAATCTAAGCTGCCATACATTTGACCATTTCTCCAACCTTGCCAAGTCCCTTGTCATCCTTTCCACCCCACCTTCTGTATCAACCCTGTTGCAGATCTTTGCAAAGAGACATACTTTCCCTTCCAGTCCCTCTGCAATGTCACTTATAAAGACATTAAAAAGGACCGGCCTCAGTACTGAACCCGGCAGTACCCCGCTAGTAACCTCCTTTCTTCACTGTGGACTCCATTTACTATTACCCACTGTATCCTGTTGCCCAACCAGTGTTTTACTCAGGTTACCACCCTAGGACCCATTCCCAGGCTGGCTAATTTGTTTATTAATCTTTTGTGTGGGACTGTGTCAAATGCCTTGCTAAAGTCTAAGTAGGTCATGTCCACAGCCCCTCCCTGGTCTACTGCTTTGGTCACCCAGTCAAAGAAATCAATTAGATTTGTCTGACATGACCTTCCTGCTGTGAATCCATGCTGCTTTGGGTCCTGTGCCCAACTGGCCTCTACGTACTCAACAATTCTTTCCTTCAGAAGTGATTCCATCATTTTCCCTACCACTGAGGTCAAACTGACATGTCTGTAGTTTCCTGCCTCTGTCACCAAAGCCGTAACTGCAAACAGAAAACTTTAAATGCATGCTACAGCTTCCCGAGTGCTGCTGACATGGACATGTACATGACCCTTCTTCAGATGTATGAGTTTGCTGAGCTTTTAAGCTTCTGCTTGTGAAGAAGTTATTTCCTTTTATATTTTTGGCACTGGTTCCAATGTTGACAGATTTTTCTACAGACTGCACATTTGGTAGGATGAAGTGGGGTGTTTTCAATGCCAAAAGAGATTTGCTTTTTTAGCTGAACCCTATTTCACTTGAAATACAAGTGCTGCGAGTATATTTGTGGCTTTTACGTATGTGCAGGATTTCTTTCCTCCCTTGTTGATGCTGGTTAAAAACTTTTGAAATAAATAAATAAACTTATGAAACCCTGCATTCAAAACTTTTTTGGCCTTTGCTGCATGCATCATGTTGCTGACCTCTAGCTCCTGTTTATAAACTTCATATAGCTGTGCTTTTTGGTGCATGCCACATAGTGCATCTTTAGTATATTCTCACAGTTTTAGAGGACATTGTTGCTCATGGCTGTTTGTCAGTCCTCTGGGCATGCTTTTTCCTTGGTCTGGTACATCCAGGCAAAAATCCAAGAAGGATCATGATTGTAGCATGACCTGTTTGTAGCCTGCCTGACTTACCTCTGCAGCACAACATACTAGCAAGAAGAGCTGCAGCTTACTGAGGTCTCTCTTCCTCTGGCAGGAACTTATGATGCCATGTTTCTCAGGAGCTCAGCTATACAGCACATGTTTCTGACTGGTGGGCAGGCAGCTTGCAATCTCTTTCTCCCTAGCAGCAGTGGAGCCAGCATGTGCATGGTGGAGGGCACAGCTGACAGTGTACCTGATGTTGCAAGCTGATTAGCTGTTTGCTGTCCTGGCTTCATGCAAACCGAAGGACCAAAGCCCTCTCTGATTAGAGCAGAGAGTGATGTCAGGACCACAGCCCATGGTCATTGGTGTAGACTGCTGAGCTCTTGCTTTTGTGAACTGCAATGAACTTGGCAGTGACACCCCCCCCCCCGAATTCCCCTTTCACTGCAGCAAAACATTTGATGTGCAGGCATACCAAACTTAAAAAGGGAGTCCATGCACAGATTCTTTGCATAGTGTGTTGATCGGGGTAACATTTGTTATTTTTAAAAACAATATTTTATGCAAAGTAGATTATTAATGAGTCATAAAAGGTCAGATTTATCAAGGGCCTTAAATATATTTCTATGGAACATCATACTTCATGATAAAGGACTGATTTTGATCCCATTACAGTGCCAGATAATTGAAATTGTTCTCATGTTCAGAAAATGGAATTGTATGAGAAGCAATTAAATATTCTTGTTATAGCTTGTATAAATACCAAAAATGATAATCCTTTAAGAATCTCTTTGCTGTCCTGACAGTTAAACTTCACAAAGTATTAGCCCCATAAGAGAATTCAGCCTGACATCATAAACTGAGCTTTGGAAAAACTATTGTAACTGCAGCAAACTGGTAGATGCAGCCTTGTCACTGATTTTGAAGCCAGACCCTCTGAAGAGGAACAGCACTGAAGATACACAACACAAGTAGGAATAACATTCTGGTAGTGAAGCTTTAATTGTATTTATTTATTTATTTCAGAGATCAGAAATACCTTTGAGTCAAAGACTCATTTACAAAGGTTCCACGTCACATATAATATATACAGAATGTACAATACAGTTATGACAGTTACACAGTGCAGTACTTGTTACAGAGTAGAGCTATGTTAATAACAGGAGCAATTAAGCTAACATACAAGAACTAGAACAGTTTGAGGCAGTTGAGAGAAAAACCTGGACTTAACATCCCTGGGAGGGGGGAGATTAAGAGCTGTAAGCAGAGGCAGGCCAGAGGCCACTGTCAGTAGTATATGGAAAAGGTGTCACTGATTCACGTACAGACGCAGTTGCTTGTGGATCGAAGGTGATCCCAGAGGTGTGTTTTAAAATGACCAATTCTTTGATCAGAATGCAAGGAGGAGGGTAGGTTATTCATCCACAAGGGAGCCCTGTAACAAAAGGATCTTTGGAACTGAGCTGTGCAACAGGAAGGGATGGAGAAATGATGGGTGTCAGAACTATGGGTGTGCTTAACTTTTGAGTCCTTAGTGATTAAAGGGGTGAGTACAATGGGGGAAGAGGCCAAGGGTAATTTTTTTTGCCAAGACACAAGTGTAGAATTTGATTCTGTTGTCTAGGTTAAGCCAATTGGTATCCTTATATAGAGCGCAGGTATGGGTAAGTCTGTCACATCCTAATATAAGCCGACAGGCCTTGTTAAGGATGAGTCTAAGACTATCCAGGGCTGAGGAGCTAGCCCCTCCAAAAGTCAGAAGACCATAGTCTAGCAGGGAGAGTACTGAGGAGGATAGAGCAAGCTTAAGGGCCTCCGGGATAAGGCAATGTTTATAGCGGTGCAGGAGCCCTAGCCTGATATTCAGGGCCTTAGATAAATGATGTATATGCTCGTGATAGGTAAGGCCAGTGTCCAAAGTAATGCCCAGGTATTTGAACGAATGCACAAATTCCAGGGGAGTCTGGGACATTGGTAGTATTTGTGGGAAGAGCCCAGTCCTGGAATTCTGCGGGTGTGCGAAAAGCATACCCTTGGTTTCTTATAGTTGATAATAAGGCGTTGAGAGGAGAACCAACTTTCACCGCATTAAAGGAGGACTGGAGGAGTGGTGGAGTAGGGAGGGGTCAGGGCTGAGGAGAATATGACAGCATCATCTGCATATAGTAATAAGTTGGAGGTGCAGGATGCGGGGAGGGAATTTAGGAAGAGGCTGAATAGGAGGGGGCCCAAAATGGACCCTTGTGGGACCCCTGAGAGGACAGGGGATTTAGGTGATAGGGTATTGCCAATTTTAACTTGAAGGATCTGATTGGCAAGATAGTCAGCGAACCATCCCACTGCTTCTTGTGAGAGACCCAGGTTGAGCAAAGAGGTTTGGAGTAGTGAATGATGGACGGTATCAAAGGCCTTGGTGAGGTCAATGAAGATCGCACCTGTGATGTGGCCTTTATCCAGTGCAGTGTGGATGTGAGATGTTAGTTCAAGCCTGGCAGTAGTCATGCTATGACCTTTACGGAAACCATGTTGTTGTTTGCAGAGTAAGTTATATTTATTGAGGTGGTCAGTGAGCTGATCCGAAACTATCCTCTCTAAGGCTTTGGAGAGGGGGGTAGTATGGAGATAGGGCAGTAATTGTTAACAGAGGAGCGGTCCCCACCTTTATATATGGGCGTCATATAGGCGGATTTCCAAATGGCAGGGAATTTGCCAAGGGAGAGGGAGAGGTTTAAAATGTGGTGAGAGGGGCAAGGACTTCCTTAAGGGAAAGCCGAAAAATTCTGAGGTCGAGGGAATCGGCGTTGAAGGAGGCGTGACTAAGGGCAGCAGTAAGATATGGTTCAGCTGACTTGGGAGAGTTGTAGCGAAGGTAAAAAGGTGGGGGCACCAAGGTGCGGGGCGGGTGAGCTAGGAGCAGGTGGGTCATAGAAATTCAGGGGGAGAACATGGCTAAGGTTGGAGAAGGCATCACTGAAAACTGCAGCGATGTGAGTGGGGTCAGAGGTCAAGGACCCATTAGACATGATTTGGGAGGGACCAGGTTGGGGACCTTACCACATATTTCCTTGATGTTGTTCCAAAACTTGCGGCCGGAGCCCCAGGACGAGGTTAAGGCGGATTTATAGTAATCTGCTTTTGCCCTACGAATGGCCCAAGTGCACTTATTCCTAGCTGTTCTATAATTCTGTCTATCTTGGGGGGAGGCCGGACTCGATGGAGAGGTACCATAACGAGTCTCTGGTTCACATTAAAGTCTTGAGCCATTCAGTGAACCAAGGTACATGGTTGCCTTTAACCATTCTTTTCATGAGTGGTGCATAGAGATCACAGATATTATTGAAGGACCGGGTAAATAAGTCCAAGGCACTGTCAAGGTTTACAGTATTAAAAATAGAGGACCAATCCCCGACCCGGAGGTGCACTTTCAATTGTGCCAATTTACCAGGACCAAGTTTACATTGCACAATTATTTTGGGAGAGGATCTTGGGATTTTACAGGACCAGGAGCAGAGAACTGGAGAATGGTCACTGAGGGTGTCTGAAAGGACAGAGACGTTCGTAATCTTGCCCGGGTGGTTGGAAAAGATGAGATCCAGTAGGGAGGAGGATCCAGTACGTGGATCCAAATGGGTAGGAGAAGTGACCAGTTGAGTTAGGTCCTGGGCTGTGGTGAGATCAATGTGAGGTATGGCATCCTTACTTAGCCAATTGATATTAAAATCACCAAGCACAAGTTGTTCCGACTGTGATGGTAATGTGTCCAGGTATGACAAAACCGCTTGGAAAGCTGATTTTTGGTCCCTTGGGGGAATGTAGACTGTTGTAATGTACAGTGGGTTTTGGACTCTTCTCAGAGCCACTTTGACAGTGAGGGCCTGTGTTCCTGCTCCCAGATGAGGGGAGTGGTGTAGGTGACCTTGTATGGTGTCCTTAGTATAGAGGGCACATCCACCCCCTCGCATACCCTGACGAACTGCACGGTAAAGGGTGAACCCGGGCAATGATATGGAGGAATCAGGGGTCCGAGGGGAGAGCCAGGTTTCGCATACTGCAATGACATCCGGTTTATGTTGAGTACCCAGGCCTGGAAGGAGTCCCACTTATTTAGGATGCTACAGATGTTGAGAGAGGCAATGTGCAACTGTCCCAAAGTACATTGGGGTGGCATCATGCCAATTGGTGGTCCAGGATTAGGATGGATATTCCCAAACAAGAGGAGGAGGAGAAGGAGGAATCTTGAGGAGGGGTACCTGGAACACCTCATCTTTTTATAGCGGGATGACAGGGGAATGTGGTATAGAGGTGGAGCCAGTAAGAATGGGTATTGCATGTGCCTTAAGGTAAGCCTGAAGGAAGTAATGGAAGTCTAGGGTGGATGACGGTATTGTATGTTGAGGTTTCTGGGTAAGGACAGCCCCGGAGGGGGCAGCCAGGGGTTGTTTGATAATGCAGGCCTACATAGTAATTAAGAGGAATGTGAGCTAACTGCCAAGCCCCTAAAACAGGTGTAAGGGAGGGCTGGTAGTTACCCAAAATAAGGCTAGCTACCAGGCGATCAGACTGCAGCCAAATGGGAGGGGTCTGGGGTACATCAGGGTACAACCGGGGAGGAGACTTGGCAGGGGGAAGGAAAAGGCAGAGCTTTATAATTATAGTAATCATCCTGACACTAATAGTTGGAGGAACAAGGACTGCCAGAGTAAACAGGAGTTCAGGCAGTAGAGCAGCCTCTAGTGGTTAAACAATATAAGCTGCTAATGGGAAAATTGGCTGATTGGTTACAGCTCCCTATAAAGGAGTGCTCACCAAGGGTGGTGGTGGGGGTGGTGGGGAGCTGGCGCCCTGCGTCGGCGAGTCAAACTCAGCAGCACAGCACAGTTCTTGAGAGAGCAGCAAGCTCGGTGGTTCACCGCTAGAAATATCCCGTACCTTTGTCCATTTGGAGTCGGGGTTGGGGGTGGGGGAGGGCGCCGTAGACACTGGCCCTCGTGACCGCACCGAGTCGTCTGTGGAGAAAGCAGAGGATAGGTAAGGTTTTTATATGGTCTGACTTGGGGAACAAGGGGGGAGGGGAATAGTAGGAGAGCGTTAATAGGACATCAAACTTAAAACATTTGCTGTAAGATCTAAGCGGGGGTGCCTCGGTAAAATAACAAAATTAAACCAGCATAACCTTGTAACTAGCATAGCCTTGTAAATCTTGTAAGTCTAAATCACTGAACAGAGTTGCTAGGGCACACGCTGCAGCTCCGAGTTAGAGTTAAGATACTAGAGAGCACAACATTTAGACCTGGCACATGTCTTTCGGCATTGATAGTAATTGCAGTCGAAAATAATCAAATATTAAACAGTATCTGCCGCTAGGGTGCTTATTGCAGCTCCGACTGGGATTAAGTGCCAGAAAGCCGTATATTAACCCCGGAGCAAACCTTAAGGCACCAGTAAAATTCAGTAAAAAGGCGCCAAGGATACAAAGCTGCAGGTCTTAAGGCACCATTCAATAATGTAGAAATATGGGGAAATTCTGTAATTGAGCCCCTGCAGGAGACTATCTCCACATATGCGCCGACTAAAAAAATGGCGCCAAGATTCAAAACTCAATGTATAGTATTAGTATGCAAATTAGGGTATAGATTACTGTAGTATGTGGTGGGGGACAAACAGAGGACCCTAAATCCTTTCTGCCACCACAACAAGATACTAGTAGAGATGTGTGAAGTCAAGAAAATTTGCTCCGCAAAAAATTTTGCAGATTGCTCTCATTACATGAAATGCAATCCACAAAATTTGCACATCACGGATGCAGGATCAAATGTGAAGTGTGGAATTTCATGGCGGAAATTCCACACTTCTCACTCAAACTTGCCCAATATGTATAAATCCCTGGTGGCTAGTGGTCCCCCCCGCTGATTGTTAGCCCCCACACCACCATCACTGGCCAACCCCCCGTGCCGATTGCAGGCCACAGTTCAAATAAAGAAACTCCCCCTAGGTCCCCCTACACACTGGCTGATCACTGGCCAGTCAGCCCCAATAAAAATATAAAAGACATGTTGGTAAATTCAGTCCCTGGTGTCTAGTGGACCCCAACCCCTTCAGGGAGTACCCTACCACACCACCCTGCTCCCCCCATTCTGATCCTGCCCCAGCTTGGCCACCGCCACAACCCTCCACTCACCTCCGCAGCTGGCAGCCCGACTGAGCTCTTAATGAATGAGCATGTGCTTGTAGAGGCATGCTTCATTGACAGCTCACAGGTTTAGGAGTTTTCGAGGATTGAGAATGGGAGAGGGCTGCTCCAGGGTCGGGGAGGGATGGTGTTGTGGATCCTGCTATTCCCCCACATCCCACCACCCACGCCAAGGACCGGAGCAGCCCAGTCCCATTCTCTACCTCCATGAAAAACTCCTTAAAAGACCCTGAGCTGTCAATGAATGAGCGTGTGCTTGTATATTTTTTATGGGTCTTGTGCCAAGTATTTGGCTCAAGCTGATGTAAATCAGGTAAATATCGTAACTGCACCCAATCTACTAAAATAGGGCGCAGTTGTGGCAAATGAGTTTGGTGAACCAACAGAACCTAAATGTCGTGATGCATGGCTTGGCACAAGCCCTGTGCCACGCTTTGAAAATCCAACCCCTCATGTCAGAAAAAAGAAGAAAATGTGTTTTTTTTTTATTCATGATGTCATTAACTGAATGAAAAAAATAAAAGCAATACATTTGACCTTATTTTTAAAGGTTTACACAGGGCTTACATCAAGCCCTGCATTAACCGCAGTGTTAGACTCAGCTGTGTCAAACAGTTTGCCATAACCTGCATCCGATTTTAGTACATCGGGCGCAGTTGCAACATTTTCCACAATTTACAGCAGCCTGTGCCAAAGCAATGGTGCAAGCCCTGTAAAAAGAGTCCCTGACTGGTGCAAAGTTACACCAATGGGAAGATGGTTTAATTTGTGCCTTTTGGCATAGGGGATTGAAAACTGTGATTTGTATCTGGGGAATGCTGCAAACCCCCTGCGCCATTTATTCCTGCATCAGGGGCTTGCCACATCTGCATGTCCTTTGAAAATTGGGACCACAGTGCTAGGGGCAGGTTTCTGATGGTGAGTGGGTGACAAACACATCAGTTTCTGTTTTTCATTCATGACTCGCTGAAAAGAAATCACAAATGTGAAAACATCTTTTTTCTTTCTCAGCTCTGTTCACAGTGAATATGAATGCATGGGTTTAGCATTTTTTTTTTTTTTGGCACTACTAGTCCCATATTATCAGCCCTACCGCCTCGATCCACCCCCTTCCCCCTGTAACTGATCCCTGAGTCACCCTGGCTTAACCCTCAAGGCTGGGTCACTGATACAAACCCACCCCATGGAGACAGGTCCAGGTTACCGACCGCATCGCCATGACTGACAGGGCTCCCTAGGCTTCCCCGGCTGGGGCTGTGGGAGGGGCCATTCAGCGGAACACAGTCTCGGTCAGCGTCAGGCACTTTGGGGGGCTCCGGTACTAATTGGGGGCATCATCTCTGGGACAGGCAGCATTTTTTGTGGATGATAATCACCTCAGGAGGTGGGATGTGCAATGACATCAGTGGGACGAACTAGATGTCCATCCCGCCTCCTCATGTATCAGGCACTGGGTGCATCGGATCCCTCAGCCTCTGCCAGGGGTCTGCATTTTTGCACCTGATACTCAGTCACACCATCTCCCACCGATAGAGGAGAGCAGTCCATGGGATGCTCAATCCTCCGCCCGGCCAATCCTCCCCCCAGCCAGCCCTGCCTCTGATGGCCAGAGTCCGAATTTGAACCCAGGTCACCGGCGCCACAGGCAGAAATCCTACCCCTGCGCCAACAGGCCGGCTCTGGGTTTAGCAGTTTTTAAACAGTTATAACTTTTAAATTTGGACTTTTTTCATTGCAAAACAAATGGAAGGCCCTATTCTGAGCCAATATTTGTAGGGCTTTACCCGTGTCTTAAAGGGGCACTGGGCGACTCTCGCCATGCCCAACTCCAAAATATACTTCAATTATACATACTCAAATGTTCCTCAGATGCTCAGGTCTTTTATTGCAGCCCTGCAGCTGCTGTTCTCCTTCACACCCTGCCCTTACCTCTTGCAGTCTCGCAGCTACTCCTGCTGCATCCCTGCTTTTGTGTTCTCTTCCTGTTCCATGTTGTCTCTATGTCTGTATTGTTTTTGTTCGTGGCTCCTTGCTCTTCCTGCTGTTGCTTCCCTTGTCTCTGTTAACTGCCACAGACCAAACAGGTAGCAACCATGATACTGTGGTGCTGGGCTGTGCTCAGTAACTGCAGTGGCTAGCTCCTGTAAAGTAATCCAGGCAAAAAGAGTTAGAGCAAAATAGGGAAACAAATACTCAGCAATTAAAATATGCATAAAGGTACTTACCTTATTAGGAGCTTTACTGTGATATCCAGAATTTCAATACACCAATATGTCCCAGCAAACCACTAAGAATCAGGAACAAAAGTGTACTCCCAAGGATGGGAGAGACAGTGTAATAGCCTCAAATGCTAAGACTTGTAATACAAGTAATCCCATATTCCAGAGTTCCAAAGTTTGAAAAGTTGGAAAAGTTCAAATAATACTGGTTTCAGTGCCGAATTCCATGAGGAGACTTGCCTCTACCTTGTACTTCATCTCAAACAGAGACTTTGTCAGGGAGCATGGCCTCAGGACATCCAGCTGTGCTTGAAATATATCACTGTGCATGATGAGGTGCCTCCAGTGATGAATATTCAACATAGTAGGCATACTAACATTCAAATGTGCACATTGTACCAAAAATATGTCACTGTGTGTGACATGCTAGCTGTACAGTTGAGTGAATCCTTTATGATGACTGCAATTTCAACGAATATTTTATAGTCAATTCATTTTGAGCGATGATACACCTCAGCAATGCATGTTTCAGTGACCAAATTACAACTGCAGCTGAAAAGTGTAAGCTAAACCACACAGGTGTTCTATGTGGGTACGGGCCGGGTATTCAACACCTACCTGCACAAGAAGCTCTGTCTAGTCGCAGTACCTTCTATGGCTGCCTCCCGCTGCTGTCCCATACACAACCTGTGCCATGCGCACCTCTGACATCCGCTGTTCCTCTTGGATACTTTAAACCTGAACTCCACTGCCATCTTCAGATATGTCTCAGCCAGGGACCCACGCTTTTTAATCACACTACTACACCTGTTTCACATCACCCACAGATGTAATAAGGCACATGCACTCTCACCATGTGACCCAGGAGGACTCCACCCCCCTGCACTCCCTGAGAGGGCTATACCCCAGAACCCACCCTATCTCTAGGATTACAACACCATGCTGCACATGGATCCTGGGAGTAGCTACATATGTGTGTGGTTGCCGGCCCCGTACTGCCCATTCGCTGTACTGTCCATTCGCTGTAATATGATGGTCATCCTTATTGTATTAGCCCATATGTACTCGCTGAAATCGCATCACTCAGTTAACATGCTACCATAGTGGAATATTCAACAGAGTAACTATTGAAACACGCAATGCACAAACATTTAAAGAGTACTAATGATAATCCCTTTTAACATAGTGTAAATGCTCCTAATGGAACCTACAGTGCAGAAAATCAAATACAACACATGAAAACCTGTTCCAAAGAGTTAAAAGGCTTTTTACCAGAAAATCACAATGCAAGCCTCCATGAATATCACATGGAGAAAATGTTCTAGACTTGTAAACTCAAACCTGTTTTTAACCCACTTTAAGGACTGTATAAATTCAAGAATTCTCAGAGACCGAGATAGGGGGCTACAAGGATTCTACTGGTGTTAATTAATGCACTTTGTATATATATAAGAAAATGTAAACAACAAGTTGGTGCTAAGCTGATGCAGTAAAATATATAATATTTATGTCTATACTCCAATTGATAGATCTACATTTACCTGACAAATGGAATGCTGCCACAGAATCACTAAAAACATGCAAAAGATAGATAACAGAAAGGTTCCTTACTGCATTTACTTAATCACGTGATCACCTTTTGTACAAAATCAGTTCTATTTTGTAGCTTTTCTTGTTTTAATAAGAGGATCCACATGACCATAGGTACCACAAAGGAATGGAGTGAAAATGAGAGCCTGTACAGGAGAAGAAGAAGAAAGAATGTATTATTAAACACAGATCAAATTTAGGCACAGATCAAGAATACAAAATGCACTTTGCAAGTAAGGTTTTAAGTTCCATTGATCATTTAAACTCTGAGGCTAAACACTTCTAAGTCTGTATATCCAGCCACTTTCTTTCTGTAATAGGACATTACAGTAGTACAGTCACCCACTCTCTTAAGAAGGGGCATCCTTTCAATTCTAATTAACTATAAGTCATCTAGGTTTGAGTTGTGGACCTGAGCAAAATGTGCTCCCACTGGTGTATCCATCCTGATACTGGCCATGGATCGGACATGTTCTTGTATATGTAGTTTAAGCTGCCTAACGGTGTGTGCCACATAAATAAAACTGCAGCAAAGGATGAAGACCACAAAATTGGTTTCACAGTTAATGAACTCCCTGACTTCTATTGGCTGTTGTGTCCGAGGGTGTCTAAATGTTTTGCCCGTCTCTGTATATTTACAGAGAAACCCCCATTGCTTTTGGTCCACCACTGGCTCCATGCTAAACCCACAGACCCACAGCCCTGTCATACACCTTAGCTCCCCCTCGGGCTTCTTAACTAATCCCCCTGATGTCACGCATGCCTTCAACACAAAATTCACTGATCTCTCTGCCAACCTAAATAAACTAACTACCCCTCACCCACCCATCACAGGTGGCCAGTCTAAGCACCCCCCACCATACTGGTTCTTCTCACCCTCCCTTCCCCTCAAACTTATCATGCTCGTTGGGTATAAACATTAGCTTTTAAATATCACCAAATCAAATTCCTCCCTCACAGTACTTACACCCGAAGGCTTCTCCCCCTCCAGAATGTTCCCTATTTTAAATATCTTGGCATCACCCTAGACCCCTCACTTACTTTCTTGGAGCATATTAACAAATCAGTGTGAAGGGTCAACCAGAAACTAGGGTCTGGTTTAATTCTCAAACACTACCTGACCCCTGAGGCATGCCTAGCCATATCACAAGGCAACCTTCTCTCACTATTAGATTACCCTGCCTCTATTTACCCCCATGTTTCCTCCTCTCTGCACACCAGACTTTCCACTGTCTGCTACAGTATCTGTAGTTTTTCACTCTTATCACCTTACTGCATGCATCACTGCACCTTATACCAGTCGCTAGGGTGGCTCCTACTGCAAGGATGACATGACTGTACCCTTGGCTGCATCATTGATAACACCATTAGAGGTGGCAATCTGTCACCTTACTCATCCCTGCTCAAACACAGAGTCACTCCCAGGTGCCTCCGTGAATCCTTTGTCCCACTGCTGGAAGGTCCTAGAATTTACACTGTTCTGGGAAGCAAAGCTCTGTCCATCGTGGCTCCCACACTGTGGAATAAACTCCTCGCTTCCCTCTGCTCACTTGACTCGCACCTTACTTTTAAAACTCATCTCAAAGCCTGGCTACTGTCTGAAGCCAAATGTTCCTGCTTATCTGGGTAACTTACAGATGTGAGTCCTCACCGCTACTCCTGGGCCCTACCTGTCCCTTCCTCTGATGGGGTGCACCATCGTCTGTTCTCACTTTACCTTCATTCATTTTGTACTTCCTCCTTGCTTGTACAGTATGGTACTTGTTTTTTGTAATTGAATTCCTTGAATTGTATGGTATTTGTACTTCATTTGTGTATCTTGCATTTCCAATGTACTGTATTTTGTACCTTCTCATATGCCTTGTGTACAAAGCATGTTATTATCTTTTTAGTTGTGTATTGACACTTGCACCATTCTTAAGTTATGTAACTTGTATTTGTATGTATTCATATGTGCCATCTTCATGGCCCAGGTCATGCCTGAAAATGGTCCATTGGATCAGTGCACTTACCTGGTCACCAAATAAGTAAATAAATATACTGCATCCATGACATCTGAAAAAACCTCTGGGTCATAAAGGAAGCCAGCTGGAAGTGCTTTGTGTTTTATCTGGCTCAAAATGACTGTACAAGTCTGCCCCTAATGTCTATTACTCTACTAAATGTATCCTGGGTTTCTGTCCTACTGCAGCACTGACCTCATTATCTGCCATTAGAATGGACCTGTATATTATATTACCAATCTGACAAGCCCATTGGTTGTATTCAGTTATTAATATAATGGGGTCCCGATATACCTTATTGTGGACTTCATATTTCTCAGTGAACAACTGTGTCCTAGCCAACACTCTGGCTTTTAATTTAGCTTGACTAAGTAAGTCTGTGCAACAGCCCTTCTGCTTAAATATGTCCCCCAATTCCTTTGTCTGAACATGAGAGTCATTCAGAGTGCTGTAATTGCGCTTAAGTCTGAGAAATGGACTATAACGTATAGATTTCTTGAGGGCCACAGGGTGAGCACTGTCATACCAGAGTACTTCATTAGTGGCAGTGTTTTCCTGTAACCTTTGGTATTGATTGTACCATTATAACTGCTAAGTGTGATATCCAGAAAATTCAAGGATTCTCTGCTGGTGCATTGTGTGAATTGCAAGTTCAAATCACTGGTGTTTTCCACTGCTTGAATTTCTCAATATCTGATTATTCCCCTTCCCGTATGCAAATTATATTGTGAATATATCTGAGCCAAAACTTTATTTTGTCCATGAATGGGTTGACAGTTTTATCCATTATAGTATGTTCTTCCCACATTCCAAGAAATTCATTTCCATATGTCGGAGCCACCCATGGCAGCCCAATGGCTGTGCCACATATTTGCAAATTACGGCCTCCCTCAAACTCAAAAAAGTTATGGTTCAGCATGAAATCCAACCCTTTCAAAATGAAATTCATGGGCATATTTTCTTTTCGGGGATGTTTCTCCAGAAAATACTTGCAGGCCTGAATGCCATCTTTGTGTCTGATGGAGGTATACAGCAATTCTACATCCATGTTGTATAGTTGTTTTTCCATTCAAGGCATATAAGCTTCCACAGAGTATCAGAGGTGTCTTTTAGATAGAAAGAAAGAGTCTGGACACAGTCCTGCAGGGAAAAATAACAATGAAATGACCTAGGTTCTTAGTTAATGAACCTATTCCATGTTATCTCTAGGTTTGAGTTGTTTTTGTTCATGGCTCCTTGCCCTTCCTGCTGTTGCTTCCTTTGTCTCTGTCCACTGGCCATCGACCTCTTCCTGTCAGTGCATTTGGTCTTTTGGTTCTTTGGTGGTAGTTTTCATTCCTATGTACAGTCCATTTGTTAATCCATCTTGTTACATTGCCCTGTATGATTCCATTTTCCCTTGCCTTCTACTGTACCACAAATGTTCCCTCTAACTTTTTGATTCTGTGGGCAGAAGTCTCGTGTGTATGTGCAGCACTGGGTGCCAAGAAAGAGACTTATGTGCTCAAAGCAAACTAACTCTGTAATAGGGATACCGTTTATCGCCACTCAAAAGTGTAGCTTAAATTTTTCACAGTAACATGTACTGCTGCTTTAAAGAGCTCCTGACACAATTGAAAACACTTTGGAAAATGTAATATTCAGACACAGCTGTATCTTATATTTTGTATTTTATTCTGTAATTCTTGCCCTTATTTCCTTATTCTAGGGTTATTTACATCAATACAGTATCTCTGCTCTTTGAGGTCTGGCTGCCTGCCTACACCTGACATCATAATTCTGTTTATGATATCAAAATATGTTGCTGTGGAAACAATTATGATGTCACAAACAAGAGAATGTGATGCCATGTGTACAGAAGCAGCCAGAGTAGATAGAGTCTAGGGAACAGGAATCTTGTTTTCATGCAACTGTTTTCAGTATTAAAGAAAATGGGAAATTAATTACTGAAAATATACGAAGTACTAAAGTAAATGGGAAGGAGATGAATATAAACCTTTTTTCCCAAGTTTTGCTAATGATGTTGGCGGCTCTTTAACTTTAACCGTTCTACACTCAAGCATATTTGTAGTCCAGTTCCATTTTGCTTAATTTGACTTAGGCCTTAAAGAGCCCCTGACACCATTAGAAACACTTTGAAGAAAGTAAGATTTACATTCAACTATATCCCATTGTTTTTATTACTTCATATATTTTTAATAACTAATACCATATTTTCTTTATTACTTAAAAAAGTTGCACGAAAACAAGATCTCTGTGCCCTAGAATTTGGCTACTCTGGCTGCTTCTCCAAACAAGACATAGAATCCCTGGTTTATGGCATCATAATTATCTCCAGAGCAACATATTTTGATGTCATAAATAGAATTATGTATATATATCTACCTATGGAACTAGTTGTTCCCAAAAAAAAAGGATTCTTTGTAATTGTGTACATACTCTCCCATGTTTGTTATATCTGGATGCTTGTGAAAATGAGCATTTTTGCCCACATGCTTTTCCAGTATAAAAAATTAAATTAAATGAATTAGGATCCCAGGTGTATGCAAGCAGCCAGAACCAAAAGAGCAGATATACTGTATTCATGCAAATACCATTAGTAAAAACAAAACACGGGTGAGAATTTTAGAATAAAATATGAAATATAAGCTACATTTATTCCTGAATGATAAATTTTTTTCAAAGTTGTCTCTGTGATGCTCTGCCATCTGCTTATGGTTATTGTATAATATTTGTAGTATAAATCAATGGTCTGTGTATGTAATTGTCTCACACAAGTTAGCAGTTTGGCTTTTAACCTTCAAGGTGTCAGTGAGGATGTCATTAAACAGACCAGGAAAACTTAATTGATGCCTGCCTTCCAGAGGGATAATTTATGGCCCGTTATCAACTGCTGCTACTTTGATGCTGGTTCCTGAATATGAATTTTATGACATCAGGAAAAGGATGTCATTTGGCTGATTTCCCTTAGCTTTCTCACACCCTAGTGACAGATTGTGGGGTTGTAACCTCAAGAGAAATGTTTCATTAAAGACCGTCATATGTAGGAAATGGCTTTTTTTTTTCTGATGTTCACATTAATTGAAATACCTCCTTGTAGAAAATTGTTAGAATTAAATCTAAAGGAGGAACTAACTGACTCCCCAAAAGGGGGTGGGGAAAGATAGAGTTAAAAATGAAACACTGCATCTGGGAAGTGTGGTATATGAGTCTAGACTCAGAGATAGTTCTCTGACTTGGAAAGCATTTAGAAAGGAAACAGAGCAGAATTAAATGTTTGTGGTAGGAGTTTGTATTCTGTAACTTTCATTTTTATTTGTAGATGACTGTGAGATTTGTGATATAATTTGTTCTGTATTTTATTTCACCTGTTTTACCATTTTTCTAGTAAACAACATTTTCTTTAAAATACTGCCTGTGCTCTTTTTTGTTATTTTACATGTGCTTGCTGAACCTGTATTTAAGGCTGACAGCTGTTAAAAGCTTGAATGTGTTACTGAGCTTGCTTAAAAGGTAAGAAATTCCCAGGTCTCTTATAGAGCTGTAAGGGTTCATTTTGGATCCCTGGCTGGATGCCCTTGGGTGAAAGGTTATATTGCATCCCCCTGAAGAGAGTATTATATGAGCCTGTTAATTGGGTATGCTAGCATAAGGTTCACAGTTTGAATCCCTCCAGAACTTGAGGCTAGAAGGTGATTCAGACCCAAAGCAGACAGGAGGGTTACCCTGTCTGTTATCTGTTCACACTATTGCACTCTGAGGTTGGCACTGTGGGAGCAGAGGGCCTGACCTGCGGAGTGTGTCTGTGACAGATTTGGGTGGCAGTGGTGCGATTTAAAAGTATTTGGTAATACAAGCTTTAACAGTTCAGTGTGTCAGCTTAATATTGTACAGCTCACATGCAAAATAAAGCAGTGATTTATTTTTTAAAATGTAAACAGAACTATATAATTTTGTTTACAGTGAAAGTTCCAACCTGTTTTATTTTTTTCCAAAGTACAAGTTAGAGTAGCCATAGTAAGGGAAGAAGATGGCTTCCAACTACAGCGGATACACTGCAGACTACCTGAAGCAGTTGTGCCAGGACAGAGGAGTCCAGCAGGAAGGGAAAGCCAACAAGCAGAACCTCATGGACACTCTGGTGGATGCTGATGCCCAGAGCATCAAGTCACAGTCTGTGACTGAAAAGGACTGAACCTTGGGTGTGGAGGGGCCAGAGTCCAGTGCAGTGTCCAGATCCAGTGGGGAGGGCAGCAGGGCCAGTGCAAGCCAAGGGCCACAGCAGCAGCAGCAGCAGGGGAAGGTCACCAGCATTCTGGAGCCAGAAGCAAATCAGGCTGCAGATGGAGTTGCAGTGGATGGAGCTGGAGTTTGAACAGGAAAAAGTTCCAACTGCAGATGGAAAAAGAGGAAAGAGAGAAACAGCTTCAGTGAGAGGCAGAGCAAGAATAGCGAGAAGCTGAGTCAGAACATCGAGACGCTGAGCGAGAACAGTGGGAGGCCGAGTGAGAAAAGTGACAGCATCAGTGAGAGGCTGAACAAGAGGAGAGAGAGCACCAGTGGAGATTTGAACTGGAGAAACTGCAACTCCCAAGACCAGCACCAGAGCAGGTAAGTGACCTGGGTTTAACTGGAACTACAGGACAGGATTGCAAATTAAATTCCAAATTGATAGCTGAATTTAAAGAGGGGGATATGGATGCCTTTTTAAATTCCTTTGAAAAGTTTGTATTCAGGCAAATATTCCCAGAGAGTTGTGGAGCTTCCAGCTATCCCCACTAGTTACCGGGAAAGCTCGTGATGCATTGGGTCAAATGGACAATAAGGACAGTAATGATTACAGTAAACTGAAAAATGCACTTTTAAAAAAGTATGATTTAACTGCAGAAGCATACAGAGCTAAATTCTGAGAGCTCAGGAGAATCCCTGACATGAGCTATGAGGAGCTGGCCATGAAACAATGTCAGTTTTTAAAATGTTGGTGGGAAAGAATTGAAGCAAACTCTGTAGATAAAATTGAAAATGCTGTATTGTTAGAAGTGTTTTTTTGGGCATGCCCAGCAGAGCTGAAAACCTGGCTGGAGGACTGAGATCCAAAAACAGTGCAAGAGGCTGCTGAACTCTTGGACCACTATGCCAGGAGCAGACCTACTCTGAGAGCAAATGGGGCTGGTGTAGCAGCACAGAAAAGGAAAAGTGCACCTTCAGAGCAGCTAAAACCCTCACTGCCTCCACCAAAACCAGGTAGCCCCAGGTTTCAAAGAAAAGATTTTCCTGAGAGAAAAAAATTAATGTTGGGTTTGCAAAGAAACTGGGCATATTGCTAGGCAGTGTCCCAAAAGGACAAATAGTGCATGAAGTAGTGCTAGAAAAGAAGTGGGTTGTTTGTGCATCCCTGAAAGCATGCCAGTAAGCATGAGGGAACACATGCACCCATTCACTGTGAATGGTGTACAGACACAAGGGTTAAGAGACATGGGGCATCCCTGACTTTGGTAAAAGGGGATCTGGTAAAGCCTGGTTAGCTTATACCCAATCAATTTGTGACTGTACGAGGATTCACTGGGGAGGAGAAAACCTTGCCACTTGCTACTGTCCTCCTAGACTGGGGTGAGACAGAGGGGACTGTACAAAAGGTTGCCATAGCTGAAACTTTAGCCGTTGATGTAATTATCGGCAACAATGTCAAACAGGGAATGATGTGTGCAGTTATCCACAGCCAAGTGGCAAAGGAAAGTTGCGGTTCCAGGGTTGCCATAGAAGCCACTGTGGAAACCACTGGGAAGCTGGTTCCCCAGCCTGGGTCTCCTAAGATACAGAATAATGAAAGGGGGGTAGAAATTTCCCCAGTAGCAGTTAACCAAACATCTATGGAGGGTTACTCTGAGGAAGGAGGAGTGACCCATTTCAGAGGGTTAGGGATGGCAGTGATCCTGAGTGCCCTGATGCTAGAGCTAGGGACCCTAGTTTAGACACTGAAGAGCACCTGTCCCATGCCTTGGGAATGTGTAAGGAGTTTGCAGCTGCTCAGAAAAGTGACCCTAGTCTAGAGAAGCTGAGTGCTTGGGCAGACTCTGACAGAACACAGGGAGGTGATGGGAAACAGAAGGTTTATTGGGAAAATGGACTGATGTATATGTAGGATGCTAAGACAGAGGGAGCGGTGATAGGCAGGCAGTTTGTCATTCCCCAGGGGTACCATGAGCAGTTGCTCAAGATTGCAAATGATATTCCCATGTCTGGTCATGTGGGAATTGCGTGCACTATGCAGCAGTTGGCTCAGAATTTCTATGGGCCCAACTTCACCCAGCAGGTGAAGGAGTATTGCAGGTCTTGTCACCAGTGCCAAGAAATAGGGAAGACAGGTAAGAAAACCCAAGCTGCCCTAATTCCATTGCCCATTGTGGAGGAGCCATTCCAGAGGGTGGGAATGGATATTGTGGGGCCTTTAAATACCACCAGCTCCTCTGGGAAGAGGTTCATCCTGACTGTGGTGGATTATGCCACCCGGTATCCAGAGGCAGTCACCCTATCCTCACTGAGGACAGACAAAGTGGCAGATGCCTTGCTTGGGATTTTCTCCCATGTTGAGTTTCTGCAGGAGGTTATCACTGATTGAGGGGGTTCCTTCATATCAGACCTGATGAAATGTTTATGGGAGAAGTGTGGGGTGGTGCGGAGATGCACAACACCTTATCATCAACAAGCTAATGGGCTTGTGGAAAGATTTAGCACTACCCTTAAGTCAATGCTCCAAGCATTTGCTGAACAGCATGGGGGGGGACTGGGAGAAATACCTTCCCCACCTATTGTTTGCATACAGGGAGGTGCCCCAAGAGTCAACAGGGTTTTCCCCCTTTGAGCTCTTATATGGACGCTGGGTGCATGGGCCCCTAGACTTGATTGGGGAGGACTGGGAAGGCAAGCACACCAACCAGGGAACTCCCATAGTGGGTTATGTCCTTAGGTTTAGGGAAAAGCTGAAGGAGCTTATGGGGACAGCCCAGAGCAAACTGGCAGCAGCACAACAAAAATAGAAGATGTGGCATGACCATGGAGCCAGAGCTTGCTCATACACAGTGGGTCAGGAAGTCATAGTCCTAATTCTGGTCCGGAAAGACAAGCTGCAAGCCAAGTGGGCAGGGCCGTACAAAGTAGCCAGAAAGGTAAATGACAAACTATATTATAGAGTTACCTGACAGAAGACATACACAAAGAATGTACCATGTCAACATGATGCAGCCATATACTAATAGGGCTGACATGGTGTTTGCAGTGTGTGGTCCTGGGGAGGCGACAGATGAAGGAGACCCCCTTCTGGACTTGCTGGAAGAACACAAATGGAGGTCCTCTGTGGAGGCAATTGAATTGTCACCCCAGTTAGCCCTGGACCTGATCCAGGAAGTAAGGCAGGTTTTAGCAGACTTTGCCCCACTGTTTAGTGCCAAGCCTGGATTAATCCCCTTGGTGACACATGATGTGGAGACAGGGATGCAAGAGCCCATATGGTGAACAGCATATCAGCTGTCCGAGGCTGTCCAAAAGGCCATTAGAAGAGACGTGGAGGAAATGTTGGATTTAGGGGTAATCCAGAAATCCCATGGCCCCTGGGCCTCACCCGTAGTCCTTGTTCCCAAGCCAGATGGCTCTACCCATTTTGTGTGGACTATCATGGTGGACTTAATGCAGTCATGAAGTCAGACTCCCACCTGATGCCATGGACGGATGAAGTCTGGGACAAGTTGGGAGGGGTGACATACCTTACAACTATTGACCTGGGTATTGGCAAGTAGAGATAACTGCCAGAGCTAGGGAGAGGTCAGCCTTCATCACTCTGATAGGGTTATTTGAATTTAAAGTAATGCTTTTCAGAATGAAGAATGCCCTGGCCACTTTCCAAAGGTTCATGAACCAGGTGTTAAATGGTGCTGAGGAGTAGGCTATGGTGTACCTGGATGATATTTCCATCTTTAGTGCCAGCTGGGAGGAACACCTGTCCCACCTTAGGGAAGTGCTGGGCAGGATACAGAGGACCGGGCTCACTGTCAAAGCTGAGAAGTGCAAGGTGGCCATGGCTGAAGTGGCATACCTCAGGCATGTTGTAGGCTGGGGACAGCTCCATCCTAACTAAGTGAAAATAGAGGCAATCAAGGCATGGCCCAGACCAGAAATGCAGAAGCAGGTCAGGAGTTTTCTGGGGACAGCAGGGTACTATAGGAAATTTGTACCCAATTACAGTGCCCTGGCCACTCCCCTATCTGACCTGGTAAAGACAAGGATGCCTAAGAAAGTTCCCTGGGAACCAGCCTGTGAAAAAGCCTTTACCAGACTGAAGGAGGCACTGTGCAGTGCTCCTGTATCGACAAGTCCAAACTATAACAGACCCTTTATAGTTCAGACTGATGCCTCAGATGTGGGTATTGGGGCAGTGCTGAGAAAGACATCCAACCAAGGGAAAGATCACCCCATAGTGTACCTAAGTAAAAAGTTACTTCCCAGGCAGCAGACCTACTCTACTGTGGAAAAAGAGTGTCTTGCCATGGTGTGGGCCCTAAAGAGGTTAGAGCCATGCTTATACAGGCAGCATTTTGAGGTACAAACTGAACACAACCCCCTGGTTTGGCTGGCACAAATGGGTAAAATGAAAGGTAGACTACTAAGATGGAATCTTGCATTGCAAGGGTATGACATGACAGTCTCCCACAGGGCAGGGGCAGCTAATGAAAATGCCAATGGCTTGTTGCATCAGTATGAGACATGAACTGACTTGGGGAGTTCATCCCATGCAGGGGATAGAGCCCTTAAATTTAGTCTGTGTGGGGAGGATTGTGATGCTTTGCCATCTGCTTATGGTTATTGTATAATATTTGTATTATAAATCAATGGTCTGTGTATGTAATTGTCTCACACAAGTTAGCAGTTTGGCTTTTAACCTTCAAGGTGTCAGTGAGGATGTCATTAAACAGACCAGGGAAACTTAATTGATGACTTCCTTCCAGAGGGATAGTTTATGGCCCCTTATCAACTGCTGCTACTTTGATATTGGTTCCTGAATATGAATTTTATGACATCAGGAAAATATGTCATTTGGCTGATTTCCCTTAGCTTTCTCACACCAGATTGTGGGGTTGTAAAACCTCAAAGAGAAATGTTTGATTAAAGATTGTCATATGTAGGAAATGGCTTTTTCTGATGTTCACATTAATTAAAATACCTCCTTGTAGAAAATTGTTAGAATATAATCTAAGGGAGAAGCTAGCTTACTCACCAAAAGAGGATGGAGAAAGAGTTAAAAAAGAAACATTCCATCTGGAAAGTGTGGTATATGATTCTAGACTCAGAGAGATAGTTCTCGGACTTGGAAAGCACTTAGAAAGGTAACACTTAGAGCAGAATTAAGAGTTTGTGGTAGGAGTTTGTATTCTGTAACTTTCCTTTTAATTTGTAGATGACTGTGAGATTTGTGGTATAATTTGTTCTGTATTTCATTTCACCTGTTTTACCATTTTTCTAGCAAACAACATTTTCTTTAAAATACTGCCTGTGCTCTTTTCTGTTATTTTACATGCGATTGCTGAACCTATATTTAAGGCTGACAGCTGTTAAAAGCATGACTGTGTTACTGAGCTTGCTTAAAAAGTAAGAAATACCAAGGTCTCTTATAGAGTTCTAAGGGTACATTTTGGATACCTGGCTGGATGCCCTTGGGTGAAAGATTATACTGCATCCCCCCCCCGAAGACAGTATTATCTGAGCCTGTTAATTGGGTATGCTAGCATAAAGTTCATAGCTTGAATCCCTCCAAAACTCAAGGCTAGAAGGTGATTCGGACCCAAAGCAGACAGGAGGTTTACCCTGTCTGTTACCTGTTCACACTATTGCACTCTGAGGTTGGCACTGTGGGAGCAGAGAGCCTGACCTGCAGAGTGCATTTGTGACAGTCTCAACTGTCAGGAGCTCTTTAAATTGTCATTCAGGCAATTCCCTAGGCTTTTTATTAAGATCTTTAGAATCATGCTCAGCCACTTAAAACGTGACACAATTAAACACAAATAATTTTTTGCTTGTCTGTCTGTATTTTTTAGCATGGATGGGAATTTAAAAAAAAAAAAGTTTTCTGTGGACAGACAGTCTCAAAAAGAGAGAGAGTATGTCAAAGTCATCCTCCTGTATACCATTTGAGCAGCCTTCTTCATAACATTTGTTCAACTGTGACAGGCTCCCCTAACATCAAAGCTGGCCCCTATGAAAATTTACAACCCGATGACAAGAGGAGATAAGGCAGCAGTGAGGAACACAGACACCTTTAAATGTCACCCCTACTGCTGCAGACAGAAGCAGAATGTAAATTAATTTTGGACTGATATGTCAGTCCATGGTAAAGCAAGGGTTAAGCACAGTGGGTTTTTATTATCTGCATGTCACTGCTACTGTACTGCGTGGCTGTTTCTTTGAGCTGCGTGGGCTGTTTCTTTTATCTGCGTGGCCGCACAAGCTCACATCTTAGGGGAAACATAGACATAAACCATCAGGCATATGGACCAAACACTTGCTTGCCCTAGATTTCTGCTGCAGGACATCTATTTATCTTGTATTTCAGCCTCCATAGCTACCCCCTTTTCCTTTTTTGGGGCTGAACTTAGTCTGTTATAACTATTAGAACTCAGTTTGTCATAATATGCATTTGCCCTGTGTCTGATTTCCTTACAGTCCTGTTCAATTTCTATTGTACCTTGGGAATTTACCTTCATTACTGGCTGGCTTACTGCTTGTACTGTGTCTAACTCCAGTACCTTCAGTAGAGTTGACCTGAGAACAACCAACTGAAAATCGTGCTAAATAAATGGTCGAAAACAAAAAGTAATAGGCTCCTTGAGGAAGAACAGATTCAAAGCATCGGGGTGTTGTTTTGTTGTTTGTTATTTTGACTCTGCATGCTAATTAAACAGCCAGTGCATCTACTACTATTTGTTTCTGGCCATTTATTTAGCATGGTTTTCAGTTGATGTTTCCAGTTTGTTTTTTAAACCTCTGCTTTTGTTTAGCAAAGCTACATCAGGACCTCTGTTCTTTTATCAAGTTTACCTGCCAGTACTTTTATTGTGCTATTGTACTTGGACATTTGCCTCTAGCTATCAGTCATTTTGTGACTTCTTCCCTTCCTGGGCCCTCTCAGTCTCTGACCAGGAGGCCTGACATGCTCCTGCTGTCTAGAAAGGCTGCTCCAGTGGTGGGAGGCCTTTGCTGAGTGTGGATATGTTTGGCCATGCAGACTGACTTGGTGGCCCCTCTTGATGTCAACCCCACTGCCTAGTATTTTGAGTGTAGGACTCTGACCATTGGGGCCCCTTTTGCCCTACAGATCAACTTGCTAGCACATTTAGTGTTGTACTGATGACTGCTGCATCCTAAGGGTGAGACCCTCTTCCTGGGGGTCTCTTCGGTAATGTGAATCAAGTTGTTGACACCTTTTGAAGCAATCCTCCCTGCACTTGCCTACAAGTCTCCTGCTCTGTCTCTATTTCCCTTTCTTTAGTTTCCATTTAGGGATAGGCTGTTACAGTGATGAGGCTGGGAGATCTTAGTTCAGCTTATTCTGCTCTTCTGAAATCACACCTTGTTGGTGGGGTTTCTCTCTGAGAGGTGAGATGGCCTCTTTTGTCACATCCCAGTCTCAGCAGCACCTCACAGTGTTATCCTGTCTGAGGGATGGAGTAAGAGCCCCTCTGTCTAAAAGCTTACCACAAAAGTATTGCACAGTTATTAAGAGCACCGAGCTGCAAACCCGAAGACCTGGGTTTGAATCCCATCTGCCCCCACTTGCATACTGTGTGACCCTAAGCAAGTCACTTTACTTCCTTGTGCTCCCAGGTCACGCCTGGAAACAAGCTTTGGCTTAGTGTGCCTTTCCTGGTTAAACAACCTCCCTCCCTCCCTCCCTCTCCTCTCCTCCCTCTCTCTCTCCTCTCCTCTCCTCCCTTCCTTCCCTGTATAGGGTGTCTAAATTGCAACATTTGAGCCATCACTAATTTTGCCCATACCCATGAGGGATGGCAAGCTAGGCCTTGATTCCCCAGAGTATTTCTCCACCTGGGGGGGTCCTCTCCTCCTTGCCAAAGGCCAAAATTTAGCTTTAGTTTCTACAGTGGATTGCAGCATTGAATGGTGGTTGCCCTCTTCTTTCGCTGTCTGTCTCACTCTGGCTATGTCTCTCATTTCCTTGGGAAAAAGTGTTTGTTTCTTATTATTGTATTTTTTGGCCCTCTTCTCTAAAAAGCCTTTGGTCTCAGGGACATTGTCCCTTAACACCTCAAGGGGTAGAACCTTTTGTTCATGTTCTGGTGTCATTATGGACCCCCAACAGTGTGGTAGTCCCTGTAGCAGGGACAGAAAGAGAGAGAGAGTGTATAAGCCAAAGCTGAAACAAGTTGCACAAGTATTTACTGTACATGCTACTTCCAACTACTCAGTCCTTGTTCAGTTCTAACCTTTCCTGCATAGGAGCTGGATGACCCATTGAAATTCAGGGTTTTGCCTGTGGTTCAGAGAGGCAGATCTTCACATGCAGCCCCCCTCCTCTGAGTAGTACTTAAACCATGCATGCTCAAGTGTCCTTCAGACACTCAGGTTTTTCATACCACCATCCTCCCCTCCTCCTCTGGCAATGTCTGTCTGGCTTTGGGGATGAGCCTTCTTTTCTAATATGCCTTTGGACCTCAGCCCTGTGACACCTCAAGGGTGGAATCCTTTCTTCAGGATTTTGGTGTCTTTATGACACCCCAACAGGATAGAAATCCCTATAGCAGGGACGGAGAATATAAGCTAAAGTTAAAAAAGAAAGTTGCTCAAGTATTTACATACCACTGCCACCTACATAGTCCTTGTTCAGTCCTAAATATTCTTAGATAAGAGTCTGATGAGACATTTAACTAATGAACCTGAAAGTTTTAGGTTTCAAATATTTGTATTTTTTCATTTTCTGAGGGGAAAAAAAAAAATCGGAATTTGGGGACTTTTAAGTAATTTCACAGATTATTAACTTTTGAATGGATTTTTTTGCCAAACTTTCAAAATATTAGCCACTAAGATGGCAACTGCACATGCCACATTTTACAGTACTAGGAGGTAAGATCATTGAGCTATAAGCTGCCAAAAAAGAAAAAAAAACTCTTTTGACACAAATACGAAGTCAGCCCAACATACAGTTGCTACTGCACATGTATAATAATAGCGGTGATAAGTCTGTGGACAAAATTGTGTTACCTCAAACCCAACCTCAAAAATAACATGTTATATTTGTTGTTGGGTAGGTTACATTCTATACTTTGAAAGTAGAATGCATCACATTTGATTGCTAAACCACAGAGCTTCTTTCACAATGCTGATGATTGACATCACAGTAACCTAGTGCACCACTAAAACCAGCAGTTGAAATCAATAAAAAATTGCATGCCTTTGTATAGATATCAGATTTAAAAGTTATAACTAGTAAATTGGCTAAATGAACTCCAAGTCCTTTTTGGCCCTTAACTCTTGGTTTCTATTTGTCTAAACTGATGTCCTATAAATCAAATATGTAATCACCTGACCAAAATATGCAGTTACTGTTATTTCTGAGTGTTCAGGACTTCATAAATCACCTGTGGCTCTGCCACTCATGAGTTATGGTCTTACCCCCCTTAGACTTGAAGATTAATTGCATATGTTTGAGGCAGGTCACCCCCATCAATTTTATGGCATGCCATCTTGATGATTATAATATAAATGGACAGGGATAGGCACTGCATTGTACATGTTTATTTTTAGCACTCAGTTATAATGGGGATGCAACCCCCTCCCCCCTCCTCTGAGTAGTACTTAAACCATGCATGCTCAAGTATCTTTCAGACACTCAGATTGCCTAGAAGGTGTCCTTCAGACACTGTGGGGCTGGCAGTATAGCCTAGAGGCTAGAGCAATGAGCTGTGAATGAGCTTGGTACATCCAGCAGACCTGGGTTTGATTCCCACAACCTCTATGTGCATACTGTGTGACTCTGAGCAAGTCACTTAACCTTCCCAGTGCTTCCAGTTCACCCCTGAAAACAAGCACTTGTGCCTAGTGGGCCTTACCTGGTTATGAAAGACTAAAATTTAAATAAAAATAAAATATGATATCCTCAAAAAATTGTGTTAATGCACCAGTTAGGCTTCAAATTAATGCCACAGAAACAACCCTATGTCAACCCTATGCCTATCCCCTCCCCTGAGCAAACAAAGTCAGACATGATCTCTTTTTTCACAGGGCCCTGTGTGAAAAAAGCTACAACAAATTCTGTTGACAACATGCAGTGAGATATACTTCTCACAATGCTTGAAAAGTGTATCACTATGGGGCAACCCTAATGCTCCCCCTGTTTTGGATAGGAGGCTATGGGCTATGAAATGAGGGGGAGGCATTAGGGTTGACAAACCCAAGGAAGACCCCACCACTGATTTGCCAAGACTCTGGAGACCCAAAATTCTAATGTTTTTTCCTTTTGCTGCTGGGGTGGTGGGGGTGGGGAGTTAGGGTTAGAAACCCTAACATTACATTTCTCTACTTTCGTGGCATTAAAGTGATTTATGGAAGTTCCCCACATGTATTTTTCACATAGTATGCCATTGCTACCCATGCTTCAAATGTTGAAGCTGCAATTTGTTTTGTAAAAAAATCTGTCATAGTCATTTTTTTAATGTTTTTTGTTTCTGCCCACACTCCCAGAATGATGACATGCAAGGGAACTGTCAGTGTTTTACATACAGCAACAAGGAACTCTGGGTAAATTATACAGTTGACTTAAATGTTCGTTACTCAGAGATGCAGTCTCTTATTTTTGTAGTGGTGACTGCAGTATAGCACCTAATATACATATGGCTCCATTTTTCACTGTTGCAATGTAGCTTAATCCTGTGTGACATCCCTGTAGCCTGCTAGTATAAATAATTTCTCCTTCTCCCTGATCCTTGTCCAAAGCTGGGGACCAAGTCGGAGGTCGCGAGGGTCTGTTTCTGCAGCTCTCCCCCAAAACCAAGCACAAGAAGGTCGTGAGGGTTCAGCCGTGTTCTGGTATGACTGGAGCCTGCAAGATCCAGTGCTGTTCTCGCTGTGTAGCAGCTGAATTTGATCCTTGCCAGCACTCTGTGCCAGCTCTCCACCGCTACCCTTGGTCGACATCTAGCTTTATACTGACGACCACATGATCGTCTAAAACCTATCAGCTCACTTTGCTGTCTGCAGCCTATACTTGCTAAACACTAGAGGGCTACCTCTCACAAATTTCACTGTTATTTCCCAAAGCTGGCAGCATGACAAGCATCCTTTGGATCCTAACCCACTCCATCTTATTAATAACACTCTTTTCTCACTCCTACCCTTCACTCCCTGTCGCAATATCCCTCTCCAGTGACTCTTACATCTGCCTCACCACTCACTACCCCAGAAATACATCCCTGTCACATCACCTAACTCCTCCCTCCCCAGTTCTACTTGGCACCAATTATACCTCTAGCCTATGCTGCACCTTAAGCGGGTCCTTATTGGCGTGACCTACACCCCCCAGACATCCACCCACTAAATAGCCCCAATCCTCTCCTATCCCAATCCCTATTAGCCCACCTAGTCCTAACCATCCCCATACCAGTCAGGTTCCCCAAATTTACCACCAATCCACGCCTCCGTATAACTGTTTCCAAATTGTTCCAGAAAGCTGCTCTCTGGCATGCTCTCCTCCTCCTCCTCCTTATCTCAGGTAACATACACCCCAATCCTGGACCTACTTTGACTAGTGTTCCCAAGGGGAACAGGCATGGTGGCCTACTACTGGCCTCCCTAAACATATGCAGCCTACCTAGGAAGCTCACGCAGCTTCAAGGATGGATCGCTCAACACTCCCCTGACATCCTGGCCTTATCTGAAACCTGGCTGTCCAAGAATATCTCAGATGCCTCTGTCACCCTAAATGACTATGCCATCTTCAGAGCTGATAGATCAGGCAAGAGGGGTGGTGGTTGTGCCATATATGCCAGAACTAATCTGCAGCCCCCTATTGCTCCCCCTGCCCTCACCAGATCATGGGGCCCAAGCCATTACAATCAAAGCCACCCTTGGCACTCCTGGTAAAGTGCTATACATTATAGCAGTCTACATCCCCCCCCCCAACCAGAAACAAGCCTTTGACTCTGTCCTGGCCAGCATCACTCAGCTCCCCCCCAGGAGCGAACTGATTATTATGGGTGACTTTAATATGAATTGGTTATCCCATGCATCAGCCCCATTCAAAGATGCAGTCCATGCCTATGACCTGACCCAGGTTGTCCAGTCTCCCACCAGGCAAGATCCCAGGTCAGGGACTTCCACTCTTATTGACCTCATCTTTACAAACCTTCCCAATCACCTCTCCAATATTAATGTGCTCCTGGACCTGCTAAGTGACCACTCTCCCCTCTCCTGCTACTGGTCGAATAAAATCACATCCAGCCATCCTAAAATCTCCATCCAAAGGCACCTCAAAAAAGGAACCTTAACTCGCCTAAACTCTATCTCTCCTCCTGTGACTGGGCACCTGTTCACACTGCCCAGTCCGTTGATGCTGCCCTTACCTCCTTTATTATAATTTTTAACATTGCTCGTGATATATTTGCCCTGTTCTCAAAATGTTATAAAAACAGGACACCTGTGATCTCGTGAGACCCTACTAGAACAGATGCACCACAGAGACAACCTCTGGCATAGGGCACTGAACTCCCAGCTTCCCCGTGACAGGCAACTCTATAGAGAGGCAAGAAACAAGTGCACCTGGGCTATTCGACTAGCTAAGACAAACTACTATAAGCAAGCTCTCACCTCCTCATGGGTCTCTGGGAACAACTTCTGGAAAAATATCAAGGAGCTCTGTGGGAAAACTGTCTCCCCAACCCCATCACAAATACTTGACCATGGAGCCCTCTCCCAAGACCCTACCACCATATCCAATGTCCTGAACAACTCCTTCTCCAATCTCAGTCACATTCTACCAACAAATTTCTTTGACCCTATCCCCAATGTCCCCTCTATCACCTCCTCTACTACCACCCTCCCTCTCTTCTGGCTGAGAATCATCTCCTGTAACAAGGCTAAACACTACCTATCCAAAGCCTTGCGCAACTCAAGGTACACTAGCGACTCCCTAGACCTTAAAATCCTCTGTCTAACTCTTGACAAGGCCCTCCCTCATCTCATCAAAATATTAAACTGCTCCCTGCACCTAGGTCAATTCCCTATGCTCTGGAAAAGGGGAATTATCATGCCAATCCTAAAGAAGGGTGATCCAACCGACCCTGGTAACTATAGGCCCATCACTATCCTCCCCCCCCAAAGCACTCGAAAGAATTGTGTCAGACCAGCTCACCGAATACCTGGCCAAACAAACTCTGTTTTGCCCCGAACAACACGGGTTCAGAGCAGGTCACAGCACTACCACTGCCCTTCTCGAATTTACCTCTTAATACACGAGGCGCTGGAACAGGGGTCAATAGCAGGAGCAATCTTTGTTTTGACCTGACCAAAGCATTTGACACCATCAGTCATGCACTACTAATCCACTCTCTCCTCTCCCTCTATCTTGCCCCTGATGCCATCGCCTGGTTCAAAAAACTATCTCACTGACCGGACACAAGAAGTCAAAATCAACACCACCCTATCCGCCAAGAAACCAGTTCTTGTGGGTGTCCCTCAAGGGTCAATTTTAGGCCCTCTACTTTTCACCCTCTTTCTGAACTCCCTCCCAAAGGCCTGCAGTGGTAAGCTATTGCTCTATGCAGACGACGCCGTAGTATACTGGAAAAATACCACTCCTAACACTCTTCAACATACCCTGCAAGGATGCTTTAGAGAACTAGAGTCCTGGTTCACCGATCATCATTTAATACTAAATTACAACAAAACCAAATCTATGATCTTTGCTCACCACCAAAACCCCTACAGTAATGCTCAACTAAGTATCTCAAATTCTCAGGGCATCCATATTGAACAGGTTCCATACTTCAAATATCTAGGCATCACACTAGACACATCTCTCACCTACCACATACACATTAATCACCTCTCCTCCTCAGTAAACACCCAGCTTGGGATTCTCTACAGACACGGACACTGCCTCCCCCCCCGGCCCTATGGCTGGCAGTAACCAGTTTAGTCCTATCATTGGTTGATTACGGAATAATAATTTACCGTACGGCTGACCTCACAACCCTTAACCGCATCAATCTAGCCCTCAACAAAGCCTGCCGACTAGTCACAAGCAGTGATAGATTAACCCATACTTGTGAACTCTATAAGCGAGTGGACTGACTGACCTTTGAAGGGAGACTAAAGCACCCACTGGCCTTCACCCCTTCATCCTACCAAACCCTCACAGGAGCACCCCTAGGCACCAGGCAATCACCCCCCTCTTAGTCCCCCACTGTAGGACTGCATTAGGGCAAAGGTCTTTCCGCTATTGGGCTCCCCTCTGGCTTAATAACCTCCCCTCTTCCATCTTACTGGCCCCTAGTCTTGGCCTATTTAAAAATGGCATTAAGAGACATCTCACTGACTTGGAGTCATGCGGCTGTTACGAGCAGTCCTCCCTATTCAGTACGTGATAGAAAAATAGCAGCTCCCATGACCCAAATCTAGGCCTACAATCCCGACGGGACTTTAAACCACAAACTCTAGGCCTGGGTAGGCCTACAAAATTGGAAACCTGCTTCACTTCACCTCGACGACCCAGGGTCCTTCAACAACCCTAGAGATACTAACCAAGCATTGTGATTTATCCTGTACTATGTAACCATGTAAAATTTGTCTTAATGTATTGTTCTGCTTAGTGAGGTATGTTCAAAATTGTCTTAAGTATTGTGTCCATTTTGTATTGACGTGGAGCCTTTGCAAAAGAGTCTTCGACTTAAAGTATTGTAATTCTGAAACTTCAATAAAATAAAAAAAAATATGTAGCAAGGCATAGTGGGTACAGTAAATAGCTGATTTGTCTCCTTTATCAAAGTGCAGTCTCCTATTTTGGTAGTGTTTACAGCAGTACAGTCTGTAGAAAAGTTTCTGGACAAATGGTTTTGTGATGAAGGTAGGCCATAAAAATCATTTGCCCTTCTGTGTAGATGTTGTTTCACTTTTACTGCCTGCTGGTGAAGTGACAGGTGTGAAGCGACAGCTCCTGTCAGACTGTAGGAGATGATTATACTGTTCTATGGTTATGTTATAGGGCCTGAATAACTAGAAGTAGTTCAGGAGTGTAATTATGGGTCAGAATACTTTTTTTTTTTTTTAATGTCAAGCTTATGCTATGAGTTTAAAATTGTGAAAGGAAAAAGATGTCTGTAATACCAAGACTGAACAGCAGAGGTCTCTGTTTCAAAACAGTGCTTAAAAACTGTATTTCCCTTGCATGATGTCACTGTTGAGGGTTGTAGCACTGAGAAAAAAGAAGCAGGGTTATGCAAATGAAGCAAAGCACAGAAATAAATGCACTTTTCATGGAAAACAGCACTTTTGGTCAGTTTGAATGGTAGGAGATATATTCACAACTCCTATAGGTTCCTACAGGTTACTACTCCCATTTGCTATGGCAATCTTCCATAAATCAATTTAAGCTGACAGTTTTTGCCAAGAATTTTTTTTTTTTTTTGAGATAGTGAAATTGTACCCTCATTCACAAAGGACCTGCATGAACAGATGCAGACCAACAGGGCCCTTTAGGCTCATGCACCAAGGGGAGACTCCATCCACCTCCAGAAGTGCAGGGCCCTTTAGGCTCAGCACTTCTGTGCAACAACGGATGTCAAGAATTCAAAGGACTGTCTGGTGGACTGCAAAAGTGTAGTGACAGCCAATGCAGAGGGTCCTCTGCCACCCATAGGTCAGATGCAGAGCTGCAGGGCCCCATGCTAAGAAAATAATTCTCTTCACTATACAATACCTGAGCCCATGCTAGCAACCCTGCACCTTTCCTTCCTTCCTTGGGTGGGGGGGGTGTCACATAACAGCACCATCCTCCCAGCCTCACTCTATCCAGTTGGCTCACCGAGCTCACCTCTAAACTCATCTTATAAAATGGGCTTCGAAATCCCAAAGCACTGATTGGCTACAACATCATCTGAGCCGTGTCCTTATCAGATGATATTGTAGCCAACCGGCACTACCACCCAGCAACATGCCTCATGACAGCAAAAAAATCGGTGAGCTCTGCCAACTGAAAACAAGAATGCTGACTGGCAGAGCTCACTGATGCCACAACGCGACACCTTCTCGCCTCAGACCGCGAACTGAAACGGCACTACAAAACCACATATCGCAACTGTATTCCTCTTTAAAACGGAAGCGAATAAATAGTCCACATCACCCTCAGAAAAGCAAACCACACAGCAATAAACCCAAGTCATCCATGGAAAACCAAAACTTCCTAAAAGAAAACGATGCACCTTGCTCCAGCTCCAACATTGCTGCATCACCGGAAACATAGCAACTTCCGCCCGACGAATCAAACCCCACAAGAAACCTTCCCACCAACAAGCGTAATACAGCAATTCAATACAACTCCCAAAACTTCAGCATTTAACGCGTGCGAAACTCCGTGATATCATAACGAGAGTTCATCACCCTATCAAGTAAAACGCAGCACGACGAACAGGAAGCACCACCACCTCAACGAGCAGATTCCACACAATTAACTAGCCGGTGATCGCAGCAATGTTGGACCTGGAGCAAGGTACATCGCTTTCTTGTAGGAAGTTTTATTCTTCGATTGATGACTTTGGTTTATTCCTCTGTGCTTTGCTTTTTTTTGAGTGTGCTGTGGACAGTTTATTCGCCTGATTTAAACAGCAATAGAGTTACGATCAGTTGTTTTGTAGCGCCGTTTCAGCTCATGGGTCTGAGGCGAAGTTTCATGATGTAGAATCAGTGAGCTCTGCCAGTTTCCTGCTTAATTCCTAAATTAAACCCAAATCATTCCTCTTTGTTCCCTTAATTGAAACCCAAATAAAACTGTAAAAATATTTAAAATCCATGTCAAACCTTCAGTGTTACTATCCTAATGGCAATACAGTGAAATCGGCCAGTTTCCTGTTTGATTCCTTAATTAAAACCCAAATCTTTCCTGTTTGTTCCCTTAATTAAACCCAAATAAAACTGTTAAAATATTTAAAATCCATGCTAAAACCTTCAATCTTACTATCCTAATGGCAATGTAACTATCCTAATGGCAATAACACAATAGCAAAAGGGACTATTTTTTCCTACAATATGTTCTTCTATTATTTTTAAAATATCAATAAAAAACTTAAAACTACAATATTTATTCACTTTACTGTTTGCCCATTTATAAAGCGCCAATAACACACTCAGAGGTGTGGGTTACGTGCTTTCTGAGCTGCGCGCCTAGGGGCATAAGGCACTCGGCGCAAGTGCCTCGTGCCTAAGTACACCCCTAGGCGTGCTCTTATCAGCACGTAACCCACACCTCGTCATGTGTTATTGCTTACTTAACAGCACAGAATCACAAAGTAGTATTTGCTGGGGTAATAGCTGGCACGTCACACAATGTTTCTTATTATTTTTTTAATTTTGACCCCAAATTTTCAATAGTCATTTTATGACTCCCTCTTATAAACATGACACGTGACATTTATAGTATATTGTCTGAAACATCATTTCACATCACAAGTGTGAAAACACATCTCGTCCAGATTTAAAAACACATCTGGCATGTTTATCAGGTGGTGTGAAAAAATGGCTATGTTGAAAGACTGGAGTAAAGATGTTGAAAATGAGTTAAGTTATGAGTGAATGTTGAACTATTTCAACGTTCATTCATAACTTGGTCATTTTACCATATTTTTAGATCATATTTTCAAAATAGTCTTTTTGTGACCCATCCTCATGAACAAGATACAATCGGCGAAAATGTTCAAATCCCAGCTGAAATGTGATTTCACTGAGTGATGGTGAAAGCACATTTCAGCCCAGATTTCAAAACTTTCACCCACTTTGTTCATGAGATGAGTTCCCAAAAAGGCCACGTTGAAAGTTTAATGGAAAAATATTGAACAGTGAAGCTATGAGTGAACATTGAAATATTTCAATGTTCACTCATAACTTAGACATTTTACAATATTTTCCACCAAATTTTCAACATTTCCTTTTTATGACCCCACTTCATGAACCAGGTAGGTGAAAATATTCAAATCCCGCGCGAAAGGTGATTTCACATGACAACAGTGAAATCACCTTATGGGATAGATTTGAATAATTTCACCTCCATTTTTCATTAGGTGTGGTCCCAAAATGCCATGTTAAAAATCTGGTGTCCAAATATTACAAAATGACAAAATTATAAGTAAATGTTCAAACTGCATTGAAATACATTAAAGCGAACTTACCCTATTTCTTCATATCGCAGTTGCCGGTTCCAGCAGCAAGACGTCTTTTCAATAGGAGAGTGGATCTATGACATGGGACAGTTTTAGGTGAGTGAGGGTGTGGGTGTGAGGTGGTGGGCACTGAGTGGGTGGCTGTGAGGGGGTCAGATCAGTGAGAGACTGTTTCCTTTTTAACAGGTTTTGCAATAATAAAAAGATAGATGAGGGATAGTTTTCTTTATTTTACAGGTAAGACAGCAATAGAGACGGGGCACCCCAGTGGCAGGATGATCTTTGGCAGCATTGGGGGTGTGCATCCTGGTGATGCCGCCTATTTGTGGGGGGCAGGGGATGACCTGAAGGGGAGGGGGTTGAAAGAGGTGGTACCAGGGGTGGGCACCCTAGTTCACTATTATATTACATTAAATGAGCAGGCAATTTGAAGGGGAGGGAGATAGACAGTAGTGGTACTGGGGTTGGAGTCCACTTAATATATTTAAATAGGATAGGTATGTAGATAGATAGACAAACAGAGATGAGAGAGAGAGATCAGGGGATCGTTGACTCACTGTTCCAACTGAAGCCAGTAGCAGGACTCCAGTTGCAGCTTCATAATTCAAGAAAATCCCACTGTTCTCATACTGAGAATGTGGGTATACAACTCCTTTTGGTAAGCTGGGCACAAAGGATTTTCAGGTGCCCAGAAACAATACTTCCTGGCATATTTTCAAAACACTAACACCAGACTCTAGCTAAATGGGTCCTATTTACCTAGGTTTAGGTGTTTTGCTTTTTGAAAATACATCATTATGTTGCTTGCACACATGTGCAAGAAACATAGTGCCGTCATCCAAGTTTTCAGAGGTGTGACACCTGTCTTCCAATGCACTCAGTGTGTTTGCAGGCACGGCCCCAGTTCCCCAATCACTGCTGCAGCTGTCTATGACAGCATTGAAAATGCAGTGGCATACAGTTGAAAGGGAGAGCTCCACTTCAGTGAGCAGAGCTCCCCCCTCCACACACACACACACGCGCACACGCACACTGCGTGCTCATGCGCCTTCCCCCTCCCCCCACACTGTATGGCTGACGGGGTGCCCAATCCTCATTGGCTCCACACCTCCCAAGATCCAGTGCTCATGCTGGGAGCCCACCCTAGCATGGCAAATATTTATGGCCGACGGGGTTCCCAATCCCGCCGGCTGCATGGTCCCCAAAACATCCAGGTGCCACGCTGAGAGCCCACCCCAGCATGGAAAATGATGTTATGGCCAACGGGGTGCCCAATCCCCCATCGGCTCCCTGCCCCCACCAAAATCTCCAGCTGCCACACTGGGAGCCCACCCCAGTGTGGCAAACGCCCTCGCCGCCTTAGGAAATAAAATACCTGCAAATACAAAAACTGTCCCTCAGCGCTTTCTCCCTGCCCCTCCCACAACCCGCACCACCCTCTGCACTCCCCTGCCTCCCCACACCGCCTCAATTTACATACTTACTGGCGCTCGGCGACGATCTTTGAGGACGGGAACACGCCTGCACTTCTTCAAAGCCGACTCGTGAACTGAGGAAATGCTGGTAAGCTGTATAATAGGATAGACAGGATTGTTTCAACTTTATTGCAAATCTCAGGCATTTTGGGCCCAAATTTTCAACATGGGGTTTTTGGGGCCCCTCCTCATGAATTCTTGCACTGTCATGTTGTTAATTGGGTCTGAAGGGTGATTTCGCGGTCACTGTGTGAAATCACCTGTTGGGACTGATTAATGAAATGACACTGCCAGTGTTCATAAGGTGGGCTCTCAAAAAGTCTATGTTGAAAATTTAGTAAATCTAAAAATGACTGTTCTGATAGATTGCACAGTTCCTCGCATGCTTGTAAGTTCGTGAATTTTCAATATTTTCACTCCAGATTTTCAACATTACCATTTTACCACACCTCCTTTTGAGCAGTACAGCTGTCATTTTTCACATTTCATCCAAAATGTGTTTCCGCCCATGTAGCGCACAATGGTGCAATCGGTGTGTGAAATCAATGTATGGGACACATTAAGAAAATCACAGTGACACTGTTCATGAGCAGAGGTCTTAAAATTGCAATGTTGAAAATTTGGTGAAAAAATTCCTAAAAATGACTTTTACGAGCATGCGTTGCGCAGTTCATTGCACGCTCGTAAGTTCGCGAATTTTCAATATTTTCACTCCAGATTTTCAACATTACCATTTTACCACACCTCCTTATGAGCAGTACAGCTGTCATTTTTCATGTCACCCAAAATGTGTTTCCGTGCATGTAGTGCACAATGGCTCATTCAGTGTGTGCAATCAATGTTTGGGACAGATTAAGAAATCACAGTGACACTGTTCATGAGCAGAGATCTTAAATGGCTATGTTGAAAATTTGGTGAAGAAATTCCTTCAGACATTCTGCAATATTAATGAAGACATTGAACAGACCTGGCCCCAGGACCGATTCCTGCAGCACCCACTGGTCGCCCCTCTCCCTAGACTGCACACCATTTACCACCACTCTCTGCCTCCTGTCTGTTAGTCAGTTTCTAACCCAGTTTACCACCCTTTCCCCATGTCCAGCCTACCCAGCTAGTTTATCAGCCTCCTATATGGGATGGTGTCAAAGGCTTTGCTGAAATCAAGGTAAGCGTTGTCCACTGCCCCACCCTGATTCACTTCCTTTGTCACCCAGTCAAAGAAATCAACCAGATTTATCTGACATGATGTCCCCACTGTGAATCCATGTTGACTATGGTCCTGGGTTCCAATGGCATCTAGATGCCCCACTATCCTTTCTTTAAGCAATGTCTCCATGATCTTCCCCACTACTGAGGTGGGGCTGAATGACCTATTGTTCCCTGCCTCCTCCCTGTTGCCGGACTTGTGTAGAGGGACCACATGTGCCCTCCTCCAATTCACTCATGTTGAATGACTCAGTGAACATGGCTGCCAGAGGTACTGCTATCTCCCTTCGCAGTTCTGTTAATATCCTTGGGCGTATTCCATCTGGTTCCATCGCTTTGTCTGCCTTCAATTTAGTGAGCTCCTGCAGGACTCTCTTGCCTTTGAATGGACTATTGTCCACCTCTTCACCCCCTTGGCAACTGCTGTACTGCTGTGGCCCTTGCCCCTCCCACTCTTCTGTGAATACTGAACGGAAAGACACAGTGGATGTCTTGGGAGGAAGGCGTGAAACTGTCACTTCCAAATACCTAAACAGCACATACAAGCAAGCAACATTCGGCATTGACAAATGCTTGTTTTTATGTATCGTCAATGTTTTTTAGTTAAAAAAACAAGATGGCAGCCATCATCATGATCAGTACTCTTTCTCTTGACAAGAAGAGCACCAGTTTTGCAATTGGCTAAGGCTCATGGGCGTGATCAATGTTTTTACCATTTGTATCAGAGAGTTATCAAAAACCCTATTGGGCATGCTAAAAAAAAAATTAAACCCTTACAATTTTGGAACCTTTTAGTATTTTTTCATGAAAATTTCAAAAGGTACAAACTCAGCACAGACCACTTCTACCTCTGAAAGTTTTATGAAAAATTCTGCACTTTCTAGGCTCTATGTGAGAAACTGTACAAGGTTCTGCCACAAAACTTTTCATATCTTGCTATTATGCCAGCCTGACTGCACATGGAAATATTTGGGCTATTTCATTGAAGGCCAGCAAAGGTATTGAAGTGCAGAGTTAGGGGTTTAACACTGAGCACCAGTACTCAACCCTAACTATGCCGGTGTTACCCTGCCAGTATAATGATATCAACCTCTGATCACAAATCCTAATGGCCTCTATTCACGAAGCCTATGTGTCTGGATACATGGCACATAGGCTTTTTTACAGTGATAATCCACACAGTGGAGGTGGTGGATAAACCCCATATATGTAATGGGGGTTCTGCACCACTTCTGCACCCTCGACTGACACCTGGCAGAGGCTATATGCACGGCCCACCGGGGAGAGTGGAAGAGGGCATTCCATGGCTACACACAAATGCACAAAGCCAATTTTCCATGCCTGGATCCTCTGCAGAGGGGGCTCCAGCTACGCTACCTGGAAACCTGTAGCAGCAAATTATGCACTCTCTCCTGCCAGCCACATGGGGTGTCAGACATTGCACTTCCTGCTGACCTGATACCCCCAGTTCTCAGAGCATATCAAGAGCACCATTGGGACGTCAGTGACAATAGGCAGAAAAGCATATTTCTTTAAGAGATAGGCTGGTTCCTGAAGAATCAGCCATATCCCTCTATCCCCATGCACTGCTCTGAATAAGGAATCCAGTCCTACAGTGGCCATGCTATTTGACTGGATGGCCACAGTCAGTTGTCATGCTGTCCCTGCCAGCTCTGCAAGGGGGGGAGGGCAGCACCAGTGTTGTGTGGCTTGTCTCCGTAAATATGGACCGAGTTGTGCACCACTGCAGGTGTAAAGCCCCATGGTGTAATTTTGCTACTTTTGTGTGTAAACTGGCCATGTTCATCAACAGAGGTCAATATGAAATAAAAAGGGGGCTAATAAAGGATTATGTTACAATGATCTGAGGATGTGAGTGTTGATATTTATACTGGTAAGACCCTTTTGATGCTGTAAACACATACATTGTTTTAGCATCTTTTTATGCTCTTATAGATGAAGCCTTCAAAAGCAAGGATAATATGATGATATGTCATGGGTACAGTTGTGTACAATGCATTTAGAGGTACTAGACACTGTCAGTGAGATTTGATAATATTGCAAATCTTGCTGTAAGACTCTGAAGTAGAACCAAAAATTAAAAAGGTAGGAGTGTGTTTTTAATATAATTGGCAATTGTTTTTTTTTCCCCCATTTTCTTCTTTTGTTTCTCCTCCAAGTGGGGTCAGGTAATTATTTACCCTGTCCAAATGCTCCATCCTCACCTGTGGTGCAAAGCTCAGGGTCCTCCATGTAACCTTTAATGATCCCTCTGTATTTAATTCTTGTCCTTCCTTCATGGGTGGCACCGATTTGTCCCCCAAAAAATTCTGACTTAATGCCATTCACAGGATATCATATAATTCTTTCATCAGATACATGTAGTTCTGTCATCAGTATATGTATCCATTGACAACATAATGTTATCGAAAGAATGTTATTCCATTAGCATAATAAAATTCTATTGACAGAATATAATGCTATTTACAGAATTTTATATTTTAGACAGACAGATTGCAACTTGATTAATAGAATTTTATTCCACTGACAGTGTCTAATTGTATCAAGAGAATAGAATTATAATGTTTATGCTCCAACACATTCACAGGCATCATTTAGAGTGGTACAGTGAGATGAACATGATGTGATTACGATTATAAGTGGTTAAAATTATATTTTAAAATGCTGTGAATGTTACTTAATTAGACTGATATTAAATAAGAAGTCATACCAATTAGAAAATTAGAAACAACCATCATAAAAAAATAATGTATCAGCTATAGTCATCCTAAACAATTAACTTTCATCACCTGGCAACCTGCCAGCAGAAGGTGTAATCATTTTCAGTCATAACTATTCATTGAAGGTCCCATTCTGAAATGTGTAGAAATGCCTTCTGCAGCCTTTAAAACTCTATTTATGCTCCATGTCTTGACACAGAGTGACTTATAATCATAGATGGTATCCACAGCTGAAGGTTGTGCATATATGTGTACATAATGTCAGCATTACTTTATTGCATATGGAGCATACACCATCCTGATTATAGTGGTGCAGCAGTGCCACTATAGGTAGGGTTCAGTGGGCACATCAGTGTTAAATCATGATTTCAGGTGCTTATATCACCACCGTTTCTTGATGTCTGGTTATGAAACATGAAAAGCACTCATGCTGTCCCAGGATTACAGGACCTGCCAAATTGTAACGAAATTTGGTATAATGCATTGTTTCCTAGGAAATGGCAAAACACATGAACAATATAAAAACTGATTTGGATAAGGCTTGTTTGTGTGTTAGTTTAGTCTCCCACTGTCACAGGCTCATGCAAGTCAAAGCTGCATTTCTCAGTGGCTTGCGACAAGGAAGGTGCATTTAAAAAAAAGTATTATGAGGACAGCAAGAGCCCAGCCCCAGTGTTGCTAAAGAGGGTACACTACCATTCTGACACCAGGTATTCAATCCTGGTTTCAGAAACATCAATAACAAGCATTTATCAATGCCGAATGTTTGCTTGCTGGCATTGGCATTGGTAGTGTAGAAGTTGCAGAGCAGCATAATAGCAATAGCAGCGAAGTATTGAACTGAAGCCAACCCCACCACCACCCTGCAGAGAGTGACAGGCATTGGGGTGTGCCTTTGGGTCATCAGGCATAACGACCACGCCATTTCACCACACCCTACCCTGCAGACTCTGACAAGTGTCACGGTGTGCCTTGGGATCTTTGGCACTTATGCGCACCCCATTCCATCAGGAAATACGGTGAGATGGGTGCAGTATAGGAGAATGGGGTGAAGTTTGGGCGAAGAGTCCTGAAGCACACCTTGATCTTCTCACTAACTGCAGGGTGTGTGAGGTGGGATGAATGTATGAAGCATGACAAGCAAGAATCCCAAGTCACACCCCTGATGCCTGTCATTCTCTACAGGGTGGGGCGTTATGGCCGGAAACCCTAACGCCTCAGGCATTCGTTGGTATTTTCACTCCAAATTTTCAACATGTTTTTTGTGACCCCCACCTCATGAACAGTGGCAATATCAGTTTGTTAGCCAAAAACTGCTTTCGCACAGCGACTATGGCATTTGGCACCACAGGTGCAAAAACACATTCCAAACAGGATGTGAAAAATGACAGCGCTACTGTTCATGGGAGGTGTAAAAAATGGCAATGTTGAAAATCTACTGTGAAAATCTTAAAAAAACTGGTGAAGTCATGAGCGTGCGTAGAAACTGTGCAACGCACACCCGTAATGTAACTAGTTTGGGGATTTTTTTTTACAGCAGATTGTTAACACAGGCATTTTGGGACCTCTGATCATGAACAGTGTCAGTGTGATTTTCTTTATCTGTCCTGAACAATGATTTCCCACAGCGACCACGCATTTCTGTGCTGAAAGTGTGAAAACACATTTCGGCCATGTTGTGGAAAATGACAGCTGTACTGTTCATAAGGAGGTGTGGAAAAATGCCACTGGTGAAAATATGGACTGAAAATATTACAAATTCATGAACTTACGAGGGTGAGTGGAAACTGCGCAATGCTCACTCGTAACACAGTCATTTTATGGAGTTTTGTCACCAAATTTTCAACATAGCCATTTTAAGACCTCTGCTCATGACCAGTGTCACTGTGATTTTCTATATCTGTCCCAAACATGGTTTTCACACACCGACTGTACCACTGTGCGCTACATGTGCGGAAACACATTTTGGGCGAGATGTGAAAAATGGTAGCTGTACTGCTCATAAGGAAGTGCGTAAATGGCACTGTTGAAAATCTGGTGTGCAAATATTACAAATTCGCAAACTTGCCAGCGTGCGTGAGGAACTGCTAACGGCGCCTCCTAAGACAGTCATTTTGGGAATTTTTCACCAAATTTCAACATAGCCATTTTAACACCTCTGCTCATGATCAGTGGCACTGTGACTTTCTTAATGTGTCCCATACATTGATTTCGCACACCGACTGCGCCACTGTGCACTACATGGGCAGAAACACGTTGTGGGTGAGATGTGAAAAATGACAACTGTACTGCTCATAAGGAGGCGTGGTAAAATGCCAATGTTGAAAATCTGGAGTGAAAATATTGAAAATTTGCGAACTTCAAGCGTGCGTAGGAATTCTGCAACGCACGCTCGTAAAACAGTCATTTTTAGGAATTTTTTCACCAAATTTTCAACATAGCCATTTTAAGACCTTTGCTCATGAACAGTGTCACTGTGATTTTCTTAATGTGTCCCGAACTTTGATTTCGCACACCGACTGCGCCATTGTGCGCTATATGGGCAGAAACATATTTTGGGTGAGAAGTGAAAAATGACAGCTGTACTGCTCATAAGAAGGTGTGGTAAAATGGCAATGTTGAAAATCTGGAGTGAAAATATTGAAAATTCGCGAACTTATGAGCGTGCGTAGGAACTGCGCAACGCACGCTCGTAAAACAGTCATTTTTTGGAATTTTTCCACCAAATTTTCAAAATAGGCTTTTTGAGAGCCCACCTTATGAATGCTGGCAGTGTCATTTGGTTAATCATTCTGGAAAGGTGATTTCACGCAGTGGCTGCGAAATCACCCTTTGGGCTCGAGTAACGCCATGGCAGTGCAATAATTCATGAGGAGGGGTCCCAAAAGCCCCATGTTGAAAATTTGGTGCAAAAATTCCAAAAAACGCCTGAGATATGCAACAAAGTTGAAAAAACCCTATCTATCCCATTATACAGCTTACTGGCATTTCCTTAGTTCGCGGTCGGCTTTGAAGAGTGCAGACGTGTTTCCGGTCCACTGAAGATCGTCACGGACTCCGGAGGTAGTATGGGGTGAGGGAGGGTATGGAGGCAGGGTGCGAGTGGGTGGGTGCAGGTTGTGGGGGCAGGGAGACTGAGGGACCGTTTTTTTTACAGGTTTTTTCTTTTAAAAGGCGATACAGGACATTTGCCACGCTGGGGTGGGCTCCCAGCATGGCAGAGGATGGTTGGGGGCATGGAGCCGGCGGCGGATTGGGCACCCCCGTCGGCCATGGCATCTGTTGCCACGCTGGGGTGAGCTCCCAGTGTGGCACCCTGTACTGGGGGGGGCGGGGGGAGACACAGTGGAGCTGACAGCAGATTGGGCACCCCTGTCAGCTATACGATGTAGCCACGCTGGGGTGGGCACCCAGCATGGCATATGAAACTGTGTTTCGGGGAGGGACACAGCACAGCCGACGGGGGATTGGGCACGCCCGTCGGCTATACAGTGTGTGTGTGCAGCAGCAGCAGTGTGTGTGTGTGTGTGTGTGTGTGTGTGTGTGTGTGTGTGTGGTGTGAGCCGCATGAGCAGACGATATCTGATCGCTGCTCACTGAAGCATAGATCCCCCTTTCAACTGTATGCCACTGCATTTTGGAGCTGTCATAGACAGCTCCAGCAGGCATTGGAGAACTGCGGCCGTGCCTGCAAACACACTGACTGAATTGGAAGAGGGCTGACACACCTCCGAAAACTCTGATGATGGCACTATGTTTCTTGCACATGCGTGCAAGCAAACAGAAAAATACTTTGCAGCCACTGGTAGCCCAACACTGGCACTACTGAAGAAGATCCCCCTCCATTTCTGACACTGACTGCCCAACCCTTGTATTAGAAGTATTAATTTAAATAAACACTTTTTGGCCACATTTACTGATTGATTGATTGATTATACTGGGAAACCTTAAAGAGCAGCTGACACCTTCAGGGGAACTTTAACAAAACATATTTAGATGCAGTTCAGCTATTATTTCACATTAGTTCTGTATTTCTCCTCTAATTTATTACTAAAGGTAAGTTGCATGAAAACCGTATCTTTGCACCCGAAGTGTTCATCTATTCTTATTGCATTATCCCTACTTCAGGTCATAACGGACTGCTTGTGACATCACTAACACTCACATGGCAACAGATTGTGATGTCACAGCAGAGGTTTATGACTTGAAGTAGGGAGTAAGCTAAAGAGGCACATGAACTCAAAGGGATACAGATCATGTATTCATGCAAATTTCCTTAGTAATACATAATGAGAGAATAAATCTATAGGATATATATATAGAATGCAAGCTGAATTGTACCTAAATATTGTGTTTTTCAGAGTTTTTTTCGAGGCATCAGCAGCTCTTTAATGAGCAAGGCTCTTTTCAATAAGTGCCCAGTGAAACAGATGGACAGCAGATTACAAATTAACTCAGTGACATTTGGAAAAGCAGGAGACTATTACAGTCAGAGTGTGCTGAAGCAGTTACATAAGTGAAGGTGGAAACAGTTACAGTGCGAGTCAGTAACAGTTGTAATGGCTTGGGATGATAAGATACTGGACACGAGCCAAACTCCAGTGCTGCCAATGAAGACCCCCCAATTCCAACACTTTTTTCCTAACCAAAGTGACAGAAAAAGTACAAAAAACACCACCTCTTTATGGCCAATGGGAGCTCAACCTTGGTGCCGCTGAAGACCCTCCCCCCCACCATTCCAACACAGAGTGCCAATTCTTGTGATAGATAGAGGGATTAGGTAAAAAAAAAGTAATTTCCCTTCCCAAATTCACTAGCACAAATCCCACTTCCTCTAACCACCACACATCTCAGTATGACTCCCTTCCCCACAGCTCACTACCATCACCTGCTGTCTCCTCATGTCACCTGTAATTAAAATGAAAAAGAAAATTGCAAATGGCCCAGCCCTCCTCTCACTTCCATGGATTAATGACATCTGGCAGAATAAAATAATGATCAGGTATTCATGATTACTTTCATTCATTCAGAAGGCAGTCATCCGAGGAGGTTAGAGGAGGTCAGTGCCAGTCGTTGTCTGTTTTTTCTTAGAATTATGGGTGGCATGGTGAGGAGGGTTAGAATGGGGTGCTAGTGGGCTAAGGAAAGGGGGTTACATTAAGTTGTGTGGTGGGAAGTGGGGAAGAGGGAGGGATGGATGTTACTGGGTAGGAGGAAGGAACATTATTTTTTACGTTTTTATGCTTACTCACTCTGTCTGACACCAGTGTTGGGTACTCAGTGCATGAATCAGTGGGGGTATTGATGATGTTAGGGGACACCACTGGATGCTGTAGATACTTGAACATCAGGCAAGATACCAGAAGGGATGCCGCTGAATCCCAAAAACACTTAGAACTGGAGCAGGATGTGGTAGGAGGTACCACTGTATGCTAGGGGTATCTGGACATGGGGCAGGGTATGGAAGGGGGTACTGCTGGATGCCAGATACACTTAGACTTGAGCAGAGTGTTAGGGGATAACACTGAATGCTAGAAATACTTTGACATGGGGCAGGGAGTGTGTGCGGGGGGTGCAACTGGACACCAATGATACTGGCCTAATGTCCCTGATGATACACTAATGTTACATTTCCTTATGCTTGTGGCTTGAAGTGGCAAACAAAACCATTGTAGTTTTTTTTTGCAATAAATTTAAAACTGTATAAAATAGTCTGAAGTCCATCATAAATGGGTGTTTCTGTCATGCCCCACCCCTTCCTTCCACTATGCATACCCCAATTAGATTACTCACATAACTGCACACTGAGAGTTATTACATATAGTTGACATATAGAGAATAATGGATAGTTACCTATCAGTAACAAACTGGTTAGTGCATTGAGAGGTTACCATGGCAACCGCATTAACCTTGAGAGTGAAGCTCGAGAGGTGTAGTCTCCATTGGCAACCTTGAAATGCACTACACGGTTTGTTACTGAGAGGTAACTATCCATTGTTTTTTATAGCATAGGATGCCCCCATAAGCAGTAAAAGTTAGTTAAGTAATTGATTCTACTGTTTTTTTTTCCTCCCATGGTGCTGCTTTCCTTCGATCTTCTTTTCACCATGGCCTCTTCCTGGATGTGTAACGCGCATGTGCTAGCACATTCAATGTTATGCTGTAGTAGCTACATAGCTAGTACAGCATAACAGCTATGATGAAGTAGCTACTACAGCATAAGAATGTTTTGAAAGGTGCCAATTTTTATTGGTAACAATGTTTTATCATACATTATTATACTATTACTCGGTATTACTCAGTTACTAAGGTGGAAGTAGGCTTCTAGCCCATCGGGACCACCTTTCCCACACAGAGTGGGGGATATTAGCCTTCCCTTTGAAGTAGGTAATCATCAAGTGCTTTTTATGTTGGCTCGCACTTGCGTGCCAGCCAACATATTGCAGTAGTAGCAGATTTGGAGGTGCAGTCACTGTGGGCGAATGCAGGGCACGCATCAGTAAGTGCGTCCCTCATTCCCCAATAAGGCAACATGCAGGTGCCACACCAGCAACACGTAATGTGACAAGAAAATCTAGGAAAAGGTCTGCTGCAATGAGAGTCACGCTTATCATGCAGCGGCACCTCCTGACATGCCTTTCCTGGTGAAGCATTCTAGTAAACATGGCGGCAGTCACTTGACCCCACCGCCTGCCACAATACCGACTTTGGGGGTGCCCAATCCCCCTGTCAGCATGCCTTGACCCAGTTCATGTGCTGACGGGGGATCCTACTCCCCGTCAGCATAAGGCCCTCCCCATTTGTTGTGTGCTGAGGTGGGTGCCCAATCTCCCTCGGCTTTAGCCCCCCCTTCGGTATGTGACAACAGGGGTGCCCAATCTCCCATCAGCTAGTCCTCCCCAAACACTTAGTGGCATGCTGGGGCCCACCCCAGCATGCCAAATGCCTTAAAAAAAAAAAAAAAAGTCCCACAATTTTTTTTTTAACCTGTAAAGATTTTCAGCATCAGGGGAGCACAGGGTCCACTCTCCCACAACCACATACCAGTTACACTACATTATATTTACAATGGAACTGGTGTACATTTTTTCAGCAAACCAGCAAAATGCAACTATGGAAAACATTACTGAGATATCGGTGTCTGCACCACTTTTCGGCACCTGTATCTTGAAAGTGGGTCAGGAAAGTGCCACTAATGTTGCAACACTACCTTTAGTTTTGCAAAAGTACCAGTACTGTTGCAAAACTACCTTTAGTTTTGTGAAAGTACCAGTAGTGTTGCAACACTACTTTTTAGTTTTGCAAAAGTATCCTATGTTGACCTATAGGAGTTTTGTGAAAGTTACAGAATTTCATGAAATTAAAGCCCCAAATGAGCCAGTTTCTTTGCCATTTCATAGCAAAATGATGGTTAAGGCTTTTTTGGCTGAAATTTGCAGTGTAGCAAGCCTTAGCTCAACAGATGTGCCTTTTGGTGGTTTGGTCACAACACTGATGATGGTTCCATAATTACAGTGCACCAAAGTTTCCAAATTTCCCATAGGATAACACTGCAGCACCCACTGTACCTTTTTGCAACCTTATCTCGAAAATGGTTAGAAATACAGATTTTCCCTGCGGTGACTGTAGTACATCTTTTGGTAGACTAAGCCCCCATGGAGGTTTTGAAGCCATGATTAAAACTGCAATGGGATTTTTTTCCTTGGTTGCTATGGTTACTGAGATATTACCACATTAGTGTTGCAAGGATTCCTTTTCCTGACTATAGGGGTGTGGTATGTCTCTGTACTTATGTGTAAGGCTCCCAACATATATATATATATATCTCATTATGCAAAAAATGGGCAGTGTGAGGGCATCACAGGTCTCAAGTGAAAGCGCAGGGTCTGGAGGTCCTGGGCTCCCACATATGGATATCAGTATGCAAAAAATGGGCAGTGTGAGGGGAGCGCTCCCACAACCACATGCTGTACCAGTTGCATTACATTTTCTCAAAAAGAAGGGAAATTCATTGCAAAAAACTTCATTAATGCATCAGTTAGGGTTTATAGTAGACTGACAAAAGTTTGGAAATTCGGTGTTAGGGTTACCAACCCAAGCCACCCCATTCCCACCCCCCACCCTCCACACACCAACAGGCATCAGAGTGTGTGTTGGAGTCATCAGGCCTAACTCTCACCCCATTCTCCTATACAGCACCACCTCAGCTTGTTTACACATGGAATGAGGTGAGAGTTAAGCCTGATGACCCCAACATCTGTTGGTGTGTGGAGGGTGGGAGATGGGGATGGGGTGGTATGGGTTGGCAACCCTGACACCAAATTTCCAAATCTTTGTCGGTGTACTATCAGCCCTAATTGATGCATTAACAAAGTTTATTTTACAATGTATATATATATATATATATATATATATATATATATATATATATATATATATATATATATATATATATATATATATATATATATATATATATATATATATATATATATATATATATATATATATATATATATATATATATATATATATATATATATATATATATATATATATACATATATATATATATATATATATATATACATATATATATATATATATATATATATATATATATATATATATATATATATATATATATATATATATATATATATATATATATATATATATATATATATATATATATATATATATATACATATCACATCATACATATATACACACACACACCACATACCACATCACACACTACACACATATATACACACACACACACACACACACACACACACACACACACACACACACAACGCTATAGCTAGAGAAAATTACCTGTTTCTATATCATTAACATAATTACTACTGTTACATGACAATGCTATAACAACAATACAATAATGTCCCAGCCTTGGCTTAGTGTGCCTCTCTTGGTTATCAATTTTCAAATAAATAAATAAATATATATACAACATAGAAACATAAAATGGTTCACTAAATTTTTAAAAGCCTGTAATTCTTAACAACATATTTTATTGACATGTACTGTGTATGTGTGTAGCAACACAGGAGAACTGTACAATTTCTATACATGTTGATCAGACTCAAAGCTTTCATTTAAAAAAATACATTTTCATGATTAACAGTTCAGATGTTACAATTTTAAAAATATACTTTAAAGCATTATAAATATATCACATTACATCATTTTTGTAAATGATCAGAAGATATCAGTGGTTGTTCTAAGAATGAACACATTCTTTTCTAGTTTGTAATTGGCAGTTTACATTGTTCCTGTTTTTTAAGTATGATATTCATACCCCTAACTGATCCATATTTAACTGTGCCCAAATAAAAAGATGAAAAAACTGTATTTTGCATTGTTGTGTGTTTTTTACGGGATGCATTTTGTTACAGATCTTTTCACAGAACCAGTGAACTGGAGTTTTAATCCTGTCATGGTTTGTTTACAGAACTCTAAGCATGGTTCAGATCATGCTTAAGCAATAAGGCATGACATGGGGTGTGTTATGGTGGGATAACGGATCACCTTGGGTGGGCTGAAGCACGAGGTGAAGCCAAGTGCTTCCACCACCCGAGAAGGGTCGTCCGCCCACCATGATGCACTCCCTGGAGTGCCTTATTGTGATTATGAAGTGGATCCTTTTTAGTAAACTGGAAGTATTTTTTAAACATTTTGTTGAGCACTTTTCAGCTGGGCCATTGTGCTGGGATAATGGCCAGCAGAAAGTTCATCTTGGCCAATCAGGAGCTAGCATTTTTCCTACCCATTTTATAATGAGCATCATGAACACAACCCATGCAACAGTAAAAACTCTAGGTTACTGGTTACGTTAAGAGAACTATATAGAAGATTGAAAAATGGAAATTACGTACCTACCGTAATTCTGATCTTTCTGTGTATCTTCACCATTCATCATCTTTGGGTACTTGGTTTGAGGTCATGCCCCCATGGGAGCTATTTTTTTTTTGGATGGGCAGAGTCAATGCACCATCAGCGCCACCCTCGAGGCCGACGCACTGTGTGATGCTCGTGGGTTGGCCGTTAGGTGTTGTTGACTCCACCGACCCACCAGTTCTGAGTTGCTATAGAGGTTAGAAAAAGGATTGGGAGGGTGGGACAAGGAAGTCCAAGGGACAGACAAAGGAAAAGATATAAAACTAAAAGGAGAACTAAATGACTGAGAGGACAGAAGAAGTTCGAAGACTAAGGGGGATTGGGTAGGGGCCCCAATCTCTGGAAGTAGAAAGGAGGAAGGAGGGAGGGAGGGTTAAGGTTTTTAGAAGTAAGGAAAAATTTAGAGGGGGGGGAGACAAGAGAAACATACCCTGTAACCTTGACCTGTCTCCAGTTTATATAGGAACTGAGAAGGAGTAGCCCAGAGGCTAACTGTCAGAATTGCGGGCACAGAATTACTGGTAAAACTTCTATAAGCAGAATCGGCTATTCTGGAAGAAAAGACAGGAAAACAGGGATATCTCCCTTCCCCAAAGGAGATTTTGGTGCAAGAAACCTAGTTTCTTAAATTAATTAAGGTTATGTCCACAGGACAAGGAAATCAAAGGAAATCAAGGACTGACGGGGAGAAGGAAAGAAAAGGGGGCAACTGCCAACCCCCACCCCACAGGGGTGGAGCCGAAGCACTGAAGAAGGAGTGCCCCCACTCCTGACCACTATACCCCTAAAGAAAACGATCCCCCATGTGCCCCAGTTTACCCTGCTCCTGACTCACAGAAAGGAGGGGGGCAAGAGAGGGGGCACAGAGAGGGAGGGGGACCCAGAGACTGAGGCCTCAGGGGTATGGAGGGTGGGATTGTGATGAATGTTGAAGATACACAGAAAGATTAGAATTTCATTAGGTACTTAATTTCCATATCTTATCCATGTCAATCTTCACCATTCATCACCTTTGGGTGAGTGTTGAGCCCCACTGCAGGGGGATTTTAACCCCAAGGGGCTGAGTCCCTTAGCTCTCAGTGGGTGACACACCAAGAGGGAGAACCTTCATGGGTCTGGAGAGGCCTGACAGTGGGGAGAGAGAGAGAGACGGGGCCCCCCTGGAGGGGGTAGGAAGTTGCCTCGACAGACGCTGCCTCACTCTATGGGAGAAGAGATAGGTTCTCTGGTGGGCAGAGTTAATCACCCTACGCCAGGCCAAGGGTGACAACTGAGAAAGATGCAGCCATGCAATCCGCCTAGTGCAGATCACTGTCCCTATGACCCTGGTAGCTACCTCATTGGCATCATACAATGCACTTGCTTGGTGCCTTGCTAGCTCCAGGCCACATGCAGAGAGTGCAATGGCTTGTCTGGTTTGCTCTGTGTCAGGCATGGAGGCTAGGAGCTGACCCAGTCTAGACCACAGGAACCTGTCATAGGTTGCATAGTGGGCCTGATGTGCTGCAATAGAGAACAGCAACCATGCTGAGTAGAACCTCCTTCTCCCCAAAAGTCAAAATCCAAGGAGTCTTGATCTGGGGACCGGTCACGGTGAGGGGCACGAAGCCCATCAGGAGTGTCCAGTAGCATCAATCATGACTGTGGATGAAGCATGGAACCTGGAGACCCGGGGCACAGATCCCTGAGGCAGGAACTCGGAAAGGGTCTCTGCCAGAAATGCAATGACACCTCCCAAAAGGAAGTAGGGCCAGGGGCACCCACGAGGTGCTCTTTGAATCACCAGAAAGGCGGTGCCGAGTGCTCTGGATTGTGTTAAGTGGAAGGGGTGATGTGCAGGTCCTCTAAAATCCTCATGAGGAATTGCTGGTACTCAGCGAGATCAGCAGCTGGAGAGATGTGGACAGATGGCTCCTCTCCTCCAGAAGAGGGGAATGAAGAGTCAGAGGACCTCGAAGGTTCAGAAGCTGCCTGCTCAGGGGGAGGTTGAAAAACCAGTCTATCCATAGCCCTAACATAAGAGGGAAACTGAGCAGCCTGAGCTGTGAACTGCTCACAGGAGAGAGGCCCGCTAGGAACAAGAATGCCTGGGAGCACAGGAGAATGTGGCAGAGGGATGGAGGCAGAGCCGACAATGGGAATCGGCTGATCTCCGCCTGGGCTAGGGAGTGCACTAGGAGCCCTAAGGAAGGAAGGAGCTCTGGAAAACTCCACAGCTGACAGCTGCTCAACCAAACTGGAACTGCCTAGGCTGTGCCCTGAAGACTCCCCCCTGTGAGGTGACCGGGGCCATGTAGGTCCAGAAAGACAGTACCCTACCTCCAAAGAACGGGGCCTTCTCAAGGAAATCGAAAGGGAAGGGCAGAGATCCACACTACGGCTTCTACCAGAAAATGGGTGGGCTCTGGAAAAAGGCAGCTGCACAGACCCCATGCCCCTTGACCTCTCAGAATCAGAGAGAGCCTTCCTTCTTGAGAGAGCCAGCCTAGGCAGCTGGCAGCCCTGGTTGGCCCCCAAAGGGGCTATCCAGGGAGCACCACTCTCCCCTCCCATGGGTGCTCTGATTGGCCCCAAAGTTGGGCGATCCAGGCACACCACCTGAGGGTGTACCACCACTGAGGGGTCAGAAAACCCTCCGAGGCCAGGTTGCAGGGCAATGGTGGCCTGCACCACTGTCTGCTGGTCAGAACCCCTGACCCTGGCCCCGGCAATCACTGTCCACTCCTCAGATGGGGGCTGACCCCGGCCTGTCGATGACACTACCAGAGTGTCCACATCAGCAGCCAACTCCAGGGAGCCAGACTGCCCATCTGGCTCAGAGTCTGACTCCTCTTCCAAAGAGGTGGAGATCAAAGTCCTGTGCCAAACATTGCATGGACACCCACTGCCATCCCTACTGAACAGGGCACCAGAACCAGAGACTGCACCAGAGTTGATGCTGGTGCCCTCCTCCACACTGCGAATGGTGCCAGAAGAGGACACGTCCCCAACAAGGGCAGCAGCCTCAGAGCCGGAGTCTGTTATGGTGCTGTACTGACTCACAGTGCTGCAAGCAGCGTCAAGACCAGGATTGGTGCCGACAATGGCTCCAACCATGCTTTCAGCACCGTGAATGGCGACGAGACTGGAGACCTTGATGGTGCGAACCGCCCATGTACTCTCGGCGGACACTGAGGACAGAGGCACGGCACTGACGATGGCCTCACAGTGCTCGGTGCCAGGAATGGTGCCGAGCTCTAAACCCCATGGCACCGTGTCCATGTTTGGAGCTGCGAATGGCTCCAGAACTGGATACGGCATTGTGCTCAACCATGGTGCCACGAACAGCACCAGGGTGAGAAACAGTCAGGGATGGCACCGTAGAGCCTCCCACGGCACAGACAGCAGCAACGGCACCGAGCGATGGACTGGCACCAATGACAGCACCATCAGGGCCCATGGCACCATGAATGATGCTGAGGCCCAAGACAGCACCTACAGATGGCATCAAGGATGGCACCGACCCAGGCCTTCTGAGCCGCGGGTTCGACACCGGGGGAGCCTTCATCCCCGAAGGGGCACCGGTTGCTGGTGCCTCCCCGCCTCCAGCACCATGGAAGGGGCCTCGCCATGGATAGGCTACAAGAGACAGAGGCCCCCTCCTCCTTGGTATATATAGAACTGGGAGGGGACCCGGAGGAAAGGCCGAGAGAAAGCGGCTTGGCCCGACGAGTGCGTGCGCAACTCCCAGCGGTCCAGGGAGAAACAGGCATTGCATGAATCCATGTCGTGAAGGGCCAAGACATGTGAGTCAATGGACATGCTGGTCAGTGATGGAGTACTTATGGCTGCAAGGGCACCATCGCATGGGGGGGATGTCCCGTCTTGGAAGTCTTCTTGCTCTCCCGTCTAGACATGACCCACAAGACAGAAACACCAAACTAGACTTGACGTTGCAAAATAAAATAAAATAAAATAATGGAACAATCTTACTAGGTGACATCGAGTAGGCTAACAGAACTGGCAGGAGACAGGGGGCCAATGGACTGTGGCATGGAGTCAACACGGGGTCGAGAAAGGTGAAAAATTCAAACTGCGTAGAAGAGATAGGCCTCAAAATATTCATCTGCAAAGTGTCCCACGAGGTGACCTCGATGGCGGGAGACAACTAAGTGGCAGGAGGGCGGAGTCGACAACACCTAATGGCCAACCCACGAGCGCCACGCAGTGCGTCGGCCTTGAGGGCGGTGCCGATAGTGTGTCGACTCCGCCCATACCCCCCAAAAAAAGCTCCCATGGGGTCATGACCTCCAGCCAAGTACCCAAAGGTGATGAATAGTGAAGTTTACACACATACAATGATAGTTTTTCACATCAGTGTTTATTCAAGTACGGTTACATATGAACATACGAAATTTGCCAGCAGATAAAGGCCTAGTGGTCTATCAAGTCTGCTTGAATGTGCAGCTAGCACTCCTTATTCTGCAGCTGTCCCTCCCTTCTACCCTTCCTCTTCATTAACCCTCCCCCTTGTCCTGTCCCATCCTCATTTGAAGCAGTCCACTGTTCTACTGCATACCACTTCAGCAGGTAACGCATTCCACCCAGCCACCACCCTCTCTGTAAAAAAGTGTCTCCTCATCTCCCTCCTGAACCTTCCTCACTCCAGTCTCATATCATGGCCCCTGGTGGCCCTCCCTTCCCTTACTTTGAACAGCCCCTCTGTACCCGTCTTAAATCTGGATCATTTGAATTTACTTTCTGTTAACAGTACTGTACATCACAGACTGCTATCAATTATCACAAATTTCATATCCCTTTTAAAACAAACTGTTAAAATTATAGAAATATTATGTGCACATGGAAATTTTATACTTCTGCTTATTCAGTGGAACAATGAGTATTTCCTCTTAGGTAACTGCAAGGCACCTTCAGTAAATGCTGAATATTATTATGAAAATATGACATATTCTGGAAATCACTTTAAAAGATGCATTGGATAAGTATCCTGATGTTAATCTGCTGCTAATGGGTGATTTTAAAACTCACATAGGGAAAATCTCAAGTACTACACAAGACTTCAAGGGGTCAATTTTACCAAAAAGAAAAATTATTGACGAATATGTAAATAAAAATGGAAGGATAATGGTGGATTTTATTTGCGCACTGGGTCTAGTGGTTTTAAATGGCACTATAGAAGGAAATATCCTGACACCACACACATTTTCTCCAACAGGGGAGCCAATACTGTAGATTTTGCTCTACCACAACCATAGCAAATTTATGATCGCCTGACATTATTATAGAATGACGATCATTTCCCACTTCAGTTAACAATTGTGGATGAAGAAGAACAGGAAAGGTATGCACCACTACTACAGCCACCAGGGATTCAAATCACAGTCTTTGTGCTGCTCAAAGGCCATTTTTAAACTGTGTAACTTTTGTTGCACAGTGGTTGCAAGGGAAACAAACAGGAAGACCAGCCATTTTGGGCTAGAACTAAGTACATTGGGTCAATCAGGGAGAAACAGGAGGGCTCCCAAGCAAGTTTAAAAGCACTTCCACTCTAACCTGTCCTATTCACATTCATGTTCCAAAGCGTGAGTAGAACACAGCAGGAGTGAAACAAGATTAGTATTGGCAAGCATCTGCATGCATCTGTGGGCAACAGCAGGCATGCAGGAAATTCTGCAGGTCCACTAATGTAAAGCATAACACATGTATACTTGATGTGGCCTGTGTAAGGGACTACTGGAACTAAAAGCACCTGTGGTATGGGAATAGAGGTAACACCTCACCTAGGGTCAGGGTAAAAAGATAAATGAAGAACAACGGGAAACTTAAAACACCCAATCTAGGGTCAAGTCACCAAAGGGTTAAGCAAATTAAAAAAGTGAAAAACTGGAAACACCCTTTCTTGGGTAAGGAAGGATACAGAGTTCTTTCCAGCATCATAGTGAGTGTAGAAAATTGGAATGTTGGTATTGGTACAGTACAGTGGCTGTGGAGCAGCAGTTTTCAGAGAAACTTTCTAGAGATTGAGGTGCTACCCCATCTGTGTGCACCTCTCTGAGCTGAGGGAGAAGGTCATTAGACTCTGGGCTGAGTTGACTAGGATTTGGGGACCTCTTCCCCTCCAGGGGCCACCAGGTCTACCACTTTTACCACAGAGGGTGCAGAGGAGGCAGGCCGGCTGGACTGTGTTGGCTTCGGGAGGGTAGGGGTGGTAGGCTGGGTGCACATTCCTCAGTTGGTGCCAGTACAAAACTGATCGGACACTCCCTAGAGGAGGCATCATGGTGGGAGGGAGAGGACTTGATCATCAGGTTTGTAGATTTGGAAAGAGGAAGGGAGGGAAAGAGAGGTGAGGTACCTACTTGGCACCTCCGCTTGGAGGGATGGAAAGCAGATCCTAAGGACTTGTAGGGCAGCAGAGCAGGAGTGGGAGCTGGATGTCATTGTCCACCTGGGGACTAATGACCTGGCTAGGGAAGGGTCTGGGATTGTGTACTGGGATTTTAGGGAGCTGGGGAGGGGTCTTTAGCAGGTAGTGTGCTCAGTGGATTTCACTATGGCAAGGGGAAGGATAGGAATCTCCACACCAGGAGCTTCAACTTGTGGTTGAATTAATGGTGTAGATAGGAGGGGTTCAGCAACATTTGGGCTGGGTACCCATCTGGAAGGATAAGGACCTGTACAGGGGTGATGGCCTGCATCTGTCTAGGAGGGTAATTGCAGTCCTCAGTGGATGGTTAAATGTTACTTTGAAAAACATTTAAACTAGCCTAGGGGAGTGGTGGAAGAAATCAGGGAGTCATTAACCTCCCCGGCCTGTAGACTAAAGTGGAGAGAAGGGAGGACTTGAGGGGAGGTAAATCCATCGGGGTGCAAAATAAGAAAAAGAACTGGAGTGGTTAAAATTAAAGGGGATGGGAACAAGAGCTGTAAAAAGAAATGGGAAAAACAGGAAGAGCAAAAAGGAAATGTTGGGGGGGGCAGAGTTGAAACAAAATGGGGATGGCCAAGAGTGCAAACACAAGAAGTCAAAGAAGTAAAATTCCAGACCTGGAGGCCATCATGGTAGAGGCAGACCTGGATATCATGTCCATTAGTGTGTTGTGGTGCACAGGAAACCTTGACTGGGGAATGGCCATACCAGGCTATACTAATTTCAGGAAAGATAGGGTGTGAAGGGGGGGGGGGTTGTAAATGAGGGAGTATATCAAAGTGACACAGAGAATCCAGTGGGGAATGGAGAGGTTGGCGGTACTGTGGGTAACCATGGGGATGGTTAACAGTGCCACTACTCACACTGACATGATCTACAGACTTCCAATGCAGGAGAACTTAGATAAGGCCCTGCTGGGGGACATCAGTCTGCTACATGTAGATTGGAGCCTCCCAGCCACAGCTTCAGCTATAAGCAGAGATGTCATGGACTGTCTGCAGGGGCTGTTTCTCAGGCAACTAGTCAAGAAGCCCATTCATGATGTGGCACTTCTAGACCTGGCGCACACTATGAAGGACAGTATTGCAGATGTCAATGTGGGAAGCCACCTGGGGACCAATGATCACTGTACAGTGTGGTTCAACATAAAGTGAATCCCTCAGAGATGACCTACACGAGGGGGGTGGCCTGGTGGGCTGGACACAGTAAATCTGGAAGGGTACATTCAAGAGAGCTGTGAGGAGGCACTTCTTCATTGAAAGAGTGGTGGATGCCTGAAACAGTCTTCCAGCAGAAGTGGTGGGGCAAAAACAGTGGTGGGCTTCAGACATGCATGGGATAGGCACAAGGGAATCTTAAAGGGAAGTGTTGGGGGGGCAGAGATCAAGTAAGGTCAGCGATGGCAATATAGGCAGGGAGAAACGGGCAGAGTGGGAGGGCCAAGCAGTCCTTGTCTGCTGTCAAATTATATTTTTCTATGTTTGTATGTAACAGGTGTGGGAAGAACCAGGTTTAGTTATTAGAAATGAAAGAAGACACAAAGGACTGAGAAATACAGTTGAAGAGGTTTATAGTGAAGATTTGATAGGATATTTAATTCACTTGAAAACACAACAGGAATGGTGAAATCCTATGAGATGATAAAACAAATCTTTGACATTATCCTTCCATGTTTGTATAAGACGAATAAAGCAAAAAACCATGTTGGATGGTTCACTAATGAATGTAGAAAGCATAATGCTGACTTGCAGCATTTGGTGAACTTAACAAAAATAACTTCATCAAGGAATAACTTAAATCAACTCTCCTGAATAAGGCAAGAAAAGTATTTATTTTTTGTTGACCAGGAATGGAGGACAAGGCAATTCTGCCTATTTTCAGCCTTGTCCAAGGGAGGGGGGATACAGTTGGAAACAAGTGACATTGAACCAGATTCAGCTGTTGGTGGTAATTTTAGTGAATGTGGGAAATTTAGCCAGGAGACCAAGGAAATTCTCTTACTCTTTTTCAGAAGTGCCATGGGATCTTTAATGTTCACCTGAACAACCACCAGAACAGGCAGACGGGACCTTGGCTTAACATCTAATCTGAAAGATGGCACCTCAGGAGTGCAACCCTCCATGCTGAACAATAGTATCAGTATTGGGATTTAGCCCAATGTCCTGGTGTGGGGATGGAACCCACAGCCTTTTGATCTTCTGGTCTCAGAGGCAAGTGTGCGACCTACTGAGTCACTAATGCTGCATAATACACATTGACTATGAAGTTTTACATATTTATTTATTTAAAATTTAGTAACTGGGAAAGGCACACTGAGCTGGAGCTCATTTCCAGGTGTGACCCAGTGAGGGGGAAGTGGGGAAAATGCAACAAGAACACAGAGGTAACTGAATAGCAATATGTACAATGAGATACAGGATGCTTTTCAAAATATATACAGTGCAATAAAATACTAGAATATTGCAAATGTTTACCACATATACAATAAATACAAATGAGCATGTACAATGTTTTGCAATCTGGCAATAGTATAAGGATCGAAATGCAAGGAACCACATATGACTGACCAGAGAGTTAAGAGAAGGGGTAAGAAATTGGGGGGGGGGAGGGAGGAGGAGGAGGGTGTCAAGGTAAATGAGGAGGGAAGCAGGATCAGGTGGTGGAGAGGGATTTATGGTGCTTTTTGAGGGATGCAGCAGTGGGAAAAAGGTGGACTGAGTGGGGGAGATAGTTCCAGAAGGCAGGGAGCCTGAAGATGAAGGATAACCTGCCTGATTGTGAATGTGGTAGAGTGAGGACGAAGGAGCGAGGGTCACGGGTACGAAGTGAGCAACCCGGATTGGTGGAGGGGGACAGGAGATTGATAAGATAGGAGGAGAGAGCACCGAAACAATATTTTGCGATGAAGGTTGCACAGTGGGCAAGGTGACAACTGGCAAGTGAGGTGAGGGAGAGAGCCCAGTGCAGGGAAAAGTAGTGTGTTTGATAGGGAAGATTTGTGGTGAAGAGACAAAAGGCATTGTACAGTGGGTCCAGTTTGGGAGAGCGAGAGAGAGAGAGATGATTGGGGTGTGGAGCTGTACACAACATCAGAGTAATCTATGGAGAGCAGAATTAGTTTGGTGACAAGCTCTTCCCAGGTAGGGAGCGAGAGACAGTCATTGTGTCTGTACAAGGCACCAAGTTTGGTCCAGAGCTTAGCATGGATAGCATCAATGTGGCAGGCGAAATCAAGCTTTGGATCAAGCCATATTCCCAGGTATTTGAAGGATTCCACAGTTGCTAATTTTGAGCCATCTAAGGAATGAAAAGAGGGGGGAAGGGGAGCTTAGCCACTTTTTGTGCAGTGCCAAAAGCCATTGCGACAGTTTTCTTTGTGTTGCATTTGAGTGAGTTTATTTCAAACCAATTTAGCGCATTCTCAAAGTCAGCCTGAAGGGAAGCCTGTACACGTGAGAGGGAGGGGCTGGATGCATAGATGACCGTGTCATTGGTGTACATGTGTATGTGTGAGGCAGAGCAGGAGGAGGGGTGTTCATTTATGAATATTGAGAATAATATTAGTCAAAGGATTGATCCCTGGGGACGCCAGCATGGATGGGGGGGGTGTGGTGTTGTCCTGTTGCACGTACTGAAATCTGTCAGATAGGTATACCCTGAACCATTCGGTGGATGAGAAAGAGAGACCAATTGAAGCAAGTTTGTCCAGGAGGAGTCGATGGGAGACCGAGTCAAAGGCCTTGGCTAGGTCTATGAAGATGGCCAGCATCAGCTGGCCATTATCCATAACAAAGTGAATATGATTTGTGAGGTGGAATAGAGACAATGAAGTGGAGTGATGATGCCAAAAGCCAGACTGAAAAGGGCTAAGGACAGCATTGGTTTCCAGTGAAGGGTTTAGTCTGTTGGAAGTGACAGTCTCCTGAAATTTTTGCAAGAGAGGGGAGTAGAGAAATGGGCCTGTAGCTGCCTGGTATGGAGAGGTCACCATCTTTATGAAGGGGGATGACCATGGCTAACTTCCATGCTTTGGGGACTGTGCCTTGGGAGAGTGATAGACTGAAAATGAATGTAACCAGTGGGACAATTGCCGGGGCAGAGATCTTGAGCAGATTGCAGTTGAGCCCATCAGAACTTTGCTTGGACTGGTTATGGGCAGACTAGGTGGGCCAAGCAGTCCTTATCTGCCTTCAAAGTCTATGTTTCTATGTTTCTAAGGCTTTGAGTGTAAAAAGTTTGTGTGCCCAGGGAAATTACCAGTCTTGTACAAATGATTCAGTAAGGTATCTAATGGAGCTCGCCAAGTTTCTGGTTCATTCAAATCCAACAACAAAATTCTGGCCTGCTCGAGCAATGAATGCTACTACACACAAAGGGCCAAATATTCAAAAGGGTTGCGCCATGCGCAACAGGGTTGTGCATGCTCAAGTCCTAAATTGCGCCATTCTGTGATATTCAGCAGGAGGCAGTTGCGCCACTGAAAACAGGCTGAGCAACAGCGCAATGCAAATGAATGCATGCTCAACAGGAGGGGGAGGAACCATGCATAAACTGCACAGCCCGATATTCAGCCGGGCTGTGCAGAGTTGTGCAGGTGCAACCCCCAACCTGAGCCTGCAGGACCCTGAGCCAAAAAAAAAAAAAAAGGTTAGTCGAGGGCCACCCACAGGTGAGCTGCTGTATTGCAGGGCTCAACACAGCAGCTGCCACCTGTGGCTGGCCCCCAACTCAGTCCCTGTGCCCCCAGCCCGATCGAGGCATAGTGTACTTCCCCACCAGCCCGATCGCTGGCATCAATGTGGCCCTCCCTGCTCACATCCCTGGTGGTCCAGTGGACCGAAATGCCCGATCGCAGGCAGAAAGTAAATTGAACCCCCACCCAGAACATCTCCCAGGTCCATAGTGGACCGTAATGCCCAATCATGGGCAGAATGTAAATTGAACCCCCACCAAACATCTCCCTGGTGGCTAGTGTCCCCCAACCCCACCCTACAAGCCCACTACCCCGCTCCCCGCAGCCGCGTGGCGGCAGCATCCCACCTGCCTGCCGCCTCGCCGCCGCTGACTGACTGCCCAGTAGGGCTGCATGCTTATTGGTGCAGAGCAAGAGCCAATGGGCGTAGAAGCTATAATAGATATGATAGTCCAGATTTGTGAATGATCTATTCACAAATCTGGACTGTCATAGAGGTTGGGCTGCATGCCCATTGGCTCTTGCTCTGCACCAATCAGCATGCAGCCCTACCAGGCAGTCAGTCGGTGGGCAGCGGGTGGCAGGCAGGTGGATGCTGCCCACCCGCCGCCGCCGGGGAGCGGGTGGTGGGCTTCGTGGATGGGTGGGGTGGGGGACACTAGCCACCAGGGAGATGTTTGGGGGTTCAATTTACATTCTGCCCACGATCGGGCATTACGGTCCACTGGACCACCAGGGAGATGTTCGGGTGGGGGGGTCACTTTACTTACTGCCCGCGATTGGGCACAAGGGACATGTTCGGGGTTCAATTTACTTTCTGCCCGCGATCGGGCACAAGGGAGGGGTTTCACTTTACTTAGTGCCCGCGATCGGGCATTTCGGTCCACTGGACCACCAGGGATGTGAACGGGGGGTTTAAACATACCACCCGCGATCGGGCATTTCGGTCCACTGGACCACCAGGGAGATGTACGGGAGGAGGTGGGGAGCCACATTGCTGCCCCAATGACACAGGGGTGTCGGTCCTCAATGGCTGCTGCCTGGCAGGGTGCCAGGTGCAAGTCCTCGGGGATCGGCACACCTACATGCTAATGGCATGCAAATGGGGCCATAATCAGATGCAAATGGCCCCCCCTGCTCCTTGCATGAATTATGGCCCCATTTGCATGTCACCTTTTGAATATCATGATTTTGCACATGGCGCAATGGTACTTGTGCCACCGCAAGTTGAATGCTCCACTCTGACAACTTCGTGGCGCAAGTTCCATCGCGCTTACGCACAGTGGTTGTGGTTGGGGTGATATTCAGCGAGTTGCTCAACAGCGCACCTTTGAATATCGCCCAGCACACCCCCGCGCAACTATTTTGCGAGCAAGGGCTTGCTCCTCAGAATGGTGCAGTTTGAATATCCAGCCCAAGGTCTTTTTAAAGTTCGTTATTTTTATTTTATAAAGTCCCAACGTTTCGCCTAGTATTAGGCTTCTTCTGGGGAACTGTAAAAAGATTTATAAACAAATATTTACTATATTTCACATTTGAAAATATTCAATTTTTTAATTTTCAATTTTTAATATTTTTCCATATTAGACCATGCTAGTCATAAATGACTGGGTGTACCATCTTTCAATTGTAGTTATTAAAGCAATATTAAAACAAAAATTATATTTTAACCACCTGGTTATCCTTTACATTCATTAACAGTCATAAAATTCTTATACATTTTGCCCAACTAGATGCCACCAATACAAATGCATGAAAAATTAATTGCCTTACTTTTTAACAATGTCAGCAAAAGCCAAACATATGCCAAGCCTCCTTAAGAATTGCCTCCTGTATGTGTTCACTTTAAAAATAAATAACACACTTAGGTCAAGTACTACATACTCCAAATTGCACCAAACAATGCTACTTTATCATTTATAGTTTAAGTTCTCAATATTCACCTTTTTATGTATTCTGCTTTTGATTTCAGATATTTTTCTTCAACCATTTAACTGATAATTAAATAAATAAATAAATAAATAAATAAATAAATAAATACATACATACATACATAAAAGGGGACAGAAAGAGGAAAAGAAGTTATAATAAAGAACATCAATTGTTAATTTAAGTACTTCTTTAAAGTTATTTTCACACATTATGCAGTATTTCTAATATGTTTATACACTCTATTTTAAATATTCACCTTTTTATATGGTACTTTGCTTTTTAACATGCTTTTTTCATGCCTCGTGTCTATTAGGCAATGTGCACCAGGGAAAGTTGGTTGGGGGGGGTGAGAACAAAAAAGCAATTACTTTTTTATTTAACTACATAAGTGTTAAATCATGTGTTCATAAACCAACCCATTTTTTTATATATATTTCAATCCACCTCTGCTCAAGTTCTTTAAATGCTTAGTAAATAATGTAATAATGTTCTTTCATTTCCTTTGAAGTTCAGATTTAACTTATTTAAACCATGTGTGCACAAAACAAACCTAAATCAGTTCTCTAGTGCCATGTGCTTCTGGCATCTGATGCAGCTACATGCAAAGCTTCATTTGTTTCCCCTAATTTTCCTTTTTAGCTTATCAGATAAACATTCTCCTCAAAATGTTACTAAATAATACAATTCACTTCATAGTCTAAAACTTTTCATTTGCGGATTTAATAATCCTTTTGCTGTTAACTTCATAAATCCTATGACCAAGTGCATTTCTAAGTATAAGTATTATAGAAAAAAATCTCTGACTTACTCAATGGAGTTCTGAAGGCAGTATGGCAGCACTGGAAATGAAAGAACATTATTACATTATTTACTAAGCATTTAAAGAACTTGAGTAGAGGTGGATTGAAATATATATAAAAAAATGGGTTGGTTTATGAACACATTATTTAACACTTATGTAGGTAAATAAAAAAGTAATTGCTTTTTTGTTCTCAACCCCCCCCCCCCAGCTTTCCCTGGTGCACATTGCCTAATAGACATGAGGCATGAAGAAAACATGTTAAAAAGCAAAGTACCATACAAAAAGGTGCATATTTAAAATGGAGTGTATAAACATATTAGAAATACTGCATAATGTGTGCAAATAATTTTAAAGAAGCACTTCAATTAACAATTGATGTTCTTTATTATAACTTCTTTTCCTCTTTCTGTCCCCTTTTATTTATTTATTTATTTATTTAATTATCAGTTAAATGGTTGAAGAAAAATATCTGAGATCAAAAGCAGAATAAATAAAAAGTTAAATATTGAGAACTTAAACTATAAATGATAAAGTAGCATTGTTTGGTGCAGTTTGGAGTATGTAGTACTTGACCCAAGTGTTTTATTTATTTTTAAAGTGAACACATACAGGAGGCAATTCTTAAGGAGGCTTGGTAGATGTTTGGCTTTTGCTGACATTGTTAAAAAGTAAAGCAATGAATTTTTCATGCATTTATATTGGTGGCATCTAGTTGGGCAAAATGCATAAGAATTTTATGATTGCACGCCTCAAATTTCATATTGAAGAGGAAATACATTATAAGAACCACCCGCCATTTCCCCAGCATCCAACAGAAAAACCTCAACCGCAGAGGGTAGTTGGTCCAGGAGGTTGGCAGGTGGTTAGGAGGAGCAAATCAGGTGCCCCATCACTCTCTGCTCTCCAACACATTACCTCCAAAACCATATAAACACTATGAACAGGTATCTGCCTCTATCTCTGAAATCAAATAAAGAGGCAGAAGACACTGCAGAGCAGGACACTGCGCACAGGAGCTAGCACAACAATACTCACCCAAATCAGGAACCAAAACTAAACTAGCACAAAGGAAATCCCAAAACTTCTGATCATAGGAGACTCCATGATTCGGGAGTTGATACCCATCTCCAGCCAGGGTGATGGTGTCAGATGTCTCCAGGTACATCAGCATGGAGAGACACTGACCGCATTGCTAAAATTGTTCACAAAGCAGGAGAAAACATTGATGTCCTAGTACACATAGGGACTACGATCTCGCCAGCCGGTCAGTTGTGGAGACCAAGGAACACCTGACTCAGGCTGGGTGACAAACTATCATCTATTTCGCTCCGCATCTCCTTCTCTGAGATCCTGCCAGTCTGGGAGAAGGGAGCAGATGGACGGAAGGTCAGAGAAGGGAGATAGGGAGCTAAACACGTGGCTCAAGGACTGGTGCCAGGAAAAGGACACAGATTTGTAGGAACTGGCAACAGTTCTGGGGAGCGAAAGTTCTTTAAATTTGATGGACTGCATCTGACTAAAGAGGAGTCAGTGCATTGGGGCAGAAGTTTGACGCCTTGCAGAATATTTAAACTAGCAATGGGAGAGGGTGCAGCACCCCATACGTTGAATGGAAGAACACCCTCCCCTCAGCTAGTGGTCAAACTGGAATTGTGTGTTTGCCATTCATTTGCATCACCAGGTAAGAAAAAGGTTTGTCTCCCCACACGATGCACAGGGGTAATGCCAAACCTCACCCAACAACTAACACACCAAAAATCTGGCCAATGGAAAATCATGTACACAATGCTCACAGCCTGGGAAATAAGATCCCAGACCTGCAGGCAATAATGTCAGAGGCCAAACTGGACATAGTAGCAATTAGTGAGACGTGGTTTACCAGTAACCACACTTGGGAGAGACTTCAGTACCTGGCTATGTATTGTTCTAGAAGAGACCGAGGCAAAAAGGGGAGGAGGGCCCTGTATGTTAATGAAAATATCAAAGCTACAGAAATTCAGAATACACATAAGGAGCCAGAAGAACTGTGGGTCACCCTGAAACAGGAAATGGGACAGCCATAAGAACTGGGGTTGTCTACAGGCCCCCAGACCAGAGGAGGACATAGACACATTACTGTTAGAAGATATACAAAACATGACAGCTAAAGGTGAGGTTCTGATAATGGGAGACTTCAACATGCCAGATACAGATTGGTCAATACCAGCAGGAACATCTGCCAGAACTAGACTCATAGTGGATTCCCTGCAGGGGGAGGGCCCCAAACAACTGGTACAGCAACCCACAAGAGACAGGGCTATCCTAGATCTAGTACTGACTAACATAGAAGGGATCACAGATCTCCAGGTAGAAGGTCACCTGGGGCCAGTGACCATCCATGGTATGGTTCAATTTGGCTACTACATCTAAATCATCCCATTCCAAGGCAAAAATATGGGACTTCAGAGGAGCTGACTTTGATAAGATGGCCAACAGAGTTAGTAGCCCTGGCAAAAAGAAACACAGGTGAGGAGGTACAGGCAAAGTGGGCAAGCATTAGGATACAATACTTGAAGCAACATCCCATTGTGTTAGACAGAAAGGAAGTGCAAAAGAAGAAGGAAACCACTTTGGTTCTCAAATACAGTAGCAGAAAAGGTCAGAGCCAAAAGGCTGGCCTCGAAAATATAAGGGAACACAGCGGGATGAAGATAGGGGGCATACCAAACTGCCCTAAGGGAAGCAGGTAAGGCAGTAAGGCAGAAGTCCCAAACTGAGGAAACACTAGCACAAACAGTAAAAGAAGGTGACAAGACTTTCTATAGATACATTAGTGAAAGGAGAAAGTCCAGAGGGGTATTCTAAGTTTAATGGAGAAAAGGGAGCATGTGAGGAGGAGGACCCTGTAAAGGCATCTATCCTAAATAGATACTTTTGCTCAGTATTCACTGAAGAGAAGGTAGGGCAGGGCCCACAGCTCAGCATCATGGACACAGGGGGAGGGAGGTGAGCACTCCTTCACAAAAGAAAGGGTCCCACAAGAGCTTGCTAAGCTCAGGTGTGGATAAGGCAATGGGACCGGATGGCATACATCCCAGGGTACTTAAGGAGCTAAAGGAGGAACTAGCAGAGCTCATTAGCAGAATTGTTTAGTGAGTCTCTGAGCACAGGAGAGGTCCCAGAAGACTGGAGAAGGGCTCATGTGATCCCACTCCACAAGAGTGGTAGCAGGAGGAGGCGGGAACTACAGACCGGTCAGTCTTACCTCAGTAGTGGGCAAGATTATGGAAGCACTTAAGGAAAGGATAGTGCAACACCTGGAACCATAGGGGCACAGGATCCAAGACAGCATGGGCTTACAAAGGAAGGTCCTGTCAAACTAATCTCATAGATTTCTTTGACTGGGCAACCAGAGTGGTGGACCAAGGGGAGCAGTTGATGTCGCCTACCTTGACTTCAGCAAAGCGCTTGACACTGTTCCACATAGAAGATTGATAAATAAGCTAGGTAGGCTCGGGGTGGGTCTGAAGTTGGTCAACTGGGTGGCAAACTGGTTGACTGGCAGAAAACAGAGAGTGGTGGTAAATGGTATACAGTCAGAAGAGATGCAAGTCACAAGTGGGTACTCAGGATCAGTCCTGGGGCCAGTCCTATTCAACATCTTCATTAGTGACCTAGCAGATGGACTAGAGGGTAAGGCTTGTCTGTTTGCAGATGACACCAAGATCTGCAACAGAGTAGATGATCCAGATGGGGTGGGCAGAATGAGAAGAGATCTGGATAAACTAGCAGAATGGTCAGAAGAGTGGCAACTGGGATTTAATGCAAAGAAGTGCAAAATCATGCACATAGGGAAGAGAAACCCTGAAGCCACTTATAGGCTGGGAGGAGTTGCTAGCAGTCAAAGGAAGAAAGAGACTTGGGCATCATCATCACTGATGACCTGAAATCATCCAAGCAGACCTCTAAAGCAGTAGGTAAGGCTAGGGGGTGTTAGGTGTATTAGTAGGGTATCACAAGTCGTAAGAGGGAGGTAATAATCCTCTGTACAAGACATTGGTTAGGCCCCATCTGGAGTACTGCGTTATTGGAGGCCACACTTCACAAGGACATTAACAAATTGAGGCAGTCCAGAGAAGGGCAACCAAAATGGTGCAGGGACTGCATCAGAAGACATATGAGGACAGATTAACGGAGCTCAATATGTATACCCTGAGCAAAGGAGGAGAGAGGTGATATGATCGAGACATTTAAACACCTTAAGGGCATAAACAAGGTGAAAGAGTCTAACATGTTTAAATATAAGAAAAATAGCAGGACAAGAGGACACAGCATGAGATTAGAGGAGGCCAATATGGGGAATGTGAGGAAATTCTTTTCACAGAAAGGGTGGTAGATGCATGAATGGCTTACCACAAGAAGTAGTGGCTATGAATACAGTGCAGGGCTTCAAACAGGCATGGGATAGGCATAAGGAGCAATACAAATGACTATGAATAGATAGGTCACTGACATTGCAAAGGCCGATGGCACATTTATAAGGTAGAAAAAGAAATGGGCAGACTGGATGGGCTCCTGTCCTTATCTGCCGTCAAATTCTATGTTTCTATGTTTCTATGTTTCTATGACTGTTAATGAATGTAAAGGATAACCAGGTAGTTAAAATATAATTTTGATTTTAATATTGCTTTAATAACTACAATAGAAAGATGGTACACACAGTCATTTATGACTAGCATGGTCTAATATGGAAAGATATTAAAAATTGAAAATTACAAAATTGAATATTATTTTCAAATGTGAAATATAGTAAATATTTGTTTATAAATCTTTTTACAGTTCCCCAGAAGAAGCCTAATACTAGGCAAAACGTTGGGACTTTATAAAATAAAATTAACGAACTTTAAAAAGACTTCGTGTGTAGTAGCATTCATTGCCCAAGCAGGCCAGAATTTTGTTGTTGGATCTAAGGCTTTGAAAGCATGAGGAACCTCTATAAGAGAGAGATAGAGGAAAGGAGTACCCATTTGAGGAGGTGGTAGTGATGTGATGAGCAGGTAGGGGGCAGGGGAAGGTAGGGGGAAGGGGAGGTGGTGGGGGCCCAGCCTGGAGGGCACAGGTGGTGAAAAAGAGGTTTATGTAGGAGGCTGCTGAGATGGGATCAGGGTCGTTAGAGCCTGAGACTACAGGGGGAGAGAGGGGATAGTGGGAAGAGCCTAGCAGGGAGTGGAGTGGAGTGTCTGTCAGAACTCTGCAGGGGTTGTGCAACTATTGTCAATTTGGTTTCTGAAAATTGGCTTTAGCAGCATGCACTGCCTTGGTGCATGCATTCCTCAGGGCTCTGTACCTTTGTAGATCAGCAGTGTTGGAAAACGTTTTATATTTGCTCCAAGCATGATCTCTGGTTTTGAGAAGTTTACCCCTGTCCTGACAATTTAGTGAATAGTCAGGGATCTCTAATGAGGAGTTCTGGATCCTGGAGGAGAGCCAGATATCTGATATGCATAGGATATCAGGGAACTTTAGCGATACCCATACCTTTGTATGATCTAGTTTAGGCAGAAGGCTTCTAGTGTTTGTGTGGTAGAAGCCGAGGCCACCATTTGGTGAGGAGCAGGAGGTGGGATTTGTAGGCCTGGGGTTTGATTCAATGTCCCCAGCTAGAAGAAGCAAAAGAAGACAGGGTATATAAGAAGTAGATAAGGGTTCCATGGACTTAGTATACATGCGGGCACAAAATGAGTTTGAACATAAAGAGATAATGGAGCTTAACTGGTATGAATTTGAGATGTCCACATAGATGAGCAAGTACTGGGTGCTGGATTCTTCATTTAGACAGCAGCAAGGCAGCAGAGGCTAGCTGGAGGAGAATAGTGGTGACCCAGAGCAGGGATTGTTCATGTACTGGATGATTTGCAGTATCTGTTTTTTGTTTTCATGTTGAGTAGATTTTCGTGGATACAAATTGAGAAATCAAATGGATGGATAGCCAATGAGAAGGACAAAATAAAGCAGAAGTCTGCTATTGTGGTTCTAACTTACAGAGTGCTCTGAATGGCAGGCGAGTAAAAACTGGAGCAGGCATGTGGAGGCAGTAGGACTGAGCATCCAAAGCTGAGGTGTGGTGTGAGGAACTGTGATAATATATGATTATCATGTTTCTGGTATGAGTAGTCTGGGAATGCGGAACCTGATGATTTAGAGATCAAACAGGAACTGAACAAAGGCAAGTTAGGTAGGTAGGGATCCTGTTATACGGAACATGCCAGTCACTTAGATGTGTAGATTGCTATACTGGAGATGGAGCTGGATACTAAGGAGTGAAGTCTGATGAAACTGAGATGGATAAGACTGCTACATTGAAAACGATGAGGATAAGTGGCAAAATTCTTCATGGGACCCTAAAAGTGCCAGAACTAGAAGCAGAGCAGGAAATATCCAATGCCATATGGAGCTAGGTGAGCAAGAACCTGTCGACCAGCTCACAGCAGATGAAGTCCAAGCAGAAATCTGGCTGCAGCAGTCCGACGGGGAAAAATCAAGCATCCAGGATGAAAGCAAAATGGCCAGAAACCACAGCAGAGAGCAGAACAGGCAGGGGGATGTCCGAGAATTGCAGGCAGAGTGACAGTGAAGAGGATAATGGAGCTGTCCAAGTGGATCCGGAGCAATGCTGTGAAGGATGATAGTAGGAAATGAAGTTGAGGTTAGGCAGAAAAGAAGTCCGGGGACCCTCAGAGACTGTCCTGATGGAGGGTGCATGAAGCAGAAACAATGGAGACTGCCACCCTGGCAAATAGAGGACACCTACCTGCACTCATAGTCACCAAATGAAGGAGTCAGATAGATGCTACAGGAGTGAGAAGAAGTCTGTGAGAATTCCTGAAGACCTTCTTCATTTGCTGAGGAAATAAACTGATGATTGAGACAACTGAGGCTCCCATCCCATGGGACTGAGGACGTCTACCCACTCACGTGGCCTCCAGAAAGCACAAGTCAGATAGACATTGCCCCTAGGGCTGTTGGAATGGGCAGAGGAAAAAGGGGGGAAGCCACCACAATGGAACTGCACAGTCAGGCAGAGATGAGGCACATGATGATGTGAAGAACCAAGCTGGGAATGGGCATCTACGTAGTGTCCAAATGAAGGTCCCCAGATTGACATCTGTGGCACAGGGAGGTGAAAACTAGGAGCTCCATATCAGGATCAGGAGAGGAGTGGAGGTATGCATGAATGGCAAAATAAACTTGCAAGTTATGGCAAAGCTGCTGGAGGAAGCTGACAAGCACAGGAAAGAACAAGATTGACAGGGAAGCAGCAAAATGAGTCCACTGAGCACTGATCCCATGAGTTGCAGTGAGTAGGTACCAGAGGGAGCTCGCCTGGAGCTGAGCTCGGCAATCCACAACACAGAACAATGGCCACCACAGGAAATTAGGAGGAGGATGGAGCTATGAACTGGCATAGTGAAAACCCAAACGAAGCCCAATATGCCATAGAAAAACCAACGTGGCAGGCAGCAGACTTCTGCCAGTGGAAATGCCAGCCAGGTAAACTCTACAGTATGAATGGATGCTGGGCAGGACCAGAGCAAAATGACTCAGAGTGGCAGACAGAGTTAGTAAGGGAATGCAGCCAAGATGAATATTGGAGTCCTGTACAGCAACGAACAGAACAATTCCTTCGGGATTCAGCACAAAAACAGCTAGTGAGACAGCGGGATAAATCAACCTGTCCAAAACTCGGAAGTGCAGAGAAGCGTAGTGGTGGCTCTGGGGAGCAGGAAGGGGAGAGACAGGAGGTAGAGGTAGCAAGAGCAGCCCATGAGCCACACAGCCTCCAGGTGCAGTAGACAACAAACAAAATAAAACAAGAAACAAAAACAACAAAAATGGGAGTGGAGTACTAAGACTGGTTTATGGAGGAGTGGGGGAGGAACTACTCCCTCAGTGGACCAAGGCCATGAGCCCCTGCAATCCTGAATGATGCCAATAACATAGCAAAGTCCCAGACTCATAAGTGGCAGATGCTCATGAAGTAGAAGACAGTGCCAGTCAAGCTCAGCAGGGAGCAGGAAGGTAACAGTGCAGCAGTAGGATCAACAGTTGGCAGCTGGGAGTCATCCGTTCAAGTCGTGAGGTAAACTGACTCGAAGATGTTGGTAAAGCACTAATAACTGAGGAGTTGCTTCGCAAGCGAGGCCAAGAACAACAGCAAAAACAATCCTAGGACAACTGTAAGACAGGCAGAGTAATCTCTGCAAACTAGGCTGCAGTCAATAGTAAAGCAGGTGTTTGGAACCCTATGGAGGTCACACAGCATTTGTACGTCACAGCTTAATAGTGTCAGATATGCACAGCAAGCACAGGAGAGTGCCTCCACATAGGCCAATCTAGCAATCATCAGACCAGCATAGGAGTCTGAGAAACTGGAACAATGCAATTTATCTCTCATAATGAGATGTTACAGTAGTAGAAGGGAATGCATGCCAACCAGGTCCATTTGAACCAAATTATTCATGATAGTCAGACTAGTGGCACTAAAGCACAATAAACTACAGAAAACAACAATAGCAGTAAGTGCAAGGACGTAATGGTAGGAACTGCAGCAATGCCTTAAGGCAGAGTTAAGGTTTTGCAGACAGCAATAGTGAATCAAAATAATGGCTAGGAGAGCTTAAAGGAAGTTTGCATGCTGTAAACCCTCACGTAGGTCACACACTTTTCCTTTTTTTTTTTGTTAGTTGTTTAACCAGGACTAGCACACTAAGCTGAAAGCTTTTTTACAGGTGCGACCTGGGAGGACAGGAACGTTAAGTGACTTGCTCAGGGTCACACAGTCTGCAAGTGGAAGCTGTGGGATTCAAACCCAGGTCTGGTCTGCTGGATGTCACCAGATTTGCAGCTCAGAGCCTTAAACCACTGCGCTAAACTGCCTCCAAGCTGTATTATAGCATATATATGCATATATATGCATATATATATATACACACACATGGCAAAAAACTCAGTTTAATGCATCAGTTAGGGTTGTTCCACAGCGACAAAAGTGAGGAAATTCGGTGTTATGGTTGAAACCCCCTTGACCTCTAGCCCACCCCCCTAACCGGCATTAAAAGGACAGGGGGTTCACGGCCCTAACTCTCACCTCATCACATGTGTAAAGAAGCAGAGGTATAGGAGAATGGGGTGAGAGTTAGACCAACACACTGTCACACCCCAATGCCGATTGGGGTGGGCTGGGGTCCAAGGGGTTTTCAACCCTAACACCGAATTTCTCACTTTTGTTGCTGTGAACAACTCTAACTGATGCATTAAGCAGAGTTTTTGCTCTAATTTCTTCTTTGAGAATGATAACAGAAATAGTGAATGTAATGCGTGTAAGGGAGCGCTGGGGCCCTGTGGATGTCTTGTGACATAGTAACAGGAACAGCAATGCAAACAGAAGCTGACAGTGGCGCATATGGTAACTAGCAAAGCAAATGAGAACAGAAAGGGTAACGACACGCATGGCGTAGAACGGAACGTCCGCCACGGATGACTTGTCACATAGCAACAACATGGTGCCTGGCGGAAATGGCAGTGGGCATAGTGACACAAAGTGAAACAGAAAAGAAAATTATGAACACAAATGGCAAAAACGGAAAAGCAAGCGCAAATGGAAACGCAAAGGATAACGCACATGGTGGCGTAGACGTGAACGGTAAGTGAAACGGGTACAGAACCACAAGCAGAAAGGGCAACGGTAAGAGTAATGTAAGCGCACAGGCTGGTTTTCCCCAAAAGCTGCATAGAGAAAGACAGTGAGTACAAAGAATGTATGCATAATAATGGTTCTCGGAGCAGAAAAAGCGGAGTTGGAATACTAAATTGCTTATATCTCAGGAACCGTACGACAGAGTAAAAAAATTTAAAAGTCATATGATTTATGACTTTCCTGGCTAGTTTTGTACTTAAGCATTTGTCCAATGAAAAGTCCATATCTCGTACCGTTTCCGAGATACGGGCCCTGAAAGGTGCGGCAAACGCCGTAATGTTATTCTATGGGGGAAAAAAGAGACGTTCAGAGTGCCATAACTTTGGCTCCCTGTAACATTTTTTTCACCAAACCACTACAGGGCACATCCGTGGGATGTTGGCTGTCTTCCCTCCAAATTTCAGCCCAAAAGACCAAGCCGTTATTTTGCAGCAGGGCGCCAAAGGATTGCTGCAATGCGTCAGATGCCGTAATGTTATCCTATGGGAAAAAGTTGCCGTGTAATATTTTTTCAATGCAACACTGAAAGGCACATCTGTGAGATGTTGGCTGCGTTCTCTCCAAATTTCAGGCCAAAGCACCAAACTGTTCTTTTGCAGCAGGGTGCCAAAGAATTGCTGTCATTTTCCTAGAAAAGTACTGTCGCAATTAGCGAAAGCCTTCGCAAATGCATTCGACAGTGTCACAAATGCGACAGTGCTTTGCGAAAGTACTTTTTCCAGAAATTTGAAAAACATATTTCTGGGGTGTTTTACCCCAAAATAAAGACATGGCTAGCATCCTCAGGGCCCGACTAGGTTAATACAAAAAGAATTAGGTTGCTAGAGGGTCCCAATTTTAAATGTCAAGCATTTTTCTGATCACTAACTGAAAACAAAATGGTGGATTTGCGACAGTAAAAGGGCCATTTGTGACAGTAAAAAGTGCATTTGCGATACTGTCGAACTTTTTAACTTTTCCCGTTGACTTATAATGGGAAATTGTTTTTTGAATAACTTTTGAACCGTTTAATATTTTTTCATGAAGTCTTCAAAAAACACATCGGGGACCCTGGCCACACGTTCCCTGAAGATTTTGGACCGGTTGCACAAACCGTGCGACCTGTAGGTGCGACCATAGAATTCCAGAAAAAGTGTAAACGCACGCACAGATCACTCTTAATAACTCCACAGCCGTGTATCTAACTGGTCAAGCTTGGCAGATCACAAGGGCATGGGTCTTGATCGTGTATTCCAAATTTCAGGCAAATCCATCAAACAGTTGCAAAGTTATTAAGGTGCAAAAGTTTGGGTTTAACAAGTAAATGGCTCCTCAACTGTAACTATGGTAGCACTACCATGCTACCATAATATATATATATATATATATATATATATATATATATATATATATATATATAAACATGTATTATTATAGCAAGCACAAAGCAGACTGAACCCCCAAGGGTGGTGCAGTCATGGAGAAGACTTGCACGTTGAGCCGTGAAACAGAGCATAGCAGCAATACCCATGATTTGCAGGAGGTAAGTCAACCAAGTCCAGGAGGGAAGCCAAATTATAGTGAGCAGCAGAATAATCAGATTAGCCAGCAGAAGCCAATATAGCAATTGTTACAAGCAGGAATGAAATATATACAATTTGAGAAAGCCATGAAAGCTGCAAGGTACAAATAAAGTCTGCCATGGATAGCTAAAAGCCAGGAGGCAAGGAACAGCACAGCAACAGGAGAGTCAGTTAACTTACTTAAAGCATGCTCCTGCTACCAAGGCCATGATGCACTGCCGAGACACCACAGTCCTCTGCCATAGAAATAACAGGGAGTTGGGAGCAAGGCACAATGAGACCAAGCAGTCATGAAATAGCAGAAACAGACAGCTTATCAATGGAGCATCAGTCCTGGAGGAGCTAGCACTGAGTAATCAGGAGCAGAGCTGTAAAACAGGGATTAGCTGCTAGCTGAGCAGCAGAGCCAGGACCAGGTGTACGCAATTAAAGGGGAATCACAACACTGTAATGTTAATAGGTAGGAACCCCCAATTAGAGGTGCTTTTACTAGTAAGGTCCTAGTGAAGGACACAGCCAAATGATTGCAAGCCACTGAGGCAATAGAGCAACAATAAACTGCAGCAGAGCTACAGAACAGGGAGAGGCAGCTAGCTTTGCAGAGACTGCCAGGACCAGCTGAAAACAATTAAGCAGAGAAACAGCAAAGGGATCTGAATCAGGCAAGAACAATTGCAGAAAACAGAGGATTGGTAGACAGGAAAGCAGCAGGCTGAGCTGAGCATACAAAGAACAATGCAGTGAACTGAAGGCTTGCAAAATCAGGAGTACAAATGTAGCCTGAGCACAGGCATAGGGCTGTATAAGGTAAGAAAACAATAAATAACCTTCAGCACAAATAAACAATGTAGACACAGGGCACTAGAAACTAAACAGCCCAAAAGAAACAAACAAAGCAAACACAGTACAGGAGCAGGAAGGAAACAAGCACACAAGGAAGCAGTAGAAGCCAGAGGCAAGCAATACAAACCTAAATCAGAAGAACACCAAACAGAATTGCAACACAAACCAAGCAGAGCCCAAAACACAGCAAAGGGGGGGGGGGGGTAAGCCTCAGCAGGTCCCAGGTGAGAAGACAGAGCCTCTGGCTGGCAAAGAGATAGTGCTTCAGAGGGAGGCTGGGAGTTCCTCTTAAATAGCTCAAAAAGGGGGTGTGGTTGGTTGCTCACTCATTGCACTACAGGCGTAGCCTGTCAGTTACTAGTGACTGTGGTGCTATAATCTTTTAGTAGTGCTGTATGACAAGTTTTTCAATTATTAGTAACTAGAGGCCCTAACAACTATGCAACAAACATTATAGCACATATCACACCACATAATTGCGTACACTATTATAAAAAAGATTACAGCAAGGAGAAGGAAAAATTAAGTGAGCTAATGGGGTATGTACAGTAGCTTCTCAAGATGGCAAGGAGCAGACAATATACCCAGAAGAGGTAGTACAAGCTGTACAGGAAAGAAAAGGTGATTAAGCCGCAGGATTAGATAAAATCCCTTCTATGTTTCTAAGATGAATGTCATGAGGTGCTATCATCTTTTAGTAGTGCTGTATGACAAGTGTTTATCCCAAAATAAATATCCCAAAGAAAAGAAGGGAAACATAATAGTCCCCATTTGTAACAAGCATTTGTCAAGGCCAAAAGTTTGTGTGTATGGTGTGTGTGGCAGGCATGTGTAGTGAGATGAACAGTTCATGGAACTCCAGTCTGATAACTAAGAGGAACCCCTTTTCATGGAGTTAAAAGTAGGAAAACAGCCAATTCAGGCAGTTTAAATGTTTTATTTCTCATATGTGCCATTTGGGGGTGGGGGTGGGGTTGTGCATTGGATTCTGTTTGTTTGTTTGTCATATGCCACAAACCAGTAGCACCCCTCAGTAGAAATGTGAATTGAATTTTGTGAGCAATACAGAGGTTAGAGGAGAGTGTGCCAGTTTTAGAATGTGTTGAGTTTGGGGAGTTTGTGGTTCTCCTTTTAGCATGCTCCCTTTGATCACCTGTGACATTTCCTGGGTGGAAGCACTTTACCATAAAGGAGCCAATTTAGGCAATGCACTCTATTTAAGAGTAGCCAGTGCAGGCATTTCAGAGTTGGGAAGTAGGGACCAAACCATGGGGTTCCACCTTGACGATTAGTGGTTTGACTTGCTCACATTGGAATTCCAATCTGATAACTAATAAGACCCCTTTTTCATGGAGTTAAAAGTAAGAAAATAGCCAATTCAGACAATTTAAATGTTTTATTTCTCAGATGTACCATGATTGGGTGGGTGGGTGGGGGTATTGCACAGTATTCTGTTTGTTTCTCATTTTAACAAGCATTTGTCAATGGCAAATGTGTGCATGTATGGTGTGTGTGACAGGCATGTGTAGTAAGATAAGTAATTTGTACACTATAATTTAAAACTGTTTGGCTAATCTACTTGTCCAGACCCAGTACATGGGCCAATCAGGCCTTCATGCATGTCAATCCCTTGTGAGGGAAGGTTCCCCAGTCTACCACAAGGTGTTGTATGTGCCCCATAACACTGCTCTGTCCCTCCCCAGGCTGCAGTGTCTTTCCGCCAACCACAGTTAATTCAACCAGCTCACTGAGCTTGCAGCTGAACTCAGCTCACTAGCACTGGAAGGCAACATGGTCCCCACTGGACCAACTGCCATCCCTGCAAACAATGTTATTTTATATATATTTTTGGGGGGCAACAGTTTTGTCCCCAGAATTTCAACATAGTCTTTTTATGACCCCACTCCTTGTGAACATGACAGTTGTCATTTACAAAAACAAAAACAGACAAAATGTGATTTTGTGCCACAGGTACAAAATCACATTTTGGCCTGGATTTAAAAAATGTCAGTTGAAGGTTCATGAGGCAGCATGAAAAAAATGGCTAAGTTGAAAATTTGGGATCAAAATATTGAAAATTACCAAAGTTATGAGCAAGCGTTGAAAATTTTCACTGTACTTTCATAACTTTGTTGCTTTTTATATTTTGACCCCACATTTTCAACATAATCTTCTTATGATCCCACCTCATGAAGCTAGTAGGTAAGAATTTTCAAATCCCAGTCAAAATGTCATTTCATGCAACAGGTGTGAAAACAAATTTTGGCCAGAATTTGAAAAATGACAGCTGTCACGTTCCTAAGATGGTGTGAAAAAATAGATGTGTTGAAAATTTGAAGTTAGTGTACTGAAAATTGCTAAAGTTGTGAGCAAGTGTTAACAATTTTCAGTGTATGCTCATAACTTTGTTGTTTTTTAATATTTTTACCCTAACTTTTCAACATAGTCTTCTTATGAACCTGCCTCTGGAACCTGGTAGGTGTACATTTTCAAATTCTGCCCAAAAGGTAATTTTGTGTAGTGACTGCAAAATCACCTTTTGGCCCAGATTTGTAGAATTTCACCTATCTTGTTCATGAGGTGGGGCACCAAAAAGGTCATGTTGAAAATTTGAGGGAAATGACCATATAATGAGTACAAGTTCAAAACACACTGAAATACATTGATTGACCACATACCTGATTTCCTCAGTTCCTCGTCTGGCGTTGAAGAGTGAAGATGTGTCTGTGGTCCTTAGAGGATTATGGCATTGAACCCCCAGTAGGTAAGTAAGGGCAGGGAGATGGGAGGAGGGTGCTGAGTGGGGGAAGGGTAATGGTGGCGGAGGGATTAGATTGGCAACAAACATCGATGGACTGTTTTCTTTTTTACAGGAATTTTACAAAAAACTAAAAAAAGACTACGAGGGACATTTTTCTTTAATTCAGATACCGACAGTGGAGATTCTACACCCCACTGAAGGTGTCATGTTTGATGGGGGGGGGGAGCTGGGCTCCCCTGTGTTGCACAGTGGAAATGCTCGGGTCTGAGCTCATGATGGTGGCAGCAGACCTGTTAGATGGTTTGGGCAGGTCTTTGAACAAATCCATCCTGGCCACAGTCCCTTCACTAAGTTCTGCCAGACAGTCTATGACAACATGACTCAGGACTCCTAGCATCTTCTACTACTACACATTGCTTCTATCCTACAGATGTCAGCGCCATCACCATCACTGCCGTCAATCATGAACATTAGATTTCAGACAGTCTATGGAAGAGGCTTTAACCGTCACCACCTCTCAATCACACCAAAACAAGAGAGAGGACTGTCAAGAAGACCAAGCTTGGCTAGAGCCTACACCAGCTCACCCATGTATGCTACCTTGGCCGGGGAGAGACAAAGTGATCTGGAAGTTCAGGGGGCGAGACAGAGACTCCATAGCATGCCCTACCCTAGTGCTGCCACTCATACAGCTGGGTGTATTTATGCAAATGAAAGGGCTGGATGGTCTGTGAATGGAGTGGTTGGCTTTTTTAAATATATCTGCCCTGCTTACAGAAACTGCATCACAATCAGCCTGGCTGAACCATGGGCTGTCACTGCTGAGCCCACTGCAGCCTGAGCTGCACTGGACCCTATAGTGACACCTCTGAAATGTGGTTCTTTTGAAACATAATTGCAAACTCCAAAGCATGGGTTTCTTCAGAATTGCTACACTTCCCCTGTGCATTGAAATCCACTCTGCCATTGGCAGCATGTCTTCCAATTCACACGGGACATGCATTAATTCTTTAGAAACCCATGCCATATCATTTGCTATTCTTATGTATTATATGAAAATAAATAGAGAACCACTTTAAAATATTTTTTTCCCCTACAAAATAAACCCAAAAGGTCAGACATTCCAGTGTAGCGTTAGGCTTTCCTTTTACCATTTTGCAGCTTAGTAACATGCAAGACATGTTCTCTTAGACCACAGTTTAAGGAACAACAAAAATATAATTAAGTAATGGAGTTCTATCTTAAACAGCACCTCTCCTGGTGGAAAGTAAAAAAAAAGGCATCAAGGATCCTTACCTGCCATGGAGTCCAGGGATGCTTAAATTATTTGTTTTATTATTGGAGGGTTTTGGGGAAGGAAAGGATTGCATTTAGGCTCTATGGAGCCAATAGTCTAATTCCTTCCACTTCCTGATTGGAAACCTTGCCCCACACTCTCATGTTATGTGATGCAATAGTCAGAAGAGCATGGGGGCGTGCTCCATAGACTTCTATGGGGCCCATTTATAAACTACTTTTTATAGTGGTGCTCTTGCGCAGCCAACATCCTGCGAGTAGTGTAGCTTTGGAGGCGCGGTCGCTGTTGGGCGAATGCAGGGCATGCACCAGTAGGTGCGTCCCTCATTCTCCAATCAGCCTGCATGCTGGCCCCACACCATGCATACATAATGTGGTGAACACATCTAAGAAAAGGTCCACTGCAATCCGAGCAAAGCTCGTCAGATGCAGCGGACCTTCCCTGGATGTGCTCGCTGACATTGTGTATGTGGCGGCCGCCCAACTGCCACCTTTTGGGGTGCCCAATCCGACTGCCGGTTTCCAGAATTGCCCCAATGTATGTGCTGACGAGGGAGCCCACTCCCGTCGGCATAAAGCACTCTCCCCATTTGTTATATGCTGAGGGTGCCAAATCCCCTCAGCTCTCCCCCCACTTTCCTTGTGTGCCCGTGAGGGTGCCCAATCCCCGTCCTTATCATCTTCCTTGTGTTGTGTGCCGATGAGGGTAAAGCTCATGAGAGCCCACTCCAGCATGCCAATCACCCAGTAAAAACCTGTCTTACGATTTTTTTTTACCCTGTAACACAAAACTGTCCCTCGTAGTCTCCCTACCCACCACCCGCACCCACCCACTGTGCACCCTGTCTCCCCACACCCCCCTCACCCCATACTTACCTCCAGAGTCTGGCGCGATGATCTTCGGTGGACCAGGAACATGTCTGCACTCTTCAAAGCCAACCACAAACTGAGGAAATGCCAGTAAGCTACATAATGCAATAAATAGGGTTTTTTCTACTTTGATGCATATCTCAGGCATTTTTTGGAATTTTTGCACCAAATTTTCAACTTGGGGTTTTTGGGACCCCTCCTCATGAATTCTGTCACTGATATGACGTTAGTTGGTCCTGAAAGGTGATTTCGCAGTCACTGCGCGGAATCACCTTTTGGGACCAATTAATGCAAGGACAGTGGCAGTGGTCATGAGGTGGGCTCTCAAGAAGTCTATGTTGCAAATCTGGTGGAAGAAATCCAAAAAATGGCTGTTTTAATGAGTGTGCATTGCACAGTTGCTACGCACGCTTGTAATTTCCAAGGAATTCACAATATTGCCCGATTTTCAACATTGTCATTTTCTTACACTCTCCTGTGAACAGTACAGATGTCATTTTTCACATCCTGGCCGAAATGTGTTTCCGCACTTCAGGTGCACAACAGCGCGGCCCCTGTGGGAAATCAGTGTTCAGGGCAGAGTACAAAAATGACAGTGACACTGTTCATGAGCAGAGGTCCTAAAATGCCTATGTTGAAAATCTGGTGACGATACTCCATAAAATGACTGTGTTACAAGTGTGTGTTGCACAGTTGCTACATACTGTCATTAACTTCATGAATTTGCAATATTTTCATGCCAGATTTTCAACATTGTCATTTTCTACCTCCTTGTGAATAGTACAGCTGTCATTTTTCATCCTGGTCGAATGTGTTTCCACACTTCCGCCGCGCATACCAGCTGTGGGTCGCTGTGGGAAAATCATGTTCTGGGCAGATTACTAAAATGGCAGTGACACTGTTCATGAGCAGAGGTTGTAAAATGCCTATGTTGAAGATTTAGTGATGATACTCCATAAAATGACTAAGTTACGAAGCGTGCTATGCATTTGTACACACGCTGCACTGCATTTGTAATTATTTTCACTGTGGATTTTTTACCATTGGTATTTTTCACACCTCTTGATGAACAGTATAGCTGTCATTTTACATATCCTGCCCGAAATGTGTTTTCGCATGTCCAGCGCAGAATAACGTGGTCACTGTGCAAAATCACTTTTTCGAACAGTTTGAGGAAATGACAGTCACATTGTACATGAGCAGAGGTGCTAAAATGCCTGTGTTGAAAATCTGGTCCCAAAAGTCCATAAAATGACTATATTACAAGCGTGCGTTGCGCATTTCCCATGCACCCTTGTAACTTAGCAAATTTGCAATATTTACATGCCACATTTTTAACACTGCCATTTTTTACACCCCCTTATGAACAGTATAGCTGTCATTTTTCATATCCTGCCCAAAATGTGTTTCCACACTGCACTACCAAAGCCAATGCCAGCGCGACAACATTCAACATTGACAAATGCTTGTTTAATATTCCAGAGGTCCAATTCCAACAAATCAAGGAAAGCATTCAACAAACAATTGCCTTGTTAGTTGAGTGCTGTCTCTGATTTGGTGGGATTGGACCTCTAAATTATTAAAAAAAAAAGTCTAATAACCAGCCCCAGTTAAGTCTATGGACCATGCCCCCACATTCTCCTGATTATTGCATCACAAAACATAAGAGTGTGGGGCAGGGCTCTGAATTGGAAAGTGGAAGGGATCGGGTTCTTTGCTCCACAGAGGCTGAGTATGATCCCTTTCCTCCTGAAAATCCATAATAAAAAAATTATTTTTAAGCATCCCTGGACTGCGGGGCAGGGAAAATCTTTGATGTCTTTTGGGGGGGATTTTGTAAAGCAGCACAAAAGGTGCTCCTTAAAGAACCATATAGACCAGAGCATGTTAAAAAGATATTTGGGTGCCCGAAGGAGGAGTAGTTGACACATAAGTCTTGATTTTTTTAACAGATTAGTAATAACTTACTCGTGCATGAGCATTGAACTAATGCAGTTTCCTTAAACAGCTCTTGACATCTCTGGTCTGGGGACACTTTAAAAAATCATAATATTGATACACAGTTCAGCTTATATTTTACACATTCAGAATTTAGCCCCTTACCTTCACACACTTCTTCATAACTTTGCATATTACCACAAAAACAAGGTCACTGTCCATTAGGCATCATCTGCTCTAGTTGCTAATCTGTACTGTATATTAGTAGATAATATGGCTGGGCAGGGGTGTGTTATGGTGTTTCTTTTACACACTCACGGTGAGTGATGAGTCATAAACCTTGAGAGCGAACCTTCAGAGATTTATGAGCTCATCACTCACCGAGGGTGTAAAAAAAAAACAAACAAAAAAAAAAACACCATGAACACACACCTGGGTAGACTTTATTTTTTATAATTACTGGTGAAGGAGTTTTTCTTTCTTCTACACCTGAAAGAAGAGACAGAGAGTGAATGTGAAGCTGTTATGTTAGACACCCACACTCACACACTCTCTCTCTTTCTTTCTCCACTAGAATTTTTTTTTTAAGATGCTGCGTGGAACCTCAACGGTATGTAGACAGCAGTCACTGAAGCTCGGTATGTTCCGAATGAGACTTGCTGTCTACTGAAGTCCTAAATGAAGTCTGAGAAGAGCAGGATTATTCAAATAGACTGTTTTTGGGGGGGAGGGGGGAAGGCAGGATCAACCTGATAAATAATCAAAAACTACTAACTTTCTTGTGAAGAGGATCAGAGGTAAATGATTGCTTTGGGTGAGCAGCCCTGTTCCTAGGCAATGGAGAATTGTAGCCGTCATGCTTTTAGACATGTTTGGCCCATCCACACACACACACACACACAGAGTTAGGGCCAATAAGGTTGCACACTACAAATGACTGACCCTACTACTGATGGAAAGTTTGGACAAATGCCGTAATAACACATTTTCAGGTCATTATGGTTTTTGATAGTACTCATAATCTGATTGATAAATAGGGACACCAGTTATTATTTTACAATAGTATGCTTGCAACATGTTAACTATTGCTATGGAAATGATTATGATGGCACAGGCAGAGAACTATAATATCAGGAGGCAACCAGCTTTGGCAGATCAAGTGGGGACAGGTACTATAAATAGCTGTACTATACAAAGGAGACACCAACACAGAAAACTTGTGCTATACAAGATGGAGGGTACAGGACACAGGCTATACTGTATAAATACTCTTTTTAAAAACTTCTCCAAGATGTCGTGGGCCCTGTTATTGTAATTGAAGCAGGATCAGCCAATACAAATAAGGTTTTGTTATATACAAATGCAGTTTTCCATTGTAAGTGACTGAATAGAAAATATTAGCTCATGCAGGTAAATAATATCTTGAAATGCCATGGAGAAAGAAATAAGAGCCCCTAAATAGAGGAAACCTTTTGAGTCAGAAATCACCTGTGTGTATATTAAGACAGAAAAACATTCCCTTATTTACAAACAAGTTATTTCTTTGTATTTGGTTTCCTTGTAGGAAAATAAAATGTTACCTCTTAGCTTTCATACATTTAACCAGGTAAAATATCTTTTATTAAGAATTTTTGCTCATATTCTCTGACTGTTACAGTTTAGGTAGTCTGTCTAGCACTATACTGTACGTTTATATTTTATATAAAACCCAATATCAAGGTCACTTCCTCTTTTTTAAGTACTTTTTTACAGTTGTTTATTCACCTGAATCTACGGCCCTGTCCACACTTGCATTTTTGTTACGTTACTGACAGTCGGTAATGTTACAAAAATGGCAAACATGGATTGCGTCCACACTGTAGCATGGTAAAACTGTACTACAAACTGGGCTCAAAAAACATGCTAGAACCCTGATTGGAGCAAGGTTTTAACACGGTTTCAGAATGACACATTTGCCGGTTGGGTATTCAAGTGGGCAAGCATAGTGTCAGAGTGCAGTGTGGATGCTCCAACAACCGTGCTTAAATAGGGAAATCAAAATGCTTTTAAGCATTTTTTAAAATGTTTTGAAAATGCCTGTCAGCGTGGACAGGGCCTAACACTTATGCTCATGACCTGGGTGAATACTAGATGTGCTGCTGGGAATGGATGTTCTGTTTATGTATGTTACTTAAGCCCTTCTTCTGTTAGGCCTTGGACACACTGGGGAACTTAAAAAGGTTTAAGTGCCTTAAAACGGTTTAAATCCCCCTAGCACTGTTTGCAGACAGACTACAAGCCCCTTAAATGTTTTAACAGAAGTGTTTTTAAACCCTACTAGATACCTAGTCTTAAAAGCATTTTTAAGAACATTTTGGAGCTAGCATGGCTTTACTCACAGGTCGGTCTAGGAGTAAAAACGTTTTAAGCTATAATGGGTTAACTAAAACAGTTCTAGCTGCAGTCCGTCCAGGCAAGCACAGTTCTGTGTGTTGGACTTAACACAAAATAGTTACAAGGAGAACAGGTTTAACACTAGCAATGTGGCCGCACTAAACTGTTATCAGAAATGGTTACTGAGTAGTGTGGCTGCACTGAAATGGTTTAGCTAAACTGGTTTTAGAAACTGTTTTCAAAAACAGTTCTGTAGTGTGTCCAGGGTCTTAGAGAGCCCCTTTAGAAGGGACTATGAAAGCAAGAGGAGAATGACTCAGCGGGAGAAAGATTTTTTACTAGTTTTATCCCCCAGAGCAGTCAAAACATACAGGGAGTATAAATAACATCGGACATCTCTACTAACCAATGTTTGTCTTTTTCCTAAAAGTTGTAAACTGAAATCAATGAGATACCCACTGTTAGAACTACAGTACACATAGATAAAAATAAAATGATAATTGCATAGCACACTCCTCTCCTTTACTGAATATGGTTGGTTTGGTAGGGATCCAAGGGGAGACTGAAATTAGTAATGCGTTATGCCTTACCACAATCAAGGTTCTTGATGGCTGCCAGACTTCTTATTTTATTTTTAAACTAAATATAGGGCACAGTGTGACTGTGAACAGGTAGGACAAAAATGTAACCTTAAGGGAATTATTGTCAAACTGGCCAGTGCAGCACATGAGATAGTTGAGACATTTCTGCAGCGCTCCCTAGTCCCTAGTAACATCTCAGCTCCCTGGTTACACCCAATTTGGAGTATTGCAGACCATACTGGGCACAACACTTATTTTTATACAGAAAAGTCAGCAAAGTTAATTCTTTGAAAGCATGTCTAACGTTAGACAGTTACATTACCGTTAGAAGGGCTAACGTTAGACGTGAAATGGAAATGTGAAGAGAATCAAGTGCTGTTTGGGAATTGTGGGATGGATTTTGAGCGGTGTTTTGGAAGTGCTGCTGTATTTTTTATTTAAATGTTTTAGAGGCTGAGCAATCTTTTTTATCAAAATCGGCAGCATGCTGAGGGAAGGAGAAAACAAAACTGAAGTAGCGTCCAGGGACAGTAGTGCTGGTGCTGGTGGTGGTGGTGGGGTGTTCAGCAAGACAGCAGAATTAGACAGGTATTTTCTGTGAGAAAAAATGTCGGAAAAGTAGTACAATGCAGATGTAATGTCAATAATGAATTTTATGTATTATGTCAGAGGTGCACTGGGTTTCAATACTTGTCGGATTACATTGTTTGATGTCCAGCCAGCTGCCACTGCATGTTTCTCCCTGAATGTGTTGGAAATTAGAAATTAAATACTTTTAAATATCTTTGCTGCCAACTTTGATTTTTGTTGTACCTCATCCTTTTTGGATACAATAGAGGCCTTTTTTTCTTCAGTGAGGGATTGAAAGCTGCCTGTTATTTGTACAGAAGCATCTAAGGTGGACAGTCTTTGCGACTCCATTTTTTTTTTAACTTTTTGTTTTCAGTCTGTAGCATGAAAAACTGAATCTGGGTGTAACTATCAGCTGACTGACTGTGGAAGGGGTTTAGTTGAATAACTAACTCTGGGGGTTCTCTAATGTAGTCTATGGGACAATAACTGATGACATTTCTGGTTGGTTTAGAGCAGATGCCTCTCGTGTAATCTAATATAATCACCTTTACTAGGTGAACAAACCACCAGTAGCACAGACAAGTAGAACAGAGCTTGACAAAATTGGAAAACTCTATTTTGCACAATTTTCATGAAATGCATACAATTGTCTTGCAGTTTCACAGATCTCTCAGAAACTTTTAAACTGTATAATTTCATATTTCAGAAAAGCACAATTTCAAAAATATTGTAGTGTCTTTGTTATGTGAAAATACAAACTTGTATACACTTTGTGTTTATAAAATCCAAACTGTGCATTTTAAAACCTATTTTTTTATTGACAATTTGTAAAAATAAGGTTCCCTTTATCATATTTTGCACATAAAAATTCTAAGTTGTACATTTTGTAAAACCTGGTTTAAAAAATGTTCATCTAGAAAAAAAGTAGCCCTTTCACATATTTTGCAAACAGACATTACAAACTCTGATTAAAGAGGTGCTCTGGTCAACTTGTTTGCATAAATAAATGTATAGTTAAGATAATGCCCAATAAGCATCAGACCACATCTGAGATCTCTAAGTGTCTTTGTTTGAAAGTTACAAGACATTTTCTAACCCTTATTTTAATGTCTGTTCAAAACAGCTGGCTTCCGTGAAGATCTACTGTACAAATGATGTCAGCTCCTGAACTCACAACCTTGGCAGCTGCTATACACCACAACACAGAAGTTGAGGGGATCCCTGGGGGGGAAGGGGGGCAGAATTTAAAGTTACCTTATATGTGGATGAAACACTGCTTACTCTGTTGTCCCTAGACAGTTCTATAGCAGCTGCCTAGAAAGCGCTTACTTCATTTGGAGAGATCTCAGATTTTAAATTGAACTAAAAAAAAATGAAATCCTTCAGTTTAATTATATTCCAGCCTCAGACTTGAAATGAAGATTTCCCTTTAATTGGAACAAAACTGTGGTCAAATATTTGGGCATCCACATCCCTAAAGACCTAAATAACCTGTACCTTTTCACCTATGAGCCCCTGATGCAATGACTCATACAATACTTCCACAGCTGGACTCAGCTTCCCTTGGGCTCTTTTCCAGAGTGAACGCTGTCTGCATGGTGGTTTTGATGTGCATCTTGTACCTGCTACAAACCCTTCCTGTACACCCTTCAAGGACATACTTTAAATCCTGATACAAACTAGTATCCTGTTATCTCTGGGGAGGGCAGTGTCCGAGAGTCCTTTTTGCCACCCTGCAGCCTCCTAGGGATCAGGGGGAGTTAATCTCCCAAATTTCTCTGATTATGACCTAGCAGCCGAGCTCCGTATTGTCTGCTCCCGTATGGCAGACCAATTCAATGTCTTTTGGAAGCATACTGAATTTAACCTCAATCACCTTTTTGATATTCCATGATATCTGTTTTTCCATCCCCTTTCCAATGCCCAGAGGGTTTAACAAGGTGCACAGTTGCCTGTTAACCTGTCTCAGTGGTCTAGATTTCTGGATATTCCCTCGGTCAGTCAGCTGTCATATTACTGTCATGTCATAACGTATGATTGTGACTTTCACCCTTTGTAAATTGATCAGACTTTCTGATACTAAAGGCAGTTGGGACTCACACACATTTTCCAATTTCTTGATGAACAAGAGATTCTGTTCTTTCAAACTTTATGGAACACTTATGGTCTAACTGGAAGGGATCATTTCAGATACCTCCAACTTTGGTCATTTACTACATAACACTTCCCAAAGTCCCGAACTCCAGACCACCACCCCTCTTTACTGCTCAAACTACTTATGGGTATGTTAAGGAGGAATAACTGGCACCATACAATATGTCTGTGGTTTCTGACTTAATTCCATAGAAAAACAATATATTAGACTATTATTTTGGTGTGTGACAATATGAGCTATCTCCAATTTTCATATGAAGATACTGTTTGATAATATGTTCTCCAGTATTGATATGGAATCACTGATATTAACCCATTTGTATAAACTAAGTCCACACTCTCCATGTTGCAGGTTGAGCTCTATGCAGTGAGGTCACATCCAGAGACAGTATGTCTTAAACAGTTAGTATTTTAATTATATGAATGTTATCTAGGGCATAATTCATGACTTTAGTTTCTCTCTAAGGGGGGCATCCCCTCCTTTTATTTTAATTTACTCTACAGTTTCTAGTCCACTATTTTTAATGTCCTATGTACCTCACTCACAAATAATGACTCTGCACAATATGTCATGTAAAATGTATGATTTGATTGTAAAATTTCAATAAACTTTAAATGAAAAAAGGCATATAATAAGGCCAACAGAAGGCTGTACTATATCGGCAGAGGATTCACCATTAGAAGGCAGGATGTGATCCAGCCAACCTACAGATCCCTGGTATGGCCATACCTAGCTTAATGTGTGCAGTTTTGAGGCCCACGTCTTAAGAGAGACAGCGATTGCCTGGAAACAGTGCAGAGGAAAGCCATAAAATGATACTTGGTATACAGAGAAGGTCTTATGGGGAAACATTGAGCAAGCTGACCTTGTACTCATTTGGACTAGAAAGGAAAGGGGATATATGACAGACACATTTAAGTACTTCAAGGGGCTCAACAGGGTGGACTGTCAACAACAGTCCAAATACAGTGAAAGGACTTGCACTGGAAGAGGGGGCACAAATACAAACTGGGTGACAGAAAGTTCAGGATAGACGTGAGGAAATACTTCTTTATACAGAGGGTGGTTTATAAGTGGGACAGCTTGCCAAGGGAAGTGGTCAAGGTGGAGATGCTGCAGGGATTCAAGGCATGGTGGGACATGAGTAAGGGTTTATTGCAGTAGGAGCAAGGGAGGTGGAAGAGTGGATGAGTGGTAAAACAATTAAACAGACTGTGCTGCTATTAGCAGGCTTGGACTACGCTTGACCAGTAATAGGCTAGAGTGGAAATAGGTAGGACTAGAAGAGACTGGATGGAGCTTTGGTCTTTTTCTGCCTGTTATCGTTTCTATGTTTTTATGTGTTTATGTTTCTATATCATTCTAAAATTGTGCAGCCCATCCACAATCCAAATTAGCTTCCCCCCAAATTTTGGAATTGCGCGCCCACTAGAGTCACCACACCCACTCTACAGTCAAAAATTGTGTGTCGTCTCTCACATTTTGAAACTATGCATCATCCGCACATTCTAGAATTGCACTTCCCTGCCATATTCCAAATTTATGGGTCACAACTACATTCCTAAATTTTGCATGTCTTACTCCACAATTTTACCTCCCAACAACGTTCCAAAATGTTGTAATTCCCACTTTCCCAAAACTGTGCATCACAACCACATTTCAAAACTGTGTGTTCCTGAGACAGTTTAAAATGGGAAATAACTACCAGATTCTTCAAATTGCCTATTCCTGCCAGTTAGATGAAAAGCTTACCTAAAGTTTATGCATTTCCTTTGTTGTTTTTCTCCCACCGCTCTCAGGCCAATTTTGTTGAGTCCCAAGCTTCCTTCTTAGTTTGGAGACAGCAGGGGCCTGATTCTGAAAGGGTTCCACCAGGTGCAAGGTGCTTGTGTCAAACAGCAATGACACAAACTGCACCTTGCATCATTTGTTGTGGCATTCCCTATTCCACTACGTGATTTGCGCTGGTGAGGGAATCTGCTGTCCCAAAAGGGCACTGCACCCCATTGTGACCAGCATCTGGGCACGCCAGGTCACAAGGGGGCTTGCACCATGCTAGGGCTGCAACAGCCACCAATTTCCTATTCCAAAAGCCCCACAGTGGTGGAAGGAAGGGGGTCATGTTAGACTACCCAGGAGGTGGTCTAAACCCTTGCAGCAAGGCCCCTCAAGGTGGGGAGCTGTTGGGGGGGCCCCACATGTGTTGTCTGGGGGTTGTTAGGGACAGAGGTGTACCATAGAGGTGTTAGGGTGCCAGTGTGTATGCTGAGGGTGTGATCGGGCACCCGGCAGGGGTGACGGTCATTTGAGCATTGCAGGCACCAGTAGGTGGCTAGCGCTGACAAGGTCACCCCCGATGGGTTCCCAATCATCCTCCCCAGCATACACACTGGCTCCTCAACACCCCATAGTAATCACTTGTGCCACGTGTGCCCCAGGGGCACCCCAGGCATTGTGGTCCCTATTGCACCCTGTGGGCTGGGGTGGGTGGATCCATCCATCTGGACACGCAGGTGTGCCTAGAGCTTGGTGCAAGCCTGTAGTTGCGGCATTTCTCAGGTTCACTGGCACAGGGACCCACAATGTTCCAGAATTGGGTGCATGGTCCCTGATGCACCGGGAGTATGCTGCAGCCCTAGATTGCTGGAATTTTGCAGTGATCTAAGGGCTGTTTTGGAATCAGGCACCAGGTCTCAAACCCATACAGCAAGGGTCTGACTCTTCCATAGTTCAGTGCCCTATCCCTTAGGCTGTGCTGCTAACAATTGTTCAAGTGAGGAACATACTGATAACCCTCCATCCACTTTCTTGCTGTAACTATACTGCCACATAGCGTCCTGCTTGCACAACTGTTAGGATAGTGCACAGCAGTAATTGCAATAGTGTTATTTCAAAGACCCACACCTACCATTTCTTCAATCCTAGAAGTAAAGTGAATCTACCCTGCCTCATTCAGTGGCTCCCTGTCAGTATGCCTCCCTTTCCCTCTTACATAATGCTCCCTCTTGCCTCATTATCTCCATCCCCCTCTCTTGTTCCCGATTGCACACTGGCCCTGCCTTCTCCCCCTAATCACATGCCTCTCCTCCCCAGGCACTCCTCCGTCCTCACTCCCCCTGTTCCCACACTTCCGCTTCCCTCTCAGCTCTGGTTTTCCACCCCCCTCATCCATCTTCACCCCTTGCTGAATCCGGGTCCTCACTACTAAACCTAGAGCCTGCTCCTTCAACAGCGTCAGGAGAAGGCGTTATCCCAGGTTTCTCGTACCCTGTCTTCCCCTCCTTCTTCTAGCCAGAGACGGCGAAACCAACCCCGGTCCCACTGCCCCTGTCGACCCCCCACATGGTGGTCTCAGCTTCTACCATGTGAACATGAGGAGCCTACTGCCCAAAACTGACCATGTCAAGGCCAGGGTCTCACTAAATTCCCTGAACATTTTATGTGTCTTAGAGAGCTGGCTGTCTGCCAGAATCCCAAACTCTATGGTCAATATCACTGGGTACTCACTGTATAGACAGAATAGAGGGAAGAAAGGAGGAGGGGTAGTGGCTTATGTGCACAATTCTCTCCCCTTCTCCACTGTCCTTCAACAGGCCTTTCCAGCCTCACATGAGTTACTGCTCCTTAAATTGTCCTTCCCTGCCACGTCCCCGATTTTCATTGGGGCTTGCTATTTCTGTCCCAAAGCCCTTCCCTCTGCCATTATACATACCCTAGCATCCACTACCTCTCTCACAGAGTCGGGGGAACTCCTACTGGGTGATTACAACATAAACTGGCTGTCGGCATACTCCAAAACCATCACCCAACAAATTGAGACCCTAAATCTAGTCCAGGTGTTGTCCAAACCTACTAGACTAAACCCCCACTCTGCAAATCACTCCCTCATTGACTGGGTCTTAGCATCCCCCCCCACATTCAAATACCCAACTGCAGGTACCCTACCTGATGCTTTTAGTGATCACTGCATGACTTAATGTGTCAGAAAAACTCAACCCCCAATCAACCCCTTCCCCCCAAGTATCTGTTGTTCCACCCACTCGGATCACTAACTGTTCAATCACTCCTGTCTGACCTCTACCTCACTGACTGGTCTGGGGTCTTCACAGCACCAGATATAGACACCACCCTGGAATCTTTCACCAAAACCCTGCTTAAAACATGGGATCTGCACGCTTCTCCCAAGAGACTGCGGCTTCGACACTCGCCTCCCATGGGTTACACACAATCATCACCCTTTCAAGCATAGAGACCAAGCCTGGCATATATCCAAAAGCTTCTCAAGCCAGGCTGATCTACTAAACTATAGGGCCTTGAGAAACCCTTGTACAAAGGCTGTGCACTCAGCAAAGGCTAGTTTCGTCAAAAATAAACTAAATGAAATGAGAACCTCCTCAGCAGAATTTTGGAAAACAATCCCTCCTCAGTTCCCCCTCCCCCACCTCTCCCACATTTTCCAGCTCAGGAGACCTAGACCCTTTCTCAGTGGCATCCTCTATAAATCAGTATTTTACTACATGTGCGCTACCATCGGACCCATCTCCCCCAACCTTATACTTGCACCCCTAATATCGATGAGTTCTCCTTACCTCCCATAATAATCTTGGAAGTACTTTGTATGCTTCTCACCCTAAACCCCTCAAAACAGAGCCCAGACAGACTTGATCCAAAACTCCTAAAGATATCTGCCTCAGCAATTGCCCCCCCCCCGGCCCACCTCTTTAATTTATCTATTGCCAAATGTGCAGTCCCTAGGGCTTGGAAAATGGCCAAGGTTATCCATCTGCACAAAGGAGGTGACCCCTCACAACCAGTCAATTACAGACCGATCTCCCTCCTCCCCACTCTCACCAAACTCCAGGAGTCCCTTATCTCCAGAAGGCTAAACTCCTTCCTAGACAACTCCAACACACTTGGCCCCTTTCAATTGGGCTTCAAATGCATCCATTGTACCTCCTCCTCCTTACTTTGCCTCACTAACTATAGGCATTCTGTCTTGGATAAGGGTCATCTCACATTGGCGATTTTCATCAGCCTCACCAAGGCATTTGATTCGGTCTCCCACAACCTCCTCTTACATAAACTAACCTCCATTGGACTCTCCCCTTCCTCTACAAAATGGTTCAGCTCATATCTGTTGGACAGATACCAATACGTCCAATTTGGCCAAGCCACTTTCTCCCCCCCTTCCCATTCTCGCTGGTGTCCCCCTGGGCTACATCCTGGGCCCCACCCACTTCTTGATCTTTTTAAATGATCTTCCATCCAGCTGCTCACCCACTCACTGACACATGTACACTGACAACACTGTCATCTACACCTCTGGCCCTTCCCTCTTGGAGACCCAATCATCCCTGCAAGCTTCTTTTACAACTGCTTTCAAGTGGTCTGATGTTGACAAAAAACAAACTGTAGCCACGGACTTCAGTTCCACCCAAAAACTAGCCAAACCCCCGTCCCCTCCATCTTTCATTTCCTTGGATGGCACAAATATCAAAATTGTTCAATCTTTCAAGTACCTAGGGGTCTGGAATGAAATAAGCGAGACTTCTCCCACCACGTGGACTCCATCAACTTCACTCTTCGGCCCAAACTGAGAGTGCTGCATAGGATCAAAGACGGTCTCTAGCTCCCTATCTGCAAAGAGCTTGCTACTAAGCTAATACTCCCCTTGATAGACTATGCCAACATAGTCTAGAGCTCAGCCCCCAAATCGTCTCTAGCAAAACTTGACCTCCTTTACAAACAATGCTGTTAGCTGTTTTGCCACCAAACTCCCATTTCACACCCACCACTGCTCCCTCCACTCTGCATTATCAATCTCCTCTCTAAGGTATCAGCGGCTAGTTCACTGTGCCATCTTTGCCAGCAAGTTCTGGTTCAACACCCTCTCCCATCTCTCAAACCTTCTATCCCCCCTCAACGTCTGGCTATCATCTCTGTACCCATGACTCCCACACCTTCTCTCTCCCCCAGCCATACTCTCAATCAGGAAAGGTAGCTTTCTCCTATAGACTTCCCGACCTTTGGAATCACCTTCCCCAATTCATCTGCCTTGCCCCCTCCCTAGCCTTGCTCAAAAAGAAATTAAATCTCCACCTCATCCTGACTGTACCCGCCCACCCTTCATGACTCTGCCTCTCCCCATACCGCTACCTCCCTTTCTTCACATATGACTCCCGCCTCCTTCAATGCCCCAATCCTCTGAAATCATCCTTCTCTTTCCTCTAACCTCCCATCACCCTCTCCCCACTGCTGTATGAAGTCTGCTCCACCACCCCTCTAATCATGATTATCTTAAAGCTAGCTTAGCCATGATTATTTACCTATGTTACTGCAATTTGTCAAATACAATATAAAACTGTCTGACACACTTTACATGTAAATCTACTCTAATTATTATGTTTGCATGCACGCATGTGCAAGAAACATAGTGCCATCATCTGAGTTTTCGGAGGTGTGGCACCTGTCTTCCAATTCAGTCAGTGTGTTTACAGGCACGGCGGCAGTTCTCCAATGAATGCTGCAGCCGTCTATGACAGAAGTTGGAAATGTAGTGCCGTACAGTTGAAAGGGAGAGATCCGCTTCAGTGAGCAGCGCTCCCCCCCTCCACACGCACGCACACATGCATATTGACACACAGAGAGGAGCTGAGCTTTCTTTGGATGGTAGAGTGTGCTACCTCATCTTCGCTTAGAGGTTTGCTGGCATGACTCAGCAGAGGGTGGGAGTGTACTGCTGGCGCCCTCTAGTCTGCACCTTACAGGCGCACGCCACCCCACCCTCTATCCTCACGTGCCGCCCGCCGACTGCTGTCTTCCTCAAACTGCCGCTCTGTCAGCCTGCCACTGCTGTGCACTGCTGGCTGCCAGGGAGGCAGCCTGTCATCTCTCCTCTTTTCCTGCAGACCCCAGTTTCTGCCTCCCTTCTACCTGCCGTATGCAACACATGCCAGCAGGAGCAAGGGTAAGTTCCATTGCCTGGATTACCCTGCCGACAACTGAGAACAAGCAGCACACAACACAAAACAGATGAATAGTTCTAATACTGTGAGTATTTTTTTTTGAAATTTAAAGCTTTATTGATTTTACATAAAAACAACATCAGGTACAGCATACCAACTCTATAGCCATACAAAACATACCAAGAACTAATTACAAAGGATAGTAGGAACAGAGGTCAAAATCCCGGTCTTCCTCCACTCATCCCCACCCCCCTCCCTACTGTGAGTATTCTGCGTGAACCCGGGTGTGAGCTCTTAATCAGGATGACACCCCACACCCACTGAAACTACACAGCATTTGCATGCACCCATCAGTAGGACGCTGTATGCGTGTTTGCTTCCTGCACTGAGTCAGGAAATTACTGGCAAATGGGTATGCAAATCGCTGATGTTGAGTGCTGTATAATTACGTTGGTGGATAGTTTTGTAAAGGGAACTTGTACAGTCAATATTGCAAGGTGTAACAGAAAAGCCCCCTTTTCTACCCGAGTTGTTTTAACTCATCAACAGCGCAACCTGTTGTATTACGATTTATTTTCATAGAAATGATGGCTGCGTGCTGCTGTCAGGCGACTGCTGACATCTCAAAGTTAAACGCATTTCTCATGTGAGATTGTCAACAAATGCTTATCGATGTGCTGCCTGCCAGCACTTTAATTAATACCCGAGTTTCAAGTTGGAGGGTTGCCGAGAGCTGTTTTTCAATCTCCACTATGTGTGCTGTATATAAGTAGAGTGCGCTAATATATGAGTTGAATGTATTAAACTTTAAAACCCTTTCTTGTGAAAAGCAACTATCTTAAAAATGCACTACAAGCCAGTTATTCTGCATCTTTGCAGTTATAATGAAACATTTTGCAACGCCTATGTCTGTTTCTATCCTTAGTCATGCAGTAACGATAATTCCCACACATACATCTTCCATGAATTTCAGATAGCCATCAATAGACACACAATCCTCCTATCCCAGCTGGCCCCTGAGTGACCCCATCCCATTTCCAAACCCAGGCACATCCAAGAGCAGGGTCATTCTTGATGCCCTACAGGGGGCATGCCTCAGACAGCTAGTATTGGAACCCACTCGGGAGGGAGCAATCTTAGACCTGGTACTCTCAAATGGGGATGGAGAAAGAATCTCAGATTTAGAGGTGGGTAGCCATCTAGGAACAAGCGACCACCAAACAGTGTGGTTCACGATAAACACAGCCATACAATCAAGCCATACAAAAGCAAGAGTATTGGACTTTAGGAGGGCTGACTTTGGGAAAATGAGAGAGTGCCTTAGAAAAGCACTAGCAAACAGGCAAGAAGGAGGGGTGAAGGAACAATGGGAAGTAATCAAAACAGCCATCACAGAGGCAACAAGCCTTTGTGTAAAGCAAATCAATAAAACACAATGAAGGAAACAGCTATGGTTCTCAAAAGAAGTGGCAAGGAAGGTTAAGGAGCAAAGGATAGTATTCAGGAAATATAAGGAAACACAGAAGGAGCAGGACAGAGAACTTTATCAGTTAAAGCAGAAAGAGGCTGGGAAGGCAGTCAGAATAGAAAAGGCCCAAACTGAGGAAAGGATAGCCAATTCTGTTAAGAAGGGGGAAAAGACCTTTTATAAGTACACGAAGGAGCGAAGAAAGACCAAAGGAGGGATACTGAGGCTTAATAAAGGGGAGGGAATGTGGGTAGAGGGGGACAGTGAAAAAGCAGGGATACTGAACGAGTATTTCTGCTCAGTATTCACAAAGGAAGAGGAGGGGGAGGTACCTAAACCAAACAAGTGAAACACTCTGAAGACGGGGTCGATACCAGTTCATTTACAGAAGAAAGGGTTCTGAAAGAACTAATAAAATTGAAGGTGGACAAAGCAATGGGGCCTGATGGGATTCGCCCAAGAATTCTAAAAGAACTAAGGGTAGAACTAGTGACACCGCTGACTACTCTCTTTAACAAATCATGGGAGGATGGGGTGGTACCTGAGGACTGGAGGAGGGCAGATGTGATTCCTCTTCACAAAAGTAGGAGCAGGACAGAGGCAGGAAACTACAGACCAGTTAGTTTGACCTCAGTGGTAGGGAAAATGATGGAATCACTTCTGAAGGAAAGAATTGTTGAGTACCTAGAGGTCAGTGGGGCACAGGACCCAAGGCAGCATGGATTCATGATGGGTAGGTCATGTCAGACGAATCTAATAGATTTCTTTGACTGGGTGACCAAAGTAGTAGACCAGGGAGGGGCTGTGGACATGGCCTACCTAGATTTTAGCAAGGCATTTGATACAGTCCCACACAAAAGATTAATACACAAGTTAGCCAGCCTTGGAGAGGGCCCCAAGGTGGTAGCCTGGATAAAAAATTGGCTAGACAACAGGACGCAAAGGGTAGTAGTAAATGGAGTACACAGTGAAGAAAGGAGGGTTACTAGCAGGGTACCGCAGGGTTCAGTACTGGGACCGGTCCTTTTTAATGTCTTTATAAGTGACATTGCAGAGGAACTGGAAGGAAAAGTATGTCTCTTTGCAGACGACACAAAGATCTGCAACAGGGTTGATACACAAGATGGAGTGGAAAGGATGAGAAGGGACTTGGCAAAGTTGGAGGAATAGTCAAATGTATGGCAACTCAGATTCAATGCAAAGAAGTGCAAGATAATGCACATGGGAAACAAAAACCCAGGGGAAGAGTACACAATGGGGGGTGAGATACTGACAACAGTAAAAATGGAAAGGGACCTGGGGGTAATTATATCAGATGACCTAAAGTTGGGCAAGCAATGTGAGAAGGCAGTAAGGAAGGCTGGGGGGATACTGGGATGCATAGGAAGAGGCATCAATAGTAGAAAACAGGCAGTTGTTATCCCTCTGTACAGACAGATGGTGAGACCCCATCTGAGGTCAGCATCCAGTTCTGGAGACCCCATCTCCGCAAAGACATAGACAGAGTGGAGGCAGTCCAGAGGAGGGCAACCAAAATGGTGCAGGGTCTGCACCAGAAGACATATGAAGAAAGACTAAAGGAGCTTAATATGTATACCCTCAAGGAAAGAAGGGAGAGAGGTGACATGATAGAAACTTTCAAGTACCTCAAGGGAATCAACAAAGTCCAAGAGGGTAGCATCTTTCAGAAAAAGAGATGTGCAAGAACAAGGGGGCACAATTTGAAGATAGAGGGAGGACGGCTCAGAGGTAATGTGAGGATGTATTTTTTCACGGAGAGGGTTGTGGATGCATGGAACAGCCTCCCTGAGGAGGTTGTGGAGTCAAGAACAGTGGGGGAATTCAAGAATGCATGGGACAGACATAAGGTATTCCTAGTGGGAGGTAGGAGGAAGTAAGCGGTTGGTTAACTAAGATCTGCAGCTTATCTGTTAGGTAGGAAAATGGGCAGACTAGGTGGGTCAAGCGGTCCTTATCTGCCATCAAATTCTATGTTTCTATGTTTCAGATCTCTGGCAAGTCAGCAAATGAGGTGCCAGTGCCCCAGCCCCATGCACCAGTGGTAGTTTTCTGTATTCTGGACATTACTTGAAAGCTTGATTTTACATTAGGCGGTATGCCCGCCTTTAGGCCCATTGCATGTGCATTGAGGTTTTCTTTTCCTTTTTAGAATAATTTTCCTTTCAACTGACTGTGAATAGTCTAAGTGTGTGGTGGCTAGTCAGCCTCCTTTGTAGGGCTGAGAGATGCAGTGCTACCCCACTGATGAGTCACAAATAAGACAAACTGTGTCTTGTTTTGGCTTTTGCAGATACAAAAGGATATATCTCATTTGTCAAAGCTAAGCATTATATAAGCATGCTCCTATTAACATTTTACCATTTATTGCAGACAACTGTTAACTCGGAAGGACCCAAACTCATTTGTGAACAAAAGGGAGAAAAGCCAGGTCGAGGATGGACCCAGTGGGTAGAAGGAGATGAAATGCATTTGGTATGAATTTTCCACATTGCTTGTTTTGTTCAAGGCATCTTGTACTGTATTTGGAATGCTATGAATGATATTACACTTCTCTAAATAAATACTCAAGTGGTGAGAGTTACAAGTGAGAGGGATATTAGGCTTCACTAAACAATATGTAAATAATAACTTTATTTATAATGCGCTTTTTAAAGCCAAGATACATGCTTTATGATTGCTTTAAGTGTGGTGCAAGCCTTATAATTGAGAACTGTTGCAGTAATACTACAGTATAACCCACACAAAAATCTTGGTTTCCAAAAAAAACACATTTTACATATCAGCTGCTGGCCCTCTTTCATCTTCATTTGACAGCTTACATACAGTATCAGGAACAGAGTAAGAAGTATTTTGATGTTTGCTTGCACGCATGTGCAAGAAACATAGTGCCATCATATGAGTTTTTGCAGGTGTGGCACCCTGTCTTCCAATGCAGTCAGTGTGTTTGCAGGTGCGGCCACAGTTCACCAATGAATGCTGCAGCAGTCTATGACAGCAGTTGAAAATGCAGTGGTGTACAGTTGAAAGGGAGAGACCGCTTCAATGAGCAGTGATAACATGGTGTTGATTAGCATATCTGGCAATCCTGCTCGTCTTTGAGATAGACAAGAGCAGCAGAATTCATGAATGTTCCAACCAGATAGAGGAGAGCAGCAGAGTTCGTTACTGTTCCATCCCCCTTCACTAGTGTTCTATCCCCTGTCCTGCACGATCATGGAAGAGTATCCTGTGATTTCTCTTATCCCTCATCCTGCAGTATCGCAAAATCAGAGAGTGTTGTTCCTGGGTTATTTATTTTTTTTTAACAACGAAACTTACACAGACATGGGAGAAAAAGAAAGCAACACACCAGGAGGACAATCCTCCTATGCTATTTACATGCGCTCCTTCCCCCATGCCACACACAGTATGGCTGATGGGATGCCCACCCCAACATGGCAAAAGTACGTGATGGGGTGCCTAATCCCCGTCGGCTCCACTCAACACGCCCCAAAAAAAACAGATTTTCCAGTTGCGCTGGGGCCCCACTAGCGGTGGCAAATGTCTGTATGGCTCAGTAGTGCCTAACTCTGTCAGCTCCACTGACCCTCCCTAAAAATACTTTCAGCTGCTACATTGGGAGCCCACCCCAGCAAGGCACAAGTTCCACATAGTCTTGCTAAAACAAAAAACACACCTGAAAACAAGAAAAGGTCCCTCGTTGATTGTCTTCCCCCTCCCCCAACCCATGACCACCCTCTGCACATCCACCTCCCCACACACACACACCCCCTCACCCCATACATACCTCCAGAGTCTGGTGCGACAATCTTCGGTGGACCGGGAACACGTCTGCACTCTTCAAAGCCAACTGCGAATTGAAGAAATGCCGGTAAGCAGTATAATGGCATAAATGGTATTTTTTTCAACTTTCATGCATATCTCAGCCATTTTGGGGAATTTTTTCATCAGATTTTCAACATGGGGTTTTTGGGGTCTCACCTCATGATCTCAGTCACTGTCATTTTGTTATTCGGTCCTGAAAGGTGATTTTGCGGTCACTGCGTGGAACCACCTTTAGGGACCCAGTAAGGACACAACAGTGACAAAATTCATAAGGTAGGCCCCCCAAAACCCTATGTTGAAAATTTGGTGAATAAATTCCCAAAAATGACTGTTTTATGAGCATGCATTGTGCAGTTCGTATGCATGCTTGTAACTTCGCAAAGTTTTTATATTTTCACTCCAAATTTGCAAACTTTGCCATTTTACCACACCTCCTTATGAGCAGTACAGCTGTCATTTTTCATATCCTGCCCAAAATGTATTTTTGTGCATGTAGCACCCAATGGCGCGGTCAGTGTGCGAAATCAATGTTAGGGACAGAGTAAGAAAATCACAGTGACACTGTTCATGAGCAGAGGTCTTAAAATGGCTATGTGGAAAATTTCATGACAGAAGTCCATAAAATGACTGTGTTACGAGCGTGCATTGCGCAGTTTCCATGCACCTTCGTAAGTTCACGAATTTGTACTATTTTCAGTCCAGATTTTCAACACTGGCATTTTTCATCACCTCCTTATGAACAGTACAGCTATCATTTTTCACACCCTGGCTGAAATGTGTTTTTGCACTTCCGATGCAGAAATGTGTGGTCACTGTGGGAAATCAGTGTTCGGGACAGATTAAGAAAATCACAGTGACACTGTTCATGAGCGGAGGTCCCAAAATGCCTGCATTGACAATCTTCTGTAAAATATCCCCAAACTAATTACATTATGGGTGTGCGTTGCGCAGTTTCTACGCACACTCATGACTTCACTTTTTTACATTTTCACTCCAGATTTTCAACATTGCCATTTTTTACACCTCCCCAAGAACAGTGCGGCTGTCATTTTTCACATCCTGTTTGAAATATGTTTTTGCACCTATGGCGCTAAATGGTGTAGTCAATGTGCAAAATCAGCTTTCAGCTAACAAACTGATATTGCCACTGTTCATGAGGTGGGGGTCACAAAAAAACCCTGTTGAAAATTTGTAGTGAAAATACCAACGAATGCCTGGGGCGTTAGGGTTTCTGACCTAACACCCCACCCTGTAGAGACTGACAGGCATCAGGGGTGTGACTTGGGATTGCCGCCTGTAATGCTCATGCCATTCCACCCACACCCACACGCTGCAGCCAGTGACAGGCATTGAGGTGTGCCTTGGACTCTTCTGCCCCAAAGTTCACCCCATTCTCCTATACTGCATCCATCTCACCATATTTCTTTATGGAATGGGGTAAGCATAGGCCAAAGACCCCAAGGCACGCCGTGACACTTTATCCAGAGTCTGCAGGGTGAGGTGTGGAGTGAAATGGCGTGGCACGATGAATGAGACTCAAGGCACACCCCAATGCCTGTCAGTCTCTGTAGGGTGGTGGTGGGGTTAGCTTCAGTTCAATACTTCACTGCCATTCCTAGTATGCAGCTCTGTAACTCCTACACTACCAATGCCAATGCCGGCAAGCAAAAATTCGGCATTGACAAATGCTAGTTATAAATGTAACATATAGAATAAAGTATGGATCGGGGTGTGTAATGAGATTTTACACACACCCGAGTTGTGGGATGCTACATAAACCCCAAGGGTGAAGCCCGAGGGGTTTCTGAAAAGCATCCCACAATGAGGGTGTGTGTAAAATCGAGTTTGACACCCCGACTCATTTTTGTATTTTATATAATTGCTGGGTTTCCCTTTTTCGCCTCAGCAATTATATAAAATTAACAGCTCCCAGTGTATCCTACAGTCGGTTTCCTTTCAGTCCAGTGCAGAGATTTTCATCTTTTAAAAGTGTTTTTTTTCCCTTTCTGCAGGTCTTTGTGTGTTTCCAGGGTATATGGGGGAAAACAAAAGAGACTTATCGAGTTCTTGTGGCGGTTCTGTTTCAGCGACACGAGCGGTGGCGGTCTCGAATGGTGGCACTGCTGCCTGAGCATGTGCAGAGCAAGGGAAATTGTGCTCGTATTTGCCGTTATAAACACTCATTTATAAACACTCCTTTATAATGGCAAATTACGCCATGGTTTCCCTATGGGAAAAAGGGAGACCCATTTATTATTATGCTCTTTATGATCAATGTCAAAGATACTTCATGACTGTTGTCAAATTTGTCTACTGCAGCTCCCAATACCCTCTCCCCTGGGTCACACCTGGAAATGAGCCTTGGCTCAGTGTGTCTTTCCCAGTTATCACATTTTAAATAAATAAAATAAATAAAATTCTGACATTGTGCATCCCCCCAATCTAAAATTGTACACCCCCCACATTACAAAATTATGCATGCCGTCTACATTTGTGTCCTACACATTCCAAAATTGCCCATCTTCCACATTCTGAAATTAAGTACCTCCTTCACAGTTCAACAATTGTACATCTTGTTCACATTCTGAAATTCTATGTCCAGACCCCTAGCCATGCATTAGAACTGTTTAACACACACCCTGACATGGCATTGTACACCCCCCACATTACAAAATTATGCATGCCATCTACATTTGTGTCCTACACATTCCAAAATTGCCCTTCTTCCACATTCTGAAATTGTGCACCTCCTTCACAGTTCAAAAATTGTACATCTTGTTAACATTCTGAAATTCTATGTCCAGACCCCTAGCCATGCATTAGAACTGTTTAACGCACACCCTGTCATGGCTTATTGCACTTATAAAGTGGGTCTCTATATTTTGCATAAATAGAAGTATTCAAATCTGTATGTGTAGATAGAAGAAAAAATTATAATGTTCAGTGTAATTTGTTGTAAAATAGTTCCTCTGCCTGCTATATTGCTGTATTTATTTTTCTCCTTTAGGACTTTTGTTCTGCTACAGTCATGATAGCTATAGTGTTTCCCATAGTGTTGGCATGGTTACCATGGCTCCCAGAACCAACCGTAGTGTATTTTGTATTGCACCATATTTGGTTTTATCATTTACAGTGTCGCCCTAAACTGCTTGTCATGGCTCGCTTGCTTCCTTTCGGTACACATCCAAGTTGTGCTTGCTTGGCGAGGCCGTCCATCAGAAATGGGAACATGAGCGGGCAGTTGCTCACACACTACATGATTGCAAACACTGTGTAAGCTGCAAGTGACAGCTATTTATTTATTTATTTTTTATTAACTGATTCTTTGATGAGCAAAGAGAAGTTGAGGAATGAGAGGCTGTCTAACAGTACTGACACACTGCAGGTACTGTAATTTTAAAGTGAAGCCATTTGATAATGTGTGGCCAGGTGAGACAGCAAGAGGGCAGGTCAGCCAAATGGACGGCAGGGGTGGGCGGGGAAGAGAGAAGCCCAGTATCTTAAACAAAAAAAAAAAGTTTTGTGAAGAAGCAAAGGAACGAGTGTAACTTTTCTATTAATTATATATTTTAAAAGTACTATTTCAAATGATTAGGATCCTCAAGGATTTGGGCAAGTTTGTGGTAGCAGCAGGAAAAAATGGCGGTGGACAGTGGTTCAAAAAATAAACATTCCGTTTGACTTCTTAATATGTGATTTTCCAAAATACGGCTGTGGTTGCCTGTTCTTATTAGAAGCTGTGCATTAGACATTTCTAACGCACAGCTAGCGACCAATCAAAATATGGGATCATTCCTATCCATTTTATAATCTCAAATAACATCCCTTGTTGGAGAAAAGGGGACAGACCTAAGTACAGCATATAAGGCTTGGAGATCATTCAGATTGCCGGGAGTCAGACTGTGCAGGGCCTTATATGTTAAAAAGCTTATCTTGAAGGTTTAAATAGATAAACAATGTGGAAGAACTGAAAACATTTCATCTTTCTTGCACAGAAGAGCCCAGCTGCCCTGTAAGCCCAATGGTTCATCACGTCTGTCTCCTAACAGTAGTAATCTGAAATGTTGTTGTTCCCTGAGAATTTGTCCAGTCTTGAAATTAAAAAATGTACACCATCTGAACTCAGTACATAGGCTGGTAGTACTGTCTGTCCCAAACCTCTGTTACTGCCTAAGTGGAGAATGGGTTTCTCACATCCTTTTTGTCCTGTGACATTTAGTTGATGAAGGTTGCCTGATGTAGTGGGAGGGTTTGTGCTGATCTCTACCTCTCTAGTCCCTGCAAACTTTTCCTGAGTGATGAAGAATGATTGATAGGTGTCATTCAACACGTCCAAGATACTAACATACTAATTGCCAGCATACTAGGCCTTATGGTCTATCAAGTCTGCTCAAACCTCAGAACCCTAGTTGGGTACCAAGGCCCTCCCCCTTGTGTTCCAGAAACCCCTATCATCCATCCCCACCCCTTGGGCCAGGCCATCATCTGATACATCCACTTTCTGTATCTGTCCCACCCTCTCTTAAAGCCCTCCACTGTGGATCTCTGAACCAGCTTGCCAGGCAGCACGTTCCAAGGATCCACCACCATCTCAGTGAAAAACCTCCTCTTTTCCCCCCTCATCCTTCCACCTTCCAACTTCAAATCATGCCCTCTGGTGATACCTCCCTGCTTTAGTCTAAAGATCCCCTCCATGTTTACCCTATTTATTCCCTTGAGGTACTTAAAGACCTCAATCATGTCTCCCCCCCGTCTCTCCCCTACTCCAATGAAAACAGGCCGAGCTCCTCAAGTCTGTCCTCATACGTCAAATCCCCTAGTCCTTGTATCATCTTAGTAGCCCTCCTCTGTACCCTCTCCAGGAGCTGTATGTCCCTCTTCAAGTGTGGTCTTCAGTACTGTACACAGTACTCAAGGTGTGGTCTAATCAGTCCATTGTAAAGTGGCGGAATCACTTCCCTGCTCCTAGAGGTGATCCCCTTATGATGCATCCCAAAATCCTGTTTGCTTTGCTAGCCACTCTCCTGCACTGCTCAGAGTTATTAATACATGCATCCACCATGACCCCTAGGTCTTTTTCCCCTGTTGAGGTGCCTCCCCTCCCAGCGTGTACCTGTGTTTAGGGTTTCCCCACCCAAGATGTAACACCTTGCACTTGGTGGTATTGAAATTTAATTTCCAGGTGTGAGCCCACCTTTCCAGGGTGTCCAGGTCCCCTTGCAGGGCCAATCTCCCCTCTTCCCCCTCAACTACTGCTCCCATCTTGGAGTCATCAGTGAAGAGGCTCATTTCATACCCTATACCCTCCCTGATGTCAGATATGTATGCATTAAACAGGACTGGACCCAGGACCGAGCCCTGCGGTACCCTACTACCAACCACTCTAGGGTTCGAGAGCTCCCCACCGACCACTACTCTCTGAGTGCGTCCAGCTAGCCAGTTTCCTATCCATCTGACCATCAAAGGGCTCACTCCCAACCCATCAGTTTCTCCACCAGAACATTGTGGGGGACAGAGTCAAACACCTTGCTGAAGTCCAAGAATAGTACATCCACAGGCTTTCCCCCGTCCAGTTCCAATGTTATCCTTTTGTAGAACTCCACAAGGTTGGTTTGACACGATCTACCTGGCACAAACCAATGTTGCCAACTGTCCAGACCTCCCACCTCTTCCAAGTACATCCCCAATTGTTCCTTTAGTATACTCTCCATTAATTTTCCCATCACCAAGGTCAAACTGATAGGTCTATAGTTACCTGGTACTTCCCTCGACCCCCCCTTTATGGATTGGCACCACATGTGCCTCTCGCCAATCCCTAGGTACCCTCCCTGTCTAAAGCAACCTGTTGAAGAGCTCCGCCAAGGGTGCAGCCAGTACGTCCACCAATTCCCATAGTACTCTTGGATGAATGCCGTCCGGCCCAGGAGATTTATCTTTCTTTAGGGCCTTAAGGGCTTGCCACACCCATTTGGTGGGGATAGCATCATCCATCCCCCCCCACCTTACTGGCCTTTTTATCCTTATCCTGATGTGTCACTCCTGGGGTACCTCTCCCTCCCTCATGCTCCATTTCTGTTGCTCCCCCAATCCCATACACTACCGCTTCTATCCCCATTGTGCCTTGCTTTGTAAATATCCCATCCCCCTCCCTAGTGAACACAGAGGCGAAGTACTTGTTTAATACCTCCGCCTAGTCCCTCACCTCTTCCACCCACCTTCTGATCTCGATCTGCCGAGATGGCCCTTAGTTTTTCTCCACTCCCCAATGTACCAGAAGAACCCCTTTTCCCCTCCCCGTATCCCCTGTGCCAGTCACTGCTCTTTACTGGACTTTGCCCCCTGCACCATTCAGGTGACTTTTCTAGATGCAAGACGGTACCTTTCCGTTTCTCTTTCCCCCCTCGTTGTTTTGTATTTTTTGTAGGCAGCCTTCTTTTCTCTGACCGCTACCTGAACCTCACTGGATCACCAGCATGGTTTATGTGACCTTGCTCCCTTACGCTTCACTTTAGCGCAGGTCCTGACTGCCTCATGAAGTCCCTGTTTTATGATCTTCCATCTCTTTTCCACATCTGTCATTGTTGTAATCCCCTTCTCATGATTCTTGAGAATATTTCCCATGCCCACAAAGTCTGCCCCCCTGAAGTCCACAGCCAGTGTCCTAGATCTCTCCCCCCCCATGCTTATTTGAAACCGAGCCCAGTGAAGGGATCCTCTACAGCCAGGTCCCTTACTAGATCCCCATCCACCAGAACCATGTCTAGGACATGCCCCTACCTTGTGGGCTCCATCATGTGCTGTGTTAGGAACACATCCTGGAAGCTGTCCAGCAGTCTCTGCTGCTTGGCCACCATAGAGGACATGGTTCCCCAGTTTGTACCTGGCATATTAAGGTTTTCCATCAACCCCACTCCCTCCCCTTTTGGTCCGCACTGGGCAATGATGTTGTCCAGCAAACCATCCTCCAGAACATCACTCATCCCAGGGGGCCTATATACTATACCCAGCTTGACCGTACCTCTCGCTGGGGTTCGTAAGGTGATCCATAAAGCCTCCATGTTTCCCTTTGCCTCTTCTACCCTAGCAATTTCTGCCATCTCTAATGAACATAGCCACTCCACCCCCTCTGCCTTCCTTTCTATCCTTCCTAAGCATGGTGTACCCCCCTCACATTTAGGCCCCAGTCATGGTTTTTGTTGGCCCACGTTTCTATGACCGCTGACACATCCATCCCTCCCCCCGAACAGCATGGCCTGGAACTCTGGCAAATTGTTTCCCAAGCTCCTGGCATTTACTAACACTACCCCCCACCCCTTATTCCTGATCCCCTTTGTCGAACCCCACCAGGGTTCATAGAAACATAGACTTTGACGACAGATAAGGACCGCTTGGCCCGCCTAGTCTGCCCATTTTCCTACATACGGGATAAGCTGCAGATCCTATTTAACTAACAGCCTATTTCTTCCTAACCCCCACAAAAATTGCCTTATGTCTGTCTCATGCATTCTTGAATTCTCCCACATTTTTAGACCCCACAACCTCCTCAGGAAGGCTGTTCCATGTGTCCACCACCCTCTCTGTGAAAAATACTTCCTCACATTGCCCAGACCATCCCCTCTATCTTCAAATTGTGTCCCCTTGTTCTTGCACATCTCTTTTTCTGAAAGATGCTACCCTCTTGGACTTTGTTGATTCCACTGAGGTACTTAAAAGTTTCTATCATGTCCCCCTTCTCCCTCCTTTCCTCAAGGGTATACATATTAAGCTCCTTTAGTCTCTCCTTGTATGGTTTCTCTTGCAGACCCTGCACCATTTTAGTTGCTCTCCTCTGGACTGCCTCTATCCTGTCTATGTCCTTGTGGAGATGGGGTATCCAGAACTGGATGCAGTACTCCAGATGTGGTCTCACCAACTGTCTGTACAGAGAGATAACAACTTCCTGTTTTCTGCTGGTGTTGCCTCTCCCTATATATCCCAGTATCTCCCCAGCCCTCCCTATTGCCTTCTCACATTGCTTGCTAACCTTAAGGTCATCTGATATGATTACCCCAGGTCCCTTTCCATTTTTGTTGTTGTTACTACCTCCCCCCCCATTGTGTAATCTTCCCCTGGGTTTTTGTTTCCCAGGTGCATTATTTTGCACTTCATGCATTGAATCCAAGCTGCCATACTTCTGACTATATTCCTCCAACCTTGCCAAGTCCCTTCTCATCCTTTCCATGCCTCCTTGTGTATCAACCCTGTTGCAGATCTTTGTGTCATCTGCAAAGAGGCATAAATTTCCTTCCAGTCCCTCTGCAATGTCACTTATAAAGACATTAAAAAGGACTGGACCCAGTACTGAACCCTGCAGTACCCCACTAGTAACCCTCTTTCTTCAAGTGGACTCCATTTACAATTACCTTCTGTGTCCTGTTGTCCAGCCAATGTTTTACCCAGGCTACCACCCTGGGACCCTCCCAGGCTGGTTAATTGACTATTAATCTTTTGTGTGGGACTGTGTCAAATGCCTTGCTAAAGTCTAGGTAGGCCATGTCCACAGCCTCTCCCTTGTCTACTACTTTGGTCACCCAGTCAAAGAAATCAATTAGATTCTTCTGACATGACCTTCCCGCTGTGAACCCATGCTGCCTTGGGTTCTGTGCCCCATTGGCCTCTAGGTACTCAACAATTCTGTCCTACAGGAGTGATTCCATCACTTTCCCTACCACAGAGGTAAAACTGACAGGTCTGTAGTTTCATGCTTCTGTCTTGCTCCCACTTTTGTGAAGGGGAATCGCATCCACATTCCTCCAGTCTTCAGGTACCACACCATCCTCCCATGATTTGTTAAAAAGGGTAGTCAGTGGTGTCACTAGTTCTCTCCTTAATTCTTTTGGAATTCTTGGGTGAATTCCATCAGGCCCCATTGCTTTGTCCACCTTCAGTTTTAGGAGTTCTTTCAGAACCCTTTCTTCTGTGAAAGGACTGGGATTGACCCCCTATCCAGAGTGCTTCTGTTAATTGTATCAGGCACTTCCCCCTCCTCCTCTTTTGTGAATACTGAGCAGAAGTATTCATTCAGTATCCCTGCTTTTTCACTGTCCCTCTCTGCCCACCCACTGTCCATTCTATTCAGCCTCACTATCCCTCCTTTTGTCTTTCTACGCTCCCTGATATACCTATAAAAGGTTTTATCCTCCTTCTTAACCGAGTTGGCTATCTTTTCCTCAGTTTGGGCCTTTGCTATTCTGACTACCCTCCCTGCTTCCTTCTGCCTTAACTGGTACAGCTCTCTGTCCTGCTTCTTCTGTGTTTCCTTATACTTCCTAAATGCTATCTTTTTCTCCCTAATCTTCACCGTCACCTCTTTTGAGAACCATAGTGGCTTTTTCTTTCATTTTGATTTGTTTATTTGCTTCACACAAAGGCTTGTTGCCTCTGTGATGGCAGTTTTGATGTTTCTGCATTGTTGCTCCACCCCTTCTTCTAGCCTGTTTGCTAATGCTTTTCTAAGGCACTCTCCCATCTTGCCAAAGTCAGCCCTCCTGAAGTCCAGAACCCTCATTTTTGTGTGGCTTGACTCTGTAGCTGAGTTTAGCATGAACCACACTGTTTGGGGGTCACTTATTCCCAGATGGCTACCATCTTTTAGATCCGAGATCCTCTCACTGTCCCCATTTGAGAGTATGAGGTCTAAGATTGCTCTCACGAGTGGATTCCAAAACTAGCTGTCTGAGGCATGCCACCTGAAGGGCATCGAGAATGGCCCTGCTTTTGGATGTGGCTGCAGAAAAGGTGCTCCAGTTAACATCTGGCATATTAAAGTCCCCCATCAACAGTATCTCCCCTTTCTCTGCCATACTAAGGATGCCTTCTAATCATATCTTACCCTGTTACCAAACACTAAAATAAAAAAAATAAAAAAAAATCCTTGTCCATTCCCTCCCCCTGACATGGGGGTCTGTATACAACCCCTATGCAGATTGCGGTGCCATTTCCAGTCTCTAAGGTGACCCACAGTGCCTCCTCTCCTCCTCCTGTTTGCTCTTTTGGTCAGTTGCTTTTATCCCTTCCCTTACATAGAGAGCTATTCCGTCCCCTCTTCTTCCCTCCCTGTCTCTCCTGTAGGTTATGTACCCTGGTATGTTAACATCCCAGTCATGGTTCTCTGTGTACCATGTTTCTGTGACTGCTATGATATCCAGACATCCTTCTTCCATCACAGTACCTTATACTTCCATCCTCCCTCTGCTTCTCCTGAAACCTCCTCCCCCAGTCTGTTCCCCCCCCTCCCCCCTTGGGTTAAGGCTACTCCCCTCATCTAGAGGAGAGGGTTTCTGGTCAGCCCCTGCCTTATCCCTCCCCCCTCACAAGTTTAAACCCCAGCTTTCTTGAATGTAGTCTGCCACCCCCGTTTAAGGATAATTGATTGATGACCACTGTAATGCACTACTATAACTATGTGTAGTAAAACATTTATCAGTGACTACCAACCAACTAACCTTATGATGATATCCTACCAGATATCAATATTTTAGATGTGCTATGCCTCAACCATACCAAGCAGTGTCCAACACAGCATGGGCAGAGAACAGATCAAAAGAAGGACCTTTTGGCTTGATTGTAAGTTATAGTTGTTGGGGGGAGGAGGAGGGTGCCACTGTTCTAGATTATTGGGCACTACAAGGGTGGGGAAAGGGTGGATATAATTGAAATAACATCTTAGATCCACCTCCTTGGTTTGTGTGGGTGGGTGGTTGTTTGTGCGTGTCTGTGTCCATAGATCAGTTTTATGTTTTTTTTTACTTTTTATGTTTTTCTATTGGAGCACCTACACCATTTTTTCACATCTCATCTGTGAAAGTCTTCTGGATGGACCTCTTGCAATTCATCAATGCCAGGTATGAGCATTTTCATTAAAAATCAACTTTTTGGAAACAATCCCAACCCAAGCTAAAGATTTCTGTCTTTCAGTGCATTGGATTGCAGCAACATCAGCAACACCACAAACGATAGCCTTTTCTTCAGAATACTCAGAACTGTCTGGTTCTGGAATATTCAGAGATCTACAACTTGCTATGGGCAAAGGAACTGTCTACTTTCTCCCTGTGGCAGTGTTTTAGCACATTCATAGAATGGCTTCTCATTAATTGGGGAAAACTACTGCCCATCCCAGATTCTCCTGGGTCCAAAGTCCTGGATATTTTTGCATACATTATTTCCCTTTAAACTGTGTGGAAGGCTGGACCTCAACTTTAGGAGCAGATCAAGGGGTCACAAGAGCAACCTGTGTTATCTACAGCCCTCTTCCTGCACTGAGCAAATCAGCTTGTAAGTGTCTGCACATAGTGAGCCTCCTTGATGACCAGACCTTCTTCCAGCCACAAATCCACCAATCAGTGGCTTCTTCTGTTCCATGGGCTACAGAAAGCCCATGGAATTTAAACAGACCTGGCATAGTCTTGATCCTCACTCTGCATGCCAACTTTGGGAGCAGATCAGGGGATCATGAGGGTAGCCTGTGTTCTGTAGAGCTTGCCCCCTACACTGAGCACCTCTACACTTTGGAAGCTGCACTTGAGGACACTCCTTGATGACCAGACCTTCCTCCAGCTATGAGTCCACCAATTGGGTAGCCCATTCTGTTCCATGGGCTGGGCTTCTCCATCTTGTTCATAGCTTACTTTTCTTCTACTGACCCTCTATGCTGTTGCCCAGAGTGCTGAGGGATGTTGTACCAAGGGCATCACACTGTGGGTGTCAGCTGTGGAGTCAGCCATCAGCAGGCCACACTGCCCCACTGTTGTGGGACTACAAAGTGGGAGTTCTTTTTTTCTGTTGCACTGCAACATATATACTTCACAAACTTTGAGACCCTGGACTCCCCTACTTTTTACTGCTGGCTGATGTAACTGCTAGCATTGCTAGTTGAGGTAAGGTTGCTACATATTGAATACCTGCATATTTTAATGCCTGCCATAATGTATTGTTGTACATATGTTTAAAAACAAATAGAAAAAATGGCTCACAGACTCTGGAAAAAAGGGACCAGGGCTTGGTCATTGGATAAAAAATAACTACATTTATTGTATATACAAAAATAGCACTCGCCACCACAGAACCCAACATCAAACATTTTCAAACACCGCCCATGTGCTTTATAAAGACAAATGGCACAAGAGCACAAATCACATTCTTATATAGTGCTCGTCAGGCAGGAAGTGCAGACTGGTTAATCAATAAAAACATAATTAACTATAAATGACCCCAATTAAGAACCAATTAAAATTATAAATATTTAAGCACCATACCAATAGTTAAAATGGAAAAGTGCTGCCCTAATACAAATGTTAAATTGCTAATGCAAACAGCAATACTCTAAGAAATCATTGCAGTGCAGGATAACTGACCTAAGGTGAATGGGTTGGGGTGAGCAAAAGAAAGAAGAAGGAATAAGTCACACAGAATCACTGAAAAAAACTCTCATGCAATGTGCCTTACAGACCAATGAATGAAAAATTATTATTATTATGAACCTATGAATGCACAAGCAGCACATACCTAATAAAGATGGGGAGGCAGTATAGCGCAGTGGTTTAAGGCTCTGAGCTGCAAATCTGGTGACATCCAGCAGACCAGACCTGGATTTGAACCCCACAGCTTCCACTTGTATACTGTGTGACCCTGAGCAAGTCACTTAACTTGTCTGTGCTCCCAGGTTGCTCCTGTAAAAATAGCTTTCAGCTTAGTGTGCTAGTCCTGGTTAAATAACTAACAAAAAAAAAAGAGATGTACTAATAAATATGCTACATCAATATACAATATGTAATATTAATACATTTGTCAATGCAGGATGTTCGCCACTGGTATAGAAGCCATGGGGTAGTAGATGCATTGTGGTGCACTGTGTGGGCTATGTATTATGAAAGTTATGAGCCTACATTTGTAAATTTGAATACAGTCTCATAACTTTGTTATGTTTTAATATTGTCTCAAATTGTCAAGATTGCCTTCTTATGACCCCACCTCATGAAGAACTGCAGAGAAAATGTTCAACTTCTGTCTGAAAGGTGATTTTCGTGCAGGAACTGCAAAATCACCTTTCGGGATGCAAAAACACATTTTGGGCAGTATTTGAAAAATGACAGCTGTCACATTCATGAGGTGGTGTAAAGAAATGGCTATGTTAAAAATATGGGGTAAAAATATTGAAAATTACCAAAGGTTAGGAGCCTGCATTCGCAAAATTCAACACAGGCTCATAACATTGTTGGTTTTTAATATGTTTACACCCAATTTTCAATATAGCTTTCTTATGACTCCATCTCATGAACAAGGGCAGAGAAAATGTTCAAATCCTGCCTGAAAGATGATTTCACACAGGAACTGCAAAATCATATGTTGGGACAGATTTGCCTAATGTCAATTCAATTGTTCATGAAGTAGGGTTCCAAAAAAGGCATGTTGACAATTTGGGCCAAAAATATGCAAAAATTGGCCAAGTTATGCCACTCAGTTTAAAACCCCATTGAAATACATTAAACCACATACCCATTTCTTGAGTTTGCGGTCCAGCTTTGAAGAGTGAAGACATGTCTGTGGTCCACAGAGGATTACAGTGTTGGACCCCCCCCGGGTAAGGTTTGGGAGGGGTGTGGGGTAGTGGGTGCTGAATGGGATGGTTGGGTGGGGGGACAGTAACAGACATCGATGGATGGTATTCTTGTTATAGGGTCTCTTGAAAAAAACAACAAATAAAAAAAAAAAACTATGAGGGAAAGTTTTCTTTATTTCAGCACGTATTGCCAGTGATACCATAATGGACCGTGGGGGTTTCACTTAAGAGGTGGTGACACTGTGGGACTGGGCATCCCCAGTGTCACTGTTATGTTTGTGGGGGGAAGGGTTGCTGAGAGGGAGGGTCGGGTGTGGTAAATAAAAAAAAAAAAAATGGAGATGTGACCACATATTGGGAGCAGTGCAGTAGTGCAATGTGAGGGTTTCACTTAGGAACTGGTGACACTGGGGGATTGGCACCCCAATTGTCAGTGTTATGTTTGGGGGGTTGAGAGGGGGCTGAAAGGGAGGGTTGGGTGTGGGGGACAGTTATGGCGCTGCCACTATAGACATCAATGGATGCTTTCCTTTTACAGCTGGCTGACATTCTACACAGTCCAGGCTGACTTTGACAGATCATCTTGGTTTGCTGGGTAGAGCAGATCAAAGAGAATAGCTGACTCCTAATTGGATCTGCTATTTCTTTTCAAGTTCATGCCGTCCCCACCCAGAAAGCCAAAACTCTGACGTACTAAGTCTCACTGTTGATTGGTGTGACACTAAATGGCCCCTCAGACACTGCTCTGCATTGAATGGACAGTGTCACACAGATCAAAATTCACTACTATACCAGTACGTTCACTGTGCGCACATGCACAGGGTTAACATAATAAAGGGCGACTCCTGTAAAAATTTTAATCATATAACAATATGTATTATGACAGGGACAAAAACCTAACCCAAAAACAGTCCAAGCTGAAAAATGTCATTTAGCCCAGGTGGCTCACATGGCCTTAGTTTATATTGCCAAAATGTCTCTCTTCTCAATTGTTATTTGTCTAGCTCACCCCTCGTATAGTAATGGTCACTTTTTCAAGGCCCAAAAAATGAAATCTATGTCCCAATCCATTTTTCTGTATCTGGAAGTCCAATGGATTTTCTTTGTCGCCTCTTCCGATGCTTCTGAGGTGTTCTATACTACAGCACTTAAAGAGACACTGTCAACCCCCTTAGTCCTCAGTGTCCTTAGTTTAAAAAAAACATATTTTATGATTGTTTACATTCTATAAAGACCATTGATACAGCTGGTAGTTTGAATCAGTTTACTTTCAAAAAGTGAAAACTTGAGTGGCCACCATGCTGGTGTTACCACACCAAAACATGTTTGTTTACATTTCTTGGCCAACTCCTACTGCATCTTTCCTGGACTCAGGAACACCCCCCCCCAACACAATCTAGCCACTCATTATGCAGTGGAAGTAGAGTAGACTATAGTGTCATGAGTGGCTGCAATGTTTGAGCGTGTTTCTGATGTACAGGAAGTGCAATAAGAATAGTTCAAAGATTTGAAGCAAAATGGCAGAGCGTCATGTCGCCATACACAAAAACTGTGTGGCAATAAATGCCACAGGCAAAACATCACCAGTCCCAAACAATGTTGGGTAAAATAATGACCCAAAAACAACAGTGCAGCCCCATTACAAATAATGGGATTTCTTTATTTTTGTGGAGGGCTCCACCCCCACACCTCCCAACCTGGGGAGCTTTGCCCCTCACACCACCCGGACTTTAGATAATCAACTCTGGGGGGGTTGCAGACTTCCAGAACGGGGATAATATTAGGAGGGGGGGAAGCACACTTTTTAAAAAAAGAAAGGTTGCAGCAGGAGGAGACCTGGCGGGAACTGAACCATGGTCCCAGGTCTTTTGCCCTAGTAGATGGGCCACTAAAAAATACACTGAGATTTAAATTTTGCATGAATTTATGAAGATCCACTATACAATCAAAGCAGAGCTATGTGGAATGCAAAATTATGCCATTGGAATTGCTGCAGAATGGCAGTTTCGCTTCTGAAATGTTTTGCAGAATCTCTTTTCAAACTCCACAACATTTTGAAAAGCACTGCACCACCATAGACTATAACCATTTAGTCAAACATTGGGAGAATCATTTTAAGAACAGTCTCCCATGAATCTGGGAGTGGATGGCAAGATTTGTTCATATAAAGGATACCTAGTTTGGTGCATAACTGTTTGAGGGTGGTATACAGTAAGTGTGGATTGAAAAGTCATGGTGACTGTCAAGCCACACTGCAAGATACTAGAAACAGGGGACTGACTCCTAGGGAGTGCCATCAAGGGTAGAGAAGACAGGTGTGTCCAAGTCTACTAGGCCTATGATGAGATCCAAATAGCCTAAAGAGAATTTTTGTTTTTTTAGAATTCAGTGAGAACTGGTTGGTGCAGGGCTAGCTTTGGACATTAGCAAAGTCATGCTGTAGGAGCTGATCACACTTAATCTGAGTTGTGGAGATGTAGAATATTTTAAAGACATTCTCAAGCAAGGGAGGAAGGACACCAGAACTAGGATTTGCAGCAGGGGAAATCTAACAAAACAATATCTTTAAAAAAGAGAACTAAAATGCAATGGGCATTTTTAGACTTGGTGTGTTTGCTTCCCTCTGCCTGCAGCATTTCTTGTTAAGTACCAAGCCTGCTGGTTCTACTGACTGAGCCATTCTGGTCAGCTACTGTTTCCATGGACAGTGCACCACGGTAAAGGTATGGGTACACTAGAAGCCAAATCAGAATCATGCAGTATATCCAGGAAGCCATAATGGCTAACAATATCCAATGAGTCCCATTCCCACAGTATGGCAATACATCTTACTCTGGGTGATTTGGACAATGGATCCAAGAAATGTTTTTGTGCTGCAAAGATTCAGATAAGCAAAATCCAATGTGTCCAACTCTTTTGTGGACCATCCATTTCCTCTCTAGTATGCACCAAGGTGAACTCTGCTTGATTTTCTGAGTGCAAAGTTAGAGCCTTTTTTTAAACTACTCATTTCATATCTTACTTGTAGCCTCTAGGGGTTGTTCTAGATAAATGTGTGCACACAAATACACAGCCCTTACAACTCCGTTATTCAGTGTCCTTTTTAGGGCTGCAGTGGGTGGAGCCCTGCAGGACTCTTGTGATCAAAAAAGGACTCGCCGGATTCCGACCGATTAACAATTAGGTGTTCCATCAAAGCCTCATCTGCAGTCTGTGAAGCACTCTGCTCTCTCCATTGACTCCAGCAGTCTCACAGCACTATTTTTCTTCAGTTATCTTTCACTCGCAGAGATCATGGTGGAACGCGGTACAGTTTGCTGTGTCCAAGATGGCCACTAAAACTGTATTGTACATGTGCAACTACTTGTGTATGCGCAATAGAGTTTGGTGGCCATCATGGACACGGCGGACTGTTCCATGTTTCGCTGTGATCTCCATGCGCACAACCAAGTGGGACTTTAATGGGACACTGTCAACCTGTAAAACTGATTATACTATTTGTTCTTCATTTGTTGGCATGTCCAAATAAAAACTACACTGGTAACAATGAGACCATCCCCCAACCCACTGCCACATATCCCAGTCCCTTACCAAATCAAATCAATCTTTATTTGTTTAAAAGGTGCCTTTCTGATGATCAAGGCACCTGTACAAAAATTATAATCCACCCAATATTAACATACTAAAACCATTACAAATTTTAAAATTTCCAAATAAATTCATAAACAGATGATGTCTGATGACAGAGACAGATGAGATTATCAATAACCTCTTTCCCACTAACACAGTATTTACACACCATAGATCCTGATCACTTGCTTAGTAACCTCTATCCAGTGCTATAGATCCATATCAATTCCTATTTACCTCCCAACCCAACCTGCTACTGCAGATCTCATTCAGTTCTCTAGGAAAAAACAAACAAATAAATGAAAAACAAAAAAAAAAAACCAACTTGTGCCTGTTCAGAGTGACCCTGGCCCTTTCATCAATCCTGTTACCATCAAATCATTATGCCATGCTAGTGTGTGGTGCATGTGGTCTGCTCGTTTTGTATGAAGGAGTCCCACAGAAGTTATTAGCCACATGTCCAGTACACTTATATAGTCTGTTTCATAGACAGTATCTCTGTTTATGTTGAACAGATGAATCTGGGCCACTTGGTCATGTATGCTGTTTGCTGTGTTCATTAACAGTCAGGGGGCTACACAGGCAAACTGCATGCTTTATGAAGCACAAGTTATTCCATAAACGGGTACAAATCACTGTCAGTTCTGACCATTTCCATCTCGGGGAAATGTTGAAGTTAACACAGGATGGCTATGTTGCCAGATACTCCCTTGATCTGAAAGTGTCATCAGACTGAACAGTAATTTCAGAGTGCCTGATACAGATCTGTCTAATTCTCAAAGGCTACGGTTCTGGAAGTGAGATACCTTAGTTGACACAGCTCGATGATACTGGTAAAGATGATTAATTTGTCCCAGCAGAGGTAAGTCAGAAAGGCCAATCAATGCAATCATTTCCCTTAATTCCAAGAGTACTCTAAGATTCAGTTTTAAGGGATATCTAAAGTCATATTTTTCAATTCACATGATGGGGATTAAGTGTTTTTCTTTCATGCTCTGGCAATACAGTTGTAGATGGAAGATGGTGACTGAGAGGATCTAGCATTATAGGTGCTTGGAGTAACAGTCATACAGCCAAGATGGCATGGTTGTGGCCACAAAGGGAATTGGAGGCAAGGGGCAGAAGAGAAAGGGGGGGCACCTCATATTGTCATTGATGGTAGATGTTGTCCTTGCAGTGTGTGTGCTTCTCAGTCTTTTTTTTTTTTTGTAAAACGTTTTCATTGAACAGGTAAAGAACAATACAATATAAACATGCACAATTCATAACAGTTAAAAATGCATACTAATCATCAGCCATATACGGATATATAGACACAGTAGTCACAAGAGTATTTACTTATTTAGTAGTAAGATAGTGCTAAAACATTAGTTTATACCTCTGTGGACAGAAACAAAAAGACATCAGTTCCCATGATTTGGGAAAAAGGGACTATTCTTGGGCTGTCATGTTGGAAAAATTCCCAAATTTCTCAGCTCTCTAATCCACATGGTGTTAAATGTTTGCCCAGTCTCTGTAAAGGATGCTTGAGCTCATTTTATTTTAAGGCGTCCTCCTAAGTACTGAGCCCATTGTTGTGTAGCGGGGGGGGGGGGTCCAAGATCCAGCACTGGGCCAGTGTTTTACAGGCATTAACAAGTGCCAATGACCACAAACCAAGATCTTGTTTTACAGTAACCCTAGTAGGGTCTGCACCTAGAATAAATTTCAAGGGTGATCTAGGTGGGTTCACTCCCAATACTAGTGACATGATTCTATGTACCTCATGCTAATAGTGTAAGATTCTAGGTCACATCAATGTCATATGAACAATATTGCCCTCCTCAACCGCACATTTAGGACATCATCCAGAATTTTATGGGTGGTATTAATAGAGTTTTTCTGGTTCATATGTGTTCTGTATCAGAAATTATATTGAGTCTGTCTCGATCTGTTACTTTTTGAGCAGTTATTTAAATGCCTAATGGCTGCCGGCCATATTTCAAGATAAATTTCAAGGCCCAAAGTCATGTGCCCAAGCCTCTTGGGTTTTTAGAGAGAGGCATATACTCCCTCTCTGGAGAATTTTGTAGAATACCGAGAGAGGTTTTGTGAGGGGTTGAGGTCAATAAAGTTCCTCCTCAAATGGGTCTATGTGAACTCCCAGTGATTGGGGAGTGGGCATCCTGGATAATCTTTGCCTAACCTGCAGGTATATAACAAAATTCAATAGGAGTGAACAACCACTGCCTCTGCAGTTCGCTAAATGAAAGCAGTCTACCCCCTCATACAGCTGAGAAATGTGTTTCAGGCCTTTTTTTTTGCCAGCGAAGTAGGCTCCTGTGTATGAACACATTATACCTTGGGGAGTGCTTTAGTGTGGACCAGATGGAGGCATATTGAGAGTACATAACTGGAACACTCAGTTCATCCACGGTGCATCCAGAAAATACTGGGACTAGGATTTTTAAATCTTGGAGCCCTTTTTCTCTGTGTGCTTTCTCTGCTCCCTGCTATCAGTGCTGGCCCCTGAAAGACTTGTTCAGTGATTATTATTTGTTAAGAGCTTTTTTTTAGTGCCCGATTTTCCATTTGCTCGTTATAAGAGTTGGCCACTACAGGCATTCCCTTTTTGTTCCCCCATTTGCCTATAGATTATTTTAAGCCCCTCTGCTGAAACTGTTTCTATCTATTAGCACATTCTCAGCCCCTCTGCTGAAACATATTTATTTATTTAACTTTTGATGACTGGGTAAAAAAGAACTGGGCCACATGGCCCTTTTACAGGCTTGACCTGGTGAGGGTCATAGACACTCAATAGTTGTTACAATTTTACAAAGTTACATTATTAATAAAATACAAAAATACTAAAAACAATGCAATTACATACAAATTAATGAATCCATAAAATAAGTCAAACAAGAGTACATTGAATAAGACAATTATACACAGAAATGGTGGGACTTATTCTCAACAGTTGCATACTGACTTAGTATAGAGCACTTTTTTAAAGATATCTTGAATTGATTCAAGTTCTGAATGTTTTGCAAATCCTCCGATAGTCTAGTCCAAGTTTTTATTACAACATTATTTGAATGATTTTTGATTTTTAGTTGTTTTACAGATTGGAACTTCCAAAGTAATAGCTGTTGTGATAGCAAAGTTTTCAGAGATGTTCTCTGGGTAAAACAACTTTGCATTGGATTACATTCAGAACAATGACTTGATTTAAATACAAAACAAGACATCTGCAGAATATCTCTGTATTCAAGGGGTAACCACCCTAGCCTCTTATATAGGCTGCAGTGGTGTTCCCTGGATTCTGCTCTAAGTGCAGACCTACATATGGTGTTAAATAAAGTATTTTTTTTGGAGTTTGATCCTCTCAGTGGCACGTCCTGAGATTAAACTTCCATAGTCCAGTATGGGCATTAAACAGGCTTAAGCTATAGTTCTCCTAGCTTCATTTGTGAGATAATCTTTCACAATATAGAGAGCACCTATTTTCCTATATAGTGGAATAGTTGCATTATTAATATGAGATTGATAATTTAGATCACTGTCTAAAATCACACCTAAATATTTGAAATCAGGAACAATATCACTTGTTTTACCATCATTAGCAATTGTCAAGAAAGCATCCTGTAACTTCTTAGATTTCGAAGTTGAACAAAAAAGCATACCCTTATTTTTTTCTTATTAAGCACAAGTCGATTCCCAATTAACCATCTCATTAATTTGCTGTACTCACTTCCCAGACTGTTTTTGGACTGTACCACTGTTTTTATTTGCAACATATAGCACAGCATCATCCACATACAAAATAATAGAGCACTCTGTACAAAATGATGGTAATTCATTTACAGTATGTATATGGAGAACAATATGGGCCCCAAAATTGAGCCCTGGGGGACCCAGTATTCCACACATCTTAGATCAGAAAGAACTCTGTTAACACGGACCTGCTGTACCCTACCAGTTAGTTAACTGTGGAACCATTCCACCACAGATTCCACAAGGCCCAAACCTCTAAGCTTGTTCTCCAAAATAGAGTGGTCCACGAGGTTGAAGGCCTTGGTCAGGTCCACAAACTCTGCCCTCACGTACTTCCCATCATCCATACTTTCATGCAAATCATTCGTGAACCTGATCAAAGCCATCACTGTGCCACATCCCTCTGCATCCCTGCTGTGCTGATGTCAAAAGTCCATATTTATTTAAATACTTCAAAATCTGGGACTGAAGCAACCTTTCTTGTATTTTAATGCTTTTGCTGTTGGGCTGCACCTGGGATGCCATGCCATGCAACAAACATTCAGGTATGCTCCATCACAAATATTGTCAGCACTGGCTACTCACTCTGCCAGAAAGCCACACTGGTTGCAGTCCTTGAGGCATTTTGCACATGTATGTGGAAGGGGCAGGAAGATTTTCCACTTGTTGTGCACTTGAAATAAAATGAAGCACTTTTCTGGAAACAAAATAGTTTGATGTGGATTCTTCAGCCCCAAGGATTGCAACCAGTGTGGCTTTGTGGCAGAGTGAGTGGTCGGTGCCGGCAACCTTTCTTGTATTTTACCAGTCAAGGACAACAATGACACTGGTCGACAATTAATTGGCAAGTTTGACTGACCACCTTTAAAAATAGGAGAAACTATGGATTTCTTCAACATAGTTGGGACTATTCTTGAACTTAAGGATTTATTAAATATTATTTGCAAAGGATATGCTATTTCTTTGGCAACATATTTTAATATTTTAGATTCCAACATATCAGGCCCAGGCCCTTTTGATTCATCTAACTTATTTAATTCTAAATTGACATCTTTCCAGGAAATCTCTCTAAAGTAAAATTTTGGCTCTTGCATTCTTGAACTAGAATTTCCTTGTTTTATTGATTCTCCAAAACCCTGTAAGTACTCAGATAAATTTGTAAATTTATCATTAAAACAATCAGCCATGGCTTTATTATTAGTTATCTCTTGCTCATCTAGTAACAAGCTTGTAATATCTTTCTTACTCCTAGGGGCAATCAGAATATTTATACTTTGCCAACATGTTCTTTTGTCCCGAAAATTAGTAATCTGTTAATTATTAAAATAATCTACTTGCCATTTTTTGTTTCTCTTTTGCACTCATTTCTCAGTTGCCTAAAACAGTTCCAGTCTCCTTCAAGGCATTTTTTTTTATCAAGCTGATTAGCATTATCCCTATCTTTCATTAATTTTAGTAGGTTGTTATTTAACCACTTATTGCAAGCCCCTATTATTCATTTTCTTGGTGCTCTTTTATTGATTATTACATTAAGAATCTCCTGAAATAGTTCAACTGCTCTGTTTACATCATCAGTAATTAATAACTGATTACAATTAACCTGTGATATATCTTGTTTATATCAAACAATTAACCATGACATATCTTGTTTTATATCAGACAATTAAAATTCATTCAAAGCCCTATTTTCCACAATTTTAAATTTGCCCCAGGATTTTTATTGCTTCAGATGCAATATAGAGAAGATGATCACTAATTGCATCAGAAAAAATACCCAGAAGAACTATTATTCAACACGTGCTTGTAGCCCACTCGGCTACCTACTGCACCCATGGTTTGCCTCCTGCATGCCTGGACACCACTCTGTGAATCTCTCAGCACCAAGGAGCCTGCTGCCACCAGACCCCTAGAATCAAGCATTCAGGTGCCCTTGTAGCCCACTTTGCTACCTACTGCACCTGGGGTTCACCTTCTGTACACCTGGACACCACTCTGTGCCTCTCTCTCTCAGTGCCAATCAGCCTGCTGCCAGCAGCCCCCTGCAATCAAGCATTCAGGTGTCCTTGTAGCCCACTCGGCAACCTACTGCACTCACAATTTGCCTCCTGCACACCTGGACATCATTCTGTGCCTCTCTAAGCACCAAGGAGCTTTCTGCCACCAGCCCCTTGGAATCAAGCATTCAGGTACCGCCTATACACAGCTCCAGCCTCACTGGCTGCTGCTCTGGCTGCCAAATGTTTTGAAAACCAGCACCTTTCCCTGAAAAGTTCTCATTGGCTGCTCCTCAGCAGGAGCATTCTGACTGTCTGCCCAATGGACTGGCTTTTTGCTCTCCTGGTACTGGACTCAGTTTTACAGCTTCCCCTCTACTGATCTCTCACTGTACTTGTACCGACAGTCTTTTTTTTGTATTGTATTTAGTCTGCCACCTCAGTTGCTGTGTCTATGTTTATTAATGTACAGAATTTAGAGTCAGGATTCAGAGTTTAAGATTTCTACATAGCATTCTGAATTGTTGTATTTTAATCCAGTGCAGCTACCATTTTAATTTCTCCCTTTGTTGCCCCCCCCACTATTTTACAAATTTCAGTTACAGAGCTGGTGCCTATCTGTCTGCTTTTTGACCCACTATCTGTCCCTCTTTTAGTAAATTGCAGCTCTTTTGTTTCTGTGCTAATCTTAGTTTCATTCCCACCCCTTTGCTGGGCTATAAATCCCTGTTCTGTCCCTTTTTCAACAGGCATCCTTGTAGCTCCCTCAGCTACCTACTGCACCCGTGGTTCACCTCCTGCACACCTGGAAACCACTCTGTGCCTCTCTCAGCACCAAGGAACCTGCTACCACCAGCCCCTTGGAATCAAGCATTCAGGTACAACCTATACACAGCTCCAGCCTCGCTGGCTGCTGCTCTGGCTGCCAAATTTTCTGCCCATCCCCTCCTCCTCCTCCCAGACCACCCTTAAATACACTTAAGCTCCTCCTTCCCCTACCCCATCCTGCCCCATTGGCCCCCCAGTGCTAGTGCTCTGAGCTTAAAGCCTTCTGTCTCCCAACCCCCTTTGTTGATCTTTCCTCCTGTGCACATCCTCTATCTACTCTTCACCATGTGCACCCTCTCCACCCTGTTCCCACTTCTACTCACCCTTTCCTTTCTGCCTCCCCTCTTCTACCTCCCTGGTCCATGCCACCCTTCCCCCCCACAAACCACTTAGTCACTACCTATCACTCCTAGGGCATGCTGTACTATGTGCCCTGCCCTCCCCATGGACCTCCATTTGTTACTACCTGGATGCTCCTAAATATCCCTGTGTTTGACCTATGGACCAGCCTATCTCCACTCTCACACAAAGCATTGCACTGGGACCTTTGCCAGGAACCTTCCATTGGCTCATACAAATAATGGCGACACAAATTCTCACTCAAGGAACTACGCCTATGCTCCATGAGGCTCCTGCTCCTCCTCCTGCTGATGTCGGGTAATGTCCATCCGAACCCTGGTCCAGTCTGCTCCAGTTATGCGAAACCTTCCAGGGCTCTCATCCTTGCAACCCTCAACATTTGCAGTTTACTACCTAAGCTTGATGCTCTCCAATCCTTTGCAAGCCAACATAACCCTGATGTCCTTGCTGTTGTCGAAACCTGGCTGATGCCCAAAGTCCCAGATCTGGCAATCGCCCTACAAGGTTACAATGTAATAAGGCTGGATCGAATCTCTAAAAGAGCGGGGGTTGTGCCATCTATATTCAAGATACTCTCATGGGTCATCCCATTGCAACTCTCCCACCTGACTCTACAGCTCAGAGTCTACCTATCAAAATTCTCCTAGGGGCCAATAATAAAGCCCTCACAATTATCTCAGTTTATATCCCTCCAAAAGACCAAGGAAATGGCCTCAGTGATGTTCTCAACTTTATCATTACCCAACCTCCTGACTTGGAAACTATCCTGCTAGGCAATTTTAACATAAACTGGCTTGCCTCGGATGCAGGTGCACACAAGGATGCCATCACAGCAGCCAGTCTTACGCAGATGATTGCCTTCCCCACAAGGACAAACTACAAAACAGGCATTAGTACTCTCCTGGACTGGGTCCTTGCCAGCCACCTTGCCAATCTCTCCCACACCACCGTCCTCCCAGATTCACTCAGTGACCACTCCCCTGTCATCTGTGAATGGTATAACAAATTTTTCAAGCCCCCCTAAAACTATCACCAGTAGAGTCCTCCCCCATGAGCAACTTATCCATCTTAAATGCTACCTGAGTCTGCAAGACTGGCTACCCATTTACAAGGCGACGGATGTTAACATTGCTCTTGACTACTTCATCACCAGCTTCAATGTGGCCTATGACTACTTTGCTCCATTCAAAAAATGCAAAACCAAGGCTCTCTTTAACCCATGGCTCACTGTGGAGCTCCTTGCTCAGCTCAAATCAAGGGAGCACCTTTGGGCATTGGCAAAAGCTACTGGCAGGCAACCCGACATACAAAAATACAAGCATGCCCAAAATAGCTGCACAAAAATTATCCGGCTAATGAAAAGTACATATTACAGGGATGCTCTCACCAATACCTGTAGAAATGGGAGAGCTTTCTGGGACAATATTAAAGAAGTAACAGGGACACAACCAAAAACCACCCCGTCTATGCTAAATGTTGATGGGACCACTACTCTAGACCCTGCGGTCATTGCCAATACCTTCAATGCCGCCTTCACTGATCTCAGTTCCGTTCTTCCTCTTGACTTTTTTGCAGTAAATGACTCTCTCTCTCAATAATAAACCCCACCACCCCATCTAAACACCCTCCTTTCTACTTCAAAGAGGTCAAATTGAATGAAGCCCGCAATTACATTACCAAAGCAATCTCCAAGTCCAGAATTAATGGTGACTCCTTGTAACTTAAGCTGCTGTCTCTCACCCTTGAAGAGGTACTACGTCCATTAACCAGTATTCTTAACCTCTCCCTTAGCTGCAGTCAGTTCCCTGACAAATGGAAATTTGCCACTGTTACCCCGGTCATTAAAAGTGGTGACAAGACCAATCATACGAACTATCTGCCAATCTCCATATTGCCCCCACTCTCTAAGGCCCTCGAACGTGTAGTTGCAGACCAGCACACTGACTACCTGGACAAATATAATATTCTGTGTGCACAGCAATATGGTTTCAGAAAAGGTCACAGCACTACCTCTGCCCTCCTGGAGTTCACTGGAGCACTGCACAGCACTCTGGACAGTGGCCACCTAACTAGGGCGGTCTTTATTGACTTGACCAAGGCATTTGATACTGTCCACCTTCGGCTGCTAATAGACCAGCTGCTGAACACTGGGCTGTCTCATGACTCTACAGTGTGATTTAAAAGCTACCTTGAAAATCGTTCGCAAAGAGTAAAAATTGCCGATGTACTCTCTGATACTCGACCAGTTCGCTCTGGTGTCCTCCAGGGATCCATACTGGGTCCACTTCTTTTTAGCCTTTTTCTAAATTACCTTCCACAATCCTGCTCAGAACAAATCATCCTACATGCTGACAACACAGTTGTTCTCTCTTCACACAGAGACCCTACACTACTACAACTCAATCTACAACATGGTTTCACCTCTATTGAGATTTGGTTTACTAATCATAAACTTGTCCTTAATCACAAAAAAACAAAGTCTATGCTTTTTAGCAGCTCTCACAACCAGAACAGGCTACACCCCCTGACTATCTCCACCAGCCAGGGAATACCCTTGAACAGGTCCAATCTTTCAAATACCTAGTGATCCTGCTTGACTTCAACCTAACCTACGGGGCCCACATTGACAGCGTAGCAAAATCTGCTAATACGTGACTAGGCTTATTGTTCAACCACAGGCAACATCTCACCTCAGAAGCCTTGAAGATTGCTGTCCAGAGTTCTGCGATCTCCATCATTGATTACGGCCTAACCATTTGTGTCTCAGCTACAGCAACTACTCTCAGATGCATATCAACATCCCTCAACAAGGCCTGTCAGCTTATCACTGGAGCCCACCGTCTCACTCATACCTGTGATCTTTACGCTCAATCTGGATGTCTCCAACTCTCCAACTGTATTAAGTATCTGACCTGCACCATGGCAAAAAAAATTATCCTGGGCCTCGCCCCTCTTAGTGTCCAAGCTCTACTGCACCCTAGCATTAATTCACAAAGCTTCAGGAGATCCAAGTCACAGCTCTTGCAAGTTCCCCACTGTCGCATTACTCAGGGTCAATGATCTTTTGCCCATAGGGCTCCTTCATTGCTGAATGGACTCAGCACAACCATCTCCACTGCTCCCAAACTTGGCATGTTTAAAACCAGGCTCTGACTCCATCTTACTGCCTCCAGCTCCTGTGATTGCTTTACCTATTCAGAAATACTTGCCACCACCAACAGCCTTGCCTTGCCACCCCCTCATAGCACTTATTTCCTATTTTACCTCTGCTCCCGTGGCCCTTCCCTCTTCCCACCTCCCCTCCTCCCCTACCCACACCCTCTCTCCAGCACTTCTCCCGGTGATGTCTGACAATGCCTCCAGCTGCTACTACTATCATCTTGCCATCCTGTTCCTCCTCCATTGTTCTTTACCCCTCTCCCAGTTGATGCTGCTCCAGGCCATTCTATGTACTGAGCTCTCTAATGTGTTGCCTCCTCCCTTAATTAATGACTGTATAATGTATTGTTTACCAGCAATGTTGTTATTTCTGTTGTATCCCCTGTATTGTACTTCAACTGATGTGGAACCTTTGTAAAAGAGCCTTGGCTCAAAGGTATTTGTAATCCTAGAACCAAATAAATAAATAAAAAATAAAAACGTTATTCATTAAAACCCAATCTATAAGAGTAAACTGTTTATGAACATACAAACATACAAAACTTGCCAGCAGAAACAGGCCTCGTGGTGTAGCAAATCTGCTCGAATGCACAGCTAGCACCCCTATATTGCAGCTGCCCCCCATCTCCCATCTCGCCCTCAGAAACGACATGAGTTTTTGATTTAATGTAGCTCCCTCATTTATTATTTGTTCTAAGTTAACTTTTTGTAATAGCTTTCTATAATTATTAACCTCACACCCAGACAAATTTAAGTTAAAATCACTCATTAATATCAGTTCTTTATTGTGAAACATTTTAACCATATTAAGTAGGTCTTCTAGGCCTGTACCTTGGAATTGGGGGGATTGTAAACACAACCTATTAATTTTTTTTTGTTTTCCCTAATATCAGTTCAATACATAAACATTCACAACCAGAATCAAGAGATGGCGTAGGTATTTCCCTTATCTCTAGATATCCCTAGAGTAGATTATTATACTGTCACCCTTTTTTCCCCATCTATCCTTAGGCAGCTGGTTATATACAGTTATCATTACTAAACTATCATCAATTTGGGGCTTCAGCCACGACTCAGTTATTAACATCAAATCTGGGTGGTGAACTGATATCCAAACTTCCAATTCCTGTTTTTTTGGTAGTAGGCTACATATGTTTAAGTGTGCCAATCTTAGACCTGGGGTTTTAAACCCATCAGTAGCTACATAACTATCCTGGGGTCCAGGATTTACCTCAACATCTCCCGATTCAAGTAGTTCTTTTTAAACTTAGATGTACCAAGTTAAAATCAAGCTCCAAAGAATATAGGTGGCACCCACACTTCTTATTTACCATTTTGATAAAAGACCAAAAGTCGCCATACTCCCTTCAGCTATACATTTGTCATGTGGCAGCTCCAAACATAGCCTATTGTCCTAAGTACCTCTTTTCTCAACCCAATCAATATTTTGTACTACTAAATCTACTGAACAAAAGATAACAATATATATCACAGAGCAGGCCATACCCTTGTTCAGCATCATGTTATGATTTTATATACTACACAGAAGCAATATATTAAAATCAAATTAAAAACCCTAACCAATATGACCAATTTAGGAGCAAACAGGTTGTTCCCAATTTATAAAAAACAATAGGCTAACTTAAAACAATTGAATAATCTAAACTAATGATTATTTCAAAACCCTATATATTGATTCAAATAAAACATATCCAGCTGTATTAGCTTCAGTCAATTCAATTAAATAAATTTAAAGAGGTTGAGCAAAATTGGAGATAAATCCACAGCTATTGCTCAATTTCAAGCAGGCAAATATAATATAAAAACCCCTAAATATTTTGGAATTCAAGAATGCATGGGGCAGACATAAGGCAATTCTTGTGGGGGGTAGGAAGAAATAGGCTGTTGGTTAACTGGATCTGTGGCCTATCCTGTAGGTAGGGAAATGGGCAGACTAGATGGGCCAAGCGGTCCTTATCTGCCGTCAAAATCTATGTTTCTATGTAAACACATTGAGTGTTAATTTATAAAAACTGCAGAACTAGTCTAGATTGCACCTAGTCAGTGCATAAAGACCGTGCATATGTTACCATGTTCTCTGCCAGGTGGCACAGCAACTCACACTCATGCCACTGTGCTCGTGCCATGCACGGCATGAGCCTTTTAAGTGTATCTGCCTCTCCTCCTCTGCTGACGTTCACCAATGGAACACCTCATTCATTGGGCCAGCAGTATGATGTGAATTTGCCCGTACACCGGGCACAGTTTCTTAATGACACAGTCTAGCAGGTTGAAATGCAGAAGGAGAGCATAAGCACAGTCCAAAAACAGCAGGAAAGGGCAGGCTGGTAAACTTTCTATCTATTTTGGCACCAATAGCCTCCTAACCCACACGCTCTTCTATCACACAGTACAGTCCACTGCTTCCCTAGCACCCCTCCTTACCCTATCTGCCCTGACATTAAGTTCCTACTATCATGGGGCACCTTACATGCCTTATCTTGCCCTTACTATCTTAATGTTTGCCTGCCCCACTATTCCTGTAAGTGCAAAGTCCATACCAACTCCTGTCCTACCATGCATAGCTCCAGCCTGGTGGGACATTGGCACTGCAAGTACAGTACCATACCTCTCTCCTAATCTCATTGGGCCAATCTGCTGTTCTGTTCCCCTAATTAGCGCTCCCACACTACTTCTGGCCTCACACCCCCCATCCCTCCCATTACCAATTCCAAAGAGTAGGACCTCCATTAGAAGAAATGGACCCAGTCTCAAGCTGCTAAGATTTATTATAACTCATGAATGCCTTCTCCTAATACTGCTGTCTGGTAATTTGCACCCAAACCCTAGGCCTGGTACACAATCCCTTCCCACCATCAGCAATTCGAATGGTCTAAAGTTCACCTCTGTTATCATCTGCAGCCTGCTGACCAAAATTGATCTCCTCCAGGTCTGGGTTGTGCAGCACAGACTGGGCATCCTTGCTGTGGTAGAAACCTGGTTTTCCCCCCCAAATACCAGGCTATGCTGTCACCCTAAATGGGTACATGCTCTTCAGGGAAGATGAACTGGGGAAAGGGGGGGGATGTGCCATCTATATAATTGACTCACTAGAGGGGTATGCCCTTCCAAAACGCTCCTCCAGGAATAGTGCTCAAACACTGGCAGTCAAAATTGTGATGGACAAGAAGGGTAAATCACTTACATTACTATCTGTTTATATCTCCCCTCAAGACATCAAAAATGGCTTCAGTTCTGTCCTGGAATGCATCTCCAACTTGCCCAATTGCTCTGAGGTAGACTTACTGGGTGATTTTAACATTAATTGGTTGGCCCCTGAAACCGGCCCATTCAGGGATGGTGCCGCTGCCCTAGACCTATCTCAGCTTGTGACCTCTCCCACAAGGGTCAACTACTGGGCCGGCAATAGTACTCTGTTAGATCATATATTTACTAACCACCCGGAGAGATTCTCAAACACTGAGGTCCTACTTGACTCACTCAGCTACCACTCTCTGGTTCTCTGTTGCTGGTCAATTCGCTCCCCCAAACTCCCCATAAAACCATCATATAGTTGCATCCTCAAAAGAAGACAGATAAAGATGTTCTAGGTCTACCTCCTACACTGTTATTAGTCCCCCCTCGAATCAGCCAACAGCATTGACCATGCCTTGGTGTATTTCATCTCCACTTTTAATATGGCCTGTGATATCTTTGCACCTTTTAGAAAATGGGCGATCAAAGGCTCTAGTAACCTCGGATCACCTCCATGCTCCTTAAACTTATGGCCACACCGGACCACCTCTGGCAAAATGCGCAGGCCACTGGCATCCCTATAGACTGTAGAGGTGAAAGACCACCAGGAATACCTGCACTTGTGAGACTCACCTTGAAAAAGTGGCCCACTTCAAAAATAGCCTTTCCTCCACCTGGGGGAATGGGAGGAAATTCTGGGATAACTTAAAAGATCTCACTGGTAAACCCAACACTTCCTCCATCCATGTTAAATGCTAATGGTGTCATAACCTAAGACCCCCAGCTCATAGCAGACAACTTTAACACCGCCTTTACAGACCTTAGCGGTGTCCTTCCCTGACTTCTTCTCTAATCCTCCTAATTCGTCTGCTTACATATGAAGTTTGGTCCCACTTCTACCCCCCTTTCTGTTTCTGGATTGTCTCCCCACCTGAAGCCAAAAAGTACATCCAGCGAGTTCTTGGGAAATCCAGAGTCAGTAATGATACTCTGGACCTCAAGTTATTACACCTCACACTTTACTCCATCATATCTCCCTCACCAAACTACTAAATCTGTCCCTCTGTCTAGGACAATTCACCCAACAGTGGAAAGCTGCGGAAGTGAGTCCAGTCCACAAGAGTGGTGATAAGGCCTCCCGCAGCAACTACCGCCCAATATTCATCCTTCCCCCTTTGTCCAAAGCCTTGGAAATAATCATATCTGATTAACTGGCTTAATACCTCGCCAAGTACAATCTGAAATGCCACCAGCAACATGGCTTCAGGAAGGGGTACAGCACCACCTCAGCCCTTCTTGAATTTACTGATTTTATCCATAAAGCTCTCGACTGTGGTCACATCATAGGTTCTATTAACATTGACTGACCTTATGAAAGCTTTTGACATGGTTAATCATGCCCTCCAATTAGCTGCCCTCCCTGCCACCAGTCTCTCTCAGGAGGCCACCTCCTGGTTTACCAATTACTTAAGTGGGAGAACACAGTATGTCAAAATCCTTGACACTGTTTCCTCTAGCCTGCCCATTCAGTCCGGCATCCCCCAAGGTTCTATTCTTGGTCCCCTTCTCTTCAGCCTTTTCCTCAACACCCTTTCACAAACCTGCTCAAGCTATCTGCTCCTCTATGCAGATGATACTGTCATCTTTTCAGGTCACCCAGACCCCCTGCCCCTGGAGAACACCCTTCAAAAGAGCTTCACTGAAATAGAGTTCTGGTTTGCGTGCCACAAACTCATAATTAATTACAAAAAAATTAAGGTGATGTTATTCACCAACCCCCACAACAAACATAAGGAGGCATGCCTGAGCATTCTCAGCAGCCACCACCTACCATTGGAGCAAGTTACCAGCTTAAAATATCTCAGGATAACCCTCAACTGCTCTCTGTCCTATCATGAACATGTTAACCTAGTCTGTAGGGCTTTGAACACAAGAACTGGGCTACTCTACAGGCACAGGAACTGTGTGACCACTGATACCCTTTTCCTTGCAATAACAAGTTCAGTCCTTTCCATAATTGATTATGGGATTATCATCTATGGCTCTGCAACTGACACTATACATAATAGAATTAAGGTTGCCCTAAACAAAGCCTGCCATCTTTTCAGAGGTACGACCAGGCTTACCCACACCTGTGACCAAACTAGTTGGCTAAATTTCAAAGGCAGACTTACCTACCAGTCCTGCCTACTGGCTAAAAAGATATGCCTTGGTCTCACTCCTCCCTCAGTACAGAAACTCCTTACTCAGACCGTTACCCCCCATGGTACAAGGAGTTCTACCAAAGCCTCATACCAAGTCCCTTTCTGTAGGACTACCCAAGGGCAGCAGGCATTCATGTATAAAACACCTGTTTGGCTAAATGGCCTCCCTTCTGATGTCCTGGCAGAACCCAAGCAAGGTCCTATTGCATCCAAACTCTGTCAGCACCTACTTGATACCAACAGCTGTGACTGTCTCTAGCCTGGGCAGGTGCCCATCCCTCTACCCCCCTCCCATTTCTCCCCTCTACTTGTTCCTGGTGACTAAGTCAACTCAGACATTTTCTGCTTAGCCAAGTGCTTCCCCTACTCTGCCTTATGTACTGACTATTCTGTTACTTCCCTTCTTATCTCCTGCATGTTGTTCAACTTTATTTCCTTAATCCTCTGTATTTAGCAAAGTCCTTTTCGGACTGCTTTCACAATATCCTACTGCCATTCAATGTGTTTTCCTCAGTCTTTCTCCTTCTGTAGCAATTAGTGTGTTGCTGTGTTTCCTACCAAAGTCTGTATTTTACTGCCATTGTATTCACTTTGTATTATGTATATCCTTGCTCCCATTTTGTATTCCTTGCCTGAAATCTTTGTGCATTGTATTTTCTGTATGGGCACCATCTGATGTGGAGCCTTTGTAAATGAGTCTCTGACTCAAAGGTACTAGAATTCCAAGAGTTCAATAAATAAATTCAAAAAAACAAAACACCCACAGCCATATGGGCCTATCTCCACACCCTCAGGAGTGTTTTAGTGAAGGGGTACAACCTGGTCTAATCTGCTTTAATACCATAGAAGAAGAGAGAAGATCTCTTCTCAGGTCACCACCCTCCTGTTCTCTCTCAATGTCCATCCAAAGGGGAATGGTCTGGGACTGGCCTACAGGAAGGAAGGCCAGTTGCTCAGCCCAGTAGCATGCTTTAAAATTTGGTAGACCTGCTCCTCCTAATGTTGTGGACTGCTGTAGTATGGATCACTGTATCCGGGCAGTTTTCTTTCTCCAGAGGACTCTATGGATAGTGCTGTTCAACTGTTTAAAGAATTTGTCAGGAATGTGCGCCAGTAGTGGCTGGAACAGGTACAGGCATTGTGGCAGGATATTCATCTTCACTGTCTCCATCCATCCCAGGAGAGTCAAGGGGAGGTCCATCCATCTATCACAGTCGTGGGAAATTTTGGTGAAGAGGGGTCCATAGTTCAGGGAGTACAAACATCAGCTCCTGGGTGAAATGCAAACCCCCAAGTATTTAAGTTTGTCAACCACTTGAGCACCTAGGGTGTTCCAGTTCAGGCACATTATTTTGTGTCTCAAGAGGGAGGCATATTCATTAAGGATATTGTGGATGTAGGGAAGGCTAGCAACTGGATCCTTATAGTGTTATAGCAGGTCATCGGCAAACAGGGCGACTTTGTGCTCTCCTGATTTACCAAATCCCTCCACATTGTGGTGCCTTCTTATTATTGCAGCCAATGGCTCTAATACCAAGACATATAGTAGTGGGAAGAGGGGACAACCCTGTCTTGTACCCCTATGTAGTTTGAACCCCGGAGAAAGTGAACTGTTAATCAAAATCTGGGATGTGGGACTTAAGTACAGGGTCTTGATCCAGGAGAGCATACCAAGGCCCACTCCAAATGTCTGCAGTGCTGCAAACATGTACCCCCACTCCACACAGTCAAATGCCTTCTCTGCATCTAAGGCCAAGACTGCTGCTCCATGAGATCTACTTGACTTGGTCTAGTAGCTGATTATGTTAAGGGTTTCTCAAATATTATGTTTCTCTTGTCTTCCCTGAACAAAGCAGCACTGGTCTGTATGGATGATATATGACAAAAGGGGTTCTAACCTAGCTGCTATTATTCTAGCCAAAATGTTGTAATCTGATGTTAATAGAGATGTTGGGCAATATGACGAGCATGTGGTTTGGTTCTTCCCTGGCTTGGGAAGTACAGTAATTAAAGCAGACCTCATGGGGGAACAGTTGTCCCTTCCCCATGCTTTCCTCGTATACGTCATACAGAGGTTCCAAGAGTATTGTTTGGAAGACCTTGAAGAAGCCCAAGGGCAATCCATCTGGTCCTGGTGCCTAACCCTTCTTCAATTTCCTAATGGCCTGCACAATCTATAACCTTTCCAGGGGCCTGTCAAGAGACTTGGATGCTTCCTACGCCATCCCAGTCACTGAGGCCTTCTGTAGGAACTCCTGTAACTGACCTAGATATGGTGCTACTACTGGGAGTAGAGGTCTCTATAGAAGGGGGTGAAAAACTGTCCGATAGCACTGGTGCTGGTGGACATCTCTCCGGTCAGAGTTTTAATGACAGAGATAGTCACTCCCCCTCCCTTTTCTTAAGCTGCCAGGAGAAGAATTCCCTCCGCTGTCCCCATCAAAGTAAGGGCCAACCCTCCTCAAGAGCAAATTACATTCCAGTTGAGAGCAGCTGAGAGTGTTGTATCTAAACTTAGTTTGTTGTATTCTATTGTAAAGTTCTGGGGTGGGGTGGGCCATGTGTTTCTGCTCAAGTTCCGAGATTTTTTGCAAAGGATATAGCCTGCCCTCTAATAAATGCCTTAAGCGCTGCCAATCTGTCAGCATGGTAGGTATCTCCTCTTTTATTTATTTTTGGATATTCTAAGATGGCTGCTTGGATGAATTGTAGGTATGCCTTATTGTTTAAAAGAGTTGGGTTAAGCCTTTACTGCCGAGGGGGAGGGCTTTCACCCCTATTTGCATCTGGGCAGCAAGGGGTGCATGATCTGATATTAAAATTGATTCATAATTGACCTGACATGCCTGTGAGGCTAGATAAGAGGAGATGAATAATCTATCCCGTCTACTCCCTTCCTGTGGGGTTGTGATGTATCCAGGTATCTATTAGAGAGCAGGAATTCTCAATTTCCTGAAGGGCCTGTGCATTTTTTGAGAGCATTGCTGGGGTGGGATTTGACCTGTCTAATACAGTATCAAGAACACAGTTGAAGTCTCCCCATAGGATCCAAGGGCCCCTGTACAGTTCTATGTCCAGGAGTAGTTTATGGTAAAACTAGGGTCCTCAATGTTGGGGCCATACATGGATCCCACAGATAAATATTCCCCTGAGTTAAGTTGAAGTTAAGCCAAGGCATACCTACCTCCAGGGTCTGTATAAGAGTTAGTTACCTGCTCAGGGATCCCATGTGTTAACCATATTGCTGTTCCACTTGCCTTGGAATTGCAGGTGGCTGCTACCCAGGTGCTCCCCCCAGGACTGCCTTATCCTGTCCAGTTCACCAGGTGATATATGAGTTTCCTGTAAAAGAGCTACATCAACTTTTAGTTTTTCAGTTCCGCTTTGAACATCCTTACGTTTCACTACATTCTTCAGTCCATTTGCATTCCAGGAGACAACTTTCAGTGTGGACCCCATAAACCTGGATATGTAATGTTCACGTTACCTTGTGACCTTGTATATTTAACAGAGGAGTGAAGCTCATTTGTATATATTGACAGATTGAAAATTTGTGCATCCATTAAAACAGTAACAAGAATCCATCCACTCCACCCCCCCCACTTACTTCCCCCCAATGACAACCCAACAAACATGAAAAAAGTACAACAGGATGATATTCCCAACCCCCTGGGGAAGGAGTGTTGAAATAGCCCTAAGGGTCAACACACTAGTCAAGCCTTCCATGTCCCTTCATTTATGATAGTAGTAATGCATGGTTGTATGGGCTTCATTTTAATATACCTTACAAACATGCCTGAGAATAGCAAAATATAAATTTAATTAGGATATTTAGGTATGGTTGAGGCCAAGACTCCTGACAGCTGTCCGCCCAATATTTTGGTGATCATTACTGTGGATTTATATGGATCTAGTGCTGCAGCAATGTGTTTGACCCTCATAAAGAGGCCCCTTATCTGCCTTGGTCAGACATTAGATCACTAATAAAATAGAGGTACGATGATGTCAGTGCTTTCTCCCTCAGTGCCCCTACCTTCTACTCTCCCACTACCTCGACCACTCCTCCACTAGAAAAACATAATTCACTGCTTTTTTTCTCATTCATTAACATTTACTATGGGCTGATTACATGTGTTATTATCCTTATAGCACAGCTAAACAGAGTGGTAGATTAACTTTTCAAGCCTTCTCTCATAGACCTGTTGCTATCTGTGCACCTAGGCACAGTCGGGGTGGAGCTATGCCTAGAGAAGAAAATGTGAGGCACAAGAGCTGCCTATCAGACTAAACATAAGTGTTGGTAGACATGGCAGTATGCACCACTGCTGTGGTTTAGACCATGGCTGGACCCCATTGTTCCAGTCACCAACAAAATGGAATCAGCTCCACTGATGGGAGTATGATCAATTTCCTATTGCCTCTCACTGCACTACACATCAGTACAGTCCTGGCAGCATCAGTCTTGAGGTGCCATACAAGATTGTTCCTGGCATGAGCTAAATCCTTGCCAGATATGGTAAAGTAAAAAAGGCTGGATCTGTAGGAAGGGTAAAAAAAAAAAACCCTGTCTCAGTCCGCTGTTTAGGTTGCCGCCTGTGGGTGGCCCAATCTCATACGGCATCTGTTTCTCAACAATCTCTACCCTCAACTTCCCCACAGGTATCGGAGTTCAAATCTCAGAGCCTGTGCAATAAGAGACCATGTAGGAACCCAGGTCTCAGAGTTGTATCATGGTTGTGGCTCTGTTCACTTTCCACCTCTCGTTATGCAGTGCAGCACAACATGTCTGTGCTGAGATATCCAATAGGATCTCACCCCCCCGCTTCTTTAGGGAGAGGGCTCATCATGCTGCAAGCCAGGAGGTGTACTTATTAAAGGCCTTGTAGCTACAGGGGCTCATTTAACTAACTCAGTCTCTCCAAGTAGGTTCCATCACTGGGGTCCCTAAGCTATGGGTGTATGGGAGGCACCATTGTGAAGCAAATAAAGCATTTGCCATTGTGAAACAAACAGAGCATTTGAGATTAGTTTAATTGCCATTTCCCATCTCCAGTGCAGCCATGTTGGTTTGCCCAAATGATAGAAACATAGAAACATAGAATTTGACTGCAGATAAGGACCGCTTGGCCCACTTAGTCTGCCCATTTTACTACCTAACAGATAAGCTGCAGATCCTAGTTAACCAACAGATTACTTCCTCCTATCCCCCACTAAGACTGCCTTATGTCTGTCCCATGCATTCTTGAATTCTCCCACTGTTCTTGATTCCACGACCTCCTCAGGGAGGCTGTTCCATGCATCCACAACCCTCTCCATGAAAAAATACTTCCTCACATTACTTGTGAGCCATCCCCCCTCTGTCTTCAAATTGTGTCCCCTTGTTCTTGCACATCTCTTTTCCTTTTTTTAAATTCAATTTTATTGAAGTTTACTGTTAACAGAGCAAAAAACATCTCAACAGAACCATAGATCCTAATAACTCATATCACATTATGAAGGAAATGAGACATTTTTTACTCCCCCCCCTCCTAATGATCCTCCACCCTCCCTCTCAACCCCTCCCCCTCCACCCTTACTAATATAACTTAGGAAGATCTGTTCATCAGTATGCCTACCAAGACAGTGCTACCTTCCTGCACTTGGCTTAGATTGAAGCAGATAAAGCGTTTGAAAGGAGTTCCATATTGATTCATATTTTGAAAGACTATCCCTTCTCATAGCCCCAAATTTTTCCATATTTAAATTAAATAACAGTTCTTGTAACCACTCCGTGTAAGTGATTGGGATATCATCCAACCAGTGCTTTAATACTACTTTCTTAAGCGAGAATGAAATCAAGGCCATATAATATCTTTGCACTTTAACTGTAATACTGGAGTAATCACCTATCAGACAGATTTCTGGAGTAAAATACTGGTCAATGCCCAGTAATGGATCTGCCTTATGTTTAATTTGGTCCCACAACATTTTTATCGGTGGGCATTCCCAGAAGATATGATATAGATCCCCAACTGCATGATGACATCGATAACATAACTAATCAGGTCTATGTCCAATTTTGTATAATTTGGAAGAGGTCCAATACAGATTATTTAGAAAGTGGAACTGCATTACCCGTAACCGATACTGAGTAACATATTGGTATATGTGGCACCAGATTCCATCCCAGTTCCTCTCTTGGCCCCCCAGCTGACCTAATCAGAATCTAGGCTTATTATCCATATCTACATATGCTTGCTCAAACAGTGTCTTATATAATTTGGAGACTGCATGTGGTTCCCAGACCATCTGAGCCAAAGACTCAAACCAACCCCCCGTCATGCGCCCATTTCTAAGTTTGTTCCTAATTTGCTCCAATAAATGCGTGAGTTGATATACCTTAAAAATCTGATTAGGTCCCATACGATACCTAACTAATAACTCTGCAATTGGAAGACATCTGTCCCCCTGTAAAATGTCCTCAATCCTTAAACCTTTTAACTGGGGAAGCCAGGATTCTATTATCATTTTCTCTCCAATCTTCAAATTGGGGTTGTGACATTTTGGCTGGTGTCTATCCATGTTTGGAAAATAACTTAAGAAAGCGCCTAGCTGATTATGAATATGTAGGGACTCCTTTATTGGGGTAGCTGCTAATTTAGGGGGCAATGTTCTTGATGTGGAGTAAAGAAGAGCTATCGGGTTTATACCAGATTCCCTTATCAGCTCTATTTCCAATTTGACCCAAGAAGGTACATAAGGCAGAGACTCAAGTTCTGTGAGAGGCACAAGCCATCACGGATATTTACAAACATTACTTGCCCAATAATATAATCCAAAATGTGGTAGTCTTAACCCCACTCTGTCCCTGGGAGCGGCCAGCTTATAGTAAGCTCTACGGGGAGTTTTCCCCTCTCCAAATAAAGTCTGAAATAATTGAGTGTATCGCCTTATACCATTTTAAGGGTAGCCACACATTGAGCATATTTAGAGGGTAATCAATCCTAGGTAGAATATTCATTTTAATTATATTAATCCTCCCCCAGAGAGAGAGCGGAAGTCCATCCCATCTCTTAAGATCTTGTTTAATATTGTTCTTAAGGGCATCCAGATTAAGTTTCACTAATTTAGAGTCAGTTCTTGCCAGAAAGATTCCTAAGTACTTTAATGTATGTGGAGCCCACTGCATACCCATGACCGTTGCATCTGACTTGTATACCTTCATGTTAAGTGGAAATATCTGGGTTTTCTCTACGTTAATTTTGTAATTGGATAGCTTGCTATATTCTGCAATAATTCCCAGCACAACTGGAATTGAAATTCGGGGGTGGATAACATGGAGCAAAATGTCATCTGCGTATGCGGATATCTTAAACTCCTGTGACCCAATCTTTATCCCCATAACCCTAGGGTCTTGTCTGATTTTAAATAGGAGAGGTTCTAAATATAAATTAAACAAGAGGGGTGATAAGGGGCAGCCCTGTCTATTACCCGAATAAAGAGAAAACCTCGGTGAGAATACCCCATTGCAATACATTTTCGCACACGGATGTCTGTATAGAGCAAACACACTATTAATAAGAGAGTGGAATGCCAAATTTCTCCATAGTCAAAACCTCCAGTCCACTCTGTCGAATGCCTTCTCTGCATCCACAGACATCAATCCACATGGAAATTTACTGTCTTTGGCTGCAGAAAAGATGTGAGATAACTTACGAAGATGGTCTGAGGCCATCCTGCCATTCATAAACCCAACCTGATGCTGATGAATTAACCTAGGCATAACTTTAGCTAAACGGGTCGCTAAATTTTTTGCTAAGGCTTTAACATCATAGTTAATTAATGATATAGGCCTATAATTTGAGACCCTATCAAGTTCCCTCCCTTCTTTTGGGATGAGCACTATCAGGGCTTCAAAAAGATGATTGTCTACTGTATCAGAAGTAAGTATGCTCTGAAATAGTCTTTTTAACCCTGGGCATGACTGGCTCGCAAAACATTTATAAAAATTAGGCGAAAACCCGTCCGATCCTGGAGCCTTATCTCTTGAAAGCATCTGAATTGCCCTTAAAATTTTGGTTTCTGAAATGGGAGATGAGAGCTCTTCCTTCTGATCCTCTGGCACCAGAGGCAACTTACAAGGAGAAAGATATGCCCTTACTTTTTCGATACTGGGTCGGGAGGTCATAGGGCTATGTAAATCCTTATAGTAATCTTCTAATTCTTTAACAATTTCATAAGGGGAGGTTTTAATAGACCCATCTGTTCGAGAAGTAATACTCTGGACAATTCTGGATGCTTCTGCTGCTTTTAAACGCATAGCGAGAAGCCGTCCTGATTTTTCGCCTTGATCTAAATATAAAGCTTTCGTTTTACTGATGGCATATTCTGCTTTATCTCTCAAAATCTCATCATGCTGATGACGCAGTCTAATCAGCTCTTCTCTAATCTCAACTGATGTGTTCTTTGAGAGAGTCTTTTCTATTTCTCTAATTTGTGCCAGCAACTGCCTGGCCCTACCCTCTCTCTGTTTCTTCCTAGCCGCTGCAAGTTGAATAAGTTCACCCCTTAATACACACTTCAGTGCACTCCAGTCTATATCCCCTCTATCTGTTGAATTGTGGTTCTCTCTCTTATATTGTTCAATTCTCTGAACTATACAATCTCTAATCTCCGTAGAGCAGAGGAGTTGGTTGTTTAATTTCCAGATGGTCTGTCTGGGAATGTTAGGAACAAGATTAAGGGTGCAGCTTACCATAGAATGATCCGAGATGATACCTCGAATAATATTACAATGTACTAATCCAGGAAGCATACACTGACTCATCAAAAAATAATCAATTCAAGATCTGGATTTGTGGACTTCCAATAAGAATGTATACTCCCTACTGGAAGGAAACAACACCCTCCACGGGTCACACAAACCCAGATTGTCAGACAGATCTCTAATAGCTCTCTGTGCCAGTGAAAGGCCCTTATTTCGCTTACCTTCTTTATCCATTTCTGGAGTAAATGGTAAGTTCCAGTCTCCACCCATCAATATTGGAAGGTGAAGAAATGGGGATAAAACATTTAATAATTCCATAAAAAAGCCTGGTGAATCTCCATTTGGGCCACATACACTACCTAACACTATCCTTGTCTGATTTAAGAGTCCTATTATAATTATGTAATGACCACCAGGATCTGCTATTTGCTTTTCACACACAAAAGCAATGTTCCTGTTAATTAGTATGGCCACACCCCTACTAGCTGTGCTATCCCCGGCTGTATATACCTGACCAACAAACTGACGTCTAAACAAATTAGAATATTTTTCAAGTAAATGTGTTTCCTGCAAGCATATTATCTGGCCCCTTTGTAATTGCAGGTGCTTCAATACTTTGTATATCTTTGTTTTTCCTGGCCCCTTTAATGTTCCATGTAATAAATTCATGTGTGCTACCCATTATCCAAGTACCCAGTATGATACCGTTGGGTACTAGCATCCGTAGCACCACTCCCTCTTGCCCTTAGCACCACCTGATGAACAGATCTTCCCCTACACCTTCCATTTAACCCACCTCTACTAGTCTCCCTTCCCTCATCCCCATTCTCCCTTATAGTCCCATATATTTACCATCTAACCCCTTTATCCCCAACTACGAGTACAACCTTGACCCATATATGTTTCGGGTAATATCCTTTCCCCTCCCTTCCCCCCAACAAAATGACATTACAGCCCATGATATCCAAAGTTCCATTCCTCCTGATCTCCCTCCAGCCTCCCCCTCCCTCTAGCCATTATATGTCTAACTTTCAACCAAGCGAAGACCTTTGAGATCTACTATACACACATTCCTCTCTCCCAAAAATCCTGACTCCTAAATTCAAAAGACAGTTTCACACTGTAGCTTTACCTAAGGAGGTCATTTAACTAAGACCTATTAAACATAAAACCTTCGTTAGTGAACAAATTAAGACATGAACTGATTCTCCAACCTAAGGGGATCCCTTCCTTCCTTGCCGCATTTACACAGATATCAAGTTCCTTTAAATTAAAGTCTCTATCTTTCTAAACCCTATCAAGACAGAGCCCCATCCCCATTCAGTAAACATTTTAAAGCAAAACCCCTTTAGCGTCAATTTGCAGTAAACCTTCAATAAACCTACTTACATACTGCACCATCCCAAGGTTTATACCCCCCCCAAATATGAGGAAGTTAGACAAACACCCCTTCACCTATGTACATGCCATTAACTCACTACTTCTTCATTCAAAATTACTCCCAAAATCCAATTGGGGGGGTTACACTTTGCAAAAAAGAAAGAGATAGAAAAAGGAAAAAAACGAAACAAAAATAAAATAAAACAGACTTACACTTCAGTCCACACCGTTAAGATCACGGTCACTAACTAAAAGAAAAAAAAATGATGGGGGAGCTCCCTCTTGTGGTCAAAAATGATACGGTCTCAGTCCTGTTTAATTATTCAGCCTAAACACTCACTGCAAGGAGACTCACTAATTTAAAACCCCTAGCATCCAGTCTTTAAGTCCAATTCACCCGCTGGCATGTTTCTCATTCGGTACCTCCCCTCGATTTATAAGTGAATTCCATACTCCAGTCGGCTGCTGAGAGTGTCAGAATCCTCAAGATAAATTCTAAAAAGGACATCCTTTTAGACCTCCTAGGCAACTAAGTGGTTCCATCGCTACTAATGCAGAAGTAAGCCAGTTCGGGGGGGGGGGTGCTTTTTCCAGATAAAGATACAGAAAAGCAAAAACTGATTGCCGGGTTAGGAGCCTTACTAATCCCTGTAGCTCCCTTACACTGCTTGGTCTGAAAAAACTGAAGTTGTGTTCCTCTTAATTATTTTATTCTTTGGTTAAATCGTGTATTCTTGCAGTCCGATTCGACACACTGGCTTTCCATCCCATCCAGACCTCTCTTCCATTTTCCGGACTCCTGCAGACTCCAGTCGGCTTCCAAATGCCACAAAGACCCCAGACAGCTGTTCAAAAAGTCCTCTTCTTAGGTCCCCAAAATGAAAAGTAATTCCCATGCTTCGAGTACACAAATAAAACTAAATTGGGAAGCTGCTTTGAACTGTGAGAACAGAGGGACCGAACCGATTATTAGTTTAACAACTTAACAGTTCTGTATCCCCGTTATTCTGCTTTTATCGGGAAACAGCAATTTTGTTTACTCTTTCCACATTATTGTTAGAAAACTACTAATTCTCTCCTCCTTCAGCCTTGCTTAAACAACTCCGGGAGGGCTTCCAGTAGCCCCTTCTTCACTGACTGGGCATCCTCGAAACTGGACCACTGTCCAGACAGACACACTTGCAGTCTAGCCGGGTACCCCATTCTGAAGTCGGTGCCCGAAGATATCAATTTAGTTACAATCAGATGATATTTGGCTCCCTTTTGGCGCACCGTTAGTGACGGATTTTGTGTGATTCTTAACGGGTCCCTTCCCACTTCACTTCTTTGAGCTCTTTAACTTTAGACAGGACAAATTGTCTTTCTTGAAAATTCAGAAACCAAAAAATCAAGGTGCACAGGGGGGACCCTGATGGTGGCATTGCCCGTAACACTCGGTGAACCCTTTCGATTGTGTAATTTTCCCCAAAGGGCGTAGGGCCTGCAATCTTTCTTAGAAATTTCTGGACGAACGAAATTGCATCTGCTCCCTCTTCTTTCTCGGGGAGACCTATAATAATCATGTTATTCCTTCTGCTCCATCCCTCCAGATCCTCTTATTTATTTTTTGCCTCAGATTCACTATCTCCGGTTCTTGTTTTGCCACGCGCTTCTCCAGTGAGGTAACCTTGATTTCTGTATCCCCTGTACAACGAGATAAATCTTCTAATGCCTGGGATACAGCCTTCAATTCTTCTGTTACTGAACAAAGCTCCATGCTCCATGCGAAAAGGCTTAAATTCAGCAAGAAATTATGCCAATGTCAGGGGTTCCTTCTCCAGATTATTAATTTCACATTCTGGGCCTCCTGTAAAAATGGAGACTCTAGCTTTTTTTCAGAAGGGCCTTCGCCGGAGACACTGGCGGGGTATGCTTAGACGGAATTCTTCTCATCTCTGCTTCCATCTGTCCCAAATTTCAATTTAAAACGTTCTGGAAACCTTTAGCTGAATTAGTCCAATTAAATTCTTGGTATAAATTCTCTAGAATACGTGTAAAAAAGGATTATATTGGAGTAGGAGGCTGGAGCTATTCGACCAGGCTGCTACCACTGAACTTGCATCATGTGACTCCGGCACATCTCTTTTCCTGAAAGATGCTACCCTCTTGGACTTTGTTGATTCCCTTGAGGTACTTGAAAGTTTCTATCATGTCCCCTCTCTCCCTTCTTTCCTCAAGGGTATACATATTAAGCTCCTTTAGTCTTTCTTTGTATGTCTTCTGGTGCAGACCCTGCACCATTTTGGTTGCCCTCCTCTGGACAGCCTCCACTCTGTCTATGTCTTTGTGGAGATGGGATCTCCAGAACTGCACACAGTACTCCAGATGGGGTCTCACCAACTGTCTGTATAGAGGGATAACAACTTCCTGTTTTCTACTATTGATGCCTTCCCTTATGCATCCCAGTATCCCCCAGCCTTCCTTACTGCCTTCTCTCACATTGCTTGCCCACCTTTAGGTCATCTGATATAATTACCCCCAGGTCCCTTTCCAGTTTTACTGTTGTCAGTATCTCACCCCCCATTGTGTACTCTTTCCCTGGGTTTTTGTTTCCCAGGTGCATTACCTTGCACTTCTTTGCATTGAATCTGAGCTGCCATATATTTGACCATTCCTCCAACCTTGCCAAGTCCCTTCTCATCCTTTCCACTCCATCTTGTATATCAACCCTGTTGCAGATCTTTGTGTCATCTGCAAAGAAACATACTATTCCTTCCAGTTCCTCTGCAATGTCACTTATAAAGACATTAAAAAGGACCGGTCTCAATACTGAACCCTGTGGTACCCCACTGGTAACTCTCCTTTCTTCACTGTGGACTCCGTTTACTACTACCCTTTGCTTCCTGTTGTCTAGCCATTTTTTTATCCAGGCTACCACCTTGGGACCCACTCCAAGGCTGGCTAACTTGTGTATTAATCTTTTGTGTGGGACTGTATCAAATGCCTTGCTAAAATCTAGGTAGGCCATGTCCCAGCCCTTCCCTGGTCTACTACGTTGGTTACCCAGTTAAAGAACTCTATTAGATTCATCTGACATGACCTTCCCATCGTGAATCCATACTGCCTTGGGTCTTGTGCCCCACTGGCCTCTAGGTACTCAACAATTCTCTCCTTCAGAAGTGATTCCATCATTTTCCCTACCACTGGGGTCAAACTAACTGGTCTGTGGTTTTCTGCCTCTGTCCTGTTTCCACTTTTGTGAAGAGGAATCACATCCACCCTCCTCCAGTTCTAAGGTACCACCCCATCCTCCCATGGTTTGTTAAAGAGAGTAGTCAGCGGTGTCACTAGTTCTACCCGTAGTTCTTTTAGAATTCTTGGGTGAATCCCATCAGGCCCCATTGCTTTGTCCACCTTCAATTTTATTAGTTCTTTCAGAACTCTTTCTTCTGCAAATGGACTGGTATCAACCCCATCTTCAGAGTGTTTCTCTGTTTGGTTTAGGTACCTCCCTCCTCTTCCTTCTCTCGTGAATACTGAGCAGAAATATTCGTTCAGTATCCCTGCTTTTTCACTGTCACCCTCTTCCCACATTCCCTCCCTTTATTAAGCCTCAGTATCCTCCTTTGGTCTTTCTTCACTCCCTAATGTACCTATAAAAGGTCTTATCCCCCTTCTTAACAGAGTTGGCTATCCTTTCCTCAGTTTGGGCCTTTGCTATTCTGACTGCCTTCCCTGTCTCTTTCTGCTTTAACTGATAAAGTTCTCTGTCCTGCTCCATCTGTGTGTTCTTATATTTCCTGACTGCTATCCTTTTCTCCTTAACCTTCCCTGCCACCTCTTTTGAGAACCATAGCAGTTTTTTCCTTTATTGTGTTTTGTTGATTTGCTTTACACAAAGGCTTTTTGCCCCTGTGTTGGCTGTTTTGATTACTCCCCATTGTTTCTCCACCCCTCCTTCTTGCCTGTTTGCTAGTGCTTTTCTGAAGTACTCTCTTATTTTCCCAAAGTCAGCCCTCCTAAAGTCTAATATTCTTGCTTTTTTATGGCTTGATTGTATGGCTGTGTTAATGGTAGTGAAGTTGCTACCGTACTGGCTACATTACTTTTTTAGGGCAGATAAATTCAGCACACAGTGTCAAACCTCATGTAAATCCTGACCACCAGCACCATGTGCGGTGAAATTAACAAAATGTCGGATGGAGAATGACAGCTAGAGTTTTGTTAGTTACACTCCAGAAGCTGTCAAAATGAATACTCCTGGTCCCATCACATGAATTCGTGCCTTATCCAGATACCCATATTATTAACATGCCCAGTGGATGAAGGGTTGCCTTTGGTACTATCATAAAATCTGTTGTGTGGGCAAAGAGGAGAGTAATTCATGTATTTCAGTGATGACTATGCCACCTACCCATTTTTTTCATTCCATCCATAACCAGTGCCTTATGGAGATGATGCAGTGATGAAACCAGGACAGCAGAAAATCAGAGTGAGCAGAACTACAAGTTGGGGAGTCAGGGTCCAAGATGGTGCAGTTGTGGTAGAGCTGCACCCTTCCTAAGATTAATAGAGCACCAAGGAATGTCTTTCCTCTCTTCTCCCATTTTCTTCTTTTTAGTCTGCTGCAGCAGCGATTCCACTCTCCTATTATTTCACGTTTTCTGACTCGGTAGGTTGTCCACCTACCTAGGTATTCTTCCCTCTCACTATCCTTTTCCTTAATATTTTTATATCCTTTTCTGTCTCTGAGTGGTGCTGAAGTTCTTTAGTGCCAGAATAAATACATGTACATATAAAATAAAAGAATAAATAAAGTTAATGCAGACATACATTAAGAACTGTGGGACAAGTTGATTAAAATGTCCCTAGAAATGTCCCATTCAATTGGAGTATTGATAAAAATGAAAGGGAATGGCTTGCATTTTCCCTTGTTTCTTTTGTAAGCCACTCTAACCTTAAACCATGGTGCTAAGCTGAATATTAAATAAAGTGAAGTTAAAATAGAGGCTCAGTGCTTTGGATTATGAGCCTGGTATGATAGCACCCATTTATTGTAGGGGCACTATCAAATGGAGCGGCTTTCCTTCCCTTTTTCCTTTTATAATACAGCTGCTTCAATGTTCTCCAGTTGCCTCTTGGAAATAATGCAAGGGATTGTATGCAGGGAGCATGACTTAGAAGTCCTTCCTTTAAATGTTATACAAAAGTTGATTTAAATTACTGTACATGTTAGTGCCATAGACGTGGAGCAGCTTCACTTTCTCTTGGTTGTTGCCAGAAGCTGCTCCCGCATTAAAAGCATCCATCCATAAAAAGAAACTGCCAAAAATGACAGAAAAAGCAGGTGAAGTTATCTCCTGCATGCGAGTGTCTCTCATCGAGTTTTGCAGGGAGGAAAACGTTTTTGGGGTATTTCTGTTCCCTTTTGCTTTATTATGCAAAAGGAGCCCAGTTTTAGAGAGAGCTATAATAAATGTACAGGAGTGCTCCTCATGCTTTCGCTTCCTCTCTCTCTCTCTCTCTCTCTCTCTCCCTCCCCCTGCAGCAGAGATGGAGCAGTATTACTTTCAGTGGGGAGTTTTTCAGAAGCCACTCCACCTGGAAAAAAGCTGCAATTCAGAGCAGAGAAATGAATAAAAACATTAAATAAAGCAGGAATATTCCCCTGGTGCTCTGAACAAAGTAAAAAACATTGCCACAAACAAGAAATAAATGTTTAAAAGCATAGGGGCACATGAATGTTTCTTTGCTTTTCCCAGCAGTACAGTCTACTGACATCCATATAACCAAGATGTGGCCTGAGATGAAAGGGCTGAGGAATTTGGGTTAAAAATATTGAAAATTATTTTTTTAAAATTTGTATACCAAATGTTCAACATAACCTTGTTATGACCCAGATTCATAAAGAAGGGCAGAGAAAAAGTGCAATTCCTGGGTTAAAGGTGATTTTGTGCAGGGACTGCAAAAACAACTTTCTGGACTCAGGAACACACTTTGGGCGGGAGTTGGAAAGTGACAGTTTTCACATTCATGAGGTGCTGTAAAGCAATGGCTATGCTGAAAAGTTGGGCTAAAAATATTGAATATTACCAAAGTTATGAACCGGTGTTTGCAAAATTTGTCATAGGCTCATAACTTTTTTTTGATATTTTTATACCAAATTTAAAACATAGCCTTCTTACACCCCCCTGCCATGAATAAGGTCAGAGCATATTTTCAACTCCTGTCAGGGTGATTTTGTGAAGGGACTGCAAAATACCTATTCAGGATGTAAACCAAAGATATGGCCAGGATTTGAAAAATGACAGCTGTCACATTCATGAGGTGCTGTAAAGATATAGCTATGTTGTAAATTTGGGTTAAAAATATTGAAAATTGCCAAAGTTATGAGCCTGTGTTGGCAAAATGTAATGTACTGTAGGCTCATAACTTTATTGATTTTTAATATATTTACACCAAATTTTCAACATAGCCTTCGTATGACCCTACTTCATGAACAAGGGTAGAGAAAATGTTCAACTCCTGCCCAAAAGGTGATTTCACACAGGGACCATAAAAAGCACCTTTTGGGGTGTAAAAAACCTTTTTGGCCAGGATTTGAAAATGGCAGCTAGCAAATTGTTGTAAATCTGGGGTAAAAATATTGAAAATTACCAAAGTTATGAGTCTGGGTTCCCAAATTCAGTGTAGGCTCATAACATTGTTGTTTGTTAATATTTTTACACCAAATTTTCAACATAGCCTTCTATAATCCCACCTCATGACCAAGGGCAGAGAAGACTTTCAGCTCCTGCCTGAAAAGTGATTTCCCACAGGGACTGCAAAATCACCATTTGAGACAGATTTGCCTAATGTCAGTGCAGTTGTTCATGAGGTGGGGTCCCAAAAAGGGCATGTTGAAAATTTGAGCCAAAAAATATGCAAAAATGAACAAGTTATGCCACTGAGTTCAAAACACCATTGAAATACATTGAACTGTATACCTGTTTCTTCAGTTTGTGGTCTGGCTTTGAAGAGTGAAGATGTGTCTGTGGTCCAAAGAGGATTATGGCATTGGACCCTCGATGGTAAGTAAGGGTTTGTGGGGGTGGGGGCTGAGTGGGAGGGTTGGGTAGGGGACTGTAACAGTTGCAAAAGACATTAATGGGTGTGGGGTTTTTTTTAGGTAAAAAATTAAAAAATGACCGAGGAGTCCTGCATTAGGGGATTGGGCATCCCCCAGTGTAACTGAAAGACACTGACAGACTGTTTTTTAATTTCTTTTACAGATTAAAAAAAGACTGAGGATTTCAGCACTGGGAGGACAGGCATCCCCCAGTGTCACTGTTAGGTTTATGGGGGTGGGAGTTGTGAGAGGGAGGTTTGGGTGGGGGAAGGAAATCCTTATCATGACACTGGGGGGTGCTGAGAGGGAGGGTCAAGTGGGAGGAGGAAAAATATATAGAGATAAAAACTTTTGCAGTGGTCACAGTGAAACACAGCACAGTCCGCCATGTTCAAGATGGCCACCAAACTGAACTGAGCATGTGCAAGTAGACGAGCATGCACAGTAGCATTTGTTGGCCATCTTGGACATGACAGACTGTGTCATTTTCTGCCATGACCATGGACTGAACCAAATAGTTCAAATGAGAAGACTGCACTGACACAGTGGAGTGCTTCACAGAGTGTGCAGGTGACTATGAGTCATCTCCTACATTTTGTTCAGTCAGAGTTGAGAGTCCTTTTTTGATCACAAGAGGTCTGCAGGCCTATGTCCACTTCAGCCCTAAAAAGGAAATCAGTGCTTGAGAACACTGACATCACTAGGAAGACATATAGCAGAGTCAGCCACAGTGCAATGCAGTAACATGCAGTAAGTGACTTGTCACAAAATAGCGCATGACAAAAGGGCTTAATTGACATTGAATTACAAGGTTCCCTGCAGTATACTGCAGCATTTTGTGAAATATGGCAGAATTACTGCATTGCTTCCTGGCTGGCACCACTGTAGGATGGGCACAGCACTGTGGCATCACATTAAAAGCATCTGAGAGCCTATCGGGTTGAAATGGAAAAGTCAAATGTTCAAGGTCATGTCCAGCCTGAAGTGGGACTTATTTCAATTTTATAGATAGGTACACAGTACCTATTGTTTCTGAGAAAATTTGAAAAGTGAGCAAAATACATAGGCCTGCCTATGACAAGCCCTGTAAAAAATGAAGTACAGTAACTGGGGCTTTAAAAGAGCAGGTTCTGCAGAGGAACAAAAGAAATGCAGAAGTGTTTTAGGGTTCATCTTTGTGGAGAGTTGGGGCCAAATAATAAAAGGCTGTCTATTAGGTGTGTAGTTTCAACCATCAGAACCCAAGTACTGTAAAAATCAATTTAGTATTGGGATCAGCAATTGCAATCCAGCACTATACTTCTTTCATGACTGAACACTTGACTCGATAACTCCTCAGTGTGTATCACTGTAAAGTGTGGGCTAATAACCTGTATTCTGTTTGAGCATCACGAATAAAGCATCAAGAGTTATTTCAGCCAGATATAACAATTTAGTGAAATGTCAAGAGATGACCAGAATGCTTTTTTACACAGGTCACAATGACCTCCAAGCACATCACTGCCCACTGCCATGCTCTCAATACTTCCAAAATAATAGAAAAATATGCCTGGTTACAATTAACTTGATGTTATAAATATAGAATAATACATGGGGGGAGTGCAAAATGAGAATTATATGTACACCTGAGGTGGGAGATGGTACATAAACATCAAGGGTAAAGCTGGAGGATTTATCAAAGCATTCGACATGGAGGGCATGCATAAAATTCAAGTGTACCCTCCTCCCTCATGCATTGTCTTTTCTGTCTTTTGGATGAGATGTTAAAACGAGGTCCCATCTGCCTGTTCTGGTGGTAGTTCAGGTGGGTGTTAAAGATCCCATGACACCTCTCGAAAAGAGATGGGGCATTTTTATTAGAAGTTTGGACTTCATTACATACACATACCAAAATACATAACAAAAAAAATACACAGTTCATAACCAAGAAAATCGTACAAAGGCACTCATTTCATAACAAACAGAAAGAAGGGTTTTTCCTATCTTATGGATAATTCAAGAAATAGCTACCTAATTTCCACAAGTATGGGCATTGTACCATTTTCTTAACTTCATTAGTTCAATCATGAATCACAATGTATCCATAAATGTTTAACTTTAACTGGGGGGGGGGTCATATCATAATCAATCTTTTGCAGGGCTTTCTTGATATTAGCCAAAAGCTCTATATGCGAGCCCAACTTTTGCTGTAATACCCACAGACAGTGGGTTTGCCAAATGAAGTATCTTATGATGGCAAAGAAGATGTACACAGTATCAGTATGGTACTTCCCCCATGTACCTGCCTGTGGACCATACATTATTTCTGGGTAGGACAAATTAAAAAAAAAATAGGTTCCTGCCATTCTTTAGCTAAAAGGACCCAAAAGTGCTTAACATATACACACTCTACAAACAGGTGTTGTTGAGATTCTATAATCTGCACACAAGAATCCCTAGGGCAGTATCTATCTGATATCTACTTTGGTTTATTCCCCTGGACACTCAGCCTTCCAGTTTCCTAGCTATAGGCTGTCCCAGATGAATGGTGGAGTTCTGGGGTTCGATAGCTGCCTTAAAACCCTGCATAACTGTGTATCCTCACACAATGGGGATACTATTGTAGCTTGGCATTCTATTTGTACAATAGAATGATAAAATAAATTCCTGTTAGATGTCTGGAAGTGACAAGGGAGCAATTGCCATCTGATTGCTTGTTTAAGACATTCCAATATGTACTGAGGGATTACTACCCCTCTTTTCAGAGATCTAGATTTACCTTGTTCCCAGGATGGAAGACTTGGCCATAGCCATTGGTCTACTAATGGCTTCTATACTTTGATTTCAGACCTTAAAGCTAGACCTATGTTGTAGCACATAAAGATGCTCATGTAAAAAGCTACTGGATGAATCATATTAACCCCCCTTCCGTTACTGATCTATACGTGTATTCTCTTTTTATAGGGTTCAGCGGGGATCCCCCAAAGGCCTAAAAAAATACACTATATAATCTGGGAATTATTCCCTGGGGAGGATAAACGTAGCTTAGATACTAAAAGATAGATAACAGGGTTTACCCTTCCATTCTGCTATCATCCTATTCGCTCAGGTTATGCCTTTTTCCCAGTTCCATAACTGGAAATTCCCTGTCCCGAATTCTATACCTAAAATTATAATAGGCTCTTGAGAAATTCTAATGCCTGCTATGCTTCCAGAAGGGGACAGAGGCGTGGCTCCCAGTGTTACTCCTTTACTTTCAGTGAAATTAATTTTAGAACCCGACATTACTGAGAAGTGTTGTAGCACCTCTAACAGGGAGGCCTCACACATGTCAGGGGCCAAAATGAGGACAAGGTCATCTGTGTGAGCTAGAATTTTGAGTGGAGGAATATCCACACTCATTGAAATGCCTTTTATTCCCTGGGCCTGAAGAATCGCTCTAATATGTGTGTCGATATCAAAGGCATACAGGAGGGGCCTAAGGAGGCACCCTTGTTGTACTCCTCTACGTATCCTGATTCTGTTCCCATACCAACCATTAATGTTAGGGACAATAACTACTCCTCAATACATAGCTCTTATCCATTCCACCAGGGTTAAAGGAATTCCAAAGGCAAGTAGTGCGGAAAACAAGAAGTCGTGATAGGTTGTCAAAAGCTTTTTCTTGGTCCACATCTACCACTAACCCTTGTACTGTAGTTCCTCATGTTCCCCTCTAGAAAACAGCTCCCTTAGAATTATTAGGTTGTCATGTTGCTGTCTATGTGGTACTGTGCAAGTCTGCTGAGGGCTAATCAAATATGTGGACACCTTGGAGAGCCTCGTCAGTAGGATCTTGGCTAGGATCTTAAGGTCCGTATTCAAAAGGCTAAATGGTGTCCAATTATTAACATCTGCTTTAGAGCCTTTTTTGTGTATTAAAACTAAAAGAGCTTCTTGCATGGAGTCTGGGAATTTAGAGTTTGTTAACATATAGTTAAACAAAATAGTCAGAGCAGTGGCCAAATCACTGCTAAAGTGTTTATATATTCCTGCCCCCAGGCCGTCAATCCCTTGGGGCTGAATCATTTTCATTTCATTTCTTTTTTATTAAATGGGTTAGACCATTGAGAAAAACTCATTTAAAATGGTGACCCTTGGTTATACAAAATTATGGTTACAACAAATATATAAACACAGAGAAAATAAAATAAAACATACATTAACATACTTAACCTAAAGGACAACACAACTTATTTAACCACAACAATCCTTCTTTTGTCCAGAAAGTGATTCCAGATACCAGGTTTTAACAGCTTTACATGAAGGTATTTTATGATTATACAACCGAAATCTTACAGGAATCATATTCCAAAATCTAGGAACTAACTGACTAAAAAAATATCAGAACGTTTAATTTTTAGTCTAGGTATAACCAACTCCCTATATCCTGCATTTCTTAACGACGGTTTAATTTCCCTAACTTCTAACCTTTCAGTCAAGTATTCTGGGATTACCATAGTAATACTTTTAAAGGCCAAAATATATTTATGCAGCTGTCTTCTCTCTGTCAATGAAGTCCATCCCAATCTCTGATACATTAAACAATGATGGGTGTCCTTAGGACACTGTAAAATCAATCTCGCAAGGAGATTATACAGTACATCTAATCTGTACAATCTACCAGACTGAGAATTATCATACAATATATCACCATAACCAAACAGAGGAAAAATCTGGGACTCAACAATTTTCTTTATCATAATTCCTCCTAAACAATTTTTATTTCGATACAATAATCCCACCCTTGCACCCACTAATTTAACCAACTCATCTATACGTATATTACCAGTAGCCAAGGGATCCATCCAGAAACCCAAATACTTATAAGTCATCACTTGATCTAATTCTGTCCCTTCAGGATCCAGCACTGACAATTTAGTACAAGTTCTAAGTTTCACATTAGATCCAAATAACATACATTTTGTCTTACTTACATTAATTTTAAGTTTCCGTTGTGACAAATACCCATGTAATTTATCAAAGCTTAACTGTAAGTTTAATTGAATCTCTTCCACAGAAGAAGCAGAAGTATATATTATTGTATCATCTGCGTATAATTGATAAGCCATATTATTCACATGACACCCCAATTCTCTAAGATAAATCAAAAAGAGCAAGGGACCAAGCACTGATCCCTGGGGACCCCCGCACCACTGGCAAAGGTGATGATACAATCTTATTAACAACGTTGTCTGTGTCCTACCTCTAAATAAGAGGAAAACCACTTAAGAGCACTACCTGAGAGTCCAATATCCTTCAAGCTTAATAGAAGTATCTGATGATCCACCGTGTCGAAGGCCTTGGAGAGGTCAACAAAAATGGCGCCCGTCAAAAGGCCCCTTTCCATAGCTTTGTTGACATCATCCAAGACCCTCGACACGGCATAAATTGTATTATGCGATTTACGGAATCCTGACTGATATTTGTCAAATGAATCATTCTGATTCATAAATGCTATTATTTGTCTAGCCACAAACCCCTCCAATATCTTTGATACTTGCGACAATAATGATATTGGTCGATAGTTATTAAATTGATCCCGACTCCCACCTTTATATATTGGAACAACCCTAGCTATTTTCCAATCAGAGGGCAGTATTCCCTCTTCAATAGACCAATTATACAGATAGGTAAGAGGAGCTGCTATCTTCAGGGCTGAAATTTTAATAAATAAGGGTCAATCCCTCAGGGCCACCACTCTTTGATGTCTTTAAACCCAGCAAGGCTTCAATTACTTCATAGTCCTCCAATTTTTTCATAAAAAACAACTTAGATGAATCTATATGCACCAATGAATCATCATTAATAACACATAAATCAGAATCACCAAAGAAATTTCCTGAATTAACAAAATAATTATTAAATCCATCTGCCAAAGATTCCCCCCGAAAAACCTGAAATCTCAATTTTACTTTTCCCACCCTGTTTGTGATGACCATTAATCTCTTTAATTATATCCCAAAAAATAGTAACATTCCTTGCGGAGTTTTCTAATTTAGATTGATAATATGATCTTTTACTATTTCTAACAGCTGTTACATATGAATTTCTAAGACTTCTATAATATTGCCAATCCCTCAGAGAATTTGTACTACTGGCCTTTACCCAAGCTTGACCCTTTTTTCTTTTTAGCCTCTCAGAGCAGCTGAGTACACACGGAGCAGAGGATTGTTTAACCTTCCTCACTTTCATAGGCATATGATAGTCTATAACCAGCATCAACTCTGAGAGAAAATAATTCCAAGCCAAGTCAATTTCAGGAATTATCCACAATCTTTCTCAATTAATCCTATCTAAATCCTCTATAAACGCTAAATAGTCAAACTTTCTAGTAGCTTGATAAGAAATAACCCTTGGTTGCTTTAACAAAGAAACTTTACCTCTAACACAAAATATAACATTATGGTCACTATTTAGATCTTCTAGGATCCCTGTTTTAACATATTGAAATGGAGCATTTGTCAAAATCAAATCTAACAAAGTAGATTCAGCTGGATTATTAACATTAACATGAGTAGGATCTTGTATTAATTGTTCTAGGCCCAATGACAAAGCCATATTTTTTAACACTCCTGTATCAGCTGAGTTAAACCAATTATCATTTAAATCTCCCATAAGTAAAATTTCATGTGTATCAATATAGCTAAACAGCACATCAGTCAATTGTTGCATTTTACTCTTTACCTTCTTCGGGGGACGATACACCCCTATCAGTAAAATTGGTTTTCCCTCTGGAAATTCAATTTCCAGAGCTAAGTGCTCACAAATATCAACACTGACTCCCAAGTGTACTTGTTTTAAAGAATATTTATCCAAAGTGTAAATTAAAACCCCACCTCCCTTTTTATTCCTATCAGCCCTATACATATTATAACCCACAACCAAAATATCCCCATCAACCACCTTATCACTTAGCCAAGTTTCAGTAAATATCATAAAATCAGGATGAACCTCGTTAACAAAATCTTTAACCAAATCAATTTTGGGTACAAGACTCCTAATGTTAGAATGTATAAACACAATACCCTTTCCTGCATTATATCTAACATCAGGGCCTGGACTGGGTTAATGTCCCCACATTGTAATAAACATAGACACAGAAAGACTGATTTAACCACTCTCCCTTTTTCATCTTTTAACTAGCCAATGGCACTAGTCACCTCGTCTACCATGAGGTTCTTCACTAATTCTTGTGCATCTAAATTGGAAACCTGGGGCATATTCAATGATTTCAAGTAACGAGATACATTTAAATCAGGATGTAGATCCCCAAATAATTTGCTCATGTGCGTTTCTACTACATTTAGTATCTCCTGGGGTGTCTTGGTGGTGTGACCCATTTGAGCAGTTAGTTCTGAGATTATTCTGCTTTCAATCCATGTCTTACACTCCTTGTAGGGGTCTAAAGACCCTTTCTTGACTTGGGTACCAAAATGGGATTCCTGTCCCAAAGATTTGGACCGTTATATTAGATGCCCATCATTTGTTTCTGGATGGTACTAATCTGTGCACAATAGTTAAAATTCGATAATTCTGTTTGTGAAATTAAATACTGAAGCTGATGACACAGCTGTAAGTAATGCAAATATTCTTTGTTAGATACATATTGGGCTGTTTTTTGGAATAAAGACTGCCAGGATTTTTTGGTATCCTCCCACCACTTTGTGATCTCATTGTAACATTCTATCACAGGCAGTCTAGCTGACCATTCCCTTTTCCATTTGTGCTGTATCCAAGGTCATCTAGCAGGGATTAATTTAACTTCCATTTATTTTTCCTGCAGTGGAGGGAATTGTCCCAAGTAATCTGTGCTTTTAGTGGTACGTGATCTGAAAACTCACTGACTTGTGTTGCTGTTTCGAATATTTGTAGTATAGAGGACAGAAACATAAAATCATTCCGGGTTTTGAGAGTACCCCTAAATTAAGTGAATCCCCCTGAAAGGTGCACACTACGATAAGAATTCTTGAGGCTAGCTGTATGCACAATTTGCTAGAGGGCTACAGATTCACAAAAAATATTGGGAGTCTGGAGCCCTCTATCTGAATGTTGGAGACCACAGTTAAAGTCACCTAGCCATATGATGAGTCTGGAGGAGTGAAGAAAGGGTTGGATTTCTCGAAACAAAGCAGCTCTCTGAGCTTTTGTCTGAGGAGCATACATTGCAATCAGATGGAACCTTTCTGTGAGGTAGGAAATGTCCAGAAGCAAGGCTCTCCTAGGGTGGATGTCGACCAGCCTGAACGCCTGTAGTAGGGGGTTTGAGAAAAGTATACCCACCCCGTCACAGGTGTCAAATCTGTAGACCAGAAAGAAGGGCTCATAGTCCTTGCCTTTGGAGCTAACTGTAATTCCAAATTTTTTTTAAGGTGGGTGTCTTGAATGCAGATAATACGACTGGAAAACCTTTGAAGAGTAAACATAACCCCAGCCCATTTTCTATCACTCTTGATGCTATTAATATTAAGTGTTGTAATCGATAGACTAGGCATTAAAGGATGAATAATATAGTCTCAGACCTACATGGGGAAAGTAACTATGGGGTCTTGGAACATCTTCTTTGTCAGGTGCATTTAGCAACGGAGTCCTCTAGCCACCTTCCTCTGTATCTGTGGTAGATAGAATGGAGAACGTATCAGTGCTCTCTTCCTCCGAGTCTCTCTCTCTCTGTTCCTTCTGATGTAAGGGCTGAATATTTATTCCCTGATTTTCAATTGGCATGAGGAGGGTCTTGCTTCATGTCAGAGGCCCCTGTTTTCTTGGACACTGTTTTCCCTAGCCTGGAACACTTCTTCTGAGGCACCATTTTGAAGGATCTATCCACCGGAGGGGCAGGTGGCATGGAGGAGGGGGATCCACCTGACTTTTCCATGGAGGAGGGCTGCTACTACTACCTCAGTGGTGGTAGTGTTATCTGGAACAGACTGGGCTTCCATCTGTGGGGCATCTGGCTCTTGTATGTCTACACATTCCTGTACTTGGGGGGACTGTCTTATCTTGTAGGGAGGCTATTCCTGCCGTCAGGCTCTGTTCTGCCACCCTTTTTGTTTGATGTTGTTGTTGAGACATATTAATAATCCCTTCATGGAATGGGCAGTTGTCTCTACTGCGGGAGGCCCAAGGGCCTCTCCCATAAGCATGTTCAGTACATTCACATAAATTACATATAAATAGATTAAGGCATTTGGCTGAAACGTGCTCAAATTTCAAACAATGACTACAGCAAGATATATCACATGCAGAGCTGAGATGTGCTCAGGAAACACACTTATGACATGACCGTGACTGACAAGCATAGAATATGGAACCCTGAACCTTCCCCAAAAAGAAGGTGCTAGGAAGGTGTACTGGCCCAGTGTTGGTGGAGAAAAGTTTAACCCTCACTCTCCACCCACCATTCCAGATTTGTTCACCATCGAGTGTGGGATTAGGTTTACCCAGAATCTAGCACCTCTGCCTCAACCAGAAAAGAATATCTTCTATATTCACACCTTCATTTTTGAACATCATAGTGATGTTTTTAACAAGGGGCTTGGTCAAGGGAATGGCCTGAAAAGGGGCCCAGACAGGGCTGTTCTTTAACACATTATATTGGGCCAAAAAACGGTCTAAACTTGATACATTTTTAAAGCTAATATCAAAATTAGCATTTCAAATGATTATCAGGGCAAAGATTACAGAGGAAAAAAAATTCATGGATCTTTTTACTAGGATCCTGGCTACATGAAGCCTATCTGGAGGAGAATCCAGGCCTCCTTTATATAGGAATCTGACAGCATTGCACCTAGGGGTGGGTTCGCCCTTATTGTGGAACAAATTAGACATTTTAAAAATGGTTTCTAATCCTGTCCCACCTGTAACATTGTGTAATATTTCTTCTGAAGGGCCTAGCCTTACTGGGCCCTCTGTATCTAAGCTGGTACCAACAACATTACATTCAGAACCTAGGTTATTCACTGTTGTAACATTCATACTTTGTTAAATATTATCATTATTACCATTAGAAACAATAGAAATAATGTCAGAATTACCCCGGAGTATGTTGGAGCTCATGCTTGCTTCAGGGATGGTGTCCACAGTAGGTGCTGTATTTGCTATGAGTTTTGGAAAAGAAGGACCCTGAGGGTTAGGAGACCAGTGTCCATCAGTGCTTTGGACCCATTCCGCATCCTCCAGGGCATGGACGTGGACCAGTTGCCTTCCCCTATGTCACTGTTCCTACGGGCAACAAGTTGAGGGCTAAGTTCAGATACTGTTCGTTTTGCTTTACTCCAGCCTTTGTCCTTAGAAAATTTGCAGATTTCTTCCTCCGTTATATTTGGATTTGCAAGGATAGCTGGTGCAGCAGTAGTCCCTAGTTGAGAATGCCAACCTGTACTCAGTCTGTGTTTGGAGGCCTTTGAAGCCTCTGGCGATAATTTGGATGCTGCAATAGCAGGCTGTTGGCACACAGATTCTATTCTGCTTTTGCTGCCAGCCCTATCCACTGCAGTGCTTGTTTGAGGATGCTTTTGTTTTTGCTGTTCCATGGTGTCCTTAGCTGCACTAGCCAAATCGAATAATTGAACATCAGTCACTCGCTGACTCACCGCATCGCTGACAGCCGCTCCTGCTGATTTGACAGGCAGCTCCCATTCTGCAAGTGCTGCATGCTCCAGCACTAACTTACGGGTTTTCTGTAAGCATAATTCTCTTTCTGCTAATAGACATGACCTGCGGTCTTCCAGTTGCACTGTTGCGTTACTGTTAGATTCTATTGTATCGGTGAAGTCGTACTCACGGTATTTAATATTGAAAGTCCTCCGATGAGAGGAATACCTCGTCAACTATATCCTCCTCTGAAAATTCAGCCACAGCAAAAGCAGCGTCTGTGGCCTCTTGCATGGAGAGATCAGGGGAGGAAGCTGTCTCCCCTGTCTCTACAAACTCCATCCTCACTCCAGACGGACCAAGATCCGCCATCTTAGCAGACTGCCAAAATGACAGAGGTTCCCACTACAGGAAGGTTGGGGAATTTCCCTGGTGTACTGGCCAAATTGCCCCCATTCACCAAAAATACCACCAACAGCTTAAAATCTGGTTCAGTTTCAGTTGGCATCCATCTTTTTCCCTTCCCCCAGGACGAGGCTGAAAACAGGCAAAAAATTGTCTAGTCTTCCTTCCCGGTCAACAAAAACAAAATAAGTAAATTGTTTTATGCAATTGCTGGGGACTCTTTCTTTTTGCCAGCCACTTCTGTTCAAATAAATCACTTGAAAATGGCAGACTTGTGTCAAGTGTGGTTTATTCAACATCTTTTTTGCGCAGAGAACATTTCATAAATGCTAACTTTAGCAGTTTATTTATTTAGTTTTTGTTGACCAGGAAAGGAGGACTAGACAGCTCTGCCTATTTTCAGCCTTGTCCCGGGGAAGGGGGTTACAGATGGATGCCAACTGACTTGAACCGGATTGAGCTGTTGGTGGTTTATTTACTAAGCATTGCATTTATTGGCACAACCTACTCAAACAGCAGTGAATCTCTTTGGTTATCAACCATCATTTTGCAGCCCAAGTGACTGGGAATCCATTATAAAATTATTCAGCAGCAGGTGCAAAACAGGTTCCACCCATTATGTGTACATTTAGCATCAAAGAGACTTTTTAAAACTGAAATGAACAGCATATATATTGGCAGTGTGCAACCGTAGTGGACTATTTAAATATCAGATGTGTACTGCATGGATTTCAAGTCATTTGAGTCCTGACCTCAAAGCTGGACCTTGCTGACAGAGCTCTAAACATAATTTATCAAAAGATGAAAAAAGATTATTTGAAGCTGAAGTTGCTGGAGTAGGCTCTGGTTTATAGATAATGCAATACAAATGGCTATAGGATTCACAAAATCGCTCAGTCTTAATCAGCAGCTCACATACTGTACATAGCTGGCAGGCCTGACACTTAGAGAGTATGAAAATGCATTTTTGGCTCATCAACTAGGCACTGATTCTATTTACCATTGGCCATATTTCCACAGATATCTCAATTATCCTGCAGTCTGATTTCAACATCCTCTCTGATTGATTTGAATCAAATTGTTTGACTCTAAACCTGTCCAAAACGGTATCCATTATTTTTCACTAAAAAAAAAAAAAAATGTTGGGCTGCCCTAAACTAAACATAAAACCTTAGAAGGTACCATTCTACAATCTGTGTCACAATATAGTTACCTTGGTATCCTGCTTGACCAATACCTGGATTTTTTTAACTGGTTGAATGATAGGAGGCAGAGGATGGCGGTAAATGGCAGTCACTCGGAGGATGAGACAGTGACCAGTGGAATACCACAGGGATTGGTACTGGGTCCAGTCTTCTTTAATGTCTTCATAAGTGACATTGCGGAGGAACTGGAGGGGAAGGTGAGTCTCTTTGCAGATGACACACAAATCTACAAAGAGAGTGGACACCCAGGAGGGGGTGGAAAGACTGCAAAGGGATATGGGGAAACTACAGGAGTATTCTATGGTGTGGCAGCTGAGTTTCAATGCCAAAAAGTGCAGAGTCACGTCCCTGGGAAGGGAAACCCTAGGCCTTTGTATAAGATGGGGAGGAGGTAGTTAAAGTTATCAAGCAAGACAGGGACCTTGGGATAATCATATATGATTCCCTTAAGGTGGAAGGACAGTGCAATAAGGTAGTAGTCAAGGCTAGCTGGATGTTGGGGTGTAGAGGGAGGGAGACTTCTAGCAGGATGAGGAAGGTGGTGTTGCTTTTGTATTGCTCACTTGTTTGACCCCACCAGGAGTACTGTGTTCAGTTCTGGAGGACGCACCTCCACATAGACATCAACAGCAGTGGGCCCTGCATTTACACATATCTGCAATGTCATTTCATCATGATATAACATGCCATATCTCATTTCAAAGAGGTCTTACTTTTTCACATTTTAATATTGCAGTTAATCAAGATAATCCATAAAAATTAAGCTGCAGTATTTTATTTTAAATGGGGTTCTGCTTTTACATTATTTTATAAGTTATTTTCCCCAGGACAAACCAGTTGCGATACAACACTGGTTCTCGTTTTCAGTGGGATTCAGTATTTTTCACATTTCTGTATTTTATTTACCCAGGATAGTCCAGCCTATCTAAGATGCAATAGTTTGTTTTCTGTGGGGTCCTGCTTTTTCCCATTTTACAGTATAGTTGTCCAGCAGAGTTGTAATATCTCATTGACTGTGGCATCATGATTTAGAGATGCCATTTTTCAACTTCAGTGTGGTTCTGCTTTTACCCATTATTATAGTGTAGTTATCCACGATAGCTGAAATCAATAAGATATTGCATCTTAGCTGGGAAATTCTCCAATTACTAAGTTGTAAACAACAGAAGAAATTAGAACCCAGCTGAAACAAAGATACTGCATCTCAGCTGAGCTACACTGGGTAAATGTACCGCAAAAAATTGGCAAAAGCAGGACCCCACTGAGAAAGAGAGTTATTCCATCTCAGCTGGGATATGTTGGTTAAATGCATTATAAATTGGATAAATGCAGGAATGTACCGAAAATAAAGCATTGCATTGCAGAGTTATTTTGGATCGATAAACTGGAGAAACAAAATGACCACGCGTGTGCGTATAAACCGAACAATCTGAAGTTTAAATCACCAGGTGTGATGATGATTTTTGGAAAACAACCCAGCATTCGGATAACACCCCCAATACCTGCATACAAAGAGAAGTCCTGACTGCTACCTCAGAACATCTGGCTCTAAATGGGAGAGCTGAGATTTAAATGGCCAAGTTTGATCAACAAACATGATAGGCTGTAAATAATGACATGATTTACTGTGTATTTGCCCATTATAGCTCACCTGAGGTGTAATATCCTGGCTCAGTGCGCCCTGCATTTACACATCCCTGCAATGTCATTGCATCATGATATAACATGCCATATCTCATTTTCGATGAGGTCCTGCCTTTTCATATCTTTATACTGCAGTTAGTCAAGATAATCCATAAAAATTAAGATGCAGTATTTTATTTTAAATGGGGTTCTGCTTTTACATTATTTTATAAGGTATTTTCCCCAGGACAGACCAGTTGAGATACAACACTGGTTCTTGTTTTCAGTGAGATTCAGAATTTCTTACATTTCTGCACTTTATTTACCCAGGATAGTCCAGCCTACCTGAAATGCAATGATTTGTAAATCAAAGCAACCCCACTACAGCTGGCGCAGACCTGCTGCTCACCTCTGCTGATGGCTACCATCTGAATCGATATTGCAAAATCAGATTGAGTAGTGAGTGAGGAAAAAAAAGATAAAACTCAGTCTCCATAGTGCAGATATATTCCAGTTTATTCATTATAGGGCACAGCAGTGTTGTATAGTTAGGGCTGCACAGCCACTTCTATGTTAAGCCCCATCATTTGCACTTTAATAACTTTGCAACCATTTGAGCAATTTGCTTGAAATTTTGCATGTACAGTTTGGTACCATAGATCTCTGGAACTGGCAAGTTTCATTTTGGTCTCATGTGCGATTGCGGAGCTGTGGACTACCCCAAAATGTGAAAAATACTACTTTTTGGCAAATTATTTGCTTAGGGCTACAGCCTAAATGGTTTGGAGGGGCTGGTCTGAAATTGTCAGGGTATGTGGGGCATGGGGTCACTGATGTGTCTTTTGAAGATTTGGTGAAGAAATATTAATCCGTTCAAAAGTTGTTAAAGTTTGAAGATTCACATTATAGCGCAAGGGAAAAAATATATGTATGGCTCGAAAATTACTTTTTACTTTCACCAAAGTCCATTTTACTTTTGCAAATGGGTTTATTACTTTTGCAAATCTGCCATCTTGTTTTCAGTTAGGAAAGACTACAAAATGTTGCAATTCAAAAAATACTATCCATTGGTAAACACCAACAGTTGTGTTTACTTAATCATGGCTTGAGGAACATGATTCTGGCATTAGTTTTTAAAAATAATGACTGGAAATATGTTTTTTTTCAATTTTTAAATTAGAACTTTCACAAATTTGCAAAAGTACATTGTGAAAGTTTCGCAAATTTACAAAAGTTTCATGAACGTACTTTCGCAAATTTTGCAAAAATTTCACAAATTTGTGAACGTACACAAGTTTCATGAAAGTACTTTTACAAACTTTGTGAAACTTTCACAAATTTGTGAAAGTACTTTTAGAAAAATTGCTGTTTCTTTGCCACTTCACAGCAAATAAATGTTTAGGACTTTTGAGCTGAACTTTGCAGGTTAGTAAGGGCATACCCCACATATGTGCTTTTTGCTGGTTTGGTGAAAAGGATTTACATCAATTCCATAATTATAACATTCTGAAGTTTTGAAATTTCCCATAGGATAACATTGTGGTGGCCGCACTATCTTTTGGCACTTATGTCTTGAAAATGGTTCAAGATACGGACTTTTAGCTAAGTGCAGTTTAGTATACTAAGCATGTGTGTAGGTTGCTAGGTCATGATTACAACTGCAGTGGAATTTTTTTTCAGAAGGTTCTATTGTTAATAAGATATTGCCACATTTGCAGCACAAGGGGTATGTGGAATGGCTGTAGAACTGCACTATTCTTCTATACTTATGGGTAAACATTGATACCATTATGCAATAATAGGACCACAGAGTCCTCCATTATGCAGTACTGGGAGTGCAGGGTCCTCAGAGGAAGATGAGAGTTCATTACAATGTTGCTACAGTTATGTATAGATGGGAGTGCAGGGCCCAGAGGGCCCTGCCCTCCCTCATGAAAATCAGAGACAATTATATATGCATTCATGATGGGAGCACAGGACCCAGAGAATAATAATGGGACTCGGGGACTGTATCTCCAGCACTGAATGAGTTCTGATGGCACTGTGCCTGACTCCCTCTGTCATTGAGTTCTGCATACATTAAGGAAAAAAGAAATGGCAGTTGCACTGTACTATGCATATGGTAATAGTCACGCATGCACAGTAGAGTTCAGCGGTATTTTTTTTTTTTTTTTAGGGCTGTCGACTGACATTTCTTTTTTTGTGTAAAATTACAAACACAAGAGTAACACTTGGGGTGCCCAGTCCCCCCAGTGTCATGTTCAGGCTGCCCCTGATGTTTGTTCAAGTAACAGATAGTCATGATGAGGTAAAAAAATAAATGACAGCAAACACAGAATGTTCCAGAGATGGGACCGTGGAGTCGACTTTTCTCACCTCATCATGTTGTTCATTCGCAAGTCCTTTTTGTACTTATACCAACAGGTCTGCAGGGCTAGGCCCACTGCAGCCCTAAAAAGGGTTCATTAGGAAATAAAACAGTATACTTAACATAATGTGGCCGGCTAAAATTAATAAAGTGGAATTGCTCCCACTCTTACCTGTTGAGCACAGATAGCTATACCCTCCTCCTTTAGGAGCCAGAGGCCTCATTATGAGGTTTATGTATGTGCTTTTGTTAACCAGCTAAGCACACTAGACAGCCAAGTGCCTGAATCCCTACTGTCAATCTCAGAAAAGGGGAGGAGATTAGACTCAATAACTGCCACTTATGTATTCAGGACATAAATTATTTGGGTTATACTCCTGCTAGAAGTGTATACTTATGATGTTATTTTCCTGAATTACTGTTTTAATGTATAATGTGTCACACTGATCCATACTGTCCGTATTGGAGAAGGAATTTAATCTGTATTAGAATAGGGGTGGATCAGGTGACCTGACATAATAGTATAAGAACCCCTCCTTCTCTGTAGTTCCTCAGATCAGACTTGCAAGAGGAACCAGGAGGACCTGTACCAGTCTATGTATGGTTCAGTGAAAGTCACAGACATAGGTGGATCTCAGCCTTGAAAGTGATCCACTCTGTGGGCAGTACTACAGGTGATAGTACTAAGCTCTGGATCAGCTATGTTTTTATTTTAGTTTATTATTTTTCATTATTCTGAGTAAATAAAATTCACACACCTGTGTGTTTTAAAGGCTAACTTGTTGTTATCCATTTCCCCACACCCTTCCACAGCACTGTCTCAAATTTCAGCATAATTCTTGATAGCACCTATGAAGTCAGGCCAAGGCAGTAGTAGGTGGTTGTGACCGACCCTCGATGGCAGTAGTTTCTTCCTCAATGAAGTTAGCAGAGGCTTTGGGGGAATGGAAAAAATTAAGGGGTTTACCAAGACAGGAGAGTCTTAGCCTGGAAGAATACAGGAATTCCCACCCTTGGTGCTGTAGTGTGGACTTGACTTCGTTAAATGCTTGGTGTCGGCTCTGTAAATAATGGCTATAGTCCTGGACCACAAAAAGTTTTGCCCTCCAACAAGGTTAATTGGCCCACTTGCCTTTGCAGCCCTTAAGACCTTTTCTTTATCAGTATATTTAAAATTTTTGATTAGAAAGTGACGTGATCTGTCCCCTGGTCAAGGCCTAGATCCTACCTGGTGGGCCCGCTCCACCGCGTAGTTGGTTGCACTATTGCCCATGTAAGGTTCTGGACCAGCCAGCAGTGTACCTTGACCTTGGGGCTGTTTTTCTCAAGGCCCTCTGGAAGACCAATAATCCTGATGTTAGATCTCCTCGACCTGTTCTCCTGGTCATCTGTTTTTTGCTATAGATGCGTAATTTGTTTCTTAAGCTTGTTTCTTTCTTTAGCTAGATCAGCAATTAAATCCTTGGCTGTGCTAAGTCTCCTTTCTGCCCCATCCAGCCAGGGAGTTTGTACCACTGTAGTCTCAGAGATGCTGGTGACTACTTTTTGTATATGAGTGATCTGAGTGGTGATGTTTTCAAGGCCTGCATTCATATCTGATTGTAGTTTGGTAAGTATAGCCAGCATTCTGGCCAGTGATTTTTCAAGTTCTGTCATCTTTTTATTCTTGTGAGGGAGAATAGACTGAGGGCCCAGTGTTGCCTCATGGTCCAGTGTATTTCTTTCTGATGGTCCCCAAGTGTCAAATTGAAGCTTGGACTGTCTGGGTTTGACTTGGTTCAGTACCGCTTGACTCCTGCCTGCCATAGAAATGCTGAAGTTAGTAGGATTCACTGATATATGCTGTTGTTTGGGCTATTAATGTTTTTGCCCATACAGTGTTGTCTAGAAAGCATCCACCATCTTGCCTGGTTGGCCACATCCCCTCTACTTCTCACAGTCATTATAGCAAAAGATGCTGAGTAGATAAAAATCCTTACAATGCAGAATCACTTTAGAAAGTCTGTTCTGCTTCCTGTGCATTTCTGGTTTATGACCATTGATGAAAGGTTAGTCTTGTAATGGCAAGAATTAATGGGGTTTTTTTGAGTGTCTTTTCTTCCGGAATCTGCCCTGCCATCTGACATCCCCCCCTCCCATGCCACTGGGTATCAGACCCCCTCCCCTCCCCTTGAGCCTCCATGACTTACCCCTTGTGGCAGGGGTGGGAAGCGACTCAACCTACCAGTCTGGATCCAGTTAGGTGATCAGGGGGTACAATTGTCATCCTGATGGACTCCATTTTTGTTGATGTTTCCTTCTCCTGCATACAGGGGGCATGCAATGACGCCGGCGGAGGAAGCACACGTGCATCTGCATGCACTCCTCCTGGTGTCTGCCCCATCTCCACCTCTCTTCCTACAGTGTCAGCACACTACCCCCCAGCCTCTGCTAGGGCCCAGAAGTGCACCGACCACTGGTGTCCCCCCCAGAGCGGCAGAGCAGTCCCTCAGATGTTCAATCCCACTCCTTCCCTGATGACCCCTGGCAGACTGAGTCTGTTCCTGAACCTGGGTCACCGGCATGGCACAAGGTGTGGCATCCAGTGCCTCAACCCTCAGCTCAACCGGGCTGAGAGAGAAGTAATGTTTTGTTGTGTTGAGTTTGCTGCAGCCCTTATGAGAAGCCCTAATTGTGTTTTATAATACCTTTGAGCATTTCAATCAAAGACCGCCTAGACTAGTGGAAACTAGGTGGCTTACTACAGTGTCTGGACTTGATTTAATAGCATTGATCATAAAACATAAATAAATCCATTTTGTGTAAAGAATATACATATGCATTCCACTATGAGCTGTATAACCTGCCAAGTGATGCCTTTAAGAAAAGTATTTCAGCTATGCCAGGATTACAGTTATGTGTGTTCTTTCCTACTCTGATATACTGGAATGTTTTTTTCTTCTCTAAAGAGCATTGTTTATAATGTATTTTTAAAACACTAAAAAAAAAATCAAAAATTAGCAATACCGGATTGCCGTACTTATGTCAAGCAATATCTGCACTTTTAAACAATGTTACTCCTTACATACGAATGTTGTTTCCTTGTATTTGAAAATCATCAACCTGTTGAAAACTGGTGCTGAGATTTTTTCAGAAATGGAACTGATGTCATTCACTATGAAGTCATTGAAGCGAGACCAGTATCCATAACATACAGCAGTCTTATGTGCACCGTGTAATTCTGTCAGTGTTTGACCTCTGTGGTGAATGTCGATATACTAATTGGTGCTGAAGTGAATACATCTATTGGACTTTGTAAAACATGTATCCATGAAGCACTACAATTTTAAAGTGAGGAGTTCAACTGATACAGCCTGCGGGCACAGGTTTGACAGTCAGCTGTTAGAGCTATATCTATTCTGTCCATCGGTGCCATATATGTTACTCCTTACATATGAATGCTGTTTCCTTGTATTTGAAAATCATCAGCTTGTTGAAAACTGGTGCCAAGATTTTTCCCAAAATGGAACAGGATGCTGTGCATACCGATTGCCGATCAATGGGGGCAAAACACACACACACACACACACACACACACACCCCCAACACATTCTGAACAGTAACTAACTAAACATTATAGTACATTGCAGTTCTGCCCTCATACAAATATTTCTGATGTGCACTGAGAGGCAAAAAATCAGATTAAGAGAAAGACAGAGAGTTTCCGTACTAGACAGCAAAGATGAGAGCAAGATATAGATGGTAAACAGCATGGCAGATGAAGGCAGTCACAACTTCATGGTGTGAACATAAGATGAATTACAACATATTTATTTGTCCATCTAGTAATTCAGCATTCACTTCAGAACCAAACGGATGAGCAACTAGACTAGAATCAGACAGTTTACAACTCCGCTACCATCACTCATAATTTTTTGTTCTAAGGTAATGCTGTCACTTACATTTACACTTCTAGGCAAGTATGTAAAAAAAAAATAGCTGTGACAAAACCCATGCATACATACATTTTTACAGCATTGCTCCAAAATAAACATCTCATAAAGGAGATAACACTATTTTATTTGCTGAGCATGAGAAACCGAAAAGTAAACAACCGAGATTGTGTCACAAGTTTGATGAGGAGAGCAAAATATGATTTGTAAAATATCATACATAACAACCGTAAAACAGAATTACAAACAAATAAATAAACAGTGTCTAGCTTACTAGTGTCAGTTCATAGATACTCATCCGTCAACATAAATAACAAGTACCTTCACAACTGATGACTGACACCATTACTTTTGGTGCTACAGCACTGATCAATGTAAACAAGAATGAGCATTCAGAGCAAAAAGAGGTGTGATGTCAGATGTATGAGAATGTGCATGCCACTAGTGCGAGACGTAAATCTGCAGATCAGGGAATGTAAACAAATGGATGCCATGCAGCTTGATGTGTAACACTGCCTTGGCGCGTGAACATATTTTGCTTCAGTTACAACAAAATAGCCCTCATTCCTAAAAAATAAGCACCACATCCATTTGCTATAACTGTGTATTAGTAAGAATATGGTAAATAACATTGATGTCAGATTTTTCAGTAGAAGAGGGTTGACAGTGTCCCTTTAAGTCATAAACAACTTTACAGCACTGTTACCTTACAATGCCAGTTATCAGATTTCTTAATGAGCCAGCCCCTCCAACTGCAGATCAACGTAATTGTCCATGGTTCAGAATATGCAGTTGTAATACAATAATAGTTATATTCTATTTCTGATTGTTTAGTGTGGAAACACCCTTCTGAAGTTCTCAAATGTTTTAAAACATTCACAATGTTTGAATATACCATACATGACATACACTAAGGAGACTAGTGGTACAAACTGAAATGTGTCTGAACTCGGATTGGTTTTGGAACACTGACACATGGAAACTGATTATGATTCCAGTAACTTTGTAACTGGGGCTTTACAGAGCTCTGTAGCTGCATTTGAGTAACACTGTCCTAAGGAATCCTCATAAGCTTGATTCATTGGAGGGGGGCCATATAATGGGAAATGGGAGAAAGTTATTTTTTACTGAAAGGGTGGTGGATGCATGAAATGGCCTGCCCCAGGGAGTGGTGGGAGCAAGCACTGTAGCAGTATTCAAATATGCATAGGATAGGAACAAGGGGATCATAGAGAGAAGGAATAGTTTAAGCAGGTGACCAGCTACTGGCACCAGATGCTATTACAGGTAGGGAAAACGGGCAGACTGGATGGACCTGGCGGTCCTTTTCTGCCAACAGATTCTATTCACATTTTGAACAGTAAAGACTGCTGCAAGAAACAAAAAAAAGGGGGGGGGGTACTGTACATTACCTGTAGGACAAGATGCCTCTGCTCCACTGAAAATCCTTTTGCAAACAGGAACTTGTCTAAGATGACCTTGGCCAGCTCCTCTCTGGGGTGATCGATGATCAGAACCGCTGGTCTGGAGATACCAACCCTGATGGAATCAAATCACACAAAGGGAGGGTGACAGAAATGACTCAGAGGCAACATTGGGTGTCTTTCATCTCACATGGACTGCTTCAGATTCATGCCTCGGTTTTTCAGCAAGGGTCCAGTTTGACTGATGTCCATGAGTACCCCTTTCTTTACAAATGTAACTATCTCCCATTTTCAGTTAAAAACATGATGCAGTGAGCTCCCACACACACCGAAAACCAATACAGCACACAATAGCACCTTACAGTCATTTCAACCACTGCCCCCCTGGCAGAGACTGGAGCTGAACTAACTGCACACATCACTGATGCCCTGCCAGTGGAATCCCGGGTGCTTAGAAAAAAATATTAATGTGAAAAATCAGTGTGCCACTGTTCATAAAATCGCCACTGTTCTCTTGACTTTTTGCTGGCTGTCCGTCTATTCTAGGTTGAAGGTAGCAACATCCAGCACCTTGAAGTTGATCTGGTTAGTGTTATGCTCCACACCCAAAATACTATTCAAATGCCATGTCCTGGCCAGTCAGTTTTGCAGCTCTGCAAATGTCACCAATCAGCATTCAGAATACCCCTTGTGCCAGTCAGAGTAGCGTTTTGTTTAAATACCGGTCGTATTGTTTCTGTCTCACTAGTTTGTAATCTTTATTCTTGTAAAGCTCTTTCTTTTCTCTCTTACTTCTAACTTTTCTATAGGTGGTCTCCTTGGTCTTTTTCCTCCACTTTATCACTTTCTCTAAACCTAGATAAGTTCCATCCTTAATAAACAGTAATTTTTATGTGGTTCTGCATGAATGTTCTAATGAAATACCAGATTACATATTGAAGTTATACTCATAATTGAGGATCCTATAACTCTGTGACATTTGTCTCATAGGTAAATTTTCTTCTCCTTTTTAGGGCTGCAGTGGGCAGAGCCCTGCAGACCTCTTGCGGTCAAAAAAGGACTCACTGGATTCTGACCAAAGAACAATTAGAAATTTCATCACAGTCTCGTCTGTGGTCTGTGAAGCACTTTTAGGCTGCACCATAGACACCAATTATGGGGGGACTGAGGGGCTGAAGCTCCCCCTGGGAAGATTAGGTAAGGGTTGTAAACCTAATGCCCTGGATAAAAGCAGGACTCTATTGAAAATGAGGTATTGCATCTCAACTTGTTTGACTAAGGTATCCCCCCAAAAGATAACTCCAAATTAGTTCATATGCTTTCATACTGAATACAGTAGCTCTTTGCAAACATTTTGCATTGTAAGCTGCAATTTTCATGGTTGTATAGCTGATTGAGCACTGTAACTTTAGCAGTGTGTAAATAATGTTAATTACTCATTCTGATTAAATATTTACAAAGAAGAATCAGGCTCTCTGCTCAATACTTTTTTTGTTTTACAGTTGTCAGCACTCCATAGTTTCTCAAGGGTTACTTTCCCAAATCTTTCAGGATATAGTAAATAAGTAAGTAAATAAAAATGTATTTGTTTAAAGCCCCATCCCAGAGGATCTGGGTGCTGTACAGGCAGGTAGGAAAACATACATCAATAATAAGCATAAAGCAAATGACAATAATAATAAAATAAATTAACAATTAAATCCTAAGTTAAAATAAATAGAGCAGCAGTTGACCAGTTCTTAACTATAAGCAGTTTTCAAATGCTTTTTTAAAAAGATGCACATCTGACCACTGCTTAAAAACCTGCACCGATGGTGCCTCCCTCAAGGATCTTGGTAGCGAGTTCCACAACACTGAACCTGCCACCTCAAATGAGCGATCATCAGAGGGCTTCAGGCAGGCCCTGGGAACAACTAGGAGGCCCATGGTGGAGGGGCAAAGTGAGTGCATAGGATGTTCAGGAGTCAGGAGGTAATTTAGGTAACTAGGCCCGACCCATGTAGGGCCTTGTAGGTGAGCAAGCCCACCTTGAAGATGATTCTCCTCCTAACCGGCAGCCATTACAGTTTGCACAGAACGAGGGTCACATGACAGGACCTCGGAAGACAGCAAAGAACCCCTCCATTGACCAAAAGGTACAGAGCATTGCAGTAGTCAAGCCTAGATGTCACAAAGTTGTGTACTAGTGAGGGCAGGTCATCAGTCGGAATCAAGACATTAATCCAGGCAACATTCTTCAAGTGGTAAAAACCACTTCTGATGTCGGACAACGCCTGAGCCTCAAGTGTCAGTCCATCATCAAGGATGATGTCCAGATTTTTCACCTTGGTGGATGCCACCAAAGAAGTGGGGCCAAGGAATAATCCTGTTCCCATTCCAGCAGCACCCACATCCTGCTGACAACTAGGTTCAATCACCAGCACCTCTGTCTTATCTGGATTGAGTTTTAGCCAACTGGTAGACATCCAGTCCTGGATCTCAGCCAGACATTTGTTCAGTACCTCCATGACAGCACCTGTCTCATGTGCAAATGACATGTACAGTTGGGTGTCATCTGCATAAGTGTGAAAACCAAAGCTGTACTGTCTAATGATCTCACCCAGGGCAAGCATGTGCACCACGAACAATGCAGGTGACAGCATCAAGCTCTGGGGAACTCCACATGGTAGGGACTTTGGGTAGGATGAGAAACTCTCCAACACCACCTTCTGCATTCTGCCTGTGAGAAAGGACTCAAACCAGTTGATGACAGTACCTGTGACTCCATGGAGCCCCTTTAGGTGATCCAGCATCACTGTGTGATCGACAGTGTCAAATGCTGAGTAGCGATCTAGGAGAATGAGTATTGACTGCTCTCCTCTATTTCTCACCCTGAGGAGATCATTCTGCACTCTGACTAGCGTCATTTCAGTGCTATGTCTTGACCTAAACCCCAACTGGAAGGGATCATACTGTAGATGTTTTGGGTGGTGAGGTGTGCTTCGAGCTGCAGGGCCACCACCTTATCAAAAACCTTACCCAGAAATGGAGATGTCAGGGTTGAGAGATGATTTCTTAAGGAGGGGTCCCACCAGAGTGCTAGGAAAACAACCCTCTGAAAGCAAACACTGGACAATCTCAGCAAACACTGGGCATATGGACTCAACATATCCCACTAAGAGATGAGTCAGGCCTGGGTTCAGTTTGTGTGAGCCACAGCTTCAACATCACCTTGCAGACCTCAGCCACCTCAACCAGCCTAAACTTGCTCCAGACAATAGGAGTGCCTCTGGACATGCACAGCTCACCACCACAAAGCTATAGTTGCCCCATCGGGGAGATCCCAGCCCTAATGAAGGACACCCTGTCAGAGAAAAACAGAGCAAACTCCTTACACTGAGTGGCTAAAAATGCTTTTATCAGCTGTAGACAGGCAGTGTGGAGAAGTCTGTCCACAGTATGTAAAAGCAGAGCTGGTCTTTTCCTCCCTGCAGCAATCTCCCTGGACAGGAACACTGCCTTCTTATGATTGATTGCCCTTTGATATTCACCGTAGTGAACTAAAGCCAGTTTGCCCCCTCAGACCGAGCCCTCTGCCAACAATGCTCCAACCTCCGACCCCTGGTCTTCATCTCCTTGAGAGCCCCATTGAACAATGGGGGCTTCAAGCCAAAGGACCTGGGTTGTACATGCATTGGTGCAATAGAATCGAGCACCTTGGCAACAACCTCATTACAGGCTGCAGCTGCCTCACCCGAACCTGCCGAATATGCAGCATTCACACCAGATAGTTCCATTATTGCCATCAGTCCCTCTGGGGATAACCCCTTCAAAGGGCAGTAACAGACCATCTCCACAAGGGAAGGACTAACAGGGGGGCCCCGAATGAAAAACTCACTGTGCAATGGTCTGACCAAATGACCAGATCAATCCTGAGTTTGGAGACCTCAAGCCCCAGTGAGAACACCAAGTCCAAGGTAGGGCCATGGCTGTGGGTCGCAGAAGTAACAGCTTGTGCAAGGCCCAGTGAAGACATCAACTGGAGGAAGTCGTAACCAAACAGTGAATGTTTGTCATCAACCCAGGCATTGAAGTCACAAAGATCCAACCATCAGGGTGACTCCAAAACCTTCTCAGCCATGAAGTCCGCAGCTTCCTGCAGAAATTTCCCCTTGCACCCCGGAGGCTGGTATACAAGAAGGATTCTGCAGCCTGCACCTGGACCCCCTCACACGGCCACAAATTCAAATGACAAGGTGGAACCCACTCAGTGTCCAGAGAAGTTTAGGTCAGATCTAAAACAGATGGCCACACCCCCACCTCTGCATTCCCTCCTCAGGCAGTGCACTATGGAAAACCCGACCAGAACAGACACCTCCAATACTGGACCTCCGTCATCCCCCAGCCAAGCCTCTGTAATGCAAGCCAGATTGATTGAGGAAATCAAGGCCACAGTAACTGTGTTCTTGTTCCAAATCGATCTGGCATTTCATAGAGCCATCCAAAGGGGACTTGTGGAGTTTGCCGACCCAACGGCTATCTGGATGATGGAGAAGAAACTCCTCCACAGTTAATTTTTTTCTTCATCTGTTAAAACATGCAATTTCAGTTTAGTTAGTGGTGAAGTTAAAACATTTTCAGCATGTATGCCTTTAGATACTCTCTTGTTTTCTTCTGTTCAGTGGTATGTGCTATACGGGATGTGTTTTGATTGAATCTGCTCTGTACCCCATATTTTTCCTGTTTATTGCTGTCTGTTTGTTGTTGGGTTTTGTTTTGTTTTTAGATATTATGTTATGTCATTTCCTTTTATCTCAACACTGATTAGTGTGCAACACTGCACATTGGAACTGACACCATAGAATGCCCATGAAACACAAAAACTGATAGCAGTAGCATACAATTAGTGTTAGGGGAGAGGACTGTGGTGAAATTCAGTCAGCGGTAATAATGGATATCAATAAATAATTGGTTTAACAAAAAAGCCAAAGCACATTAGATGATTGAATGCTGTTGAAAAGGAGGAATAAACTATTATTTAAAAATGTCCTCCTCTTACCTTTCAGCAATATCTACTGACACATCAATGTTTAAAGAGTCAATATGGATATAATAATTTTTGCTACAACAACAGTTTGGTATTTCATCTGGAGATATTTCCTCCACCCTTTTATTACTGGGACCTATCACTTCCCTCTAGATGGTTACCTATCTGCATCATTCATGATGATAACTAGGTAGGCAAGTGATTATCTCTACAGCGTACAGTAATGCTGCTCCTGGCAGGCCAGCAGGGGAAATCGTATAGTGACTAGTACAGTGCTCCCTTGATTCTAAAGTCTGACACATCCCTGGTACAATGTGCTTGAGCTCAAGTTCCTCCCAAACCTGGAACTTGCAGTTGGCAGCAATACACTTATGTACCATAACATCAAAACTACATACAGAGGACCTTGCCTACTAAGGACCTCTTGAGGATTAAAGCATCTGTCCTTAATAGAAATGTGTTCATAATATGCAGGTTTTACATTACTGAAGAAACTGTAGTCAGGACTACAAGAAATCCCATAATATTGTGATGTTTTTAATATGCAGTGTCCTTCAAACACAAGTTTTGCTGTGCCGTTTGAATGTTTGAATGCAATGTTATAACAAAGAAAACAAAATCAAAAACAAAACAGAAAAAAACTTTTGTTATTACATTCCAATGCATATGGATTAGAAGAAAGGTTATTCCCATGGGCAAAAGAAGTCCCTCATATTTTATGGATGGACACATGTTCCCTTCAATTCCATCCACATGCTGCACTTATTCTTCCTGTCCAAGGGAGGCAGATCTGTACAGTTGTTAGAGCACAGACCTGTGAATGAGGAGTCTGCAAACTGGCATCCCACTAGAGCCGCTGACTCACTGTTAGAGATGTTGTGAAATTAAACTTTGCCTGTGAAATTCCACCAAAACGGGCAATTTCACCTTGCAAAATATTTTAAATAATTCGGCTGTTCTGCAAAATATTTTGTGGAATTTCAACTACAAAATTCACCTGCAAAATGTGAAATTTCACTTGAAAACATCGAACTTTCACCCACAAGTGGTGAATTTTGCCATTTCGTGGGTGAAATTTCGCAATCTGTGGGTGAAATTCCTCAGTTCACTTATGCAAAAAAGTTCACAAAATGGCTGAATTACACAAAATATTTCTCATTACAAAATTCAGCAGTTTTGCACATCTCTACTCACTGTATAACTTAGGGCAGGTCGCTTGACCTCACTGTGCTTCAATCAAATGAGCTGTATGAAACCGAGAGCAGCAGATCCCCTGAAAAGGAAGCAATGCATCCCAGCTGGTCTGCTCTGGGGAAGTAAACTGTTTGTATTTTTTAGCTACCTCTGATAATTGCACTCCACTGGGAAACAAAAAATAAATGGCTGAGATGCTTCCACAGCACCGAGTCCACCCATTTTGTGATACTGCATAAACACAGAAATGATTTCTGTTCCACTAGGCAAGAGATATACATTTCAAATGTGTGTCCCTTAAGTCTGATGGAGGATGAATAAGAAATGGGAAAAAAAACTGAGACAGCATCTCTTTAATGCCGACTCTACATTTTATAACTGTTCTAACAATGAGCATGCAGTTTCCCTTTTATGATTCTGTGTGTACTTAGCTATGGACCACAGAGAATGTAACTTCTGAACATCAAGAAACAGATCAAAGGCAGAGAAGTTTTAGTGCTGGTGCTCTTTGCACAGGCCTTCCTTATAGCTGCCAGCTCTAGATGAAGCTATATACTGTACACATATAATGGTATAATGGTACCAGTAGCTAGAGTTCAGAGGGTTTGTAGCTAATGGCCTTTTTAGGCTAGTTTGATAAAGGGTAGAAAACAGTAATATCATCGAGAACTGGCTGCCTTTGACTTTGAACTGAACTGAATTTATTAATAGGGAAAAAAAAAATTTAGGCACAAGTACCTATTTTCAAGGGTAGCCCAGTCAAATTGCAGTACAACACATTACATATAATACAATAACAATTAAACAGTATACAAATAGCATGTCACAAGATATGTAAAGTCATATTACAATAAAATAAGAAAACTCTTAGAGGCAGCTGCACATCTCATAGTCATTTAAGTGCATTCTCAATGCAGTTCTAAATTGCCCTAGGCATTTAAGGATGGAATTGGCGGAGGTCCTCTGGGTCACGTTGGTCATGCAGACTGGAGAGGCAATACACCTGAAAGTGGTCTACAGGCCACTAAATCAAGTGGAGAAACATAGAAACATAATGTAGATGGCCGGCCCGCCGGCGCAGCGGTGGGATTTCCGCTTGCGACGCCGGCGACCAGGGTTCAGGAACAGACCCAGATCGTCGGAGGGCCGGCCAGGGGGAGAAGGATTGAGTGTCCGAAGGGCAGCTCTCCTTCTCTGGGGGGAGGGTGCGGGCAACATTCGGAGCTCTGGGGACTCCTGGCAGAGGCCGGGAGAACTCACGCTGCCGACGTTCAAACAGGGGGGTGGGAGGCGGGCGGACGCTGGCATCATTGCACGTCCCCACCTCCTTGGGGGAGGGAATATGGGAGGGAACAAAATCCCACATCTTGCATCTCAGTGACGCTCTGCCCCAGGAAAGCCCTGATTGGCCACCGGAGCCATTCCCCCAACCAGTCACAGTTCAGCGGTCCGATGGGGGGTCAGAATGCAAGCCTCTCTGGGGTAAGCCAGGATGACCGGGAGATGGCAATTTCTGGTGGCTGGGGCTCCAGGGGTCCGTGACCAGAGTCGATGGTCGACGAGAGGCGTGGGGAAAAAATAGGAAAATACAAAAAAAAAAAAAAGAAACATAATGTAGATTTTGATGGCAGATAAGGACCACTTGGCCCACATAGACTGCTCATTTCCTTACCTATTGGATAAGCTGTAGATCCTAGCTAACCAACAGCCTACTTCTTCCTACCCCCACCACCAGAAATGCCTTATGTCTGTCCCATGCATTCTTGAATTCCCCCACTGTTTTTGACCCCATAACCTCCTCAGGAAGTCTGTTCCATGCGTCCCAATTGACTTTTCTGTATTGGTGTTTACCTCACTAACTACCTTGATAGCAATAGCACTTTTTTAATAGCCTAATGTCCAAACCATCACATCCTACTCTTGTTTTTGTATTAATTTTGTTTAGATATTTAACTACTTCCCTTTCAGAAATGTGCCTGAAATAAAATTCCATATCAGACATGAACTCCCACCTTACTTTACCATTTACATCACTTAATGTATTTGCTGTAGATGATACTGAACTAAATAAAAGTATTGAAGAGCAACTCTCTATTGTATTAAAATGCTTAAAACCACTAGAATAACTCCAATTACGGTATGTTTTAAGTAGTATTGCTTTCTAGTTATTCTTTAACTTCCCCTGCTGTTAGTCTACTAAATATTGTAGATGACGCAGCACTTATTTCATATAGAATAGTGGATGGTCGCCCATCCACAACAAGGCTGTGTTTCCCTCGAGGGAGTTGATGGCATCATCGAGACCTCGAGAGCGATGCTCCAGAGGTCTCCCTAATGTCATCCACTCCCGAGAGGGAAACAGCCTTAGTTGTGGATGGGCGACCATCCACTGTTTTATATAGTATATGGTTAGGGCTTATTGTTGATGAACATTTTTTCGTTTCCGTTGCTGGCTTGTTTTACTGTCATGTTTCTCACTTGGGCATCTCCCCGCTCCCACTCACTTCAAATTTGCCCCGCTCTTGCTTCCACTCGCTCCTGCTTCTCCCTGCTCCCGCTGGCACTTGTTTCACTTGTCGCTGCTTCTGCTCCCTCCGGTGTCAGCATTAGTACTTTTAAAATAAAAAAAAATCACTTTTGTGACACGGAGCGATGGTAGTTTCTCGTGTCAAAATGGGCAGAGTCCTCTACTCGGTGCTCGCTAAACTGCTGCCGCCATGTTTTCAATATTTTCTTATGTTGAGCTTGGTAGTATGAGCCAATCAAAAGGCAGTTCAAAGCTAAAAGTTGTTGTACTATCGTTCTGATGTCACGTTGATGGTACAACAACTTTTTTGACCTTTGAACTGCCCTACAACAAGATTTAGAAAGCCACCAGTGTTCATCAACAATAAGCCTAACCATATACTATAGAGTCTTTCAAACTATATCTGACTCTCCCCTGCTAACCACACAATTGCTGTTTGTGACATCAGAGTCTGTTGTCTGGTGAGCAATATGACATCATAAAGGCATTATGAGGTTAACAGGGGAGAGGCAAATGCTTTCAAATGCTTTCTATACAGATTGCTTAGATGAACTACCAAGAGGTACTGTAAATCTCAGAAAGGAACATTGAAAATGGAAAAAAAAATGACTTCTCTAGTAAATTGTAACAGCTGAAACATCTTATTAAAGAAAGCACATGCTAATGTGTAGAGTTGCTCTTTAAATTCGTTGGCAATATCAAAAGTATCAACCAGCTTACTACCTTCACTCTATACAACTTTGTATATAGACTTTTTTATTCCTCTCCGAAACTTGATTTATGCTTTCTCAAAAATGTTTGGGGTGGGTGACTTACTCCCTTTTCATATGCTGAAAATAATCAGCCTTGGCTTTCTGAACTATCAGTTTATCCTTTTTATGTAACTGTTTATATATTATTTTGTCCCTGTCTTTTTCCTCTTTCCCTCATTAGCTGTTTATCTTCCACTGTTAGCCAATTTAAGCAACCCCCTCTTTTTTCCTTTGTGTCCTTACTGGTGTAAACCTATTATACACTTTTATAAATTCAGTGAAAAAATTATTTAAGGTCAAATTTACTGAAGGAATATAATCCATACAGGAGCATTCAACATCACATATTGCCTGCTTAAAAGCTGATATTTTATCATTTTAAAATGTCCTAAAACTAACTACTTGTGGTTTTGACCTCGCCATCCTCATAGTCCACTTGCATAATATGGGTGAATGATCACTAAGATCATTCAGAAGTATTGCAATTTGTTTTAACATTTTTACAATTTGACACTAGGACCCAATCCAATAAAGTACCCCTATAAGTTTTATAATTCATCCTAGTAGTCTCCCTTACCACCTGCATCAAGTTTAAGGCAGCTATTTTATCTCTAATCCCATTTTTAGTGTCTTTTGACCAATCATTATTAAAATCACTAGACAATATTTTTCTTGTGTGATTCCCATTTAATTGTACTACATATTCACTAAAACAACTGATGTAGTAACAATGTAGTAGTAATAGTTTTTATTCATGAAACAATGAACAAGGTAGTTCTCATTGAGCTTAAGCTCATTTACAAGGGATACCATAGTCTCTAATATCCTGGTTACAATGGGATAAAATACACGCAATAACAATTACAAAATAATATAATAAATAGCATGTTTGGCACACCAATAGTCCACTGAAAAAATGAACACCCCATAATTAATTATGGACATGCAACGGCAAGTACTTTCCAACTTGGAATAAATATTGAGTGTTTGTCAGACTATCTATGACAAGGAGCACTATCCAAAATCAAAGGTTGAGCAGCATACTTTTGGTGATAAAGTTTGCAGGACAAACCAATCCATAATTTTATTCCAGCAGACTTGCTTATTTTGCAGTCTCAGATGTCTTGGTAAACTATTCCAGGACTGGGGATCTCGGTAATAAAAGGAAGAGCATCCTATTTTAGATCTCATAAAACAGATCTCATATTCAATGGTGGTTGTTGACCTTAACCTGGTTTTAGTAGATTTCAAATTCTCATTGTCACACATGTAATCTGGACACTTTTTTTAATAACAAGCATCAAGCTTACTGAATGTAGTTGTCTTCTCTGTGCCAAGTGTAACCAGTTCAATTCCTTATATAAATTGCAATGATATGTGTGCTAAAGGGCACCCAGGATGTACATGACAATGCAATTATATAATACATCTATCCTTTCCATTGATACCAGTCTCACTAAACTTTAGAGGAGTATACAGCATGTTACCCCAACAACTAATTTTTTAATCCCTCCCACAACCAATGTAACTGCCAAAAATTCACATTCTGGTTTGCTTTCAGAGATAGTAACATTGTCTATTAACAGGTGATCTTTTACATACATTATACAACCTGCAGTCCTCCTTAGTAGTAGTAGCAGTAGTAAAAACCTTAATTCATTTAGAATGAATCAGAGGCTCAACTGAGACAAGCTCATTTTCAAGTGAGGTCCTTAGTACCAAAGCTAGTTCCAATATATAAACAATTATTCATATAGACATACAATACAGAATAAATAGTAATAAACATATCCAGGGATATCCAGACAAAATATTGAATGATATTCTAACACCATCTCGGCATCATCTGTTTTGGAGGTCAGTCATGTTTCAATTACTAAAATAACATCAAGGGCCCGATTCCCAAAAGCCAGATATTGACAAAAAGTGCCTGTGTCACACAGCAGTGTCACAAGGGGCACCTGTCATCAAAACATGCGGCTTTCACAATTCTCAAAGGCCCCCTTGGACCAGTGCACTAGACCAGCCCTGTGCCAGGTCTGCGCCAAGAAGCTGGGTGCAACAGGGCACTAGGGGGCTTGTGGCAGATGCAAGCTGCCATATCGCATAATTCAGGATTCTCTAAACCCTCCCAGAAGGCACACTTCTACAGAAAGTACCACTAGACCAGCCAGGGCTGGTCTAAGGGTACTTAGAAGTGTTTCCTCTGGGAGGATTTAGTATACTTGTGTCAACCCAGGAGCCCTCACTGGGAGGGGAGAAACATGTGCCATATTCCCCTCTCCCCAGCCCCAATCCATAGGTGAATAAAATAAAACAGTTCTCTGGTGGGTAGTGGTTCCCTCCCCAATCCCTGATGTCCCCTGTATGTGTAAATAACTCTATGGCATCCACTGGTTCCCTCCCCCTTAGCCCCATAAAATGTGAAATGAACATCCCCTCCCTGGTGTCTAGTGGATCCCTCTCCATATCAATGATCCCCAACAGTATGTGACTTATAATGCATTCCCTGGTGGCTAGAGGTTCCCCCTCCCCATCCCTGAGCACCCTGTCCAACAATACCCAACAGTCCCTGGTGTCTAGGGGATCATCCCACCCCAGCAGATAGTGCCCCACCACCCCACTCTCCCATCCCATCACTGTGCTGGTGACCGGGACAGCCCTCTACTCTCCACCATGGCTGGCTACTGACTAAGCTGTCAAAAAGTGCATACTATAACAGCTGATTGTACAGTCAGGGTGGGGGGTGCAATTGGTGGAGGACCATTTTTCCTTTACAGGGGAATAAAAAAAACACTGATGGAACATCTTCTTTATCACAGGAAGGAAACCCAAAAGGGGGAGCCACTAGCCACCAGGGATACAAGCACCAATGACACTGATGGCCATCAGAGGGTGGGGGGTGCCACTAGACACCGGGGAAACATTTTCCAATAATACAGATGACACTCAGAGGGTGGGGGGGGTAGCAGTAGATACCAGGGAAAAATATAATAAAAAAATCTTTAAAAAATACTGGAGCAACAATGGAAGTGTGGGAGGGCACCACTAGACACCAGGGATAAATAACAGAACAAGGGGCATGGAAACTGGAGGATACCACTAAACACCAGGGAAAATGAAGAAAACTAACAGGAAAAATGACCAAATACTAGAAGTGTGTGAAAAAAAACTTTCACTGGTAGAATTTCAGTGAAAGTCAGACCGGCTTCTGCAAAGTTCGGAAATCCATTTCCGAACTTTTGCAGAAATTCCACCTGCCCTGCACCCTACAGTAAATTACTTCCCTGGTGTCTAGTGCCCCCCTGCTGGTTGCCAATCACCACCCAATGTCATTAAATTACTTCCCTCATGTCTAGTCTAGTCTCCCCCCCTGCAGTCACCAATTGCCACCCGAAGTACAAAAATGCCCTGGTGGCTGGGTCCTTCCCCCACCTGATCATCCCCTGCATACCTAAAATAAAATCCCAGATGGCTAGTGGTTCCTTCCCCCACCCAATCACCCACCCCATATTTTAAAAGAAATCTCTGATGGCTAGCGGTCCCTACCCCTAATTGATCACCCACCCAACCAGGACATCATGCCTTGGTGTCCAGTGTTAGCACCCCATCCCGATCCCTGCCCTGCATAGTAAAAAAATAAACATTTTTCCCTGGTGGTCTAGTGAACACCCCCTCCATATCCCCAATCCCTAGTCAGTGAGTTAGAATTGCATTCCCTGGTGGTCTAGTGCACACCATGCCACCCCCCCCACACTGGCAGGTAGTGTCCCACCACCCCACTCCCCATCCCAAACCTGAGCTTTTTCATGCCAAGGGATCCTTTTTTGTTTGATACTTTCATTGAAATGAAAAAGGATCCCTTGGCACGAAAAAGGATTTCGGACTTAGCCATTTTCTGATTTTTTTTTTTTTTCATGCCAAAGGATCCTTTTTTGTTTGATCAAAAGTATCAAATGAAACAGGTTCCCTTGGCATGAAAAAACAGTGGGGAAAAAGATGTTGTACAAAATCCTTTCTCATGACAAGGGATCCTTTTTTGTTCAAATGAAAATGGACTCACAAAAAAAGGAAAAAAAAATTAAGTCTGAAATCCTGTTTTGTGAGTTGTAATATTTTTTCATTTGAACAAATAAGAAATCACAAAAAAGGATCTTAGAGAGTGATGCAAAAGGATTTAAAATACAAAATAAAAGACATTCTGGGGTTATTTTACCACCAGAGAAATTAAGAATGCAGCTAATGGCATCACAATGAGCAACATGCATGTTTTTGTGTGTTTCCAGGATGTCATCTTTTGGAATTTTGACATTTTTTTTTAAGAAAAGGGAAACAAGATGGATGAAAATGAGAGAGGATTTTTTCTTATGAAAAAGGATTTGCCCCTAATGACAAAGAATCCTTTTTCATTAAACAAATTATTTTTTCATTCCAAGAAGCTATCAGGAGATTGAAATACCCATTGAAAATAATGGAATTTAAACATTTTATAACTTTGGAATGGATAAATATTTTTTTCAACAAACAAGCAAACAGTACTTCTGTGGGCATGGCCCTTTCTACCCTGAAAATATGACATCAAAATTCCAAACCATCTGGGCGCAGCATGCTGACAAAAAAAACTGTGAAAAAGGGGGAATGTTTAGATATTTCACTATGCGGAGCTCAGAATCCACACATCTGACTAGAACGAAACCTGACATATCAAGAGTTCTACCCCATGAGACTGTACATGCAAAATGTTGTACAAATCTGTTGAATGATTGTAAAGATCATTTGAGGTTTAACATATGAAGCCCTGCTCAACCATAACTATAGGGGCACTACTGCGTCAGTATAATACATGTATATCTTCATTGCAAAACACTCCATTAATGCATCATTTAGGGTTAAATCAACAAAAGTAGGGAATGTGCTGTTAGGGTTCCCAAGCCTAACACCCCCCCCCATCCTACAGGTGGCAAACCAGGCATGGGGTGTGCCTTGGGGTTCTCAAGCCAAATGCTCACCCCTTCCATCAGTAAAGAAGCTGAGATGTGTACACTGTATGATAATGGGGTGACCATTAGGCTTGAGAACTCTAAGGCACACCCCATGCCTGGTTTTCTACTTGCAGGGTTGGAGGGGGTGTTAGGATTGGGCACCCTAACAGCACATTTCCCTACTTTTGTTGCTTTAACCCAAACTGATGCATTAACAGAGTTTTTTTGCAAAGAATTTCCTTACTTTTTGAGATAATATAATCATATATGATTTGGCTGTTGAAGCGCAGTGTCCTCAAGACCCTGGGCTCCCAACTCTCCATAGATGCATACATGTATGTTGCTGCGGAAGCATTCTAGCCAGAACAGCAACCAAATTGTCAGCATAGCCTTGTTATTACCCACCTTATGAACACTGGGCTAAGAATTTTCAAATCCCTGACTAAACGTCATTCCATGCCACTGCAACGTCATTCCACACCACAGGTGAGAAAACTCATTTTGGCCAGGATTTGAAAAATGACAGCTGTCAAATTCATGAGGTGGTGTAAAAAATAGCTATTTTGAAAATTTGGGGTGAAAATATTTAAAATTACCAAAGGTACGAGCCAGCATAGTTAAACTTAAACACATGTGTAGAATTTTGCAATTTTTACATATTTTGACCCCAAATCTTCAACATAACCTTCTTATGACCCCACATCATGAACATAGGCAGTAAAATTTTCAAATCATGCCCAAAAGGTGATTTTGCCAAGTGACCATGAAAACGCCTTTTGGGATGGATTTGCAAAATTCCACTGACATTGTCCATGAGGTGACATATCCAAAAGGCCATGTTGAAAATTTGGTGTCAACATATGAAAAAATTGCCAAGTTATGCATCAAAGTTAAAAACCAAACTGAAATACATTGAACCTCATTTACCTTAGTTTCTCATATTGTAGTCGTTGGTTCCAGCAGCAAGACGTGTCTGATCGAAAAACAGATCTTCACTCTATCACCTGTTCAGGTAAGTGAGGGTGTGTGGAGATGTGCTGGGGGTGTGGGGCGATGGGTGCTGAGTGAGATGTGTGGTTGGGGGGTCAGATTGTCAAGGGGCTGTTTTCTATTTTTCTAGGAAAAAAACATGGAAACAGGAAAATAAAATGGGGACAGCAATTGGAGGGTTGGGGTGCCACTAGAAACCAGGGAAACAGAAAAAAAAACAAGGACAGCAATCGGGGGGTTAACTAGTTTACCATCCAGATTTAGAGCTCTGGAAAGAGACACATGTGGATTTGGTCCTAACTCATCTGCCAGTATTGTGTCATTCAACAAAATAGACTAGCATTCCTTCACTAGACCACCCACTTGTTCTGACAGCTTTTTATAGTGAGTGACAAAACATACAGGTTCTTTTTCATTATGTTTCAGTTTTAACAGAGTACTTCTATCTCTATTTCTAGCTTTTTCATAAGTGTACTGTATAACCCCTATCCAAAAACCTTGTGAACAGCTCCCTGCTCTACTGTTCAAAATTCTGGCCAGTAGTAAAATTCCACCTAATCCATAGGAGTGGTCCATATGGAATGGAATTGATGAGGGACCTGTGGTGGGCACTGTCTGTCCTAAGCAGGCTGTTGGTAGCAGCTGATTTCCTACAGCCAAGAGTTCATACTCTGTTATCTGTGTCAGTTATTAGTGTGATTTCAAGAAAATTAATTCCAAACTGCTCACAGTGTTTGTATATCTCAGATACATGTTATTATCTGAAAGTCAGCTCATTAATACCGCTGTCTCTTCCTCAATTCCTTTCCAAACACACATTATATCATCTATACAGAGGTACTATTAAATAATGTGATGTGCACTAAGTATGAATTTGTCAAGGGATTCAACACCACTGTCTTTTCCCAGAAACTGTGGAAGAGGTTGACAAATGATGGTGCTATGGCAGCCTCTGTGGTGGTGCAACATATTTGGAAGTAAAAAGAGTTATCAAACTCAAAACAGTTATTTCTGAGCACATAATCCAGGTCCTCCAAAATACAGGCGATGAAAAAGGAATCCTAAAGTGGATTAAATCTCAAGAAGTGCTCACAAGCTTTGATACCTGGCTTCATGATTAATGCAGATATATAGCAACTCCACATTTGTACCTACCCACAAAAATGAGGAATCCCACTTAAAGCCATTATACTTATCCAGGAATCCATTTTGTCATGGAGATGGGACCCCAGACGCATGACACAATTTCTAAAAACCGAGTCAATGCACTTGCATAAATTATCAGATAGGGATCCAATCCCTGCCATAACTGGATGTTCTGGTGGCTTCTCCAAGCATCTGTGGATTTCAGGAGACTATAAAATGTGGGAATGAGTATTTCTGCAATCTACCAAAATTCAAACTCATCCTCAGAGATCAGAGCACTCTCCCTCATTCAGTCCAGCAGATTTCAATGTTTTTTGTAAAAGATGGCAATGAGGTCAGACAGTAGTAGACTATAGCTAGACTCATTGTTCAACAAATTAAGTGCAGCCTCTGTTTCAGTCATAACGACCACAATTTTCCCTTTATCTGCTTTCTTTATATAAAATACCAGTTGATTTTTTTCAAGCTGTCTAAAGCAGACAGTTCTTACAACAAGCAGAGGGGAGATTTGCAGGGAACAACTTTTCAGTTTCTCTCAGGATTACGTTTTCAGAACACTAATAGCCCAAGCATTAGTGTAAGGGCAAAACTGTGACTTAGATTTAAAAATAGACCGCCTAATGACACTAATATTTTTTACTAACATCATACACATACTCTGTACCACATTCAGTCTCAGCAGAGTCAGGTGGCTCATCATTACAAAGTGCCTCAACTATTGTCAAATTCTCAATTCAGGAAAAGCTGCTCACTACTGCTGCAGTGTCCACAATATAGTAAACTGAATCAAAAAACAACAAACCACAGCACTTGCCCCATGCCAGAGACTAAGATAACCACTTGGCACAATTCGATTTTGTGTCTGAATCCTTTACTAAATATTAAACCAGAATGTTGATAAAATCAAGCTTAAGAACACACTGCAATGTTTCACGTGCATGCACTTTTGCAAGAGGTTACTGTGGACCCTTGATAGTATCCCTCTTATATTAAAAAGCAGTCTTAAAGTGATAGCCACAGAATTTCAGCCACTTGTGAGGAATTTTTCAGTGCTCCCAAATCAAAAAGCAAAATATGAAGTACAAAGTTAATAAATATGCACAAACAGTTAACAAGTAAGTACATAGTGTAAATGCTAACTATTATTATAACAAAAAACCCATATTGAGTTACCTGGTAACAGATATGTCAGTAAGGTAGTACATTCCCAGTCAGGGAAGGTGCTATGCCTCTTTGGTTTTACAGAGTCCAGACCTGAAGCCTGTGTGTCAGCCAAAAGCTGAGAGATGGGGTCTGGACTCGTTAAGCACCACAGCTCTATCATTGTGGTAATATCTGCTTCTGTTTGTCAGCTGAATGGGGCAGAGCTACATAGGAAGTGACTTGGGAGTGGTAGTTCTTCCAGTGATCGTGGAGAACTACAGATAAAAGGAGAAGCCTGTATTTTATTGTGTGTGGACCTAGCAGGGCATAGTTAGGTTTCTGGATGTTTTAACAGGGCTGTGATAGCCTTTTAAATTCTTTTTAAGGCTTTTATTGGGCAGTGTGTGACCGCAACCCCAAAGAACACTTCCGGGTCATGGCACACATCAGGGAGCTGCAAGTGAGCAGTGCTGCACACAGAGACACGCGTGTCTCCGCACATGTTTAAGCATGTTTAGCATGGTAGTGGGAAGTGGGAGCCACAACATACTGGCTCTACCAGTAAGCAACAAATACTAATTTACCTATTTAGCAATTACTTGACTACTGTACTAAACTAGCATAACAGGATTAAATACTATGTAAAGAACTTAAACCACCAAGGTGGAAAGCTACATTGTAACCCTTAAAACAGGAGAACTGGTAATTAGATGTAAAGAATGTACTAAGTTTAGTGTGGGAGAGAGCACTGGCCTACAGTATCTGAATACACCTGCAGGCAGTGTATTGAAATAAAGGAACTGAAAGTTAAAATATTAGGACTTGAGTTGGATTTAAATTGTTACAAACAAGTTAAGCTGCTAGAAGGTTTCATTCAGGAGGTAAATGATAAAATGAAGGAAACAAATCAAAAAAGGGACAGGAATTGTGTTGATTTGGAAAATGACAGAAAATATCAGGCATGCACTAGCAAATACAAGAAAGGGAGGAGAGCAATGACATTTGGATTACACACAAGGAACTCATTTGTGCCTTTACAAAATATAATAGTGTGGAAACACAGGCTGATGAGTTACTTCAGATAGCTCAGAATGATTTTAGGGATGTAGCAGTTAATTGTAATAATAATAGGGGTGTACTAGACAATACTACAAATGAGGGACCAGTCACTCACCAGACACAGTTAATGACAATAGCAGCCCAAGAAACCAATAGTGATAGGGTGAAAAAATAATGAAATGGAGGTGGAAAGTCCCGTGAGTACTAACAATGAAGTAAGAGACAGAGTTTATATAATTGGGGACTCGATTATTAAGTATACGGATGCCTACACAACAAAGAATTTAAAAGAAACAGTAACTAGTATGTATTTACTAGGAGAAAAACTGTCTGATGTCTCTACCTTGTTACCAAAGATTGTAAAAAAACAAGGGGACAAACCTTTGATTATAATACATGAGGGTACAGATGACATGAAAGGCAAGGCATCTGACATTGTCCCACACAAAAGATTAATAGTCAAATTAACCAGCCTGTGAGTGGGTTCCAGGGTGGTAGCCTGGTTAAAACATTGGCTGGACAACAGGACACAGAAGGTAATTGTAAATGGAGTCCACTTTGAAGAAAGAGGGGTTACTAGTGGGGTACCGCAGGGTTCAGTACTGGGTCCAGTCCTTTTTAATGTCTGTATAAGTAACATTGCAGAGGGACTGGAAGGAAAAGTATGCCTCTTTGTAGATGACACAAAGATCTGCAACAGGGTTGATACACAAGGAGACATGGAAAGGACAAGAAGGGACTTGGCAAGGTTGGAGGAATGGTCAGAAGTATGGCAACTTGGATTTAATGCAAAGAAGTGCAAAATAATGCACCTGGGAAACAAAAACCCTGGGGAAGATTACACAATGGGGGGTTAGTAACAACAACAAAAATGGAAAGGGACCTGGGGGTAATCATATCAGATGACCTTAAAGTTGGCAAGCAATGTGAGAAGGCAGTAGGGAGGGCTGGGAGATATTGGGATGTATAGGGAGAGGCATCACCAGCAGAAAACAGGAAGTTGTTATCTCTCTGTACAGACAGTTGGTGAGACCCCATCTGGAGTACTGTGTCTGGTTCTGGAGATACCCAGCTCCGCAAGGACATAGACAGGATGGAGGCAGTTCAGAGGAGGGCAACTAAAATGATGCAGGGTCTGCAAGGGAAGCCATGCAAGGAGAGACTAAAGGAGATTAATATGTATACCCTTGAGGAAAGGAGGGAGAGGGGGACATGATAGAAATGTTTAAGTACCTCAGTGGAATCTACAAAGTTCAAGAGGGTAGCATCTTTCAGAAAAAGAGATGTGCAAGAACAAGGGGACACAATTTGAAGATAGAGGAGGGACGGCTCAGCGGCAATGTGAGGAAGTATTTTTTCACAGAGAGGGTGGTGGATGCATGGAACAGCCTTCCTGAGGAGGTTGTGGGGTCTAAAACTGTGGGAGAATTCAAGAATGAATGGGACAGACATAAGGCAATTTTTGTGAGGGTTAGGAAGAAATAGGCTGTTGGTTAAATAGGATCTGCAGCTTATCCTCTAGATAGGGAAATGGGCAGACTAGATGGGCCAAGCGGTCCTTATCTGCCATCAAAGTCTATGTTTCTATGAAATCTACTAGAGAAGATCAGATGTTCCTTGATTTCATAACTATAGAAAAACAAATTAGAGAGGTAAATGGCCCTTTAGTATTTTTTGGTGATTTTGCCAGTATCAAAGGCTGGTGCGAAACTAAATTGGAAGATTTGTAGAGTAAATAATTGGTTGAGAAGATGGAGCCTCATGAATAGATTTCATTGCATCAAATCTTGGGAAATCTTTGACAGTAATAAGTTTGTTTATAGTAAGGGTGGTTTACATTTGACTAGGAAGGGAAGTAAAGAACTGGGATAACTTTTTATGTCTCAAATAAATGAATATTTAAACTAACATTCAAGGGGATACAAAGTAGAGCAGGGCCAAAGAATGAAAATATGGTTATAGGGAAGTAGGGAAAGAGTCTGAACGCCAAAATCATTATTGGCCAAAAATTAAGAGTACTACTTATTAATGCTAGAAGCATTAAAAATAAGATAGATGAGCTCAGGCACATAATACTAAGGGACAATAGTGATGTCTATCAAATAAAGATATTATTATATATGTGATATAACTGAAACATGGCTGAGACAAGATGGCTGGGTAGACGAGATAGAGGGATATGACTTTTTTCATAAGGCAAGACTGGACAAACATGGGGGAAGTGTAGGATTATACATAGTGTCACACTTAAAAGCCCATGTTCTAGACCACAATGATGCTGAGTATGCAAGTGTTGAACAATTATAGATAAAACTTAACACAGGAAAAAAGTCTATCCTGTTCAGTTTGTGCTATAGATCTCCCAATTTAAGTGAATCAGAGAATATACAATTCTTAAACATGATAGATGGTATGCAAATGACAGATAACACCATCTTGATGGGAGATTTCAATTTCCCTAATATATCATGGGACTGCATACAGGGTAAACATAGGGTGGAGAACCTATTTATTGAAATATGCATGAACAATTGTTTTGAGCAACATGTGAAGGAAAATACTAAGGATAACCATATCTTGGACTTAATACTCAATAATATGGAGGGAGCTATAAAAGATGTGGAAGTCATACAGCCCCTAAGAACTAGTGACCATAATATGGGTAAATGTGTTATATTAAATGAAACAGTCAAGGTGGTAGGGAGCATGAAAATAAAAAAATTTGCAAAGGCAGATTATGCTGAAATCAAACAGCAGCTGTGGGGTGTGGATTGTAAAGAGGAGCTTGCCAAACTACCCTTAGAAGAGGCATGGGAGAAAGAAATACCACACTACAGACTAGTATCAGTGACTTTGTTCTGGAAATAGAAAAGTACTATAAAAATGGGAGAGTTCCTAAATGGTTTAATAAGCAAATTTGTAAAATGATAAACAAAAAGGAAAAGGCATATAAAAAGTAGAGGAGAAACCCTACTAGAGAAAGCTTGAACAATATAAAACCCTGGCAAACCAATGTAAAAAGGGAATAAGAAGAGTTAAGGCTAATGCAGAACTCGGTTTGGCTACAAATAAAAAAGAAAGCTGTAAACAATTTTATAATTACATTGGTAGCCTAAGGAGAAGTCATAACCAGTTAATAAATCTGAAAGATGGGGAAATAGTGGTACATAGGGAAGAAGATATGGTGAACATATTCAACAATTATTTCTTGATTGTCTGCCAAAGTCAGAATGGAGTAAAAACCACAATTAATGATGAAGTCAGGTAACTATTATGCTTCCGGATATAATAGCTGTCCAAGTTAATACAAAGTTAAGGAACTTAAATAAACACAAATCGGGTGGACCAGATAGATATTACCCATTATTTCTTAATAATCTGGCTGAGGAACTTGCAGAACCATTGTCAAGGTTCTTTAACAAAACTCTGAAGGAAGGTAAAGTGCTTCATGAATGGAGGGTAGCTCACATAACACTCATACATAAATCAGGGGAATGAGGCTAAGGTGGAGAATTATCGTCCCATCGATATAACGTCCATATTTGACAAACTTATGGAAGATTTCATTAAAGAATTCTTAGACTATAACTTAAAACAATTATGACTAGTGGATATAATGCAGCATAGTTTTGCTTCCAGTAAATCATGTGTCAGTAACTTGATGCACTTCTTTGAGCCAGTGAGTCAAGCCTTGGATCAGGGTCTACCGGATAATGTTGTGTATCTGGATTATGTCAAAGCATTCAGTTCAGTGTCTCATGAGATACTAATAAAAACCTTGTAAGAACTCAGGATTAATATGTTTCTTTTAAGGTGAATCATTTCATGGCTTACCGACAGGAAGCAAAGAGTGCAAATAAGGGGATACCTATCCTATCAGGGAAGAGTCAATAGTGGGTACCCCAGGGATTGATTCTGGGTCCCCTACTATTCACTATCCTGGTCTCCTCTATGCAGGCGTCTAAAGGAGTGTGCATCTGCAAGTATGCAGATGACACCAAAGTAGGTGCCATAGTAAATGATAAAAACTCAATATTAAATTTTTAGAGACAGTTAAACAGTTTGGAAATGTGGGCAAGGGAACAAAAACTAAGGTTTAATGAAGCCAAATGCAAAGTCATGCATTTTGGGTCAAATAATACTCAAGCACAATATTTTATAAATAATAAACTGATTGCTTGTACAAAAAAAACAAAAAAGACCTAGGGGTAGTAATAATAAATACCCAAAGTTTTGATAAGCATAATCTAGAGGCTGCAAATAGAGCTAATAGAACTATAGGTAATATTCTCAGAAATATCAAGAGCCAAAATAAAGAGGTCCTGGTACCTTTGTACCAATTCCTGGTCAGGTCTATTCTTGAGTATGGACCCCTCTCAGTGCTCCCCAAGCTATAGGAACAAGTATAAAAATAGAGCAGATCTAGAGAAGGTTCACCAGAAAGGACCATAATATAAAAGACCAAGAATATCTGGTCAGATTACAGTTGCTGGGGTTATACTCTATGACCTATCATAGGACAAGAGGTGATCTCTGCTATGTATACAATGCACTAACAAACTGTCTACTTTGGGAATCAGCAGGCTTGACCTGGAAAGAAAAGTCAGGAATAGAAATTAGGTCTTACCCCTGTCAATTTAGAGGTGAAAGGTACAACTCCATGAGAAGAAGAAGATGGTTTAACCAGCGGACAAGGACTTTATGGAATACATTTCCCCTTGAGGTAGTGAGCACTAGTAGTCTGACAACATTTAAGAGGCTACTTGGTGAACATATAGGAGATAAGAAATGGGATTTTTGTCCACTAAATAGTGGCAGGACCACATATGGCTCCAGTAGTTAATGGACCTGACCCCGTACTTATGAACCTATGAACCTATTAGAGAAAGGTAATACTTAATTTTGTCATTCAAGCCAAGCGGGCTTGTAGCATCAAGTTTAAGATCCAGAATGCTTTCTCTAGCAAGAACCAATCCATCCCTCCCCCACCCTAACCTTTTCAGTCCCACAAAGTTCCAACTGTGTTGTAATGCATCACCCAAATTAATTGCATGGGATACTGTACCATATTCCAGATTTTTATGCAAAACAGCCAGCATATGTTCTCCCACTCTCTCTTTAAATGTGTGCTTCATCTGACCAACATAGTAGGTACCATGCAAACTGGTGCCCATATAAATAACTGGTGTTGAATCACAGTGTATAATGTTTACCATTGTAGGGATTAGTAAAAGTATCCATATTAACAATTATGGGGGGGGGGTATGGATTTGTTTCTCACTAAGAGAGAAGCATTCCCCTTATGCATGCCCCTTGCATTGTGCTTTGTCAGGATTAATTGATGCTACCACATGTTTTAAATATATACAGTTCATTAAAAGGGATACCACCCAATTACAATGAAAGAGGATGACCAGTAAAAGTGCTAAGTAGTGCAACAGGGAAAAAAATAACAGGAACTAAAAATATTTATGTACAGTACACAAATACTCAATTTTTAGCACTTGAATGACTCCAAAGAAAGATTGCCTCTTGGTACATATGCTTGGCCTCCAACTATAGGTAAACTTGAGCCCTCTTGGGAACTGTAGCACAGAATAAAACAGTATAATCTATAGAGTGAAAAAAGATAGGAGATCACAATTTAATAATCCATCATGGCATAGATAGACATAAACTATTGCAGTATAGGAATAACAAGTGAATGTGTCCCTCATATAATAAATTCATAAAACAATCTGTCCCTCATCAAACATCAAGTAACAAGCATATACATCCTCTAACCCTGGTTCTTCTAAGGGGGAGTGTGATGCTCCTAGACAAACATGAATTTGGAGGTGAAGAATCTAAGGGCTTTGTCAATGTTGCCATCTGTAGAAATAGGGGACCAGCCGGTGGCTAACAGGTCAGTATGAAGGCAGAACAAATCCAGAGACTGGAAAGACCAGATCTGGATGAATTTTGGGGGAAATTTTGGACAATGTACACTATGCACACTGTGATTCAGCTGATCACCTAGATTAGGACTGCTCAAACACTGTACATGTAAAATGCCTCATAAAGTGGTTAGGTCTATTGTCTGTCTGCAGAATACTCCAGTTTCTCCTCAAATCTTAGTTAACTTACTTGAGTATACTGAGACTAGAGTTCATGTGGTGTTTGAACCAGTGACCTCCCAGTTTCCAAGCTTGTGCTCTAACCATTAGACCACACTGCCTGTTGTATGAGGGCTTCAGTTGTGCTTTTTTCAGTGTGCATGGGGGGATAATTTCTTCAGTGGAAATTAGCAAAATTCTGAATTTGTATATACCATATTATTCATATTGCTGGTTTTGTGGATTTGTGGGTAGTTCAGATTATTTTGCTGCTGTTGTAGTGTTTTTGACATAGTAACAGGCTGTTGAGAATTTATAGCAAGGTAGAAAATGAAGCCGAGCAAGTAAACTAAGCTGGAAGGACTTTTTTCTATTTTTTCTGGCACTAAGCTAGGGACTTTGTGGAATTAGAATACACTGTGGCCAGGAGGTGTGCTTACTTGCAGCAGAATACACAGGGATCAAACTAATGGGTATGATGGGTGATCTTTCATAGGCACACCAGGTCAGGAAATGAGGTAGAATGCATCCGAATGGTAGAGGAAGAGGAAGTATTAAAGGGGCACTTCCGTAACATTAGAGTCATACATTAGTGCATTTGTGCCACTCAGTGAAGTGCATAGGGACAACAGAAGACTAATCTGATAAGAAAAGGAAAGTGGCAGGGAATGCTGCTTTGAGACACTGGTTGGTAGAAAGAAGAGTCAGTATCTTGAAGGGGTAAAGAGTAGCTAACGGCTGTGCTTTTCTAAAGGTTGAGGAAAGTTGTGTGGTGTCTGCCAGATCCAAGGTAAGACCCTTCTTTACCATTTTTTTGGGTTAAGGTAAATAGCTGAGTGATTTATCCCAGCAAGGCAAGCAGAGGATAGCAGTCCAGTAAAATCAATTTAAACAGAGATATTTACACACAGGGAGAAGGCTGGGGTAGCTGGTTAGCTGCAGGGAGTGATGAGTAGCTATTTTCTGGAGGGTGCTCTGGATGAACGGTTGCTGCCCAGTGTGTAGGAGGTGTTGGGTTCTAGCTTCCAAGCAATCTGGTACAAGAGCTGAGATTCATCTCATGTGAAGTAGCACTGGGAGCAGTGTTAGGGTGCCTGCAGCTTAGTTTTAGAGGCTATGTACTATAAGACCTGGAATAGGAATGGAGGAGAATGCACAAGGAGGGGTAGACTTGGAGAGGGGGCAGCTGGGAGGGAATGGGACTCCATGCAACTACTAGAAATTGCTTTGAGCTACTATACTTGCTGAAACAGTTCATTTGGCATCCATCAACAAGAAGTTAGAAGCTGGTTCCTCTTAAGAGCCAGCTATATCTGAAGCATATGTGCTCAGGGAAGGAATGGCTAGCAGCAGCAGGAGGAAGAGGAGAGAATTAGTACTGGGAGATTCAGTAGTTATAGGGACTGAGCAGATAATGTGTGCTGTAAAACCAGGCACACACCACCAGCTAAGGCAAGATTGTAAATAGAATCTTCTTAGGGCATGGCAGCTCACCAGAGTTTGGATGGAGAAGCCTGATATAGTAATTCACTTACAGACCAATAACATGGCTAGGTATAATATAGTATAGAGAGCTTTAAGGATAGTATTGTGTGACAGACAGGATGTTTAAGGTAGCAGTAGAAACAGTAACCTTCTTGGAGGTGCTACTGGGGCTATGTGAGAAGAAAGAGTAGACAGAATAACATCTGGGAGTTTAACACTGAACTAAAGGTAGGGCGCATGGCAGTGACCAGCTGAGGGAAGCAACCAGGCAAAAGAAAAAGTATTTTAGAAGATATTATGGGGACCAGTCATCAGTTGCTAATAGGGAGAATATCAAGGGGACATTTGAAAAGGTAAAAGCAATGGAGAGGCAGGCCATGGAATTGAGAATTGCAAATTGGGGTTAACGAGAATAATTGAAATATTTCCTCAGATACATAAGGAAGAAAAACAAGAAGAGGGTATTGCAAGGATGAGGAAGGATGTGGTGTGTGTGTGTGTGTGTGTGTGTGTGTGTGTGTGTGTGTGTGTGTGTGTGTGTGTGTATATAGGATGATATAAGTAAGGTGATTATCCTTAACAACTTTTTTAGTGCCAAGTGTACCATAGAGGACTTGGGACCAGTACCTGAAAGCAGGGTAATATCCAGGATTCCTTGAAATTAAGGTTAGTGATTGGGTCAGTTTCCATGGAAAGGGTGAGCAAAGGGCAGTGAAATTTAAAAATAAACACATCCTCCTAAATGGATGGGATTCACCCAAGAATGCTTAAAGAGGCTAGCCTGGGTTTGGCAGCACCCCTAGAAAAACTGTTTATTTCTGTTTAACGTTTTTTTACAAACAGGGGAAGTTCCAGGATATTGAAGGGGAACAGATATGGTGCTGCTTCCCAGGATATGGGGGTAGGGAGATCCCCAGGAACTATAGACCAGCGAGCCTAATTTCCATAGTGGGGATTTATTATAAACTACTGCCAAAGAGCACAACAGTGAATGTCCGGAAGCAAATGTATTGCAGTATGGAAAGCAGCATGGGGTTGTTAGGTGTAGGTCCTGTCAAACAAATCTGACTGATTTCTTCAATTCTGTACCACAAACAGTGGACTGGGTCCAGGAAGTAGATATACTTTACCCAGATTTCAGTAAGGCCTTCGATTCTGTTCCACGCGAGAGGTTGGTAAAGAAGGTGAGGATTTTGGGCAAGGAGAAAAACAAATTAATAGGTAAGTTCTTGATGTAAAGAAGATTACCAGTGGCATATCACAGGAGTCTGTTCTAGGCCCATCAACATGTATATCAGAGACATATGTGAAGGGCTATAGGGCAAGGTGTGTCTTTTTGTGGATGACACCAGACTCTGCAATATGGTGGCTAGTGCAGTGGGTATACAGAATATGAAAGGGGGTGTATAATGGTTGGAAAATGTTCTAGCATATGCAAATAATGTTTCATGCCAGAAAATGCAAGGTCATGAATATTGGTTAAAGGAATCCAAAAGCAGAGCACTGGTGTAACAGTGGAGCAATAAAGGGAAGAAAGGGACTTAAGGGTTAATAATTAGTGACAACACAAGGCCACTTCCTAATGCAACAAAGCATATGGGAAAGCTATTACAATACTAGGCTGTATAGAGCAGAGCTTTAACAACTGCAGGAAGGAGGGGATCTTGGCACTATGTAGGCTTGTTATGAGGCCTCATCTTAAGTACTGCATTCAGTTCTGGAGTGCACACCTAAAATAGGACTGGGATAGACTGGAGATGATCCAGCAGAAAGCTTCAAAATGATCCAGAGACAACAGGTAAAATCATGAGAAAAGACTGGAGCATTTTAATATGTACTCTTCGGAGGCAAGAAGGGAGCGGTGGATACCATAGATACCTTAAAGTTTTTTCAAGGATAAAAGAGGATTGACCATTTTCAACTTTTCCAGGTGAATAGGAATTTGACTGCAAGGGATCATAACATTAAATTAGTGGGGGACAAACTCAAAAAGAACAGAGAGAGAGAGAGAGAGAGAGAGAGAAATAAAGAAAGAGAGATGGAGTACGTGTTGGACATGTGGAATAACTTGCCTAGTATTTGTCAATAAGGCACTGTTGCTGGGTTCAAAGCTGTCTTTAATAAATTCATAGGGCCTATTAAAGGGTAGAAATGAGGGAGATAAAGGGCAATAATTTCAAAGTAGGGTTCCAGAGCAGACTTGATTGACTCTGCTCTTATCTTCTCATACCTTTCTATGCTTCTATAATTATATGCATTCTAGGAGAATTTTAGTTAACAGAATGTTACAGGGGCATTGTTCACTTTTTGTGTAAGGATACTGTTTAAATTACAATTAAAATCTACTGTATTGTTTAACCAAATCTTGCGTTTTACTTATTGTTAAAGTTGGAGTCATTTTATAATCACAGTAAGACACTCCAGGGAGTGTCTTGTTGAGGGATAATAGTACTAGTTGGGTGGATGAAGGCACTCAGGGATGCCTCATGCCTCACAACACACCTAAGACATGCTATTATTCGACAATAAATGCCCACCCTGTCATGTATTGCTGATGTATAGCATACTGATTCACTACGTCTTTCAACACTTTTGTGGACGCATCCCAGACTAACATTGCAATAAGTAACCTGATAAATATATTTCTGAAATTGTTCTAAAAGAGGATTTCAGCAATGGATACTCCCTCCTCAACTCTTACTACCTGTGATGGCGTGTAGTAGCCCATTAAAGTTCACAGCCCATCAGACCCATTGACACACCACCCCTCTGTAGAACACTGAATATCTCTATTGTGGAAAGTATATGTGACCCAAATAAAAAGGTAAAAAAAGTTTAAGATTGTTTTCCTTTTCATTTTTGGCAAAAGAAGGAATTAAAAATTATGGTAGCCTGAATGTATGCAAGCAGGTGTTTGGGGATGGTAGGCACTTGAATCCCAATTGAAATCTTGCTTGCAATAATTGGCAGGATAAACCTTGGCTGCATGCTGCAAAACAGAAAGCTGATTGGACCTAATGAGTACATAAAACAGACAATAATAAAAGCCAGCGTTTGAACTGAATATTTGCATTGTGGCTTCCTTAAAGCAGTCATTCATGATACAAAAATTTAAATAACCAATTCAGTATAAACAAAGATATAAGGACCCCAATAGTCTAAAACTTTTATTTGATTTCCAAGACAAGTTTAGGGGCTTTAACATTTTAAAAATAACCATATTACTTTCCAGGCCTATCTTTGTAAAGCTATGTTGGATGAGGCAGTACTACAGTATGCTTTCAGTCACTGTACACATATATTCTTGCTTCACCTAGACACCTGCAATCTGAAGCCATCTTTTACAGTCAAACAAAGACCTCATGGAAGATTTTTCAAAAGTGGTGGGGCTGCTATCTTCCTTGCAGATGTACACTAATTACAAAACAATGTTTAAAATGGTTGCATTCTAATAGCAAATCAAAGGATGTCAAGACTACATGCAACAAATGATATGGTGCAAAATATCCCAACTACTTGCATGCACCCTAGCAACTGATGAAATGCCCAGGTTTTAATCCCCCAATCATTTCTTATTGGGTAATCCTGAGCAAGTGACTTAAAGGGACACTGTCAACCTGTTTTTCATTATATTATTTCTAGTTAAAAACCTACATTTTATGATTGCTTACCTTCTCTAAAATTCATTGATGTTGCTGTTTGTTTTATCTGTCTCCTTGTTTAGTAGAACTGAAATACATGCTAATGTATATTTATAAACAACCTTGTTTTGTTTACAATCCTGGATCTGTTCTTACTGAATACTTCCTGAGCATTAGAAACACACCCAAACAGTGCAGTCAGTCCTGGTGCAAGTGGCCTCCTAAACTCCCACTGCATCATTAGTAGCTAAACTATGTTGTGGGTGTTCCCAAGTGCAGGAAAGATGCAGTTAGAGCTGATCAAGGAATGTAAACAAACCTGTTTTTGTGTGGTAACACCATTATGGTGGGCAGTCTGTTTTTCACTTTTTTAAAGAAAAAAAGAATCAGAATCAAACTACCAACTATATCAGCAATCTTTACAGAGTGTTGGCAATCATAAAATGTGTTTTTTTTTTAAACTAGGGACAGTTTGAGACCTAAGGGGGTTGACAGTGTCCCTTTAATTTTCCTCATTCTCTGTGCCTGAACCATGACCTCTCCATAAACTTTCTGTGCAGGTCTAATGGTTGCTGCCTACTCTTTATGGATTGTACTGCACTTTGCGATACAGTATGTATAAAAAGCACTATTTAAAACAAAATTCCTTTTCTTTCCTAACAAACAATTGACATACAACAAACAAAACAAATACTGTAAATATTCTGTATTCTACAGTACAAAGTATGCAATGCACCAATTAAACAAAACCTAACATGCTCAGATCCCCCCCCCCAAAAAAAAAAATAATTCTTACTGAACAAGGGTGCTGCTGGACTTGGTTATTACTTTAGGACATGATCACTGGGCATGCACCAGCAGTCAGTACTCTAAACAGTGAAGTTCTTTTTAGCTTATAGAAGATGGTTGTCCTGTCAGCTTACTAAGAGATATGGACCCAGCTCTGGGAGTTTACCTTGACATAATTGCTGGGCTTGCACCACTGATTCAGTCAGAATCCCTACAAACTCCTGAAAACTAATTGACCAGCCCTGTTGGGAGGTGTTTTTTTAAAGATATACACTAATTGGGCTGTGCTCTGGAACTGAGCTACAAAATGCACTAACTCAGCTAAATCCTGCCCTAATTCTTTAAAAAACAACTGCATATAATGTGACTTCTCAACATACTACACATTCATTTTTGTAGTGCTAAATTCTAGACACAGACATTTACCCTTAATTTGACATTAACTTAAAACTGACAGTTTCAGGCTTAATATACCAAATCAACTCTTAAAACAGGGCTATTCCTCCACTGCATCCCCTACTGAATGTAAGAAGTCTGAAATAATGGCCTCACTAAAATGGGCATGAAAAATGCCTGAGCCATAATATTGTATGAGATGCTGTGCACTAAGTAATCTGGATTTCTAGTTGGGCATTTATAATTTCTTCAGAATATGATTTTTGTTTTACAATTTATTTTACCAGGATAGTGAATAAGGAGAGCTGCTGAACAGTGGCCCTATAGGACAAAGCAAATATATATATATATATGTATCTTGAGGAGGTGCCTGCTAAAATGCAATCAAAACATGTATCAAGGAGAGCGGCCACATATTAACCCATACATTCAATTTCAAATTCAAACATTTATTTGTTCAATATATACTAATACTGGTCACTGATCAACAGCTAACATTTCACTCTATTGCCTCCTCACAGCATGTGGTCCACAGTTCATTATAAGTACTCTGAAAAAATGTAAAACATAGGATAACAACTGTAAGGCCAAAACACTGTGTTACTAGACATTTTTACTTAATGTATGCATTAAGCATCCTGCTATTTAACCAAAACAGGAGTTCATCATGTTTGTAGTTCATTTGCATCACCTGGTAATGAAAAAGGTCCAGCTGCCTTTACAACACGCAGGAGAAATGCCAGCCCTTGCCCAACAACTAACGCACTGAAAACTGGCCAATAGAAAATCATGCACACAAATGCCTACAGTCTCAGAAACAAGATCCCAGAACTGCAGGTAACAATGACAGAGGCTAAACTGGAGATAGTAGCCATTAGCGAGACATGGTTCACCAGTAATCACAATTAGGAGACTTCAGTACCCAGCTATGTACTGTTCAGAAGAGACCGAGGTGCAAAAGGGGAGGTGTAGCCCTTTATGCCAATGAAAATATCAAAGCTACAGAAATTCAGAATACACATAAGGTGCCAGAAGAACTGTGGGTCACCTTGGAAACAGGAAATGAGACAGCCATATGAACTGGGGTTGTCTGTAGGCCTCTAGACCAGGGGGAGGACATAGACACATTACTGTTAGAAGATATACAGAACATGACAGCCAAAGGGGAGGTTCTGATAATGGGAGACTTCAACATGTCAGATACAAATTGGTCAATACCAGCAGGAACATCAGCTAGAACTAGACACATAGTGGATTCCCTGCAGGGGGTGGGCCTCAAACAATTGGTACAACAACCCACAAGAGACAGGGCTATCCTAGATCAAGTACTGACTAATGGGGAAAGGATCACAGATCTCCAGGTAGAAGGTCACCTGGAGGCCAGTAACCCTCACTTGGTAAGGTTCAATTTGGCCACTAGAATGAAATCATCCCATTCCAAGGCAAAAATATGGGACTTCAGAGTAGCTGACTTTGATAAGATGGCCAACAGAGTTAAGCTAGCCCTGGCAAGAAGAAATACAGGTGAGGGTGTACAGGCAAAGTGGGCAAGCATTAAGGATGCAATACTTGAAGCAACATCCCATTGTGTTAGGGACATAAGCAAGAGCAAAAGAAGGAGGAAACCACTTTGGTTCTCAGAAACAGTAGCATAACATGTCAAAGCCAAAAGACTGGCCTTCAGGAAATATAAGGGAACGCAGCATGACGAAGATAGGGAGGCATACCAAACTTCCCTAAAGAAAGCAGGGAAGGCAGTAAGGCAGGCAAAGGCCCAAACCGAGGAAACACTAGTACGAATGGTAAAAGAATGGGACAAGACTTTCTATAGATACAATAGTGAAAGGAGAAAGTCCAGAGGGGGTATTGCTAAGATCAAGGGAGGTAAGGGGACGTGTGTGGAGGAGGAACATGGAAAAGCATCTATTCTAAAGAAATACTTCTGCTCAGTATTTACTGAGGAGAAGGTAGGGCAGGGTGCTTAAACCTATACCTCACAGTACAACATGCACAATGCAGTACCTTATTGGGTTATCATTCTCCCCTGTCTACTGTCACTGATCCCAAACACAGCATAATGTGACATATGCAGTGGAGGACAACCCCAATCTGGCAATATTTGCTCGTGTGATTACAATAAAGGCAATTATTTTCATTTACTTTTATTACCATAGGTGCGTATGGACATTCAAGTTCTGTTTTCTGTAACACTGCATGCTCAAGGAGGTTATGCACATTGCTGCTCTTTGTGCCTTAAACCATCCATTACTGGTAATTCAGCACAGAGTATATATCCAAGCAGTGCTGTTGCCAAATGTTTTGCTTATGATTCTTTTTCACTAGCAATAAAATAAAAAGAATCATTAATTGCCCTATTCATATTTGTTTGCTCTTAAAGCAGCAGATGTTAGTTGGTAAATAGTGCATCTAACTGTGTAGTTTTTTTCTTTTAATTTAAGCAAAATATGTATCTCTGACCTCCCTAGATTCATCATCAGGTTATTTTTAATTCCCTCACAGATTTTTAAACAGATTTATAGCTAATTTTGTAATTCATGACTTACGTCATGAAAGATGGTCACAACTTATTATTTAAAAAAAAGTCTCTAATGTTGAGGTTATCTGTTGTGTTGAATATACACATTAAATTACTGTGTATGTATTAGGATGGTGTTAACACGTTTCTGATGGTAAACAGACTAGCACTGTACCATGACAATTATTTTTTCATACAGGCATGGCACAGTAGTGGGAACATTTAAAAACTTCAAAATTCTGTATCTGCTTTCAAGATTAAAAGACAACAAAAAGAAAAAAAAATGGGTACATTAATATTTTTTCTAGAAAAAAAAACAACATTACTGCTGGAAAAACCTACAAGGTTACTAACAAATGCAGTTAAGCACATTTTTCTTTTCTATACCATTAATACAATTATGAGTCTTTTTAAAATAAACATTTTTATATACATAGATGATCGTTTCATAAAATTATCAAGTTTATTGTTTTTACCAAACATAATGCAACTGCTACATCCACCCGGCATATAAAATGATCGAAGACAATATACTGGAACATTTAAACTTTCTATGATTTTCTGTTCTACTGTAATAAGTGCATTAGAAAAAATGCAATTCTTCGCTGATAGTTATATTTTCTGTTCACATACTGTAACCAGGAATCCAAGATATCGCATTTTACTTTTTTCTGTGTATGGACTATTATATTTCTCACTTTTTACACTTTGTTGCCTACATATTTCCCAAAATGTACACTATGCGAGTACAGTATTTCTATTTCTCATTTCAATAAATCTCCATTCCTTATTCTCCCATAAAAAAGAGGGCTCCATTCCATATCATAGCGATTCCCAGACTATAATGAAGGATGTAGTGTTTTACTTTATTCTGAATACTTTGTCTGTGTTTCTCTCAGTACTAACTCTTACTGCATGCAGATTTTCTCCACTCTACCACACTGTTAAAACTAGCATCCTATATTCCTGACTAAAATGTATAATTTTTTTTTACAAAAAAATCAAATAACCAATATATCTAGCAGTTTCACTTCAAGCCTGTCATAGAACTATATATGAAGGAGAATGTTTTGACCAGGATTTGGGGTCAGTTTTCTGAAGCAAAACTGCCGAAGTGTACACACCAGCAGAGCACATTTTGGGCCCTTCCCCATTGCACACACTCTCTCTTCTTGGGGCCTATGCTCTAACGGGCAGGAATTAAGCACCAAAGGCACGTAACCACTCGTGGAGTTCTGCACCTGCAGACAGGTGTGCACCGGTGGCATTCATGGCCACTGGCCACCTGCCCACAGCCCTGCCCCCATTGCACAGGTATGTGCAGGTTTGCGGGGGCAGCCATGGGCAGTGCTATGCACCTGGGTGGGCATCCAATGAGATGTCCATCCCGGATCCCTTAGTGGATCACTTATGTGGTGGGGGCACATTGGCTGTGCTCCCTCACAGATGTCTGCATGGCCAGCAGCTGTGGAGGTGAGAGGTGTGATGTGCCGCAAGCCGAACCTTGCACCTGAACAGTTGGGGTGCTATGGGGGTCAGGAGCATTAACATGAGGATGTGTGTTGGGGAGGGTGTATGGGTTCATGCTGAGATGGGCTGAGGGTGTAATGCATGGGGGGGCTGCAGTCCATGGGCTGGTGCTCCTGTGTGTGTGTGAGGGGTGGGTTGTCATGCACGGGGCAGGTGGGGGACTCAGCTGGGTGCATGATGGGTGGCCCTGGGTGTCCTGTCACTGTTTGATGTAGAGTCTCATTGTAGATGGACAGAGGCACATGGCACCTAATGGGCTTATGGCAGGGTTCTCCCTAGCATAACCTGCATCCACCTCTGCACCCACACAGCCAGCACTATGCACTGTTGTGCATTATGCATAGTGCTGGCATGCTCCCCACCACCCCCTGCGCATTGCAGTGCATGTGTGTGGGAGATTGAGTGCATAGGGGCTGCATGCTCCTTTTTGTGCATTCTGTGTGGGTGTGCTATGGGTGAAGAGTGTCTCCATGCCTCACATATGCAGGGTGGAGGTGCTCCATACCTTCGAACATAGGGGCCATTGTGCACACTGCTGAAACTAGAGTCAGATCACTGACTAAAAAGATACAATAGCAGCACAAAAAGAGAATAACAAATTTCTGTGGTACTTTATCTACAAGCCCAGCAGTAAAGTATTCATGAATTAACACACTTGTTGAAAGATTTTGGATCACTTGGTCACAGTAAAACATCAGCAGCTCCATTCAATATCAGAGCAAAACTTCCTTTTTTGAATGCCTCACCATTCTGGAAGACTGCAAGGAGTCACACAATGTAGTATGTGTTGAAGTGCAACCATGTGGTATCACCATAAAATGAGGGAATACTTTCCTGCAAAACTCTAATTTTGTAGAATTTTAGGCACTTCTGCAGAATTTTAAGGCAATGTAAATGCTGAATTTGGGTATGATTCCAAATGCGACTATTGATCTTCAAGACACCTTTATGGATCCTAGGTAGGTGTGTCATGGTCACGAGGAAGCAACTGACTGCATTTTCTGTTAAATTCACCATCTCGATTTCATGTAAATTGCCTGTCATGCTTGTGGAACAATTATGCATGGAATCATGCAAATCTGAAGAAGGCAGTTCCACCAATTACTTTTGGAATTCCGTGGAATGAACCTGAAAATTCCAATTCCACTAGCAGAATGCCCATTCTTCCAGAATTCTGCTGGCAGAATTCCACATTTGGCACAGCCCTAGTTGTAAATGTTAAAACTTTTGAGTGTAGTAAATTATTAACTAAGAGTTATCTTTATTTACTGTCTTGCAATAGGACGTATATCTTCAAATCAGAAGATATTTCTTGCAAAATCTTTAACATACTATAAAATTAAATTAAATTGTTACCACTTTCGGAGATGAACAAGAGCCAATTGTGTTATGCAAGTCCACTATTTTGTAATAAGAGTTAACATAATATATTTCTTGCCCAAATGTTAAATTTATTATTAACTCATTATCTCCCAGTGGCCATTTTTGGTCAGGTTCAGCAATGTATGGTACTGACGCCATATGGCAGCTAAGGGACCAAAAGAGTTTTAAATTAGTTAAATTACATTTTCCCCACTTTCAGGGATGAGCAAGGGCCAGTGGTGTTATGCAACTTGGGAAACTTTAATAATGATGGTCAATCTGGTGTGCAAGTCCCCTTTAGCACCAATGTGCCATATATGGCTTTGTTTGGACCCACTATTGGCTTATCCAGCCCTCCGAGTAGTCATTTATTTTTCTAAGGTTTGTGTTTTTTGTTGCATTATACTTATTCTCAACCATCTGGGCTGGCTTTTTGGATCAGGTCCTAAGTGAGACAAGTACTGTGACTTGAATGAATACTAGGTTCATGCCATATTTTAGTTATTAATTTTACATAGAAACAGAATTTGTCAGAAGAAAAGGACCACTTGGCCCACCCAGTCTGCTGACATGGTCCTGGACTTGTCTGTCTTCACAGACCTGAAATGGTCTTTGGTGACCCTCTCTTCTCCCTCTCCATTTCCTAATATCCTCCTATATCTATCCCATACATGCTTGAAGCCTCTTACTGGTTTCTCCTCCACCACTTCTGCTGACAGTCTACTGCAGGCATCCACCAATCTTTCAGTGATTAGTACTTTCTCACATCCCTCCTAATCTGCCCCCCCCATCTCATTCTAAGCCCTCTGATTATGGTGCCCTTCTTCATTTGAAAGAGACTCCTCTCCTGCATCCCGTTCACTTCTGTGAGGTACTTGTAGGTCTCAATCATGCCCTCTGTCACTTTCCTGTCTTCCAGGGTGTGCATGTTGAGATCCCTCAGTCTCTTCTCATGGGGCTTTTGCTGCAACCCTTGCACCATTTTAGTTGCCCTTCTCTGGACTGCCTCCACTCTATCTATGTCCTTTCTGAGGTGTGGCCTCCAGAATTGGACACAATACTTCTAGGTGGGGTCTCATCAGAGAGGTTATAGTGGCAACACCACCTCTCTCCTCTTGCTGGAAATACCTCACCCTATTATATCTCAGCATCCTGATAGCCCTACTCAGTGCTTTGTCACACTGCCCTGCCATTTTGAAGTTATCAGACATGATGACCACAATGTCACTTTCCTGCTTAGTGCCTGACAATACCTCTCCCCATTCTATTTTCAGTTCTTGGGCTCCTATGCCTTAAGGTCATGATTTTGCACATTTTGGCATTGAACCCTGACTGCAATGCTCTTGATCACTCACTGAGATTCCCAAGATCCCTGCAAATTCTTTCCACCCCTTTATTACTGTCTACCCTATTACATTACTGGCGGAGGTGGTATCCTGTAGTACAGTGGGATGCTTTAAAAGGGGCTGGGACAGGGCAAGAGGGAGGGTCATGGGAGGGGAGATATGAGCAGCTAAGGAAGAAGGGCTGCTAGCTGCACAATCGAGCAGACTCAATAGACCAATTGGCCTTTATCTGCTGGCAATTTTGTATGTTTGTATGTTTGTATGTCTGTTTTGGTATCATTTGCAAAAAGGCATTCAGTTTCTCTGCAATGCCACTTATGAAGACACTGAAGTGGACTGGTCACACTATTGAATGCTGAGGCTTCTTACTGGTCACTATCCCATCATTAGACTGAGTTCTGACAACCACCACTCTCTGTCACCTATCGATTAACCAGGTTTCTAACTCAGTTCACCAATTTGCATCCCACCCCTAGGCTGCTCAATATTTTAATTAGTCTCCTGTGTGGCATAGCATTGAAGGCCTTGCTGAAGTCCAGACAGATCATGTTCACTGCCCTCCCTTGATCTAGTTCCCAAATCATCTAGTAAAAGAACACAGTCAGATTCATCTGGCATGACACTCCCTAAATGAATCCATGTTGGTTTTGGTCTTGAAGCCCATTGGATTCAAGATACTTTACCAATCTTTTCCGTAACAGTGTTTCCATTAATTTCCCCACCACTGAGGTGAGGTGAGGCTCACTGGCATATCCATACTATCCTCTTCCCTGGCTGCTGTCCTTCTGTAAAGGGATGACATCTACTTTGCTCTAGTCCTCCAGAACCACAACTGATTCCAGTGAGCTGTTAAAAAAGGCAATCAGCAGGACAGCTTGCACCTCTCTGAATTCTTTCAATACCATTGGGTGTATCCTATCCAGTCCCATGTCCTTGTCCACTTTCAGAGCTGCAAGTCCCTTCAGGATTCTTTCTTCTGAAATTGGACTTGAGTCCACCTCCCCTCTCCCTTTGTTCCTGTAGCTCACTGGTGGTCCATCCCACCCTCCACTTTGAAGACTGAGCAGAAGTACCTGTTCAGGACGTCTGATTTTTCTTGGTCCTTTTCTACACAGTCACCCTCTGCCATCCTTCTTATCCTCACTATCCTTCCCCTTGCTTTCCTCATCTTGCTTAAGTACCTAAAGAAAGTCTTATCCACATTTGCAAGCCCTTTGGCTATCCTTTCCTCTGTCTGTGTGTTTGCTCCCCTCAGTGACTTATATGCTTCCTTCTGTTTTACCTAGTACATCTCCCTGTCTTCCTCCCTCTGCATTTCCTTGCATCTCCTTTATGCTACCCTTTTTTCTTGCACCCTGTGTCCACTTCCCTAGAGCATCATAACAGCCTCTTTTGAAGTTCACCATACATGCATGCGCAGTGAACTTCTTACTATAAGTGCCTTTTGAGGGGCGTGACACTGTCTGTCCAATGCAGAGTGCTCTGCAAGGTGCTCTACAGTGTGACATCAATCATCAGGCAGGCTAATTGTGACTCTGTTTTTTTTTCATGGGCAGAAACATCCTCTATTTGTGAAGAAAAAGCTGCACCAATCATATGGCGGCTTTTTCTTTGATGTGCTGGACAAACACCACCCAGAAAACAGCTGATTGGTGATGTCCAAATGCTTTCCTTGCTTACTTTTGTGCTGCCCCCCCACCATTATATAGCCCATCAGGGCTCATCTGTAGCCGCAGTGAATCTTCTCAATCATTTCTCCACTCAGGGAGTGCTCTGCCATTGCCTGCATGCCTTCAGGCGTCATTTTCTTCCCAGTGCTGTGGGACATTGGGGAGCCCACTCCCAGTGTCCCAAAATTCTTATTTTCTTTATTGTTTATTTCTGACACTGGGATGCCCAACCCTAGTGTCAGATGCCCCCGCCCACCCAAAGCCCATTGCCATTATTGTTTTCTGACATCGGGGTGCCCAATCCCTGTGTTGGCATGTATGCCCTCACCCCATAGTGTGGGACACTGGGAAGCCCACCCCCAGTGTCTAGAAGACTTAAATTTTTTTTATGTTTTCTTTCTGACACCAAGATGCCCACCCCTGATGTCAGATGCCCCCCCAGCCCATTCAAACATTTTTTATGTTTGCCGAAATTGGGGTGCCCAAACCCTGTGTCAGCATTATCTATACCCCCCATGGGACACTGGGGAGCCCACTCCCAGTGTTCTGAAATAAACATTTTTATACCCTGTAAAAAAAAAAAAGAAAAAAGAAAACTGTACCCTGTCTTTTTTTAAGCCTGTAAAAAAGAAAACGGTCCCTGGTTGTCTCCCCTCCCCCATCCTGACCCTCCAACTGAGCAACCCACCACCTCCCTTGCCCTATACTTACCATCTGAGGTCAGTGGCTGTCATCTTCTGTGGACTGGAACACGTCTGCACTCTTCAAAGCCAAACTGCAAAGTGAAGAATCAACGCATTTTCAACTTATGTTGATATCTCAGCCATTTATCAATATTTTTACAACAAATTTTCAACATGGGTATTTTGTGATGCCACCTCATAAACACTGGCACTGTCATTTCATTACTCTGTCCTGAAAGATGATTTTACACTCACTGTGTGGAATCACCTTTTGGGACTGAGCAATGAAATGACAGTGCCAACATTCATGAGGCAAGGTGCCAAGAAGCCTTTGTTGAAAATTTGGTGCAAAAACACCCCAAAATGCCCGGGTTACATGCAGTCATTGAAATATTTGTATGCACATGTGTAACTTTGGCAGTTTTTAATATTTTCACTCCAAATTCACAACATTGCTATCCCCCCCCCATGAACAGTACAGCTATCATTCTTCACATCCTGCCCAAAATGTGGTTTGCACCTGTGACACATAATGGCGTGGTCACTGTGAAAAATCACCTTTTGGGACCAATGAACAAAATGACAGTGGTACTCTTCATGAGGTGGGGTCCCAAAAATGCCATTTTGAAAATTTGGTGAAAAAGATCATAATAAGCATTTGTCAATTCCGAATGTTGCTTGCTTCTATGTGCTGTTTAGGTATTTGGAAGTCATTGGAGTGTAAATATTGAAAATTTGCGAACTTACGAAAGCGCATGTGAACTGCGCAACGCACGCTCGTAAAACAGTCATTTTTAGGATTTTTTTCACCAAATTTTCAACATTGCCATTTTAAGACCTCTGGTCATGATCAGTGACACTGTGATTTTCTTAATGTGTCCCATACATTGAGTTTGCACACCTACTGCGCCATTGTGCGCTACATGGGCGGAAACACGTTTTGGGTGAGATGTGAAAAATGACAGCTGTACTGCTCATAAGGAGGTGTGGAAAAATGGCAATGTTGAAAATCTGGAGTAAAATATTGAAATTTCGCGAACTTATGAGCCTGCGACAGGAACTGCGCAACTTAAGCTGGTTAAACAGGTCATTTTTGGAGATTTGGCACCAAATTTCAGCAGAGCTTTGGGCCCCTTCTCATGAATGTCACTGTCATGGCGGTATTCAGGCCTGAAGGGTGATTTTCGCCACTGTGCAGTCACTGCGTGAAATCACCCTTCGGGCCTGAATAACGCCATGACAGTGACATCATTCATGAGAAAGGGTCCCAAAAATCCCATGTTGAAAATTTGCAAAATTCCCAAAAATGGCTGAGATATGCAATAAAGTTGAAACCCCCTATCTAGCCCATTATACAGCTTACCGGCATTTCCTCAGTTCGCGATCGGCTTTGAAGAGTGCAGGCGATGTTCCAGTCACGAAGATCATCACGCCAGAGTCTGGAGGTAAGTATGGGGTGGGGGTGGGTAGGCTGGGTGTGCAGTGGGTGGGTGCGGGTTGTGGGAGGGGGTCGGGAGGCGACTGGCTGGACTGTTTTGTCTTACAGGTACAAAAATAAAAAGACATTGTGGGACTGTTTGCCATGCTGGGGTGGGCTCCCAGCATGGCACAAGGACTTTGGGTGGAGGTTCAGCCAACGGGGGATTGGGCACCCCGCCGGCAAAATGAGGGACAAAAATAAAAAGACATTGTGGGACCGTTTGCCACGCTGGGGTGGGCTCCCAGTGTGGCACAAGGACTTTAGGGGCGTTCAGCAGGCGGAGGATTGGGCACCCCATCAGCAAAATGACTGATTGCCACGCTGGGGTGGGCTCTGGCGTGGCACCAACTGACGGGGGAGGAGGCGATGCAGCTCAGCTGACGGGGATTGGGCACCCTGTCGGCTATACACTGCATGCGGGGCGCATGCCTGCGGCTGGGGGAGCTGAGCGTGAGCAGCTGCTTATCGCTGCTCACTCATGTAGCTCTCTCTTTCAATCAGGTTACTGCATTTTGGAGCGTGTCATAGACAGCTCCAAAATGCATTGGCTTACAGGGGCCGCGCCTGCCAGGACACTGCCTGAATTGGAGGAGGAGGTGACACACCTCCGAAATCTCCGATGATGGCACTATGTTTCTTGCACATGCGTGCAAGCAACATAAAAATGGCTGAGTTACATGTGGTCTTTCAAAATTTTCTACGCACACGTGCAACTTTGCCCATTTGCAATGTTTTCGCTCAAAATTTTCAATATAGCCATTTTATCACACCACCTCATGAACAGTATAGCTGTCATTTTTCATATCATGTCCAAAACATGTTTTCACACCTGTGGCATGGAATGCCATTTTCCCATGGATTTGAACATTTTCACCTATGGGATTTATGAGGTGGGGTGATAAAAAGACTGTTCAACATTTGGGGTCAAAATATGAAAACAATGACTAAATTATGCCCATTCATTGCAATTTTGGTGTGCACACTTGTAACTGAAGAAATGTTAAATATTTCCACCCCAGATTTTCAACATAGTCTTCTTATTACCTGAGCTTCTGTATGTCATAGCTGTCATTTTTCAAATGCTGTCCAAAATCTGTGTTTGCACCTGTGGTGCAGAATGGCATTCTACTTTGCATGACAAAGTTAACAGTCCCAGAAATCCCAAATAAAAGTTTTTATTTTCCTGGCTTCAGTGTAGCTGTGTGTACAGGGCAAGGGCAGGCTGGCAAAACAAATCTTTGATTTGTGCCATCCAGAGGAGAGAGAGAGAGAGAGATTGTAGGGGGCCCAAGGAAAATCTAACAGTCCTAGAAATTCAAAATAAAATTTTATTTTTCTTTCTGGCTTCATTGTAGCTCTGTGTACAGGGTACAGGCATGCTGGCAAAAAATATCTTTGATATGTGCACTCCAGAGGGGGGAGAGAGAGAGAGAGAGAGAGAGATAGAGATTGCACAGTGTGGATGTGTGTACAGGGCAAGGGCAGGCTGGAAAAATAAATCTTTGACTTCTGCCATCCAGAGGGGAGAGAGGCACACTATGGGGGAGGGGTTTGACAGATTTAACAGTCCCAGAAATCCTAAATAAAGGTTTCTTTGTTTTCCTGGCTTCAGTGTGGCTCTGTGTACAGGGTAGGGCAGACTGGAAAAATAAATATTTGACTTGTGCCATTCAGAGGAGAGAGAGAGAGAGAGAGAGAGAGAGAGAGAGAGAGATTGCACAATGTGGCTGTGTGCACAGGGCAAGATCAGGCTGGCAAAGTAAAGAGACATTTAACAGTCCCAGAAATCCCAAATCAAAGTTTTTTTTCCCCTGGCCTCAGTCTGGCTGTGTGTATGGGGCAAGGGCAAGCTGGCAAAATAAATCTTTGATGTGTGCCATCCACAGGGGAGAGAGACAGACTATGGGGGGACACACAAGAAATTTAACAGTCCCAGAAATCTGAATTAAATTTTTTTTTTCCTGTCTTCACTGTGGCTTTTGTCTACAGGGCAAGGGCAGGTTGGCAAAATAAATCCTTGACTTCTGCCATCTAGAGGAGAAAGACAGAGAGAGATGGCAGGAAGGGGGGCTTTGACAGCCAACAATTAGTTGTTCCATTATATTTTCATGCCTTGTGTGTAAGACAGTAACGCAACAGGAGAGAAATGCTGGCATCTACCTTTTTTAAAATTAACCCTTCACTCCTCTTTTTCTAACTCAATCTGTCAGTTAGGTTGGCTGTCAGTTGTGTTGGTATTATTATGTGTGCTGAGGTCTGAGCAGTGTTGTGGAGCAGGGATATGGTCAGCCTGCGCAGTGATGTAGTGGAGAGGGCCTTGCTTGGGGTACAAACATGGTTGTGGGACTCAGAGTCCTGATGGCAGTAACCAGTGCTGAGAGAACATAACAAACATTGCATGTACAACAGCAAAACACAGTATGTGCAACTGCAATACCAACAGTGAACTTTTGACATTGACAAATGCTTGTTTTTTTTTTGCTTTTACTCACTTCCTTCATACAGTGGCTAGTCACCTTAATTATACCCCCACTTATTTCCCCTCCACTGTTTCTAAACCCCTCCCTGGCATCCCCCCAACTAGGTGATTTCTGAGGCAGTCTCCCATTTTGTTAAAATCCACCCTCCCAATATCCACGACTGTTGTCCTCATGTGGTTTACCTCTGTTCCCATCTTAATGTTAAACCACACTGAATGCTGATCACTGGTACCTAAAAGACTGCCCACTGCGATGTCTGCAATGCTGTCCCTGTTTGTAAGCACTTGGTCTAGCACTGCCCCATTTCTAGTGGGATAATTCAAAAGCTGCAAGAGAAAGGCCCTTGTAGGAAGTCAAGGATATCCTGCTCCTTGCTGAAGCTGCAGCTGAAAGGCCCCATCCACATCTGGAAGACTGAAGTCACCAACTGCTTGATTTTATTTAGAGAGCTTTTCAGCTGGATAAGAATGCTGAGCTAGGAGTAACACATTTTCTAATGTATTTTAATGTATGGTAACAGGGACATTTTCACGAGTTTGATTTTAAAACGTTGGAAAATTTATTATACAGCTTTCACATTGACTCTGATTGTCTCATCTATTTGTATTTACAAATGAAACTGAAGTATGATACCCTGGTATGGAAATGTCTGGTGTCTGTGCCTCCCACCTGCAGTTACTACTGTTAAATTTTGATGTGACTCTTTTTCTGGCTGGAGACGTAGAGATTGATCTGGATCTTACCACTGCATTCTTTGGACCCTCTACCTCATTGCATCAGTCTCATGACTTAAAAATAATTCATCTGAATTCCAGAAGCCTATTACTAAAACTTCCTGAACTGGAAATTCCAATGAGTCAATACCAGCTTGACTTAATAGGGATTTTGTAAACGTGGCTGAAACCATCTACTCCTGATGGAATTTACACATTACGTGTCTATAATATTTAAAGATCTGAATGAGCCAGAAAGAAAAAATAGGGAAGGGGTTGTAATCTACCATAAAGAAAACTTAAATGTTAGTCTAGTAGTCAATAATGGAATGAAAACTCCTCAAATTAATGAATTTTGACTCATCTGGATTTAGGTGGTCATAAACATGTATATTTTGGTTGTCTCTGTAATCCTCCTCAGTGTAGTTAGAGTTAGTTTTTGATTTTTTTAAGTAATTTCCAGTCTTTCAAAAAAACATGATTTGATCTTTACTGGAAATATAAACTCAAATTGGCTTCAGGACAAGCATAAGACTTATTAAACGCTACTGCATTCTTTCTGTCAAACTTGGCTTATTAAATCCCCTACTCATTTAAATGTAATTAATTCTAAGCATTCTCTTTGAGACTACATTATTATAAATAAAGCTAATAGTAACTTTTTTTCTGGTATTTTGGAGGATGCTGTAAGTGATCATCTTCCTGCTTTTTGGGTCCTTACATAAAGGGCACCAAAAGTCCCTCACCAAATCATTTCATCTCATACTTTTGGGATATTGAGCAATTTACTGTCCAAGAAGGGGTTGCTGAAATGGATTGGTCTTATCTTGATCTTATTCCTTCTGTAAATTGTGCCTTTGACTTTTTTATTCTCAGCTTGTTCCAATTCAAGATAACATTTTCTTTAATGAATAAAAATTAAGAGGTGCTAATAATATATGGTTCTCCAGTGAAATAAAAGAAATAACAATAATAATTAATTCAATGGAAATTAGCATGGGATGCATATAGGAAAAACTTGTCAAGTATTTTGTTATATGAGTATTGTAGAATCAGAAATGCTTTTAAAAATCTTACTAGGTCCACAGAATTTAATTTTATTAAAAATCAAGTAGATGACTTGTAGTCTGATTCAAAATGATTCTAGAACAGTATAAATACACTGGCTAATCCTGAACCCCATGGTTTTATTAAAAGGTTGGTGACTGATGAATATGAAATTTGTGACCCTGATGAAACTGGGGTTGTCTACAGGCCCCCAGACCAAGGGAAGGACATAGACACATTAATGTTAGAAGTTATACAAAACATGACAGCTAAAGGGGAGGTTCTGATAATGGGAGACTTCAACATGCCATATACAGATTGGTCAATACCAGCAGGAACATCTGCCAGAACTAGACACATGGTGGATTCCCTGCAGGGAGAGGGCTTCAAACAACTGGTACAACAACCCGCAAGAGACAGGGCTATCCTAGATCTAGTGCTGACTAACAGGGAAAGGATCACAGATCTCCAGGTAGAAGGTCACCTGGGGACCAGTGACCATCACATGGTATGGTTCAGTTTGGCCACTACAACTAAATCATCCTATTCCAAGGCAAAAATAGGGGACTTCAGAGGAGCTGACTTTGATAAGATGGCCAACAGAGTTAAGCTAGCCCTGGCAAAAAGAAATGCAGGTGAGGGGGTACAGGCAAAGTGGGCAAGCATTAAGGATGCAATACTTAAAGCAACATCCCACTGTGTTAGAGTGAAAGGAAGTGCAAAAGAAGAAGGAAGCCACTCTGGTTCTCAAAAACAGTAGCAGAAAAGGTCAGAGCCAAAAGGCTGGCCTTCAGAAAATATAAGGGAACACAGCGGGATGAAGATAGGGAGGCATACCAAACTTCCCTAAAGGAAGCAGGGAAGGCAGTAAGGCAGACAAAGGCCCAAACCGAGAAAACACTAGCACAAACAGTAAGAGAAAGTGACAAGACTTTCTATAGATACATTAGTAAAATGAGAAAGTCCAGAGGGGGTATTGCTAAGATCAAAGGAGATAAGGGTGTGTGTGAGGAGGAGGACCATGTAAAAGCATCTATCCTAAATAGATACTTCTGCTCAGTATTTACTGAAGAGAAGGTAGGGCAGGGCCCACAGCTCAGCACCATGGACACAGGGGGGAGGGAGGTGAGCACTAGTCCCTTCACAAAAGAAAGGGTCCTACAAGAGCTTGATTAGCTCAGGGTGGACAAGGCAATGGGACCTGATGGCATACATCCCAGGGTACTAAAGGAGATGAGGGTGGAACTAGCAGAGACATTATCAAAACTGTTTAGTGAGTCTCTGAGCACAGGAGAGGTCCCAGAAGACTGGATAAGGGCTCATGTGATTCCACTCCGCAAGAATGGTAGCAGGGAGGAGGCAGGGAACTACAGACCAGTCAGTCTTACCTCAGTAGTGGGCAAGATTATGGAGGCACTCCTTAAGGAAAGGATAGTGCAACACCTGGAAATCATAAGCGCACAGGATCCAAGACAGCATGGGTTTACAAAAGGAAGGTCCTGTCAAACTAATCTCATAGATTTCTTTGACTGGGTAACCAGAGTGGTGGACCAAGGGATAGCAGTTGATGTCACCTACCTTGACTCCAGCAAAGCTTTCAATACTGTTCTACATAGAAGATTGATTAATATGCCGGGTAGGCTTGGGGTGGGTCAGAAGTTGGTCAACTGGGTGGCAAACTGGTTGGTGGGCAGAAAACAGAGAGTGGTGGTAAACAGTATACAGTCAGAGGAGATGCAATTCACAAGTGGGGTACCTCAGGGATCAGTCCTGGGGCCAGTCCTCGTCAATATCTTCATCAGTGACATTGCAGATGGACTGGAGGTAAAGTTTGTCTGTTTGCAGATGACACCAAGATCTGCAACAGAGTAAATGATTCAGATAGAGTAGGTAGAATGAGAAGAAATCTGGATAAACTAGCAAAATGATCAGAAGTGTGGCAACTGGGGTTTAATGCAAAGAAGTGCAAGATCATGCACATAGGGAAAAGAAACCCTGAAGCCACCTATAGACTGGGAGGGGAGTTGCTGGCAGTAGCAAAGGAAGAAAGAGACTTGGGCATCATCATCACCGATGACCTGAAATCATCCAAGCAGACCACTAAAGCAGTAGGTAAGGCTAAGGGGATGTTAGGGTGTATTAGTAGGGGTATCACAAGTCAGAAGAGGGAGGTAATAATCCCTCTTTACAAGACACTGGTTAGGCCCCATCTGGAGTACTACGTGCAGTACTGGAAGCCACACCTTCACAAGGACATTAACCAAATTGAGGAAGTCCAGAGAAGGGCAACCAAAATGGTGCAGGGACTGCATCAGAAAACATATGAGGACAGATTAATGGAGCTCAATATGTATACCCTGGAGAGAGAGGTGATATGATTGAAACATTCAAACACCTTAAAGGCATTAACAAGATGAAAGAGTCTAACATGTTTCAATATAAGAAAAATAGCAGGACAAGAGGACACAGCATGAGATTAGAGGGAGGCCGATTAAGGGGTAATGTAAGGAAGTTCTTTTTCACAGAAAGGGTGGTGGATGCATGGAACGGCCTACCTCAGGAAGTGGTGGATATGAATACAGTGCAGAGCTTCAAACAGGCATGGGATAGGCATTAGGGAGCAATACAGATGAGTATGAATAGATAGGCCATTGACAGAGCAAAGGCCAATGGCACATTTATAAGGTAGAAAAAGAAATGGGCAGACTGGATGGGCCTTATGGTCCTTATCTGCCATCAACTTTTATGTTTCTATGACTGCAGAATCATTAAAATGCAAATATACTGATTTTTCAGCCTTTGACATTTCTGGTGTGCCTAAGCTTTTTAATAATGTTACTGTCATTATGATGATTCCACTTTTTCAGAATGTCAAAAATTTTACTTTAAGGAAGGTATGAAGTATGTGATGTATTAAAGTTGCTTTCTTCTATCCTGACTAAAAGTGGTGAATTAGTAGCAGCTCTGATAGCAGCTATCCCGAGAACTATTTTTAACCTTTCTATTACTACACATGCATTTCCATCTGCTTGGAAATGTGCATGGATAGTTCCAGTACCCAAAACACTTCAGTACTTTTAAATGACTTTCACTCTATCTCAGTTTTAAATCCTATAAGTAAAATACCAGAAAGAGATTGTGGCAAAGCCTGCTGGCCCACTGGTGCATCAGTAGGGCTACTGTTTCCAGGTTCGGGAATGAGCCTGGGTTGCTGGAGAGCTGACTGGGAGAGGATGATTTAGCATCTCATCGATGCTCACCTCCCCAGGAGAGGGAGTGCTCCTGGTCTTCACCAAAATACTGCCACCTGGCTGACCACAGGTGGCAGTGCGGGTTGAAGCCAGCATCAGGGAGGAAAGCTTCATCTCTCTGACATTGTATCATCAGTCGTACCACCTCACCGACACAAGGTGGTGGGGTAGAAAAGCAGAAAATCCCTTGACTAAGCAGGATGCTGTCCACCACCTTGACGCAGGTCCCATACCACTGACTGAGGCTGTCACTCCCCATCCGATGCTTTAACTCTGTCTGGAGGTAAGGGACAGCCCCCTGGAAACCATTTCCATGGGAGTCATCCATTGGGGAACAAGGAGTGAGGCTAGTCCAGGGGATGGCAGATGGTGGTGGAACTGGGCAGGGTGGACCAAAGGAGGCTGGTCGAGAGCACAGCGGAGAAAGAATAGAACTATATATAAAAAAAGATTGTGGCAAAGCAACTTAATGGATATCTTGTGGGGTGGAGTCCCACAGCACCTTGAGCTCTTTTGGGACATTCTCAGAGATTTCCACATGGTGTGCAGTAGCCTCTGTTAGCTGGGACACAATGGAAAGGCCAATTTGCCACATATCTAGTCTGCTTTCAGGTCCATCAGCCATGGAGTAGTAGGTGTAATCGCTGACATTGGATGTTGTACCCTGCATACATCCATCAGTCCATGTTCTGTTGTCATAACATCATTTTCTCTGACCACCCATGTATGGGGTTCACTGGATGTCCCACTGATGTTTATAGTGAAATTTGAAGTAACATTGAGATCCCCTCAGGAAAGCAGGTGAATAAAGGTTGTTGAATTCTGATAGGGTCTGGCTAAGGTTATGGAAGATGGCAAGATCATCAGAGTTAGGCCTATAGACATTGGCCAGTACCAGGGGATCAACCAGAGTGGTCACCTTCAGCAAAACCTATCTGCCCTCCTTGTTTGATTTGGTGGTGTCCACCCTCCACCATAGTGTTTTATGTATTAGGATGGCTATGTCTCATTTAGATGTGGCTGCACTGTGTGTCTCCTCCCTCACCCAGTTTCTTCTCAGCTTGTGTGCCTCCATAGTTGAGAGCTTTGTCTCCTGCAGAAAGACAAGGTGGGCATTTAGACTTTTAAATGCAACATTGCCTTCTTCCTTTCTTGAGGGGGAGTTCAGCCCCTGCAGGTTCCAGCTCACTAAATTAATTTCCATTTGAGTATAGGAACCCCAGCAATACCCTGTGCCTCATTTTTATGTTGTCTTGCACATGCGCAAGCAACGTTTTATAGCAGTAGGAGATTAGTAGGAGAAATGCAGAGGTGTGTCAGTTTTGACGAATGCAGGGTGTGCTTTAGAAGGCGCATCCCTCATTCGCCAATTAGCGAGCATGCTAGTAGTGACACAAGTGTTTTGCAGTGTCACCAACTTAAAACAATTTCACCACTGCAATCAGAGCCAAACTCATCATGCAGTGGCACCAGTGACACGCCTCTGCTACATGCCTTGCCTGGTGTAATATTTCAATAAACATGGTGGCGGCTCTGCCATCTGTCTCTTGAAATCCCTAGAAAGCCAGCTTTGGAGGTGCTCAATCCCTCTGTTAGCATGTGGACCCCCCCAAGATTGTGTGGCACACTTGCAGCCAACCCCAGTGTGCCTCCCTGTGTTCAGAAGCCGACTGCGTCGGCATTTTCCGGCCCCCACCCACCCCCATTGTGAGCCACAATGGGAGCCCACCCTAGTGGTGGCAAGCATCACATCCCCAAAGTCATGGGGCACACTGGGAGCCCACCCCAGTGTCCCCAACATTGTTTCATACATCTGTAAAGAAAGAAAATGATCTGTGCTGTTCATTTCTTTATTTTTTTTGGAACCTAAAACAAAGAAAAAAGTCCCTCATGGTTGGTGGAACTCCTTCCCCCAACCCCACTTACCCTCTGTGCACCCCACCTCCCCACACACACCCTCACCCCATACTTACCTCCGGAAGTCTGGCACCAAGATCTTTGGTGGAGTGGGAACATGTCTGCACTCTTCAAAGCTGACCGTGAACTGTAGAAATGTGGTAAGCTGTATAACGACATCAATTGGGGAGGTTTCAACTTAGGTGGATATATCAGCCATTTTTTTACTTTTGACTCCAAATTTTCTACATGGGATTCTTCGGACTCCACCTCATGAAATCAGTCACTGTCATTTTGTTATTCAGCTCTGAAAGGTGATTTCGTGGTCACTGTTCAAAATCACCTTTTGGGACTGATTAACAAAATGACAGTGCCACTGTTCATGAGGTGGAGTCCCAAAAAGCGTATGTTGCAAATTTGGTGAAAAAATTCCAAAAAATGACTGTGTTATGAGCTTGCATTGCGCAGTTGCCATGCACACTCATAACTTTGAGAATTTTTAATATTTTCACTCCAGATTTTCAGCATTGCCATTTTTTCACTCTTCCTTATGAACAGTACAGCTGTCAATTTTCACATTGTGCCTGAAATGTGTTTTTGCACATCTGGCTCACAATTGCATGGTCGCTGTGGGAAATCAATGTTCAGGACAGATTAAGAAAATCACAGTGTCACTGTTCATGAGCAGAGGTCCCAAAATGCCTATGTTGAAAATTTGGTGAAATAATTCCAAAAAATGACCACGTTACGAGCGTACATTGCACAGCTTCCACGCATGCTCATAACTTCGAGAATTTTTAATATTTTTACTCCAGATGTTCAACATTGCCATTTTTTCACACCTCCTTGTGAAGAGTACAGCTGTCATTTTGCATATCCTGCCCAAAATGTATTTTCACACATGTGACGCACAGTGGCGCGGTCGCTGTAGGAAATCAATGTTCAGACAGGTTAAAAAAATCATAGTGATGCTGTTCATGAGCAGAGGTCTCAAAATGCCTATGTTGAAAATTTAGTAAAAAAATTCAAAAAAATGACTGTGTTATGGTAGTGCAGTCTTGCGGACTGCCTTCGCTCGACCTTCAAGTTTTTTTATTTTCCCAGATTTTCAACATTGCCATTTCTTCACACCTCCTTATGAATGGTACAGCTGTCATTTTTCACATCCTGCCTGAAATATGTTTTCACACATCTGGCACAGAATGGCGCAGTCGCTGTGGGAAATCAACATTTGGGACAGATTAACAAAATCACAGTGCCACTGTTCATCAGCGGAGGTCCCAAAATGCCTATACTGAAAATTTGGTTAAATCTCCAAAATAATTGCAGTACTGGTGTCTGTTGCCCAGTTTCTATGCATGCTCGTGATTTCACCAATGTTCCATATTTTCAACCAGATTTTCAACATTACCATTTTTTACACCTCCTCATCAACAGTACAGCTGTAATTTTTCACATCCTACCCAAAAATGTGTTTTTGCACCTGTGGTGCCAATCGACACAGTCATTGTGCAAAATCACCTTCCGGCTAACAAACTGATAGTGCCACTGTTCATGAGGTGGGGTCATAAAAGCCCATATTGAAAATTTTGAGTGAAAATAACCAACAGATGCCTGGGGCAATAGGGTTCCCATCTGTAATACCCCACCCTGTAAAGACTGACAGGTGTCAGGGGTGTGACTTGGGATTTTCAGCTGTAATGCTCACGCCATTCCACCCCCAGCCTGTAGCTACTGACAGGCATAGAGGTGTGCCTTGGACTCTTTGGCCCCAAGATTCACCCCATTCTACTATAGTGCACCCATCTCAGCATATTTCCTTATGTAATGGGGTGAGCATCAGGCCCGAAGACCCCAAGGCACACCATGACACTTGTCGGTGCCTGCAGGGTAGGGTGATGGGAAATGGTGTGAGCTTTATGGCCAATGGCCGAAAGGCACACCCCAGTGCCTGTCAGTCTCTGCACGGTAGGGGTGGGGTAGGAGTCAGTTCAATACTTCACTGCCATTCCTATTACAAATCTCTCTAACTTCTGCACTACCAATGTCAATGCCAGCAAGACAACATTCAGCATTGACAAATGTTTGTTGCTGTTCTCTCCCTGGTTGGGAAAATGCTCCCTGTCCCTTATCCCCATGGTATATGCAAACTTCCAACTACTACTTTGTGTCAGTAACAGTGGTAAGAAAACAGCCTACGCAGCAACCATAAACAGTAACGATAGAGAGAACATATTCCCTGCACCCCCACAGTGAGTCTTATCTGAGTCTGGCACAAGTCCAGCCTTGGCCAAGGTACCCTCAGGTGCCTCAAGGGGGAACATGATATCCAGGTCAGACAGCATCTGTGCCACCCAAGGCTAGTATCGGTTGCAAAGTGTGCAGACTGACATGCCTGATCTAAGTCAGTTTGAAGCCTAGAAGGCCGACCGACATTACAGTGACAACCAAATGCTGATGGCGACCATGTTGCCTGGCAATTATGCCACCCAACCACCATGACATCCAAAGCACCGGGGCACATCCAGGTTGTTTGTGGGGTGCTTCGCCCCAACACCACTCATCAAGGGGGGGATTTGCCTCTGCTACCCGGAAAGATTAAATAATCACCTCCAGGGCTTACCATGGAGGGATACCATGCTCCAACAACCAGTTCACCACTGTGAGTGTCAAACTGGTTGTGGTGCACCCATGGCTATGGCCAAAATGCCATCACTGTGTTGACAGCACACCGATGCAGCCCCAGGCTAGAGCTTCTTGAAGAATGTAGTGACCCGGGTCACACCTGGAAACGAGCCTCGGCTCAGCGTGCCTTTACCGGTCAACAATTTTAAATAAATAAATAAAAATAAATAATTGGTAGGGGGTCCTGATAGGGTCTGGGACAAGTTACAAGAGAGACCACTAAATGTGATAGCCAATCAATATTCAAAGAATATCTGGTATAAAAGCATAAAGATAAAATACAGTCACATTGCAATCTGGTACATTGTTCTGGTCGGAGGAGTCAGTGAATGTGGCGGGATATAAAGTTTCCTCTGCTCCTCAGTGCTGGTTGACTCGTTAACATGCAGTGGTGCTACAGCTGCATCCTCTGCCTAAGTCTTGATTTTGGAGGGTAAATGTGCTAAAGCCATGGTCTTGGATGATGGTTGAGGGAAGGGTGGATCTTGTGGTTCCAACTGGCTTTGCAGAGCAGCATACTTGTTAGGCTCCAGCAAGGCTGGAGTTCATCCTGAAAGGTCCTTGGAGTCCACACTGCAACTCTTGCTGTGAGAATTAAGATGTGGAGATTGGTCTTTCTTGTGGCCTGACCCAGACTTTTTCTGGTTGTTTTATGTTTCTTTCTTGAGGGAATTTGCCACTGCTCATCGTCACTTGGTGACAGTGATGAAGGTGGGCCCTTCACCATTCTTGTTTTTTGTCAAGGGCCAGAGTTATGTCCATCACCTGCGGGTGCTCTCCCCCGATCTGTTGTGCTCAGACATTTATATTTGTTGAGGTTAGTTTACAGTCATCTGGATTGTACACTATAAAGTGTTTGACTGAGTCTGGGGTTTCGAAGGAATGAGCAACCCATTAGCAGTGATCCACAAGGAGGCAGCATGGCGAAGTGAGAAGGGGAGGCCCAGGTCAATGCAGACCCTCCCAGCCATCGTGAAGGTTCTATAGGAGTCTGACAAGGGAGGGGAGAAGTCTGCAAATATTTGTATGTGGTGGCCATGCCACTGAAGTTCACCCTTATCTCTGGCCAGCTGCATAATTAGTTCCTTATCTTGAAACAAAAGGATGTGAGCCAAAATGGGGTGTGGGCAGCCTCCAGGTAGTGGTTTCAGGATGAGGAAGCAGTGGCAGAGGTCTATTTCCAGATGTCTTGCCATTTGTGATTCAGCAGTTCTGGGATTGTTTGTTTGTTGTAGGAAGTCCAAGACATTCCACCCTTTGCAGCCTTCAGAGAAGACCACAAACCAGATATTATTTCATTGTCCCCTATTTGCCATATCATCCACTCTTTCTTAGAGTTCTGATTGTGCTATCCTGATCATGGATATAGGCCATCATTTTTACTGTGCTGTCTTCTTTGTAACAATACATTGCTCTGTGACATTTACTCCATGGCAGCTGTCCAAAATGATATCTGAGTTGATTTGTTGAGTTGCTAGTTCTAGTTTGTTCATTTGATTGATCAGATGCTGGAACATATTTCTGATCTCTTGCAGGTTCTGATGGGGGAAACAATGGCAGGTGTTGCCATAGTGGAAGGTTTCCCTTGCTTTACTTCAGTCGGTGTCCGAGTGAAGAACAGCAGTGGAAAACTGCAGCTTACTGAGAACAGATGCACCAGTGCTTAGCATTGGCAGATGTGGCAGGTAAGCAACTTCAGCACTGGGCATTTGAGACAGCCGAGTAGACAGAGATAGCTGCAATATTTGACGAATTGATGTTGAGCTTACCAGAGCTAGAATTTTTATTTATTTATTTATTGAAATGTTTCACCAGGAATGGTACACTGAACAAAAAGCTGCTTGTCTCACAGTGCATCCTGTGGGGAAGTGGGTCATAAGGGAGAACCATCATTATAAAGTACATACACAGAGTAGTACAACAGTTGACAGATTATGTAAACAGATTAATGGTGTAGACATCCAACATACTACAACAATATATGTATTAGCCTCATTAAAACTGAAGGACATTATCACATTGAAATTCGATATAGAGTGCAAGTATACATGACTGCACATTGAAGTGCTATGTAGAAAACAATTATGCATAGTGTTAAGAAGACCAGTTAAGCACAGTTATGAAAGAGAAGTGCATCCTATATATGAACAGCTAGCCGAGTAGGAGATAGAAAGCAGTGAGCCAGCTTGAACAGGAGGAAATAAGGTCTAGCCTCAGGTACAGTTTACTGCTAGAAAGTTTTGTAGGGCTAGCAAAATGGAGTGTGAAGAGGAGGAGTGATGAATCTGCAGAGGGAAGGTATTCCATAACTTAGGGAGGCAATGCGAGAAGGCCATCTTTCCAACTGTGGTAGGCCGACGTGGTACTGCTAGCAGTCAAGAGTCATATGACCTGAGGGAGGGGGCCGGTGGGAAGAGAATAGTAAGGGAGGAGGTGAGATAAGGGGGGAACGAGCCAAACAAAAAATGTAGATGCGAATTTAGCGCAGTGCAGGAGGTGCTGATTTTCTAGGGAGGAGAAAGCCAGGGAGTGGTAGAGAAAACAGTGGTGAGTGAAAGGGGAGGCATCAAGACAGAAATGACAGAAGAAGTTAAAGAGAGAATCCAATCTGGTTAAGGAGGACTTAGGAGCAGCACTACAGTATCATCTTCTGGACCAGTTCACGCCTGGCCGGTATCAGGAGGCAGCTACGGCTCCTGTATAATGCTCCAAGTTTGGGGTGCAACTTCTTCAGGATGGCGTCAATATGTCCAGAGAAGCTGAGGTGTTGTTCTAGCCAGACCCCCAGATACCTAAAGGAAGAGGTGTCCTCAAGACCTGTTCCATCAAGGGTGTTGAATGAGGGCTGGGAGGGGAGCCGAGGAAGTCTCTGCTTAGTGCTGAAGGTCATTGAGACTGTCTTCTTGGCTTTGAGTGAGAGCTGGCGGGAGCTGAACCAGAGCTGTACTTGATTGAAGTCATGCTGAAGTCTGGTTTCCACATCAGCAGGGGTTTGGCCTGAGGTTAAGAGAACCGTATCATCGGCGTACATGTGGATAGGGGTGGTTGAGCAGACTGAGGGAAGGTCATTTAGGAAGATGGAGAAAAGAATAGGGCCCATAACGGAACCCTGGGGTACGCCAGTGTTGATAGGGAGAGGAGGAGATATGGCATCCACTATTCTCACTGACTGGGTCCTACCTACTAGGTATTCTTTGAACCAACTAGTGGCAGAGACGGTTAGGCCTGCCGAGGAGTGGGAGTCTAGAAGAAGGGTGTGGGAGACAATGTCAAAGCCTTTGCTAGGTTGACAAAGATGGCAGATGTGATTTGACCATAGTCCATCCTTGAGAGGGTGGAATCAGTGAGCCTAATCAGGGAGGTGGTAGTGGAGTGATTCTTCCTGAAGCCAGATTGGAACCGAGTGAAAAATGAGTGTCAGAGAGATAGATAGTTAGCTGAGTGATAACTAGATGCTCCTGGAGTTTAGCAAGGGTAGGAAGGAGAGAGAGATGGGATAATAGTTGGCAGGACTGGAAGGGTCACCACCCTTGGGCAAGGGAAGGACAGTAGCATGCTTCCAGATAGATGAGAAGAAAGCTGTGGCAAAAGAGTGATTAAGTAGGTAAGATAGTGGAGCAGAGATGGCAGGCACTGAGAGGTACAGCAGTTTGGGGTCCAAATCATCTGGTGAATTGCTGTGGAAGGATTCAGGGCATATAGTGCCTCCATAGTGGCATCAGGATTGATGTTAGAGAAGGAGGGGGATGCAGAGGATAAGTTGGGAGGGGAGGGTGGTTGGGGTGAAGGGTTAGCATGAGAGGGCAGTGGCAAGGAGGAGGAGAAGAGAGCTGAAGTACAAGTGGTGAAATATGAATTAAATTCTGAGGTGTTGCTAAGGTGGTCGGCAACTTGCATATTGTTTATTTTAAGGATGGGAACAGGAGCGGAGGAGTGGGGAGAGAAAAGGGAGTGAATTACCTTCCAGAGTTTGGATAGATTATTTATATCAGTCTGGAAGGTTGAACGGAAGTATTCTGATTTTGCTAAGTGTGTGGCTTTCCTACACGTTGCGTAAAGACTGGTAAAAGTTGTAGGCATGAGGGAGCGTGGTAGATTTATAAGCTTTCCAGGCTTGATCTCTGGCCCTTTGACACGCTATAGGTTTGGAGGTGATACAAGGGAGATGGTTGCCACTAACTCTTGCATGCCTTACATACAAATATATGAAGAAGCCAGCAGAAGAAGGCCATTTGGTCTATCAAGTCTGCTCGTATTGCAGGGTCCTCAGCTTCAGCTAATGTCCCTGCCCTCCCTCCTCCCATCCTCCCTACCCATGATCCTTACCTTCCCCCATGCCTATCCCAGCTTCTCTTAAAGCTGCCCACTGTCTTCAATGACATGACCCCTTCTAGCAGCGCATTCCAAGTGTCCACCACCCTCTCTGTGAAGAAGTGCTTTCTGACCTCCCTCCTAAACCTCCCACCCTCCAGCTTAAGACTGTGCCCCCTCGTGTTATGGTTGCCACTCAGCTTAAAGAGACTGTCCTTCTCATTCTTATATATCCCTTTCAAGTACGTGAAGGTCCCAACTGTGTCCCCTTTCTCTCTCTCCTGTCTTCCAGAGACTACATGTTCAGTGCCTTCAATCTTTCCTCTTATACCTTACCCTGCTGACCAGCTATCATCTTTGTAGCCCTCCTCTGGACCTTCTCCAGCAGGTTAATGTTCTTTTTGAGGTGTGGGCACCAGTGCTGAACACCATATTCTAGATGCAGCCTTACTAGTGACCTGTTCAAGGGCAGTACAACCTCCTCTCTCCTACTACTGATCCCCTAGATATCCATCCCAACATCTTGTTTGCCTTTGCTGCTGCTTTCTTTCACTGCGTGGAGTGCTTCAGGTCACTAGAGATCATCACTCCTAGGTCCTTCTCCTCCTCTGATGCAGATACTCAGACTCCACCCAGATAGTACTCTGTCCTGTAATTCTTGGCTCCAATATGCATAACTTTGCATTTCTTGGGATTGAAGTCAGGCTGCCAGATCCTGGACCACATCCTCAGCATTTCCAGATCTTCTTGTAGGTCATGTATCCCTTTAGCTGTGTCCACTCACCCACAGAGTTTGGTGTCATCTGCAAATAGGCACATTTTGCCCTCAATGTCATCTCCAATGTCATTGATGAAGACGTTGAACACTGGCCCCAGCACCGAGCCCTGCGGGACCCCACTGATTACCTCTCTGGTGACAGATAACTCTCCTCCCACAACCACGTTCTGGATTCTGTCCCTCAGCCAGTTTTCCACTCATCTGGCCATCTTTTCCACAACTCCAAGATCCACCAACTTCCTGATCAACCTTTTGTGGGGCAAAGAGTCAAAGGTCATGCTGAAATCTAGATAGAGGATGTCTACCACTTGGCCCCTGTCTACTTTCAGTGACACAGTCAAAGAAGTCAATCAGATTTGTTTGACACGATCCCCGAACCCATGCTGCCTCTCATCCTGGAGACCATGCACCTCTAGATATTCCACCAACCTTTCCTTTAATATGGTCTCCATGAGCTTGCCCACAATGGAGGTCAGACTGACTGATCTGTAATTCCCTGTATCATCCTTGGGACCACTTTTGTGGAGGGGCACTACATGTGCTGTTTTCCAGTCCTGTGGTACCATGCCTGACTCTAGTGAACTATTAAATAGGTCTGCCAGTGGCCCTGCCAGCTCCTCAGCCAGTTCCTTTAGCATCCTTGGATGTACTCTGTCCTGGCCTGGTGATTTGTCCACCTTCAATGCCAGCAGCCCCTCCCTCATTCTATCCTCCTCTATCATTAAATCTGTGTTCCCCTCCCCCTCGATCCTCTTTTCCCTCCTGAAGGCACTGGTCCGTCCTTCTCCCTGGTGAAGATGGAACAGAATTATTCATTTAGTATCTTTGCCTATCCCCCATTATCCTCCACTCATTCCACCCCTTTCTTAAGCCTAACAATCCCTTCCTTCTTGTCCTTTTTCTCACTGATATATTGAAAGGAAGCCTTCTCCTCCTTCTTAATTCCTTCAGCTATGTGCAGCTCCTTCTGTGCGTTTGCTCCCCGGACTTCCTTACTTGCCTCACTAGCCAATCTTAGGTAATTTTCCCTATTCACTTCTCTCTTGGTCTTCCTGAATTTTCTATAGGCCAACCTATTTTCGCTTACTGCCTGGGCAACCCCAGAACTGAACCAGCTGGGTGCTTTGGCCCTTGTGTTCTTCCCCCTGAGCCTAACACACTCATCTGTGACAACCAGTATCCTTTCCTTAGTGATGGACCACCTTTGATACACCCCCCTATCTGCTCTGATGCCTGCCAGATGGCTTCTTAGCACTTTGCCCATTTTCCTGAAGTCTGCCCTCCTGAAATCCAAGATTTTGGTCTTAATAGGGATGTTTTACCTGCCCATATCCAACTGGAACCACACTGTGCAATGGTCACTTTCACCCGGTGGCTCCCTGACCATTTTTTCCTGTCCATGCTCACCATTTGAGAGCACCAGATCAAGAATTGTCTCAGCTCTTGTTGGTTCAGTGATGCCCTGAGTCAGGAACCCACTCCACTGTCCTTCCAGGATCACCTGACTCCTAGCACATGCTGTGGATGGTATGCTCCAGTCCACCTTAGCGGGCAGATTTGTTCTAGACCTCAAGAATTGTATTACCTAAAGAGCCATATGCAGCATCTATAGAACAAGATGTTGCTAATGGCTCCCAGTTAGAGTGCATTAGGTCCTGGAGGAGGGGAGCGTTGTTCAACGATTTATAATAGTAGAATAATATAATTTTTTTTGGAGGAGCTTTAGATCTGTGTATTTTACATACCACATAGATCATGTGGTAATCGCTAATGGCATCTGGTAGAATACCAGATTTAATTACCTTGTGAGGGTGAGATGTGATGGCCCAGTCAATACGGGAGTGGTTACCATACTTGTGATTCATGCGGGTTGGTTCTGAGATGAGATGAGACAAGTTAAGGGCGGAAATATCATTACATGCTTTAGAAAGGGAGGTGGCTAACCAATTTTGATTAAAGTCACCCAATATATAGGTTACATAGAAACATAGAATTTGATGGCAGATAAGGACCGCTTGGTCCACCCAGTCTGCCCATTTCCCTACCTAATGGATAAGCTGAAGATCCTAGTTAACCAGCAGCCTACTTCTTCCTACCCCACCCCCTAGAATTACCTTATGACTGTCCCATGCATGCTTGAATTCCACCACTGTTTTTGACTCCACAACCTCCTCCGGAAGGCCATTGCATGCATTCACAACCCTCTCTGTGAAAAAATACTTCCTTATATTACCTCTGAGTCGCCCCCCCATCTTCAAATTGTGCTCCCTTGTTCTTGCACACCTCTTTTTTTGAAAGATGCTACCCTCTTGGACTTTGTTGATTCCCTTGAGATACTTGAAAGTTTCTATCATGTACCCCCCTTCCTCGAGGCTATACAAATTAAGCTCCTTTAGTCTCTCTTCTATGTCTTCCGGTGCAGACACTGCACCATTTTAGTTGCCCTCCTCTGGACAGCTTCCATCCTGTCTATGTCTTTGCGGAGATTGGGTCTCCAGAACTGCATGCAGTACTCCAGATGGGGTCTCACCAGCTGTCTGTACAGAGGGATAACAACTTCCTGTTTTCTACTGGTGATGCCTCTCCCTATGCATCCCAGTATCCCCCAGCCCTCCTTACTGCCCTCTCACATTGCTTCACCTGCTGCAGTGAGCAAGGTTATGGTGTTTATAAGTTCTGTGATGGCAGTGGGGGGTAGGCAAGGGCAGCAGTATGCACCTGCAACATAGATAAGTACCGAGAAGGAAAGGGAGAGTTTAAGGATTAGAACCTCATATACTTTGGGGACAAAGGAGGCTAGGATGCTGGTAAACTGAATGGAAGAGGGGACATATATAGCCACCCCACCTCTCCTGGTCGGATGGTCTTGCCGTGATATAGTGTATCTGGGAATTGAGAGGGTTTGGTCCCCTATTTTGTTACTTAACCATGTTTCAGAGAGGATGATGATTTCAGGAGTAAATGAGGCAACTACAAGTTGGAGTAGGTTGATTTTAGGGAGTAGGCTGCAGATGTTTAAGTGCAATATTTTGAAACCATGGGGTAGAGTTAGGGGGTTAATTGAGGATAGTCCATCAGTTGCAGATATACTATATTGGGAGGGTGGTGCCCACAGGGTAAAACCCAGGATTAGGGTTTATGTCACCTGATGATAAGAGAAGTAGCGCAATGACCAAGAAGTGGATTTTCACACTTTTATGCCAGTGAGGGGATCTAATTAGGGAAGGGGTAGGGAAGGGGAGATGGGAGGGGGGAGGTTGGAATTTTAGTATGTGAATCAAGGTGAGATAGATAGATATAGGTAGTAGAGTTGCACTGGGTCTGACCGGGTAGTGCATCCAGCTAACATGGAAATGGGTAGGGGTAGAAGATGAGTTGTTATGAGGTGGAAGAAGCAAGGGGGGCCAGATGGGGTCAGGCATAGTAGATGAGAGAGTTCGAGTGAGGCTGAGGAGAGGAAGACAGAGTGCAAGGAGTATAGAGTGCAGTGCCCTAAAGGAGGCGAGAGGCATGGCACATGAAGACATGATTAGCAGTCTAGCAATTGCACCTGTAGTGAGACTGGGCAGTAATTGAGGGTTGTAAGGGAGGGAGGGTGGGGCAGGTGTTAGCAGTGAGTACTGTAGAACCTTGAGGAAAGGAAAGCAGATAAAACTATTAACTATTGACTTACATTCTGTGAGGGTAGCAGTGGAGACTAACAGTAGTATTAAGGAATAGTGCACTAGGGAGACCTCAGTTGTAGATCACGCCTAGTATACCATAGCAGTGACAGTACACTGGCTGGAACGGTGACAGCTGGAGCTACAGATTCTTTAAGTATGTTCAAGTCAGTAGACTAAATGTAGTAATGAGAATTCAGTTCTTGGGAGCCCTTATTTTGGTCTGTGATTAACTTGTAATCATTAGCATTTATTTAACAGACAACCTTGGGCAGCTAATAGAGGGCATAGGTAGCGGAGTACCGAATGGTGGTGGAGAGCTGCAGGGCAGGGTTTAAATTTTTTTCAAGTGGATTTAAAGTGTGACAGGGTAGGTGGGTGGGCCAAAATTGTTTTGTTGGAGTAGTAGCAGGTAGAAATAGCAGGCAGAAATATTCTGAGAAGCTGCTGAACTAGTTCAGACTGAGAGCCGTAGTTGAAGGAGCCAATCAGTGGGTGACCATGAGGAAAGCGGCCAATCAGGCTGCAGACTGGAAAAGGCACCAATAATGGAAGTTCCCAGGGACTGTACCGGTGAGGCTCCGTGGTCGGTGATAGTAGGAGTGGCGGAAGCAATCAGAACAGCCGCACCACTGAGGGGTCGAGCTCCTGGTCAGTGAGAGGAAGATCTGTGGGGGAACAAACAGAGCAGGGGATTAACAGAAGGTCGGAGGTGGGGGCAGGTAGCTAGAGACACAAAAGGTCAGACAAGTGAAGGCACTGAAATCTGGGGTGGGGTATGCAGCAGACAGCAGAGCAGCAGGGGCCAGAGACTTAGGAGATTAAGTTAAATGAGGGGGAGGGACAGTAATTAAGAGGGGGGGGGAGAGAAAGAGAGAGAGAAGAGCCAGGGGACCATGCGGGACAAAGCCGAGCAAGGAAGGGGGGCAGAAGCTAGAACAGGCAGTGGAGAAAAAGAAATAAATGGAATGGTGGACAACAAAATAAAATTTAAATGCTGGAGAAATAGGCTGAGATCAGAGTAAGCAGATTGGAGCAATCACATTCAGCAGTACTAAAAAATAACAATTGATCAATTCAGTTCTGGCAAAAAAAAAAAACAGTTAAGCACTTGAACATTTTACATTCATTTAAAGGCATATACAGACTAAAAATGGGACTTGGCCCAGGTAACAGTGCAGGCAAATACTTCAGCAAGTAGACAGAATAAATAGAGAGGCTACTGACTTTAAAATAACAGGTTAAAATTAAAATTTTGAGTTGGAGTAGTAGCAGGGAGAAATAGCAGGCAGAAATAAGCCGAGAAGCTGCTGAGTTAGTACTGACCGAGAGGTTTAGTTGAAGGAGCTCAGGCAACCATCTTCATTAGTGGCCAAGCCACATCTCCACATTTTTTACATTATTTAATTTTTTTTTTCAAATTTATTACATTTTTGCATTCTTTCCTTTTCTTTTGTGATGAACCTATTTTATAAGTGCAATAAGGCACTCTGGGGACATGGGTTATTGCCTGATAAGAGCACTTCCCAGGTGCTGAAGACACTTGGTGCAAGTGCCTCACTATGCACCTAGGGCATGCCTCTATCAGACAATAACCCACACCCTACATTGTGTCTTATTGATTACATACACATGGTTATGTTTTGGACATTTATTTTCCACCCCTCCCACCAAAAAAATATTTTTGCTAGATTCCTTTCACTGTTGAGAAGGAGGTTGAGGGACTCTAAAAAGAGTACCACAGTGAGTGTAGAACATGTGACTAGTGGACATTTGCACAGATTTCTAATCTCAAGTGAAATGACATATCAGTGAATGACAAATGGTAGTTGTGGATGAAATAAACACTGCCATCTGATTAGACTCAGTCCTGCTGTGGTTGAAAATAGTTTTGTACCTCAAAATTTATGGTTTTACTAACCGAGCATTGCCTATAATAAAGTCTAATCAATTGGCAGTGTTTATGTAATTCACAATTATCATATTTCAATTAAGATAAGAAAATATTTGCAGATGTCCACAAGTCACATTTTCTTTACACATTGAAAAACTGTCTTTTCAGAGTCTCAGGCCACCTCCCAAATGGTAGGAATAAACTGGTAGAAATGTTGGTGTTGGGGGTGTGTTAACACAGATTTCTGCAACATATCCATATACTGTAGACATTTCAGGGTCAGAGTTTTTTGTGTTATTTTATTTGTATTATGGGGTGACCTGACCAAGACCAAAATTGCAGATTAGTCTGTCAACTCCATCTTGAACATAGTGTATCCTGTTACTCATTGCATGTATTGCTGTAGTTCTCCAGTGACCTGACTCATTGGTGATTATGACTCATCAGGTATCTTATCAGTTCTGTTCATTTTAGTTTTTGGCTTGCTGTTTGCAGTTAACTTGCACAGCTTGCTTCAACAGTCTCCATGAACTTGACCCAGTCCCATCCTAAACAGGCTGCTGCAATTTCCATGTATGCAAATTCTCAATCTGATACACAGCCATCCTGAAGGTGTGGGTTAATGGAGTTCCTAATGATATGGTGTCACAAGTTATACGAACATATGAACATACGAAATTTGCCAGCAGATAAAGGCCTAGAGGTCTATCAAGTCTGCTCGAATGTGCAGCAAGCACCCCTCATTCTGCAGCTGCCCCTCCCTTCCACCCTGCCCCTCCATTGACCCCCCTCTTGTCCTGTCCCATCCCCTTTTGAAGCAGTCCACTGTTTTACTGGATACCGCTTCTGCAGGTAATACATTCCACCCAGCTACCACCCTCTCTGTAAAAAAAAAGTGTGTCCTTATCTCCCTCCTGAACCTTCCTCCCTCCCTCCAATCTCATATCATGGCCCTTGGTGTCCCTCCCCTCCCTTACTTTGAACAGCCCCTCTGTACCTGTCTTGTTTATTCCTTTCATGTTCTTTAAAGGTTCCAATCATGTCCCCCCTGTCCCTCCTCTCCTCCAGTGAGTACATGTTCAACTCCCTCAGCCTCCTCTCATATGATAAGTCCCCCAGCCCCTTGATCATCTTTGTCGCCCTGTGCTGCACCCCCTCCAGTAACTTAATGTCCCTCTTCAGTTTCAGGTGCCAGTACTGCATGTAGTAACAGGTGCGGTCTAACTAATGACCTATACAGTGTCAGAATCACCTCCTCAAGGATGTATCCCTTGCAATGCAACCCAGCATTTTGTTGGCCTTTGCAGCTGCCTTCCTACATTGTGCCAAGTTGTTAATTGATCCTGTAATGAGTACCCCCAGATCCTTCTCCTCCTCTGTCTGGGCTAGCTGCAGTCCCCCCCCAGCTGGTAACTCCTCCCTGGGTTCTTCACTCCAAAATGCAGCACCCTGCACTTTTTGGCATTAAACCCCAGTTACCAGGTGTCTGACCAGGTTTCAAGCTTTGCCAGATCATCCTGTAACCCCTGCCATCCCCCTAGGTCATCCACCACTGCTCCTATCTTGGTATCATCAGCAAACAGGCTGATCTTGCTCTTGATGTCCAATGATATGTCTGCTATGAATATCCCCAACAACACTGGTCCCAACACCGAGCCCTGTGGAACACCGCTCATCACTACCCTTGGGTGTGAGAGCTCCCCACCCACCACCACCCTCTGTTGCCATCCCTGAATCCAGTTCCCTACCCATCTCACCATCTTTGTACCCATCCCTGTGCCTTCTAACTTACTTCCCAGCCTTCCGTGTGGCACCAAGTCGAATGCCTTGCTGAAGTCCAGATCAGATACAGGACATACACTGCATGGCCCCTGTCCAGTTGCCTAGTTACTCAGTCATAGAACTCCACCAGGTTGGTTTGGCAGGATCTGCCACGTATAAAGCCATGCTGTCTACTGTCCTGTAGTCCTTTGTCCTCTAGGAGGTTTGAATTTATGTTCACACTTGACATGCTGTGTGTATATATATATATATATATATATATATATATATATATATATATATACACATATACATATACATATGTACAGCATTTATGATATGCAATGGGTGACTCAAAAGTCTGTATTTCTCATCAAGTGTGAGGGTGGCCGAGACATGGGTTAGTCATGAAAGTCATTTGCAATCACGAGTGATAATACATATATTACAATGGTGGACATTTTCTAGATAAATATGAAATATCTTATATGTGCACTGTATTCTCTGTTCTGAACAGGTATACAAGACACTACTCAAAGAGGACATGGCAGTGGTCAGTCATACCATTAAAAGAACCTAAGAAGTATAACCACATACATGAGATCCTGAATGACATTGTACAGAGACAACTGGAAGACAAGCAGTCTTTACTTTAATCATGTGAGTCTGAAGAGTTCATTCCAAGTTCAATTAAAACGACAGCTGCTACACTATCACCACCTACTGTGAACCAACTTGTATTAGAGAAAAAATGAGGAAATATTGCTGTGAACCACTAATGAGTGATAATGTAGGATGTTTGATAATGTGAACAGATACAATGACAAATTATTCTTTGGATAACACACTGTTTATGCTGTGGGTATGTGCTGATGTGCATCTTTTGAAAGCCATTCATGTAGCATTTCCATCACCTCACAACTTGAACAATTTGGGTTTTATTTAATTATGATGGCAACAGCTTCTAGATAGATGGAATGTGTCTTTTCATATGAAAGAAAATGATGGTAAACACAGAACATGCAGCAGCGGATGCTGAGTACAGAGTAAAGCTTTTATCAGTTGCATTTATTTTTTGTAAATACTGGTTACTAATGTTATTTTATTAGACATTTACTAGATCACATGCTCCAGGTGGTTTCCAGTTTGCTATCTACAGTATGTTATTGAGTGCTAACATCTAATGGCAGAGTTATTAGCTTGCATTAGCATAAACTGCACACAGGAAGACTCATGATGAGTGCAAGACAATCATTTTCAAGTAAAATAACAGAAGAAACCAGTATTTAAGAACATTACTGACTGAGTACACTCTCCTGATTTACTAGAGCGCTCCCTTCATCTGCACGTGAGACACTCTTATTTTGTGAAGAGTATCTCTCACACAGCTGCTATGCAAATGGTTGCTATAGCATTCCTTTGATACTATCTACAGAGGATAAAAAAGTTTTGGGACACAACGTGCAAGTTGTACTGAGTCCAGTATTTATGACCTTATGACTGATATTCACCTATGACACTTACATGATATTTTTTTCCTTTGGAAGTGTAATCACTTAGGGAAGGGGAAATTGTTTAACCAGGAAAGGCACACTAAGCCAAAGCTTGTTTCCAGGTGTGACCTAGGAGCACAAGGAAGTTATGTGACTTGCTTAGGGTCACACAGTATGCAAGTGGTGGCTGATGGGATTCAAACCCAGGTCTCCAGGTTTGCAGCTCAGTGCCCTTAACCACTGTGCTATACTGCCTTCTACTTAAAAGAGATGTAAAGAAACACTAAATCCTAATTGTGTTAGATCCAAACACTGTCATGTAGTAATTCTTAAAGGGGAACAGACAGCCCTAAGTGTTCCATGCTGAAGTGTGTGACTGGCCCCAATATGTGCTTTTTGTTCAAAACACTTTCTTAATTTTATTTTCTGTTTCATTTAGTATGCTATATTGTATTAGAGCAAATCTGCTTAATTCTAGTTTGACATTTTCTCTAACTACTGTACAAATCCCTTAATCTCCTGCAGCCAATATCAGTGCAGGACTGCAGTAGTGGGAGATTCATTATCCTGTAATGTATGTCACAATTTAGACTTTCTCATTATGAATTAGATGATATGCATGCATGGTATTCAAATGTTAGGCCTTGTGTTTACACAAACTTTAAATGTCATCTTGTTGCATTTATTTGAACTTGGGTAAGGCCACATCTGTTTAACTTTCATATTCTGTATCTGTTAAAATATGAGTACGCATAACATTATAACATATATACATTTATTTATGAATATAGAGAGAGCAAGAGAGAAAATAAAAAGATCATGTGAAGTAGTTGTAACAATTTATTATAACAATGAACTACTCATATTTTCTCATTTACAGTCATTTGTTTTATTTAAGATCATATAATAAAAAGTCTGACTGTGTACTCAAATAATTTTTATGCATTTCACTACATTTGATCATTACAAATTTGAGTTGAATCAGAAGCAAATCATGTAATGTAATAATACAGATGAATAACCAAGAATACTGTAGAAACAGTAACACACATTTTTTCCTTAAAACACACATTACTAAATATACAGTAGGAGATAGTACAAAAAAGGCAGTTGAGACTTCAAAAACTCATGCAACATAACAGAAGACGAAGTGAATTATTTAAAGAGACATGAGACCTGCCCATTGCCACAGTAGTAGAGCTGCCACTTGCGATGCCAGTGACCTGGGTTCAGAAGCTAGCATGGATCACTGAAGGGATGGTGGAGAGGGGATGCTGAGCAGCCCACGTGATGCTTCCTTCTCCTGTAGAAGGGAGGGATGAACTATCTGCCACGATAATGCCACCAGCTGTCTTCAAGATACAGTGCTAGCTGGATCAGACTCTAAGATTTGAGGGTGGGGGGACAACGATTGGTTGGAGCAGAAAAAAAAACACATGCAATATGTGCACGTCCTGCTCTCAGATGGTGTCTCCAGTAGGTGAGAAAGTAAAACTGAAAAACAATGACCGCGGCATTCATGACTGCCTTTCAAATCCACTGGCCCTGCCCACACCAACCTGGGTGATCTCCCATCTTCCAAACAATCTACCAGATCTGGAGGGACATGGTCCAGCCTGACATCTCCATCCTGGATAGTGGATACCATGAGCACCAACTGGGTGAAGGTACATCCTTGTAGATGGCAGGGTGACTGGGTTGGGTTGCGATCGCATTAACTATGGACCAGGAAGTTGGCCAATGAGGGGAGTATAAAAAACAATAGATAAAGAAACATGAAAGAGAGAAGATATTAAAACTAATACTGTGCTTGTAATACACAAGTAGGTAAAGAGGTAAGATTGTGAACACCATTTAAAATATGAACAAAAGCTAAACAGGTGCATGCATCAATGCAATCTGTAACAGACATTCAATACCACTATTTATGAGTATCTTAATCAGTGATATTAAATGCAATATGCACATTGGCTGTATCTCTAACAAGGCAATATACCTTTTTTGTAGTCTGCAATGCATTGTTTAGTGTTTTTCTTTAAATTGTGAATATGTTGAAAGAAATCTAAGACAGTACCTGTGTGTTTAACTTTTATTTAACATTATGATCGATCATGCCAAATTGTGAGGCAAAAAAACAATATACACTCCAAATGGGTCAGGGAATGTACCCCTAATTTTCCATGCACAGCAGGAGAGGATCACCCTCCTGTTATGTGTGCCAAGTTTGGTGTGCTTCCATATAGGTAGTTTACCTCATCTCATGTCATCCAAGAACCAAGAAATAAACATCCCATCCTATAATGTCTTCAGGACAGACTGGTCTACCGGGGGGGGGGGTTGCAATATACGTCCTCGATAGATATGTGGTTTCCATTATTGACATCCACAGCATCAAGAGATTTTGAATGCTTAATGTTAAAGCTCTCCTTCTCCCCAAATGAGTCATTACTTATTATGAGTTGCTATAGACCCCCTGCAGAGGGACTCGAACTGTTGCCTCATCTTCGCACTCTCATGGACGCTTGCACCCTAGAAACCATTATTTTAGGAGATTTGTAGCTCGACTGCTATAACTGGATTTTAAAACCAGTAAAGGAGCTGTGTGATGCATTAACCTTTATGCAGCTTATCCTTGAACCCACTAGACAAAACCTCAAAAACTCTGCTTATAGCAGTCTCTTTGACCTAATACTCACAAATAAATGCTATAAAATCTCCCACATCGAGGTCTTTCATAATGATATTAGCAACCACCTGACCATTGCATGCGTGAGGGTCTCTCCAAAACAAGTATTGGCTTCCAGCTTCAGATATAAAAGGAATCTCTGTAAGTTTGACTGCACTGACTTCCTGACCCAGCTGAGCCTCGTAAGATGGCAACAATTCTAGCTTGCCCCTACAATCACTGAGGCCTGTACTCTCCTTCAAAAAAGATTCTGGAAGTGGTGAATAAATATGCCCCTTTAATGAAAATGCATACAAGGAAAAAGATCTGCCCCTGGTTTATCAGAGATCTAAAACCAGAATTACAGGCCAGAGACAAACTCTGGAAAAAGGCATGAAAATCTAAGCTCACAACTGACTGGACAGCATTCAGGGCAACAAGGAATTACTGCACCAAACACATAAGGTCTGCCAAAGCAGAATATTTCCAAAATGCATTAGACTCATCCAAAAATAATGCCACAAAATTCTGGCAAATCCTAAAGAAGATAGAAGGCCACAGCTCAGCTCAATCTCTGCCCACCAAGACTTTTTCTCATGGAGACACCTTTACAAAGAAAAAGAACATCTTAGAGAAGTTAAATATCCATTTTGCTACTGCAGGGCTTGTGTTTGATATGTCCTCAGCCAATCACTTTCATAAGCTCCCCCCACCCATTGACACTTCTCCAACTGACATTTCGAGCACACAGTCACATACCAAGTTCAGTTTTAACCATATTTCATTTAAGAAAGTTGAGGACCTTCTGATATCTCTAGATATCAAGAAAAGTACTGGTGCCAATCAGCTCAAACCCTTCTTCCTCAAACTGGGCCATCCTTACCTAACAATGCCTATTGCTCATCTCTTCAATTTATCGTTTGCTCAGGGGGCCCTTCCCACATCTTGGAAAACATCACATATAATCCCCCTCTTTAAATCAGGTGACCCCTGTAAGCTCAACAACTACCGTCCCATATCACTACTACCTATATTATCCAAATTACTTAAGAAATTAGCTAATACACAGTTATGGTAGTATCTGGATTCCTTAAACTTCCTTAACCCATTGCAGTCCAGTTTCAGGCCAAACATAGTACCGTGTCCGCCTTGGCAAAAGTCACCAGCGAGTGCCAATCCAAACATCACATCAGCGCAGTCTTCCTTGACCTGAGCAAGGCCTTCGATACCATGGATCATACTATATTCCTTCATAAACTAAAAGATATTGGCCTAGGCGTTACCACTCACTGTGCATTGGTTCTTCTGTTACTTCACTAACAGAGAGCAACAAGTCAAGGCGCAAGGTGATTACTCCCCACTCAGAACTCTTCCTAGGGGTGTACCCCACGGGTCCATACTCAGACTCTTACTATTGACAATTTATATTAATAACATCAAAACTAATGATAGTAGAGCTAATGTGCATCTATTTGCTGATGACACAGTTTTATATGTTTCCCGGCCCTCCCTTGATCTTGCCTGCACAGACCTGCAACATGATTTCAGCCAGCTCCAACATAATCTATTCCAACTTAAGTTGTTGTTAAATGCAAAAAAAAAAACAAAGACCATGTTTTTTCCTCCTGCAACCAGTACTCCGTCTCACCCCCCAACCCCAGATGGTTACCCTCCTAGGTGAATCGCTTGAGGTGGTAGACAAGTTTAAATATTTGGGCTTCTGGATTGACTGTCTACTATCTTTCGCCGTTCATATCAAGGAACTCTTCAAGAAGGTAAAAATGTTCTTTATTGGGCCAAAAGCATCATTTGTTTATCTTGTGGTCATGTATAATATGGGAACATTGAGATACAATAGTTTGATTGTCTGCATAAAACTGACAGAATCATCAGGTGTTTTGCTGCAACATACTCTCTCTACTTGTACACCCATCTGTCCGTCGTAGCCACATATGCACAGTGGAGGTCAGTTACCATATCTTGAGGCTGGGACAGATGAATCAGTAAGGAAATCAAAGACCCCACCTGGATGCCTTTACGCAAGATGTATTTCAAGTGTTTCCAATCTGTCTAGGTCCGTTCTTGATACAAGGTTCTGCATAAAAGAAATCAAAATTGCATCAACAGTATGTTAAAAGTCAAACTGATAAAACAAAAAAAAAACCACACATGCTTGGATGATAGGGCCCCAGAATAAATTCAGATTTCAGTTACCAGCACACATAAATGTGTAGAGGACTGATAATGACACAATGGACATAGAAAAAAAAATTAGTAATGTGATTGTTCATGTAAGTTCTTTACCACAGGGTATATCCTGAAATTCAGTAATCAATGACTGACAAAGGGCATATATATAAGCACCATTATTAGACACATTTTAAATTATTTTTACATACTGTATATGTTCATTAGTTTGTTGTAATAAGGCATTCCAAGAATTTGTTATGTGTAAGACATGATGGGTAGATGGATGACAGGAGATGAACATCTGACCAGCTGTGTAATGAATCCTGGAGCATTTGCACCCAAAGCTGTCTTCACATAAGAGAGTGTTGGTCACATGACAACAGCCAATTCGAACTGTCTTACTGCAAATATAAAATGTTTTTTTGTAACCAAAATAGAGAGTCTGCATCCTGATTGCCAGAGTGATTACTGGACATTTGGTTGTCATCCAGTAATGAACTGTGTCTCAAACCCTGTAGGCCAGTTCTTGCACAGGAAATTCCGTAATGGTTGTATAAGGGGGATAACCAAATTATCATACAGATAAATGGGAAAGCGCTTTCCTGGGCTGATCGGTTATAGTAATGTAAGTGTGATTCTGAAAAAATGATCTCAGAAATTCTGCTTTCTGATTGGTTGTCAGCATTCCAAGACCCTTACATTAATCTCTGTTGCACTGCCATGTACAGCCCAATCAGCATGGTGCAGGAATTCCTCCTGTCTGCATTCAGCCCTCTAGTTTTGCTATTTGACTTGAATTATGTAAGCTGATTCTGAATCACCATTCTTAAGCAGTTGGTGAATAACTATTTTATTAAAAATCTCATTCTCGATGAGGAAAACATTCACAAAGTTCGTTCCTAACACTTCTCTTTTGTAGTATTTTTTATAATAGCAATAAGGCACTCACAAGAGTCAGATTAACAGACAATCACACTCTACGCCTCATGCCACATTATGCCACATTTAACAGACTGTTAAAGGAGTGCTACAGTCAAAATCTGTAAAAACATGTGTTGTACAGTGTATTGATTTGTGCGTTTAGTACTGGTGTGTCCTTCCCTTTGTTTGCTATTAGGAGTTTTTCTAAATTTGCCAACCAGTTTTATGGCCTCTCCTGCTAGTTTCATTGTCCCTGGGGATCAATATATTACTATGGTTTATTGCTCTTCTTTTCTTAAAATGCCTCCTGTCCCATGTGACAGTGATGCATCTGGGACTATAAGGTCAGCAAGTACTTGCTTACAGTCAATTTCCCAGCAGTACAGCTGTGATTTTAAGTAACTCTACTTATCCAGTGAGCACTGAAGGCTACATTTACAGCTTAGCAATCAACTGAGGTTTAACTGAGTGGGTATTCTATACGAAAACAGCTAGAGTCATTACAAAATATAGCATTGATGACCTAGGGTAATGTATGTGCTTTTTATGGCTGGTTGTAGTTTGATGAAATTAAAAGCTTTAAAAGTAAAACATTTACTCCTACTGGCTAGACCTAGACAAACATATTACTCTGTATTTTAAGGCAGAAGAAGGCTCAAGGCCCATCGGGACTGCCTCCCCCACACCATGTGGGGTGAATGTGGGGTGATTTAGTTCCATAAAAGGAATGTGTCAAGTTCCACTTTAAATTTACTTGGTTTCCAGATGTCTACAAGAAACTGAGAAAGCGAGTTCCATAATCTGCAAGCCCTGATAGTAAAAAAAGTGTCTCTTTTATTTGTGCATACTCTTTTAATGTTTTAATGTTAAGTTGCTTATTTTGTGATCTTAAGTAGTCCGGTTTTGAGGCATTATTACAATCATTAGTTAATTGTTGGTCCCTTAATATATTATGTAACATCAATAGATCATCACCCCTAATTCTACGGGTTTGTAAATTGTATACATTCAAGGTAGACAGTCCATCCTCATATGACATCTCTTAATCTCAGGATCAATCTGGTGACACCTCTTTGAATGCCATCAATTAATTTAATATCTTGTGATAGATATGTAGCCAAGAATGATGCAGCATAATCTAAATGATTCCGAACGTATGATTTATAAAGTGGTATTATACAGGTTTCATGCCTGGTTAAAAAAGCCTAATGTATAGATCATATGATTCTGTTGGCTTTTTTGAGTGGTGTTACAAATGTGTTCCCCTTGTGATAAATTACTATTTATAATTATCCCAAGGTCCCTTTCTGTAGTGACTGGTTTTATTGTTGTACCATTTATAGCGTAGCTATTTTCAGGGTTTATCTTCCCAGGTGGATCACTGTACACTTGTTTGCTTTAAATTGCACTTTGTTTCCCTTAGCCCACCTTTCAATATTTTGAATAACCTGTTTTAGTGTTTTAATTTTCATTTCACTATTGACCTCAGAGCTTCACTGAGTGTCATCCACGAACGTTATCACATTACTTTTAATGCTGTCATGTAAGTCACAAATGAATATACCAAAAAACACCAGGCCCAGAATTGATCTCCGGGGGACTCCACTAGTAACAGCTGTTTCCTCTGGTAATGTATTAAGGATTTTAACTTGCTAGTTCTTCCCTTTAGCCATTCATCTACCCACCTAATAGATGGAGGATTTAAGTTCAGTGTTAACATTTTTTTGATCAACTCGTAATTAGGGACAGTATTGAATACCTTTTGGAGGTCCAGGAAGACTATATCAACAGGCTATCAATGCTGTTACTTACTTGTTCATAGCAGGGGATCTATGACAGTCAGTTGACCATTTCGTTGTCGACTGACATTACAAAAACTCCTTTATGTCAACTGTATTTGCAGTTGGCATAAAGGATCCTTCAGACTGTGTTTTGTTCTTGGGGCTTTGCCCCTCGGCTCCCATGTGGGGCCTGTCTCATACCCCCTGCTACTTCATGAATCAACTCGAGCCAGAGTTGCTTTGGGGAGGGGAGCAAAACCCCCAGAAAGCACTGACACTACAGCAACCTGGCTTTGTTGTCGCTGTAGTGATGGTTGCGGTAAAGTTGCTGCTGTAGTGATAGCATACCCATACAAGGCAATTAAGTTTGTCGAGCAAGATCTGCCAGATCTGAAATCATGTTGTTTAGGATCCCCCAACCCTTTTTCTTCTGTTTCAGTTTCTAGTATTTTCTTAATCAGTTTCTCCATCAGTTTGCAAATTACTGAAGTCAAAACTTATGGGCCTGTACTGATTAGTTACTGATTTATATCCTTTCTTATGTATAGGGATGACATTTGCTTTTTTCCAGTCACTGGGGATTATACCTGTTTGGTATGCTCTATTAAATGTAGCTATAAGAGGAAAGGCTAAATACTTGGCTGTTTTCTTAAGCAATTTGCAGTTGATGTCGTCAGGGACTGCTGCTGAGTTAGATTTTAAGCTTTCCATGATCTGCCTAACCTCTTCAACTGAAAAATAATCAGCATATTCTGTGACCATAGGTATATTTACCTCCAAATTGTCCTTTTCTGAAAATATAACAGAGCTAAAAAAACATTAAATGCCTCAGCGATTTGCCTGGGTTCATGTAGTTCCACTCCCTTTTCCATCAATGGCCCCAATTTACTGTTACCAGTACGGGTACTGTTTAGATATGAAAAAAAAAAACTTTTGGTTATTTTTTCTTGTTGCTAATCTAAACTCTAAATTTTTTCTTTCTAGTTTTATAAGATTTTTGTGGGGTTTCTATTCAGTTCTAGCTTGTATTTAGAGTTGGTGATGTAATTTTTATCCTTTTTTATATTTGTGGAAGGCTATCTCCTTGCATCTGATTTGATGCCTGATTTTTTTTCATCAACCAAGGTGGCACCTTACCCTTTCTGTTATATATTTTCTTATTGGGGCTATATTTATTTACAAAATCTTTTATTACTTTTTTAAATATGTCCCAACTGTTTGTTACAGTTAGGTTATTCATTTGAGTTTCACAATCTAAGGTTTGTAAGCTTGCTTTTATACCTATATAGTCTCCCTGGGCATAATTGAATCTATAATATTGTGAAATATTTGTACTTTATGAATGTCTTTTGTAAATATAATAGAAAAATTATCACTGTTACCACTGTTACCAATTGGGTCATGAATTCCTAGTTCAGATATATCCTGAGTATTGGTCAGAACAAGATCAAGAATATTCTTCCCTGTTGTTGGTTGTGTAACCAATTGTTCAAGGCCAACCATTAGAACTGTATCTAAAAATATAGACTCTCATGGTGTGCTGGCTGTTAATTGATCCCATTTTATCACAGGCATGTTGAAATCTCCAACTATAAGTGTTTCAGAGTCCTTAGTGACATCTATTATAGCAGTCCTTGAGTAGACCACTATCATATGCATTAGTGGCCAATGGCAGTCTGTAGTAATTTCCAGAAATAGAGAAACCAAAAATATTGAATTAGAGTTATTTAGTTGGGGTCAGAACATTAGGGACCGATTCCAGAAGGAGCCCTTGGGTAGGCGCAAAATTCTGCCGCTCAAGAGCTATAGCATGTTGGGTGCCAGGAACCCCTGCACCATATTCCAAAAAGCAGGGTTCTTCGCCAAATGCCCTGTAATTGTCACAAGGTGCGGGACTACGCCCAACCATTGGCTCACCAGCAGCACATGCTGCAAGGCTGTGGCACCCCTTATGCTGGGGCAGTGAGGAATGAGCATCACTGGTGGTGATGGTGTGGGGGAACATAGGTGCCCAGTGGGGGTGTGGGGGAGGGTAGGGTCAAAGGGTGGGTCGGTGTGCCAGCAGGGCAGTCAGATATTGCTTCGGCACCTGGCAGGCTGCAAATGCCCATGATATAATAATTCAGGGGTAATTGCACCCCCCCAGGTGCCACAGCAATCCCGTACATCCCAGCTGCCACACCAACCCTCTCTATGCCCCTCTGTGCCCCTCCTACCCACAGACCCCACGAGTAGCCCACATGTCATGGTGTGCCAGTCAGTCACAAGGGGCTTAGACCACCTCTTGGCAGGTCTATGTGGAGCCCCTTGCAATGTCCATGGTGGGGCTCTTTGAATCAGAATTGTGAGCCCCGCCATGGCACAAGCCCCCTTGCGACCTGACGTACCCAGTTGCAGGTCTCAAGGGTGGCGCAGTGCCCATTCGGTGCAGCAGATTCTTCGTTGGCACAGCTCACATTCTGGAATGGGTAATGCTGCAATGGGGGACGCAAGGTGCAACTTGCGACTTTGCTCTTTGGCGCAAGCACCTTGCGTCCACTGTAACAGCTTCTGGAATCGGGCCCCAGGCTCCTATCTTCAGATTACTGCTGCAGTACTTTCCCTTACTGAATTAGAGGTCCCAGACCCATCACTGTCAGATGAAATGGGAGGCACTGTAGGAAAAAGAAGAGCAATAAGCCATGCTAATAAGAATATCACCAGAGACCATAAAACTAGTAGGCAAATTTAGAAAAAAATCCTAACAGCAAACAAAGGGAAGGACACACCAGGATTAAACACAAACAAATCAAAACACTACACAACATATAGTATGTTTTTGCAAATGTTGACTGTTGTACTCCTTTACTCTGACCCCTGGTTTTGCAGCATTGCTTAATAAGGCAACGTATAGTAGAATAGCATGTAAAAAGGGCCTCCACACATATAGACATCCCCATTAGCTGGCCTCATCATGTGCATCATCAGAGGGCTGGTGGTGGGGTACTCTGGGAGAATAATGGCCCGAGGGGTATTGCAGGATAAACAAGATAACATTTTTTTTATTTTAGTCTTTGGTAACCAGGTAAGGCCCACTAGGCATGAGTGCCTGTTTTCAGAGGTGACCTGGAAGCACTGGGCGGTTAAGTGACTTGCTCAGAGTCACACAGTATACAAGTGGAGGTTGTGAGAATCAAACCAAGGTCTGGTCTGCTGGATGTGCCAAGTTCATTCACAGCTCATTACTCTAACCTCTAGGTTATACTACCAGCCCATAAAAATAAAGATTATAGACAATTATGTTAATCAATAAATTTCACTTTACTTGTGATTTTGCTAATCTGTACCTATAAATTATGATGCTTTAAGCCACTTGACTACATTGCCTGACACACCATATTATGCGTGTGCAAATCTACAAATAGCCCACTCCTTGACATGCCTTAATGCTTAAAGCAGAAAAGTAAGTACCAAGGGCCACACATCCAAGTGGGGGTCAGGTCACAGTTTGCACTTTGGTGCAAAAAACATTTCTTATTTACATACCGTTTACAGTATTATAGCACTTTGTATCAGACTAATTTATCTTTCTTCCAGGCTGACATCTTCAGTAACAACAAATCTCAGAATCCTCTGCTGCTGACATCAGGGCAAGATTGCACAATTGGGAGATTCAATAGCATACAGTGCATGTTAGATCTTTTATAAGTTTGTGCAGTGCTTGCGCCTGAGAAAATAACGTGAACATAAGGCAGATTAGACTACACAGCAGGTTATCCCCTCTTGATCCCTGATATGCCTCTGAAAATTGACAGTCCTCCAGGTACCTATGGACAGAAATACAGAGAACTCAGCCAGGTGTGCACACTGGATGAGAGACTTAGGAGTGGCCTAACATGCACAGCCAAGGTACAACCAGCCAACACAAGGGCCACCATGCCATACAGGGGTGACAGGAGTCATACAGCTACAATAGACCGGCTGTGGCACACCAGAGACAGCATCATAGACCCTTCCAGTAGAGGACTGAACATGCAATGGTTGTGCCATACTGCACCAGAGTGAGCCCAAGCCATGGAATGGACACACACCACCAGCAGGGATGCCAGATGTAGGAGTGCAGTACAAGCAACAGCTGTGCCCAAGAGACAGTGTCATGGTATGCGTGGCAAGGAGTTGCATCCACACACACCATACGCTCTGACCATGCATCCTTTGCACAGGCCAACATTGGTGTGCAGGACACAGACATCTGTGAGCCACCCTGGGTGGCAGCAGGGGGTGGGCTCAAGCACACCCACACACAAGTGGTGCACAGAACACAACTGTACATGACTGGGACTGTCAAGCAGTACTGTGTGCAGCAGGCATGGTAACATCTGAGTGCAGCGGTGGTGTATGTGTGTGGGTGCCTGACACACTGTTCCCCAATCATTACAACACTGGTGTACTGGTGTACGATGTAGAGTGGCCTGAAGGCACCCTCCATCCCAACAGATGCTGGTTCCACCCTAAGTAGAGGGTATCCCCAATACACAGCCTATGCAGGTCATTGGCCCTGCAAAGCCCAGTCATGTCCGAATGCATGGCTGGCCTCTTCCGTGTATATTGGAGTAATTATACCTTAGTCATCACTGTGTTGGTTAAACACCACTGTGTCTGCATAACAGTGTGAATCACAAAAGGTACACTACATGCACCGCCCACCAATGGCCCCACTTTTCACTGACCATGTGCTACATATGTAGGGCTCCAGTGAGCTGCAAAGGCATGACACAAAGTGCATATGGCACCAGAGATGGCACCATTGCAGACAGACTACCACAAAGGCTGTATGAAGCGTATGGCAAGACATGGCGGTGTACCAGTACTACAGTGGCCAATGCGAATCACATGACAACAGCCATGCATGCATAGTCCAGAACATATCATAGCACAGACCTAGCCAACACAACCAGGGCTGTGTGCACTACTACCAACCACCTGTGACACCCAGTCAGCATACAGTGGTAGGCATGCCACTGTGCGATAGACAGACACAGAGCACCATCCCAGCAACATGTAGGTGCACAACAGTAGATTGTACAGCCCATGACACACCTCAGTACTAAGTGCAGGTGAGTGTCCCCCAGAGGTGATGCCCATACAGGCATACATCCTGCATGGTGGGCTATACAGGAACATCCATTGCAGGTCACAGAGGCATGTGGCATATTGTGGACATGGGTGGTGGAAGAGTCTAAACTGTGGCAGAGCCAAGCATGTAAGGGGTGAATTTCCCTGCTCCTTGATTGGGTTCACCTACACCCATATTACTACATGAAGCAGGTGTAGAATGTGGTGTACCTCCCCCACTCACTGACAGCATCCCCCTGTGCCACGTTCCCCCTGCCAAGTCCATCATTTACATTAGTAAAGTCTGCCCGCTGTTCCATAACTCAGCAGGCAATGATCTGTGCCCATTCCCATCAACAATACCAAGGCCTTCACTGTATACAGTTCCACTGACACCCTGCATGCCACACAGAGGGTGCTGTATAAGTAACACTGTGTACTGCACATGCTGCAGTGTCAAGGCACACTCCACCAGTGTACTAAATAGCCCTGACTGCAACAAAAGATAGAGCCAGGCCCTAACACCTATGAAAGTGGTAGAGTCATGGCCATTGCAGCCCAACCTGTTCCTGCACCCATATGCATAAACATTCAGCCTGAGATGCAACACACAACTCAGGGTACTTGTGTGGATGCCCCTCCCTTGATTGACTTTTTCAGGCCCTGTCATGGTCTAGTGATCTGGACAGGTCCTCACTGTGGCTTGGCTGGTCCTGGTGACCTGTGCCCTCACCAGTGCTGGCTGTCCACTGAGGTCTGTAGAGGAGGGAAAGGGAGGTGTGATCAGTATCCTGCACTGGAACACAGCGCACCATTCAGTACACAATGCACAGTATAAATGCCCATCTGCCTGTACAGTGCACCAGCCACCACATGTGCATGATACAGATAGGCAGGTCCAAGCAGGCTGCAACGTAACTATAGGATCATCTATGGAACCACACACATGCATGCCATAGCCCAGGCACAGCAGGTATTATACCTCCCCATGTGGTAGATTTGGCCTCACACAGAGACACTGGCATAAGTAATACCCACATCCTGCCTGTCATTTAGCCCCTGTACAACAGGCCTATACAAGTCAGCTCCAGACCCTTTCAAGGCATAGTATGCATGGGTATGCATGCTGCACCAGTTCCCATATGACAAGGGCAGGCACAGCATATCAGTAAAATGGCTGGGGGGACAGGCTTCAGTAGGTGTCACCCCACACAGTGGCCAGTACATGTATGATGTGCAGTGACATAGTACCCCATGCTGTATCTGTTCATAGGTTCATAAGTTCAATACGAGCTAGTAGACAATTTGTCCATAATACTCGGAAAACTTCAAAAGGCATATTGTTGAATGCTGTCATATGCATACAAGCGCCCATGTAGGGTAGTATGATCAGTCCACATGATACTGATTGTGGCCACATCCACGTTCTGCTGGGGACACCTACCAGCGCAACCCTGTGTAGGACACAAGTGGCTCCCTCCCACGCTGTACTCGGCAACAGTCAATGACATGTCTGGGTCACCGTGCCTGCTAAACAGACCCTGTAGAACATGCCATGATGCTATATATGGGTCTGTCATGCACCCTGACACTGTGCCATGTAACAGTGGTGGTCCAAAGCCATGCAGCCCAAGCAGGTGCATGCCTCAGGCAACAACGGCAGGTCCTGTCATGGACAAGGCACAGGGATATTCTGTGGGATGGGGGCCCAAGACATCTGCATATGTACAGTTGGGCCATACAGTAGGTCATGTTCCATAGCACATCGGGGAACAACATGGACACAGGTAATGTGCACAGTGCCTCAGGGACAGTAACCCTGTCTCATACTGTCATGACACAGGCTTGCACATGGGCCACTACACACGCAATACACCATCAGTACTCACCTGACCTGGGCATGGTGCCACCATCCAGGCAGCATGTCTCCCTCAGCTGGAGGTCATTAAATTGGTGCCTACACTTGTCACTGGTGTAGGTGACCTCAGTGCAGCATGTGAGGTGCTGGTCCACAGATATCCCTACCTCCCTCCGGGACCTATCTGACCCTGCTATGTCTCCCAGCAGCTGGTCCTCTCTGGCCACCACCAGGTCAAACAGATCTAACAACTCAGTGGTGGACCACTTGTGGCCCTGCTGCTCCACAGCCCTGTCTCCTGCCTGATATATTGTCACCCACTGAGTAGGCCTAGCACATATACAACACTCCTGCCAGGTTCTGGACTCTATGGGTGTGTCCTGTAGTGTTGCGCAGCATGTTTGTGTGGTAGCATTGCAATACATTGCATTACATCGCACAACATGCACATCTGAGAGGGAGTCAAACTGGGAACACATGCCAGGCATAGGGTATCAGGTGTGCAGGGCATGCATACACATCTTGCACATGCACAATCCTGCGCAATGCAGTGCACCACTGTTGTACAACAGTCTGGTACACAGGCCTTCGCAGACTGATGACATTACAGGCAGCAAGTGACATTATGCCTGTGCCACAGCCAGATGTACAAATGCAGGTGTGAGCTAGTGCATACACGTTAGTGTGGAGGTCAAAAGTGAGATATTTAGCCAAGGTATGCAAATGTGCTAATTTCGAAGTCAGTGGGCAAACAATGGCATTTTCATGTCATTACTGGCAGGTATGCTTATATTAACATGCCAGATTATGCTGGAGTATGTAAAGGAGCACAGTGCACTTCCTAGATTTGACAGCTGAACTGCAGGTGAATGGATGTAGATGTCCTGTGGAATGGCCTAGACAGCGATAGGTGAGCATTGAACTGTGTGTATGCAGTGGCTACAGCATGGCTCCAAGATTGATTTGGCATTTTCCATGTACCTCCAGGGAAAGTTTCTAAGTGCTCCTGTAGCTTCTATTACATACTATGGTGGACAAAGTAGTCAGTTGTCCAGCGTAGCCAATGTACGTCCATGGGAACGATTTCCTTGTATATGTCTCAGTTATCATGAACAATACGGGAAGCCATGTACATCTGGGGGCCCTGCTACATTGGAAATGCTTAGGTTGGTTCAGATTTCTAGGTGGTGGATATGTCAATTGTCAGTGGCAGAACTCACCTACAGTAGTCGGTGGGGCAGGATGACGGAGGTGGTTGACCTGTCATACATGCTTTGGTGAGGTGGCAGAACAGAGCTCCTGTGACTCCAGCTCAGTGGTACCCATTGTGTGCATGCTGTGTGCAGTAGTATCCTGGACATGTTGGAGTGGTGGCTGCTGGCATCTACATCTAGTGGTGGTGGTGTTATCATGTCTGGGTGGAGGCACCCTCCCACCACAGTCCATGTTGCACACCAGCAGTGGAGTTGCCCCTTCACATACATGTGTAGGTGGTGGTGGTGGTCTTGGGTTTCTGTGGTAACCTTGACAATGGCTGTGTCTGCACATGGGCAGGTCTGTGTGAGGTGATCAATGGCTGTGTTAGGACATGCATTGCCAGGACATCTACGTGGTTGGGGGAGCTACAACACAGTTACATTCAGCTGTGTGCCACTGTGTGTACTTTCCAGTCACCAATTTTCCACTCCCTTATCCAGTGGGTACCATGGAGGATACTGACAGAATTCGGGTCCACCACTTCTCCACAGAGATGTTGCAAGTGCTGGCACAGGCCTACATGGCCAAGGAGGAGGTGTTGCCCCGGAGGCAGTCCAGGAATGCTTGGGTACAGCAGGCCTGGGAGGAGATTACTGATGTTGTCAGTGTCATCAGCAGTCACAAGGGGCCCATGGAAGCAGTATGGAAGCACTTCAGGAACATGAGGAGGTGGATAAAGCAGGTCATATCAACACACTGCAGGAAGCTGCATGCCACAGGTGGGGGCCCACAGACATTAGAGAATGTACATACTATGGAGCCTGCAGACGAGGCCATAGCATCAACCCTATGGCCGATGGAGGTGATGGGAACCTGAGTGGCAGCTATGAGAGCTAAGTCGGACCTGCCCAGTCATGTGAATACCTGCCAATGTGACATTCCATTGACCACATGTGCATACGGGTGTGTGTATATACATATGGGTGCATACATACACCAGTGCTGGTTGACACATTGGGTGTAGGTCACACTTTCGTATCCTTGTCACCCAGTGTGTAGCCATCTGTGTGCAGATCCATGACTGTGCTCCATGCATTGTTGCCCATGTGCTCACTGGTTCTGGGATGTGTGTGTTCCCTGGGTATGGGGCATGTGCACACTGCTGCTAGGGTGTGTTCCCACTGGAATTCAAAATCTGATCTCCATATCTTTTCGCTGCGACTGCACCTGATTTTACAATCTTGAACACATTAATGACAGTTTATTCGCTTTATGGCAGCTTGTGCTAAATTTCAGGTGTAAGCTCCATCACAGCGGTCATGACGCAAGCTAGAGAACAAAATGATGGTCTAGCTTGTGTCAATTACCCAAAAGGAATAGAAAATCCCTTTTGATTGCAGCAAGCCCTGTGTGCCATATCTTTGGCATACCCATGACTTGCGGCAATTGTGGGCATTCATAAATCTGGCCCTGTGAGTCTATTTAGTTCTTTCCCCAGTAGTAAATGCAGGATAGCTTGTATTTCTAACAGAAGACAGCAATATAAGGACATCTTCAATGTTGTAAGATGCTCAGGATTTTAAAGTAGCCATGAAACCTCCATAGTTGTGGTTAATATTTAAATCACATAAGGCAGCATAGTCTGACTCCAAAATGTAAAACTTCAGCTTTACATCCAAAACTACTTCCCTAACAATTCCCCAATCACTTCATAATAACACTATTTAGTTTCCAAACTGCAAAACAATCCGACAGTGGCAGGCAGGATGCTGGCAGTCAATTCACAACTATATATTAGTTTTACTTTTCATGACAAAGTAATTCCAGAGAGCATCTAATGACAGACAAGCATGCATAGTCATACAGGTCTGCAAGACGGGGATGTTTTTAAATGAAAATAGAGAAAAGAGCAGTGTACACTTTTTATTTCAGTCTGCTGTCACTGAAACGCTATGCCAGGGCATCCTATTAGGCATGAGGAATTTGCAAATCAATGGAAGCAAACTAGCTTAAAAGACTAAAGCAGCTTAATATATATACCCTTGAGGAAAGGAGGGAGAGGAGGGACATGATAGAAACCTTCAAGTATCTCAAGGGAATTAACAAAGTACAAGAGGCTAGCATTTTTCAGAAGAGATGTGCAAGAACAAGGGGGCAAAATTTGAAGATAGAGGGGGAACGGCTCAGAGGTAATGTTAGAAAGTATTTTTTCACATAGAGGGTTGTGGATGCATGGAACAGCCTTCCTGAGGAGGTTGTGGAGTCAGGAACAGTGGAAGAATTCAAGAATGCATGGGACAGACATAAGGCAATTCTAGTGGGTGGTAGGAGGAAGTAAGCTGTTGGTTAACTAGGATCTGCCACTTATCCATCAGGTAGGGAAATAGGCAGACTAGGTGGGCCAGGCGGTCCTTATCTGCCGTCAAATTCTATGTTTCTATATTTCTAGCTGCTGTGTTGATACCTCTCAACATGGGACTGGAGCAACAGGATCAAATAAACTTCTAATAGTCAGAACCTCTCACTGTGCACTGAGGATGGTTGCTGTCAAACCAAGGTATAAAAGAACATATAAAAGGTATAGAAGAACACAGATTGGAAATGTAAATGAATATTCATGAGCCTAGTGAATCTCCTCATTGACTGCTGGGTGGGTCACAAATGTCTTAGAAATCACCAATCCAGTTGCCAACTGATGCTATGTTGCATGCAACATCTTCAGTGTAAGATGTACTCATGCCACACTGCTGATTTCCTACAGCTGTATGGCAAGAGTGAATTAAAAAAACCTCCATAAATGAAGGTTATTATTTAACTTAAACTTATAGTTGCAATAACAACCCTGAATTAACAGTTGTCATGAGGGAGATGGCCCTCAGCTATGCCTTGAGCCACTCATCCCATCAACTGGTTGGTTACCCCTCAGCTTTTCAGTCATTATTGCTTAAATACTGCCCTTCTGCATGCTTAATCAAGGGCAATTACATAAGCTTGCTTCGAAGTTCTTTTAATGACAAAATGTAAACTACAGCTACAGCAGCTCTTGATATATATTTGCACAGTTTCAAGTTCTAATACGAAACCATTTATGCACCACCAAGTTAGTCGGTTAAAACCGTGCGGACTAAAACAGCTACAATGGGACTTCAAACAGCGATTGTACCAGAATTTCTGTAACAACTTGTAACGTTCAATACAGAATTCTGTTCAGGGGGACTTACCCTAACGAATTCTGTGCGAATCTTTCAAAGATTCATCCCCAGTGGAGTAGTAATAATTAATTTACGTGGAGTCCAAGGTTATGCGCGGACAATGTGCTCTGATTCCTCTGGTGTAATTCACATAAATAAATGAATAAAACTCCATGGTGGAGAAATTTGTACTGTTTAATACATTATTCATTAGAGAAATCATCCTGAAATGAATTCTGTATTGAACGCTGCAGGTTTTTAGAGAAATTCTGGTACAATCGATGTTTGAAGTTCCATTGTAGCTCTTTTGGTCTGTGTGGTTTTGACCTAGTTCCCTCTACTAATTGTGTGGTTCTGCTTTTCCTTTTGTCAGTTTTCCTGCCTTATTTTAAAGTCAATAAGGCTAACACATCAGTATCGACTTAATGTACAGAGTCATGGACTTCTTAAGTTCTGGTGTGTAAAACAAAGTTTTATTTTTGCATACTTTTTTAATAGAGAAGTATTGTTTCCACTAAAACTAAAACTGCTGCCTTTCCTGGCATGCATGGGCATTCCTACATTGCATTAATAATATGAAAACCAGTGTTCCTGAAAGCAAAATATATTGCAGCATCAGCATGCATTATACTGGTTAAATATTATCCCTTGGACAGTCTCAGATGTCACTCTCTCCTCAATGCTGATGACCTTGTACTCTTGTACAGCGACAAATCCACCACCAATATTTCCTCAGCTCTCACTCAAAACTATGCTGTGGCCCACAACTGGTTTACTAATAATCTACTCCTAGCAAATGCCAAAAAAACTAAATCCATGTTGTTTGGATCAAAGCCCTTCCTTGCCAAATCCAGGACTCACTCCCCCCCCCCCCAAACATTGTCTCCCGATTGCCTAGCCCTTGAGGACGTCAATACTTTCAAATACCTAGGAGTCTTACTTGACCCCTCCCTCACTTTCTCTGATCATGTCAATTCCCTAGTTCATAGGTTTCATCATAAATTAGGTGCAGCTTATAGATTCCAGCAATACCTCACCCCTGAGGCTAGACCAGCTATTGTCCAGGGAAATCTACTCCCAGTACTGGACTATTGTTCTCCTATCTATGTCAGGACATCTGCAACCACTATGGCTAAGCTCTCCTCTGCCTAAAACAGTACCTGTTGATTTGCCTTGCTGACCCCTTTTTCTACCCACCACTGCATCCTCTACAATTCTCTGGGATGGCTCCTGCTGCAAGGCCACTTCGACCTCACCCTTTGCTGCCTGGTGGATACTGTCATCAATACTATTCAGGAATCCCCCCTTGCAGCCCTCCTCAAGACCTGAACTCTCCAACACTGCCTCCGCTCAAACAGCAACCCCCCTCTAGCTGTTCCCAGGGTATCCACAAATATGGGCAGCTGAGCATTGTCAACAGCAGCCCCTACACTGTGGAATAAACTGCCTGCCAAACTCCACTCCATCGACACACACTGCAGGTTTAAATCTCACCTCAAACTTTGACTCCTGGCCAATTCCTCCTGCCACTGCTTCCCTGGGTAGTCCACCTTGCCCACTGTCCACTCTCCTTCTGAGTCTCGTGTCTTCACAACCCCCTTTGTTTATTCCTCCAACACACCACAGCTCCACCCCTTCCCCTCCTCCACCTGCTGTTCCCATTTCATCCACTCACTACAAATGTTTATTTGGTTGCATGCTATGCAATCCTGCTGTTACGAGCCATATGTATTTACGTATATTCTTCATGTATATGTATATCTGACTTACGTATTCAATAACCTGTATCTTGTGTGCTATTGTAACCTTGTATTGCAGTTTATCTGCCCATTATTCTATGTACTGTACTATTTAACTCTGTGCCATTGTAGGTGGCCCGGGTCATGCCTGAAAACAGTCCCTGGGATCACTGCACCTACATGGTTATCAAAGTCATAAATAAATAAATAATGTGGAAGACAAGCCCTTGAAATGTGAGAAAAGTAAGACATAATGTGAGACACATCAACAAATCTTGATGACAGAAACAAGGAAGACTGTGGAAATCAGGGTTTTAATGCACAGAAGGTCTGTTGTCAATCTAATCATGAAATAAGTTTTAAGCTCTGAAGTGTCAGTGCAACATGAGAGATAGTACTCATTATGTTCAGGACAGAGGGAATAGAGGATGATAAATATCTCAGGAAACGGTATTCAGTTGGAAGATATAATAGTAAGTGCTAGAAACTGACAAATATGCTTTGGACTTCTAAGCTATTTTTGACCTAATAAACTGAAGTCGATATAGAAACATAGACAATGGCAGCTGAAAAAGACCAATGGTCCATCCAGCCTGCCTGAGTTCTCTGTCCATCCAGGGCCCTAGCCTTTCCCCTACTCTCCTCATTCCCCTTCCAGTTTGTGTCACACTAAGTGACCACTATACCCTTTATTCTGTCCCAACCCATATAAGAACGTAATCAAGAGAACCCCAAGGAAGCAGACATAAAAGAAAGTCAAGGATTGTATTATTTATTAAAACTGATTTATTTTAGAATTATTTATATTGGATAAGTTCACTGCAGTGGCAGCACTTCATTTGTATGGATATCTACTGACAGCAATACGTTATAATAAATAAGGGATAAGCTACCCCCCAGTGGAAATAATGTTGATATTTTTTGTTCGAGTGTCAATTGACCTGATGACATCATGAGTGTTGTAGCCACGAGCGATCTCATCAGGTCAATTGGCACAAGGACAAAAAATATCAACAATATTTCCAGTAGGGGGTAGCATATTCCATGTATGCCATACCTCCAAAACAGTGAAAAAAAAATGAATTATGTGTCATTTTGTGCTGATTATAAAAAATCGTAAAATTATCTATAAATGAAGCACCACTTATTTTGTGGATATTTTTGTACTGAATAGCTTTTATGTTTAAAGTACCATGCTATCATTTTCTATTTTAAAGTTATTTACATTTGTTTGTTGAAAAAAGTGAAAAAAATTGATTATCTACTATTTTTCACTAATTAAAAAAACTAAAAGATATCTATAACTGAAATACCACTCATTTTGTAGATATTTTTGTGTTGAACAGATTTCATGCTCACAATACCACACTGTCATTTTTTTGTTTTAAAGTTATTCACATTTGTTTGTCAAAAAAATGAAACAATTGAATTTTCTACTGTTTATTTGCTAATTAAAAAAACTAAAAGGTATCTATAAATGAAACACCACTCATTTTGTAGATATTTTTGTGCTGAACACATTTTGTGGTGACAGTACCCTGCTATCATTTTTCATTTTGAAGTTATTTGTGTTTGTTTGTCAATAAAGTGAAGCAAAATTGACTTTTCTTGTTTTTTTTTTGGCTAATTATAAACAAAAATAAAATAACATAGAAGTTAGCTATAAATAATAATAACACAACTCATTTTGTAGATATTTTTGTGCTGTACAACTTTCACACTCATAGTACCATGCTATCATTTTTCATTTTAAAGAGGGAGTCCAGTCAAAAGTATTACGTCGCAGAATTAGAACCAGCTTTCCTTCAATAAATCTCATACCAAAAATTATGTTTCTACATTACTTTGTTTTAAAATTATGAGACATTTTGTAACCCTGATTTCACTCCCTGTTAAAGAAAACAGTTTCAGTGAAAAGCCAGTGATTATGTCACAAACAGAACTCGCAGACTAGTCCTTCCTGTCAGCAACCTTATAGGACCTATTTCTCTGAAGTTTGAGAATCTGTAGCTGTAGTAATCATTAAAAAAGACAGACACAGGGTTGGATGCAGAGTTTGCATTTACAGAATGTGCAGATCCATGGGATTGTACTTTAGAATGCATCAGGAGGTGGTTTTGAAAGGCACGGCTGAACCAAGGTATGGAATGTCAAAGTGGTGCACAATTTTAGAATGTTGACAGGGCATGTAGTCTCGGCATGTGGCAGGGAGGCACAATCTTTCAGTGTGGTGGAACATTCAATCTCAGAATATGACAGGGACACACACCAAGGAATTTATCAGGGACTTGCAATTCTGGAATATATTAAGGATGTACACTGTCGGAATGTGACAGGAAACACCACTTTATTTTGAAACTACTTGTCCCGGCCACATTACAGAACTGTACGCACCCACAGCATTTCAAAATTGTACATCACATCCCCACCACAATCCAACACTGTGCGTCCCAGCCATATTTCAAAATTGTGCATCCCCGCCACATTCCAAAACTGCACATCCACACCATGTTTCAAAGTTGTGTTTCAGTGCCACATTCTGAAACTGCATCACCATCACATTCCAGAATTATCATTGACACATTCCAAAATTGTGTGTCACTGTCACATTCTGAAACTGTGCATCACTGCCACATTCCAAAATCATACATCACCACCACATTCCAAAAGTATGCATCACCGCCACATTCTGAAATTGTTCATCACTGCTATATTCTGAAATTGTGAGTCACTGCCACAGTCTGAAATTATGTGTCACTGCCATATTCCAAAACTGCACGTCACTGCCACATTCTGAAATTGTGCATCACCACCACATTCTCAAATTGTTCAACACCGCTATATTCTGAAATTGTGAGTCACTGCCACAGTCTAACATTGTGCATCACTGCTTTATTCCAAAACTGCACATCACTGCTACATTTTGAAATCATGCATCACCAACACATTTCAAAAGTGTGCCTTCAGTACCACATTCTGAAATTGTGTCACATCTACATTCCAAACTTGTCATGTCCACATTCCAGAACTGTGTGTCACTGCCACATTCCAAAATTGTGCATCGCTGCCACATTCCAAAATTGTGTGTCATTGCCACATTCTGAAATTGCCTGTCATTGTCACATTCTGAAAATGTTTTTAAACTTCTACATTCCAATACTTCCTGCTATTGTCACATTCTGAAAATGTGCATACATTTCCACATTCCAATATTGCTTGTCATTGTCACATTCTGAAAATGTGCATTCCCACTATATTCCAAAACTGCACATCCCCACGACATTCTGAAAATGAGTGTCACTGCCACATTCAAAAACTGCTTGTCCAAGACACATTCTAAAATGATGCTTCCCTGCCTCATTCTAAAACTGCATGTGACTTCCACATTTTGAAACTGGTCACCACCACATTCTGAAACTCCAAGTCCATGCCATATTCTGAAATTCAGTGTTGCCACCACAATCTGAAATCAAGCATACCAACCACATTTTGAAATTGTACATCATCAACACATGCCCAAATAATGCATCCAAGACACATTATGAAATTACATATCTCTATTACCTTCCACAACTATGTGTCTCCCACATTTCAAAATTGTGTATCTCTGCCATATTCTAAAACTATATGACACTACCACATTATGAATTTTAGCATCCCTGCCACTTTCTAAAACTATGTGTCCCAGTTATTTTCTGATAGATGAAGTCTGGTGGCATTTCAAAACCTCACCCCTGCAGTATTCTAAAAATTGTGCACATTTTTGTCTTTCTAAATCCATGTTTGCCGCTTTATTCTGATCCCCCTGCACGTTCTTAAGTACTGTACCTTGCATCTGCACCTTATGGAAATGCATGCCCTGACCCACCCAGTGGCAGCTTTCATTTTTCAGATGATTACTACAACTGCAGTGTATGTAACATAAGAGAAATTAATCTTATAAAGTAATATGTGAGAAGGACTAGGCTGTGAGTTCTGATTCTGACATCATCAATAGCTCTTTACTGAAACTAACTTTTTTTGAACAGGCAGTGAATTTAGGATTACAAAATTGCTTGTAACATTTAAAAAAAGTAACTTAGAGATCTCATTTTTGGCATGAGGCTGATTGGGGATATGGTGATCTGAATTCTGAATTTATTGATGCTAGAAATGTTGGCTGGATTCCCTCTTTAAAGCTATTCACATTTGAATATGGTTTTAGTAGTGCTACTGAGGCCGAACATTTAAATGAGTTCTGAATAAACAAATCAGGACCTACTGTAGTAATATGTGGACCTAGGGTAATAATATTTTTTGATATTTTTACTGTAGGTCCCCAGGAAGAAAACACTGTCAGTGATAAGAGCCCTGAAATATACTCACAGGTATGGCATAAATGTTACTATTACAATTTTTCCACCAGGACAGCTCTATGAGACCTCTTATTTTCAGAGGGGGTCCCAGGATGACAGATTAAGATAATGCATGCTGTACTGAGACCCAGGTAACCTTTAGACATTGTTCAATAAGTTAGTCCTCCAGTTATATTTGTCATACCATGGAGCAACCTACCACAGTGGCTGCTAGGTGTTGGGTCACCCTCACAGAAAGCACAGGGTTGTTTATATAGTTGTACACAATCCTGTGGTCCCACAGGTCTGGATGTGGCTTACAAGGGCCTCCCCAACATGGGTTTGGGTGACAGCTCCCGGTGAGTCTAGTGGTGCCAGCAGGGGTGAATAGGCCTAGACTGAATTTCATGGCACAGTCTGAACTGAAGCACCCTCTAGGCTAACATCTCTATGAAGCAGTGCAGAGCTGAGGGGGACCTTCCCTAAGAGCTGGGTCTCTGGTACTACTGTGGTATGAGCTCTGGTTTGGGTTTACAGTGTTCTTCACTCCTTTCAGGTCCCCCCAGTGGAGCCAGAGCAGAGGATTACCAGAGCTAATGGGGGCCCCTCTCCCCAGGAGTTGGGCAAACAGGTTGCCTAGTTTATGGGCTGTTCTGGTTTTCATATTGTCCTTGACCTTTCAGATCCCCTTTGTTGGGCTTGTGCAAAGAGTTGGTGGGAACTCCTTGTTAGAGTGTAATAGGGGAGCAGCAACAAGACTGCATGTTGTGGACCCATTAAATCAGGGCCAGTGACAGGCCACAAGGACTGACCATCATGCAAATTCACACCCTGGGCAGTGGGTGACCCAGGAGGTCGCTTTATTGGGATTGCATATCTTTAATCTTATCCTTTTTATCTTTTCTAGCTCTTCTGCATGGTTCCAGCAGATGTGGTGGACACTTCTTCATGCACTGAGCAATGGGGAATGGGGTGATGGCCTGATGGGGGATCCTGCCAATCTCACAAACAAGCACAGGCATGCTGGTTGGAGCTTTAGAACATGTGCTTGGGTGAACTTCTTCCCAGGCAGGTGTCATCATGGGAGCATCATGGCAAAATATCCAGGACTGCAGGTAGGATGTGACCCATCACCTGGGGGTGAAGGAGGGAAGTAATTCATTCATGGACTATAGCCCAAGGTTACCATGGAAGAGCACTGCTTAGTGTTCATCCAGGGTCTGCAATATGACACATAATCATCTGCATGGCATGACCTGAGTGTAATGACAAGGACATAGTACAATTGGTGGATAATGATTAGGATTTATTTTGGACTCATTGTGTTATGTCTTGGAGTCAATATTCTATACCTTGGAGTCATCTAGAGTGGGCAGCTAGAAGGCTGGATTATACATCCTGTGGCAGCTTTGGAATCTCTCAGGAAGAAGGTACACAGAGAAAAGGGAGAGTAGAATTCTTCCCAAGGGCTCCTCTCTACTGTCGGCATGAGGCTGGGGTCCACAGGACCTAGTTCACAGTTTGGGTTGGGGTCACTGACAACCTCATCAGGCTTTACTGTTGGTGCAGCACCACCAGGTGAGGGTAGGTCTCTTGCCACTCGGCCAGTTGACCCTTCCCCCCACTCTCCGAGGTCTAGAGTTCAACTCAGGGAGGCACATCATTCCCTTGGTCTGCACAAGTTTAAGGCCATTCACAGCAAAGGGTGCAGATCTTCCAAGGTTGACTTGGTAAGACTCCTAGCTGCTCATGTCACTCTTTTCCTCCAAGACAGGTGTGGTGTCTGGCTTTTCCAGGGTAGGCGACATAGGAGCCTATTGAGACAATGAACAGTCTGCACAAGCAGTGTATCAAACTAAGCATTATCTGTGGCATGTTCCCAGAAACCTGGCATCCAGGCAGACAGGTAGGGTTACACCCATGGGGTAGGAGGTACCCAGAAACTGCCACCAGGGGAGGAGCCACTTAAACCACACACAGGGCAGGAGCATCCAGCTGAGGAAGGAGAGTGGGGGTTAAAAAGAGCTACAACTGAAGACTCCTCCTCACTGTTTCTGTCCAGGCAAGGATTCCTACCCATCCTCCCTCATAAAAGCAGGGCTCTGGGGTGCCAGGATAGAATTAGAATCCCTTTCCACACTTATGGAAGATCACTGTAGGGTTTATTAGGAATTTTCCTGGTTTTTCCCCCTCAAGGTTTTTTCCCATTTTTTTTACCTTCTCCAATGAGCTGTTTGAAAGTAAGGTAGTTCTGTTTTGTCGCACTCAGTAGCAGCTTTGGAATCTCTCAGGAAAATGGTACAAGGGGTAAAGGGAGATAGTCAAATTCTTCTGAAGGACACCTCTCACTGGTCAGCATGAGGCAGGGGCTGCAGGACCTTGTTCTCAGTTCTGGGGGTCACAAATAACCTCTTCAGACTTGCATATGGGTGCAGTGCCACCAGACGGGGTAGTCCATTTGCCATCCAGCCAATTGACCCCCCCTACTCTCTAAGGTTTGGGTTCCAGCTCAGGGAGGTACAGCATTCTCTCAGTCTGCAAAAGGTTATGGCCCTTCGTAGGAAGGGCTGTGGAGCTTCCAGGGTTGACTTGGCGATACTCTTAGCTGCGCATGTCACTCTGATAAGTATTATGTTGGTAATTTAATAACTACATGGCTGCAGCCATTTCCTTTGAGACTGGCGTGGTCTGTGGTTTGTCCAGGGTAAGGAACATAGTGGCCTATCAAGAGAATAGAAGATTGTGTGCTGTCATTGTAGTAAAATGCCAATAGATTTTTATCTAATCATAGTAGGCAATAACAAAAGCTCAAATTTAATACTATGTAAAATTTAACTACATAGTGAGTCAACCATGTATGGAGTATTATTCATTTGAATGCCAACATACACAGTGCTGGTATAAAACATTGACTCTATCGAGGTACTGTACTCTGTGCTTTTAGTCTCCATTTTTGAATGTACTTGTTTCCTGCCACAGTAAGGAAGCATGCATAGCTCTGACTGGTATAAGAGGCATGTCTTGGTGACACCATAACGTATGCAAATGAACCTAAGACGGTCTTCAAACAGACGCAGCACTGCACATTACAAATGGTGGACTGGGAAAGGGTCTGTGCAGACTGGGAAACAACAACAGCTGAACAATAAAAAAACAGTCAGACTCATTTTAATAACTGCAAAACATTCATATATATATATATATATATATATATATATATATATAACAAATCACATTCCTAAAACATTAATTAATAAGAGATTGCTAATCAATACTGCTGCTTTAAGGAAGGGATTATGTTGCTTTGGAATATGCTGCTGGCCTTCCATAAAAGAGAACCACATCCTTTTTCTAGTTTATTTATTTGGTTAACCAGGAAAGGTGGTTTTATGTTGTAAGTTGATCAGTCTTATTAGAATAATGTTCTAATTATGAGGTTAATATATCCTGGAAAAAGTTCATGCTTAGATTATGGAAAAAAGTAGCCTTCATGACTCTCCGGCTGATTTTCACCAGGGTCATTCTATACTGGATAATTATTTTGTCTTGTACCATATAATTTCAAAATTTACAGTTATTAGACAGTAAAGGATATATGCAGTGTTTATGGGCTTGAAGTCTACCTTTGATAGTTTAAATAGGGCAACATTATGGGAAAACCTCAAGAAATGGGGATGGAACAAAAGTTACTTGACATCATTAACATTTATCATTCATTTACATGGACTAAAATTAGGTCTGCAAGAGAAGGCCATTTGACAGAGGATTTGTGCTGTAATAGTGGGGTATAGCAGGGGTGTCTATTGGCTCCTGTCCATTATTGCTTATATCTAAATTAGTCACCAGACATACTGAACAAGTATAACTTTATGGAACCCAATATCAGTACTAAAGGAATCAGTTTATTTGCTGCCAATAAGGCCCTTTTGTCACATTTTTGTGAGGGTTTGCAAAAACTGCTCAGTGAATTAGATAACCAACTAACTATGGATAAACCACTCAGAAACAAAAACAAAACTTATGTTACGACCTTTGATAAAATCACTGCTTGAAGAACAACAATTCATGGTTTACAAGGTGTAATAAATTATCTCATGTTTCAATATTTAGAAGTATGGTTTTGTTGTGATCTTTCTTGGAAGTTTCATATTATTTAGAGTAAAATTATGGCTAAGTCCTGTAAATGGCATATAAAGGTTTGTGTTAAAATTTGGGGTAGGGGTGCAAAATGTACAGGCTGTTGTTAGGATTTTCAACATAAAATTAGAAAGCCTCTTTCTATAAAAAGCAGAGATATGGCAGCCATGAGTTCAGCAAGCCTTGGAAATTCCACAGAATATCTGTATGAAAAAATGTTGGGCCTACCTTTAATGAGGACATTACTAGGCCTTAACTCAATAAATTTGAGACAGTAAACAAAATGACCATGCTCACAGTGTATGTCATCAAAATCTATTTATTGGCATGCACTCACCGTCATATTACAGTCCCTTATGAAGTGGCAGAGTACCACAAAGTGCCAGGGATGTGGTATGGTGGTGTGTGCACGCCAATAAATTCTTTTTGGCAACATACTCTGTGAGCAACATAATTTTGTTTACCATTTGAACCTTTGCTACATGTGAAGGCTCCGAAGCAGGTTGAGCAGCACACAGTTACTGTACAGAGAGACAGAGTGAAAAACAGAATGCATTGATTAAAATTGTTTAACATGCTGGAAGATAGATTATCCAAAATGACATGGTGTGAGATGATATAACAGTAGAACGATTTTGGAAACCATCAATCATGGGACTTTAAAGCTGAACAAAATATTAGATTATCAGGTAGACAGCTTCTTGATAATCATAGCATGATCAAAGCAAAGCAAAAGAGATTAAAAGAAAATGACCTGGTTTAGATATTCAAGCTATTGTGGAAGGCACAATGCGTGCTGTGCTTTAAACAAATGAAAAAGGATGTAAAATTGTAAGTGTACTGCTTATATTAAGATAGATTACAAAGGGTTTTCCCTGCACTTAAATTTCATAGGTTATAGCTAAGATAATTGATAAAAGTTCTAAGGAAAATCAGCTCAATGTTTGTTGCAGCAAAACTTATGATAGCCATCACCTGCTACATTGACAACTACTGAGAAGCATTAGAACTACGGTACTGTAAATGGCTTGCTAAAATGGGCTGGGAAAATACTGCCTCCTGACTGGCCAAATTGTGTTCAGACCCATTGGATTGGGGCAGCACAGCAAGTGTGTATAAAAAGGTCTGGCAAATAGGACTTAGCCCTAAAAAAGATTACTGTGACACCTTATATAATTTTATATTAACAGAAGCAGCCATTTTTGTTTATCTCAGTACCACTGCCAACCACTCACTCATGACTTCCCCCACTCTGACCCTACTGATTACTCTCTCTATATATATTTAATAAACAAGTACTTTCCATCTGTACTTTCTGGTGAGCTGCTCACTCACTCTGTGCTACCCAACCACTCATTCTCACTTGGTGCCGCCCGCTCATGATCACTCAGTGCCACCTGCCTGCTCAGTCATAATATGCTGTCTGCTCACTTGCTGTTGACTTGAGTCACAACCTTTCTCACTCTTGCTTCACCACTTACACTTTTACACAAATTAAAACTAATGGCAACAATCAGCCCACAAACCACCATCCAAATAAAAAAACAACAAGCAACCACTAACCACCATCCAAATAAAAAAATAACAATCAGCCCACTAACCACCATCCAAATAAAAAACAACAAGCAGCCCACTAACCACCATCCAAATAAAAAAACAACAAGCAGCCCACTAACCACCATCCAAATAAAAAAACAACAAACAGCCCACTAACCACCATCCGAATAAAAAACAATAATCAGCCCACTAACCACCATCCAAATAAAAAACAACAATCAGCCCACTAACCACCATCCAAATAAAAAAAAACAATCAGCCCACTAGCCACCATCCAAATAAAAAAACAAGCAACCACTAACCCCCATCCAAATAAAACAACAATCAGCCCACTAACCACCATCCAAATAAAATATCAACAAGCAGCCCACTAACCACCACCCAAATAAAAAAAACAACAAGCAACCACTTTAAAAGCTAGATGAGAGAATGGAACTACCACAGCATGCATACTAATTTTGGGAGCTAATTGTATGGAGATTGGTGCTGTGTGAGAAGATCGTCATGAATTGAACTGTCCTCTAATAGCGCTTTGTTGGGTGCAGGACCTGGGTGATCTTGCAGCAGTGTCTGACTCTGCAAGGGGATTGGTAGCCTGAATTCCAAGCTGTTTGGGGAGCTGAGCCGTGGTCCTATTGGGTAGTCAATGGAATGGGCTGTTGGTTGGCTCAAGTTCTCCCTGGGTCAGCTGGTGGGCTGGCGCTGGTAAAGATCCGAGTGGAGCAGTGGTGGATATGTTTGGGCTGAGATCACTCGTATGGGAGTATTTGGGTTTCTGCTTTTTTGATACATGGACCGTGAGTAAGGACATTCATTCCAAGGATCCCCTACCTGCACATGGTCAGATTTTCATTTTGTTTAATTATCTGTTGCTACTTGGCAGGCAATGAGAGTATCTGTGCTTTTTCTTTTCGTCGGTCTCCCAGGTAGTGAGAGGACCTGGGAGCTGAAAAACATTTATAATTCTGTTTTCTTCTGGCTCAGACAGACTGTGAGAGGGCCTGTACTTTGTCAACTCCCTGAGGCAGTGAGAGGTCCCTGGGGGGCTGAAGATATTTGCTATCCATGTTCGATTTGCTTTGCTTTTTGGATTTAATTTACAGCAGTTTATTATTTTTTTGTGATTGAATTGTTCCTAAGTTGATCTACCCCTGTCCGAGACTCTGTTTAATATTTTGTATCTTTTATTTTAAAATTTAAGGTTAGGGGAGAGGTAATTGAGGGTTATTTAATTATTTTATAAAAGGGATGGGTGTTTGAGGTTTACTTATTTTCTTTAAATAAGTGTTGAGTTTATATTTTCAGTTGTAATTCTGTTTTATTTTCTGTTATTTAATTGTCTTAATATTTTATGAATTTAGCTGGTTAGTAGGGTTTATTGCTTTATTGGCTGCCAGAATGTGTCGGAGGCCTTATCCCATGGTGGTGCGCTATTCATCCTCTGCTCTCCATACCCTCTGGCCTTCCACCCCCCCTCCATTGCAGTTTACAACTTACCAATGCTGTAGGGTGCTGGGTATCACTCGAGGGAGGGGGAAGGCTGGGGGGATGTGAATAGTGGAGGGTGAATGAGCGGGGTCACCGCATTGGGGTCGTGAGGTCCAGGAGATGCCATGGGGCAAAATGGAACCAAAATCGTGGTCCGCCATGTCTGGTTTCCATATCCAAGGACACCACCAATTTTGGTGGGCAAGTAGCTCGGGTGACCCTGGAGGTTCATCCAACTGGGGCAGTGTTATGCAATGCCAGGTCCATTAATAACAAGACTGCAATTATTGCAGAACTTGTGGGAACAGTGGACTTGGCTTGCATCACTGAGACCTGGCTGGATGAGAACTCTGGCTACATATTGGAGGCCTTAATACCAGCCGGGTACTTGGTGATTCACCAACTGAGGTTGGATCACGGGGGGTGGGGGGTTGCGGTCTGTTTCAAGACTGAACTTAATCTCACGAGTGTACCAGTTGAGGAGACTGAGTTATTTGAGTGTGCTGTGGTAACAGGTGTAGGTTGTAGGATAGCGCGCTCATTTACCGTCCGCCCGGTGATGAGAAGCGGTTCCTTCAGGAAGTGGCAGACTTCGTCATTGACATGGCATTTGAGTCACCCAGACTGATGGTTCTGGGTGACTTTAATGCCTGGGTTGATGATGAATTCTCACAATTTGGACAGCATTTCCTCCAGTTGATGTTATCTCTGGGTCTTACACAGATAGTTACCTCTGCTACCCATAAACATGGCCACTCTCTTGACTTAGTCTTCCTCCTGGGGATCGAGGCCTCTGATTTGGGGGTAGAACCAGTTGGATGGTCCGATCACTACACTGTGGAATTTAATTTTAGTGCCCCCCTTCATAGGCCTACCCCCTGTGGAGATGGTCAGGTATCGCCTTTTATGAAATATTAGTTCTGAAGGCCTGGCGGTGGTACTTGACCTATTGTCCGTTCCAGTGGCAAACAGTGACCCAGAGGCTCTCATGGTGGCTTATAATATGGCCATTTCAGCATCCCTAGATGTCATTGCTCCTGTCCATGTTCATCCTCTCTCCCTTCACCCTCATTCCATATGGTTTGAAGGGATTCTGTGGGAGATGAGGTGACTAGGAAGAAGGTTAGAGTGTTGCTGGTGGAAATCCACCCTTGATGCCGACCACCTTAGATTGATGGATCATTATCAAGCCTATCAATCTGCAATCACCTGTAAGAAGGCAGAGTTCCTGTCCAGGGAGATTGCGGCTGCTCAGAATCGACCAGCTCAGCTTTTCCATACTGTAGACAGACTGTGCAACCCAGCCTGTCTATATGTTTGGAAAGCTTTTTCGCAGGAAGAGTGTGATGAGCCTGCTAATTTCTTTGTGAATAAAGTGGCCGGCATCAGGGCAGCACTCCAGCCGGCACACTCTATGGGTGTTGCTTTGGATTACCACGTGGCCTCTGCCTCTCAGTATTCCTGGAGTACTTTTGACCAACCGGAATTCATGGATGTCATGTGGATTGTCCAGGGTGTGCACCCTATGTGCTGTAGTTTGGACCCAGGACCAACTTCCCTGATTTTGGGTTGTATTGATTCAATCATCTGGTCCTAGCACAGATAGGCTGGTACTCCTTGGAAACAGGAGAGTGTCCTAGATCCCTGAAGGAGGCGGTGGTAGCAACCCTCTTAAAGGAAGCTTCTTTGGACCCTGACTGCCATGCAAGCTATAGACCAATCTCAAACCTCCCTTTTCTGGGGAAGGTGATTGAGAAAGTAGTGGCTGCACAGCTGGAGAACCATTTGACCATCCATGACATATATGAACTCTTCCAGTCCGGTTTTTGAAAGAGGTATAGTACAGAAACAGAACTGGTTCAGGTGCTCAATGATCTCCTGATTGCTAGAGATCGAAAAAAACGTTCTATCTTGGTTCTTTTAGATCTCTCATCAACATTTGACACTGTGGACCATGGGGTTCTACTTGATCACCTGAGGTTCATCTGTGGACTGTCAGGTACAGTCCTCAGGTGGTTTACATCTTTCCTCACTGGAAGAACTCAGACAGTGGTGTCCAGAATTTATTCTTTGGACCCAGTTTCTCTGTTATGTGGGGTTCCTTAGGGTTCAGTGTTGTCCCCCATGTTGTTCGCAGTGTACATGCAGTCCCTCGGAGACATTGTAAGAAGGTATGGGCTGAGGTTTCACTGCTATACTGATGATACCCAGCTCTACCTTTCTTTTGCACCAGACCAGGATGAAGCTCTCTCAGTCCTTTAACAACTGCCTTGCAGAAATCCAGGATTGGATGGATTAGAGTTGGCTGAATTCGAACGCAGAAAAGACTGAGGTGTTGGCTGTGGATCCAGCATGCTGAATAGGGGGGCTGGAGGTTGATTTACCCTCTGGGCTTTTCCTTGGGGGTTTATCACTCCCGGCCTCTGAACAGGAGCGAGACCTGGGGGTAATTTTTGATGAAGGGTTGACCCTGCATTTGCAGATATCAGCCGTCGTCAAGTCCTCTTTTTACCATTTTAGGAATATCTCCAGGATTAAGCACCTTGCTGCATCTGGTGATTTACCTATGCTGGTCCATGACTTTGTGACCTTGCGCTTGGACTATTGCAACTCCCTTCACCTAGAGCTACCTGGGGTGGAAATCTGCCACTTGCAGCTAGTGCAGACCGCTGTGGTCTGGCTTTTGACGGGGACTTCTCAGTCCTGTCATATTTTACCAGTTCTGCATGGACTGCACTGGCTGCCAGTACAGTGGAAGATCACCTTTAAAGTCAGTTTACTGACTTTTAAAGCCCCACATTGACAGGGCCCAGACTACTTGAAAGAGCCCCTGGTTCCTTACTGCCCTGGGTGATTACTCCACTCAGCTGACGAAGGGTTGCTAGAGATTCCTTGGGTGTTCTTGAAATCTTCGATGGTCCGAGCTTTTATGCATGCAGCCCCCACCCTATGGAATTCTCTACCTCATCAGTTACGGGAGTGCACAACTGTAGAGGGATTTAAACACGCATTAAAGACATATTTGTTGTACCAGGCATTTGAGGATTGATTTTATTTTAAATTGTTTTAGCTATTTTATATTTTTATGGTGTTGGAATGTTTGATGCATTATTTTTATTCTGTTAGGTGCCTTGGTTTTTGAAAGGTGCCATAAAAATAAACATTATTATTATTGTTATTATTAATAAACCAGGTCATGTGACACTGCAATTGAATTATTTTCTACTTATTCATTGTATTTTGTTATGTTTTTCTTGAATTCCAACATTTTTAGAATTTAATTGTTTATATTTTTCATATTATCATACCAAAGTCCATTTTAAAAGTGCAACAAGAGACTCCAGGTGTTGGTTGGGATGGGATAAATGCATTTCTAGAGGCTAAAGGCACTCAGCCTGCACGTATACCTTATTACGTATCTGGATGTGCATTTATCCCACCCAACCAACACCCTGTTGTGATTGATTCCTTACACTTTCTATCTACAGTTCCTGACCTACAGCAGCATATTACAACTCAAAATTCTTAATAAATGGTCCTTCAAGAAGAATTATTGCTTTGCTTGCACAGTATGCTAAGTTGATAAGAGAAAAACTCTTAGTTATTGAAACCTTCTTGTGCTTCTTGAAATGTGTTTAAAATGTTTAATTGTATGAGTTTTGGGTTGTTAAGACTTTATATTTATACAATAAAGCTTAACGTGAGGGTGTGAAATTGTTTACTGAGCTTCATACCCCGTTACCCTACAGTGATGATAGTCCCACTTGGCAAAATTATACATTTTAATGCTGTCCTGTAAGGGAGGGAAGGGATCAGAATTCTAGCCGAACTGCAGGAGGGCCGATCCTTTCCACTTCCCTGTCCGCAGACCATGCCCCTGTGCTCAGACGTTTTGTGACATCCTACCATGGAGAGTGAGTGGGCACGCCCCCATTGAATCCTACAGGGGACATTTTCAAAACATTACTATTGCATCTTTAAGCTATCTTTAACACAAATAAAAGTCACTGCTCAATTAACAGGGGCTCTATTAGTTGAGCAGTGGCTTTCATTCGCGTCAAAGGTAGCTTCAAGATGCATAGCAATGTTTTGAAAATCTCCCCCATAGGATTCAATGGGTGCACCCCCACACTCTCCTTGATAGGACATCACAAAATGTCTGAGAGCAGAGGCATGGTCAGTGGACAGGGAAGTGGAAGGGATTGGCTGACAAGCAGTTCAGCCAGAGTTGCGCACCCTTTCCTTCCTTACAGGACAGCATTAACATTTGTCATTTTGCCAAAAAGGGACTATTGCCACAGCAGGGTAATGGGCTATGATGACCAAAACTGAATTTAAAAAGGTCACACCCTCACTTTAAGTTAACTCTTTCCAAAATGAGTGTATTAAAGTATCTTTTAAAAGTACAATTAGAAGTTTTCATTCAATAAAGGCACTGCTTTTTGAATATTAAACATTGACTAAGTGACCAGGAAAAGTAGGCAAAATCAAATACCTGTTTTCAGCTAATGTGCATTCCTCAGTTGGAAAATATGATTAATTGTAATAAGTAACAATATCAAGGTTACATAAATCATGAGCTTGAACAGAATACAAATTTTGGACAGATAACAATGGCACACTAAAATGAGAATTTATGATCAACAGGTACTGTATAGTCATATGCATTTAAAGCCTCTGGGGATGGTCTCCTGCAGTTGTCTAGATTTGGGTTGGGGACAGTTAGAGATTGTGCATTCCAACTGTATGCACCCTGAGTTTGGAATACCTTGCCTTCAGTTTAAGATGGGCTGTTAGTTTAAAGGGTTTTAAAAAGAAAAAAGTATAAAAGTATTGCCCAAAGCTGCTGTTAATTTATGAGGAATGCTGTGAGGACAATTTCTCTTATGGTGGTATGTATACCATACCCCCTACCAGGTACTAATAGTAAAACACCCTGTACCAGGTACTTATTGATATTATCTATAACAGATACTATATAGTGCAGTCTGAGGGGAGTGCTGCACCATTAAAGTGCCATCCATCAGGTGAGGCATTAAACCTTAATCTCTTCTACTCATTTCTCGTCACTGTCTAGGTGGAAGTTAATGAGCCCCTGACATCATTGGGAAAAGTTTAAAAGAATGAAAGATTTAGACACATTTCAGTTTGTAGTTCATATATTTTTGTAATTATTGTTCCCTATTTATTTATTTCTGAGGACAACTGAATGAAAACAAGATTGCTGTCCTCCCTAGACATTATATGATATGTCTGCTTGTCTGCACTTGACATTATAAACCCCCTGTTTATGTCATCATAACTATCTCAGCAGCAACAGATTGAGATGTCATAACCAGAACTGTGATGACAGGTGTTGACATGCCACTAAAGCAGATAGGGAGCAATCCTGTTTTAATACAAATGCCCTTTGTTATAATGAATTAAGGGTGCAGGCCAGTTGGTGCAGCAGTTAGATTTCTGCTTGCAACGCTGATGACCCGAGTTTGGGCATGGACCTGGGAAACAGAGGGCCAGCCATGGGAGAAGGTTCACATGTCCTAGGGACTGCTCTCCTTCTCCAGGTTGGGAGGCATGAGAAGAGTGTCCAGCACATCACAGACCCATAGCGGAGGCTGGCAGTACTGCAGTATGTTCAGGGGGTGGGGTGGATGCTAGACATCATTGCACATCCCCGTCCCCAAGGGATCCAGCATTTGAAAAAAAAAAGCCAGCCCCACCTCTAGCATGATGACATGCCCACACTGCTGCTCTCTGCTGTTCTCTGCCTCTGATGTCCTATGGTGCATGGCCCTGACCCGGGGGGTGAGCCGGGCCTTCAACCACATGTGTCTGTTGGGAGAGGGAGCCCCCAGCAGCCCTGCCCAGGGGGAAAGCTTGGGCATGGGGACAGTGGGTGGGGGGTTTGAGCTCAAGGGGGAGCCAAAACAAAAAAAAAATTATGAATTAAGGGTGAGAATTACAGGAAAAAATATAAACCATGTGCTCAATTGTATCTAAATATTACATTTCTTTAAAGTTTTTCCAGCAATGTCAGGGGCTCTTTAAATACCCCATAACACTTATCCAAGAGAAGCAGCCAAGTTTATCCAGTGTCATAGCTAACATTCTGTCTCTCAATAAAACAGGTCCATGTGACCCACCACAAAAATGTGCATGGAGATGAGCTGTAATAGCTTGTGAATTTACTGGTCAAAAATGACATCAAATACTGTAAATTAGAGTGTGCAAAACCTGGGAGGTTCTGGTTTTGCCAACTCACCCCTGGTTTTGGTTCTGGTTTTGGTTCTGGATTTTGTTTTGGATTCATGACCAGTTTTCATCCAGTACAAAACATCCATTGTTCCATTATTTAAAAATATTATAAAGAATAAAACAGGCAAATCATGGTGAAAAACAAAGAGATTGTACTGAGAAATAAATAATGTAACCTACTGGGAACTGTATTCCGGGGTATTCTGGGGGCTTGTGTTCAAGTCCCAGTAGGTCATATTATTTCTTTCTGACTACAGTTTGTAATCTAAATTCTTTAGCAGTGGCTAATACTGCACCCAAAAATAAAAAACATATAATGGCATTTCCTTGTTATATTTGCTTGCGCATGCACAAGAAACATTATTTGGCAGGTTAGGAGAGAAGCGGGTTGTGGAGGTGCGGCACTGTGGCAGTCAAGGGAGGCACTGCATTTGGGGGCTTGGCACTGGTGGACCAATGGAGGCACAGTGTGCTGATGATACTGGTTTCCAAAAGTGCCATCAAGCTGAAACATTTTTGCTGCTGCAATGAGGGGCTGCCTCATAATTGCAGCACCAGCCATTCTGCTGCAATGAGGGAGCGACCCGTCATTGCAGGGCGGTACCTTCCCAAGTGTAACAATTGAAGTAAACATGGCGGCAGCTTGCCACTGCCTCTCAGCCTGATGAAAGCCGAATAGGGGTGCCCAATCCCCCTATTGGCAGCCCCCAACCTAGTTAATTTGCTGACAGGGGAGCCCACTCCCCCTCGGCATAATGTAACCCCCTCCCCAATTTATTGTGTGCGAGGGAGTGACCAATCCCCCTCGGAATCGTGCCCTCCCAAACAGTCATTCTTTGCTGACGGGGTCCCAATCCCCATCGGTTTAAGTACTGCCACCCCCAAAAAAGGCAGCTGGCACACTGGGAACCCACCCCAGTGTGCTGGAAGCAAGCCTGGAAAAAATAACCTTCCTGCGGTGTCTTTTTCTTTTTTTATCTCCCTGAAACAAAGGAAAGGGTCCCATGCCAGTCGCCGTCCTCTTCCCACAACCCGCATCCACCCACTGTGCACCCTACCTCCCCACACTCCCCCTCACCCCATACTTACCTCCAGAGCCTGGCACAATGATCTTTGATGGACTGGGAACATGTATGTACTCTTCAAAGCCGACCACAAGCTGAAGAAATGCCGATAAGCTGTATAATGGCATAAATAGGATTTTTTCAACTTTGGCGCATATCTCAGGCATTTTCTGGATTATTTTGGCATCAGATTTTCAACATGGGGTTATTGGGACCCCTTCTCATGAATTCAGCCACTGTCATGGCATTATTCAGTCCCGAAAACTGATTTCGCAGTCACTGTACGGAATCACCTTGTGGGACTGATTAACAAAATGAAAGTGCCAGTGTTCATTGAGGTGGGCTCTCAAAAAGCCTATGCTGCAAATTTGGTGAAAAAAATCCAAATAAGTGACTGTTTTATGAGCGTGCATTGCGCAGTTTCCACGCACGCTCGTAACTTTGTGAATTTGTAATATTTTCACTCCATATTTTCAACATTGGCATTTTTCCACACCTTCTTATGAACAGTACAGCTGTCATTTTTCACATCCTGGCCAAAATGTGTTTTCACACTTCCAGCGCAGAATAGCGTGGTCACTGTGGGAAGTCAGTGTTCGGGAGTCAGACTGACTTTGATTTGTCTGTTGGAAGCTGAGAACCTTGCTACACTGCAAAGAACAAACTATAACTCTGTTTAGGACCTGGAAACCTGGTAAGGTATAATATTGTTAGGGACTTGTTAAGAAGGGGAGCTACGCTTTCTACAGCAAGTTTCATTTTTTTTCCTTATTGGCATTAAGCAGAGAATTGCAGGATTCCATTAAAAGTGTAGTAATTTTATAACCAGAGGGAGTGAGATGCAACTGAATTTGCTTGATTCCTGGGCTTGAGACCTAGGATTTGGATAAATATTTTTGCAACATTTTAAAACTGTCCTGCTGGCTGAGAAGTTAAGTTTTTATCCCTGGTTTCACTGAAAGGTTTTGTGTATTGGAATCAGACATAGCAGAGTGCCAACATTGAAAAGCCTGCTTACATCACAGGTGTCACTAGTCAATCAATTGGCTCTGGGTGGGGTTTTATCACTGTGCTGTCTTAGGCATCCTTCACAGTTAGAAGCCAGCCAGAATGACTTTGATTTTTCTGTTGGAAGCTGAGAACCTTGCTACACTGCAAAGAACAAACTATAACTCTGTTTAGGACCTGGAAACCTGGTAAGGAGTAATATTGTTGGGGACTTGTTAAGAAGGGGAGCTACGCTTTCTACAAAATGTTTCATTTTTCTTTTCCTTATTGGCATTAAGCAGAGAATTGCAGGATTCCTTTAAAAGTGTAGTAATTTTATAACCAGAGTAAGTGAGATACAACTGAATTTGCTTGATTCCTGGGCTTGAGACCTAGGATTTGGCAGTGGTCTAGTAAATTATGGTGTTAGTTGAATTACTACAAAGGGCAGTACTCACCAGAGTGGTGGAGCAGTTGTGTATTTGATTATTTCTAACCGTCACCAGTGGCTGTGGACTACACACCCACCCTTCCCCACCCTCCACCCCCAGGCATGGCATTTCCTTTATAGCCAAAGTTCTGACATCAATTCCTCAACAGGTCTTGGGGCAGAACGGTCATATTCTTAATAACCCAGCACAGTGCATAAAGGGTAGGTACACATCACAAATAATAATAATAAAACATATATATATATATATTACATATTGTATATTATAAGGGAGAGGGACATGTAGGGAGTGCTGCAATGCACTGGCTGTGGGGCAGCAGTTTTCCAGGAGACATTCTGGAAACTGCATTGCTGTCCTATTTGCAGGCAACTGTCAGCTCTGAGGGAGGAGGTTGCCCACCTCCAGGCTGAACTAGCAAGGACTAAGGAGGCCTCCCCCACCCAAAGAGCACCACTGCCAAAACCACTGCCTTAGAGGTTGCTAAGTATGAAGAGCAGTTGGACCACAGTGGGTTCTGGGAGGGTGCAGGTGGTGGATCAGAGGCAAAGCCCCCCTAGTTGTACCTCTACACAAATCATATGCCATTCTGGCAGAGCAAGGTTCCTCTATGATGGCACCCTCACTGGAGACCCAGAAAAATACTGAGTACATCCACAAGGGAGACCCACAAAAGGGTGGCAAGGGACACCACAGGGGAAGGAAACAGCTTCTGATAGGGGACTCAATTGTTAGGGGTTAAAACTGGGGAAGGGAGAGGAGAAGGAAGTAAGGAGCCTGCCTGGTGCCATGGCTTTGAGGGACAGGACGCGAATCCTCAGGATTGCAGAAGCAGCATCACAGGAGAGGGAACTAGATATCATTGTCCACCTTGGGACAAATGACCTAGCTAGGCATGGGATCAGTGCAGTGCAGAATTAATTTGTAGAGTTGGGGAGGGGCCTCATATGAGTAGCAAGCAAGGTAACCTTCTCAGAGGTGCTGCCAGTCCATGACAGGGGTGAGGTAGGGTACTGCACACCATGAAGTTTAATGAATGGTTGCAAAACTGGTGCAGAGCATGGGGCTTTGGCTTCACTGGGGACTGGGGGTCCACCTGGAGAGATAAAGGTCTATGCTGGCACAATGGTCTACATCTGTCAATGAAGGGAACCAAGCTCCTAGGTGACAGGTTTAAATGCTTCCTTGGCAAGCTTTTAAACTAGCCAAGGGGGTTGTGCCAATAAGAGGCAGGAAATTTCAAGCCTCCTCCCAACAAAACATGGCAGGTAGTAAGGTAAACACTGAGGTACAGAGCTTAGCACAGGGCAGGACAGGGGTACGTGGAAAAATTGACAAGGGCAATAAGAGCAGGGATGGGGGAAAAAAGGATAAAGCCAACATTAAATTGAGGGCAATGAGTACCAATGCCCGTAGTCTGGGTAACAAGCTTCCTGAGCTAGTAGCCCTGCTGGAAGATGAAAAATTGGATATTGTGGCAGTCACGGAAACATGGTACATGGAGAACCAAGACTGGGATGTTAACATATCAGGGTACACAGTCTACAGAAGGGACAGGGAGGGTAAAAGAGGAGGTGGAGTAGCTCTGTACATAAGGGAAGGGATCAAAGCTACAGAACTAAAAAGTAAAGAGGGAAGACAAGAGGCACTCTGGGTCACCTTGGAGACAGGGAATGGCATCACAGTCTGCACAGGGGTTGTATACAGACCTCTGTCTCGAGGGAAGGAAATGGACAAGAAAATGATAGAGGACATTCTCAAAATGGCTGAAAAAGGGAAGATACTGTTGATGGGGGACCTGAATATGCCAGATGTTAACTGGATGACATGTACTGCAGCCACATCCAAGAGCAGGGTCATTCTTGATGCCCTGCAGGTGGCAGACCTTAGACAACTAGTGTTGGAACCCACTCAGGAGGGAGCAATACTAGACCTGGTACTCTCAAATGGAGAGAGGATCACAAATTTAGAAGTCAGTAGACATCTGGGAACAAGCGACCACTGCACAGTGTGCTTCACAGTGAGCACAACCATAGAGATAAGCCATACAAAAACAAGGATACTGGACTTTAGAAGGGCTGGCTTTGGCAAAATGGGTGAATACCTGAAGAAAGCACTAGTAAATGACCAAAAAGGATGGGTTGAAGAACAATGGAGAAAAATCAAAACTGCCATTATAAAGGCAACAAGCCTTTGTGTGAAACAAATAAAGAAAACAAAGAGGAGTAAAAAACCACTATGGTTCTCAAAAGAGGTGGCAGGGAAGGTTAAGGAGAAAAAGGCTGCATTCAAAAAGTATAAGGAATCACAGAAGGAGCATGACAGGGAACTGTATCAAATAAAACAGAAAGAAGTGGGGAAGGCAGTCAGAATAGCAAAGGCCCAAACCGAGGAAAAAATAGCCAACTCAGTTAAGAAGGGGGATAAAACCTTTTATAGGTACATTAGGGAGCATAGAAAGGTAAAGGGAGGGATAGTGAAGATTAATAAAGGAGAGGAAGGTGGGCAGAGGGAGACAGTGAAAAGGCAGAGATACTGAATGAATACTTTTGCTCGGTATTCACAAAAGAAGATGAGGAGGAGTTACCTAAACCAGACAATAGAAGCACTCTGGGTAGGGGGGTTGACACCAGTCCATTCACAGAAGAAAGAGTCCTGAAAGAACTCTTAAAACTCAAGGTGGACAAAGCAATGGGGCCTGAATGGGATTCACCCCAGAATCCTAAAAGAACTAAGGGAGGACCTATTGACACCAGTGGCCATGCTTTTTAACAAATCATGGCAAGATGGGGCAGTACCTGAGGACTGGAGGAGGGTAGATGTAATTCCCCTTCACAAAAGTGGGAGCAAGGCAGAAGCAGGAAACTACAGACCTGTAAGTTTGACCTCAGTGCTAGGAAAAATGATGAGATCACTTCTGAAAGAAAGAATTGTTGAGTACCTAGAGGCCAGCGGGGCACAGGACCCAAAGCAGCATGGATTTACAGCAGGAAGTTCATGTCAGATGAATCCAATTGATTTCTTTGACTGGGTGACCAAAGTAATAGACCAGGGAGGGGCTGTGGATATGGCCTACCTAGACTTTAGCAAGGCATTTGACACAGTCCCGCACAAAAGATTAATAATCAAGTTAGCCAGCCTGGGAGTGGGTCCCAGGGTGGTAGCCTGTGTAGCAAACTGTCTGCAAAACAGGACACAGAAGATAATGGTGAATGGAACACATTCCGAAGAAAGGGGGGTTACTAGTGGAGTACCTCAGGGCTCAGTACTGGGTCCAGTCTTCTTTAAAATCTTTATAGGTGACATTGCAGAGGGTCTGGAGGGAAAGGTGCAGATGACACAAAGATCTGTAACAGGGCTGATACACAAGAGGGGGTAGAAAAGATGAGAAGGGACTTGGCAAGGTTGGAGGAATGGTCAGACATATGGCAACTTAGATTCAATGCAAAGAAGTGCAAGTAAAGCACCTGGGAAACAAAAACCCAGAAGAAGAGTACACAATAGCAGGGTAGGTACTAACAACAACAAAAATGGAAAGGGACCTGGGGGTAGTCATATTAGATGACCTAAAGGTGGGTAAGCAATGTAAAAGTCAGTAAGGAGAGCCAAGGCGATACTGGGATGCATAGGAAGGGGAATCACAAGTAGAAAAAGGGAAGTGGTTATCCCTCTATACAGACAGTTGGTGAGACCCCATCTGGAGTACTGTGTGCAGTTTTGGAGACCTCATCCATGCAAGGACAAAGACAGGATGGAAGAAGTCCAGAGGAGGGCAACTAAAATGGTGCAGGGTCTGCAGCAGAAACCATATGAAGAGAGACTGAGACAGCTTAAAATGTATACTCTTGATGAAAGAAGGGACAGGGGAGACATGATAGAAACTTTCAAGTACCTCAAGGGAATCAACAAAGTCCAGGAGGGTAGCATCTTTCAGAAAAAGAGATGTGTAAGAACTAGGGGGCACAATTTAAAGATAGAGGGGGGACGGCTCAGGGGTAATGTGAGGATTTTTTTTTTCGCGGAGAGAGTGGTGGATACATGGAACCACCTTCCTGAGGAGGTCTTTGGATCTAAAACAGTAGGGGAATTCAAACATGCATGGGACAGACATAAGGCAATTATAGTGGGGGGTTGCAGGAAGTAGGCTGTTGGTTAACTAGAATCTGCAGCTTATCCAGTAGGTAGGGAAATGGGCAAACTGGGTGGGCCAAGTGGTCCTTATCTGCTGTCAAAGTCTATATTTCTATGCTTCTATGGGACAGAGTAAAAACAAATCACAGTGACACTGTTCCTGAGCAGAGGTGCTAAAATGCCTATGTTGAAAATTTTGTTACAAAAGTCTATGAAATGACTGTGTTACAAGCGTACATTGTACTGTTTCCATACACCCTTGTAATTATGCACATTTGTAATATTTGACTCCAGATTTTCAGCACTGAAATTTTTTCACACCTCCTTATGAACAGTACAGCTGTCATTTTTCATATCCTGCCCAAAATATGTATTTACACATTTGGCTCAGAATAGCATGGTCACTGTCAGAAATCAATGTTCAGGAGAGATTAGGAAAATCATGGTCACACTGTTCATGAACCGAGGTCACAAAATGCCTATGATGAAAATTTGATGAAAGAATTCCACTAAATGACTGTGTTACGTGCATGCGTTGCACAGTTTCCACATAAGCCCGTAAGTTTGAGTATTTTTAATATTTTCATTACAGATTTTCAACATTGCCATCTCTTCACACCTCCCTATGAATGGTACAGCTGTCATTCTTTACTTCCTGCCCGATCTGTGTTTTCGTACATCTGGCGCAGAATGGCGCGGTCGCTGTGGGAACTCACAGTTCAGGACACATTAACAAAATCACAGTGCCACTGTTCATGAGAAGAGGTCCCAAATGCTTTCATGAGGTGGGGGTCACTAAAAGGCCATGTTGAAAATTTGTTGTGCAACACCAACAAACGTCCGGGGCGTTAGGGTGTCTAACCATAACATCCCACCTTGTACAGACTGACAGGCATCAGGGATGTGCCTTTGGATTGTCGACTATAATGCTCATGCCATTCCACCCCCACCCCACCACCCTGCAGCCAGTGACAGGCATCGAGGTGTGCCTCGAACTCTTCGGCCCCAGAGTTCACCCCGTTCTCCTATACTGTACCCATTTCAGCATATGTCCTTATGGAATGGGGTGACTGTACAGCCGAACACCCCAAGGCACAACTCAACATGTGTTGGTGTCTGTAGGATAGGGTGAAGTGAAATGGCATGAATGTTATGGGTGATGACCCAAACGCATACCCCAATGCCTCTCTGCAGGGTGGAGGTAGGGTTGGCGTGAAGTTCAATTCTTCACTGCCATTCTGATTCTGCATCTATCTAACGCCTGCATTTCCAATGCTAATACCAGCAAGCACACATTCAGCGTTAACAAATGCTTGTTAGACAAAGGGTTGATACTGCCTTTTTTGTAGGTCAGTCAGTTTATTTGCTACCTCCAGACACCCATCCCTACACTGGACAGTGAGAAAAAGAGAGAGATCCTGCCTGGTTTGTCTTTTCTTAACTTTTCTGTCCCTTTTGTTGTCATATGTCAGGCTGCTGCTGTTTTTTTTTTTTCTTTATTTTTTCCTTATTTATTTGTTTATTTCCTGCTTGCTGATACGCAGTTCAAGGCCAGGAACCCAACCCCCGCAATGGAGAGTGAGCGATCGAGAGAGATCCTGCTTGCTTGTCTTAGCTCTTCTTTTAATTTTCTTCCCTTTCCCCTGTCAGACATAGTTGAGACTCTAGACAGATCGAGCATCCAAAAACCAGCAGCACTCAACTGCTCCTTGCTGTTTTTTCCTCCTATTCCTGGTTCCCCAGACATACACTTTCCCCATGTGCTAGTTAATGGCACCAAGTAAATGTGCCCCTTCACTCTGCACTGTCGGCAACCTGCCACGGACTTTCATGCATTTTCCTGGCATGAGACTGCGGGGCCATTTGGAATCTGGTACTTGCTTACTGGCAGCCTAACCATGTGATGAGATGTCAGAAACCATCCCGTGATGGTAAGTGACTGTGCTTGACATGCCACAGCAGTATATGACATTGAAAACAATCTTGAGACTAATCCAGCTGAACCAAAATGGTTTGACTTGGGGCTCACAGATACTGAGACCCCAAAGTTCAGGGGACTTGGTTTCTGACCAAACAGTTCTGCACACCTCTGCTGTAAATGACAGGCAAGTGTGGTGTATGGGGAATATACTGCCAAAGGGACCTAATGATGTAATAGTGCCATGAGCTCACAGTATGAGTGGCAATATAATCTTATTAGGCCCCTAAAATGGTATATTTCCCTTACATCTCATTTACCTATCCTTTATATTATGTCTGTAAAAATGTTTAAGTTTTACATTTGTATTTTGTGTGTGGCTTTTGTTCTCCTGTTTTTCCATAGTCCATGCAAAAACAAAAGCTGCTGTAGTGTTACCACTATCAAAAGGCATAGAGCAAAAAATAAGTTGGTACACCTGCCTCTCAGTCTGTCTAACTCCATTTGATACTTGGCTGTAACATAGAGTCCGCAAGTTTGAAACAGAGATGACTATTTTAACTTACAGGGAGTCTAGGGCAAGTATCTGTTGTGCATAGAGCGATTCTTGGGGTAACCAAAAGGCAGGTGCGCCAATTTGCTTTTTGCTGTCTGTTTTTCCACAGTATAATACACTGGCATTTTTGCAGTGTCTGTTTTCCTGTTCCTTTGTGTTTCTGTAATTTTGGGGCGTGCCTATAGAAGGAGGCTGGGCTGCAGTTTTCTGTCCTTTTGTTCAGTGTGGTTAGTAGTGAAGGTGGTGATGGAGAGTGGCTTGTCATCTGTGGTCAGGTTGATGTGGAGTGTGCAGTCAGCATGGGTGTGGCATCTGCAGTCCAGAGTGGTGTGGCATGTGCATACAGCAATAGTGTGGCATCTGTGGACAGGAGTGGTGTGGAGCATGTGGTTGGGAGCAGTGTGGTGCCTGCGGTCAGCAGTGGTGGGATATTTGGTTGGGAGTGGTGTGAAGTGGATAGTCGGTAACTGTGAAGGAGCTCAGAGTTGACAGCAGCAGTATGGAGGGGTTGGTCTGAGAAGAGAAAGCTGGAGTGTCGAGGGACATGGCTGTTTGGTGAGAGACAGTAGAGGAAATGGTGCATATGGAGGGAATTTTTAAGGCAGTGTTAAGCTGTAGTTTACAATTATGCAATACTGCATGACAGGGTGTAGTTTTCAGTGGGATAAGGTCACACCTTGGGTGTGCAGAAGTTGTTTGGGTGTTGAGCCACATGGCCAAAGGTCAACAGTCTTCAGTAACCTGAGAAGTGATACTAGCATACAACACATACTCTGGAGTGCAATGCTGCTGTTTTAAAAGACTCATTGTTTTAGATTAAAAATGAAAAATGTGTTTACAATCTTGTTATTATGGTTTTTCCATGAGTAGGGTCCCATGTAAATTAAAAAGTACTTGCTTCTAGTAGAAAAGCCATACGTAGCACTGTGCTAGTATAATATAACCCCCCCCCCCCCAACTGCACACACACAAATGCAGTGCTAATAGTAATGGCCTGATTGGGGCCTTGTTTTTAATCATGAAGTGGCAGGCCTTAGAGTTATGTCGCTGGTAGTAAACAAGCAGCAACAAGAGGAGTAGAGAGCAAAACTACGAGACTGCTATGAAAGTGCTGTTAAACATCCATGGAAAGCCACACACAGCTCTTCTTTGCAGCACAGCTGACATTCCCTACATCCGTCAGGGCCCCTGGAGCCTGGAGCTGCCAACACCATTCATAGAGGGTCTCTCTCCCAGACAGAGTGAGCACTTCCTTGGGGGAAAATTTCATGTCAGCATGTGTCTTTCTGTGCCCACATGAGATCACATTATGGAAAGCAAGTCAGACTATGACAGCAGTACTAACTTTAATTGATTACTTGGTCTGGCCATACCTGTTACCTCCGACAGTACAATGATAGTCCTAGTGGTCCAAAGAACAGAATCCCATGCATGGCCCCCTGTGGGGAACTTACTGACCCCAATTCTTGCCGGGACCCCTACTCCTGACTACCATTCATTTGGCTATCATGCCAGGGGGTTTCTACACTACAGTACATAGGTTTTTAATTCATTAACAACATCTTTAATTAAAATCTTACCTACAAATGTGCCATCTTTCAGACTGGCTCTCATTTCAAGCCAGGTTCTCTTGTAAGCCATTCCATAGTGGAAGTGGATCCTCATGGATTCTGGCAACCTCCCTTGAGGGATGGCGTCCACAATTCCCAGTGGTGCCATGCTTGCTCTTGGTCTTTCATGGATCCTTAAGGCATTTCCTGGAATGCTCCATCCTCCTGGCTTTATCTTCATGGTGTTGCTCTGGAGACCTCACCAGGTAGCCAGTGCCTCCCTGACCCAGGGATGCTGTCACCATCCTTAGGCCTGCAACCCCCCCCCGACTCAGTCACAGCCAGAAAGCTGGGCTCTCACTGCTGAGCTGCCACCCACTTGGGCCTCTGTCAACATACCCCTGAAGACTGCTTGCCAGCCCCTCTTATAGACCTTCAAGGGAGGGTAGGACCATACATACTCATGACAGAGTTTCCTACTTCTAGCTGAGCCAGAACACTCTGTATGCAGACATCCAGACATCCTGCTTCCAAGCAAGTTACCCCCAAAGGTTAACTCTCTGGATCAGACTTAATCCTTCAGGAGCCCTCTAGTAACCACCCTCGAGCTGAATGAAGAGAAAAATTTGGTTACAGTTGGGTCGAAAGCCACACATAGCCTTTCTCTGCGACATGGCTGACATGGAAAGGGCAATGGCAAACTATGAGTCACTAGCAGCTGCTGTGTCAATGCAAAACTCTGGTTGAGGAAAAAAGCACTAGAAAATCCCATTAGGAGTACTGGGGAAGGTAAAAGGAATTTGATTTTATTTGGTGATTGTTTTTGCCACAGTGGGAGGGAGGAGCTGTTGTGTTTTAAATGGTGGTTGTGCTGGCATAGTTCAAGGCAGTTGTGTTTACTAAGGTCACACTGATATCGAGAGCTATAACCTGATTTTCTTTTTTTTATGTAGCTTTTGTTGTACTGGGACATTTTTTTTACTACGGCTTATTATGATACCTCTGGACATACATATAAATCACTTGTTACAGTTGGTAGTATACAGCAGACTGCAAGATGTTTTACACAAGATCTAGAATGCTAGGTACACTGGTATTCTAATGCAAATGCATTCGTAAGCATTTGGAAGACAGTTCTTACTACAGACATGAAGAAACGTATAGTCTGTCATGAGGAAGGTGCATCTCATTTTATGACTGAAAGTCCATTTATGTCACCAGTAATGAACGCGACGTGCCTTTGTTAATTAATCTGCCACATGGTATTAGAGGTGTACAGTACAAGAGTGCAGTAGATTCAGGTATATTGCATTACAGTGGAGGAGATCTCATAGGCACAAATTCATTTTTACAGTGTGATTACATTAATTTCAGTGATGTCCAGCATATGCTGCCAGGTCTTTAATAAGATTTGTTCTTGTCCATTGGCATTCAGTTGTATTCATTCTAACTTCATGCACAACAGTAAGTTATGCAAACAGTGAGCTATATTTGGGGGTGTAGAGCTTATCCAGTGCTGTATGACAGTTTTTCTAGCATTCGCCAGTGCAGGGTCCCATAGTCTAAGCCTACCCTTGCTCTGGTTACAGCTCTGATCAGTGCCAGCATAAGCTCAAGGGGGGAGTTGGGTCGGCTGTGATGTAACACTTTTACAATGATTTGGTGCATTTCAGTACAGGACAGTGTCACCCTGTTGCAGATCAGTTCCATATGTAAGAAATTACCCTCTTCAGTATGATACTTGGAGCACATGTGATTATCAGTGGCCTGTACCTTTGTAGCTTCACAGGACTGAGGTACGTTTTATTGAGAAAACTGAGCTGTTGTGTATGCAATTTACTGGAGCAGGCACTCATATGCACATGCTGTATAGCTGCCTGCCCAGTGAATGCTCCCAGTTCTTTGAGGCTTAACTGATGTGGCAATTGGTGTAACTGGTTTGGTAACAGTGTTACATGTAATTGTTGTGTTAATTGGTTAATATATTTTATATGTATGTGTAATAAGTTTGGAAGCATAGAGTTTTAGGTGCTGTGGCATATAGTTTTAATTGATGTGGAGTATACATTTAATTGTTAAATTAATGTAAGTATATGCTTTTTAATAGACAGTTTTATTGCCAGGTACTGTATACAGAAGAGTAGCCTTAACCATCCCTATGGGAAAAAGTCCAATCCACATTTTATAAAAACAAATAAAATAAATAAATAAATATACAAGAGTTGTGTACTGTATTATTGCATGTAGTTTGGTATTACTCTGTACTGTGCTCCAAATGTGTTCTGAAGGTAATGTAACACAAAAGCTGCACTTGGCCTCGTATTTGAAGTAAAACATTAAACGGTTGTTTCCTCAGCAATCTGTCTGAAAATAGTGCTTCAAGCTCTAACAGCTCTAGTGTCTTTCTTTCCAGTACTGCCTGGCACTAGCTGCGTAGATATAATGAAATATGTTTACAGCAGCTCTGAGCACCCATGGGACATGTTTGCACATAAAAGAATAATCAGGTAAAGAATGGCATCTCCTATGTACCCAGAATTGCAAGGCTAAATCTGGTATCACAGTCCTAGGCGCCAGCATGTAATCAATGATATCAGTGTATTAAGAGAGCTTGTTACTAGAATGAACACTAAATGTGCCACATGTCTTATATAGGTGGCAGAGTGTAAGATGTATGTTCAAAAGCAACAAAGATGTAAATGGAGACTCGGAGGCAATGTCACTGTGAAACAACAGATTTCTCCAGGATGCATTTTTATCTAGAATGCTAACTCATAAAAGACTCCTGCCCAATAACCTTCTTTAGTGTTCCATTGTGTATGAGGATTCACTTGCAGTTATAATATTTTTTATACCACATTACCAGATATTGTCATAGTTTAGTTAGTCCAGAAAGAGAGAGGAGAAGGGTGCTCTGGCGGTATTTTCTGCACTGTGCTTGCTTTTTTTTCCATTGTCCTACACTAGTTTATGTATTGTAGTTACTTAATAAGATGCTACTTGTACTCTGTGCTGATTAGTGGGAACATATCCCATCCTTCATAGATATTTGCATGCTATCTTGAGGATATTTATGTTCCATAATAAGTGTTCTATCATCTGGGAACAGTCTGCCTTTGAATTACAGTTATACTGTATACCAACCCTCGATGCAAACCTCCTTCCAGAACACACAGCAGTAGTTTTTCTGGAAAGACACAGCAGCAGCTAATACAGTAGCTGAGTGGTTAAAGACTATTTGTGCTGTAACTAATGAATTTACATGGAAATCATGCATACTTTATAGTGTAGCTAATTATATTGTTACATCTCTGTAACGTGTTATTAATTAACATTTTGCAATTAGAAATTACTTGCATTTTAACTGTTGTGCTAATTACTGTACTGGTTGTGCATGAATGTCTAAAACATTCTTACCACATAAGTAAATAGAGGCATATATCTAAAACGGTTTGTAAAAGGATACTTACACCCCCTAATAAGACATATAACTCTGACTCCCTCTTTCAGAGTTGGAATTATTCTGAGACTATGCTGACCCTCTGGGACTCCTGGTGTAAAGCAGAGGATTGGTTGTGGAAGAGACTTTCTAGGATAATGGCTGCTGTGATAAAGTATGAAGACTCTATGTGGGCTGCCATCTTGTGACCGCTTGATCTCAGACATAAAACTTACTAGTGCAGCAGCGTCTCTTGGAAAAAATGGGAGAGTGCATTGACATCTTTAGTAAACCTATTTGATGTCGGGGAGTGTGAATGGCAAGTGGCAGGGCCAATCAGAACTTAGCTGTTGTGGCCTGAATATAAGGAAGTATGGTGAGGAGGAGTCAGAGTTGTAAGGGATCCCAAAGTAAGTGGACTCTTTTGTGGCCACCATAGGTGAAAGTACTTCCTCCTGGGTCTTGTGCAGGGATTGTAGCAGGAGTTCAAACAGCATCTATATGCTGGCCTGTACAAGAGACAATAGCTGAATAAGAGTGCATAGCCATCAGTTACGGAATACAGACTTGGACTTCTAACCCCAAGTGTCAGCCACAAAGAGAAAAAGAGGAACTAGAGCATAATATGGAACAGTGATTGGACCCACATTTTAAGTGTTGAGTATCAGAGGTTGAACTGACAGGTGAGCAAGGGAGGCTTGCAGTACCCAATTTGCCACTCCTGGTAACCTTGAGTACAAACCTGGCTTGCACTTTCCTAAGGAATTTGGGGGTGATTATGAAGTTTGATTGCAAGCTGCCATCAGACTTAATTACAAATATCTTGTTTGTAGAGATGAACTGCCAGTTTACCAGTCGTATGGCCTTTGGTGGGGATTGTAAAGGATCCTGTTCCTCCATGTTAAATCTTAAATGCACTGACACCAGCCAGACCTCAACAACATCTACGGGCTTGCTATGTTTCAACATTGGGTATCCAGGGACTGCCTAAATTTTCTCAAGGGTCTAGTACCAAGCAAGAGAAGGTAGCAGCCTCTGGATTAGGAGGACCCAAATTGCATGTGGGATTACCTAATAATTTTAATAGAGATTAAGAATGGATGCACCTGACTGGGCATTACTATCAGCAGCTGTGGTATTTGTCATCATGCTGCATGCCTGAGAGGGCTTATCTAACAAGTGGATTGAGATAGTTTGGGCCTTACCCACATGACAATTAATTGGGGACCCCTCCTCCATGGGTTTCTGTGCAAACCAGATATTTCCATTGAAGGGGCCACTGTGTCAGTAAAGTCATGGTTTTGCTCTACCCTGTTATTTTTCTTGTCTAATTTGTTGTGCATGCCATTATTAGAGGGGTCATTGTGTTATGGAAAGGGGGGTTAGTAGGACACCCTAACTGTGCTGGGGAGGCGAAGACATACAGCATCCCAAAGGATTGTACCAGATTGTCAGCTAGCACACTGTACTGTATATTATCTCTGGGTGGAGGCACCACACAATTTAGTTTCTGAGGACATGAACTGTAGCCATTAGCAGTCAAACAAAAAACACAGGAGCCACCATTACCATCTCCAGAAACCCAGTGGTGTAAGGTGGTGCCCCATCCTGGACAAAGCCCTTATACAGCATTTTCACAAAATGACTTTTTACCCTTGTGCAGGAAAGGCTGTTGTTTACATTAATGCTAAACCTACTAATTAACATACATGTAGTTCCTTAGTATTGGAAGAATTTAAACAAAATTCCTGCCTTTCACTTAAAAAGCCCTCTGTCTTGTCCTAAAGTGGCTGCCAACATGCAGCTTGCTGATGTCAATGAAGAGAAAATTCTAGCAGCTCTACTACAATCTACTCTGCAATTTTACTAAACTGCTGTATGTTTATTTTCATGCAGATTTTGACAAAACTAGTCAATATCATTACGACATGTGTAATTACTGGATTCCGTTTTTTTGAATGGTAAAGAAACGTGTGTTAAATACTGTAACACCTGAGTAGGTGTTACGGCAATCACGTGGCTTCTTCTAATATCAATATGCTCGAGACAAAACAGAAAGTAAGCGCGAGCATCAGTGTCCGTTTTCTGACAGCAAAACTATCACATTACAATTCACCTCGTCAGTCACATTACCTCGGCATCCTCTGTCACGGGCAAATCTTTAAATTAATGGAATTTTTCCAAGAAACTGCTTACTTCAGCACTTTCACGATGCTCCTTAAAAACTCTCTCTTTCAACCCTCACCTTTCCCCTGCAGGTCAAATGACACCAGCAGTTCAAAACACTCGCATCACCAGAAAAAAAAAAGACGATCAGGACATTTACTTTCTTACTAGTTTTCATGTCAAATGTTTAAATATTTACTTGTTAAACTGCCAGTTATGTGTTCTACATTAAACCATTCACCTGACACAAGGTAAGAGTCTCTTTGCTTTTTTTTACTCTTTCAAATGCTACCACAAAAAAACGAAAACACTTTAATTATATAAAATAAAGTATGGGGTGCAGTGTGTTTTACTCAAGTTTAACACACACACACCCATTATTGGATGGCTATCATACATCCCTCGGGCTTCGCCCTCGGGGTTTATGTGCCATCCAACAACTCGGGTGTGTGTTAAATTCTCGTAACACACTGCACCCCATACTTTATCCTATATATAAAGTTTACCGATACTCAAGTTCAGTTATGGTTTGATAGATTTTTTACAAATCTTCAAGAAATCAGTGCAGTAAACAGTCACCCTTAGAGATGCAGTAAAGTTTTAATTTGCCAGTCACTTTGAGAATTTTGAGAATTTCCTAGCAGCCACTCCAACTTCACTGCATGAATTTCTTTAAAAAAAAAAACTTTTAAACGGTAATAAAATGCCACCCCCACCCAATTTGCTGTAATGTAATCCCCCTCCCAGCTCTCAAAAACTTTCTAGTCATATACCCCTCCTATCCCCCACTGGCACCCTCCTCCCACCCTGCCGTAATGAATTTCAAAGTAGTAGATTGACATAAAAATCCAGTATACCCTTACCTCCCACCCATGTGCCAAACACATTCCCCCACCTGAAATCCTCCACCAGGTAAAGTTATAAGACTCCCTCACCCAACCGCCATTCCCCTCCAGCACCCAGAATAAATGTGACCTGTAATAAGGAAAATGTTCCCCGGTACAGAGCGTCTGTTCTGTTCAGTGATCATCTGGGCAATGGTCCCCTCATGAATGAATGCTGATGTAGTTTGCTCCTAGTAAAACCTAACAGGCTAAAAATTCAGCCAGTCATGTTTTACTAGGAACAAAGATGTCACCATTCATTTGTGCACCAACACCCAATCTGAGATGGACACTGAACAGAGTAGATGCTCTGCACAAGGGGACCACTTTTTTATTATAGCTCACATTTTTCTGGGTGCTGATGGGGGGCAGGAGGGTGTTGCAGACCAGAGGGGTGCTGTGTGGGGGATATTATGACTTGACCAGGTGGTGGGACTCAAGTGGGGGGAGGCAGGGGAGTATGTTTGATGTGCTGGTGGGGGAAAGGGTACAGTGAACTTTTATGTTACTCTACTGCACCGGGGCATGAATGGAAGCTAAGGGGAGGGTGCTTCAGAAGAGATCTATTAAAAAGCATTTTTTCACAAAAAGGGTAGTGGAACCCTTGAACAGCCTGCCAATGATGGTGGAGAGTGCAAGGACCATTTCAACTTTCAAGCAGGGGTGGGGTAGAAGAAGGGCACTTGGGAGAACTGTGGGAACAGGAAAGGGCATAAGTCAGAAGGGGGGCTAAATCCCAGGACCTGTATGAGGTCTTGGAATTTCCAGGAGAGATTAGATGGACCCATGGTCTTGTTCTGCCATCACGTTTCTATGCTACTTTCAAATTCTCCTCGGAGGGGAGAAGAGGAAGGTTCAATGGAAATTGGAGGGGTCTATGACTAGAAAGTTTTGGTGGAAATGGAGGGTGATATTACAGCACAACAGGTGGAGGAGGTATTTCTTTATAGTAGGGTTAGATGTGACCTCAATTTGTGCAATTTTTCAGCAGTAAATTGCATAAATTCATGCAGTGAATGACTTAAATTGCTTAATTTGCCTGCAAATTGGAAATTTGCATACATCTGATGCATGAATTTAGCAAATTTGAAAAGTGAAAAACTAAACAAATTTCCTGATTCACTCATGAATTGGCAATTCATGTAGATTTGCTGCACAGATTTTACTTATTTGCTGGGAGAATAACTATGCAAATTGTGGTCATCAGTGTGCGAAGGTGACAAAAGTCTTGAATTTCATTGCAAAGTAAACTTTGGCAACTTTTCCCATCTCTAGAGGCCCTCCCCAACCAATCACTATGGGCCCTATTCACAAATGCCAAGCACCATGTATGTGCAGCACATAGACATGACAATGACTGAATGCCATGCAGTGGGATCTGGCGTACCCCTCAAGGCATTCACTATAGGCAAGCTAGGACCTTGCACACCAGATCCCCTAGCTGGCCATGCAGTTAAGCACCACTGGCAGTCCAGAGGCCTGCCAGGGAGTGTGCCTGCACTCTGCGCCATTCACTAAGGTGTGGAGTTGGTGTGGACTGCCAGACAAGGGGGATTTAAGTTTTACAATGGTGGACTCTGCCATAACCTTAATGCACCCCCATAATGGATACCTGCCAGGTGTGGTGGGAATCTCCTGCACACTTTTGCCCCAGCCCACCGAGCTGCCAGGTAGGGCAGGAGGCAGCCATTTGGCCAGTCACCTATCAAACTTCACATCCTGGGATCTACACCTTTCTAGGATCCACTACACATGTGCAGCAGGGGATCCACTTCAGGACTCCAGATGGGCATCAGATTGGATGCCTGCCCAGGTCCCACAATCCACCCTCTGTGCAGCTGTGATCTACTCCTGTACAGCTGTGCACTGGGGGAGCAGGACCATGGAAAGGTGCCTTACGGGTGTTTGTGGTTGTGAATGCTGGGCACTTGGTACCAGTCTGGAGCTGTGTAGCTATGCGGGCATTATACACACATTTTGTGCATATAAGGGTTATGCACAGACGTGCACAACTTACATGCGATTTATGCATAAATTGTCTGTGCACCTACACAGCCCTGGACAGGCATGGGGTACACGGATTCATGACTGCAAGCACCCACAGGGCACCTGTTCATGGTCCCACTCCCCTAGCATGCAAGCTAGTGGGGAGCAGATGGGTGCAGAGCAGTGGATTTGGGCGGGCATCCAATTGGGGTCCTGACCAGGGTCCCAGGGTAGATCCCTTGCTCCATGGGAGAGGGGGAGTGTGGGAAGGCATGGGTCCATTGTTAGACAAAGTAGTGGCACTTGCCTGAATGGCGCACCCAGCCCACCCTGGTAGCCCAGTGGGCAGTGTGCAGGGGGATGCAGTTACTGTCTCACTCCACCGGCAACTGTTGGGGGGGGGTCACATAGACACTTATGGTAGGGTCCCCTGTGGTGTAACATTTTCTGCCCTGGCCCAGCACTCTGTCCCTTAGTGAATGGTGTGGAGTGTGATTTTGCCCCCTGGCACACCCCTGGACCACCCCTGGTGCAGAACAGCATGATCAGTCAGGGGATCTGGTGCACAACTGGCAGGCGCACCATTGGTGCGTGCCGCCATACCCCCACTGCGTGGGATTCCCATGTAGGCCTGCCTACATGCCTCAGTTACATGGTGCTTAGGCACTACACACTTTTGTGTATAAAGCCTCTAACCCACACCTTTGTGAATAGGACATTATGTGTAAAAGCACAGTGCCAATTACATTTGCCTCTACACCCATTTTGCTGTCAATACCCAGTGGCCTAGTGACTAGTTGAAGATGCTGGTTTGCTCTCCTGAAGATCCTATAGAAGCCACCAAAAGGACTTCCTCAGTTCCTGAACAATGGTGGACTCTGCCATAACTTTAATGCACCCCCAAAACTAATATTTTGCCAATTCTGATAACCCCTTCCTACCAAAGCCTCCTGATGACATACTTTGCACCAATACACCCCAGTCCCATGAAGGTCCCAAATCCACGAATTGTCCAGTCAGTGGATAATCTGTCTTCAGTACAGCTCTATTATGAAAAATTCATCCTCCCAGAACAGCAAGTGCTGACTGACAGTGCAACATACAATAATCATTATAATGGAAAAGTGACAGTCATAGGGTATAATGTCAGTTGTCAGTTTTCATTTGGGACTTGACCAGGATCATCAGCCAATCACTAGACCCCCAGGTAATCACAGCAAAATGGGTTGCAGGAAAGGCATATTTGGCGCTGTGCTTATACATGGAACAATCGTTGGGGAGGCATGGCAACTACTGTACATGAGGGTTGCTTTAAAACTGTGAAATATGGTAAACTAGATATTATTTAATTCAACTGCCATTAACTACTGGCACTAAAGTATAAAGTAAAACAACTGTAGCTTAGAAGAGAATTGTGTTAGCATTGAAATTTGATACGAAAAATATTCCACCTGTGGATGGGTGCTGGGCTTTGACAACTTACTCATAATTTTTCCAGTAGTCTGCTTGCCTGCATTGATATTTTTTCATATTGCCCTAAAAGTATGTATTTTGTATATAAAACATATGCAGCTCATTGTGATACCTTTTTTTTTGTTTGTTTAGTTGTTTAACCAGGAGTAGCACACTAAGCTGAAAGCTTTTTTACAGGAACAACCTGGGAGCACAGGGAAGTTAAGTGACTTGCTCAGGGTCACACAGTATGCAAACAGAAGCTGTAGGATTCAAACCCAGGTCTGGTCTGCTGGATGTCACCAGATTTGCATCTCAGAGCCTTAAACCACTGTGCTATACTGCCTATATCTTCTCCTCAAGCAGCTAGCCCAGAGCACTTTCAAGTACAAATCAAGGGAGAGGGGAGGGGTGTGAATTGGTATAATACTTGTGGCATAAATATTAGGGTTGTTAGGCCAGAACGAGGTTGATACACATCAAGACCGCCCCCACCACTTTTCAGTGGTAATATTCTTTGGCATTGCCCTTCCTCATGTCTCTACCCAATCTGGATATAAACATAGTCTGTGTTGTGCTTCAGACTACATCGGCTGGTAGGTTGTTCCATATTCTGAGTACTCTCTGAGCGTAAAAGAACTTTCTATGGTTTGTTCTAAGCAGTGCTCTATTGTGGCCTCTAGTATTTGGAGAGATACTTTTATACACAATATTCAATTGGGTCATTAAAGTGGTATTGCCAAGTACGTTGAATAAAAGTAGATCACCTCATATCCTCCTCATTTCCAGCCTACTGTATAGAGCCACTGGTGTTCCAGGTGGTCAGGATAACATAGTTCTTTTTAAGCAATAAGGCATGACCAGGGGTTAGATTAACAGTCTGTTAATCACCCCCTAGGGGTGTAATGTGGCATGAGGCACAGCCAAGTGTCATAGTGCCCCAGGGGGTGATTAACAGACTGTTAATCTAATTCCTGGGAGCGCTTCATTGCTATTATAAACAAGCATTTGTCAATGCTGAATGTTTGCTTGCTGGCATTGGCATTGGTAGTGTAGGAGTTACAGACCTGCATAATAGGAATGGCAGTGAAGTACTGAACTGAAGCCAACCCCACCAGCACCCAGCAGAGACTGCCAGGCATTGGGGTGTGCCTTTGGGTCGTCAGGCATAACGGCCACGCCATTTCACCACACCCTGCCCTGCAGACACTGACAAATGTCACGGTGTGCCTTGGGGTCTTTGGTCCTTATGCGCACCCCATTCCATCAGGAAATATGGTGAGATGGGTGCGGTATAGGAGAATGGGGTGAACTTTGGGGCAGAAGAGTCCAAGGCATACCTCAATGCCTCTCACTGGGTGCAGGGTATGGAATGGTATGAGCATTATAGGCGAGAATCCCAAGTCACACCCCGATGCCTGTCATTCTCTACAGGGTGGGGCATTATGGTTGGAAATCCTAACGCCTCAGGCATTCGTTGGTATTTTCACTCCAAATTTTCAGCATGGTTTTTTTGTGAACCCCACCTCATGAACAGTGGCAATATCAGTTTGTTAGCCGAAAGCTGATTTTGCACAGCGACTACGGCATTTAGCACAACAGGTGCAAAAACACGTTCCAAACAGGATGTGAAAAATGACAGCTGTACTGTTCATGGGAAGGTGTAAAAAATGGCAATGTTGAAAATCTGCAATGAAAATATTAAAACTTAATGACGTCCGCGTGCATAGAAACTGTGCACGCGCTTACGCCGTGATATAATTAGTTGGGATTTTTACAGCAGATTGTCAACATGCATTTGGGACCTCCGATCATGAATAGTGTCTCTGTGATTTTCTTTATCTGTCTTGAACAATGATGTCCCACAGCGACCACGTATTTCTGTGCTGAAAGTGTGAAAACACATTTCGGTCATGTTGTGGAAAATGACAGCTGTACTGTTCATAAGGAAGTGTGGAAAAATACCACTGGTGAAAATCTGGACTGACAATATTACAAAGTCATGAACTTACGAGGTGCATGGAAACTGCGCAATGCTCACTCGTAACACAGTCATTTTATGGACTTTTGTCACCAAATTTTCAACATAGCCATTTTAAGACCTCTGCTCATGAACAGTGTCACTGTGATTTTCTTAATCTGTCCCAAACATTGATTGCGCACACCGACTGCGCCAATGTGCGCTACATGTATGGAAACACATTTTGGGAGACGTGAAAAATGACAGCTGTACTGCTCATAAGGAGGTATGGTAAAATGCCAAAGTTGAAAATCTGGAGTGCAAATATTAAAAATTTGTGAACTTACAAGGGTGCGTAGGAACAGCGCAACGCACGCTCGTAAAACAGTCATTTTTAGGATTTTTTCACCAAATTTTTAGCATAGCTATTTTAAGACCTCTGCTCATGAACAGTGTCACTGTGATTTTCTTAATGTGTCCCATACATTGATTTTGCACGCCGACTGTGCCATTGTATGCTAGATGCGCGAAACACATTTTGGGCAAGATGTGAAAAATGACAGCTGTACTGCTCATAAGGAGGTGTGGTAAAATGGCAATGTTGAAAATCTGGAGTGCAAATATTAAAATTCATGAAACTCTGACGTGCGTAGGAACTGCATAATGCCACTAAGTAAAACAGTCATTTTTAGGAATTTTGTCACCAAATTTGCAACATAAGCTTTTTGAGAGCCCACCTTATGAACACTGGCACTGTCATTTGGTTAATCAGTCCCAAAAGGTGATTTCATGCAGTGACTGTGAAATCACCCTTCAGGCCCGATTAACGGCATAGCAGTTCAAGAATTCATGAGGAGGGGTCCCAAAAACCCCATGTTGAAAATTTGGTGCCAAAATTCAAAAAAATGCCTGAGATATGCATTAAAGTTGAAAAAAACCTATTTATTGCATTATACAACTTACCTGCATTTCCTCAGTTCGCGGTCGGCTTTGAAGAGTGCAGACGTGTTCTCAGTCCACGGAAGATCGTGGCACCAGACTCTGGAGGTAAGTATGGGGTGAGGTGGGGGTGTGGGAAGGCAGAGTGCACAGTGGATGGGCACGGGTGGGCTGGGAGAGCGCCGAGGGAATGTTTTCTTGTTTGCAGGGTTTCTTTTTTTTTTTTAGGGAAGCAACAGGGGGCATTTGCCCCAGCGTGGCAGCTTGAAGGCTGTTTGGGGGGGCCTGGAGCTGATGGGGGATTGGGCACCCCCGTGGGCCATACAGTATGTGGGGGTGAGCGTGTGAGCATACAATATGTGTGCGTGTGTGGGGGGGAGCTCTGCTCACTGAAGCGGAGCTCTCCCTTTTAACTGTATGCCACTGCATTTTCAACTGCTGTCATAGACAGCTGCAACAGTGATTGGAGAACTGGGGCAGCGCCTGCAAACACACTTGCTGAATTGGAAGATGGTTGCCACACCTCCGATAACTCGAATGATGCCACTATGTTTCTTGCACATGCATGTAAGCAAACATAAAAATGATTCCAAAAGAAAAGCATTGAAAGTATACTTTTTGAATGTTTTTCTTATTTAGAGGAAGATTTTTAATAAAATAGTTCTTCCACCAACAGTTTAAGAATGCTGGTTCAAAATCAGAATGCCTCATTCCAATCATTCAGCAGTGCTAGAGGATGGAATGCTGGAAGAATCCAGGTGCCATGGTGATCAGGCTGTACATGACAGTATAACATGGATTAATATAAGGCTGCTGTAATCCTAACAGCCAATCAGATTGCAGCATTTCAGAGACCCTTTTTATGTTGGCATGTTTGTGCAGCCAACATCGTGGGACAGTGCAGTTTTGGAGGTGGGGTTGCTGTTGGGCGAATGCAAGGCACGCACCAGTAGGTGTGTCCCACATTCCCCAATCAGCCTGCATGCTGGCGCCACAGCATGCATACATAGTGAGCACATCTAAGAAAAGGTCCGCTGCAATCTGAGCAAAGCTAAGTCATACGCATGATGGTCCTTTTCTTGCCATCTCGCCATGATTATGTGCATGGTTATGGCGGTGGGCAACCGCCTACTGTCGACTTGAGTGCCCAATTCCCCCTGTCAGTTACCCCCCCGCTTTCTTTGTGTGCCGATGGGGAGCCCACTCCCCATTGGCATAAGCCCCCCCAGTTGTTGAATGCAGAGGGGGGTGCCCAATCCCCCTCGGCTTGCGCCCCCCCCGCTTTCTTTGTGTGCTGATGGGGGTGCCCAATCCCCATCGGCATTACTTCCTGCTCCCCCTGTGTTGTGTGCTGATGAGGGTGCCCAATCCCCCGTTGGCTGCAGACACCCTCCCAAACAGTTAGGTGGCACGCTGGGAGCCCATCCCAGTGTGCCAAATCCCATGCAAGAAAAAAACTGTCCGCAATGTTTTTTCATTTCCCTGTAAAATGAAAACGGTCCCTCATAGTCTCGATGCCCCTCCCCCACCTGCACCCACCCTCTGCACACCCTGCCTCCCTCACACCCCTCACCTATACTTACCTGTGAGTCTGGTGCAGCGATCTTCTGTGGACACGGAACACGTCTGCACTCTTCAAAGCTGACACAAACTGAAGAAATGCCGGTAAGCTGTGTAATGGAATTAATAGGGGTTTTTCAACTTTAATGCATATCTCGGGCATTTTTGTGAATTTTGGCCCCAAATTTTCAACATGGGGTTTTTGGGACCCCTTCTCATGAATTTTTGCACTGTCATGGCGTTATTTGGTCCCGAAAGGTGATTTCGCAGTCACTGTGCGGAATCACCTTTTGGGACCGAGTAACAAAATGACAGTGCCACTGTTCATGAGAGGGGCTCTCAAAAAGTCTATGTTGCAAGTTTGGTGGGAAAAATCCAAAACATGACTGTTTTATGAGCGTGTGTAGCAACTGCGCAATGTACGCTCATATGTTAGCGCAGTTGCACTATTTTCATGCCAGATTCTCAACATTGGCATTTTACCACACTTTCTTGTGAATGGTACGGTACAGCTATCATTTTTCACATCTTGCCCGAAATGTGTTTTTGCACTTCCGGCACAGAATAGCACGGTCGTTGTGTGAAATCAGTGTTCGGGGAACATTATGAAAATGACAGTGATGCTGTTCATGAGCAAAGGTCCTAAAATGCCTGTGTTGAAAATTTGGTGGCAATACTCCATAAAATGACTGTTTTACGAGCGTGCGTAGCAACTGTGCAACGCACACTTGTAAGTTAGTGCATTTGCAATATTTTCACACCACATTCTCAACATTGGCATTTTACCACACCTTCTTGTGAACCATATAGCTGTCATTTTTCACATCCTTGCCGAAATGTGTTTTCGCACTTCTGGCACAGAACAGCACGGTCACTGTGTGAAATCACTGTTCTGGACACATTACGAAAATGACAGTGACACTGTTCATGAGCAGAGGTCCTAAAATGCCTATGTTAAAAATCTGGTGACAATACTCTATAAAACGACTGTGTTATGAGTGTGCATTCTGCAGTTTGCACGCATGCTCGTAAGTTCGCAAACTTATATTTTCACTCCACATTTACAGCAGTGCCATTGTTCTACACCTCCTAATGAACAGTGCAGTTGTCATTTTTCACATCCTGACCAAAATCTGTTTTTGCAGTTCAGCCGCACAATAGCATGGTTGCTGTGGAAAGCCTGTGTTCGAGACACATTATGAAAATGGCAGTGACACTGTTCATTTGCAGATGTCCTAAAATGCCTATGTTGAAAATTTAGGGACGAAAGTCAATAAAATGAGTGTTTTACGAGCATGCATTGCACAGTTTGCACACACACTCGTGACTTTGTGAATTTGTAATACTTTCACTCCAGCTGTTCATCACTGCCATTTTTCCATACCTCTTTATGAACAGTACAACTGATTGAAATGTGTTTTCGCACTTCTGGTGCAGAATTGCACGGTCACTGTGCAAAATCACTTTTGGGACACTTTCAGGAAAATGATGGTGACATTGTTCATCAGCAGAGATCCTAAAATGCCTATGTTGAAAATTTGGTGGCGAAAGTCCAGACAATGACTGTGTTGCAAGTGTGCATTGCGCAGTTTCCACGCAACCATGTAACTTTGTCAATCTGCAATATCTCATGCCACATCTTCACCACTGGCATTTGTGCACACCTCATTATCAACAGTCCAGCTACTATTTTCCACAGCCTGCCAAAAACGCGTTTCAGCAGCTCTGCCACACAATGGCGTACTCCCTGTGCAAAATCACCTTTTGGGACACATTAACAAACTCACAGCGCTATGCCTCTCCACCTCTGCCACTGATAATGCCAGCACGACAACATTCGGCATTGACAAATGCTTGTTATAATAGTCATTTATTAACTTAGTGAGCTTTCTCTGACTGCTTCCCATCTTGTTAATATCTTTACTATAGTCCAGTGACTAAGAAAACTGCAATCCAGAATCAAAGTGTGGCCTCCTGTATGTTCAATATAAAGCTCCAAAGACTTTGTGATTGTGACTTTTTAGAATTTTCTGTGAGTACAGAAGCTGTCAGCTTTCTTGATTACAGACTCACATTGTTTAGAATTTTTAAAATCACTCAGTATTATTACACTAAGATCTCTTTTCTTGTCTTTGAATTTAGAGCACTGTCCATATTAATCATACTTAGATCTGGAATTTTTAATACCAAGGTCTAAGGTCACACATTTCACAGCATTAAACCTCATACCCCAGTCTTCAGGCCATGTACTTAACAAATCTAAGCTGGTCTGGACACCGTCAATGCCAAGTTGTGTAGAAACTGGTCCACTGAGTTTTGTGGCATCAGTGTATTTTTCAGTCTAGTTAGTGATAAATCAAAATCAAATCAAATCATCTTTATTTCTAAAGTGCCTTTCAAAATCAAGGCGCTGTACAGAAAGATCATACATACATATAAATTTTAAAAACAGACATAAATTAATCAACAATAGCTAGGATACGCTAAACTAAATAAATTAGTCTAGCTCCATTTTAAATCTCTCGATGGTTGGACATTCTCTTAACCAGCGAGATAGAGAATTCCAAAGGGTTGGTGCTGAGAAAGCAAAAGCACGAGATCCTGATATTTTTAATCGAACCCTGGGAATCTCCAGCAATCCATCGTTGGCGGAGCAGAGAGGACAGAGGGGCAATAGGGTACCAAGAGATCTTTCAGGTAGCTGGGTCCCTGATCATGTAGGGCTTTAAAGGTTAATAAACCAACCTTATAGGTGATCCGCCACCTAACAGGCAGCCAGTGCAGTTCGCGGAGCACAGGTGTAATATGGCTGGATCTGGAAGTCCCAGTCAGAAGCCTGGCTGCCGCGTTCTGCACAAGCTGCAGGCAGCGAATATCAACCCCAGGTAGCCCTAGGTAGAGGGAATTGCAGTAATCAAGACAGGTAGTGATAAAGGCATGGACCAATGTTGAAAGATCACCTGGTGGAACAAGGTGTTTCACCCGGGCGATATTCCTCAGATGATAAAAAGAGGATTTGATGACAGCTGATACCTGAGATTTTAAGGTCAGGCCATCGTCAAAAATAACGCCCAGGTTATGTACCTGATCAGAGGTAGCGAGCGACATACCATCGAACAATAAGCCTGATGGCTGTCCAGCCCCCAAACCCGCCACCGGATGATGTGGGTCCACTACCAACACCTCAGTCTTATCCGGATTCAGTCTCAGCCAGCTGGAACTCATCCAAAATCTGATTTCAGCAAGGCAGTTATTTAGCATGGAGAAAGCATCATCTTGCCCGGGCGGAAAAGACAAATACAGCTGAGTATCATCTGCATAGCAGTGAAAACCCAGACTGTATTGCCTAATGATATCTCCCATTGGCAGCATATACACTGCAAACAACATGGGTGCTAGAATGGAACCCTGTGGTACCCCACAAGGCAGAGAGTGAGCGCCAGAGGAATAAATTCCAGTGCAACTCTCTGAAACCTGTCCATGAGGTAAGACTGGAACCATTTGAGGACTGTTCCAGACTGCCCGCAATAGATCCGCAGGCACTCCAACAGCACACCATGGTCTACAGTGTCAAATGACGCAGAGAGATCAAGAAGGACCAGAATGGTACGTGCCTTTCGATCTCTAGCCATTAGCAGATCATTCAACACCCGGACAAGGGTAGTCTCTGTGCTATGCTTCTTCCTAAAACCAGATTGGAGAGTATCATAGACATTGTGAGTTGTAAGATGATCATCCAATTGCAACGCATTCAATAACCTTACCAACAAAAGGCAGGTTAGAGATAGGTCAGTAGTTAACTAGATAATCTGGATCCAGGGAGGGTTTTTTAAGGAGTGGTCGAACTACCGCCTCCTTGAGGGGGTCAGGAAAGATCCCCCTCTCCAAGGATTTCCAGACAATGTCAGCAAGGATTGGGCAGATAACTTCTACACATCCTACAAAAAGGGGTGTAGGGCCTGGATCCAAACTACAATTGGTTGGTCGCAGTGTTTGGATGATCTTCACAATGTCAGTGAACTCCAGCCGGTGAAAATCTGACCAGACAGACCGGGTGCATAACACTTCCTGTCGACCACTGCAATCCCTCATAGGAGAGGTCAGACCGATGCCAGACCTGATGCTGGCAACTTTATCTGCAAAAAACTGAGCGAACTCCTTGCATCTCAGCGGAGAAAAAGCTTCTCTGGGCTGGAGACAGATTGGATTGCACAATCTGTCAACGGTCCGGAAAAGCTGAGCCAGTCGATTCTGTGCAGCAGAAATCTCCCTGGACAGGAATTCTGCCTTCTTACGGGTGATTTCTGATTGATAGCCATCATAATGTGCCATCAACCTAAGCCTGTCAGCATCACTGTCGGACCTCCGCCAGGCTCTCTCCAACCTTTGGCCAACTCTCCTTAACTTCTTCAAGGAGCCATCAAACCAAGGGCTCCTTGAATGAAGGGTGAGAGGCCGAACACGAACAGGAGCAATCTTGTCCAGAGCATCTCCCACAGCCTTATTATAGACTAACACGAGATCATCTGGACTCATGCATTCACCAGACAAGCTCAATAGATCCAGCACTGCCATTAGGTCACTGGGATTAATACCCCTTAAAGGGCGGTACTGAACCATCTCTGTAGGGGCAGCCCTATTAGGGGAGCCCTGAAGCTGAACCTTATGGTGTGATGGTCAGACCAGCTGACTGGTTCCACCCCCAAATCAGCAATCTCCATACCCAGAAGAAGGATCAGATCCAATGAATGACCCTTTATATGGGTTGAGGCGGTAACTACCTGTGATAAGTGTAATAACACGTGTAAACTTGCTCTTGGAATAAAATCTCTTATTTTCAAAGGAGGCATATAATGGGAAGAACCTTTCTGCAAAGAGGGTCCAGTCACACAACAACTATTTTATTTATGTTTGTCCTCTCCAACAGTACCTTCTGTCTTCACTTGCTTCACTCTTTTCCCAGCATGCTTATATGCTTTCATATACAGGAAAGATTAATGCACAGACCAAGTTGACCTTATTTGAATTTAGGTTTAGGAGTCCACAAAGTGAAAGCTGTTTTCCAGGAGCAAAACTGAAAATGCCATTCAGGCCACTTTACAAGACAGAGATCAAGCTATAATATATTTCACTGAAATGACACACTGACGTTTCTAAGCACATAACAAATGATATCTTGTCAATGGCTTCAATTTATTATTCACTGTCTTGTACCACTGCGTCACAGTGTGACACAGCATTTCTTTTAATCATGCGAGTGTGTTAAACAAATTTCCCCAGCAGAGCTCATAAATGATCCTAGTCTTTCCCAGCCCTCATGGCCTTACACCTATTAGAAGGGAATGTATAAGGGTGAGTACCTGATAAATTTTTCATTATTTAATTCAATTTCTTAGCCAATTTTAATGAGCTCTTCCATCACAGCAGGTACTGTAACTTCAGCTTCAGCACGTTAATCAGGCTCTTTTTATCCTCTGGATGCCAGTGTTAGATCATCTTGTTCAAAAAAATAGATGTAAATGAGCAAGGAGGTATCTCCCTTTCATGCACATAGAAGGAAGAGATTAGAGTGGGTGGCCTTTCAATCAGATTTAGAAATCGGTAAAAATATATAATTCAGTCATTACCCATCTGTCACATTCACCCTGGAACAGTAAGTATCCGCCCTGCTTAAATTACCTAATATTACTCCAATTATAAAATATCACAGGGCTAGAGCTCTGCACACTGCTCAAGGCATTTCTCTCCATATTACTTCAACTAAAAGGCCAATATTTCATCTTCAGGGATTGCAACACCTTTCTCAAATGCATTTGTTTTGAAAGAAAAAAAGGGAAACAGAAAGCAACATCAAAACATTTCTTTCCTTCCTTTTGAAGGAATCCCTTCTGCATTAGGCAGCAGCATTTACGTGTAAGAGGTATCAGTAACTGAACATATGTGACAAAAAAACCCCTATATGGTACATAAAAGGGACAGATGAGACATGCAGGTGTACAAGAAGAAAAACACTTGGTTTATAGCCATTTAAGGTCTCAGTACTTTTTATAAAAAGTATGAGGGAGGTAGGCCCAGTTATATTTTGTTTTTACTTTCTGACCCCATTAATGAAAGCTGAACATCTATTTTAACAATCTAGTGGTACATAACTAATTCTTTCTCATCTGGCCATGGCAGCTACTCTGCTATGGCAACCTTCTGAAACTCAAAAGGTGTCACTAGTGTTATCAGGGCTCCATCACCTACAATTTACAACAAAAAGGGAACATTTGTGATCACCACTGTATGGTTAAAAAAATACTCTACATTTAATGGCGTTAACATATACAGTGTATGTATATATATATATTCATTGCAAAAAAAACAATGCTAATGCATCAGTTAGGGTTGATTCCACACAAACAAAAGTCTGGAAATTCGATGTTAGGGTTACCAACCCTACAGCATGCCCCCACCTTCCACAGACCAGCAGGCATCATGGTGTGCCTTGGGGGTTTCGTACCTAACTCTCACCCCATTCCATTTATAAGGAAGCTGATTTGGTACAGTATAGGAGAATGGGGATGGAGTTAGGCCCAATGACCCCAAGGCACACCCTGATGCCTGTTGGTCTGTGGAGGGTGGGGGTGTTGGGGGGTAGGGTGATAATCCTAACATTGACTTTCCAGACTTTTGTTGGTGTGGAATCAACCCTAACTGATGTATTATCATAGATTTTTGCAATGAATGTCCCTTCTTTTTGAGAAAGTGAAATGTTACTCATACGGTATCCATAGGTGAGCGCGTGGGCCCTCTAGGTCCTGTGCTCCCACCCACCCATAAGTGTAGAGGCATAGCACAGAAGAATCCTGTGCTCCCAGTTTTCCATAACGGAATCCATTGTTAGAAGCATGGGCCCTCTGGGCCCTGCACTCCCACCCACTCAAAAGTGGAGAGACATAGCACAGGAGAGCCCTGTTTTTCCAGTATTGCTAGATGGTATCCATGGGTGGGAGCACAGACCCTCTGGGTCCTGCACTACCACCCACCTATAAGTATAGAGACATAGCACAGGAGGGTTCTGTGCTCCCAGTTTTGCATAATCTGATCCATAGGTGGGAGCGTGGGTCCTCTGGGCCCTGCGCTCCCACCTACCCATAAGTGTAGAGGCACACCACAGGAGGGCCCTGTGCTCCCACTTTAGCATAAATGGTACACATAGGTGGGAACATCGCCCTCTGGGCCATGCACTCCTACTTACCCATAAGTACAGACACATAGCACAGGCCTAGATGCATTCCAAGTAACCCTTATAACACTTATTTGGCAATATCTCAGTAACCATAGCAACTGCAGAAAATATTATTTTGGAGTTGTAATCATGACCTAGCCACCTCCATGCATGTTTAGTACCCCTAAAGGGGTATTAAGCTGCACTTAGTGAAAAATCCGTATCACAAATTGTTTGAGATATAGCCGCGGAAAGGTGCTGTGGCCACCACAATATTATCCTATGGGAAAATTCTGAACTTTGGATTGCTGTAAGTATGGAAGCAGTATAATTTTTTTTCACCAAACCAGCAAAAGGCACATCAGTGGTGCAAGCCCTTGCTACCCTGCAAATTTCAGCCCAAAACTCCTAACACTTTTTTCCTATGAAATGGCAAAGAAACTGGCTTTTTGGGCTGTTTACCAGCAGGACTTTTGCTATAGTTCCTTACACTATTGTGAAACTCTCAAAGGTTAACATGCAAGACTTTCCAGCAGACTTTCGTGGAAGTGCCGTGGACTTTCGTGGAAATTTTTTTGAAAGTCCACAGTTGTTCTGTGAAAGCTCCATGCCTAACATGGTGGAAAAATTTTGAAAACATATTTGCAGGTATCGTTTCGGAAAACTGATGCAGGGTCGTGTTCCTAGGGCCCCGGTTAGGTAAACCTAAATAATAGTGTTTACCAAGGGGCAGTATTTTTTCAAACTACATAATTTTTTCCTCCTCACTAACAGAAAACAAGATGGCAGCAGCACAAAAGTAAAAACCCAAATCTCGAAACCAAATAGTGCTTTCGCGAACATTTTCGTGGTGCACATATATTTTTCCCACAGGCTATAATGGGGCATGAAAAAGTTTAATAACTTTTGAACAGATTAATATTTTTTCACCAGACCTTCAAAAGGGACTTCCCTGACTCAGTCCCCATATATTCTGAAAATTTCAGACCAGATGGACAAACCATTTGGGCTGTGGAGAAGAGCAAAGAATTTCAAAAAGTTGAGGGTTTTTCACACTTTTTAATGCTCCATAGCTCCGCAACCACAAATCCAACCAGAACAAAACTTTCTAGATCCAGAGCTCTATGGCACTACACTGCACTTGCAAAATTTTAGGTAAACTAGACCAATGGTTGCAACATTATTAAAGTGCAAAATGTTGGGTTTAACATAGATGTGGCCATGGAACCCTAACTATACTGGTATAAAAGGAACATACAAATGTGCCAGCAGAAACAGATCACCTGGTCTGTCTAAGTCTGCTCAAGTGTTCAGCTAGCACCCCTAGTTTGCAGCTGACCAACGCCCCCTCCCCTTTGTCATCCCACTGCACCCCCCACTTACCCCACCCTCACTCTCCCCTGTTCCCTGTCCCATGCCCTTTTAAAGCTGTTCACAGATTTACATGATACCACCCATTCTGGTAGTGCATTCCATTTTGCTACCACCCTCTCCATGAAATAGTGTCTCCTCATTTCTATCCTAAATCTTCTCCCTCTATTCTTAGCCTGTGCCCCTGGTGTCCCTCCCCCTTAGCTTAAAGACCCCATCTTCCCATCCTTACTGATTTCCCTCAGATACTTGAATGTCTCTATCATGTCTCCGTGTCCCTTCTATCCTCCAGGATGTACATATTCAGGTCTCCCAGCCTGCTCTTATAGTCTCTCCCCTCCATTCCACATATCATCTTTGTTGCCTTTCTCTGCACCCCCTCCTGTAGCCTGATATCACGCTTCAGGTATGGCCTCCAAAACTGCACACAATACTCCAAGTGCAACCTTACCAGTGACCTGTAGAGGGGCAAGATCACCTCTCTTTGCCTGGACAAAAACCTCCTCACTATGCACCCCAGAATTTTGTTCACTTTTTGCAGCTGCTCTCCTGCACTGGGCAGTGTTGTTCATGGTCCCTGTTACCATTACCCCAAGGTCCTTCTCCTCAGTGATCCTCAGCTTAATCCCCCCAGCCAGTATTCTCTCCTTGGGTTCTTCACCCCGAAATGCATAACCTTACACTTCCTTGCATTGAACCCCAGCTGCCACCTCTTTGACCGCCCCTCTAGCTTGCTTAGGTCCCCCTGGAGCTGCTTCCATCCCTCCCCTCCATTCACTGCTGCTCCCATTTTGGTATTGTCTGTGAACAGACCTACCTTGCTCACCACCCCGTGCACAATGTCTGATATGAAAAGCCTAAATAATACTGGTCCCAGTACAGAGCTCTGAGGCACCCCACTCTCACCAGCCTTGGAGTTGAGAGCTCCCCTCCCACCACCACTCATTGCAGCCTCCCACTCAGCCAGCTTGTAATCCAGTTTGTCATTTTTGCTCCTACCCCTATGCCAGGTAGCTTTCCCCCAAGATGCCCATGAGGCACTGAATTGAAGGCCTTGCTGAAGTCCAAGTAAAGAACATCCACTGCATGACCCTTATCCAGCTCATCTATCACCCAGTCATAATATTGCATCAGGTTGGTTTGACAAGACTTCCCCAAAATGAACCCATGCTGCCTCACATCCTGAAGGCCATTATCTTCCAGGTATGACACCAGTTTTTCCTTTAGTTTTGTTTCCATTAGCTTGCACACTATGGAAGTGAGACTTACCGGATGATAATTATCCAGTTCATTCCTTGGTCTGCTCTTGTGTAATGGTACTACATGTGCCATCCTCCAGTCCAGTGGCACACATCCCGACTCCAGTGAGGTGCTGTACAGATCCGCCAGTGGCTCCGCCAACACCTCTGCAATCTCCCTCAGAACCCTGAGGTGGATACCATCCAGTCCTGGTGCCTTGTCTACCCTCAGTGCCCTCAGCCCCTCTAAGACTCTACCACCCTCAATTCTTCCATCTGTCGCCTCCTCTTACCCTGTCCCCACCCTCCCAGCCTATGGTGGTAGCGATCTCCCCTTTTCTTCCTTGAACACTGAGCAAAGGTATTTATTCAGTGCTTCTGCCTGTTCCTCCTCCTTTGCCGTCCACCCCACCATTTTTTATCCTCACTATTGTCTCCTTGCACTTCCTTTTCTCCCTGATATATTTGAAAAAGTCTTTCTTCTCCCCATTAATTCCCTGTACTAATCTCAGCTCCCTCTGGGCCTTGGCTTCTTTCACTTTTCTGGTCACCTCCCTGGACCATTTTGCATACTCCTCCATATCCCCTTCCTTTCCCATCCTCCTATACCCTTGGTGTGCCTCTTGTTTTGCCCTCACCATCTACAGTACCTCGCTGTCCAACCAATATGGTTTCCTTGCTCTTCTCCTCTTACTCTGTGTCTTGGTGCAGGCTTCTGTTGCTTCTGTAACCCCCTCCCCCATTTAATAATATCCAATTTCTGCTCCGCATCCATCTCCTGCCTTATGCCCTCCAGTTTCCCTTTCAGTACTTCCTGCATCCTCCCAAAGTCCGCCCCCCTGAAGTTTACCATCCAGGTTACTGATTTCTCTGACTCCCCACACATCGTGATATTAAACCACACTGTTTGGTTATCACTGTTGGCTAGTGGGTCCTCTGCCCTTATTTCCCTTACTGCCTCCCTATTCAACAATACCAGATCTAAAGTGTTCTTTAGCTTAGTAGGTACACTGACCAACTGTGTCAGGAGACCCTCCTGAATCACAACCAGGAGCACTTGCACCCTAGCACTGGAGGTGACCAGAATGCTCCAGTCAACCCCCGGCAAGTTGAAATCCCCGATGATGATCACCTTCCCCTTTTTACATACCTTTCTGATTTACCCCCTCTAATTCCCTGTCAAGCTCCTCAGACTGGGACGGTGGCCTGTATACCACCCCAAACCTCAGTTTCCTACCCCTTGAGTCTAGGAACTGCTGCCAGATTGCCTCTGGTCTCCTTTCTCCCCCCTCATCCTTTGTGCATTTGATCCTGTCCCTCACATAGACTGCCACCCCACCCCCTCCCCCCTTATGGTCCTTCCTATATAATTGTACCCTGGGATTGCCAGATCCCAGTCCTGGAGTGGTCCTCTTGTGCAACAGAAATTTCTGCCACATGAGTGCAATTTTGAAAAGGTTCAGATATGAATATGCATATGTGCATGCCCAGTATCACTGCTCCACTTTCGGAGTATGATTAAAGTACTTTGTAACCCTTGCTTGTAAAAACTAACTGGTTTCCCAAGTTAAGCTTTCTTTCTAGTACCAGGAAAAATATTTAAATGAACTCTGACTCAAATACAGTGGTCCAGGCTTATGGGGCCAGCACCAGCGATCACAGGAGGGGGGGACACTAGGGAAACTTAAAACTGTAATGGAGCCAGTGATCACAGGGTTGGGGGTGCCACTAGACACCAGGCAAACTTAAAACTGTTATGGTGCTGGCTAGGACTCCAGATAACATCTTTTGGGATGAGTACTGTAATCATCATTTTGAAAGTGAGGTGAGTTAAACCAAATTCAGATGCATACAAATGTCTTGATGGATTGGAATGGAGTGGAGTGGAGCGAGGAGTACATTTTTAAAAACAATCTAGTTTTTTTCTAGGTAGGAATTGATCAGGTGCCAGCAATCAGAGGGTATGGGTGTCATTAGCCCCAAGGGCGGTGGCCCACTCGAGAGCGGCACCATGACAGTGAAACCAGAATACAGGCCATTACAGTGACAGTCGCTGTAATGGTCTGTTTTCACCAGCACGGCTTCTCCCGATGTTCTGCCCCCTCCCCGAAACAACTTCAACATGGAGTTGATTATATTGAAATCCAGGGGGTGCAGGGGGAAAAACACCTCTCATGGGGGGGTGTGGGTGGCATAGCCCACTGCAAAAATGATCCCTTTAGTGCTGGCACAATACCGGTGTTGGTATTGTGCCATTGCTGTGTGGGAGGTCTGCAAAGTTCCTGTCAACCACAAATGGTGCTTCTACACCAGGGAAACTTAAAACTGTTATGGGGCTGGTGATGGGAGGGTGGAGGTGGGCCTAGACAAAACTTTTATTTGTTATGGGGCTAGCGATCGGAGGGTGTGGGTTCCACTAGACATCCGGCAAACTTACAATTCTTACTGGGCCAGCAACTAAAGTGTGAGGGGTGCCACTGAACTGTAGAACAATTACATGACTTGTGGATTCTTTCCTCAAGCCATGTGTATTATTCCACAGTTCAGCAGAAAATTCCACCTAACACAACAAAAATTTGTCAGGCACATTTGGAAGATTTCTGATCCCCAAAAGGCAGAAGTTCAAAATATTCCACAAAAGTTGGCGAATTTTCACAAACGTTCCACTCAATTGGAATTCACAACTTTTGCCCAGTACTAGGGTTGACAGTGTCCCTTTATAAAGTTACATCTTTTTGTCTTTTATTATCAGCTTGTGCCTCATATTTTGGCCAAATAAACATTTGTTTTGATTTTTATAGGGGACCACTGTTGTTTTAGGACTGCTATTACTTTTCCAATTGTTATTTTAGGGTGTGTTGTGTCACAAATGCACTCTGCAAGTCAGGCCCTCTGCTCCCACAGTGCCAACCTCAGAGCGCAATAGTGTGAACAGGTAACAGACAAGGTAACACTCCTGTCTGCTTTGGGTCTGAATCACCTTTAGTTTCAAGTTCTGAAGGGATTCAAACTGTGAACCTTATGCTAGCATACCCAATTAACAGGATCAGATAATACTGTCTTCGGGGGATGCAATGTAATCCTTCACCCAAGGGCACCCACCCAGGTTTTCCAAAATGAACCTTAAAACGCTATGAGACCTTAGGTATAGTCTTACCTTTTTTCAAGCTCAGTAACACTATCAAGCCTTTTAAACAATGTCAGACTTAAAAATACAGGCACTTCACATGGAAAAACAAAGCTGGGAAGACACAGGCAGTATTTTAAGAAAATGGTTATTTACTAAAAATTGTAAAATAAGTAAAATAAAATACAGAACAATATATCATACAGCTTACAATCTTATAAAACAAAAAGGAAGTTTTAGAACAACACTCCTACCACAAAAGATGTATTTGCTTTCTAAGTATTACCTTTCTAAGTGCTCTTTCAGTTAGAGAGAGAACTTTGCCTCTTCAGAGCACAAGATGATATCACTTCATGTACAATGTTGCATGTCTTTTCTCTGTCTTCCCAACCCCCTTTTGGATGAGGTCAGTTAGACCCTCCCTCAGAATTAATTCTAACATACTTTCTACCAGGAGGTATCTTTAATTAATGGACCATCAGAAGAAAATAAACACTTCCTAAATACAACATCCTTTAATTAAATATTTCCATTTGATCTTAGCAATCCCAGCATTTGTCATTTGGGTGTTAAACTGGATAGGAACAGCCAAATTACACTTTCTTTCCTGACATCATAACCTTTAGATTTTGTTTCAACTTCAAAAGCCTGACCATGTCATAAAAAGGTAATAAAATGCCATTTCTTTAATGAAGTCTTAATTACAGGAATCTCTTGGCCAGTGTAATACATCCTGTAATTGTCAGCTTCTGACACCTTGATGTTACAGGCCAAAATTCCTCACACACTGAAAATGTCATACAGAGACCATGTATTTATTTTACAGATATCATACAATAATCATAAGAAAGGGGCAGAGCGTCACACCCTTCTCCACCTAGACTGAATTTGGGGGCACTATCCCCTGCATGGGATGAACTCCCTAAGTCAGTTCACTCCTCATATAGATGCGACAAGCCATCTGAGTTCTGATTGGTTGTTCCAGCCCTATGTAAGATTGTCATGTCATACCCTTGCAAGGCAATACTCCATCTCATTAGTCTACCATTCATTTTTTCCCATTTGTGTCAGCCAAACCAGGGGGTTGTGGTAAATTTGTACCTCAAATGCTGCCCGTATAAGTATGGCCCTAACTTCTTTAGGGCCCACACCATGGCAAGACACTCTTTTTCCCCAGTAGAGTATGCCTGCTCCTTGGAAAGTAACTTTTTACTTAGGTACACAATGGGGTGATCTTTCCCTTGGTTGGATGTCTTAGTACTGCCCCAATACCCACATCTGAGGCATCAGTCTGGACTATAAAGGGCCTGCTATAGTCAAGACTTGTCAATACAGGAGCACTGCACAATGCCTCCTTCAGTCTGCTAAAATCTTTTTAACAGGCTGGTTTCCAGGTATTTTCTTAGGCATCCTTTTCTTTACCAGGTCAGATAGGGGAGTAGCCAGGGCACTGTATTGGGTACAAATTTTCTATAGTACCTTGCTGTCCCTAGAAAACCCCTGACCTGCTTCTGCATTTCTGGTCTGGGCCATGCCTTGATTGTCTCTATTTTTACTTGGCTAGGATGGAGCTGTCCCCAGCCTACAACATGCCCAAGGTATGCCACTTCAGCCATGGCCACCTGGCACTTCTCAGCTTTGACAGTGAGCACAGCCCTCTGTATCCTGCCCAGCACTTCCCTAAGGTGGGATAGGTGTTCGTCCCAGCTGGCACTAAAGATGGCAGTGTCATCCAGGTACAACACAGCATACTCCTCAGCACCATTTAACACCTGGTTCACCAACCTTTGGAAAGTGGTCGGGGCGTTCTTCATTCCAAAAGGCATTACTTTAAATTCAAATAACCCTATCAGTGTGATGAAGGCCGACCTCTCCCTAGCTCTGTCAGTTAACTCTACCTGCCAATACCCCTTTGTCAGGTCAATAGTCATAAGGTAGGTCGCCCCTCCCAACTTGTCCAGGAGTTCATCTGTCCAGGGCATCGGGTGGACGTCAGACTTCATAACTGCATTCAGTCCATGATAGTCCACACAAAAATGAATACAGCCATCTGGCTTGGGCACAAGAACTACAGGTGAGGCCCAGGGGCTGTGGGATCTCGGGATTACCCCTAAATCCAGCATTTCCTCCACCTCCCTCATAATGTCCTTTTGGACAGCCTCTGACATCCAATATGATGTTCGCCATATGGGTGCCTGTGTCTCTGTCTCCACATCATGTGTCGCTAAGGAGGTTAGCCCAGGCTTAGCGCTAAACAGTGGGGCAAAGTCTGCTAAAACCTCCCTTACTTCCTGGATCTTGTCCGGGGCCAGCTGGGGTGACAATTTAACAGCCTCCACAGAGGACTTCTTTCTTTCTTCCAGCAAGTCCAGAAGGTGGTCTCCTTCGTCAGTCCCCTCCCCAAGGCTACACACTGCAAACACCATGTCAGCCCTATTAGCATATGGCTTCATCATGTTGACATGGTACATTCTTTCTGTATGTCTTCTGTCAGGTAACTCTATGATATAGTTCACGTCATTTACATTTCTGACTACTTTGTACGGTCCTGCCCACTCAGCCTGCAGCTTGTCTTTCCAGACCGGAATGAGGACCATGACTTCCTAACCCACCGTGTATGAGCGAGCTCTGGCTCTGTGGTCATACCACATTTTCTGTTTTTGTTGGGCAGCTGCCAGGTTGCTCTGGGCTGTCCTCATAAGCTCCTTCAGCCTTTCCCCAAACCTAAGGATATAATCCACTATGGGAGTTCCCTGGGTGGTGTGCTTGCCTTCCCAGTTCTCCTGGATCAAGTCTAGGGGCCCACATACCTGGCATCCGTATAAGAGCTTGAAGAGGGAAAACCCGGTTGACTCTTGGGCACCTCCCTGTATGCAAACAACAGGTGGGAAAGGTATTTCTCCCAGTCCCTCCCATGCTGTTCAGCAAATGCTTGGAACATTAACTTCAGGGTACCATTAAATCTTTCCACAAGCCAATTGGCTTGTGGGTGATAAGGTGTCATGCATCTCTGCACCACCCCACACTTCTCCCACAAACATTTCTTCAGGTCCAACATGAAGGAACCCCATTGATCGGTGATAACCTCCTGCAGAAACCCAACACGGGAGAAAATCCCAAGTAAGGCATCTGCCACTTTGTCTGTCCTCAGTGAGGATAGGGTGACTGCCTCAGGGAACTGGGAAGCATAATCCACCACAGTCAGGATGAACCTCTTCCTGGAGGAGCTGGGGGTATTTAAAGGCCCCACAATATCTATTCCCACCCTCTGGAATGGCTCCTCCACTATGGGCAAAGGAATTAGGGTGGCTTAGGTTTTCTTACCTGCCTTCTCTATTTCTTGGCACTGGTGACACGACCTGCAATACTCCATCACCTGCTGGGTGAAGTTGGGCCAATAGAAATTCTGGGCCAATCGCTGCATAGTGTAAGCAATTCCCCATTGACCAGATATCAGAATATCATGTGCAATCTTGAGCAACTGCTCATGGTACCCCTGAGGAATGACAAGCTGCCTGCCTATCATCCCTCCATCTGTCTTAGCATCCTGCGTGTACAGCAGTCCATTGTCCCAATAAACTTTATGTTTCCCATCACCTCCCTGTGTTCCATCAGAGTCTGCCCAAGCCCTCAGCTTCTCTAGACTAGGGTCACTTTTCTGAGCAGCTGCAAACTCCTTACACATTCCCTAGTCATGGGACAGGTCCCCTTCAGTCTCTAAACTAGGGTCCCTAGCTCTAGCATCAGGGTACTCAGGATCACTGCCATCCCTAACCCTGTGAAAATGAGTCACCCCTCCTTTGGAGTAACCCTTCATAGCTGTTTGGTTAACTGCTACCAGGGAAATTTCTACCCCCCTTTCATTAGTCTCCATAGCAGGAGACACAGACTGGGGAACCAGCCTCCCAGTGGTTTCCACAGTGGCTTCTATGGAGTCCAGGGAACTACAATTTTCTCTTGCCACTTGGCTATGGGTAACTGCACACACCATCCCCTGTTTGAGATTGTTACCAAGGATGACGTCAACTGCTAAAGTTTTGGCTATAGCCACCTGTTGCACAGTTCCCCCTATTTCACACCAATCTAGGACAACACTAGCGAGTGACAATGTTTTCTCCTCCCCACTGAACCCTTGTACAGTTACAAATTTATTGGGTTTAAGCTGACCAGGCTCTACCAGATCCCCTTTTACCAACATCAGGGATGCCCCATGTGTCTCTTAACCCTTGTGTCTGTACACCATTCACCATGACTGGGAGCATGTGTTCCCTCATGTTTAGAGGCATGCTTTCAGGGACACACAAACAACCCACTTCTTTCCTAGCACCACTTTGCATATTGCTCATCCTTTTGGGACACTGTCTGGCAATATGCCCAGTTTCTTTCCAAACCCAACATTCATTTCTTTTCTCAGAAAAATCTTTCCTTTGAAACCTGGGGATAACTGGTTTCAGTGGAGGCAGTGAGGGTTTTAGCTGCCCTAAAGGTGCACTTATCCCTTTCTGCACTGCCATGCCTGCCCCATTCACTCTCAGAGCAGGTCTGCTCTTGGCATAGCGTTCTGAGAGTTCAGCAGCCTGTTGCACTGTTTTGGGATCTTGGTCCTCCAGCCAGGTTTTCAGCTCTGCTGGGCATGCCCAAAAGAAACTGCTCTAGCAATATAGCATTTTCAATTTTATCTACAGGGTTTGCTTCAATTCCCCCCCTCAACATTTTAAACATTGACGTTGTTTCATGACTAGCTCCTCATAGCTCATGTCAGGGCTTCTCCTGAGCTTACGGAATTTAGTTCTATATGCTTCTGCAGTTAAATCAAACGTTTTTAAAAGTGCAGGTTTAAGTTTGCTGTAATCATTACTGTCCTCATTGTCCATTTGACCCAATGCATCCCAAGCTTTCCCGGTAAGTAACGGGGATAGCTGGAAGCTCCAGGACCATCTAGGAATATTTGCCTGAATAAAACTTTTTCAAAGGAATTTAAAAAAGCATCCATATACTCCCCCTCTTTAAATTCGACTATCAATTTGGAATTTAATTTGTAACCTAGTCCTGTAGTTTCAGTTAAACCCAAGCCACTTACCTGCTCTGGCAGTGGTGGTTGGAGTTGTAGCTTTTCCAGTTCATGTTGCCTCTGACGCTCATGCTCTTCACAGTCAACCTCTCACTGTTCATGCTCTGCCTCTCACCATTCCCACTCAGCTTCTTGCTGTTCTCGCTCCCTCTTCTCTTCTGCGGCTTGCTGTTCTCACTCCCTCTTCTTCTCTGTGGCTTGCTGCTCTCGCCTCTCTTCTCTCTGGAACTCCAGCTTCATCCTCCTCAACTCCATCTGCAGCCTGATGGATTCTGGCTTGAGAATGCTGGTGACCTTCCCCTACTGCTGTGGCCCTTGACTTGCACTGGCCCTGCTGTCCTCCTCACTGAATCTGGACACTGCACTGGCCACTGGTCCCTCCACGCCCAAGATTTGGTCCTTTTCAGTCATGGACTGTGACTCAACACTCTGGCCATTGGCAGCCATCAGAGCATCTATGAGGGTCTGCTTGTTGGCTTTCCCTTCATACTGGACTCCTCTGTCCTGGCACAACTGCCTCAAGTAGTCTGCAGTGCACCCGCTATAGTTGGAAACCATCTTCTTCCCTAACTATGGATACTCTAACTTGCACTTTAGAAAAAAAAATAAAACAGGTAGGAACCTTGACTGTAAGCAAAATGATAACGTTTCTGTTTTCTCATTTAAAAATTAATCACTGCCTTCTTTTGCAAGTGAGCTGTACAGTATTAAGCTGACACACTGAACTGTTAAAGCTTGTGTTACCAATATTTTATCGCACCGCTGCCAAAAAAATCTGTCACAAACGCACTCTGCAAGTCAGGCCCTCTGCTCCCACAGTGCCAACCTCAGAACGCAATAGTGTGAAAAGGTAACAGACAGGGTAACACTTCTGTCTGCTTTGTGTCCAAATCACCTTTAGTCTCAAGTTCAGGAAAGGATTCAAACTGTGAACCTTATGCTAGCATACCCAGTTAACAGGCTCAGATAATACTCTCTTCGGGGGGATGCAATATAATCTTTTACCCAAGGGCACCCAGCAAGGTTTTCCAAAATGAACCCTTAAAACTTTATAAGAGACCTTAGGTATATTTTCACCTTTGTCAAACTCAGTAACACCATCACGCTTTTAAACTGTGTCAGATTTAAAAATTCAGGCACTTCACATGCAGAAAGAAAACTGGGAAGACACAGGCAGTATTTTAAGAAAATGGTTATTTACTAAAAATTGTAAAATAAGTAAAATAAAATACAGAACAATATATCGTACAACTTACAATCTTATAAAACAAAAAGGACATTTTTGAACAACACTCCTACCACAAAAGACATAATTGCTTTCCAACTATTACTTTTCTAAGTGTTCTTTTAGTTAGAGAGAGAACTTTGTTCCTTAACAGCCCAAGATGATACCACATCATGTACAATGTTACATGCCTTTTCTCTGTATTCCCCCACCCGCTTTTGGATGAGGTCAGCTAGACCCTCCCTCAGAATTAATTCTAACATACTTTCTACCAGGAGGTATCTTTAATTAATGGAACATCAGAAGAAAAAAAACACTTCCTAAATATGACATCCTTTAATTAAATATTTCTCCTTGATCTTAGCAATCCCAGCATTTGTCATTTAGGTGTTAAACTGGGTAGGAACTGCCAAATTACCCTTTCTTTCCTGACGTCATAAACGTTAGATTTTGCTTCAACTTCAAAAGCCCGAGCATGTGATAAAATGGTAATAAAATGTCATTTCTTTAAGGAAGTCTTAATTACAGGAATCTCTTGGTCGATGTAATACATCCTGTGATTTTCAGATTCTGACACCTTGATGTTACAGGCCAAAATTCCTCACACACTGAAAATGTCATATATAGACCATGTATTTATTTTACAGATATACAATAATCATAAGAAAGGGGCAGAGCACCACATGTTGCACTTTTGATTTGCTCTAATTTTCTTTAATTTACATTCCTTCCCAATGCTCCTGGCTCACCCCTGTAAATGGTCCTTGTGCCTAATGGGCCTTACCTGGTTACCGAAGAATAATAATAAAAACAAGCATTTGTCAATGCCAACAGTTCACTGTTGGTATTGCTCTTGTACATGCCTCCCACATTTTTCTCTGTATATTCCTCTGTGTTGCATTTTAAGGGTGAGTGTTATGGTTGGAAACCCTAATGCTCGGGCGTTTGTTGGTATTTTTGCTCCAAATTTTCAACATGGGCTTTTTGGGACACCACCTCATGAACAGTGCCAGTATCATTTTGTTACTCCATCCCAAAAGTTGATTTTGCACAGTGAATGTGCCATTCAGTGCCACGGGTGCAAAAACACATTTCGTGCAGGATGTGAAAAATGACAGCTGTACTGCTCATGAGGAGGTGTGAAGAAATGGTAATGTTGAAAATCTGGAGTGAAAATATGAAAAGTGGGGAAGTTATGAATGTGCGTTGAAACTGCGCAATGCATGCTTGTAACACAGTATTTTTTGGAATGTTTTCACCAAATTTCCATAAGGCCTTATTAGGACCTCCCCTTATGAACAGTGGTATTGGAATTTCATTAATCTGTCCCAAAAGTTGATTTCACATAGCAACCATGCCATTCTGCACCACAGGTGAAAAAACACATTTTGGGAAGGATACAAAAAACAAGCATTTGTCAATGCCGAATGTTGCTTGCTTGTATGTGCTGTTTAGGTATTTGGAAGTGACAGTTTCATGCCTTCCTCCCAAGACATCCACTGTGTCTTTCTGTTCAGTATTCACAGAAGAGTGGGAGGGGCAAGGTCCACAGCAGTACAGCAGTTGCCAAGGGGGTGAAGAGGTGGACAAAAGAGTCCTGCAGGAGCTCACTAAATTGAAGGTAGACAAAGCAATGGAACCAGATGGCATACGCCCAAGGATATATAGAACTGCTGAAGGGAGATAGCAGTACCTGGCAGCCATGTTCACTGAGTCATTCAACATGAGTGAATTGGAGGAGGGCACATGTGGTCCTCTACACAAGTCCGGCAGCAGGGAGGCAGGGAACAATAGGCCATTCAGCCTCACCTCAGTAGTGGGGAAGATCATGGAGACATTGCTTAAAGAAAGGATAGTGGGGCATCTAGATGCCATCAGAACCCAGGACCATAGGCAACATGGATTCACAGTGGGGACATCATGTCAGATAAATCTGGTTGATTTATTTGACTGGGTGACAAAGGAAGTGAATCAGGGTGGGGCAGCGGACAACGCTTACCTTGATTTCAGCAAAGCCTTTGACACCATCCCATATAGGAGGCTGATAAACTAGCTGGGTAGGCTGGACATGGGGGAAAGGGTGGTAAACTGGGTTAGAAACTGGCTAACAGACAGGAGGCAGAGAGTGGTGGTAAATGGTATGCAGTCTAGGGAGAGGGGGCGACCAGTGGAGTGCTGCAGGGATCGGTCCTGGGGCCAGTTCTGTTCAATGTCTTCATTAGTAATATTGCAGAACATCTGAAGGGAATTTTTTCACCAAATTTTCAACATAGCCATTTTAAGACCTCTGCTCATGAACAGTGTCACTGTGATTTTCTTAATTTGTCCCGTACATTGATTTCGCACACCGACTCGCCATTGTCGCTTCATGAAAGCATGTTTTAGGTGAGATGAAAAATGACAGCTGTACTACTCATAAGAAGGTGTGGTAAAATGGCAATGTTGAAAATCTGAGTAAATATTGAAAATTAGCGAACTTACAGTGCATAGGAACTTCTACAGCATACGCTTTCGTAAAACAGTCATTTTGGAATTTTTTCACCAAATTTTCAACATAGTCATTTTAAGACCTTTGCTCATGAACACTGTCACTGTGATTTTCTTAATTTGTCCTGTACATTGATCTCGCACACCGACTGCGCCATTGTGTGCTACATGGGCAGAAACACGTTTTGGGTGAGATGTAAAAAATAGCAGCTGTACTGCTCATAAGAAGGTGTGATAAAATGGCAATGTTGGAAATCTGGAGTGAAAATATTGAAAATTCGTGAACTACGAGCCTCTGTAGGAACTGTACAGCATCAGCTAAGTAAAACAGTCATTTTTGGAATTTTGGACCAAATTTTCAACATGGGGTTTTGGGACCCCTTCTCATGAATGATGTCACTGTCATGGTGGTATTCAGGCCCAAAGGGTGATTTCGCAGTCACTGCACAGTCACTGTGCGAAATCACCCTTCAGGCCTGAAGCACGCATGATATGACATCATTCATGAAAAGGTCACAAACCATGTTGAAAATTTGAAAAATTCCAAAAATCCTGAGATATGCAACAAAGTTGAAACCCCCTATCTAGTCCATTATACAGCTTACGGCATTTCCTCAGTTCGCAGTCGGCTTTGAGAGTGCAGACATATTCCCAGTCCACGAAGATCGTCGTGCGGAGTCCGGAGGTAAGTATGGGGTGAGGGGTGTGTGGGGGAGGCTGGAGTGCGTGAGTGGGTGGAGTGCGGGTTGTGGGAGGGGTTGGGAGGCAGCAGCGGGACCGTTTTTGTTTTACAGGTTTTTAAAAAAGGCGTCATGGGATGTTTGCCACGCTGGGGTGGGCTCTGGCGTACTTCCGTGATGAAGGGCGTTCAGCCAGCAGTTGAGCACCCGTCAGCAAAGGACTGCTTGCCACGCTGGGTGGGCTCCCAGCGTGGCACCTCTACTGGGGGATGCAGTTCAGCCAGCGGGGAGTTGGGCACCCGTCAGCTGTACAGTGCATGCGAGGCGCGCCGCCTGCGTGTGTGTCTGTGGGGGAGAGGCTGCGTGAGCAGCCGATATCTTATCGGTGCTCACTGAAGCGTAGCTCCCCCCTTTCTACTGTATGCCACTGCATTTTGGAGTGTGTCATAGACAGCTCCAAAATGCATTGGCTTACAGGGGCCGAGCCTGCCAGTACACTGACTGAATTGGAGGAGGAGGTGACACACCTCCAAAATCTCCGATGATGGCACTATGTTTCTTGCACATGCGTGCAAGCAACATAATGACAGCTGTACTGTTCATAAGGGAGAGTGAAAAAATGGCAATGTTGGCAATTTTGAGTGAAAATCTTAAAAATTGATGACGTTACAAGCGTGCATAGAAACCTCTCAACGGATGCTCATAATGCAGTCATTTTTGGGAGTTTTTTCACCAAATTTGCAACAAGGGCTTTTGGGACCCCACATCACGAACAGTGGCAGTGTTGTTTAATCAATTAGTACCAAAAGGCGATTCCATGCAGCAACTGCAAAATCATTTTTTGGGACTGAGAAATGAAATGACAGTGACTGTGTTCATGAGGTGAGGTCCCAAAAACCCCATGTTGAAAATTTGAGAGCAAAACTACTCCCAAAAATGGATGAGATATCAACCTAAGTTGAAAATCCCCATTCACTGTCATTATAGAACTTACCGTCATTTCTTCAGTTTGCAGTTGACTTTTGAAGAGTGCAGACATGTTCCCAGTCAACTAAAGAGCACTGCTTCCAACCTCCAGAGGTACGTATGGGAGAGGAGGGTGTGGGGAGGTGAGGTGCACAGATGGAGGGTGTAGGTTGGGGAGTGGAGCTGGCGGCAATGATGAGGGACCGTTTTCTTTCTTTTCAGGTTTAAAACAAAAAAAGATGCTGTGGGTCTGTTTTATTTTTTTACAGGGGAACTATGGATTTTGGCACACTGGGGTGGGCTCCCAGTGTGCCAGAGTACAAGGGGGTTTCAAGTGGGGATGAATGCCGACCTGGGGATATGTGATGGGGGGGTGCATTTGACACCAGGAGTGAGCGTCCCAGTGTTGAAAATGCCATAGTAGGTTTTGACACACTGGGGTGGTCTCCCAGCGTGCCACATTATAGGATGGGGGGATACAAGTCACACAGGGATTGAGCACCTGATGTTAGCAGGTGGGGGTAGGGGGGCCCACCAGCATGATCACAGAGACAGCGAGACCTGGAAGAGGCAGGCGAGGAAAGCGCCACCTCCCAGACAGCGTGATCAGATCACACTTACAGTAAAAGTGCCTTCAGGCACTCAAATCTCCCAGCCCATACAGAGCTTAGGCTGTGGCTGGCTCCACATGGGTGGGAGAAACTTTAGAACGGGAGACAGTGGGATGTGGCAGAGACGTCACAATGTAAACAGCTGTTTGCTCTGTGTTGACCTGCAGATGAAAGGAAAAAGTCACCTCCTGATTGGTGCAGCTTTTCCTTTTCAAGTACAGACCATTGCAGGTAAAACAGTGTCGGAACCAGCCTGACTGAGGATTGGTGTGATACTGTCAAGCCCCATGCAGAGCACTCTGCATTGGACAGACAGTGGCACTCCCTTCAAAGCCTACTATCCCAAGGAGTTTGCCACGCATGTGCAAAGTCAAAAACAAAATAAGCATTTGTCAATGCCGAATGTTTGCTTGCTGTCATTGCCATTGGTAGTGTAGGAGTTAAAGAGATGCATAATAGGAATGGCAGTGAAGTATTGAACTGAAGCCAACCCTACCACCACCCTGCAGAGACTGACAGGTATTGGGGTGTGCCTTTGGGTTGACGGCCATAAAGTCCACACCATTTCACTACACCCTACCCTGCAGACACAGACAAATGTCACGGTGTGCCTTGGGGTCTTTGGGCCTTACGCACAACCCATTCCATAAGGAAATATGATGAGATGGGTGCAGTATAGGAGAATGGGGTGAACTTTGGGGCCGAAGAGTCCAAGACACACCCAATGCCTATCACTGGCTGCAGGATGTGGGTGGGGGTGGAATGGCATGTTCATTACAGGAGACAATCCCAAATCACACCCCTGATGCCTGTCAGTCTCTGCAGGGTGGGGCGTTATGGTTGGAAACCCTAACACCCCGGGCATTCATTAGTATTTTCACCCCAAATTTTCAACATGGTTTTTTCATGACCCCACATCATGAACAGTGGCAATATCAGTTTGTTAGCTGAAAGCTGATTTTGCACAGCGACTACGCCATTTGGCACCACTGGTGTGAAAACACATTTCAAACAGGATGTGAAAAATGACAGCTGTACTGTTCATGGGGAGGTGTAAAAAATGGCAATCTTGAAAATCTGGAGTGAAAGTATAAAACAACTGGTGAAGTCATGAGTGTGCATAGAAACTGCACAACACACACCCGAAATGTAATTTGTTTGGGGATTTTTTTATAGCAGATTGTCAACACAGACATTTTGGGACCTCCGCTCATGAACAGTGTCACTGTGATTTTCTTAATGTGTCAGAACACTGATTTCCCACAATGACCGTGCATTTCTGCGCAGGAAGTGTGAGAACACATTTTGGCCAGGGTGTGAAAAACAACAGTTGTACTGTTTATAAGGAGGTGTGGAAAAATGCCAGTGTTGAAAATCTGGACTGAAAATATAAAAAATTCGTGAATTCACGAAGATACGTGGAAACTGCGCAATGCACGCTTGTAACACAGCCATTTTATTGACTTTTGTCACCAAATTTTCAACATAGCCATTTTAAGACCTCTGCTCATGAACAGTGTCACTGTGATTTTCTTAATCTGTCCTAAATATTGATTTCACACACCGACCATGCCATTGTGCGCTACATTGCGTGAAAACACATTATGGGCAAGATGTGAAAAATGACAGCTGTACTGCTGATATGGAGGTGTGGTAAAATGACAAAGTTGAAAATCTGGAGTGAAAATAGTAAAAATTCTTGAAGTTACGAGCGTGCATAGGAACTGCACAACACACGCTCATAAAACAGTCATTGTTTGGAATTTTTTCTCCAAATTTTCAGCATAGGGTTTTGTGGGGCCTACCTCATGAACTGTGACACTGCTGTTTCATTACTGGCTCCCAAAAGGTGGTTCCGTGCAGTGACCATGTAATCACCTTTCAGGACTGAATAACAAAATGACAGTGGATGAGTACATGAGGTGGGGTCCCAAAAACCCCATGTTGAAAATTTGGTGAAAAAAGTCCCCAAAATGGCTGAGATATGCACCAAAGTTAAACCCCCCCCCCATTTATGTCATTATACAGCTTACCAGCATTTCTCCAGTTTGCAGTTGGCTTTGAAGAGTGCAGATGTGTTCCCGGTCCACCGAAGATCGTCGCGCAAGCCTTTGGAGGTAAGTATGGGGTAAGCGGTGTGTGTGTGTGTGGAGAGATGGGGTATGCACAGGGTGGGCACTGGTTGGGAAGGGACAAGAGAGTCAATGAGGGACTGTTTTCTTTTTGTTCTAGGTGTTGTTTTCTTTTTTATAAAGATGACGTAGGACTTTTGCCATGCTGGGGTGGGCTGCTCCCAGCATGGCACCTGGAAGTTTGTTGGAGGGCAGAGGAGCCAATGGGGGATTGGGCAGCCCCGTGGGCCACAGACTTTTGCCACGCTGAGGTGGGCTCCCATCCTGGCCCGCTGTGGCCTGCCATCCCTGCTGCTGCTGCCCTCCTCCTATTTTCAGGCCCTGGGAATGGAACATAGACAGGTACACATCAGTAACTAACCACAGCTGCTGCCCACCACCCCCACCCCTGTGCACAGGGTGAGCCTCTGCTCAACACATCCTGCACAGTGGCATTGCAATACAAGCAGTGGCACGTGATGCCACCCTGTGATGTATATGATGGCAGTTCACTACCCTGCAGGGCATGTCAGGCAGCCTAGCCAACACCACAGTACAGCACCAGGGCACACATGCAATATGAGCCTACTCACCTGGCTGTGGCACAGCCCCATGCCTGACACATGCCTCCAGCCTCCTGAGGAACTCTGGGTCCCTCCTTGCCAGGTCTCCATAGTGGTGGTGGTGACACTGGTGCCCCATCCTGGCCACCCCTGTGCACTGCTGCAGTGTGGCAGCAATGCCCTGCCACACCACTACCCGGTGCTGCTGTAGGGGTGCCTGGCCAAATAGTTGAGATGCATGGGGCTGGACAAAGGTGACCAGGTTGACCAGTTTGACCTGCATCCAGTTTGCTACCCATGGTGGTCTCTGCTGCACCATGCTGCAAGTCAAAGCCAGTAAGCAAAATGGTGGCAGTAAGCGCATGTGGCCACAGCATGCATCAGATGCGCAGGCTGAGTGGACATGCGCTGTGTCCACCCATCATACAGTCTCAGAGATGTGAGGCATGGGAGTGGCTAGGCGGGGTCACGGGTGCAGGGGTCACCCAGGGGCAAAGGTCATGGCAGGGGTCAGGGTTCAGCCATCGCACAGTGCGCACATGCTCAATAGCAGGCATGGCGCACCATGCGCCATGGCTCCCATCATGCAGTCGGTGCAAGAACATGACTGGCAACATTAAACCATCTGGCACATGTGCACTGCGGGCATGTGTGCGCATTGTGACGTGACTTGCTCCGGAGCAAACTCATTGAGCATGGAGAAAAATAGTGATGGTCGGCTACCACATGCAAATGAGCTCATCAGCCAATGCGTGGTGCATTGGGGAAATTAGCATGTCATTACCGTTGTGCCAAAGCGCATTTGCATGTGATGCGCTATAAAAGCATCACAGATCGGCACAGGCCGTGGACCGGTACTGCATCCTTTCGAGGTAAGTTGCGCATGCTGTTCTAGCACACTGGGAGCAGCCAGTACAGCAGGGGGACGGAACAGGGTGCTGCTGCCATTGACACACCATGCTATCCATGTCCATAGGAAGTGACATGTCGGAATGTGAGGAGGGTGAGGAGCATGGGACTGCTCGCAAGCACAGGCCCAATTTCACTAAGGCAGAGACAGAGGCCCTGTTCAAGGCCTATCTTGACAGGGAGCCCCTGTTGAGTGGTGCCACAGGTACACCACAAGCCAAGCTGGGGCCTGGGTGGAGGTGGCGGTATGTGTGAACCAGCAGGGCAGCCACCAGAACTCAGTGCAGGAGTGCAGGAAGAAGGTGGGCACAGACAAGAGGTGCATCAAGGAGAGGGTGGTGGCCATCCGTGCCTCCCAGAATGCCACTGGATGGGGGCCTGCAGCTGCACCACTGCTCATGCTGCAGGAGGAGTTGGTGGTAGCCACCATGCACCACAGCATGGTGAAGGGTGTGCCTGGTGGTGGATTCTGGATGGGTGGTGGCCCATCACTGCATAGTAAGTATGTCAGCCATGCACAGCTGGGGGCATGGAGGGTGCAGACACAGCCATGCTGACATGCGTGCGGCCAGCATGCCTGTCATGCATGTGTGTGCACACATGTGCATGCCATGCTGCAGGGCACAGGCAGTGGCAGTGGGGGTGCACATGTGGGAAATGCATCACTAACATGCCTCTCTTTCTCTTGCAGCACCAGCTCACCTCTGTGTGGATGGGGCACCGGCATCAGCAGCAGCTGTGGCCACTGGACCGGCCTCAGAGGACCAGCCTTCCATCCCCATGGACATCCGGGGGCCTGACAGGCTACAGCTCACCACTGCTCTGCAGGCGGATGTCCTGGACTTGGGGTCGGATGAGAAACTGGATGTGTTCCTGCAGGATGCCAGCCTTGGGGTCCTGTGCACAGAGACACAGATCAGGGTGGGGTCTGACACTGATGATGACATAACGCTCATCTTTTACAGCATGGCCACCATTGTGGGGGAGACGCCTCTGCTGGCCACTGACACAGGCAGCACACCCAGTGCCCTGCCAGTGGTGGAACAGCTGCCCGCCACCACTGGGTGGCGTGCAGTGGCCAGATAGGCAACAGCAGTGGGTTGTGGGTGGCACCGGGCAGCCGGACATAGGGTCCGCCTCCAGTGCGCCTGCCATATCCAATCCCCCTGCAGGTCCCACTGTGCAGTGTCCACCAGAGAGGGGGGATATGCAGCGTGGCTAGTCACCACATGGAGATCGGCATCCGGCCCGGGAGCCCCAGGACACCGAGCTGCTGGCTGGGCACATCTGATTACTGTGGGAGTCCATTCAGCAGCAGGTGCTGCTTGCCACTAGGATGCACACACTGCACATGGAGGTGCACCAGTTAGCTGAGCAGCAGGAGAGGGGCACTGCACAGATCCTGGCGGGGATGCAGTGCATGCAGGAGGCCATGACCACCTCCCTGTATTGCACTGCCACCGCAATCTCGGATGGCTTTGCACTGCTGGCTGCCACAAGGTGTTGCTGGGCACAGATGACCCCACACAGTGTGCTATCCACCCCGAGTACCCGGCATCAGGTGACCCCTGCACAGTCGATGCCAGGTTCAGTTATCGGCATCCCAGCATGCCCAGGGCTGGGCTGTTTAGGCACCTCAACACACCCGCGTGGACATGGTCTCAGTCCCATGGTTCCACCCCGGGGGGCTGTTGCACACACCCCCATGGCTGATACACAGCCTGTGGCTGCCGATCGGCACAGGCATGGCCGCCTCCATGGCCACGATGGCCAAGGTTCCACCCAGCAGACCTAATATGCAGCCCACCCTCATCTGCAGTCTGCAACTGCTGCCCAGTGTACTCATGGACAGTGTGTGTGTGTGTGCCTGCCGCTGGTGTGGTGCCTGTGTGTCATGCCACAAGCTGCCTGTGTGCATGTTTGTCCAGTCACTGGACCGTGTGGCATGGGCGTGATGACAGCAGTCCTGCACCAGTTGTGCTTGTGCACCGGTGCGATGCATCTGATCCATGCCACATTCCCACGCCTGTGTGAGTGGGTGCATGTGTGTGAGTGGGGGAGGCTGTGCGGGGTGCTGTGTGGTTGTGTGTAGGTGTGTGCTCCCTGTAGCCCTTACCCCTGCTTCCTGCCTCAGTGTGTGCATGCCCATTGCACTGAACACCCCTGCATGTGTGCTGAACCTGTTTGTGTGGCCTAGTGTTTCGTACCACCTACCTGTGCGCTCCTGTGCTATGATGTCCCTGTGCCGTCTTGCCTGCTGGCTCAGCAGGGGATCCCTCTGACCAGGGGGTGGCTGTCCACCACCCTCCAGCACATTGCCTCCATTGTCCCCACTACTATCGCCCTCATCAGCCTCAACAGCTATCCCACGGTCAATGGCCATGTTGTGCAGTATGCAGCAGGCCAGGAATAGGCCACAGGCTTTCAAAGGACAGTACTGTAGGGCACAGCCTGACCTGTCTAGGCAATGGAACTGTGCTTTCAGCATGCCAAAGACTCTCTAAATGATGTTGTACGTGCTAGCATGTGCTTCATTGTAGCGTTCCTCTGCTGGGGGCGATGGGCGCCTGTAGGGAGTGAGCAGCCAGGGCTGCAGTGGATAGGCACTGTCCCCTGTGTGGATGATAACATGGTTAGCCCTCAGCTATGCTAGGCTGCACCCCTTGCCTGTCCCTGCCACCCATGCCAACATGCACACCCTGCCCTCCCCCATTCCCTGGTATGCTCTGCCCATCGTCCCTTGCTCGTGCCATACTCACCCACTAGGTGGCCCGTGGGGATATCTCCATGTTGAAACCTGTGGCACAGCACAAAGCTGTGCCAGATGAATGCATCATGTGCACTCCCAGGATGTGTGGTGCAGACATTGGTTATGCGCCCCGTGGCATTGCACACTACCTGGCAGTTGACATTCGGGCTCCTCTTCCTATTGATGTATGCCACACCCTCAGGGCCAGGTGGCATGTGGATGCCCATGTAGGTGCAGTCAATGGCCCCAATCATGCCAGGCATACGTGCTACCCTGTGGAAGTCCTGCATGGTTGTTGTTCGCTCCACCTGTGTGCTGGGGAAATGGATGTATTCCGACACATGTGGCAGCAGACCGTTGAGGAACTGTGTGAGGAGGCGGGATGTGGCCAACTGGATTATGCCTGTGGTGTCCCCTGTTGGTCTCTGGAAGGTGCCCATGGTGAACAGACACATGACGGCTGTCACCTTCGTCTCCCCAGACATGGCGTGGCTCCATCTGGTGGGTGCCTGCATCTCCTCACTGCACAGCTCACAGAGCTGCCTCAGAATGGCCCTGTCCAGGTGATACCAGCCCACGATCTCTGTGTCACTGTACTGGTCAAAGATGATGCAGGCTCGGTACCACCTGTGTAGGGCATACCACCAACAGGCCCTTCCACAACCACATCGCTGTTCCTGCTGCCCCCTAACATCCCTCATTATGGCTTCCATCATGAAGGGAGCACTATCCATGGCCCTTGCTGTCCTGTATCCCCCGAGCAGTTGGCTGCTGCTGGCTGTGTGCCACCCTGGTGCACTGCCTGGAAGTGTGTCTGCCTGTCTGTCACACTCTCTCTGCCCCTGTCTCCCTCTCCACTGCCACCTCTGTCCCTCTCCCTCTGTGTCTGCCCTGGTCTGTCTGTCTGTCTGTCTGTCTGTCTTTCTTTCTGTCTCTCTCTCACTCCCTCTTGCCTGGTGCAAGTTCTTTCTGTGTGCTTGTGTCCTGTATTTATAACAACAAGTCTGCTTGGCACATCTCTGATTTGCTCCGCACTTGCGCCATAGTTCCACGGTTGAATATTGCACTGCGCTGGATATTCATGGGCATGCATCCTTCACTTGCACCAGCATTCATTACTATTGCACATTGGCATAATGGGATTTACACTGTGCACTGGCTCCCGCTGAATATCACTCCTTGGCGCAAGTCTGCACTTGTACTGGCACAACTGAGTTGTGCCATGCTCAACTGCTTTGAATATCCAGGCCTTAGTGCCTTTTAATTGCACTATCACAAAGCATTTTACAATTCAGGAGAGGGAAGGATGAGAACATCTCTTTCATTTGCTCTACTTTACTCTCATTTATACTCCTTCCTAATGCTCCCGGGTCACCCTTGTATCAGGCCTTGTGACCAGTGGGCCTTACCTGATTACCAAAGAATAATTTTAAAGAAAAAAAACAAAACAAAATAACATAAAAAAGTAGCATAAAAGAATTTGTCAGTTTGTATACAGTGATGATGTAAGAGTCCAAAGTCAGATACAAACCTAGTGCTCTAGGTTCTCATCTAATTACCAAAGAGTAAACAAAATTAAAAATTAAAAACAAAAACATTTTTCAGATAGTACACAGTGGTTTTACCCAGCTATAACAGGAATAAGTGTCCATAAGCGGGCCTTCTGCCCTGTGGGCCTTACCTGGTTACCAAAGAATAATGACATAAAGAATAGCATGAAAGAATTTGTAAGTTAGTATACCGGAAACTGTGAGTGTTCAGCATGGGATACAAACTTAGAGTTAGAGGTTCTCACCTGGTCACCAAACAATAAATAAGATAAAAAGCAGAAAAAATGTTTGTCAGATAGCATACAGTGCTGACTCCCAGCCACACGATGAGTAAGTGTCTCTACTCGGATTCAAATCTAGTCCTGTAGGTTCTCACCTGTCTGCCCCATTTGCTAGTAAAACATTTAGTACCTTTTAATTTAGCTACCCAAAGTGCATTACAAGCTGGGGGAGGGAGGGAGGAATATTTCTTCCACTAAGACATACTGCCTGTAAATCATGTCAAAGAAATATACTGCAGAGGAAATCTTAAAAGATATCATCAGCTCTGAGTCAGAGTTGAATGATTTTATTGATCCAGAGTATGGGAGTGACTACTGCGTGGGTGGCCTGTGCCCTGAGGGACTTTTGCCACCTAAGGCCCCTACAGCATGGCAGAAGGGGGGGTTACTGCAGCAGCTGTGCCCAATTCTGAAAGGGTAGCTGCCGTGACCCCTCAACACCATTCGAAGATGCCCTTCGGCACTGCATGGTTAGACCAACTATTAGCTGGCATAAGGGGCTTCCGTTCCAAATTCCTGATGCCCCCCTGGATGGCCCAACTCACACACTGCCGTGCCACACAAACCCCCACTCCATAGCAACCCCACCCCTGGCAATACCGGGTTCCACCTGCCAGCTCCCGGGACTGTGATGTGCTGATGCCACCCCCTAGTGCCAGTGCCACTCTGCCCACACACCCCCCATGGCCCACTGGAGCTTGCGGGCATGTCTTGGGGACAGCGCCGAGGGGCTGTGCCATTTTGTCAGGCTTGTCAGCAGCTTGCGGCACCCAGGTCAGTTGCATCCTTCCTGTGGCACAACCCTGGAGATACTGCAAGATGCAGGGTGTAGGTGCAGAGGACCCTGCCTGTTCTGGAATCTGACACAGGATCCCCGGCATAGCAGTGTATGTTGCAACTCACATCCATCAGCGTGTTGCACCATACATCTCAGAATTGAGCCTGTAATGTTAAGTGATGCAGATGAGGATGGTCTAGTGCAGCACAGTCCTAAGGCCAAGTCTAAGTCCCTACTTGGACATAAGTGCACGTGTGTGCCAGTAGCAAGCACCAGCCCATGCCTACAAACCAAAAGCAAAAATTCAGGCAGCCCAAGTAAGTATCCAAACATAAAAAGCAGGAGCATAGGGATCTGCCAAAGCTTCTGTAGGTAACGGAACTTGAAATATTGCCCCAGAAAGAGGTCCCACGTGAGCCTTTGAAAGACCTGGAGGCTACAGTGCAGGCTGAGGAGTGTCACAAAAAGCACAGATGTAAGCAAAAGCACTTGCCTGATTTTGTGACCCAACCAGGGCAAGAAGGCCCTGTGCTTGAAATGGAGGCAGTAATGCAGGCTAAGGGAAGTCACAAAAAATGCAAGTATAAGCAACTGTCCTAGGCAGAGACATTGCCTGAGCCTGAAAAAGAATTACTTTTTGAGCCTGCGTTTGCAACTCAGGTCAAGCGTAAAAAGCAGAAAAAAAGAAGAAAAAGAAGACATTGTCACAGCCCTAGAATCTGCCTGAAAAAGATGCTCATTTTGAGTCTTCAATTCATAAAAAACAAAAACATTGGTAATCGGCTCCAGCCCGAGACCATGCTTGAGTCTCACATAATTTTCAATCAACTGGCCCCTTGGGAGCCTACAGTTTTTCATGATATGGTGCCTGTAATACAAGATGGTGGTAGGTGCAAAAAGCAGAAAAAAAGGGCAAGCATCTGCCTGAGCCTGAATTAGAGGTTCCACCAAGCCTCAAAGTTGCCAACATCCAGTACATCTACAGACACAATGCCGACAGTTGGCATTGTTCCACTGGTAAACTATATACGTAATACTGCCAGTGGCTACTAGGCACCTCCAGTATTTGTCAGTGAGGGACAGACCCTAACTGTTTAGTTTCTGAGGAGTCCTGTACCATTGATGCTGGATTTAAATTGTGTAAAGGGGTTCCTGGTGTTCCTGGCTGCCCACTTTAAGCCTCTCCAGAACCTGTATCAGTTTTGGGAAGTATGTCTTGGCCCATTTCTTTGCTCCATTTTAATCTTTAGTGTCCCCCTGCAGTTCCAGCAACTGTTTATAGATGTCCATAGCTGTCTGGCACTTCCCTAGGGTTGGCACCAGTATGTTATCCAGCAGGTTTTGTTCCGCAACTTTAAGCTAGGAACCTAGGAGTTCTTGTAGTGCCTGCCTTAGCAGTAGGTTCTGCCAGAGTATTCTGGTAATGTAGGAACTGAATGCATGCAATCTTACCATGGTATTCTGTCTCCACCTGCCTATGTAGCTATGCCTATGTAGAAAACTTTGTCATGCGGTGCCTCCCTGCCCACATTTCCCACACCCAAAGGGCTTCGCTGCTTTGTGTTACCTAGGGAACAATATATATATTAGTTTAAAATGTACAAAATGAAGACTTCAAGGATGTGCGAGAAATTCCACCCTCCAAATGTTTGTTACCCATAATCCTCTATTGAATTAGGTTCCATGGCTAAAAATACTGAAAATTTGCAATATTTGGCCCTTTTCTACCTAATTATCTAACCGCCTCATTTCTCAAGTACAAAATCATCTCATGTCAGGCTTCCTCAGGGTGTGTGCAGGTACCACACACTGATACCTCCACCAAATGATCCTTGGCACGACATGCTCCAAACCTGCTATCACTGCATGTACAAGAGATTTAAACCACACTTAGCAACTTATGTCTTTCTACCAGACCTTGTAGTAAAGAAACATAAATTTGGTACAATTGTAACCAGTACTTTATCTAGAATCCAAAAAAGGGGAGTTCATATACCTGCAACCTATTTCACATGCATATTTGGTTGCTAAAATGTGAGAATTAAGCACATTTTCATTATTTCTCATAGTCCTACCAAATGTAGAGGAGGATTATGGGTAGCAAATGCTTGGATAGCAGGCAGTGTTATCTGTGTATGAAACCAGTATTTTGTGCAGTTTCAGAAAATATATACTTTTCCTATAGTAACGTGGTGTCCTGAATTTCTACATACCAGAGAATCAATGCTGTGCATTTTCCATTATTGGTCCAAATGTTCACCTTTCAATGATACAGTACTTACCACCCTATATGTTTTGAGCCTATTTCAACCAAATGTTTACAGTAAAAGTACATAAATGTGGTATCATTGTAACTAGAACTCTCAGTAGAATCCACAAATGTGGTATTTGTGTACCTCCATCCTATGTAACATAGACATTTGGTTTGCTAAGCTGGGAAAATTATGCAAATTGCCATCATTTTTCATAGCTGTACCAAAAGTAAATGAGGTTTATGAGCAGCAAACATTTGGGTAGCAGGCTATAGTACTGATGATTCAAAGCAGTATTTTGTGCAGTTACAGAAAATATATACTCTTCCTATAGTGCCATGATGTCCTCAATGTCTACAGGCAAGATAATCAATGGTATGCATTTTCTATTATGGTCCCAAATTTTCCCCTTTAAACTACATTTAGTACCCTATATGTTTCAAGTTTATTTCAACCAAACCTTTTAGGTAAAAGTAGATGAATGTGCTATCGCTGTGATCAGAACTCTCAGTAGAATCCACAAATGTGATATTTGTGTACCCCCATCCTATGTTACATAGACATTTGGATAGCAAGCAATGTTACACATGTTTATGTTTGCTTGTGCCTGTGCAAGAAACATTTTGTTACACTAAATAGCCATTTCAGAGGTATGTCACTGCTGAGCAGATTGAAACTGAAGCTGGAATGGACTTGGCAGTCCAGACTAATGACCACACATCGTGGTCATGACACTACTGACTGGCTGAAAGAACCAAAGCTGCTTCTGTCAGAGGGGGCTTCGGTCCTTTCATCTGCATGAAGCCAGTCAGCAAACAGCTGAGCAGCTTTCGGCATTTGGAATGTTGCTGCTGCCATCTTTGGTTTCAGTCCCCCAGCTCCAGAATGGCTCCCTGTACTGTGATCCATCTATCTAGCTATCTATCTGTCTGTCTGTCTGTCTATTTATCTATCTATCTATCTATCTATCTATCTATCTATCTATCTATCAAATTATTTTGATCTTGGGAAGCACTGTGAGTCTGATGAGGAGGCAGAGAGACAGAGCTAGCCCAGGAGACCTCTGTTCTTAGCACTTTTTAATTTGTAGGTCTGTAGAGTTGTGAGAGGTACCTGTGAAATGACTGCAGGAAGTAGCTGGGAGTTGCAGTCTCAGGGCAGTTGCCCTGGAACTACAAGACCTGTTCCATGTGCACTTTTTATACTAGTGAGCCAAATAAAGCTGTTTTTTAACAATTGTGGGACAGACTGTTGGTTTTCTAGCACATTTTAGTGCTTAATTCAGGAATTAGAAAACTCAGGTGTTCTGTGACCCAATCAGCTACTTCCGGGTCATGGACTATATCTAGAAATGCCCCTAGCAAGCAGGGCAAGCTTGAGTGGGGCAGACAGAGTGACTAGAGAGACCCATGGTAAGATTATCATCTATACTGGATATTAACCACCTCTTATAGCAGGTGAACTACAAAGAGTAGCTCAGGATACTGGCACACTCGCGTGTATTACAAAAAAAATGGTAGACAAGATTATAACAACTGATGGGGAGCTGGGAATTAAATTTACAAGCTGTGAAATGTATAAAATTTATCAACACTTCCAGCCTGTAACATATACAGTATATGTGTGTGATAAATGTGTGGATAACAGTGTGCTCACTAAGGATATAAAGACTTTCTACAATAAACTGGCTACACTTGATCAAAATCAAGCTAACATGATTGCCAAAATTAGGGCAGTCAACACTTCTGATACTCTATTAAGTCAATGTTTAGGTGACTTTGGGCTGGAGACTGGAGACCCATCTAAAAAGCAGTATGTGGGCCATAACAACTGCTGTTCAGATATAAATCAAACTATCATACAACCATGCCAACTACAAGTACAAAAAGGGGTAGGTAGATAGATGAGGGAGAAGACAACATTTTTGATGACTGGGAACTTGTGAATTTTAATAAGAGACCAAAAAAAGGGCAGGAAGGCCATGCATTTTAGAATCCCATTAGTAATAGTTATGACCCATTAATCAACCTAGGAGATGAGGGACCATCAACCCTTATACAAGATGGGCAGATTAATCTGAATAATGCTGCATCAAGTACCACTGGAAACTTATGCACAGGGAATAATGCAAGTATAGATCACGGTATCTTACTGATAGACACTGGTAATAGACTGACTTGAAAGATATGATGTCAGTATCAGGAAATAGTAAAACATCAGTTATACCTCAATCTACTATAGTAATAAATCCTCTCAAAGATCTGTTTATGGGAGAACTTCCAGTGAATAGTGATACCAGTGTTCCACTCACAATAGTCGTTGGACTCCAGCAACAGGATTTGCTTATGTATGTAACTCCCACGATTGATGACAATACTGAAGATGACCCTACTACCATTAACAATAGACAGCCACCCCTTCTTTCAGAAAAAAAGACAGACTTTTGTTATCCCTGCTTTTTCACTGTCACCCTCTGTCCACATTTCCTCCCCCTTATTAAGTCTCTGTATCCCTCCCTTGGTCTTTCTTTGCTCCCTAATGTACCTATAAAAGGTTTTATCCCCCTTCTTAACAGAGTTGGCTATCTTTTCCTCAGTTTGTGCCTTTACTATTCTGACTGTCTTCCTTGCCTCCTTCTGCTTTAATTGATAAAGTTCTCTGTCCTGCTCCTTCTGTGTTTCCTTATATTTCCTGAATGCTATCCTTTTCTCCTTAACCTTCCTTGCCACCTCTTTTGAGAACCATAGTGTTTTTTACCTTTGTTTTATTTTGTTGATTTGCTTCACACAAAGGCTTGTTGCCTCTGCAATGACTGTTTTGATTATTCCCCATTGTTCCTCCACCCCTCCTTCTTTTTCATTTGCTAGTGCTTTTCTGAGGCACTCTCTCATTTTCCCAAAGTCAGCCTTCCTAAAGTCTATGGCTTGACTCTATGGCTGTGTTTATTGGGAACCACACTGTTTGGTGGTCACTTGTTCCCAGATGGCTACCCACTTCTAAATCTGAGATCCTTTCTCCTTCCCCATTTGAGAGTACCAGGTCTAGGATTGCTCCCTCCCGAGTGGTTTCCAACACTATCTGTCTGAGGCATGCCCCCTGTAGGGCATCAAGAACGACCCTGCTTTTGGATGTGCTTGCAGCAAAGGTACTCCAGTTAACATCTGGCATATTCAGGTCCCCCATCAACAATATCTCCCCTTTTTCTGCCATTTTAAGGATGCCTTTTATCATTTCCTTGTCCATGTTCTCCCCCTGAGATGGGGGTCTGTAGACAACCTCCATGAGAATTGTGTTGCCATTTCCTGTCTCCAGGGTGACCCATAGTGACTCATCAACTTCTTGTTTACTCTTTAGTTCTGTTGCTTTAATCCCTTCCCTTATATAGAGAGCTACTCCTCCTCCTCTTTAACCCACCCTGCCCCTCCTGTAGGCTGTGTATCCTGGTATGTTGACATCCCAGTCATGGTTCTCTGTGTACCATGTTTCAGTGACTGACACAATATCCAGGCATCCCTCTTCCATCAAGGCCACTAGTTCAGGGAGCTTGTTGCACAGACTGCAGACATTGGTGCTCATCACCTTCAATTTATTTTTTATGGCCTTACCCTTTTTAGCTCCATCCCTGTCCTTACTGTCTTTTTCTGCATTTACCCCTGTCCTGCTCCCTACTGACTTCTCTACCTTGGTGTTTACCTCTCTAACTACTGTGTTTTGTGGGGGAAGGCTGGGATTTCCCCTGCTCCTTTTCAGTGCCCCCCCCTGGCTAGTTTAAATGTTTGCCAATGAAGCATTTAAACCTGTCACCTAGGATTCTGGTTCCCCCCTGGACAGATGCAGACCATCATGCCAGTATGAGCCTGCATCCCTCCAGGTGGCTCCCCAGCCCCCAATGAAGCCAAAACCCTGAGCTCCACACCAGTTTTTCAACCATTCATTGAATCCCATGGTGCAGAATACCCTAGCATCATCCTTGCCATAGACAGGTTGCACCTCCGAGAAGGTTCCTGTACATGCTACTTGTCTAAGGCCCTTCCCCAACTCCACAAACTCCTCTTGCACTGCTCTGATCCCATTCACAGCAAGGTCATTTGTCCCTAGGTGGACAATGACATCCAGTTCCCTCCCTCGTGCAGCTACTCCCGCGATCCCGATTCACTTCCTGTCCCTCTGAGCCGTGGCACCAGGCAGGCACCTTACCTCCCTATTCCCTTCCTCCCCCACTTCTACCTCCCTAATGATCGAGTCTCCCACCAGAATTTGTTTCCTTCCCCTGTGGGGTCTCGTGCCACCCTCCTGTGGGTCTCCTTTGTGGAAGTTCCCAGCATCCTCCTTGGTCTCCACTGCAGGTGCTTCCATAGAGGAACCACTCTTTGCCAGAACAGCTTATGAATTGTGGAGAGGTACAACTGGAGGGATGCACCTCTGTTCCACCACCCTCTCCCTCCCTGAGCCCAACTTGGTCCAACCTCTCCTCTTTCTTGGCAACCTCTTGAGGTAACGGTGGTGGCCCTGGTGGTCCCTGGGTGGGGGAAGAGGTTTCATGAATCCCAGCCAATTCAGCCTGGAAATGGGCAACCTCCTCCCTCAGACCAGAGAGGTGCCTGCAAACATGGCAGCAACGTAGCCTCCAGAATGTCTAATAAAATGTTCCTGATAAAAATGGCTGATTGTCTGACAATACCCTTGTCTATCTTGTTCAATGTATCCATGCAAACAGGCATTGTCCCAAAGGACTGGAGACAAGCAGTGGTTATTTCAATTCATAAAAAGAGCAGCAGAAGTCTGGTGGAGAATTATAGACCAATTAGCCTGACTTTGACATGTTGCAAAATTATGGAAAAGTGGTTCAAAAAACTTATTGAGGAGGAGATAACTAGGCTTAACCTCCAAGACATCTCATAGCACAGATTTAAAAAGGGTCTTTTTTGCAACAACAACCTAATATTCTATGAACAAGTCAGCAGAAGCTTAGATAGTGGGAGACAATACAATGTCATAATGTTGGACCTAGGAAAGGCATTTGATACAGTGCCACACAACCTCTTGGTAAATCTACTGAATAGCATGGGTATCAACACCTATATTGTTGATTGGATCAAGAGTTGACTGACAGATAGAAGACAGATAGGGTTAATGGTGAGTGTTCTGGTCAAGGCAGAGTGTGTAGTGGGTTACCGCAGGGCTCTGTGCTGGGGCCAGTGCTGTTCGGTTTGTTCATCAGCAATATGGGCTCCGAGGTGACCAGTAGATTAGCTAAGTTTGCAGATGACACGAAGGTAGGAGCAGAGGTGGACACGGTAGAAAAACATAGAATCCTGTGTGATGATTTAACGTCAATTCAAAACTGGGCCACTAATAATAGAATGTCTTTTAACCTCCAAAAGTGAATTGTCCTACACTTTGGTAAACAATCCTGGACACACATATTTCATGAATGTGACCCAGCTCCAATCCGTATACAAAGAAAAGGACCTAGGAGTAATTGTCTGTCACACCTTATCTTAATCCAGTCATGCCCAGGTAATGAGGAAAGCCAATATCTGACATGAGCAATATCACATCCCTTTGTGACCAGAGATTCACACTGTGTATTACAGATTAACAAAACTTTTGTGATACCATATTTTGATTATGGTTCCCTTTTGGTATCCCTACCTTAAAAGGAGTGTAAATTTACTTGAAAAACCCAGAGAATGCTAACTAAGAGTTTTCATGGTCTTGGTAATATGGACTATAATGATAGACTACAAAAATTGAGCCTGTTTAGCCTAAAAGAGAGAAGACTAAGGGGCAATCTATTATTTCCATATGGAGTACTGGAGAATGCAGATATTATGACTGAACAAGGAATCCAATACAATTGCAGAATGGTTCAGTTAAGATCACATAACAGAAAACTGTTGGTCCAGAGAGCTAACACTAACAAACGGATGCTCTTCTTTACAATTAGAGTGGCACACAGCTGGAATTCCTTAACTAGTGGTATTGTAAACCAAAGCACAATGGATGGTTTCAAGAGAGTTGGATAAATTCATTATCAATTCTGGGGCAGGATAATTATTGACTTGATAGTGGGAGACAAACTAGATGTGCCTTGGCCTTCTTTTGTCTATTAATACCAAGATACCAAGATATTAATCTGTATATCTACCAGACCAAAGTCACCAAAGTGCCAATATCTATCTATCTATCTATCTATCTATCTATCTATCTATCTATCTATCTATCTAACTGGGATGCCCACCCCTGCTACCATTTCTCTTGCCTCCCCAGTTACCCACCACCATTCCCATTATATAGTTGGCAGCACTGAGGGTGCCCACCCCCAGTACCACTGAACATGAGCCTGACACTGGGGTGCCCAATCCCAGTTTTGGAATATCCATAAAACAAAGAAAACCATCCTTCAATGCTTTTTTTTTTTTAACCTTTAAAACAGAAAATGGTCCGATCTCCCACTAAGCATCCACCACCCTAGAGCCCCCAACAATCTCCACACACCCTCACTCACCTGAACAGGTCCAAGGGTGAAGATCCACTCTCAGATCGAATACACGTCTTGCTTCTGGAACCACTGACTGCAATATGAGAAACTTTTTGAGACACCACTTAATGAACAATGGCAGTGCAAATCAGGCCCAATATGTGATTTTATGGTTGTGTTGTGAAATAACCTTTTGTGTGGGATTTGGAAATCTCATTCACCCTTTTTCATAAGGTGGGGTCATAAGAAGGCTATGTCTAAAATTTGGGGTCACAATATGTAAAAATGGCAAAGTTATGTGCATTCATTGAAAATGTTCTATGCTCACTTATAACTTTGGTAATTTGTAATATTTTGACCCTTAAATTTTCAACATAGCCATTTTTTCACACCACTTCACAAATGTGACAGCTGTCATTTTTCAAATTTTGGCTAAAATATGTTTTTGCACCTGTGGCACTGAATGATGTTTCGGTGGCGCAGAATGCCATTTTGGCATGGATTTGAACATTTTTATCCACTGAGTTAATGAGGTGGGGTAACAAGAAGGCTATGGTGAAAACTTGGTGTACAAATACAATAACATACCCAAGTTATGACTGAACATTACAGTATTTCAACACTCACTCATAACTTCACTAATTTTCTATATTTTAACTCCAAACTTTCAACATAGCCACTTTTCCACACCACCTTATATATGTGAGATGCATCATTTTCTAAATCCTGGATCAGACATGTTTTCACACCTCTGGTGTGAAATGACATTATGGCCAATACACTATAAATGATACATGTCATGTTTATAAGGCGAACTATAAAACAAGTGTCTTGAAAAATTGAGGTCAAAATTTAAAAAGAAAGTACAGCACATACTTGCAAGCAAACATTCAGCATTGACAAATGCTTGTTAAAACCAGTATTTTGGGCAGTTTCAGAAAATATATACTATTTTTATGGTACCTTGGTGTCCTGAATGGCTACAGGCCAGAGAATCAATACTGTGCATTTTCTATTTTGGGCCCAAATTTTCCCCTTAGAATATATGTAGCACCCACTATGTTTCAAGCCTATTTCCACCAAAACATTATGGTATAGGCACATAAATGTCACATTGTGTAACTGGAACTCTCTGCAGAATCCACACATGTGGTATCTGTGTATCTCCGGCCTATGTAACATAGACATTTGGTTTGCTAAAGTGGGAAAATTATGTGAATTTCCATAAAATTTTATAGTTCTACCAAATGTAATGGAGAATTATGGAAAGCAAACATTTGGAAAGCGGACAATGTTACACATTTTTAAAACCAACATTTCATGCAGTTTCAGAATATTTATACTTCTTCTATGGTACCACATTGTCCAGAATGTCTGTAGGCTAGAGAATCAGTTTTGTGCATTTTCCACAATGGGCCCAAATTTTCCCCTTTCAACTACACTTAGCACCCTATATGTTTCAAGCCTATTTCAATTAAACATTTGCGGTGTAGGAATATAAATGTGGTACTGGTGTAACCAGAACTCTCAGCAGAATTCACAAATGTGGTGTTTCTGTATCTGCAGCCAAAGTTACATAGACATTTGGTTTGATAAAGATTGAAAACTGCAAATTTCTAGTATTTTTCATAGATTTACCAAATGTAGATGAGAATTATGGATAGCAAACATTTGGACAGTGGCACATGTTACCCAGTTGCAAAACCAGCATTAGGTGCAGTTTCAGAAAATATATACTTTTCACATGGTGCCATAGTGTTCTGAATGTCTACAGGCCAGAGAAGCAATGCTGTGCATTCAACATTATGGACTCAAATTGTTTTCCATTAAAATACATTTAGCAAACCATGTGTTTAGGGCTTATTTCTGCCAGACCTCTGAGGTAAAGGTATACAGATGTGGTACTGTTGTAACCAGTGCTCTCTGTAGAATCCAAAAATTGACTGTTTGCACTTACTGTATGTTACACTGGTGTTTGCTTTGAGAAAATGTGAAAATTATGTGACTTTCAATTATTTTTCAAAGTTGCAACAAAAATAAGAAGAATTACGGATGGCAAACATTTGGATTGCAAGCTATGTTGCCCATGTTTAGAACATACATTATGCACAGTTTTAGAAAATACAGTATATACTTTTCCTATAGTAGCATGATGTTCTGGGATTCCACGGGCCAGAGAAGCAATGTTGTGCATTTTCAATTATGAACTCAGATATGTCCTGTGCAGTCAAAACTTAGCACCTTATGTGTTTTGGGCATATTTCTGGCAGACATCTGTAGTAAAGGTGCATAAGTGTGGCACTTCTTGAATGGCGACACTCTGTTGAATTTCAAAATGCATGGTTTTGTATTGGTTCTTCTGCATTTTGTTATATTGGAGCTACACAACTGTAGAGTATTTGTCTGTGAAAACAACAATCAAAATGAATTGTATACTTACAGCATTTTAATTTTCCATCTTTGCCATTATATTTATTTAGATTATCCAGCACAGTTGCATGTATGTGTTTAGATTTACCAGAAGCCAACTTAGAAATGGAGCATTTTGTCTATTTGTTTGAAAATATATGTACAAACCATTACAAGGGATGTATGGTGGGTAACCCAAAATGCTGCATATCAGCCTTGTACATACTGTGCATTATTAGTGCAATAATTGTTTTAAAAAATGTACAAATACACACAGACTGTTAGTCTTAATTGACAGGTCTGGTGCTGCAGATTTTAGAGATATAAGCTTCTGTATAGTTACTTACAGTGATAGCTTCTTAACCTGGCCGAAACATCACACTGCTTGCATCCAAAATACAAACTGTGAAATTAACACAGCACAATATACACCTTGCAAATCTATCTCAGTGGGAATAGTTTATAAACATTTGCACAATTAGCGTTATTGCAGGAGAATTTAAAAACATGCAGTCTTTACACATAACCTGATTTTCACATAGAAAAAAGTTATAAAGAAATCAAAGGCACACAGTGCCATTTATTTCTCCTTTTATTTGTTGGAAATTAAAGAGTATCACTTCTGTAACATGTTTCTGCCTATACAAAATATTTATTGTTGCGTATATAGTACAGACATAGAGAAGTTAAACAACATATTGCTTTCCATGATTCTCTATTAAATGTTACATTTTCTTGGTGTTTTCTGCTACATTTTGGAGTAGAAGTAACATTTTGTTTACATTTCAAGCAGAGTTTTAGGGTCACGTGACCAGCTATCAACAAACCATTACTACATATGAAAAGGTCACAGTCTGCCAATGAAAAAAATCATGGTTTCTCTACTTTTCCTTGAAGGGAACATATGGATATTTTAAATAATACTGTGCAAAAATTACAAAAATTGCCTGCCACAGGAGTGTAAACTACCCCTGGCAGCAAAAGGGTTAAAGCTCAGACTAGACTAAAACAGCTACTGTTTGCTGTCCTAAGGAGGTAACAGGTGCTACATCACCACATAGCTGGAAATGTGAGAAGTTGGCAAATTCTGCTCTGCAAAAAAAATTCATGAAGTTTTCCAAATTCTCAAAGTGTGAAATGCTGACTTTGCAATGTATTTGTCAGGCGAAGTGGCACTTTTTAGGCAAAGTTAAGGTGAAGTTAAGGCAAAGTTGCAACTTCACCTTAACTTCACCTGACTTTGCCTCAAAAAGTGCCATTTCCCCAGGAATACTCAGTGTGAAGTGGACAAAGTGGTGAAGAGGGCCATTCACAAAGTTATTTGTGAAGGCAAATTTCACAACTTGACTGGAACTTCACCGGCAAAGTAAAACTTCACAACATCTCTGTACATAGCTAAATCCACTAGTTGTGAGAAGGCACACTTTGCGCAGGCAGTGTATGTTGCGGATCCTATGGGGATAACCTTAAAGCATCAGTACTTGGGTTAGGAAGGGAAGGAAGAGGAAGGGGAAATTGTTTAACCAGGAAAGGCACACTAAGCCAGAGCTTTTTTACAGATGCAATCTGGGAGCACAAGGAAGATAGCAGTACTATGACAGTACTATTTAACAGCTCACTGGAAACAGGAGTGGTTCTGGAGGAGGGCACATGTAGTCCCACTTCACAAAAGTAGTAGCAGGGAAGAGGCTGACAATTATAGGCCTGTCAGCCTGACACTGATGATAGAAAAATTAAAAAGATGACTGAATGCCTTGGGGATGATCTGGCAGGGTGTGATGTCCTGGGTGGAGTGAAGGAACAGTGGGTGAACTACAAGGAGGCATAGTGAAGACAACAAATCTCTGTGCCAAGCAAGTGAGTGAAAGCAAGAGAAAGAGACCACTATGGTTCTTGAAAGAGCGGTCCGAAAAGGTAAAGGCTAAAAGGACAGTATGCAGAAGATATAAGGAGACACAGAGGAAGGAAGATAGGGAATTGTATTAGGAGAAACAGAGAATCAGGTAAAGCAGTAAGGAGCATGAAGGTGCAAACTTAAAAGAGAGGACCCCAAGTGGTGATGAAAGGGCACAAGACATTTTTTAGTTATGTAAGTGAAAAGAAGCAGACCGGGAGAGGGGTTGTATGGTTAAAAAGGAATAGGGGGACTGGGCAGAGAGGGACCAGGAAAAAACAGACATCATGAACAAATACTTTTGTTCAGTATTTACAGTATAAGGAGAAGGGGAGGGGCCACAAAAAAGTAACAGGGGATCTAGAGGGAGGGAGGCGGACACTAGTAATTTTCAGAGGAGAGAATCCTAAAGGGACTCACAAATCTGAAAGTGGACTAAGCAATAGGATGAGATGGGGTACATCCTAAGGTATTAAGGGAGCTCATTGAGGTACTGGCTGCACCTCTGATAGTCCTATTTAACAGCTCACTGGAAACAGGAATGGTTCCAGAGGACTAGAGGAGGGCAGATGTAGTCCCACTTCGCAAAAGTAGTAGCAGGGAAGAGGCTTGCAATTATAGGCCTGTCAGCCTGACATCAGTGATGGGAAACTTAATGGAATCACTGCTGAAGGAAAGGATTGTGGCATATTTCATTCCAAAAGGTGGCTTTCTGAAAACAGAGCTGGAGCCACCATGTAAATCATAACTCTCACAATGCAGAAGTGGGGCTACTCAGCATCCGAAAAAAATGACCTGATTGCTAGGTCTGGTTAAAAATAGTTCATTCACAAAGTTAAAACAGAGGACAGCAGCACCCCCATGTACATACCACCATTGTGGCATAGCTTGAATCCATCAGGTTACAAGATCCAAGGCAGCATGGATTCAAGGGGGCAGTCATGTCAGATGAATCTGATAGATTTCTTTGACTGAGTGACCAAAGCATTAGATTAGGGTGGAGTGGTGGACGTGGTCTACCTAGATTTCACTAAGACGTTCAACACCATTTCATATAGGAGGCTAGTAAGCAAGCCAGGTTAGGATTGGATCCACAGGTGGTAAACTGAGTAAGAAAATGGTTAGGAGATTGGCAACAGAGGGTGGAGGTAAATGGAGTTCACACCAAGGAAGGGAGGATGACTAGCAAGGTGCTTCAGGGATCAGCGCTGGAACTGGTTCTCTTTAATGTCTTTATAAGTGACATAGCAGAGGAGCTGGAAAGGAAGATCTGCCTCTTTGCAGGAGACACCAAAAATTGCAATAGGGTAGACACTGAAAGGGGGTGGAAAGGATGGACAGAGACCTCAGGAAACTGGAGGAGTGATCAGGAGTATGGCATCTGGGCTTTAATGTGAAAAAGTGCAAAGAAATGCACTTATGGCACAGAAACCCAGGGGCATAGTACAAAATGGGTGGAGTGGTGTTTACAACCACAAACCAGGAAAGAAACCTGAGTGTAATCATATCAGATGACCTAAAGATGGCCAGGCAGCACTACAAGACAGTTGGGAGGGCTAGTGGAATGGTTGGGTGAATAGGGAGAGGTATCACCAGCAGAAAGAGGGAGGTTGTGTTGCCACTATATAAATCACTGGTAAGACCCCTGCCAGAATGTGTCCGGTCCTGGAGACCACATCTCTGGAAAGGCATAGACAGAGTGGAGGCAGTCTAGAGGAGGACAACTAAAGAGGTGCAGGGTCTGCACCAAAAGTCCTTTAAAGACAGACTAAAGGACTTCAATATGTACACCCTGGGGGATATGATTGAGACCTTTACAGTAAATATCTCACAGTGGTAAAGAAGATATAGGAGGGAAGTATTTTTTGAGATGAAAAGGAGCTCAAGAATAAGGAGAATTGCTATGAAGCTGGAGGGGGATATTGGAAAGGAGATATTTGAGGAAGTACTTCTTCACAGAAAGTGTGGTGGATTTCTGGAACAGACTTCCAGTGGAGATGGTGGGGGTGAAAACAATGGTGGGGTTCAAGATGCATGGGATAAGCACAAGGGAATCTCAGTGGAAAGGAAGGTGGGATGGAGAAAGAGCAGGAGATCAACTAGGGTCTGCATTGATGCTGTAGGTAGGGAAAAATGGGCAGACTAGGTAGGTCAAGGGGTCCTTATGTGCCGTCAAATTATGTTTATGTTTCTATCATCACCTAGTCCTTGTGCACAAGATGTGGCTTGATCTGGGAGATATTATGAGATGGTCAAATCTACTGTGAGTAACAGCTGACACCTGGGATTCCACAGTCTGCTTGCAGTCCAGGAGGATGCCCAGATTCATCACCATATCCACAACTCAAAGTGCATTGCCATGTGAAGCTTGCAATATGGCATTTACACTCCTCACTGCTGAGACACAGGGACCGAGTTAGACATGAATTACCTCTGTTTTACCTGGGTTAAGAATGCAGCCATTGATTTCACCAAGGCACCATTCCATCATTGAGACCATGTTATTCCCATCATTACATGCACATGACAGGCATAGCCAAATATCATCTGCAGGGCAGTGAAACTCAGTATCATACATAGAAACAAAGAGACATAGAAGTTGACGGCAGATAAGGACTGCAAGGCCCATCCAGTCTGCCCATTTCTTTTTCTACCTTATGAATGTGCCATCGGCCTTTGCTCTGTCAATGGCCTATCTATTCATACTCATCTGTATTGCTCCCTTATGTCTATCCCATGCCTGTTTGAAGCCCTGCGCTGTATTCATATCCACCACTTCCTGAGGTAGGCCATTCCATGCATCCACCACCCTTTCTGTGAAAAATAACTTCCTCACATTATCCCTTAATCGGCCTCCCTCTAATCTCATGCTGTGTCCTTTTGTCCTGCTATTTTTCTTATATTGAAACATGTTAGACTCTTTCAGCTTGTTAATGCCCTTAAGGTATTTGAATGTTTCGATCATATTACCTCTCTCCCTCCTTTGCTCTAGGGTATACATATTGAGCTCTATTAATCTGTCCTCATATGTTTTCTGATGCAGTCCCTGCAACATTTTGGTTGCCCTTCTCTGGACTGCCTCAATTTGGTTAATGTCCTTGTAAAGGTGTGGCCTCCAGTACTGCACACAGTACTCCAGATGGGGCCTAACCAGTGTCTTGTAAAGAGGGATTGTTACCTCCCTCTTACGACTTGTGATACCCCTACTAATACACCCCAACATCCCCCTAGCCTTACCTACTGCTTTAGTGGTCTGCTTGGATGATTTCAGGTCATCGGTGATGATGATGCCCAAGTCTCTTTCTTCCCTTGTGACTGCCAGCAACTCCCCTCCCAGCTTATAGGTGGCTTCAGGGTTTTTCTTCCCTATGTGCATGATCTTGCATGTCTTTGTGTTAAACCCCAGTTGCCACTCTTCTGACCATTTTGCCAGTTTATCCAGATCTCTTCTCATTCTGCCCACCCCATCTGGATCATCTACTCTGTTGCAGATCTTGGTGTCATCTGCAAACAGACAAACCTTGACTCCAGTCCATCTGCAATGTCACTGATGAAGATATTGAAGAGGACTGGCCCTAGGACTGATCCCTGAAGTACCCCACTTGTGACTTGCATCTCTTCTGACTGTATACCATTTACCACCATGCTCTGTTTTCTGCCCGTCAACCAGTTTGCCACCCAGTTGACCAACTTCTGACCTACCCCGAGCCTACCCAGTTTATTAATCAATCTTCTATGTGGAACTGTATCGAAAGCTTTGCTGAAGTCAAGGTAGGTGACATCAACTGCTCCCCCTTGGTCCACCACTCTGGTTACCCAATCAAAGAAATCTATGAGATTAGTTTGATAGGACCTTCCTGTTGTAAACCCATGCAGTCTTGGATCCTGTGCTCCTATGGATTCCCGGTGTTGCACTATCCTTTCCTTAAGGAGTGCCTTCATAATCTTGCCCACTACTAAGGTAACACTGACTGGTCTGTAATTCCCTGCCTCCTCCCTGCTACCACTCTTGTGGAGCGGGATCACATGAGCTCTTCACCGGTCTTCTGCGACCTCTCCTGTGCTCAGAGACTCACTAAACAGTTCTGATAATGGCTCTGCTAGTTCCACCCCTAACTCCTTTAGTACCCTGGGATGTATCCCATCAGGTCCCATTGCCTTGTCCTCCCTGAGCTTATCTAGCTCTTGTAGGACCCTTTCTTTTGTGAAGGGACTAGTGCACACCTCCTTCCCCCCTCCCCCCTCTGTCCATAGTGCTGAGCTGTGGGCCCTTCCCTACCTTCTCTTCAGTAAATACTGAGCAGAACTATCTATTTAGGATAGATGCTTTTACATGGTCCTCCTCCTCACATGCCCCCTTATCCCCTTTGATCTTTGCAATACACCTCTGGACTTTCTCCTTTCACTAATGTATCTATAGAAAGTCTTGTCACCTTCTTTTACTGTTTGTGCTAGTGTTTCCTCGGTTTGGACCTTTGCCTGCCTTACTGCCTTCCCTGTTTCCCTTAGGGAAGCCCACCACTAATGATCTCACTCAATGGCAGCATGTATACAACAAGCAACATAGGTGCCAGGACTGAACCTTGGGGCACTCCATAATTGAGCACAGCCATACTAGAGATGAAATCACCTAGTACAACTGGCTGTGCTCTCCCGGTGAGGAAGGACTCAAACCAGTGCAAAACTGTGCCAGTGAGTCCCACATAGTTCCTCAGGTGGGCCAAAAGCACATCATGGTTCACAGTGTCAAACACTGATGAGAGCTCTAGAAGGACCAAGATGGATATATGCCCTCTAGTAAAGAGTTATTCAACAGTGTTATTTACAAAGACATCATGGACAACAGAATATAAAATAACAATAAAGTGTAGAAAGGATGGTGTTTGTTCCTCTGTTGATCTGACGAGTAGTTGACGGTGGGAGAAAGAACTGAGGAGCAATGGGGCCACCCACAATTAAATATGTGATGTTATCATTTTTATTTATTTATGTATTGAAATGTTTCACCAGGAAGGCACACTGAGCAACAAGTTGCTTGCCTCCCGGTGTGATCTGGGGGGAAGTGGTACAATAGGAATGAGACATTAAACATTCAAGTTTCAAGATCAACATTAGCATACAGTTGTAAGGCAGGTGTTACAAACAGTGGTACACCAGTATTGTGCATAACATGTAGAAAGAGTGGACAATAATAAGTGCCGCGTTAATAAGTAAACAAGTGCTTACTTGAAAGAAAAGGGGAAAGGGGAGAGAGGGCCAAGGTGGGGGAGGGGGAAGAGTCATGTCTCTGGAGACCCCCCTCAGGGTGCGAGGAACCCTGCAAGGGGACTGGTGGGACCAGAGAGAAGGGGATAATGCAGTGTCCCAGAGAGACCTCTTTAGGACGGAAGGGGAAGGGAGTAGATCAGAGATACAAGCCCCTTGGGGTGGTAGGTGTAGGTGAGGGTAGAGAGGTAGGGTTTGTCCAAGGCTTAGAGGAGGGAATTAGGGAGTGACATGGCTGGAGTGTGACCGGGAGCTCCTACCACTCTTGAGGACCAGCCTTTTCTAAAATCTGTTGCAACAGTACTTCTATTTCTAAGCCTAATCTATCTTTTACTATTTCTAGTCCATAAGATTGGCCACCTATGGGCACCCCTCTCCCTTTTCTTGACTATGCTATAGTGCCCTCTTTGATTTTCCTTTTCCCTCTTAGGTCCTCGTACAGGGAGGGTATTGTGGTGACCTCCAGATTATGTAAAACAGGTTGTGTTACTCGTTGTTGGATTTAGTATGTAATAGCACTATGTCATAATATACCTTATGTTTATGAAACCTGTAATGTTGAAAATACCATGGCACTAGGTATTTTTGATAATGGTAAAAAGTACTAGGTGACTATTATAGAAACTAAGCTAGCTGTGTTATTTAAAATGCATGTATATTGTTGGAAACTTAAGAAATGTCATGATGTTTTGCATATATCCCATGATGTATTGCATTATGGAAGTATGTATGATGTTGTATTTCTTTGAAACTTGATTTGTTGCCAATGCCCTTTGGGGTAGACCTTCTTTCAGGGACTCTGCATTGAGATTCTTTGTCTATAGCTTGTTTTTGTTTTTTTTTCTTTTGGGCCCCCACTGCCCAAGCAAATGGGGCCTGCATAGTGGTGGTTGCTACATCTTAACTAGTAAATTAGATCAGAGATCAGTGTCAGTAGGTGCTGGCAAAGTGCAGAGAAAGGACATTCATAGTCTGTTGCTGCAAACTGATGTACTGAAGAAGAAATATCCCATTGAAGAAGGTTATTTCTTGTATTTTGAATAAATATCACACAGACATTGTGTGTTGAACCTGAAGTTCAGTGTCTGGTGCATCTGTTATCCCACAACCCCTCCCCAAGGAGCAGCTAGGTGCAAGGTAATTATTGAGGGCAGAGATGATGGAGTAGGCAGAGAATGAGTGTCAGATTTGAGGTGGGAAGGAATTCCAAATTTTTGGGAGGCAGTGAGAGTAACTGGATTGGCTGATTTGAGTGGATCTACAGAGGACAACCAGGGCATGGGAATTGGTTGATCTAAGGGAATGGGAGGGTGCAGGAGGTGTTATAAAGGAGGAGGTGAGGTAGGAAGGGAGCTCACCCAACCAGTGCTTGGAGGTGAATTTAGCACAGTGGGAGAGAGATGGGAAGGATAGGGCACAATAAAGATTGCAGTGATGGGTGCATGGGGGGGACATCCAGGGCAAAGCGGCAGAAGGAATTGAAGAGGGTGTCCAGTCTGGCCAAGGGGGAACTTAGTGGCAGCACCATAGACTACATCACAGTGGTAAAAAATGGGCAGTATCATCTTCTGAAAAAGGTCACGCCTAGCAGTAGGAGGGATGCAACTATGGTTCCTGAACAGGGCACCAAGCTTGGGGAGTAGTGTTTTCTGGATAGTGTCAATATGTCCAGAGAAGTTTAGGTGTTGGTCCAACCAAACACCTGAGTACCTGAAGGAGGATGTGTCCTTAAGTAAAGTCCCATCAAGGGTGTGGAAAGTGTGTAGGGATGGATCATGAGCTCCTCCAGCCAGCAAAAGCTTCCAGGTGGTCCTGATGCCAACAGCTTACAGTTTTCAAGCTGTGGCCCAATGGAGGAGATATCCTCAATGAAGATCGGGGTACTGCTAAAAAGCCGAATCAATGGGGCAGAAAGGGTAAACAGTGGTGTGAGGCAGCAGGAGCTCCTTCAGGTAGTTAAGATCTGTATCATGTAGGGACTTGTATGTAATCAAGCATGTCTTGAAGTTGATATGCCACTAAATTGGTAGACAGTGCAAACTGCACAGAACCAGTGTATTGTGTTAATTTCAAGACGTTCCTGTCACCACCTGGGCTGCAAAATTCTGGACCAGAAGTAGGTGATACAAGGGATGCATCAAGCCTCCTGATCACCATAAGAATAGAGTGTTGCAGTAGTCCAATCTTAAGGTTATAAAGGCATATTCTATCATCACTAAGTCCCCGGGCACAAGATATAGTTTGACAAGGGCAATATTAGGAAGATGGTAAAAGCCATTCCGAACTACAGCTGACACTTGAGATTCCAGAGTCAGTTTACAGTCCAGGGTGATGCCCAGATTCCTTACCACATCCACAGCATGACGTTCATTGCTATTTAGAGGTGGCAACAGGGCATTAACACTTCTCATTGCTGGCCATGGGAACCGGGTTCAACAAGCATTACCTATGACTTACCTGTGTTAAGATTCAGCCAGTTGGAGGCCATCCGGTCATTATATCACTTGAAGGGAACACACAGCCCATCACATGCAACTAGTACAATACTTTTGGGGGATAGATGCTATGCATAGCACTTGTTCAAAAAATATAAACTGCGACTTGTATGTAGAAAATGCTGAAATGAGAATTTTTAGTCATACGAGCAATTTGTGCATAGGGACATAATCCCTGGGACATGTCAGGCCCTTTGAAGATTGGGCTCCAGTATTTTAAATTCTAACTCTGGATACCTTCACCTCTCCCAGTTCACTAGGTTAGTTATATACAACAGTCAGAGAGTTGCTTCCTCTTCACTTGTCTCCTCATGTGCCATGTGTCACGCGCTGCAGCTGAGATTTGAAAAAAAAATGCTGCTGTCAAACAAGAACCTTCCTTAACCTAAGTATGTTATTACAATACTGTCAAGCCAAGAATCCTGCACCTCACAATATAAAGAACATTAGCTATGCCCCTTTCACATATAGAGCTCCTGCAGCCTCAAAGAAGTGTGCTTGACATCACAGGTGTCTGCCAACAAACACTGCAAGTCTTTGGACAGTTAGAAGTACAGTATGGTACACGTACCCTGCTGCCTTCTGGGACCCAGTTGAAAACAAGGCTTATGGCAATAATGCCTCTTATACCCTGGCTTATATCAGTTCACAGTAGTTTACTCAACTGTATACAGCTTAAAGCAGCAGTAGTTTTCAGTTGGGTAAAATGGAATCATATAGTTTTTATTTTATTTTAACAAAAGCACATTATTGCCATCGCTAGATTAATCCTGCGTGTGTTTTTAACCCTTCAGACATTTTTAAAACAGTTTTATTACTTTACTTTTGCAATTAATTACTCTAGTCAATAAATATGACAGCCACCAGCAGTTTTTAAAATCTCTTCCAATGGGGTTACTTTTTGATTACATTTACCAGATTAATACTGTGTATGTATATCATAGATACGTAGACATTGACCGCAGAAAAAGGCTTTTGACCCATCCAGTCTGCCCATCCTATTTAAGTAGTCTGACTTGCCCTAGTGGCAGTACCCCACTATGTTACAGTCCCCCTTTTCCCAACTAATCCCACATACCTATCCCATCTCTATTTGAAGCTGTTGATTGATTCTGACTGTACCGCTTCCTCTGGTAGCTCTTTTCACTTGTTCATCACCCTTTCTGTGACAAAGTGCTTATGAGTCTCCTTTTTAAATCTCTCCCTGACAGCTTTAGTGAATTCCCTCTTGCCCATGTGATTGAATTCAAGGAGAAAAGTCACACATTTCTGATGGTAAACAACATAGCACTACCTGTATGCTTAGTTTTATCATGCTAGATGTGGTAAGAGAAAACTTCAAAGCCACACAGCTGAGTTCTGCAATGAAACAGAATGGAAAGAAAATGGATATACTAATGTTTTGTCTTGTGCTGTTGACTATATTATCTTTTTTGCTATGTTGCTACAGTACCTCAAGCCACACATGCAATCCAAATAAGAATGCAAATACTGTAGTATGCATGTATTTACAGTATTGCAAGTAAATGGCACTTAGCCAATACCTCTTTGTTAAGCAGACGTATTGTAGTATGACTTCTTTTTTTTTTTACACTTTGTCTGCCTTCCGTAGAGCTGGCAGGCGGCTCTGGCCCTCCCTAGGAGGGCTTGTCTTCTGAGCCTGGCCATCCCCGATCAGACCTACCCCACAGATTATCCCTTGTAGAGGGGCTTGGGGGCAAGGAGCGTCAGCTTTCTCCCCTCCCTTGGAGCACAATCCGGAAGCTGGGGAGGCTGGTGGGGACATGTCTGCCCATCATGGAGCCTGCCAGCTCCAGTTTTTCCTCTGTTTTCTCCAGGACCCACAAAAGTGCAATGGGTGGGATGGATGAGCTCCACTTCCATGGAGATCTGAATGTGGGATCCCTCCCAATTCCTGGTGGCGTGCATGTGCTGGCACCCAGCCATCGCTGCGTGTCGGCCAAACAGTGCAGCACACCATCCCCCTCTCCCCGAGGAAGAAGAGTTGTCTATGGATGCTCAGTCCTTCGTCTCCCCACCATCCCTGAGCAACCCGAGTCTGTTTCCAACCCTGGGCCACTGACATGGCACGAAGTGTGGCATTCAGCACCTCAACCCTCAGCGCCACTGGGCTGGCTCATTGTCTTATGACTTCTAAAGGGTCGAGAACTGCCAGGCGCAACTGAGGTGTTCTGAAACCCTCATAAAAGACAATACTCTTCATGATCCAAGAGATATCACGTGAGTGCCATTATCTTTTTATAAGGCATTTCTTTTTCAAAAAGTGCCATTTAATGTACCTGCTTATCCAGCTGTTGTATTTTATTATTACAGAATTAATGAGCAATGTAATGCTAGAGGGCAAAATATAAATATAATGAGGTGAATGGACCAGCAAAAAATGGTTCCGATAGCCATTAGCTGACTGTGACAGCTGACTAACATTCAATATCAAACTCAGAGCCCTCCTACAGTCACCAGACTCCCCCAATGCACATCACAAAAACAACACATGAAAGATGAACTATGGCAACAGAAATGAAAATATTACAAGTATCTTATCCTACCACTTGCTTTTCCTTTTTCTAAATATATATATGTGTGTGTGTGTGTGTGAGTGTATAGATATATACATATCTATATATCTATATACTGTGTATATATATATATATATATATATATATAGGATACATGATGGGCAGGAGTGTGTTATGGAAAAAAGTTTCACTTCTGCGGAGAGAACTCTGGATACTCACGAGTGCCGAAGGCACAAGTGAGAGTATCCAGAGGTCACGAGGCAGGAGTGAAAATATTTTCCATAGCACACAACTGCACATCATGTGTTCAATTTATAAAATAGCGGTTTCCAGAACTTTTAATTTTTTTGTTCACTTTATCTTGTGGAATAAACAAAGAAGACACAGGACAAAAAAAGAAACTGCTACTAAAACAAGCTGAAACACTAATTTGCCATTTGGGATGAAACAGGCAGTGTTCATTGGTAGTTGAGGTATTCATGGATGTGAAAGGCTTTGCTCTTTTTTGGCTTCTTGTCAGTATGAAACTGACTGCTGTTAGCTGGCTTTGGTTCTCTGCAGAACACAGTGAGCTTTTCTAGGGCTTGCAGGTGAGTTGTAGGTGGAACTGGTATACTGATTAGTTTCCTAGGCTACTGAGGGTTTTGTGGTGTTCATTCCTGATTGCTGTGTTAGGGAAACCTGCCTAGAGTGATGATATCTACTTCAGCAGAGTCCAGCTGAGTTTTCTGATTGGTCAGGATGTAACTAAGAGATCAGGATAGTGATTGTTTTAGGCACAGTTTCAGTCTGACATCAGCACAGTGATAATATCAGCCTGTGAGGTAAGCACAGTATGTATAAATGTGAAATATTATCACACTGTGATTATATTTCTGGTAAAAAATCACAGTGAGATTTTCTACCAGGATTTACATCACTGTGTGTAAGATACATGGATTTATCCACTACTCATTTGTCTCACCCCTATTGTATAAATATATATACGGAAACATTGGCAAGGAAAAGCTAATAACGGATAAAAACAAAATGTCTGCCAACCAAAAACAACATATCGGTCTTGATTCTCAAAACAGGCTTAGATCGGTGCAAGCTGTGGCAAACAGCAGCTTACTCTGAAGCCTGGTGCACCAGGGGCCCTGCACCAGATTCTGGTACAGGAGGGGTCCCGGCACCTACATCCCCACACTTGTGGCAACCTCTCCCATGCGGCAACACATGGCACACAGAAGGATTTGCTCCAGGCTCCTTGCAGCAAAGGCAAGCATCCCCCATCCCTGATCCCCTTTTCAACTACAGAAATAGCCGTCCCAGGTAGTCTAGTGGCCCCCTTCCCTGATCCCTACTGTCACCCGTTATTAAAACATGTATTAATGCCCATTTCATTGGTGGTCTAGTGCCCTCCCTTCCCCTATCCCTGCTGTCACTCATCATTAAAACATGAAGTAAAGCCCCATTCATTGGTGGTCAAGTGGCCCCCTTCCCCAATCCCTGCTGTAACCCATCATTAAAACATGTAATAAAGCCCCATTCATTGGTGGTCTAGTGGCCCTCACCTCCTCGATCCCCACTGTTGCCTGTCATTAAAACATGTAATAAAGTCCCATTCATTGGTGGTCTAGTGGCCTTCCCTTTTGATCCTCACTGTCACCCATCATTAAAACATGTAGTAAAACCCCATTCATTCATGGTCTAGTGGCCCTCCCCTCCTCGATCCCCACTGTCACCTGTCATTAAAACATGTAGTAAAGCCCCATTCATTGGTGGTCTAGTGGCCTTCCTTCCCGATCCTGCTGTCACTCATTGTTAAAACATGTAGTAATGCCCATTTCATTGGTGGTCTAGTTGTCCCCCTCTCCAGTTCCCGCTGTCACCCATTATTAAAACATGTATTAATGCCTCTTTCGTTGGTGGTCTAGTAGCTCACTCACTCTCACCCCAGGAGGTAGTGCCCACCACCCTGCTCCCCCCATTCCGAGACAGAGCCGGTGACCGGCACAGCCCTCATCACACTTCCATGGCCAGTCGCCGACTGAACTGTCACTGAGCATGTACTGTAAAGTGTACACACTCATTGATTGATCAATGAGGCATGTAAACTTTTACAGTATGTGCTCAGTTGATGATATGGCGACGGCCCTTAGATGTGAAGAAGGCTGTGCCAGTCGCCAGCTCTCTCTCATGATGGGGGTGGGGTAGGCACTACCTGCTGGGGTGAGGGAGTGGAGGCCACTAGACCACCAATGAAATGGGCATTAATACATGTTTTAATAAAGGGCTACAGCGGGGATCGGGGAGGGGGTCCAATTGACCACCAATGTATGGGGCTTTACTAAATGTTTTAATAACAGGTGACATCAGAGATCAGGGAGGGAGGACCATGGCACATTGCCGCAGGTAGTCTACTCACCCAGAGGAGAATTTTCTAAGTACCCTTAGACTAGCCCGGGCTGGTCTAAGGGTACTTAGAATGTCTCCCTCTGTGAGAGTGCTGATAATCCCAAATTGAGGGATGTGATAGCTTGTGTCTGATTGAAATTTTCAAGTGCTTCAAGGGCATAAACAAGGTGTGGCTGGAGGACCTTTTCCAATGTAGAAAAAGTACTAGAACAAGGGAGCACAGTATGAAATTGGAAGGGGGTAGATTAAGAGGCAATGTGAGGAAGCTTTTCGACACAGAATGTGTAGTCGATGCTTGGAATAGTCTTCCAAAGGAGGTAGTGGGGCAAACACAGTGGAGGGGTTTACACATGCCTGGGACAGGCACACAGGAAGCTTGAGAGGGGAGGGAGTGATGAAAAGCCATTGATCACATAGGGTCAGTGGCCACATACAATGTATAGGGCCTACAGGCAGACTGGATGGGTCTAGTGGTCCTTATCTGCTGACAATTTCTATGTTTATATGCCACATGCTCCCTTGTGCCAGGTCACAATCCATTTTTTGGGTGCACTGGTGGTGCAAGCCCCACTTGGGGCCTGGCAGCCTGTGAGTGATGCAGGCTGCCATTGAGAATCACTCCCAGTGCATTGTTTGGTGCAAGAGGCACTTTTCACCATTCATTGTGGTGCAAGCCCCTTGTGCTGCACCAGGGGCTTTGAGAATCGAACTCATCATGTGTGCCAACCCTTTTAAAATAACTTGCAAGCTACACACAACAATTTATTGATAATGATCCAGTCAACAAAGTTCAGATGGCTGAATGAGACAAGAGGGGGAGACTGGATCATTATCAATAAATCCACATACACTAAATAAGATTTATTTTCACATTTACTGCTATAGAACACAGCTGGGGTACTAAACCAGCTAGAAAATAAGCTGGCTCCTTGGATCACACATAAAATAGAGGATAATGTATGGATAGCAATGCACAGTAAGCCTGTGTCTGCATTGAGAGGTTTCTATGACAACCAGAAACCTAGAGAGTGAAGCTCCGAACTAGGTTCATTGGTTGCTTGTGAAAACTAGTGGATGCCCATACATTATCATTAATAGTGTATAGGCAACTATGCCCATTTCAGACACTCCACTTTTAGTGAATTTCCGATTGGAGCGAAGGCACATGAGGGTTGGTGGTGGACTCAAATTACTGATTCAGCATCTGGCTAAAGACTACAGCTACTGTACAGCTGTTTCTGTAAGCTCAATTTTTAAATAAAACAGACAACTTCCAGCTGTGTCACTCAATTTGTTACCAGCAATTTGCTCTGCAGCAATTTACTCCTTCCCTCTCTCCCCCACATATGAAATACCACAACAAGATTTTATTTATATTTTAGGACACCTCTTTATTAATAACTCACTTTACAGTGAAAAACATGAATGCTCTTGGAACATTTCCTGAGTTCTCAAGGGAGCAAACTGTTGTGGAGCGAATTGCCAGTAATGAATTGTCATGTAGCCGCTTCCAGGTTGATTGACTTGAGCAAAGCAGCTGTGTAGTGGCATTCTAAGTTGGTGTGCTGCAGTAGTGACATCACTGCTGCAGCACAGTAACATATTGATGTCACTGCGCCAGTGCTAGAATTTCATGGGGGGCAGAGCTTGGCCCCACTAGCTCTGAAGTGAGCCCTGGTAGCTCATCCATCTTTGCCACTGACTTATAATGGGAAGGGGGGCTAAATTTCAAGATAGTGCCCTTAAGGGCTTCCCTAGCTCATTCAGTGTAATTTCAACACTGACTACTATAGCATAACAGCCTTATTCTAGGCATGCGTCCAACATTCCACCATACACTATAAATGTTTACTTGATTAGATCAGCTGTTTGGATCAAATGGAAAATGGTAAGCCTCTCTTTTAATTAATGAGTTAAGATTCTTACAAAACAATAATTTATGGCAATTGGAGAATGTTTTGAATGGCAAATGTTATAGCTTTTAATTTAAAACAGGGTTGTTCTTTAGATTTCACACTCCTCTGGGCTGCAGTACATCAAGCAGTCTTTGCTGTGAAACAGGTCTTCAATGTGCTGCAGCATCTCCCATGCATTCCAATGAGAGAGCAAACAAGTGCTTTACAAGTAAACATAAGACACAATAGGGTATGCATTACATTGTGATAACCACACTCCTAGGGGTGCAATTAGGCATACACTAGAAGCCAAAGGCCTTCTGCGCCTTGGAGTGTAGTTATCACAGTGTTCTACACACCCCAGGAATATCTCATTGCGCTTATAAAATGGGTACATGTCAAAATTTATAAAAATAAGGAATAATTATTAAACAAAAAAATTAAAAGAAAATTCTGTAAGAATAAATGAAAACAGTGCCTTTGCAGATAGATGCCACTAGGGAGCACTGTCTTTTTTTTTTTGCTCCTGCCCCCACCACTTGACTGACTACTCCTTTGGGCTACAAGGGCCCCACCTACCAGCCAAGTTAGTCCCCCTCCTGCCATTGTCTATGGGTCAGATTCCATGCTGCTAGAGAGCCCGGACATATCCTTTCACCGGAGGTGAGCCCCCCGGGACTGGGAAGGGAGACTGGAGCTCCATACTGGATCCGGGGCATGGGGCTATGGGCAAAGACTTGAGGGTATTCTGCCAGTGCTTCATGGCAGAGGGGGACCCGGCGGCCATCATCCGATCAGTCGGGCAGCCTTTTCCATTTTATCCCCAACCATTCCTCCACCCTATTGGTGTCCCACGCCGTGGCATCCTGGCCAAACTTACCTGTGACATGTGGTCACCCACGCCTCAAGGTGCATCTCCAGATAGGCTGGCTACTAGGAGCTTCTTAAGGGCAGTGCTGGCTCACCCCCCCCCAGAGGAGAGCATCTCTTGGATGCTCTAAACCCTCCCTATTAGTCTCTGCTCCTGTCGTCCTGGCTCGAGCAGGAATCCAGGTCACCAGCATGCCAGGTGTACCCCTTTCGCCTTGTGCCACAGAGCCGGAAGGGAGCACTCTCTAATGATGGCTTTTTTAATGTTTCAGTAGGCTGTTCCTTTAACTCTCTCACTCTCACAAACCTCCCTTCCCCCACACCCCACACAAACATTTAGTTTAGTACCAGCATTAGTTTGCTGCACTGTCTTGGCTTGGCTTTTTTTTGATATTGTGCAGCTATCTCTTGAAGACTTGCTGTCCTAAGATAGCACATTTTTTCCTTCAGTCCCTTAGCATCGATACCCACCTGTCAAAGAAGTGAGAAAGAGAGGAAGGAAGGAAGGAAGGAAGGAGGCAGGTAGGTTGAATTTCCTAGGTGAGTGAGTTGTAGGAACTGAGTGCTATACAGATCAAGGATCATGGTACAGACCAAATATTTGTGACATGCTGGCTGGCAGCATGCTACCAGCTGCACTAGCAACAATCAGCAAAGCCCTGGTGTTCTGTGCATGGGAGTGGGCTGACTGAGTGGTGCAAGGGCCGGTTAAGGTTATGAGTGAGTGAGACAGATCTTGGCTTGTAATCTAGTTTTTGGTTTACTTTTCCATGTTTTAATTTGTCATGGTTCATTCTGGTTTTGTTTAGAACTGTTGTCTTCAACTGTCACGTAAGATTGAAATTTATGGCAGAGATGCACTACTGGTGAGAAAAAAATGGATATGTTTGAGGACTCTGACATTCTATTATGGAGTGTATTATTATCTTTAACTAAACTTTCTGTGATTAGTTTTGAATGCTGGTACCTTTTACTTATAGTGCATTATTCTCTCATAATGCCCTATAAGTAATCAATCAAATTGCCTGATTATCTCTACCCATTTATATGTATGTATGTACAGCATGCATGCATGTGGGTGTATATGCATATGTATGAATGTGTGTATCTATTCAGATAATTACATTGTCAACTTTTACCCTTCTTAGGCCTCAGATTGGCCGTGGTTTTTATAAAAAAAAATCTAAGTTTGATTTCTGACTTGATGTTAGAAACACAGAAACAGAGAATGCTAAGGACAGAAAAAGGCCCAAGAGCCCGTCCAGTCTTATCTGACCCTGTCTACTGGCCACTTAAACACTAGTTGGCTATTCAGAACCAGGTCACCCCAAGCTACCTGATACTTCTTTGTATAATTCCCACCCTTTCATAGAACCAGCCACATTATCAGAGTTCACCACCTCACTGGCAAGGCAATTCAAGCTCTTCACCACCCTTTCTGTGAAGACAATCTTCCTCATGGCTTTTTTAAACTTAACAACTGACAACTTTTTAGTGGTGGCCCCTAGTGACGGTGGTCTCTTTCATTGTGAACAGCTCTGCAATGTAGAAACTTAGTTTAGTTTAGTTAGTTTCTGCTGATTGGGAAAGGAGGACTAGACAATACTATATTCAGCCTTGTCATGGGGGGGAATACAGATGCAATTTAACAAAAACTGAACCAGATTAAGCTGTTGGTGGTATTTTTTTGTGAATGTGGGAAATTTGGCAAAGACTCCTGGGAAATATGCCTTCTTTTTCCTGAAATGCCATGGGATTTTTAACCTCCACCTCAAGAACCACCAGAACAATCTGAAGGGCTCTCAACTTAAAGCCTTACTCAAAGGATGGCACACACTGACAGTACAGCATCCCTCAGTACTGCACTCGGGTGCCAGCATTTATGATATAAGCCCCATCCTGGTGTGGGACTAGAACTCGTATGCTTCTGTCATGTCCACAATCTCCTTTCTGGTTTCTAGAGAAAATATGTTCACGCATTAACCTTTCCTCATTTGTGCTGTCCTGAAGAACACTGATCCTCTTTGTTACCCTCCTCTGGACAGATTCTAGCCTTTCTCTATCTTTTTTCAGACAAGGGAACCAGAACTGAATCCAGTACTCTGGAATCAATCTCACCAGCTGCCTGTAAAGAGGCAATGAGCCCTCCTTCCTTCAGCTGGTGATGCTCTTCACTATCCATCCCAGCATACCAATGACCTCCTGTATGCTTTATTGAAACACAGACCAGTTTTCTGGGCTCTCCACATCATCGGTGATGTCCCTGACTTCCTCTGCACTGGCCACCTTCCCACAGAGTTTAGCGCCATCCACAAACAGGCTTACCTTACCATTGACCACTGCCTCTATATCTGTGATGGACATGTTGAAAAGTGTAGGTTTCAGGACAGAGCCTTGGAGAATCCCAGTAGTGTTCTGCTTTGATTCTAGAGCATGCGCCATTTAATACCACCCTCTGGGCCTTCCCTTTCAGACAGCTTCATGATTCATCTTGCCAGTTTATCCCAATCCTCATGTCCCCCAACTTATGAACCAGTCTCTGATGCAGCACATTGTCGAAGGCTTTACTGAAGTCTAGATACAGGACATTCACTACCTGCCCCTTGCCCACCACCTGTGTCACTGAATAAAATAAATGGATCAAATTAATTTCACATGACTGTACCCTAATGAAATACTGCTGCCTTTTTGTCCTGCAGTTCATGCAACTTTATAAAATCCATTAACCACTTCTTGGCTATGGTCCCCAGTATCTCCTGCACTATAGAGGTCAGACTCACTGGTCTGTATTTCCTGGGGTCATCCCTAGCTCCACTCTTATGCAGTGCATGATATCTGTCACTCTCCAGTCCCCTGGAACCACCTCTGTCTGCAGGGAGCAATTGAATAGGTACTGTACATGTCATATGTGCAAGTAGTGAATAGTGTTTCCCAAATACCACAAAAAATAGCCTATTTGTTATTCAGGAATGATAAAAAAGACCAGGCACTATTGATGGTATTTAGCTTTAGTTTTCCCCATCCACCTCCCCCTTTCCCAAATGCCCCAGAGAGAAGGTATTGAATTGTTGGCATCCTGCCTGGAGCCCACACAATCTTTTCAAACTCGTTCCCTCCCTAGGCCGACTCCCCATTCTCTTTCATTTTTTTTGTTCCCCATGGCTCCTTACCCTGATCGGGGGGGGGGGGGCTAGTGACAAATGCAACCAGTAGCCAGGCTTGTCAGTTGGCACCCCCAGCTGCCATGTTCCCCACCCACTGTTCCAGAAAAGTTGCACTCCAACAGAAAGAATAGCATTACTCCATTCATTTTCAAAAACAAAAGTTAGTTTTTTATTTAAAGCAACAATTTCTAGTGAATGGCTGTCTGCCAATCACCTAGTGAAACAATAACAGTGTCCACCCAAGCGCTTCGCCTGCTTAATGAGGCTTTGTCAGGGGGCTGACTATAGGAGACAACACAATATATTTATAGTCCCTTACATGTGACATCATCACCATGTGCATCACCCAGTCTGCTGCTGCTCAGTGCTTCTATGCTTCTTAATACGTAGAGACCCTGCTGCTGGGTAAGAGTCCTATGCCATTAAATAAAAAAAAGTACAGACAATTTACAATGCAAGTTGGACTCAATGATACTAGCAGGTACAGCAGCCAGTCAGAGGAGTGAGCATCATTAAGGGAGTGCAGGGAGGGTGTGGCAGTTAGGAATGGATAGGATTTTATTTATATAGCATCCTTCCAGAGCTCAAAGTGCTTTACAAGTTCAAGCAAATAACATGATCAAAAATCATAAAAGTAGAAAATAAAAGCCCAGCTCAAATTATAACCATAGAATTTTAAAACTGTCATAACTACAGCATTAATCCCCTGAAAAGTTCTGTCTATAAAACCAGGTCTTCATTTGTGATTTAAAGATTTCAACAGAAGAGGCAAAATAAATGGATTTTGGGACAGTATTCCAGAGTGGCCACAGAAAATATCTGGTTCCAGCAGATTTCAGTCTTGCTAATGGGACTATTAAACATCTCTGGGAATTTGACTGGAGAACTCTGTTACCCTGATAATCCTCCTGATGGGCTGCAAGTAGCTCAGGAATGTAGAGGGGGCCCAGTCTAATTAAGACCTTGTATGCCAACAAAAGGATTTTAAATTCGGAATGACATCTTATGGACAGCTAGTGCAACTGATGTGGTTAAATCTGTATATATCAGTTAACAGCCTGGCTGTTGAGTTCTGTAACAACCGAAGATGGTATAACTGAACAGCTGGCAGGCCATGGCAGGGCACACTGCAGTAATCAATTCAAAAGGTAATGAAAACTTGCACTAATGTGTGCAGATTGCTGTGGTCTAGGAAAGGGCGCAGTCTGGTTACATTATTTAAGTGGTAAAATTCCCTTTTAATGGCAGCCAAAATCTATTATGTCAATGCTAATTGGCTGTCAAAGATCACCCCCAGATGGTGAACTCTTCCCATATCTGCAGTATTGTCCCATCAACAGCAGGTAGACTTAGATTTTTTTTAGCTACAGAGACCAAGCATTCTGAGCCCATCAGCAGCAACTCAGTTTTGCTGAGGTTGAGTCTCAGTCATCTCACACTCATCCAATTCTTGATTTCCATAATATCCTTCTCCACCACATGTATTGGACTAGCAAGTCTGGGTCTAAATCTGCAGTATTCTAAAAATTGCATACAACTTTAGCATTCTAAAGCCTTGTTTGGTGTTGCATTCCATGCCAGCACATCACATTCTTGAGCACCTTTGGGTCACTTGCGTGATGAGATCAATGGATATAAATAAATGTTTTTTGGTGTGATTACACCAATAGCCTGTTTTTTTGTATAAGTTTACTACAAGAAAGGAAACTGATAATAAAGCAACCAGCTTCAGTGGCACTGTTTATTGGAAGTGAACAATCCTTTTTTCAAACTAGAAGCAATCTGAGGCAAAATGAGTTTGAGAGTGTATTTTTAGATTAAAGGGGGAGCCTGGTAAAAGGTGCTATGTTGCAAAATTCGAATCTTCAAATCCCCAGTAGGCCTCATACCAAAAATCAGATCTTTTAGTTACTTTCTTTAAAACTTCTGAGCCATTTTGTAACCCTGATTTCACCCACTTTTCAGAAAAGCCCTTTTCAGCGAAGAGCTACTGATGATGATGTCATAACCAGAACTCGCAGCCTAATCATCCCTGTCAGCAACCTTATAGGACTTATTTTTCCGAAGTTTATGAAACTGTAATTGTAGTAATATTTTGGGGGAAAAAATGACACCGGGTTGGGTTCCATGCATGCTTTTACGGAATGTTCAGATGCATGATACTGTACTTTAAAATGTGGCATGAGGTTGTTTTGGAGTGCAGTGCTGGTCAGTGCTATAGAATGTCAAGGTAGTGCACAATTTCAGAATTGCTTGGGACATGCAATAACGGAATGTAGCACGGATGCACAGTCTCAAAAATCTGATGGGGTCACTCAATCATGGAATGTGGCAGAGATGCAAAATCTCACAGTGTGGTGGGGACACTCAAGCTTGGAATGTGACAAGGAAACAAATCTAGGCATTGGGTTGGGACTGCCGATTTTGGAATATAATGGGGATGCTCATTATCCAATTGAAAAGGACACACCATTTTATTTTGAAATAGCTTGTCGATGCCATAATCTAGAATGATATGCACTTACCACATTTCAAAATTGCACATTATAGCCTCACCACATTCTGACATTGTACATTGCTGAAATGTTCCGACTTTGTGCATTCCTAACACATTCTAAAAGTGCACATCCCTGCCACATTTGAAAATTGCACATCTAGAGATGTTGTGAACTTTCACTTTGCCAGCAAAGTTCCAGCAAAGTTGTGAAATCTGCCTTCGCAAATAACCTTGAGAATTGTTCACTTCACCACTTTGACACTTAGCACTGAATTTTCCTAGGGAAACTGCACCTTTTGAAGTGAAGTCTGCTGAAGTCATGGAGAAGTTGCAACTTCGCCTTAACTTTGCCTGCCAAAAACAATGTGAATTCAACACTTCACGCTTTTTGCAAATTTTTAAAACTTCACAAATTATTTTGCAGAGTGAAGTTTGCCAGCTTTGCACATCTCTATGTCCCCTCTACATTCCAAAGTTATGTGTCAATGTCACTTTCTAAATTTGTGTCACCACCACATTTCAAAACTGTGTCACCACCACATTTTCAAATTGTGTATCCACAGCACATTCTGAAATTGCTTGTCACCATTACATTCTGAAGTTGCATATCCCTGCAACATTATGAAATTTTGTGTCATGGCCATATTCTGAAATTGTGCATCCCTGCCGCATTCTGAAGATGTGTCACTTCTACATTTCGAAATTGTACATTCCTGCCACATTCTGAAAATACTTGTCCTCCCCACATTCCAAAACGATGCATTTCTGCCACATTATGAGACTGCATTTCCCAGAAGAATTTCAAAACTGGGTTTTCCCACCACATTCTAAAATGTCCCCACTACATTCTGAAATTGTACCTTCCCGCCACATTCAGAAATTGAGTTAATGCCACATTCCAAAACTGCCCACCTTCATCATGTTCTGAAAATGTGCATCCCACCATATTCCAAAGTTGCGCATCACCACCACATTCTGAAAATATGTCTCACTGCTACATTCCAAAATTGCTTGTCCATGTCACATTGTAAAATTGTGCATCCCTGCCACAATCTGAAATTGCACACTCCCACCACATTCTAAAATTGTTCATATCCATCACAGTCAGAAAATGCATTCCTCTGCCAGGCTCCAAAATTACACGTCCCACCACATTCCAAAAATGTGCATAACTGCCCCATTCTGAAATTGCTTGTGATCACCACATGCTGAAGCTGTTCATCTCCACCAAATTCTGAGATTCTGGGCCCAATTGTACAACAGGGTTTGGTCAGCACAATGAACTTGTATAGGGAGTGTGAGACAAGTGCCAATTTGCATCAAACAGTGGAGAAATTGCAATTTTGCAAGGAAGGCAGATGCAAATCCCTGATGCAAGTCCCTTGCATCAAATGCAGCTAAGTTAGACCAGCTTCCCCTGGTCTAACTTTGCACCATGTGGGGAAGGGACCCATTTTATGGGGCTTGCACGAAAGCTTCGACACAAGCTGCCATAAAATGTGGAAATTGTCACAGCTGTGCCAACCCTTGTAAAACTGGGTTGCATTGCATCAAAGGGTTTGGTGCAGCTGTGCCAAACACTATGGTTGATTCAGGACTCGATGCAAGCCCTGCATCAACTTCTAAAATTGAGCCTTCTGTGTCCATGCCACATTGTGAAATACCGTGTTGCCACCACAATCTGAAATCAAGCATCCCAACCGCATTCTGAAATTGTGCTATAGCACCACATGCCGAAATTATGCATCCATTGTATTTGTACTGTATTTATTTTGCCAGGAATGGGCTCAGTGAGCAAGCTCATTTAAAAGGAGGCCCTGGATAAGACAGCATACAAAGTCAATTCAAAACAGACATTTGAGGTACAGCAGAGTAACATAGGGTACAAAATAGTACAACAACTACAGTAGCACTGAAATACAATAATGCAGTGCTAATTTACAATCATGAACAAAAAGCAGGGAATTATACATACAGAGCAAAAGAAGGAGCTAAAAGAATATGAAGAATAGTAGAAATGTAAGTTTGCATAACAAGATATCAAGGCCATGTTTCCATTGGGGGGTGATGACATCATAGACCTCGAGAGCAAAGCTTGAGAGGTCCCTATGATGTCATCAACCACTTGTTTGTGCACATTGACCTATTTTTTATAGTATTTTTTTTTTCTGAAAGTGTTTTTAAATATCTGAGCCGAAACACTGAGATGGTTGGGCTGCAGTGGTGAGAAGTTTTGAGTTGCAGGAGTGAGTGATAGTGGAGGAACAGTCGGTCAAAGAAATAAACTTGTAGAAGGATACCAGGAGAGAGTCTAGTTTGAGCCTGTAACAGCATCCCGAACATGGTGGTGAATCAGCAGCAGACTTTTTTGAGAGCCATGATAGTGAGAGTGCAGCACAATGAAAAGAGCATAGCCACATAGGATGTAAAACGTTGTTGCAATGCAGTACTGATGTAGTTACTATTTTACTACAACTTTTTTGACCTTTGAACTGTCCTACAATAACATTCTGGACCCAATTGAACTCCATCTACAATAAAACTGTATAATTTATTATACAGAAAATAAATGGAATTACATATACAGAGAGTAAGCACAATATTATGATATTTACTTGGTGAGCTATGCCACACAGGCAGCAGCCTATTGTAGTGGTTAAGTGAACATGATACATTTTGTTTAACCACAAGTACAGACATCGGTGCAGAGGTCATCAATGAGAGCGCTGAAAACATTATGACTGATACAATATGAAATTGCTTATCCATGCAACATCTCACAACTATGTGTCTCGTGCATTTAAAAATTGCAAATCTCTGCCACATTCTAAAACTTTATGACACTACCATATTATGAATTTCAGCATCCCTGCCCCATTCCAAAGTGATTTTCCCAGCCATATACTTTTTTTAGACTTTGTTATTGCTGCATTCCACAATTGCAACCTGATGGCATTTTGAAATCTCATCGCTGCAGTATTCTAAAAATTGCATACAACTTTGGCATTCTAAAGCCTTGTTTGGTGTTGCATTCCATGCCATCACATCACATTCTTAAGCACCTTGCATCTGCATGTTATTGAAATGCATTCCCTATATCCACTCAGTGTCAGCTGTCCCTTTTCCAATGTTTACTACAACTGCAGTTTTATGTAATAGAGAAATAAGTCCTATAAGGAGCTTGCAGGGAGGACTACACTGTTAAGTTCTGGTTATGACATCTTCAGCAGCTGGTTTGATGCACCTGCATACCAAACATTTTCTGGAGTGCATAGGGATTTTGGAGGTGAATCACTGCCGAGCTCATTGCATTTCTCAATAGTAGGGGCTCGGCAGTCTAAACCAATGAACACACACTGTGGTCCTGACACAACTCTTTGCTTTGTGGGCATAAGCTTCATGTACTTCAAAGGATCAAAGCAACTTCAATCAGAGAGGGTTTCGGCCCTCTGATTTGCATGACGCTGTGTCAGAAACATCTGAGCGGCTTTCAACGTCAGAACCCTGTCGCCACCTTTACATGCAAGCTAATTCCAGCTTGCTCTGTTTCCATAGGCCAGCTGTCCCCCCACTACCACCACCACCAAAAACCACCCATCCATGTCTGCTGCTGGTGCCCCATTAACTCTCCCCCCACCCAACCCTCTGTCTCAGCACCCACCACTCCACATCCACCACAAACAACACTGACACTGGGGGTTCCCAATCCCCAGTGTCACCACTTCATAGTTTTTTATTTTATTTTATTAAATATAGCCTACAAAAACAAGAAAACCATTAATCAATGTCTGCTACTGGTACTCTGTTACTGGTGCCTCATCAGTGTCCCCACCCAACCCTCCCTCTCAGCAACCCCTCCAACAAACAACACTGACACTGGGGTTTCCAATCCCCAGTGTCGCCACTCATAGTTTTTTTAAGTTTATTACCTGTTGTCTGCAACATTTACCCACCAGAACCTTCTTCTCAGCATCCACCACCCCACATCCCCCCAAACAACACTGACACTGGAAGTGCCCAGTCCCCCAATTTTGCCACTTCAGAGTTGTTGTCTCTTGTTTAGTTTCTTACCTGTTGCCTACAACAAATAAAACTATCCACTGATGTCTGTTACTGGCTGGGGGAATACTGGGATGTATAGGGAGAGGTATCACCAGCAGAAAACTGGAAATTGTTATCCCCCTGTACAGACAGTTGGTGAGACCCCATCTGGAGTACTGCGTCCAGTTCTGGAGACCCCATCTCCGCAAGGACATAGACAGGATGGAGGCAGTTCAGAGGAGGGCAACTAAAATGGTGCAGGGTCTGCAAGAGAAGCCATACGAGGAGAGACTAAAGGAGCTTAATATGTATACCCTTGAGGAAAGGAGGAAGGGGACATGATAGAAACGTTTAAGCACCTCAGTGGAATCAACAAAGTCCAAGAGGGTAGCATCTTTCAGAAAAAGAGAAGCACAAGAACAAGGAGACACAATTTGAAGATAGAGGGGGGATGGCTCAGGGGCAATGTGAGGAAGTATTTTTTCACAGAGATGGTGGTAGATGCATGGAACAGCCTTCCTGAGGAGGTTGTGGGGTCTAAATCTGTGGGAAAATTCAAGAATGCATGGGACAGACATAAGGCAATTTTTGAGGGGAGGTAGGCAGAAATAGGCTGTTGGTTAAATAGGATCTGCAGCGTATCCTCTAGGTAGAGAAAGGGGCAGACTAGGTGGGCCAAGTGGTCTTTGCCTGCTGTCAAAGTCTATGTTTCTATGCTCCTGGTTACATGCACCCTGTCAACTCTCCCCCCACTGATCCTCCCTCTCAGCACCCCCAACCCCCACACCATCAACACTGACACTGGCGACGCCCAATCCCCCAGTGTCTTCTCCTGAAATAAAGAAAACTGCCCCTCATCTTTTTTTTAATAAAAACCCTGAAAAAAAAGAAAACTGTCTATCGATGTCTGTTGTGCCGTTATTTCCTCACCACCACTGAACCCTCCCACTCAGCACCCCCCAGCCTTTTACCCACCAGGGTCTGGAACCGAAATCCTTTCTGGACTGCAGACATGTCTTCACTCTTCAACGCCGGACCGCAAACTGAGGAAATCAGGAATGTGGTTCAATGTATTTCAGTGGGAATTTGAAATTGGTGGCATAACTTGGCCATGTTTGAATATTTTTTTCCCACATTTTCAACATGCCTGTTTTGGGACCCACCTCATGAACAGTCACACTAGGCAAATTTGGCCCAAAAGGTGATTTTGCTGTCATTGCTTGAAATCACCTCTTGGACAGGAGTTGAACATTTTCTCTGCCCTTGTTCATAAGGTGAGGTCAAAAGAAGGTTATGTTGAAAATTTGGTATAAAAGTATTAGAAACTATAAAGTTGAGAGCCTACATTGAAATCTGTGAATGCAGCCTTATAACTTTAGTAATTTTCAATATTTTGACCCCAGATTTTCAACATAGCCATTTCTTCACAGCACCTCATAAATGTGACAGCTGTCACTTTTCAAATAGTGACCAAAATGTGTTTTTGCATCCTAAAAGGTGATTTTGCAGTGCTACGTGAAATCACTTTTTGGGCAGGAGTTGAAAATTTTCCCTGCACTTGTTCATAAGGTGGAGTCATAAGACTATGTTGAGAATTTGGGGCAAAAATATTAAACAACATTAAAGTTATGAGCCTACCATGAACTTACGAATGTAGGCTCGTAACTTTGGTAATTTTCAATATTTTGACCACAAATTGTAAACATAGTCATTTCTTCACAGCACCTCATGAATGTGTCAACTGTAATTTTTCAAATCCTGGCCAAAATGAGTTTTCATACCTGTGGTGCAGAATAATGTTTCAGTGATGCAGAATGATGTTTTTGTGCAGATCTGAAAATCTTCACCAACCTGGTCCATTAGGTGGGGTAATAAGTAGGCTATGCTGAAAATTTTGTGAACAGATACAGTAAAATGTCCAGGTTGTGACTAAACAATGCAGGGAACAGGGAAATGCTGCTGATCCTTCCCCGGATGAGAAGCGGACATCCAGGGAAGGATGAGCAGTGAGTGAAGAGGTGGCTGCTATCTTTGGGGAAGGGAAGAAAATGCAATATAAAGTGCTTTCATTTTTACCTGTTTGCATTGGTGTTTGTTCTAGGTCTGGGGGGCTGTGTGTATAGACAGGGAATTTTACTTTGGATGCCTGATTCTTTTTTGAGGGAGCAGGGAGCAGCAACATAACTCCAGCTTCATTGAGGAGACAAAGGGAATTTCTCTACATTAATTAGCCAAAAGGGATTTTCCCTACTTTAAATAGCTGAGGAGGCAAAGGGAATTTACCTGCTTTCATCAGCCAAAAAGGATTTTCCCTAATTTAAATATTCTGCCAAGCAAAAGAGCTTTAAGGATCTTGGCAGCCTTACAGGAGTCAGAAGCGGACTTCCAGGGAAGGATCTGCAGTCAGTGAAGAGGCAGCTGCTATCTTCAGGGAAGGGAAGTAACTGCAACACAAAGTACATTCATTGTTACCTGTTTGCACGGGTGTTTGTTCTAGGTTCTGGGGAGCTGTGTGTATAGATGGAGAATTGTACTTTGGATGCCTGATTGTTTTTGTGGGAGCAGGGGGCAGCAATGTAACTCCTACCCACCCCTCAACCCACCCACCCCATTGCTCACCCTACCTTTATAGGTACCTGAGTCATATAACTTCCTGCATTTTCTTGAGGGGAAACAGCCCACTCCTCTACATAATGCTACATAACCCAGCTACTCCACATTTACTAGGGAGGGGCCACATTGCAATAGGTGGATAGAACAGTCAAGTGGAGACACTAGCTGACCCTGGTCATCTCTGTAATTCACCGGTAGATAACAAAAAAAAATCCTGGAAATAGAAACAGGTGATTTAATTGTGTTAGGTTAGAGCCAAGGGACTCATCTGTACTATATAAGTTACTACGGTGTAGGGGTATCCAGCATGAAGTTAGGAGTACTGGTACATGGACTAAAAGAATAACAATGTGGTACACTAGGGAAGGTTACAATGGGGGGATTACAGCTGCAGGAGAGGGGTTTGCAACAGGGGAAGGAGGACTGGTTCTGGGGGCAGGAGGACCACAGACAATCCTGGAATGGAAGAATAGTGGGTTGCAATGGTTGTGGTGTGGCTATCTGGATGGACACATTATGGATGCTAGGGGGTGTCCAATTTTTCATAGGCTGTGGAGTCTGGAAACAGAAGTACAGTGGTTAGGAAGGGATTTAGCAAGGATTGGGGAAGGACAGGAATGACTGGTACAGGATGGCCACCCCCTCAGGGAATCAGGAGACCAGAACCAGTGGAAACAAAGAGGATAGGGAACTGACTAAACAATTACAGAAGCAGCAAAGGGGAATCTAGGGATAGCACAAGGGGAGAAGCGGACAGTAGAAGTGCTGGGTCCAGCAATAGGTTCACTTTGCTGGTTTCAGTGGTGGATGATGAGGGAGGGGCTCGCCAAGTGGCAGCAGGAGGATGAGGGGGTAATGTAATCTCAGGGGGTGAAAACTCAGACAAACAATGGGGACAGGGGTAGGGGTGGGGGGAAGGGATGAGGGTAAAAGGGAAGGCAAGGGGAATAAGGCAAAGGAGGGGGAAGAGGAAATGGGACCTGGCAAGGTAAAGAAGGAGGATGAGGCAGGGAGGGCATTGGGGTGGAGGGAAGTCAGATGAGGGGAGCAATAGCAGAGGGGCAGGACTAGGGTAGAGGCTGGAGGAAAAGTAGAGGGGACAAATCAGCCAGTAGGGGTGGGGGGCATAGAAGAAGGGGCAGATCAAGCTGTGAATATGCAGGACAGGGTGGGCTCTGAAAGCAGGTTCAAGGAAGGTAGGATGATGAGGGGGCACAAAGGTGAGGGAGGGGCAGGCATAGTCTAATATGGGTGGAATCAGTACCTGGAATGAGAGCGGATAGAGTGGGACAGTCTATTCTCAAGTGTGCAAGACAAGGAATGGAGAAACCGCATGTAGTGGTGCACTTGGGTACAAATGATTTGGTGGGTAACATGGTTGGGTTGCTAATGGAGAGTTTCGTGGAACTGGGGAAGTTGTGTGAGGAGGTAGGGAGATTAGTGGCCTTCTCAGAAGTGCTCCCAGTACCCAGAGCAAACACAGAGATGAAAGTAAGGATAGAAGTGTTCAACACTTGGCTGGGAGAATGGTGTCAAAGCAAAGAGTATGGGCTAGTGGGAGGCTGGGAATAACATCTGGGACAACAGTAAACTGTTCGCGGGGGGGCAGGTTACATTTGAGTAGGGTGGGGAAGGGAGTATTAAAGCAGAGGCTGGGGGAATACATAGCAACTAAGGCAGATTTAAACTAGGTGTGGGGGGAAGTGAGTGTGCAGCAGCATTGCAGAGCCGACTGAGAGGACAGCCATATGAGCTTACCCCCAAAGCTAACAAGGGTGGTAACAGGGAGAGATCGCTGGGGTGGGTTAAGAATGGAGAGAAACAGGTTAAGAAAGGGAAGGGAATAAGATGGAGGGCTGTCTCTCTGAATGCAAGTATCCTGGGGGAAAAATCAGCTGAGTTACGGGCTGTCTTGGCAGTGGGGTGGTGGACATTGTGGCTATTATAGAAACTTGGGTCACCCAATATCAGGATTGGGATCTGATGGTCCCAGGGTATAGGATGTACAGAAAGGATGGGGCATGGGGAAAGGAGGTGGGGGTGGCAATTTACATAAGGGAGGGTAAAAGATATGTAAGGGAAGGGGGGAGGGTAGGACTGAGGCATTATGGATGCAGTTCCAGGATTCAAAAAGTAGGACACTTAGGATGGGAGTGGTGTACAAGTCACCAGCTCAGGCTGAGGACTTGGACAGGGAATTAGCAGAATAGATCAGGAGGGTCTATGGGAAGGGGAACACAGTGATTTTGGGGGACTTCAATCTACCAGGAGTGGATTGGAGCACCCCAGCCACCTCACGTACAAGGGAACAGGTCCTACTGGATGCATTCCAGGACAGTTTCCAGGCACAGATGATTAAAGAGCTGACTCAGTTGGGAAAAACTCCAGACCTAGTACTGTCTAACAGGGAGGCTGTAAGGGAGCTGGGGGTGGAAGACCACTGGATGGGAGTGACCATAACTCGGTGGTTCATGCTTAACATGGGCAAGGATGCTGTAGATACAGAAACCAGGGTGGCTAAATTCCGAAAGGCTGACTTTGTTAAAATGGGGGAAATTTTGGAAAGGCACCTGGCAGGAATTCATCCACACTTGGATACATGCCAAAAATGGGAAATCATCAAGCTGGGGCTGGTGGAGGCTGCTGGATCATGTATCAAGACACAGAGCAATAAGGGTAGGGTCAATAAACCAAGCTGGTTGAATTAGGAGGTCTTGGAAGGGGTGAGGACAAAAGAAGCAGCATTTAGGAGGTTCAGGAAAGCTGGGAAGGGGGAGGACAGGCAAGTGTATGTAAAGAGGTCCAAAGAGGTAACCAGACTAGTCAGATTAGCCAAAGCTTCCAGTGAGCTATGACTGGCAAAGGGCATCAAAGATGGGAAAAAGGACTTCTTTAGGTACATAAGGGAGAGAAGGAGCTGCAAAGACCAGGTAGTGAGGATTAGGAAGGACAGGGGGTGGAAGGAGAAAGGGTGGGGCAGGCAGACACTAAATGAGTATTTCTGTTCTGTATTCATGAAAGAGAAGGGTGGGCAGCTACCTCAGGGTATGGGGAAGATGGGCAAGATGGGAGGGGGTGACAGACGAGGTAATTACAAAGAGCAGGGTGCTGGAGGGTCTGAAGGCTCTGAGGGTGGATAAAGCACTGGGACAGGACGGCATTCACCCTATGGTGCTGAAGGAACTGATGAAGGTCCTGGCGGGGCCACTTGCAGACTTGTTCGATATCTCCCTGGACACAGGATGCGTACCACAAGACTGAAGGATGGCTCACAAGGTGCCTCTCCACAAAAATGGTCCAAAGGATAAACCACGCAATTACAGACCAGCAAGCCTCACATCCATTGTGGGGAAACTAATGGAGACAATCCTGAAAGAGAGGTGGGTGACCTTTATGGAAGACAATGGACTCTAGGACTGTCAACAACATGGGTTTGTCTCAGGGAGACTCTGCTAGACCAACCTAGTTGAGTATTATGACTGGGTGATGAGGGAACTGGACAAGGGCCATGCAGTGGATGTCCTGTATTTGGACTTCAGCAAGGCCTTTGATTCGGTGCCTCTTGGGAAGTTGGGGGGAAAGGTGGAGTATGTGGGGGTGGGGACAATGATGGTGAACTGGATTGTGCAATGGCTGAAGGGGAGGCAGAAAAGGGCAGTGGTGGGGGAGAACTCTCATCACCCAAGGGCTGTGATGAGTGAGGTTCCACAGAGCTTGGTACTAGGCCGGTGCTGTTTGGGATTTTCATATTGGATATCTTGCTGGCATCAGGAGTAAGATCACTCTGTTAATTAATTATATCAAAATAGAGGTGGTGATGGATGACATAGTAGGGTGGCAAGGGCTACAGGATGACCTAACTAAATTGGAGGAGTGGTCAGAAACATGGCAGTTTGGGTTCAATGCTAAGAAGTGCAAGATACTGCTCTTCAGAGCAAGAAACCCTGGGAGGAGCTACCAGTTGGGAGGGGTTCAGTTAGGTACCACAGAGGAAGAAAAGGATATAGAAGTGGTTATAATGGGGAATATGAACAATTCAGCTCAGTGCAGGACACGGGCAGCTAAAGCCAACAGGATGCTGGGATGTATTGTGAGAGGAATCTCCTCCAGAAGGAGGAAGGTGATCCTGCCTCTGTACAGGTCACTGGTCAGACCACACCTGGGGTACTGCGTGCAGTTCTGGCGCCCATTTCTGAAGAAGGATGTCAGATTACTGGAGGAAGTACCGCACAGGGCAACAAAGATGATCCATGGTTTAGAGGACAGACTCTATGAGGACAGGCTGAGGGAGTTGAATATGTACTCACTGGAGGAGAGACGGGATCAGGGGGGTATGATTGAGACCTTTAAATACATGATGGGGATAAACAACACAGTTACAGAAGAGGTATTTAAGTTCAGTAGGGGAAGGGACATGAGAGGGCATGGTCTCAGATCGGAGGGGGGAAGATATAGGAGAGATGACGAGACATTTTTTCACAAAGAGGGTGGTGGCTAAGTGGAATGCTCTATCCGAAGAGGAGGTATCCTGTAGGATGGTGGACAGTTTTAAAAGGGGACAGGGTGGGGGGGTAAATGCAAGGGAGGGAGGAGGGCAGTTGCAATGTAGGGAGCTAGCTGCACATTCGAGCAGACTTGATAGACCATGAAGCTTGTTTCTGTTGGCAGATTCATATGTTTGTATGTTCATATTTAAGCATTCACTCATAATTTCGCTAATTTCCAATATTTTGACTCCAAACTTTCAACATAGCCATTTTATCCACACCACCTCATAAATGTGACGTGTCATTTTTACAATCCTGGATGAGATGTGTTTTCACACCTCTGGTGAGAAATGACATTTCGGCCAATATACTATAAATGTTGCATGTTAAGTCTATGAGGCGAATCTTAAAACAAGGATCTTCAAAAGTTGTGGACAAATTTAAAAAAAAATTGTTTACCAAGCAACAAACGTTTGGCATTGACAAATGCTTGTTTGAACAGGCAATGAAGTTAGGGTTTCAAAGTGACTTGCAACTTTTAAACAAAGTAATTTAAAGATCTCAGGGGCCATTCTCAAAAGGATCCGCATGGCGCAAGGTGACTTGGGGCCAACATGAATGATGGAAGTAGCACCTTTGAGACCAGAGCCATTCTCAAAAGCAGCCTGTGATAACACGCAGGCTGCTTGTGCCAAAGGGAACTTGCAGCATTCTTGCGTCAAAAATTGGGCTGCGATATGGAGCAAGGGGGTTTACGGCAGCCGCAGGGGCCTATTCTCAAAGGGCAGCTGCCACATCCCCTAATTTAGTATTCTTAAAAAAAAAAAACAGAGGACAAATAATGTCAAAGTACATTTACAGCCAGGGGCTGGTGTAAGTGTACCTCAGCATCCTCTGGGGGTTGCGCCAATGTGCCACCAGCCCATCCCCCTAGATCATGTATCTCCCCCAGCCCTGATCCCTGAAATTGATGTTACTGTATCCCTGGTGGGCTAGTGGACCCCCAAGCCCTGATCCCCAAAATTAATATTAATGTATCCCTGGTTGACTGGTGGCTTCCCCATCCCCAATCCCTAATAGTATTAGTTGAATAACCTCATTGGGCTAGCGGACCCCCCCCTAGAGCCCTGATCCCCCTGTTATGATAAATTACCATATCAGTGGTGGTCCAGTGGCTCTCCGAGCCTGATCCCCATGACGCCGCATCCCAGACATACCTGGTGGTCTAGTGGACCCCCCACCTGGCAGTGCCATACCACCCTGCTCCTCCTGACCAGTACCCAGCTGGCGACTGGCACAGCCCACTTCTTACCACCTTGGCCAACCACCAACTGAGCTCTGCATGAGCATGTACTGTAAACAGTATGCACTCAGTGAATGACAGCAGCTGATAATTTCCCTTCATGAAATCCTCACAAAGCGACCTCACTCTTCCAATTGATGTAGTGCGATGTGGTGTGATTTGTGAAACCACATGCTGTGCTTCTCTGGCAAAGGCAGCTCTGCATCACAATGGGCATCACAATGGGTGAATATCTGGAAGGTCACGTGGAGTGCATGAGGCTGAAAAAAAGTGTTTTTGCACATGTTTCCTCACTGCACTCTGCTGCTATCTGCAGTTGGAAGACAAGTGAGCTGAGGTAGTAGGTGTCGTAGTTTTGCTGTCAGGATAGTGTAGGTGCACTGCAGCCCATTAGTGTAGGCCACCAGTGTTTCCACAAATTATTCTTGTCTGACAAGGTTTTTTTTATGAATCACTGAAAACCACACCCATACTCTATAACATAAATCCCTAATACCCATATCACCTTTCCTCCCCTGCCTTTCTGTTCCTCCCCTTCCTCGTCACTGTAGTTCTACATAACCCTCCTTCCCTCATACCTCAAATCCATGAACTGACGTGAGACTCTAATTTTATGAAATCATTCAAATCTACTGATGACTGTACTAAACTAGTTTTCACATCTTATTTATAATTTATAATGCTATGTATGCTCTCCTGCAACATGGAATGTGGTTCCGGTACCTCATGTTATTTCTATTGCAATGTATGGCCCACTTCCACACTATGTGTGCCTGACCATTGCCTTGTACTATTCTGTTATCTGTATTTCTTTTTTTTCCACACCACCTCATGCCTGAGGTGCGAATCTGCAGTATAGATTGAAGTTTCCCTGTATGTGTTGCTGCGTTTCTCTCTGCTACTTGCCATCCTGTGGCCCAGGTCATGACTGAAAATGGTCCTCTGGATCAGTGCACTTACCTGGTAAACAAAGACATAAATAAATAAATAAAACAAAACATAATTCCCAATGCAAGGCATCAGTGGTATGCAAATCACCGTGCAAGGCAGACTGACAAGACTTCTCCAGAACTGACATTGCCTTTTAATTAGGCTAGTACATCTCCCCCAAAATGGATATTTTATCTATCTGAGCATCATTTTATGGATCTGACGCCACTACTCTTCCTGCAAACTGTCTCTTTGGTATGCTGTCTCTGAGTGAACAAAATGCTCAGTGTCTAGGGGTTTTCACTTAGTCCCACAAAACATGATGGGTAGTAAGGTAAACATTGAGGTACAGTGCTCAACAGAGGGCAGGACAGGGGTAAATGGAAAAATAGACAAGGGCAAAAAGTGCAGGCATGGGGGAAAAAAGGATAAAGCCAACATTAAATGGAGGGCAATGAGTACCAAGGCCCGTAGTCTGGGAAACAATCTTCCTGAGCTAGTAGCCTTGATGGAAGATGAACACTTGGAAATTGTGACAGTCACAGAAACATGGTACTTGGGGAACCATGACTCGGATGTCAACATACCAGGGTACACAGTCTACAGAAGGGACAGGGAGGGGAAAAGAGGAGGTGGAGTTGCTCTATACATAAGGGAAGGGATCAAAACTATAGAACAAAAAAGTAAAGGGGAGGAAAAGAGGCACCCTGGGTCACCTTGGAGACAGGGAATGGCATCACAATCTGCACAGGGGTTGTATATAGACCCCCAGCTCAACGAGAGGAAATGGACAAGAAAATGATAGAAGACATTCTCAAAATGGCTGAAAAAGGGGAGATACTATTAATGGGGGACCTGAATATGCCAGATGTTAACTGGATGACATGTAATGCAGCCACATCCAAGAGCAGGGTCATTCTCAATGCCCTGCAGGGGGCAGGCCTTAGACAGCTAGTGTTGGAACCCACTCGGGAGGAAGCAATACTAGACCTGGTACTCTCAAATGGAGAGAGGATAACAAATTCAGAAGTCAGTAGACATCTTGGGACAAGCGACTACTGCACAGTGTGCTTCTCAATAGGCACAACCATGGAGACAAGCCATACAAAAACAAGCAAACTGGAGTTTAGAAGGGCTGACTTTGGCAAAATGGGTGAATATCTGAGGAATATACTAGCAAATGGCCAAAAAGGAGGGGTGGGAGAACAATGGAGAAAAATCAAAACTGACATCATAGAGGCAACAAGCCTTTGTGTGAAACAGATAAAGAAAACAAAGTGGAGTAAAAAACCACTATGGTTCTCAAAAGAGGTGGTGGGGAAGGTTAAGGAGAAAAAGGCTGCATTCAAAAAGTATAAGGCATCACAGAAGGAGCACCACAGGGAACTGTATTAATTAAAGCAGAAAGAAGTGGGGAAGGCAGTCAGAATAGCAAAAGCCCAAACTGAGGGAAAAATAGCCAAGTCAGTTAAGAAGAGGGATAAAACCTTTTATAGGTACATTAGCGAGCATAGAAAGGTTAAGAGAGGAATAGTGAAGATTAATAAGGGAGAGGGGAGGTGGGCAGAGGGAGACAGTGAAAAGGCAGAGATACTGAATGAATACTTTTGTTCAGTATTCACAAAAGAAGATGAGGAGGAGTTACCTAAACCAGACAATAGAAGCACTCTGGGAAGGGGGGTTGACACCAGTCCATTTACAGAAGAAAGAGTCCTGAAAGAACTCCTGAAACTCAAGGTGGACAAAGCAATGGGGCCTGATGGGATTCACCCCATAATCCTAAAAGAACTAAGGGAGGACCTAGTGACACCACTGACCAAACTTTTTAACAAATCATGGAAGGATGGGGTGGTACCTGAGGACTGGAGGGGGGCAGATGTGATCCCTTCACAAAAGTGGGAGCAAGGCAGAAGCAGGAAACTACAGACCTGTAAGTTTGACCTCAGTGGTAGGGAAAATGATGGAATTACTTCTGAAAGAAAGAATTGTTGAGTACCTAGAGGCCAGTGGGGCACAGGACCCAAAGCAGCATGGATTTACAGCAGGAAGGTCATGTTAGATGAATCTAATAGATTTCTTTGTCTGGGTGACCAAAGTAATAGACCAGGGAGGGGCTGTGGATATGGTCTACCTAGACTTTAGCAAGGCATTTGACACAGTCCCGCACAAAAGATTAATAATCAAGTTAGCCAGCTTGGGAGTGGGTCCCAGGGTGGTAACCTGGGTTGCAAACTGGCTGCACAACAGGACACAGAAGATAATAGTGAGTTGAACACATTCCGAAGAAAGGGGGGTCACTAGTGGAGTACCTCAGGGCTCAGTACTGGGTCCAGTCCTCTTTAACATCTTTATAGATGACATTGCAGAGGGTCTGGAGGGAAAGGTATGCCTCTTTGCAGATGATACAAAGATCTGTAACAGAGTTGATACACAAGGGGGGGTAGAAAGGATGAGAAGGGACTTGGCAAGGTTGGAGGAATGGTCAGACATATGGCAACTTAGATTCAATGCAAAGAAGTGCAAAGTAATGTACCTGGGAAACAAAACCCAGGAGAAGAGTACACAATAGCAGGGGAGATACTAACAACAACAGAAATGAGCAGGACTTGGGGTAGTTATATCAGATGATCTAAAGGTGGGTAAGCAATGTGAGACGTCAGTAAGGAGAGCCAGGGGGATACTGGGATGCATAGGAAGGGGCATCACAAGTAGAAAAAGGGAAGTGGTTATCCCTCTGTACAGACAGTTGGTGAGACCCCATCTGGAGTACTGTGTGCAGTTTTGGAGACTTCATCTACCCAAGGACATAGACAGGATGGAAGCAGTCCAGAAGAGGGCAACTAAAATGGTGCAGGGTCTGCATCAGAAATGTTATGAAAAGAGACTGAGAGAGCTTAATATGTATACCCTTGATGAAAGGAGGGACAGGGGGGACATGATAGAAACGTTCAAGTACCTCAAGGGAATCAACAAAGTCCAGGAGGGTAGCATCTTTCAGAAAAATAGATGTGTAAGTAAAGGGGACACAATTTAAAGATAGAGGGGAGACGGCTCGGGGATAATGTGAGGAAATCTTTTTTCACTGAGAGAGTGGTGGATGCATGGAACTGCCTTCCTGGGGAGGTTGTTGGGGCTAAAACAGTGGGGGAATTCAGACATGCATGGGACAGACACAAGGCAATTGTAGTGGGGGGTGGCAGGAAGTAGGCTGTTGGTTAACTAGAATCTGAAGCTTATCCAGAAGGTAGGGAAATGTGCAGACTGGGTGGGCCAAGTGGTCCTTATCTGCCGTCAAAGTCTATGTTTCTATGTTATCTGAGACACTGACTGCAATACATCGAGGAGTCCCAGCATGATAAAACGTGTGTTTGCCCTTCTCAATCTCTACTTAATCCAATGTTTTAGCCATTTCAAAAGGCAATCTCTTCTGACAAAGCTTTGTCACTCTGCTTTGCACAAAGATGTACATACTCATGATGCCTTGAATGGGGGCTGAGTCTCATGTGTGTGATGTAGGAGAGATGCACAAAACCCAAACTATTTGGATGTTCCTACTTTCTTTGCATCTATTTAGGGATACTACAGTATGCAGTATTCTTTTCGTGGAGTACTTCAGTTCATGAAAGGGGAAGGTTGGAGCGCTGTTGAAGGAGGACCAGGACCCAGGAGGTCAAACTAGTTCTGATGTCTCATTATGAGGATTATCAGAAGGCAATCAACTTGTAAAAAGGCAGAATTTCTGTCTAGGGAGATGGCTGCTAGGAAGAACTGACCAGTTCAGCTCTTTAAGACTGTGGATAGGCTTCTTCATCCAGCCTGTCTGAAGCCCATGAGAACATTTTCACTTACAAAATTCAAGGAGTTTGCTCAGTTCTTCTTGCACAGTGTGTCCTCTATTAGGGCAAGGATCACTCAAAGTGGGCTAATACAGCCCAGTGGAAGATAGCCTTTGAGTCAGGGATGCAGTCAGTGGTCTTTGGGGAAGTTTTGATCAGTGACGATTGGAAAAGGTGTACAAGGTGTGTCCAACATTTTGTAATCTGGATCCAGACATAGAAACATAGAAACATAGAAACATAGACTTTGACGGCAGATAAGGACCGCTAGGCCCATCTAGTCTGCCCATTTCCCTACCTACAGGATAGGCCGCAGATCCTAGTTAACCAACAGCCTTTATCTTCCTGCCCCCCACAAGAATTGCCTTATGTCTGTCCCATGCATTCTTGAATTCTCCCACAGTTTTAGACCCCACAACTTCCTCAGGAAGGCTGTTCCATGCATCCACTACCCTCTCTGTGAAATAATACTTCCTCACATTGCCCCTGAACTGCCCTCCTTCTATCTTTAAATTGTGTCCCTTGTTCTTAAAGTCTCTTTTTCTGAAAGATGCTACCCTCTTGGACTTTGTTGATTCCTTGAGGTACTTGAAAGTTTCCATAATGTCCCCCCTCTCCCTTCTTTCCTCAAGGGTATACATATTAAGCTCCTTTAGTCTCTCCTCATACGGCTTCTCTTGCAGACCCTGCACCATTTTAGTTGCCCTCCTCTGGACTGCCTCTATCCTGTCAATGTCCTTGCGGAGATGGGGTCTCCAGAACTGGACACAGTATTCCAGATGGGGTCTCACCAACTGTCTGTACAGAGGGATAACAACTTCCTGTTTTCTGCTGCTGATGCCTCTCCCTATACATCCCAGTATACCCCGGCCCTCCCTACTGCCTTCTCACATTGCTTGCTAACCTTAAGGTCATCTGATATGATTACCCCAGGTCCCTTTCCTGTTTGTTGTTACTAGCTCCCCACCCATTGTGTATTCTTCCCTGGGTTCTTGTTTCCCAGGTGCATTATTTTGCACTTTTTGCATTGAATCCTAGCTGCCATACATCTGACCATTCCTCCAACCTTGCTAAGTCCTTTTCATCCTTTCCACGCCTCCTTGTGTATCAACCCTGTTGCAGATCTTTGTGTCATCTGCAAAAGGCATCTTTTCCTTCCAGTCCCTCTGCAATGTCACTGATGAAGACATTAAAAGGACTGGACCCAATACTGAACCCCGCGGTACCCCACTAGTAACCGCCCTTTCTTCAGAGTGGACTCCATTTACAATTACCTTCTGTGTCCTGTTGTCCAGCCAATGTTTTACCCAGGCTACCACCCTGGGACCCACTCCCAGGCTGGTAAATTTGACTATCAATCTTTTGTGTGGGACTGTGTCAAATGCCTTGCTAAAGTCTAGGTAGGCCATGTCCACAGCCCCTCCCTGGTCTACTACTTTGGTCACCCAGTCAAAGAAATCTATTAGATTAGTCTGACATGACCTTCCCGCTGTGAACCCATGCTGCCTTGGATCCTGTGCTCCACTGACCTCTAGGTACTCAACTATTCTTTCCTTCAGAAGTGACTCCATCCTTTCCCTACCACAGAGGTCAGACTGACAGGTCTGTAGTTTCCTGCCTCTGTCTTGGTCCCACTTTTGTGAAGGGAATCACATCCGTCTTCCTCCAGTCCTCGGGTACCACACCATCCTCCCATGATTTATTAAAAGAGTAGCCAGTGGTTTCACTAGTTCCTTCCTTAATTCTTTTAGAATTCTGGGGTGAATTCCATCAGGACCCATTGCTTTGTCCACCTTCAGTTTTAGGGTTCTTGCAGAACCCTTTCTTCTGTGAAGGACTAGGATCGACCCCCTATCAAGAGTGCTTCTGTTAATTGGATTAGGCACTTCCCCTCCTCTTTGTGAATACTGAGCAGAAATATTTGTTCAGTATTCCTGCTTTTCACTGTCCCCCTGCCCACCCACCGTTCATTCTATTCAGCCTCACTATCCCTCCTTTGTCTTTTTACTCGCTGATGTACCTATAAAGGTTTTATCCCCTTCTTAACTGAGTTGGCTATCTTTTCCTCAGTTTGGGCCTTTGCTATTCTGACTTCCTCCCTGCTTCTTTCTGCCTTAACTGGTACAGCGCTCTGTCCTGCTTCTTCTGTGTTTCCTTATACTTCTGGAATGCTATCTTTTCTTCCTGACTTTCACAGCCACCTCTCTTGAGAACCATAGTGGCTTTTCTTTCGTTTTGATTTGTTTATTTGCTTCACACAAGGCTTGTTGCATCTGTGATGGCAGTTTGATAATTCCCCATTGTTGCTCCACACCTCCTTCTAGCCTGTTTGCTAGTGCTTTTCTGAGGCACTCTCCCATCTTGCCAAAGTCAGCCCTCCTAAAGTCCAGTACCTCACTTTTGTATGGCTTGACTCTGTAGCTGAGTTTAACGTGAACCACACTGTTTGATGGTCACTTGTCCCCAGATGGCAACCTACTTCTAGATCTGAGATCCTCTCCTGCCCCGTTTGAGAGTATGAGGTCTAAGATTGCTCCCTCACAGTGGGTTCAAACTAGCTGTCTAATGCCTGCCACCTGTAGGGCATCAAGAATGGCCCTGCTCTTGGATGTGGCTGCAGCAAATGTGCTCCAGTTAACATCTGGCATATTCAGGTCTCCCATCAACAGTATATCCCTTTCTCTGCCATTCTAAGAATGCCTTCCATCATATCCTTGCCCATTCCTTCCCCTGACATGGGGGTCTGTACACAACCCTGTGCAGATTGTAGTGCCCTTCCAGTCTCCAAGGTGACCCACAGTGCCTCCTCTCCTCCTGTTTACTCTTTTGTTCAGTTGCTTTATCCCTTCCTTTACATAGAGAGCTACTCCTCCCTCTTCTCCCTTGCCTGTCTCTCCTGTAGGTTATGTACCCTGGTATGTTAACATCCCAGTCATGGTTCTCTGTGTACCATGTTTCTGTGACTACTACGATATCCAGGCATCCCTCTTCCATTAAGGCCACCAGCTCAGGGAGCTTGTTGCCCCAGACTACTGGGCATTGGTACTCATTACCTCCATTTCCTGATGGCACACCCCTTGCCCCATCTCTGTCCTTCTTGCCTTTGTCACCTTCTCCATTTACCCTGCCCTTCTCCCTATCGACACCTCCATGTTGGTGTTTGCCACACTTACTACCGTGATTGTTTGGGGGCTGGGGTTTTCCTGCTCCCCTTTCCAGTGCCTCCCCCTTGGCTAGTTTAAAAGCTTGCCAATGAAGCATTTAAACTATCACCTAGGATCCTGGTTCCCTCCTGTAGAGATGCAGCCCATCATGCCAGTATAGGCTTGCATCACTCCAGGTGGACCCCAGTCCCAATGAAGCCAAATCCCTGAGCTCCACACCAGTTTTTCAACCACTGATTGAATCCCACGGTATGGAACATCCTAGCCTCTCCTATACCATAGATGGGTAGCACCAAGGTTACCGTGCGTGCTACTTGACTAAGGCCCCTCCCCAATTCCACAAACTCTTCCTGCACTTCTCTAATCCCTTTCTTAGCCAGGTCATTTGTCCCTAGGTGGACAATGACATCCAGCTCCCTCCCCTGTGCTGCTGCTCTGGCAATCCTGAGGATTCGATCCCTGTCCCTCCAAGCCATGGTGCCAGGCAGGCACCTTACCTCCCTCTCCCCTTCCTTGCCCAGTTCTACCTTCCTAACAATGGAGTCCCCACCAGGAGTTGTTTCCTTCCCCTGCAGGGTCCCCTGCCACCCTCCTGTGGGTCTCCTTGTGGAGGTTCCCAGCATCCTCCTTGGTCTCCACTGTGAGGTGCCTCCATAGAGGAACCACACTTTGCCAGAATGGCATAGGAATTGTGGAGAGGTACAACTGGAGGGATGCCTCTGTTCCACCACCCTCACCCTCCCTGAGCCCACTGTGGTCCAACCGCTCCTCTTTCTTGGCAACCTCTGAGGCAACGGCAATGGCACTGGTGGTCCCTGGATGGAAGAGGAGGTCCCACAAATCCTGGCCAACTCAGCCTGGAGATGAGCAACCTCCTCCCTCAGCCCAGAGAGGTGCCTGCAGATGGGACAACACCGCATCCTCCAGAACATCTCCCGAAGACTGCTGCTCCACAGCCACTGCACTGACCACTCCAATCATGTCTTATTTCTGACCCTTAACTGTTTGCAATCTACTCTTTCGTCCTGTTTTTTCTCTCTCTCCTTACTTTCTGCCTGTGTGCCCTTTAAGCTCCTGATTGTCCTGTTCTGAGACAAGAATATCCTATATTTCTCAGTAGACCACTTACTTGTTCAGAGGCAGACCTCCAGCAGCTAGAGGGGGCCGGAGAGCTACTCTTGCCCTTCTAGGATGGTGGGTCCTTGGTGGTTCTGTGATCACTCACTTACTGCCCCTAAACAGGAAGTTCCTGTTGTCAGTCAAATCCTGTGCCTATAAAAATAGAACTAGCTTTGGGTGGAGGGGGAAGGAGGGCAATATAGTCCCAGCAGAGAAGTTCAGTCACACAGCAGTCCTTTCTCTTGGTGTCTTCTGCCAAGCTATTAGCAGAACCTTTCTAAGGCAGTCTTTAAATGTAGCTTTCTTCTAGCTAAGCCACTCCCCCTACTTACCAGATCTTTCTACAAGTAATTTAAACCTCACAGCAGTTAAATCCTTTCAGTCACCTGAGATTTACACCGAGATGACTTTTCAGTTACCCATTCAGTTCAGTTAACCCAAACACACACTTTTTTTTGTTTTTGTTTTGTATGTTAGTTTTTTACCCTAAATTAAAGGTCCAAATGCAAAAGTTCTTCTACTTTAGTCCCAGCAGAGAAGTTCAGTCACACAGCAGACCTGACGAGATTACTCATGAGTTGAGTTGGACATTTGGGCCTGGTGTTTGCCGACATGGTCTGGTACTCCTTGTCAAAGGGGGTGTTCCCAGCATACCTCTCAACTGTCCCTGATTTTCAGGGACATCCCTGATTTTGCCTAAAAATGTTCCTCTGTCCCTTGTGAAATTTGTGTTCTTATGACTGAACACTGGAGATTGTATGCAAAAATAACGTCAAATATTAAAGTTACAGACTTCTTGTTCTTCAGAAAATGCATCTTAGACCAATCCCCTTATTCTGTCAGCTTTCTGGGTGAATATTACCAATGTTTAAGATGTGTCCTTGATTTGGGGTCTTTGTTCCAGATTTTTTTAAGCCCTGCCCCTGATTTATGAGACATGAGGTTGAGAGGTATGGTTTGCAGTGCTGCTGAAAAGTCCACTGGTGAAATCTCTTCTGAAGAAGTCAACTTTGGACCCGGACATCCTGCTGAATTATTGACCTGTCTTTAATCTCTCCTTCCTGGGAAAGGTTAGTGAGACGGTTGTTGCACTACAGTTTAAGGCACATCTCGCAGTCTTTCACATCTTTGAGCCTCTCCAATCTGGATTTAGGTCCATGCATAGCACAGAAACTGCACTAGTTAGGGTGCACAATGACCTACTCAGGGTGAGAGATAGAATAGTCAGTTCTCATCCTCCTTGATCTATCAACAGCGTTTTACACCGTGGATCATGGGCTGCTTCTGGACCAGCTCAGGGAGTATGCAAAGCTTGCCAGCAAAGTCATCTGCTAGTTCAAGTCCTATCTCAGTGACAGGACTCAGGGGGTAGTGTTGGAAAGGTTTTCCTCATGCCCAGTGGCTCTATCCTATGGCATACCCCATGGTTTGGTTCTGTCACCCATGTTGTTCACGGTGTACATGCTACTCCTGGCTAATATCATTAGGCAATATGGGCTTGGGTTTCATTTCTATGCTGATGATACCCAACTCTACATGTCTTTTGCACCTGCAACATTAGGTACAGTTAATGTGCTTAATAAGTGCCTGGCCAAGATCCAAGACTGGATATCATCAAGCTGGCTCAAACTGAGCCCAGAGAAAACATGAGGGCTTTAGTGACTGAGTCGGACCATGGGGGGGGGGGGGTAACAACTGGTGAGAGGGAGACCAGGCTTTAGCTGCCCTTCTTGGCTTTTAGCTGCCACAAAGATGAAAAATCTGGGATTTATTCTGGACAAGGGGCTGACACTGAAGGCTCAGGTATTGGAAGTAGTCCCCAATGACTTTTTCCATCTGCAGAGCATAAGACAGATTAAGTCTCTTATCCCTCCTGGTGATCTGGCCACACTGGTTCATGCGTTCGAGACTTTGAGGCTTGATTACTGCAATGTTGTTTATTTGGGGTCAATTGAGGTATGCTGCAGCACCTGCAGCTGTTGCAGAACACAGATGTTCAGTTGTTGATGGGCCTTCTGAGGTCCTTTAATGTCTCCCTGTCACTGCGTAACCTGCACTGGCTGCTGGTAAAGTAGCTCATCTCATTTAAAGTGGGACTACTAACTTATAAATCCCTACATGGGCTGGGCCTGGGCTGCTTGGTTAAGTTCCTGCATCCTCATGTACCTGTGTGTCCTCTCTGTTGTGTGGGGGGGGCCTCCTGGTAGTTCCTAAGGTAAGGCTCAGGACCTTGGGGGACCAAACTTTTGAAGTTGCAGGCCTGGTCCTCTGGAATTCCTTGCCCAGAGCTTTGAGGGAGGTCACCTTTGTGGAGGCCATTAAGTGGTGGTTGAAAACTTTTTATTTCAGTAGGCATTTGATGTGAATATTTGACAACATTGTTACCCTCATTGCATAATTGTATTTAATAACTGATGTACTGAAATATTCTGTCATTATATGGTTTTTAGTCAGGACGTATAAGCTGATATTAAGTTTGAATTGCATCTCTATATAATTACAACGGTGCACTGAGCCTCCAGGGAAGGGTGTCATATATGAAAAAAGACTATTACTACTTCTATCTGCAAGCTTCCTGTTTGGTATGCTAACTCTGTGTGCAATAAATGCTCAATTTCCATGTCCTGTGTGACTTGCAATGAGGATGAACGGCATTAAGTGACTGGAGCTAGGCACACTGGAGTACAGTAGGCGTCTAAAGAAGAGGATGAAGTTTGGAGTGACTAAAGCTATGCAACAAAACACAAAAGCTGCAATCATTTTGGACAAATAAATAAAGACAGACTTACTTTTAAAGCAGATTAAACCATCCCGTGAATTTATTGTGAAATAAAGCCACAGCAAGCACAAATGCTCAGCGCTTCACATCGAAAATGTGACGCTTCATCTGAGGCACTGCCTGACAGGAGCTAAATGTGTCTTTATTTATACAGTACATCTTTTCCAAAAAGTAAGGAAATACATTGCAAGCAACTACATTAATGCATGTGTTAGGGTTGAAGAACAATTTGTCAAAGTCAAATATGTTTGCTTGCACACTGTTACAGAAGAGTTATACAGTAGAAGTCACTTAATTGGGATGCAGGTGATCGAGATGTCCACTTTATTGGACTGTCCTACTGTGAACCGATTAGAAACATAGAAACATAGAAATGTGATGGCAGAAAAGGACTGACAGGACCACCTAGTCTGCCCATTTGTTTAACTATCTGCTAGGACAAGTAATCCCCTGTGTCTGTCCCATACCCTTTTGAAGTCTTCCATTGTTGCTTCACCAATAAACTCCTCCAGGAGCCTATTCCACTTATCCACCACCCTCTCTGTGAAATAGTACTTCCTAATGTTACCCTTGAACTGTTCCCTCTCAATCTATAACCCATGCCCCTAGTCCTCTGATTCCCTTTCAGCTGGAAGATGCTTCCCACTGGCACCTGGTTTATACCCTTAAGGTAACTGAAGGTCTCAATCATGTCCCCCCTCTCCCTCCTCTGTTCCAGGGAGTACATTCTCAGTTTTCCCAACCTTTCCTTGTAGGACAGGTGGCTGAGTCCCTTAACCATCTCCATTGCCCTCCTGTGAACTCACTCCAGCCTCCCCACATCCTTTCTAAGGTATGGCCTCTAGAACTGGACCCCATACTCCAAATGCGGTCTAACTAGATGGGTGTAGAAGGGTACTATGAGCTCCCTCTTTCTACTAGTAATCCTTCTTTCAATGCAGTCCAGCATTCTGTTGCCCCTAGCCACTGCTCCCTCACAGTGCCTTTCTACCTATAAGTCCCTCGATATAGTGATGCCTAGGTCCCTTTCCTGTTCTGTTACTTCCAGGTCTCGGCCCCCCCATACAGTACCCCACCCTCTGATTCCTGTATCCAAGATGCATGATCTTACACTTACATTAAGTTCTAGGGCATGCCATTGTGTCTTAATGGGGATGGAACTCACCCACACACGAAACAGACCAGCTGCTCAATCTCTTCTAAGATTACTCTCTACTCACTGCAAGTTTGTTAAAAATTTATGTCAGAATAAGTCAGACCCAAAGGAGAGCAAAGGCAACAGCAATCCATTATTTACTAGAGGAATAGGGGAGGGTATGTTTACTGTTAGTTAACAAAGGAATCAGGCAGGGCATGGGTTCTGCATTTCCTAATCTACCCCAATCAACAACAAATTCTGGTCAGATCCACCATGGCTGCATAATAAAGCTAGTGAAGTTGTGTGGAATTGTTTAGGAGGTATGGAGAAACAACACAATGATTTGTAAGTAGTAAGATTTGTTTTAGTTTCTGTTCCAAGGAAGGCATACACATTATTAGGAAAATATATGGAGGTGTACATTTTAATGGAAGGAATAGGAAGCTTACAAAAGAACCCCAGAGCAAATGCCACTGATGTATGTGTTATCCCAGATGATATTGGCCAGAGAGACAAATTTTAAAGAAAACACAATTGCACATATCCCAATAATGCAAAGCATCAAAGGAAACTTATGCAAATCCCCATGATGGCACAGAAGGTGGCAGTAATGGCTGGCATATGTTCAGCCTTGGGATTATTTACATAGCTTCTTTTTTTTATTTATTTATTTTTAAAGAGAAACAGGGTTTTTGTCCATGAGGTGATGTAAGTTATATTTAAGCAATGTGTTGATGTCAGGAAGTCAGTTGTAATGATGATGGACTGTTAGAAAAAATGTGATAATAACTTTCAGAGGGGGTCGCTTTTGATAAGGGCAAGATAGTTATGCTTGTGATAATGGAGATATTAGGAAAGTATGAGGTCTATGCAGAAGTGGAGTACACATATGCACAGTTTCATAAGTATGTGATCAGAGTACAGGCAAATGTGATATGCAGGTTTGTTTTAGAAATAGGTAAAAATAGCGATACATGCAATTAATAAAAAGATAGATAATTACATAGACATATAGACAGAGAGAGAGAGACACACAGACAGACAGGCAGAATAGGAATGGCAGTGAAGTATTGAAGTGAAACCAACCCCACGGCCACCCACAGTCATGGACAGGCATTGGGGTGTGCTTTTGGGTCATTGCCATAACGCTCACGCCATTTCACCTCACCTCACCCTACTCTGCTGACACAGACAAGAGTAGAGATGTACCTTGGGCTTTTTAAACTTTACACTCACCCCGTTCCATAAGGAAATATGCTAAAATGGGTACAATATAAGAGAATGGAGTGAACTTTGGGGCTGAAGAGTCAAAGGCACACCTTGATACCTGTCACTGGCTGCAGGGTGGGGATGGGAGTGGAATGGCATAAGCATTACTGTTGACAATCCCAAGTCCCATGCCTGATGCCTGTTAATCCCTACAGTGCAGGGTGTTATGGTCAGAAAACCTAATGCCCTGGGCATTTCTTGGTATTTTCACTCCAAGTTTTCAGCATGGGCTTTTTGTGACCCCACCACATGAACAGTGACACTATCAGTTCATTAGCCGAAAGGAGATTTTGCACAGAAACTGTGCCATTTGGCACCACAGGTGCAAAAACACATTTTGAACAGGATGTAAAAAATGACAGCTGTACATTTCTTGCTTCAGTAACTGATCAGCACATCTGTTGCATGACCTACTTATTGACATTTGATATCTGCTATGCAATGTGCTGCTGCTATATCTGGGGAAGTACCTTTCCTAGGTTGCAAGAACAGCCTCAGAGGAACACACACACACCAGAACACAACTGCGAAATGATTAGATTTAAACAAGCACTATTTTCCATGTAAGACACAAGCAATTGAATCACAAGCACACACACACACACACACACACCAGAACACACCAGAACACAGCAGCAAAATGATTAGATTTGTCTACAAGCACCATCTTCTATGCAAGTTGGAGCACGAGGGGGAGGGGTTAAGACTGGAGATCAGTTATGGTCCATGATGTAACCACATGGTCAGAATATTAAATATTTTAAAATAAACATAAATGCAAAGTAACCATTTCAAGAAGAAAATGTAGACTGTGACACTTAACAGTTGTAGGGTATGTTAGTGCATCTGAACTTATTTGCTGCATATGCATCTCAATTGCTAAGGGGTCCTGACCATGTTAACCCTTCCTCAAGCCAAGCTAGCTACAGTATGTCTAGCAATAACAAGAATGGAAAGATTATGCATATCAAAACTTACTAATTATGCTGTACATACCCTAAGACTCAAAGTGTGTCTCATTTGGCTGCCATGATGTATGTGGTTAATTTGAAACAAAAGACAATGTAACAAGATACTGGTCTCTACCTGGAGCTATTAAACAATAGAGCAAACTGCACTCTGGGAAGATTGCCTAGGACAAGATGCAATAAAAAAACCCTGAATAGCAGGTTCCAGGGATTATAAAATCACCAGGAATGTTAGAAAAAACTCCCCTTCCCCACTCATTCACAGGTGTCAATCAATGTATTTTGTTAACCATGCTGTTTCATCTTCTTGCTTCCCTCATAGTAAAAATCTAAAACTACATTTGTGTTATTTTAAATGACTGATAAATGGCATGTCCAGGGGGATGGCAGCTCTGATAGTCAGTTGTTCCAATATGATAGATCCACCCCATGCCTCTCCCATGAAAATGAAAGCATAGTGCATGCAACAGACCTTAGGAACATCACATTTTTTAATATCAGCTCTGATCTTTTCAGTCTTACTTTTTCCTGGCTTAGTTTATAATATCAGTGAAAAGAAAGTAGGAAAAAAAAAACACCCAGCCTTTTGCTTCTGCAAGTAGTTGTTAATTGCAGCTGGTATATTGTAACTTGTGCAAGGCAACTCCTCCTACAACTTCCCTAACACAGACAAATGGCAACAGTGCTCGCTGATGTGTTAACATCCTGTTTCTAGTGTCCCTGATAAAATAACATAAAAATACAGTTGAGATTTTTTTAATGTATGCTCTGATCAGAATAGCTTCTAAAATCACCAATTGTTTTCTTGTTCAATGTTTTCTTCTCTCCTTTTACTGATAGTACAAAATGAGTCATAGCTATTTCTTCCAACAATACATGAAAGAACACCCTGTGATATATATATCACTGTTTTGCAAAATGTATCCCTTACAATGTGTTCTTATTTGCAAGACACCATATATTTATCCTAACAAATCTGTCCTACTGTCACATTCAAAACACTATCCCCTACCTATTTGCCACATATAAACTCAAATATATTGAAAAAAATTATAGCCACTTAATTATTATTCATTCCCCAGTCCCATTTACAACACTGCCATACATATATAATACATACTTCTCAAACTTAAAAGAAAAATACACTTCATCATTAAAGTCTATGTTTACCAAGTACTGTGCCCATGATTAAAATAATTTTGAACCCTCTCCCCAAAAAAAGTGCCCTCACATAAAACTGCATGTTTAACTATAAAGACAATGAAAAAATGTATTTCTAAATGCATTACTAAGACCAATGCTTTCAAAGTTTCAAAACTACTAAAAAGACAATCTATATATATATATATATATATATGTACATACACACATATCTATCTATCTATCTATCTATCTATCTATCTATCTATCTATCTATCTATCTATATTGAATATGGTAAACAAATATTGTTAATCCCAAAGCTGAACTTTATGTTTTTATTATATAAATGTTTAAACAAAAACATATGACTCTTTCAACATGAATCAGAATGCTGTGTCTATTGTTTTCCTTGGCAGCTGTAGTTTCAGCCACTCATTAATTACTCTTTCCTTCTGAGGCCCCAGGTAGCTCTGATAATCATTTGTTCCAATGGTTTTTAAGTCAATTTGAAGGCATTAAGTAACTTCTGTTCTCCTATTCCTTAATAAAATTCAGAGGCTCCACAACTCGATCACTCCACAGATGTGTTCTATTGCTTGGTCCAGGTCCCAAACTAGTGTGTCTTGTTACAACATGATAGATCCACCTCATGCCCCTCCCACATGAATCACAAAAAAAGGTGGGGTGGATCTTTAGGAGCTTCTCGGGTTGAGGTGGCGGTGGATCTTACTTACCCCAAAAAACTAATGCTACTTCCCACTGCTCAGGTTCCAGTTCTTGTACCACCCATTTAAGAAAGAAAATAGTACCCTGCAACCATTGACGAACATGAAAGCAGGGTTTGAGGGTGGAAAACATTTCTTGGAGGAGGGTAAGGTGGAGGAGACTATTTAGCAAACAAGCACTGTATGCCTGCAGATGCCCTTAAACTAGCCATCTACAGCTCTGTCACCTCTATCATTGACTACGGCCTTGCCATCTATGGCTCTGCCTCAACAAGTGCCCTCCACAGGATCTCAGTTTCTCTCAACAAAGCCTGTAGACTACTAATGGGTGCGGCCTGACAAACTCACACCTGTGGCCTCTATGCACAGGCCAGCTGGCTACCCCTACTCAGCAGAATACAATACCAGACCTGCTTACTTACCAAAAAGATTCTCCTCGGTCTCGTGCCACCTGGTGTTAGCTCACTCCTTACTACCTACAGTGGCACTCAACAAACACATGGTGCCCAATCTCTAACCTTTCAGGTTCCTAGATGTCGTACCTCCATGGGTCAGTGGCCCTTTATCTATAGAGCCACTCAATGGTTCAATTCCCTCAATAAAGAAGCACTTTCCTCTACTACACTTGGACCCTTCAAAAAGAATTTCAAACTTTACCTCACCTCTACCACTCTATGTGACTGCTTCTCTGAACAGAGATCTCTCTAAACACCTCCCAGCTCACTCATGTCTCACAGCCTGCCCTTTCCCAGTCTCATTCTGTCTGGCACCAGGCCTTCCTTGTGACTCCTTTCCTGCTTCACATCTCCACTGGTACAAGACATTTTCCACCACCATTGGACAGTGGCCCATTAGCCTGCCAACTTCCTCTCCCAGTCACATGCCTGCAATACTAACTGCGGGTGCCCTCTATCTCTTATTGTTACCACAGCCAGCTGCCTACTCAAGCTGCTCATTATATGAATATTATCTCAAAGTACATTATAACTGAGTATCTTTATTTTTCCTTTTAGTTGTTTTGGTTGTTTATTGTGCATTCTTTTACTACCTCTGTATGTATGTTGATCCTCATCCTTTGACGTGGAACCTTTGTAAACACGCAGTTTCTGCTCAAAGATATTTGTAATCCAAGAATTTAATAAATAAAAATTAAAAAATTTACACCTTCAGTCAGTTCCACTGACAGAAAACATGACATCACTCCTTTTGCACATGCAAAACACCTGCAGACTCCACCTACTGCAGCCATAAAAAGCACAAAGCTGGTGTATGCATTCGCCCCTTTGTGTTTGTGTCACTCATTCCTTTTGCAAAGTCAAGTGTTCCATTTTGTAGTGTGATCAAAGCAGCTGGGTGTGTGGATAGTGTGTAGGAGATGCCAACAGTGTTAGGCGGGAGCAAGCCATTAGTGCAGTTTAACAATAATACAGTGGGCTTCTGATATAGGGAATGGCCACTTAAGTGGGACGAAAAACCTGCCACTGGCTCATCCCAATTAAGCAGCTTCTGCTATGATACTGCAATTGTCATGACTGGGAAATTAAGAAGTTCACATATAACACTGTGTTTTCTTAGATTGTGACCTTGAATTTTCAAGACAGTAGTTTGTATTACTGAAGGAAAAGAACAGAGCCACTCCATGGAGTGCAGTGCACCATGGTAACCACCAAGCAACAAGAATAACAAACTGGTGCTACTACAGCAATCCATTCACAAACCAAAGTGGGATGCAAACTTCCAGTGCTGTGTAGTTTATTTAGTTGGATACAGGCAGCCAAGCAGAAGACAGACTTGGGGCCAGATATTCAAAACTTTGTGCCTAGCACAAAGCGCTTACCCTAGGATTGCGCCAGAATTGCACCAGCCCACCATATTCAAAAGGGGAAATAGCACTGGCACAAATAGATAATGTATGCAAGGGGGCAAAGTGCAGGACAAGAACATGTCTACAGGCACAATATCATTATATTCAAAGGAATAGTGCCATGCATGGCAACATTGTGCAACCGATAGCATGGTGCTAGTTACCGCTTATGAAAAGCATGTCTAAACTCAGGGCAAATCACAGAGGGGGGGCATGGACACTGCAGGAGACAAGATGGTGGTCAGAAATAATGCTGTGCTAGTGTACCTGATGGCAGCAATGCTGGAAGAGGAGGAAGAGAGGGACCAAGCCCTCCCTGGCCCACACCACAGGCCAAGGAGAAGATATGCTGCTTACAGAATATACAGGACCACAGTCTCATTAGAGACACTGACTGATGACCACCTTGTGGGCTGGTACCAGGATGAACAGGGTCATTTGAGGCTGCTGTGTGAGCTCCTGCATGAGCAGTTGTAGCCCAACACTAGACGCAGCCATGCCATGACAGTAGAGGAAAAGGTGATGGCTGCAATCTGCTTTCTATCCACCAATACCTTCCAGACACCGGTCAGAGATACCATCGGCGTATCACAGTTGGCCACCTTGCACCTCCTAACCCAGTTCCTGGATGCCTTCCTGCCACACACTGGTGAATTCATAATATTCCCCCAGCAAGGCAGGGGACAGCAGAGAAATTATGCAACAATTCTATCAGGTTGCACACCTACTATCTGTACTTAGTGCCGACTGCACCCATGTTGCCATCTGTACACCACCTGGTGATGGTGGAGATGTGTTTATCAACAGGAAGGGATACCATTCCATCAATTTTCAGGTGGTGTACAATGCAAGGGGTGCATCATAAAAGTCTTTGCACAGTACACTGGCAGTTCCCATGATGCCTTCATCTGGCATCAGTGCAGGCTGTGCCAGTCATTTGAGGATGGCTGGATATCCAGTGGGCACCTTGTCAGTGAGTATCAGCAGCAGGCACAAAACAACCCACACCCATGGTGGGATAATGCCATGTAACAGCAGACAAGGGAGTTGTGGAGGTGGGGGAAGTGTGTACAGGGAGACAGGATGATCCGAACAGTAGGGTCAACTGACAGACAGGGTGAGTGATACAGTAGATAGCAGCTAACGTGGTAAAGTGCCTATCCCCTGAGATCTTGGCTCCTAACATCACTCCTCCGGCCAGTAAAAGTAGCCGAGGAGTGGTATAGTGAGGCACTTGCTGCAACCAGGAATGTCATTGAGGCCTTTGGCATGCTAAAGATGCGATTCCTCTGCCTAGACTAATCTGGCGGTGTCCTACAATACAGCCCTCACAAGGTATGTTGCATATTCCTAGCATGTTGAATGTTATACAGCATGGTGCTAAACCATGGAATATGCATGCCTGAACCCAAGGAACAGCCTGAGAGTGAGCCAGAGCCTGAGGTCCAGGGCATAGTAGAGCAATTTGAAAGGTGAGACCCTCACATGACCTGGAAGTCCCAAGAGCACAGGAACCACATCATTGGATTCCTAGCACAGATAGCCAGGTGAGTGAAATCAACACTGACAACAAACATATGCTCAACAGTGTATTTACAATACTGTAGAACAGGTTATATTTGGCGTAAAATAATTACAGCTATATTCGCTTAAGTGATAATTGCACTAAAACAAAATGGTGCTAATTGACCAAACCTGCATATTTTCAATGGGCATAAATTAGGAGCTAACTGCAGAGTGTGAAATTAAAGTTGTACAATTGTGGCTGGTTAGTGCTAGGTGCTAAATATAACTTGTGCAATAATAAACAGCTCTACAGTAGCTACAACACAGTGCTACACACAGAATAGTGAAAATGGTGCACTATTGTGGTAAAACAGAACTTACAGATGTGCAAGGGTGACTGTGGTGGAATTTGTGCAGAGTGGGAGATGTGCCTGTGAGTGCTGTGAGAATGAAAAGTGTGCCTGAAGGTGTGGATGTGACATGCCATAATTACCTTCCCCCACCATAGATCCCAACAGACTCCCCATGGCATACCCTTGGGGCATATTGTGGGTCAAGGAGCATACAGGAATAGACAACGGGGATGTGTTGGCACTGGTATGACCATGGCCATGGCGAGATCTGGCTGTGGCCGATCACCTCTGCGGCACACGGTGCCGTGGTGTACCCAGTTGTGCTGTCTGACCCCAACCCACTACCACATGTGGTGGAATCATGCCGGGGAACACCACTGGCACATCACTAGTGTGTGCTACTGGCACGCTGCTACCCAGCCATCGCTGCATCCCTCATTGTGGCTGTGAGCTTCCTCACAGCCCCAGTGAGGCCACTGAAATAATGGTTAAGGGCATTGAGTTGTGGTGCTCCATGGTCCTCTGCACTCTGCTCTTCCCACAGCCAACTGGTGTTCACCGCCTCCCGAAGGAAGGACAGCTCCTGCATTACCTCCATACAGAAGGCATGGAGATCCTGCTAGGTGGCATTCTGTTACTCCACTGCAGCTGCGCACACAATGCAGGGTGTGTCACACTCAGATAGCCAGCAGGTCAACATAATATTGTCACATGCAAGGGTGCCAGCAGACAGTTGTCGGAGAGTGCAATGCAGTAAATTTTGTGCTGCACCTCTATTGCCACGTGTGTGTGTTCTCAAACCCCTATACTGATTGTCCGTGTACCTCAGCAAACACGGTCATAGTGTGCATGTCATGAATGCCCTCCCCAACTTATTGTAACACTGATGCTGCTGATGTGCAGCCTGCTGTGTGCCACAGTGTGGGCATTCAGGGACACATGCACAAACTGTACGTCCTATGACGTGGGTGCACTGTGGCGCTATGACTGTGCGGGCCTGCATACTGGGCCTGCAGCAAGTGAGCATGCAGTGGACTGGGAACACAGTCACAAAACATCCAAAACATCATCCCACAACATTTTTCAGGTGCATTGCATTGCAGGTGTGTGTACGCTGTGTTGCTAGATGGTACAGATGCATGCTGAGGGTTACATACCTGTAGCAGTCTGATCGTAGCCCTGGGACATCCTGGGGGCCTGTTTCTTTGCAGCCAGTGTTCCTCCAACCTCCTGTAATACATGTCAGCTGTGCAGGTGGCACTCTGGAAGCCCTTAAATAGATCAGCCATATGTTAATGCATGCAAAGCAGGCTGTAATGAGATGCTAATGTGCTGGTTTGCCCCATGAATGCTTAAGTAAGCTAATTTGCGTAACAGCTTTGAATATTGCAAGATTTAGCCCAGGGCAAATGAATTAGTGCCAGGCAATCTGTTAGCGCCACAGTGCAGTGCTGCCTGGCTAGTGTGGTGTACCACCAGTTTGCGCCAGATGCACTTAGCATGCATGATGATATCATCATGCGACGGGAAGGGTCACGTCAGGGTTGCACCCAGGTAACACATGCTCAGTGGAGCCCTGAGGCCTAGAGCGACACTAGTGTGTTTTTCGCAGAGATGTAGCATGGCGCTATCATGTGATGGGACCATTTCCAGGCCTACACTTCTAGCATGGGGTGTTAGGTTGTTGCCAATCCAAGTTGCTTTAAGAGCCATGGAAAGCAGAAGGTGTGTTAGGTCTGTGGTACAAAGAGACCACAGGTGGGTGGAGGCCGAATTGGCCAACCTTGTACAGCTGGTGATGCAAACGGAGCAACAGCTGTTTGTGAAGGGCCTGGAGGAGGACAGACCCAGGAGGCAGATCTGGGTCTCCATTGCCTGCCACCTGTCCCAGAGGACAGGAATAACACACAATGGGGAGTAGTGCCATCACAGATAAGTGAACATGAAGTGGCGGGAGAGGCAGCGATTTGACAGGTTCAGGCAGATGGTTCATGATGGGACGGTGCCTGCACCAGGTAAGTGTCCATCAGGGTCATGGCTTATACAGTCACATGTCAGTATATGGGTGCACATCCAAGCACACACAACATATGTGTGTGTATACCTGTACTGCGCATACACGCACACATGGTGGGGGGGGGCATCAGGCAGTGATGTGTGTGATCCATGGTTGGTCCACTGGTGTGCCTGTGTGTGTACACTGAATCCATGTTTGTGGTCATGCCTATACTGCGCTTTGCTGTCCTCACATGGCATGCTTACAGGCATCATGTGCTGCATGCGACACTTGGATCTTGGGAGTGGGGGTTGTGGTGTTTTTTACAGTGCACGTGGGCATCATTGGCATGGGTGGGTGGTAAGCATACTGATGTCAATGCTGTTACTGACACTGTTGTTCCTCCTTACCCCTGCAGACCATGCAGATAGTGACAGTCAGGGCAGCGGTGGGAGGAGCCAGGACAGCACCTGTCAAGGGATGGACAGCAGTGATGGCACACATGTGAGTATGCTACTGTGTTGAATACATGCATTGCAGATGCTGCAAGGTAGGGTATTGGGGTGTTCCAGTGGGTGGGGGACACGCAAGGCTGTGCACCATCAGCAATCATGCATGCACATGGCCATGGTGTTGGACTGGTGCTGGGCAGCTGGTGTTTGCATCTGCCACTTTTCACACTTCCCGTGTGACGTTGGGTTGTCTGATGGCTGGACTGCCCACACTGACTGTGGTCCTGCGTTGTTGCTGAACATGTGCAGTCATGGTCCTGCAGTGATGCAGTTTGTCATGTCTACCATGCATCCACTATGTGTTTGCATGCATTGCACATCGCTATGGCCTTCACAGGCAGTCATACACCTGTGGTCAGTGGTCACACTGTGCCATATCCACACACTATGAGTGGAGTGCATTTAGTCAGTGTACCTGTGTCAGATCTGCATCAGTGATATGGTGTCTTGGTGCTGTCTGCTGGCTTGCGTCCTGTGCAGTGGACTGCATGTGCTGTCCGCCGTATATGGTGTATCCTTCAGTTGCCACCATTGTGCTGTGTAGGGTGTGCTGTGCTCAGACCATGCTGGCCACCAGATGTGTTGGTGGACACAATCACTGTATGCATTTGTGTACATGTTATTGGGTGCCTGTCCAGCACATGACCCCTTGCTGTCCACATGCACATATGCATGTGTGTATTTGGGTTACATAGGCATACCTAGGCTATTGCTTTGTGGTACCTGGTTAGGGTGTCAGTGTGTCACGTGCCATACAGCTGCTCACATGTGCTGGTAGTTGCAGTCTGTGCTACATCTTTTTGTCATGGTTGCTGCAGAGTAATGGTGTGTATACAGACTGGTTTGTTCTGGCATGCCCCTGGTCACTATGTGTGCATTGCATGCTGATAACATTGGGATGACAGTGTTGCATGGTACCGTTGCATGTGGATGGATGTGCCTTTGTCCTGGGTTACAAGACAGCCGTCCAAGTGCCGTGGCCATGTCTGCACTGTGTACACTGCACAGACAGCAGCAGGCTCCTGTGCATGCATGGTTGCTCACGGCATTCGGAGACCATATGCCGTGCCCCTACCCCTGACATTGTCCCTGTGTACATTGTGTTCAAGCTGTAGTGTATCTGTCTGTGCACTACCTGTAATGCACTTGCTTGTCAGCTGCATAGCATAATTCTTGTCACATGTGGTATAGTGCTGTGCCTCTGCTGCACACTGTGGGTGTGGTCCCATTCCCCCCACAGGTGGGGCTGTGGTACGAGTCTGTGTTGCTGCAGTCACTTGGGGTATTGTGCCCGGTGCATGGGTACATGGCTCACTGATGTCATGGTTGGTGTCTGTGGCTAGGGGGGGCAAATGCACACTGCTGCATAACCCCTGGATTGCCACTACAAGCCTCAGTCTGTTGGTGTGTGGCTCGATTGTGTGGATTGATGTTGTAGTTTTCATGGCTGACAGGCTCTGCACACTGTTCCATTGGGCAGCATGTCCCAACCAGTCCATTGCAACTGTGTTTTGTTGTGGCTCCAGGGTGGTCTGTTGTTCACCTCAGGGAGGCTGTGTAGCTGTACTGTGACAGAGTCTACATTGGCCATGTTTAGGGCATCGTCACATCTGTGGTGGTGGTGTCACTGGTCTTCCAATCCTTCCCATATGCATGGGATGGGCATGTGTACCATGAGCTTTCGTGATGCTGCATACATGCACAGGTTAGGTGCCATGTGTGCTGTTTACATTGTGGCTTATCTGGGCATGGTGGTTGGGACATGCTGTCCTTCCCTGGGGCCACATCCTGAGTTCTGCATTGCTCTACAATGTCAGCACACCATTCTTACATGGGCCTCATTCCCCCATAGGTACAAGTCAGAGCTCACTGTGGGCCAGGCAGCCAGAAGAAGGGGAAGGAAGAGACGACCTGTTATGGCGACTTGTGTGCCAGCAGCACACCATCATTGAACAGTTGGCTGTCCTTATCAGTGAGACAAGGTGCATGGCAGGGATTCTTGCATGAAGCCACCCTGCACAGGCCCAGGCCCAGGCCCAGGCATCTGACCATTGATCCCACCCTTCCCTTGTTTTTCAGCTTTCCCTGTTCCCCCACCAGTTTGGCTTCCTTTGTATTGTGCATAGTAATATAGTTCTGTGTGTTGTTCCCCCCAGTTTGGTTTCACATTATATTGTGCATAGTTCTATAGTTTTGTGTGCTGTCCCTCCCCCCGTTTGGCTTTTCATTAGATCATAACTAGTTCTACTGCTTTGTGTGCTGGTCCCCCAGAGTCTGGTTTTTTATTATATTGTAAATAGTTCTACTGCTTTGTGTGCGTAACCCCCCCTTTGGTTATTCTTTCTATTGTGAAGAGTTGTTTGTTGTTTTATGTGCTATTACCGTAATAAAGTTTTTCTAGTTGCATTCCTGTGTCCTGTCTCTTTCTTGGCTGACTGTGGTAAGTGGCACTGCTATGGTGTGTTGCTCCTACTGTCCATCTGGTTCACTATGGTGTGTGCCATCCTGGCTTTTTCTGTTGCGCTGGTCTTATGAACAGTTCTCCCTGTACTCTCTGTGGCTGCGCATGTGGCAGTGGGTTGTTGTGGGCATGGTGGGTGTCCCCCCCCCATGTGGCTGTCACATTTTGTTCTCCATGTGTACCCCGCATTTCCTGTGTGTGCGGCAGGTGACATCTGTCTTGTGTCAACCCGTGGACATGATCTATTCCCTGTTCCTTGGGTGCACCACGACAGCATTGCCTGGTGGGGAGACCTTGGTCTGTGGGCTTGTGTGGGGCCTTGTCCATGTGGTTATGACTGCCATCCATCCCCCTGTGTCTTTCCACTGTGTAGCCCATGGCGTGCAGTCCCTTACACTGTGTTAGGGTTCCTTGTCCCCTCCCCCTGTACACAGTTGGCACTGCTTGGGTCTGTACTGCCACATAGGCATGGATTGTCCTTTCTGTGGGTCACGTCACCACTGTTCCATCTCTGCACCTTTTCCACAGTTGACATCCATTCATTGTTGTTACGTTTTGGGGTTTGTCTTTCCTATTTTTTTTGTTCTTTTTTTGTGGGTGAGTACTGTGTTTTTTCCAGGCAATGCCTTTGGTGGTTCATTTGCTGTTGTTTGTGTTCTGCACTGCTGTATGCTCTGATGTTCACATTTTGGGCTGCACTTCTTTGCATGTGCCCCTAGTGGATATGATTCTCCTGTGCACTGTGCTTCTGTTGCTGTTTGCACTGCCCAGATGCTATTTTTGGAGCTGTCTTCTTTGCTGTTTTCAGAGCTGTCTTGTTTGCCGAGTTATTTTTCCACTGCACTCCCAGCTCTGTTTGCACGGCTTCATTTGCACGGTATTTTCAACTGATTTAGCCCCTAGGCTATTCCTTTCAATACAGAATACAAATGATTCCGGTCTATTTTTGCACACAGTGCAGTGCTAATTTTGCCCTTAATGTTTTGCCCTGTAACAATAGGGTGAGGTTTGTGAACAGAGTGATGTTGCAGCACCAGTTTTTATTTTGTTAGTTTTTTCCCTCAGCATATGAACATGGCAGGTGTGATTTTTAAATGCCACCCAAAACGTGACTTTGCAGAAAGACATGTCTGGGGGGATTTGAAAAATGTTACCAACCTAATTCAAGATGTGAGGTTAAAACAGGCCATGTTGAAAATTTGGGGTAAAATATTAAAACTGACATTATGGGTAAAGTTAAAAATACATTAAAAAGCTCTTAACCGGACATACATTGGAATCTGTCAGTTCCCAGTCGGTGTGGTAGGAGCAGCAGGATGTTTGAGAGGCAGAGCTGGATTGGCTAGGTACTGTAAGAGAGGGATGTGGGTCAGTGGTAAGTGATAAGTTGGAGGTCAATGTAGGGGGTCAGGGTGGGCAAAATACTTTGCTGGGCCTTTCTCTTTATTTAAGGTTAACCAAAAAAGCAAAAGAGAACTGCTAGGAGACCCTTTTCTTCATTTCAGGTTCTGACACTGGGGATTGGGCACTTCAGTGACAGTGTGTTATTTGGAAGTATCAGAGGTGAGCACCCCAACATTGCATAGTGATGGGGGTACATTCAGGGAAGGGGGGGGATGGATGATCCTCCTGCACTGAAATTTACCATCTGACCTCTGGACATTGAAGAGGTGTAAGGAGGGCACATACTTTTCCGGTGGTGTGCAGGATATTTGAGGGGGTGCCGCTGATGATGAAGTGACTGAGCTGGCTGCTGGGCAGCTTCTTATATGAGAAATGATGAAGCCGCACTGTGATAGCTGTGGCTGCATCCTTTGAAATACTAGACGTTTCTGCACATCAGTTATCTCAGAAGCATCACCATCAGCCTTCTGAGCATTGGGCATTGACCCACATGCCTCCTGCATATGCATCTCCATTGGCTGCTACAGCATGCACCTCCACAGCCCCCACACTGCTGGAGCTGGGCCAGTATGTTTGTGGTTATTGGTGTCCTGTCCTTCTGGGTTTGAGTGATCAAGTGACACAGCATTGATATTATCCTAACAGCATTTTTTTGTTAGAAAACTAAAATACTGGCATAGTAATGCTTGGATAGAGGGTGCCAAAGTTGGGGTAAAGTCAATGGTGAATCACAAAATCATTTAATAGCCCAAGGAACAGCACACCACAGATTCATGCAGCTGCATAATCACACATATTGCACCAGATCTGCAGCAGGCTTTGCAAGTCACTCTCCATGTCTGTTACCGCATCACACAGATTGCCTTATTTTTTTTCAAATGACCATAATTTGGCCAGTTTTTAACATTTTTGGCCCAAGCTTTAGGGACAGCTTAGATAGGCCCCCTCCTCACAACCATACAAGTGGTGAAATAAAATGTCCCAAAATGGGTCTTCTGTGGCAACCCCAAATATAGAAACATGACTGTTGGCAGAAACAAAAGTACTAGTCCATCCGGTCTGCCCTGTTATACCCTAGCCTACCATGACACCTACTGGCTACATGGTGCTTCTGCCCTCTCCTTCTCCTTGCCCTACCTTACTGCTACCCTGTGAATAACTATTAAGACTTTATCTCTGTCATAACTATACTTGAAACCATTAATGGTTTTTGCACCCAACACCTGTGCCAGTAAGGTGTTCCACGACTCAACCACTCTCTTTGTAAAATAAAACTTTCTCATCTGAATCCATTCTCCACCCCCCAGCTTCCAGTCATGTCACCATGCTTTTGGCTCACCATTCCTGCTGAACAGTTCTTTGGCAGTCTACTTTGTGCATTCATTTGTGGAACTTTAAGAGTTAAATCCTATCACCCCTTTCCCTTCTGGCCTCAAGTGAGTACATGGTCAGAGCACTAAGCAGATCCTCATAGGATCTACCTATGTGACCCTAAATCACTTTGGTTACCCTACTCAGCTCTGTCTCCAGATTGTCTTTATCATTCCTTAAAGGGGACAGGAAATTTGTACTAATTGGCAGCAGCTGGTAATGTACCTAGCAGCAGAATTAAAGATGTACCTACAACTGAACCATATTTTAACTGTATTTGAATAAACACTGATGGGATAAAATGTGTTTTCAATTGTTTTCTTTTTATAGACAACATTCTGCACAGTTCTCTTTATGGAACCAGTAATTTGGAGTGTTTATACTATGTCACAGTTTGTGTACAGAATGCTAAGCATGAGCTGTTGTCCAATCAGAACCATACTCAGAGTTCTGTGCACAAACCATGACATAGTTAAAACTCCACATCATTGGTTCTAGGAAGAGAACTGTAACAGAATGCTGCTCATAAAAGCAAAACAATGCATAAAATAAGTCTTTGACATAATTTTTTATTCAAGTACAGTTACATATGGATCTTTTAGGCTTATGGATATAATTTCTTGAAATGCATACATTGTAAATGGCTGCCAATTAGAAATCATTTCCTGTCCTCTTTAAGAGGGGACTCCAGAACTGGCCACAGTATGCCAGATTGGGCCTCCACAGTGATCTATAGAGGTGTAGTACTGCCTCTTTCCTCAAGCTGTTGGAATTCCTTCCAATACACCTCAGCATTCTGGTTGCCTTGCTATAAACATTGCTGATTTGGGTGGTTTGTTTTTAGGAGTCACTTGTAATAACTCCTAAGTCACTTTCTTCATAAGTAGTGCCCAGCTTAACCAATCCAATCCAATATTCCATCCTAGGATTCTTGTTTCCTACGTGCATCACCTTGCACTTTTTGGTATCAAATTTACCTGTCAATCCCTGGATAACTTCTCTAAACTTTGCAGGGCCCAGTGTAACTCCTTTACAACCTCCTTGCTTTCTACCCTTCCAAAGAGCTTTGTATCAGCTGTGAAGAGACAAATCTTGCCCTGTATTCCTTCCTCTATGTTGTTGATGAACATACTGAAAAAAAGACTGGTTCCAGGGCTGATCACTGTGGCCCCCTCTTGTGACCACCTTCTTCTGCAACTTGACTTCATTTACCACCACCCTCTGCTGTCTCCCCCACAGGCAAGCAAACACCCAACTAACATGGTCCTTCACTGCGCCCAGATCCTCTAACTTCTTAAGCAACCTTATCTGTGGCACTGAGTCAAATGCCTTGCTAAAGTCAATGCAGAATAAATCTACTTCTTGCCTCTTATTCACTGCCCTAGTTACTCAGTCAAATAACATTATCAGGTTGGTTTGACAAGACCTCCATGCCACCTAACTATGCTGCTTACTATCCAGGAGCTCATTTCTCTTGTTAGTCCATTTGATCCTCCTTGACCAGTGGTTACATCAATTTATCAAAATTAAAGTACAAAAAAACTCATGGGCCTCTAAGTATCTGGTTGCTCCTTGTCCCCTCTCTTGTGGAATGGAACTACATCTGCTACCATCTAATGTTTTGGAATCAGCCATGATTGCAGTGAGCTATTGAATAGCCCTATCAGGAGTTCAGTCAGTTCCCTTAACACCCATGGGTACCTCCCATCTGGCCCAAGAGCTTAATTTATTTTCAGGGCTGCAAGCCCTTTTCTGAACCTTTCTCCTGTAATTACCTCCTGCCCCAATTCTAGGATCCCATTGCAGCAGCCTTTAGGCCACTTCTGGCAAAACCCCATTATCCTCCACTGTGAATACTGAGAAGAAGTAATTTAGAATGTCTGCCATCTGCTTGTCTTCCTCTATTACACTGCCCCCTCTCTCAGCCATACAGTTCACCTCTGGTATTCCTTTTTCCCTAATGTAGCTGAATGATCTGAATTGACAAAAACTCATTTTGGGGAGAATGTAAGTTCTGCCACTTATGTAATCATGAAGAGAGGGCCTATTGTGATCAAGTAACCCTCATTACCTTAGTTTAAGGGATAGTATTGTTTTCCTTTGACGGTATGAAAATGGAAGCTGCCCCTTTAACAAATATGGTACCATATGATACCGTGTTGAAAGGATTAATAGTAAAAACATAAAAACTAAAATCCTGCTTTTTATGATTATAGTAACCAGGTACTGAGTCATACATGAAAAGGAAGAAAAAAAAAGTGGCTTCAATCTAAAAGCGCTGTTTAAATTATGATGTCTCCTCTCTTCTACATCTAATATTTGCTGTCTCTTTGTTTATGCTATTCTGTTCAGCTATCCTGTCCTTTATAGTCTTCCTTTCTTTATTTTTCCAAATAGTTTTTTCTCCCTTTGGGGCACCGGGCAGGTTCCGCTCTGCTCCTCTCCTCGAGACGACTCATTCCACTCTCCTCAACTCAGGGGCATCATCCTACCTGTCTCGGTGCTCCCTTTTCCCTCTTCTCCCCATTATCTTGAGACCCCAGTACACAGACGTGCATGCACATGTACTCCAAGACTGTGGTGATGGTCTTTTCCTCCCACCCAGCCTAGCGCCCAGTCCCCCTCTTGGCTCAGCTCTGCCACTGAGCCTCCACATGGTGGCAGCCAAGAGCTGGGGAAACCCCACATCCCTCCCCAGGAGAGAAGAGCTGCCTGGCTCCAGCTTGATCCAACTCCTCACTCTCCCTCTGGCCGACTCCCAGTAACCCATGCTCGTTCCTGAACATGGGTCACCGGCACGGGAAGAGCTAAGGTGCCAGCGCCTCAGCCCTTTTTGCCACTGGGCTGGTTGCCTCCCTTTCTTTCTTGAGCCTGTTTGGTCTGTGAAGTTGTGGAAGCTTTAAATTAGGTTCACACGTCAGTGGGTGTTGTGTCCTTCAGTGCTTCTGTAACTTATAGCTGTCCATGACTGCATGTCAGCAGGAATGACTTTAAAACTGTTTGCTTCCTAAGACATGAGGAAAGGCAAGGATTGGAAGCAGAGCTCTTGTTATTTGACTCCTGCAGAATGAAGTGTGGAGAGCATTTCAATATTCAGGTTTACACTTTGAGAACTGAGTCACACTAATCATTATTTTTGTGCTTGCAAGTCTCCCAGCTCTTATAATTGTTTTCAGGGCATGAATGCTGTGAAACATACCTTACCTCCTGTTTAGACTCCTGACCTCTTAATTGCTCTGCCTAGCTGATAGTTCAAGGTTAGCTGTTCTGATAATAGTGGGTGAACACTGACTCAGCTGAGCTGGAGATCTCTCTCTCTCTCTCTCTCTTTCTGTTTAACCCCATCTGTCCTGCTTTCTTTCCTTAGCTACTGTTCTGTTTCAGATCTCTCATACCTCATTTTGAGCTACAAAGAGTTTACTTAAATATTAAATAAAGACATGTCAGTTGAGAAATTTATGCGTAGATAAGGTGCCTGAGCATCGGAATGCCAATGTATGGTTTTAATGTACTCGAAGCTGAACACCCCTTTTATTTTGTCTGCTACTGGTGGCTCTCTCTGGAGTGCTCACCACTGGTACTTCATAGGGACAGGCTGGCCATTTCTCCCACCCTTTTGTGTGGTTAGTTGGATGTGGCCTTAGCAATGGACAGTAAGATTCCCTCAGAAATTAACTTACTGACTGCCATGTATATAAAATGGTACCTTTTTCTGTTTCATACATTTTTCAGCTGTTGAGATGATATGTCGTCTTGTATATAAAATTTGTATTTTCATGTGATGATGTCAGTAAACAGACATCCCAGGGAGCCAATCATGATCCAGATAGGGCTATGAAGAGGGAGACTTTGTGATGTGAAATCAGGCTAGTACAGGGCTCTGTAGAGGGTACAGTTCTGCAACAATATCTCCAGACAGTTCATTAAATATACCAACTGGAGAAGTTCTGGGACAGTTACAGGCATGCTAGGCTCATTCTGGAAAGATGAATATTCAAGGCAGTGATAATCTACAAATTTCTTTTGAATTCTGCTTCAAGATTGGCTCATCAGTAATTTGAATTGATTGAATAGTTTCCAGTCAAGAATTACTCGAAAGTTCTTTAAAGCTGGACTGTAAGTATTGTAAATAAATTCACCTGAGCACTTCCAATCTTTGTGTGGCATCCTTTCCTTACTACTACTCGGCATTATATCTATGTAAGTCATTCTCCAAGTTTAGGTACAGAACATTTCATACTGGCCATGTCATGGCCATGTAAACATTTTAATGCTAAAACAAAGTCCCAGCGTTTGTGGAGTTCAACACATCTGAGACTGTGTTTTTCACCCATAAAGGGACACTATCAACCATTTTTGCATTATAATATTTCTAGATGAAAACCCCTATATTATGATTACTTACCTTTTCTAAAATTCTTTGATGTTGATGGTTATTTTATCTGCTTCCTTTCTTAGCAGAAATGAAATGCATGCTATTGGTGTAATTATACCCAACTGTGTTTTGTTTCAAATCCTTGATCTATTCTTACTGCATTCTTTTTGAACATTATGAACACCCCCAAACAGTGCATCCACTCGTGCTGCAATATTCCACAGCATCATGAGTGGCTAGACTGTATTGGGGTGTTCTGTTGTCCAGAAAAGATGCAGCGAGAGTTGATTAAGGACTGTAAACAAACACATTTTTGTGTGAAAACACCAGTGTGGTTGACAGTCTGCTTTTCACTTAAAAAAAAGGACTCTGAATCAAACTGTCAGCTACATCAGCAATCTCTACAATATGTAACCAATTGTAATGTGCTTTTTTAAACTAGGGGCACTTTGATGCCCAGGGGGTTGACAGGGTCCCTTTAAAATGTGTATATGTACTCGATGATAGGACCTGAGAGGTCTCAAAACCTTGTGTAAAAATTTTCAGTTAGTCTAATAAATGGTATTACCACAAGAAAGTGTACTAGAATAAAATGTTTAGATGGTATAATGAGGCTTATTTTAAACATTGGGGTAAAACATGGGGAGTAACTTAGTAGGGACCCTGCATGACCACGTAAGTGTCCAACTATAAACCCCCAAAAATTTATTTTCATGGGTAACCCTAAAAACCTATTTTAAGGGTGATTTAAGTTTCACCAGGGATGCATCCATGAGAAGAGGGCCCTAACATTGATATCACACTGGTTTATGTACAAAATGTTTACAAATTGCCAAGTTATTGCCATCTAAACATTTTGAATCCCTGCCCCCCAAGAAAATACTGAAGTCTGCATACATGTGAAGTGTGCCCTTATCTGGACTCAGTTTTTTTCATTTTTTTTAAATACAATGAGTTAGATAATGGTGACCGGCCATGGACCTTAGTGTTGGAAGTGGGGTACTCTCATGGCCACTAGTTATGGGATCCATGTGGCCTTATTTATTTTAAAGAGGCACTCTTGTGGTATGATTAGCAGTTAATGCACTCACCTAAATGTGCCATGGCTCCTGTGCAGCCAATGGAGTCATCTGGTAAAGTTCCAAAGTTTTCTGATAAAAAATGATTGTATTTTTTAATGCTAAACTCATCCCCACGGTTTTTGGTCACCCTGATGAGATCGCTAGACCGGAAGTGACATTTCGTCCTGCGCCTGCAGTGATCAGCATCTGACAGACCGCATTGTAATAGTGGGAATTTCATGCGCATCGTAATTGTGAAGCAGAGTTCGGTGTTGAGTATTTGCTTGTGCCATTTTAACCAAAGTTTTATTTTGTGTGTGTATTGTGGCAGGCTACCTATCTGACCTTGTCCTTGTCAATATTCACTTGTGTGCCTGAACTGTATTATCATTTGTTCCTCATCACTGATAACAATCTTTTGGGTGAATGGCATACATTGCTGGTTATGAATGTGATTTTCTTGGAGTCCTTTATGTCAGTTTGTATGGTGACTAATAAAATTATTAGCTTTTCACACATCTATACCTGTGGCAAATAAATAGAACAGTTTTCAACAGTTTCTGTCTTGTATTGTGGTCTTTGTGTCCTGTAGTTTTGTGAATTCTCCTTTTTGCAGAATGGTAGCATAATCTGCAGTGTGACTGTATTTTATTTCTACCTTTTCAGCCTCGATGTCTAACTTTATCTAATTTTTATTACTGTGATTTCAGTCCTTCAATTACTTAAATGGTGTCAATGTTGTGTACTATAATTAGATATTTTGTTTCTAAGAAATTCATAATATTGTAGTGTAGTACCATTTTATGCTAATACTGGTCATAGTGTTATACAGCTGTCAATAACCACCATACCTGTTATTTATCTGTCAACCTACCTACCTACCTACTTATTTGTCTTTAAAGTAACCTGTCATACAAAAATGACATCATGTTGTGTGGCTGCCAACTGTGGGAGCACGCATCGGGCAGGATTTTCTCTTTTTATGTTCCCAAAGGATGCACGTGTTCTTAAGTTGTGGAACCGATTTGTTGGTGTTAAGCGCCTAGACTGGCAAGGACCAAGTAAATATAGTGTGTTATGCTCAGCACATTTTGAAGAGTCATGTTATGACCCTTCTATTTTTATGCAATATAAAATGAAATTTGCTAAGTGTTTGCAACTACTGCCCGATGCTGTACCCACTATTCATGCACCTCAACCCACTAATGCTGCAGTGAGTCTACTCAGTACCACGTCTCACAGTGACTGCATGGTATGTGAGCCGTAATCCATTGGTGAAGGAGATTCTCATAGCCAGAGAAAGAGAAAGAAAATTGGAGGTGCTTTCCATTAAAGACAACTTGCTGAGGTATTTTGAAATATTTTTTGTTTTATATTTTTAACACAATTTTTTTTATTCCCCTCCCTGCTACTCCACCACACAGACACAGACAGAGAGAATCTCTGTCATATCATTGCAGAGTTGGAGTACCTTCGATGTTGCAAATGCTATCTGTTACTTGCGAGCTATGAATGTGTATGATTGTTGCAATGCCATCTGTGTCCTGTCCCCAACCCCCTCACCGTGTATTCTCTAATGTCATACAGGTGTTTTCTAGTACAGAACACCAACAATGTAACAGTGATGAGGCCACACATTTCAGGATGTTGTGTTATTGTTAATTTTTTTTAATTTGTGTTTTTCCCCACCTACATTCCCCCAGCTCTGACTTGTTCAGGAACCCAAGGAGTCATGCTTGTGGTGTCCACCTTACCTGATCTGCCCTCGTCACCCATGGAGCAGTGCTTTAACCCCCCAGGTGGGGATGAGCTGGGTCACCAGGCACCCTGAGCACTTCTGGTTTCATTGACAGGACGGTATTCAAGGCAGCAGCAGCACATTGAGGGCAAGCTGTAGCGCTCCATCTCCTTCAGAGCTGGAGGGCAGTTTCCACATTTCTGTGGATGCCATGAGTGCCATTGATGTGAAGGCAGAAGCGCCACCGTCTGCGGCATCCTCCCCATCTTGCCTCAGAGATTGTTTGTGATGCCCCGACCTTCATCTGAGGCAAATCAGATGTTGAGGAGCCCAAGGTGATGCTAAGCCTATGGCATCCGCCATAGGTACATATATGCTAGGCATATTTTCCACCCTCACCCGGGAGAAGGCGAGCCATCATGGGATGCTAAAGCCTACTCCCCCCAGTTGGCCCCACAGCGACCCAAGTCCACTCCTGAACCAATGTCACCGGCTATCATAGTTTTACCCAATACATGCAAAGCTTGGTACTGAAGTATAAGAAGACAGCAAATTACCAGCAGACAATGCTGTCTTGATGAGAGGATTACGCCTTGCCTAAATGTAATTTGTTCACACAAGATGATGCAAGGACAGCTTTTGGCCTGAAGTTGTGACATTCATTATTTGCCAGACTGTCTTTGTATAATTTGCCTTGTGCCATTAACTCTCAGTTAGCGACATGACACTAGGGTGCTTACATCAACAGTTACATCCATGATCTGTAAGGTCAGTTGCTAAGTCCCTGATTTTACTATTTTCCAGTCTGTATACACAGAACATTAGAACTTATAAAATGGCAAGAAAAAATCTAGAAATCTCATTGGCCAAGACAGATCAGCTGACCGTATATTAATTCTCTGTATACACACAGTCATCCTGGTCCTAAACTACATTACACAATGAGCAGATCAATCCTCCTACAACCAGAGCTATCTTCCATCAGTCTCCCTACAACCAGAGCTGATCTTCCACCACAAACATGGCCACTACCTTTACACTGTAGAAACCTTCAACTGGGCCCTAAAATTAAAATGATCTCAAATATAAAATAAAACAAATTAATTAAATGTTGTTTACCAGATTGTCAAACTCTCCTTACACACATGAACAAATTAGAAACATTAAGTATTGTTCATAGTTTTCATTACAACTGTTTGTTTGCTAACAGTGAAAATCACCCTTCTATCTTTACCTGCTCATCAGGGAAATCTCTTCTGCTTTCCCTGACAAGTGAGATAATTGAGTCTCTGGCTGTAAAACGGGCCGTTGTTGTCTGTGTGTACAGTATGTTAGAAGAGGAACATTATGCTAGTAGAACTGAGCAGAATTTTGAATCCCTGTATTCCATGTTAAACATTCCCTGATAAACATTTCATTTCTTGAATGTGGAGAAACACAGAGGGGAAAAAAACAGAATGAAGAAAGTAAACAATAATACTATATAAACAAAGAGCAAAGGTGGTAATGACTCACCCTGCTGTTTATCTTTTAGGACAGAGCGAGCAGTTCATGATGTTGTCAGTGAGTGTGGCAGTTTTGAACCGCACTCATGCTTGCAGCACTGAGGAACTGAGAAGCCTCTGTTATGGCTTCCTTTTAGTTTGTCTACAGAGTGAGGAGAATGAAATAAAATAAGGGGGCTATGTGTCATACTTTGAATGAGAAAAACAGCATTTGTGAATTGTTGTGGCTGGCAGGGGAATATAAAGCTTAAGTGGGCAGGGAAGCACACACTGTATAACACTACTTTAATCTAGCACCAATAGGTGGAAGGACTATTTTATGTTAAAAGCACAGGTTCACTTACATTTTTACTTATTTAAAAATGTGTTTAAAAATAAAAAAAACTGCTTCTAAAAATAAAGGGACATTTTATAAGCGCAATAAGACACTCCAGGGTTGTGCATTACGGTGTGATAACTGCACTCCTAGGGATGACCGGCACTCGGCCTTCAGCCTCGTGCCTAACTATGCCCCTAAGAGTGCGGTCATCACACCGTAATGCACACCCCATCGTGTCTTATTGCTTACAGGTCATACATTGTCTTCAAACATCAGTTGCCCCACCCATTCACAGCAACTTATGGCAAAAGCATATCACTGTTAGCGCTCCGCTGATCCTCACCATGTACTGTGTACATGTCCCGCCGGTCTTGCCAACCTATGTTGTGTCCTGTCCAGATCCACCCATGTACTGTTCAAGTGCCCTGCAGTGCTAGTGCAACCCATCTATGCCTGACAATAACAAATAACAAACAGCAACATGATCGATGGTAGGCTAGTGTCAGCCTCAACCCCCCCACCCCCATCAGTGATTGTCCACACACACCCGTTTGTCTGCTGTCAAATAGCACAATGTACCTGTGACCACCACGGCCAGTCGCTGGTGCAGCTATTCACTGAATGCATACTGTAAATAGTACTCGCTAACTCGATGACAGCTGAAATTCACTGACCACATGTATGTGATGTTTCAACATGAACGCCCCCACCCCATGACACATCATTCCATATGCAGATAACGTGTTGTGTATTTGTGTAAACAGTTGAACATGGGCACATCAGTTGGTTGACTGATGTCAGCTTCTACCATCTCTGTCGTGGTGCACACTTATAAGCGCTGACCGTTAGCAGCAGAAGTATGTGCCAAAGGAGTTTAATGTTATTGTTGCCTGTATCCATCTGTGAATGGCAATGCATGCTGAAGTAACACATTGTGTTACCATAGCATGGTTCGGATGTTGGAAAGTGGGTGGTGTCAACTGCCTTTGAACCAGATAAACCTCTTGTTACTGTTTTGCTTTAATGGGTTGAAACTTCAGCTGGTCAACAAGACAATTCCACCACTATTTTAAAGTAATTCCATCGGATCCTTGCACAGCAATATGTGTGACATTACAGTTCAGCTTGCATTCTGGATTCACCAAGACAATTATTGTAAGTACGCTGCTTCACTCAGTGTCTCCAGTACATTACAGATGTCAAGGTCACGAATAACAGTACATGTATCCATACAGCATGGCACGTCTGGCATGATCGTATTGTACACAGCTCATCCGTCATGTAGCAGGTGAGCCACCACCCAGTCATGTGTAATTGTACATGATTGCATGTTAAATTGCCATGTTTATTGAATACTTAACAACTGTATTGTTGTACTAAATATTATAAAATGGGTAGAAGAAATGCTGGCTCCTGACTGGTCAAGAGCAGCTTTCAGCTCAGCCGTTATCCCAGGATAATGGCCCAGCTAAAAGTAAAATGTTTAAAAAAGGCATACAATTTACTAAAAGTGACCCATTTCATAATCGCAGTAAGGCAACTCAGGGGGTGTGTTATGGTGGGCTAATGGCCCTTCTCAGTTGGTGGAAGCAATCAGCCATGCCTCGTGCTTCAACCCACCTGAGGTGGGCCGTTATCTCACTATAAGACACCCCCTGTCATGCCTTATTGCGTAATTATACAATGTATTCATCCATACTTACGTGCTACTGTAATATGTGTTTTACATTGCTTGTGCTTATTACAGATAATCGGCCAGTATGTAAATACTGAAGACAAAATGGACTCCTCAGGCTGTGTACCAGTTAATGCTGTAACAAGTGATGCCATTGTGGATTCAGTCACTGAGATGAAAGGAGAAGAATCATTACCCGTTGGTTGTGCAGTTCCTGAGTCTGTATCAAAGCAGTACATTTCAAGGGGGACACAGAGGTCTCTTCATCGGCCACCCTGTAAAAGTCACAGGTGAATTTTTTAGTGTTCCCTTTCTTGGTTCATGTTATTGTGAGATACCTACTTATTGTCTTGATATGCACTTAGGTCACAATTGCAATACGTTCTTATGAACATGTCTACATAATTTTTTTTTTCTCCCAGATCCCAGGCATCCTTCAGGAATGCCCACTCGGATACTATCCCTACTCCCAGATTGAATCCTCCTCATATCCCAGGAACTCTACCCGATAGAACCCAGGCAGGTCTGACCCCCGGTATCACCCCAGGGCTGGTTCCGTCCCTCTCCTGGTGGTCAACTCCTGAGTGTGAAGTGTCTTACCTGGGGCAGAATGATCTGGCCATGGAGAGATTGGGGCATGTCTGGGCTGGCGATTGGGATGTGGGGGTTCCTCTTGGGCCTCCGCCATCTCACTGGTGGTCTGGGAGGCATTTCTCTTGAGTGGCTGGTTTCTCCATCGAATGCAGTTGTGCAATGGCATCAGCATGCAGACAATGACACTTAGACACCCACTGCGCTTGTCCACCCTTGCTCCCACGCAGGTACTACCCCACAGTATCCACCTTGGGACAGTATTGTGCCTGGGAAACACCTGAATCCCTCCCAGGGAGAGGAGAGTTGTCCCACGGATGCTCAACCCATCTCCCTCCCCTGCCAACCCCCGGCGCCCGGGCTTGCTCCTGACCCTGGGTCTCCAGTGGAGCGCGAGGTGTGGCATTCAGCACCTCAACCCTCAGCACCATCAGTCCAGCCTAGACAACAGTCCTGACACTAAGTGATCTGAATGTGTTAAAAATGTCAATACTGATTTCTGAGGTGTGGTGCTGGACTTCACTTGTTGTGTACGTCAGCTGCATATATAGTCGACCACCATAACACAGTCATTGCATTATTGGGTGGTCTGATACATCACTGATATGTTTCAGCAATAACACATGGCTAGGTGTTATTAGTTGTGCGATACCCATGCACACATAGTGATTGTTATGCACAACAACCCCGATCGAGTGCCTGTAGACTTTGGGTGTGCAGGTATCTCAGTTGTAGCAGCACATAGCCATGTCTTATTGGTTCTGTTCAATCCCCCCCACCAAGCGCCACACACACATAATGGCAACATGGAATGCATGAATGCAACATTCTACAAATCGCAAGTTGCATACATAGAAAGACACACAGACAGGACTGAAGGGGATCTAGAACCACAATTATAGGTGTTGGTAGGTAAGGAGCAGTGAGTTGTCTGAGAAATTGGTAGAGATACTCGTACAATTTTTCATTGTGAGCAAATAAACAACATCAGCAATGGAAAGTTTGACTAGTACCTGATGGTCTAAATTTGTGTATGTGGTACTTATGAGTGTAAATAACATAGAGGACAATGTATGGTGTACTACCCATAAGTATTGTATGTATTTATTGGGAAGTTGCATTGGCAATTGTTTAACAAACATCACCTAATAACACTCTCTAAGTGCACCTGCGCTTGAGTCCAGCCACACCTGCTCTCTCTGCCCCCCAGGAAGCACTAGGCAGGCCTCAAGGTACCCCCTCCCTCTGTCCATTCTCATGACTTGCCTCATTAATCAGTCTGCGTCATGCTCCTTTGCCAACCACCACCTCACCCTCCACCTTCCCTCAACTCACAGTCCCGTGAGTTTCCCTAACAGTCATTACTAATGCAGGCTGCCTGACCATGCTCCCTCACACCCCAACATTTACTTTACCATGTCTTCTCCACTCAGCCTCCCCTCACCCCACCATTTATCCTGATACCTTAGCCGCCTTCTTCCCCCTCCCTTCACCTCCACCGTATTTTATAACTCTCTTTCTCGTACCTCCTTTCTTCACCCCACTGCCACCTATCCCCATCCCTCTGAACTACTGACAAGGCACTCTGTGGCTTGTTATTCCCCCCACCCTCATACAGTGTTTTTCTTTTTGTTTAACTTGTATCCATGTTTTGAGTTATTCTGTAAGTTCTAAATCCAAGCAGAATCATTCATTGTAATGTACAGTACCTTAGCTTTCTTGAGTAATGCAAGGATCTACCCACACCTGGTGTGTTTTATCTCTCTGCCTGCGCCTCGTGAGCAAAGCACACCAGGTGGGTAAATCATGGCCTCACCAACACCGTCTCGTGCTATATTGCCGAAATATTTGCTTTTAGTTGACTTTGGTATAGTCTCTCTTTGCTGAATGCTTATTATAAAGTAGTACAAGATGTCTAATTTTTATTGTTGAATAGGTGTTCAAAAATCAACTAAAGTAAAGGATGCCTGCACACAGACTGACCCTATGGTGCATCATCTCTTTACGTCATCACCGGTCCACAGTTGTGACATAGACTCTGACCCATTAGTGTTTGATGATGTCAATGACATCAGTTATTCTCCAAGCACGACAGACTCAGACCGTGAGTGCAACTAGTCATCTCATATCAAAGTAATGTAGTTATTGTTCAAGCTACTAAGGTATATCACAAACAAATGTCATATTCTACATATAACATGTATCCATTTACAGTCATACTTTTCTACATAACAGGCTTATCCCCACTGTGGATCAAGAATCAAAGCAGAAGTTTAGATGGGAGGAAAGAAAATGTATTATTTTTGAATCATCATTAATGGAATTATTCCAAATATGTATCCAGTGTCATACGACTACAAACCCTGTAATCACCTACATGAAAGGGACATTTATTGTAATTACGCAGAAATGTTTGGAGTGTGGCCATAAGTGCACATGGTCATCACAGCCTCATATTGCAGAATATCCAGCAGGGAATGTTCTGTTGTCTGCCAGCATAGGGTTTAGTGGTGTTTCACCACAGCAGACATTGAGAGTGCTTCGTAATGTTAACATTCAGTGAGTGCATTTCTGAGGCAACGTACTATAGGCATTTCACAACATTTGTGCAGCCAACCGTTTACAAAGTATGAACTGCTCACAAGGAATCCATAGTTACTGAAATAAAACACAGTGGAAATGATGTCATCCTATCTGGTGATGGCAGATGTGACAACCCTGGCCACTCTGCCAAGTTTTTAACATACACAGTGATGGAAATGCAATGCTGTAAGGTCCTAAACATCAATTTGGTACAGTAACTAATTTCTGTATTAAATAATTTTATTTATTTATTTACAGCTTTCATGTCTGTGGTCAGTGTAGGGCTTCAAACAGGCATGGGTTAGGCATAAGGTAGAAATACAGATGAGTATGAATAGATAGACCATTGACAGAGCAAAGGCCTAAGGCACATTCATAAGGTAGAAAAAATGTGCAGACTGGATGGGCCTTGCGGTCCTTATCTGCTATTAATGTCTATGTTTCTATTTAAGTTGGAAATGATTTAATGGATTTTATTATGTGACTACTACATGCATGTCTTGCTGCACAGATAGGCGTTTTAAGACATGAGTTAAATTAGCAAAGCAGAGCAAGTATGGGATGCTAACAAAGACAGAGTGAAGGAGGCCACCTTAACAGCAAAACAGATGTGTACAGCGTAATACTTCAGGGATGTAATTTTACTGGTAATTTTAAGGAAACGTATTCATTGAGAGAGTGTTTGCTCTGTATTCCCTGGTAAACATGTATTGGATAACAACACTGTCTACTTACTGATGTTCCTCAAGTAATGTTCTGTTGTGTGTATCACACACAATGGCTGTGACATATCTCCCTGTTTATTGCTAGTGCAATGAGGTCAAGAGTGCTTACCACATGGAGTTGGAGGGTTTGAAGCACTGCATTGATGGAGTTAGACAAGATGGATTGCGACCACTAGTGCTAATCACAGACAGACACCCGCAAATTCAAAAGTATTTACGTGAGAACGAGCCAGAAATCAAACATCAATACGATGTTTGGCACTACGTTAAAGGTTGGTAACATGTATCTGTTCAGTGCCCCATGACTCTAAATTACAAATTCAAAAGAAACACATACAGCAAAAATTGTGAGTTGGTGGCATGTACACTTCAGCCGATGTAAGCACATGTTTCACAACAGGATTGGACACCATTGTTACGGACAGGGATATAATGTTTTAGCATCTGCTGACTGCTCACATTCTGTGTGTGTGACCTGTAAGGGATGATGTAACACCATGTGGCAGTAATTATAGTCTACCAACAACACTCAATGTTCCTCCATCCTCTCACATACCAGGTCACTGAACAAAGTGTGAGGTAAAAAATTGCAATGTATGGCAAAACGCTATATAACAGTACTGGATTTGCCAGTATAAGCACAACCTGTCTGTTGTTCCACCTCCTGGATATGATTAACAATGATATATTGAGCTTAGCTATCGAGGATACAGGTCATCAGAACTCATCAGTGGTACAACACAGTGATTATGCCCAGTTGACCATCCAGTATCTAATGCATAGATACACTATTGCTCTACATACATCAGTTTCAACATCTGGTTTTAGAAAATGTCAATGTTGATGACATGTTGCTATACCCTTATGTGGCACAGCAGCATTTAGTAACCTAGAGGGAATGAACAATGTAGTTGTTGATGGGACTATTTTATCTCATTGTTATGTCTACATTAAGTATAGTGATAAGTGGAATGCTGCCATGCATGAAATTCCATGCCTGCAATATGTTTGTTCTGCTGCAGTAGTGATGTAATTATGTTGTTCTGCTGCAGTGGTGCTGTCACAATTGCAGCAGAACCACTTTGGATGCTGGCACATTGTTGCTTTTCTCTATTTAATTCTGTGGTGACAGTATTATAGGAGCTCTATAGACTTCACAGGTCACTTTCATTATGAAAAACAGAAAGGAAAAACAATGCACACATTACACATAATAGTACTACACACTTTAAAAAACACAAGATGAACAACTTTATACACAACCTGTGTGTTCAGTCACATTGTGGTTCTGATTCCCATGGACCTCTCGAGCTTCGCTCTTGAGGTTGCACTGAATCTTAACCCCTCTGTGTCACAACACATTGGTTGTGCATAGTTGTCCATCCAGTATTCTCTATATAATAAAGTTCCAAGTTATGATTTGTGTCTTCTGTTTATTGCTTCATCATGAAAGTCTTTTTGGATTTTTTATAGCCATATTCTAATCGCGGTATGGCACTCCAGGGTGTCCATCGCACATGAATAACATCTTACTGTGGGTGGCGGAGGCACGCTGCCTGTGGCTTTCTACTTGTACCCAGTCAAGGTGTGACGTTATTCAGTGATGACGCACACCCTTTAGTGATAATTTTTTACTTTTTCTTGCATTGTTTCTACTCCTTGGTCCCTTGTCGGCTAACATCCTCATCCACCTGTCCAGCCTCATACCCCAAGATCACGCCACTACTCCCTATCCCCATGGATGACCCCCTGTGGTGGGGGCAGTGAGGATCCTCCCCCGGCTCTGCTTAACTCACCTTCTCACAGGATCAAGTGTGGGGAGCTCCATTCAATGTCAGGGCCTGCGGCAGTTGGAGGACCCATCACTGCACGACTGGTACCAGATTTTTTCCTCTTCCATTTTTGCACTTGCATGACTGGCATGCAGTGGCATCCATTGAAGGAGCGTGCTCTACTGTAGAGTAGTGCCACTATATCCACCAGCCTCTGCTAGTGGACACCCTTGCGCTGACTACTGAAATCCCCCCCAACCTGGAGAGGGAGAGCACTCCATCGGACGCCCAGTCCTTCTACTCCCTTGCCAACACCTGCTACCCATGCTTGTTCACGAACATGGGTCACCAGCATGGCATGAGGCAAGGTGACCAGCACCTCAGCCCTCAGCAGCACTGGGATGGCACCCTTCAGTGATTAATTGATTACATAACTTAGTTTCTGTTCTTGAGATGTGCATTCTTGTAATACTCTATTCTGATTTCTGTTTTCATCTGCTAGGTATCACAAAGAAATTGGAGGCAACAGCTTCACAGAAGGATTGCAGTGTGATTAGAGAATGGATACCATCGATTAGAAACATGTTGTACTGGATCCCCAGATCCACTCCAGATGGGAACAGTGCAGTCATGTTGGCAAAATTAACATCTATCACTAGCCACATACAGAAGGTACATGACCACGACAATGACTTGTTTCCAAGTTGTGCTCATGGACCACTTGATGAACTTGAAAGCAAACTGGATGAAACCCAGTAAGTGGACAATGCACATATTCGGATGTATTCATCTGTCAGTAAAACCACATACATCATACAGGGTTAACAAATACAGCATTAATGTGAGGCACAGCCATTTCTTTCATTGCATCTGTAATCACACCTCTTTGTGCCTTACTGACTACTTATACAACCGAAGGATAAAATCAGGTAATGTGATTGTGTGTAATTTATGCGTAAAAAAAGGTTGACACATGGTTACCTGTCATGTAACATTTGACCTCCTGACTACCTACGCAACTGTCCATGATGTAAAATATGTATTACACACACACCTATGTGCCTTACTGTGTACTTATAGCATGGCCAGTAGCGTATGAAGGCAGTAGTCCAAAGGCCATGTAAAGTGTAACCATGTGTGAACCATATGTCACAGCTCAATAATGTAGAGGATAATGTATTGTCTTTGGTTAATAACCACGCTGTAAACAGTGCGAGAGGTTGTCATGACATTATGGTAAAACTCCAGAGCACAGCTCGAGAGGTTTTCTGCTGTCTTGGCAACCTCGAGTTGTGTATTCAGCACGGTTGTTAACCAAAGACAATACATTATATTTTATAGTGTATGGGCTATGACGATTGTGTAATGACAGGCTGAATTACTTTACTGCATTACTAGACAGAACATTGCTTGTTGTGAGCATTCAGTTTTGTTATAACCTTGACTGTTGTGAGCATTGTGTTTTGTTACAACACTGATTTTGGTGATCATTCCATTTTGTTATACCATTAATATGACATACTCAAGGAGGGTTAACAACAGAGTGATGTCATAACAGTGGAATAATATAGAGCTTAATGTATGAAGATCAAGTGCTAACCATGCTGTAATCAGATGGAGTGGTTGCTAGGGCAACATGGTAAACCTCAAGAGTGCAACCCAAGAGATTTACTGTGGCCCTAGCAACCACGATAGGTGATTACCTGCGTGGTAAGCATCTGATCAATGGCCATCATATTTTGTAGTGTATGGTCAAAAACATGCAAGGTAATCTATTAGGAGGTCGCATTGTATGTGTGAGAATGATGGAGGTCTGGTAAATTTTTTGTTAGGCCACTGCTGTGAAGTTCTGAAGTGTGGTTAACAACCATCAGACATCATAGCAGTAGCATAACAGTAGCATAACAAGACTGTGCATGTGATGATTATGGGTGGTAATTAGTGCTTACCATTCATTATAAGGTTGTAATGTGCTTGAATTCAATTAATAGTAAGGGCTACCTATACATTATAGTTAATCAAACTGCATGATTTTGACCATACATTTCATCTTTTGGTAATGCTACAGTGTATGGGACACAAATAAGAAACTTGACAATTTTGTGACCTTGTGTTTAAATTGGTGACCTTGGTCATAGGGGTCATGTTAATGGTCAAGTAATCACCCTTTACGGGAATGTGGCACTCTGATATGCCTCTTGCAGCATTACAACCATACAGGGAGATTAACAGACCATGTACATCAGAAGTTGTCATGCATTACTGCCTACAAATGGCCTGCTACTTCCTTATTGTATGTATACAGTATACAGTAACAATAAGGTACCTATAAGATCCAACTTATATGTCACTGTTTCTTTGGTGTTCTCATTTCTTCCCTCAATGCAAGGTGAAAAGGCATATAAGAAGGTTGATATGACTGTGACATCGACTGTGGCCAAAAGAGATGTTCAGAAGTTATCACCCATGCATCAAACATGTTCACTGGAGTCTTTTCCACAGCCTTGTAATACAGTATGCCCCAAAGAGTCGGGCGTACAGTTTTCGTGGGATGTACACACGGTGTGCATTACTTCCTTTTGATTATCGTACCTAACAGTAGAAGGCAGGCAATATATTATCTTTGTCTGTCATGGTGATACATACATTATCATCAGCAGTTACCTGCAGACATCACTTTCTGTAAATATGTCTGCCTGTCTTCTGCCATTGCTTGTCCAGTAATTGTTTGTGTAAACTGAGGTTAGGAGGCTGAATGTCCATCTGTGACCACCCCTCCGTGTGGATATCCATGGCATTTTTCATTCATTACTGTGTTTTTAGTACGTTTTATCTTGATTTGTGTGATTTTGACACAAACAAAGTGATTGAAAGAGTGTGGATTGTATTGATCGGTGAGGTATAAACAGTGGTTGCTCTAACAATCTGCTAATCACCCCCTAGGGATGCAATGTGGCACTAGGCACAGTACAGTTTCATATTAATGGTATGGGGTGATTAAAGGTTAATGTAAGTCATGTGAGTGCATCATTGGTATTATTACAAAGGAATCCAAACAAAGAAAAAGTGTCTAAAGTATGCTTTGTAATAACATTGCACCTCCACCATGCTTGTTCAAAATCAGAATACAGCATTCCAGTCATTCCTCAGTGCTAGATGATATAATGCTGACTGGAGAAATCCATATTTCCATGGTGATTAGACTGCACATGTCACTAGGACATGGAATAATGTAACGGTGTTGTAATGCTAACATGCAATCAAATTGGGTCATTTCTTGTACCCCTTTTATAAATTCTTATAATATATAGAATATTTTATGGTTAATCAGTCACTACGAGGCTATTGTCCCACAGAGTGGATGTAATGTCAACTGATGACCTAGAGAGAAAAGCATTTTATCCATGAGGTTACAGAATAGCGGAGTAGTGCGTGGGTAACCATACAGTGTTCTATATATTGTGTGGTGACTGCCACATAAGAAAAAACATCACTTTTACATATGTTATGTCGTGTCCACCGACAGGCCTGGAGTTAAAACTTCAGCAGAACAAATTTTTGTGGTGTATGGATCTCCATACACAAACGCATTGCACTATACACTATTATCAGACTGAGACTGTAAATACTGTTGTTCAAACCATCTACTGTTTATCTCAACAGGATGCTTCTTGCTGCACTCCATTTTAACTGCAACTCCAGCAGGGAGCAGGCAGTAACGGTGAAGGGAGATAAAAAATTAAAAGTTGACATACCAAAATATAAGGGTGGTCAATGTGTTGTCAGACCAATAAAGACACCAATATCATATGGTAAGTGAAAGGTTTATTGAATAACACACCTTTCCATTTCAAATGTTGTTATTATACTAATTTAACAGCATCAATGATAATGACAATGTTAACAGATTTATGTTTTAATACCATATGTTCGTTACACTGTAAACATATTGACAAACCTATACAGATAATTCAACCCTACTGAAGAAGCATATAAAGTACCTCTAACCATATCTGAAGTCCTACCATGTATTGACAATCATGGTTGTGCTTCAGTTGGTCAGCCTCGCCATCTGTACATCACTAAGTGAAATATGGTTACAGGAGGCATTCCAAACATGAAAACTCATTTATTTAGCATAGTTCCCCCCCCCACCCAATAAAAACTGTTTCATATTTTCTGCTCCCTTACTGAGCAAGTGAAAAAATCTGCAAGATCCTGAGCTCCAACCCCACCCCCCACACACAAACACACGATAGTAACCTGGCAGCAGCTAACAGCTGTCCATTTGAGAAGAGTCGCCATGGTAAAGCTGAAGCAAAGATCCTAGGGCTGACCACCCTCGCAGTCATCTTCCACACTGTTCCCACATCAGTCTGTTTAAACCCACAGTAAACAAAGAAATGGAACTACACATAGCTCACACCTCACTGAACTGTATCTGTGATGGTCACAATCAGTTCCCAGTTCCCTCTTATCTGTCACTGCATTTGCGTCTTCCCAACACAGTCCCACACCCATATACATTGTCCTTAGGCCACATCCAGTATCACTAATTTGTTTGTTAAGCTGATACCACTGTTTTCAAATTCAACAGGTCATATGTGGCTGACAGATAGTGCTGTCGATTAATGTGTCTCCTTGCACAAAGATGCAATGGCAACACAAGTGGGGGTTGGTGATGGCATGGTTTGTCGGGACTTCCCATGGGTCTGATGTGCTGACATATTAATTATAGTACTGCGGATGAACAATTGGCTTATTATGCTTATGACAAAAAAGAACATTCATAATACAATGAATGAACAGTCTGTCTTATGCATTGTATAGTAAGAACAGGTGGCTGACACAATCATAGTAAACAAGTAACATTGCTGTTAACTTTAACATTCTTGTTCATAAAAAAGGTTTGTAAGTCATGGTTGAAAATGTACCAATATAATTCAGTAAACTTGTCCTTCTATTACTTTCTAGACTTTGTGAGTGAACTGTTGAGTGACTTTGAACGTGCTGTAAGTCTCGGTAAACCAGCAGAAGATTGGTATCGGGGGGCAGTCCCACAGCCTTTAACATCCAAATTTGAAGCAATAGACGAAAAAAAATGCAATTGGGCAATGGTATGGCAGGAGACACTTCAATTGCTGACACGGTATTCTCATCATGCTGGCAGAAATCCAAAATAATTCTCAGATGGCCAACGCTCCCTTATTTTACAAACAGCACACAATGGAAGTACAACGTGCACTCTACAGCCCAACCATCCCCAGCACCTACGAACAAAACTTCTGTAAGCCAGAAATCAATGATGGCTATGGAAAGAGGAAAAAAGAGTGATGCCAGTATTACTTATATAGTCTATGTACTGACTTGTAAGTCATGATACTAATGATTCATTCTGAAATGTTACTTGTAAAGAACACCAAAAAAACAATTATTTTTACTTCAATGTCAGGTCTATCGGTTTGATGAGACTACAAAATACTTCAGATACACTGATTCCACTGTGTTGTATTTGTCACAATTCAGATTATGATGGTAATGTCATGTCAATTAACCACTAAGCCATGCATTACAAACACAGTCGTTGTTGTGTTCAGCATTGTTTTACAGGTTGTTGTCAATGTAATGTGTACTGCAATTGTAGTTAAGGTTATGTGACATTATAATATTATCTATATATTTCTATACATAGATTATATGCAATGGAAATGCATGACATACATGATTTTTCTGCACTTGAGCAGTTTCACCTCAGGTAACATCCGGAGTGCCGTAAGCCACTCATGAGGTGTCCGAGGTGAAACTGCTGGAGTGCATATAAATCAAATATGTCACTGCTTTTCAATTGCAAATTCGATGTATGCAATAGTCATTTATTATCTTCATCACAGCAACACAGATTCTATCACATTACCTTGAAAAAGGTGATTTTACAGTGAGAATGTAATGGGCAGTGTAAAGAGATTGATCATTTGTGATCACAGTTCCTTGCTGGTGTGATGCAATTGCTGATGGCAGCATCTGTTATTTGTGGTGGCTGCCCGGGGAGGGGGTGCTATTGTGATTAGCTTCAGGATTGGCAGCAGCATTGAACAAGGGTGGGAAAATACAGTGTCCCTATTTTTTTTTGTTGTGTTATCTATTTTGTCCACTACTACGCTGGTGTCCCCTACACCTTCAGGTCCTCCTAGGAGCCCTGATAATCCCCTACTTACCTCTCTCAAGTCCTGACTCCCCTACTAACCTCATGTTGCAGCCTGTCCTGAGTTATCCCCTAGCATCCTGTCTCCAGGTGGGTCCCCCTCCCTCCCCCGAGAGAGAATGCACCAGTGTAGGGCTGCCTGCCACTTCTGCATAGGACACAGGATGCTGCTGAGGACATTGGGATGGCTCACTGTAGGGTTTGGTGGCAGAGGACCTGGAGGCTACAATCTTGCATGCACAGAGCTATTTTCCTATTTTCTTCACCTGAGGTGGTGTACTGATGTCATGGCAAATGCCGACATCCACCTCTCCCCTGTTGCATACCGAGACTGACATCCTGTGGTGCCTCCAGCCTTCACCATGGGCCAGCAGGTGCCGGGGCACATAACCGCCCTCGTCTCTGACAAGGAGAGCTGTCTCTGGTTGCTCCATCATCCTTACCCTGGACATCCATCCTGTGACCAAGGCTTGTTCATGAACCCTGGTAGCCAGCGTCGCAGATTGTAATCCAACCACTGTGCCAACGGGCCAACAGTCATGGTTCCTATAGTAAAACATAAATATTATTTTCTGCTTTACCAAAGTTGTGTAACTAGTCGCTTGTTTATGGTCACACTCTCATGTTTGATACCACATGTTATATAAAGTTCTACACAATTAATATATAGGATAGTGTATGGGATCCCATACACAACCATGCTATTCAGTCACTAATTGGTTTCCATGACCAAACGGACCTCGAGAGCAAAGCTCAAGTGGTCCCTGTCATCATGGAAACCAGGAGATTACAGAATAGCGCAGCTGTGTATGTGGGCTCCCACACACCTTTCTTTATAGTGTATGGTGGCCAAAAAGAAGAGCCTGCTGACTTTTTTGCTGTTTTTTTGTCAGCCATGGTCACTGTTAACTGGCTATTGTCTTACGTTGGAGTGCCATCCAACTTGAGCACATGACAAGTCAATCACCCCCTATCATATCAACAATGCTGGTGGGTGCAGTTGCAATGTGATGTCATCAGTAACGCAGAGCGAGAAGTCATTCTGCATTACTGAGGGTATCAGTACTGCAGTAGAACAACTGTTTGCGATGTATGGCTTTCCATACAGAACCACATTCCACCATACACTATCAATAAATATAGATCTATCTGGTTAGTGAACATATATTGATTGGCACATAACAGTTTACAAATGTTATCTATGAAACGAGCTATTTATGGACCATCTTATTACATGTAATGTGTTATTGTAAAAAGAATATGTTATGAAATTTTGACATTGTATTATCTGACTGCTAATCAACATGATACATTATGGTCTACAACAAACCTGTAAATCATTGGCGTCATTTTTGAATTGCATTGGGTAGTTTCAGGCAATGGCCATCCTGGGTAGCAACAAAGATACTTGCATGGGTGAAAAGGTATCTCACCCAGACAGGGCTGAATACCAGGAATTGTACAGGTGCCAACGCAACAGAGTTATGGTGAGCGCAACTTACAGATATTGAACCAGCAATATTCAAAATGGGCCATTATATATGCAATGTGCAAATGGCACCATTTGCATGTCAGTATTGCCAAATTTGCAAGAGATATACAGTGCTGGACACAGACATCCACATGGCAACATAAACGTCATGCATTGCTGTCTGAGGAAGACATATGGTACCCGTCTCCCACAACCACCATAGGCATGATTGCCAAACAAAAAAAATACCTTTAAATATCCATGGTAATGTAGTGTCACCATCCTCACTACCAGTACTTGCAATCACCAATAAGATACATTTGAAATATCGATGACTACTGCTCCCCCCACCTCCTTGTAGTAGCATTCCCCAAAAATGAACAAATGTTACAGCCATGGTAGTCTAGTGGTACCACCCTCCCCACCCTAACCCTGACAGCCGGTAACACCTACTGAATTAAATCACTGGTGATCCACTTCAAACAGCACCACCACCAGCAGCCACAGAGGACACCCTGCCAACCGATCTTCCCACACCACCAGCATATGTGGAGAGCAGCAAACACAAGTACATACAATACTTCGGTTTCTGCAATCAGGGGTACAGGCAGAGAGGGGGGTTCACATAGAGTACAAGTGCTGGAAAATTACTTCATTTTCGATGATCGTGCTTATGCAGGAGAGTGAGGGAGATAGCACTACAGTACCAGTGCTGGAACATTACTTCATTTTTGACAATTGTGTTTATGATGGGGGGCGCAACTACTCTACCATTTTATTTGTGGCAATCGCGGCTACAGGGAAGGAGGGTGCACAACTACACCTACATTGAATTCTGTGGGTGCTTGTGGATGGTGTTGTGTGTGAGGGGGGGTGACCCATCTACTGCTGGCAGCCAGTGTGTTGCACCCTGCAGTACAATGGATGGCCTTTGGGTGGATTCCATTTCAACATTCTTTTTCGGCATGAACTTTGTGCACGGGTATGCTGCGCATCTCAGGGTTGTGACAGCAGATGCGCCACACATCCAAGGATGAATATCAGGATGTGGCACCTATGCATGATCATGCCCCCTAGAAATGCACCGCATACAATGTCTTTGCACTACGACACATAAGTAGTTGCACTGCGCAAGTCCCTGTACTGAATATTGGCCAACTGTGCATTTATGGGGTGGTGCTGCCGCAAGTCAGTATCCCCAGGCCCAACCATGTACCATGTATAGGCCAATAAGTATAACTGAAGGTCTTACTCATGTTGAGGTGGAGCTTCATTGCTATGATACTGCCTGTATGTGGCCTGTACCGTTTCTAGAACCCAGATGCTCAGGCAAACCTCAGGAAACCCTGGATGCTCTATTATACAAAACGGAATGTCACTATTTGCAATCACATTCTGAAGATCACTCATTTTCTCGCAAACACGTGGGATCTCTTGACAACATCTGCACTCCAATTCAGTGGGCATTATTTCACAATTTCCACAACTGCACCTGTAAAATAAATGGAAAATGCTTATTTTGTATATCAACGGTGAACATTTATAATCATACACACATATTATTCACATTTTTTTTGGGTGCATATAATGACACTGTAACACATCACATTTTGATCTCTGTCATGGTGAGGGTGGTGGAGAGGGGAAGGAGAAACAACACCTGAGTGATAATAAGATAGAACACACCACCTCATCAGGAGCTAAGCGTAAACAACCAGTACACAACACCTTAGATGAAGCAACAGTTAGACGGCCCACTGTATGTATACTGGCACCGCAGTGCTATCATGACATGATTGGGGGCAAGACGTAATAGGATACACAAGGTGCAGAAGAGGTAGGGAGGGAGGAATGTGAGGGGTGGGACTTCACATTTACAGTATTATTAGGGATAACATTGGTATGACCAATATTGAGGAGATGATGAAACATGGTTGATGCTCTATGGGTCACCATGCAGTCTCCAGTGGGTAAGCAGGTAAAGATAGGTGGTAGTATATAGACCACAAGTGCATGTAGATGAACAGGAGAAGGCCTTGTGACTAACCATAGGACACACTGTGGTGGGGGGAGCAAAACATTGTGGTGCTGGTATACCTGAATATTCCAGAAGCAGATTGGGGAAGTATGGCATCCTCATTGTGCAGGGAGCAAAGCATGCTGGATGTCTGACAGAATGCGTTTCTTGCCCAGCTACTGCCTGATCAGACAAGGCATGGGCCCATCCTACATGTGGTACTATCAGATGGGGAGATTATCGGGGACCTAGTTGTGGGAGACCAAGTGGCGCAAAGTGATCACGCCATGGTTTTGTTGTCTGTACACCGAGAGTGAAAGGTTGAACACAGCAAACTACAGACTTGGAGGGAGAGGATCCTTTGCTGTGACCTTGATGGGATTATGAGAAACATGGACACAGATACACAATGGTGATTATTAAAAAAGGGCTCCTCCAGGCTACCAAGTCCTGCACGATAGAGAGACACAAGTGGTACAAAGCTAAGAGTCACGTGGTGGACAAGGGAGCACAGGATGTGCTGTGGAAAACAAAATGCGGCTTATAACAGATACAAACATTCATGGGGAGGCTATATCTAAGGGGAGTATGGTAGGGCAGTAAGGACTGTCACTGCAGTGGTTAGGGCAGTAAAGCAGGGGATTCATCAGAGGTTGGCACAGTTGATTCAAAGGGTGGAACATGGTTCTTCAGGTATATCACTTGAGAGAATAGAAGGGAAGAGGCAGATTAGTACACGGAGGATACAGAGTGATTGGGTGGAGGATGCATGGGAAATGGCTGAGGGTACCAAAGGGGGGGATACGCAAGGGGGAAAGGATGGGGGACTGAAAGGTTAAGTGTGGCAAACAGATGTTAAAAACAACATTGGGAGAATGTGGAAAGCCATCAAGGACATAAAAGTGCATAAAGCACCATGCCATGACAGGATCCATCACAGGGTTCTCCATGGACCTGGCTGATACCCTAGCCGCACACCTGATGGTCATTTCTTTTTTCAGTATACAATTTATTGTGTTCTTGCTTTTATACCATACCCCTCCAGGGGCCACAGCGTACACATGCATGTACACATGCATGTATGTGCATGGAGGAACACATACACACCATGATCAGGTGTCCCCTTCTGCCGATGCCCTTGATTTGTGTCACTGCCCATTGCCACCTATGCACCAACTGGACCCACACCTGGTGTGAGCAGGACCACACATGGGTGAACATCCACCCCTGGAGGGGAAAGCCTTGGCTCAATCCTACTGCAGTACACCTCCACTGAAAGCAGGCACCCCGAGGTCATTCCTGAACATGGGGCAGTGGTGTAACGTGAGCTAAGGTGCCAGAGCCTCAGACATCTGCGTTACTTGGACAGCAGTGATGGACATTTTTAACTGCTCCTAGCAGTCCTGGTGGCTGCCTCATCACTGCAGGCTGGCCCACACTGTGACTATACAGAAAGGATGTCGAGCAAGAGGAGCTGAGATACTATAGTACAGTCAGCCTGACATTGGTAGTGGACAAAGTGGTAAAGGTCATCTTGAAGAACAGTGTGAAGCAATTTATGAAGGGACAGGGTCACTAAAAGATCAAACAGCATGGACTTATCTTATCTGACTAACCGGTCGGAGTTCTGTAAATGGGTAACAAGGTCGCTGTATCATGGCAGGCCAGTGGCAGTCCTCTTTTCAGACTTCAGCATGGTGTTTGACTCAGTAATGCATCACAGGCTTCTGGGGAAGCAGGAGGAGGTTGTGTTTGGGAGACTGATTGCCAGGTGGATAGTAAACTGGATGAAGGGTCATGTACAGAAGGAGATGATAGAAGGGGAGGTTCCATCCTCCAGGAGATTCATTGGAGGGGTACCACAGGTGTCAGTACTGGGACCACTCCTGTTTAACTACTATATATCAGAGTTCACAAAAGGTACCTGAAGTGGAATCAGCCTCTTTGGAGATTAATGTAAGCTGTGGGATGTGGTACAGGGGGAATACTGGAAGCTGGCTATACAGGAGGAACTTGAGACTCTGGAGAGGTGGTCACAAGTCTGGAAACTCCATTTAAATGCAGGATACTACAGTGTTATTCACCTGGCGGCCAAAAACCAAGCTTATATATAAACCATTGTGGGGGAGGGGACAGAAAAAGCAGGTTTGTATGAGTGGGGAAGGACCTTGGGGTGGGGTTGGGGGTTGGGTGGTTGCAGAGATGAATACCTATGAGCAATGTAGGAGGGCTGCAGCACCAGCTAATAAAATGCTGATACCCTGTCCACACCTACTGTTACCATGGAGGTGGCCATTCCCCTGAGGGAGGTATGGAACACAAAATGACAGTCATTTAGGCTGGATGGGGAAGACTACAGGATGGGAGAACAAGGAGGCAATACTTCACTGACAGGGTGGTGGAACCATGGAATGTGCTGCCTGTAGAGTTGTCACCTATTACTGTGGAGGGTGTGCAGGATGGGTTGGCATAGGTATAGGGACAGGCTGCATCCCAAATAAACACTGGAGTGATGTGAATGGGAGGTCTTGTAGGGAGTGGTGTGGGAAGGGCTATAAAAGGTGGACATACTAAGACAATGATCGCCTAGCAGACTCACCACATCATAGGGTGTAATCAAATTGATTCTTTGTATGTTAAACCACACTGCCACCACCCCTTGCCAGAAGCAAAATGTGAAAAGAGAGAGACTTGCACAGCACTGATATCACCAGACAGGCAGCTGAGGTGTGGACACTACAGCTATGATGGCCACCGTATAGTGGATTTCATGATGGGTTTGAAATGCACATGCTGAAGGTGGGTGTGCTACAAGACTGCATAACAGAGACATACTAACTAAACAGGTTTGTGGGACAGGTGGGGAGGGGGGGGATGACAATACCACAGTTCACATCACATATCTCACAACAACCACACAAAAATAAGGCATTTGACAATCAAGTCATTGCTTATCTGTGCAGTTACTCTGGTCAATGCAGCAGTTAGGTGTACCATATTCCATACGCCCTAGCATCCTCTTCACTGAAACAAATTGAATTCACAAACATTCATTTGGGTACATGTACCTCCGTGGGTAATTGTGCCACCTGGAACACATTGTAACACTAGCACTGCCAACAGTTTAATCCCTGTACCCATGACAGGGAAAATTCTCAAAACAGTCTTGCCCTCAATGGTTGTAAATAACATATAAGTATTATGCAAAAAGTAACTGGTATATCATACATAGGTACCACTCATTGAAATGGTTGTCAAGTCAACAAAAGTTGTTTGGGTTAAATCAAAAAACAAGGTGTATATCTTATATGAATCATCATTTGGTCCACAGACTGCAACAGTGACTGCTGTGCCACAGTGTATTGCTCTTTGTTTTTGGGGGGGGCAGCTAGAACATAACAGAAACCACCCTGCCACAGATCATTGACGGATGTGCACGTGCCATGGGGACCATACAGAGAGTGGCACAGCCATGCTATCACCAAACCACCAGCCACGGTGGTAAGAGGACAGCATTGATTGCCACTGTATGGGTTGGCTAACAAAAAAGTTATTTTGATAATGTGGGGGAGAGGGGGAATAGGATTGCATGGTGGTTATTGAATTAGCGTGCTGATGTTTGGTGTAAAACGATACAACAGCACAACATAATATTGATATACCAAAGAAATAGTGAATTTCAATTTGTCGGTGTGGGGGGTGGGGGGGCCCACCACAATCACTTGACGTCACATATCATATTACCACTACCACAACACCTCAGAGTAAACAGACATACCACCAACACTAGACTGAAGTGTCACTGAGAAGGGAGACTATAGGAAAACTAGTACTGCTCAAGCATCACTATCACATCTTGAGGACACATGACATGGCCAGTAGTGTGTGCTCTGTAATGGAAAGGAATTGCACATTATGAAAGGACACTCAATCACATCAAATACAGCTGCAGGCTGAGCTTCTGAGAGTAGGGCTTGGTTTATGATGTGCAATGGTGCTGCTAGGGCACATGTCATTTGTGGTTCGACGGAGACACGGCAACAGCTTACAATAAACCACAGTTCCACAACACCTAGACTGATGTGCCACTAACACAGGACACCATGCTGACAGTGGTACTGCCCTTCACAAACCACATGTTTGGCTGCAAATGTAAGAGGAGATATGTGCTGGTGACCATATGGTATGATGTATCACCATTCCTGTAGGTATGGTGGTGGGGGGATTGAACTGCACCATGGTGCTAGTGGGTACACAACAATGCAACAATACGTCATAATACTGACTAGCATGGCCCAGCTATCAACAACTAACCAACAAAGGTACTGGGAAGAAAAATATGCTGGTCAATACACTGGATGCTGCACCATCTGAGCAGTATCCACAATTGCAATTAAACCATATGTAAAATGTACATTTACTTTCAGGTGTGTGTGTGTGTCTGAGTGGGGAGGGGGGGCTCCTGAAGGCACATCACATAAGTTGTGTACACAGTAGCATCACATGCAGCACAGTCAAGGGAGGTTGGGGTAGGGGACCCAGGATCGACATCCACATTCAACGCCTTATTACAAAATAAAAACGGTATTTGTCTTTCCCACATCAATGACCTGCCTTCAATGCTGATTGATGCATGGAAAGAAAATACTATCCAATGACCCACATCACCTAAATCACCACCAGACAACTGCTGAAACTCACCACTCCACATTTGTATGACTGCCAGCTGCAGTAGTAGATACAGAGCTGGATTCACTGCTGCTTTCAGTGTCACTCTGTAGAGGGTCAAGACAATACAGATCATCTACTTCTGCAAGGTTGGGTAGAAAATCAGATTCAAAACTATCACTGTCTGCCACAGATAATTCAGTACTGCTATTGCTCACCATGTTCCTTTGGATTGCAGGCTCAGGTGCATATGTCATATGCCGCGCTGATAGCTGCATGACGCGATTGACGCACGGAGTCGGCACTTCCGGTTTTCAGGTGCAATTAAATGCATTTTTTATTGAAAATAAAAAATTTGATATGACAATCATGCTGCGATTTCACTCAGGGTATATGTACTCATGGAACGCAACAATGCAGGTAAGATCATGACAACCCCTCTTTAATTTAGTTCATGTTTGACATGGAGTTTGGGTCCAGTGTCAAAAAGAGTGTGTGTGTGTGTGTCTGGGGAGGGGGGAACACTTAGTTAGCCACCTGGTTGTTTGTCTTAAAGAGAAAATATCTACATAATTTTTTTTCAGTTGTTTAACCAGGAGTAGCACACTAAGCTGAAAGCTTTTTTTACAGGTGCAACCTGGGAGCACAGGAAAGTTAAGTGACTTGCTCAGGGTCATACAGTATGCAAGGGGAAGTTGTGGGATTTAAACCCAGGTCTGGTCTGTTAGATGTCACCAGATTTGCAGCTCAGAGCCTTAAACCACTGCGCTACACTGCCCCATACTGCCTTATTCACTTACATGTTTGCTTTTCAGGTTGAATGGCACTTGTGCTGTTATTACTACTGGCTATAGTTTTAATACTGTTTTCTGTGCTTAAAATATGGCTTTTCTATAGCCCCTTCCTTCATGGACTATATTAGCAACTGATATGTGTTGAAGAAGTAACTTAGCCAAACTATCCTCTGGAAATGAACTTTTTCTGAGCTAAGTAGAACTTCCTGGTAAAACTATTAAATAAATTGATAAAATCAGCCTCTACTACAGTGGTGATATAGCATGCAGAAAAATAGTGAAGAGGAATGTTCTTTGTTACAGTAAAGCAAGTCACCATTTCTAGGCTCAGAAGATAAGCACGAGCTGTAATTATGTCCTGGGAGCTAACAGATGTAATCCAGCCTACACAAACAAAGGTTTTGAACTGTAATCTATTTTGCTGGATGGGGAAATTTGCATCTTGCATCTTGCTTCAAACTCACTTTTCATGTCTCTGTGCAAGATGGTTATTTGTGGGCTTGAAAATCTTCAACTGATGAAATGTAATTAAATCTAGAACAGAGTGGAGACAGGTTAAAAATAAACATTTGTCAATGCCAATGTTGGCTTGCTGGCATTGGCATTGGAAGTGCAAGAGTTAGAGAGATGTATAATAGGAATGGTGGTGAAGTATTGAACTGATGCCAACCCCACCCCCACCCTGCTGAGACTGACAGGTATTGGGGGTGTGCATTTGGGTCATCGGCCATAACACTCATGCCATTTTACCTCACCCTGCCCTGAAGACACTGACCTTGGGGTCTTCGGGTCTTATACTCACCCCATTCCATAAGAAAATATGCTGAGATGGGTGCGGTATAGGACAATGGGGTGAATGTTGGGGCTGAAGACCCCAAGGCACACCTCAATGCCTGTCACTGGCTGCAGGGTGGAGGTGGAATGGCGTGAACATTATGGCCGACAATTCCAAGTCACACCCTCGACACCTGTTAGTCTCTACAAAGTAGGGCGTTATGCTTGGTAACCCTAATGCCCCAGACGTTTGTTGGTATTTTCACTCCATAGTTTCAAAATGGATTTTTGTGACCCCACCTCATGAACAGTGGCACTATCATTTCATTATTCAATCCCGAAAGGTGGTTTTGCACAGCGACTGTGCCATTTGGCAAAATAGGTGTGAAAACACATTTCTGGCAGGATGTGAAAATGACTGCTAAACTGTTCATGAATTGCTGTGAAAAAAATGGTAATGTTGAAAATCTGGAGTGAAAATATGAAAAATTGTTGAAGTCACAAATGTGAGTAGAAATTGCACAATGCACGCCTGTAACACAATCATTTTTTGGAATTTTTTCACCAAAATTTCAATGTGGGCATTTTTGAACCTCTTCTCATGAATAGTGGCACTGTGATTTTGTTAATGTGTCCCAAAATTTGATTTCCCACAGCGACCGCACCGTTCTGCTTCACAGGTGTAAAAACACATTTCAGGAAGGATGTGAAAAATGACAGCTATATTGTTCATAAGAAGGTGTAAAAAAATGGCAATGTTGAAAATCTGGAGAGAAAATATTAAAAATTGGTGAAGTTACAAGTGTGCATAAAAACTGCACAAGACACACTTGGCGCAGTCATTTTTGGGATTTTGTCACCAAATTTGCAACATGGGCCTTTTGGGACCTCCCCTCATGAACAGTGGCACTGTCATTTCGTTAATCGGGTCTCGAACTGTGATTCTCTGCGGGGACATAAAATCACCTTTCAGGATGGAGAAACTAAATGACAGTGACATGTTCATGAGTTAAGTCTAAGAACCCCATGTTGAAAATTTGGGGCCAAAATTCCAAAAAATGACTGAGACATCAACATAAGTTGAAACCCCCCATTGCCTCCCATTATATAGCTTATCGTCATTTCTTCAGTTCGCAGTTCATCTTTGAAGAGTGCAGACGTGTCCCAGTTCAGAGAAGATCATGGCTCCTGACCTCTGGAGAGTAAGGGTGAGAGGGTGTGGGGAGGTAGGTGCACATAGGAGGGTGGGGATGGGGGAGGAAGACGAAGGAGACAATGGTGGATCGTTTTCTTGTTTGTAGGGGGAAAAATAAGACCATGAGGGAAGGTTTTCTTTATTTACAGGTTTCACAAAAAAAAAAAAAAAAAAATAGGCAGACTGGGTCAGGCGTGTCACAATTCGAGGGGCATGCCGACGAGGATTGGGTACCCCAATGTCGACAAGGCATATAGACAGGTGGGGGATGTGCATCCGACACCAGGATTGGGCATCCTGGTGTTGGAAAGGAAAGGAAAGGGAAAACTGTTTAACCAGGAAAGACACACTGATGCTGACATGGGGATTGGGCACCCCGATATCAGCTTTTAAAGAGTGTATGGTGGGCAGCAGGAGCTGCCATGTTACGGTGTGCCACATAATGTGGGGGGGGCATGCCGACATGGGGATTGGGCACCCCAATGTTAGCTTTCTGGGGATTGTGTGGCAGATGGCTGGAGCTACCATATTTATTGAATTGTTTCACCAGAAAGGCATGAAATGGAGGCATGTCATCTGCCGCTGCAAAGACGAGCCTGTCTCTGATTGCAGTGGCAGATTCATTTCAATTCTGTGGTTCTCTCTGAAACTGCTGTCATCGGTAGCATGCTCACTGGTTGGCAGCTGAGGGACGCACCCACTAAAGCATCCCTTGCATTTGCCACAACACTGACACACCTCTGAAATGTGCTAGTACCATAAGATGTGGCAGACTGGGGTGGGCTCCCAGTGTGCTACAATTCCAGGAGGATGCCGACATGGGGATTGGGCACCCCAATGTCGACAAGGCATATGGACGGGTGGGGGATGTGCATCCGACACCAGGATTGGGCATCCTGGTGTTGGAAAGGAAAGGAAAGGGAAAACTGTTTAACCAGGAAAGACACACTGATGCTGACATGAGGATTGGGCACCCTGATGTCAGATTTTCAAGAGTGTGTGGAGGGTGGCAGAAGCCGCTATGTTATGGTGTGCCACATAATGTGGGGGGGAGAACATGCCGACATGGGAATAGGGCACCCCGATGTTGGGTTTCTGGGTATTGTGTGGTGGATGGCTGGAGCTACCATATTTATTTAATTATTTCACCAGGAAAGGCATGTAATGGAGACTTGTCATCTGCCGCTGCAAAAACGAGCCTGTCTCTGATTGCAGTGGCAGATTCGTTTCACTTCTGTGGCTCTCTCTGAAACTGCTGTCATCAGCAGTATGCTTACTGGTTGGCAGCTGAGGGACGCACCCACTAATGCATCCCCTGCATTCGCCACAGCACTGACACACCTCTGAAATGTGCTACTACCACAAGATATTGCTTGCACGTGCGTGCAAGCCAACATAAAAAAAGGTGGAAAGAAAGTGTATGAATGGGGGTGGGAGCAGGCTGTGATAGGAGAATACAATGTTTTGAGCAAAACTGAGTGAAAAGAGAAATATAGTTTTAGCATCCCAACTGATTATAGAATCTATTCCAGAACCAATTGATAATATAAAAACTAATATCAAATGAGACAAAGGCAGCAATCTGTAGACAAACAGAGATGTTGTAAACATTTAATTCACTGGCAAAATTAAAGCAAAGTCATTAACTACACCTTTTCAAATCAATTCACAAATCATTGCTATTTAGTAGAACAAAGTGGATAATTTGGTATTCTTTATTGGACCAACAAGAGCTTTATAAAACACAAGTTTTCAGGTTACACAGAGAACTTCATCATGTAATGGCGGAATCTACAAAAAAAAAAACAACATTATATACATTGGGTAGATCAGGTAAAAACAACCTTTTTCACATAGGTTACAGTTTTGTTGATAAGGAAGTAAATAACTAGAAATGTGAAGAGACACACACAAAAAAAACAGTCTTTGGAATCCTAGTTGGTGATAGATCAGATTAGAAAATTAAGTTCCTCTCCATGAATGGAATTATTTATGTTCTAAGAGCCTCCCTAAAGATGTACTCTGTGTGTGTGTGTGTGTGTGTGTGTGCACGCGCGCGCGTGCTAAAAAGCAGTTATGTGAGCTAAAAAGCACTTATGTGTGTGTGTGTATATATATATATATATATATATATTATATAAAATAGGTAGGAAAAGTTATCCCTGCTGGTTGGTTGAAACGCATCACATGACTGTGCTATATCAGAGTGCGACGCACACCTGCACTTTACCCCCTCAAAAATTTTGACATTTTATAAGATAGATAAACCACTCTGAGGTGTGTGGTTGCACTCTGATATATGCATGCCTTGGGTGGCTGGCTTGTTAGGCCTGTGGCCTCATGTGTATACAGCACACAAGGTGTGAGAATATAAGAGCACGACCACACACCTCAGAGTGGTTTATCTATCTATATATATATATATATATAAATAACAACCCGACCACTCTGTAGGCAGCAAATCAGGCATGCCATGGGGTTATCAAACCTAATGCTCACCCCATTCCAACACTAAACAAGTGTAAATGTGTACACTGAATGAAAATGGGGTGAGCATTAGGTTTGACAACCCCCATGGCACCTGATTGCTGCTACAAAATGAGTGGTAAGTGTTAAAGGTTAAAACCCTAACATCATATTTTCCTACTTTTACACTTTATTCTGAACCCTAACTGCTACATCAATGCAGTTTTGTTTTAATGAATTTCTTTACTTTTTGAGATAGTCTAATCAAAGCCTTATTTGCTTATGAGAACACAGGACCCTCTTGGCCCTGCGCCCCCACCCATGTATAGTTTTTGAGATAGAGCAATCATATCCTTATTTGCCTGTGCCATGGGGTTATCAAACCTCCCATCCCTCCATAGATGTGTATATGTATATCACTGTAGAAGAGCCCTGAGCTTCCACTTATAGGACAACAACAAACAAATTATCAGCTTAGCCATCTTATTACCCCACCTCATGTAGCCAGTACAGAAAATGTTCGAATCCCCAAGAAAACATAATTCCGCACAACTGCAATGCAATTCCATGCCACAGATTCGAAAACACATTTTGGCCAGAACTTGAAAAATGACAGCTGTGACATACTGTACATGAGGTGGGGTAATAAGAAGGCTATGCTGAAAATCTGGGGTCAAAATATTTAAAATTTCCAAAGTTGTAAGCATGTGTAGCAAAATTGCAACAAATGGTCATAACTTTGCCATTTTTACATATTTTGACCCCAGATTTTTAACATAGCCTTCGTATAACCCTGCCACATGAACAAGGGCAGGCAATTTTTTTTTACATCCTACCTGAAAGGTGAATTTGCCAATCAACTGTGAAATAATCTTTCAGGCAGGAGTTGGGTAATGACAGTCATATTGTTCATGAGGTGGGGTCCCTAAAAGGCCATGTTAAACATTTTGGATTAAAATCTCAAAAAATGACTAAGTTATGCACCAAAGTTGAAACCCCCATTGAAATGCATTGAACCACATTCACCTTCATTTCTCATACTGCAGTCACCAGTTCCAGCAAGAAGACTCGTCTTCGATTGGAGAGTGGATCTTGAACCTGGGACCTCTTCAAGTGAGTGAGGGTGTGTGCGGTGTTGGGTGATGGGTGTTGAGTGGGAGGTGGGGTCGAGGGGTCTGATTGGTGAGGGACTGCTTTCTTTTTTACCAGTTTGCAAAAAAACATTGAGGGAGCTGTTCTACATCTTTAAAAAAAAAAAAAAACTGAGGCAGCACATATATAGAATAAAGCAAGGAGATGGTGATTGGACGGTGGGGGTTGCCACTAGACACCAGGGATATTTCAATGGGGGTTTCAATAGGGGTTCCCTTTTTCTAGTAGTAGAAGTTTTTTATACAGGACAAGCTGGTATAAATCATCTTTAGGACAAGTCCTATATTATAGATGCTCCTGTTCATTTTCAGTATTACATAAAATACAAAGAAAATAACAGGTATAACAAATATCATATAACATCATTTACATCAACCTTATATCTACGTCCTAATCATTTCACATACAACGTAACACTCAATTCATGTTTTAACTCCTTCATAAATAATTTAGCATCAGTCTGATTAACTATGGAGTCTTTATTTATTGTATTCCATATTTGAAACATAATAGCTGGGAAATGCATAGAGCTATATTTATTTATTAATTTTGGAGGAATAAATCCTCGTAAGGGTGTCTGGAGTAAATTATGATGATGTTGTATTTTTTCTAATTTTTCAAACAAGTAAATTGGCCTTTTCATATGTAAAACTTTATGAGTTAAATTTGCCCATTGCAACTTCCTTTTTAAAGTTGGGGTTAACCATTCAAGATCACTAAACAAAGTACAGTGATGTGAACCTATTCCTTTTCCCAATATAAACCTTGCAAGTCTATTGTACATCGTGTCAACTTTCGCCAGGCTTTTCTTATGAGCGAAATCATATACGTGACTTCTATAGTCCATGACTGGAAGTAGAAGTTGATTTACAACCGCCAGTCTCATTTGCTTATTCAAGCATGATTTTGAGTGCCTAAACGCTCCCAATCGCTTATTTACCTTATTTATGGTATCATCTATATGATAGTCAAAAATCAGACTCTCATCCAGCCAGACACCCAAATATCTATACATTGTATCTTGAGTTATTTGATCACCATTATCAGTCATGACTTTAATATAAGGGGCAGCAACAATCTTTCCTATTTGTTTTTCTAAAAAACGTTGATTTCGTTTTTTTATAAGTCATAACCAAACCCGATTCCCTAATCCAAGTACAAAGTGCTAGAAAATACCCTTGGGGATTTCTTTCCATTTGTTCCATATTCAAGCCACATACAACCAAAATGGTTTCATCAGCATAAAGCCTAAGATTAGAATTTTTTGCAGCTTCCACTACTCCATTTATGTATATCAAAAATAAAGTTGGTCTCAGAATTGATCCTTGGGTACACCCCTCTGAACAGAAACACTGTCAGAGAGGAGACCATCCACACAAACCTGCTGGGAGCAGTCCTGTAGATAGGATGAAAACCATCCCACTACGTCTGTTGACAGGTCTGTTTCCACAAGTCTGTGACACAGCAGGCCATGATCAACGGTGTTGAAGGCCTTGGAAAGGTCCATGAACACCTCACCCACCAACCTACCTCCCTCCAGTTCTACTCTGAAGGGTATTCAGCGAACTAATTATTAATTTATTCATTCCCTCATTCATTTATTCATTCATGGAATCCTGCTGTATGCAATATATAGTATATGCCTTTATGTGGGTTAATGCTGCTTATGTTGATCTGTGTCTGTTGTCACCACTGTTGTTACGAATTGTTTTTGTACTGCATTTACCTTAGTTTCTCATATTGCAGTCATCGGTTCCAGCAGCAAGATATGTCTTCAATCAGAGAGCAGATCTTGAACCTGGGACCTCTTCAGGTGTGTGAGTTTATACTGTAAGGGTGTGGGGTGGTGGGAGCTGAGAGGGAGGTGGGGGGTCTGATCAGTGAGTGACTGTTTTCTTTTTTACTGCTTTCAAAAAACATTGAGGGAGCTGTTCTTCATATTTCTTTTAAAAAATGAGGCAGCACATATAAAGAATAAAGCAGGGGGATGGCAATCGGATGGCGGAGGGTGCCACTAGCACCTGGGAACTATACATTGAATGGGGGGGTCATGATTGGAGGGTGGGGTGCCACTAAACACCAAGGATATACAAATACTGAAGACTAAATGGGACCATGATCAGAAGGTGGGGGGTGCCACTAGCACCTGGGAATTATACATTGAATAGGGGGTTATGATTGGAGGGTGGGGGGGGTGCCACTAGACACCAGGGATATATAAATACTAAAAACTAAATGGGACCATGATCAGAGGGTGGGAGTGCCACTAGCATTTGGGAACAATTCATTGAATAGGGATGGTTATCGGAGGGTGGCGGGGAGCCACTAGACACCAGGGGTATATAAATACTAAAAACTAAAGGGGACCATGATCAGAGGATGGGTGGTGCCACTAGCACCTGGGAACTATACATTTAAAATGGGGGTCGCAATCAGAGGGTGGGGGTGCCAATAGACACCAGGGATATATAAATACTAAAAACTAAAGGGGACCTTGATTGGAGGGTGGGGGGCTGCCACTAGCACCTGAGAACTATACATTGAATAGGGGGATCACGATCAGACGGTAGGGGCTGCCAGTAGACACCAGGGAAATAAAATTCAAGTAAGGGGATCGCGATGGAAGGGTTGGGGGGGTGCCACTAGACACAAGGGAGTATAATAATTTTACAATTTTCTGTGCAATTTTGTCTTTTGTGGGGGCGAGAAGCACATTGCCCTCAATGGCTTAGGTAAGGATCATTCCATGCAAAAAATAACCATTCGAACATTGAAGTTCAAAATGTAATTTACTGTTCAAGTGGTTATTTACGGATTGAACAATCCTTACCAAAGCGAGTGAGAGGTGATATGATTCTCACCTCCAGAAGACATACTTGCACTGCAAATTGTTACATTATAATACAAAAATGTAACTAAATATGTGAACAAGACCCAAATACAGGCCTTGTTCATTCCATAACAACTAGTATTTCATTAGAAATCAAGATTTAAAACAGGAAAAAACAAGATGGCGGACACCACGAACAGTATGTCTCAGAACTGACCTTAACTATTAAAAGTCCGAATGGTTTTCAATAACCTACCTGTCTAGCCGCTATCAAAAAAAGTTACAATTTAAAAAAGATGAGATATCATTTTCAAAAAACTGTCCAAAAGCACACCCTTGGCACAGACCTCATCATCCTTGAAAATTTCAGAAAAAAATGTAATTTCCTCTGGGTAGTAGATGAGAGCAAAAAATTCCACATTAAGTATAGGAAAAAAGTGGCAATTTTACACTTTTTTACCACTCCATATCTCAAAAATCATACAAGATGCCATTATGAAGCTAAATAAAGTTTTAAGACACTGGCAGAATGATTGTGCATGCTTGAGGGTGGTCTCACTGAATACAAGGAGCATAAGGAGTAGAACAGCAGAGTTACAGGCTCTCTTGGTGGTAGAGGGGGTGGACATTGCGGCCACCATGGAAACGTGGGCCACCCAGTACCAGGACTGGAATATGATGATCCCAGGGTTCACGTTATTCAGAAAGGATAGGGCAAAGGGGAATGGGGGGTGGCGATCTATGTAAGGAAAGGGATAAAGTGCATAAGGGAGGAAGGGGAGGAGGAGGAGAGGACAGAAGCACTATGGATGCAGTTCCAAGATGCAAAGAATAGAACACTGAGAATGGGGGTGGTGTACAGGCCACCTGCTCAGGGGATTGACCTGGATAGGGAATTAGCTGGACAAATTAGGAGGGTCTGCAGGAAGGGAAGCACAGAGTTGGTGGGGGACTTTAACCTACCTGGGGTGGAAGGGGCACCCCATCCACCACAAGTGCAAGGAAGTGGGTCCTGCTAGAAGCATTTCAAGACAGCTTTCTGACACAGCTGGTCTAGGGGCTGACTTGGTTAGAAAGGACTCTGGACCTTGTACTGGATAATGGGGAAGCTGTAAGGAATCTGGAAGTGGAGCAACCACTGGCTGGGAGTAACCACTATACTGTGTGGTTCATGCTCAACATGGGAAGGGAAACAGATGGCACTGGTACAAGGGTGATTGAGTTTAAGGGGGTGGATTTTAAGAAGATGGGGGAAATTTTGGGCAGGCACCTGGCAGGAATGCAACCACACATGGATGCAGACCAGAAATGGGACATCATAAAGGAAGGGCTAGCAGAGGCAACAGAATCTTGCACTAGGAAGAAAAGCAAGAAGGGAAGGGCAAAGAAACCCAGCCGTCTGACACAGGAGGTTATGGAAGGGGTGAGGGCCAAGAGGGCAGCATTTCAAAAGTACAGGAAATTGGAGAGGGGTGAAGATAAGGATACGTACATAGAGAAGTCCAGGAAAGTTACCAGACTGGTCAGGGTGGCCAAGGCATCCAGGGAGCTGAGACTGGCACAGGGAATTAAAAGTGGAGAAAAAGACTTCTTCCACTACATCGGCGAGAGAAGAAAGAGCAAGAATCAGCTGGTGAGGATTAAGAAGGAGGGGGGATGGGTGGAGAATGGGGCAGAGCAGGCAGAGGCACTGAACAAATACTTCTGCTCTGTATTCATGCAAGAGAATGGGGGCAGATACCCCAGGTGAGGGTGGGTGGGGAGGGCAACAGATGTAGGGATTACAGAGAGCAGGGTATTAGATGGGTTGAGGACATTAAGGGTGGACAAAGCACCTGGACCTGATGGCATTCACCCTAGGGTACTAAGGGAGTTGGCAGAGGTTCTGGCAGGGCCACTGGCTGACCTGTTCAATACCTCCCTGGACACAGGATGTGTATCACAGGACTAGAGAATGGCCCATGTGGTGCCCATCCACAAAACTGGCCCAAAGAATGAACCAGGAAAATATAGACCAGTGAACCTCACATCGATCATGGTAAAGCGCATGGAGACCATACTAAAAGAGATGCTAGTGAGCTTCTTAGAGGAAACAGTCTCCAGGATGGTTAACAGCACTGGTTTATAGCAGGCAGATCCTGCCAGACAAACCTTGTAGAGTACTACGACTGAGTGACGCAGGAACTGGACAAGGGCCATGCAGTGTATGTCCTGTATTTGGACTTCAGCAAGGCATTTGATTCAGTGCCACATAGGAGTTTGGAGGGGGGAAACTGGAATATGTGGGGGGTGGGACCAAAAATGGTGAAATCGATCACAAACTGGCTAAAGGGAAGGCACCGAAGAATGGTGGTGGTGGTGGGGAGGATCTCTCGTCACTGAGAGTGGTGACGAGTGAGGTACCACAGGGATCGGTACTGGGACCGGGGCTGTTTGGGATTTTTATTGCAGATATCTCACATGAGATCTGGAGCAAAATCAGCCTGTTCACAGATGATACCAAGATGGGAGCTGTGGTTGATGATGCGGAGGGGTGGAAGGGGTTGCAGGAGGACCTGACTAAACTGCAGGACTGGGTGGAAACATAACAGTTGGGGTTCAATGCCAAGAAGTGCAAGGTAATGCACTTCAGAGCCAGGAACCAGGGAAGGGATAATCACTTGAATGGAGTACAGTTGTGGAGCTCCACAGAGGATAAGGTCCTAGGAGTGATCATTACAGGGAGCATGAACAACTCTGCTCAGTGCAGGAAGGTGGCAGCAAATGCCAACAAAATGCTGGAGTGTATTGCAAGAGGGATCTTCTCCAGAAGGAAGGAGGTTATCCTGCCTCTGTATAGGTCATTGGTCAGGTCCCACCTGGAGTACTGCATGCAGTACTAGTGCCCATTCCTGAAGAAGGAAATCAGATTGTTGGAGGGGGTGCAGCAAAGAGCCACAAAGATGATCCAGGGATTGGAGAGCAAGCCCTATGAAGACAGGCTAGGAGAGATGAATATGAATTCTGTAGATGAGAGGAGGGATGGGGGATATGATTGAGACCTTTACGTATCTGAAGGGGATAAACAAGACCAATACAGAAGGTATTTTTCAAATGAGAAGAGGGAGGGACATGAGAGGGCATGGACTGAGATTGGAGGGGGAAGATTCAGGAGGGAGATGATAAGACATTTTTTCACATAAAGAGAGGTGGACAAATGGAACACCTTACCAGATGAGATAGTTTCCTGTAAGACTGTGGGCAGTTTCAAGAGGGGCTGGGACAGGGTAAGGGGAAGGGGAGGATACTGGGAATGGGGGGCGGGACGGGCAGCTTCATGATGAGGGGCTAGCTGCACACTCGAGCAGACTCAATAGACCATGAGGCCTGTTTCTGCTGGCAATTTCGTATGTTCGTAAGTTCGTAGATTTTGAGCTATTTTGTGTAAAGAATGCCAAAGTTATTAAGGTGCAAAAACTGGATTTTAACATTAAGTCATGATACAACCCTAACAATAGGGGCATTACCGCACCCCTATAATATTATTTGCAAAAAACTTTCTTAATGCACCAGTTATGGTAACTTAACATCACAAAAGTAGGAAATGTGGCATTATGGTTTCCACCCCTAATGCTCCACCCCCATCCCCAAACAGCAAAAGGAAAAAAACATTAGGGTATTGGGTCTCCAGAGCCTTGGCGAATCAGTGGTGGGGTCTTCCTTGGGGGTTGTCAACCATAGTGCCCAACCCATTCCATGGGCAAACAGCATAACACATGAGCTCCTTTCTTCACGCAAGGCCCACAGGGACCTGTGTAATAAAAGGCACAACAAAGTGTATTGGCAACCTGTGGTGAGACATACTTCTCTACCTTTGAACAGTGTATCATTGTGAGGCAGTGGTTTGGAGCTTTATCTCTGCTTCAGATTGGAGGCTACAAGCTGGGGGGGGCATTAGGGTTGACAGCCCCCAAGGAAGACCCCACCACTGATTCACCAAGACTCCAGAGACCAAAAACCCTAATGTTTTTTCCTGTTGTTGCTTGGGGGTTGGGGGCATTAGGGTTGGAAACCCTAACAACAAATTGCCCTACTTTTGTGGCATTAAGTTACCCTAACTGGTGCACTAATGAAGTTTTTTTGCAAATAATTTTATTTATTTTTGAGATAGTGGAATTGTTTCCTTATTCACACAGGTCCCGTCTAGATCAGCATGAACAGATCCAGATGCCCTGCATGAATAGAAGACTCTGTCCACCGACAGAAGTACAGGGCCCACAAATTGCAGGCCCTGCTGTTTGGTGCAATGACAGATGTGAAGGATTCATGGGGCTGTTTGGTGGGCTGTGGAAGTACAGGGCCCTGTGGTTCTGGCACTTCTATGTGGCCACAGCCACTGATGCACAGGACAAGTAGTGCATCTGTCAGCCAATGCACAGGGCCCTCTGCCACTCAAGGGGGGGAAGGGGTGCAGGGCCCTATGCCAAGAGGACAGTTGTCTTAACTATATGGTACCCTGGCCCATGAGGACAACCCTGCATCTTTCATTCCCTGGCTGGAGGGTGTTGCATAACAGCACCATCCCCCCCACCCTCACCCCATCCAGCTGGGTCACTGAACTCACCCCTGAACTCAGCTCACAAGCACGGGTTCATAAAGCATATTCATTGGGGTCAAGATCAGCACTACACACACATTTTTTGACATTTACATATGGTGTTTTTTTTCAGTTTTGACCCTGAATTTTTAAGATACTCATTTTATGATTTGCATTATAAACACGACATGTACCTTTTATAGTACACTGGCTGAAATGTCATTTCACAGCAGAAGTGCAAAAACACATCTCATCCAGGATTTAAAAAATGACACAAGTCCTGGTGACGCAGAGGGCTGAGGTGTTATGCCTTACCTTGCACTATGCCGGTGATCCCGGTTTTGGAATGACCTCAGGTCATCAGGGCACCAGCATGGGGGGGAGGGAGCAGGATTAAGCAGCCTAATGGCAGCTGTCCTCTCCTGGAGAGGTTGTCACCCCCCCTTAGTTCCGCTGCCACCAGGTGGAGGTCTGGTGGCAGCACAGCAGGGACGGGCGGCAAATCGGGAGGGTGTCTTGAAATACGGTGTGCACGTGCCTCCACACATGCATGCCTAAGGAAGGGGAAAGGTGAAAACTGGGGAAAAATACCTAAAAAATGTAAATAAAAAAAAATGACATGTCATGTTCATGAGGTGGTATGGAAAAATGGCTGTGTTGAAAGTTTGAAATCAAACTAGTGAAAATTAGCGAAGTTATGAATGAACATTGAAATACTGCAATGTTCACTCATAACCTAGGCATTTTACTATATTTCTACATCACATTGTCTGCATAGCCTTCTTATTACCCCACCTCATGAACCCAAATGTAAAAATTTTCAAATTCCAACGAGCGTCATTCCACGCATCAAAACATCATTCTCATACAGGTGCGAAAACACATTTGTGAGATTTGCAAAATGACAGCTGTCATATTCATGAGGTGGTGTAAAAAAATGCTATGCTGCAATTTAGGGGTCAAAATTTTTAAAATGACCAAAGTTACAAGCGAGCATAGTAAAATTTCAACATATGTGCACTACTGCCATTTTTACATAATATGACCCCAAATTTTCAAAATAGCCTTCTTATGATCCCACCTCATGAACAAGGGTGGTGAAAATGTTCAAATCCTGCCTGAAAGGTGATGTTGCCAACCAACAACAAAATCACCTTTTGGGCTTGATTTGCATAGTTCCACCATCATTGCTCATGAAGTGGGGTGTTAAAAAGACCACGTTGAAAATTTGAGGTCAGAATGTGCAAAGATGCCAGTTATGCATCAAGTTCAAAACACTATTGAAATACATTGAACTGAACTTACCTTAGTTTTTCATATTTTAGTCGGCAGTTCCAGCAACAAGACGTGTCTTCAATTGAAGAGTGGATCTTCACCCTGTGACCTGTTCAAGTGAGTGAAGGTTGGGTGTGGGTGTACTGGGGTGTGCAGTGGTGGGTGTTGAGTGGGAGGTGGGGAGAGGCAGATCAGTGATGGACCATTTTCTTTTTTGATTTTTAGCAACAACAATAAAAAAAAAACATTGAGGGATGGTTTCCTTTATTTCACACTGGCATGGCGATTAGAGGGTGGGGGAGGGGTACCACTAGACACCAGGGAAAGATTAAAACATAATGGGATGGGGATGGTGATCCAAGGGTGAGGAGTGCCTCTAGACACCAGGGAAAGAAAAACATATTATGGGGATGGTGATCAGAGGGTGGTGGATGCCACTAGACACCAGGGAAAAATAAAAACATTACAGGAATGGTGATCAGAGGGGTGGGGGTGCCACTAGATACCAAGGAAAGACAAATATATTATGGGGATGGCGATTGAAGGGTGAGGGTGCCAGTAAATATCAGAGAAAGACAAAACCATTATGGGGACAGCAATTGGAGGGTGGAAGCCCCACTAGACACCAGGGAAAGAAAAGCATATTATGGGGATAGCAATCGGAGGGTGGGGATTCCCACTAGACACCAGGGCAACATTACATAAATAAAGGGACTGCAATGGGGGGGCACCACTACACACTAGGGAAACGACGGCTTGCTGCTCTCACTGCAGCTCACAGCATGAGTTTCAACACTGGCTGCAGAAGTCAAGAAACTCCTGCTTTTCTCATACAAAGAATGTGGGTGAACAGCTCCTCTCACTAAGCTGGGCACCCTTGATTTTGGGTGCCCAAAAATGGTATTTCTGGCAACTTAAAAAGTACAGACACCAGAATCTATCTAAATAGGTCCAGTTTAGCTAGGTTCAGATGTTTCTTTAAAAAAAATACATAGTTTGCATGCACTTTTACTGTTTGTAAGTTTAAACAGTAAAAAGAAAATGCCAGCCATTTTGACTGTTTTTTCCCCCCACGACAAGTAAATCATGCAAATAATCACTCGCAATATGTTTATTTACCTTTTGCGATAGGTTTTTTTTATCAGTGGCACTGGAACTTTAACTCAAAAGTTGTTATAACATTAAAACGGTATAATATTTTTTCACCAAACCTTCCAAAGGCACACCCTTGGCATGGGCCCCTTCAACCCTGAAAATTTCATGAAAAAAAGAATTCCATGCAGTCTAGGCTGTAGGTGAGAGCACAAAATACCCAATGTTAATAATAGGGAAACCAAATGTGTTTTTTTTCTCTTTTTTGGCACTGTGTATCTCAAAAACTCTACAAGATAAGGGCGACATGAGGAAGTATTTTTTCACTGAAAGGGTGGTGGATGCATGAAATGGCCTTTCTGAGGAGGTTGTGGGGTCACAAACTGTGGGAAAATTCAAGAATGCATAGGACAGACATAAGACAATTCTGGTGGGGGGGTAGGAAGAAGTAGGCTGTTGGTTAACTAGGATCTGTAGCTTATCCAATAGGTAGGGAAATGGGCAGACTGGGTGGGCCAAGCAGTCCTTATCTGTCATCAAAGTCTATGTTTCTATGTTTAAGTTGCTGTCACAAAACTTTCCATATCTTGAGACTTTGACAGCCTGACCACGCATGCCAAATGATGGGTTATTTCATCAAACACCAACGTTATTAAGGTGCAAAATTTGAGGTTTAACATTAAACATCCTACTCAACCCTAACTATAGAGGGGCTACCATGCCATTATAATATCTATGCTGCACAAATACACATATATATCCACAAGAACACAGCAGACATAGTATGATCAAACATATAAATAAAACAATGTTAATGTATAAAGGCATACTAAAAATATACATCAAATGTAAGAGATAATGTATATAAATAATACGCACAGGAAATGCACATGCACCTGAAGCAAGAGAAAGGCAGTTGTCAGTTTAAATTCTGTAATTTATATGGCAGCTTCATAACATCAGGAAGAAAGAAACTCAGTTGATAGTGACATCTATTTCCTAACCCAATGCAAAAAAACCCAAAATATTGTACTTAAGGGTCTTACGATCTATGATCCACTAAGAACCACTTACAATTCAAAATATGTTGAACAGCTGTGCTGGAGGAATTCAGAGCAACTAAGAAATCACCTAATTCACAGGATATACTCTAAGGAAGTTCTTTTGAAAAAAGTTTGAAAAGATTTTTCTGTTACACTGAAAGGAAGGACAGTTAAGTCAAAAACAGAAATCCAGAAAAAGATCCCCCTGAAATACCAGAAAACATTAAAGAGAGCTGTATTCCACAAGAACAAGAACCTAAATACTAGGGCTGTGCTAATACCTTATTTTGAATGTTCAGCCGAATATTCAGTATTCGGTCACCAAATATTCGGTATTCGGCTGAATATTCGTATCTAGCACAACCCTAACAACAGAAAAAAACAGCTCCCCACCCTCCTCTACAGCCCATAACCCAGTACAATCATGTATCCCCATCCCTCCACCCTCTAGCAGCAGCCTAGTCCCACCCTCCTACCACCCCAACACCCACAATTTGTTACACTGATCATCACTGTAAAGGAGATAAAAGATAAAACCCCTGATGGATGCCTGGCACAACCCATCTGCCTCCACAGCCAGCCACCATCTTGTAAGGTGACCATAGCCCTTATAATACTTTGTCCCCCCGCCTTGGCAGCACCTTACTCCAACCATTATTTCCCACCCCTAGCACCCAACTCTCCTTGTCAGAAGGAGACCAGCACAAGCTTCCCTCCTCCACGGCTGAGCGCCTTCTAATGAATGAAAGTGCTCACATGCTTGCTATAGTAAAACCAGCTGATCACCGATCTGCTGGTTTACTATCTGTGAAGAGTCTTTCTTTCTTTAGAAGGTGCTCGGCCATGGAGGAGGAAGGGTTGTGCTGGTCATCCTAAAGGGAGAATTGTGTGCTGGAGTGGGGGAAGAGGGGTTAGGGTGCTACAAGGGTGGGGCAGGGGAGGGAGTATTATAAACACTATGGTCAACTTACAAGATGGCTGCCAGCCATTGAGGGCTGGTTGTGCTGGCGCTATCAGGGTTTTATCTTTATTTCCTTTACAGTGATAATCAGTGAAACAAGTTGTGGGTGCTGGAGGTGGAGGGTAGGATTGGGCTGCTGCTAGAGGGTGGGGGGGACAAGGGATACATGATTGTTCTGGGTTTTGGACTGCAAAGGAGGTTGGGGGTATTTTTTTTTTAGGGCTGTGCCAAATATGAATACCACCCAACTAGTCCTCTATTTGGGAATGGCTTCCAAATATTTAAGAGCCCTAATAGTCATGGTATTCCAAAAGTAATATTCAGCTCCTGCACAGCACTACTAAATACCCTCCAGACAGACATTACAGCAGTGGAACAGAGGAAGACAATAACAACGTGAAACAGCAAGGTAATGCAGCTGAACATGTCTCTGTTGTTAATTTAACCATCCACACACTCACCACGGAAAATGAATCTACACTTTCTAATGGACTTTCTTTCTGCCCAACACAGGACTTTGACAAAATGTAGTGCTGTGGTGAAATAGAAGAGTATGTCCATAAACTGTTACTAAAATACATTTTTTTTCAGAAAAAGAAGAAACCTGACATCAGCACTTCATTAGAAAAGAAAAAGAAATCATCTGATTTCACCCATCCCCCCCCTTCTGAATGGGTATAATACAAAATTGGAGACTTATTTTCAAAGTTTTTGACAGAGTCAAATGCCAAATCCTTAGCAAGCAAAAACAAATCCGCTATGACCTCTCCCTATTACAAAGGAGAGCAATACTGTCTTTTAAGTCCAACCATAAGATTGTTGTAAAGAAAACTGACAAAAGCTCTGCAGTTGTGATCTTAAGCCATTAAGAATATGTTAATGAAGCAAACAGGCAACTAAGAGTTCACATTCATATAAGGTACTGGGTAGTGATCCAAATGCATAATACACCAAAAAACTATGGGACGTTATCAGATCGTTTCCTAACCATGTCCAAGACAAAATAATTGACCTAATTTCTGTTGAGCCTAAGCCAGGTACATGCTACATGCCGCCCATGATCCATTAACCTGGGAATCGAGGGAAACCCATAATATCTGGCAATGGTACCCTGATAGAAGGGATCTCTGTATTTATAGAAATAATCTTAAAACCACTTGTTATAGAAAGAAACAGCTATATTCAGAACACTATACATTACTTGCACAAACGTTCTGCTTTTAGAGATTTACAGTACCACCTAATACCGTCATATCCGTGATGGAGGTGAACTCTTTTTGCACTTATATCCCACATACTGGTGGGATATCAGCCTGTCTTAAATACTTACACGAGATAGGGCAGAAGCACAACATCTGGCCAAAATTCAACGTCAGATGTAATGAATTTATTATGACCCACAACAGCTTCAGTTTCAACAGCAACATTATATTCAAACTATGGGAAAAGCAATGAGCACCAGGATGGTGCCACAGTATGCCAACCTTTTCATGGCACATTTGGAAAAGGATTTCCTGAAGCAATATAAAACCAAACCACTCACATACTTCCGATATACTGATGATATCATTTGGAAAGAAGGTATTCATACACTTAAAGAAATTCATGTAAGTAACAAGCCATGACAGGGTGTGCATTAAAGGATTTTAATGCTGTCCCCAGGGGCATATTAAAGCATGAGGCCAAAGGCTGAATGCCCTTACGCCCCTGGGAAGTACATTTAAATCCTTTAATGCACACCCTGGAATGGCTTATCAGACTTATAAAATGGCTCCCCATTACTATTTTAAGTAATAAAGTATTTCTAACACAACAATAATTAAAGATAAAACTGAAACATATTCAATAGTTTCAAATTAAAAAAAAGTCCAATTTTGTATTATTATTTTGTATTGAATGTTGTTTTGTGCACAAGCCAGCAGGTGGCTCTGTGATTATGTGTCACATGGTTAGGACACAAAGTTAGAGAAACACTGTGATAACTGGAGGTTTCTCATGGAGCACAGCCAAGCAGGAGGATTAAGTGTTTTTTTCCCCTGCTGAAAAGGTCAAACTAATGCTGCGGATTAGTTGCCCCCCACCCGAGAGCAAATGCAGAGCGCTGTTTTGGATATTGAGATGCGTTTACTGTTGCATTCCCCTGGCCCATTTCCCCACTGTAACAAGATGTCGGTTACAGGTTCATGAAGTGCCTCGAGTGAGAGAGTGACTGTTTTTATGTAGGACAGTGAACGAGTGGCTGCTAACACAGATCGAGTTTCAGTTTGGACTTGTTCCAAGACAATGAACTGGAACAGGGAGCTCACTGGTGATTACAGTGGCTGGGGAGCAGGGGAGCAAGTGTTGACAGTCACAGCAAGGAGCTGCATCTACAGCCAAGTCATTCTAGCAGCCCCTTGAATGCTGACTGTTTCATTCCTCTCTCGTCTCCACAATGCAGGGGAGCAGACTACAGCAGCAGAAGTGTTTCCTTTCAGTCAGAGCTGATGATGACTCGCTGTCATGCGGCTCCTATTATGAACAGCGGGCATGAACCGATGAACCAGTTAAGAAACAAATTGTGCCTTTTTTGCCTTGTACTTTGTAGTGGCATAGGGATGTGGACAACACCATTTATTGCGGTGTGTTGTTCTGGTGCTAGTGAATGGAATGTTAACTTAGTTTAGACTGTGATGTTTTAGGCAGAGGCCACAGAGGTTTGTTTAAGTGTGCATAGTTTAAACATTTTTTGTAAATAGTAGGGAAATGTTTATTACGGTACTTTGATTCTGGCAGGGTACCTTGTTTGTGAAAATATTGGGTTTAGGTTGCCAGATTTTAGTTTAAAAAAATGTAGTAGTAAAGGCTAGGATTTTAAATATGGTGGCCAATGGATTTTTTTTATCTTTCTGTTTGGAGGCTTAGTAATATTGTTCAGTAAGGAGGTTTTGGGGCGAGGAAAATAAGATTCAGCAGTTAACCGTGCAATGATAAACAGTTAATGCATGGTCAGTTGACACGTCTTTGCCAATGAAATTACTAGATTTTTTTCTTGCCATTTTATAACAGGAAATTAACATCCTCCACTCACCCATTAAGCTTTCCCTAGAGTACTGTGACATCAGCATAAGTTTCCTTGACACCACAGTTACCGTCAAAGTTATAGCCTCACAGACTTGTATCTATGAAGCTAACAGATGGACAGTGATACATACACATAAACAGCAATCACCATAGGCACACCAAGACATCTGTAACGTACAGCCAGGCACTTCAGTACCAGCAAATCTGTTTGAGTGAACAGGACAGAGATAAACACCTTGACACACTGAGAAAAACATTTACTGAGCAGGGATACTCCTCCACAGAAATTAACAGAACTTTGGAATGTACCACACTCATGCTAGAAAAAGAACTACCACAATAAAAGAAAGAACCACCACCAACTGGACACCCTTAAGTGTTACATATAACCCTAATCTGAAGCCCCTAGGAAAAATTATAAAGAGCTACAACCAACATTCAGTAAGGAAGACACACTGAAATGTTTTTTCCAGGAACCACATCTACTGTCTTTCAAACAGCCACCTAACTTATTAAACCTGATTGTCAGGAGTAAAGTTATATGGACCAAAACAACAGAACACTAGGAGGCACTTAACCCTGCAGTATTTCTAAATGGAAAACATGTGAGCACAATTTCGCTTCAGACTTTATCAACACCCCACAAAATAAGCAATTCAAGATAGAGGGGAGTCATACATGTGGTTCCCAGAATGTTGTTTATTACATCCAGTGCAAGAGGCGTCCACATACAGGCTATGTGGTGCAAAGCGGGCAACCTCTGAATTGTCTCACACAGGCACAACATAAAGAAGAAAAATACTGAAAAACCTGTGGGACAACATTTCTCTTAATCCAATCACTCCATTGTGACCTCTCTGTCCTGGTTCTCAAAGGACACTTCAGAAAAACACAAGAAAGGTGGGCTTATGAGCTCAGACAAATTTTTCCTCTCAACACTAAAAATAACGGACTGAATGTAGACCTTATATGACCCATTACAGAATTTTAACTGACAACTGTCTTTCCTTTGCTTTCGGTGAACATATGCATTTCCTGTGCATATCGTTTATGTACATTCTCTTTTATGTTTTATATATAGTTTTGGGTGCCTTTATACATGAACATGGTTTTCTTTACATATTTGATCATACTGTGTGTCTGCTGTGTTCTTGTGGATATACATGTGTTTATGCAGCATAGATATATACAAACATAAGTGCTTTTTAGAACACACACACACACACACACACACACATACACACACACACAGACATACACACACACAGATACACACATACACACACACAGACATACACACACACACACACAGACATACACACACATACATACACACACACATACACACACACACACACACACACACACACACACACACACACACACACACACACACACACAAACACAGTCTGTCTTTATGGAGGATCTTAGAACACAAGCATTTAACATCCTCTTGATGTCACATTCTATCCATGGAGAGGTGCCTACTTTGCTAAACTGATCTATAATCAGCTAGGATTTCAAAGAGTGTTTTTTTTTTGCCTCTGCACATATCCAATTAGTTACTTCCTTATCAATAGAACTGTCACACCCATGTGTTAAAGTTTTTTTTTTATCAGTTCTACCCAATATATATAAGGTTGTTTTTCTTTGTAGATTCTGCCATTACCTGATGAAGGGCTCTGTGTAGCCTGAAAGCTTGCATTTTGTAAATCTCTTGTTGGTCCAATAAAAGGTTTCAAATCACACACTTTATTTATCTTTTTGTACAAGGACCAGTATGGACCAATATGGTTACAAACAATGCTATTTAGTAGGAAAGTTGCCTTTGGTAACTTCACCTACCAACTTCACCTGTAACTTTACCTTTACTTTACATTTGGGTGCAATGTCCAGCATGCATCTGTCACACATCCCTGATAGTTCTGGTGCCAGAAGCTGTATTCCTCTGGTTGCTGCCAGGAGTCGATCACATGCCAGTTGCACCCTCCTCCCCCAGAAGTAGGAGAGCAGTCCTGAGGATGCTCAATCCTCCTCCCCCCAGGATGGCCTCCAATGTCCCGAGTCTGTTCTCAAAGCCAGGGCGCCAGCATCGCAGATAGAAAGCTACTCTCTGTGCAGTGGGCCAGCCCCCAAATTTATTTTTCTAAACTGTCATTCTTTACTCCCTTCTAGTGTTTGAATTGTAAGTATTGCAGAGATGATCTATGCTATTTTATACTATGTAAGACTAACTGCTGACTGAATTTTTTTGTATTTGACTGGAAAAAGCCTGGAAAAATGTCAAGAAGTAATTCTGATAAAGCATGAAGTGCAAAATGGGTTTCTCTCATAATTGTTCTCTTTGTTATTTCCCCCTTGGACATTCTCTCTGTTTTCTTTCTCCTCTCATTCCGGGGTAAGAAATAAGCATTTGTCAATGCTGAATGTTGTCGCTGGCATTGGCAGTGGGAGTGGCGTAGCCAGAGATGCATAGTGCTGTGAGTTTGTGAATGTGTCTCAAAAGGTGATTTTTCACAGCGAGCATGCCATTGTGCGCCACAGCTGCGGAAACACGTTTTGGGCAGGCTGTGAAAAATGGCAGCTGGACTGTTGATAAGGAGATGTGCACAAATGCCAGTGGTGAAAATATGGCATGAAAATATTGCAGATTGATGAAGTTACAAGGGTGCATGGAAACTGCGCAATGCTCGCTTGCAACACAGTCATTGTATGGACTTTTGGCACCAAATTTTCAACATAGGCATTTTAGGACCTCTGCTCATGAGCAGTGTCAAACTGTCCCAAAAACTGATTTCGCACAGCGACCGTGCAATTCTGTGCCGAATGTGTGAAAACACATTTCAGGCAGCTGTACTGTTCATAATGAGGTATGGAAAAATGCCAATGATGAACAGCTGGAGTGAAACTATTACAAATTCACAAAGTCATGAGCATGCGTGCAAACTGTGCAGCGCACGCTCGTAAAACACTCATTTTATTGACTTTCGTTCCCAAATTTTTGACATAGGCATTTTAGGACATCTGCTAATGAACAGTGTCACTGTCATTTTCATCATGTGTCTCGAACACGGGCTTTCCACAGCGACCACGCTATTCTGCACCGGAACTGCGAAAACAGATTTTGGTCAGGATGTGAAAAATGATAGCTGTACTGTTCATTAGGAGGTGCAGAACAATGGCACTGTTGAAAATCTGGAGGAAAAATATTAGAAGTTTGCTAACGTACGAGCATGCATAAACTGCTATGAATGCATGCCTGTGAAAATGTCATTTTTATGGAGTATTGTCACCAAATTTTTCAACACAGGCATTTTAGGACCTCTGCTCATGAACAGTGTCACTGTCATTTTTGTAATGTGTCCTGAACACTGATTTCGCACAGCAACCATACTATTCTGCGCAGGAAGTGTGAAAACACATTTCAGCCAGGATGTGAAAAACGACAGCTGTACAGTTCACAAGAAGGTGTGGTAAAATGCCAATGTTGAGAATCTGGTGTGAAAATATTGTGAATTCGCTAACTTATGAGCGTGCGTTGCGCAGTTGCTACGCACATTCATAAAACAGTCATGTTTTGGATTTTTTCCACAAAATTTGCAACATAGGCTTTTTGATAGTTCCCCTCATGAACAGTGGCACTGTCATTTCATTACATGGTCCCAAAAGGTGATTCCGCATAGTGACTGAAAAATCACCTTTCTGGACCAAATAACGCAATGACAGTGCAAGAATTCATGAGAAGGGGTCACAAAAACCCCATGTTGAAAATTTGGGGCCAAAATTCGCAAAAATGCCTGAGATATGCAGCAAAGTTGAAAAAACCCTATTTATCACATTATACAGCTTACTGGCATTTCCTCAGTTCATGGTCAGCTTTGAAGAGTGCAGACGTGTTCCCGGTCCACGAGTTCCTTCGCACTGGGCTCGAAGGTAAATATGGGGTGACGGGGTGTGGGAGGCAAAAGGTGCGCAGTGGGTGGGTAGGGTGGGGGGAGGGGGCAAGGAGACTACTTAGGGACCTGCTTTTCTATTTATAGGTTCGAAAAGAAAAAAAAAACATCACGAATGTTTTTTTTGCAGGGGATTTGCATGCTGGGGTAGGCTCCTGCGTGCCACCTAACTGTTTGGGGAGTGTCTGTAGCCAATGGGATTGGGCACCCTTGTTGGCAAACAACAAAGGGGAGAAATTATGCCGACGGGGATTGGGCAGCCCTGGCCAGCACACAAAGGAGGGTGGGGGTGTCAGAGCCGAGGGGATTGGCACCCCCTCAGCATTAAACAATTGGGGTGCTTTATGGGGAGTGGGTACCCCATCGCACAAGGAAAAGGGGCAGTGGTAAGAGCCGAGGGGGCTTGGGCACCCCTTGGCATATCACAAATGGGGAATGTTTTATGCCAATGGGGAGTGGGCTCCCCCTTCGGCACATTCATAGGGGGCAGGGTCAGCTGACAGGGGGATTGGGCACCCCTGAAGTCAGCAGTTTGGTGGCCAGTGTGCCGCCATGTGCATAATGTCGTGAGCACATCAAGAAAAGGACCACTGCATCTGACGAGCTTTGCTCAGATTGCAGCAGACCTTTCCTTAGATGTGCTCGCCACATTATGTATGCATGGTGTGGCGCTGGCACGCAGGCTGATTTGGGAATGAGGGATGCACCTACTGGTGCATGCCCTGCATTCGCCCAACAGTGACTGCGCCTCCAAAGCTGCACTGTCCCAAGATGTTGGCTGCGCAAGCGCGCCAACATAAAAAACAACATGGAAACCTTTTTATTACCCCACATTGTTCAAGAAAGACTCCCTTCAGATGTGAAATCCTATACATGCCTGCTAATGAAGAAAACTGAAAATCACTTACATTCGAGCCACAGATCCCCATCTCTGCAGAACATGATAATCCTCCACCTCCTCCATATCATAAAAAGGAGTGCTGGGGCTGGGGTTTCTGCTCAGCAGTGAAATGTGACATTCTTCACACAGCATTTGACAGACAATACCTTGTGAATAAAGGCAGATGAGGGACTACAATATTACCAAACATTCTGCTGATTCAGCAATGACCAGACTTTTGCAGCAACGAAAACATGACAGAGACATACTGTAATGTCTAAATGTCCATCATATTTTTATACATTGAAAGGCAGTCTACACACATTGGGGGAGGTAATGTATTGAAGCTTGGATGTAGGATCAAGGCAGCATCAGTGAAAATAGGAGCAGCTACAAATATAATGACAAAGATTCCACTGGATATGTGCATTGGTCAGCAAGGCCCACACAAGTTCAGAAACACATTTTCATTGATCAAGGAAATAACTATTGTCTTAAAAAGGATTGGCAAAGCACTGGCTCTTCACTTGATTTATGTCTCACTTTGCCACTGTTACTGCCTCATGGGTATCTAATTGGCACTTCTGATACTGCAACGCCTAGCTGTGATTTCCCAGTTAATTGTAACACCTAAGAAGTAATGAAGTGAATAATGCTGATTGGCTAAAATCACAGGCCGATTATTGCAAACATCTGTAGAACAGGAGCAGGGTAATCTACATAGACACCTGCTTCATCATAAACTTTTGACAAGGCCATAATAATCCCACATGGTTACTTATTATTTCTGTTTTCCTCATTGCACATTATCAGTTTAGTATTGTCATTAAACAAAGTGCTGCTGGGTGAGTTATACCAACACAGCATTTAGCAAGGTAACATAGATCCTAGAAAAGGTAGGAGAGGGGAGGATCAGCAGTACCAGAGTTCCAGTACTGGCACAGTCTGAAGCCATTATGGTCAGGTTTAAATTTCCTATCCACCTCCACAGTCCTGGAAAACATTTTTTTAAAATTTTTAACCAGGAAGTGGACTGGGCACAGCCCTTTTTCAGCCATGCCTATGCTTGGATATTGCTATGACCAACTGTATATTTTCTATTTTCTTTGTGCCCACTGGCAGCAGCATTCTGTCCATGATGCCACAGTGGGGAAGTGGAGCTAAAGACAAGGGCCCAAGAACTGAACTTAAGTAAACAATAGTTCTGATTGTGGTGCTTAAACAGATCCATTGCAAACACATCAGAATAAATGCAGTAGTCAGAGGCACACAGACTATTTTATTATCACCCGCTGAGGGAGGACGCATCATGGGGAAAGGGTGTAATTCGGGTGGGTGGGCAGAGGGACTGGATGAACAGGCGACAGACACAACTTGGGTGAAGTGGGAGAAAGAGGACAGGGGGGGTTGGGGGTCAGAACAGCTGGGAAAGGAGGGAGTTTGTGAAGTGCCTGTGGTAGGGAAGGAAAGGGGATGGTCGCATGGCAAGTGAGGAAAACAAAAACCCAAAATAAATGCACGGAGATGAGACCTGAACACAGGATGCCAACAAGCACCACCACTATCCACAGCCTGTGACTCTATCCGCTGAGCTATGGTGGCAGAATGCTAGTAACCTGCAATGTTGAAGGTGAGAACAGTCACAAGGATAGCATTGTTATGCCAGTACTGTACTTTCTCTGTTGCTGTTTTCAGCCACGCTATATTGTCTGCACGGTTTTGTACTCTGCTGTAATGACCATCCTATATTGACCGGATAACATAAATTAAATAATACAACAATAACAACAATTCAGAACAACAATAACAATCACAATTGAGTGCAGGAAGTGCAAAATACATAACATTTCAGAAACACAAGTAATGAATTTGTGAGGTTACTGTCCAAGGACTAGTGTCGCAACAGTACAGAGATGTGAATGACATTGTGCTTAACTTAAACTGTTTTGTAAGGACACTAGTAGGAACATGTCCCTGCCATCATCAAAACTGACCCTGACAACCAAGTAGAAACTATGGGCCCAATTCCAAGATGGCTTAAGCATGGTGCAAGCTGAATTATGCCAAACCCCATGGTGTAAATCGCAACTTGCGCCATGTGTTACACCGTTTGCTATTCCAAAAGGCACATTGTGCCATGCCATATGCGGGTTGCACCAAATATAGGTTACACCGCCCACTACGCCTGCAACCTGCAACAGCATGGCACAAGGGTGGGTTACAGCAGCAACTGCACCCTATTCCAAAAGGGTGGCTGCCGTAACCCACTTACGCTATTCCAGGAGCCGCAATGGCACAGCTGAGTTAGACCATCATGGAGATGGTCTAAGGAGCATCTGTCCCCACTCCACAGCACCGCAGCAAAGGTACTGCAGTGCTCCTCATGCCCCCCAAACACATTCATGCCCCCACCCCCTGAATGTCGGGGACCCCTGGGGTCTGATTTTCAAATTTCCCCTGAATGACAGTGCCACCTGTCCAGCCCCTCCTTTCCCCCTGGTGCTTGTGGTGGTGTTCCAGGGTGAGGGGGCTCTGGGGGGGCAGTTGTATCTGTGTCGTGACTCCCGGGCTCAGTGCGTCATGTGTTTGGAGCTAGCCTGTGTCTGCTGCAAGTTGCAGGCATAGGTGCTGGGGACCCTGCCTATACTGGACTATGGCATAGGGTCCCCAGCATAGTATAGCATGGCACAACTCACATACACCTGCGAGTTGCACCATGCCTCTTGGAATTGGCCCCAATATGTCCTCAAACAACAAGCAACATTCTGTTATACGATGTTTTGTCATCCGATCAGACAGCACTATCACATGTAAACGGTACAACAACCAACAATCATTATCCTAAGTGCAGGTACAATACTCCAATATCCATCATGTCTCTCCACAACCCATCAGTGTCTCTCCCTGCACATCCACATGCATGGGGGTGATGTGTAACCCTTTGCTGTCTTAGCAACCTTTTCTGGCCCCAATAAGTGGCAGCATTGTGTGTCTCACATCATCTACTGTCAAGTCTGTGCAGTACAATTCACAATGCATGTAAATACAAGTCATAACATTACTTAGTCCACTCTGCATGCATAATAAAAATCACAGAATAACACGCTGCAATCAGTGGCTCTGCTGGTATCCATCTTGGTGAAAACAATGCTCAACATAAACACAAACTTCACCTACACCCTTACACACCTGTAAAACATCCTTCATTAAATACCCTGAATTTGAAGTCAATACATCCCTATTAGATTATTCAGATATCTCCATTCCTGATAATGTAATGGCTAATGTTGTAAGTAATAGGACGGTGTTGGATTGAGCCAATTACTTTAATTTAGAGTGATTGTACAATGACACTGATCAGGGTAATACAGGTATGTTATTCAATATGCAGCTATTACGTAAAAGGTTATTCATGCCAAAATCAACTTTTTGTCATGTAACCAATAACCAATCAATCAATGTGTTTAGAAGGCTTGTGTTTATGGAAGTCAATAATTTATTGGATACAGACACTGGATTTAATTATTATAATATGACTATTCATGAACAGAAAACACTGTAAGAGTTGCAGGTTAAAAATATCTAGTGTTCAAATCTGCAGATAAAGGGGGTAATTTAGTGGTAGTATCCAGTGATTTTTATAAACAAAGTAACTGAATTATTGCTGGATTGTACTAACTATGCTAAGTTACCATCTCACCCAGTTATAAGTTACAGACAGGAATTATTGTAGTTACTGGATTTGGCATTGCACAATGAGGAGATTAGTGAGAAAGGACTCGAGTTTCTATTGCCAGAATTCCTGATTACACCAACACTATACATACTTCCTGAGGTGCATAAAAATCTGACTACCCGGTACACCAGTCGTGTCTGGGGTTGGATCTGTGATGGACAATATATGTCAATTTTTTTGATTTTTTTTCTACAGCGTAATGTATCCTGCCTTAAATCTCACATAAGGGACACCATGGATGTTCTTAATAAATTTTCAGAATTTACTTGGAAACATTACTACAAGTGGCTAACCATTGATGTCGAGTAGTTGCACAGCTGGATTCAACATTTAGACGAAGTGGAGGCATATATGTACTTTTTAATGTGAGATCCTCTAGAGGAGAACATGCCATTAAATTTAATTAAGAATGGTTTGGAATTTGTATTGAACCCCAACTAATCTGAATTTGATGGTGAATTCTACAGGCAGGTGTGTGGCACCACAATGGGGGCATCTGTGGCACCTTTTTTCGCGAATCTCTTCATGAGGAAGTGGGAGGATGATTTTACCTACAACACTATTTCTAACCCATTCCACAATAACATTGTGGCATGGTTCATAGAAACATAGAAACATAGACTTTGACAGCAGATAAGGACTGTTTGGCCCACCTAGTCTGCCCATTTCCCTATCTATTGAATAAGCTGCAGATCCTAGTTAACCAACAGCCTACTTCTTCCTACCCCCCTCTAGAATTGCCTTATGTCTGTCCCATGCATTCTTGAATTCCTCCACTGTTTTTGACCCCACAACCTCCTCTGGAAGGCTGTTCCATGCATTTACCACCCTCTTCTTGGAAAAATACTTCCTCACATTGCCCCTGAGCCGTCCCTCCTCTGTTTTCAAATTGTGCCCCCTTGTTCTTACACATCTCTTTCTCTGAAAGATGCTACCCTCTTGGACTTTGTTGATTCCCTTAAGGTACTTGAAAGTTTCTATCATGTCCCTCCTTCCCTCCTCTCCTCGAGGGTATACACATTAAGCTCCTTTAGTCTCTCTTCATATGGCTTCTGGTGCAGACCCGCACCATTTTAGCTGCCCTCCTCTAGACTGCATCCATCCTGTCTATGTCCTTTTGGAGAATGAGTTTCCAGAACTACACACAATACTCCAGATGCGGTCTCACCAACTGTCTATACAGAGGGATAACAACTTCCTGTTTTCTACTGGTGATGCCTCTCCCTATGCATCCCAGTATCCTCCTAGCCCTCCTTACTGCCATCTCACATTGCTTGCCTACCTTTAGGTCCTCTGATATGATTACCCCCCAGGTCCCTTTCCATTTTTGTTGTTGTTGTTAGTACCCCCCCATTGTGTACTCTGCCCCAGGGTTTTTGTTTCTCAGGTGCATTACTTTGCACTTCTTTGCATTGAATCTAAGCTGCCAGACTCTTGACCATTCTTCCAGCCTTCCCAAGTCCCTTCTCATCCTTTCTACCCTCCTTTGTGTATCAACCCTGTTGCAGATCTTTGTGTCGTCTGCAAAGAAGTTCCATTTTATAGATTACATACTTTGTGTTTCGGGTTGGTTTGAGTCAGGAATCAGAATGCTTCCTTCCTTCAGTGAATTAATCAGAATAATCTAAACCTATGCTTTACCAGTAATTTCCATCCACATAGTATTAATTTTTGGGATATAACCCTGGTAACATCTAGGTCAAGTCCAAATGTGAGCACTAGGGGCTTTAGAAAATTCACAGCCACTAATTACTTTTTGTTGGGCAGTAGTAACCACCCAAAAAACTTAAAGGCTCTATCCCCTACAGTCAGTTTTTGCGCTTGTGGTGCAACTGTTCAGAACTTAATGATTTTAGTGTGCAAGCACGGTAACTTAAGAACATTATCATGTAAAGGGAATACTCTGACACTGTATTAGAGTGTGCTTTAACTAAAGCAGCAGATACTGAATGCAAAACATTGTTGACACCTAGAGTGAGAAAATGAGAATCCCAAGAGCCTGTCTGCTTTAGCACTCAATTTAACCATCAGCAGGTAGAATTGGTGGTATCATTTACAAATATTGGCCCATACTATTGAGTGATCCAGTACTGGTGCAACACATTGGTTCAAAACCCAGAGTCACATTTCGTAGAGGCAACAACCTGAGAGATTGACTGGTCAATAGTCAGTTTGCAAGTGGCTCAGGTGGGAATAGAATCTGGCTTCCTGTTAAACCGCCAGGCATGTTCAGATGTGGCAATTGTAATGCCTGTGGTTTTTGTGCACAAGGTTTGAAATTCGATCCTCCTTATGGTGGTAGAACAGTGACAATTCATCAGTTTATTTCCTGTGTGACCATATATGTGGTGTGTGCAATTAGGTGCCTGTGCAACTCATTGTATGTGGATTGCACAATATGCTCCCTTAAACTTAGAATACAGGAGCACAATAGGGATGTGAAAAACTTTAACCTTGAGAATTTGGTAGCTGAACATTTCTTGCATCATCACAATAGTGATGCAACTGGACTAAAATTTATGGGCCTGGAGCAAGTGAGAATTGATAAGTGAGGAGGGAATAGATTACAGTGGTTATTACAATGGGAAACCTTTTGGATTTTCACTTTGAATGCATTAACTCCTGATGGTTTAAACATGGAAATTGACTTTCAGCCTTATCTATAAGCATTTATCTACATAATGGATAATTTATATCTCAAAACATCATACTTGTTAAGTGTTTTTCAGATCTTCATGTACTAGGAATCCACCCCACCCACAGTCCACATCGTCCAAATGGTCAATTTTTATTGGTTATGTTTCAAGTAATTTGTGGGATGGCTCCTAATTTATAATCATTTTGGATGATTCACCAGGTTTTTAAATTTTTTTATTTTATTTATTCTGCAAGTGACATGGTACCCAGTGTTTTCTTATATACTAGCTTTGGTTTAATGATGCTAGATTTACTATGAAGCACTGATAGTATATAATTCTGATTCTTTCTTTTTGCTTTTGTTCTTTTACAGGCTGGAGAGGAGGTGGAGCGCAGAACCTTCCTGTTTTAGCATAATTAAATTTTAAAGCTCCCTGCTCTGGGTGGATCACCTTGCTTACTTTCACTTTTATCGTTTGCCTTGCACAAATAATGTATAAGAAAAAAATGTTGGCTGCTATATTTTGTGTTGTGCACTGTCAGCAAATCAAGTGACATTTGGAATTCTTTTCTTTTAAACAATCATTTTGATTATATAAAAAAGTATTTAAGTTTGTATATATACTTAATTAGTTTACTCTTATCTGGACTATAGTTTCAAAATCTCAGTGGTATACAGTATATGAATGTAATTAACTCATTATTTAAATTTAAAAGTCAGGCAATTATGATGTCATACTGGTGCAGCCAGTACTGAGGTATAAAAATGCAGTTGTAATCTCAGAATAGCACCCCTTGAGGAAGCTCCAATGAGTGATGTGCTGGGGTTTCTGAGAGAGTGGTCTTCTCGGCTCCTGACCTATAATTTTCTGTGAGACTCATTTGTGGTGTTTTTGGAGTGAATTTCACCAATACATTTTCTTATTATTACTGAGACAACGTGGACTGCCACTGTATTTTCTGCTTTTAACATCACCTCTCACAGAGCTCCTGAGTGCAGTGGTTACCTGATGGTTCCCCTTTCACAGAGCCCACCACCTCTACAACTCTTGCAGTATGTGTACATATCCAGCACACACCACTACCACTGGGCATTTATTTGCTGTTACTTGAATTTGTCATTACACATTGTTCTCCAGCTTCACATGCACACTTGCTCATGATTGCTTTGGGATTCATGACAGAGTTTGGCATATAAGTGTTACTGTTCACATTTGTACAGACTCATTCATTGTATTCCTGAAGATGTCCTCACTTCTGACTCCACAGATACTTTATTTGGGGAAGTTGGAGGCTGCATCCTCCTTCTCTGGGGTCAGTTGTGTGTCCTCACTAGGCCAGCAACCTGTTTCAGTGGTGGCTCTGAGGTTCTGTGACAGTTTGCACTTTGCATGCCTCCTGGCATCATTGTACCTCTTGTATGGCACAGAATATTCTATTGGACCCTCTCACAGCCTTTATCTGATCTACTACCTTGACCGATGGAATGGTCATCTGGTCCCTTAGCTCCTTGGAGCCTCCTATAGCCATCAAGAGGGTGTACTTCCCATCAGTCTCCTGGAATAGCACTTATATCTCCTGTGTGAAATTCAAACATCTGAATTGTACGCCTTCCATCTTCAGGAAGTATGGCTTCTGCTTCACACGCCACACTTGCATGCTCTTATAAGTGTCATACCCACCTTGCTGCTATTTCTTATGAGGCAGCCATGCTTAGCTGTAAGTTAGAAAATCACATGTAACTTGTGGGATGCATGGAAGCATAGATATTTGCCATTTAAATGCAACTGCATGCCCTTTACTATATGTTTTGAAAATCTTACCCCTCTACTCATAATGAACTTTAAACTACCTTCTGACATTTCCTGTTAGAAGAAAAGCACAATTCCATGGGAGACTGTTTCACGTGTTGCAGGAGTTTTTCATCTTCTCCTAGAATGTTCTTCAGATTTTCAGGACCTAGCGTCGCTCTGTAAAAATCCTCTATGAAGTTCTTAGATTTAGGAGAGATTTTTCTGCATCAAGTAAACTCTGTCAGAAGTGGGTAAAATGTCAGTTTTGCAAAGCCTAGTTCTGACATAGTTTGTACGGTAAGTCAGTTCAGCATACTTGTTAGTATATACCACTATGTGTCTTTTGGTGGGGGGGGGGTGCACAAAGATACATAATTTGAAAAGCATTTCATGAAAAAATGTTTTTATTTCTTAATGTGTTTACTTGTTAAGATTTTATCAAATAGCTGTTTAGCAGTATGGTTAAGGTATCTGACTGTCTGGCTCTGAGAATATTCCTAGGTTCAAATCCTGATGCACAGTGGAATTCATTTCTGTAAAACATTTTTTGTCTGAGTAACATTTTTCCCTATTAAACTCAGTGTAAATTTCAATAGTAACACAAATCACACATATAAGGCTATATCATTTATAAGAACAAATTTTCATGCCGGCACCAGATGCTAAAGGATGATTTAATTGCCCTGGTTATACCCAGTCTATCAGTATGCTCCCTGAAGTACGTGATGCCTGTTCTTTCACATAGCAGTATCTTTATTCTGTTTCAGCATTCCCTTACAGTTTAAATACCCTTTACTAATTGTTACATTTTCACTGTACTTGTGCACATTTTATATGCAGTTTTTTATTACTGTTAAACAATAACTCATTATGTAATTTATGTAACTGGGACATTTATAATGGATGTATATTAGATCATAAAATGGCAAAAAATCTAGAAATTTCATAGTGCAATAGACATTACCTGACTATGCATTAAATTCCTAGCACTGCACAGTTAGGTGCCAGATCTCATAACCAAGGCTAAAAAAAAACTATCTACAAAATCAGGAACTTTTTCATGTATATATTTTGTTTCCTAAAAAGTATTTCAACAAATGATTATGTAAAAAATATATATATTAAAAATGTTTTAAAGAACAAGTAGACAAGCTTTTTACATGTTATTTTTTTTTAATTACTCCATGGGCTTGTAAAGGAGAGGCTGTTGTTTGCATTAATACTGAAACAGCATTTATTAAAGTAGGAGAAATGTTTCATAACATTTGAAAATTGTAAACACAGCCTCTCCTGATTCAAAAATCCTGCTCTGAGAATCCTAAAATTGCTGCCTTGATGATGTCAATGAAGAGAGAGATGCCAGCTGTGTAGATGTATTCTGGCTACACTAACTGTATTCAAATGCGAATAATTTTAAAATGAAAAATGATAGCATGGTACTTTGAGCACGAAAGTTGTTCAGCACAAATATATTTACAAAATTGTTTCATTTATAGATACCTTTTAGTTTTTTTAATTAGTAAAAAAAGCAGCAGAAAATTCTATTTTTTGTCACTTTGACAACAAACAAATACAAATAGCTTTAAAACAAAAATGATAGTATGGTACTGTGAGCACGAAAGTGGTTCAGCACAAACATATCTAAGAAACAAGAGGTGTTTCATTTATATATACATACCTTTTAGTTTTTTTATAATTAGTGAAAACCAGCAGAACATTCAATATCCTTGTTCACTTTTTCAACAAACAAATTCAAATAACTTTAAAAAAAAAATGATAGCATGGTACTGTGAACACAAAAGTTCTTCAGCACAAAAATATCTACAAAGTGAGTGGTGTCTCATTTATAGATACCTTTTAGTTATTTTATAATTAGCAAAAAAAAAACCAGCAGAAAGAATCAGTTTTCTTTTTCGCTTTTTGCAACAAACAAATGTAAATAGCTTTAAAACAAAATATGACAGCATGGTACTTTGAGCATAATAGTTCTGCAGCACAAACATATCTGCCAAATGAGTGGTGTTTTATTTATAGATAAATTTTAGGTTTTTCATAATCAGCAAAAAATGCAGGAAAATCAATTTTTCCCCTTTTTTGGAGGAATGGCATAAATGGAATATGCTACATCCCTACTGGAAAAACTGTTGATATTTTTTGTTCTTGTGCCTTTCCCAATTAAGTAAACTACAATTTGCTTTTCAAATAGCTCCCACCTCCAGCCTTTTGAATGGGGGGTGGGTGCAAAACTGTTGTACACTTAATGAGCCAGATTTTGAAAAAGATTCCCAGTAGGGAGGTAGCATATTCTATTCATGCCATACATCCACAAATTTAAAAACAAATTGAATTTCCTGCAATTTTTTGCTGATTATAAAAAAAATCTAAAAGTAGCTATAAATGAAACACTACTCATATGGCAGATATTTTTGTGCTGAAAAACATTTGTGCTCAAAGTATCATGCTATCATATTTCATTTTAAAGCTATTTGCATTTGTTTGTTTATAATTTTTTTTCAACTTTTAATCTTTATTGAAATTTTCTGGATATTGAAAAAAGGGAAATACATGCATACACATACACAGCAAACACAAAAAAGGTCACTACTGACCTACATCACAATAACATCAACAAAGAAGAAACCGACAGTGCTACAAAATAAATTAAGCTTAAAAAAATAGGGCTTCTTCAGAGTTAATTCAGACAGTTATCCACGAACTGGAATAATTCTATGCAAAGAGATGAGCTTAAGAGGAAACAGTAGAGAACTACCTGATTTTCCAAGAGGTTATCTCACCTATTTAGTTCTCATGAGAGGGGAGTAGGGGAAGGGGGGAGAAGAAGAGAGGGTGTGCGGGTTCCTCCAAGGATCTGGGGGGGAGGAACCCGAGAGCCCCAGAGCTGTGGACTAACCACTCCCCAATTCATTAAGAAAACATCTTCTCATGGAACGAAATCCAGTCTGATCCAAGATATATAGAGAACCCACCTTCTCCAGATTAACTCAAATCGAAAATGTCTCTTATTCAAAACAGCCATAAAGACGTCTATGTGGTATATGGAAATCATCAATTCATGCCATTGTGCTATAGCAGGTATCCTGTTAGTGAGCAATAGTCTGGTTATCACCTTCTGCCCAGCTAATAAGGCATATTTTAGTAACATCACCATATTAGGGGCACTATAACCTCTTGGAACATTAAATAGAAAAAACAGGCACACAGTCAACTTGAGTCCAGGATCAAATATTATTTGTAAAGCCAGCCCCAATTCCCCAAAAAACTTTCTCAGCTCCGGACACTCCCACATTATATGATGCATTGCAGCAGGTGTATATCCATAACCCCTCCAACATGTTGCTGCACCTGCCCCTATATGCTTGGCTTGAATTGCTAGAGTCCTGAAAAACCTTATATGCATTTCCCATGCAAATTCTCTCTGTCCAATATGGGAAATCCCCATGTATAATTGAAGTTGGGTCCATGACCATGTCTTATCCTGTATTTGTGTGCCTGTATCTCTAGACCATGCCCTATGAATGAGATTTGTGTTGTCCCCCTTCCAGATAAGTAGTGCTTGATAAAGATATGAGATTATATGTGAGGTGGGAGCTTTGTTTTCCACTGCAGACTTCAGGATATCCAGAATCAGTGGGGGTGTACTCTCCTCCCCTTCTTGCCTGATTCTTAGTGTTTTAACAAAATCCCTAGTCTGGAAATAGCAAAATTTATCTGTCCAGGGAAGGTTGAAATGAACCACTAAGTCTTGGAAAGCCTTGATCTCTGTCCCTTCCAGAAAGTGCCAGATCAAGGGGAGACCCCTTTTTTCCCATCCCCTAAACCCAGCATCCCATCCTGCTGGTCTGAAGGCCTCAATATAAGGTATTGAATGTAGGAGATGTTTCCAACTGCTGAGAGTTTTGTTGCCTATCGCTTCGCTCCAGGTCCTTACTGTTACCCACTTGTAGGAATTAAGGTTCCCTTCAGAAGGAAGGTGTTTTCCCTCCCCCAACAAAATTGGATGCAGATTTCCCTTGGTAATCCCTGCTAACTCCAGGGATTTCCATTTAACTATGTATCCCCTACTAAACCAATATAAGAAAGTTCTGAGTTGTGCTGCTTTATGATATAGTTTAAAATTAGGTAGGACCAAACCTCCCTCTCTCCTTTGGGATCTGTAAGACTGACCTCCTAATTCTCAGTTTCTGTTTGCCCCAAATAAACCGTGTGATTCTTCTATTAAGAACCCCAAATAGGGAGTACAGAATCTGAACCGGGAGGGACTGAGCCAGATATAAGAACCTGGGAAGAACCGCCATTTTTTATTGCTTGTATCTTTTGTAATAATGAAATAGAGATGTCCTGACACTTATCTAGGTCTCTTATTAAATTATCCAACAATGGGGCATAATTAAGCTCATATAATTGCCCAGGGTCCATTCCAATTTGTACCCCTAAGTATTTGATATGCTTCAGATTCCACCTGAAAGGGAACTGGGTTTTAGTCTCCTCTGATGGCTCAAAGTTGGTTTTCAGAACCTCTGTTTTATTAGAATTAGCCTTGTACCCCGCCACTCACCCATATTCCTCTAAAATTTCTCAGAGCCTCGGTAAGGCATATTCCGGATCCCTCAGGTATACTAACAAATTGTCCACATACAAGGCCAATTTGTGCTCTCCCCCCCATTTTCCATCCCTCTCACCCCCTTATCTTGCCTTAGGGTTCCGGCTAGTGGCTCCAGATATAGAGCAAAAAGTAGAGGTGATAGGTGACACCCCTGTCTAGTGCCTCTCCAAAGATGAAAAGGCTCAGAGATCTTGCCATTGATTTTAATGTATGCTCTGGGTTTATTATAAATGTTACTAATTACTTTTATAAATGCCTCTGAGAATCTGAACTTTTTTAATGTCAGAGCCAGAAAGGTCCAGGCTACCTGGTCAAAGGACTTTTCAGCATCCAAGCTAAGAGTCAGGAGGGAGGACCCCGATTGGGCAGCTTGATGTAGGATATGTAATGTTTTCCTAATATTATCCTGGGTCTGATGACCTGGCATGAAACCTGTCTGGTCGAAATCAATAAGATGCAGGAGGATCAGCTCCAATCTTCAAGCTAAAATTTTAGTATATAATTTATAATCTATATTAAGGACTGAAATTGGTCTATATGAAGAGCATTGTGTTACATCCTTCCCCAGTTTCAGTATACCGGAGATGACAGCATAATTCCATGTGTCTGGGAAATGTTCTCCTAATTGTGCCTCTCTATAAGCAGCCAAATGTGGGTCCTTTAGTTCTTTTTTAACATATTTAAAGAATTCACCAGTATAACCATCAGGCACTGGGGCTTTACCTGATTTCAATTCCCTAATTGCTTGATCTAATTCCAATTGGGTAATCATTAGGTCCAACTGAGCTTTGGCTTCCGGGCTCAATGTGGGTAAGGTTATCTTGGACAGATATGTTTCTATCTGCGTACTGGTTGGTTGTGATTCTGGAGTGTAAAGCTTTTGGTAAAAGGCCTTAAAGCTAGCCAAAATTTGAGCTGGGGAATGTACCAACTTACCCATCTCCCCCTCTCTAATTTGGGTGACCACCGCCTTCAATCTCTATTGCCTTAGGTGATGTGCCAACAATCTGGTCACTCTTGGGCCCACCTGTCCATATCTCTGTTTAAGGCACTGAAGAGCCTACTCAGTGTGAACAGCTATCTGTTTTTGGATTTGCTGCTTCAGACTGAGAATCTTGCTACTAGCTGATTCATCTCCCCCCCGCATGTGAGGCCTGCACCTCCTTTAATTGGGCATAGAGTATTTCCATTCTGCTCCTTTGTTTTTTCTAAAATAGGCTGCAAATTTAATGATTTCCCCTCTCAAAACTGTTTTCACAGTGTCCCAAAATATAGCCCTTGAGATCTCTGGGTTGTCATTATCCTCCAATATCTGTCCCATCTTAGTTTTAGCCATGTCAGTGAACTCTTTAAGATTCAAAAAATAATTGTTAAATTTCCATAAGGACTGTCCCTTTGGTATTACCCATTGTAATTTCAGGGAGAGTTGTGCATGGTCTGAAAGGACAGAAGGCATATGTGTGCAGCTCACTATCTGGGACCTATGCTCCTCTGACAGAAAAAGATAATCTATTCGGGCATAGGAACTGTGCGGGGGGGGGGGAGTAACGTGTGTACTCTCTCTGGGCTATATGTTCTGTGCGCCATATATCCATCCATTTGGCAAACCCTAGATAGTGCCTAATCACCTTACTAGCAGGTGTGGGTTTAAAGATCCTAGATTTGGATGTATCAATATTCTCCCAAACCTGATTGAGGTCACCTCCCACCACTAATGCCTCCTTATGGTACTGCGAGATCTTGTGGAGCAGATCTCTGACCACTGTTACTGTGGTGCCTGGGGGATGTATAATGAGGCTAGAGTGATAGGGGAACCCTCTATGGAACCTGAAATTATTGCTAATTGGCCTTCTGGGTCCCTGTATTGGTCTTCAAGTTTGAATGGGGGAACCTATGTGGACCAGTATTGCAGTTCCTCTCCTTCTCCCACTGCTGTGTGTGGAAGCTACCACTTGAGCAAAGCCAAACCTACCCAGCTTTTTGGCCCCACTCAAGTGAGTCTCTTGCAAGAGAATAAAAGAAGGAAATTGCATTTTTAATGAAGAGAGGACTTTATAACGTTTGATAGAGTTGTTTAATCTATTCACATTGTGTGACAAAATTTGTAAAATTCCCCTATCATCCATTTGCCAATTGGAGTATTATACCAACCTGAGTTGCATGTCCCATAACCACAAACAGGAACCCCTTTGAATCTCCAAGTACATACTTCCCATCTCTAATCTCCCCCTTCCCTCCCCCTGCCAGACCAAACCATTCAGTTATTGATGCACCCTTAAAACAAATGAAACATACACACCATTCATATATAACAATAAAAAACAAATTTTGAACCTGAAACTGTACTGCCCAGTAGGGTGGTTCAACAAGCTTAACCTCCCTCTCTTGCAGTGAACTACGTACAGATTGACCTCCAAACATGGAGAACCACATTAGGCTACCCCTTCGTACCTGAGGGATTCTCAGGAGTGGAGAAAACGGAATTCCCTTAGGAATTCGGTCCTCCTGAACCCTAAAAACTTGGGTCCTGGTCAACTGATAAGACCTATGTAGGTCACCAAGTGCCAGCCTCATTCTATTAGGTGGGATAACGTAACCTCAAGATGGGGGGTTTCATATGAAATAAGTCCACCTCCCTGACCTGAGTTTAATAGTTAAATTAAGTTGAAATGTCAGTTTAATTCAACCCCCCACCCGGCAAACAAAAATTAGCCAAAGATAATATCTCCAGCTCCAAAAACGTTTAATTCTTGAAGTTTTAAATCTGAGGTCCTATTATAAACACATGATATTTTAGCCATGACTGAGATTTCCTTAAGCTGTCTCAATGACTATAGATGTGACCCAAGAGCTACATACCAGAAAAATTAAACTCCATAAACCCCAAACTTTTTCTCACAATTCTATCCCGCTCCATCCCGACCAGTATTAGGGCCTAGCCAGTTGCCATCACAGCTGAAATGCTGCAGAGGCCCTTGGGGTGGGGAACTACAGGGGGATCCACAGGGAAAGCAATTTAAATAAGCTAATTAATTCTCACAAAAGTCCTGTTCAGGTATTCATATTTTCTCCCGCTTCTCTCTCTCTTACCGATGGTGCTGTGTGAGCTGTTTCAGCAGGCCTTTAATATCCCACATGGTAGTTTTTATTTTATTTTATTTTATTTAGTTTTTGTTTACCGGGCAGGTACACTAGCCAGAAAGACTATTTTCAGGCATGACCCAGGAGAGTACAGAAACAAGCTTCATAAGAACAATCATGAATACAAAACAAAAGTTACATGTAGATATTTAAGGATAACAATGGAAATTTTGACAAAGGAATTTTAGGTAGCAAAAACCAACCGAACAAACAAAATACAGTATTCAGGTTACATAAGGCAATAAATCAGGCAAATTAAAACATACAGACACTTTTTTAAAAATTAATATAAAGTGCTAAGGAGTGATACTGGTAGTTGAGGCAGAGCCCTGCCCGGAACGTTTGTTCTTGCTCAAGGGTGTTCTTTGCCAGGATCATTGTGGTTTAGGGCCTAAATCCAGTTGTTTGGCTAAGTCCAGCACATCATGGCCCTTCTCCTGCAGTGCTCTGATCACCTCCTCCAGTGTGCAGTACAGCTCAGTTCCTGACTCCCAATGAACCCACAGCCAAGCCGGATAAGGTGTTTGAAATCTCACCCCAATCAATTTAAGCTTATTGAGGATGGGCATGTAAGCCACATGATTTTGCTGGATCTGAGGGGGGTAATCTTGGTCAAAGTAAAGGCGACTACCATTATACTCCACTTTTTGCTGTCTCCAGGCTGTTCGCAGAACTATCTCCTTGTCCTTATAACTAGAGAATTTAGCCATTATAGAGTGAGGGCGAACTGCTGAAGAGGTAGGTTTGGCTGTTAATGCTCTATGGGCGGTCTCAATTTTGAACGTAAAGGCCTGTGGTAAGTCCAGAACATGTTTTAGTAAATCAGACAGGAAATCTGACATCTCCCCCGCTTCTGTATCCTCAGGGAGGCTATAAATTCTAAGATTTTCTCTCCTTGCATGCACTTCTAAATCCAAACACTTTGCTGCTGTGCTTTCCTGTTGGTTGCTGAGAGCTTCAGTTACCTGAGTAATTTGTAAAATGTCATCCTCTGCCCCTGACATTCACTTTTCGGTTGTTGTCACCTGGATTTCAATTTTGTTGAGATCTGCATGAAGCCCGTCGAACTCCAATTTATTTTCACTTCAGAATTGCTTTATTTCCGTTAGTAGGATTTAGAATCTGGAATGTGACAGAGCTTCCAGCTCCATCTCAGTGTCTTCACTCTCCATGCTGACTGGGGATTCTCTCCCATTATCCTGGGCAATCCTGTGGACTGAGTGTTCCTTTTGGTGTTTTTGGAGCAAGAACGGTTTCGGTATGAGATCCAGCTGCTAAGTTTACTCATATTTCTTAAAACTCTCTTGAGATTACTGCTATACAGGTTTCTTCTGTGTCGAGGGTTTAGGGAGCTCCTAAATCAGACTGCCATTGCGTCGCTGATGTCATCAGAAGTTCCTATGCTATAATTTTTTGTTTTAAAGTTATTTATGTTTGTTTGTTGCCAAAGTAACAAAAATGAATTTTCTGCTGGTTTTTGCTAATTATAAAAAAAAAAAACTAAGTGGTATCTATAAATGAAAACACCACTCATTTTATAGATATTTTTGTGCTAAACAACTTTAGTGCTCACAGTACCATGCTGTCATTTTTTGTTTTTAAAGTTATTTACATCTGTTTGTTGCCAAAATGACAAAAAACTGAACTTTCTGCTCCTTTTTTTGCTAATTTAAAAAACACAAACTAAAAGGTATTTATAAATGAAACACCTCTCAGTGTGTAGATATTTTGGTGCTGAACAACTTTCGTCCTTAAAGTACCATGCTATCATTTTTCATTTTAAAGTTATTCACATTTAAATACAGTTAGTGGAGCTAGAATACATCTACACAGCTTGCATCTTTCTCTTCATTGACATCATCAAAGCAGTTATTTTAGGATTCTCAAAGCAGGATTTTTGAATCAGGAGAGGCCTAGTTTAAAATTTTCAAATGCTATCAAACTACATTTCTCCTACTTTTTTTAATCATATCACTGTTTATACACCTGCTGTGGTGACTTACCAGTGGGGGCATCCAGCCACCAGCCCTGCCTGCCAGGAGAGCAGCAGGCTCACTTGCATGATGGTGGGGTCTGTTATGGCTGTCGCCGACTCACTGGGGGCTCCCCCATGCCCTGCCTAGCCGAGCCGGCCCTGGACCCCCCCAGTGCAATTGCACAATGTCCTCCCAGCATCACAGGGCACAGCCATCAAGCTGCTTCATTGCACCCAGCCATTTTTCTCCTGTAGGTCCCCCAGTGGAGTGCGGACATGCAATGACGTCCATGCACTAATGTGCAGACATCTGCCATGCTCCCCCTCTGCTAACACCTGCATCGCAGTGCCTCTGGGCATCCCCAGGGGTTGTGCAATGCGGTGTGCTTCCCCAACCCACCCCAGGACTAAGAAAGCAGTTGGCAGATGTTCGATCCTAGTCCTCCCCTGCCGACCCCTGATGACTCGGGCTCGTTTCAGAAACTGGGTCGCCAGTGTGGTGTGAGGTGTGATGTCCAGCGCCTCACCCCTCAGTGCCACCAGCCCATTTCTCCTTCTTTAATAAATGCAGTTTCAGTATAAATGTAAACAACTGCCTCTCCTTTATAAGCCTATAAAGTCATTTAAAAATAAATGTGTAAAAAGCTTGTTTACGTGTCCTTTAAACTTTACATATAATACAAAAGAGCAGTAAGCAATTTTCTGACTGCAATTTGCCATGCCAGGGTGTGCATTAAAGTATCTGAATGCACTTCTTAATGACATAAGGACACCTTGTACCTCACTGCCCTGGAGCATGCACTTATATCCTTCATTACGCACTCTGTTGTCAGTGATGGCTTACATATATAAAATGAGCAAAGAAATCCCTGTGTCCAGATTGGCTGAGGCTTGGTTCTAGCCATGGCAGTAAGAGAGCACCACTAATTGCTAAAACAAGTCCTGGCCAACCAGTGCGACTCACAAAATTCATAAGCCACTTACTTCCCAGTTTCCATCACTAACATGGCTGCAACCTTTACTCATATATAAAAAACTTCATCTAGGCCCTAAAAATGAAAGTCTTTTAAATTAAATAAAGTACGTAAATAATTTAATGTTATTTTCACTCAAGAACCCTTCCTTACACACATAAACAAATTTAAAAAATCAAGTACTGTTCAGAATTTCCATTGCTGGTGTCACTTTGATGACCATGAAAAATCCCCCTCCTATCCCTACCAGTTTGCCAGGGAATTCCCTTCTCCTTACCTGGTAACAGATACAAGTGAGGTTCTGGCTCCACTTGAGGCCTGTGTATGTGTGTGTATGTTAGAGAAACTCTGAAGAATTTTGAATTCATGTATTCCATGTTACCATTCCGTGTGTGTGGTGGGTTGGGGGTGTCTTCTTCTACTAGAATAATGCAGAACTTTGAATTATTTTAGTCCATGATAAGCAATTATACAATGGCAAGAAAGAATCTTGGACTGTGATTGTTCAGTTGGGGCTGGACCCATGACGTTATCCCAGCACAATGCCACATGTCTACTGTTATAACTATGGAGCAGCACTTTTTTTTTTGCATCTCCTCTTAAGAAACAAAAATAGTTTTCCACTCTTATGAAAACATTCTTTAAAATAATTTTTTTTATTTTATATATAACAACGAGCCATTGTATAATAGGAATAATTCACTCTAGGGTGTGTGTCATTTGGGATAATGCCACACCTGGGGCATTGGACGCACTCAGCCTGCGGCCTCGTGCCCAACCCCTGCAGGCATGGCGTTATCCCAGCATGACACACACCCTGTCGTGCATTATTTCTTTATTAGGCAATGTATTGAATGAGAAGAAAGACAGATGACTGACAGGTGAAAACCATCCATGGAGGGACTATTTTCCATCATTTAGCAACATTTTATCATATTTTTTGTGGCTTTGAAAACATTTAGAGCATTTATTTTTTAGAAGTTGCCTATGGGCCAATTTTATATAAGCAATAAGGCACTCTGGGAATGTTGGTGGTACCAGATTTCCAAATAAAATCCAAAGTACTCAGCCACACTTGAACAGTTCAAATATCAATGTTTTTATTTTCAACCAATCACAAGACAATCCCCTGGCCACACCCAGTGTTTCACCCAATGTGGGTTTCTTCAGGGGCTAGGATCTATATTTAATACAAATACATTGATTAAATGTATTGCCTTAAACATTAGCTCAGAACTTTACTATATATTTGCATGTTGGTTCATATTTAAACACCTGCCGTATTCCTGGACTTTATAAACATCTTCATTCAATTTAGTCCTGATTCAATTAAATGAAAATTTTGCTTTTCTCATTAGAGGTGAGCATACACCAAAGATGGCAATCATTCCTCACTTACATGCACACACTGTCCTCCTTATTTAATATTATTTACCACAAATGTTAATATTCTGTCTCCAAACATCTTATATAGAATATATAGAACATGCCATATCAATTTAACAGTGATTACAAGGACTTGAGTCTATTATCTGATTCTGTACTTATCTACAATGTACTTGGTTTCACAACACGCCTGCCCACTACTCACTATTCATGTAGCATTTATGTTCCATATTTCTTTTCTTTTTTTAATCATAGAATGCCCCTATATAGAAAGTTGTAAAATCCTTGGGCCCAATTTTAGAAGCCCCTGTGTCGGATGCAGCCTGCAGCAATGTAGGGGCCGGCACCTGATGCAGCTGCGACACGAGCAAAAAGTGCTATTTTAGAAGGTTTGCCACAACTTGCCACTTGTGGCAACCCTCCTGAAATAGCCACAAGATGTGGCCCTGCACCAAGAAGAGTGGTGCAATGTGAGGTGGTAGCACTGGGTCAGAACACATCCTCAGATGTGCTGGTGGGTGGGTACACCAAGTGCTCCAAGGAGCATCGAGCCTGGAACAGGGGCACAGATGGGGCAGCTGATGCAGGGCTGTGGCAGGCAGTGGTTTGTGCCCTTCAAGCATTGTCTCAGTACTGCCATAGCACCCATGTGCCAACAGTGGTGAATGTCTGCAGCAGCAGGCAGTGGCCAACCCCCCTCCCTTGGCAATCCCTCTATAGTGCCCCCCACAGCACAGTCACCTGATGCAGTGTCCCAGCCCGTTCCATCCCCCACCCATACTGTGCCCCATTACAGCTGCCAATAATGTACCTGGTGGTCTAGTGGCCCACCACCCTCCCCACCCCAACAGTGGTCACCCACCCCACTCTTCCTGCCACTGATGGACTTCTGTGGTTGGCAATACTCTCCACATACCACCACAGCCAGCTGCAGAATATGATCACACAGACGTGTAACTGTACAGTACAGTTACTGTCTGTGCAATGGCATTCTGCGGCTGACCATGGTGGTGTGTGGAGGTATTTCCAACCCAGAAGCCCACTGGGGAGGGGGGGAGCAGAGTAGGTGATCACTGTTAGGTCGGGAGGGTGGGGGCCACTAGATCACCAGGTATGGGGCATCCACTTGTGCTCATGCATGGCAGGAGTATGGAGGGGTGACAGGGACTGGGATGTTCGCTACTGTTGGGCAGAAGGATTAGGGGTCTGGCAGACAATGGTAGGGGGCATGACCTCACCAATGATTGAGGCACCAAACAGGGATGGGGCAGTGGCATCAACGCTGTACTAGCTGGGCACATTGGTGCCCATTGACTCAGATGCCACCCCATGCTGGTGCCATCATGCTGGGCGCCACATCCTGGGGGTGGGTTACCAGCTCCCAGTTATGCCCCTGACACCATGTTGTGCTCCTGGTGTGACCCTACAAGGTCAACTCCTTCCTCGGCCCATTGCCGGAAGCCAGTTAGACCACCTCCTGACTGGTCTAAATGGTGGCCCCTCCTGCAGCCATAGTGAGGCTTCCAAAATCCCCAAAAAGGGGATGTGGCAGCCACACCATGGTGGAAGCCCCCTTGCAACATGGCGCCCTGGGTTGTTGGACGTATCCTGGTGCAAGGGGGCTTTGCCGCTGCTGTCCCTGCATCGGATGCAGGACGCCTTTGGGAATCCCATTTGACACAAGTTGTGCTGCAAATCACAACTTGTGTCAAACACTTGCCACAACTCCCTTGCATTGGGTGCACTTGACTGAGAATCAGGCCCCTTGTATCTGTTTCATTTCTCATATACAGTGATTGCCATGCTCTGCTAGCTCTCTACTCAATCACATTAACCATGTTATTACATACGAATATATGAACATACAAAGAAGACAGCAGAAGAAGGCCATTTGGTCTGTCAAGTCTGCTCATATTGCAGGGTCCACAGCTTGAGCTAATGTCCCTGCCCTCCCTCCTCCCCATACCTCCCATCCTCCCTACCCATGATCCTTACCTTCCCTCTATGCCTATCCCAGCCTCTCTTAAAGCTGCCCACTGTGTTCAATAAGATGACCTCTTCCAGTAGTGCATTCCAAGTGCCCACCACACTCTCTGTGAAGAAGTGCTTCCTGACCTCCCTCCTTAACCTCCCACCCTCCAGCTTAAGACTGTGCCCCCTCGTGTTATGGTTGCCACTCAGCTTAAAGAGATTTTCCTTATCAGCCTTATTTATCCCTTTCAAGTACTTGAAGGTCCCAATGAGATCCAGTCATAATCACGTAACAAAAATAGCATAACCATTTAATGCACATACTTAATAGCACGGTATATATGAGTGATCATGGCATTATAGCACATTACATGTTTGCTGCAAGTGCACACTGCAAGTCGTGTGAGCATGAGCTTTACTGATAGTGAACAGTTCTTGTACACTCTGAAAGTGGGGATTGCAGAATATGCAGTAGTGTACCACGCATCTCCCTTTGCTCCCCTAAGTGAACTGCTAGCCTACTTTCAGCGAAAACATCCATGCGTACCAGCTCCCCCTTTTCATGTTGCCTAGCTAATGCTCACAGCGTCTGACTACCCCTAGGACCCTCCTTGAAATTACATGCTATACCAAGAGGGCAAGAGAGCGAGCCAGCGAGAGGGGGAGAGAGAGAGGGAGGGAGAGAGAGAGAGAGATATGACCAGACAGTTTACAAAACAAACATTATGTAGAATACAGAAGGTTTCTCAGCGATATAACCATTTTGTTTAGGCTACTGTACGTTTTCATAGCACCTCAGTAGTAAGGACATTCATTGCAAGTAAGGCACAATGTTTCTACACAGTGCTTGATCAGACCACTTACTACTACATACTATACCAAGAAGGTGAGAGAGTGAGCCAGCAAGAGGGGTGTGGTGGGGGGAGAGAGAGAAAGAGAAAGAGATATGAATAGACAGCCATCAGTAGTAACCAGTTACCAGTTGTTTTAGTTGTGGTATATGTCTTGGCATTCTCATGCAAAAAATAAAATATATGTAGGAAAGACAGGGCACTTAAGAGGTGACTGCAGGGGCATATCAGGGACATTGTTCTATTTCTGCCTTAGCCTTCAGTGCACTCAGGATTTTGACCGGCAAGGATTTATGCTCCCAAGCGTTTTTGACAAGCGCTGTATTTTACAAGTGCTGAAAAATCAGCGCTATAATGAACCACGCTATTATGGTCACGCGGTATTGACAGTGTTCCAGTCACAATCATGTCCCCTCTCTCTCCTGTCTTCCAGGGAGTACATGTTTAGTGCCCTCAACCTCTCCTCATGTGCCTTACCCTGCTGACCTGCTATCATCTCTATAGCCCTTTGTGGACCTTCTCTAACAGATTAATGCCTTTTTGATGTGTGGGCAGCAGTACTGAACTCCACACTCTAGATGCAGCCTTACTAGTGATCTGTACAAGGGCAGTATAACCCCCTCCATCCTACTACTGATCCACCTAGATATGCATCCTAGCATCTTGTTTGCCTTTGCTGCTGCTTTCTTGCACTGAGTGGAGTGCTTTAGGTCACTAGCAATCATCACTCCCTGGTCCTTCTCCTCCTCTGATGCAGATACTGATACCAAAACTTCCTGTTTGACAATTTAAACAGCAAACCTAAGGGCTACGTTTTCTCACAACTCCATGTTTACTGGCTTCCTATTGAAGCAATGGTGGCTTGATGCAGTCACCATCTCTCTTCATTACTCATGAACCCTCTTTTTTATTGTTTAAGTCAAAACTCCAGATTATATGTTTCATTTAAATCTATGCACCATTTATTACATTTCTCTCTAGCAAAGCTCCTGCAGCAGTCTCCTATTGTAATGGTTAAAAGATACTACATATAAACATCGGTTTTAATATTTATGAGTTGTGCACATGGTGGTATGCATCCTTAGGGTACAGATGATACCTAAAATAAATTATGCATGTTCAAAATATGTCTGTGTTTCACACTACAGTGCTCTATATGTGTTCTCTTTTTCAAATTAAAGTTAAGATTAACATTTCAGAGAGGAGCAAACATGCAAGTAAGGTTCTCTGCTGACCTAGTTCAGTGTTGTTATCTTCATTATTGCAAGTCAAAAGTTCTGATCCCTGTTTCTAGAGCTTTAAAAAGTGACTAAGCTTGAAGGCGGAACCTGACACAGCCAATGAACCACTACCATCACAACCACCCTGAATGTGGCCACAGCTGCTGCAGCCCACCCCATAGCTGTGTCTGGGTGGTTGCTGAGCATCCTGCAAAAACATGGCAGTGGGTTGTCCAGAACTGGAGTGGAGTTCCAAAACACTACTGTGTGTGCTTTCTGCCCCCAAGCACAGCATGCATTTGTCCACACAGGACTTAATCAGTGCTGGCAGTAAGGTGCTCATGGACAGCCACTGCAGGGAAACCGATCTGCCAGTCTCAATGTTTTCTTTCCTTTCTTTACAGTAACAGTGGCAATGAACTGCCTGTGGTTTGTAATGTAAAGATCTTCAGGTTATAAAAGGGATGGGGGAAAGCTGGGAGGAGAAGACGGATGGAGAAGGGGGCCAAATGATATGGATTTCCAGGGGGTTCTTGTGTAAATTCTGTATGCTGTTTGTCGATGGGAAAGACAGCAGAAGTGCCTGCCAATCTGCCATGGTGATATATGCGTGCCTCTGACTTGGTTAGGCCGGGGGGGGGTGGAAAGAGGGCATAAGAGACTGTCTTTTTAGGATTTGGACAGTGGTAGAGGTGTACTTCTCTTTACCAGCATGATTGCCGATTTTCATCTCCATTGATGCTTAGCCTGTCATCTATCACATCTAACATGTAGACCCAGAGCATTTCTCTTCTTTCTACTAGTTTTTTCCAGTCTCCTCCCCTTGGTGGTGGTTCCGCCCTTTCTATTCCCCAGAACCTTAATGAGGCAGCCATATGACCTTGGGAGTTAAAAGTGTTGTGCTACTGGAGAGCTTTCAGCTTGAGTTCTTTTTTTTTTATTGCCATTAAATTTTATTAGATTTTCCGTTACAGAGATACATTCCAGCAACTTCAAATGCAACCAGACAATAGTAGATACACACTCATATTTATACATAAAATAAGCTAAACTCTGTAACATAACCCCCATGACCCTTTCCCCCATTCCCCATCCCCCTCTACCCTCCCTTTAACCCTCCCAGCACAAGTCCAATCATGTAGCATGCCATCAAACAGTAACCATTCTATATCCTCCTATGAAGAATAAATAGCCTGAAAGGGGCCCCAGATCCTATTATACCTAGGAAGCTTGTTCTGAGGATAGCTATCATTCTCTCAACCCTCAAACTGGCTAATAGTTCTTCCAGCCATTCAGTGTAACTGAGCACGACAGAATCCTTCCAGTGTCTGAGGACAATTTTCTTAAGCGTGGCAGCAATTAGAACTATATGAAACCTCCTATTTTTGACAGGAATATGAGAGACATCACCCAGCAAACATACTTCGGGGGTAAAGAGGTCCCCTAGCCCCAGTAACGGGTTCAGTCTGTTTTTAATTTCTGCCCACAACGGTGTTACCTTAGGACAACTCCAGAAAATATGCATTAAATCCCCAACCCTGGCTTGACACCTATAGCATACAGAATTAGGAACAATTTCCAGCCTGGCCAGTTTTTGTGGAGAGTAGTAAATATTGTGAAGAATTTTGAACTGCATCAACCTTAAACGGTCCTGCAGAAAGAACTTATGACAATTTGTCCATAACACTTTCCAATTGAGCACAGTGTCATGAAAAACTGAGGACCAGTATGAGTTTTGAACCGGATTTAAGGAATACGCCCACTCAAATAACACTGCATATATTTTAGAAACAGCATGCGGCAAGCCGGTCACCGGCCCTAACCTGTCATAGAAGCCCAATCTAGGGCTCCAGATTACCCCATTACCCAACTTTGCAGCTAAAAGATGCCTAATCTGATATAGCTTAAAAATTGCTGTAGCAGGCATCTCAAACTTATTCAGAATCTCACCAGAGGAGAGTAACTCCCCGTCAGGCGAACAAAAATCTTTCAAACAGCATGTACCAGGTAGGGGCAGCCAAGCTGGGTTAAGGACTTTGTTACCTATTTCAAAACGTGGATTACCCCAAATTGGCTGGACCCAGTCACTCAGGTGGTCATACTTCAGAAAGCAACAGAGTTGGGTATGGGCTCTCACAGAGATCCCAATTGGGGAGCCCCGCAGCTGGGGGGGGCAACATTTCCGGAGTGAGATGGGAGCCTCAGGTTTCAAATCGCATTCGAGTCAAGGCCAATTCAATCTGCAGCCAAAGAGGTATATAAGAATAGTTTATCAAGCTTCTGCCCTTCATCCACCTCAAGTACTTGCTGGCGTGAGCTGCCCAAAAGTACAGGGCAAAATGCGGGAGCCTTAACCCTCCCAGTACTTTGGGAGCTGCCAACTTTTGATAGGCCATATGGGACTTCTTATAACCCCACACGAAATTAGCAATCATATTATGTAGCCTCCTAAACCAAGTAAGTGGTATCCAAATGTTCAACATACTAATAGGGTAAAACAATCTTGGAAAGACGCTCATTTTAACTAAATTAATCCTCCCCATAAAGAGATTGGTAACCTCGCCCATCTTTCTAAGTCTAACTCAATGGTACTTCTCAAGGACTCTAAATTTAATTGAAATATTTTTAGTCCTACTCCTTGATAAATTCAAACCAAGATATTTTATATAATCTGACTTCCAGGACAGACCCAGTTCTACAATGTCCTGCTTAAGAACATTTTTATTAAGGGGAAATACAACTGATTTATCTAGATTTAACCTATAGTTAGCCAAGCTACTAAATGCCCGAATAACATCCAGAAGGGCGGGAATGGACACCCTCGGGTTAGACACATAGATCAAAAGATCATCTGCATATGCCGTTATTTTCACAATATAGTCCAGAATTCTAATACCGTCAATTTCCTGCTTACGTACTATTGTCCTGATAAGGGGCTCTAGGTATAGGTTAAAGAGGAGAGGGGACAGAGGACATCCTTGTCTGGTACCAACGTAAAGATTAAAGGGATCCGATGTAGCACCATTACAACTAATCCTCGCTGTAGGGTTCAAGTAAAGAGAACCTATCCATTTTAAAAAAAGATCAGGAAACCCAAATTTCCCCATTGTGGTTAGAAGAAAACCCCAGTGAACCCTATCGAAAGCCTTCTCGGTGTCTAAAGACAGCAAGGCCATAGCGGTGTTACTATCCTCAGACACCGAGAAGGCATGAGCTAAGGTTCTCAGGTGGTCAGCCGAGGACCTATCTCTCATAAAACCAACTTGTTCTGGTCCAATAAGCCCGGGTAACACCCGACATACCAGTTCGGCCAACAATTTGGCCAAAATCTTAATGTCATAGTTAAGCAGGGAAATGGGCCTGTAGCTGGATGGCTGTTCCGGGGGCTTATCTTGCTTGGGGATTAGAACAATAAGCGCCTCAAATAGAGACTGATCCTGTGCCTGGTGACCTAGAATGTGCCTGAACAAACTAAGAAGCAAAGGGAATAATAACTTAGAAAATTTTTGTAAAAATTAGCCGAAAGTCCATCCGGCCTTGGCGTTTTATCCAATGGGAGAGTCTGAATAACCGATTCAATTTCTCCTTGCGTAATATCAGCCACTAACTGTGTCCGTTGGAGTTCAGACAAGGAGATCCAACCTTCTAAGAACGCGAGAATCTCCTTCTCAGTAGGGACTTAACCATCTTGCTATACAGAGATTTAAAGTAGTATCGAATTCGTGCACTATCTCTCCAGGCGCTGTTTTAACTTGGCCATCTACCTTAGATTGAATCCCTGGGATTATCCAAGATGATTCCAGTTGCTTGATTCTCCTGGCAAGAAGCCTACCCACTTTCTCACCCTGATCCATATAGCTAGCCTTGGTCTTAATTAATGCTAATTCTGCTTGTTCCCCAAGCATCTTTAAATAGAGATCCCACAACCTGACCAACTCCAGCTTTTCCTCTTCAGAAGACTGCGGGGTCAAGGTAACTTCACTACCTCTTATTCGGCTCAGTAACTTGGGCAGAATTTGTACCCTCTCCTTCTTCCTTTTGGATGCCACCCCTATTAATATTCCTCTTATAAAGGCTTTAAAAGCACCCCAAACAATATCGGGGCTGATATTATCTCCTAAATTATTGGCTATAAATTCTTCTATATGTGTGGAGATAACCTCTACTATTTTGGGGCTACGCAGCATCTGATTATTAATCTTCCACCTGCTGCCCCTCTTAGGTAGAGCGGAAAAAGAGATTGACCCCACTACCACTGCATGGTCAGACGGAGGCCCAGGTACAATTTCAGACTCCAGCACACCAGGAAGAAGGGTACGAGAAAGTAACAGGTAATCTATTCAGGATGCTGAACCGTGAACTGGAGAGGTAAACGTATACTCCCTGGCCCTCGGGTGAATGACTCTCCACACATCCACTAGCCCTACCTGATCCAACAGCTCACCTAGAGCCCTCTGAGCTGGAGAAAAGACCACAAAATTTCTCCTGGTTTTATCCATCAGAGGGTCTAACACTAGATTCAGGTCACCTCCTAAGATCATGGCAATCTGTGTAAACGGAGTCAGAACTTCCAGGAGTTTAACAAAAAACCCCTGGGAATCTGAATTGGGGCCATAACTAGATCCCAAAAGAACTTCCATATTTTGTAGCCTACCTCTCACAAACACATATCTGCCCTCACCATCCTGTATAATCTGAAGTGGGGTAAAGGGAACAGACCTATGCAGGAGCACCATAACACCTCTGCTTTGCATGTTACCTTGCGATGAAAAAACTGACCCCATCTGTAGGCGCCTCATAGAATTACACTCCGTTTGAAGCAAGTGTGTTTCTTGTAAATAAACAATGTCGGCTTTTAACACCTCCAAATGTTTTAGTATTCTATACTGCTTACCTCTCTGACGTGCTCCCTTTACGTTCCAGGTTACTACCTTAAACACCCCACCCACTGCCATTTTCTTGGTTTCAAATTCAGACCATGGTATGCTCCTACTAATTGGCCTCCTCGGCACCCGACTAAGGACTTGTGCACCCACCCAATTCTCCCCCTGGCAACTCCATAAACACTATAAATTCTAAATAACATTAACCCTCCATAATCCTCCTCCCTCCCACATTTACACGGCCCCTGATGGCAGCTTGCATCACTGTATCATCCCCTCCCCACCACCCCAGCCCATAATACTAATACAAGAAGTACTCAACATTAATTTCCTGGATAGAAAAACCCTCGTCTATAACCTCTTTCCATCTCAGAGTCCCCAACCATCAATATTAAATATTTATCAATAGTACCCAAAAACAACAGAAGAGGGAATAACTGCCTCCAACATCCCTTCATCAAAGTAAATTTGCACCAAATCATGCTTCAAGAGTACCCCAATACCCACTACCTAAGTAACAATGTAAAACACTAAGCTCTAGGAGACGCTATTATTAACCGGTTAATACCTATCCTTTATAACCCTCATAACATTGAGCAACATTAAAGTAGGACTCTAGTGAACAGTCAGGAAAAAAAAACAAAAAAACACAACCAACCCCCCTATCAATCCCCCCAGCCAGCATCAATCGTGTGCCCCACACGAGGCCACATTCCATACAACAGTCCACAGAAAGTCATGGTGCCAGCCGGCATAATTATCTGTCCTCTGGCATATTAGCCGGTGCTCTTATTTCTCTTACACCAGTCTTCGATAAGCTCACCCAACTCCCACAGTTCTATTCCATTGGTGGCCATACATCCTCCAGTTGTAGATGCATAGTCCAAATCTCTTCGCCGTTGGGTATGCTGAATGGAGGAAAGAGAAAAAAAAACAAAAAAAACACACGTCCCCCCCCTACTCCCAAAAGACTGACCCCTTGTCATCAGGTGAAGTAGGCTCCAATACCTCATGTGTACCTATGCACACACCCTTGCATCAAGGCCTAAGCTGTATGGAGTAATCGTCCTTGCGGGGAGGCGGGACCCCAGAGAAACTAAGACCACATCTTATCGGTCTCACATTGAGAACACCAGCCACCAGGTCCCAAAATGCACCAGTACTACCAGATTAAGTCCCGCATTAAACTTAAAGGACTCTTCTTCTTAACCCAGGAATACCAGCTTCCCAAGAGGGTTAAACCCTTCTTTGCTGCCGAAAAGGTAAGGTAATGCCAGCTGAAGTGCCGTTAGGGCTTTTTCCGGGTCATCGAACTTTCTCCACGCTTCCAAAATGTAGACGTGCAGCACTGCAGGATACACCATTTTAAATTTAATACTGCTGCCATAATTTTAGATACCAGGGTGGAAAGCAGCTCTCCTCTGGCGCAGCTGATAACGGCAGGTCTTGGGTAATCCTTATATCACTCCCTTCCCATTTCAGGGCTTTAGCTTCCTTAACCTTCTGCAGAAAGCTTTGTTTCTCTTGAAAATTCAGAAATCTGGCCATAAAAACACGCGGGGGTGCTCTCTGCTGCGGCATAGGGCGGAGAGCTCGGTGTGCCCTTTCTATAAAGTAGGAATGTCCAAAGGGTGTAGGACCTGCGATCTTCTCCACAAACTTCTGGAAAAACTTAATTGGGTCATTACCCTCTTCTTTTTCTGGCAGGCCAATCACCACCACGTTGTTCCTCCTGCTCCTGCCCTCAAGATCCTCCAATTTGGCTTCCATACTGGCTAAGCGCTGCCTTAATTTAACTAATTCAGGGTCGATCCTCTCCACACGGTTTTCCACCGATCTAACCCGTGCCTCATTGTCGGACACCTTTCTGTTTAGATCTTCTAACGTGACCGTTATGGTTTTGATTTCTGTGGCCATTTCAGCCATTTCGGCCTTAAAAGGCCTAAATTCCTCGAGAAACTTCGCCAGTGTCAGTAGGTCTTCCCCTTCACTGCCCGGGTAATTATGCTGGGATGACTGTGACTGCGAGGCCCGCGGCTTCTTCGGGGCCTTTTCAGGGCTCGCCGAAGGGGTATGCTTTGCCGCCGTGTTTGGCATCTCCTCTTCCATTTCAGTACAAACCACCTTTCCTGATATTTGCGGTCAGTAGATAACACCTTTGAATACTCAAAAAGAACACCAGGGAACCCAGGAGAAAGATAAATGGACTGGGTTTGTGCAGAGCGGGCAGAGAGCGCAGCTAGCAAGAGCTCTGCATCACATGACTCATCAGCTTGAGTTCTAATACAGCTTTTGTGTTCACTTATTCTTAGTTTTAATGGCCTGTTAGTTTTTTCTACATAATACTGCATTCACCTGAAGGAGGGAGCTTACCAGGACAGCCTTCCATGCTGCCACCATTCTGCCTGCTCCCAAACTCCATACTGTTGCAGAGACAGTGGTGCTGCCACACGCTGTGCACTCTGAGGAGAAGAGACTCGCAGCAGGATTCTGGAAAATTATATCACTATCAACAATTGGTAAACCACTGTTGCCTCATTATTGTTTCAACGTCTCTTTTCTTGCCTGTTTTTTCCAAAGCTACACAATGTTTTGAGTCAAAATGTATGAGAAATGAATGAGGGTGCATTTTGGCAAATTAATGGTAGCAGACATTTAGTGAAGTCAGAACCTTTCCAGATCTACTTGTGCCACAGTTCTTGGTAAAGGTCTTCTGCTTGTCCTAGTGCCCCAGGATTCAGGAGTCCATGGTGGAGGGGCCTGCACAGAGGAGAAGCTCAGAGAAAATTCCATGGACAGCCATCTGCAGAAGGCCAATGGAGAAACCTGTTGATGCCTTGCACAGATCTAAAGTACTAACGTGCTATTTCCAAGTGGAAGGGAGTAGTTTGTGAACTTACTTAATCATCTTAGTAAGACTCATACAGAGTTCTCTTGCTTATTTTAGGATTTTGTATTTACTTGAGTACTTACTTTTCCCAAGATAGGATCCAGTGCAACTGTATTGAAACTGGTGCCTTCTGTTGCAAATGTTCTTTTTCTTCTCTCTTTTTAGTCTGAGTGTCATTCTGTTATGTGCATTTACCTACTTGGTATTGTATTTTAAAACATATATTTTAGAAATTGTCTAAAGTTTATCTTAGACCAAAGTTTTACTCGATTGGTGGGTAGAGTCATGTGATTCCAGCCCTTAAAGGGCATGCGTAGCATTCAGTGGTCAGATTCGCCATTTTGCCTGTAGCTTCAGCTGGAGGCAACCTGCTGTAAGCAGCTTTTCAGTTCAGTGATATTAATCAAGATGTGCTTCACATGGCAGTAAGTTTATTGTTTTAACCTGTGCATTTGTCAATTTGTGTGGTACAGACAACACCCCATAATAGGACCAGAGAAATTTTAGAAGTTCAGTAGCTGTAGCTGCTCTAGAAGTTTATTAGCTGTTTGACAGCATCTGCCAAGTGTATTTATTGTTATTTAATAACACATTCTGTGTAGTTATGATGTCAAGACACTGAACAAATCTTTGGTTTGTCATTGGGCTATATGTTTAAAGGACTTTCTTGCTGCAATCTTTTAGGGATGGTGAAGGAGACCTCTCCAAAAGTGGGTCCCCCCCCCCGCCGCTGACTTGAGACCAGACTGTGTGGGGTAGAGGCGCCGGCTCACTGAACTGTGCCGGGCGGATCTCTCCTTCCAGCCCTACTACAGGGAACCTCCTTCCCCTGCTTAGCAGCAGGAGTCTGCTAATTTTCCACAACCTGGACTCCAAGCTAAAAAAGCACAGAAACTCACTGGACTGTCCTGTACTGAGCAGGAGCTCTGGTACCTGGGGTGAATTTTTCCGGCCCTACCACCCCATTCCATCCTCTCATTAAATGCATGCCAGCCACTCCCACCAGCTTCTAGGGGCCAACCACTAGTGGGAAAGACTTGCTATTTTAAATTTTTCTGATACCAGCTATATTCCTAAGGGACTACCCCACATCTTGCACAACATATATAGTGCTAGCCCCACTCTTAACATCTGTTTTCCTTTTTTGGGTGGAGAGGTACTGGAGCTGCCTGCTGCTGTGCCTAAAAAGTTTGTCTTTAAATGTTAAGCCGATGTTGTCTACATAGAAGCAGCATGAGCACAGGTTGTCCTTAAATGTTTATACCAATATTATCTACGTAGAAGCAGTAAGAGATCTTAGAAACAGACTGCTAGCATTACAAACAAGCTTGTACTGCTTCAAAAGTAATTACATACACCTGACTGGGTAGAGTTCTCCTCTGGAACAACTGTTGAGCTACATCTTGCTATATTTCTAAGTGCTATCTAACTGTCATACCTTAGCTCTGCACTGGGTAGAAGTATATAAATTATTGACTAAGGCATTATCATCTCATAGCTACTTAGACTCCTAGTATCTTCTTTTTCTTTTAGCAAGTTATAAACTGCTGATACGAGCAACTTACCCCAATTCAGACAGGACAAATTTGAGTTGTTGTTATAATTTGCTCTCTGCAAGTGTGTTAAAGGATATAAACATCTCTACTCTCCTGGATAATCCCCCTGCTTACACCCTAAAAACTGCCCACGTCAAGCTCATACCACCTTCTATAGCGGAGCCTAACTGCTCTACAAGCATGGCTTCACTGGGGCAGAACCCTGGCCTCAGCCCACTTTACCCAGCATCTAATGGAATAGGTAAACCTAATGCCTCTCTCTCTCCCCCCAATAGGGGAGTACTCCTGGCAACACTCTACATCTTGTCCCTCCTCTGGGTGGACAGGCTTATATGCCTAGGGGATCATGATTCCAAAGAACCCCCAAAATATGACACCCTTCCCCTCAACTACCACAACTGCATGTCCCCCTGCAGCATAAACCCCCTCCAGATATTCCCTGAGCCAGAAAAAAAGGGAATATACTACGGTATGCTCCATTTCGCAAGTGGGAGACTCCAAAGTAACTATATCCTATCGTCCAGGCCGGAAGCTACTCTGCCTGCTTGCTGTGCTACTACTAATGGCAGGAGACATATAGCCCAGCCCGGACCCTCCAATTGCCAGTACCTTAATATCTTCCCCTCAGGACCCCCTTTGGACATCCTCCAAGGGGTTGAATATTGCACACATGAACGCCTGCAGCCTCAGACCAAAAATGCATGAGGTACAAGCCTGGCTTGACCTCTATAAGCCTGATATCCTTGCCATCTCAGAGACCTGGCTTAAGGCTCACATCCTTACTCATGCGATCACGGGCCAAGGATACAATGCCTTCTGAAAGGACAGGGAAAGCAAAATAGGGGGTGGTGTACTTATCTATGTGAAAAACACCCTTACGGTATCGCTTCTATGTCTGCAGCATAATACCTACCCAGATGGTGAGTCTATCCTCATCCGCATTACCCTAGGTCATGCTAAGTACCTCACCATAGGCTGTGTTTACAACCCACCCAAGTATGCTGTCCAATCCTTAGAGGCTATTACTAAAACCATGGCCAAAGAAGTCTCAATGGAGCTTCTTATCCTGGGGTACTTCAACCTAAACTGGGCTCATGACCTGAATGAAGCACTCATGGCCCTGACCCAAGAGGCCAGTCTAGCACAGGTAATCTCTGAGCCTACTAGACTAAACTACAAAACAGGGAACCACACCATCCTTGACTGGGCACTGTTGTCAATTCGCTCCAACATCCAGAATGCTGGCTTAATGCCCAATGCCCTGAGTGACCACTCCCCCATATTCTGCATCTGGAAGAACAGAGTGCCCAAAGTCCAACCCAGAATTCTTACCACCCGTGACTATTCAAAATTCATCGCAGCCCAATTCAACACCTACATTAGCAACCTTGACTGGAGCCCACTTAGGCTCCTTCCTACCTTGGAAGAGGCTGTTGATCACTTTCATAATTCACTGATGATGGCAGCCAACCTCTTTGCCCCCCTTTAAAAAATTCAGAACTAAGGGCAGCTGCTACAAGTGGATCACTCCTCCACTTAAAACCCTGATGATCAGATGTGACAAGGCCTGGAATAAGTTCAAGCACTCATCTCTTCTGGCCAACCTAGCAGCATACAAAGCCTTAAGAAATTAATGCAAGAGAACTACTAAACTTGCAAAAATGGAGTATGTCACCCACCTCCAAAAAAACAGCCTAGGCAACCCAAATTGATGCTGGTCACATATCATTGACCAGATCAGGGGTAACAGTAAGACTGAACTGGGCCCCATTGAAGTAAATGGTTAGCTATTGAGTGACGGCCTGCAGATCGCATCAGCCCTCAATCATCACTTCACAAACCTTGATGCATACAAAGCTGGACTACCCCCACCAACCAGGGGATCAAGTACCATGGAGCCTCCTAACCTGAGACAGCCACCATTTCACCTAAAATTGGTTAAGACAAAAGAGGTCCTTTCCCTCCTTAAGGTCCTTAAAAACAAGGGCTCAGGAGGACCTGATGGGATCGATCTCAGACTACTCAAGGCTGGAGCCTCATCCCTCTCCCTCTCCATACCTCTGACCTGGCTCATAGACAGTTCCCCACTGGAAGGCATCATTCCTGACCAGTGGAAACAGGCCAATGTGATTCCTATCCACAAGGGCGGCTCTAGGAAACACACAAGTAACTACAGGCCTATCTCTCTGCTCTGTATACTGGCAAAACCACAAGAAAGGCTAGTCTGTGGACAAATCCATGACTACCTTGAGTTTCAACAGCTCCTTGCCCCTTCCCAGCATGGCTTTAGAACTAACCACAGACACACACTGCCCTAACCAAATTCTCTGCAAACATACTAAGAGCAATAGACAGGACACCCACAGGTGTGGTCTTCATAGACCTGTCCAAGGCATTTGATCTTGTCAACCACAAACTTCTGCTAGCTAAGCTGGACAAACTTGGCCTTGACCCCCTTGCCCTCATGTGGTTCAAGAGCTACCTAACTGGCCATACACAGAGGGTCATATGGAAGAGAGTGCTATCATATCCATTACCCCTAAAAGAGAGATTACTGCAGGGCTCAATACTTGGTCCCCTCCTATTTTCACTGTTCAGGAGTGACCTACACCTCCACTGTGGGGGAAGTTCAGTCATCCAATACGTGGATGACACCATCGTCTACCGATCCTTGGACAACCTAACCAACCTTGGCCTCCTTCTCCAAACTGACCGAACGTCACTGGAGTCCTGGCTAAAAGTGAACAAAATGGTCCTCAATGCAGGCAAAACTAAAGCCATGGTATTTGGACACAGATCCCTTGGACAAGACAGAACTCAGTACCTACAGCTCACATCATTATCAGGCAATAACATCGAAGTAGTAGCCTCCTTAAAATATCTAGGACTCACACTCAGTCAGGGTCTTACCTTTAAGAACCATGTTGACCTAGTCACCAAGACCATTCACTGCCAACTTGGTACTCTGTATCATTTAAAGGACCAGCTTATCCCTGAAGCTAGGATCTCAGTCACCTCCAGCGTCCTTCTCCCCACATTGACCTACGCTGCCTCATCATACAGGGCATGGCAAAGCAAGAGGTCAACCAGATACAGATATTGTACAGCAAAGTAGCTCAGTTTGCTACTCAGGACCACTGCAGAAGCCACCACTGTGATTCACTTGCCTGGTTACAATGGCCTTCACTGGATGCATGCCTCCAGTACCCCCTGTTCTGCCTGGCCTTTAAGCTATTCACCCCTTCCGCTCCATCCAGTCTCGAAGGGGTCATCGCCATCAAGCACAATACCAGGAGCCTACGGACTTCTGGTCACACTCTACTGGAAATTCCTAGGGACAGGTCCAACGTGGGTGGCACAGCATTCTCCTGCACCACCCCTTCCCTGTGGAGCAAACTTCCACCTGTAATCCAGGAAGCCTTCTCAATTATGAATTTCTGCACCCGACTTAAGGCCCACATGCTTCAAGCCAGCACTTGCCATTGTAATGGCTCCTGATATACCCCCTCCTACTTATCCAGCATCTCACATTGGGAGCCTTAGCATGGGAACCTTAGCTATTGCATTGTCTCTAATCACTTCAACATCTAGAGTACTAGTCTAGGCTACATCCACTATACTAAGTATACCCTAATGTACTGTAATATGATATATATGACTGTAACCTGCAAGATTCACTCTCATGACCTTGCAATCAACTGCCTTTTCTCTGTATCTTACTTTGTAATGTAACTCCTGGGTTGTCCCTGAAAAAGGGACCTTTGGGTCTCAGTGGGCCTACCCAGTCATCAAAATTTAGTAAATAAATAAATAAATACACAAGTAAATAAATATACTTTAAGGTAAATTAACTTGCTAGTCCTTGTTAGCTCTGTAGCCCTGATATATATGACAAGGTTGTATATTTTATTTTTGTACATCTCTTTGGGGTTCTAGATAAACTTATACACTCTTTTCTTGATTATTGTTGGCTGACTGGTTTCCAGAAGATCCTTACTCATGTGGCCCCAAAAGAATCTTTTAATCTGATGGATTGGAGATAATAAACTTGTGACTCTGCTTTTGCTCCATTGACAAGCCACCACATGAGTTTGTCATATAAACTATTGGAAATGTTTCCTTGTGTCCATTTACCAGCATTATAAAGGAAAGGAAAAGAAGATCGGAATTGATAAAATAGTGTCTGGGGACAATAGTCTCACATAGCCACAGAAAAACATCATTCAAAAAGGAAAAGAACAAAGGGGCAAAAATTGGAACTGCTACAAACATTTTTTGGGGAGATCACAATTCATGGACCTATGGGACATAAGAACTAATAATAAAAGTTAAGATAAGCATTTTCAAATCTCCCCATAGACTTATGAACATTTTATTTTTGGACTTTGTTCTATAGAGATATTATTATAAGTCTTTATCTTATATTTACCATTGTTTCTGTGCGCTACAGTGCTATAATCAAATTTCTGTGTTTTAACTGAAAATGGTCTATACTAGGCAACACAGGTTGTTAGATAGTAATATCTCTCCCCCTAAAGGAATTAACATCTGATGTGGCAAGGAAGAAACTATCCAAAAATATAAAGGCAAACTTAAGTATACGCATAAATAAAAATAAGAGGGTGAAATGTAAGGAGACACAAATCACAGATCATTTGAAATCTAGTAGTAATTCAATGAGAGATACGACCTCTACATCTATTACAAGATTAAGCTCCTCATTACCTAATTTACAAAGACTGGAAAATGAACTCAATAGTTTTGAAAAATCTTCTAACCTAATAATTAGTACTGATGAGGCAGAGGAGGGGGAAATTAATCTCTGAATACTTCCCATGCCCTATCTAGAGAGAAGAGTTATTTAAGTTTGCCAAGTGAAAACACATTGAAAACTATTAAAGACACTAAAGATACCAAAAACACCAATATTAATATCAATTCAAGGAATGCAGTGCAAACTAGTGATAAAATAATTAAAGCAGGATCAGAATTGCAGCTCGTAACTTTGGAGTTGCAGCATACAATCAAAGGAATGAAAAGAATTGATGATTAGTTCAGGCTAAAAATTAGGGAAATGGACAACTCTCAGTTTAGCGTGGACATGAAGAATTCTGAAAATAATATCAGCCACAGCAAACAATACATCCCTTATAGCGTAAGTGAAGATTTGATCTTAGCTCTTAAAGATCAGTATACAGCAAATTTATTATTAATGGAGAAACTAGTAGTTCTTAAAAATGAATTGGAGATGGACAGACAAGATTTTGCCATAGGTGGCACCAGGCTTGATGATGCAATTAGGAAATTATATCAAATGAATCCACCTAAAGAATCAGATTTTGTAATCTGGGATCCAGCACAGGAAACTCATGAAAATGGAAGACCAGATTTTAGCTTGATTATTATTCCAGATTCCTCCAATCTAACACAGAAAGGGAAAAATAGTAAAGGGAAAAAGAAAAGGAGGAAAAAATGTAAAAAGATGGCACTGACTGTTCTGTTTTCTATCTCTAGTGAAACTGAAACAAGTGTAGATAATACAGATGCAGAACATGAGAGACCAGGGGAAAATGTAACCAGTAATCACTACTCTACTATGGAAAATGGCCAAGTAAATAAAGAGGCTACAGATGAGATTAAAAACATGGAGGCTCAGTTGAGTGTTTTGAAATGAGAAATTAAACTGCTGCAGACAGATCTGGGAAAACATACTAACATACTAATTGCCAGCTGATTAGGCCTTATGGTCTATTGAGTCTGCTTGAACCTCAGATCCCTAGTTGGGTACCGAGGCTCTCCCCCCCTTGTGTTCCAGAAACCCCTATCATCCATCCCCACCCCCTTGGGACAGGCCATCATCTGATACATCCACTTTCTGTGTCTGTCCCACCCTCTCTTGAAGCCCTCCACTGTGGATCTCTGAACCAGCTCACCAGGCAGCACATTCCAAGGATCCACCACCCTCTCAGTGAAAAACCTCCTCCTCTTCCCTCCCTCACCCTTCCACTTTCCAACTTCAAATTATGCCCTCTGGTGATACCTCCCTGCTTTAGTCTAAAGATCTCCTCCATGTGTACCCTATTTATTCCCTTGAGGTATTTGAAGACCTCAATCATGTCCCCCCTGTCTCTCCTCTCCTCCAATGAAAACAGGCAGAGCTCCTCAAGTCTGTCCTTATACGTCAAATCCCCTAGTCCTCATATCATCTTAGTTGCCCTCCTCTGTACCCTCTCCAGGAGCTGTATGTCCCTCTTCAAGTGTGGTCTTCAGTACTGTACACAGTACTCAAGGTGTGGTCTAACCAATCCATTGTACAGCGGCAGAATCACTTCCCTGCTCCTAGAGGTGATCCCCCTTACAATGCATCCCAACATCCTGTTTGCTTTGCTAGCCACTCTCCTGCACTGCTTGGAGTTATTCATACATGCATCCACCATGACTCCTAGGTCTTTTTCCCCTGTTGAGGCCTCCAGCACCTCCCCTCCCAGGGTGTACCTGTGTTTAGGGTTTCCCCACCCAAGATGTAACACCTTGCACTTGGTAATATTGAAATTTAATTTCCATGTGTGAGCCCACCTTTCCATGGTGTCCAGGTCCCATTGCAGGGCCAGCCTCCCCTTTCCCCCTCAACTATTGCTCCCATCTTGGAGTCATCAGCAAAGAGACTCATTTCGCACCCTATACCCTCCCTGCTGTCTGAAATGTATGCATTAAACAGGATTGGACCCAGGACTGAGCCCTGCGGTACTCCACTACCGACCTCTCTAGGGTTCGAGAGCTCCCCACTGACCACTACTCTCTGAGTGTGTCCAGCTAGCCAGTTTTCAATCCAGTTGACCATCAAAGGGCCTACTCCCAACCCCATCAGTTTCTCCACCAGACCATTGTGGGGGACAGAGTTGAACGCCTTGCTGAAGTCCAAGAATAATACATCCACAGGCTTTCCCCTGTCCAGTTCTGATGTTACCCATTCATAGAACTCCACAAGATTGGTTTGACATGATCTACCTGGCACAAACTCATGTTGCTGACTATCCAGACCTCCCACCTCATCCAAGTACACCCCCAATCATTCCTTTAGTATACTCTCCATTAATTTTCCCACCACCGAGGTCAAACTGATGGGTCTATATTTACCTGGTACTTCCCTTGACCTCCCTTTATGGATTGGCACCACATGTGCCTCTCGCCAATTCCTAGGTACCCTCCCTGTCTCGAGCGACCTGTTGAAGAGCTCCACCAGGGGTGCAGCCAGTATGTCCGCCAATTCCCAAGGAAGTTCAGTGTTAGCTGTGAAGAAGGTAAAGGACAATATACATAATTGGATAAGAGCATAAAAATCAGGGAGAGGCTCAAGTACAAATCAGGATAACACCTAGAGAGAAATTGTGTAATGAAATTAAACAACCAGATAATTCATCCTTCAGGCAGTCTCCCTTACTGAGAATAACAGTAATGGAAACTTGGCCACAACTGAGTGGAGAGTGACTAAAAATTTTACTACTTAATATGTTTATGAACAAATTAGACATTGAACTGAATGAAGAGAATGTTATTGAACTTAAAAAACTCAGAATGGATGGCAAAATACCATCGTAGCTCTTTTTAAGTCACCCAGAGTAGCCAATAATGTCTGATATAATGGTGAGCCATTAGAAAAAAAGGATATTATATAACTTTCCCAAACAGGCAAGAGTTTACGCCAAAGTTAAAAAGTACTCCTGATAGCACTGAACTGCCTACAGTTCTTGACTTATTTGGCCTAAATTACATCCCATGGGAAAATAATACAGTAGGAAGCTGATTGGGTTCCTCTGTAATTTATTTGTTAATTTTCTTTAAATCAACTTAGAAAAGAATGGTGTTATTAGAACAGAAAGAAGGCCTGACTCTTCTCAGGTTGACATTTTGATTAGAAGCAAAGAGGTAGCCCAGCAACTGTTGGACAAATGCTCAATGTTGGATGCTTTGGGATTGTATCTATTTGATCCAAAATAAATTTTTGGGACCAGAGATCCCAGGGAGAATATCTAAAATTTACACATCTCAGAATTAAAAATGCAAAATGTGTGTACTACAAATCCCAATGAGTTACTAGCAAACTTAAATAACTGACTCAGTAATCCCCCAATGAAAAATCACAGTTAATGCTGAAGGAGAATACTGTGAAAAATCTTAATATCTCAACAATACAGGGTAAAACTCCCCTTTGTTTAGATTTGGAAAGCCTTACAAATACTCCAGCAACACTGGAAACAATCTTGCTACCAGACTTAGACGACACGTTTGTGTTTATCTCTTGGAATGTGTCAGGGCTAGAACATAAAATTATGGATAGTGAATGGAAAGAATTCATGGCACAAGCAGATGTGATTTGCCTTCAGGAACTGTAGCATGCAGAAGAGAATATAATATCTCTTAATGGATATGAAGCTTTCCAGTCCCCAGGAGAGAAATTAAGTACATAGATACATAGATACATAGACAGTGTCGGCAGATAAGGGCCTATGGCCCACCTAGTCTGCTCATTTGAGCTTGTAAGTTCAGTTTGTTTTCCTAGAAGTCTATTTCCCTTACCCTGACCTCTAGAATTCCTTTATGTCTATCCCATGCATTCTTAAATCCGTGATTGTTTCAGCTCCACCACTTCCTCTGGCAGGGTGTTCCACTTGTCCACCACCCGTTCTGTGAAGAAATTCTTTCTCATGTTTCCTCTGAATCGTCCTCCCTCCAACTTCATCCCATGCCCTCAGTCCTGAAACATCTTTTTCGCTTAAAAATAGTGTTTTCCTGCACCCTGTTCCTCCCTGTAAGATACTTTGTATGTCTCTATCATATCCCTCTCCTCCTCTCCTCCAGGGAGTACATGTTCAGTTCCTTCAACCTGTCTTCATAGGACTTGTGATGCAACCCATGCACAATCTTTGTTGCCCTCCTCTGAACCTTCTCTCCCTGTCTATGTCCTTACGAGGTATGGTCTCCAGAACTGTACACTGTACTCCAGGTGGGGCCTCACTAGTGTCTTGTGGCATGGAATTATGACCTCCCTTTTCCTGCTGGTGATGCCCTGCCTATACATCCCAGCATCCTATTTGCTTTACCTGATGCCTTGTCACACTGTTTCCCTACCTTGAAGTCATCAGAGATGACAACCCCAAGATCCCTTTCCTGCTGGTTGCATGCTATATCCTCACCCCCCAACTGATATATTGTGCCAGGGTTTTTGTGCCCCATATGCATTATCTTGCACTTCTTTGCATTGAATTTCAACTGCCAAACCCTTGACCATTCTTCAAGTTTCTGCAGGTCCCTTCTCATTCTGTCTACACCCTCTGGTGTTCTACTCTGTTACAGAGCTTTGTGTCATCAGCGAACAGTGAAATTCTGCCTTCTAGATCCTGTGCAATGTCACTGATGAAGATGTTGAATAGGACCGGTCCCAGCACTGATCCCTGTGGTACCCCACTGGTCACTCTCTCCTCTGTGGAGTGACAGCCATTTACCACCACCCTCTGTGTCCTGCCACCCAGCCAGTTACCTACCCACCACACTACTGTCCTGCCCACACCCATATTCCCCAGTTTATGTAATAGTCTTCTATGTGGCACAGTGTCAAAGGCCTTGCTGAAGTCCAGATAGGCCATGTCCACTGCCCCTGATCCACCTCCCAGTCACCCAGTCAAAAATTCAATGAGGTTGGTCTGACATGACCTCCCCTGGTGAAACCATGCTGCCTTGGGTCCTGTAGTCCATTGACAACCAGATGTTCCACCAATCTCTCCTTCAGTAGTGCTTCCATGATCTTTTCCACTACCGAGGTGAGGCTGACTGATCTGTAGTTCCTGCTTCCTCTTTGTTCTCACTTTGTATAAGGGGACTAGATCTGCTGTCCTCCAGTCTTTGGGTACCTCCCTGTTTCCAGTGATTGGCTGAACAGGATAGCCAGAGGTTCAGCCACCACCTCTCTTGGTTCTTTAAGGACCCTGGGTTGCACCCCATCTGGCCCCATTGCTTTATCAGCTCTTATTACTTCCAGTTCCTTCAGGACCCTTTCTCGTGTAAAGGGACTTGTGTCCATTTCTGCACCATTCTCACCCCTTGTACTCCCTTCAGACCCATTACCCCCCTCTTCCTTAGTAAAGACTGAGCAGAAATACCTAGATTTGTAGATTTGGTAGAAGAGCTGGAGGTTTAATTTTGTACATTAAGGTTGGCTCCTTTAGTTTGGTTGATTTGGTTTGTTTGAACAAATATTTTGTATGCCTTAAAACTGAATATAAGGTGTAAAAGTTTTTTATAATCAATTGTTATATTCCTCCAACTACTTCTAGGTTTTATAATATGGGTATTTGGAATGATATTCATATCCTTTTGTCTAATTACTTTACTAACTTTCCTGATTATGATATTTTACTCATGGGGGTTTTAACTCTTGAATTGCTGATTTTGATGGTTTTGGTGACAATTCTGCAGTTGACTGTAATGTTTTACCTGACATTGTAATAAGGAAAACAAAGGATAACGTGTTAAATATCACTGGTACTAAGCTGATTAATATTCTTAGAGAAGTAAACATGTACCCCCTGAATGGGCAACTTAAGGGAACTTGGAAGGGGAGTTCACTCATATAAATGCTATGGGTATCTCCAAAATAAATTTTGTATTTTGGTCTGGTCATCTCTCAGCATGGGATAACTTACGAATTTTAGTAAGATCCGAAAGTGATCATTTTCCATTAGTATTAACAAGGTTATGTAAGGGTAATTCTATTATTAAAAACTCTCCAGTCCCCATTGTGGAAACTATTCAGAACAAAATGGTAAATTAGTCAGTTACTTCAGAATATTATATAAAATATATAATTCAAGTATGTATTTCTATGTGTAACTTAAATTTTCAAACAGCAACTGCAACAATGTTATGGGAATTTATCTCATCACTTTTTTAACATTTAAAGCAAGAATTATATAAGGACAACAAATTAGTTATACAACATGATCAGGGCAGTTGGTTAGATAATGATTGTAAAGTCTTTAAAGCCCATTTACTTCCTAGGATAAGACAAGTTAAAAAAAATGATATGGCTTTAATTAAGAGATAGAATCAAGAATGTAAACAGTATAAAAAATTCCTGAATGAGAAAAAAGATGAATACTATAAAAACATAGGGAAAAAATGTTGCAAGTAATTGAAACACAAGATAACAAAAAAGTCTGGATATACAGTGGTGATCGTATAAAAGTTTGGTATTCCTCAAGGTACCTCGAGGTACCACTGAGACACTTAAGTTCATGTGGTGATTGTATAAAAGTTTGGCAGTGCTGAGGTATACCTCAAGGTACCAGGTACCTTGAGGTATACCTCAGCACTGCCGAGCTTTTATACAATCACCACATGGACTTAAGTGCCTCAGTGGTACCTTGAGGTATACCTCAGCACTTCTAAACTTTTATACGATCATCACTGTATGTCAATAAAGGGACCAATACATATAAAAACCTACCAGATGTGTACCAATCAGAAGACAAATGGTTAAATTATTTCTCTAATAGTTTTTGACAATAATTTACATAATAATAACTCTTTTTTATGTAATATAGATTACAGTGATCTAATTATAACTAGACAAGAAATATATATGGCAATCACATCTTTAAAATTAAATAAAGCCCCCTGGGCTGGATCATATTCCTGCTGAGGTTTACATCTCTAACACAACAAAATGGTGTGAACTCCTTTTATGTGCATACAATAAGAGTATCTGGGAAAGATTTTATCCAGAAACATGGAAGAGTGCTCTAATAGTTCCCATCCATAAGAAAGAAAATATGGATGACCCAAAACTGTATAGATCAATTAGCTTGTTAGACATAAATTCAAAATTTTTTCTAAGATTATCTTAGAGAAATAAAGTTTTCAGATAAGACAGACAGGTGGCATTTCAAAATTTCAATCAGGCTTTAGAAATAACTATTCAATGCTAGATAATTGCTTCATTTTACTACACCTGATAGAAAAATATGTTTTACTTCGGAAACAAAAACTATATTTAGCATTTGTTGACATTTTGTCTGTATTTGATAAGATAGACAGACCTACACTTTGTGCATTAATGCAGAAGAAAGGCATTGATGAGGCTCTTATTGATGTCATCTCTGATCTTTATAGTGATAAATGGGCCAAAGTTAGAATTGGTACGAATGAGATTTTGAATATGTTTTCTATTAATAGAGGAGTATGTCAAGACTGTGTCTTGGCTTCTACATTATTCTCATTATATATTGATGGCTTCTTAAGGAAAATTGAACATCTCAGTACAGATGCTCCAAAAATTCTTAATGACCCATGTCCAGCATAAGCCAATGATATTGTTTTAGTATCTCTTCCAAAAAAGGTCTCCAAAAACAATTAGACTTATTACATAAGGAGGCTAATGAAAATTTAAAATTAAGAATTAATGTACAGAAAACACAGATCATGATAATAGATAAAAAAAAGAAAACTTGTGGCTCTTGGTTTATAGGGGAACATAAATTACCTAATACAGAAAGTTATACTTATTTAGGATTACACTTTACTACTAATTTTACTTAGTCTTCTCACGTGAAACATTTGATAGAACAAGCCCACAAGACAACTAAAGGTCTCAATAAATTTAATATAATCTATTGTGTTAATACTGTTAGATCCCTTTTAACTGCTGTGAAAACAAAAGTATGTTCACAGCTCTTATATGGAGCTGAAATATGGGAGTCTAATATCTTAGGTAAACTGAACACTCCTATTTCTAACATTCCGACAGCAACTCTGGGCTTAAGATATTCTTGTCCAGGAGCATATGTAAGAAGTGAACTGGGTCTTGTTGATCTACAAGCCATGGTGGATACAAGAAAGACTAATTATTGGTTGAAAGTAATAAGAATGACATCCAATAGGTTGCCATATAAGTGCTTAGATGAAAAGAAAATATGTCATGAAGAAAAATATAATATCAATTCTTGGTACAACAACATTTTATGTACTTTAAAAAAATATGATCTGACGCTTAAAGGGTATCTTGATAAAAATGTGATGTTGAGTTGGAAATACAAATTATACAATGAGAAAAAAATATTCAATTACTGGATAAAAAAGGACTTAGATGACATCCGTAAGTCAAGGTATTCACCATGGTTTATGAGTTTCAAAGGAGTTCATGGGTTTAAATAGTATCTGGATAGTCTTACTGATCCTGTTCTCAGAAAGATATATACAAGATATAAGTCTGAGTGCATTGATAACAATGTTTCTATCGCAAGATTTAAAACACTTTTGTACTATAGGAGAAAAGGATGATCTTTTTTCATGTTATGTGGGACTGTAGTTTGTACAAAAATGCAAGATTACATTGGTTAAGTCCTTTAATCAAGGACTGGAATAATTTGGATAAAAAGTTTATGACAATCATTCTCATGAATACAGAAGACGACTATACTATCAACAGGTTGGCTAAATTTTTTCATCAATGTAGTAAAATTAGTACTTTCATGGTGCTTTGGAATCTATGATTTGATGAAAAGTTTTTCTCTGTCTGTTATTTTATGACTTGTTTAAGTCCCATAATCAGGAATTTTATCTGTACCATCTTATGTACTTTGGGGGGGGGGAGGGTTCTGCTGTCTTGGTGTTTTTGTCTTTTGAACATATTTATGTTTTTTTTAATTTAAAAAATATATATGTTTTATTTGTTAAATTGTGAAGTTTTTTTAGTCATACAATAAAGATTACTACTACTACTATTTAGAACATAGGCAGGTCAGCACATATATCACATGGTATGTGTCACGTAATAAAATATTCAATGTTGAAAGTCTTGTTGCTATTCTAGTGTGTAATTTCTTTCTTTTTTGAGATGTTGCTACAATGTGTACACCTCCCACAAGGTTGCATGCCTGCTTCCAAAGATCCTAGGAGTAGTTGTCCTCCTGTTTGTTCCTGATTCTTTTGTTCCAAATGTACCAGCATGTCCCTAATGGTTCTTGCCCTTTTAGAAGCTATGATAGGTTACTGGCTGAATTCAGGCAGTCCCACCAGTCTCTGGGTATCCCAGTGTGAGAAAATTATGTTTCTGATGGGTGCTGTGTATGTTGAGTATCCCAAACAGAATACCATTCTATCAGTATTGTCAGTATTCGTATCAATGTTCTGTTGTCCTTTCTTGTTTTGCTCAGTTAATAGATTTCTGTATGGTTCTTCTATTGTAGCCCTTGGAAATGAACCTGTTTGCCATGTTTTGATACTTGTGTTCTCTAATTTCCATGTCACTACAGTTTCTCTTTACCCTTAGCTTCTGGGAAAACGGTATACTGTCAATCAATGCTTTAGGGGTGGAAACTGTCAGCATGCAGTAGGGTATTACTGTCTGTTTCTTTCTTGAAGAGCACTGTTTGTAGTTTGTCTCCCTGTTTGTATATCATTAGATCTAGAAAGGATACTTCATCTTGGCTAGCCATCATTATGAATTTCAAAGTGGCAGTGGGAGAATTGATATGAATATAAAAATCATTAAATTCTGTTAGTGCACCTGTCCAGAAAAATATCATAAATAAAATATTTATATACTGAGATATGTTTGAAAAAGGGATTGTACATGGGGTTCAGGATAAATTGTTTTCCAAATAGATTCATATACAAATTTGCATATGTGGGGGCCATAGCTGTCCCTTGTTTCTGTCTTTAGTATCTGTTGTCAAACCTGAAATAGTTCTCATAAAGAACAATTTCAGCCAGTTCTATTAGTGCAGTAATTGGTGGCATATCCTCTAATGTGTATAATAAGAGTCCTACTGCTAGGCTGTCTAGTCCCTCCTCATGTGGTATGCTTGTATAGAGGTCTTTGATGTCCATACTGCATAACATGAAGTCATATTTCTCAGCATCTGCATTGTTTTTTTTTGAATGAGTTGTAGAACATCTCCTGTGTCTTTAAGGTAACTCACCATTAATTGTACCACTGGCTGTGCAAAGAAGTTTACAAAGCTAGAAAATTGCTCTAGTAGGGAGTCATATCCTGAGACAATAGGGTGTGCTGGGGGATTTATTGCATCTTTGTGGATTTTAGGCAATCCATAGAACACAGAGATCTTGGGAAAGGGTGTTTCCAGGAGATTGCTTTGTCATTTGTGTATGTGTCCTGGGTCTAAATGTTCATCTAGGATAGTTTTAATACCAGCCTATATCCTGGGGATGGGATCTTTTTCAAGTTTTTCGTATTTTGCTGGTACATCCTAAAGTTTTTTGCACATCTAAACATACTGTTCCCGCTGCATAATTACAGTCCCTTCACCATTATCAGCTGGTTTGATGATGATAGTCTAGTCTTGCTCCAGTTTCTTCAGAGCTCCAGTTTCTTCAGTGCCTCAGACTCAGTTCTATTGAGATTCTACATGTCTTCATGTGGCGGTGTGTTTTTTAACAGTTTATTTAAATCATTCAAAACTGACGTCACAAAATCCTCGACATTACGATTTCTACCACTCGGGGGGTTATAGCTTGATTTAAAATTGACAGCTTTTCTTATTTCTCTCACCCTTGTGTTTTGGGGTGGTTAAGGTGGAATTGCTTTTTGAGCCTGGCTGTTCTGAAGAAATGGCGTAAATTTACCATCAGTTCGAATTTGTTAGCATGTCGGTATGGAGCAAATGAAACGCCTTTGCTTAAAACATTCATCTCCTCCCATGTGAGTTCCCTATTGCTCAGGTTTAAAATGGCTATGGCCTCCTCGATCAGAAGTTTCACCTCCTTCCCCTCCTCTCCCTCTGTTTCCTTCTCCTTTCCCTCCTCCTCTTGGAGGTAGATATTGGTCTATTTCTGAGTCTGGTGTGGGGCCCTGTGCCCTTGTATAATACATGGGTGTTCTGTCATATTATTCCACCTCCTGAGAGGTTCCTTACCCAGTATGATCCTGGTCTAAAAAAAAACTCCCTCACCTGGTCTCTCATCTGATAGGCTGGTCTGTCTGTTCCTCTCGTATAGCTACCAGAGCTATCAGAATCTGTCTCCACCCTCCTTCCTCTGTATGGGGGAGTGATATTCCAACTGTAAGTCTTGTTCAGTCTATAATCATTCATGTCTCATTTAAACTTCCTGATTTTGATTTTGTTTAGATCTTCCTCAAAAGTTTCAGGTATTTTATTAATGTCTTCAAGAGTTTTTTTTAAATAGTTCCTCTTCTGTTTTAAGTTTGAGTTGACCTTGCATTTTGTTTATTTCCTCAGCTAGGGAGCTTCTCCCTTCAAGAGTTGCATCTATTAAGGCATACAGGAAGTCTAGGGAGCATCTAGTTTAATGCACTGTTGTCATGTTTAGGTATTTGCACCCTTAAACTTGCCCATGATCCATGGCAGTTCTCTTTTAATAAGACAACAATGAATTCTGCTGCTCTAAGTTATGCATGGACATACTCAGTGGCTAATTCATCTTGTTATGGTGCAAATATCCACCCTGCACCCTGCAACCCCCGTCACAGCTGTCCGGTTATCAACTATCACTAAGTTCACTGTCAGAAGTTCTAAGAGCTCTAGCTTCACTTAACCCTTCTAATTCAAGTCTCAATGGCCTGCATCCTTGGCTCCTCAAAATCTCGGCCTCCTCTATTGTTACCCCTTTAATGTTCATCTTAAATCTTTCACTCTCCATGGCTACAGTCCCCACAGCTTGGAAATCTGCCACAGTCCTCCCCCTCTTCAAAGGTGGTGACCCCACTGTTCCTGGAATTTACCACCCAATTTCCCCTCTCCTCCCTCGCCAGAGTCCAAGGGTCCCTTATTCTCTCAAGGCTCAATGAATTCCTTCTTGTTTCCAACACCCTCTCCCCATTCCAGTCAGGCTTTAGAAAATTTCACTCTACCATCTCCCCCTCTTACACTTTACTGATGCGATTCATTCTGCTATGGACCTTAGCCAGATCACTTTGGTTGTCTTCATTGGCCTGGCTAAGGCCTTTGACTCTGTTTCCCATCCTCTTCTACTAAATTATCTATGCCTTGCTGTCCTTTCCCCTGCCTCTGTGTCCTGGTTCAGCTCCTACCTTACTGGCTGTTCCCAGTCATCTCTATTAACAATGTCCTATCTTCCTCCTTCCCCATTCTCACAAGTGTGCCTCAGGGATCTATTCTTGATCCTGTTCTTTTCTCCCCCTCTATTAATGATCTCCCCTCAGTCTGCACCCATGCCAATATTCACATGTATGTGGATGATACTGTACCTTTTCTGTCCAGCCCATCCATCCAAGCTGTTCAACCCCCCCCCCCCTTCAAAGTGATCTTACAGTGGTTACAGCCTGGTACCATGCCAACTGCCTAAACCTAAACATAAAAAAATTAGCCATGATCTTTGGATCTAAACAAAAACTTGCCAGGCTTCCCACCCTCCCAGTCTTCTTCTCTGCTGCCAACACCCCTCTAGGCAATGTCCCCAACTACAAGTAACTAGGAGTCTGGCCCAATCCCTCCCTTGACTTCTCTTCTCACTTTAGTACTCTACACTCCAAGCTGTTCCCTAAACTTGGGCTACTTTACCACCATAAAGCTAGTCTCTCCCTCTCTGTAAGATGTGATCTCATAGTTAAATGGATCCTCCTGGTTCTTGACTATGGGGACATAGTTTACAGTGGTGCCCCAGCCACCTCCCTTGCCAAACTTGATGTCATATTTCATGCCTTCTATAGGTTCACCTCTAACTCTCCTTCCTTAGCTCACCACTGTGACCCATACTCTTCCCTTTCCCTCCAATTCCTCACTCAGGGACGCTTCTTACACTGTTCTACCTTCTTCACTAAATACTGGTTTGGAACCCTTCCACACTACCTCACCTCCATCCTTAATGCAGCTAACCCCTCACCCTACAACTCATGGTTGAATTGTGCCAGCACCTTTTCCGGCCCACATGTACGCACATCAGTTGGCAAACTTTCTTTCTCCTGTAGACTTCCTTTCCTCTGGAATAGTGTTCCTCTCCAAATCTGTCTTTCTCCCTCCTTCCCTGCCCTCAAACTCCTACTTAAACCAACCCCTACTACTTCCTGTATCTGCTCACCTTCCTAGTACTCACTTACCTCTGCTTCTTTGTCCCCCTCTCCACTTGCTACAATTCACTGTATATAATTCATTGTATATAATCAATGTAAATATTGTTTTGTATATACAAGATATTTCTTCAGTGTATAAAGCATTCTTTTTTATTATATAAAATTTCTACTTTTTATAACAACTTTTCTGTCAATGTTGCATTAGCAATTGCTGTATTTTATTCCTCTTTACCCCGTCCCCCGTGTCACACCCGAAAATGAGCTTCTACTCATGGTACCTTTCCCAGTTACCAGCTTTTAAATAAATAAATGAATATTTATTTTATGTAAGTGGATGCATCCCTGATGCCCCAAACGTTTTTTTGTTGGAGCACAGTGTTTGTTGCTATTTGTTTTAATGTATATAATTAATTTTGTAAAAGAAAGTCATTTCCATGGGGTATGGCAATTAAATTCATCTCATGTAATTGATATCTCTAGTGCCTGTAGCATTTTTATTGTTGGAACACAGTGTTTGTCTTTTACTTCATGTATATAGTTAGTCATGACAATGTTAGATAGTTAATCACTATGGGGTCTGAGAATGAAACTCATTACTTATAATTACTATTCTGTGCACTGTCACTTTAAATGTGGGATTTTTAAGAGTCACCTGTAAAATTACATGCAATCCTTTGAAATAGCTCAGTGTTGAGGGAGACATTTCAGGAAGCAGGTGCCCATGAACCTGTCATGAGTTATTACTGGAGCAGGGTGTGTGTGTGTCTTTTTTGGATTTTGGATTTTGTACTTCATAAACTGTATGCTGCTTTAGGACTTTGTCTGCAACTTCTTTTGCAAATATTTATGAGCAACTTTTAATGAATGAAATAAAGAAGATGTTTTCATTGAAAGCCCTCTTGGTCCACTACTCTTTTGTTTGTAAACTTGTGTTTTAAGCCAAAACGTACCTATAAGCAGGTTCCAGTCTTTCTTTCTATTCAGTTTTTGTCTCTATTTGACTGAGGCACTGCATACCTCTGGATGATGTCTGAATACCTGTCTACATTGATATATCCCACCAATACCTGATAAGAGCCAGACAGTACCAAAATATGTGAATATGGTCTGCTGTGTATTATCCACATCCTCTCCAGAAGACCCCATAACTTGCTGGCAAGTAGTTTAAAATTGCTGGGGTCCTAAAGTACCAGTAGTGATATTTCCAGGCAAATTCTATCCACAATGTAGAAGAACTTGCCCTCAGAGGTCGAACTGCAAATTTTAACCATGTTGTCAAGATAATCTTCTTACCTAATTCTCTGTTCTAACTATCCAGAATCAACTGAGCTGAGTCTCCCAGGAGTTTCTATGGCCCATGATAAAGATTGCCAATCAAGTAGGCCCATGGGATATCCCTTAAGGCATCTAAAATCATTGTTAGAATGTGTGGGGAATCAGTAATTTAGTATGATCTGCTTGTTTATGCAGGAGATAAGTCTGAACCTGTTGATACCTGAAGTGTTTCCATCTCATTAACCCATATAAGTTTTGTAATGTTTCAAAGGGAAGCACTCCCTTGGAATCAAAAAACTGGAATATATACGTGAGGCCCAACCTTCTCCACCTAAAGGTGGGATCCATCTGTGCTGCAAAAAAATCTCCATCCACCGATATTACGCAGGTGAAATAGAAGACCAAGGCCAATTTAGGGTGTAGCATGAGGCACTGCCACACCCATAAGTTGGCAGTAGTAAAGTGCATAAAATCTGCTACAGTATAGGGGAAAATTTACTCAATTAATGAAAAGAATGGACCTATATTGTACTTAATATTAAGCACAAATTCAATCTATTTCCATGGTGGTGCTGCTTGGGGTAGTAGCCAAGGCAATATAATATACAGATGAGATGCCCTAGCATAATTTAATAGATCAGGGAGATTAGCATCTCTCTTACTGAATGGTAGTTGTAAGAAGGAATAGTAAAGATGAGGGTGGAGCCCCCCCATATAAACCATGAAATAAGTTTGTTCCAAGAAACAAAATAATATGAGGCTAGGGATATGGGATGCTTCTGATATAAATACAATAGTCTTGGCAGGACAGGCATGCAAATAGTCTCAATTCTAACAAAAAAAACAGAGGAAGCTGACCCATCTTTGGAGATCTTCTGTCAGGGCAACCATAATTGGTTCATAATTTAAAAACCCACATTTCCTAAGTCCTTCAGGATATACTGTATATCCTCAGGTATCTTATTTGTGTACTACACCATTTAAGGTATTGATCCCGAAGAAGAGAAAGACAGTGAGAATAATGTAAAGGAAATACTTCTTTTCTCCAGAAGTTCAGTGAAAAACCTGCTTGGTGACCATATTCTTACAAAACTGCCTAGGCTGCCAAGATGGATCCATCTGGATTATGAAGAGTGAGGAGCACATCATTAATGTCTAATGTAACCTTGTATTCCAGCCCCAACCAGTGGTATCCCCTCCATTTCTGAATTTGTATGAAGTACAATGGCCAGGGGCTCAATTTATAAGGCAAAAAGCAGGGGTGAAAGGGGGAAGCTCTGTTGGGTTCCTCTGTCTGTGAATTGGGGTAGAATGGAAGCGATTACCCCTTACAAATACTCATGGGCTGAGATATATTTGTTGAAGCTTGGAAATAAAGGACTTTGGAAAACCAAAGGCCAACAAGGTACCCCAGAGGAAGTTCTAGGATACCCTGTCAAATGCCTTCTCAGCATCAAGACTAAGTAGAGCCATAGGAATCTGTTGAGACTGAGCATGTCCTAAAAGTAGGATGATACAGCAAATATTGTCCACTGTTTGGCATTTCCAGATGAAACCTGCCTGATCTGGATGAGTAAGGGAGAGAAGAAGATGATCAAGCTTATATGCCCATATCGCCATAAAGATTTTGTAATCAACATTAAGAATGAAAATTGGGTGATAGGATGAAAGGGAAGAAGCATTCTTGAAAGGTTTTAACATTACAGCTAGAGTAGCATATTGCTATGAATGGAGAGGGGAGATTTACCATCCATAACAGCTAGAAAGATTTGAGATAAAGGGGGAGGAGATGGTCAGTAAAGGTCTTGTGCAACTCAGTTGGGTATCCATCCAGCCCTGGACATATTTATGTTTTAGCATTCCTCAGTGAAAAAAAAATAATTTCTTCCTGTTGAATAGAGGCTTCTAAGGAGGCTTTTTGTGCATCTGTGAGTTGAGCAATTTTAAAGTTGGAGAGATTGCTCATAATACTGTTTGAATCAGATGGTGTAGGGCTTCAAGATATTTCTCTTGGCAACATTTCCCTGACCCCCTGAGAATAATGAAGTTGATACTGTAGGTCTGCAACTGATCCAAAAAAAAAGGTATTTCTCATGTTGTTTTTTTCAGCTGAAGCATAAGAAATTATTTCCCACCATAGAACCATCTTTAGGATATACCATAGAATCAATATTGAAATATTAGGCGAAGCATTATCTCTGATAATCTATGGAAATTTTTCTTGAATCATGGTCCAGAAATGTTCATTGTTTAAGAGAGAAGCACTGAATTGCCAAAATGATGATTTACAGTGGCATTCCCCCAGGATGAAACCCACTTTTAAAGCACTCTGCATTAAGCTGCAGCAGACCCACTGAATAAAGCAATGTAATTTCAATGGCAATTAGTCCTTTTTGTCATGCAGGAAACTGTGGCATTCACTTCATCCTGGTAGTGTCACATTTTCCTGAATGACAAAAGGGACTAATTGCCATAGAAATTACACTGCTTTATTAAGTAGGACTGCTGCAGCATTCTGCAGAGTGCTGCAAAATGCTGCAGAATTGGGTTTCATCCTGGGGGATGCCACTGTATACTATTTTCCCAGATTCACTTTGAGAGAAATAGATGATGATCAGAGGGAAGCTGAAGGCCATAGGAGGCATCCTGAATAGTAGAAAAGTGTTAACATGCCATAAAAGAATAATTGAGATAGGAATGACTCTGGTACCTAGGAGAAAGATGCAAAAAAAAAAAATGTTTTGCAGGTGGGAAAAGTGACACCAAATGTTTGTGATACCAAGCTGAGCTGGATTGGTCTGGAAGTATTTCTGTGCTGGGTAGGAATGAAATCTAACTTAGTGAGAGGTATCTAACTCAGAGGACATTACTAAGTTTAGATTGCTACCTATTTCATTCATTTCATTTCATTTTTATTGATTATATTGGAAAGGCATGTGAGCATAACTGCCCATTTTTACAAGCGTCTGGTCTACAAACTAAAATAGGCATGATATTAACAAGGCATACGATACATGATATTTACAAGGATACATATTTACAGGAGCAAGTGTACAGTAAAATATCATTTGTGAGCATTGTGGATAACAGACCAAATAGTGTAATAATTTCAGAGCTGTATATAGACGGGATTAATAAATAGAAAATAAAAAGGAAGTAAAGGTGACATCAGTGACACTAAGAATAGAGAAAGGTACATTTAGTAGGAGCTCAGTGTTGTGTGCAGGAGCAGACAGAATTCTGAAGCAGGTAACGTTTGATGCTATATTTGAAGGATCCAAGGGATGGATAAGCTGACCCTGTTGAAAGTCCATTAATTTATCTAAAAATGTGTTATGTACTGGGCTGGTAGTGTTATGAGGGAAATAAACATTGACTAAGGTAACATCAGCCTGAATAGGTGACCCTGCAGAATTACATAACTTCCCAGAAGGTCACTATACTGTTGTTTTAATTCAATAGGGTGGAAAAGGGGATCAAAATGACTTCCCTTACAGTAAGAAGAAGCATAGACCACATATCTACTATGACATGATAAATTCAAATGTTCTTTGGGAGTAAGGTGGGTTTCCTGGAGATAATAGACATCCGCTGGGTGTCAGCGAAATGATTGAAAGCATTTTGTTCTCCCAATCGGGTTATTCAGCCCATTGATATTCAGAGAAAAAATATGCGCTAGTGTCACTGCCATTTGGAAACTTTGGATGCAGTCACATCAGACAGTAAACACCCAAAGCACTGATCTATACCACTGGAGGACCCCTGAGAGGCAATCCAGCAAGGCTGATGACTGTCTCATAGGACTTAATACAGCATGGGTCTAGGGCCACCAAATCAACCACCCAGAAGAATCCCACCAGGCAACTGAATCTGAGATATTGCATAATATCCTGTAATGAAAGTCATTCAAGACATAACTGCTTGTCTCTGCTTCATTTTTGAATTATATAACAAAATAACAGAAAAGGCCAATAAGTGGGCAAACCCCAATTATACCCCAATAACATGAGGAACCAAATATACAGTGTAAACAGGTCACATTGTTAAACTAGGGATACCTGACAATCTGGGTGAGTGGAACTCTCCAAAGACTCCTAGTGTAGTTTATATACAGTAAGGCTTTCGTGTGGGGCAGGGGGGCTAAGAGTTTGTGTCTGCCCTATTTGCTCTGAGATGTAAAAGGGGTCAGCCTAAACTAGCCTGGAGATGGAGGAAGAGTCAAGAATATGTGGATCCTGAGCCTCTTATGGGTAAATGATAATGTCAATAGCATGGAAAATAAATGATAAAGGAAGCAAACCATAAAAAGGTTACTGCTCCAGATCTAGAGGACATCCCCCCATAGGAATCTTAAACATGCAGTAGATAAACAAAGGTAATTATTAAAGCACCTCTGTTGTCAACAGAGGAAAACCCATAGGTAGTCCCTCCCCCACCAAGGAAGCAACTATTGATGTCAGACTAAGTGAGAAGCTGGCTATTCCTCTTGCTATATTTTTTCCTGAACAGAAAAAGAAAACCTTGTAAGTATAACATTGCAATTAATTCAAGTACGTGCAATGTATTTCTTCCACCTGGATGAACCATAAGGGGGAAGGGAAGGAGCAATCTACATGCAACCATGTATGAAGAATGCCTAATTTAAATGTTTGAAAAAAAGGGAATATTGTTTAAATAATAGAACACCCATTTAGAAATAAAACGTAACACACAAAAGTGCACTCTTGCCATTTAATAAAAATAATTATTCTAAATAAAATAAGGTGTTACTGCACACATCCATATGGAGGTAGGTTTAGGCAAAGCTGCTTTAAGCATCATAAAGAAAAAAATTTGTGAAGGTGGGATTCGGCCATTGTCCCCTGTTATACAGTAAATCAATTGGGGAAAAAAAAATAAACAATGAAACTGAAAGGAAATGTTCCATGCCCAAGAAGTTTTCCTAGTAAGTGAGAGCTCAGTAATCTATATTAAACATAGGGAACCTGGTAATGTAATGCTGGAGAAATACAACCATTAAGGCATCACAGCTGGCCTTCCATAGGCAAGGGTGAAACTCAAACTGGCCATTAGTGAAGAGCTTGGTCATAAAGAAAGGCCCCTGCAGCCTTTGTAGCAAATGCAGAGCCGTAAGAACACTGTCACCACCTATACAAAGTTAACAATCACAGAAACTCAGACCACTGATCAGCAGCATGGCTGAGTGCAAGCAGTGGCTTGTTATACTCAGCTCGTGTCACACAAGTACAAGCAATGTTCCTATCCCTGTGACCAAGAGGACGCCACCCCCAAAAAAACTATGGGGGAGTGGGAGAACCTTCTTGGAGGAGATGGGCTTAGTAATAAGTAAAGTGAGGCACCCTGTAGCTCTTAAAATTGTCTTGAGAAGTGGTCATTAGGGAGAGACCAAACAGGACTGTTTCGCCCCCCCCCCACCTCAAGGATATACTGCACTCCACTTACAGCAGGAGCCAAGGAGCTGAATATTAAGGAAGGTAGTAGTTGCTGAAGAAAGGAGTACCTCCAACCAAGGCATCACCTCCTCATACTGTATGACTACAGTGTGAGGGTCTCCAGAAAACAAAACCATCAACTTAAATCAAAAGATTCAGACTTAAACATTATAATATACCAAAGGGGGGTCCTATCAACATAAGGGAGGAGGAGGAATGGGCTGGTCCCCTGTCACTGTCGCTGGACAAATCAATTTAGGGTGCCTCAATACCTACCCCCCTCCAGTTAGCCATCCACTTGCCCCTTTAGGCTGGGATGAAATGTATGATGAAATGTATGAGACTTAGATAGACCGGGTGGTCTGTTTCTGCTAGCACATTCATATGTTCATATGATAATCTGAGGATGCTGTTCAGGGAATCACTTCATCTCATTGAAAAGGCTGTAGCTGTGCCTTAATCAGTACCATAGTAGCAGCAAACTGATGGTGGCATTGCTTAATGGACTGGGTGGTCTGCCATCTGGATTGTTGTATATTTGGATCTCAGTGTTTGGGTCCCTGGTCTGAGATCTGTATGCTGCAGGCCCTAAGATCCTCTTGAGCTTTCTCCACAGTGTGATACTACCGCAGGCCATCAGGATATTGGATAATAAGGTGCAATAGATATGGGATATGAAATTTTAACTGTTATTGATGGAGAGCTTGGAGAATAGCTTATTTTCCAAGTGGAACAACATAGTATCTGGGGCATAATCATTATAAAAAAAGATGGGAATTTGCCCATAGAAAATTGATTTTTTTCCTCCAGGTCAGGTGTGAAATTTTGTCTTTGGTGGCATAATTTAAAAAACAGATAATTACCAATCTTGGCCATTCAACAGGGGAAGAGGGTTCTGGGCAAAGCACACAGTGAGTGGTTTTATATTAATTGGATAGTCTGGGCCCAAGTCCAAACCCATCCAAAAAACAAGTCAAGGAACACTGCCAAATCAGAGCCTTCAGAATTTTCTGGAAGGTCATATAAACGTTGATTTTTTTCTGCAGGCCCAATTTTCAAAGTTTTCCTGCCCTGCTAGTATGCAAGCTTCATTGTCAAGTATTTCTTTTAGAAAGGCTTCCATTTCATCCACCTGGTTATCTGTTGTTGTGGCCTGCTGCTCTAATCATCTGTTATTTGTTCCAAGAAAAACCACATCCTTCCTCATCTCCTTCATGGCTTCCTTCAAATCAGCTTGAAAGGTGAGTATTTCTTTATATATTAATCCAGCTTTGCTTGTTTTTTAGGAGTTCTATTCGATTTCATCAGCTTGTCTAGACTGCTTGGGCCATCACGTAGGCCTGTGATAACTCCAAGTCAAGATATGTTTTTGTGTGATCTGTTGCCACTCACGGTATGGGCAGCCAATTTCAACTTGCTTGATTTTCTGGACATATTGTTTCCCCAGCCCGGTATCTTGCTGAGTGTTTTTTTGTTAAATGTAAACTGTTTTAACACGGACATTAATGAGAGGGGAGACGGCGCACTCAGACTAAGTGGCCATTCCCATTGTGACATCACTGTAAGTTGAGATTGAGATGTTTGAGAGTTCTGTGAGTGGTCGTGTAGGACTCAGTGAGGTCTGACAAGTAATGGTCATACTTGCAGAATAAGTGTTTATTAAATATGAAGATAATGATGAAGAATGTGAAGAAATGGCTGTACTCCACTCTTCAGAACTCCTTTCAGAACATTACTTTTCTCTTTTACCTGTCCTCCCTTGCTCAGAATATCTCTGTTATAGCTGGTTATGCTGATAAAGGTTTGTAACACAGCAATAAAAATTATTCAGTACCAATTGCTCAGCTATGCTGCATTAGTTATTAGCTGCTTCTGCTGTTTCTGCACAATCATTTCTTTGTTGTTTACCATTCTAAATAAATACCTTTTTGCATTTTATTCATTTTTTTTAAGAACTGATTACTATGAAAAGTATCTAATAAAAGATACTATATTAAATTGTATTGCATAACAGTGTATGAGTAGGACAAAACTATGGTCACGGTTGTAGGTCAGTGAGAAGACAGACAGGTAATGGTTTAGAAAATCAAGAAAAGATAAGAAATTGGAGGAGAACAGTCTTCATCAACAAGAATATTAAAGTCAGTAATGATGACAGTGTAACCATGGGTCTCTTGGATGGTCAAGGAAGGCATGCTGTACTGTCAGTGTGCTGTAGTATAAAAGATAAGTCCCCAGCAAGGTAGGACTTCATGTGTCCACTGATAAAGTTTCTGTTAAAAAGAAACATGGGGTGTTGGTCTGGACCTCCTCGTGCTGAGTTATTGTTATGTAGACTCAATTAAAGCTGTTTATTTGGGGGCTAATTCCTGCCATTTTCTTTGTTCGTGAGCATGCCTTTTGTGTTTTTCTGCAAACAGGAGCCACTGCTAGATTTGGCAGCACCAGAGGTCCTTTCTGAGCATGGCCTCTTCTTGTGCTTGTATTAGATAATGCATAATCTGCAGCAACAATATCTATTGATTTATTTATTGATTGATTTAGGTATTCACACATTCATTTATTCATTCATTTATTAATTCATTCATTCATTTATTCATTCATTCATTAATTCATTCATTCATTTATTTATTCATTCATTAATTCATTCATTCATTCATGTAAAATATTTAACCAGAAAAGGTGAACTAAACTGCAATAGCCATTTTCAGTGGTGTCCTGGGAGAAGATAGGAGTGGAGAATACAACGTTCACAGTAGTGCAACAAAAACAGCAGTTGAGTACAATGTACAAACATAGTCCTAGAAAAAATTCAGGTAAAATACAATAGGCACAACATACCATAAGAGGAACAAAATTGTACAACAGCATAAAGCATTTATGAACAGACACAATATCCTTCATGCAGACCTGGCAAATGGATATTATCTTCAGCAGTGAGAAAGCCCAGTCAGAGACAGGTGTCATAATGCAGTGGTTCATTGAACACATAAGAACAGTTCTCAGCTGGATGAAGGCCTTGCTTCATTGAGCTCCAAAGGTTTCTTGATCAGGCATAGTCCTGAATTGTGAGAGTCCAGATGTGTTTTTGTGTAAAGCACGTCCATTAGGGCTCAGTCTTTACCAGTAAAAGAGCAGATGGAACTTAGTAATAATAGATATCACAGAACTAGTATCCTGCCCCATAGTTACATCTTTACAAAGGAAATACCCAGACCTTATCATAATTACTGAGTCGTGGTTAAAAAAGACGAACACTGATCAACAAATATCACTGCAGGGCTACAATTTATTTAGAGCAGATAGAGAGTCTAGAGCCGGGGTGTGGTTATCTATGCCAAATCTAAGTACTTGGTCACCAATATTAGTTGCAAATCTCTAGCCAAGGAATTTGAGTTAGTTTCGCTTGAGCCTTCATCTCCCTCCTCGGAATGTATCACTATCTTAGGTGGCTACCGACCCCGTCTGGTGGTGATGAAGTCCTTAATCTTTTGAAATCCATGTTCGTGCAGATGCAAAACTGAAACAATATTTCTAGGAGATCTAAATATGGACTGGCTGTCACCTAAATCACATGGCCTCAAATCCCTTTGTGACGAAAGTTAGGTCTTTGGGCAATTAGTCAGAGAACCTACTAGGAACAACATCTCTAAATACTGCCAACAGTTCCATTCTAGATGTGGTACTAACCACCCATCCACACAAAATATCTCAGTTGCAGTGTTTCACAATGACATGAGCGATCATGGAATTGTTGCTTGTATAAGATCTCAAATTAAGGCCCGCCGCAACCCATCTTTATATAACAAAAGATCCTTTCGCAAATTCAGTGCAGTAAACTTCCTATCTGACCTGAGCATGATCAGATGGAAAGATCTTTACCTAGCCAAAGATGTCAACAAGGCAGCTTGCATCCTTAATGACAAACTCACTACAATAATAAATAAGCATGCCCCTTTCATCAAAGTAAGGGTACGGAACAATTCCAATCCCTGGTTCACCTCGCATCTCAAGGCAGCCCTTATAGCTCGAGATAAGCTCTGGCTAAAGCTAGACATTCCAAAGAATCTTGGATTGGCAGGCCTTTAGAACAGCTAGGAATAACTGTGTGAAGAAACTTCACTCTGCAAGCTAACTATTATATTTCTACTCTGAACAAGCTAAAGGTAACCCTCATAAAATATGGAAGACTATCAAAGCTATAGAAGGAAGGCCCATGGCCCCTCTGTCCCAACAAAGATAGTCACAAGTGGCAAGATTGTGGAAAACAAGTCCCTAATCCTGGAGGAACTTAACTCCCACTTTGCCACAAGCTGGGTTAACTTTTGACTCGTCACCTTATGCTGGTGCTGCGGTGAGCCAGCATACCCTCCCGCCACATCTAGTCCTGGACCCAGTCCTTCCAACTGCGCCGAGATAATTATAAGAAAGTAGAAGATTATCTTCTTAACTTAGACAATAAAAGTGCAGGGGACGATGGCTGGAACCCTTTTTCCTAAGGTCAGGCTATGCCCATCTCACTGCCCCAATTCTCCACATCTTCAATCTTTCCATTACATCTGCTGCTGTGCTGTCCTGCTGGAAATCAGCACATATCCTCCCTCTATTTAAATCTGGTGACCCATGTATAAACAACTATAGGCCTATCTCCATATTGCCTATCCTTTCTAAAGTTCTCGAAAAACTGATCCATATTCAGTTAAAATCTCACTTGAAACCTTCTCTCTCATTAACCCAGCTCAATCTGGCTTCCGGCTAATCATAGCACAATCACTGCACTAGCAAAAGTAACCAATGATTGGATCTCTGCTATAGATGCTAAGAAGGTAACTGGTGCAGTCTTTTTGGACCTCAGCAAAGCTTTTGATACTGTTGATCACAAACTATTAGTCAATTGCCTTGTAAAGTTGGGTGCCACATACCATACCACCCAGTGGTTCTCTAGCTACCTAACTGGAAGATTCCAAAAAGTAAAGGCGGAAGGCTTTTTTTCTGCTGCCTTGCCAGTTGCAAGAGGAGTCCCCCAAGGATCCATCTTAGGCCCTATCTTGTTTTCTCTGTGCATCAATGACCTAGATGCTAACATATCTATGTCCAATCTGCACTTTTTTGCAGATGATACTGTGTTGTATACTTCTGGCTCATCGTTATCTGAAGTCAAGGGAGTGCTTCAAGCGGACTTCGCACAACTTGAGCATAATTTAATAAAGGCAAAGCTTCTGCTCAATGCCAAGAAGACTAAAGCGATGATATTCCTCTGCAGTGCTGTCTCAGGCCCCAATACTTTTGCCCAAGACTTCATTGTCACCACGCTAAACGAGCCTCTGGAAGTTGTAACCAAATTTAAATATCTAGGTATCTGATCTGACAATAAATTATCTTTCAGTGACCACATCAAGATGTCTCTAGAAGGTTAAAGCAAGGTTAGGTTTCTTTCACAGAAATAGGCCCTTTCCCTTGAAACTCGAAATGCTTGTACAGGCCACTTTTCTCCCTACTCGACTATGGCGATGTAATCTATTCCTCCACCACTCTTGCAAATCTAAGAAAACTGGACATCCTTTATCACTGCGCTACGGTTCATTACCAGCTCCTTACCGCTCGCACCACTGGGACTTATATGCAGCTGTTGGTTGGACATCCTCACTACTAGACGCCTGCTCCATGCTGGGCTATGGACTTAAACTGCTCCTGCAGAAATTGCCAAGCTATCTCTTTCCTTATTAGTATCTCACATAGTGCATACTCGTTAAGAAAATCTGACTTTATTATGCTTGACATACCAAAGACGCTGACTTTGGTAAACGTTATTGCATATGCCCTTCCTCCATTTGGAACTAATTACAAACCGTGATTGAAACTAACTAGCACAGTTTCAATAAACTTCTACAAATCGCTAAGTTCAGCCAAAATAAAAGACACCTGTAACTGTCATTAAGTCTCTTCCTTCCCCATGTGTGCCATATTTATCCACTGGTAAGGTATAATTGATTTGTCATATTAACTGCTTTCCCTTCCCCTTCTACTCCTGGCTTTATCTTTGCTTACACTCCACTGCTACTCTATCAAATCTCTCCTCCCTCCCATATCAGTTGTAGACTGTTGTTTGTCGTAGCTGCCAAAATACTGTATATTTGATTTGATTTGATTTGATTAAATCAAATCACACCAGTCATCATGTTTCATTTATCAGTATGCGACCTATAAGTCGCTTCCCTGTCTCATATCAATGTTTGCCACCTGCGGTCACCCTATGTGGTACCCTTGTATGTATATCCAGCCTGCATCATGTAACGTGTATTTCATGTATATACTGTTATTACCTATCTGTGTTTGTACTTTAAGTGTTTATGTCACAGGACCTCCTTGTGAATGAGCTTGCTCAATGGAGTTTTCCTGCAATAAACTTGAACTTGAAATACAATAACGTACACAGTCTGTGGCACTTTTCCTTAGGGCTTGCTTGAACTGCTGTTAAATCAGGATATATCCTGCTGAACAAATACTGTACATAACATTGACTTTGTAGTATCTCTAGGTTTTCACCTTGGAATAGTGATCGATAATGCCTCTGAATCACTCTAAGGGGCTGCTCCTGTACACCCCTCCCCCCACGTCTCCATGCTAGGATGGATCTATGCCTCCCTGGTCTCAACCCTGCCTCCTTGAGCATTTTTACTAGAAGTCCCCCCTCCTCCCTACCAAAATCCTGTCCTTACTGACCCTCTACCCAACCTAACCTAACCTCTAGTGCCTCTGCACCTTACCTGCACTTGTAATCTACTAAAGTTGATGTCCATATGCTTTATTGTGTTTTAAATGACTGAGAAACTCTGTAACCTTTTCCTGATTGTTGTGCTGTTCAGTGTTTCAAATGTCCTAAAACTCTGTAACCTTCTTCATTGAATGTCTATACTCTGTTCACATGACATGGAACCTTTTTAAAAGAACCTTGGCTCAAAGGTTATTTTCCGAATACCAAATAAAAAAAATAAAAAAATAATCAAAGTTATCCATGCTCATGGGCTTGGCATCAGTTACTAATCTATAGATGCTTGCCAGGCAGGTTTGGAGAGATATCTGCCTTTATGGCTAGTAGAGATTGTGGCAGGATGGCTGGTTGGCTGGTATGGCATTCTAATGGTCTACTTCAGAGCCTGCTTCTCCCCCTAGAATTCTAAGAATGCACCATGGTCCATGGTCCCAAACCCCAAGAACACTACCAGCTGCACTGCTTGGGAGGCCAGGCCTTCTCACTGAGGATGTCTGTTCCAAAATTTCAAATACAGCCAACTTAGGATTTGTTCCATATTTCTTCTTTGAATGCAGAGCCCTGGGCCTTTAACTACTTTTGACCCCGTTTTATTTGCTCTGCCAAGAGGTGAACATAATCAGGAACTCATCTCATAGAACTTTGTTGAAAGAGAGAAGGCTGACTGTAGAAAGAGGGTTAGAGAGCAAGGCTGAGTTGGCATAAGGAGGCAGACAGACACCTGAAATGTTAAGGTTAGTTGGAGGTGGATGTTAAAAGTAAAGTATTCAAAAGAACAGAATTATAGGGTGGAGAGAGGAGAAAGGATAATTAAAGTTTAATTTATGTAATTTAAACCATTTTTATAATTAATGTCATATTTTTCATTAGCTCTGATTTATGGTATCCTGTGAACATGGTGACTGCGATTGAGCAACTGCAAAATTGGTGACTCAGTCATGGCTCCTGTGTGCTGGGCTATCTGGCAGGGTAGAGACAGGATACCATGGTGGGTGAGGGAGGGTGACGGGAAGTACATTCGGGTGGGGAGGAGGGACCACACCATGTGAGGGGTGGAATGGGAGGGAAGGTATGTGGAAGGTAGTGTGGTGGTTGGCTGCCAAGCTGGCCATGTGGTGTGGTGGTGAGGGTGGATGGCTGGGGTTGGAAGGGTGGAAGATTCCATTCTGTTGCAGGCATCGCTTTTTGCACCGGGGCCGAAGTGTTTTTTTTTTTTAGTTTTACAGCTCCCCTGACATGCACCCCCTCGAGAATCTTTGTTAGGGTGGTGCGGGGGACACAGACCCCCACATAAGTTACAGTCCGTTGCCACCTTTGGAATTGCCATGAGTGTACATCACCATCATTTATTTTCGGCGATGTACACATAACCAAATGACGATCACCATTCGGTGATCGCTGTTTTGACATGGAACCTGATTTATTGGACAAAGTACTGTTTTTACAAGTACTGTGCTATGTGTTTTATAATTTATCTTGACTTAGGTCAACTGTGAAATTGGACACCTGTTGCTCACTGTATTTCCTAACTAATAAATAAATAAATAAATGAAAAGAACTGAAATTAAAGTTTGACCTGGAGATGATACTACCACCTCCATGACCTGAGGAGTGGAACTGTTCATAGAAATTAAAGTCACAGGGTATGGATTTACAGAGAGGGTACAGGTTAGAGCCGGTAAAACTGGGTTTTAGTTAATGTAGGTAGACTGTGTCCATAACAACAGCCCAGGATCAAATGATACATTAAACTGTTCCAGGATCAATTTCCCAGTCAGATGGCCAAACTGATAGCAGATAACTTGACCAGCTGAGCTGCCCCAGGATCAGTGTCCCAGCTAGACTGATCCCAGACCAATCTACCAGTCAGTCAAAGTGATTCATGATCATGTTGCAAGCTGAACTGATCTGGGATATGTTTGTGTCAGAGATGTGTCTAACCCCTAGAGATGCAGTACAGTTTAATTCATCAGTGAAGTCGGTGCAAATTCATGAAAATTGGCACCTCAACAATTTTGCAAATCTTCTGCTGCCACACCAACTTCATCACATGATTTACTTTAAAAAAAACTCAAACAGTAATAAAACACCTTTTCCCACTCACTTAGCCTCCTATCACCTAAATACTTTGTAGTCATATACCTTCTCCCAACCCCTGCTGGCATTAGGGGTGGGTGAAAAAATCTTCCACAGATGGAATTCAAGCGAAAGTCTGACATTTGCTACCACTGAAGTTAGGAAATTGATTTCCGAACTTCTGCAGAACTTCCGCCTATGATCGCTGCTCTTCTAATTGTTAAATTGCTCCCCAAAAAGCACTGGTGGCTAGTGTAGTGGTGTCCTCCCTCACCCACCCCACATGTAAAAAATTATCCCTGGTGGCTAGAGGTCCCTCCCTTCACACGATTACCACCACTGCAAAATGTACTATAACACCCCCACATCCCCCTATCCACTGTCCAGTTAAAAAAAAAAACTCTGAGTAGTCTAGTGTTTTTGTATTTAACCTCTCCTGATCCCCAGTCCCAAATCCCATTCCCTGGTGATCCAGTGCCCCACACCCAGCCTCACCAGCAGCCAGGTGTCCCACAACCCCGCTCCCACACCCATCATAAACCCTGGCAGCGGGGAACCGGCACAGCCCTCCTTTCTCCTCCACGGCCAGCCAGCCGACTGAGCTGTCAGTGAATGAGTGGTATACAGTCCACTCATTCATCATGGCTCAGTCGGTGGGCCAGCTGTGAAGGAGAGAGAGTAGGGCTGTGCTGGTCCGCTGCTGTTGGGGTTTATGGTGTGGGTCACCTGGCTGCTGGGGAGACTGGGTGGGGGGCACTGGATCACCAGGAATTTGGGACTGGGAATCGGGAGGGGGTTTAAATAAAAAAAAAAACACTAGACCACCAGAGATTTTTTTTAACAGGACAGTGGAGATAGGGGGGGGAGGGGTTACTGTACATTTTATGGCGAGCAGATTACCGTGGAGGGGAGGGACCACTAGTTACCAGGGATAATTTTTTACATGTGGGATAGGTGGGGGGAGGGACCACTAGCCACCGGGGCTTATTTTCTTCATTTCCAGGTGAAATTTCTCCTGGTAACTTTCGCGGAAGTTTTCCACTCCACCACAGGCAGAAGTTCAGAAACTTTCACAAAAGTCCCTTAATTTCCACGGAAGTTCCGTGCGAGCAGAAAATGGCAGTTTGGCCCACCCCTAGCTGGCATCCTCCTCCCCTCTGCCCTGGCAAATTTCAACTAAATGAAGACAAGCAACATAAGTTCAGTATACTCTTCCTCCCACCCACATGCCACAAACACTCCCCTGACTTTCCCCACCTGAGTCCAACCACCATGTACAGTAGTCATAATACCCTCCACTCAAACCCCTTGCCCTCACTACTGCTTTCTCTCACCAGCATTCAAAGAAACTGCAACCTGCATAAAAACAGTCCCCAGTGCAAAGCATTTAGCTTGTTCAGTGTCCATCTCGTATCAACATTGGCACATGAATGAATGGTGATGACTTTGCTCTGCGTAAAACGTGATTGGCAGAATTTTCAGCCAATCAAGTGTTACAAGGAGCAAACTACATAAACATTCATTCATGTGGGGTCCATTATGGAGTTGGACACTGAACCGAGCAGATGTTCTGCACTGTGGGACTGTTTTCTTTATTACAGGCTTCATTTTTTCTGGATGCTGGTGGGGGAGGAGGGTAGTGGGGGCCAGAAGGGGTTGGATGGGGGGTGTTATGACCAATGCTTGCAGGTGGGACTAAGGGTATTTTGAACTTACGTTGTTTGTCTTACTTTTAGTTTAATGTTTGGTACATACCTTGGTGCTTGTGTATACTTATGAGCTAACTAGAATGCTTGGTGTTTATGACATGAACTTTGGCACTGCTCTGCATGCAACCCTCTGTAGGATGGTGGGTAGGTGTAGACTTAAGGCCCACGAAAGAAATTGCAAAGTGACTACTTCTTCCAACTCTGGAGAGTGTGATCAGTAGTACGCAGGAGAGGAAACACCCCCTTAGGGGGTAATCTCCAAGGACCCATGGCTACTGACCCGCCCATCCTCTGGGCCTACTAAGAGGAAAATAATCCAAAATGGTGGTTAGGTTTAGGTATGGTTATGTCCAGGAGTTTGGTCTAATGTTGCTGGTCGAAGAGTCCTGTTCGAGGTTGAGATGAGCAGGAAGTCGATGTTGCAGATGAAGGTTCGAGCAGATGGAATACCCAACTTGGAATGACATCTGGATGCTGTGACAATAGTTAATCCGAGTCTGACTTAGATGACAGTTGTACATTCATAGCACAGCCTTTGAGTAAAAGATAGTGCTCTGTAGTGGGCTTTTTTGTTGGGATGGCTGGAACCTGTTACAGGTTCGCCATCGCTGTACTACGATGTAATCCGAGACAGAAAGGGTGATGGCCTTTGTTGTAATGGAGGGACTCCATGCAGTCAGCCATCACCACGGAGAAGTTAGGCAGTGGAACTGGAACAGAAGATGGTGGATTGTAACAGAAGACATTAATGAATAGATGATGATTGGAGGCTCAGATGTATGCTAGCTGGGGACTGAAATTCCCATGGAACTCTGATGAATGTAGTGGCTGTGTTTGAGCAACAAAAGGTCTCAGGTAGCCAATGGGAAGATGAGACCCTGACGAGGATCTGCCATAGTGCGAGTAGAAGTACATTTGAGTAGGGAGGATAACCCTCTCTTTGAGGGGAAATATAAACAGATGGGATGGTGGACCCCCACGTGGATTCACCATCACCATAGAAAGATGACTCTGAGGAGAGAGGTGAAAGTCTGCTGAAAACTGTAATATGATGGATGCAGTTGAGGAGGGTCCCACAAGAGTGCATTGGGAAGGGATAGAGGGATGTACCTGCATGTCCTGAATTGCTGATTAAAACATAGTCCGAGATAAGTCTACAATCGCTGTCCTATTGCATAGTTCAAGGTTAAGCGAGGGTCGCAGAACTTGTACTGGAAGATGAGGAAGATAAGGAAGACTTCCGAAGGGCATGTAGAAGAGGAATGGTGGCACTTCACGCTGGTCCACCATTGCCATAGCATATAATGATCGGGGTGTTAAGGGGGAACCCTCGTCAACGAGAGTCTATTTCAGTCCAAGGTAAAGAAGGCGATACCCCCGTATATGTGCTCCTGAGTGAATAGGAAACAGTTTTGAGCTATGGTAGGGCCCTTTTATAGGGCATCTATGTTAGGGATGGAGGGAGCCCACGTAAACTGCCATCGCTGTCCCACTAGTAGTGTATGATTGGGATGGTGAGACCCCATGTGGTTCCCCATCACCATGGTATGGAGTAGAGTATGTGCAGGATGGTGGGACCCCACATGGTCCACCAACACTGTAGAATAACCTGAATAAGGTACAGATGCAGGACCCCCACAGTCTTTGTCACAGTAGTAGCATAGACCCAAGTAAGGAGGACGAGACCTGAAGTAAGCCAGGCTGCAGTAAAGGGGACTTGATGGAGCAACGAGTTGAATCCCTTCGATGAGACATTGAGTGGGATGGTGGGATGTTCCATGGTCCACCATCGCCATTGCAGGAGTGTGGATGGAATGAAAGGCAGGACCCCTTGTTCCATTGAGTAGTGCATGATTGGGAAGGTGAGACCCCACGTGGTTCACCTTCACCATGGAGAGGAATAGTGCATGATAGGGATGGCGGGACCCCACGTGGGCCACCATCACCGTATCCGAGTAAATGCAAAGACTTCCATCGAGTAGTGCATGATAGAGATGGCAGGACCCCACATGGTCAGCCATCACCGTATCACTGAGTAGTATTTGATTTGGAAGGTGAGAGCCCACATAGTTCACCTTCACCATGTTAAAGAGTAGTGTATGTTTGGGATGGTGGGACCTCATGTGGGCCACCATCATGAAGGTAAGGAATAGTCCAAGGTAAGGAAGGCAAGAACCCCACATGAGTCTGCCAGTAGTGAATAGAAATGAGTAGGCCCACTCGTGGAGCATGTATGGTGTTCAGGATGGTGGAACCCCATGTGGTCCACCATCACCAGAGCATTAGACTGAATTAGGGATGGTGGCACCTCCCACAGTCCATCATAACAGTATAGTGCATAGTCCAGGATGCCTCAAAATAAATAGAGTATGAATGCAAGGTAACCACATTGCTCTGAGGTGGAATCTTCAGGCTAGAGGATGTACACCACAGTATGAATGTCCTGTAGTGGGAGTCTGGATGGTGAGAAAGTCAGGGCACAGGCTGACGGCAGGCGAGCAGAGCTAGCAGTGAAAGGAAAGGATGAAGTTGACATCCATGTTATGTTAATATAGTGTGCTGATTCAACTGTTAGTGCTAAAGGCTTATTACAGGTTAGTTCAGGAATACAGCATTATTCAAGGTTTCCAGAAGATTACTGTTTCAATGAAAAGCAAGCATGAAAATGGCAAAAGCATCCAGCAGTAGAGCATTAGTTGTATAGGGCAGTAACTGCTACCTTGGATGGCCAGTGGAGATATTTGAAAGGTTAAAAGGTCACTGTCTATATCCCATAGTTGTCAGGAACAGGATTTAATGGTATAGAGAAGTTGTTGCCTGCGTCATAGCATTTGGTAGAGAGAGTGCTGTGCCTGCATGGCCCATAGAAAATGTATCCATAACCAACAGATGAATGAGTGAAGTAAATGGCAGAATGCAGCTGTTGCTGGCCCTTTAAATATGGTATAGCTATGCTGAGAGAGCCAGCTATCTCCCCTCCAGTTACGCCTTCAGAATTTGAGTGTTTCTATGGCCAATATGATGAAAAGCCCCAAAAGAAAACAAAACTCAACAACCAGAAAGGAGCACCAGAACAAGGGCACCAGCAGCAGCAGCAGCAGCAGGGGAGAAGAAAGGAATCCAGGAGAATGGAGAAATCCAGGAGGAGCAGAGGACCAGCAGACCAGGAGAGCACCCAGGGAAGCAAACAGCAAAGGCAGGCAGAACACCAGCAAAGGGGAACTGAGCAGCGGTAGGTGGAAAAAGGCACGGAACAGGAAGGATGAAACAACAGAGAAGGCACAAAGGAGGTACCGGGAAATGGGGCAGGAGGGGGAAAAACAATGAGAGAGATTGAGCAGAGCGGACAAATGAGAAACAGGCAAGGGAGGGCAGAGGGGAACGAGGAAGGGGAGCGATGAGAAGACAGGAGAAAACAAACAGAAAGCCGCACCAGCCAAACTGGAAGCAGTATGGCGCAGTGGGTTAAGGCTCTGAGCTGCAAATCTGGAGACCTGGGTTTGAATCCTACAGCCCCCTAGGTGCATACTGTGTGACCCTGAGCAAGTCACTTAACTTCCTTGTGCTCCCAGGTTGCACCTGCAAACAAGCTTTCAGCTTAGTGTGTCTCACCTGGTAAAATAATTGGTAAAAAAAAAAAAACTGTACAGGAACCCCATCGCACCTGAAACATTCAAAGCAGAGTGAGAGGCAGCCTGCTGTTTAAATAGGGGATGGGGGAGGAGCTATTCCCCCCCTGCCATTGTACAGCAGGCTAAAAGCCTTTCAATTGATATGCGCCAGGGCAGTAAGAAGGGTGCCCCGGCAATGGGAGGGAAATATTATGGCTACAAAGCTTTTGGGAGGTGTTACAGTAGAGTGTTAGGGAAGGTTTTTTATTACAGTTAGAGTCACAATTAACATAGTTCTTTGCTGACGAATTGCACAAATTTGCCTAGTAAACTACATGAATTGCCTAATTCATCTGCGAATTGGCAATTCATATTGATTTGCCACACGAATTGGATAAATTTGCTGGGTGAATAACTATGAATTTTGGCAGTTCATCCACCTCTACTAATCATATGCTTAAAAAATAGCAACCGACATAGCTTACTGTTTAAGGTATCAGAACTGCATACCAGGAGATTTGAGGTTCACTCCCTAGTCCCCTAATTTTCCATTAACCTCAAATATCACTAAAGTGGTGTGACTTTATTGTAGAATATTAAATCTAAAATAAAGGAAGTTAAGTGAACCAGAGAACAGCTCTTAAAGTGAAGTATTCCCAAAGTAAACTGATTCCATATTTGTCCAGCTGGTAAACTAATGCTTGATCAATTTTTGCTGGTAAAATATGAAGCAGTTGTTATGGCAGCTATTCAGTTGGAGTGGTGTCTCTTGTGTTAATGGCATTCTGTCTGCAAATGACAACAAGCACCCATGTCTGTAATGTATACTTACATGGTGAATTTGTTGCCCCTTTTTTAATGTTACAAATTACTTTATAATGCTTTACCTTGCATTTGTGCATATTTATTATTATAACCCATCCTCATATGCCTGCTTCCCTGTTTCTTTTCTACCCCTCCAACCCGGCTGCATCTGGAAAGAAGCTTTGACTCAGTGTGACAAAATTTCTAAATAAATGAAGAGTTAAAAACACAAATACAGTATGCAAGTCCACTAGAGTGGGAGCATTATAATAATTAAGAGTCTTCTTTAACTGGCAACACAAAATAAAAAGCCACATAAAGAACATGATCCTGACTTACAAAAAGGAAAAAACTGATAAGTTACAATAATCAAAAACATAGCAATTCCCAGTGTTTCCCAACATGTGATTAGATCTTCAAGGCACATATTTTTGAAGTGTTTAAAAACTTCTGCTCCATTGCCAGGTCCTCCTTGATCAATTTAGGTTAGGTTAAGGAGCTACTGTTCTGTCAGTCATTATAAATATTGTAGCACCAATCCAGCAAGATATCAGGTCACTAATGGTCTCTGGCTCAAACACATGCACTGTTTTAGTTGGTGCTTAATACTACAGATTTTCAAACTGTGATGACCTCAGCATAAGGACTAACTTGTATCGGCACACACTTCAAAAGATTCAATATTGCGGCTTTCTTATCTTCACTTTTACTAGAAGAAATTGGATTAGCAGCAAGCCGAGGAGACATCATAATCTTGGGGGACTTTAACACACCGGGTATCTCGTGGAACGACCAAACAGGATTGTCTGAATTTGAAAGGGATCTTTTGGATATTATGAATTTGAACAGTCTAGAACAGCTAGTAAAGGATCCAACAAGGGGGAACAACACATTGGACAAAATACTCACAAACATAGCAAATGAGCTATCTGATTTATTAGTAATGAACCCCCCAGGTACAAGCAACTATTCTATGGTGACTTAATATTAATGCATGTAATTATACACAAAAAAATCCAGTAATTTTCAAGGATTTACAATCATGCAAATACTGGTGAAATAAAAATATCTCTTTTATCTTTAGATTGGGACAATATCTTATCAAGATTAGCCACAGAAGGTTGCTGGAATAAAATTAAAAATATTATTAAGTAACTGGAAGATAAATATGTTCCCAGTAGATCTAAATACAACAAAAAAGGGAAAATCTCACTATAGCTAAAAATTCAATTAGGAAACAAATACAATCTAAAGAAAAAACATATAAGTAAGCATTAAGACATGACAGGGTGGTAGTTGTTATGTGATAACTGCACACCTAGGTGCGTTGCGAGGCACAAGGCTGAAGGCCGAGTGTCCTTCCGCACCTATGTGTGCAGTTATCACATAACAACCACCACCACCCTGGAGTATCTGATTGTGCTTATAAAATGGGTAACAACTATGGAAAAAAGGACACTAATAAGGTTTTTAATTTTGAAAACTTTGTAACATTTATTTAAATACAGAATAGAGAATTAATTGAAACATTGAGAAAAAATAGTCCCTTGGTAAACTTTTTGAATGGTCAAAAATAGCAACAACATTAGCAAGCAACAGTCCACTTGTTGTAATTTATGAATTTTAATTTTTATTTATTTATTTAGACAGCAGTTTGGAAAACTTTTGAGCCATAGGCTCATTTACAAAGGTACCTTGTCACAGTAAGACAAATGAAAATACACAGTATAACAGTATAACACAGTATAACAGTAACTTAAGACATAGATACAAACAAGCTGGTACAGGTAGGATTGATGCAAACAATACCAGAGTTATGTTGTCCTTAGTAGCTTAGTAGTAAGCTTTGTCATTAGTATTGAGTACGGCTTTGACTAGTGGCAATTACAGCTTCGGGTGTTAACAAGGTGGTTCCGTAAGGACGTTTTGAAGCACGATATAGTTGGAGCTTCAGAGATGGAGGGGGCAGTGTGTTGAACCAGGAGGGGGCCCTAAAGCTGAAGGCTCTTGGCCGTGAGAGGTCCTAGCTCTAGGGATAACAAGAGAGGTTTTCCCAGAGGTCCGAGTATGAACTAGTGGGACAGAGCGGTGGATGGTGGTGGTCAATCCTGGTGGGATAGCCCAAGGAGGGTCTTTGTAAGGGTAACAGTTCAGATATTTGAGGCACCTGCCAAGATCAAGTACCAGTGCTTTAGCGTGCATAGTAGACAGGTGTGTGTTAGCCTAGGTGCCCCAGTAATTAATCTGCAGGCCTTATTCAGAGTAGTGTGAATTTTATGGAGTGCGGTCTGATCAGCAGCACCATACACTGGCAGTCCATAGTCCACTAGGGACAGGATAGAGGAGGGTGATCATGTAGTCAAGAGACTCGGGGAGGCAGTGTTTATACTGGATGTAAGATGCCCAATCGGATATTAGTGGCAGTGGCTAGGGCAGCGATGTGTCCATGGAAGGAGAGGAGGGGTCAAAATGGATCCCTAGGTATTTATAGGAGCAAACTTGTTCGAGTGGGAAAAGAGGACCCAGAGTGAATGAGGAGTTTGAAGTTGCAGGACTTGTTTTGAGGATGAGTGAAGAACATGGTTTTGTTTTTTAAGATTTATCACAATCTATGTTCCTTGAACCAGCCCTTGGCTTCAGTGAAGGACTTCTGCAGCGAGTCCTGGAGGGCAATAGGGTTATGACTTGAGGCAAAGATGACTGCATCATCAGCGCACAATAGAATGTTGCCCGAGCAAGAGCGTGAAAGTGGTAAGGTAAAGGAGAATAGTAAGGGCCCAGAATGAGCCCTGGGAACCCAGAAAAGATGGGACAGATGTCTGAGTAGGCCCCATTAATTTTACACACACTGTGAGTGGTCAGACAGATAACTGGTGCACCAGGAGATAGGCCCAGCAGCAAAACCAGAGAGACTAAGGGCATCAAGAAGGAGGGGTGGAGACAGTGTCGAAAGCTTTAGAGAGGTCAATGAAGACCGCACCAGCCAGAGAACCAGTGTCTAAGGAGGAGGAAAGTTGGAGAACTCTAGGAGGGCTGTGTTGGTACTGTGGCCTGCTCTAGAAGCCATGCTGCTCAGGACATAGGACATTGTAGGTGGAGAGGTAGTCAGAGATTTGAGAGGCTACCACTTTTTCCAAGGCCTTGGAGAGAGAGGAGAGAATGGAGATTGGCCGATAGTTTCCAGCCACAGTCCTATCACCACCTTTTAAAGATAGGGGTGACAGTGGCGACTTTCCAGGCAGTTGGAACCTTCCCCATGCAAAGAGAGTGGTTGATGAGGCACGTGATCGGGTAGGACTGTGTCTAAGACCAGCCGGAGATACACAGATCAGGTGTCACTGCCCGACTATTACTCTTGAGGGCAGTGACAAGGTAGCGCCTAAGTTCTTGGGCAGAAACATAGCGGAGGAGAAAATAAGGGCGAGAAAGATTTACGGCAGGTGCTGGGGAGGAGGGTCAAAAAATTTGTAGGGACGATAGGGCTAAGGTCAGTGAATGAGGTGTTGAGGTGGTTGGCTATGAGGGCTGGGTCTGAAGGATCACGCCATTAATGTTGATCTGGTGGGTGGGAGTGTGCACTCCATTCCCATTGCACTTTTCCATGGAATACTGGGTTCATGAGGTTAAACGGAATGTTTTCCAACACTGGTTCCTGTGGATGGCGTTTCAGATGTGCTGCTGGATGACTCTTTTTCTGGTTCTAGTTTTCATTTCTTGACTGAAGGCTCAACTTTGTGTGTCTTGCTTGAAGATGCTGTTCTTTGTTTTTCTTATGTGGTTTGTGCTAGGATTTCACTCCACTTTTTGCGATCTTCAGCAGAGGCACTCCAGTAACATCTCAAGCTTGTTTCCCATCTGTGTCCTGTAACTGCCATTATTTCTCGTGCTTGAAGTCCTGCAGTTGATAGTAGATGAACAGCAGTGGCTCGAATAGAGTGGTTTGCGTATCTTTGAGTTAGATTACATTCTTTGCTCAATTGGAGCATCATGCCTGACAGATAGTTTACTCCCATAGGTTCCTTGGAATACCAGATTGGACTGCTGTTCAGGTACTCCTGGTTTGCACATAGTGGGTGAAGGTAGAAAGCTGGTGCCCCTGATGGTAGTTTGGACAGGTATAGCTTGAATGAGTTCACAGGGCAGAGTGGGTCATCTGGTGAAGCATATATGAAGCCCCTATACTGGTCTTGGTTGCCATCAGTGTGACTTTTGTGGTTTTTTGTTGCTTCGTTATATTCGAGGCTGACATACTCAATACCATTTTCATCTGAAGTCTATTCTGAACTACTCTGGATGTAGGTCCTTTTGTCCCTCTCTCCCTCTATGAGCCATGTGTAGCTGTACATCAACCCATACTTTCCATACAAGCCCTGATGCTGTTGATGGTGACAGTATCGAGGAAGTCTTCAGTTGGTGCAGGTCAACATCTGATAGCGGTGGGTGGTGAGTGGACACGTCCTTCTTCTCTCTTCTGTACTGCTTGACTACTGCAAGAAAGACATTGTTCAGGGTGGTGAACTGGTCATCCGTTATGATGTTAGCACAGCGCTAGATGTCAGGGCTGTTTAGTAGTCTGTTGAGACCTGCACGAAGCCCAAGGTAGCTAGAGATGGAGTACTGTTCACCGGTGCTGCTACAGACTTCTATGTAGAATTTATTAAGTACAGTATTCAAATCACTGATTGGGATGGTTTTCAAATCTAGTACTATTTCACATTTTGACACCCAACTCAAGAAAATCTGATGAGCCCAGTTTGTGGTTTTTACTGTGTCACGCTCATCTTTAAGCTTCTCTATGACTGCCAACTCAGCATCAGTTAGAGTGAGATGCTTACTTGCAGATACACCAGCTTTTTCTTTGATGGCTTCAACTATTTCAGTAGTGGGAGGTGTAGTTGTTGCTGTCTCTGTACTCTCTCTCTGTTCTTCCAGTACAGCTTTGACAACAGAGGGGGTTGCTGTTGGATCATTACTTATTTCTACCTTTGTACTGGTAGTTGTGGCATCCGTTTTATCTTCTGATTGTTGCAGTATTTCCTGTATTCTGGGATGCTGCAGTAGTGAGAAATATACTTGAGGGAGTTTTGACATGTGTGTAGATTTTTACCTATTGATCAAAAAAACACACTTAATAAACAAGTTAATTTTATAAATTTTTAGATATATATTTAAGAGCCATTACAGCTGTGTGACTGATTTTATATTTGGATTTTTACCTTGACAGCTATGTTGTATGTGGGCTGCTGGCTGTTTTTGCGTTTGAAGTGTGAGGTGATTTTGAACTTGTTTGCCATTTCAGCGTTCTGAAAGCCTGCTTAGTTGTCGCGAAAGCCTGTCATACTCATTACATTTATTTTTTTTGTTTGGTGCTTGTGTAACAGTGGATCCCTTTTAGATTAGAGAAATGTGGTTGCTCTTTAAGGTTTGTGATCGTCTGGGGTTGAGAAGTTATACTGTGGGATTTAAATTATCTCCCTGTCCAGCGCTGTCCCTGTTGCTTTAATTTTTGCTGCTTACCAGCATGCAATGCACGCAGAGCTTACAAAATCGGCTGTGCTTTAACTTTTATGGCTCTGAGCTGCATTTACCGTCTCTGAATTAGTTCTCACAGCTATTCGCTTTAGCAGCTATGTGACTGATGGGGGACTTAGACGGCGAGTGTAGGAGGAATGCACTAGTGATGATTTCCCAGTTTTTTTAGGTGGAGGGAGGGTAGTGGTCTTGCAGTTCGTTTCGCGGTATGCCATGCACTGATCGAGTCCTTGGCTTCCAATTGTACTACCAGCCGATGGATCTGTGGCCTAAAATGACTTGTGGCAAAGGAGCTCTCATATGAGGTCAGTACACAAAAGACAATGTGCCACTAGGTTTCTGTTTCTGTTGCTTTGTTGTCTGAATACATTCAGACTATGGATTCATCTGTTTTCTTTTTTTTTAGTAATGCTGGCAGTTATGGCTGAAAGAAACTGTTTAACCTGACAAAAATGTCGGGTTAACCTTCTGTGTGAGAATGTTGAGGGGTATTAATTTTTATGTGGGCTCAGTACTGATTACCTAAAGGGTTCCCAATCCAGTGGTTGTCTTCAGTTATACAACTGGATTCTAAGCCCTTTTGACCAATCACATTACATGATATTCCCTATCCATTTTATAAAAATCAAATAAAGAATCTATCAGATATCAGCAAAAGTAAGTACAAACTGGAATTAAAACAACTTAAAAGTATGATCACAAGGGAAAAATGTAAACTCGAATTGAAATTAACACATATGAGGGATAACAATAAATCCTTCTACTCGTATATAAACAAAAATAAATCAACATCAAGAACAGTGGGACCAATCATAGAAAATGCTGCTGTCATAACAAATGAAAAGGAAATGGCGGACACTTTCTACTCATACTTTTGCTCAATTTATTATACTCCCCAAATAGAAAAGTTTCAATTTTCAAATAAATCTACTCAGTATATCACACCACCTGAGATTAGGAAAGTGCTAGATAACATCAAGGGTAATACATCACCAGGGCCTGATAATATACATCCCAGATTCTTAAAGGACATGACTAATGAACTAGCTTGCCCATTTACAGTTCAATAAATCAATTGGATCAGGAGTTGTTCCAAGCGATTGGAAATGTGCAGTTGTGGTTCCAATCCATAAGAAGGGGAATAAGAACAGTGTGTTAAATTTCAGACCAATAAGCCTCAACTCATTATGTAGTAAAACATTTGAAAGACTACTAAAACAAAATCTGGAGAGGGACATCAAAGTATTGGGATTGAAGGGCATCAGCCACCGTGTATTTAGAAGAGGCATGTCCTGTACTACTAATCTTATTGCATTTTATGAACAGATTAGTAACAGCTTAGATATCAGTAAATGGGTAGATGCAATAATGCTTGACTTAGGAAAAGCATTTGACACAGTGCCAAATAACCTTTTAGCCGCTAAACTCTATGATATGGGGATTAGCCATGATATTGTAAGGTGGGTATATAACTGGCTAACAGACAGATCCCAATGTGTAAAAATCAATGGTACATTATCTCAATGTGCAGTGTTGGGAACAAGATCCCCCAGGTGTCTGTATTGGGACCAACCCTTTTTAGTCTGTTCATAAAAGATATGAATCAGAATGTCATCAATACATTAACAAAATTTGCAGATGACACAAAACTAGGGGGAGAGGTAGATTCTACAGATAAACACCTTTTGCTAAGTAGTGACCTAAATACAATTCAAGAATGGGCACTTCATAATAAAATTGAAGTTTAAGCCAGAAAAGTGCACTGTCCTGCACCTTGGGAAAAATAACAATAATTGTCCATACTTTTTGAACAAGATACAACAAAAAACGGTATCCAAGGAAAGTGATTTGGGAGTCATGGGGCCCCCATATTCAAAAGTCCCAGGCTGCATCACGCAAGTGCCTGCGCCACACAACTGAGATGCGCTACACAAAATAAAGGCATATTCAGAAGGTGTGCCAAGAGATGGGATCGTGCACGTCTGGCTGAATATCCTGAACATGTGCGATCATGCAGTGGGAGATGCATGGCACAGCAGGTGACAGGAGCCCTATGCAGAGCATGGGGAAATGCGCAATAGGTGGCCACATGTGCTGTGCGCACAATTGCAATATTCAGCCAGTATATGCAAATGGCCTCATTGCACATTCTGAGCCCACTGCCCTCATGTGCAGCTCATTACTGGAATGTACGCAGGCCGTGTGCGTACCCCCGAGCATGCTCCATTCCAGGTTTGCAGGGCTGCCCCACCACCTCACAAAGGTGAACAGGAGGTACTGCAGCCTAGCAGGCAGGTGTGATGGAATGTTTGTGTGGGCGTGGGTAGACTGCATTGGCCTGGGTACAGTGCCATTACCGATAGCCATGTACAGGTTTGGACTGGGGTACAGGGGTCCCACCTGGACAAGCAACAGGGGAGGGCAGAGGGTGACACAGTCTGATCAGTATACCACATACATGTGATACACCAGCTCTGTATGCAGCATACAGTCACCTGCAGTGCCCACATATGAGAGGAACATGGTGATAACTCCAAGAAATGGAGTGTGCAGAGGGTGACCAGGTACCCAAGTGGGTGGGTCCCACCTGTGTACACCTATGGTGTACCACTTTGGGTGTGTGCCACAGGTCAGTCCCTGGCCTGTGCCAGGCTGCCACATGTACCACTAGGCTACCTGGGCACCGTTGCTTCAGACATCACCCTGTGTGCATACCACCACTGGGTGGCACCCTGCAGGCCACATGGATGCAGGCCATGGCTCCTGATACATGTGCTGCAGTGTGGCCATCTGCTCCACTGATATGTTAGGGGGGCACCCGCCAGCACTAGCATGTGGCAGCTGGGTGTCTACATCCCAGGTGTGGTGTAGGGGATGGCTCTCTGGGCAGTGCCCATGGTGTGCTGGCACCTGTGGCTTTGGGTACTTCTATCCTGGCATGACTTCTCTGTATGGGTGCCTAGAGCACATCCTGGTGCACCTCCAAGGGCTGTCTCAGGATGGCCTGTCTGCAGTTCTGCAACCTTCCTGTGGGTGACTGGCCGATTTAGGCAATCCTTTTGTCTGCCTATCTTTGTGCGTCACATTTCTGGGATGCGCGGCAGATGCGTCGCATATTTTGGTTGAATATACGGATGCGTGGCATAGTTATGTACTCACCCCCTTTTTTTGTGCTGCATACATTATTTCTGCGCAATCACTCATTTAGAAATGTGCAATGCATCTCTCCCTTTTGAATATCAAGCTTCCGCGTGATATATGGAATGAGCCGTGTATCTCCATTTAGGGCCGTGCATCTCCTTTGAAAATGTGAGCCATGGTGAATAACAAATTAACATAATCTGATCATTGCATGCAGGTGTCTAAAACTACAAATAGTCTTTTAAGATCAATACAGTGCCCCTTTTTCTCAAGAAACAAATCATTCCTGTTGCCAATATATAAAACATATGTAATCCCACATCTTGATTTTGGATCCCCCTTTTGGAACCCCCATCTCAAAAGGTATATTAATTTAATTGAAATAACCGAGAGGCATGTTGTGAAAATCATGAAGTGGTTTGAACATATGAGTTATGAGGACAGACTTTCATCACTGAATCTCTATACCTTGGAGGATAGGAGAACAAGGGGGAGCTCCTGCTTCTTTACAATATATTGAATAACCAAGATCTAATGGCGCAGTGTAGTTTGAAACTTAATAATAGATCTACCACTTTGAGATCGCATGATAAACAATTAATTATTCCAAGGGTAAATACAAATACAAGATCTAACTTCTACACCATCCGTGCATTATGTTTATGGAACAAATTTCCACAGGATCTGGTAAATACAACATAATTTAATAGCTTTAAACAAGGGCTTGACGACCTTCTACTATCAAACAGAAGAAGTCATTAGTGCACCCACTATGAGTGGGAAGGCAATCTAGATGGTTCTGTAGGCCTTCTTTTGCCGTGTACTACCAAGTATACGTGATGAATCTTTATTCTGCAGTAGACTGGACAAACATAGGCTGAACTGTTTGTAGTTTGTTAAATTCTCAGAGACCACATGTGTCTCTCTCAAACACCGACTTACTGCATGGAATTTAGTTAGGTGAAATCAAAACAGGTGAATGCCATCAGCAGCTAATTTTCCGATATGCTTAGCCCCACAGATCTCATTGCATAGCTTAATGCACACTGGCATTTAAACTATGCAGTGGTGCCTAATGGTCAGAGCACTTTCTGTAATTTAAAACCTTTGGCTGGTACTATCGTAAGTCAGCTTCTGATTGTGCACAATTATTCCATGTATAATTCCACCTCTGCTTCAGTATTCCATAAGGACCCCCTTGCTTCCCTTAGTTTCTTTTTCAACTCCTCTCTGCTTTCCTTTGTTTCTTCTGGTGTTGCTCCCACTCTTTCTCCCCCAGGTATACTTGTACCTCCTGAAGACCTTTATTTTAAGCCATCACTGCCTCCCCTATACGCTTAGAAAACCAGACTGGTTTCTTGTGTCTTTTTCTTTTGGCAACATTCTGTATGCAATAGTCTATTGCCTCTATTATGACCCCTTTCACTAATTTCTATTTAGCTTCAAACTGTCTCAATTCATACCAAGCCATGGTCGCTGAATCCCAGGGGTTTTCCAACTTTGACATCCTCCCACTATCTCCGTTTTAGAAAGTTCCAGGTCTAGAATGACCCCCTGTTGTTTTGGTTCCCTGAACCATTGCACTAAGAAGCAGTCCTCATGACATCTAACAATAACTGACTCCTCCCACTTCTGGCTATAGGATCCTCCCAGTCAACATCTGGAATATTTAGGTCCCCCACTGTCACTACTTCTCCCATTCCTGCTCTCCTTCTAACCTCCTACCTTAGATCTCTATCCCCCTCTTCACTCTGATTGGATGGCCTGCAGATCACTCCTAAGATTGACAGTTTTCCCTCTCAGTGTTTGTAGTTGTACTGAAATTGATTCCACCTGACCCCTCCTTGAATGCCAAGTCCTCCATGGCCTCTGTTCTCTCTCTCTCTCTCTTATGTTTAGGGCCACTAACATTTCTGTACTCTTCTCTCCAACCCTTCTGAATAGTGACCAGTGCAAGATCAGAAGATTCCACTCATTGCTCCCTATCATCTATATGTGTGTTACAGCTGATATTTCAACACTTGCCTCTGATACCAATGCCTGGAGTTTGCTTATTTTCTTTCTAAAACTCTTGGTGTTCAGGTTAACTGTGCTCCACTTGACTAGGGAGATGGATCAGGGAAAGGCAGTAGATGTGGCCTATCTGGACTTCAGTAAGGCCTACCACACTGGAGGCTAATTATGAAACTTAGCAACCTGGGGTTTGTTGAAAGGGTGGTAAGCTGGGTATCAAACTGGTTGTAGGACAGGAAGCAGAGGATTGTAGTAAATGGCAGTCATTTGGGGGAAGGGAGTGTCCAGCGGAGTACCACAGTGATTGGTACTGGGACCTGTCCTCTTCAGTGTCTTCATAAGTGACCTTGCTGAGGAACTGAAGAGGAAGGTGTGTTTCTGCAGATGAAACAAAAGTCTGAAACAGGGTAGGCACCCAGGAAAGAGTGAAGAGACTGCAAAAGGAACTGGGGAAACCAGAGGAATGGTCTTGGGGTGGCAGTTGGGTTTCAATGCCAAAAAGTAAAAAGTCATGCCCTGGGGCTGGGAATAAGATGATGGGGAGGTATTTATAGCCACAATCAAGACAGGGACCTTGAGGTAATCATACCTGACAAGGCAGTAGACAAGGCTAGCTGGATACTGGGATGCATAGGGAGGGGGATCTCTAAAAGGATAAAGTAGGTGGTATGCCACTGTGTTACTCACTAGTGAAGTCTCACCTGGAGTTTTGTATCCAGTTCTGGAGGCCGCACCTGCGCAAGGACACTGACTGGGTGGTAACAGTCCAGAGGAGAGCTACCAAAATGGTGCAGAGGTTGTATGAGAAATCATATGGGGAGAGGCTGCAGGAGCTCAACACGTACTCCCTGGAGGAGAGGAGAGTGAGAGGGGACATGATTGATACTTACAAGTATCACACAGGGGTGAACAAGATGCAGGAGGGAAGTGTCTTTCAGAGGAGGAGGAACACCAGAACACAGGGGCATGTTATGAATCTTGAGGGGGGAAGTTCAAGAGGGATGTGAGGAAATACTTCTTCACAGAAAGGGTAGCGGATGCCTGGAACAGCCTGACAGAAGAGGGGGTGGAGGTGAAGGCAGTGGGAAGCTTCAAGTATGCATGAGATAGGCACATGGACATAATTAACAGAGAAAAGGGAGGTGGGAGGGACATTTGTGGCCAAATAGGGTCCAGAGGGTAAAAATAGGCAAGGAAAATAGGGCCGACTAGATGGGCCCACTTGTCCTTTCTTGCCAACAATTCTGTTTGTATGTTTCTGCTCCTGAACTCAGATTGCCAGCATGGTATGGTAATGCATTGTCATTAGGCTACCTGGCAGCCCTTATTTATGTTATTATTTGGTGAGTCCAATGGATACGTCCAGGAAAAGAAGGCCTTCATATAGATAAGAAGAGTGAGCCAATGTGGGCATTTATAATGAGCCAAATAAAATAAAAGTCAAGACTAGAGCAATACGACAGAGTCCTTTGTGCAGTAGTTTGTAACTAGTGTTTTTATGTTGGAGCGCTTGCACAGCCAATATCTTGTGGCAGTGGGGATTTGGAGGCGCGGCAGCTGTTGGGCGAATGCAGGGCATGCATCAGTAGGTGCATCCCTCATTCCCCAATCAGTCTGCATGCCAGCGCCACACCATGCATACTAATGTGGCGAGCACATCTAAGGAAAGGTACTCTGCAATGCGAGCAAAGCTCATCAGATGCAGCAGACCCTTCCTACGTGCTCGCCAGCTAGTAACATGGCAGCGCAGTGGCCACTAAACTGCCGACTTTGGGGGTGCCCAATCCTCCGGTCGACTTACCCTGCCCCTCAAAGTATGGCAGACAGAGGCCCACTCCCCATCGGCAGAATCTTATCCCCTCCCCGCTTTCGTTGTGTGCTAATGGGGGTGCTCAATCCCACTGGCATCTGTCCCCGTCCCACTTTAATGTGCCGATGGGGAGCCCTCCCGTCAGCATGATGTCCCCCTGCTTCTGTGCCGACGAGGGTGCCCAATCCCCCGTCGGCTACTGTACCCCCCCAAAAAAAGAATCCACCTGTAAAAAGGAAAACCATCCGCGATGTTGTTTTTTTGTACCTGTAAAGTGAAAACGGTCCCTCATAGTCTCCCTACCACCATCCGCACCCACCCACTGTGCACTCTGCCTCCCCACACCACCCTCACCCCATACTTACCTCCGGAGCTCGGCACGATGATCTTCGGTGGACCGGGAACATGTCTTCACTCTTCAAAGCTGACCGCGAACTGAGGAAATGCCGGTAAGCTGTATAATGGGATAAATAGGGTTTTTCCAACTTTGATGTATATCTCAGGCATTGGTTGGAATTTTTGCACCAAATTTTCAACATGGGGTTTTTGGGACCCCTCCTCATGAATTCTGTCACAGTTATGATGTTAATCGGTCCCGAAAGGTGATTTCGCAGTCACTGCACATAATCACCTTTTGGGACCAATTAACACAAGGACAGTGGTAGTGTTCAGGACGTGGCTCTCAAAAGTCTATGTTGAAATTTGGTGGAAAAATCCCAAAATGGTTGTTTTACGATGCGCATTGTGCAGTTGCTACACACGCTTCTAACTTCAATGACCACAATTTTTCATGCCAGATTTTCAACACTGGCATTTTTCTACACCTCCTTGTGAACAGTACAGCTGTCATTTTTCACATCCTGGCCGAAATGTGTTTCCGCACTTTCGGTGCACAATACTGCTGTCGCTGTGGGAAATCAGTGTTCAGGGCAGATTACGAAAATGACAGTGACACTATTTATGAGCAGAGGTCCTAAAATGCCTATGTTGAAAATTTGGTGATGATACTCCATAAAATGACTGTGCTATGAGCGTGCTTTGCACAGTTTGCACGCATGCTCATAACATTGTGCATCTGTAATATTTTCACTCTGGATTTTCACCATTGGCATTTTTCCACACCTCTTGATGAACAGTACAACTGTCATTTTACATATCCTGCCCAAAATGTGTTTTCGCGTGTCCGGCGCAGAATAGCACAATCGCTGTGTGAAATCACTTTTTGGGACAGTTTGAGGAAATGACAGTGACACTGTACATGAGCAGAGGTGCTAAAATGCCTATGTTGAAAATCTGGTGTCAAAACTCCATAAAATGACTGTGTTACATGTGTGCATTACGCATTTCCAGCACCCTTGTAACTTCCACAAATTTGCAATACTTACATGCCACTTTTTCACCACTGCCATTTTTTTACACCTCCTTATGAACAGTACAGCTCTCATTTTTCACATCCTGCCAAAAATGTGCTTCTACACTGCACTACCAAAGCCAATGCTAGCGCGACAACATTCGGCATTGAGAAATGCTTGTTTTGTTTACTTCAGCAAGGAATCCTATACCAGGCAGTAGAGACAAAGAACACTGATACTAGTGTGGAGCCCAGTATGCATACAGTGGCTTACCCTAGGATGAAACCCACTTTTGCAGCACTCTACAGTATGCTACAGCAGACCTACTGAATAAAGCAATGTAATTTAAATGGCAATTAGTCTCCTTTGTCATGCAGGAAACTGTGGCATTCACTTCATCCTGGCAGTGTCACGTTTTCCTGAATGATAGTAGGAACTAATTGCCATTGAAATTATATTGCTTTATTCAGTTGGTCTGCTGCAGCATTCTGCAAAGTGCTACAAAATGCTGCAGAATTGGGTTTCATCCTGGGGGGTGCCACTGTATGTATAGCTCTTTTCTGTGATGCAGGATTGTTTTACTGTATGCCATGTATGATCTCTGTTATGCTCAAGCACAACATGATGTGATATAGATGTTTGTCCCAATGTGTTTTTGCCACACAGTAATAATAAGGGGTAGTAACAATAACTGGGATATTGAACATTACATTGAAATGTCTCAACTTTTGAGGACATGGACTTTGCTGTAAGTACCTTTTCTCTGTTCTTAGCGTAATTATTCTTTTATGTATAAATGCAAGTGTAACTGTGAATAATTTGTAAAAAGGATCCAAACAAATACTTTAATCAGTGTCCAGAAACTGTTATGGGATTGTTTCTAATCTTTTAAACCTTTCATATTGTATATCAGCATTATAAGTACCTCTGTATCCAGCTTTAAACTTGTCCTGAATATTCATCTTCCTGCTGACTGTCACTGCAAATATTTTCATAGTTAGAAATTGGTTTTGTGTGGTTGTATGTCTATTCTGTATATTATTTTATTTGCATAATTATTTGTACCTTCCATTGTTTTATGTTCTGCTCGCTCATGAAAATTGATCTTTGCCCATGGTCTTACCAGGTTTAACAAAAGAAAAAAAAAGCCAGATACCATATTTAAGGATGTGTGTGAGTTGCATAAGGATATGCCTTCAGCCCAAGGGAGGCTCCTACTTTACAAGTAATGCACCTAATTATTTTCATGAAGGGACCTCTTTTCACTAGACATTTGGTCATGATAATGAAGACACTTTTACCATTAAAACTAAACCATATTTCTTCAGCTATAATTAGCTTGTAACTCTATGAAGATACTAAACCAAAGCAAAAAAAATGAAAAGAACACAAATGCTGGTTATAAGTTAATGTATGCTGAGGATTTTTATTGGCTCAAGTACCTCCTCTGTAATGCTATTATTTATCGCAAGACATTCACAAAATTAATGGTCTTGATATTCAGTCGACGCTGCAGTATGATAAAAGACTTCATTTGTGTGTCTCTCTACCATTTTACAGACTCTGAATGAACTATCTCAGTTGAACCACAGCCATAAGTGGCATGATGGAACAGTGTACTGGGTATTGCGGCCGTGGGCCAAAAGCTAAAAAAAATTAGCTTTCTGTGTATACACTTCAGTAGGCAACACAACCTTAAAAGAGAACTGCATTTAAAGTGAAAATCAATGTTTTCTGCAAAACCCGGTTTCAAATGCTAGTTCTTATTCTGCTGTTGTAGTACTGACCTTTTAGTAAATGTATTTGTGATCCACACACTGCTGTTTAGGACAACTGTGTGATGCAGTTTATAGTCATTGCTGATTCAGTCCACTTCTGGCACACCGGATCTATCTTCTCCTTTACAACTCTGTGGTTGAGATAGAAATAAACTACATCATTCTGTTCTAATAAGAAGGAGGGGGCTGACAAGCAGGGTGCCAGAGGGCTCAGGTCTGGGGCTGGTCCTCTTCAATGTCTTAATTAGTGACGTTGCCAAGGGGCTGGAAGGGAAGGGAAGCCTCTTTGTGGATGACACCAAGATCTGCAATAGGATAGGCACTCCAGACAGGGTGGAAAAAATGAGAAGAGACCTAGGCAAATTGGAGGAGTGGTCAAGAGAGTGGCAGCTTAAATTCAATACAAAAAAGTGCAAAGTCATGCACTTGGGCCACAGGAATCCTGGAAAGGAATACAAAATGGGGGGGGGAGGGGAGAGATACTAACAACAACAAAATGGGAAAGGGACCTGAGGGTAAACATAATGGATGACCTGGAGGTGGCCAAGCAATGCGAAAAGGTGGTGGGGATGGCCGGAGGGATGCTGGGGTGAATAGGGGAGGGGCATGCCATCACCAGTAGAAAACAGGAAGTGGTGATGCCACTGTACAGACAATTGGTAAGGCCACATCTGGAATACTGTGTTCAGTTCTGGAGACCACATCTCCGGAAGGACATTGACAGAATGGAGGTGGTCCAGAGAAGGGCAACAAAAATGGTGAAGTGAATGCACCAGAAAACATATGAGGAAAGACAGAAAGACCTCAATATGTATACCCTGGAGGAAAAGAAGGAGAGGGGGGATATGAGGGAGACTTTCAAGTACCTCAGGGGAAATCAACAAGGTTCAGGAGGTCAGCATCTTTCAAAGAGAAGAGTTACAAACATACGAACGTACGAAGAAGCCAGTAGAAGAAAGCCATTTGGTCTATCTATTCTGCTCGTTTTGCAAGGTCCACAGCTTGAGCTACTGTCCCTGCCCTCCCTCCTCACTCCTCCCATCCTCCCTACCCATGATCCTTACCTTCCCCTGTGCCTATCCCAGCCTTTCTTAAAGCTGCCCACTGTCTTCAATGAGATCACCTTCTGGCAGCACATTCCAAGTGTCCACCACCTTCTCTGTGAAGAAGTGCTTCCTGACCTCCCTCCTAAACCTCCCACCCTCCAGCTTAAGACTCTGCACCCTCATGTTATGGTTACCACTCAGTTTAAAGAGACTCTCCTTATCCACCTTATTTTTCCCTTTCGAGTGCTTGAAGGTCCCAATCATGTCCCCTCTCTCTCTCTTCTGTCTTCCAGGGAGTACAGGTTCAGTGCTCTCAACCTCTCCTCATATGCCTTATCCTGCTGGCCCACTATCATCTTTGCAGCCCTCCTCAGGACCTTCTCCAGCAGGTTAATGTCCTTTTTGAGGTGTGGGCACCAACACTGAATTCCATACTCCAGATGAGGCCTTACCAGGTACCTGTACAAGGGCAGCATAACCTCCTCTCTCCTACTACTGCTGATCCCCCTAGATATGCATCCCAGCTTCTTGTTTGCCTTTGCTGCCACTTTCTCTGGTCACTAGTGATCATAATACATGTAGATGTGCAAGAACAAGGGCTCACAATATGAGACTGGGGAGACAGGGGTAATGTGATGAAGTATTTTTTCACAGAAAGAGTGGTGGATGCATGCACCAACCTCCCAGTGGAGGACGTAGAGGTTAAAATGATTGGTGAGTTCAAGAATGCATGGAATTGACAGAATGCACCCTAGTGGTAGAAAAAGAGGATAAGCTGCTGATCATTTAGAATCTGAAGTTTAAGTAGGTGTAGGGAAATGAGCAGACTAGGTGGGCCTGACATCAAAATCTATGTTTCTATGTAAAATAGCACTCACCACCAGTGTGTAAATCAGAAAAACCCAATGACTTTATTAAATGGCATGTAAATATTTAAAAAATAGCAGAATGGGATCTAGTATTTTATTTTATCCTCTAAGTAGGGGCTAACTATATAATTCATCATTTTTTGGGTGTGGGTATAGACCAAAATCTAATTAATTGCAGACAAGTAACTCCAAATCATCTATTCAGACTAGCAGTTAATTTTCAACAGGCACCGTGATACCCTTCTAACAGACACAGGCTGTAAATTCCCAAATGGCACAGTACGCTGAAAGTACGGTTTTGTTCCTTCTTAGTTCTATGGTTTAATAACCATTTTCCTGGAATTTATTGATCTCATATTCCATTTTCAAAACTGACAGCGCACAATTAGTCTTCACACTGAGGCATATTAAATAACTAATGTTTATGTTATGTGTCAAAGTGAATCAAATCTGTTTGAGCTAACACTGCCTGCAACTAACAAAACTTTCCAGGATGGGTTTCTCGCTCTCAGTCTTTCCCTGTCTGGATGCACAGGAAAGTTACTCCAGGGTTTTTTCATCCTTTGTTGAAAGGGGCATTTTCCTTTATAAAGATTAGTTGATGAAATAGTGAAGACAAAGAACCACATTAAAAACTACCAGACATTCACTGGTCCCAAGTAAATGATCAGAATGAAATACATGCAATTACAGTAGAACTGTTGGAAACAGCCACATCCAGTTTAATATGGATCATTACAAACCAGTGGAGAAATCTGAAAGAATGAAAAAGAAAAATAGTATGTTCTTTGGGGAAAACATTTTTCCTTTGGTTTTAAAAGCAAATGGTCCATGGGAGTTGGTAAACAAAACACATGCTAACTACAATTAAGTATTCTGTTGGGCTCATTTCTTTCTACTAGACTATTTTTCTTCATAGATGCATTCATTTCCACATAGGTAATTATTCTTTGTATGAGCTTTCCAATATTTCTGATGTGGACACGTTGGACATTTTACCACTGGGGATTGCATGTAAGGTTTGATTTCACTTCTTGTTTGCTGTATACCCTTGTGCCTTTGTGGCTCCAGCTCTCTGATGTTAAGCATATCTGCAGAAAAGTGTTTGCATTAAATTGACCATTTCTAAATTACCATTGCCCATAAAATCTGTATGAGTAAAAACGAATAACCATTATTGGATGAAATTGAATGAGAGATCTTTTGCAGTATGTTGCCTACAGCACAGACTGCTATATTTCTATGCAATCAGCAGAGATTTACTGTGGTACCATGTGAAACCTCAGTTTAGAGAAAGTAGGAAAATGGTGCTTTGTGGAATGGCAAGAAAAATGTCATCCCCATTTAAGCGACTGGGATTGCCTTCTGAACAGTAATGATTGATAATGCATCTGAACATACAGGCCAAAAAAATGAATAGTTAAGAGTACAGCTGGTTTATCCACAGAGATTAGACAATTTAAATTGTAAGAGGACTGCAGTGTACTGTTTGGGGTTCAACTCCAGCGAGATGTGGATGTTTCAGCAGAGCTGCATGGAAGCCAAATTTTTCCATCTGCTCTGGAGCGGCTGGAAACTTCCATTAAAGAGTAGAACCCTGATAAATATATTGCAGGGCTGCACATTCAGTTCTACCACAGCATCAAACGTCTTTTATTTTTTGTGGACCAAAATCAGACTCTGTATTGAAACTGCAGACTGCAGATCATTGCCATTTGCAGTTCACAGACCACTGAACAGGATGACTTGATGTGGGCAAAGAATTACACTACAGTTTAGCTAGCAAAAACTGCCCCAAGATGGCACTATCAAGCAGGAATCTCACACTTGGTGATGCTGTAGCAGTTCTTCACGCATCAGCCATTGAGGAGAGCAGATCACAGCAGAGAGTTGGATAATCAGGGCTGCTCTTGAATTAGATCAGAGGACAGTATAACATACTGGGTTTGTAATGAGAAAGAAAACCATCTTTATTTTCTATGAGCAGAGATTTCACTGGACTGTTGCAGGGGTGGCAGGCATCAAGGGAGAAATGAGATCTGTGGGGTTAAGCCCAATGAGTGCAACCATGGCTAACAAGTTTGGGGGAGCCATGTATCTACTGAGCATTTCACTCAATGCCAATCACATTGATCATTTTGCAGGGCCTAAAAAGTTGAGGGGACTAGACCCCTTCATCTGTCCCCTCCCATGGTTGCATCCATGAGCCCAGCTAGTATATGTGTTGGGGGTGGGCTAAGGCAAGGCAAGGTCTAGAGACTAGAGAAAATATTTTCAAGACAACCCAGTATAAAAGAAAGCATGCTGGGGCATCCCATTTGCAATACCAGCTCAGTTAGCAGGCAGTGTGCCTAATTTTGTTTCTTGTGCAATGGTGAGTGTGTGAAATGTTTTTTATAGACAGTCGGGCTTTCAAAAAAAATTATTTAGCGAGGTTCTCACTGCCAGTGATAGCTTTGTACGTAGGGCCCAGTGTTAGTAGGGCATTACAAAGTCTGCCAGTCCATATTAAAGTACATAAAACATTTTCTTAGGTGTTTTCACTTTAGTAGTATGCCTTCTGGTGCCAGATCTGCATGCCCAGAACAGTATCATTTGGTCTATTGTCAAGTTTGTTGGCCATTACCAAACTACAAAAGAACTATGTGCAGACTTCTGATCCTGGCACTGATGGAGTAGCAGTGGTGTGAATGAGCTCTGTGTGACTTACTATATAACTTTGCCTCAAATTTTGTCTAAGTTAATTTTGACAATCATTGCAATCAGAGGACCACCATATCATGTAACGCACAAAGAAAGCAAAGGCACAGCAGGCAGTGGCATTAGAGGTGGGATGAAAGTTTGACATGACTAAGGGCCCCTCTGCACTTGCAAGCAGCATGGCAAACTCCCCTGTGAGTAGTACTCAGAGTGAGGCGTGAGAACCTACAAATGATCATACACTAACAGAGCTTTGGGCCTTTTGGGGTGAAATCAAAGAATTAATCCAAACATTTGGAGCAGATCTTGCCATGGTACAAAAGAAACAAAAAGAAATGTAAGAGACACTTACGACATTGTCTGGGCATTCTGATTAAATGTCTAAACTGCTCCTAGCCATAAACCACAAGTACCTGCAACTCGACAGAATGCTGAAAATGAATGTGCATCTATGGCTGCCAGAGGGCAAGCAGGCCCAGATTATATAGTAATATATTATTGCCTTCTGCACAAGGCATTGGATGTGCCAGCAGACTTCCCCCTACTAATGAAGGGGATTCACCATTAGCCACAGGCTAGCTCCCAACCACTTCCCCTGTTTCATTATCATGCAGTTTTCAACCTTCCAAACCAAGGAAGTAGTTCTCACAGCAGCATGGAAAAAGGGGGTCATTATTTGGGGTCATTCTTATTTCATCTTTGACCAGGACTATGCCCCTTCTATACAGCAGCAAAGGCACATATGCTGCGTACATAAAAGTGATGAAGCAAGCTGGAGTAAGGTTTCAGATTTCCATTCAAGCACACTTGCCTTTTGGATGGCACAGTGCTGTACCACATGGTCGAGGAGGTATGAACTGACTAAAACAGATCCCTATCCTCGAACCGCAATGATCACAAGATGGGAACTAAGACCAGCAGAGGTGACGCTCAACCTCCGCCATTTGTCCTCCATGACTTACTGATCTGTCATTGTAGACTTCTGTGGATGCAGTCAGACAGCAACAGCTGCAAGATTTACAGGCCATTTGCAAATTCCTTACACATTTTCAGTACCCATCCAGTTAATGTCCCTACAGTACATGTCTACTGAACTGATTATTTAAACTTGCAGGTATACTTGAAAGCAGCTCCATCTATTGTGATGGGCAGGCCATGTTTCGGGCAGTGGGGGAGCTCTAATTGTTCTGTCCCTTAAGGGGAATAGCAATTAAACCAGCTAACCCATTAGGCTTCTTACTAATATTGAAGCGTTGGTAATCGGACACGGTACAGGACCTTTTAGTTTTTTACCCACTGGGTTTGATGACTCTTAACCTCCTTCCCTCCTTATAAATGTAGTGAAGTCTACTCATTTATTTGAATTTCATCCTCTGCCAGGAACAAGAAAGTTTATATACTGAGTCGCATTGACAGAGTTTTTTTTTCACCAGCCTGAGGAGATAGGTCAGTCCTGTCCCCCCCCCCCCACACACACACTGTTTGACCCAGAGCAGTTTATTTGTTGGCCCTGTTTTCTTCCAGTAGTTTGGGGCAGGGGTTTGACTGGGTGGTGGGGGTGGTCTCTGAGGTCACTCTGATACCCCCTGGTCATGTCCCTTCTTATGGCATGGGCCCTCTTGGATTATTTGCTGTGTGACTGGTGCTTCAACACTTAGGACTGGACAGTTCTGAATGGAGGAAGAGAGCAGATCTGGTTGGATTTTGTGAGGGTCCTATTAACCTTCTTCTTTTTTAGCACACTGATGCTTAGGGTGGCATTTAAGAAAAAGGTCTCAATGAGGGAACTCTGAGAGGGTGCCTGGGTTGGACTCCCTGCCACTCGACTGTGGCCTGCCACCTTGTGAGTAAAACAGAGTAAACATGAACATTTCTTAGGACTCAATTTTGCTGTGCATCACCCATGACTGAGGTACTCTGCATCTTTCATTGGACTTGCTACTTGTTTGTAAGGATTATGTAATGGACTTCTCCCTCACCCTTCTTTACAGTCATGGGAGCTCTGACTCAAATATGTGGAATATCTTTCATCTCTTTAGCATGAGATTTTCCTGTGCTGAGAAACACTGTTAGCCCTGGGGGCCCAGAGGATCCATGCCTTTCCACAAGGCAGTACTTGTCTTGTCTTGGCTAAAGAGCACGATCCCTGACCACTCGGTCTCCATTCCTGGCTACTCATTGCTAAGGCAAGACTGTGCTGGCAGGGGTGGTGGTGGTGTGGCCATTTATGTCCTAGCCTCCATTCAATATTCCATCATTTATTCATCCTCCAGCCCTGAGACCCATGATGCCCTAGCTATCCATGTGACCCTCCCTTTCTCTCTCCCAATCTTCATAGCCGGCATATACTGTCCATCCTTCGGTTGCGCTAGACATCCAAACCTCCATCACTTCCCTTGCTCACTCTGGGGAACTATTCATCCTAGGTGACTTCAATATAAATTGGTTGTCACCTAAAATTACCAAAACTAAAAACGAAATCGGAGCCCTAAACCTCTCCCAACTGATCTTCGAACCCACCCACCAAAACCACAAGACACAGCATAACTCCCTACTCGACTGGGCCTTACCTCCCACCCCCACCGCATCATCACCTCTGGCATCCTTCCTGATGCTCTTAGTGACCATAACCCAATATACATAGCTAGGAAAGCCCACAGAACTAAATCACCACACAAAACCATACAACTATGCTCTTTCAAGTCACTTGAACTTGAACCTCTCCTGAGTAACCTTGCCACTTCTGACTGGTCCCCCCTAATGTCCTTCCCCTCGGTTGATAAGGCCCTTGCCTACTTCAAAGAAATCTTTCTTGCAAACTGGAATGCCTTTGCCCCACTCAAATAAACCAGAGTTAGAAGTAACCACTTAACTTGGATAAGTTCTTAACTTCTGGCCTGCCTCAGGGCTAGAGATCGAGCCTGGAAGCATCATAAAGCTACTCAGCATCCTAGTGACCTTGTGAACTACTGCATGCTCTGAAATGTTTGCACCAGGGCTACAAGGTTATCCAAGTCCGAATATTTCAAATCTGCCTTCATCACCACCATAAATGTCCCTTCAGAGTTCTGGAAGTTGGTCCACACCCTATTTACCCCCTCATCTCACCCACCCCCCCGGCACTTAAAGAACAGTAAATAGCTCACTAGTGTCTGACCCACCAGCTGTAGCTGTGGAATTTAACTCCTACTGTACCTCCTGCACCACTGAGCTACCGAAATCCTCCTCCTACCCATCCCCTCCCCACCCTCTACTGGTGTGCCCCCATCATCACCCTCCCACCTCCCTTTCTCGTTTGCTACTGTAACCCCAAACAATGCCCTAAGTGCCCTTCTCACCATCAACCCTTCTAAAGGTGACTCCCCTGATGGCCTTGACCCAAAACTCCTTTCCCTCTCTACTTCGGCCATTGCCTACCCCCTCTCAATAGTCCTAAATCTCTCATTCTCTACCGCCTCGGTCCTCTCTTCATGGAAACATGCAGTGGTCCTCCCTCTACTCAACGGGGATGACCCCTCATCCCCCAGCAACTATCACCCCATTTCTCTCCTCCCTACCCTTGCTAAGCTTCAAGAACACATTGTTCTCTCCCAACTCACCTCTTTTCTATCTGACACCTCCTTTTTCACCCTTTCCATTCCGGTTTCAGGAAAAACCACTCAACCACCACCTCTATCCTATGGCTCATAGTCTCCATCCTAACCAGGATGGACAATGGCCAAATTGCCTCTGCCATTTTTGTCGACCTGGTCAAGACCTTTGACACTGTCTCTCACTCCCAACTCCTCGACTCTCTCCCGGCAGCTGACCTGTCTCCCTCCACCACAAACTGGTTCAAGGCCTACCTTATTGGCAGAACCCAATCAGTTAAGCTCTTGGAAGCCACTTCCCCTTCCCTCCTGATTAGCACTGGAGTTCCCCAGGGCTCTGTATTAGGGCCCCTCCTATTCTCCATCTTCTTATATGACCCTCCCTCTGATTGCTCCCCATCCTCTGTTATACATACATATGCCGATGATACAGTCCTGTATGCATCTGGCTCCTGTTCTGATGAGGTTACAACCAGCTTACAGCAAGACTTTGACAAGGTTCAGCTCTGGTTTGCTAACCATCAACTTTTCCTCAATGCCAAGAAGACTGTCTCCATGACCTTTGGCACAAGGCAGAGACTCTCAAGGCTTCCCTCCCTACCCATTTTCCACACCTTTGATGGGACTTTACTTGAAGACACATCCTCCTTCAGGTACTTAGGTGTTTGATTGGACCAACACTTAAACTTCTCTGGACGTACTGACACCATCCAGAAAAAACTGCGCCCCAAGCTTGGTGCCCTGTTCAGGAACTGTAGTTGCATTCCTCCTACTGTTAGGTGTGAACTTGTTCAGAAGATGATACTGCCCATTTTTGACTATGTGACATAGTCTATGATGCTGCCCCTAAGTCCTCCCTGCCCAGACTGGACACCCTTTTCAATTCCTTCTGCCGCCTTGCCTTGGGTGCCCCCCATCGCACCCACCACTGCAATCTTTATCGTGACCTATCCTTACCCTCTCTTGCAAATAGGCAGCTTTCCCACTGTGCTAAATTTACCTCCAAGCACTGGTTGGGTGAGCTCCCTTCCTACCTCACCTCCTCCTTTATATTCCCCCCCCATTCCCTTAGATCAACCAACTCTCACGCCCTGGTAGTCCCCTGCAGATCCATCCAAATCAGCCAATCCGGTTAATGTCACTGCCTCCCAAAAATCTGGAATTCCCTCCCCCTCAAATCTGGCATTTATCCTCTGCCTACTCCATCAGCTCTGCCCTCAATAATTACATTTCTCCTAGCTGCTCCTGCCATGTCCCTCCCTAACTCCCTCCTCTAAGCACTGGACAAACCCTACCCCTCTACCATCACCTTCATTTTACCCTGTGCACACCAACCCAAATTCCTAGCTCTCCTCCCCTTCCTCCAAATTGCTCCGCCTTACTGGCCTCCCTGATCTCTCACAGAATATAAGGGGCCCCGAACGGTCTCCATGGGTCCTTCTCCTACCCCCCCCAAAGAGGCTTGTATCTCTCATCTACTCCCTTCCCCCACCATCCTGAAGGGGTCTCTCTGGGACACTTCCTTATCCCCTTCCCTCTGGTCCCACCAGCCCCCTTGCAGGGTTCCACACATCCTGAAGTGGTCTTCAGGGACACGACTTTTCCCCTTCCCCACCCACCTCACCACTGCCTCTCTTTTCTCTCTCTTCCCCCTTTTCTTTCACATAAGCACTTGCTACTTATTAGCCCAGACCTTATTATTGTCCACTCTTTTTACCTATCATGTGCAATACTGTTGTAACACTGTTTGTAACATCTGCCTTACAACTGTATGTTAATGTTGAACTTATAACTCGAATGTTTAATGTTTCATTCCTAATGTACCCCTTCCCCCCAGGTCGCACCAGGAGATGAGTGACTTGTCGCTTAGTGTGCCTTCCTGGTGAAACATTTCAATAAATAAATAAATAAATAAAAACTTGTCCAACTAGAGGCATTGCAAAGGAGTGGCTCTGGACTTATCACTCCCTACCTTGGAAGTTTTGGTATTTCAGACTTTGTGCCTTTACCCTGGGTCTGCCCAGTTGATGATCTGCTAGTATGTGTTCTGTTGCTCATCCCTGGATGGGGTCTATGCTGGTCTTGGTAGGCAGGTAACACTGTTATTGTATTTTGTGCTTGCTACTTCACTACTTGATATTTTCTTTCAGGGAATGGACGTAATACCTCGGGCCAGGCAGCAAGGTAAATTGGGGTTAGGAGATGTATCTGCTGGGGGAAGTTACCCCTTACTCATTCCTGAGAGAGTAAGGGCTCTCTCACTCAGTTCTAATACAGAGAAATATAGAAACATTGAATCTGTTGGCAGAAAAGTACTGTTTGGCCCTCCCACTTTTCCCAGATGGTGCCTGCCTAGTCTCTTTCCACAGACACTTACTGGTCTCTGGTGACCCTCCCTGCTCCCTGCCTGTTTACTAATATTTTCTTACGTCTGTCTCATGCATGCTTGAAGCCCCCTACTGTTTTGCCTCCATCATTTACACTGGCAGTCTGTTCTAGGCATCCACCATTCTTTCTGTGATGTAGTGCTTCCTTACATCCCTCTTAAACTCACCCCCCCTCCAGCTTTGTTAGATGCACTCTGGTCCTGGTGCTCTTTCTCATTTGAAAGCAACTCCCCTCGTGCAAGCTATTCACTCCCATGAGGTACTTGTAGGTCTCTATCATGTTCCCTCTCTCTTTCTTCTTTTCCAGGGTGTACATGTTGAGATTCCTCAGTCTCTTCTTCTAGAGCTTTTGATGCAACCCCTGCACCATTTTAGTTACCATCCTCTGCACTGCCTCCAACCTATCTATGTTAGTTCTGAGATGTGACCTCCAGAACTGGACACAATGCTCCAGGTGGGGTCTCAACAACGAACAATACTGTGGCAACACCATCTCACTCCTTCTGTTGGAAATACCTTTTCCTGTTCATCCCAGCATCCCACTGGCCTTATCTAATGCTTTGTCACACTGCCTGCCACTTTGAGGTCATCAGATGTCCACATAGACTATTTGATAAAAAAACTGAATGCCAGATTAGGAGCACTGTATAGAATTACAAATGAATTCCTGTGGAAGCAAGAAAGCACGTTGTGAATATAATGATACTACCACTGCTTGACTATGGGGACACAGCATATGGAAGAGTGAATGGGAAGGAACTGGGGAAACTAGATGAATATACAATAGATTTGCACGGTTTATACTGGTTGCTCCATGACTAACACATCACTGCCTGCTATATCATACACTGGGCTGGCTAAGCTTGAATGAATGTAGAAACCACATGTTTCCCATTTGATATATCAAACTTTATTAAAGAAAACTCCAACTTATCCTGAAAATTTATTTATTTCAAATTCGTCAGAAGAGGAATAATCTTAGAATGGCAGGAATTATAGGACTTCAAATTCCAGTATTCAAAATGGTTAAATGCAGTTCAAGCATCGCCAGCTCAGGTCCTGGGGTATGGAATAATTTATCACACCGCTGGAAGTTAGACAATAGATGCATATCCTGGAACCAGATAAAATCTTGGTACCTAAATACATCCATCCTTCCTAAAACCTGCTGTGGAAATAATGAAAAGGGCTAACTTGAGTTTTGTCTGGACTTGCATCCTTTACTATATTATATTTTTTGGAAAATATTGTATTGATGAATACATATTAATATCCTACATTTGTATTTAAATGACTGTTGTAACACTGCAAGTGTGATGTATGTATGAAGGACCCCATTGAAAATGAACCTTGGCTCAACTGGGCTAGCCTCTTCTTAACTGATAAGAATAATCAATTACTACTATTACAGTACTACTATCAGATATGATAACCCCAAGGTACATTTTCTGCATCATGACTGTCAGCACCTCCTCTCCATCCTATTTTCAACCATGGTGGGGGTGACTAAAGTACTATCTTTTAATTTTAATGGAAGACATAACCCTGTTAATCATTATCGAATTTTACAGAAGTTTAAAAGAGAGAAACCTAAAACAATTTTTTTTCACAGAAAAAACGCATCTCTCCCTGGAGGAACATGTCAACTTGAAAAGTAAGGTTTTGAATGGGTGCATTTCTCATTACATAAATCTGGTCATCACTGGGGTGTCTTTAAATGCATAGATACATAGATGTTGTCAGCAGATAAGGGCCTTGTGGCCCATCTAGTCTGCCCTATTCCTCTTTCTAATGCTTAAGGTACACCAGATGCTACGTCAAGTTCCCCCCCCTTTCGCCCTAGCTTGATAATTCCCATGTGCCTATCCCATGCATTCTTGAATCCCTGAACCATGGCCACGCCCACCACTTCCTGGGGATGACTGTTCCATCTCTCCACCACCCTTTCAGTGAAGTAGGATTTCCTCAAATTCCCCCAAGGTCTCCCCCTTTTAGTCTCATGCTGTGCCCCCTTGTTCTGCTGTTTCCCTTCATGTGAAAGATGCTCCCCTCTAGTACCCTGTTGATCCCCTTCAGATGATTGAAGGTTTCTATCATGTGCCCCCTCTTTCTACTCTCCTCCACGGAGTACATATTGAGAGCTCTTAGTCTCTCCTCATTCGACTCATGCTGCATCCCACACATTATTTTTGTCACCCTCCTCTGTACTGTCTCCATTCTGTCTATGTCATTTTGGAGATGGGGCCTCCAGAACTGAACACAGTACTCCAGATGAAATCTTACTAGGGAGTTGTATAATGGTACCACCACATCCCTTCTTCTACTTGTTATACCCCTTCCTATGCACGCTAGTATTCTGTTAGCCTTTCCAACTGCTTTGTCACACTGTTTAGCCACTTTGAGGTTGTCTTCTATGATTATCCCTAGATCCCTTTCCTCTTTGGTGGCCTCCAGTGTTACCCTGTCTAGTTCATACTCGACCCTAGGATTTCCTCTCACCAGGTGCATAACCCTGCACTTTTTTGCATTGAAACCCAACTACCATTCCTTGGAACAGATCTCTCCTCATTTTTTCTATACCTTCCTGTGTAGCTACCAAGGTACATAGCTTTGTATCATCCATGAAAAGGCTGACATTCCCTTCTAGACCCTCTGCAATATCGCTTATGAAGACATTAAAGAGTACTGGTCCCAGCACTGATCCCTTGGGTATGCCACTTGTTACCTGTCCCTCCTGTGAGCTAACCCATTTACCACCACTCTTTGTGTCCTGTTACTCAAACCAGTTTCTAATCCACATGACTACCTCTGTCCCCACCCCCAGATTTGCCAGCTTGTGAATTAGTCTCCTGTGTGGGACTGTGCTGAAGGCCTTCCTGAAGTCCAGATAGGTCACATCTAATGCTCTACCCTGGTCTATTTCCTTCGTCACCCACTCAAAGAAATCAATGAAGTTGGTCTGGCATGACCTCCCTGCTGTGAATCCATGTTGCTGTGGGTCCAGCAGTCCCTTTGTCTTTAGGTACTCCACCAGCCTTTTCTTAAGCAGGGTTTCTATCAGTTTACCTACTATCAAAGTCAAACTGACAGGGCGGTAGTTTCCTGCCTCCTTCTTGCTACCACTTTTGTGCAGGGGTACCACTTGTGCCCTCCTCCACTCCTCTGGAACCACACCTCATGGCAAGGGGAGTTCCCTTCCATCTTGATTCCAACTTTCTGAATCCAGAGGGCCATTTTGTTATTCTAGTGGGCTCCCACAACAGTCAGCAAGTAACATTGGCTAATGTATACTTTCCTCCTGGGACAGTTAAAAAACCTTGTCAGGCATTTTTTTTCCACATAGGTGTTTCTTTCCCCCGTCAGTGGGTCATGGTTACTTGTCTGCCAGCCTACCGGACTCCGGGGTTGTTCAGGAACTTAGAACACTATGTTTGTCCTGGCAGTCCCCCCGGAGGTAGACCAGAGGCTTCATCCTGCTGCGATTCCCATCATTTTCCACATTTTCTCCCATTAGCCTGGGGCCCCAGACAGAGAGGTGCATGTGCATGGAGGCGCTCATGTGCCCTCTTGCTTTGGTGATGGCCCCTTCCTCCCACCTCATTGGCCTAGCGCTTGGCTCTCTCAGCTTGTGCTGCCCCCTGGCCTCCACCGTGAGGCAGCCAAGAGCCAAGGGAAGCCTGAAACCCTCCCCAGAGAGAAGAACTGCTTAGCGGCAGCTCAATCCTTCACCACTCCCCCCCCAGACTACATACATAGACACACAGACAGTGTCAGCAGATAAGGGCCTATGACCCACCCAGTCTGCCCCATTTGAGCTTGTAAGTTCACTTTATGTTTTCCTAGAAGTGTGTTGCCCCTTAACCCTGACCTCCAGAATTCCCTTATGTCTATCCTATGCATTCTTAAATCCCGTGATTGTTTCAGCCCCCACCACTTCCTCTGGCAGGGTGTTCCACTTGTCCACCACCTGTTCTGTGAAGAAATTCTTCCTCACGTTTCCTCCGAATCGTCCCTCCTCCAACTTCATCCCATGCCCTCTAGTCCTGGAACATCTTTTTCGCTTAAAAATAGTGTATTCCTGCACCCTGTTCCTCCCTGTAAGATACTTGTATGTCTCTATCATATCCCTTCTCTCCCTCCTCTCCTCCAGGGAGTACATATTCAATTCCTTCAACCTGTCCTCATAGGACTTGTGATGCACTCCATGTACTATCTTTGTTGCCTTCCTCTGAACCTTCTCTACCCTGTCTATATCCTTATGTAAGTAAGATCTCCAGAACTGTACACTGTACTCCAGGTGGGGCCTCTCTAGTGTCTTGTATAGTGGAATTATGACCTCCCTTTTCCTGCTTGTGATGCCCCTGCCTCTGCATCCCAGCATCCTATTTGCTTTACCTGCTGTCTTGTCACACTGTTCTCCTACCTTGAGGTCATCAGAGATGATAACCCCAAGATCCCTTTCCTGCTTGGTGCATGCTATATCCTCACCCCCAACTGATATATTGTGCCGGGTTTTTGTGCTCTATATGCATTATCTTGCACTTCTTTGTATTGAATTTCAACTGCCAAACCTTTGACCATTCTTCAAGTTTCCTGCAGGTCCTTCCTCATTCTGTCTGCACCCTCTGGTGTGTCTACTCTGTTATAGAGCTTTGTGTCATCCATGAACAGGGAAATTCTGCCTCCTGGGTCCTGTGCAATGTCGCTGATGAAGACGTTGACTAGACTGGTCCCAGCACTGATCCCTGTGGTACTCCACTGGTCACTCTTCCTCTGTGGAGTGACAGCTACTTACCACCACCCTCTGTGTCCTGCCACCCAGACAGTTACCTACCCACCACACTACTGTCCTGCCCACACCCATATTCCCAGTTTGTGTAATAGTCTTCTATGTGGCACTGTGTCAAAGGCCTTGCTGAAGTCCAGATAAGCCATGTCCACTGCCCTCCCTGATCCACCTCCCTAGTCACCCAGTCAAAAAATTCAATGAGGTTGGTCTGACATTACTTCCCCCTGGTGAAGCCATGCTGCCTTGGGTCCTGTAGTCCATTGACAACCAGATGTTCCACCAATCTCTCCTTCAGTAGTGCTTCCATGATCTTCCCCACTACCGAGGTAAGGCTGACTGGTCTGTAGTTCCCCACTTCCTCTTTGTTCCCACTTTCGTATAAAGGGAACACATCTGCTGTCCTCCAGTCTTTGGGTACCTCCCCTGTTTCCAGTGATTGGTTAAACAGGATTGCCAGAGGTTCAGCCACCACTAACGGCCCATGCTCGTTCCTAAACATGGGATGCCTGCACAGTGAGAGGTAAGGCATTCAGCACCTCAGTCCTCTGCACCACTGGGCCTGCCCTTCAGGTATTTTTTAATAATTTGACACCAGTAATGAAAAGTCAAGTTACTCATGGGAGGGAATTTGAACCTTATCTTTAAGGCAGATTTTGATGGCTTTGAACTTAAGCAGTTTTGTCTTTCCCCTGTCCAGAAATATGTAACAGCCACACTAACAGACTTGGGCATCTTAAATACCTTGTGACACCTCCATTCAGCGAAAAGGGAATACACTTACTTTCTGGCTCAGCATCATGGTTATGCCCAAATGGATTACATGTTTACCACTGCTGAGCACATCAATATGCTGCAGGACAGAACCCATGGAGTAATCCAGCTCTCTGACCTTACTCTGGTGATGGCTTTGTTTCACCTTGGCAACTGAGGTGAAACACTCACAGAAGATTCCATTTGTTTTTTTTGCGAAAAGGCACCTTGTTAGCTCTCATAGAGGAGCACATTCCTCAAATCCTTCAAAGTAATTCCATCCAGGATGACTCACCTGAAATACTGTGGAATACTCTGAAGTCAATGCTTCAGGGTGAGCTTATTGCCTATATACCCCAGCACAATAGGGAGAGGAAGGCAAAACTACAAATCTTGGGCTGGCCCGGTGGCACTGAGGGCTGAAGCACTGGACACCACACCTCACGCCACGCTGGCGACCAGGGTTTGGAAACGAGCCCGGGATGTCAGAAGTCGGCAGGGGAAGGAGAGGATTGAGCATCTGGAGGACAGCTCTCCTCTCCTGGGTGGGAGGGGGATCCATACTCGGTGCCTGACTGGTCCCTGGCAGAAGCCAGGGGCATGACAGGCACAGAGTTGACGTTGGGGATGGGGAATGGTGATGCCAGCAGCAATGCCTTGGCGTAAGGGCGTGCCACTCCTCCTTAGAAAAAGTGCAAAAATGCCTGTGGATGCCAGGAAGACAGAGCACCTCAAGTGTGCCCCGATATGCCTGAGCCTGCTTGACTACCCCCAATCCGATACCACTTACAGTATCGGGGTGCCTTCCACCCCACCTTGGCCTCACTCGGAGGGGGAAGCCACAGCTACATGGGGACCGGGTGGTAAGTATCGGGCAGGGCAAGTGAGGCAAGGGGATGACTCCTTGGTGCTCCCAAAGGGTCAGGGTCTGCAGGATGTAGGAGGGCTAAATAGAGATTTCAAAAAAAAAAAAATACAAATCTTGCAGAAGGACCTCCCACACTTCAGCTGTTCCATAAGCAGGGCAACATATCAGTTCTCCATCCGATGCATCTCCTGAAAAGTACAATTCAGGAGATAGTAGACTGTCAGGTTCAATGAGCCTTATTTTATTTGAAACATACTACTATGAGGTGGGTGTATGAGGCGCCCAGAATTTGGCTTGTCAGTTGTGAGTCTCTAAATGCCAAGCCTTCATCACCCAAATGCAGAACCCTCAATATCATTGTTTGATGTGCCATGACAGTGATATACAATGGATTATGATGCACTTTTACTCACAACTTTATAGGGTAGACACCGGTACCCTGTGGAACAGATTGCCACCTATCTGCATTCACCTCCATTGACATCTCTAATGGAGGTTCAGTCCGGGGAATTGAGGTTCTTTTGGCCATCTCTGCATATAACATTGGGAAATGTCTGGGGCTGGGTGGCTGTCCTATGAAATTTTTCAAAAAAATCACGGAGCACCTGCTCCCTCCACTAGTGCAAATCTATAGATCACTGCAGGTGGGTGACACCCCCTCCTCCCTCTTGAATGTTTGCCATATTATCTGCTATTTTAGAATTGTGGGAGGATCTATGCTACCCCCATCATACTGGCCCATCTCTATACTTAACTGTGACTACAAGATCTTTATGCCAGTATGAGCTATTCACATCGAGGGCCTTCTTCCATCATTGCTGAACATGGACCATGTGGGCTTTGTTAGAAGGCATTAGGCACATGATAAGGTGTGTTGTGCTCATCTGTTACTTGATTGTTTCCCAGTGCTTCATCCCCCTAGTCCTGGCCAGTCTTGATGAAGAGAAGGCCTTGGGAAGGGTCTCTTGGCCCTTTCTTTGAAAGACTCTGTGGCATTTTGGTTTCCCTGTGACTTTTATAGATGTGCTACGGGGTTTATGCCATGCCCCAAGAGTCTTTCTATAGCTTAATGGCTCCCTCCTCTTCCCATCTAGTTGGAACGAGCCCCATCATAAGGGCTGCCCACTGTCTCCACTGCTCTTTGCCCTGTACATTGAGACCCTGGCAACAAGAGTCCATGTGGATGGGATAGGATGCCTGGAATATGGAACAGTAATTTTCTTGGATGATATTTTACTTACGTAATTTCCTATGACCCTTCCCTCTCTCCTGAAAGTATGGGGTTTGCTTGTACAATATGAAACTCTGGCAGGCTTCAAACTCAATCACAATAAGACAAAGGTAATTGCTTATAAGTACACTCCTGACAGAGACACCAGGGAAAGATTCTGGTTTACGGGGACCCGAGAAGCCCTTAAATATCTACAGTAGGCATGCAAATTACAAAATACCTTGGTCACCTCACACTGTTACTCTACAATCCTTTGAACACAGCAGTAACTGATGACCTTCTCCATTTGGTCCTATCTCAGTCTTAGCTTTTTCTACAGAATTGAAATAGTTCGCTAAAATATTCTGACAAGAATCTTTCATGTTTTTGCAGACCCTTCTGATGCTGTCCCATAATATCTCTTTCCAATCTTGTAATAGATTAATTTCTCAATTTATATAGCAAGAGAGCCATCCAAGAATTTATTTGTCTCTCTTTCAGTTACCATGGGAAAAGGGGGACTAACTTACCCAATCTCAAGTTATATGCCTAAGAAGCACACATGAGACTTATTGGTTTCTGGATCACTGAAAACTCTCATGCCTATGTGAATAATTGAATTTGCACTTAATGATCTCTATGTGGTCAACCACATTTTATATGCCCAGCCAGCTGGATATCTTCCTTTCCCCAGATTCCAAACTTACACAGCCATCACCTTGAGAGTTTGGCATACTGTTCAGAGGGCATCCTCCACAGCAGACTTTAGTGTCCAGGTGATGGCTCCTCTGAGGGATGAACCTACCCCCTGAATGTGGAAGACCCCTTTTTAAAGTACTGGTAGAGGAGACGTCTTATCTATCTTCAAAGGTTCTTAGATTCCGAAGGTATTTTAGCTTTTCAGGCTCTCTACAGACTTAATGTCAGATATCACAGTCAAATTACTTTAGATACCTCCAGTTCCAATCTTATTTACTTTATGTAGTCTGGTTCCAAAGGTGCAGCAACTGCTGGAAAAACTGAACACCCTCTTGGAACTGATCATAAGCCATCAACATGGTGGTGGGGGGTGCCACTTGCTGGGGTTTCTATATGTGGGTCTTATAGGGCTGTCAACTGACTCAACCAATTCAGTTCTTAGGAAGTGGAATGAGGAACATCAGTCCACCCTTTATCTTGATCTCTAGCTAATATTTGTGCTGCTGGCATATAAACTTACCATGGCACCCTATTCCAGCAATACAGTCCAAATGTATGGGAAGGGTTTGGGTGTCTTTTGGAAGGGCTGAGGCAATCGGATGGTAGATCACTTTTACTGCATATGGTACCCACTGTAAATGAGCTTCACCACTCAGTTGGGTTTGTGTGACCATGTTCATGTCTTGTCACATCTTGTTAACATGAATAAAATTTTACTGACTGATTGATTGATTGATTGATCACTCTCATATATTCAGGAGCTGTCCCTTTATCTCTTCATACTGGCAACAGATAGGGTCTGTGACAGAAAAAATCTTTGAGGCACCTAGTTTGGTAACACCAAAATGAGTACTGTTATTGATCCCATGCTTGATTTGTAAAGTAAGAGGGCATCAGCTCAAGTTCCTGCTGATTTTATTGGCAGGTGCAAAGAAAGTGCTCACTAGACTGTAGCTAACATTGAAACAACCTTCCTTGGAATAATGGTACAGAATAATGGACTCTATCTGCCATTTGGAAAGACAGATTTATCAGTTCCCCATTCTAGCTACCATTTGGAAAGGCAGACTCATCAATTTCTCAATCGCTCACCTGTATTTGATGAAATATGAGGTACTGTAGATGGGTGTTGCATAAATTAAAGACTGACTCAATGTTTGTTCCTTAAAAACCTTTATTGTTTACTATCATCACCTCCACATTATATTTATCATGTAATTTTGATGGCAAATGTTGGTCTGGATTACCAACTGGTTTTTAATGCTCTTTTTTTATTGCCAACTACCTACTGTATTTACTGCTGTATATTTTTTTCTGTAATAGCTGTTTCTGTTTTCCTACTTTATCCTTGTATTTGTCCTCAATAATAAAAAAAAATCAATTAGAAGAACTTTGGCATTTATTTCTTTAATGAGGTTCCTACCAGTGCAATATTCCAATGCCCAGTGTTAGTGGGTGTTTTTCAAGTTTGCCAGCTTTGATTGAACTATGTCCATTTTGTCTGGCATTTTTGTTCTTTGGAGCATGCTTGCCAGTGCCAGTTTTGCATGTCCATGCTCAGTATTAGTCAGGCTTTGTCAATTTTGCCTGCCCTTACCAATATACACAGATCATTTTATAGGTACTGTTTTCTTTAGTCTGCTGTATGCCAGTGCTAGTTTTGCATTTCCAGTTGCTGTGGGGCACTTTTACAGCCCTTACTAAAATTAAACAAACAAAAAAAAAACACAACAACAACAAAAAAGCATTAAAATGGAATGCATAGGAGACATAAGTTACAGTTAGTCATGAGCCAGGGTGCTTGCTCAAAATCTACAGAAACTGTTCTATCACTTTCATCATCAGTTGCATACCCCACAACAGTGGACAATTCCTCTGTCACTAGAACAGTGCAAGATGTAAGCCACATAGCTGGAATAACACACAGTACTACTCGGAGGGTTATTACCCTTGCTATGGTGGTGAAACAGTTGCTGCATAGACACATAAGGAGTTTTGAAATGAGTGGGTGGGGAGCAGAGGGAGGAGGAGAAGGATGTGGAGTAAGAGGAAGGAAACCAAGACACATATGCAGATTATGTAGAAGGATCACCAGCCATCAGTGGCAGTGGCAGTTCAGGGACGGAGGAGTAGGATGAATGAGAAACAAGGGTCTGAAAGAGTCAGAAAAAAAAAGAAAAGGAATTCTCAGAAAAGGATAATCTGGACAGCAAAATCAGTAAGACTGAAAGAAGAGAATCAGAAGAGAAAGAGAAAAGTCACAGCTATTCCATTATAGTATGACAGAGTGGAGGTGGTAACGCTATTGTAGTGGAGGATAACCATCCTCCATGCAAAAATAAATTAATAATAGTAAGGCAAAAACTAAAATCACTGATGTGGGATTTTTTTATTAAATTTCAAATGAGTGGGACAGACTCATACTCTAAATCTTGTGTAAGGACAAGATGAATTGTGGGAAGGATGGCTCTTGTCTGGAGACATCAACTGCAGCATCAACTGAAGAAGAGGCATCCATTTGAGTATCAAAAGACAACCAAGTAGATGGAGATTGTTGACTCAATAGATAGTAATTATGATAGGGATCCTCTGGAGGAATCTCTGAAGAGGGTCAAGGATGAGGAAAGTCGTCCTTTCTCTGTTAGAACAATCATCATACGGCTATTATACATTACTTTTATATATTGATAGGCAAACTACCTCCTCACTGAGTGGTTCTATCTACCTGCACCTCCTGGGCAAATTTGGCATACTGACATCTCCAAAAGCAAGTAACTTGTTCAAATACCTTGAGAGGACACAGAAGTACAAATCTACAGTAACTGGTATGAGGTCAAGCAAATAATGGAAGCACTTTCTGAGGTGCTAGCAATCAATTTGCTTTCTTATGTATTTGCCATGAATGAAGATTTAATGGTCCTGATGGAGCACTCTTTGATGAGTTGCAAACTCCTCAACTACACATATTTACACACCATAGCCATCCCAGCGCAGCACAAGGCTATCTGATAGAGTGTATCAAATGCTCTGAAAACATCAGTTGCTGATACTTCATGTAACCACTGATTGACATGTGATTCAATGGCCACTCAACTGATTGCATGATAGTGACTGTCTGTTAACTGACTTTCACTCTTTTTGTCTTCTCCCCTCCCTTGGTAATGAAGGAGGCAGAAATAGCATATAACCATCCTGCTTTGATGCCTATCAGTAGGATGCATTGTGCTATGGGTTTGACAAAGTCCTTGTGGGGATTTTTAAAGGTTTATTGGGACTTCAGCTGTTCCCAATTCCCATGCCATTATATTAGAGCACCTAAAAAGTGATCTAACTACTGACTATAACTTGCACCACTGAAACAAATGCATGCATCAATTTATGATGCATTCACTCATTTTGTAGTATAAATGCTGTAAGGTTGTTGCAATGAATTAGAATATTTGTGAATAAGATCCAAACATTTTAACATTTTGCATGATGCAGCTGTGCCCAAAACTGGCAACTGGCCTGCATAATGCCTTTTGAAAATCTCCCCTCATATTTTGAAAACCTGCTAGATAGTCTTTAAAGACCGTTTAGTGAGTATCCGAAACCTAAGTCCCTCACACCAAGTTCTGTATTTTTAGACTAATGCATCAAACATGGGAAGGCCAAACAGTGCCATGGCTGCATGAAAAATACTCTGGAGCAAAAATTACTGAATGTTCAAAGTCCACAATTGGATCAGTAAATAACAACCAGAGCCCCTGCCAGAGCCCATTGCAGGGAGTGTACTAGGCACAAAGATAGAAAAGGTGACAGGAATGTCTTCTTGAATCTGCACTCTCCCCTACAGTAAAACTGATAGCTAGCACCAGCGGGGATTAGCTGGCTCACAGGATCAGTTGGCTCTTCAGTAATTTTTGCTGCAGATTATTTTTCATGCAGTCATTGCACTGTCTGGCCTTGCAGGCCTATGTAGCACTCTACCATTAAGTACCTGAGACCTGCCATACATACCTTATGAATTTTTTAGACTTATTTATTTATTTTTAATTATTTTTTGTGCATTTTTTTAAATGCGTGATATTTACTTAGAATGTATTTTTTGCACTAGCCTTTGTTTGGATGTTCACAACACTCCGTTGCCATTTTCCTTAGTACTTTTCTTTCTCTTACTGGCCACTTCCAATGAGTGGGCCAGGTGACTCTAGGAGTGGTATTTAAGGAGGAGCTCCATTCCAATGACCTGCTCACTGACAAAGCTCTACTGAGCAAACAAAGTGCCAGAGCATTTTAACCTGTGGTAGCTGGCTTTAAGGCACTATGAGTTTGCATAAACTTTTTTTTCAAAGCAGCTTGTCCAAATAAACTGACCTTTTGGATGTCTATATCTTGACTCTTCAGCTGTTTTCCATATAACAGTGCTTTTTATGATGTGCAGTACTTGCTTGCTGTGAGTAATCAAACCTAGTCAGTAATTATGAAATTATGCCTAACATAAAGAGCAAACATATTTCTGTGTGTGCTATTTCTATTGCTTTCACTCTGAAAAATATATCTAAAATGGTGGTCTTTGCCTGCCATTTTGTGAAGCCAGCAATGTTTTGAACCTTTTGAAGGAGGCCAGTAACTGTTGTAACAGCATCTACTGGTTCATCACCACCAGCTGGTGAAGGTGCAGTTTTATTTAATAATCACACAACATTTTGGGGAAGAGCTTTTTAATGAAACATTTAACTTCAGAAAATGTGTTAACAATCCTTTCCTGCAGATTCTCATAAATTGAGTGGTGCCTACAAGAACTTTCATGTGTGGAAAGGGTTTGGCGTAGTCAGAAAGATAACTAATCATTAGTATGGGTTCGTTTTGGAGTAGTTCCATTTGCATAACCTTTTTCCTAGGATGAATCCACAAGAACAGGATAGACACCCATGTTATAGGCAAATCAAGCCAGATTTATTGTACAACCTTTGTGAGTCCTTGCAGAGTCAGTACAGCTGCCCATCTACAGATCCTGGCTCCCTAATGTGATATTTTGATGCAGTTGCCACCTCAGAATTAAGTATGTGTGGGTGATCACCTTAACGTTCACTTCTGCCCATTCTGCTCTCCCTCTCTTTAGGCCTATTCACACTGCTACATTTGCACCACAGCAGCCTGAGTGCTCAGGCTGCTGTGGTGCAAATGTGGCAGTGTGGACTCCTACATGAATATGGTAAGTCATTTGCATCTCCTCTTCTTTTTTTTATTTAATAAACTTTTATTCATTTTAAATGCTTAACAACATACAAATACAGACAACATGACGGTGCTATGTAAGAAACATCTGGTAATAAACAGTTACATTACTATTGCATTCAGAAAGAGAAGATAATTGCTTATCAAAGCAGATTATAATGTGCTTAAATTGTCTGTAACCCCCCTTCCCCCTTATCCTCCCCCCCCCAACCCCGGTCTGCCACCTGGTTTTATAGTAAAGACAAAAAGGAAACAGAGAAATGAGAATATAAGTTAGAAGTGCTGGCTACGAAGGTATACCTAATAGATATAACCATCTTTTAGAACCACCGTAAAGGTAAGTATGGATTAGATTTATTGTACCGATATAAGAGTTTGGAGTGTTTCCCATCTTTGCTTGTATGCTCTTAATCTATTCTTGGTTCCTGCCAGTATAAGTTCTGCCTGTAAGGCAAAGATAAGTTCTTTGAACCTCTCTAAATAAAGGGGAGTAGATGAATCTAGCCAATGTCGTAATATTATTTTCTTGGCACAAGCAGTAATTAAGGCCATATGGGCTTTCTTCTGTGACCCCTGAATCTGCCTATAATCCCCCAGAATACAAATTTCCAGAATAAATTTGTCAGCAACCATAAGTAGTGGGTTGAGATGATTTTGAATCTCCCTCCAAAAGGAGTTAATAGTATTACAGGCCCAAAGCATATGAAATAAATCGGCTGGTACATGTTGACATTTTGGACATCGGCTGGAGGATATAGCCCCCATTTGATGAAGTTGGACTGGTATGCAATACAAATTATGGTTAATTAAGTATTGCATTATTTTGTACCTATCCCATTTGATGTATTTATATAGGTATTTCCAGATCCATTCCACTGGGGTGTCAAACAGACGAGGCATACTGATGAGTCCTAGTAGGACGAAACACGTGTCTATGTTTTCTGTTAGCACCCTTTGCAAACTGTGTGAGAGGCCTTTCGGCACCATGCAATTCTGCTTAAAGTTGGACCAGCATAACATTCTGTGGTGATTTGCATATGCAGCTCATAATGCTTTGCATTGTGTGGGCATGTGTGATTTGGTATTTACAGATGTTGGGCCAGTTCCTAGAGGAGGAATGCGGTGGTAAAATATTGTCCCATCAATAAGATCTTTGACCTTCTAGGTTAACTATTTCTTTTAGTAGAAATTTATATGAATAGGATATAATGTGAGATGTAGGGATAGATTCTACAGATGGGAGAATGGCTGACATAAGGGGACTTTTCCATATACCCGACCCAATGCATCTCCTCTTCTTGAGCTGCAGCAGAGTAAGGCATGTGTTTCAGAGTGAGTGGTATACTCAGTTAAGTGGACAGGCTGCATTGCTTGCTCCAACTGAAAGACTGTAGTCCCTTAACAGAACCGAGGGTGGATACCCTGCAGCATGTCCAGTGCAGTTCTCCTACTGCTACCTTCTATGCTGACTGCCCTCTCCACCTTATTTTGACAGTCTCCAGGACACTCAGCTATGCACATTAAATATATCTTCAGTTCTGATAGCACTCTTGTATCAGAGGGAGGGGGACTGGGCTAGAGCAACTGCCGGTTGGGTGGTAGGTATGTGATGAGAGCATGCAACGTGGAGCCCCACCTCCTTGAACTCAAAGCCCTTCTCAGTGCAGCTTCCATTGGTGCTGAGAGGGGTTGTGCAGATATAATGTGATACAGAGCAGAAGCTTGAAGCAGGACTGGGAGCAGACGCAGGTATCAGTGCAGCGGCTGTGTAAACACAGCTTTTGCTTCATTACTCTGCCTGTCTGCTAATCTTATAGCACACTATGCACAACAAGAAGCAAAAACTAACACCCAGGGGGATGGCTAAATCTGACTAGTAACTGACAGCACTAATTTAGATATTTACTAAAACAAAAAGTTTCAAGCCTACTTGTCTTTATGGTGGCACTCACACTTAACTTTAATGTTTTCTAGATTTTTTATTTTGTCCCATTCATCTTCCAGATATTTTCACATAACCTAGTATGTCTTTTAGGGTTTGTTTCCATATATCTGATGGCTAACAACTGGCACACCACAGTTGCTGGGTTTGTGGCAACACAGTCTGTTGTCATAGAAAGCAGTTTGAGGCCCTCATAAATAAACTTGGGGAATGACAATTAGAATATAAAAGCACATCCTCTAGTCAGCTGTAAAAGCTGGATAGTTTAGTTACTGTAAACACACATAATTAGTAAAACACTTCTAAAGTTAAGAGCCCCCTAGAACCTGGCCCATTTTAAGATTTAGAACCCAAAAGAACCTTCTCTTAAAACAATGGAAATGGTTAGAATTTCAAAAGCATAATTTGCATATAAGAAATACATAAAAGTTACTACTTTTAGTTTGCCAAGGCTGATTAGATTTGTTTATGAACATACAGCACTAGGTAGAACTGCTTCAAAAGAATAATTTGCATATAATACACAAAAGTTACTGATTTTTAGTTGTCGTAGCTGAATAAATTTGTTTATGAAAGTACTGTACTAAGTAGAATTGCTTCTAAAATAAAAACCTCCGAGCATCTGTCTGTATCTAAAATTTAGACCCAAATGTAACAGCCCTTAAAGAACATAAACCACAGACAATTAATATGGAAATGTATGCAAATTACTGTGTTCAAAGAGAGGTTCAAAATCAAGAATTAATTAGAATAACCCCTTCCTGCACCTGTTTATACAGTAAGAAACCAGCTTTCTGCAATTTGGTGAGTTTGCTGTTTATTTGAATGCAGCTCCTTTGGTGTGCAGATATCATACAAAAAAATCCAGATGGGGTATCATGGGATTTTTATGTAGGCAAGCAGGTTCCAAACTTTAAGTAGTCACTTGTCAGAATACAAAAAAGTTGAATGAAACATGGGGGCAGGAAACATGGAATGAATCTTACATAAAATTGCAGGAGACAAGTTGTCAAAATAGAAGATTTCCCTCCTGCCTGCAAAATGTTATTTATTTTAGCTTTTTTTTTGATCGGGTAGGTGCACTAGACAATAAATGTTTTTTTTAGGTATAACCCAGAGGGTGAAGTAAGTGGTAAATTCGAATGCAGCTGCTTTCTGGTTATAGCTCAGTTGTCATAAGACATGAGCTGAAGCACAGTATTGGCATGCATGGGGGCTTACACCAGCTGAAGCCAATTGCAGTTATATAATTTGTATGCAGATCAAGTAAATTTATCATATGTACTCATTAATAACTAAGTGTGCTAACAGAAGCCTAATCATGCCTTTACATAACTGTTAAAGGTATTGCTACAGTACTTTATATTGAAATAGTATTGTGTTAAAGACATCAGTGTGGCATACCCCTAATGGATACAATCTAATGTTTTAAACTTATGGAAAGGTAACAGACTCAGTTTTTCATCATTATACTACATTTGATTCTAACATTGACACATATGGAAACAACAGTATGTGAATCAACGCTGCTTAATATGACAATAGCAATGACTAGAACTCAGATGAGGATGCCAGTAACATGAGGGAAAGCTGCAATGGTGACAGGAGGCATTGTTGGGGACAGAAAGGGGACTGACAAGATCAACTCACAGATTGACAGTATCAAGTGTTCTGACAAGAAATACAAATACTTTCACCTTACCAAAAGTTATAAACTATGCACCAAAAGTGAAAGACTTTAATGTTTTCTAGATTTTTTATTTTGTCCCATTCATCTTCCAGATATTTTCTCATAACCTAGTATGTCTTTTAGGGTTTGTTTCCATATATCTGACTGCTAACAACTGGCACACCACAGTTGCTGGGTTTGTGGCAACACAGTCTGTTGTCATAGAAAGCAGTTTGAGGCCCTCTTAAATAAACATGCCAGTTTGTACTTCTTAATAGAAATCAGCTGTATCATACTACATACTGCATACAGGCCACTCCAAGATACCGAAAGCTGGCACTCCGAGATGGCCATCTCTTGACTAGAGGGTCACAGGATGAACCTTGTAGCTTTTCATATATACAGTACTCTATATGATCCAGACCCAGCAGGGTCACAAATGCTACTGTACTTTATACTTCTCTACAAGTAAATGGAATTTTTGAGATGTCTTTTGGCTAAGCAAGAATGTCATCTCAAGACATCTTTGCATTTGAGAACTGAAAAGTGAATCTGAGCAGTTGTAGAAGCAAATAGTGGTCTGCTGTCACTGAACCATTGATTAGAGTGTGAATGGGATGGCGGAACCCCATGTGGTCCACCATCATCAAGGTAAGGAGTAGCATATGTTCGGGATGGCAGGACCTCATGTGGTCCACCATTGCCAAGTAAAGAAGGTCTGAGGTAAGGAGGATGAGATCCCCCACATGAATCTGCTGGTAGTAAATAGGAGGGCATAAAACTATATGTAGGCCCTGTCATAGGGCATGTATAGTTGGGATGGCGGGACCCCACATGGTCTACCATTGCTGTAGTATAGCACTATGTAGGGTAGGGATGATAGGACCCCCTTGATCTGAATGTCAAGTAATAGCATATAGTTACAAGGCAATAAGGACAAGATCCCGAGAAAGTTCATCAGCAGATGTGGATGGTATGAGGATAGAATGATGCCTCTTCATGGGGAGTGGACAGGTGGGATGACGGACTCCAGCAGTGGCAGGACATTGAAATGAGAGGTAGAAATGGAGAAGCAGACCTCAGACAATGGTGGAATGGAAGATGGCCTTGATGTACCTGAGAACATGTCCACAGCGTGATTCGCAAGGTATCATTAGTTGTGGAGAGGTACTAGCAGAACAAGCAACAATTAAAATTCTACTTGGGGCACAGACTCCTTGAGGATTGTGACAGCTTGTACTAACATACGCTGCATGAAATAAACCTTAACTGACTAATACCTTAGACAATGGTAGGAGTAGCTCTGAGTGCATGTTACAACACAAATGGATAACATTATAGAGGGGCGCTCATGTAAACCATAGAGAACAAGCAGTGACCTAATTCATTGCTAACCACTTTACCAAGCCTACCACACTTTGGCAGGACTGAAAGATCTCCACTGAATATGATGGTATGTGGCTGCTGTAGATGCAGATGAATAATTAATTGTTTTAAACAGCAAACTTAGCTCCCTTCTTTAAATAAGCAGTCAATTGGATAGCAGGAGAGTTAATTGTGGTGCAGTCACATAACAGGTTAAAACGCTTGTAAATATAGTTCTTCATTGTCTAAATAATGTCTGATGTGTGGTTTTTCAATCGCTTCAGTGAGTCTTGTAAAGGGACAACATAATATACATAAATGGGAACTCTGTTTCTTGACACTAATATTTGCAGACTCCGTCTGTCTTTGTATACCTCCATATACAAGCCAATTAAAATAAAGTATAATTAGCTAGCTCAGACTCTATTCCTTTGTTATGTTTGAAAGGAAAAAGATTTATTTTTATATGAGAGCAAGATCCTTCTAGGATGGGGCAGGAAACTGAATAGTTTCAGCTGTAGTGCAGAGTGAGCCCCACAGGAAAAGGTTGTGAGATTCGCAGTGCAGTTTAAGGAGCAGAGCCCATACCATCAGTGTGGTTGGTTGTCTTTGGGAAACTGAAGACAGCCTGCTGTCTGAGCCAGTCCTGAATGTCAAAGTAAACAGGTCCTGGATGTATATTGACTCTTAAGGATCAGTTGTCCGAGTGAAGTTGGAGATCCTAGCGTAAAGCTCGTATGGTCCGATGAAAGGAGGGGGCATGTATTCCAAGGTAGCTGGCTGGAAGGGCGATGCAGCTGGAGGAAATCTGGTCAAAGAGCACAGGGAAGAAGCAAGCAAGGAGTGGCATAATGAAGGCCAGTCTGTAAAGCCACAGGAGAGGCGAGATGATCCAGGTGGAGAAACGCAGGGAGCAGTGTTGGCGAGGAAATTGAAGCAGTCCAGAGGGTGCGTGAAGGTGACGTGGTGGCAGACAAGGAGAAAAGCCCAAAAAGAAAACAGGAAAACAAGGAGAAGGAAGATAGGGGGCAGAAGACTGGGGAGGGGAGGCAAAAGAACCAGGGAGCACAATAAGGGGAAAGAACGTGGGGTGGAGGGGGCAACAAACAGAAAGCAAGGAGAGGAAAGAAGGCCACACCAACCAGCTATACAGTCACTGCCGAAACGCTTGAAGCAGAGCGAGTGGGGGCCTGAAGTTTAAATAGGGAATGTGGGAGGAGCTAATCCCCCGTTGAACTTCAGGCTGCAAGCCTCCCAACTAAATATATTATACTGGTGCAGTAGCGCCAGTATAGTTAGGGTTAGTGTGAGCATGTAATGTTAAAGACCAATTTTTGTAGGATAACAACTTTGTCCAGGTTCAACAGATCTGCTTGAAATTTTGCATGCATCATTGGAAGGGATAGGTCTATCGATGTTCCAAATTTGGCATGAATCCCTTGCGTGGTTTGGGAGATACAGCATGTTACAAAATAAGAGATTTTTCTGTTTTAGTTTTCGCTGTTTTTTTTTGTCAACCTGCATCTCACAATCAGCTGTAGCTACAGGCATGACATTTTCAGGGTAGAACAATTTGGTCTCACAGATGTGCCTTTTGAAGTTTGAAGGCTTGGTAAAAAAATATGAATCCATTCAAAAGATATTAATACTTGTTTTCCCCATTATTTCCTATGGGCAAACAATAGATGTCCCTGTCAGCATAGGATTGCTCTGACTTAGAATTTTATGCCGAAGTTCAGCAATGGGCATACGAGTCTATGATGGAGCACCTGTCCGGCATAGGATTGTATACCGAAGGGTTTAGGTGCAGGTCAGCACCCCCACCCCCAAAAATGACTGTGGGACACTGAGAAGCCCACTCTCAGTGTCCCCAAATCTGTTTTGTGCCCCTAAAAAAACATAAAACAGCCCCCAGACGTAATTTTTTAACTTTGATGCAGAATCCTACATCCTACCATTTTCGATGTAGAATCCTGCATTGAAGTGCTCATTTTTACCGGCGTCAGGGTGCCCAAACTCCGAGTCAGCACTCAGTCCCCTCCACTACTGTGGCACACTAAGGAGCCAACCCCCAGTGTGCTGAAAAAATGTTATTAATATTTTTCCGACACCGGGATGCCAACTCCCAGTGTTGGATGTCTCCCCAAGCCCATTTCCATTGCCAATGTGGGTGCCCGATCCCCCTATTGGCATTATGTATCCCTCCCTCAAACTCATGTGGCACACTGGGAGCCACCCCAGTGTGTCCACATTTACTTTGGATTTCCTGTAAATAAAAAAAATCATCCACAATGTTTTTTTTTTTTAAACCTGTAATAAAGAAAATGGTCCCTTGTCGTCTCCCCAGTCCCCCTCCCCCATCCCCACCTCCCACTAAGCACCCACCTCCCACACACCCCCAATTACCCATACTTACCTCTGGAAGTCAGGAGCTGCAATCTTCTCTGGACCGGGACACGTGTGCACTCTTCAAAGCCCAACCACAAACTGAGGAATCAAGGTAGGCTTGTATTATGGCTCTCAGTGGGGTTTTCAACTTAAGTGGATATCTCAGCCAATTTTAGGAACTTTACCACAAATTTTCAACACGGGGTTCTTGGGACCCCACCTCATGAACACTGTCACTGTTATTGTGTTATTCCATCTTGAAAGGAGATTTCACGGTCGCTACGCAGAATCACCTTTCTGGACCGGTTAACGAAATGACAGTGCCAGTATTCATGAGGGGAGGTCCTAAAAAGCCCTTGTTGAAAATTTGGTGCAAAAATGCCCAAAAGATGACTGCATTATGAGTGTGCATTGCGCAGTTTCTACACAGATTCGTAACTTCACTAATTTTTAATATTTTAACTCCAGATTTTCAACATTGAGATTTTTTTATACCTCCTCATAAACAGTGCAGCGGTCATTTTTCACATCATGCCCAAAATGTGTTTTCGCAGCTCTGGTACACAATGGTGCAGTCGCTTCATGAAATCAACTTTTGGGATGTACTAATGAAATCACAGTGCCACTGTTCATTAGGTCGGGTCCCAAAAACGCAATGTTAAAAATGTAGTGCAAAAATTCCTCAAAATGACTGTGTGATGAGTGTGCATTGCGCAGTTTCTATGCATATTCGTAACTTTGCCAATTTTTAATATTTTCACTCCAGATTTTCAGCATTGAGATCTTTTCATACCTCCTCATGAACAGTATAGCTGTCATTTTTCACATCATGCCCAAAATGTGTTATCGCAGCTCTGGCGCACAATGGCGCAGTCACTGTGTGAAATCAACTTTTGGGATGTACTAACAAAATTGTAGTGCCACTGTTCATTAGGTGGGGACACAAAATGGCCATGTTGAAAATTTGCAGCAATAATACCAAAACAAATCTCACAAAACTGGGATACTATTATACTATGTCAAAAAGTGAGGAAGTGAATTAACAAAAACGTTGTTTAAAAGACAGTCAAGGTTCTAGACATAGGTCTTCAACCAAAGTGAAACAGGTCAGGAAATTGGATGTTAGGGTTTACAACTGTTATACCCCTCCCCCACCAAACCCTACCATTGAAACCACACCCCCAACCCTCCACACATGAACAAGTGTTGGGGTGTGACTTAGGGTCGTGGGTCTCACCCAACCCAACCCTACCATTGCAACACCACCCCCACTCTCCACAAACCAATGGAACGGGGTCAAAATGTTGCACGGCAGAATGCCATGTGACTTAATCGCTGTACCGATTTCTCTTTATTTTTGTTCTGTGGGGGCTCTGTTCCCACACCCCTGTTACAGGGGCTGTGCCCCAGACCCTCCCACTAAGGATTCTAACTCCAGGGGTCCAACTCCGAGAGTGAGAGATCAAGGTGTGCCATAATGCCATAAGCTATAAAGCGTGTGACATTATGACCCGGTATGCACACCAACAAGCCTCAGGGGAATTATTGCCTTAGGTTCATGGGCCCCACACCTCCACCCAACACTACCATTGCAACATCACCCCCACCCTCCACACACCAGGTGCTGGGGTGTGCCTTAAGGTTGTAGGCCCTATCACCCCATTGTCCCATACTGTACCATGACAGGTTCCTTACAGATGGAATGGGTTGAGCTGCTATGACCCATGACTCCTAAGGTACACCCCAATGCTTGGTGTGCAGGTGGGATGGTGTTGCGATGATAGGGTTGGTTGGGGCTGGTGGGGCCCATGATCCTAAGGCACACCTGACGCTTGTTGATGTGTGGAGGGTGTGGGTGGTGTTACATAGTAGGGTTGGGTGGGGAGTGGGGGGACTTTATGATTCTAAGTTACACCCCGACGCTTGTTGGTGTGTGGAGGGTAGGTGGTGAGGTTTCAATGGTAGGGTTTGGTGGGGGGAGGGGTATAACAGTTGTAAACCCTAACATCCAATTTCCTGACCTGTATCACTTTGGTTGAAGACCTATGTCTAGCACTCTGTTTTTTAAAAGAAGTTTTTGTTAATTAATTTATATATATATATATATATGAAAAGATTATGCAACTGACACAGCATTGAGCAAGTTCTTTCTGTTTTTATTTATATCCTTTTGGTGGTAATATGACTGTATTTCAGAATGAATTCATATGCATCTGATTCTTGTCATGAAATGAAACAAACTGATCTAGGAACCTAATAATCCTAGTGGCCTTTGGGACCCTTTTTTCAAAATTAACAGATTTGTCTGATCAGGGAATGCACATTTCCTAACTCCATCCCCAATACTGGGGATTTATGTTGTATTTTAGGTATTCACACCCAAGACAGGAAGATCTAAATTCAACTCATTGTACCCAATACCTCCATTTGAAGTACGAAACATCCATTGCTTAATCTGGTGCAACATGACCACCCAGGGTAAAATAAGTTAAAACAAATGCAGTCGCTTAAATTTAAATGAGTGAATAGGGATAGAAAATGTATCTGTGGCCTGCCGTGCATCTGAGAATTTAATGGTATATCAGTGTTCTAACTGATGGGCTGTAACTTGTCCTTATGAGAAGAACTCATTTGTAGGCCAGTGCACCAACATTTCTCTGGGAACCCGATCATACCATTTGAAAGAACTGACATTGAAATTATAGGAAGTGGCATGATTCAAGCAACAATGGCACACCAGTGATGATGCTAAAGAAGAGCTGGGCAAACCTCTTTGGATTATTTGAACTACTTGTACCATGAACCCAACATGACCTGGAAGGTTGTTGTTTAAAACCTGCATTTTGAACATAGCAATAATGTGCACATACTGCATTTGTTCTGTTGGGGGATTCCGAATTTGAGAAACAACAGATAAAATTACCTTTAAAGAGAAATGTCCACCTGAAATCGGACTGCACCTCAGTGTGAGGCAGGGCCTGATTAGCATTGTCGCAAGGAGAACTTATTTATTTACTTACAGTCTGTTAAGTCATTTAGTTTTTATCTGGTTGATCCTGCCATTGCTCCTTCTGGCGTTTTGATTCTAAGTACTCCTAGTGACACACCCACAACCTCCCGTGGCTGTCCAGAGAATAACATATGAGCCGGGGAACAGCTGAGGGACTGTGCATAGAGTCCAGTATAGACAGAGATATTAATAGCTCCAGTTGCAATGTACATGTCTTGGTGCTATCTCAAGACCAAGTATAGACTGTCAGTTGTCCATTCTGTACTTGTTTTCAGTACAGCACCATGAGTGGGATGCTGTAAGGATCTGTCCTGGGTCCTGTCCTCTTCTATATGTTCATCTGCAATGTTGGAAAGGACATACAGGATAAGTTGTGGATCATTGCAGATGACATAAATCTTTGTGATAAGGTAAATAGTGATGAAGGCATCAAGGAAATGCAGAATGATCTACAAAGCTAGAGAGGTGGCCTAAAGTTTGGTAGTTTGCCACTTGAAAGTTGTTGACAAAAAGTGCAGGTTATGCACCTAGAGAACAAAATTCATGGAAGTACTGGATGGGGGGCGGTAAAACTGAGTACTACAGTAGAAGAAAGGAACCTGGAAGTCATTGTTAGTGATTCCCTCCAAAGATCAAGCCAGTGTAACAGGACCTATAGTAAAGCTAATAGGATGCTGGGGTGTATCAGAAGGGGTATTAACAGCAATAAAAAGGAGGCATTGCAACATTTATATAGGTCACTGGTGAAGCTGCACCTGGAATACTGTGCTTAGTTCTGGAGTCCTCACCTAAGGAAGGACAGGGACAGGCCGGAGATGGTGAAATGCAGGGTGACCAAGATGATTCAGGACCAACAGGGCACATCCTACGAGGATCGTCCCAAGGCACTGAACATGTACTCGCTGGAGACCAGGTGAGGGAGGAGAGATATGACAGAGACCTTCAAGTTCCTGAAGGGAATAAATGAGGTGAACCGTGGTGAACCATTTAGCAGGAGTAAAGATTCAAGAACCTAAGGTCACAAGTGGAAGCTAGTGGGGGAAGATTTAAGACAGATTTGAGGACGTTTTATTTTACAGAAAAGGCGGTAGAGCCACAGACCAGTCTGCCAGCTCATGTGGTGGGCTCTAAGACCATAAATGGTTTCAGGTCGCACCTGGAAACAAGCCTTGGCTCAATGGTGCTTTTCACGGTTATCAAATTTCAAATAAATAAATAAATAAGAATGGCCGGGACAAAGTGAAAGATTTGGTGGTTACTAAAATCAGTAACAGTAGGGAGGGAAGCAGGGGAGTGGATAGGGAAGGATAGAAACCCATATGGTCAGTAGATCCAGGGACAAGTAAGGAACTACGAGCAATAGAGGTGAACAAAAGTTGTGAATTCTGCTTTTGTGGAACTTTCGTGAAAATTCAGAAATTTCACAGAATTGTCTGAACTTCCACCATTGGCAAGATTAGAATCTTCCACATGTGTCTAGCAGATTTTCGTCCTGTTCCTCAGAATCTTTTGGCTGAACTGCAGAATAATACAAATGAACTACTGAAAAGCAGTTCTGAGGATTTTTTTTTCTGCAGTTTAAAGAATTATTCCTCAGTACATGTAATTATTCTGCAGTTCAGTAATGAGTTCTGTGGACTTTTTTCTCTACAGTTTAATATAATAATCCACAATTTATACATTTATTCCATTGTTCTAAGTCAGAATTTCTGCAAAAGTTGCTAATTTGATTTCCACACTTTTTTGCAAGTGAAAATCTGACTTTCATGGAAATTCAGCCGGCCAATGTTTTTTTCCACACACCTCTAATGGGCAGACTAGATGGACCCGTGGTCTTTTTCTGCCATCATTGTCTTTGTTTCTATTTATCTATGTTTCTAAAAAATACACTATATAGAAACTGCATACTCTACAGTATATAGTGAACTGCATATACTACATACAAAATATGCAGATCCCCATATTCAAAAGGTTTGCACCTGGCACTACCAGATTGCACTGGTGCAATTTGCAGACTCTGCCAGAATGCCATATTCAGCCTTTTGTACTCTGCTTTGACAATTAGAAGTACAAGTGTTGGAGTACAAAGTTAATGGGCTCGATTCTCAATTAGGATACAGCTGCTTGCACCAAAGCACAGTGCACCAGGAACCCTGCACCAGATTCTGGTACAGGAGGGGTCCCTGCTCCCAAGTTCCCACACCTGCGGCAACCGCTCCCATGCAGCACAAACATGACACATAGAAGAGTTTGCCAATGGCACCTTGTGGCAAGGCAAGTGGTCCCCCCAAGCCTGATCCCCTGATAAATTAAATCAATTCCCATCTTTGATGGTCTAGTGCCCCCCATCTGCGATGCTGCCAGTATGAATAAATTAATACAAATAAAACCCTTTCCTGACCTCCAATGTCCTAGGTAATAATAATTAATAATCCACCTTCCCTGGTGGTCTACTGGAACCCCCACCCTGGCTTGTAGTGCCAACCATCCCGCTCATCCCCCATCTCATAACAGAGCCGGCAACCGGCAGAGCCCTCTTCTCACCTCTGCAGCCAGCCACCAACTGAACTGTCACTGAGTGAACTGTATAGTGATCAGGAAATGGTTTTATTTATATTAATTATTCATACGGGCAGTATTGGGGCTGGGGGCACATTCTAAATCTTCTCACAGCCTAAGGGTTATGGATGAAGGCATTTCTTGATCTGTTGTGATTTTAATTATGTTTTAATGAATTGTCTGTGATTGTGTGAAGTGCCTTGATAATGTGAAAGGCTCTCAATAAATAAAGCTATTATTACTGTTATTATTAAAGGTTAATTATTCATACCAGCAGCATCAGGAATTGGGAAGGGAGCCACTATACCACTAAGGTGTGTATTAATGGAATACTTTTGGGGACATTGGGGCTTGGGGGGGTACTGTGGCATTGTCGATATTAGAAGCTCTCCAGAGGGCTTAATTTTTCAAGTACCCTTAGACCAGCCCTGGTTGGTCTAAGAGTGCTTAGAATTTCTCCCTCTGGGAGAGTTCTGAGAATCATGCATTAGGGGATATGGCAGCCTGTGTCTGCCGCAAGCCCCCCAGCACCATGCTGCAGTCCATTTTGGGTGCACTGGTGGCACAAGCCCGTTTGGGGCAGACAGCCTGTGGTTGTTGCAGGCTGCCATTGAGAATTGCTCCCGGTGCATCTTTTGGCCAAGGGGCACTTTGCACCATTCTTTGTGGTGCAAGCCCCTTGCACCATGCCAGGAGCTTTGAGAACCAAGCCCAATGTGTTCAGCATTAAAAAAGGGCATGGAAATGTGAATATTTGGTGCTGTGCAATATTCAGTGGTGTAGCACTGTGCCAGCTGCATTTGGCTTGGCTTAGCGCAATGCAAATTAAAGGCTGTAAAAAGGAGGTCTTATCCCATAGCAAACCTCAGAGACAGGGAGAGGCACAGAAGATCACACATCAGAAAACAAAATGACACGCATCATGTACCTAATGCAGGCAGCCATGGAGGATGAGGAGTGAGCCAATGCCCCCCTTGGCCCCTGCACAGGTCCTGGAGGTAATATGCTGCAAACAGACAGTACCTTCCATGAGTCACATTCAAAGTCCTCTGTGACAAGTAAATCATGGGTCAGTTTTGGCTCAACAGGCCCATGCTCACATAACTGTGTGAGCTGATGCATGACCAGCTCTGGACAAACACCCACCGCAGCCATGCAATATCTGTAGAGCTCAAGGTGACAGCAGCAATGTGTGTGCTGGCCACTGGAACATTCCAGATACTGGTGGAAGGTACCACTGGTATTACACTGTCTGCCACCTCTGGTCTGTTAGTACACTTGCTAGATTCCCTGCTGGCCCATGCTACGGAGTTCATCATATTCCTCACCACCCCCAGCAGAGCAAACAGTACCCATGCAGCAATTCTATTGGGCTGCACACATACCAGCTGTATGGTCTGCCACTGCACCCATGTTGCCTTCTGTACACATGCAAACAATGGAGTGGAGACCTACCTGCAAGATCTCCTGTTTCCCTACTTCCCCTTCCGCTCTCTCTGATCCTCTGATGAGGGATTGCTAGAGATTCCCAGGGTACGACTGAAAACATCTGGAGGAAGATCATTTCCCTTTATGACTCCTACCCTGTGGAACTCTCTACCTTGTTGGATATGAGATAGCCTGACCATCAAAGGTTTTAAAAGCTCCCTTAAGGCCTATCTTTTTCAACAGGTCTTTGATGGGACCTGGGAATGGTAATGCTGTAATCTGTAATGATTTTTAGATCTGAGTACTGTATCATTGGATTGTAAATTATGTGTATGTTGTTTTATGTATATTGTAAAGGTTCCCTGAGCTTGGGAAGGGTGCCTAGTATAAATAAAGTTTTACTTTACTTACATGAATAGAAAGGGCTTCCACTCCAGCAACTGTCAGGTGTTGTGCGATGCAACAGGGTGCATCATTAGTGTATTGGCTCAGTTCTCTGGAAATGCCCAGGATGCCCTAAAGTGGGACTATAGTCAAATTTTCTGGCATCAGTAAATGTAGACTTTGGATCAGCATAGACCCAATCAGCCTCATTCCAAAAATGAGATCAAGTGATTTTACAACCCTAAATTCTTTGCTTGTTCAAAAAGGCAAGCGTTAGTGAAGAGCTGCTCATGATGTAATCTCCCGAATTCACAGTCTACCTATCTCTTTCAGCAAGCTTATAGGACCTGTTTCTCTAAAGTTTAAAGTGATTTATGGAAGTTCCCCAAATGCCTTTTTCACATAGTATGCCATCGCCAGCCATGTTTCAGATGTTGAAACTGCAATTTGTTTTGTAAAACAATCTGTCATAGTCAGTTTTGTTAATGTTTTATCAGCACTTTGTTTCTACCTGCCCTCCAATTTTCTCTGTGCTGCCACACACCCAGAATGATGTCATGCAAGGGAGCTAACAATGTTTTACATACAGCACCAAAGAATTCTTGGTAAATTATAAAGGTGGATTAAATGTTAGCTACTCAGAGATGCAGTCCCTTATTTTGGTGGTAGTGACTGCACCTAATATGCAGATGTATATAAATAAAGCAGTGTGGGTACAATAAGAAGTTGTTTTCCAATTCCCATACTGTGAGGTGCAGTTTCATATCTCTATAGTGGCTTCAACAATAAAAGTCCTCATATGTTTATTTTCCAAACAAGGCATTGTGTGCATATCGTATCTAACTGACAAGAGTTATGTACTGAGAGATGTAGTCTCCTATATTGGTAATGTAGATGTCTGCAGTACCAAGACTGACCAACAGAGGTCTCTGTTTCAAAACAGTGCTTATAAACTTTGTTTCCCTTGCATGACATCATGTTTGGGGGTTGCAGCATTGAAAAAAAGGGGCAGGGTATGCAAATGAAGCAGAGAACAGAAATAAAGGAATTTATTTCATGATAAAAACAAACATTTTGGCAGCTTGAATGGTAGGAGATTAAATCACCACTCCTACAGGTTAGTACAGTTTACTACTCTCATTTGCTATGGCAAAGCTTGCTAAATCACTTTAAAAACTTTGTTTCCCTTGCAAGATGTAAAGGTTGGGAGTTGCAGCACTGAGAAAAAAAGGGTCAGTGCTATGCAAATGAAATGGAGCACTGAAATAAAAGGATTTTTTTATTTTTCCATGGAAAACAGTACTTTTTGGCGGTTTGAATGGTAGGAGACTGATTCACAATTCCTACAGGTTACTATGCCCATTTGCTTTGGCAACGTTTCATAAATCACTTTAAACTTTGGAGAAACAGGTCCTACTGTATAAGCCTACTGACAGGGAGGACTACACTATGAGTTCAGAAGATGACATCAACAGCAGCTCTTTACTGAAACTGGCTTTTTTGAACAGGTAGTGAAATTAGGGTTACAAAATAGCCCATAACTTTAAAATGAAGTAACGTAGAAACCTAATTTGTGATATGAGATTTATTGGGGGTATGCTTATTCTAATTCTGCAATGTAGCACTTTTGACCAGAGTCCTTCTTTAATCTGGCATTATTCCATCCTGTGCCAGAGGTTTGAAGGCAGGAATATACCTAGTGGGCACATCCTTGGTGACTATACATCCAAGGTTTCCACCCCCTCATAGCTGTCATTGATGTTACTAACCAATGATGTTTTCCTACCCGGTGGTCGGTGCATATCCCCTGCTTCTCTGGCTCCTAACACCTGTCCTGCACTCTACATCCATTGCAGAAGGCAGGTACAACATGGCACACATCACAATGTCAGCAAACAGGACTTTGGCTTTCTCAAGATGTGGTTCAGATGCCTTGACCATTCTGGTGGTACCATATAATACACACCTCAGAAGAACTGTACTGTATTCCCTGCCTGCTGCATGACACTCAAGTTAGCCAACCAGGGAATGCAGGAGCAGCTTGATAGGCATGACCCCAGGATGGCCAAGAGGTCCAGAAGTATCGTGACCGCCTCATTGCAGACCTTTTTAGATCCAGATGGTGAGTACAGAGCACACAGAAGATAATAATGTTAGTAATGTTTTAACAAAATGTATTCCAAAAATCGTAACGTAAGTGCATGACAAAACAGGGATTAGCAGAAATAGCAAGCCATCCAGGCAGAGAGTGGTACAATGGGGAATGAAACCAAATGACATGCCAACCAGGCAGTGGGAGTCGCAAGGAGGGTTGAAAAGAAACAATAAGCCATCCAGGGAGGGGGATATAAAGGGGAGTTGAAAATAAATAACATACCAACCAGGCAGGCGGGGGAATAAAGGGGGATGAAAATAAATAACATGCCAACCAGCAAGAGGTATATAGGGGGATGAAAATAAATAACATGCCAACCAGGCGGGGTATAAATGGGAATGAAAATAAATAACATGCCAACCAGCAGGAGGCATAAAGGGAAATGAAAATAATTGACATGTCAACCAGGCGAGGGGTTCACAAGGGGGGGTGCTGAAAATAAATAGCAAGCCATCCAGGTGTGTGGGTATAAAAGACACAGAACAAAATAGCAGACCATCCAGGAAGGGAAGTACCAAGGGGGATGGAAGAAAGTGAAAGCCAGATAGGCAGGGGGGGGAACATGGTTACTGTGAGGGGGCATATTGTGGCACATTCGATGTAGGGCTCAGGGACACAGGAACCCTAGGTGTGTCCCATACTACCACCACGAACACCAGTGTGGTGCATGCAATGTATTTGAGAGGTTTTCAGGGGGATATCATCCACAAAATTGGACATGGGTGTGGGGATGGTGTGATCTGGCTATGACCTCACTAGGTACTGACCTCTCTGAAAAACAGACAATGACCAGGGGTGTGTGCCATCATGCTGTCATATGCCAGTGTGCGATGTGTCCTGGATGTGCTGGGTGTCCATATACCTGCACAGTGGGGGGTGGCCTGATGCTGAGGTGTCTGCTATGGATTGACACTCCCCCACTGGAATGGCAAGTGATGCAGTTAGCATCTGTGGTGCCAGAGAGCATAGCTGTGGCCTCCAACACAGCAGTGGACACTACACCCAAGTCAGCTGCAAGGGACAATCTCCAGAAGCCGGCATCCATTGACTGCTGCAGTCTACTTAAGGGTGCCATGTGCTCTGCATGATGAGCCTCTGCATGCTGCTTGTGGTCCTGCAGCATGCAGCATATGTGTTCAGCATAAACGCAATGCTATGATCATCCATATCCCTATATTAGACCCTGCAGCATGCGGTTTATGTGGCCCATCTCGGTCTGAAAGCCCCCCCTGGACCCTATGGTGGACTGCAGCAGCCACCTGTTGGCCGACTCCTGCTGACAGAGTGGACTGCCCCGGGGGCAGGGCCAGGCTGCACCCAGGGCCATTGTGTGGGTCTGGGTTGCACCATTGTCAGTGCTGTGCTGGGTACCTGGGTCCTTGGTGACCAAGCAATGGCTAGGCCAGTGGGATTGGCCTGGGGAAGCAAGGTGATGGCAGTGCTGGGGAAAGGGCCCTGGGGCGGCACAGCAGTGGCTGTTTTGGGGGCATTGGCCGGGGGGGTAAGCATGGTGATGGCCATGCTGATAGGGTGGCTGGGTCCCATCAGTAAGGGGTCCAGCAGGGATGAGCAACTACTCCCATTCCAAGCAGTACCCCCTCTCTCCTTCACTCCTCCACAAATGTCTCGTTGCCCTCCTCTTCACTGTCAGAGTCTGTATTGGCCCCAGCATGGGTGGGCCTCAGGTGCAGCAGCCAGTGTGATGGGCCTAGGCATTCTTGGCATTGGTGTCAACTGGGCTATCCAGAGAAGAGAAGAGAGGGGATATTGCAGAGTAATGCATATACTTGTGGTGTTGACCATGGCAGCATACAGGCTCAGCATGCAGTCTATCAACACACATGCTACCCATATAGTGCAGTGCTCATATGCTCCCAGTGCTGTACACATCACACAGCTCTCATCAACAGTGATCACATAGTATATGACATGTATGCTGCACAGTAGAGAATTACCCCACAGATGTCCACACTACCAAGGTACCTGGACAGCACCATGCGGCCTACACCTATTGTGTAACACATTGAACAGGCAGGGACAAGCTTTGGTATTGGGGCCCACCTGGAAAGTAGATACAGTGGCAAACTTGGAAAAACAATAGGGGAGGGCCCAGGGTAACACACACGTGTCAATATTCCACGTAAATGTGATGTATTAGCAGTATGTCTGCCCTTTACATAGATCTCGCGTGCCAAAAATACTCTGTTTAATTAGATAATAGATGATAAATGAAAGGAACTGTAAAGTGTAGAAGATGGAAAAAATCCCAACAGGTGGGGGGGAACACATGAAAATGCCAAAGAATCCTGTTTTACAGACATGGCATTCAACAGTGATGTCCCATGTACGTTGTCACGTACTGCAGCCCCTGCAGGATGCATGCATGGGGTTATGGTAGGACGTATACGCAGAACACTGATCTGTGCACTACATCCTATGCTTGCACATGTTGCTTGTCTGGCCCTGGCCCACATCGCCATGGCCTCCTCTTACAGACAGGCAGACCCCAACACCTCTGGTGCATGTACACACACACAAGTCCAATGTGATGGGGCTAATGCAGTCACTCCCATGTCTGTGTTTTCACAGCTTGGCTTTTGAAGACACCTGCCAAGATGCCAATCAACTTCTCTTGGTGCATGATTCCAGCCATCACCTCTTCTACTGGGGCTGAGATCACTGCAGTACTGAGGACACCACCTGTGGCGCAGCAGTTTGCCCAGGCATGGCAATAATCTCTTTGGTGTGCTTCAGGTCCGTGTTCTAATTCAACACATCCTTAAGGGTCCAGCCTCTTACACTGACTGTATTGATGGCCTCTTTGATCTGATCTCAGATTTTGCTCTCTCTCCATCATGCTACCTTTTGGAAATGGGGAGGATGAACAGCATTGAGCATTATATACACATTGCAGAGCACAGAGCAAAGGCACAGTGGTGTTCAGGTCCCAGTGCTCCCTGGCTGTGTCACATACATGTTTCTGCATTGCCAGGTCCAACACACAACTAGCTGCCTGCCTAACACTGCCCTTGGCCATGTGCAGATACAGCAATAGTCTAGCCCTAATTCAGCACAAACACAATGCTATGATCACCCATATCCCTATTGTAGGCCATTCCACAATACTCTTACCTCTATCCGTCTGCAGTACTTCTGTGGAATTTGTGTGATGTGCTTTGCTCCTTTTATATGATTTGGGTGAAATTAGGCATTCAAATGAATGAATACATACCAGTGATGACATTCAAATGTGGATTTAGGGCACAGACTGCAAAATTAGCTCATTTGAATACACTGAATATGGCAGATTAGCCCTAAGCGCTATCATATCTGCACTAGCATTGTGATAGTGCTAGTGCTGTATCCCCATGCAGCACAGGCATGACATCACACACCATTGCCATCATCATGGTGCTGCAATGGCATGCTGCTATTCTGTCATGATATGGCATTGCACACATGTAGCACTCTACAGCACATGCGCACCATGTGCATGTGTGACTTAGTTCCTGCCACATGTGGACAGCCCCCCTTCCCCCACCCAGAAAGACCCATAGCACTGTGCTATTTGAGGTTAGCACAGTACTAACACTGAAACGTGCTGCACTAATGGCCAGCCTAATACACAGATCCATGGAAGACCTATCTCTAGCTGGGTGTGATCATTGCTGTGTGGGCTGGACAACAGAGTGAGCATAACAGGCATGAGAAAGAAGTCAAGGGCAGTGAGACAGAGGGACACCTACTAGACAGCGGGTGTGCTTGCCAGCCTAATGGGCCTGGTGGTTGCCTTAGAGAATCAGCTGCTAGGAAATGAGGCAGAGGCAGCAGACAGGTCAAGACGTGAAATCTAGGCATCAGTTGGGAGGCACCTGCCTCATAGGACTGCAGTGGTCCAAATGGGGGACCAGTGCCGGCACAGGTATAATGACCTGTCCCGAAGGGAGACCAACTACCTGTGGCAGCTTGGAGCAATAGAGGATAGTAACATTGTGCCACAGTCAGCTGAGTGCAGATGGCTGTATGTATAGTTGTAGTGGTGTTTGGAGTGCAGAACTGTTTCCATGATATCGGACTTCTGTGTTATGGTCACTGAGAAAATGTGCAGTGTACTTGTGCTTACTTGTTGAATCGACTCTGTCTTAAGCAAAATAATCCACTGTATAGTTCTATATGACCAATGCAGGTGTATGAGACCACTGTCCCGTAGATGCTTCCATTACCCTGTACAATACAGGGCACTCAGTGGATCTTGTAGCCATGCACTTGCCATAATACCAAGGGTGTGAGATGCCACAGTGACATGTGATCACTGTATGTCTATGGGTGCTGTATTAGGTTGGATGGATATGTCATGTGACATGGGGGCTGCATGTAGATAGGGTGTTAGGAATACTGAACTGCATTTAGCCAATGTCTGTTCCATGTTCACTGGCTGTGTTATGTAGCATGGGTGCTGGTACACATATTCCATGTATTTCATGGTATACTATTGTAGCTGGTGTGCTACTCTAGAACCTGCATTTGCATTGGGCTACACATTTGGTAAGATGTCAACCTCTTCTGTGGTACTGGGATGCTTCCTACACCCCTGTTTTATGTGACCTGGTGCTAAATGCATCCTACTATGTAATATGAGGTGTACAGGGCATGTAACTGACCTCTATGGGTATGCTGGACAGGGGTAGTGAGAAAGGCTGCACGCGGGCCTTGCATACACAGTGCTAATAAACAAAACACACAATATTTTCCAGGGCTCACTCCTCAAAGGGATGATAGCAGGTATAGTGTTACTTGGTAAAATTACAGTTCAACAAAAAAAGCACAACCGCACGGCAGCGGTAAGAAACTAGTGCATATACTTAGATACAGGCACAGTTTTTGAGTTTTTCCTACCGTATTTCAGTAGTTTGCTTTAATAAACCACCTTGGGCTTGGCATCTCACAGACAGCAGTAGTAGTCCATGTAATTGCCACAGTTCTTGTGTCATCAAGCACAAAGTAACTCTCCCTCCAAGCAAGGTCACAAATGTGCACCTGCAAAAGTTTCATTTATTCGCTTTTTATCAGTAAGAACTGTGTGGATTACGTATTGCTGTCTGTCAGATACTGAGCCCAATGGCAATTTATTAAACCGAACTACTGAAGCACAGTAGGAAGAACTCAAAAACTGTGGTGGTGTCTAAGAATGTGCACTGCTTTATTACCATTGCCATGCAGTTGTGCTTTTTCTATACACTGTGCTAGGCCATACCTACAAGACTGGTATGTAGTGCAGTGGCTGTGCCAAAGCCATGGCCACACCTCTCTGTGTAGCACACCATGGCTGATCCCAGTGATAATACTTGTCCATGCAGTCCTGTCCATCCTCACCATGCACATCTGGCTGTTCACAGTGATAATACTTGTCCATGCAGTCCTGTCCATCCTCACCATACAGATCTGGCTGTTCCCAGTGATAATACTTGTCCATGCAGTCTTGTCCATCCTCACCATACACATCTGGCTGTTCCCAGTGATAATACTTGTCCATGCAGTCCTGTCCATCCTCACCATGCACATCTGGCTGTTCACAGTGATAATACTTGTCCATGCAGTCCTGTCCATCCTCACCATACACATCTGGCTGTTCCCAGTGATAATACTTGTCCATGCAGTCCTGTCCATCCTCACCATACACATCTGGCTGTTCCCAGTGATAATACTTGTCCATGCAGTCCTGTCCATCCTCACCATGCACATCTGGCTGTTCCCAGTGATAATACTTGTCCATGCAGTCCTGTCCATCCTCACCATGCACATCTGGCTGTTCACGTGATAATGCTTGTCCATGCAGTCCTGTCCATCCTCACCATGCACATCTGGCTGTTCACAGTGATAATACTTGTCCATGCAGTCCTGTCCATCCTCACCATGCACATCTGGCTGTTCACAGTGATAATACTTGTCCATGCAGTCCTGTCCATCCTCACCATGCACATCTGGCTGTTCACAGTGATAATACTTGTCCATGCAGTCCTGTCCATCCTCACCATACACATCTGGCTGCACTTGCACAGTACTGGTCTAGAGGTGTGTGTACTGTTTAGGGTTCATGGTGATGTGACCCGAGTTCTGCTGCATGCTGTTGATCACGTGTCACCTTTGTCCTCCTCCAAAGACAACATGGCCCAGCAAGGGCAACCTGGGGCCAGCACAGTGAAGTGGGGTCACCAGGAGCAGTGCTAAATGGAGGGACACCTGGGCATGATGGAGCCCAGAGGGCCCAATATGAGCCAGGATGGTCATCAACATGCATCTGTGTAAGTACCCTGCATTGTGTATTTTGCAGTCTGGGTTGCATTTATACACAATGCAGCATGCTTCTGATGTGGGAGGGGCATGCCCATGTGTATCTTGATATGTAGGGACAGAACCTATGTGTTTTTGGTTGTGCACACTCACTTGGCCCTTAGGGCATTATCCAACCACTGACACTGGTGTGTCAGGGACTGTGCCATCTACTGTTTCAGTTAAACATAGAAACACATAAATTAATGGCAGATAAGGACTGCTAGGCCCACACAGACTGACCATTTTCCCTACCTGCTGCAAAACCCACAGACCTTACTTGATCTCCAGCTTTATTCTCTTTCCTATCAATAGGGTTCCCCTATGCCTATCACATGCATTTTTGAATTCCTCTACCGAGTTTGCCCCCACCACTTCTGCTGGGAGGCAGTTCCATGCATCCAACACCCATTCCATGAAGAAATACTTCCTCACGTTGCCCCTTAGCCTACCCCTTTCCAGCCTCATGCCAAGTCCCCTTGTTCTAGAACATCTCTTTTTCTGAAAGATGCTACCCTCTTGGACCTTTTCTATGCCCTTGAAATATTTGAAGGACTATATCATATCCCCCTCTCTCTCTTCTTCTCCAGGGTATACACACTGAGATCTTCCAGTCTCTCCTTATATGACATTTGGTGCAGACCCTGCACCATTTTGGTTGCCCTTTTCTGAACTGCCTCTACCCTTTCTATGTCCTTACGGAGATGTGACCTCCAGAACTAGACACAGTACTCTAGACTGGGTCTCACCAATGATTTGTATAGTGACATCACAACCTCCTTTCTTCTGCTGGTGATACCTCTCCCAATTGTCATTGTGACAGGCATGCTGCTCTGTGTGCATACTCTGCCTTGGCATGCATTACACCATGTGATGGCATGTCACCTGTGGCACAGACCTGGTAGACCCTCCACCTGCACAGGCTCTGTATGAGGTGAGCCCCTCTACTTAGGGTGTGACCAGATCTGCTGGGATGGGAGGTGCTTCTAGGTGGCTCTGCATCTCACACGGGTGTTGCAGTGACCACTGTACAGTGTGTCTGATGCCCACCAGCATACAACACTGCTGCACTCATGTTACCCTGCCTGCTGCACACAGTGCTGCATGACAGTCCCATCTGTATACAGCTGTGATGTGTGTACTACATGTGTGTGTGCCTGGGCCTTGCCCCTGCTATCAACCAGGGTGGCTTATGGATTTTTGTTGTGTTACACACCTGCATTGGTCTGTGTGCTGGATGCCTGTTCTTCAGGGTGTGGGTTGTGTGAGTGCAACTCCTAGCCACTTGGGCCACTAAACTGCCTATTGGGCTCTGACTTGGCACTGCTGGTGCATGTGCTGTGTTTCCACATCTGGCATGCCTGCTGGTGTCATGTGTCCCTTTCACAGTTTGCTCATGCTCCACTGCAGCATGCCACACTCATTGTATGTGTGGTCCACTACTTTTCAGTATCCCAATGCTGTCTCTGGTATGCCATGCACATTCCATTGTGGCTGTCTGACTCCTTCCACCTATGTATGGCACGGTGGTCCATGTGCCGGCAGCTTGTATTTTTATGTACCTTATGCCCCTCCTGTGTACCTTTAACTGTGTACACAGCTGGCTGATTTCAGTGTATTTCTTTTCATAGGTGCCCAGTGGGATGCAAGTGCCCACTGGGGTCAGAGGGATACAGCAGACACAGAGGGATGGGATGACCTACTGAGGCACCAGGTCCATCTGCTGAGGTGGCAGGTGGGGCATGCAGTAGCATGGTGGAGGGCCTGCCAGTTTCCATTGCACAAGAACTCTGCTGGCAGCATACACCATCACCACCACATTCAGCTCCTTGACAGGGCATTAGACTGTGTTCTTTTAAACAATAACAGCCAGGTGGACTTTCCTTTGGTTTTATATTTACGGGTGGGTGCACCTTGATTTTTATTGTTATATTCAATGGAGAGGGTGCCCTTTGTTTTTTTTTTTTGGCTTTTTTGGTTTTTTTTTGTTACATTTAATGGTCATGGTGCCCTCTTTTTGTTGTTTTGTAATGGGGCCATGAGTGCCATTTTTTATGATAGGTGGGTTCCATTTTCTCCTTTATATGTTTGTATGATGGGCTGGTGCCCTTTTGTTTTTTTAAAATGATACGCGGGTGCCCTATTTTCTTGTTGTGTTTTCTATAGCCACTTGCCCATGATGTTGATACCTTTGCTGTTGTGTTGCGTGTCCTTCATTGGTGCCCTCCTTTTGACCCCCTCAACCTCCCTCCAGCACTGCATCTGTGTACAGTGATATATTTAGTGTTGTGCATGTGACTTGTGCTGTGCTATGATGCGCTGTACCAGTGCTAAACATTTGCAGTGCACATGTATACAGTGCTGAGGGCCAGTATTCAAAGCTGCTAGTGCACTTCTTCTGAATATCTTGGTGGCAGTGTACTGGCACTAACACAAGTGCAGTGCAGGCACTTCTGGCTGAATATGGGGCCCTTACTGTATAGTGAAATACATCTTGTAGTTCAATACTTACATTGCATAGTGAAACACATGCAGTACATAATACAAGGTTTAACACATGAAACTATGTATGATGGTAAGGAAATAATGCATTCAATTGATGGTTGTTAGGCACAAGGTGTAGCTGAGTGCAGACATCATCTGACAAGTGCATAACTCCATTACAAATGCACACCCAGGAGTGTGTTATTTCACTTATAAAATGGCTTGCAATAGTGAAAAAAAAGCTTTTCAGTTTAGGCGTGTGGTCATAAGAGGATAATCAATCGTCATGTGGTATGTTTCTACCAATGAAATTGTAGGTCATTCCTGGCCCATTTTATAAAATTAGTCATTAGTCCCATGAGTAATAAGTAGTGATGCAGCAAACTGAAACATCCCCAGCACAGGTGGTGCAAATATGGGAACCTTTGTGAAACTTCCTCAAAGTTCCCAACCTCCTCCCAACTTTACCTGCTGAAGTTCCTTTAAAAAGAAAAGTGGTTTTAAACATAAATCACATCCCAGCCACTCAATTCACAAGTACCCACCCTTCTGCCACCACCCAGATCCTTATAATTCCATTTTTCACCACCCCCATCCTCGTCTGGAAACCCAGCTGGTGAAATTGTCTGCCACACTAGTAAATTCATACATATACCCTTCCCCCACCCACACATCAAAACCATCTCCCCCCACCAGAACCAACCTGATTGGCTGAACCTCCACCAATCAGGTTTTACTATAGGCAAAAACATTGTCATTCTTTTATTGTGATCTTTACCACTGAAAAGAAAGGATGACTCGGGGGGGGGGAGAGGGGGAGATACTTTTGTGTGTTATACAGTAGTTAAATAGAAAGTTATTTTTTGTAGTGCTTGGGTGGGGAAGAGTGAAGTGGGAGCCAAATGGAGGTTGACTATGGGAATATAGTTGATGATCTGGGTTGGGTCAGGTGGGGTGAAGAGGGAGTTGTTTTTAGCATGTGGGTGGGGGGAAGGATATATACACAAATTTGTGGTACATGGCAAAGAACTTTGAGGGGAGATTTTTTTTTTGCTGCAGGGGGTGGTGGGCTGAGGGAAATAGAATGATAAGGGTCTATGTGGTGGGGGTGGTTATCTAAATATAGGAACATACCATGATGCCAGCAGATACAGGCCTTATGGTCCATCAAGTCTGCTCAAGTGTGCAGCTCCCAGTGTTCAGTACTGATGTTGCCCCATCAACCCTCTCTTCACCCTCCTCACTGATAGCATCGACTGAGTTACCCCCATCCTTCCCCCTTCCCCATCCTGATCCTGCCCCTAACCCTGTCCCACCTCCTCATAACTCAGTGGGTGGGGCAGTTGTGGTTTAATTTACATTTTTTAAATTATTAGTTGTTATTTTACTTTACATATTTATTTACAGTCAAAATGTCACTTCACCTGGTGGAAAACTATGCTTAGTGGCACTTTGCTGGTGAGGTGCCAGTATGCATAGTCTTTGCCAGGTGAACTTTGGCATGCTGCTGGCAGAAACCATATAAAATGAATGCTATAAAAAGCTGGGCCAATGTCCCCAACTTCACCTACCTCTGTATTAACCCTGCACAACTGAATTGCCTGACACTGCCTTACTTCCTGCTCAGCTGTGAAAATGCTGACATGCTGAAAGGATGTCTCTGAAACCACTGAAGGTAAACAAAACTGGGCTATCCAAAGGTTTGATTTGTTTCTATGTTGTTTTGCTTGCTTTGTTTGAACAAATTTAATTTGTTTTCAGAACATTATGCTGTGAGAAATAAAAAACTTACAGATACTTAGAAAATATAATGTATTCCTTCAGTTGAGAACATGGCTATTACTGCTTTCAGGTACTGTTAAAACACATTTGTTTAGAAAGCTAGAACTTAAAGATATTACTAAAATATCACAGACATAGCATATAAACATGACAGGCTGAAAATATTTTTTCTTTTCTAATTTGAAGTTTTGTTCAGGTTTTTTAGTGCCTAGAAAAGCAATTATGTGCAATCAGTAGTACTTTGTTAGTCCAGTAACTTCCAGTATCTGAGCTGAATGACAAAGACATATGGTAGGAAACAAATTAATGTGAGCACATACTGTAGCTTTCATAGTCTGTAGACTTCAGGGTGTGTTTCAGTTACATTTGTGTTACCCAACTTACCAGTAATGTTTTGTTAAAGGATAGTTCTAGGCTGAAAAGAAAGTATTATGACTTTTTTTTTATTTGTTTAGCTAGAAGTGCTTAGAGCCCAATTCTTTATCATGGATGGAATATAAATGATTTGTACATTTCTTGCTTGCATTGTTCTGTACCATGATGTCATACTTGTGGCATTGAAAGTCGATGTCCCTTCTCACGCATATCTGGGAGCACTGCATGGGGGCCAGAGCTTTGACAGGTACAGGGCCCTATGAGGAAGAGTCATGATTAAGACTCAGAGTGCTGGAGTATTGGTGCTGTGGCACTCTGCTTTTTTCACTTCAGTGGCTTGATACTTTATTCATTTAATTTAATACCTATTTTTAGTGAATGGAGCAGAGTGCTGCTATTTGTATTTTACTTGTTGTTTTCTATTTGGGAGGCAACTGCTCCTGTTTCTGAGAGTGCATTTGCAACAGTGTCTTTGTGGCTATGTGTTATAACACGTCCTTCTGCACACTGCCTGAACTTAACAATTTGTTGATTTAGAGTGTTTTCTCTCGTCGAAGCCAAAAGCCATTGGTTTAATATCTTGGAAAAGTAATAACTGCAGGAGCTAAGCACTTTAGCCAAGGTGCTTACAGCTTTTTGTTTTTCTAAACTGTGTGGTAAATGGGTCTTAGTGTAAAGCCACTCCATCCCATAACAACGGGTTTTCAACAATCTTCAGAAGCATCTGACACTACTTTAATATGAATACTGATATGAATGGAGCTGCAGGTGTGACTACTGACCCAGCTGAGGCCGAAACATTCTCCTGCTTTGAGAGCCCAGCAACGTTGTTCAGACACAGACTAGCAACAACAGCAGCTACAACCACCATCACACATTTAGAACAAGAAAACAATTTAAAGGTACTGTTTAATGACTTTGCGTAAAGTTCAAAGAAATCAGTTTGTTCTGTAACAAACTTTCAGTCACACACAAGCGAGGCAAAAAGTGGAACACCCATGGACTTAGAATTGACAAAGTACCCAAGGGAGTTTTTTTTCAAGGATGCTTATCAAAGTAGATGGAGAAAGCATTAACTGTCTGCTCAGATGAATTAACATATTAATAGATCAAGATGATGAAGTCTGTAATCTTGTGATTCAGGATGTTGAGGATACACAGAAGAAGCTATAACAGTTCAAAGAACATACCCTGTTTAAAGCCTTTGAAATTAATCAGCAAAACAAGTTCAATTCCTATGAAAAAGAAATTGCTGAGAGAAAAAATGGCAAACTGGAATGCCAATCACATGATTATGAATCCAATCAAATATTTGTATGGTAACAGCTCCAGCAAGAGTCAAGAGGCTGGTCAAAAGTTAAAAAATGATCTTTAAGTAGGGGACAAAAATGATCCTAATCTAGGAATCAAAGCAAAAATAGGGGTCCTTAAACAAATCACTCAACTAATAGTACTGAACCTCAGCCCTCAACAAGTAACTGACGTGTAACTTTTTCTGAACCCAGATAACAACAGTAATGTGCCCCTTTATCAAAACAAAATGTGAAACATGCAGGGGCAAATGAGAGAGTGGCAAACACAAGAAAATCATTGCTAGACAGCTTGAGGAACGGTTCTCAGAAATAATAAATCTTTCTGACCAACAGATTATACCCACACAGCTCAAGATACTCCAGAAAGGGTTAACTTCTGTTCCAGACCTCAGAGTAAATGAGTTTCAGCTGTTTACTGAGATTAAGAATTATTTCAGAAATTGAATTTGAAAAACCTTTTTTTGTAATCAAGCAATTATGGGTCATGGAAACTTGGAATTAATTCAGTCCTTTGATGAGAAGCTACAGGTACTCTCTTCCCTGTTAGCTGAATCAGAATGTGGTAACCAAGTAACTGAAAATTGTGAACTCACATACTCAGAGTCTAACCTTGCCAGTGAGCCACTCTCAGAAAATGACACAGCAGTCTCATCTCAAATTACAAAATTCAAAGCACAGTCAACATTTAACCCACCAGTAATAAACTCTGCAGCACTATTAACATAACAGAATCTGGTTATGAGAGACACTGAAAATCTTTTTCATTGAAAATGGAAATATCATAGATCAAATCTGACCAAGGAAGAACAAACTGTGAACACTGAACTGAAAGCAAATAGTGCCATTGAAATAAAAGAAGCAGGCAAAGGTGGAAAAGTTGTCATTATCAACAAACTACAACATGAAAATGATATTCAAAGACAATTATGAGATGTGGATAGTTATTAAAGACTTCATGTGACCCTGCTAAGTACTTTGAAAAATATATTGATGACTTTCTTCAGGAATCATTGAATGTAGGACATACTGTATAACTGAATCTGAGTTTAACTATATGCAGGTCGATTTTTCCAATGGTGCCAACTATATATGTACTCCCAAAAATTCACAAGGACCAGGCCAATCTCCCTGGCAGACCTACAATCTTGGGGTGTGTTCTCTCCAATAGTCCAGATTCAAATGTCATATGACTGCAGGCATGTATATACATCCAGAATCTGTATATGTTCAAACATATTCAGCACTCAAAGAGTTAGAGACACAATGGATATTTCCATTTAAGCTAGAGGGATTGGTTTAGCCCTCAGAATTTAGGTGGGGCATCATAGATGTGGTTAGTCTCTATACAAGCATATGACATGAGCTGGGTTCGAGAGCACTCAAATATCATTCTGCAAATTCTAGCCTTCCATGTAATTTTCCTCAGGAATTCATTATAAAAACTACTGCGCTGACACTCATGAGCAATTATTTTGTATTTGATTCTAAATACTATTTACAGGTTTGAGGTACTGCCATGGGGACCATGATGGTCCCCTCATATGCCAATCTGTTTTTGGCATGGTGGGAGGGGCCATTGTTTTCAACCATGGCAGATATCCTTTTCTACCTCATATACAATTTAGGGGTTCCTATATAGACAATTTAATCAATGTCTGGAAAGGGGATGTGATTTATTTTGTAACATATCTTAATGAAAATGGCCTTAATTTTACCTATTTTAGTAACCCATCTTTTGTTAAGTATCTGGATCTTAAAATGAGTGGAAGGGATGGATGTCCTGTTACAAGTGAAACCTTCAGAAAAAATACTTTGGGTAACATGCTTTTGCATGAATCCAGTGCTCACCCTCCCCATCTCAAGAAAGCAATTCCATATGAACAGTTAACTAGATTACAGAGGAACTGTTCCACAATTGCATCTTTCGATACTTAGGCTCAGGAATTAAGGCAGAGGCTCTGTTGAGAGGCTACTCTGAAGAAGTTTTAAATGAGGCTTACTGATAAAGCAAAGACGTTAAATAAAAGTGACCTCCTAATCCCTAAATCTAGAAATTGAGATGAGGACTAACCTTCGAGACAGAATTCAATTGCTTATCACAGGAAATGTCTGATATTATTTGCATACACTGGAATGTCCTGGAAGGAGATGCAATATTAAAACAAGTAGCTGGTACCCACTCCAGAATATCTTATTCAAGGGGAAAAAATCTAAAAGACTCACTAATCAGTAGTTTCTATTGGAAAGAACCCCAGAATGTGATTCATCCAAATTGGATGCCACCTAGGCCATTGAGCTGCTATCGGTGTGGCAGGTGCAACATTTGTAAGTATTGTCTACAGAAGAAAAAATTCCAACACCCCCATTCTAAACAAAGTTGTAACAATAGAACAATTTATTAACTGTACAACCAATTCTGTAGTGTATGCATTGACATGCTACCCCAAGATATATGTTGGCCACAGTGTCTGGGCCCTTAAAGAAAGGGTCCTGGAATATATATGTTCTATTATCAAGAACCTGACACTCTAGTAGGCATACATTTTGTTAAGTTTCACAATGGCAATCCTAGTTGCTTTAATTTCATTGCCATCAAACATGTATTTAGCAACCTTAGAGCTGGAGAGAGGAAAAAATGGCTATTGCAATGTGAAACTAAGTGGATTTTCACACTACAGGCTTTTTTGAGAACTGGGCTAAATTAAAGTATAGACATCATTCCATTTTTATAAACACGGTTCTGCTAAAGTGTATTCCTGATTGATTATTGATGAGTCAATTTGAATTGGTACATAACTTTTTATTCTAAGATTGTTATCAACCTCATATTAATACTGTATTTCGTTTTTTTCCACTTTGGTGCACGCTCTATTCAGATACCTGATGAATATTCATTACTATTTATTGTATAACTTTTAGATGTTCAAGATTTTTTTGTGTCACAACTCCTTTCCCTTTCTATTCCTTTTTCTGCTTCATCTTTTCCTTTTTTGGCATAGTAATTCAATCTAATGTAATGTAATGTAAAAATGACACTTAATTTTTCAGGTTCAGAGGTGCACTTTACATATAGCAGCCTGCTTTTAATTATAACCCCCCTCCCCCCACCATGACAGAGTGGTGCGCTTCATATATAGTAGCCTGCTGTATATTTCAATACCACTCCCTCCTCCATGGCTTCTTTTCCATTTGCATAATTGCTTTTTTTTCTTCTGCTATGCAGGACATCTGAAAAATAAGAAAAAAATAATTAACATAACGTCACCCAGTTTTTTTCCTCTCCATTGTTTCTGCATGTGCAGCTTATTATTTTTTCAAACACAATTTTCTCCAACATCAATGGCTGGATCTTTAGCTTTGCATTTCACATATAGCAGCCTGTATAGCATGTGTCCTACCTCCATTTTTCTTACCTACTTAACATATTTAAATTGAAACTTTTTTCTTATTACATTTTTTTTTACACTATACAAGATGTTATTTCTCTGGTAATTTAGTTTTTACATACAATATGCTTAACACTCAGCAGCCTGTTTTCATTTTTATTTATACATGTATTGCCTTCCTTCTATTTGTACCAACATAGTTTTAACTGCTTTTTTTTGTTCTACAAGCTGCAATTTAGCAAGTATTCCCACTTGTATTGTTATTTTTACTTTAACGGTGAGCATTACCTATAGCAGTTTATTTCAAAATAACCTTTTCTATTTCTATTATTTTTTTTTACTTTTTCTTTTATTTTCTTCTTTCTCTTTTAAAATGTCCTTCATGATCAACTGAAGGACACTAAATAATTATTACTGTTTCTTCACTCCCCTCCTCATTTTCCTTATTATTTGCTTCATTCATATTGATAGGCGCATTATACTTAAAGAGCAGTTGACACCACTCTGTCCAAAAGTGCTACTTTGCAGAATTAGAATAAGCATATCCTCAGAAAATTTCATACCCAACACTAGATTTCTATGTTACTTCATTTTAATGTTATGAGCTATTTTGTAACCTTGATTTCACTACCTGTTCAAAACAGCCTGTTTCAGTGAAGAGCTGTTGCTTATATCATCCCAGGAACTCACAATCTAGTACTCCCCATCAGCAAGCTATTATGACATGTTTCTCCAAAATGTAAAGATCATGTGCAGTGGTTTTCACAAGTAAGACAGGCAGCACCATTCAATAAACATTGCTTTCAAAACTATGTGTGTTTCAGGTTTTGTAACAAAGCTGACAATTTTTTGTGGTGTACATTTTTGTTGTGGACCTTTTTTCCAGGGTTGTTGGATGCTGGGTCATAGCACACTGTTGTGAGGTTTGCAGACTGAATAAGTTTCTGATGTGATGAAAGGCTGAGATCATTCACACCTATCATTCAATTGAGGTGATTTCTGAGGATACACTTTAAAACAATTATTCCATCTCCTTGTCGATGGGATTGGGAGAGGCAATGCTGTTTTGAAACCTTACTAGGAGTTTCTAATTTAGTCAGCCCAACGTGTTCTCCCTGTCAGGCTGTTTTGACATACATTCAGTGGCTCCAGTGTTGCTGGATGTTGATGCCATTTGGGGTGCTACTCTACTGTGCCTGTTAGGAAGTTGTATTGCTGCTAATATGGTAATGTTGGTAACTTCACTGCTGTTTGTCAGTGTCTGCTTTACTATAAGTTTTAATAAGGAATTATATTTGTTAATTTCTACTAGGGGTGGGAATGTTAGCTCTGGTAAAATGATCATGTTAATTTAGAGTAGAACATAGATGAGCCTGAATGTAGGTCAAAACAGCCTGATAGGGAGAAAACATTGGTCTGGCTAAATTAGAAACTCCTAGTAAGGTTTCAAAACAGCATTACCTCTCCCACACCCATTGACAAGGAGATGGAATAATTGTTTTAAAGTACCATGCTTAGAAATTGTCTCAATTGAATGATAGGTAGGATTGATCTCAGCCTTTCACCACATCAGAAACTTATCTAGTCTGCAGACCTTACAACTGTGAGCTATGACCCAGCATCCAACAACCCTGGAAAAAAGGACCTCAACAAAAAGGCACCCCCCCAAAAAAATTGTCAGCTTTGTTACAAACCCTGAAACACACATAGGTTTTGAAGCAATGTTTATTGAATGGTGCTACCTATTTTACTTGTGAAAACCAATGCACGTGATCTTTAGAACTTTGGAGACACAGGTCCTATAAGCTTTCTGACAGGGGATACTAGACTGTGAGTTTCTGAGATGACATCATCAGCACCTTTTCACTGACACAGGCTTTTTTGAACAGGTAGTGAAATCAGGGTTACAAAATAACTCATATCTTTAAAATGAAGTAACGCAGAAATTTAATTTTTGGTATGAGATTTACTGGGGGTATGCTTATTCTAATTCTGCAATGTACCAGAAGTGGTGTCAGTTGCTCTTTAAAGCAGCCTAATAGCTGTTCAATGCAATTTTTACCCATAACAGATGTGAGTGCTTATTAAACATTAATAGTACTCATGCCCCTATGTCTTATTCTTCCTTAATTCTTTTTTTAGTCCTTGCAGGTCCTAGTCAATGAGTTTTTGATATTTGTACACAGCTGTCATTTCACTGCTTATTTATGCTTTGTCACTATGGTGTGGGTTTCATTCTAATAAAGAAAGACTTTGATAATCATTAATTTGTTGTCTCTATACATTTATTTAGTGATGTGTAATTAACTATGTCCTTAACTACTGTGAATAAATTGTGGGACAAAGCACTGAAGTTCCACCTTTGATGAAGAGTCACAGTTTAGACTCGAAGCTCTGGGGTATTGGTGCAGTGGCACTCTGTTTTTTCACTTCAATGGCTTTATACTTTATTCATTTAATTTAATGCTTATTTTTTGGCAAGTGGAGAAGAGTGATGCCATTTGTGTTTTGTCTCCAGTAATAAGCCCTGTCTAGGCACATAAGGATCCCCTATTCCACAGCATAATGGGATCATGGCATATAGCAGTCACGGGACAGACTTGCTGTCCCCATAGGGTCACAGTTCTTTACAAAAAAAAAGTTTCCAGTCACCAGCCCCTATGTCTTCAGACCAGGTCCTCAGCACATGCTTTAAAGAGGTGGGCAGCAAATTGGCCAGCATATTCAGACAAGGGCATCTTGTCCATAAGTAATTCCATACTGGAAGTGCATTGGAGTTTATGGTAGTGTCTCTCTAGATAAGTACTTGGAAGAACAAGGGTTGAGAGTGTATTCCCATTGGACTAGAGAGGGAAAGAATGTGACTGGCCAATAGTCTTGTTTTGTTTCCTAACTTTGTAAATTCCTATATTTCAATGACATACAATCAGTACCTCCTCCCAGCCACTGGTTATCAATAATGCAGTAGATTGTGATCATATTGCCAGGGATCATGGCTAAAGCTGCAACACACCCACAGCATGCCCCAGTCTTGCTGCCTAACTAGCTTAGTGGAAAGGCTGGGACAGGGAAGCAGTACCAGCTGGAGGAGTTGCTGAACACCACGATAGCCTTCCTGGCACCCAGCTAAGAAGCAAATAACCATATATAGTGTATAATAGAATATTGTTCAATATAGAATTCCATCCTTTTGAAAATGCTGTTGTACCACAGTTCAAAGGTCATGGAATGTGATTGCACCCTTCTGTGCTAGAAGAGCATTCTAGAACCTCTAGGGTCTGCACAAGTCTGTTTCATTGTGAAAGAGAAAAAACACAATGCACACATTTCACATAATACTGTACACTATAAAAAAATACAGGATGAGCAACTTTATGCATAACCAGTGTGTTCTGCCACCTTGGAATTCTGATTCCTACGGACCTCTCAAGCTTCATTCTCGAGGTCGGATGGAATCAGAACCACTCTGTGGCAGAACACACTGGTTGTACATAGTTACCCTTTCAGTATTCACTATGTATACTTACATGCTGAGATTAAATGATGTTTAGTATGGCTACAGAAAATCTGCTTACTACGCTTCATGTAATATTCACAGCAAAGTAAAACAAACTGCATTTTTCTGCATAGTCTTTACCACAAATCTGAAGAAATTTGACCTCATATAATCTAGTGATAGTGAAACTTCATCAGTGAAGTTTATTATAATTAGCGAAGTGTGACCCCCTCCATTGCCACCACCCTGGGTGGGTGCTTATTCTGGGGACCAGCTGCTGTTGGTCACATGCTCTAGATTAAAATGAATGGAGGACAGAGCATGTTCAGTGGCGGCACTGATACTTTCAAATTGCCTTCTGCCAGGATCTGAAATCTGTACAATCTGAGCTATGTCAAGGCAGAGGTTGGGAAATGAACTTGTAATGGTATGTACCCTGATTTTCCTTCCTGCTTTGTGTCATGATTGATGCCCTGCATTATTAAAATTAGTCTACAGTATTATAAAGGCACAGTCATACCCCTGTAGTTAAGGTTGAGTCACCTGTTTAAAGTTAAACCTCAAATTTTGCACTTTAATAACTTTGTAACTGTTCAATAGATTTGCACAAAATTTGGCATACACTGTCATGTAGGGGTAGATCTCTTGACATGACAAGTTTCATTCTGGTTGGATGTGCAGATTCTGAGATTCAAATAGTGTAAAAAAGTGAAAAGTCACCACTTTGTGCAGTTTTTTCCACATCACCTTGCACGTAGATGGTGTGGAAGTTTGGAGTGATTTTTTTATGTTAGAAAGAATTTGGGTAACAGAACTGTCAATGCTCATTTGTTGCAAAATTATTAACCTGTTAAAAAGTTATTCAGTTTTCAAGTTCCCATTATTTCCTATGGGAAGTTCATTTTTCCAGATAAAGGTAAAAGGTTTGACCAAAGATTTGATCTTGTGAAAATGGATTAACTCATGTGAGATCCATTACTTTTTTGTGAGGAAAAAAATCCTTTTTTGTGAGGAAAAAATCCTGTTTCTCAAGCCGCCATCTTGTTTTTTTCTTTTCACCAACTAAAAAACATGGAAAATGCATAAAAATGTTGTCAGTTTACAAAACAAACACCAGAACCTAATAAAATGTTTTTGCACCCTAGCTTGCTTTGACTCTTTGCAAGCTGCCACAGCACTTTACATTCACCCCTTGATTGTGTCAAAAACCTATGCATACATGCAAGAGTTTTACTTTTTCAAGCCTCCCTTCCCCAATCTTTTTACATAGCTGAAAAGAGGGATAGCTTATGAATGAATATGGGCCTTTGATAAAGAACTTTTATGTCTGAAATACGTCAGGCAGGACTCTGATGTCTGACTTTTATGAGAATAAAGTGAAGATTTAACTTGAACTGATTGAGTTGGTGGCCCATTTATGAGGTTGTGTGTCAAAACTTTTTTTTTTGTTTCTATCTTGAGTTGTTTCTGAGCACCACTGCCCAGTGCGCACTCATTTACAACAAATTCTGAATAAAATAAAGTTAGTTTTATGTTGAAATGAGTGGTAGCATGCAGCAAAACTGCAAAAGAAAATCAGAGCTGTGACTCCATGAGTGTGCACTGTGCACATGTTTGGAGTCACAGCTCTGATTTTCTTTTGCAGTTTTGTAGCACGTTAATGCTCATTTCAACATATAACTAACTGTAGTTGATTCAGAATCCATCCCTCTCTCCAGCCATGTAAACCGATTGAGGAAGTGGGTCTCAAAATAATGCTGGCAGGAAATCAAAATTGGAGGCATTCCTCTGTGAGTGTTGTGGTCCTATACCTTTTGCTGTCAATGATTTATTTATTTATTTATTAGGTTTTGGTAACCAGGTAAGTGCACTAGGCAGCAAGCCTGCCTATTTTCAGGCATGACCTGGGAGAGTACAAAATGACAATACAGTAATAGCAAACAGTAAGGTACAGCAATTACAACAATTAGGTATGTAAGAACATACCTGTCAAGGCAACAATATCACAATAACTAAATATGTGAAGCAGAGATAAAAGTAAGCAATAAACACACAATTAGGGTAGGATACAGTATTGGTAACAGTCAAAATAGCCTTGCTTGTATTTATGTTGCATTTAAGTAACTTTATTTTTAATGTTATGCTCATAACTTGTTGCCTATTCCATTGTTTATTTTGCTATACACTACTTGTATATACTATGTACTTTGCATATTGTTTATTTTTGTATCTTTTGTATCTTTGTAACCACTTCTAAAACTGGACCTTTGTGAAAATGGGCATTTTGGCTCACATACTGTACCTTTTCCAGTATAAAATAAACTTTACTGATTGATTGTGCAAGGCAAAATCACCACTCCAGATTCTAACAGATGGTATCAAAACATTGAGATCCCCAATATCCTCAGTGATCACTTGCAGATGTTGTGCTTTGTAGCACTGTGATGTTGTTATGCTATGTAGAAGTGCAACACTGGTGATGCTGCCCTCTCTCATGTTACAAGTAGTCCCTACTGTCTAGTGCCACCCTATCACCCAATCCTATTCCCCACCCAGTACACCCTTAGAAATCCTACCTCCCCATACCAGTCCAATCTCACCAGTATTGGTTTAAGATCCTCTTAATGATGTCAGTTCTCCCTGTCTCTTACTGCTCCCCAACTGGATAGTTGCAGATGTTCAGTGGTCCACCTACCACTTCTTGATTCCATTAAGTTATTTTCCTTGTATTCTGAGCCCCACACTCCCTGATACCATGAACATATTTCCCTGGTGTTCTGTGCCCCTATAACTCCACAGACAGTCTTCTCTGCTATCACATGGTACTGTGGCAGCCCCCAATCACTTTTATGACTGTGAAAACTCATAGCTTGTTATAGCCTGATGCTAGCAGGCAGTAATTCTAGGATGGTGCAGTGACTTGCAACATGGAGTTAGGGGGTTTACCTACGCCAGCTCAACAACACTGTTGTTGAGGTTTGGCATAGCGAGATCCCAGATGTCAACAGGCCAAATGTTTCCTGTCAGACATCGGTGTGTTTTTCCATTGGGGGGCTGCACCCCCAAAGCACCCCCCACACTTCTATAGATTCCTAACTCTGAGTTGGAGTTATCTCTGGGGGGATGAAAGTCAGCAAAAGGGTGAAATTTCACCCGTAGGTCCCCCACAGTGATAATCTTGAAAACTGTCGAGATTGTCTCTGTGAAGGATTTCACCGTAATTGTTTCACCATGCATTTGGCATACTGATTCAGGGACCACAATGCAATGAAAATGCCCCTTAAGCCATTTTTGCATCTATAACTTCTTTTCTCAAGCACTTATAAAGGATGGTGTAAGTAGAAGACAATGTATGGGATACATTTATGACTCTGCAGACGATGGATCAACCGGGTTGTGAACTTGGGAATCGGAGGCCGAGGAAAGAATGGTCAGCTGACTTCCACCATGAATTGCGGAGCTTCAGGCTCGGAGACAGCCCCTCGAGGAACGTTATGCTCTTGTAACATTGGAGAGCAGAGGACCTATGCGGGGCTATGTCAAAATGGTTCTGACGAGTCAAGGAGATAACTGAATATTTTAGAGAGCAGTCTACAACCCGAAAAGCCCCACCATCAGGAATGGAAAACACCAATACCACACAGTTTCTGCCTGGCTCCTCAGAAGCACCAACACCTCCAGGTAGTGAAGCAGGGTGTAAAATCCAAAAGGAAGGTATGTGCTTTTCACTAAGTTTTTCAAAGGGTAGAGTACTGAAGAAAGAACCCAGGAACTGGAGAACTGTAGCGGGGGACTCGGTAGTGATTATATGGGACTTGAACACAATGAGTGTTGCTCAGAAGACACTCCTGCTTAGACCTGCTGCTTCTGAGTCAGGGAGAAGCACCTGTTTGGATCATCTCCCAATTAATATTTTAAACTCACTGGTTGGTAACTGAGACTTTCTGAGAGGGTGGGTTGGAGAGGAAGCAGTGCTGTCAGGGTCTGCAAGTGGTAGAAACATGTCTCTGCCTGTGAAAATTAGGGGAGCCAAGCAGGATAAAGGGGATAAAGCAGATAAAATTTGGGAAAAAAGTAAACCAGAGGCAGAAAATATAATTTAGACAGACTGGAGATTTCTAGCACTGAGAAAATGGAAGAAACCCACCAAACTATTTTAAGGGAATTGAAACAGGGTTTTGATTCCCTAAATACAGCAGTAACTTCCTTCTTCCCCAAATTTTCTGGGGTCTTGGATAAGTTTGATGCATCTACTCAAATGGAAGAATGTGAGCAAAGAATAAGTAAAATTGAAGACCTTTAACAGAGATTATTAAAGATGTTTTGAAGCATAATAAAGACCTGGAAGCAGTTCAGTTAAAATTAGAAGAAAATTAGAATATTTAGAATCCAGGTCAAGGAGGGTAATCTTAAAAATGGGAAACCTCCTTGAGGGGATAGAGGGCTCTGACCCAATAAAGTTTTGTGAAGAAATGCTTACAAGTATCTTGGGGAAAAGCTATCCTGAACAGAAAGTGGAACTTGATCGGGCCCACAGGGCATTTGGTAATTGATTTCTAGGAGACAGGCCAAGATTCATGTTCAAATGCCCATTCCAGTACCAGGATAGATAAGCTATTCTCTCAAAGGCTCGCATAGAAAAAGGGCTTGTGTACAGGGGTGTAAGGCTACAAATTTCTATTTTTCCTGACCCCCCCCTTGGTTATTGCAATTTGCAATAGGAAAACTTTCGACACCGTAAGGGACAAGATGAGAAAAGAATGGATTCCATGGATAATGCTATATTCAGCCAAGCTATGAGTAAATCTGGATGGAAAAATTCTGTATTTTTTCTCTCCATGTGAAGTTGAGGAGGCCTTGCAAAAGAGCAAAACATTCCACTGATACTCCCACTGCAGCTCCACAAACCTCAGAAAACCTGAATGCCTGATCTCTTTAATCAACTCCTTGTCATATTCTAATAAATAGGGCTGGAGGGATTAATGGGGGATTAACAGAAAGTAGGGGCATTGCCTTTTGTTTAAAACAAATAATAGTGGCAATTGTTGTATAATGATAGATAGATGGGAACCACTCCACAGGTTCATCTCTTTTGTATGGCTAAGGCATGATTACTTTGCGACTGGGAGGGAGGGAGTCCTCCAACAGGAAAGGGGGGATCCTGGGGGACTGGGTTAGCAATGGAAAGGAAGGAGGGGAAATTTCTAAAAAAAAATCTTTAAAAAGTCGTGGGTGCTCCAAAAAGGTTAGGAAATATACGCTCAACAGTTGTCATGAACAATGTCAGTTTAAGCATGTATCCTTAGCACATCTAATTTATAATTTCAGTTCTGACTTCCCTCTGGAAGGTAGATTTGGCAAAGGAGTAAAGCGGTCGCTGGCATTAATGGGATCAAACATTGAATGGTTAGGAGGAAAACAATAAATATACAAATAAACTAAGATCAATTTAAAGGTCATGAAAAGGGATCTAAATGGTAGCAGCGATTGGCTAAAAATCAGGAAAATAATAAATGTGGCTAATAATACATGGATAAACTGCCTATATTTACAAGAGACTCACTTCGAACAAAAAGGCAGTTCTTATTTCTCAAATTTATTTAAAGCCACAGGATACACTTCAACATACTCTAATAAAGCCAGAGGAGTAGCTATTTTCATTAAAATCTAAATCTAAAAATTCTAAAATCTTATATTGACCCAGCTGGCAGATCAGTGACACTTAGAGTTGGGAATAATCAAATACAATTAACCCTGGTGAGTGTAGTGTATATGGGCCAGATGAGGAGGATCTGGCCTTCTGTACTAATTGTTTTTAACTCTGGCTACATTTGAACCATCATATAACATTGAGGGTGACTTCAATGTCACATTAAATAGGAAAGATAGAGCCTTAGCATTAACAGAGAGGAAGAAAAAACTGCAGACTTATTAAAAAGCTATATAAAAGATTTGGAACTTGTAGACCTATTTAAACATAAATATCCACAACTACTCCCAACCCATAATTCATATTCAAGACTAGATTTTTTTTTCTGGTTTCCCAATGTTTAATATCTAATGTTAAAAAAGTAGTGTATGAAATACTTTTTATCTCAGACCACGCACCTTGCCACTTAAATATTCTGCTGGATACTTTGCTGACAGGCAATATAAAAACTTAGACACCAGATAACTCATTATGGCAATATAAGGACTTTAGAGATAAAGTCCAAGAAGAAATTCATAGCTTCTTCCTATGGAATGATACTGGTGACTGCTTAGTGCAGTCTATATGGGAAGCACTGAAGCTCTATCTCAGGGGTTGGTTCATGGTGCAGACTGGCATCTGGAAGAAAAAACTAAAACTGGACTTAATAACTTTAGGAATACAGTTAGCAGCAGCAGAAGCTGAGAATGCAGCATCAGGTTCTGAAAAAAGTAGACTTAAGACTTTGACCTTAAGAGATAAAATTGAAAGAACCAAATCAGTCTGAAAAGGTGATGTATATGGCCAGAGCAAACTATTATTTCTTTTCAGACCTTCCAAAGAAACTTTTAGCATATCACTTACAGTGTAAGAGGAACTCCAACAGGATAAGTGAAATAAGGCAGGCAGATGGTACCAATTCTACTAATCTGGAGAAAATAAACCACAGTTTTAGGGATTTCTACTCCCTTCTCTACACACCAGAATCAGGGTATGACATAAAAAAATTACAGGTGATTTAAAGGATTTAGATATCCCTCAAATCTTTGAAATTGATCTAGAATTTTTACAAAAAGATATCTCTATAGCAGAAATTCAAACAATAAGCGAGCAACTCCCAAATGGCAAAACTCTGGGTCCAGATGGATTCTCATTTGAATTCTATAAGAACATGAAAGAAGTGATTTCCTCCTCTTTGTTAAAGGACTTATTCCTGTACATTCACTTGGTGGGAAAGATCCTTCCTTCCTTCAATGATGCAACCATCTCCCTGATATTGAAAAAGGAAAAAGCACTGGAATTATGCAAATCATACATACCTATCTCATTATTAAACAGTGACTATAAAATATATGCTAAGATTCTTGCAAATAGGTTGCAAAAATTCTGCCGAGACTAATATATGGGGATCAGGTGGATTTCATTGGGGGAAGGAGGCTTCACCACAACAGTAGGAAAGCATTTAGCTTAATACAAGCCCAACTTGGCACCGACACATTAGTAATGTTGCTTGATGCTGAAAAGGCTTTCGATAGGGTCTCTTGGCCTTTTCTGCTAGAGGTAATGAAAGCCTTTGGTATAACAGGGAAATTTCAGGACTGCATAGGACATATCTTTACAGAACCAAAAGCAAGAATAAAAAACAAATGATCAACTATCTGAATACATCTCTTTATCAAAAGGAACATGGCAGGGCTGCCAGCTGTTGCCATTACTGTTTGTCCTGTTCCTTGAACAATTAGCAATAAAACTAAGAAGCCAGAAGGAGACTGTAGGTGTAGAAGCAGGAGGTAACAGACATATTGCATTGCTTTATGCAGATGACATCTTATTTCTCTCCAGTCCAAATCATGCTTATTCACAGGTTAAAGGGACATTGTCAACCTGTTTGTCATCATATTATTTTTAGTTGAAAACCTACATTTTATGATTGCTTACCTGCTCTAAAATTCATTGATGTTGCTGTTTGTTTTGTCTGTCTCCTAGTTTAGTAGAACTATAATGCATGCTAATGTATATTTAAGCAATAAGGCACAACAGGTTGTGGGCTATTGGGGGTTTACCCATGCCTTGTGTGGTGTGTCATAAGGTGCAGCCGAGTGACTTAACCACACAAGAAGTGGGTAATTCCCCAATAACTCTCATTCTGGAGTGCCTTATTGCGATTATACAATGGACCCATATGTAAAATAAATGTAAAATGTGTTTAATTATTTTTTTTTAATAAATGCAATTCCTCAGCCAAGGGTAATGCAGGACTTACCGATGGTCGTGTGACATTTCAACCAATAAGGTTACAGGATTTTCACACACCATTGTATAATTATAAACAACATTGTTTTGTTTACAATGCTGGATCTGTTTTTACTGCATACTTCCTGGGCATTAGAAACACACCCAAACAGTGCAGTCACTCATGCGGCAGTAGCCTCCTAAACTCCCACTGCATCATGAGGGGCTAGACTATGTTGTAGGTGTTCGCAAATCCAGGAAAGATGCAGCTGGAGCTGATTAAGGAATGTAAACAAACCTGTGTTTGTGTGGTAGCACCACTGTTTTAAGGAAACAAAGAGTCAAAATCAAACTACCAGCTACATCAGTAATCTTTACAGAATGTTGGCAATCATCAAATGTGTTTTTTAAACTAGGGACACTTTGAGACCTAAGTGGGTTGACAGTGCCCCTTTAATGGAATTATACACAAATTTGGCCTGATCTCAGGATATAGGGTAAACTGGGGCAAAAGTAAGCCCTTTATCTTGGAAGGGATCAAGAGGCACTATCTGAGTCTTTGTTAAGGTCCATTCAGAAGGACTCTATTAAATATTTGGGTGTCACTTTAACTTCAAAAATGTATCATAAAATCATAGAGTTAAACTTTGATCCGTTATTAGACAGAATTAAAATAGACCTGGATAAATGGCAGCACCTCCCACTGGTATTAATAGGTAGGATAAATATTTTAAAAATGAATATGTTACCCAGGCTTCTTTTCTTGTTTGAGGCAATACCCATAATCATGGAAAACAGTTTTTTTTTTTCATAAAATTAAAGAAAATCATCAAAATCTTTATTTGGAAAGGTTCTAGGCCAGAATCACTATAGGAAAACTATCAGTCAAAACAGAATGGTGGTTTAGGATGCCCGAATCTTTGGTGGTACTATCTGGTAGCTCAACTCTTAGGTTCTTATTCTTGGATACATCACCCCCTCACTAAGGAGTTTGCAGGATTCCAGATAGAGGAAAGCAGACTTCTGGGGTTTAAATTGAGGAATTTTTTAATGATTAACTCACCATTGGCTACATATTATAATTCTGTCCTCTCATCAACTAAAGCCACCAACTATGCTTAGCAAATGGTACAACAAATACTGGGCGATCACCAGGGGTTCAGTTAAATTAATTTTTAGTGGGAGTCAAATACTTCCATGAGTCAAAATGTGGAAGTCATTCCAATTTTGTGGAAGTCCAAATACTTCCCAGATCCCACAATTTGAAAGCCAGTATTCTAGGAAGGATCGATTTATGGATGTTCATACAAACATTAATGGTAAAATACAATTTATTTTAGAAAAAAATCATAATTTCTTAGCTTCTGTGCATTCAGTTTTGGAAGCTGTCCAATTTTGTTTTTTTTACATTTGGAAGGCAATAACTTCCTCACCCTTTATTTTGGAAGTTTTTGCCTTATTTTTAGGCATCACATACTCCCAAAATGGACTTAACTGAAGCTCTGGCGATCACAGTCATTTTTCAAGGTTCAGTCTGATCTCAGGAAAAACTAATTTCCCACCATCTCTTTCTAATGATTCATTCAAGAGGTGGTCCAAAACAAAGAACCTACATCAGACAGAATATTTCTACAAAGAGGGGAGATTTAGTTCTTTGGAAAGATTTCAGGCAAAATATAACATTACAGAGCCATGCTTATTTCAGTTCTTACAATTTAGGAATTTTGTTCACAAAAGGAATGGTAGCCTAGGCCTGTCAAAGTACCCTAAATTAGAAGAAACCATAATAAATCTAGAATCAGATAAACTATTTATAATTAAACTTTATGCAATAATCAGGGACTCTATTACCTCAGATTTACATGATACAAAACAATCATGGGTAAAAGAAATGGGGAAGGAGATTAAACAAGAAGTTTGGAAGGAAATAATAGATCTGGAGATCTTTGATGTTAAAAATAATAGATTGATTCAGATACATATTAACACAATTCACAGAACCTACTCGACCCCCGTCAGACCACACAAGTTTGATAATTCAATCTCAGAGGTGCGTCAGAGGTGTAAAATAAAGTAGGGGACTCTTTGGCACATGCAGGCAGACTGTGAGCAGATTAAAACTTTGTTGGAAGAGTGTTTCTTCCACTTTGGACTTCCCATTTAACCTGGGAATTATAATTTTCAGTTTGAGGAAAGGGGGTACTTTCCAACCATCCCAATCAAAGTTGATGAATGTAGGAATTTCGGTTGCAAAAACAAAGCTTCTGCAGCATTGGAAAGATGAAAAAGCATCTACATTTATGGAATCGGTAAGGCTTATGTTAGATATAAGCCGAATAGTGAAAGTCCTATACAAAATGGAGGCTGTGTATAATAGTTATGAGGAAATATGGTCCCACTTCATTCTATTAATTGGCTGATGATTTGATAAGGACAATCTGTTTTTTTTGTTTTAGCAATGATGATGAGCATTGCAGCTTTAGGAGTATATATGATGATTGAGGCACCCACAATCACAGCTAAAATAACAAAACAAAAAAATCAGGGTTGTGAACTTGATATAAATATAAACTAGTCTTTGTGATTTGTGCCACACTTTGGGATGGAACATTGTATTATAAGTGTCATGAGTTTCAAGTATTGGGACTAAACTTCAGAGACTTACAGCTGGGGTCCACAACATTGTTGTCTAAATACCACCACCCTCCAAACTCTAGCTTTTTTGGAGGAGGAAGATATGGAGCTTTTAGCCCCATGAAGTTTTTTTCTCTGTTGGTACTGGCCTCTGCTTGCGGGAAGGAATTCTTATTATACATTTACCCAGGACAGACCAGATGAGACACAATATCTTATTTTCAGTGGTGTCCTGCTTTTACACATGTTATATTGTATTTACCGAGGACAGGCCAGCTAAGATGCATAATCTAATTTTCCATGTTCTCCCACATTTTGACTCCAAATTTCCAACAGTCTTTTTATGACCTGGGGCCCAATTCTGAAAAGAAGAACTTTTGTGCAAGGTGCCTACACCAAAAGGCTTTCACGCAAGTGGCACCTTGCATCAAAGTTTGTGGCAATCCCAATTTTGAACACAGGCTGTATCGAAATTGGGATGCCTTGTGCCAAAGCCACCTTGTGCCAACCTTGTGGCAGAAGGACCCTTGCACCAGGTCATAAAGGAGCTTGCACCACAGTGGGGCTGCATATCCCCTTTTTTGAATTTCAGAAGCCCTGCTGTGGTCACAAGAGGTGGCTGAGTTTAGACCAGCCAGGAGCTGGCGAGCAGGGAGATGACTGGGGGGAGGGCCTGGAAGGTGAGGACAAGGGGAAGAGGGAGCAGTGAGGGTGTCATAGGGGGCAATGGGGGAACATCAGCAATGTCAGAAGGCTGAGGTGACCTAGCAGGGGTGCTCTGCACAGTGGAACACAGCCAATCAGCCTCGGTACAGGAGGTGTAGCATGGCTGGACTGTGACTCAGACCACAGGTAGCAACAGTCCTGGCAGTTGCCCCATGGGTGCCACAGTCCCCAACATTGTAGGCAGATATTGGCCTGCCTCTACACAGAGGGCTGAGTACCAGGAGACTGTTGTGGTGCCCTGGGAACATATCCCTCCATTGACTTGCTCAGGGCACCCCATTGGGTGCCACCTGAGCACCCAGACACTACTGCCATGCCCTTGTTGCCCCCTATGGCACCCCCCTGTCCCTATGCCCATAGTTCCCTACTTGCAGGCATCTTCACCCCCCACCTTTGCAGCTCCTCCAGGATTGTGCCAGGCATGTGGGCTTAACCAGACCCTCTGTCAAATCCCTCAAGTGTGCCAAATGTTTGGTGCAACCCTGCAGCTATGGCAACTTATGGGACTTTAGTGTAGGGACCCATAGTTTTATAAAATAGAGGGCAGGGTCCTTGATGTACTCAGAGTTTGCCACAACCATAGATTGGTTCAACTTGCATTGATTTGTGGGCCAATTGAAAACTGAGCCCCTAATGTTCTAATCAAGACAGGTGGAATTTTTTAAATCTTATCTGAAAGGTGATTTTGCAGTGTGACTGTGAAAACAAGTTTTGGAGGGGATTTGAACAACAGAACTTGTCACATTCAGGAGGTTAGGTAACACCAGGGATATGTTGAACATTAGGGGCCAACATCTGCAAAGATAATGTTATGATTAAATATTGGAACAATTCAATGTTTCTTCATAACTTGTTTTTTTCACATTTTGACCCCACATTTTTAACAGATGTCCGGATTTTCAAAGGGTGGTGCATGGCTTGCATCAAGCCTAACATCAAATGATTTCCATCAGCCATACTCCATTTCTTCAATTGCACACAATTTGCAAAGCTCAGGCACAGATGCATCAGTTTACCTACTTTATGGCAGCCTGTACCAAATCTCGAGTGCTGGCTCCATGAAGACAGTCCTTGGACTGACGCAAACTAGACGACAAAAAAATGGTTGACTTGCATCAGTTGTCACACTGGATAGAAAATCACATTAGATTGCTGCAAATCTGGTATGCAACATCTTGCTGCAGTCTATGGCCTGTATATGAATATGGCCTGTAGTCTTTTTATGACCACTCCTTCCAAACATCACAGTTGTCATTTATAAAATAGAAATGTAATTTCACGCCACAATGTGAAGACACATATTGGCCAGGATTTGAAAAAATAACTGCTGTCACATTCATGAGGTGGTGTAAAAAATGGCTATGTTGAACATTTGGAGCAAAATGTTGAATATTACCAAAGTTGTGAGTGTGCATTGAAAAACTTAAACATACACTCATAACCTTTTGGTTTTTAATATTTTTCACCAAAATTTTAACATAGCCTTCTTAGGGCAGCACCTCATGGACAAGGGTGGAAATAATTTTAAAACCCTGCCTGAAAGGTGATTTCAAGCCACAAGTAGAAAACAACATTTTGGCCACAATATGAAAAATTACATGCTGTCATGTTCATGAGGTGGTGTGAAAAAATAGCTATGATGAAATCTTGGGGAAAAATATTAAAAAATTACCAAGTTATAAGGACGAGTTGAAAAAGCATTGAAACACATTAAATCTGATGCCTGATTTCCTCAGTTTCCAGTCCAGCATTGAAGAGTGAAGTCATGTCTCTGGTCCAGAGAGGATTACAGTGTTGGACCCCATTATGTAAGTATTTATTGGGGGTGGGTGCTGAATGGGAGAGGAGGGTGGGGGGAGAGTAATGGTGGCAGTGTACCAGCAGCAGCAACAGACTTTGATGGACAATTTTCTTTTTTACAGGGTGTATAAAAATAAAAAAGACTACAAGGGATGATTTTCTTTATTTCAGGTACTGACAGTGGGAATGTGGCAACCCAGTGTTGTTGTTATGTTTGCCGACATCAGAAGTGGGTTCCTAGTGCCACACAATGAAAATGGGTGATGTCGGGGAGACTATCTGACACCAAGGATTGGGCTCCCCAGTGTTATAACATTAAAACTAAGGAGTGGGGAAGGTGTGGAGTGGTGGATATTGAGAGGAAGGGTCAGATGGGGGGAGGTAACAGTGCCGGTGTGCCAGTGACCACAACAGACATCAGTGGACAGTTTTCTTTTTACAAGGTGTATAAAAATTTAAAAAAGTTATGAGAGACAGTTTTCTTTATTTCAGGCACCACAACTGGGAATTGGGCACCCCAGTGTCTGTGTTATGTTTGGCAGCACTGGAGGTGGGCTCCCTACCATTGCACAGTGAAAATGGGTGAGGTGGGGGTGTACTATGAAAAGATTCAACCAAGAGGAAGGGGGGGGGGAATTAAGCCCTAGACTGTCCCTTATAAAGACGCAAACACTTGCTGGTGTCTTCCAATTTCATTTTATTTATTCCCACTATGTTTTGCTCTGTCAATAGAGCTTGTTCATGGGGTGCTTAAGTTTTTCTTTTTTTACACAAATTAGTGTAAATTCTGAAAACAATAAAAAAACATTTAAATGTTATATTTATTCTTTTTATGGGTTCATTTTCAACCCTTTAACAGTTAATCCTGAAATGCTCTGTCACTCAAGTAGCACAGCAGCCAACCTAAACTTATCTTTGTTTGGTATCTTCTCTTTCAAATCTGCTTAATGGCCTCACAACATTTCTAAGTATGAAAGTATAAAAAATTCCATTGACTATATCAACATTTCATTTGTCATTCAGCACTGAATATTGTTTCTTATATCCACAAATGTGAATGTTATCCACAATATATCTGAGCAACTATAGCATACCTGGTAAAAAGCTGAATTAAAAAAATGTTTGTTTTGTTCCTGCCAATTATACTTTGGTGTCCCTCTGTGAAATACAAGGATACAGGTATCATATTTACTTGCTCCCGGCTTTAAACTGACAATAGAACAAAAGTCTGTCATTGCTTTTCTCAAAAAAAAAAGCTTATTTTACCTTCTACAAGGGTCTAAAGGCTCCACACTTGTCTGTTGATGTAGCATGTAGCTACAGTGACAGAATGCTGGTGCTCCTTCCTTCTTGAGGTCTTCTTTAAAGCCTAGTCAGCGGGCGTCGTGACATCACACTGACGAGCCAGCACGTGCTCACACTCGACACAGACTGTGCACATGCTGCTGAACACTGTCAAACAGAGTGTAGCATAAGGCTTCACAGGGAGAGCTCATGTTCAGTGCTGTTTTGACAAAATGAACTACAAATTTCATTTGAGATTTATCATTCCCCTTGAACCGTAAATCGGCACACATTCTCCCACTACTGTTTCCTTTATTACAGTACAAACTACAGTGAATCTTTTCAAGGTACTTTACTCACATTTGAAACTTTGACATGCTAACACAAATATAAAATATAGTCAGAAGAAAAATGGAGGGCGGGGGTTGACAAAAGAGGTAACATATGTGGATTGGCAAAAAAGGAGAAATTATTCTTTACACAGCATCTATTTAAGTTCACTGTAAAACTATTCCATACATCCTATATGCAGACTCTCTATTATATTACAGGACATCCTGCAAATGGATCTGATCTTTAAATACAATTCTTATAACTAAAGTACCATTATGTACCTACTTATGCATACTAGGTTATACTTGCTATTTTAATGACCTGGTTTGCCAACATGTTAATCAAATTTATTACCATATTCATCTGCTTATTCCTTTCAAATTTACCAAATAACAGTCCATCAAATATATTTTACATATCTTAACATGTTTGCCAATTTGTTTCTATGTTCATTCCTATGGTTCTTTCCAATGTATGCATTTTAAAGATCCATCACATTTCAGTTTGCAGGAGCTTATCTCTGAAACTACCACCTCTCTCAGGTGGTGTAACCTTCTATAAGCCACAGAATCTAAGGGAGGCAGCATTGTGGCCACTGCTGTTAAAATGCACTGCCCCAGGTGAATTAATGTCACCATTTCTTATGTCTCCTTTATGTTCTAATATTCTAGTTTTCAACATGCGGCTCATCTGTCCCACATACAATAAGTCACATGGGCATTGAATGACATAAATTACTCCCTCTAATGTACATGTAATATGTTGGAGTATATTATGTTGTTCTCCTGTGTGGGGATTTATAAAAACTTGCTTCTTTTCATTTATTTATTCATTTATTCATTAGAAATCTGGTTTACAACCTTTGAGTCAGAGACTCATTTACAAAGGCACCTCATCTCGGGGGGGGAGACATCAAGACAGTTATTACAGTGCAGATTAAAACAGAGGATAGCATTACAAGTGCACTAAAAGGAACATTTAACATAGATACACTTAGGTTACATAATGTAGTAGTTTGTATATTACTTAGGTTACATAATGTTACAAAATTGTGAGTTACACTCACGGATGTAGTAGGTCCTCAGACAAGACAGTGGGTTACATCCCTGCTTGGATGTAGTAGGGAAGGGGTAGGTCTGGGGAAGGGAGAGGCTGTCAAGTGGATGTTGTTGAGCCAGGGGGCAAAGCGGGTGGGAACCATAGGTTACAACAGGGGGTTAGTTGCACCTACAACAGCGGGTATTAAAGATATGGTTCTGAAGGGTTGTTTTGAAGGAGCCAATTTTTGACAAGTTGGAGTTGCAGCTAGGGAGGGAGTTGAACCAGGTGGGGGCTCGGTAGAGGAAGTATCTCTGGGCATGAGAGGTCTTGGTTCTGAGCACCTTGAAAGTGGTCTTAACAGAACTATGGGTGGTGACAGATGAAGATGGCTGCTGTAGGGAGGTGGAGACCCCCAGAGGGGAGAGTCCTAGCAGAGATTTCTTAGCAAGAAGGCAGGTCTGGTAGAGCAGTCACTCCTCAAAATTGAGAAGATTGGTGGTAGTATAGAGAAGGCAGGTGTGAGTATGGCTGGGGGAACCAGTCAGGAGCCTACAGGCCTTATTGATGGAGAGTTGGATTTTGGAAAGGGCAGTGTTGTCAGCTGCAGCATAGATGGGCAAGCCATAGTCCATGAGGGACAAGATGGAGGAGGTGATGACCAGCCTGAGGGCAACCTGAGGCAGGCAGTCCCTGTGCCGGTATAGCAGGCCAATCTGAGAGTTAATGGGAGCTGACAGGGCATTAATGTGGGTGTGGAAGGAGAGGGCAGTATCGAATGTGATGCCTAGGTACTTGTATGTGGTCACTTGTTCTAGCGGGTGCAGAGTGCTGTGGATAATCAAGAGGGGGGTATTTTTAGCTTTATTTTGGTGGTGGGAGAAGAGCATTGATTTGGTTTTATTTAGGTTAATGACCAGTCTGCGGTCTCCGAACCACTTTTTGTCTTGTTTGTAAGCTTGCTGGAGGGATAATTGGAGGGAGGTGGGACTGAGATGTGAGGCAACGAGGATTGCATCATCGGTGTAGAGGAGCATTTTACCGGTACATGAGCTGGGGAGGGTCTTGAGGTAGAGGCTAAAAAGTATTGGACCCAGGATGGAGCCCTGAGGGACCCCGGAGTGAACGGGAAGAGTGCTGGAGAGGGAGCCACTGATCTTGACATGCTGGGATCTAGCAGAGAGGTAGCTAGAGAACCAGAAAATGGGACCACCAGAGAAGCCAAGTTGGTGGAGAGAGTTGAGTAGAAGGGGATGACAGACAGTGTCAAAGGCCTAGGAGAGGTGTCAATGAACACTGCTGCTGCAAGGCTGCCAGAGTCAAGAGCAGCATGCAGGTGTTGGGAGAATTCCAGGAGAGTGATGGTTGTACTGTGTCCTGGGTGGAAACCGTGCTGCTTTGGGCACATAATGTCATACTTGGTTAGGTATTCAGAGAGCTGGATCAACACCACTTTTTCAAGGGCTTTAGAGAGTGGGGGGAGGATAGAGATGGGCCGGTAATTGTTGGAGGTGGATCAGTCCCCACTCTTATGTATGGGTGTGATTTCAGCAGTTTTCCAAGCATTTGAGAACTGACTCAGGCATAGAGACTGGTTTAGAAGGTCAGTCAGGGGGGACTAGGACTTCATCCAAGACCCTACACAGGATCCTGGAGTCAAGGGGGGTCACTGCTGCCTAAGGCTTTTAGCAGGTGTGGCCTGGCTTCTTTGGGGGGATAGGGTGTGCAGGTAGAATGGTGGGCAATGTAGGACCAGAGGGAATGAGGTGGGGATTGGGTCTAAGAAGCTGCTGGGGAGGACCAAGCTTAGGTCAGAAAAGGCAGTGTTAAGGCAATCGGCTATGAGGAGTGGATCTGTGGAGGGGGTGCCATTGATGGAGAGCTGAGATGGTGGGGGAGAGCAGGACTTCCCATTTAGCTCTTTCATATTATCCCAGAAGGCCCAAGCTGAACCCCAAGTGGAAGTAAGGGTGGTCTGGTAGTGCTCTGCCTTGTCCCGCCTAATGGCCCAAGTACACTTATTGCATTCTGCTTTGTAGGCCTGTCTGTCAGATGCCTTTCCAGATTCTACATCAATGTGCCAGAGATTATCTCTGTTTTTGAGTCTCTGGAGGAGGGGTGTGGTGATTCATGGGGCATTGCATTTTTTGGAGTGGATCCTGGTGAGGGGGGTGGAAAGGTCATAAGCCTTACAGAAGGCATTTGTGAAGTGGTCAAGAGCTGAGTCAATGTCAGGGGCACACTGGATAGGGGACCAGTCTAGCTGGGCTAGGTATTGTTTTAATTTTCTGAGGCTGCTGGGGCATAAATGGTGGTGTCGGGTGGCCTGGGACACTGGCTTCAGAGTGGAGGATGACTAGAAACAGAGGACTGGAGAGTGATCACTAAGAGAGTTGGGGAGGACAGTGACATCCCGGATTTTGTAGAGGTGGTTAGATATAACAACATCTAGGAGAGTGCTGGTGCCAGTAGAGTGGTTGAATCTGGTGGGCTGGGTGACTAACTGGGACATATCCAGGGCAGCAAAGGAGTCCCTTATATGGGAAGCAGTGGAGGTAAGCCAGTTAACATTGCAATCACCTAGGATGACTTGCTCCACTTTGTGAGGGAGAGATGTGAGATAGTCAATGAGGGGACTGGACCGCTAGGTTTTGATTCCTCTGGGGTACGTAGGAGACCATGAGGAAGAGATGGCCTCAGGCAGGGTCTGGTGTGATTTTTAAGGTGAGGGCTTGGGCTTCATAATCAAGTTTAGTAGCTGGGAGTGCCTGACCTATAAGGGAGTCCCACACGAGTAGTGTGCAATCACCACTACATTCGTCTACTCGGTCTTCCCTGTAGATGGTATATCCAGGCAGAGTGATAGTGGAGTCGGGGGTGGATTTATAGAGCCAAGTCTCTACCAGTGCAATTATGTCAGGTTGATGTTGAACAACCCAGCACTGAAGGGCAGCAGATTTCTTTAGGAGACTGCAAATGTTTAAAGATGCAAAGTAGAGGCCAGTTGCAGTACAGGGTTTAGAAGGGCTAGAAGCAATAGGTCCTGGGTTTGGGTGTACATTACCAGATAATAATAATAGCAGTGTAATTATTCTGGTTAGTGGCCAGCGGCGATGGAGACCTTTGGGTTGACACCCAGCTGAGGACTTTAGAATCAGGGTGCATGGGATAGATAAAGTGCAAAGGGTGGGAATGGCTGGGGAGAGCTGGGTCCAGATCAGGCCTTGGAGGGCAGAGGGAGTGGGGGTGTTGGCAGGGTGGGGGTGTTGGGGGGTCACAGGTGTGTCAAGTGTGGGGGAGGGCCGAGTCACTGTGGGGTAGTGTGGGGATGAGGTGCCTAGTGTGGAGGAAAGGTGCTCCAGTCTGTGTGAGGGCTGTACCAAGAGGGTGAAGGAGAGCAGACTTAGTAATGGAGTGTGGGTACCTATAGCAGCTGAGTAGTAAAGGAAGAGTGCCAGGAGTAGTAGAGAGTAAGGAGATGTAGAGCTGTTTTGGAATGGTTGGGAAAAAACCCTTTAGTGAGAGAAAAGACTATAAGCTGCAAATGGGAAAAATCAGTATCAATCAGTAGAAGAGGGAAGGGCAAAGGCAAATGAATAGTGATAGACTATAGACACACAATAAGTGAAATGAGACAGGAACTATATTGTGTTGGATTGGGTAAGAGTACTTATAACTGGGCCCTCTAGTGGCTAAAGAATATAATCTGCTAATGGAAAAAAAAAGAACAGGCTGGGAGGTTCTGAAGCAAGTTTTTTTTTTTGGGTGGCACTGCAGCAGCCTCAATGGGACACAGAGGTCAAGGGTGCAGCCCACAGGCTTACAGCTCTAAGAGAAGGGGCGCAGCGCTCAGGGCAGATAGCAAAATCACAGTACCTTAAGATCTCTCTCAAAACTTAAATCAACTCTTAAGAAATCTCTACATCAGACTAAACATTACTTAAAGTGAGAAATCAAGAACATGTCAAGCAGAGGTCAGTTCTAGCATTAATTTCTTGGCAGCAGTTCCTAGAAGACTTCTGGATTGATGCACAAAGTGTGAGAAACACTGGCAAACAGGGGCAAGTGATATTCCTCCAGAGGTAGATGTCAAAATTCAGGGTTCCAACCCGTACCTTGCTTGGAGGGTGAGCGTCGGGCAGCTTCTCTCTGTTCTGCTTACCAAACTGCAGAATGCAGTTTGTTTGAGAGGAGAGGGCCCGAAAGGGCAGAGTTGTCCCCTGGTGAGATAAGGTGAGAGTATGATTGCTGACTGCACATGTACCACATTGATGCATTCCTGGACTCAGGGGTCCCAGGAGTAATTGTTCCCCTGGAACTGCTGGTAGTTTAAACTGAGATTGAACAACCTTATCTTTAATATTCCTGACTTTTTTTGCTACCACCAAAGGTTGGGTTTGTAGTTCTCTAATTTGTTCATCATCAGTCTTTACTAAGTGCCAGTGTTTATGAATTATCCTCCTTATGTCTGGCATTCTATGATTGTATTTTGTGGAACACACTAATCTTGATTCCTGAGATTTCTTTGATGTTTGGTTAAGTAAAGTGTCTCTAGCCTGACTTTTTATTCTCTCTTCAGTTGCCTTGAGTGTCCCCCAGTGGCAATTCCTGTCTCCAAATCTCTCCAACATCTGGCTAATCTCCCTGTCCACGTCCTCCTGTTTACTACAATTTCTTTTAGCTCCGGTCAGTTATGCATATCGAATACTATTCTTCAAGCGGGGCTCATTAAAACTTTTATTATGCAACAAAGTATTTCTAGTTGTACTTTTCCTATAAAGACTTGTGTGTGTCTTTCCATTTTCAATATGTATGTTTAGGTCTAGATATGGGACCTGAATTCTATCATAATTCATAATGAATTTTAAATTCCTGTCTTTGTTATTGAGTTCTAAATAAAAAATCTTTTAGTTTTTGTTCACTGCCTCTCCAGATCATAAAAATATCATCTATATATCTAAGTCAGGCATGTACGTTGGGATCCAATGTGCCAGCCTGTTCATTAAATATGTACATATGTTTAAAATTGTCCATATATGTATTCGCATATGCGGGTGCCATGGCTGAACCCATGGCAGTACCCCAAATTTGCTGATAAAACTGATTGTCAAATTCAAAATAACTCCTTTATAATATGAATTCTGCTAATTCTTGTAGTATTATAGTTTGGGGGTGTGCCCCTACTCCTCTTTTGTGCAGATGTTTACCTATACTTTCAACCCCTTCACTATGTGGTATTGAGGTGTATAGGTCCGTAATATCTAAAGTGACCAAAAATACATCTTCTGGAATCCCCCGTTCTGTAAGTTGTTTTAGTTTGTCTATCATATCCCTAGTATCCTTTACATATGCTTGAGTATTGGTCACTAAAGGCTGTAAATGAAAGTCAATGAACCAGGAGACCAGCTCAAAAATGAAACCGATCCCCGAGACAATGGGTCTGACAAGAGAGTCACTGACATTTTTGTGAATCTTTGGAATTGCATAAAAAGTATTTATTCTCGGGTACTCACTAGTTAAGAAGTCAGCTTCCCAATTACACAACCAGTTCACGGTTGTGTTTTCTTCTAACAGACTTTTAAGCTGAGTCAGAATATTAAATGTAGGGTCAGAAGGTAATGCTTCATAATTCTCTGTGTTCTGAATTAGTTTAAGACACACTGCTTTCTATTGTTCCCTATCCTGAATTACTATAGCCCCTCCTTTATTTGCCCCCATAATTACAATGTTGGTATCTTTACTCAAAGTCTCTAATGCCAACTTTTCTTCTCTGGATAAATTGTTATGTGATAGGAAGATGGCTGCTTCTGTTTAAAAAGTTCCATAATTTATTTTTCAATTACCTTGCTGAATGTCTCAATCCCATGACTTCTCCCAGAAGGGGATTATATCTGGATTTTACTTATAATTTTTATTTCAATTGTTTTGATAGCCAGTATCCCCAAGACTGACTTGAGACCCACAAAGGTTTTTCAACCGTAGAGGTCTAAAAAAATGCTGTAAATCCACCTCTAGGTTGAATAAATCCACTGGTTGAGACAGGGTAAATGACAGCTGCAAACTGAGCACTTTTATTTCTACTGGTGAAATGTTTCTTTTACTTAGGTTAAAATTGGGAATTAATTCATTCCTTGTAGTATAATTGGCAGGAACAAAACAAACATTTTTTGAATTCAGCTTTTTACCAGGTATGCTATAGTTGCTCAGATATATTGTGGATAACATTCACATTTGTGGATATGAGAAATAATATTCAGTGTTGAATGACAAATGAAATGTTTATATAATCAATGGAATTTATTATACTTTTGTACTTAGAAATGTTGTGAGGCCATTAAGCAGATTCGAAAGAGAAAATACCAATCAAAGATAAGTTTAGGTTGGCTGCTGTGCTACTTGAGTGACAGAGAATTTCAGGATTAACTGTTAAGGGGTTGAAAATGAACAAATATAACATTTAAATGTTTTTTTTTTATTGTTTTCAGAATTTAAACTAATTTGCGTGAAAAAAAAAAACTTAAGCACCCCATGAACAAGCTCTATGGACAGAGCAAAACGTAGTGGGAGTGAATAAAATAAAATTGGAAGACACCAGCAAGTGTTTGCGTCTTTATAAGGGACAGTCTAGGGCTTAATCCCCCCCTTCCTCTTGGTTGAATTTTTGCATAGCAGAAGATCCATGAGGGTGGAGGGTAGCCGAAGAAACATAGAGCTGTTGTTTTTAAAATAATTTATTCCATTACCACCAGAGACTGTGTGTGGGGGTGTACTAGCCAGCACTGTGTATTGAGCACCCTGGTGTTGGAAAATTAAGAAGTGGGAAGCAATGGGTGGTGGAAGGGATGCTTGACAGAGGGTGGAAGGGATTGTTTTTATATTGGAATAGGATAACAGCAAGCTGATCATGATCTTGATCAGCTCTGCTTGCTGGGCAACTTATGCAGCTCAAAGAAAAGAGACACCCTATGATTTTGATGGCTCTTTTCTTTGAAGTGCACAGCATTTCTGTCTGCAAGAGTGTCATGATTTACCTGACTGATGATTGGTCTGACACTGCTGAGCCCCTTGCAGACTGCCCTGCATCGGAGCAACAGTGCCAAACCTCTCAAAACCCACTGTCATACCAATATGTGTGCTTTGCGCAAACGCAAGGTCAGACGTAAAAAGTACAAAAAGTATTTGATAGCCCTGTGTGGTTTACCTTCATTAGCTTCAGAGACATTCATTCAGCCAGCATTTTCATGAGTAAGCAGGAAATGAATGCAATATTACAATATTCCAGGGGACGGGGCTATCACTCCAGTGATTGTTGGCCAAACTAACTCTATAGTGTATGTAACACTTTGTACTTTATGACATATTCATTTTAGTATATGATACATGCATACCTAGACTTTAGCAAGGCATTTGACACAGTCCCACACAAAAGATTAATATATAAGTTAGCCAGCCTGGGAGTGGGTCCCAAGATGACAGCCTGGGTAAAGAATTGGCTGGAGAATAGGACACAGAGAGTAATAGTAAATGGAGTCCACTCTGAAGAAAGGGGGTTACTAGTGGGCTACCGCAGGTTCAGTATTAGATCGGTCTCTTCTAATGTCTTTATAGAGTTACATTGCAGAGGGACTGGAAGGAAAGTATGTCTCTTTGCAGATGACACAAAGATCTGCAACAGAGTTGATGCACAAGGTGGAGTGGAAAGGATGAGAAGGGACTTGGCAAGGTTAGAGGAATGGTCAAATGTATGGCAGCTTAGATTCAATGATAAGAAGTGCAAGGTAATAAACCTGGGAAACAAAAACCCAGGGGAAAAGTACACAATGGGGGGTGAGATATTAGCAACAACAAAAATGGAAAGGTTCCTGGGGGTAGTCATATCAGATGACCTAAATGTGGGCAAGCAATGTGAGAGGGCTGCAAGGAGGACTGCGGAGATACTGGGATGCATAGGGAGAGGCATCACCACTAGAAAACAGGAAGTTATTATCCCTCTGTACAGACAGTTGGTGAGACCCCATCTGGAGTACTGCGTGCAGTTCTGGAGACCCAATCTCCGAAAGGACATAGACAGGATGGAGACTGTCCAGAGGAGGGCAACTAAAATGGTGCAGGGTCTGCACTGGAAGACATATGAAGAGAGACTTAAGGAGCTGAATATGTATAGCCTCGAGGAAAGGAGGGAGAGAGGGGACATGATAGAAACTTTCAAGTACCTCAAGGGACTCAACAAAGTCCAAGAGGGTAGCATCTTTTAAAAAAAGAGGTGTGCAAGAACAAGGGGGCACAATTTGAAGATAGAAGGGTTTTTTTGAGCTTGCAGGTCTGACCTCCCAGTAACCAAAATAGACTTGAATTAACTAATGCTGAAGAGAATTTGGAGTCTAATGTTTAATGTTTTAATACCCAACTATTTCATTAAGGGGAGGTTGTACCTGCCTGATATCATGAGCCAGTTATATAATGATGCAGTAAAATGAAGAAGTAATTTAAGGAAGTATTTTTTCACAGAGAGGGTTGTGGATGCATGGAATGGCCTTCTGGAGGAGGTTGTGGAGTCAAAAACAGTGGTGGAATTCAAGCATGCATGGGACAGTCATAAGGCAATTCTAGGGGTTGGGGGTAGGAAGAAGTAGGCTGCTGGTTAACTAGGATCTGTAGCTTATCCATTAGGTAGGGAAATGGGCAGACTGGGTGGGCCAAGTGGTCCTTATCTGCCATCAAAATCTATGTTTCTATGTTTGCTTTACATGTATGTATTTCACCTTGTAGCATATCTATTTCAGTAATGACTAACATTATATATTATGTATTATAACAGGATGTGAGGATACTGTAGAAGTGGCCCAGCAATTGACAGTTGAAATTTAATAATATGATGCAAACATCAATCAGTGAACACCAGTTTTTTAATATATAGCTTCTTGAATATTTATTCTCTTGCTTTGGCCACACATTTATACTCCCAAATGTTTTTTACTGACTACTATTAGCTTTTTCAAGGGACCAGTGCTTGAGATTTTAAGACTCTACTGAAAGACATCACATCAAAGGACCTCACCTGTCCTAGGGTCAGTCTTGTAAGATCTCAAGTGAGTGCTGCATCATTATATAACTGGCTCATGATATCAGGCAGGTACAACCTCCCCTTAATGAAATAGTTGGGTATTAAAACATTAAACATTAGACTCCAAATTCTCTTCAGCATTAGTTAATTCAAGTCTATTTTGGTTACTGGGAGGTCAGACCTGCAAGCTCAAAATCAATGGCTTCAAAATTATTGTTGTGCTGTCTTTTGGGAGAGACATAAAGATAGAGCAGTCAATAGCCCACCAGATCTGCACTGGTGTGGTGGCTGTGATATACTAAGCACAGACGTTTGTGGTGCTAGTGAGAGGTTAAATAAAGCTTGATGGTAAGATACATTTAAACACTGAGAAAATGTGACCAACAGGTGCAGAAACTTTGCTAAGATGTAAGATTTTTGAATAACTACAGTACTTACTTACTTACTTAATTATATTTAAAATTTGTCTTTATGTGCTGGACCACTGTTCCCTTGAAAACGCTGATAGTAGTCAGAGAAAACATTTAGAAATATAAATTTGGTGGCCAAAGCAAGAATATAAAAACTCAGTAAGTTATATATTAAGAACTGGGGTTCACTGGTTGATGTATATATTATATTTTTTGAGATTTAGTTGTCTGTTGTTAACATCTCATTGGACTTTTTCAAAATCTGAACTCTGGATTGGCCACCAAGGATGCTCACTCCAGTCTGGCAAGTTGAAATCTAATGTCAACAAAGTGAGGTGACAAAAACTATTTATTTACTTTTATTTAATTGTAATTTTTGACCTGGAAAAGCACAGTAAGCTATGATAGCTTGTTTCTAGGTATATCCTTGGTGTGTGTGTGGGGGGTGCCTGGATCTGTTTTATTGACAGGGGTAGAAACATAGGAAGGAAAAATTTGGGAACAGTGTACTATATTGATGGGACACCAAAGAAAGCACAGAGGAGGAGGAGGAGGAGAGAGAGAGAGAGAGAGAGAGAGAGAGAGAGAGAGAGAGAGAGAGAGAGAGAGAGAGACCTGGGAGTGATGATCAGCATTATGAAATGGGTACGAAGAATCCTGAATCCTGACAGATTGAGAGCTGGTTTCAGCCGAGCTCTTATCCCAGCACAACTGCCCAACTGAAAGTAGCTCCTGGAAATCAGGACTCAGAATGAAAGAAATACTCCTCCTCTTTTTTCTAAATGACAGAATTCCCATAACAGACAAGGTTGCTCACCCCCACTCAACACTGTTGTCATACCTTTGTTGTAGCAGTGACGTGGCACTTCTCTCCCCGGTCCTGCACATCCTGCTGCTTCTGGCCTTTAAACAGCTTTCTGTTTTTAATTTTTTTTTTTCATTTTAAATCTTAAGTCTTAAGTTTAAGCACAGCAGCTGTGTGGCTCTGTCTCAATTGTCTCCATCTCTGTCTCATGCATGGTACACCAAAATTAACTGCTGATTACCATTCAGTCTTTTTTTTTTAAAAAAAAAGTAACAGCCTAGCTCCCAGACTTGTGGCTAAAAGGGTAACAGGAGTTGAAAACAGCCTGCTCGATTTTGATCCCTCATACCAGTTAGCGCCCCCATCCAAAGAACAGTAAGAGCGACTGCAAGCTCCTCAGCTGGTACATGCTAAATACTTATATGCCACATTGGCACCACCTGCTGGGAATAAGAAAAATCACTCTTCAGATCAGACTATTTTTTGCTTCTAAACATTTATTTTACATGTTTTCAAATATTTTTTAGAAATGTAATAATGTAAAAACAGTTTTAAAATATTTATGTACAGTTTAGTAAAATGGACCCATTTCATAATCTCAATAAGGCACTGGGGGTGTTACGGTGGGATAATGTCCATTCTTGGGTGATGGAAGCATTCAGTTACACCTCGTGCTTCAACCTACATGAGGTAATCCATTGTCCCACCATAACACCCTTTCTGTCATGCCTTATTGCTTAAATAACATAAAGCAGGCTGCTCAGTGCAAAAGGGTGTATGGGAAGTCTAATAGAATGCTGGGGTGCATAGTGGGAGAGATCACTAGTAGAAGGGATCTGATATTGCCTCTGGATAGATCACTGGTGAGATCATAGCTGGAATACTGTGTCCAGTTCTGGGGCCCACACCAAAAAAGGACAAGTAAAGGATAGAGGCAGAGCAATGTAGGACTACAAAGATGACGCAATGTCAACACGGCAAGGCATACTGGATGATGAGAGACTGAACAGTCTCAAAATGTGCTCACTGGAGGACAGAAGGGAGAAGTGGGACTTGATAAAGACTTTTAAGCTCATAAATGGGTTCAACAGGGCAGAAACTGCAAGTCTGCTTAAATTAAGAAATAGTGTGCCCGCTGTCCACCAGAAGGCATGTGCTCAAGTTGGTGAGTGGAAGGTTTACAAAGCACATTAGGAAATATTACTTCATGGAAAGGGTGATGGATGAGTAGAAAAAAATTCCTCACATGGTGGTGGAGGCAGAGACAATAGCAGGATTCAAGAAAAAGTAGGGTGCATGTAAAAGAATTAGTAGGCAGGAAGAAAAGAGGAGGAAGAGGTGACTGGGAGGGATGGAGGGTAGAGACTAGAGTATCTCCAAGATGGACTGTTCAGGTATTTTTGGTCACTCACTATTCCATGTTCCTGTATTTATATGTACGTGTTTCACTAGATGATGTGTATGGCCAAAAGGCATGAATTAGGTACCTAATGACATCCCATAATTTAACAATGGAGGCATCACTTCCACCTGCAGTGGGGAAGGGGGGATGTCAGTTTCAGGGTAGTCTCTAATGCCTTTCCCACAAAATATCCGCAAAACTGTAACTTCAGGTAGGCAAGTGCATGAGTAGAAACAAGTCTGTTAAGAACTGCTGAGACCACAGAGAAAGATTTGAAAAACATACTATTTAGATATAATTCAGCTAGCATTTCTTGTATCTTCTATATACTTCTCTTTCCCTTTTTTATTACAGAGGAAATGTGCAGAAAAACAAGACCGTTATTCCTCTGAGTGCATCTGTTGTCTAAGTAGCTCATTTCTTACTTGAAGTCACATTCTTCTATTGTGATATCACAATCTGTTGCCATGAGAATGAGTATGATGTCACAAGGAGAGGATTATGACATCAGGTGGGGAATAAACAACTGGAACAGATGAACTGTGAAGGAGCAAAGATTGTATTTTCATGTAAATTACCTCAGAAAAGCATAATGGAAAGGAGAAATATTGAACTAATGTGAAATATGGGTGAATTGCGTCCAAATATTGTTTTTCAAAGTTCCTTAGGAGGCATCAGCTGCTCTTTAAATGTCTGTGTCTGGCTACAGAGCTGAGTGCTATGCCCAGTTTTAATGGTTTGCTCTTTTGGGCTTTGCCAATAATTAGTATTAATTCCCAGATACCATGAAAAATAGACTTGTTGCTATTTAGTACTGAATATTGAATGGATGCATCAAGGCTGTGCAGAATGTGAAATTCCATCATCACAGCTGGTGTGGAATGGCCATTCCGCTTCCAAAATGCTTTTTGGAATTTTGTTTTAAATTTTGCAGAATTCTGAAGAATATTTATGTGTAAACTTCAGAATAATTTCCCCTGGATTATGTAAACTACAGAATATTATTCTGAAGATTGTAGAAAAGGAATCCACAGTTTATGCAAACCACAGCTTACAATAGCTGGCAATTGAGTAATTTAAAGTAGTAGCCTTGTTACTCCTCCCAAACATCATGAAAATGAATTAAAAGTGACACCTCTGCTAGCTTGAGGAGTGGGTGGAAATGTCGCTGGTAAATCACCATGGTGTCTACATCATGCCCGTGCCCAATTCAGCTAGCGATGATTTGAATATCGAAAAATTGAACGCAACATGCTGTCAGCAGCAAAATTAACTGCGACCAATTGTCCATGAACTGTCTGAGTGCTACTGCAATGAATGAATGCATCCTTGCATGAGGACGTGCTCATTCATTGCAGCAGCACTCATGCATACCGCAGTCAGCGGCCGGCCGTAGTGGTGAGAGAAGGGATGAGCCATGCGACGGCTCCATACGTATGCTATTTATGGGGATAACGGGAGTTACACTGCTGAGTGGGGGGGCCACTAGACCCCCAGGTTATGCAGAGCTGTGAGGTCGGGGCTCTTGCGGGGGGGGGCCCTCTAGATCACCATGGCAGTTTACTTACTTTAGCAGCTACTGGGTGTCAGGGATCGCGATGGGTTGGGGGGACCACTAGATCACCATGGCAGTTTACATCATTTAGCAGCTACCAGGTGTCAGGGATCATGATGGGTGGGGTGGGGGGACCGCTAGACCACCATGGAGACATGCTTATGTTAGTGGCTACAGGGGGTTGGAAATCGCAATGGGGGCACTAGACCACCATAGATATATGCATAGTTTCTTTATGTTTATTTTGTCCTTTTTTATAACTGGGAGTAGCACACCATGCTGAAAGCTTGTTGACAGATGCGACCTGGGAGCACAGGGAAGTTAACTGACTTGCTCAGGGTCACACAGTATGCAAGTGAGGACTGTGGGATTCAAACTCGTGTCTCCAGATTTGCAGCTCAGAGCCTTCAACCACTGCACTATACTGCCTCCCTTGTATTTTAGCAGCTACCGGTGGAGAGGGATCATTGTGGGGGGGCTAGACTGCCTGGGACTGTGGCCTTGACAGCCAAGATGGACTGCATGTCCCACTGGGTGTCCCCAGTTTCCTGAATTATGGGGTTGCTGTGGAGCCTAGTAGGCCTACAGCCTATGCCCTCCCCCCTCCCTTGTCTCATGTCTGTCCCATGCATTCTAGGGTCACCCCATTGTTACTGCACCCACAACTGCTGCAGGGTGCCAATGTTGGTGTTGGGGGTGGGAGGGTCTGTCCTCCAGGTGTGTTTAGACTCAGGCAGTATGTATAACACAGATATATATATATATATATATATATATATATATATATATATATGTAGCTATACTGTTCTGTAGTCCATTCTGACCAACAGGGGATGCTGTGGGCATGCCTTTGCCTGCAGCGTCCAGCCTGTACTACCATTCTGACCAACAGGTGGAGCTGTGTGCTCCATGCAGTAGCACTGGGCAAATTGCATGGTAATGTATGCTAAGCTGCACATATTGAGCTGCAAATGTGCCTGTTTGCTTATGGATTACCTAAGTAGGCTCATTTGCATGGGAGCTTTGAATATAGCTCACATTTTCCCCGGGCTAACCAGTTTGCACTGGGCTATTGTGTTAACACTGTTCAATTGGGTTAGCCCCCCACAAACCACACTTCAGCATAGCACAGTTCTGCAGTGTGTGGCTTGCATTGTTGTTTGCTGTAGATGTGAGACATCTCTGTGCAATCACACACAATGATCTCCACCTGCAACATTGGCTTGCTCCAGTGTCTCCTGAGCTGCAGTTGCAGTGTGCACTTCCCAGTTGCTATATTCAGTGCTGTCTTATTCCTGGGCTATGTTTGCCCTGCACTCTCAGCCCAGTTTGCCTGGCTTCCTTAGCATGCTATATTCAGCAGGGTTAGCACCGGGCTAGTCCTTTTGAATATTGTTGACTATTTGGTCCGGGCAATGTTTGCATGCTGGGCAATGCTAATTGAGCCCTGGGGCAAAGTTTTGAATATCTGGGCCCATAAGTCATAATTTATCTTAATTTTTCAAAAGCTTGTGATTTAACACCACCCTAGGCAATAATAAAAAAAAAATCTCAAATCTGAATATAGGTACAGCCACTGTTAACTGGATAGCTGACTAGTTAACTGAAAGGAAACAGTGTGTCTCAATTAATGAGTATGTGCCTAAAGTGGCGCTTATTACTAGTGGAGTTCCACAGGGCTCCATCCTGGGTCCGATACTTTTCAATATTTTTATTTCTGACATGACAGCAAAACTAGAGGGTATAATAATAAAATATGCAGATGACACAAAGCTAGGTAAAGGACATGATTTCTAGTGGCCCAGCCCCCTTAGTCACACATTCCCAAAGAGGAAGGAGATATGTGGTGTCCTGGACAATGGAGGTGGGCATTCATTTTTAAAACAGAAGCGGGAGCTACATTCACAAGCGTGAACATCATGTTATTTAGTTTAATTATAAGTGCAGCAAGTTGCTGCTTTGTTCCTAGAACAAGAATGTTAATTGTTCCACTAAAGATATGCAGCAGAGAGCTGCTTAGGTAGTTGGAAATACAGTATTAACCTCCTGGAAGAAACAAAAACTTCAGAAGGAGAACCGAATTTATAAGAAATGAACACTCTGGTGGGTGACAAAAGAGAAGTTTAAATATAATACTCAGTACTCTGTTTACAATAGAATGTAATTTGGTAATTTGTTAAGTATACTGATATTAGCCCCTGTCCTTTTTTAGATTACAGTTTGGAGAACAGGGAAAGCTGCCCAGCCATCCTAAAAAATATCCGTAAAGGTAATTCAGTAATTTAATACTGACATATAAGGAAATCTGAAACAATGTATTATATTTATTGAGAATTCTCTAGATAAATAAAATATATTATTTTTGATTGCCTAAAAGGATATTGCTGGGACATTGAAAAAAAATGAATAAATGCCAGATTCAGTTGCTTAGAGAGAACAGGTGCGTTCCCCTATGTTTATTACTATTCTCTGTGATGTTACATATATTTTTTTGGTAAAATTTTAAATGTCAAGGGTTCAATTACTTATTACAATGTTATTTTTTTAACAGAGCACTCTTAAGAGGTCTGAAGAAGGGGCAGGATAGTTCTGAAAACTTTCACCAAAGGAAAATGATGTAACCTGAAAAGAAAAAAGTGCATATGTTTAAATCTTTTCATGTGTACCAAGAATTTTTCTGGATTCATGAAGAAAGAAATCCTTTTGAGAAACAAATAAGTAAAAAATAAGAAATTGATGAAGGGGTTGAGGGTCTTTTTTCTTCTTCTTACCACACATGTACTTTGTTCTCACCAATTTAAAAGAGACTCCCCTTATCAAGTATATTTAATTTTACCTAAAAAATATATTACAAAAAGAAAAAAGGGAACCCGAGGGAGGACCAACTACATAAAATGTTTTGCATTAGTTCTTATTGGAGAGGAAACTTTTAATTGACCTCCTTGAAATAATAAAATGAATCACAGACATTTTATTGGTATAAACATGGCAACTTTTTCAGAATTGGGCAGTATGATTAAGGTATGCTCCACACCCATCAGTATGAGTCAAGAGGATGCTAATAGGATAATGCACCTGGTTAAATATAAATGTACATTTGAGAACACAGAAATTCCAAAAGCATCAATTAACAGATTAGAGACATTAAAAGAGAGAGAAATTAAAATTTACTGGCATGCAGTCACCCTATTGGAATATATGAAGCAAAAAAGAATTCCCAGAGGTCTCAGGGTCCTAGTAGAGTCCCATTTAGGCTTCTCACCAGAAGGCATTCAATACAAATGGGATGGTATCAGAGCAAAATGCTCTTTTGATTTTATGTTACTATTAATAGAAACTTTAACAATTAAACAATCAAGAGTCCAAAGGGAAATCAATATTTTAGAAAATGAGATACATAATAATACAGAAATTAGTCAGATGAAGGTTATATTAGAACAAACTGAACAGTCTCTTAAGGACTATGATAATCATATCAAAAGCATCAAACTCAACAAATTTAAAAGAGATATTATAGACTACAAAGAAGGGAGAGTTTATACTTGGAGAAAATCTGGCTATCAGACAATAATATATGGCCTAGTTGAATCAGAGATATCAGAAAACACCACAGACGCTGAACCACAAGATTACAAATCCTACAGAGGGAGATCAGACCACAGGTTAAGAAATAGATGTAATAGGAGACCATATGGGAACAGAAATTATTACAGAAAACCCTATACAGAAAGATATAATTATAGAGGCTCATACAGAGAAGATTATTATGACACATATAGACCACAATGAGGACAAGGTGGTAGATATTGTGAGCGGGGATTTTTCCCCACCTATGACACCCCCAAAACCATCATCCTCAGAGGTAACTAGAGAAAAAGATGGAACAGGAAAAGAAAAAAAGAGATGCAGGAAAAGTACATGTAACCAGTCCAAAAACAACATGAGCTAACAATTTTCAACTTATCAGATACAACACTGACAGAAACAGAAATACAATTGTTCAATAAGCGACTCAGCTTTTGCATAACAGAAAAATTAAGATCAATTGAGTTAAAACTGGACCTTGAGAAGTTCTATTGAAAACTGAGACTAAAGAATTATTTTCATAATAAGGACATTGTAGAAATGGAGGAAACAACACTAGCTGAAGAAAATTACTCCTTAAAACAAGCTTTACATATTAAATCTACTTTTGATCTATTAGCCAGGCAAATCCCCCTCCCCCCAACATTACAGCCTTCATAGAAAAAGTGAACAGGGAGATAGAAAATATTATTCAAGAACGTGAACAACATAAACCTAAATATAACTTAAGTAGATAAGAAAAAAAACAGTCTAGATGTTCTGAAGGAGGACAGAAACATAATTATAAAGGAGGCAGACAAGGGTGGGGCCATAGTAATAATGAATTATTTTTATTTTTATTTTATTGAGAATATCGGATAACAACCTTTGAGTCGAGGACTCATTTACAAAGGCTCCTCGTCAGGGTACAATACATATCAATAACCAGGCAGTATACATATATTACAGTGAGAGTAGGGAGAAAAAGATAACAGGGTATGAGCAATACAAATTAGCGGGACAGTAAAATCAACACGATGGTGAGGCATGTATGCTAGCAAGTTTTGTGAGCAGTCAGGATACCAACATTGTCAGAACACACAGTTATAACAATAACAAATGGTTTGATAAAGAAAAGAAAAAAACTTTTACCCAAATTCTTGCCGTGCATCGGCAGCTTCCCATTCTTAGTCTAAGCATTGGCAGTGATGGGCAGAGACTATGTGATCTTTGAGGGCTATTTTAAAGGATCCTAGTCTTGTAATAGAGGTAATGGCCAGGGGGAGCTCATTGTACCAGGATGGCGCTCTGTAGGAAAAAGACCTTTGGGCAAGGGTGGTTGTGACCCTGGGAACAGCCCACATTAATTTATCTGCCGTACGGGTGTTTGGTGAGGTATGAGCAGTGCGAAGGGTGGCAGAGACTCCATTGGGGGTAAAGCCTAAGTGGATTTTCTTAGTAAGGAGACACATTTGATAAAGTACTCTTTCATCTAGGGTGAGGATATTTGTTAGTGCATACAGGGTGCAACTGTGAGTATGTTTATCTACTCCAGCTAGGAGCCTACAGGCTTTGTTGATGGCTATGTGGATTTTATTTAGTGCAGTGCAGTCTGTGACCGAGTAGATGGTTAGGCTATAGTCTACAAGGGAGAGAACAGAGGATGTAACAGCAATGTTTAGGGCCTCTGGCGTTAAGCAGTCTTTGTGCTAATACAGTAGTCCTGTGCGTATATTTATGGCAGCGGAGATATTACTGATAATAAGGTGGAAAGAGAGGTTAGGATCGAATGTAAGGCCCAGATATTTATAGGTGTGGACCTGTTCCAGTGGGAGGAGGGTTTTGGAAAAGATTGTCAGCTGACCATTATAGTCCTTGCTCTGGCGGTGGGCAAAGAGCATCAATTTGGTCTTTTTTTACATTTACCATGAGCCTGCGGTCAGTAAATCAGTTTTCAATGCAGTTGAAGGCTGTTTGTAAGGAGAACTGAAGGATTGTGGGATCAGAGTGGGAGGCATACATTACCACATCATCTGTGTAGAGCAGAAGGTTACTTTGACATGATTTTGGTAGGATATTCAGGAAGATGCTGAATAGTAATGGACCAAGGATGGAGGCCTGTGGGATCCCTGAGTGGACTGGTAGCGTAGGTGAGAGAGTGCTATTTATCTTCACACATTGGGACCTATCAGAGAGGTAACTTGTGAACCAAGCGATGGATCCAGAGGACAGGCAGGTGCGGCGAAGAGTATTTAGGAGCAGGGCGTGTGAGACTGTGTTGAATGCTTTCGACAGGTCAATGAATACAGCTGCCGCTAGCTGTTTCTTATCTAGGGCATTGTGCAGTGAGTTGGAGAACTCTATGGGGGTAGTAGTTATGCTGTGTCCAGCTCTAAAACCATGTTGTTCCCTACATAGGATGCCATGCACAAGCAGGTAGTCTGTGAGTTGGGTGGCAATGATTTTTTTCCAATGCTTTAGAGAGGGGAGGGAGAATGGATATGGGCTGATAATTATTAGGTAAGGTGGGGTCCTCACTCTTTAGTATTGGTGTGATGGTGGCCACTTTCCAGTTGGTTGGGAACTGCCTAGGCATAGGGAGAGGTTAAGGAGATTGGTCAGGGGGGTGAGCACCGAGTCAAGTACCAGGTTAAGGATTTTCATATCGAAGGAGTCTTTGCAGTTGTTTGAGCCCCCTACAGCTTTTTTAAGGTATGATCTTGCTTCCTTCATAGTAATAAACCTGATGTAGAAAGGGGGGGTAGGTGTTGTTTGGTTCCGGGGTCACAGGGGTGGGGTCAAAGAAGTTGCCTGGCAGAACTGTGCTTAGATCAGAAAAGGCTGCATTTAGGCCAGTGGCAATGGTGAGCAGGTCTGAGGTAATGTTGTTGACTGTTAACTGGGTGGGGGGAGGCTTTCTGGATTTTCCGTTCAGTTCCTTTAGGTTGTCCCAGAGCAACCTAACATTCCCCCAGGAGGAGGCCAGGGTGGATTTGTAATAGCTCGATTTGTCCATTCTAATAGCCCATGTACACTTGTTATGAGTCATTTTATAGGCCAGCCTGTCCACCTGCACACCAGAGGCAACTGCTTTGTACCAGAGGTCATCGCAGTTCTTTAGTTGCTGGAGCAATACTGGTGTGACCCAGGGGGCATTTCTTTTTCTGGATTGTACCTTAGTGAGTGGGCCAAATGTGTCACATGCATTGTTGAATGTGTGTGTGAAGTAGTCAAGGGCTTCATCTATGGAAGGGGCACACATGATGGGGGACCAGTCACACTGTGCAAGATGTCTCCTTAGTTTAGAGAGACCTCCAGGTTGAAGATGGCATTGGGTAAAACTGCTTAGTTGGGGTTGCTACCGCTGACATGACCAGATGAAGATGATGGGGGAGTGATCACTTAGAGCGTCTGGGAGTACAGATAGGTTTGAAATTCTGTTTGGGTGATTGGTGAGTAGGAGGTCGATCTGGGTGCTACTACCATTTCTGGGATTTACCCTGGTTGGTTGGTTAACTAATTGTGCTAGATCTAGTGCTGCGAGGGTGTCTTTTAAAGGGGAGGCCAAGCTTGATAACCACTTCACATTAAAGTCCCCCAAAATAATGTGCTCTGTTTTAGGTGGGAAGCTGGAGATATAGTCGGCCTGAGATTGAAAAGCTGAGGCTTGGTTACATGGTGGGATGTAGGCCACAGTAATGGTAACTGAGGCTCTGGTAGGGTCTGGTGTGAACTTTATTGTCAGAGCTTGTGCCCTTTGATTCAGGGAGGGTGTTGGTGGGTTTTGGCATGGCAGTGAGTCTCGTATGTAGAAGGTACCCCCCTCCCTGTTTGCCAATTCTGTTGGCTCAATAGTGGGTGAGGCCAGGGAGTGCTATAGAGAAGTCTGGGACCTTCTTTGACAACCATGTTTCAGTGAGGGCAAGTACATCTGGTTGATGCTGCTGCATCCAGCATTGTAGAGGCACTAGTTTTTTGGGTAAGCTTCAGATATTCATCGCAGCCATACTAAGCCTGTGGAGTGAGGCGCTAGGGCTGGGTGAGATGGGGCCTGGGTTGGGATGAACATTGCTTGAAATAACAAGTAGTAGAGCAAAGAATCTGAGTAGGGCCAGAACTCTCTGTTTGCTGGTGTTGGCATGACGCTTTTTAGCAAAGATGCCACCTGTGCTGGGGATGGCCAGGGAAATAAGGGTGGGGAAGGAGAGGAACACAATGCGACATGGCGGGTGGTGTTGAGAGGAGATAGCAGGGTGGTGAGTGGGGTGGAGGGCAGTAGAGTTACGGTGAAAGGGAGAGTAGATGGGAGCCGGTGTTGTGTTGGGGGATTTCCTGTGGGGTGGGCCACAAGCAAAGGGTTTCCCTGAAGGAGGGTGACAGAGGCAAGAAGTAAGGTAATCATTCTAATGCTGGTGCACTGCTGATAGAGGAGATGCCAGGGGTGGAGAGGCAGAGGGAGGGGTTGTTAGGAGAGAAAGTTAGGGGAGCATTAAAGAGCTAGTGTACTGCCTGGAAACTGCCTGCAATTAATTGTAACTTTCAGATATAGGCAGCTATCACTTCTTACATCTCAAGTATTTTTTCCTTTTTTGTTTGCTAATTAGAAGATTTTCCACCTGGCAGTACTGGGGTGATGTGTGGAGCAGCACTCTGTCTGGAGGAATAAAAAAGTCAGTTCTGTTCCTCCCACTACATCAACACTGAGGTCACATTGACTATGGCATCACTAGTAACCAATGAAAACCATTTCTCACTGCCAGGTTTCAGTTTCACACGAAGCAGTAGGGACTGGCTCTCCCTGGTTACTAGTGATGTTACAATTTCCTGCATTTTGATTGGTAGTTTGTGAAAGTCACTGCTCATGCTGCAAGGACTGTGGTGCCTCAAGGTGTTTGGTCTCATTTCTGATGATGTGATGGGAGGAACAGAACTGACTTTTTTTTCCCCTCCAGACAGAGTGATGCTCCACACATCACCCCAGTACTGCCAGGTATAAAATCTTCTAATTAACAATTAGAAAAGAAAAAAATACTTGAGATATAAGAAGTGATAGCTGACTGCATCTGAAAATTACTATTAATCCCAAGCAGTACACTAGCTCTTTAATCATAGGAGTTAAAATAAAAGTTAAAGCTGGGGGAATCAGTTTGTGGGGCTACAGGACGGTGCTGCCTCAAGTGGTGAGATGTTATAGGCTGCAAATATATAGGTTTTATAGGCTGAATTATAAAAACTATCAAAAAGAAAGTCTCAGTCAACTACAGGATGGCAAAACATATACTGAAATATCAAATATTCCATTGAAACAATTACAAGATCAAGTACAAGAGATGGTACAACTTGCTGAAGAATGCAATTTTATACAAAAATGAGTAGCAGAAGCTTTAATCAATTGACATCTTAGTACCCCTTTGTTTTACTGCTCACCTAAAATAAACAAAAATCCTGTACAGCCCCCAGGTAGGCCTATTATTTTGGGAATAGATTCCATTACTGAACCTCTTTTCATATTTGCGGACTACCACTGTAAAAAAATTGATACAAACATTCCCAGCATTTCTAAGGGATTACAAACATTGTATACAATTATTAGAACTTCATCAACAACGAATAAATATGGATAACTGTATTCTAGCAACTTTTGATGTGAAGAGTTTGTACACTAGTATACCACATCTGGAAGGTTTTCAAGCCATGGAATATTTTTTGGTTAAAAGAACTGAAAATACACCAAATAAATAATTCTTGATGGATTTGCAAAGTTTGTTCTGAACAACAATTTTTTTAAATTTGAAAACAAGAGCTATCATCAAAACACAGGCACAGAAATGGGAGTCACAATGGCCCCCACATACACAAACATGTACATGGCATACTTCAAATCCCTACATATTTTCAATGAAGGGAATGAATACAGCAGCTCCATGTTAATGTATAAGCATTTTATAGACGATGTATTAATTATATGGCAAAACACGGAAGAAAAGTTGTTGGAATTTGACACATACATCAATTCATTTACAATTCACTCTGACTCATCACAAAATGGAATTACCCTTTTTGGACCTAAAAATGATAATAGAGAACAATAAACTCATTACAGATTTGTATCGGAAACCAACAGACAAAAATGCCTCACTACATGCCACCAGTTTTCATCCTCCAGTATTAAAGAACAGCGCACCCTATAATCAAATGCTATGATTAAAAAGAAACAGTGGTAATGAAGAAAGATTACAAAGGAATTTGGGAGAATTAAAGGAACGGTTTTCAAGGAGGGGTTATAAAGCACAAATTCTGGACAAAGCTGAAGTTAGAACAACACAACAAAATCAAAGTGGTCTGTTGGATAAATCAAAAGAAACTCAAAAAACAGGCAAATTAGCATTTTCTACACAATATTCAGAACAATGTGGAAAAACTAAGAAGGTTGTAGCAAGCAATTGGAATATTCTACAAAGTACAAACAGTGGACACATAGTGTTCCAGCAAAACCATGGATTACAGCAAGAAAAACTAAAACACCGAGAAATGAACTACTGTAGTAAGAACACAACATTATATTCAGAAATCACCTCAGTCTACTTGACTAAGTAGAGATCTGAAAGGGTTTTAAGTCCTGTGGGAACTGCACCTATTGCAATAGTGCAATTAAAAGTAAGCAAATTAGAATTGCATATCAGGATAAGAGTTTCATAATAAGGGATTTTATTACTTGCAATACAGACCATGTAATATACTGTATAATTTGTCTGTGTTCTTTATACTATATAGGAGAGACAACAAGACCACTGAAACTAAGAATAACAGAGCACAAGAGCAACATCAGAAGAGGAAATGAAAGATTACCATTAGCCAGGCATTTTTTGACCTACAATCATCAAATATCAAGTCTAAAGTTTCTTGGAATAGAAAAAGTGCTCAAACTTGAAAGAGGAGGAAATTGAGAAATGCAACTTTTGAAATATGAAGCTTGGTGGATTCACATATTAAAAACTCATGTCAGAAGATATGGACTAAATGAAAATTTGATCGGACTACTTTTTACTAAACAATGGAAAATATATGGACTTTCAGAATGTTTACTTATAAACTGTATATTTTATTGTAGGTCTTTAGATAGTTAAGTTTCAATAAGATTCCCCCTTTCCTTCCCTTTCACCTGCCTCTTCCTAAAACCTCTACTCTGGTTTTGCACTTCTAGCTCCCTTTCCCTCTCTTACTCCCCTATATAAATCCTTTATGATTAACATAGTACTACCATCTTACCTTGTTTTCCACAAATCAGAAAGGATGTTATTAGCCATTGTTATCTGAATGCCTTTGTTTACTCTGTTCTTGTATATTTTTACACTGTTACCGTATCTATCTTGTCTATAGCTATTTGCTCTGTAATCAATTGTCTACTATGTTTATACCTGCTCAGTATTTGATTGTTTCAATTATTGTCTCAACTTGTATTGCATTGTGTGCCTGCTCTGTTTGTACTGTACCCTCCCGGGATGTGCCTGAAAATATTCATTGCTAAGGCTAGTGCACTTACCCAGTAAACAAAAACTAAATAAAAATAAAAGTAAGATCACACATTTTTTTAGGATCTGTAGTTGTTGATGTTTGCCCAGCACATAGTGAGCATCCAGCCCCCGTCCAGTTAGTTACTTTTACATTAACAACACTTTAGGACAAGTCAATTTTAGCCTTCTGGCAATGTAAATTTAAACTACCCACCATAATCTGGTAATGTAGCAGTATAAATAGGCCAAAATATTCCTCATTCTCCCCACACTCCAACTTGCCTAAACAAAAATTTTAAACAGATTCTGAGTGTAGAAAACCACGAACAATAAAGGGGGACCATTGTAAAAGAAATTCCTCAATTTTTAAAATGACTGGGCCACTTAGAACATCACTTTAATGATAGGAGCTCAAGTGGTCCAATCCCCCTGGTTAACAAACTCCAGAGTTGTCATTCTTTAAGTCTGAGCTTTGACTCCCACTAGATCCACTAACTGATAGACACAACAATAACACACATCTGAGGGTGTTAAAGCAAATCCTTCCGTCAAATAGAGGCCCTTCTGAATATAGAAAAATAGTAAAAGTAAAGGAGTAATCAGCTTTTTTTTAATTTATAAAATACTAAATAGATTATTTTCAGCCTTGAGAGCTTTAAAGACAGAGGGGAGACCGATGCAAAGAGAAAGCGTTAGTTTCTTAGTGACTGGGTTGCATAGGCATCGCTCTGGTGACGTCATCACGTCCTAGGTAAAGGATGTGATTTCTAGTAGCCCTGCCCCCTCAGTCACACATTCCCAAAGAGGAAGGAGATACGTGGTGTCCTGGACAATGGAGGTGGGCGTTCATTTTTAAAACAGAAGCGGGAGCTACATTCACAAGCGTGAACATCACGTTATTTAGTTTAACTATAAGTGCAATAAGTTGCTGCTTTGTTCCTAGAACAGAATATTAATTGTTACACTAAAGATATGCAGCAGAGAGCTGCTTAGGTGGTTGGAAATACAGTGTTAACCCCCTTGAAGAAACAAAAATCTCCAAAGGAGAACAGAATTTATAAGAAACAAACACTCTGGTGGGTGACAAAAAATTAGTTTAAGTATAATACTCAGTACTCTGTTTACAGTAGAATGTAATATGGTAATTTGAAAAGTTTACTGATATTAGCCCCTGTCCTTTTTTAGATGACAGTTTGGAGAACAGGGAAACCTTCTCAGCCATCCTAAAAAATATCCATAAAGGTAATTCAGTAATTTAATACTTACATATAAGGAACTATGAAACAATATATTACATTTATTGATAATTCTCTAGATGAATAAACTAAATTATTTTTGATTGTCTAAAAGGATATTGCTAGGACATTGGAAAACAATAATAAATGCAAGATTCACTCGATTAGAGAGAGGAGGTGTGTTCCCTCTATGTTTACTACTATTCTGTATGATGTTGCATATATTTTTGGGTAAAATTTTAAACTGCAAGGGATCAGTTACTTATTACAATGTTAGTTTTTTTTTTTAACAGAGCACTTTTAAGAGGTCTGAGGAAGGGACAGGATAGTTCTGAAAACGTTCACCAAAGGAAAATGATGTAACCTAAAAGGAAAAAAGTGCATTTGTTTGAGTCTTTTAATATGTGCCAATAATTTTTCTGGATTAATGAAGAAAGAAATCCTTGTGAGAAACAAATAAGTAAAAAATAGGAAATTGATGAAGGGGTTGAGTTTTTTTTTTCTTCTTATCACACAAAGTTAGGTGGTCCATGTAGTACAATAGAAGAACTGAGCAGATTATAGCATGATTTGAACCACATTCTATCTTGAACCCAGGAATGGGACATAAGACTAAACAAAGATAAGTGCAAAGTTATGCACTTGGGCAGATTAAACAAGAAACATGATTATTATCTTGACTGAATCTCAATTTGCAAAATAAAAACTGTGAAAAAGACCTGGGTATACATATAATGAATGATCTCAGTAGTGAACAACAAGTTAGTGAGGGCACGAATAGGGCTAATAGAGTACTATGGTCCATCAAGAGAAACATACGATCTAGATCCAGTAGTGTTCTCATTCCTGTTTATAAATCAAATGTACGACCACATCTGGAATATTCATCCCAAGTCTGGAATCCTTACAAAATGTCAGAAAGAATCAAACTTGAACAAGTTCAGCATCGATTTACTAAAAAAGTTGAAGGATATTACAATTTTTCATATGATAATAGATTAGATGCCTTAAGTCTCATGTCCCTGGAAACTCGTAGAGCTTGTGGTGACATTCTATTTCTCTACAATGTCCTACAGGACCCTAATCTCATGGGCGATTTAAACATTGAATTCAAAGATAATAATATAGAAACCAGGGCACACCCCTTACAAACTAAAGGGAAGTGGTTTAGAACACATTTGAGGAAGTACTTGTATACTATAAGGGTGGTAAACTTATGGAATTCCTTGCCATTGTATATAATACTGCTTCAAAATAAACAAGTATTTAAAGCCACTTTGAATAAATACATACTCAGCGGTGCTAATTTGAGGTATTATATGTAAGGCTGGAGCACAAATGGGCTTACAGCCCCTTGGTTCCTATCTTTTCCCTAGTATGAACCTTAATAGTATGAACCCCTGATCTATGATGCGAAGAACAGTAAGTATTTTCTGACCTCAAGGATAATCATCCCTCCCACCGCATCACTTTCTTAAGATTGATTGATCAGTATCAGGCATTAGAGTGGGGTGGTGAGTGCAATCCATCAAGCATCACTGCTATAGGTAGACTATCATAGGGATTCCTAAAGGAACTCATTGATGTTAAGAAAACTGCAGTGTTCTGTATCTGGATGGTCAGAGCACACAGAACAGGCTCATTAAAACTACTGTATCTATTATAAAAATAAAATATGGGCAACCATACAAAACTCACCCTTTGTTTCTTTTTATAATTAATACTTTTTTATTGTTTGAAAATGTATAACTTTACAAGTGCATATCTGCAGTCTGGTATGGTACATACTGCTTTGCAGTGATTGAACTTTACATGACCTGGCCGGGTAGATACCCATGGGTGGATGAACAGTCTAAAACACATTCATGACTCACTTGTATGTTTATGGACTACAGGTTTGAAGACCTGCAAGTTAGGACAGTAACAGAAATTCCTTGCTATATGCATGAGCGGATTTCAGGGCTAAGCACTAAACATTCTTCATAGCATTCAGGTTCAATGTGGATTTGCTATATTAATATACATAACTACACATTGCATCTTTTATATCCCCTTTCTGTAGAGGGGCCCTTTCCTGTCAGTTCATCAGGTGAGGTCTCTCATCCTCCTTGAGTCATAGCAGTACTCCAGTAGACTATGAGCCATTGGGATTATAGGCTAAAGCTGTGAACTAGTATGATCTTGGTCTTGCTTCCACTCTGCCTACACAGGCAGTAAATGGACTTCACTGGCTTCTGATAATTTACACAAGGGAGATGCTAGGAACCCTCCCCAGGTGGCTTGGTATAGGGGTAACTTGTTTTGAACTATGTGGTGGACTTTTTCATAGCTGGCTAGTTTCCTCAGTTCCTGTATCCATTCCTGAGAGTCTGGGGCATGTGTGACTTTCCAGTGTCTAAGAATAATCCTTTTTGCTGTGGTCAAAGTGCCTATTAGCCATCTTTTTTCCACTGAAGATAGACAAGGCCCTATGGCTGGGGATAGGTAGTAGTTTAACATCACCAGCAACACGGATAACGGTGTTTGGGTTGACAATATACTGTTTAGGAAGTCCTGGATGGTGTTCCAGAATGGGAACAGTGAGGGGTAGGACCAAAGAATATGCATGACAAACCCCAGTCAAAAAGCTGTTACGTGGTTCTGTGCCATCTGTGAAGCACATTAAATTGGATGACTCTGTTTTGGGTGTCTCTTGTGGAGTTTTTTACTGCGTTCCAACAGGAGTTCCACATTTGTGTGGTGATATTTAGATCCAGCTCTCTAGACCATTTCTCCCTGACTTAAGTGCTCCATCTGGAAGCAGGCTCAAGATGTGCCTGTATTTGGCACTACTGTGTGGGGGTGACTCCTTGTCAGGCCATAAGAATGTGTCTAGGTTGTTGCTTTTCTTCTCCCAGATTTGGGGGCCTAGGGTGTTTGTGATGGAGTGTCTGACTTGGAGATATCTCCTTAGGTGGTACTTAGGTAGACCATATTCAGACTTCAGTTGTTGGAAACTCATCATGGCTGTCAATTCCCTGTATTGGTGATCTCTAAGGTAATGTAAATCCTTACTGGCCCATTCCTTGTCCACTATCAGTTTGTTCCCAATTGTCAAATTTGGGTTTTGCCAAAGTGGGTAGTATTTTGCCTGGCCAGGTTCCCAGTGGCTTAATTTGCAAAAGGCCTTCCACATCTCCACTGTTCCTTCTGTTATGGGGTACTGGTCTTCCCTTGGGGATTTCTATGAATTGTGCTGCCAGCAGCAGGGGTTGGCACAACACTGAGGCTTCACATTCCGCCCAGCAGGGTGGTGGGGAGTTCTCCATACCCAGGGCTGTCCTCACCATCTGAAGTATGGTGTGGGCCATAACTTGGAACTGAAAGTCAGGAATATTGTGCCCTCCCTTCATTAAGGAGTTTTCGAGTTTGGCCCAGCTTATGCGTTTTGGGCCCTTACCCCAGAAGAAGGAAGTTATCTTTGCATGGAGTTGCTTGATGATTGTTGGCTCTATGCACAGGGGGAGGTTGTCAAACAAGTATTAAAGTTTAGGGGCAGCCATCATTTTGAAAGCCTGCACCCTACCCTAATGAGAGAGGTGCAACAATTCCCACTTCCTGATGTCTTTGTCTAGCTCTACCAGTGGGGGGGGGGGTGTAGGTTGTACTTCGCCAGCTGCAGGAAGTTCCAGTGGTATTTAACTCTGAGGTAGATGATCTCCTGTTGAGCATGTAAGAGACCCCAAGGGTAGTTGGGTACCTTCCTGACTGAGGCATTTGAGGTTATAAACTGGGATTTGGCTATGTTCAGCTTGTATCCTGATAGATTACTATAGATGTCTATCAGTCTGAGTAGGGCAGAAATGGATTCTCCTGGGTCTCTGAAGGTGAGCAAGATGTCATCTACATATGCAAGTGCCTTGTGCTCCCCCCATCTCCACTCCTTTGATGTTCTTAAGATTTCCTGGTGGTGTGGAGCAGAGGTTCTAAGGATAGTATGAAGAGGAGTGGGGAGAGTGAGCAACCTTGTCTGGTGCCCCCATGCAATGGGAAGGGTGCGGACACTCACCCATTGGTTCTGAACTCTGCTGAGACTCCAGAATATGGTATCTGGACCCATGAATCTTAAAACAGGGCCTATATTAAAGGCCTCCAGTGTTTTCTGAAGAAACCCCCATTCCACCCTGTCAAACACTTTCTCTGCATCTAGACATACTAGGGTGATGGGTGAGAAGCCTTTTTTGTTTTCCATAGGTTTACTAGCCTACTGGCGTTGTCTATCCCTCTCCATCCCGGGACAAACCCTACTTGGTCCCAGTCCACCAGTGCTGTGATTATGTCTTTCAGGCTGGTGGCCATAGCCTTCGCCCACAATTTACAGTCAGCATTTGTCAATGAAATTGGATGGTGGAGGATACCTGTGGCAGCTGCTTCCTCCAGTGCCTCCATCAGTGGGGATAGAAAGACATCTTGAAAAGACCCCAGGAATTTGGCTGGTAGGCCATCCCCCTCCTCCCCCCCCCGGGCCTTCCCTGGAGTAGTGGAACCTAGGGCCTGCTTCAGCTCCTCCCTCTTCAGAGGCCTGTCCAGTCATTCCAGCTTTTCCTGGCTGAGCTTTGGATGCTTAAGGCTTTCTAGAAATCCCTGAGTGGCTCTTCCAGGTGGTTGTGTTTTGGAGGAATATAGAGAGCTATAAAAGGATAAAAACTCTGTATTGATCTTGTCCTCTGCCCTAATTAATTTACCATCCTTCTTTTTACCGCCAGTATTCTGGAACGTTCCTGCCATTTTTTGAGTTGATATGCTAGCAGTCGGCCAGCCCTTTCATCAGCTTCTCAGAATGTTTGTTTCAGTCTGAAGAGGGCAAATTCTGCCTTCTGATGCAAGTAGGTGATAATTTTGTATCTCAGGCCCATGACTGATGCCTGTAAACTTTCAGGTGGCTTGGGGGTGTTATATAGTTGTTTCTCTAGAGCAGCCAAATCCATCTTATAGCCTCCCAAAATGTTTTCCTTTTGCTTATGTGCATGTGAGGCATGGTCTTCCCCGTATAAAGGCCTTAAGGGTATCCCACCATGTGCCCACTGAGGTTTCACCCAGTTTGTTGTTGGTCAAGAAAGCTTTGCTCTTTCCTCTCAATTTGGCACAGAACAGGGGGTCCCACAGCATGGCTATATTCAGTCTTCATTTGCCCCTCCTCCCTGGTGCCCCATGAGGGGTAGCCATGAAAAGGACACTGGCGTATGGTCCAAAATTAGGATAGAGCCGATGCATGCATCTATTATATGGGGGGTCCATGCTCCAGGGGTGAGCCACATATCTGTTCTAGAGTGTGTCTTGTGTGGGGTGAGTAGTAGGGGGGGTGAGTAGTAGGAGAAGTCCTTCCACGTGGTGTTAACCACCTGTCAAATGTCCACCAGGTTAAGTGCTTGTGCAAGGGCTTTAAGTGCTTCTGTGGCCCAGGTTGGCGGGCCTTTGGGGTCCCGGCTTTTATCTAGTAAATCATCCATTGTAGCATTCATGTACCCCCCCCAACTATCAGTTGGCCCTTCTGTGTTTCTTGGAGGGATTGGGTGATGCCTGTGAAGAAACAGGCCTCTGGGTAATTTGGCTGATATACATATTACACAGGGTGACTTCAGTTCTCCATAGTTCCCCTTGCACTATCACAAATTTCCCCTCTGGGTCGCTCTTGTTCTTATGTGGTTTGAAGGGAATTTGTTTGTGTATCAAAATCACCACTCTCCTACTTTTGGAACTAAAAGTTGATCTGAATACCTGCGCTACCCACCCGTTTGAGTTTTTGGGTCTCCCCCTTGTCAGGTGGGTTTCTTGCAGAAATTCGATTCCTGCACCATCTTTCTTTAGATGATCCAGGAGCTTCTTTCTTTTCACCGGGGGTTTTGATCCCCTTCACGTTCCCCGATGCCCATTTAACCCCTGAGCTAGCCATTTTTAATTGTGTGATGAACAGTAGGATCTTTGTTTAGTTTCAGCAACAAATGGGGTTTCCCTTGCCTTCTTAGTGGTCATTCTGTTTGTAACCCCAGGGTCTTGGGCGGGGGTTGCTTCCTTGTTCCCTTATGATTCTGTGTTGGTGAGGCTATTAGGTCCTTCCTGTATGGGCTGGTGATTGTTCTGCTCCTCTACAAGTATACTGAGCCCTGTACTGTTTCTCTGGGTGTCTGTCTCCCTACTGGGTGTGTTATTCCACTCCCCTGTGAGTATACTATTCCATATCCTACTTTCTTGATTGTCTGTCATACTACTAGGTAAGTCATTACCTTGGAGAGTGTGGCTCCCCTTACCAGATTGCCCTGGTGAATCCCTTTAAATTTAGGGGTATAACAAACAGTAAGTAAGTACAATGCATAGATTAACAAATCAGTCATTAACACAAGTGAAACAACTTTGCTAAATCGCATGCTTCTTATGGTTACTGAGGGATTCCGTGTGGGGTAGGCTACCTTGATACTTTCCTCAGTTACCATGGGCATGGCAGAGTTGGTGATCTCTTCCACTCGGTGAGATCTACTCTACCCACCATTACCTTATTGTCTGCCAAGCAAATTTAGTTGGGTGAGTTACATCTACTCAATCTAACTTATAAGGGCATGCTTATAGTTTGTGACCTGGGCTGTGGGGGGGTCCAGGCCTAAGGAGGAGAGAGCGAGAGAACTTCTCTGGAGTCCGGGTCCCCAGTCTCCTCCAACCCTGTCTCAACCTGTAGGGTCATGCTATCTTTATAGGGGAAGGGGAGCACCGGGGTACCCTCTCTCTGCTCCTTGGAAAACTGCAGCCATCCTATGTGCTGTTTGAAGTGCAAATTCTGGAAGGTATCATCTACAGATGGTCATCTAAGTTTTAGGGTGTGTTTCTTTACCTGGGTCTCCTTCTACTAGGACTGCCCCTTAGGAGCCATTGCTTATGGGAGTGAGTCCCTAGCTTAAATACCCATGTCCGATGGGGGATGGTAGGCTCCACATTTAAATTGTTTGGGGTCTCTTCTGAAGAGCAAGAAAGAGAAGGGAAAAGGAAACAAAAAAACTCTGCCCACCAGGTGTCTCTTGATAAGCTTAAGTACCTCTCTTTCTTACTTCCCCTTACAAGTTGCTTGTACTCCATGTATTCCCCCCATTCTGACAGCTCGCATCTGTCATCTCCCATCAGCACACGTTGATGTTGAAAGTGCGCTCTGCAGTGATCTCCTTGGTGGGGGGGGGGCATCATCTCACAAGTTTGAGTGTTGAGTCCCTTCACTCCTGATCCTCTCGGCTGCTGTGCATGCTTGCAATTGTGCCCCTCCCTGTCTCATCCTGGGCAGTCACTTACATTGTAGCAGGTCTGGAATGCCGAATGCCCAGGACCAACTGCTGTTTGGCGATCAGCTCCCTGCCCCCATCGTCCCACTAACAGAGTCAACAGGAGTTGAGTTGCATTTGGCTGCGGCTTTTCAACTTATCATCTGTATTAGTCTCTGGGGGTATGATGATGGCTTAACTCATTCACCTTCCCTGGGGGCCATTCTGGAGGTTGCGGGGTGAGGACAGGTGGGTAGCCTTCTCCACTGACTCTCACCTCTAGTCCAGCTTCCCAAGCCTCTTGAGGGCTGGCCACCATGGGGTCTCAGAGTTGCAAGCCTTTAAACAATAACTACATGTATGCATTTAGCTCCTACCCCAGGCAAGGTCTTGTACGACAAAGCTCCACTCTCTGGTTGTAGTGGCACCTTGTCTCCTCATGCTGCTGAAAGTCATTCCAAGGTTTTGCCCTTCCCATAGGTACAACAAATATCATACTCGAATGCAACTTATAATAAACTACCATCATACCTGTAAGCATCCCCTTCCCCTCTCCCCAGCCAAACCTCTTTAGAACTCCCCTCATCTGATGTCTCCTACCCTCAGACAATGACACCCTTCAGTACATAAAACATGCTGAACTATAGAGTACCATCAATTAAACCTCATATACAAGAGGGAATGTGTTAGATGAGGGGTGATGATGGGGAAGGAGGGAGGTCCCTCTCGGTCCTCATGCAGGAAGAGACGGGTAAGAAGTTAGCAGAGGGGGGTGCTTGCGCCTGCACTTGCCAGAGGATGGGGGGGGAACAGAAATCAGAAACAAAAGTACAGAGAGGTTCAGAAGAGGGAAGATATAGAAGGGGGAGGAATGGAACTTTAGAAGAAGGGGGCAACCAGGAGAGATAAGGTAGAGGATGGGGAGGTAGAGGCCAGTGCCAAGTTACTTGTGGTGACTGCATTGGTTAGGAGCCTGTAAGTGTTCCGGTGCAGCTGTATTCAAATATTCAGTCCATTTAAATGGTCTGTTTATCAGACCTAAAGTCCACAGTACACAACTGTCAGCATATTGGGAGCTCTCAGGTACCTCTTATCTGCTCTCAAAGGGCTCCTAATCAGTGGGGTACTCCAGGTCCCAGTGGCTTCCAGTTGAGACAGGTCATGGTCTGAGCCTTTGGGAAAAATTTAGCTTATAGCATTGGGCCCAGGAGTTGATGATTTCCTTCTGTAGTAATCTGTTATCTTCCTGGAGCTGCGGGCTGATGAACATGGGTTCTGCTTGTCGGGCTACCTCAGGGTCCAAGTTCAGTTCCTGCCCCTGCTTCTTTTAAGCTGGTTTACCCAGAGATTCTGACCCCGTCATGGAGGATGCTCTGCTGTGCTGTCAGGATAGCCTGCCAGGAGACTTGACTTTGTTTTCCTGAGGGCTTTTCCTCTGCTGCTTCTGCTACTTTCTTTTGTATGTCACAGTGGACCACTCCATGTTATCCCCTGGGCTATTGTCTGTGAGCACGGCAAATCATTTGGACTGGTCCCGGTGTGTTTGGCCTTGTGCGTTGTGGGGGTTTTGCATCGGTAGTGCCACAGGTTGCTGCCTGTATTGAGGGTTCTGGGGAAGGGGGTTGTGGGACGACCACTGCCATTTTATATATTCCATTATTTCCTCAGGAGGCTCAAAAGTATGGTAGATCTCATTCTGGAGTATACCAGGCGGTACTGGACTTAGTGATCTTGTAGTATTTTCCTTGCCTCAGTGAAAGCCTTACATTTCTGGACCAGTTCATTTGAGTAGTCATTAAATATGTATATGCTATGACCCTGCCACAAAAGTTGCTTTCTGTCTCGTGCCAGGCTTAAAATTCATTCCTTCTCCGGGAATCTCAAAATTTTTGCCAGGGTGGGCCTTAGTTTACCCCCTTCTTTTAGTGGTGGTGTCAAGGTATGGTGTGCCCACTCAGTGTCTAAGGCCGGGCACCACTTGTACTGCAATAGCCAGGGAAGTTCAGTGTGTAGAAACTTGGCTGTGTCCCACCTCTCTGCCCCCTCCGGGAATCCCACAAACCGGAGGTTATTTCTCCAGCTTTGATTCTCAGAATTTTCAGCCCAGGTCCATAGGAGTTGAACCATGTGCTCCAGTTCTTGGATTCTGGTCTCATGTCTGGAGTCTTTCTCATCAATGTACAAGAGGTAGGTTACAGCATCTAGAGTATGGTGACTTAACACTTGGACCTTATGTTCTAGTGCTGCCACTGAGACTTTATAAGATTTCATTTCTACCGGAACCTGCTGCATTAGTGTCTTTATTTCCTTAAGTTCTGCTGAGCTGGCAGTCCCATTCTGTGCATTTGGTGCGGCCACAGCCATTTCTGTCAGCCGCATGGTGTTCAGTGAAGCTGCAAACTTTGCTGTCATGTAGTAAGTCTCTCCTACCAGCTATCCACTCCAGACTTTCAGGTTCGTTACCCCTACATTTCTCCTAATGAACAATTCCAAAACCATGTTCAAGGATATGCTGGATTTTGTTTTTCAGATGAAATTAACTGGCAGGTGGAACCAAGCGTTCAATTAAGCATCCATTCACTTCCCTGGCTTGTGCATGTGCCTCCTCACCCTGTGTTTCTATCTCAGGGTTGAGATAAGAGCATGGACCTCTCCAGCTTCAGTCTTGAGGTTCATATGCTGTTACCTCTATCCCTCGATGGAAACACAAGCTTGTTGTGTATGGCCACGGATGCATTATTCCTTATATTTTAGACGATAATAGCTTGTTCAGCATGCTCAGTCTGTGGTGTCTAAAGTCATTATTCACAATAACTATGCCACAAATGCCATTATGCATGTCTATGATGTTACTATTCTCAATAATGACTTTTACAGACTGCTCACACTATCTCCTCCTGCCACCTATCTGCTTCCTTCTGCAGATACTCCTCAAACCTCTCACAAACAGCTGCCTGACACTAATGCAGCACCCCCACCAGAACAAACCTCCTCCAAAAAGACACGCAAAGTTGCTGATACTTAGAATCATAAATAAATAGATGCTTACAGACAGTAAAAGATTCATGAATTATCCAGTCTACCCAGTGCTTACTTAGGCCCTCACCAATCTAGCACATGACATGCTAGGCCTCTAGCGGATCAATCATCCCATAATAACACTCGAACTAGCCCCCGTCCACCTTTTTGTTCCAACCCCCCTCTGAATCTCACCAATCCCATGTGTCTATCCAGCCACCTCTCAAAGCTTGCCTCTGTATTAAGACTGACCAGCTCCACTGGCAGGTGATTCCACATTTCCACCAACCTCTTGGTGAAGATGTATTTCCTCATACTCCTCCAAGATTCCCCTCCTGCCATTTTGAAGTTGTGTCCTTTAGGAAGGACCTCTCATAGATACATAGATACTGTCAGCAGATAAGGGCTGCCAGACCCATCCAGTCTGCCTATTTCTGCTACCTGATGAAGTGGCCAGTGAATCTATCTGGTCACTGGCTTTATCTTTTTCGTCCCATCTCTAATATTTCTTTATTCCTGGCTCATGCATGTTTGAAGCCTGCTACAGTTCAGGCAGCTACCACTTCCTGGGGCAGGTTATTCCATGCATCCACCACCCTCTGTGTAAAAAAAAATAACTTCCTGACATTACCCCTTAAGCGGCTACCTATCAGTCTCATATCATGCCCTCTTGTTCTGGCACTACTTTTAAAATGCAATATGTTGTCCCCTTCCACCTTGTTCATACCCTTGAGGTATCTGAACATTTCTATCATGTCACCTCTCTCCCTTCTTTGCTCCAGCGTGAACAAATTGAGGTCTCTGACTCTTTTGTTGTAAGGCTTGTGATGTAGACCCTTCACTATTTTGGTCGCTCTCCTCTGTACCATCTCTATTTTATCAATGTCCTTACAAAGGTGTGGCCTCCAGAACTGGACATAGTACTCAAGCTTAAACAGTTGCTGGCTGTCTCTGAAGGTTTCAATCATGCATCCCCCCTCTCTCTCTTGTCTTCCTGTGAATACATACTGAGGACAGCCAGTCTTTCCTCATTGGTCCTTCCCTCCTGTTCATGAATCATTTTACCCACTCTCTCTTTTGGGTTGACTCCAAGTGGTCGATGTCCTTTCTTAGGTGAAGGTTCCAGAACTGTGCAAAGTACTTCAGGTTTGGCCTCGCCATGAATAAGTGAAGGGGTAGGATTACTTCCTTCTGTCCACTTGAGAAGGTCCAACCTATGCACCCTAGCATTCAGCTAGCTTTCTCATGTACCTTGTTACAGCGACTGAGGTCTTGAGGCTGTCATTAATTATAACCCTGAGATCATTCTTTTCTGAGATCTGCTCCAGTCACACTCTCCTCATCCAGTATTTGATTTTCAAATTCCTCCTCCCCAAATTCATAAGCTTGCACTTTTGGCATTGGATTTCAGTTGCCAAACCTTGGACCACCATTCCAATTTGTCCAGGTCTCTTTTCCATAGGCACATCCTGTCCTGGATCCCTTCTCCAATGTTGCAGCTGAACACATTGAAGAGCACTGGGCCAAGGAATGACCCCTGTGGGACCCCACTCGAGTCATAACCCCTTGACCTTGGAGTATATTCAGTTTAGTTCTGCCCTTTGGGTTCTCCTGCCACTACCAGTCCCCCCCCCATCTAGTAACATTATCTCCAACATCTAAGTCCCCAACTTCTTTACCAGTCTCTTGTGTAGTACAGAGTCAGAGGCCTTGCTAACGGCCAGATACAACATATCCAGTGCTTGGCCCTTATCTGACACTTGTGACATGGTGTTGCAGAAATCCACCAGGGTAGTCTAACAGGCGCTCCCCTTCACAAAGCCATGTTACTTGTTGCTCTTGAATCCATGGGACTCTAAGAAGTTGACAAGCTGCTCCTTGATTATGGTCTCAAGGAGTTTTGTGGCAATGGAAGTCAGGCTATCAGGTGTATAATTCCCTGGGTTTCCTCTGTCCCCACTCTTGTGCAGGGAGATGATGCCTGCTACTCTCCAGTCCCTGGGGACTATACTAGACTCAATCATGCAGTTTACTGGATCTGTCAGGGGTGCTGCTACAGCCTACCACATCTTTCTGAGTACCCATGGGTGCAAACCACTCACTTCCAGGGACTTAACCACCTTCAGCCCTTTAAGAATCCTTTCCTCTGTGCTACTACCCATTTCCATATTTGTTTTCCACCTTACCTGGATGCTGCACTCTGGTAGTGGCCTCCCTTCTTTGATTGTGAAGAGTGAGCTGATATATTTGGGTTGGCAGTATAGCCTAGAGGTTAAAGGAACGAGGTGTGAACAAGCTTGGTACATCCAGCAGACCAGACCTGAGTTTGATTCTCACAACCTCCACTTGCATACTGTGTGACTCTGATCAAGTCACTTAACTTCCCAGTGCTCCCAGGTCGCCCCTGAAAACAGCCACTTGTGCCTAGTGGGCCTTATCCAGTTACCAAAGATTAAAAAAAAATATATATATATATTCATTGAGAATATCAGCTTTCTGCACCCTCCACCCATGCCTCACTTTTTCTCAGTCCCTCTATTCCACCCTTGTTCCTTCTCCATTCTCTGACATACTTAAATAAGACCTTGCAATTTTCCCTCACCCATTTTTCAATCTTTGGTTATACCTCTACCTTGACCCTCCTCACTGTCTTACAAGCTTCTTTGGTCTTGACAAGGCAGAGCTTCTTGCTTGCCTCAGTCCTTGCATCTATTTAATCTTGTACACTTCGACAGCCACTTTTCCCCCCTCACTGCTACCACAACCTCCCTGGAAAAACTCATAGGCCTCTTATTGTATTCCCCTTCCCCTTGCCCACTAGTCTGAGACAACCTTTAGTTACATCTTGGAACACGCACGCTTTACACAGTCACAAATGGAAGCCAATGCTAGCACCTGGCTATGAACACAGACTACAGAGTTGCTGCATTTGAACTCTGAAAAAATAGCAAAATATAAAAAACAGAATATTTATTGAAAGCCTCAAGGTAGTGGTGCAAAGCACTTGGGTGTTGTAGCCAGCACTTTCTTATTAGTCCAATAAATATTCAGTTTTTGGGTATTTTGCCATTTCTTAGCATTCAAATATAGTAGCCATGTGTACTCTTTAATCACGTCTAGAATTCCTTGTTTGATATGCCCCCCACTTGCTCTCTGCTCCACCTACTGTAGCCGTTGTACCCAATGAGCCTTTCACTTAGCTCATTTTCCATTCTTCTGAAGTCAGCCCTCCTAAAGTACAGAACTATTGCCTGAGTCAACTGACTCTGTGATTTCAGGGCTATGTTGAATAGACCTGTGTTGTAGTCACTAGAGCCAAGCGGCTCTTCCACTGTTAATCTCAGCCTGCTGATCCTGTCTAGGTTTATCAGAGCTAGGTCATGAATGGTACTGTTCCGAGTCTGTTCCTTCATTAGTTAAGTCATTAAAGTAGTTAACAGCACTCCACCAAAAAAAAAAAAACAACACAAAAAAAAAAACCACCTAACACTGTATAAACAATATCATACAGGCAGATTGGGATAACAAATCTCTGTTCTCACCTCGGGCTTCTGGTGACATCTAGAGCAAGTTAAGCTTTACTGGCATAGTTCCATGTCATCAAGCAAAACCCTCAATGTATGCTAATGCGCTTGTTCTTTATACAGTCTGTTAGTTATAGTATATTATTTCTTTACTTTAGGCATATTTCAGTTTTTTTAAAAAGAAAAGTGTCTCCCTGAGGAAATTCCTCTTATGATGACATACAGTAAAGCAAGAAGCTGTGTTATATCTGGCAAGAAATCAGATTATTATTGGTATCTAAACTTCTGCTTGCTGCTTGCCATAAGGAATGCAAATGATTTCCTTTAAGGAGGGACTTCTGGTGTGAATGTAGAAAAGTTTAAGCCATGATCACAATGGAGTGTAAGAATACTTTTAATGGGACACACGAGTGACTAGAATTGTTCTCCCTGTCATCTGATAATATAGCATGATTTCTGTGCTTTGTTAAAAGCAGACAAAATGCAAATGCATAAAAGAGTGCATGAACAGTGTTTTCTTTATTATAATGTACAACAAGACTGAGGTGTACTACTGAGGGAGGCAAGAACAAGGCTATTGTACAACCCAAGGGGTATACCAAACAGGGTTCTGGTGTGTACATTTTATTTTTACCACACACTTTGTTTTCCCCATCACTGATGCCAATCACCTCTGCAAGGCCACTTCCTAGACTCATCCTCCAACCTTCTCTGTCTCTTAGGAGGTCCATGATAGGCACACTCTCCATAGCAGATTCCTTCAGCACAGTCATCAGTCATGACATCCCTCGGGTCCATCATATATATGAGATCAGCGTGCAGCTGGTAGTGTTGGGGCCCGAGAGTGCCTACACAATATTGATGCACACCAGGGTTTTCTGCTTCTGTTTCCAGTTAACCTTCTGTCTGGTCACAGCTGGTCACAGCTGGTGAGGACGCCATGGTGCACATACATTGGCATGCTGTGGAGCCAGGCTGTATCCCCTTGCCCACAAGTCTCTCCAGCAGCAAACTGACCTTTGTTTACCCAGGGGATGTTGTTGCTGCAGAGATGGCTGCTATCTTTCCCCATAGGAGGAGAGTTTCATCCAGAATGTCCAGTCCTCCTCTTTCCAACCAGGCCCAACATCCCAGGATGATTCTGAAATCCAGATTACTAGTGCACTGAGTGGCACTGCTGCTGTTGCAGTGATGTATAGAACTTTAATTTTTGTAGCCCCGCCCCCATTCCTGTCACCAGCAAGTAAATCAGTTTTAGCTTAGCATCAGCACAACACAAACACACATCACCAAAAATGTGAATTTCGAGTCACTGCATTCTTTATTATTATGGCATATTCCCTTGAAAGAAACACATTTATCCCATTGCACTGATCTGTTTCTGACACATGACTCCAGCTGAAGCATTACTGAACCCCTGTTTATGACATTACATACTGTCAGCAGACATGACTGTGATCTTCAAACTAAAAAACTAATGGTCTCAGTTAGCAACTAAGCATTGGATAGTAATCTGAAACAAAGATCCTCTTTCTTTCTAGGTCCTCTCTTTCATATTTGTCTTTCAAGAAGTGCCTGAAAGAACATCTTTTAACTATTTCAAACTCTGTATGTTTTTAACTTGTAGCATTGTTATGTCTGTGTCTTTGTTTATCAGTGTGCAGATATAATGTCTATGTTGTACACAATGTTATGTCTACCCATGCCACACCTGCAAATGAGACTTTTGCTCCAACATGCCTACCCAGTAAACAAACAAATAAATTAATAGATGATCCAGTTTTCATGCAAATGTCCCTAGTAAGAAAGAACGAACTGACTTAAAATTCAGACAATATTTGAAATGTAGATTTTCATTCTGCTGGTGCTATGCACCATTTTACACTTTTGCTGCTGGCAGGAGTCCCTCTTTAAACAAAGCCCTGTTTGCAAGAGCATGTGTTTGGACATTCAACTGAACAAAGATGTGTATTAATACTTTGCTGCAGATAAGCCCTTACTGTATGTGAAGCAAGGTTCATGGCTGGCATTTTCCTCCATCCTGCACAGGAAATGCTACTGAATGCTAAGTAGATTATTACCTGGGTTACTATCTTTATAATCATTTCAGAATAATCTTTCCTCATAACCCTGCCGCCGGTGGTTGATGTTTTCCAAGGTACTGCTTCTGGCAATTCTTTTCACATCTCTGCTTGTCAGTTACTTATACTTTTACTTTGTTTACTTAGAGGATTTATGTACATTGTCCCTGACCACAGCAGCAAGGTAATTGCTATAGTAAAAAAATAAATGTAAAGCAAACATGACCAGAAGTCACTGTCTCCCATTTATTGATTGGAACTGCGAAGAGGCAGGCGTCTGAGTGTCGGAAATGCAGAAAAACTGGCAATTAACTCATATTTTTGGGAGTCAAGTCTGGTTAATGGTACAACCAGGACAACAGCACTCCCAGGCAAAGTAATGGTTTGCTTGGGCTTGCATAGAGTGGTCAGGGATCTATTGAATTAAAGCCAGCATGTGCAGTAAGTACAAGCTGCTCTGTGAGAAGGCTGTACTGAATGTTCTCCTCTTGCATCCTTAGCCAGCAATTTCAGCTAATTGTGCAGTCATCTCCAGGCTCAGGTTTCAGTCATGAACTTCATGCCAGCATTATTATTTTTGACAGGCTACCATTAAAATTTTTTTCTTAAGACAGTCTCCAGCAATCCAGAATGCAACAGTGGTCACTAAGGCAATTGGATTAGTGTGGTTACATGACACTGCAGGTTTTGTGGTTGTGCTGTGCTGGTGTAAGTGGCTCCTTTGTGTGTGTGTGTGTGTGTGTGTGTGTGCGTGCGCGCGCGCACATGCACACATGAGTATATATGGGGGATGTGGTCCAGGACTGGTGAGGGAGCAAAAATAGATAAACAATATGTGTGCATAGTAGTGTTCAATTAGTTGTGCATGAGAGTATGAATGTGAATATGTCTGGAAAAAGGAAGGCTGTAGTTTTGTTATGGAAAGTACTTTCAAGATTAATTTTATCTGGCAGTGTTAAAATGACAAAAGTTATGGAAGCACAGGGGCTCAGTGGCTGTGTACAGTAGTAAACAAAATATGGCAGAAGGCAACTACATCACAGATCTTGAAGCGGATATGTTCGTCATACCATTTAGACATTTTCAGCAGTGGGGCTGAAGACCAGGGGATCCTGTGAGGAGGGATAAAAGGTAAAAAGATGAGCAGTCCTCATTAAAATAAAGAAAGAGTATTATTTTCTTGTTTTAGGTTCCTTCCTTTTTTTATTTTATTATTAGGGTTATATTAAAAGTTTTGTCAGGCAACAGACAACAACAGTAATGCACTGCAAGGTATAATGTGCAATACAAAGAATACATCTCTGAGTGAATCCAGTTTGGTAAACTATACAGATATAGTAAAAACAACTTGATATTTTTAGCCTGAACCTTCCAAGTCATGGAACAAAGTGATTTCTCTTAGACATAATATATAGAACCCAGCTATGCCATAAAATTTCAAATCTAAATAAAGTCTGAGAATTCTTGGCAGTAAGTTTATTTGTGTCACGCTTGACCCCCAACTGAATCTCTCTCTACACATCCAAAATGTCTGTAGGGCCTAGTCTATAGAGCAAAAAGTTGCTTAACCCCGGCGGCTCGTGTTGCCCTGGCTAGGGGGGTCCTTCTCCCGTCTCTCTGTTATGGGCTAGTCGCTTTTCCCCCTACGCACAAATCTTGCCTCTCAAAGTGGGATACAGCCTACAATAATATCTGCCGCTTTGTGCTTGTGGCCCCAACTCATCGATGTGACCTCTACTTACGCTTAGATTGGCTACCCCCTGAGAAACACCGCACCTATGTTGTTGGGAACTTCATTGACAACATTGTCAGGGCTGGTACTCCTGTATCCCTTGCCCTCCCCCCCACTCCCGACACCTCCTCCTACCCCCTCCGGTCGAGAGCAACCCTGACCGCCTGGTTCCCAGAACCCGTACTCCAGGCGGGTGACCCGCTGCCGCCTATGCCCCCAAAATCTGGAACTCGCTCCTGGCCTGTACTCGGTCCTCCTCCTCCCATCTGGGCTTCAAATCCTCCCTATGGAGTTACCTGAGGAGTCTCTCCACTTGTTTATGCTTCTCGGTCTAATTCGCACTTTGACATGTTGTGGCAGGCCCTCCCCTCCCAAGGGGTACTGTTAATGTTATCTAACCCCTGGCCCGGGCCCTGTAATTGCAACATGCCTCACCTGAGCCTGCTATACCCTCGGGTGGTATGGTCCCCCGCCCCGTTGGCACTTGTACTCTGTTTAGATCTACTGGCTGGCGTAAGGTCAGTCTCCCCTCCCCATGCACCGACCTGCAATGTGGTATATCCAAACTTTGTTTCCCCCGGTGTACTTACCCCTCGGGGAACTGTATCTCTGTTATTTTGCACTATAGGTTCTCCTGCACTGTATTGTCTCCACATGTTAGCTTTCCACGACAGCCCTGTTCAAACTGTCAAGTATACTGTTGTAAACCTTAGCTTAAAACTTACTGTTTGTTGCACTCAACTCTCTCTCTCTCCTGTGTATGGTCATCCCGCTTATCGATGTAAACTTCACTCATGATTGTATGTAAGCTCTCTGTAACCTGTTTTGTAACCCTCCCGGGTCTCACCTGAAAATAGGCACTTGGATGTCTAGTGTGACCTACCCGGTTAACAAAAGCAAATAACTAAATAAATAAATACTTCATAAAGAAGTACCATTAAATGTTGTCATAACATCACCATTGGTAGACTGTTAGATAGTCAGTTTTTTGTTGTGGCTTTTCTGGGGTCCTTCCTAAATGCTTTACATTTTTCTGGCTTTCCTTATTTATTTTTGTTAAATAAAATGCCATAAGTATTGTCTTTTTGTGAATATCTAACATTATGAAATCTGTGATGTCCACAGAACAAAAATACAGCCCTTGTAAAAAGTCACTGGCTGAACACTTTTTATATGAGTGAAAGATATGCATAATCATTGCTGCATTTAACACAGTTCATTGCAGTGTAACTGTTGCCTAAGTGTTACGACTCAGTTTGGCATTGTGCAGATGTATTCCAGTTTAGTTCCAACATATTTCAGAACTGATTCTCTTGAGCTGGCTAGGAGTTGCAGAACAACACAATCTGAGTTGCCAAACTATTGCTAGCTGTCAAAAACAATGTGAAACCAACTCATTTACATAGGAGTTTAATGAGGACTTAATAGTGTCATTTGCTCTGAGGTGGTTATGTTGCATTAAGGTTATACAATGGAATCTTCAGACTTCTAAAAGTTCTATTGGAGGTGGAAAGTTAAAACAGCAGTGTGACAAAAAATGTTTTCCCAAAAAGCTAGTCTCAGCTACGATGAACAAAAATATTACCACACCTGTCAGATGCACTTTTATAGGTGCTCTTATGCCATACATCATGATTTGTTTTTATTTTTTCGATCCTAGCACTTGCTATGTCAATAATGCAATTTCTAAGCCAAATGTGGCAACAACCATCTTTTCTTCTTCAGAAAAAAATAAATGAAAACATTCATAACATACTCAGAGTTTGACAGAAGTTGGGAATATAACTACCAAATAAAACTAAGAGAAGTCTGGAGTCTTTCATAGTAGAATAAAAAGGTAAGGGCAGATTTTCTTGCCCAGTTTAATTGCACTGCTGCTTTAAAATTCTAAAGGGTAAGATTCTTTGTGAAGCACCTGGTATAGCTAAGGCTCTTCTATAGAATCCTAAACCTTTGCTAGCCCAGTGCTGTGGATGTCTAAGGCATTAAATGTGTTACCTGCTGCCACACCGGTGACCCATGTTCGTGAATGAGCACAGGTTGCCAGCATTCAGCAGGGTTGGAGAAGATCAAGCATCCTAGAGATTGCTGTCCTCTCAGTGAACAAGTGACTGTGGCCCATGACTGCCACTGAGTAGATGCTCAGTGGTAGTGCAGGCAAGACCAACTAGAAAGGGTGGTGCTGCAGACCTGAAGGGCATGCACAACTCTACATGCACATACTGAAATGACAGTGTGACAGGGGCTGAAAGAGAAAATGGTAAAATGGGGGCCTGGGCTTTGTGAAGCCCTGCTCATGTTCCTTGTGGTCCACCCTACTGCTGTTCGGTACCAATACTGCACTGCATTTGTCTGCCCAGGTGGGGAGGATGGCCTTCCCCCTCCAACCCTGCTATGGGAGAAAATCCATAGGGTACAACGTCTGGACCAGGAGAGAGGTAAGGGACAACCATCAGGCATGGGGACAGGGTTGATAGCAAACCACAGCCTCCTAGGAGGATAACAACCTTTGTGGGGAAAAAAAAGAATCCTAAACCACAAGCTGGTCAACATTTGAAACTGAAATAGTAAGTAAGTAAACCTTTAGTTTATAAGTGTCCATTCCTGGCACTCAGAGCACTGTGCAAAGTATCACATTTTTACTACACACAAAATAAATAAGGCATTTTTATAAAGGAAGATTTTAACTGGGCCCTTGGAACCATAAGGAGGCCCTCCTTCAGATGAGTGGAGAGCACAGAGAGGATGGTGAGCAGTTAGGAGGTCACCCAGGTAACTAGGTCTCTGACCATGTAGGGCTTTATAGGTCAACAGTCCGATCTTGAAGGTGATTTGCCACATCACCAACAGCCACTGCAGACTATGCAGAACTGTGGTCACATGGCAAGACCTACAGTAGATAGGCCTGACAGCAACCTAGCTGCCACATTTTGCACCAACTGCAGGCAGCCTAGGACACTTCCACTTACCCCGAGGTACAGATCATTACAATAGTTGAGTATGGAGGTCAGAAAAGAGTGTACCAATGTGGGAAAATCATCAGGTGCGATGAAAGGTTTGATCTGGGCAACATTTCTCAGGTGGTAAAAAGCACTCCTGACCACAGTTGACACCTGAAACTCTAATGTCAGACTGCTATCCAAGATCATGCTCAGATTCAGTCAGCAAGAGAAAAAGAACCTAGTATTAACCCAGGCACTGCTTCAGCCAACTCTACACCTCACTGATGACCAAGCTCTATCACTAGCACTTTTATCTTGTCCAGATGAAGCCACATCCAGCTAGAGGACATCTAGTCTTGGATCTCATCTAGGCAGGACTTTAGTGTGGAAATCACATCCTGTGCCCTGTGTGCAAATCATAGCTACAGCTGGATATCATTTGCATGGCAGTGAATCCCAGAGCTGTAGCATCTGATGATATCACCCAGGGGCAGCATATACACTGTGAACAGCATGGGTGAGAAGATTGAGCCCTGAGGAACTCCACACAATAGGGCATTCAGGCTAGAGGAAAAATTCTCCACAACAACCCTCTGCACCCTATCTGTGAGAAAGGACTCAAATGCTAAAATGAAATATTTCAGTGAAATAAAATACACAGTTTCCTGGATTTTTCATGTAGTAGTAGTAGTAGTAGTACATTTTTCAGTGAATTGAATAATGCAATTCTCATTGAGCTGACATCCATTTAGAAGAGATACCCTTTTTACATAATCTCAGTTTCAAGGAAAAAGATACAATAAGATGAGCACATAGTATAACTAAACAATAAATAATTAATGATCATAAAAATATTCATGGAGAACATGATAGCGATAGGTAGATAGACAGACAGACAGACAGACAGACAGATGGATAGATAGATAGATAGATAGCCAGAGATAGTTATATAGCTAGATAGACAGACAGACATATACATACATACATGATGAAGGCAGTACATACTCCCATCATACTCAGCAAGTTGTATATACTAGTTACAAAGGAAACAGTTTGGTCATTTCCAATACTGGGGCAACATTCTTGTGATATGGCAGCCTGTAAAGCAAACCATTCTCTACTTTTCTTCCAGGGCAATGAATTGTCACGTAACCTTAAATTTCTGGATATGTTATTCCAAGTTTGAGGACCCAGATAGCAGAAGAAAGATCTCATGTGTTCCCTCTTCTAAATAGGACAACAAATTTAATACAGCCACAGTAGATGATCTTAGCCCAAGTGTAGCAACTTTTAAAGATACTTTATCACATATATAATCAAGAACAGACCCTTTACTACAGCTAAACATATGATCTGCCAGAAGTAACTGTCTTCTCAATCCCAAATGTAACCAGTTCAGCTCTCTATACATGGTACAATGATGAGTATACCACAGTGCACCAAAGATGAACCTGGCAAAGTGATTATAAAGTAAGTCAACCTAAGCAAGATCCACCCCTGCCATACTACCATACAGGACATCTTTGTAACCAAAAATAGGGACACTCATAGAGTTCATCACTTTCAGTCTGGGATATAATGGCAGTTCCTTCCTTATTTTATATAGAGCCCCCAGTTTGTGTCTCAGACCCTTAATTAAATTACTAATATGTACATTCCATTTACACTTACTTATCAACAACCCAAATTCCAAGATACTTATGTGAATCAACCTGTTGCAATATGGTCCTTTGCCTTGTGGCTGTGCTCATCATGTCCCCCACCCCATCATCCTTACCTCTCTGCCTGAAAAGCAGTACTTTGGATTTATTTTTAAAATCATTGTTAAATCATTATTGAAATCATTTCTATTGATGAGATCAGCTTGTAATTGAATTATGTAATTGTTTTATTTGTTAAAGACAGTTTTTTTGTTAATTTTGTACTCTTGTACCCAGGTCGGACCTGAAAAAGGGCCTCTGGTCCAGTGTCCAAACCCGGGTAACAAATTATTAAATTATATATATATATATATATATATATATATATATATATCTACAGTATTTGCATTGAGAACAAGTTTAGGTCCTACAAAAAAAAAAAGCTGTAATGCATCAAATGCTCTTTGTGGTGTATACTGGATTTGAGTCACCCTTTTCCCACTTATATACATAACTGTAGCATCTGCCTATAGTTGAAAGTTTACCTCTGGGTCAGTAAATAAAAGGCTATTCATATAAATATTAAATAAATTACAAAAAAATACTGTGTTAATACAGGCTTTCAGCCACAAAAATAGGGAAATGTGGTGTTAGGGTTTCCAAACTTAACACCCCACCCCCATGCTGCACACACCAACAGGCTTTGGGAGTCTGCCTTAGGGTTGTCAGCCCTAACGGTCACCCCATTCCATAAGTAAATAAGCTGAGATGGGTACAGTATAGAAGAATAAAGTGAGCATTAGGGCTGATGACCCCAAGGCAAACCCCCGATGCCTGTTGGTGTGTGCAGCATGGGGGTGGGGTGTTAGGTTTGGAAACCCTAACACCACATTTCCCTAATTTTGTGGTTGTAACCCTAAATGAAACATTAATGTAGTTTTCTGCAATTTTGTTTCCTTACTTTTTGAGATAGTATAATCATATCCTTATTTGCTTGTGGGACCACAGGGCCTAGAGGGCCCTGCACTCCCATCCGTCCATAGATGTGTATATGTATGTAGCTGTGGAAGCACAGGGCCCTCCATGCCCTGCGTTCCTATTTATAGGACAATAGTGACCAAATTGTCAGCATAGCCATCTTATTATCAACCTCATGTACCCCAGTACAGAAAAATTTAAAATCCCCGCTGAAATGTAATTCTGCACAACTGCAATGCCATTACGTGACACAAATGCAAAAACACATTTTGGCCAGGATTTATAAAATGACAGCTGTGATGTGCATCAGGTCATGCAATAAGATGGCTATGTTGAAAATCTGAGGTCAAAATATTTAACATTTCCAAAGTTACGAGCATGTGTAGCAAAATTGTAATGAATGGTCATAACTTTGCAATTTTTACATATTTTGACCAAAAATTTTCAACATAGCCTTCTTATGACTGCACTGCACGAACAAGGGCAGAAAAATGGCCAAATTCTGCTCAAAAGGAGAATTTGCCAAGTGACCGTGAAATCACCTTTCAGGTGAGAGTTGCATAATGGCAGTCCTATTGTTCATGGGGGGAGGGGGGTCCCAAAAGGCCATGTTGAAAATTTGGGGTCAAAATGTTAAAAAAAGGCACAGTTATAAATCAAAGTTGAAACCCCCATTAAAATACACTGAACTGCATTAACTTTACTTTCTCATATTACAGTCGCCGATCCCAGCAGCAAGATGCACCTTTGATCAGAGAGTGGATCTGGAACCTGGGACCTCTTCGGGAGAGTGAGGGTGTGTGGGAGTATACTGGGGGTGTGGGATGGTGGAATGTGGGGTGGAGGGGCTAATCAGTGAGAAACCTTTTTTTTACAGGTTTAAAACAAGCTCTCTGTGAAATCCAAAGCAGCAACAGACTCTGATGCTAAAAATGCAGTCATCAGGATGGGTGTATTGGATGAAAATAAATTGATGAACACCTAGAAAATAGAGCCAGATTAATGAATGTGTGAGTACTTGGTGTACTGGAGAGTAGCAAGGGAACAGACCTGGTAGTGTATGCACAGGACTTAATTAAAAAAATAAAACTTTTTGATTGGACATTTCAGGTTATATATATAAAAGATACAAGATTGCCCCACTGCAAACACCTGAGACAGTGCCCATTTCTGACCTCCAGATTGATTCAGCATGAAGGAGAATTTGTTAATAGCTGTCCTTTCAAGACAGAAGAGGGTGGGTCACAGCAGGAATACAATTGTGTGGGAAGAAAGGTTTATTTAGTGAAACTTCACTTCACTGGTACTGTGGAAGGAACTGAAAAATACACACTATTTAATTATTTTCCCAATATGTTGTTCACCACAAAGTTATTTTCTAAAATGACCACTTCTCCATTGTCCGATCCAGTTTTTCATCATAACCAGGCAATTATCCAGATAAAATAACTGGGGAGCCTTTTCTCCCATAGGGAAACCCAGTTATAATTAGCCGTTATAACCTGCGGGTTATAATGGTGAACATGCGCTGGGTTTCCCTTGCTCCACGCATGTGCCTGCCACTGCTACCTCCTTATTCAGCATAGGAAAGCTTGCTCCACTCAGTGATAAAGCAAGTTTATTTTTATTTTTAAAAGAAGCATCCACAGATTACTTCACCAGTCCATGGTAAATGGTGCTTTTTCAGGAGAACCATGGACTGGTAAAACAAACATAAGAAAAAGGTTTTGGCAGCAGCTCGCTCTACAGGCTGGAGATAGCAGGTCAATCCAGTGACTGAACCATGGCGATGACTGTTTTATTTTATATAATTGCTGTGGTGAGAAAAGGCTCCCCAGCAATTATATAAAATAAAACATAGGGCAGTGTGTTTAACTTGAGTTTTTACACTCACCCCCTCGGTGTTGGATGCTTAAATAAACCCCTTGAGCTTCACTCTCGGGGTTTATGTAGCATCCAATGCCTCAAGGTGTGTGTAAAAACTTGTTAAACGCACTACCCCATTCATTATTGTATATATAATGTGGCTCCAAAGATTTAAACTTCTTATGGCCGAGCCCTTTGACCCCTGTCAGTATTTAAGGAATTTGTAATGATGCTTTTCCATTTCATTGAGTTTATTTAAACAAACTTCTAAATTTGAATAAATACAAAGGGAATATGCAATGGGAATGAGTTAAATAAATGATTTACAGTATGTGCACAAGAGCAGTTTGATCTCAAGTTACCTCTTGAGTAGGGTAAGCCACGAGTGAGGTGTCCGAGATCAAACTGCTTGAGTGCATATAAATCATTTATTTAGTGCATTTCCCATTGTGTATCTCATTTATGCAATAGGAAAATAACTTTTTGGTTGACTTTTTTTATTTTTAATATGTATTGTGTTTTATTTTGTGTAAAATTGGAAGGATTATTTTGCATCTCAGTGTTGTGGTTGAGGCTGGTTGCTATTGCTGCTAGTGCTGTTGCTGTACAAGCATCATCCTGAGGTGAGGAATGCACATTTTTATCAGTTGGGTTTAGTTTGTGGGTGGGGTGGAGTCTTTTGAAAACATGGTGGTTGTTGTCTCTCCATTAGCGAGAGCTAGAAAGAGGTTCTGGGCACTTGTTTATTTTCAGTGTTTGTTGCTTGCATTGCTTTTTTTTATTTCTCTACCCCTGGTGCAGAAAGTAAAAATGTTGCATGCTCACTTGCTGCAAGTCGGGGAGGAGACCCTCCAAGGAAAGAAAGTGAATACACAGAGCGAGCGCTATGGGTCTACTGGACTGGTGGATTGTGTTTGTTGCTGGTTTTAGTGCTCTAAAGTAAAGACACAATATTTTTGTGTTTGTGTTGGGTAAATTGCATTAGAAATTAAGCAGGAATGGAGATATGGGTGGTAGGACTTGGAAATGAGATCGAGGTGGTAGTAAAGGATTGTAATGGAATTTTGGAGGTGCGTGGAAAGGTGAGCATGTAGCAGTCAGAATTTAAGAATGGGGGAAAAATCAGTGTTTTTTGTTTAGACATTATTATTGTTTTGAAAAGTTATGTGTTTTAGTTCTTTTGATGCTGCAACTGTAGATCTGAAAGTGGGTGACGCGAGCAGTGAAAGAGCTAGAGGTGAAGGCGGGGGTGGGAGAAGAGAACTCCAGGCTCGTAGACAAAACAAAAGGAAGTGTGCACTGTGTCTTCCGGTTACATTAATTTGAAATCGAGAGTGAGATATTTTAAAATGTTTAGTTTGTATTACACAGGAGTGGGAAGGGAACAGGACCGCCTGGAGCTGTGAATTGTGGTTTTGCCTATAATGAAGTTGAAAGTAAGAGTAACAGTACATAGTACTGGCAAGAGGGGGGATGATTGATGGCAGTGTGTGAAATAAACAGTGGTTGATTGATGTTATGGTGTAAAATAAATGTTAGAATCACTGTTTATTTAACAACAGTGAGAATGAATGAATTTATTTTACTGTTTATCCACCCACACCTATTGCATAAATATTATTATGCAATGGCAAGAAAGAATCATGGCTTGTGATTTGCCATTTGGCCACCACAGCAGGGATGTTATCCCAGCATAACATCACAGCTGATTGTTGCATCATTCCCATTCCATCTCCTTTTAAGAAACAAAAATATTTTTCCACACTAACAAAATCATTGTTTAAAATGATTTTTTTTATTCTGTATATAACAACGAGCCATTGTATAATAGGAATAATGCCCTCCAGGGTGGGTGTTATGCTGAGATAACATCCCTTCTTGGGTGTTAGATGCCCTCAGCTGATGGCCTTGGGCCCAACCTCCCAAAGCGGGATGTTATCCCAGTATAACACCCACCCTGTCGGGCATTATTTCTTTAATAATCATAAATGGCTCAGGGAGCTGCTGGACTGAAACAGTTGATTATAAATACTCACTCAAAAATACAAAAGTCCATTTAAAACCCATCCTGATTTATTATGTGTGATGGACAGAAATAATTGCAATGCTACCCTTACTGACTGTTTTGTAAAACAGGTGCTTGACCTTTATGTTCTATATTTTCAGCTCCCATTTCTACCTCCACATTGATTCAGCATATTTGGAAAAATTGTGGTGATACTTTCCCTTCCATTGAGTTGCTTATTAGATGTTACACATTTGTATGAATACAAGCTGATAACCATGAAGGGCTTGGGGGAGCTGCTGAACTTGAACAAATGATTATTAACGATTGTTTTAAAATATGAAAGTTCTTTTAAAACCTTTCTTAATTTGCTCATATGTGGGGGTCATAAATACTTACAATGCTATCCTTGCTGACTGATTTATAGAATGGGCATATTTCTATTATGTTCTGCAACTGTAGTGCCTGTTTCTGGCCTCCAGATTGATTCAGCATGAAGGGGAATTTGTAAATAGCTGTCCTTTCAAGACAGGAGATGGTGGATGGCAGTAGGAATGCAACTGGGAGGGGAGAAGGTTTATTTAAGGAAACTTCACTTCTCTGGGTCAAGGGAAGGAGGGAGGTGTGCGGGTGTCTAATTTATTTGACCAAAAGGCCAGGCCCTTTCTTAATGGAAACTCGGAAAGAGTTCCTAAGTGCAGCAGTGGCTGCAGAAATGCCCGATTAGGGCTTTTAACATAAAAGTATTCTTTTTATTTACATGCTATCTCAGAATTTTAATTAAAAAGATCTGCTCTGTCAATAATGGCCGCAGAGCCCCGGGCAGACATCTCGCACACCCCAGGTGGCTTCCACCATGAAGGTTATGCTAATGAGGGCTACCAACATCTGCCATTTGTTGGTAGCCCTCATTAGCATAACCTTCATGGTAGAAGCCACCCGAAGGGCGCAAGATGTCCGCCAGGGGCTCTGTGGCCATTATGGATGAAGTGGATCTTTTTAATTTAAATTCTAAGGCAGCAGGTAAATAAAAACTTTATTTTTATGTTATGTATAGGAGTTTCCCTTTAAAAATATAAAACATTAACTCTACATTTTGGAGACCAGGGAAACAGCTGCTGACAGCTAACACTGCAGCTGGCAGCATGAGTTCAGCTGTGGCTGCAGAAGTTAAGAAATTCCCAGTGTTCTCCTACATAGAATGCAGGAAAAGCACTCTTCTCACTAAGTTGGGCACCCAGGTTTTTGGGTGCCGAGAAAAGGTATTTGTGGCCACTGTATTTAAAAAAACAAGCATCAGAATGTGGCTAAATGGGAGCTGTTTAGCTAGGTTCTGATGTTTGTTTTTTTAAATCCCAGCATGTTTATGTATTTTCCACGTTTGTTAGTCTGTGGAAAGAAATCGACAAGATGGCGGTTGGCACTGCTAGAAAAATGTGTGGTGCCCTGCCAATTCGGTGGCATGAAAGCAAACAGGAGCATGTGTGACATCAGATTATTACTTTCACTGAGCAACGTTATCTCAAAAACCCTACTTTGCATGTGCAGGTCAGAAACCAATAAAATTTAAAGCCTTATAACTCTGAAACATTTTAATATTTTATCACCAGACCTGTCAAAGGCGCTACCTTAGTACATGGCACATGTCCCCTGTAATTTTGGAATACAAATTCAATTCCACGTAGGCTGTAGGTAAAAGCAAAAAAAAAACAAGTTAAGTATAGGAAAAAAGTTAAGATTTTTTCCAAAAAATTACACATGAAGATCTCAGGAACTGCACATGCTGCTGTCAAAAAATTTCCACACATCAATACCTTGCCTCCTAGACAACACATACAAAATGTCAGCTCATTTCACCAAAGGGAGCCAAATATATTAATGTGACAAGTTAGGGGTTTAACATTAAACAGGCTACTCAACCCTAACTATAGGGGTGCTACCACACCCTAATAATATTAAGGGCCACAATATTGACTCAGTTTAAGAGGGTTACGAGAAACTGTGCTGAGCCACATGTTTATGCTGAAAGGAGTAAGGAGCTACAGTTACATTTCTTACAGAGAGGTTACAGTCAGTCCCTGATAGCACAAGCTGAGGACACAGTCAACAGGATTGATAGAAATTGAGTACTAAAGTACAGGAGAAAAGAAACCAGGGACACCAATCAAGTTATGTTTATAACACAGTTCTGTGCTAAAAGTGGTATTGTGAGGGGATGCCTTAATAAATGCTGGCATATTTTAGAAACAGAGCCAACGCTGATGGGAATTGCTAAGACACCCCCAAAAACCACCTACAGAAGGGGTAGAAATTTAAAAGACATGCTTGTTCACAGTTTTCTCCCAAAGGAAGTATCTTGGATGGGAAACTGGTTGCCCCCACAACCTAGGGGCTGCTACACATGGGGTAGATTTGTATACTGTCAGCATATTAAGAAAACAAAGGTGTTCAGTATGGTTAATGACAGTAAGGTGTTTGATGTACAACAGTTTATTAATTGAAGTACACAAGGTGTAATATACCTGGTCACATGTTGTTGTACATCATTTTATGCGGGTAAAACTAGACACCTATTTAAAAATAGGGTTGGTGAACACTTCAGTTTGATTAAATTGACAGATATACTTAATGCTTTGGCATTACATGTACATAATAACAGAGGGAGGAGCAAACAAGTATTCCAGTTTCAAGGGATTGAGAAGGTGAGGGTGGGACCTAGGGGAGAGGATCAAGATTTGTTACTAAAGAAACAAGAAACATTTTGGATTTACACCATGGGAGCCATGAGATACCCAGGATTGAATGATGCTATTCATCTGTCTGTATTTCTAAGGAAAAAATAATATAACAAACATGGGAGTTTTTTTGTAATAGTATGCTTTCCCTTGTTTATTGTTAATAAGGGTTTTTATATACTGGGAAGATTACAGTGGATTTATGAATTGTAGCTCCTCCTCCCGTGGGTTTCTAGAACAGAGGTTTTCATATTTCTGATTCTGCTTCTCTCTATTATTTATGACATTCCCTCTCCCGCCCCAATATATATTGACATAATATACTGTATATATAAAAAAGTTTTCCTGTTTTATTGATACCTTGATGCATTGTGACCAATAATATTTAAGAATGTATTTATTGAATATATTGTGAGATGTTTGTTATTATATGCTTAATGATTGATATTTATTTAAAGTAAATATGGACAGGGTAGGAATATTATTTAAAATATGGTTTGGGGTATTTGTCATGAAGTTCATGATAGTGTTTCATGTATTAATTGAACATATTGGTAAATGTCATGTTAGATCCTTTGTCTACGTACTTATATATGACGTTTAATATTGATGCATTCCCTAAATGTCTTAAGTGGTCTTTTTTAATCACAGGTTTTAGTCTGCACATCATATAGAAATGTTTATACATATATGTTTAGGTGTACACTTTTATATAATTATGAGCACTTTGTAAATTCACATTCGTTTTATTAAGGAACATAATTGGGCAATATGCCTTTAAGAGACACATATAAAGGTGTGTTTCTACATAACGTGGGCACTCCCTTATGATGCCTTAGGGTGACACTGGTTGGAGGTCATTGATTAGGGATGTTTGCTGGCATCCCTGTTTGAGAGGTAGGGTCTCTGATTGACTTTTGTGGTCATTTTTGCACAAACAAATGGCAGAATAAGCACTTTTTACACCTTATTATGTGGTGAGTCTGCTTTTATTTTAGCTTATTGGTGGACAGTGCTGTTATTTCTTGTTACAGCCACAATATTGACCCCTGGGGTTCATTAGTGATAGAAATAAAGATAGGGGTTTGAGGTTATCATAAAATAAGTGTTCCCCATCCTACCCCACTTTCAATCAAAGGCAAGAGTCCTCATGATACCCCTGGTGGTGGGGTTACATTACTACCATGAGGTAATCACACCCCATAGACTGCATCTTTTATGATGGCATGGACATAATTGCATTTTATGTCTTGTAGTTCATGCATTATGTTCTGAGTTTACTTAACAATGTATAAGCTTTTTTCTTAGCATTCTTAAAGGTATAGCTCACTGTTCAACTGGTGTACAGGGCAGTCATGATTTCATTGAATTTTAGAGTCCTGCTGGCATTCTGCTTGACTTCAAGGCATGTATTTAATGCACCATCTTCCTTTCTGACCAGTTCAGGAGCCAAATGGGCTTTAAAAGAACAGCACTTACATCACACTGAACCTCATTAGCAGTTTCCTTTCAGATTTCACTTCAGCTGTTAACTCCAACAGCTGCGACTTTTTTTTTACCATACTTTTATTCTGTTAGAGTTTACAGTGATGGTGACTAGTCATCAATAACAGTAGTGAACTTCAACACTTACCCAGAAAAGGGTAAAATGTGCATTATTGCCCCCGAGTGTGTTTTGGGGGATGAAAAACAACTCTCACATTAATGAGAAATTCAAAAAAAAAAATACATGTAAAGAGGAATAGCCTAGGGTAGAGTCAATTACAAAACATGGTATAAGAGCCAATTAAATGTCAGTGTCAACCCTACTGTCTGCTAATGCTTTTTAGTCTAAAATCACCTTTAGTCTTCTTAGGGATTTGAAATTTCTTTATTTTTTACAGTGCACTCCTCTTATACCGTACACAGTTGTACAGACAATCAGCTATACTGGACATTTCATGAAAACTGAAACCATTTCCATAGACAGCAATGCATTTTGTCTTTGGACATAGCAGACATTACAGACCGTATAGAGTGGACAGCCAGTGGCTTAAGTGGTGGCCTAAGGGCGGTGATTATCACCTATTGAACAGTAATTAGATGGGTGCAAAAAGGTGTGCTTATGTGCTCTCACAAACTGATGATAACAGATTACCAGCTGATTGTCAGCATGGCCTCAAGAAACCCATTACATAAAGGTAATGAGGGAGACAGTGCTTAAGGAGATGGACGATGTTGACAGATCTGAGCTATCTGTCACTAAATGCATTACAAGGATAAACCTACTAGACACCAGTCACCTAAGAAAGGCAGCATGGGATAATATGAGCCAGAATATATTTGCTCACTGTTTCTGTAAGGCTGGCTTTTGTATCAAAGAAGAGCAGGCTGAGTAGGGGGGAGGCTGAGCAAGCTATGGTTCGTAATGTAGTCCCTCTGCTAGGTCTCACTGAGAGTGATATGATTCACTTTGCCATCTGGGAGAAAGTGATCCTGAGCCAGCACAGGATAGCATTGCTGAAGTTATTGCTTCCATGCATTTTGGGGCAAGACATCTCATGCATGCATATACTTTAGATAACCAGGTGTTAGTTGCTACAGATATTGAAAAGGATTTGGGAGTTCTGATATCTGACAATTTCCTTCCAAGTACACAAAAAAATGAGGTTATCCTTAGAGCTAATCGAGTCATTTGGTCCATCAAACAAAACATTAAATCTAGGGATAGTAGAGTTTTGATGCCTCTCTATAGAGCCTATGTCATCCCCCATCTGGACTTCTCATCCCAGTTGTGGTGTCCATTTAAAAAACAGCACATGGCACAATTGGAAAAAGTTCAAAGGAAATATACCAAGATGGTAAGAGGTCTAAGAGATGTCCCAAAAGAAACTAGACTAACCTTATTAAATCTGATGCCTCTCTATATTAGGCATTTAAGAGGTGATCTACTGCTTTTGTATGATATTATAAATGATCCATATTTAATAACAATTTTAGGTTTCTGCTTCGAGGAAGAAACCTATAATTTTAGGGGACATCCACTACAGTTGCAGTTAAAGAAATTTAATCTTCTTCCTCAGAAGTTTTTCTATACACTTTGTGTTATCAAGCCATGGAACACTCTACCAATAGAAATGATAGCTAGTAGTTCCAAATCTATTTTTAAAACAAGGCTTGATAAATTTATTCTATCTGGTTCACTTTGTAGCTATTATTAGTAACAGGAGCAATTATGGGTCTTTTTGGCTCTCTAGCTCCTAGTCGATCCTAGTATGAATCCTAATATGAATGTAAGAGTCACAGGAGGAGAATACCTTGGATGAGGATGACTTGTCAGAGCCAGAAGAAGAAAAAATAGTAACAAGTGTTGATCTGAAGGATGCATTGTGAAGTCTGCACCTGGCAATGACTCAGTGCCTTGACATTCTGCCCGATTGGGACATGATATACTGAACTGAGAAGGACTGGCAACCATATATAAAGGGCAAGCAGTCACAGAGCAAAATCAGTGCCTTCAGTAAAAATGCAACTGCTGAAGTAAGTAATGAAATACACAACAAGTACACAATGAGCTAATGCACAAGCGTGTCAACACAAGCCCTTGAAAACCCTCCACTGTTCCTCACTCTGCCCACAACTCCTTGTTTAACCAAAACAATAGCAAGCAGCAAAACAAAACAAAATATATAAAATGGACATAAAGGGGAAAAAAACAGAAAAACAAGCATTCCAAGTATAATACAGTACAATAGCACATTAATACTAGGTTGTGTAACTAATATCAATTGTATCAGAATATTGCATACAGTATTGAGCATACCACACTCAAAACAAACAAAAAAAACTTCTTAATAGCACCACCTATATGGGATGCTGGTTATAGCAGACAAAATGAGCTATCATGGATTAGTCTACAATAATCATCTTCCAATGTATTTATTTACAGGTTGTTAACTGGGAAAGGTGCACTGAGCTGAAGCTTATTTAGAGGTGTGACTGGATGGGTGGGTGGTACATGGGGAGTGGAGTACAACAAGAAAAAGCAATCAGTACAACCCAGAAAAACACAATGTAAGATAATCACAATATTGATGGACATAGTGCGAACAAATTAAGCAAAAATGTGCAGGTGATATAATCTGGGGAGGTATGTACAGGTACCAAAAGGTTCTAATTCAGTAAAGTGGCCAACCTAGTCTGCGTCACTCTATAGACAGACTTTAATGAATTGTTCTTTATACATCAAAACCCTCTTTCGGGCAAGTCTGCACCACTCTACAGACAGACTTTAATCAATTGCAGCAAAACTTAATTACATCTAAGCTACTTTTGAATGCTAAAAAGATTAAAATAATGCACTTTAATCCACCAAACTCTTCAACCACCTATTCTACCATCAGTCCTCCATCAACAGTCACCACAATCCTAGGTGAAACACTTGCAGTAGTTGACAATTTTAAATATCTAGGTGTTGTACTTGACTCTTGTCTATCTTTCTCCTCCCACATTGAGTCACTAACTAAAAAATTGCAATTGAGAGGTTCTTTTATAGAAACAAAGCTCTGTTCTCCCATGACTCCAGATCCAGGCTAGTTCAAGTTACTTTTTTACCCCTTCTAGATTACGCAGACATAATTTACAACAATTGTGTAATTACTAACCTGCAAAAATTGGACACTCTCTATCACTGAGCCATCTGCTTCATAACTAACGCTTCTGCCAGAACTCATCATTGTTCCTTGTATGAGGAGTTGAACTGGGCCTCTCTAGCTGTCAGGTGACTTATCCACATACATACCTGGATATACAAAGCACTCCTCTAAAAGTTGCCCGCATACATCTCCTCTACCCTACACCAATTGCACAGCTCATATACACTCAAGAAATGCACCTACACTATATTTACTTAAAAACTCCTAAAGTCCGTACACGTTCCGGTATGGCATCTATGAGTTACACCCTCCTTACCATTTGGAATCAGCTCCAATCTTCCCTAAAAATTAATGCATTTAAAAGGTTTACTGAAAAAGTTACATACAAATCTTGCTATTGCTCTTAACCTACTATAGCTTTTAACCCTCTTCTTTACCTAACAAATAACTTACTACACTAACCTCATATCCACCTACCCTGTCACAACTAACTTCGCACACTTATTCTCTATCTTCCTGTTACTACTTCAATCCTCCAGACCTTCACCCTTATTGCCATTTATGTATGAAATTCCATTCGTGTATGAATTTACCCTTACTGCCATTATGTATGAAATTCCATCCATGTATGAAATTTATGTATGACACTCCCTTTATGTATGAAATTCAATTTTTTTTCTACTGTTAATTTTAGAACATTTTCTGTCTTTTTACTGTTTGCAAAATACTGTATGTATTGGCTCTTAATTCCATTGCCTTCTGCTGATGTATGTTGTAAAAGGGACCTTCTTGCAAATGAGCATGCCCAATGGATTTTATCCCATCACAATAAACTGAACTGAACTGAGCAACTTCCTAAAGTAAAGGAAAAGAGCAGAACAGTATTTACAAATCATAGGTACAGTTCAAGATAGTGCACTCATGCTCAGAATAACCTCAGGGAGAGTAATGGGAACAAAGAAAGAAGACACACACAAGAAAAAGGGAGGAAGAATATGGGACAACAGGAAGAGAGGACACAGAGAGGGGAGCCACACTGTAGGAACAGGGATGGGCTGGTTGCCAAAGCAGATGCTGGCGGAGATTTTGTGGAGGGAAAATGTAAAAGTGAGAGAGAGAGAGAGAGAGAGAGGTACTCAGAATGGATAAGAGTCAGAGCACTGAAGGGAGTAAGTGGAGGGGTGGGAAGGGGAGAGGAAGAGGTAGCAGGCAAGGGAGCTAAACCTGAATTTGGAGAGTAAGATGCACAGTGGGAGAGGTACTGGATTTCAAGGGAGGGGCAGGAGAGAATAAAGTAGAGAGCAGTGGTGAATGTGCAGAGGACAGCTGAGGGTCAAATGGCAGTGGAAAAGAGGGTGCAGACTGGCCAGGGGGATTTTAGGGGTGGCACTGCATATGTCACCCATGTTGTCAAACATTGGGAGGAGAATCTTAAAAAAACAATCACATGGCAGGCCAGGAGTGGACTGTAGGGTTTCTTATGATACAGTGCACCAGGTCTGGGGAGAAACTTTTAATGAAAGGAATCTATGTGGGTGTAGAAATCCAGATTTTTGATTCAACCTTATGTGATGGTAGTGTACTTGAAGAAGGGTACTTCTTCTTGGGAGAACCATCCAGTGTTGTGAGGACAGTGGTTTTGTGTAGCCTGATGAGTCTGTATTTGGCACAAAGGTGATACAGACAGATTGCTTGGCATTAGTGAGAGTGAGAAAGGAATCAGCACTGAATGACACCAATGACACTGTAGTGTAATTTTCAACTCTGGGGCAAAGGTCCCTGAGTCAAAAAGTATGGTATCATCTACATACAGTACATACAGTATGAACATGCAGGGGAAACACAGACTGAGGGGAGTACATTTAGGAATATATAGGGCATGACTGGAATCAGGGTGAAGTCCTGGGGGACTCTTTAGGAAATAAGAAGGGAGTAGGGTGAGAGGGCATCACCTACTTGGAATAATTGGTATTTGTCAAACAGATACAATGACCAGACCCATCTTACCTTCTGGTTAGATAGACTCTTTTGTGAGTTATCAAGTAGAAGGAACAAGGTACACAAAGTCTGTTGAAGTTTACAGCCCCTGCATCATCCCACTCAGTACATCATAACTCATGGTGTTGCTCTTAGCCTATTATAACTTTTTTTTCTGAACCTTCCAGATAAACATATAATCATTAGAGGCTGTATCCTGCTAAAATGTTGAACTTCTACTTTAAGTTCAGTTGGTATAGTCCCTTCAATTGCACAGAGTTTCTATAATCTTTGGCAAAGTAAAACATTATCCTGCCAACAGTTGTTTTACCTAATTTGAATACCTCCACACCACTGCCAAGCATAACTTTCAGAACAGTGCCACCTTCTGGCCAAAAGAAAGTAAAACAGATAGAATTGTTTAGATCTATACTGTACACAAAGCACAAAAAAAACTGTAAAAAATTTCTAAAACTTTTTTTTATTTTATTACATAAAAAATTGATCCATTGCATAATAGCAACATTACACTCCAAGGTTTGGTATGTTATCAGGTGCATGAGACACTCAGACTTCAGCCTTGTGTCTCACAATGCACTCAAGGCATGATGATTTCCCATAATATACCATACCCTGTTGTGCATTATTGTTCAATACTACTGTCTATAATTTATTTTCATAATTACTGATTTTTGAACCCAAACTTGCAATGTTGAGTTCAGTTAGCTGTCAAAAGTGAAAGTAAGTTCCCCAGTGGTGCTATAGTTTATCTAACAAGCACTTGTCAGTGTTGAATGTTGTCTTGCTGGCATTGGCATTGGTAGTGCAGGAGTTAGACAGGTGCATAATAGGAATGGCAGTGAAGTATTGAACTGATGCCATCCTTACCCTTACTCTGCAGAGACTGACAGGTGTTGGGGTGTGCCTTTGGAACATCGGCCATAATGCTCATGTCATTTCACCCCACCCTACCCTGCAGACACTGACAAGTGTTGCAGTGTGCCTTGGGGTCTTCAGGCCTTATGTTCGCCCCATTCCATGAGGAAATACATTGAGATGGATGCAGTATAGGAGAATGGGGTGAACTTTGGGGTTGAAGACTCCAAGGCACACCTCGATGCCTGTCACTGGCTGCAGGGTGGGGGAGGGGGTGGAATGGCGTGAGCATTATAGCCGACAATCCCAAGTCACACCCCTGATGCCTCTCAGTCTCTACAGGGTGGGGTGTTACGATTGGAAACCCTAACACCCCAGGCATTTGTTGATATTTTCACTCCAAATTTTCAACATGAGCTTTTTGTGACCCAACCTCATGAACAGTGGCACTATCAGTTTGTTAGCCGAAAGGTGATTTTGCACAGTGACTGCACCATTTGGCATTACAGGTGTGAAGAAAACACACATTTCAGGCAGAGTGTGAAAAATGACAACTGTACTGTTCATGAAGAGGTGTAAAAAAATGGCAATATTGAAAATCTGGAGTGAAAATATGAAAAATTGGTGAAGTCATGACCGTGCGTAGAAACTGCGCAACGATGCCAGTAACACAATTATTTTGGGAATTTTTTTAATACATTTTCAACATAGGCATTTGGGACCTCCTCTCATGAACAGTGGCACTGTGATTTTGTTAATCTGTCTTGAAAGTTGATTTCCCACAGCAACTGCACCATTATTGCACCTCAGGTGCGAAACACATTTCGGGCAGTATGTGAAAAATGACAGCTTTACTGTTCATAAGGAGGTGTGAAAAAATGGCAATGATGAAAATCTGGAGTGAAAACATAAAAAATTGTTGAAGTCATGGGCGTGCATGGAAACTGCACAATGCATGCTTGTGACGCAGTCATTTTTTGGCATTTTTTCACCAGATTTGCAAAATGGCCTTTTTGAGACCCCACCTCATGAACAATAGCACTGTCAATTCATTAATCTGTCCCAAAAGGTGATTCCACACAGTGACAGCGAAATCACCTTTCGGGACCAAGTAACGAGATGACAGTGCATGTGTTTATGAGGTGGGGTCCAAAGAACGCCATGTTGAAAATCTGGTACCAAAATTCCCAAAAATGGCTGACATATCCCTGTAAGTTGAAACCCCCCCCCCCCATTGCCTGCCATTATAAAGCTTACCACATTTTGTTCAATTTCCGGTCGGCTTTTGAAGAGTTCAGACATGTTCCCACTCTACAGAAGATCTCAGTGTTGGCCCTCCAGAGGTAAGTATGGGGAAGGGGGTGTGGGGAGGTGGGGTGCTCAGAAGGTGGGTGCAGGTTGGGAGAGGGGGCGTGGTGGGACAACTAGGGACCTTTTTCTTTTACAGGCAAAAAAAATGCTCTTCAGGAGAATATTTTCTTAATTTACAGGTAAAAACATGATTTTGGGCACACTGGGGTGGACTCCCAGTGTGTCACAAGTTTGGGGGGGACATGATGCTGATGGGCATTCAGCACCCCCATCAGCAAAGAGAGAGTGTGTGGGGGGGCATGATGCTGACAGGGATTGGGCACCCCCATTGGCAAACAAACTGAACTGTAGGGACATGCCAACATAGGGATTGGGCATCCTCGATGTCGGCTTTGTGGGGATTGTGTGGTGGGTGCAGGAGATGCCATATTTATTGGAATGTTTCACCAGGAAAGGCATGTAATGGAGCCTTGTCATCTGACACTCCAATGAGGAAACTGCACCTCGTTGGAGTGGTAGATTTCTTTCAGCTCCATGGCTCTCTTCAAAACTGCTGTCATTGCCACCATGCTCACTGATTGGTGGTTGAGGGACGTACCCACTAAAGCACCCCCTGCATTTGCCACAACAGTGAAACACCTCTGAATGTGCTACTACCTCAAGATTTTGCTTGCACGTGCGCAAGCCAACATAACAAGGGAGAAGAGACAGATGCAAGAAACTCTGTAATACAATGGCCATAAAACTTGTAATACATAGTTGTGCATTATGGAGTTTGAAAGTACAGTATTTGGTGTTAGAGTGTTGTTTACACTAACTCATAATTACAATACAATTATATGTGCAATTCCTGTCTAAGAGTTTCTTCTCAAGTCCTTAGTGTGCCAACACTGCTCAGTTTCATGTTGCAGTTCTCTCACCCAAAGAACTCAAGAATGCAATTTTATAAGAATAAGAGACACAGTAACTGTGTATATAAACATATATTGGAAATCGTGAAATCATTCTTAGCAATCAAGATTGTTTATTTTTGTAAACATTCCAGGCATGTTTTTATCCATAAGATGCTGTCCAAATCAAACAGTTTAATGTTGTGAGGTTCTAAGTTCAGTTGGCATAGTCCATTTCTTAAATGGGTGGGGGTGTCTCGAGATATCTGCATGGTAAAACCTTTTGGTTTTAAATAAGTTCCTTTCCTAAGAAACAGAAATCTTCACAAAGCTTTATAGTATGTTTATATTTCAGTTCTAATGTATTTGTGGTCCCTTCTGCCCATCCCTGGTCACTGTCCAGGTGGAAAGTTAAAGATCTCAGGGTACTTACTGAAGAAGAGTAGGGAAGTTTCCCCCAGTGTCATGGCCAACATTCCCCCAGAATAAAAACAGGTCTATGTAACCCACACCCCATGATGCACCTGGAACAAGTTGTCACTGCTACAGTATGTGTGCCTTTTAGAACTGAAAATGAAAAAGTTTGTATTTCCCTAGACTCCTTTTCTGGTTAATACTGTACGGTAAGTCATAGTTCTACAGCAAATATCAAATATTACAGATAAGTTAAATATTTAAATGTATAATACAAATAGACTTAGTAGTAATATTATTCAACATGTATAATATTAATAAGCCACAGACACATTTGGAAATATTTAAAATTGTGTTTTATTCATTAAAACAATTATTCCATTTTAACACAAGTCTTATAGCACTTTAATATTTATTTCTTGATGCTGCACAGTGCATATCCCTTATATAAATACATAATCAAAACTTGGAATACTGCAATGCTGATGATTCAACTGTCTCTAATTTATTTAGTTAGTTTGAATGCAAGCTGCTGCTTTTGTGTATTTCCCTAAACAACTAGGCTTCTTCAGCATCTGTCTGTGCCACTGCCAACTGGTGTCCAGACCAATGTGAATCTTATTTGACTGGCACTGAAAGTACCAAAATAACCAGGTACAGAATTTATCCTTTAGGTTATATATTTGAAGAAAGAAACATGGCTTGTGTTTGCTTAATGCAAGACCATGTTTCACTTACAAGAATTTAATTTGTTGGACTGATCAAGCCAAAATATTACTTGTGTGTGAATGTACAAATGAAGCAGGATGTTGAGATAAAATAATGGGGAGAAAATGAGACCACTTATTCACACTGGCAACGCAGTAGCAGACCTGGATCTGCTGTATAACATTACTTGTGTGTTTGCAACTGCTAGCTCCATTTGTTGTAACTTTATGTTACATTTTTAATTCTTGTTCTAGTTCTGTTTCTGTTTTACCCTGTCCAACTTGATCTGATTTGTCAGAACTTAGAACCTAAAACATCCCTACGCCCAACACACTGAATTGGTTGTGGGGGTACTGAAGCTCACACTTTTCTGTTGTAATAAATTTGGACCACTCATTTTACAGATTCTTTTTTTTCCACACAGTATAGAGGTACTCTGCTACTGGTATAAAACACACAATAACAAGCATTTTAAGTTTGTAACTAATCATTTTTTCATTTTAGAATTTCACCAGAAGAGCATACTGAGCTCCATGCACCTCATTTCTTCTTTACCAGATTATCCTTCACAATGTAAAAAGTTTCATAAAATGCAGAATTTTGCAGAATTTCTTCCTTCCTTTCACAAACTTAGGTGCATGCAAGGAAGCATTGCAACTGCAATTGCATTGCACTGTTCATTAGCTCAGTCATCAGTGAATCTTCCACCATGTCCATCTACCTCAATATTCTGAACACCGTGGTTAGATCCCCTCTCTGCTTCTTTTTTCTAGCTAAACAGTTTGAGTATGTGCAATTTCTCTTGGTAGCTTCTGTCCCAGACCTAGGGCTGGGCAAAATGTATCATCTGCCAGCAAAATTGTGGTGAAATTACAGTTTTGGTTCCATGAAATATCATGAAATTTCTGCAAAAAATAGCAAACTTTTATCAAAATTGTGACTACAGTTTTGTCTGTCTAATTTAAAAAGTGTTTATCTAAACTGCACCAAATGTGGCATACTGACTTTACCAAGGCCCACACAGCACTGTATCAAGTTTCAGATCTGTGTCTTTAAAGGTGACTGAGTCATAAGCTTCCAAACTTTTGAAAATTTAAAAACTACATTTCACAATTATGTAAACTGCAGAATGTTAAGCCCCTATAACTTTAAAACTAGAGAACAGAATTCCAGCAATATTGTTTGGTTCATTGACCCTAAATATTTGGCTTTGAGGCCACCCCTATGGCCCAGCAGAGTAGTATTATAAAAGACCGAAACCCGGAATCCCAACACTTGGGATCCTGAGTACAAGACACTGACAGATTGAGATGCCCAATGCGAGATATCCTGATTGAGGAGCCTGACAAATATATTGTCAGGATGGTGATTTTTGGTTCTTGTCCGGTGTTTTTGCTTATGGGAGTGAAGGGGACAGTGGGAGTGCTTAGATACTGATGTGGGGAGTGGGGAATGTGGTTGTGGGAGTGTTGCGGGAGTGCTTAGAAACTGATGTGGGGAGTGGGGTATGTGGTTGTGGGAGTGTTGTGGGAGTGCTGTGGGAGTGTTGTGGGAGTGTAGTGGGAGTGCTTAGAGACTGGTGTTAGAGATTGGTGTTGTGGGCTATTTCTTGGAGATAGCCCAGTACTATACGTTTTTCCCTGTCATTGATATGTTGAATTCTGTCTTATTCGGTAGCATAGCTTTTCTGCACTAGTGATTTCAGCAGTCCTCTTTGAGTGCTCTCTGTAGCAGCTTCTGTTTGTTGTAGTACCCTGTGCAGTTCTCAAATCATGGTGTGGACCCCTACATGTGCTTTTTTTGAAGAGAGAGTACAGTCGCTGTGTCAGGCTTCTGCATTATTCTGTGTCTGTGGGATGCCTTTTGTCGTGAGGTCTAGAATGGACCAGAACTCGGAGTTGGTGGGTATCTGGAAGTTTATTTGTTTTTCAAGTTGCTTCAGAGTCATCCCAGGGTATAGTTTTCCTGAAACCAGTCAAGTAGAGGTCTTGTACTTGCAAGTACTTGTTGTAATTCCTGGAATGCTGCACAGGTTTTACTAGGCGGCAGAAATGAAAAAGTGAGCATGATGGATTTGCAGGCTGAATTCTGGGTTGGTGCCATATTGTGAAGCTTGGCCAATGTTCTGCACCTTTCTCAAGATGATTTGTCCAAAGAGAAACAGACAGCCTTTATTACTGGTTTCTGGAAATACCTGCTTGCATGCATTTATTGTGGCTTTTTCGAAGTCCATAATTATTACTTTTGGTGATAGTGTGGCATTCTCCTGGTCTGCAGTTTCTGGAGGTCCTGGAACAGACGAGTGTAGCATTCATGAGATTTGACTGTCTTAAGAGCATTTACCAGTGGAAAATTCTGCTGTTTTCCTCATTTCCCACGGTGCATGGATGGAATATAGTAGGCTAAAAAGTTTAGGTACTGTTTTGAAAGTGCCATCCATGATCCAGTGTCTAGCTCTTTGGAGGGCTTGTATATTGTGCTTTGTTGTGAAGATTAGTATGTGGTTGTCTCCTGTAACAGACTGTTTTGTGAAGAATAGTTCTCCATTGACATGTATGAGTTGGTTAGGTATTTTTATGTTGCCTGCTATGGTTGCTTCTGGTGGTAGTTCTTTTCGTCGGGACCAATGTACTACTTACATACATATATACATATAAAGTTGCCAGCAGATCAGGCCTAATTATCTATCTTGTCTGCCCTTGCTGCAGCTCACTGTTAAGTCACCACTGCCTTTCCACCTCCCTTTTTGCATCCCCCAACCTGTACCCTGCCCTTGTACTGGTCACAGCCCTTCTTGAAACCCCTCCCAGTTTTCTTCTCTATTAGCTCCTCTGGAAGTGCATTCCAGGTGCCACCACCCTTTCTGTGAAGTAGTGTCCCCTCACTTCCCCTCTGAACCTTCCCCCTACTAGTTTTAGAATATTAACTCTTGTAGTCCTCTCCCCCTTTAATTTGAGCAGACCCTCTGTTTTTACCCCACTGATCCCCTTCAGATATTTGTAGACCTCTATCATAGCCCCTCCTATCCCTTCTGTCATCCAGGGAGTGCAAGTTCATCTCACTAAGTCTGTCCTCATATGCCATTTCCCCCAGACCCCAGATCATCTTTGTTGCCCTTCTATGGACTCTCTCTAACAGAATGATGACCCTCTTTAAGTGAGGATGCCAGAACTGCACACAGTATTCCAGGTGGACACTCACCAGCAAATTGTACAGGGGAGTATAACCTCTCTGCTCCTGGAAGTTATCCCCCTAACGATACACCCAAGCATTGTATTTGCTTTAGCAGCCCCTCTCCTGCACTGCTCAGAGTTGTTCAATTTGGCATCAATCATCACCCCAGATATTTTCCATCATGAAGACTGCCAGCAACACTCCCCTCAAATGGTAACTATACCCGGGGTTCCTAACACCTAGGTGCAGAATGCTACGGGTTCCTAACACCTAGGTGCAGAATGCTATGGGTTCCTAACACCTAGGTGCAGAATGCTACGGGTTCCTAACACCTAGGTGCAGAATGCTACACTTATGAGAGTTAATAATAATAATAATTTTATTTATATAGCGCCTTTCAAAATATCAAAGCGCTGAACAGATTAATAACATAAATTCAAATATCCATGCAAATATAAAAACATATAAAGACAGGTCATAAAATACATCATAAAAACATAATAAATTACAGCAAAATCCAGTCAAATTCCAACTAACTTAATTCTCCAAAAAGGCCATTTTCCATAAAAAGGTTTTTAATTCTTTCTTGAATATCTCCACGGAGGTGCACTCCCATAACCGGCCTAGTAGAGAGTTCCAAAGAGTGGGAGCAGCATGAGAAAATGCTCTGCTGCCTGAAGATTTTAAACTCACTCTTGGAATCTCCAGCAACCCCATGTCAGCCGAGCGGAGCGATCGGCCAGGGCAATAAGGAACCAGGAGGTCTTTCAGATAGGATGGACCCTGATCGCAGAAGGGCTTTGAAAGTCAATAAAATGACTTTAAAGGTGATCCGCCACTGTATAGGAAGCCAGTGCAGTTCACGCAGCACCGGGGTAATATGACAGGACCTACTTGTCCCAGTCAAAACCCGGGCTGCAGCATTCTGCACCAGCTGTAGGCGGCGGATTTCAACCCCAGAAAGCCCAAAGTAAAGGGCGTTGCAGTAGTCTAGGCACGAGGACACAAAGGCATGGACCAACGTTGGCAAGGAGTCAGATGGAACAAAGTGCCTAACCCTGGCAATATTCCTAAGATGGTAAAAGGAAGTGCTGACGATGGCTGACACCTGAGATTGTAGAGTCAGCTTATCGTCAAAAATCACCCCAAGGTTACGCACCCATTCCGAGGTCGGTAATAACACGCTGCCGAGAAAAATTCCAGAAGGCACGCCAGTACATAACCTATCAATCTGACCACCCGGGTCCACCACCAAAACCTCAGTCTTCTCCGAGTTCAACTTTAACCAACTAGAATCCATCCAGTCTTGGATTTCCCCCAGACAGTTATTAAACACCGAGAGAGCTCCATCCTGGTCGGGTGCAAAAGACAGGTATAGCTGGGTGTCATCTGCATAGCAGTGAAACCTCAGCCCATACCGTCTTATGATATTTCCGAGGGCAGCATATACACTGCAAATAACATGGGTGACAGCACAAAACCCTGAGGCACTCCACACAACAAAGAGACTGGGCCAGAGGAAAAAATCCCCGACACAACTCTTTGTGATCTCCCAGTAAGGAATGAAGTGAACCATTGCAAAACGGTTCCCGACATTCCACAGATTTGCCTCAGGCGTGCTAACAACACCACGTGATCCACAGTGTCGAAAGCTGAGGAGAGATCAAGGAGAACCAAGATAGAACGTCTCTTTTGATCCCTCACCCTCAGAAGATCATTAAGCACCCGAACCAGCGCAGTCTCGGTGCTATGTCTTTTACAGAAACCAGACTGGAAGGATTCGTAGATATTATAGATGGTTAAATGGTCATCCAATTGAGCAGCTACAACCTTTTCAATAACCTTCCCAAAAAAGGGAAGGTTAGATATAGGTCTGTAGCTTGAAAAACAGTCTGGGTCTAAGGAAGCTTTCTTCAAGAGAGGTGTCACCATCGCCTCTTTCAGGGAGCTGGGAAACTCGCCTGACTCCAAGGAGCACCAGACTATTTGTGCCAAAACTGGACCAATGATATCAGCACAGCCCAAAATTAGGGTAGTCGGTCCAGGATCCAAGCTACAGCTTGTAGGGCGCACACTATGGATAAGCCTCATAATATCCACGAACTCAGGTTGATAAAAGGAACTCCAAGAGATTTGAGGCACTGTGTTCTCGCATGTCCCTACGACGTCACCCTTAGAGGTTGTCGAACACAGGTCCACTCTGATGTCAGCCACCTTAGTTGAAAAGTATCGAGCGAGCTCATCGCACTCTATTTGTGAAAAGGCTTTCTGAACTTGCAGACAGGCTGGGTTGCACAGTCTATCTACAGTTTGAAACAGCTGAGCCGGTCGATTCTGAGCAACTGCAATCTCCCTGGACAGGAACTCTGCCTTCTTATGGGTGATTGCAGATTGATAGCTAGCATAATGTTCTATCAATCTAAGGTAGTCAGCCTCAAGGGCGCATCTACGCCAACAACGCTCTAACCTTCGCCCTTGTCTCCGCATCTCCCTCAGAGTCCTATCAAACCAAGGGGCCCTGGGGTGAAGGGAAAGAGGGCATTCATGAACAGGAGCAATAAAATCCAGGGCAACCGTGATGGCCTCATTATAGGCCAGCACCAGTGCCTCTGGGTTACTGCTCACCAACACGGGGGATGATAGGTCAAGGGCCGCTGCTAGGCCTTGTGAAGTAACATTCTGTAATGGGCGGTACCTGACCATCTCCACAGGGGATGGCCTCCTAAGGGGTGCAAAATTGAACCTCACGGTGTAGTGGTCAGACCAAACAACTGGTTCCACCCCCACGTCGGATGCATCAATCCCTAGAAGGAAGACTAAGTCCAGAGATTGCCCAGATTTATGCGTAGCAGTGGAAACTACCTGTGTAAGGCCCAAAGAAGACATTAATTGGAGGAAGTGATTACCAAATTGTGAGAGTTCGTCGTCGACCCAGGCGTTGAAGTCACCCAGCACCATCAATCTGGGTGACTCAAATGACATGTCAACGAAGAAGTCTGCAACTTCCTGTAAGAAGCGTTTCCCATCTCTAGGTGGATGGTAAATAAGAACGATTCGAATGCCTACACCTGCTACAACTGAACACTCAAAGGACTCAACCTCCCCTACTGCCACACTCGTGAGACCCAATTCTGTCTTAAAACAGACTGCAACCCCCACTCCCCTGCGGTCCAATCTCGGGTAGTGTATCACCGAGTACCCGGCTGGAATCATGGCCTCTACTATAGGGCCAGAATATTTATCCAGCCAGGTCTCGGTGATGCAAGCCAGGTCAGCCGAACCAACAAGGTCAGCAATAATAGCGGTCTTGTTCCTAACAGACCTGGCATTGCATAACACCACCCGAGTTGGACAAACCTCGGAGGTTGTCAGGCCTATCTGCCTACTGAAATCAGTAGTGCCCTTGCATATGGATACCAGACAAGGCGAACCCTGATCTGGATTCCATTTCACCCCAGGGCACCTTCTGGACTTAATAACCCCAATTCGATGGCCCTGCTCGTTCATCCTCCACTGTTCGCGTACCCCCGCCCCCCTTACTCTCCCACAAGCAATCCCTAATGCTCTGCACTGCTGGTAAATGTCAAATTGTAGGGGAGGAGTACAAAAGGGGCAGAGGGCGCGAAGAAAGGAGGATGAATAGCGCACCACCATGAGAGATAAAGGCCAGCACATGACGCTGCTCAACTAAAATAAAACACAAAAATACATAAATAAACAAAAGCAAACCAAAAATTCAAACTAACCTAGGCTAACAAACCTACTAAAAATAAACTAAATTAAATGTACAATTTCAATAACATATAAATATAAACAAAAACAAATAATACATTTCTGTATAATCCCTCCCCCCAGTCCTCTCACCACCGGGGAAAGAGAATACAATGGCACTCTCACTGCCAAACCAGCATGAAGGCATACAATTTTAAGCAAAAAAGAAAAGAAAATGAACTCCCCCAATTGTCTCACAACTGGGGAAAATAGTATCAGTCTTTCTCCCTGCTAGGAGAAAAACACAAACTGTAAAATCAAAATAAACAGAAAAGAATTAAAACAAACAAAAATTTATGGACCCAGGGTCCTCTCACCACCCGGGTGTCCAAATCAAAATCCAGAAGAGGATAACAGTCAACAGCCTCTTCCAGCAGATCCAAAAATCCACATAAGTTCCAAAGATCCAAGTCCAAGGAGGACAGCCAAATAAACCCAAAAGGGAAACAATCTGAGGTGGAGGTCCACAGAAACTCTATATAACAGGATCAAGAAGTCCACGAAGAATTTGGTCCAGAACACAATTCAACCCACTACTCCCTGCCAGGTGCACACCAGAGACATTAATGCCACTCACCAAAGGACCATAAGAAAAAGCCACTATAGTAGCAATTTCCATGGTCCAAGGGAGCGGGGTACTCCACTCAGTTCCCTGACTAGAAAATACCCGAACCCCCTGTGGAGTGGCAAACCCTAGAAAACACCAGCTAGAGCAGAGGAGTTGCTAAAATGTTCACCTGAAAATTTCAGGATAGTCAAAAGGGGTCATCTACAATGCTCCGTCGACTCTTGCCAGCATTCACAGTGTCCAAGCAGCATCTAAATTCCTCCGACTTTACCCTCCATACAGTAAAAACACTTCCACTGGAGGGAACAGAGTCCGACACACAAAGTCCCCACCGCAGTCCGTTGAAGAAACAAAAAATCCTCTGGCTTCTCCTCTCCAAAAGCTCGTATCAGTCCACAAGAGAACAACAAACGAGAAACCCGACCAGCATCTCTCTCCAGGTCCACAAACAGAAAATAAAACCCTTTTGGCATCAAAAGTTAAACCCTAGCTGCCACATGTGTGCCCACTTTTTAATCCTTGCCAAGTCATCCTGGAGGGTCCTCCTACTCTCCTCGCTGTCCACTTTAGCTCCCAGTTTGGAATCATCCCCAAACAGGCTCATTCTAATCCTAATTCCCTCTCTGATGTCTGCAATGAACGCATTAAAAAGAATAGGGCCCAACACTGAACCCTGTGGGACCCCACTTATGACCATTCTGCGAGTTGAGGCCTCATCCCCCCACCACCCTCTGTTGCCTGTTGCTAAGTCAATTTGTTATCCACCCCACCATTTTATCTCCCACCCCTAGATTCCTTAGTTTCCATATCAACCTCCATTGCAGGACTGAATCAAAAGCCTTGTTAATGTCCAGGTACCGGACATCAACAGGCTTTCCATCATCCAGGGACCTTGTCACCCAGTCGCAAAATTCAATTAGGTTGGTTGGACACGATCTCCCCCAGACAAATCCATGTTGATTTTCATCTTGAAAACCATACACCTCCAGGAACTCCACCATCCTTTATGGTAAGATGGACTCCATTGTTTTCCCCACTATGGATGTCTGGCTGACCAGTCTGTAGTTCCCTGGTTCATCCTGAGGCCCACTCTTGTGGAGTGGCACTACATGTTCCATCCTCCAGTCCAGAGGGACACATCCTGATTGGAGGGAGGAATTAAATAGATTCATCAATGAAGCAGCTAAGATATCCACCAGTTGCTTCAGAACCCTAGGATGGATGCCATCTGGACCTGGGGCTTTATCAATCCTCAAGGACTTGAGAGCCTCCTTCACACTCCCTACCCAGCTCTCACCATTAGTGAGTGCACCCCTTCCTATCCCCTAACCTGTCTTTCCCCCAGTGGAAATGGTACCTCTCTTTCTTTAGTAAAGACTGAGTTGAAATAATCATTAAGCACTTCTGCCTGTTCTGCCTTTCCCTAAACCCATCCCCTGTCCTTCCTTATCCTGCTTATCTGCCCCCTCCCTTCCTTCTGTCCCCAATATATAAAAATAATTATTTTTCCCCCTGCCAAATCCCTTGTGCTAACCTAAGTTCCTTATCAGCCTTGGCAGTTCTCACTGCCTTACTGACTTCCCTGGAGATCCTGTGATATTTATCTCCATCTGCCTCACTATGAGCATGGTTACATCTTTTCATAGTTTCATAGTATTTTGACAACAGAAAAGGACCATTCTGGTCCATCCAGTCTGTCCATATCCCCCCCCCCCACCTGTTTCCCTTTATCAGAGATACCTTTTGCTTCCCATCCACCAACCCCTTATACCTGCCCCAGGGTCTCTTAAAACCTTACACAGATTTAGTATCCACCACCTCCTCAGGCAAACTGTTCCATGGCTCACCACCCTCTCTGTGAATAAATACTTCCTCACATTAGTTTTGAATCTACCTCCTTCTAGTCTCAAGCTATGACCCGTTGTTTAAGTTTCAAGTTTCCTTTTAAATATACTGCCATCTCTAACTCTGTTTATCCCATATATGTACTGTATTTAAATATCTCAATCATCTCCCCTCTCTCCCTTCAAATCTCCAGAGGGTACAAATTTAACTACTTCAATCTAAATTCATACGTTTTATCCTTCATTCCTTGAACCATTTCAGTTGCCCTCCTCTGCACCCTCTCCAGACCATCAATATCCTCCTTTAAATGAGGTCTCCAAAACTGGACACCATACTCCAAATGCGATCTGACCATTGTCATATACAATGGCATCAATACCTCCCTTCTCCTACTTGTGATTCCCCTGCCAATACAAGCCAGCATCCTGTCTGCTTTACCTGCAGCCTTACAACATTGGTCTCCTACCTATAGATTATCTGAGATTATAACTCCAAGGTCTATTTCTTGCCCTGTTAATTTTAACTGTTCTGCACCTACAGTATACTTTGCATTTTTATTATTCCATCCCAAATGCATAACCTTACACTTCTTCACATTGAACTACAGTTGCCAAGTTTCACTCCACCTTTCCAAAGTGTTCAAATCCCCTCTGATAGCCGTCAATCCTCCCTCAGTATCAACTCTATCACATAATTTTGCAACATCTGCAAAAAGGCACATCATCCCTCCAATTCCCTCCATTATGTCTCCTATACATATATTAAAATGGATTGGCCCCAAAACTGACCCCTGTGGGACACTGCTCATCACCCTCCTTTCTCTTGAATATACCCTATTTACTACCACCCTTTGTATTCTATTCTTCAGCCAGTTTTCCACCCATCTAGTAACTTTCTGGTCAATTCCTAAACTCTCTATCCACCAATAAGGTTTCTGAGCCATAGCCATCTTTTGAGGGATCTTGTACAGGTTTTGGTGGCCTCCAGGATGCCCAGTTTTAGAATCTCAAACTGCTTCTCCATGCACATCCCTGGTCTGATTTTCCCTAAATGTTCTCTGAGGATGGCAGCTATCACCCTGAATCCTACCCTCCTGAAGACCACCATATATATATATATATATATATATATATATATATATATATATATAGGGGTGCTGGGTGAGCCCCCCACAATGTTGGTGTGGGGACAAAGCCTCCTGCATTTAACAGGAGAGTGTCTGTATTGCCTGCTTTGTTGTCCAGGTTTCAGGTTGTTTGTTATCTTTATGTTTGTAGTGTCAGGCTATAATGATGTCAGGTTTTACTGTTACAGGACATTTTAGCAGTCAGCTTGCTGTGTTTCAGTTCATTGGGCTCAGTGTCCTGTAAGTCAGGATAATGAATATCAGGATTTCATAGTATATCCCCCAGCAGCAGAGTGTCATGATGCCATGCTGACAACTCAGGTTCAGAAGCAAGCCTGGGAAGTCATACCAGGAGGCAGACCATGGCCTAGACACCTGCCACTTTGCAGTTCATCTTGGCCAAGGAGGGTGGGCAGGGTAGCCAATCAAAATAGCAAATATAAAATAGCGAATGTCAAAATAACGAATGACACAAAGCAGTGACTCATATTTACATTGCTCCAAATATGTCATTCTCTGCAGCATCAATGAGTGGCTTGGTGTTAGAATATTTAAAATAGGGAGTGTGCTGGGGGGTGCAGCCCCCCGCATATGTCACAAGTGATCAGGCCAAGAACAATTGTTGAGAGAACTGGCAGTAGTAGCTGTTACATCCTTTGGCATTTGCTATTTTGATGTTTGCTATTTTGTATTCACTATTTTGACATGGAACCAATTGGCAGTGAGGTCCACCACCAATACAGTGACCCCTGCAGCTGGGCCAGGGAGCTTGCTTCTGGTGCAGGAGAAGCTGTGACTGTGCAAGGCTGACAGAAGCACCACTCTCACCAGGGGAGATAGGAGCAAAAATTGTTGGAATAAAAACAGATAGGGAACTGAATCATGGCTGGGCTCAGCCTGGTCAGGGTATGGGGCTATATAAGCAATGCATTCAGTTTAAGAAATTGCCCACTTAGGAATATCTTAACAGTCAAAGCACAGGACTGTCTTTTGTAGACAGCAAAGGCTGGCAATTTTTGGCAAAATAAAAGACAATTTGTTTTTACTTGAAATTTGAAGCCATTTGCATTGTTTGTTGGAGTGTGCTACTATGTTCTAACTTTGTGTTTCTGAAAAAGGCTAGCTACCTTTTGTGGCATCTCCCTGGACTAGATTGCAGCTCTGTTTTTTCTTATTAACTTGGGATTTGATTCAACTAATTTCCAGCGATCTCGAACAGAGAGGACTCTGTCAGTGCCAGGTCAAACTTCATCTTTTGCCTTCACTTTTATTTGCTTTCTACTTTGCTGGAGGTGGGTTACATTTCTGCAATGCATACAGATGAAACACCAACTGATTTGGATCCTCCTCCAGTGTGTCTTACAAACACAGAGAGTTTACAACAATGGAAAGCATATTTAAAAGCCATAATTGGAGCTGAACAAGGAGCAGCTGCATTTGAGGTGGGTGAAATTAAAGTTCTATTTTCTACCCTGGAAAAGCAGCTACAGTGCAAGTCACATTAAACTGTTCCACCAATGAGTTGGTTTGGCATTGTTTTTTAGAGTTGGCAATGCACTGGCAACTCAAATTGCATTATTTTTCAGTGCTTAACCAGCTCAAGAGCAATGTTTTCAAAATGTTTTTTGGAGCTCAGTTGGACTGCATCTGCAGTCCAGTCACAATGCAATGCAAAACAGAGTTTTAAATCTTAAGAAACAGTTTGTGCAGTGCTTTGTGCTAGACCAAGCAACACTTATGCAACTCAGTCAGAAATGCTAAAACAACTCATTGAAGGAACAGTTTAATGTGACTTTTACTGTAGCTGCTTTTCCAGGGTAGAAAATAGAACTTTAATTTCACCCACCTCAAATGCAGAGTTAAATCTTATTTACAACATTCTTGGCCTTGAAAATTACCTCGAGCAAAACCTGGCCTCATGAGGTCTCAGAATTATGGTATTACCATCAAGTGGGTTAGATAATTTGACCCATAAAGCTGAGTGGGAAGCAACTGCTGCACTCTGCCACAAGACATTCATTGAGATCTTAATTAAAGAAGACACCAGTAAACGCAACTTACTAACTGAAAATACAATCAAAATGAAAGATTCCCTTAAAAATGTCATGCAACACTGGCTATTTGATGAATTAGATAAGAATTTACAGCAAAAAATTTTGTAGCATGAGAGTGAATGAATTGTAAGGAAGCATACTAAACTTGAAAGGGGCTATCTTGATTATAAAGAAGGAAGGATTTATAATTGGAGCGATTCAGTGGGGAACATTCATGTATAATAGGACAACCTAGGCAGAGAAGCTACTCTAGAAACAGAAAAAATAGGGTTGTACAGTAAAAATCTGCAAATACCAACATTGCGTCCACTTCTGCCACTAGCGAGCCAGATATTTCAGCTCCAGGTGAAGCAGAACCACAAAATACCACAGGTGGATCGGCTGATAAATCGGTGTCTTTTTCTGGGTTGGCAACAGAAACCAAACCAAAAGAAAAAAACAAAACAAGAAAAGGAAGAGGATGAGGCAAGGAAGGAGGGGAGGAGGACAAAGGTCCAGGGAATGGAACACCCACACTGAGTGACAGATTATAAATTTGTCCGATGGAGAGCTCATGCTGAATCAAAGTTCTGTGTTACAAAAAGGATTGTCATTTGTTTGTACAATCAGAACAAATAAATTTAAGAGTTACATGGACATACAATGGTTTTTAAATAAAATACATCTAAAAGATTTATTTTCAAAAAATCCAAATATGGGTCGACATGTTACAGGGGATATGAGCGTACTGCAATGTGATGACATGTCTACTGAGGTTAATGTGGATGTCTCCCTGATTAATTTTGAAGTGGATGGCAATGAGGATCAGTCAATGCATGATGATGTTACATAGACGGACATGGACACTCAAAATTTGCTACATTTACAGTCATTGTTGGATGGGAGATAAGCTGCAGAAAGTTCTGAGACTGGAACAGAACCTACAATTGATGCATTCGAATTACAGCAACAGCATGATGAACTGATCAGGTTACGGGCTGTTTTGTTCAAACTGAAATTGGACTTTGTACCAAGTTTACCAAATCAGTACATCAGTACCTAAAAAAAAAGGTCCTGAAAGAAGTGGATGAAATTTTCAATAATCGAATACAGGTACATTTTAATCTGTCAACTGCTGAGAGAAAATAATTATTTGAACTACAGAACTTTAAAGAAGTGACCATCAAACAGTCGGACAAGTGTGGGAATATAATTCTAATGAATAATGAATTTTACAAAAATAAGATATTAGAACTACTGAGTAACAATGACAACTGCAGGTTACTTAATAGGGGTCCCTTGCCTATGTTTAAAAGAGAATTACTGGAGTTATTGGAGGGTGCAAAAGTAGTAAACAAATTACTGAGACTGAGTTCCAGTATTTATGGAAACAATTTACAATAGCTCCAGTTTTGTACATCCTACCCAAGGCTCATTAATGCCTGGCTAATCCACCAGGATGCTGTGTTGTGTCCAGTGTTGATTCATTGATTGATAATTTATGCACCTATATTGATTTCTTTTTACAGAGATATGTGACGTCATTAGCCTCCTATACGAGGGATACAATGCACTTCCTATATAAATTTGAAAACTTCACTTGGGACCGTGATTATCTTTGGATTGGCACTGATGTTGAGTCTCTCTACATGTCAGTTAGACATGTGGATGGACTCAAAGCATGTAAACATCATCTTGATAGAGACCCCCTGGGAAACAAGATACCTAAGGATTTCATTATGGCTGCCCTAGAATTTGTACTAACACACAATTACTTTATGTTTACTGATGAATTCTATTTACAGGCTTGTGGGATGGCCATGGGGGTGGCCATGGCACTGTCCTATGCTAATTTAATGCTTGGATTTTGGAAAGAAACTTGTCTGTTGAATTCTGTTAACAACCTATTTAACAACACTGTAACACTGGTTGCTTTTTTAATCTAAACGTTATGTACTGTACTGTTTCATTTGCTGTGATGTACTGCTCTCTTGATGAGGTGCCTTTGTAAATGAGGCTTTGACTCAAAGGTCTGTAAACCGATGATCTAATAAATAAATAAAATAAATAAATAAAGCAACAATATTGTGAAGTGGGTTCATTATATAGATGATGTAGTTTATGTGTGGCAGGGTGACAAACATGAGGCAGTCAGTTTCATTGAGTGGCTAAACACCAATGATGTGAATTTATGATTCATGGCTGAAATTCAAGAAGAGTGACTTAATTTCCTGGATGTCACCCTTTAAGTGGGTTCTGATTGTACCATCTGTTCTAGTGCATATAGAAAGCCAACTGCTACAAATAATCTTTTGTATGCTTCTAGCTCACATCCAAGGAAACTTAAAAATGCCATTCTTTATGGGCAATTTTTGAAGTTAAGACATAACTGCTCAGTAGATATAGGTTTTTATAATCAAGCGAAGGCAATGTATGATAGATTTCTGGTAAGGGTCTACAGTAGCAAGGTTTTAGATCAAGCACTCTGGAGGGCAAAAACCATACATCATTCTGACTTACTTATACCTAGAATTAAAGCAAACAATGAGGGGGCAATCACATTCAGTACTGAGTTTACCTAGGTGTCTGGTAAAATTGGCAATGTATTATATAAATGCTGGCCAATTTTAAAGAATGACACTATACTTGCGAAGGTAATAGGGGAAACACCAAGGATTACATTTAAAAGAGGATAGACAATTAAGGACAAGCTTATTAGTAGTTGCTATTCAGAACCACATAATGAAAGATCTACTTGGCTACCAATTCGGCCACCTGGTATGTACCGGTGTGGAAGCTGTAATATTTGCAAATGCTGCATACAACACACTAACATTTCACTACCAGGGAGCACAACAGTTGTAAGAATACTGTAAAACAATTTATTTCATGCATCACAACTTTTGTGGTATATGTTATATGGTGTGGCTGTAACAAATTGTATGTGGGGCGTACTACAAAGGTCCTCAAACATAGAATCCAAGAGCACATAAGGGACATCCTTAACATGGATTTTACCAACCCCGTAGCAGAACATTTCTGGGAAAAACATAATGGTAACCCTGCAAGCTTCCACTTTATGGGTATTGAACAAGTGAGCATAAGCAAGCGTGGTGGAGATAGGCTTAACAAATTGCTGCAACAAGAAAGCTTCTGGATTTTTAGCCTTCACAGTCTAAATCCAGAAGGCTTGAATAATGAAATTGATATAAAGCCGCATTTGTGAATGTTTTATATTTACTGGTTCTCTCAATTGTTCTATGATAGGTGCTGAAATGTTGTGGTGAGCGCAGGTCAATATCCTGCTTCTTTGTAATGGATATACTCTACAAGGATTTAGTTCCTCATACATTCTATTTCAGGTTTTCAATTTATCAGTTACTTCACTGATTTGTAATGTTGTTTATCTGCAATGAAATTGATGTAGAAAATTAAAATTAGTCAATTTCCTTTAGTTCCAAATTGCCTAACCCCACCTCTTTTTCCTCCCCCCCCCCCTTTGTTGCTCTCCTTTCTTTTAATTTATCATCTTGGAGTTTATTTAACTTTAGAAATAGATTTGAATTTGTAATAGAAGGTTTGATCTGTAACTGGACTTTCCCAGGAGTTTTGACATCTAGAATGAAATGAAATTATTTATGTTTTGACTTTAATTTGAGGTCTTTATTACCTACCTTTTATAAACTTAATACTGTATTATGTTATATTCATCAAAATGGCTATGTGTTTATTCAATATATCTCTATTTTTGTAAAAATGAATGCTTATTGCTTTATGTATATTCTTGAATTCACAAGAATTTAGTATTTGCAAAATTAATTGCACTAACCCTTAATGATTGATCATGTGACCTGTGACATCATTCTGTGTGGGGTTATATAAGCAATGCATTCAGTATAAGAAATTGTCCCCTTAGAAAGATTTTAATGGTTGAAACATAGAGGTTTGTTTTGTAGACAGCAGAGGCCGGCAATTTTTGACAAAATAAAAGATAATTTGTTTTTATTTGCAATTTGAAGCTGTTTGCCTTGTTTGTTGGAGTGTGCCATTATGTTCTAACTTTGTGATCAGGGTATATCCCTCTAAACAGGGTATATCCCTGACAGATGAGCTGCCATCCATGAGTAAACCAAACTGGAAAAAAAAGAAGCTGTGTGTGTCAACTCTCTAATCTCTTGCTCAAGGGCCAGGCAAGTTAAAAGTAGCCAAAGGTTCCAAAATAACATCAGTAATGAAAGTTAAATTTCCCGAGCTTTTGTGAAACTGTGGAATGTTGTCATACTTTTTTCAGAGCCATGTCTATACATTTTGCCCAGTCATACACTTAAGTTGCCATTGTAGAGAAAGGAAAATGCTGGGGAAAGCAGCAATAAAATAGCATTCATAGAAGGCTCCATAGTAGAAGTATATTGGTGCCAAGTTTCAGGTCACAATCTTGAGTGACAAGCCACAAAGAAAAATCATGGACACCCCAGTGCACTGGCCTGAATTTATACAATATGCCAGATAACCACTAGAGCTCACTGACTGAATAATTTCTGCAAGCACATACAAGTGCAGCATTTTTTCAGCACAGTACCACCAAATGATTCTTTAACAACCCTTTAGATAATTAACTATGTATATGTTTACTACTTGAAAACAGTGGCACCAAGTTATGCCAAGTCTCAAGCCTTACACCTAATTGCAACTTAGACCATTGTGAAAGAAGTGTCTGGATATCTTTAGTCTTGATGGAACATGATGCTGAGCACCACTGTCACAGGAGTGTTGGAGGAGTATTTCAGGGCTATGAAGCTAGTGCAGGTAATGTGATTCAGTGGTGATAAATACTTTGTGCAAGTTAAATTGCGCAAGTGTAATTCTAGTGGCATTACCTATCATGTGTCCATGAATGTTTGAGCAAATTTTGCCAATTACAAAAATATCCACAATAAAAGTTAACCTACTAAATCACATTTATCTAGCTTAATTAGAGTCCAGGATATATTTACTGTGGTACACATGCCAAATCTTAAGTGTATACCCGCACTAGCAGTGGAGCAATAAATGTCCAAATATTTTGAAAAATTTCACACAGCTTAGCAAATAAATACACTTTGAAATTTTGAACTCCTGAAACTTACAATTTTCACAACCAATTACCTCGCTATTTATTAGTGCCTATGACTCTGTCAAGAAGGTATGCATATACATTTTCAATTATCTAACTTCCAAGGTGGCTAAGTTGTAAGTATAGAAATATTTTCAGACATTTTCATGTGAATAATAAATGGAAGAATTTGAGCCCCAATAATTTCCCTGCCCCTCTTCCAAATTCCATGACACTAGCCATCCATTTAGGGCTTCTTCCAGACAATACATATGCTAATGTTCAGATCTCTAGCTATAATATGGACTACATTATGATCAATAAAAGCATTTCAGAAAATTCTGTAAAATTTCATGAGATATTGTGAAATTTTGCCAAATTCTATGCTGTGTAAATGCTGAAAAATTGGAATTTGCTAATTTTACCCAGCCCTACCAAGATCACTAAGTACCACGGATGCCCTGTGCTGGACATTCTCTTTTTTTATACTTTATTTTTATTCCTTAAGATAAAGATCATATTTACATTTAATTACAATGAGAAATGAAAAACTACTTGAAGTTATTACTACTTCGTTATAATAAATATAACTAAATAAAGGACACACACAATTTTTTTTTATATATTTTTAGGGGGGTTAAAAGGGATAATTATACCAAACATTATAATTAATAGAGCTATATCATTAAACATATAGTTAAATAAATGTGTTCATGCTCCAAGCTTAAACTTCCCAACAAATGGTTATATCTCTTAACAATTAGACATCATCCTCCTTAACTAATTCCAAGACTGGGATTAAAAAAAATCCATTACAGGGCATTTAAACTATTCCATATTTCCATTGAAAGAGCACAGTCCAACAATTTAAATGGGATGATACTTGGTCACCTCTGCTTCTTCCTCCTCCTTCTCCTCCTCAAAATCAGAGCCAATATCTTCAGACATTTTTACATTACTTTCAAAGAAGGTCTGAGCAGTATCTGGATCCTCAAAATGATAGATCCTGCCCTGAAAGTGTATCCTTAGATGGGCTGCTGCCATTTAAGCAGCTGGTGTCCCCACATCCTTGAACTCTGACATTATAGGTAGATATCTCTTTCATCTGTGCTAAGTCTGTAAGCAAAAATCTGGATATAAGTGAATCCGATGGCGATCATACTGTAAATGTATTGTTTCTTCTACCTAGCCAACTGGAGAAGTTTATTTCTTTTGGCTAGTGTACTGAAAGTTAATATTATATATCTTGCTCCAGGCTGACGTGGGGATGGGTGAAATACAGTCTCCAAGGCAAGGGGAGGCTCGATAGAAAAAAACAGTTGTTAGTGCCTTTTGGACAGCTTATTTTAGTTCTGCATTAGAGACAGTCCCAGGGAAACCTATAAGCCTCAGGTTTCTCCTTAACATTATGTTCTGCAGATGCTCTAGTCATGACATCTGTGCTAGCAGTTCATGTAGTGCTGTATTTGTGGCTTCTTCCAAATTAAAGACTCTGGCAGAAATGGCCTTGATCTCCAGTTTGTTAATTTCAGCGGCTTTCTCTGTATTCTCCATCTATGCCGCTACAGCAGCACAATGAGAAGTTATCTCTGAGAGTGAATTTTTAGTCTGTGAGGTTGATTGCCTGACCTCAGCTTGAAATTCAGTCAAGAAAGCCTGTATTGAGGTGAGAGTAGGTTTTTGTTATGCATTTGATTTCCCTCTCACTTCTGTATGGGTCACTACAGCAGGGGAGGCATCTGTTCTGACCCCTCCAACAGGCTCTTGGGTCAGAACACTGCTCCTTCTAACTTTTGTGGAAAGAAATTTGTTCATACTATACTACAGAGGTTCCACCCTATCAGTTTGAGAAGCTCTACAAAGAATTTCCCTTTTTAGAGAGTTTTTAGTAGATACACTGTCCTGAACCAGCGGAGTTCTAAACAAATGCATGTAGATCAATCAATAACTCAGCAGCGTCCCCCCCCCCCCCCCCCACATGCTGGACCTTCTCAATCACTTTAATGTCCATTCTGAATTGTGGTAACCAGAACTAGAAATGTTACAAAATTTTAATTTGCCAAAGAAGGTCTGGCGAAGTCACCAAATTTGCCTCCGTGGATCATTGTGCAAAGTGTTCCTATTTAATAGGAAATTCACCATTGGTAACTTCACTTTGCAACTTCATCTGTAACTTCTCCTTGGGGTACAGAAAGGTGAAGCTGGGTCAAAATTACTTCCACCAACTACTTCTTTTAGATTTGTTTAGGCATAACTCAGTCTAAGTTTGCCCAAATTGTCTAAATTTTGACATGACTGTAGTCCATGAGGAGGAGCACATCTGTTGCATTTTTAATTATTATCAGATTTAAGTTGTGGATTTGGCACCATGGGCAAGTTGGGAGGTGATTTTGGGGTGTTGTACACCCCATTAATTTTTCCAGGGGCATTATGTGTTACTATTATGGTACATATTAAGACCCTTGTTTAGATGTATAGAGTGTCCCTTATCTCTAAAGGCTGGTGGGGTTATGGCTTGTTAAAGATGCAGTGTTTTCATATGGGACATTAGAGTTAGGGTTAGGGTTAGTGTGGTCACTTGCAACCTATGCAATAAACATTTCCCCTGGGTTGCTTACTGCTGCTTCTCTTGTCACCTCCCACATCCCCCATTAGCATGGCTGCTGCAGATGTACTGTAGCAGAGAAAAATGTGGCTACCCTGATGCCACCTCAGTCAACTACTCCTTTGCTACTGCCAGCCATGGAGCCCACAGAACACACTGCCACAGATACAGTTTTTTTAACTACAGCACTATTTTGCCCCACAGATTTTGAACACTTTTTGCTGCATCCTCAGCACCTCACCCTTCAGTAGAGCATCTCTTCCTGGTCATTCTTCTGTACTAACTGTAACTTGATTTGGGATAAAAAATCACAAAATGTAAAAAAAACCTGCAGCACAAATAAGTACCAGGAGCAGACAACACCTCTCGCTAGGGACTCAGGGATCAGCAGTGTGATCTGAAAAACTAAAAACAATAAAAACAAGTTATTTTTCTAAATAAAACAGGGATTAAAATGAGGGGGGTAACAGGTAATTTAATATTAAGTATAACAAAAAGTGACAGAACATTGTCACTTTAAGAAAAACGGAACTACAAAATAACTAAAACTGCTACAGAAATACATTGACCAAATACTTTCAGTAAACACAATAAGCTAAACCACAGAAATGAAAATGAGAAATTACTCACTAAAGATCAAAAATATTGAACAAGAAAGAGTGAGAAAACCAAAATATAACACAAATCTCCTGCTTACACAAAAAAGCTTTGGATCTTTCTGCTCTGCCTTGATTTAGAGAGTACATCTACCCTTCCCCACCCCACTGCTTCACAGGCTGATGAAACAGAAACCGCAATTTTAAGGTAAATAATCACTGAAAAAACACAAATCTAGCAGCACAAGGCCCTCTGGAACAATTTGTGATCAATTTGGATTCAAAAAGCTTGGTTTTCGGATGTATTTTAAAAGTTTTTTTCCTCAGACAAGTACACACGCATGCTTCTCTTCCACTCTGTCTTCAGAACATTACACTAATGGCAGTCTCATTGAGCTATACAGCTTCTTTCAGCAACATGTGACCGCCAATCCCACTGTAAATTGTTAAATTTGCCTCTGCACCAAACTTCACCGGTGAAGTTGTCAACTTTGCATGTTGTCACTTGCCTCTGTGCCAAACTCCACCAGTGGAGTTGCCAACTTTACAATTGCAGAGTTGTTGGTTTTCTGTGAATTTGGACTTTGCACAGTGGATTAACACTGAGAATTGAGGCACATTCACAAATGAATCCGTGCAGCAGTTTTCCAACTTCACACATCTCTAACCAGATCGGGATGTAGCACTCCAGACAGTGTAATGAATGCCTTGTAAAGGTGGGAGAATCACCTGGCTTGGCATGTCCTTACCTTCTCCTAATATATTCAACATTGTGATTTCTCTTTCTTGATTATAGCAGCATATTGCCAAAATCATCCTTAAGCAGTCTTATAATGTGTGTCAGCTGCTTCAACAAATGAATCTAATTCACCATACCCCACCCTCTTTCCCTACTTAGAGTGAATTATTTACCACTGTCTAATGATACATACCTCTGAGTCAATGACCAGAATAAAACAAACTCATTTAGACAGTTTACAGAATCTTGTGGCACATCTATACAGTGTATTATAGAAAATGTATACATCATGTTTGCAACCTTAACACTTGCAGTTCAAGGAAGGTAAATTCTCTTATTGTAACTGCAATCATTAATAAGAGAAATGTAGTTTTTCATAGCCACTCTATTCATATGCTACTAACATATTTGATGTATTGTTTGATTGATTTATTTATACATTATATATTTATTCATCTGCTAGGTGCACAAGACTGACACTGCATGTGTTAAGTATTCACTCAGGTACACTGAAAGAGTACAGTGGCAATAGGTTTGGCATGATTATTACAATTGAAAGTGCAGTGAAATGGAAAAAGGAAAAAAGCAAAAAAATGATACAAATTAAGTACTTGCTTATTCTGCAGTGTTACATTTATGAACTTGTAACAGATGCTTTTTAGTTCTGTTTAAGAGGAATTATATAGGTGATATGACATGGGCTGACTTAAGACATAATTTTTATCTTCATAAGAGGAGACTGGTCTGTTGATGTCGCATGAGTGGTGAAGCCATGAGTGAGACAGTAATAGATAAATACCCGGCAAATGAAGATAAAAATGATATCTTAAAGGAACACTGCCAACCCCCTTAGGCCTCAAAGTGTCCCTAGTTTAAAAAATGCATTTTACGATTGTTCACATTCTGTAGAGACTGTTGATGCAGCTGGTAGTTTGATTCAGATCCTTTTTTCTTAAAAACTGAGTGCCCACCATACTGGTGTTACCACACCAAAATATGTTTGTTTACATTTCTTGACCAGCTCCCACTGCATCTTTCTTAGACTCAGGAGCACCCCCAACACAATCTAGCCACTCATTATGCAGCAGGAATAGAGGAGACCATTGTATCATGAGTGACTGCACTGTTGGAGGGTATTTCTAATGTTCAGGTAGTATACAGTAAGAGAAGATCAATATTTTGAAGCAAAACAAGGCTGGGTATAGCTATACAGTACCATGCATTTCAGTTCTAATAATCAAGGAGGCAGATAAAACAACCAGCAACATCAATGAATTTTAAAGAAGGTAATCAATCATAAAATGTGGGTTTTTACTTAAAAATAATATGATGCAAAAAAGATTGACAGTATCCCTTTAAGTCAGCACATGGCATATTTGTTGTATACAACAAAAGTTACAAAAGTAAAACAGTAAAAAATTGTAAACTACACAGTTATGGAATATTTAATAAAAAATGGCATCTAACATTTTACTCATTTAGTGAAAGCATTTTACCAGAAAAAGCATACTGCGTCAAAATAGCTTGTTTTCATAGGTGTCCTGGGGGAAAACAAATGAAATTGGTCACTGAGCATGCTCAAAAATTTATCTTCACGTGAGAATAAAATTTCTGATCATACTCAGAAGCCAGCTTCATTTATGTTGCTTATGTTGTCCAAAATAACAAGTTTATCTTGGCAAATTTATTTTCTCACCTGTTGCATAAATCCCTATATACACCATCAGTGTTTGCCAGTAATTTCCCAGCACACTGTATGTACAGAATATATATGTGGGGTCAGCTTTCTAGCCAAATCACAATCTCTCCAGCATTCTGTAGAACAATGTTTATCATATTCAATATAGTTACACTTTAAGTGTCAGTTAACTACAATGTAGTTACAGTGTAACTGCCATGTACCTGATTTACAACTGAAATACAGAGCTGCTCGGAACAGTTGCACTTCGGCGTTCCGACAGGCTAAATGTCAACATTTCAGAGCTGAACTAACTAACTCCTGGGGTGACGGTCAGAGGTTCTGGGAGAACATTAAAACACTGTCAGGGAAACCCAATAAGACTCCCTCCACCATACTAAATGTTGACGGCACTCCCACCCTTGACCCAAGTGTCATTGCCAACATATTCATTAAGGCATTCACAAATCTCAGTGGTGTCCTACCTCCTGATCCCTTCCAACCTATGGATACTGAAAATCGCTCAAAAGACCTGGTGACTTCCCCTAACTACCCTCCCCCTTCTGCCTGAAAATCCTCACTCCAGCAGAGGCCAAAAAATACCTCTCTGAAGCACTTGCCAAGTCCAGAGCTAGCAGTGATATGCTTGACCTCAAACTCATTAAGCTCACCCTTGATATTAACCGTATCCCCCTAACCAAAATTCTAAACCTATCTCTTACATCTGGTAAATTCCCTAGGCTTTGGAAAGCTGCATTGGTCACCCAGTCCACAAATCCAGTGTCAGAGCCTCCCACTCAAATTACAGACTGATCTCAATACTTCCTCCACTTTCAAAAGCGCTCAAGTAAGTAGTTTCTGATCAATCAATGGAATACCTCGACAAATACCAACTGCAGTGCTGACAACAACACTAATTCAGGAAGCAGCCTAGCACTTCAACTGCCCTAGTAGAATTCACTAGCTATATTCATAATGCTTTAGACTGAGGGCTCTTGGTGGGGGCTACCTATATCGACCTCAACAAGGCCTTCAACACCATTAACCATGAACTGTTACTGAACCCAGTCCCCCACATGAGCCTATCCACAGAATCAATATCTTGGTTCAGGAGCTACCTCACTGGGAGAGTGCAAAGAGTGAAAATTCAAAATATCCTCTCTGACAATCAGCCTGTGACTACAGGAGCGCCACAAGGCACAATTCTTGGCCCTCTTTTTTTCAGTCTGCTTCTTAACCACCTCCCACATGCTGTAACAGACAACGTTTTACTATACGCAGACAACGCTGTACTTTTCTCAAGTTACCACGACCCCTTCACACTAGAAAGACTAATGCAATCTAATTTCTCTACTGTAGTGCAATGATTTCTAAACTCCAAACTGCTACTAAATTACAACAAAACGAAAACCATGATGTTTGCTTCTGCCCACAATAAACACAAGTCCCACCATCTAAAAATCTTCAACAGTCTTAATTCCCCCCCCTGAAATGGTACAAAGCTTCAAATATCTTGGGGTTACATTAGACAGCACTTTATCATATTCTCAATACATTGATTCAGTGGCCAAGGCTGCCAGTGCTAAACTAGGACTGCTCTACCATAACAAACATTGCCTAACTGGCAAAGCTCTAAAAATTGATGTTGCAAGCTCAGTGCTGTCTACCATTGATTATGGCCTTGTGGTGTATGGTGTTGCAACCCCTACAACCCTCAAAGATATAAAGATAACACTCAACAAGGTATGTAGACTCGTATTGGGTGCAGACTGGAAGACACACACATGTGACCTGTACTCGCAGACTGGCTGACTTAACCAGGATGGTAGATTACATTATCAGGTCTGCCTTCTGGCAAAGAAAGCAACCCTAGGTCTTACTCCCTCTGGAGTGTGAAACCTCATCCCTATAACTAACTCCACCAGAAGTACTAGGGGCCTCAACAGCCAGTCTCTAAAAATCTCTTTTTGCTGGACCTCGCAAGGTCAGTGGCCCTTTGAATACCATGTGCCTCTCTGGCTAAACTCTCTCGGGGTAGATCTACTGCATGAATGGAAGCTCAAAGCGTTCAAATTGAAACTTAGGGCTCTGCAGCACATCTAGCAGGGGGCTGCAACTGTGGGATCTGACATCCTGTACTACTTTTCCTCCATAGTTCATATTTTCTTCTCTGCTCTATTCTATCCCCTGACTCTTCCCTGCCCACACATTTTACCCTTTGCTCCCTGATCCTGTCTAAACTCCCCCTGGCTGCCCTCCTTCCCCCACCCCCTCCAGTCCTTTCTCTCTATGCTCTCCTTTCTCTGGACTAAGGTTAAAACCTACTGCATTATCCTCATTGCACTTAGACAGTAAAACTGCTTAATACATGTTTTGGCTGTATCATTGTTACCTACTCTATGTTGTACCTATTATTTTAGTTTGTGCTGTGTTGTTGTCACCTTGCTGTATTCTCAGTGTTATATCAACCATTGTTTACCGTGTTTGTTTCAATTGACATGGAACATCTGTAAATGAGCCTTTGGCTCAAAGGTCTTTCCAAAGTCTAACAAATAGATAAATAAATAAATAAAATAAAATGTAGTTGCATGCAACAAACATGCAACTACAGGGTCATTATTCTGATGCATATTAACTGTATTATTAAGTAAAGACATTTTGTAACATGCACTGCTACTGTAAATGTATGTTGTTTTAGTTGGCAAACTGTCAGTAGCTATTAGAACTCTTCACAGACCCTTACTAGGTCCACCATCTTTACTTTTCTACAACATGGATGTGCCTGTAAAGGAATTACTGCACTGACCTTACTGCCCTCTCTGAGCTGCTCGTTTGATTGATTGGAGGGCAAGAAGCCAGAGAACAGAAGCAACAGAAATAAGAGAAACGGAGGTATCTTAATTAGATTAGAGGTTCTTTAAGCATTTCTCTTTTACTAAATGAGCTAAAATTGTAATGGAGGTTTGTCTGCACTCAACCTCCATTAGGGGTTCCTGCTTAAACATATTTTTTTAATAAATTAGTATGGTAGCAATAGTACTGTAGCTGTACCACTAATATGGACTGCTGCATTAACAACATCTTTGAAGTAGGTTCCATTTGCCTTTTGAAGTAGTGCAATACTAAAACTTGATTACAAGGAACAGAATTATTTATGAGCTTCAAATAATTAGAGACTAGGCTCAAACAGGTGTCTTCTGCTTCTGTATAAAACATTCCCCAGATTTAGAACTGATCCTGTTTTACATGTTTAAACTGAACTGTAAAAAAAGGACAATTATTCTGTGTTATGCAATGCACCTAGAAAGTGTATATTAGCAAGTACTTGTGATTCCCCCACTTCATTAAATTAAAACCAAAAATGAATAGGCACGCACTAGTGATGGCCCTGAAACTCTGCCATACTAATAGCAGGAAGGCAGCAGTAGCCATGGGTTCAAGGATTACACGGTATGGAGGTTATTTTCTTCATATTCTGTTGTTCTCTGTTTCTCTCCTTCCTTCCTTCCTCCTTTTTCCTACCCTCACTTCAAGCTCTGTCATGGGAATGTGGCAATTTAGACTACTGCTTGAAGCACAGGGATGTGAATCTGGAGACATAGGGTTAAATCCCACTACTGCCACTTACTCACTGTGGGACACTGAGCAAGTCACTTATCCTCTCAATTGTTAGCACCTCTCTGTAACCTCTAGCCAATCTATCCCTGTGCTCCATGAATCTCCTTGCCCTCTGAAAATGGCAGAAACATTAACTCCTTCTCCTGGATCATAAGGCGCTTTGGGATGCACTGGTATGAAATGTGCTATTAAAAAATATATATATTTCCCTTGATATGGTATGGCTTTAGCATTTATTTTGGCCCATTTTTCCCTCCTTGATTCCTCCTTTCCCCTACCCTACCTGCACTAACTGAATCATTGTCCCGGATTCCCCCCTTTTCCCCTCACAAAAGACAGAGACCATTGTTTGTTGTTGTGCTCAGATTGGCAATTAATTTATTTATATTCATAATCCAATATTCCATTTCCATTTCTTTATAATCATATTTCCAGAAATTTCATTTATTTCCATCCACATATCAATCTCTGATTATCCCCCCCAGGTGAAAACCTGGGTGCCTTCTGTTTCTCCTTTTCTGCTAGGTAACGGTGAAAACCGAGACTGCTTTCTTCTTCCTCTTCTTGTGTTATTCCTTTTTTCTCCCCCCCCCTTTTTTCCCCACTAGCCAGTCTCCAGCTTGCGTTGGATGGCTGGCTTTCCCCCATACCTAGGGTATCACCCTCCCTTACCTCAGGGACGATCCTTTCTTCCCCTTTTCCTTTTTTTTTTTTTTATGTACCAGCTTTTTCCTGTTTTCTCCATTCCTCTATGAAACCCATTGTTTCTGTGTTGAACATGTCTATGGCTAGATCTGACAGGTACACACCATCTGACCTGTAGAAGTTCTCCACCCATTCTTCTACCACCCCCCGCAGTATCACCTGTCCCCCATCTGCCTTATCAATGTCCCCACCCTTCTATTCATCTTTTTCCTGGCTCTCTCCACCATCCTGTGGCTGTGCTCCTGTCTCCATACCCTTCTCGGTATCATATCTGACCAGGCGAGGCACACCTGAGGCCACCACTGTCGTATTGCCACTAGGTCCTTTTTATCTGTAAGTATGTGTGTACCCACAGTCTGCCTGCCAGGTCGTTGCCCCCTAGATGTATAATGATTAGGTCTGGACTGGGCCACTGTCCCTTGAGTTCCTTCAACACGGAAAGGAGCTGTGCCCATCTCTTCCCCCGTATGCCGTGCCATACCAGCCTACACTGTCTTACATCCTGGTACAGCTGCTTTCCCCCAGCTTTCTTCTCTGCTCTCTTTCCAGCCCAATAAATATAGAAATGGCCGCAGATCTAGACTCCTGTGATCCTCCCTCTACCTATGGGGTGCAAAGAAAATTAATTAATTTACACATACTCTTACTGCCCTCACTGTATTATCCCCCCTGCCTCTTTCCTTTCTTTGCCCCCAAACTCCTCCCCCTTACCTGTGCTCCCCTGTAGGAGCACCACCTTCTATACCACACTTTTTTTTTTTTTTTACTTCAGCGCTCTGATGTATCTCTTATAACTGGCTGACTGCCAGCGCCCTTTTTCCAAAATGTCCTTCACGGGTTCCCCCATTGCTGCCCACTGTGAGGCAGCCCAATCCGTAGGGAATGGGATGAGTAATTAGCTGGGTACTCCCCCATAAATTACATGCCCTATTTCAGCACTGCTGTGACTTGATAGCCGGTGACCCTTTTCCTGTCACCATGTACAAATAGCTTTCCAGTCCTGGTCACCTGCTTTGCGGCGAAAACCCACAGATCCTGCACTGGGCATATCGCAATCTCTGATTGCCCTTTCAGTGTTACCATGCAACCTTGCTCTTTTTGGTCCGTTTTTTACCTCCTGAGCTTGATCCGTATCTCTTTCACCCCCCAACTCACATCGTCCCATTCCAAACCTCCTTCCTTGTCCTCTTTCCCATGGCCTACCACCTCACTCACTCTCATAGCCCCTGCAAACATTATCACATAAATCGTGTGAAATAGTTGGGCCTCAGCCTTTGATCTGCATATTACCGGGAGCACATCTTTTAGCCTTATTAGTCACCACTCCCCTATTGGCCTCCTATTATCTCCTGGCCCACGTTTCAACCTGCCCCATCCCTGCATCATTCTCCTGAAGAGCAGTGATTTTGCCAGGTCATTCCACCCTTTTAGGCTGCAGATAACACTAATCCCTGCAAGATAAACCCCCATTGTGGCGTGGGCAGTCCCTTTCTGCCATTGCTCCACAGTGAACATTCCCAACTGTTCCTCTGTGAGTGGCCCACTTACCTCCATCTGGTGCTCTTCCCTGAATGGTTGAAACACTCGCCCGGCCCCATCGTAGGCCCTCAGAGTCCGAAGCACCCATGAGCTGTGAAACAGCAGTTCTGCTCCTTCTTGCCAACACCCCAGATTTTCATTGGTGTGGGCGTTTTTTGTTCCTCCGCTGCTGGTGCCAGCCTCTGGAAACAGTCCAGCTGCAGACGGGATAGGCTGTCAGCCAGGGTATTGTGTACCCCTTCTATGTGTTTTGCTCTGAATGACATGTTCAGCTGCAAAGCCCTTAACACTAAACGTCGTAATACCTGCATGACTGTATCTGACCTGGCTCCCCTGTTGTTTAGCACATCCACCACTGCTCTATTGTCACACCAAAATGTCACTTTCTGATCCTGTAATTCCTCCCCCCAGACCAAGGTACATGCCCATATGGGCATGATCTCCAGTAGTGTTGTATCTCTCACTTTTCTGTTCCTCACCCAGCTGGCAGGCCATGGTTCTGCAAACCACCTGCCCCAACAGGTAACCCCCCATGCCTAGTCCCCCAGCAGTGTCTGTGTAGAGGTCGAGGTCTGTGTTGTACAGCCACTCCTCTTGCCAGAAAGAGCACCCATTATACTCCTTAAGGAATTCTTCCCTGATTTTAAAATCCTCTCTGACACCTTGTGTCAAGTCCACCCAGTGATGTGGTTTGTTGACCCCTGCTGTAGCCCTAGCTAACCTCCTTGTGAATGCCCTTCCTGGTCCGATGGCCCTGCAGGCGAAGTTCAGATGCCCCAGTACCTGCTGCACTAGTTTTAGCTGTACCCTTCTCCTGCTGGTGTGTACTTGAATCAGTTCCTTCAATTTACTTACTTTTTTGTCCGGTAGTCTAAATATTTCATTCGGGGCATCTATCTCAATCCCCAGGAACTCCATCACCCTGTTGGGCCCTTCTGTTTTTTCTGGTGCCAGTGGAACCCCTAGCTCATGGCACAACTCCTGAAACTTACCCAGCATACTCTGTGTCTCTCTTTTTCCCCTCCCAATGAACAGAAAATCATCCAAAGAATGGATGACCATCCTATAACCCGTTTTTTCTTGGAATATCCACTGCAAACAGGTGCTGAATGCCTCAAACGTCGCACATGCTATGGAACATCCCATTGGCATTGCCTTGTCAAAATAATACTGCCCCCCGATTTTAAAACCTATTAGATCCCAGTCTTCTCTCCTAACTGGCAGCAGTCTGAAAGTGGACTCAATGTCCGTTTTTGCCATCCATGCGTCCTATGTGGCACGGATTATCCAGACTGTGTCCTCTAGTGTCACATATGTCACCCTACTATGCTCCTCACTGATGAAATCATTCACTGAGTCCCCTTCCGGATAGGACAGGTGGTGGATCACCCTGTATTCCCCTTCTTGTTTCTAGGGTACCAAACCCAATGGTGAAATCCGCATGTTCTGCAATGGGGGGGGGTGTTAATTGGGCCCTCTACCCTCCCTGCTGCCTTTCCTTTATCTATCTTCTGTCTTAACAACCCCTTCTTTCCTTTCACTGACCCCAGGTTGCTCGCCACTCTCGCTTGTCTGAGCACCCCACACTGCAGTGAAAACCCTGTGTTAAAATCTCCTATAATCATATCCCGCACTCTTGTGTTTGGATATCCATCCAAACAGGCTGTCCATGCCTCCAAGTTGATGGGGTTCTGGCCATCCCAAACTGTCCCTGTCATGCCCCCCCGTTACTCCTCCCCGGCCCCTCCCCCTCGTTTTGTGCAATATTTCTTCTCTCAGTGATTCTGACCCCTCTACTCGTGTTCCCCACCCTCCCTCCCTGTTCCATGTCTGCCCTCTAAATCCCTGGCCTTCCGGAAAAAAACTGCTGACCTGACCCTTGACCCCCGTGTCCCTGTGCCCTTTGGGCCCATGCCATTCTACTTCTACTTGCTGGGTGCCTTCCCCAGCATTTTGAACAAGCATGCCAGAAACGACATTGAGGCCATGAGCAAAAAGCCCTGTTGTAAGCCCAGCAGCATCTCTGGGGCGTAGCCCCCTTTTTTCCCCATTCACCTTCTGGTGTGGACTCATCTGTTACGTGATCGGTCCATAAATGTAGCTGCTTGGTGTCCCATCTCATGTCCCCGAAGGTTGCCATTCTCTGCTGAAAAAACTCATCATAGTATAACCACCCCACCCCGCCCTTTGCTTTTGCCCTCCATATTATCAAGGAATAAGTGATGAGCAGGATGCCTAGCTCCAGCCTTTTTTCCAGTAGAATGGCTGAGAAAGTGGCAAAACCGACGAACCACCCATCCCAAGTCTTACCTTTTACGAACTTGTCATCCTCCTTCTTCCCTAACAGCACTATCGCTGCTGCTATTTACTCTTACCTATGCCCTCAGTTTCCTCATACTTGGCTGCCACTTCCCGGCTCACCAAAGTGAATATATCCACATACTCCCCTTTCCATGTTTTTTCTTTTGTGGCCAGTGGCACATGCTCACCTGTCCTCATCCCAGGTGCACCTGTCTCCCTTGTACCTTCTCCTTCTCTCTCTGTACACCCTTCATTTTTGCCCGGCCCCTCCTTCTCTGCCCTAATCTCTGCCAGGGCCGATTCCATCTGCCCTAGACCTCCTGTTCCCAGTGTTGACACAATTTGACCTATGTATTCTTTTATACTGTTCCCCACTGCACTGGATGTGTTACCTGTAACCTTGTCCGGGCCTTGCTGCCTGGAGTCTTCCAAGTGTCCCCTTGTTTCTCCCTGTGGTTGAGGAGGAGGGTGAACTACTAGGGGTTGCGGAGGGAACACCATGTTCTGGGGATCTGGTCCGGGTTCAGCCAAGGAGATCCCACTTTGATTGGGGGGAGGTACTGGCATCACCGAGTCTATAGGCTGCAGAGGTACTGGATCAGCCGCCTTGGCGGGTCCCACTACCAGCAGTGGCACTCTAGTGGGACTGCGTGGCCCTTTGGCTGGCCGTTTCCTTCTGCCACCTTTTTCCGGGCCCACTTTTCTCTTCTACCTGGATCTCCCTGGTTCCTCCCCTCCACCAGTTCCCACATTCTGTTGGCTTTTTCTGCCAATTCAATTATAGCCCTGTAAGTGTCTTCCTTTGATGGCCTGCTCTTCCTTGGCACCATGTCCTTCTTTTCCTTTGCTCTGTGAAGACAACTACAGGAAGAGAAAAACAGGATTAATTGTATATATTGTCTGCCATGCCTTCCATTTGTCCCTTACACCACATGCCCGCATGACCAGTCAGGCCCCCAGTAAAAGCCTCCATCATGCCCGATAGGTAGTCGGGTCCCTTGGCTGCTTTCTGCCATGTCCAATGGGAGAGACCCAGCACTATGCAGGCCGCCCCCCCTTATGCCTCTTCATCAACCCCTTTAAGCCTTCTGGCACATACTCCCCCCCTGTGCGTGCTCATGCTCCAGTTTCAGGCGAGCCAGTCTCCCTTGCCCTCCTATCCTCCCCATTGCTCTTCTAGTCGGTGCTTCCGCTCCCCTTGCTACTGGACCCCCGCTGGTCCCTGTCTCACCACCAATTGTCTCCCCTTGCAGCCACTCTCAAGTGCTCCACTTTTTAAACTGTCCTTGAGCCTCTAAAAACATCCTGCTGCTGTCCCCCAGAAATGCTGAGCCATGCTGGCCTCCCCCGGCACTTCCTACCAGTGGATGATAAAGATTTTTGTTGTTATTACTATTATTATTTTTTACATAGCTTCCCAGCCTGTGCTGGGCTAAATCCCACCATAGCATCACGTGGTCAGCACCCCCAAACCAGAGGGAATGGTCAGCTAGGTGGTCACCAAATTTTTGGTCTCCTTGCCATTCTTCAGCCCTCTGCCCGCCTCTTCTCTCTTGCACCAACCCCCATCCAATAAGGGGGGGAGGGCCTAACCCAGCAAGCAGCCCCACAAAAAGGGGCACGGCTTCCACTGCAGCCCCCTCGTAGTGTGTGACGTCATGCCGCGAGGTCCCGTGTCGCCCTTTCTCTACCTTTGACTCAAGGCCTCTCCCAGGCCCCCTACTTATCCCCATTATGCCTAAAAAATGGCCAAGAAGCCACAGAACAGCACTGCACAACAGGAAAAGTTTCTCTCCAACTCTCACGTGGTGCATTACGTCACGCCACATGGTCCCACATCACGCTCTCTCTCTCCCCCCTGCCTCAGGGGCCTCTTCAAGGCCTCCTATGCTTACTGGGGAGCCAAAAACAGCCACAAACAGCCACAACAGCCCCAAAACAAAGGAAAGGGCTTTCTTACCAACCCCTACGTGGCGTGTGACGTCACGCCACGCAGTCTCAGATTGCGCTCTCTGTCCTCTGCCTCCAAGCCTCTTCCAGGCCTACCATTCCCATCAGGCCACACAAAGAATGGCACAAAATGCCACAAAAGCACAGAGAAAACCAGGAAAGGCTTTCCATACCCCCACGCGGCGTGTGACGTCACGCCATGTGGTCCCGCATCACGCCCTCTCTCCCCTGCCTCAGGGGCCTCTTCAAGGCCTCCTATCCTTACCAGGGAGCCAAAAACAGCCACAATCAGCCACTACAGTCCCAAAATGAAGGAAAGGGCTTTTTTACCAACCCTTACATGGCGTGTGGCATCAGGCCATGCAGTGACAGATTGTGCTCTCTCTCTCCTCTGCCTCCAAGCCTCTTCCAGGCCTACCATTCCCACCAGGCCACACAAAAATGGCACAAAACCACTGCAAAAAACACCAAGAAACCAGGAAAGGCTTTTTCATACACCCACATGGCATGTGGCGTCACGCCACGCGGTCTCAGATCATGATCTCTCTCTCCCCTGCCTCAGGGCCTCTTCCAGGCCCACTATTTTTACCAGGCAACCAAAAAAAAACAGCCACAAACAGCCGCAAAAGCACCTAAAGCAAATGAAAGGCTCCTGCCATCCAACCAAAAAATCCACAATTTTTGTTATCAGTGGCAAAACATCTACTCCTTTGAGCCACTATCATTGCTTGTCCTGCAAATCCTACCATCAAACTTAACAATCATGTCCCAAATTCCCTCATCTGATCCCCATCGCTATTCAGGACCCCCCCCTATTTTCCTCTGTTATATACTGTGACATATTTAGTCTTAGTATTACATATATTATCTCTCCCTCTTTATATACATTTTTTTTAAACAACTTCACATCTCCTCCTGTAAATCAATTGCCTGTTTCCTTACCTCTCTCTCCTGGTGAACAAACCTCAAAGAAATTGCCAAATCCGATGTGCTGCAGTTGATGTAAATCAAAAACTCCAGCAAAAAATGGCTGAGGCCCCCTTGTGCTGTCCCTTATGTACCACCCTTCACCCCTCCTTTCCTGTTACCTGTCTTTTGTTCTGGTCCTTAGCCCCTCCCCTTCCTTCCCCCCTTCCCCTCCTGAGCACTACCATTCCATGACAGAGGGAAGGGGTGCACCAGGACAACCTGGTCTGCCCCTTAAAGGACAAACTCCATTTGGCATCAACCTTCAGTGAAACAATACACAGGGAATAGACTCTTTCAAGAACCACACAGGTATCTTCCACTAGCTCCAGATGACATGCACTAGGGTCTCCTCCCTAACATAGAGGTTTATGTAAAAGCTACATAACACATTCTGCTCCATCAGCCAAGTGAGTAAGAAAACAAGATATTACTCTTGAAGCTGGGTCTCTTGCACTGCAGTAAAACATGCCACTGTACAGCCACCAGGCTAGATAAGGGCTTCATTTTAGCATTTAAAGCATGTGAACCGTTACGGGGAAATTTAAGGGACAGCAACTATATACCACTTGATGGACAGTGGCAGGTTCAAAAACAGTGAATGCCTTAAACAAAACTGAATTAATCAAACAAATAGAGACGCTCTCTTTGGAGTCATGGTGCTGATGGAAAAACTGTGTCAGAAAATAAAGGAAACTGCGTGCACTGATGCCAGAAAACTGCAGGTCAGTACAGATGCACAGAACACAAAAGGCTGGTTGTATTCATTCAGTATTTTATTCCCAGATGGTACAGCAAAAGTGCAGAGTCACAAAGTACTAGATACTTGCCTCAATGTTTCATGCCTGTTCACTTTTTCAAGAGGTTGCAATGACTACAGCAGTGAATCTTTATATAGGGATGTCCCCTAAGGAGACAGTAACCATAGTTGTGTCACATGTATTGAGTTTTATACAATGTTAAGGACATTTCCTGCCCTGTGATTCATCAGTGGATGGCTGGAACAGTGATGTTATTTCATGATAACATCACTGTATGAAGTTCAGGCACATACGATGACCACATAACAAAACTAAAAATCATGTCACAGCTTCAAAAGCAGACAAAAGCGGAACTTTATTTATTTATGTAGTTTTTGTTGACTGGGTAAGTGCACTAGACAAATCCTACCTATTTTCAGGCATGATCCGAGGGAGGAGGATACAGATGAATACCAAATGTCCTTGAACCAGATTAAGCTGTTGGCGGTATTTTTAGTGAATAAGAGAAATTTGGCCAGGACACCGGGGAAATTCCCCTACTCTGTCAGAGGGGACTCCTTGTCCAAGATGGAGGACGCTTTACTGCCAGCAGCTGCTGGAGCTGTGGAGACAGGAGACCTGGTCTCGACTCCTGTCTCTGTACTCGAGGAGATTGAAAACAGAAAAGATATACCTGTATCTTCATTAGAGGAAGACGATTTACAGGAGGTACCAGTTATTCCACGGATGATTCCTTTCAATGAGGTCCATAGCATTGCGATTAATCAGCATTACAACGAATGTAAAGGGGGATTGCAAGAGGTACACACTTCCTTCGACGCGGAACCTTTGAGTCAGGAAGCGCCTGAACTGCACGACTGCCTAATGGAGATGGACCGCTGTAGAACGTCAGCCGAGAAGGATTCACTGCAGAGTCTACGGAGACCACAACAAGCCGGTTCACCTCTGGATACAAAGGGCACCTTGGTTCCAGTCCTGGAAGACCTGCTTCATGTTTCTGAGCAGGTACAGTGTCACACATCAACGGAGGTAGTTTTTGTCTCTCCTATTCTGGTGGAGAAATCGGCAAATACTTTTTTGGAGGGGAATTCGCCCTCTGCAACTCTGACTGCAATATCACCATCCCAGCCCTCTAATATTAAGGAGAACCCCACAGTCGCCCCTGCATGGTCCGTAGATGCTGCGTTAAGGGCGGCAGGATGGGTGAAAGACCCTAAAGGGGGTTCATGGGTATCGGGATTATCCCCAACAAAATCCCCTAGTACTGTGCAAGACTTGTCTCTTGAGGAGGGTGAACTGATTCCCCAAACGGCAACTGACCCTATGCAACTCCCTGATGAGCTTTGTCTGACCCAAAATCCTATCCTGGGCCTTCACAGGGTCCAAGCTAAACAGACTTTTTCTGGTTCTGATCCCATGGATGAAGAGACCCCAGCCACTACTCGACCTTCTTTTCTCAAACAGGGCTCATGGGGTCTTTTTCTTCTCTGTTTAAATTCCGTTCTAGCTGCTAAAGCATAATGCTGTTAGGCTTTCATATAAAAGGTGGACTTGGAGGATCCCCCTGACCGTGTATATGTGGCTAGAACTTTGTTGAAGGATTCCATGAAGTTTTTTGCCCATGAAATATATGCCCTGATACACGTCTCAGGAGAACTAAATTTTGATATTAGTTTTCAGACATCTCGAGGCCTTGACTGCTTTTGGTCAAAATATCATGCCTTGTGTAACACTGCTCTTTGGACCCCATTTCAGGCCATTCCCCTCTCTAAACCTGGCTTTAAGATAATCACTGTCATGTTTCGTAATGAAGGTGTAGATGTTTCAAATATTGTTTACTGGTTAAAACAACGATGTACTTTACAGGGTCAGCCAGAGGCAATCTTGGACTCTGAAAACATATGGACAGGGGGTTGGAAATTTAAAGTCATGCTGAATGTTTCTGAATCTGGACCTGTGCATTTACCAAATTCCTTTTTTTTAGGTCGAGATAGGGGAGTTTTGTTTTACCCAGGTCAGCCTAAAGCATGTTATAGATGTGGGGACCCCTCACACCTGAGCAGTGCATGCGATAAGATTAAATGTCTCAACTGTGGTGAAATGGGTCATGTAGGTATGCACTGTTTGAATGACTGTAGGTGTAATCTTTGCAACGAGATGGGTTACACATTTCAGTCATGTCCCTGGGCTGCACATACTAAAGTAACACATGATGGAGGTGTGGACCAGCGTTTTGTAATCTCTCAAGCACAGAAAGCCCGTTTCCGCAATACAACGGATGCCCTTCTACAGAAGTGTCTCCCCAAACAAAGGCTGTGAAAGTCTCTTGTAGCACTGTACCTTTGTCAGTCAGCAAAGATTTACCCTCTGGGAAGGTACTAACATTGGCTAGCCCTGTGGAGACAGAGGCTGTGGAGCAGGTCCCAAGCTCTAGTACCATGCCTCCCCCCTGTGAACCTACAATAGTAATAAACTGCAGATCATTGAGATCTGGTTCCCGCACTGTAACGTCCACTCCACAGGCCTACATTGCATCCCCTATTGCACTATCAAATGCCTTCGAGGTGCTTCAGCCGATATCGGATGATGCAGGTGGTGAATCTGACTCTTCCTCTATCGCTTCTTCCTCCCAGAAGGCCTCGATGACTTGTACCACCATTAGGCACTGGCCTTTCACATAAATGGAAGGCCAAGGTGAGATTGAAAGGGACTAAGGTAGCAGGAAAGAGAAAAACTTGATTGAATTGGTTACTTTCCTTATGAGCTGATATGTCACTATTTACATGCCATACTGTTAATACAAATAGTTTGAAACGTGTAGATAAGAGACGATTGGTGTTTTCCTTTTTGAGGCTTTTACCATTAGGGATATTTCTTTTGCAAGACACAAGATTCCATACCGTGCAGGAGATCCGATTGGCTCAACGAGATTGGCTTATGGGCCCCTCCTTTTGGTCGATAGGCCAAGACTCCTGCTCTGGTCTTGGCATTTTGATTAACATCCCAGATTTTAGGCTCTTGAAGCTGTTTGATCTGGTCCCTGGTAGAGTTTTAATTTTGGATTTCTTGCTTGGGCAATGCCCATATCGGGTGGTAAATGTCTATGCCCCCCAAATCAAAACTGTGCGAATAGCTATTTTTGATTTAATTCGTCCTTTTTTACACTCTTCCTTTCGAATCATATTGTCTGGTGACTTTAACTGTGGACTTAGTCTTCAGGATAAGAGTTCCTTTGCTACCAACAAGAAACTGTACTGTGATTCACTTGTATTGGGACGCATGATTCGTACTGCCCGTTTGACGGATTCTTATTTATCTTTCACAAAACAGCATACTCCCACTTTCCAAAAGGGCAAGCTGGCTACCCGTATTGATTTTGTTTTAACCTCTAGTACTTTAGTAATCGCTTCGGCTGTAGTACAGGCGATAGCCTTCTCTGACCATAAGTTGCTCTCTGTCAGTTTTGGATCTCCTGCCAGTTGTGGTAGAGGGCCCGGTTTCTGGAAATTCAATGTTTCTTTATTACAGGTACCATCACTTCAGCAAACCCTTTTGTCATTTATTCATGCTCGTAAGTCTGTATACCCTATGTATGATGATCCAATGAGGTGGTGGATGGATACTAAACATACTTTAACTGGGATGTTGAAATCATATAGTCGTTTAAAAAGTAGGTCTGATTATCTGGTATATCTACAGAAGAGGGCTCATTTCCAGTCTTTACAGTCACTAGCATACTTGACAGGACAGGATTTGTTACAACAAATTCATTTATTGAGGAAGGACATGTTGGACTTTCAGTCTAAAAAGTCGCAACAACTGTACCATCAACATAGTTATGCGATGAAAGGTACTAGAGAAATAGTTTGCCCATTTGAATCTAATTATCATCAGAATGCCCAGAAATCAATGTCATGTCTTATCAATGCAAATGGAGACCATTGTACCTCTCACTTGGATATATGTCAAATTGTTACTGACCATACAGCCGCATTGTTTTCCCCATTACCTAAAGCGTCAGAGGACTTAAAAACGATTATACGGTACCCTTGAAATTCCAACTCCCTCCGTGCAGAATGTAGACTCTGCATGTCAACCTTTCACGGAACAAGAACTTCGGCTAGCTATATCTTCACTGCCCCTGCATCGGACCCCTGGCCCTGATGGTCTCCCCACGGCCTTATATAAATTCTTGGGGGAACACCTCCTTCCAGAACTGACCTCTGTGTTTGCTTCCCTCCTTGCAACTGAACACGTTCCCTTGGAGTTTACTAAGGGGCATACTAATCTATGTTTATAAGCGGAAAGGTGACATTAAGTCCCTTGACAACTGGCACCCCATATGCATGTTAAACACGGATTTTAAGATATTGACGAAACTTATCGCACAACATTTGCTTAGGCTGGCTGAAATAATTATTCATCCAGCCCAATCCTGCTCTCTACCTAATAGGAGAATTTCTGATCATTTAATTCTCCTCCGTGAACTATTTTCTCATGGTTTCTCAGACTCCGTTTCTGGGCTTATTGTTTCAGTCGATCAAAAAGCTGCCTTCGACTCCGTTAGCCATGATTTTCTATGGACTGTATTGCATTTCTTACATATTCCTGATAAGATGATCCACTGGATTCAGACACTGTATAAGACGGCGACGGTCATTCCTTTAGTTAATGGTTGGGCAGGCCCAATGATCCCGGTGAAACGAGGAGTTCGCCAGGGATGTCCATTAAGCCCTCTATTACATGTTTTTTTTCTGGATGTATTGCTTCGACGTCTTAATGATCATCCCCAAATTCGTGCCATCTCATGTTCGGCACTGCGATCTCCATTTACTGCGATTGCATATGCAGATGATGTGTGTTTCTTAGTAGCTGATGAAGCTTCGGCGCTTGTGTCTCTCCAAGAATGCTCCTCTTTCGGTGCAATATCTGGAGCAAGTATAAATTTTGGTAAGAGTATGGGAATTTGGCTGGGTTCCTCCTCCCATTCTTCGGACACTATAGGCCCTTTACATGTGACTGAAGGCCAAATCCGTATACTGGGTATTTACTTTGGGTCAAGAGATTCTGATTCATTCAACTGGGAAGAGAAGCTAAAACATGGCAAAAGCATGGTGACCTCTTGGAATAAAGGTCAGATTGGGAAGAGAAAACGTGTTTTTCTGATTAAAACTTATCTTCTCCCTCTGCTTTTGTATTTGAGTTATGTTTTCCCTATCCCAAAACGACTGGAAACTATGGTTTTTAGTGTATTTTTTCAGGCCCTCTGGGGCAGTCGGTTGAATCCGATTAAGAGGAATATTACTTACTTGCCTATTTTTGAAGGAGGTATTCTGATGATTAACCCGTTGCTTTTCTTCACTAGTATTTTCCTTTCGGCCACCCTCACGGCCTTTACTGGTGAACACCCAAAGAGGGTGGGAAGCGTGGTTCTAACGACTTTTGTAGGTATTGGTTTCATAAGTGGAACATAATTTTTAGCGATTAATACTTAATAACAAGGATGTTCCGTATATATAAAGTATATGTTTCTTCGTTAAAACAATGGAAAGTGTCGCCTCAAACTCTTATTTCGAATACGCACAAGGCTTTATATAAAACAATTTTGTCCTCTGTTTGTAAGGTGCAAGCCCCTTTTCCAAAATGTCCGGATAGTTGTCTACCCTCGCTTCTAACCCTGTTACGTTGTTCTAGAATCCCTGACCACATGTGGGACTTCCACTGGTTATCATGTCACGAATGTATAAATGTAAAAGCAAATCATAAACACAAACAGTCTCAGGACAGGTTTTGTTCTAGACCTCTTTGTATAGCTACCCCGGAGACGATATCTCATTTGTTTTTTGAGTGCTCTTATATCACAAATTGGTGGTCATATTTAGCTGATTCCTGGGATGTTCATGTATTTTCCACAGTTACATATCAGAATATCATGTATGGTGTTTTTTCTTCCCACTGGTCTGCCTGGCACAGAGACACTCTGAATCTTGTATTTCTTGTCATTAAATGGAATATTTGGATGTCAAGATGTATGTTTACACTACAACAAAAATTGTGCTCTTATTTGGAACTTGAAGAGAAGATACTAGCGGATTTACGGAAAATATACGAACATGAAAGGACTTTGTATTCAGCACAGTCTCTGTTGGCCTTGTGGACGGCCCTCCCATGGATCACGAACACTGATTCAGCCATAACTTGAAGGACCTATACTGCATTTTTGTTATTTCTCCATCTCCTTTTTTTGCTTGGTTTCTTTGTATGTTCCTAATTGATGTATTTTGTGTTGGCTTCTTTGTACAATTTTTGTTTAAATAAAAATGTCCCCTACTCTTTTTGATAAGTGCCATGGAATTTTTAACATCCACCTGAACTACCACTAATCCAGGCAGATGGGACCTCGGTTTAACAGAACGAACATTACTGTACACTGAAGCCGTCAAGACTAACTCCACACACACACACACACACACACACACGTGCGCACACACACACACACACACATGCACAAACCAACTGTGTCTCTCACGCCCACATTAATGAAAAAATAGCATAGTTCATGTTAAAAAGTGAAGGGCCCCAACCCCCCTGACCAAGCACCGTGCATGAACAGCACAGACCATAACTGCAACACATGATTCACTGAAGCCACTCAGTTCCTGGACAAAATGCTAGGAAGAGCATGAAATTTATTTTATTTTATATCCTGACCTTAGCACTGCCAAACACAGCTCAAACCCCCGCCATGCTCCTCCTGTACTTATCACCAAAAATAACAGCAAATAAATCCAAGCTGTGACACCTCCAGACCATGTACAAAGTCATGACATTGTGCACACACTATACAGTCACTGAGAAGCCTTGTCACCAAAAAAAAAACAGACAGTAATCTGTTAAAGAATGGGGGGAAAACACTTGAAATACAGCTGTTTTCTCTGGTGAACATCCATGGGGTGGGGGGGTGACGTCAACCATCACACCATAAGAGCACAGAAATCAAACTGGGAAAAACCTTGGAAAACTGGGCAGGAACAATGAATCAAGTGGCAGCTCTGCCTAGTGGCAGAAAAATACACTGGACTTTTTTTTTAAAAGATACTCCTCCACACACAAAAAATCATATAAAAATGCATAAAAATGTACTTGTTTTCTATTTTTCTGTTTTTATTAAGAAATTAGCCATTGTATAATAGCAATAAGGCACTCCAGGGATGTGAGTTATTGTGTAATAATGTGTAATAATTTCACTCCTTGGGTGCTGAATGCACTTGGCCTACAGCCTCATGCTTCAACCACCCGAGGAGTGACATTATTACACAATAACACACACTCTGTCATAATTTATTGCTTAAACAACAGTGCTCATACATAAAGTACATAATGAAGTGTGATATAATGGAACATGTACATTTTGTTTTATCATTTCACCATTCCTATAGTCTAATGCTTGTTTATAACATTCACCTCTGATTGCCTTTGCCTGTTCTTTGACATTATTCCCATAGAAAGTAATAATGTGCACTGTGTGACAGCTTATCTTTAACTGTCATCACTGGGGGAGCTCTCAGTATCATAACATTATATATCGTATGTGAATAACTTTGAACTTTGAATGTGTGAGTCCCCATATGTTTTATTTCTTGACTGTATGTTGTCAGCAGTTTTGAGACATATGCCTTTTTAAATCACATTTCTAGCATAATGCACCTTGCATACATTGCACTTTATTGTGTAATTCACATATGAACACTGTTGTTACGCAGTACACATGACACAAATGTGCTTACTGTCTCTTTTAGGGACATCCCTATATAAAGTTTCACTGCTACAGCTATGGCAGCCTGTTGAAAAGGGCATAGATGTGGAACATTGATGCAGGAATCCAGTACTTTTGACTCTGCACCCTTGGAATTCCATCTGGGAATAAAATACTAAACACAAGACAGAATTTATCTTGAGGTATCTAACTTTGCTTTACTTAGCTGGATCCTGCCATGTAAAACCTGAATAACAGTGCTATAAAACTATCAGTGACTAGTTAAGCAATCAACACCAAGATTTACTTGAATGTGAATACCTCTTATAAACGTAACAGGTCCTCACACGCATGTTTTGAAAGTAATTTTGAGATTGATTTTAAAAAAACACTTTTCTTTTTACTTTTTGACCTTTATTACTGTATTATAAATCTGATTTTGAGTTCTGCCTCTTGCATCAAATGGGAGCCAGAACTTTTCACCATGCTGTTACCTAACTGACATGCAAACAATGCTTAGTCTTATGTATATGAACAAATAGGTTCTCTAAGCAACTGCCCAAAGTATCTCATAACCGCACCCTAAAAGCTGGACTTTTGGAAGCTTTCAAACTACACCTAAAACTGATTGATTGGTCCCCAGTCGACAGAGCCTTGGATGGGAACCAGGCCCTGGACTACTTCCTCAGGACCTTCACCCAAGCCTGTGACATCTTCGCCCCCATCAGAGTCAAGAAGGTTAAAGGTACTGCAAACCCCTGGCTCTCAGGCTCACTACCTGCGCTCATACACCAAAGAGACAATCTCTGGCATTTGGCCAAGGTGACAGGCAAGCAGGCTGACATGTCCACCTATATGGCTGCCAGAAACAACTGCACAAGGCTTGTTGGCCAAGCTAAAGCCACCTACTATAAGAACCAACTAAACAAATGATGGGACTCAGGTAAAGATTTTTGGCACTCCTTTTAATCATTAACTGGTAGCGCCCCAAGAGCACCACCAGACCTGATCACCTCAAATACTGGGATGATCCAGGAACCCCTTGATATCACTAACACCTTCAATTTAGCATTCTCAGATCTGACTGGTGTATTACCATATGAATATCTTGTGCCACCAACAGAGCAGCCCCTAGGTCTAAATACGCCCACACCTACAGGTTACTGACTACCGCCTTTCTATTTCAAGCAGATCTCAAGAACTGAGACAATCAAATATGTCAAGCAGGTTCTCGGCAAGACCAGAATGGGGAGTGACCTAATTGACCTGAAGCTGGTCGCCCTAACCCTGGAGGAGATAGCTGACCCCCTCACTAAGGTTTTTAACTCCTCCTTTAGGTCGAGTATGTTCCCAAATGCCTGGAAGCTGGCACTATTTACCCCGTCTTCAAAACTGGAGACAGAACTAATACATCTAACTACAGGCCAATCTCAATCCCCCCCCTTCTCGAAAGCTTTGAAAAGGATGGTCTCAGACCAGCTCACTGAGTACTTGGAAAAGTATAATCTGCTCAGCCCACAATAGCACTGTTTCCATAAAAAACACTCAACACTTTCAGCACTAGTTGAATACACCTCCCAGCTCTATGATGCTTTGCATAAAGGGATAGCAGTGGGGTCTATATTCAGTGACCTCACAAAGGCCTTTGACTCAGTGAATCACCAACTTCTCCTCAGCAGCCTGTCATCAACTGGCCTTTCTCCAAGCATGGTGTCTTGGTTAGGAAGCTATCTCTTCCATAGAACTCAACGAGTCTGAATTGGAGACAAATACTCAGAGCCAAAGGAGGTGAACCTAGGAGTCCCCAAGGGCTCTATCCTCAGCCCTCTACTCTTTAGTCTGTTCATAAATACCCTCCCTTCCCCTCTGCCTGCCCTGCACACATTGTACTCTATGCTGATGACACCGTCATATTTGTCCCAGGCAGAGACCTACATACCATCACTACTGAACTGCAGGACAGCTACCATAAGCTCGAATCCTTGCTCTTCAAGAACAAGCTCCTGCTCAACCACAAAAAAAAAAAACAAGAGCATGCTGTTCACAGTTCCCCAAAACAAAAAGAAGTTTAACCCACTGCAAATCCTGAGCCCTAAGGAAGAACCTCTTGAATAAGTCTCCATATTTAAATACCTAAGAATTTACCCTGGATGACACTCCCAATTTCTCATCATATTGATCATGTCATCAAGACCTCCAACATGAAACTGGGTGTTCTGTTCCACCACAAGCACTGCCTACCACCTGCGGCTCTGAAATTAGCCATAAGTAGCTCGGTACTAGCCACCATTGACTATGGGCTCCCAATCTATAGAGCAGGCTCTGACACTGCCCTCAAGAGAGTCAGCACTCTCCTAAACATGGCCTGTCACTTTACCTTGGGTGCTGATCTCTCTACCCACACTTGCACCCTCTTCAATGAGACAGGGTGGCTCCCACTCCACCTCTGAGCTCAATTCTAAACTTGCATGCTTATCAAAAAAGGATTGCTAGGGCTTATAGGAGAGTCCACTAACAGGCTTTTCTCAAAGGCGTTACCCATTAAGCAGACTAGGAGTGCTGCAAAAGGGGGATTCCAGGTGCCATTCAAGCATACTAAACTGGCACAGAGATCACTCGTCTTCCTGGGCCAAAGTGGTTCAATGAGCTGCCTACCACACTCTTAGAATGCACCAAGCTCTGACAATTCAAAATTGGCTTTCGTTCCCTGCTAGAACTAAAAAAAAATCCATGTCTGCCACACTTAGCCCACACTAATGGCCACTAGGCTAGCCCACCCACCCCTTGGCTCTAACCACCCAACCACTGACCCCTGCATGATTCCCTCCCTCTGCTCTCTTCAATAAATCCCCCTACCCACAAAATACCTACCTTGCATAGTCTACACTACAATAAACTGTTAACCCCCCCACACAGATTGCCCACTCCATCAACTACATACATGAACATCTGACAATGCCTACCTTGGGCTGCTTCCTACCCACCCCCATTCTCACCCCTGGCCACCACTGGTGAGCTCAGCCTACCACTCTGGCAACCGTCCATGTCCCACCCCCACTTGCTCTCTGTACTACCCAGTGGAGACTCAATCCCTGGCCTCTCCCCCTCTTTCCTGTTTCTAACACTACTATGCCCACACTTAGTGCTATTACTTACGTTGCTAGACTCATATGTACTAGGGAAACTTACAGTGTTTGACTCCTATGTACCAGTGAAACTTAGACTCATATGTATTAGTTAAACTTAAAAGTATGTGCAACCCTCTGTAACCTTATTTTGTAATCACTGCTGTGCTATGTGTTATGTTGTCTGTATCTGTTTGTTTAACTGACTTGGAACCTTTGAAAATGAGTCCTTGACTCAAAGGTATTAATTCTAAACTGAAATAAATAAATTTAAAATAAACTCTTGAAGAGAGTAGTGTTGTGTTTTGCCCATATTTTCACATATAAATATGTTAACAGGGAGATGGGTCCAATGAGCTGTAGTAGCTGCAACACTTTGGACCCATTCCTATGATATTATCTACTGGCATGAACAGAATGGAGTGGAGTACAGTAGAGTAGAGCACAGTACAGTAGAGTAGCACAGAGACAATGACATAGTGTAGACATGGGTAGAATAGCGAAAAATAACACAGAGCAGAGTAACATAGTGTAAACTACAGTAGAACAGTGCAGAGTAGTGTAGAGTAGAGAAGTACAGAGCAGAACAACATAATGTAAAGTACAGTAGAACAGTGTAAAGTAGTGTAGAGTAGAGAAGCACAGAGCAGAGTAACATAGTGTAGACAACAGTAGAACAGTGTAAAGTAGTGCAGAGTAGAGAAGCACAGAGCAGAGTAACATAGTGTAAACTACAGTAGAACAGTGTAAAGTGGTGTAGAGTAGAGAAGCACAGAGCAGAGTAACAGTGTAGACTACAGTAGAACAGTGAAGAGTAGAGAAGCACAGAGCAGAGTAACATAGTGTAGACTAGAATAGAACAGTGGAGTAGAGTAGAGTAGAGTAGAGAAGCACAGAGCAGTGTAACATAGTGTAGACTAATATAGAGTAGTAAAAAGTAGGATAGAGCAGAGTAACACTGTGTAGACTAGACTAGAGTAGAGTAGGGCAGAGCAGAGTAGAATAGAGTAGAGTAGAGAAGCACAGAGCAGGGTAACATAGTGTAGACTAGAGCAGAATAGTGCAGAGTACAGTAGAGCAGAGTAGCATAGTGCAGATTAGTGTAGAGTAAAGAAGAGTAGAACAAAAGTCAAAAGACCATCACTAGCATTGCTGCTTACAAACAAAAGTTTGGTTCATGTCTACTGGGATTAAAAAGAGCACAGACACCCCATAGTTGTAAACCCCCAACAGTTTTGCATGTAAAAGTGCTACCTTAGGTGACTGCGAACAAGGTGTACTGTATTCACAGTTTACACAAACCTTTTAAAATGCCAGTGACACTGTAGTGCTTAATGCCTTTCTGTGACAGTTACATTTAAAATAAATTGTTGAGTTTAAAAATACATGTAAAACATATGTATACCAATAAACTGCCTCTTAAAGAAACCAGTATATCTAATTTGTTTACCAAATAGGAAAAAATAAGTTCTCCATGCAAAAGAAATTAAGAAAGCTGGCATGAATATCAAGAAAAGGTTTGCATTTTTATATTTATGTTTCACAATTAGTACCAAATTCTTTCTAGTTACCATCAAGGATCAAAGTAAAAGGCGTAGACCCATTTGTTGCTCCTTTCATTAACCTGTAGTATAATGATATAGTATGTACTTTATCAAGTCTAGATCTAAATATAGCTTTGGACTCACTTATGATAATTTCTGGAGACATATTATTCCAATGGCTTATTATTATTTGACTATAGAAATATTTGTACATGCCTGTATGAAATGAAAACATTTGTATTTGTAGTGGGTGACTTGTCAGGGAGATATATGAATCCTTAAAATCCAGATTTTATTCATTCATTACATTTGGGTCACTTATGATGTTGAATAACAACAGATCTCATGCCTATTTTGTTTCTAATGGCATTAATTTAAGGCTGATAATCCTTTCATTGTAATACTTATTTTCAAGGTCTGTAAAAGTTTTGGTTACTTTTCTCTGTGCCTGTTCTATTGTCCTGGAATCCCCCCCCAAGAACAAAACAGGGTCCATATTTGGTGGGTGCTCAGATTAGCAATTAAATTATTACAGTACAATCTCCATCCATCCAACATCTTAAATATTTCAATCACATCCAAGCATATTTCTTATTCCATACATTTTTCTTGTGCCCAATCATTATTTCCCCTGTTATCACATATCACCATATATATATATATATATATATATATATCAATTATTTTGCATTCTTTTCTTCTATGTTCCTCTCCTCCCCCCAGTGTAGATCTGGGGGCCAGTTTTTCTTCTTTCTTTGGAGGTAACGGTGTATACCCATTACCACTTTTTTTCCATTGCTGTTGCTGTCCTTCATTTTTGTTTTTTTCCCTCCCTTGCCCCTTTATTATTTTTCCTTTTTCCCCACAGTCTGTCTCCAGCCTACGTTGAATGACAAGCATCCCCCCTCTGCTCTATTGACCGGTCTGTTTCCTCCATTCTTCAATGCTGCCCATAATATCTGTATTGAACATATTGACCCCCAAGTCCAATAGATGAACCCTGTCTGGCCTAAAATATTCATCTTCCCTCTCCGCATGCTTCTCCTAATTACTCTGCCCCTGTTTGCTATAAATAATGTGCCTACCCTCCTATTCATCTTCCTCCTTGCCCTGTCAATTGCTGCGTGACTGTGCTCTTATCTCCAAACTTGGCGGGGGACCAAATCCAACCATACTAAGGTCACTTGAGGCCACCAATGTCTTATTGTTTCTATGTCATGCTTTATTTGCAGATACACATCCAAACAGGGCCTGGACCCAATGGCATCCCCCCCAAGGATGCTCAATGATCATGTCTGATGGTGGTCTTCTCTCTCTCATGTCCCTTAGGGTTGGTAATAATTGGGCCCATTTCATGCCCCTGATTCCTTGACAGAACAGTCTACACTGCCTGGGGTCTTGATATAGCTGATTGCCCCTGCCTTTCTTTGAAGCTCTCCTCCCTGCCCAGTAAATATATAAGTGCCACATATCCATATCTCCAACCTCTGACCAGGCCCTGCTGTAAAATAAAAGCAAAATATGATTGACTGTGCTTGATCCAGGCCTCCCCACCCAATCCTCTCCTGCTTCCCCCCTCCCCCCGCCTCCTCCTACTGGTCCCTCTTTTTCCTATCCCTAATTAACCTGCAGTGCAAGAAAAAGATGGTTAGTTATTCACTCAAAGGTCGTACATGACCCTAGTAACAATCAGATTTCCAGCAGCCAAACTCCTGAACTAGGCTGCTTGATCCCCCTGCTGCCACCAGTTGCGATGTATCCCCAGTTCTGAATGAATGGGCCAAATAGCATTTTGGGTCCTCACCCAGAAAATCTGTGCCTTTCTTGAGAATCACTACTATCTGATAGCTTGTCACCCCCCTTTCCGTCACCATGGATGAAGAGCTGACCTCTGTGGTCCTATCACACTGCGGCATAAGCCCACAGTGTCTAACCGGGCATATTCCCAGTTTGTCTTGTCTTACCATGTGAATGGAGCATCCTTTCCCTTCTTGGTCCATTTTCAACCTCCTAATCCATAAAGTGACTGCCTTAGGCCATCACTCTATGTCTCCCCACCCCAATCCCCCTGTCCTCTCTTCCTTGGCATGACCTACTGCTTCACTCACCCTGAGGGCCCCGTGATACATGGTTAAGTAAATAGTCTGGAATAGTACAGCCTCGTCTGCTGACTTACAAATTGCGGGCAAGGCACTGATAAGTTTGATTAGAAGCTTTTCTGACACTGATCTTCTGTTGTCCCCTTCCCTGGTTCGTAAATGTCCCCACCCTTCTAACATCCATCTTACTAACATGGTTTTGGTGGGATCTCACCATCCCCTGAGGTTACAAACTATACTTATAGCCGTTAAGAGTACCCCCATCGTTGCATGTGCCAGCCCACATTCCCACTGGTACATGACATACCTTCCCAACTGCTTGTCTGTAACCAGCCCACTTACCTCCATGCGGTGTACTTCTCTGAATGCTTGGAACGCTCTCCAAGACCCTTCATGGGCTTGGAGGGTCCTGGGGGACCAGGAGTTGTGAAAAAGCAATTCAGCTCCTTCCATCTAATGTCCCAAATGTTCAGTGGTATGCATGTTTTTTGTCCCTCTGCTTTCGGTGCAATGACCCAGAACCTGACTAGCTGCAGACAGGAAAGGCTGTCAGCCACAGTGTTTTGAACCCCATCAATGTGTCTAGCTCTAAACAATATGTTCATCTTCAACCCCTGCAATACTAGTTGTCATAATACTCTCATCACTGAGTCTGATTTGGCCCCCTGGTTGTTGAGTACATCAACTACGGCATTGTTGTCGCACCAGAATGTCACCTTCTGGTTGTGGAGCTCCTCAAACAAACTAGTGTGCTAACCCAAATCGGGACAATCTCAAGGAGTGTAATGTCCCTGGTTTGTCCCCTTTTTCTCCAATCTTTTGACCAGGCCTCAGAAAACCACTGTCCCCCAAAGTATTCTCCCATGCCTAACCCCCACACTGTGTCTGTATATCATTCTAGGTCTGTATTGAAAACCTGGTCATCCTGCCAAAACAATGTCCCATTAAAATTATGTAGAAACTTTTCCCAAATCATCAAATCCTCCTTAGTGTCTTTGACAAGGTCGTCCCAGTAATGCGGCCTCACCAACCCCCTCGTAGCATTTGTTATGCATCTGGTGAATGTTTGCCCAGGGCTGATGGTCTTGCATGTGAAATTAAGGTGACCTATTAGCTGTTATACCTGTCTGAGCTGAACTCTGCGCCTGCTCCCGTGTTCTTTTATGAGCTCCCTTAGCTTCCGTATTTTCTCGTCTGGTAACATAAACACCTCTTTCTGGGTGTCTATGTCAATTTCCAGGAACTCTATCATCCAGCTGGGGCCCTCAGTCTTGCCAGGGGCACCTCTAGTTCCCTGCATAATTCCTGAAAACTGTTCAACATGCGTTCTTCCTGCCCACTCCCTAAGAGGTGAAAATTATCTAGGTAATGAATGACTGTCCTGTAGCCAATCTTCCATTGAAATATCCACTGTAGGCATGTGCTAAACAGCTCAAAAGTGGCACAGGCCATCGAGCACACCATAGGCATGGCTTTGTCAAAATAATATTGCCCATCCAGTTTGAAACCTAATAAATCCCAGTCTTGTTGCTGCACCGGCAGTAGCATGAAAGTTGACTCAATGTCAGTTTTTGCCAGCCATGCCTGGGGTGTCGCCCTGATAATCTGTACTGCTTCTTCCAAATTTGCGTATGTCACTCTGGAATCTCTCTCTTCTATGCAATCATTCACCAAGTCTCCATCTGGGAAAGACAAGTGGTGAATGACCCTGTACTCTCCTGTTTGTTTCTTGGGTACTAAACCCAGGGGTGATACCCTCAGCCTGACTAGGGAAGGGCTCTGGAATGGTCCCTCAATCTGCCCTGCATCTTTTCCTTTTTGTATCTTGTTTCTCAGAATCCCTTCCTTTCCCCATACTGATCATAAATTCTTGGCCTTCCTGCCTTCCCTGGGCCCTTGAAAATGGAGGCTGAAACCCTGCTTAAACCCCTTAATCAAACATGTGGCCTCTCTCTCATCAGGGTGTCCCACTAAACATTCTTCTAACTTATCTACTTTAATTGGTGTTTTTGCCATGTGGTACTTATCTCCCTTGTCATTGCTGCTGTCCTCCTTCTCATCAATAATTTTGTACCCCTTCCATTACCTCCCTTCCCTCTGTAACCCATGTTCCAAGGTTGTCCCCTATACCCCACTTGCCCCCCCAAAAGGGCTGACTGTAGTTGCCTTGGGCCCCATTGTATTGTCCCCCAGAGTTCCAGTTTCTCCGGCACCTAGAGGCCAGATGAATACCCTCACATTTTGAACAAGCATGGCAAAATCTACACTGCGGCCAGGAACAGAAGGCCCTGTTATAGTCGCAACAGCATTTCTGCAATAATGTGGCCCCCCCCCATCCCATTCCAATGTGGCTTGGTCCGTGACATAGTCAGTCAATAAATCTGTTTTGTATCCCAATGTACATCCCCATAGGTGGCCATTCTTTGCCTGAAGAATTTGTCATCGTATAACCACCCGGAACCTCCCTTTGCTGTTGCCCTGCATATTATCAATGAGTATATAATTAGAGAAATACCCAACTCAGGCTTTTTCTCCATCACTATAGCAGAATAAGTTGTGAACCCTACAAACCATGCATCCCTGGTCTTGCCCCTGGTGAATGTGTCCTCTTTCTTTTTTCCCCAAGAGCACCACTGCAGCTGCCATCTCACTCTTACCTATACTCTCCTTCTCATCATACTTCATCACTGCTTCCCTGCTTACTAAGGTGAAGATAACCACATATTTCCCCTGCCATATCTTCTCCTTCATAGCAAAGAGTACATGTTCCCGATCCTCATTCCCAGGGCTTCTATGTCTCTTGTCCCCTCCTCCATCCCTGTGTTCATGGGTGGTGTTGTTCCACCCTCTTTTAACCCCTTCCCTGTCCTAATGTTGGATAGCACCTTTTCAAATTGCCCCAAACCATCCTCCCCCATGGTCGTGATCATCTGTGCTACATATTCTTTTATTCTGCTACCCATGTTAAGGTTTTACCATGACGCTGTGATATCTGCAGTGCCGACATCCCCGACAGTGACAGCCGCAATGCCGAGTGTCTTTCTTTTATCGGGAGGCTGTGCCCATGACCCCACACACCCCTGACTCTGGATGACTAACTCCAGATAGGGGTTGTCTTGAGGAAGGGGGTGATACCCCTATGAGGCAGTCACAGTGCCAGCAGAGACCATCACAGTTACGTGTGGCTATCGGCGGATTCCTGTCGCTGTGATGGTCTTCGTGCACAGGGGTTCGCTGTACAGTTAGTGGACCCTATGTTAACACCCTCATTACCTGTTGAGGGGCTTGATTCTGGCACCAATGGTCCAGGTAACTATCATCCTGTGACATCTGGGACAGGTATTGGTGCAGGCACAGGTAGGGCTGGCGTACACGGCTGACGGGATGGTGGAGGAGCAGGTACCGGGACTGTGGGAAGAAGAAGCTCTGGTTGAGGTGACAGTGGGACATGTACTGCTGGCTCTGGCCACTCAGGATTGACAGGCATAAGCAGTGGTCTCCTGGGGCTGGGTGATGGGTCGGAGCCCTTCCTGGGCTTCCTTGTCTCTTCACCAGCTGCTTACCCCATCCTCCCCCACTGCCCTTGTCTGCTTTTCACTTGTCTCCCCACCAGTTAGGCTCCTTGCCCTACACCAGCTCCTATACTTTGTTAGCCTTCTCTTCGAACTTGAGGATAGTGCTGTAGGCATCATCCCTTGAGGGTTTGCTTTTTCATGGTGCCATGCCTAATGTTGTTCCCTAAATAGGAAAGAAATGCTGCAAAAGAAAGTAAACTGGTCAATATCCATTCCGTAGAAACATAGACTTTGACAGCAGATAAGGACCGCTTGGCCCACCTAGTTTGCCCATTTCCCTACCTAGAGGATAAGCTGCAGATCCTATTTAATCAACAGCCTATTTCTTCCTACCCCCCACAAAAATTGTCTTATGTCTGTCCCATGCATTCTTGAATTCTCACACAGTTTTAGACCCCACAACCTCCTCAGGAAGGCTGTTCCATCATGCACCACCCTCTCTGTGAAAAAATACTTCCTCACATTGCCCCTGAGCTGTCCCCCCTCTATCTTCAAATTGTGTCCCCTTGTTCTTGCACATCTCTTTTTCTGAAAGATGCTACCCTCTTGGACTTTGTTGATTCCACTGAGGTACATAAACATTTCTATCATGTCCCCCCCCCTCCCTCCTTTCTTCAAGGGTATACATATTAAGCTCCTTTAGTCCCTCCTCATATGGCTTCTCTTGCAGACCCTGCACCATTTTAGTTGCCCTCCTATGAACTGCCTCCATCCTGTCTATGTCCTTGGGGAGATGGGGTCTCCAGAACTGGATGCAGTATTCCAGATGGGGTCTCACCAACTGTCTATACAAGGGGATAACGACTTCCTGTTTTCTGCTGGTGATGCCTCTCCCTATACATCCCAGTATCCCCCGCAGCCCTCCCTACCACCTTCTCACATTGCTTGCCAACCTTAAGGTCATCTGATATGATTATCCCCAGGTCCCTTTCCATTTTTGTTGTTGTTACTACCTCCCCCTTGTGTAATCTTCCTCTGGGTTTTTATTTCCCAGGTGCATTATTTTGCACTTCTTTGCATTGAATCCAGGCTGCCATGCTTCTGACCATTCATCCAACCTTGCCAAGTCCCTTCTCATCCTTTCCACGCCTCCTTGTGTGTCAACCCTGTTGCAGATCTTTGTGTCATCTGCAAAGAGGCATACTTTTCCTTCCATTCCCACTACAATGTCACTGATAAAGACATTAAAAAGGACTGGACCCAGTATTGAACCCTGCGGTACCCCACTTGTAACCCCTCTTCTTCAGAGGACCCCATTTACAATTACTTTCTGTGTCCTGTTGTCCAGTCAATGTTTTACCTAGGCTACCACCCTGGGACCCACTCCCAGGCTGAGTTAATTTGACTATTAATCTTTGTGTGGGACTGTGTCAAATGCCTGCTAAAGTCTAGGTAGGCCATGTCCACAGCCCTCCTGGTCTACTACTTTGGTCACCCAGTCAAAGAAATCAATTAGATTTGTCTGACATGACCTTCCCACTGTGAACCCATGCTGCCTTGGGTCCTATGCCCCACTGGCCTCTAGGTACTCAACAATTCTTTCCTTCAGAAGTGATTCCATCACTTTCTCTACCACAGAGTTCAAACTGACAGTTCTGTAGTTTCCTGCCTCTGTCTTAGTCCCACTTTTGTGAAGGGGAATCACATCTGCCTTCCTCCAGTCCTCAGGTACTACACCATCCTCCCATGATTTGTTGCAAAGGGTAGTCAGTGGTGTCACTAGTTCTCTGCTTAATTCTTTTAGAATTCTGGGGTGAATTCCATCTGGCCCCATTGCTTTGTCCACCTTCAGTTTTAGGAGTTCTTTCAGAACCTTTTCTTCTGTGAAAGGACTGGGATCAACCCCCCTATCCAGAGTGCATCTGTTAATTGGATTAGGCACATTCCCCACCTCCTCTTTTGTGAATACTGAACAGAAGTATTCATTCAGTATCACTGTTTTTTCACTGTCCCTCTCTGCCCATCCACTGTCCATTCTATTCAGCCTCACTATCCCTCCCTTTGTCTTTCTACGCTCCCTGATATACCTATAAAAGGTTTTCTCCCCCTTCTTAACTGAGTTGGCTATCTTTTCCTCGGTTTGGGCCTTTGCTATTCTGACTACCCTCCCTGCTTCCTTCTGCCTTAACTGGTACAGTTCTCTGTCCTGCTCCTTCTGTGTTCCCTTATACTTCCTAAATGCTATCTTTTTCTCCCTAACCTTCACCGTCACCTCTTTTGACAACCATAGTGGCTTTTTCCTCCATTTTGATTTATTTATTCTCTTCACACAAAGGCTTGTTGCCTCTGTGATGGCAGTTTTGATATTTCCCCATTGTTGCTCCACCCCTCCTTCTAGCCTGTTTGCTAGTGCTTTTCTAAGGCACTCTTCCATCTTGCCAAAGTCAGCCCTCCTGAAGTTCAGAACCCTCACTTTTGTATGGCTCGACTCTGTAGCTGAGTTTATCATGAACCACACTGTTTGGTGGTCACTTGTTCCCAAATGGCTACCCACTTCTAGATCTGAAATCCTCTCACTGTCCCCATTTGAGAGTACAAGGTCTAAGATTGCTCCCTCATGAGTGGGTTCCAAAACTAGCTGTCTGAAGCATGCCACCTGAAGGGCATCGAGAATGGCCCTGCTTTTGGATGCGGCTGCAGCAAAGGTGCTCCAGTTGACATCCAGCATATTAAGGTCCTCCATCAACAGTATCTCCCCTTTCTTTGCCATCCTAAGGATGCCTTCCATCATATCCTTGTCCATTCCCTCCCCCTGACATGGGGGTCTGTATACAACCCCTGTGCGGATTGTGGTGCCATTTTCAGTCTCTAAGGTGACCCACAGTGCCTCCTCTCCTCCCTGTTTACTCTTTTGTTCAGTTGCTTTTATCCCTTCCCTTACATAGAGAGCTACTATGCCCCCTCTTCTCCCCTCCCTGTCTCTCCTGTAGGTTCCCCAACAAATCTACTCCTGTGGCTTCTCCTGCTTTTGATCTTGGTCTTGATCCTCTTGCGCCTCCCCCACCCCATCTTAACCACATGTTATTTCTTCTATCACCATCTATATCTTCCTTTATATATATTTATTTTTTTTTTGTTGGCCTATACTTCCCAATTCACTAGAAAACCCCCCTTTTCCTTTTGGCTTGTAATCGTCTGTTGTTCTTGTTATTTGTGCTCTGTTTGTAATCGTCTATTATTCTTATTATTTGTGCTCCGTTTCCTTGTCCTCAATACACACACACACACATATATATATATATATATATATACACTACAGCTTATGTTGTTGCTTTCCTGTAGTGTTTGTTCTGCCTCTACTTGAAACTCCCTGCTCCTTGCAGGCCTTGCTTTTTATATCGCCCACCTTCTCTATGGTAATCTAAGATGGCAGCCCTTTTTTAAGATGGAAGCCACCTCTTCACTTCCTTTTTTTTTTTTTTTGAGTCTCCATAAATGGGAACCAGCCTGAGTTCTTCTGTTCTTTTTGGGCCTTCTACAGAGAAGCATTCCCGGAGCAGCTGTTACACAGGCCCCCCCCCATCCCTCCTCCTCCTCTAGTGCATCAGTGGCCTTTTCATGTATCCCCTGCCTTAGGAGGGTTCTCTTCCCCATGGTCAGACTGGCTATCCTTGTTCCCCCGCAGTTCCATTGCTTAAACTAGGGTACCCTACCTAGTATCTGCTCGCCCGCTGTCTGTCACTGATAAGAAATAACTATTACAGCACCAGCTGAAAAACAGTCAAATTACAATTTGCTTGAAATTATCACTCCCAATCAATCTGATTTGAGCTGTGAAAACCAGTCAGTTCAGGTTCCCCATGTGAACATTGCATATGCTGTAACTTGCCAAAAAATCCTGCTATAACTGCTGTGTGTTCTTTTGTTGTTTGTTTGTTTAAACCCACCATTTCAAAATACCAGTGGCCATCTGATCTAGCCTGTTTCTTTGGGGCAGGCAGTTATTGTCTCCTTTGCATCACCCACCATGTGGCGCCATCCATTTTCGTGTGCTCAGGCCCTGCCAGGCCTCATCCTGTCTCTCACCATGTAAATAATCCCGTTGATTGCATGAAACTTAAAAAACCTGCTTCGTCTGAGTATTCTTTGCACGGTTTCCAAATCTCTCGAAGCATTTCTTTCTCCCTAACAAATGGTGTGTTAAATCTAGGCCTGTCCCCACTCGAACATGAGGCCCTCATGCCATCCACCATGTGGAGTCCCCCATGCCAGCAAGTTCACCCCCCTTCCCCCACCAGTGCTCAGAAACTTCTTGCAAAACCCCTTGCAGCATTTTCTACCTGAGCTGCAGTGACTGGCGAGGGACCATACCTGAAGATGCTCCTTGTTCAACTGAACACTTCCTCTAGCACCAAAGGTATTCCAAACCCCAAGGCTGCTATTCGCTAACCACCAACAAAGGGACCAAAATGGAGAAATTCCTCCTCAGTGAGTAGTCGCATTCTAAGTAGCACTTCCCCATTCTCTAGGCAGCCTGCTATGACAGGTCAATCACCCCTCCATGCCTGGAAGACTCGGCAGTATGCGGCTTAGTACGGTGCCCTGCTACCTCGGACTCCCTCCCCTCTCTGGCGCCCCACAGAAATCTGTAAATTTAAATATCGAGGCCCCGCAATGGGGGGAGGGAGTCTGAGATAGCAATTTTAGTTGGACATTCTGTGGCCACATGCACCAAGCTGCTACCCTTTATTACATGTTATGTCTTGACTCACTCCCTTCACCGACTGATATGGCTTTTTGGGCCTACCAGCAGACCACACATTTTCAGCTCCAACTCAATTCCAACAAGTTTTGGGCCAAAAGCGACAAAAAAAAAAGAACCACAACAAAAACCATCAGCACTAATCTTGGCTCTCCTATGCAAACACTGCACACCAATGGCTCCTCATCCTCTTTTCCTGTATAAACTCAACACTCAGCAAACAGGCCAAGGCTTACCTGATAAACATGGCTGGAAGGTCCTCACTGCTTATGGATATCCGATTCTTCTTGGTATTTAGCAGGAATACAGATTTTGTTTTGATTACGGCTGTAATGCACAGCCACTCTAATTACTGTGATATAAAGTCAGCTAAAATTACCTTAAGAAGTAAATAAAAATTAAGTCAATCTGATGTGCTGCTCCCAGCTACCAAAAAATGAGAGTAGCAGAAAATGAGACAGACTGTTTCCTTGCAGCTGCTTACATTCCCCCATAACCCCACCCCTTCCCTTGGCTCTCTGCCAGTCCTGCAGCTCTCTCTTCTTTCTTTTCCCCCTCTTTTTTGTGAGGTCATCTCTGACTCATACCTCCTGGCCCCTTCTCTTGGTGAGTCGCCCCAAGCCCCTCCCTTTCCCCCTCCCCAACCATGTCTTGTCTGGGCATGTTAAACCCTCTGGGTTGGTCACCTGGACAATTGAGTCTGCCCTTTAAGGCAAACTTCATTCTCTTACTATCCTCCTTAAAGTATGGATGCCATACCTGACTAGCATAGTCTAGATTTGGCCTTACATGTGCTCAGTACAAAAGTAAGATGGCTTCTGGTTTACAACTCTTGAAATTTCTTTTGATTGAGCATACCACTGAACATTGTTTTTCTTATTTTAATTTGTTTCACACTGGAACTCCCAAATCCTTCTCACATTCCACTACCTTGTGTTCAGTATTGCAGAGAATGTAACTGTGACATGCATTGTTTCTTCCCATGTGCATTAGGCTGCACTTTTATATGTTAAACTTCATCTCCCATTTGCAAGCCCACCTAAATATTCTGTTTGAATCTTCTTAGATACTTTGAGTCTGCTCCTGTGTCTCGCATGGGCTGCCTAACTTTGTGTCATCCACATTCTTGTTATTCCACTTAATGATTGTTATGTTCATATCACCTATAAACACTTGAAATAAGATCATCCCCAACAGTAATCCCCCTGCTTGTAACCTGACCTATGCTGGAGTGATGCCCATTGATAACCACCCTCTAGGTTCTACCTCACAGCCAACTTCTGACCCATTTAATGATACGCAGTTGTATTGCAAGGTCTGACATTTGTTCTATAACCACCATGTGTGGTACAGTGTTGCAAGCTTTGCTTAGATCTATTTATTTATTTAGTTTTTGTTTATTTAGTTTTTGTTGACCGGGTAAGTGCACTAGACAAATCCTGCCTATTTTCAGGCACAACTCGGGGGAGAGGGATACAGATCAATGCCAACTGACCTTGAACCAGATTAAGCTGTTGGTGGTATTTTTAGCGAATGAGGGAAATTTGGCCAGGACACCGGGGAAAGTCCCCTACTCTTGCCAGTAGGGGGACAGGCTGTCTGAACGATGGCCACTCTGTGTGAGACGCTGGAGGGAGAGGAAGCTGGTGCAGTGGGGGTTCTTGCCTCGGCTCCCACTGTTACCTTTTCTGCAACTGAGGCTGAATTGCATTATCAACCTGAGTTTGATTCAGATGAGGAGTTTCATGAGGCTCCTCTTTCTAGCAAGTTTTCCACCAAAGTGAATGTACAACCCTTTGCTGCGGAAGATGCTGCACTTTCCAAAGAAATTCCTAAGTTAAAAGAAGTTGCTACAGCAAAATTACAGACCTCGTTATCTCAGGAGGAGCTCATGGCATTTAAAACAACTAATCCAACTGTGCATACATCTCCTAGAAGCTCTCACAACAAACTACTTGGTTCTGGTGAGTCCCTTTCATTTCATTCTACTGTTCAACTTTCCAATCCTACGCTGCAGTGAATTCAATAGGCTGGCAGTAAGTCTATTGTTACAAACGAGTGCCTAGAGCCTAAAACATTGTTGCACTGCCCTGTAGATCTGCAGACTTTTGCTCAGATGCAGCATGCTGTCCAATCTGTGGTTGCAAAGTCGAATGTGGAAGCCCGCAAGGGTTCAGACAATTTAGGGATATCAAAGGAGCCTGTTTTGGTAGCTAAAGTGAGCGCTCAGCTGCTGGCTGCCTCAGAGACACTCCCTGTCATAATCACTGTGAGCGTTGTCAGTAAAACAGCTGTTGGAATGGTTGCAAGTGCTTCTACAGAACAAGGCACGTTGGAATTAGCAGCCTCAGCTATGCCCTATGCTCACACCAACTCTCTCAATCTACAACAAGCTGGCAGTTTTAATGTTGTTACAAATACGTGCCTACAGCCTTTATTATTGCAGCAGTTCAAGGGAAAGGATTAAAATGCCATGACCAACCAAACACTACAGGGAACAAATGGAAATTACAGCTCTGTAAAGGACTTGTGTTTCAAATCTACCACGCATAGTAAATCAGCCGGGTTTGTGTTAAGGCAACCAGTTACTGGAACATTTACTGTACCCCTTATGAAGGAAGCGTTTTCCTCCCCTGATATTACATATCAATCTGCATCTGATTCTCAAGCAGGGGTTACGGAGTTTACCTTTCCTGCCAGACTTTCTTTGAAACAATCTACAAAGGGTACTGAATCCTCTGTGGCCACTAATCTTGGTCAAATGTCTGAAGCTGAGAACATTTCTTCCCATATAACATCAGAAACCTGGACACCAGGGAAAGCTTTATCTGGGGCAGGATGGAAACAGGCCTCTTCAGGTACCTGGGTTCCTGACCCAACATGGGATGCTGATTTTACTTTTGCTCAAAATTCTCCAGTATGGAAATTTGGGTTTCAGGTGAATACTTCTGTTGAACCTGGAGAATCTAGGATACAACCTAGAGCTCCCAAGCCTCTCTTATTCACTAGGCCTATGGATCAACAAACCCCTCAGTCTGAATATCCCAAAAGACCTAAGCCTGCTTCTAGAGTTACTCCACCACAGGAGGAGAGCACTCCACCACCAGCCCAAAAACCTCTTATGTCTGAACTTTTCGAGAAGCTGCTCCAAGGAGGAATGCTATCCGCATTCGTTATAAGGGGGGACTGGAGAACAGGCCTGATAGGCATTATGTGGGGAAACACCTGTTAAAAGATTCACTTCATTTTTCCCCAAAGGATGTTTTTGCCTTTATAAATATATCGGGGGAAGATAATTTTGATGTGAGTTTTAGGTCGGCACATGCTCTTGACCTTTTTTGGGATAGATATGGGCAAGTAAAGTTTTCACCACTATGGGCCACCTTCTTGGTGATCCCTTTAACAAAACCTTTAATAAAATTTGTGACAGTTATGTTCCAAAATGAGGGGGTGCATGTAGAGGATATTACCTTTTGGCTTTCACAAAAGTGTGAGGTTTTGAGTGCTCCAGATCCTATTTTAGATTAGGAACAATTTTGGACAGGGGGGGTGGAAGTATAAAATTAAGCTTAGACAAACAGATTCAGGCATCGAACACATTACAAATTTTTTCCTATTAGGAAGAGATTGAGGGGTTTGTTTTTATGGGGGGCAACCCACAGCATGCTATAGGTGTGGCTCTAGGACTCATCTTTCTAGCATGAGCGACCAATTGTGGGGAAGTGGGGCATGTCACAATGCAATGTGCAAATCATTCCAGATGCAATTTATGTGAGGAATATGGACATGTGCACCGTGAATGCCCCTGGGCAGCTAAAAATAAGGCCACTTGTATCAGTCCAGATTTACTGATTCAGAAAGCTCAAGATGCTGCAGGTTCTTCTCCCCCTCCTCCCTCACCACCTCCGCCCCTGCATCTCCTCCCCCCCTTCCCCACTCCCATGGAAAGAATGGAAAGGCCTAAAGCACACGCATTAGATTCAGATCCACAGAAGCCTGAGCAGGCCGTAGTGGTAGCCCCTTTAGAGGTTGATTCTAGTATAGGAGATTCAGAAACCATACGGCTGATGCCGGTTTGTTATGCTGAACCTGAAGTTTCTAAACAGAAGCAGGATGCTGTTGCTCTTATTTCTCCCCTACCTAGGCAAAGGTCCTCACGGAACTTGCCACCTAAATCGCTTCCCCTTATGGTTAATGTTGAAACAAGTAATTCTTACGCAGCATTATTTACTCCATGGGGGAGACAGATATGGATTTGGGAGACTCGGATTCACAAAAGTCTTCAGTTTCTACCATGTCCCAAATGATAGATAATTATAAAGAGAAAAAAAAGAAAGAAATAATGATGGAATGGTTGCTTTTCTTAGATTAACAATATGCAGTTAATTTGGGGATCTTTGAACACCCACAGTCTGTTAAATATTTACAAAAGGCAAGCACTGTTTCAATTAATGCACAATTTACAATTTTCCATTGTGTTTTTACAAGAAACTTGGATGCAGTCTATTGAACAATTATTAGCTTTTAAACGGGAATGGCCCTGGGGACCCTGTTATTGGTCGTTTGGAACTGACTGTGTGGATGGTGTTGGCATTTTATTTAATTCTTTTCAGTTTTCTCTTCTTAATTTAATTGACCTCATTCCAGGTAGGGTGATGATCCTGGATGGTAAATGGCTGAATACTACCTACAGGTTTATTAACATATATAACCCTCAGAGTAAAGCAGATAGAGTGGCATGCATGAAAGCAGTTCAACCTTTTTTAGTCACTACAGTAAAAATATTATGGGGAGGTGATTTTAATTGTTGTTTACATAGAACATCTCAGCAGAATAAAAACATTTATTGTGATTCCCAAGCTCTTGCTTCCATTGTGAGGTTGGCAGGATTGGTGAATTGTTTTACATACTGCATGCAGGGGCCTAGGGTATCTTTTATGAAGGGAAAACTGCACACACTCATAGATCATATGTTAGTATCCCCATCCGTACAAGTAAAGACCTTTAGAATGGAACCATGTGAATTTTCAGACCATCTATTTTTAATCTGTTCTTTCTCCTCAGAAAATTCATCAAATGGCCATAAAGGAAGATGGAAGTTGAATACATCTATTCTAGATTATTTACCTGTAAAAATAGGAATACAGGCTTTTTAACAGGCCTGTTTGTCAGTAGTTTTTTTGTATACTGATATAGGAGCCTGGTGGGTAGATACCAAATTAGACCTAAGTAAGTGGTTTAAAAAACAAGGGGTTTCAACCAAAAACCACAACTTTTTAAAGTATTTGTCTCTTAGGCAACAACTGCAGAGGTTGATTACCTTCTCCTATAACACTAAATTAGATTATTCAGAACAGATTAAAAGCTGAAAAAAGATATGAGATCATATCAATATGATAGGGCTAAGACTCTGCAAGCAATTCTAGTAAATGCTACAACTACGACCCCTATTGGGGATCCCTTTGAGGCTTGCAAATCTTTAAGGGATTCACCCACCATTGATTATTTATACAATACAGATGGGTCACATGCCACCACAATAGAGCAGTTAAAAGACTTAATAGAACTTCATTACCACACTTTGGATCCAGATTCCTTCATATTAGAGGATTCTATAGTTCACTATTTAAGTTCAGTTAGCACTCCCTTGGTTTCTACTGCTGAGTCTCAGTTAGCTAAGCCTGTTACTAAACAGGAAATTTTGGAGGTCATAAACAAATTGAAACCTAATATTTTCCCAGTGATGGATGGGCTCCCTAATCAACTTTATAAATGTTTCTCGGCAGAGTTAAGTGATTGCTTACTACATCTATTTAATTATTTTCTAGAGACAAATTCCATTTTTACTTCCTTCACTGAGGGTGTCTTAATACACCTATTTAAATCTAGAGATAAGGCTGATATTAAAAATTGGAGGCCTGTTACTTTATTGAATACGGATTATAAAATCTTTTCAAGTATTCTTAATAATAGATTAAAGGCTTATGCAGAAGGTATACTTTCTTCTTATCAATTCTGTAGTATTCCTAATAGATGGATTCAATCAGCCTTAATGATTTTGAGGGATGTTATTGAGTTTTTATTTTTAACTGGAAGATCTGGGTGTCTTTTGGTTGTTGATTTTGAGAAAGCTTTTGATAGGGTATATTTACCCTACCTGTTTTTAGTTCTTCGAATTTATGGGGTTCCAGGCAAAATGGTGGATATAATTAAACTGTTATATAAAAATAATAATGTTTTTCCATTCTTAAAAGGTTGTATTACTAGCAGTTTTAGAATAAAAACAGGGGTACGTCAGGGTTGCCCCCTAAGTCCTCTTTTATATGTTTTTTTTTCCTGGATCCCTTATTGCAGACCTTGGTAAAAACCCCAAAATGGACAGGGATAATAGGGGATCCCTCTACAGACCAGCTTTACCTGCAAGCTTACGTGGATGATTTAAATTTATATGTTTCAGATATATCTCAAATTCCTGTCTTTTTAGAATTCCATTCTTTTTCATTAGTCTCAAATGCAAAAATAAATCTACTGAAAACTAAAGGTTTATTGATAGGGGTAGCCGGTCCTATTGAGATGAAACAACATGGTATCTGTATTTCTCGAAATTCACAAAAAATATTAGGGATAGTATTTGGCCCTCAAAATTTGCCTGTAGAGAATTGGACTTCGGCACTGGAGAAAGTGGAAAATAAGGTTGCAAGGTGGAAATGGTGAAAATTCTCTAAATTAAAGCAAATACATATTTTGAAGCAGTTTATTTTACCCTGTTTGCAATATGTAGCGATGATTTTTCCTCTTCCACCTCAGTTAGAAATGAAAACCTATAGCATTTTCTTTCAAATGCTATGGGGAAATCGGTTAAATCCAGTAAAACAACACTATACCTATCTAGGGAGGACATTAGGGGGTCTAGGGATGATAGATCCTATTACATTTTTGCATTCTTTGTTTTTTATAACAACTGTTAAAAGAGGGCTCTCTCCAGTAATAGGTTTAGAAAAGGGGTGGTTGGATAAGGTTTTGGGAAGATATTTTCAAGCTTGGAAAGCAGTAGCTCCAAAATTAAATCCACATGTTTGTATTCCCAATTATTTTAGACCTGCAGCACAAAAATTATATAAGTGGCAAATCACTAGAGATATGATTAAGACTAACAATACCCAGTCCTTGTATTCCTTGGTGATGGAAGCAATTTATCTGCAAGTTCCTTGTTTTAAAAATTGTCCTTCCTCATTAAATGCTAAAATATTAGCACAGCTTAATAATCCCAGGTTACCTCCAGGTCTATGGGAAACACAATGGTTGCTTGTGTATGGTAAATTAAATGTTAGAGGGAATGCGAAATATAAGGCCAAAGAAGAAAGAAATTGTCCTTATATGGAATGTATAAACATAGAAGAAACCATGGAACATTTTCTTTTGCAATGTTCGTATTCTACAGGTCTGTGGAAATATTTAGCCAAGCTATGGAAGTTTCCTTGGTTACAATTTATTACATGTGATATCTTGGTTTTAGGAATCTATCCATTATCTTTAGCTGGTTTACATGAGGGTACTTTATCTTTATTTCTTTGTTGTATTTGTTATTATTTATGGCAAGCTAGATGCCAATGGGTAATTTATCAATGGAAAATGTCATATGAATGTTATAGCATTTTGGTTACAAATGAACTTTTAAGGATTTACTTACAAGATATGGAAATGATTTCTTTACGTAAGGTTACTAAGTGGTGGCAGGGGTTTCACTCACTTTATTAAATGTAAGTAATTTACTGTTAGTATAAAGAATTTTGCTTCAGGATATGGTGTTAATTTCAAGTATTTTCTTTTTCTTTTTCATTAGTGTTTTTTTTCCCCTTTCTCTGTGTTTATAGTGTAATACTGTGTTGATTGTTGTTTTTTTTTTTTTGAGTTGTACTATATGTCTATTATTGCAATAAAAACTCCCCTACTCTTTTCGATAAGTGCCATGGGATCTTTAACATCCACCTGAACTACCACCAATCCAGGCAGATGGGGCCTTGGTTTAACGTCTTATCCGAAAGACGGCAACTCAGAAGTGCAGCACCCCCTCATGCTGCACTACAGAGTCATTATTGGGATATTAACCCAAGTGCCAGATGTGGGAACTGAACCCACAGCCCTCTGATCTCCTGGCCTCAGAGGCGGGTATATTTTTGTCCAGATGCTGAGTTGCTTTTTCATTAAAACAGATTAAATTTGTGGTGCATGAATGACCTTTAGTGAATCCATGTAGGTCTCCATCGGTTTGTTAGTGGACATGTGTTTGAAAACCATGTCTTTAACCCCCTCACACATAAAAGCAACTGTTGAGGCTCACTTTGCATTGACTGAACTATTTCATTCATGTGTGAAGGGGTTAATGATGAATTCTAACAATTTACCTGGGATAGAAGTTAGGCTAATCTGACGGTAGTTTATGATATTATGTTTATTTTCCTTTTCATGTATGAGGAATACCTTTGCTGTTCTCCATTCTTCAGGTACTAGACATGTACTTATTGATTCTTCAAACATTATTTGATTTGATTTATTTAGAATCTGAAGAATCCATGAGTATAAATCCGGTTTTCATGGAAGACTAGTTATAAAAAAAAAAAATAATATATACTATACCAAGTACACAATAAAAACAGATCATAAATCATATTGCCAACTGACAATAGATCAATAACACTGAAATATGTATAAATCAATCAAGTATTTTTTAAGAATTGTCTAAAAATTCAAATGACTACCACAACCTGCAGTAATAACTAAAGACAAACAATGACAAAACTGGAGTAACTGATATAGCAATATTTTTGTCTAAGACAAGTTTTCATGGTTTGAACAGCAAAATATGAATTATTAGTACTAGCATGAGTACAAACTCCAGCAGAACACTGTTGAAAAAGCTGATAACAAAAAAGGTACTTTCCTCAACACAATTTTCCTAGCTGGTATATCAATGTGAAATTTGAATCTCTGATATAAGGAGGGTCATCTCAGTGTATTGTACAAAGTACAGTGATGCATTTGAGCAGGAAGTTGTAATGCAAACATAGCAATCTGATTATACTACACCCTTAGTTTGGACAGAACAGCCTCTCCAGCAGAAAAATAAAACAGCAATCCATATTCAATAATATGTAGTAGGAAACGTTGTGCCACTAACAATCTAGTAGACAGAATCACATTGACTTTAATCTATAAAGTACACCCAATCTCTGATGCAAAGTTTTATTCATATTTGAGATGTGCAAGTGGAATTTACAGTGGAATACTGACTGAGTCTCCCATAATTTTTAATATTTTGATTAACTCTCTGTCATGGCCTGGTGCACTACTGTTTTTTATGATTTAATTTTATTTGTAATGTTATCTTGAGTTATCTTGATTCTGATAGAGCTATGAGTTATGTATAAAGGCACTGAGTTATTACTGGATTGGAAAACTGAGCAAAATATTCATTGACGTGATTTGCCATTTCATCAGGATTATTTACTATTTTCTCCATTAACACTAATGGAGCAGATGCTCTGGTCTGAGTTCCTTAGACTGCTACTATAACTATAAAATTGCTTGCAGATGGTTTTGTATGCTTCTATAGCTAATCAGAGCTCCATTTTTCTTTCTGAGTGATTAATTTTGTTTTTGCATTTTCTTAGAATATGTTGGACTCAGACCAAATTGCTTTGTTGCAGCTTTTCAAATAGTTACCATATATATATAGTATTTTATTCTTCTTCTTCTTAAGACATTTCTTTTTTTTTAACAATCTCAGTTTTAAACCTTTACTGTTGTATTTCTTAGTTATTTTAATATGCTTATCACAGATGAAGATTATATTGTCCTTGATAGTTAACCACATTTCATCTACTGCTTTATCATATCACCTACGATTTTAGTGCATTCGATTTTATTGAATTCATCAGTTATTTTTCTTTTATTATCAGTATTGTATAAATAAACTTCAGTAGTTTCATGTGTTCATCTGTTTTTTCCATTTGAGGTAAAATGTAACACTGTTTTGTTCACTGCCTCCCAGTGGTTGATCAATTGTGCAGTTAAAAAATAGGGATTTCATCTCTACTCAATACTACCATTGCAGCCAAAGACATGGTCTGATATTTTCTGAGATTTCTGTAATATTTCTAGGGGAATTCCCTGCCTGCTTGCAGTACTACTACTAAAGATCCATCAGAAAGAATCACTTCAGAAATATTAGGAAATATCTGAAAGAATCTGAGCAAGTCTATGGCTGCGATAGTATGTCCAGGATTTTATTCCCTCTTGTGACATGCTTTATATGTTGCATTAAGTTTAATTCAGTGTGGAGTGTCAAAAATTATTTTCCAGTTTTACTGGTTGCTTTGTGGTCCTCCCAGTTGATATCACCCATGTTTAGATATCCATTAAATATGCTCACTATATCGCTTACTCTCTGTATTTCTCCCAGTAATTCTGTAAGTGTGGCCTCCTTAGTGCCTGGAGAGCTATAGCAAAGCACAATTATTATGCCATTTGAACTCTGATAATTAATCTTGAGCCACATCATTTCTGTTGTTTTCTCATTGTTCTTGATTTTATTGGAAATGTCCTTAGCTTTGCTATTACTATGTACAGTGGCGTGAAAAAGTATTTGCCCCCTTCCTGATTTTCTCTATTATTGCATATTTGTCACACTGGATGTTTTCAGGTCTTTAGACAAAATATAATATTAGATAAAGGGAACCTGAGTGGACAAATAAGACTTTTTTTTTTACTTATTTCATTTATTTAATAAAAAAAGTTAACCAGCACCAACTGGCACTGTGTGAAAAGTAATTGCCCCCTAGTTAAATCAACCCAATTAAAGGGATAATTAGAATCAGCTGATTGAACACAGCCAGGCTTGATTACAGCCAGCCTTGCTAAATATAAACCTCACTTATTTTGGCCCTTACCATCAAAGTCACATTGCCAGCACAAAGATTCAACAAGCACATTATGCCATGATCAAAGGAAGTTCCTGAAAAGATCAGAAAAACATTTTGTTGCCCTCTATCAGTCTGGAAAGGGTTACAAAGCTATTTCTAAGGCTCTGGGACTCCATCGAACCACAGTGAGAGCCATAATCTCCAAATGGAGAACACTTGGAACAGTAGTGACCCTTCTCAGGAGTGGGCGGCCTGCCAAAATTACTCCAAGGGCGGTGTAAAATCATCCAAGAAGTCTCAAAGGATCCTAAAACAACATCCAAAGAACTGCAGGCTTCTCTTGCCTCAGCTAAGGTCAGTGTTCATGACTCCACAATCAGAAAGAGACTGGGCAAAAAATGGGCTTCATGTGAGGTAGCAGGCGGAAACCACTGCTAACCAAGAAGAACATAAATGCTCGTCTCTCATTTGCCAAGCACCTGGATGATCCACAAGCCTTTTGGGAAAATGTTCTATGGACAGATGAGTCCAAGTGGAACTTTTGGACAACATGGATCCCATAATGTCTCGCGTAAAGCAAACACAGCATTCCACAGTAAGAACACCATACCAACAGTCAAACATGGTGGTGGTAGTGTGATGGTGTGGGGATGCTTTGCTGCCTAAGGACCTGGATGACTTGCCATAATTAAAGGAACCATGAATTCTACTCTGTACCAGAAAATTCTTAAGGAGAATGTCCAGTCATCCTTCCGTCAGCTGAAGCTGAAGCGTAGTTGGGTCATGCAGCAAGACAATGATCCAAAACACAAAAGCAAGTCCACATCAGAATGGCTAAAAGAAGTAAAATTAAAGTTTTAGAGTGGCCTAGTCGAGTCCAGACTTAAACCCAACAGAGATGCTGTGGCAGGACCTGAAACGAGCAGTTCATGCTCGAAAGCCTACCAGATGTTACTGAATTAAAGCAGTTCTGCGAGGAAGAGTGGGTTAAAATTCCTCCACAGCGATGTGAAAGACTGATATTGAATTATAGGAAGTGTTTGGTTGCAGTCATTGCAGCTAAATGTGGCGTAACCAGTTATTAAATGTAAGGGGGCAATTACTTTTCACACAGTGCCAATTGGTGTTGGTTAACTTTTTTTCATTAAATAAGTGAAATAAAAAAAAAAACAAGTGTTATTTGTTCACTCAGGTTCCCTTTATCTAATATTACATTTTGTCTAAAGACCTGAAAACATCCAGTGTGACAAATATGCAATAATAGAGAAAATCAGGAAGGGGGCAAATACTTTTTCACGCCACTGTATATAGGCAGCTACATCTCTCCCTTTTTATGAAAAATGTCTACTACCCTGAATAATGTATAGCCCACTATATTTTTCCCCAGTCGTCCCTTGGGGTCCACCAAATCTTGGTTATAAATACCATATTGTGACTATTTATTTCATTTGCTAAAAGAGCTACTAAATCATCTTGTTTGTTCCCAATATTCCCAGAATTGCATGTCAAACATTTTGTTGTGTTAGTTTGGTGGTTTGGCTGCCCATTACTTTGCTTTTGTTTACTGTTGCAAGAACTGTTTGAAAGATTTGTGTTTTGTTCCCCAGTCCCATATCCTGTTCCGTAGTGTGACTGAGATTCCTGAAGATTGTTTTTTTATTTGTGTACCAAGTATATATGGCCCTTTTTATGTTTGCTTGCACACATGTGCAAAAAATGTAGTGCTATCATCCAAGTTTTCGGAGGTGTGTCACCCCCTCTTCCAATTCAGTCAGTGTGTTGGCAGGCACGGCCCCAGTCCTCAATGCATGCTGGAGCTGTCTGTAATGCGCTCCGAAGTACAGTGGCGATACAGATTGAAGAGGGGCTATGCTTCAGTGAGCAGCTATCAGATATCGCCTGCTCATGCACAGCTCCCCCTACACACACACACAAACACACGCACACATACTGTGTGCTGACCCCCCATACGCACACACTGTATAGCCGACGGAGGTGCCCAATCCCCCATCGACTGTGCTGCGCTCCCCCCAAAGCCTTCCACATGCCACACTGGGTGCCCACCCCAGCGTGGCAACTCATGGTATAGCCAACGGGGGTGCTCAATCCCCGCTGGCTCCACTGTCTTCCCCCTGAGTACAGGGTGCCACGCTGGGAGCCCACCCCAGTGTGGCAGTATATGCTATGGCTGATGGGGGTGCCCAATCTCCCGTCGGCTCCACGCCCCCCAACCAGCCATCCTTGTGCCATGCTGGGAGCCCACCCAGTGTGGCAATGTCCCATGTCATCATTTTAAAAACAACCTATAAAGAAAAACAGTCCCACGCAGTCTCCCTGCCCCCCACAACCCGCACCCAACCACTGCACACCCTGCCTCCCACACCCCCTCACCCCATATTACTCTCCGGAGTCCGGCGCGATGATCTTCGGTGGACCGGGAACACGTCTGCACTCTTCAAAGCCGACCGCGAACTGAGGAAATGCCGGTAAGCTGTATAATGGGATAGATAGGTTTTTTCAACTTTGTTGCATATCTCAGGCATTTTTTGGAATTTTTGCACTAAATTTTCAACATGGGGTTTTTGGGACCCCTCCTCATGAATTCTTGCACTATCATGGTGTTACTCGGGCCCGAAGGGTGATTTCACAGCCACTGCGCAAAATCACCTTTCTGGAACAATTAACAAAATGACACTGCCAGTGTTCATAAGGTGGGCTCTCAAGAAGCCTATTTTGAAAATGGTGGAAAATTCAAAAATGACTATTCTAGCGTGCGTTGCACAGTTCCTACGCGACGTAAGTTCACAAATTTTCAATATTTTCACTCCAGATTTTCAACATTGCCATTTTACCACACCTCCTTATGAGCAGTACAGCTGTCATTTTTCACATCTTGCCCAAAATGTGCTTCCGCCCATGTAGCGCACAATGGCGCAGTCGATGTGCAAAATCAATGTATGGGACACATTAAGAAAATCACAGTGACACTGTTCATGAACAGAGGTCTTAAAATGGCTATGTTGAAAATTAGGTGAAAAAATTCCTAAAAATGACTGTTTTACGAGCATGCGTTGCGCAGTTTCTATGCATGCTCGTAAGTTAGCGAATTTAATATTTTCACTCCAGATTTTCAACATTGCCATTTTATTACACTTCCTTATGAACAGTACAGCTGCCATTTTTCATATATCGCCTAAAATGTGTTTTCGCACATGTAGCGCACAATGGTGCTGTTGGTATGCGAAAGCAATGTTTGGGACAGATTACGAAAATCACAGTTACACTGTTCATGAGCAAAGGTCTTAAAATGGCTATGTTGAAAATTTGGTGACAAAAGTCCATAAAATGACTGTGTTATGAGTGAACATTGCGCAGTTTCCACGCACCCTTGTAAGTTCATGACTTTGTAATATTTTCAGTCCAGATTTTCACCAGTGGCATTTTTCCACACTTCCTTATGAACAGTACAGCTGTCATTTTTCACAACATGGCGGAAGCGTGTTTTCACACTTTCAGTGCAGAGATGCGTGGTCGCTGTGGGAAATCATTGTTTGGGACAGATAAAGAAAATCACAGTGACACTGTTCATGATCAGAGGCACCAAAATGCCTGAGTTGACAGTCTGCTGTAAATAATCCCCAACCTAATTATATTACGGGTGTGCGTTGCACAGTTTCTATGTACGCTCGTGACTTCACCAGTTTTTTTAATATTTTTACTGCAGATTTGCAACATTGCCATTTTACACCTCCCCATGAACAGTACAGCTGTCATTTTTTACATCCGGTTCGAATGTTTTGCACCTGTGGTGCTAAATGCCGTAGTCGCAGTACAAGCAGCTTTCGGGTTAACAAACTGATATTGCTACTGTTCATGAGGTGGTGTCACAAAAAATATGTTGAAAATTTGGAGTGAAAATACCAATGAATGCCTGAGGCATTAGGGTTTCCAACCACAACGCCCAACCCTGTAGAGAATGACAGGCATCAGGGGTGTGACTTGGGATTCTTGCCTGTAATGTTCATACCATTCCACACCTTGCAGCCAGTGAGAGGCATCGAGGTATACCTTGGACTCTTTGGCCCCAAAGTTCACCCCATTCTCCTATATCGCACCCATCTCACCGTATTTCCTAATGGAATGGGCGATATGGGCCAAAGAATCCTAAGGAACACCGTGACTTTGTCAGTGTCTGGTGGGTGGGGTGTGGTGAAATGGCATGGCTGTTATGCCTGATGACCCAAAGGCACACCCCAATGCCTGTCACTCTCTGCAGGGTGGTGGTGGGGTTGGCTTCAGTTCAGTACTTCACTGCCATTCCTATTACGCAGCTCTGTAACTTCTACACTACCACTGCCAATGCCAACACGCAGACATTTGGCATTGACAAATGCTTGTTTTATTTAGGTGAAGGCATCCTTGGTGTTTAGATTTCTGTTATTTAGAAGGTGTTCCCAAGACTCTATGAAGGGGAATTCTTCTCTACTGCACCAGTTTTTTAATCTACAGTTTATCCAGTTTATTGTTTTATTTTTATGCATGATCTTTTATTGTAAGTAATATGCCAGATACAGCCACTCTGCATCCCATCCATTTTAGATATTTTCCTGTTTCAACTAGTTCCACACAAATATCTTTCTTGTGGTCCCTAACCTCTGTTCTTTATTCCAACATGGAGTGCAACTGTTCTATTCTTATTATTGTTACAAACTATTTGGTAAATTCTTGATCTGATATCCTCAACTTTGGCAGCTAAGAGGCATGCAACCATAGAGTGTAGTTTATTGTTATCACAAATTACAGTAATGCAATACCAAAAAGCTGAGTCTCCTATCACAGTTTTTCTTTTGGGGGGGGTAGCCACAGGTGTTTTGTTGACTAGGGGTCTGAGCTACCATTTTCCTCATTTTGCAACAGTTCAAATCTGATTTTAGTTTGCAAACCCTCACTACTGCATATGTCAACTTACCTTCTTTTTCTGATTTTTTTCTTTGATGTGACAATAAATTAATCATTTAGGTCTGATTTGTTTAGGTCTTCCCTATCCCTCTTCTTATCCTTCCATTGCTGTATCCTCACTGGGTTGTCAGCCTCATCCTTTGCCTTTTCATGTGTTCATTTTTTTTAATGTGCCAGGTTGGTTACCTGTTTGAGAGTATGCACCTGTAAGGTCTTAACAAACTGTTCAATGTTATTAATCTCAAGGGTAATTTTTTAGTTCTGCCTTGACTTTCCTGATTCCAGTGTGTAGTTCCCTATAAGCTATTTGTTACTTGTGAACTCATTTCCTATGTCCTTTTTTTGCTTTTCAGTGAAAATGAAGCAGTTGGATCAGTTGACAATTTACCCCCTCACTGCATAAGAGGGTTAAAAGATCTACCGTTTGGTCCATAATCTAATAACAGTAGGTTTCTAGATATACAGTGGAGTTGGCAGTGTCACAGACCCACTCAGCAGGTCAGCCCTCTACTCCCAAAGTGCCAATCTCTGAGCACAGTCTTGTGAGCAGTTAACAGAACAAGGTAACCCTCTTGTCTGTTTTGTGAGTTCGGCTCAACCTTTGGTCTCCAGTCTTGGAGGGATTCAAACTGTGACCCTCTTGTTAGCTTACCCAATGCACAGGCTCAGATAATTCTGTCTTCGGGGAGGGGGTCCAGATATCTTTGTCTACGGGCACCTAACCAGGTGTACAGAAATAAACCCTTAAAAACTTAAATAAAGACCTCAGATTTAAAATGCTTCTCTCTCCAGTTTGGTATCACCATTCAAGCGTATGCCTAGTGTCATCTATAACCATATATACTTTTCTTGCAAATGAAAGAAATTCAAAGACAGACCAAGTATGCTCTGAAAAGAGTTTTACTAAAATAGATAAAAAAAAAATGTAAAACACAAAATACAGAATTATTATATCACAAGACATACAAATCTTTTAAAAGAACAAGGTTTTAAACAGTGCAATTCCTACTACAGTAATTAGATTTTGTAACTCTCTCTAAATACCTGCTTAAAGTGCTCCAAAGATGTTTCTTTGTCAGAGTCTAGATAGAAGTGTCTCTGTGAAGTAAAACAGAATATTCCTGAAATAAAACTGTATTTGCCAACTCCTTTGAATGAGGTCACCTAGCTCCTCCCTGTCAGAATATATAAAAAAAATCTATATTAAAACAGGATGTCTTTTCCAGGTATTAAATTCTGCAACTCAGCATGACTCATGTTCTTCAAATGACATTTCTTTGATCTTATGATAAGCTTCCCTCTTCCAGGACATGAAAGCATCTTTATGATTTTGCACCAGGATACTAAACCTGGTTTCCCCTTTGAAACATCATAAAAGGGATACTGATTTCCCTCTAAGCAGCTAAAGCTATAATTAACTTAGAAAGTCTGTAATTAGCTTCGGGCCTTCCAGGTAACATCTTGTGTCTAAAACCTGTGTGTGATCTCACACGCTGTTTCAGCATTTCTCATGAGAGACAGTTCATACACATTTTTTTTTACAAAAAATGATCATACAGCACTCAAAACTGGCTGTCCATATCACAGGCAGTACCTGGAAAAGTTTCCTGCCTCATCCAAGTCTTCCATGTCTCATCAACACTTGCTGGACATCCTGTGTTTATACTGCTGAAACTGGAAGTTGCACATCACACAATGTCCGGTTTTGTGATTTACTTTAAAAGTTTATAAAAGATAAACAAAAGACTTCTGCTGCTCCCCAAACCTGTTTAAAGCAGATAATTAGGGTATATTACTCTCCCAATGTCCACCTTAGTTTCATCTCTGGGTTGGAGACTGGTCCTCCAGCTACCCAATATACTCCACAGCTAGCATCAGAGATAGAGTAGAGATTTATTCGATTGCATGTGATTTTAGTTATCTTTTTTTTATTTTTCTGTTCCATTTATTCAGGGTGTCTCAGAAAAATAATACACCCACACATACCAAGTTATTCACACAGCTCAGAGAGAGTACAATGAAGCGTCCCTTCAGAACTAAGAAATGACACTTGCTGGGCATTCTGTTTATACTGCCAAAACAAGAAGTGCCACATTGCACAACTTCTGGCTTTGCAATTTACTTTAAAATGTTTTAAAAAAAAAATGAGCTTCTGCTGCTCCCCAAAAATGTAGAGATCCAGTAATTAGGATATATTACCCGCCCACTATCCACCTTAGCTTTGTCTACTTTCAGATCAGTTTGGGTTGGAAGCTGGTCCTCTAGCTACCCAATCTACTTCACTGCTAGCCTCAGAGATAGAGAAAGTTATTCACACAGCCCAGAGAGAGCTCAGCCAAGCACCCTTTCAGAATAAAGCAAGATCTCAACCACAATCCTATACATTAGTCATTAAGAAATTGAAGAGCTCAGTATCACATACATGTTTCACAGAGTCATATAGATGTAAAACCCTAGTGAAGGGAAGGGTACATTGTTTAACCAGGAGTAGCACACTAAGGCAAAGCTTGGTTGCAGATGCAACCTGGGAGCACAAGAAAGTTAAGTGACTTGCTCAAGATCACATAGTATCCATCTAGGTGGCTGTGGGATTCAAACCCAAGTCTCCAGATCTGCAGCTCAGAGTATTAACCCACTGCACTATACTGCCTCCTAGTATTAATATCGTAGGTAAAGAAAATCATTACAAACTTTGACAATGCAAAGCACAGCTAAAATCAGGCTGCAGAGTCAGAAGAATGATTAAAGATGAAAAAACAATGCCAATTAATTCTATGATCCAGTATCAGAGAAAGAAATGCAGTGAAATTTTATTTCGCCGGCAAAATTATGGCAAAATCACCAATTTCACCCAGCAAAACATTTCATGAAATTTTGGCCTTTTGGCAAAATTTCACCAGTGACATTTTGCTTCCAATTTCACTTGCGCATCTGAGACGAAATTGGGCATTTTGCTCTGCTGGTGGTCTCATGGTTAAGTCTAAACAGGCAGTAAGTGAGTGGTTAATTTCCTGTGCTGTGTATCTTGAGGAAACAGGCAGCATTTATACTCCCTGTGACTGCAGAGTGCACTTTTTACACCTAAATTGCTTAATTTGTGCTGTTTTCTAACTTTTGCTTGTTTGTCTTTGTCATAGTTCATATTTTAGTACCTGGTGATTGTGTTTGTGTGTGTGTGTGTGTGTGTGTGTGTGTGTGTGTGTGTGCGCGATCCACCCCCACCCCGACTCTCTCTGAGTCTCTATCTCTGCTGCTTTTTTTATTGTTTGTTTTTTAATTGGTGGTGTTTGTGAATTGGTGGTGTTTGTGAATTGTGGACATGATGGAGAAGGCTGAAGACAGTGGGGCACTTGTACATGCATTTCAGCTACCCATCACAAATGAAACACCCCAACAGGAGGCTTTTTACTGCAGCACCAGCACCCAGCAGCAAACTGTGCTCCCTCACCAGTAGCAGTTGGTGACAGTACCCCCTCCTCAGCACCAGGAGGATACTATTCCTCCACCCAGGCAGCAGGAGACCACACTCCCTCCCAAGCAGCTGGAAGTGTCAGTTCCTGGGTAATTATCTGTGGTGCCCCCACCCCCATGGCTTTGTCATCCCTGAAGTTCTCCTGTCTAGGATTTTTTTCTACTTAATATCGGTTGGTGACCCAGTGGTCACCTGCAATCTATGCGAGCAGGAAGTGTATCGAGGAAAGTATGGATCCCACCTTGGGAAAACTGGCCAGCATAGCCACATGGTCCACCACCACCTGCCACAATCGTACCTCAAATTGTGCTAGGTGGTGGCATCATCAAGTGCAGCTGTGGGGGACAGTGCGGGTGTAAACAATGAAGGGGGTGAGAAGGAGAGAGGCATGGCTGGACCAGTTAAACATTCTCACCATGCTCACCATACCAGAAAACAGCAGCAGTCAGTAACATCAAGACTCCTCCAGGGCCCTCCCTGTCCAAAGCCAGCAGCACAGGCAGCCCCCGCCTTGCCAGCAGTGCCAGTGACACATGCAGACTTATCTGCTGTCCTGTCTGAAGTCCAGCATGTCCAACAAGAGTTAAATGATTTCAGACAGGAATTTAGTGATGCCCGGGGAGAGATTTCTAAACTACAGTGTGATGTTGACAAAATCATGTGCATTCTGTCAGAACTCCATGGTGGCCCTACTGGCACTTAATGTGGCAGCACAAATTTATTTGTCTTTTTTGTTTTCATTTTTCTAACCTCCATTCTGTTGTTTGTGTGTTCCCCCCATAAAAAAATAAAACCAAAAAAAAGCAATTCTGTCTTCTTTAATCTTCATCCATTCCTTAAGTCCTCTTGTTTCTTTATTTTGTATGTAAAATAATTTTATTTGACCATTGCTGTTGTTTGTTTCTGTCTTATGCTCCCTGTAGAAGTCAGTTCCTTTTCTTGTTCTCTGTCTCTATTAGTTCTCCCTGCTCATTGTTGTATTACCCTTGTCCTCCTGATCCTGCCTGTCATTTGTTATGCTTTTTCTGTACCGTGTCCATGTACCCTTCCCCTAATAAACACCTTATTCCCTTATTATTTGTCGTCTGTGTTACTTCTTAGAGCTGATTACACCTACAAGATTCCTTTTAACAACATAGTGATGTGTAATGCAGTTGCATTCCCTATTTAATGAGTTTGCAAATGAAATGCCAGCCCCTGCCGAAGGCCGTTGGCCATCTGGGCCTTGTGCACAGACTAGTGTGTATTTTTTTGGAATTCAAACACCTTGTGTGAGTTGCTTCAACTCAAAGTTAGATGTGCTCACCACAGCACATGTCTATAAGGTGCTCGTTCATTTTTTACATTGTTTGTATGCCACACTGTAATAAAAAAAGAGCACTTTATGGATATGTGCTTGTGGTGAATGCTTCTTAATTTGAGTCGAAGCAACTCACTCGAGGTATTTGAATTAAAAAAATACAGACGATGTGCACAGGGCCCTAAAGGCCCATAGCCTTCAACTGGTGCTGGCATTTCCTTTGCAAACTCCATATATGGAGAATGCAACTGAATTGTGGGTCTATGTTATATTTTGTTTAAGTTATATTGATGGCATCACCTGCTTTTCAACATGTTTCCTCCTCCTATCGACGGATGTCAAGTTTTGTGTCTATTAAAAAACTGTTTGACAATGCTGTGTGATGTTGCATCACATATTGTTGTGTGCAACATTCAGAAGATGTAACACATCTGGTGCCAGCACTGACAACATGCCCTAGAAGGCCAGAATTCCTGAAATGTTTCCCAGAAAATGTTACAGTACATTCAGACAGAAATCGGGTGTTAAACATGCAGTTACATGGTTTGCATCCACCATCAGGACACAAATCTGCTGTTTTCTGCACTGTTTCAAATGGTTTTGAGGCCTAACTGTAGTGGCGCCAAAGCTTAACATGCCCCCATATATAATAAGGTCAGGTAGTAAACACCAGTGGTGTAACAGGGAGTAAAGGGTTAATATAGTAAGCAAATTCAATAGCAATGCAGAAGCTAGATCACAATTTTAATTTCTGTGAGCAATTTAACAATGTAATGCACCTGGATATAGACAAGTTAAGTGGTCAATGTCTACGAATACTTCCATCAAAAAAAGAAAACAAAAAAGTGATTAAGTGAAGGGAAACAGGAACAGGAACCGAACTCAGCTAAAGTTACCCCCAAAAGAGTCAATATGTAAGAAAAATATAACAAATAAGTAGCACACCAACAAAAATATTAAGACTTAAAAGAAATTACAGAAACTCACTCACAACTTGTGAGGAATCTGTCAAATATTAGGAACTAGCCTGCTCTGCTTTCAAATACACACACACACCACAAGGTCAACCCTCCCCACTCAACTCCCTCACAGACACAGACACAGAGAAAACTGAAAACACTACCTAAGTTTAACGAAGTATTATCCAAAGATACCAAAACAAAAAAAGGTTTACTAGCAGCACTAGGAACTAAATTGACATTTTATTTATTTATTTAGTTTTTGTTAACCAGGTAGGTGCACTAGCCATAAAATGACTATTTTCAGGCACGAACCAGGAGAGTACAACAAAAAGAGAACAGTAGAACAACAGCAACATGGGTACAGTAATACAAATAGAGGAACAGTACAGCAATGCTACAAAATTACAATGAGTAGAAACAACAAAAAATAATGGCAAGCATTATACAAATAATGACAGTAAGATATATAATAAATGCAGAAACCACGGACCCGACCTGTGGAGTAAAAGGGTTAATAAGAGAGTAAGGTTATATAGAGAGAAAAGTGAGGAATGTTCAAACATAACAAGAAATACTGATAGAAGGAAGGTCAGGGGTGGTAATTGGCAAAACAACAGTGGATGGTAAGCAACAAGGTTCGAGAAGAAAGAGAGCTAGTAGTCAAGAAGTTATTTACAAAGAGAAGGAAAAATATGGGAAGGGAAAGAGGAGCCAGTCTTGCAGCTGGATTAGAGCAGGGGTGACATTATTGGTAAGTCTCAGGAGCTTCAGGTTGGGTCAAAGCATGTACAAGCATCAGCTAAGGATAGATAACAACAATATTCACTTTTAAATCTAAAGTGAGACTGAGACAGCTGGAGGTTGAGTGGAAGAGCATTCTAAAGCCTCAGAGCAGAGAATTTGAAGGCCCCTGTGCCTTTAGTCATCCGACATCTCGGAACATAGAGCAAGGATTTGTCAGCTGATCGCAGGCCATGGGAGGATGGTTGAGGGACCAGCAACGCCACCAGCTGGGACGTTTTTTTTTCCTGGATGATCGAGTCCATTAGTGATCCAAAGTAGTATTGTCTACTGGCAGAGGGCGAGAGCCAATTCAGATCCTTATAAAGAAGGCAGTGATGTTTGAGTCGAGGCGACGAAGAGGCAAATCGGCATATATTGTTATAAGTTATGCCCCATTTTAGTAGGGAGGTTTTGTGGGCAGAGGTAAGAATAGAGGCACCATAAGTAAGGGTTGGGAGCAGAATACCTCAGGCAATTGCTAATTTTGCTGAGGGTGTAAGCATGTAGCTTGTTTTGTAAGCTACTCCCAGTTTCGAGTTTACAGCTTTGCACGAGGACTGAATGTGAAGATTAAAATCCAGGGATTGGTCCAGCAGGATACTAACATACTAAAATGCCATCAGAATAGGCCTAATGGTCTTTCGCATCTGCTTGTTTGGTCAGCCCCCACCCTGGGAGCTGACCTTGCTGCACCCCTCGCCTTCTCTGGCTTCTCCCTTCCCAGTTCCGGATATTCTCGCTGCATTGGATTTTGCTTCCAGAATCCTTCCCTGTCCTGTCCCACCCCTCTTGAACCCCTCCACTGTCTCTGCCTCCACCAGCCCCTAGGTAGTGCATTCCATGGCTCACTACCCTCTCAGTGAAGTAGCACCTCCTCCTTTCTCCCTGAATCTTCCCTCCAGCTTCTACCCATGCCCTCTAATGGCCCCCTCCTCCTTCCTTCGAAGCACCCTGACTGCTCCTCCCCTATTTATCCCCTTCATGTACTTGAAGACCTCTATCATGTCCCCCTGGTTCCTTCTCTCTTCCAATGTGTACATATTTGGCTCTTCGAGCCTCCCCTCATAGATCCTGTCTCCCAAGCCCCAAATCATTTTGGTTGCCCTCCTCTGGACCCTCTCCAGGAGTTTAATGTCCCTCTTTAAGTGTGGTCTCCAAAACTGCAATCAGTACTAGAGGTGCGGCCTCACCAAGCAGTTATACAGAGGGAGTATCACTTCCCTCCTTCTGGAGGTAAACCCCTAGCGATGCATCCCAGCATCCTGTTGGCCTTGGCTGCTGCCCTCCTACAAGTCTCCGAGTTGTTCATCTTGACATCCAGCACCACCCCCAGGTCCCTCTCAGCCATCGAGACTTGTAGCATTTCACCCCCAGGGTGTACACTTGGCCTGGGTTTCTGGCCCCCAGGTGCAGTACCTTGCATTTCCCTGCATTGAACCTCAGCTTCCACTTTCTAGACCATCTTTCCAGAGCCTCCAGGTCCCCCTGTAGGGCCACCCTCCCCTCCTCCCCATCCATCACCACCTCCAGTTTTGAGTCATCTGCAAAGAGACTCATCTCACTCCTGATACCTGTCCTTATGTCAGAGACATAGGCATTGAACAGGAGAGGCCCAAGGACTGATCCCTGTGGGACCCCACTAATGACCCTCCTTGGGGATGAGACTGTCCCACCAACTATGACCCTCTGGGTCCGGTTCTGGAGCCAATTGCCTATCCATCTGATCATCTGGTTCCCTTCCCCCATTTCTCCCAGTTTATCCAACAGGCCCTCGTGAGGAACAGAGTCAAATGCCTTGCTGAAGTCTAGAAAGAGGATGTCCAATGGTCTACCCAGGTCCAAGGCACTCGTCACTCAGTCATAGAACTCCACAAGGTTTGTCTGACATGATTTGTCTGAAGCATCCCAAGGTACTTGAAGGAAATAACATTTTCAAGTGAAATTCCTCCTGGATGAAGAACCTCCAGGAAACTAGAACAGGCCTTAATCTTGGGTGCGGAACCTAGGAGCATGGCTTTCGTTTTCTTTTCATTTAGTACAAGCTTGCAGTCTAGTAGCCAGTCTAAGACCTTGTTGAAGTCTGATGTAAGTGATGTGTTTATGCAGGCAATACTAGCAGAACTAGTATAGATGATCAGGTCATCAGCGTAGAGAATAGCCGAGCAGGATTCCAGAACCCTCAGCTGCATTGTTGATAAAAAAGCAATTAACTCTCAAAAATCTCAAATAAAGAGGTATTTGAAGGGTTTATTGACTGTGATGTACCACACTGAAGTGCTCTCTGACTCAACAGACAATATACTGTGCAGGAAACAGCCTGCTCATGATATTTCAGCTATCTACCCACAATGCATTGCAATTTTGTTGGCGAAATTGAAAAACATTGGCAAAATTAAAGATAATGGTGACATTTCACCTTATGCATAAGCGAAATTGGGCAAAATTTTGCAATTCATGAAACCGAAATCAGAGGCGAAATTACATTTCTCCTAGGTGAAAAATTTCACGTAATGCAGGAATTACACAATATATTTTGCTAGGCGAAATTTTTCAATTTCGCACATCTCTAATCACAGATGACACAGTAACAAGTAAAGGGATGGTTCCATGAAATAAAGGATCAACATAGCACATATTCCTATCTATAGTTATAGTAGGCATTTTTTATTCCATCTGGAGCTGTCACCTCAAAAAAAGGGAACAGCAGAGCACATACAATATGGACTTTAATAGCTAGAAATTGATAAAGAACCATATACAGTATTTACTCATAAATGAAAACAATTATTTACATAACAAAAGGCACAGATTTGAATTTATCTTTGAGATCTGGAATTGGTAATGGACCCAGCTTCAAAATTCAAAAGGATTCATGGTTGAGCAGCACGCTATTAATATTGCTGCACTTTTTAGTCAAGAATACCCTTTAGATACCAGAAAATGTGAACTTGTTTGTTCCTTGACGCAGATATCTCAGAAAATGAATACTCAAAGCATTATCATTCTTTTTCTCAGTTGCTCCAAGATGTTCCCCCACATGCATATTTAGCATCCTAGTAGTTTTGCCCACATAAAATGCTTATGTAACCCCTGGGTGGTGCTATCCCAAGGGCTACTACCCCTGCCTGCTTAACTACTAACAGGGTGAGGGGCCTAGGTCCAATGGCGGATGCCTCCACCCAGAGGTCAGGGTTTGCAATAGTTAAACTAACTTGGTCACAGCCTTCTGGGACTCTGTAACCCCCCTTTCTTCCCACTAGTGACCCACACAATACATTAGGAATATCTTCACAATGTACACTTACTCCCAGGACTGGCTCTGTCGACTGGACGCTGGGGACCCCCTGTAAAACAAGATGATACAGTGCAAACACCACAGTACAATACTTTAACATAAACGAATACCTCTGCCAGTGTAACCTTGCTGAAACCAACAGATCTGATTTATTTAAGGAGCTGTAACAAGGAAGGGGGATATCAGGTTAATTAGGTTAAACACATTAATAATCAAAGTGCTGTGCGTATATTCAGAGTCCCAATTGTCACTTTCACTGGGTACCCAGGATGGGGAAGGGTACTAGCCAGGATCGGTGCAGCTGGTTGGGGCCCTGTGATGGAAAAAACACTTCCACAATACCCAATTGTAATCCGGAGCCGGAGGGCTCAGTTCGTGAAGAAATGAAAAAAAAAAAACAATTAGATGACACACTTGCAATTCGATAAACAGATGGCAGGGAGCTACCCTGCTTTGTACTCACAAACTCAATGCTGGGAACTGGATGGAAGGCAGATTGTCCTGGATTGCCAGGAGTAGCAAACCATGTGGACAAGGTCCTTGTGACTGGACCCCACTGCAGTTTAGAGCAAATGGATGTAGTCTGGATTAAGCTGGGGTTTACTTCCAGCTTCATACACTTAATTCACTGTACAGGGGATTTGAAACGTGGTTCCCCACAAGCACTACACACATTTATATGTAAAAGGAAAGTACTATACCAGGCAGGCTGCTTCTCGATCCCGATCGCAATTACTGCACGATACCCGGGAGAACACACAGCAGTTTCAGTTCCTGACAGACCAAGCGAAATTCAGCAATTTCTCCAGTCTTCTACAGGGTGAGCCTGGTTTCTACTCTTCAGATCTCCTTGATTCTCCTCACAGGTCAGATTCAGTCCGAATGGGCATTTGCACAGGATGCAGACTTAAACTCGGGGCCTTACACGCGCTTACCGTGTGAAACTATACAGCGCAGAAGCTCATAGCTCCTTCTCTCTTCACTGTCTCAACTCATCTGAACTTTCCAGTAGACAAAGCCAGGCATTTCCTTTGAGTTCCTCCCAGTTCAGTTGGCTGGTTTGACTGTCACTCACAGTAAACTCCCCCTGTTGGTGAAAAAAGGCACCAAGGTCAAAACTACATTTCCCGGAGTCACTGCCTTTACAATCCCCTTACAGTAGGCTCCAGAGGAGAGTCCAAGTTCTGATTCGCCCAGAACAGGTTCCATTTTAAAGGATCCCCACCGTGATTGGTCCAATTCGGCAGTTCAGAACCAACATGAGGGAGCTACTCTGCACTGTCCTTGCTACAAGAAAGCAGGTTAAAACAAACTGCATTTTAATTATTACTCTAACAGGCTACAAGCAAACAATTACATCTTTGAAGAGTGCTCCTTCTGCCCACTTAGCGATGGCAGAAACAGAACGATTAGGCAGTAACTCGAGCGGGACTCAAGCAGGGAAACACACAGACCCCCATCCAAATTAATTATGTCTGCAGGCAGACAGCTCTTAAAGAGACAGTACCAGAGGCTCTAAAAGCACACACAGATAAACGGCTTAAATGCCGAACACCATCCAGGCTTGGAGCATTCAAACAAGCTCCTGGAAGACTTTTGGGAACCCCCATTTGCAGGGGGGTTACACTGTTCCCGGCCTGGGAAAAGCTTGGCATCCACGTCAAGTAAGTACCCCCAAAAGTTTCAATGCAACCATATACATTTGCATCAGTATCGCATTAGGCTCACACATGTAATCATTAGTCAGTATATAACACTTTACCAGAAACACATTTTTGAAACTTTGCAGTACGTCGCTCTTTACACAGTATTACACACACATTGTACCATAACTCAGGTTATTACCTGTTGTACATGAAACCTTAAGACAGGGGGCCCTTCCCTATCAGCTACCTTGGGGCTGGATGGGGCAGGGGCACCATACCTAGAGGGCAACACAAGTAACTTTGATTTAGCATTGATGTTCAGTTTAGGAAATGAGCTCAGGGACACATACGCTCCTTTATGGACAACACTGAGAAGCAAGTCCACAGGCCTCCCAGGGAAATCATAACTGAGGTGCACCATAGGCTTTACAGCTCGACCAGTCTTTCTAGGGGGAACTGTTACAGTCTCTGCATTCTGAGCCTCATTTTCAGCATTGTCCTCACTTGCCAGGGGAGTCTCCATTGGGGTAGAGAGGCTAGAACTTGGGGCACTTTCAGCTCCAGGAGTTACAATCTCGGAGTCCACAACACTTGGCTCACCTGGAGAGCTTTTGGACACTGGCAGTGGACCATCAGGGCACTCAAAATACTCTTCTTGTTCTGGTATGTCACCAGTCTGTTCCAGTCCATCATTTTCCTCCTCCAAAAGCTCAAACAGTTCAACCGTACAGAATGATTCCATATCATCTGACTTGATACTTTGCACTTCACTTTCTGGGAGCATTGGCTCCAGGGACAAAGCTGGGGGCTTAGACAGTCCAGAAGGCCCAGCTTCATCTCCAGGATTGACTAGGGGATTGCCCCGAAACAATTGACTCAGTTTGTAAGAAGGGTAGTATTCAAAACCACACTCACTTTCCTCTGACATGGACTGACAGTCATGTTCAACTGGGACTTGTGGAGGGGAACACTTTAACTCGGCTTCTGTAGGTGCAGACTTTCTTGATTTTTTCTTAGCAGCAGCTCTAGTCACTGGTCCAGAGGGGGCATTTTCTGGGGGCTCAGACTCAATCAAGATTTGTCCAATGGGCAGTAAATGATTTCTATGCATTGTTGATACATCTTTTGAATTATTCTCAGACCTTACTTTGCACACAGGCATATCATCTAGTTTGCCCACTACAATGTAAAACATAAACTGAACTCACAAACTTAAATGGGCAGACTGGGTGGGCCATAGGCCCTTATCTGCCGACACTGTCTATGTATCTATGTATGTGAGGGAGATGGTGCCATCTGTCAGTAATCTTATGTTTGCCATGCAGTCCCAGATTTCTTAGCAATACTCGATCTCCCTCCTGGAGTTCCTGTGCTTTCACCTTTTTATCATACCTTTCTTTGTTGGCCAGATTTCTTTTGGCAGTCATGGGTTGAGCCAGTTGGTACGCATGATTTAGCTGAGCCTTTAACTTTTGCACATACTGTAAATAGTTGTCAGCTTGAACCCCATCAGAGAGACCCCAAAACACACATCTACCGGCAGTCGAGCTTCCCTTCCAAACATCAGGCGGTAGGGGGAGAACCCAGTGGCATCACTTTTGGTGCAGTTGTTGGCATGTACCAGGGTGCTAATTTGTTGGCTCCATCTAGGCTTGTCCTTTGGGTGGAGGGTGCCTAGCATATCTAGCAAAATGCGGTTGAAACGTTCAGGCTGTGGATCCCTCTGGGGGTGGTAAGGGGTGATTCTAGACTTTAGCACTCCCCACAGAGAAAGCATCTCTTTGATCAGATGACTCTCAAAGTCTCTCCCTTGATCAGAATGGATTCTTTGTGGAGCCCCATAGAGAACAAAAAAGTTTTCTACAAGTACTTTTGCCACAGTGGATGCCTTCTGGTCCTTGGTGGGGAAAGCCTGGGCATATCTTGTAAAATGGTCAGTGACCACCAGCACATTACTAATATTTCTTTCATCTGACTCCAAACTCAGAAAATCAATACAGACCAGCTCCATGGATGCACTGGTGGTGATGTTAATAAGGGGGGCAGCCCTATGGGGCAAAGCTTTCCTCTGTAAGCAGCGACTACAAGTTTGAATGTGTTGCTCCACATCAGCCCCCATCTTAGGCCAATACAATCTGGATCTCACCAAGTCAAGCATTCTGTCTATACCAAGGTGCCCCATGTGGTTGTGTAAGGACCTCAGTACTGAGTCTCAAAAGGCAGTGGGCAGCACTAGTTGTTGTTTGTCTACTTGTCCCCCTCTGTCTACTGTTTCTCTGTATAACAGTCTATTGATCAGTTTTAACTTAGGACCTTCTTTGTATAACAATGCAGTTCTCAAATCAATGGAATGTAATTTGGACACATCTTTCCCTGCATAGAGGGCTTCTAAAGCTGATTTGATCATGGGATCTCGGGATTGAGCCCGCTGAATACTGTCATTGTCCAGCTGAGGCAGTGCACCAATGTCTATTGCAGAAAAGTGGCAATAAGCAGCAGGTATGCAATTCTCAGAGGGTCCCAAACAATCCACCATACAGTCTACTGCATCAGTGGACATTTGTTCCTCCCTGTCAAACTTCTGGAAGAGTGCTCAAATATCAGGTTCTGACAGTCTGACCCAGTCACTCTGGGGAACAGACCTCCGGGAAAGAGCATCAGCATCTATGTGGTTCAGGCCTGCTCTGTATTCAACAGCATAGTCGTATGTAGATAAGGTAGAAAGCCACCTATGGCCAGTGGCATCCAACTTAGCTGAAGTCTGCACATAGGTCAAAGGATTATTGTCAGTTATTACTAGTATTTTAGCCCCATACAAGTACTCATGGAATTGGTCAACAATAGCCCACTTCAAAGCTAGGAACTTTAACTTATGTACAGGATAGTTCTTTTCGGATGGGGTCAGGCTTCTACTGGCAAAGGCCACTGGTCTCAGACCACTTTCATGCTCTTGGTACAACACAGCCCCCAACCCTTGCAAGCTAGCATCAGTGTGCAGGACATAAGGTTTTGTTGGATCAGCATAGGCCAACACTGGAGCATGGGTAAGCTGATATATGATCTCATGAAAAGTAGTCTCACAATCAGGAGTCCAGCGGGCCCCAAATACTTCACTTGGATGAAAATACACTCTTTCAGTCTCGAGGGGTGCTGGCTTTTTGTACTTTTTGTGGGTTGGGGGATACCCTTGAGTAAGGTTAAGTAAAGGACGGATCACTCTTGAATAGTCCTTGATGAAACGCCGATAATAAGGACAGAATCCCAGGAATCTTTGCAGTTCTTTTAGATTTTTGGGCTGTGGCCAGGTGGTCAAGGCCTCAACTTTACTTGGGTCGGTCTCTATTCCCTCGGTGGATACTATGTATCCCACATACTTTACTGATGTTAGAAAGAATTGACACTTACCAATGGACAGTTTAAGGCCAAAGTCTTCCAGTCGGTCCAACACCTTGAATAATCTGCTCTCATGTTCCTCCAGTGAGCTGCCAAACACAATAACATCATCTAGATATACTTTACCAGGCACTCTGGTAAGTTCATGTCCCCCACTGCACGCTCCATCAATCTTTGAAAAGTGGCTGGGGCACCTGAAATCCCTTGAGGCATCCTCATGAATTCATAGAAGTCAAGCGGACAGATAAAGGCTGTCTTCTCATGGTCCTCTGGGGCCATCGGGATCTGGTAGTACCCACTGCGAAGATCCAGCACACAGAACCACTTGCTCCTGTTTAGGCAGTCCAAAGCATCCTGAATGTGGGGCATTGTGTACTGATCAGGGATAGTCCGCCAGTTTAAAGTGCGATAATCCACGCACTTACTTACTGTCCCATTCTTTTTTCTCACTACCACAATGGGGGAAGCATAGGGGCTTCTGGATTCTTGTACTACACCAGCAGCTAGCATCTCTTGCACATGCCGTCTCACATCATCTATGTCAGCCGGTGCCAGGTGTCGAGACCTCTCACGAAATGGCCTTTCATCATGCATCCGGATATGGTGCTCAGCTCCTTGCATGCATCCTACATCCCATTCCTTTAAAGAAAACACCTGGTCTCTCTGGGCAAGCTTCTCACTGATCCTCACCTTCCATTCAGCTGGCAATGGAGAGTCACCGAAATCAAACAAGTCAGGCGTTACTCTGTCATTCTTCCCCAAACTCTTGCTACTGGGTAGCACTGCAGTGTCTGCACAATGCACATTAGCCAGGGCACAACCTCTATTTACTTGAATCTCTCAGGCAGACACATTATGAACTTGAACCATTACCCTTCTGGCATAAGCATGGGCTCTAGCAGGCAAAATACTAGCCTTGACCAGCAGTCCCTACAGCAATTTTCCATCACCTGGCACATCCAACAGTAATATTTTATTCTTAACATCCTTTCTGATATGGTCCTCTCCCTGTAAGATACACTGGGCACTTGGCGCCAGGATCAGAGACTCAGGATCCTTCTTCCAGACAATTCCAACCAGTTCCTCTAGTTCTCCTTTTTCAGCATCTCTCTCTGTGCCTCATAGACCTTCTTGATCAAGGCCAGAATTCTTAAAGCTCTACCAGTCCTTGACCCCTGTTTTTCATAACACAACTGTGCCAGCCATCCAAACATATGAGCATTTGTTCCAATCAACAAAGGGACCCCATCATACAGTCCAGTGGGGGAACACACTAATTCTAGGGTCTCTACTTGTTTGGCCACTCCAGCCACAGAGGTGGGGAAAGATAGCCAAATTCAGATATACCTGGAATAGGGGTAGGCCTTCTCACTTAACCCCCATACATGCAGTCCTTCTAATGGTTGTAAGGGCAAGTCTGACAAATGCTTCTGATACCAGTCCTGGAACATAATTGTCACTTGGGAGCCACTGTCTAATACAGCTCTTGTAGAGACTCCATTCACCTTTACAGTGGTCTCCATGGAGGGACCCACTATTCTGGACCAGTCTGGAGAGGCAGTAGTGGGGGCCTGGGCAACTGACCTTGCCACAAAGGGACGTGAGTTAGCATGTTTAGGACCCTCACTGGGATCATTTTGTGCACCTCCTAACCACTGATTTGTTCTCTGAAGCTCTCCTTGTAGTCTATATACAACTTTGTCTGTGTCTTTTGGGGACCGGCATTCTCTCTTCATGTGCCCATCCTTCCCACAATTATAACAAAACATACTTTCTGGAGTTTGAGCTGGCTGAGGCATCACATGGGGAGCCAGGGCGGGGGTACTACTAACTGGAAACCTTGATGCCATCTCTGTCTGCGGTGTGATAAGCATTTGGAGACATCTCATTAATTTCCCCACTTCCATGGTCAAGACTTCAAGTTTTGAGCTATTGTCAGCAGGAGATGCATGGGTAGGTACCCTTACGCCCATAGCAGAAGCGATCGGGCAAGTGTCAGTGCCTGCACTGATATAAGCGGCCTTCATGATGGGACTGTCTGTTACTTTCCTAATCTCTCTCAGCAGTTCACCCCATTGTGGCATATCTTTTTCCTTCTCAGAGCACTCATTAACTGCCAATCTCTGCCCCTGAACTTCACTGGATGGGTCACCCTCAGTCACTCGGGTCGTAGCAGCAGCTATTGGTGCAAATCCCTCCCGAGGTCGCCTTTTCTCAACTCCTCGAATTTCTCTCAAAAGCTCATCATAGGAGGGTGGGGATTCTAGTCGATTGGCCAGGTGTAACTGAAGCAACAGCAGTTCTGAGAAGGGGGCAGACTTAATAATCCTGTCCAGCCGGGTTCAGTCAAATTCAATCGCTGGCAAACTACCCTTTCTGAGGCATTCTTGCAACAATTTTTCCAGCTGAGATACATACACAGACAACAACTCCCCTTGGTGCTGTTGTGCATTTCTTACTCTCCACCACGGGTCCTCATCAGAATCTGGGCTCCCATACACATTCTCCAAGGCCTCAAGATAGTCCTGTGCAGTCGCTTCAGGGTTACTGGTCCATTTAGCTCAGATGGTTGCCAGGGCAGAACCTCGGAGGCTCTTACTAACCCTCTTTCACTTTTCGGCTTCCGAGCATTGCCATTCTAGCACTTGAGGGGCAACATAATCTATTGAGGTCTCCCAGTCATCCTCCCCTTGAGGGGTGGGGAGGGTGCCAGAGAAGATCCTCAACCTTCGGTAAGAGTCGTGACTAATGGCAGGTGCAGAAATAGGAGCCTGCATTGGTTCAGCCACCGTAATGGGTACTGGAGTGGGAGATGGTGTTGGGGAAGGAACACCCCGAGGGGGCAAGAATAGTTTCTTCAAGTCCTCCACAGTTTTCCCTTCCCCCAGCAACCATTTAGCAAATTTCTCCTCAAAAGTTTCAGATAGTGGGGGGGGCTCATTCCCCCGCCCGTCTCTTTACTGTCCTTAATTATCACTCTCCAGGCAGTGAGGGCTCCCTCTGGGGTAATAGTCTGTGGCACTTTGGAGCTATCTATGGGATCCTTACACTGTACTAGGGCCAGGAAAGTGTGGGTGAGCAGATTAGCATGTTGACCCACCACCACAGGGTTTTGTAAACCCTCCACCGTGGAAAGTATTCCCTGTACAGTGTCCGTATTGATACCAAGGGGGATGTCCAGGATAAGCATAGCATGTTGGGGGTCGATCTCCTCCCCAGTGCACCACTCCACCAACCAGTGCACAGCCACTTCTGTTGGGGTACCCATTTATTTTTACCAGTAATTCGTTAATGTGACCACTAGGGGATGCTGATCCCAGTGGTGCCTCCAAGATGTAACCCCTGGGTGGTGCTATCCCAAGGGCTACTACCCCTGCCTGCTTAACTACTAACAGGGTGAGGGGCCTAGGTCCAATGGTGGGTGTCTCCACCCAGAGGTCTGGGTTTGCAATAGTTAAACTAACTTGGTCACAGCCCTCTGGGACACTGTAACCTCCCTTTCTTCCCACTAGTGACCCACATAATTCATTGGGAATATCTTCACAATGTACACTTACCCCCAGGACTGGCTCCTTTGACTGGACTCTGGGAACCCCCTGTAAAACAAGATGATACAGTGCAAACACCACAGTACAATACTTTAACATAAATGAATATCTCAGCCAGTGTAACTTTGCTGAAACCAACAGATCTGATTTATTTAAGGAGCTGTAACAAGGAAGGGGAAAATCAGGTTAATTAGGTTAAACACATTAATAATCACAGTGTTGTGCGTATATTCAGAGTCCCAAATTCTCACTTTCACTGGGTACCCAGGATGGGGGGGGCTAGTCAGGATTGGTGCAGCTGGTTGGGGCCCTGTGATAGAAAAAAACACTTCCACAATACCCAACTGTAATCCGGAGCCGGAGGGCTCAGTTCGTGAAGAAATGAAAAAAAAAACAACAATTAGATGACACACTTGCAATTCAATAAACAGATGGTAGGGAGCTACCCTGCTTTGTACTCACAAACTCAATGCTGGGAACTGGATGAAAGGCAGACTGTCCTAGATTGCCAGGAGGAGCAGAGCATGTGGTCAAGGTCCTTGTGACTGGACCCCCACTGCAGTTTAGAGCAAATGGATGTAGTCTGGATTAAGCTGGGGTTTACTTCCAGCTTCATGCACTTAATTCACTGTACAGGGGATTTGAAACGTGATTCCCCACAAGCACTGCACACATTTATATGTAAAAGGAAAGTACTGTACCAGGCAGGCTGCTTCTCGATCCCGATCGCAATTACTGCACGATACCCGGGAGAACACACAGCAGTTTCAGTTCCTGACAGACCGAGAACGATTCAGCAATTTCTCCAGTCTTCTACAGGGTGAGCCTGGTTTCTACTCTTCAGATCTCCTTGATTCTCCTCACAGGTCGGATTCAGTCTGAATGGGCATTTGCACAGGATGCAGACCGAAAATCGGGGCCTTACAGGCGCTTACCATGTGAAACTATACAGCGCAGAAGCTCATAACTCCTTCTCTCTTCACTGTCTCAACTCATCTGAACTTTCCAGTAGACAGAGCCGGGCATTTCCTTTGAGTTCCTCCCAGTTCAGTTGGCTGGTTTGGCTGTCACTCACAGTAAGCTCCCCCTGTTAGTGGAAAAAGGCACCAAGGTCGAAACTACATTTCCTAGAGTCACTGCCCTTACAATCCCCTTACAGTAGGCTCCAGAGGAGAGTCCAAATTCTGATTCACCCAGAGCAAGTTCCATTTTAAAGGATCCCCACCATGATTGGTCCAATTCGGCAGTTCAGAACCAACATGAGGGAGCTACTCTGCACTGTCCTTGCTACAAGAAAGCAGGTTAAAACAAACTGCATTTTCATTATTACTCTAACAGGTTACAAGCAAACAATTACATCTTTGAAGAGTGCTCCTTCTGCCCACTTAGCGATGGCAGAAATAGAGCGATTAGGCAGTAGCTCGATCGGGACTCAAGCAGGGAAACACACAGACCCCCATCCAAATTAATTATGTCTGCAGGCAGACAGCTCTTAAAGAGACAGTACCAGAGGCTCTAAAAGCACTCACAGATAAACGGCTTAAACGACGAACACCATCCAGGCTTGGAGCATTCAAACAAGCTCCTGGAAGACTTTTGGGAACCCCCATTTGCAGGGGGGGTTACACCTATCAACAGCATTTAGCCAAATATATAATATTACTAGAACTGCAGTTTATAAAGCTAAAAATATTGAAAATCTATGTGGCATTTCAAGTAGTAGAAACATTATTGTGGTGAATAATCAAGCAACAGTGACAATGACCACAACTGGAGCATCCTTTAGTGGGTGAGGTAACCAAGTGCCAGGATGCTGTTCCATTTCAAAGTTGTATATTAACGTATCCCCTTGACTTTTCCCTCTCATGTATACAGCACAAGGAGCATTTTCATTAATAAAGCAGGGATTTTATTTAATGTGCCAATTTTGGTATTAAACCTGTTGTATATTTTTTACATGGATGAAATAGGAGGTTACAAAATTTAACTGAGGAGGACAATTTGGAACCTTCAGGTTGCGTAATAATATATCTTTCCTCCTCTGCTGTTCTGTAGATTCTTGGCACTCTTCACAATGTCTCCACTGTATCCTTCTCTCTAGGAATCTCTCTGACCTTGCAGCAAAATTCACCATTTTGTTAAAGCTGCATCTAAGGTGGCGAATATGGGACTGATGGATTTTTCTGATGTTGTGACATAGATGGCAAATGCTCCTCTACTGCTATAAAGTATTCCCATCTTAGGGTTTACAGAATAAAGCAGTAGCTATGCAGTCATAATGTTTTATACACATTACAAGGCAAAAGAAGTGCCTTAAAGTTGCATCACTTTCAACTGAAAACTTAGGATCAGGATTTGATCCATGGAGAAAAATTAGAAACTCTTCAAGTTCCTGCACAGTTTCACACCACACTGTCAAGACATCATCTATATAACAACCCCAAAGATTGATTTGATCCAAAAATTGATTGCCCTTCCAATTGTAAATGACCTCCTTGAGCCCATGGTATAAACTGACATGCACTGGGGTAAATGTTACCCCATCACCATCCCCTTGATTTGAAGACACAATTGGCCCACCAAAAATTTAACAAGTCATCTTTAAAAACAACTCGGATATTTGGAGTAAAACATATTTTTTTAAGAGTCAGAAAGCTCTTCAGCTGTGTTCAGCCAGTAATGTAACAATTCCAATCCCCTAACATGAGGTACGTTAGTGTACAGAAACTCAATGTCCATAGAGCTCAGACGTCAGTCTGGTTCCATCAGCCCATCTCCTTCGGCCCTCAAGATGTCATTTGTATCATATATAGAACGGCAGGGTTTTTATATTATCTTTAATGCAGGAATCTACAAAATGGAATTCGTTCCATGAGTGAACCAATTCCTGCTACTATGAGGCATCCTGGGGGTTCATCTGATCCCTCATGCGCTTTGGGCAACATGTTTATTCTTGCCTTAATATGGCTGGACACAGTGAGGAATCTCTTGGTTGGCAGAGAGATAGTGTACTTTGAATATTCCTGCTCGATATACTCATCCACCCTGGACCTAGCTATCATGGGGATCATGGGACATAAGACGATAGAAGTCTGTATTCTTTAACTGACATTCAACCTCCTTGATGTATTTGGTGTGTCCATGATTACCACTGGGCCTCCTTTATAAAATGGCTTTATTGTTGTATTCTTATTGTTCTCAAGAGAATCCAAAGACAACTTTTCTTCTTTAGAGGTCTTGACATAATTAAACAGCTGTGAATTGTTTGAAAGGACATGGTACTCACACTCAGAAGCCCTCTCAAAACCTGTTACAGTTTTGTTATGTGGAGAACAAAAGGTAGACAGTGTGTTCAATTGAAAATACATAATGTTCCCATTTCACTATCCATTGCTAGTATGGTGAGGCTAAGGTTGTCATGTTCAGATGAAAGATTATCATCAAATAAAGCTCATTTCAATTTTGTTAAAAAGACCTTTTGAGTCAGACTGTGTGTAAATTTATGGAGGTCAATGAAGGTATCAAAGGGTTCTGAAGTGAAAGTGAGTATGACATTCAATCCCTTATTTTGGGTTGTGATTTCAATTTTCAGAGAGAAGAAGAAGACAGGTTAATGATGTTAGTTTTCTCTTTTGTTTCAAACTGTTGCTACTCCAATTACTTCCTCTAAGGTTGTGTGTTTCCTGTAGGCCCCCTCCCACATGGAGGGGTGGTGGGAGTTGTTGGGGACCTGAACCAGATTTTTTGATTGCTCCTCCTACAGTAGGTAACTGGAAAGAGGGTTGTCACCTCTTCCACCTCTAAAAAAGTCTTCTGAGGATTCCCTTTCTTTTTTTTCTCCATTATTTATTTTTCCTCCTGGGAGCCCTGGCAAGTGACTGTGGTCCTCCTCATGGAGGAACTCATTCTCCGGTCACCCACGACTCCGCTCTGCCAACCCCCTTGAAATTCTCCTATGGATTGCCCCCCACAGTGTGGCCAGAGAGGAGGGTGCAGGTCTTCCCCCCCCAGAGACCCAATCCAGACACCAGGGGCGGCCCTCAGAGATGTAGGGCCATCACAGAACTTGCCAGGCTCCATTTCCTCATTTTCTCCCATCCTCTCCTTCCTTACCAAAGTGAGGACATCAGTATGTGCCACCCGACTAGTACTGTCCTCCAGCCACTGCCAAGGCAGTCAATGAGTGGGACAACAAGTCTCACTCCCCCCAAGAGAGGAGAGCAGTCCTCCAGATGTTCAATCCTCTCTCCCCCCATGCTGACCCTTGGCAGCCCGGGCTCATTCCTGAACCCTGGTCTCCGGCATGGCGCGAGATGTAGTGACCAGTGCCTCAACCTTCAGCATCACTGGACCAGCCAAGGATTCCTTTTCTAACTGCAGTGTAGATATGTACCATATTAGAGTATTTCAGCATTTGAGTATTGGTTCTGCCTTAGGATTGTGATAATCTCACTTTGGGTGATCGTAAATTGCCTTTTCCTATTACAAAAACTCAAATTGTCTGTTGCTTTTAAAGTTTTTAAGTTTTACCACTTGAATTTTCTCATCTTATTTTCAAATTGATCCCTGCAATTCTTGGTCAAAATTGTTGTAATCAAGATTGTATTTAAATGTTGCCACTGACATTTCTTTTTCTCATTACACTGCTAGCACCTATGTCTACACAGCATAAGATACTTCAAATATGTATTCTGCTAAGTTAACAGAGGTCAGCAGAGGAATTGTTTTCCATCTGGTCATCAGCATGCCCTGTCTTTTCCATATGCTGACTATCTGACCAGATGGAGGCCACATGGGACAATGCACACCTTGATATATGTCTCCTGAAAGGACTGATTCCTGTATATGCATCTGGCTCACCATGATATTTTTATTGAAAGCTTCTTGTAAACCAGACTGCATCTTGTTCCCTTGTGTGGTACCAGTGACTATTTCTTTTTCCAAAGTTGCAAAGAGGGATGGGTTAGCTTGCCCACAATATTGAAACACTGAGTATAAGATGGCAGCACCAAAGACATATTTTAGAAAAGCACAGCATGTGGAAAAGCTTGTAAATCAGTTATGTCCAGTAGTGCTATCCCATGATATCACTAAGAAATATGTAACCACAAAATGGATGACCACTCCTAGCAAATGCTGTGCCAGGCATCTCAATAGTATAGCAAAATCCAGAAGACCGACACCAGCACTGTTACTTAGAAACACAAATTTATTGCATGTCTGCTACAAAACATAGAAACATAGAAAGATAGAATTTGACAGCAGATAAAGACCGCTTGGCCCACCCAGTCTGCCCATTTCCCTACCTAATGGATAAGCTGCAGATCCTAGTTAACCAGCAGCCTACTTCTTCCTACTCTCACCCCCTAGAATTGCCTTATGACTGTCCCATGCATGCTTGAATTCCACCACTGAGTTTGACTCCACAACCTCCTCCAGAAGGCTGTTCCATGCATCCACAACCCTCTCTGTGAAAAAATACTTCCTTAAATTACCTCTGAGCCGCCCCCCATCTTCAAATTGTGCCCTCTTGTTCTTGCACACCTCTTATTTTGAAAGATGCTACCCTCTTGGACTTTGTTGATTCCCTTGAGGTACTTGAACATTTCTATCATGTCCCCCCTCTCCCTCCTTTCCTCGAGGCTATACATATTAAGCTCCTTTCATCTCTCTTCATATGTCTTTCGGTCAGACCCTGCACCATTTTAGTGTGCCCTCCTCTGGACAGCTTCCATCCTGTCTATGTCTTCATGAGATTGGGTCTCCAGAACTGCACACAGTACTTCAGATGGGGTCTCACCAGCTGTCTGTACAGAGGGATAATAACTTCCTGTTTTCTACTGGTGATGCCTCTCCTATACATCCCAGTATCCCCCAGACCTCCTTGCTGCCCTCTCACATTGCTTGCCCACCTTTAGGTCATCTGATATGACTACCCCAGGTCCCTTTCCATTTTGTTGTTGTTAATATGTCACCCCCATTGTGTACTCTTCCCTGGGTTTTGTTTCCCAGGTGCATTACCTTGCACTTCTTAGCATTGAATCTAAGCTGCCAACATTTGACCATTCCTCTAACCTTGCCAAGTCCCTTCTCATCCTTTTCACCCACCCTGTGCATCAACTCTGTTGCAGATCTTTGTGTCATCTGCAAAGAGACATACTTTTCCTTCCAGTCCCTCTGCAATGTAAGCTTATAAAGACATTGAAGGACCAGTCAATACTAGAACCTGCGGTGTCCCACTAGTAACCCTCCTTTCTTCTGAGTGGACTCCATTTACTATTACTCTCTGTGTCCTATTCTCCAGCCAATTCTTTACCCAGGCTGTCATCTTGGGACCCACTCCCAGGCTGGCTAACTTGTATATTAATCTTTTGTGGGACTGTGTCAAATGCCTTGCTAAAGTCTAGGTAGGCCATGTCCACAGCCCCTCCCTGATCTACTACTTTGGTCACCCAGTCAAAGAAATCTATCAGATTCATCTGGCATGACCTTCCGCTGGAATCCATGCTGCTAGGGTCCTGTGCCCCTCTGGCCTCTAGATACTCTACAATTCTTTCCTTCAGAAGTGATTCCATCATTTTCCTATCACTGAGGTTAAACTAACAGGTCTGTAGTTTCCTGCTTCTGCCTTGCTCCCACTTTTGTGAAGGGGAATCACATCTGCCCTCCTCCAGTCCTTGGGTACCACCCCATCCTCCCATGATTTGTTAAAAAGGGTAGTCAGTGGTGTCAATAGTTCTACCCTTAGTTCTTTTAGAATTCTGGGATGAATCCCATCAGGTCCCATTGCTTTGTCCACCTTCAGTTTTAAGAGTTCTTTCAGAACCCTTTCTTCTGTAAATGGGCTGGTATCAACTTCTGCATCCAGAGTGTTTCTACTGTTTGTTTTAGGTACCTCCCCCTCTTCATTTGTAAATACTGAGCAAAAATATTTGTTTAGTATCTCTGCCTTTTCACAGTCTCCTCTGCCCACCCTCCCTTCCCTTTATTAAGCCTCACTATCCCTCCCTTGGTCTTCCTTCGCCTCCCTGATGTACCTATAAAAGGTTTTATCCCCCTTCTTAACTGAGCTGGCTATCTTTTCCTCGGTTTGGGCCTTTGCTGTTCTGACTGCCTTCCCAGCCTCCTTTTGCTTTAACTGATACAGTTCTCTGTCCTGCTCCTTCTGCGATTCCTTGTACTTCCTGAATGCTTTTTTTTCTCTTGAACCTTCACTGCCACTTCCTTTGAGAACCATAGTGTTATTTTACATTATTTTGTTTTGTTTATTTGCTTCACACAAAGGCTCATTACCTCTGTGATGGCAGTTTTTATTATTCCCCATTGTTCTTCCACCCCTCCTTCCTGCCCATTTGCTAGTGCATTCCTTAGGCACTCACCCATTTTGGCAAAGTCAGCCCTCCTAAAGTCCAGTACTTTTGCCTTTGTATGACTTGACTCTATTGCTGTGTTTATTGTGAACCATACTGTTCGATGGTCACTAGTTCCCAGATGGCTACCCTTCTACATCTGTGATCCTCTCTCCATCTCCATTTGAGAGAACCAGGTCTAAGTTGCTCCCTCTCAAGTGGGCTCCAATACTAGTTGTCTAAGGCATGCCCCCTGTAGGGCATCTAGAATAACCCCACTCTTCGAAGTGGCTGCTGCAACTGCACTCCAGTTAACATCTGGCATATTCAGATCACCCATCAGCAATATCTCCCCTTTTTCTGCCATTCTAAGTATACTTTCTATCATTTTCTCATCCATTTCCTCCCCCTGAGAAGGGGGTTTGTATACACCCCCTGTGCAGATTGTGGTGCCATTGCCTGTCTCCAAATTTACCCACAGTGCTTCTTCTCCTCCCTGTTTTCCCTTTTGTTCTGTTGCTTTTATTCCTTCCCTTATGTAAAGAGCTACTTCTCCTCCTCTTTTACCCTCCCTGTCCCTCCTGTAGATAGTGTATCCTGGTATGTTTACGTCCCAGTCATGGTTTTGTGTGTATCATGTTTCTGTGCCTGCCACAATATCCAGATGTTCCTCCTTCATCAAGGCCACTAATTCAGGAAGCTTGTTACCCAGACTATGGGCATTGGTACTCATTGCTCTCCATTTTTTGATGGCTTTACCTTCTGTTGCAGCATCCCCCACTGACCTTTCTACCTCGGTCTTTTTCTCATTTAGTACCCTGTTTTGTAGGGAGAGGCTGGGATTTTCCTGCTGCTTATCAGTGCCTCCCCCTTTGACTAGTTTAAAAGCTTGCCAATGAAGCATTTAAACTGATTGCTCAAAAGACTGGTTCCCTTCCTGGACAGATGCAGACCATCCTGCCAGTATAGGCTGGTGTCCCTGCAGGTGGAATCCTAGTCCCCAATGTAGCCAAACCCCTGTGCTCTGCACCATTTTTTCAACCATTCATTAAACTGCATGGTGCTAATTACCCTCGCCTCCCCCATGCCATTGACAGGCAGCACCTCTAAGAAGGATACTGTGTGTGCTACTTGTCTTAGGCCCCTCCCCAACTCTACAATGTCCTCCTGCACTGCTCTAATCTCATGATGAGCCAAGTCATTTGTCCATAGGTGGACAATGACGTCCAGCTCAGACTCCCTTGCAGCTGTTCTCATGATCCTGAGGATGCGTTTCCTGTCCCTCCAAGCCATGGCACCAGTCAGGCACCTTACTTCAGTTTTCCCAGCTCCCCCAAGTTCTATCCCCCTAATAATTGAGTCCCCCACCAGGAGCTGCTTCCTTTCCCTGAGGTGTCCTCTGCCTCCTTCCTGTGGGCCTCCCTTGTGACAGTTGTCATTAGTCTTCTCTGTGGGTGCATCCATAGGGGAGTTATGCTCCCCCAGAATGGTGTATGGATTGTGGAGTGGAACAATTGACTGGGTGTGCCTCTGTTCCACCATCCTCACCCTCCCTGAGCCCACTGTGGTCCAACTGCTGTGCTTTCTTTGCAACCTCTGAGGTAGTGGTGGTGGATCTGGTGCTCCCTGGATGGTAGGGAGGTTCCCTTCCTACTGTCCAGTGTGGCCTGGGGGAAGGTTTCCTTACTACTGTCCAGTGCGGCCTGAAGACGGGCAACTTATTCCCTCAGGGCAGAGAGTTGTCTGCAAATAGGGCAGCATCTCAGCCTCCAGAAAGACTCCCGGAAGACTGCTGCCCCACAGCCATTACATTGCACTACTCCCCACATGTTTATCTACTTTTTTTTTGTTTTTTTGTGTGTGTGTGTGTGAGTGTGCACGTGTGTGATTGGTTTGTTAAATAGAAATATATATATTACACAATGTGTATGCTTATATTGTCAGTGCAGTGTGCTAGAGAGGATATGACAGTGATATGCACCTTGCACTCTTGAGGAAATGATGTCAGAACCTCAGGTGGGTGCGCCAAAACAAAACAACATCAAACCAGTTTTGCAAGTAAAAGTGCTTCTTCGAGGCAATTGCCTACCAGGTGTGCTCACAACTTATACTTAACATTGAACATTTAAAGAGACCATGTCTTTATAGTGCCTGGTGGGCAGTCCCCTTGGTAGCAGTGCTGGTGCCTCTCTTTCAGGTTTTGTTCTGATATTGAGATGACCCACCATTGTTTTATTCCAGATTTGGCCATCTCTGTTGCGGTTGGAGTAGCATAGAGTAGAGTAGGGTAGAGTAGAGTAGATTAGAGTAGAGCAGAGTTTAGTAGATTTATGCAGAGTACAGCAAAACAGAGCTATGTAGTGTAAAGTAGATGGTTGGGCAAGGCAGAGTAGATCAGAGTTGAGTCAGATTGCATTGGGCAAGGCAGGACAGGGAAACATAGAGTACAATAAAGTAGAGTCAGGTCGGATCAGGTCAGGTATGGCAGGGAAAAGTAGAGTAGAGTAGAGCAGAGCAGAATAGAGCAGAGCAGAGCAGAGTACAGTACAGTACAGTACAGTGACCCCCAGCATCAGGCTATCTAATGTCTAATCATATCAGTCAGTATCTTGAGTAAAGAACTATCAAGTATAGTTAAGGCCACCACAGTGCACACATTTGTGGAGAGACTGATGCCATATAAAAGAAGGTGTAAAAAGTAACTAGTTTATTAGACAACTCATGGCAGGCACTGCAACAGAAAGACACACACCACACAAAATGTCCATCAAATGTCCTTCTATTGCTGTGTCTTATGTGAGTAATTTAAAAATATGTTGTTTTTTAGGGTAGAGTAGAATAAAGAAGAGTAGTGTTGCATACAGTAGTGTAGGATAAGGTGGGTTAGGGTAGGGTGGAGTGGAGTGGAGTGGAGTGGAGTGGAGTGGAGTGGAGTGGAGTGGAGTGGAGTGGAGTAGAGCAAGACAGGACAGGACAGGGTAGGGCAGAGTTGAGTAGGGAGGGTAGGTTAGGTTGGGTAGGATAGGATAAGGTAGGGTAGGGTACAGTCAAGTTGAGTAGAGCTGAGTTGAGTTGAGTTGAGATGAGTAGGAAAGAACAAAGTAGAGAAGAAGATGATGAAGTGGACTGTCAAAGCTTATCTTTGATTTCTTAGCCATAAATCTAAATTCAGTTCAAAAAACGGGTGGCCAGAAGTCATTAAAATCTGATGACTGTTAAGTGGCCTTTGTGAAATATGTTACAGTGGTCTATATACAGTTCGTAGTGAAGAGGTATCCAAATTGCAAAATTTCAACAGCACAATATGCAGTAATCAGCAGCACCCCCATTTGAGGTCTCATGAAAGAGGCCAGTGACACTCTGAATTTGGCTTGTCATCTGAGCTGCCAGCTTACCTAACAGGTGGTCCCTCCATGACAGAGTTGAGCCAGAGTATTGGTAAAGCAGTATAGGAAAGGATGTGATACAACCACCTGCACAATACCTGTCATGTGCCACCAGTGCTAGTAACACTAATGATGAGCACTAAACTTCACTTTTAAAAAAATTTCTTTTTCGTCCAAAAATGAATATAAATTAATTGTATTTACTGCTTTTTATACAGTCTGTATGCAACATGATTCACATACCAATAAATGAGATTCTGGTAGTGCATGGACCAAACAAGCATAAATATGTAATAGTAGCTGTTATGCACAACGTTCACACAGAGCCCTAGACCTGTTCAGGGTCTAATCTTTAAGCTGTAATCTTCTGATTCAAATTGTCTTTTGCAAGGTATATCTTCTGTTACTGCTTTATTTTTCTCTGGAGCAAAGTGTTTCTTACAGGGTATATCTTCTCTGAAATTATTACAGGTGGTGCTTTACAGGTTTTACAGTTTTATCTAACATTAGGATAAGCTTTCAGGGTTACTGCATTTGTTGTTGACTGATTGTTTCTGCTCTTACCTCCTTGTTCTTTCATCCGTGGTTTCTTCTTTTTTAGGCAGGGAAGGGAGCCAACCACCCCACGCTACACTCCTTTTATAAGGTACCACAGTTGTGACATTTTCTGTGGCAGAGCAGGAAGGGCGGATCAGTGGGGCCTCACAAGGTGATCTCATTTACAGGGCACTAGTAATTTAACTTGTTATAACAAGTTAAACAAAGCACAATTAAACCATTACTTGCATTTTTTCCTTCTAATTACTCTGACTAGGTTACAAACCCAGCAACTTATTTGGAATGGATTTCATTAACTGCAGGTACTGTGGAACAATTTTCAGAAGGACAGTCTTACAGGATTTAGGACACTGTCCCACATGCTGGGCCTTTGGAGATCTTAGGTCTCAGCTCCGGCAGCATGGGCAGAGATTGCACGCCTCAAATTTCATATTGAAGAGGAAATACATTATAAGAACCACCCGCCATTTCCCAGCATCCAACAGAAAAACCTCGACCTGCAGAGGGTAGTTGGTCCAGGAGGTTGCCAGGTGGTTAGGAGGAGCAAATCAGGTGCCCCATCACCTCTCCTCTCAACACATTACCTCCAAAACCATATAAACACTACAAACAGGTATCTGCCTCTATCTCTGAAATCAAATAAAGAGGCAGAAGACACTGCAAACAGGACACTCGCACAGGAGCTAGCACAACAATACTCACCCAAATCAGGAACCAAAACTAAACAAGCACAAGAAATCCAAAAACTTCTGATCATAGGAGACTCCATGATTCGGGAGTTGATACCCATCTCCAGCCAGGTGATGGTCAGATGTCTCCCAGGTACATCAGCATGGAGAGACACTGACCGCATTGCTAAAATTGTTCACAAAGCAGGAGAAAACATTGATGTCCTAGTACACATAGGGACTACGATCTCGCCAGCCGGTCAGTTGTGGAGACCAAGGAACACCTGACTAGGCTGGGTGACAAACTATCATCTATTTCGGTCGGCATCTCCTTCTGAGATCCTGCCAGTCTGGGAGAAGGGAGCAGATGGATGGAAGGTCAGAGAAGCAGAGATAGGGAGCTAAACACGTGGCTCAAGGACTGGTGCCAGGAAAAAGGACACAGATTTGTAGGAACTGGCAACAGTTCTGGGAGCGAAAGTTCTTTAAATTTGATGGACTGCATCTGACTAAAGAGGAGTCAGTGCATTGGGGCAGAAGTTTGACATCTTTGCAGAATATTTAAACTAGCAAATGGGAGAGGGTGCAGCACCCCTTGTAGCCGAATGGGAAGAACACCCTCCCCTCAGCTAGTGGTCAACACAGGAATTCAAGCGTGGTTTGCCGCTCATTTGCATCACCAGGTAAGAAAAAGGTTTGTCTCCCACACGATGCACAGGGTAATGCCAAACTTCACCCAACAACTAACACTTCAAAATCTCGCCACTATGGAAAATCATGTACACAATGCTCACAGCCTGGGAAATAAGATCCCAGACCTGCAGGCACAATGTCAGAGGCTAAACTGGACATAGTAGCAATTAGTGAGACGTGGTTTACCAGTAACCACACTTGGGAGACTTCAGTACCTGGCTATGTATTGTTCAGAAGAGACCGAGGTGCAAAAGGGAAGGAGTGGCCCTGTATGTTAATGAAAATATCAAAGCTACAGAAATTCAGAATACACATAAGGAGCCAGAAGAACTGTGGGTCACCCTGAAACAGGAAATGGGACAGCCATAAGAACTGGGGTTGTCTACAGGCCCCAGACCAGAGGGAGGACATAGACACATTACTGTTAGAAGATATACAAAACATGACAGCTAAAGGGAGGTTCTGATAATGGGAGACTTCAACATGCCAGATACAGATTGGTCAATACCAGCAGGAACATCTGCCAGAACTAGACTCATAGTGGATTCCTGCAGGGGAGGGCCTCAAACAACTGGTACAGCAACCCACAAGAGACAGGGCTATCCTAGATCTAGTACTGACTAACAAAGAAGGGATCACAGATCTCCAGGTAGAAGGTCACCTGGGGCCAGTGACCATCACATGGTATGGTTCAATTTGGCTACTACATCTAAATCATCCCATTCCAAGGCAAAAATATGGGACTTCAGAGGAGCTGACTTTGATAAGATGGCCAACAGAGTTAAGCTAGCCCTGGCAAAAGAAACACAGGTGAGGAGGTACAGGCAAAGTGGGCAAGCATTAAGGATACAATACTTGAAGCAACATCCCATTGTGTTAGACAGAAAGCGAAGTGCAAAAGAAGACGAAACCACTTTGGTTCTCAAATACAGTAGCAGAAAGGTCAGAGCCAAAGGCTGGCCTTCAGAAAATATAAGGAACACAGCGGGATGAAGATAGGGAGGCATACCAAACTGCCCTAAGGAAGCAGGTAAGGCAGTAAGGCAGGCAAAGTCCCAAACTGAGGAAACACTAGCGCGAACAGTAAAGAAGGTGACAAGACTTTCTATAGATACATTAGTGAAGGAGAAAGTCCAGAGGGTATTGCTAAGCTTAATGGAGAAAAGGAGCATGTGAGGAGGAGGACCCTGTAAAGGCATCTATCCTAAATAGATACTTTTGCTCAGTATTTACTGAAGGAAGGTAGGGCAGTGCCCACAGCTCAGCATCATGGACACAGGGGAGGGAGGTGAGCACTACTCCTTCACAAAAGAAAGGGTCCTACAAGAGCTTGCTAAGCTCAGGGTGGATAAGGCAATGGGACCTGATGGCATACATCCCAGGGTACTTAAGGAGCTAAAGGAGGAACTAGCAGAGCCATTAGCAGAATTGTTTAGTGAGTCTCTGAGCACAGGAGAGGTCCCAGAAGACTGGAGAAGGGCTCATGTGATCCTCCACAAGAGTGGTAGCAGGGAGGAGGCGGGGAACTACAGACGGTCAGTCTTACCTCAGTAGTGGGCAAGATTATGGAGGCACTCCTTAAGGAAAGGATAGTGCAACACCTGGAATCCATAGGGGCACAGGATCCAAGACAGCATGGGTTTACAAAGGAAGGTCCTGTCAAACTAATCTCATAGATTTCTTTGACTGGGTAACCAGTGGTGGACCAAGGGGAGCAGTTGATGTCGCCTACCTTGACTTCAGCAAAGCTTTGACACTGTTCCATAGAAGATTGATAAAAGCTAGGTAGGCTGGGTGGGTCAGAAGTTGGTCAACTGGGTGGCAAACTGGTTGACTGGCAGAAAACAGAGAGTGGTAGTAAATGGTATACAGTCAGAAGAGATGCAAGTCACAAGTGGGTACCTCGAGGATCAGTCCTGGGGCCAGTCCTATTCAACATCTTCATTAGTGACCTCGCAGATGGACTAGAGGGTAAGGCTTGTCTGTTTGCAGATGACACCAAGATCTGCAACAGAGTAGATTATCCAGATGGGGTGGGCAGAATGAGAAGAGATCTGGATAAACTAGCAGAATGGTCAGAAGAGTGGCAACTGGGATTTAATGCAAAGAAGTGCAAATCATGCACATAGGGAAGAGAAACCCTGAAGCCACTTATAGGCTGGGAGGAGTTGCTAGCAGTCACAAAGGAAGAAAGAGACTGGGCATCATCATCACTGATGACCTAAAATCATCAAGCAGACCTCTAAAGCAGTAGGTAAGGCTAGGGGTGTTAGGGTGTATTAGTAGGGGTATACAAGTCGTAAGAGGGAGGTAATAATCCCTCTGTACAAGACATTAGTTAGGCCCCATCTGGAGTACTGCGTGCAGTATTGAGCCACACCTTCACAAGGACATTAACCAAATTGAGGCAGTCCAGAGAGGGCAACCAAAATGGTGCAGGGACTGCATCAGAAGACATATGAGGACAGATTAATGGAGCTCAATATGTATACCCTTGAGCAAAGGAGGGAGAGAGGTGATATGATCGAGACATTTAAACACCTTAAGGGCATAAACAAGGTGAAAGAGTCTAACATGTTTAAATATAAGAAAAATAGCAGGACAAGAGGACACAGCATGAGATTAGAGGGAGGCCGATTAAGGGGAATGTGAGGAAATTCTTTTCACAGAAAATTAGTAGATGCATGGAATGGCTTACACAGAAGTGGTGGCTATGAATACAGTGCAGGGCTTCAAACAGGCATGGGATAGGCATAAGGGAGCAATACAAATGACTATGAATAGATAGGTCACTGACAGAGCAAAGGCCGATGGCACATTTATAAGGTAGAAAAAGAAATGGGCAGACTGGATGGGCCTTGCGGTCCTTATCTGCCGTCAACTTCTATGTTTCTATGTTTCTATGTTCAAATTTTGTGGGTTGCATCAGGCTCATACTGAACAGAAGATATGGAAACTGCAACAGTGGTTCTCTTGGGCGTCAGTGTTCTATCTTACAGAAACCATTCCTTTATTGGCAGTAGACATCTTTCACAAACCTCAGGTGACCAATTTCTGTTGTGACAGACTCTCAAGTGATGCTTGATGGTCCTACCATAGTCACTCCAATATGCTTGGGAATACATATCCACATACAGTAATTCCATGTTGTTTTGGGGGCTTTATTTACACATACTGTGCCACATCCAGGAAAATAACATATGCGTGACCTACACAACATGCTGTCTTTCTCATAGAACACAATAAATGAATGCACTCATAACAAAATAAGTGTGCCCCCCAAAGCACATGCAAAATTTCAAATAAAAACACTTTTTTAATGATTGCATTATAAATATATTAAAAGGTTTCATGCTTATTTAAAGAAAAGGAACAGTTTAAATAATTTCCTCGGGGGCATTGGAGAATGATGAGGTTAACAGCCCAGTGAGATATTAAAGAGCTACTGTTGCCCCTTTCATTGTTAGGGCTCACAATTCTCTGTTACACATTTTTCAGATTGCCCAGTAGCTATTTCCAAACATCTTCCCATATTTCTTGTTTGCAACTTACAGCTGCACCCACACTCAGAGTCATTTAATTCTTAACGATTAATTCATTTTATTTTTAAGCTTTATCACCACATGCAAAAAGAGAATTTCAGAGGAGCCAAATGGTGGCGAACCACCACTCCTTACGTTTCACCCCCACCTGTTGGGGGCCTCATAAGAAGATGAGACATTGTGAAAGAGGCAAGTTATTTAAACTGCCTATAGCCAATGACTTGTTTGCAACATCCACACATCATTAAATATAGTATGCCTCTAAATACACCCAGCAGTGAAAAACCTTAAAAGTCCCAAAGTAATGGCTTCTTTAATTCAAAGTTGAAGCACACTCTTAACTTGCCCATGACCTTCCAGTTAGTCAGGAGGTAAATGCTCTAGGAGAGAACACATAAGATACCTTTAATACATAATTCTGTCCACAAAATCAATACGTTTTACTTTTTTTCTCATACTCAAATTCAAATTTGAGGGATGGGGAGGTAGTTCAGGAATCAGAATGCTTGTTTAAGGAGTAATGCTGTGCATCTCAATATTATCATATATACATCTGTACATAAACGTATAGGAGTAGAATGGGGGAGAGAGATAGTCACTAGTTCATGTGACAGTTCATAACATTCACCTCCTTTTTAAGAATTGTTTAACCTCAAATCTGCTGTTGAGACCTCTTTTTTTCAGGGCTCCCAGCTGGAAGATCCATTCTTGTTCCTTTTTATTAAACACATTTTCCAAGTCCCCTCCTCTGCCACTATAGCATGTACCACATGTGTGGTATTATGTGGGGACCTGTGTATGTGGGCTGCCATTGCATATTCAAGGATAACTTTATTTATTGCTTGTCGGTGTTCTTGTACCCTAAACCTGAATCTGCATTTTGTGTGGCCCAAATAGAAGGCACCACATGAGCAGTTGAGTAAATAAACTACTGCTTCAGTATTGCAGTCCACTGTAGAGTGTATTTTCTCCATTTTACCTGTCCTTTGGTTAAGGAATTCTGTACAGGGTTTTATTGTGTATAGTAGTTTTATTGTGATGCATACTCTGCACATCACATCTTTTTGTGCCATGTTTATTTCTGGGGACTACATGTTTGGGTTTACTTTGGTAGCTGCTAATTAAGCAGTCCTTTAAGTTTTTACCCCTTCTAAACAAATCTGTAGGGGTCTAGATAGGAAGGGTTGTAATTGCTGAACACCCCTCATCACATGCAGATTGCATTTAACAATCTCAATTACCTCTTTTGTACCCCCACCATAGGTAATAATAAACATTATGGATGAATCTGTCTTTTGTTTTTATAATTTTTGGATGACACATGCTTTCTCTATCCATAACATTCACCTCCTGTTCTACTTATCCCTAATGAACTGCATCACAGCCCCTCTCTAACAGATTTTCAGTCAGGTCCTCAATCCTTGTTTTTATACAAGTCTTGGCTGCCACAATTTCTTTTTACTCACATGAATTGTCCTTTAAGCAAATTCCTTATCACATCTGGGGTGGCAACTTTTGTTATGTAAAAAGCTGTTCCGATCAGACTCTTTTTTGAATAGGTCAGTACATAGTGAGTGGCTCCACGATGCCAGTTTGACAACCCTTTTGTGGACCAGCATCTTGCCAACAGGAATCATGTTGACCGCCAGTTGCATTCGTCATGATTACCCCCGACTTCAGGATTCTTAACTCAAGTTGGAGTTACTTCAGGAGGGGGTGCAAGACTGGGAGACAGTGTGCCCCTGTCTTGGGCACACCAACACAGCAACCTGTTGTCAAAGTGTCGCTTTTGCCAACAGGATTGTAGTTTGCTGTGTTGGTGTCACCTTAAGGGGCGCATACCATAGTGAGCCATCTTCCAACTTTAAAATGGTTAGATCTACAAAATTAACTGACTGTCTCTTTGCTGTAACTTTAAATTTCAACTGTTGATTGGTAATCTCTAGATATTCCACAAATTCAGATAACTCACCCTCAGAACCTTTCCAAATAATAAGCAGATCATCTATGTAGCGTTTCATACAAGTCAGTTTTATCATAGAACTTATTTACATCCTGATCAAACACAAAAGAATCCTCCCACTCCCCAAGATATATGTTAGCTAAACTTGGAGCAAGGGTTGCCCCCATTGCTGTACCCTTTGACTGTATGTGTATGTTTCTATCAAAGAGAGACTAAAGGAGCATAATATGTAAACCCTCGAGGAAAGGAGGGAGAGGGGGGACATGATAGAAATATTTAAGTACCTCAAGGGAATCAACAAAGTCCAAGAGGGTAGCATCTTTCAGAAAAAGAGATGTGTAAGAATAAGGGGCACAATTTAAAGATAGAGGGGGGACGGCTCAGGGGCAATGTGAGGAAGTATTTTTTCATGGAGAGGGTGGTGGATACATGGAACAGCCTTCCTGAGGAGGTTGTGGGGTCAAAAACGGTGGGGGAATTCAGGAATGCATGGGACAGACATAAAGCAATTCTAGTGAGGGATAGGAGGAAGTAGGCTGTCAGTTAACTAGGATCTGCAGCATATTCAGTAGGTAGGGAAATGGGCAGACTGGGTGGGCCAAGTGGTCCCTATCTGCTGTCAAAGTCTATGTTTCTATGTTTCTGTAAATTTTGTCTTCAAAAAGAAAGATGTTGATTTTGAGTACAGTTTCAGTCAAATTTGTCAGCATATTGATTTGTTGTTGTGCAAGGTTAATGTGTTTCAATAAGTGCTGCTCTATAGCCTGAATTCCCCACTCATATGGAATGTTAATGTATAACGATCCGCATCCATCATTACCAATAGCCAATTTTGGTCACAGTGTGTATCACTCAGGATTTCTGACACTTTGCTGGTGTCCCTTGAGTAACTCCAAATTCTAGGTATAATGGGTCTGAGGTAACTATCCACAAATTTGGAGAGAGGTTCTGTGATCCACCAAATACCTCAGTTGATTGGTCATCCCAGTGGGGTCACAGAATCTTTGTGGATTTTGGGGAGGGTGTAGAAAACTGGTTTAGTTGGGTTCTGTACTATAAGACAAAAAGAGTTTATTGGTGGAAATGAGGTCTTCCTGATGTAAATCTAATAAGTATGTTTGCATTTCATGTTTTATTTTGTAGGTGGAGTCATATGTGAGTAGTTCATAGAACTGTGTATCTGTCAGCTGCCTATAAGCCTCTTTGGTGTAGTTTTCCACACTCTGAATCACTATACTCTCAGTCTTATCTGCTGCCTTGATCACTAGATTTGTGTTGTCCTTCATTTCCTGTATTGCTCGTCTTTTTTGTTTGTTAAGATTGCAATAAGGTATGTTAGGCGGATTCTGGTACAGCTGATTTAGGTCAGTGATACAACAGTCCAGAAATGTTTCTATGCTAGGGTGGAGTGGGGGACAACATGTGGATTGTGGCCTAAATGGATTCACCTGCATTGGGGTTTGTGAGGCTGTACTACCATCTTCATTTGAACTGATGTCTGCACTAGTACGCCCCAGCTTTGGGGCCCTGGTTGGTTGTTACCCCACTATCTGTAATCTTGTCTGAAAAAAACACCTTCAGGTTCAATTTGCATGCAAATTTTTGTATGTCAACAAAAGCAGAAAACTCAGAATTTCTAAAAGTGGGTACAAAAGTGAGTCCCATAGAGAGTACCTCCCATATTTGTTTTTGTGCACTTTCTTAACCTTGCATGTTCTCTTAACTCTTACTGAGCTGCCTGTCAACATTCTTTTGCATGACCTTGTATTGACAAAACATGAGAAGCAAACAGATACTATCTGTCCAATGAGAAAATAGCCCACATTGGGAGACAGCAATAATTTTTTTTAACTAGCAGTATATATACAGAGCTGAAAAAAATACAATTAAGTGCTGGTCAGACCTTATGTCCTATGTAGGAGGAATTTTTTGGGAACTTAACTTGTGAAGATACTGAACACCAATGGTCCTAAGTACACTAACTCCAAACTAAAGTAACACTGACACTCTGCTAGTATTCCAGCAGACTTAGTATTGGTTACTTACAAAGCAATTTTTACAATTTTGTTTTTATTTCTTCATGATTTTTATTTCCTAATTGAGCATAAAGGCAACTTAACATGTGCAGTATGTTGATTGATAGGTATATTAGATGTGCTTGCTGCAGTCATGCTATGTAAGAGTTTTTTGACAGACAGGTGTTTGGATAGTGGTGATGCTTGGCTGCCGGTCCACATTTGCTTCCTTTAGGATTTCCTCAAGGATGTGTGTAAATCTCCTTCAATTTCCTATTTTTGTTTCTTATTGGTGATATTGGCCCCCATATTCAAAACGTTTATGACTAGAGTTGTCAGATTGCATTAGTGCAATCCTAAGTTTGCACCAGAATGTTATATTCAGCTGTTTGTACTGTGCCTGTTAGGAGCACTAGTGTACAACCTCAAAATTAATTTATACAATGCTGAAAAAGGGGAATGGTGATGTGAATATTCAGCACAGTGTGATATTTAAGCAATAAGGCACTGCAGGGTGTGTGTTATTGTGTAATAACATCACTCCTGGGGTGGGTTGAAGCACGAGGCGAAGCCAAGTGCTTCCACCACCTCAGGAGTAACGTTAATACACAGTAACCCACCACCTCTGATACATATTGCTATTATGCTAATGTTGTTATGCAAAATAAAAAAAATAAATGTTTTGAGTAGATTTTTAGTGTGGCAGTATATCTTTGTTTCTTAACAAAAGATGTGCAAAAGTATATCATCATCCATACAGTGATGTTATTGTGTAATAACATCACTGTCTCAGGCATACACTGACCAGTCAGAGTCCAGGATTCTTTCTTGCCATTGTATAATCAATAGTTTAACACTGTGCTAGGGGGATATAGCATGACTTAGTGCAGCACAAAATAAGGACTATTAAAGAAGGTTTTAAACCACAGCAAACTCCAGAGGCAAGGAGAGGCACTGCAGCACATAGACACTGGGAAACAAAATGGCACACATTGTGTACCTGATGCAGGCAGTCCAGGAGGATGAGGAGTGGGCCAATGCCCCCCACGTGCCCAAGCCTGGGCCCCCAAAGTGCTATGCTGCAAACAGAGATTGCCATCCATGAGTCACATTCGAAGTTCTTAGTGAGAAACAAATTGTGAGTCAGTACCAGCTCAACAGGTCCATGCTCACGTAGCTGTGACCAGCTCCAGAAAGACACCCACCACAGCTATGCAGTGTCTGTAGAGCTCAAGGTGACAGCAGCACTGTGTTTCCTGGCCACTGGAATGTTCCAGATACCAGTTGGTGACGCCACCGGTATCACACAGTCTGACACATCATACCTGTTGGGTCAGTTCCTAGATGCCCTTCTGGCACAGGCTGGTGAGTTCATTGCATTCCCAACCACACCAGCAGAACAAGCAACAACAAGGCAGCAATTCAGTTGAGTTGTGTACCTTCTGGTCATACTGGGTAACACTGACTGCACCCGTATTGGCTTCCATGCACTCAGAGGCAATGGGGTGGAGGCCTATGTGAAAAGAAAGGGCTTCTACTACAACAACTGTCAGATGGTGTGTGACACAACAGGCTGCATTATCAACATCCTGGCACAGTACCCTGGCAGTGCCCATGACGCCTTCATCTTGCATAATTCTATCCTGTGTCAGAGGTTTTAAGGTGAGGATATACTTAATGGGCACCTCATTGGTGAGTATACACCTAAGACCCCCCCCACCTGCCCAGCTGCCATTGATGTCACCGACCAATACCCTTAATCTACACAGGGGACAGTGCATATCCCCTGGATCCCTGGCACCTAACACCTGCCCTATACCCTGCATCCCATTCAGAGGACAGGTAAACTACAGCACACATCGCTACATATAATGTCCTCAATCAGGTCTTTGGCATTCTCAAGATGGAGTTCTATTGCCTTGCCCATTCTAGTGGTGCCCTACAATACATCCTTCAGAAGGCGTGTGCCATATTCCTTGCCTGTTGCATACTACACAACATGGCAATCGACCATGGGATAGACTTGCTGACACCAGAGGGAAACATTGCAGCAGATCCAGAGCCAGCAGAGGAGGGGATGCAGGCGCAGCTCAACAGGCATGACCCAGGTTGGCCAAGAGATCATGGAGTATAGAGGCTACCTCATCATAGACCTCTTTGAACTCAGACAGCAAGTACAGAACACATAGGAGATTGCATTGTTGTAAAAGAATGTATTCAAAAATTATAACAGGCAAGACATAACAGGGATCAACAGAAATAACAAGCCATCATGGTGGGGGAGGGGAAAAGGGGAATGTAAAAAAATAGCAGGTCATTTGGGGGGAAGTGTAAAAGGGGATGAAAACAAATAGCAAACCTTCCAGGCAGGGGATATAAAGGGAGATGACAACAAATATCAAGCCATCTAGGCAGGGGGTCATAAACTGGGATGAAAACAAACAGAAAGCCATCTGGGTGGGGGGTATAAAGGGCATGAAAATAAATAGAAAGCCATCCAGACAGGGAATAATAGGGATGAAATAAAATATCATACCATCCAGGTGGGGAGGGGGTTATAAAGGGGGTGAAAATAAATAGCAGGCCATCCAGGCAGGGGTTATGAAGAAAATGAAATAAAATATCAAAATATCTGGGTGGGGGATAAAGGGGATGAAAATAAAAAGCAGGCCATCTAGGCAGGAGAGTATAAAGGGGATGAAATAAAATATCAAACCATCTGGGTGGGGGTTACAAAGGGGGATGAAAATAAATAGCAAGCCATCCAGGTGAGGTAGGGCTATAATTGTTATATAAAGAGCACGCCAACCAAAGGGGGGCATAAGGGGGATGAACAAAATAACAGGACATCCAGGTGGGAGGCAAGATTATTGTGACAGGGGGAAGGAGGTGACACATTAGGGTTAGGGCTGGGGGGACTCAGGCATCCTAGGTGGGATCAGTACTACTGCCATGGACACGGACATTGTATAAGTGCTATATTTGAAAGGGTACCAGGGAGTCATCATCCACTCAATAGGGGACAGGTGTGGGGATGGTGTGAACCACACACAGCCGCACAGGGTACTGACCCCTCTGGCGAGCAGGCCAAAGCCAGGAATGGGTAGCATTGTGCTGACATGTGTCAGCAGGCATGGTGTCCTGGGTGTACTGGGCATCCAGCTGCCCACACTGTGAGGTAGGTGTAAAACCGAGGTATCTGCATTTGGCAGACATTTCTCCCACTGAAATGACCAGTGCTGCATCCATCACCTGTGTTGCTAGAGACCATGGTTGCAGCCTCCAGCACAGCAGAGGACACCCTACCCAAGCTAGCTGCAAGGGACTGCTCCAGTCTCCTGAAGTGGGCATTCATGCTGGCAGACAGGGATTGCTGCAGTCTACCCATGGCTGCCATGTGCTCGCATGGTGACCCTCTGCATGCTGCTCATAGTCCTGAAGCATGTGGTGTATGCCACCTTTTTCAGCCTGCACGCCCTCCTGTGCCCCCGTGGAAGAGTGCAGCAGTTGCCTGTTGGCTGTCTCCTGCTGCTGGCATGAACTGTCCCAGGGGACAAGGACAGGCTGCACCCTGGCCCATTGTGTATGCTGGGGTTGCATCATGGTCAGTGCTGCACTAGGTTCCTGGGTCCTGGGTAGCCCAACAGTGGCTTCACTGGTGGGATTTGCCTGTAAAGGCAGGGCAGTGGCCATACTGGGGCCAGGTCATGGGGAGGCAGGGCAGCAGCCATGATGAGGGCAGGGTCCTGGGGTGACACAGCAGTGGCTGTGTCAGGGGCAGTGGTTGGGGGTGGCATGGTGATGGCCATGCCAGATGGGTGGCTGGGCCCCATCAGTAGGGGGCCCAGCAGATATGGGCAACCTTTCCTTGTCTAAGCTGGACCTTCTCTCCTCCACTCCTATACATAGATCTCATCATAGTTATCTGCCTCCTACCTGCTGGAGTCAGTGCAAGCCTCATCATCAGTACCAGATTTACAATGGCGCCAATAGCACCGTGGTGCCAGGGCTCACACTCTAGAGAGAGCACTCCCATTGGGGCATCATCACCAAGGTCTCTTTTTTCTGTGCTTCCCTTTATACAACCAGAAATGTGGAATTGGGATAGGCTGCTGGAATTTTAAATTTTCCAACGGCGCTCCATGGAAATCACACTGCCAACAGTAAAGTACATGATTGCAGCCCTTTAAAAGGTGGTGTGAAGTCAGGCACTTTTCCCTTTAACTGAATCCAGAGAAGGACTCCTCCCTCCCCCCACTGCCTGAGAGATGCCAATCCATGCTGCCTAAGGTCACCAAACCATGTTGCTCGACCAAGTTATGATCCCACCTGCCTGCTTGCACACCCACCACCAACTGGAAATCTGTCCACTGCTTTTAAGGCCAGGGAAAAATCACTTTATTGTTTCCAAAAAAACCCTGGCTTACGCAAAGAACACCACCTGGAACACTACAGGGGCACCGTGCACTAGGTGGAACTGCCGAAAATGCAGCCAGCAATCCGACTCCTATCAAAACATATTCAGGTATGAAGGTTTTCTTAAAATGGCATTTTGTAAACAAATCCCTCAGATGTCCAGCCCAGGGAATTGGACATTAAGGTAAAAAGAAATGAATATGCCCCTTTTCTATGATTTGCTGCTTCTGCCGCATGGGAGCTGCTTATTGTCATAATTTTATGGGATTTGTTTTGTTTAGGACAGTTCTATAAAAAAAAATAGACTACTGATACTCCAAAGCTGTTTATCTGAATATAACTGACCACCACAATTGCAAAATAAACAGGTGAAAAATGCATAGGGATGTCGTGGAACAGGCTGCCTAGTTGAGTCTGTGTGGAAATAGCCCCACCGGCCTCTCACCGGGGGGGGCCGATTGCCGACGGCCCCCAAGAGGGTGGGGCAAGGAGGGCCGCCCACCAACAAGGAGGAGGTGGCCCCCCCCGAGCAAAGAGCCCAATCTGAGGATATCCTCGGAGAGGGCTGGACCAGACCCTCCCTACATGGAGGGGCACAGCAGGTCCTCTTAAGGAGCTGTCCCAGGGGATCTTGCCCTCCTGGAACAGCTCCTCAGCAAGAAATGTTTTATTTTTTTTTATTTTTTTCGCTCCGTGTCAGTTTTTTCGTTGCTGTTTTCTTTCTTTTGTGCCGCCGGTTTTTTCGTTTTGCTCTCCCGGGCAAGTCGCGCTTTCGCGGACCAGGAGGTAAGTGTTTTTTGTTTTTGACTGGTTCGGGTTTCTCCGGGGGTGCCGGCCGGGCTGGCGGGGGGTTGTTGGTGGGTCCTTCTCCACGCCTGTCTGCTGTCCCTTTTTTCCTGTGGTGTGCCCACCCCTCATCCCCATCCTTTGTTGGCCCTTGGCCTTTTGGAGCAATTGTTTTTGGGACCTGCATCCCAGAGGATTGAGTCCCCCCGGAGTGCTTTTCCCAGGTTCTTGCTCCGTGTTTTTTCCGATCTGGCGGCTTCCTGTCCTTGCGGTGGTCTGGTTTCCTTCCCTCCTGCCGCGTGGCGTCTCGTCACTCATTGCTCCTTCAGCCCTGGGTGTATCTTTTCAGAGCCCCTTGCTGGGGGCACTTCCCTCTCTCTGCAGCCTGCCCCTTGTTCCCCATAGTTATGTTTAAAAAAAAAAACGCTGGTTCTAGTGCCCCGGTGTAGGTTGTAACGTGGAGGTTTGCTGGTCGTGGCGAGTGTGCAAGTGCCTCACCGGTAGATGGTCCCTTTCTCTGCCTTGTGTTGGAGGTGGAGGGGCACTGGGTATTGTGGAGTCGCGCCCAGACCGCGGGTCCCGGCATGTGCAGGCCATGAGTGTGTTGTCGGTTGCGGTAGTCTGTTATGGGTGGTGCATTTGGGGGGGAGAAGGGTGTGAGTGACCATGTGCAGTCGCGGTGCTTATCCCGTTGCCTTTTGTTGCGCTGTGGGAGGAGCTTTCTTCCTCTCCCACATTGTCCGGTCCGTGGCCAGCGTTGGGATGGGAGTGTTGCTGTCTTTTGGCTTTGCTCGTCGAGTGCCGTTTTAGATTGATGTATATAGGTATTATCGTTTTCATTGCGTCTCCCTTGCTGTTGTTGGGGGGCGGGTCCTCCCTTGCCTTTCTCTCTGGTGTCCACACCTTCCAGGCGGGTCCGCCGGCACTGGACAGGGGCTGTTGGCTTTGCTTGTCGGATGGTGTTTTGCATTGCTGCTGCAAGAGTTCTGTATTGATTGGATAGGGATGCGGAGGGAGGCGTGCACGTGTTCAGTGTGTCTCCGTTGCTTTTTGGGCGTCTCGCCTCTCCCACACCCTACAGGTCCATGGTGGGCAGCAGTGAATGGGAGTTTGCCTGTTGGGTACTTTTTGAACTGTATATCTCTGGATTTAGAGATTTTTCACAAAGTCAGAGTGGGTTTTGCTCAATGGAAGGGGAGTATTCCGCCGGGACTGCCCGGGAGGTTTTCGCCAGGCCATGTGCCAGCTGGTAGAGGCGCCATTCAGAGGCAAGCAGGTCGGTTAGTTCTTTTGAATGTGTTATGGGGAATCGGGCTAGGAAAATTAACATTTGTACTAAATTACCCCCCGAAGTTTGGTGTTGGGCGTGGATGTGAGTGACAGTTTAGAACGGCACAGTTTTCCGCCCCACACCATCCCATCCAACCCCACGTACTGCCGGATTCTTTTCTCATCGATGCAGTGCCCTTGATTCCTGGGCTTTGCTCTGAATTGGTAGACTTTACTTGTTTAGCAGGCGTATTGGGGCATATCGTCGGCCGATCACGATAACCACGGATAAGCTCAGCCCTGTTTAGAATGTAGCCCCACCGGCCTATTGGGCCAGCCCTTTGCTCTAGCCATGTCACCCCTTCTGCCAGGCTTTTAATTTTCGATTCAGATTTGCGAGTTTCAGCCGGTGGAGTCTGGCCCACTGGCGTCTCCACAATATCCGAGGGGCAAGCTGGTTTGCCATCCATCTCTCTCGGCAGAAAGGATCCATGTTTCCATACCATTCCAGTTTTTGCGCGCTTCAAGAGAATAAGGCAGGTGTGTGTGTGTATATATCTGTGTGTGTGTGTGTGTGTGTGTGTGTGTGTGTGTATATATGTATATTATATATATATATATAAAAAAAATTTATGGATCTACTCCTAATTCCAATGGCATCATACAAGAGGACAATTTTATTCAGTTTCCAGAAAGTAGTTTGTTTTCATATTGCATTACTGCTCCGTTACTGTATCCGAAGGTGCGTGATTTTTTTTTTTCTCCTGCTCCCTGTAAAACTAAAACCATCTTGTAATGTTGAAAAGGACACACTTGAACACCAAAAACATCTCATGGTCGGAGTAAATTATGTTCAGAAAATAGGTTACTGTTTTGGAAACTTAATGAGAATTCTTGGTCGTCTAGACTGTTTTTCTGCACAACTGCGGAATTTATCCCCAGTCCCTTTCAACATGAATTTGGTTCTAAAGGGATCCTCTAAAAGAGAGATGTTAACTGTTTACTAATAAGGGGCTGGGGTACAGCAACAAGATAGGCTAGTGAAAATACAGACTGACTAGGATAGGGCACTCAGTTAAGAGGATATAGGGTTAGAATGTTAACATATAAAAGGCAAGAAAAAGGTGTGATAACTAACGTTTTGTCTCATAAGGTATCTCTTAGCTGAACACTGCTTTGCCCTTAATATCAATAGCCAAAATGTCCGAATCGTAGAATAACCAGTTTCTGGACAACCAGGCCCCCAAATCTCACGCAGGCGCAGGGCACGGTCAAGACCTTATGGTGCCGGAAGCCAGACACAATATGTAGTACAGGCTATCCCAGTGCAAGTGCAAGACCAAGCCTTCCGCGAGGCCCTGCAATGCCTTAAGGACGTTGGGGATCTGATTGGCTGTCAACCATGTCCAGGTTGGAACCAGAAATACTAGTAGCCCGTCAAGACGGGCAACAGAAAAAGGTGGCAGACCCTCCTAACATTCCAGAACACAGGCCGCAGGAACCAGTGGAAGATGAGGGTCGGTAGCCTAGGCGTAGCCAGCCATCGGCCCAATGGTTGGAATCCATGGCTCAGAAAAAATCTGTTGCTAAAAAGGGGCAGGGCAGGCAAAGTAAGCGTAAGTCTTCACCAGTGGCAGAGGCTGGAAAAAAGCGGACGGAGAAAAAACGGAACAGAGCGGAGGGGAATGCATCTAGGTCCCAACCAAGAGAGGAGAACGAAGAGGTGGAACAAGTAACGGTGGCCCAGCCACAGAGGGTGAGTATGAGGGAGATCAGGCCAGTGATATATCAATAGATTTAGTGTGGTCTGAATCTGATAGTGAGGGAGAACAATAAAGTGACAGCATAGAAAGGCTGCCATTGGAATCGACAACAGAGGAAGCAAGGCATAAGAAAGGGATAAAGAACCTTGAGGACATGGTCAAGGCCAAAAAGATAAGACAACGTAAACGGAAGAGGGCAGGGTGCAGGGGGGACAGGATTGGAGGACGTGGCCAAAAAACAGTCGGTAAGGAATCACTAGGAAGAAAAAGGGGTCAAAAGGTAAGCAACCAGTCAGGACACCAGGGGGCTCCAGGGTTCAATCCCAGGCCAGTGATACCAGGGCATCAAACATGGCAACATGACCCCTTCATGTGGCCATTTATGTATGGGGCACCAGGCAATATGCCCATCACTTGGCCAGCAGTGACCCCTTGGGGCCCCTTACCTCCCGGTTTCACAACAACCCTGCAGGGTGGAATGCCCCCCACCATTGTGGGGCCTCAGGCATTTCCAGCTAATGAACCTGGTGAGGGTACCTCCCTGGGCACAGTGGGGGCTGCTGGGTCAAGAGAGGATTATGGCTTAGGGACACACCACTGGACCGAATCTGCAATGACAGGAACTGATGCAGCTCAGGTAAGTCACAAAGGAAGCGTACAACAGAACACCATGGTGTTTGAGCCTCGTTTGAGCCAGCCTCACTCCATTTTCTCCCAAAGCGATAGGGGAGAAGGGGGTAATGCACAAAGGCCAGCGGTTCAGGTATGGACAGGGGCTGGGCCTCCCACATTACAACCCCTCCCAACTAACAAGGAAAACAGGACACCGAGCTCACAAGATCAAGAGACTGTAGCCTCTAGAATGGATAACACTCCAAATACTGCAATGGGGGATAAGTCAACCAGCGCAGTATCGGGATCCCCAGAGTGTTGGGCATATGCTGGGGTGGAAGACCCATTGGGGGATCACTTATCCGACACTGTCCGGGATAAAATCTGGAAAGGGGAATTCATAGACATGTTCTCATTATTGCATAGGGAAATCCCGGAGGTGAGCGACGAGAAAGGGTATAAACAAGAGAGGCCACGGCAAACAAAGGTACCTTTCACATTTGAGAATTGGGCAGCCGCCTTTGACATATTTATGTCAGTTTATGGGATGAAGCACCCTGATAAACTAATTGCTCTTTTAAAATACAGGGATACCATCAAATTTGCATATCTCTCATTTGATGGATATGCATGGTTAAAATACGATGGGCAGTTTCATCTAAAACTATCTAGGCAACCGAATCTCAAATGGGAAAACACACACATAGACCTGTGGGTTCGCTATATGACACGTGGCCGGCCTAACGTTATGACATATACAGACAGTGGTCATGTTATTGCAAGGCAAAAGGGTGGAGAACACTGGAAAGAGCAGAGGAGAGGGGCAGGGAGGAAGGCCTGTTACGACTACAATAAAGGAAAATGTTTTCCTTCCTTTTGTAAGCACGGGCATATCTGCAAGTCATGCGGAGGAGAGCACAGGTTCTCTGACTGTACACGACAACCCTCCAAAACATCAAACATCGAGGGAGCAAGCAGTGAAAAAGGAAAGGGGTCTGGGAAATTTGGCTAACTCACCAGTACGTTTAGACCGGATGGCCCCCTGGCTCGACTGCTACCCACATAAATCAGCAGCAAAATATAAACATGACGGTTTCAAGTATGGTTTAGGATACCATACAAGGGGCCAAGGGTAGAAACCACAGCACAATCTCAAGTCTGCAATTTTGCTTCCCAACATCCTGGAGAGGAAAATTGCCAAGGAATTGGAGGCAGGCAGGTGGCGGACCATTTGATTACCCCCCAGTGCACAACCTCAGAGTATCCCCATTGGGGCTGGTTCCCAAGAAAGAAGCGGGGGAATACAGGCTCATTCATCACCTGTCCTACCCGAAAGGCAATTCAGTAAATGACTTCATCAACCCGGAGGATTGCACAGTGCAATACACAACGTTTGATGTGGCTCTGCGCCACATACAACAGCTAGGCTGAGGGGCAATGATGGCAAAGAGCGACATCAAATCCGCTTTCCGTCTGCTTCCAGTACATCCAAGTGACTATGATTTACTGGGTTTCAAAGTGGGAGGTCGATGGTACATGGACAAAGCTATGCCTATGGGATGCTCCGTCAGCTGCTCAGCCTTCGAAGCATTCTCAACCTTTTTGGAGTGGGCCACCAGAGAACACACAAAAAAACATACATGTTCACTTGGGAACTCACAGCAGCAGGTTGATTGGACAGAGCTCTGGGTTTATATTCTGTTTTTAACTGAAATATTGGAATAGTTTGTAAGTGAAATTAGCTCTATGTGGTAAAAATTATTACCCTGAATTAGAACTGTTACTTGGCTGTGATATTGTAACTTTTTGAGGTTTGGGGACAGTTGTTTGTCAGGGTTAATTAGAGGGAAATTTAAATGTGTTGTTTGCCTGGTGTTTGGGAAGGGACATTAGCTGCAATTACCTTGTCTTTAAACAGGAATTACCCTGGCCTCCATTGTTCACTTGGGAACTCACAGCAGCAGGTTGGTTGGACAGAGCTCTGAGTTTATATTCTGTTTTAACTGAAATATTGGAATAGTTTGTAAGTGAAATTAGCTCTATGTGGTAAAATTATTACCCTGAATTAGAACTGTTACTTGGCTGTGATATTGTAACTTTTGAGGTTTGGGGACAGTTTTTTTGTCAGGGTTAATTAGAGGAAATTTAAATGTGTTGTTTGCCTGGTGTTTGGTAAGAGCCTCCCACCCACCCTGTTTTGTAGGCTCTTAAATACTGAAAACCACTGGGGTTGGGATTGAAAGGCTGAGTATTTCTGTTTTAGGACTGAAATTTGAAGCAACAGCAGCTGGTGGGCCTGTGACATCATACGGTACCTGATGTCTGCTTACACACACTGTTAGTGGGACCGAACACACACTGGACTGTATGTGTTTGTGAGACTTTGGAACTTTATTGGTGGGGTTGAATCGGTTTGTAAATAACTACAGTCAGTATAGAGAGAAACTGTATTCCAGGGGAAAGGGACTGAGAAAGGGGTGTGCCATTATAAACAGAGGGGGATAAACAGGGTGGCCATATTCCACCATGGCAGGCATCTTTGGAAGGGTTGTAGGCTGTACAGGCTGTGGGATGGCAATAATTCTAAATTGGGCCTGGAGAGAGGGAGGCTGCCCACTCTGTAGACAGTTATCTTGTATCAGGAGTGAGGTATATTGGTTAAGGAGTAAGCTGGGGAGCTGGGGGGGTGTCCAAGGATAAGGGGTGTAGATATGGGCAGCAGAAGGGTGGGGCTGAGGGGAGGCTGGGGCAAAGCTCTGAAATTACAGGACATTATGTTACAGCAAGCAGGAGGGGGGATATTAGGGACAGAGGACCCTTAGATAGGGAAGTTGATGCTAAGGGGAAAGCGTACGGGGTGAACATTCTGAATACAAAGATAGTGGAGGGGGAAGAGTCAGGAGGGGCTGTTGTGCAGAAGCCTAAAGCAGCAGACTGTGGGAAGGGAGCTCCTAAGGTGAACAGAGCAAGAGGGGAAGAAGAGGGGCAGTTTAGAGGTGCAGTCAGGGGAATCTCGGGTTACTTGATGGAGGCTGACATAGAGTGTCGCAATAAATTTGAGCTACTAAGCAACCTAGAGGGGGAGGAAGGGGTTGGTGGAAATGAGAAAACTTATACAGAGGCCGGGGGGAGGGAGTCTGATACCCATAGGGCATCACAGACCGGCAATGGAAAGGATAGAAATAGTCCCAGAGGGAGAAGGGGAAACATATATGTTAAGCAAATGGGGGAGATGCAACATATTCCAGACATGAGAGAGGAGAGCATGATTGGAAGAAACTGGGAGACAAGGAGGTGGAGAGGGCCCCCTTTCAGCAGGGGGTCAGTACCAAGGATGGGGCCCTAGCTAAGGGGACCCACAGAGCCTCTGGAGGCAGGGGTACTATTACAAGGGGAGGATGGCGTGGGGGAAGGAGAAACCATCAGGGCCAGGATAAATGGTTCAGTAGAGAGGGTTAAAGGGACACCAATTCAGAGGAGTTTGAGTTAAGTGGGCAAAATAGCAAGGGAGGCAGAAAGGGAGGGTGACAAGGGGTCTCTAGTAAGGCAGGAAGACTCCACGAAGTGAGATCATGAATAAAGGGGGAAGGGGGCTGAGAGGGCATAGTGGAGCTAGCCATAAGGATGATGGCGGTGTTAAGGTTCTGTTATTGGGAGACCTCGATGATTAGGGTATCCAGTGGGAGGACAGGGGTGGATGCCATAGCCAGGTGAAGGTAGTGTGTATCCCTGGGCTGACACTGCACAGAGCAAAAGTTCATGGTGTATGAAATGGTTAGGGATTGTGGAGGGAAACCGGATTTCCTGGTGCATTTGGGAACTAATGATCTAGAGAGAAACAGCATTTTGGAAATCCAAGCAAGGTTCCAAGAACTTGCCAGAGTCTGTCGGGATAATGGATGCAACATTTCCTTTTCGGAGATATTGCCAGTACCAAAGGCCTCAGTGGAGAAAAAAATGAAGCTCACAGAGGTTAATGACTGGCTCAGGAAGTGGGGTGAAGGGAGTGGGTTGGGGTGTTAGGAACTGGAATGGAGTTTGGAGGATAAGGACTATATGCCAAGGACAGGTTTCATCTTGCCCCATTAGGGAAGGAAGTCCTTAAACAGGGGATGGCTGACTATATACAAGAAAGGTGGGGTTTAAACTTGTGAGGGGAAGGGATAAGGAGGGCTGACCAGACCCTCTCCTCCAGATGAGGAGTAGCCTTCACGCTCAAGGGGAAGGGTAAACAGATTGGGGATGGAGGTTTCAGGAGGAGCAGAGGGAGGATGGAGTATAAAGGAATCTGGGTGGGGTTCGACAAAAGAATCAGGGATAAGGGTGGGAGTTGGTGTTAGTAAATGCCAGGAGCTTGGGAAACAAGTTGCCAGAGTTCCAGGCCATGCTGTTCGGGGGGTGGATGTGTGGCGGTGTCAGGAAACGTAGACCAACAAAACCATGACTGGGACCTAAACGTACGGGAGTACACTATGCTCAGGAAGGATAGAAAGGAGGCAGAGGGTGGAGTGGCTATGTTCATTAGAGATGACATAGAAATTGCTAGGTAGAAGAGGCAGAGGAAACTTGGAGGTCTTATGGGTCACTACGATCCTCAGCAGGAAATAAGGTCAAGCTGGGTGTAGCATATAGGCCCCCGGGATGAGTGAGGTCTAGAGGATGGTTTGCTGGACAACATCATTGCCCAGTGTGGACCAAAAGGGGAAGGAGTGGTGTTGATGGGGAACCTTAATATGCCAGGTACAAACTGGGGAACCATGTCCTCTAAGGTGGCCAAGGAGCAGAGGCTGCTGGATGGCTTCAGGATGTTTTCTTAACACAGCATGTGATGGAGCCCACAAGGAGGGGCATGTCCTGGATGTGGTTCTGGCAGATGGGATCTGGTAGGGACATGGTTGTACAAGACCCCCTGACTGGGATCGACCACAATACTGTCTGGTTTCAACTAAGCATGGGGGAAGGGGGGTGAGATCTAGGACACTGGCAGTGGACTTCAGGGGGGCAGACTTCAAGGGCATGGGAAATATTCTCAAGGTTCACTTGATGGGGATTACCTCAATGACAAGTGTGGAAAGGAGATGGGAGGTCATAAAACCGGGACTTCATGAGGCAGTCAGGGTCTGCACTAAGTTGAAACGTAAGGGAGCAAGGTCACATAAACCATGCTGGTGGTCCAGTGAGGTACAGGTAGCAGTCAGAGAAAAGAAGGCGGCCTACAAAAAATATAAAACAACAAGAGGGGATAGGGATAAGGAAATGTACCAGCTTGCATCTAGAAAAGTCACCCGTGTGATGAGGGGAGCAAAGTCCAGTAAAGAGCAGCGGCTGGCACAGGGGATACATGGAGGGGAAAAGGGGTTCTTCCGGTACATTGGGGAGCAGAGAAAAACTAAGGGCCATCTCAGCAGATTGAGATCAGAAGGAGGGTGGGTGGAAGAGGCGAGGGACCAGGCAGAGGTATTTAACAAGTACTTTGCCTCTGTGTTCACTAGGAAGGGGGATGGGATATCTACAAAGCAAGGCATGAAGGGGATAGAAACATCAGTAAGTGGGATCAGGGGAGCAACAAAAATGGAGCAAGAGGGAGAGAGAGGTACCCCAGGGGTGTCACATCTGGGTAAAGATAAAAAGGCCAGTAAGGTGGAGGGGACGGATGATGCTATCTCCGCCAAAAAGGTGTGGTTAGCCCTCAAGGCCATAAAGAAAGAAAAATCTCCTGGGCCGGATGGCATTCATCCGAGAGTACTATGGGAATTGGCGGACATACTGGCTGCACCCCTGGCGGAGCTTTTCAGCAGGTCACTTGAGACAGAGAGGGTACCTAGGGATTGGCGAGAGGCACATGTGGTACCAATCCATAAAGGGGGGTCGAGGGAAGTACCAGGTAACTATAGACCCATCAGTTTGACCTCGGTTGTGGGAAAATTAATGGAGAGTATACTAAAGGAATGATTGGGGTGTACTTGGAGGAGGTGGGAGGTCTGGATGAATCGGCAACATGGGTTTGTGCCGGTAGATCATGTCAAACCAACCTTGTGGAGTTCTATGAATGGGTAACATCAGAACTGGACAGGGGTAAGCCTGTGGATGTATTATTCTTGGACTTCAACAGGCGTTTGACTCTGTCCCCACAATGGTCTGGTGGAAAAACTGATGGGGTTAGGAGTAGGCCCTTGATGGTCAGATGGATTGAAAACTGGCTAGCTGGACGCACTCAGAGAGTAGTGGTCTGTGGGGAGCTCTCGAACCCTAGAGAGGTTGGTAGTGGGGTACCGAGGGCTCGGTCCTGGGTCCGATCCTGTTTAATGCATACATATCGACATCAGGAGGTATAGGTGTGAAATGAGTCTCTTATGGATGACTCCAAGATGGGAGCAGTAGTTGAGGGAAGGTTGGCCCTGCAAGGGGACCCAGACACCCTGGAAAGCTGTGCTCACACATGGAAACTAAATTTCAATATCACCAAGTGCAAGGTGTTGCATCTGGCCGGGAAACCTAAACACAGGTACACCCTGGGAGGGAGGCGCTGGAGGCCTCAATAGGGAAAAAGACCTAGGGGTCATGGTGGATGCATGTATGAATAACTCTGAGCAGTGCAGAGAGCGCTAGCAAGGCAAACAGGATGTTGGGATGCATCGAAGGGGGATCACCTCTAGGAGCAAGGAAGTGATTCTGCCGCTGTACAATGGACTGGTTAGACCACACCTTGAGTACTGTGTACAGTACTGGAGACCACACTTAAGAGGGACATACAGCTCCTAGAGAGGTACAGAGGAGGTAACAAAGATGATCACATGAGGGCTAGGGTTTGACGTATGAGACAGACTTAAGGAGCTCTGCCTGTTTTCACTGGAGGAGAGGAGAGACAGGGGACATGATTGAGGTCTTCAAGTACCTCAAGGAATACATAGGTAAACATGGAGGGATCTTTAGACTAAAGCAGGAGGCATCACCAGAGGGCATGGTTTGAATTTGGAAGGTGGAAGGTAAGGGGAAAAGGAGGAGGTTTTCACTGAGCGGGTGGTGGACCCTTGGAATGCACTGCCTGGTGAGCTAGTTCAGAGATCCACAGTGGAGGGCTTCAAGAGAGGATGGGACAGACACAGAAAGTGGATGTATCAGATGATGTCCTGTCCTGTCCCAGGGGGTTGGGGATGGATGATACGGGTTTCTGGAGCACAAGGGATGGGAGGGTCTCGGCACCCAACTAAGGATCTAAAGTTTGAGCAGACTCGATAGACCGTAAGGCCTAATCTGCTGGCAAATAGTATGTTAGTATGTTAGTATGTTAGTCCATTATCTCGACAATTTCCTATTTATGGGTCCCAAGCGGGGGACCACATGTGGGGAGATGCTGCAAGGCTTCACCTCACTGATGGGGTATTATGGTGTCCCGCTCGCCGGGGAAAAAACTGAGGGCCCGGCTACCTGTCTCTCATACCTGGGCATAGAAATAGACTCCGAGGCTATGGTTTCCTGGCTACCGCAAGACAAGGTGGCACTGTTGAGAAAAATGTTGGGTGAGATGGGAAAAGTTAAGGAAGGGTGACCCTACAACAGCTACAATCTGTTATAGGCCACTTGAATTTTGCATGCCGTACAATTCGCCCAGGCAGGCCATTCCTTAGGCGGATGGCGTCAGCCACAGGGGGGGCTCTAAAACCATATCATCACATCAGACTAACGCAGGGTATAAAAGCTGACCTACAGGTTTGGGAACTCTTCTTAGAAGATTTCAATGGCATCACCATCTGGCAGACACCAGCAGACCAATTTTTGGACCTGCACATGGTGACCGATGCTTCAGGAGGCATTGGTTTTGGGGCATTCTGGCAGAGAGCATGGTTTGCGGGACACTGGCCACAGGAGTGGGTGTTGAAGGGACTCACAAAGAATATCACCCTTCTGGAACTGTTCCCTATCATGGTAGCCATAAGGGTGTGGGGACACAAACTTCAGAATAAGAAAGTGCTGTTTCACACAGACAACAGGGCAGTAGTGGACATATTGAACTCGCAGACATCTCATTCGGAAGAGGTGATGAAGGTCTTGTGGGTCTTTGTGTTGTGCTGCTGACGGTACAACATCTCTTTTAAGGCATGTCATTTGCCAGGAAAAGAAAATGTTATAGCTGATGCCCTGTCTCGATTTCAGCTCGAGCACTTCAGGCAGTTAACCCCGTGGGCGGACCAGTTCCCCACAAAAATACCGGAAGCAGTCTGGAGACTTGGGAACCAAGATTGCAACAACTGGTACAACTCGCTGTGGTCCCCCTGACATGGAGGAAGTATGTAGGTAGCTATGAATCTTTCCAGCATTTTTGTGGTCATGAGGTAAGCGTGGAACTACACAATACCCAGAGACAAGTTCAAAGCTACATCCTACACTTGGAAAGCCAGGGAAAATCCCAGCAGCTATATGCCTCAACTAGCAGGCATTGCCTTTCTTCGAATCTGAGGTTTCCCCGACCAACCAACAATTTCATTACAAAGAAAATGGTGCAGGGCATGTCTAGACTCAGAGGAAAAAGGTGGACACAAGGAAGCCCATAGGATTACCTGAATTGTCCAACCTCCTGAAAGCACTGGCGGTCACTTGCAGCTCTGCTATGAAACCAAGCTTTCAAGGCCCTATCACATGTGCATTTTTGGTGCCTTCCGGGTGTCTGAGTTGGTACCACAGTCCAACTCACCGAGTCAGAACACCAATCTCCAGTGGAGTGATTTCGTCATCTGGCAGGATAGACTGTGTCTTCAGCTACGAAAATCAAAAACAAACCAGTGCGGCCCCCCTGCTATTATTACACTGTTTAAGGCCCCACCAGGGAATATTTGCCCATGGCTGGCAATGAAGGAGTATGTGGCAGGTCGTCCAACAGGAACAGGGCATTTGTTTGTGCATGGGAACGGGAAAGCTGTTACAAGGCGACAGTTCACGGCTGTCCTAAGAAAAGGTTTATGGATGGCGGGGAAAAACCCAACCTCATACAACACCCATTCATTCTGAATTGGAGCAGCCACCGAGGCAGCCAGGTGTGGGTTAAAAGAGGAGCAGATAAAAGGGGTCGGCAGGTGGGCTTCAAAAGCATACATGGGGTACATTAGGCCTCAGCAGAACCCAACAGGAAGTGACATTGCAGAACCCAGCACAAGTGGCAATTGAAGTACAGATTGGGAGATTACTCACATGTTTCTATCTTTGTATTGCAGGCACGTCTACAGCAACCCCTCAGATATGGATTGTGGGTCATTCGCACGTAAGGGAGGCATACACGAGGGCGAAAAAACGGCCTTACACCAGACAGCTGGGCATCCCAAGGAGTCAAGCTGTGATAAAATGGGCAGAAAAAGGTGGGATGAAGTGGGGGGCATTATGCAGAACTATTGTTACATTGGGTCTACATAGACAACCACCGGTAGCGCTGGTTATCCACCTGGGAGGGAATGACTTGGTCACCCTAGGGGTACCGAGATTAATTGGGGATATTAAGAGGGGTTTGTCCCACTTAAAACAGATGTTGTCTCACACCATTCTAGCATGGACTAGAATAATACCACGCCAGCAGTGGCGTGGGGAGCAAAAGACAGGGGCCATGGACAAGGCTCGGAGGTCTGTGAATAGGGAGGTGTCCCATTTCGCGGCTTCAATGGGAGTGGAGGTAATCAGGCATTTCCTGATCACGAAATCTGATAAGGGCCTATATAGCCGGGATGGGGTTCATTTATCTGATATTGGGAATGACATCTTCAACAATATGCTCAACGATTTCTGTGAAACAGTACTGTTTGGAAAGAGCAAGATCCCTTGGGCATTAGTGGGAGATACGTGTTGGCACCGTATGTAGTGGCGGTAATTCATGGCTGACCCTGGGGTAAGATGGACATAAGAGCTGCGATTGGGTGTCAAGGGGGACAGGCACGACCCTAGGACGGGTATGCCCTGGAAGATCGGGAGATGAAGGCACCCAGGCTGGGGAGTGCACCGAAACGCTGGGATCCAAGACTCAGAGATGGGGGGTGCGGTCCTGACGGGCATGCTCCTCGTCAAGGGTCTAGGAACTCCTAAATTCTGCTAAGGGGGGGGAACTGTCTTGGTGAAAGGCACGGCCCTCAACGGGTCTGTTGGACTAAAGGGCCAAAGTTCCCCCTCAAACAAGCAGATGAAGGAGCCGGGGTTTCAGCAATATATGAATTAGGGCTGCCCAAGGGGTCTTGCGAGATGGGATATGTAATGCACGTATGTTAAAATGTATATATATGATATTTTGTAAAGTGCATACATTGTAAATTTGTAATGTACATAGTAGGTTTATAAATGTTATGTCCCATGTAATGTATACAACTTTTGATCAAGTAAAAAGAGCTGCAGCCTTTTTTATACCAAAACAGTGTGGTGTGTTTTTTGGTTGAATTGGGGGTCCGCTTTGGGCAAATAGCCCCACCGGCCTCTCACCGGGGGCAATGTGCTGGCCGCCCAAGAGGGTGAGGCAAGGAGGGCCGCCACCAACAAGGAGGAGGCAGCCCCGAGCAAGAGCCCAACCGAGGATATCCTCGGAGAGGAGCACCTGACCTCCCTACAGGGAGGGGCACAGCAGGTCTCTTATGAGCTGTCCCAGGATCTGCCCTCCTGGAACAGCTCCTCAGCAAGAAATTTTCCCCGCCTCCAGCCCTTAAACTGTAAGGCCGCAGCAAAAGCTCTGTCGCGGCTCTAGTAGGAAACCTAGTTGAAATGTATGGACAGCAGGTGGTAATTCATGGCTGACCCTGAGGTAAGATGGACGTAAGAGCTGCGATTGGGTGTCAAGGGGGACAGGCACGACCCTAGGATGGGTATGCCCTTGAAGATCGGGAGATGAAGGCACCCAGGCTGGGGCGTGCACCGAAATGCTGGGATCCAAGACTCAGAGATGGGGTGTGCGGCCCTGATGGGCATGCTCCTCGTCAAGGGTCTAGGAACCCCTAAATTCTGCTAAGGGGGGGGAACTGTCTTTCGGAAAGGCACGGCCCTCAACAGGTCTGTTGGACTAAAGGGCCAGAGCTTCTCTCAAACAAGCAGATGAAGGAGCCGGGGTTTCAGCAATACATGAATTAGGGCTGCCCAAGGGGTCTTAAGTAGATGGGATATGTAATGTACGTATGTTAAAATGTATATATATGATATTTTGTAAAGTGCATACATTGTAAATTTGTAATGTACATAGTAGGTTTATAAATGTTATGTCCCATGTAATGTATACAACTTTTGATCAAGTAAAAAGAGCTGCGGCCTTTTTTATACCAAAACAGTGTGGTGTGTTTTTTGGTTGAATTGGGGGTCCGCTTTGGGCAAGCAATGATTACTGTGTGGCTCTGAGCAGGTCTTAAAGTGCCTGAAACTTGCTCTAGGGTATGCAGCAAGCAACACAGATCCCCTTTTACTTGCTTACTGCATCCCACAAATCATGTTTGTTGGTGGGGGGGTGGCATCAGGGTGTCTCTGAGCAAGTCCAAGGGGCTGTGTTGATTGTTGAATGCTGTGTGTCTTAGAGTAAGTCTGAGTAGTGGGAGTTAGTGTTACAGACTGACCACATTAAATAGTATGTAAGCTTTCTCTGGGGCATATATAAATCAACAGGCTCCTCGGACTTGCTCAGGAACACACCAGTACCAGCCTCCTCACACTTGCTCCCCCCAACTTACTCTGGGGCACACAACAAGCAATGTAGCCCATTGAACTGTGTCAAGAGGGGGCTAACACATGGTGTGGTGCAGAAAACTTTTGTTGGGGTTGCGTTAAACACTGACCAGGGGCTGTAGACCCCTCTTAGATTCATATCCTGTTTTGAACTGATTGGCACTAATTTATTTAGTTTAGTCAATTTGTGTGGAAGCTGGCAATATTTACTTTCTGTGTGACCCTGATCAAGTCTGAGGGTCTTAAAGTACCTGAAACTTGCTCTGGGGTGGGCAACAAGCAATACAGCCCCTCGAACTTGCTCAGGGAAATGTAGTGTGTAAGGCCCCATCTTGCAAACTTGCTCTGGGGGTGTTTTCTGTGTGACCTTGAGCAAGTTTGCATTGGCGGGCCTTGCATACTAAGTACCCTAGCAAGTCTGAGGCTCTCTGTTACTTGTTGCTTGCTGCATGCCCCTGGGGGGTGGCATCAGTGTGTCTCTGAGCGAGTCCAAGGGGCTGTATTGATTGCTGATTGCTGTCTATCTCACAGCAAGTTGGGGTAGGGGGAGTTAGTGTTACAGACTGGCCCCATTAAATAGTGTGTGAAGCCCACTGCCTGCAAGCTTGTTCTGGGGCGCACGTGAATCATCCAATCTCCTTACCCTTTCTCAGAAACACACCAGTGCCAGCCCCCGCACACACACACACACTTACTCCTCCTAACTCTGGCACTAGTGTCTCTACAGAATAGAGGACTTGTTAGTGAAATGTAGTGATGTGGTGTGCATTATGCACTGTGGGGCTGTGATGTGTGCCCCAGCCAAGGCGTGGATGCTGTGTTGAAACTTGCTCTTGCTCTAGAGCAACAGAAGACACACTAGTGCAGACTGCCACCCCTCCATGTGTAAGGCCCCTCTACAAACTTTACTTTCTGCTTCACTATTGTTTTTGTGTGTGTGTGTGTGTTTAATTTATGAAGTGGAGACAAATACACCTCATGCCACCACTTGAGATAATATGCAAAAGATACAGAAAGCAATCAGTGCTGTGGCCCTTACTGGTGGAAAGGGGTTCTTAAACACTGTGTCCCTTAAAAAATGTCCAACTGACTGTGTTGATTTTCTGTGGAATTGAGCAGTTTTATGGTTTGAAACCCGTCAGACTGTGTTGCTTTCTCCGTGTCCCTGAGGAAGTCGCAGGATCTCTTTATTGTTTTATGCCACAGGACAAGTTAACCAGAGACAAGCTGGCGGGGGAGTTGGCATTGGTGTGGTAGGGGGCTGTTTTACTGGTGTGATGCTGGTTGGGGGGACAGAATATTTCTGTTGCCACCACAAAGAGGATGTGGTGCGGACTACCACTGACATGCTGCTGTGTCTTGCCAACTCCCCTGCCAGACTTGCTGTGGTGAAGCCAGCAAATGGAGACCCTCAGACTTGTTCAGGAAGTTGCAGTGTGTATGCTCCCCCCCCCCCAGCATTTGCTCTGGGGCTGTGTAGCTTTCTGTAACAGATACACATGGACATGCTGAGGGACATGAAGTGTGCAAGACCTCCAACCTGTGAAGCTACTTTGGGGTTACAGCACTTTCTGTATGCCCCAGAGCGAGTTTTCAAGGAGGAAGCCTCACACATTGACTCTCTGAGCAAGTCTGAGGATTTATGTTGCTCTGGGCTGCACATAAAGCAACACAGCCCAAGATAAAGCTTGCAGGTGGGGGGCCATACATAGGAGGAGAGTTGGTGTGTCCCTGTGCTGATGCTAATTTTAAGCTGTTTTGGGGTGCTATTGTCTGTATCTGACTGGTTTGTGGCAAACAAAATTACCTGGTCCACAGCAGCTCAGGACAGCTAAAACAAAACTAAAATGTTTGCCAATGCATTGTGTGTCAAGACTTTCAGAGCCAGTCTAGATATGCCAGCGTTTCCTTGTAATTGCAACAGTTTTGTTAGCTACAGGGCTGATTTGTTATAAAAAGTGAGGCTTACAGTTCATTGGAGAGCAACAAAGACTACTTTGCTCAGTATATGGGAAGTTAAAAGAATCAGCACCCTTTCTCCCATACAGTATCAATGCACATTAATATTGATGGATAATGACACCATAATGATTGGAATGTTTTACTGCTGTGGAGCATGGTATGTGAAAAAGCTGAAAAGCTTAAGAATCCACCTTGAAAAAAAAAAAACAATGCTATCCAAATTTTGAATGTCAATATTCAATGCATTGCATATGAGGCTTTTGGTTTTGGTACATCAGGATTCCCCTCCCCCCTCACCAGCATATATCCTTGGGCAAAGAGATCTTTGGAGTAAGGGTCCACCAGGTAAATGCGCAGTCAAAACCCACATGATCAAAAAGCATGCTGCGCAGACACTCCAAAAGTGCGTGGTCAAAATCCGTGCTAAAACTCCGAACCATTCACGCTGTTTTGACCATACGGCTTTGACCGTGCATTTATTTTTTCAAGATCTTGACGGTATCTGTTGGAGCAAAGTCTGTGTGAGACTACAGATGAAGACAGCTTTGCAGTAGTGCATTGTTAAGCAGAAACATGATAGAATGTAGCTAGTAATGCTTCTGTAAGAAATAGACTTGGAGGCATGATAGACCAAAAGCTGTTTTAAGAATATCTTAGGAAAATAAAAATAAAAAAATACATCTGTGTTGTTTGTTTCCCATTAGAAATAGGAGCTAGCACCTTTCTAATACATCAAAATGTATCTAGTATGTACAGTTAAAATAACCTCAAAGGAAGAGTTCTAGAAATTACCTGTGGTGACTTGTGGCCATCTTTATTACATAGATACATAGATGTCAGCAGATAAGGGCCTTGCGGCCCATCCAGTCTGCCCTATCCCTCTTTCTAATGATTAAGGTACCCTGGATGCTATGACATGTTCCCCTCCATTTTGTTCTAGCCTGATAATTCCCATGTGTGTATCCCACACATTATTGAATCCTCGAACTGTGGCCACCCCCACCACTTCCTATGGGGGACTCCCAACTGAAATGAATGAGAGTTTATCATGATTGATCATCAAAAATCATCATATTTCATAGTTAAACACCATGTTTAAGTATGAAAAATCACCAAAAATATGATCATTAATAATGAAAGCCAACCAACGTTAAATGGCCACCAAAGAAAAACCATCAAATTATTGGTCACGTTCTGATCATGATTTTTCTTGAATTTTTGTGACTTCCAATATACAATACTAATCCTGATTAATCTTTTCCTGAAGTAATCATAGATCATCATTATTTTATTGTCATCATGGTTTTTTTGTCAACCATTATTAATCATGATTGATCAATATTGGTCACAATTCTTTTTCTGGGTCATGATCATTTTAATCAGTACTTTTGGTGATGCTAAATCATTATCTATCATAATCTATCAATATCCAAAGAAGCCACAAACCATCACTCTTCTTTCTTTGCTGATGCTTTTTTTTTTATCATTCATGATAAATAATAGTTGATCAATATTTGATGCAGGTTATCGGCAGCCAATTGGAATCTGCTTCACAGATCATGATTAATCATGCTTGATGATATGCTTGTAAGATATGGCCATGATTAGCTTTGCTGATGGTGTTTTTTTTATTTTTATCAATCATGATTAATAATAGTTGATCAATACTTGATACAGGTTATTGGTAGCCAATCAGAACCTGCTTCACAGATCATGATTAATCATGCTTGATCATATGCTTGTAAAATTTGGCCAAGATTAATCATGATTGATGTACCTGGCTTTCATTGGCTGCTCTGCTGTAATTAATTTGCATATTTTGTCATGTTTAATCATGATCAAGCATTGCCTTTTAAAGTAATGGTGTGACATACCATATTGGGCTTCATAGCCCGTGCTGCAGCGGCAATAGTCTCTGTGCCAAAATTATAAAATTTATTACTGTTGTGTGAGGGAGGGAAGAGATCATAGCTCTGGCCAAACTGTTTGCCAGCCAACCCCTTTCCACTTCCCAGTCTGCCTGCTCTGCATCTGCACTCCAACGTTATGTGACGTCTAACCAGGGAGAGCATGGGGGTGCGCCCCATACAAGTCTATGGGGCTCATTTTCAAAATGGTTTTACAGACGTTGAAGCAATGTTTGATAAAAAATGAAAGCCAACACTCAACTAATAAAGACCCTTCTGAATGCTAACTTTAGTGCCATAATATTCCCCACCACCTCCTCTGAGAACCATAGCAGTCTTTTTTCTCTTGCTTTTATTTATTTGTCTAACATAGAGGTGCATTGACTTCACTATAGCTCCTTTTATTTTCACTCACTGTTTTCTGACTCCACCAAAAATCCCCTCCCTGCCAGGTCACCTCAGAGGCTTTCCCCTATCTTTGTAAAGTCTGGCATCTCATAGTCCTGAACCCTCACCTTCATGTGGTTCTGCTCCACTCCTGTTCTTACATTGAACCACACCATTCGGTGATCACTGGTCCCCAGGTGGCCACCCACTGGGACATCTGCAACATTGTCCCTACTGGTGAGTACTAGGTCAAAATTGCTCCCTCTATAGTGGGCGCATTTACTAATTATCTGAGGAATGCCCCCCTGTTGGAAGTCCAGGATATATCTGCTCCTTGCTGAAGCTGCAGCCTGGATGCTGCAATCCACATCTGCAGATTAAGTCACCCACCAGCAGCACCTTCCCCTTAGTTTCCATCTTATGAATGGCTTCCACTAGAACCCTGTCCATCTCCTCCCATTGTGCTGGAAGTCTGTAGATCACCCCAGTGCAAATAGCAGTTCCATTTCCCAGTTCTAGGGAAAGTTGAAGGACCTGCTCAGGGTTACACAGTATGTAAGTGGGGGCTATGGAATTCAGACTCAGGTCCCCAGGTCAGGTTTGTAGCTCAGTGCCCTTAACCATTACACTTTATTTCCTCCTTGCTTGCATATGGTGACCGAGTACCCAAAAACACCACATCATGTCCTCATCATATATACATATAGTATGTACTCCTTGCAAAAACTGCATTAATGAAGACATTAGGGTTGAAGAATGCAAACCACACAAAGTAAGAAAATGAAAAACAGGGGTTTGAGCTTTTACGAGTCTTGTCAAACCAGTTGTGTGGTTTCTTTGGTATTGCCAATCTTATTGCCCACCACCTTCACCCAGCCTGTAGCCTCCTGTCTGAAGAAGACTGGGTGGGCCATAGGCCCTTATCTGCAGACACTGTCTATGTATCTATGTATCTATGTAAGCACAAGGTAGAGCTCCAAGCCAGTGTCTCATAAGGAATTACTCTTTGAAGAAAAAGTATGATTCGGCACATGTGGCTATGAGAATCAGTAATAGCTTTTTTCCCACAGGGCTCAGCATGATGCAAGAGATATTTTCAAGGGAAGGGGGTGGACATTAGGCTTGATAACCCCAAGGAACACCATGTAACCAATCCATCAAGACTCCTGGGATTCAAAACCCAATTTTTTTTATTTGTATGCTTTGCATTCTTCCACCCTAATATCTGCATTAATGTTGTTTTATTGCAGTAAATTTTCCTCCTTTTGTTATAGTGGAATCATAGCAGAATAGTGGTGATATTTCAAACCTTGCATCACCAACCACCTAATAAGTGAAGGTCTACTGTGTCCTAATACTTGAGGTTGCACCATTAGAGGTTAACATCCTAACACAGATAAGAGATCTCTTACCTGGCTCCTGTGGAGCCTGGAATAAGGGGTCTAAGGGGAGCTGGGAGTCATACCTGTAAAACAACAACAGCAATGGGGTCACAAAGGATCTGCAGCTCTTTATGAACTAACTGTGACAAACAATGTAGGATAAACAAAAAACAATACTTATCTGATACATATGATTAGTGCCTACACCTGCTCAACATCCTGTCAGACCTGTAGACAAAAAAAGGGAAAACGGGTCAGTATGAAGAATACAAATACTGATCAGCTGGGTCGGTGGAGAAGGACCTGTAGAGGTTAAAAAAAGGGATAAGGTTGGTTGCTCATGGGGCAGCAGCTTGGAAGCCTGAATAAGTGGGAAGCCAAGAAACACGGTGGAGCAAAAAAATAAATTAAAAAAAAAGGAAGGCTAGGCCATCTGGACAAGCACAACAGTGCTCAAATTCTGAATAGAGGCTCTATGCCAAAATCAATGGATTTTTACCGTAGTGCATGCAGAGCTCAGGCTAACGTCTGACTTCATGGCATAGACGTGGGTGAATGGAAAACAACTGGTCAGGTGGCTTAGTAAAGACAGAAAAGCCAAAATTCTGTCCAAATCTTATTTACCGAGGACAATTCAGCTAAGCGTTGCAACACCTCATTTTTGATGGAATTCTGCATCTACACATTTCCATAGCTGAGTAAATGAGTGCACTGGGAGGTTACATAGAAAGGTAGAAGTCAGCAGATAAGGACCTCATGGCCAACCAAATTGCCCTATTTTCCCTACCTACAGTGACACTGCAGACCCGACTCAGTTTCTGGTCTTTAACCCCCTCCTTATTTCTAAGACCCTTTGTGTATATCCCAGGCATTCTTGAATCCATTAACCATTTCAGCCCTCACCAACTCTGCTGGGAGGCTGTTCCATGCATCCAACACCCTCTCCATGAAGTAGTACTTTCTCACATTGCCTCTGAGCCTCCCCCACTTCCATCTTCATCATGTGACCCCTGTCCTTGAGCATCAGTTTCTTTGGAAAATGCTAACTTCTTCTACCTTACTTTCTCCTGTGAGGTATTTGAATGTCTGTATCATATCTCCCCTTTCCCACCTTTCCTCCCAGGAGTACATATTTAATTCCTTAAGCCTTTCCTTGTACAGGGCTTTTGATGCAGGCCCTGCACCATTTTGGTTTCCCTCCTTTGTACTGTCTCCACCTTATCTATGTCTCTGCATAGATGGGTCCACCAGAACTGGACACAGTACTCAAGGTGTGATCTCACCAGTGATCTATACAGGGGTATTATTACCTCCCTCTTTCTGCTGCTGGTAATTCCCCTGCCTATGCATCCCAGCATCCCACTAGCCTTCCCCACTGCCTTGTCACACTGTTTAGCTCCTTTCAGGTCATCAGAAAGGATTACCCCCAGATCCATTTCCTGCTTTGTGACTGTTAATACCGCTCCCCCTAGTTGGTATGTTGCCCCAAGGTTTCTGTGCCCCACATGCATGATTTTGCACTTTTTAGCATTGAAACCCAGCTGCCAAACCCCATGATCATTCTTCCAGCTATTTTTGATCATCCCTCATTCTTTCTACCCCCCACCCCCACCCAGTGCATCCACTCTATTACGGCGTTTTATGTCATCCACAAACAGGCATACTTTTCCTTCCAGTCCTTCTGTAATGTCACTAATAATTACATGGAAGAGAACCAGGCCTAGTACTGATCCTTGTGGCACCCCACTGGTCACTTCACCTGAACTTTAATGATCATCTTTACCTGATTTTAAGGTGCACAAAAATAAAATCTGGGTGCTCACTTACCTTTTAAAAGCTCTTCCATCTAGGAGCTGGCCACTTGATCCCTACCATTTCCTTATCTACAGTCTTCCCCATGCTCAGATGTTTTGTGGCTTTTGTTAGTTGAAACCTGGCTTTGATTTGTATCAAAACCTGATTGAATGTAGGGAAACTGGCACTAACAAAAGACACATGATAGAACTAAACTGAGCATGCCCCATGCTCTCCCTTTACAGAATCACAGAGCATCTGAGCGCAGATACAGAGCCAGTGATAAGGAAATAGATGGGATCCAGCAGCTAACCCCTAGGAGGCAAATTATAATCCCTTCCTTTCCAAAAGGGGCATCCAATGCTCCAGATAAGGTATCGGCCTATTTTACTATTCCAATATTAGGAAATATTTTTCCAATTTTTTTTTTAACATGTACCAGTCCTTATCCCAACACATGGAAATTCTCCATACCTCATGGAATAGTGCTTAATGACATCATTGGTGAATTAATAGGTACAGAGTTTCCACATATTTAAAGCACTTGTACGCATCCAAATTTTGTTTTACACACTAAGTTTTGAAACTGATGAGTAAATTACTTTTATATGCCAATATTATCTAGAGCACTATGGGCATCATTAGAAAAAAATACAGCTATGAGCTCCCTTTCAGATAAGGGAACTTCCCTGTTTTTGGTTTTTGTTGTTGTTGAGCACTGAGAAAGGTGCTTTTTATAGGGTCCTAATTCATAATTGGGACTGATTTTACCAAGCAGCATCCTTGAACTACCAAGTTACTAAGATGAGTGATTAGGATAGTTTTTCATTTTTCACAAACTGATCTCCAAATCATGCTCCATATTCCCAAGAAGTTATCCCATTGTCCCATTAAACTGTAAAGAACCACTGACATGGTCCAGGCATGCAACTCATACCAAGGAGTTACCTGCCTGAGGAGTTAATTTAGCCCATGTTTGATTTTTTTTTTAAGTGATTAAAAGTATTGCAACAGAAGTTATGAGCGGGCGGTGGGGGGCGCTGTGGAGCTCCAACATGGCGGCAGCTTGAAAACAGAGTTGGCTTGCCTACGGAATCAAAACAACATAAATGACCTTTAAACCCCATTGGAGCTGTTAATTTTTTGCATCTACAAGAATTGGAAGCACTAAGTAATAGTATGAGCCCAAAAAAGGATCTAAAAAAAACAACCTCACAGCCTGGACGTCTACTTGTCAGCGGCCACCCCTACTCTTGCCTCGGGGCCTGACACTTCTAAAGATCCGGTGATACCTGAACGTCCTACATTGCAAATCTTAGCAATGTTAAAAAAAAAATCAAGAGACAGGAGACGAGACAACTAAACGCTTGGCAGCAGTGGAATCCAAGCTCCTAGAGAACGATCGTACCACTCCGGAGAATGTAGCAGCAATTAAAGACATTAATGCTGAATCGGAACGGCAGCAGGATTACAATGCGGCTACAGCGAAAGAGCTGCATCTTGTGAAGGCAAAACTTGAAACCCTGGAAAATCAGCAGAGACAAGCCAATATACATATCGTGGGCTTTCCCTCTAAATATTCAGGAGCCTCAGACCTACAAGCAGCAGTAAACAAAATGATCTTCTTAGACTTACAATTGCTACCTCCGGATTCCAGCATACAGATAGTGAAGGCGTTCACTATTCCTCAGCGGCCTAGACCACGCGGTAACTCTCAACAGCAGCCACACACTACAATTGCTACTCTCTCAATGCCGGAGCATGAATTGCCCTACTCCAGGCTGCTCACTCCAGAGGGGAGATAAACTGGGAAGGGAATCGTCTCTCCTTTTTTCCAGGCCTTGCCGCCCAGATGCAATCCCGGAAAAAGGAGCTACAGGTGACCAAAAAGCTGCTGAGGCAAAATGAGATACAGGCGAGGCTTAATTATCTGGCCCGCCTTCTCATTAAACATGCTGGCAAGGCACACGTCTTTGTTGACCCAGAGGCAGCTTCACACTTCGCGGAGAAGTTGATTGATTCTTTACAACCAACGGCCCATTCCTCAGATGAAGAAGGATGACAGCTATCTTTCAGAAGTGAGGAACACCAAATTCAAATGGTGGACTTAACGGCCCTAATACTATAGCCTGTGGAGGATTTGCTTCACTTTTCTTTAATAAATAGAGAGACTCTATCATTTTATTTCAAGATAAAGGACTAATCTTGGACAGTTATTAATCTATAATTAAGGTTGTGTTGATTTTTGTGGCTAAAGTAATCCTGATGACATGTTTGTACTCTAGTTATTAATACCTTTCAGCAAGTTTTGTAAGAGGAAACTGTAAATGTTGAATGTTGATGTATTTGACACCCCTCAATTTGTGAACTGTTATACTGCCTATTTAATACTCTGACCTCACAGAGCAGGTTGCCATGCTTGCATAGGTCTGTGGGTAACTTAATCAACTTAATTGGGACCAGGCCTTCTGGTAATTAGGAGATTTACAGTTATACTCTGTTTATTCAGCCTCCCCCAAGTAAGTTCTTCAAAGGAACTGACCTCCTGGCTTCAGAGATCTTATTTATAGAGGAGGTGAGAGGGTAATTGCTCTACAGCAGGAACAATTTGACCTATACTAACAATTGTACTGGCGATTTCTGCATTGCCTGGTCTATAACTTTTAGTCTTTAAATAAAATCTTGTAAGATTCTGTACAAGTAAAGTGGAGGCTTGCATTCCTTCTACTCCTATTTTTTGTTTATGTGAAACAGTAAGCTGTGTCATCATAAAATGCAAAATTAAAAAGTTAAAAAAATAGAAGTTATGAGCGGGGCATTAAAACAGTACTTGGAATCACTCACAAGAAAACCTTTAAAAATTGGCTAAATTAACTCCTTGGGCAGGCAATGAGAGGGCTTTAAGCCCATGGTTTGATGGATGGAGCAACAAACGTCACTCCCCCATTGAACATAAAAGTGTCACAACATCCTGGGCTTGCCAGGATTCTTTTTCATTTGCTGCCACAGGCTCCGTTTGTAGCCCCTTCTCCTCGTACCTTCCTCTTTCTGTCTTCTTCATTGCTGTGCCTGTTTCTTTGTCCTGCCTCCAGCTCCTCCCGTTACCCTATCTCCTTGCTCCTTCTCTACATTTGCCACTGCTCTTGGCGGTTGGTCTTTTCCCCTCGCCCATCCATTCCTTTGTCTACCCCCCAACCCCCCATCTCCCTCAGCAGCCTGCTCTCTCTTGCTTGAGGCGGTGTGTGTTTCATCTGCCTTCCACTGCCCTGACTTGCTCTTTGGACATTTCATCCGCCTTCCTTAAGCCATCCTGTGGCTACTGCTGTATAATCTCCTCCCGATTCCTCAGCCGGCGCTTCCAGGTGCATCGTCATCAACCGTGCTCTGCTTTCAGCAGCTGACCTTCCAGGAGCATCTCCATTTCTATTCTCCTTTCTCCCCATGGGTTCGCTGTGCTTTACCATTGTTTTGGACTACCCCTAATCCTGGATGGTTTTGCTGCATCCTCTGCCTTTCTGGACTATCACCTTGCTGGGCTTTTTCAGGAGAGTTCGAAATTTAAGGGGCTAGCTTGACATTTTGTACTTGGAAAGCCCTCATGAGGATGGTACTGCTTGAGCCATGGCACTATATCTTTTCTGCCACCTCCGATTTTCTGTCCTCTGTGTCTGATACTGTGCTGGGTTTATCAGCGTTCCCCCCCTCCCCTGCGTAATCACATCGAATCCTGCTTTATATCTTTAGCTGTCAGATTAATGTGCTTTTCCAGCTGAACTTCACCCTCTTCATGCAGTTCTAGATATGGGTCACTTAATTTTAGAGGACCCCTGTTTGGCTGGAATAGCATGCAGCGTGTGGGCTCGACTACAATAAAAACTGTGAACTACATTAAAGTAAGACTCTTACTACAGAAATTGTGAATCAATGTAATTATCTAGAGATCAGTTTTTAGCTGTATCTCATGTGATCAAAATATCACTGACATGAGTGGATCTTTTAGCTGTATAATATGTCTTTTAAAACTCATTTTTACTTAAACAGTAAAGGAATGTGCAAGTGATCAATTGTGGAAGACTCATTGGCCTGCGTGTCAATCCTTAATATATATATAGATATATATATATAGAGATATATATATATATATACGTATATTACTGTATTACATGTCTAGGAATGGTAGGGCCCCCCTATGGTTTGTGATTAGGACTGTTTTTCTGTCATTGGTTACATGAATTCTCATTTTTGATGTCCAGAGGCAGCTCTCATATTTTTTGGATATCAGCAGCCCTCTGTGGAGTTGGGGTACCTCTGCAAGTACGAATTATAGCACTTTGCAACATTTATTGCTGTTACTGGGTATGTTTTTGCTGGCACATTCAGATGTTTTCGTGTGACCTCTTCTTGCCTCTGGATGGTGCCATTTTAACAACGATTCAGTGTCCTCTTCCCTCACCATGCTCTTGTGGTTCCCTGCCTTGTCTGCCTTCTGTACTTGCTCCGTCTGGCCTGCACTTGATATTTCTTGGGCATCCATATTGTGGTTCATCGGCTCCTGTGCTGCCTTCTCTGTCTTGCCCTTCTGCTCCTCTGCTGCCCCCATGCATTTCTCTTGGGGTTCTCCTATCCTACCATCCTTCAGCTGACTCTGTCTGGCCAGCATGCCAGCCTCCATGGCATCGAACTCTGGCGGACTCCGCTGGCCTCCTCTGATTTGCCTTATTGCAGTTCTCTTTTATACCAGATGGGTCCTCCGCTAGCCCATTGACCTCCCTACTGTCCTTCGCCCTTTCACACATCATTGCACATCATCTGTTTTTACTTCCCTTGATTCAAGACATGCCTTCTTAGCCTCATAGTATACTTCCTTATATCGCTCCAGTCGCTGCACTCCTCCATAGTCTTCAGCCTCATTATGGACTCTTGGCTTGTTTCAACTGCCTCACCTGTCCCTTCCTTGCTTCCTCCCTCTGGTGGGTGCTCTCCCTCCTTCTGCATGCAATACTCCATCTCAGCTTTTCTCCCTCTTCATTTTATTGATATCTGGGTCTATTTCCAGTCCTTCAAGATTCCCTCTGTTATCCTACCTCATCTGTTTGGTAGTTCATTCCTCATTCCGGCCCCCACTTGTTCAGCTGTCCACTTCATTTGGCTGTTTCTGGCGACCTCTGTCTTGCTGCTCTCGATATTTCTTTTCGTCATTGCATCAGCCTCTTCTTCCCATTGTGTAGTCCATCCATACTGCCCTGGCTGACTTTGTCTGGCCAGCGCTCGACGATTTCTTTTGCCATACCTATACTGCATGATCCGCCACCCATCCATGCTACATCAGCTGGTCTTGCTCTCCTTGAGTCTTCTGCTATCCCTTTGACTTTCCCCTCTTGTTCACCTACCCTCTGGTTCTGGAATTGCCTTATTGGCTTCTGAGTTTGCCTCCTTTAGAGAAGCCTCCTTGCTTGCATCGCTATTGCATCTTGTGCTACTTCATCGACCTTGCCATCGGGGTCTGATTCCCATTGTAGCCTCCATTCGATATTTCTTTTTTCGGCATGCCTATCATCGCTCCTATGTCACCTCTTCTTGCTACATCTTATCGATTCGATATCCTGTCACGGACGTGCTGGTCTCTGATACCTTACCTCGATCTACTCGTCTTTTCCACTGCTCAATCAGTATGCCTCGGCTGTCTCAATCTGGCCTGCATTCATTATTTCTTTGGGTCACCTCCCATTAGGTCCCATGCTCTCTAATCTAACTACTGTGTTCCTGCAGTGCTCATCATTATCCGTCTTCCTTTTCCTTAGTCACCTTGATTCAGTTCTATCTCCGCTCTGGGCATTGCCTTCTTGTCTGTAGCCCTTTGCTCTGTGCCAGCTGACTGCTCTCCACCATCGTTCATATTCATTTACAGTCTCCTTTTCCCAATCAGCTCATTTGTACTGCTACACTCCTGCACCGCTCATCGTTTTCATTGCATTAGTCCTGTCTACCTCCCATCATTCGCTCACTCTTTCTTCATGGTTTATCTATTTAATGCTACCAGCTGCATCCTTCTGTGTTATCCTCGGTGCTTGTCTCCCTTGGGAATCTGTCTTATTCTGCACTGACGGTCTCACGCTTACTATTTTCCTGTCTCTCACCTTGTGGACTGCTCCACACACTGTTCGTGCCCTCTACGTATATTGGTGCTTCCGATGTTTCGCCTTCTGTCCCCCCCCCACACTTTGAGGATCTGCCCTGTAGTTCTGCTTGCATTTCCAAGCTTCAACAGGTACACATGCGTCACCCTGTCTATTTCTTGTAGTTTTCGGTCCTTTTTGATCAAGTTTCTCCTCACCCTTCTCTTTCCTAGGTTTACTAATTTGTATATATCCAGTATTTTTGTATGGCTCTTGTTCCCTATGTTGCCATTCGGCTTGGTCGTCCCATGCTAATCTGCTTCACTTGCCTCTGAACTTTATTCTTTCCTACCTCAATTTCCCCCTGGACCACTCCTGCTTCAGCTTGCCCTCATGCTGCTCCCTCTCCTCAGTGCCATTAACAAGTTCTGCCTTCCAGGATTCATTCCAGTCATGGCTTCTGTCTCCTTATGCCACGATTTATCTATTTGTTTACACTGCCATTCATGTCCTTGGGCCATCCATGGCTGACTCCATCCAACCTTCCATCGAACCGGCCCTCAGTGCCACCTAGTCCAGTTCTCCCTCCTTCCCCCATGCGACGCCTTCCTCCTTCACAGAGTCTGCTTGTTCCGTGTTGTCCGTCATTGATTTCTTCCTCTGAGATCCCTTGACCTATTTGCCCCCTCAGCTCCATGATACCTGGCCTCGACCTGCTCGTCTAATTCAATCCTTCTCTCAGTATGCATTGACATGGTTTGCTGCCACGTCTACGCTATTCCCTTGCTCCATCTGGCCCTCTGTATCATGGCTTATACACTGCCTAATCCGACTCACCCCCGCAAAGTTCTCATCCCATACCGGCTGAGTCCTATGCTAACCTATTGACCTCCCTCTCATCCTTCGTCCTTTCACACCTCGCTTCCAGTACCTGCTTTCATGGCATCAATCCCTTCTTGTTACTCATCCATTCCTGTTGCCTTCCTCAGCCTATCACTTATTCTAGTTCTGACCTTCATAGATTCTTTCCACTCATGGCTTCCCTCCTCATCGTTCGTCATCTGATTTGTCTCCTCGTGATAGCCATCCTGTGCTTACCTTCTGATTCGCATACCCATTAGTTCCTGTCACACCTTCTTGGCCTCAGAGTCTGCCTCCTTTTGAGTAGCAGCATGGTTTGGGTCGCTCCATGGCGCACGATACCTTAGTTCGGGTTGTTTTTTATGTTCCTTCCCATCTCCTCTTCTTCCGCTTCTATACCGGCTCTTAAAGGTTCAATCCCTTCATGGCCTAATGTTGATATTTATTTTTGGGCATACCTAACATAACTCCTATAATGCCTATCAACCACGGCCATCCTGCCATATGTGTAGAGTTCATAACTCCAGTCATCATTCACTCAGCATTACCTGAAATTTATCTATTTACATCGCTTACTCTAACATTCCTATCATTCAGTTCTGTACTACCTCATCAACTACAACCTCAGGGGCTAATCGTTCAGGATCTAATCGTTTACATCACATAATCAAGCTTTTCTCTTCAACCTCAGTGTCTGCTCACTTGCATTGCTCAATCAAGCGCATCGCTCCATCAAGCCAGTCTGCAGTATTATTTGTCTCCTCACTGGCACATCTGGAATATCCTCGTGAGCACATCTGGATACCCTGACTTATTTTTTTTTATTTTTTTTTTTTTAGTTTTAGTTTTTGTTGACCGGGTAAGTGCATTAGACAAATCCTGCCTATTTTCAGGCATGACCTGGGGGATGGGGATACAGATGAATGCCAACTGACCTTGAAGCAGATTAAGCTGCCTGTGGTATTTTTAGTGAATGAGGGAAATTTGGCCAGGACACCGGGGAAATTCCCCTGCTCTTTTCAATAAGTGCCATGGGATCTTTAACAGCCACCTGAACTACCACCAATCCAGGCAGATAGGACCTCGGTTTAACGTCTCATCCGAAAGACGGCACCTCAGAAGTGCAGCACCCCTCTCATGCTGCACTACAGTGTCAGTACTGGGATATTAACCCAAGCGCCAGATGTGGGAACTGAACCCACAGCCCTCTGATCTCCCGGCCTCAGAGGCGAGTGTGCTACCTACTGAGCCACTGACACTGCTATCACTGTTATACATGGATTTACTCCCTCCCATCCTTGATCCCTGATCTACTATCTCTTATTGACAACTCAAACATACCCTCCACCAGACACTCGTGCTGGGTTGCATTACATTTGGCAGCATCTCTTACACATACTACAATTCTATTATTGGAGTACCAAGCTCCATAGCCCGCTGCTGGGTGTCACTGTGGCTACAGAATGTGCACCAGGTCCAAGGTTCACTACAGAATCTAGTGTCCAAAGTGATGCACTACTGCTGGGCATACTGTAAGTTTTCTGAGTTATAAGCAGGAACCATCAAGAAGCACATTGAAGTTATAAAGCAAGAAGCTGGTTTGGATTAGCTGACCCGTTGGCGCAGTGGTAGTGCTACCACTCGCGGTGCCAGTGACCTGGATTTGGAAATGAGCCTGGGTGGTGAGGGGCTGGATGGAGGAGAGGGTGGCTGCCTTTGCCTATGTACAATTGCCCCCTGCAGAAGTATGGAACACATCATAGTGGCCACCAACTTAGGGTGGGGGAGTGTGTCAGCTTGCACGTATACATACCTGTTGCATGCATGCATGCTTGAATGTGTCTGTTGACACCACTGACTCTGAGGGAGGGAGAAAAAAATGGTATAAAAGAGTCATCAGGGCAGCAGGATAATGCTAGTATCCCACAGGACCCTCATCTACTAACCAGGCTGTTCCAACTGATCACAGATTCTGTCTCACTATGGGTCATCTGTGGGGACAAGCAAAGTCCTGGAGATGTGGTGTAACAGAGTTGGAGGCACTTGATGAAGAGGGAACTTGCCAGAGTTGGGGTGTAAATAGTAAAAAAATAAACAACTCACTCCTGTCACGCTGGTGACCTGGGGTCAGGAATGGCCTTGGGTTGCTTAAGGGTCAGCGACTACAGAAAGGATTGAGCACCCCTAGGACAGCTCTCCTTCCTTGGGGAGGGGTGTTAGTGTGGTGCACTGCTTGACTGCCATGCAGCAGTGACTGGGTGGCAGCACATGCAACACCACTATGTAGGAAGGGGGAACCCATGTTCAGGATGCTGAAGGTGTCTCCACCGAAGCTGAGCTTGCAAATAGTGTCCATTGCAAGTCTGTGGGCCCAGGGTGAAACCCAGCAGAAAAAACACCCAAGTCAGCAAGATGCAGGTCCCGCACCCATGACCAGGCACCACCACAGTCCTGTGGCAGAGGACGTCAGTGTGAGATAAGACCCAGAGAAGCCAGGTGATGGGGCTGGGGGGTCGTCAGAAGGGGGCAGCCGGGTAGACCAGGAGATAAACAGATTATAGAAAAAATACCATACACATCCTCTGCTCTGGCTGCTTGTCCATTTGTTACATCACAGTTCCCCTGTTAATGACATCATAATTACCTCCACTGCAATAGATTATGTTTTAAACAGAACTGTGATGTCAGGTGTAGACAAGCAGCCAGAGAAGAAATGATTGCTAGATATCCTGATTTCCTGTAAATGATCTTATAATTAGAGAATAATGGTGGGAATTTCAGAAAGAACTACAAAATATAAGCTTTATTGAGTCTAAACATTATATTTTTTCAAACTTGTCCTAATGACATTGGGGGCTCTTTAACTGCCTTGTCACTAAGATAATCCACAAGACAGTGCTCCTGTTTTTTTGTTTTTTTTAGTTAAGCAGCCTAAATCCAAGCTTTGTCTTCCCATTCCAGTGTTGCATTTTTTTTTATTTGTGTGCATTCTGCACTTCACAGGGGGCGATGTTGATTGACAAGATGGCTTAAGATTGTAGTAACACTTATACCAAGGAGTTCGATGTGCTTACGCAACTGAACGAGATAATATGAGATGATGCTTGTGTAACTTGATTTGCTTTGTGGCTTTCCACCTCTCTATCTGTGGGATATACCATCCTGTAGGGGTACAATACAAGGAACCCTAGAAGAGTGCCCCCCCCACAGGTGCCGGGAATGAATGAGTTGGCTAAAGGTAGGTTAGGAAGAAGCCTATGGGGAAGAGAGATGAGCCACTGGAGGAAGAGGGGTGGATGGTGGGCAACGAAAAAGAATCCTGGCAAGCCCAGCATGTTGTGACGCTTTTAAGCTCGATGGGGGAGTGACGTTTGTTGCTCCACCTATCGAACCACGGGCTTAAAGCCCTCCCATTCGATGTGCTTACACAACTGAATGAGGTAATATGAGATGATACTTGTGTAACTTGATTTGCTTTGTGGCTTTCCAACTCTCTATTCATTGGATATACCACCCTGTAGGGGTATAACGCAAGGAACCCTAGAGGAGGGTTCCCCCCCTACAGGTGCTGGGAATGAATGAGTCAGCTAAAGGCAGGTTCAGAAGAAGAAGCCCAAAAAGAATACCTAAAGATGTCAAGCTTTGATGAGGCGAGGATGGTGAATGAATTCTGTGAGAAGAAGGGCTAACTTCTTGAGGAGACAGGGGAAAGCAGGGCCACCATCCTCCTCCATCCAACAGTGGAACCTAAATAACTAACAAGAAGAAAGCACTAACTTTAACTAATATTGTGACCATTGGCACGGAGGAGAGGAAAAACCTCCTTTGAGGAGGAAACCTCTGGGGATCCAAGGCCTAGGTTGCCTTCCCTCCAGGCTTATGACATTTGATTTGAGGATGTATATCTTTAAAAGAAAAGGGTTCAGTAACTAGAGGGATATGAGTAGGAAGGATGATGATGGAATAGGGAAGATCCCTAGAAGAAAGCACAGATCAAAGATGGAACATGAGGCTGCATGCAGATCGAATATGAACATGAGGCAAAATGAATACTGATGGTGATTATTTCACTAAGTCTTTCAAAATGTATTTGACTCTCCACTGCTAACCACAGAACTTCTGTTTGAGACATCACAGTCTGTCATGGTGAGCACAATGATGTCACAAACAAATGCATTGTGAAATTAACAGGGGATAGGCAAATGTTTTCCAATGTTTTCTATACAGACTTTTCAGAATGACTACCAAGATGTGCTGTAAATCTTGGAAAGAAACATTGAAAATAAAAAAAAAAACATATTCTCTAGTAAATTGTAACAGCTAAGACATCTTATTTATGAACGCATCTGCTGAAGTGCAGAGCTGCTTTTAAACATCAAAGTAAAGAAAACAGAGATATAGTGATAGAGGACAAAACAAAACAAAAAAACAGATAGGCAACAGGAGCCGTTGTCTCCATCCCCCCAACGTAGCAGCTATGCTCCCCCACTCTTCCAGTACAGACGCTATTGTCGCAATGTCTTAACACATGAGCTGTGTTTTGCCTCCACCCTCCCAGAACAGGAACTGTGCTCCCTGACCCCCAATACAGAAGCTGTCATCTTCTGGCCTCCAACACCTAGGAACTGGCCTCCCCTGCCCCCCACAGACAGGAGCTGTGCTCCCCTGACACCCCCAGATAGGAGCTTTGCTTCCCCCAGAGAGGAGCTGTGCTCCCCCTTCCAGATAGAATTGTGCTCCGCTCCCCCCAGACATGAGCTCTGTTTTCCCCAAGACAGGAACTGTGCTCCCCCTCAGACAGGATCTGTGCCCCCCCACACACACACACACACGCTGTGCTACCCGCACACACAGAAGCTGTGTCACCCTCCCACACACAAAGAAACTGTGCTTCCCCCACACACACACAGAAGCTGTGCTTCCCCCCACCCACACATACACACAGAAACTGTGCTTCCCCTGCAGCCACACACACAGAAGCTGTGCTTCCCTCCCCAGCGCGCGCACACACACACACACACACACACACACACACACACACACACACACATATGGTATGCATCCCCCTCCACCCACACACACAGGAGCTGCACTCTTGAACTTAGCTCCCTCTCCCTTCCCATGCTTCTCATCCCACTCAAGAATGGAGAATGACTGGCATGATTACCAAGCTGGCCACCCACCCATCCATCAGTCTGCCAAACAAACCAACATGCTACAAGTCCACCAACCTTTGTGCTGCTGATCTCACTGCACCATTTCATTCTCCATGTCCAAAATGACCTTGCAAAATAATGGTGATAAAGATAGTCACTGTTAACATTTGTGCTGAAACAATCAGCTTGATATTTTGTGAGCTTCCTGGCGGAAGTCCTGCCTATTCCCTCCTGCTCTTTATTGACTGCTCCTGGGAGGGAAAGCTTGTCAATCACCCCGTACAAGACAGCTGACAGCACAGAAATCCAACACTAAATGGAAGTCTGTGATCATGATGATGACAGCGAATGTGTTATGCCCAGAAACTGCATCTGGCCATTCAGGGACAACTGAAAATAAAACTCCATCACACCTTCTACCAAAAAAAAAGTCCCTAGCATCCATTGGCAAACACCTGTCTCATCCCATTCCACATAAATTAAGCCCCTGGTGCCCAGTGGTCTCTCTCCTCACTCTCCCCATACCATATTTAAAAAAGCAGTATCTACTGCCAGTGATACCTCATACCCTGTAACTGACATGGACACCCCGTTACAGTCAACCCACCCAATATAGGTCAAGTAGAAGGTCTTACCTGAGCACTAGGAAGCCAGAGGTAGGAGTCTCGAAGGGATGTGATTCCCTGCACCTGTAAAAAAAAGAATAGGAAGGGGGTCACAAAGGATCTGTAGCATTTAGGGGGTAAAATAGGATGGGAAGTATGGATTAGGTAAAAAAGTAAACTAATCTGATGGTGAAGAAGTCCATGTCCAGTCTGACAATAAAATAAAGGAAAAATAGGTTAGCTGGGGGAAAACGCAGTTGTAGCAGAAGCAGAGAGGAAAGGAATTGTGGTTTTGGAAGTGGGCTCAGCAGCCGAGTGGCCAGTATTTTACTTGGTAGCCCAGGTGGGCTAGTGCAGGCTCTTTGAGGCTAGTAGGCCATTTGGTAAAATGAAAAACAAAATTGGTTGTCCTGTGGCCTAGATATGCCCAGAGGAGCACTATATAAATTTAGCCTTGGTAGGCTAGCTGCCTGGTGGTTGAGGCCAGCATTTTTCTTAAATAATGTAGTACCCTTCCCTGGGGTCTAGTGGGGGCTCCCTGAGCCCTAACGTAGTATGGATACTGATTTGTTGAGTTGTAAGGAGGAGGAGGGCACGCTGGGGTTGCAGCTCCAGCATGCCCCTTACTGTGATTGCACTAGAAGCAAAAGTGCCTGCAGGCACTTACAACTCCCAGCCCATACAGAGCTCAGGTTGTGGCCTACTCCATACTGATGGGAGAGGGAGAGATAAGAAGCTAGCAGGAGATGGAGGAGACAGTGGATGAAAGTGCCTCCCCCCACCTTCCTGAACCACCACTCCAGTGGCAAAGTTGTTTTTGCCCTAAGGGACTTGAGAGGCAGAAATGGGATGGAGCAGTAAAGGGAAGTAACTTTTGCGGCAGTAGTGGGGGGGGGGGTAGGTGAGGGAGAAAGAGAGAGAGATAGCGGAGTGGTTGGCAGCAGTAGCAGCAGAGGGTGCCGCATAATGTAAGCCATGCCTTAGCCTTTGGTAATCCCCAGCAGGCTTAATTTAAATTGTAAAAGCCTTATGGAAACAGGAAGGACTAAACGCTCCTAGAGGGGAGTAATGGGTTAGTCGCTCGCAGCTGTGTGCAAGCCTGAGGAGGGTCTGAAAAGGAGACTGGGGGGGGGGACCAGAGTGCATATAGGGGTGTTGGAGTCAGCAATGAAGCATAAATAGATAAAGTAATAAATAAATTCATTATTTAATAAAAAGTATACTAATAAATGGTTACCTGGATGGGGAGACAAGCAATCCTCCAGGAAAATCAAGGCAGGCCATGTTTGGAGCCTCCTGTCTGGCACGTCGACAGCAGGAGGTGGAATCAGCCAGATAGTAAAGAAAAGTTAAAGCAGCAGTGTTTTTATTTAAAAACTCTGTAAACTCACTCAACTGCTGTACGAGTGTTCTAAATAGCTTGCTGTAATGGAGCTGCTGTATTCCACATATTTTCTATTTCTCAAGTAATGTTATGCCTACAAGGTGCATACAATCTCACCAGGTCTGCCATTTGTACTGCCAGTTGGTAGAGATCTTTCCTGCTGGTAATGCCTCTAGAGGAGGTTCATTTGAATATGATGTGTCTCATGCTTCTCCCTCTAAAGTGTCAATCACTTCTTCAAGCTCATTCACGGTTTGTGTCAGGAGACTGCTGTTAGTTCAAAAGGGGAGATAGCTGCCTCATTTTCCAGTAATCCCTTGCAAAGCTCTGAGTACGTGTCATCACCGTTACTGATTGTATCATTTAAAATATAGGTCTTCAGTGTGAAACTGTTTGGCTGTGGTCACAGCTTGGGACATCCAACACAGTAGTCGATAACTTCAGAAACTACACACAATCACACTAATAACAAATTCCCTGCGACCTTGTTCTGAGCACATAATACTAGATAGAACAATTTACGGGCAAACACTGTCATTCCTAAATTACACTTCATTTGTGATGCTATTCCTAAACAAGGGGATATAACCAAAGTAGTGTCCATCAGGAATGACTATCAAATAAAGTTTTGTGGCTTGAATCAGTGTCTGAAGTGCAGCCTGTACTGACTGCAAGTACAGCTTTCTTTATGTCACAGATCAGAGAAAAAAACTCAGACAAGCCATTCCTTTCCTGCATATACCTGCAAAAAATATATAAATAGAAACCACAGTCTTGTTACTATTTGTGCAGATACACATCCCAAGCATTGACTATGCTTAGAGAGGGCATAACTTTCGTCGCAGAACACAAGGAAGTAGAAGAGAAGATCATGCTGGCAGCATGTCAATCAATCCATCGTGGGCGAGTGGTCAAGCTTACATGCAACACACACACATCTCCAGCACAGCATGGTAAAATGGCAGCAGATCAATTTTGTAACTCATGTCACTAATTTAAAAAAGTTAAAAACCAAGTTAAACAAACCATGGAACAAATAGAGGCAACGATAATCTGCAATCTGAATGTTCATTCTTCATCTGACAACGATAAAAAAAGAATGCTAGAACTTTGCATATCCAATGAATACCACTGTTTTAAGGGGACAGGCAGTACTGCCTGGTGAAGGATTCTGCATGGGCTATGCCTATGCTGAAAACAGCATTCAGGCTTAGGGCTGCTCTGATGGGGAACAGGCTGAGGTGTATTTGTTCTGTGTGGGGTGGTACGTTTGTTGGACATGCTGCAGGGGAGTGGTTGGAGTGCCCAAAGTGATTTACCCTTCAAACACTGTTCCCTGTGGCCACTGCTAAATGGCATCTCCAAACACACTAATGTGCCCTGGGGGGGGGTGCCAGCTGCAAGAGAACAGGTGGTGGGGGCAATGGTCAGTAGGCAGGAACGGTGGTCCTGGGGAAGGGCCCATCTGTAAGAAGGTGATCATTTAAGATATGCACATTTGGAGGCTTGCCCTCTCTCTCCCCCCCACTGCATGCACTGCTGTAGGATTTACCTTTTACTGTGAAATGGGAAGAGGGTGCAAGGCCACCACTGGAAGGCTGTGGGGTGCAGGTCCATGTGTGGGATTAGGCCACTGCCTTGTTATGTGGTTGCAGTGCTCTGCTGAGGTAGGGGAGGCACAGGCTGTTGACTGGGGAGGGGGTTTCAGGCCAATGCATGGAAAAAGGTAGGGGCTTGTAGCCCTTGCAAGGGGTTTCCAAGCACCCTAACAAGATGTGTCAGTAGATAGAAGGGTGTGGGGAGCATTCCAGCTGCAGGGAGAGTGGTTGGCAGGGGGCTGCCAGCTGGTCAGTGGGTGGAAAGTGTGGGCTGTGAAGATCCAGCTGCAGGGATAGTGGTCATCTGTGTAGTATGCAGCCTTGAGTGTTGTGGAGTGATCCAGAGAAAGTGTGCAGCATTAGGGTGTCCGTGTTATTATTACATTTTTACCTTATCTACTCTACTGCCTACTGTAGGATTTTTTTGTTTTACTGGGTGGCGAGAGGGATGCAAGGCCTTCCATTGGAAAGGAGGTACCCCTTATAGCTACCTTCCCTGACAGTACCCCCTCCCTCCACAGCCCTGAACACTACCTCCCTCCCTCCATGGCCTAACACTAAGCCCCCACACCACCTCCTTCCTTCACATCCCCCTCCCTGGAGCCCCAAAACCCTCTCTTCTTCTATATTCCCCTGCCACCACTACTCTCCCACCTTCTATGGCCTCTCAGACATCTCTCTCCCTCCCTCTCTCCCTGCCCCCTCAGACAACTCTCATCCCTGATCCACCAGACACATCCCTACCTGGCTCATCGAACATCCCTTACTCACTAAACATGCCTCCTGGCCCCCCATTGATGTCTCCTGCCCTGGTCTATATTCCTCCCTCCCCAGCCTTCTAGATACCCCCCTCTCTCTAGACACCTGTCTCTCATGTACCCCCCCCCAGACATCTCACTTTCTGGCCCTGGATACTCCTCCTTTCCTTTGAACCCATTGACACCCCTCCCTCCTTGATCCCTTTCTGGGCCCCCTGGACATCTCCTATCTCCTGGGCCCCAGGACACTCACCATACAACACTGTATGCCCCCACTTACTGAACTCTTGCAGCTCCACCTCCTGAGTCCACCACCCATCAGGGTTGGGGGTGGCTGGGCTCGGGAGCCTTCCAGCAGGGCTGGGAGTGGATGGCTTTGTCAGCCTAACACAACAGCTGGGAGTGGGTGAGCTCGGGAGCTCACTGCTGGGGGTGCTACAGAGCATGCTGCCAAGGATTCTGCTACTCATAAAGTCCTGGGTGCACAAGCAACACAACCAGTGCAGTAGGGGATTCAGAACACAGAACAACACAGAAAAATCACACTCAGTCCTCAAAATAAATCACAAAGCTCAATGCATTTAAGAAAACTCTTGGTTTATTTAGAGCCAAACTTGCTAGCACAGTACCAAACAAGCCCCAGTGCTTTTGGTCTGTAGCATGGCCATTTGTCAGGGATGTGACCCTGCATCGGGACCCGAGACGAAGGGCCACGCTACAGACCCAAAGTGTCAGGGCTAGTTTGGTGCTGAGCTATGCTATCATATCATGTTTGTGTCACTCCATGGCTGATGAGGGCCTCAGGAATCTGAGTCCTTTAAATATAGCAATATAGATAGGGAGTGGGTGTGGCAGGGTCCACTAGACTACAGGTCTGTGATAGCATGAACATTAAGGGGCTGCTAACATCTGCATGCAAATGAGCCCATAATGTGCATGCAGCTGGCCCCTTATCACCTTGCATGCCTAATGGACTCATTTGCATGCAAGGGCTGAATATGGCCCTTAGGTGCCCTAGCACTATTCCATTAGGACTGCACTATTGTTCATATCTCCTATGGGTCATGTACAGTCCCATGTTGTGACAGCACAGACCATTGTCACTATGCACTGTGATGCCAATTGGCTCTATATTCAGACAGTTAGCAGGCTCCAGTTTGAGAGTGCTAACTCTAAATATTGCACGGAGCAGGACGTGAGTTATGTGCCGAGCAGCACTACTGTCTGTGCAGCTGTAGTGGTTGTGTCTGAATATGGGGCCCACCAATTTGCTAACCAACCATGGCTTGATATAATCAACAAAAATCATCATTTGTACATTCATATAATCATTAAAAATCTACAGAAAAATTAGGCTTTATGTGATCATCAATAATCATCACTTGTAAATAAAGCAAGTCATTAAAATTCACCAAAAAATTGACTTTATTTGATCGTCAATAATCATCACTCAAAAGTTAACCAAATCATGAAAATCAGCATTAAGAATCTGAAATTTTAGTATTTTTTATGATCAGATCACCATCCAAGAAGATAATCAAAAATCATAAACTTGCTTGATGATCAGATGATGGTATTTGGTGAGTGGAAGTGATTGTTGATGTCAGCCAACCAAAGATCATGATTCATGATCTACTGATTCGTGTGGGACTGTGTAAAGGCCTTCCTTAAGTCCAGAAAGGCCACATCTACTGCTCTGCCCTGGTCTGTTTCCTTTGTCACCCACTCGAAGAAATCAATCAAGTTGGTCTGGCATGACCTGCCTGCCATGAATTCATGTTGACTTGGGTCCAGCAGCCCCCTTGTCTCTTGGTAGTACACCAGCATTTCCTTAAGCAGGGTTTCCATCATTTTACTTACTATTAAGGTCAAACTGACAGGGTGGTAGTTTCTTGCCTCCTGCTCCTTGCTACCACTTTAGTGCAGGGTGCCACTTGTGCCCTCCTCCATTCCTCCAAAACCATGCGTGTTTCCAGTGATCCACTGAACAGCTTAGCCAGAGGTTTAGCCAGTTCCTCCCAGAGCTCCCTAGGATCCTCAGGTGTATCCCATCTGGCCCCATAGCTTTATCCACCCTAAGCCATTCTAGTGCTCTTTTTACTCTGTCCTCTGAAAAAGGTCTACTGTCCACCCCTTCTCCCTATTTGCCCTTCTCCATTAAAGGGGGGGGCGTCCCCATTGCCTTTTTCCATGAATACAGAGCAGAAGTATTTGTTGAAGATGGTCACCTTGTCATTGTCTTTCTCCACTACTCTGCCTCCCTCTTTCCTAAGTCTCATAACCCCTCCCATCTTCCTCCTCTTGCTAATATACCTAAAGAATGCATTCCCTCCTTCCTTCACTGATTTAGCTAGCTTTTCCTCAGTTTCAGCCTTTACTGCCCTTACTGCCTTGTTCACTTCCCTTCATTTTTCCAAGTATTCTTGCCTGTCCTCCTTGCTTTGTGTTGCCTTGTACATCAGAAATACCATCTTGTTTCCCCTTACTAGCTCTGCTACTCCCCTCAAGAACCACAGTGGTTTTCTCTTTCTTTTGCTTTTGCTGCAGGGCCCGGCACAATGGTTTGCTACTAGGTGCAGGGCTTTCCTTATCTTATCCCACTGTTCTACCACTTCCCTTATGTCATTGTATCCCTGGATAGCCTTCCTGAATTCATCTTCATCTTACCAAAGTCTGTCCTCCTGAAATCCAGGATTCTAGTCCTTGTATGGCTAGCCTCCTGCGATGTCCTTATGGTGAACCTCACAGCTTGATGGTCACTAGTCTCTAGGTTCTTTCCCACTGTGACTTCCTTTAGCCTGTCCCCATTGCTGAGGACAAGATCCAGAACTGCATTCTCCCTTGTAAGCTCCCTCACTAGCTGTGTGAGACCCACCCCTTGCAGGGATTTCAAGAATCCCTTACTCCTGGCTGAGGCTGCCATTGGGATGCTCCAGTCCACATCGGGCAAGTTGAAGTCACCCATCAGCAGCAATTCACCCATTGTTGCCATGTTCTCTATAGTCTCCAGCAGTTCTCTATCTACATCCTCTGCCTGCCTGGGGGCAGGTATATCACTCCCGTTCTAAGTACTGTTCCCCTCACCACCTCCAGGGTTACCCACAGCACCTTTGGTTTCCCCTCTTGTCTCTAGGGACTGTCGCTTTTATCCCTTCCCTGATGTACAATGCTACCCTTCCCCCTTCTTGCCTTCCCTGTCCCATCTGTGCAGCGTGTACCCTGCAATGGCTAGCTCCCAGGTAATGGTTGCTGTTGCACCATGTCTCTGTGACTGCCATGATATCCAGGTCCTTGGAGGCCATTAATGCCACAAGTTCGGGGATTTTGTTACCCAGGCTGCGGGCATTGGTGCACATAGCCTTCCAAGTTTCAGGTTTTCAACTTTATTTATTTTATACTGGAAAGAGTGTGAACAAAAATGAACATTTTTACATTTGTGCAGGTTACATGATATACACAACAAAACAGGTAACATGAACTACACAACAAAACAGTATAAAAATACAAGAGTTAACTAATAATGTTAACAAAAAAGGCACATATATTACAATGATGCAAGTATATCGGGTTAGGCATATATATTATTATGATGCAAGTATACAGTGAGGGGGAGGCAAAGAAGGGGAGATGTAAAAAATAGACAAATCACTAACAGAGGAGGCTGGGAACAAAAGGAGGGGTTGAAATGGAGGGGAAGAAGGGGGATGGGGGTGTAGAAGGTGGAAAGAGGAGGCGGAAAATTGGGGGTTTCCTTTTTAGGAGCAGAGACGGAAACAACACTGGTACTATAAAAAGGGCTTATGGCAGGGGGCACCTACAAGCGTTACTTTCCAGGATAAATTTTTGACGGTGTCCATAAATAAGGGGATGGATTCACAGCACTGGGTACCAGAAGGCAGATTATTGTAGAGCTTCACACCCTGATAGCAGATGGAGTTTCGAGCATGTGCGGTGTGAAGGAAGGTAACCTCTAAAATTTGGCAGGTACCTCCTCTGGTGCCATGCTTGGGGGCAGGTTTGGGGAAGAGGTCCAGCACACTTTGTGGCAGTTTGTTAAGATGGACCTTGTGTAGGAGGAGAAGTGATTTAAGTTGAAATCTGCCTTTGCGGGGTAGCCATGTAAGAGGCGGATGGAAGGAACAGTGATGGGTGGACCACGGAGGCCTGTGACTTAATGAACAAAACTGTTGTATGAGGTTGTAAGTTTGGAGAAAAGCACAGATGAAGTGGGGGGGGGGGGGCATAGACTGTGGAACCATATTCCAGTAGGGGAAGCAGCAAAGAGCAGGCAAGGCGAGATCTCGAGTCTGGGAGGAGGAATTTTCTGATGCGGAATAGAAGTCCTAACCTCATGTTAATCTTTTTGATAAGGTTAGTGATATGAACTTGGAAAGTAAGGTGACGGTCAAGAACCAAGCCCAAATATTTAAAATCTTTGACTATACTCTTCCCATGAAGGCCTGAAAGGGTGAGGTTTAATTCTACATTTTTCCTGGGGCCTGCAAAGAGCATATATTTAGTTTTTCTAGAGTTAAGGACAAAGTTTCTGAGGGGGTACCAGGAGTGGAGCCTTAAGAAATCAGTTTGGAGGTTAGAGAACATGGTGTTGGGGTTTTTGTCACTGCTGTAAAGAGCAGCATCATCAGCATAAAAACTGTTTTGGTGTTAAGACAGATTTTTGGGAGATTATTTATAGAGAGTGAGAATAGTAGAGGGCCTAAGATAGAACCCTGCGGAATGCCACACTTAATTTGGCAAAAGTTCGAGAGTGCCCCTTTTATGGTTGTCCTGTGTAATCTATTAGAGAGGTAGCTGCCCACTCAGCCAACTACATCCTGGGATATGCATAGGCAGGAGAGAGAGAGTTTAGGAGAAGGCTATAGTCGACCAAATTGAAAGCTTTGGTCAGATCGACGAACACCGACCCCATGTACTGGCCATTATCACTTGCTTTAATAATATCACTGGAAAAGCTGACTAAAGCTGTTTCAGTGCTATGACCAGCTCTGAAGCCATGCTGAGCTTCAGTGAGCAGATTCTGTTCATGAAGAAAAGAAGTGAGTTGCGAGTGCACAACCTTCTCGATGATCTTGGAGAGTGGAGGAAGAAGTGAGATAGGCCAATAGTTCTCTAAATCACTCCTGGACTCTGATTTGTATTGAGGTTTTATTGTAGCTGATTTCCAGATGCTAGGAAAGAAGCTTGTGCTAAGGGAGTGGTTAAGAATGCTTGTCAGGGGTTTGGCGAGTGGCAGAATACAGAGCTTGAGAATATTAAAAACTATGCCATTATCACTGATGCGGGGCTTAGGGTTATTACTTCTGATGAGGCGGATGGTATCCAGTGGTTTAAGGGCACAGAAGTAGAATTTGGGACTGTTATTGTTGCCACTGTCATGCTGGTTATCGGTAGGAGGGGGGAGTAGAGAGGCAGAGGTTTTTGGTGGAAGGTTTAAACTTATCTAGGTCACGGAAGAAAGAATTAAACATGTTGATGACTTCACTGGGGTCATTTATGAGCCTATCCCCTTGAAGAAGGGTAATGGGTTCCGAGATCTTCATTTTTCCTAGTAGAGAGTTTAATGTCCCCCAGAGCTTTCTGGGGTTGTTAGATTTGCCGAGCTGTTTGTTGTGAAAATAATCAATTTTAGCCTTCCTGATGGCAGATTTGCACTTGTTTCTTAGTTCTTTAAAAGTAACCAGGAGGTGAGGGTCATGATTTTTATTGTAACGTGAGCAGGCCTCGTCCCCGGTCCTCATGAGTTTAATGATGTCAGAAGTGATCCATTATTTTCTTCGGCCTCTTACACTGATATTCTTAAGAGGGGTAATTTTGTCGCATATACCAAGGACAATGTTCGTGAAAGTAGTGCTGATGGAGTCAAGGTCAGAGGGACCATTTGTAAAGATTCAGTTGACCTGATAGAAGGCACTTGTTAGCCTTTGAATGATGCCATCAGTCAGGCCATCATGACCCCTTCCTTCTGCTATAACCCCAGTATCATCTCTCCTTTTCTGTGTCTGAGCCTCCTGTACTTTACCTGAGGTCCCTCCTTTTTTACCTATGGTCACTCCTTCCACTCCTTATTGACTTAAGTTGAGACATTACTATACAAAATTAGTAATAGAAGCTGTTTTATGAATATCTGATGAGGAAAATAAAAAATATGGCTGTGCTGTTTTCCATCAGAATAGAAATAGGAGCTAATATCTTCCTAACACATCCGTTTGAATCTAGTATGTACAGTCAAAAACTAACCACGAAGGAAGAGCTGTGAATGAGCTTGGTACATCCAGCAGACAGACCTGGGTTTGATTCCCACAACCTCCACTTGCATACTTTGAGACTCTGAACAAGTCACTTAATTTTCCCAGTGCTCACAGGTTGCCCTGAAAACAGGCACCTATGCCTGGTTACCAAAGAATAAAACAAAAAGGGGAGCCACAAAACATTTTGGAGCCGGGGCCCACAAAAGGTTAATCTGACCCTGCCCAGCATGGGTGTGCCTGTGGGTGCAGCTGCCAGCATGATGGGCCAGGGGCATCCTCTGGGATGGCGTCCAACACCATGAAACACAGAAACATAGAATTTGTTGTTAGAAAAGGACCCTAGTCCCATCTAGTCTACCCTATTTTCCTGCGTATTACTACTCCCTGGACCCTATTCAGTCTCAGGAGTCTACCTCCTTCCTTTCCTTTCCTTTACTAATTATGCCCATGTGCCTATCCCACATATGCCTGAAGCCTTAGTCACCATTACCTCCACTGACAGACTCTTCCAGGCATCTGTCACCCTTTCTGCAAAGAATTATTTCCTCACATCCCTTTTAAACTTCCCCATTCTCAAGCTTCATTGTTTGCCTCCATGTTCTTGTGCTCCCCCCCCCCCTCCTCCTCTGAGAGAGACCACCCACTGCAACTTGTTCGCCCCAAGAGGTACTGATAGGTCTCAATCATGCCCCCTCTTGCTGTCCTCTCCTCTAGGGAGTACATGTTGAGTTCCCGCAGCCTCTCCTTGTATGGTTTCTCATGCAACACCCGCATCATTTTGGTAGCCCTCCTCTAGATTGATTCTACTCTGTCAATGTGCTTACAGAAGTATGGCCTCCAGAACTGTACGCAGTACTCTAGGTGGGGTCTCACTAATGAGCAATACAGTGGCAACACCACCTCCCTTCTCCTGTTGCAAATTTCCTTCCCTAGGCATCCCAGAATCCCATTAGCATTGCCAACTACCTTCTTGCACTGCCCTGCTTTCTTGAGATCATCAGATACAATTACAGAAGGTCCCTCCCTTACTTGGTGACTGCAAATAGTTTCCCCCATCTTATACCCAGCCCCCGGGTTGCCTCACTCCAGGTATATGACTTTGTACTTTTTGGCATTGAAATCCAGCTGCCGCCCCCTAGATCACTGCACTAGTTTCCCCAGGTCCCTTTGCATTCTCTCCACCCCTTCCTGGGGTTCCACCCTGTTGCAGATTTTTGTGTCATCTGCAAAAAAACACACTTTGCCCTCTAGTTCCTAAGCAATGTCATTTATGAAGACATTGAAGAGGACAGGAGAAAGTACTGATTCCTGTGGTACTCCACTGCTCACACTCCCATCCCCTGAGTGACTTCCATTTACCACTACCCTCTGCCTCCTATCCCTCAACTACTTTGATATCCAGCTTACCACCTTCTCCACAACCCCTAGATTGCAAGGTTTCTTTATTAACCTCCTGTGTGGCGCAGTGTCAAAGGCCTTGCTGAAATCCAGATAGGCCACATCCACTGCTTTCCCCTGATCCACTTCCCTAGTCACCTATTCAAAGAAATCTAGGAGATTTGTTCGACATGATCTCCCCCCTTGAAACCATGCTGCTGATGGTCCTGCAGCCCATTTGCCGCCAGGTACTCCATCAGCCTCTCCATCAACAGTGTCTCTATTGAAGGGGACAGAACATTTGTACTAATGCACAACAGTTAGTAATGTTTCTAGTAAGAGAAATGAAAGACTCACCTCCAAATAAGCCATATTTAACTGTACCTGAAAAAACACTGATGTGAAAAACTATATTTTCAATTGTTTTGTTTTTTTACAGACAACATTCTGCACAGTTCTTGTCACTGAATCAGTAATTTGGAGTTTTTACTGTCATGGTTTCTGTACAGAATGCTAAGAATGAGCTATGTAAGCAATAATATTGAGCTATACCGGACCACCCAGGGGCATAATGAGGCCCAACACTGCAGACAGAGGGCCTTATAGCCCCTGGGAAGGTCTGGTATGGCCCATACCACCCATCCTGAAGTGTATCATTGCTCTTAGAAAATGGGCCACTGTAATGCATATGTTTGAAAAAATAATGTTTATGTTTACACGTTAAAACTCAATTATTTTGTAATGAAATAGTACCTACGCCTTCATTAGACTGTTGAGTGTGTGTGTTTTTTCACTCATTTAAAACTTCAGCTTTTTCTTGATCTTCCTCTGCACAGTCTCACCCACTACTCTCCTGATTCTCACTATCCCACCTCTTGCTTTCCCCTTTTGACTCATATACCTGAAAAAGTCTTCTGGGGCTAGGGCCTTTGGGTTCGCGGCCCCAACCCTCTGGAACTCTCTGTCTCGCCGGCTTAGAGAATGCACAACCGTGGAAGCCTTTAAGCGGGATTTTAAGACTTTTGTGGGAACAAGGCTTTTGTGGACTGATGCTGTTATCAACTGTTGTTTTTATGTGTATATTCTGATTTTATGATTCATTTGTACAGCGCCTTGGTATTTGAAAGGTGCTAAATAAATAAAGTTTTATTTATTATTATTATTAAGAAAGTTGTATCCCCCTTTTTGACCTCCTTGGTGATCCTCTTCTCTGTTTGAGCCTTTGCTGCCATCACCCTTCTTCCTACCTCTCTTTGCTTATCTAGATATACCTCCCTGTCTCCCTTCATCTGGGTCTTCTTCTACTTCCTATAAGCTGTTTTTTCTCCCCTACCACTTTAGGCACCTCCTCTGAGAACCATAGTGGCCTCTTCCTCCTCTACCCTTGTTTGTTTCCTTCAAGCAGCTTGCCATTGCCTTAGTTATTCCCTCCTTGATCCTTTTCCTTTGTGCCTCCACTCCCCCAAAGCCATCCCCTTTCTTCAAGGTATTAACTTAGGCAGTCACCCATTTCTTTAAAATTTGCCCTCCTGAAGTCCAGGACCCTCATATTAGTGTGGTTTATCTCCTACGCAATCTATATACCAAACCACATTGTACAGTGATTGAGTGTACCCGGGGGCTACGCACTGTGATGTCTGCAATGTTGTGCCTGTTTATAAGTACCAGGTCCAGCACTGCCCCATCTCTAGTGGGTTCCATAACCAGCTGCCTGAGAAATGTCCCTTGAAGGGAGTTAAGGATGATCCTACTTCTTGATGTAGCTGTGGCCAGAATGCTCCAGTCTACATCTGGAAGATTAAAATCCCTCATAATCATTACATCCCCTTTGCTTGTTATTCTGCCAGAGGTCTCACCCAAAACTTAGTCTAACTCCTCCCTTGTGTTGGTGGTCTGCACACCACACTCATGCAGATCAAGGCCCTGTACCCTGCCTCCAACCCAAATAACCTCCAGGCCTTCCTTCTTCCTCTGGTGTCCCTGCATCTTCATAGCCTTTATGCCTTCCCTCATATATAAAAAAAAAAAGTTCTTTGCTGTCCTGTCTTGTCCTTCCAGAACATGGTGTATCCTAGAATAGCCACATCTCAGCTGTGGTTCTTGATGCAACATGATTCTATTATGGCCTCCAGATCCAGGTCTGGCTCCACAATGCTTGCCTCAAGGTCAGGAATTTTGTTTCCTATGCTCCTTGCATTGGCACACATGGCTTTCCATCCTTTTGTCTCACTATCCCCTACATTGCCCTGCCTTCCTGTTTCTATTCTTTGCCCTTCCCTTGTCCCTGGTACTGTCCCTCCTTTTCCATCCTCCTTCTGCCCACTCTCCTTAGCTCTACTCTCAGACTTAGATCTGTCTCCCAACCCTCCTGTCATTTTCTTCCCTTTGTTCCTATGCCCCTCTACCCCTGGATCATTTATTTTAACAGGCTTCTCATTTCTGCTTTTCCATTTTTTTTTTTGGGGGGGGGCATTTCCAGACTCCCTTATTTTTCTGTCTCCCCCTTGGCTAGTTTAAATGGTGGTTGAAGTAGCATTTAAACCTTCCGCCCAGGACTGCCATTCCCCACCTGGATGGATCAAGGCCATCTCCCTTGTACAGACCTTTATCCCCCACCATGGACTGGGCTGTCAAGAGAAGAGAAGAGAGTGATATTGCAAAGTAATATACACACCTGTGTGTTGACCATGGCAGCATGCAGACCCAGTGTACAGTGTATTGCCACATATACTGCCCATGCAGTGCAGTGCCTTTTAACCCCCTGGGCTGTATACATCACACACACCCCATCACTGGTGATCACACAGCATATAACACACATGTGACACAGTAGGTGATTATTCACAGACTGCCTCACCACCAGGATACCTGCATACCACAACACGGCCTACCCCCATTGTGTAACAGATTCAACAGGCAAGGTCTGGATGGGGTACTGGGGCCCCACCTGCAAAGTAGATGCAGTGGCCAACAAGGAAAAATAAGAGTAGAGGGCCCAGGGTGACACACATATGTAAATATTCCACATGTAACCCATTTATAAATGGGGGTTCCCGAAAGTCTTCCTTGGGCTTGCCTAAATGCTCACTGCCAGGCTGGTATCCTGTATCTTAGCGTTTTAAAAGTGTTGTATGAGAGTGCCTTAATGCCTCTGTGCTCTGTCTCTTTAAGAGCCGCCTGTAACGTGGTGCTTATTTAATCTGGGAAGGGGCTGAGTGTTTCTATGCTTGAGTCCCACCTGGGCTGCCAGATAATCGCTCCATTCTGCCATCGCTATTTGTGCAGAGGGAGCTCTGTTAGAAGCTGTACTTATTTGCTGATTATCTATTGCAATAGTAATGATATTGCAGTTTGTCTAACCTGCCTTCTTTGCAGCATGGACAGTTCTGTTTATCACCACCATCTTGGTCCTGGTCTGCCAGAATGGGCCAATCAGTACCTTTGGGGACCCTAAAATGGAGTCTGTCCCCCGGGGTCTTGTGGGAGTGAATTTCTGTAGGAATTGTAGTTTTGAGACTTTGGCACCTAAATGCATCTGGAAGGGGAGCCTTTGCTTTTGACAGACAGATGAATTATCAAATCAAACCTTTTGGACCGAAGGGAAATTCTCAAGCTGTCTGCTGCAGTGAGTCAGTCTGGAGGTAGAGTTTGGAGAGTGAACAGCTTGAGTGATTCAAGCAGCAGCTCCTGCGTAGTTCACAGGGGAGATTGGTGGAAAGGCTGAGTTTGGCCTGTCTGCCTGCTGTCCCTCGAGAGGGAATCCTTTGAAAGGCTTAGCAATCGAACTGTATCCAAATTGGAGTGTGATAAAGCCACTGAAGAGTGACCAGATTTAAACCTGAAGAAGACTGAAGATTTGCTGTATGCGATCGGCCTGTCAGGACATCCATTTACCACAGAATTCCAGGTTTTGCTCAGAGACACTGATTTTGTGGCCGGACTGCCATCCGCATTGTGGTATGGTGATTGCTTTACTATAAATGTGCTGTGTGCTGTTAGTGGGTCGTGATTTGGTTCCCCACTGTGTAACTGTGCCACGCATGCTGAAAGCTGCATCCAGCACTACCGGACTCAAAATCTGAACTGTTCCACCTAGCCTGGGCCTCGTCACCTGGCCCAGCCAGCTATTTCAGGCACAGAAACCATCATCGATGAGAGATTCACCTGGGGATCAGCCCCCCGCCCAGCCATCTCGAACAGTAACGACACCTCAGTGATCCATGTGGGCCCTGCTTCTCCTGGCAAACCAGTCATCAATCTGCAGTCTCCATTTTGTCTAGCCTGTGTCTCGTATTGGGTAGTGTGAGTAACAATCAGGGTAACTCCCTGCAACAACAGCTAAATCTCAAGTGTTGTCATCTGATTGCATTGTTGTGTTTCCTTTCACAAACTGAGCCTTCAGGCTCTGAATTACAAATTGTGTGTGGTTATGCATGCCTTTTCTTTTCATCACAGGGCCCCAACCAGCTGCAATGCCAGCCTACCCTGGACAACATTCCAGGCTAGCCCACCTTGCTTCCAACTTGGTACCCAGAGCGTGTGACTGTGTAGGGACTAAAAGTGCATGCATAATTGCCTGACTAGATCAGTTTTCGAATCAATCAACCTGATTACGCCCCTCCCTTGTTCAATTACCCTGAATAAATCGGATCTAACTCTTTTTGCATTTAATCTGACTGTGGTTCCAGTTTGTACCAAAAGCACTGTACTGTTGTTGTTTGCTGTGTTTAACCTTGTTTTACAGGGAGTTTCCAGGGTTGAACTGGTGGAACCAGCCCTGGTGGTCAGTGCAAACAGTATGGGGATTTGTATGCTAAATATGGGCTATTGTGAAAGTGTTTGTTACATAATGTCTAGGCCACTAGAGGGGAAAGAGGGGGGTTACAGTGTCCCGGAGGGCTGTACCCAGGTTAGCATTGTTACTAACAACCCTGTCCTCTGGGTGGAGGCACCCATTTCAGTACCCAGGCCCCTTAACTTGCAACTAGCCACGCAGGCAGGGGTAGAAGCTCTTGGGATCGCGTCACCTAGGGGTTGCACACATAAATATAAAACCCTAGCTCTGCGTGTGCCTCCTACATATACCTGCTGTGCCACAAATACTCTGTTCAATTAGATGATTAATACAAGAAGCTGTAGCAGAAAGAAGGTGACCAGAAACCCAACAGAGGGGGCAACACATGGAAATGTCAAAACATCCTGGTCAGTCAGTCCAACTCTGTAAACAGGTTCACCATTACAGACAGGGCATGGAGCAACAATGTCCCACATGCGTGGTGTCCCATGGCCCATGCAGGATCCATGCATAGGTCCTTGGCAGGAGGTATACAAAGGCCACAGATCTGCTGTACATTCCATGCCTCCACACGTTGCTTGTCCTACTGTGACCCATGTCACCTCCCCTCCTCACAGGCATGCAAATACTAACACCACTCATGTATGCACTGTACATACACAAGTCCAATACAATGGTGCCAATGAAGTCACTCATGTCTGTGCTGGTCCTACCTGGCTCTCAAAGACACATCCTGGGACACCAGTCACCTCCAATTGTCACAAGGTTGCAGCCATCACCTCCTCCACAAGGGCTAGGGACACTGCACTATACTGGGGCCACTGCCTGTGGCCTGGAAGTCTGCCCAGGCCTAGGCTATGGCCTCTTTGGTTCTCCTCTTGAGGTCTGTGAGCTGCTTCCTGACCTCCTCAAAGTTCTGCCTCTTCCACCCGCCATGTTTACTGTCTCTGTAATCTGGGCCCAGGTTTTTTTTTATTTTAGCCCTGTTCCCCATCTTCTTAATTACAAGTCTTTCATTTGCTATGTAGGTTTGGGCCAGGGCAAACTCCTCCTCCTCAGAGAACTTTTGCTTTCTCTGTCGCTCTGCGTCTATCATGGTACCTGTTGGAAACAGGGAGTACAAACAGTACCAGCAGTACACAGAGCAAAGGTATAGTGGCATGCAGGCCCCAGTGCCCCTGGCCAAGACATGTATGTGTGGTTGCATGGCCGGGCATAACACACAGCTAGATGCCTAACACTGCTCTTGGCCATGTGCAGATACAGCAATAGTCTAATCCTGATGCAGCATAAACACAGTGCTATGGTCACCCATGTCCTTGTTGTAGGCCATTCCACAATACACTTACCTCTAGCCACCTGCAGTATCTCTGTTGAGTCTGAGTAGTGCCCTGTGCTCCTTTTATATGATCCAGGAACAATTAGACATGCAAATGAATAAATACATTCCAGTAGTTACAAGCAAATATGGAATTTACCCTCCAAATTCAAAATGAGCTCATTTGCATACATAGAAACATAGAATTTGATGGCAGATAAGGAATGCTTGGCCCCCTAGTCTGCCCATTTTCCTACCTAACAGATAAGCTGTAGATCCTAGTTAACCAACAGCTTACTTCCTCCTACCCCCCACTAGGACTGCCTTCTGTCTGTCCCATGCATTCTTGAATTCCCCCACTGTTCTTGACTCCACGACCTCCTCAGGGAGGCTGTTCCATGCATCTACAACCCTCTCCATGAAAAAATACTTCCTCACATTACCTCTGAGCCGTCCCCCCTTGTTCTTGCACATCTCTTTTTCTGAAAGATGCTACCCTCTTGGACTTTGTTGATTCCCTTGAGGTACTTGAAAGTTTCTATCATGTCCCCTCTCTCCCTTCTTTCCTCAAGGGTATACATATTAAGCTCAGTTAGTCTTTCTTCTTATGTCTTCTGGTGCAGACCCTGCACCATTTTGGTTGCCCTCCTCTGGACAGCCTCCACTCTGTCTATGTTTTTGCGGAGATGGGGTCTCCAGAACTGCACACAGTACTCCAGGTGGGGTCTCACCAACTGTCTGTACAAAGGGATAACAACTTCCTGTTTTCTACTACTGATGCCTCTCCCTGTGCATCCCAGTATCCCCCCAGCCTTACTTACTGCCTTCTCACATTGCTTGCCCACCTTTAGGTCATCTGATATAATTACCCCCAGGTCCCTATCCATTTTTACTGTTGTCAGTATCTAACCCACCATTGCATACTCTTCCCCTGGGTTTTTGTTTCCCAGGTACATTACCTTGCACTTCTTTGCATTGAATCTGAGCTGCCATACATTTGACCATTCCTCCAACCTTGCCAAGTCCCTTCTCATCCTTTCCACTCCATCTTGTGTATCAACCCTGTTGCAGATCTTTGTGTCATCTGCAAAGAAACATAATTTTCCTTCCGGTTCCTCTGCAATGTCACTTATAAAAACATTAAAAATGACCGGTTCCAGTACTGAACCCTGCGGTACCCCGCTAGTAACCCTCCTTTCTTCACTGTGGACTCCATTTACTCCTACCCTTTGCGTCCTGTTGTCTAGCCAGTTTTTTATCCAGGCTACCATCTTGGGACTCACTCCAAGGCTGGCTAACTTGTGTATTAATCTTTTGTGTGGGACTATATCAAATGCCTTGCTAAAATCTAGGTAGGCCATGTCCACAGCCCCTCCCTGGTCTACTACTTTGGTCACCCAGTCAAAGAAATCTATTAGATTCATCTGACACGACCTTCCCAAACACTGTTTGAATACTGCAGGTTTGCACCAAGTGCTATTGCATTTGCACTAATGATAGCACTAGTGCTGTGATAGAGCAAGTGCTACATTTCCCATGTGGTGCAGACATGACATCACACTCCATTGTCAACATCATGATGCTACGACCGCATGTGCCTTATGATGTCATGCTATGGCATTGTGCATTCTGCAGTGCAGTACAGTGCATGTGCACCATGCACATATGCGACTCAGGTCCTGTCGCATGCGTACAGCCCTTCTCCCTCCACCAGAAACACACATAGTGCTGCACTATTCAATGTTAGCACAGCGCTAATGCAAAAACATGCTGCAGTAATGGCTGGTTAAACCCTAAGAGCCAGGGATCAGTCACTAGCTGGGTGTGAAAGCTGATGTTATGGAAGAGAACACAGTGGCATACGGGAGAAGGATGTCTATGTGCCAAAGAGACACCCTCTGGTCAGACACAGAGCTGGCTAACCTGGTAGACCTAGGGGTAACTAGGGAGGACTAGCTTCTGGGAGAAGTGGCAGAGGCAGCAGACAGGCTCAGGTGTGAAATCTGGGCATCTTTGAGGAGGCATCTGGCAAAGTGTATTGGAGTGGTCTGGACAAGGGACCAAAGCTGGCCCAGGTTTAATTACCTGTCCCAAAGACAGCCCAGGTGCCTGCTGCAGCTCAAAGTTTTAGTTGACAGTGGCACTATGCCATGGCCAGGGGCTAGCCCAGTGGCGCTGAGTGTTGAGGAGCTGGATGCCACACCTTGCGCTGCACTGGCAACCCGGGTTCTGGAGACAGCTCGTGCGCCAGGGGTTGGCAGGGGAGGGAGAGGAAGAGCATCCGACAGACTGCTTTCCTCTCCCAGGGGGAGGGTGGTGGGGTTGTCCGACATTCCAGCGACCCCCAGTGGAGATCGGGGGCACTGCAGGACATAGGACCAGATGTGTGTGGAGCATGGCAGATGCCAGCAGGGTTACCATGCGCCGTGGTGTCATTGCACACCATGCTCAGGGGGAGGAGGGAGCTCACAGGAAACAAACGGGTAAAACCCCTTCGGCCCTGGATAGGTGATGGCCCAAAAGTGCCTGGCCACCACACACCCAACACTGGACCTCTGCCTCTGCCCCTTTGATCTTCTTGCGGACCTTGGGGCCCGTGGGGCCTGCGGGGAGACAGTAATGTACTTGAAGAAGGTGGAGCCACAGTGGGCAGTAGAGCGGCAAGGTGAGTTGGGAACCTGAGAGAGTTCCAGGTCCCAGAGGTGATAAATAGAAATGTAAAAAAAAAAACCTATGTCATGGCCAGGTGAGTACAACCAGCTGTATGTATTGTTGTGGTGGTGTCTTGCGAGCAGTATTGTTTCCATGATATTTTACTTCTGGGTTACTGTCTCTGAGGGAATGTGAAACATTCCTGTGTCTCTATTGTGTCCACTCTTTCCTATGGGGCCTGATCTGCTGTATAGCTCTATGTAACCAATGCAGGTGTATGGAACCACTGTCCTAGTAGTTGCCCCATTGCCCTGTACAATAGAAGACCCATTGTGGATCTCAGAGCCATGAACTTGCCATCTCTTCTTGCCCTCCCTTGATGACAGGCACCTCGCTCATTGCGCTACTTTCACCTCCAAATTCTGTCTTGTGTCCCTCCCCAGATACAGAAAAAAGGAATGCCTGCACTCAGGAGACCATAGTAAAAATCTGTATTTCTTCTTCATATTAGAATCCAAAGTCAGTGCCAACAGATGTCCCTAAAGAGAACTCCTCTAGGGGAGTCTGCTGGCACTTACTGTTCGGATTTTAACATGAAGAAGAAATAAAAGGTTTTTTACTACAGTCTCCTGAGTGCAGGCATTCCTTTGTTCTGCATCTGGTTCTTTTTTGGAAGCTGCAGCTCAGACAAGTGGTGCAGTGGATGCTTTCTATCTTGGGTCCCTCCCCACTAAGCATTCCTCCCTCCTCAATTCCCCCTTCTACCTCCAACTCCCTTTGCAGCTCTGGCACTCACTCTCTAGCACTCCCCTCCTTAAAATCTTTTGCTGGCCAAGCTACCTTTTCCTTCCACTTCCCAAAGTTATGGGAGTCTCTTCCCATTACCAGTCATACTGCTTCTTCTTCCCACTCACTCAAATTTCTCCTCCGTGAATTCACTACTTACTCCTGCAGTTCTCTGTGATCCTGTGCTATATTTTGCCACCCTAGACTTCCCTCTCCACTGTTCCTGCTCCTGCCCTAATGAATTTATCCCTGCCCTCCACTTTCCTCTATCCTTCCCTGCTGAACAAAGTGCCAGCAGCACTTCATTCACCCTTCAAATTGCTGCCATTTTTACATCAATACCATACCTAGCAGTGCTGTTTTCATACTCCAGTTCTGTTCCAATTTTGTATTTATAGTACTTGTCACTCTTCAGATTCTCTGCCTAGCTTATCTTGTTAATTTTGTTGCTGCTTAATTGTTTATCTTATATTTTTGATTTGTGTAATCAACTGTTGTAACTTATTGCTGTACTCTCCTAATTTCCCTCTCCCCCCCAGGACGCATCTGGAAACAAGCTATTTCAGATCAGAATGTCTTTCCTGGTAAATCCGTTGCAATAAATAAAACAAATACATAAAACCAAAGGTGTGTGATACTACAGTGGCATTTGGTCACTGTCCATATATGGGTGCTGTGTCAGGCTGGAAGAATATGTCATGTGACACTAAGGTCTACTTGATGCCAGGGTGGTAGGGGTACAGAACAGCATTTTGCAGAACCCACTGTCTATTCCATATGCACTGTCCATATTATGTAACATTGGCATTGGTATGAATATACCACGTAATTCGTACTATTACACTGGAGTGGGTGTGCCACCCTAGATCCAGCCATTGTGTGGGCTACACATTTGGTACGATGTCCACCACTACTGTTTTTTTTTTTTGTAGACTCTGTTTCTAGTATTGGAGGATCAGGGCATCTCTTGGGTGTACCCTCACAGCCTCAGCCTCTACTCCCAGTCTGAAACTTCGTCCCCCAGGAGTACAATGGTGAGCACCCCCCCTTCCCAGGCCCACGGACCCGTCCAGCACCTCCAGTTTCACCCCCAGGTGAGGGTCCACCTCACCTACCTGGTGACCTATCTGAGATTAGAGGGATGGTCCCTTGGCCAGTTGAGGAGCTCGGAAGAGCTGGTGGGATGGTGATCCAACAGCTGGATGTGGATGTTGTCTCCCAAGGTCACCGTCGCCTCACTAGGTCCTCTGGGGATTTTCTTGCTGTGTTTCCCCTGAGGACATGGTGTGTAATGACTCCTGCATGTCTTGATCACTACTCTGCCACTAGCATCCGTTGTCCCAGCCCCTTCAATGTCCCTGTGCTTGTGCTTCCTCCAGTCTCTACCAGAGGCAGCTACAGATCTGGTAACCCCCTACAACCCACCCCAGGAGAGGAAAGCAGTTCTCTGGATGTTCAATACTTTCCCTCCCCTGCTGACCCCCAATGGCCCAAGTCCATTCCCAAATCTGTGTTGCCTGCGTGGTGCAAGGTGTGGCGCCCAGTGCCTCAAACCTCAGCGCCACCGGGCCGGCCACCCCCTACTGTTTTACAGGTATGCTTACTATGCCCCTGTTTTATGCAGTCTGGGGCTACATGCATCCTGCTATGTAATAGAAGTTGTACATGGTGTGTATTTGACATGTATGCATATGTTGGACAGGGATGGTAAGGATGGCTGGATGGGGGCATTACACGAGTGTTGCGTAGACAGTGCTAAACCATAGCTACAATACTTGTATGACACTGTGGTGTGTCAGGGACTGTGCAGTCTACTGTTTTGATCATCATCAGTAGAGGCATGCTGCACTGTGTGTGTGTGTGTGGTGTGCCTTGGAAGGCATTACACAGTGTGGTGGCATGTCCCCTGTGCTGCAGACCTGCTACATTAGGGCACTGGCAGTAATGCTTACAGCCCAGGGTGGTGCACCTGACATTGTTAGTCAGGTCTGTTGTGCCACATGGTCTGGACTAGGTATGCGTATCTCTCTGGTGGCAGTAGGCAGGGGCCACTGTTGTAATGGTGCACCCCTGTGACTTGCCTTGTGCAGCGTACAGCACCTGTAGTAGTCTTCCACATCAGTACCATCATCAATGCCATATACACTGTGGTCCAGATATTCAAAAGGGTTGCGCCATGCGCAACAGGGTTGCGCGTGCGCAACTCCAAAAATGCGCCATTCTGCGATATTCAGAAGGGGCCAGTTGCGCCACTGAAAACATGCTGAGCAACAGCGCAATGGAAATGAAGGCATGCGCAACCAAAGGGGGCGGGTCCATGCATAAAGTGCGCAATGCGATATTCGAACACTTGCGCAATGCGCAAGGCGGCTCAGCCGGAAGTTGCGCAGTAGCGGAATTGAGCCAAAATAAAAAGGCTCAAGGAAGCGGCGCAAGAACCCTAGCAGGCCGCAAACTGGGGGAGAGAGACAGAGACAGAGAGAGAGAGAGAAGCTGGAAGGGCAGACAGGGACAGTGGGTCCAGGAGGACAGAGAGGCCAGCGGGGGTGCCTGGTGCAGTGGAAGCAGCAGTGGGGGCAGCGGGGTAACACAGGAACAGCAGCCGGGGGCAGAAGCCAGGGAGATGGACAGTGCCAGCTTCCACATGGAAGCTGTAATGAGGGTGAGACACCATGCTGCAGGGGGACGTGGCCGCGGAGGGGCCCGTCGGCGGTAAGCCCCCGACAGGCAGTATTGTGCCTGTCTTAGCTTCGAGCTGTACACAGACATCGAGATTGTGGCCCGGTACCACCTGAACAGGGCAATACTGAGACGGCTCTGTGAGCTGTGCAGTGATGTGATGCAGGCACCCTCACGACGGAGTCACGCTCTGTCTGTGGAGACCAAGGTGACAGCCTACATGTGCCTGCTCGCCACGGGCACCTTCCAGAGGCCGACAGGGGACACCACAGGCATTACACAGTCGGCCACGTCATGCATCCTCACCCAATTCCTCAGCACACTGCTGCCTCATGCTGCGGAGTACATCCATTTCCCCAGCACCATGGCAGAGTGTACAGCAAACATGCAGGAGTTCCACAGGGTAGCACGTATGCCTGGCGTGCTAGGGGCCATAGACTGCACCCATGTGGCCATTCGCACGCCACCTGGCCCCGACAGCCAGGCATATCAGAACCGAAAGGGGTTTTCCAGTGTCAACTGCCAGGTGGTGTGTGATGCCACTGGGCGCATTATCAATGTCTGTGCCACACACCCTGGCGGAGCACATGATGCCTTCATATGGCACCAGTCTGCACTGTGCCATCGATTCAAGAGTGCAGACATCCCCACGGGTCATCTAGTGGGTGAGTACACATGTATGGAATGCAAACTCTGGGCAAGGGTGGAAATGACACAGGTGCCATGGTAGTGGCACACAAGGATATGGGCAATATGGACCTGACATGACACTGCTCTCCACTATCTCCACACAGGTGACTGCGGATACCCACTCCGTCCCTGGCTGCTCACACCGTACCGGCGCCCCACGACCCCAGCGCAGCTATGCTTCAATGAGGCACATGCCGCAACACGTAACATCATAGAGCGGGTGTTTGGGATGCTCAAGGCACGCTTCTGATGCCTAGACACCTCTGGCGGTGCCCTGCAGTACAGCCCCCAAAAGGCCTGTCAGGATATTCGGGCCTGTTGCATCCTGCACAACATGGCCAAAGACCATGGGATAGCCGTACAGGTCAAAGAGGGGGACAGCGATGGGGACGCCAGTGGCGCCGGTGATGTTGGTGATGAGCAGCCCCCCCTAGGATGGAGGGACCCCCGACTGACCCGGCAGGCCCAGCTGCACCGGGACACCATTGCAGAAGAGCACTACCCCCAACACAGGTAAGTCAAGGGGACATGTGCAGGCAACACTGTCCATGCGCAAACCACAGGCACACAGGGGAACACACCGTGCATGAAGGTCAGGGGAGTTGAAGGTTCCAGGCATACCAACACACCATCAGGGAGAGGTGAGCACTCATATGGACACACACACACACCAGGCAGTGTACATGGGCAGAAGCACAGCACTGCAGAAACGACATTGCCAAAACACAGCACCACCGACCACCCCCACCACCTGTACTGTCCAAGTACATGTGTCAGGACCTGGGCACCCTTGCACCTTGGTGTACAGTGCAATGCAGGCATCATCATGCACACGCACCTGTGGACAACAGTTGGGAGAGTGTGCAGGTGGTCCGTGTGTCAGCGTGGTGAGCAGAGCACCCAGCAGTGCACTGTCCACCATGACACACATTGCACACAGGGCAGCACCAGACAGGGCCCGCACTGGGAGACAGCTCAGTCATGTAGCACTGTCCCACGGCCACCATGGATGCGTGTGCGGCCCCACCGTGGCCCAGCAGCACTGGCAGGCTGAGCAGGGGCCACATGGGGTGGCGCTGTTGCACCACCAAGGGTCCCACTGCGTGAACGCGACCTTGCCCGCACAGGGGTCTGCATCATGCCGAACAAATGTGCACCAGGGGTGCTCGGGATGCCCACAGCAGAACCCGGCATCGACAGACCTGGTGTCGCACGATGCCGGGAATGGGGAGTGGAGAGCGCACTGTGTGGGGTGTGCAGTACAGGGGCATCTGACAGTGTGCCCAATGCATCAGCGACAGAGACCACTGCCTGGGTCAGCCTGTCAATGGTGGCGGTCACATCCATCCGCATAAGGACCAGCTCGGCTCGGTCCCGAGCACACTCCCTGCTGTGCCACTCCACGGACACAGACAGTGCCTCCACGGACCTTGGAACCCACCCCTACAGCTGTACTGATTCCTGCAGCAGGCGGTTGCGCGCATCCAATGGGTACTGTGCCCCAATGGCATCGTGACCCCCAGGGTGTGGACGGTCCCGGTGCACAGCACCCCTTGAGGGTGGGTGCTGTTCTCCAGGACCAGGTATGGGCAGATCAAAGGGCGGTGGACATGTGCCACTGCTTGACACTGTACCCCCAGACCTGGTGTTCGACTGCTGCTGACGCTCCTCCAACTGCTGAGCCCCCAGGTCCACCGTTTCCACCTCCGTGCTGGCAACAGTGCCGGACACCTGCACAGCCACCAGTGCTGCCCCACCGGTGCTGACAGGCACAGCCTGGGACTGTGCCAGCATGCTGGTACACAGGTGTGAACCAGGAAGGCCCGGGGGCACGTGCTGGCCTGCCATGTGTCCGTCATGGGACACACACCTATCACTGCCCATTGCAGGCCAGCTATCATCAATGGTGCAGGTAGGTGCCACTGCCATAAGGCACAGCATGCTGGCATACCTGCATGCTGGACTGCTGAGACACAGGCTGTGCACCCCGCACCGTTCACTGACACCAGAGTTGTTGGCCCAGCGTGCATGCTGCTGCACTGCCTGCTGGCTGGTGGCAGAGGTGGATGGTCCCTCCTCCACGTCCAGCAGGTCTGCATCACTGTCTGGACCCACCACCACCACCGTCTCCTGAAGACGAACAGGATCTGTAACAGAAAGAGAGTACATGTGAGTGCATGTGAACAACAGCCCCCCCCAACACCACCACCATGTCATACCGTGCAGTGATGGGCTTCCACCTGTCTGGAATCCTCCGCCTGGTACACCCACAATGGCACTCGGCTGCATGGCCGCGACCAGTGTCTCCTCCATTGGGGTCAGCTGCAACACCACTGGCGGGCCCCCACCAGTGCCAGCACGTGCCGCCCTGCCGCCCTGAAGGCTGCCACCTACTCCTTCAGCCTCCTGCGGTCACTCCCCATCTTCTTCTTGCATTCCTGCATGGAGCGCTGGTGGCATCCGTGCAGGTTGACAGCCCGAGCTACCCCCTCCCATGCAGCTGCACATTCTTGAGGGGTGCCCCTCCGTCTACTCAATAGTGGCTCATCCTCCAGGTAGGCCTGGAAGAGGGCCTCCGTCTCTGCCGCTGTGAAGTTCGGCCTCCTCCTACGCCCGTCGTCCTCACCCCTCACCTTGTCTCTGGTCAGTCATGGTAATCTGTATGGGTGGAAGTGGACACCTGTCACTGTGCAGTCGACAGCATTTCCCCATGAGCATAGGTGCCAGCCAAGGGGGGGGCGGAAGCCCCCCACGTTTCTTCTCCGTATGGCAGATACTGATAGAAAGGGTGCCCTTTGTCCCTTTCTAAGTGCCCTTTTGATTCTCAGCCCCCTCAGCCTTTATCATCCTCCGGCACCCTTGCCCATGAGCATTGTCCTGAGCATCGCACAGCATGTAACTCACCTCTCACCTGCAGCAACCAAATCTGGCCAGCACAACCCACTGTTGCGTTTTTATAGCGCAACACATGCAAATGAGGAGTGGCGCAACTTTAATGACATGCTAATCGTGCCACTGCGCCTTTGAATGGCTGATCGAATGATTTGCATATGTCGGCTGAATATCGCGGATTTGCGCTTTGCGCAATACGGAAGGGCCGGCTGAGCCAATGGCACAGATTTGTGCCTGCATGCTACACTGCATTGCGCATGCCCAGACAGCTTACGCATGCGTCTATCGCGCTGCAGACCTGCTGAGCGCGATAGGCAATTCAGGCCACGGCCACCATTGTGCCAGTGGCTCTATAGCACTGGGAACTATATGGCGCTGTGGCACTACTGCGCAATAGTCCACTGTGGCACTGGTACGCATCTTGGCAGTCGCGCAGGATGCCTATACGTCCGACGGCGCTGTGAGTAGCCTTGCATCATTGCCGTGACCTTGTGTATGCCCTTTGCCCCCGGCGCTGTTCGCATGCCATGTGTACGTCCCTATTGCGCTGTCTGGTGACAGCGCTATGTGAAGTGACGGCGCTGTTCGAACAGCACGATTGGAACCTGTGGTGGTCTATTGTGCAACATCTCCACGTGGGGTTACAGTGCAGCGGAGCGCCATATTGCCTGCTGTAAACTGGCTGAGATGGCTAGGAGGAGGGCAGTGAGTTGGAGCCCACTGGAAGTGGCCAACCTTGTGGCCCTGGTAGAGCCCCACTGTGAGGCACTCTATGGTGAGGCCCCCCTCACCAAGCCTAGGATGCACGTGTGGCAGCAAGTGGCCACTGACATGGTGGAGGTCACTGGACGGGGCCGGTCTGCTGAGCAGTGCCGGCACCAGTAAGGTGACCTCCGCCGGAGGGAGCCGAACTTGTTGGCCAGGCTGCGGGCACGTGCCAGGCGGGGCATGGTGCCTAGGCCAGGTGAGTGTACCATCTATGCACCTACATTCTCTGTAGGGGTGTGTGTGTGCTTGTGTGGCTGTGCATAGGTGACAGCTTGGACACGGTTGGCTGTGTCAGTGTGCAGCTGTGCGATGGATGGTTATGGCTGTGGGCGGGCACTCTCACTGGGGCAGGGGGCACTCTGCTTTTGAGTCACACTGATGTTTGTCTCAACAAATGTCTCCCACAGGCCGGGATCTGAGGATGCAGGGCCAGGATGAGGAGGGCCGTGCCAGGGCCCCGGTGGCAGCAGGAGTCGGCACCCGGAGAGAGCAGCAGCCACAGCAACAGCAGCAGGGGCAACAGCGGCAGACAGAGCTGCTTGAGCAATGTGAGTATCATGACTTCATGGATGCTATTGCATGCTGGGGGGGAGTCCACTAGCCCTGCACAATACAACCATGCAGGAAAGGAGAGGTCATAATTCCACTATACAAGACACTAGTGAGGCCCCACCTGGAGTACAGTGTACATTTCCGGAGACCATACCTACGTAAGGACGTAGAGTGGCCAGGGAAGGTTCAGAGGAGGGCAACAAAGATGGTGCATGGCTTGCATCACGGGTCCTATGACGACAGGTTGAAGGAACTGAACATGTACTCCCTGGAGGGAAGGGGGGAAAGAGGGGATATGATAGAGACATACAAGTATCTTACAGGGAGGATCAGGGTGCAGGACACACTTTTTGAAGTGAAAAAGATGTTCCAGAACTAGAGTGCATGGGATGACGTTTGAGGGAGGACTATTCAGAGGACACATGGTGATGGACTGTCTTCACAGAGCGGGTGGTGGACAGGTGGAACACCCTGCCAGAGGATGTGGTGGGGGCTGACACAATCACGGGATTTCAGACTGCAGGGGACAGACATGAAGGAATTCTGGAGATCAGGGTGAGGCAACAGACTAGGGAAACAATGTGAACTTACAAGCTCATATGGACAGACTGGGTTTGCCATAGGCCCTTATCCGATGACACTGTCTATGTATCTGTGTATGTAGGCACGACACAGGTGACATGCATCACTGTGCAGTATCACAGCATGTCTGTGTATGCGTCACTGGTGGTCCAGGCATGCACTGGGCACATAGCTGTGTAACTGGCATCGCACCACGTTGCCACGTCACTTGCCAGCCTTGTTTGTACTGTGATGGATGTGGGCAGTGTGTGTGGTCAGTGGTGCACATAGCTGGTGCCGCCAGTTTGTGATGGCCATGTGCATGTTCACTGTGGGTGGGTGTATGCCATCACAGGTGCGGGACATTGGGCTATATTGCTTGCAGGTTGGGTGGTGTTCAGGGTTGTGGTCAGTCTCAGCCATTGACTGTGTTCCCATTTTCCTAGGCCTCGAGGTACTCAGGAGGATGTCCCAGGATCTTCGGCGCCTCACCCAGATTGGACTTCAGAACCAGGAGATCCTGCAGGTCATACAGCGCCATGGTGATCGGCGAAGGAGGCACAGGAGGGGGCGCCAGCAGGGGGAGGACCAGCAGCCAGCTGGGCCATAGCCCACATTCCCTTCCCACTTCTCCCATCCCTATCACCTTGCCTTCCCTCTCCAAGTTTTTATTCCTTCCCCCTTGAACACCCCTGCCTTTTAACCGTCCCCCCCACTTGTACATAGTTTCACTTGGTTTTGTGATTAGTCTTTTAAATATACATTTCTATTTTGATATGAATACTGTGTTGGTCTCTGATTTGCAGCTGGCTATGGGTGCTCAGTTGCAGGGTGTACATGCCATCTGGGCTGGTATGGTCCTGGGTATGTGTGTGTGTGTGTGCATGTGTGTGTGCATGGGAGGTATCTCCAGCATGGCAGTGCCTTTTGGTTGGTCTTGCTGCCTGCTGCCACCCACTGCTGGGTGCACAGGGTGTGTCTGGCTTGTAGGCTTCTGTGTTGCACAGGGCTGATGAGTGCTGGGAGACTGGCATGGTTTCCTGCAGTGCCAGTCACTGCACATGGGTGGTGTCTTGGGGTCACAGTGCAGGGTGTGCTGTGCGTACGGGGGGCTGATGTGCACTGTGGTTGTCAACCCCCTGTGTGTGGCACTCTCCGCCTGCCAGTGGTTGTGCTGGGGTGTCATGGCTCTGCTATGCTTTGTTGGCTTATCCCCATGGGCAAGTAGATCATCTGTCCCACCCCCAGTGATGCTGTTCTTGGGGTGCGCAGGTGTGGTGTGGGTTCTGCAGTGTGTTCCTGTGCCCATGTGTGGCATGGCTGGCGGTGGGCCCCAGCCTGCCTCCCTGGATGTGCAGTTCCATTGCTCTGGGGGCTGTGCTTGCACTATGGCAGCTCTGGATTGCTCAGCTGAGCTTCCTGGTTGCTCCATGCACAACATTTTGGCTCAGCTTCTCCTTCCTGGTGTGATGGCGCAGTATATTGCAATATTCAGACGTTGGTTGCTTGCGCAATTTGCTCTGCTCCATGTTTGAATATCGCACTGTTGCGCATTTGTGCAACTGGTTTGTGCTTGCTCCTGCTGTTGCGCTCGTTTTGAGCGCAGTTTGAATATCTGGGCCTGTGTGTCATGCCATTGCATCTCACCAGAGATGGCCTTATGTGGCATGGGGTCAATGGCAGGGGGAGTCATTGATGGGCCTTGAATGTACCGTACCATATTTGTTTGACATTGTGATCATAGTTAATAGTGTCTAACCAACACAGTGATGTTCAGAGTGTGATCATTCCCATGGTACATGAGCAGAGCCATGCATATATTACCAGCCAACTGGGTCTTCACAGGACCAGTACCTGCACTGGTTCTGTATGAAAGAAACCCTGTACTTAGAGTGGGAGCAGCATCGCCTCCATGCGGCTCTGTAACTCGCACTGGTATTGTGGTGACCACAGTACAGTGTGTTAGCACCCACCCAAGCATAACACCACTGAACTCACATGATACCTTGTCTGTTGAACACAGTGCTGCATAACGGTCCCATCCGTATACAGCTGTGCTGTGTGTAGCACATGTATGTGTCTGGACCCCACCCCTGCTGTGAACCAGGCTGGTTCATGGATGTCTGTTGTCCTGCACGCCTGTGTGGTTTTGTGTGCCAGATGCCTGATTTGCAGAGTGTGGCGTGTGACTTCTACCAACTTGGGCCATTACACTGCTTATCGTGCTCTTGAATGTCCTGTGTTTCCACGTCTGGCATACTTGCCAGTGTCATGTGTCGCTTGCATGACTCATTCATGCTCCATTACAGCAGTGCACACTCATTGTAAATGCAGTCCTCCGTTTGGGTACGCAGTGCTGTTTCTGGTATGCCACGTGCATTCCATTGTGGCTGTTTGACTCTCTCCACTTATGTGTGACATGGTGGCCCATGTGTTAGTTAGTCGTACTTGTGTTATGCATGTTATGCCACTCCTGTGTCCCTCCTCCTGTGTGTACAGCTGGATGTGTTCAATGTATTTCTTTCCATAGGTGCCAAAGGGATGCAGCAGATTGAAGGGGTCATTGAGACATCACATTGAGAGAGGGACAGAACTACCTCCTAAGGCACCAGGTCTATCTACTGAGTCTGCTAGTGCGGTGGGTTTGTGAATGCACCCATGTGGTTGAGGTCCTGCCAGCAGCCATCACAAGAGAACTATGCCAGAAGCAACAACCACCACTACCACCTGCAGCCCCTTTATGGGGCTTGGACATTATTATTTTACACAATAACAGGTGGGTGCCCTTCACTTTTTATTTATTGTTCACAGTGGGTGCTGTGTTTGTTTTTATATGTATTAAAGGGCTGAGGCCCTTTTTTTTGTATTTTTTTTTGTTTTGTTAATAAATTAATGGGCTGGTGCCCTGTGTTTTTTTATGTATTAATGGGCTGGTGCCTTCTTGGTTTTTCTGTGTATTAACAGGCGAGTGCCCTGGCGTTTTTCCTTTTTTTATGTATTAACAGGTGGGCACCATGTCTTTTTTTAAGTATTAATGGGAAGGTGCCCTGCTTGTTTTTTGTTTTTATGTATTAACGGGTGAGTGCACTAGGTTTTTTCCCCATGTATTTTGTTATTTTTGTTGTTTTTCTGTGGGCCATTGCCCATTTTTGTGGATGAAATTCTTTTTGATCCCTCTGGTGCTGTGTTGCGTGTCTTTCATAGGTGCCATCCTCTCAAACCCACAGGCCCCACCCCATGCAGTTTCTGTGTACAGTTCTATACTCAGTGCTATATTCAGTTCTGTGCAAGTGCCTTGTATTGTGCCTGCACTATGCTGCACTGTGCCAGCTCTGTGTATTTGTGCTTCATGTGTACACTGCACTGAAGACCAATATTCAAAGGTGTTAGTGCTGGGGCAATTCAGCTGGCTGAATATGGGGGACATTGTGTTTTGCATTTACAGTGTTATGGCTAAAATAATTGTTTTGCTGATTATACCCAAATTTATCAAACACTATCATTTAACTTGACTTTTAGACACCTACAAACCTTTTTTTTTCATTGTGCGTGGGCAGCAGTGACAGTCTGACAATGCAACATGATCCCCATATAACTGGCTTTCTTGCTGTTAGTACTGTATATGTAAGGCTGAATATGTGCCCCTGTCTTTGGGATTTATGATGCTATTGCCTGTCATCCAATGTGTGTGAATGGAGTGGGTTTGGGGGGGGGGGATAACTCTCTGCCTAAGAGGAAGATGGGATTGTCAAAAACACTGAAAGCTTATTAATAAAGTAAAACTGTTAGACAGTATTATACCTTTGTCTGCTATGAAAACAACCAATACAACAACTGCAGAAACAGTGTGTGGTCCAATGATTAGAGTTAATGCAGAGCAGGGAGCCTTTGGCAAGTCATTTGGAGATGAGGAGACGATCCCTACCACAGAGGGCTAGAATATTATGCATACTCTATTAGTATATGATCCCTCAGGCAGGGTAGAATCTGTTGGAAGTCAATATGGCTGCAATACCTAGTCTATGCTGCTAAATTCCATGCCTGACTGGTATTTCCTGATTATTTTAGAAGAGTACTCCTTCCATGTATAGAGACATGCAGGTCCTCACTATGACAAGATGTCACCAGAATGTCTAATTACTGTATACCTCTTGTTATCTAGCAAATGTTTATTTTACTTTGAATCTGAAACCATAAAAACCATAACCATGACAGTAATAACTGCTACTGTTGCTGCCCTGAATCCTCTGGATGCTTTTATTATCTATGCGTAGGGAAACAAATACATTGTGCTTCACTGCTGGGTTGCCCAGTATACAATAGGGACTGTCAGTTTCAGCCCCCCCCCCCCACAGACTACTATAGAAGTGAGACTAAGCCTCCCCCTGCAAACTTACTCAACCCTTTTTGTTCCATGCTCCCTATTATTAAGAAATGTTCAATGTATCTCGAACATCTGGCCACCAACCAGTGCTGTGGTTTTACCCTCTAGAGCCAAAATGTCTGAAAAGAGATTGGTTACACAGGTGAACCTGGCAGACTCAGTTTTTAAAGAGAATGCAACTGTTTAAAATCCCCAGCTGTTTTGGGGCCCACTCTTTGCCCTTCCAAATGAAAGTGTAAGACAAAAAAAAATTCATTTTCACATCAGGCTTCCCTGAGAAAAGTAGATATTTAACTGGGGGGTGTGCAACAGGTCAGGGATTCAGTTCTGCCAATTTTTTCCCATTGCATTCGAGAGGTGGGACAGAATTGGATTCTTAATGGTTCAGCCCAATCCCAGAACAGAAATGATACAGAATGATGTAAAATGCTCCACTGCAGTGAGGAATTAAATATGCTTGGCACTGCAACCTCTGCCCTCCCTCCTAGCTCATCCTTCCACCCAGCCATAGTCAATAAGCAGGGTGCACAGGACATCATGTGGGGGGAAGGTGAAGCGAGATAAAGTACTACGTAGCTGCCTTATTCTGTTCTGCTAGCACAGAAAGAGTGGAAATGCTCTGCTCCAGGCTCTGCCAAATATTTCAAAACTGACCAATTAAGAAGGAATGCTGTGTAGTAAAACTTTTCCAAAAGGATGAGGCAAAGTGGCAAACTTCACCCTTTGCAAAATGTTGTCAAAGTGTCAGAAAACTGGGGACTTTTCCAAAAACCTTCCCAAAGTGGGTGATGTGCCCTTTACTGAAAATTGTTGACTTTATTTCACCAACTAAGTCCACTGCCAAATGCAGTGGAACCTGCAGGTGAATATACTGTACAGTATTTGTGAAAAGAATGTTACCATTCCACCACCCTCATACAGTAGCACTCTATTTCTCCGCTACCTCACGGTTCCAGTAAATAGTAATATTTTTCTTCCCACAAACTCACGCAGCCTCCTAAATCTGACCCTCATCCCCCAAAGTCCAAGAAATGTTCCTTTTGTTTAGATTTTGGATTTATTACTGTCATTGCTACCACAGGGAACCCATAAGATTGTTTGGGCAGAAAAGGCCCACTTGGCCCATCCAGTCTGTCTGGATGGTCTCTGCCTCATCTGTCTCCGCAGACCTACCTGGTCTCTGGTGATCCTCCCTCCTCCCTGCCCATTTTCTTTTTTTATATTGACTGTACTTTATTAAGGGTTTTTTAATACAGAACCAAATAACAGTATAATGAGCAAGAATAAAAACCGGAAAAACAAGACAAACTAACAAACAGTAAACACTCTATGTCTGTCCCCTGCACTCTTGAAGCCCTCTACTGTTTTGGCCTCCACCACTTCCATTGGCAATCTGTTGCAGGTATTGACCGCTCGTTCAGAGAAGTACTTCCTCACTTCCCTCTTGAACTTCCCCTTCCAGCCTTCTCATATGCCTTCTGATCCTGGTGTTTTTTCTCATTTAAAAGAGACCCCCATCTGGCATCCTGTTCACCCCTGTGAGGTGCTTGTCAGTCTCTATCATGTCCCCTCTCATTTGTCTCTCTTCCAGAGTGTATATGCTGAGATCCTTCAGTCTCTCCTCATAGGGCTTCCTGCGCAAACCCTGCACCATTTTGGCTTCCCTCCTGTGGACCACTTCCACACTGTCTATATCCTCTCTGAGGTGCAGCCTGCAGAACTGGACACAGTACTCCAGGTGGGGTCTCACAACCAAGCAACACAGTGACAACACCACCTTCCTCCTCCTGCTGAATATACCTCTCCCTAGGTATCCCAGCATCCCACTGGCCCTACCCACTGCTTTGTCACACTGCCCTGCCATTTTGAGGTAATCAGATATGATAATGTCAAGGTCCAATTGTGTGTTCCACCAGCTTCGGGCTCCTCCCCAGCTCCCTGAAATTTCCCTGTACTACTCCTACCCTGTCCTTTGTCAGGTCATTTTTTCCCAGGTTGACAATGACGTCTATTCTACATTCCTCCCATCTCCTGCTGCCCTAGTGATCCTCTGGCTCTGCTCTACATCCCTCCAAGCTGAAGCTGAAGCACTAGGAAGGCACTTCACCTCCCTGTCCCCTTTTGCCCACACTCCAAAGTCTGTCATCCTAACAAAAGAGTCTCCCACCAGCAGCTACTTCCTTCTCATCTGGGGTCCTCTTCCTCCCTCTTGAGACCTTCATTTCTAAAGCCCCCCACTACTTCCCTTCCTACTGCTATGGGGGCATCCTCCCTGCTGCTCAGTTCTGCCAGTATGGTGATGGAATTGTGTAGTGGTACAAGCTTAGGAATGTGCACCCTTCCTGGTGGTTGCAGTTAATACAAAGCACAGAAACTAGGGAAATACATAAAAGCATTATATGAGCAAGTGTTTTAATAAAGCATGGACACAAGTAAAAAAAGTTGCAAAATGAGTTAGAAAGTGCAGAAACAAGTTTCACATAGTGATACCTTCCAAATGGAAAGTCAGATAAACTGTTATATAGGTAGATCAATTTTTATTGTGTCCTAAGACTGTTTTGCACCCTCTGTGACACCAATGCAGTGTTTTTTTTGTATAATTTTTTTTCTATAAAAGCCAGTAAAAATTGAGGTTAAACAGTGTGTTCCACCAGCTGAAGGAGGCATTTTGTGGGCACTTGTGCACATGAGCCCTGAGTATTCTCTTAAGTTCATTGTACATGTGGATGCATCCGATCATGGAGTGGGAGTTTTCTGAGTCAGGTCATGGCTGCACACAGGGGAGGAACATCCAGTCATGAACCTGAGCAGGAAGCTGTTGTCCAGAGAGGAGGCCTACAGTTGAGAAAGGGTGCCTGGGTATAGTCTAGGCTCTGCAGAAACTGCAACCATATTTGTATGGGAGGGAGTTTGTGTTGGTCACTGACTATAACCAACTCATGTGGCTCCACAGGATCAGTGGGCAAAATCCCAAATTGTTAAGATGGAGGCTGGCACTGCACTCCTATAACATGGACATTAGGCACCACAATGTTGCTTGAGAATGAAAGGGGGCTCCTTTAAAAAGTTAAATAATTAAACAAGTGAGTGAACTGAGGTGAAGGGTGAAGCAAGTAGATCAAACCTGCTAACAAGAAAAACATCTTTTGGGGTTGACAAAAGATGCCCTTTTATTTTTCTGTGGGACAGAGATATGACGTAAATGCAGTGTATTTTCTATTTAATTACTTTCCTATAAAATATTTTAGCTGATGTGTGAGGCATGAGGGAAACTGAAAATACATTTTCTTTTCCCCTTTTTTGTTCAAGGCATGAGGGCATTCATATAGAAGAGCATTTGTTTGACCATGCCAAACAAAAGAGAAAATCCCTCCTAGACAATAAGCTTGGCAAATCTAGCAATGCCAACAAAAGAGCTTTAATTTATAACAAAAAAGAATGTGGTTAAGCATTAAACCAGAACACAGCTGTATGAACAATCTTTAGGGTTTGTACTTGATGTGGTTTGGTGTGAATAAGTGCAGCAGCAACAAGCTAATATACCTAAAACCCACTTGGTAAAAAAGGCGGAACACACAGTATTCACATAACTCTGGTTTAGAAAGCTTACTGTCTAGGAGTGCTCTTTCTCTTTTGTTTGCCATACAACTCCTTTGGAAAGCACCCAGTTTCATGGCAGTGCATTTCTGTTTCTGTTCTCATGCTTTTTTTTATTTTTTTAGTGTTATTGTGTTTTCACAGGAGGGAAGCATGCTGGATGGGGATAGCTGAGTTCTTTTCATCCAAAAAACTCCGCCCTTGATTCTCAACGGATGATGCATGGCTTGCATCAAGCTTTGTGTCCAACCCAGTGCTGTGCTGAACACATTGCTACACCTTGCACCCAATTCACAAAGCTTGCATGCATTTGCAACACTTTATCCCCTTTATGGCAGCTTGCACCACATATTTGGTTACATAAACCCCATAAAAGGTCCCATGATTGCTGCAAAGTTAGACCAGCAAAAAGCTGGTCTAACTCACGGCATGTGATGCACAGGATCGAGAACCCCAATTGCTGGCCAGGGAATGCTGCAAGTTCCATACAATCTGTTTGGTGCACCAGGGGCTTGCAACATTCCAATATGTTTGAGAATTGAGCTCTCTGTCTTATGGATATCAACAAATGGCTGAGCCTCTTTGATCTAAAAGTGGCTATTTGTGAACAATAGATGTGCCCAGTGGGGCAAGATGCTATGTAGGACAACAAGAGAATTACCCGAAGACACATAACTAACTCATACTAGTTTTGTCTTGGTAGTGGTCTCACAGATCAAAAGGAATGCCCAGGGTGTGATGTTAGAAAGGTGGAGAATATGACACATGTGAAGGCATTAGGCTGGCATGGATACTTCTGTGGCTCAATTGCTTATGAAAGTCAGTTATATTTTGGGACTGGAACCTCCAACGTCTTTTTTTTGCCCGATGGGACTCAAGAGAGCCCTGCTGGGGGTAAGCTTAAACTATCTTCATAGAATCTACCGAGTGTTATTCTGTGTGAATTCTTTCTACCCAAATGTTTGTTTTCTATTTCTGTTGCATACTGCATTCCCCATAGACTTTAGCAGGCATAATCCTGTATTATATGAAAATTAAGAGGGATTATTACATATTATTTGCATATACATCATGCTCTCAGTGACTGTGTTTATAAAGTCATAGATAACCGGGAGTAATTGTCAAGTCTGTGATTCTGTTCCAAAGAGACAGGCTACCAAACTGTCCAAAGCACACCTTCTTCTAGTACAGGGCAGGTGAAAGAGTGGTCCCAGCTGTGACAAAACAGGTTGGTCATTTGTCCTTTGAGAAAGGCCACTGTACTGCATAAGCAGAGGCTGTGGTGGGACCCTGACCTAAAATACCCAGAGTAGGAGCAAAGCTGGGTGGTGGCAGCATATCAAGGTGACCATTCAGGCTTCTGAAGGGTTGTGGAAACTGGTAGCACAGTGCAGTCTGAGTTCTAGGAGGACCGATCTATGACACCCTTATTGAAAGAAGGTACCCAGTTCTCCTAGTTTTAAGGATTCATTTTCTAACCACTGTAGACATACATCCTCTTTTAAAAGTACTGTCCTTTCTTTCCAGTGAATCAGGCTTGGCTACCACAACTTGACCAGGGGAAACCACTGCTGGAGAGACTCGACTCTTGGACCAACTGGCCAAAACTTATTCCTCAGCCAAGGACTGCTACAAGACAGGCAATATTCCCAAACACACATCCTGATAAAGGACCCTCCACTCAAAAGATAGAAAAGGGATGACGACTGAGTCACCTGTGTAAAACTGTTCCTCACAAACACAGCAGATCACACAAAAGATCACTTCAACCACTACCAGCAGGAGGACCCAGATCCTTATCAAAGTGCCACATCCCACCTCTCCATGGGGAACAACAGTGCCAAAACCTAGATTATAAATTGAAGACACATCAGCAGGGAAACAGTCCACTGGTCAAAACACTGCCACAAATCCCAAAGCAGGTGTGGTGATATCACCCCAGATGCAGTACACCACCAATTATATAACCACTGCAGTTAGACCCCACTCAAAGACAAGAATGATGACACAAACTTATACTTTAAGACAAAAACACAGACAAGAAACTGCCTTTATAAAACTTAACAGACGTAGTTATCAGAGAAATCCTAACGAGTGAGAGCAGATGTTTTCCTTTGACCCAATATGCAGGGGTCCAAAATAAGTTAAGTAAGGAGGCCGGTTTGGAGGGGCTCATAAAGTCATCAGCGAGTGGGAAAATCAGGATGTTATGGAGGGTGCGGAGAGGACAAGGGGAGAGGAGTTCATCAGAGGGGGAATGGCATAGGCACAAGCTGGAAGGCAGTCAACTTAAATGCCAGAAGCATTGGAAACAAAATTAGTGAGCTCTAGGTGATGATGGCTGATTCAGGATTATACCTCATAGCCATAAGAAAGAAGCACAGACCACCAGTAATAATGACTGGGACCTGTCAGTACTAGAGCATAACATATATATGAGAGGTAGGAGTATGGGAAAAGGAGGTGGGGTAACCCTCTATGTTAAGGAAGGCATAAAGATGGTAGAGGATGGGTCCTTCAGAAGAGAGGAAATGAGAAGACAGAATCACTGTGGGTACAGCTCCTAACATCATTGTGAAAGACATTGTGCATAGGGATGGTCTCGAGGCACAGAGACAAGGGGGATAAGGAAGATGGGGCAGAAACTGAGAAGGAGGGGGGACTCAAAGGAGAGGTAATGGTTGTGGAGGGGTCTCAATCTGCCAGACATAGACTGGGAAATTCTAGTAGCTAAGAGCACAAAAAGTCAGGCCCTGCTACATAAGTTTTAGGACAACCTGCTGCTGCAGCTGGTTAGGAAAACTACAAGTCAGGCTGCCATTCTTTATGTGGGATTCACCAACTAGTAAATGGTAGGTGGAGTGTGGGTTGAGAAACCACTGTGGTCCAGTAATCATAACATCATATGGTTTGAGTTAGTCCTGGGTATCAGTATACCCTCCTCAGAGGCTATGGTTTTGGATATCAGGTGAGCAGACTTTCAGTAGATGAGGGAATTAGACAAGAGTAAGTTTGCTGGAGCTGACAAAATGTGGTGGGTAGAGGACATATGGTGAGAAATAAAAGGGGTCATTCTTGAAGCAACTAAACAATGAGGGAGGTCAAATCATGAAAGCCATGTGTGCAAATGCCAGGAGCCTTAGCAACAAGATGGAAGATCTGGAGGCTGTCATGGTGCAGTCAGACCTGGACATTGTGGCCATCACTGAAACCTGGTGTAATGATAACCACGACTGGGAGATGGCCATACCTGGCTACAACATATTCAGAAGAGACAGAGCAGGCAGGAAGGGAGGAGGAGTGGCACTCTATGTGAAAAATGACATAAGGGCCACAGAGATCCAGGAGGAACAAAATGGGGGACAGATACTGTGGGTTAAGCTGGAAAGGAAAATGGGGACAGCCATCTGCACAGGTGTGGTCTATAGACCACCAGCACAGGAGTAAGAAACAGATAGGGAGCTGATGCTAGCCATCCAAAGGGTGGCAGACAAGGGTGAGGTAGTACTGGTTGGAGACTTCAATATTCCAGACGTGGATTGGAGCATCCCAGCAGCAGCATCAACTAGGAGCAGATTTATCCTGGACTCCCTTCAGGGTGCCTTCCTCAAGCAACTGGTCATGGAACCAACACGGCAGAAGGCAATACTGGACCTTGTGCTCACAAACAGGGACAGTGTGATGGGGGTAACAGTGGGGGAGCACCTGGGAAACAGTGACCACCAGTCATTGTGGTTTGAAATCACAGAAAGAGCAGAACCAAACCACACAAAAACACGTATCCTGGATTTTAGGGGGGCAGACTTTGGGAAAATGGGGAGATACTTGAAAGAGGCATTAAGGGGAATGGGACAGGAATCAGGGGTTGAGGAACAGTGGGCAGTATTTAAAATGGGGATTACAAGAACAACAGAATTATGCATTAAGCAGGTTAGCAAGAGGAAAAGGAAGAGGAGACCATTATGGTTTTCCAAAGAGGTAGCAAAGAAAGTGAAAGCCAAAAAGATTGCATTCAGGCAATACAAAAAGACACAGGCAGAAGGGGATAGGGAGAAGTACCAGGAGAAGCAAAGGGAGGGGAGGTCAGTAAGGAAGCCAAAGCTCAGACAGAAGAGCACATTGCAAAATCAGTGGGTGGAGGGGACAAAACCTTTTACAGGTACATAAGTGAAAAATGAAAGACAAAGGGAGGGCTAGTGAGACTGAAGGGGGAGGATGGGGGCCATGTGGAGGATGACGACAGTAAAGCTGACATATTGAACAGGTATTTCTGCACAGTCTTTACTGAGGAAGAGGAGGGTAATGGGTCTGAAGGGAGTACAAGGGGTGAGAATGGTGCAGAAATGGACACAAGTCCCTTTACAAGAGAAAGGGTCCTGAAGGAACTGGAAGTAATAAGAGTTGATAAAGCAATGGGGCCAGATGGGGTGCACCCCAGGGTCCTTAAAGAACTAAGAGAGGTGGTGGCTGAACCTCTGGCTATCCTGTTTAGCCGATCACTGGAAACAGGGGAGGTACCCAAAGACTGGAGGATAGCAGATGTAGTCCCCTTATACAAAAGTGGGAACAAAGAGGAAGCAGGAACTACAGACCAGTCAGCCTCACCTCGGTAGTGGGGAAGATCATGGAAGCACTACTGAAGGAGAGATTGGTGGAACATCTGGTTGTCAATGGACTACAGGACCCAAGGCAGCATGGTTTCACCAGGGGGAGGTCATGTCAGACCAACCTCATTGAATTTTTTGACTGGGTGACTAGGGAGGTGGATCAGGGAAGGGCGGTGGACATGGCCTATCTGGACTTCAGCAAGGCCTTTGACACTGTGCCACATAGAAGACTATTACACAAACTGGGGAATATGAGTGTGGGCAGGACAGTAGTGTGGTGGGTAGGTAACTGGCTGTGTGGCAGGACACAGAGGGTGGTGATAAATGGCTGTCACTCCACAGAGGGAAGAGTGACCAGTGGGGTACCACAGGGATCAGTGCTGGGACCGGTCCTATTCAACATCTTCATCAGTGACATTACAGGACCTAGAAGGCAGAATTTCACTGTTGCTGATGACACAAAGCTCTGTAACAGAGTAGACACACCAGAGGGTGTAGACAGAATGAGAAGCGACCTGCAGAAACTTGAAGAATGGTCAGGGGTTTGGCAGTTGAAATTCAATGCAAAGAAGTGCAAGATCATGCATATGGGGCACAAAAACCCTGGCACAATATATCAGTTGGGGGGTGAGGATATAGCATGCACCAAGCAGGAAAGGGATCTTGGGGTTATCATCTCTGATGACCTCAAGGTAGGAAACAGTGTGACAAGGCAGCAGGTAAAGCAAATATGATGCTGGGATGTATAGGCAGGGGCATCACCAGCAGGAAAAGGGAGGTCATAATTCCACTATACAAGACACTAGTGAGGTCCCACCTGGAGTACAATGTACATTTCTGGAGACCATTCCTACATAAGGACATACACAGGGTAGAGAAGGTTCAGAGGAGGGCAACAAAGATGGTGCATGGATTGCATCACAAGTCCTATGAAGACAGGTTGAAGGAACTGAACATGTACTCCCTGGAGGAGAAGGAGGGAGAGAGGGATATGATAGAGACATACAAGTATCTTACGAGGAGGAACAGGGTGCAGGAAAACACTATTTTTAAGCGAAAAAGATGTTCCAGGACTAGAGGCATGGGATGAAGTTGGAGGAGGAGGACGATTCAGAGGAAACATGAGAAAGGAATTTCTTACTAGAGCGGGTGGTGGACAGTGCGGAGACACCCTGCCAGAGGAAGTGGTGGGGGCTGAAACAATCACGGGATTTAAGAATGCATGGGATACACATAAAGGAATTCTGGAGGTCAGGGGTAAGGGGCAACAGACTTCTAGGAAAACAAACTGAACTTACAAGCTCAAATGGGCAGACTTGTTGGGCCATAGGCCCTTATCTGCTGACACTGTCTATGTATCTATGTAATGACTGAGAATGGTTATAAGGGCACCAGAAACAAAAGACCAATTTGGTTCTCTAAGAAGGTTAAGGAGTCAGTGGGGGTCTAAATATGAGTTTCACTGGCTATGTGGAGAAACGGGGACAAGAATGGAGAAATTACCAGGTAAAGATGAAGGAGGCCATGAAGGCAATTAGGGATGCAAAAGCAGACACAGAGCTGCATATTGTGGAGGGGGTCAAGTGAGGAGAGAAACAGTTCTTCTGGTACAGCAGGGAAAAAAGGAAGATGAGAAGGGAAATTGTTTGACTGACAGAGGGGAGCAGGGTAGTAGAGGAGGACAAGCAGAAGGCAGCCCTTGTAAATGAATACTTCTGCTCAGTCTTCACAGTGGAGGATAGCGGGCCTCTGCCAGAAAGCAGCATAAAGGATGCTGCAAGTGGGATCCCTGAAATGGGGCAGGTGGTAATAACAATTGAAAGGGTTAGAAAAGGGATTGCAGCCCTAAGAATAGTCAAGGCTCCAAGGCAAGATGGGATGCACCCAAGGGTGCTCAGAGAAATGGCATCAAAACAGGCTGAACCCCTGACTGGGCTATTCAATAGCTCACTAAAGTCAGGGGTGGTTCTAGAAGACTGGTGGACAGTGGATGTAGTGCTGTTCCACAAGGGAGGGGATAGGGAGGAACTGCAAAAATACAGACCCATCAGATTTTTTTCCATAGTAAGTAAACTGATGGAGACACTAGTCAAATTAACCTAGTAGACTTACTGGATAAATGGGCTCCAGGATAATAAGTGGCATTCGTGTGTGGCACAGAGGTCCTGTAAGACATAACCTGATAACATTATTTGACTGGGTAACAAGGGCAGTGGATAAGGGACAAGAAGTAGATTTATTCTACTTTGACTACTGAAAGGCATTTGACTCGGTGGCACACAAAACATTGTTGAAGAAATTAGAGGATCTGGGAGCAGCAAAGGACCTAGTTAGATGGGTGGGAAGTTGATTAAGGGGGAAGCATCAGAGGGTGGTGCTAAACAGAAGTCAAATTGGTGGAAAGGTTGGTCATGAGTGGCGTAACGTCGGGGTCATTCCTGGGAGCTGTCCTTTTCAATATGTTCTTCAGCGACATAGAAGAAGGAATATAGGGCAAGATGAGTCCATATGCAGGGAAAACTAAGTGTAACCCCTAGATGGCGCTATCCCAGGGGCTACTACCCCTGCCTGATTTGCCACTAACAGGTTGAGGGGCCTGGATCCAATGGCGGGTGCCTCCACCCAGAGGTCAGGGTTTGCAATAGTTAAACTAACTTGGTCACAGCCCCCTGGGACACTGCAACCCCTTCTTCCCACTAGTGGCCCACACAATATATCAGAATTACCTTCACGTATACACTTATCCCAGGATTGGTTCCGGCACTGGGACCTCCTGTGAAATGAGATACAGTGCAACAATCACAGTACAGTACTTTAACATAGACAAATACCTCAGGCAGTATAACTTTGCTGAAACAAGCAGCTCTGATTTATTTAGGGGATATAACAAGGACAGGGAAATCAGGTTAATTAGCTACCACTCTAATAATCTACCTATGGCTCTGTGCACAGGCCTATCCCTATCAGTTACTGTCCCTGGGTACCCAAGCCTAGTGGCTAGTCCAAACCGTGGCAGCTGGTAGGGCCCTTTCACACAGAGAAAAGGAAAATTAAACAGTCAGCAGTACAGTAATTCCATTTGGATTTAATGTGGCAATTCAACAGGAGGCGACCCTGAATTAGTACTCACGACCTCCAAATAAGATAGTGTCCTTCAATATCAGCAGGGCTACTCTTGCGCAAAGAGACTCTTCACACATTTATATGGTAAAAAGAGAGTACTATACCAGGCAGGCTGCTTCTCTATCCGATGTAATTACTGCACAATACCGGGAGAACACACAGCAGATTCAGTTCCTGACAGACCGAGTGCAATTCAATAATTTCTCCAGTCTTCTACAGGGTGAGCCTGGTTTCTACTCTTCAGAGATCCTTTGATTCTTTTCACAGGATGGATTCAGTCCTAACAAGCAGTTACACAAGCTGCAGACGGAACTCTGGGCCTACACACGTTTTTGACTAAAACTGCACACTGAAAAAGCACAGGGCTCCTTCCTTCTTCACTGCCAAAGCTCAACTGAAACTCCAACCGACAAAACCGGGCACTTCCTTTGAGTTCCTCCCAGTTCTTGACTGGATTGGCTGTCACTCACAATAGACTGCTGCTGTTGGTCCAAAAAGGTGCTGAAGTCTAAACTACATCTCCCAGGGTCACTGCTCATACAATCCTCTTGTGGCTGGCTCAGATTATGAGCCAAGTTCTGATTCGTCCAAGGCACCATTTTAGAGCTAGCTTACCCCACACTGATTGGTCCAGTTCAGCAGTTCAAAACCAGAATGGGGAACTAGGCAGACACTGTTCTGACTGCAAAAGAAGCAGGTTAGACAAACTGTAATTTCATTATTACTCTAAATAATTTCTGGCAAACAGTTACATCTTTCAGATAGGTTCCCTTTGCACTCTAGTGACTGCAAAAATGGAGTGAATTGGCAGCAGCATGAGTGGTACTCAATCAAAGAAACACACAGTCCCCCATACAAACTAATTATGTCTGCAAGCAGACAGCTCTTAAAGAGACAGTACCAGAGGTTCTAAAAACACTCACTGATAAATGGCTTAAACGCCAAACACCATTCAGGCTTGGAGCATTCAAGCAAGCTCCTGAAGTCTTTTAGGAACCCCCATTTGCAGGGGTTTACACCCTTCCTGGCCTGGGAAAGCTTGGCGTCGCGTCAAGCAAGTACCCATAAGTTTTAACTGCAACCATATACATTTGCATTAGGCTCACACATGTAATCATCAGTCAATATATCATTTTACCAAGAACACATTTCTGAAACATTGCAGTCGTCACTCTTTACACAGTATTACACACATTGTACCATAACTCAAGTTATTACCTCTTGTACATGAAACCTGAAGAGGGGCCCTTCCTATCAGTTACCTTGGGGCTGGATGGGCAAGGGCACCATACTAGAGAGGCAACGCAAGTAACTTGGAGTTAGCACTGATGCTCAGTTTGGGCAATGAGCTGGGGACACATACACTCCTTTATGGACAACATTGAGAGGCAAGTCCACAGGCCTCCCAAGTGAATCATAACTGAGGTGCACCACAGGCTTTACAGCTCGACCAGTCTTTCTAGGGGAACTGTTATAGTCTCTGCACTCTGAGCCTCATTTTCAGCATTGTCCTCACTTGTCAGGAGTCTCCATGGGGTAGAGGCTAGAACTTGGGGCACTTTCAGCTCCAGGAGTTACAGTTTCTGAGTCCACAACATTTGGCTCGCATGGAGAGCTTTCGGACACTGGCAGTGGACTGTCAGGGCACTCAAAATACTCTTCTTGTTCGGTGTATCACCAGTCTGCCCCAATCTATCATTTTCCTCCAAAGCTCAAACAGTTCAACCATGCACAATGATTCCATTTCATCTGATCTGATGCTTTGCACTTCACTTTCTGGGAGCATTGGCTCCAGGGATGAAGCTGGGGCTTAGACAGTCCAGAAGGCCCAGCTTTGTCTCCAGTATTGACTAGGGGATTGCCCGAAACAATTGACTCAGTTCGTAAGAAGGATAGTATTCAAAGTCACTCTCACTTTCTTCCGATATGGACTGACAGTCATGCTCAACTGGGACTTGTGGAGGGAACACTTTAACTTTGCTTCTGTAGGTGCAGACTTTCTTGATCTTTTTTAGCAGCAGCTCTAGTCACTGGTCCAGAGGGGCATCTTCTAGGGCTCAGACTCAATTAAGATTTGTCCAATGGGCAGTAAATGATTTCTATGCATTGTTTTTACATCTTTTGAATTATTCTCAGGCCTTACTTTGTACACTGGCAGATCATCTAGTTTGCCTACTACAATGTGAGGGAGATGGTGCCATCTGTCAGCAATCTTGTGCTTGCCATGCAGTCCCAGATTTCTTAGCAATACCCGATCTCCTCCTGGAGTTCCTGTGCTTTCACCTTTTATCATACCTTTCTTTGTTGGCCAGATTTCTTTTGGCAGCCATGGTTTGAGCCAGTTAGTACGCATGAGTTAGCTGGGCCTTTAACTTTTGCACATACTGTAAATAGTTGTCAGCTTGAACCCCATCAGAGAGACCCCAAAACACACATCTACTGGTAGTAGAGCTTCTCTTCCAAACATCAGGCGGTAGGGGAGAATCCAGTGGCATCACTTTAGTGCAGTTATAAGCATGTACCAGGGTGCTAATTTGTTGGCTCCATCTAGGCTTGTCCTTTGGGTGCAGGGTGCCTAGCATATCTAACAAAGTGCGGTTGAAACGTTCAGGCTGTGGGTCCCCTGGGGGTAGGAAGTGGTTCTGGACTTTCGCACTCCCCACAGAGAAAGCATCTCTTTGATCAGACGACTCTCAAAGTCTCTCCCTTGATCAGAATGGATTCTTTGTGGAGCCCCATAGTGAACAAAAGTTTTTCTACAAGTACTTTGGCCACAGTGGATGCTTTCTGGTCTTTGGTGGGAAAGCTTGGGCATATCTCATGAAATGGTCAGTGACCACCAGCACATTACTGATATTTCTTTGATCTGACTCAAACTCAGAAAATCAATACAGACCAGCTCCATGGGTGCACTGGTGGTGATGTTAACAAGGGCAGCCCTCTGGGGCAAAGCTTTCCTCTGTAAGCAGCGACTACAAGTTCAGATATGTTGCTCCACATCAGCCCCATCTTAGGCCAATAGAATCTGGATCTCACCAAGTCAAGTGTTCTGTCTATACCAAGGTGCCCCATGTGGTTGTGCAAGGACCTCAGTACTGAGTCTCGAAGGCAGTGGGCAGCACTAATTGTTGTTTGTCTACTTGTCCCCTCTGTCTACTGTTTCTCTGTATAACAGTTTATTGATCAGTTTCAACTTAAGACCTTCTTTGTATAACAGTGCAGTTCTCAAATCAGTGGAGCGTAATTTGGACACATCTTTTCCTGCATAGAGGCTTCTAAAGCTGCTTTGATCATGGGATCGCGAGATTGAGCCACGAATACTGTCATTGTCCAGCTGAGGCAGTGCACCAATGTCTATTGCAGAAAAGTGGCAATAAGCAGCAGGTATGCAATTCTCAGAGGCTCCCAAGCAATCCACCATGCAGTCCACTGCGTCCGTGGACATTGTTCCTCCTGTCAAACTTCGGCAGAGTGCCGAATGTCAGGTTCTGCCAATTGGACCCAATCATTCTGGGGAACAGGCCTCGGGAGAAACATCAGCATCTATGTGGTTCAGACCTGCTCGGTATTCGAGAGCATAGTCATATGTAGATAATGCAGAAAGCCACCTATGGCCAGTGGCATCCAACTTAGCTGAGGTCTGCACATAGGTCAAAGGATTATTGTCAGTTTTACTAGTATTTTAGCCCCATACAAGTACTCATGGAATTGGTCAACAATAGCCCACTTCAAAGCTAGGAACTCTAACTTATGTACAGGATAGTTCTTTCGGATGGGGTCAGGCTTCTACTGGCAAAGGCCACTGGTCTCAGGCCATTCTCGTGCTCTTGGTACAACACAGCCCCCAACCCTTGCAAGCTAGCATCAGTGTGCAGGACGTAAGGTTTTCTTGGATCGGCATAGGCCAGCACTGGAGCATGGGTAAGTTGATATATGATCTCATGAAAAGCAGTCTCACAATCAGGAGTCCAGCGGGCCCCAAATACTTCACTCGGATGAAAATACACTCTTTCAGTCTTGAGGGACGCTGACTTTTGGTATTTTTTGTGGGTTGGGGAATACCCTTGAGTAAGGTTAAGTAAAGGGCGGATCACTCTTGAATAGTCCTTGATGAAGCGCCGATAATAACCACAGAATTCCAGGAATCTTTGCAGTTCTTTTAGATTTTTGGGCTGTGGCCAGGTGGTCAAGGCCTCAACTTTACTTGGGTCGGTCTCTATTCCCTCGGTGGATACTATGTGTCCCACATACTTTACTGATGTTTGAAAGAATTGTCACTTATCAATGGACAGTTTAAGGCCAAAGTCCTCCAGTCGGTCCAATACCTTAAATAATCTGCTCTCATGTTCCTCCAGTGAGCTGCCAAACACAATAACATCATCTAGGTATACCAGGCACTCTAGTAAGTTCATGTCCCCACTGCACGCTCCATCAATCGTTGAAAAGTGGCTGGGGCACCTGAAATCCCTTGAGGCATCCTCATGAATTCATAGAAGCCAAGCGGACAGATAAAGGCCGTCTTCTCACGGTCCTCTGGGGCCATCGGGATCTGGTAGTACCCACTCGGAGATCCAGCACAGAGAACCACTTGCTCCCGTTTAGGCAGTCCAAAGCATCCTGAATGCGGGCATTGTGTACTGATCAGGGATAGTCCGCCGGTTTAAGGTCGATAATCCACACATCCTTACTGTTCCATTCTTTTCCTCACTACCACAATGGGGAACATAAGGGCTTCTGGATTCTTGTATTACACCAGCAGCTAACATCTCTTGCAGATGCGTCTCCACATCATCTATGTCAGCAGGTGCCAGGCGTGAGACCTCTCGAAATGGTCTCTTCGTCATGCAGCGGATATTGTGCTCAGCTCCTTGCCGCATCCTACATCCCATTCCTTTAAAGAAAACACCTGGTCTCTCTGGGCAAGCTTCTCACTGATCCTCACTTTCCATTCAGCTGGCAGCGGGAGTCGCGAAATCAAACAAGTCAGGCGTTACTCTGTCATTCTTCCTTGAACTCTTGCTGCTGGGTAGCACTGCAGTGTCTGCACAATGCACATAGCCAGGATGCAACCTCTGTTTACTCGAATGTCTCTTTCAGACACATTATGAACTTGGACCATTACCCTTCTGGCATAAGCATGGGCTCTAGCGGGCAAAATACTAGGCTTGACCAGCAGTCCTCTGGCAATTTTCCATCGCCTGGTGCATCCAACATTAATATTTTATTCTTAACATCCTTTCTGATCGGACCTCTCCTGTAAGGTACACTGGGCATTTGGCGCCAGGATCAGAGACTCAGGATCCTTCTTCCATACAATTCGACCGGTTCCTCTGGTTCTGTTTTTCAGCATCTCTCTGTGCCTCATAGGCCTTCTTAATTAAAGCCGGAACTCTTAAAGCTCTACTAGTCTTTGACCCCTGTTTTCATAACACAACTGTGCCAGCCTTCGAACATATGAGCATTTGTTCCAATCAACAAAGGGACACCATCATACAGTCCAGTGGGGGACACACTAAGGCTAGGGTCTCTACTTGTTCGGCCACTCCAGCCACGGAGGTGGGGAAAGACAGCCAAATTCGGATATACCCGAATAGGGGTAGGCCTTCTCACTTAACCCCCATACATGCAGTCCTTCTAATGGTTGTAAGTGTCGTCTGACAAATGCTTCTGATACCAATCCTGGAACATAATTGTCACTTGGGAGCCACTGTCTAATACAGCTCTTGTAGACACTCCATTCACCTTTACAGTGGTCTCCATGGAGGGACCCACTATTCTGGACCAGTCTGGAGAGGCGGTAGTGAGGGCCTGGGCAACTGACCTTGCCAAAAGGGCGTGAATTAGCATTTTGGTGCCCTCACTGGGATCATGTGGTGCACCTCTTAACCACTGATTTCTTCTCCGAAGCTCTCCTTGTAGCCTATATGCAACTTTGTCAGTGTCTTTTGGGACTGGCATTCCCTTTCATGTGCCCATCTTTCCCACAATTATAGCAAAACTACTTTCTGGAGTTTGAGCTGGCCGAGGTGCCACACTGGGAGCCAGGGCGGGGGTATTACTAACTGGAAACCTGGGTGCCATCTCTGTCTGCGGCGTGATAAGCATTTGGAGACATCTCATCAGTTTCTCCACTTCCATGGTCAAGGAATTGAGTTTGGAGCTGTTATCAGCAGGCGATACATGGGTGGGTACCCCCACCCCCATAGCAGATGCAGTCGGATATAGGTCAGGGCCCGTACTTGCAGGCGTGGCCTTCATAAAGGGACTGTTTTTGAATTCCCGGATCTCTCTCAACAGTTCGCCCCATTGTGGCATATCTTTTTCCTTGTCAGAGCACTCATTGACTGTCAACCTCTGCCCTGAACTTCACTTGATGGGTCACCCTCAGTCACTCGGGTCGTGCACAACTGTTGGTGCAGGTCCCTCCAGGTCGCCTTTTCTCAACTCCTCGAATTTCTCTCATTAACTCATCATGGGAGGGTGGGGATTCAGTCGGATTTGCCAGGCGTAACTGAAGCAACAGCAGTTCTGAGAAGGGGGCAGACTTAAAGATTCTGTCCAGTCTGGTTCAGTCCAGTTCAATCGCTGGCAAACTACCCTTTCTGAGGCATTCTTGCAACAATTTTTCCAGCGAGAGACATACACAGACAACAACTCCCTTGGTACTGTTGTGCATTTCTTACTCTCCACCATAGGTCCTCATCAGAATCTGGGCTCCCATACACATTCTCAAGGCCTCAAGATAGGCCTGTGCAGTTGCTTCAGGGTTACTGGCGTTTGCTGCGGATGGTAGCCAGGGCAGGACCTCGGAGGCTCTCACTAACCCTCTTTCACCTAGCCTTCCGAGCATTGCCATTCTAGCACTTGGGGGCAACATAGTCTATCCAGGTCTCCCAGTCATCCTCCCTTGGGGGTGGGAGGGTGCCAGAGAAGATCCTCAACCTCGGTAAGAGTCGTGACTAATGGCAGGTGCAGAAATAGGAGTCTGCATTGGTTCAGCCACCATTACGGGCACTGGAGCAGGAGAGGGTGTTGGGGGAGGAACACCCCCAGGTGGCAAGAATAGTTTCTTCAAGTCCTCCACAGTTTTCCCTTCTCCCAGCAACCATTTAGCAAATTTCTTCTCAAAAGTTTCAGATAGTGGTGGGGGCTGATTCCCCCCCGGGTCTTTACTGTCCTTAGTTATCACTCTCCAAGCAGTGAGGGCTCCCTCTGGGGTAATGGTCTGTGGCACTTTGGAGCTATCTATGGGATCCTTAAACCTAGGGCCAGGAAAGTGTGGGTGAGCAGATTAGCATGCCGACCCACCACCACAGGGTTTGTAAACCTTCCACCTTGGAAAGTACTCCCTGCACAGTGTCCGTAGTGATACCCAGGGGATGTCCAAGATAAGCATAGCATTTTTGAGGGTCGATCTCTCCCAGTACACCACTCCACCAGCTGGTGCACAGCCACTTCTGTCGAGGTACCCATTTTTTTCTTAACAGTGGTTCGTAAATATGGCCACTAGAGGACACACAATCCCAGCGGTGAGCCTCCAAGATGTAACCCCTAGATGGCGCTATCCCAGGGGCTACTACCCTGCCTGATTTGCCACTAACAGGTTGAGGGCCTGGATCCAATGGCGGGTGCCTCCACCCAGAGGTCAGGGTTTGCAATAGTTAAACTAACTTGGTCACAGCCCCTGGGACACTGCAACCCTCCTTTCTTCCCACTAGTGGCCCACACAATATATCAGAATTACCTTCACAGTATACACTTACCCCAGGATTGGTTCCGCACTGGGACCTCCTGTGAAATGAGATACAGTGCAACAATCACAGTACAGTACTTTAACATAGACAAATACCTCAGGCAGTATAACTTTGCTGAAACAAGCAGCTCTGATTTATTTAGGGGATATAACAAGGACAGGGAAATCAGGTTAATTAGCTTACCACTCTAATAATCTACCTATGGCTCTGTGCACAGGCCTATCCCTATCAGTTACTGTCCTGGGTACCCAAGCCCTAGTGGCTAGTCCAAACCGTGGCAGCTGGTAGGGGCCCTTTCACAGAGAAAGGAAAATTAAACAGTCAGCAGTACAGTAATTCCATTTGGATTTAATGTGGCAATTCAACAGGAGCGACACTGAATTAGTACTCACGACCTCCAAATAAGATAGTGTCCTTCAATATCAGCAGGGCTACTCTTGACGCAAAAGAGACTCTTCACACATTTATATGGTAAAAAAAGAGTACTATACCAGGCAGGCTGCTTCTCTATCCCGATAGAATTACTGCACAATACCGGGAGAACACACAGCAGATTCAGTTCCTGACAGACCGAGTGCAATTCAATAATTTCTCCAGTCTTCTACAGGGTGAGCCTGGTTTCTACTCTTCAGAGATCCTTTGATTCTTTCACAGGATGGATTCAGTCCTAACAAGCAGTTACACAAGCTGCAGACGGAACTCTGGGCCTTACACGTTTTTGACTAAAACTGCACACTGAAAAAGCACAGGGCTCCTTCCTTCTTCACTGCCAAAGCTCAACTGAAACTCCAACCGACAAAACAGGCACTTCCTTTGAGTTCCTCCCAGTTCTTGACTGGATTGGCTGTCACTCACAATAGACTGCTGCTGTTGGTCCAAAAGGTGCTGAAGTCTAAACTACATCTCCCAGGGTCACTGCTCATACAATCCTCTTGTGGCTGGCTCAGATTATGAGTCCAAGTTCTGATTCGTCCAAGGCACCATTTTAGAGCTAGCTTACCCCACACTGATTGGTCCAGTTCAGCAGTTCAAAACCAGAATGGAGAACTAGGCAGACACTGTTCTGACTGCAAAGAAAGCAGGTTAGACAAACTGTAATTTCATTATTACTCTAAATAATTTCTGGCAAACAGTTACATCTTTCAGATAGGTTCCTTTGCACTCCTAGTGACTGCAAAAATGGAGTGAATTAGCAGCAGCTTGAGTGGTACTCAATCAAAGAAACACACAGTCCCCCATACAAACTAATTTGTCTGCAAGCAGACAGCTCTTAAGAGACAGTACCAGAGGTTCTAAAACACTCACTGATAAATGGCTTAACGCAAAACACCATTCAGGCTTGGAGCATTCAAGCAAGCTCCTGGAAGTCTTTGGAACCCCCATTTGCAGGGGGTTACACCTTCCTGGCCTGGGAAAGCTTGACGTCCGCGTCAAGCAAGTACCCATAAGTTTTAACTGCAACCATATACATTTGCATTAGGCTCACACATGTAATCATCAGTCAATATATCATTTTACCAAGAACACATTTCTGAAACATTGCAGTCGTCCTCTTTACACAGTATTAACACACATTGTACCATAACTCAAGTTATTACCTCTTGTACATGAAACCTGAAGAGGGGGCCCTTCCTATCAGTTACCTTGGGGCTGGATGGGGCAAGGGCACCATATAGAAGACAGCATAAGTAACTTGGAGTTAGCACTGATGCTCAGTTTGGGCAATGAGCTCGGGGACACATACACTCCTTTATGGACAACATTAGAGAGCAAGTCCACAGGCCTCCCAAGTGAATCATAACTGAGGCACCACAGGCTTTACAGCTCGACCAGTCTTTCTAGGGGAACTGTTATAGTCTCTGCACTCTGAGCCTCATTTTCAGCATTGTCCTCACTTGTCAGGGGAGTCTCCATGGGGTAGGGAGGCTAGAACTTGGGGCACTTTCAGCTCCAGGAGTTACAGTTTCTGAGTCCACAACATTTGGCTCACATGGAGAGCTTTCGGACACTGGCAGTGGACTGTCAGGGCACTCAAAATACTCTTCTTGTTGGTTGTATCACAGTCTGCCCCAATCTATCATTTTCCTCCCCTGAAAGCTTAAACAGTTCAACCATGCACAATGATTCCGTTTCATCTGATCTGATGCTTTGCACTTCACTTTCTGGGAGCATTGGCTCCAGGGATGAAGCTGGGGGCTTAGACAGTCCAGAAGGCCCAGCTTTGTCTCCAGTATTGACTAGGGATTGCCCCGAAACAATTGACTCAGTTCGTAAGAAGGATAGTATTCAAAGTCACCTCACTTTCTTCCGATATGGACTGACAGTCATGCTCAACTGGGACTTGTGGAGGGAACACTTTAACTTTGCTTCTGTAGGTGCAGACTTTCTTGATCTTTTCTTAGCAGCAGCTCTAGTCACTGGTCCAGAGGGGCATCTTCTAGGGGCTCAGACTCAATTAAGATTTGTCCAATGGGCAGTAAATGATTTCTATGCATTGTTTTACATCTTTGAATTATTCTCAGGCCTTACTTTGTACACTGGCAGATCATCTAGTTTGCCTACTACAATGTGAGGAGATGGTGCCATCTGTCAGCAATCTTGTGCTTGCCATGCAGTCCCAGATTTCTTAGCAATACCCGATCTCCCTCCTGGAGTTCCTGTGCTTTCACCTTTTATCATACCTTTCTTTGTTGGCCAGATTTCTTTTGGCAGCCATGGTTTGAGCCAGTTGAGTAGCCATGAGTTAGCTGGGCCTTTAACTTTTGCACATACTGTAAATAGTTGTCAGCTTGAACCCCATCAGGAGAGACCCAAAACACACATCTACTGGTAGTCGAGCTTCTCTTCCAAACATCAGGCGGTGGGGGAGAATCCAGTGGCATCACTTTTGGTGCAGTTATAAGCATGTACCAGGGTGCTAATTTGTTGGCTCCATCAAAGGCATCCTTTGGGTGCAGGGTGCCTAGCATATCTAACAAAGTCACGGTTGAAACGTTCAGGCTGTGGGTCCCCCTGGGGGTGGTAAGGAGTGGTTCTGGACTTTCGCACTCCCCACAGAGAAAGCATCTCTTTGATCAGACGACTCTCAAAGTCTCTCCCTTGATCAGAATGGATTCTTTGTGGAGCCCCATAGTGAACAAAAAAGTTTTCTACAAGTACTTTGGCCACAGTGGATGCTTTCTGGTCTTTGGTGGGGAAAGCTTGGGCATATCTCATGAAATGGTCAGTGACCACCAGCACATTACTGATATTTCTTTGATCTGACTCGAAACTCAGAAAATCAATACAGACCAGCTCCATGGGTGCACTGGTGGTGATGTTAACAAGGGGCAGCCTCTGGGAAAAGCTTTCCTCTGTAAGCAGCGACTACAAGTTCGAATGTGTTGTCCATCAGCCCCATCTTAGGCCAATAGAATCTGGATCTCACCAAGTCAAGTGTTCTGTCTATACCAAGGTGCCCCATGTGGTTGTGCAAGGACCTCAGTACTGAGTCTCGAAAGGCAGTGGGCAGCACTAATTGTTGTTTGTCTACTTGTCCCCCTCTGTCTACTGTTTCTCTGTATAACAGTTTATTGATCAGTTTCAACTTAAGACCTTCTTTGTATAACAGTGCAGTTCTCAGATCAGTGGAGCATAATTTGGACACATCTTTTCCTGCATAGAGGGCTTCTAAAGCTGCTTTGATCATGGGATAGCGAGTTGAGCCCGCGAATATATCATTGTCCAGCTGAGGCGGTGCACCAATGTCTATGCAGAAAAGTGGCAATAAGCAGCAGGTATGCAATTCTCAGAGGCTCCCAAGCAATCCACCATGCAGTCCACTGCGTCCGTGGACATTGTTCCTCCCTGTCAAACTTCGGCAGAGTGCCGAATGTCAGGTTCTGCTGATTGGACCCAATCATTCTGGGGAACAGGCCTCCGGGAAGCATCAGCATCTATGTGGTTCAGACCTGCTCGGTATTCGAGAGCATAGTCATATGTAGATAATGCGAAAGCCACCTATGGCCAGTGGCATCCAACAGCTGAGGTCTGCACATAGGTCAAAGGATTATTGTCAGTTTTTACTGAGTATTTTAGCCCCATACAAGTACTCATGGAATTGGTCAACAATAGCCCACTTCAAAGCTAGGAACTCTAACTTATGTACAGGATAGTTCTTTTCGGATGGGGTCAGGCTTCTACTGGCAAAGGCCACTGGTCTCAGGCCATTCTCGTGCTCTTGGTACAACACAGCCCCAACCCTTGCAAGCTAGCATCAGTGTGCAGGACGTAAGGTTTTCTTGGATCGGCATAGGCCAGCACTGGAGCATGGGTAAGTTGATATATGATCTCATGAAAAGCAGTCTCACAATCAGGAGTCCAGCGGGCCCCAAATACTTCACCTAGGATGAAATACACTCTTTCAGTCTTGAGGGACGCTGACTTTGGTATTTTTGTGGGTTGGGAATAACCTTGAGTAAGGTTAAGTAAAGGCGGATCACTCTTGAATAGTCCTTGATGAAGCTCGATAATAACCACAGAATTCCAGGAATCTTTGCAGTTCTTTTAGATTTTGGGCTGTGGCCAGGTGGTCAAGGCCTCAACTTTACTTGGGTCGGTCTCTATTCCTCGTTGGATACTATGTGTCCCACATACTTTACTGATGTTTGAAAGAATTGACACTTATCAATGGACAGTTTAAGGCCAAAGTCCTCCAGTCGGTCCAATACCTTAAATAATCTGCTCTCATGTTCCTCCAGTGAGCTGCCAAACACAATAACATCATCTAGGTATACCAGGCACTCTAGTAAGTTCATGTCCCCACTGCACGCTCCATCAATCGTTGAAAAGTGGCTGGGGCACCTGAATCCTCTTGAGGCATCCTCATGAATTCATAGTAGCCGGACAGATAAAGGCCGTCTTCTCACGGTCCTCTGGGGCCATCGGGATCTGGTAGTACCCACTGCGGAGATCCAGCACAGAAACCACTTGCTCCCGTTTAGGCAGTCAAAAGCATCCTGAATGCGGGCATTGTGTACTGATCAGGGCTAGTCCGCCGGTTTAAGTGCGATAATCCCACACATCCTTACTGTTCCATTCTTTTCCTCACTACCACAATGGGGAAGCATAAGGGCTTCTGGATTCTTGTATTACACCAGCAGCTAACATCTCTTGCAGATGCCGTCTCACATCATCTATGTCAGCAGGTGCCAGGCGTGAGACCTCTCACCGGAAATGGTCTTTTCGTCATACGGCGAGATATTGTGCTCAGCTCCTTGCACGCATCCACATCCCATTCCTTTAAAGAAACACCTGGTCTCTCTGGGCAAGCTTCTCACTGATCCTCACTTTCCATTCAGCTGGCAGCGGGGTCGCGAAATCAAACAAGTCAGGCGTTACTCTGTCATTCTTCCTTGAACTCTTGCTGCTGGGTAGCACTGCAGTGTCTGCACAATGCACATTAGCCAGGATGCAACCTCTGTTTACTCGAATGTCTCTTTCAGACACATTATGAACTTGGACCATTACCCTTCTGGCATAAGCATGGGCTCTAGCGGGCAAAATACTAAGCTTGACCAGCAGTCCCTCTGGCAATTTTCCATCGCCTGGTGCATCCAACATTAATATTTTATTCTTAACATCCTTTCTGATACGGACCTCTCCTGTAAGGTACACTGGGCATTTAGCGCCAGGATCAGAGACTCAGGATCCTTCTTCCATACAATTCCGACCGGTTCCTCTGGTTCTGTTTTTTCAGCATCTCTCTGTGCCTCATAGGCCTTCTTAATTAAAAGCCGAATCTTAAAAGCTCTACTAGTCTTTGACCCCTGTTTTCATAACACAACTGTGCCAGCCTTCCGAACATATGAGCATTTGTTCCAATCAACAAAGGGACACCATCATACAGTCCAGTGGGGGGACACACTAAGGCTAGGGTCTCTACTTGTTCGGCCACTCCAGCCACGGAGGTGGGGAAAGACAGCCAAATTCGGATATACCCGGAATAGGGGTAGGCCTTCTCACTTAACCCCCATACATGCAGTCCTTCTAATGGTTGTAAAGGTACGTCTGACAAATGCTTCTGATACCAATCCTGGAACATAATTGTCACTTGGGAGCCACTGTCTAATACAGCTCTTGTAGACACTCCATTCACCTTTACAGTGGTCTCCATGGAGGGACCCACTATTCTGGACCAGTCTGAGAGGCGGTAGTGGGGGCCTGGGCAACTGACCTTGCCAAAAGGACGTGAATTAGCATTTTGGTGCCTCACTGGGATCATGTCGTGCACCTCTTAACCACTGATTTCTTCTCCGAAGCTCTCCTTGTAGCCTATATGCAACTTTGTCAGTGTCTTTTGGGGACTGGCATTCCCTTTTCATGTGCCCATCTTCCCACAATTATAGCAAAACATACTTTCTGAGTTTGAGCTGGCGAGGCGCCACACTGGGAGCCAGGGCAGGGGGTGTGCAACACCTGGAAACCTGGGTTGCCATCTCTGTCTCACGGCGTGATAAGCATTTGGAGACATCTCATCAGTTTCTCCACTTCCATGGTCAAGGAATTGAGTTTGGGCTGTTATCAGCAGAAGCGATACATGGGTGGGTACCCCCACCCCCATAACAGATGCAGTCGGATATAGGTCAGGGCCGTACTTGCAGGCGTGGCCTTCATAAAGGACTGTTTTGAATTCCGGATCTCTCTCAACAGTTCACTTCATTGTGGCATATCTTTTTCCTTGTCAGAGCACTCATTGACTGTCAACCTCTGCCCCTGAACTTCACTTGATGGGTCACCCTCAGTCACTCGGTCGTAGCCACAACTGTTGGTGCAGGTCCCTCCCGAGGTGGCCTTTTCTCAACTCCTCGAATTTCTCTCATTAACTCATCATAGGAGGGTGAGGTTCAGTCGATTTGCCAGGCGTAACTGAAGCAACAGCAGTTCTGAGAAGGGCAGACTTAAGGATTCTGTCAGTCTGGTTCAGTCCAGTTCAATCGCTGGCAAACTTCACCCTTTCTGAGGCATTCTTGCAACAATTTTTCCAGCCGAGACATACACAGACAACAACTCCCCTTGGTACTGTTGTGCATTTCTTACTCTCCACCATAGGTCCTCATCAGAATATGGGCTCCCATACACATTCTCCAAGGCCTCAAGATGAGGCCTGTGCAGTTGCTTCAGGGTTACTGGCCCGTTTGCTTACGGATGGTAGCCAGGGCAGGACCTCGGAGGCTCTCACTAACCCTCTTTCGCTTTTAGCCTTCCGAGCATTGCCATTCTAGCACCTGGGGGCAACATAGTCATCCAGGTCTCCCAGTCATCCTCCCTTGGGGGTGGGGAGGGTGCCAGAGAAGATCCTCAACCTTGGTAAGAGTCGTGACTAATGGCAGGTGCAGAAATAGGAGTCTGCATTGGTTCAGCCACCATTACGGGCACTGGAGCAGGAGAGGGTGTTGGGGAGGAACACCCCAGGTGGCAAGAATAGTTTCTTCAAGTCCTCCACAGTTTTCCCTTCTCCCAGCAACCATTTAGCAAATTTCTTCTCAAAGTTTCAGATAGTGGTGGGGGCTGATTCCCCGGGTCTTTACTGTCTTAGTTATCACTCTCCAAGCAGTGAGGGCTCCCTCTGGGTAATGGTCTGTGGCACTTTGGAGCTATCTATGGGATCCTTAAACTCTACTAGGGCCAGGAAAGTGTGGGTGAGCAGATTAGCATGCCGACCCACCACCACAGGGTTTTGTAAACCTTCCACCTTGGAAAGTACTCCCTGCACAGTGTCAGTATTGATACCCAGGGGATGTCCAAGATAAGCATAGCATTTTGAAGGTCGATCTCCTCCCAGTACACCACTCCACCAGCTGGTGCACAGCCACTTCTGTCAGGGTGCCCATTTTTCTTAACAGTGGTTCGTAAATATGGCCACCAGAGGACACACAATCCCAGCGGTGAGCCTCAAGATGTAACCCCTAGATGGCGCTATCCCGGGGCTACTACCCCTGCCTGATTTGCCACTAACAGGTTGAGGGGCCTGGATCAATGCGGTGCCTCCACCCAGAGGTCAGGGTTTGCAATAGTTAAACTAACATGGTCACAGCCCCTGGGACACTGCAACCCTCCTTTCTTCCCACTAGTGGCCCACACAATATATCAAATTACCTTCACAGTATACACTTACCCCAGGATTGGTTCCGGCACTGGGACCTCCTGTGAAATGAGATACAGTGCAACAATCACAGTACAGTACTTTAACATAGACAAATACCTCAGGCAGTATAACTTTGCTGAAACAAGCAGCTCTGATTTATTTGGGGGATATAACAAGGACAGGGAAATCAGGTTAATTAGCTTACCCTCTAATAATCTACCTATGGCTCTGTGCACAGGCCTATCCCTACTCAGTTACTGTCCCTGGGTACCCCAAGCCCTAGTGGCTAGTCCAAACCGTGGCAGCTGGTAGGGCCCTTTCACCAGAGAAAAGGAAAATTAAACAGTCAGCAGTACAGTAATTCCATTTGGATTTAATGTGGCAATTCAACAGAGCGACCCTGAATTAGTACTCCGACCTCAAATAAGATAGTGTCCTTCAACTATCAGCAGGGCTACTCTTAAGCGCAAAGACTCTTCACACATTTATATGGTAAAAAAAGAGTACTATACCAGGCAGGCTGCTTCTCTATCCGATGTAATTACTGCACAATACCGGGAGAACACACAGCAGATTCAGTTCCTGACAGACCGAGTGCAATTCAATAATTTCTCCAGTCTTCTACAGGGTGAGCCTGGTTTCTACTCTTCAGAGATCCTTTGATTCTTTTCACAGGATGGATTCAGTCCTAACAAGCAGTTACACAAGCTGCAGACCGGAACTCTGGGCCTTACACACGTTTTTGACTAAAACTGCACACTGAAAAGCACAGGGCTCCTTCCTTCTTCACTGCCAAAGCTCAACTGAAACTCAACAAACAAACCGAGCACTTCCTTTGAGTTCCTCCCAGTTCTTGACTAGATTGGCTGTCACTCACAATAGACTGCTGTTGGTCCAAAAGGTGCTGAAGTCTAAACTACATCTCCCAGGGTCACTGCTCATACAATCCTCTTGTGGCTGGCTCAGATTATGAGTCCAAGTTCTGATTCGTCCAAGGCACCATTTTAGAGCTAGCTTACCCCACACTGATTGGTCCAGTTCAGCAGTTCAAAACCAGAATGGGGAACTAGGCAGACACTGTTCTGACTGCAAAAGAAAGCGTTAGACAAACTGTAATTTCATTATTACTCTAAATAATTTCTGGCAACAGTTACATCTTTCAGATAGGTTCCCTTTGCACTCCTAGTGACTGCAAAATGGAGTGAATTGCAGCAGCTTGAGTGGTACTCAATCAAAGAAACACACAGTCCCCCATACAAACTAATTATGTCTGCAAGCAGACAGCTCTTAAAGAGACAGTACCAGAGGTTCTAAAAACACTCACTGATAAATGGCTTAAACGCCAAACACCATTCAGGCTTGGAGCATTCAAGCAAGCTCCTGGAAGTCTTTTGGGAACCCCCATTTGCAGGGGGTACCATAAGCTTTGTGGCAGAGTAGACAGTGAGGAGAGGTAAGGTAGTAGAAGAGGGATCTGCCAAGGTTTGAGAGGTGGTCCAAGATCTAGCTGTTGAAATACAATGCTAAAAATTGCAAGGCAATGCACATAGGGAACAAATAAGCCCAGGAAGGAATATTGTATGAAATAGAATAAGCTGGTCACCAGAAGAAAGGGACCCAGGGGGTCATCATAAGTGGCATCCTAAAACAAACTAACCAATGCAACAAGGCCAATAGCAAGGCAGCCAGAATGTTGGGCCACAGTGGTAGGGGTTTTGATAGCAGGAGGCAAGGGGTAATTACCACTCTATAGATTACTGGTGAGAGCCCATCTGGAAAACTGTTCAGTTCTGGGGTCCTCACCTGAGGAAAAAAAGAGAAAGATTGCAGACAGTGCTGTGTAGAGTGACCAAACTTATTCAGGGCAACAGGTCAGTTCCTATGAGGATTGTCTCAGGGCAATGAACATGTACTAGATGGAGCCCAGAAGGGGAGAGGGGCAGCACGAAAGACACCTTTAACTTCCTGAAAGAAATAAACAAGGTAAATGGTGAGCAGCTATTTAGCAGATTTGTCAAGTCATAAACAAGGGGACATGAATGTATGCTGATGGGGGAATTCAGAAAGGGTGCAAGAAAGTTTTACAGAGAGAGAGAGAGAGAGAGAGAGCAGGTGAGCAGTGGAACAACCTATCAGCAGAGGTGGCGAGTGCAAAAACTGTTCAATCAATCAATCAAACTTTATTTAACTAAGCATAATACCTTTGAGCAAGCTCATTTTCAAAGTGGTCCTGGAGAGGAGGGACAAATGCAAGATAAAACAGTAAATAATACATACAATAATAGGCATTTTTTTTATTTATTGAGATCTTGGGTTAACACCTTTGAGCAGAAAGCCCTTTCATATGTTCCACATCAAGTATAACACAAACGAGAATACAGATACGTTCCACAGATACAGATAGAGCATGAAACAATTGAAAACAGTCTCCTGGCATAAATTTTAACAATAGTTACACAATCTAAGCACATACAGGATGCAGAGTCAAAACAAAGACTAACGTTTCACTAGGTAATGGTAACATAACAAGAAGACGCTTGTTTTAAAGGCAGAACTGTACAACTAACAACATAGGCAGGTAATTGGATTGCGCCTGAGTTAAAGAAAGAAGGGAGGTCTCATACCAGTAGAGAGGGACAGGGAAGGGAGAAGGAAAGTGCTGTGAGGGAGAAGGCAAGCAGAGGTGGGGGGTAGGAAGGGGATAGATAGGAGGGAAAGGGAAGAATAGCTATGTAGTCAAAGTGGAATAAAAGGAGAGGAGGGTGGGGGAAGGATGGGTAGAGGAGAGAAGGGAGGATGAGGTGGTATAGGTAGTGGGGTGATGATGAAGATGTATTAAGGTGGTAGGGAGGAAAGAGGTATGAAATGACAGAGCGGCAAAAAGGGAAGAGGAAGTGGAGGGAGGTAGGAGGGAAAATAAATAATTTAGGTAGGGGCAGAAAGCCCATGGAAGTGTTAACTTGACCAGGGGCCCAAGAAATGGACAAGAAGCGTAACATTTTACTAATCATAGAGATCACAGAGATTGCAAATGGTAGGAGCAAGGTAAAGGCAAATTAGCAGTAGCAGTCACAGGTTGCCAGTGAGATTAGATGTAGAGTCTTTTCTTAAAGGAGCCCAGCAAAGTAGCATTGGTTATGTCAGGAGGCAATGGGCTGTACCTCTGCGGAGCTCTGTATGTGAATGCACATTTTCCAAAGGCAGTGCAGCATCATGGGATGCTGAAAGCCTGTTTGCCAGAGCTTCTGGTACTGCATGGGTTACATGCAGGGGAAAGAAGGGCCATTACGCCAGGGGGTAGCAGTCCCAAGGTAATTTTTTTTGTTAGCAGGCACGATTGGTATTTGAGCTTGCTGTCAAATTGTAACCAGCTTACCTGGCTATAAAGATCATAGGTGTGTGTCAAGCATGCAGCACCAGTAAGAAGGCAGCATGCTTTATTTAAGGCTATTTTGATACGTTGGAGGGCAGTGTCTGTAGCCACACCATAAATGACAATACCATAGTCCGCGAGAGAGACCACAGAACTGTGGATGGCTGTGTTCAGTGCTTCTGGAGTGAGATTATGTTTGTTCCTGTAAAGAACTCCTAAATGCTGGTTAATAGCTTTGGCTATTCGGTCGATGTACTCAGTGAAAGACAGGGTAGAGCCAATAGTTATAGCCATGTACTTGAAATGGTGAACCAGTTCAAGAGGGAAGCCAGTGTCATTAATGATGGCAAGTGGGAAGGTTTTGTGTCTGCCTTGAGAGGTCGAAAACAACATTGTCTTAGTCTTGTTATGATTAAGGATGAGCTTATTATCCCGAAACCATTTCTCTGCAGATGTAAAGGATTGCTGAAGTTGTTCCTGGAGAAGGTGAGGGTCTGTGTTGCTGGTAAAAAGTACATCTTCATCAGCGTATAGAAATATATGGTCGCAGCAAGCTCCTGGTAGTGAATTGAGGAAGATACTAAAAAGCAATGGACCTAAGATAGATTCCTGTGGGACTCCAGAACATACAGGCTTACTATTAGGGCATTACCAGTTTTTACCTGCTGTGTTCGGCTGCTTAAGTAGCTGGAGAACCAGCTTGTAGTGTCAGAGGAAAGACCAATGGAGGAGAGTTATCTGATGAGGAGATTGTGGTTGACAGTGTCAAAGGCCTTGGTCAGGTCTATGAAAGTTGTCCCTACCAATAGCCCTTGTTCCAGAGAGTTATTGATAAAGTCTGTAAACTCCAGGAGTACAGTGATGGTACTATGTCCATGCCTGAACCCATGCTGTTTGGGACATTGGAGTTGGTATTATCCAGATACTCTACGAGTTGGTTGGCCACGATGTGTTCCAGGGCCTTAGAGATCGAGGGAAGAATAGAGATTGGGTTGTAATTTCCCTGCAGTGCTTGGTCGCCAATCTTGTGCACCCAGGTGACCTCTGCTGATTTCCAAAGATGTGGAAATAGTGACTGAGAGACTGACACATTGATTATTTTGATAAGAGGTGTGAGGATTTCCTTGAGGGTAGGGGCAACAAACTTTAAATCCAAGGAGTCCCCACTGAATCTAGCTTTCCCCAACACTGTCTTAAGATAACGCCTGGCTTCATTTATAGACATTGCTTTGAAGTAAAATGGTGGGTGGTCTTGGGGTGGATTCTGGACTGCAGTGTTCATACCTGGGGGTTAACCACAAAGTAGTTAGGGAGAAGAACGTTGCTAAGGTCTGTTTATGCTTTGTTGAAAGCATTCGCGATGGCTTTTGGGTCCATGGTAGGGGTACCATCGATGTTCAGCATGTTCGGGGTAGTTTTGGGGTCTTTACCAGTAATGTCTTGGATGTTTTTCTAGAACGTCCAGCTGTTGTTCCAGGAGGTGGAAAGGGCTTCTTTGAAATACTGGCTTTTAGCAGAATGGATAGCACGGCACACTCATTTTTCGCTGCTTTGTACCTCTGTAGGTTAGCTTGTGTCCCCTGTGCTCGAGAGATGTGCTAGAGGTGATTCCTGTGTTTTAGTAGATCAAGAAGAGCAGGGTTGATCCAGGGATTATAAGTTCCCTTGATTTTTGTAGTTTTGAAGGGGGCATGCTTATTGCAGGTTGCATTAAAGAGATCGATGAAGAGTTCCAATGAAGTGTCAAAGTTGCTGGCTGTATATACATTAGACCAATCGGTGATCCTCAGGTCAGCTTTCAGTAGCTCGAGGTGTCCTGGAGTGAGGACCTGGCTAGTGACAGCTCTGGCAGGAGGCTTGCAGAAGTTCTTGGACCAGTAAAACTTGACAGGGGAGTGATCACTAATACAGTCGGGTAAGACAGAGATGTCTTTGATATTATCTGGCTGGTTAGGTAGCACCCAGTCCAGTAAGTATTGGTCCCAGTATTGTAGTTTCTTCTGGTTGAAGCTTCTACAAGCTGGGAAAGGTGGATAGCAGATAATGCGTCCTTGGCATCAGTGGCATTAGGGGACAGCCAGTTTATATTAAAATCTCCAAGCATTAGAAATTCTGAGTGAAGTCTCATCCTTCTTAAGGCGTTTATGAAGGATGCAAAGCCAGATATTGTATACCTTGGAGGGATGTAAACAGAAAGCACAGTGAGTGTTTTGTTGTGTGCACTGAGAAGCAATTTAATGGCCAGCATTTGGATTAAATCACCACAACCAGGGGTGGGGATCCCCAGGCCCTGCAAAGTGTCCTTTATCTAGATCACACATCCACCACCACTCTGAGAAAGGCGATCACATCTAAATACTGTGTAGCCAGGAAGTAGGATTGCTGCTTCAGGGTCATTAGGAGTGAGCCAGGTTTCTACTACTGAGAGTAGTCTGGATTATGTCTGGTGGTCCATACTTGTAGTCTGTCAAGTTTTGGAAGAAGGCTGCAAATGTTTAGTGATGCCAAGTTAGACCACCAATATTTCTTGATGAGTGGATTGTGCAGTGGGGAGGTCTAGGATTAGGATGTATATTGCCCAAGAGCAATAAGAGTAGCGCTACTTGTCTTTTCAGGTATGCCTTAAATAGTTTTTTGGAGTGGGTGTGTAACCTGCAGTTAGTGTGGCATAGCATGGAGTTTCCCTGCTTAAATGAGATTTGATAGAAGATTGCCAAGGCGTCATGCCAGTGGGGATGACAGAGCCGAGACCCACTGGCATGGAATGAGCCCCCATGTACTGTAGCTTATGTGTGGAGGAGGAGGTCAGATTTAGGGGGGAGGTTATGGTACTATAAGTAACAGTCATGGCACTGGGGTAAGTAGACACATGCCTGCAATTAGGAGTCCTGAGAGTGTGAACAGAGCCAATACGGCGGTTCTACAAGGTATGAGAACAGCTGGGTACAACATTTGACTGGAGTAACAGGGAAGGAGAGGAGGATAGGATGACAGATGCTTTGAGGTAGCTTTCCTTCTAACTTAGGCCCTTAGAGACAGAGTACATGTAAAGTTGATTTAAAATGAAAATGCTGATGGTAAATTACGTCCAGAGGAAATGATGAACTGTTGAGATCTAGCATCACATAATGTGTTATAATTCCTGAAAGGTGATAAACTGTGGACTGGGCAAATGCAAGGTGTGAAATCCTTTTGTCTGTATGTTTCCTTTGATCTTCAAAGTACTCAGAGACAAGTACAGTTCCTTTAGGAGCAGGTCAGACAAAAATGTTGATTAGTCATGGGACCCAGCATCACCAAATTTGTCAGACTTATTTGCCAGACTTATTTTTCCTTGGGATGGCTTCCAAAAAGTTGATTTAAAATGAAAAAGCTGGGATGCCTGAAAGAAATGATGAGCTCCTGAGGTCCAGCGTCACAGAATGTGTTCAAATTCCTGAAAGGTGATAAACTGTAGCCTGGGCATATTCAAGATGTGAAATCCTTTTGTCTGTATGTTTCCTTTGTGCTTTAAAGTCCACAAGTTCAGCTCCTTTAGGAGTAGGTCAGACAAAAATGTTGATTCAGTTGCAGGACCCAGCATCACCAAGTTTGTCAGACTAGTTGCAAGACTTATGTTTCCTTGGGATGGCTTCCAAAAAGTTGATTTAAAATGAAAAAACTGATACCTGGTGATGATGTTTTGCAGAAATTCAGTCCAGGAGACTTTCTCAGATGTTGTGTGCAAGAATGGTGTATGTACTCCAAGCAGAAAAACATGTAAATCCACAAAAACTAACCAACAGACACAGACCAGCACAAACAACCACCCACACAGCCCCACACAGCATAATTTTTTTTTTACAGCAAATATAGTGTCTTTAGTAATACATGCTAAATCAAATCTAGAGCACATCTAGTACATTCACACGCCAGAGTAAGTAGATCTTAAAAGGCCTCTGGTGGGCATCCTAGGGGAGAGACATACAACAACCCAGAGCCACCGCTCTCAGATGAACCCCATAAAAAAGTAATCAAAGGAAAGGTAACTGGGAGTGGAAGGAAGAGCAGAAGGGAAGGGGATAGCTATTAGAGCCAGAAAAGTTGCAGGTGAAGAAAAGTGCTAACATTGTAATAAACGAGGTTAAGGTTATAAGGAGCCAAAAGAGCAACAGGTGGTCTACAAGAGGTCACCTGTAACAGCTGCAGGATTGCCTCAGGCTACATGCGAGCAGAGATTTGAAAGTGGAGGGACCCAGAATAGTGGTGATCCTTAGGGTTCTTTGCAAAGCATTCCACAGGGAAGGGAGAGAGAAATTAATAGCAGCCGAACCATGTCACGTCTTTATCCTAGATACATTAAAAGTGATTAATGTGAAACATCTCAAACCATACGATCCCTTGGTGCCCTCGTATAGACTAGAGATATAGGCTGGCAGTTTATTTGTTAGTGCCCTGTAGAATCAGAAGAGACCATTTCTTTACATCCTCAATGTGAGGGAAGACCAGCCCAACGTCTCATACAGAAGGCAGTGGTGGGTGCGTAGGGGTGAGTTCTGGATGAATCTCAAAGCACGATGATATAGGGTGTTGAGTTTACTTAGCGCCAAGTTAGGACAGTGGCCATAAAGATAGTTGGCATAGTGATGTAGAGGCAAAAAGATTGTTTGGACTAATCTCTTCCTTGCTTCTAGTGTAAGAAGGCACCTAATGCGGATGAATACGCCTAGGCATTGTCTTAATTTTTTGGTTAGTTCATTCAGATGAACTATAAAGTTGAGCCTGTTGTCTAGCCAGAATCACAGGTATTTGAACTTATCTGAAATTTCCAATGTTTCACCGGATAAGGTGGAGATCTGAAGGCTACTTGACGACCCTGGGGTTGGGGAGGCATGTGGTGAGATCATCATGGCTTTAGTCTTTTTGGCATAAGAAGAAGCTTAAGCTTTAGGAGGTTATGCTGATAGATGACAAAATCATGCTTGTGAGCTAGATCCAGCAATTAAAATTACTGATGTGAAGAACCATATCGTCTGCAAATAAATGTACGTTACCCGTGCGTATGTGTGGATCAATATTGTTAATGTAAGATTGCAAAAAGTATAGGGCCCAGGATGGAGCCTTGCGGTACACTCCAAGGTAAGATTTATAGCAGAAACAGGTCCCCTAGGGCTTTAATTTGTTGCATTCTATTAGTCAGATAGCATTTAAACCATTTTATAGCAGCGCTATCCAAGCTGAGGTTACTCAAGGTGTCCAGCAGAAGGCTATGGTCCGCAGTATCAAAGGCCTTGCTAAGGTCTAGAAAAAGCATATAAACATGTTTTTTTGCATCCAAAGCATTTTGTCAGTCCATAGACACTTTAGCTAGGGCAGACACTGTACTGTGTTTGGGTCTAAAATCCAATTGGACTGGATTAAGGAGGTTTTCAGTTTCGAGGTACTCTCTGAGCTGAGAGTTAACAATTTTTCCCAGAAGTTTTAAAAGAATAGAAAGTAGAGAAGTTGGCCGGGAATTATTCAGATCATTTGGGTCACCAGGCTTGAAGAGGTGAATAATGTACATGATTTTCCAGAGTGGCGGTATCACGCCTTGTGCCAATGAGGTATTGAATAGATGGGTGATGGGAGCAGTCACATAATAGCAGTCTGTTTTTGGAAAGAATGGTTCTAGATTGTCTGCACCAACACTCTTTTTAGTATCCAGTGACAATAAGAGGTCCTCCACTTGCTTAAAGGTTACTGGGTGAAAACTGAAGGAGGAGGATCTCAGTTTGGAGTCAGTGTCAGAGCGTAATCTATCTCTAACATCACCGCGTGAGCTTATCTTACAGACAGGAGAGACATCAAATGCAAGGTCTGCTGCGGCAAAATGATTGTTGAGTTGTTCCAGGATGTCTGCCCTATCAATGTATGTAGCATCTCCAGACACTATCTTGGCGGGCAAGAGAGAGGCAGGTAAATGACCCTCAACCTCTCTGAGGATGTTCCAAAACTTGGCAGAACTATTTTTATTTTCTTCAAGGGCTGCTTGGAAATAGCTGGCTTTTTCTGTCCTTACTTGTTTAGTACAAGCGTTTCTTGTTACATGAAAAGCAAGCCAATCAGCGTCTAACTTTGACTTCCTTGCCCTTTTCAACAATACATCTCTATCCCTGAGGGCTTTCTTTAAGGTAGGAGACAACCAGTTGGGTGATCTTTTCCTAGTCTTGATCTTCCTAATCAGGGCATGTTTATCTATTAGATCCAGTGTTAGGCTTTAAAAGATGGTGTATGCCTACGTGATAGAAGGGGCCAGATAGAAATCCTGCCATATAATACTGCCAAGATCAGCCAAAAAGGCAGTCTGGCAGAAATTTTTCAGACATCTTTTTAGCTTGAAGGTAGAAGATGAATTTAGATGAGGAGAGTGCCTAATGTAAGCCGTAGCACAATGGTCACTTAGGTCATTATGAAAGACCCCTACATGGGTGATGTTATGTTGGCTTGTTAACAAGCATATAATCCAGTAGAGTGCTAGGGTCCAGGTTTTTTCTGTTGGGGCGGGTGACCTCAGAAGTAATCTGTACTAGCCCATGCGTGTCACAGAACTCCTGAAGTTTTTTGGAACACTCGTCCTTCCAGCTAAGTTTGAAGTCACCCATTATTATGCATTCAGAACTTGACTTTTCTAGCAGATCATGGAGGTGGGGTAATATGCCGAGTGCAGCAGAGGGCGGTCTGTAGCATACAGTTATTAAGAAGGCCATGTCAGGTGATAGTGATAACTTTAGGGCAAAGCATTCGTATTCTTTCAGAATAGAGGTTTGATCGATAACTAACTATGAATTTGCTGTTGATGTAAATTGCGACCCCACCCCCACCCCTGGCAGGACCACTGGCAGGCCTGTCACACCCAAAAACACTAGTTCCAGGAATATTAATGGTTTTGTCCAGAGTTGTGTTCGTTAGCCAAGTCTTCGAGATCATAAAGATGTCTGATGACACATGTAGTGCTCATGTTTAAATCATTTTGAATTTCTTAAGTAAGCTGCAGACATTCAGGTGCAGAAAGCTGATGCCCTTAAGGTGTGAGAGGTCCAATGGGGCATCTAGAGCAGAGGGTGGGCCAGGATTTAGTTCAACATTCCCTGAACAAAGTAAGAGGAGAACTAGCAGTTTCCTAAGACAACTTATAATCATTTTGAATATGAATGCATCATAATGCTTGGTATGTAAAATTCTTTGGCAAGCTTTACTGGGAACAGTAAGATGACAGGTGAGAGATAGCGCATATAATGCCATTTTTACTGGCAGGAGGAAAGGCGTTTGATTATAGTTGGTAGGCATGGGCTGAGGAAAAGCCATATTAAACATGGTGGGGTCAGTGCCCATTGTATGAGTCAAAGTATGTTAATGGGTTAAAGCATGGCTGCGACTGAGTGAAGGCATAATTATTCAGGGAAGGTAGCAGTAAGGCAGGGAGTGGGGAGAGGGTGAATATTCCATATAGACAATAGATCACGGTGTATAGTGGGTAAAACTGGCAGACTGGATGAACCAATGATCTTTTTGTATAGACATTATCTATGTTTTAGTGACTCACTGACGCCACTTTTTTTGCAGTATCTCAGCTGATCCCTCCCCCACAGTCTTGATAATAACAAAAAAGATCCCTTCCCCATCCCACTTTGATCCCTGACTCCTCTACTTTGGGGCACTGACACAAAGAATATTCTGGGCCAGCTCTGGTGGAAATGATGTATGACACAGTGATCTTTATATCACCTCAGATGGCCACCATCTGAATTAACATGCTCAATTTAAATAATATATATATATTTATTTCAAACTTTTTCCCAGGACAGACATCCTGATCTGGTAACCACTCATTTTCAGATGTGTCCTGGGGTGGGGTGAGGAAGGTAGTACATTAATAAATGTACATAAACAATAGTCAACGCAACTAATACAGTACATCAAAAATGATCAAGGTACAACACATTACAGATCTGCACAGTACAATAAAGTGGTTGTGGTAGATAAACCTGATCTTCAGCAGGCACAGAGAAACTAGCCCAATGGGGGTGAATCAGTGGGGGGCTGAAGAGCATAATAGGGCCGGGGCAATCAGTGGAAGGGATGGGGGAGCTCCAAGGAAGGCCTGGGGTCAGGGGCAGGTACAGGTGGGCAGAGCAGATGGGCAGCAGGACTGAGGACCAGAGTTTAGGGATACGATATAAGAAGGCACTTGGTCAGCAGTTTTTCTGTGGAAGATGAAAAGGAAATGGACTAGAGTGCAGTGGTGTAGGTAAGAGGCAAGTGGGGAAGGGTGCGGCTGAGCCATTTTTCTGCATGGGGATAATTTCTCTTTTTCTCCCATTTCATCTCTCAAGACACAGGTGGCATGAGTGCGTATGCAGGTGAATATAAACATGCATAGTGCAGCACCAGCCGGCGTCTTCCCTCACCCTTAGCCACTCCCTAGCACTACCACTTGTGATCACCCAGGTGATGGTATAGCAGTGGAGCTAGCTGCCCTTCCTCCCTGGAGGACAGCATCCTCATGAAGGCTCGAGTCTCTTTCCCCCAGCCAGCCATCTATGGCCCACACTCATTCCTGAATGTGGGTCACAATTGTATTGAGGGATAGCATTAACACTGTACCAGCAGGCCAGCTAATTGAAGGGTTTTAGTGAGTAAAGTGGTGATGAGCACTTATGTGACAGCAGGTCAGTTCTGGGTGTAGGAGGACTGATTTGCTAATTGTATGATGTGGCTACAAGCAAGTCTCCGTCCTAAGGTATGCCAAAATGTAAACCTTGGAAGTCCTGTTAGCCAATCAAGTGGCCTCAATTTTTAACCCATTATATAAATGGCTCTAGCCTCCCTGCGTGCCTTGCAGTTCAACTGAGTTTTCTTAATTTTGATGGATGGATTTTTGCTAACTTTGTTAGTAGCAGCTGGCAGTATAGCCTAGAGGTTAGAGTAACAAGCTGCGAATTACATTAGTACATCCAACAGACTTGAGTTTGAACCCCTCATCCTCCACTTGCATATTACGTGACCCTGAGCAAGTCACTTAACCTCCCCAGTGCTTCTCGGTTGCCCTTGAAAACAGGTCTTGTGCCTAGTTGACCTTACCCAGTTACCAAAGAATTTAAAAAAAAAAAAAAAACATAATTTCTGTCGTTTTAGTATCTTGTCAGGTTTGAAGGAGTATAGGGCTTGATTCTCAATGGACCCTTAGATTGACGCAAGCTGCAGAAAAGGGCAGCTTGCATCAATGCTTGTTGCACCAGGGACCCTGCGCCAGATTCTCTATAGGTAGGATCCTGGCAGCAACGTCCCGCATCTTGCAACAACTGTGGCTGTGCACCAGACGGTGCATCTAAAAGGTTTGCTGCAAGCTGCAGACGCAGTTGGGTGGCACTTCTGTAAGGACACGAATACTTCATAGGCTAATGCCAGACTGCCTGACTATGAGGAGAGTATTTATAAGATACCCATCAGCATAATATTAGCATAACTATACTGCAGGTATAGAATAACAGTATGTATCGATGGGTCAGACATTGCCTACGTGTTCATACTTATATAATAAAGATATATATATATATAATAATATTATATTAGATACTGACACTGCAGATATTATACCAATATATGTTGGCAGTACACATACCTAGAGCCCCTGTTGGTGACCCAATGTGTAGTTCATCAACACTGTTAATGCAATGTCGTTGAATACCATTGGCTGGACAACCACTCTATGCCATGGCTATTTTGGGGGCAAGGGGGACCACAACACATGTTCTCTCCCACCCAGGGAGGGATCTGCAGGTGGCACATGGACACTTAGACCAGTTCTGGCTGGTCTAGTGGGTGTTTGTTTCTGTCGGCACCATACACTTTCGTGAATTCAAAAAAAGGGGATGTTGTGGCATTGCCTTGGCACAATGCTGCCTGCACCATGTCACACCCCTTTTTGAGCCACAAGGATGGCCTAAGACCCCTTGGTGCATGCATCCTGCAGTTGCCACAGGCTGCAGCTGAGAATTGCTCTCGGTGCAATTCCTGATGAAAGACACTCCTTGTGTCATTCTGTTTGATGCAAGCCCCTTGGATCATTGAGGACACTTTGAGAATTGAGTCCTCGGTGTGTGCAGGGCCTCAATTAAGGTATTTTTTTATCATGTAACACTTTTTGCACCCCCCCGGATATCCCCCATCTGACCGACCCCCCCCAGCCCCATCACCCGGAATTACCGGGGCTTACTTTATGCCCAGCCTGGGAGTGGAGCCTGCGGGGAGTTGGTGGCCATCCTGCTGCTGGCAATTTTCTTCCTCCATTTATGCCCAGTGGCCCCAGGAGTGGGTACGCATGCATGTGGAGGCACGCATTAGTCCCATGGCCCCGGTAATGGCCCCTTTACTCCCATCTCAGGCCTAGCACCTGTCTCCTCCTGGCCTGTGCTGTCCCCAGCCTCCACCAGGTGGCAGCCATCAGCTGGAGGAAGCCCTAACACCTCCCCGGAGAGGAGAGCTTGCCTGTTGGCAGCTCCATCCAGCTCTGCCCTCCCCACCCCATGCTGACCTCCGACGGCCTGAGCTCATTACCGAACCCAGGTCACCGGCGAGCTGCGAGGTAAGGCGTCCAGCACCTCAGCCCTCAGCGCCACTAGGCCAGCTAATCAAGTTTTTTTTTTTATTGGAAATGTAACCATTATCTTGTTTAGTATAAGAACATAGTAATATAGTAACATAGTAGTTGACAGTAGATAAGGACCACTAGTCCCACCTAGTCTGCCCATATTCCCTGCCTGTGTCAGTGGCCACTGACCCTACTTGGTAATTGTCTTTTGCCTCTCTTCCCCACATCTAGGATTTCCTTATGTCTATCCCATGCATGTTTGAATCCCTCCATTGAGTTAGCACCCACCATTTCCAGGGGTAGGCTATTCCAAGTATCCACCACACTCTCTGTGAAGAAAAACTTCCTCATATTTCTCCCTATCATGCCCCCCTCCAATCTCATATCATGCCCCCTCATCCTTGTACAACTCTTGTACTAAAATATGTTATCCGCCTGCACTTTGTCAAGCCTTTAAGACATTTCTCGTCTCTCACATCTCTGTTATATCCCCCTGTTCCGTCCTCTCCTCAAGTGTATACATATTAAGGTCTTTTAATCTGTCCTCATATGTTTTCTGATGCAAGCCCTGCACCATCTTGGTCATCCTTCTCTTGACCACCTCCACTCTGTCTATGTTTTTGTGAAGATGCAACCTCCAGAACTGAACACAGCATTCTAGATGAGGCCTCACCGGTGTTTTTCACAATGGCATCACCACCTCCCTTCTTCTGCTAGTGATACCCCTTCTTATGCACCCCAACATCCCACTGGCCCTCCCCCACAGCCTTATTACACTGTTTGGCCACCCTTAGGTCATCTGAGATGATTATCCCTAAATCCCTCTCCTACCTGGTGACTGTCAGCAAATCCCCCCCCCCATTTTATAGCTCTTCGCAGGGTTTCTTCACCCCAAGTGCATGATGTTGTATTTTTTTGCATTAAATTTCAACTGCCAAACCTTTCACCATTTTTCCAACTTTCCCAGATCCCTCCTTATTCTTTCAACCCCATCTGGAGTTTCTACTCTGTTGCAGATCTTGGTAGCATCTGCAAATAGGTGAACCTTCACCTCCAGCCCTTCAGCAATAGCACTGATGAAGACATTGAACAGGACTGACCCTAGGATTGAGCCCTGAGGCACCCTACTGGTCACCCTCTTTTTCCTCAGATTTGATCCCATTTACTACAACCCTCTGCTTCCTGTCCCTCGACCAGTTTCTAATCCAGTTTTCCACTTTGTGGCCCACCCCAGGCTCCCTAGCTTGTTCACCTGTCTTCTGTGGGGTACGGTGTAGAAGGCCTTACGGAAATTGAGGTAGGTGATATCCACCACTCCACCCTGATCCACCTCCTTCGTAACCCAGTCAAAAAAGTCAGTCAGATTTGTGTGACATGACCTTCCTGCTATGAAACCAAGTTGTCTTGGATCCTGCACCATCCATAATTCCTTTAATATCCTGGGGTGTATATTATCTGGCCCCATCGCTTTGTCCACCCTCAGCTTTGTGAGTTCCTCTAGGACCCTCTCTGCTGTAAAAGGACTTGTGTTTACCTGTCTCCCCTCATTGTTTCCATTGCCTAGTTGTGGTCCCTGTCCCTCCCTCTCTGTCATGAATACTGAACAGAAGTATTCATTCAATATCGATGTTTTTTCTAGGTCACCCTCTATGCACACCCCTTCCTGCCCTTTGAGCCTTACAATCCCTCCCCTGGCCTTCCTTCTATTGCTAATGTATCTATAACATTTCTTGTCCCCCCTCTTTATTGTCTGTGCTAATCTCTCTTCTCTTTGCACCTTCATAATCCTAACTGCTTTCCCTACCTCCCTCTGTCTCTCTAGGTACACCATCATATCCTCATCCTTCTGAGTCTTCTTGTATTTTCTGAAAGACCCCTTTTTATTCCTCACTTTATCTGCCACCTCCTTTATGAACCATAGTGGTTTGTTCCTTCTTTTTCCCTTGTTACTCAGCCTAATGTACTGATTTGTTGCCTCCACTATGGCTTCTTTTAGCTGTGCCCAGCACTCCTCAACCCATCCCCAGGATCCCTTCCTGCCAGGGCTTCTTTGAGCCCCTTCCCCATCCTAGCAAAGTCTGCCCTCCTGAAATCCAGGACCCTTGTCTTTGTGTGGCTCTCCTGTGACACAGTACTAATGCTGAACCACACTGTATGGTGGCCACTGGACCCCAGGTGCCCATTTTTATTTATTTATTTAAGTTTCAAAATTACAATACCTTTGAGTCAGAGACTCATTTACAAAGGCTCCACATCAAGGGCTGCTCATACAGACAATACAATTTACAAAGGTCACAGGCAGGAGCAAGGATATACTGTACATAATACAAAGTAAATATAATGGCAGTTCAAAGCAGAACTTGGCAAGTAACTGCAGAGTGGCCCATCCACTCTGACTTCCTTTATTCTATCTTCATTGGTCAGCACAAGGTCTAAGATTGCCTTGCCCCTGGTGGGCTCCTGAACCAGTAGCCTGAGGCCTGCCCCCTGCAAAGATTCTATGATGTTTTGGCTCCTGCCTGAGGCAGCTGCCGGGATGGTCCAGTCCACATCTGGCACATTAAAATCACCCAGCAGCAGTACCTTTGCTGCCATCCCATGTATTTCCTCCACTATTGTCCTATCTACCTTCCTTCCTCTGTGCTGGAGGCCTGTAGATCACTGCTGTGTGAACTGCTATATCATTTCCTGGCTCAGGTGTGACCCACAGTGCCCCGGCCTCCCCTGTTTACCCTGCACTGCTCTTGCTTTAATAGCTTCTCTGATCTAGAGGGCCACCTCCTCCCCTTTTACCCTCCCTAGCCCTCCTGTGTAGGACATACCCTGGTACATTTACCTCCCAGTCATGGTTTCCAGTGCACCATATCTCAATAATTGCTACTATGTCCAGGTCCACCTCTGCCATCAAGGCTGCCAGGTCTGGGACCTCTTCATCCTGGGTCCTGCAAAAAAAAAAAAATAATCAGCTTTTTGTAATAGAACAGTTTACGTATCAGCAAAAACCAAACCAAACAAAGAGCTGCAACCCCCAGTGAAATCCCTGAAGCAGCCAGAAACTTATCAACAAACAGAAGCCCCTACTCCTTCCCAAACAAAATGGCTAAGGCCACTGAATTCCAGTTAAACAAACACGTAGCAATTTAAACAGAAAGTTAATCCCCTGAAGCCTGATGCCTGCTCTTCCTGCTGAAGGTAATATATTGTCTCTCCCGCTGAAGGTTTTGTCATTTTGTCACACTGCCATTTCGCTAAAGTAAAACATTCTAAATCCTCAATTTTAAACTTTACAATAATTAAAAAAAGTTTCAGCAGGCAAATGACATATGCTTATTAGATGTTTTTTTACTTCCAACGCCATTTTCACAGAAACCCTGAGTGCCAGACAGCAAAAATGTCAAACGGAATGGGTGCTCAGGAGAGAGGGGAGGTTTGCCTTCAGTGCTGACATTCAGTTTCTGTCTAGCTACATCTGCCATTCTGCCACATATACTACACATATGACATTGGACTTGGAACTGTACTTGCTCCCCTGGATGTGTCAAAAAGAGGGCCATATGAAGCCTAATAGCTTTAAAGCTTTGAGGGCACAGAATAGGCTTCACAGACATTACATACTAATCATGAGATTTCCTCTCTGAGACTGAGAGGGACAGAGTAAGGGAAAGATGTAACAGAGTAAGAGAGAGTGAAAACTGAGTGACAGCAAGAGAGAAGCTACTAGAGTACACAGAAAAGGGATCTAGTACTTAAAGTGACAGTGTGGATGATTATAAATATACTTGTGGGTTTATTTTGGGCAGTGGGGACGTTCAAAGTACAACGGAATCAGTGGAAAGGAAGGGGAGGGAGAAAAAGCTGTAAATCAGGAAGTGTAGGTAGGAAGAAATGGGCAGACTAGATGGGCCAAAATGGTTCTTATCTGCCATCAAATTCTATATTTCTATCTTTCTGGAAATTTTTAGTAGACACTGTGGAGAAACTAGCTGATTAGAATATTACAGGCTGTGCCACCAGCATAGCAGGTCATGGTATTCTTCAGCTGCTGTGAGACCTTCCTTTTATTACTTTAAAATACCTTTTTTTATAGTTGGAGAACTTTTAAGCATTTTGCATATTTCACCATCTTCTGTCAAACTACATATCTGGAGAGAATTTTGTGGAGATTAGACCATGGGGAAAACCAAAAAATGAATGTTGATAGTTGAGGGAAGCATGGGCCCCAGGCCTCACATGTAGAAGCAGTCTCTAAGATGGCGACTGCAAAGGAACACAGTAAATCTGCCACTACTAAGCTCGAAGTGCTATAAGCAGTGAAAGCATTGGTCAAGTGTCTGGAAGTATTATACCATAATGTTGTAGACCTTCAAACATGTTTACTTACTTGTGAAATGCAATCGGAGACTGCCACATCAGAAGTTGAAGCTGTAAGAGCTACAGATTAGGAGAAGATCTAGAACATTTTCAAGGAGGTAGCAGCTTTGATAAAGGGGCAACACTTACTCCAAAAAAATGTAAAGTGCTACCTTTTTAACATCAACTTACAGTTGCATCCATTGATATGATCAGATATTTCCAGCTATCTTGTGATATTTCAAAAGAGACAGTGTTTGATGCCCTTAAAGTGGTACATACTGCAGGCAGGCAGGAGTTTCTCTACAGGTATCACAGAAATGTCTCAAGAAACAGCACAGACATTTTAGGAAATATCTGACCATGGCAATGGCTGCAATTGTAGGTTAAAACAGCTAATTTTTGCAGGCCTAAGGGGGTAGAAGGTGGTACCTTTCTACATTGCTTGGTCTATTAGTGCTACAGATTGAGTGGGGATTGTATCAACAGGACTAGTAAAAGAAAATACAGTTTTGCACCACTGCCTAGAGGATTTGTAGAATCAAATTCAGGTACCAAATATCAGAATGCTGGGCCAGCCAGCAGAGGCATTGTTGGAGGAACAAAAGATCCCAGGTACGAGCCCCAATGGCTGGGGTAAGCCACGGACACTTTTATAAAAGGATTAATTTCAGCAATTCTATTAAGGAGAGATTCGGGATCCATATGGAAACATCTGGGGCTCAGGCCCCTGATACCAAGGTCTAGCAACACCCTTGTGAGCCAGATGCAATGTAGAAGGCTGTGCCTAGTTTGTGAGGGATTTTTGCTTAAGGACCAGCTGCATACTGGTAGTGGCAAAAGCTTAATGGGTTACCCCAGAAAAAGATTTAATGAAACGGTGAACCTGAGGACCCTGCTGGTCATTCCATCAAATACCCAGGAGACACATCTGCTTTTAAAGGTGTCTCAGAGAGTGTTTCTTATTTGTTTTATTTTAGTGTTGTTTTTTTTTTTGACTGAGAAAAGAGGGATAGGTAACACTGCCTATTTTCAATCTCGTGACAGGGTGGGGGAGGGTGGGAAATACAAATGCAAACCAACCAACATTAAAGCAGATTAAAGGACACCTAAACCATCATTTTAAACATTTTTTTTTAAATGACTCCATAGACTTGTAAAGGAGAGGCTGTTGTTTACCTTTATACTAAAACTGCATTTATTAATGTAGGATATATGCAGTTTCATAGCATTTGAAAATTGTAAATATAGCCTCTTCTGATACAAAAATCCTGCTCTCAGAATCCTAAAAGGCTATCTTGATGATGTCATACATGGGGGTGATGCCAGCTGTGCAGATGTATTCTAGCTCTAGTAATTGTATTCAAATGTGAATAACTTTAAAATGAAAAATAATAGCATGGTACTGTGAGCAGGAGAGTTGTTCAGCACAAAAATATCTACAAAGTAAGTGGTGTTTCATTTATAGATATGTTTTAGTTTTTTAAAAATAGCAAAAAAGCAGCAGCAAATTCAATTGTTTGTCACTTTTTCAACAAACAGATTCAAGTAACCTTAAAACAAAAAATGATAGCATGGTACTATGAGCACGATGTTTGTTCAACACAAAAATATCTGCAAAATGAATGGTCTTTTATTTATATATATCTTTTTAGTTTTTTTATAATCAGCAAAAAAACTGCAGAAAATTCAAATTTATATTTTCACTTTTTGCAACAAATGCAAATAGCTTTAAAATGGAAAACAATAGAGTGGTACTTTAAGCACAAAAGTTGTTCAGCACAGAAATATCTACCAAATGAGTGGTGTTTCATTTATTGATACCTTTTAGATTGTTTTATCATCAGCAAAAAATGGCAAGAAATACATTTTTTTTTGATTTTTTGGAGGTATGGCATGAATAGAATATGCTACCTCCCTATTGGAAATATTGTTATTTGTTGTTCTCATGCCCTCCTCCAATTAACCAAACTGCAATTTGCTTATCAAGTAGCTCTCACCTCCGAACGGGGTGGGGGGAGGGAGGGAGAGGAGTACAAAACTGTTGCATGCTTACTGTTTCCATTTCTATCTTTTCCTGCTCTGTCAATGTTGCCTCATCAAGACAGAGTGAGCCACAGATTCTCATACTCCCACTTTATGTTATTAGGCAAAGTGATTTAGGGCATGCTGCATTTCTCATACAGCCACCCACTAACACTTCCTTTTCTTCCTTGCATTTAGTCAGTGTACATAACAACTGCCTTGGCCATACTGCCCAGACCTACGTCTCACTCTGCTGCTGTTTCCCTTTTTTTGCTTCATTTTGTGTTATTCAGCTGTGTGCCATCTAAGTTAGAATGTTACCTCTATTTCCAGGCAAAGAAGCCAGGTGCCTGGTGCTCCACAGAGCAGCCACCTGATGACTCTTCCATGTCCGTAGCATGAGCTTTCATGGCAACATAGGTGTCTTCACCAGCTGACTGAAGACATAAGCACTTCTCAGGTGGTTGATAGCACTTAGCTGCACCTTGACCCTCACAACCTACCTGGGACAGTCAGTAAGTTTGCATTACCACACACCTTGTCATGTGTTATTGCTTATTTACAATTTACAGTGTGATCCTATGAAAATTTTATATCACACTTCCCAGGTGGCTGAAGGCATTGAGCTGTGCCTCATGCCCCACAACCCACCTGGGGCATGCAGCAATTTAGCCTTGCTGCATACCCTTCCATGCAGTATTGATCACTTAAAACTTATAATATAATCTTATTCTAATTATATACCACACTTCCAGGTGGATGAAGGCACCCAGCTGCACAGCATGCCTTACAATCTACCTGGGGCATGCAGCAATTTAGTATTGTTGCACACCCTGCTGTGTGTTATTGCTTACTTACAATTTACAGTCTCATCCTATGGGAATCATATACTGCACTTCCCAGGTGGCTGAAGGCATTTGGCTGCACCTCATGTCTCACAACCCGCCTTGGACATGTGGTAACTTAGCATTGTCATATACCCTGTCATGTGTTATTCATCGCTTACAATTTACAGTGTGATCCTTAGGGAATTTTTTTACTGCACTTTCCAGGTGGTGTGCAAGTATGCATGTATACCCATGGCTACAGAAGTGCCAGACCATGATGATGGATGTCTCTTATGTCATTTGGAAAGAGTTGTATGTTGTTTGTCTTACCTGATGTTGGATGTCTGTAGTTGCTTGTGCTGCCTTTCCCCCCTTGGCTGCTTGGGGGGAATACGGAGTTAGTGTTGAAAACTGTAACATCAGATTTCCATACTATTGCCGCTTTAATAGCAACTCAGACTGATGCATTAACAGAGTTTTTTGCAATGAATATACAAGAGATATGCTACCCCTACTGAAAATATTGTTGATATTTTTTGTTTGAATGTCAATTGACCCAACATCACAAGTGGTGAAGCCACAAGTGATGTCATCAGATCAATAAGCATGAGAACAAAAAGTATCAACAATATTTCCAGTGGAGGCTAGCCTACTCCATTTATGCCATACCTCCAAAAAAGTGAAAAAAGTGAATTTATTGGCATTTTTTTTGCTAATTATAAACAATCTATAAAGTATCTATCAATGAAACACCTCTCATTTGGAAGATATTTTTGTACTGAACAACTTTTGTGCTCAACGTACAATGCTATCATTTTTTATTTTAAAGCTATTTGCATTTGTTTGTTTCATAAGGTGATACATTTTATTTTCTCCTGCTTTTTGCTAATTATAAAAACCAAAAAATGGTATATATATATATATATATATATATATGTATGTGTGTGTGTGTGTGTGTGTGTGTGTGTGTGTGTGTGTGTGTGTGTGTGTGCTCAACAAATGTTATGCGCATAGTACCATGCTAGCATTTTTTTTGTTTCAAAGTTATTTGCATTTGTTTGTTGAAAAGTGACAACTGAATTTTCTGCTGCTTTTATTTCTATTTTTCTAGTTGGTTTTATTAAAAGAAGCATCACTTACAATCATCACATAATATGCATCCGATATGAGGCAGTCTGCATTCAATGTATATGAGCATAACTTGATATGTCAGCTGTAGGCATAAGAAACAGGCAAATCATCTAGGAAAAACAATTCTTTACCCACTGGCTGCAGATTGTTAAATACTTCCACAGAACAGGTAGTTGCCCAAGGAGGTGGTAAATGTGTAGATCCAGCTCTAGTTATATACATCTTTCACCCTTCCCTCATTGCTCCTCCCTGTGGCAACAGGAGCCCATGTCCCCCCACCCATATCCACCCTCATGGGACAAAGTCTGGATCAACCTGAACTAGGTACCAGATCCATTTTTGCCGTCTTTGAGTACACTGTGGCAATTTGTCATGAAGTATTGCTGTGAGGTGTACCATAGTATAAATATTCAAAACAACCTGTTAACATTCCAAGACTGTTGGTGGGAGAGGCAACATCCATCTATGAGTGATAGCCTTTTTGGCTGCCAATAGATATATTAAAATTAAGGACTTATGCCAGGTGGATGATGGTTTGGAAGAATGGAGAGGAGAACCAAACCAGGCTTTGATGCTTTGCATTATGGAGGTATGTGTGATTTTGTATTTCTTTGAAACTTGACTGCCCGGCAAATGCCATTTGGGGTAACCTATGCCTCAGTGCTTGCACACTAAGGTTCTTTGTGTTTTCACTTGTTTTTTGTCTTTATTGGGCTTACCATAATCCAACCCAGATAGACCACCTTAAGGTTGCTGGTTCATTCCACTGGGGTGTGGAACAGACGAGGCACACTGATGAGTCCTGGTAGGGCAAAACACATGTCTGTGTCTTCTGTGGGCACTCATTGCAGATTGTGTGAGAGGCCTTTCAGCACCATGTATTTCTGATTAAAGTTGAACCAGCATAATATTTTGTGGTGATTTGCATATATAGCCCCCGATGCTCTACATATGGGGATATGTGTGATTTTGTATTTCTTTGAAACTTGACTCCCCAGCACATGCTTTTTGGGTTAACCAATGCCTCAGTGCCTGTGCACTAAGGTTCTTTGTGTTTTAGCTTTTTTTTTTGTTTTGTTTTTATTGGGCTCACCACAACCCAACCCAGGAAGACCAACTTTGGGTAGCTGGTTCATTCAACTGGGGTGTCATACAGACGAGGCACATTGATGAGTCCTGGTAGAATGAAACATGTGTCTGTGTCTTCTGCTGGCACCCTCTGCAGGCTGTGTGAGAGGCCTTTAGGCACCATGCATTTCTGCTTAAAGTTGAACCAGCATAATATTTAGTGGTGATTTGCATATAAGGCCCCTGATGTTTTGCATTATGGGGGTATGTGTGATTTTGTATTTCTTTCAATCCAGACTTTAGATCAATACATTCTCCTTTGTATTTCTCTAGTTCCCCTGAACTTTTTTTTTGCTAATTTAAAAAAAAAAATGAAAGGGCACCTATAAATGAAACACCACTCATTTTGTAGATATTTTTGTGTTGAACAACTTTTGTGCACACATGCTATCATTTTTTTGTTTTAAAGTTATTTGCACTTATTTGTTGAAAAGTCGACAAACAATTGAACTCTAATGCTGTTTTTGCTAATTAAAAAACTAATAGAGATCTATAAATGAAACACCACTCATTTTATTGATATATTTGTGCTGAACAACTTTCTTGCCCACAGTACCACACTATCATTTTCCATTTTAAAGTTATTCACATTTTAATATGGTTAGAATACATCTTCACAGCTGGCATTGCTTTCACATGTATGACATCATCAAGTAAGCCATTTTAGAATTCTGAGAGCAGGGTTTTTGAATTAGAAGAGGCTATTTTTCCAGTTTTTAATTGCTATGAAACTGCATTTATCCTACTTTAATAAAAGTAGTATAAATTTAAACAAAAGCATCCCCTTTACAAGTCTATGGAGTAATTAAAAAAATATGTAAAAAAAGATGGTTTAGGTGTCCTTTAAACAGCTGGTGGTATTTTTAGTGAACAAGAGAAATTTACCCAGGGCACCGGGAAAATTCCCAAACTTTTTCAAGATGTGCCATGGGATCTTTAATGTCCACCAGATCAACCATTAGAGCAGGCAAACTGGACCTGGGTTTTTATTATCTCATCTGAAAAATGGCACAAGATGAGTGCAGCACCTTCCCCCCCATGCAGCACGTCAGTATTCGGATGTAACCTAAGTTGCTGGTGTGGGGCTAGAACCCATAACCTGCTAATCTTCTGGCCTCAGATGTGAGTGTACAACCTCCTGAGTCACAGACACTGACTGTTCTTACAGAAGAAGGGGCTCAGGTGTCATTGTCCTTGGATTTATGTTTTGCTGTTACAGACAGATGGAAATCCTTCAACTCCTTTGATTCCTCAGTGTCTCACATGCTTTGTAATATACAGCAAAGCTCAAAATATCATATTTTTGGAAGTGTATATTTATTGTGATTTGGAGCAAGCAGGGAAATTGTGGCTCACATCAAGAAAGATGTTGGCACACAAGAGGATCTGGAAGAAGGAAAAACCTCTAATTGACTCTCCTTGGCTAACAGCTGATGAAAATGCACATGTAAGGAAGGAGTATATGGATGGGATAGAGTGCTTTAAGAAGTAGTTCAGTGATGCCTCCGTCTGTATTTTAGAAGCTATCTGTACAACAGCTGAAAATATTATGGGGTTTGGTGGTTGGGTATATCCTGTTTGAAGTGGTGCAGACTGTGTGGTCATGCACCTTTTTGCTCCTCACCACCAACTTGTTTCTTTTTCCCTCTGCTGCATAGTTGTAATAAGCTCCAGATTGCCTATGATATGCAGTAAGGAACTAGACGGTATTACTATCAGCTCTCATGGGTCACAGCAGTGATGTTTTTCATGACTCTTTAGTTTCACTTTACAGTTAAAAGATTGGTACGCTTTCTTTTGCAATAACTGTTATTTTACTGATTGGTGGCTCACAGCACATGTTGGTACCTGGGGGGTGGATTTTACCAGAGGTGGTATAAACAGAACATTTTCTGGCCCTTTTTTCCTGTTAATTAGCTTACATGATGGATGTTGGAAAAAGTAATTTTGTTTTTTGGTCCAGGTCATGTGGCACAGAAAGGATGTCTTTCTCTGTATGCTTTGATGTTTAGGCATTACATTCCTCATGTTGAAAATACATGGGTAGTAATATTTCTGATCCTACTGTAATATATTATACAGTATGAGTATATGCTGGTACAGTGTATGACTACTGTGGATCAAGTATGCAAATGGTATCTAACAAAGCTAAAAATAAAGTTTTAGAAAAAAGAATATTACTTGGAATTGTGGGTTGAGAGGGTTAGTGTACTATACCTGTGAATCAGGTGTCAAATTGGTGAGGGAGGGACTGAACAGGCTTTGTGCATTCTAGCAAGGGAGCAGTAAAGGAAGACTTCCTAGAAAAAGACTAAGGGGGACAGTATATAAAGGAAACACTCTATGAGGGGAGGCCAGCTGTGTTGGGCGAGTCATATCACTCTTTTAAATGCCATGAGTGAATGCGCCTGGACTCAAGCACTGTATGAACAGGTGCTTAAGGAGGAAGAGGGATAGGCGCAGGAAACTCATTAGAACTCGCGCAGCATTTCACATCATTCTAAACACCAATGCACCAGCAGTTCGGGGGGGGGCACTGTGAGCAATTGGTCAGCTAAAGGGGCTGTAGCTCTGCCACATTTCAGAAGAAGTTCTGGGAGATGGGCAGTGCCCAGTTTGTATGATATTCCTGACCCTCAGTGCACTTGGCCACTCTTGGGTCTGAACTGCAGTATCTGTGGTGCATCTCAGGACAAAGCCTTGTGAGAGCTGCCCTCCTATCACCACAGCATACTTATGCAGCATGTGCTGCAGAGACAGTTGGACTGAATTGGGGAATGGATGGAGGGGAGGATGATAAATAGCACCAGAATGGGGAAAACCCCAGGGCTAAAAATCCAGAATGGATTCATGCTGCTGGCATAATAGATTCAGAATAACTGCTCCAGTATGGATGCAAGTGTTCCCCAGGACTGTGAGCTCCATCCTGCATGTACAGATCAATGGGGAAGAAGGTCAAGCTTCACCGGGGGAGAAAGAAGCATGTCATAGAAGTAGAGAACTCTATATTTAGAGGAATGGACAGGATAGTATGCCAATCAGGCTGGAAGGAGGGATCAGTTCTATGTTTCCCTGGGGTAACTGGGGAAAGGTAAAACCCCAGCTGGAGAAGCTGCTTAGAAGGAAAGGGAGAACATCAGGTGTTGTGGTGCATCTAGATACCAATGTTCTAGCAAACCACAGTGAAGAGGAGGTAAAGGGGATTTAGAGAACTGGGAAGAAAGTTGTAGTGTATGACAGACATAGTAGCCTTCTCAAAGGTGCTTCTGCGGCCACATGCAGGACACACTAATAGTAATAAAAACATTATGTTTAACATGTTCCTACATGGAGCTGTGATGAGGAAGGGTCCTACTTTTTATGCAGCTGGGGAACCTTCTGGAAAAATAGCAAGATGTTCACTAAGGATGGATGGCATCTTAGCCAGTGGAAAATCAGCACTTCTGGGAAGAAGCTGGAAGTTATAGTTAGCCGTATTTTAAACTAGGCAAGGGAAAGGCAGTAATACAGGTAAGGAGCAGAAAAATACACAAATACACAAGAAGAACCACACTGGCTCTCCCCATCACACACAGACAATAAAAACAGAAGGCAAACATGACAGTGTTCTTCTGCACATAGCACAAAGTCAGTATTCAATAAGGTTATTAGGGTGAGAGGCTGAACTGGTCAAGAAACTTAGGAAATACAACAGATGAACTGCAACCTGTAATAGCTGTAGAAGGTCTGGATGATGTAATTATAACAGAAAATGGGCTAATCAAAACAGCTGGGACCAAATGCTCCTATTTAGACTTGCTTAAAGAGGGACAGAGAGGACACGGTGGGGGGGAGCAGCAGTGTATGTAAAAGAAAAAATAAGGGTCTTGGAGGGCAAATCAGCCTTGGGGGAAGGGTGTTGAGCCACTATGGCTCCAGCTAATTGATCATATGGAAAGATATAGGATAGGATCAAGTAATCTGCAGATTGGTCAATCAGGGGACAGACAAGGATGAGGAAATTGAAAATTAAATTAGGGTAGCAGTCAGCGGGGTAAGAACAATATTCATGGGGGATTTCAACCTCCCAGACATAGACTGGGACACTCTGGTGGCAATAAGCCAACAAAGTCAAATGTTCCGAGAAATAACTCTTGACAACTTCCTCACACTGTGGGTGCAACAGTGACCCAGAAGGGAGGCAATTTGTTCAACAAGAATATTATCATAAATGTCATGATAAAGTATCCATTAGCACCAAGCAACCACAACACCATCAAGTTCAACATTGTGCTGGGATCTGAGCAGCTGAAATCCAGCACAGTGGTCCCTGATTTTAGCGCAGCTTACTTTGGTAAAATGAGGTCAGTAACAGAAAAAATAGCTTGAGAGTTGACACCAAAATAGAGGCAGCAGAGAAAAAGTGGTATTTGGTAAAGGGGACTCCAAGAAACAAACAACACCACCTTGGCTAATCATTAGTAAGCAAGTGGGGTACAAAATATTAGAAAAAAAGAAGCTGCTTAGATTAGACATGGGGAACGAAAATGAGAGCGACATGGCTATTTACACAGATAAATTAGAAATAAGGAAGCACAGCATAAAGATGACTTTCTTTTGGTAGAGTACATAAGGGGAAAACGGCAAGGGGTGTCATGAAAACAATGAAAAAAGGAACAAGCATTAACAATGATGACAATAAAGCAAACATTTTAAATGAGTACATAAATTCTGTATTTACAGTGGAAGGTAGCATGGGTTCAAGGCCTGACAATATGATTAGATTTAAGGGTACCAAAAGCAACCAATTGGAGATAGTGCATATAAGTAGGGTAATAGTACTGAAGGGTCTGCAGCACCCTAACACAAGAAGATCATCAGGGACTGATGAGCTGCCACCAGGAGTACAGTAGGAAGTGAATCAGGCTCTGGCAGCTGTCTTAGAAGGCTTGTTTAGTGTATCACTGGCTGCAGGAGAAGTGCTGGAGAACCAGAGGGTAGTTAATGTGGTCTCCTGCACAGAAGTGGGGATAATGAAAATGGTTACAAGGAAAATCCATGCCCTCTCCATAGTGCTGCGTGATGGAACATTGTTGTGGCACACTGATGACCGAGGTTCACACCTCAAGCTTGAGATGACAGAACCGAAGGCTGGCAAGGAGGAAGTCAGGGCAACCCTCAGACACTTCCCTTCTGGAAGGGGGGTGAGTCCATGCCATTCTACTAGTGGCTCCTGGTTGTGCTTTTGTAGTGGCACTCTTGGTGGCATGGGTGACCACATGATGCCAAGATCCCTGCCCCAGGAGCTTGCGGTGACAGCATGTAATGTGGATGATGGGCTGGACCTTGAAAAGTGGAAAAGGATAGCACTGGGCAACCTGGATGATGGTCTTCCCAGCAGACCTCTCCCACACCACCGCCCCCAAAGGCAGACTGGCCCCTCCGCCTCCAGCTGTTGCAGGATGGCAACAGGCACTACCTTCTTGGTGATAGCAGGAAGGACCCCTGACAGTGATAAGTCAGATCCACCCATTGAGTGTGACTGAGAGTCTGGAGGAGGGGCTCCAGTGGTGAGAAGTGAAGCCAGTGGGCAGCACTGGGTATGCCTTACGGAAAGCCAGAAGGAGTAGATGCCCAGGGCATGTGGGTGCAAAAAAAAAAAAAAAGGAAAACCCAGGAACTGCAGACCAGTGAGGTTGATGTCATTAGTGGGCAAGTTGTTGGAGTCAATCATAGTTTAAACAATAGTTGATTTCCTAGAGGACAACAGCCTAACACAGAGGAGTGACTGTAGGTTCATGAGGGGCAGGTTATGTTAAACAAACTTGATTTGCTTTTTCAGTTTGGTGACACAGATGGTTAACAAGGCTGAGACAGTTAATGTCTATACCTGGACTTAAGCAAGGCCTTTGATTTGGTACCACATACTGTAAAAGTCTTATCCAGAAGGAAAGGGAAACAGGACTAGGGAAAGGACTGGTGGATTAGTAACTGGTTGTTAGATAACGTACAGAGAGTGGTCTTAAATGGTAAATTCTCTGAGGTCAGGAAATTCACAAGTGAATTGCCACAAAGATCTGTCCAGCTGCTGGTACTTTTTAATGGAATCCAATGATAATAGTGACTGAATTTGAGCGACCATCAAAAGAGCGACTCCCTATTCGTCACTATTTGAATAGGCGACTGTCGAGGGTCAGTATAGAGAGGCAGTATAGCGCAGTGGTTTAAGGCTCTGAGCTGCAAACCTGGTGACCTGAGTTTGAATCCCACAGCCCCCACTTGCATACCATGTGACCTTGAGCAAGTCACTTAACTTCTTTGTGCTCCCAGGTCACACCTGTAAACAAGTTTTCAGCTTAGCATGTCTCTCCTGGTTAAACAAAAAAAAAGGGGTAGCGAGTGATTCTACTGCGAGGGTAGGAGAAAGCAACTGGAAAGAGGGAATGGTGAGGGGAAGGGGAGGGATAAGGAAGAGCGTAATGTAGAGGAACTGTCCCTGCTGCCACCGAGCCATCCATGTGGTGTGGTGGAGATGAAGGCTGGTTCCAGCTCAGCAGGTGCTGGGAATTGGAGGGACTGAATTTTGCCACTGCCTGTGGCTCCTGAACTTAATTTTTTTTTTGTGGCCGACTTTGTAACCCTTCCCTGACATGAACCCCCATGGAGTTAGGAATCCTAATTTAAGGGGGTATGGGGTGGCAAAGCCCCCCTCCATGAGGGTGAAGCGCAGCCCCCTGCAAAAACACTTTAGGTTGCTGGGTTACGGTTCACCAGTAAGTGCATATCGCCGATTTGCTTTTCGGTGATATATTCTTGCCATAATCGTCGTTTTGCGTTCGCTATTATGACATAGAACCCTCTTTAACTTGTGTATCAGTGATACCCAGGTGCTGTCATGCTGTAAAAAAGAGACTGTTTTCTTACAACACTAAACTCCTTGGGAGGGTATATAATAAAGTAGGGATCAGCAGCATGAAAAGGGATGTAGAAAAGCTGTAGCAGTGGTCTATCATATGGCAACCAAAATTCAAAGCCACAAAATGTGACGTGATGCACATAGGAACCAAAAATCCACAGATGGAATATTGCACCATTGTGGTCAAAGTAGACTAGAAAAACGAGGAACAGGACCTAGGGTTAATAATAAACAAAAATGTGAAAGTTTCATCTCAGTGCAATAAAGTATATAGGAAAGCTAGTAGCTAATGGGATGCTGGAATGTACAGAATTAGGTGTTGTTTCACTAGTTGCTATGAAAAGGTGATATTGCTGCTGTACATGTCTTTGTTTAGATTACAGCCAGAACATATTAGCATACAACAAAGCCAACAGAATAAGGCCATTAGGTCTACCAAGTCTGCTCATATTGTAGGGCCCTCAGCATAAGCTACTGACCCTAAAAACCCCTCTCAGTCTGCCCCCTCTCTCTGCCTGCCCATCTATTGACCCTTATTTTCCTTTTAACTCTATCCCAGCCTCTCTTAAAGCTGCCTATCATTTTCAACAAAACCACCTCCTCAGGAAGCCCATTCCAACCCACCACCATCTTCTCCATGAAGAAGTGCCTCCTAGCCTCTTTCCTAAACCTCTCAACCAACTTGAGACTGTGTCCCCTCGTGTTTTTGTTCCAACTAAGTTCAAAGAGACCTTCCTTGCCCAGCCTATTTTTTCTTTCAAAGACTTGAAGGTTTCTGTCATGTCCCTTCTCTCTCCTTTGCTCCACAGAGAGAATGTTCTGGACCTCCAGCCTCTCCCCGTATGTCCTACCCTGCTTTGGACCACCTCCAGCAGATTTACATATTTTTTAAGGCATGGGCATCAGTACTGTGCACTGTACTCCAGATGCAGCCTCACTAATGATCTGCACAAGGGCAGTAATACCTCCTCCCACCTGTTCCTGATCCCTAGGCAATGCAGCAAAACATTTTTGTTTTGCCTTTGCTCCTACTTTCCTACATTGTGTGAAGTGTTTCAGGTCATTAATAATTATCTCTCCCAAGTCCTTCTCCTCCTCTGATACAGACACCTGGACCCCTCCCAGGCTGTACTTAGTCCTTGGGTTCTTGGCTCTAATGTGCATAACTTTCTTTGCACTGAAAGCAAGTTGCCAAATCTCAGATCACCTCTCTTGCTTTTCCAGATCTTCCTTTAGGTCTAGTATCCCTTCTGCTGTGTCCACCCTCCCACAGAGCTTGGTGCTGTCTGTGAATAGGCACATTTTACCTTAATGCCATCCTTAATATCATTGATGAAGACTTTCAACAGCACCAGTCTGAGCCCTGTGGGTCTCACTTGTGGCATCTCTGGTGCTGGAGAGCTCACCTCCCACCATCACACTCTGGGTCTTGCCCTTTAGCTAGTTTTCCACCCACCCAGTCAGCTTCTCACAAACTCCTAGATCCAGTAACTTCATGAGCAATCACTTGTGGGGTACAGAGTCAAATGCCTTGCTGAAGTCAGTGTAAAGGATTTCCACTGCTTGGGCCCTGTCCATTGCTTTAGTGAACCAGTCAAATAAGTCAATTAGATTTGTCTGACAAGACCTCCCTCCTTGGAGTACTGCATGCATTTTTGGAACCCACATCTGAAGAAATGTGGGGAGATGCTAGAGGCTATTCAATGGAGAACTGCAAAAGTGATCCAATGACAGCAAGACAAAGCCCATCAAGAAAGTCTGGGGAGTCTTCAGGTGTCCTAGCTGAAAGAAAGGAGGGAAGGTGGAGCAGTACAGAAACCAACAAACAATGGGGACATGACTGGGTGGACTCCTCAGAGCTAAGAGGAAGAACTACACAGCCACAAGGATGCATCAACCTTAAACTGAAGAGGGGTATCAAGAGGGATGTCAGGAAATATTCTTCTCTGAGAGGGTGGTGAAGAAGGTGGAACAGTCTACCTCACAATGAGATTAATGCTAGGATTATCCTTGGGTTCAAAATACAATTGGATAGTCTGAAGTGGATCATTAGAAACAAAACAGAGGGAGGGAAATACTCTATAAAGGCTGAGTAAAGCTACATAGGAACAACAGATACATAGAATTTGCTGCAGATGAGGACCACCTGGCCCATCTAGTCTGCATATTTTTCCTACCTTTGTCTTTAACTTATGCTGCAGACCGTGGTTGATCTGTGGCTTTCCTACTCTTCCCTTTTTCTAGGGTTCCCTCGTGTGTGTCCCATGCAACAGGGTAGACTTAATGGAGTATCTTTCTGTCCTTTATGTTCTATGTATCTACTACATGTGAGGGAGAAGCATACAGTACCTTTCAAGTACTACATTAAGGTATAGGGCTGCACATTTTTTACCTATAAATTTTCTTGCTGCCCCACAAAATAATACTACTGTTCCTCATAGTTTTGAGGCAGTTTCTGGACAAGAAAAGTATTCCAAATCAAGCTAATTTCATGAAAACTCTCCTTAACACTAAGTATATGGTGCTCACAAGTTTTTTTCTACATTCTTCTTTCAACTGTAAAAGATCTACACATTATGGCCTTTTGCTCTGCAGTATAAAGGCCAGTACTAAACATATTAGTGCTGGCAGGTTGAACAGTATGGGGAGGTGGGGGGGGGGTTGTACTTTTTTCTTCCACCCCTGCAAAGGCTTGATTTAGCTTTCCATCTTGCAGAACAATGAAGGCTACTACATTTTATTTGTTTCAGCAGGGAAATCAGGAATCTATGTAGTTGGCAGCTCCAGCAGGAGAGCTGACCTTGCCTCCCAATTTCTCCATCAAATAAGTCGTTTGTTTCCAAGTTGCACATGGTATTGTTTTTCTCAGAATAATCTCACTAGGTCTGATATAATCTTGATTTACAGACTTTCATTTTGCTAAAGAGAGGGTGACAGTGGGCCTTTAATTGAGATGAAAGAAACAGTTATGCAGAGGAAATAATCATTAACAGTTTAAGTTGCCACTGATTCAATTTTATTGACACGTAATGTGCTGAAGAAGCATAACATAAATGAGGCGTATGGGCTGAATATACTTTCTGAACCATAATGATACTTAAATATGGTGTATCAATGATGAAAGTTAATAGAACGTACCAACAGAAAAACGTTCTGGCAATAATATTTTATTGCTGCTCTGCCTGCCTACAGCCAGTTATGGAGTTCTCTAGGCACCACGATGTCTCGGAGTATTCATGGGAGACGGGCAATTCAAGCATTTTCTCATAGGCCACTGGCTCTAGCCTCTTCCTTCTTGACCCCACAATAAGTATAAAAACAAGTCTACTGTATTTCACATGAGATATAATCTGTCTTGAATTAAAATTAAATAAATAGATTTACAGAATCCCTACAATACTGAAAGGAAAGAGTTGGCAGTGGCTGTATTTTGTTGGGGTGTGGGGGCTGGTTGTGGTGAAAGAGATTAATGACTATGATAAGGAGCCAGTCATCAATAGACTACCCTGTCCCATTCTAAAGGATGCCTTTGTTAAGTCCTAATGCCACAGGCAGCTTGTACATGACTAAAATATTAAATCATTAGTCCACACATGTTAACCTAGTGGTTATCACACTGCTACACTGCAGTTGGTGGCCAAGAGTTCCATCTTTAGTAGGATTGTCATTCATTAGTATGTCTGTATAGCTACAACCAGCACATACTGTACAAAACTCCTTTCACCTGAACTCATCATGGTTTTCTGGGAGATGTAGTTAATTATTAATAATACTACTGTCTTCTGAGTATGCCAGTGAACAGCAGAAATACTTTGCAGTCTAACAGGTTTGAACATGAACTGTATGTCAGGTCATCTTCAGTTCAAATTCCAGCAGTCACTGATGGCCTTGAGCAAGTCATTTGACCAAGTATTGTTTCAATTCTCCAGGCAGTAATGCTAAGTAAAAGCAGACCATCACTTGATATGATATGGTACGCCTCATCTGAGCTACCAAGGTAAATAAATTCCTCCCAAAAATGCTTGGTTCTGGTATTTTAAGATTTTATTAGAATTAGTATTTTTTCCATATTGTTATCAGTACTGAGTCTTCTAATTCAGCTGAAGCCATCATTTTGACCCTTGGAAGACTCCACATTTGATGTGGTATACTCCATATAGGTAATCAAATTGTGGAGCTCCTTACCGTAGTTAGGGTTATTGCACTATGCTGCTCCCTTCTACAGGAACTGGGGGCAGCAGGGTGCCATGATCATGACTGTGGGGTAGGGACAGAGGCAGCAGGGTGCAGCAGCTCTGACTGTTCGGGTAGGAGATAGGGGTGGCATAAGGGTACAGAAGTCCAAAATAAGGGACAGGATGCAGCAGCATGCCTCTTAGGGACAAGGGATATGGGCAGCAGGGTGTAGCAAAGGATCCGACTCTGGTAATGGGGGGGCAGGAGGGTGCAGCTGCCTCAACCATGGAGGCACACAATTGGGTGCAGCAAATACCTTAACTCTTGTGGCAGGTGGTAGCATGGTGCAGCAGCCCTAACTACAGAGGCATGGGGCTCTAGGACACAGCAGGCCACAGCAACCCCAACTGTGTAGACAGTAGCAGGGTACAGCAGCCTTGGCTGTGGTGACAGGGGACAGCATTGTGCAGAAGCCTCAACTGTGGGAATAGACACAGGGGGGCATCAGGGTACAGCAGTCCTGACTGTGAGATGGGGAGTGTGTGGTGCAGCAGCCCTGCCCATTTGGGGTAATGGAAGTAGGAAGCAGGGTGCTTCAAAAGCCCAACCTCAAGTGACCTAAGGTAGCACGGTGCAGCAGCCCCAACTGTGGAGGCAGGGGGACCTGGGACTCTAGGGCTTAGCAGAGCACAGCAGCCCTGACTGTGGAGGCAGGGGGACCTGGGCCTCTAGGGCTTAGCAGAGCACAGCAGCCCTGACTGTGGAGGTAGGGGGACCTGGGACTCTAGGGCTTAGCAGTGCACAGCAGCCTTACTGTGGAGACAGAAACAGGGTGCAACAGGTGCAGTGTCACTGACTGTGGGGGTGGGGGAGAGAGAGCAGCAGGATACAGCAACCCCAACTGTTTGGGCAGGGTGCAGCAACCCTGATTCTTTAGGCAGGGGATGGAGGCAGCAGAGTGCACAATCCCTGACTGTGTAGGAGAAGACAGTGAGCAGCAGGGTGCAGCAGCCTCAAATGTGGAGCAGAAAGCAGGTGGCCTGTGGAGCAGGGGACAGGTGGCCACAGAGTTCAGCTTCTTCAGCTATGGGGAAAAGACATGGTGCATCGGGATGCCATATGGTGTTTCTATTTATACACATACATGATGTATTTTGACACAGAAACCACCAAAGAACTGAAATTTGTGAGTTCAAACAGTACATGTGCCTGAAATACTAGAGTGTGACAGGCACCTGTTTGTCAATCTGACATGAGAAAAAAGTTCTTACATGAATGCCAGACCTAACAGAAAAAAACCCTGAGCATAGCACCCTCTTGGATCTTATGCTAGTAAACAAACCTCACACTGTCTTGCATACTGGAGTATTCTTCAACAATATAAGTGACCATTGCGCTACTGCCTGCATCAGACATCCTTCCCAAATAAAAACGGCCTCCAAATTCAAACTGAAAAGATGCCTGAAAACGTTCTGCCAGTACACTTTCCTGAAAGATCTAAGCAACATTCGTTGGCAGGATTTCTACCTAGCCCCCACCTTTAACGAGGCATTTAACATCTTTCACAGCATCTTACTGGGGCTAATAGACAAACACGCCCCACTAAGACTGATCAAATAAAAAAATAAAACTCCTGGCTGATTCTCTCCCATCTTGAAGAAAGCACTTAGGGATAGGGATTACTGGTGGAAAAAAAGTGAGGAAATCCCACCTGGAGGCTGATTGGTTAGCATTCCGTACCACTAGGAATGCTTGTACCAAGCTAATTAGGTCAGAAAAAGCTAGGTACTTCCAAAAAGAACTAGAAGACAATAAAAACAACTCTGCCAAATTTTGAAACATCCTCAAAGAAGTCGAAGGTCAGTCCACTGCAACACCCCTTCCAAACAAAATTGTGTCTGATGGTACCACCTATACGAACAAAGCTGATATAATAGAAAGCTTAATGATCACTTTGCCACTGCAGGGCTTGCCTTTGACACCTCACCTATCAGCAAACTTAGCCCAGCAAGAGACTACACTGTTGGCTTCACTGATAATCACAAACATAACCAACCATATCCCACCCCCTTCAGCTTCCTCACAATTACGTTCAAGCAAGTGGAGGACCTCCTCATTTCTCTGGATACAAAAAAGAATGTTGGTGCAGATAATATTGAACCTTACTTCCTAAAACTTGGCCATACCTATCTGACCGCCCCCATTACACACTTATTCAACACCTCTCTGATTCAAGGTGAGCTATCTGTCTTGTAGAAAACTGCCCACATCCTACCATTATTCAAGACTTGGGATCTGAGTGATCTGAACAATTACCAGCCTATTTCTGTACTATCTGTCCTCTCTAAATTACTTAAAAAAATTGTCAACATCCAACTTAGAGAACATTTGGATTCACAAAAGTTGCTAAACCCGGCTCAGTCCGGCTTCAGAGCCAAACACAGTACAGTATCGGCTCCTACCAAAGTAATTACAGACTGGCAAATGGCCTTGGACTCTAAGAAGCATGTATTTGCACTCTTCCTTGATCTAAGTAAGGCCTTCGATACTGTGGATCATACCATCATGCTTACTGCACTGAGTAACATCGGACTTGATAGTTCTGCCATTGAATGGTTCACCAGCTACCTAACCAATAGGTTACAACAAGTCAAAGCCATGGGAGATCTATCCCCAAAAAATCCTTGTTACGAGGAGTCCCACAAGGCTCCATCCTGGGCCCTATCCTCTTTGCAATATACATCAATAATCTGGACTCGCAGCTGGTCACAGCAAATGTGCACTATTGCAGATGATACTGTACTCTACACCAGAAATTCATCCTTGGATCTGGCCCATGAGTACCTTACAGAAAGACTTTGTCACCCTCCAATACAACCTTCTCACTCATAAGCTCCTCCTCAATGCCAAAAGACTAAAGCAATGATTCTCTCACAAAGTCTACTTCTGGATGTCCACATATCACACAGATCGAACACTCTTAGATGAACCCTTGAAGTAGTTGATACCTTTAAATACCTAGGGTTCTGGCTGGATAACAAGCTCAACTTTCTGTGCCACTTAAATGAAACCTCAAAAAAACTAAGACAGTGATTAGGTTTATTCTATCGCATTAAACACCTACTCGTTAGAAGCCAGAATGAGACTAGTACAAACTACATTTCCTACCTATACTGGACTACGTGACTTCCTTTACAGTCATTGCCCATCAACGATGCTAAACAAACTGGACACCCTTTACCACCGGGCTTTAAGATTTATCTTAAATCTACCCCATAGTACACATCACTGTCGTCTATACCAGGTTTTGGGATGGACCTCACTCTCAACTAGAAGAAAAGGGAATGCTCTCCTCTGGTTTTTTAGAGCATTATCTGATAACCTTCCTGCATGCATCTTGAACATCTTCAAACAGGCTAAAAGTTCCTATGGCCTGAGACGCTTCTCCTTAATCTGCTTCCAGATTCCTGGAGTGAAAACTACCCTTGGCTCAGCAGCAATCAACTTCTCAATTCCATCACTCTGGAACACTATGCAAGAATCATTAAAATTATCCTCACTTCCAAGCATTTTCACATTCAAAGCTCTATTAACTGATTATCTGAAGGAATCATGCAACTGTTTCAGATGCCGATGACCCCTAAGCCCCGGGTGTCACTCTCAAATCCTACGCCTAGTATCTCATCCACCCTACATTCCTAACAACAGAAACCTAGGACTTACAAGCCTAGTTCCCTTAATCCAAGATGGTCCTGCCTATTCTCTACCTTTTACCTATTCTGGCCCCCCTCTTTTGGCTGCCTACTCTTTCACCCCAATTTCTACCCTATTCCTTAATACCTCCTTATTTTTTATCATTTAGGTCTGAGCTCTTTCATTGCGGAGACTATATGGGATTGTTGTCTCTTCTCATTTCAGTAAAGCTTATCATTATGTACCTTTGCATGTTAATTATGTTGACCGGTATGTATAGGCCCATATTGACTGGCACCTTCACAATGTTTTTTTCTTTTTTTTTTTTTTTGCACCGTTGTCCACCGTAATTGTAATATTATGAAGTGTACTGTATTGTATTAATGCCCAGGACCACCTTGAAAATGAGCTTGCTCAATGGTGTTTATGCCTGGTTAAATAAAGTGATTGATTGACTGATGAAGGCTACATCAAGAACAAACTATTTCTATGAATGAATGAACAAAATTTAGATTTATTTTATATTCATTAAACAACCCTGTGTTATATAGTTAGAAAACAATCTGTTTTGATTAGAAAGAATTGAGAGTTGTGATACAGACAAGCTGATCTCTCACAGAGAAAGATTTCCACTACTTCAATTCAGCACTGAAACTCAAATGATCAACATTTATAAGAAGAGAATGATAGATTTTAAGCTAATCTATCTAAACACAAACCACTGACTGAGTTTGTAAGAAACCTGGAGAGCAAACCATTAACCCTATAGCCTGTTGTGATTGGGAATCTGAAGCAGCAAGCTACAGTACTCCAAGATGATGTCATCACTCTCCAAGCTTGACTGAGAGAGACAGAAATAACTCTATTGTTTTATCCACTGTAAAGCAAGCTGACAGATGTTGATTTAAAGAAAACCACAAAACCAAACAGCAAGACATTTTCAGGCAACACTAATCATGGCGCATGGACTTGAATTCAAGCTTTATTAACAACATGAAAAAAATCTTTGCACGAGATCTTTCAAAAAAATTGAATAATTCTGTTCATTCAGTATCTCATATGTTAGTATATTATGTTAATATAGGCATGTATTATCATTACTTCTGTATATGAATCTGCTGCTGCTATATTCTTCTGCTCATGATACTCTTGGAAATGAAATGTTACCATGTTATCATTTTGTTTCCTCCGCACAAATATTTTAGTTATATGAGATGCCTAGCAGTAGTAGGATTTAGATGTGAGGATATTACAGCTAAAAGGGACAGGTTGGTTTGCGGTTGTGTCCAAGACACTAATGGAGTTAGGATACATTTTTATTTCAGATAGTTTCATTCATGCACACTGTATCTCAAAACACTTTACTACAGTGGTTCAGACACTGGGGGCCCCATACATTGTTGCTAAAGGACTGGCACATTTCCTCTGCATGATGGAATATTACCAGTCCCTCCACTGATGCCCCATTTTGCCATGCACATCCTGTGTCACAAGCCTTCCTTAGTAGTTGTTCATCACCCTGCAAAATTGCAGAGGAAGAGGGAGGAGGTCACCATGCGGAGTCACCATGCCAATGGCCCACAGGGCTATCCTCAGAGCATGGTGACTCTTGTTGTGATTGCTGCAATATAATGCAACATCTTCTGCCTTTAAAACTCCTAATGGCAGGAGGGTGTTTTGCACCTCTGGAGCAGTTAACTGAGAAGTCAGTGGTGGATGAAGATGAGCAGGAGACCACAGGGAATACTGGTGGCACAAGGGAACAAAGTTAGGGAAGGGGTACTACTCGACTATGTCAAGCACTATGAAATGGCAGTAATGCTTATCACTTGACCACCAGTCTGCAAGAAACAGATGACACACTGCAGACAAAACCTTGCTGTTGTCATCCCACAAATGAGCCTGAAGGTTATAAGGCAGGTAGGTGGAGAAGCACTGCTATGGTGGCACTATTTCCTGGGACCACAGAGCACTGCATAGTGCCATGTGGGTGGAACTATACTGCACCTTGCCCAGACTCCCATGGGTAGTACAGCTGGGCCTGTTGTTTTGTGCCAAAAGCAACTTCTGGCTCTGTTTCGATTGCACATTAGTTTGCTGGTAGTCTTCCATCATGACAAAGGCTTACATTTGTGTATGGCTACGTTTAGTGGTGGCAGAATTGGAGCCTGCTGATCCTCTAACTTTGCGCCATCAAGGCTATAGGTGTGTGTATAGGATCCCAACAGTTCTGGAACTCTATGTGAATAAACATGAGGATAAACAATGGCCATGCATTCGTAGTTAATTGAAGAACATGTCTTATTATAAGGGTTACTGCCAACAGAGATGGCCCAATAGGTTTCTGTTCATGTTTTATCTGAAGGGTGTAGTTAATTCAAGAACATGTCTTATTGTAAGGGCTACTGTCAGCAGAGATGGCCCAATAGATTTCTGCTCATGTTTTATCTGAAGGGTGTAACTTTCATCATTAATGAACTATGAAGGTGTCAGACAGAACATTAAACAGAGGTGACACCTTTGCAGTCCAGTAATGGTAAGGGCTACACTGATAAAGGTGCTAGCCTGCAAATAAACCATTGAACCGAGGTCTCACCTTTAACAATGTAGCCTTCACCATTACTGTGGAACAAGAGAAAGTACACTACTGTCTCTGAGGGTGCCTCTGAATATGTGTTTAAAAAAGCATAGCTGAATAAAAACAAAAAAGCGGCATGCCCCGTATGTAGGGAACTATGTAGGGTGTCTGTTTGGGATCTTATTGCTGAAGAAAATGCTATAATTGTCTGCTGGCATGTGCTGCAATTGTTTGTTCTTCACCATTACTGAACTGGAGTATGAGCATTAGGTGTAAGCCCAAGTCTCAGTGTAGTATTTGAACCCATGACCTCCAGGCCCAGTAGCGAGAGAACTGTGAATGAGTGACACAAACAATTGGTTTGTACAGCAACCTACAGTACTTTCCTTGTCCCCCCCCCCATAGCCTACCCCGATTGTTGATATCTCAGTAATGACACTTTCACCTATAGCCAGGAAAGAGGAACAGTAGATTCCTTTGTTGCTGAAACCAGTGCTGCTCCATTAAGTTGACTGGCAAGGGGATTGATGGTCTTGATGGGCCACACAATTCCCTTTAGAAGTCAGCATGTTTTTGCAATTTATTTATCCAAGATAGTGCAACTGAGGTAAGCATCTCATATTCATTTGGCTCCTGCTTCTACCCAGTTGCATAGCTTAAAGCATTGTAGAATAGAAGAGAAGTTTCAGTCTCTCTGCCTTAGGTTAGATTTTATACTGAAATTGTTTGTTTCACACAAAAATGAGAAACAGAGCTGTTGTTCTCTCATATACCCACACCAGTGACTCGTCTAGCCACTGTTTCCATTTCACATAGTGCAGGATAGTGTTATATGAGAACTATTAGCATGACACAGAGTGGTGTGTGGTCACCGCAGTGTGTGGTTGAAGCATTGGGTTGACATTGGCCTGAACTGTTTTTGCCCCAGCTAAAGCAGCACAAGGATTGTGACCCTCCCCATAGAATGTTAAAGTGCCACCTCTGTAGCAGTCCCAGGGCTCCATAAATTTGTAGCTGGAAGTCAGGATTACAGTGCAAACCTGAGTCTTCCACAGGATACTGAAATGCACTACCACTTAATCCTTTGATTTTAGGGTTGAGACAAGGTTCTAGATGAATATCAATATGAAAGTGCAAGACTTGATTGCAATGAGTATAGTGGAGGGTTTGGCAGATATGATGACTGGATTTAGGGTTCCTATTCTTTCAAAGTCTATGGGTCTCATTCTCAGTCATTTTGCAGGGTACAAAGTATTGATAAACCATTGTGCACCCCCTCTAAGTTGGGCTCATTGGGTTATGATTACTGGTGTTACTAACACTTTATAGGAGCTCACAAAGCCTTGACTTCCCAGATGACAGGCCGTAGCAGGGTTGTATAAGTTAGTGAGCCTAGTCACAACCATGCACACTGGGGAGAATAGGTATCAAGGGTGATGGGGACTGCATAGGGTGATTAGGGAGGCCAGTGGACAGCAAGGAGTCCTGAACCTGGAACAGAAGGGGGGTGTCACTGGACACTGGGGGTAAAACAGATGGGGGAAGCCAATGAATTGCCACCTGGGAAAGAGACTTGAGCTGAGAGAATTGGCTCTGCAACTGGGGGATGGGATTGACTGGGGTGGCATCATGTGAAATTTCACTTGACATCAGCAACTTCTCTGAACGTGGCAAGGGAGGTGGGAAGGAGTGGTGCTGTACACCACAAATTACTTCCTGGGGGGTGAGAGGAAAGGGTACCACAGGGATGGATACCATTAGACACCAGGGATGCTTGCAGCAAGATGTGGATAGGGCTTTGTCACATACTGTAAATTATGCTGTATGATAGGCAGCATTGTTGTATGCAGTAGCACTGCATAGCACTACATCAGTGAGAAATTATAGGGGCTGCTAGTGAATGATATACCACTAGCATCCTTCAATATTTGGATCAGTGAATTACCCCACTTACAGGAGGAATTCTCCATATCAAGCTGTGAGCTCTGTATTGTGGGTAATTGGAATACTTTGAGATGGGAGTTGTCAGCTGATGAATAACTGGGGTGTTTAGACATGGAATAGAAATTATTATAGGATGGGGTGTTAGAGTGTGTGTGTCATGTATAAAAAGGTGTTCTCAGATGGAAAGTTGGGGAGCTTTTGGAAAAAAAGATGCCAACAAATGAGTTTTTGGGCTACGGTATATTGACAGAGGGGTGTCAGTTGGTTTCAATGTGTTTTATTGTAAGAGAAAAGGGCAAGTGGTTGTCCTGATAGACCAACAGCAGTGCATCATGTTGCTGTACAGGTGATGCAAGCCTGTAAGTGAGCTCAGATTGCCACATCGGGAGGCAGGTCAGACAAGTAGCTGGTGTATGGCAGCCCACCTTGGCCACGTAGGGTGTGCTGGGCTAGGGAGCTTGCTTCTGCTGCAGGGTTAGCTGTGAGCATTCAAGGCCATAGGCTACCCTCATGTCAGAGAAAGAGGAAGGGGGCAACCAGAGGGACAAAAATCCTACCTCCATCTGCATGAAGCACTGGCCTGTGGCAGCTCCCCAGAGTCCTAGTGCCTGCAGACACTAAATCCTGATCCACAATAGTGTGTTTGGACTGTCTCAGAGGGAAGGACAGCCTTCCCCCTGGAGCCACTGCCATGGAAGCCAAGCTGTGGGGGGAACTGGAGGGTTACTAGAGTCAAAGGAGGCCCTGGAGATCCTGGACCTGATGAGGTACATCCCTGTGTTCAGGGTATTTCACTGGAAGGATGTAGGTGATGGGGATAAAAAAATCTTATAGAAGAGAAAAGGACTAGAATTGAATGCTTTTACTGGAAAAGTGTATTTTGCATTGTTAATTTGGATTGTAAATTCATTACAGAGTACTTGATTTTTAAGGCCCATATAGTCAGAATGGCTCAGATTCACTGGCCATCATTTCTTCTTTTTTTTTTTTTGACAGTATGTTTTCTACTTCATTTGCAAAGGCTTTTGTTTCAAGCTGACCTCAGTTTGCACAGTTTTCTTGTAAATTAGCTGTGGTTCCCTGGCTTTCTCAGGTGACTGACTGGTCAGCTTTTCCCAGCAAGAGATCAGCAAGAAATTATGAGCATCCCCAAGGTCTTTATTATAGGTGTCTACAATATTTTCTTTCCTCTTTTTTTTCTGCTCCTTAAAAGAAAAATGTAATCTTCTCAGTCTGGTTCCATTTTTAACTGTGGATTTATCAAATCTAAGAAAATACAATATACTGCAATTGCTCCAACCTGCTGGCTGTTCTGGGCCTCAGGAAAGGTATACATGAATAGGGACGAGTAGAACTCAAGTTTATTGATTAACTATTTGGTTTAGCTTGTTATTTATTAAAAAAGAACCTTATGGAATGCCAATCAAAGTTCAGAATGTAACCACAACAGCAATCATGACACAGCTAGAAATAAAACATGTACAATACATGAAATCTGATATTTCTTACATTTCACTTCTAAATGTCACATTTCTGAAACACAGACTTCCAGCTATGCAACAGCTTTTAAAAAAAATAAACATTTATTGGCATTTCTGTCAGCAGTAGATATCAGCATTCATTGGAAGGGAGAAGATGTCCTTTATACAATACTTCCTTTGCTCATTTCAGGTTGCAGTGTTTGATAAGTGCGTAGAGAAGGGCACAACATAAGAAATGCAAAGTTTAGGGAGCTGCTGTCAGGAGAATACATTTGATAGGTACATGATGTTTAAAATTCAAAAATTCACTTGTTTCTTGCCATAAAAACTTGACTGTCAGAAACACAATAAAAACTTTCTTTCTTTCTTTCTTTCTTTCTTTCTTTCTTTCTTTCTTTCTTTCTTTCTTTCTTTCTTTCTTTCTTTCTTTCTTTCTCTCTCTCTTTCTTTCTTTCTTATCTGTCCCCCAGCAGGAATGGGTTGAGACATAAGAAGAGATATCGAGACTTACACAGCCTTGAGCACGGCTATTGGGCTTTCTTTTATCCATCATGCTGACGGGTCCCAGCTAACAAAGTGTTAATTAATTAATTAAGTTATTTATTTATTGAAAAAAGATTTACCAGGAAATACATACTGAGCCATAAAGCTCATTTCCAGATGTGTCCTGGGGGAATGGGGGGGGGGAATAAATACATAGTATAAGCAAAGTGCAGTAATCTGATAAGCAAAAGGCACAGCTATGTACAGTATATACAGTAATGTAAAGGGCAAATTTCTAAACAAAAAAGATAGATAGGTATGGGGAAGAAAAAAGGAGAAAGGGGGCAAGGCTTTAGACTAAGAGCAATTTCAGGTGGGAGATGTATGGGCTTTGAATAACAAGGAAAGTGAGCATTTGGAGGAGGCAGAGTGAATTGAAAGGGGAATTTCAACACATATTTTACAGGGCTCTGAAACTGATGGGAGTCCACACAGCTGACTATGGCACTCAGTCATTCCACATAGGAGCGACCATGAGGACTCATGCCACTAGCTCCTCTGATGGGCAAATGCAGGGATTGGGGCAGTGGAGGTTGCAAGCATTTAGGAGGTATGTTCATCTGTATGTAATTTAGCTGTTTTTCTTTCTAACTTCTCCAGCAGGGCACCACCAGGAGATCAAATAGGTACAGTATGGATCTGCAGTTATTCATATGCCCACTGGGCAGTGATGCATTACAAGGGAAGGCCGGGGCAAATGCCTACACCTCCTTCAGGGTAGGTTATGAGTACTATAGTCTGGCAACAGGCATATGCTGGGATCAACTTTTGGATGTGCTTCAGCATAGAACGATGGAGCACAAAACACCTGATCAACTATTCATTCACTTAGGTGGCAAAGATTTGGGGTAGGTATCTTTAGTGGACTTGTGCAGTATAAAAAGGACCAAAAAATTATTGCCAGGTGGTAGTCCAAAGTGCAGCTATTTCAGTCCCACATGGTGCAGCACATGCATTGGCACCATGACTTATTTTTTATTTTATTTATTTATTACTAGGATTACAAATACCTTTGAACCAAGGGTTCTTTTACAAAGGTTCCGCGTCAGCAATGGGTGCAAGCAAAACAGTGCTAAGATACTATACAGTGTCAGGAGGTTAACATAGAAGCAAGCAGTGGTAAGATACAATACAGGTCAGGAGGTTAACTTAGTAGCAAAAGACAATACATGTGTATAGACTAGCACAGTAGCAAACAGTCAGTGGCAAAAAACAATGCACAATTAACAATACGGGTGTATATATAGCAAGATACAGATACAAATGAAAACCATCCTGGGTGACATAAATGGAGCAAGGGGTGGAGAATAAGAGCGGAAGGGGTGGGGAAAAGGGGGGATAGGCAGTCAAGGATTTGACATTGTCGTAAGTGCAAGAACAGAAAGATTTTGCTAGGTAGTCTGGGGGTGGAGCAACAAGAGATTGGGTGATAGGGAGGGAAGACAGGAGGAGAGGAGCGGGAGAGGGGGTGGAATGGTAGGTGGGAGGCGAGAGAGGGTAGAATGGTGGGTAGGGGGTGGGAGAGAGAGATAGACGGGGAGTAACAGGGGATGGAGGGGTGAAGAGAAGAGGGTAGCAAGGGAGGAGAGAAGAGGAGGGAGAGGTGAAACAATGCCACAAGCCTAGGCAGAGCAGTCACAACAGCTGAGGTCAGTGAGGTGCTGGCGGAGTTTACGTTTGAATGGGCCAAGCTTGTTTTTTTTTATTTTTATTTATTTTATTTTAGTCTTTGATAACCGGGTAAGGCCCACTAGGCACAAGTGCCTATTTTCAGGGGTGACCTGGGAGCACTGGACGGTTAAGTGACTTGCTCAGAGTCACACAGTATGCAAATGAAGGTTGTGAGGATCAAACTCAGGTTTGGTCTACTGGATGTACCAAGCTCGTTCACACCTTGTTCCTCTAACCTCTAGGCTATACTGCAATTTCAGTGGGGAGGTTGTTTAGCAGCGGGGGGGGCTTTGGTGTGGAAAGCACGTTGAGCCTGGTTGGTACGGCAGAATGGAATGATAAACATTGGTTTGAGGGAACTGCGTGTAAAATGTGCAGTGACTGCGGGCAACGTTAAGGCATGAGTTGCAGGGGGTGTGAGGTTAAGACAAATTTTCTTAGCCAGTAGGCAGGTCTGGTAGGCAAGTCTACTATTTAGATTGAGCCAGTTGGATTGCTTGTACAGATCACAGGTATGAGTATGCTGCCCTGCGCCAGTGAGAACTCTACAGCATTTGTTAAGAGCTGTCTTGACCAATTTTGGGGTGGTATCAATGGCAGCCTCGTAGAAAACAAGCCATAATCAATGACAGATAGGACTGAGGCAGTTATGGCTGCACGCCTAGCTTCTTTGGTAAGACAGCAATAGTGGCGGTAGAGGACCCCAATTCTTGAGTTGTCTGATTTTGAGATGTGTTGAACATGCCAGCTGAAAGACATCGAGCAATCAAGGGTAATACCAAGTTATTTAAACTCCTGCACTTACTCAAGTGGCTGTTCAAGTTCATTATGTATGGTGAAGTTTATGGATCTGTATTTGCTGTGAGAGCTATGGAACAGCATAGACTTTGTTTTTTTGTAATTCATCAACAGCTTATGTTGCAGAAGCCAGGTTTCAACTAGGCTGAAGTTCGTTTGTAGCACCTTGGAGAGTGAGTTGGGGTCAGTATGGGAGGAAAAGAGGACTGCATCATCAGCTTAGAGTATTAAGTTATTATTGCAAGCTGCAGGAAGAGTATTGATGAAAAGGTTGAAAAGTAGAGGGCCAAGGATGGAACCCTGGGGTACACCAGAGCGAACAGGAAGGGCACTTGAGAGAAAGCCAACAATTTTGACTTTTTGGCTCCTTGCCAAGAGGTAGCTTTTAAACCATTTGGTTACATCATTAGATAGTCCAAGGGAGGAGAGTGAGTGAAGCAGGAGCTGGTGGTTCACAGTGTCAAATGCCTTGGTCAAATCAATGAACACCTCACCCAGTAGGTGGCCAGTGTCAATCGCCTTATGAATACAGCTGGTGAAGTCAAGCAGGGCGTTGGTAGTACTATGGGCTTTTCTAAAGCCATGATGTTGCAGGCAGAGTAAGTTATATTTGTTGAGGTGTTCAGACAACTGGTGAGCTACAATTCATTCCAAAGCCTTGAAGAGTGGTGGGAGGATAGAGATAGGGTGGTAGTTAGAGAGAAGAGACCTGTCACCACTTTTATGAACGGGTGTGACCACTGCTGATTTCCAGAGCTGGGGGAATTGTTTATGAGAGAGTGAGAGATTCAGAAGCTTAGTGAGAGGTTGTAGGACAACGTCAAGGGAGAGAGAGAGGAGTTTGAGGTCAAGGGTATCGCTGCTGAAACTGGCTTTGCTTAGCACTTTGTTAAGGTATCTTTTAGCTTCAGACATGGATACCATCTTAAAGTAGAATGGGGGGATATTTCTGTGGAGATTGATTTTATTATTGAGGCAGTGCCAGGCAGAGTTGTGAAAGAAGTTGGGGGGAAGGATACTGCTACGATCAGTGAATGCAAGATTAGAGTCCACTATTTCTTTGGGGTCCTGTAAAATGGAGCCGTAAACCTCAATCATAGTGGGGAGAATTTGTTTGGTTTACCTGTGAGGCTCTTGATGTTCTCCCAGAAGGGTTTGCTATTTCTCCAGGAGTTAGTAAGTTCCTAGCTGCAGAAAACTTGCTTGGCTCTGTGTATAGCTATTGTACACTGGTTCCTAGCCACCTTATAGAGCTGCATATCGTGTTGTTTCCCTGAGTCCATGGCTCGGTGCCAAAGGGTATCTCTGTTTCGCATCATGGAGATGCATTCAAAGTTAATCCAGTGATTAGTGGTAGACTGAGTTTTGCATTTATGTAGGGGGGCAAACTTGTTACAAACTTTGTTAAACTAGGCAATGAAGAAGTGCTTGGTCGGCACTGCTCAAGGAGTCAAGGGGTGTCCAGTCAACTGTTGACAGGGCAGCAAGGAATTTTTGGAAGCTTTCCTTTTGCTAAGATTCTTTATAGGAAAAAACGGACTTGGGTTTAGGTGCCTTTTTTGACCAGTGGCAGATAACTGGGGAGTGATCACTGAGGGCAACTGGGAGAACTTCCGTGTTAGTGATACTGCTGGGATGAGAGGTGAGGATCAGGTCAAGTAAGGAGCTACTTCCAGACTTATAATTAAACCTAGTGTGAGAGGTGACCATTTGAGTAATGTCTAGGGCAACAATGACATCCTTATATGGGTTGGCTTCTGGAGCTAGCCAGTTAACATTTAGGTCACCCATTACAATTGTCTCACCACAGGAGGTGCTGTCATCCATGAAGTATGTGATCATTTGGAAACCTGTAACATGTTCATGTGGGGGATGTACACTGATGCAACTGTGAGGAATTTTCCCCTGCTGGCCCAGGATTATTTTAGCTGCTAGGATTTGAGAGTTGTTTGCAGAGAGAGGTACTGGGATGACTAGCCCTTTAAGAATGTCCCTCAAATAAATGGCACAGCCACCCCCTGTCTTGGCAATTCTGTTGAGTTGGAACAGAGCATAGCCTGGAATGGATATAGCATTGTCTGGGACCTTTGGAGAGAGCCAAGATTCATTGAGGGCTGTAATGTCTGGCCTATGTTGTAACACCCAGACTTGGAGTGCATCAAGCTTAGCTGGCAGGCTGCAGATGTTAAGAGTCACCAGCTTGATGGAGCCTTGTTTCTTTTGTCATTTATATGCCGAAGTGGGAGGACTGGGGTTTGGGTATATGTTCCCAGCTAGGAGCAGGAGGAGAAGTGCAATCCTAGCAAGATAGTGAGCAAGGAGCTTGTGAGCAGAACGCTGTGTACGTCTGACAGATTTTTTAGCAGGTGTGTTACTGCAGGGTGTGAGTAATTGAAGGAGAAGGGGGTACTTAGGGATGGGGAGGAGATTATCTCAGTCATTAATGAGGGAGGCTAGCATGGGAGCACAGTAGTGTGTTTTGGATGGCAGTAGGGTACACCAAGGGATATATCCCAACATAGAGTGGTGATGCTGGTAAATGAGGTGGGTTCCAGTACTAGTGGAGTTGAGGGGTATGAAAAACAGAAATAGAGACAGTGTTAGAAAGGTGTTTATGGACATAACAAAAAGAAGTACAGGTGTCCAAATCAGAGGGTAAGGAGAAAGTGCAGAGCTTATGATGTTAGGATGGTGGAGGGGAGTAGAACAGGGCTGAGTGTTAGGCAACAGGGGGTGATCCTAAAAGCACGGGCCTTGACAGAAGTAGAAGAGTGAGGGGGCAAAGACTGATGAATAGTGACAGACTGACCACATAATAAGTGAAATGAGACAGGAATTGGATTGGACTGTATTGGATTGGATTGGCTAAGTGTGCTTATAACTGGGCCCTCTAGTGGCTACAAGATATAATCTGCTAATGGAAAAGTCAGCAAAAAAAAAAAAATTTAGGAAGCAGAGAGATGAGCTCCAGGGGACGGTGCCAAGCAGTTCAAATCTCGACACCATAAAGTCATTAAGAAGCTCAAAGAAGAGTTAATATAAAAATGCATTAATTTATGCTTCTGCTAAGAGAAGTGTTAGCAAATATGATGATATTTCAGTCTTAGTGCTAGATTTGTATAAGCCAGATGGTGTTCAGCTGTTGGACATCAAGCTTGACATGTTTGACTTGGCCTTGCAAGAGGCATTGGAAGAGTGGCTGGGTTTAGGTGCCTAGTGGAACAGACTGTGGCACCTGCCCAGTGGCGGCATGGGAGTCACTTATGGCAATAAAGGGGTGTGGGGGAACCACATCCCAGTTAGGATGGTCTCCTCAAGGTCAGCAAAGGGGATTGAGAAATGGAGTCCCAAGCCCAGTTCTGTTTGGTCATGGCACAACCCTTTCGGTTTGAACCCTGGAGTAGAGGCACTCAGTCAAACCAGGGGTTGAATTCACTTCTCCTCTACATAGGAACCCTCTAGCTGCCTGAGGCTGAGGCCGGGCAGCCAGCAAGGTATGAGGCTCCCTCATAGCCCACATCTCATCTTTAAGCTGTCAGGTTTGAAATATTGTTGAATTAAAATATGGTTGTGGCCATTTAATCCTGCAGCATGTACGGGTAATTTTTTAAAGGGTGGGGACTTACACCTAATGACTATATGGTTCTAAACAGTATTTTTATTGGGCAGCTTATGATTTACTGTAGCTGATATAAGACACTGTTGTGATTATTATATAAATATGCACCTTAAAGGCTCAGATAATACAATATGTTGTATTGGATTTTTGTTATACAGTACCTGTACTGTGATATTGGATCTCTGTCTTTTTATAATAACTTTAGATTGATACTTATTACACTAAGGGATATTTTGGCATTATGAATTTTTTTTTTCTTGAGCACAATGGCTCTTTGCAATGCTGTATCCCAGCCTCTGCTGCTGCACACCATTACCATTTCCCACTGTCCTTCCCTTCCCCCTAGTGACCCAACTTTATCTTTGAGGTGTATTTTTCAAGCTGGTATGAGACTTCCTCCTTGACCTCACTAATTAGAGGCAGAAATCAGAAGGGCATCAGTTTTAAACAGTGGTCTTGTCATCATCTGCCTGCCCCTTAATGGGACAGAAGGGTGAGCCAGAAAAGGCCCTATTCAAATTTGTGGATATTTTTGTTATTGTTTTACACTCCTTCAATTTGCCCTTGCACTTTGGAAGGATCTAATGCATTTGCCTGGCTTTTGCTTTTTAAATGCAAGCATTATTGGCCCGGTGGTGCAGAGGGCTGAGGCACTGGTGCCTTACCTCAAACCATGCTGGCAACCCGGGTCCAGGAATGGACTTGGGTTGCTGGGGGTCGGCAGGGGCAGGAAACAATTGAGCATCTGAAGGACTGCTCTCCTCTCCTGGGGTGGGTTAGGGTGATGCCTCACTCTGTAGCGGCCCCCGGTGGAGACCGGGAGCACTACAAGATGCGGCACAAAGTCAGGGGTGCCAGAAAAATGGAAAAACCATCCTGGATAGGCCAGGATGATGGCAGATGATCTGCTGACACCACTGAAGAACTCTTGAGGAGCCTGACCACCTCAGCAGCACCCTGGGGCTGAGATAAAGGGTTTGCTGGATGCCCTACTGGTGCCTTCCCCCTCGGAGGAGGGGGACCCACTTGGCGAAGGGTTATGCTGAGCTACCCCAGGGTTGGCTGCAATTTGAGGTAGGGGGTTCCAAGGAGGACAAGAGGTGGATGTCGGGGATCATGGCTGCCTGAAGGAAATGGCAGATCTGGGACACATGGGGGGATAAAGAAATAATGCAAAAAAAATGCAAGCATTTATAACATCTTCATCAAAAGTGTCTTTCTCAGTGACTATTTTGCTAAATGAGTGTCAGTTCATAGCTAAAATTGGATTTATGAGATGTGCACTATTATCCACTGTTGCACTCAGTTGGCTCATCCCTTCACTCTGGAACATGCTGCAACACACTTTAAAACTAGGTTCCCTATCTAGTATTAATGCTTTTAAAAATCTACTGGACAGTCATTTTGCCCTGCCGATGTGTGTAATCGCTGCCCTTGAAAATTACAGGAGACTGAAATGATATATTCCTTGATGTAGCTTCTGCCAGAGAAGAAGCAGAGCACCAGGAGGAAGGACCTGCTGGTAGAACTAGATTTATCTACTGGGACTAAGAACTAGAACTCTTGTACTGACACCTTCAATTTAGGGTAAAAAAAAAAGTTAGTGTGTTTGTCAGAGTTAGTTGAAGTGAATTGTTATTTGTTATCTGTGTTATATATGTAGTTATCTTGGTGCTTGTCACAGGTGGCTGAAGGGAATTATCTGTGAAATTAACTAAGTGTAGAAAGATTTGCAAAGTAGGGGGAGTGGCTTAGCTAGAAGGAGCCAGGTTAAAACCAGATTTAAACATTGCCCTAGCTAGCTTCTGCCAGAGAACAAGCAGAGCACTAGGAGGAAAGAGCTGTTGGTATAACTAAACCTATCTACTTGGACTAAGAACTAGAACTCTTGTACTGGGACCTTCAATTTAGGGGGAAAAAAAAGTTAGTGTGTTTGCCAGAGTTAGTTGAAGTGAACTGTTATTTGTTATCTGTGCTATCTGTGTAGTTATCTAGGTGCTTGTCACAGGTGGCTGAAGGGACTTATCTGTGAAATTAACTAAGTGTAGAAAGATTTGCAAAGTAGGGGGAGTGGCTTAGCTAGAAGGAGCCAGGTTAAAACCAGATTTAAACACTGCCCTAGATAGCTTCTGCCAGAGAAGAAGCAGAGCACCATGAGGAAAGAGCTGCTGGTATAACTAAACTTATCTACTCGGACTATATTGCCCTCCTTCCCTCCTCTCCACCCCCCCCCACCCAAAGGCAGTTCTACTTTTATAGGCACAGGATTTAACTGACAACAGGAACTTCCTGTTTGGGAGCAGGAAATGAGTGATCACAGTGCCACCAAAGACTCACCATCCTAAAAGGGCAAGAGTAGCTCTCCGTCCCCCCCAGCTGCTGGAGGTCTGACTCTGAGCAAGTAAGGAGACTACTGAGAAATATAGGAACTTCTTGTCTCAGAACAGGAAGATCAGGAGCTAAAAGGGCACAGAGGCAGTACGTAAGTAGGGACAGAAAAAAAAGAAATAAACAAACAGAGGAAAGAGTAAGTATTCCAAACAACAATTAGGGGGCCAGAAAAAGGACATGATGAGAGTGGTGCAGTGTAGTGGCTGTGGCGCAGCAGTCTTCTGGGAGACGTTCTGGAGGATGCAATGTTGTCCCATCTGCAGGCACCTCTCTGGGCTGAGGGAGGAGGTTGCTCATCTCCAGGCTGAGTTGGCCAGGATATGTGGGACCTCCTCTCCCACCCAGGGACTACCAGGGTCACTGCCGTTGCCTCAGAGGTTGCCAAGAAGGCGGAGCAGTTGGACCACAGTGGGCTCAGGGAGGGTGAGGGTGGTGGAACAGAGGCACATCCCTCCAGTTGTACCTCTCCACAATTTCTATGCCGTTCTGGAAAAGTGTGGTTCCTCTATGGAGGCACCCACAGTGGAGACCAAGGAGGATGCTGGGAACCTCCACAAAGGAGACCCACAGGAGGGTGGCATGGAACTCCACAGGGGAAGGAAACAACTCCTGGTGGGAGACTCCATTGTTAGGAAGGCAGAACTGGGGGAGGAAGGGGAAAGAGAGGTAAGGTGCCTGCTGGCACCATGACTTGGAGGGACAGGGAGCGAATCCTCAGTATCGCAGGAGCAGCTGCACAGGGGAGGGAGCTGAATGTCATTGTCCACCAAGGGACAAATGACCTGGCTAAGAAAGGGATCAGAGCAGTGCAAGAAGCATTTGTGGAGATGGGAAGGGGCCTTAGACAAATAGCACACACGGTAACCTTCTCAGAGGCGCTACCTGTCTATGGCACGGGTGAGGCTAGGGTGCTCCACACCATGGGATTCAATCAGTGGTTAAAAAACTGGTGCAGAGCTCAGGGATTTGGCTTCATTGGGGACTGGTGGTCCACCTGGAAGGATGCAGGCCTATACTGGCGTGATGGTCTGTATCTGTCCAGGAGGGGAACCAGAATCCTAGGTGATAGGTTTAAATGCTTCATTGGCAAGCATTTAAACTAACCAAGGGGGAGGCACTGGAGAGGAGCAGGGAAATCCTAGCCCCCCCAAAAAAATCAGGTACTAAGTGAGGTAGACACCAACATAGAGATGTCGATAGGGAGAAGCGCAGGAGTAAGTGGAGAAAGTGACAAACGCAATAAGGACAGAGATGGGGCAAAAAGGGGTAAGGCCATCAAGAAATGGAGGGTAATGAGTACCAACGCCTGTAGTCTGGACAACAAGCTCCCTGAACTGGTGGCCTTGCTGGAAGAGGGATGCCTGGATATCATTGCAGTCACAGAAACATGGTACACAGAGAACCATGACTGGGATGTTAACATTTCAGGGTACACAACCTACAGGAGAGGCAGGGAGTGGAGAAGAGGGGGCAGAGTAGCTCTCTATGTAAGGGAAGGGGTAAACTCAACTGAACAAAAGAGTAAACAGGGAGGAGAGGAGGCACTGTGGTTACCATAGAGACTGGAAATGGCACCACGATCCACACAGGGGTTGTATACAGACCCCCATGTCAGGGGGAGGGAATGGATAAGGATATGATAGAAGGCATACTTAGGATGGCAGAGAAAGGGGAGATACTGTTGATGGGGGACCTTAATATGCCAGATGTCAACTGGAGCACCTTTGCTGCAGCCACATCCAAAAGCAGGGCCATTCTCGATGCCCTTCAGGTGGCATGCCTCAGACAGCTAGTTTTTGAACCTACTCATGAGGGAACAATCTTAGACTTTGTACTCTCAAATGGGGACAGTGAGAGGATCTCAGATCTAGAAATTGGCAGCCATTTGGGAACAAGCAACCACCAAACAGTGTGGTTCACAATAAACGTAGCTACAGAGTCAAGCCATACAAAAGTGAGGGTTCTGGACTTCAGGAGGGCTGACTTTGGCAAGATGGGAGAGTGCCTTAAAAAAGCATTAGCAAACAGGCTAGAAGGAGGGGTGGAGCAACAATGAGGAAATATCAAAACTGCCATCACAGAGTCAACATGCCTTTGTGTGAAGCAAATAAACAAATCAAAATGAAAGAAAAAGCCACTATGGTTCTCAAAAGAGGTGGCAGTGAAGGTTAGGGAGAAAAAGATAGCATTTAGGAAGTATAAGGAAACACAGAAGGAGCAGGACAGAGAACTGTACCAGTTAAGGCAGAAGGAAAAAGGGAGGGTAGTCAGAATAGCAAAGGACCAAACTGAGGAAAAGATAGCCAACTCGGTTAAGAAGGGGGATAAAACCTTTTATAGGTATATCAGGAAGCGTAGAAAGACAAAGAGAGGGATAGTGAGGCTGAATAGAATGGACAGTGGGTGGACAGAGAGGGACAGTGGAAAAACAGGGATACAGAATGAATATTTCTGTTCAGTATTCACAAAACAGGAGGTGGGGGAGGTGCCTGATCCAATTAACAGAAGCACTCTAGACAGGGGGGTCAATCCCAGTCCTTTCACAGAAGAAAGGGTTCTGAAAGAACTCCTAAAACTGAAGGTGGACAAAGCAATGGGGCCAGATGGAATTCATCCCATAATTCTAAATGAATTAAGCAGATAACTAGTGACGCCACTGACTACCCTTTTTAGCAAATCATGGGAGGATGGTGTGGTACCTGAGGACTGGAGAAAGGCAGATGTGATTCCCCTTCACAAAAGTGGGACCAAGACAGAGGCAGGAAACTACAGACCTGTCAGTTTGACCTCTGTGGTAGGGAAAGTGATGGAATCACTTCTGAAGGAAAGAATTGTTGAGTACCTAGAGGCCAGTGGGACTCAGGACAGTGGGAAGGTCATGTCAGATGAATCTAATTGATTTATTTGACTGGATGACCAAGGTAGTAGACCAGGGAGAAGCTGTGGACATGGCCTACCTAGACTTTAGCAAGGCATTTGACACAGTACCACACAAAAGATTAATAGTCAAATTAACCAGCCTGGGAGTGGGTCCCAGGGTGCTAGCCTGAGTACAACATTGACTGGACAACAGGACACAGAAAGTAATTGTAAATGGAGTCCACTCTGAAGAAAGAGAGGTTACTATTGGAGTAAAGCAGGGTTCAGTACTGGGTCCAGTCCTTTTTAATGTATTTATAAGTGACATTGCAGAGGGACTGGAAGGAAAAGTTTGCCGCTTTGCAGATGACACAAAGATCTGCAACAGGGTTGATACACAGGGAGGCATGGAAAGGATGAGAAGGGACTTGGCAAAGTTGGAGGAATGGTCAGAAGTATGGCAGCTTGGATTCAACGTAAAGAAGTGCAAAATAATGCACCTGGGAAATGAAAACCCAGGGGAAGATTACACAATGGGGGGGAGGTAGTAACAAGAACAAAAATGGAAAGGGACCTGGGGGTAATCATATCAGATGACCTTAAAGTTGGCATGCAATGTGAGAAGGCGGTAGGGAGGGCTGGGGGGATACTGGGATGTATAGGGAGAGGCATCACCAGCAGAAAACAGGAAGTTGTTATCCCCTATACAGACAGTTGGTGAGACTCCATCTGGAGCACTGTGTCCAGTTCTGGACACCCCTTCTCTGCAAGGACATAGACAGGATGGAGGCAGTTCAGAGGAGGGCAACTAAAATGGTGCAGGGTCTGCAAGAGAAGCCATATGAGGAGAGACTAAAGGAGCTTAATATGTATACCCTTGAGGAAAGGAGGGGGACATGATAGAAACATTTAAGTACCTCATGGAGTCAACAAAGTCAAGAGGGTAGCATCTTTCAGAAAAGAGATGTGCAAGAACAAGGGGACGAATTTGAAGATGGCGGGGGACGTGCTCAGGGGCAATGTAAGGAAGTATTTTTCACAGAGAGGTGGTGGATGGCTGAATAGCCTTCGAGAAGGTTGTGGGGTCTAAAACTGGGGAGAATTCAAGAATGCATGGGACAGACATAAGGCAATTTTTATGGGAGGTAGGAAGAAATAGGCTGTTGGTTAAATAGGATCTGCAGCTTATCCTGTAGGTAGGGAAATGAGCAGACTAGGTGGGCCAAGCGGTCCTTATCTGCCGTCAAAGTCTATGTTTCTATGTTTCTATGTACTGTATTGCCCTAATATATTGCCATGCCATGCTATGTTATTTTGTTACCTCAGTATATTGCATGACCTGTGGATACTCTTCTCCATGGTTTTACTCTACAGAAGCGGTCACTGCCCCATCTGCAGGATCTCTGAAGAGCTCTATGCTCAGCTGGTCACAGCAAGAAAATAAATATCTCTCCTGTGGCACTAGCTCAGTGGGAGCCCACAGCCACCACCCCCACTCGACTAGAAGCCCCTGGTCCAGGGAGGGTGGAGTGTAATGGGGAGGGAAAAGAGTGGCAGGGGTAGCCACAAAGAGGTCAACCAACCCCACACTACCCCAAAAGCAAATTGCTTTGCATCCTTAGAGGAGAATCAGGTACCTAGCACCACCGGGGGGGGGGGAATCTTGGTTAGTTGAAGGAAATAGGAATGACGACCTTGTATAACTCAGGGGTGAGAGTAAGAAGAAGGCAGCTAAAAGAATCTTAATATTCGGGGATTCTATGATCAGGGGAGTAGAGAGGGTGATGAGTTGGGAGTAGGAGGAGTGGGGGATGGTCCCTTCCTGGGGTATCAGCCTTCTCAGACATTGACAGAATAGGGAGGAAAGTGGAAAGGAGGGAGGGGGAGCTGGGGGTGCTGGTACACTTGGGTACCAATGATCAGAAGAACCAGCCTGTGGAGCAAGTGAAGTGGAACTTTCAGTGGCTGGGGGACAGATTTCAGGCACACTCGGCCTCCCTGGCCTTTTCCAAGATCCTCCCTGTGTGGAGTGGAGTGGGGGGAAAATAAAGTATGGAAAAGTGATAGAGGAATTAAATGGGTGGTTAAAGGGACGGTGCCAGGAGAAAGGATACCACTACTAGAGGGACAGGGGGACTTCTGCAACAGAAGGCTCTTCAAAGGTGATAGCCTTCACCTAACAAGCAAGGGGACCAGCATGCTAGGCAGAAGTTTGACATCTATATTAGATATTTAAATTGACTGTAGGGAACACAGAGTCTAGGGGAACCACAGTAAAAGGAGTGAGGGAGGGAACATAGCTAGTGCTCCCCATATACTTGGGACTGGTAGCAGTAAAGTGGGCAAAAACAAGGTTGAGGTTAAAAAAGGAATTGCGGAAGACACAAGGGGGAAGGCTCTCGGAGTCTATAAGCAATAAGAAAAATAAGAAAGTAAGGAAAATAGGAAGAAATGCAGGTGCATGATCATAAAACAGGAAAAGAGGATTTAGAGCTAGTTGGAAGGAGATCTGTCTTCATGCCAGGAGTCTGTGTAATAAAATCAGTGAGCTGCAGGCATTGGTGGCAGACACTGAGACAGATCTCATAGCCATCACAGAAACTTGGGCCACACAGAATAATAACTGGGACTTGTCAGCCCCAGGTTATACAATGTTTAGACAGGATAGAGGCAAAGGAGGGGGAATCTTCCTATATGTTAGGGAGGGCATAGTGACTGTTAAGGGTGAACACATCAAGCGAAGCAAAGGAACAGAGTTGCTGTGTGTGTTCACCTCATGACACCCTCAGACAAGAAAATACAGGTAGGGGTGATCTATAGACCTCAAGAACAAAGGGAATTATGAGATAAGAAACTCCGGAAGAGCTGGCAAGGAGAGTGAAGAAGGAGAAAGAGGAGATGGTGGATGATTTGAACCTGCTGGATATTGACTGGAACACTCCAGTGACCAGGTGCACCAGAAATCAGGCCCTGTTGGATACATAGTAGGACTGCCTGCTGGTGCAGCTGGTTAAGGAACTCACTAGACAGTGGCCATTTACAATTTAGTGCTCGACCAACTTGGAGATGATGAGTGAAGTCAGGGTAGAGGATCCACTGGGGTGTAGTGACCATAACTCCATTTGATTATGGCTGGCCCACAAGACTAGAATGCCTCTATCAAAAACTGAAGTCCTAGACTTCAGAAGAGCAGACTTCAACTGGATGAGGGAGCTTGTTTGAGTCAAACTGAATAGGGTGTACAGCACTGCAGGTGTAGAGGAAAGACTGGAGACAATTAAGGGGACCATTCTCAAGGTAACAAAGTCATGCACAAGAATTGTTACAAAACAACACAGGGACAAGAGACCAATATGGTTCTTAGAAAGGGTCAAAGAAGCAGTGAGGGCCAAGAAAAGGGCTTCCACAAAGTACGAGGAAAAGGAGAGGAAGGAGGAATTGGGAGGGTGCCAAATAAAAACTGGGAACTAAAGATGACAATCAGGGAGGTAAAGCAGACACAGAGCTATGTATTGTGGAGGGGGTCAACGGAAGGGGAAAACAATTCTTCAGATATATTAAGGAAAAAAGGAAACGGAGGGGATATTGTTAGACTACGGGGAAGGGCACTAGAGAAAAATGAACAAAAAGCAGTTGTCCTTAATGATTACTTCTGCTCTGTCTTCACAAGGGAAGACAGTGGGCCACTGCCTAAAAGTGACATCAAGACAGCTGTCAGGAGCATGCCTGAAATGAGGCTGCCAATATTTACCAGAAAAAGAGAACAGAGGGACTTGAAGCCCAAAATGTAGATAAAGCTCAAGGGCCCAATCGGATGCACCCAAGGGTGCTCAAGGAATTGACTGAGAAACTAGCTAAACCCTTTGTATGGGGTATTCCATAGCCCAATTCAGACAGAGACAGTTCTGAAAGACTGGAAGATAACAAATGTAGTCATGATACACAAGTTGGGGGTGGGCAAGGAGCAACCAGGGAATTACAGACCTGACAGCCTTACCTCTGTAGTGAGTAAACTGATGGTGTCACTGATTAAAGAGGACTTTGTGTACTACTCAAAGCAACAGTATGCAGGATAATAAAGATCATAGTGGCAGAGAGGTCTTGTCAGACCAACCTGATAGTTTTCTTTGGCTGAGTAACAAAGGTAGGAGAGAAGGGCCGCACTGTGGATTTATTCTGTTCAATTTCAGCAAGACTATAGACTCAGTTCAACACAGAAAAGTGCTGAAAAACTGGAGGACCTGGGCATGGCTAGGGACGTAGTTACATGGGAAGAAAACTGGTTGAAAGAGAGACGGCAGAGGGCGATGGTGAATGAGGTCAAATCAGAAGGGAGGGTGTCTCAAGTGGGGTGCCACAGGGATCTGTTCTAGGTCCCATTGTTTTCAACATGTTCATTTAGTGACATTGGAGAGGGCATTCAGGGCAAGTTTTGTCTCTTTGCAGATGATACAAAGCTCTGTGGTAGGGTAGAAAGCATCAAAGGAGATAAGTCAGATGCAAAGCATCTACAAATGCTAGAGAGGTGTTCTAAGGTTTGGCAGTTGAAATTCAGTACCAAAAAGACAAGGTTGTGCACCTAAGGAAAAAAAAAAGGACAGAGTACTGCATTGGAGGGGTTAACCTATGCACTATCACAGAGGACAGGGACCTAGAAGCCATGATAAATGACAATCTCAAACAATCAAGCCCAAGGCCTATAGTAAGGCTAATAGGATGGTGGGGTGTATTGGAAGGAATATTGACAGCAGGAAAAAAGAGATACTATCACCTCTGTATAGGTTACTGGTAAGGCCAAATCTAGAATACTGCACCCAGTTCTGGAGTCCTCACCTAAGGAAGGAAAGGGATAGGCTGGAGACTGTACAGCACAGGGTGATCAAGATGACTTATGACCAGCAGGGCAGATGTTACAAAGGTCATCTGGAGGCACTGAACATGTACTCACTGGAGATCACATGATAGAGAGGGGATATGATAGAAACCTTCAAGTTCCAGAAAGGAATAAACAAGGTGAACTGTGGGGAAGTATTTAGCAGGAGTACAGAGTCAACAACTCGAAGGCTAAAATGGAAACTGCTGGTGGGGGGGGGGGAGTTTTATAAGGAATGTGTGGAAGTTCTAGTTTATGTGTAAGCACCATCTGGGAGCTTACTAGTTAAATTTTTGGTTGCTAGGGAGTAGCTAGACAGAGAGAGAGAGAGAGTGGTGCTGCTTAGTCTGGGATGTGGTGCTGACTGCTGATTGTAGGTGGGGCCCCGCCCCAAAGGGTACAAATAGAGGGGACTTTGGTGCCAAAGGAGATTGGATGGGGAGAGCTGTGGGAGAGAACAGCTGGGGAGTTTTGACCTGCAAATTTGGCTGAGGGGCTGTGGTGGGCTCAAGGTGGTCTGCCTGCCACCCCTGCTCTCCACCCTTGAAGACCAGCTAGATAAAAAGCAACTGTTCAAGTGTGCAGAAAGAGGAGAACAGAGCAAAGGAATGGAGCAGTAGAATGGGCCTTTCAGTGCAATATGGGAGCCGAAGCCTGGGGAGAAGAATGAAAAATGGAGGCCCGCCAAGTGAACTTTGGCACCTTAGTAGGGTAAGCAGCTCTGATAGGGCCTAATTGCTCAAAAGAAAGAAAGACTGTCCATGGGTAGTTCACCTGTTGGGTAGAATGGTTTACTGTGGGCAGGTCCGCTATGGCAAATAGGGCCTGGGGCGTGGCTTGGAAGTAGCAGCCCAAGCAGTTGCGGATGTAATTGTGTCAGAGTTATCCCTATTCCCCAGGTTGGAGTTCTCCACAGAGTTGGTACCCATGGTGTGAGCTACTTATGGAGGCAGGAAAAGTCCATTTGGGGGAGTAATGTTTGGGACCCCAGCAGGATGGCAGTCTGTTGGGTGATCTGTGTGGCACTGGCAGAAGTCCCCCTGATGATTCAGTTCAGAGACTGGAATCACTGCATGACAGAGCATGCTGGTTAGAATTGGAATCAGGTCTGGGGCACCCACAACTACAGATGTGCAAAATTGGAAAATTTTATTATGCAAAATATTTAGTGAAATACGCCCATTTAGCAAAAGTTTTCACAGAGGTGAAATTCAGAATTTCATCTGCGTAATGCAAAATTTTGCCTGCAGAAGATGACATTTTGCCTGTGGAATGTGAAATTTTGCATTATGCAGGCGAAATTCAGAATTCCGCGTAATGGGTGAATTTTGCAAAATATTTTGCACAGCGAAATTGCCAATTTTGCCAGAATTTCACCAGTGAAATATAGTTTCACAACATCTCTATCAACAAGCCCAGAATAAGGTCCAGCAACCAGCTGATGCATCAGCGATTGAATGTCTGAAAGAGTTCTGGTGGTTTGGTTCTTGCTATAAAAACATCAGTTGAAAAGTATGAAATTAAGATCTAGAAGGGAAAGAAAAGTAAGCTACATTAAAGGGACACTGTCAACCTGTTTTCCATCATATTATTTCTAGTTAAAACCCCAAATTTTATGATTACTTACCTTCTCTAAAATTCATTAATGTTGCTCTTTGTTTTGTCTCTCTCCTTGTTTAGTAGAACTGAAATGCATGCTAATGTATATTTATAAACAACCTTGTTTTGTTCACAATCCTGGATCTGTACTTACTGCATAATGTCCTGAGCATTAGAAACACCTCTAAATAGTGCAGTCGCTCATGATGCAACACCCTCCTAAACTCCCACTGCATCATGAGTGACTAGACTGTGTTGTGGGTGTTCCCAAATCCAGGAAAGATGCAGCTGGAGTTGATCAAGAAATGTAAATAAACCTGTTTTAGTGTGGTAATACCAGTATATTTAGCAGTGTGTTTTTCACTTAAAAAAAAAAAAGAATGAGTATCAAACTACCAACTACGTCAGCAATCTTTACAGAATGTTGGTAATCATAAAATGTGTTTTTTAAACTAGGGACACTTTGAGATCTAAGGGGGTTGACAGTGTCCCTTTAAGAAATAGCCCGGGGTGAAGAAGGTATAAGATTAGGCTGCAGAAATGAATTGAAAAGAGTGACAAGGTTTGTGACAATAGAAACGCCTCATGCTGTCATAAGTCAGAGTGAAAGTATAGGAATGGAATAGCCTGAAGAGCGAGAAAAGGGAAAGGAACATACTTGCTGAAGAGAGAGCAAAGGGAAAGGAATGTAACTGCTGCAGAGAGAAAGAGAAAGGACTGAGACATGAGTTGGTGAATTGCTTCAGTGTTAAGCTGCCTCACTTAGGGGCCTTTTCAGCCTTAGAAAATGCTGCCAGGAATTCTAGCCTTTCTGGCTGAAGGGAGATCTGCATGAAATTAATAGTCTGTTAGCACAAGAGACCATTGCAGTAGATGTCTCAGCTGTGTCTGAGAAAAAGCAACCCACCATTTAATACTCCCTGCTCCATGGATTAGCTGTTACTGTTTTTTTCAAGTTTAATTAAATCGTTTTGCATTTTGATTTCGGAATGGACAATGAACTTACTCAAAATGATCTTGCATGCTTGTTTTCCTAATGAATATTACCCTTACAGGTCAGGAGGTCAGTAAGAATGGAGCCTGCTTCCATATGTTTTGTGACTCCCAGTCACTAACATCCAGGAAACCAGATAATGAGTTATCTTTGCTTTAAATGCTTTGGACTGAGTGTCACTGATGTGTGTGACGTGCCCCTCTCCCAGTCATTACCACCTGGATATCCCTAGATGGGGAGAGGGGACTTATATATGGAAGGGGTGGTGGAACCATGGAAAGTCTGTGGGCGCCAAAACTGTAAATGGTTTTATGCACAGCTGGGACAGAGTGAAGGGTCTGGTGGGTGCTCATGTTGGTAACAGTTGGGAAGGGAGCAGGAGGATGAATCAGGAGAGATAAAACTCCATATGTACAATAGGTCCCGGAGCAGACAGGGAACTCCTGGCAGATTGGATGGACCTTTGGTCTTTATCTGTTGACATTGTCCATATTTCTATGTACAGTCTTCTATCAGCTTATGTATTATGCTTCTATTTATTTTATCACTGTGCAGCATGTCACTGTATGTTACCCATGTCACTGCCTATAATGTATTCTGTATATGTACATTTCTGAACTTTGTGATGTTTTTTGGTGTCCTAACCTGGACCTCCTTGTAAATGAGCATCACTCAATGGTACATTTTCCTGGTAAAACAAATAAATACAATACAAATACTTGACCCTGGGTGTGCACTTAATTTGCTTCTCCTCCCTTCTTTAGGTCAAGCACAACTGAGCCTGACAAGAAAGTGTGTCTGGAAACCCTAGGTCCAACTGTGTGAGCTTGTAGCAAAGTGATTAGAGCACCAGCATGGTATTCTGGGGGCCTGGGTTCCATTCCAAGTAGATCACATTGTTTCTTTCTCATTACAATTTGTGATTTAAATTGCTTAGCATTGGCTAATATTGCACCAAAAACAGATGTCATCTTGATGATTCCTAGTTGCAGGATACGTAATACCAGAGAAAGGAAGTGTGCCCAGGATCCCCAGGTCCAACCATGTGAGTCTGTAGCTCAGTGATTAGAGCACGGGAATGGTATTCTGGGGCCTGGTTTCAATTCCCTGTAAGTCACATTATTTCTTTCTCCCTACAGTTTGCAATTTAATAGCTAAGCAGTGGCTAATACTGCACAAAAACATATAATTGTCATGTCGATTGTTCCTATTTACGGGATATGCAATACCAGAGAAAGGAAGTGTGGCCGGGAATCCCAGATCCAATCATGTGAGCCTGTAGGTCAGTGGTTAGAGTACCAGGATGGTATTCTGGGGGCCTGGGTTCAATTCCCAGTATGTGTCATTATTTCTTTCTCATTACTTTGTGTGACACACACAAATGATGTATATCTAGTGCATTTGAATAAAACTTTATTTGTAAAATAAAAAAATTGTTTTGTTTTCTAATTTTGTTGCTGCAAAGAAAAGGTACCAACAAATAGTAGGCACTGGCAGGCTGCCAACGAGAATCCACTTTCTACCCACTCTCCAGGCTCAGAGTCCCTCCATTCACTATTGCCCAGTCTTCAGGGTATCGCTGCACATCTCAGCCTGAAAAACAGTGCAGATACTCTGTAGCAAAATAATTATTTTTTGTTTCATTACAAACAAAAATGCCAATTGGTAATGAGTGTTGACAGGCCTCCAGCTGACACCTTACTTGCTGTATGATGCTCTGGCTTTTAATCCCTTCCTTCACTTTACCCCAGGTCTCAGGGATCTAGACTATTCAGCCTGAAACACAGAGCACTCAGCAAATCCATCCATAGCAAAAAGGTTGTTGTTTTGTTTAATTTCCTTTCTTTCTTTTTATTTTCAAAATATGCCAGTTGGCATTACCAAACTGCCAGTCCAGAGCAACAGTCTTGAGCCTAGCCCATTGCCCAGCACTCCTTAACATCACTATTCTATGATCTAGCCCCAAGGGCCTGTTGCACTGTTCAGGCTGACACGGATGCAGTTGCTTCCACTAGCTACATCAAAACAGAGATCACTGTCTAGCTAACTATCTGCCTGAAGCCTGGCAGGTGAGTGTGCTTACTTGCTGTAGCCAATCACTGAGTTGGCACCAAAACAAGGCTGTGCGTCAAAAGTTCTATGCACGAATTACATGCAAAGCCTACACAGCATGTATCCACAGTGCGTAGGCTGCACTAAGTCACTCAGTCACATATAAGGGGTTCCGCAGACCCCTGTGGCATTTACAGAAAGGGGGGATGCCCCTTTCACACCAGATCCCCTGTCCAGTAATGCAGCTGTGCACATGAACAGACTAGAGCAGAGGCCAGGGGGTGTTCCTGCACTCCACTCCATTCACCAAGGCACAGAGTGTTAGGAGAGGGGGGCACAGGCTACATGAGCAGGGACTCTGCCCTAACCACTGTGTGTCCCCTACGTACTGCACCCACCAGCTGTGGTGGGATACTTGACCCCCCCCGCCATGCTGACCTAGACCTCCAGTCATGCAGAGAGGGCTGGAGACAGTCACTGGGGCCCTTGCCTGCTATATGTATAATATCATGTCCCACAATCCCCTGCTCTGTGTGGAGAAGGGGATCCACTTGGTGGCCAGGAAGGTCATCTGATTGGATATCTACATGTGTCATCTACATGTGTCCCTGTGCACCAATGTGCCGGAGAAGCAGAGCCGTGGATAGGCAGCCTGTGGTGGCCAGCTTCTGTGACTGGCATGTCCTGCATGCCTGTCCACATGTGTGGATATTTGTGGGAATAATATATGTGCATGACACACTTACCAGGCCCACATTAATGCATAGGCACCCATATGAGTGAACGTCTTGATGGCAAGCTCATGATTTCAATAGTGATGAGTGAACTGCAGTTTGACATTTTTCCCATTTGACTAGTTTGACTGGTCCCCACCATTTTAAGCAGCCAGACTAAAAGTTTATGAGAGTCTGCGAAAGTCAAACACAATGAAGCCTGACCTATTCAGTTCTCTGGTACAACCAAACTACAGTAGATACTTTAGCAATAATGCAATGGAAAATACAGCTTCACCTCTCGGGCTGCAAAATCACTTATGAAAGACATGACCCCAACAACCCTTCCTTTTCTTCACTGCAGAGTGACTCTACACCATATTTAAAGTTGACGTCATGAGGTTTCAGGGCAGTGACTCACAGGGTCTCAGGATAAAATCTTTTGTAATGGCTTATAATTGTGGTTAACCATCCTTCAGTAGATTGAAGCTTAAGCCAGAATGGCTACATCTAAAATCACCCTGGGGCTCAACCAACTTTATTTTGTTTGTACAAGTTTTCTCAGGGATGTGACACAGTTTAAAGGGATTGCTTTTAAATGTTAAATATAGACTTACGCATGCACTTTACTACGTGAGTAGGAACACTGAAAGAAATGTTAGAAAAAGAAGATGAGGAGCCCTGCACACTAAATTATACAATTATAGTTCTTAAGTAAAGCGCACTGAATCAGTTGGTGCATTGTCTAGGCATTCTTCATTTTCTATGCCAGTCTTCTGCTACTGTGAAGTCACCTGTTTGCTCAATTATGATCACCATTCAGTAAGACTGTGCTGCTAAATTGTTTACAGAGTTGCAGGTCACAGCTAGGATATTTATTGCCAGTTCTTTTTAGTAAAGGTTCTAGTCATAGCATGCTGTGAAGTAAAGTAATAATGAGTAAATGCAAATCAAATCATATTTTTATTTTACCAGGAAAAACACCATTGAGCGAACTCATTTACAGGATGGTCCTGGGGGGACATACATACATACATGATAATAAGAAATGAACAGTCCAACATACAAGCAGACAACAATGCATAACATGAGTAAGGAATTTTTTGACAGCATAAATTCTAAAACAGTGGAAAAAGATATATACAAAGCAGATAATAAACTTATATCCTAGATATGTACAATTGAGCAATAAGGCCTGACAGGATGTGTGTCACTCTGGGATAATGTCACACCTCAGGTGGTTGGGTACAAGGCCACAAGCCGAGTACCTCCAACACCTGAGAAGTGACATTATCCCTGTACAATACACACCCTAGAGGGCATTATTGTTATTATACAGTGGCTTTTATTTATTAATAATTTGGGAAAAAATGAGCACATGTAGATGGCTAAAACATTTATTTCATAGTTAGGCAGAGAATAAGTATCACATCCCCTTTATACTGTGGGAAAATCTGTTTTATAGTATTAGTTTAACAGTTTTTTTTTTAAGAAACACTCCCCATGTGAAAGCACTACATCATGGGCATGCAAATAATCAATTGTCTGGTATCACTGTAGTGTGTTATGTGATACCAGGCAATTAGATAATTGCATACCCATGATGCATTGCATTCACATGTGATGTGTGTTTCCTCATAAAAATAAAACTGTAAAACTAATATTATAAAACAGATGTTCCCACAGTATAAAGGAGATGTTCTGACACTTGTTCTCTGCCTAACTATGAAATATTTTAGCCATGACAAATATGTTTGTCCCCACAATATTAGTAAATAATTAAGCAATAAGGCACAACAGGGTGTGGTATATCATGAGATATCATCACCCCTTGGGTGTTTGAGCACAAGACCACAGGCTGAGTGCATTCAACCATGCAAGAAGTGATGATATCCCATGATATACCACACCTTGGAGTGACTTATTGCTATTATGAACTGAATTTCAGGTTTTTTTTAAATAAAAAAAATTAAAAGAAACATGTTTTGAAACATTTTATGAATGAGTTTTTGGGTGGTGTAGGAGTACATTTTGAAAAAATAGTTCTCAGACAGTAGAGAGCAAGGAGGCTGGTGGTACCAGAATGTTTCTGAAGCCATGATGATGTAGTCCGATATCATCATGGTTTCAAAGAGCTCTCAGCCAATCAGAGTCCTCTATTTATGATCCTCAGTTCATAATACAGAATATACAAAAAGGGGAGGTATGTACAGTAGAAATGTATACTAATACAGCAGGAGGAGGATAAAAGCAGTGACAGGAGAAAGGGGAAGGAAGAGGCCCTGGCTGAATAACAGGGACAAGAGGAGAAAGAACTTGTAGGAAGCACATAAGGAAGCGGGGGTAAGGTAGTAGTGGCATATAAACTAAAGGAAGATGGCAGATGAGGGGGAAGGAGTAAGGATGTGGGGTAGCAATAGTAGCAACCAGGAGTAGGCTGATGGGGGAAGAGGGAGAGGGAAGTAGCTACAACCTGCTGGAGTGAGGGGGATTTTAAGGGAAGAGGGGAGAGGGGGAAGTTCAGGAGGGGGCAAAATCTTTAGTGTACACTACTCTTGACACTTGTACCTCACTGACTGTTTTTGCAGTGAAATCTATTTCCCACTCCCCAGTAGAGATGTGCAAAATTAGAAAATTTCATTTCTTCAAACATTTCTTGAAATTCATGCATTTCATGAAATATTTTGTGGGTGCAAAATGTGAAATTCCGTGGGCAAAATGTGAAAGTTCACCTTCGAAATGGCAAAATTCAGGTGAAATTTGATGACATTTGGGTAAAATTTGGCGGAATTGCACATTTCGCTGCAGCATTTCGTGGGCAAACCTTTGCAGTTTCACACCTGGCTAAAAATTTTGTGGAATGACGAAATTTTACAAAATGTTTCATGCGGTGAAATTACCAGTTTTGCTGCATTTTAGCCAGCAAAATTTAGTTTCGCAAAAACTCCCCACGTTGCACCAGGAAATGAGCTCTGGCTTATTGTGCCTGTCCAGGACAACAATTTTAAATAAATAAATTGTTGACAGATGATGCCACTTGACATTTTATTTTGTGTGACACATGTCACTTCTCTGTGCCTTTTGACAATTGTTCTGTGGCACTAGTAGGAGTCTGTGAGCCTGATTTCTACTGTATGCGTGTTGTCTCACAACTTCAGAAATTAGCAACTGAACGCTGGACCCAACTACTGACAAATAGGCAGTAAAGAAGAAGTACTGTAGTTGCCAAAAAGGGCCAAGCGAAGTACTTACAAAAATTAATGTGGCTTACCCCATTACTAATATTCATTGTTGGGTATACATGTAGACAATGAAATAATCTAGAACCTTTTACACAAATGTAAACTGGGGTCTTCAGTGGGGGATACGTTTGATGAGATTGGCCAGTGATTCTCATAAATGTAAAGTATATGTGCAAGGCATAAGACTGGAAAAAATCAGCAGATTCTACTTTCATGAAACTTTTAAGAAATTTTTGAATTTTGTGAAGTTCCATGGCATTTCATGAACTTTCAGGAGTTTTTATATTTGGACATAAACAATTGAGTGGTCCTTTTAGCTATATATTTGATGATTGGCAGACATACTTATTGACAGATATTTGGGTATGTGGCATGCCAGATATCATGATATTTGGGTGAGTAGTCATGATTTTATAGAGGCCCAGAGTCTGGCATTTTATTTTTTTGCAACATTTTGGAAAAAAAAAATGTGTCTCTGCTTATACCACAGCCACCTAAAAGCATGCATCAGTATAAATACCCTTGCTGTAAGGGTCTTTGAAATTGCTAAACCTGTCAAGATTTGGCTTTTTTAATTTGTAATAAGTCATTCATAGGTTCTCAGTTTGTTTATTTGTGAAATTTTGCAAAAATATTTTACAAATGCAGATGTTTGCAACTCCTCTGCTGTTGCAGGTACAGACATAAAATTCGGCATGCCTACCCAATGACAGTACATCCTAGAATCTAACAAAGATGATAAATTTGGTTAAGAAGATTTAAACTTGCAGTGGAAATACTGCAAATTACTATTTGACAATATTTTGATAACAATTTATAGAGCCATAATATCTAATGCCACCTTAATTCCACTTGTGTAATTTAACTTTCAAAAGCACTTAACACCATTGCATCATATTAGCTGAGTTACTTGCAGTCCTGTAGTACCTTTCTGGGTGATTATTTTGTTCCCCATGTTTTTTTTCTCAAAATTTAATCATATAGACTGAGTGGAACTGCTTGTCCCCAGATGTCTTCTTTGTTTTTCACAGTGACACACACCATTCCTTAAAAAGAGAGCCACCTACTTCTTTTCCTGTCAGACCTACCCCTTCGTAATCATTGGAATTCCTCTTTCTTGGTGTCCAGTTAGTTTCTTCTCTAACCTGGTCTCTGTCCTGGACATCCAACTGTATTGGACACTTAGGCTAATAAGTTGTGGTGGAAGTGATTCTGATAAAACTTGTTTTTAAGTGCTTAAAGAACCCATTCATGAGGGGGCAATACTGGATCTGGTATTGTCAAACAGGGACAGTGTCACTGACATTACAGTGGGTAGCCACCTGGGGACCAGTATTTATTGTATGGTGTGGTTCAACATAAGGACAAGGCCAGAATCTAACCACACCAAAATGAGGGTCCTGGACTTCAGGAGGGCAGATTTCAAGAAAATGGGAGTGTGCCTAAAGGAAGCTCTCGTAGGAATATTGAAAAATAGGTGGAGTAGAGGAACAATGAACAGTAATAAGGAAGGCAATTGAGAAGGCAACTAACCTTTGTGTCAGGCAGGTTAAAAGAGTTAGAGAAGAAAAGAGATCGCTATGGTACTCCAAGGAAGTAGCAGAGAAAGTAAAGGAAAAGAAGCAGGCATTCAAGAGGTACAAGTCAACACAGAAGGAAGAGGATAGGGAGCATTATCAGGAGAAACAAAGGGAGACAGTGAAGGCAGTTAGGAGAGCAAAAGCACAAACGGAGGAAAACATTGCCAAGTCAGCAAAAAAGTGGGATGAAACACTCTTCAGGTACATAAGCGAAAGGAAGAAAATCAAGGCAGGGATTGTAAGACTAAAAGGGGAAGAGGGAGAAGCGTGGAAGAGGAACAGAAGAAAGCAAACATATTGAGCAAGTACTTTTGTCCCGTATTCACAAAGGAAGGAGTAGGTGATGGGGGCCACAGATAGGGAAGAAGGGCATTAAGGGATGGGGAGGGAGGTGGTCCCTAGCCCTTTTATGGAAGACAGAGTCCTCAGGGAACTAGCAAGCTAAAAGTAGACAAGGCAATGGGGTCAGATGGTGTTCACTCCAGAATACTAAAGGAACTAAAGGAGAAACTGTCTGCACCTCTAACGGCCCTGATCACTCTATCACTGGATATGGGGGGAAATTCCAGGGGACTGGAGGAGGGCAGATGTGGTCCCACTACACAAAAATGGGAATAGGGAGGAGGCAGGAAACTATCAACCTGTAAGCCTGACTTTAGTAGTGGACAAGGTCAACTGGAAACACTACTAAAAGAAAGGATTGGGAAATACCTAATAACTAGTGGATTGCAGGATCTGAGGCATCATGGATTCCCAGGGAGAGATCTTACCAAAGGAACCTGATAGAGTTATTTGACTGGGTTACTAGGCAAGTGGGTCAGGAAGGGGTGATGCATGTGGCCTACCTAGATTTCAGTAAGGCCTTCTACATCCTTCCACACAGAAGACTAGTAAACAAGTTGAGCCACTTGGGAGTGGATCCAAAGATAGTAAAATGGGTATGAAGTTGGTTAAGTAACAGAACTTGGAGGGTGGTGGTAAATGGAGTTCATTCAGAAGAATGTAAGGTAACCAGCAGGGTGCCTCAGGGTTCACTGCTGGGACCAGTCCTCTTCAAAGTTTTTATTACCGACCTCACAGAAGCCTAGAAGGTAAGGTATGCCTGTTCACAGATGACACAAAAATCTGCAACAGAGTGGTCACACCGGTGGGGGGGAGGGGGAGGGATTGGTGGAAAAAGTGAAAGAAGATCTGAGAAACCTAGAAGACTGGTGAAGGGTTTGGAAACTGGACTTCAATGCCAAAAAGTGCAAAATTATGCACATGGGGCACAAAAACCCAAGGGCAACATATCATTTAGAGGTGGAGGTGTTATTAACCACAAAGCAGGAAAAAGATCTGGGGATCATCATATCTGGTGACCTGAAGGTAGCAAAGCAGTGTGATAAGGCAGTGGGAAAGGCTAATAGAAAGCTGGAGTGCATAGGGAGGGGTATCACCAGCAGAAAGAGGGAGGTAGTGTTAACCCTGTACAGATCAATTGTGAGGCCACACCTGGAGTAGAGCATCCAGTTCTGGAGCCCTCATCTTAATAAATGTATTACCAGACTGGAAACAGTGCAGAGGAGAGCTGCAAAAATGATACACAGTTTGCACAACACAGAATATGATGAGCATCTGCAGGACATGAACACGTACTCCCTGGAGCAGAGGAGGGAGAGGGGAGACATGATTGAGACCTTCAGATTCCTAAAAGGAATAAACAAGGTGCAGAATAAGGACCTGTTCCATATCAAAAATCACTCAAGAACCAGGGGGCACAACATGAAGCTAGAGGGGGCAGATTCAGGGGCAACACACGCAAGTTCTTCTTCACCGAAAGAGTGGTAGATGCATGGAACTGCCTTCTATAGGTTGTGGTGGAGACAAAAATGGTAGGAACATTCGAAAAAGCATGTGATAGGTACAAGGGCACAATAACACTGAATAGCAATTAAGGGAGGAGGGTAGGCTTATGGGCATGCTAGATTGGCTGTATGGTCCCCTTCTGCCGTCACTTTCTATGTTTCTGTGTTTCTATGTGGGGGAAGAAGCAAGAGAGGAAAAAGGGCATGAGGAAGCTGTGCCGAGTACTTCGGGTCACTTGTAATGATTACATCCTTGTCCATCTCTTCCTCTGACTTGGTTAACAGCAACCAGACAACCAGCATTTGGTCTCTGGGTTCTTCACCCCCAAGGGCATAAATTTTATACCTTTTAGTGTTGAACTTCCATTGCCAAATGCCAGACCACTCTCTAACCAAGCCAAGCCCAGTCTCCCCTCCTCCATGTCCATCGTCTCCCAAAGCTGTGTGTCATTCATGAACAGGCAAATTTTACCTTTGATCCCATCTGCTATGTCACTGATGAAGATGTTAAACAAGCCTGGACTGAGTACTGAGCCCTGTGGGACCACACTGGTCACTGGTCCAGGTTCCAAAAATCCTCCCCTCCCCAACCACCACCTTTTGGCTTCTGTCTTGCAACCAGTTTTTTGACCCATTTAGCAAGCTTGGTCCCCACTCTTAGATCTTCCAGCTTCCTTACCAGTCTCCTATGAGGCATAGAGTCAAAAGCCTTGCTAAAGTCCAGATACAGGACATAAGCTGCTTGACCCTTGTCCACTGTGCTGCTCACCCAGTCAAAAAAGTGAATCAGATTAATCTGGCAGGATCTCACCAGCACAAACTATATTGCTAAATCTTTAAATAGCTCCGGTTTAGAATCAATGAGTGTTCTGGCTACACTGAGACCAAGTACTGACTGGTAGGGTACTTGTCAACCAGTACTTGTATAAGACATGCCCACAAATGTCCAGGCTCCACACCAGAGCTATTGTACAAAGGAGCCACATATTAAGTATATAGATGCCCCCGGCTGCTTCCCACCTGAAATGTCATCATGGCGGCAGCCATGAGGGCTTGTGGGCACGATGGGGAGGGCTCTGCTTCCTAAAATGCTGGGGCAAGGAGGGGGCAGGATCAACCAGATACAATCTGAAACAACATAGAAGCGAGTAAGTTTATTTAACTTTTTCTACTGCATTGTCTAATCAGGCCCCACTTCACATGGAGGCGGGGTCCGACTGTACATGGTCATTTCCCTTTAAACTGGGTGACCTCTGAGTTTTTTTCTGTCATATTCAGAACTGCATATCTGTGTTTTGTAATAAAATACTAAAAACTGATTGGTTACATAGGCATAGACACAGAATGCCAACCAATCACAGGGCAAGCCACTGTCCACTGGACCTGCGCTTTTGAAACTCCTTAAAAACAAGGGAGAAAGACTGTATCTGAGCCTTTTAGCATTTAGATTTTTTTAGCATTTTGGACTCTGACAGTCTGCTTGGAGAGCAGACACAATTTCTCCTGTACCACCAGAACTAAGGCTTCAACTGCTACTTCTAAGGACACTTTACTGTTCAAAATTGAGCAACTGAGGACTCAAGGTAAAATTTTAATCTCAGAGCTTTAAAGTGTAGGTTTTTATTTATATTTTCCATCTTATTTTCAATATCCTGTAACCAACAACTAAATTATTTATCTTTAGGTTATTTACTGTTTTATTAATTTAATTAGCACAGCCTTTGGCTTATTTTAAAATAATTCTGCCTATGTCTTTCGTGTGTGTGTGCTGCCTTACAAAAAGTTGTTCAAACTATCCCACACCTGTGTGACTGTTTTAAGGCCAAACACTACCAAAGCGAAGTACCTCTAGGGACTTCATGACAAAAGGAGGGGAGGAAATAATAAGGGTCTCAGGAGGAGCCTGTGGGGGTTTGAGCTGAGCTCTGCATTTCTGGGGAAAGACACATAATAGGGTCTATAGGCCCCCCCAAAGCCTATACACACCTGTGCTTTCTGGCTCGAGATGCAGTGCCTGAGAAGGTTCTACCCCAAGAACACAGACTCCAGAATGTATTTGTACCCCTCACATGGAGAGAGGGTGACCTGGGATTCTCTGGTGTATGTTCAGTTGTGAAACAGTGAGCGTGCTAAAATTATAGAGAAAGGGTATCCCTGCCCCCCATAACAAGAGGGATTTTTGTTGCTGTGATGCAGAGAATCCTGCCCCATGGGAGTGGGCTTGTGACAGATTTGGTGAGCAGCAGTGTGCTTGGCAAACTGTTTGAACAACCTCACACAAAGAGGGCAGAAAACTGGAAAAAGGGAAAACTGGTTACAAGATAATTCCCCACTCTGTTTTGTTCTTTTTTTTGCTGCATGTAAAAGGTAGAATAGTGGTAGTGTAGGGAAGAAAGATGACTTCCAAGTACAGTGACTACACTGGAGAAGAGCTGAAACAGCTGTGCCAGGACAGCAGGCTCCAGTATGAGGGGTACAGTAAGAAGCACCTCATGGAAGTCCTCGAGGCAGTCAATGAACAGGTGGCAGCCAAGGGAACCGAGCCACAGCTGATGACTGAAAGGGACCAGACTTTGGGCATTGGGTGCCAAAGGAAAATTGCAGTGTCCAGTCCTAGGGGGGAGGAGGACAGCAAGACCAGAGGGAACCCAGAGCCACAGCACCAGGGAAAGGCCACCAAAGAGCTGGAGCTGGAAGGGATCAGGCTGTAGCTGGATCTGAGGAAACTGGAGATGCAAGAAAAACAGCAACAGTGGGAACATGCCATGTAAGAAAGACAACTTCAAAGAGACACTGAGGAAAAGCAGCACCAGAGAGAGGCTGAGAAAAAGCAGCACCAGAGAGAGTTTGAACTGGAGTGGCTAAGACTCCAAAGACCAGTGCCAGAGGAGGTAAGTAGCAGAGTAAACCTGAAATTCCAAAGCTGGGGTATAAGTTAAATTCCAGATTAATAGCTGAATTTAGAGAGGAGGATGATATGGATGCATTTTTTAATTCATTTGAAAAGGTATGTATCCAGGCCAAGGCACCCAGGGAGTCCTGGAGCTTCCAGCTATCCCTGCTACTTACTGGAAAAGGGTGTGAGGCGCTAGGCCAAATGGATAATGAGGACAGCAGAGACTATATGAAACTTAAAACTGCTTTACTTAAAAAATATGAACTGACTCCTGAGGTCTACAGGGTTAAATTCTGTAAACCCTGAAAAAGCCCTGACATGAGCTTTGAAGAACTAGCCACAATGCAATGGCAATTTTTAAAGTGCTGGTGGGAGGGGTGGAAGCTAACTCTGTGGGGAAAATTGAGGAGGTTATACTTTTTGAACAGTTCTTTTGGGCTTGCCCAGCAGAGCTGAAAACCTGGATGGAGGACCAGGATACAAAAACAGCACAGCAAGATGCTGAGCTCTCGGATTGCTATTCCAGCAGCAGGCGTGCTCTGAAAGGAAGTGGGGGAGCAGGTGCTGTGGCACAGAAAGGGAAAAGCGCACCTTTAGGGTAGCTAAAACCCTCAATGTCTCTGCAGAAAGGGGGAAGCCCCAAATTACCAAGAAGGGAGGTCTTCGAAAAAAAGAATGATGAATGTTGGTTTTGTAAGCAGCCAGGACATCTGGCTAGACAGTGTCCTAAAAAGGCACAGAGTGGACAAAACGTCCCTCGAAAGAAGGTGGGTGCACTGTGTATCCCTGAGAGTATGTTGTGAACATAAGGGAGCACATACCCCCGGTTACCGTAAATGGGTTACAGACCCATGGGTTAAGGGACACAGGGGCATCTCTTACCTGGTAAAAGGGGATTTTGTTGAGCCTGAACAGCTTATACCTGATCAGTTTGTCACTGTGAGGGGGACACACAGGGGAGGAGAAAACCCTGCCATTAGCTAGTGTTCTCCTGGATTGGGGTGAGACAGGAGAGAGGGTACAAAAAGTGGCAGTGGCAGTGGCAGACAACCTCGCACTGGATGTGATTATTGGGAGTAATCTATAGTAGTGATTGATTGTGTGGTTACCTGCAGTCAGACAGCTAAAACCACTGGTAATTCCCTGAACCCCACAGAAGCCCCTGTGGAGGAGAATAGGAGGCTGGTTCCCCAGCCTGTGTCTCCTGAAATGGAGAATAGTGAAAGGGAGGTAGGACTTCCCCAAGTATCCATTCACAAAACAGCTACAGAAGATTACTCTAAGGATGGAGGGGTAACCAATGGTCAGAAGATTAGGGATGGCAATGACTCTGAATGCCCTGACACTAGAGTTATGGGGGCCAATTCCAGGACGAATGTAGCAACTCACAGGCGTATGTGAGTTGCGACATTTGCCACTATGAAGGGGACCCTGCTCCATATTCTAAGAGCGGTAGGGTCCTGGAACTTATGATGTGTGACTTACGACATGCGTAAGCTAATGCCACTGGTATGACATAATATCCCTGCATGTTGCAAGCCGCAGCCCACAGCAGACTGCCCCCCAGAGCTCCCCCTGTCCTGGAACACAATGGCACATACCAGGGGGCATGGGGGGGCTGGACAGATGGCACATGAGTCTGAGGGGGCACAGTGGAGAATGAAACCACGGGGTCCCCAACAATTGGGGGGTGGGGGGTATGGTCGTGTTTGTGGGGACATGGGGAGCACAGCGGGACCTTTGCCATGCTGCTGCAGAGTGGGCATCCATCGGATGGCACTGACAGATGCTCCTTAGAGCATCTCAGAGATGAACTAAGTTAGCTCCACCAGTGGGCACCTGGAATTGCAGTAGTAGGTTATGGCAGCCACCCTTCTGGAATAGGGTACAGATGCTGCCATAACCCACCCTTGCACCATGTCATTGCGGGATGTGGTGTAGTGGGTGGTGTATCCCACAGTTTGTGTAGCCCGCAACTGACATGCCACAAGGAGCCTTTTGGAATAAGGAACGGCGTAACGCATGGGGCAGGTCGTGAGTTATGCCATGGGGTTTGGCATAACTCAGCTTGTGCTGGTGTACGCCATCTTGGAATTGGGCCAATGGATCCCAGTTTAAGACCTGAGGGGGACATGTCCCATGCTTTAGGAAAATGCGAAGATTTTGCAGCTGCTCAGAGGACTGACTTTAGTTTGGCGAGGCTGACGGCTTGTGCAGAATCTAATGGGACATGGGGAGGTGACATGAGACACAGGGTATCATGGGAAAACGGACTGTTGTATACACTGGATGTGAGTACGGGGGGGGTGTTGGGCAGGCAGCTTGTCATTCCCAAGGGGTATCGTGAGCAATTGCTCAAGGTTGCCCATGATATCCCCATGTCTGGACATCTGTGCATCGTGTACACCACACAGTGATTGGCCCCAAATCTCTATTGGCCCAACTTCACCAGCAGGTGAAGGAATATTGCAGGTCTTGTCACTGGTGCCAACAGATAGGGAAGGCAGATAATAAAACAAAAGCTGCCCTACTTCCCTTGCCCATTGTGGAGGAGCTATTCCATAGGGTAGAAATGGATATTGTGGGACCTTTATATAACCCAAGCTCTTCTGGAAAGAGGTTTGTCCTGATGGTGGTCGATTATTCTTCCCGATACCAAGTGAGTCAGTCACCCTCTCCTCACATAGGGCAGACAAAGTGGCAGACACCTTGCTAGGAATTTTCTTCCATGTCAGGTTTCTGCAGGAGGTTATCTCTGATCAAGGGGGTACCTTTATGTCGGACCTGATGAAGTCTTTGTCGGAGAAGTGTGGGGTAGTGCAAAGATGCATGACACCCTATCACCCACAAGCTAATGGGCTTGTGGAAAGGTTTAATGGTACCCTAAAATCAATGCTCCAAACGTTTGCTGAACAGCATGGGAAGGACTGAGAGAAATACCTTCCCCACCTGTTCTTCGCATACAGGGAGGTGCCCCAAGAGTTGACAGGATTCTCACCCTTCAAACTCTTATATGGATGTAGGGTGTGTCGGCCCCTAGACTTGATCTGGAAAGACTGGGAAGGCAAGCACACCACCATACCTCTCAACCTTTCTTCACCAAAATGTGTGACAAGATGTGTGACAAATGAGCAAAATGTGGGACATATCATCAAACACGGCACTGCAAGCTCAGAACACTATGGCTACCAGTGCACTAGTGTTCATAATGTTTGCTGATAATTGAACACAATAGATAATTATGAATTTCTGCTTTAAAACCTCTATGAGAAATGTGTAATATCACTACCTCGATGTCGGACAAAGGATTTCTGAGGATTAAAATGAGTGACGTACCTCGTAATGTGTGACAGTTGAGAGGTATGCACACCACCCACGGAACTTCCATCATGGAGTATGTCCTTAAGTTCAGGGAGAAGCTGAAGGAGCTTATGGGGGTGGCCCAAAGCAACCTGTCAAATGCCCAGCAGAAGCAAAAAGTCTGGTACGATCGCAGAGGCAGAGGTCACTCATACAGCACAGGGCAGGAAGTAACGGTCCTCATTCCAGTCCAGGAGAACAAGCTACAGGCTGAGTGGGTGGGACCAGACAAAGTAGTCCAACAGGTAAATGACATGAACTATATTGTGGAACTGCCTGACAGGACACATAACAATCAAATGTGCCACGTCAATATGATGAGGTCATATGTAAATAAGGCCGACATGGTGTTTGCTGTTTGTAATCCTGGGAGGGGGCAGATGAAGAAGACCCCCCTTCCTGGACTTGCTAGAGGAAAGCAAGCAGGAGTCATCGGTGGAGACAATAAAACTATTGTCCTAGTTAACCCCAGAACATTCCCAGGAAGTGAGGGATGTTTTAGAGGACTTTGCACCTTTATTCAAAGACAAGCCTGGAGGAACCCCCTTAGCAAACCATGATGTGGACAAGGGACGCAAGTGCCCATATGATGGAGAGCTTATTGGGTGTCTGAGGCTGTCCTAAAGGACATTAGGAGGGAGGTGGAGGAAATGCTTAAGTTAGGGGAAATCAAGAAATCCCTCAGTCCCTGGGCCTCACCCATAGTCCTCGTCCCCAAGCTGGATGAGTCTAGCAGCTTTTGTGTGGCCTGTCATGGACTTAATGCAGGCACAAAGTCTGATGCCAACCCAGTGCCCTGGACAGATGAGTTGTTGGACAAGTTGGGGGGAGAGACTTACCTAGCAACCATAGACCTGACAAACAGGTACTGGCAGGTGAAGTTAACTGCCAGAGCTAGGGAATGGTCAGTCTCAATCACCTCAATAGGCCTCTTTGAATTTAAGGTGATGCCTTTTGGGATGAAGAATGCCCCTGCCACATTCCAAAGGTTGGTCAACCAGCTGTTACAGGGTACTGAAGAGTACACAGTGGCTTATCTGGATGATATTGCCATCTTCAGTACCAGCTGGAAGGAACACCTGTCCCATCTGAGAGAAGTGTTAGGCAGGATACAGAAGGCAGGACTCACTGTCAAGGCTGAAAAGTGCCAGGCTGCCATGGCTGAGGTATCATATTTGGGACATGTAGTGGGGAGGGGAAAACTACGCCCAAACCCGGCCCTGATAGAGACCATTGAGGCATGGCTCAGGCCGGAGACCAGAAGCATGTCAGAAGCTTCCTGGAGACTGCAGGCTACTACAGAACATTTGTACCAAATTACAGCACCCTGGCAGCACCCCTGTCTAGCTTGTTAAAGAAAAAGCAACCCAAGAAAGTAAAATGGGACCCAACACATAACAAGGCCTTCACCAAGCTAAAGGTCACACTGTGCAGTGACCCTGTGCTAGCCAGCCCCGACTACACTAAACAACTTGTTGTGCAGATGGGTGCCTCGGATGTGGGGACTGGTGTCATCCTCGGCCAGACATCCCAACAGGGTAAGGATCACCCAATTGTGTACCTAAATGGGAAGCTACTTCCCTGGGAGCAGGCATACTGCACCATGAAAAAAGAATGCCTTGTCCTGGTGTGGTCACTTAAGAAGCTAGAGTCATACCTCTATGTGAGGCCCTTTGAGGTACAGACAGACCACAATTCTCTGGTGTGGCTTAACCAAATGGGAAAGATGAATGGGAGACTCCTTAGGTGGAGCATTGTACTACTGGCTCACGACATGGACATTAAACATAGGTCAGGGTCTGCTAATGCCAGTGCAGATGACCTAGCCTGCCAATCAGAGAAAGGGACAGAACTGGTGGAAACTCTTACTAAAAAGGGGGCATGTTCCCCCCAGGTTCTGTTAAGGAGGGAGGAGTGTAGTGAGATAAGGCCATGCCATATTGTTTTGGTCATGTTTTATATAATTTTGTGAGAAATGCATCAGAAAATGCCATAGTGGCCCAATGTAAGTGCATGGGATCATGGGTACAAAGAAATGGGCCCTAGAATGATGTGAGTTTCTTGTTACTGGGCAGAAAATCTATTTGCTGCTAGCCAGGAACTAGAGTTAATTAAATTATTTAAAAGAAGACAAAAGCATAATTAAGCCTAGCTGGGATGACAGGTAGCCCAATTTGCTTGTGAAAGGGCAGGACCTCACGAGGAGCTGTGATGTCTGGACCCCCTTTGTTTTGAGAGGTCTACACTGACTTAATCTTGTTACCAGCTGATGAGCTACCATTTAAGTAAATGATTGTACTGAGTGTAGATTAATTACAGCCATCTCCCAGGAGGGAGGCTGGATTTTCCCCAAATATTCTGGTTTAAACTGATTTACCTAAGAGTTTTTTTCTCTCATGTTTAGAGCTGCATTTTTGTGTTTTGTGATAAAATACTAAGAACTGATTGGTTGCTTACCCATAGAAACAGAATGCTAGCCAGTTGTAGGGCAAGCCACTGTCCACTGAACCTGCCCTTTTGAAACCCCTAAAAACAAAGGAGAAAGACTCTATCTGAGCCTTTTAGCCTTTAGATTTTTTTAGCATTTGGGACCCTGCCAGTCTGCTTGGAGAGCAGACACAATTTCTCCTGGACCACCAGAACTAAGATTTCAACTGCTACTTCTAAGGACACTTTACACTTCAAAATTGAGCAACTAAGGACTCAGGGTAGAATTTTGATATCAGAGTTTAAAGTGTAGGTTTTTATGTATATTTTCCATTTTATTTTCAATATCCTGTAACCAACGTCTAAATTATTTGTATTTATGTTATTAACTGTTTTTATTAATTTAATTAGTAAATCCTCTGGCTTATTTGAAAATAATTCTGCCTATGTTGTTTGTGTGTGTGCTGCCTTGGGAAAAGTTGTTCAAACTATACCATGCCTGAGTGACTGTTTTAAGGCCAAACACTACCAAAGTGAAGTACCACTACGGTCCTCATGACGAAAGAAGGGGAATAAATAGTAAGGGTCTCAGGAGGAGCCTGTGGGGGTTTGAACTGAGCTCAGCATTTCTGGGGAAAGACACATAATTGGGTGCATAGCTCCCCCAAAGCCTATACACACCTGTGCTTTCTGGTTCATGATGCAGTGGCTGAGAGGATTCTACCCCAGGAACACAGACTCGAGACTGTATTTTTACCCCCTCGCACATAGAGAGAGTGCCCTGGGATTCTCTGGCATATGTTGAGATGTGAAACAGTGAGTGTACTAAAAGGACAGAGAACAGGTATTCCTGACCCCCCCCATCACAAGAAGGATTTTCTCACTGTGACGCAGAGGATCCCGCCCCATGGAAGTGGGCTTATGACATCCCATACAAGTTTATGGTGGCATTTTTAAATACTATTTTTCATAATTTTGAGTGCTTACAGTTGTGAAAAACAGCTTTTAAAAAAAGTACCCAGAGACATGAATGGGGCGCATCTCCGTGCTCTCCCTGCTTAAATGTCACTAAACATCTGGGCGCGGGGGCAGAGCAGGCACACCAGGAAGTTGGAAGGGATCAGCTGGCCGTTGGTTTAGCACCAGTTTGATCCCTTCCCATACTAAAATGACACACTTAGAAATTAAAATTTTGGTATCAGTCAGCTAACACTGCCAGAAGGTATTGGACAATGAATTCCAATACCTTATGGCAATAGGCTGGAACATCACTTTAAAATGTGATGAAATTCAGTGGAATTTTTGAAATTGATTAATGTGGTCATAACCAAGCCTCCTGTTAAGCTAGATATCTGACATTTGGTATACTGACTGGTTGACAAGGGTTCTAATGGTGTATAAAATATCATGACATTAGAATGCGCCGTCTTAAAATGATAGGTGCTCAAAATCTGTCATTTTATTTTTTGTTGGAAATTTCATGAAAATGATTTGCATATAACTCAGGCACCTTTAGAGACAGAAATCTAAAACTGGGTACATATGTAAATGTAGTGATAACCTGTACATCTGCAAAATTGTATAACATTTTGATGATTTTTTTCAAAATAATGCTAAACTAAAATTACAATTTTGGCAAAATGTTTGGCTACCTATAGCACAGCCCCCTTTAAAGCTTGAGACTTAAAACTTGGTGCAAGTAAGCATGTTGCAAGTTACTCTAAATCTTGAAACCATGGCAAAATTTGGATAAGAAATTTTAAAATTAGATAAAAAAAATGAAAATTAAATTTTGATTAAATCTTTGGCCACCCATAACTCAGCTCTTTTTCAGTATAGGACTCTGAAATGTGAGTACAGTATGCATGTGATCAGTACCTGCATACCTGCCGTACTTGTTATCATTTGGATATGTACTCTAAAAACAAGATCAAAATAGCTGAAATTTAAAATGTAGTACAATTCTGTAGATATTTCATGCAAATTTCATGAAGTTTCATGGAATCAGAATGGTAATTCTATGAGCATTCCACTGACAGAGTTCTATATTCTAGGCATCTCTATTGATCTGTAGAGTCGTGGATCACTGGCTGGCTTCTGCTGCTGAATCTCCTCTCAATGCACCCAAACATCTAATTTGGTTTCCCACAGCCTTATTGCAATGTGCTGCAGATGTTTCTGAGATTATAACCCCATGTTCTTTCTCCTTAGCTGTGCTTGGCAGTTCAAGTACTTAAAAAATCTCATTCAAATGTTTTGGAATGTTTGGCAGCTTATAACTCAGCCCCATGGAAAACTAGAGAGCAAACATAGCCATGTGGTAGAGATACAGGTCGCTCCTGTAAAAAAGCTTTCAGCTTAGTGTGCTATACCTGGTTAAATAAATAAATAATAATAAAAAAAAATATTCAAATGTTCCACATTGATGACATCTGGATAAGAAGTTGGAAAATGTGGTGGAAATAACTGAAAACTAAATTGTGACAAAGATTTTGCGAAATGTCATAATATCAGAATTGTAATTTTGCCAGAATTCTTTTATGGAAGTTACATTTCATCAAGTATTAGTGGAACACCAGAAAACATTTAAATCTCCCCCCTTAGACAGTGCACTTTTCATGACTGTCAATGAGAATAAACTGGATGCCGTTCAGTTGTTCCTACTCAAGCAGTGCAGAACTTTAATCATCATCTCTGCCGCTCCCTTTATCAGTGGTACCAGATTGATTTAACATTTACCCTGTAACTCCACTGCAATTTTCCTTTATTTTCCTGTAGATTATATTATATCCTGTGGAAGCCTAGTTTCTCTTTTCTCCTGTATAAGGAATACAAGTCTATGGGAAGAATTTCCATGTAGATGGCTCCAAATCCCTGTAAAATACAAGAATCCCTGTAGCTCTGTGAGCCCTCTTTAGGTGTCTTTATCTACTGATTAAAGTTGTAAAGAACTTTATTTATAAATCTCAGCTACTCCATTTTGTATCTTTATTTATTGATTAATGTGTAATTTATGAGCAGGAAAGAAACACTAAGCCTTAAAAACTCATTTCTAGGTACGCCATGTGGTTGGGATGCATGGACCTGTTTCATTGACAAAGGGAAAGCTGGCCAGGACACTGGTGAAAATCCACTACTTTTATAAATGCCATGGGATCCTTAAAAGCAAACATCATGAACTATATCCATCGTAGTTTGAAAAATCTTGAAAAGCTCTTTCAAATGAGGTATTAGGCCCCTCTGCAGCTAGCAGCTGTCTGGAGATATTGATGAATAAGACACCCCCTTATTTATACTACATTGACACCCTTTTTAGAACCTTGTGATGTCACTGACTATCAAGCTGTGCTTGACTGCAATGTGGTTAGCCACAGCTTGATCATCAGTGACATCACAAGGTTCTAAAAATGATGGTAAAGTAGTATCCATATGGGGCAGACATAGTCATCAGTATCTCTAGACTGCTGACAGTTACAGGTAAACCCAATATCTCATTTGAAAGAGCTTTTCATGGATTTTCAAACTATGATGGACAAAGTTCATGACTGTTCCCCCTTTATCTTCCACCAAAGACAGTCCCAGAGTGAGCAGAAGGACCTTAGATGAACATCTCATTCAACAGATGACACCTCGTCAGTGAAATACATGAGCCAGCTGGCTGGCACAAGTAATAGTGCTACCGCTCACAGAGCTGATGACCTGGGATTAGGAATGAGCCCACAGCATTGGAGAACTGACCGAAGGGAGGCGTATCAAGCATACAGTGGACAGCTCTCTTCCTCTGGGGAGGTTGGGTCACAGTGCTCAGTGATAGTATGCCCCCTAGTGTTGGCTGGGGTCAATGAACTAGAGAGTGCAAGAACAAGGGGACTGGGGAGAGGTAGACATCAGTGCTGTATGTCCTCTCCTCCAGGATGGAAATCAATGTGGACAATCACCGTCAGAGGAGATGGTGATGCCATTCCTGACCACCCACATCCTCTGCCAGACCTAATCTGCTCTGGCCTGGCTGCCCCTCACCTTCACCTCTGTCTGTGGCCAAACTGGATTGCATGGGGGAGTTTGCTGAGGTGCTGAATGCAACTCCGCCTCAAGGGGCAAGTTGAGAGGTCAAGCCATTAGGTGTGTCCCAAGTGGACCAGGGGATTCCGGTTCCATGAGCAGGAGGGTCTCGGCTGGATGGGATATCGGTGTTGGAGATGGCTAAAAGAGGCCTCATCCAACAGTAAAAGGAGGGATAAACAGAATAAAAAAAAAATGTGAAATACATTTCTCGTACCACATTAAAGTGTTTTCATGGGGCGCTAAACCAAGTTCCTGTGTGAGATTAGAACCCTTGACCTTCTGATCTTCTGTCACCAGAGGAAACCATGAAACACACTGAGCCACTGACACTGCTTTAGACTTAAGACAGATGGCATTGTTCATGGTACACAGTCTGCATTTACTGGGCTCTGAGGAAGAAACATATGCTACTCAGTCACAGTTTCAAACAGGACTCTGACTGAGGACCAGATTTCATTTCAGCTTATTTGTGGATGTCTGAATTTGGTAGTGGGGGAAGGGGTGTAGTAATGCCACTCTTAAATTCAAGAGACTTGTTCTGTACTCAATCCCTCCAAAGTGAGAACTACTCATGCATTATTCTTCCATCAGACTGCACTATGGAAAAACAGCATTAGCCTTTGGGGCTCCAAGTAGGAAAGACCCTTTGTATACTTTGGACTGTCATTTGATGCTGAAGGGGACAGCAGTGGTGGGGTCCTTCCTGCCTCACTGTACTGCATGTGTGGTACTGGCAGATGGAGCTAGCATCACTGTTTCACTCACTACAAAATCTGCTTCTCATATCCCTGAAATCTCACGGACATTCTTTCCCAGTCTAGTGCTGCCCCTCAACTCAGCCCCAGTCTGTCAATGATAGTGTCTGCCATTTCTCTTGGTAACAAGGGTAGTGAATAAGGGTCACACTGCGAATTTACTCTATATTGATTTCAAAAAGGCTTTTGACTCTGTGCCTCATTGGTTGCTGAAGAAAACACAGGATCTGGGTGCAGCAAAGGGCACAGATGGGTGGGAAATTGGTTAGAAGGGAGACAGCAGAGGGTTGTGGTAAACAGAGTCAAATCCAACGGGAGGCAGGTCATTAATGGTGTGCCACAGGGATCGGCCCAGGGTCCAGTCCTTTTCAATATGTTCATTAGCGACATAGGAGAAGGAATTCAGGGCAAGATGTGTCTTTTTGTTGATGTCAGTAAGCTCTTTGGTAGGGTAAACAATGAGGAAGGGATTAGGGAGACACAGAGGGATCTACAAAGGCTAGAGAGGTGGTCAAAGGTTTGGCAGTTGAAATTCAATGCCAAAAAGTGTACGGTAATGCATATAAGGGAAAAAGAACACCAGGACAGAGTACTGGATGGGAGGGGTTAAGCTGGGCACTACTTGTGAGGAAAGAGATCTAGGAGTCACCGTAAGTGACTCCCTTGAACAATGTAGCTAATGTAAGAAGGCCTATAGTAAAGCATACAGGATGCTGGGGTGCATTAGGAGGGGTATTGACAGCAGAAGAAAAGAGGTACTACTACCTCTCTATAGGTTACATGTCATAATAATGAATGCAAAATAGCGATCGCTATTATGGCAAGTGTATATCACTGAAAAGCAATTTGATGATATACACATAACGGTGATACTACATCTGGCCAGTAGTTATCAATGTATACGAGCGGGGGGCTGTGCCTCCGGAACCCTCCCTTATGGGGGGGCTTCATCTCCAGCACCCTTCACTGAAAGATTATCAACTCCAGGGGGGTGCATGTCGGGCAGGAGGCGAGACTCCCGAAAAAGAACAAAAAAAATTAAATAAGAGCTGCAGGCAGTGGCAAAATATTTCTCCCCATCCCCGAAACCAGAACCTCCTATGCCGGAGCCAGCCACCCTCACCACAACACCACACATGCTGGCACAGCAGCACCAGGAACACTGCCCCACAGAAACCCTCTATCCTATCCCTCCCCTTCCCCTCACTATTCCTGCCTTCTGGTTGCCCTTCTGAATGATTGCCTTCGACCAGGTTGCTACCCTTGCAGGGTAGCCATTAACCATTTTGCTCAATACGACTCGCTGGTGGTGAATGGGGGATGGGAGGTTCAGGAAGGATGGGAGAAAGTTTTATTTTACAGAGAGGGTGGTTGAGTCATGGAATTGTTTGCCAGCTAATGTGGTGGGCACCAACACCATTAATTGTTTCAAGTACAGCTGGGACAGTGTGAAGGGCTTAGTGGTTACTCATGGTGGTACCAGTAAAATGGGGAGCATCGGGTTAGACAGTTGGGCTAAAACCCTGTATGGGCAAAAGGTCTCAGGTTATGGCAGCATGTCACGGGTGTACTGGATGGAGCTCTGGTCCTTTTTCAGCCATCACTGTCTGTGTTCCTATGTTTCCCTACTGGGAGATGTGGAACTTAGTCCCAAGGAAAATAAAATACTGGTCCTCTGCAACCACCCATGTTCTGAGCTGTCTGAAGGACAGCAAGGAGATGGGGCTGGATGGGAACCACACAAGGGTGCTAACAGAACTGAGCACAATGCTAGCTATCCCTTTGGCACAACTATTCAGCACCTCACTAGAGACGGGTGGTTCCGGAGGACTGGAGTAGGGCAGCTAATGTGGTCCCTCTGCAAAAGAGTGGCAGCAGCAAGGCAGCTAGCAGTTACAGACCAGTCATTCTCACATCAGTGGTGGGGAAATCGATGAAACCCTGCTGAAGGACAGACTGATTGAGTACCTGGAGGCAATTGGGCTGCATAACCACTGGCAATATGGTTTCTCAGGGGGGAGGTCATGTCAAACAAATCTCTTAGATTTCATTAACTGGATGACTAGGGAGGTGGATCAGGGGAAGGCAGTGGATGTGGCATATGTGGAGTTCAGCAAGGCTTCTGACGCTGTGTCACACAGGAGTTTTTTTTTGTATTTGTAGACTTTATTTGTGCGCTCATTCCATCGGACTCTCTCAGGTACAGTTACTAGGTGGTGGCTCGGCTGCCTGCCTGAAGCCCCTGACTCTGACGCTCGCCGATCCCTGGTACCTCCTCCTACCTCACCCGGCCACTCAATCTCCAGGCTCTGAGCCCCACGGGGTTGGACTGGCAACTCCTCCAGCACTCTATCTACAATCTAATGGAGTGGCTGGAGAGGCGGAGGGAGACTGGAAGCACCAGGTTGGATGGCCCGACATTGGGCATGGGGCCCCACCACTGAACTGCACCATCACCTACCTGCACAGCAAGGAATGTTTCCTTGTTTGTTTCCCCCAAGAGCGTGACCATGCAGTGATGTCAGGACGGCTGCTTGTAGACTTCCGCCATGCTCCTCCCTCTCTTAGCTGCTCCACACTAGTAGTACCTCCGGTCTCCACCGGGGGTCTCTGCTGCACCAGAGACACCCAGGATGCCTCCTCAGGGAGAGGATAGCAGTCCATCAGATGCTCGATCCTCTCCCTCCCCTCTGGATCCCTGGCCCCAAGCTCATTCCTGAACTCGGGTTGCCGACGTGGCGCGAGGTGTGGCGTCCAGTGCTTCAACCCTCAGCACCACCCGGCTGGCTCCACACAGGAGGTTAATAAAGAAACTAAGCAGCCTGTGGGTTGGGGAGAAGGTGATGAGCTGGGTATCTAACTGGTTAAAAGATAGGAGGCAGAGAGTGGTGGTAAATGGCAGTTACTCAGGGGATGGGAAAGTGACCAGTGGAGTACCACAGTGATCAGTACTGGGTCCTGTCCTTGTCAATGTCTTCATAAGTGACATTGTTGAAGAACTGAAGGGTGAGATGTGTCTCTCTGTGGATGATACAAACATCTGCAACAAGGTGGACACCCAGGAGGGGGTGGAGAGAATGCAAACGGATCTGGGAACCTACAGGTGTGGCCTATGATGTGGCATCAAGGTTTCAATGCTAAAAAGTACAAAGCCATGCACTTGGGGTGGTGAAACCTGGAGACTGTGCATAGGATGGGGAAGGCACTTACAGTAGCCAAGCAAGAGAAGGACCTTGAGGTAATCATATCTGATGATCTCAAGGTGGCAGGGTAGTTCAACAAGGCAGCAGGCAAGGCTAGCTGAATGATAGGGTGCATAGGGAGGGGGATTCCTAGCAGGAGAAAGGAGATTGTGTTGCCACTGTATCACTCACTAGTGTAACCCCACCTGGAGTACTGTGTCCCGTTCTGGAGGCCGGACCTCCACAAGGACATTGACAGAGTGAAGGTGGTCCAGCGGAGGGCTACCACAATGGTGCTGGGGTTGCATGAGAAACAATATGAGGAGAAGCTGCAGGAGCTCAACATGTGCTCTCTGGAAGACAGGAGAGTGAGAGGGGACATGATCAAGACCTATAAGTACCTCATGGGAGTAAACAAAGTGATGGAGGGGAATCCCTTTCAGTAGAGGAGCACCAGAACATGGAGGCATGCTATGAAGCTTGAGGGAGAAAAGTTTGAGATGGATGTGAGGAAATACTTTTTCACAGAAAGGGTGGTGGATGCCTGAAACAGCCTTCCAGAAAAGGTAGTGGGGGCGAAGAGAGTGGGGGACTTAAAGCATGCACGGGATAGGCATGTGGGCATAATAGTCAGAAGAAACGGAGGAGGGAAGGACACCTGAGACCAAATGGGGTCCAGGGTGTAGTAATAGGCAATGAAAATAGGGCAGACTCGAAGGCCTACCAGTCTTTTTCTGCCGGCACATTCTACACTTCTGTGTTTCTGTGCCTCTACTCCTGGCTGAAGAAGAACGGCTTTCCACCACTCTCCATTGTGACACATCTCTTAACAGTTACAAACAACAGGGATGAACAAAGGAACTAAAGCTATACTATCACCGCCAAACTAGTAGGAGAGTTAAACAAACATTACTACCCATGTTTAATATAAGCACCCCCAAGTATAGGTGCTTACTAGTCGGTCCTTGCTCCTCCCCTTTCCCCTTTTTTGGCTGTGCGGTTTGTGGTATGCCTACAGGTCAGAGCTATGACTCCCAGTGTGGGTATTTAGGGGAGGTTTTGGCACCTTTTGGGACAGAGGCCAGCAGGATAAGAGTCTATGAGTTCAGGGCTGGGCTGCCCATGCCATCCCGGCCCAGCTGGTATTCTGTTTTTTTTTATATAGAGATTTTTTCCCCCCTTTCCTGTGAGGCTGGCAGGTGGCTCCTTAGAAGGGCTCATTCTCCAATCCCAGCTCTCCCGCATCCGACCCTCCCAGTAGGTCCTCCAAGGGTTGTCCCCTAGTGACAGGGCTGGGAGCCAAGGTCATCAACTTCCCACTCAGAAACCAACATCTGTACTCTGGGGGGCGGTGCAGGTGATGTGAGGTCATCATGGAGTCTGCCATCTCCTATTTTCCATATTCTCTGTCTTCCCCTTGCTGCGGTTGATCGGGCACGTGTGGAGGGACACGCATGCAGAGATCTGCAGGACCCTCCCTATTCTAGCCATTCCCATCTGCACTACCCTCAGGTGTTCACATGGGGCAGCCCTGCAGTGTGTGTGACTGTGTACCTACCCAGGACAGAAGAGGAGAGGTGCAGCTCAATCCAGCTCCTGGCCTTCCTCCTCCCCTTCCAACCCCCGATGAGCCAGGCTTGTTCCTGAACCCGGGTCGCCAGCGTGATGTAAGGTGTGGTATCCAGTGCCTCAGTGCCACCTGGTCATCCTTCCAGGCAGGATTCTTATGCGGGCAGTGTGGCTAAGTCATCTGGGAACCAGTCTGGGGTGTTGGCTGAGAGAGAGAGAGAGATGCAACAGTCCAAGGGACAGGTGATAGTCGAACTCTGCATTCAACATTTCAGCGAGAAAATGGCCTGTAGTATCACATCATAGTGGGCCCCACTGCCATTTTGTGGGAACCATAGTCAGGGGCGGATAGGGAGGGCCTGCAATGTGAACCGTGGCACCATGTGGGTCAGCATGGGGTCTGGATTAGAATTAGGGTGGGATCCTGCTTTTGTGGCAGTGCAGTGGTGGAGAGTCCATGCTGCAGGGTTGGTAGTAGTGGCAGCCTGCTTTCCTCTTTCCAGTGTGGCACTCCAGCAGGTCCAGAGTGGTTGTGGGCCAAAAGGTTTTTTGGGGTTTGGTGCTGGTGCATCTCTGGGATCACCAGGGCCTGTGCTGAGTTGCCTTGGGATGCTCAGAGCCCAGTATGCCTAAAGAATTAAGAGGGTCGGTATGTGAGGGAGATAGCCAATAGATGTGGGGTTTGCAGTTTCTGAGAAAATGTGAGCCTGCATTCATTTTGTGCTGCTGCCATTAATCGGAGGCCTTACACGGCTTTGAGGGACTACTTTTGTTGGATCTGCCCAGATCACTAAGCAAGGTGCCATGGTCTTGTGTCACTGAACCACTTCTACCACAAAGGCCATGCTGTTTGTTCCCTACTGCTCCATGTAGTAGAAGTTTTATTTATGTATTTATAAAGAATAAATATTTTTTCTGTTCGCTGCATTCCTGGTGTGGACATTGTACTGAATTAATGAAATGCTGCTCCAGTCATAAATATCCAGCAGTCTGTGTTGCCAGGCCCCCCTCACCTTTTAAACATCAGGTACCCCAAGACATGGAAGGGGTGTCCACATTAACATCCAGCATTTCATGTAATAAAGAGAGATACAAGGACAAGATGCAACCCCTATGCTCTCAGTATCATTAGGGGGTCAGAGGCAAAGAAAATGTAGTTGTGATTTAATCTTACAGGCGGTTGCAGCGCACCATCTTCTTGATTTTTTTTCCATTGTAAAATTCTGTTTCCTCTTGTATGTTCAAGGGGGTGACTCCAGAGCCAACATTCCTTTTCAGGATCCTCAATGACCCCTTGTGGTGACTGTTTTGTTTGTTTACAAATACAGAGGGTCTGATTTGGTGTTCATATCTATGCCTTGAACGGGTTATTCCACAGAACTAGTTTGGTGCCTATTTTGGGGTTGTTCAAAAAAGAATATAAGACATTTGTGTAGCCAGCTCCACATGCGCCCTCCCCCAGTTTTCCTTTCTTTTGTAATTCAGTGATAAACAGAACTTGGTATCCTTGTTTTAAGAAGAGTGATGATCTTGTCTGTGGTGAACAGGTAGGTAATTAGCTGCATTGTCATGCTTGGTGGTGCATAGGAGTTGAGAGCCTCTGACAGCAACATGTTGTGCTACCTTTGCATACCCTATTGGGCCACTTTTACTGAAGAGATACAGGTAGTGTGCTGTAGAATTACTCTAAAATCCTGCTTGATACTATTTGCACTCAATAGTAGACTGTAAACCACTCCGCAACAGACATAACCATAATGGTAGGGTCTAACGCAGTAATGCATGGAAACCAGCATCACATCAGTGGAGTCTGGTGCAGCATAGCACTGGTGAGTTGGAAGCACTAAGAAGAGCATGGGGAGGGGTACATGCTAACACAATTAGAGATGGGCAAACTATTCCTGGTTCCAGTTAGAATCCAAAATGTTTCTAAATGGTCCTTACCAAACCAGGGTTTTTTTTCAGACATCATGACTTCACCTGTTTGTATATGAATCGCATGCACATTGTATTATAGTTACTAATCCATTTTAAGGTGTTTTTTTTTTTTACCAGAAGTGTTTTAAAGGGCAGGTACTTTTTGTTTCTAAATTCTAGAACCAACTACTTTGGTGCTACTCTTTCCTAACCAGGTCTGCCAGCCTTAGTTGGAATTGGTTTATGGGGAGTCATTAAAGGACTAGCTCTGGCTCTGTCACTGCTTTAGTGACTAAAATGGTAATGATGGCTGACTTGCTTTGGCTCCGTCAGTGCAGAATACCAGATACTAAAATATTGCCTAGACTACTAAAATGGCATTGATGGCTACCTGACTGACCACCCTCAGTCACGATTTCTTAGAGTTTAATTATGTACTGTGGGCAGCAGAACTGAGCAAAAGCTAGAAAAGATCTGCAACTGGAATGATTCTGGAATCCCAATGCACCCAGACTCACAATGCCAGAAGCCAACCCCAACCCCCCAGAACTCAAAGGCAAACAGCAGAACCACCGAAACCCAATCTGAAATACCCAAACTTTCCAAAATCCAACCTGAAATGCTGGAACCACTCCAAGCAGGAACCAGAAAGTTGGAAACATCCATATTGGGGCACAAAACACAGACATTAAACCACCCAGAACATGACCTGCAATGCCACCCCCCTCCAAAAAAACGTGCCACCAGGATGCACAACCAGAACCAAAATGCAGCAGCGTTCCAGTTTGAGTTCTGGGTTGGCACTTACCATATTCTAATGGCATTCTATATGCTATCTGCTATGGGGGTTCTGGCATTCCAGTTTCCGGGGTGTTTCATTTCCAGAACTATTTTAGTTCAGGAAGTATTCCTTTTACAACACGAGTGGCATCAGTGTGCTATTGACTGTGCAGTTTAAACCCAAGCAGAGCAGATTGGCTTACATTTTGCAATCAGAAGTCATTAAACTTGAAACAGAAATGAAGAAAGCATATTTCTTGTGAGTTCTGGATGCTGGTAAAACACATGTGCTGCTGTATCTACTGTCTGCTGACCTCACTTACTTGGTAATCCATTTTCTATCTCTGTCCCTGCAGTAGATTGCTTGTTTGTTGCATTAGTATTAACATTGATCTTTGCTTCCTTTTCCATATGAATTTAAAATAATCCTGCTGATTTTCAAGATTTTACTTCCATCTTGGCATATGAAAGCAAACAGAACCAGCTGTTTTTGAATTATTGTTAACCTGCACAAATTGCAGATGAAACAATGCCCAAGACCAGAGCAGGTGCCGTGTCATTCTGTAATGTGCCCAGTTAGCACATTTGTGTAAACTGTTAATAGAATGGGGCGTTAATCTTCTTTTTGATTCAGTAATGTTTCAGCAGACAGCCTTTTACAAAATAAAAGTAGGAAGTCATTAATCTTGTAATTGTTGTGGCACATTTTCATTTTCCTTGACCGCCAAAGGCAGCCAAATTAGACTTTTAAAAATAGAATATAAAATTCCTGTTGCAAAACTGCAATTAACCTTTAGCAGTGAAGCAGTTAAAGTATCCCCTTCGCACTGCCATCGCCAAAAGAGGAAAAAAATGAGTTGAACTTGAAGAGCAATAAGTGTCCAGTGTTGTACTAAATGGCTATCATAGCTACAGAGTGATTTATTACAAACGGAGCTGCAGGGTACAAATAACCTTCAAATGTTATCAGTGAAGGAGATATCAGAGGAAAATGTATCTCTGTGTCATAGATTTCTCCCTGGACCACCAGCAGCAGATTTGCCAGTCAGCCCTCAAGACACACAATGGAATACGGTGTCAGCAAGCATCCACTGTGAAGAATGTCTTTGTATGTGCTTGCAATATGGGCCGCATGCACTGTGCACGCAGTTACCCTGGATCACAGCACAAACCCGGAATGGCAGCCTGAAAAATAAGGACTGCAAGTCCGAGTAGAAAACAGAAATGACATATCACTATTCCATAATTTCAATGTAGACAGCAAGCTGAAAGATAAAAAGATTGAAGAATGCCTTTGTGGTAGCTGCCAGACAGGCAGCATTTATTGCGCATCACTTGTATTTTATTGTGGGCTTGAAATAGCCATGAAACCACTGAGGCCTCCCAATCTGATTATGAGTTATGATAACAGAGCTGCCATCAGTGGATTTAACCCTAGAAATGTGAGGCCTTTTATTGCTGTAACAGGACTCAACTGTTTGGGAGTCCTGATGGAAGTATTGGCATTTAGTCCCTCTTGTTAACGGAGAACTGCACTGAGCCTAAATGTAATTTTTCCCAGTAGAACATTTTTCAGTACTGGTTGGAATTCTATTACTGTTTCATCTATACTTGCCTATTAGTAACCTCAGTGGTTGTTTGTAATTTACACTCTGGTGTTAAGTGCCATTTTAGAACTGCATGATATAGTTTATGTCCCTCTCAGTCAGTGACTTCTATTGCAGAACAGAGATGCATTGTGCCAACAATGGAAGAGCTGTGCAAAGGACATAAACTACATCACACGGTTCTAAAATGGTACTTACTACCAGCGTGTAAATCAGAAACACCCCCTAGGATAAGAGGAGAGCCTGTAGAAATGGAACAGTCGTAGAACTTGAACCATTATCTAAAAATCTGCTACAAGGAAAATAACTTGCAGGTTTGGTGCAGTTCTCCTCTAAGAAAAATAGCATACTGTAGGTCCCTATAACTTCTTTTGAAAGGTTCTGTAGGGTAGCATAGCTTTTTAAAGAGATTTACTAAAAACTTGGGCACATTTGAAACACTGTGTATGGCTTTCTAAGCTGAACAGGATGTGAACTGTAAAAGATTTGCAGTTTCTGCTGCTTTTTTATGTCTTGTGATTGACATTCAGAGTCAATAAAAGGTCAATGACAGAGGACAGCACTAATGAGGAGACTATGTGTGGTGGTGGTAGTTGCAGGGTGTTCTACACTATTCCTTCAGGGACAGCTTAAGCTTGAAAAGATGGGTAACCCCTTCTCACGTGAGATGATGCTGGCAATATAGCCTAAAGGTTAGAGTAACGAGATGTGAATGAGCTTGGTTCAGCAGACTCACCTGGGTTTGATTCCCCCAACCTCCACTTGCATACTGTGTGACTCTGACCAGCCTAAAGCTCCTGAGTTGCTCCTGAAAGCAGGCAGTTATGCCTAATGGGCCTTACCTGGTTAACAAAGAATAAAAAAAAAAAAAAACAAGACCATCATTTCAGATCTTTCCTCTTGGCATATTTACAGCAGAAACGGTCAGTTATGCTTAATTTTGAGGTGATATTTGCAGTTTGAATGTCTGTTCACTCAGAATGATACTAAGACCACCATTTCTTTCTCTTGTGCCATATAAATGGGCAGACTGGGTGGGCTAAGCAGTCCTTATCTGCTGTCAAAGTCTATGTGTCTATGTCAAAGTTTATGTTTCTAAAGGCTAACCCAAAATGGACTGTGCAATAAGGCACATCCTACCATCACACATCCTGGGTGTCTAACAAGGTGAAAGTTGAAGTCAAGTGATTCACAGATATTAGGGAAGTGCAATAATGATCTGTGTTACTGCATTACCTAGAGTGACATACCGTTACGCTTATAGAATAACTAATGTAGGCTAAGAATGACTGAGTAAGCCATTCTGAAAGTTTTAAAATAAACCATTATTTGGTAGCTGTGTGGTAAAATAAATCCTAATACATGGTTATGTGGCTTAATTTAGTCAATTAAGTTTCACATTCATATTTATATGAACTTGCACTTGCACTGTTTTTCCCAAGTCTGAAGGCCCAAACAACTTTCTTTTTCTCAGTGCAGTAAGCCACTGCGAGGCAATTTGTAACTCCAAATGTAGATGTGAAAAGAAAAGTGCAACTCCCACTGGGACTTGAACCCAGAACCTTAGCATTCTGTGCTATGCTCTAACAATCGGAGCTATAGGAGACTAAGGTAATTAAGCTTTCTGAGTCTTCCCTATGAGGCACATACATTCCTTTCTAGGTGTTGTGTAACCAGCAACATAGGCAAGTGTCCCACTAAGTCTGAAGATAAATTTAATGCTATAAATCACTTACTGGCATGTGTTTCCAGCCAATCAGCACTAGGAATGACAGGATATCTTAGCCTGTGATTACTGTAGTTGCCAACTCATATGCTAATGTTAAAGGGGAGCATTCCATTTCAGAGCATGGACAGCAGTATCACATCTGCTTTTCTCAATCAAAAAGGAATGTAAACCTTATAAAATACTTGTGCCAACTAGAGTGATTATTAATTAGTTTCTATATGCTAAGAGATGTCTTGTATGATATTATGAATCATTTCATCATTCTTAGCAAGTCAGGATTGCTTATTTCCAAACATTCTAGGTACTCTTATAACTATAAGAGGATGCATTATACAAACAGATCTGCAGTTCTGAACTTTTACACCCAGTTGCCTCCCCCCAGCCTGTAGCCCGTATGTAGCACAAGGAACAGCTCCAAGCCATTGCCTCATAGTGATACACTCTTCAAAGGTAGAGAAGTATGTCTCACCACAGGTTGCCAACACAATTTGTTGTACCTTTCTTCATGCTGGGCCCTAAAGAAGATCATGTGTGATGTGGTTTGCTCAGGGAATGGGGTGGGCATTAGGGTTGATAACCCTAAGGAAGACCCCACCACTGATTTGCCAAGTCTCTGGAGACCCACAATACTAATATTTTTTTCCTTTTGCTGGTTGGGGATGGAGTTGTGGAGTAAGGGTTGGAAATCCTAACATCACATTTCCCTACATTTGTGGCATTAAATTACCCTACCTGGTGCATTCACAAAGTTTTTTGCAAAGAATTTCCTTTCTATTTGAGATGTTGGAATTATATCCTCATTCATACAGGTCCCATTGCCGTGTGGCAAGGGAAGACTCCATCCACCAATATAAGTGTAGGACTCTTGTGGGCTCCGCACTTCCGTGTAGCAATGGATGTGAAAAATGGATGGGGCTGTCTGGTGGGTTGTGAAAGCACAGGGCCCTGTGGTCCCTGCACTTTGATGTTGCCATAGATATAGATGCACAGGGTAAAGATATGGTGCACTGACAACCCTGCACCTTTCATTCCCTGGCTGGGGTGGTGTTGCATAAAAGAGCAATCCTCCCACACTCACCCCATCCAGCTGGGTAATTGAGCTCACGCCCAAACTCAGCTCACCAGCACGGGATCAGAAAACATACCCACTGGCCTTAAGACAGACAGTACACAAAAGATTGTAAACAATTACATATATATAGTTTTTTTTTATGTTGACACCAAATGTTCAAGCTACTCATTCTGTGATTTGCCTTATAGATGAGACATATACCATTTATAGTATATTTGCTGAAATGTCATTTCATACCAGAAGTATGAAAACACATCTCTTCCAGGATTTAAGAAATGACATGTATCATGTTTATGAGGTGGTGTAGGAAAGTGGCTATGTTGAAAGTTTTGAGACAAAATATTTAAAACTAGCAAAGTTATGACTGAACATTGCAATACTGCAGTGTTGACTCATAACCTAAGCATTTTACCATACTTGTACATCAAATTTTCAGCATAGTCTTCTTATTACCCACCTCAGGAACCTGGTAGGTGAAAATTTTTGAATCCCCCCAGAAATGTCATTCTGTGCCACCAAAACATTATTCTGCACCACAGGTGCAAAAACACATTTTGATCAGGATTTGAAAAATGACAGCTTGTCACGTGCATGAGGTGGTATGAAAAAATGGCTATGCTGAACATTTGAGGTCAAAATATTTACAATTATCAAAGTTACAAGCCAGGGTAGAAAATGTTCAGTGTGCACTCATAACTTTTCTATTTTTTAATATTTTGACCCCAGATTTTCAACATAACCTTGTTATGACCCCACCTCATGAACAAAAGTGGTGAACATTTTCAAATCCTGCCCAAAAGGTGACTTCACAAAGCAACCACAGAATTGCCTTTTGGGCCTGATTTGCATAATTCCACCACCGTTGGTCATGAGGTGGGGTCCAAAAAAGGCCATGTTACAAATTTGGTGTCAAAATATGTAAAAATGACAAAGTTAAACATTAACGTTTTTGAATCTCTGAGATCGTCTAACTCTACTCCATTCTCAGTCCCACACTGCTCAACAAAATTGGGGCAGCAAGCTTTCTCTCACTTTGCCCCCAAATTTTGGAACTCCCTTCCTCCTAGCTTAAAGAGTTCTGAATCTCACCCCTCCTTCAAGACTGCTCTTTTTTCCCATCTCTATGCACTAGATACCTGTAACTGCACCTAACCTAGCCCTACCCTTTATTCCTGATCTTTCTGCCTTGAAACACTGGACTTCAATGATTGGATTTTCTGCATTGTATGTTATTTGCCTTTACCTTTCATCCCTGTGAGGATGATTTTCTGTGTATGTATAAATCTGTCTTTGCCTGTTCTTCCCATCCCTGTGTGGATGACCACTGCTGTATGCATTGTAACCTGCCTATCCCTGCATGGATGCTTTGCTGAATGTATGCCTGGGCTGTAGGTATCCTACATAGGAGTTTGTCTGTATGACTGTATTTTGTACTCTCCTGGGTCGTGCTTGAAAATAGGCAGGGATCTTTTGCCTAATGCACTTACCCGGTCACCAAAAGCTAATAAATCATAAATAAATTAATCCCACCACTATGCTTACCCCTACCACCTCCGGTGTACAGTTGGAATGCTCTGCCATAGGAGATGGTAGGGGCAAGCACAGTGGTGGGATTCAAAAATGCATGGGACAGGCATATGGGTACCCTAGCTTTAGGAAAGAGAGGCTAAGCTGATAACCAGATAGGGACATCAGCCACCAATACAGGTAGGAAAAGGAGCAGACTTGATGGCCCTTGCGGCCCTTATCTGCCGACAACTTTCTATGTTTCTAAAGTTCAAATACCCATTGAAATATATTGAACCACACTTACCGCAGTTTCCCATATAGCAGTCACCAGTTCCAGCAGCAAGACGTGTCTTCAAATGGAGAGAGGATCTTCACCATGGGGCATGTTTATTCTCTCAGGAGACATTCCTATATATCACTCGACATTCCTAGAGCTAGAACACGCTTTGGGTTATCATCTATGAGCCATGCCCTCCCAGCCCTATGGAACAACCTTCAAAAATCCCTGAAGCTTTCAACTATTATTAAAATGGCAACCTTCAAAACATTACTCAGACAACATGTCAGGGACACTTGCAACTGCCACTCTTAACTTCTGATTAGTTTCCTGACTGCATGTGCTTAGCTTGCCTCATACTGCCCCTGTCCATCCACTCTCTAATAAACCTTAAAAGACTTCTTCCAACTACTCCCCAGTTTTTCCTCCTATTCCTTCCTTTTTCTCTCTTCCTCTCTATCTTAACTACCTCAACTGTTTGGAGTTTCTACCTATGTTCCCTTCCCTTCCTTTGATGCATCCCTTTTACTAATGATTGATCGCACTTTATATCACAGGGAAATGTACATGTTCTCCGATGCACTTGGGCATTATACGCACTGTTTATATATGAATGTATTGCAAATATAAATCATGTAATTGATGTGTATACCAGTTTGTAATGTTGTTATTGCTTATCCTTAAGACTTTGTATTCTCTGTTGTTTTGTATCAGCATTGTTTTCATTGCCCAAGTCCACTTTGTAAATGAGTTTACTGAATGGTGTTTCACTTGGTAAAATAAAGATTGACTAATTGATTGATTAGGTGGGTGAGAGTGCGTAGGGAGTGCATTGTTGGTGGTGGGTGTTGAGTGGGAGGTGAGGGTGAGGGGTCAGATAAGTGAGAGACCATTTTCTTTTTTGCAGGGACAAAAAACAAACCAAAAAAAAAACCCAGTGAGAGATAGTTTTCTTCTTTGCAGGGGACAGTGACATTCCAACAGTGGGGATAAGGATACCCCAGTGTTGGACTACTGTTGGCACTGGGAGTGGGATCCCTGCTGTCATGTACAATATGGGAATGGGGGAAGAACCGGGGGATAAGACAAGTGGTACTGGGGGTGAGCACCCCGGTCTATATATAAACTAATATAAAATAAGGATAGACAGACAGACAGAGAGATAGATAGGTAGATAGATAGACAGACAGATAGGCAGACAGACAGACATACAGATGAACAGAAAGACAGAGAAAGTGAGAGATAGAGACAGGAAGGCAGAACAGAGAATCGGCTGATCACTGCTCTCACTACAGCCTGCAGCACGATTTCAAGTTGTGGCTTCAGAGCTCAAGAAATTCCCACCTTTTTCTTACAGAGAATGTGGGTGAATGACTCCTCTCACAAAGCTGGGCACCCTATATTTGACATGCCTAAAAAAGGTGTTTTTGGCTTCTTTTTGTGAAAAAACAAACAGCAGAATCTAGCTAAATTGGTCCCATTTACCTAGGTTCAGGTGTCTATGTTTTGAAAAAAGAGATCTGTTTTAGGTGTTTTCAACGTTAGTGATTTTAAAAGGACCAAAAAAATGGCAGCCATCAAAACTTGTATTTTTTTGGGGAGCACCAGAGGTAAATCAAGAAAATAAGCACTTGCGAAAGTTTTTTTTTTTTTTACCAGTCGAACTTGAATGTTAAATCAAAAATTGTTATAACTTTAAAACAGTGTAATATTTTTCCACCAAACCTTTGAAAGGCACACCCTTGGCACAGGACCCTTCAAACCTGAACATTTTATGAAAAAAATTCCACAACATCTAGGCTATTGGTTGGAGCAAAAAATATGCAGTTATAAGTATATACATTTTTTTCATTTTTTGGCACTCCATATCTTGAAAATCATACAAGATGCCATCATAAAACTTTTAATGTCTTGAGACTCTGCCACTCTGACTGTGTATGCCAAATGTTGTTCTGTTTTGTCAAATGATGCCAAAGTTATTAAGGTGAAAAAATTAGAGTTTAACACTGAACAGGCAACTCAATCCTAACTATAGGGGTGCTACCATGCCCCTAAAATATATATATAGTGGAGACTATTGTGATACCCTATTTATCTTCACTAAAGCAGTTTGACCTCAGATAACCTCCTGAGTGGTGTAAGGCACAAGTGAGGTACCCAAGGTTAAACTGATCGATAAACAGGGCATTACACTAGTTCTCATTGCATATTTAATTTATGCAATAGGGAGGGGTCACGCTAGTGGAGCTTAATTTGATTTTACTTTACTATTTTTTAATATGAATTGCAGTGGATTTGTGGTGCTTTACTGTGTATGATGCTGAATGCAGAGGTTGCTAGGGGTTGTCAAGGATGCCATCATCACAATGGCCATTGCGACAGTCAGATGTGACATTCCATTTTTTGGATGAGACAATAAACTGAGGTCCCATCAGCCTGTTCTGGTGGCAGTTCAGGTGGATGTTAAAGATTCCATGGCACTTCTCGAAAAGAGTAGGGGAATTCCACCAGTGCCCTGGCCCAAAAGTTGCCCCCATTCAGTAAAAATACCATCAACAGCTTAATCTGGTTCAAGGTCAGTTGGCATTCATCTGTATCCCCTTCCCCGGATTGTGCCTGAAAATAGGCAGAATTTGTCTAGTGCACTTACCCAGTCAACAAAACCTAAATAAATAAATAAATGTCACATATGACTGGCTGAGTGAGTGGGATTCAGAAATATTTTGATCAAGATGGTGGGTGCCTTTCTCGAGTGGGAGCTGGGTGGCAGCAGTACTCTATTAGCTGTTGTAACCAATCATGTGATGCTAGCATAGTGTTTTGGAATAATAAAGAAGCAGCTCAGGAAAAAAATCTAAATGGTCAAGATGCTGAAAACAAAAGAAACAGAAGAAAAGTAACCTGTGCTTCATAGGAAATGACAAGTTGCCAGTACCTTGCTGAATGACTGAGTCTGTAAACTTTCTTAAAGTATCTGCCATTAATCACAAAGGCGGAAGCATTAGCAGAGTTTCCTAAGAGGTTAATGGAAGCTACATTTTCATACTGTCTTTTACTCTACATAGAGCGACAGCGACACTTGAAATAAATTAAGTAACGTTGCATAGGATCTCGGCACAGGCAAAGTGTTTTTATTTTCTGAAAAAATAGAGTATAACTGGTGCCATCCTTTTTGAGTCTGTTAACATAATACATCACTTAAGGTTCCTGCCACTGTTCTTAAGTTTTATCTTTACTTGTTTGCTCTTCTCCCTATCTTTCTATCTCCATTTCATAATCACAAAGCTGTTAATATCCCTTGTTTTTCTCTTCCATAATCTGCCTTTCTTCTCCCTTTTACAGCCTGCTGTGTTTTCCTCTTTATACTTTCTCACTGTTTCCCTCTCCTCTTCTCCTACTTCCCCTCCTCCTCAATTCCATCTCTCATCCACTCCCCCTGGCATCCCTTGTGTCAAATTTTACCTGCTCCTTGGCTTCATCTATAAACTTTTTGGTGCCTTCTGTCCTAGCTCCCTTCCTATTCTTCCGCTCTCTCTCTCCTCCTCTCTTTCTCCTCCTCCTCCAAGCAACCTAATTGTATGATAAAACTCATTGTCTGCTTACTACTTTTGTTATCAGGTGACATTGAGATTAATCCTGGTCCCAGTACACCTCCACCTTTGCAACTTCCCAAAGGGTTGAGGGTGGCTCATTTAAACATCCGCAGCCTTCTCCCAAAAATTGACCAGTTATCACCTATCATGCTTAATCTTTGACTGGATATTCTAGCTATATCTGAATCTTGGCTCTCCTCTAAGGTCCTGATTTCAGCTATAACTATTCCTGGCTACACCCTAGTCAGGCAAGATTGCTCTAAAAGGGGCAGTGGGGTTGCAGTTTATATATCTACCATGCTCCAGTGTTCAACTGTCCTCACTGTCTCCTCCCCCTCTTCCCATGAATTGATCCTTCTTAAACTCTCCCTTCCCTTCTCTATGCCCATTTTTAGTGCTGGTGTCTATTGCTGACTTGTTGTATCCTCTGCTTCAGTAACTAAGCATCTTTCCTCTATCTGCTCTAACTCCTTGAGTGGTGAGTTACTTATACTGTACTTGGTGACTTTAATTTAAATTGGATTGCCACTGCTGCCAATAAATTTTATCAAAATGTAAAGTCACTAAGCTGACCCAATTAATTTATGAACCCACCCATTTAAATTTCAGAACCTTAAACCACTTTTTGATTAACTGGGTCCTCACCTCTCACTCCCACTATGTAGTTGATACAGGTATCTTTCCTATTGTACTCAGCGATCATCATGTGGTTTAATGTGTGTATAAGCTACACCATTCTGAAGCTCCCCTTAAATTCATTTACCTCAGATCTTTTAAGTCACTTGACTTGGCCTATGTCCTTGCTGATCTTAGATCAATTGATAGGTCCCCCATCTCTTCAGCCTGTAATATAAATGATGCCCTTCATTACTTTCAGTCTAAATTATTGGCTGCATGGGGTAGTCATTAACCCCTCCATAGAACATAGTGCAGGGATCACATCTTCCCTGGTTATCAGCTGAGGTATTTTCTTGTCTCCTTTCCAGAGACCTTTCCTGGTGCACTTTTAAAATCACTGGCTCCCAATCTCCATTGGCCTACTACAGAAGCCTTTGACACAGGAAATTGGAGTATTTTGGTTCCACGCTCCAAAACAACATAAATAACCCCTCCAATATTTGGAAGGTTATCCACTCCCTTTTCTCTCCTCAGACCCAGTCTCCCCCTTCCACTCTAAAAATTGGTGACTCCCTTATCTCTGACACCTCTGCTGTTGCTAAGCCTTTTAATTCCTACTTTATAACCTGTGCCCATTTTCTTATCCCTTCCTCTGCCACCCCTTCCCCCTTCCTGCCTTCTTCTCCTCCTTCATTTTCTTTCTCTCCTATCAGTCCTGCTGTCTCCCTACATGCCATGCTTTCCCTAAATCCACAAAAGGAATGTAGTCCTGATGGTTTTGACCCTAAACTTCTCCTTCACTAGATGCCTGCTGTTGCTCTTCCCATTACCTTACTTCTAAATCTCTCATTCTAGTCTGCTATTATTCTTGACATCTGGAAGCAGGCTATTGTCATACCTATCCACAATGGTGGTGATCCCACTTTTCTTGGTAATTTCTGTCCACTCTTTCCTTCCTACCTTGGCTAAGTTACAGAAACACATTGTTCTATCTCAATTTACTTCCTTTCTTGACAACTCCTTTTTCACACCCTTTCAGTCTGGCTTTAGGAAATCCCACTCCACAGCTACCTCTCTCTTTCAGCTCACTAATTCTGTACTTACAGGCATGGATAAAGAACTGATGACTTCTGCCATTTTTGTTGATCTTGCTAAAGCTTTTGACACTGGTGCATCCCCTCCTACTGGACAAACTTAAAGCTGAGGGCCTTTCTGACTCTTCAGTCAGTTTTTTTTTCTTACCTTAAAGAAAGGTCTCAAGCTGTCTGGATAGGAAAATTCATTTCACATCCTCTTCCCATTAGATCCGGTGTCCCTCAAGGGACTGTCCTGGGTCCTATTCTCTTTTCAATATTCCTTAATGACCTACCCTCTGTTTGTTCCTTTGCACCCATACATACAGTATGTATGATGATGACACAGTTCTTGTAACATTGGGCTCCTTTCCCCATGACATTACCTCCTGACTACAGTTGGAGTTTGACAGCATTCAGCATTGGTTCAAGGATAACTGACCGTCTCTTAATGCCAGAAAAAAAAAACAGTCTATGACTTTTGGTACCCATCAGAAGCTTTCCAAACTTACCTCTCCCCCCTTTTAATACCCTTGATGGTGCTAAAATTGATGATGTCACCTCCTTTAAGTACCTTGGGGTCTGCCTTGATTGCCATCTTGATTTCTCTGATCATATTGATGCAATTCACCACAAGCTTCACCCTAAGCTTGGCACTTTGGACAGGAATAAAGTGAGTATACTGCTTCCTGCCCGCAGAGATATCATACTAAAAATTATTTTTCCAATTTTTGACTATGGTGACTTAGTCTACAGTAGTGCCCCAAAATCCTCCCTTTCCAGACTGGACCCCCTCTTTCACTCTTTCTGCCACTTTGCTTTAGATTGCCCTCTCGTACTCACCTCTGCTTTCATTACTTTGCTATTTCTCTCCCTTCTCTTGATGCTACTGTAAGTGCCTCTCCCATTGTGTCCCTATTTTATCCAAATTCTGGTTTTGCACCCTTCAATCCTATCTTATAACCTTTCTTTCCCCTCCTACTTCTTCCTCCTACTCTCTCCGCAACTTTACTTTCCATTCTTTCACTATTCCTTCTAGAAAATCTGTTGTTGGTCAATCTGCTTTCTCTTACCACTTTCCTAAACTCTGGTCCTCCCTTCCCCTTTCTGTTCATTCTGGTTCTTCTCCTTCCTCCCTAAAGACTCTTCCTTCTGACTTTTTGTCATCCTGCCTACAACTGCCTTTGACCCTTCCTCTTTCTTTCTGTTTATTTTACAGTGTGTTTTAATTCTAGATGTCTTCATTTACTATTCTCTGCTTGCAGTATTTATGATTTCATTTGTAATTATGATATTATTGTATGTTACTTTGTTTTCATTTATAGTTAGGTATTTCCCTCTCCCCAGGGCACTTCTGGAAATCAGCTGATTTCAGCACAATATGTTTTTCCTGGTTAAACTTTTTAAGTAAGTAAATAAATAAATAAATACATAGTTTGGTTTGTCTGTGCTTTGTCTTAGCCATGGCTGGATGTTGTACTTGTTACACTTTCTTTGGGTTAATACTGTATGGTGTCGGAGTCAGCTCCATAATACAACAGCTGACACTGAACAATCCGTATCAAAATGTTAACTTTTTTAAAATTATTCTGTCCATTAACATGGCGAGGATAAGGGAGCAAGTGGCATGTGCTAGAGCAAGTGGCACTGTCGTATGTGTGAATAAGCACAACTGCAGTTCAGGAGGTAAACTACAAAGAAAGAGGTGGTATTTTTAATTTTGGGGAGGCTGGGAGAGTGAAGACAATGGAATCCATACATGAGATGAGTGAGTCTGAATATCCTGTTAGTAGATGGTATTGTGCTGTATATTAGTTTTGATGGGGAAGGAAAACAGCCTATAGTTTGTGAGCTTGAAGGAGGGAAGTAGTGCTGGCATGTGGGTGTAGTGACACAGCAACTTTTGTAATAATTGCAACTGTTTAGATAAATATGAAATAAAGTATGGGAAAGTGGGTGATACAAGAATTTAATGCACATCCAAGGTGTGGGATGTTATATGAACTCCAAGGACAAAGCCCTCAGGGTTTACTAAAGCATCCCACACCAAAGGTGTGCATTAAATTCGAATGTCACACAGTTCCCCATTTTTTGTTTTATATAATAAGTGGCCAGCAATTTCTTTCAGCCTGTCTATCTGTGTCACAGACATACACACAAAACACACACACACACACACACACGCACACAGTTTGCCTCTGCCTGGTGTTTTTTGCTTAAAATTGTTTATTTATTTATTTTTGAAGCTTAGATTTTCTATTCAGTGATCACGCTCACCTTCAGCTGTGCGGAGTCAGCTGCAGCTCCACTCCGTTCTAGCTGGTGAGCAGCAGGATCAATGAGATAGAGTTTTCCTTTTTTAATTTGACAGTAGGATATTTTTTTTTATTTGTTTAACCAGGAGTAGCACACTAAGCTGAAAACTTTTTTACAGGTGTGACCTGGGAGCACAGGGAAGTTAAGTGACTTGCTCAGGGTCACACAGTATGCAAGTGGAAGCTGTGGGATTCAAACCCAGGTCTGGTCTGCTGGATGTCACCAGATTTACAGCTCAGAGCCTTAAACCACTGCACTATACTGCCTCTCCACTGTGCTATACTGCCTCTGTATACTGAATTTAGCAGATGCTTTATTAAAAAAAATGATGACCATGATAGGACTGTTGCTCTGGTGGCTCCTCGCTGCCACTTCTGGGGATATGAAGCTACTGTGATTGTGGAAATATTCAGCTTGCCCAGAAGGAGATGGAGAGTCAATGAGGGAGTGCCTGCTTCTGAGTGGCAGAGCGCATGCTCACTGTAATAACCCATGGGTTATTATGACAAATATCAACTGGCTCAGCCCTAAGAAAAAATTGCTGGAGAGTTATTATATACTGTATGTAAAATATCTATCTATCTATCTATCTATCTATCTATCTATCTATCTATCTATCTACAGTATTTATCCATCTGCAACTCTTACAATGCACTTTAATAACTTGATTGATGTGTCTGATGTTATTGTTGTATTGTTTGCTATTGTAATGTTATTGTTTTATTATATTGTGTATTGTCTTATATTTGAATATGTGTAACTATATGTATTTTACTTGACCTGGAACTTCATTGAAAATGAGCTCGCTCAATTGAATGTATTCGATTATTCTTATGAATAAAAAATTATTTACTACTACTTTACTACTGCTACATCTGTCTGTCTGTCTGTCTATCTCTCTATCTATCTATCTATCTATCTATCTATCTATCTATTTATCTATCTATCGATCTATCTATGATATACTAGAGCAGGAATGCCAGTATAAAGTTGGCCAAGAGGTTCTATGTTAAATCCCTAACTTTGCACCTTAATAGCTTTAGCAGCATTTGACACAATTAGCTGAAATTGTGCATGTTTTATCTAATTGGCGTGGTCTAAATATGTAGAATGTTTTGCAATGCCAACTTTTGTGGTTTTTGAGATCCATGTATGTCATTGTCCTGTAGATGTCTAATTTTTTCTTCACTGTATTTAACATAGGTTTTTGGTTCTGCTTTCATGGACAGCCTACATCAAATTGATTTTTTTCCCTAAAACATTCAGGGTAGAAACATGCTGAACATTGGTAGTGCATCAGGAATGTTTCATGAAAGAAAAAAAAATGGTTCCACACTTATAAGGATTTCAATTTTTTCTCAGTGGGGTTTTCCGGATAACATTCTGATACAACATGAAAAATTTCATGTCACAGATCATTTTTATTTTCTCACCACTTGCTTCTCACAGCATGAAGAAAATGTTTGCATGGTGATGGTCACCATCTTGCTTTTTCCCCAAACTAAAAAAGCATGGAAATACATAAAAAACAAACATTTAAACCTAACTATACAGAACCCATTTAGCTGTATTCCGGTGTGTTTTAAAAATGTTCAGAAATACATTTTCTGGGCACCCCAAAATTGGGTGCCCAGCTTAGCGTGAGGAGCCATTCTTTGTATAAGAACAGCAGGATTTTCTTCAACGATGAAGCCACAGCTGGGGTCATGCTGCCAGCTTCAGTTAAAGCAGTGAACTGGTGATCATCTTTTCTCCCTGACTTTGTCTCTCTCTCTCTCTCTCACTCTCTGTCCCTGTAAATCTGTCTTTCTCTTGTCTGTCTGTCCGTCTGTCCGTCTATCTATTTTACAATTTTTCTTAACTAAGGGGTCAGGAAAGCAGCTGTGGCTTAAACATGAATGATTTTGTGTTTCCATGTTTAATAAACATTATTTACATAACATTATGTTTGTCCTGTTGTCATTTATTTCATATTCCATGCCTGTTATGTTTACTGGCTATAAAACTGATCCTCAAAATTCCATTAATGCTCGAGTCTGTAAGATGGGATGTGCCATCTTCTGATGACATCTCTGTTTGTGCATTCCATATGCTTGTGGCTCAGTATAAACATGCTGAATGAGTTTTCACATCCTAGCCTGTTTCACATACAATTTATACAAAGGCTATAGTTTGTGTGAAACAACCTTTGCTTCTGTTTGCAAATAGCTATTTCGCCCTTTAAGGTAATAGAAAATAAAATTTAAATTTTTGATTCTCTGACTAAATCGATGTCCATCTAAGTGATGCAATTACACTGAATGTGAATTGTGGTACTGGTTCTATTTAAGAAATGAATCAGTTGTATGATCATTTTTATTTACTGCAATGAATGTATATTCATCTGTGTATTTTGTTTATGATACCAGTAAAAATGGAAATATGGAAAGCTGAGTTTTCTTTTTATTCATCACTAGTTAGCACAGTTATACAATTACATATGGATCTGCAAAACATAGGTTAGAGTCTCATATTGTCTGTTTATTTATACATCTATAGGTAGCATTGTGTTTTATTCAACTGACTTCTTTACTTATGCACAGAAATTATATGCCTCGATCAGAATCCTTACTGATTAGTAACAGGATATAGTTACTGTACTATTGATTGCATTTGTTTTCATGTGATCTCTGGCAGCAATGTTCAGGGTTGCCCTCTTTTTCAATAAATGCTAGAAAGCAGTCTTAGAATCTTGGTGAACAACATAAAACTCATGATATCTGTTTTAGAAACATATAGAGTGTTGAATAAATATGTGGCAGGCAGTCTAGAATGGAGCCTAAACATGATAAGATACACATTTGCATGGATTCTGGAGCTCATCCTATGTTATATTCAATTGTGTTATATAAACTGTACAGTATTTCTTGTATTACTAGGACCTCCAACCCCTTCTCCAACCCAAAGTCATAGTCTTATCAGTTATCCTTTATAATGATATTATCCATTCAGTAGTGGTGTTTGTGATCCTGTTCCTTCGGGGGTGTGTGTGTGTGTGTGTGTTATGGTTGTAGGTGGGTTATATCGATCATAATACAACATTGTTCTCATTGTGTCTTGGGTACTTCTCTTTTCATTGCAAATAATATTTTTATGTAAGTGCTTAATCATCGTGTTTATACTATATGCACAGGAACTACTACGAATCATTGTTGTAAGAGAGCATTGCAAGGTAATCTGGGACATCTGTATTTACCTTCAACATTTTATACATTTGAGCAATACAGCTGGTACCAACATAACAATGAGGTACTCCTATTACAGTACATTTGCTTTTCTCTAATGAATTATATGGCCATCCACCAATAACCCTTCTTCCCTCACACACAAAAATCTCACTGTCATTGGAATAAATAATTGAAACTCTGCTCAGCAAGGTATATCACAGTGCTACAGAACATAGCCATACAAAAGTTTTTTTTTAAAGATCATCAACATGTTACCTAATAAAATAAAAGCAGCATGACTAAAAGATCAGTTTTCTGTTGCTCCACATGCAGGGACCATCCAAATTCATGGTGAATCAAGCACAAACAGACACTGACAAGAAGTATCAATTCATTGTTACACATTACCACAGAGATAAAACTGTAAAACAATAAACACCAGCCATAAATAAACAAAAAAACAAACTATACATTAAAAAATGATCAGAGAAACAAAATGGTTATACAGTAAGTCAGGGACATTACAGTCACAAAAGAAAAGTATTCACATCTGTGAAGAACTTTACTGTTGGACACTTGCAACACGCATCAGAACAAAAAAATGTATCGGGATGATTGGGCTCGAGAGTTCTTTCAAATTTGCAGTATATAAAAAAGAATTGATAAACACATTTAGTTAGACACACAGGGCTAGATATTCAAAGGTGATGCACCTGGCACAACTGAGTTGCACCAGTGTAACCCCAGAAATGTGCCCCGGGGCAATATTCAAAATGGGAAATTGTGCAGCGCAATTCCTCATGTGTCGGGGCACAAAGATAATGTATGCGGCACATCTCTGAGGACATGCCCATGCATATGTAGTGCATCCCGATATTCAGCCCAGGATGTGTGGTGCATATGCTGGCACAACCCTGAGATATGCCGCATACCAGTGTATAAGTTTGAGCCTACAAAATACTGCTCAAATGGTGGCCACCTACAGGTGAGCTGCCGTAATGCAAGGCACATCACAGCAGCTGCCAGCCGTGGGTGGCCTCCCCATACTCCACTGTGCACAAGCACCCTACAATGTCCCTGGTAGTCTAGTGATATCCCCCTCCCTTCCCATAGCCCAATTGCCAAGAAATACCTGTATAATAATACTCTGGTAGTCTAGTGGCACCCCCCAATGATCCTGTAGCTGCCATTGCCAAAAAATATTTTTAATAATTCCCTGATAGTCTAGTGGAATCTCCCACCCTTCCCATAGCTGTGATCACCTGTAGAACCATCAACAATACATCCCTGGTGGTCCAGTGGCATCCCCACCCCCACCCACACAGGACCCCCTGCCCACCCCCATCATTGGTGGGCAGCAGCAAACCCGCCCACATGCCTCCATGGCTGCCTGCCAAATGATAGCTTACAGTACCAGCTGCAAGCCCATTTGTCCACACTGGGGGGAGCTGGGTGGGCAGGGGGTTCTCTGTGGGTGGGGAGTGCCACTGGACCACCAGGGATGTATTACTGATTGTTTTACAGGTGATCACAGCTATGGGAGGGGTGGGGGTTCCACTAGACTACCAGGGAATTATTAAAAATATTTTTCAGCAATTGCAGCTAGGGGAGTGTTGGGGGTGCCACTAGACTACCAAGGTATTATTATGCATGCATTCCTCTGTGATCAGTCTATGGGGAGGGAGGGGGTACCACTAGACTACCAAGGAATTATTATACAGTTATTTCTTAGCAATCAGACTACGGGGAGGGAGGGGGTACCACTAGACTACCAGGGACATATGAACCTGGTGTTTTATGGGGATCAGGTCTACGGGAGGGGTGGGGGACCACTAGACTACCAGGGACATAGGAACCTGGTATTTTATGGGGCTTGGGGCTACAGGAGGGGTGGGGGGACCACTAGACTACTAGGGAATTATATCAATGTTGTTTAACAGAGATCGTGGCTACGGGGCAGGTAGGGGTTGCCACAAGACCTCCTCTGGCAGCATTGCATGCTGTGCAGGGTGCCATGTGCATTTCGTTGGCCTGCCCTGCACAATGCATGCAAATGGGGCCATAATGACATGCAAATGTTCCCATTTGTGCCTTGCATGTATTATGGCATCATTTGCATACTGCTGGCTGAATATCAGGATTTTATGCACAGCATAACTCTGTTGCATTGGTGCAGTTCCCAGTCCTGGTATTCAGCCCTGTCGGGGGTGCACCAGCACATCATATTTGCCAGTGCACATTACCTGATATATTCAGAGGAGATGTGCCATGGCTCATCTCTTTTAAATATATCCCTTAGTTGCACCAGCACAACTCAGTTGCACTGCACCACCACATGCACCATTGCCAGGCACAATTCTGAATATCGGGGCCACAGAGTTAAGATGTAAGGCTATTTAACAAAAAAGGGCAGTGATATGAAAATCTTTGGTGGTAACGAAAATCAGTTCAGTGATCAACTAGAAAGATAGAAGTACTTTACTCCTGTATCAGCCATTACAGAAAACTCATTGATTTACACAGAATAAAAAACTGGCTAGCTTTTCACATACAATGACACATATAAAAAGCACTTATGATATTGCTAGAAACCACAAAATACATTAGATCACAGACAAATTGTATATTTTTTTCCTGTCCTCTTTAAGTGGACTTGGGTGCTCGCCCTCAGTACTGCTTCTTTCTCCCCTTCCTTTCTAGGTCTCGCACCCCTCCCTCCTGATGTTTATGTGTTTAATATATAACATAAGCAGACCGGGGGTGCCCCCCACCAGTACCACTTCTTTTGATCCTCTCCCCACCAGGCCACCTGTCCCCCATTCTAATTATGTATATGGAGGCACTGAGGTGCCCACCCCAGTTCAACTGAACAGTAGTCTGACACTGGGGTCCCCAATCCCCAGTGCCAAATCCCCTGAAATAAAGAAAACCATCCCTCTTTGTTTTGTTTGTTTTTAACCTGTGAAAAAGAAAATGGTCCCTCACTGATTTTATCCTCCCCATGCACACCCCTACCCATCCCACTCTGACCTTCCACTCAGCACCCACCACCCCACACCCCCCACACACCCTTATTCACCTGAACATGTCCCATGATGTTGATCCACTCTGTGATCAAAGGCATGTTTTACTGCTGGAACTGGCTACTTGGATATGATAAAATAAGGTCTGGTTTAATGTATTTCTGTAGGGTTTGAACTTTAATTCATAATATCAGTTTTATAGATTTTTAACCAAAATTTTCAACATGGCCTTTTTGCCACACCACCTCATGACCAAAGGCAGTGAAATTATGCAAATCTGGCCCAAAAGGTGATTTTGTACCTGCACCCATGTTGCAAAATCACCTTTCAGGTGGGATTTAAAAATGTTCACCACCCTTGTTCATGAGGAGAGGTCATGAGAAGTTCATGTTGAAAATTTGGGGTCAAAAAACATAAAAATGAAAAAGTAAAGAGTGTATATTGAAATTGTTATATTCTCGTTTGTAACTTTGGTAATTTTTATGCAGTTAATTTGTTTTTATTTAGTTTGCAACATATAGGGAAACACAACATTACAAGGCAATGCAATCACATAACAAGGGAGCATGAACATACATTATATCACTTTGTACTAATGTGGAGCCTTTGAAAAAGAGTCCCTGGCTCAAAGGGTTGTAATTCCTAGTCCTCAGTAAATAAAAAAATAAAAATAAAAAAAAACTAGGAAATTTGTAGATATTACATATCCATAAAGACATTAAGGTACAGAGCAAGATGTACAGGTACTGTGAATTAAAGTGACTTGAGCGACATATTCAGGGCTGAGACCCCAAAGAGGAGGCATGCAAATAACGCATTATTAAGGTACATAAACATCACATTCAAATCCAGTAAAGTCATAAGTCTCAATCTACCGGTTGACAGGGTCATTTTACTACAGAACAGTCCCCTCAGGGGTTCAGGGTGGATGTAATAGATCTTTGGATCGGTTGTTAAGCAAAGGAGGAGAGGGGCCTAGAGTGAATTGAAAATACGGGGCCCATATTTTGTGAAAGTTCTTTATGTTATACATAAAGATATGGCACAGCCTTGAGTTGGAGGATAGTGTGACCAAAGCTGCTTCCCATTCCTTAAAGGATGGCATTTTCTTTGTTCTCCACTTGCGGAGCAGAAAACATTTAGCTTCTATGGAGGCTAACATGAACCACATTCTCTTGGGGAGTGAAAGCTTTGAAATGGGGGCTGTGATCCCAAGTAGGACCAGTGTAGGTGATTAGAGAACCAGCGTCAGGAGGATTTTGGAGCAGTGGTCCAAAATGCTTGTTCAGTACTTTTGTATCGGGGGCAGGACCACATGATATGTAACAGATCTGCTGCTGGAGCACTACATTTCAGTAGAGATCATGTGACTAAAGGCCCATTGTTCTAAGCTGAGATGTGGTCCAGTACCAGTAGTGCATGATCTTATTTTGGATAAGCAAGCTGCGTCAGTTGAGGCAAGCATGATGAACAAACTTCCATGCTTGGGACCAGGCCTCTTCAGAAAGAGATACTTGTAATGTCTTTTCCCACTTACTTTTGGGTTGTAGCAATGGATCTGGGATGGAATCCCATAATGACCTGTAAATAAAGCCTGCTAGGCCTGATTTAACTTTGAGCCATTCCTGGATTGGCACTTTAGGTAGGCACATTTCTGAGTGTCTGGTGCAGGTAGAACAGTCACACTTCTGCCTCTCCCTCAGAGTATATAAACTTTGTAACTATTAATATATCTCCAAAAATCCAACTTAGGGATCTTGAATCTATTCATTAAGGCTTAAAAAGACTCTGCTGTGCTAGCTTGAAGGGATACAGAGGTTGCTCAGGAAGTGTACCTATCTTTCTCTCCAGGTAAGCCAGTTAATGGGGTGAGGATCAATATTACAAGAGGGATTGTTCCATAAGGGGTGAAGGGCCCCAACCCAGTACAGTGTTCAGCTATCCCTCCCAACCTTCCTCTAAGCCTCATGGGCAGCAGCTATGATACATCATTTGTGAAAAATCTTGAGCAAAACATGGCCCAAGTGAACCAATTGATGGGCACCGCACAACAGTTCAGTTTCAATTTCTATCCAAGCCAGAGACTGTGCCTCCGCATGGCTGAACCATTTGCAAGTTTTGGCTGTGAGAAACGTGTAGTAGTAGTAGTACAAAAAGTGGGGGAGACCCCAGCCTCCTCTTGGCCAGTGAGCACGCATTTTAACCTGACTGTAGTTGGGGGGGGACCTTCCCATAAAAAGCTGCCAATAAGGCTATCTATTTTTTGGAACCACACATTCTTAATAATGATGGAAAGGTGGGCAAGGATTTGGAAGATCTGTGGAGCTGCAACCATTTTTATAGCATTGACATTCCCTACCAGGGAAAGTTTTAAATGCTTCCACGCCATCAGTTCATTCTGTAATATATCTGTTAGGGGCTGTAGCTTGGTAGCTACCAAACGCATGATGTCAGGGGTAATATGAACTTCGAGATATTTGATGGATTTGGGAGCCCAAGCCAACCTGAAAGTAGACACCAGCTCACGAGTTGTGCTAGGGTTAAGGGGTAGAATCTCTGACTTGTAGAAGTTGATCTATAGACCCAAGAGGACAATAAATGAGTTTAGGATGTTAAGTATGACTGAGATGGCCTGCGTGACATCCTCAGAAAAGACTTGGTAGTCATCTGCATATAACTTTGTTTGGAATTCTTTGGGTCTGAGACTAATTCCTTTCATGCCTGGGTGTTGTCTAATCATGGTGGCTAGTGGTTCTAGGGCTATGACAAAGAGGAGGAGCGACAATGGACAGCATTGGCTTGTCCCTCTAAAAAGAGGGAATGGGTTCAAGAGAGTGTTGTTAGTGAGGACACGCACCATGGGGTTGTTCTAGAGTGTCTGGACCCATTTTACAAATCAGGGGCCAAAACTGAAGAGTCTAAGGATGGCTGGTGAGTAGTCCCATTCAACCGAATCAAATGCTTTTTTGAAGTCAATCGATTGCTGCTGCAGGAGTGGGAAGATCTGCAGACACCTGGAGCAGGGAGACCAGGGCCTTTAAATGGTCCAAGCTTACTCTACCTTTAATGAAACCTACCTGAGACGGGTGAATAACATCTGGAAGGATACTTTCCAGCTAGAAGGCAAGTATTTTTGCAATGAATTTTGCATCCAACTTAATTAGGGAAATGGAGTGAAAACTTGAGGGGAGGGAGGGGGGTCCTTATACTCTTTCTGTAGGATGGTGATAATTGCTTCTTTCAAAGTACCAGGAAAAGGTATACTGGCATGGGATTCTTGAACCATGCTCAGCAGTGGTTGGGTCACTTTTTCACAGATTATTTGATAAAAGTCTATCTGCAGATCACTGCTACCTGGAGCCTTGTGAGGGGTCTCAGCTTTGATGTTCCTGGATACCTCCTGTGCAGTAATAGGAGCATCCAGAGTTTCTTTTTGGATGTGCGATACTTTAGGTAAATTTAGATGTTGCATGAAATTTGTAAAGCTTGGTTTGCTGAATTGTGATTGGGATCGAAACAGGGACTGGTAAAAGGTTTTCATGATTTTGTTAATGGCCTTAGGAGAGGTCTGCAAATGGCCAGAGCAATCCTTGAGATATGATATGAACCTGTCTGCCTGCCGTTCACGGAGTCAAAAGTATAATAATCTTCCTGCTTCCTCCTCCTGTGCCCAATATTTGTGTTTGGTTCTGGAGATCTGAAGTTCGGCCGATCGCATGGCTAGTAAGTTCAATTGAATTTGGATGGAGGTTAACTCTGTTATTAGATTTTTGTCTCTTAAGTTCTGGGGATTTCTTTCATAAATGTCTTCCTTAACCTTAAGTAGGATTTCTAGTCTATGAAATTCCTTGTCATGAGCACATCTTTTGTGAGTGGCATAACTGATTATTTTTCCCTGCAGGGTAGCCTTAAAGGCTTCCCAAATCATGGAAGAGGTGGTAGATGATCCTGGAGGATTGTCTTGAAAATACAAAGCAGTTCCAGCTTTGAGCCAATCCTAGAATTCCTTGTCCTGAATAAGTAGGGGGTCTATTCTCCATGTCTTGAATTTTTCAGGGGCGGGATTTAGGGTGAATGTCAAGGTTACTGGGGCATGGTCAGCGATATACAGGGGCTCAATAGAGATGGAAGGCACTGCTGATGTAACCCCAGGGGAGGTCAGAAGTCTAAACTGCTGGCCATGTGGTACAGGTCAGAAACATAAGTGTAATCTCTGCCAGACTGGTTCAGCAACTTCCAGATGTCAGACAGTTGATGTAACAAGACCAGATCTCTTAAGGCACGGAGGGCTCTGGTGTGGGGTTCTGATCTGCAGTTTAACTGGTTGAGGTAGCAATCCATCACCAGGTTAAAATCCCATCCAAGAATCATATAAAGGTTATCAAATGACAGGTTGATGAGGATCTTGGAAAGCTTATTGAAAAAAGCCAGCTCATCCGCGTTGGAAGCATATAGGTTGCCCAGAATTATAGGGCCCCTGGGAGTTTTTAGTTTAACAACAATCCATCTGCCATTTGGATTACTGGCATGGGTTGTGGGGCTCCACTTTATACATTTTTATGAATCAGGATAGACACCCCATGTTTTGCAGTCCCTGAGGAACTGTGAGCTTCCAAACCCACCCACGCTCTGTTTAATTTGTGGGCCTCCTTGTGGTCAAGCTTCATTTCCTGAAGAAAGGCCATTTGTGTGTTCACTTTCCTCAGACAGGCCAGCACTTTTTCCGTTTTATGGGATAATTGAGTCCCCCCACATTGGTTCACCCATGACGGTGCATGGTCAACTACCGTGACATCCTTTAGGGAGCCAGCATTATGCCGCATGGAACAAGGGTGATAGAAAACAGCTTGAAGACAGAGCATGTCACTGATGTGTGTGGTGTTTCAGCAGGGAGCTTTGCTTCATGCGGGGTTGTGCCCCACTGTCCACCCACTTAAAAATACATAATCACCTCCACTCCAGTATGCCTGGGGTGGAGGCAACAAAGTTGACAGAACCCTAAAGTCCTGGGTGCCCAGATCCTTTGCACCCTAATGACGGTGCCCAGATGATGGTGCCCTAATCATGGCACCCTAACTACAGGATACCCTCACATTCCATGTTATGAATGTGATAGGGTTAGCCCTGGTGAGGATATAAAAATATCTATAACTTATGGGTGGTGGGAACCAACAATTAGTAGGGCACAGGGTGGGCATGCCGTGACTGTTCTACCTATTGTGAAATTGTACCTCATAATAGCCAGTGAAATCCAAACAGTACTAGAGAACAATATTTATTCATTTATTTAGTTTTTGTTGACCGGGTAAGTGCACCAGACAAATTCTGCCTATTTTCAGGCACGACCCAGTGGAGGGGGATACAGATGAATGCCAACTGACGTTGAACCAGATTAAGCTGTTGGTGGTATTTTTAGTGAATGGGGGGAAATTTGGCCAGCGCACCGGGGAAATTCCCCTACTCTTTTCGAGAAGTGTCATGGGATCTTTAATGTCCACCTGAACTACCACTGGAACAGGCAGATGGGACCTCAGTTTAACATCTCATCCGAAAGATAGCACCTCAGGAGTGCAGCACTCCCCTCATGCTGCACTGCAATGTCAGTATTGGGATTTTAACTCAAGTGCCTTGTGTGGGGCTAGAACCCACAGCCTTCTGATCTCCCAGCCTCAGGGGCAAGTGTGCTACCTGCTGAGCCACTGACACTGACAATTATATAGGAGATGTAGGGCATTACACTGTTTTAGAGACTGCAGTTTCAAAAACTCCATATTAATTATCACATACCAATATGGTAACAGTTCAAACAAGTAATGTAAACCTTTATCATAAACCAGTAGCATATTATGTAACATGAAACACTAATTGGCTAAAAGATAGAAACAGTGTGGGAAAATTGTTGAACAAAAACAGTGAGCACAAACCTCCTTGAATATAGTTTGTGTCCTATAATAGATTGAACCAAGCAATAAGAGTAAGGGCAACACCTTAGGATCAAGAGGTGAATTCTAAAACCCCCAATGATCCTGGTGTCCCTTACTGGGGAAGTGTATTCAACATCTGTGGATCAAAACACCACAGGGGGCTACATAATTTAACAATGGGCAAGAAGACAAGTACAGAAGAATAGTACCCGAGGGAGAGTGGGAGGTGGGGGGAATCTTTCACTGAAAAATACAACTGAAACTATGTTAGGACCAGCTAAGTGCATCCCTGCTACAACCCGACTGCTGCAAGTGATTACATACCAGAGCTAATATGCTCCTGGGATGTAGGTCAAAGAGGACTGGCTGCCGCTATGTATTCATAAAACCAGTAGGGTCTGGCTCAGTTGTTTGAACAGCATACATATCCACAGAAATAGCTCTCTGTGCCATGTTTATTACTGTACATCCTCACAAGGGGAAGACTAAAATCAGATAAAATTATACAGAATGTTAGAGCTTCATGGACTACCCTCATGATTCATTTATAATCAGCCATAGCGCTGTGGGCATGAGTGTGCAGTACAGGACTAAGCTGGGGGGGGGGGAGCCTCTGAACATAGGCTGCCCTAACATATTGCGCCCACTGAGAACTGAATCAACTGGTGGGCTGATATCCCATATGTCCCCGATAGCCCAAGGATCACTAATTATCTTGGACTAATAAGAGTCCTGGAAGTTGAGCATTTTTAAGGCAAGGGGGACAGTGGCAACAGTCAGAAAAAGAATTTTAGAGCCTGTAATCCCACTAGGAAATGCTGAGTTCTCGGCTCATTATGTATAGGGTAAGCCCAGTGCACCAGAACAGCACTACGGCTGTGGCTGTTTTTGCACTGCCAGTATAGGCTTTACATCTAGGAGGTAGAGTATGCTTAGAGAGCGCATCTGAGAATTCCCTCGGTGAAGCCCATGACAGGGCAAGGTGACAGCTTCTTTCAGAATGGATTAGGGATTGGCACACCAGAGAGATCTGCAAGGGACGTGTTTGAACTTATTTAGTGCTCCTTTTGGCTGCAGTTCTGAGGTGTATGGTGCCATTACACTTGCTCTGCATTTCACCTGGAAGGAACAGTACAAGCCTGCAATGGAGTGCCCAGCTGGGTAAAAGAATTCCATGCACCTCTCAACAATTCCAGTAGGGAACACTAAGCACTGTAAAGAAAGATAACAGTAATACAGTATCTCTACAAGGCTTTCAGAAAGTCTAAACCAACCTGGGAGTTTACACAAAACTATCTATAACAGACTGTTTGTTACCTAACCGAACAGTACAATCTAAACTCAAGGGAATGGGCTAGGACATCGTAATTACCCCCAGTCCAACCATTTTGTACAGATAGGTGGTTACCTGCAAAGTTACCTAAGCTTACCTGCCTATACACTTATTTAACATTTTAACAGGCAGTCCATTGTTGGTCTCGATGATCAAAGCAGCATGAGGTCTGCTGATTTCTTGCTCTGTGGAGGCTGTTAATCAGTGAGAAAAGCACCAGCACCCCCCCTCCCCTTGCTCTGAGATGCACTCTGCCCATTCAGTACAGATTGGAGACCAGTCTGTTGCGAAATGTTGGGGCATGGCTGTCAAATTGTTGGAAGGCTGCCTATTCACTGGAAAGGGAAGGGAAGTGGGTGTCAGATCTCTTAGTGGTGCATATCTGTTGGTTGTTTTAACTGGAGTGCTGAAAGTGGAGTCACTACTAGCATCTGACAACACAAAAACTATTTGATGGCTTCTTCATCAGCTCCTGGGAGGGAGGGCTTTTGTTGCAATAGAATATATTTTTTTCTTTCTTTGCCTCTCCCAATTAACCTGCTGCCAGTTATCTGCTGGATCAGTTTCCCCATTAATAGTAGTGGCATGAGAGGGAGATGGTGGTGAAGGCTATGGCACGTCCATGGGTAAGGCCTCCAGGCAATGTGGTTCAGATGGTTTCTGTAAAGGGGCTGCATTTTCAAAGTTAGCTGACAGTAAGTACAGTTCTTTCTCCCTCAGCATTTGAAACATTGTAAATACACCATTCACTTGGATTCGGAGTATTGCTGGGTATTACAGAGAAGTTGGGATATTGAGTTGTAGAATCTCTGTCTTACCCCAGCATATGCTCTGCAGCTTCTTGAAAGATCTTGAGAAAAATCCTGGAATAACTGTACTGGGTGCCCTTCCCACTGCAGCAGCCCTCTCTTTCGTGCCAACCACAGCACTGCTTCTTTGACTAGATGCCAAACCAGCTTGCAGAGGATGGGGTGAGGTTTATCCCCTTCCCCCCAGTTTTGGTCTGTGTGCAAGAGAGCGATGGGCTCAGTCAAAATTGGGAGGTGGGCAATTATGAGCCTGCAGAATAGCTGGTAGTGCAGCACACAGGAAGGACACCATATCATGGCCTTCCATGCCCTGCTGGATGCCCACTATGCGAAGGTTCTTCCGATGGGCTCCTTTCTCTAAATCATCCACCTTGTCTCTTAAATACTCCAGTTGTTTGTGGTGGTCTCTAAATGCTGTCTAATGGTAGTCAGTGAGATCTTGCTGCAATTTTAGAGTCTTCCAAGGCAGAGACCCATGATGCCAGAGCAGAGAGATCGGCGTTCGTTTGATTGGTTGTAGCTTTTAGTTCCTTGGTGTCCTGGAGGATTTGAATAAGCATTAGGGTGATATTTGCCAGGTCCAGAGTGAAATCCTTTTCAGTGGAACCCGGTTTAGAACAGATGAGAGTATAAGCCATGAGCTTTGTTGTCCCGTGAGGTGCTGTCGGGTGCACAGTGTATAGTAGATACGGTTGAGGTAGAAACTTGGTCTGGGATTTTTTTCATTCTAGTACTGGCAGTCTTGAATTAAAACCCACAATATTGATGTCTTTCAGTGGCACAAGATGCAGGCTTCTTGATCATGTGTAAAGATAAATGATTTTCCAGCATCGGCTGACGGATGGCACTCAGTTCTCCCCCGGTGGGTCTTCCTCAGCACATTAAGCTGCCACCATGTTTGACAGCAAGCTCTGCCTCCTGTAACTTTGGTAATTTTAAATATTTTGACACCAAATTTTCAGCAAAGCCATTTCTGCACACCACCTCATAAACATAACAGTTTGCATTTTTTCAAATCCTGGCCAAACCGTGTTTTCACACCTGTGGTGCAGAATGACATTTCAATGGAGATTTGAAATGTTTTACCCACCTTGTTTATGAGATGGGGTAATAAGAAGGTTATGTTGACAATTTGATGTACAAATATGGTAAAATGCCCAGGTCATGACTGAACATTGCAATATACCGGATCTACTATGATTTCCTGACAGTCAGTTCCCTGACACCCTGAATCCTGACACCACTTGCCCAAAACCCATTTGCCTGACATTAAGATTTTGCTTATGTTGGGGTTTCTTTCATGTTTCGGGGGTCTTCGCCCCTGCACCCCCCCCCATATGTTTGATATTTAACTCTTCCATGAGCAAAATCTAAATCTTGGGCAAACAGGTTTTGGGCAAGTGGTGTCGGGATTCAGTGTGCTGGGAAACTGACTGTCAGGATATCGCAATACTCCCAATATATCAACATTCGCTCATACCTTCTTTAATTTTCAATATTTTCACTCCAAAATTTCAATATAGCCATTTTTCCACACCACCTCATAAATGTGACAGGTGGCATTCTTTTTAAATCCTGGATGAGATGGGTTTCCGCACTTGTGCAAAAATGATGTTTTAGACAATATAATATAAATACCACATGTCATGTTTATAAGGGGAATCATAAAATGACTATCCTGAAAAGTTGTGGTCCAAATAAAAAAAAAAAAATATTATTATTATGAAACTTTGTATGTAGTGTCAGTCTTCACCCCAGCGGGTATGCTTTGTGATCATGTGCTAGTTAGCTGACCTCAGTGATCCAGCTACATGGGGTGTGTGGTGGTGGGATGGCACTGATATGCAACACCCCCCCCAGCCAGGGAATGAAAGCTGCAGGGTAACCTGTATGAGCTCAGGTACTATAGAGTGAAAACAACCCTTCTTTTGTCATAGGGTCCTACACCTCTGCACCCATGTGTGGCAGAGTGCTCTGTGCATTGGCTGACAGATGGACTCTTTACCCTGTGCAACTCATTCTGTGGCCACATGGAAGCACAGGGAGCACAGCACCCTGTACTTTCATAGCCCATCAGACAGCCCCATGAATTTTTAACATCCGTCTCTGCGTGGAAGTGCACAGCTCAGAAGGGCCCAGCACTTCAACAGGTGGATAGACTCTTCCCTTGCTGCAGGACCCAAAGGGCCCTGCACATCTGCATCTGCTCACACAGCTCCAAAAAAGGGCGTGCGTGAATGAGAATATGATTCCATTATCTCAAAAAGAAAGGAAATTCTTTTCAATAAAACTTTGTTAATGCACCAGTTAGGGTTCAAGTTAATGTCACAAAAGTAGGGAAATGTGGCATTAGGGTTTCCAACCCTTACTCCTCATTCCAACCCCCAAGCAGTGAAAGGAAAGATGTTAAGGTTTTGGGTCTCTGGAGCCTTGGTGAATCAGTGGTGGGGTCTTCCTTGGGATTGTTTACCCTACTGCCCACCCAATTCACTGAGCAAACAACATCAGACATGATGTATTTCCTTCATGCAGGGCCCACATGGCCCTGCATGAAGAAGCTACAACAGACTGTGTTGGCAACATGTGGCAAAATATAGTTATCTGCCTTTGATGAGTGTATCACTATGAGACAATGGCTTGGAGCTGTACATTGTGCTTTGGACAGGAGGCTACAGGCTTGGGGGTGGGTGAGCATTAGGGTTGCAACCCGAAGGAAGACCCCACAAGTGATTCATCAAGACTCCAGAGACCCATAACCCACTGATTTTTCCTTTTGCTGCTTGGGTGGTGGTGGTGGTGGTGGGGGTAGTTAGGATTGGAAACTCTAATACCACATTTCCCTACTTTTGTGGTGTTAACTTGAACTCTAACTAGTGCAAACCAATTTTCTACTGCAAAACATAAAATTCTAAGGTGCAATCAAATTTCATACTGAGAAATCAATTTTCTGCTGCAAAACTAAAAATCATGCTGCACGATAAAAAATCATGGCGCACAATAACAGTTTATGTTGAGAAATCAATTTTCTGCTGCAAACTAAAAATTATGCTGGACTATCAAAATGTGTTTCTAGTAGACTTTTTTTTAATCGCATTAAAAAAACAGTTTTGCAAGTCAAATTCAGTTTCACACCATCTTAACGGTGCAACACAGAAAAGTGAGTCACGATTAAAACAACAGAAAAGATGTTAACATGACCAGTAGAAATGCATAAAAGATATTTATAATCAAGATTGACAGAAACAAGTCTCAAAATCTGAACCAGCATGTTCTAATGAGATGGATTAATTTTTTTATTATGGCTACTGTAATAAAAGTTTGAATTAGTAGTTTGTTAGTGAGGTGAGAAACAAAATGGCGGTTGTCACGAAACAAGAAAAGAACTTGTGTCATGAGCACAACATCTCATGAAATCAAAAATGGCCCTGCAACACCAAATTTTTGATGTTGTATCAGAACATTATCCCAAAACCCTACTGAATATGCTCAGAACAAAAAAAAACACAAAACTTTAAATCTTTAGAACTCTGGAACTGTTTAATATGTCTTCACAAAACCTTCTAAAGACATTACTTTGTCACAGCATGTTTCTACCTTGAAAGTTTTGAGAACAAATTTCATTCTGTGTAGGCTGTAGGCAACAGCAAAAAAAAATCCCATAGGAAAAAAATTAGACGCCAATAGGAAAATATACAGATCACAGAAACTGCACAAGTTGTTGTCACAAAACTTCCCAAAGATCCAGATCTTGCTTACTAGACAACACATGCAAAATTTCAGCTAATTTCGTCGAACACTGCCACAGATATTGTAAAGTTAGGGGTTTAATATTGAACACCCTACTCCACCCTAACTATAGGGACACTACTGCGCCCCTGTAAGATATATAATCTAGATACACTGTAGATACACACATACACAAAATCACATATACCCCATATAGAAATACAAAATCATACGTACCCCATAATGCCATGCATCATGAGATATATATGCAAATCACCATGGAAATTTAGGCTGGTTCTGCTTTAAGCAGGAATGCATGGTACCAAAGGGCCTCTCACACAGTCTTGAAAGGCTGACAGACACGTGTTTCATCCTGCACAGGATTCATCAGGGATTCTTGTCTGTATCTCACCCCAGGGGAAAATGAACCAGTCTTAATGTGATCTTATGGGTTTGGGGCATGGTGGGCCTAAAATAAGAAAGCAAGACAAAAACACAGAGACAGAGGTTACTCAACAAGGCACTGGCCTAGAAACTTTGGTAATGATTAGTTCAGAGGTTTAAAGAGCAGGTTCATACTTTCTTAGGTCTCACCCACCCAAAAAAAAACAACATATATAGCTTACATGGCCCCAAGCTGTCCGCAGTACAAATTTTCATTTATTTTTGCCATGTTTAAAAAATCCAGAAGATCACATTTTGCTCCATAGAGCCAAAAGCCAAAACAGTGCCACTTCCGTATCGCTGCAACACGTCCCCACGCTCTCACATTTTGTGATGTCAGTAAATGAATAGTGTGGAGGTGCGCTTCATAGAGTAACATAAGGCTGGTTTTTAAATGCATCTTATTACAATTTAGAGCTCAGATTATAACAAATCAAGGCCATTACTTGACTAACAGGGTCCTTGTTAGTCGAGCAGTGGCCTTGACTTGTTATAATCGGAACTCTAAATTGTAATAAAATGCATTTAAAAAAAGTTCCTATGCTACCCTATGGAGCACGCCCCCATGCACTCCATTTACTGACATCACAAAATGTGAGAGTGCAGGGGCGTGTTGCAGCAATACGGAAGAAGCATCATTTTGGCTTTCAGCTTCACTGAACAAATATGATCTTCGGAATTTTTTAAACATAGCAAAAATAAATGGAATTTTCTACTGCAGACAACTTGGGGCCAAGAAAACTTTCATATATGTTTGGGGGGGGGTGAGAAGTAGGAACCTGCTCTTTAAAAGTTCTAGAAGGTTAAAACGAGGCAGAAGTATCTTTTTGAAGGCTTTTGTTTTGCTCACCTGTAGCTCAAAAGCATCTGGTAGTTCAAACCTTAAAGAGGGACTCTGGCCAAAAATACTACAGTGCAGAATTAGAAAAAACATACCCCCAGTAAACCTCATGTGAAAAATTAAGTTTCTATGTTACTTCATTTAAAAGGTATGAGCTATTTTGTAATCTTGACTTCACTACCTGTTCAAAAAAGCCAGTTTCAGTGAAAAGCTGCTGATGATGTCATTTCCTGAACTCACAGTCTAGTCCTCCCCATCAGAAAGCTTATAGGACCTGTTTCTTTAAAGTTTAAAGATTATTCTGTAATGGTTTTTACAAGTAAAACAGGCAGCATGATTTTAAAAACATTGCTATAAAATCTATGTGTTCCAGGTTTTGTAACAAAGTTGACAAATGTTTATTTTTTAATGCTCTTTTGGTGTGGTTCATTTATCCAGAGTTGCAGGATGCTGAGTCAGCATGCCCCCAGGCTGCTGATACCTGATATGGGGTGTTACTCTACAGTGCCTGTTAGGAAGTCGTATTGTTACAAGTGTTGTAATGTTGGTAACTTCATTGCTGTTTGTCAGTGTCTGCTTCACAATATGTTTTAATAGGGGCCTTATATGTGTTAATTCATATTAGGGGTGAAAGTGTTAATCCTGGTAAAGCAATCATTTCAATGTGGAGTACAACACAGATGAGCCTGAATGTAGGTCAAGTAACAGCCTGCCAGGGAGAAAACAGAAAATGAGCTCTGCTCAACTGAGTATCCCATTCATTCATACTTTGATGATGAATAAAGTAGTGACTGATTGATTGATTGATTGATTGATTGAACACTGAGCTGGCTACTGCATAGAAACAAGTAGTACGGATTCAAAATAGCATTACCTCTCCCACCCCAATTTACAGGGTGATGGAATAATTATTTTAAAGTTCCATCTTGAGAAATTACCTCCATTGAATGACATGTGTGAATGATCACAGGCTTTCACCACATAAGAGATATCCAGTCTGCAAATCACACAGCACTGTGCTATGACTCAGCATCCAGCAACCCTTGACAAAAGAACTACAACATAAAAGCACCAAAAACAAACAAATAGTACAAAACCTGAAACACACTTATTTTTTAAAGCAGTGTTTATTGAGTCTTACTGACTGTTTTACTGGTGAAAACCATTGCACAATGATCTTTAAACTTTGGAGAAACAGGTCCTATAAGCTTGCTGACAGGGAGGACTAGACTGTGAGTTCAGGAGATGACATCAGCAGCAACTTTTCACTGAACATGGCTTTTTTTGAACAGGCAGTGATTTTAGGCATGTAAATGATTTGTAACTTTTAAACAAAGTAACTTAGAGATCTCATTTTTGGCATGAGGCGATTGAGGCTATGTTGCTCCATATTCTGAATTTATTGATGCCAGTAATTTTGACCATAGTCCCTCTTTAAACTTTCTGGTTTGTTACTGTTTGACCCGTGGAGGTGCCTTTATCATAGGGTTTTACAGAAAAATGTTTCCTTTCTAAATTAGTAGTAAATTGAAATCCTATTCTATCATGTGCACAGAATGTTTTTGTTTCCCTATATACTGTTTATAAGGTGTTTTTCAAATTTTCTATTCTCATGACTCAGTGTCTTTGCATTAGCCATTTTCATAACTCTTACTGGTCATTACAATGCCTCACACTGTCTGTAGCTTGTTGCAGTGGGTACCTAACCTTACCACTAGTATTCTTCCATCCAGATTGTTGAATAATATACCAGTGGAGTCTGCCAAACCCTGCCAGAGGTTCTCTTCACCCAAGCTGCTATTGAAACACTAGCAGTAGGTGTCAGACCCTGCTACCAGTCCCCCCACCCTCCTAGTCACTTGAGCTGTTTGTAAGACACGTGCAGCAGGTGCTGAACCCTGCCACCGGTCCTCCTCTCTCTTTTGCTCATCTAAGGTTTAACAAGAACAGGCAAACTCTAGCAGCCCACCCCCACATGGTAGAGACAACAGAATGATGTTGCCAAGGTCACCTGGACCAGGGAAAAGCGGAGAAGCAAAGAAATCGGGGACACATGTTAAAGTTAACAGGAAAGGGAGGAAACTGCAGAGGACCAAAACCAAGAGTAGAGGGAGGACAGGCAGTAATACTTGGAAGGCCATGGTGACAAATGCCCATAGCCTTGGAAATAAAATCCCAGACATGGAGGCTATGATAGTTGAAGCAGACCTGGACATAGTAGCAATAATTGAAACTTGGTACACTGCCAATCATGGGTGGGAAGTAAATATACCAGGTTATACTTTGTTTAGGTGGGATAGGAGAGGCAAAAAAGGGGGAAGACTTGCCATATATGTCAAGGAGGGTATAAAGGCTACACAGATACATGGTAGGCAGGGGGAGGACGAGGCACTGTGGGTCACCCTTGAACTAGGAAATGGCACAGCAATATGCACAGGGGTGATATACAGGCCTCCAGGTCAGGGAGAAGAAGTGGACAGGGACCTTGAGGATGAAATACATGAACTGACAATGAAAGGTGAGATTCTTCTGATGGGGCATTTCAATATGTCAGACGTGGATTGGACCACCCAGGTAGCTGCTTCAGCCAGAAGCAGAGGCATCCTGGATTCTCTATAGGGGGCAGGACTCAGTCAGCTGCTGCTTGATTCCACCAGAGACAGGGCAATTCTTGATCTAGTAATGACCAACAGGGAAAGAATCACTGATGTTCAGGTGGAGGGGCAACTAGGATCCAGTGATCACCACATAGTGTGGTTCAGGATACTGACAGGGATTCAGTCAAGTCACACTAGGGTGAAAGTTTTAGATGCAGACTCAGCTGAAATGGGGAGAGTTATCAAAAGTGCCCTGGAGAATAGTGAGATGGGGGCTGTGTGGAAGAGTAGTGGGAGAACCTAAAAGGGGCCATAGTGGAAGTAACAAACAAATGCATTAGATTGGTATCAAAAGGCAAGAGAAGGAAAAGGCCACTATTGTTCTCAGAAAAGGTAGCAGAAAAGGTAAGGTCAAAAAGGGCAGGGTTCCAGAAATATAAGGAGACCCAAAGAGAGGAGGATAAAGAGGTGCACCAAGAGTGTCTAAAGGAAGCAGGGAGGGCGGTGAGGAGAACAAAGGCACAGACTGAGGAAAGTTTAGTGCAGACAGTAAAGAAAAGGGACAAGACATTCTACAGTTACATCAGCAAAAAGAGGAAAATGGGGGGATTGTAAGAGTTAAAGGGGAGGAAGGGGAGTGTAAGGAGGGAGACATGGATAAGGCAGAAATACTGAATAAATACTTCTGTTCAGTATTCACAGAAGAGGGGGAGGGACAGGGACCACAGCCGAGCATCAGATGCCAGTGGGGGAAAGAGGTGGACAACAGTCCATTCATGGGGGAGACAGTCCTGCAGGAACTCACTAAATTTAAAGTGGACAAAGCAATAGCACCAGATGGCATACACCCAAGGATACTATGGGAGCTGTGAAGAGAGCCAGCAGAACCTCTGGCAGCATTGTTCACCAAGTTACTTAACACAGGAGTGGTGCCAGAGGACTGGAGGAGGACACATGTCATCCTTTTACACAAATCAGGCAGAAGGGATGAGGTGAGCAACTATAGGCAGATCAGCCTCTTCTCGGTAGAGGGGAAGATCATGGAGACACTACTTAAGGAAAGGATAACGGGACATCTAGAAGCTATTGGTGCCCAGGACCTAGGCAACATGGGTTCACAGTGGGTAGGTCATGTCAGACAAATCTCATAGACTTCTTCGACTGGGTGACAAAGGAAGTAAATCAGGGGGCACGGTGGACATAGCCTACCTCAATTTCAGCAAAGCCTTTAACACAATCCCACATAGGAGGCTGGTTAACAAGATGGGTAGTCTAGGCATGGAAAACAAGGTAGTAAACTGGGTTATGAACTGGCTAATGGACAGGAGACAGAGGGTGGTGGTAAATGGAGTACAATCTGGGGAGAGGAGGGTGACCAGCGGAGTACCTCAGGGATCAGTTCTTGGACCAGTTCTGTTCAATGTCTTCATCAGTGACATTGCAGAAGGGCTGGAAGGAAAGGTATGCCTGTTTGCAGATGACACAATGATCTGTAACAGGGTCGATACTCCTGAAGGGGTGGAGAAAATGAGGAGGGACATGGGGAAGCTTGCGAAATGGTCTGCAGAATGACAATTGAGGTTTAATTTAAAAAAAAAGGCAAAATTAAGCACCTGGGACACAGTAACACTGGGGAATGCAACAGGATTGGGGGGAGTTGCTGACAGTCACCAAAGAGGAAAGAGACCTGGAGGTTACTATTTTAGATGACCTGAACATGTCAAAGCAGAGCACAAAGGCAGCAGAGAGGGTCAGTGGCATGCTGGGGTGCATAGCAAGTGGTATCACCAGCAGAAGGCATGAGGTAGTGTTGCTTTTATATGAAACCCTGGTCAAACCTCACATGGAGTACTGTGTGAAGTTCTGGAGGCGGCACCTTCAAAAGGACATTAACAGGCTGGAGGCGGTCCAGAGAAGGGTGACTAAGATGGTACAGGGCTTTCACCACAAGACTTATGAGGAGAGATTAAGGGACCTTAATATGTACTCGCTGGAGGAGAGGAGGGAGAGAGGGGACATGATGGAAACATTCCAGTACCTCAGGGGCATAAACAGGGTGTGAGGGGATTTTCTAATAGAGGAGGAGTACAAGAACTAGGGGGTATGGCATGAAGTGGGAAGGTGGCAGGTTAAGAGGGAATGTGAGGAAGTTTTTCTTCCTGGAGAGGGTGGTGGACGCGTGGAATGATCTGCCACAGGAGGTGGTGGGAGTGAGCACTGTGGTTGAATTTAAACTTGCCTGGGACATGCATAGGGGAACCACAGAGGTTAAGTGGGGGGAGGGTCAAAAGCTGTAATCAAGTACAGGACTTATGGGAGACTGGATGGATCTAGCAGTCCTTATCTGCTGACAATTTCTATGTTTCTATATTTCATTAAGACACTGGTGGTGAGTGCCCAGCCTTGCCCCCCAGTCCTACCATCCTCACATCTGAGCTCCCAATAAGACACAGACTGCAGGTTCTCAGTCCCTTCACTGGTCCCCCATCCCTCTCACTCACCTGAACTCTTAGTAAGACACTAGCGGTGGATGCAAACCCCCTACTGCCAGTACCTTCTTCCCACTAGCCTGCCTGATATTTGCAGATACACCAGTGGAAGGTGCCCAAATCTGTCACTGGTAAACCCCCCAACCACCTACCATGTAACAAAAAACCCTCACATACCCTTTTACACCCATACCACCTTCCTCCACCACACCAGAGCCCTCATTGTGATTCTCAGTGTCCCATATCATGATTCCTCAATGTCCCATAATGTGCTCTACCCACAAATAATAAAAAGAAATGACCTAAGCCCTGAAATGCCATGCTGCATATACATGTGGACTTAGTTTATTTTCCTGTTTGTTTGTTTTTTAGGTCATAACTTGCAATTTTGACCCATTTTGGCCATACATTTTCAGGGCGGCAAGTCACTACCTCATCTTGTTACCAGATGAGTGGTAAGTGGTAAATCAAACCCAAAATGTGTCTTGAGGTTGACCTAAAACCTTTGGGGTTACATTTGCAAGCTGCTGCTATGCACATGACCATAAGGTGGGGTAGTAACTTGGTCACCCTAAAAATTGTGTCCCAAAATGTTCAAAAATAGCCATGTTATAACCAAAAGAAAAACAAACAAAACTGGAAAGAACAGTAAGTTAGGTCCACATGAGTGTAGAGTATACGTATTTTGGGACATATGTTTTTTCCAGTTTATTTTTCATTTTGCCATAACTTGCCCATTTCGCCCATTTCGCCCGTTTTGGCCCCACATCGCCTTGGTGGGCAATTTGCCACCACACCTTATTACCATATAGGGAGCACCTTATAAATGTGAACCAAAATGTGTTTTGGTGGGTCAACACCCTGAAAACATTTTGTGTCATACTTAAAAGGTGCAACTTATGTGGTCATGAGGTGGAAGGACAACTTGGGCTCAAAATGGCCAGAAATGGCAAAGTTATGGAAAACAAAAAAGTCCTTACACGTGCTGGGCAACAAAATTGGGGGTGATGGCTGCTTCAGGTCACTTGTGGCCTGGTGCTCTGCATGTCACTACATGACTACTTCATGAATAGCCTGAAGGGCCACTTGCGAAGCAAGTTACAAGTCTAGTGCAGAGCTTGTCATCCTGCATCTGCTTCTTGAAAGGTAGTTACAACTGATCTGCTTCATGCAGGGTTGCAAGCAAAAAGATACTATGGCCATCAGTCTTAAAAAGGACAGGACATTCATTACAAAATATAGAATAATACATGGGGTGGTGTGTTTAACGATGCTACATAAACCCCGTGAGAGAAGCCTGAGGGTGTGAGTAAAATTTGAGTTTTACACACCACCCCATGTTTTATTCTATATAATTGCTAAGAGTATTTTTTTCACCACAGCAATTATGTAAAATAGAAACACATCGCTGTGCAGCCACAGTCGGGTTCAAACGCAGTCCTCAGTCGGGCTCAAGTGGCTTTTGTAATGTTTCTTTCTTTTTTTTTTGTAAAGCAGTTCCTCCCAAGAAGTGTACTTTAAAGAGCTAAGTTGTTTTTTTAAATATTTACTGATGTCGTAATCTAAGTGTCCTGCATGTCGTAGGGAAGATAGTGGCTGGCGCATGCATGGAGTAAGAGAAACCCAGTGTGTGTTTGCCATTCTAACCAGCTGGTTATAACAATGAATTATAACAGGGTTTTCTTATGGGGAAAAATGCTCACCAGTTATTATAATTGCATTGTATACTAGTTAGGAATATCAAATCAACAAAAAAAGGGAAATGTGACATTAAGTTTTTTTATTTTTATCCCAAACTCCACCAAACCCGATGCGCTATCCCCTTGAACTTCACCAAATTTAATATCAGAGCACAATCAAGCTCTGAAGAACAAGTTTAACATCATAAAAAAATAATACTAGGAATACAGTTAGTCCCTATGATGAACACTGCATTTGTTGCCGATGAGGGCCACTTGCAAAGTCCGCTACAGTTCTAGTGCAGTTTGTGTGACCATACAGGGTTCCATGTCAATACAGCGAAAATATTTCAGCGAATGCAAGTTCAGCGAGTTTTTAATAGTGAAGCCCATTTCAGCGATCGGGAAATTCAACAAATGTCTATTCAGCACTCATCTTTAAATGTGCTATTGCGAATTAAGGGCCACTCCTTGCAAGTAATCCTACTGTGACCGTGTGCTGTACTTCTGTACAACTACAAACATGTGGTCAGTCGAATCACGACTTCAGACATTGGGGCAGTTACAAGTGCTATCCGAAGTGCACTTACAATAGGATAGTAAAGTGATATGGACTATAGTACAGGTGGGGCTTCGCCTCTGCACTTCATTTCTAAATAACATCCTCCGAGGCACACCTGGACCTCAGAGGTAGGCTATTACCCATTGTCGCTGAAACTGTTCCTATGCTGTAATGCAGCAATCGCTATTATTACAGTCGCTATAATAGCATCGCTGTGATTAACTCACTGAAATTGCAGTGCTAAAATGATATGCTACCACCACGCAGCTGCTTGTTGTGTGAGTGCCCCATAGGACCCAAATCTGCAGTACGTCTGCTGCACTTTGTTTGACCATGCAGCACAGTTTTTGTGATCATGCAACTGTTGTACGAGTGGCCCACAGAGCCATCCATGAAGTAGTGCACTGTATGTTTTGTGCGCTTTTCGTGACCATGCTGCTGCTTTCTAAATGAGCCACAGTGCCACTTTCAAAGTCCGCTATCAGTCTTGTGCACTATGTTTAACCATGCAGCATTGTGGGGAATGGCCCATATACTGTATACTGTAGTACTGTCTGGGGAAAATAAGAGCCTATACAAGAGAAAAAAGGCAGATTTCCTGCTCCTGGTCCAAAGGTGCCAAACAAAACAAAAGAAGAGGTGTGCACAAGCGAGTGTGTGACTGAAGGCATGAAAAATGTTACGTGCATCAATTACAGTCCTGAAGAATATGGCTTCCCAGTCACTGCTCAGTCAGGATTCAAGAGGTTTGTTGCTCCAGATAAAAAATCCTTTATTGATGAATATTAAAACACAGATAGCACCATCAGCAAAGCTTAAATAGATGCCCCTCCCAAGAAGTTAGGAGGGGTGTCTATTTCAGCTTTGCTGATAGTGCTATCTATTCTCCCAGTAAACGTCATGAGTGGGATGGCCTGGGCAGCCCTTCATCCCACTTAAGCAGCCGCCTCCTTTATCAGAAGTACATTTATTTCTATGGGAGACTGTGTCTAACAATAGCCCCCTGGATTATTGTGACTGTGTCTAACATTAGTGCCCTGGATTACTGCGTCCTCCACAGTACTGTTCATTTCATTTTATTTATTTCATTTAGTTTTTACCTTATAGTGTACTACTGTACCCGGTGCTAGTAGATTGCAACAACTTGTCCAGGTCAGCATGGATAGGCGCGGTACGGAACCATGGAAGATGAAGTTGGACTAACAGCCGGTGAGGAGAGGACTGAGGTACTGAGTACAGTACAGGGCACACAGCAGATGTAACAACAGCAGGGACTGGGTTAGAGAAACAGCTGACTGTGATACCGTGAGGAACAGGAACGGTAAAGAATCAGTTTGGGTAAAGTTTACAAACAGATGTCCTGTTGCAGATGTGGTTAGGAGTTGGGGCATATCTGGTGTTAGTAGATCATAGCAGCGTGTCCACATCAGCGCGGTGAGGATGGGTACAGAAATAGAGTTACTGCTGTGTAATTTATATAATCCTGAGGGCTCAACAAGCTGAACTTAAAAATAAAATAGATGAGGCATTACACACAGGAGGGAGGGAGGAGCTAGAAAAGATGAGAGGGGGAGGGCAACAGGATGAATGGAAAATGGCAGGAGGAAGAGATTCACACTTTTTAGGTGTGAAAAAGGGATTAAAGGGATTAGAGGGATTTTAAGAGAGACATGCCTGGGCAAGCTCAGGCAAGATTGTCCCAACTAAGTGGTTGGGAGCAGCAGAGACATCCTGTTTAAGCAGCTGTGACTGTCATAGAGTAACATCGACTTAATCAGCCTCTCGTGTGGACGTCCCTAATAAGTGGATCATTCTATTTGAAATAGTAAGCATCCCGATTAAGTGGCTTGTACTGTATTCATCAATAAAGGATTTTTTCAACTGGAGCAATGAGTCTCTTGAAGCCTGACTGAGCAGTGACTGGGAGGCTGTATTCTTCTGGACTGTAAGTGTTTTATTTCTTTTGGTTCCAGTCTACTAGTGTGTTTTGGCAGCCACCTGGCCATTCATCTTGCATCAGCAGCACAGCACTACACACTACAGGTGCAGATCAGATAGAACAAGAGATGGTAACCTGCACAGTAAGGAAAATAACAGCCTCTACACAGCAAGGTTATTCATCCTGGGGCTAGAAATCCCAAATATCTACACATTCAGTTAGTTCTTGTAAATTTGAAAGCATTCTTTTGGTTCCCCAAAAATGATTGCCCAGATTCTCCAGGGACATCAACAGGAATTGATATTACAAATTCTTCTGCTGCTGTTCCCTAGAAATTCTATCCAGTAAAGATATCGTCAAAGAAAGTGCTTTTAAATTTGTGGGAGTACAAAAACTGTGCCTGCCAGAGTTTAAAATATCTATTCCCAGACTTATAACTTTCTCTTAGTCAGATGGTCTCATTGCAGGCTGTTTGGTTGCATTTATTACCAAGAAATAATATTTTTACAATGGATATGGGGCAGATACTGATAATACTATGGGATGTAAAAGTGCCTTTGAAAATCCTGCCTTACATGTTCAGCAGAAAGAAGCTACTGCCTTGTTAATTGTACCACTACTGCAGCTAATGACATGCCAGTCTATGCTCTGCTTCCTAAATATAGGTGTTTGTTTTTTACTGACCATGAAAGCTGTTGATCTATCAGAGTAGTGCTAAGAGTTTTGTAGACAAGCAGTGGCAGTCAAAACTCTAAATCATTGGATCCATGGACAGAACTATACGGAATGCTAATAATAAGCAGAAAACCATGCAAGCCACAGTAATTCACATTGACTTTTATTCAGGTACAGTTTAGAGATGTTGCAATCTGAATCTTTACCAGCAAAGTTACAGCAATGTGGTCAACTTCCTACTTCATGAAGCTGCTCAAAGTTTATGGCATTGTGACAAACTTTGTACTTCATGACTACTGGTGATAAAAATAAAATTAAAAAAAAACTCAAACAAATGTAAGAAAGAACTCCCTTTCCCCACAACCTAAGTAACACACCATCCTACCCTCATTCTGCTCAGTAAATATATGTAATATATGACCCATTCCCCACACACTCATAGGATACATGCCTAGCCATTCCAATGTGCTAAGAATCATCCTCTTCCCCCAAACCACGAAGTATTCCATCCCACCCTCCTTTCACCTAGCCAGCCAGTCACAACAGTAAATATACCCTTCCTCCAGCCTCATGACACTCATCCTACCCTCCACTCTCCGACTCAGCCATGCCATTGCCTGTTTACCTCCGTTTATGTACCCCAACCCCAAGGACAACTAGGAAAACACCATTCTGTAGTTGGGAGTTGCCCACTGCCTTATTGTATCATTACAATCATTTATTTTCACATCAATATATAGTACATTACAGTGTCAAAGTCATAAGTCATAACATTTGTAATTATAGTCAACAGTATGTTGCACTATGAACTATTAATCATGTTACTCATAGTTCCCCCAATTCCACAGCTCTTTCTCTGCCTGTAAGTGGAGAAGTAAACCATTAGAGATGGAGAGGTTAATCAACCACAATCATCAGAGCCATTTACTCCACTGTGAACCACGTCCCCAGGAAAGGAAAGATCCTGATGTGAACCAGACATCCTTTATCATGCCTTGATGCAAACCAGGACTGACCCAAAGCTTGCCTGTGGTCATCCAGTGCCTTGATGCAAGCAGAGGTCAAAGCTGCTCAGACATCACCCAAATGTGCTCCTGTGGTCATCCATAAGGCTAATTCTAGTCCCAACCAGCTCCACATTCTCCCTCACCCATAGAGGCTGATCAAAACCTCCTTGTACTGTAGGGTCGGTTGGTTGGGAGTCTTCTAGCAGGAGTGGCTGCTGCAGTGGAAAAGGATTTCACCTAGTGATGCAGCAGGTTACAGTACTTTGGAGCTGAACTTCTCTCCTACTTCTGAGTCATCCTTCCTGACAGGCTACACCTCCTGGCCTCACTACTGGACAGCAACTTTGGCTGTGGGAAGCCTAAGCTCTGCCTTCATCCCCACAGTCAATGTGGTGTCAGGTGAGAACTATGATGTCACTTGCTGAAGTCTCCACTGTGCGGAGACAATTCTAGCATACTCCTGGGTTGAGAGATGAGGCAAAATCATTCCCAGGCCCCTATAGCCCCTCCCACTGCTTGAAAAAATGCTTCTGATAGGGCAGGATTAGCAGACAGCCCACGTTTTCTCTAACATGCAGCTCACAGCCATGCTGACCACTCCAATCCTAGGAAAGGCCTTCCTGCAGCTACACAAAGGAGAACGGGGATGAAGCTGTTCTGCCTCACAGCTGCCTCATGTATTTTGGGTGCTGACTATGAAATGCTGGCTGCATGTATGTTAAATCACCCACTTCCCTAACCCTCATAGCACCAATCCCATCAAACTCCTCATAGCTACGCAAGCAAATTTATGAAAATGAAAAAATCTTTAAAACATAGGTGGTAATCAGCCAAGCCCTCCTTCTCACACCACCTTGATTGTCGTCTGTCTTCTGTCTGAATGAGAGAGTCCTCTCTTCAGCGTGCTTATTCATTCATTCTTTCATTCATTCATTCATTCAGAAGGTGGCTAGACAAATTAGTATGAGGAGGATTTGATCAGCCACTTTCCGAATATTTAAGATGTCTTTGTTTAAAAAATATGCTGCTGTGCAACCATTGGCAAAGGGAAGGAGGGTACAATGGGTGCTGTGAGGGTGGGAGAAGGGGATATTTACCATACTGGCATGGCTGATCAGAAGGAAGATGGCTTGAATAGGTGTCATGAGGGTGAGGGAAGGGTATATTTTATTTACTCTTGTTGATGGCTTGGCAGGAGAGGGTAGAATAGGTGTTCTGAGGTTGGGGAGGCTTGGAGATTTAACATACCGGTGTGACAGGGTGGGAGGGAAAAGGATGAAAAGGTGCTATGATGGGGAAAGGTATTTTGTACTATTGTGGCTAGCTGAGGAGGAGGAGGAGGAGGATGGGATGGGGGTTGTATTGGTTAATGGGAAGGAGGGGTGCTTTTTAACATTCTGTACTGGCATGGTTGGGAAGAAGGAATGTGGGTGGAATGGGTTTTGCCAGTGTGGGGGAAGGGTGTTTCTTTTCTTGTACTAAAAGAAACTACGTATAGTGTCACTTCATGAATGAAGTGCCACTTTGCATAGTTTTTTCTTTACTTTCTGGAAACTTCACGAAGATCTGTGAGAACCTCAAAAATGTTCCACAAAGTGAGATTTTCAGCATACATCTCTGTCATAATGCATCATTTTGGGTGTTTGAATATCTCTCTCCTCCCTACTTTGGCTAAGTTGCTGGAGTACCTTGTTCTCTCATAGCCTTCTCCTAGTTTGACTCCTCCTTCGTCTGTACTATTTTCCAGTCTAGCTTTAGGAAATCTCACTCCCCATCCACCTCCCCCATCCAGTTCACTGATTCCATACTTATAGGTATGGAACTAGGTCATATCCTCGCCGCCATCTTTGTCGACTTTGCCATAGCCTTTGACACTGTTGCTCCCCACCTCCTCTTGGACAAACTTATGGATGAGGGCCTCTTTACCTCTTCAGTCAATTGATTCCACTCTTACCTTTAGGGAATTAAGCTGTTCAGATTGGAAGTACCCTATCCCCCCTCCCTGTCTGCTCAGGTGTTGCACATGGGTCTGTTCTTGGTCCCATTTTATTTTCCATACTTCTAAATGACCTCCTTCTGTCTGCTCCTCAGCATTCATTTATGTGTACGCTGATGATACAGTGCTATTTGTTTCTGGTTCTCAGCACTTAACCTTACTGCCTGGCTACAACTGGACTTTGACAATAGTCAGTGCAGGTGCAGGTAAAATAATCTGACCCTCAATGGCAAGAAAACTATCTGCATGACCTTTGGATCCTGGCAGAGACTTACCAGGCACTTCCTTCTAGCATTATTCCATACCTTTGATGGTGCTGTGATAGAGAATGTCTCCTTCTTTAAGTACCTTGGGGTCTCCCTTGACCAGTATCTCAATTTCTCAGCACACGTTGGTGCTATCACTTTAAGCCTCACAGTAAGTTTGATGTGCTCTACAGGAACACAGTGAATATCCTGCTTCCTGCCTGCTATGAGAATGTATTGAAGATGATCTTCCTCGTCTTCAATAATGGTGATATAGTATATAGAGCCACTCCCAAATACACCCTTGCCAGACTGGACACCCTCTTTCACTCCTGCTGTTTTGCTTCTGACTGTCCCTCTCATATCCACCAGTGCTCTCTGTCTACTCCTCCCTGTCTCTCCCCTCCATCGATGACAGGCATCTTGCCCATCATGCCTCCTTTCTATCAAAATTCTGGTTTGGCTTCCTCCTTCCCTCCCTCCTTCCTCCCTCTCTCTCTCGCCTCTCTCATCTCCTGTCCTTCTCCTAACTCATTCCCACTCTGTAACACCGTTTTTTATTCCTTTTCATCCACCACAGGAAATCTACTGCTGGCCAAGATGCCTTTTCCAATCACTTTCCTCTACTCTGGGCCTCTCTTCCTCTATCTATCCACTCAGCCTCTTCCACCTTCTTCCTTAAATCTCTTCATCATAACTTTTCAACTCCCTGACCATAGACCTTATATCCCCCTTTCCCCCTGCATGGCTTGCTACGGCTGATATGCTCTGAGCCCCCAACCCACATACTGTTTTGCCATGGCTGGAATTTTTCCCTGGGCCAGTCCAAGTTAATTTTCTTCTACTTTATGCACCTTTTTGCTGTTTTACCCTGCACTGTATGCACATTTGAATTTTATTCTACTTTACTCCTATTTTGTTGTACCACGTTGCTTGATATTTACTTACTGATACGTTTCTGTGATTGTACTATTAGTTCTTTTTCCTTATGTATTTCCTCCCCTCACTCCCCAGGATATTTATTTGTTTGTTTTTCATTTATTTTTGTTAACCTCACTCAATACAACTACCTATTTTCAGGGCAACCCAGGTGCATAGCACAAACAAGACTTGTTACAAATACAAAACTACATCACAATAAATACAGTACAATGACAATACATTGTCAAAAAATAAAACATATAGAAGTTACATAGAAACATAGAAGTTGACGGCAGATAAGGACCGCAAGGCCCATTCAGTCTGCCCATCCTCAGTTACATGATAAAACATCAATCAATCAGGTATTAAAACACATAAATTTACAAGAAGCCTGCAAATACAACTCAGCAGATTTATCTTACTGGAGCAGTGTTTACACATTATGGCTTTTATTATTTTCCTCTGAATCTTTTCAGCAAGTTATTGCATTAGTTTCCGGAAACCAGCTATAAACAGCTGAGTATGCCTTTCCTGGTTAAACCTTTCAAATAAATAAATAAATAGTATAATCTCTGAAAATAAGAACACTGCTGACAGCTGCAGATGAAAACAATTCTCAGGCATCTGTAATTCTATCCTATTCTCCTATTGTAATTTTTCAAGGCTTTATGAGGGTTACTTGTTTTCTATGGGATGAGAAGGTATTTTAATTCCTCTTTTAATGTTTGCTTGCATATGTAGAGCAAATGTCTTGTCACATGAATGGGACTTCAGAGGTGTGTCACTATTGGGTAAAATACTGCTCAGGCTGCACTGATCTTGACAGTGACAGCCCAGTGATCAGCCAGTCTAATCACGAGACTGTTGACTTATGGGGCATAAACTCTGTTTAGTTGAAAGGAATGAGCTGCTCCTATCATAGAACATCTCAGTCCTTTCATCTTCATGATGCTGCCAGTAGCCAGCTGAGTGGCATTATGAACAGGTTGCTAGTCATTGTCACTCTCCCCTATATATTTCTCAGTTGTCCTGGATTTGACCACTAAATGGACATCAGCAGTCATACACTCAGTATTTTCTGACGTACTGTGCAAAACAGAAAGGCCAAAGACTTCATACAGAAAGTCAGAAAGCAGCATATAACTTATTGTAAAATGTAGTTTTTGTGCCGTGACTGCCTTGTTCGGACTTATGCGACATATGATCAGGGAGATCAGAAGCATGCCAAGAACCATGCAGTGCAGTAGTTCCCTTGTTGTAGAGTTCTTCAATGTTAACCTTGCAAGCACCAACAATAGAAGGAACTTAGCCAGCAGGAGGGTGGTGTGCACCTGTTCTGGCAGGCTGAAGCTCTGTCTGGGCCCACTTGCTAATTGCCAGTTGCCAGACGCCAGTACACTACTATCACTGGCTGAGTGAGTGGGCTCTGAATCACTTATTAGTACAATGTTGATTAGCAGCTTTGTCTTTAGTAAGTGAGCCACAGCGTACTACCTTTGGATGACTAGACTAGTGGCATTATGTACACACCACACAGAGACTCCAGCAGCAGGCAGCCTTACTAAGGTAACATGGAACTGCTGAGAACTGAATATCAAGACTGAGAAGGAAAAAGAAGCCATGGTCAGCTGAACACTGAGGCAGGCAGTGTATCAAAATGGCTTGGCACCAGAGAGACAGAGAGTGCAATCAAGCCAGCATCTACCATGCAGGTCTACCCTTCCCATTTCTCTTTGTTCAGCAGGACTGTACCTGGCATAGCAGGCATACTGGACTAGTCAGACTGCACCATCAGTCTGATAACAGCAGCACTAGCATCCAAGGGCCACTTCAGGTATAGACTAGGTTTGCTAGCAAAGGCACCTAGCGTCACCTGAGCTCTTTTCTTCTAGGTTTGCTTGTAAGGACAGAGCAAGGAACAACATTATCAGAGCAAGGAAAAAGATTAAGGCTTATTTTTGCTAGGCAGATTTACTGTGTTTTACTATTTTCTTTTGTGCTCACAAGGTTTGATATTGTTTTTTGCTTACATTTTACTGCTGTAATCTTCTCTGATTCAAATTACTGTTTCAGGGTATACTTTCTGCTGCATTATTACAGGGTGTGCCTACAGGTTTGTTACTGTTTTTTGCTTACAGATTATCGCTATAATCTTCTCTGATTCAAATAGTTTTTTGCAAGGTATATCTTTTGTTACTGCTTTATTTTTCTCTGTAGTAAAGTGTTTTTTGCAGGGTATATCTTCTGTGAAATTGTTACAGGTGGTCCTTACAGGGTTTACAGTTTTATCTATCATTAGGCTAAGCTTTCAGGGCTACTGCATTTGTTGTTGGTTGATTGTTTCTGCTCTTTACCTCCTTGTTTCTTTTGTCCATGGTTCTTCTTTTTTGGCAGGGGAAGGGCCCAGCCACCCACCCCAATCCCCAACCACCCCATGCTACACCCCTTTTGTAGAGTAGCATAGTCGTGACATTTCCTGTAGTGAAGCAAGAAGGGGAGGATCAGATGGGTATCAGACAGTGGCCTCACTTACAGGGGCACAAGTAATTTAACTTGTTATAATAAGTTTAACAAAAACAAAAAACAAACAAACAAATCAAATGTTTGTTTTCATTTTCCTCCTTTCTAATTACTCAGACCAGATTATAAACTTGGCAACTTAACTGGAATGGATATTATTAACTGCAGGCACTGCGGGAGTCGGGACACTTTTCAAAAGGGCAGTTATATAAGATTTACGATGCTGTCCTACATGCTGGACCATTGAAGATCTAAGGGGCTCAGCTCCAGGTAGCATGGGCAGAGATTGCATGTCTCAAATTGCATATTCAGGAGGAAACATATTATGAGAACTACCTGCCATTTCCCTAACATCCAACTGAAGCACCTCAACTGCAGAAGGTAGTTGGTCCGGGAGGTTGGCAGATGGTTAGGAGGGGCAAATTGGGTGCCCCATCAGGCAGTGCTCTCCAACGTATCACTTCCACAAACCATATAAAAACTATAAGCGGGTATCTGCCTCTATCTCCAAAATCAAATAAAGGGGCAGAGGACACTGCAGAGCAGGACACTGCTGCACAGGAGCTAGCATTACAAAACTCACCCAAAACAGGGATCAAAGCAAAAAAAAAAGGCAAAACACTTCTGATCATAGGAGACTTCATGATTCGGGGAGTTGATACCTACCTCCAGCCGGGGGAAATGGTCAAATGTCTCCTAGGTACATCAGCTCAGAGAGACAATGACCACATTGCTAAAATCATGCAGGAAGCAGGAGAAAACATGGATGTCCTGTTACACATAGAGACTAACGATCTTGCCAGTCGGTCAGTTGTGGAGAACAAGGAACACCTGACCAGGCTGGGAGACAAACTGTCATCCATTTTGTCCAGCATCTCATTCTCTGAGATCCTACCAGTCTGGGAGAGGGGGCAGATGGAAGGAAGGTCAGAGAAGGGGAGATAGGGAAGCTAAACATGTGGCTCAAGGGCTGGTGCCAGGAAAAAGGACACAAATTTGTAGGTAACTGGCAACAGTTTTGGGAGAGAAAGTTCTTTAAATTTGATGGACTGCAGCTGACTAAGGAGGAAGTCAGTGCATTGGGGCAGAACTTTGACATCTTTGCAGAAAACTTAAACTTGTCAATGGGGAGAGGGGTGCAGCACTCGATACATTGAATGGGAAGATCACCCTCCCCCTCAGCTAGTGATTAAACAGGAGATCAGCAAGTTTGTAGTTCATTTGCATCACCAGATAAGGAAAAAGGTCCAGCTCCCTATACGATGTGCAGGGAAAACGCAGGCCCTCGCCCAACAACTAACGCACTGAAATCTGGCCAATGGAAAATCATGTACACAAATGCCCACAGTCTGGGAAACAAGATCCCAGACATGCAGGCAACAATGACAGAGGCTAAACTAGGCATAGTAGCCATTAGTGCGACATGATTCACTAGCAACCACACTTCAGTACCTGGCTATGTATTGTTCAGAAGAGACTGAGGAGCCAAAGGGGGGGGTGGAGTGGCTCTTTATGTCAATGAAAATATCAAAGCTACAGAAATTCAGAATACACATAAGGAGCCAGAAGAACTGAAGGTCACCCTGGAAACAGGAAATGGGACAGTCATACAAACTGGGGTTGCCTACAGGCCTCCGGAACAAGGGGAGGACATAGACACATTACTATTAGATGATATACAAAACATGACAGCTAAAGGGGAGGTTCTGCTAATGGGAGACTTCAACATGCCAGATACAGATCGGTCAATACCAGGAGGAACATCCACCAGAACTAGACACATAGTGGATTCCCTGAAGGGGGAGGGCCTCAAACAACTAGTACAACAACCCACAAAAAACAAGGCTATCCTAGATCTGGTATTGACTAATGGGGAACGGATCACAGATCTCCAGGTAGAAGGTCATGTGGGAGCCAGTGACCATCACATGGTATGGTTCAATTTGGCCACTAGAACTAAATCATCCCATTCCGAGGCAAAAATATGGGACTTCAGAGGAACTGACTTTGATAAGATGAGGAACAGAGTTAAGCTAGCCCTGGCAAGAAGAAATACAGGTGAGGGGGTACAGGCAAAGTGGGCAACCATTAAGGATGCAATAGTTGAAGCAACATCCCACTGTGTTAGGGAGAAAAGCAGAGCAAAAGAAGGAGGAAACCACTTTGGTTCTCAGAAACAGTAGGAGAAAAGATCAAAGCCAAAAGATTGGCCTTCAGGAAATATAAGGGAATGCATCATGACGAAGATAGGGATGCATACCAAACTTCCCTAAGGGAATCAGGGAAGGCAGTATGGCAGGCAAAGACCCAAACTGAGGAAACACTAGCATGAACAGTAAAAGAAGGGGACAAGACTTTCTATAGATACATTAGTGAAAGGAGAAAGTCCAGAGGGAGTATTGCTGAGATCAAAGGGGATAAGGGGGAGTGTGTGGAGGAAGACCAAGGAAAAGCATCTATCCTAAATAGATACTTCTGCTCAGTATTTAATGAGAGGAAGATAGGGCAGGGCCCACAGCTCAGCACTATGAACAGCGGGGGTGGGGAGGTGCACAGTCCCTTCACAAAAGAAAGGGTCCTACAAAAGCTCACTAAGCTCAGGGTGGACAAAGCAATGGGACCTGATGGCAATGGCATACATCCCAGGTTACTAAAGGAGCTAAGGGTGGAACTAGCAGAGCCATTATCAAAACTGTTTAGTGAGTCTCTGAGCGCAGGAGAGGTCCCAGAAGACTGGAGAAGGGCTCAGGTGATCCCACTCCACAAGAGTGGTAGCACGAAGGAGGCAGGGAACTACAGACCAGTCAGTCTTACCTCAGTAGTGGGCAAGATTGTGGAGGCACTCTTTAAGGAAAGGATAATGCTACACCTGGAATCCATAGGAGCACAGGATCCAAGACAGCATTGGTTTACAACAGGATGTTCCTGTCAAACTGATCTCATAGATTTCTTTGACTGGGTAACCAGAGTGGTGGACCAAGAGGGTGCAGTTGATGTCACCTACCTTGTCTTCAGCAAAGCTTTCGATACTGTTCCACATAGAACATTAATTATTAAGCTGGGTAGGCTCAGGGTGGGTCAGAAGTTGGTCAACTGGGTGGCAAACTGGTTGGCTGGCAGAAAACAGAGAGTGGTGGTAAATGGTAAATGGTCAGAAGAGATGCAAGTCACAAGTGGGGTACCTCAGAGATCAGTCCTGGGGCCCAGTCCTCTTCAATATCTTCATCAGTGACATTGCAGATGGACTGGAGGGTAAGGTTTGTCTGTTTGCAGATGACACCAAGATCTGCAACAGATGGGGTGGGCAGGATGAGAAGAGATCTGGATAAACTGGCAAAATGGTTGGAAGAGTGGCAACTGGGGTTTAACGCAAAAAAGTGCAAGATCATGCACATAGGGAAGAGAAACCCTGACACCATCTATAGGCTGGGAGGGGAGCTGCTGGCAATCACAAGGGGAAAAAAGAGACTTGGACATCATTATCACAGATGACCTGAAATCATCCAAGCAGACCACTAAAGCAGTAGGTAAGGCTAGGGGGATGTTGGGGTGTATTAGTAGGGGTATCACAAGCCGTAAGAGGGAGGTAACAATCCCACTTTACAAAACACTGGTTAGGCCCCATCTGGAGTACTGCGTGCAGCACTGGAGGCCGCACCTGCACAAGGACATTAACAAAATGGAGGCGTCCAGAGAAAGGCAACCAAAATGGTACAGGGACTGCATCAGAAAACATATGAGGACAGCTTAATGGAGCTCAATATCTATACCCTAGAGCAAAGGAGGGAGAGAGGTGATATGATTGAAACATTCAAACACCTTAAGGGCATTAACAAGGTGAAAGAGTCTAACATGTTTCAATATAAGAAAAATAGCAGGGCAAAAGGACACAGCATGAGATTAGAGGGAGGCTGATTAAGGGGTAATGTGAAGAAGTTCTTTCTCACAGAAAGGGTGGTGGATGCATGGAACGGCCTACCTCAGGAAGTGGTGGATATGAATACAGCGCAGGGCTTCAAACAGGCATGGGATAGGCATAAGGGAACAATACAGATGAGTATGAATAGATAGGCCATTGACAGAGTAAAGGCTTATGGCACATTCATAAGGTAAAAAAAATGGGCTGACTGGATGGGCCTTACGGTCCTTATCTGCTGTCAACTTCTATGTTTCTATGTTTGTATTGCAAACCGTATTTCAGAAATTGACTTTGAGGTTCTGATGGTTTGGTTTGGGGCAGTCATGGCATAGGTAATTGGCAGGGTACAAGGTCAGATGCAAATTTGATTCTGGAAATAAATGGCTGAGCTGATGTCCCTACTGGTGTCAGTGATGTGGTAACTTATTGTCTTTGTAAATAATGGAGCCATTGAGTTATCGGGGGATAATTAGGCAGTGGCTGTGTAATTATGCAGTATTGTGCTGTGTGTTCCATCTGCACCGCTGATTCAGGCAAAGGGGCAGCCCGGTGCAGGCTGGTTAGCTCGCTGCAGCACATTTCAGGAGAATTAATAAGTTGAACTGGTATTGGAAAGGCCTCATGGGTTGCACTTTGCACTGCCAGCATGACTGAGAGCTGAATACATAAGGGGAGCAGAAGGGCACAGCGCACCCCTGAAGACCTCTGTACTGCTGCAAACCCTAGGATTTCTTATTTATAAATCTTTGAACAGAGGAGGGATTTTATTAGTATTCCTAGCTCTGACCTTATCTTTGCAATTAACAGACAGTGCCACATATCTTTTTACTTTTGTGGCAGACAGTAGCTAGAAGTGAGGGATTCTGCGAAAAATAAACTGCCATGTAACCTGATTAAAATAAGTCTAGTGTTTTGATGTTTTGGTCAGTGAAGGCATCTCATGCTCCTTCTACCAGCAGCAATGAGCTCGAGTTGTGTATTCCGGGGGGGTTGTCAAATTTAGCAGCAGATAATGAAGGTCTCTGCCTCCAACCCACCTAGACTCAGAAAGGAATATGGAGAAGACATCCCCTGCTGCTTCTACCAGTATTAGTGAGTCCCAAGTGATGTGTTCTGGGGACAGTGTGCAATATAGCAGCAGTCAAGGGCTCAGTACACCTGCCAAACATCCCCGTTCTGGACTTGGAAGGGGTCTGTTTTCTTAAAATGCTCAATCACTGACAGATTGTTGAGGCTACCTAATAAAAATATTTATGGGTCACTTCACTCACTTTAGCAAATGTATGCCCTCACATATGTTAGCTGGCTATATCTTAGATTAATTAATATGAAACCAATTACAGAACTTGGCTGCAATACTAAATTTATTTCATTGTTTAAGGTGAGGGGCTGATTGCGCAGGAGATTGAAGCCCTGTTTAACCCCAGGGACAGCTAGTGTGGGGCAGGAAAAGTAGAGATTTAAGATGGGGTCTATTTGTTAGAACACTAGGTCGGGTGGAACCATGAAGTCACTGGTTCAAACCCTGCTGGAGCAAAATACTCACTGTGTGACATTTGGCAAGTCAGTTAACTTCTGAGTGCTCCAGTCCAAACAGCTGCAGAAATGGGTAGAAACAGTACCCACCTGGAAACAAGATGTTGCATCCCAGCTGGGCAATCCTGGGCAAATAGAATAGAAATGATACATTAAGCCCGTCCCCACATACTGTGTGCAGCCCCAATTATAGAGGCAGGTGTGTGTGTGTGTGTGTGTGTGTGTGTGCGCGCATAATTTTTGGCTGTGTGAGTGCTAAATATAACCCCCCCTACAAATGTGGGTTCCTGAAAAGTCTTCCTCGAGCTTGCCTAAATGCGCACTGCCAGGCTGGTCTCCTGTGCTTTAGCAGTTTAAATGTGATTGCCAGACAGTGACTGTATAGCCTCTGTGTACTGTCTCTTTAAGATCTGCCAGGATTGCAGACATAAGTAATCTGAGAGGGAGCTCTGTTGAAAGATGTAAATATTTGCTGAAAATGATTTAGAGTGATAATGATAATGCAGTTTGTCTAAAATGCCTTATTTGCAGCAAGGACTGTTTTGTTTATCTCCAACTATCTTGGTCCTGGACTGTGAATTGGACCAATCAGTACTGTTGGGACCTAAAATGGAGCCGGACTACAGGAGCTGTCTGGAGTCAAAATCTGTAGGAATTGTAGTTTTGGGCTTTTTGTGCCTTTTTGTACCTGAAGGGGTAGCTCCTGTTGTGATTGACAGATGAATCAGCCTACCGAACCTTTTGGATCTTGGGGAAATTCCCAGGCTTGCTGCAGTTTGAGTCAGATCTAAGTTGGGAGCTGAAAAAGCAACATGCTTGAGACAGTCAAGTAGCCGTCTGAGTAGTTTTTGTGCAGGAGAACTGTGGAAAGGCCTGAGTTGTGGCCTGCATGTCTGCCTGCTGCCCTTGAGAGGGAGAGAAGAGAATTGTTTCAGACTAAATCCAAGTTTGTGAGAACTAAGTAAGCCACTGATTTTTAACCAGGCTCATACCTGAAGAATACTGAAGATTTTGCTGAATGCAATCGACCTGTCAGGATTTCCAGCTGCTTTTGAATCCCCGGTTTGTGCAGAGACTTTGCGATCGTGACCGGAGAGTAGTTTGCCAGGTACAGTAGAATTTCCTTACATGTAACCATGCTGTGTATTGAAAGTGGGTCGTGATTGGGTTCCCCACTGTGTGATCTGTGTTCTGCTTGCTGGAAGCTTTATCCAGCCTAATCGGACTGAATCCTTGTTCGTCTCCATTCGGCCTAGGCCATGCCACGCTGGCCCTGCCAGACAATCCCACTGCACAAAGAAAGCCACCGATGAGACACCTGCCTGGGGATCAGCCCCCTGCTCCATGCTTGAACAGAAATGACGCCTTGGCGAATCGTGTGGGCCCTGCTTCTCCTGGCACTCCAGATTAACCACCTGCTGTCTTGATTTTCATCCAGCCTGTGTCCAGTCTTGGGTATCGTGAGTAATCATCAGGGTAGCTCCCTGCAACAACAACCAAATCTAAAAGTGTGTCTTCTGATTGTCTTGTTTTCTTTTCATGAACTGAGTCCTCTGGCTCCGGATTACAAATAAGTGTGTGTTGTGCATGTTGTTTCCTTCCATCACAGGGTCCCAACCAGCTGCAACATTCCTGGCTAGCCCACCATTCTCCATCTGGATACCCAGAGTGTGTGACTGCTTTTGGACCTTGAAGTGCACGCATAACTGTTTGATACAGCCTGTAAGCAAATTAACCTGATTAAACCCCTCCCTTATTCAAGTCCCTTAAATAAATCAGATCTAACTCTTTTTTGCATTTACTCTGAATGTGGTTCCAGTTTACGCAAGAGTACTGTATTGCTGTTATTTGCTGTGTATAACTTTGTTTTATATGGGGTCCCCAGGGCCGAGCCAGAGGAAAGCCCTGGTGGTAAGTGCAAACAATGTGGGTGCTTGTGTGGTTTATCAGGGGTATTGTGAAAGTGATAATTGTGTAATGTTCTGGCCACTAGTAAGGAAAGAGGGGGGGTTACAGTGTTACGGAGGGCTGTGCCCAGGTTAGCTTGACCACTACCAACCCTGACCTTCGGGTGGAGGCACCCATTTCAGAACTCTGGCCCCTTAACCTGCTACTAGCCAAGCAGGCAGGGGTAGTAGCCCTTGGGATAGCGCCACCTAGGGGTTACATTTTGGAGGCTCACTGCTGGGATTTTGTGCCTTCTAGTGGCCAAAAATTATGAATTATTGCTAAAGATTAATGGCTACCCTAGTAGAAATGGCTGTACACCAGTTGGTGGGGTGGTGTACTGGGCAGGAGATCAACCCCCAAAATGCTCTACTTATACTGGATATTCCCTTGGGCACTAGTAAAGACACTGTAGAGGGAGCACTCTCCAAAGTTCAATATTTAAAAAACCCTGTGGTGGTGGGTCGACAGGCTGATTTGATCGCTCAAACTTTCATAGCCTTGGTAGATTGTAGGGACCTCATGGACAGCTCTGAAGTGCCATAGACTATTGCCCCAGAAGGGGTTTCAGCTGCCTGGACAGTGATAACAAAAGACAGTAAAGACCCTGGGGAGGATGAGCTCCCACCAGTATCTGAGACTTTTGAGGAGAAATTTTCTAAGTTGTTGCTGGAGGAAGGGAAAACCATAGAGGACTTTTAGAAACTATTCCTGCCACCTGGGGGTGTTCCCTCCCCAAAACCCCCTCCCACTCCAGCACCTGTTACAGCCCTGCCTTCTGTGCCCATGCCAATGCTGGCCCCTATAGCTGTACCTGCCATTAGTCATGACTCCTACTGGAAGCTGAGAATCTTCTTGGGCACCCTCCCCACCCCCCAGGAGGAGGATGACTGGGAGACATGGATAGACTATTTATTTATTTTTATTTTTTTTTATTTATTTTACATTCGGATTAATACCTTTGAGCCGGGGGCTCGTTTACAAAGGCTCCAAGTCAAAAAGGAATACAAGACATTTACAGGTGCTGAAACATTGCAGAACAGAAAGACATCAACTAACAAGTGGTATTAGTGCACAGTTACAACATTAAGCAGGGTACAAGAAGTAAGGAGAAACAGGACCACACTTCCAGAGAAATATATTAATGCAGCACTAATTAAGTGCAGTACAGTGTTTAACAATCATCTTACAGTTCAGACGGGGTGCTCCCAGTCTGCAGAAATGCATGTTTTAACAGCCAAGGTGAGGCTTTGTCAAGGGGAGGTAGTAGGTGGTGGGAGGTGGGAGGGGGAAGTGGGCAGTTGTGGAACAGCAGGGTGGGAGTGAGAGAGGGTAGCGTTTGACGGGTGTGAGAACCGCCTTCAGAGGCCATGGGTTAATAGAAACACTGGCAGTCAGATTTGCTGGCAAGAAGAGATCGAAGCCCATTTTTAAAGTAGCCAAGTCTGGGGGAGTTGGCAATGTCTGCAGGCAGATCATTGAACCATTTAGGCCCACAGTAGGAGAGGGATCTTTGGCCAAGGGTGGTTTGTTTGAAGGGAACAGTTAGAACAGTCCTGGAAGCACTCCTTGTGCATTTAGATGGTTGTGCAGGCTCAAAGAGGGCTGAAGTAGCCTTAGGCATGGACCCCATCAGGGACTTTTTCGCAAGGAGGCAGGCCTGGTATTGGAGTCTGTGGTGGAGTGTGGGAGCCAGCCTGTTTCCTTGTATATGTCACAAGAGTGAGTCATTTTGTGTACTCCCAGGACAAGGCGGCAGGCCTTGTTGAAGATGGTTTTGACCCTTTTAAGTGCTGTGTCTGTACCTGCCCCATATATGACAAGACCATAATCCACAGATGAGAGAACTGAACTGCACGTAACAAGTTTCAGGGCAGCTGGTGTCATTGAGAAGCGATGTCTGTACAGGATGCCAAGCTTCATGTTGGTGGACTTTACCAGTTGCTCAGCATGGGCAGTGAAGGTGAGGGTGTCATTAAGGTGAATCCCTAAGTACTTGAATGTATTGACTTGGTCTAGTACATCTCCTTCGCTACTAAGTATTTGCAGTGAGGACCCTCGAATCTTGCTCTGTGGAGTGCTGAAGAGCTATGTTGCTCCTCTAGTACTTGAATGGCAATGCTCAAAAGCAGAGAAATGAAAGAGGTTGAGTGAGAGCCTCCAAGGTCCTGCCCTGGCTACCATCCGTGCCAAGTGGGCCATTAACCCCAAAGCAACTGCACAGGACTATCTGAATGCATTGGAGAATGTGTATGGGATCCCGGATTCAGATGAGGATCTGTGGTGGAGAGTAAGAAATGCTTAGCAGTACCCAGGGGAGCCATTGCCTGTGTATGTACCTCGGCTTGAAATGCTGCTACAAGAGTGCCTCAGAAAGGGTAGTTTGCCATCAAATGAATTAGATCAACTAGGCTGGACCAGATCCTTAAGACTGCTCCATTTTCAGAATTGTTGCTGCTTCAGTTGCACCTTGCCACCAGACTGGAATCATCCCCCTGCTATGATGAACTAAGGAAAGAAATTCAGAGGGTTGAGCAAAGGCGACCCCGTGGGGGAATTGCACCCATATCTGCTGCTGCTGCACAAGTGACCGAGAGTGATCAGCCAAGTGAGAGGGGCAAAACTTGGCACTTAATGAGCACTCTGAGAATGCAAAGGACTTCCTGCCCTGGGCCCAGCATTAGAAGACAAGCTACTAAAAGAAGTCCGAGAGTTGAAGATGGGTGCCTCTGCAAGGGTTTCCCCCATGGAACAAGATTTTGGTCCCTCTCAGGACGTGACTGCCATGGGGGTGGGGTGCACCATCAGGCATCCTCTACTGAGGGTAGCTCCAGGCTGAAATCCAAGAATTGACTGCCACCCTAAAGGAACTGTTAAGATACATTGCACCACTCTCACTGCTGCAAGCAGATATTGGACCTTGATCCCTTGTTACTGCCGCAGTCTCTCATGCAATTTTCTCTTCACGGATGACCAAGGAGTCTATCATTTGTCACAACTGTGGGAAGGATGGCCATATGAAGAGAGAGTGCCGGTCTCAGAAAGACTTAAAAAAAGTTGGCAAACAAACTCCAAGAGGAGCTCTGAAAAGCAAATCAGTGGCCGAGGAGTGCCCGTAATGACCGCAGTGAGGGTTCAAGAAATACTAACTCAAATTTCTGTGTGGCTAAATAATCTGTCCAGGCCTTTGCTACTGCCTCTCCAAACTGGTCCAGAATAGTGGGCCCTTCAATGGAGACTTCTGTGACTGTCAATGGTATCCATGCTTGGGCTGTGCTCGATAGTGGGTCACAAGTGACCTTTGTAATTCAGGACTGGTATGACAAACACTTATCTGATGTGCCATTACAATCCCTGGAAGGCCTACATGTGTGGGGCCTGAGTGACAAGTCTTATCCCTACCTAAGATATGTCCACCTCTGGTTGTCTTTTCCTGCAGCTGTAACTGGTGTAGAGGAATGAGTAGAGACATTGGCCCTAATGTGTCCCCCAACCGGACTGTATGATGGGGTCCCCCTCCTAACTGGGACAAACACCCATATGTTTGGGAGACTGGCACACCTCTGTCATGAGAAACAAAGATGACAGACTGGGAGGGCCCTGAGAATTCCAGCTCTGATCAAGAGGGCCTATGATTTGCAACAAAAACCTGAGGAAGTAGACCAGGATGAACCAGTGGGGATCATGTGGAAGAAGGATCCTGATTCAGTGGTACTGGCCCCTAACACCCAGTGTACCATTCAAGGGGAGGTCCACCTCCAGAAAGATGTCAAGAACAAAATACTGATGTTGGATGCGTCAGGCGATAGAAAATTGCCAGAAGGATTATTGGTCAAGCCCAGCATCTTGCCTGCTCATGCCCATGCCTGTGCTCGATGAGAGATGATCCAGATTCACAATGTGTCAGATTGGGAGATCCAGGTAAAGGGAGGGTGCACCCTAGCTGTGATACACTGTGCAGGCACTGCAGTATTGCCCAGCAACAAGCACTCTGGTGGGAAGAAGAGAGTGACCCCAGACATGTTTGACTTTGGTGACTCCCCATTGCCAGCTGAATGGAAGGCCAGAATTAGCAAGAGACTTACCCAGAGAGACCAAGTGTTTTCATTGAAGGAATGGGATGTAGGATGTGTCCAGGGCATGGAGCATCACATACGCCTGAACGATGAATGGCCATCTCGAGAGAGGTCCCGACGCCAAGCCCCAGCAGACATAGATGACATGAGAAAACACCTGCAGGAAATGCTCACTGCTGGTGTGATACAAGAATCCATGAGCCCATATACCTCTCCCATTGTGGTTGTGTGTAAGAAGAATGGGTCTGTGAGGATGTGTGTTCATTATCAAACCCTGAACCGGCAGACCATCCCAGACCAATACACTATGCCTTGTATACAAGATGCCCTGGACTGCTTGAATGGGAGCAAATGGTTCTCGGTGTTGGATCTTCACAATGGATACTACCAGATCCTGATGGCCCTGGAAGACCATGAGAAAACAGCCTTTGTCTGTCCATTGGGGTTCTACGAGTTTCTGAGGATGCCACAGGGAATATCGGGTGCCCCGGCCACCTTTCAGCAACTGATGGAAGGTGTGGTGGGAGATATGAATTTGCTAGAATGCCTGGTGAACTTGGACGATGTCATTGTGTTTGGGAGCACCTTAGAGGAGCATGAGAACTGACTGTTTAAAGTCCTAGATCGACTGGAAGACTTTGGCCTCAAGCTGTCCATTGACAAGTGTTAGTTTTTCCAAACCTCCGTGAAGCATGTGGGGCACATAATAGCTACAAAAGGGATACATACTGATCCCAGTAAGGTTGAAGCACTGACTACTTGGCCCTAAAACCATAATGTGAAAGAACTAAAATGTTTCCTGATGTTCTGTGGCTACTACCGCAGGTTCATGAAAAACTATTCCAAGGTGATTCGCCCACTCTTGAACCTTACCCAGGGTTATCTTCCTACTAATCGTAAATACAAAAGAGGGTCCATTAAAGAACAGAAAAATTGTACTTCCACCCAGGTGAACTCTTCAGGCCCCGCTGGATGCCCGACTGTGAAGCAGTCTTCCATGAGATCATATACCAGCTCACCTATGCCCCATCGTCGTCTATGCTGACCTCACCAAACCCTATGTGCTGCATATGGTGCTAGTCTGCAGGGTCTAGAAGTGGTGCTGTATCAAGACCATGAGGATGGCCTGAGACCAGTAGCTTTCACCAGTAGGAACTTGACCCCGTCTGAATGAAACTACCCTGTGCATAAGTTGGAGTTCCTTGTCTAAAATGGGCCATCGTTGACCAGTTTCATGAATACCTCTATGGGGCAAAGATATTGGTGAAGACTGACAATAACCCATTGACCTATGTACAGACTTCAGCTAAGTTAGACACCACTGGGTACCAGTGGCTTTCTGCATTATCAACCTATGATTATGCTGATGAATACAGACCGGGCCTGAACCATATTGAGGCTGACACCCTATCACAAAGGCCCACTTCCAAGAGTGATTGGGTCAGGCTGTCTGAACCTGACATTCGAGCATTGTGCCAAAAGTTTGAGAGAGATGAACAGATGTCTGCCGACACAGTCGACTGTTTAGTAGATTGCTTGGGCTCTTCTGACACCTGCATACCAGCTGCTTATTGCCCCTTCTCTGCTCTAGATATTAGTGCACTACCTCAATCTGACAATGACAGCATTCAGTGGGCTCAATCCTAAGATCCTATGATTCAGCCAGCACTCAACGCCCTGCGTGAGGGGGAAAGATGCGTCTAAGTTACGTTCCACTGACTTGCAAACTGCTTTATTGTTTAAAGAAGGCCCTAGATTGAAGTTGCTCAATCAGTTGTTGTATAGAGAGACAGTAGATCGTAGTGGCAAAGTAGACAAGCAACAATTGGTCCTGTCCACAGCCTTTAAAGATTTGCTACTGAGATCCCTCCACAATCACATGGGGCACCTCTGTATTGACAGAACCCTTGACCTGGTACAATCTTGCTTCTACTTGCCCAAATTGGGGGCCAATGTTGAGCAGCATGTAAAGACTTGTAGTTGCTGCTTGCAAAGAAATGTCCTGCCTCAGAGGGCTGCCCTCCTTGTTAATATTACTACCAGTGCTCCATGGAACTAGTCTGCATAGACTTCTTGTGTTTAGAACCTGATCCAGGTTAACCAGCCTGGGAGTGGGTCCCAGGGTGGTAGCCTGGGTAGAACATTGGCTGCACAACAGGACACAAAAGGTAATTGTAAATGGAGTCCACTCTGAAAAAAGAGAGGTTACTAGTGTGGTACCGCAGGGTTCAGTATTGGATCCAGTCCTTTTTAATGTCTTCATCAGTGACATTGCAGAGGGACTGGAAGGAAAAGTATGCCTTTTTGCAGATGACACAAAGATCTGCAACAGGGTTGATACACAAGGAGGCGTGGAAATGATGAAAAGGGACTTGGCAAGGTTGGAGGAATGGTCAGAAGTATGGCAGCTAGGATTCAATGCAAAGAAGTGCAAAATAATGCACCTGGGAAACAAGAACCCAGGGGAAGAATACACAATGGGTGGGGAGGTAGTAACAACAACAAAAAAGGAAAGGGACCTGGGGGTAATCATATCAGATGACCTTAAGGTTAGCAAGCAATGTGAGAAGGCAGTAGGGAGGCTGGGGTATACTGGGATGTATAGGGAGAGGCATCAGCAGCAGAAAACAGGAAGTTGTTATCCCTCTGTACAGACAGTTGGTGAGACCCCATCTGGAGTACTGTGTCCAGTTCTGGAGACCCCATCTCCGCAAGGACATAGACAGGATAGAGGCAGTCCAGAGGAGGGCAACTAAAATGGTGCAGGGTCTGCAAGAGAAGCCGTATGAGGAGAGACTAAAGGAGCTTAATATGTATACCCTTGAGGAAAGAAGGGAGAGGGGGGATAGAAACTTTTAAGTACTTCAGTGGAATCAACAAAGTCCAAGAGGGTAGCATCTTTCAGAAAAAGAGACTTGCAAGAACAAGGGGACACAATTTAAAGATAGAAGGAGGGCGGTTCAGGGGCAATGTGAGGAAGTATTATTTCACAGAGAGGGTAGTGGATGCATGGAACAGCCTTCCTGAGGAGGTTATGGGGTCTACAACAGTGGGAGAATTCAAGAATGCATGGGACAGACATAAGGCAATTCTTGTGGGGGGTAGGAAGAAATAGGCTGTTGGTTAACTAGGATCTATGGCCTATCCTGTAGGTAGGGAAATGGGCAGACTAGATGGGCCAAGCGGTCCTTATCTGCCATCAAAGTCTATGTTTCTATGTTTCTATGTTTCTATCAGCGGAACATTGGCAATGTGTTAGTGGTTACGGATCATTTCACACGGTATGCACAAGCTTTTCCCACCAAAGATCAAAAGGCGTCTACCATGGCCAAGGTGCTAGTGGAAGATTTCTTCATCTACTATGGTGCCCTGCAGCAGATCTACTCTGACCAGGGCAGAGACTTTGAGAGTCAACTAATCAAAGAAATGCTCTCTCTATGGGGAGTGCAAAAGTCAAGAATCACCCCCTATCACCCACAGGGAAACCCTCAACCAGAATGTTTTAACTGCACCCTTCTAGACATGCTGGGCACCCTCCACCCAAAAGACAAGCATAAATGGAGCCATCAGATTAGCTCCTTGGTACACGTATACAATTGCATGAAAAATGATGCTACTGGGTTCTCCCCCTACTGCCTCATGTTCGGGAGAGAGGCCCGGCTGTCAGTTGATGTCTGTTTTGGGGTCTGTCCAGATGGGGTCCAAGCCAAAAACTACTTGCAATATGTACACAAACTGAAAGCTCAATTGAACCATGCCTATCAACTGGCCCAGACAATGGCCACCAAGAGAAATCTAGCCAACAAAGAGAGGCATGATAAAAAGGTAAAGGCTCAAGAGCTTCTTCTTGGGGATCGTGTGTTGTTACGCAATTTGGAACTGCATGGTAAACACAAAATTGATGATCGGTGGCACCATCTTCCCCATGTAGTAGTTGGAAAGTTGGATCATTTACCTGTGTGCAAGGTGCACCCAGAGAACAACTCCAAAGCTGTCAAGACCATGCACCATAACCACTTGCTACCTATCGGCCAAGTCATGATTAAGGCTGAACCCCCAGAAATTGAGCCCCCTGAGCTGGTGACTCATGCTGTTGCAAGAAAGAGACAGCATCAACCTACCCCAGTGGTCATATATTTAAGGTTTCCTCCGCAGCAGGCCCAGAATGATAGTGACTGTCAGTCCACTTCTGACAAAAGTGAATACGACCATGCATATTACCTCTCTTATGAATTGAGTCAGCTGTTTCAAGGTAACCCACTGATAAATTGTGGGGATGAAGCTGGGCCTTCTGGACTGCCTTATCCCCCAGCTTCGTCCTTGGAGCCAATGCTCACAGAAAGTGAAGTGCAAAGTATCACATCTGAAGATGTTGAGTCTCTGTGTATTGTGGAACTGTATGATTTGCCTGAAGAAGGGGCTGAGGGTTTGAGTCTTTCTGGTGACATACCAGAACTTGAAGAACACTATGAGAATGCTGACCACCCCCCTTCAGTGCCTCAAAGCTTGATTGTGCCTGAGCCTTCGCAAAATGAGTCAAGTGTTGTAGAAACAGAACCTGCAGAGCAAGAAGCTGACAGTGCCCCAAGTTTGGATGTTCCCACCCAGGCAGAGGCACCCCTCACAAGCAATGAGAGTCCTCAGAACAGTGCTGAGATACAGAGACTGTAGTTATCCCCCTCAGAAAGACTGGCCAAGCTGTCAAGCCAGTAGTATGCCTCAGTTATGATTCTCCCGGGAGGCCTGTGGACTTGCCTCTCCATGTAGTGCACAAAGGTGTTTATGCTTCACCAAGCTCACTGCCCAAATTGAACTTGACAGCCAATTCCAGGTTGCTTGTCTTTACTTCTCACCATGGTGCCCCTGCACACTCTATCCCCAAGTTAGCTGATAGGGAAGGGATCCCTCTTGCATTGTTTAAGGTACAAGAAGTTATTACCTGATTCAGTATAGTAATGTTCAATTTACCTGTGTGAAACATGCACAAAGTGTTGTCAGAATGGATATAGTATCATGAAGTGCAGTGAATATATATAGTAAAGTAATAAGTTTATGTTAACTGATGCATGATGGTACAGACTTGATGCAGACACCAAGTTTTCTCCAGGCGGGGAAGGGTGTAACCCCCCTATAAATGGGGGTTCCCAAAAAGTCTTCCTCAATCTAGCCTAAATGCTCACTGCCAAGCTGGTGTCCTGCATTTTAGCAGTTTAAATGTGATTGCCAGAGAGTGCCTATAAAGCCTCTGTGTACTGTCTCTTTAAGAGCTGCCAGGATTGCAGTCCTAAGTAATCTGAGAGGGAGCTCTGTTGAAAGATGTAACTATTTGCTGAAAATGATTTACAGTGATAATAATAATGTACTGTAGTTTATCTAACCTGCCTTCTTTGCAGCAAGGACTGTTTTGTTTATATCCAACTATCTTGGTCCTGGACTGTGAATTGGACCAATTAGTATTGGTGGGACCTAAAATGGAGCCTGACTACAGGTGCTGTCTGGAGTCATAATCTGTAGGAATTGTAGTTTTGGGCTTTTTGCACCTTTTTGTACCTGAAGGGGAGCTCATTTTGTGATTGGCAGATGAATCAGCCAACCGAACCTTTTGGATCTTGGGGAAATTCCCAGGCTTGCTGCAGTTTGAGTCAGATCTAAGTTGGGAGCTGAAAAAGCAACATGCTTGAGACAGTCAAGTAGCCATCTGAGTAGTTTTCGCGTGGGAGAACTGTGGAAAGGCCTGAGTTGTGGCCTGCATGTCTGCCTGCTGCCCTTGAGAGGGAGAGAAGAGAATTATTTCAGACTAAATCCAAGTTTGTGAGAACTAAGTAAGCCACTGATTTTTTTACCATTCTCATACCTGAAGAAGACCGAAGATTTTGCTAAATGCAATCGGCCTTTCAGGATTTCCAGGTGCTTTTGAATCCCCGGTTTGTGCAGAGACATTGCGATCGTGACCAGAGAGCGGTTTGCCTGGTACAGTAGAATTTCCTTACATGTAAATATGCTGTGTATTGAAAGTGGATCGTGATTGGGTTCCCCACTGTGTGAACTGTGTTCTGCTTGCTGGAAGCTTTATCCAGCCTAATCTGACTGAATCCGCGTTCATCTCCATTCGGCCTAGGCCATACCATGCTGGCCTTGCCAGACTACCCCACTGCACAGAGAAAGCCACCGACGAGAGACCTGCCTGGGGATCAGCCCCCTGCTCCATGCTTGAACAGGAAAAATGCCTCAGAAAATCGTGTGGGCCCTGCTTCTTCTGGCACTCCAGATTAACCACCTGCTGTCTCGATTTTCATCCAGCCTGTGTCCAGTCTTGGGTATCGTGAGTAATCATTAGGGTAGCTCCCTGCAACAACAGCCAAATCTAAAAGTGAGTCATCTGATTGTCTTGTTGTTTTCTTTTTAAGAACTGAGCCCTCTGGCTCCGGATTACAAATATGTGTGTGTTGTGCATGTTGTTTTCTTCCATCACAGGGCCCCAACCAACTGCAACGTTCCTGGCTAGCCCACCATTCTCTGTCTGGGTACCCAGAATGTGTGACTGCTTATGGACCCTGAAGTGCATGCATAACGGTTTTATAGATAGAGCCTTTAAGCAAATTTACCTGATTACGCCCCTCCCTTGTTCAAGTCCCTTAAATAAATCAGATCTAACTCTTTTTTGCATTTACCCTGACTGTGGTTCTAGTTTGTGCAAGAGTACTGTACTGCAGTTATTTGCTGTGTATAACCTTGTTTTATAGGGGTTCCCCTGGGTCGAGCCAGAGGAAAGCCCTGGTGGTAAGTGCAAACAGTGTGGGTACTTGTGTGGTGTATCAGGGGTATTGTGAAAGTGATTATTGTGTATTGTTCCAGCCACTAGTAAGGAAAGAGGGGGGTTACAGTGTCCCGGAGGGCTGTGCCCAGGTTAGCTTGACCACTACCAACCCTGACCTTCGGGTGGAGGCACCCATTTCAGAACTCAAGCCCCTTAACCTGCTACTAGCCAAGCAGGCAGGGGTAGTAGCCCTTGGGATAGTGCCACCTAGGGGTTACATAAACATATTGTTGTGAATGGATCTCTGTTAGCCTGGTTACCTTTATGCGGCACAGAGGCTTATCACAATGTATGTGAAACATTGTAACTAAAAGTAAGTTGATATGTGTGTGTGTGTGTGTGTGTGTGAATAAAATACAATTCTGCAAATCTATTATGATGATTGGCTTACTTCATGTTGTTGACTGAAATAGGGTGCTAGGTTTGTGTTGCAGAACAGCACATCTTTGGATTTGTGTTTACCTGGGGGGTGGGCAAGAGTAGGGGGCAACAGGTCGTCCATCTTGAAGGAGGGAATAAGGGTTGCTACAAGGGAATGCATTAGGCTCAAAGGGAAGAACTGAAGGGCCAAAACACCCAACTGTTTTAGCACTGAGATTGCTGAGGCAATAAGGGATAAGCGGCTAGTTCACAAGAAATTCAGGAGGATCCAGAAGTAGGAAGACAGGGAGGACTACCAAGAAGATGGCTGGACCAACAGGTAAAGTAGTCAAGTGGGCTAAAGCTCAGAAGGAACTGCAGATAGCTGGGGAAATTAAAAAGGGCAAAAAGCCTTTTTTTTTACTATATTAGTGAGAAAAGGGACAAAAAAGATGAGATTGGTAGGCTCAGGAAAAGGGATGGGTTGGTGGAGGAGAATGGGGCAAAGACAAAGTACTGAATAAGTACTTCCGTTCCATCTTCACCAGGAAGAGAGACAGACTAGTTCCACTAGCGGGAAGGAGAGGAAAAGGAGTGTGTGGGCACACAGATATTTTGGCAGAGGTGGATAGGGTGAGGGCAAGTTTGCTAGCATTGAGGGTAGGTAAATCCCCAGGTCCAGAAGGCATACGCCCAAGGGTGCTTTGGGAGTTGATGAAGGAGCTTGCAGATCCCTTGGCTGACCCTCTCAATAGTTCACTGGTCTCAGGCGAGGTGCCGAAAGGCATGGAGGATGGCAAACATAGTGCCTTCCTTAAAAGCGGTCCCATGGATGACCCAGGGAACTACAGACCGGTTAGTCTGACCTCAATTGTGTATAAGCTCATGGAGACCATGCTTAAGGAAAACTTAGTAGAGTATCTGGATGAAAATGGTTGTCCAGGATGAGAGGCAACATGGGTTTATGGGAGGGATGTTGTGTTAAAGAAATCTGATTGATTTAATTGACTGGGTCACTAAAACAGTGGACAGGGGACAAGGGGTGAACATACTTTACCTGGACTTCAGCAAAGCCTTTGATTCTGTACCCCACAAGAGGAAGATCAAGAAGTTAGTGGACCTAGGGGTCAGCCAGAAGTTGACCAGGTGGGTAGAAACCTGTCTGAAGGGCAGGATCTAGAGCATGGGAGGAGGATAGGAAAGTGTATCAAAAGAAGCAGATGGAGGCAGGGAAAGCAATCAGGAGCACAAAGGTACAAGTGGAGGAGAAAATAGCCCAGGCAGTAAAGAATGGGGACAAGACATTTTTCTGGTATATAAGTGAAAGGAGAAAGACCAAGGGAGGTATTGTAAGGCTAAGGAGGGAAGGGGTAGAATGTGTGGAGGGGGACCAGGAAAAAGCAGACATCCCGAAAAAATATTCTTATTCATTTTTCAAAACTGAAGGGGAAGGTGGGGGACCACATTTAAGTGACAGGAACATCGAAGGAAGGAACTCACAGTCTGAAAGTGGACAAGGCAGTGGGGCCAGACGGGGTACATCCAAGGATATTGAAGGTGCTTAGAGAGGTGCTGGCTGCACCACTGACAGTCCTGTTCAGCCACTCACTGGAGACGGGAGTGGTTCAGGAGGACTGGAGGAGGGCAGAAGTAATCCCACTTCTAAAAGTGGTAGCAGGGAGGAGGCTGGCAATGACAGGCCAGTCAGCCTGACTTCAATGGTGGGGAATAAATGGAATCCCTACTGAAGGAAAGAATTGTGGAATATCTAGAATCTAGCAGCTTACAGGATCCAAGGAAGTATGGATTCACTAGGAAGAGGTCATGTCAAACAAATCTGATAGATTGGTACTGAGTTTAAAGCAGAAGGCACTCACCCCAGCAGTTGGAAGAAGCACAAGCAAATGAATAGATCTGCTATATATTGCTTTATTTTTCCATCACATCAGCAAAGGCAAAGCATACAAGACAGGCAGTGCTGATGCACCGCCACTTATGTTTCACACTTTCACTAGGGTTTCTGCAGAGAACACAGTTTGGATAAAGCTGAACGATCTTAAAAACAGATTAATTAACAATTCAATTATCAATTTAATTCAACAATTACATTTAAGCCAATGAGTAAGCACCACTTGTGTTACACCCATCACCCAAATGGTAAAGTGCATTACAAAGTCAGACTCTGTTCATGAATACTTGTAAAGATACACTTTATTCTTCAAGTACATACTCTGTTCTGGTAAACCTGCACTGAAAGAAATCACCAAGAGGTCAGTAAAAAGACAGAAGAGCTGTTTTTATGCTACTTCAGGATGTGAGGGTTCAGTGCATCATCAAGCATATTAGTATTTCTTAAGCATACACCCTATTTAGGTTTTGATAGTTCTGGCTGGGGGGGGAGGATTATTTCCTTTTTATGTTTGCTTGCACGCATGTGAAAGAAATATAGTGCCACCATACAAATTTTCGTAGGTGTGCCACCCCGCTTCCAATGCCCTGCTTCTTCTTGCAGGCACGGCCTCACCACACCAATAAATGTCTGAGCCATCTATTACAGCAGTTCAGATGCAATGGCGTACAGTTAAAAGCAAAAGACCACTACAATCAGCGATGGTAACATGTAGGGAATTTGCATACTGACGTCGGCAGGCAATTTACATACTGCCGTTGGCAGTATGCAAAGTGCCTACAGTGAGCACTGCATCTGAACAGCTGTCATAGACAGCTCCATTTTTTTCCTAGTCCCCCCCCAACAAACACCCAAGTAGCACGCTGGGAGCCCACCCCAGCATGGTCATGCGCGCCCCACCCCCGCACACTGTATGGCAGACGGGGTGCCCAATCCCCGGTCAGCTCCACTGCCCCCAAATGGACTTCCAGGTGCCTCACTGGGAACCCAACCCAGCTTGGCAAAGTCTGTATGGTTGACGGGGGTGCCCAATCCCCCATCGGCTCCACTGCCCCCCCAAACAAACTTCCAGCTGCCAAGCTGGGAGTCCACCCCAGCATGGCAAAAGTCTCACGTTGTCTTCCTAAAAAAGAAAAAAACATCACCTTTAAGAAAAAAAACAGTCCCTCATTGGCTATCTTGCCCCCTCCCCCAACCCGCATCCACCCTCTGTGCACCCACCTTCCCACACATCCCCCATACCCCATACTTACCTCCGGAGCCCAGCACGACGATCTTAGGTGGACCGGGAACATGTCTGAACTCTTCCAAGCTGACTGCGAATGGAAGAAATGCCGGTAAGCTGTATAATGGCATAAATGGATTTTTTTTTTAACTGTGGTCCATATCTCAGCCATTTTTGGGAATTTGTTCACCAAATTTTCAACATGGGGTTCTTGGGGCCCCACCTCATGAACTCATCCACTGTCATTTTGTTATTCGGTCCTGAAAGGTGATTTCGTGGTCACTGTATGGAACCACCTTTTGGGACTGATTAATGAAATGACAGTATCACAGTTCATGAGGTAGGCCCCCCAAAACCCTATGTTGAAAATTTGGTGAACAAATTCCCAGAAATGACTGTTTTATGAGTGTACGTTGGCAGTTCCTACGCACGTCGTAACTTTGAGAATTTTTAATATTTGCACTCCAGATTTTCAACATTGCCATTTTACCACACCTCCTTAGGAACAGTACAACTGTAATTTTTCATACATCACCCAAAATGTGTTTTCATACATGTAGTGCACATTGGCGTGGTCGGTGTGCAAAATCAATGTTCGGGACACATTAAGAAAATCATAGTGCCACTGTTCATGAGCAGAGGTATTAAAATGGCTATGTTGAAAATTTGGTGACAAAAGTCCATAAAATGACTCTGCTACGAGCATGCATTGCTCAATTTCCACGCACCCTCATAAGTTCACGGATTTGTAATATTTTCAGTCCAGATTTTCAACATTGACATTTTTCCATACCTCCTTATGAACAGTACAGCTGTAATTTTTCATACCCTGGCCCAAATATGTTTTTGCACTTCCGGCGTAGAATAGCATGGTTGCTGTGGGAAATTAGTGTTCGGGACAGATTAAGAAAATCACGGTGACACTGTTCATGAGCGGAGGTCCCAAAATGCCTGTGAAAAATCCCCAAACTAATTACATTACAGGAGTACATTGCGCAGTTTCTAAGCACGCTTGTGACTTCACCAGTTTTTGTATATTTTCACTCTAGATTTTCAACAATGCCATTTTTTTACACCTCCTCATGAACAATACACCTGACACTTTTCACATCCTGTTCAAAATGTGTTTTCGGCCTGTGTCGTCAAATGGCACAGTTGCTGTGCAAAATCACCTTTCGCCTAACAAACTGATAGTGTCACTGTTCATATGGTGGGGTCACAAAAAGTCCATGTGGAAAACTTGGAGTAAAAATACTGAGAAACACCAAGGGCGTTAGAGTTTTTGACCATAACGCCTTACCCTGTAGGGACTGACAGGCATCAGGGGTGTGACTTAGGATTGTCAACAGTAATGCTCATGCCATTCCACCCCCACCCCCACCCTGCAGGAAGTGACATGCATCGAGGTGCGCCTTTGGACGCTTTGCCCCCAGAGTTCACCCCATTCTCCTATACTGCACTCATTTCAGCGTATTTCTTTAAGGAATGAGGTGAATGTAAAGCCCAAACACCCCAAGGAATACCTCAACATCTGTCAGTGTCTGAAGGGTAGGGTGAGGTGAAATGTCATGACCATCATGGGCGACGACCCAACGGCACACCCCAATGCCTGTCCATCTCTGCAGGGTGAGGGTGGAGTTGGCGTCAGTTCAATACTTCAATGCCATTCCTATACTGCATCTGTCTAACTCCTGCACTTTCACTGCTAATGCCAACAAGCAAACATTCGGCATTGACAAATGCTTGTTATTAGGAATGGTTTCAATTCAAATTTGTCATTTAGGCCTGGATTTTTTAGGGCACCTAATATATATATATATATATATATATATATATATATATCATTCCTGTTCCTTTTTGTTTAATATATTTTCTAGGTCATCACCCCGCACATTCCTAGGTACATTTTGAATTCCAATAGCACTGATCTTGTGGAGAGTTTTAGGTGTTGAGTTTTTAACATGTACTGCCATAGCATAGTTCAATACTGTGTTTTTTGATGGCTAGTACATGTTCATTATGTCTGAGTCCCAGTCTCCTTTTTGTATGCCTCACATAGAATTTATCACAGGAGCAGTTAAGCATACACACCACTGCTTCTGTGTTGCAGTTAATGTGACCTTTGACCTTCTCTGTCGAACCTGTTCATGGATTTAGAAAGGTATCTCTTTTATCCATGATGTAACAGGTACTGCAATGGCCACATGGTTTTGAACCCCATTTTGATAATATGGGGTTAGTGATGGGTCTTGGCTGGTAACTATGCACCAACTTTTGGTGGAGATTTATTCCCCTCCTGTATGAGATTCTGAGGGACTTGTCAAATAGTACTTTCAGTTATGATAATCTCCTGAACATTTTCATATTTTCTTTCACAATGTTGACAGCTTCTCTTGTACCTCCTCCATAGGTACTTACAAAAGTAAAGGGCTGTTCTGTTTTGTCTTTTTTGTTTCTACTAGGTGACAACAAGGATTCCTTTGTTCTAGCCTGTGTCTGGGTGATTGCTCTCATGATGTCTGTCTCATTATACTCTCTCTCCCTTAGCATCTCAGCTAATTCATCAACTCTCTTCTGATACGGTATACTGGGATGTGCGCTACCTTAATTGACCGTCCCCCAAAAAGGCTACTCAGTCGTGGTGCATGGCACAGTGGCTACCAGGCAGCTACAGTGACCAGATGGGGTGGGTTGGTGATTGTAGTGACAGGAAGTCGTTACAGGTACACGTGCGGGGGTGGGTGGGAGTGAGCACACTACAGGTACGTGTGCTGGAAGGGAGCAAGCATGCTCAGTGAGGAATGGGAGGGGATTTGAGGGATGGAGCTGCAATAGGCTGCTGAGCTGGCCCCATGGTGTAGTGGGTCGGCTCACAGCTTTGGTGGCTAGGTTGCTGGGTTTGGGCCTGGGTGCAGGTTGATTTTTGTTGTGTCCTGCCAGAATTTCTTTTTTTTTACGTTTCTCCCTCCCCGACATGCACCCCGCTGGAGTTGAGAATCCTAGTGGGGAGGTGCAGGGGTGAAGTCCCCATGGGGGTAGCCCTGCATAAATGTAAAAAATAAGTCCCAGAGCCATTTGTTGTGCGCAGCTGAGTCAGAGCACTAAAATTGATTTTCGGTGCTCTGACTTCGCCGTAATGGTGATCGCCCTTTGGCAGTCACTGTTATCCCATAGAACCTCTAATACAGTTCTTCTGTACCACAGTTCCTTTTCAGGCACATAAATTGCCCCTTGGGGAGATTTTTTACAGTATGGGGTGGGGGAGAGCTACTGGCTAGCAGTACACTATTTCAGTTGGTGTTTTTTTTGTATAAGTCTATTACCAGAGTACCATCATCTTGTTTCTGATTAGTCAGATCTAAGAAATTCACCATTGTTTGGTCTGCTGTTACCTTAAATTTAAGGTTAGGTTTCGTGCTTTCAAGATACAGTACACATTCATTTTGATCCTCCCTTGAGCCTCTCCACACCAAAAATACATCATCGATAAAGTGTTTATAAACATCAACATTGCTAAAAAAGGGGTTAAGCATCTCATCATGTATTTATGTCTCTTCCCATTGTCCCAAATACAAATTAACCAAACTTAGTGCTAATGTAGCCCCTTTATCTGTTTGTATATTCTGCCCTCAAACATGAATATATTATTCTGTAATACAATTTAAGTCATTCCTATTATCAAATCTGTATATTCCACAAGGAAGTGTTCTATTTCCTCCAGTCATCCCTGCTGTGGAATATTTGTACATAGTGAATCCACATCTAGTGTGACTAGCCACCACTGGGATTCTGTTTGCATTTCCTCAAGTACTGATAAAATGTGGCTGGTGTTTCTAATGCAACTTTTCATTTTGGGTACTATGGGACAAACAAAATTGTCTACACATCTGGACAGTGGTTCTGTGATACATCCAATATCAGATATAATAGGGTGGCTGGGGAGGGGGAGCTGTGGGAGTTTTGTGGATTTTGGGCAGGGTATATAATATGGTCATTTTTTGTAGGGTGTTGTACTGACAGAATGTATAACTCATTGATGCTAATCAGGTCATTCTGATAAAGCTCTAACAGGTATAGCTCTGTGTCCGTCCTTCCTTATTTTGTCATTGGGGTCAAAAGTCAGTGGTGTGTAAAATTCCCTGTTGGACAGTTGCCCATATATTTCCTGAGTGTACTGGTGTTCCTAATAATAATACTACCCCCTACCCATCTGCTGGTTTTATGATAATGCTAGAATCAGTGGCTAATTGCCTAACTTCTTCCCTCTCCTTGCTTGATATACTGTATTACAATGAGACAATCTAGGGTTATCCTGAAACAGCTCCTCTGTGTTAGCAGTGCAACAACCTAGGAAGGTTTGAACTCTGGGATCCAGTAGGGGACAGAAGGTGGAGGGGGGGTTTAAATACTTGTTTAATCTCTTCAGAGGTATCACTGCTATCATTCTCATCACTCTCCCCATTTATTTATAGTTTGCATTGATCACTGCCTGCAAAAAAAAATGTAATTCATTTTTCTGTCACATTTTTGCATATCTAGAAATGCTAAAAACTGAGCAAAACAATGTGTGGGTAAAAATGAGAGTTCCCTGCAAATTACCCAAGTCTCTATTTCAGTTACTGTCCTGTCCTAGATGTTTATTGCAGTTAGTAATCGTTGATTATCATGGCCATTTGTCCTCTTCCTCTTCCTTTTGTTCTTCCTCTGGGACCTCCTCATTTTCCCCTCTCTTGCCCACTTTCTGGGAATCTGAATCTAGTATGCCTGTTGCTTCTCTTGGGTTGAGGTTGCCCAGGAGGAGTGACCCCTGAAAAAGGCCCATGTTCACTTTCACTGTCAACCTCCAGTGCACTCTCCCCAGTACTATAACAGGGTACACCCAAGGATATTGAAGGAGCTTAGAGATTACTGCCTGCACCACTGACAGTCCTTTTCAACCACTCACTGGAGATGGGAGTGGTTCCAGAGGACTGGTGGAGGGCAGACATAGTCCCACTTCACAAAAGTGGTAGCAGGGAGGAGGCTGGCAATGACAGGCCAGTCAGCCTGGCTTCAGTGGTGGGGAAATTAATGGCGCCCTTACTGAAGGAAAGGACTGTGGAATATCTAGAATCCAGAAGCTTACAGGATCCAAGGCAGCATTGATTCACTAAGAGGAGGTCACGTCAAAATTTCTTTGACTAGGTGATGAGGGAATTAAATCAGGGTGGAGCGGTGGACGTGGGCTACCTAAATTTCAGTAAGTCCCTTCACACTGTTCAACATAGGAGACTCATTAACAAGCTGGGCTGTTTGGGAGTAGGTCCTAAGGAGGTAACCTGGGCAAGAAATTGGTTGGGGGATAAGTGACAGAGGGTGGTGGTGGTAAACAGAGTTCAATCTGAGGAAGGTGAGTGACCAGTGGGGTGCTGCAAGGATCAGTACTGGGACCAGTCATCTTTAATGTCTTTATTAGTGACACTGTAGAGGGATTAGATGAGAAGGTATGCTTTTTTGCAGATTACACAAAGATCTGCAACAGGGTAGACACTGGGAGTGGTGGAAACATTGAAGATGGATCTAAGAAAGCTTGAGGAGTGGTCAAGAGCATGGCAACTAAATTTCAATGCAAATAAATGCAAAATCATGCACGTGGGACACATGAACCCAGGGGCAGAGTACAAGATGGGGGGAAGTGGTACTGGAGACCACCAATCAGGAAAGAGACCTGGGGTAATCATATTAGATGACCTAAAGGTGGCCAAACAGTATGACAAGGCAGTGGGGAGAACCAGTGGGATGCTAGGGTGCATAGGGAGGGGTATCATCAGCAAAAAGAAGGAGGTGGTGTTACTGCTGTACAAATCACCGGTGATACCTCATCTAGAGTACTGTGTCCTATTCTGGAGACCACATCTCTGGAAGGACATAAACAGAGTAGAGGCGGTCCAGAGGAGGGCAACTAAAATGGTGTAGGGTGTGCACCAACAGCCCTATGAGTAAAGAATAAATGACTTGAATGCATACACCCAGAAGGAAAGGAGGGAGAGGAGGGATATGATAAAGACTTTCAAATACATCACAGGTAAAAAAAGGTACAAGAGGGTAGCATATTTCAGAGAAAAAATATTCAAGAACAAGGGATCATGCTATGAAGCTGGAAGGGGGTAGACTCGGGGAAATGTGAGGAAATACTTCTTCACAGAAAGGGTGATGGATGCATAGAACAGTGTCCCAGAGGTGGTGGTGGTGGAGGCAAAAACTGTGCTGGAATTCAAGAATGCATGGGATAGGCACAAGGGAACCTTAGTGGGTAGAAAAGGGAATGTAAAAGCCGGAGATCAAGTAGGGTCTGTGGTATTACAGCAGGTAGGGAAAATGGGCAGATTGGGTAGTCCAATCAGTCCTTATCTGCTGTCATATTCTATGTTTCTGTGTTTCTATGTGGTAGGAGGTGGGATCTCCAGTAGCAGGGTGGTCACCAGTGGGTTCTCACAGGGTTTTGTGCTCAGACCAGTGCTGTTTAGTGCCTTCATCAACTATATTGGGGGTGGCATTCAGAGTAAAATTTGCCTATTTGTGGATGACACCAAGCTCTCTAGGAGGGTGGACACAGCAAAAGGGATACAAGACAGTATAGTTCAGTGGTTTAAGGCTCTATGCTGCAAACCTGGAGACCTGGATTTGAATCCCACAGCCCCCCACTTGCATACTGTGTGACCCTGAGCAAGTCACTTAGCTTCCTTGTGCTCCCAGGTTGGACCTGTAAACAAGCGTTCAGCTTAGTGTGTCTCCTCTGGTAAAATAATGATAGAAAAAAAAGAACTGAAGGAGGATCTGGAAAAGCTAGAGAGGTGGTCCAGGATTTGGCAGCTTGACTTCAATGCAAAGAAATGCATAAATGCACATTGGAGCCAAGAACCCAAGGAATGAGTACAGCCTGGGAGGGAGCCAGGTACCTATATCTGAGCAAGAGAATGTCCTGGGAGTGATGATCACTAGTGATCTGAAACAGTCCATGCAATATAAGAAAGCAGCAGAAAAGGCAAATATAATGTTGGGATGCATTGCCAGAGGGATCAGCAGCAGGCAAGGGGAGGTAATACTGCCCTTGTACATGTCATTAATGAGGCCGCATCTGGAGTGCAGTGTACAGTACTGGTGCCTGTACCTTAAAAGGCATATAAACTTGCTTGAAACAGTGCAAAGGAATGAAGCAATGAAGATCACCATGGGTCAGCAGGGTAAGACATACGAGGAGAGATTGGAGGCCCCGAACATGTAATCACTGGAGAAGAGAAAGAGGGGACATGACTGAGACCTTCAAGTATTTGAAAGGAATAAATAGGGTGGATGAGGAGAGTCTCTTCAAGCTTAGTGAGACCCAAAACATGAGGGGACACAACCCAAAGGGTGTGCCGACATGAGGTCAACACCAGCACAGCAAACACCAGCACAGCAACAGAAATCGCTTGTCTGCGGTGAGTCGCTGTGCTGGTGCACAGAAGACACCGGCAGTGTGTTTCCCACTGTAGAGCCCCCCCCCCACAGTCCAACTCTGACTCGGAGTTAGAATCCTAGAGACAGGGGTGTTTGGGGGGTGAAGCCCCCCAATAGAAAGCACTGACATCCCCGATGCTACAATACCGACAGTTGACATAGTAGCTGTCACTGTGGGGGATGTCGGTGCTAGTGCTATCGAAGCGCTATAGTAAAACCAGTCTAAAGTTGGGGGGAAGGTTTAGGAGAGAGGCTAGTAGGCACTTCTTCATGGAAAGGGTGGTGGTGGGTTGAAATGTGCTTCTAGAGGAAGTAATTTTGTTGAAAATAGTAAGCAGCTTCAAGAGAGGTGAAGATAGAGTTAAGGGGAAAATAAAGGTCAAGGGAGGGGCAGACAGAGGAGAAGAGTGGATAGGAGGGGGGCAGGGTCAGTAGCATAGGCTGAGGACCCTACAATACAAGCAGACTAGATAGACCTAATGTACTTATTCTGCTGGCTATGCTGTATGCTTGTATGTTCATAAAAGTACCATTATCTCTTGAGTACAACTTTAAAATTCCTGGCTACACCTCTGTGGGGTGATATCCCACATTATAGGTCATTTTGATGGTCTGTACAGCTGCCCTGCATTACTGCTTTTTTTTTTCAGAATTGCACGCTCTGTTGCTGCATCATGCTATGTGGAGTCAGCATCCTCTGTTGTTCTTGCACGTCAGCTTTGTGTACACATAGTACACAATGACATGCACACTGCCAGTATCAAGCAGTCAGTCTCAATGTTTGTCTGTACCACTAGCTCTTCCCCATCTGCCAGAAAAGTGTTAATGTTTTGTTCCCCCTCAGGTCTGCTGCTGTATAGCATCTGCTGAGAACTTGGAGGTGGAACTAGAGCATCTACATCAGTTTCTGGCTGCAATCACTGAAGAAGATGGGCCACGCATGACAAGAGCAGAAGATGCCCGCAGGTCATTTTTATTTATTTATTTATGACTTTGATAACCGGGTAAGTGCGCTGATCCCAGGGACCATTTTCAGGCATGACCCGGGCCATGTCACATTTATTTTTATTTATTTTATTTATTTGTTCTAGGATTACAAATACCTTTGAGCCAAGGCTCTTTTACAAAGGTTCCACGTCATTGGTACAATTGAGACAAACATAAGCAAAGATAACAGTTTATAAAATAAAAAAAACACACAGTCTTGTAGAGAAAAAAAGAACAATAAGGTGAAACTTTGGGGAGCGGAAAGGGAAAGGAGGAGGGTGAAATCAGGGAGACTAAGTGGATGGGAGAAAAGGGGAGGTAGGCGGGGGGGCAGGACAGAGAGAGGAGAGGTGGAAGGTGGGTAAGAATAGAGGTAGTGCAGCCGGGTGGCATTTGTCATGGGCCAACAGGGGAGGTGAAGATGGGGGGGGGGTGCTGGCAAAGTGCAGGAGCAGTTGTGGATCCAAAAGGGCATCTTCAGCTATGGAACCAAAAGACATGGCACAGAATGGCAGAGAATACAAGGTGAGCAACTAATTACATATGTAGGAGATCAGATTCAGATACAGCAATTGAAGCACAATACAGTGGTATGGTACAAGTCCAGTAAGTGACAGAGAATGCTGTTTACAATATGACACTAGATACACAAACAGCAGTTGTAAACAAAGGTAGGTACATAAGTCAGGTGGGCATGATTGTGACATAGCATATACAGTGAGAACAACTATACAGTGTGTCATACATAGAATTAGATATACATTATGTACAAGGTTGAGACCTGACACATTAGTAACCTATAGAGTAAGAAAACAGGCAGGAGGTAAATTGCAGTAGGGGACAAGTGAGGCTAGGTGGGTAACCCTTGGGGGGTAGGTCATCAGCTGATTCCCAGTGAGGAGGAGGGAGAGCACAAAAGCCTCAGCCTGCAAGAGCAAGCACTTACATCTGCACTATCCTGCTTGAGAGTGTGGGATGGCTGGTGATATTCTGGGCCAGATCAAGGAAAAAGTAAACTTGACTTGGCTCACTGCTGCAGCTGCCCTCCCTCCTACTGACTCGGGAGTTGGGAAGAGTGGACCATGGTTCGAACAAAGTGCTTACAACAGGAGCCCTAACCTAAAAAAGAAACTATTCTTGTGCAGTGCATGCAGGCAGGCAAATAGAATTGGGGGATCTAGATTGCTAAGTAGTTCTTTTTTTTGAGCTCTCAGCAACTCTTCTGTGGCCCTCTGTCTGACCTGCCCTTACAGTACCTTGCAAAACAAGCTGGACAATCACAGGAAGGCCTTCTTGAGTTGTTCTGCCCAGCACTCAGATTTATTGTTAAAATAGAAAGACATGTAAAATCACTGGCAGCTGCAGTTGCCTTGATTGATAGAGCCTTACCTCAGCCTGGCTATAGTAACCTGCTGCCCTGAGGAGCCCAGGCTGTCAAGCCAGTTATTGGCCTGCCCTGAGAGAGCATGGCCAGTGATCTGCCACTCTGTGAGAGCCCAGCCAGTGACCTGAGAAAGTGTCAGTTGAGGGAGCCCAGTCTGTGACCTGCTTCCCAGAAGGAGTCCAGCCAGTGACCGCCTACTCTGAGGGAGCCCAGTCAGAGGCCTGCTGGCCTGATGGAGCCCTGGCAGACCTCAGACTGGCCTGCCATGCTGTGGAACTGTCTTGCTGCCTTGAGAATCCAGTGTCCTGCACTACAAATGAAGACCTAAGCTGGCGTTTACCGCCAAAAGGTGGTGAGAGGAGAAGAAGCAGAACTTATCCAAAGATAGGTGTCTGAATTGTTTTTGGAATGTGATTGGTTGGCAAATGGAATAGGATGCAGTTTTGCTAAATTAGGTTGGCAGGCATGGGGTTTTGAACTTACACACTGTTGAGGGATGGCATTGAAACCAATGCCTAGCCGGCCCGGTGGCGCTGAGGGTTGAGGAACTAGATGCCACACCTTGAGCCACGCCGGCGACCTGGGTTCAGGAACAGACTCGGGTCGGTGAGGGTCAGCTGGGAGAGGGAGGACTGAGCGTCCCAACGGATGCTCTCCTCCCTCAGAGGAGGGATACCAGGGGTACAAGTTGCACTCGACTCCCTGAGAGAGCTGGTGGGAACACGGGCTCTCAAGGGGAACTGGCGGCTCTGTTCATGGAGTCGGGGAGGGGGGACGCTGTTGGGCGCATGAGAGAGACGTGCATCAGCACGTCGCCTCTCTGGAAGCACGTCCTAAGCACCAGTGTCCTGGTGGGGTGGGGTCAAGGGAAAGCACAGAAAAACGGATAAGACCCTCGGGGGTCCTAGATAACGACAGCTCCACCTAGGGACCACCAACTCCAGACAGACTCCACTGTGCAGATAAGGAGGGAGGAGAAGAAAGCACTCTAGGGGCAGATCCTGGAGCAGTGGCCTGAAGGAATGAGCAAAGTCCGAAGGAGTGGACACAGAGGTAGGAAGGCGGATTAAAAAAAAAAAGAAACCAATGCCTGTTATTTGCAATGAAATGACGCAGCATTGATGGTGGGAAGTAGACATGGGGTCATAATGTCACAAGACAGAATACAGTAGCAATATACTGCACTGTCAATACAGCATGATATATTGCCAGCTGCATTTCTCTATGTTTTGCTGGGGGCTCTGCCCCCGGGGGGGGCTGCGAACCCTGAACCACCCCCAACTGAGATAATCAACTCCAGGAGGGGGGTGTACACTTACATTGCACAAAGTGCAAAAAAAAGAAAAATTCCATGTGTCTGGGACTAGAATTCGATACCTGGTCCATAGACGCACCGCCTCCATTGCTGCCTGTGGCTCATCCTGTTGAGCCATAGAAGCTGCTCGGTGGACCCTCCTCCCAGTGGAGGACTTATCCCCTGCCAGAGGGCAGTGACAGGGTGCACAGCCATGCATAGACCATTTAGTGGTCTTGCATATTGTCGCTATTCCTACCAGTGCGGCGCGTGTTGCACATTTTTGACATTCACTGTCTTATATACGACAGAGTGACCCGGTAGGAGAGAGTCATGCCTTTCCATTCATTTATTTTGTTTTTGTTTTTGTTGACTTGGAAAGGAGGGCTAGATAGTACTGCTTATTTTCAATCTCATCATGATTTGATATTTTTCTTTCTCAGCTCCCACTGCACATAACACATGCCTTTTTTTCCATAGTTTGTGGTTACACCTTCCAAGTTCCTTCTGGGAGTCTGTGTATATGTATGTTTTTCTTCTGGGAATAATTCTCCTGAGCTTCCAGTTTATTGCTAGTCTCCCTCTCTTTTAGCAACATTTCGAACGTGTGAACAACATGGTTTAAAGTATGGTATATCAAACAGTGATTTGAGGACAAATTGTCCTTACACTGTAGTAAGTTCTCTTTTGGCCTTGAGCCCCCCCCCCCCCCACCTTTCCCAATCATCTGGCACCCATGGCCCTGTTCATATAAAAAGACACCCTCCCACTGCCAAGTATCCCACTTACCTACCAATCCTTTTCCAGGTGCCTTGTCTGTAAAAATAAAACACCTCCCACTGTCAAGTATCCTGCACACCTCCTGATCCTTCCACGTGCCCCATCCATGACAATAAAATACCCTTCCACTGCCACATAACATGCCCACCTCCTGATCCTTCCTCATACCCTGTCTGTAAAAATAAAATACCCTCCCACTGCCAAGTATACTGCCTCCCTCACCCAATCACTCCCTGTGCCTAAAACAGCAAAATTATGAAGCAATGTTGAAATGCATCAACGTTTACTCACAACTGTACTATTTGTCCAGGTTTTGACCCCAAATTTTCAACATAGTTTTTTTTTTCACTCTGCCTCATAAGCAAGGTAAGAGTAAGTTTTTACATCCCCTCAGAAATATGCTTATGCAGTCACTTTGGAAAAATCCCTTTTTGGATATGATTTAAAAGATTTCACTTATCTTGATCATAAGGTGGGGTAATATAAAAACTATATTGAGAATCTAGGGTCAAAACAAAAAAACAGCAATAAAGGTAAGAAGCAATACTGACATTCTTTAACATTTTCTCATAACTTTGCTATTTTTCTAGATTTTGTCCCCAGATTTTCAACATGTGTTATGTGTGTCTGAAAGCGAATAAAAATAAAGGTAAAAAAATTATGGCCTTTTTTTACCCCTCCTCATGAACAATGCAGGTGTAATTTTTCAAATCCCCTCCGAAACATATTTTCACAGTCACTCCACAAAATCATCTTTTAGATATGATTTAAAAAAATTCAAAGTTCAAAGGTGGAGCCATGCCACAGTGTAAAAGCAGTCGATGCAGTCAGACATGGATTGAAAAGCCCCAAACTCGATCTGAAAAAGTTTAAAAGTCTGGCTGCCCTAAGGAGGACAATAAAAATATGCTGGTAGCATGAAGTTTAGGCTGTGAGAAAATGTTATTGCCTCTGGCACAGGAGCCCCCCAATGGAGTCTTTCAGCGAAGCGCTGGGGTTGGAGTCCTAGAGTAATTGGCATTGTTGGTTTAGCTGCACAAGGTGTTAGGCTGCTTTACTTTGTGGTTTGTCCCAGATGTAGTGAACATTTTTCTCATAGCCTAAATTTTATGCTACCACTAGATTATTTATTGTCCTGAGTGCAGCCAGACATTGGAACTTCTTTTTAAAAATCCACTTGTCTTGATCATAAGGTGGGGTCATAATAAGAATGTGTTGAAAATGTGGGGTCAAAATCTCAAAGAATAACATAGTTATGAAAAAACATTGACATTGTTCCGTGTTGCTCCTAGCTTTGCTGCTTTATCAGATAATGACCCCACATTTTCAACACACCCAATTTTGTACCCCCATGTCATGAACATGACGTATCATTTTTCAAATCCTGCCCCAAATGATTTGTCACACTTGTGCTGCAAAATGTAGTGTTGGACAGGATGTCATAAATGAGACCCAGCATGTTCATATGATTTTTTTTTTTTTTACCAGGAGAGACACACTAATCTGAAAGCTTGTTTATGGGTGCGACCTGGGAGCACAAGGAAGTTAAGTGACTTGCTCAGGGTCACACAGTATGCAAGTGGGAGCTGTGGATTCAAACCCAGGTCTTCAGGTTTGCAGCTCAATCTTATAATGAAAAGACTGTATTGAACATTTGAGGTCAAAAACTTATGAACAAACTTTGATATTGTTCAACGTTTATTTGTAACTTTGCAGTATTTTTACTTATTAACCCACATTTTGAACATACTCATGTTTTCTACCCCATTAAATGAACATAGCTGGTGTTATTATCAAATCTCCCTCCAAAACCTGCACTTTGAAAATTCTAGGTCACAGTCTAAGAAAACAACATTGTGTGTGAATCTTGTCACTTCCCTATCATGACAATTTCACTATTATAACTCATGTTATTAATTTATTAATGATCACCTCTGCACTATCAATGCCAAAGACCTGAACAGCAAATACAAGCAAGCAAACGTTCGACATTGACAAATATTTGTTTAATACTGGTTCCTACTGCAACAAGTGCCACCATTCCAAAATATGTTGCACTCCCGGTGTGCATTTTGTAATGCGTTGTTTTCTACTAAATTCGAGCTAAGACTGTTAACTTCATTGCATTTGCAGTCTGAGTCAGAGGCAAACTCTAGTCCCCAGCCATAACCGATCAATAGATGCCTGTTCTGTATCACCCAGTACCCTCTGTCTGTTTCTTTTTTATATAAAAAAAAAATAAATGAACTCAGGGCAAATGCAAGCACTAGTATACTGAAAAGATCCAGAGGAATATAATAAAAGCAAGCATGAATAAAGACCTCTCCAATAAGATAAATCTGCAGAGACTCAAACTTGTTTTTCTCTGCAAAAACACAGCCTCTAATCTGCTTAGAAAGCAAACAATCTGCATTTGTTAAGAGCCATTTTACATTCACAAGAGATTAAGGACATAATGTTCTTATTTGGATGCTGTGCTTTGCATACGTGTGCCAAGTTTCAGCAAGGCAAGAGGGTTAGAAAAATCTGCACTATTACCTGTAAGAATTGATGCAAAGAGAAGCTGTGAAAACTAATCAGAGTTTACTACCACACCTTATAATGAAAGTCCTGAAGTCTTCAGAGCTGTTTGATATACTGTTATTTTCAATTTGTTTTGTTAAAACTAACAGGCACAATATTCAATCCCTGGTATAAACATATGCATGCTATATCTTTTAGGGCAAAATAATAATAATAATAATAATAAAAACACATTATAGAGTGATTAGAGCTATAGCTTCCACAGAGCAGAATACAATAACCTATACACAGGCGCACGAAATGGGGATGGGGGGAGGGTAAGGGAGTCATTTTCTACCATTTTGCCTAAACTTATTACTATTGTCTATTCTACAATTTCTCCTGCTGCCCCCCTCATCTTTCCCCAGCTCCTCCTTAATATTTAATATGTGGTTGCACCTCTGATTTTCCCTTCCCCTTCCAAAATAAAAACTAAGAAATTTACAGAATAAATCATAAACAGGCTATATATCCAGCTATGCTACAGTATATTGACACAAATCTCAATAAAAGAAAAAACAAATCTCTTTTTTTGGAATGGAATCAGTATATGCCAATGACTTCTATGTCTCTCTCATGTTTTACAATGGTTGTCTCTTTATGTGCTGTACAGCCACATACTTGAGTTCTCCACGTTACTGAGAAAGGATCATAAAAGTGCTCCTTAGTGACATATGTGTATGGTAGCTTCTATGCAAGTGATGCTATGAATCAGGATGACTTTATGTTACAACCTTATAAAATTACATCTTGTTAGTTCCTGCACACATCCCTCAACCTTGTTGCTTCTCCATCATCTATGGTTATTTGTCTATTTACTTAATTGCTTACATCTCTTGTTTCCTCCTTCCATCCATCCCTGCTGTAACATTATCTACTGCCACCCTATCTTTAAACTGAAGCCTCTGGTTCCTTGGGTTTCAGCTACAGTGAACTACACTAAAATTTCCTGGTTGCTAATAGCAACACTAATTGAAAATAAGGTTTCAGCAGGGAGTATGTTTTAAGTTAGGATTCGTTACTAAGGAATATATTTCTCTGGACACTATTTGGGGTGGTTCCAGATAATGAACTTTATCTCTGTTGTTTTTTTGTTTTTCTATTGAGAAGTATGACATTGTTTTTATAATGCACATCTACAGAGATTTGGATTTTTTCACATTTTTTTTTTTAATTCAGGTATGTCATTATAAGCAAAACATTTTTAAAGCTGGGATCCATCATAAGCCCAAAGTGTCATCATGGATGGGATTTGTACCAAAAATATGTTGGCCCCGGTCATAACTCCTTTAGAACATTTTGAGTGGCCCTACTGCTTGATCCAGGAAAAATAGAGATCTTTGACTTCAGAACAAGACCTCCCCACTTTCATCTTCCTTTCTTTTAGACCTTAGTCAAGGATGGCTGGGACTTTGAACATTCTGTTGTCTTTATCTATAGCTGAAAAATCAGACTTCTAAGATATTATATTATATTATCAGAGCTCTGCAGAAAACATGTTCAGTGCTGCTCCAGTCTTTGTCATCCCAACACAGGGTATCTATGTTAAACCTTTTAGTTTATCATTCTAAGTAGTCGGTATTATTTTGATCTTAAGGATCCATACTCCTCCTTGTTTACCTTACTCTGTCATCTATTCTCCATTTAACTGGCTCATTATTTTAGATCTCGCTATCTAATACTGTTCGTGATGGAGGGTGTTGAAAGAATGGATGACAAAAAAGAACACACAAAAGCCGCTTAACCTTCTCTCCTGCAGCCTCAATAGACACATTTTATGAGTAGTTATTCCAAGATTTAGACCCTATGACCTATAATTTCAGTATTTACTCCACTTCTGAAACTCCCAGAAAATGAATTCCTGCAAGGATGCTTCTAATGTCTATTGTTTACCACTCCCAAAGGAATATGCACTGCCTTACTGGTCACCAAATTCAGAATCATGATTCTGTAATGATAGAGCTTGGTTTGAATGTGATAAAAAATACAGTGAATGCATACTGTTTGAAATTCCCCCACTTTCATCATTAATAAAAGAGCAAATGCCACTACACAAGTAAAGCATGTGTTTGCTGGGCCAAGGTGTCAGCATGGTTGAGTTGGTAGCTTGGCTGCCTCTGGGTAAAAAGGTCTTTGGTTCTAGTCCCCACAGTGAGACTAAGCTCAAACCATAAAAGCTGGCTCTCAAGGGCATTACTTAAGTAATGCTGTACTGTCAGAGTGTGCTGTCCTTTGGACAAGACATTATCCCATAGTCCTGTGTTTTTTTCTGGTGGTTGTCCATGTGAACATTTAAAAATCCCATGCCACATCTTAAAAAGACTTAAGAAATTTTCCTGGTGTCCTAGCCAGATTTTCTCTGTTCATTAAAAAATACCACCTACAGTTTAATCTGGAAAAACAAAACTGAATATGTTTTCCTTTTTGCAGTTCTAGTGATAAACACATTTATGAGTTGTTTTTCTAGCTATTTTGTAACCTCTCAGAATTTGGGAGAGAGGAAAGTTTTACCCTGAGCAATTTGCTGATGAAGTAGGAGTTCAAAAGTTTCAGTATAAACTGAAGGTAATGCCATCAAAAGACTGATTCTGCTACATATCTGGAAGGGTCTGAGATGGTTGCTCTGACATTGAGCTCTTTCACTCTGTTTAAAAATTGTTTCATATACAGGTACTCTGAACATTGTAAGAGTGCCTTTTATAAATAAAATGTACCTACTTACTTCATGTTATAAATGTTTAACATTTCCATCTGATGATATGACCTTGTCAGCACCCAACAAATATTGTGTTTCAACAAAAAGTGAGAGTGCACTTAAGTGCTAACTTCACATGCACTTGCTATTACTAATAAACTTGCCTGTAGGCTGTTTTGAACCTTACTATAGTGTATGGTAGAACGTAATTATACACTGAAATCCATGTGGGTCAAAATGCGGCTGTGCAACAGTTGTGATGTATGTACTGCAGCAGAACAACACTTCATTCTGCTTCAGTATGTACATCACACTGTGTTGTCCACGAGCACTATAGTTGCCATGGTAACTATGCATGACAAATGTCCCAACTGCAGAACCGATAAATTCAAACACAGTTTCTGAATGAGGTTAGTGCAATTGGATGTCTGCTTAATCCATCAAAATGTGGTTAACCAATGACTGCTAGATTGTAGCAAGTTCCCAAGGAGGTGAGGGGTGAGAGGTGAAGGGTTAGCAGTGAACTGATTTTGCAGTGTTAGGTGGTGAGGGTGAAGAGTCGCAGTACTGTAGATTGTTGTGATTTACTGCGAGTTGCTGTGGGGGATTACTGTGAGCTGCACTAGAGAATCATTTTTTATGTGATTTTCTAAAACTTCTTTTTTCTCCTTCTTTCATCTGCCTTTGTGTTTCTCTACAGTTTCTGAGGAGCTGCAGCCATTGCCCAGAGGATCGCAATTTATAGAGTGCATGTATTTTTTGTTGGTTATGCAAACACTGTAATTGCACACAGTAATTGAACAAGTACTCCCTGGAGGAGAGGAGGGATGGGGGCACATGATTGAAATCTTAAAATACATGAAGAGAATAAATAAGAGAGGCACGGAGGGACATTTCAAATTAAGGAGAGGGAGGGACACTCGAGAGCATGATCTGAGATTGTAAGGGGAAGGTTCAGGAGGGAAATGAGGAGACACTTTTTTTATGGAGAGGGTGGTGTCTGGGTGGAATGCATTGCCAGAGGAAGTGGTATCCTGTAGAAGAATGGACTGCTTCAAAAGGGGATGGGACAGAGTAAGGGGGTTGGTCACTGGAGGGAGAAGGGAGGGAGGGGCAGCTGCGGTATAAGGGCTGCTAGTTGCACAATCGAGCAGACTTGATAGACCATGAGGCCTTTATCTGCTGGCAAGTTCGCATGTTTGTATGTATGTAGTTTAAATTTGTTGGCAGTAAATAATTTAAATGCAATCTATGTGTTCTATTGTTTGTTTTGTTTACTAAACAGTCTCTGTTGCTAAAATATCATACACTATATAGAAAAGTGTATGGGCAGCTGTTCAGAACAAGGCTCATCTTTTCACTCATGGTCACTGTGGTGACTGGCGGACCGCCCAAGCTTCGCTCATGAGGTTAGCAGTCGCACCAGTAACCACTCATTTAAATAATAGCCTTGTTCTGAATGGCTGTCCATACACTATCTTATATATTAATTTATTTATTTAGTTAGTTTTTGTTGACCGAGTAAGTGCACTAGACAAATCCTGCCTATTTTCAGGCATGACCCAGGAGAGGGGGATACAGATGAATGCCAACTGACTTTGAACCAGATTAAGCTGGTTAATATTAATTAAGATTAATATAATGTTTTGTCACCTGTATAGTTACAGTATGTAATCTACCTGCCTTCTGAACCAGTACTAATGCACCGAGTCACTCCTGTAGATGGAGACTGTGGTGAGTTTACCTGGTCAACAAAATAGTAAAATAAATAAAAACATGGTTTTCCACAAAAGCATACTGAAAGTAATTACTCTCATAATGATACAAATATCTGTTTACTCAGTAACTCATCAATGCAGGTTTGCATCTATCCATTCACCGGAGTATGCTGGTATATCAGGCAACAATATACAACCTGTACTTGGGATATTGTTTACAGTTTTAACTTCTGATGAAGCTTAGTGAAGCTGGAGTGCTTCAAAAATAAATCAAACAGAAAATCGTTTCAGTTGTTCTTACATGAATATCCTAGCATACACTGGAAATGCACTTGGATTCTCTAAATAAGTTGAAGTTAGTCTCAAACCACAAACCACTTGCAGGCAGCACTTTTGCAGAGGACCCACACCAATCTTAAAACACTTTACTCTGGAAACTGTGGTAAATTTTATCTTTGCCTTTTGTGATTTTAAGATCCATTTATTGACTGTCCGGCAACAAAATGTCCATTTAGTAGCAGGGATTCCATTCTGAAACAAGTTTTAAGACAGGCAGAGCTTTTGTTATGATGCAGGGTAGGAGACTGTGCATGCACCTTTGCCACACGCACGTTGCCCATCACTAACATTTCTGACCACGCCTTCCATAAGATTTGAAGCAGGTATAACATTTTTATTGGATTTCACTATGAGAATGTGCTGTTCATGTGTTTTGTGAAGTCACAGTTTTACAAAAATAATCCAACAATTCTAACAAATGTTTTGTAATGTTCTTACATTCTGATCAAAGTCGGGTCAATACGTAACTACTTTAGTGATTTTATTCTAAGATTTTTATTGTTAGTTTTAGTGCCATACTAACCACAATGAAGACTAAACCCTTTATTTCAATCAGTCAATCAAAATCTTTATTTATCCAGGTGGGCACCATTGAGCAGGGCTCATTTGCAAGACTGACCTGGTCATAAAAAAGTCATAGTACAGTAACATAGTAAAACATAATGCAATATTATACAAAGAAGAAAAATATACATATGTACATCAACATTTGAGTGAGAGGGCCTTTACAACAGATAGGCTCATAACTGGGTACGGCCAAAATGTTCATTAAAAGGAAAGAGAAAGGCAAGAAGAGGGATACCAGCTTAGGAAGAAATTACAGGGTTGGAATAGTTAACTGGCATACTTCAGAGATGGGGGTGGAACTTGGCCATGGCTAAAGAGATGCAGAGAAGCCGGTATTTTGGTAAGGAGAGAGGTGCAGAGGCAGGGCAGGAGGCAGGATGGGCAGGAGGGAAACTGGAAAATAGGTGAGCTAGTGATGTGGGAAACATTTGCAGGATTCCTTCACAGAGTGGTTATAGCATGACTTTAAAATATTCAAGCTAACAAGACAGCTCAGCTTCAAGTTTTTTTGCATATCATTCCACAAGGAAGGCAACGAGAAACTTATGGCAGCTCTGCCAAAATGAGATCTGACCTTAGGTAATTGCAAGGCAATTAGGGAATAGCTTCTTAGAGCACAGGCACCTATCACACTCAGGGGAATACAATCAGAGAAGTACAGGGGGAGCTTGTTGGTAACCGCTCTGAAAGCCCATAGAGCGGCATTTCTATTTCTCCTGTAATGAAGGGAAGTCCAGCCCACCACAGTGTACGAGGAGCAATGGTGTGTGGAAAGTGAAAGGCCCGTTATGAACCTGATTGCTCTGTGGTATAGGGTGTCCAACCTAGCCAGAGCAGAGGCAGTATAATAACTATAGAGAAGGTCCACGTAATCTATTAATGAAAGGAACAAAGCTTGAACCAACAGCTGCTTGGCATCCCTAGTAAGGAAGTGATTAATTCTGTAAAATAGTCCTAGTCTTTTTCTTAGTTGTTTCTTCTGCAGTTCCTCGAGATGTGCAGAGAAGGAGAGTTTGCGATTGAGCCATACACCCAGATATTTGAATTTTGGCACATATGCTAGATTTTCTCCAAGTACTGTGGTAATCAGAGGGATAGCCCCAATGCAAGCAGGGTTCGCCACATAGGAGGAAGGGGAAAAGAGCATCATTTTTGTTTTTTTTGCATTAAGCAGAAGCTTTTTGCTTATGAGCTGGTATTGCAATAGGTTAAATTCGGCTTGGAGGTCTTCACAGGCTGCTTCTGGCGTAGGACGACTCAAATAAAGTACTGTGTCATCAGTGAACAAGTGGATATTGGCCTTATTGATGTTGTCATTGATATTGCTAATGTAAACCGCAAACAACAGGGGACCAAGGATAGACCCCTGAGGCACACCTCTCTGTAGGGGTTTAAGTGGTAAAAGATCACCTTCAGCTTTAACCTGCTGTTTCCAATCTGCGAGGTAGTCTGCAAACCAGCACATAGAGTTAGGATCCAGATCTAGGTTACATAGGGAGGAAAGAAGCAAGCTATGGTCGACTGTGTCGAAGGCCTTACTTAGATCCAAAAAAATGGCACAGACAAAATTCTTATTGTCAAGGTCATGGAGCCAATCATTAGTCACTTTTGCTAGGGCAGTTATGGTGCTGCGCTTTGCTCTGAATCCAGACTGCACTGGGTTTAACAGACTCCTGGATTCAAGGTACGCCCTTAGCTGACCACTCACTATCTTTTCCAATAATTTAGACAGAATGGGGAGGAGGGAGATCGGTCTACAATTATTAAGGTTGCAAGGGTCACCTGATTTGAGCAGAGGGATGACATGGGCTACTTTCCATTGTGAGGGGAGACTCCGCTGGGATACTGACAAGTTGAAGAGATGCGTGATTGGCATTGCCAACACATGGTATGCATATTTCAGAAAGTAAGGCTCAATAGAGTCCGAACTTGCATCCTTCTTGATATCCAACTGCAGCAATAGATCTTCAACCTCTTTTAGAGAGGCAGGCAGGAAGGAGAAGGCCTCTTTGGTGGCAGGAGACTTGTGAAACAATAATCCCTGCTGAGTGTGGATGGCATTAGCAGGGGATGTGTCAAATGCTAGCCCAGCGGGTGTGAAATTATTATTCACATAGCAATTACATCACAGGGGATTGCAGCACTAGCTTCTCCATTGTACCTCCATTATGCTCTGTCAAATATGCCATAACACTGTCATGATGAATGGCCTACCTTTAAAGGGTGAAAGTGTAGCTTAGACTTAAGTCTTTTACCTCTTATATGAGGTTTCTAGCAAGGATGCCTATTTCTGTCAGCTGTAATTTTGTTGTTCTGATGTTAGACTCCTGTCTTCATGGAAAAGGACTGAGACACATTTATTATGTTTCCTTGTGTGTGCACAAGAAAAATGTGGTAGTACCACATTTGAGAGGCGTGTCAGGGATGAGTCCAATGCAGAGCTCTCTACAGTGGGCGAGTCCCTGACACACCAATCATGACTGCAGCTGAGTGTGACGGCCACTGGAATTTCACAGTGGGGAGCCGGCCAAGCACTTCAAATGGATGAAGTGCTCCAATTAAACAGAGTGCTTCATTCGTTTCATTTGCATAAGCCTGCTAGCAAACAGCTGTCCTAGTCTCTGTAACGACTCTGCTCCCTTGGACCAGTGACCATGTAGCCTAGTGTACCCCCCCCATTCACTGCTTGTTCAGCCCCCACTGCCACTTTTTTGCTTTCAGCTCCCAGCTAGAGAGGCAACAAAAAAAATTTCTCCGGTGAAATTGCCACAAAATCGGCAATTTCGACGGATGAAATGTTTTGCTAAATTGCGGCAAAATTGTGAAATTTCACCCACAATTTCCCCCATTGCCGCTAGCCACAAGTCCATAAAATGAACCCCCTCCCACACCCACATGCACGTTGCCCTGCATCCCCAATTTGTTTTATTAAAAAAAAATCAAAATTCACCCTCCACTCCCTGGTGTCTAGTTCCCCCCCCCCGGCTGTCACTGGCCATAAACATAAAATAAATAAGCACTCCCCCAAAGTTACCCACAAGCTACCACCTCAATTTATTTAAAAATTCACCCTCATCCCCCTGGTGTCTAGTGGACCCACCCATTAGTAGACAGCAGCACCAACACGCTGCTTCAATGTTTCATCAGGTTACTAGCACAACACACCTCCATGGCCAGCAGCCCGACTGAGCATCACTGAGCACTTGAATGAATGAGCGGATACCGCACTCATTCATTCATTCACTCAAGCACTCAGTGGCACTAAGTTGGGCTGTTGGCCATGGAGATGAGTGGAGGGCTGTACTGGTGGCCCAATCAGGGTACTGGGGGGGAGCTGGGAAGATGCTGCTGTCTACTGATGGGGTGGGGGTAGGGGTTCCACTAGACACCAGGGAGATGAGGGTGAATTTTTTATTTTTTTTTATTAAACAAATGGAGGGGGCAGAGTAACTTGGGGAGGACCTATTTAATCTAATTATGGTCAGTGATTGGTTGGGGGTGGAGGGACCACTAGACACCAGGGAGATGAGGGTGGATTTTATTTTTTAATTAAATAAATGGAGGTGGAAGGGTAACTTAGGGGGCTTATTTTATGCAGTTTAGGCCAGTAATCAGCCAGTGGGGGACCACTGGACACCAGGGAGAACTTTGGCCAGTGGCCACTAGGGTCCAAAAAGGGTTTTGCAGCAGGAGAGGAAATTACTTCCGCAAGCAGAAAATGTTCACCGCAGGTGGGGAAATTTCACCTGCAGGTGCAAAATTTAGCCTGTGAGTGAAATTTCACTGGCTTGGTATCAACATTTTGTACCCAACTGCTGGGGAAATTTCATATTTCGCCCAGTGGAATATTTCACGAAATGCACTAATTACGAAAAATATTCCATTGGGCAAAATTTTCAAATTTCACACATCTCTACTCCCAGCCCCCTCTCAATAGAGTGCTCTAACTTCAGCCTGTTAGTTTAAATTGCAGCCTTCACTTTAAGAAAAAAAAACTTACTTTGCCCTGCTCTGTCAAGCGCATCCTCTTAAAGATAAACACTTTATCTTTTTAAATTTATAACGGTAGCACAGTCACATGCTCAGTGCTAGTCAGACTCACAGCTTGAACTTCCTCTTCAGTTGCCCTATCTGTACACCCACCCGCTCATGAAAAGCAAAAACATTAAAAAGGGAAAATAACTATGCCCAGTTTTTTTATCTCTTTGAGTTCAATTACCACTGCCACTTCTATGATTCCTGTAGTTTGCTGCTCAGGGCTGCAAACTTGAACTTGATAAATACTATCCAAGATACAATAATTGTACAATAGCAGAAAGACTTTGGATAATTTGGCCAATAAAAATATTGTTATCAAGAAAGATGATAAGGGTAGGACCATTGTGATTTTAAACACAGCACAATATGAAAGGTAGAAGCTTGGGCAACTTGAGAATTGAGAATTTTATTTGCCATTATGATATAACTCTGCCCTTAAGTTTAAAAGAAAAATTTATACATACATGTATGAAAGGATAACTGATGGGCACATTAAAAAGAAAACATACGATTTCCTGGTGGTAAGAAATTCCATTAGTGTAGTTGTATATGGATTTTCTAAGGTCCATAAGAACGTAAGTGACCCCCCCCACCTGCCCTATTTTGTCATGCATAGGCTCATTGAAGGAACAATTGGCACAATATGTCAATGAACAAATAAAACATTTAGCTTTAATCGCTCCAAGCTACATTAAGGATTCAGCTCACATTCTTCAAACTCTGGAGGACCTATATGTAGAACTGACTTGGTGGCTTGTGACACTTGATTTTAATTTATTATATACCAACATACCACATATTGATGGGGTTAATGCTTTGTGAGAAACCTTGTATGAATTCACAGCATACAGTGGGAAATGGCATACCGTTATGCAGGTGACTCAAACTGAGTGACTCACTTTTGAGCGACTCAATTTGAGAACCTGTGATGTGAGTTACCTTGAACGAGTAGCGAGGATAGGGGATAAGAATGGCGAGTGAACAGGAGAGCAAATGGAAGAGGGAGGTAAAGGAAATGGGTATTTGGGAGAGAGTTTGGCAAGGAAGTCCTGAGCTGGCTGTGTGGTCTGGTGGTGAGAGTGGATGCCTGCTGTGCCAGAGGATCTGGATTCGGTGCTGGGTAGGCATCGTAGTATTTTTCTGTTTTACGTAGTTAAACTTGTTAATTTTTTTGTGCTGTACCAGGCATGGGTGGTGTGGGTGGCATAATCCCCTCCTAAAAAGTGTAACATGTTATGGCATCCTGACTATTTTGCAGACCATCGCTGATTGTGGGTCAGCTGTTGCGTACAGTCGCTGTTTCTATTTTTGGCATTGAGCACTCACTCATGTGGAAGTCATGGTAATATGTTCACTGTTATGACATGGAACCATGGGAAACACATTGAATTTATTCTGAATCTGGCAGAGATTGTATTAACAAGCAATGTAATCATGTTTTTCAATGATTTTTATTTGCAGGTGAGAGGCACCACAATGGGTGCGAAATTTACCCCTACATATGCCAGTATTTACCTGGCATACTGGGAAAGGATATTTATCTGTGATAAAAAAACAAAACTTATCTCAAGATAAAATAGATCTATGTAGAAGGTACCTAAATGATCTTCTATTAGTGTGGAAGGGAACTAAGGAAGAACTAGGGACATTTGTTTCTTACTGAGAGTCCACCAATGTGCATTTATGTTTCAGTGCTACAGCAAATTTGGAAACTATAGATTTTTTGGATCTAAGAATCAGTAAGGATGGGACTGAAGAATGTGGGATAAAAACGTGTCTTTTCCATAAAGACACAGATAGGAATTCAGATTTGGAATTTTCCAGTTGCCATCCATGGCACTTAATTGAGAATATGCCAGTCAGTCAATTCACAAGGTTAAAATGGAACTGCTCCACTCAGTAAGATTATGAAGCAGGGGCACTGGAAATGAGGAAAAGATTTTTGGAGCAGTGGTATAATGCATCAATAAAGCTACTGTTAAAGTAGGGGCCAGAGAAAGATGGGACTTGCTGCATGCGAGGAAAAGAAAAGATGAAAGGGATAAAAGATTGAACTTTATTGTCAACTTTTCGCCACAAACTAAAAAGGTTACAAAAATTATAAACAAACATTGGAATGTGTCATCAGCAGAACCCAAACTTAAAGAATATGTTGCCACATTACCCAGGGTGACATACAGGAGGAGGAAGAACTTGGCAGTCATTGTAACAATAGTAATCACTTTACTAGGAGAGAAGGTGTTGGGAACTATTTACCAAAGTTTAAATGCAGATCCTATATTTATTGCAGCAATATTTTAGTAGGAAACACCTTTATGGACAATAACAAAGTGAGGAACTACAGGATAAATAATTTTATTAACTATAATATGGAAAATATTATTTACATGGTCACATGCACGTGCAACTGTTTTTACATTGGAAAAACTACAAGAAAGTTTAAACTCCATACTGGAGAACACTTAAAAGCTATAGATAATAAGGATAGCAAAATGCATTAGCTACACATGTGGCACAGAAAGGAGCAGGACATAACTTTATATTTCAAGGCATTGAAAAGCCTTTTATTACTGGGTGGGAGGGCGGGTGACATTGATAATATATTGCTTAAACGAGAGAGTGCCTGGCAATATAAAATGGGGTGATGTATGGATTGGGACTTAATGAAAAGTGTGATTTAACCCCTCATCTTTGAGGGCTTTTGAATAAATTATTGAGTGGTTTGTACATCTTAAATTAGCCATATGATGTAACTAATTAGAGTGCATTTTTATCCTGTACATCTTTGTGTACTAATATCAAATAAAGAAGCACTAGATATGTCATATATCTTATGGTGACTATTTTAATCACATTTTATTCACTTCTAATTTCCTCCTCCCCCCCTTACATGGTGACACTGAGCAAGGTCATTGACCTCAGATAAATTATGCAATGAGTCTGACTGTTAGTGTTGTAGATATATTTGAAGACTGTACTTTAGTAGAATGAATTCAACATGAATGTGTATTGCTAATACTTTGTAAACATATTGTAAAGATTTATAGTTTATTGTATGTAAAAAAGAAAGTTTTTTATGTGATTGCTGTACTGTACCTTCAAGGAATCACATTTAAATGGGGAACAGCTGTCAGCCTCCTTCTACCTTGAGAAAGAACATGGAGGTGTTCAAAAGTGCTTGACACTGAGGAGAGTGCAGCATGTTTTTTCAATAAACCTGTTTTAACTGAAAGAACCACCATGGTTCTGTTCCTTGTGAATAACCTTAGCACGGATTTGGAGTGATTGTGGATGGAATAAGTTGTCCAGAGCTTGGTGCACATTCTGGTTGCCGCCTTTTGCTTTGCGTCTATTAAAGGGCTATGCAGATCTTTCTGATGTGGCATCATAATGTCATGAAATGCACCACCATGCTATGACCCAGTCAATAAAAAGTGGATGGACAGCAATGGATGGGATGGAAAGGACAGCCCCAAGAAGTAACACTGCTGTCTCCCCCTAAGAAAATTTAAATATACCACTAGTTGAACTGAAAATAAAACAAAATAAAATTGTGCACATATGGACTACAGTCAAATACATGGGGTAAAAGTGGACCAAGTAGGGGTGTCCCCTGACTTCATAATTGTTTTTGTAGACCCCAAAAACCTTAGAGCCGGCCATGTTGAAAGATGCATCCAAACATAAAAGAGAGTGGATGGGTGAGGAAGGACACAATGCTTCTGCAGTGATTAATGAACTGTTTTATGTCTTACACCCTCAGAGAGATAAGGGTGGTATAGGGAACTGAGTGTGTACACTGGTAGTTACACAAATGTTGACCAGTAGCACAGTATAGCAAGTGGTGCACAAGTGTGGTACCCATTCAATAACATGTCTAGCGGTACCGTACAATGACACACACTGCGTGGTACTGGTTAACTTTTGTGCAACTACCACTGCATCTCAAGGTCCCTTAACACCTAAATCTAGCTCTCACTTTCTCCCAAAACAACCCTGGCCAGCCCTTTCTCATAGAGTGAATAGTCATCCCCCTCTTGCCTCCCCCCCAAGACCTGCTGTTCAGAAAACAGAACAGCAGTACCATATTCTAGCAGCTTCATTCTGGAATAGCACATTGCCTTTTCTGGGCTACTGTATTTGCAACAGCTTGACTTGTCTATTAGAGATTTTAAGACATTTTCATAAACTTTTTCTTCACATTCCAAGAGATTCATTTTCTTTGTTTTGCTTCTTCTAAGGCCTGTTGAATTCTACTCTGTTCAGTTCTTATGCAGACTTGTTCATGTTACCTTGGTACTACTACTGTACCTAACAGATTACAAAGTCCAGTTCCCACTATCCTTCCAATTCATATGATATGAAGGTAATTTCTTCTGAAATATCACATCTGGCTGTGTTTACTCAGTGGTTGGAATGACTATAACTAGAGGAGCTCTGAATTTAACTGAACAGGTTTATTATTAAACTTTTACCATCTCTGCCTTGTGGTGATAGAAAGCAATAAGGTACAGTAGGTCTGAGCAATGATTCATTGTGCTAAGACTGAAGCTAGCCTTTCATTTGCAAGCAGAAAAAGGATCAGAGAAAAACCTTACCTATCACAGCAAGACTTTTTGCACTTTGAGTATTTCCCTACTGTAGCTAGCTCAGGCTTTGTATTTTTAACAGCAATTTGTGGGCAACAGTCTGAATTGCTCTCTATCCCTTTCACTGCATGCTGCTGTTTGAATTATCATCCAGACAGGGCTCTGTTTTCAAAAGATTATATTTCGGTAGCAATGGCATAGAAGAAACCCTATTGAAAGCTGGCCTCAAGAATGCTAAAATAAAAGTGGTGGAAGACCAGTTTAAGAAATGTCCATGGTTATTAAATCACTAATGTAGCCTTGCATGCCATCTAAGCTGTATGCAGGTATGGGGAAGACCCTTGACTTTTAGCAAAAAAATAAAGCTTCTTCATGGATGTCTTCTTCCATCACATGCAAATTCAGCCCTTTAGCTCATTCCATTCTGCTTCTAACTATTACTTTCTTCTAAGTAATCAGTCAATCAATCAATTCTTTATTTATATAGCACCTTTCAAAATCAAGGCACTGTACACAACATAAGCCACAATATTAAAACAAAAAGAAGTATAAATTATTTAAAATAATTTTGGAAAAGCCAATTAAAATAAATACGTTTTTAACATAGTTTTAAAATTACTGATGGTCAGGCATTCTTTTAACTGACAAAGTAGAGAATTCCACAGGGTTGGTGCTGCAAATAAAAATATTCGAGCTCCAGAGGTTTTTAAGCAAACCCTGGGAATTTCTAGCAATTCCTCATTGGTGGATCAGAGAGGACGATTGGGGGAGTAGGTAGTCAGGAGATCTTTCTGGTAGTTGGGTCCCCGTTTGTGTAGGGCTTTAAAGGTAAGCAAGCAATTAAAAAGGAAGGAATACTTCATATTGCTCAGTTTTCTATAACAGCCTTTTATTTTATAGTGAAGGAAAGCCTAAAATGCAGCACTTGAATTATCTGCATACCTAACAGTACTATACCGATTCCAAACCCAGTATTAATAGTTCATCCTTAAACTTCTTTGCATTAGATTGCTGAGAACTGTATGTTTCTTAGGAACACTTATTTTTCATTATAATGATTACTTTTTCAGAAGATTCCCCAACTGCTTAAGAACTATATTGTAATTTAAACACTTGATTGTGCTTCAGCAATCTACTCAGTGATACAGCACTAGGAAGTAAGAAAAATTACAGCAGACTAACTAGGGTGTCTTTTTCTTAATGATTTAATGTGTAAATCTAAACACACCTTAAATCCATGAAATATAAAAAAAGGTGGCACCCAAGTTGAAATCAACGCTTGGATATAGCAAAACCAGTGAGTTTATTAAGACATGCAACAATGAAGACACAAACGGACTGACCACCTTAAATCCAGTACAGGTGTAAGGTAGCAGGTTGGTGCAAAATACCAGACATACCTAGGAATTGCATCTGGTTTATGACTTTTGAAATTCCCTCCTAGAGAGTTTAAAGGCACTGAAAAAAGAGACAAAAGAAAACAGGAAACAGAAAAAAATAAGAATTACATCTGTGAGATGAAAAGAGGCAAAAATTGATAAAACAAAAGTCATGGTAAAAATAAACTCCATAACATAGCTGAATAAACTAAGGCAAAAAGCCTAATTCACATGCTGGCTGCCAAAAGAGGGAGAGGGTAAGGGAAAGAAACTAGACATGGGCTACCTGATGGGTAGCTGGGTCGGGTAGTGTGGGTTTTGCATATTATTTGCTGGGTAGGGTAATCTGGGTAATATACTGCCCTACCCAACATAACAGTGTAACTCTCAAATCAGGTAGTTTGAGATGGGCAACAGGTAATGGTAAAGGACTTCCAGGTAGGAGACAGGCATTAAAAGGGCAGCCTGTGGGGTCCTTCATGGAATTTACAGCAGAATAGGAGCACATGACACAGGGCTGACACCTAATTGGTCAATGGTGTCTAAAGAGCTGGGCACAATCTGCTCTGAACCTGTGTGGTGCAGAATCCTCATAAGCCTGGAAGCAGCTCTGTGGGCACTCACTCTGCAGCACAAATCATGGTCGAATTTGCCAAAAGACTTAAAAGCTGAATCAATCAACAGTTAAACCTACACTACATGAAGGAGCAAAGGGAGAAACAGTGGGGGATGAAAATGATTTCAGCCAGGGGGAGGGGGAATCAGCCTCAGTTGAGGAGGTGGTGCTGGGGAGAGAACAGAGAAGGTGCAAGGTGTTACACTGTTTGTTAGGTGCCCCAGAGGCCTGAGCCCTGTCATTTATTACTGTGACATGGTCAGCTACACTGTCTGCCTCTGCAGCATAGTGAAAGCCTTTTATGGCTGTATTACACTTTTTGTTACTACTGTAGGTGCACTGAGGCCTGAGCCCTGTCATTTATTACTGTGACATTGTCAGATACACTGTTTGTCTCTGCAGCAGTTAGTGAAACACTATCCTTTCATGGCTGTGTCTACTATGTCTTGTATTTGCCAGTCTAAGTCTACTAAAAGGAAGTACAGTACTGCTGCATGTGCAACTGTTAATGATATGGACAATATGAATCATACCACCAATGAAGAACATAGCAACAATAATAACAACATCATCAGGACTAGCACTAAATGTTCTGAACAATAAAGCATGTTAGCAATGAAATGATAGTAGAGTTTTGGAAAGAACTGACTGGAGTTACTTGTAGAGGTACTGAATGTTTTGTCACATGTGCCAGGATACTTCCAGCTGCTGAAACAGCATGCAAGGAGGCATCCTCCTCAAATATAAGCTCATATGCTGAGGCAGCAAATGTGATACAGATGGTAGTAATAGTGGGGACTGGGAATTTGATAGCACTGGCTATGTCCCCCATAATGATGACAACATTTCCAGTTCTTCTGAAACTTATGGCAATGAGTTTGGTAGTTTCAATGAGGGAGTAGGAGAGGATGCCATTTTAAGTCAAGTTAAGAGAGGCAAGTGCAGAAAAAAAATCATATGCTAAACATATGAATAAGAAGATGAGTATGAATGAGAACAATTCACCACAACATGGAAATGGCAGCATTGGGTTTCCTTGAGGTCCCTTGAATGTATAAGGAATAGTGCCAGTCAATGTGGCATAAACCAAAAAAGGTAAATATTTAGTGTGGAATTTAATTTATATGGACCCTGCAGAAAACTCATCGGGTGCTATGGACTCAGTTGAGAACATACCAATAGTGCCGTCTTCACCTATCAGGGGTCCCCCTAGCACTACAGCTACCTCAATTCGCTCACACACACTTGATACACCATACCCACCACCATCGGGTAATGTACTTAATCACAATCACCTCCTTCTGTTATTGGCGATTCTCTACAAACACATAACACACCTACAGTTCAGATGTTGGATAGAACAAATACTCCTAGGGATGTCTTGGTGATAGGCGACTCCAACATTCGATACACTGACCACATTTTGTGTAAAAATCATAATCTCTACACCACTGTTAGTGCTCTTCCTGGAGCTGGTATCTCTAATATAAAGAACATGTTCCCAGGGTTACAGGAGCATACATTGTCTCCTCTTACTCTGATTCATGCTGGTTTAAACGACCTAGGCAAAAGATCATTATTACAAATACAAAGGGATTTCGAAGCCATTGGCGACTCTGTTAAACGGCAAGGGGGTAATTTGATTATTTCAGGACTCCTCCCAATACCTAGGACATGCACCAACAAATGAAGAGACATCATGACCTTAAATGGCTGGTTCAAATGATGGTGTTTAAGGGAAGGGTTCTATTTTTTGGAGAACTGGACAAGTTTTTTGAATAAAAATCTTTTCGCTGCAGACGGTGTTCATTTAAATAGGCAGGGCAAATGTATTTTTGCTACAAGATTGCGACATCAGATTGACTACTGTTTAAACTAATTGACGGGGGATAATATTCGGTACCCTGACTCAAATAGAAAAGGTAACAGTAATATTTCCTCAACCCAACCCGATTGGAACTGTTTAGTCATTAATGCACGTAGTCTAGGGAATAAGTTTGATGAACTTACCGTATTATTAGAACAACTAAATATACATATGTGTACAATTACAGAAACATGGTGGCGTGAAAACGACACTTGGGATAAGAATATCTCTGGCTATACCCTGTTTCACAAAGACCGAAGTATTACTCAGGATGGAGGGGTGGTGCTGTATTTGTCAAGTTTTATAAATATTGAGAAAATCGAACTTACACAGTGGCCCAGTATAGATGCTATATGGGTCAAAATTGTTCCTATATCCACACCCTGTATCGACATGCGATTAGTGTACAGACCACTAGAAATTACACCGGAGGACGATAATCAGTTGCTAGGGTTCATTGAAAAAATATCATCATCCAAAAATGTTTTATTGATGGGAGACTTTAACCTTCCTGGTATAAGCTGGCAAAATTTGTTTACCCACTCTTCCGTTGAAAGTAGATATCTGCATTTATTCTTATTGGCAAATATGGAACAAGAAGTCAATGCTGGTACCAGGGTAATAATACTCTGGATCTAGTGTTGCATAATATGGGTAATCTGATATCAAACTGTTCAGTGCTCCATCCGTTGGGTTCTAGCGACCACTCTATTGTGTATTTTACACTTAGTACGAACTTAGGACAAGACCCAAGTAATATAATGCTTTATAATTTTAAAAAAGTCGATTTCGCAGGTATGACAGCAGAATGTGCATCCTGGGATGGGCAGCACTCTTTTTTTAGATCTTTCACTCTCTGATAATTGGCAAACCTTGATTACACACTTAACTGCACTAACAAATAAATATGTTCCCACTATAAAAAAAACGGACAAAACTAATATGAAAAGACCATGGATGAACAAAACTGTCAAAAAACATATTAAATATAAAAATCGGGCCTATAAAAAAGCCAAATCTAGTGGTAAAGCAAAATTGGGAAACTTTAGGTTTCACTTAAAGGTTTCCAAATACAGCATTAAAAAAAGCTAAAAAAGACTACGAGGTACAGTTGGCAAAAAATGTGGGCGATAACTACAAATTCTTTTATAAATATATTAATAACAAAAGGGGCGACATTCCTACCATTGGCCCATTAAAAAATACCTCAGGTGATCTAGTAGTGGATAAGACAGGTATGGCTGTCATGTGTAATATTCAGTTTTCATCTGTCTTTAATACTAAATCTGAGCCCAGGAAGGAACATAATAATTACACCACAAAGAGACATTTTACTTTAGATACTACTACTGTTTTTAAACTACTTCAAAATCTGGACCCTTATAAGTCCCCTGGGCCTGATGGTCTACATCCTCGTATTCTTAAAGAACTGGCAGTTCCCCTATCGGGTCCTGTTACTGCTTTATTTAATAAATCTATAGAGAAAGGCGAAGTCATTGATGTTTGGAGACAAGCTATTGTGACCCCGATCTTCAAAAGGGTTCTAAACAGGACGTGTCGAACTATCGACCCATCAGTCTGACTTCTGTTTGGGCAAACTATTAGAAGGAACTATTAAAGAACACTTAAGCTCCATGATTACCCCTGATCCTACACAGCATGGTTTTGTTAAGGCTAGATCATGCCAGACAAACCTATTAAACTTTTATAATGGTGTAAGTTTGGCACTGGACTGTGGCAAAGCTGTGGACATTGTTTTTCTGGATTTTTCCAAGGCCTTTGACAAACTTCCGCATGGCCAAATTATAGACGATCTGATACATGCTGGCATTGGTGGTAATATATCCAGATGGGTTGAATCTTGGCTTAAAGGATGTACCCAGTGAATGTGCATTAAGTTTTTTTTTTCCTGACTGGGTAGAGGTCACTAGTGGAGTGCCGCAGGGCTCTGTTTTGGGTCCATGTCTGTTTAACTTATATATAGCTTCGTTAACAACTAAGACAGATGTTTGGCTGACCAAGTTCGCTGACGATACGCGTATAGGCTACCCCATTGTTAACCCTGAAGACAGTATTACACTACAGTATGCTCTGAATGAGCTATATGAGTGGGCCACCTTTAAGAAACTACCCTTTAACATTGACAAATGTGTAGTTATGCACTTGGGCAAAAAAAATTTACATAGTAAATATTTTCTAGGTGGAATACTCCTTAGATCTGTAACTGATGAGAGAGATCTGGGTGTCAGAATCTCCAGTGATCTCAGCCCTAAACTCCACTGTCAGGGTGTTATTAAAAAGGCAGCCAGTGTGCTCCACTGCATTAATAAACATATTAGCAGCACAAGTCGTGATGTTCTACTCCCATTGTATGCATCCTTGTGAGGCCCCACTTGGAGTACTGTGCGCAGTTCTGGGCACCTGGGGACAAAGGTACTATAAAATTATTAGAAAAAATTCAACATCGGGCCACTAACAACATATTAAAAGTTAAAGGTCTAGAGTATCAAGCGAGACTGGACACTTTGGGATTATTCACCTTGGAGTATCGCAGAATGAGAAGTGATCTGTGCCTGGCATTTAGAGCAATGCATGATAATGATTTAAGTAATCTATTAGGTCTAAAAGTTAAGGATAAATCTTATGCAACAAGGGCCCATCCCTGGCAATTGATCATTGAACAATGTAATTCAAAGAAACGGAGTACTTGGTTTACAGTAAGAGTTTGCAAGATATGGAATAAGCTACCTATGGAAATTGTATCAAGTAATAATATTGATACCTTTAAAAAAACATTTGGATAACTACTTAATACAAAATCGTATAGTGGGTTATAACTAATTATTGGCGAGCATACAGACCACGGTCTTTTTGGCTCTGTTTAACCTATGTAACCTATGTAACTCTTGAGCTGTATGCAGACTGTGCAAAAAGAGTGTCAGTCATTGTGGCAAAGTGGCAAATTTGGGAACATCAGCAATGATGCGACATGCAAAGGCAAAGCACCCACTTGAGTGGGGTGGGGCATGGGGCAGTGTGGGTTGGTATGGGGCGGTAGTGGAGGTGGTGGTGGCAACAACTATGGTGACAATGAACTGGAAGCAGTAAGTGACATTGAATCACTTAATGTGTCCTTGTAGTCTTCTCAGACAAACATAGATTGTTTTCTGACACCATCCAGTACTACTGGAAAATCCAAAAGTAGTACTCCACGTGAAAAAGGTGTGAAAAATACATTTCCCCAAACATTACAAATATCTTGCCAACTAACATTAAAAGAAAGTGTTGTGAGGAGATCAAAATTTACCCACCAGCATCCTACATGTCAGCTGTTAAATAGAGCCATTGCAGAGCTGTTGACCGATTGTCAAATCCCTTTTGCTTTGTTGCCCAAAAAGGTTTCCTCAAGTTCATGAACAGGACTGAACCACAGTACACCATTCCCTGTCAAACATATTTCTCGAAAAAGGCTGTTCCACAGTTATATGACTTGGTGTTTACTTAAGTTGTTAAGCAGTTGAACTTGAAACACTCTGAGGTGAAGCAAGTTCACACAACTACAAATATATGGACCAGCAAGCAAACAATCAACTACATGACTATTATCACTCAGTGAGCAAGTTTTCAGTCAGAAAGTAATAATCCCTACTCTACTGTAAGCAGTAGGAAGCAGGCTGTATTATGTGTCACCACTTTTGAGGGTATAGCAGTTGCCACATATCCTACCTTCCCTACCACCACCCCTGTCAGATCTGAAACAGGCCAGTCCACACACCTTCACCTTCCAACAGGTAGCGTTCAAAGATGTGGAGCACCATCTGTTAACCTTAAACCACAGAAAAAGTTCAGGTGCTGACAGGCTTGATCCACTTTTCTTAAAATTCGGACACTCAGTACTCATAGCACCTATCATGCTTCTCTTCAGCCTCTCCGTCTTAGAGTCTGAAGTCTCTACCCTTTGGAAGACAGCCCACATTATCCCGCTACACAAAATGGGAGATAGAAACTCACTACATAACTATAGGCCAATATCTATTCTCCCCATTCTAGCAAAATTATTAGAAAAACTGCTCCATAATCAGATAAAAGACTTCTGGAATCTCACTTTCTTATCAACCCACTGCAATCAGGGTTCCTGCAAAACATAGTACCACCTCGGTCCTGACTAAGGTCACCAATGATTGGCTAACAGCAAAGGATTGCAAACAAACTACGACAGCCCTATTCTTAGACCTTAGTAAGGCATTTAATACTGTTGATCATAATATTCTGTTAGACAAACTAGCAGCCATCAGACTTGGCAACAGTGTGATTCAATGGTTCTGCTCCTACATTACAAACAGATGACAGCAAATAAAGGTTGAAGGCCTTACTTCTACCTGTATACCTATCCGCAAAGGAGTCCCGCAGGGGTCTATAATGAGCCCACTGCTTTTCCTTATGTATATCAATCATTTAGGCCACAATGTTACCAAGGCCAAATTGCATTTTTATGCGGATGACGTGGTGCTCTATGTGTCAAACCCAGATTATGTTACAGCCATGTCAGTCCTCCAGGAAAATTTCAACCTCCTCCAACACGATCTCATCCAAGCTAAACTATTACTAACTGCTTCAAAAACTAAGTGTATGATATTCTCACCAAATTCTGTCCGCAACACATATGCAACCACCCTATGCACACTTAACAAAGAAGCTATTGAGATTGTGCACACCTTTAAATACCTATGCCTGTTATTAGATGGCAAACTTACATTCCAACCACATGTTAAAGCTCTCTGCATTAAACTGAAGCAAAAATTAGGTTTTCTATTCTGGAACTGCTCTTGCCTAAACCCCAAAGACAGGAAGCGACTAGTACAAGCCACCTTTCTTCCTCTCTTGGACTACAGAGATGTTGTTTATGGCAGTGCCATAGCCACTCTGCTAAGTAGTCTTGACATCCTATACAACAGAGCACTCCAATTTATTAGCAATGCCTTGCCCTTTACCCACCATTGTCAGCTGTACAAACTTGTAGGCTGGACCTCACTGAACGTAAGAAGATTAAGGCATCTGAACACCTGGACTTTTAATGCATTGAATGGTTCCCTGCCTAGATATGTCTCCTCTTTACTCTGCAGGGCACAAGGCCCCTATGCTCTTAGATTTCATAAATCTATCTCTTTGGAGACCCCTCAGCACTTTTCCAAGTATGATACAATGGCCTTCAGCTGGAACGCAGTGTTTGCCTGGAACCTCTTTCAGAAACATGCCACATTAACCACGTTGACCTGCCCCTTTTGCTTCCATTCCCTCCTAAAACAGTACTGTGTTGATACATGTAATTTTACCTAGCATCCATATCCACATTTCTTACCTTATGTTCATTGATTGCCTTGGCTGTTATGTTGTATTGTAGCAATCCAATTTACATTTTACTGGACCTAATGTTATCATTAGAATTATGATATGTGCAGTGCATATTCTATTCTTGCATAATCCTATGACTGTGTTGTAGCTTCCCTTATCTTCTTGTTCTATCTCAAAGATTCTTTTTTTAGATTACTATGCCTCTCATGTACTCCTGAACAACTGAATATTTGTTTGTTTTCAATTTCTGTTACGCTGTCCTTTCCAGGACCTCCCTTTAAATGAGCTTGCTCAATGGAGTCTTTCCTGGTAAAATAAATAGATAAATGATTGTTTTGCAGGAGCTGGAAAAATAATTCCAGAAGTGGCTTACTCTGTATTCCTTATCTCCAGAACTCATAATGTCAGACAATGGTGCCAACTTAGTCAAAGCTGCTAGGCAACTATCAACACATACCTTGTTTTTCATATTGTTTAAACCTTCTCATCCATAATTTCTTAAATGGAAACAGAAATGTTGAAAACTTGTTAGGTGTTGCTAGGAAAATATATTTCCCATTAGCATTTTATACTGATTGCCCACTAGGCGTCACTGTGGTGCCCACAAGCTTCCTCACGCAGCTGTCACTTTCAACTCCTCTCATCACTTCAGTCCCTCTCTGCCCCCTTCCTGCACTTCTGTACACTGCTCTCAAACCTTCATCTCCCTGTTAGCTGCCCCAGGTTGAAACCCCTGACCTTCACCACCAAAGGCAGTAACCTTAACCATTGCACCACCGGAGCTGCTTACTCTCACTCTGCCTTTGGGTTAACTTTACCTGTGTATCATCACACTCTAAGTGGACACAGCACCCCTTCCAATCTTCCCTTCCCTCCCCTGTCATCGGTGCTGACTAATATGCCATCCCCTATCAGGTTGCTCTGCAAGGTCCTTCTCACCATTGTGTTAGCCCTGCTCTCCCTCCACACACCCTCTACCACCATGTACTGCCCCCCCATCCCTGCCACCCCCTCACTGGAATATCAGTCTCCCTCTCCTCCTCAATCCTCCCATCCTCCAATAGCTCCCTCCCTCCCTCTCCTCTTCTCCCAGTCCTTCACCCATTCAGCTACCCACTACCTCTCTGGGCCCTCAAGCCCAGGCCCCACCCCCCGGCTCTCTAAGAACCCCCCAAAATTCCTTATGCCCTGCCTCTTACTTCTCCTACTTGCAGGTGATGTTGAACTCAACCCAGGGCCTGATCGTTCAGCCCCCCTCTCCCCCTCTCAAATGGACTGGGCTTCTACCATAGAAATATAAGGAGCCTGCTGCCCAAATTAGACTACATCAAGGCCTGGGTAACACAATGCTCCCCTGATATCTTCTGCATCACAGAGACATGGCTATCTGCCAAAGTCCCTTTCTCCCTTGTAGCCATTCCAGGTTATACCATTTTCCACCAGGAGAGGGGCAAACGCAGCAGTGGTGTTGCCACATATGTCTACTAGTCCCTTCAAGCCTCCATTGTCCTTCAGGAAGCCATCCCAAAATCGCACAAACTGCTCCTCTCAAGGCTTATATTCACTTCTTCCTCACCACTCTGTCACAACCTGCTATTGCTCCCCCAATCCATCCCCTACTTCTTTGGTCTCCAAACTCATCTCCTTCATTTCTCTCTCTGCATCCGGTGAGCTCCTCATATTGGACGAGTTTAACCTGAACTGGGATTCCTCCAGTCAACCACCCAAGAGATAGAAGCCCTCAGCCTAATGCAACTCATATCCAGCCTCATCAGGCTTAACCCCCACACCAACAACCACTCACTAATCGACTGGATTAGTATGACTCACCCACACAGATATTCCTCAGTTGATACTCTCCCCGATGCCTTCAGTGACCACTGTATCACCCACTGTCTCAGGAAGTCTTGGCCCCCTCCTGTCCCGCTTAAGTAAATGTGGTTCAGGCCCCTAAGGTCCCTGAACCAGCACTCTCTGTTGGCTGACCTCTACCTCGCTGATTGGTCTGGAGTCTTCACTGCCCCTGCCATAACCTCTGCTCTGGCTGCCTTCAGTTCCACCTTCCTGAATATTTGGAACTCCCATGCCTCATCAAGAGGCTGAAGCTAAGACGCAGGCACCTTCCCTGGATCTCTCTCCCCACCTGGTGAATCAATTCAAGGAAAGAGATCGAGCTTGGAAAATTTATAAGGCCTGCTCTGATGCCTCAGACCTCCAAAAATATTGAACTCTAAGAAACGTCTGCACCAAAGCAGTCCGTTCAGCCAAAGCAAATTTCTTCAATGCCTAACTTGATGACTCCCATCCCATCCCAGCTGCCTTCTGGAAGATTCTCCCTTCCCTGTTAAGTTCCTCCTCCCAACCCCCCTCCTGCTCTCAGTCCTCTGATGGTGCCTGCAATACCGCCTCCTCCATAAAGCACTACTTTACTACCTGTGCCCTACCCCTGGGGAATCCCCCCTCACCTCCCTGCACTCCTCGATCCATTACTCCCCCATACATCTTACCACTCACCCCCCTCTTCACCTCCATCCATCCAGACATTCCCCCTCATTACCCCACTAGAGGTGCTCCACATACTTAAATCCCTAAACTCCTCCAAACAGAGCCCAAATGGACTTAATCCTATTCTTCTGAAAATCTCAGTCCCAGCCATCATCCCCCACTCACCCATCTTTTCAATCTCTCCCTCTCATCTGGTTCCTTACCTAAAGCCTGGAAGTTAGCAAAGGTCATTCCCCTACACAAAGATGGAGACCCCGCAATCCCAGGGAACAATAAATCTATCTCTCTTCTCCCCTCCCTCTCCAAGATTCTAGAAGCCCTTGTCTCCAAAAAACTCAACTCCTTCCAGGCCTCAAAAAACATTCTTAACCTTTATCAATCTGGCTTTCAGTGACACTACTTCACTTCCTCTTCCCTTCTCCATCTCACTAATCACATCCACTTGGCTATGGACAAGTCACTTGACTTTGGCTATCTTCATAGACTTAGCCAAAGCATTTTACTCCATAGCCCACCAAATTCTAATAGGTGACCTAGCATCCATAGACCTCTCACCCCCCCACCATCAATTCGTTCAAGGCCTACATCTCTGACAGGTTTCAGTATGTACAGTTGGGAGAAACCAAATCAACCCCCCTCTCCACCCTAGCCAGAGTTCCTCAGGGGTCGATCCTGGGCCCCGCCCTCTTCTCCAACTTTATTAACAGCTGTCTGCCCAGCCTCCCAAGTCCATATGCATGCCAACGACTCAGTGATCTTTACATCTGGCCCCTCCCAATCCCAAATTGAATCTGCACTCCAGTCGGACGTCAAGAACTTGCTGCATTGGCTCGACACTAAGTCACTTAAATGTGACACCAAAACAACTGTCATGATGGCATTTGGCACTGCCCAGAAGCTGGCCAAGCTATCCTCCCTCCCTCCTTCTTTGCCCTAGATAGGTCCAAAATCTCAGTAGTAGACTCCTACAAGAATCTGGGAGTATGGTTCAACCCCAGGCTGGATTTTTCCTTTCACCTCAACTCTATTCACAACAAGATGTGACCTAAATTGGACTTGTTATATAGGCACAGGACCTGCCTCTCCTTACCCATAGGGAAAGAAATTATTACAAAGCTTATCCTCCTCTCCTTCCACTACACCAATGTGGTCTACAGCTCAGCACCACAATCTTCCCTAGCTAAGCTTGATCCACTGTTCCATGCATTCTGCTGCTATGCCACAAACCTCCCATACTGTATGCATCACTGTCTCCTATGTTAGACTATCTCCTTCCCCTCCCTAGATAATCGTCGGTTAGCAACTGCGCAATGTTCATCTCCAAGTTCTGGTTCAACACTCTCCCCTCTTATCTCTCCTCTCTCTTAGTCTCCACCCCTTGCTCTGGCTATGTGCTGCACTCCCACAACCCATGCTCCTTCTCTTTAACAACTCCTCACTCTCTCGCTGGGAGGCAAGCCTTTGCCAACTGGCTCCCCTCCCTGTGGAACTCACTATGCCTCACTGTTTTCAGCTTGCCAACAGCTGTGTCGATCAAAAACTACTTCAGGTGCCCCTTCCCCCCTTGTCTCTGTCATCCCCTTCCCCAATCACAAGTCCCAGAGCTACATCCCCATTGCCCCTGCTCCCACCCTCACCCTATCTTTGACCTCACGCCAACTCCAGCTTCTACCTCATAGCCATACATTTTAACACATGCTAACCCTGAATCTCAATCATACTCCCTGCACTGTTTACTCATTTGCCTCCTTGTCCCTCATGCCCATTTTTATCCATGCTGCTCTGTCACAGTACTGTCAATCCCTAAGACCTGTACCCTTACCAGTGTTTTTCCTTTGTCAAATTTCTCACAGTCTGTTCCAACTGCTAACTATTGTAAGGTCCACTGTATAATTTGCAACTGCGCCTACCATTAATTGTTGTAAACCATTCTGTATACTTGTTTTACTGTTCTTATTTGTATATTGTAGAGATCTATACTGCGCATGTGTTCACATATTTATTTGTATATTGTACCCTCACCCTTGCCCCTGGTCGCACCTGGAATCGAGTTTCAGCTCAGTGTGTCTTTCCTGGTTATCAACTTTTACATAAATACAAAAATAAATAAATAAATGTGGGCATTTCAGCCACTCTGTGAAAGCACAAAAAATCCTGAAGGGGCTGTAGAGATCAAACAACTTACCACACATTAATGCAGGAAGTTGCAACCTGCTGAAATTTGGTGTACCCTTGCCACAGCAAAACTTTTACAGTGAAGGTACATTACAACCACAAATCGACCATGTCACTGTAATGTACCTATGGGACCATGGCAGTGCTTGTTGTGGACTTGTGCACCCCTCCCCAAAACAACTCTAACTCAGAGTTGATTATAATATATATAGGTGGTGCGGGGGCTGAGGGGCAAAGCCCCCCCACAGAAAAATTACATCTTTCTGTGATAGCTATCCGCCAACTGTAGACATAACAATCATCACGGTACTTGTGGTTGACAAGTTTTCTGTCGAACCACAGTGGTGAAAACCTGAAATTCAACATTTTACATGTTGGAAAGGCTTCTTGACCAGAAAAAAAATGTACATGACTACACCACGCAGAATCAGATAGGTAAAGTAAGCATCATTCTCAGTTCCAGTAGCTGGAATCTACTTGACTCTTTGGGCACCTTATTGAATCCATTTGAGACTGACACACATGATGTCAGTGCAGATAGTGCAACTCTGAGTCAAATTCTTCCTCAGATAAGATTTCCTCACATTTTCCTTGATGACATAAAGAAAGACTTTCAGTCAAAAGAAGACACCACTACTGTTATGCTGGCAGATGACTTGAGTCTCAGACTGTCTACTGATCAGAGAATAAATGCTACCAAGCTACTTCTCAGGCATCCTATGTCCACGGTCAGAAAGATAAATCAGTTCTGAGTCACCTGCAACAACATAGACCAGTATATCCTGTACATAAAGTGCAGCTGGTTCATCTGCCAGCCTGGTTACTGTCTCACACCGCACAATGGTCCAGGAGTATTTTGCAGGCCATACTGTGATTGGTCTCCAGGAAGATCCATTACTCTGTTGGAAACAAAAGAGAACAATATGGCCAGATCTAGCAAATCTTGCAGTAATGCAATTCAGTTGTTCACCTTCAAGCATATATTCAGAATGCAAATTTAGTGCAGCTAGAGGAATAGTCACTGACCAAACAACACTGCTAAGTCCTGTAAATGTGGGACAGCTTACATTTCACAAAATGAATGCTGACAATTTCCCAGTTGTCCCAAACATGGAATTATGTGATTCTGACCCTGAACATGAACAACAGCTTGCAAACAGTGATACTGAATATGATGACTTGGCGCTGTATGAAACAATAGAAAATCCTGTGTGGAGTGGCGTACTGCCAAATGTGGTAACTTAACATTGCTAATGCATCTTTTTCTCATCAGTTGCAGTTGTCCCTCTGAAATAAATCCTGCTGTGGTCTCAGACAGTTCATGGACAAACAGGCATGGTTGTACTTTTTGTGACAATTTTGGCGCCATTATTTAAATTTGAATTCACTTACTTTTTTGATTTTTTACATTTTCTCATCAAATGTGTTCCACATGTTACATGCTGTTCCAGTCCTGCTCTATATGAGCACTACACACATTCTGGCAGGACTGTTGCTAATAACTTACAGGCCTTATATCATAGTCGTTACTGCAGCTTCTTTCATTGGCATCAACATCCCTCCGTTTTATTGTCATTCTCCTTAGACATGTACTACTGACAAAATATGCTGTCACCACTGCCACCATGCCATCCACATGTGCCACACCACTCTTAGTTTTGTCAATCATTAGTTTATTATGTTTGATGCCAGCCATGGGAATAAGGTTTGGAAACAGCAGCAGCTTCACTCAGAACAGCTGCACCTTTCACATCTGCCTCAACAATGCCCGCCATGAGTATAATTTTTGGAAGTAGCACCAGGCTCATTCAGAGCAGCTGAACCTCTCACACCTGCCTCAGCAATGCCCACCATGGGTATACTTTTTGGAAACAGCAGCAGACTCAATCAGAGCAGTGGTGCCTCTTGTTCCTATCTCAGCAATGCCTGCCATGGATAAATTTTTTGAAACAGCAGTAGGTTAACTCACAGCAGCTGCACCTCTTGTTCCTGCCTTAGTAATGCCCATCAAGGGTATAATTTTTGGAAACAGTAGCAGGCTCATTCAGAGCAGCTGCACCTCTCATACCTACCTACCTCAGCAATGCCTGCCATGGGTAAAGTTTTTGAAACAGCAGCAGTCTAAATCACAGCAGCTGTGTCTCTGGTACCTGTCTCAGCAATGCCTGCCATGGGTATAATTTTTGGAAACAGTAGCCGGCTTGCTCAGAGCAGCTGTGCCTATCTTACATGACTCAAGACAGATCCTTTTAAGTAGTTTTCTCAGTTTAGAGCAGTCAAAAACAGTCTTTCAAATTTTGTTATAGTTAGGGTAGGGTAATAGGGTAGGAAAATTATTAGGGTAGTAACTACCTGACACTAACCAACTACCCATTTTTCAATAGGGTAATTTAGGGTAGTTTGGAGGTACACACAGGTAGTGTTTAGGGTAGGGTATTTTACTACCCACCCATGCCTAACAGAAACAAACTGTGAAAGGTAATGGAGTGAGTAGGAATTAGGAGTGGAAGGCAAAGGGGAAGTACAACAGGGGAAGGGAAACCATGATGTTAGCAGTTCATGGGGGTTTAAAAGAGGGAGGAAGAGAGGAGGGAAAGATGGAAAAAAGGAATCTGATACTAGAGGAGTCATTGTCAAAGACATTGTTCTGTATAGACGAGATACCAATCATTTTTTCATTTATTCCAAAGAGTTGCACAACATCTTAGCTATGGATCTAAAAAGCTTCACTCCGCTGGAGCTTCTATATCAGATTTCCAGTTCTTCTAATCCAGTGTATTAAGAGATATAGTGTGGATTTATGTCCAGCTTCAGCAGTTTACTTTTGTACTTTGAGCACAAAGACACACTCTTGTACTTTGCACTTTAGTGCAGTTTGTGTTTTATCATCATGGCACTTTGCACTTTGTTGTGAGGCTGAGATACACGGCAGGTCCATTCACCTGGTACATCCAGGGTCTGACATCTCGCACCAACCTGCTACCTCTTACCTGTATTCTATTTAAAATGTGTTTGAGATCATGAATAAAATCCCTGAAAAAGCTTCTTGGTAATCCTGTTGATTTTCCGATCTCCTAATGTTGTGCTGTTGAGCAGACTGCTGCTGTGCAATCAAGTGTTTAAATTATTGCCTGTATCTACATCACAGAGTGCCCCCTAGGGAAGTTTGACATGCTCCTACAGTCATGAGCTGGGTCTGCATGTTTGTTTAAAATTACTGTATGGTGTAGCATTTGAAAGAGTTGCTGAACCAGCATGTTACAGGGCATAATTTCCTGCATGCGTGAGGCAGTGAGTAAGTGGCCAAATATAGTTTTTCAAACAAGAGTTCATAATCTCAGCAGCTAGGTAAATACGAAAAGCATGTTGAAGATCAATACATGCTGCAGGGCAAAATACAAGTCAAACATTTTTGTATTAAGAGAAAACCTGCCATCAGCTCTAGGAACAGACTGCTGATTGACTGACCCTCAGAGTGATTGATGTAAAGTTTTTACCAGGAAAGCATTCTAGGTTAAGAACAGCTCATTTCCAAATGTATCCATGGAGAAAGGGTACAGGAAGGAACCATAAACACTGTATTACTGTAAAAGTAGAGAATTACCACATCTTGATTCGTGATGCAGGGAGGAGGAGGATGATAAAGATGATTTGTTGTTTTTAGCCAGTCAGCTGCTATATTTTTTTAACATAAACATATTGCCTTGCCTCTGCTGTTGTCTTTGGGGATATACCCTACTAATCAGGGATATGGCCTGATCAGACTCGTTCTTTGTTACACAGACAGTAGGGGGATTTTCTCTCTGAATTTTCTCCCCTTTACCTCCCTCCTTCTTCTGCTTTAGGCCTTGCCATATAATATTCACTGTACAGCAAACCCCTGCAAAAAGAGAAAATTCCCATGCCCCCCCACAGGGATCACAGCACTGCCAGAACCTGCCAACAGCCCTCCCTGGTTGACAGCTGTCTGGTCGGCCTCCCTATGTGGTAACCACTATTGAGGGGGCCACATGGTTTTTATTTTAGTGTAATTATTATTATGAGTTATTACTATTGAGATGTGACTCATGCTGGAAGAAGGAGGAAGACTGTGAAAAGCATGTGCTGTTTTCAGAAGCAAGACTTGACGCAAGATGTTTCTGGACCTAGCAATACTTGAAGAAGCTGGAGGAAAACCTAGAAGTTTAGTGTTGGCATTTAATGACTTAGGCAGTGTACCTAGTGTTTTTTTTAAACAAATTTAGTATGGGCTGTGGCGCATACACTGGACCTGGCTCTGACTTTTGGTTCTTGGACCCTTTCTGATGCAGTGCCAGTCCAGTATCAAAGAAAGTATCAGTTGGCTCATACTGCTGCCACCCATGATGACTAGATTACTTAAACAAACAATCTCATCTCACCACTTTTCATATCTAATCTCATCCAACTGTTCCTGCTGCTGCTGTCTCTGGTCTATCTGACCTGAGTGGTGATTAGGCATTGGTGGTACTGTTAGGAGGATACTATTCTCATATTTTAAATCAATAGCCAGAACACTGGTTCCCAAAGTTTGATCTGACTTCCCTAACCCCAAATGGTCTTTTAACCACACTGATTGTAGTATGCTTGCAGTGGATTTGTGATATTATTTTAAAAATGCTTCCACATTGTACAGAGTCCATTTTTTTCATGTACAATGATCTGGTGGTGGTGCAGGGTGGGGTTCCAATGAGAATCAGGTGGCATTGCAAGATGATTGTTTTTTTTTTTTTGCCACTGTGGAATGATGTACCTTTGGATAGTTTTAGGCCAAGCAGTAGATACGATATGATATGACATAATGTAAATATAATATAATATAATATAATATGATATGATATGATATGATATATGAAAAGATAATATAATCCAATATAACAAAATATGATATAGAGTTGGAGAATTTTTTTGGAGAACAATCAAATAATATAAATGACAATTCAATTAAATATTACAAATGAGTCACAAAGTCAAAATATTGATATACAGTCACTTATTATCAAAAAACAGCTTTTTAAAATACTATTACCTGCTATACATAAAAAGAGACATAAATAACAGGACAGACAAAGGGACAGTGCAGAAGTCAATACAGAAATTAACTACACATTTATATTTGGCATATTTCTCCATTTCAGTCAGAAATCTACTCCTTGTAGATGGGCTTCATCATATTTACACAGTTTTTCTACCTCCTGCTGGATCACAATTAATAGTTGCTCTGGGCTAGGTTTTTGTTGTTGAAGTACCAAGTAACACCATCCTATAAGTAGACATTTATACATGTCATGAGTAGGCGAAAAGTAAAGGGTTGCATGTTCAGTTCTCTTGGGCAAAGGCCAGCAATAATCTGAGTAAATGTTAGCATGCTCCAAACATTAGAATGCCAAGTTTTAGCTAAATATGACCAAAAGAATACAGCAAAGTGGCATTCCAAAAACAGATGTGAATAGTTTCTATATCTATACAATCTTGATGAGCCCACTAATACTCTAGACTGCTCTTCTGCTTTGCATTGTTCTTCACCCCAAGTTAACCATGATAACATAACCATACCATGTCCCATATTCGGGGAGAGAGTGCCAGTGTATATTAAGTAAGTTGACATGGCCGTATTGTGGTTCTGGTCAATGTCTGTATATGAAACTGGCTCTTCAAAACCTTGTTACTTGATACTATGATGCAATTTAGCTCTGGAATTCTATTGAAGATATAATGTAGTGATTTTCCAAGACTGGAAATAAGAAACTTGGTGTTGTGTCATTCTTTTTTTAAATGTTACCTCCATGATGTCATTTATTGTAGGTCTGCAGTAGTGAGGAATCAGTCCACAAATCCCAGAAACTTTCCTGATGTGATGGAGATATTTTAAAATTCCATTCTAAAAATTTACTTACTAAGAAACTAATAGGGTTCAACATGTTTAGCCCCCTCCCCCATATTCTGTTGGAGATACAGCACATTCCGTGTTACTAGATTTATTCTACTATACTAAATTGTTTGAAAGACTAAGCTTAATAAAGCTGCTTCCAATTGCTTTGGAGGGGGTAGCACTAAGGAAAATGAACAATTTGAGTAAAATGGTTTTGCCGCTTCCTTTTTTATGTTGTCTTGTGCCTGCATAAGAAACATGTTCCAGTGACTTCAGAATAGCAGGTTTTGGAGGCGCAGTCCTTTTGTGGCCTGTGGCACCACTGCTTTTTGGGGCTGGGCTCTGTGGCATGAATTAGATTGCATGCTGTCTATGACAGCAGTGCAAAAGCATGTCCACCACCTTGAAAGGTTTTAACCACTGCAATGAGGGAGCTCCACATCATTGCCGGGCATACCTTTCCTGGTGTAAGTTTCAGTGTGACATGGTGGTGGCTGTGCCATATGCCTCACACAGTCCACAGAAAAACTGACTTAGGGGGGTGCCCAATTCTCCTGTCAGCATCATCATGCCCCCCTCCCCATTTCATCTGCTGATGGGGGAGCCCAATCCCAGTCGACATCATCCCCCCCAAAACAGTCTTTTTTATTTGCTGACAGGGTGCCCAATCCACATCAGCTCCAGTCCCCCCCAAAAAACATGCAGGTGACACGCTGGGAGCCCACTCCAGCATGTCAAATGTACCTGTAAAAACAAAAACCTTCCCACAATGTTTTTTTTTCCCTGTAATGTAGAAAACATTCCCTTGAAGTCTGCAGCCTCCTCCCCAACCTGCACCCGCCCACTGTGTACCCCACCTCCCCACACCCCCTCACCCCATACTTATCTCTGGAGCCCAGCGCAACAATCTTCGGTGGACCAGGAATACGTCTGCACTCTTCAAATCTGACTGGGAACTGAAGAAATGCCGGTAAGCTGTATAATGGCATAAATAGGGGTTTTTCAACTTTGATGCATATCTCAGGCATTTTTGGGAATTTTGCCACCAAATTTTCAACATGGGGTTATTGGGACCTCTCCTCATGAATTTGTTTACTGTCATGGCATTATTTGGTCCTGAAAGGTGATTTTGCAGTCACTGCGAGGAATCACCCTTCGGGACTGATTAATGAAATGACAGTGTGAGGCGGCTTGGGAGGACTACAGACCAAGGGTATTGGGGGAAGACGGGGAGATGAGGCCAATTCTCTTGAAGGTCTTATCGCTCACAGTTGGCATGAGGACAGGAAACTGTAAGACTTGGACCCAAAAAGGGAGTTGCAGTCTAACCTCATCAGTACATGCTGTAAGGACAGCAGTGACATATGGGGGAGGGCCTTGGCCATATGACCTCCCCAGAAGCTATTGGAGGTACTTTGGCATGCTCCTGAGGTGGCCCAGGATTGAGGGCAGGTGTGGGGTGTCAGATATGCTGGGCATCCTCCCAGCATCCTACTGGCAGTGCACTCTGCTCAATTATTTGTTATGCAACAATAAACACATGGTTGCAGCCATTTCCTCCAATATTTGTGTATCTGTGCCTTGATTTAGGGAAAAGGGGGGAAATGGTGGGCTACCAGATAAAGTGCTATATTGACAACAGAACTTGTCTGTAACCTGGACATGCAGCTGAAATAATGAATGATGTGACAGTAACTGTTTTGAAAGTATGTGAGTACTCAAAAGTGCTCAAAAACCTGACTGTCTCTGAGCAAAACCGAATAACCAGATTGGGACACCAAAAACTAGATTATCAGGTAAAAACACCTGACAGGTGGAAATTCTACTACTGAAGAAACTCAATTTATGTGAAAAAGAATGACTTTTGTTCAGAAAACTTGAGAAATTATCAGGTAATCGTGTACGTATCATCATTCCAGTTAGCTAATTTTCATTACATTTAACAGCAGTTATCTTCCACTTTCATTTCCTGGTAAAAGTTCAGTGTATTTTTTTTCACTTCCTAAAGAGGTTACTGTGAAACTGGTAGAAGTCAGTTGGGCACTGCCCTTGTTCTTCCAGTCTGTGCTAACAGCACATTTAAGGTCTGTGGATTTTGCACCTTTTGTGTTTGAGGCTATATCATTAAACTGCATATGTTTGGACAATTGATATTTGTCTCTCCCTTTTTTATCAGTGGTGGGTAGTGCTGGCTTGTTTTGAGTTGCTATATGTTCAGTGTATACCAGAATTTAAGCATTTTTATCTGTTTTAAATACATTTTTTTCTTGTGTAAAAAAGTATGGTCACATCTTTTGGCTTTGAAATAGTATTGTGGACATGAAAAAGAATGGAGGTAGAAAACACATGTATAGTACACATTATAGGAAGCAAACAATGTGTTTATTGTATTTCCTTGTATATCATTCACAGAATTTCCCTTGTTCCCCTGGATTACATCTGAAAATGAGATTTCCTTTATCTCTATGTGTTTACCTGGTAAAACAATTTTGTTGAATAAATACTGAAATAAATACATATAGTACATAAATAAATAGGAGGAAGCTAGAGAAACACATTTAACATGTACAGGATGTTAACATTTTTGCCTTTTACTGCTCTGTTACAGTCTTCACTGATAGAGTAAATGGCTTTGGAGGAGAAGCAATGCATAATCCATCATGAAAGGGGGTGGGGCTAGGGGTGTAGTTTAGGGTGTGGTTTAGAATCCAGTTTTTGCCTCATCCAAAGATGACAACCCTAGGACTCAGTAGCCATGTACTTCTTCTTTGAGGAAGAAAGAGTTGAAAATGCATGCAGTGAGGGAATTACATGATCACCAGTGTAGCTGATTGACTGCTGCAGGTCGTGCAGCTTGCCAGCAACTTCTACTTTCTCTGTGTGCTACTCATAAAAAGTACTGCATCATGACCTAGAAGCGCTAATGTGATAAAGAGGAACTGTTCCTTTAGGCCTGCTTTGCAAGTGTCCAAAACACCGGATTTTGGCACGTTCACTGAATGCAAATTCTACATCGGATCATCCATGATGAATGAAAATGCAGATGAACAGAGTTTATTTTGGAAGCGGCACAGGACTGCTTACTTAGCCAATGAGTGAAGGAGACAACCAGGGGAAAAAACACAATCTTGGACTGTGTAATGTCCAATCAGGAGAATATCAATGATATTAAGTAACACAATTTTTTAGGTTGGAGTGATCACAACACTAAAGGAAAAATATAGGAAATCTCTTTGGTTTGATGACAAGTCAAGGGCAGGTAACAGGGACAAGAAGAATAAGACCTGTAAAAATGATCAAATGGAAGCTAATAGGGCCGTGTAAAAAGAAAAACTTGAATTAACCAAAAAAGTAGTAGATAAGCAGAGGCAAACACAAAATCAGGAATAGCTGAGAGTTGGGGGGTAAAGGAAACTGACAAAACCTTCAGGTATAACAGAGATTTTAGAAATGTACTTTATAAGAAATTGACCCACTGCTTCCCATTACAATGTCACTGTACAACAGCTTCCTCAAGGTAGTACAGTATGTGAATCATGCTGTATATTATAAAAAACAGTCTGAGAAATAGAGATTCCTGATTGGCTGTGTTCTATCAACCTTATCTTAATATCTGGTTCACATATCAGTAGAAAATAATCCCATACTGAACAAAGTTCAACAGTATTTAAACTACCCAATGTTATTATTATGATAGCTATAAGGGACACTCATGGGTATTATTACTGGTCAGTTACTTGCCTTGTAGGAGCATATGACATTAGGCTAAGCCTCCTGTCTAATTACACCCCTTGATGATGATTAAAATACTGCTAACATAACTCATAGTCTTTCCTTGTTGCTTTGATAAAAGCAGACAAAGGATAGGTTATATAGGATTAGGAAAAGTTGTGAGAGTATGGAGGGTGATGTAGGGAAAGCAAACATCTACTTTAATTAAGTGTTTACAGTCAAGGCTACTGGCCCAGTGCCAGACAGTGGGATTATGTTCACAAGTCCTAGGAGACATAAGTTGGAGATAAGAACTATAGTGTATCTATGGACAGGGTACAGAAGGAAATGCAAAGTCTTACTGTAAAGAAATCCACAGAACCTGATGGGTGGCATTCCAGTGTGCTAGGAGAGAGATTGGACAGGCTCTGGAATCATCCCTGGCTGGCAGACATATTCACCAAATCCCTAGTAACAATGAGGTGCTGATGTACAGGAGAGTGCTGAACACAGTACTTCTGCAGCAAAATGGTGAGAGGGAGAATCCTGAAAATTACAGGCTAGTGTGCCTGCTATCCATTGTAGGCAAGCTGTTGGAAAGAACAGCAAAGGAGAACTCATGAAATTCCTGGAGGATAAAGTGCTCATGGATGGAAAACAAAACAAGTTCATGTGAGGGAGGTCTTGTCAAAAAAACTGAACTGACTTCTTCATCTAGGTGACATAATAAGCAAATAGAGGTCACACAGTAAATATTTGATACTTAGATTTCAGTAAAGACTCTAAGCAGCATTTTCAGAGCCATGCATCCATTTTTTGGATGTGGGTGCTGAAATCTGGTTGGAAAGATAGACCAAAAAAAAGTTGGTCTAAGGTCTTAGATTTCTGCACTTGCATCCAAAAAACTGATGTGGGTCCTACAGTCATGGCAGAAATTGCCATAAACTGTGGGAAATGTCACAAATGCATTCTGATGTCTGAAATTAGGACACAGACATCTGGCTGTAGCTTCATGGATGCAGCATGCATCTGCAAATGGATGCAAATGTTGCATCCATCCCTTTGAAAATTCCACCAGTAACTTTCTGCCACATAGGAGGCTGTTGTAAAAAGTGGGAAACCTGGGTTTAAGGGAAGAGCTAATCAGGGAAAGGGGAAATTGATTAACCAGGAAAGTCACACTAAGCCGGAGCTTATTTCCAGGTTCAACCTGGGAGCACAAGGAAGTTAAGTGACTTGCTCAGGGTCAAACAGTATGCAAGTGCGGGTTAATGGGATTCAATCCTAGGTCTCCAGGTTTGCAGCTCAGCGCCCAAAACTACTATGCTATACTGCCTCCTGATCAGATTCATAGGTTCATAGGTGTTTTACACGATCAAGGGACAAGCCCATTAGGATCATGCCACCTAAGCTAGGTGGGTTACAAATTTAAAATCGTTCATATATATATCTACTTTAGATTTAAATTGTGTCAGATTTACGCAGTTTACAACCTCAAAAGGAAGTGAATTCCATATTGGAACAATTCGCTGGGTATAGAATTGATTTCTTTTATTAGTTCGGTTAGTAAATAAAAGTAATTTTAAATTATGCGAGCGAGTTTGGACTGTAGTAGTGTTCCATTTCAAATGCAAGGTATCAAACAAATATTCATCCCTAGTTGCTTTATAAAGCAGACAGAGATCACCACGTCTTGATCTGTATTCCATACTATACAAATTTAATTGTTTCAGTCTTTCCTCATATGTCAGTTGGCCCATTCCAGTTATGTTCTTGATAAACCTTTTTTGGACCTTCTCCCTAGATAGCTTATCTTCCCTCTGAGTGGGTGCACAAAATGAAGAACAATAATCAAAGTTAGCTCTTATAATACTGGTGTATAGTGGAACCATTATTGATGGTTCTCTACTTTTAATGTTTCTAAGTAAGCAATTACTTAATCTGGAGCATTTTTTAACAGTAAAATTTAGATGATCTGTAAATTTCAGCTTGTTATTAATAATAACACCCAGATCTCTTTCAGTTGTAATACACTTAAAGTGTTGTTCTCAATATAATAATTAGCATTTATTGTTCCATCCAAAATGCATAACCTTACATTTGTTTATATTAAGTTTCAGTTTATGATTGCTAACCCATTCAGAAATTTGGTTTATATTATCCTGTAATAAAGATATAGATTCAGAGTTGTTAACAATCCCACCCAGTTTGGCATCATCAGCATATTTAATAATCCAGTTACCATTTTTTATATTCATACCTGTTATAAGGATGTTAAATAACAATGGACCCAGGACTGATCCCTGAGGGACTCCACTAGTAACCATGATCCATGGGGAAAAAGAAAACCCTCAAAGATACCCACTGTCTTCTGTTGGATAACCATTGCATTATCCATTTGGTCAAATAGTTGTTAAGATCTAGTTTTAATAAACAATTTAATAGTGTATCATATGAGACAGAATCAAAGGCCTTTTCAAAGTCCAAGTAGATGACATCTACTGGCATACCATGGTCCAAAGCTTCACTCACTGGTTCAAAAAAATCTAACAAATTGGTTTGGCATGATCTTCCAGGTTGAAATCCATGTTGGAAAATATTGGTCAAACCATTTTCCAAAATATGTGTACTGATTTTACCTAGGATTAGTCTTTCCATGATTTTACATATGGTCGAGGTTAAACTTATCGGTCTGTAATTACTTAGCTCCTTCTTAGAGCCAGATTTATGTATAGGAATAACTACAGCATCACACCAATCTTTAACCACTATTCCTTTCTGTAGTGATTCATTAAACAAATAGGTCAGTACACCCGCCAGTTCATAAGAAAGATTTTTCAAGAAAACAGCTGGAATACCATCAGGACCAACTGATGTGGAAGATTTTAAAGAATCAATGATGTTAAAGTTTCAACTACAGTAAATTGAATTATGGGGTCCAGTTTAGAAGGTTTTAAACACGTAAACTCACCCTTTTTTAAATATGCTAGCAAAATAAACATTAAATTTATTGGCCATAGTTTGTTCATCATTATGACAACATCATTCATTTTAATGGGCCAACTAAGGTAGGAGAGGTTTTAAGGAGCCAATATAGTTGAAAAACCTTTTCTTGTTATCATGTTGTATACTGATTAAGTTAGACTCTAGATCCTGTTTCCCTTTTAATAGCGTATTTTGCTTTTTTTGCTTTGATAACAAATTTAGACCAGTTAGATTCCGAAATATTATTTTTATATTTGTTAAATGCTTTTTTCTTTGCTAAAACTAATCTTTTAATTTTACTAGTAAACCAAGGCGGAGATCTCCTATGTCCAATATATTTGACCCGACTTGGTACCCATTCAGTGATACAAAATTTTATTTCCTCCTTAATTCTTTGCCAGATATTCTTTACAGATAACCCAATTAGATCTTGTTCCCAATTCCACCTCACGCAAACTGGTTGTTGTGTAGGGCCAAAAGAATGATCCTAAATGGTAAATTCTCTGGGTTGAAGGAAGTGACAAGTGGTGTCCCCAGGTTTATGTCATGGGACTAATTCTCTTTAATATGTACATTACTGACATTAACATGCACATTAGTGGCATCGGGGTGGTACTGCAGGGGAAAGTGAGTCACTTTGCACTTTTGCCACTTCAATCAATCAATCAATCAATCAAAATCTTTATTCAGGCGAACATCATTGAGCATAGCTCATTTACAAGATGGACCTGAGTGGTCATAACAAAAAAGGTTACAGAGTGTATACACTTGAGGGCAGAGGTGACAGAGAAAGCAGAGGATGAGTGCTGGATTTGAGGGGGGAGTGAATTCCAGATTTTTTGGAGGTGGTGAAAGTAAGTGGACACTTGTGTCCACTTATCTGGACACAGGCTTCAGTATTATTCAAATTGGTCACAATGCATATAAAGGTGCAGATATGGGCTAAACCAGCCCCCTTGCTCCAAATAATCCTTAGTATGGTACCAAACTCTGTGCCAGGGAAGACAGTGGTGAAGGGATCAATAATATGAATAAGAATATGAAGATACTAGAGATTTGGTCCAGCAGGAAACAGAAATTTGATGCAAAAAACAGTACAAAGTAACTTACAGCAGTTGCAAGAATCCATAGACAGAGTACTGGATTAATAATGTAAAGGCTGAGAACTCTAGAGAGGAAAGTGATCTGGGGATAATAATTAGCATTAACATTTTCAACTACTGTGAAGTAGTCTATGGTTCTGCCCCTAAGTCCTCCCTGGGGAGACTGGACACCCGCTTTAATTCCTTCTGCCACTTTGCCCTGGATGCCCCCCCCCAAACACTCGCCACTGCGATCTTTATTGTGCTCTATCCTTCCCCTTTCTTACAAATAAGCGGCTCTCCCACTGTGCTAAATTCACCTCCAAGCACTGGTTGGGTGAGCTCCCTTCCTACCTCACCTCCTCCTTTACAACAACCCCCATCCTCACATTCTCTTAGATCAACTGACTCCTGCACCCTGCTAGTCCCCCGCAGATCCACCCTAATTGGCCAATCCACTTACTTTCACCACCTCCAAAAAATCTGGAATTCACTCCCCCCTCAAATCCAGCACTCATCCTCTGCTTTCTCCGTCACCTCTGCCCTCAATAATTACCTTGCTCCTAGCTGCTCCTGCCATGTCCCTCCCTAATTCCCTCCTCTAAGTCCAGGATAAACCCTACCCCTCTACCGTCACCTTCATTTTACCCTGTGCACTCCCTCTCCCCAGAGTTCTAGCTCTCATCCTCTTCCCCTCAAATTGCTCCCCCTTACTGGCCTCCCTTGATCTCTCACAGAATATAAGGGACCCCAAATGCTCTCCATGGGTTCCTCTCTTACCCCCCCCAGGGGCTTGTATCTCTCATCTGCTCCCTTTCCCCCACCATCCCTCCACCTCATCCTTCCCTCTACTTTTCCCCTTTTCTTTCTTGTAAGCACTTATTTACTTATTAACCCAGCATTTATGCACTCTTTCTACATATTATGTGCACCACTGTTTTAACACTGTTTGTAACACCTGCCTTACAAATGTATGTTAATGTTGATCTTGTAACTTGAATGTTTAATGTTTCACTCCTATTGTACCCCTTCCTCCCAGGTCGCACCAGGAGACGAGTGACTTGTCGCTCAGCGTGCCTTCCTGGTGAAACATTTCAATAAATAAATAAACAAAATTAGCAACAGCCTGAAGTTTTCCTTGCAATGTAGTGGGACATATGGAACAGTTGATTGGATGCTGGGATGTATCAGGCTGGACTTCACAAGCTGGAAGAAGGAGGTGAATTTACAACTTCATAGATTGCTGATTAGGCTGCACCTGAAGTACTGTGTTCAGTTTTGGAGCCTGCATCAGAATAAGTTAAAAAAAAACTTAGGAGGACAACAAAAATTATTCTGGGTCAGCAGGTAAAGTCTTACAAAGATAAAGTGGCAAACCTCAACATGTACTCCACGGAGGCCAGAAGGAAAAGGGGAAATATAATAAAAACACACAGATGCTTACAGGGGTGCAAGAAGGTGGATTACACAGAGTTGTTAAAGTTGAAGAACAGTTCATCTCCCAGGGTACACAATATCAGGCTGGCAGTGGGCCAGTTCAAGAAGGACATTAAGAAAATAATTTTCACAGAGGGGCTAATGGACAAATAGAATAGTTTGCCCAGCAACGTGATCAGTGAGGAGTCCATTGCTGGGTTCAAGGCAAGGTGTGATAGCTTTAAGGGGATCATAACCAATGGGAGGGTGTGAAAAGAAAGTGAGGCTCCAGGGGGAGGTGGCACAGTAGGCAGGGCTCTGTTTGAGTAATGTGATGGAGGGAGCCAGGGCAAACTTGATGGAGATTTTGTCTTTTTCTGTCCTTTCATTCTCTGTGTCTGTTTCTATAAAAATATGGACAAGTATTAAAAAAGGAAAAGAAAAAATGACCGCTACATCATAACTTTTGTGATTACTCATGCTGCTTGAAGATGCTGCAGGATGATGTATGAAAACAATCGTTATAAAACAACAAGCATCGGGGAAATATGCTTTATTTTTATAGATGACTAATCTAGATAATGTCTAGTTGTAGTTCTACATCTTTAATGGTCACCATAATATCTGTTCCCACTAATCAGCCATTGTTGGGGTCATTTCTGAGGATGCACTGCTTGGGGACACATGAGTAACAGAAAACTCTAGTTAAATGGTTTTAACTTTCTTTAACAGAATTATTTTAAATAGTTTAGCATGAAAGATGAAACTTAATTATTAAGGCTTACTGTAAGTCACCAACTCAGAGCAGTGTGATTAAGCTGGGAATGATTTGGAATCTTCAATTACTGAAGTTAGACATCTCAGCTGAATCCTAGATAAAGCAGAACAATGATGAATGTTTTTCCTGCACTGATATCTAAATATATCCTCAAACCCATGCATCCTTAGGACATATCTAGAAATATCATGGGGGAGGAGCTTTGCATTCTATTGGGTCTGGGGTACACTACTCCTTCTGTAAGGGTTACAGAACTGTAATGTGGTGTAATATGGCACAAACTAGAGGTTTAAAGAATTTATTTATTTATTTATTACATTTCTTTAACCGGGTAAGCCCTCTGGGCTCCGGTAGTGCCTTTTTCAGGGGCGACCCGGAGTTAGTTACATAAAGCAAGGCAATACATACATGTAGTACAGTACAGGACCTAGTATACAGGATTACAATGATAGTATACAGTTTTCACAATACAGAGCAGTTATATGCAGCAAATTTTCAAAGTTCAACAGTAGCAGCTGAAAGGCTTAGGGCAAGAGTTAATGCACCAAACCACAGGGTGCGAGTTACCTAGTCTTCAGGACAGGGGCAGTGACTATGGTTTAGGAGGTGCATGTGCAGTCCCTTCAGGAATATCGCTAGGTAGGGGGGCTTCCTGTAGGTGTGCAGGGAGCTTGTTCCACTGTACAGGGGGAACAGGGTGCAGGAAAACACTATTTTTAAGCGAAAAAGATGTTCCAGGACTAGAGGGCATGGGATGAAGTTGGAGGGAGGACGATTCAGAGGAAACATGAGAAAGAATTTCTTCACAGAACGGGTGGTGGACAAGTGGAACACCCTGCCAGAGGAAGTGGTGGGGGCTGAAACAATCACGGGATTTAAGAATGCATGGGATAGACATAAAGGAATTCTGGAGGTCAGGGGTAAGGGGCAACATACTTCTAGGAAAACAAACTGAACTTACAAGCTCAAATGGGCAGACTGGGTGGGCCATAGGCCCTTATCTGCCGACACTGTCTATGTATCTATGTATCTATGTAGTTTGGGCAAAGGATTTACTGCCTGTTGCAGAGCGTACCCTGGGCAATTCCAGGAGTTTTTTTCCCAAAGTGCGAAGTGGCCTGTTAGACCGCTTTGGAGCAAGTAGTCCAGCTAGTCCATCTGGAGGGTCAGCATCGAGCAGCTTGTATGTCCAGCTTAATAGGGGGTACTGAAGCCTGTGACTTAGGGTAGGCCAGTTGAGTGAGACAAGGACATCACAGTGATGGGTCCTTGGATGAGTTTTCATGGCAAATCGTGCAATTTTATGGTGCAGAGTTTGTAGTCTACAATGGTCATGCTTTGCTAAGCCTAGTAGGGTTGGGGAGGCATAGGTAAGGGTAGGGAGGAGGATACTCTTTCTGATCACCAATCGGGTTTCGGGAATCATGTTGGCGCTTAGGCGGTAGAGCAGGCCCAGTTTTTGGGGTATATTTTTTGTTACTAGATCGACATGTTGTTTTAGCATAAGCCCCTGATCTAGTGTAAGTCCCAGGTACCTGAAGGACTGGATCACCTCAATAGTGGAACCAGATACAGTAAGCATTGGGAGGAAGTAGGCCCAGGAGGGACCCAGGGATTTCGGTCTGAACAGAAGGGCTTTGGTCTTATTTGGGTTAAAGACCAGGTGGTTTTCAACTAGCAAAACTTCAGCCATGGCAAAGTCTGACTGGAGCAGGGGCCCAAGGTCATCCAGGTGTGATGCAGTTCAATAGAGCACAGCGTCATCAGCATGCTGAACCATGAAGCTGCTCTGACAGTGGCAACGGAGGTCATTGATGAAGAGGGAGACTAAAAGTGGGCCCAGGAAGGAACCTTGTGGGACCACCTCATTTAGAGGTAGTATTCCAGATGTTGCACCTCTTGACTTGACCTGTTGTGCATGGCCAGACAGGTAGTTGTGGAACCAGTTCAGGGAACATTGGTCAAGTCCATGTTTACTCAGATTTGTTAGCAGGAGAGGGTGATCTAATAGGTCAAAGGCCTTGGTAAGGTCAATGAAGACTGCCCCGTGCGGGTGCCTTTGTCCAAAGCTGCGAGGACGTCAGAGGTGAACCTGATGAGGGCAGTGTCAGTCCCATGTTTTTGTCAGAAACCATGTTGTGAGGGGGCCAGGAGTTGGTTTACTTCCATGTAATCCCTGAGTTGGGAATACACCAGCTGCTCCTGGACCTTTGCAAGGGAGCAGAGGATAGAGATGGGTCTGTAGTGACCTATTAGTTCCCTAGCTCCACCCTTGTGGAGGGGGATCACATGAGCCTGTTTCCATATTTTGGGGACTACTCCCTCCTGCAGGGATCTCTTTATAAGCCAGGTGACTGGTAAGGCAATAGCATGGGCAGCAGCCTTAAGTAATCTTGGGTCCAGTCCATCTGGCCCCTCAAAACCAGTGGGTTTTAAGGATAGTAGGAGGGACAATACTTCTTTGATGTGCACTGTCCTTAGGTGGAAGTGGGAGGTTGGAGAATCCTGGGTTTCAGTGACCAGGGGGCCCTGATTTAGGTCCAGTGGATTAGTTCTATATGAGTCCAGGTCAGTGAAGAAGCTATTGAATGCAGCAGCTGCCTCGCCTTCATCTGCTAAGGTTTGATCTGAGCAGGTTATATTGCCCTGGGGGGATTTATTTTGGTCTTTTATCAGAGAATTGATGCTGGACCAGAAGGACTTTGAGTCTGTGAAGGATCGCCACTGGAGGGTTTTGAAGTAGTCCCTTTTAGCTGTTTTAGAGGCTTTTTTGCACTGATGTCTCAGAGACCTGTAATCGGCTAGGTCTTCTGGGCTGGCAGAGCACCTTGTCTTTTTCCAGGCCTTGTCTCTGTCTAACATTAGTGATTTCAGTTCCCATGTGATCCATTTGTGGCACTGGCCTTTTGGGCATCTTTTCCTTACTGGACCATGGAGATTGACCACAGTAAAGAATGTACACTGGAAGAACTAGTCTAATTGGCATCCAGTCAACATTTCTCAAACACTGAAAGGCCTTGGAGAGAAGCTAGAAAAGTCCCTAGCTACTGTAAGCCTGGGGGGAACCTAGTGGGCCTGTTTTTCCAGATGCAAAAGGTGGGAGAATGGTCACTCAAGGCATCCAGCATTACGCCAGCCTCCAGGATGCTCCCTGGTTTAGAGGCTAAGATCCAGTCAAGGGTGGAGTGGTTCACTGTTTTTAGGTTTTGCCTGGTGTACTCAGTGATAACCTGGATCAGGTTTGCTTCAAGGAGCGAGGCCCTGTGGACTTGCTCAGTGGCCATTTCCCACCTGAAGTTGAAATCCCCTAGGATCAGAACCTCTGCTGGAGCAGCCCCTGCTAGGGCACATGTTATGTCCTGAAGTGCTGAGTTGCCACTATTGGGAGGGTTGTATATGCAGCCAATGGTTAGGTGTTTTGCACAGCCCAGGACAAGTTTGATAAACAGAGATTCAAGCTTTAAAGAGCTTGGCAGGAGGATGGGGGACAGGGAAGCCTCCAACGAGGAAGATATGTAGATGAAGACCCCCCTTTTTATCCTCTCTGTCTTTATGGAAGGTGTCGTAATTGGCAAACACCACTTTGTGGGAGAGAATGTGGGACTTAATCCAAGATTGAGAGATGGCAAGCACAACTGGCCTGTAAATCTCGACCCAAGATTGTACCTCATGCATCTTAGGTCGCAGTCTTCAGACGTTCATATGGGCGACTCTCAGGCCCTTGTCATTATGCCATATTGGGTCACTGGGGGATCCTAGAGTTGAATTGGCAAGTTGGGGTCCTGGATTGGGATGGACATCACCTGAGCACATTAACAACAACAAGGCAGTCAGGCTGAGGACCCCCTGCTGGGGTAAGGGGTGACAGATTTGTTCGCTTATCGGTCAACCCTGCAAAGATGAGGTAGCATGTTCCCTTATGAACTAACATGTGCAACAGGAGTAGGGAGTCCATTGTTGGTGTTGCAGGGCAGGTTTTAAGGTGTGGAAGATGACAGACTTGTACACATCTGAGTACGTCGGGGTCATGACAGGCACACATTTGTACATCTACCCAAGCAATCATGGTGACCTAGAGGATAAACATGGCAGTAACCCTGTAAGGGGCCTGGTTTGGGTTTAGCCACGTGCTCCAGAGCTCCCAGTGTCATGGCTGTGCTGCTACAGTAAAAGGCATGGTGCTCTGAGCCAGTGGGCTCTTGGTAGTGCCAGTAATATGTGGTTTGTCAGTGTGTAGTAGTACTTGCCCTCAGACAGTGATTAGAGAGTCAAAGGGGGGATACTTACTAGAGTCAATCTCCAGTGACATTTCTGATTTGTGAAGGGAATATGCCTTGGAACGTTAGGCTATCTAACCTGGTGTGAATGGACTTATTCAACAGGTATCAGCCTATTCCTGGGGAGCCTTAGTTTTATACCCTCATGTAGGCTAAGAACACCTCTTTTCCTCACTCTGAATCTGGCACCAGCTACACCAGACTGGAGTCCCAGAATGTGCAGTCTGAGCAGAGCCGCACAACTATAGGTCCATGGCCATGGCTGATTGTAAGCATTTGAAGTACTTTTAAACTTATGCTGTAAGAAAAGGGACAGGCAGGCTGGTGAATGGCAGCCTCTAGTGGTGGTAACTGATAAGTTGCAAATGGTGAAATGAGTAGATAGGCTAAAACACGCATGAGATCTTGCCTATATAGCTCGAGGTCCTCCAAGGGTGGTGGGGCAGCCAACACAGAGCATTGCCGGAGTCCTCTGAGGCAAGTAGAGTGGAAACTCACAGCATGGAGATTCATCAGCTGTTTTGCTATTTCTTTTGTTTGTTGTTCCATACATTGTCCCTTGTAGGAGGAAGGGCACCTCAACACTGGCCCTCATGACCATCCACTCGGTGGGGGGAGGTCCATCCTTGAGTTCTGCCCAAAAGAGCTGCACTGTGGAGAAGAAGAGAGAGGGAGCAATTAAATAAGGTAAGGGCCCTTTGTTTGCCATCGGGGGGTGTACAGAAAGGGGTGGGCTGTGGAGGAGGAGGAGGAGGACTAACTTTACTTTTGCTTAAACCACTTTCCTTCATAAAATTGTGACAGGAGCCCCTTCCCCTACAGAATGCCAGCAACAAGAGAGAAGCAGGAGGGATTTGAGTTGTGTTTACATACACAGCACAATTAAAGCAACCCTGCTGGCTTCACTAGCTTTAAAATTAATTATTTTCTGAATTTGGAGGTATATTAACAATCTTGGCACAGTCAGCTGGCCCGCCAGTGCAGCAGTTGGAATTCCACTTGCGGCGCTGGCGACTCGGGTATGGGAATGGACCCAGGTCATTGGAGGGATGGTTGGGGTAGAAGGATGGAGCATCCCATGGATGGCTCTCCTTCTCTGGGGGGTGGGTGGGAAAGTGTCCGGCATGCTGAGGACTCCTGGTGGAGGCCGGGAGACACTCACACTACCAGCGCTCATCATATAGGGAGGCAGGGCAGATGCTGGCATCATTGCACGTCCCCTCCTCTAAAGAGAACACAGGAAAAAGAGCAGGCAGGGTGGGATCCACTGTCTATGTGAAGCCCTCCATGGGGCTTTGATTATCCACCACCGCTGCAGTCCCCCAAACAGTCATCAGTCCCACGTCACAGATAGGGGACCATTGCTGCGGCCCCACCCTCCGGGGCGTAAGCCGGGGATGACTGGGGGACAAGGCAGCAATAGTTGGTGGTGGAAGCCCCAGGGACCATGACCAGGGCAGATGAGTGACAGTGGACCTGCCAAAGAAATAGAAAATATGAAAAAAAAAATATCTCGGCACAAGTAGAGCACCCTGTTAGCTCCACTCACTCTGCGGTGGCTTAAAATTAATTGCTTTCACAATTTAGAGTTCCTTGCCAGTTACAACACATTTAAGGCACCCTGCTGGCTTCACTTTGGAGTTCCTTTAACAGTCACAGCACAATAAAGGCACCCTGCCAGCTTTACTATGGCTTAAAGTAAATTTGAAATTCAGAATTACTAGCAGCTATCAAATACAGAATTAAAGCATCTGGCAGAAAAAAACTTTGGTCTGACTTTTTTAGCAACCAAGGTCACAGTCAGAAGACTATCTCCACTTGTATGGGGACAATACAAATTCAATCAAAGGTTGAGTTTAAAAAAATGGTGCCAAGACGCCAGGAGGTCCTGTGAAGCAAGCAGTGTGGAGACTCGCAGCGTGGAGAGTCATCAGACATTTTGTTGTTTCTTTTGTTTGTTCTTCCATATCTTGTCACTTGCAGGAGGGAGGGCACCTCGACATTGGCCTTCACAACTGTCCACCCGGTGGGGGGGTACATCCTTGAGTTCTGCCCAAAGGAGCTGCACTTGCCTCTTGTAGGAGGGAGGGCACCTCAACGTTGGCCCTCATGACTGTCCACTTGGTGAGGAGGGGGGTCCATCCTTGAGTTCTGTCCAAAGGGGCTGCACTTGTCACTTGTAGGAGGGAGGGCACCTCAGCGCTGGCCCTCATGACCGTCCACCTGATGGGGGGGTCTGTCCCTGAGTTCTGCCCAAAGAAGCTGCACTTGTCACTTGTAGGTGGGAGGGCACCTTGACATTGGCCCTCATGACCATCCACCCAGTGGGGGGGTTCATCCTTGAGTTCTGCCCAAAGGAGCTGCACTTGTCACTTGTAGGAGGGAGGGCACCTTGTCGTTGACCCTCACGACTGTCCACCCAGTGGGGGGGTCCGTCCTTGAGTTCTGCCCAAAGGAGCTGCACTTGTCGCTTGTAGGAGGGAGGATACCTTGATGTTGGCCCTGATGACTGTCCACCCGGTGGGGGGGTCCGTCCTTGAGTTCTACCCAAAGGAGCTGCACTTGTCGCTTGTAGGAGGGAGGGCACCTTGACGTTAGCCCTCATGACCATCCACTTGGTAGGGGAGTCCGTCCTTGAGGTCTTCCCAAAGAAGCTGCACTTGTCACTTGTAGGAGGGTGGGCACCTCGATGTTGGCCCTCACGACCGTCCACCTGGTGGGAGGGATCTGTCCTTGAGTTCTGCCCAAAGGAGCTGCACTTGTCACTTGTAGGAGGGAGGACACCTCGACATTGGCCCTCATGATTGTCCACCCAGTGGGAGGGGGGTCCATCCTTGAGTTCTACCCAAAGCAGCTGCACCACAATTTGAAAGGAAAATCCCAGAATGCAAAATCCCACCTCTCATCAGATTTTAAATTGGTTTCACAATCAATTTGCCATCTCACTTGACAAACTTAATTGTTAAAGAAAAGAAGGAGCTAGCCAGAGAAGCATTCGGGACAGACTGGCATCAGTACCATTCCCTCCATCTTCACATGTAGACCAGTTAAGCAGCAAGTGTGCTTCTCAGAGAATGACCCTGACAGCAGTGCTGCACTGCACAGACAAAGGCAGACACTTTCATTGACCACCTTCCCTCCTTGTGATGCACAGCTTTCCGTGGGGGGTAATTTATAAGCTCTTCTTCACTTACTCTCAACATCAGTCATACATCAGTGCAACACAGCATTAGGAAGCTTAATACAACAAGCATTTGTCAATGTCGAATGTTTGCTTGCTGGCATTGGCAGTGGTAGTGTAGAAGTTACAGAGCTGCGTAATAGGAATGGCATTGAAGTATTGAACTGAAGCCAACCCCACCATCACCCTGCAGAGAGTGACAGGCATTGGGGTGTGCCTTTGGGTCGTCAGGCATAACGGCCACGCCATTTCACCACACCCCACCCTGCAGACACTGAGAAGTGTCACGGTGTGCCTTGGGGTCTTTGGCCCTTATGCGCACCCCATTCCATCAGGAAGTACGGTGAGATGGGTGTGGTATAGGAGAATGGGGTGAACTTTGGGGCCGAAGAGTCCAAGGCATACCTCGATGCCTCTCACTGGCTGCAGGGTGTGGAATGGTATGAGCATTACAGGCAAGAATCCCAAGTCACATCCCTGATGCCTGTCATTCTCTACAGGGTTGGGCGTTATGGTTGGAAAACCTAATACCTCAGGCATTCGTTGGTATTTTCACTCCAAATTTTCAACATGGTTTTTTTGTGACCCCACCTCATGAACAGTGGCAATATCAGTTTGTTAGCCAAAAGCTGCTTATGCACAGCGACTACGGCATTTAGCACCACAGGTGCAAAAACATTCCGAACAGGATGTAAAAAATGACAGCTGTACTGTTCATGGGGAGGTGTAAAAAATGGCAGTGTTGCAAATCTGCAGTAAAAATATTAAAAAAACTGGTGAAGTCACGAGCGTGCATAGAAACTGCGCAACGCACACCCGTAATGTAATTAGTTTGGGGATTTTTTACAACAGATTGTCAACACAGGCATTTTGGGACCTCTGATCATGAACAGTGTCACTATGATTTTCTTTATCTGTCCCGAACAATGATTTCCCACATCGACCACGCATCTCTGCGCTGAAAGTGTGAAAACACATTTCAGCCATGTTGTGAAAAATGACAGCTATACTGTTCATAAGGAAGTGTGGAAAAATGCCACTGGTGAAAATCTGGACTGAAAATATTACAAAGTCATGAACTTACGAGGGTGCGTGGAAACTGCGCAATGCTCACTCGTAACACAGTCATTTTATGGACTTTTGTCACCAAATTTTCAACATAGCCATTTTAAGACCTCTGCTCATAAACAGTGTAACTGTGATTTTCTTAATCTGTCCCAAACATTGCTTTCGCACACCGTCTGCACCATTGTGTGCTACACGTGCGAAAACACATTTTGGGTGACATGTGAAAAATGGCAGCTGTACTGTTCATAAGGAAGTGTAATAAAATGGCAATGTTGAAAATCTGGAGTGAAAATATTGAAAATTTGCAAACTTACGAGCGTGCATAGGAACTGCACAACGCACGCTCGTAAAACAGTCATTTTTAGGAATTTTTTCACCAAATTTTCAACATAGCCATTTTAAGACCTCTGCTCATGAACAGTGTCACTGTGATTTTCTTAATTTGTCCCGTACATTGATTTCGCACACCGACTGCGCCATTGTGCGCTACATGGGCGGAAACACATTTTGGGTGAGATGTGAAAAATGACAGCTGTACTACTCATAAGAAGGTGTGGTAAAATGGCAATGTTGAAAATCTGGAGTGAAAATATTGAAAATACACGAACTTACGAGCCTGCAGGAACTGCTAACGACGTCAAAAACAGTCATTTTTTGAATTTTCCACCAAATTTTCAAAATAGGCTTCTTGAGGAGCCCACCTTATGAACACTGGCAGTGTCATTTCATTAATCAGTCCGAAAGGTGATTTCACGCAGTGACTGCGAAATCACCCTTCGGGCCTGAATAACGCCATGACAGTGACATCACTCATGAGAAGGGGTCCCAAAAACCCCATGTTGAAAATTTGGTGCAAAATTCCAAAAATGCCTGAGATATGCAACAAAGTTGAAAAACCCTTTCTATCCCATTATACAGCTTACCTGCATTTCCCCAGTTGTGGTCGGCTTTGGAAGAGTAGACGTGTTCCCGTCCACCAAGACTGCCGCACCGAGGTCCGGAGGTAAGTATGGGGTGAGGGGGTGGGGAGGCAGGGTGCGCAGTGGGTGGGTGCAGGTTGTGGGGGGCAGGGAGAAGCACCCGAGGACAGTTTTTATTTCCAGTTTTTTTTTTTTAAATGACGGCGCAGGACGTTTGCCACGCTGAGGTGGGCTCCCAGCATGGCACAAGGATGGCTGGTTGGGGGCATGGAGCCGGCGGGGATTGGGCACTCCTGTCGGCCATAGCATCAGTTGCCATGCTGGGTGGGCACCAGAGTGGCATGTAGAAGGCTTTTGGGGGGGGCGCAGCACAGCCGACGGGATTGGGCACCCGGCTGTACAGTGTGTGCGTGGGGGAGCATCACGCAGTATGCATGCGTGTGTGTGTGTGTGTGTGTGTGTGTGTGTGTGTTTGTGTGTGTGTAGGGGGAGCGCGAATGAGCAGGCGATATCTTATCGCTGCTCACTGAAGCATAGCTCCCCCTTTCAACTGTAATCCACTGCATTTTGGAGCTGTCATAGACAGTTCCAGCAGGCATTGGAGAACTGCGGCCGCGCCTGCCAACACACTGACTGAATTGGAAGAGGGGGTTGACACACCTCCGAAAACTCGGATAATGGCACTGTGTTTCTTGCACATGCGTGCAAGCAAACATAAAAATGATGGGTATAATCTCCCCTAAATCTTCCTCTGAATCAACCATTGGACCCAATCTATATGCCTACTAGCATAAGTGCTCTGTCTCTGATGTTAGGTTTCCATACCGTACTGTATATCACATCATCAGTGAAACCTAGTAAAAGAAGTGTATATTTTATTAAAATTCAATATGCTTTATTGCTCTTCAAGACAAACTTATACAAGAAGTAACATCTCACAAGCAGACACACTGAGCTATTTCCATGTAAAGTATTTCATATAAAACCAAGTGGATTAAAATAAAATATATGTAGTGTTTTGTTTGCTGCAGGCATTATCAGTCCATTTCAGACATTGCTTTTAAGTTAACAGATACTCAATATCCCTACTAAAGCTTCCCACATTTTTGGAAAAACCTTTCAGAGCATGTCTCATGTTACTTATTTTTTTATGCCTGTAGGGCCTGCAAGACTTCCTGGTGCCATTCTAAAACTGAAGATGTTTCTAGGTTTAGCCAATGCCTTAGTAAAATTCATTGTGCTATCACAGAGATAAGAAACATATTGTACATTTGATTATACAAATGCTCTCTTCATCAAACATATCTCTAGCATGAAATACTCATGTAGTCCCAAGCAGAGGGCTGATTTTACTCCTTGTGTTGACCCAGAAAGGTTTTGCCCTGGACCAGACCCACAAGATGTGTTTTAGTGTGCCCTGAGCAAGTCCAACTCTTGTACCTAGTGGACTGTCCAGTTTATCAAACTGATGTAGTTTCACTGGGGTGCAGTACAGGATATATCATTAAAGGTCTCTTTTTTTTTTTTTTAGTCTTTGGTAACTGGATAAGGCCCACTAGGCACAAGTGCCTGTTTTTAGGGGTGACCTGGGAGCACTGGGCAGTTAAGTGACTTGCTCAGAGTCACACAGTATGCAAGTGGAGGTTGTGAGAATCAAACCCAGGCTTGGTCTGCTGGATGTACCAAGCTTGTTCACAGCTCGTTACTCTAACCTCTAGGCTATACTGCCAGCCACAGTCTTAGACTGCATTAGCTTGTATACATCAAATTTGGTGTACTTATACACATTTTGCCCTACTTCAGGCAAATTAATTCATTCTAGCTCCATGTGCTTATTTGTCCAGTATGCACATGGGGTACCAAATGTGTGGTCCAGCAATGTGTTCACTGCATAGTACAGCTGAAATGTAACAAGTGGCTCGCAAGTTATTGGGACTAAATAGTTCAAGATCTTATCAGTTTTGATTGATCATGAGTGACTTCCCCAGCTCACCTCTAACCATAGATCAGTTGTAGAAAGAGGAAGATGTCTTTATTTGCAAGGTTCTGCTGTTTTTTCAAAGAAACACATTGCACTATCCTGTTATTAGCTACTGACTGTAACATAGAGAATAATGTATGGGAAGGTGGTTATTATGAGAATTTTACACACACCCGAGGTGTGGGATGCCTCATAAACCCCGAGGGCAAAGCCCGATTTTATTAAGGCATCCCACACCGAGGGTGTGTGTAAAATTCTCGTGAATAACCACCTGCACATTACTTTATTTTTTATAATTGCTGGTCACAATTTTTTCTACTGTAATGTATTGTATTTGCAAAGAACTGATTAAGACAGTTGTGCAATAAGGAAACATTTATTTGTGTTGTTGTATTACATTTAATTTTTTAATGCTTTGTGTTTTTTTAATTTCTTTTCTATGTTTGGCAAAGAAACATCAACAGTTGTAAACTTTAGAACATTTGTCAGCATTTTAAATTTTTTTAACTTACAGTTCATGAATGAGATTAAGTTGGAACTGTGAAAGCTTCAGAAGTAATAACAATTAAGAACGTTTACAACTTTTTAGCTAAAAGTTCAAACTGTGAATTTTGTTATCCAGTCTGGTTCGAAGAGGTGTTGCTGCTCATTGTCATTTGGTTCCTGTGGAGATCTTCATATCGCGTTGTCTGAGAAGAGAAGAGGACAGCATTAGATTAGCGTGGGTTAGGGAGTGTCTTAAAAGTCTGTGTATGCTTGTTGCTTACCTCTAGTTGTCGGCATCAGAATCTTCTATTACAAAGGGGCGTTTTCTGTGCTTCGTTTCTGGAGCGTTGTATATGTTTATTGAGACTGCCTGGTTGAAGGTGCAGTGTGGATCAAAGATGGCTTGTAGTCTGTTGGAGAAAGGCTGCTCGGCTGTGTTCTGGAGTTCTGAAGTGGCAACATGCTGCAGATCTTTGCTGGAGGTAGATGGCTGTTCTGTTTCAGATTTGGAAAATGTGAGCAGCTCACTTACTTTGCGTTGTTTGGCTTCAGAGAGTACTGAATAATTATTTATCGATTGAACATTTCTGTGGCCTGATATTTGTTGTACTTCAGTGGGGGCCATGCTGCAGTCCAAAAGTCTCTGAATCGTGGTTTTTCGGGTAGAGTGATTAGTTATTCGTTTGCAGTCTGGAATTCCAGAGTGAAGTTTCATTGTTGTCATCATGCTCTTAGTTTGTTGAGTCCTACAGTCATGTTTCGGAACCAGAGGGAGTTTTCTTTTTTATTTATGTTTGGGGCTAAGTAGAATGGAGAGTCTTTGCTCTGCATTTCGGGTGGTCTGTTAGGTTTGTAGAGACGGAAAGCTGCTATGGTGTCTCTTTCTGGATTTTGTTTATTTTGATATATTCGGGGCTTCAGTGGTCTTATGTTTCTAGGGTTTTCCCCAGTTCTAGTTTTAGTTTGTCTTTCATTGTGTTAGAGAAAGCTGTTGCCTTCTGTGTCTGTTCCCTCAGTAATGTCACCCCAGGTGAGGTCGTACTGTTCCTTTGTTCTAAGTGCGAATTGTAGACCAATGTTGAAAAATAAGAAATTGAGGAGACCAGTTGGGTTGTGAAGTGAACTCATGCCTGAGTTGTAAAGTAATTCAATATCTTCCTCTGTGAGAGGTGAAGCTTTTAATGGCCTGTTTCCTTTGCCTAGACGCTTTAGCTGTTTTTGTTTTGCAGCAAGTATTTTTCTGGTTTGAATGAAATCGGTTGCTAGCCCTTTAAATATACTGTGGGGATACTTATGGGCTGCTAGGTGCCTATCTGTGCTGGCGATGATGCCACGGATTGTTCCCGGTTCATATTCAGAACCATCGTGATGTTTTAAACAGTAAATGAAGTTAGCTATGTGTGTATCTAGCTGTTCAGCACTGAAGGTGGTAAAGTCGTTTTCTAGTGATGCTTCTATGAGGAATTTGCAGAACAGGCGGATGTCACCGTCTGCTTTTCTTTTGGTATTTGTATTGTCCTGCTCTATTGTGAATGCTTCTCTTACAGCGCTATCTATAATCTCAAACCTGGTTTCCATACTTGAAGTAGTTTGTTGTTCTGTCGCTGTCGCTACTACTGAAAGCCTTTCTTTTTTTTATAAAAGGCGAGTATATGCTGTGACGGAGGACAATGCTCGACCTAACAGGACATGGAGCTGCAAAACCGCGAGGAGTGAGTGAGCATGTTGTTATGTGCGCCTGCAGGTCTTGTGTCTCTGCGCTAATTCTAGAGAGGTTAGCGCTGCGGTTTGCAGGTTATAACGGCAAATTATAACTCGGTTTGTCTATGGGAAAAAATTGTGGCCAGTAATTATAGCATTGTAATATCATTATTGAGCCAAGCTATGTTCCTAATCCTCTGTTCCCATATTGTAAAACTGGTGTTTTGTCAGTACAAAGCTGTTTGTGTATGCTTCCCATGCTGTAGTACTAACAGAGAAATGGACACCAGGATAGTAAACAGCATGGGTTTGTGAAACTAATATCTTGTTAGATAAATCTGATAGTATTTTTTGTAAGAAAACAAAAAAGCAGCTCCCAGAACACACGGCTATGGCATAATTCATGCTCCAAAATGTTATGATAGCTTAATCCAAGGTGCAACCAAAAAAAGCAGGGACTACAAAGCTACACCACAGTGCTTCACTTTCATACCACGAGGCTTCACCGGTGAAGGGTACAAACAGCAGCAATTAAACATAAAATTAATACACATGGTTCATGAATAGTGATTCATTTTTAACCAACATTTAAAGAGACCTCTCATCTTGGATTAAGCAACAATAAAAATCTGGAGCATGAATTATGCGATACCCATGTGTTCTTGAGCACTGCTTTTTTTTGTTTTCTTGCATTGTAGATGTTTCAGCTGGCAGCACACCAGTTTGAGGTGAGCACAGCAACTTCTGTGCTCTTGATAGTATTTTTTTGCTGGCAAACTAAGGCAGTGGATTAGAGACAAGCAGTGGTTTTACTCTATGTTGACTTTAGCAAGGCTTTCAACTTGATGCCATAAGCAAAACTGCTGAAGAAGTTTGAAGATCTAGGTGAAGTGAAGGCCTAGTTAGACGGAGGAGTGGTTGCTTTGGGGGATCAGAGGAGGGTGGTGCCATGTGGAGTCAAGTCAGTGGAGAGGAAGGACACAAGTGGGATGCTGCAGGGGTCACTATTTGGTCCAGTTCTTTTTAATTCATTCATCAGCATCATAGAATAAGGAATACAAGGCAAGATGTGTCTCTTTGCAAAGGGCATTAAGCTCTGCGGCAGGGTTTACAGTAAAGAGTGGGTAAGGGAGTTGCAGAGTGACCTGCACAGGTTGGGAAGGTGGTCCAAGGTTTGGCAGTTGAAATTCGACCCCAAAATGTGCAAGGTGATGCACATCCAGAACAAGAACCCCAAGATGGAATATTGGATGGAAGCAGTTCAGCTGGGCACTACTTCTGAGGACAAGAACCTTGGAGTCATCATGGGGAACTCCTTAAAACAATCTAGCCAACAAAACAAGACCTGCAGCAAGACAATCAGGATGTTGGGGTGCACTGGGAAGGGCTTCAATAGCAAGAAGAAGGGGATACTACTACCTGTCTAATGAGCATAGGTGAGGCCCCATATGGAATTCTGTGCCCAGTCCTGGAGTCACCAGCTAAGGACAAAGATAGACTGGAGACACTACTGAGTAGGGTGACCAAAATGATTCAGTTCCAGTAGAGCATATCCCAAGGGGATCACTTAGGTCACTGAACACTTACTCACTGGATGCCGGAAGGGAGAGACATGAACTATCGTGAACTCATGCATGTGTAAGTTATGCATATTTTAAGCACTTTGAGATAAACATATGGCCTGAAAGTAGGCTTTATCTTGAACATGTCAGTATGTTTTTTATTGAACAAGCATTTGTCAAATTTTCAGTTTGCTGTTTGTTAAACTTTTTTTTATTGTAACTCCAACTTTTAAAAATACTGTTTTAGGATTCACCTTATAGACACAACATGTACCATTATAGTATATTGGCCAAAATGTCATTTCACACTAGAGTTGTGAAAACTCATCTCATCCAGGATTTTAAAAATGACACGTCACATTTATGAGGTAGTGTGGAAAATGGCTATATTGAAAGTTTGGAGCCAAAATATTGAGAATTAGCAAAGTTATGAGTGGACACTAAAATAGTGTAATGTTCAATCAAAACTTGGGCATTTTATCATATTTGGAAACCAAATTTTCAGCATAGCCTTCTTATTATCCCACCTAATGAACATGGTAGGTGATAATTTTCAAATCCCTGCCAAAACATCATTCCGCTTCATCAAAACGTCATTCCACGCCACAGGTTTGAAAACACATTTTGGCCAGGATTTGAAAAATGACAGCTGTCACATTCATGAGGTGCTGTGAAGGAATGGCTATGTTGAAAATCTGGGGTCAAAACGCTAAGATGTATACCTATCTTGGGGGCCAATAAGGGCAATAAAACCACTCACCTGTTGGGCTTGTGGCCTTATAGTCCTTATTAGCCCCTTTGATGGGTATACATCCTTGTATACCACCCTTACCCATTATTTATTCCACATCTGCTTATCTATCTATCTATCTATCTATCTATCTATCTATCTATCTATCTATCTATATCTATCTATCTATCCATCTCACATCTATGATGTTGCCTTGACTCTAAGCCTCAGTTAATAAAAACTTCAAATTCTAGCCCAAAGATTCCATAGTTAAATATTTAAAAAATTGTTAATTTGAAAGAAATATATATATGTGTGTGAGTGTGTGTGTGTGTGTGTGTGTGTGTGTGTGTGTGTGTGTGTATAGATAGATAGATAGATAGATAGATAGATAGATAGATAGATAGATAGGATAGATATATCTTGGAGTAATATCATCATATATAAGTTATGCTGATACAATTAACAATTATAGATTTTGAAAGTGCATTCTTTAACCCATCCTGCCTCATTTACCTCCATCACCATCACTCCAGTGGCCTGCTATCTTTACTTCTGCCTCCTTCCCTCCAGGTGCCTGCTGCTCCAGCTGCCCCTCACACATACCTAAAAGTGTACTCCCCAAGCCAGACATGCTCCATCTCCCCAGTTCCTCTGTTGCTTGCCCTTCATGGCAGGCCTCAATGACTGAATCATGTGTAGCTGGCCACTGAAAATCAATTGCAATCAACAGTGGCAGTAAGGGGAGGTTTTTGTGTTCAGCAGCATTGAGGTGGATGGGCACTGGGCAGTAGTGCCATCATTAGCTCTTTTTTTGGGTTGACTACCCCTAGGAAGACTCAACCCCTGATTTGCTTTAGGGGTGGCATTGGGGTTTTGGGTTGAAAACCCTAAAGTCACATTTTTCTACTTTTGTCACTTTAGCCTGAACCCTAAATGTTGCATTAACACAGTTTTTTGCAAAGAATGTCCTTACTTTTTGAGATTATAGAATGGTATCTTTATTTTCCCATGGGAGCGCAGGGCCCACATGCATCCAAACTTTTTGAGATAGTGTAATCAAATCCTTAGTTGTCAGATGGGAGTGCAGGGCCCTCCATAGATGCATATATGTGTGTTTATGGGGAAGCACAGGGCCCTCTGGGCCTTGCACTTCCATTTGTAAGACAACAGCAATCACATTTTCAACATAACCTTTCTATTACCCCACTTCATCATTCCTATAATAAAATATTTCAAATCTCCACCAAAACATCATTCTGCACCACCGCAGTGTAATTCCATGGCAGTGGCATGAGAAGATATTTTAGGCAAGATTTGAAAAATGATAGCTATCACATTCATGAGATGGTGTAAAGAAATGGCTATGTTGATAATTCAGTGTTAAAATACTAAAAATTATCAAAGTTACAAGCGAATGTAACAAAATGTAAACAGACGCTCACAAGTTGGCCATTTTAGTATACTTTGACCCCAAATTTTCAACATATTCTTCTTATGACCCCACCTCATGAACAAGTATGGCAAAAAAAGTTTGAAATCCTCCCAAAGTATGATTTTGCCAACTGATCACAAAATCACTTTTCAGGCAGGGTTTGTGAAACAACACCCCCATTGTTCATGAGGAGGGGTCTCAAAAAGGGCATGTTGAAAGTTTTGTGTTAAAATATGCAAACATGGCAAAGTTATGCACAAAAGTTGAAGATCTGATTGAAATACATTGATTTCCCATATGAAAAAATATCTTTTTTTGTGAGTCATCATACGAAATAAGATCTTTTTTCTTATGATGCCAATAGGGGGAAAAATTGTCAATGTTAAAAAATACATTTTAAGGGCATTTCTCAAGCAGTAAAGTGCAGAATGCAGCTAAGGGGGTCCCGATAAGCAAGCTACATGTGTTGGTTCCTCCCCAGAATATCATTTTTGGGGTTTCCAGATTTGAATTTCTCAGGCAAAACTGAAAACAAGATGGCAGCAATATGAAAAAGAATTTTCTTCAAATTAAAAAGGATGCTGTCATATGAAACAAAATCATTCTTTATTCATTTCATACAGCTATTTTGTGGTGCTTACAAGTACTCAAAATTTCGAAATTAAATACCTTTGGAATTGATTAATATTTTTTTTACCAAAGAAGCAAAAGCTACATCTATGGGTCAGTCCATTTCTACTCTGTAAATGTCAGACAAAAATTCCAAACTGTCTGGGTGCTAGCCAAGTTGTCAGAAAACCCATTCTAAACAATGGAAAAAAAAATTAACAAAAATTCATTTTTTGCACTATCTGTGTCTTGGACTCCACACATCTGACCATAACGAAACTTGAAACATCAAGGGATCTACTCCACAAGACTGCACATGCAAATGTTTGTGTACATCCATTGAATGGTTGCAAAGTTATTAAAGTGCAAATGTTGGGGTTTAACACTGAAGTGCCCATACAACCCTAAATATAGGGGCATGACTGCACCTATATACAGTATATATATATATATATATATATATATATATATATATATATATATATATATACTTTGCAAAAAAAACTATGCTAATGCAGACATTAGGGTTGCAGAATGCAAAGTGCCAAAAGAAGGGAAATTAAAAACATTAGGGATTTGGGTCTTTGGAGTATTGACGAATCAGTGTTCAGGTCTTACTTGGAGTTGTTTGCCCTAATATCCACCCCTCCCCTCAGCCTGTATCTCCTGTCCAAAGCACAAGATACAGCTTCAACCCAGTGTCTCATAGTGATACAGCATGGCCAACATAATCTGTCAATGCTTTCTTCATGCAGGGCCCTACAGGCCATGTGTAAAGACATCACATTTGACCTTATCAGATCAGGGGAGGGGGTGGACATTCGGGTGGACAACCCCAAGTAAGATCCAAACGCTACTTCACCAATACTCTGGAGACCCAAATCCCTAATGTTTTTCATTTCCCTTCTTTTTGTGTTTTGCATTTGACAACCCTATTGTCTGCATTAACGTAATTTTTGCAAAGAATTTCCCTTCTTTTTGTGATAGTGAAATTGTATCCTCATTTGCACAGGTCCCTTCAGGACCTGAACAAAATGAGATAAATACTATATTGGAGACAATCCTGATCCAGTGCATGGGCCCAGCAGGCCCCAGCTAACATATCAATACCATGTGAGTGAGATTCCCTGACCCACCACAGGGTGTGGCATCTGCACCAAAACACTGTTCCATCCCTACACAGGTGGGGACTGGTGCTTCATGCTGCAGTACCTTTCCCATCAGCCTTGTCCCAGTAAACCAGCTTACTGAATTCACATTTGAACTCAGCTCACTGGCATGGTAAGGCAGAGTGTTCCCCAGTAGTGTAACAGACATCCCTGCAAACAGCATTACGTAATAAATCCTTTGTATTTTTTAAATTTTGACCCCAAACTTTCAACATAGTCTTCTTATGGTCCCACCTCATAAACCCCATAGGTGAAAATGTTCAAATCAGTGCTGAAGCACCATTCCACACCACAGGTGTGAAAACATGTTTTGGACAGCATGAGAAAAATGACAGCTGTACTGTTCACAAGGTGGTGTGAAAAAATGACTTTAAAATTTAGGGTCAAAATATTGAAAATGATCAAAGTTATGCATGTGCATAGAAAAATGTCAACAAACACACATAACTTGGCCATTTTTAGGAATTTTTTTCACCAGATTTTTAACATGGCTTCTTTGAGACCCCACCTTATGAACACTGGTGGTAAAATGTTGTTATTCAGTCCTGAAAAGTATTTTCATGCAACAACCACAAACTCATCTTCTGGGCCCGATTAAGTTGCAGTGTTCATGAGCAAAATTATGAACATAAGTTCAAAGCACCATTGAAATACATTATATGGCACTTACCTTTATTCCTCAGTTCATGGTTCAGCTTTGAAGAGTGCAGAGGTGTCTCAGTCCACAGAATATGACAGCATACGACCTCCACAGGTACGTATAGGGTATGGGGTCAGGTGGGGTGGGGTGGTGGGTGCTCAGTGGGAGGGTCGTGTTGGGGGGACCGACAAGTGACTGTTTTCTTTTTTTCAGGTTAAAAAAAAGATGTCAGGGGATGGTTTTCTTTTTGCAGGAACAAACAAATATTAAATAAATTATTTCAGGACACTGAGGGTAAGATCCTCATTGTCCCACACTGCTGAGGGAGTCTTGCAAATGCCAACATGGGGATTGGGCCCCCCGATGTTGGCAACAATTAATAAAGCAAGGGGCAGTGCCAGGGAGGCAGGGCGTCTAACACTGGGGATGGGCATGCTGGTGTCAGACAATAGATGCTGTACAAAGATAGGGAGATAGAGAGAGAGATAGACAGACAGACAGACTGCCACCAGGGATTGAGGCCCCTCAGTATGCAGATAAATAAATTAATACATATATACATAAATAAACTGCCACCAGGGATTGGAGCCCCCTCCGTGTGCAATAAATGAATAAAGAAATAAAGAAACTGCCACCAAGGATTGGGGCTCTTGGTGTGCAGATAAATAATTAAACAAACAAACTGCCAACAGAGATTGGGGCCCCTGGTGTGCAGATTCAGCATGACATGGCAAAGCACAGTCAAGATGGCGGGCTACAATGACAGTGGCCCTGTCCCTGACATGCAAGTCATAAAATCAGTAAGGATTGCACTATACAACACAGCTATCATTTGTTAACAACAGCTGTATCATATAGTGCAACCAGCTGCTTTCACAAATATTCAGTTATCCATAGAACATTGCTTTTTTGAACTGCACATGCTCAGAAATGGAATATTTTTCTTTAATATTTTAAATACTATTTAACAGCTGGATCTAAAAACCACAAAGTGCATACCTTGGACCAAGCACTATCAAACTGGAAAGTTTCAGGATTCAAAGTATCCTATTTTTGTAGTTATCTGATGGCAAAAAAAGGTCTTAATATTTTCAAAAATTGAGACTTTTATGTTGTTTTGCACCTCTGCAACTTTGACCCCACTAGACTGATCTACATGAACCTTCCAGGATCAAGAGATCCTGCCACAGAGACTGTGCTTTCCAAATTTCATTTAAAAAGCAGTGTCAGTGGCTCAGTAGGTAGCACACTCGCCTCTGAGGCCGGGAGATCAGAGGGCTGTGGGTTCAGTTCCCACATCTGGCACTTGGGTTAATATCCCAGTACTGACACTGTAATGCAGCATGAGAGGGGTGCTGCATTTCTGAGGTGCCGTCTTTCGGATGAGACATTAAACCGAGGTCCCATCTGCCTGGATTGGTGGTAGTTCAGGTGGATGTTAAAGATCCCATGGCACTTATCGAAAAGAGTAGGGGAATTTCCCCGGTGTCCTGGCCAAATTTCCCTCATTCACTAAAAATACCACCAACAGCTTAATCTGGTTCAAGGTCAGTTGGCATTCATCTGTATCCCCCTTCCCCGGGTCGTGCCTGAAAATAGGCAGGATTTGTCTAATGCACTTACCCGGTCAACAAAAGCTAAATAAATAAAATTGATTGAAAGGGGGTAAAAGTCATTAAGGTGCAAAAATTTGGGTTTAACATAGAAGAGCTTACTTAACCCTAATATACAGACATGATCACATGTATATAATTTATAATTTTATATGAATATATATATATATATATATATATATATATATATATGTATTATACATGCCAGATAGGGCAGGTATAGTTAGGGTTGCACGGTTACTACTCATTAAACCTAAATGTTTGCACTTTAATAGTTTTGGAACTGTTTGCCAATTTTCCTGAAAGTTTGCATGTACAATCGTCAAGCAGATATCTCTAGATCTGGAAAGTTTTGTTCCAGTCGGATGTACAGTTGCAGAACCATAAGGCATTCAAAACGTGTAAAAGGGTAAACATTTGTGTATTTTTTCAGTCAGACATAATGGTCTGAAGAATGCATTTCAGTGGATTCAAATTTATTTGTCTACATGTGGTCTGGGTTGAACTGGTGCCTTTTGAAGATTTGGTGAAAAAATATTGCTCCGTTCAAAAGTTATTCAATTTTTTCATGTCCCATTATAGCCTATGGGAAAAGTTATATGTGCATTGTGAAAACTTCCACGGTCACATTTTTGTTGTTGTTCTCCCTGAATTTGTTTTAGTGCTGCTGCCATCTTGTTTTCCGTTAGTGAGATACAAAAAATGCTGTAAGTCAAAAACTAATGCCCTTTGTTGAACACCAACAGTTGTGTTTACTTAATCAGGCCCTGAGGAACATGACATTAGTTTTTCTCAAGCTGGTTTGGAAATATATTTTTCAAACTTGTTCCACCATTTTGCCATTTTCTGATCGCAGCAAAATTTTTTGTTGCTGCAAAAACAATCCCGATAAAAAAAAAGTAACCTCGACAGCATTTTTCTGTGCGTGACAGCATTCCCATTATAGAGATAGGAGTGCCGTGAAAATATTAAAGTAATCGCTATAACACAGCACGAACACATTTTCTAATGTGTTGTTTTCTTTGTCACTTCATTGTGCCAAGGTGGATTGTGCTTTTGGCCAGAAATTTGCAGGGTGACAAGCCCTGATCCCACAGATGTGCCTTTTGGTGGTTTTGTATCAAAACATTCAACAGGCCATAGTTACAGTGTTCTGAAGTTGAGAATTTTCCCATAGGATAACATTATGGCACCTGTGACGCCTTTCGCTGCCTGTATCTTGAAAACAGTTTGAGATAAGGATTTTACGTGGGAAAAAATTCTTAGTTCCCCCCCAAAGTACAGATGTAGGTTGGAAAGTCATGAATACCATGAATTTAGAATGTTTTCTCTACCTTGTATGGTTACTGAGATATTTGAAAATTAGTATTCCAATGGCTCATGTTCATGTCCGTAGGCCAGTATTACATCCTCAAAGTGAGCACCCACAGCGCTTTTTGGTGCCCGTATCTTAGAAACTATGTGAGACATGGATTTAGTTGATTCATCTTGCATGGAGGTCTCACTGTCATGATTTCAACGGCACTGGAATTTTTTTCCTGGCTGCTATGGTTCCTGAGATATTGCCAAATTAGTGTTACAAGGGTTACTTGCCCTATAGGGCTGCTGTATGGCTCCGTAGTTATATGTAAGTGGGAGCACAGGGACTGGAGGGCCCATGCTCCCTCAGATACATATCATTATGTACAAATGGTCAACTTGGTGGGGCCCCATGCTCCCACCAACACATACCATTTACTAATTACATTACACTTTTTCAAAAAGCAAGGAAATTCTTTGCAAAAAATGTTGTTAATGCATCAGTTAGGGTTGTTTCCACAGCAACAAAAGTGTGGAAATTCAATGTTAGGGTTACCAACCCTAACACCACCTGCCCTACCCCCCCACCACCCTCCACACAACCACAGGTGTTGGGGTGTTCGTTTGGGTCATCACACCTCTCACCCCATTCTCCTATACTGCAACACCTCAGCTTACTTACAAATGCAGTAGGGTGAGAGTTAGGCCGACAACCCCAACGAACACCCCAACACCTGTTATTGTGTGGAGGGTGGTGGAGGGTAGGGCAGGGGGTGTTAGGGTTGGTAACCTAACGTTGAATTTCCACACTTTTGTCACTGTGGAAACAACCCTAACTGATGCATTAACAATGTTTTTGCAAGTATATATATATATATATATATATATATATATATATATATATATATATAAAATAATAGCAGGCAGCCCTACTATAGTTACAGTTGATTAGGCAGTTTAAAGTTAAACCTGAAATTTTGCACTTTAATAACTTTGCAGCCGTTCAACAGATTTGCATGAAATTTGATATATGCTGTCCTGTGGGAGTAGATCTCTCGATGTGCAAAGTTTTGATTTGATCGAATTTGCAGATTTTGTGCTGCTAATAGTGAAAAAAGTGTAAAAGTTGCTTTTTCTACTCTTTTGGCTGTGTTTTCCTCATCGTGCTGTGGCCACACAGTTTGGAATTTTGGTCTGCAATGATCAGGGTGAAAGAGCTTGCCCCAAAGAATAAGCAGGCATTGGTTTGATGAAGGAATATTAATCTGTTCCAAAGTTATTCAATTTTGAAATTTCAGGTTCTGAGCATGCTCAGTTCAATCATTTGGATATCTGCATGGTACAAAAAGGGATTTAGGACTCACAAAAAGGGATTCTAACAGCTCATGAAGAGGGATTTATAAAATTCCTTTTCGTCCGGAAAAACTCCCATTTCGCAAATCGCCATTTTGTTTTCAATTTTTGTGCCCAAACAAAACATTATAGCTTGCCCAAGGGATGTCTTCTGTAGACCTCCAAGTATGTGTTTTGTTCATGGGGACATCCTGCACACTTCTGTGCCTTTGGTTTAGTTTAGTTTAGAGTTTAGTCAAAAAAACACTACTTTTTAAGTTTGAAAATCTCTTTTCGTGACTCACTTCCAGTCCCTTTACACGAGCTGTCAAAATCCCTTTTTATGAGTCAACCCCTTTTCGCAAGCTGTCAAAATCCCTCTTTATAAGGTGGGGAAGACCTGATGGCCCTACCTTGAGAAAAGGGATTCACTCGCAAAAAGGGATTTTGACAGCTAGCAAAAAGGGATCGGATTGTGACAAGGGATTTTGATAGCTCACGAAAGGGAATTACTTTTTATAATCCCTTTTTATGAACTGTCAAAATCACCTTTCATGAGGGGACAGCTAGATGGCCTTATCTCACGAAAAGGGATTTCTCATGAAAAAGGATTTGGATAGCTCGTGAAAAGGGATTTGGCCTACGAAAAGGGATTTTGACAGCTCACAAAAAGGGATTTTTAAAGGTTACTGTTTCTTTGCCACTTCACTGCAATGAAACAGTTAGGACTTTTAGCTTGAAATTTACAGGGAATAAAGGGGATTCCCATCAGATGTGAGTTCAGCTGGTTTGGTGAAACAATTTACATCGGTTCCATACTTACAACATTCCAAAATTTAGAAACTTCCCATAGGATAACATTGTGACATACTCAGTACCTTTCAGTGCCTATATGTAGAAAATGATTCGAGATACAGATTTTTTGCTAAATGCAACCTAAGCACACATGTAGGTTACCAGGCCATGATTACAACTGTGGTGGAATGTTTTCCAATAGTACTATGGTTACTGAGACATTGCTGCATTAGCAGTACAAGGGTTACTTGGAATGTGTGTAGCACTGCACTGTGTCTGTACAGTTAGAGAAAGATGGGAGCGTATGGCCCCAGAGGGCCCTGCAGTGCCAGATATGCATGTCACTATGCAGTACTGACACCACAGGGTACTCCATCTTGCAGTACTGGGAGAGGAGGGTTACCTGAATTGTCTATAGTCTTATGGGTAGGGACCCTGCGCTCACTCATATGGATGCCATTATGTACTGATAGGAGTGCAGGTCCCAGAGGGCTCTGCGCTCCCACAGATAGGTGAGGGTTGCTTAGAAGGTCTCTGCAGTTATGGTTACATATAAGCACAGGGCCCAAAGGGCCCTTCATTTCCACATAAAAATTAGGTTATACTTTCTCAAAAAGTAAGAAAATTCATTGCAAAATACTTTGTTAATACAACAGTTAGGGTTAAAGCAACAAAAGTAAAAAAATGAGGCATTAGGGTTTCCAATTTTAAACAACTCCTCCCCTACACCCAACCCAATCACCCCACTCCACCTCCACCTTCTACAGACCAACAGGTGTCGGAGTGTGTCTTGGGGTCGTCGGGGCCTCTCACCCTATTCTTCTATACTGTACCATCTCAGCTTCCTTACAATTAGAATATGGTGAGACTTAGGCCCAATGATCCCAAGGCACACCCCAACACCTGTTGATTTGTGGAGGGTGGGGTTGGGGTGGTCAGGTTGGGTGTAGTAGAATGGGTATAATCACAGACACAGAGGCAGCAGCTTTAATGCATAAAAATGCAAACCTTGTGTTTGTCAATTTATTTTGGCAATAAATAAAAATAAAAAAAAGATGATGAAACAGAAAGGAAAATGGGTGTTAATTCATCACACCGTAAGTCATTCAGGAAATGCTTTCTTTCTCAAAAACTCCTGGTTCTTTCTTTTCAACACAATTCTTGTAATCCACGTGGAAATATTCACACTGCTCTTTACCATGGTCAGTCACCTACTGAGCACCCACCTATCTGGTTCTATGCTCCTTGTGGTGAGCTTATATCCTGAGCCTGGGGATGCTCTCATCATCAGGTGACCCCTCGTTATCACATGTGACCTTTTATTGCAGCCCTAGCCCACAGAGGTTTACTAAACAGGCTGTCCCACCTTGCAGAACACTATGTACAACAGTAATCTGTCTCTATACATCAGGCATCTTAGCTATAAACCCCTGTTATAGCATTAATTAATGATTGCATAACTAATGAGGACTAAACTCCTCTCATCTGAGGAGTGACATCATAGTAGGAGGACCATGTAAGCAGCCATTATGAGTGCTGCCAGCCCTATAGTAGGACCTTCTGAAAATTCAGGCACCACATAGGTAATTACATTATTATCAATATTGCAATACCTCTTTTTCTGTTACAGGCGTCTCTGAGTTGGCTAGGGGAAGAGAAGCTTAAGGCGCGCTCCTTAAACTCCTTTCTCCTGCCAGCTCATAAGATCTGGAAATGTCTATCATGTTTATTACATTCCTCAGCATTAGTTTTTATAAATATAAACCCTTTTTCCAGGGCTCTTTAACTTACAGACTTTTGCTAGCTGTACTGTCTTTGCTTATGCAGGGGTTCTCTATTATTACTTCTCTGAGCCCCTGACAAAACCAGCATTTTATTTTCATTGACCTGACAGCTGAAATGTTAGCTGTCAGGTACACATTTCATTTGGGCCCTTTTTTAACATTTAGCCCCTTTTATTTTGAGACATTACGGGGCTTATCTAGATATTTGCCTGTAATGTCCCACACACTGGCAATGTTTTTCTTATCTTTGCCGTGCTGTGTGGCAATTCTCCTATGACTGGAGCGTCATTCTGCTCCAATCTTTTATCTACACATATGCGGTGCTTCAGAGCATCATTCAGCTCCGAAGCAAACCACGGAACCAATCCTGACCCATTTCAAGATTCTGTGCCACACCTATTTTCACAGCGGCTCCTGGCTATCACCTTGTGGTGTCTCAGGAATGGAGTGCCCTCCAGGAACCATACTTACTCCCCACCAGGGCACCTCTTTAATATGGGTTATTGTTTTTATGGTAACTGTATGAAGAGATAAAAAGTGACGTGCGCTAGTAAACATCTCCCAGTCTGGAGATCACCACTAAGTGCTTTAAGCACTGTCTTCTTAAGTGCATAAAGGGGGGGATTTTAAAATAATAACAAAGAAAAGAAAAAAGACAGAATAGAATAAATAGAGATTGTCAGGTTGGCCACCCTGACAAGAAGAAAAGTAAGGAAACAAAGATGATAGGATAGTAAGAGAGAAATGTGTGTGTGTGGGGGGATCACATCTTTATTCATATACTTCTTGGGTAATATTTAGTGTAACAGGGGACCGACCCTGTTCCACTCCTCCCCACACAGGAAGGCAACACTCTATTTTTGTTGTCTGAATATTTCACCCTTGGAAGGGTTGGAACTTCCGCCCACCCTCTCCAGAAGTTCCCCTCAGGGACCCTAATAAATTTTTGAACAGTACTTTAGAATGATGTATAACTACCACTCTTTTCCATGAGGTTATGTGCTTCTTTCCCTGGCACATAGATTTCTCAACAATCCTGACAAGTCAGACATTAATGATAACAATTCAAACATCAATTACTGAAGTGCTGTCCACTCCGTACCTTGATAACAAATCAGCACTGAGGTGCTGGCTACCAGCATGGTGTTTGACCATGAATTTGTAGGGTTGCAGGGAACGGTACCACCTCATTATTCTTATGTTTTTCTCTTTCATTTGATTTAACCAGCATGGGAGATTGTGATCTGTCACAATTACAAATTTGTTTCCCCAAAGGTAATATTTAAATGCTTCTTTTGCCCATTTCATCACTAAACATTCCTTCTCTATCGTGGAATACTTCCTTTCCCTTTCATGTAGCTTCCTACTAATGAAAAGCACTGGGTATTCTCCTTTGTTGTCGTGCTGCGTCATTACTGCTCTGATGCATGTATCAGAGGCATCGGTATGGACCTCAAATGGTTTTGTAAAGTTGGGACTGATTAGTACTGGGACGGAACATAGCACTGCCTTTATACTCCTAAAGGCTGATTCACACTCAGGTGTCCACTTAACTTTATTGGGGTACTTATTCTTTGTCAGTTCTGTCAGGGGTGTGGCAATGGTAGCAAAGTCTGCTATAAAATGTATATAGTAACTTGAAAGGCCCAAAAAGGATCTGACATGCTTTTTGGTGATGGGTGTGGGGCTATTGGCTACTGCCTCTACTTTGTTCAGCTCAGGTTTAACTATCCCATTGCCAATAATAAACCCTAGGTACCATGTCTCTGTCTTTGCTAAGGCACACTTTGCTGGGTTTATAGTCAGGCCTGTGTCATGGATGGTATGAATGATTGCACTGAGATGTACTAAATGTGTGGGCCAGTCTGGACTAAAAATGACAACGTCATCTAGGTAGGCAGCACTATACTGAATGTGGTCTCTCAGTATGTGGTCCATGTTCCTTTGAAAGGTGGCCAGTGCACCATGAAGACCAAAGGGCGTTGTTGTAAATTGGTACAGCCCAATGGGTGTGCTACATGCTGTCAGTTCTTGTGCATGTGGGGCCAAATGTATTTGCCAGTAGCCTTTGGTCAAATCCAGTGTACTTATATACTGGGCAGTGCCTATCTTATCTAACAGGTCATCAATGTGGAGCATAGGATAGCCATCAAATTCTAAAATCACATTTACCTTTTGAAAATCAAGGCACAGTCTGAGTCCACCCTCCTTATTCACCACTACCAATGGGGAGGACCAGGCACTTCATGAGGGAACAATAACCCCTAATTGTTCCATCTTCCTCACCTCCTCGGTCACCTCCTGTCTAACTTTTTCTGGTAGCCTGTAAGGCTTCTGGTGGATGGGCCTACTTTGTGTAATCCTGATGTCATGTATCACCCCCTTGGCTCCCCCTGGGGTTCTGGGAAATGTTTCCTTATAATGGTGTAAGAGTTGGTCAGTCTCAATTCTCCGGGCTGGGGCCAGTTCGGGGTTTATCTGAATGGCTATCCTTTCTGTTTAGGGTTCTAACCTCTCATAGGCCACATCTAGCAATGCGGTACTCTGTTCTGCGTGAATATACAATGTCTGGGGTATACTCTTATCTACCCACTTTCTGAGGTTGACATGATACACCCTCTTGTTAGGTCTATGTCCAGGCATTTCAATTTCGAAATTGACAGTTCCTGTCTTCCTAACAACCTCATAGGGCCCTCTCCACCTCATCAACAATTTGTTTTCTGTGAAAGACAACAGTAAAAGCAGTTTTTCACCAGGTATGAACACTTTTTCTTTCAGCCCTTTATTATAATTCACTTTCTGGCCTTGCTGTTTCTGGGTAACATTCATGTGGGCTAGTGTTACATATCTGACTAACCTTTCCCTCAAGGAAGTCATGTAATCCAAAATGTTACTGTGACCCACGGTTTGTCCCTCCTCCTAGTGTTCCTTTTTCACATCCAATGGGCCTTATGGATTTCTTCAGTACAATAAAGTGAATGGAGAGAACCCAGTAGATGCTATTTCTCAATAGACAAATAGGAGGTGAGGTAGATACAGTGGCGTGAAAAAGTATTTGCCCCCTTCCTGATTTTCTCTATTATTGTATATTTGTCACACTGGATGTTTTCAGGTCTTTAGACAAAATATGACATTAGATAAAGGGAACCTGAGTGAACAAATAACACTTTTTTTTTTATTTATTTCATTTATTTAATGAAAAAAGTTAACCAACACCAACTGGCACTGTGTGAAAAGTAATTGCCCCTAGTTAAATCAACCCAATTAAAGGGATAATTAGAGTCAGCTGATTGAACACAGCCAGGCTTGATTACAGCCAGCCCTGCTCAATATAAACCTCACTTATTTTGGCCCTTACCATCAGAGTCACGTTGCCAGCACAAAGATTCAACAAGCACATTATGCCATGATCAAAGGAAGTTCCTGAAAAGATCAGAAAAATTTGTTGCCCTCTATCAGTCTGGAAAGGGTTACAAAGCTATTTCTAAGGCTCTGGGACTCCATCGAACCACAGTGAGCCATAATCTCCAAATGGAGAACATGTGGAACAGTAGTGAACCTTACCAGGAGTGGGCGGCCTGCCAAAATTACTCCAAGGGCGCAGTGTAAAATCATCCAAGAAGTCTCAAAGGATTCTAAAACAACATCCAAAGAACTGCAGGCTTCTCTTGCCTCAGCTAAGGTCAGTGTTCATGACTCCACAATCAGAAAGAGACTGGGCAAAAATGGGCTTCATGTGAGAGTAGCAAGGCGGAAACCACTGCTAACCAAGAAGAACATAAATGCTCATCTCTCATTTGCCAAGAAGCACCTGGATGATCCACAAGCCTTTTGGGAAAATGTTCTATGGACAGATGAGTCCAAAGTGGAACTTTTGGACAACATGGATCCCATAATGTCTCAAGCAGAAAGCAAACACAGCATTCCACAGTAAGAACACCATACCAACAGTCAAACATGGTGGTGGTAGTGTGATGGTGTGGGGATGCTTGCTGCCTAAGGACCTGGATGACTTGCCAAAATTAAAGGAACCATGAATTCTGCTCTGTACCAGAAAATTCTTAAGGAGAATGTCCAGTCATCCTTCCGTCAGCTGAAGCTGAAGCGTAGTTGGGTCATGCAGCAAGACAATGATCCAAAACACAAAAGCAAGTCCACATCAGAATGGCTAAAAAGAAGTAAAATTAAAGTTTTGGAGTGGCCTAGTCAAAGTCCAGACTTAAACCCAATAGAGATACTGTGGCAGGACCGAAACGAGCAGTTCATATACAAAACCTATCAAATGTTACTGAATTAAAGCAGTTCTACGAGGAAGAGTGGGTTAAAATTCCTCCACAGCGATGTGAAAGACTGATATTGAATTATAGGAAGTGTTTTGTTGCAGTCATTGCAGCTAAATGTGGCATAACCAGTTATTAAGTGTAAGGGGCAATTACTTTTTCACACAGTGCCAGTTGGTGTTGGTTAACTTTTTTTCATTAAATAAGTGAAATTAAAAAAAAAACAAGTGTTATTTGTTCACTCAGGTTCCCTTTATCTAATATTACATTTTCTCTAAAGACCTGAAAACATCCAGTGTGACAAATATGCAATAATAGAGAAAATCAGGAAGGGGGCAAATACTTTTTCACGCCACTGTACTTGTCCCAGTCTCTGTCTTCCTCCTGGACATATTTCTGGAACATTTTCTTCATGGTTTTATTGAAGTGCTCCACCAAGCCATCTGTCTGGGGGTGGTAGAGTGAGGCGCGAACAGCTGATACCCCCAAAAGTTGGTACAATTCTTTTAACATCACCGAGGTGAAGTTACTGCCCCTATCCATCAGGATTTCCTGTGGAATCCCCATTCTGCTAAATATCTTATCAGCTCTTCAGCTATATGGGGGTGATGACAGTGTGCATCTGGATAGCCTCCGGGTAGTGAGTGGCATAGTCACACACTTCTAAAATAAAATAGTTACCCTTAGAGCTTTTGTGTAAGGGCCCGACAACATCCATAGCAATCCTCTCAAAGGGGGTGGTTACATACTGTAAGGGAGTGGCTGAAGGGACACCTGGTCCTTTTTACCACTTTGGACTACTAGCTGGCATGCTACACAAGCCCGACAGTATTCCACCACATCCTGATGAATACTTGGCCAGCAAAACCTGGATAACAGACTCGTTAATGTTCTGTCCCTCCCTTCGTGTCCGGACATAGGGATATCATGGGCCAGCTTGATTACCTGTTCCCTGTAACACTTTGGTACCATTAGTTGTTCACATGTTTCAGCATTTGTATTCACAGTTATCCTGTACAAAATACAATTTTTAACAGAAAACCGTGATTGCGCTTCCTTAATTTCTTGATGAGCCTGTGAAAAAAAAAGGTTTAAGTGTCTCGTCTGCCAACTGTTCATGTCACATTTTGGCATTCCAGGTACATATCCCATAATACCCTCCTCATGGGTCTCTGGCCACTCCTTTTTATCCCTTTTCCTCTCTGTGTGTGATATCTTTGTTTTCCCTTGTTCTTGGAAAAAATCCTCTTCGAAGGGAAACACCAGGGACAATTGCTGAACTTTAGCTTGGGCCCTGGTTACGACATTTACAGGATTCAAAAATGTATTTGGGCCTGAATCAAGCTGTCAAAGTGGGGAAAGTCCTGACCAATGATCACTGGAGCTGGCAAGTGATGGACTAAACCCACAGTCACACAATGCTGCTGGTCAATTACTGTAATTTCCACTACAGCCGTATGGTGTTGGTGTATATCCCCATGTATGCACATTACGGTGATATCCCGCTGGGTATCTATAGGTATTGGTGCCAAGTCTGCCCTATAGGTGTCTGCCTGCTTCCTGAATCCAACAGCTCCAATGTTTGTTGTGCCCTAATTCCTAGTGAAGCATCACACCCAATGTTCGCTAGGGCAAGATAGGATGCAGCCGGCCTCTTTTTATTCGGACAGTTCCTCACTATGTGCCCTTTTCCTAGGCAACCATGGCAGATTAACTCAACATAAGGTATCTTTCCCCCTCTTTCCCTCTTCCCATAATTATTTCATTTCTGGTTTTGATAATAGTTTTTTACTAGTTCCATGGGTGGAGGTACTGTACCCTGTTGTCCTCTTGGTCTTGAAGGGAGGGCTGCCAAGTAGTCTTTGGCCAGTTTTATCGTGTCCTCCACTGACTCCGGCTGGTGCTCTTTAACCCAGAGTTGCACATCTTGGGGCAGGACCTGTATGAATGGTTCAATGATTGTCAACTCCATTATTTGTGTGATTGTCTTTGTTGCCAGTTGCAGCCATTTTACACAATAGTCCTTCACACGGGCATACGTTTCCCATGGGTGATCATAGCTGGACATCCTTTGTGTCCAGAAGTGCTGTCAGTAAGTCTCAGTACTAATGTCATACCATTTCAAGATTGCTTCCTTAACCTGGTCGTAATTGTTGGCATCAGCACCACTTAGTTGGCTGTAGACTAGTTAAGCCCTTCCTGACAGGTAGGGTACAAGTCTTATGACCCTTTGATCTGGGGGCCAAAAACAGGTCTGTGCAATCCTTTTGAATGTGGTGAGGTAAGCCTTGATGTCATCACTCTCCATCAGTTTCGTGAGCTTGATATCCCTGGGTGCAGTTTGATCCAGCTGACCTTGGCCCATCATCTGGATAGCTTTCAGGGTATCTGCCCATTTCTCATCCTGGCATCTTCATTCATCGGCTTGCTGACGTCTGTCCTCATCCCATTGTCTCTGGTCTTCATCCCTCTGGTGATCCATCTTCACTTGGCGAATACACAGCCATTTCAATAGATCTCCTGGATCATCTGGTGCTGGGATCATCTGCGGTTCCTTATACTTCTGAGTCTCCTCTTCCTCCTCGAATGCCTCATCATTCTTTGTCATCTTAGACCTGGCTCCAAGCTCCAATCAAGATAAGAGTTGTATTCCGGTCCTCTCCGATACTGATCTCGTCAGGTGGCATGCACTCTGCTCTTCCTCTCACTTTCTCTGCATCTGCTAGGGCATTTTTGGTGCAATACCCCCAGTGAGACCTCCAGACAGCCTCAACGTACCAGGTTATCCCACTGTGACACCAGTGTAGTAGAATGGGTATAATCACAGACACAGAGACAGCAACTTTAGTGCATAAAAAACACAAACCTTGCATTTGTCAATTTATTTTGGCAATAAATAAAAATAAAAAAAATAATGATGAAACATAAAGGAAAATAGGTTCATCACACCATAAGTCATTCAGGAAATGCTTTCCGTCTCAAAAACTCCTGGTTCTTTCCTTTCAACACAATTCTTGTAATCCATGTGGAAACTTTCACACTGCTCCTTACCGTGGTCAGTCACCTACTGAGCACCCACCTATCTGGTTCTATGCTTCTTGTGGTTAGCTTATATATTGAGCCTGGGGATGACCCCATCATCCGGTGACCCCTCGTTATCATATATAACCTTTTATTGCAGCCCCAGCCCACAGAGGTTTATTAAAGAGGCTGCCCCACCGTGCAGAATACTACGTACAACAGTAATCTGTCTCTATACATCAGACATCTTAGCTATAAACCCCTGTTATAGCATTAATTAACTATTGCATAGCTAATGAGGACTAAGCTCCTCCTATCTGAGGTGTGACATCATAGTAGGAGGACCATATAAGCAGCCATTATGAGGGCTGCCAGCCCTGTAGTAGGACCTTCTGAAAATCCAGGCTCCACATAGGTAATTACATTATTATCAATATTGTAATACCTCTTTTTCTGTTACAGGCGTCTTTGAGTTGGCTAGGGGAAGAGAAGCTTAACGCGTGCTCCTTAAACTCTTTTCTCTGCCAGCTCATGAGACCTGGAAATGTCTATCATGTTTATTATATTCCTCAGCATTCGTTTTTATAAACATAAACCCTTTTTTCCAGGGCTCTTTAACTTACAGACTTTTGCTAGCTGTACTCTCTTTGCTTATGCCCTGGCTCTGTATTATTACTTCACTGAGCCCCTGGAAAAACCAGCATTTTATTTTCATTGACCTGACAGCTGAAATGTTAGCTGTCAGGTACACATTTCATTTGAGCCCTTTTTTAACCTTTGGCCCCTTTTATTTTGAGACATTACTGGGCTTATCTAGCTATTTGCCCATAGTGTCCCATATACCGGCAACGTTTTTCTTATCTTCACCATGCTGTTCAGCAATTCTCCAATGATCAGAGAGTCATTCTGCTCCTATCTTTTCTCTACACACATGCAGTGCTTCAGAGTGCTTTGAAGCATCATTCAGCTCCGAAGCAAACCACGGAGCCAATCCTGACCCATTACAGGATTCCTTGCAGCATCTATTTTCACAGTGGCTCCTAGCTCTAACCTTGTGGTTCCTCAGGAATGGAGTGCCCTCCAGGAACCATGCTTACTCCCCACCAGGGCACCTCTTTAATAATGGGTTATTGTTTTTATGTTTACTGTGCCAAGAGATAAAGCTCAACTTGCACTAGTAAATATCTCCCAGTCAGGAGATCACCACTAAGTGCTTTAAGCGCTGTCTTCTTAATTGCATAAATGGGGAGGGGGGATTTTAAAATAACAACAAAGAAAAGAAAAAGGACAGAAGAGAATAGATAGAGATTGTCAGGTTGTCCACCCTGGCAAGAAGAAAAGTAAGTAAACAAAAGTGATAGGATAGTAAGAAAGAAACGGGGTGTGGGGGGGGGCATATCTTTATTCATATACTTCTTGTGGAACATTTATTATAAGAGGGGGAGGCGTTAGGGTTGGAAACCCTAATGCCTCATTTCCTTACTTCTGTTGCTTTAACCCTAACTGTTGCATTAACAACGTTTTTGCAATGAATATATGTGTGTGTGTGTGTGTGTGTGTGTATATATATATATATATATATATATGTATATATATATATATATATATATATATATATATATATATATATTATTTATTTAAAATTGGTGACTGGGAAAGGCACACTGAGCAAGTTCATTTCAGGTGTGACCAGTTATATATATATGTGTATTTCTAGCCCTTCCCTTATCACATGTAGAATTTTCTTTTTTTTTCAATTTAAACTTTATTAATACATTTTCCATGATAAAGGGCAGTTACAATGAAAGTAACGTAACACAACTACTTATAGGAACAAAACTGCCCAACCCACCCCAACCCCATCCCTCCCCTTATAGCAGCAACTACTCCGTATAACCCCTAAGTGCAAAGCTCGTTCCTAGAGGACCTGTGAGAGGTTTTGAGATAAGACATAAATACTATTGAGCCAGTGAAATTAAAGCGTGAAGGGGATCCCATATTTTGTTATAAACTGTGAGTCTGTTATGGAGACTGGAAATTGCCTTTTCTATTTGAAGGTTAGCAAGAATTTCATACAACCATTCTTTAAAGGTTGGGGTGTGTTTGTCTTTCCAATGATGTAAGATAAGTTTCTTAACAGATAGGGCAATCATGGAAATATGAAATTTCCTTACTTTGACCCTGACAGCAGACAGGTCCCTTAAAAGGCATATATCAGGGGTGAAATACTCCTGAAGGCCCAGTAAGGGATCCAGGGAAATCCTGATTGAATCCCATAAAAGGGAAACTTTGGGACAGGACCAGAACGTATGAAGAAGTGTTCCTTCTTCCCTCATACACTTAGTACAGGTACTAGAATCCAAAAAAAAACATTTCTTTAGTTTTACAGGAGTGCAATACATATTGTGTAATATATGATATTGCATGAGGCTCAATCTGTCTTGGGAAACATATTTATGGCAGGATCTCCATAGAGATTGCCAATCCAACTGGTACCGAGGAAGAAATGAGTTCCAGAGTCGGGTGGGTCCAAAACAGTCCCCGTATCTTTTGTGAAACAACACTCGATATAATTTAGATACGGCACCTGAAGATCCAGAAATTGAGAAGACCTCTGGTATCAGGGCTGAGACCGTCTGGGAGGGGGAAATGTTCCCCAAAGCTATTGTGAGTAGATGTCTTAACTGCATAACTTTGAAATGAGAGGAAACCGGAATGAGAAATTTTTTGGTAATGTCACCTGGGGACAACCAATGTCCCTCATCATCCACCAAAAACATGGAGACTGCTCCCATAATCAATAACCCAAAGCTTTCCCCCTGTATGCAACTCCCCAAAACTGAGTGTATAATAATGTCCAAACAACACTCCTAAATGAGCCATCCCCAGGACCCTAAGCCAGAATTAATACTAGGAAGCCAGGGCTTGGAAGATAGTTAACAATTAGGCCCTGTAAAGGGTAGCCCAGTTCCAAATGAGAAAACGAGCTAGTCCAGTCTCAGTTAGTGGAAAATGCTTTCTCCAAAAAGAAAAAGAATAACAGTTCCAACAGCAGCTCTCAGTGAGTCCCGATACTTTAGAAGAACTCTCAGGTCTCCCGGAACAAATCTGGCAGCATAGATTTAAGGCTTGACAGAGCAGCTTCAGGATCTTCGTAGTTAAACCAGGAACCATTTACTGAGACTTGTAACCTGGCTGGATACCCCATCTTGAATTTTAAACCTGCTGCGATAATCTTAGATACAATAGGGTGAAAAGCTTTCCACTTCAGACGGACCGAACCAGGGAGATCTTGTGCAATTCTCAACTTTGCCTTCTCCCATCGAACCTCTTGTAGAGCCCTCACTTTCTGGAGAAAATGCTGCTTTTCCAAATAATTCAGGAAGCGGCAGATAATGGGACAGGGGGAGCATCCGGAGAAGGCCTTGGTCACAGGGACCGATGAGCTCACTCTATCATGTACACTGGGCCGAAGGGAGAGGGACCAGCAGCCCGATCCACCAGTTTCTGTACAAAAACTACAGCATGCTGGCCCTCTTCCCCTTCAGGTAGCCCTAGTATTACAACATTATTTCTGCGGCTACGGCCCTCCAAAGCTTCAAGTTTAGCCTCTAAGTGAGACAATTTCTGTCTTGTTGATGCCAATTCAGGATCCAGGCTTTCCAGCTTCCTCTCCATCGAGACTATTCGAGCAGTATTGTCAGAGACCATGAGCGAAACTTCATCCAATTTTCTTGAGAGGGTTTTCAAATCGATTGCCATTTCTTTCATCTCTTCTCGAAAAGGCTTAAATTCTTCTAAGAACCTATTAAGTGTTAAAGGCTCTTGTTCCCCAGCTTGACAAGAAGGATCAGGCTTGTCTGGCCCACTCGAGGCTCGGGATTTCTTTGGGGCCTTTTCAGGAGTAGTAGGGGGGGTATGTTTCTGCGGGGCTTTCTTCATGTAAGCCTCCATCTACCAATCTGATGCCCAAAACCAGAGCACAAGATGTTTAAGCAGTGGAAGAATTCATAAGCAGAGGAATTAGATAGGTTTAAATGTTTAAAAAAGACGACTTTATACTCGGGAGGCAGGAGCTTAGCAGAGGAGCTTCTACTCAGCACTCTGCATCACGTGATCCTCCACATGTAGAATTTTCTAAGAGATTATGCTTAAAACTCCTAACTTTGAAACCATTAGGGCTAGAAACATATTTTAATAAAAGCTTAGAATCTGGGCAACATCATAAAAGTAATATTGAGGCAGTTTTTAACCGTCAATTCTTTCACATGATGTCTTTTTTTTTTAAAAGTTTAGAAATAAGGTAACAGAGTCTTGCTTGATGACGGTCAACAACAGAAAGAGTTACAAGAGGCAAATCTGGTTCCCTAAGAAGGTCACAGATACAGTGAGTGCCAAGAAAAAGGTCATCATCAGATGCAAGGAGAAGTAAGAAGATGGTGGGTGTCATGATTGCCAGACCAATTAAAGGAAGACCAAGAGGGCTGTCATGGATACAAAAGCAGACACAGAGCTGATTATCATACATAGGGTCTAGGGCACAGAAAAACACTTTTTCATGTATATTAGGGGAAAAAGAAAGATAGGGGAATAGTTAGATTGACAGAATGAGGCAAGGTAATAGAGGAAGACATGCAGGCAGGACACAGCCATCGTTAAAAACTATCTCTGCTCAGTGTACACAGTGGAGTATACTGTAGCAGGCATCTGCCAGAAGGCAGCATAAAGGCTGCTGAAAGGGAATCAAAAATGAGGCAAAAGGTATTTACAAGTGAAAGGATAAGAAAAGGGTTGTCAGTCCTGAAGAAACATTAGGCCTTGGGGCTGGATGGGATGCACACGTGGGTGATCCGGGAACTGGCACTGGAAAAGGTTTAACCCCTGCCAGGACTGTTCAATAGCTCAGTTTAGTCAGGGGTGGTTCTGAAAGACTGGAGGGTAGTGAACATAGTTCAATTCCATAAGGGTGGGGACAAGGAGCAACCTGTTAACTACAGGCTTGTCAGTCTTAACTCTTTTGTGAATAAACAGATAGAGACACTAGTTAAAGATGAGTTAGTGGGCTACCTGGAGTGTAATGGACTAATGGATAATACACAGCAAGAGTTTAATAGGAGGGAGGTCTTGTCTGACCAACCTGATACTAAGATTCATACTCAAATCGCGACAGAGCGAGGAGGCAAACATACCCGTACGTGCGTCTGTGCTAATAGGAATAATACATCAAGTTACCACCAGATAGAAAAAAATCTATTCAACTTTCTCTTAAACTCCTCCTTAGATTTACTTATAATGAAACTGAGTGGTAAACTATTCCACAGGTGAGTAACTCATAGGGTAAAGGAGTTTTTTCTTAGGTTTGTATTAAAAGGTCTGCCTACCAGTTGTGGTGGGTACCTTCTGGTCTCATATCTCTTATCCTGGTATTCTATGCCTAATTCGCACATAAGGGATAGATCATTCATGATGTCATACATTAACAGATCTACCAGAAGTCTTCTCACCTCCCGTGGCATTAATTTATGTAAGTCCAATCTCTCTGCATATGTATTATTTTTAATTTGAGTGATATTCTTGCTAAATTTTCACTGAACCTTTTCCAGTCAAATAATATCTGATTTTTTTGTATGGACACCAAACCTATGATGCATACTCTAGGTGTGGTCTAACATAGCATCTGAATAATGACATTAACATCAGCTCTTCTAGAGCTAATATTTCACTTTATAGACCAGATAACTTCTATTTGATTTGCTTATGGCAGTATTTCATTACTGTGTGCAGGACTGGTCTTCAGTAAAATATACCCCAAGATCTTTTTCATTATTAGATGTACATAAGGATGCTTCATTTAATGTGTAAGTGTTATGAGGATTATATTTGCCCAACTTTAGTACTCTACATTTTTCTATGTTCAACTTCATGCCCCATAGTTTGACCCAATCACTTATCCTCTCTAGATTGTTTTGAAGTTCTACTACCTGTTGTGGGGAACAGCAAGGACCGCCTATCTTAACATCATCAGCATATTTAACTGAATAATTTAAGAGGTTTAGGGTCATGTCAGAAACATATATTTGAAAGAGAGATGGACACAGGACAGCCCTATGGCACCCCACTCGTTACCATGCCCTGCTGTGACAGATGTCCATTAATCATAACATGTTGTTTCTTGTCACTAAGCCACTCAGTAATCCAAGTAATAATACAGTTATGGATATTATATGATCTGATTTTTTTTTATTAAGGCACAATGTGGCATCACTTCGAAGGCCTTACTAAAATCAAGAAACACAATGTCACAGAAAATGTTTTTATCAAGCATTGCACTTATGTATTCATAAAAGTACACTAGGTTGGTTATAGTGCCACGGTTTTTGGTAAAGACATATTGTTCAGTATCATTTACAATTATCTCTGGAGCTATTATGTCTTTAATTAGGCTTTCAAGGATCTTACATACAGATGAAGTTAACTCACTCAGCCCCATACAGCATATGTGCATCATCAGGAAAATTCCTCTAGTCCCCGTAGCGCATATGTATGTCAGGTATTCACTTCATCTCATCCGCAGAGTGCATATGTGCGTCCTGCACTTCTTATGCACTTTCTGGATCAACTAATCAGGTATAAGGTTATTGGAATGTGCAGGTCAGTAGGAAACATTCCAACCTACCAGAATACAGACTTTATATTGGACACATTTGCAACCTTTCAGATTTTTTTTAGGTTTTAATTTAGGTTAAAAAGTGAAGTAAATGCTATTTTTCTCCATTGCAGGTACCGTTAAAAAAAAAAAAACTGTAAATGCTAGAAACGTGTGTTCCCTGATTTGAAAGCTCTTTTCATTTTGAAAAATTAATATGCTGGTGTCTGAGAGCTAGGAGGTGTACTATTTTTGTTTTAGTTTTTTGGGGATAAAAAAAGTGTAAAAATGTGATTTTCCTCCTTTTCAGGTACTGTAAAAAAAATGTAAATGCTAGAAACATGTGTGACCCATCATTTGAAGGGTCTCTTTAATGTGGACAATTATCATGCTGGTGTCTGGGGACTAGGAGGTGTACATTTTATGATGTAGGTTTTTATTTGGGAACACAATGTAAAAAAATGCTCTTTTTATAATTTCAGGAACTGTAAAAAAATATCTGCAAATGCCGCTAACATGAGTGACCCATCATTTTAAAGCTCTTGTTATTGTGAACATTTTCTGTGCAAGTGTCTAGGGGCTAGGAGGCATACTTTTTCAGTTATCTTGGTTTGTGTGTCATGTGGGCAGTTGTGCAGAGCAATTTTCTGAATTCAGTCAGTTTACTGGTGTTATATGTTGGCACATGCCATAATTTATGGTATGTTTTATAATGTAAAACAGCTCAGAAATACTATAAACTGTGGCAGTATAATGCTCAGATGTTGGTGTGATGGAAAGCCATCATACAACGGACATTTGCCACTTCTAAGGTGTTTTTTTGAGTTTTTGTAAAAAAAAGAAAAAATGTGCATTTTCATCGTTACAGGCTCTGTAAAAAAAAAAAGTTAATGATGCTAACATGTGTGACCCCTCATTTTAAAGATTTTTTTATTGTGAGCAAACTTCCTGTTGTATGTTTTGTGATAGGAGCTATACTTTTTTAGTTATTTAAACTCCAAGGTGGAGTGTTACCATTTTAGTTCTGAACATTCTAACTGCTCAGGAAAACAATCATTTTTTACCCAGGAATACAGCACTCACTCAAGATTCCATTCTAGAGCTGAGTGAGTTAAGCTTGTGAGTCTGTAATTACTCCACAACTGTTTGGACCCCCTTTTTGTGTATCGGAATGGCATGCGCTAACTTCCAGTCCTTCGGCACATCGCCATAGAAAATACAATAATCAAACAAAATCTTCAATGGGTAAATTCAGGCATCCGCCATCAAATATAGCATATGCCCTGTGATTCGATCTGGGCCCGGGGTTGTTTTGTCATATTGTTTTAACAATTTACCTTTAATTTCTTCAATGGAAAATGTTAAAGGGGGATCACCAGAGTGTACCATACCTGGAACTATATCCTGCTTAGGGCCATAAACACTGCAAATGTTAGTATTAAAGAGATTTGCCATTTGTGTGTTATCATTAACCAACATTTCATTGTCTGAGATGGGACCAACCTGATTAGTAGATTTTTTAAGGGATTTAATAAAGAAATAGAAGGATTTAAAGTTGTCTTTCCTGGCCTTCAGTGCTAATTGTATTTCAAATGTCACTTTTGCCTTTCTGATTTCCTTTTTGCATGCCTTCTGCAGGTTAAGAAAGGCATTCTTAGTGGGTATCTGTTTTAAGATGGAGGAAATCTTTGTGTGCTTTGTTCTTTTTTTTATAATTCCCTTAATTCTTTTGGTCAACCATTTTGGGTTTAATTTGTTATTATTAAATTTTTGTCTTGATGGAATATATTTATTACATGGACCAAGGATGGTGTTCCTAATAAGTTTCCATATTTCAATGCCATCTGTATTAGCTAATGTTGTTTCCAAATCTATGCCGTTGAGAGTTTTAGTAATGCTGGTAAGATTAGCTTCGTTGTAAATAAAAACTCTTGTGTTACCATTGTACAAAGAACACAGGACCCCTTAACCTTGACATAAATTGCCCTGTAGTAAATTGTGATTCCATGACCATGGAGGTGGGGGCAATGCCAGAGGTTATTGATACTGTCATTAGTAGCCCTAGCACTAATATCGAGACAACTGAAAACTCTGCCAATATTAGAATCGTGGGTAATAATTCTGAACAAACTTCTATAAACACTCCAGAAAATAATCTATTGGGGTCTGATGAGCCCAGACAGGTTTTTGTCTTGGGGACTAGATATTTAAATTCGCAGATGCCTATATATGCAACCCTGATAAGCAAAATCAAACTTGCTCCAGTTTTAGGGGTGTTAGAATTCATGATATTGAACATATGAGCCAAGATATTCTAAAAAAACTCAGGGGACCACCCACTAGTAATAATCCATGTGGGAACTAATGATATTAATAAAGCTACAGTGGAGAAGATAAAAAGTCACTTGATCTCTCTGGTAGATACCCTTGACAGTAAGGGGTGTCAGATCTGTCTGTCTGAAATCTTATCCATCCTGAGAGCTAGCAAAACTAAAATATCTAAAATAAAAACAATAAATGAAAGGCTTAGGAAATGGTCACTGAACAAAAAAATCAAATGCTTTACACACTGGGAAAATTTTCCAATAACCCTAGTTTTTTTAGCTGGAACAGCTTACACCTGAATAAAAGGGGAAGTGCTCTCCTAGGAAAAACCTTGGCATCCTACATTTCTGAACATTTAAACTAGCCCAGGTGGGGTTTCCGGCACTAATAAAAAGCAACTTATTAACAAGGTCAAAAATGGACATAAATTCCTTGTTGCTAATGCCAGAAGCCTGAATCTGGTTAAGATCAATAAGCTGGGCACTATTTTACACCAAAATCAAATTGATATTGCATCCATCAGTGAAACTTGGTGGGATGCTACTTCAGAATGGTCTAGAGAAATCCCAGGCTACTTACTATATTATACAAGTAGGCAGAGAAAAAAGGGGGAAGTGGTCTGTACCTATGTTAGGAAAACCATCAGTTCAACTGAATTTGCATGTAATAACAACAGTGAATCTGCCACAGAAAGTATATGGGTTCAGGTTTCCCAACAAAATGGAAAAAAATTCTTAGTTGGAAATTATTGCAGACCTTGATTTCAACCTTTGAACAAGGTCTGTGCATGCTTAGTGAAGTTACAGAAAATTCAAGGAACTTTGACATAATTATTGTGGATGATTTTAATATGCATGGAATTCAATGGAACATATGAACTAATGTGCCAGCAGAGACAGACCGCCTGGTCTATCTAAGTCTGCTCAAGTGTGCAGCTAGCACCCCTAGTTTGCAGCTGCCCCACCCCCTCACCTTTGACATCTCACTGCCGCCCCCACCTTCCCCACCCTCACTCTCCCCTGTTCCCTGCCCCATGCCCTTTTAAATCACACCTGCCTCATGGCTAAAAAAATTGCCCTGTGCCTCTCCCCCACTGGACTAGCCCCATTAGTCAACCCAGAACACAAGGTGCAGTACACTCGTAGCTCTGACAAGCCCCTCCTCTCAGTGCCCAGCTGCTGGACCTCCCTATTCCAAAGGTCCTTCAACTTTAGGGCCCCTCATTGGATCAACAGCCTACCCGCCTCCTCAACAAATGAACCTAGACTTGGGCCAAGACCCTGTGTCTGCTCTTAAGCTTATGATTGCCACTGACGATGGCCCATTGCCTGATTCTACAATCCCCTGCCTGCTTCTTAGCCTATGCAGGTGATCTTAGTAATTGTTTCCTATCTGCATTACCTGTTATGTTAGGACTCTCACTAAGTAATCCCTAGTAGTTGAATGTTTTACTGCTCATTGTATTTAAATGTTTGCTACTGCTCACTGTAAATTAATCTAATCGCTATTCACTGAGTTATTGTTAGTTATGTCAGTCTGTACCTTATCACTGTGACGTGGATCCTTTGTAAATGAGTCTTCGACTCAAAGGTGTTTCCAAATTTCTAATAAATAAATTAAATAAAAAATCTGTTCACAGATTTACATGCTACCACCCATTCTGGTAGTGCCTTCCATTTTGCTACCACCATCTCCATGAAATAGTGTCTCCTCATTTCCTTCCAAAATCTCCCCCCCCTCTTCTTAGCTCATGCCGCAAGTGTCTCACCACTAGCTAGAGATATTGTGAAATTAAATTTTGCTTGTGAAATTCCCGTGAAGCCAGTAATTTTGCCATGTGAAATAGTTCTTGAAATTCGTCCATTCCATGAAATATTTTGCGGGTTTCAAAAGTGCGAAATTTCACTTGCTACATGCAAAATTTCATCCCAGAACAGCAAAATTTTACCCCCAAGTGGTAAATTTAGCCATTTCACAGGTGAAATTTTGCCATCAGTGGAAGAAATTCCACATTTCACTTCCATGAAACATTTCACAAAACGGCCGCATTTTGTGAAATATTTCATGTAGCGAAATTTGGCAACTTGGCTCATCTCTAGTGAAATATGGTAACTCCGCACATCTCTACCACTAGCACTCCCATTGAATCTCAATTTATGGATACACAGGTCTCGAGCAACTTGTCTACGAACCAGCTAGGGGCAATAATATCCTGGATCTCTCATTGACAAATCTTATCATTCAAAGTTATAGATATTTCAATTGAAGCACCTATTGGCAGTAGTGACCATCACAGTCTTTTCTTTACTTTGGCTATTCAGAAAACACACTCCTGTCAATCTATTCACCAATACAATTATTCTAAAGGTGATTATGCTAAAATCAACCAAGGTTTATTAAGTTATGACTGGAAAACCCAGATGATCAAACTGAATGTGTACAGTGTTGGGAACTCCTAAAGTCAGTTATACTAGACTTAGAAAAAAAAATCATGTGCCTATAAAAAAGAGAACCCCCCTCCAAGTGTACTCCAAGAATCAAGCAACTGATCAGGAAAAAAAGAAAAAGCTTTTAGGAAATACAAGAAGCTTAGAACCAATAAGATTTAGGAAAGTATAAGATTGTACTTAAAAAGACAAAAAATCTTATTAAAACTGAATGGCATAAACTGGAATTTAGGCTCACCACAACAAAATATAACCAAAAAGGTTTCTTCTTCTTCTACATTAACAGTGGAAGGGATCAGGTCAACATTCTAGGCCCACTGATTGATAATGAGATAGAGAAACATGATTGATATTAGATACCAGAAACCTTTAAGAGGTTCTTCTGTTCTATATTTAACCCCATGGTCTGAGCCAGCATAGCTACCCCTTCTCCAACAACTATTGTTCACTAATTTTCTACAGAAGAGGTCTCTCAAACAATAAAAGCTTTCAAAAATAACTCAGTCGCTGGTCCAGGTGAAATAAACTGTAAATTCCTAAAGCAAACTGCCAAATAGATATCATTACCCCTCGCCATCCTCTTTAAAAAAATCTCTTAAATCAGGGACAATACCAGATAACTGGAAAAATTCCCCCATAATCCCTGTCCACAAAAAAGGTAGTAGAGATCAAGTGGGAAACTTTAGACCAATCAGCTTTACATCTGTCATCTGTAAACTGATGAAGGGATTGTTAAAAAATATACTGGATAGGAAAATAGTGTACAAGGAACTTAAAGACCCCACCCAGCATGGTTTCTTAGAGGGACGCTTGTGTACTACTAATCTGATATCCTTTTACAAAAAAGTAAGTAGTATCCTGGATAAGGGGATTCCAGTGGACATAGTCTTCCTTGACTTTAGGAAGGTGTTTGCTACAATCCCCCATGCTGAACTAATAAACAAATTGACAAACTTTGGCTTCAATCTGTTCCTTGTAAGGTGGATTCATGAATGGCTTAGGGGAAGGACCCAACAAGTCTGGGAAGTAGATACTCTATCCGAGGTGGCAGCAGTCACAAGTGGTGTTCCCCAGAGTTTAGTATTGGGACCCATATTGTTCGGTATTTTCATCAGTGATTTACAGCATGGGACTAATAGTTATATAACTAAATTTGCAGAGGATACAAAGCTATGCTCAAAGATGGATAGTGAGTACAAAAGTCTAAGGGCCAGATATTCAAAACTTTGCCCCGGGGCTAAATTAGCACTGCCAAGTGGGCAAACTTAGCCCAGATCACAAAGCAAGCTATATTCAAAAGGAAATAGCCTGGTGCAAAACCAGCTGAATATAGCAAGCTAAGGAAGCTGAGCAAACAGGGCCAGGAATGCAGGGCAAAAATAGCCCGGGAATAAGACAGCACTGAATGTAGCAACAGGGAAGTACACGCTGCTACTGCAGCTCATTAAACTCTGGGGCAAGCCAGTGTTGCAGGTGGAGAACATTGTGTGTGATTGCACAGAAATGTCCGACATCTACTGCAAACAACAATATAAGTCACACATGACAAAACTGTGATATGCTGAAGGGAGATTTGCCTGGGGATAACCTGATTGCACAGTGCTAACACATTAGCCCGGGTGCAAACTGGTTAGCCCGGGGCAAACGGGAGCTATATTCAAAGCTCCCATGCAAATGAGCCTACTTAGGTAATCTGTGGACAAACAGGTACATTTGCATCTCATTAAGTGTTGCTTAGCATACATTACCATGCAGTTTGCCTGGTGCTATGGCATGGAGCACAAAGCTCCCCCTGTTGGTCAGAATGGAAGTACAGGCTGGATGCTGCAGACCAAGGCATACCCACAGCATCCCCTGTTGGTCAGAATAGAAGTACAGGCCAGAAGCAGCAGGAACTGTGTGCTGCCAGGTAAAGACAATGCATACATAGCCCACAACACCTTGCCTCCTGAATCAGGGACAAGGCTTAAACAAATCAGGGACAAAGGACCAAAATCAGGGACACATCTTCAAAAGTAGAGATACCCACCCAGACAGCTTGTAGAATATGGTACTTAGCGCAAAATGCATTTTCTAACAAAGAACAAGTCTGTAACATTAATGCTTGATAGTATTTTGTTCTTATAATGTCCACTATTTAGCCATGGAAACACAACTGTGAAGAAGGACAGAGTAATATTTTGAGGCAAAATCAGGGACAGTTGAGAGGTATGCTCCTGACCCTTTCACAATAGAATTAAAAATAATGTCCCTGGTAGTCTAGTGGTCCCCCAACCCCCCTGCATGAATCTCAACCCGTTTGTCTTGAAAGTAAATGTAATGTCCCTGGTAGTCTAGGGGTCCCCCAACCCCCCTGCATGAATCCCGACCCATTTATAAGTAAAATAAGAGTAATTTCCTGGTAGTCTAGTGGTCCCCCCACCCCTGCATGAATCCCGAACCATTTGTAAGTAAAATAAAAGTAATCTCCCTGGTAGTCTAGTGGTTCCCCACACCCCCCTGCATAAATCCCGACCCCAAGCACCATACAAAATGACTGTTCCCTGGTAGTCTAGTGGTCCCCCCACCTGGCAGTGATGCCCCCACTTAGCCCAGGAACAATCTACAAACAGAGCCAGCAACCGGCTCAGCCTTCCTCTCACCATCACGGCCGGCCGCCGACTGAGGTACAAATTAGCTTCATTCGTCTAGGGCTTTTGAATATTGCAGCCTCGTGCAAATCCAACTCTATTCCAGCACTATGGTTTTGTGCTAGGCGCAATGGTTTGAATATCTGGCCCTAAAGCTTCAACAGGACCTCCACAACATCGAGATCTGGACAAGGGTTAATGAAATGCAATTTAATAGTGCTCTATTATGCATTTTGGTAAAAGGAACCCAGTAAGGAATTATTTCTTGAATAGACATATCATCAAATCTGTTTTATCTGAAACTGATCTTGGTATCATTATAAATAATGACATTTCTCAAGGAGACCATTGCTTTAACACCACTGCAAAGGCAAACCAAATCATTAGGTCTAGCAGAAAAGCATTTGTTACTCATAGTGAGGCTTGTATTATACCCTTATACAAGTCATAAGTTAAGCCATATCTCAACTATGTGGCCTCATTCTGGGCTACATACAGTTAGAGATGGGAGAAGTTGCCCCAATTCACTCCACGAAGTGATTTGTGGAGTGAAGGCGAATTCGTGGAGTGCTCCACAACACGAAGCGGAGTACTTTGCGTTATAATGGGTAAAGCGAAGTCCATTGAAAACAATGATTTTGCATTACTCCGCCTTCCCAAACCACTACTCCATCAATTCTTAAGGCAAAGTACATTCAAAACAATGTACTTCACCTCACTTTACCTTATTTTTAAACTCCAAAGGTGAATTTTGCAGTGATTCATGGGATTTCAGGTCACATGGGCTCTAGATTGTTCTGCACAGCCTCAGTTTGGGGTAGTGTGTGTAGGAAGCTGTAGGAGACAATCTGCTCTGAGAGCTCTCTGCAATTCAGACCTTCTAAAAGCTGTTAAAAAAGCCTTTTTGAGTCATTTGTTTTGCTGAAACTTTAGTTCATCGATTATAGGAAACCCTCCTGTGCTCATATCATTGAGCATTTATTGTTTGTGTGTGGATTTTGAATGTTAATGTACAACATTCAGTCCTCGTACTGAGAGACAGTGGAAGTGTGCTTTGGAGGAGGGGCATATCTGTGGTGTAGGTAGATTAACTTGGAGAAAAAGACAGTGCTTTCTGTTTTGGTGATATTTTTCTTGTAAAAATGCGTTAATGTATACACAGTAATATTTTCAATAATTCTTGCCATTTTTTTGCTGATTGTTGTGGTGCAGCAGTGCATAATTTTAGTTTGTTTAAAATATGTGGTTATATTACTAAAGTTTTCAATTTGCTACTCATTACTTAGTGTGTGTGTGTGTGAGTATGTGTATGATGCGTGCCATCAAATCAGACACCTTTTATTATGTCACATAATAATTTCAGTAATGTGAACCTGCTATCCACTGCAGCTGTGTGATTTTTGTACTTCTTTGTGGTATCTTTACTGGTACTAGTGACTGTTACTGCAGCAGTGCAGTACACTGCCCCCCCCCATGGCCCGCCCCAACCGGCAAAGGTATTCTTTTCCAGATTTGAATTTCTGATGGTGAGCACTGGTTAGGTGTTGTGCCTTTGCTTCTGCATCTTTTCAGTGCGCAGCACAATCTTAATCTGTCTGTGCATTTGCATCTTTTTAGGGCCCAATCTCCATCTGTAATTTAAGTCACAGTTATTTCTTTGGCTTCCCTTCTGAATACTGGACAGGTGTGGTGCATAATTCTGTATGAACATTGTACTCATTAATATGCGTTTTTAAGTCAGGACCATCATCACGAGTCACTCGTGATACAAATCACGTCCTTCATCATTACGGTCACAAATGCAGTCACAAATCACTATTCACGATCACATCAAGAATCACAACATAAATATTTTTACTAGTTACTTGGATGTATTGTAAGCCCGTTTTGTAGTATCTCTCTAGGCTTCACTACCCTGCCATTGTACTCATTAATGAGTGTTTTTAAGTCAGGGAGTTTGTGCTACAGCTCTTTGGGGAAGTACAGCTGTAGGCATTTGCGTTCCCAATGCAGTTTCATATTGTTTATCTCACACCGTCGACACCGAATGACGTTCTTCATTATCACGGTCACAAATGCAGTCACAAATCACGATTCACGATCAAGTCACGAATCACAACACAAATTTTTTTTGACTAGTTACTTGGATGCATTGTAAGCATGTTTTGTAGTATCTCTCCAGGCTTCACCACCTTGCCATTGTACTCATTAATAAGCATTTTTAAGTCTGGGAGTTTTGTGTTACAGCCCATCGGGGAAGTACAGCCATAGGCATTAGCTTTCCCAATACAGTTTTATATTGGTTATCTCACACCATCGACACTGAATGACGTTCTTCATCATCACGGTCACAAATGCAGTCACAAATCACGATTCACGATCAAGTCACAAATCACAACATTCATTTTTTTACTAGTTACTTGGATGTGTCGTAAGCATGTTTTGTAGTATCTCTCCAGGCTTCACCACTCCACCATTGTACTCATTAATAAGCATTTTTAAGTCTGGCAGTTTTGTGCTACAGCCCATCGGGGAAGTACAGCCATAGGCATTCGCGTTCCTTCCCATACAGCATGTGAGTTACAGTACTGTAAGTGGTGGGCGAAGTGACCCCAATTTGCTCCGTGAAGTGATTCACTGAGTAACGAGGAATCTGTGGAGAACTTCACAATGTGAAGCGGAGTACTTCACTTCATAATGAGGAACGCAAAGTCCATTGAAACCAATGATTTTGTGTTATTCTGCCTTCCCCAAACCAGTTCTCCACCAATTTTAAGGCAAAGTACATTGAAAAATCAATGTAATTTATCTCACTTCACCCTGTAATTGAGCTCCAAATGAAATTCTGCAGTTATTCATGGGATTGCAGGTCACATGAGCTCTAGATTGTTCGGCACAGCCTCAGTTCTGGCCTGGGTAGTGTGTGTGCAGTGGTAGCTGGAGACAGTTTACTCTCAGAGCTCTGTAATTCAAAACCTCTAAAAGCTGTTTAAAATGCCTTTTTTAGCAATATTTTTTTTTCAAAATTTAGTACATTGATTATAGGAAACCCTTCTGTGCTCATATCATCAAGTGTTTATTGTTGTGTGTGGATTTTGAATGTTAATTTAGAACAGTCAGTCTGTGTACTGTGAAGTGTGCTTTGGGGGGGGCGTATTTGTGGTGTAGGTAGAGTAATTGGGAGAAAAAGTCAGTCTTTCTGTTTTGGTTATATTTTTCTTGTATAACTGTGTTAATGTACACACAGTAATAGTTTCAGTAATTCTTGACTTTTTTTGCTGATTGTCGTGGTGCAGCAGTGTAAAATTTGTCTGTTTAAAACATTTGGTTATATTACTAAAGGTTTTCAATTTGCTATGCATTACTTGAGCGTGCGTGTGAGTGTGTATACGATGCGTGCCATTAAATCAGAGACCTTTTATTGTGTTACAGAGTAATTGCAATAGTGTGAACCTGCTATCCACCGCACCTGCATGAACTTTTTTATACTGCTTTGTGGTATTTTTACTAGTAGTGGATTGTTACTGCCGTGCACTAATCCCCCAACCGGCAAACTGTATTCCTTTCTAGATTTGGATTTGTGACTTTTGAGCACTGGTTAGGTGTTGTTGTGCCTTTTCGTATGCATCCCTTGAGTGTACCATGCAATCTTAATCTGTCTGTGCGTTTGCATGGCACCATTAATTCTGGGAGACTGCATTTTTTGTTACGCTCTCATTTCACTTTGTCAGCACTGGGGAATTTTCTGGACACAAGACAGTAGCATTTTGGGGATGCACATTAATTCTGGTGACTCTGTGTGTGACCTGACCACTGCGTGCATGACTGAGTGCGCCATTAATTCTGGGAGACTTTGCATTTCTTGTTACACTCGCATTTCACTTCATCAGCACTGGGGAGTTTTCTGGACACAAGACAGTAGCACTTTGGGGATGCACATTCATTCTGGTGACTGTGTGGGTGGGATGCTGCCAATACTGTTGTCACTCCGCCTTACTTCTTGTTTAAGGTGGAATGACAACACGAAGTAATAATAACAAGGTGAAGTGAGCCTTTCCTATGGGGCACTCTGCGTAGCGAAGTGCCAACATGAAGTTGCCACTCCGCATTCACTTCGCCAGCGGATTTTAAATTCTCTGCATCTCTACATATAGTATTTACATAAAGATAAAAAGTTGCTTGACAATATCCAAAGAAGGGTAACTAGACTTATGCCTAGGTTAAGAGGTAGGACAATCTGATCGACTAGCGGTATTGAATCTATATGACCTTCAAATGAGAAAGGACAGAGGAGACCTCCTAATGCTATTTAACATCCTAAAGGATCCAGTACTGGCAATTGAATGTAACATTTTACCAGCACATAAACCCATGTATTTGAGGTCCCATAATAGACAGTTGCCATCCATCATGTTTTTACCAATAAAACAAAATATTTCTTTACAATAAGCAAGCAGTAACACACAACGAGGTGTGGGTTACATGCCTTATGCCCCTGGGCATGCTTTTATCACCATGTGACCCACACCTCGGAGTGTGTTATTGCGCTTATAAAATGGGCAGCAGTAAAGTAAATAGGCATTTGTAATTGCTAATTTTTTTTTATTGAAATTTGAAGAATTTAGAGACAAAAAATAGTCTGTTTTTGCCATTAGAAGTCAATGAAGATGTCAGCTTGGTGATGAACATGTGGTGCTTTGCAGCGCTTTAAAGTACTGAAAACATTTAAAAATTAGATATTAAACCATGAGTGACAGCTTTCAGTGTTATTCTATCACATAGCAGGCTTCAGTGGGATCACGCGTGTCACTCAAGGGCTGCCATAACCACACGCACTTGCTTCCTGGTTCTGTGGGATGGTCGCTATTTTAAAAGTATAATAGTTGTAAAATAAATGTCTTTTGTCTTGACATTAATGGAGAAACTTTTTGTGGAAGCTGCGGGAGGCACACTTGCTGCATTGGGATCGACACTGTGACTTAGCTGCGAAAGCCGTTTTCTTTGCAGCACACGGGATGCTCAGTAGATCAAGGAACGGTTGTTGGGATAGTGGAGATTTGAAGCCACAGTTTGTTTTTTACATCATGAAACAGAGGTTACAGTTTGTTTTATTAATTATTTTCTCTGATTCGCTGTACTTTGAGCTTCGTTATGGGGGTGGGGCAGCATAACAGACATTTGTTTTATTCACTGAGGCTGCTGTTTCCACGCTGTGAGCTGTGCCAGCCTGTGTTTTTGTTTAGGGTTGGCACAGCTCAGTGATTTTATGTTGTAGTAGGGCTCAGGGGTGGAGGGTAGTGCCGGTTGGCTACAATATCTTCTGATAAGGACATGGCTCAGAAGATGTTGTAGCCAATCAGATTTCAGGATTCTTCAGCCCATTTTATAGGGGCTTGTAAGTTATGGAACTCATTACATCAAAACTTGGTAGATATTACAGATTTCATTAGATTTAAAGCTGAACTTGATAAATACCATTTTGGAAACAATGGTTAAATCTCCACACATGGTGTGAGGAGGCAGTCTCAATGGACCCTGTGCCTTCTTCTGCCTAAATGTCCCGAGTAATAACGAGTAAATGGAGATAGAAAACACACCAACATTATGATCACTGTTGCCAGGTGGTGAATTTACCATGCATTTATACACCTGCAGTCTGTTAGACCCAATGACCAAGGCCAATATCTTGTCATCCCTGGTGGGTCCTGTAAGGAGTTGTTTAAGATGGATGGAGTTGTTTGCATTGTGATAACAATTTTCTGCCAGGACAATTATTAGCTGTTTTTTTGGACTAATCTATTTCGCCCAAATTAAAGTTCCCTATGATGATTATTAGATCTCCTAATTCACTAGCTAATTCCACTACATCAAGAATGGCCTGTAAACCTTCACAGGGCAATTAAGAGAATGATAACATACTCACAAATATAGTGAATCAATGTGATTTAAGATAATCTTGACCCATATTGTTTCCATCAGTAGAGAGTGCTTTTAATTTTATCAGTGACATCCATGGATTTGATGTTACTCTTCACTAGTAAAGCAACACTTCCACCCTTTTTGAAGCTATGATTACATTTGCACACCTAGTGATCTGGTAAACTAAATTTCTGATTGGCCTTTTCATCCTACCATGTTTCTGTTATAGTTACACATGAACATACAAAGGTGCCAGCAGAACAGACCTACTGATTGATCAAAGTCTGCTCGATTCTGCAGCTAACTCCCTAGCAGGCAGCTGCCCCTCCCCCATCCCCTTTGCTCTCCCTTCGTTGACCTCCTCGCCAACCCTTACCCACCCCATGTTCTGTCTCACGCGTTCTTAAAGCGAATCACATTTTGCTTGATATCACCCCTTCTGGCAGTGCATTCCACTTTGCAACTACTCTCTCTGTGAAGCAATGCCTCCGCATCGCACCTTTGAATCTCCCTCCCTCTATTCTTAGCCCATGCCCACTAGTTTCCCTCCCACTCCTTAGTTTTTTTTTTTATATATTTTCTTTTTTGCCCCCCCTTTTTCTCACCACGTGCTTCCTCACCTTCAGGAGTCTCCTGTGGCCTTCTACGTCCCTGCTCGTCTGCCAGCTTCAGGTCCCATCATCCCCCCCACGCTGCCTTGGTTTGACCCCCAGGTGGGTACGAGGCGGGGCTCTCCCTTCCTTCACCCCGAGCGACTGTGTTTTTTGTCAGGGACCTGTTGCCTGAGCCAACAGGGGCCCTGGGATTGGGGCCTGAAGCTCCATCTACAGGGAGCACTGCGGGGTATTTTTCTGCTGTTTTGCCCTGCCCCCAGGATGTCCACGCGCAAGGAGAGCCAAGGAGCAACTCACGTCGCAACGTGCTGACACTCCGGCTCCCAGCAGACATCCTCCCCCCGCTACATGCTGTCTACACTGCACCTCCACCTGTGGTCACCCAGGTAGTGGTATCGCAGTGGGACCCGCATCCAACCCCACCCCATCCGGAGGAGGAGAGCAGCCTCTCGGTGCTCGATTCTCCTCCCCCCAGCTGGCCCTCCAGCTGCCCGAGTCCGTTCCCGAACCTGGGTCGCTGGCGCCACGAGTGGTAATCCTACTGCTGCGCTGGCGGGCCAGCCCCAACTCCTTAGTTTCAACACCCCTGCTGCCCCTCTTGTTGATACCCTTCAGGTACTTGAAGGTCTCGATTATGTCCCCCCCACCTCTCCTCCCGTGCATACATATTCAGCTCCATATTTGGCTGCCTTAGCCTCATCTCACAGTCCATTCCCTCCATCCCCTGAATCATCCTCATCGCCCTCTGCTCTGCACTCCCTCCAACAGCTTGACATCCCGCCTCAGGTACGGCTTCCAGAACTTCACACAGTACTCCATGTGTGGCCTGACTAGCACCCTGTAGAGGGGGCAAGATCACCTCCCTGCAGCTGGATGTGAATCCCTGTGCTATGCACCCTAGCATCTTGTTTGCTTTCACCACAGCTCTCCTGCATTGGGAAGTATTGTTCTTGCTCACTGTTATCATAACCCCCAGGTCCTTTTCCTCCTTGATGCCCCCCAGCTTGATCCCCCCCCAGCCAGTAATCCCTCCTTGGGTTTCTAGCCCCAAAATGCAACACCTTGCATTTTTTTGCATTGAACCCCAGCAGCCACTTCCCTGGCCATTTCTCCAGCTTGGTCAAGTCCCTCTGTAGTTGCATCCATCCCTCTTTATCATCTACTACTGCCCCCATTTTGGTGTCATCAGTGAACAGGCTAATCCTGCTCACCACCCCCTGCACAATGTCTGAGATGAATAGTCTGAACAACACTGGGCTCAGCACTGAGCCGTGTGGCACCCCCGCTTGTCACAGCTCTAGGTTCTGAGACTCTCCACCACCACCCTTTGTAGCCTACTACATAGCCAGTTTGATATCCAACATGCCGTCTTTGTCCCCACTCCCACCCCTGACAACTTCACCCCTAGTCACCCATGGGGCACTGAATTGAAGGCCTTGCTGAAATCCAAGTAGAGCACATCCACAGCATGGCCTCCATCCAACTCCCTAGTCACCCAGTCACAGTACTGTATAAGACTGGTTTGGTAGGATCTCCCCAAAATGAATCTGTGCTGCCTCCCGTCCTGTAGATCATTGCCCTCCAGAAATGCCACCAGCCTTTCTTTTAATATTGTCTCCATGAGCTTCCCCACTGTGGACGTCATACTGACTGGCCTATAGTTCCCTGGCTCATCCCTTGGTCTGCTTTTATGAAATAGAACCACGTAGGCCATCCTCCAGTCCTGTGGCACCTCCCTCATTTCCAGGGAGGTGCTGAGCTGGTCCACCGGTGGGTCCGCTAGAACCTCTGCCATCTCCCGCAGCACCCTGGGGTGAATACCATCTGGCCCCAGTGCTTTGTTCACCTTCAACGCCCTCAGCCCTTCCAAAATTCTGCTACCCTCTATCCTGCCATCTGTTATCTCACTCTTCCTTTTCGACCAGGGTGGTAAAGGATTCCCCTCCTCTCTTGTAAACACTGAGCAGAAGCACTCATTCAGTGCTTCTGCTTGTTCCCCCCTTTACCACCCACTCCTCCCCCCTTTTTATCCTCACTATACTGTCCTTGCACTTCCTTTTCTTCCTGACATACCTAAAAAAGTCTTTCTGCACTCCTTTTATTCTCTACTCTAATCTGAGTTCCCTAGTAGCTTTGGCACCCCTTACCCTCTTGGTCACCTCCTTAGACCATTTGGTATACTCCTCCCTTTCTTCCTCCTTCCCTGTCCTTCTGAACTTCAGGTACACCTCTCTTTTTGCCCTCACCCCCTCTATCACCTCACTGTTCAGCCAGCACGGTCTTTTTACCTTACTCTTCTTACTCTGTAGCCTGGTGCACGTTTCTGTCACCGCCAGATTCCTTGCTTTATTATGTCCCATTTCTGCTCTGTCTCCATCCCCCATTTTATTCCTTTGAATCTTCCCTTCAGCAATTCTCTCATTCTCCCGAAGTCTGCCTTCCTGAAATCTACCACCTTTGTTGTTGATCCCTCCGGCTCCCTGCTTATTGTGATATTAAACCACACTGTTTGATGATCACTGTCAGCTAATAGATCCTCCACCCTTTTGTCCCTCACTGCCTCACTGTAAGATAGTACCAGCTCCAGCGTATTCCCTAGTCTAGTGGGTTCAGCAACCAGCTGTGTCAGGAACCCCTCCAGAAACACACCCAGGAGAACCCTCTTTCTAGCACTGGAGGTGACTGAGATGGTTCAGTCCACCCCCAGTGGGTTGAAATCTGACCACCTTCCCCTTCCTACATGCTCTACTGATTTGGTCTGCCAGTTCTATGTCCCTATCCACTGTCTGGGATGGCGACCTATACACCACTCCAAACCTCAACTTCCTTCCCCTGGAGTCCAGGATCTGTAATCCCATTGCCTCCATTCCCCTCTCTTCCATTTCATCCCTTGTACATTTAATCTCTGCCACAAATAGACAGCCCCCCTCCCCTCCCTTCTCCATGGTCCCTTTTGTACAGTCTGAACCCTGGGGTTGTCAGATCCCAATCCCGGTGCTCTGTGGCCTACATTTCTGTGATGGCCATGATGTCCACCCTCCCTACAGCCAAGAGTGCCTGTAGCTCTGCTTCCTTGTTGCCAAGGCTTCTTGCATTCACAGAGACCACCATCCACCCAGCCGCCCACTCCTCCTTTTCCAGATCCCCTTCTCCACCTTGCCCCTTCTGTACTAAATTCCCTAGTACCTTCTTACTAGCATGGGGGATAGGCTCACATGGTCCCTGGGTACCTTGCCTACTATCTGACCACCCACCTCCCCCCCAGCTACTTTAAACTCAATTTTGTTGTTATATACCCCTGCAGCTTCTGTTTTAATACCCCCTTTCCCTCGCCACTTAGGTGCAGCCTATCCCCTGCATGTAGTTCCTTATTGTCCCAGGTCTGTCCCCATCCCCCCACCCACCTGTAACCTTTTGACCTACACCACTTCTCCAGTCAAATGTTGAATTCCTCAATCCTCTCCTTCCTCATTGTGCTTGCATAGGGTACTGGGTACTGGGAGCACCTCTGAGAAGGCAACTGTCTCCCCTACCTCCTCGCACAGCTTCCCCAATTCCCCGAACCTTTCCTTATAGCAGTCACATTAATCCTGCCAGTAGCAATGCGTGCTTTAAGTTTGTCAACTTTTTTATTTAAACTTTGAGCATTTCATAATATGCAGCTCAACTGAGTTTTCTTTAAGGTAGTAGTGGATGAGGTGCAGACAGGTTTGGGAAGTCTACTGTTTTCCCCCAGTTTGTTTTAGTTTAAACAGAATTTCAAAAAACATTGAAAAAAACCCTTAATTGGTGACTGGCCACATCGGTGTTTGGTTGGCGGGAGGAGGAGGAGACGTTTTTTGGCAGCAGTCGGTGCTGAACTGCAGGACTGGCTACATAGGCAGTCAGATGGCAGTCGGAAGTGTCTGTTTTTCTCCACGGTTGGCAGCTGAGGGACCGGCTTTGCTGTGAAGGTCGGTGGAGAGAAGAAGAGTGGGAGCTGTAATCACTGGGGCTGCTTTACTGTTTTGGCCTATCAGGACTTTGGGCTGCAAACCTATCAGGACCTTAGCTGCTTCTTTCAACCTATCGGGACCTAAGGTACCATCACAGCCTGACTTTAAAAAGCTGTGCTGGGCTGTGAGCACTTAAAGCCCTTAGTTGGTGACTGGCCGCAACGGTGGTGGGTTGGTGGGAGAAAGAGACGTTTTTGGCCTCAGTCGGCAGTGAGCTGCAGTACTGGCCACATCAGCAATCAGACAGCAGGAGGAAATGTCTGTTCTTATCCGTGGTTGGTGGTTGAGGGACCAGTGTTGCTGTGGAAGCCAGCTGTCACATGGTGCTGTAAGATCATTTGTATTTCTGGAACCTTCTTCTCTTTCTCCTGCTTCAAGTCTGCTGCAGCAGCACCTTCTGTATCTATCCTGTCTCTATTGACATTGCTTTATTTTCCCTTTCCCAGACAGGCCACCTGGGAAAGCTCTTTGTACTATCCCTGTGATTCTCTATGGTTTCAGGAAGAAAAATGTCTTCATGCCCCCCCCCCCGGTAGCTAATGTAGCTAATATATCTTCACTTGTGTCCCATTATTGCAACATTATGGCACTTTAACAGTGCCAGAATTTCTATGCCAGTGCATTCTGCAGTGAGATTTTGCCATATGGGCGTTTGCCCTGTTAGCCTCATTTAGAAACCTGCACACAGTATACTCAGTAAAGCATTGGTTTAAAGCTGCCAAGAAGTGAACCCCCCGCACTTTTGAGGTGAAACCCCTTTTCCTTTTTTTTTCCCTTGTGAGATGTCCAAAGAGACCTCCATGTGGAGGTATTTGTTAAACTGTTGAATTTGCCTCAGTAGAAGCTGTATTTTAAACCTAAACCGAAACAAACACAGTTTTCTGTTTGTTTTATTCAGGCCTAGGCATCCAAACATAACACTGAATGATATGAAGTTCTCTCTGTTAGTAACCCAGTGAAATGAATTCTAGAAAACATGGTTTTAATGTTTATGTTTTCTGCAGAATCTCCAGAAGTATTATAGTTGAATAAACATAAAGTAAGAATGATAATTGCCCTACAAAAGCAACACAATCTTTTAAGAGCTCTGTGTTTCCCTGTGCTGCAGCACATTTGTAAATATAAAAAAGAAACTTCTGTACCTAAATGTGCAGAATTCTACATAACTTTCAGCTTTTGGTTAAAAAGAATGTATGAAATTCCAATGTTAGTTTATTTGTTACTTAAGAATGGAAGGTCTTACCGAGGTATAAGCAGGGGGAATCTTCTAGAAGGGGTTTTCTCCTTGCAGGGATCATTATGAATGGATCCTTAGGAGTCAGCCGGCCCTCTCTTCTCCATACTTATACCTTGGGTCATTCAGGGGAGGAGTCTGCTACCAGGAACAGCATTACAATAAAGAAATAAAGCATATTTATTGATATTAAAAGCTATATTACATAGTCTTATGCTGAATTGAAGCTGTCCTGTGTTTAAAATATGAAAATAATGGTTAGTTTTAAAATTAAGGATTTTGGAAGTAAGTGGGCGGAGCTTCAATAAATCACCTGACCCCCACTGAGATAAAAGGAGCAGCTTTTATGCATCTCCTCAGATAGATAGTGAGTAGAGAGGTTGATAGTACACTGACCTGCTGTTATGCTCTAGCCATTTCTAGAGAAGTGTATATTGATATATCCTTTTTGTTTTGCTTCTGTTTATTTTTGTCATATTCAGTTTGCCTTTTGTTTATTTGCTTTGCTTATCATGCTGGCTTAAAATAAATTTGCCTCGCAATTGCTTGGTCCAACCTGATACCTTTTGACTCTGCGTCCATCCTTGACCACTTCCCTCCGACACTGGTGTCAGAAGTGGGATTGGCTTGGAGCTTGTCAGAGTAGGGTAGTGCTTTCTGCCCAGGTGGACGCTGAAGGTGGAAACCAGCAGCTGTGGAGCAGTTTGAGCTGCCCAGAGGTGTTCACACCCGCACCATGGCAGAGAAACTGGGAGAACTGCTCCTGACCGGCCCACCAGATGTGCAACAAAAAATGTTTACGGCAAAGACAGAAGCTAAGGAAGAAGAAGGGGTGACTGGAAGACCTCCTGAAGATGTGACTCCGGTAGAGGAACCCCCTGAAGATGTTCCACCTGATGACATTCGAGAATTGCTGCGGTGGCTCTGCATCAAACAGGTGGAAATGGATAAGAAACATGAATTAACCTTGAGAGCAATTCAGGCCATGGGATCCCGACCTTCTTCTATGACATCTGACCTCCTTAAAGACATCAAGCTGACGGAGTTGGGTGAGTCAGATGATATTGGATCTTATCTAACGATGTTCGAAAGGGTGGCGCAAGCATGTGGGTGGCCGAGAGAGCAATGGGTCATTCGCCTTGCACCCTATCTGACTGGTAAAGCACAGCTCACCTTCAGTCACATGGACAGTCTACAGGTCAACAACTATGATGCAGTACGACAGGAGATACTGCGCCGGTATGACATAAGCCCGGAGAGCTACAGGCAAAGGTTCCGAACTTTCAAATACCATGCATCAGACAACCCAAGGGAAGCATATGTAAGACTGAAAGAACTCTGTCATAAATGGTTACAGCCTGGACTTAAGAGACCTGACCAGATAATAGAGATGATTATTTTAGAACAGTTCATGAAGGTGTTGCCTGGGGATGTGCAAACCTGGGTAAAGGAGCACCGACCGGAGACATCAGAAAAAGCCATCTCCCTTGCTGAAGACTACATTGCAGCCCGGCCAAATCGACAACAGGAATTTGTTGGCACAGGTACTGGGACCACCAGCACGGTAAGATACAATACAAACTCTTCTACTGCTTCTAGAACTGTATCAGGGGTAATCAGTCCAGTACATCAAGAAAGCCATGCAATCCTGATATAATTTGTAGAGAATGTCAGGGCAAAGGACACATTGCATGTTTCTGCCCTAAAAGAGACCTGTTCCCACACAACTGTCTTTAGCTAACTGGGGTCAGTTCTTCTCCAGTAACTATTGGTCAGAAGTAGTGGATGGCCTAATTGACTCTGGAAGCAAACAGACCCTAGTTAGAACTGATGTGCTGGGCAAAGTAACCACCAATGGGTCCAAAGCTGGTGTAACATGTGTGCATGGTGACACTCATTATTACCCTCTGTCCAACATCAAAATGACTGTCAAGGGGATTGAACGACAGATGAATGTGAGTGTGGTCCCATGTTTTCCCGTGCCTGTAGTGATTGGACACAATCATCCAGACTTTAAGACATTTGTCACACATTTATATGATTTCAGTGCCATAACCACTAGAGCACAAAGCAAGCAAGAAGAACAATGGTCACAACTGTTCCCCTTTGACTCAGAACTCTATCGGTTACCAGGAAAAGATTGGAAGTCTAAGAGAGAGAGAGAGAGAGAGAGAGAGAAGATTAGAAAAAACTCAGTGGACTTTGGGTCAAAAGGACTTGCATAAGGACTTACTGCTTGATTAAAAGGAAATATGTTTGGGGTACAACAAAAATCTGATACCACATTATATGATTTATTTAAACAGGCGGGGAAGAATACTGAACAGGGGCCTCAGTTTAAAATGCATAAGGGCGTGTTGTATAGGGTATGTACTAATCCCAATACAGGAGAATCTATAGAACTGCTAGTAGTTCCTAAGGACTACAGACAGAAATTGTTGCACCTGGCACATGATATTCCTTTGGCTGGCCACATGGGCAGAGACCGGACTCTCAGTCGTCTCTTATTGTGCTTTTACTGGCCAGGAATACATGAACAGGTGGCAACTTATTGCCAAAGCTGCCCAGAGTGCCAAAAGGTGGCAATATTGAAAAAAAAAGAGAAGGTCCCTTTACATCCCCTACTGATGATCCCCATACCGTTCAAAAGGATAGCCATGGATATAGTGGGACCCTTACAGAAAAGTTCTAAGGGTAATAGATTTATCTTGGTGATCTGTGATTACTTTACTAAGTATCCAGAGGCTATACCTTTAAGAACAGTAACTGCTGAGAAAGTAGCAAATGAATTGATTAAACTGTTCAGTAGAGTTGGAATCCCTGATGAAATTCTAACTGACTGGGGTACAAACTTTTGTTCCACTCTATTGAAAAAGTTGTATGCATCTCTTAACGTGGAAGCCCTTTGCACATCTCCTTACCATCCGCAAACAGATGGATTGGTTGAGAGATTTAATCAAACCATAAAGAAGATGCTGCAGAAATTTGTGCAGGATGAAGGGAAACGATGGGACGAGTATCTGCCCTACCTCATGTTCGCATACAGGGAGGTTCCCCAAGCATCAACTGGGTTCTCCCCCTTTGAATTACTATACGGGAGAAACCCCAGGGGCCTCCTGGATGTTATCAAAGAGGAATGGGATGACCATCAGTGGGAAACAGCTCAAAGCACATTGGAGTATATGACCCAGTTAAGAACAAAACTCACCAACTATAGTAAAATAGCTCATCAGACAAACAGTGATAAACAAAATGTACAGAAAGAGTACTATGACAAAGGGGTAGGCTTGAAGGTTTTTCAACCTGGTGATAAAGTTCTATTGCTGTTATCCAGTTCTGATCAAAAGCTGCTTATGAAATGGCAGGGTCCATATACAGTCCTCAGGCAGACTAGCCCTGTTAATTATGAGATCGAGCTACCTGATAGAAGGAAAACCAAAAGCATTTATCATGCAAATCCGTTAAAAAGATGGTATCAGAGGACCAATCCTGGACTGTATATCTGCCCTGACCAGAAGGAAAATGACATGGAAATGGCATATAGTAGGTTGGAGAAACATGGGGAATTGAGGGACTTAGTGATTAACTCAACACTATCTGCACAGCGACAGCAGGAACTAGACATGGTTCTTTTGCAGTTTCAAAATACATTTACCTCTACCCCTGGGAAGGCAGAGGGTGTACAACACCAAATTGTGGTTACTCAGGAGACCCCAATGAGACAGAAACCCTATAGAATACCTGAAAACCTTCGTGGTGAAGTTATTCAAGAAGTGAAAAGAATGCAAACACTGGGAGTGATAGAACCATCCAGAAGTGACTGGCCTTTCCTATGGCTATTGTTAGGAAAAAGGAAGGGGGTATTAGAATCTGCCTAGACTTTAGGAAGTTAAACACTATATCCAAGTTTGATGCCTATCCTATGCCTAGGATAGATGACATAATTGACAGACTTGGGAATGCTAAATACGTAACTACATTCGACTTGACTAAAGGCTATTGGCAGATTCCTCTGGATGCTGGATCAAAAGAAAAAACAGCTTTTATAACCCCTGTTGGCTTGTTCCATTTTAATACAATGCCTTTTGGACTGCATGGTGCCCCCGCTATGTTCCAGCGATACATGGCCCATATATTACAACCACATATGGCATATTGTGCCGCTTATCTTGATGACGTGGTGGTCTTTAGTAAAACATGGAAAGAGCACCTGCAGCACCTTGAGGCTGTATTACAAGCCATCACTTAGGCTCATTTAACGATCAGCCCAACAAAGTGTGCCATAGGGATGAGTGAAACTAAATATCTTGGCTTTTATATTGGCAATGGTTACATCAAGCCTGATGTAGGTAAAGTAGATGCCATTGCTAGGAGTTCCTGTCCAGAGACCAAAAAACATGTGAGATCCTTTTTGGGGTTAGCTGGGTATTACCGGCGTTTCATTCCAAACTTCGCCACACTAGCTACGCCGCTAACAGATCTCACTAAAAAGAGTCATCCCACAAAAGTAAAATGGACCCCACTCTGTGAAGAAGCATTCTGTAACATAAAAGCACAATTACGTGGTTCTCCTGTGCTAAGAAGCCCAGACTTTTCTATGCCTTTTATGGTTCAGACAGATGCATCAGAAACAGGTATTGGGGCTGTTTTGTCACAAATGTTTGAGGGGGAGGAGCACCCTGTTATATACATGAGTCGTAAACTCCATGAGAGAGAGACACGTTACTCGACCATAGAGAAAGAGTGCCTAGCCATCAAATGGGCTGTTGAGGCACTAAGATTTTATCTATGGGGTGCTCAATTTGAGGTCATCACTGATCACAATCCACTTTGCTGGTTACATGTGATGAAAGATATAATTCCGCGCATCATGCGCTGGTATCTGTCGCTACAACCATATACCTTTACTGTTAAACATAGGGCAGGAACCCTCAATAAGAATGTTGATTTCTTGTCCCGTTATGGGGCTGATGTGCAGTCAGACCAGTCAGACCTCGGGGTAAGTAAAAATAAGTAGATTCAGAGATAAGGTTATGTCTCTGAGTCTTGTTTGTTTGCTTATTTAAGAGGGACCCGAGGTGGAGCTTTGGGGGTGGGTGGTCTGAAGCTCCATCTCTCCTCGGAGAGATCTGATACTGTGTCTGTGTGTATTTTGCCTTGGTAGTTACGGAAACCCATAGACTTCTTCCCCTGGTTTCCGCTTGAGTGGGGAGGAGACTGTCACAGGGTGCTGTAAGATCATTTGTATTTCTGGAACCTTCTTCTCTTTCTCCTGCTTCAAGTCTGCTGCAGCAGCACCTTCTGTATCTATCCTGTTGCTATTGACATTGCTTTATTTCCCCTTTCCCAGACAGGCCACCTGGGAAAGCTCTTTGTACTATCCCTGTGATTCTCTATGGTTTCATGAAGAAAAATGTCTTCATGCGCCCCCCCCCGGTAGCTAATGTAGCTAATATATCTTCACTTGTGTCCCATTATTGCAACCTTAATGGCACTTTAACAGTGCTAGAATTTCTATGCACAGTGCATTCTGCAGTGAGATTTTGCCGTATGGGCGTTTGCCCTGTTAGCCTCATTTAGAAACCCGCACACAGTATACTCAGTAAAGCAGTGGTTTAAAGCTGCCAAGAAGTGAACCCCCCCCCCCCGCACTTGTGAGGTGAAACCCCTTTTCCTTTTTTTTTCCCTTGTGAGATGTCCAAAGAGACCTCCATGTGGAGGTATTTGTTAAACTGTTGAATTTGCCTCGGTAGAAGCTGTATTTTAAACCTAAACCGAAACAAACGCAGTTTTCTGTTTGTTTTATTCAGGCCTAGGCATCCAAACATAACACTGAATGATATGAAGTTCTCTCTGTTAGTAACCCAGTGAAATGAATTCTAGAAAACATGGTTTTAATGTTTATGTTTTCTGCAGAATCTCCAGAAGTATTATAGTTGAATAAACATAAAGTAAGAATGATAATTGCCCTACAAAAGCAACACAATGCTTTTAAGAGCTCTGTGTTTCCCTGTGCTGCAGCACTTTTGTAAATATAAAAAAAGAAACTTCTGTACCTAAATGTGCAGAATTCTACATAACTTTCAGCTTTTGGTTAAAAGAATGTATGAAATTCCTATGTTAGTTTATTTGTTACCTAAGAATAGAAGGTCTTACCGAGGTATAAGCAGGGGGAATCTTCTAGAAGGGGTCTTCTCCTTGCAGGGATTATTATGAATGGATCCTTAGGAGTCAGCCAGCCCTCTCTTCTCCATACTTATACCTTGGGTCATTCAGGGGAGGAGTCTGCTACCAGGAACAGCATTACAATAAAGAAATAAAGCATATTTATTGATATTAAAAGCTATATTACATAGTCTTATGCTGAATTGAAGCTGTCCTGTGTTTAAAATATGAAAATAATGGTTAGTTTTAAAATTAAGGATTTTGGAAGTAAGTGGGCAGAGCTTCAAGTAAATCACCTGACCCCCACTGAGATAAAAGGAGCAGCTTTTATGCATCTCCTCAGATAGATAGTGAGTGGAGAGGTTGGTAGTACACTGACCTGCCGTTATGCTCTAGCTATTTCTAGAGAAGTGTATATTGATATATTCTTTTTTGTTTTGCTTCTGTTTATTTTTTGTCGTATTCAGTTCGCCTTTTATTTGCTTTGCTTACCATGCTGGCTTAAATAAATTTGCCTCGCAATTGCTTGGTCCAACCTGATACCTTTTGACTCTGCGTCCATCCTTGACCACTTCCCTACGACACCGCGGAAAGAAGGAGAGTGGGAGCTGTAATCACTGGGGCTGCTGTTTCTTCCCACCAACCCTCACTGACCCAGGCCTCTATTAAATGCTGGAGTGAGGAGGAGCAAGAAAATTGGAGGAGGAGTCAGCAGAAGGAGTGAGGTTTGACCAAGGGACTTAGAGGTCGGTTGGAGGAAGGGGATCCACAAGTTGAAAGACACTGGGGACTGTTTGACCACTTCTGCATGATTTATTGAAACTCAGAACCAGTCACAGGATATTTTTCACAAAAGAACTGTAATTGCGGGATTGACCTGGTCTCTGCAGGGGAAGCTAAACAAAGAACCGGACTAATGTGACTCAAGTGGTAATTATGGACTATTGTTTTTTTAAATTTCTCAAGAGGAAATTATGGATTAATGTGACTCAAGTGGTAATTATGGACTAGAGTTTTTAAAATTTCTCAAGAGGAAATTATGGTCTAGTGTTTTTTTGAAATTCTAGGAAGAGCTGTAAAAGGGCCTAGGGTACAGCTGTAGGTGGTTAGGAACACCAGCGAGGTGAGGTGAATGGGTAGAGGGAGCTCACATTGTTTGAAACACTATTTTTCTGCCTAGCTTGGGGTCTTGGTAAATCTGTTGTGGGCCAGAGCTGCCTCCAAACACTGGTCTGTTCAGGTTAGGAAACTTTCACTATCCATAACCTGGTGACATAGGTGGCCTAGCTATTGAAAGGTGAAACAACTGGGTGGGGGCAACCCTGGGGGTGGCCTTTTTAGTAGGATGGTGGGTACAGTGGATGTGGGGCAGCAATGGTTCTAAATTGGGCTTGGAGGATGGGAGGTTGCATGGTGTGTTATCAACCCACACAGCTGAAGGAGGAAATAGGGTGGCTGCGGTGGGCACTGTGCAGAGGGGGAGGGTGGGCAGTGGCAGTATCAGTCAGAGATGGTGAAGGAGGGGGAAGGGGAAAGCACCAGGGGTTCGGAAATATGGCCTATGAGTACAGGGGCTCAGAGGAAGGAGGATGTGAGGGGGTCAAGTAGATGCAACAGAGTGCTGGAGGATGATAACAGCAAATGCAGGGGTGAGATGAGGAATCTTGAGTCAGGTGGCAAGGAGGCAGCTAGGAACAAGGAGGTGTGAAGGGTTGTTTGACCAGGTAAAAGTAAGCAGATGCCTGAAATTCGGGGACAGACTTCAAATAAGGCCTCTACCAGCAACAGAAAGGGAAGTTTGGGAATAGAGCATGAAAACAGATTTGCCCCCCCCTCGATCTACTAGTAGAGGAAAGGAGTGACTGCGTGGAGCCAGCAGAGAGGGAAGCAGGGGTAGAGAAGTTGGGAGACACAGGAAATGATCTCTTGAGAGCAGGATCACTAGGCGGAAAAGGAATTGACCCATTGGGGACACACCAGGGTTAAGTACTAGAGGAGCCGGGACCCAGGGAAGGAGGCAGCAGGGTGATCTTGGTGGGAGAGGCAAAGGAAACAGGTGCCATCAGCCCAGCAGAGACAGATAAGGGGTGATGGATGGGGTGGGCACAGGAAGTAGCCAGGTAGGTAGGAGCAGCAGGGAGGTGTTTCTGCATAAGAATACACATGGATTAGTGGGTGTGGGAGGCCTGGCATTTGAGAGGGGTGAGGTTATTTTGCAGGGGGAAACTGTGGGCACAGAGGGCCCTGGCAGCAGTGAAACGAGTGTGGTTTTGGCAGACAGTGAGGGGGGAAACAGAGTAGAGGGCCAGGGACAAGGTAGGGCGCTGGAGGGAGGGAGGCAGACTCCAACAGCCAGAGATCAGAAGAGGAAAGATGGTCACAGGAAAACAGGGTGGCTATCTGGCGGTAAGGAAAAGTCAGGCAAAAAAGAGGTGGCAGAAGGGGGTCAGGATGAAGAGGACAGAGAGCAAAGGAATGCACCTGCAGAGGGTGGAGGGTGCATGAAAAGACACGGTGAGATAGACGAGACACCATCGAGGACAGAAAATGCAGAGGCTTTTATGGTGTATGGAGATTCAGTCATTAAGGGGATCCATTGGCAAAGGAGGAAAGTAGCCTTTCAGGGGAGGTCAGTTTTTTGTGATCCAGGCATGGAGGCTAGAAGGCGCTCCCCAGGATAAGGGACTGCATCAATTTGGTGGGGGGGGGTGCACCTAATTTTGCACCTGGGTACAAATGACTTAGCAGGGAAAGAGGTGAAGGTGGTTTAAAGGAGGTTCAGGGGTCTGACAGAGGGATGCAGAGGACTGATCTGTTCCCTTGCCTTCTTGGAAGTCCTGCCAGTGCATTGTACTAGCACGGGCAGGCAACACAAAGTAAAAGAATTTAACCTCTGGCTAAGGCAGTGGTGCAGGGAGGAGGGCTTCACATGTCTGGAAGATTGGGGGGGATACATGGGTGGATGAACACCCATACACAAGGGACAGGTTACACATACATAATGCAGAGGCCAGTCTATTAAGAGCAAAGCTGCAGGGGCATATTGATGAGAGGTTGGGGATAGACATAAATTTAAACTAACAAGGGGCGAGTGTGGCACTAGGGGAAAAGGAGATTCTCGAAATAGCAAAGTAAACCCAGCCTACACTCTCCTGAGTTGAGAAACAATAGACGGCAGGAGGGAAAGGGACCATAGGGTCAGGGTGGGGTGGAAAGGGATACTAGCAAATGGCAAGATCCTAGGTAATAAGATGGCGGACTTAGAGGCAGTGGTGGGAGCTGAAGACCTGGACTTAATAGCTATAACAGAAACGTGGTGGACAGAGTGTCATAGCTGGGAGGAGGAGCTACAAGAGTACAGTCTTTTTAGGAGAGATAGGCAGGGGGGAAAAGGGAGGGGGTGGCCCTGTACATGAGAGACAGGATAGTGGGAGAGGAGGGTAAGGAGGAAAGGGGATCTGCTGAGATCCTTTGGGTTACTGTGGGCAGAAAGGGGAGTGGAGCAATAAGGGTAGGGGTGGAGTACAGGCCATCTCACCAGAGTGAGGAAGTGGATATGGAGATGGCCAGGGCCATACAGGAGAAAGCCAAAAAGGGGGAGATCCTAGTAGTTGGGGATCTAAACCTGCCTGATGTGGATTGGCAAACCCCATTGGCCACATGAAAAAGAAGCAGGGACTTGCTAGAAACCATGTAGGGCGCACTCCTAAATCAGCTGGTCACAGAACCTACTGGGGGGGGGCAACACTCGATGCTGTATTGATCAACGAGGACAGCACTGAAGAGGTAGAGGTAGGGGGTAGGAGAAAACTTGGGAGACAGTGACCATTGAATGGTCAGGTTTTCCATCTGGGCAGGGCCAAAACTGGGTAGGCCATCCACTAAGGTACTTAACTTCAGGAGAGCAAACTTTGGGAGGATAAGGAGCATCCTGAGGAGGGAAATGGAAGAGATCCACCACCTGGAGGAGGTAGAGCAGCTGTGGGGGGGGGGTAATAAAGGGAGGAATCCTAAAAGCCACAGACCAATGCAACCGGAAAACTAGCAAATGCAAAAGGGGAAGAAAGCCTCTGTGGTTTACAGCAGGAGTTAGGGAGGTAATCAGGGAGAAAAAAAAGGTGTTCAAGGCCTACAAAATGTCACAGGGGGTGAAGGAAAGGGCGATCTATAAAGAAAAGCTTAGGGAAGTGGGTAAAACAATCAGGAAGGCCAAAGTAAGCACAGAGGAGAAAATAGCTAAGGAGGTGAAAATGGGAAACAAAAAATTCTTTAGGTATGTCAGCGACAAGAGGAAAAGTAGGCAAGGGATCCCAAGACTTAGAGGGGTTGGGGGGTAATATAGTTGAAGGGGATGAGGAAAAGATGACCAAACTCAGTGAATACTTTGCATCAGTATTCACGGCAGAAAAGGGTGGTGGTGGGGCCATTAGTCAGGAGAAGGGATACCAGGGGCAAAGAGGCAGACACGAGACACTTCACAGAGGTGAAAGTGATGGAGGAACTGAGAAAATTAAAAACTGATAAGGCTATGGGGCCAGATCAGGTAAACCCAAGAGTTCTCAGGGAGATGAAGGAGCTGACAGAACCTCTTGCCAAGCTGTTTAATCTATACTTCGAAACAGGGAGGGTCCCAGGGGACTGGAAAAGGGTGGAGGTGGTGCCGCTTTACAAGGTGTGGAGGAAAGTGGACCCTGGAAACTACTGCCCAATCAGCCTCACCTCCATGGTAGGCAAGCTGATGGAAACCCTCATTAAGGAGAGACTGGTAAGACACCTAGATGAGGAAGGGTTAAGTGACAACAACCAACGTGGGTTCACGGGGGTAAGTCTTGTCAGAGCAACCTGGTAGAATTCTTTGAGGGTATTACGGAGGTGTATAATCAAGGGGGGGGCGGTGGATGTGACCGACCTGGTGCCATGGCTTGGAGGGACAGGAAGCGAATCCTCAGGATTGCAGAAGCAGCATCACAGGAGAGGGAACTAGATATCTTAGTCCACCTTGGAACAAATGACCTAGCTAGGCATGGGATCAGTGCAGTGCAGAACGAATTTGTGGAGTTGGGGAGGGACCTCAGATGGGTAGCAAGCATGGTAACCTTCTCAGAGGTGCTACCAGTCCATGGCATGAGTGAAGCTAGGGTACTGCACACCATGCAGTTTAATGAATGGTTGCAAAACTGGTGCAGAGCACAGGGCTTTGGCTTCATTGGGAACTGGGGGTCCACCTGGAGAGATAAAGGTCTATATTGGCATGATGGTCTGCATCTGTCCACGAAGGGAACCAAGCTCCTAGGTGACAGGTTTAAATGCTTCCTTGGCAAGCTTTTAAACTAGCCAAGGGGGGAGGCGCTGATAAAAGGCAGGAAATGTCAAGTCTCCCCCCACAAAACATGGCAGGTAGTAAGGTAAACACTGAGGTACAGAGCTCAACACAGGGCAGGACAGGGATAAATGGAAAAATAGACAAGGGCAATAAGAGCAGGGATGGAGGAAAAAAGGATAAAGCCAACATTAAATGGAGGGCAATGAGTACCAATGCCCGTAGTCTGGGAAACAAGCTTCCTGAGCTAGTAGCCCTGATAGAAGATGAACAATTTGATATTGTGACAGTCACAGAAACATGGTACACCGAGAACCATGACTGGGATGTCAACATACCAGGGTACACAATCTACAGAAGGGACAGGGAAGGTAAAAGAGGAGGTGGAGTAGCTCTATACATAAGGGAAGGGATCAAAGCTACAGAACTAAAAAGTAAAGGGGGAGGACAAGAGGCACTCTGGGTCACCTTGGAGACAGGGAATGGCATCACAATCCGCACAGGGGTTGTATACAGACCCCCGTCTCAAGGGGAGGAAATAGACAACAAAATGATAGAGGATATTCTCAAAATGGCTGAAAAAGGGGAGATACTGTTGATGGAGGACCTGAATATGCCAGATGTTAACTGGATAACATGTACTGCAGCCACATCCAAGAGCAGGGTCATTCTCGATGCCCTGAAGGGGGCAGGCCTTAGACAGCTAGTGTTGGAACCCACTCGGGAGGGAGCAATACTAGACCTGGTACTCTCAAATGGAGAGAGGATCACAAATTTAGAAGTCAGTAGACATCTGGGGAACAAGTGACCACTGCACAGTGTGGCCTACAATGAGCACAACCATGGAGATTAGCCACACAAAACAAGCATACTGGACTTTAGAAGGGCTGACTTTGGCAAAATGGGTGAATACCTGAAGAATGCACTAGCAAATGACCAAAAGGAGGGTGGAAGAACAATGGAGAAAAATCAAAACTGCCATCATAGAGGCAACAAGCCTTTGTGTGAAACAAATAAAGAAAACAAAGCGGAGTAAAAAACCACTATGGTTCTCAAAAGAGGTGGCAGGGAAGGTTAAGGAGAAAAAGGCTGCATTCAAAAAGTATAAGGAATCTCAGAAGGAGCACGACAGGGAACTGTATCAATTAAAGCAGAAAGAAGTGGGGAAGGCAGTCAGAATAGCGAAGGCCCAAACCGAGGAAAAAATAGCCAACTCGGTTAAGAAGGGGGATAAAACCTTTTCTAGGTACATTAGGGAGCATAGAAAGGTTAAGGAAGGGATAGTGAAGATTAATAAAGGAGAGAGGAGGTGGGCAGAGGGAGACAGTGAAAAGGCAGAGATACTGAATGAATACTTTTGCTCAGTATTCACAAAAGAAGATGAGGAGGAGTTACCTAAACCAGACAATAGAAGCACTCTGGGTAGGGGGGTTGACACCAGTCCATTCACAGAAGAAAGAGTCCTGAAAGAACTCCTAAAACTCAAGGTGGACAAAGCAATGGGGCCTGATGGGATTCACCCCAGAATCCTAAAAGAACTAAGGGAGGACCTAGTGACACCACTGACCATGCTTTTTAACAAATCATGGCAGGATGGAGAGGTACCTGAGGACTGGAGGAGGGCAGATGTGATTCCCCTCCACAAAAGTGGGAGCAAGGCAGAAGCAGGAAACTACAGACCCGTAAGTTTGACCTCAGTGGTAGGGAAAATGATGGAATCACTTGAAAGAAAGAATTGTTGAGTACCTAGAGGCCAGCGGGGCACAGGACCCAAAGCAGCATGGATTTACAGCAGGAAGGTCATGTCAGATGAATCTAATTGATTTCTTTGACTGGGTGACCAAAGTAATAGACCAGGGAGGGGCTGTGGATATGGTCTACCTAGATTTTAGTAAGCATTTGACACAGTCCCACAAAAGATTAATAATCAAGTTAGCCAGCCTGGGAGTGGGTCCTGGGGTGGTAGCCTGGGTAGAAAACTGGCTGCACACGGACACAGAAGGTAATAGTGAATGGAACACATTCGAAGAAAGGGGTTACTAGTGGAGTACCTCAGGGCTCAGTACTGGGTCCAGTCCTCTTTAACATCTTCATAGGTGACATTGCAGAGGGTCTGAGGAAGGTATGCCTCTTTGAGGATGACACAAAGATCTGTAGCAGAGTTGATACACAAGAGGGGGTAGAAAAAATGAGAAGGGACTTGGCAAGATTGGAGGAATTGTCAGACATATGGCAACTTAGATTCAATGCAAAGAAGTGCAAAGTAATGCACCTGGGAAACAAAAACCCAGGAGAAGAGTACACAATAGCAGGGAGGTACTAACAACAACAAAAATGGAAAGGACCTGGGGTAGTCATATCAGATGACCTAAAGGTGGGTAAGCAATGTGAAAAGTCGGTAAGGAGAGCCAGGGGGATACTGGGATGCATAGGAAGGGGCATCACAAGTAGAAAAAGGGAAGTGGTTATCCCTCTATTCAGACAGTTGAGAGACCCTATCTGGAGTACTGTGTGCAGTTTTGGAGACCTCATCTACGCAAGGACATAGACAGGATGGAAGCAGTCCAGAGGAGGGCAACTAAAATGGTGCAGGGTCTGCAGCAGAAACCATATGAAGAGAGACTGAGAGAGCTTAATATGTATACTCTTGATGAAAGGAGGGATGGGGGGACATGATAGAAACATTCAAGTACCTCAAGGGAATCAACAAAGTCCAGGAGGGTTGCATCTTTCAGAAAAAGAGATGTGTAAGAACAAGGGGGCACAATTTAAAGATACAGGGGGGACGGCTCAGGGGTAATGTGAGGAATTTTTTTTCACAGAGAGAGTGGTGGATACATGGAACAGCCTTCCTGAGGAGGTCGTTGGGTCTAAAACAGTGGGGGAATTCAAACATGCATGGGACAGACACAAGGCAATTATAGTGGGCGGTTGCAGGAAGTAGGCTGTTGGTTAACTAGAATCAGCAGCTTATCCAGTAGGTAGGGAAATGGGCAGACTGGGTGGGCCAAGTGGTCCTTATCTGCCGTCAAAGTCTATGTTTCTATGTTACCTGGATTTCAGGAAGGCGTTCGATTCCATCCCCCACAGAAGGTGGGCAAACAAGTTAGCCAGCTTGGGAGTGGGGGCAAAGCTTAAAACGTGGGTGGAAGATTGGCTGGGAGGGAGAACTCTCCCTTCTTATTTGGCTGTTGCTACCTTCCTGGCAACTACTGTAACCAATAATTCTAGTATCACCTGATTTTGTTTTATCTCCTAGCCGCTATACCTACTCTTATTCTAGACCCCACTTTTTTTTATAAGTTTCTCACTTCCCTTCTTCTGTTACTCCCTGCCTCCCCTCTACTGTGTTAGGTCTGGCTGTTACAGCCCTTTCCTGTTCCTTACAGGAAGTAGTCAAAGCAGAGTAGGTGAGTCCCTACAAAAGTAGACAAGCCCAGGGTGGGTGGGTGTGCCCTTCCCTACGATTCAAAAGAAATGAAGAATTAAAACAATCAGCTATCCTGTACAGAAATCAGGCAAACTGTAATCCCAAGTTTTTGCTTTCTCTGTGACCTTGCTGATCAGAGCAGTAGATTGTAGCTCCTAGCGTTTTCCTCTCACAATTCCTTCCACCAGCAGCTGCAAGATAAAAGTTAAATTGTTTTAATCCCAACCCCTGTGAAGAAAAACACAAGCAGTGTGGTGCTACTGAAATCAAGTTAACACAAAGGCAGTAATTTAATAGCAAATCCCCTGAAATGGGAGTCTTAACTACTTACTGCAAACTGAAGGTCCAGCCACACCCAGTTAGAAGCTACTGCAAACTTCTAGAAATGAAGCACAAACACAGAGGCCTCTAGTCACCCCAGGCAGCCTCCCCAGAAGTTTAGCACCCAGTCTGTTTAGATGTAACCCATTTTTTTAAACTAGTTCACGTTTATTGGCGAAGTCATCTCAATTATTAATGAAGATGATGTCCTTGTCCTGACATCAGTTAGATAATCTAATGTTTATTCTTTGAATGGTTTTGTTTTTTTCTGTATGAGCCCTGGGTATAGGCAGAATCCCTGAAATGGTGACTTTAAGTCCCCTAGACTTAAACATTGCTTCAAGATCAAGTAGGTCATGATAGATATCCTCGTCGTTTCTACCCACGTCATTCATTCCTACATGTAAAATGACTGAGGCATTATTACCCAGTTTAAGCCTATCTATATTTTGGAAAACATCTGCTATCTTTGCACCAGGCACACAAGTGACAATGTTATTTAATTTATCCTTTCTGCACAGATAATCATTAGTATATTTGACAATAGAATCCCCTATTACAATGTCAAATTGCTGTCAATGTTTGGGTAGTTATTCTGGAGGTTGCCCTGAATTAGTGCATTCCATATCTTGTGGTGAAATCTCACCTAGGAAAGAGAACATATTTGTGGTATCAATAGGTTTGTTCTTCATGATTATTTTACATGTCTTAGGGTCCCATGTTGTGACCTTACTCCAATCCATATTATTCATCTCATAGTTCTTTTTTGCTATTTGAGAAACAGGAGGAATTTGAGTTATCAGATTCATTTTCTAAAGGTCTTTTTCTCCTATCCTGTGTTACAATATTAGACAAGGTTATGTCAGTTGAGATACTGTTGACAAATATTTCAATTTTATTAATCTCAAATGCTTGACATAGTTCAGGTCTGAGACTCTCAATGTCCTTTACAGTCTCACATAGTTTGCAGCATTTTGCTGCAAACCGAGATGTACCCATAACAGTGGATAGCATGCTACACTTGCTGTATTTCTACAGTAGACCCTGTTTAAGAAACAGATCCAGCATTTCATTTACCTTGTCCATTGCTGTGTGATGTATTGAAACACTTACTTAAGAGTGAAGAAAGTTTTCCCTAGGAAACCAAGAGGGGTGGCCTGCTACCTCTGCTTTCTCGGCTGCCTCTGCCCTGCGCTCGCCTCCGCTCGCTGAGGTGAGTGTTCTTATAACACCAGACTGGAAGTGACATCACCGGTCACTTCCAGAGGTTCGTGCAACTCAAGAATTACAAATTTGCAGGCTGCAAGGTAATCTGCTTTTAAAACACCAGATTAAACTTGCCTGTGTGCACAAATGGGCACGCCACACTGAAGCACGGCCCCAGCAGCTTTAAAAACCCAATCCCTCATATCAGGAGGCCAGGGTTAGAGATCCAATTAATAAGAGCCAGAGTTTTTCTCTGCCTATATTCAGCAGGATACAGCTCCCAAAAAGTATTACAACACCCCCTCCAACACCACAGGATGTTGATTATATTCTTTGACTTGGTAACTGGGGCAACAGATATGGGATGAGGGACAAGCAGTAGATTTACTCTTTAATTTCAGCCAGGCATTTGACTTAGTGCCTCACAGAAGGCTGCTGAAGCAGCTACAGAATCTAGGTGGAGTGAAGGACATAGTTAGATGGGTGGAAAGTTGGGGGGGAGACAGCAGAAGGCAGTGGTAAACAAAGTCAAATCTGGGAGAGGGGTGGTCACAAGTTGGGTGCCCCAGGGTTCAGTCATGCATGCAGTACTTTTTAATATGTTCATCAGCGACATACCACAGGAGAAGGTATTCAGGGAAAGATGTGTCTCTTCACAAATGACAACAAGCTCTGTGGTAGAGGAGACAGTGAATAGGGTATAAGAGAGTTGCGAAGGGACCTGCAAAGATTGGAGTGGTAGTCCAAAGTTTGGCAGTTGCAGTTCAATGCCAAATAGTGCAAGGTAATGCTGGAGTGTACCGGAAGGGATTTGATAGCAGGGGAAAGGAGGTATTGCCACCTCTGTATAGATCACTGGTAAGGCTGTGCCTGGAGTACTGTGCCCAGTTCTGAAGCTCTCACTTGAGGAGACTGGGACAGGATTGAAACAGTGCAGTGTAGAGTAGAGTAGAGTAGCAAGAAACAGCTTAGGGCACTGAACGTGCACCTGGTGGAAGTCTGAGAGAAGATGGCTGATATGATAGAGATCTTCAAGTCCCTGAAAGGAATGAACTTGTTACAGTAAACTGCTAAGAATTATTCAACAGGAGTAGCAAATCTAGAACATAAATGGAGCGGTCGAGAGAGAAATCCAGGCAGGATGTGAGGATGTTTTTTACTTCTGAGACAGTGACTGAGCCATGGAATATCTTTGTGGCTGAGGTGGTAGGTGCCAATACCATGAATGGCTTTAAAAATGGTTTGGACAGAGCTATGGGTTTCATAGTCACCCGAGGGGGGAGGAGTGTTAGGAGCAGGGCAGGGAACATGCTGGGAGGGGAGGGAAGCAAGAGTAAAACCCCATATAAACACTATGTCCTGGGGTTGGAAATTGTCTTTTTCTGCTGTGTCTGTGTTTTGCTATAAATATTTTCAGTCTTACATAGATACATAGACAGTGTCGGCAGATAAGGGCCTATGGCTCACCCAGTCTGCCCACCTGGTCTGCAATTAGTCCACATTATTAAGTTACTGCTTTGGTAATTTTAACCCACTGCCAAGCACTGTAATTGCATCACACAAATTGCAAAAATCGTCACTTCATGCTTAATGATCCTTAAATCTTCCTCTGCTTGAATGCCTCAGAAGATAGTAATCTGGCAAAAGTGGAGTGCAGCTACAATAGCCAGTCTAACCACATTCCGGTATAATTATTATTATTCATGCCCAGGATTGTTTGTTTTTTTCATTCATAAAACTGTTTTGGCTAATAAATTTTTTTTTAATCTCACGTTTTGCCTTCAAGGACCCTCTGCTCTGTGCTCATGCCCACTTCCAAGCCCTGACAACCACTCACCTATTGGGATCTAAGGTACATGCATGGCAGGCCTGAGTATGTCAGCAGCTATGGTCCACATGGCATAGGGGTTCTTTTTTTTTCCCTATGTTGCCCTTTGACCCAGCTGCAATGTGTACAGGCTTCTGTAGCCCTCAAGTGCATGCCATGGGCCCTTAATGGGTGAGGAGGCTTCTTGGCCCTCCATTGGTTGTCACTGGTGTGGCAGAACATGCCAACTTTTTCTTCCCCGGGCTAGGAAAGGCAGCTAGAGACAGTGCTCTTCCCACCGCCCAGATCTGCTCCCAGACTCAGATTGACAGCACAGCAATGTTATGTGCCGCTGGACCATTAGACTGCCATCACACATGTATTTTTTTTTTTCATTGATATTGAATCTGTCTCTTTCTCCGATTGCCATAGTTTCTTATGAATAGTGCTAGATCAATAGGACTGCAAAGCTCTTCCACAAAAAAGCAGTTTTGGTTATAGGGAGGGAGCACTTATGTGAGAGACTTGGATTTGGGAATGGACTTGTCCTTAAAACCACTGGGAGGCTTAACGTACAACACTTACCCTTGGATATAAGAAAGAAGGCAAACAATGCCTACAAAATTAAACTTTACTCTTGCGATCATATTAGCATCTGGTTTCCCTGTAGCCAGAGTACTGGAAGTGTGGCATGGCAGCTTTAAAGTCGAGGAGGTGGGATTTGAGTATACATTAAATCATCCCCCCCAAAAATGCTGAGCTAATCAGAAGCAATATAGCAGCTTCCTTCAGTCACAGGGTTCAACACAACAGTGGAGATGGGCTGTGGATCCTCTAGAAAGCAAATGTAGGGAGATGAGATGAGATGAATTCATTTGAAAGGCAGGGCCTGCTGCTAATACTGCAAGTTTTTGTTAGTCAAATAAAAGGTATTACCACCTATTTTTTTCGGTTTGCACCTATTCTATGTTTGAAGCAACCATAAAAAGCACCCCAGGACACACCTCAATGTGAACTATCACTGCACAGTGTTCTTTTCCTGGCCAAAAATGACAAAACAATAAAAACAGCAATTCCCCTAACTTAAATCCTGTGGAATCAAATCCATATGCTATATATTATCCTTTGAGATATGGGCAGTCACTAAACCCATAAATAAGATGCCTGACCTTTCTAGCCACCTATCTATCTGCATCATGAAATGAAGGCAATGGTAGCTTTATGGCATGCTTACCTAAATGAGGAAGTGTGAGTATTGCAGTGAGGATAAATTATATCTTAATCAAGTTACTTTATTATTCAGCAGTGCCTTTTGTCATCGAAGACACTTGCCGCTGTTCCTTGTTTGCCTACATAACCGCAGAAGAATTAACCAAGTACTATGAATATACAGAAGCTCAAAGGTACACTTTAATAATTCCTGCTCAGATCCTTTTCATTCCAGCATGGCTTGAAATAACTCTAAATGTAGGTCTCCCAAGGACAACCTCAGAATGAGGGTGGAGTGTAGGGCATTAATCAAATGTTTTTTAAACTGTATAATAGGTTAAGTAATTATATGGCTGCACCCCTTAACCTCTTCGTCATCTGGCTCACCCCTATATCTTGTAAGAAACAAAAATGACTCTGTCAGGTTTAAATGTTTCTAGGGCTATATCTCATCTTATCGCCAGTGCTTTTTGAACAGTGATGTATTTTGGCATCTAATATTTATGTCCATTTCAGCTCTGCATTGCTCATTTTTCATCTCCACTGCCTTTGGTGATGGCAAAAATTAGTTTTATTGTAGATCTCTTTAAAAGTGGGTAGTGGGGTGGTGACAGTGGTGGGTTTAATTTATCCACTGACAAGTGTATTAAATTGATATGTCAGATATGTACGTCCATGAATTTTCTGTCTTAGTACAGTGACCCATGAGGGTCTCCTGTATTATGCAGGTATAAATTACCTATTTTTATGGGGGTGTCATTTAAATAGACTGTTCTTTGTACCAAAACTAATGTTACAAGCCCCAGTAGAAAGCAATGTAATATGGAAGTAGAGGTCACCCTGAGGAAAAAAAATGATGCCAAGCGTGACTAGGAAAGGCTTTGTCACATCCAAGTCATTGTGCATGCAGAGTGCTTGTGGCAGACTTTCTGTCATTTTTAATGCAGAATAATGATTTCATATATTGGCACATCAAATTGAAAGGATGGCCATGATACATCCTTCAGTTCCCTGGGCAACCCATCACTTGGAAAAGGTTCTGGTCTACAGACTTTTTGAGACATAGCAAATCTGATCACAAGCTGCACAAATACATTTCATCATCAATTCCTGACTTCTCCAGATTTCATCCTTCATTCCCTTCTTTTAGGGACAATGGAGGAGGGAGGCAGAAACTTTATTAGTTTGCTAGAGGAGTTTCTTTTTACGTGTATTTTTTTCTTTCCCATAGCTATCTATCAAAATTAATAGAGTAATAGAGTGTTTCATATTTAATGTAGTGCTCTATTATTCAAAGGGGCTCTTCAAATAAAACTTGCATTATATTCTCCAGCCTTTTTTATGGCTCTTGAAGAACAAGGTGATGCTGCCATAAAGTGTTTTTATAGGAGCTATAACGAGATGTATAAAACAGACCGTTGTTCTGGATGTACAACTGAGTGTGTTCTATTGATTCGCCTTATTAAATACATGGTACCCTATATAAGTTCTTTATAAATGAAACATATCCTTGAGCTGGGATGGAACCTTGTAAGTTACAAGATAAATGAAGGCAGCAGATTTAAGTCGACCAAATCAAATAGTAGTGTCTCAAAAAGACAACATTTTTTCAACATGCTGACTACATATAATTTTTTTTTGTTTCACTGCTTACGTTGCTTCTTATGGAAGAAAGTTACCACCCTGGGATCTGAACCAAAGTCCCATGAACTCATATGACCATACGAATTTAGGAAAGAATGAACACCATTGGCCACTGAGTTCTTCCCCCACTAACTCAGTAGGAATATCCTGTCATCCCTTTTTCTTCTAGATAGCGATCAAATTTAAGATTGAAGGTAGAAACACTATTGTTGAGTGATACCACTTGCTCTGGAGGTCTGTTCCAATTGTCCACTACTCATTCTATACAGCCACCCAATAGCCACCCAGGCCCTCTTAACAGTTGAGTTTCAGTGCAAAGTCAATTAGTTACCCATGACCACTAAATTCTTTCTTTGTTTTTTTTTTTTCTTTCTCATCTGTAAACCCCTGACAGTGCATGTAATGCCCCTCTAGGGCATCCACTGTATTTTTTAGTGTAGACCTTTTTGCACCTGCTACCTTCTCACTCACTCACTCACTCACTCACTCACTCACTCACTCACTGTTTGACCTTACCGCCCCTCCTGGGCTTCCACCAAACAATAAAGCAAACAAACAGCAGAGGTAGTTGGTACAAAAAACATTACTGAGTTCAAGCATGGCAGAGACAGATTTAAGGGCTTAATAGTTACTCAAGGGGTAGCAGTAAGGTAGGGAGAGGTGGGGGAAGAGTAGGGAGAAAATCCCATCTTGACAAAAGGTCACAGGGCAGCATAGAGTTAAACTGTGCAGACTGAATGGGCCAATGTTTTTTTTTTTGCTGTTGGATGGCAAAGCAAATATTCTCATGGTAGATCCTAGTGAATAGAAATCTGGCATCATTTCATTGTAGGTTTTGATTTTATTTAGAAGAGTTCTACTACTAGAATGTTTACTGTAACTCACTTGAGACAGCAACACATCAAACTATTTTAATCCACTAACCCATGCAATTGCATAAATCTAATGTGGCAAGGGCCTAATAAAAATATGCCTGAGATCTACTGTGTGACCCCTGTAACTCCACCTTGGCTTTACCACTTGTGGTACCATGAAGTCACAGACCACTCATAAATATCAAACATATTTTTATCAGGCCAATGCCATGTTTTGTCCATATCTATATACAGATAAACTGATAGCAAAATGTCACATAAAAGGAAATATTACTAGCAAGGAGCTCACAAAATCATAAATCCATGAGCCAAAAGGGTGAGTGGCCTTTATGAGCAATAGCCCTGAGATGGTTATATTTCATATGTATACAGGACTTTGCTATGAGATGTTTAGTAAATTAGATTGAGATGGTGTTTTATTTATTAGATCATGTTTGCAATAATTTTCTGGGCTTGCCTTTGCATGTTTTGTTCCAGTGTGTTTTCTGCAGTGTAATAGCATTTTTGGTTTGTTCACTTTGTGTCCCTCAAGTGTTTTTATAATTTAGAGTCCTCCTATAAAAGAAGGCATGACTATGGTGGTCCATTCTCAAATTTGGCATTCAGGATGGCACAGGGAAGCAGTGCAATATCTATAGGCTGGAGTGGTACGTACTGTACAAATGGGAGCCATGACTGAGTATTCATGATGGTGCTGAGGAGTGGCGTGGTGTCTATAGGTTTAAGCGTCATATAATTTGTGGTTAGGAGAGTCATGGGAGTATGTGGCTGCAGCATGTAGGCAGTGCCAGCAGTATGGATGGCTTACCTGTTGAAGAGAGAGCGTGAGAGAGAAAGACAGAGAGAGCTGGACCCCAGCTCCTACCCATTCCCTACCCTCATTAGCCCTGTCTGATGCAAGCTATAGGCCTGGGGTCTTGCACCATTGGTCTGCTGCTGCATGTAGGGCTTGTAGGTCCCTGTGTGATGCAAGCTGCAGGCCTGGGGTCTTGCGCCATTGGTCTGCTGCTGCATGTAGGGCTTGTAGAGCACTGTGTGATGCAAGCTGCAGGTCCAAGGCTGTTTACCACAGGTCTGCTCCATCAGCCCTACAAAGCAAGCTGCAGGTCTGGAGCCACGCTGCACAAGTCTGCTATGTTGTCTGCAGCCCTACATCAAATAACACCCCACAGTACATGGCTTTGTAGCTGTAGTTTGGCCCAGGGTCGGGGGGGTAGGGCATGGGAGATGTGGATTGGAGCTAGGGTAAAAATTCTAACACAGCATGTCATACTTTTCTGGCTTTGTAGCTTGAAATGATGCATTAATGAAGTTATTTTCAGTATGGTAAACACCAGTACTTTAGGGTTGTGTTACTGTTTCCGTCAAATCTCCTATATTAGACAGCCCATAATGTAGTTGTCTTAGGATCTATAGTTTTTAAAATTGGTGTGTGCCATCTCAGTCCCTGAGGCTAAGTGCATGTCAATTTTTAAAATAATAGGTCCACAAATTAAGTTACAGACAGTGTAATTACATACAATTTCTCATTTTAAGACTGGTTTGCACTCAGATAAAAAATACACTGATTTAAAAATTGGCCCAAAATAGTCATTTGTTTCATGATGACAATGCCAAAAGTCCAAATTTAAAGTGTTTAAAAAACACTAAACCTAAACCTGCACACCCTAAAAACACAGCTGAAAAAAAAAACGCAACTTTTTTTTTATTATTCATGAGTGACTTTTCAAGTCACTCAAAAATGTCAAAAAAGTCTTGTCTGCCTCTTTCCCCCACCTGCCACTAGAAAACCAGTTTGAACACAATGCTTTTCTTCTCATTCATGACTGCCTTGTAAGTGAGTCATGACTGAAAACAATAATTTCTTTTTGACATCAGGGGCCTGATATTCAAAAACGTGCAAAGCGCAGAGCAAACATTGCCCTGTTGTCCAAAAATGCAACATTCAGTGGAGTAGCGCACTGGTGCTATTCGACTGAATATAGGGCCATGGCAACCCAGAGATAAGCTACTTGGTGCTGGGCAGACACAGCTCCCAAAACAGGGTGCTACAATGGCTTGTGCCGACGCTAAATTTCCAATATTCAAAAGGACCCACACAAATGAGCCCATTGGGCAGGCAAGGTGCTAAGGGGCCATTTGTATGCTCATTTTGTGCTCATTTGCATGTGTAGCCAAGCAATTTAGTGCAGCACCACCCCCCACTTGTCCGGTCCCAGAGAGAGAGCTATCCCTGATGTCTAGTGGTCCACCCACCTCGCTGATTCCTGGCCCAAAGTAAAATGAAACTCTCCCTAGTGTCTAGTGGTCCCCCTACCACCAACGATCACTGGCCCAAAGTAAAATGAAACTCTCCCTGATGTCTAGTGGCCCCCCTCACCAATCACTAGCCTGATGTAAAATAAAACTCTCCCTGGTATCTAGTGGTCCTCCCTCACCGACTGCCAGCCTGAAATAAAATGAAACTCTTCCTGTTGTCTAGTGGTCTACCCTCACCAATTGCCAACCCAAAGTAAAATGAAGCACTCTGTGGTGTCTAGTGGTCCCCCTCCCTACAGTCACTGTCCTGATGCAAAATATAAATGGTCCCTGATGCCCAGTGGTCTCTCCCCCCACCCAATCACCCACCCAACATAAAGACACATTGACCCTGGTGTACAGTGGTCCCTCCCCAACCCAATCCCCTGCATAATAATGTTAATCCATTCCCTGGTGACTAGCGGATCCCCTTCCCTATCCTCTATCCCCTAAAAATGACATACAGCCATTCCCTGGTGTCTAGTGGACCCCCCACCCCAGCAAGTAGTGCCCCACCACCCCGCTCTCCCATACCAACCCTGAGAATGCAACTGGCACAATTCTCCACTCTTAACCATGGCCAGCCACTAACTGAACTGTCAATGAGCATGTACTGTTACAGTATGCACTCACTGATAGCTCAGTTGCAGCTGGCCATAGTGGAAAGCAGAGGGCTGTGTTAGTCATCAGCTCAGGATTGGAATGGGGACTAGCGGGGTGGTAGGGCACAACCTCCCAGGGTGGGGGTCCACTAGACACCAGGGAATGGCTGTACATCATTTACAGGAGATAGGGAATAGAGAAGGGGTCAGCTTGACACCAGGGAAGGAGTTAACATTATTATACAGGGGATCAGGTGGGGGAAGGACCACTGGACACCAGGAACAAAGTGTCTTTATGTTGTGAGGGTGATTGGTGGGGGAGGGACCACTGGACACCAGGGACAATGTGTCTTTATGTCAGGCAGGTGATTGGGTGGGAGGAAGGACCACTCGACACAAGGGAAACCTTGTCTTTATCTTGCATGGGTGATTGTCTGGATTGCGATTTGGACTTCTTGGTTTGGACTCCTCACCCTGTTTGGTGCTTAGTCGGGTGCTGAGTGGATTGGTGCTGGGACTGTTACGGAGACTTAGTGGCCCAGTGCCCGGTGGTCGTTGCTCAGTGTGGGGATTTGGCTGGTGTGTGTGTTCCCCTGAGCGTGACTTCCAGGACTCCAGGAGGATTAATTTGGGTTATGAACTTGATTGGAATGTTCTTTGGGATAAAGGAGAAGAAGATTCTGCTGCCTTTTTGGAGTGCTGGACTGTATTTTGTGCATTTGTGACTGGGTTGAACTTGGGCCTGGATCTTACAGCTGGGGTTTGCGGGGTTTCTGAAGTGCCTTAGGGTTAGTGTCCCACACAGGAGTTGGGAGTAGGGCCTGTTGGAGGGCCAGCCCGGTGTTCCTTTTCCCCTCCGAGACTCCTGGGGTAGCCAGCTGGGGGGCTGACTTAACTTGGAGTTGAGGTAGTGGGCCACTAGTATAGCCTGGGGTAATTACCTCTTGAATTGCAGGAAGGAACCTGTGGCCTGGTGATGGTCTTTTTGGAATCGGTGTTGGAATCCTGAGATTGGAAGACTGGGAATTGTTCTGCTTACTGGATATTTTTGATGACACTAGGGCTGGTATTTTAGAACTCTGCAACTTGAGCTTGTAAAAGGTCACCTGTCCGATGAGTTTACAGCTGCACTGGATTCCCTCTGGTTGCAAGTACTTTGTGATTTTATATGAACTTTTGCGGGAAATTTTGTTGGCAGTGAGAGTGCTCGGTAAGAGCTGAGAATCCACCTATTTCAGATATCTGTGAGAGATATTGTCTGGAGGGTGGCTCTCCACAATATTTCCTCAAATCCCCTTTTTAGTTTATTTTTAAGTTTATTATTTTGATGTGTATTTATTTGTTTTGTAATAAGCAGTGAGAGTGCTTAGATTAAGTAGGGCACCAGGTAGTGAGAGGACCTGTATGCAAAATAATTGCTTTATGGTTGTATTTAGTTAAATTAGTTAGTTTAAGTTCGGTAGGGCCCCAGGTAGTGAGAGGACCTGTGGGCTAAATAAATACATTTTTTAGGGATGTTTATGTATTTAGTTGGTTTTTAATTTAATTTAGTTGTTTGTTATTTTAATTTTAAGTGGGAATGGATGACTAATTTGTGGGGAATTTTAGGATAGGGTAGGATTTGAGGGGTTTTATATTTATGGTTGTCGTAAATTTATCAGCTAGATCTGCATTGCATTGTTTTTTCCCTGCCATGTCTTGGGCCTGGGACATATGTCATCATTTTACCCCCAGGTCATGTGCTATTCAGCCTCTGCTCTTCATGCCCTCTGCCCCTTTTCTCCCCACCGTTGTCTTTCTCCACCTATCAACGCTGTCGGCCTTTTGGTATTTCTCGCAGGAAGGGGGTGGGGTGGGGGTGTGAACAGAGGAGGCTGGAAAAGCGGGGCGCTCTCATCGGGGTTGTTAAGCCCAGAAGACGCTCTGGGCCGAAGTGGAGTCTAGAAAGTGGGCCATCTTGTCTAGTCTCCATACCCAAGGACAACACCATTGGGGGTGGGCAGGAGGTCAGGGCAGCCCAGAAGCTCTGTCCAACTCAGGCGGTGTTATGCAACACCAGATCTGTTAAAAACAAGACCGCAATTATTGTGGATCTTGTTGGGTCAGCGGATCTCGCATGCATCACCGAAACCTGGCTGGATGGTAATGTGGGCACCATATTAGAGGCTGCAATTCCGGCTGGGTATTCGGTGATACACCGCCTGAGATTGGACCACGGTTGGGGGGGGGGTGCAGTCTGTTTCAAGACTGAATTGGATCTCACTAGTGTACCAGTTGAGGAGGCCAGATCATTTGAATGTGCTGTGGTAGCAGGTGTGGGCTATAGGATTGCTCTCTCTACCGTCCACCTGGAGATGGGAAGCAATTCCTTAAGGAACTGCTGGACTTTGTGGTCAACCTGGCATTTGAGTCACCCAGGCTGATGGTCCTGGGTGACTTCAATGCCTGGATCGATGACGAACTCTCGCAATTTGGACAACACTTCCTCCAGTTGATGAATTGACTGGGCCTCACACAGGTGGTTACCACTGCTACCCATAAATGCAGCCATTCTCTTGACCTGGTTTTCCTCCTGGGGATCTAGGCCTCTGACATGGGGGTGGAACCTGTCGGATGGTCTGATCACTACACTATGTGATTCAGTTTTGCACACCTTCTCATAGGCCAACCCCTGTGGAGATGATCAAGTACCGCCTTTTACGGGATGTTACTCCTGATGGTCTAGCTGCGGTGCTTGATCTATCAGAATTTCCTGTGGCTAGCAAGGATCCGGAGGTTTTCATTCTGGCCTATAATAAGGCCATTACCTCAGTGCTGGATTCCATTGCTCCAGTCCGTGTGCATCCTCTCTCCCTTCTCCCTCGGTCTCCATGGTTTGATGGAGCCTTGAGGGAGTTGTGGTGACTAGGACGAAGGTTAGAGCAGTGCTGGTGGAAATCCCGCTTAGATGCCGACCATCTTAGACTGCTAGAGCATTATCAACTCTATTAGTCAGAAATTTCCCGTAAGAAGGCAGAGTTCCTGTCCGGGGAAATTGCTGCCACTCAGAACCGACCAGCTCAGCTCTTCCGAACTGTGGACAGGCTGTGCAACCCAGTGAAGAGCTTGCTCAGTTCTTTGCTGATAAGGTGGCTGACATCAGGTAGGAGACTCATGCGGCACACTCTATGCAAGTTGTTGATGATCGATGCTTGGTCACTATCCCTCCTTTTTCCTGCAGTTCCTTCAACCAGCCAGAAATCATGGATGTTATGTGGATTGTCCAGGGGATGCACCCTACATGCTGTAGTTTAGATCCGGGCACTACATCCCTCATAATGGGTTGTGGTGATGCTATCGGCCCGGTTCTGGTGCAGATAGTCTGGTGCTCCCTTGACTCTGGTGAGTATCCCTGCTCTTTAAAAGAGGCAGTGGTGACACCTCTGTTGAAGAAGACTTCATTGGACCCAGACTCTCTCGCAAACTACAGGCCTATCTCTAACCTTCCCTTTGTGGGGAAGGTGATTGAGAAAGTAGTGGCTGCTCACCTGGAGAACCATTTGACCATCCATAGCATCTACTAACCTCTCCAATCCAGTTTCTGAAAGAGGCACAGTACCGAGACTGAGCTGATTTGGGTGCTCAGTGATCTCCTGATGGCAAGAGACCAGAAAAAATGGTCCATTTTGGTACTTTTAGATCTGTCATCAGCTTTTGACAGCGTCGACCATGGGGTTCTGCTTGAGCACCTGAGATTCATCTGTGGGCTCCCTGGTTTGGTCCACAGATGGTTTACATCTTTCCTCACCAGGAGAACTCAGAGGGTGGTGTCGGGTCTTTTTCTCTGACCCTATCTCTCTGTCTTGTGGGGTTCCTCAGGGCTCAGTGTTGTCCCCCATGTTGTTTGCGGTGTATATGCTTCCCCTCGGAGACATTGTAAGATGGTATGGGCTGAGGTTTCATTGCTATGCTGATGATACCCAACTCTACCTGTCTTTCGCGCCCGACCAGGATGGAGCACTCTTGGTATTTAACGACTGCCTTGCTGAAATCCAGGATTGGATGAAGTCCAACTGGTTGAAGTTGAACCCTGGGAAGACAGAGGTGATGGTCACAGATCCAGGTCACCGGATGGGGGGGGTGGGGGCAGGTCAACCCATAGGATTATTCCTTGGGGACTCTGAGCTTCCTACCTCTGAACAGGTGCAAGACCTAGGGGTGATACTTGAGGATGGGTTGACACTTCAAGCACAGGTGTTGGCTGTCACTAAGTTATCCTTTTATCATCTGAGGAACATCGCTAGGATCAAGCACCTTGTTCCATCTGGTGACCTTCCTACATTGATCCACGCCTTTGTGACCTCGCGTCTGGATTATTTCAACTCGCTTTACTTTGGGCTACGGGAAGTTGATATCCACCGCTTGCAGCTGGTGCAGAATTCCGCACCACGGTTCTTGATGGGGATTTCTAGATCTTCCCATATCACACCAGGGCTGCGGGAACTGCACTGGCTGCCTGTTCAGTGGCGGATCACCTTCAAAGTCAGTTTACTGACATATAAAGCCCTACACTGACTGGGCCCTGATTACCTGAAAGAGCTCATGGTTCCTTACCACCCTGAGTGACTGCTCCGCTCGGCTGACGAGGGGTTGCTGGAGATTCCGAGGGTGTCCTTAAAATCTTCTGGGGCCCGGGCATTTATGTTCGTGGCCCCTACCCTCTGGAATTCTCTACCCTGTCAGTTTAGGGAGTACATGACTGTGAGGGGATTCAAACAGGCCTTAAAAATGTATCTTTGGAACAGGGCATATGGTGATGAAGATGACAGAGTCTAACTGTATTGTATATTTTTATTGTGATTACAGCATTGGTTTTAATTGTTTTAATTGTACTGTGTCTTGACATTTGAAAGGCGCATTAAAAATAAAGCATATTATTATTATTATCAGGTGGGGGGAGGGACCACTGGACACCAGGGACAATGTGTCATTATGTCCAGTGGGTGTTCGAGTGGGGGAGGACCACTGGACACTATATTTTACATCGAGAATGCGATCAGCGAGGGGGAACCACTACAAACCAGAGAGAGTTTCATTTTACTTTGGGCCAGTGATTGGTGAGGGGGGAGATCACTAGACACCAGGGAGAATTCCATTTTACTTACAGCTGGTGATCAGTGAGGGGGGAGACACACTAGACACCAGGGAGAGTTTCATTTTATTTCAGGCTGGCGATCGGTGAGGGGGAACCACTAGACACCAGGGAGAGTTTAATTTTACTTTGGGCCAGTGCTCGGTAAGGGGGGGGATCACTAAACAGGAACAGTGTGTTTTGTTCATGGGGTCAGCAAATTGGCAAGGGGGACCACTAGCATCAGGGATATTTTTATTTTAACATCGGGCCAGCAATCGATGGGGGGAGACAATAGCCACCAGGGAAGGCTGTTTTTCTTTTTACATGGGGCTGGCGACAGCGAGGGGGGAATCACTAGACACCACGGACAGTGTCTTTTGTACATCAAGCTGGCGATCAGCAAGGAGGGGGCCACTAGCACCAGGGAAACTTTTACTTTAACATCTGGCCTGTGATTGGCAGGGGGCACCACTAAACGCTAGGGACTACTGTGATGGGGTCAGGGGGCTGCTGTACATTCTCTGCCAACTGCTAGGGTTGCGCGGGAGTAAGTTGTGGTTTTGATCGGCTGTATGTGCCCCACACAAGGGGACAGAGCAAGATGGCCTTGTTTGGTGCACATACTCTGAATATTGGACTGCGCCAATATTCAGGTCCCCGTCCCTTCACTTACATTGTGCACTTCCCTCAGAATATTGCCTGGATGCAGACCCTGTTTGTCCATGCTAAGCAGGCATTTGATTATGGGAAATCTGCACAAAACCCAATTTGTGCAGGCAAACTGGGATTTATGCCCAGGCAAAGTTTTTAATATTGGGCCCCAGGTACCCAATCCCAGTGTCAGATAGCCTCCTAACAGCTTCTGTCTGTCAGCTGCCCTGTCCTGGTGTTGGGAGTATATTATTAAAATAAACACTTTGCAGTCAACGGGTGTCAAACCCCGGTGGCTCATTAAGAAAAAAAAAAACAACCACATGAATCATCAGGCATGGGTGCAGGTGGGGAAGGGACTGCTAGACACCAGAGATAGAGTTTTATCAACATCGGGATGGCGATCAGCAAGGGGGACCACTAGACACTAGGGAATGTGTCATTTCTACATTGAGCTGGTGATTGGTGACATGGGGCAGGCCACTAGGCACCAGGGAAAGTGTAATTTGCACATCCGGCTGGTGATTGGCTGGGGGGGACATCTAGCACCAGGGAATGAAGTTGCCTAACAATGGTCTGGCAATCAGTGGGGGGGGAGTGTGGCACTAGCACCAAGGAATACTTTTTCTTTCACATTGGACTGGCGATCAGCATGTGGGGTACCACTAGCATCAGGGAATACTTTTTATTCACATTGGGATGGCAATCGGTGGGGAGAACCATTAGAACCAGGGATAGCTCTCTGGAACTGGGCAAGTGGTGGGCAGCACCTCACTAAATCATTAGGTTACCCATGCTATTAAGCCCATAATGGGGATGCAAATGGCCCCTTAGCACCTTGCATGCCCATGGGTCCCTTTGAATATTAGAAATGTAGTATGGGTACAAGTCATTATGATGCCCTATTTTGGGAGCCATATCTTGCAGGTGCTAAGTGGCTTATCGCTGGGCCACAGTGGCCCTATAGTCAGTCGAATAACACGAGTGCACTAGTTCACTGAATGTAGCATTTTGGGGCACCTGGGCAAGGGCAAGGTGCAGCACAAATATTCAAGCTCCACTTTGCCCATTTTTGTATATGGGGTCCCTGGTGTTTATTTTATGAAAATTATCCTGCAAATTATGTTTCTAGGTACCCGAAAAACCTGGGTGCCCAGATTAGCAGCAGGAGCTGTTCACCTGTGTTCTCAGTATGAGAAGAGTGGGACTTTCCTGAATTCTGAAGCTGCAGCTAGAGTGAAGCTGACGGCTTCAGTTAAAGCGGTGAGCAGGAAATCCCCTTTTCTTTCTGTTTCTGTCTCCATCTCTCTCGCTCACTCTCTCACTCTCTATCTATCTATCTATCTATATGACAACATTAATGCTGGGATATTTATAGGCATTATGTAAGAATAATAGTTACTGAACTGAATAGACACATAACTGTCTCAGTGAGATTACTAACTTGCAATTTAGAATAGTGAATGAACAGCTGCGAGTTGTGAGCACAACCTGCAGTACAGTACAGTTCTTGCAGACTGTGGCTGATAAAATACAAGATACACTTTATATGTTTTATAATACATCAGTGGTTGTTAAATTTAATTCCTTTTGCTTTTTTGGAAAGTCCTCTATGAATTTGTCTAGCCACATTACACTATTCTATTGATCTTCATCATTATCTTCTCTCAAATAATAAAACAAACTGATAGCTGTAGCACTTTGAACTATGCCATTTGTACCAACTTGTACTCCTCCTAATTCTAACTCCAGAAACTCATGATTATACATGGGATAGGTAAAATGAGTCTGTTCTGTTTGACTGGTGGTGTAACCTACTGTCTGTAGTAGCTGTTTGGGCATGCACACTGTCCCAGTTTTGGCACACAGATTAGAGTATGTGAAGTTTTGGATGTCAGTTCTTTCACTTCTTTGTCCAGTGTGAGGATGTCTTGAAATGCCTTTGTTGTAAGAAAGAAGGTGTCTGATTTGGAAACAGCAATAATGGCAGCATAGATCCCTGCAGTATACAGCCTCTGACTGGAAACCTGATCATTGTCATTCATTGAGAAGTTATTTTTGATGAAATCTCACTACATTTTAACTGACTCATTGATGAGTACAAAGTATTCCTCGATGTTGTTGACTTTGTTTTGTGAAAGAAAATAAAATCCACCAGCCCAGTAGAAAGAAGCATGGAGATCACCAGAAACACCAGGGGTTCCTGCTCACACAGCATCTAAGATTACAAAAGGCCTCTGTGAAAGGTTTCTCTATACAGTCTATGCGGCATCAAACAATAATCTCAAATAGTTGTCTCTGATTTACAAGACAGCTGGGCTATAACAATATGGTGCTAAAAACTATGAATAAATACAATCTTGCTTTTCTGTAACTGAAAGACATATGCTTAAAATGTGCAAGTACTGTACAAAAATGAACAGATTCCCTTGACCTCAAAGTAAAACATTTATCAAGTGAGGCAGACTGTAGAACTGTTTCCTTTATCCTCCTTATCCAACACACAGCAGACCGATGTCAAAGGGTATATCATACTTCCTAATATAATAAAATAATAGTGTATTGGGGTGCCCACCCCCGGTACCACTTCATTCAACCACCCTTCCCATCCAGGTCAGCCCCCCCCAAAAAAGGTGGTGGCACCAGGGTGTCCAACCCAGTGCCATTGGAGATCATCTCAACTCTGGATGCCCAGTCCGCAGTGTTTGCTTCTGTGCCCCTGCAATAAAGAAAGACATCACTCATTGGCCCCTTTTTTTTTGTTAGTAACCTTACAAAAGAAAAACAGTCCATGGGTGATCTGACCCCCCCCAGCAAACCACAACAACCCACCCTAACCCACCCACTCAGCAGCCACCACCCCACAACCCCGCCACACACCTTCACTCACCAGAACATGTCCTATCACAAAGATCCACTCTCTGATCAAAGACCAGTGACTGCAATATGAGAACATACTGTAAGTGCAGTTATTTGTATTTCAATGGGGTTTGAACATTTATTCATAACTTTGTAATTTGTGAACATTTTTACACCAAATTTTTAACATGGCCTTTTTGGGACCCCATCTCATGAACAAGAGTGGTGACATTATGCAAATCCATTGCAAAAGGTGATTTTGTGGTCACTGGTCAGAAACACCTTTCAGAGCCGGTTCGCCGATGCAGCGGTTGGAGTTCCGCTTGCGACGCCGGCTAACTGGGTTCGGGAATGAGCCTGGGTCATTGGAGGGCCTGCCGGGGGATAAGGATGGAGCGTCCCATGGACTGTTCTCCTTCTCCGGAGGGAGGGGGTCTTTGTGTTCAGTGCGAGAGTGACACCTAGCGGTGGGTGGGTATATCACCCTGAGCACTGACACATGGTCGAAAAGGGGAGGTACTGGGATGGGACAGATGCAGGCATCATTGCACATCTCTGCCCCAGCCAATAGGGGAACAAAAATCCCTCCTCACTAGTCATCTCCATGATGTCCTGCTCCCAGCTTCGATTAGCCACCTGGCCAAGAACTCCCCAACCAGATACAATACACAGCACCGATACCTGCCACAGTGCCGTGTCCCACCTCCTGGGGGGAAAGCCAGGAGTAACCAGGGAGTTCGAGTGGCTAATCAGGACGGTGGAAGCTCGGGGGCACCGTGACCAGGGCAGATCCCTGATGACAAGGTGAGGGGGTCAAAAAGAGGGTTAAATAAATAAAAAAGGATCACCTTTCAGGCAGAATCTGAAAATTTTCTCTGCCCTTGTTGATGAGGTGGGGTCATAAGAACGCCATGTTCGAAATTTGGGGTAAACTATTCAAAAGCAACAGAGTTATTAGCATATGTTGAAATTTTTCAATGCATGCTCATATCTTTGGAAATTTTTAATATTGTAACCCCAAATTTTACAATCCCACCCCATGAACGTGACAGCTATAATTTCACAAATCCTGTCCAAAATGTATTTTTACACTTATGGTCCAAAATGACATTTCAGTTGGGACGAGATAATTTTCACCTACCAGCTTCATGAGGTGGGGTTATAACATGGCTATGTTAAAAATTTGATGTCGAGGTCACGTGATGCTGGCTGCCTGAGAGGACACTTTCTCCAGTGCTCTGACCCATCAAGTTTAATTTTATAATTAAATCCCCCCTTTTCGGCACGATAACCCAGCGCAGCTCCATTGTTAGAGTTTCGGGCATCTGAGGAGACTGAGGTACTGTGTTGGAAACCAGAATTATGGATGCAGAAATGAAGAAAATGGGCCCCTGGCATACGCCCCCCATAACGCCGGAGAAGGTCCCAAAGAAGTAGAGAGCTCTCGCTGCTCTATCCTCGGCTCAGCAACCCCTCGCCAAAGCTGAGCAAGAGCCTCTTACCCTGGCGGATTTCCTGGCAGAATTTTGCCCATTCCAGGAAGAGTTGAGGAGCATGGCTGCTGAAATTAAGGCACTGTCTGCTGCCGTGGAGGAAACAGGGAGGACAGTCTCGGATAATGGGGCCAGAGTGGTCTCACTAGAGCATCAGTCAGAGAAAAGGGATGTCGAGGTCCTTGGACTGCGTCAAAAGCTTGCCAAAGTGTAGATGAAGTTGGAAGATTTGGAGGGGCATAGCCGGAGAAATAATATTGTCATTATAGGGCTCCCGGAGCTAGAAGAAGGCCCTGATGCAGTATTGTTTGTTCAGAAGCTGGTGTGCAAAGTAGCAGGTCCCTCACCTTATGGCATCAACTACATTATTGAGAGGATGCACAGAGCCCTGCATCTTATGCCTTGACTCAGATCCCCCCCAGACCACTGATATTATGCTTTTTTGAATTACTTGGAGAGACAGCATTTTTTGGACAAGGTTAGAGAGATACAAGATTTGCAGTGGGAAGGAAAAAGGATTTGGGTGACGCAGGATCTGCTTTTAACCATCCAACAGTGCAGGCAAGCATTTCATCCTCTGGTTGCCAAGATTACCACTGCGGGTATTCGTTTTCACATGATCTACCCAGCGAAATTACAAGTTATGGTCTCCGGTTCCTGGATGTCTTTTGAGGATGCTGATGTGGCCAAAGATGAGCTTAAAGTCACCTTGCCAAATCTGTTTCGAGGCACCTGAAGTTTCTGATCTTCAAAATGATTCCTTGGGAGGAGTGCAGATTCACAGAAGGTTCTAAGTGGACTGTCTCGCAAGGACTATATTCTTAAAAGTGGAGCAGATTTATCTCTGTTTACCAGCGAATTATCTTGTGTTAAAGCCCTGTTCAGGGTTTGTGTTCCTGGCTTCAATGGGGAAAGTTTGACATTTTGCTTTGGAGCCTTGTTTGGCTAAAGGCCCCCCTCGTTTATATACGGACAATTTGTTCAGACTTTCGGTCTTTTATTTAATGAGACTGCAATGTTGTTCTATTTGTGGGGCTGGCAATAGTGTAGTGATTATGTTTTGATCCCTATGAGGGGACATGGAAGATGATGTTCTTTGTTTTATCTGGTCACTGATCTTGTATTTCATATCAGGTTTATTTCTCAATTCACCCACTGGAGGGAGTAGTGCATTCAGTATCACGGGGAGATTTCCCTTATTTCCGTTGCTGCATCCATTTCAATTTTTTGGAGTCATCGTATAGGGCAAAGATCAGACTTTTGCTAGCCCTGGACAAGGAGGGGGAGCGATCCCTGTCTTTCTCTGTTTCTGTGGCATAGATCGTGCTCTCCTCGTACCTGGGCATAAAGTGATCCGATTTAAGGGGAATTTGTAATTTCAATGGGGTCGGAGGGGAGAAGTGAGATTTAAGGTAGTAACAGAACGCTTATCCGGATAGGTTTTGAGGCGGGGTTTAAGGGGATGGAGGGAGGGGTAGGGGAGAGGGGTGTTTATATGGATTAATGTGGGGGGTGGGCTGGGTATGGTACAGCAGTTTACAAGGGGCTATGGTGCTGGATTCCCAGTGTATTGATAAATGGAGGGCATACATATGTTTTTATATCACTAATTTAGATGGCCAACAGTCTTAATTTTGCAGCTTGGAATGTGAAAGGGATAAGGAAAAAACCTAAACAATATCAGGTGTTGAAACATCTGAACCTGCTGCAATCTCAGGTCATGTTTTTGCAAGAATCCCACTTATTAGATTCCGAAACTTTGCAACTTAGGAGGCAACAGGTGGGGCAAGTTTTTGCCGCACAGGGGTCTACCAATAGCTGTGGGGTCATGCTAATTCTCAATAGAGGTGTTCCCTTTATACCTACACACGTTATCAGGGACCCAGGGGGTAGATACATTTTAGTGCAAGGCACTCTCTGGTCTATGCCACTCTTACTATGTAGCATTTATGGGCCTAACACAGACAGCCCCAGTTTCTTAATGAAGCTTATCACCCTTATACTTCCCTTGCTCCCTACTACGATAATAATGAGAGGTGATTTTGAGTCTCATAATGGATCCTAACATGGTTAGGTCATGAGTGGCTCTGAGAGGACTTTCTCCTGGGCAGAGGGCATTTCGGGACCTATTGGATCAATGTGGGTTATGTGATATATGGCATGTGTTGCATCCCAATGGCAGGGAGTATACTTTTGTCTCATCAGTGCATGGGACACATTCCCGCATTGAGTATCTATTAATATCCCAATCTCTCTTATCAGAGGTTATGTCCACCTCAATCCAACCAGGACCTACATCTGATCATTCCTTGGTTACATGTGGTTTGGCCTTCATTAATATACCTTAAAAAGAAACCCGGTGGAAATTGAATGAGCAACTTTTGAAGGATGCACAACTTTTTAAGCAAATTAAGAAGCAGATAGACTTGTTCTTTTCAGTCAATTCAACAGGGGGTATGGCACCAGATATTCTATGGGGCGCTTTCAAGACCTACATGAGGGGGATCCTGATTAGTTTGGCAACAAAGAGGAAAATGTCCTGGGAGGCTGAATTATCAGCATTATTATCTCAGGTCAGGTCCCTAGAGGTTACTCTATCCCCCAGCTCATCAGAAGAACATAAACGGAGACCTCTAGTAGCTAAGGATAGGTACCTAGGTTTGTTAAGGGAAAAAGCTGAGCTGGCCATTATTTGCACCCGAGCTAGCTATACTGACCAGGGAGAAAAAGCTGGTCGCTTGTTAGCTTTAAGGATAAAACAGCAGGAATCAGCAAGATTTATCCCACCTATAAGGGCCCAAGCGGATGGATCCCTGAGATCGTCCCTTCAGAGATTGTGCAGGAATTTGCAGGGTACTACGAACAGCTATACAGGGACATGGAGAACCCTCCATCGGCGGAAACATTAGAAACTTATCTCGGGGAGTCTCATCTCCCTTCTCTTTCTGACTCACAGGGGAAATTTTTGTCTTCCCCCATATCTTTAGAGGAAATAACTAAGACTATTAGGGCTTTACCTTCGGATAGAGTTCCGGGGCCAGATGGATTCTCTTCTTTATTTTACAAGGTGTTCCTAGAACAATTAGCACTGGTATTACACCGGGTATTCCTTCATATCCTCTCCGGTGCGGTGGTGGATTCTCATATGTTTGAAGCTTTGATAGTTCTCCTTCCTAAGCCTGACAAAGATCCTGAGTTAGTACAGAGCTATAGGCCCATATCTCTTTTGAATCAAGATATCAAAATACTATCAAAGATACTGGCGGATAGGACTACTTTAGTTCTCCCGGACTTGGTTGGTATCTCTCAGGTAGGGTTCATGAAGGGGCGATCATCGTTGGACCATCTACTCCCCCTTTCGCATGTCTTCTCAGAGTCCAGAGATGCCAATTTTCCAGCTGCTGTGGTGTACCTGGACGCCGAGAAGGCATTTGACCGAGTGAATTGGAATTTTCTATTTCAGACACTTAAAGCATTCGCTTTTCCCCCCATATTCATAGACTGGGTGAGGGCCCTTTATCAGACTCCTTCAGCCAGGGTTTCTGGCAATGGGGCATTCTCGAAGCCCTTCTGTTTACATTTGGGGACAAGGCAGGGTTGCCCCCTTTCCCCCTTGTTATTCAACATATATCTGGAACCATTAATTCGAAATATTTTAGATAACCCGGAAATACAAGGGATACCGATACGTAAAAGTGTGGTGAAGATTACGGTATATGCTGATGACCTTCTTCTTCATTTGTCCCACCCTGTTACATCAATCCCAGTCATGTTAAAGGAGATTATCAAATTTAGCTCCTTTTTGAATTATAAACTTAACTCTAACAAATCGCCCATCTTTCCCCTTAACCACAAAGTTTTTACCCAAGAGCTCTCCCCTTTTGAGTTGTTTTGGTCACCTGGGTCCGTTAAATACTTGGGTATTAGACTCACCCGTAATCCATCTATGTGGTTCAAGGAAAACTTGGAACCCCTTCTCCAGGTGATCATTCAAGATCTTGATAGATGGTCGAAACACCCTATCTCGCTATGGGGCCAGATCAATATAATTAAAATGAACGTATTTCCTCGTCTTTTTTATCCTTTATCTCACTTAAACTCATTCATTTCACTATCCTGGTTTCAGAAAGTGCACAGACATTTTTCTAAGTTTATCTGGTCTAAAAAGCGCTCCAGATTGGCATATCACAAGTTGGTTGCCCCAAAATTGGACGGAGGGTTGTGCATTCCCCATCTGGCTATCTACTGTTGGGCTAGCCATTTATCAAAATGCCTTAGATGGGTGCACCCGGGGCCAGAGGACTTGAGGCCAGCTTGGCTTAATATAGAACTAGATTTTATCCAGTCTATGAATTTGGACCCCTTAACTCTGTTTTACATCAAGCTCTCCTCTTTGCAAGAAACACACGAATGTGCGGTCCTTAGGAACTCCTTAAAAGTGCATGCACAACTGTGTTCCTTCTTGCACTACAATCCACACCTAGATTTGTCCCAATCTATATGGAACTCTCCATCCTTTACTATTAATAAGCAGCAGATCCCTCCCACATGGCTGACCCAGTTAGGGGAAGGAATAGTATCTACTTTCATGGACGATAAGGGTGCGTGGCTCCAGGTAACTAACATTATCCGGAAATTTAATATCCCAGTGGTCCATTATTTCAAGGTTTTACAGTTAAGGCATCTCCTTACAACCTCATTGGGTAGCACACCTCCCAGACCTTCAGGTTTTTCTTTCATAACTGAGCTCTCCTCCCTACTAGGACCTTCCAGGGTAGTTTCAAAGATCTATCAAACCCTGTTTCAGTGGCGGTATGGTGGCCCATCCGGTCCAACAGACTTTTGGGCTTCTACCTTTCCCCAGCATAATTTGGATTGGTCCGCATTATGGCGATATTGTCATACGTACGTGTTGCAAGACAGACTACGTCTTATGCAATATCACATCTTGCACAACCTGTACTACACTCCACTCAAGTTAGCGAAATGGGGACTGCTTGAATCTGGGTTGTGTACCAGATGTTCTCAGGAGGAGGGTATGCGTCTACATATATTTCCTTGGTCATGTCCCAAAATAATCCCACTATGGAATTCAATTAAAGCTAAGTTAGACCCCTTACTAGGGCTGCATGATAGCTTCATTCCAGAAATCTGCCTGTTGGGAGATTTGTCCCTTCTAGATACTAAAGTTCGGAGGTTTCACATGGCTATGATAACATTATCAGTTAAAGTCATACTTAAGCATTGGAAAGATGATATTGCCCCATCCTATCAAGAGTGGGTTCATGAGATCCTTGCTAATCTCCATACTGAAAAAGCTATAGCGAGTCTCTTTAACAGGCAACGAGCTTATAAACATATCTGGGATCCCTTTCACGCTTTAATTACTGTTGGTATGAACAAGAATGATACAGATAATCGCATGTCTTAGACCAACCATAGCACAATTAACAAGGCAATGTATTAATAATACTTCAGGATACTGCTGTACGGGGGTGGGGGGTGGGAGGAGGTGGAAGATATTGTACATGTTTTCCTTTGATGTGAAATTTTTTCATGTCTGCCACCTGTATTGTGGAAAAGTTGTTAATAAAGTTTGAATGGAAAAAAAAAATTGATGTCAAAATATTAAAAAAAAAAAACAAAGTTATGAGCACACATTGGGATTTTTCTTTGCTCATTCATATGTTTAGTAAGTTTCAATATTTTGAACCATTTTAAAAAATAGCCTTTTTTTTACACCACCTCATGAATGTCACAGCTGCCATTTACCAAATCCTGGCCAAACTGTGATTTTCAGACCTGTGGCATAAAATGATGTTTTGGTGGGAATTTGAAAATTTTCTCCTACCAGGTTCATGAGGTTAGATGATAAGAAGGCCATGGCAACAATTTTCAAGATCCTACTTCGTATCATGAAAATGTCAAAAAGAACTTTTTATGCTGACATGGGGTGTCCAATCCCCATGTCGACACTACATGTCTGCACAGCAGTGTGGGACACTATGGAGCCCACTCACAGTGTCCCCCAACAGAACAAAACTCCTCCTCATGTTTACCAACAATGAGGTGCCCAATCCCCATGTCGGCAATTGACACCCCCCCCCCCCAAGGTGGGACACTGGGTAGCCCACTCCCAGCGTACAGTTATATTATACCCCTCCCCTCACATTCACAGCCACCAGTAACGACTAACACTTGGGAGCCCACCCCAAGTGTTACAAAATGTTTTTGTTTGTGTGTTCTATGCCTGAAACAAAGAAAACAATCCCCTGGCATCTTTTTTTTTTTAAATCCTGTGAAAAAAGAAAACGGTCCCTCGTCGTCTCCCTGTCCCCCTCCCTCATCCCCACCCTTCCTCTGCGCACCCACCTCCATGCACCCCCTTACCCCATACTTACCTCTGAAGGTTGGGCACTGTCATCTTCTGTGGACTGGGACATGTCTGCACTCTTCAAAGCTGAACCACAAACTGTAGAATCAGAGGTAAGTGCTGTATAATGGCAGTCTATGGTGCTTTGAACTTAGGTTGATACCTCCACCATTTTTCAACATTTTTTTCACCAAATTTTCAACATGGACATTTTGGAACCCACCTCATGAACACAGTCATTGTCATCTCATTAATCAGACCCATAAGGTGATTTTGCAGTTGGTGTGCAGAATCACCTTTTGGGACCAATTAACGAAACAACAGTGCCAATGTTCATGAGGGTAGGTCTCAAGAAGCCCATGTTGAAAATTTGGTGCAAAAATATTGAAAGATGTCCATGTTATGAGTGTGCATTGTGCAGTTTCCATCATATCCTGTATAAAAATAAAGCTTTTTACTACTACTTACTACTTTTATTAATTTCTACGCACGCTTGTAACTTCACCAATTTTTAATATTTTCACTCCACATTTTCAAAACTGGCATTTTTTCATACCTCCCCATGAACAGTATAGCTGTCATTTTTCACATCCTGCCCAAAATGTGTTTTCACACCTGTGGTGCTGAATGGCACAGTCACTGTGTGAAATCAACTTTTGGGACAGATTAATTAAATGACAGTGCCACTGTTCATGAGGTGGGGTCCCCGGAAGGACATGTTGAAAATTTGGTGACAAAATGCCAGAAAATGCTCGAGATATGTGAGTCCATTGAATTTATTCTATGCACGCGCATAACTTTGCTACTTTTTGATCTTTTGATGCCAAATTTTCAATATACTGTAGCCATTTTTTCACACCACCTCATTAACAGTACAGCTGTCATTTTTCACATCCTGCCCAAAATTCAATTTTGCACCTGCGACACAGAATGGCATTGCAATTGCGCATATTACGTTTTGCATTGCATTTCACAATTTCTCTGTACCTGGTTACATGAGGTGGTCTAATAAGATGGCTATGCTGACAGTTTGGTCACTGTTGTTTGACACATGGAGAGGGCCCTGCACTTCCACACCTACATACATATGTTCATATGTGGAGGGATTGGAGCACAAGGTCCAAAGGACCCTGTACTCCCACAGTAAAATATGGATACTATTATACTATCTCAAAAAGAAAGGAAATTCATTGCAAAAAAAACTCAGTTAATGTATCAGTTAGGGTTCCCATTACAGTGACAAAAGTATGGAAATTCAGTGTTAGAGTTCCCAACCCTACCACCTCACCCCTCCACTCTCCTCACACCAACAGCCATCGGGGTGTGCCTTGGGATCCTCGGGCCTAAGTCTCACCCCATTCTTCTGTACTGTACTGTACCATGTCTGCTTGTTTACACATGGAATGGGGAGAGTTAGGGCCAAGGACTAAGGCACACCCCGATGGCTGTTGGTTTGGGGGTGGGAATAGGGTTGGGAACTGTGATGAATTTCCATGCTATGTCACTGTAACAACTTAACTGATCTGATGATTTGCAATGAACTATACATATTCTTACAAAATCTTCATTAATGCATCAGTTAGGGTTCTTTCCACAGTAACAAAAGTTTGGAAATTCAACATTAGTGTTACCAACCTTAACACCCCCTGCCCTACCTCCCACCGTTCTCCACACAGCAACAGGCATTGGGGTGTTCATTGGGGTCATCAGCCTGACTCTAACCCCATTCCATTTGTAAGAAAACTGAGGTGCTGTAGTATAGGAGAATGGGGTGAGAGTTAGGCGTGACAACCCCAATGAACACCCCAATGTCTGCTGTTGTGTGGAGGGTGGTGGTAGGTAGGACAGGATGTGTTAGGGTTGGTAACCCTAATGTTAAATTTCTACAGTTTTGCTGCTGTGGAAACAACCCTAACTGATGCATTAACAAAGTTTTTTGCAAAGAATTTCCTTACTTGTCGAAAAAGTGTTATGTAACTAGTAAATGGTATGTGTTGATGGGAGTGCGGGGCCCTTCAGGCCCAATTCTCCCACCAAGCTGCCCATTTGTGCATAATGATATGCATCTGTAGGAGCGTGGGCCCTCTGGCCTGGCGCTCCCACTTACATATAACTACGGAGCCATACAGCAGCCCTATAGGGCAAAGAACCCTTGTAACACTAATGTACCAATATCTCAGGAACCGTAGCAGCTAGGGAAAAAAATCCAGTGCCGTTGTAATCATGACAGTGAGACATCCATGTGAGATAAGTCAACTAAATCTGTATCTCTCATAGTTTCCAAGATACGGGCACCGAAAAGCACTGTGGGTGCTAACGCTGAGGGCATAATACTGGCCTACGGATATGAAAATGAGCCATTGGAATACCAATTTCCAAATATTTCAGTAACCGTACAAGGTAGAGAAAAAATTCAAAATTCATGGTATTCATGACTAACCAACCTACATCTATACTTAGTCCCTCTATAGGGGGACTAAGAATTTTTGAGAAAAAAAAACAGTATCTTGAACAGTTTTCAAGATACGGGCACCGAAAGGCGTCATGGGCACAGCAGTTATCCTATGGGAAATTTGTCAACTTCAGAACACTGTAACTATGGGCCTGTTGAATGTTTTGGTACCAAACCACCAAAAGGCACATCTGTGGGACCAGGGCTTGCCACCTTGCAAATTTCAGGCCAAAAGCACAATCCACCTTGGCACAATGAAGTGACAAAGAAAACAACACATTAGGAAATGTATTCGTGCAGTGTTATCGCAATTACTTCAATGTTTTTGTGGCACTCCTATCTCTATAATGGGAATGTTGTCACACACAGAAAAATTTTGTTGCGATTACTTTTTTTTTATCATGATTGTTTTCACGGCAACAAAAAATGTTGCCGCGATCAGAAAATGGCAAAATGGTGGAACTAGATGGAAAGACATATTTCCAGACCAGCTAGTGAAAGACTAATGCCAGGGTCATGTTCTTCAGGGCCTGATTAGGTAAACATAACTATTGGTGTTTACAAAAGGGCATTCTTTTTTGACTTACAATGTTTTTTGTCTCTCGCTAACTGAAAACAAGATGTCAGCAGCACAAAAATAAATTCAGGGAGCACAACAACAAAAATGTGATCACCAAAAGTTTTCACAATGCACATATACATTTTCTTATAGGCTATAATGGGACATGAAAAAACTGAATAACTTTTGAACGGAGCAATATTTTTTAACCAAATTTTCAAAAGGCACCAGTTCAACTCTGGCCACATGTAGACAAACAAATCTGAATCCATTGAAATGCATTCTTCAGTCCATTATCCGACCAAAAAATGCTCAAAAGTTGACTCTTTTACACATTTTGAATGCCCTATGGTTCTGCAACCATACATCTGACTGGGACACAGCTTTCCAGATCTAGAGATATATGGCTGGCAGTTGTGCATGCAAAATTTCAGGCAAATCGAATAAACAGTTCCAAAGATATTACAGTGTAAACTTTTAAGTTTAATATAGAAGTGGCTATGCAACTCTAACTATACCTGCCCTACTGGGCAGGTTTAAGATATATATATATGTGTATATATATATATATATATATATATATATATATATATATATATATATATACACACACACACACACTGTATATACATATAGAGATGTGCTCTCAGGATAGAACCAATTCTGCAGCATTTTGCAGCACCCTGCAGCAGAGTTACTGTGGCAAACAGTGTAATTTAAATAGCAATTATTCCCCTTTTATCATGCAGGAAACTGTGGCATTCACTTCATCCTGGCAGTGTCACAATTTACTGCATGACAATAGGGATTAATTCCCATTGAAATTACATTGTTTACTGCAGTAACTCTGCTGCAATATACTACAGAATGCTGTAAAAGTGGGTTTCATCCTGGAGAGCACATCTGTATAGATAGATAGAGAGATAGAGATATAGATATGTATCGGCATGATAGTACCACTATAGCTAGGGTTGCATGACCGCTTCTAAGTTAAACCCCAAATTTTGCACTTTAATAACTTTACAACTGTTTGACCGATTTGCCTGAAATTTTGCATGCACCATCTGGTACCATAGATCTCTGGATCTTACAAGTTTCATTCTGGTCAGTGGTGCGGTTGCAGAACTGCGGAGTGGCAAAAAATGTGAAATTTACCATTTGGGTGAAAAATTCTTTGCTCTGGCGTGTCTGAAATGGTTTGGTCTGAAATTGTTAGGGTATATGGGGTCTGGGTCACTGATGTGCCTTTTGAAGGTTTGGTGAAAAAATATTAATCCGTTCAAAAGTTATTAAAGTTTAAAGTTTCCCATTATAGCCTATGGGGGGAAGTAGATGTCTGGCGTGAAAGCACTTTTTAATTTCGAGAAAGTACTTTTTACTTTTGTGAAACTAAAAAGTACTTTCAGAAAAGTACTTTTTACTTTTGAAAAGTACTTTTTGCTTTTGAAAATGGGAAAGTAGGGTGGCTTAGCCCTAGACCAAGATGGTGCCTTAAGAGACCAGCACTACAAACCAGAGCCTAATACTCATCAAGTACCTGTTCCTCAGAAGAGCTAAATGCTTAATTTTCATATCGGAAGCTGTGGGAAGCTACTCCTCACCTGCAGTACAGTTTGCTGGAATAAACTATTCAAATTATTTCTAATCAGAGCTCCGACGACCTCCCGACCGCATGGCTCACGAACTGAATGACGGGGGAGAGCTCTCAATACGGGAGATGTTCACTTCGATTATGCAGCGAATGGATGCTCTAACCCTAGCCACCAATATCTCCACGGGTACAATACAACAATTGGATGCCAGAATGGGGAGCACAGAACAGAAAGTAGAAGGACATAAAACTGTTCTCCAGGGTTACTGTGCCACAATGTGCGAGCAGGCGGTCCAAATCAAACAGATGCAGGATAAAATCGACGATCTCGAAACAGGAGTCGCCAAAATAATATTAGGCTGCTGGGCTTTCCAGAGTGCTGTGAGGAGGATAAACCAGTGAAATTTTTACAGCAGGCCTTACCGGTGCTCCTGAAACGGCCACCACATACTCGGATTACTATAGAAAGGGCCTACAGATCCCTACAGCAAAAGCCAGTGGCTGGAGCCAAACCCTGACCGATGACTGCCCGTATATTAAACTTTGTGGAGAAAGTGGCTATACAGGCCTGGGATATGGAACTGTGCACACTGATGTGGCAAGTCCACAAGATCATGATTTTCCAGGACTATTCCCAAGAGCTGGCATTTAAGCGCAAGGCCTACACAGAAGCACGGTGTCGTCTCCATGATCTCAATATCCCCTTCTCCCTGCAATATCCAGATGTCCTGCAAATTACTCATAATGGCACCCAGCAGCAGTTTTATACCTCTGAGGTGGCAATGGACTTTATTTCGGTGACCTGGCCCTTCCTGACTACCGGAAGTTACAGCCCACCACTGGATACCTCAAGGGCCGAGTACTTGGACCGAAGATCCCCACTAAAGAAAGCCCCAGACCTGAAACAGAGCAGCACAGACCTATCTAAAGGCCGGAGAGAGCTGGAACTCCGATCCCTAAGGGCCAAAAACTATCCCCCTCAGTGTCGCATGCTAAACACGACAACCCGAAGGATAGAGATAAGGCCGGAGGCCCCTACAAACCATCGGAGCTTAAGGCACTGCCCGAGGAAGCTGTGGAACCCATCTATACCAGCCCATATTTCTCGCAAAACCACTTCACCCTCTGGATTCCTCTGAACTGAATCTTGTACCCAAAAACGAGATGGGCATGGAATTCTCTGCAATCGAACAGCAAGACCAGACCGAAGATGGTGGACAGACATCCTGGGCTGACGCAACAGATACTGCACTATCGATGGGGACTGTTTCACTCTCTTCCCAGGACTGGGGCCTAGTTACTGGAATGACGCAGCCCAAGAAAGACGACCCCGAGAAGACACTTCAAAATGAGCTCCCTGTTTGAGCAGTTCAGATAAGTGTCCTTAGGTCTAGTGTCTGGGGAGTAATGGGATGGCTTAACAGGGGAAAGGGATAGAGAGGATTGTTGCAATTCCTCTCTCTGACCCTCACCTTTTGGGTTAAGATGTGCAGTGTGGCTCCTGCCTGCCCCCCCCCTAAAAAAAGACACTCTGTCTTCTGACGGTCATGTATGATTTCCTACTACATGTGCATGTTGTAAAGAAAGTCGGGAGAATTGGAAGGGCAATTTTCTCTCCCCTCTATGCAAGGTAGCAAGTTGTGGGGATGAATCTACAGCTACTGATTCCCAGCCACTTGATAATGCTGACATGGTCGTCTTGGGGGTTAGTAAGACAGCCCTTACATTAAGATATCACCCCCTTTTCCTGTATTATGCCCTCCCTCCCACAAGTGCTGCCTTCCCTCTGAGCTTCTCCTCTACCTTGAAGCTCTGAAGGATACAGTGTACGTGCTCTGGAAGGCCTACTTGATATAAAACACAGCACCAGACATGGTTCATATACCTCAGCCTTGCACTGGTGGACCGACCACCGTTGATGCCTTAGCCCCGCGGGCTCTCTAAAAGCCCACTTCCTCACAGGAGAGGAGGCACTCGCCATTGGCTGGGGACCCAGCTGGCTAGGTGCCACCACTGTCCTCAGAAGATCATTTTCTTTTTTTTTCTTTTCTTTAATATTTTCTCCTTTTGTTGCTCACTTTCGGTGAGTGTTACCCTAGTTAGGGCTTTGCATACACATTCTGGTATTAATGCAAATTGTTTCAGGTCCAACAGTATTGTGATAACCTAGGCAGTAGGAGTGCTTTATCTAGTGAATAAGTCTGCCTAAGCTTTTCCGCCTCCACTACAACGGTTGAGAAGCCCTTGCTACTCCCTTCCCCCCCTTTTGTTCCTGCAAGAAAGCTCAGCTATAGGGCCCGTACATTGCATCTCTTTCTCTGGAGTGAGAATACTCTACATACTTCCCCTTTCATCAAGTGTCAGAGAAAAGAAGGTCAGGCGCTCCCCCACATTATGGCAGAGTTGCTTTTCCACACCTGGAACGTGCGGGGGCTCAACTCCCCCATCAAAAGAAAAAAAGGTTATTTCCCACCTAAAAAGGCTAAAAACTAAAGTGGCCTTTTTGCAAGAGACCAAATTGACTGGTATGGATCATAAGACACTACTGAAGGACTGGGCTGGCCAAATTGATCACTCTAATGCACCCTCTAAGAAGCATGGTGTGCTCATTTTGATACACAAGTCCCTACAGTGGTCCCTTAAAGGCTCCATCAGGGACACTGAATGTAGGTGGATACTGAGCATATACAATACCCCAACTGGTCTTTTTGCACTTTGCAATGTCTACGCCCTGAACGTAGATGAGCCTCAGTTTTTTCATACATTAGCTGAATCCATTAGTTCCTTCGTACCCCTGGGTTGCCCACTGCTCATGGGGGGAGACTTTAATTTAACACTGGTCCCTACCCTTGATAGGAACAATAATGGGAAAGAGTGGCATGTCAGAGGTGCCAGGGCATTACAGCAGCTTATGACCGACCATGGCCTCAGTGATGCATGGATGATATTTCATCCTAGAACCAGAGATTATACCTTCCACTCCAAACCCCATGCCTTGCATAGCAGGATAGATTTCTGGCTCCTGTCTCCTGTCTCCTTCCCTTTTACATATTACTCTTAATGTAGCTATCCTTCCCCGGGTGATCTCGGACCATGCTCCAGTACAGCTCCTGTTACAGTGGGGCTTGGACTCTCCCCCCACTCGACAATGGAGGCTTGACCCAATTTTGCACCTTAATAACTTTTTCACCTTTCACTGGATTTGCCTGACATTTGGCAGGCATGGGGCATAACCATAGATCTTGGGATCTGCCAATGTTTATACCGATCAGATATACGGCTGCGGAATTATTAAGCGTTACTCTGGGGCGCATTTACGTTTTTTTGCACATTCTTTGCTCGTGCCTACAGGTCTCACGGTTTGTGCAACTGATCCAAAACTTAAGGGAACATGTGGCCGGGGTGCCCAAAGTGCCTTTTGAAGATTTCGTGAAAACATATTGAATGGTTCAAAAGTTATTCAAAAAACAAGTTTCCCATTATAGTGAACGGGAAAAGTTAACAAAAAGTTCGACAGTGTCGTAAATGCAGTTTTTAGTGTCAGAAATGACCCTGTAGTGTCGTGAGTCAGCCATTATTTTTTTCAGTTACTGATCACAGAAATGGTTGGCATTTAAAATTGGGACCATCTAGGGACATAATTCTTTTTGTGTTTACCTAGTAGAGCCCTGAGGATGCTAGCCATGTCTTTATTTTGGGGTGAAACACCCCAGAAATATGTTTTCAATTTTTTGGGAAAAGTAGTGTCACAAAATAGTGCTGCACTTGTGACACTGTCGCAAATTTTTGTGAAAGGTGTCGCAAATCACGACACTACTTTTCAACACTATGGCCAAAATGACAGGAATTGTTTGCTACCCTGCTGCAAAAGAACGGTTTGGCCTTTTGGGCTAAAATTTGGAGAAAATAAAGCCAACATCTCACAGATGTGCCCTTTTGTAGTTTGGTGAAAAAATATTGCAGGGATGCAAAGTTACAGCACTCCGAAGTTGATGCTTTTTCCCATAGACTAACATTGTGGCATTCTCCACATGACAGGAATTCTTTGCCACCCTGCTGCAAAATAATGGTTTGGTCTTTTAGGCTGAAATTTGGAGGAAAGAAAGGCAACCTCCAACAGATGTGCCTTTTGGTAGTTTGGTGAAAAAATATTACAGTGCAGCAAGTTCAGCACTCGAACTTCATGTTTTTCCTATAGGATAACATTCACAGTCCGCCCGCACGGGGCCCGTATCTCGAAACAGTGCGAGATATGGACTTTTCATCTGAAAATGCTTAGCCCCCAAAAGGGCTAAGTAAAAAACTAGCCAAGAAAGTCATAATTCATACGAAATTTTAATTTTTTTTTCTATGTCATACGGTTCCTGAGATATAAGCAATTTAGCATTCCAACTCTCCATTTTCTGCTCTGAGTCCCATTATTATGCATACAGTCTTTGTACTCACTGTGCTGCTCTGTGCAGCTGTTGGGGAAAACCAGGGTGTGCGCTTACGTTACTGTTACCCTTACCATTTCCGCTTGCGGTTCCGTACCCATTTGCGTTGCCGTTCCCATGTACGCCACGGTGTGCGTTACCCTTTGTGTTTTCATTTGCACTTGCGTTTGTGTTACTGTTACCATTTCTGTTTACAATTACTGTTTCTATTTGTGTTTCACTTTCGTCTGTCATTACCATTTACGCTATGACCCGCTCTTCCATTTTGCGTTCGTTTGTCTTTCATTTGTGTACGTTGTTGTTACTGTTACCATTTGCATTTCAATTGCGTTCCCGTGCCCGTGCTTGTTACGGATTGCATTTCCATACGTGCTTGTGTTTGCGTTTCTGTTTCCTTTGGCATTATTGTTGCTGTTACCATTACCATTTGTGTTTACAAATGCGGTACCCTGACTGTGCGCTTAATGACTTGCATTTCTGTACGCGCTTGCATTCATGTTTCTGTTTCTGTTTCCTTTGTCGTTAGTTTTGCTGTTACCGTTACCATTTGCGTTTGCAATTGCGGTACCGTGACCGTGTGCGTTACGCTTTGTATTTCTGTACGCGCTTGCATTTGCCTTTCCATTTCTGTTCCTTTGGCATTACTGTTACTGTAACAGTTAACATTTGCATTTACAATAGCGGTAATGTGACTGTACATGTTACCACCTGCGTTTCCGTGCTCGCTTGTGTCTCTGTTTGCGTCACTGTTCGCTTTGGCGTCACTTTGCACTTGCATTTCTATTAACGTTTGCGTTAAGATTTCTGTTTGCATCACCATGTGTGTAACTGTTAGTGATTGTGTTTGCATTGCAGTTACTGTTACTATGTCACAAGACATCACGTGGTGGGAGCTCGGGGCCTGAAGGGCCTGTGCTCCCACCACTGCATTCTATTCACTATTTATAGTCCTCATTCTCAAAATAAGGGAAATTCATGGCAAAAAACTCCATTTCATGCATCAGTTAGGGTTTTTCCACAGCAACAAAAGCAAGGAAATTCGGTGTTAGGGTTGAAAGCCCCCCTTGCATCCCCCCCAGCCTGCCCCCCCAACCGGCATCGGGGTATGCGTTGGGGTCATCAGTTGTAACTCTCACTCCATTCTCCTATACCTTAGCTTGCTTGCACATGTAATGGGGTGAGAGTTAGGACCGACGACCCCAATGCACACCCCAGTGCCAGTTGGGGGACAGGTTGGGGGTGCAAGGGGGGCTTTCAACCCTAACACTGAATTTTCTTGCTTTTGTCGCTGTGGAACAACCCTAACTGATGCATGAAACAGAGTTTTTTGCCATGAATATATATATATATATATATCTATATACAGTCAACTCCACTTATACTGTCCATGCATACTGCGGGCAGTCGGTTAAAATGGGCAAATCACTGAAACCATTTGCTATTTGCTACAGTCTCAATATAAAATAAGCTGCTTATAGCTATCCTTTCTTGACGCCTATTGTGGGCAGCAAAACATGCGGCTCATGTAAGTCTCAGCACTCAGCAAGTCTTAATGAGTAGCAATTAACACCTAATTAGTGCTACCCTGGTTTCAGCTGTCACTCGCTAGAGTGCTCACAGCTGATTAGTGGAGATTAGTGGAGCATAAAACACATTTGCTAAAACCAGATTTGCTAAGAAGGGGGTAGTGCAGGCTAAAATCACTGGCCACCTAACGTAATGTACAGGACTGAGCTTACTTTACTTTACTGTTTAACTTACCTAAATGTTGCTTATGCTGCTCTGTTGATGCCGTGCCAATGCCATGTTTACTCAAGTCGAAGACCTGCTTTACTTAGCAAACTTAGCTCAACTTAGCTCAATGTTTCTGGTGATTTTATTACCGTGTACTGGTTGCTTTGTCGAAGCCAATGCCAATGTTTAACTAATGTAAACATGCTGTGCCTGATTTCAAAGTCGAAACTGTGTTTAACTTTAGATAACTTTTTTTGTGATTTCATTGCCGTGTACAGCTGGTTACTGGTTGGTCTGTCTATGTTGATGCTGATGCCAATGTTTAACTAAACATGCTGTGTCTGATTTCAGCTTGATTACCTACTTGATTACTAATTGATTGAAGAACTGTATTTCATTAATTTCAGCATTGTATGCACTGAGCACACTTTCTGCAGATCAGTAAATGACACTGTTTCACCACAATGACATCTCTGTTTTTTTTTTTGTTTTTTTTTACAAAACGTCAATACACCGTCCATTGCATATAACAGGCAAAAGCTGCTTTGCCAAATGTGCCTATTATAAGTGGTGCCAACTGTATATATATATTGCAAAAAACTACGTTAATGCATCGGTTAGGGTTGAGAATAAAGCAACAAAAGTAGGGAAATATGATGTTAGGGTTTCCAACACTAACACCCCACCCCCACCCTGGATTCAGAAAATCAGGCATGAGGTGTGCCGTGAGGGTCTCAGTCCTAATGCTCACCCCATATCATAAGTAAATAAGAGTAGATGTGTACAGTGAATTAGAATGGGGTGAGCATTAGGCTTGGAGACACACGACACTCACCTTTCTGATTTCAGGTGGGGTGGGATGTTAGTTGAAAACCTTAATGTCATATCTCCTTACTTTTGTCACTTTGTCCTTAACCCTAACTAATACATTAATGTAGTTTTTTGCAATGAATTTCCTTACTTTTTGAGATAGCGAAATCGTATATTTATTTGCCTGTGGGTAGAAATGTTATGAAGTTTAATTCCACTAGTGAAATTCCAGTGAAGTCGCCAATTTTGCCCTGCGAACAATTTTGCTAAATTGGCTGCTAATGACAAAACTTAGCTAGCTAACTTCGAAGTTAACTTCGACTTGCATTACTAATATCAAAGTTACTGAAAAAAAGGCTTTGTCACATGATTCACTTTCTGCAGGTCACATGGGACACTCCATTCAGGCAGGAAGTGAATGATTCTGTTTCACTTCGGCAGCTGCTGACAGATCAGACATCAAACTGCAGGAGAGCTCAGTGCTTTTGTGCTTTTCATTGTTGTTTGTCAAAAAAGAGTATTTAGTTTCCCATTTCCCAATAATTCCTTTCTTTATTTTTCTGTAGTGAGATCTATTGTTTATAATTTTAATTTTTTTGTAAGTTTAGATAGAGTGTGTGTATGTATGTGTGTGTGTGTGTGTGTGTGTCTCCCTCTCTCTCTCTCTCGTCTCTCTTTTTCACTCTTAGTCTGTTTTTATTTTGTTTTCTGTAAACATATTTTTTTCTAATATAAAAAGAATGGAGGGACAAAGGGAGGAATGTCACCAAAAGGTTGGGTCAGTTATTCACCTCAACTGGCGCACATTTCAAAGAGGGACTGAGACATCCCCGAACCAGTTCCAGCTGAGGTTGAAAGTGACACTGCTCCCTTGCAGCAGCAGCAGGATCCTGTAGTCCCTGCCCCCCAGCAGCAGCAGCAGGAGCTTGTGGTCGCCTCCCCCCCAACTGACATTACCACCACCAGCAACTCCACCACCGGCACTGGTGATGGTGAGCACCCCACTGCTACATCTTTTGGAGTCCCCCCTTCCCTGCCACAAAGATCTGCTGTATGGGAGTTTTTCTACATAAATCCTGCAGATGACAGTGTTGTCATCTGCAAGGTCTGTGACCACAGTGTCTGGCATGGGAAAAAAAGGTAGCTGCCTGGGACTGATGGTCAAAGGACCCACCTGAAGATCCACCATAGGGCAGAGTGGCAGGCCAAGGAGTAGGAGGTGGTGGCATCAGCAGCACACAGTAGTGAGGAGGACAATATGGAAGGGGGTAGCAGGAGGTAGTCAGCCATGCCGCTGTGAGTCATTATGGTTGGACTCACAGCAGTACTTTGCCATCACCACCAGGACAGCAGGTGGCAGCATCTGCACCCTCCCTACCACCGAGTGACCCCACAGTACCTGTCACACAGGCAGATCTGGCTGTCCTGTCAGATGAGGTGCAGCATCTGCACCAGGATTTTGAAGAATTCTACCAGGAATTTAAAAACAATATTCAGAAAATGATGGCCAACCAGGAGAAGGTGTTGAACCTCCTGTCAGAGCTGTGTGGTGGTGGTGGGCCTGTCAGTGCTACTGGTAGTGCTGGTGGTGGGAAAAACTAACTTTTCATGTTATTTTTTTGTTTATTATTTCCACGCTGTGTTATTAATAGTTTACCCACCCCCCCAAAAAAAACAAAAAAATGTACAAAGTTAAAAAAGTAAAAAAAAAAATCTTTTATATCCTTTTCCTCTCTATCCTCTTGTTTAATTCTATAAAATATTCCTTCTCAATATTTTGTGTTATGTATTCGAGTCCCTATTTCATTCCATCCTTTTCCTTGTTCACTCCCTGATTTTTTTCCCTCATGTAGACTATAGTATTCCCCTTGCCCTGATGAATCTGCCCTGTCCTGTGTTATAGTCTGTACACGTGAACAACTTTCATGACTATTTTTTGTGTTACTGCTTCATGTGTCCTCCTGCTATTCACAAATGTCAAGTATTGTCATGTATTGTCAAGTGTCAGTGGCTCAGTAAGTAGCACACTCACCTCTAAGGCCAGGAGATCAGAGGGCTGGGGGATCAGTTCCCACATCTGGCACTTGGGTTAATAACCCAATACTGACACTGTAGTGCAGCATGAGGAGGGTGCTTCCTTTTGGATGAGACATTAAACTGAGGTCCCATCTGCCTGGATTGGTAGTAGTTCAGGTGGATGCTAAAGATCCCATGGCACTTATCGAAAAAGAGTAGGGGAATTTCCCCGGTGTGCTGGCCAAATTTCTACCATTCACTAAAAATACCACCAATAGCTTAATCTGGTTCAATTTCAGTTGTTTACCATCTGTATCCCCCCCTTTTCCCGGGCACCCCTGAAAAAGGGCCTTCTAGGCCCAGTGGGCTTACCGGGTCAACAAATTTCAATAAATAAATAATTGTTGCCAGTAAAAAAAATTATTTCCCGATGCTATGTGATGTTGTGGCAGTGATGGTAGTGTTGTTCAACTGCCCAAAGAAGTGCACAAGAATCACACAACCATGAGCAATTTTTCTGAGAAGTTAAACATAAATCTGGTTTTAGTACTTAACATGTTTCCGGCACTCACCACAAATGTTAAGTTGTGTCCCAAGTGCAAAACTGCCTTTCTGCTGCTAGTTGCCTCTTGTTGCTGTGCTGTGCAACAGACCAGAGAAGTCGAGAAAAACCACAATTTCCAGAGAAGTGAAACATAATTGTTGTGGAAGGTATGATTTTTTTTCCTGCCACCACACCAGTAGCCAAAATGGCGGCTGAACATGCAATCAGGCTTCTTTCCTACTATAAAATACTGTTGTTGCACAGGCCAGAGAAGTCAGGAAAACCACGAGAAATTTTCAAGTGAAGTTAAACATAATTCTTGTGAAAGTCATGGACTTTGATCCTCCCAATACTCTACACAAATATCAAGTGACTGTGTTTACAGTGAAACACTGCTTCCAGGCTAAGAAATGGACTTGAATAAGGAGAAGTAAAGTTTCACTATTTTGTATGAAGAAATTGTGGTGATGATGTCCATATACATGAGAAAACATGACGAGTAGGTGTCCTTCTGCCCTGCTGCTGCAGTTGAGAGGGGTACTGGTTACTGCACTGCTGGATCTGCTCTTGATGATGTTGGATGAAAACATTGTGGTGACAAGGGCTCAAGGAATCAAAGCAGAAAAGTTAGCCATCCTGTGATGTCCTGCCTTGTAGAAGAGTGGAGGGAATAGCTGAAGGAGACGTTGCTGTGCTGCTTCTGCGTGCTGCTGTGGTTGCTAAGAGAAGTACTCTTGCCTGGTGTCTGTATCACATACTGCACAAGTAAGTATTTTTGGTTTTTTTTCTTTCTTTTCATTGTGGGGGGGGGGGTTGTTGTTGTTACCACCTGAAGTTTAATATGTTCATACTGCCATTTCATTAATTTTCAGGTATGGATGATGATGATTTATTTATTAAGTTTTTGTTAACCAGGTAAGCACACTAGACAAAACTGATGCCTATTTTCAGGTGTGACCTGGGAGGTTACAAGGAAATAAGGAAGCAGATTACAAAACAGAGCTTAGGTAAATACACATACAGATATTTCACAGATGAGGCAGGAGAGGCAAAAAAAGAAGCATACAGTAACATACACAGGAGCAGGTAACTTACTATGCAGACATTGCAAACTGTGAGCAGAGAGGCAAATTTCAAATACCATTTGAAATATCGAAGGGTGCAAGTACGAAGAACACTGTGGCCAGGTAGGGCTAAGAAGGTAGCCGAGCAGAGTCCAGGTAGGTGCCCCTCAAAGAGGACCAGTGGTATCCAGTGTGTCATTAGTTTAGGAGGGTCACTGCCATCATTAAGTGCAGCTGCAGGCTGAGGAGAGCATCCCAGACAGAGTTACGGAAACAGGTATGGGAGGGTGTAGTGTGAACAAGGGCAGGAAGTGAGTTCCATAATTTTGAAGCACAAGACGCAAATGCTTTGTCACCCATTTTGGTATGAGTATTGGGGACCTGGAATATCGCAGGACCATGTGACCTTAGGGAATAGGAGGAGGTGACAGGTTTGAGGAGCCCTGCCAGAACTGGAGGAGTGTCCGTTTCATAGGTTTCATAGGTTATTTCTGAGCAGAAAAGAGATTAGTCCATTACAGTAACTTACGATTTTGTTTGCTACATAGTATTTGTACCGTTACCTCTTAAAGTCAAGCATGTTATTACTTGCAACAACCTCCTCAGGCAAGCTGTTCCAGACCGGAATTACCATAATACTAAACCACTGTTTCTTTTTTATTGTTTTAAAATGTTGCCCCTTCAACTTGTGTGCATCCTGGTGTTATGATGCTGATACCTAAGTGTAAGTCCCAGTTTCACTCTTAAATTGGTGTCCTTGATTGATATATACACCATACACAGATCTCCTATTAGTTGCCTATACTCCAGTGTGTACATCCCCAGGTCCTCCTATCTGTCTTCATAGCCTCTGTCCTTAACATCAGCCACCAACCTCGTTACCCTTTTCTGAACCCTCTCCAGTCTCTTTTTTGAACCCAGGTGACCAAAACTAGGCGTAGTACTCCAAATGGGGCCTCACCAGTGAACTGTAAAGTGGCACGATCACCTCCCTCTTCCTACTTTTAATATGCTTCCTGATGTTTAGCATACCGCTAGCAGTTCTTATCATCTGGTCACAGTGCTGGTGGAACTTGAGATCATTATTTATTTATTTGTTTATTTATTTATTTATTTATTTATTAGATCATCGGTTTACAGACCTTTGAGTCAAAGACTCATTTACAAAAGCACCTCATCAAGAGAGCAATACATCACAGCAAACAAAACAGTACGAAGACACAGTACATAGAACTTAGATTAAAAGAGCAACCAGTGTTACAGAAATTCATTGGTGGTACAAGCTTAGTAATAGGTAGGTCACAGTAGACATAATATAGGTACACCAGTACCACGTCAGGTAAAACAATCAGAGATATTTTTTATTACATTAGTCAACAGATGATGCGTGAGACCCCAGGCATTTGCAGCAAAAAATAGACAGGGCATACCCAACCTAGGGGTGAGAGTAAGGGGCAGATGGGGGGATTATGTGCTGTTGCAGCATCAGGTGCTTGTCAGATGGCTGCTGAGGGAGACCTTGAAAGGACCAAGCTTAGTGGAGTCAGCTATGTTGGCTGGGAGGGAATTGAATCAGGTGGGAGCCTGATAGCAAAAGGATCTCTGGGTCATAGAGGTCATTTACCCTAGGGACAATAAGGGAGGTTTTGACAGAGCTGTGGGTGGAGACTGAGAGGGAGGGCCATTGCAAGTTGGTGGTGACTCCAGCGGGGAAGAGCCCTAGCAGGGTCTTTTTTACTAGAAGGCAGGTTTGGAAGTGGAGTCTTTCTTCAAAGTTGAGCAAGTTGGTGGCGGAGTACAGCAGACACGTGTGGTTGCACCTGGGGGCTCCCAGCATAAGCCTGCAGGCCTTGTTTATAGAGAGCTGGATTCTTGCAAGAGCAGTGTTGTTGGCTGCAGTGTAGATGGGCAGCCTATAGTCAATTGGCGACAGGACAGAGGAGGTGATTGCCAATCTAAGGGCCTCTTGTGGTAGGCAGTCCCTATGGTGGTATAACAGTCCATTCCTGACATTGGTGGCAGCAGAAAGGGCATTGATATGGGAATGGAAGGAGAGTGCCAAATCAAAGGTAATGCCCAGGTACTTGTAGGAGGAAACCTGCTCAACGGGATTTAATGTGCTAGGCAGTATCATGAGGGGGGCACCACTGGCTTTGCTTTGGCTATGTGAGAAGAGCATAGCTTTGGTCTTTTTTTAGGTTCAGGACTAGCCTTCGTGATGTGAACCAATGCTCAGCTCTATGAAAAGCTTGCTGGAGGGTGGTCTGGAGTGTGTTGGGGTTGGGATCTGAGGTGAAGAGCACCACGTCATCCATGTAGAGGAGGATCTTACTTGGGCAGGCCGAGGGGAGAGAGTTGAGGTAGAGAATGAAGAGGAGAGGGCCTAAAATGGAGCCCTGGGGAATTCCAGAGCAGACGGGTCATGTGTCAGATAGGATGCTATTGATTTTTACGCATTGAGTTCTGGCAGAGAGGTGAACCATGCAAGGGAGCTGGGGGAGAAACCAAGGCATCTGAGGGAGTCAAGCAGGAGGGAATGGCAAACCGTGTCAAAGGCCTTGGAGAGGTCAATGAACACGGCACTGGTGGGACTTCCGGCGTCAAGAGCAGAGTGCAGGAAGTTGGAGAATTCTAGTAGAGCAGTTGTATTGCTGTGACCTGCACGAAAGCCATGCTGCTCCGTGCATAGGATATTGTGCATGGCCAGGTATTCAGTAAGCTGGTTGGCAACTATTTTTTCAAGGGTCTTAGAGTGGGGGGAGAATGGAGATAGGACAATAGTTACCTGGGGTAGACCAATCACTCTTTTAGATGGGAGTGATGATAGCAGTTTTCCATGTGCTAGGGAACTGCCCCAGGCACAGAGAGCAATTAAGCAGCTCAGTAAGTGGGACCAGGATAGCATCCAACATCAGACGAAGTAGCTTAGTGTCCAGGAAGTCGGTGCCAGGGTTGTTACTACTGACAGCTTTTTGCAGAAAGGGTCTAGCCTCCAGCGGGGAGATGGCACGTAGATAGAAAGGAGGTCACTGGAGAGCGGGCAGGGGCGTTACTGAGATGGGGTCAAAGAAGTTACTGTGCAGGACTGAACTCAGGTCCGAGAAAGTGTGGTTTAGGAAGTCTGCAATGCCATGGGGGTCAGAGCAGACAGTTCCATTAATGGAGAGTTGAGGGGGGGAACGGGATTTCCCATTCATCTCTTTTACATTATCCCAAAAGTTCCTAGCCGATCCCCAGGAGGAGACAAGAGCGGATTGGTAATATTGGGCTTTGGCCTGTCGAATAGCCCAAGTACACTTATTGCGTTTGGTGTTGTACGCCTGCCTGTCAGCTGGCTTGCCAGATTCCATGGCAATGTGCCATAGGTTGTCTCTCATTTTAAGTTTGTGAAGGAGGAAGGGGGTGACCCAGGGTGTGCCTTGCTGTTTGGTGCAATTTCTAGTGAAGGGGGCATAGAGGTCACAGGCAGTGTTAAAAGTACATGTGAAAAAGTCCAGTGACTCATCTATGGATGGTGCAAGCCTGATGGGGGACCAATACAGTTGTGAGAGGTACAGTTTAAGGTGACACAGCCCACCTGGGAGTAGGCGATGACGTTGGGTGGTTTGCGGTGCAGGTTTGCTCTTGGTGGTGAACCAGGAGAATATGAACGGGGAGTGGTCACTAAGTGAGCTGGGAAGTACACTGATATCAAGCACCCTTTGGGGGCGGTTGGTAATAGTGATGTCCAGTAGGGTGCTGGTGCCAGTAGAGGGGTTGAATCTAGTTGGGGTGGTGACAAGCTGAGACATGTCAAGGGTGGCAAAGATATCTCTGGTTTGAGAGGCCATGGCAGAGAGCCAGTTGATGTTCAGGTCACCAACAATTATCTGGGCCACTTTGGGTGGTAGGTCAGCGAGGTAGTCAGCAAGCACTTGAGTGGCGAGGTCTTGCTTTCTGGGGGGATCTAGGCAATGGTGAGAAAGAGTGGGCCCTTTCCAGGGCTGGGGGAAATTTTTAGCATTAGGGCTTGCAACCCATTATCAAGCTTGGGTAGTCACCTTAATGCCCAGATCACGTTCTTTGGAGACCTTACATAACTTCTGCCCATTTAAAACATAGTCCATTTTGTTATCAAGCTTGGGTAGTCACCTTAATGCCCAGATCTGTTTCTTCGGAGACCTTTCTCAACTTCTGCCCATTTAAAACATAGTCCATTTTGTTGTTATATTTACCAAAGTGCATAACTGCACATTTGTTAGTGCTAAAGGATAACTTATAATCCCTAGCCCAGTTTTCTATCCTATCTAGAGCATCCTGTAACTTCTGTGCATCCCTGCTATTATTGATGCTTGTGCCTATCCTGATATCGTCTGCAAATTTGGTCTCCCAAACTTCCCCTCCACCTGTTAGTGAGTGTATATACACATTAAACAAGCAAAGCCCCACCACTGATCCCTGAGGAACTCTGATTTCCACGTTTAATCAGTCTGAATATGCACCCTTCAAACAGACCCTCTGATTTCTTTCACTCAGTCATGCATTGACCCAGCATGTGATATACCCAGGAATATTATATTCTATTAGGGCATCTATTAATTCCCCATGGGGGATTTTATGGAACACTTTCGAGAAGTCCAAAAACATGACATCCACAGAGTTGCCCTCATCCAGTGCCCCACTCACATGCTCATAGAATTCCAGATTTGTTTGGCATGATAAGCCTTTCTTAAAACCAAGTTGTGCATTATCACAGTCCCCTGCCAAGTTCATGAGTTCCACTATTTGGTCCTTAATGATGGACTACAACATCTTCCCCAAGACAGTGGTCAAATGTATGGGCCTGTAATTACTCAACTCTTGTCTTGACCCCTTTTTGTGGATTGGAACGACGTTTGCCTTATGCCAGACCTCAACCACCTCCCCTCTATCCAGTGATGTTTGGAATAATGCTGTTATTGGTTCTGCCAGTTCCACTGCCAGCTCCCTAAGGACTCTAGGATGGATCCCATCTGATCCCTGAGATTTACTGGGGTCCAGATGCATCAATCTGTCCTCCATATCCACACTGTTCAGAGTCATTCTATAACCTACGTTATTAAGATGGTCCCAAGTGCCCTTAGTTTTGTCATTAAAAACTGATGAAACGTAGGTATTAAAATGTCCCGCCATAGCCTGGTTGCCATCTACTAACTCTCCGTCCTAGTCTTTAATAGGCCCCACAGTAGTTTTGTCCCCCTTTTTGTTGTTAATGTAAGTAAAGAAGGATTTATGATTATCCTTTACTTTTGTGACCAGATTCAGCTCATGTTTTCTAGTTGCATGATTTACTGCTTTTATTAATTTCATTTAATAGTTTTTTATATACATTCCAGTTTCTTGCACACCCACTCTTCCTGGCTTTATTAAAGGCTCTTTTTTTTCTTTTTAATCAATCTTCTAATTCTAGGGGTCACCCATGTGGGGATTTTACCCATTCTGTTATATTTCCTCCTAAGTGGTACATGCTTATTAATCAAGCCTGTGATTTTATTTCCCAAGATATCCCTTATAGCTTTTAGTGCCACCTTGTCAGTAAAACAATCTAGGACAAAGCTACAATGCTGGTCAGGTGGAAGCCAAGTAAGCTTATTGTAAAGGTCGCAGTGGTGGGTGAGATGCTGGGCTGCAAGGGCAAAGCAGCATATATTATTGTAGGCCAAGACCCATTTTGAGAGGTGAGTTTTAGCAGCATAAGAAAATGTGATGAATCCATAGCAGAGCGTGGGAGGAAACACCTCACTCACCAGGGCAATACGCGCAGCGGGGGTGAGATTGTTTTTTGCTCTGTAAGTCGAGCCCAACTTACTATTTACAGATCTACACACAAGGTGAATATGCTGGGACAGGTCAAGCTGAGGGTCAAGGGTAACTCCCAAGTATTTGACCGAGTTGGGAACCATCAGCCCCGGTAATATGCAAAGGCACAGGGGACGCTTTTAACTTAGCCTGGGAACCGAAGAGCATGGCCTGAGTTTTCCAGAAATTGAGGATGAGCCTATTTTCTTTTAGCCAGGATTGTATATCACTAAAGTTGGCATTACGGTGCTGGTTGATGACACTAATGTCATGGGAGTGAGTTAGGATGACCAAGTCATCTGCGTATAAGGTGGCACTGCAGTGTGATGGCACAGTGGGGAGAATGTTTACAAATAGAGAGAACAGGATGGGCCCCAGGACAGACCCCTGGGGAACTCCACATTTGACTGGGGTGAGCTCAGAGAAGGCCTTGTTAAATTTTGTAAGTTGCTGGTGTCCTTGGACATAATTGGAAAACCACCCAAGGACTGGGGTGGATAAGCCAACGGACCGGAGTTGCGAGCACAGAAGTGAATGGTCAACTAGGTTGAAGGCCTTGGAAAGGCCAATAACGATGGCACCAGTGAGTTTGCCTTGATCCATGGCAACCCTAACCTCAGAGGTAACCTTAGCAAGGGCAGTCAAGGTGTTGTACCCATGCGAAAGCCAAGTTGAGCTGGGGTCAGCAACTCATGTGACTGGATATATTCGGAAAGTTGGGAAGCAACAACTTTTTCAAGGAGTTTGCTGACGGCTGATAAGATGGCAATGGGCTGGTTGTTTTCAAGGTGTTTGGGGTCACCTTGTTTGAGAACCTGGACCACCCTTGATGCCTTCCAAAGGTCAGGAATAACCCCCAGAGGGAAGCAATGAGTTAAAGATATGGGAGATGGGTAAGGCAATGAAGGGGCACCAAGGTGGAGGAGTTTGGGTTCCAGGTTATCATGCCCAGCACTAGAGTGAGGGGAGAGACCAGAGAGCAATCTCTGCATCTCCCACCTGGACACAGCCTTGAAATAAAATGAGGGGCTAGGGACAGCTTCTGACTGGGAGCAGTGAGGCACACCTTGCTTACCGGGATCCAGATGAGGAAATAGGGAGGCATATGCAGACAGGTCAGAGAAATGAGAATTACAGAAACATAGAAGATGATGGCAGATAAGGACTGCAAGGCCCATCCAGTTTGCCCATTTTTTTTTCTACCTTATAAATGTGCCATCGGCCTTTGCTCTGTCAATGGCCTATCTATTCATACGCATCTGTTTTGCTCCCTTATGCCTATCCCATGCCTGTTTGAAGCCCTGCACTGTATTCATAGCCACCACTTCCTGAGGTAGGCCGTTCCATGCATCCACCACCCTCTCTGTGAAAAAGAACTTCCTCACATTATCCCTTAATCGGCCTCCCTCTAATCTCATGCTATGTCTTCTTGTCCTGCTATTTTTCTTATATTGAAACATGTTAGACTCTTTCACCTTGTTAATGCCCCTAAGGTATTTGAATGTTTCGATCATATCACCTCTCTCCCTCCTTTGCTCTAGGTTATACATATTGAGCTCCATTAATCTGTCCTCATATGTTTTCTGATGCAGTCCCTGCATCATTTTGGTTGCCCTTCTCTGGACTGCCTCAATTTGGTTAATGTCCTTGTGAAGGTGTGGCCTCCAGTACTGCATGCACTACTCCAGATGGGGCCTAACCAGTGTCTCTCTAAAGAGGGATTATTACTCTTCTTCTGACTTGTGATACCCTACTAATACACCCCAACATCCCCCCTAGCCTTACCTACTCTTTTAGTGGTCTGATTGGATGATTTCAGGTCAACGGTGATGATGATGCCCAAGTCTCTTTCTTCCCTTGTGACTGCCAGCAAATCCCCTCCCAGCCTACAGGTGGCTTCAGGGTTTCTCTTCCCTATGTGCATGATCTTGCACTTCTTTGCATTAAACCCCAGTTGCCACTCTTCCGACCATTTTGTTAGTTTATGCAGATCTCTTCTCATTCTGCCTACCCCATCTGGATCATCTACTCTGTTGCAGATCTTGGTGTCATCTGCAAACCAGCAAACCTTACCCTCCAGTCCATCTTCAATGTCACTGATGAAGATATTGAAGAGGATTGGACCCAGGACTGATCCCTGAGGTACCCCACTTGTGACTTCCATCTCTTCTGACTGTATACCATTTACCACCACTCTCTGTTTTCTGCCAGTCAACCAGTTTGCCACCCAGTTGACCAACTTCTGACCCACCCTGAGCCTACCCAGCTTATTAATCAATCTTCTATGTGGAACAGTATCGAAAGCTTTGCTGAAGTCAAGGTAGGTGACATCAACTGCTCCCCCTTGGTCCACCACTCTGGTTACCCAGTCAAAGAAATCTATGACATTAGTTTGACAAGACCTTCCTTTTGTAAACCCATACTGTCTTGGATCCTGTGCTCCTATGGATTCCAGGTGTTACGTGATCCTTTCCTTAAGGAGTGCCTCCATAATCTTGCCCACTACTGAGGTAAGACTGACCGGTCTGTAGTTCCCTGCCTCCTCCCTGCTACCACTCTTGTGGAGCGAGATGACATGAGCCCTTCTCCAGTCTTCTGGGTCCTCTTCTGTGCTCAGAGACTCACTAAACAGTTTTGATAATGGCTCTGCTAGTTCCACCCTTAGCTCCTTTTGTACCCTGGGATTTATGCCATTCGGTCCCAGTGCCTTGTCCACCCTGAGCTTAGCGAGCTCTTGCAGGACCCTTTCTTCTGTGAAGGGACTTGTGCACACCCCCCCCCGTTCATAGTGCTGAGCTGTGGGCCGTGCCCTACCTTCTCCTCATTAAATACTGAGCAGAAGTATCTATTTAGGATAAATGCTTTTACATGAAGGCATTAGCAATTGTGAGCAGATTGTTACGTTTTGTACCACCTGTAGTCATGTCTGAGACATCCCCTTTAGAGGACCCACATAACTATGTTTTTGATATTTCTTCAAAAATTCCTAGGGTCTATGGCTGTGGAGAACAAGGCAGATTTGCAGAAATTACTCCTTGCTGACCTAATAGCTTTTTTGCACACATTTCTGAGACATCTGTATTCCTGGTAAATAGATAAGTCATGCGAGGCCTTGAAACTATCCCAGCATTTATCCCTAGACTCCATAAGGGCGAGTAGGCTACCATGGAGCCATTTGGTAACAGTACCCCTTACTCTCTTTTTTATAAAAGGGGCGTGCTTGTTTTGCAGGGCAGTAAAGATGGCAAGAAAATTGTTTAGGGCAGTGGAAGTGTCAGGAGATTCCAATACTGGGGACCAATCTGTGTGTCCCATATCTGCATGGAAGGATTCCAAGTTAAAGTTGGAGAAATCCCTCATAAGGAGGATTTTATGTGGATTCCTTGGTGGGGAGACCTTCTAGACACAGAAAATAGAGGTGTGATCTAAGATACAGTCCAGGAATGTACCAGAGAAGGCCACCCTCTCTGGTCAGTTGTACATCACCCAATCAAGGAGAGTACTTTTTCACCCTGTTGTGGAAAGCCTGATAGGCTCCTGGATAAGTTGAGAGAGGGAGAGCCCAGCCAGCAGTGGCTCATATTGTCTATAGTCCAAAAAGTAAGAGCACACCATGAATCTTCAACTTAATAGCTAATTTTTATTGCCAAAGTGTTCACGGCCAGGAATCCAGTGCTTCGGCTGTATAGCCTTCAAAGGGATTTGGCTCAGTGTCATAAAACAAGCGTTTATAAACAAAATCGGACGTCATCAGTAATTGACATTTTTAGGTTTTTACATAGATATATAAACACCACTATTTTCTTAATTCTAAACATGTTATTACAAAAAATACATATAAAAAAGAATACATTTCTACCATATATATGTTCAATTAATCACAGTCTTATGGATTAAATGACCAATGGGATCTAAAGCCCTTTCTAAAAGAAAAGTATTAGAAAGATTATGCTTCTTATGAATCAACTGTGTGCATTGAATGGTTTATTAATTAATTTCTATCTTTCTTTCTCTTACAGATCACCTGGTGAATGAATGTCTGTGGATCCCCAGCCTAAAAATGGTTCCTTCTAGCACTTAATGGATGGAAGTAGACTTAGGGTGATCGCATATTGATGTCTTCCCGGTTCTCCTCAGACCTATTACTCTCTCTCTCTCTCTCTGTACAGGATATGTATTAAATTCCCTCAAAAGTTCCAGAAGCACCACTAATCCATTCCCTCCTTTCTTTCCCTTTCCCTTTCTTTTTACCTCTGGCCCCTCCCACCTTTCCTCCCCCATTTCTCCCTTCTCTGGTACACTTCTTTTCCTTTTTCTTTCCCCATCCCTTCACTTTTCAACTTGTTTCTTCTTTCTATCCCCCTTTTTCTCCTTCCTTCCTTCCCCTTCACCTTTTTCCTCCTCCCCACCCCCAAGGACGAGAAGGAAAAGAAACGTATATATAAGACTGTGATTAATTGAACATATGTATGGTAGAAATGTATTATTTTTTATATGTATTTTTTGTAATAACATGTTTAGAATTAAGAAAATAGTGGTGTTTATATATCTGTGTAAAAACCTAAAATTGTCAAATACTGATGATGTCAGATTTTGTTTATAAATGCTTGTTTTATGACACTGAGCCAAACCCCTTTGAAGGCTATACAGCCGAAGCGCTGGGTTCCTGGCCGTGAACACTTTGGCAATAAAAATTAGCTATTAAGCTGAAGATTCATGGTGTGCTCTTACTTTTTGGGCTACTGAAGTTATAGGTTTGCAACCTCTGTAAAGAGCACCCCCCTCGTAACAGTGCGCTGCTTTTTCTCCCTCTGAACAGCTCATATTGTCTAGCATTTCCCCTTAACCAATTGAGGTTAAGGTCACCTTGTAGCAGCAACTCATTCTCATGGACCACAGGTGTTATGGAGTCAAGGAGGTATGTTAACCATTGCACACCACCCTTGGGAGGATTGTATATGCAAACTAAATGCATTTTTTTGTGTTGCCCAGCAGAAGAAGCACATGAAAGAACTCACATGAGGGCAAGGCGGGAAGCTGGTGGGGTACAGAGGATACATTTAGGTGATTTTTGTAATAGATCAGTATCCTATCCCCTCATTTTTACCAGCATGGTCAAACCTGATTTGGTTGAAACCTGGGAGAGCACATGCAGAATTGGGGGTAGTGGACTTCAACCACATTTAGGTAACACCAAGGATGTCAGGCTTGTAGTGACCAACCCAAGCAGCAAGTTCAGCTAGGTTTGGCATGAGGCTATGAATGTTTAGGTGTGCTACTTTCAAGCCTTTTGTGGATCGCCAGCTAGGGGGGCTGGAGAAGTTAGAGGAGACATGCGGAGATGGGGGACCAAGGTTAAGCTGTATGTCCCCTGCCAGGGCAAGTAGTAACAATGGAAGCAATACGAGGCATAACAGAGGGTGACAATTCCTGGTGGGTCTAGTTTTGCTTGGGTAACGTTTGACCAGCTTTGTGATGAACAAGATAGACTTAAAAGTCATGCACCAGACAGGCCAGAGTTGAGGGTCTGCAGTGGCAAGGAGGTTAGAAAAAGTAAAATCATGCTTCGGGGCCTGCTCAGGACATCCAATGGGACCCACCTGGAGGGGACAGTAATCAACAGAGAGTAATATCAAAAGTAGGGATATAGTAATGCACGTCGAATGTACGAGCGGCATAGGGGAGCACTGGCCCTGTGTATACACAGCTCAGTGAAGACATGATTAGGAACACACCTCGACAGCTGTTTGGAGTTAGAAATTGTACAAGGGGATGAGCTAAGTTCAAACCTACAGGTGCAAGATTGGTAGAGAACAGAGAATGTGCTAGGTAATAATGGAACATCCTAGGTAGGCCTCTGAGTATGCTGCGCTGCTGCTTCTTGGCCCAATTTAAATTGCTCTAGCAGTTTAAAATTGACAGTTTTTACCAGCAGACTTTTCAGCCCTCAGAAGCACACACTCTATTCTGCTCCCATGGCAGCGGAGCAGAAAGTTAACAACAACAGAGATTTTGTCCAGCAGAAGGTTAAAAATTAAAGATTAAAGTCCGTCCTGCAGCTGGCTGTGCTGGGGGAAGAGGGGGTACCAGCGAGGACCAGCCCAGATCTCCTACCCCCGATATCCTCCGTCTGAGTAATATAATAATCTTGTCCAAGGGACCCGGAGTTAAATGATGAAAAATAATCAGATCCACAGGAAATGGTGAACTACTGGGGCCCAGTGAACTGTTGTTACTGTAGATTAAAATGCAGAATGTATTAAATTCCTGAAGGTGATGAACATTGGCCTGGGTCATATGCAGGATGTAAAACTCCTTTGTCGGTGTCTTCCCTTTATTCTCCAAAATGATTGTGAATAGATCTCAAAGACAAGCACAGATCCTTTAGGAATAGGTCAGACAGAAATGTGGATTCAGTACAGGACTCCACAACTCAGAGCTTGTAAAACTTATTTGCTGGATTTAGTTTTGCTGGTGATGGCTTCCAAAAAAGTTGATTTATAATGAGAATGACAATACCTGGTGGTGATGTTTTGCAGTTTCTTAGTCTAGGAAACTTTGATAGATGTCATGTCCAAGAACGGTCTAGTTACTACAAGCAGAAACACATGAAAATTCACAAAACTAAACTACTGACAGAGACAAACACAAACAGCCAACCACACAGACCAAGGAGGACATGATGACATCATAATGCTGGAAAGCTACCATGTGGATGTTGGAGTGCAACACATTTTCCAACCACGAAGGTAAGTATTTTTTTCTCCAGGGTGGGGTTAAGTCAGTAAAGATGTGCGGCTGTGACAGTAATTGTGTTCTGTTTGTGTTGGTCCACTTTCAGGTACTTTTCTCCGCATATGTCTGTCTGTTGCTGCTGAACACAAATATGCATGACCTTTACTTTGGGGAAGAATTGTTCATGTTTCAGAGCTCCATGAGGTAAGTATGTTTTTCTTTTTAATGTTGGGGGGTACTTGTAACAATTCTCAACATTCCTTCTTTATTTTTCTCTGATTTTCAGGTACGCAGCTCTTTCTGCCAATTTTGTTGCCTGCTACTGTGCTTCATGGGTCCAGCCTGTACCTTTTTGGGCACTCCTAGAAGTTTAAAGTAACCATGGAAGGTAAGTATTATTTTCCTTTTTCTTGTTTTTTTTTTTTTTGTCCTGTAATTCGCTGCTTACAAGTTTTGCAGATGGTTGAGTATTATACATGTTCTCTGTCATTGTTCCTGTTATTATAGGTCATTTTCCGTGTATGGCTTCTGCTCTGCTCTCAGTGCAATGACTACCTCCAGGTCAGGAAGGAGCAAGTCTGCAGACGATGGATCATCATGGTGATGGATGGATGGATGGATGGATGGATGGATGGATGGATGGATGGTTGCTTGAGCTATACTGAGGGCTACCGGTTTCAGGAATGATACAGCAACACAGCCAGGAGACCTGTGAAGAAAAAGAATAGAGACAAACTGTCCTTTTCTCAGCTGCATCACCTTAATGAAAAAGAATACAGAGAAACTGTCCTCTTCTCAGCTCCCTGTGTCATCTGGCATGAGCTAAAAAACAGCAATTAATTTGCCCACATTTTGCCACTGTCATCTATGCAGTGAAGAAATTTCCATACTATCATGTACGCAGCCACTGTAGAACTCTACACATGGAATAAAAAATGATTCAGCTATGCTGTCTCCAAATTTGTCCACTGGAGCTGCTGGACATATGTGTGCCAGAGAAAACAGAGAAGGAAAAAAATGATAACAATTTAGAAAAGTAAATTGTGATGACACTTACAGTATTGATGATTGCCATGTTGGCGCCAGTGGTGCCATGTATCAGTAGGATTCCTGGCCTCACATGGTGTGCTGATGGTGAAACCTGCAGGGAGACAAATGGAAAGATGTGAACTAATTTTGAAGTAATTTCTGCATAAGGTGTCGGCCCTTCATCCTCTTCCAGCTCAGGCCAAGGACTAGAATGGAGGGATAGGTACTGTGAACACAGCTGAAAGTGACTTACCATGCATCACTAAAGACAAAGAAATGCCATGGAGGTGGAGCAGATATATTTATGCCCTGATGAGCTGTCTGGCTGTACGGTCATCTTGAGGGCTAACAAAACCAGTGGGCTGGCTGGTAGCAAATGGAAGCATCACTCTTCTGGAGGTACTGGCCCAAGATGTGCTGTCATCATGGCTGAGTGGTTATAGGTAAACTGGAGGAGAAGGAGGAGGTGGAGGCAACATTGATGTAACTGTTGTTTATTGAGGAGCATCATATAATCTGCCTAATTAGTTTTCAGTGTCATTTTTTGGCAGTATGACAGTGAAGGCCCATGCTATTACACTCTCAGGCATAGAGAGGATGGAGGACAAGGAGGGAGAGAAGGTGATGGTGAAATATTTTCTGGAGCAGGGCATTGTGTCTTGAACGGTAGTAATGAAAATGTAAATGATCAACAGCTTGGCAGTGAACACCTCCCCCACTCCCCCGGTAGGGATCAGCAGTGTCTCTGTACAACTACTGCAGTAGTAGTTAATAAAATGTTCCTTTTTCATCTGGAACAGGGATTAAACAACTGGGTAAGAGGGTAAGGTTAAGCAAAATTACATTGAACAACAATGGCAGCGAACACCTCCCCTGGTAGGGATCAGCAGTGTCTCTGTACAACTACTGTAGTTACTAGCCGGCCAGGCAGTGCTGAGGGTTAAGGCGCTGGATGCCACACCTCGCACCATGCTGGTGACCGAGGTTAAGGAATGAGCCCGGGTGCCTGGGGTCAGCAGGGGAGGGACAGGATCGATCATCTGGAGGACTGCTCTACTCTCCCTGGAAAGGGATCCAGGGCCCTCCAGTGCAGTAGAGACCCCTGGTGGAGACCGGGGGTACTACTAAGCACAGGAGCAACAATGTGTGGGAGGAGTGCAGAGGACGTCCATGGCAGCCGTGCTGACGTCATTGCACAACTGCGCTTCTGGGGTTAAAAAGAAGGAAAAAATCCCCAGCCTCAGGGATAGGCGAAGGTGCCTCTTATGCCTGGGCCACACTCCCACCTTCAGGCTCGTCATCCAGGGCCCCCCCCCGACTCCAGGCCCAGCGCATTGGATTATAGATAGAGTGCCAGGGCATAAGGCAGCCCCACCTTAGGGGCTCAGAGCCAAGGGATCCACTGGGCTGGAGTGGCCTGGCAATGGTGAGTCCAGACCGAGAGGTAGCGTTGGATCATGGGAGGTATCTGGAGCGAGTTCCTTGGGTGTCTGGAGTATAACGAGAGTTAAAAAAAACTACTGTAATTACTAAAATGTCCCTTTTTTATGGAATGTGGATTAAACAACTGGATAAAACAGGGTAGGGTTAAGCAAAATTAAACTGAACAACAACAGCAGAGAACACCTCCCCCTAGGGACCAGTAGTGTGTTTTTAGACAACTGCTGTAGTAGTGGTTAACAAAACATACTTTGTTAATATGGAACGAGCAATAAACAACAGGGTAACAGGAAAAGCAACTGAATAACAGTGGATAACACCAACACCACCACCACCCCCCCACAGACACCCAATAAAACAAAATCAGGGATCAACAAACTTTGTATAACAATAACTTAAAAGACTATACTGAGTGGAAAAGGGAAGGGGGGCTATCCTACTTCAGCATTATTCCACTGCCACATCATCCAGGAAGCAGCCCTCACAGACTTCCAGACTTGAGCTGTCACCGGGTGGGAATTCTCTCTGCATTGCTGCTTCATCCACCTCAATGCTGGTAGAAGCCTTGGGAGTGCCGAATCTGCTGACATCTTCATTGTCATCATCATCACCGAGACAAAGTTTGTGTGGCAACACCATTGACATCACTGTGTTATGTGGAATGTGCCCCTCATTCATTTTTATGATTGTTAGGATGGACACATTCTTGGGTGACAAACTGGTCCTCCTGTCATGCACAATAGCCCCAGCCAAACTAAACACTCATTCCACACTGACACTGGATGGTGGGCAGCTCAGGTATTTAACAGCAACTGATGCCAGTGCTGGCCAATCAGTCACTTTGCTGCTCCAGTACAGCAATGGCTCTTCAGTAATGCCAAGGTGCCTTGTGTCCCCCATATAGGCCTCTACCGTTAGTTGCGCTGCCCTGAATCTGGCTGCCTCATCAGTTTCCTCCTCCTTTTCTTTCATGGCGTCTGCTCCCGCCTGATACAGAACATCCCAAATGGGATCACCTGCCATTTTCTGCTGTAACTTGGAGGGTTTCTCAGATGGTTTTCCCTGTGAGCTGCTGGTGGTAGCAACACCTGGTCTCTGTACAGTTTGTGCCTCCTGTGCCTTTTTTCTCCATGCACCATATACCCATCTAATGAGGTACTCAATCAACTTTTGCAGCCGCTCATGACCTCCTTAAATTATTGATGGCAGGCCACATTTGTAGTGTGGGTCCAGCACAGTAGCAATTGCAAATTCATTGGACTCTAGAATGCCAGAAATATGGGTACTGCTGTCCAGCACATGCAGCATGTGTTCCATTAGTTCACAACTTCTACCATCCTCTTTGCCTTGATCTCTTGCTGGACATTAACCAGTGTCTACCTCAGCACACGTACAAGGGATATTGAATGACTTATACAGGCAGTGTCCCCACTCACTGCCCATGTTGCATGCTCAAATGGACAGAGAACACATATTAGGTCATCCATTTGGCACCACGTCTCTGTTGTTAGAGCCAAGGACACTCCAGCACTGTCCCGGGTGGTGTGCAGCAGCAGGTAGTCTGAGACTTGTCACAATATCCAGCTTCATACGGTGCTGAGGCAGATGGTTTTTGAGCTGGAGTTCCCATACCTGGTCACAGGCCTTTGCAAAATGTGCAACGTGCACACAGATGCAACGGTCAACAGTCATCATTTCCTTAATTTCTGCAAGGTTGAGAAAAAGCTGCACAACCAGATTAAGACAGTGTGCCAGGCAGGGGCACCCTGAAAAAAACACCATCGCTAATGCACTTAACAAAATTGGAGCCATTATCACTCGCAATAAACCCTGCTGAAAGTGAGTGTGTGTGTAGCCACTCATTAATCTCATTGAGCAGCACATGAAGCATTTTCTGGCCCATGTGACAGCAGGCTACACTTTTCATACTGAGGGTGGCATGCTGCTGAATCCCCGGTGTGTTGCAACCACCACAGTTTTGGTTTGTGCAGGTTTTGCCAGGCCCCAAATCAACTACCACCCCAGATACCTTTGCCCAGTGTGCTGTGATGCATAAATATGAGCTAGAAGCTGTTTGTCCACTGGTCCACATATCCATGCTAAGATGTATATATTCTGATGGGCATGTATTATGGACTGTGACAGTTTCCCATAAAGTTCTGGCATGGCACATTTACAACAATAGGTTCACGATGGAACCTGCCATTTTGGACATGCATGGGCCATCAATCAGCGGAATCCAGCATTCTCCACAAAGGAGAATGGAAATAGATTGATGGCCAGTATTTCATCAGTGGCTGCATTTAACTCACATACAGCAGCGTGATTGGGGGAGTACTTTGAGTGACAATCAAAGATGCTCTTTAGTGTGGACTGCATCTTTGGGGCTGGTCAGACAAAATGTGGCAGCATTCTTGTTCTTGTTGGAGTACTAGTTAACCCTTGAGTATGTGCAACTCGCATGAAACCAGTTATTTTGGGTGATTTGGGCTGTGTCGGTGGTGTACTTTTCTGACTCAAGGGAGTGGCGCCACCACTGTTACTATGCCCACTGCTAGAGAGAGCCAAGGATTGCTCCTCCTCCACCCACTCAGCTCTCCATCCTCCTGCTCTGTTGCACTGCTCTCAGTAATATTTAACTTGACGAGGGAACTGGCACCTCTGGCTCTGGCTTTCTTTTGGTGTTGCAGCCAGTGCAATGGGTGCCTGCTTTTCAAGTGTGTGTTGGCCACTGCTGCCTAGGTGGCTGCCCTTTTTAGCCCGACTAACATGTGCTTGACACACCTGACATATTGCCATGGTCTAATCAGCTGGATCAGCATGTAAAAGTCCCAAACTAGGGACTTCGCACCTCTGGACTCCACATGGTGATGAGACTGGGAGAGCTGAGCAAAAGGCGTGGTGGTTTGTGCTTTTTGTGGTGCTTTCATCACTTCCATAATATTACTTTTAGGAGGGGGGTGATTTGAGTAGTGCTTGGAGACATGATGATACCGTGACCCTCAGCATCTGAATGCGCTGCATCATCCTTGTCCTTTTTCACCTCTGGCCCCCATAGGGGGTCCAACACGTCATCATCATCAGCACTGATGATGAAGATGTCCTTGTCTTCCTCCATAGCACTCTCTTCTTCTACAGCAACTTTTTCTTGCTCTATAACTCTCTCCTTGGGGGGCTGACTTTCCATATCTCCCTGATGCACCTACTCCAGTGCAACACTATCACCACCACCACCAGAAATGGCGACAGTCACATCAACAGCCTTCTCCTCCTCCTGGACCACTGTTCCTGTACTGGTGTCTCCCTTATTCTCACTTTCATCATCCCCCACCAGCATGGATGCAACAGACTGGGCTGAAAAAAATGTCACCACACTTATGCCACTGCTGCTAACTACTTCTTTGCTGCTGGTACCTGCCACAGGACAGGAGCCCACATAAGACATTGATGCAGACATACTTTGGCTTTAGTGAAGTGGAACTGCACTACTTTCCTCCACAGATTTCTTTGCTGCATCCTTGTTCCTCCTGGCAGTGGCACCTCTCACTTTACTGTATCGTTTTCTTCCCAGGCATTTTTATATGCTTGCTCCAACATTTGCCTTGCTCTTGCATGATCTATTACTAACTGTAAATAAAGCTGCAGTAGGGGATCACGTGACGCTCGTGGAGTGATGGCAGCAGCCTGAGGGTTCTCCACTCCCTGCCACTCCAAACTCAATATTTGCAAGGGCTAACAGGGCTTGCAGCATTTTATAAGCCAGCCAGACCCTGCAGGAATGCGTTTTACACCTTTTAGTGTTACCGCTCGTTCTCGGGTAACCCGCAAGTCGATCCAAAAGTCGGCGAATGCCCGCCTACGGCTAGGCAGCAACGTGCTCTTCTACAGCTCCCTGCCAGCAAGAACTACAATTTTGCTCACCTATACATACAGTATCGACCCTGAGACATTGAAATCAGTTGGCCAGCACTAGTTTGGGGTCATTTGGTGACAATGCTCGTTTCCTGCTTCTTAAAGGAGACTCTACCATATTTGTCGGCTACACGCCGGTGGCAAAGCTTCTGCCTGAGGGCCTCTCTCTCCCAATCAGCAGGAAATTTGTCCTACTCCCCAAATCCTTTACTTTTGCACTGTAAAGCTACCTGTTTTGCTATTGGAAAATCTTCGGGTCCATCTAAGAGTGGACTTTGGAGGTAACCAGTGATAACTTTCATCTTGGAGGATGCAGACAATGGATTCAGAATTGGAGGCCAAACGTCCACGTAGGGGCTCATCGCCGCTGCTCCAGGAACAAGAGCTAAAACCCGAGAAGATCTACAATGACCTTTCTACTATAAAAGAAGCCTTATTCAAGCTCATAGAGGAAGTGGCAGAGATAAAACCAGCCTTGACACAGCTAGCCAGAAGGGTGACCAACGCTGAGGCCAGAATCTCATCTCTGGAGAGAGCTATGGATAACTCAGGCCCCAGTATAGTGGAGTGTAAAAGAAGTATTGTCAAATTAGAGGATCGTCTCAATGACCTGGAGGGTCAGAATAGGCGTAATAATCTGGTCCTGCTAGGCCTCCCAGAAGGTGAGGAAGGGCCAAATACTATTCAGTTTCTACAGAAGCTTATTAAGAAATCGGTGGGCCCCTCACCCAATGGGCCGAATACATTATTGAGAGGGTCATCGGCCCTTAGAGCCAAACCTCCACCTTCGAACCACGAGGCGGTTATTTTAAACTTTGAATTATTTGGACAGGGAGTACATTTTAAATGGAGTGAGGAAACTGGAGGTTTTCCAATGGGAAGGTAAAAAACTGCGTCTGGTGCCTGACTTAACCTGGAAGATGAGACAAGCTCGTGCCAGTTTTAGGCCGATTACGTCGAAGCTCTGGGCAGCAGGGATCTGGCACCGTCTTCTTTATCCCGCGAGGTTGGAGGTTACTTTCAAGGAAGGCCTGAAGAGGTTCAACTCGGCGGAAGAAGCACTCGACTCCCTGAGAACTCTGCTACCTGATTTGTTTCCCAAGGGATGAGAGATAAGTCTGACTTTTGGACAGCATACAGTAACCTTTTGTTTCTACCTAGTTTGGTGACAAAGACTCTTGGTTTGCTACTAATATTTATAATTTGATTTTGATTGAGGGTATTAGAGCAATATGTAATTCTGGATCGCTCAAAGATTAGTGATAAGTGGGGTTTGGTATATATCTGTTGTTGTGAGTGATACTTAACTCCTATAAAGTTGGGTTAGGGAGTTTACTACCTATATCACTGATTTACCTTGGCTAGAAGTATTTTAGTACTCTGGATCATAACTAGAGTATGGGGAGGGTCTTTCATTAGTCCTCATATTTATATAGTCAAGGTTAATATTCTCATGAGGAGGCGGGTTACATTGTTTGAATTTACGCCTGGGAAAATTCTTTTGTCCCCTTGCTTTGTGACACCTGCTTTAATGGTATTTGATGAAAATAAATAGCTTTCTTAATGACAATTTATAGCTGGGGTACCTATTTAGTTATAAGGATAAAGTTAGAACTGAATTGTCAAGAGGTATAATGCTAGTTATGTTTTTATGGTAGGATAACAGCCTTGCTTGTTTATATTTAATAGTCCTGTTAGTTATAATCTGTCCGCCTTCGGTTTGTAGGCCAAGACAGAGCCTTTTATAGAGACTAATGTTTGGTGTGCCAGGAATGGCTTATAATCTTATTCACTATTGTTGGGAAGGATGGAGGTACTTAATGGCCTGATATATGATTTAATAGTTCAATGGAGCATTATACCCCTTAATTTTCCATTTTTTTGGAGGATTTCTTATCAATTAGTGTTTCACTATGTGACTTAACCATAGGCCTAAAGAGGGAGGTTACTTTTCTTTTAGCAGCCCAGCTCGTAGATAGAGTTTGACACAATTACATACTCAATCATAGTAATAATTGTGGCAGGGGTGGATATACCCGTCTCTATGTAGCATCATGTACCGGAGAACAGGGAGTTGGCTTCGGGCCAGGAGGGTGAGTTATAAGTTATTTATGAGTATGTTACCCTTTTGTTTAGGGGTTGGAGGGGCATTCCAGAAAGGTAATTTTTTTTTTGTTGTTTCGGGAGTATTTGTATGGGGGGGAGGGGAGCAGCTATCCCAGGAGTTCTATGATTTGTAGAACAAATGGTAGATAGGTTGAATATAATTTCCTGGAACATCAAAGGAGGAAAGGATAATTGTAAAAAATTTGTTATTTTGAATCACCTTGCCCGCTTAAAACCAGCAATAGTATTTTTGCAAGAAACTCATATTCTCGCTGACCACTTGGCCCATTTTAAGAAAAAGTGGGTGAATCAGGTCTTTGGAGCGGTATTTTCCTCCAACAGCCGGGGAGTAGCTATTTTAGTGGCCCGGGGGATTCCATTTACGCATTCTCAAATAATATCCGACCCGCAAGGTCGTTTTATTTTTGTTTTGGGTAGTATTGGAGGGATTAATCTAGTCCTGGGTTCAGTATACGGGCCTAACTTAGATTCACCGGATTTCTTTACACAGTTAGGATTGACCTTGGCTTCTTTTGGGAACGTCCCAATAATCATAGATGGCGACTAGAATTTAGTTCAGGTCAACCAACTAGATAGATCACATTGTAAAGGCTCCTCCCTCTCTCCAGCTCAGAAGGCCATGCAGGAGCTTATGGTATCAATAGGTCTGATAGATCCCTGGCGTACCCTCAACCCCAGCCTCCGTGAGTATACATTTTCTTCTGTAGTGCATAAATCACACTCGAGATTAGATTTTTTTTTGATCAGCCAGTCTAGTTTGTCTTGGGTCCTGGATGCCGCTATTTTGCCCCGTGTAATCTCTGACCATTCTCCTATAAGGATTGTATGTTCTCTACCGCTTTTACCAAATAGGTCATACTCATGGTCATTAAATAACAGTATTTTAAAAGAATCCAAGACATTAGCCAGCTTTACATTGTTCTTAGAAGGCTTGATTGCCAGTAACTGGGGTTCCATTGATGCTATTGACCAAACGTGGGTGGTTCTTAAGTCTGTGTGGCGTGGCGAGTTAATACGCTTAGCAACCGTCCGCAAAATGAAGTCAAGGGCACTACTGGACACATATTTAAAAGAGATAAGGGAATTAGAAAAATTAAATGATAATCAAAGAACGGAAGAACAAGTAAGTAAACTAAGCTTCCTAAGAAGTCAGTATGCAGACTTGCAGAGAGAGAAAGTTATTAGTTTAGCCTCAAGGGTTAAGGCTTTATACCTGGGACAGGGTAGCAGGGCAGGAGGCTGCTGGTTTGGCAGTTAAAACAGAAATCTTCGGCAAGGTGGGTCTCTGCTCTTAACCATCCTGAATCTGGGCAAGTGATTACGGATCCGGCTGAAATACTAGGTATCTTCAAGTCCTTTTATCAAAAGCTTTATACAAGCCAACAGCCCCCCACCCAGGTATTAGATGAGACCCAAGAGTATTTAGAAACTATTTCGTAACCGAAACTGGCAGAAGAAGCTGGTCCTCAATTGACAAAGCACCAGGCCCGGACGGATTTTCAGCTTTCTTTTATCAGCTATTTAAAAATATTCTTGCACCTTTACTACAGGAGTTATTTTCTTTCTGGTGTGATCAAGGGATCAGGGACCAGACACCATTTGAGGCTAAGATTATTTTGCTGCCTAAACCAGGTAAGCCCACAGATGAAGTGAGTAGCTATAGGCCGATTTCATTGCTAAACCTGGATGTAAAAATTTTTGCTAAAATTCTGGTCAACCGATTAAAATGAGTTTGGCGGACTTTACTGAGCCCAGAGCAAGCTGGTTTTGTGGAGGGTTGCTCCTCAGCCGATCATTTTCGTAAGTTGTTTTACCTGGTTTCTGAGTCTGTGGACCCTGTACTGGAGGCGTCATTAGTTTCTTTAGACGCAGAGAAAGCTTTTGACAGGGTGGAATGGGCTTTTATGTTCACTAGCCTGTCAAAGCTTGGCCTCCCAGATAGATTTATTCATATGGTTCGTATTTTATATTCTTGCCCGGTAGCTAAAATCCAATGTAACAACTTAATTTCTGAGGCCTTTTCCCTCTCTAGAGGTACTCGGCAGGGTTGCCCTTTATCACCATACCTCTTTAATTTATATATTGAACCGTTGATTCGGTCCATTAAGTCCAATAGAGAGGTGAAGGGGCTAAGGATTGGAGGCACTGAGTTTAAACTATCTGCATTTGCAGATGACTTACTGTTACATATTTCGGACACTACCTCCTCCCTTCCCAAAGCTCTTGCTTTAATCGATAAGTTCAGTAGGTGTTCAGGGTATAATCTGAATAAGGCCAAAATGTCAGTTTATGCTTTGTCCCCGCTCCTTCTTAAAAGCTGGTGCTCCTCTCTGGGACTTAGTTGGTAAACTAAATCAATAACCTATTTGGGGATTCAAATATCCAAGAATTTAGAGAACCTGATTGATTTAAATCTTAAACCGTTAGTTACATCTATTAAGGAAGATTTGGTTAGATGGTCAAAGCTCCCACTGACCTTTTCGGGAAGAGCCAATACGATAAAAATGATGGTTATGCCCAAACTCTTTTATACTTTATCTAATTTAAATGTTTACTTGCCAAAGTCCTTTTTCAAGCCGCTACTCCAACAATGCGTGGCTTTCTTATGGAATGGGAGACCCCCCAGAAAGAGTTACCTCAAACTTACTCGGCAGCGGCGATTCGGAGGGCTCCAGTTACCGGACTTTTATGCCTATTACCTTGCGATTCACTTGGTGAGGGTGAGTGTCTGGGCATGCGACGAGGACTTAACATTCCCTGGCCTTTATTTAGATCGTTTATTTGTTAAAGGCTTCAAGCTAGACTTAGAGTCTTTACTTTATGTTTCATGGGCTAAAATTCCAAAGAGGGTGAGAGACTGTCCGTTAGGATGGGATATTAAAGCACTGCAACAGTTTTACGCGAAATTTCAAATTGTACAACGATATGACTTATTTCAACCTATAGTAGGAAACCCGAATTTGATCATTGGGAAACAACCTATATCTAGTTGGGGAATTGAAGGGGATAGGAAATGGCGGGTTAAGGATCTCTTTCAGAATAACAGGCTTCTTTCACCTCAGGCTCTGGTGGAGGAATTGGGAAGCAAATGTCAATCTTACCTAAAACTAAGTCAAATTTTAAGCTGCATTAAATCGCATTTGTGAGGGCTGGGGCAAGATATTTTGGGACCTATGTTTGTGGAGTTGAAAGGTTTATACAAAGCGGGCAAGGTGGTATCAAAATTTATAAGTATATATTAGACAAAGTGTCATTGAAAGTGTCACCGTCCGATACACTGGGAATTGAACCTGTCCTTGGGTAAATCAGCAGAAACTTGGGGTAAGGCTTGGGTCGATATCTATAAACTTATCAAGCAGGATAAGATTACAAGAGAGTTCAATTTAAGCTACTTCATAATCTATACTTCTCACCAACTAAGCTTTCAAGGATGCGTAGTCACTTCACAGCGAATTGCACCGAGTGTAATGACTTCTGCTACCAGCTACCACAAGTTTTGGACCTGCCCTAAGGTGGTGGGTTTGTGGCACTTGGTGAAACAAAAGATTGGTCAATTTTATGATCTGGACAGATTCTTCCTCCAGAGGCTTGTATTTTGGCGTGTTTGATAAAATCCGTAGCAAGTTAACCAAATATCGATTAGCTATGGTAGCGGAGTGTAACTTAAGCTGATAATTTTGGCGCCACTGGAGAGGGGATTGACCCCTTCGTAAAGTGGAGTGGTGGAGGAGTTTATGAGCGATTGAATGCAGAAAGATCAGTTCTCTCTTTCTATAATGCTTCACCAATATTTTTACAATGTTGGGAAGCTATTTCAATGTTTGAAGGATAGATATGGGTATTAGTATCAAAGCTCAAATATTTGCTTCTAATTATTGGTTGGATATCGAATTCAGTTTGGCACATCTCTTGGGTGAATCCTTCCTCCATGGTACTCTCCTTTTGTAGACCTAATGATACTACTTATAATTGGGTCTTACTTGGTTTGTTTTCTGAGGTTACACTATGACTACATTCTTTATATATGTGAGTCTGCTATAGGATAGCTGCTAGGTGAGTGGGGGCGGGTTGGGATGGGCACTTTTTCCTTTTATTTTGGTGGGGGTTTTAGGGGTTCTGTTCTGTTTTGTTATTTTTTTATGATGCCTCTGTATTATGTACTATTTGGTGTGTATGTAATGTTTCATAAATTTCAATAAAGCTTGTTTATTTGCAAAAATAAAGCTGAAGTACTGCTAACTAAAAATTAGGACGGGTATCAGCACTCTGTAAACTACAGCAGTCTATTCTATTAAAACAACACAGTTTTTTGTTTTCTTTCCCAAAACAAGAACTAAATAACATGGGGTAACAGGGCAGGGGTAAGCAAATTTAAAGAAAAGACAGACAAAACCTCCCCCAATAGGGATCAACAGTGTCTGGATGAGTCAACTACTGTAATGTAGTAGTAGTTAATACAATTTTTTTTGTATATAATATGACAGGGCTGGAGTAACAAAATTTAAAGTGAACAAACCCAGATGCCTCCCACAATCAGGACAGGTACCAGTAATCTGTAAAACTACTACATTAGCCTATTCTATTAAAACAACACAATATGTTTTCTTTCCCCAAACAGGGATTAAATAAATGGGGTAACAGGGCAGGGGTAAGCAAATTTAAAAAAAACAATGACAGACAAAACCTTCCCCAATAAGAATCAGCAGTGTCTGGACTACTATAACGTGGTAGTAGTTAGTTAATAAAAAAATTTTTATATATGTAATATGGCAGGGCAGAGGTAACAAAATTTAAAGTGAACAAACCCAGATGCCTCTCACAATCAGGACGGGACAGGACAAGGACACTCTTTGGGCAACTACTGTATTAAAATGTACTTTTTTTATATAGGACAGGTAGTCAACAACAATGTAACTAGGAAAGGGTGAGCATATTAAACTAAATAACAGGCACGCCATGATGCAGAGAAAAGATCCTCCAATAAAAGAAATTCAGGGATGAACACAACAGTGTCTCCGGACAACTACTCAACTAGAAGTTACAAAACAAAAAAATATAAATAGCCAGCCCGGTGGTGCTGAGGGTTGAGGCACTGGATGCCACACCTTGCACCATGCTGTCAACCCGGGTTCATTCATGAGCTTGGGGTGCTGGGGGTCAGCTGGGAGGAGGGTGAGGAGTCAATTGAGCTGCTGGCTGGCAACTCTCCTCCTCAGGGAGGGCTCAAGAGTCTCCTTGGCACTTGGTCACCTCATGGTGGAGGCTGGGGTAGTGGTGTCATGTTCAAGGAGCCCTGGTGTTAGGTCGGGGAGGGTGGAAGGGGCCATCACCAGAGCCATGGTGCACAGACACTCCTCCATGCACATGGACTACTGCATTCTGGGGCCTCAGGGTAACAGGGAGTAAATCAGGAAATGGGGGGGCAGCAGCAGCAAGATGAAGCCTCCGGGCCAGCTCTGGGGGATCTGCTGGGGCACGCAAGGCATCTACAAGACCCCAAAAAACCCCCTAAGTCAAGTAAGGGTGGCCGACGTGGGCAGCAGTCTGCTGTGGAGGATAAAAAGCAATATGGTTAAAAAAAATATATAATTTTTTTCACAGAAAAATGAATAAACTGGGGTAACACAGCATGGGTAAGAAGTTTTAACTGACACAACTCACACCAAAACCACTGAAATAAAAATGAAAAATCACTGACAAAGGCTCAGAAGTAACAGCAACTCACTGAGAATTTTTGAGAAATTTTTCTTAAAAGATTAAGAACGCACCTGCCCTGCTTTTATACATCTACCCTCCCCCACTCAACTACTTCACAGACACAGACAAAACTGAAAACACTATTTAAACTAAATATTATGCAAAGATCTAAACAAAAACAGATGTTCCCTAGTAGCACTAGGACAAACTGACTATTTTGGGAGCAATTAGCTCTCAAATAGATAGTTTAAAGGTTTTGAAGGTTTTTTTTGGCTGTGATTCACAACACAAGACTGCTCTCCAACTCTCTTGATGACAGACTCTGCTAGAAACTGCCCCATGTGATATTTGACCTATTTACCCATAATGCACTGCAAAATTTTCCCTCTAAAACAAACTTAGTCTTTGAAGTTCAGCAATATGTATTCTGCAAGGTTTTCACATACTCATAAAATTTCTATCAATGGCGAAGCTGTGCCTTAGAACTGCATTCTGCAAAGTTTTTGAAAAATCTGCAAAATTGCCATCGGTGGCAAAATTGAACTTGGCATAGGCAGAAAATATCATAGAATGCAGAAACTCTGCAAAATATTTTGCAGAATGAAGCTTTTGAACTTTGCACACCACTACCTGTGTTCCCATAAGTCCATAGATCTGTACATGTAAGTCACTGTGGAAGAGCCCTGTACTTCCATTTATAGGAGAATAGCGACCAAATTGTCAGCATAGCTATCTTACTACCCCATCTCATGTACCTGGTACAGTAAGATTTTTGAATTCCTGCCAAAAAAGTAATTCTGTGCAACTCCTATGACATTCTGTACCAGATGTGTGAAAACACAGTTTGGCCAGGATTTGAAAAATGACAGTCATGACATACATGAGGTGGGATAATAAGAAGTCTATGCATCGTGGCATTTTAAATGTACAATGTTTAGAGTGTGTGTAGCAAAATTGCAACAAATGGGCACAACTTTGCCATTGTAACATATTTTGACCCCAAATTTCCAACATTGCTATATTATTACCCCACCTCATGTACCCAGTACATAAAAATTTCAAATCCATGTCAAAACATAATTTCATGCAACTGCATGCCATTCTGCACAACAGGTGTGAAAATACATTTTTGCCAGGATTTGAAAAATGACAGCTATAACATACATGAGGTAGAGTAATCAGTTGTCTATGTTGAAAATTTGGTGTCAAAATTTTAAACATTTCCAAAGTTACAAGTGTGCATATCATAATTGCAACAAATGGTCAGAATTCTGCCACATTTACATATTGTGACCAACATTTTCAACATAGCCTTCTTATGACCCCACCTCATGAACAATATAACTGTCATTATGCAAATCCTGCCTGAAAGGACCACAAAATCACCTTTCAGGCAAGAGTTGCCTACTGGCAGTTATATTTTTCATGAGATGGGGTCCCCAAGAGGCTATTTTGAAAATTTGGGATCAAAATCTGAAAAATTGGATGAGTTACCTCACTGAAATACAGTACACTGAAGTGCATTTACCTTAGTTTCTCACATTGCAGTCACTGGTTCCAGCAGCAAGATGTGTCTTCCATTGGAAGAGCAGATCTCAAACCTGGGACCTCTTCAGGTGTGTGAGGATGTGTGGGGGGTGTCAAGGGGGTGGGGAGTGGGTACACAGTGGGAGGCCAGGTGGGAGTGCAGGTGTGATCGGTGATGGACTTTTTTTAGCAGGTTAAAAATATAAAAAAAAGACATTAAGGGACTTTTTTTGTTTCAGGTTGCAAAACTAATTGGAGGGTGGGGGGCTGCCACTAGACACCAGGGAACTAAAACATGAAAGGGGATGGGGATCGGAGGGTGGAGGGTGCCACTAGACACCAGGAAACAAAACATTAAAAGGGATGGGGTTCAGAGTGTGGGGGGTGGATTCTCGAGTGACTAAAAAGGATCCTTTTTCATCACTCATGATACAAAAAATGATTTTTTTTCATAAAAAGCATTGACAAAAAAGGATTTATAAGAGTAAATAATACATATTCTGTTGCATATCTCTTTTTTTTATTTAGTGTACTTTATTAGAATTTTACACAACAGAACAAAACAAGAAAACAGGAACAAGCACACAATACAAAGCATGGTGCAATGTGTACACAAATATGCTGAAGTGATACAAAACCGAAATTATAAAACATCCCTCCCCACCCTCTACCACCCCCTCCCCCTTGTCAGCGACCCTATTTAACAACAAAACTCCAAAACAGGATAGGCTCTTTCCAGGATCATGAGGGATAAAAGGCTGAAAGGTCAACATGAGATCAGGTGGAGCCCTAGGTGCCCCAAAGGAACAATAAAGTACAAAGAGACTCCCAGGTGTGGAAAAAAAGCTGAGGTCTCTTTTGCGTTGATGCTATATGTTTCTCCAATAGGACAGCCATCAGGATCTCCTGGTGCAACACTCTAAGAAGGATGAAGGAGTGTCATCCTTCCAGTGTCGTAACATAACAAGCTTGGCAGTGGAAGCCACAAGGGTCAGATGGGCTTTTCTAACATTAGGTGTGCCAGGAGGAAAAATAGCCAATAAACAGCTCCCGAGGATAAAAAGGTCATCCAGTCCCAAAAGGGGTCTGGGTCTTGTTGGATGGAGAACCAAAAAGACCAAATCGTGACACAGTCCCATAACATATGATGCAGGGGTCCAGGAACCTTTCAGCACTGAGTGCACAAAGGTGAGGGCAATTTGCCCATCCTGTACAGTTTTAACAGAGTAAAATACAAATCGTGCATGATATTAAACTGAACTAATCAGAGCCAACCCCGCTTTATAAATCTATATAAATTTCTCCAGAGAGCCCTCCAATAATCCTCATCATCTGGCAAATGGAGCCTGTGGACCCAGTAATAACAAACCCCGTTAGGGAGGTGTGGGTCTATGGTCTGGAAATGATTGTAAAGTGCAGACACTGAGTGAGGCTGCACAGCAAGGGACAGAAGGGAGTCTATCCCATCTAATTGTGTCAGGTGCCAAGGCTTAGAACCCAGAGAGGCAGTCACTGTGCTTCTAATCTGGAGGTATTTAAACAAATCTGTACCTCTCAACTCTAACTGTGCCTGCAGAGACTGAAAAGGAACTATCCCATCTGTGTGGGAGATGTCAGCCAGCATGCAAGTACTTAATTGGGGCCAAAAAGAAGACAGTATGGGACAACAACCTATTTTAAAATGAGGGTTATTGAACATGGGTTGGGAGGATGCCGTAGACCATGACAGAGACAAATAAGATTGTAGTTGTGCCCAGGCTTTGAGTGACCACTCTATGGGGGTAGCACGCAGGGGACAGGGAAGCTGAGAGGGCCTGAGGTAGAGCAGACTGTTAAGAGAACAACCCACCCTGTTGTCTAGTGCTCTCTCAATGTCTAGTCAGAAAGGACTATATGAGGAAGGATCATATGGAGCAGACCCTGCACTCCACCTGAAAAATTTACTGCCGTGCTTGGCACCATAATACAAAAAATACTAAGGGGAGGGATAAGCCCCCATGCAACTTGGGGGCAACCAGCTTAATATAAGCTGTATGGATAACCGAGGACTTCCAAAGGAATAAATTAAACAACTGCTGCGGATGGGAAATCCAGCGCTTAGGGAGATGAAAGCCTAACATCCCCAGAGGGTATAACAAGCAGGGCAGGACTACTTCTTCTTCTGTGCTCAGGAAATGTGAAGCTCAACCTGGGGCCACCAGCTGCAATCACATTGCCCCCTGACCTTGCCACGCTGAAAGGCATGAGTTTCCTCCACATTAATGTATGCAGTCTGCTAAAAAAGTTCTCCATGATCCAGGCCTGGGTCCTTCATACTCGACCGGACATCCTAGTGGTTTCAGAAACCTGGCTTAGACTGACCACCTCCAACAGGGAAGTCAATATCCCTAACTGTCTACTATTTAGAGCAGACAGACACTCCAGGGGTGGAGGGGTTGCCATCTATGTCAAGGATAGGTATACGGCATCCTGTCTGAGTGCTTCATCTGTTTCAAATGCTTATGAATGTCTGTCTCTTCAAGTCACCATCTCACACACTTCAACACTATGTATCATAGGATGCTATAGACCCCCTTCTGCCGATCTACAATTGTTATCTCATCTGAGTAATATCATCGAACAACAATCCTCAGAAATAATCATTCTTGGGGATCTTAATTTAGACTGACTATCTAAAACCGCCACTCCTCTCGTAGCTTTCTGTGACACCCATGGATTATCGCAACTCATTATCGAACCAGCATGAGTAAATAAAAAGAACGTGGATAACAGCTCCCTGCTAAATGTTATCCTAGTGAATAAACCACATCTCTTCTCCTTTGCCGGCACCTTCTTCAGTGATATCAGTGATCACTCCTTTATTGCTTGCATAAGATCAAGCAACAAACCTACTACTTCGCCAAAGTTTGCTGCTAAGAGATCTAGACGGAACTTTGATCTCACTGCCTACATAAATGAACTGAAACACTCCTTGTATTGGCAAGAGTTCTATCTGGCAAAAAACACGCAATCAGCATTCAACATATTAAGCAAAATTATCCTAGATGTCCTAAATAAATATGCCCCTATAGTTAAGGTGTGAACAGCAAAAAATGCATGTAGATGGTTCACACCACTATTAAAATCTGCATTAACTGAAAGAGATAACTTATGGAAAAAAGCACGTAAAACCCAATCTGCAGTGGACTAGTGCATGTTCAGAAGGGCATGAAACTCATGTACTAGAATGGTTAGAGATACAAAAGCTGCATACTATCACTCTGAATTTCTCTCTGCCTCCAAAATTCCTACAAAATTCTGGAAAACCATCAAGGACTTGTCTGGTCACACGCCCGGTGGCTCACTACCTGAAAAAATCTCCATAAACAATAACACCATTAGCGACAGACTGGAAGTTCTGGATGCCTTCAATAATCACTTTGCGACTGCAGGCTTAGCCTTTGACAATTCCCCTGAGAATCTGATACGCTCTCAGGTGGATAATCAAGGTGCAGATCCTAGCGTCACCAATTCAGTCTTCTCCTTGTGTCCTACTACCCTGAAAGAAGTTGAAGACCTATTGCTAAAACTGGATGTAAAAAAAAAGTGCTGGTGCAGATACCCTCGACCCATATTTTTTGAAAGTGGACATCTATGTGTTAGCCGTGCTCATAACCCATTTATTCAACCTATCTTTAACGCAAGGATCCATTCCTTCAATATGGAAAACAGCACACATCATACCCCTGTTCAAGTCCAGAAATCCCTGTGATCTAAATAATTACAGACCAATTTCGATTCTCCCGGTCTTGTCAAAATTACTGGAAAAAATCATAAGTAACCAGCTGAGGCAGTATCTAGACGCTAACAACCTGCTTAATCCAGTTCAATAAGGGTTCAGAACTAAACATAGCACCATCACAGCACTGGCCAAAGTGACTAATGACTGGCAAAGAGAGCTAGACAACAGGAATTACACCTGCACCATATTCTTGGACCTGAGCAAGGCCTTCGACACTGTTGACCATTCTCTGCTACTCTCTTCCCTGACCTCGCTAGGTGCTGACCCAATATCTTTACAGTGGTTCGACAACTACCTTTCTGATCGTTTCCAGCAGGTGAAAGCAGAAGGAGGTCTCTCAACTCTCAAACCACTCCTAAGAGGTGTCCCCTAGGGTTCTATCTTAGGACCAATCTTATTCGCAAAATACACCAACAACATTGATGAAAGCATACCTTAGGCCAACATTCATCTGTTTGCAGGTGACACAGTTCTTTACGTAAGCCACCCGTCATTACAAACTGCATGTAATGACCTTCAATCTGAGTTCAACTTGCTGCAACACCAACTCCTAAACAAAAAACTATTACTTAAAGCCAAGAAAACAAAAGTAATGCTCTTTCTCCCTCTGCACACACGGCAAATTCAGCCCTATCAGATCCTGTGCTGCAGATTACTACAATTCTTGGAGAGAAGTTAGAATTTGTCCCTAAATTCAAATACCTGGAAGTATGGCTGGACCATTGGCTCTCCTTTATACAGCAAGTTGAAGTATTACTCAAAAAATTACTACAGAGACTTGGCCTGTTCTTTAGGATAGCCCACTTCTTAACTAGAGATACCAAACTACAGCTGGTACAATCAACCTTTCTATCCTTGATAGATTATGCTGACATCCTCTGCAGTCACTGTCCCATTTCCTACCTCACCAAACTTGATACATTATATCATAGAGCTTTGAGGTTCATCACAGGCCTGCCTTATTCCACTCACCACTGCTCCCTATATCAATCAGTGGGGTGGAGTTCACTTCAGTACAGGCGTGATAAAAATGCAGCCTTATGGGCCCTGAAAACTATCTCCAAAAAACTGCCCCAATACATTACAGACTGTCTTCCTATAAAACCAATAGGCAATTATGCCCTGAGAAGTTGTAAATCTCTTCTACTGAATGTTCCCAAAGTTAACGCTCATTTTGGCAGGGCTGCTATAAGCGTTACACTGTCCACCCTGTGGAATAAATTGCAAAACAAAATGAAACTGAGGTCACCCATCAGCACTCCATCCTTCAAGCTCTTATATTCAAGTCTCAGAAATGATCAATGCAACTGTTTCCCATGACCATGAAGTGTCTTCATGCTAACCTGTACCATTTAACCATGAACAAATTACTTCTAGTGTTTGTCTACTCCTTGGCCCTGGTCTGTCATCATGTTTTCATGCATCACCTTGATGCCTCTATCCTCCTTTTGATACTGGTCTATCTTCCCGCTTTCTCCAGCCTTCTTTTCACATCTCCATACAGCATTCATCCTCAATCTACATGCAATCATACTATGAAAATCCTAACTCCCCCTTCTCTCTCCCCGTAGGCCCCCACCGCTGCATCGGTTCTACCAACCTATCCTTGGGACTCCATCTCTCTCAATGTTTTTCCTTCACTTACATATTTCATAGCCCTCTTGGTACCCCATCTGCCATTAGTTGGTGGTTCTCCAAGCCATTTTCATGGCTACTACTAGTGTCTGCCCCTGGTAAATGAACTAACTGGTACATCTATACAGAAAACATTGTTTATATACAGTTGCATGGTTCAATGGTGGACCTGCCCCCTTGTATTGAATCCTCTTCTATTATGGCATGCCTTGTCTTCCTTTTTATCATTTGACTTACCTACTACTGTACCATTGCGTTTGTGTTTATACATTTATTTACATGTAATTATATGTTTGTATGATGGATGTTTACCCTGACCCTGTTCTAACCAGGTCCATCTTGTAAAAGAGCTCTGCTCAATGATGTTCACCTGGATAAATAAAGATTTTGATTGATTGATTTATTGATCTTGAGGATGTTAACTCTCCCCCATAAGGCCAGAGGGAGGGTGGACCATCTGTCTGGGTCAGACTTAATCACATCAGTAAGCCTAGACATATTGTCCTTAACAATGGTTGGCATGGACTGGAAGATCTTGACCCCCAAGTAGGATAACACTCTAGGCTTCAATGAGAGAACCAGACTCAGAATGTCCCGCTTACTGACCAAGCTACTGAGGGGGAAAAACTTTTGTTTTAGAAACATTCAATTTATAAAAGGAAACACTGGAGAAAGTGGAAATTTCATGAAGAAGGTCCTGGATAGATGCCAAGGGATCTTCCAAGTGTAGCAGCAGGTCACTGGCATATGCTGACAGGACATATCGCTTGCCCACCACTTGAATCCCTTTGAGATCATTTGAGATACATAAACGCCAAATGAATGGTTCCAAATTAAAATCAAATAAAAGGGGGGACAGAAGGCAACTTTGCCGAGTGCCATGTTTTAAAGGAAAGGGGGTGGAGAGGTGACCATTGCACCAGATGTGAGTAGACGGTGCCGAGTATAAAAGCTGCACCCACTTAATAAAATCTGTGGGGACACCAAATCTATGGAGGGTGGCGAACAGGTAGTTACAAGCAATCTGATCAAAGGCCTTTTCCGCATCCAAAGAAACCAAGACCATTGGAGACCTGCTCTCTCTGGATACAGAGAGCAAGTGCAAGAGTTTCCTAAGCTGATCCCCGGAAAATTGGCAGAACATAAAACCTACCTGCTCACGTCCAATGATGGGGCCCATGACAGGAGGTAGCCAGGTCACCAAATTTTAGAGAGGATCTTAATGTCTAAATTCAAGAGGGAAATGGGATGGTAACTTTCCGCTAACAAAGGGTCTCTATCAGGCTTTGGAATGAGAGTAACCAAGGCCTCCAAGAAAGTAGGGTCACCCATCCCATTCTCAAACCAGAAATTAAAAACCTCTGCAAGTAAGGGGGCGACCCTCAGAAACACATGCTGTGTAAAAGTTATTAGTTAGCCCATCAGAACCAGATGTCTTATCCTGTGGCAGTTGTCAAATGGATCTCTCCACCTCTGCCACAGTAATTGGAGCACCTAATAAGGACACTGTAAGGGGGGGGGGCAGAGTCAGGAGAGGTACAGAGTCCAGAAAGGCCATAATGGCTTCTGGATAGGGGTCTAGGTCCAGGTCAACAGTGTACAACCTGGTGTAATAAGCACAAAAAACAGTAGCCATCTCCTTGGGATTGGTTATCACCTGGGCTACAGGGTGAGGCCTTATTCCCGGAATAAATTTAGCCATTTTGGCCTGGCACAGCTGTAAGGCAAGGAGCTTTCTGGCCTTCTCACCAGTGTCCAGATACTTCATCCTGGTGCGGTAGAGTGCAAGCTCAGCTTTCTGAGCCAGGACGTCCGTATACTTGGCACGAAAAGAGTGCAACCTAGCCCATTCCACATTGGGTGAGGCATGGGACAGAGAACCTTCCAGATGATGAATGTCACTAAGAAGCCACTTCAGTTTAGCTTTTCCAGGCTGCACCCGGACTGAGGAGAGCCGTATGAACTCCCCACAGAGTGCACATTTAAGGGCAGCCCAAAGAGTGTCCATACACTCAACTAAACCCCAATTGAGATCCAAGAAGGTGGATATAAACTACCAGACATGGGACAACGTGTCAGGGGACTGCATTAGTTGAACGTTGAGATGCCAGAGGGAATCTTGCCACAAGCCTTCACCCAGTAAATACTGGACACTAACAGTGGAATGATCAGAAAGGACTATAGGATGAATGTCTGCAGGAAGTATGCCTGGTAAGCATGAAGCACTGACCAGGAAGTAATCAGTCCTGGAAAAAGTCTTGTGGGGAGGTGAATAAAAAGAATCCTGCTGTCCCCATTCCCAAATTGCACATCCCTGCCACATTCTGAAATGGCGCATCCCCACCAAATTCCATAATTGCACATCCCCACCAAGTTGTGTTTCAATGCCACATTCCCAAACTGTGTGTTACACTACATTCCAAGATTATGAATCACCACCACATCCTGAAATTGGTGGTAAACTGGCATATTCCAAAAATATGTGTCCCTGCCACATTCTGAAACTATGCGTCACCATCACATTCAAAAACTGTGCGTTACTGACAACATTCCAAAATTGTACCTCACCACCACATTCCTAAATTGTACCTCACTGTCACATTCTGAAACTGTGCATCACGTAACATTCCAAAATTGTGCATCACCACCACATTTCAAAATTGTGCATCACCATTACACTCTGAAACTTTGCGTCACCGCCACATTCCAAAATTGTACGTCACTGCCACATTCCAAAATTGAGCATCACGACCACATTCCAAAATTGTGTGCCACTGACACATTTCAAAGTTATGCATCACTGACACATTCCAAAATTGTGTGTCACCACCACATTCTGAAACTATGAGTCACCACCACATTCTGAAACTGTGTGTCACCACCACATTCTAAAATTATGCATTACCACCACATTCTGAAAGTGTGTCACTGCCACATTCTGAAACTGTGTGACTCTGACACATTCTGAAACTATGTGTCAGTGCCACATTCCAAAACAGTACATTGCCACCACATTCTGAAATTGTGCATCAGCACCACATTCCAAAAGTGTGCATAACCGCCACATTACAAAATTGTGTGTCACTGCCACATTTCAAAATTGTTCATCACTGCCACATTCTGAACCTGTGTGTCACCACTGCATTCTGAAATTATGCATCACTGCCACATTCCAAAACTGTTTCACCTCCACATTCTGAAACTGTGTCACCACCACATTCTAAAGCTGTGTCACCGCTGCATTCCTAAATTGTGCATCTCCACTGCATTCTGATCCTGTGTGTCAGCACCTCATTCCAATAATTGTGCATCATTACCACATTCTGAAATTGTGCATCACCACTGCATTCTGAAATTGTGCATCACCGCTGCATTCCAAAATTGTGTGTCACTGCCGCAGTCCAAAACTGTGTGTCACCACCACATTCTGAAACTGTGCATCACTGTCATATTCTGAAACTGCGTCACCACCACATTCTGAAATTGTGCCTCACCACCACATTCTGAAATTGTGCATCACCACCACATTCCAAAGTTGTGCATCACTGCCACATCCTGAATCAGTCCATCACCACCACATTCTAAAATTATGCATCACTGTGTCATTACAAAACTGTGTGTCACCACCTCATTACAAAACTGTGAATCACCACTGCATTCCAAAGCTGTGCATCACCACTGCATTCCTAAATTTTGAATCTCCACTGCATTCTGAACCTGTGTGCCACCACTACATTCCAAAATTGTGCATCACTGCCACATTCCAAAATTGTGCATCACCATTGCATTCCAAAATTATGCATCACTGCCACATTCTGAAATTATGTGTCACCACTGCATTCTAAAATTGTGCATCACTGCTGCATTCCAAACCCATGTGTCCCAGCTGCATTCTCACTGCCGCATTCCAAAACTGTATATCACCACCACATTCCAAAGATGTGGATCACTGCTGCATTCCTAAATTGTGTGTCATTGTCACATTCCAAACCTGTGCATTGCCACCGTATTCTGAAATTGTGCATCACTACCACATTCCAAAATTGTGCATCACTGCTGCATTCTGAAATTCAGTACACCACTGCATTCCAAAATTGTGTGTCACTGCTGCATTCCGCAATTGCTCATCATGACCACATTTTGAAATTATGCATCACCACCACATTCCAAAATTGTGTGTCACCACCGCATTCTGAAACTGTGTGTTACTACTACATTCCCAAACTCTACATCACCACCACATTCCAAAATTGTGCATCACCACCACATTCCAAAATTGTGCATAACAGCCACATTATAAAATTGTGTGTCACTGCCACATTCCAAAATTGTGTCTCATCACCACATTCCGAAATTGTGCGTAACAGCCACGTTATGAAATAGTGCGTCACTGCCACATTCCAAAATTGTGTGTCACTGCCACATTCTGAACCTGTGCATCACCACTGCATTCCAAAATTATGCATCACTGCCACATTCCAAAACTGTGTCACCGCTGCATTCTGAAACTGTTTGTCACCACCAAATTCTGAAGCTGTGTATCACTGCTGCATTCCAAAATTGTGTGTCATTGCCGCAGTCTGAAACTGTGTGTCACCGCCACATTCTGAAACTGTGCGTCACTGTCACATTCCAAAACTGTGCATCACTGCCACATTCTGAAATTGTGCACCACCCCCACATTTCAAAACTGTGCATCACTGCCACATTCCAAAATCGTGCATCACCACCACATTCCAAAATTGTGCATCACTACTGCATCCTGAATCAGTGTATCACCACCACATTCTAAAATTATGTGTCACCACCTCATTACAAAACTGTGTCACCACTGCATTTCAAAACTGTGCATCACCACTGCATTCCAAAGCTGTGCATCACCACTGCATTCCTAAATTGTGCATCTCCACTGCATTCTGAACCTGTGTGCCACCACTGCATTCCAAAATTGTGCGTCACTGCCACATTCCAAAATTGTGCATCACCATTGCATTCCAAAATTATGCATCACTGCCACATTCTGAAATTATGTGTCACCACTGCATTCTAAAATTGTGCATCACTGCTGCATTCCAAACCCATGTGTCCCAGCTGCATTCTCACTGCCGCATTCCAAAACTGTATATCACCACCACATTCCAAAGATGTGGATCACTGCTGCATTCCTAAATTGTGTGTCATTGTCACATTCCAAACCTGTGCATTGCCACTGCATTCTGAAATTGTGCATCACTACCACATTCCAAAATTGTGCATCACTGCTGCATTCTGAAATTGTGCATCACCACTGCATTCCAAAATTGTGTGTCACTGCTGCATTCCGCAATTGCTCATCATGACCACATTTTGAAATTATGCATCACCACCACATTCCAAAATTGTGTGTCACCACCGCATTCTGAAACTGTGAGACTCTGCCACATTCTGAAACTGTGTGTTACTACTACATTCCCAAACTCTACATCACCACCACATTCCAAAATTGTGCATCACCACCACATTCCAAAATTGTGCATAACAGCCACATTATGAAATTGTGTGTCACTGCCACATTCCAAAATTGTGTCTCATCACCACATTCCGAAATTGTGCGTAACAGCCACGTTATGAAATTGTGCGTCACTGCCACATTCCAAAATTGTGTGTCACTGCCACATTCTGAACCTGTGCATCACCACTGCATTCCAAAATTATGCATCACTGCCACATTCCAAAACTGTGTCACCGCCGCATTCTGAAACTGTTTGTCACCACCAAATTCTGAAGCTGTGTGTCACCGCTGCATTCCTAAACTGTGCATCACTGCTGCATTCTGATCCTGTGTGTCAGCACTGTATTCCAATAATTGTGCATCACAGCCACATTCCAAAATTGTGCATCATCGCTGCATTCTGAAATTGTGTATCACTGCTGCATTCCAAAATTGTGTGTCATTGCCGCAGTCTGAAACTGTGTGTCACCGCCACATTCTGAAACTGTGCGTCACTGTCACATTCCAAAACTGTGCATCACTGCCACATTCTGAAATTGTGCACCACCCCCACATTTCAAAACTGCATCACTGCCACATTCCAAAATCGTGCATCACCACCACATTCCAAAATTGTGCATCACTACTGCATCCTGAATCAGTGTATCACCACCACATTCTAAAATTATGTGTCACCACCTCATTACAAAACTGTGTCACCACTGCATTTCAAAACTGTGCATCACCACTGCATTCCAAAGCTGTGCATCACCACTGCATTCCTAAATTGTGCATCTCCACTGCATTCTGAACCTGTGTCAAAACTGCATTCCGAAACTGTGCGTCACTGCTGCATTCCAAAATTGTGCATTACTGCTGCATTCTGAAATAGTGCATTACTGCTGCATTATGAAATTGTGCACCACAGCCACATTTTGAAATTATGTGTCACCACTGCATTCCAAAATTGTGCATCACTGCTGCATTCTGAAATAGTGCATTACTGCTGCATTATGAAATTGTGCATCACAGCCACATTTTGAAATTATGTGTCACCACTGCATTCCAAAATTGTGCATCACTGCCACATTCCAAACCCATGTGTCACCACTGCATTCTCACTGCCACATTCCAAAACTGTGTGTCACCACCACAATCTTAAAGCTGGGCATTGCCACTGCATTCTGAAATTATGCATCACTGCCACATTCCAAAATTGTGCATCACCACTGCATTTCAAAATTGTGTGTCACTGCTGCATTCTGAAATTGCTCATGATCACCACATTCTGAAATTGTGTGTCACCACCACATTCTGAAACTGGGCATCACTACTACATTCTGAAATTGTGCATTATTGCCGCATTCTGAAATTATGTGTTCCAGCTACTTTCTGAGACTGTGTCATTGCTGCATTCAACAGTTGCAATGTGGTAACATTTTGAAATTTCATATCTGTAGTATTTTAAAAATTGCACACAACTTTGTCATTCTAAAGCCATGTTTGCCACTGCATTCCACCCCGTCACATTCTGAAGTACTATACCTTGCATGTACAATTATGGAAGTGCATGCGCTGACCCTCCCAGTATCAGCTTTCCTTTTTCAGATGTTTACTACAACTGCAGTTTTATGTAACATAGGAAAAATATGTCATATAAGGTAGCTTGCAGGGAGGACTAGGTTGTGAGTTCAGGAGAGAACAGCAGCAGCAGCTCTTCACTGAAACTGGCTTTTTGGAACAGGCAATGAATTAAGGGTTACAAAATGACTTGTAACTTTTAAACAAAGTAACTTACAGATCTGATTTTTGGCATGAGGTCGATTGAGGATATGCTGATCCAAATTCTGAATTTATTGATGCCAAAAATGTTGTCCTCAGTCCCTCTTTAATGCTTTTTTTGCAAAGAAGTTCCTTACTTTTTGAGATAACATAATTGTATCCTCATTTGTCTGTGGGAGAGTAGGACCTGGAGGGCCCTGTGCTCTCAGCCATCCATCCATACTTTTTGAGATAGTGTAGCAGCATTCTTATTCACCTGTGGGAGTGCAGGGCCCCCTGGTCCTGTGCTACCATTCCTCCATAGATACGTATGTGTATGTTGCTTTTCTTTGTAGGACAACAGCAACCAAATTGTCAGCATAGCCTTCTTATTACCTCATCTCATGTACCTGGTACTGAAAATGTTCAGATCCCTGCCAAAGCATGATTCCATGCCACCACAATGTCATTCAATGCCACAGGTACAAAAAGACAGTTTGGCCAGTATTTGAAAACTGACAGCTGTCATGTTCATGAGGTGGTACAAAAAGAAGTGTATGTTGAAAATTTGGGGTCAAAGTATTTAAAATTATCAAAGTTATGAGCAAACATAGAAACATTTCAATTGATGCACATAACTTTGGCATTTTTACATATTTTGACCAACATCTTTAACATACCCTTTTTATGACCCCATTTGATGGACAAGAGTGGTGAAAATGCTCAAATCCTGCCAAACGGTGATTTTATCAAGCAACTGTGAAATCATCTTTTGTTCCAGATTTCCATAATTCCACAGCCATTTTTCATGAGGTGGGCTGTCAAAAAGGCCATGTTGAAAATTTGGTGTCAAAATATGCAAAAATAGCAAATGTGTGCATCAGTGCTGAAAACTCATTGAAATACATTGAACCACACTTACCTTGCTTTCTCATATTGTAGTCAATGGTTCCAGCAGCAAGATGTGTCTTCCATTGGAGAGTGGATCTTCACCCTGGGACCTGTTTAGATGAGTGAGGGTGGTGTGGGGGGTGTGGGGTGGTGTGTGCAGAGTGGGAGGTCAGGGTGGGGGGACATATTGGTAAGGGACCATTTTCTTTTTTACAGGTTTTTTAAAAAAGACATCAAGGGGCCATTTTCTTTGTTTAAGACAGGATGGCAATTGGAGGCTCGGGGTGCCAGTAGACATCAGGGAAAGACATAATCATAACAAGGACAGTGATTGGGGGGTACCACAAGACACCAGGGAAACACACAACATCATGGGGATGGTGATCAGAGGGTGGGGGTACCACTGGATACCAGGGATTATTTAATATTTATGGTGATGGTGATCAGAGAGTGGGGTGCCACTAAACACAGGCAAAAATAAAATAATTGTGGGGATGGTGACCAGAGGGTGGTGGGTGTGACTAGACACCAGGAAAAGATTACATTATTATGGGGATGGTGATCAGAGAGTGGGTGGTGCCACTAGACACCAGGGAATAATAAAATAATTACTGGTACAGTGATCAGTTGGTGGGGAGTGCCACAGACACCAGGGAAAAATAAAATAATTAGGGGGATGGTGATTGGAGGGTGGGAGGTGCCAGTAGCCATCAGGGAAAAATAAAATATTTATGGGGATGCATGGGGGTGCCACTAGACGCCAATTAAAAATAAAATATTGATAGGGACATCAATTTGAGGGTGGCAGCACCACTAGACAGCAGGGAAAAATAAAATAATTAGGGGATGGTGATCGGAAAGGTGGAGGTTCCACTAGACACCAGGGAATAATGACATAATTATGGGGACAGCATCTAAAATCTTTTTTTTTTAATTTGCAGGAGTCCTTTTCTATGTCAAACAAAGAAGAAAAAAAATGATCCCTTCAAATGAAAAAAAGAATTGCAAAAAAAAAACCTCCAAAATCTTTTTCCACATCGAGGGATCCTTTCTTGTTTAAACAAAAATAGCATATGAAAAAGGATCCCTGTTTTATCATTTGAAGGGATCTTTTTTGTTTAAATGAAAAAAAAGCATATGAAAAAGGAGCCCTTCAAACAAAAAAAGAATTGTAAAAACAACTAAGTCCAAAATCCTTTTTCATTTGAGGGATCCTTTTCATTCATAGCAAAAAGGACATATGAAAAAAAAAAAAAACAGAAAAAAGTAAGTCCAAAATCTTTTTCTATATGAAGGGATACTTTTTTGAATGAATGAAAAAAGCCATACAAAAAAAAAACAGAAGCAAGTTACAAAAAATGATTTAAAATGTAAAAAAAACCAAAAAAAAACTTTGGGGGGCATTCTTTCAACACTTAAATGAAGAATCCACCTGATGGGGTCCTGATGACCAAGATACATGTATTGGTCTCTTTCCATGATGCAATTTTTGTAGGTTTTGAAAAGAAAAAAAAAGAAAAAAGATGGCAGCAAACAAAAAATAATTTTTCCCTCACAAAAAAAGACTGGCCCAATACAAAAAAGGATTCTTTTTTTGTTTCATACAGCTATCTTGAAGTGCTTACTGAGCATGCTCAGAACCCCAAATTAAAAAAATTAATTTCTCTGGAACGGATTACATTTTTTTTTCACCAACCAGTGAAAGGCACTACTCAAGCTCTTTCTACCCTCAAAATTTCAGACCAAAATTCCAAACTGTCTGGGTAAATGGCGATGACAAAAAAATAGCAATTTGTTTATGTTTTTTCCTTATCTGCATCTCAGCATCTGCACACCTGACTGGAATGAAGTTTAGCACATCATGAGATCTACACCAGTGAGACTGTGCATGCAAAACTTCATGCAAATCTGTTGAACAGGTGTGAAGATATTAAGTGCAAAATTTGAGGTTTAACATAGATATTCCTTCTCAACTCTAAATTTGATAGATAGATAGACAGACAGACAGACAGACAGACACACACACACACACACACACACACATACAGACAGATTGATTGATTTAACATATCATATCCCCCTTGGAGGTTGGTTGGGACCTTCCTCCACCACCTAGCCAAACCCTAATGCTGCTCAGTTGAAACTGACCCACACATTCCTGCAAGGCCTTCAAGGTCCCCACACATTTCATTGCTGTGCTGTCCCCCTGGCTTGCCTCACAGTGCCAGGTATGCCTACAGCCACTTCAGATTTACTTCTTGCAGTCCATCTGGTCACCTACAGCAGAGACGAAGATTCTGGAGGGTCTCCTTGAATGGCTGTGAGAGGAGTTCAGCACTGATTGTGGTTGGTGGGCAGGAGCTTCAGATGCCCAATCCATTCCCTATTTTTCCTCTTCTTAGTCCCACCATCCCCCCCAGGAGTGTGCCATATCACTGGGTGTTGGTGTGCTGATGCTCCCATGTGATTGTGACACTCGCTCTGATGTCCTAGCCTTGATGCTATTCCCTCACTACCATCTGTGGTCACCCAGGTGGTGATAGAGCACCAGATCAGCTGATTCCTCTCTCCTCAAAGGAGGAAAGCATCTGTGGGGATGCTCAATCCTCCTGCCCCCAGCTGTTCCTCTGGCTCATTCTTGCATATGGGTTGCCAGCATTGTGAGTTATAGTGCTACTACTGCACTGGTGGGCTGGCCTTAAGCAAATATTTTAAGGTATGTAATGGCTGTTACTGCACAAAACAGAACCAATATAAACTTTGGGAATATACTATTAGGGCTGTTATGTAGAATGGTTATGTCCTCTTTCATGGTTTCTTGCTTTATAAGTGAACACTGCTATACAGTTACAAGGCTCTCTATTAATGGCTTTTTACCTTATATAGGCTCTTACAAGTTTTGATTAAATATTATGCTTGGTATATTATAAATAACATTTTGATATATAATTTTATTTTCTAATAAATGTATATTAAATTGTATTAATTGAAGATTTACCATCTGTACCCTCCTTCTGTGTTTGGGGCCCTCTGCTTCTTGGTGTACTTTGGCTTCATTGGACCACACTTTTTCTTCATCAGAGGAGGAGGAGGAAGAAGAAGCTGATTTTTTGTCAGCAGAGTAGGCTAAGGCAGCAGGACTGGTTTTTAACCTCACAAATTGAAAACCTTTAATCCTATGTTCTGCTGAAAGGAAAACAATGAATATTCATTATATTTTTAAAATATTTGTTGATTAATAGTAGTAATATTAACTGAATATTTAATTACATATTTTAATATTTTTACTTTTTACAGCTGCATGGGCAGAGCCATGCTGAAATATGCCATCACACAGAAGACAGAAGGGATGGTGGAAGCACGTGACCAGATTCCTTCCCCTCTGCTCTTCCACAGTGCTATGGTCAGTGCTTTACTGTTGTTTCTCCACCTCCCTCTGCAACTACAGCAGCCCTCCCCCATGGGTGCACTATTTGATTGCTGCCTGTCACTTCCATTTTGTCAAAAAAAAGAGCCCGCCATGCCCAAGATGGCTGCTGTGCAGCCAGTGCACATGCACTTCACTTCTGCAGTTGCGCATGCACAATTTCACTTCTGCATCAGCAGTGAAGTTGTGCATGCACAATGAGCTCATGGTAGCCATCCTGGGCATAGCAGGCTCTTTCTTTTCTGATGAAACGAAACTGTATTTTGTTCTTGGAACCCTGTAAGCACTATTAAAATGGCATAGCAGGCGTGTTGGCTCTGACCAGAGTTTGTTTATAAGTGTTATAACCAATTCATCAATTTCATTAAATGCTTTATTGTTAGATTCAGTATGAGCAATTACAGTGACATACAGTACATAAGCAGACAGATTAAAATATACATACATCATACATGTTTATAATACTTTACAATAAATACAAATAAATTATACAGTCATAGAAAACAGTGGTGATTCATGTCAGCAGAGAGTAATAGTTTTGATAACTATCAAATTTTGAGCTTTATCAAGGAAACATATAAACAGGGATTTAATGATTGAGACCAACAGTCAGGCACCAGTTCATTGGTATATACAAAGTGTTATACAGTGAAAAGATGTGTGACTTGTATGTAATAAATCACACACTAAACCTGATGTAATCTTTAGATCTGACCTTCTTGTAAATGGTAAGGTAAAAATTCCATTGTAGTGAAATGTTAGAAAATGCTACACATGCTGAAATAATCCAGTAGCATGTTTGTTTATTTGTTTAACGGGTTGGCACAACTGGAAATATAATCCTTTTACAGGTGGGACCCACAAAGTCAAACATAACAAGTACATAACAAAACACATTAAGAGAAAATTTTTCTACCTCAAAAATTACAAATAGTATAGCATTCAATTAAAACATTTATATTCTAAAAGAGATTTAAAGTGCAAATACAATGTATTTGAGAAAGATCCATAAGAAGACAGATTCCTGATAGTAAATGGTATACCATTCCAAATACTTGGGCCAACAAATGAAAAAGCCCTCTGTCCACATGTAGTTCTTCTTAGTGGGAGCCTCAAGGTCACCTCATCCCCCCCCCCAGCTCTAGAAGATATACTCAAATCAAAACACTGTAGGAATCCTCAAAGACTAATTGGAATACCAGTTTGAATTATTCTATAAATAAATTTTTCCATTACATATTCATAGTTCAATTCAGTTGACAGCCATCCCATTTTGTCAAAAAGTATGCAATGGTGAGTAGAATGAGGAAATGACAGGGCAAATTTACCTAGCTTTTGTAGCAAAATTGGCTTTTTGGATAAAAAATTTATGGAGACATTGTTTGTGACCAAGGAGGCATAGTTAAGAATGGGAAGTAAACATTGCTTAACTATAGCTATTTTAGTCTCATTTGTCGAAAATGACCTAATTCTGTATAACATACCTAATTTACCATGAATCTTAGATGTTGTGTTAATTAAATGAGCATCAACATTTAAAACAGGGTCTAATATAAGGCCCAAATATCCAAAAGTATTCATGTTCTCAAATGTGGTACCATCTAGGGCTTTAACCTGAAAACTAGAACCTTTTACCTTTGAATTAGAAGATGTACTGTACCAAATACCATTGTTTTTGTTTTAGTTATATTCAAAACTAATTTGTTACAAGCCAACCAATGCTGAAATTTGCCCATTACCCCAGTCAGGATTGCATTAAATTCACTGACAGTTTTACCAAGGGCATACAAGACTGCATCATCTGGGTAAAGTATCAGGGAAATATCAGTCAAAGCAACAGAAACCCCATCAAAGTATAAGGAAAACAAAATAGGACCCAGTATGGAGCCCTGAGAGACTCTGTACTTGATGGGAGCCTTTTCAGAAACACACTCTTGAAATTTAACAATCTGGAATCTATTATGTAAGTAGATAGAAAACCACATTACAGCAAGATGTCCCAACCCCAGTGTTCTTAACCTATTAATCAGAAGCTCATAATTAACCAAATTGAATGCTTTGGTGAAGTCCATGAACACAGCCCCAGTTGAACACTCCTTCTCCATGCCCTCAAGGATCGTGTTCGTGAACTCAGCCAAGGCAGTCTCTGTCCCATGTCCCATTCTAAAACCATGTTGGTTTCTAGAAAGCAATCCATAGTTATCGACATACACAACAAGCTGATTATAAACAATCTTTTCTTGTATCTTGGCAACTGCAGACAAGATTGAGATAGGTCTGTAATTACCAAAGTCAATAAGAGGACCCAATTTGTGAATAGGGACCACTAAAGAATTCTTCCGAACATCAGAAACCTCTGCTGTCATAAAAGATAAATTTATCAATACACTGATGGGCTAGGCCAAGACACTTGCTGCATCACGCAGCAGATTAGGGGAAAGGCCATCACAACCAGCCGAACTATCTGACTTAAGCTGCTTTAAAAGTTTATAAACCTCATTTGGAGTAGTAACCTTTAAATAAAATTTAGGTTTATTATCAGTATCAGGGGCTGTAACTAACAATAAATCATAACTGGTCCTAAAATATTTATCTAAGTCACTAAACCTTTTGTTAAACTCATTTGCAATTAGTTGGGGGAAGTAACCTTATCATTATCCACTTTCATTATCATTTCAGATTTCACTTTTTTGCTGTTTTAATCTGGGCCTTATATTTACTACATAAGCAGCGATAATCTTGAAAGTCAGTCACAGTACCCGTATTCTTATAATTTTTCCATGCCTTGTCCCACAAACATATTAATTTAAATAAGGAAGCATTAAGCCAATCAGCTGTTTTCCCAGATTTACATCTCCTAACATATGGTGCTATATAATCCAACACAGCTATAAATTCAAGAACAAAAAATCTAAAGCACAATTTATATCAGGAATTGAATGAATAACATGTAAACAAGACACTCTGTAATTGGGAATACTTTAGTGTGAATTAATTTATATTCTCCTTACATCAACATTTTCTGGATTAAGAAGGTTTATACAGAAATATCAGCCATAAAAAGTTGCCATAGCAAGGGAAGATGTACATACCTTACATAACTATGTTTATCTAACAAAGAGAATTTTGGTTATGATGATGTGTCAGTCATGAGGGCATAAATACATTTGATATACTGTATATTGCCATATACCGTGCAATGACTTCTAAAGGGGGATTCATGAGAATTCTAAAAATCTCATCCAGAGAGGTTGTGCTACTTCAAAGGTAATTACTAATGTATATTTCCCTCAGAGGAGAGTATTTTGGTTACTTTAACAGTATGTGTGGGATGGTTTTGAAAATGGTTTCTCCACAGTTGTAATGCAAGTTTTGGGTAACAGAAGGTCCTTTACTTTTCCCCTATCTGAACTGCAGCACCTTAGAGGGGTACATTTTAAGTCTGAATTTCAGATTGATTTGCCTCTCTGCTTTATCTGTTAGAAAATGGGATAGGGTTCTAACACATGATTTATTTTTTCTCTGCATACCAACCATGTAATTTTAACATTCTAATTTTCACTATGTGTGATGTAAAAAAAATAGTTTTTTTAATTACTGTAGCATAGTCAGGAGAAAAATTAATATTTTGAAGATAATATATCCAGATATGGTTTCGTTTCAATAATTTTGAAGTGTTTATTATGTCTTCTAACCATGGAGAGGAAGAACCACAGATAACTCAGTTTGGCTTGGTATGCTGTCGCCACAGTGAAAACATTACAGTGATGTCATCAACAGCGACAACAATGACAGATCACTGTAGAGTCCACTTGGGACCCCGGCACAGCCTCCCCAAGTGTTGCACCCCCTCTCCAAGTCAGCTCTGACCTGGAGTTGATAATAATAAAGTGCAAAGGGTGCGGGGGCAGAGTCCTCTATATGGGGTCCAGGGGCCTAGCCCACCAGAAAAACACATTACTTTTCCAATGGCACAATGTTGACCTCAATTGTGGTCGACATAGTGCCATCACTGTAATGGCTGTTGACAGACTGTCAAACCGGCATCATAAAAGCGTTTGTCTTTTCTTCCAAGCATTTCTTAATCAGTCTTTTTGAATCTACATTAATAAACCTAATACAATATGCCATTTTTCAGGATTTTGCTAGATGTACCATCTTGACCGTCCTAAGCTCTGCTCATACTACCTCTGATGACGTGGATCTGGAAGTTTGGAGAATCAGTCTATATAATTGTGTGAATGGCTTTTCTATTTGGTTAAGTTTTTGCATTAGCCCAAATTTCAGCCATATATAATGCCACACTGTCCATTTTCATCTAAGTTGCATGAAGTACTGAAAGGAGGGAGTAGTCACCACATTTTGCAATAAACTTTAACAAAGTATTTTTACTATGTATGAGTTTGTTTACTTTATAAATATTGTGTTTGCCAAACTATTGTTGTTAGAAAAAAATAATCCACGATAACAGTAAGTGGGTGCAATATCCAGTGGTTTATTGTTAATGTGCCATTTCCATTTAACCTTTCATTTGTCATAAACTGACCTGGCCTTTTTTGTTTTGGTGTTAATGTGTAATCTATTTTTATCACAATATTCCTCTCATAAAGACAGTTTTTGCCCAGTCCCACTGGACTGATTGAGATCAAAATTAAACCATCAGCATACATTAATGTGGTAACAGAAGTTCCTTTTACACTGGATGAATGTGACTCAAGTCTGTTAGAAGAAGAGTTGGCACGCCATTTATAAATAGACTAAAGAGCAATGGGGCTAAAATACAGCCCTGCTTTACTTCCATGTTGTATTTAAGAGTCAGAGACATTATCTTTCAAGTTATATCTGAGGCAAGTCCAATTTTCAGTATAGAGATTAATAATAATCTTAAGTATTGCATGATCCAATTTTAAAGCAAAACATTTTTTTCCCACAAGAGTGATCTGGAGACTCCATCAAAGGCTCCCTTAAAAACAATGAATGCCACATAAATTGTAATATGTTTTTTGAGGTAATACTTTTCTATAATATTTAGCAAAATAAAACACTGATCTGTTGTTGAATAATCTTTCCTGAATCCTGCTTGATATTATGTAATATGTCTTCTATCTTAGCCAGAGATGTATTCTGGCTAGGATTACCCTTGAAAATTGTTTTCCCAGGCAGTTGGTAAGACCAATGGATCTATCATTTTCAGGTAAGGCAAGATCACCTTTTTTATAGATTTGAACCATAATATTTCCTTTCTATTCTGACTGAATCCAATTTGCCATTATCATTTTATTAAAAAGCAGAGAAAGTAAGTTACTCCACTATTTGATTTGAGTTTTATATAGGAACGGTGCACCTTTACCAGGTCTTGGTGCTTTATCAGCCTTGGTCTGTTTAATTGTGATAGAGATTTCATGCAGAGTTACTGTATATCTAAAGACACTGATGGAGGCTATAATTTTGAGAGAATGAATTTGTAATTATCAAGTTCCTTTTTTATTGACAAAATATTTTCTGATAATAATTAGTCCAAATCATTGGAGTAATGTGTGTCAAGATATTGATGAGAAAAGTTCTGTTTATTTTGCCGCAAGTATGCAGAATTGTTTTATGTTCTTTTTCTGAACAGCTTTGAACTTCTCTTATCACCAATGTAACTAATGAGCCTGCTCCTGTCCTTATAAGAATTTTTTGTACAGTTTGCTGTAATTATTAAGGAATTTTCCCTGGTGAAATTCTGTCAGACAAATGTAATAAGTTTTGACAATGAAGCCTTAATTCTTTTACAATCATTGTTAAACCAGGTGGAATGTTTCTTGCTAGTCAATGGATGATGTAGAAGTGGGAGAATTCCTTCACAAATGTACTTACCTGTAGAACACACAGTTTGTGCAGACACAGAAGACATGATAGCCTGAAAATTTTCAGTAGTTTTGTTGCTCTGTAAAATACTGGAAAGACTGATTTCTAGTCCGTTGAAAACAATACTCTCTTACTATTGTAAATCTCTGTTTGTGGCATTTGGTAATTATTTCTGTGACTTGAAGTGGCTGAAAGATGTGAATTTAACTTTAAGGAGAGAAAGAAATGGTCACTCTCAGGTCTCGAAATAACCATTAGTTCTAAGAGATCAACAAATTTCCAGTGGAACATGAATAGTTAATCAACTACACTAGCTCCTTTAGCCAAAGAGTATATGTATTGGACAGGACAATCAACTTCTGATGGGCCATTGAGTATAATCGAATCCCCTTTTTGCAAAAAGTGCAAAAGTCTGTTACCACTTCCATTTAAAATGTTGTCCAATGACATTCCTTTCTGTCTTTCATTTCCACCTTCTAGATCTATGAGTGCAGCACTAGTGCCCACCCTAGAATTGAAGTCTGCTATTAAGATAACTCCAGCCTCAGGTATTGCCATGATTAATTTTGGAGTTTTCAATTCTGTTTCCCATAGCTCTTCCTTAGAGTAATCTGTATTTTTTGGTGGAGCGTAACAATTGCAAATATACAAAAGTTCAGTGCTCTATTTTAAAAGAATAATGAGACTGTTGGAGGTATTAGTATTTGTTCTTTAATTGATTTCTATTCAGTTTTTATTAGAGTTGATCAGCCTATTAGTCTTCCCCTGGTAGCAACATTTTTGTCTTTGCCGATGTACAGACATATCTTTTTAACCAGATTTCTTTCAGAGCCCAAGTTTCTTGTAGACATATTATACTATATTGTGATATAAACTTTTTAAACTGCATCTACAAGATTTTTAGTAAAACCCATTGTATTTCAAAAAGAAATTATTTAATTTTATTTACCTTCCCTACCTCACCCTCCAGATGAGTTTCTTGCTCTTGAGCTAGTGTATGAGCTGCAGGAAGTCTATCATTTTTTTAAATCTGCTAAGACTTGGAATCAGTTATTTAATGGTATAAGGCCAGGGGAGTTATATCCAAGTTTCAGTAACTAACGGTGGAATATTGCTTTTCTGACAATTAAATTTCTGGTTGTCAGTGATGCTTACATTCCAAATCTGTTCCTTCTTTATTTCATTCTCCAGATTATTTTTTTGAGTAGGGGGTCATTCACATATAAGTATACCCAGTTTTATTTATTTATTTCAGATTCAGATTAATACCTTTGAGCTGAGGAGCTCTTTTACCAAAGTTCCAAGTCAGCTATAAGACATAGGTTACAGGCAAGTTCACAAGACATAACAGTAAATACTCAAGGATACATTACATTGACAGTTCCAAAAGTGCGAGATGTTAACAATAGCAACAATATGTGCAGTACAGAGTAGTTTTGAGGTGCAAATACACAGTCATTATGCTATGAAAACACTTGAGTTACTTAAGTGCAAGACAATGGGGTCTTATTTATCAAGCTTATGTGCCACACTGAGGATAAGATTCAGAAGGAGTTTGTCTCTGACTGCTAAGTTAACCTGACCTTGATTGGTAAACCCATTTCCTATCTATACTCACTGAATCCCTTTATAGCCAAGCATAATTCCCAGAATTCTTCCCATCAGATAGGCTGTTTTCATGAGTGAATCTTGGTTTTCATTCTTTCCAGACCACGTATGGTTAAAAGGTGTTGAGCTTCCCTGCCTTCATCCTTTGTGAGGTCTTTCCTTTTCTTACTCAGTTTTCTAAGTTAAATTTTGTAATGAATTTGCCCTGGTTAAATATGTTAAAATGGTAATCTGCACTTAAGCTCAGATGGGTGAGAGAAGAGTTGCCTCCATATCCACTTGGTAATCTTCATGTTTGATAGAACCAGGCAGACAAGCAATCCTTCACTCAAAGTGTCTCTAATTATATGTATTACATTATTTTTCCCATTTGAGATTGCCAATTCTTGTTCAGGTAGTTGATTTACCAGTAAACTCAGAATTGTATCTGCTTTTTGTTCTCATGAATTCCATAAATTGATATGACTTCCCCATTGCCTGACAGCAATAAATTATATAAATCTTCTCTGGTGAAAGGAGATTTCAACTGGGCAGGATTTTCTGCTTGGCATGTCACCTAGACTAAATCTTCATCAGAAATTTCTTGTCTGATGATTGGATTTACTCCTAGGGAAAAGTTTTGGTTTATTACTATCTCTTCCTTTGCTTTATCTGTTATTTCTATGTTCTTTACCCCCCCCCCACCAGTTCCTTTTATCACATGAGTGGATTGTTCCCTGGCTCAACCATTTTTGAAATGTTGTAACTGCAATAATCAATTCTACACGTGTGTTTACTGTGCAATAATCTTACTTCTTTGGTAGTTCAAGCCTTTCAGTTGTGTCTCAGGCCTCGTTTTTTACCAAGGGTGTTTCATAATTAGAAAGTCTTAAGTTACTAAAGCATAGTGTTTAAGAGTACTTAATTGCAAACCTGGGAAACTGGATTTGAATCCTACATCCATAATGAATTAGGAAGTTGGAGTTTCACCAGTAAAACACATACAGCTAACACATCTCTTTTCTAAAAACTTAAAAATTAACTCACTGCCATTGTATTAAACTGAGCAAGATGATTGTGAACCCATCTCCTTCCTGTAATAGAGGTCTTCAACCTGGCTTCATGCCATCAGAAGTAAATAAGTTGTAGGACTGGAAGAGAGCTTGGGTTAGTGGATGCAAGCTGTGTGAACTTACAGGGATTGTCATTATACTAGGACTGATGTTCTTTTTCAACTTTTCTCTCCTCGCGTATCCCTGAAGGGAGATTGAGGCAGATGTGCACATGTTGTGTGGCAATGTCAATCCTGGCCAATTGCATCTCTCTCTCTCCCCCCCAGCACAGATTATGCTCCAGATAGCACTGCCAAACATAGTCCCCAGATGGTAATTCTATGGTAGAGACAACAGCCCTCTCTTCCTGGAGAAGGGTAGCATCTCATGGGATGCTTGAGTCTCCTTGCCTGGCAGACCCTGCAATGACTAGGGTGGTCCATGAATCTGGGTTGCTTGGCAAGGGTAAGGCAAGGCAAAATTTATTTAAAGATGCCCAGTCCCAGAGGCTCTGGGTGCCACACAGATAAAATAAACATATTTTCAGAGATGGATCAATAAATACAGAAATAATTAAAGACACAAAATAGTAACGCATCATATAAACATTTACGAACAAATCAGATCAATAAATTAGTGATTTAATCCAGAAATGGCTGAGCAAATAGAAAGGCCTTAAGGCAGACCTTGAATACCTCCAAAGTAGTAGCCCCCTTAACCCCAAGGGGCAACGAATTCCACAGGATGGGGGCGGCAACATCAAAAACCCTGTCACGGGCCGTTTTCAACCTCTTCCTGAGAATCACTATGGGGCCTCCATAGGAGGAACGGAGGAGGTGAACAGAGAGTGCAGATACAAGAAGGTCTGACAGATAACCCTGACCGTGTAGGGCCTTATAGGTGAGAAGACCCACCTTAAAGAGGATCCTCCACCTTACCAGCAGCCAATTCAGCTCACGCAGCACCAGTGTAATATGGCAAAATTTTGGCTGCCCAGTAAGTAACCAGGCAGCTGCGTTCTGCACTAGCTGCAGTCTGTGGAGAGATCCTCCCGTGACCTTGAGGTAGAGCACATTACTGTAGTCAAGCCTTGATGTAACTAAGGCATGCATCAAAGTGGGGAGGTCCAGAGGTGGAACAAGGGGCTTTATCCTGGTGACATTTCTGAGATGGAAAAAACAGAAGCAGATGGTGGAGGATATCTGTGCCTCCATAGTCAAACTCCTATCCAGAATGACACCAAGATTTTGCACCCTAGAGGAAGTCTTCAATTAAACAGATCCCAGAACAAGTCCAGTCTCTGATTCAGAGGCCATCCTATCATGCACTCTGTTTGACTCCACAACCAATACCTCTATCTTATCAGAGTTCAGTCACAGCCAGCTAGAGGCCATCCAGTCGTTAATCTCAGCAAGGCAGCTGTTTAGCACATCTACCGCATTGGATGTTCCTGGGGAAAAGGAAAAGTATAGCTGGGTATCATCAGTATAGCAGTGAGAACCCAAGCCATACTTCAGGTGTCAGTGTGGCTCAGTTGGTAGCACATCCACCTCTGGACCAGAAGGTCATGGGTTCTCATCACACACCGGGATTGGACTTGCACCTAAAAATTGCTGGCATCCGAGTGCAGTATTGGGGGGTGCTGTACTGCTGGGGTGTGCCGTCCTTCAGATGAGACGTTAAACCAAGGTCCCTTCTGCCCATCCTGGTGGGTGTCCAGGAGGAAGTAAAAGAACCAAGGGCACTCTTCGCAAAGAGTAGGAAACATTCCCGGTGCCCTGGCCAACATTTCCCTTCCCATAAAACCGGTTCATGCAATTATCCAGGCTGTGTGTGGGTGATGATGTGCGATATGGCCACCACCACACATTCAGTCACATCACTACCAGTCTAGCATTGCTTGTAAAGCACTTTGGATGTATGAAAAGTGCTATATAAATGCTGATTCTTCTTCTTCTTCTTCTTCCTAATGAGCCTTCCCAGGGGTAGCATGTACACTGCGAATGACATTGGGGCTAATATCGATCCCTGAGGAACTCCACCAGATAGGAGGCTAGAGGTGGAGGAAAAATTGCCCATCACAACCTGTTGCCTCCTGTTGGTTAAAAAGGACTCAAACCAGCTGATGACAGTGCCAGTGAGTCCACAGAGTTCCCTAAGTCAGTCAAGCAGCACACAATGGTCCACAGTGTCAAATGCTGAGGAGAGATCCAGGAGAACAAGAATTGTCTTATCTCCTCGATCTCTTGCCCTAAGGACATCATTCACCACCTGAACAAGCACAGTTTCTGTGCTATGCCTCACCCAAAACCCTTACTGGAAAGGTTCGTACAACTCATGAGTCATGAGGTGCTCCTCCAACTGAAGAACAATTAGGAAAACAAAAACAAAAAGAAAAATTAAAATCACAAAAACAGGGGTGGTTCCTGGACATACACTGTACACTTTGGGTTCAATTTTCAAAGAGGCACTAGAACAATACAAGATATGCATAATGCAGCTTGTGCCAATGATTGCTGCGCCATGTGGCCTGTGCCAAATTCATAAAGAACCACCCCAATTCCAAAAACAAAATGCATGATGTAGGATGCAAGGTGCATCATAAGAGGTGCTCACCAAGCAGCAATATTGCACACAAAGCCAGAACAACAAGGCACCACCATGGCCAAAGCAGGGGTGGCACAGTGTGAAAGCTCAATGCAGAGAGCAGAGGGACACAGGAGCAAGAAGAACTCCACAGATCCAGAGACTAACTTCCTGATTGAGGAGCTCCAGGGCCAGGTCAATGTGAATGACAATGGAGAAACAGGGCAACAGTGCAAATAGTGGGTCCCTGTGTAATAGCATGTACCCTTACACCCAACAGGTAGACCTGCTACTGGCCAGAGGTGGGGGACAGGGATCTCTGAGCCTGGCAGCAACAACAGGGCTGGGAGGATGTGGCCACCAAGGTCAATGTGGTGGCAGCATGCAGAAGAAACATCCATGAGCTGCAAAAAGTGCCACCATGACCTCTGAAGGAGGTCTAAGGAGAAGGTGATGCACAACCAACTCTGCATGGGAGGAACTGGTGGGGGACCCAGCCAACTAGGACTTCTGAGTAGCCAAGAAGAATAGGTGACAACACACCTCAGCTCCTGGACCACTCAGGGGGACACAGAGCTGGACCTGTTCTGGCAACAACATGCATCAGGTATGTATGTGTCCATGCATACAGTGTGTGATGCCTCTGCCAACAAGCTGTGACAGGCACGGCCACACACAGCTGGAGACAGCATGCAGCCAAGGAGGACACAGACAGTGAAACATCAATGCAGTCCACATACATGGATGGTGAGACAGAGGTGGGCAATATTGCCACAATCGATGGAACAGACATGCAGAGGGAAGAGCAGTGCACTCATGGGGATCTAACAGCAGGACAGACACAGGCCACAGTTGCGGCATCCACCAGGGATAAGGGAGAAGCATGGCAGGATGATGGCAGAGATGCTGACATGTCACCTGCTGTCACACATGCAGACTCACCAATGCCACAGCCTGTGGTACTAGAATATGACCCTGTACTGGATGAAAACCTAAGCCAGTACTGCTAGGAGGTGGTAGACATAAAGGAGGCAGTACATTGGGAGATAGCAGGCATCCATGAGGCTGTGCAAGAGTGAAACACAACTACTGAAGGCCAGATGTCCAGGTTAAATGGTATAGTCATGGACCTCCATGATGCAATGATGACACACATACATGAGGGTGCACAACAGCATGGGTTGCTGGCATCCACCCTGCATGGTATACACCTTTGTGCCCAGTGGCTGACAGAGGCCGTTGAGCACCAAATAATGATGATGGAGTGCAGCCTGTCAACACAGAATATGCAGACCAATGCCATTACCGCAATGGCTGGTGCACTCCAGGACATAGACAATGCATTGTGGCAGATGACACCATGGCCAGATATGTCTGGGGCACATGGGTATGTACTGAGAGAACCCAGCACCATGGGGAAAACCAACGTGCCTCTACACTCACACAGGGATGCTAGGAGCAGCAGCAATATCCATTCATTGGATGGAAACCCATGGCCGCAGTGGCATCACACATGTGGCCCAATGACTGGGGGAAGACTCTCAGTTCCACACATGGAGACAACACCAGAGCAGGTCAATGGGTGTTTTGCTGCTTTATAACAGGACCTCAATGCCCTGTCTGACATAGGCCAGGAACAGGACCTGGTCAGTCCTGAAGGCACCACAGCACCACCACCTGCAGTAGACCGCAACATCCTGGTCATGGGTACAACTGCACAGGCAGCGGCAACACCCATGGATACCAACACACAGGAGGGGGACAGCTCTGGTATGACAGTGGACTGTGGCAGACAAACAGAGGTGTGCAAAACAATAGGCTATGACCATCCACAGGACATAGAGCAGGGACACAATGCCCATATCACCACCACATGTGTGGCAGACAAGGCTTGTGAAACTCTGGAGCCATGGGGCCCAACACCTACATAGGGGCAACAGGGTGATGCCAGCACCGGACTGGTCAGCGGCAATCAGGGGAACACCATGCTGACCAGATCCACAGGCAACACAATGCCTACCATGCAGCCAGTGCCTGCACATAGGGACACATGTGCACCAAGACGCAGTGGCCAAAAATGCACAGGAACCATGGAAACAGCCACCGAGAAGGTGGCAGTGCCAATGAATGAATAAACCCCCTCTGCTCCACCATCTACAACACAGCCAAAAAGGGCCAGGAGGACACAGGAGAGTGTAGCCTGTGATACATTGTCCACTGCTACACATGCACCAAAAACAATGGCTGCCACAAGATGGGTCCTGAAGGCCAAGTCCCATGGAACACAGGCAACATCAGGAAACAGAGGTAACGTTGCATCACAGCTGGATGCACACGGGCACAGCAAGGGGCAACAGCAGCCAGCACAGCCAAGGCATGGCCAGCCAGGCAAGAGGAAGGAAAGGCCACAAAGTGCACAACCACCTGCACCATGACCACATACAGACAGCAACACATGATTCCACTGGAAATGCAAAAAAAATAAGAAGATGATGGCAGATAGGGACCTTGTGATCCATCTAGTCTGCCCCTGAATCCTACCCCCACCCCAATAGGTTGCTTGTTTTGCTTTTACCATATTGTCTGTCCCATGTGTTTTTAAATTCATTCGCCATCTTTGCTGCAACTACCTCTGGGGGAAGGCTGTTCCATGGGTCTGTCACCCTTTCAGTGAAAAAGTACTTCCTGACTTTATTTCTTAGCCTTCCCCCTCTCAGGCATAGGTTGTTCCCTCTAGTACATGCCTCTTTGTTGGCCTGGAAGAATTTGTCTTCCTGAATTGTCTTTATACCTTTGATGAATTTGAATGTTTCTGTCATGTCCCCCGTCCCTTCTCTGTTCCAGGGAGTACAAATTCAAGTCCCTGAGTCTAGATTCAAATGGCTTGTGATGGAAGCCCTGCACCATCTTAGTGGTCCTTCTCTGAATAGTCTCCAAGTGCTCCTTGTCGATCTGGTGGGGCTTCCAGAACTGAACACAGTATTCCAGGTGTGGCCTCACCAAGGATCTATAAAGTGGGATGATTTCTTCTTGTTTCCTGCTCATAATCCCCCTGTCTATGCACTCAATGATACTGCTTGCCTTTCATGCTGCTTTTTTACATTATTTCCCTACTTTAAAGTCGTCTGATATGATTATGCCCAAGTCCCTTTCAGTCTTGGTCACGTCTAGTGTATGACCGTCTGGGATATATTGTATTCCTGGGTTCTGTTTACCCAGATGCATCACTTTGCATTTTTTAGCATTGAATCTAAGTTGCCAGTCTTTGGACAACTGCTCAAGTCTTTTATGTTTTTCTATCATACTATAGGCTCCCCCTAGCGTATCCACCCTATTAAAGAGTTTTGTATCGTCTGCGAACAGGCAGACTTTACCCTCTAGACCGTCAGCAATGTTGCTGATGAATATCTTGAAGGAGATTGGGCCCAGCACCGAACCCTGATGCACTCCAGTGGTCATACAACTCCCTTTGGACATGACACTATTTACAGTGACCTTCTGAGTCCTATCTTGCAGCCAGTGTGCAATCCAGCTTACTATCTTATGACCGACGCTTGTGTGTTCAAGTTTTTTGATTAGCCTCCTGTGTGGGATGGTGTCAAAGGCTTTGCTGAAGTCCAGGTATACCACGTCAATTGCCCCACCCTGGTCCACTGTCCTGGTCACCCAATCGAAGAACTTGATCAGGTTAGTCTGCATGATCTGCCTGTGATGAACCCGTGTTGTTTGGGGTTGAGTTTTCCTGCCCTCATTAGGAAGTTTACTATCCACACTTAGTGTCTCCATGATTTTACCCCATACTGAGGTCTAGTTGACCAGGTGGTAGTTACCTGCCTCCTCCCTGCTGCCTCTGTTGTTCAAGGGCACCAACCTTGCCTTCTTCCAATCTTGTGGCACCCTACCACTTTCTAGAGATTCACTATATAATTCTGCTAATGGTGTGGCTGATTCCTCTTAAAGCTCTCTCAATATTCTTTGGTGAATTCCATCCGGTCCCATAGCTTTGTCTATCTTCAATTTCTCCAGTTTTTTCTGCACCCTTTCCCTTGTGAAGGGACTTGTGTCTGCACCCTCTGTAGGGTGCTCTGTTATATTTAGTGTTGGCCCACTGGCGTTTAGCTCATTTGTGAATACTGAAAAAAGAATGCATCGAGTGATTCAGCTTTGTCCTCATCTTTTTCCACTGTCTGAGCCTTGCTTGTTACTATTCTGACTATCCCTCTTTTGTTCTTCCTTTTTGCCAGAGCAATGCACCTGGTACGCCTCCATTATCAGCAACACAGCATCCCCAATGTCCACCACCTCCTACCTGAACCACCCCATGTGGTACATCACAGTCACCCCTCCAATAGACATCACCCTCACCTGAATGCAACCCCATCTAAATGCCGCACTATCATGGATCACCCACTGCACGCATCACTACAACAGGAATCAAACCATGGGGTTCCACCTTGGCGTATGGTGGTTTTGCTTAATCACATAGGCATGCCAATGAGCAACTAAGAGAACCCTGGTGTCATGGGGTCCACATAGGCCATTGGATTGTGAGTCCCTACAGTGGCAACAACCCAGAACAGCCCATGTGTTGTGCCATGCACCATGACCTGTGTGACTCTGGCCAGGGTGGAACACATAGTTCCATAGTCCATGAAGGCACACATGGGGAACCACCTACACATGTGGCAGTACATGACATCTATGCATTGCGCACATCACGCACAGTTGCAACATTGAGCCCAAATGGGTGTTGCAGTTTAGGGGAATGAGACACAGACACATGTTACAATACAAAACCACACTTTAATAGAACATACTGTAAAACTGGAACAGGGTTATTAAAACAGCAACACAACATGAAACAATAAACACATAGTAAACACAACAACTTTAATGAATTAATAGGGTGATGTGACAGTGAGAACATCAGCAAACGATATAACAATGCAGGGTGTGGAAGAAAGCACTGTGCACAAGGAATCATGTGCACCATCCAATGACAACATCAGTGCAGATCACTGCCCACTATAGGTATCCAGGAAGGACAGCAGTGGCATAATATCCCCCCATAGCAGGTTCAAGTGTTCAGCAATGGGCCAGATGTGTTCCCCTAGTCTCCTGGCAAAGTTCTGCACAGATGGTCTTGGTGGGTTATCCAGAACTTTCCCTTCTACGGCAGGGCTGCATCCCTGATGAACATTGCTATCCACCTGCTGCAGCATGACAAGATGCTTAGTCTCCATGGACACATTTCCATCTTCACCCAGGTCAGTACTGTCCTATAGCCCTTCCATGGGGTGGTGGTTGAGTAGGGTCCACATCATCCATTCAGGCCATGTCATGGTCATCCACTGCATGGCCATCCAGTGACTGTGGTATGTCATGTTGCTCCAATGCCACCTCTGTCCCTTGTGCGACTGCCGCCATTGCACAGTTGCATGTGCATTCCTGGTAGGCTCTTGCCTCCGACCTCTTCAGTCACCACATAACCCTCTTCAGAGAATGCCAGCGAGGGTCCTGTGCATGATGTCCACCCTGCATGGTCACTCCGACACCTGCGCAAACACAAGAGAGCATATTGTGAGTGTGCAGGCACAGGCATTCCATGACTGTCTGCCAGCATACTAGGCATGATATGGCTAGCACACTAACACCCATCCTTATGATGCATGACAGGGCCATGCCTATGGGGCACATAATGGTCCAATGTTCCCAACATCCAGATATGTTTCCAGCAACAGTGTCACTACATGGTGCCATGTAGACTGCACACCATGCCCCTGCACCAGCACCTACGTGTGGCACATGGCTACCAGTGATATGTCTGGAATGAATGTTGCCATCACAAGACCCATAATAGCCTGTTGGCCTTGTGCAACACTGTACACAGTGTCCAGCTACATGGCCACACTCTGACAGGTGGAACAGTGCCATGACAGGACCGACATGTGGGTGACATGGCACACCAAATGTGCTGCCCATATGTGACATGTATTGCAGCCTACATGGATGGCAGGACATGATGGTGGACATGTGGCTGTGCCCAGCTGCTCATTAGCACAGGCCCGTGCCGCAGGTTGTACATGATGTGCACACGTGTGGGCTGCATGTGGCACCAACCACAATAGTCACCATGGCCATGGAATGTGTCATTGCCACTGTAGCCTATGTGTTCAACACCCCCTATACAGGATCACATTGGACTGTGTGGGCCACATGTTCACCTACTGGCCACTAGCAGTGTGTTCACAGGTCACCACAATGTGGCAAGTCAACAGTACACAATGTACTGCTATGTGGCCTCCCTCCAATTTGTGTGACAGTGCACCACACAACGTGCGCAGATAGTGTACTGCAACCACCACCAGCGGCCGTGCATTATGTCATGTTGTCGCAGGGACATGGGAATGGCACTGTGGACCTCTGCATCACTGCCACTCACTCAGTTGTGCATGTCCCCATCTAACCCCCTGCTTTTTATTTATTTATTGAACGTTTTACCAGGAAGAACATGCTGAGTAGCAAGTTCTGGTTTCCAGTCGTGTCCGGGGGGGGAGGGGGCATAGAAGTAGCACACGGAATAGGAGCATCAATATAGTAGAGAAACAGCAAACATACAGCAGAAATATATAAATTAAATACTAGTTAAATACAGGTACAGATTTATACATTATAATACAGTTTAATTTCTGGAAATATTTTCAGTCCAATTGCAGGCAGAACACACAGGATCAGTGAGACCAAAGCAGGATATAGCTAAGGGGGGGGCACCAGGGATGTTAAAAACAGGTACAGGGGATGATGAAATGTTTTTAAATAAGGGCTGAGCAAGCATGAGGTGAGGGGGCAGAGCAGGTGCTGTATGGGAGGGAGTTCCAAAGAGTTAGGAACCTATAGGAAAAGGCAGCCAATATCCCAATATCCAATACCAATGCCCATGCTGCACGTGTGCCCCCACACGTGTTGTGTGTACATACCTTACCCATGCATGGACACTGACCCAGCCACAGGGCCTATATGTCCTATGCATTAGGCCTCATGCTGGTGATGTGTGGACAAGGTCTGCAGTTACACACATGTCATCACTTAACCCCTTACATGCAAGCGGACTGCAAAGTGACATACCTGTGTTGCGTGTTCCTTGGCCACTTCACCTCTGTCTGTTTGCATGCACTCCTCCATGAATGTGAATGCTCCTCCTGTGGAGACGCAATGGGGGATACACAGTTTTGACAGATGCACAGTGATGAACAATGCATGCAACAGGTGTTTCACTATAGTGTGTGACATGACACTTAACTGTCTGCCATAGCCGTCCACCTCTCATCTGGACATCAGCATTCATCAACATGACCCTCAGATGGTTGAGGAGTGCAGCCTCTCTCCACTGCAGGTCATTCCACCTGTGGTGCACCTGTTTGGACTGACCTCCTTACGCCAGACAATTTCTTCAGCTTCAGACAGATGGCTTTCCACATCTTGTCGTTCTGAGTGCGTGTTGTCTTAGAATTGCCTGGTTGCAGTATAATTTGGGCCCACTGCACCACTAGCTGATGAGAAGCACAGACTCATCATCTGTGAAACTGTGTGCCTGTGACCTGCCTGCCATCTCATAACTCCTTTAACTATTCCTACACAGGACCTGACCTACACTCAACAGACCTTGACACCAACACTGTGTCCAATATGCTACTATGTCCCTTATGCATGTGTAGATCTGTATATCCCCATGTGTTGTGGATCCCACCGAATGTGCAACTCCTATGGTAGCCACGTGCAGCATGTTGCAGTGTGCGAGGGCAATGTTACCCGGATTCAGCCAGACTCTGATATAGAAGGGCAATACATGGTAATGCAGAGTCATATGACAAGGCATGCATGATGCATGTTATATTCCTGCATGCATTGGCAGGGTGCTAGGTGTGTTATGTTAGCCCATATGGCTGCAAGGCAGGCACGGTCACACACAGGTAACGCAGGCTGTGTTGGACAATCAGTGCGGATGTGTCCCTGAACATTGCATAGGATGGGTGGTAGTGTGCTGAACCTGTCACTCTATAGATGGCATAGCACCCCAGAATGCCTCCCTGTGTATGGCATAATGAACCTAACACCCACTACAGGATCCACCTAAAAAGTACCCATATTCCTGTGTATCCCACGGTATTCAGCATACTATGATAAATGTCCACAGGACCATCTCCATCAATATGTATGTAATGAACACCTTATGAATGCTGTCCAGTATGGTTTGTTCCTAATATGGACATGTGACATACATGTCCTTGGATGTTGTACAATATCCAGTGAACAAGGTGACCAAAATTAGGCACCTACAAAAACGGCGACTCAATTACGGCACCTGTGTTCATGGCTACCTAGCATGGAGGCGACCGGATACTGGGGTTGGCGAAATACCATGACGGGAAGTATGTGGGTTTATGTGAGCGCGCACATGTGTGGGGGGAGAAAGGCAGGGTAGGGATGGTATGCGGGAGGAGGTGTGGCAGGCGGGCTGCCAGTGCTGGTCCATTAGCATGGTGGGGAGGGGTGGTCGGCTAGAAGGTGCAGGGTGCAAGGTTTGGGTCCGGTGAGGCGTTTTTTTTTTTTTGCTGGCAAGTTTCTTTCAATGTTTTCAAGTTTTCACCCTCCCCGACATGCACCACACTGGAGCTGAGAATCCATAAGTATGAGGGTCACGGGGGCTGGCTCCTGCATTAAAAATAAGACCCATAGGTCTTGGGGTGCCGTTTTTGTCCGGCGCTGTTGATGTGCACCACCAAAATTCATTTTGGTGATGTACACTACCAGCTGAACGCATCACTATTCCGTGATCGCTATTATGAGATGAAATCATGTTGTACAGGCAAATGGCCATCCCTACCAAAAACACACAGATGCAGGGAGCATTCGTAGCACAATATTAACCATATCCATACATATAGACATGCTGCCACTGTATATGTGCATAAGGTACTCCACTTCATGTTATCCATCATACACTTCACATGCAGAGTTACAGCGTGTGTGTGTACATTGGGGGAGGATGTTGTATATGCACATGGTCCATGGTATGAGTGCGCATGTGTACTGTGCACTGGTTGTGTTCCCTCTGGCCATCCGCATGGGGCATGTTATGCATGTACCACACCACTGCCATGGACAGCACAGCCATTTGTGTGGGTGGCATGGGTCTGGCAGCAACAGTGCATAGCTGACATGGTGGTCCTTGTCTTTTGCTCCCACTTTACTGTGTCCTCCATTACCTGCCCTCTGACACCTATGCACCCCTACACCACACCCCTACACACAACGTGCACATCTGACACACACAAACCCTGACAGTGTTAGCAACAGCACCCCCTCACACACATGCATGTCACATGGACATATGTCATCATCTGCATGTGGTGTCTGAGACTGTGTCACATGGGTTGCTGTGCTACGGACATACCATAGTTTACCGTGAGCAATGGGACACATCCGCAATCCCCATTCACATGCAGTACAGGGCCATTCACCCTACTCTGTGCCACTTTGCATGGCTGTGGTGTCCACTGTCTCCTGCAGTTGTTATGCTACCACCTGGAACTGTGCACAGGCAATGGGCACCTTCCATGCTACAGTGCTACCATGGCCTTTGTGTAGCATCAGGCAGCGACACCTCCACATCATCACAGCCAGAACCAGGTCCATGTTGTGTCGGGCTCCCACAGCCATGTCCCGTGATGTTTCCTGCACTGTGTTTAGGTCCACCGATGCATCCACATCCACACAGTGGCACTGTAGCAACTGCCAGGATGCAGCATTGCTGTTGTTGCCATGGACATGCCTCCAAATGCATGCAGTAGTTTGTGGGTTGCTGTGGGCTGGCACATGCCCTTCAGACCATTGTGGGGCTGTCACAGTGCCTGTTACATTACACATGCAACATGGCGTGTGCTACACACTGTTGTTACTGTGTGCTCAGGTAAAGTGTGTGAAAATTAGGTTTGCTTTTATGCATTGTCCAGCCACATTATGTTGTGCATGTGGGTTCCCTGGAATGAGTTGGGCAACACAGTGTTCCTCCTCCTCCTCCTCAGCTGCAGCATCACCACATTGCTCAATCTCTGACTCAGGCATTTTGATAACGGTGTGCAAAGACAATGTTGTGTAGAATGCAGCTCGCTACAAAGATCTTGCATGCCATGTCAGGGGAGTACTGAAATGCCCCACCAAACTTGTCTAGGCACAGAACCTCATCTTGAGCAGCCCAGATATCTTCTTGATGATGACTCTCATTGATACGTGTACCTCATTATATTGCATCTGTTGACCCACAACAGGGTGTCTGATGGGTATCATAAGCCACGGTAGCTGGGGATATCCACTGTCACCTGTGGGGGGGGAACATCTGTTAGTGATGCCTTGTGTCAAGGTGCATGCACCCTGCTGGCTGCATGGCCATGGCATGTCACACAACTGGCTGCAAGTCCTACCTGTCCAGTCCCATGACCCTCCACGGTATGCCTGTTCACATACCATTCTCACCCTTTCCAGAAGTGTCCCAGCATGGTCCATCTGTAGACCTACACATGGGATGGTCTAAGAGCCATATGAGTGTGCACCAGACATTGCAACCATGCAGGGACATGCTGTACCTGTGTCCATGTCAGAGGCCTACCTATGAGCCAACCATCATGTAGTGTTCCATTCTCGAATGCCTCACACATGCCGCAGTTCCAGAAGATGTATAAGTCATGGCACGACCCAGGATACTATGCCACAATGTCTGTGATGCAGTACTGGCTATCACACATGACCTGGACATTCATTGAGTGGTACCCCTTCCTGTTAATGTATGCCTAAGGTTTGTTCACTGTTGTCTTTATAGCTAGAGGAGTACAGTCTATGGCACCCAGAACATGGGGGAAGCAAGTGGTGCCGTATAATCCCTGATTGACACTTAGCTGATCCTGTGCATCCATGGAGAACCTGATGAACAGGTGTGCCCTGCGGTTCCATGTCATATCCAAACCCCCGTGCGGATTAATGCTCAGTAAGCCCATACCCTGGAGTAGGTTAATCCCTCCTTATTTCCATGCTCTGCTTCATTTGCATAACCTTTTCTCAGTGCTGCAACCCCCAAGTATGACATCATGAAAGGGAAACAAAGTTTTTAAGCATTGGTTTGAAACAGGGACCTCTGTTGGTCAGTCTCGGTATTGCAGACATCTACACTACTGCCATAGGAGACTACATCTTTCAGCAAAGAAATCTTGTCAGCTAGATACTATATGCACAATGCCTTGTTTTGCAAATAAACATATGAGAGATTTTATTGTTGAAGCCACTACAGAAATATGAGATTGCACCTCACAGTAAGGGAACTGGAAAACAACTTCTTATTGTACCCACAATGCCTTGCTATATACAGCTACATATTGGGTGCAGTCACTGCCACCAAAATAAGGGACTGATCCTCTAAGCAACTAACATTTAGAGCAACATTTTAATTTACCCGGAATTCCTTGGTGCTGTATGTAAAACATTGGCAATTTCCTTGCATGACATCATTCTGGTGGTGTGGCTGCACACAGAAGAAAACTGAAGGACACAGTGCTGATAAAACATAAATACAAGCATTTGTCAATGCTGAATGTTTGCTTGCTGGCATTGGTAGTGTAGGAGTTACAGAGCTGCATAATAGGAATGGCAGTGAAGTATTGAACTGAAGCCAACCCCATCACCACCCTGCAGATAGTGATAGGCATTGGGGTGTGCCTTTGGGTTGTCAGGCATAACGGCAATGCCATTTCACCACACCCTACCCTGTAGACACCAACAAATGTCACGGTGTGCCTTGGGATCTTTGGCCCTTATGCGCACCCCATTCCATCAGGAAATACGGTGAGATGGGTGTGGTATAGGAGAATGGGGTGAACTTTGGGGCCGAAGAGTCCAAGGCACATCTCGATGCCTCTCAGTGGCTGCAGGGTGTGGGTGGGGGTGGAATGGTATGAGCATTGCAGGCAACAATCCCAAGTCACAGCCCTGATGCCTGTCATTCTCTACAGGGTGGGGCATTATGGCTGAAAACCCTAACGCCTCAGGCATTCGTTGGTATTTTCACTCCAAATTTTCAACATGTATTTTTGTGACCCCCACCTCATGAACAGTGGCAATATCGGTTTGTTAGCTGAAAGCTGCTTTTGCACAGCGACTACGGCATTTTTCACCACAGGTGCAAAAACACATTCCGAACAGGATGCGAAAAATGACAGCTGTACTGTTCATGGGGAGGTGTAAAAAAATGGCAATGTTGAAAATCTGCAGTGAAAATATTAAAAAAAAACTGGTGAAGTCACGAGCGTGCGTAGAAACTGTGCATTGCACACCCATAATGTAATTAGTTTGGGGATTTTTTACAGCAGATTATCAACACAGGCATTTTGGGACCTCTGATCATGAACAGTGTCACTGTGATTTTCTTTATCTGTCCCAAACAATGATGTCCCACAGTGACCACGCATTTTTGCGCTGAAAGTGTGAAAACACATTTCGGCCATGGTGTGAAAAATGACAGCTGTACTGTTCATAAAGAAGTGTGGAAAAATGCCACTGGTGAAAATCTGGACTGAAAATATTACAAATTCATGAACTTACGAGGGTGCGTGGAAACTTGCGCAATGCTCACTCATAACACAGTCATTTTATGGACTTTTGTTATCAAATTTTCAAAATAGCCATTTTAAAACCTCTGCTCATGACCAGTGTCACTGTGATTTTCTTAATTTGTCCTAAACATTGCTTTCGCACACCGACTGCACCATTGTGCGCTACATGTGCGGAAACACATTTTGGGCGAGATGTGAAAAATGGCAGCTGTACTGCTCATAAGGAAGCGTGGTAAAATGGCAATGTTGAAAATCTGGCATGCAAATATTAAAAATTCACAAACTTGCGACCGTGCATAGGAACTGCGCAACGTGCGCTCCTAAAACAGTAATTTTTTGGAATTTTTTCACCAAATTTTCAACATAGCCATTTTAAGCCATTTCAACATAGCCACGTTTGCTCATGAACACTGTCACTGTTATTTTCTTAATGTGTCCCATACATTGATTTCACACACTGACTGTGCCATTGTGCGTTACATGCACGGAAACACATTTTGGACGAGATGTGAAAAAATGACAGCTGTACTGCTCATAAGGAGGTGTGGTAAAATCTATTTATTTATTTATTTATTTATTTGTACATCAGTTTACAACCTTTGAGCCAGAGGCTCATTTCCAAACGTACCTCGTCACATTGAGGACAATACAGAACAGACTCTTTGTTACAGCATACGAGTTACATAGCTTAGCAAGCACAGGTGGTTACATACATTTATACAGTTGAACAGCTTAGTTACAATGGTACATTCTTGCAAGAAGGAGAAAGCAAAACAGCTGGATAATAACAGTGGCAATAGGCAATGGGGCGAGGTTGAGTGAGGTGAGGTGTGGTGCCGCCCAGTGAACTTTGTCAGTTACGAAGTGAGCTATGCCTCATTTAGAGACAGGAGCAGCTGTGGGTAGTAAATAGTTGGCTCCAAAGTGCGGTTTTGAAGTTGGAGATCATGGGGGCATTAGAGATGGGGGCAGGGAGCGAGTTATACCAGGATGGCGCTCTGTAGCAGAAGGACCTCTGTCCATGGGTGGTCTTGGATCTTGGGACCAGTAGATTGGTCTTGCAGGAGGTTCATGTAGTAACTGAGGATTGGGTTTGGTGGATGGAGGTTGTCAGCGCAGGAGGGGATAGCCCAAGAAGAGTTTTTTTCATGATGAGGCAGGTTTGGTATCATAGTCGTTTGTCTAGATTAAGCAGTATTGCCTTGTCATAGAGCTGGCACAAATAAGTGAGCCTGGGGGGCCCAGCAATTAGCCTACATGCCTTATTTAGGGTGAGGTGAATTTTACTGAGGGCAGTGGTGTCAGCAGCACCGTATACTGGTAGGCCATAGTCAACAAGGGACAGTATTGAGGATATAACCGCTGGTCGGAGGGCATTGGGAGGAAGACAGTTTTTATAGTGGTAGAGGATACCTAGCCGCACATTAGTAGCTGATGCAAGTGCATCAATGTAGGTGTGGTAGGTGAGGGCTGAGTCGAAAGAGACCCCAAGGTACTTGTATGAGCGGACTTGCTCAAGTAGTTTTTTGGTGCTAGGGAGGATATGGAGTGGGAAGTTGCTGGCTTTGTTTTGGGGGTGGGCAAAGAGCATTGTTTTTGTTTTTTTGAGATTAATGACAAGTCTGTGCTCTTTGAACCAGGTTTCGGCATCATTATAGGATCGTTGTAGGGGAGTCCTGGAGGGAGATGGGGTTATGGTGGGTGGAAAAATGACAGCGTCATCTGCATACATCAGAATTTAACCAGTGCATGCACTGGGCAGGGTGTTAAGGTAGAGCGAGAAGAGTAGGGGTCCCAGGTTGGAGCCCTGAGGAACCCCTGAGTGGATGGGACAAGTTTTGGAAAGTGTCCCATTGATTTTGACACATTGGGAGTGGGCAGATAGGTAGCTAGTGCACCAGGCAAGAGGCCCAGCAGAGAAACCAGTGTGGCAGAGGGCATCCAACAGAAGAAGGTGGGAGACAGTGTTGAAGGCCTTTGAGAGGTCAACGAACACTGCACCTGCTAGGGAGCTAGAGTCCAGGGAGGAGAGTAGGAAATTTGAAAACTCAATTAGTGCAGTGCCGGTACTGTGTCCTGCATGAAAACCGTGCTGTTCTGGGCATAGGATGTCGTGTTTGGCCAGGTATTTGGTGATTTGAATGGCCACCAGTTTTTCTAGGGCTTTGGAAAGGGGAGAGAGGATGGAGATGGGTCGGTAGTTCCCGGGCAGAGGACCTTTCACCACCTTTGTGTATGGGTGTAACTATGGCAGTTTTCAATGCAGATGGGAATTGCCCCAGGCAGAGGGATTTGTTGAGAAGGCTGGTGAGTGGGGCAAGGACCTGATCCAGCACCAGCAGGAGAATGCTGGGGTCCAGGGAGTCGCCTCCGGGACTATTGCTCTTTAACACTTTGATCAGGTGAAGTCTGGCTTCCTGGGCAGTTACCCTACGTAGGTGGAAACTGGGGCATTGGAGGACTGGGGCAGGTAAGGTGGGGGGAGGGTCAAAGAAATTACTGAGGAGAACAGAGCTAAGGTCAGTAAAAGATGTGTTAAGGTAGTTAGCTATGCAGGCAGGGTCGGTAGAGGTAGAGCCATCCATGGTGAGCTGGGATGGGGAAGGGGAGCGTGCACTCCCATTTAATTGTTTAACATTGTCCCAGAATGTTCGGGCACACCCCCAGGAGAAGGTGAGGGTGGCCTGGTAGTGGTCAGCCTTGGCTTTACGGGTGGCCCATGTGCATTTATTCCATGCAGCATTGTAGGCCTGTCTGTCAGCCATCTGGCCTGTTACAGTGGCAAGTTGCCATAGGTTATCACTAAGCCTGAGCATTTTTAGAAGGGCAGGAGTAACCCAGGGCGCATTATGTTTTTTGGTTCAGACTCCCGCAAGGGGTGCAAAGAGGTCACAGGCTTTGTTAAAGGTTTGGGAGAAAAAGGCCAGGGCAGTATCTATGTCAGGAGCGTGGCATGAGGGGACCAGTTTATCTGGGCAAGAAATTGCTTGAGGTTTTTCAGCCCACCCGGTCTGAGGTGCCAGCAGAGTGTGGACTGGGCTGTGAGTTGGGGCGTGGAGGTTACCCAACGGAATAGGATAGGGGAGTGGTCACTAAGTGAGTCAGGGAGGACCTGGATATCATGGATTTTTTGGGGGCGGTTGGTGATAATTAGATCTAGAAGGGTGCTGGTTCCTCTCTTTGGGTTTATTCTAGTGGGTTGGGAAATGAGTTGTATCAGATCTAGGGCCACGAAAGAATCCCGGGTGGTGGTGGAGGAGGAGGCGCTGAGCCAGTTCATGTTCAGGTCCCCCACTAGGATTTGTTCTGCCTTGTGATGGAGGGTGGCAAGATAATCTGTTAAGGATATCAGTGCTAGGTTCTGGTTCTTTGGGGGAATGTAGGCAGTGGTGAGATATAGGGGGGCCCTGGAGGGGTCCGGAGCAAGTTTGAGGATAAGGGCCTGCGCCCCGTTTACAACAGTAAAATGAATAAAATGGCAATGTTGAAAATCTGGAGTGCAAATATTAAAAATTCATAAACTTACGAGCGTGAGTAGAACTGTGCAACACATGCTCATAGAAGTCATTTTAAGGAATTTTTTCACCAAATTTGCAACATAGGTTTTTTGATAGCCCACCTTATGAACACTGGCACTGTCATTTCCTTAATTGGACCCGAAAGGTGATTTGTCACAGTGACCGTGAAATCACCCTTCAGACCTGATTAACACCATGACAGTTAAAGAATTCATGAGGAGGGGTCCCAAAAACCCCATATTGAAAATTTGGTACCAAAATTCCAAAAAATGCCTGAGATATGCATCAAAGTTGAAAAAAAACTATTTATTCCATTATACAGCTTACCGGCATTTCCTCAGTTCACGGTCGGCTTTGAAGAGTGCAGACATGTTCCCGATCCATCAAGATCGCACGCTGACTCCAGAGGGGTATGGGGGTGAGGTGGGTGGTGTGGGGAGGCAGGAGGCAGAGGGTGTATGCTGGTGGGCAGGGAGACCGCCGAGGGAACTTTTTTTTTTACAGTGTTGTTGTTTTTTTTTAGGAAGATGACGTGAGGACGCTTGCCACGCTGGGTGGTCTCCCCAGCATGGCAGCTGGAAAGCTGTTTGGGGGTCTGGAGCTGGCGTGGGATTGGGCACCCCATTGGCTGTAACAGTTTTGCCACGCTGGGTGGGCTCCCAGCGTGGCACCTGACTTTTTTTTGGAGGGCGTGTGAAGCTGACGGGGATTTTGCACCCCATCAGCCATACAGTGTGTGCATGGGGAGGAGCATGAGCATGCAACATGCATGCTTGCGCATGCAGGTGGTGTGTGTGGAGCGTTGCTCACTGAAACGGAGCTCTCCCTTTCAACTGTACAACACTGCATTTTGGATGATTGCATTATGTTTCTTGCACATGCGTGCAAGCAAACATAAAAATGACAATGACAGATTTTTTTACAAAACAAATTGCAGCTTCAACATCTGAAGCCTGGGTGGCAATGGCATACTATGTGAAAAAAGCATCTGCAAAAGGTCGCAAAACCACTTTAATATTGAAATGCCTGATGTTCTTCCATTACTCAATCTCTTAGTATAGCAAATACCCATAAGTCTATTTTGTGTTGGGTGTTATCTATACGCATCATGTCATGTTGCCCTAACCAAATCTGACTCTGAGGGATAGTAGAGAACATAATTTTAGTAAGAGGCATTCAAAGGCAAATCAAAATAAAATCTGATTTGGCAGTTAAAATCAGATGACATCCTGCTGGCCTGGTGGCGCTGAGGGCTGAGGCATTGGATGCCTTACCTCCTGCTACGCCAGCAACCCATGTTTGGGAGTGAGCACAGACCACTGAGAGTCAGCGGGGAGGAGAAGGATTGAGCATCCGAGGGACTGCGCTCCTTCTTTGGTGAGGGGGGGTAACCAGTGACCGTCACTTGACTGGCTCCTAGCGGAGGCTGGGGGCAGCACACTGATGCTGTAGATCGAGGGGTGGAGATGGGAAAGATGCCTGGAGGAGCTCATGCAGATGCGTGTGTGCTCCCTCTGCTGGTGCCAATACATGCCCCATCCACGCAAGGGGAGAAAATGTGGAAACTTATCCCTGATCAAGCAGAATGATGCAGCCACACAATGCAGGCTCCGACTCTGAATGGTGCTCCCCAAACTGGATTTGGATCGAGGTGAGTTGAGCTGAAGGAGCTCCTCACTGCCCTACCATGGAGGGTAAACCGTGGAAATAGAGGGGTACATGGCCTGATGTCGGAGTAAGGGGCTGGATGGGTCGCTGACAGATGGCTGCTGACTGGGACTTGGGAGAAATAGATAGGAAAAAAAAATCAGATGACATCCAGAAATATGTCCTAGGTCATTCCCACTGAAGTGTACAATCAGAACATGAGGAGCTGTTTGTCTCTTGAGAGGTCCCTCAATTGTAGGTATGAGCTGATGCCAGTTCATACCATGTCTACCCATCTAAACAGTGTTACAGTCTGGTAAATCCAGATTGATGCATTGGTTCGACTCCATAAGAAAAGCCTCTGCTTTTCTTATCCAGGAGGTTCTTGCAACCCATACAGGCTGTTTCTGAGCCATTGTATAGCTATAATGTATGGTAAGTGCCTATTAACCACCATAATCAGCAGTTACACAGCTTTATTATGCACTGTTTAGAATTTTAAAAGTTGTTAACCACACTTCGGAACTTCCAAACAGTGGCAAAACAAAAAAGAATGCACCAGAGTTCCATAATTCTCACACATAGAATACAAACAGTGTTCTTTTGACCATACACTATAAAAGATGATGGCTGGGGATTGGGTGACAACCACACTGAAATCACCTCTTGTGGTTGCTAGGGCTGCAGTAAACCTCTCGAACTGCACTCTCGAGGTTTATCATGTTGCCCTAGCAACCACTCGAGGTGATTACAGCGTGGTTATCACCTGATACCCAGCCATTATCCTCTATATAATGGTATAGGTAGCCCTTATTAACCACTGAAAGTAAACTGTTTACAACCTTGTAATCCCACTGTTGTGATGTCAGTACCTTATAAACCCCTCTTATCTATGTCATAGCAGTGGGTTTAAAAAACAGAATGCCAGTGTTATTCAGTATTCTACACACACAGAACACGGTTGTTAGTCTCAGTACAGTATTCAAATAACATTCCAATTGTCAAAGTTTACTGTTGCTGAGTCTAGTGCTTATCATATGTGATAGAGATTTTAACTCTGGTGCTGTTTTAGTCCACTGTTGTTCAGTCCGTATATTCTAATAAATTGTTTTCCCACACAATCATGTGACTGTAGTGCAGATTCATTAATAAGGCTAAATTACTTGTGTTTGGCGGGGGAGACTTCTCATGTCAAGTCCAATACACTATAAATTACAATGCCTGATGTACAGGTGATAACCACTGTGTAATCACCTCTCGTGGTTGCTAGGGCAACAGTAAATATCTCAAGCTGTGTTCTCGAGGTTTCTTGATACCCCAGCAACCTCTTGAGGTGATTACAGCATGGTTATCACCTGTACATCAGGCATTATCCTCTATGTTATCTGTAACTTATAAAGATAAATAGCTCTCAGATATGGTGCTTTATATAGTGCTTTACTGGTTGTATTTTGAAATGTTTATATTGCTGTTGTGTCTGTGAATGGTTTTTGATTAGATTTTCTAATTCTTTGGTTGGTTGTAGTGTATTTTTTTTTTTTTTTGCTGTTTTGGCTGTTCGTTTATAAATCTGACTTTGTGTTTATAGAATGTGAATGTGAGGTTTTTGTTTTGGGCACTTTGTAAGAAATACATTTTATTGTGATTGGTTCATTTGGGGTAGTTAGTCATAACTGTTGGTTGGCTTTGATTATTCAGGGGTTTCTTGTTAGGTCAATGGTATTTAATATATATATATATATATATATATATATATATATCATTTGTTCATTGGCTATTTTTTTCTTAGGCATAACTTTTGATTAGTTTGGTTTTTAAGTGGTGTTTAAATGTTACATGGTATTTCCTAGTAACAATAAATCATTTTTTAATTGTGATTTATCAGGTTTTAGACAGCATAAACAACTGAGTGGTATATTTATGTGACCTGTTTTTTAACTGGTATTTGTGGTGGTAACGTACTGCTTTCATTTTTTATGTGATTTAAATATTATACACTTTAACATTGTTATAGTGTTAATCATTGTTTTAGAATTTAAATTATTTTCAGTACATTTACCATTTATGTGATTTAGAAAGAGACTATTACTATCTTTGGAACTAATTTATTATTAGTGTTTTTAAAAAGGAATCATAGTGGTAAGTAGGCGATTGTTGTATTTACATCGGTATTCTGTAAATTATTTTTTTTCTTATTATTTAAGTTACTTTCCATCTCTTTACTATTCATGTAGTTCAATAAGTGAATATTATCTTTGTGAATAATTTATTCTTAGTATTTTAAAAAGCAAACTTGGTGATTTAGGTAGGAGATTAATATAAGTTAATTTTCTACCTAATGATTTTCTTTTTTTAATAATTAATGTTTGTATTGCAGTAATATACTATTACTGGGTTCACAGCTGTAATGGTAATACTGATTGCTTGAAGTGATTATATGCAGTCATGCTGTGATCTGTTCTATATTAATTTATGGTTTGTTCATTTTTTTCTCTGTGGGTAATGTTAATATTATAGAAACTTCAGATACATGTAAGTGTTTTCAAGGTAGATTTGTTAATATTGTATTTAGATTTCGCCTATTTTAAAATAATGAAAATTAATTTTAGGGAGCTTTGCTCTCTGGGTTTATGTAGCATCAAACCCGTCGGGTGTGTGTAAATTCACGTTACACACTGAGACCCATATTTTATTTTATATAATTGCTGGGATATCTTTTTTCCCCACAGCAATTATATAAAATAAAATGATCTCTGCTTTGGTGTGGCCAATGCTCTGTCAAATTATTAAACTTGCTCACTTTTGTGAAGTTTTTTTAATTATACTTTAGTTGGAGCCAACATTTTGAGGGTATTTCCCTCATTTCTATTACTGTCTGCCTTCCACCACTTACCGCAGAGTTCGTGCTGCGGTCCTCAGAGGAAAAGACGACATGGACAGAAGTTAGAAGAAATAGCTTTAGAGGCTGGGGCACCTGCGCAGTGCGAGGGAAACCAAGCGCGTGTTCACCATTATAAACGCTCCTTTATAACGGCGAATTACACCACAGTTTCCCTATGGGAAAAAGGTCATCCCGGTTATTATATTTTAATTGATTTTTATGTGAGTTTTCAGCATTGAGTTATTGGTATCAGGAGTATTAAAATAGTTATGGACATGGAGTTTTAGAGTTGTTGTTAAAAGTATTACGTAAGCAGATTTGAAATTTTCAGATTAGAATTTTTTTAATGTTACAGTAATAGTTTTGTTTTAATTGTTTGTTTTTGGATATTTTATGATATTACCTTTGTAAAAAAATAATTACTTTGAAGATATATATATATTATAGTAACACGGTGAGTTACTACTATGAATAGAGTTAAATACCCCATTTAAGGTTAAATCTGAAATTTGGCAGCTTAATAACTTTGCCACCATATGACAGATTTGCCTGCAATTTGGAATGCATGGTATGGTACCATAGGTCTCTGGACCTGCCAAGTTTCATTATGGTCAGATGTACTGTTGCAGAGCTACAGAGCACCACAAAATGCATAAATTATGCATTTTTGCACATTCTTTGCTCATGCCTACAGCCTGCATGGTTTGTGCGACCAGTCCCAAACCTTCAGAGAACATGTAGCCAGGATCCCTGATGTGCCTTTCAAAGATTTCATGAAAAAATATTTAATGGCTCAAAAGTTATTCAAAAAGACAAGTTTCCCATTATAGTCAAAGGGAAAAGTTAAAATATGCAAAAGAGTCACAAATGGACTTTTATTTTTGCAAATGACCGTTGTAGTGTCACAAATCGGCCATCTTGTTTTCAGTTGGTGGTCACAGAAATGCTTGGCATTTAAATTTGGGACCCTCTAGGGACACAATTCTTGTTGTGTTCACCTAGTCGAGCCCTAAGAATGCTAGCCATGTCTTTTTTTGGGGGTAAAACACCCCAGAAATATGTTTTTTTAATTTTTGTAAAACCTAGTGTCACGAAGTACTTTTGCATATGTGACACTTTCATGATTTCATTTGTGAAAGTGTCATGATTTGCGAAAGTACTTTGCGACACTATGGCCAAAACAATAGGGAATCTTTGCCACCCTACTGCAAAAGAATGGTTTTGTCTTTTGGGCTGTAATTTGGACGGAGGAAAGCCAAGATCCCACAGATGTGCCTTTTGGTGGTTTGGTAACAAAGTATTAGAGGGCTGCAAAGTTATGGCACTCCGAATGTGATGGTTTTTCCCATAGGATAACACTACAGCGTCCGCCGCACCTTTTGGGGCCCATATTCCGAAAATGGTTCAAGATACGGACTTTTTGTTGGAAAAATGCTCAGTACCCCACTAGGAGGCTAAGTTCAAAACTAGCCTGGAAACTCATAAATAATATGAGATGAATTTTTTTTTTCTACATCGCATGGTTCCTGAGATATTCCTGAGATATAAGGCATTTAGTATTCCAAGTGCTCATTTTCTGCTCCGAGGGCCATTGTTATGCATACATTCTTTGTATTCAGTGTGCTTCTGAGTGCAACTTTTTGGGAAAAAAAGGGTGCGCATTTGTGTTACTGTTACAGTTAGTGTTTCTGCTTGCGTTTTCGTTACTGTTTGCGTTAGCATTTCCTTTTACATCACAGTGTACGCTACCCTTTGCATTTGTGCCTGTGTTTGCATTTCCATTACCGTTTTTGTTTACATTTACTTTTGCGTCACCATGTGCATTACAATTTGTGTTTGCGTATGCACTTGCGTTTGCGTTTCCGTTTGCGTTACTGTTTCCTTTGGCATCATCGTTGGTGTTACCGTAACTTTTTGTGTTTCCAATTGCATTACCGTTACCGTTTGCATGTTCATTACCATTTGCATTTGCGTTACTGTTTCCTTTCACGTCACCATTGGCATCTTCCCGTTTCCACTTGCGTTTGCATTACCGTTTGCATTTTCGCTATGGTTTGCATTACCATTTGCATGTGAATTTTTGTTACCATTACTATTCTTGTTACTGTTACTGTTAGCATTGGCATTACTGTTAGTGTTAAGGTTCCCATTAGGATTACCGTTACTGTTGCTGTTACCATTATTGTTAGCATTATCGTTACTGTCATTACTGTAAGGGTTATTACACAAAATAGGAAGCATGGTTTGGGCACCGCGCTCGCACCACCACATACCATTTACTATTTATAGTACACATTCTCAAAAAGAAGGGAAATTCATGGCAAAAAACTCTGTTTTATGCATCACTTAGGGCTGTTCCACAGCTACAAAAGTGAGGAAATTGGGTGTTAGAGTTGCCACCCCTACCATCCCACCACCACCACCCCACCCCCACCAACAGGCATCGGGGTGTATGTTGGGGTCGTTGTGCCTAACTCTCACCCCATTCTCCTATACTGAATCACCTCAGATTCTTAACACATAGAATGGGGTGAGAGTCAGGCCTATGACCCCAATGCACACCCTGATGCCTGTTGGTAGTGGTGGGGTGGTGGTGGGATGGTAGGAGTGGCAACCCTAACACCGAATTTCCTCACTTTTGTCACTGTGGAACAACCCTAACTGATGCATTAAACAGAGTTTTGCCATGAATATAAATATAAATATATATATATATATATAAATTTTAAATATGTAGTTTAATATTTGATAAATAATGATCACATTTGCGTATTTGTTAATACTATGTATGAGCTTTATGTTTAATTTAAGAATATCTATGAGATGCATGTGTATTTCTGGCCTGTAGTTATTGTGCTTCCTGTCAATTTTAATCAAATATTCAAGTAGTCATGTTTTGCAAAAGGTTTTTAAATTGACGAACTGTATCTAGGTCTTAAAGAGACATACTGTAGAAACATAGAAGTATAGAAACATAGAAGTTGTTGGCAGACAAAGACCTCTTGGCCCACCTAGTCTGCCCTATACAGTATTCTCTTCCTATTCTGCCACCACAGACCCTACTTGATCTCCCAGTATTCTCCCTCCCTTGCCTTACTTGTAAGGTCCCCTTGTGTCTATAGCATGCAAGCTTGAATCCTATTATCATTTTAGCACCCACAACCTCTGCTGGGAGGCTGTTCTAGGCATCCAGCATCCTCTTGGTAAAGAAGTATTTCTTCACATCTCCTCTGAGACTTCTCCCCTCCATCTTCATAATGTGACTCCTTGACTTGGAGCTTTTTTTTTCCTATGGAAAATGTTACCTTCCTGTACCTTAATAATACCTGCATGTATTTGAATGTTTCTATCATATCCCCCATTTCCCCTCCTTTCTTCTAGAGAGTACATATTTAGTTCCTTGAGTCTTTCCTCATATGGTTTTTGATGCAGGCCCTGCACCATTTTGGTAGCCCTCCTTTCTACCACCTCCACCCTATCTATGTCCTCCCAGAGGTGGGGCCTCCAGAAGTGGACACAGTACTCAAAGTGGGATCTTACCAGTGATCTATACAGGGGCAATACTATCTCCCTCTTTCTGCTGGTGATGTCCCTCCCTAGGCACCCAAACATCCTGCTTGCCTTCTCCACTGCATTATCACACTGCTTGGCTACCTTCAGGTCATCAGAAATAATTACCCCAGGTCCCTTTCCTGTTTTGTGGATGCTAATACCTCTCCGCTCAGTTGATATGATGCCCCTGGGTTTCTGTACCCCAAGTGCATGATTTTGCACTTTTTTGCATTGAAACCCAGCTACCATTCCCTTGACCATTCTTCCAACTTCTTCAGATTGTCCCTCATTCTTTCCACCCCACCCCACTCCCGGTGTGTCCACTCTGTTGTAGATTTTTGTGTCATCCATGAACAGACATTCTTTCCCTTCCAGCCCTTCTGCAATATTGCAATAAAGACATTGAAGAGGATCTGACCTAATGCTGACCCCTATGGTACCCTACTGGCCACCTTGCTTTCCCCAGAGTGGACCCCATTTACTACCACCTTCTGACTCCTATTGTTTAGCCAACTTCTTACCCATTTTACTACTTTTGGATCTAATCCTAGGTTGTCTGGCTTGCTCACCAGTCTTCTATGTAGAACAGTGTTGAAGGCCTTACTGAAATCCAGGTAGGCCACATCTACCGTTCCTCCTTGATCCTCTTCCCTGGTCATCAAGTCAAAGAACTCAATCAGGTTTGTCTGGCAAGACCTCCCCCCATGAAACCATGTTGTCTCAGATCCTGTAATCCACTGATTGCAAGGTATTCCCCAATCCTTTCCTTCAGTAGTGATTCCATCACTTTACCCACTACCAAAGTCAGACTGACAGTTCTGTAATTTCCTGCCTCCTCCCTATTTCCACTTTTTTGTAGTGTGACTACATCTGTCCTCCTACAGTCCCCCCAAAACCTCCTGTGTTTCTAGTGCTAGGATGGACACAGCTGCCAGAGGTGCAGCCAGCACCTCCTTGAGCTACCTCAGTATCCTAGGATGCACCTTGAAAGGTTCTATTGCCTTGTCTACTTTTAATTGTGTTAATTTCTTGTGGACTCTCTTCTCTGTAAAAAGACTAGTGTCCACCTTCCTTCCTTTAACAACCTTGTCCCTTAGCTTTGGCCCATCACTATCCCTTCCTCTGTAAATACTGAATAAAAATAATTGTTCAGTATGTCAAATATAACACTGTCAACTTTGAGATGACTTTTAGCCCAATTTTAAAATGCTACATGCTCATATATAAGACAATGTTTCATCATATAGGTAGTGCTTCTTTAACATAAAAAGTGGCTTATATCTTTTTATCAGTTCCATATTTCTCAAATTTTTTTGAATTTAATATCCTGCTGCTATGCTTTTTTGTTCTGATGCATCACTTAACTGCATTTATTATTGTGTATTTATTTTGTTATTTTAAGATGTAGGTCCAGATATGCAATGGGAGGCAAAAGTCCAGCACAAAGGCTTCACCTGCACCCGACCCTGAAGATGCACTATCCTACTGAATATTGACTTGTGTCAAAGCAGCGCTAAGTAAAACTGTGCCACCCTGTCATGGACCTGGGCTGTTTCCATCCCACAGAGAATAGCACTCCTAGAACAGATAGAACCGGGACCCCTGTGGGCTATATTCAGCCACAACATGAAAATGAGCCCACTGGGCATGCCATGCACTAAGGGCCAATTTGCAAGCCTATTATAGGCTCATTTGCATGATGATTGGCAGACCATTAGCACCCATCATGGGGGCACCTGACATCATCCCAGGAGTCTAGTGGCAACCCCAACCCCCAAACACTGGCCCTATGTCATGGGATCACATCCCCGGTGTCAAGTGGCACCCCCACCCCAACCACCCATCCCGTGTTATGTGAGTACATCTCTGTGTGTAGTGGCACTCCCCACACTCGAACACCTGACCTGCATTCATATGAGATATTCCTGGTGTCTTGTTGTGCCTCCTACCCCTGAATGCTCGTGCCATGCAATCTGTCAAATGCAATAATGCTGGAGATAGGGGTGCTACTAGACACCAGGGACTGCAACCTCACTGGCATGATGGGTGATCAGGGGCTGGTAGCTGCAGTACAACTGGTCTGCCATAGGTGGTGGAGGAGCCAGCTTAGCACCCAGTTAAGAGGTGGTTTTAGGTGGCAGAGCATATGGTCATTTTAGAGGCCATTTAGCACCATCACAAACCTTTTAACATGCTGTTATGCCCATATGCAAGAGGATACCCCCTCATTTGCATGGATGCAGCATTTTGTTAGCACCTGGGTATTAACAGGTTTAGGGTGCACTACCTGGACCTCTGAATATGTCCCTTCCAGTACAATCTACAAACTCAGATAGTGATCACACAAATCTTATTACCACCAGTGTGAACATTTGAATACAGTACTGTATCTGGCCTCATTCTTTTTTGATGTGATTACGAAAAGGTTTTCAACCTGATATATGTCTAACTATTGTTTTTGCCTGCATCATAATGAATGTTTAGAATATAATGTTTTTACATGCATTTTGAAAATGAATAAAAATTATATTAAAAAGTGCCTTCTGTGACATTTTTTAATATTTGTAATATTTATACATTCTAACTGTAAGTTGTGTGGACCGCTGCTCTGGTGCCTGCACCTGTGTATGGGCGAGTCTGGTGTTTTCTCGAGTACTGACAACTAAAATGATTTTGTAGCAGCTGACACTTCTGAGCACAGCAAACCATCTGGGCTGCAGAAAGGAAGGTCTAACATGTGTAATTATCTTTTTGAACTCTAACATCATGATTCAGGGTAGGTGCATTAGTGTCAATGATATGCGGAGGTTTCTCGTTGATTTTATTATAACATTTGAATCTTCATGAATTTCTGTTTTAAAATAGGTTCTATACGATGGAAGATGTTGCACTGATACTTAGATTATTTTTGAAAAGGTTAAGAGATTTGCATAGTTTTTTATGCTTTCAGTGTTCACTGTATGTTTTGTACAATATGTGATGCTTTGAATTTTGAGCATTTGCTTTAAATTTTGAGCATTTTTAAAAATAAATTCAAGACTTGAAGAATTTATTTTGATGTTTTCATTGTTTCTGGTGGGTTAATTTTTAAATATACATTTATTTGTGATTTACAAATATTGAAACTATTAACAGGATGAACTTCTATTTTATTTTGAGAATAACCATGGTAAAACTTTTCACAATATGCAATGCATTAAGTTTTCCAAATATAGTTAAGTTGCTCATATATTTTGTTGCTATATTTAATTTACTTTTCATAGATTTTATGAAAATATGTGAATCATTGCACATTGTGAACATTAGTTTTTTTTTCTCATAGGTTTTATAAAAAATATGCAATTCTTCATTCTTTGTGAACATCAGGTTACTTCTAGCAGGTTTACAAAAAATATGTGATTCATTGTGCTTGGCAAACATTAGGTTACTTCTCATCGGTTTTATAAAAAATATGCCAATCGTCATGCTTTGTGAATGTTAAAAAAGATATGAGATGTGTGTATATGGTGAATATTTAGTATGATTATTATTTTTAAATATGTCAAATTTTATAATTTCTTTAAGTTTTGCAGAGTGATAAGTTGCATTTGAAGTGGTTTTTTTTTTTTGGTTGAATTACATAAAATATAGCCATAACTCTTTCATATATTTCATGCATTATTAAATACTTTTAGATGCAGATATACATTAGATATTTTTAGATTTAAAATAGTGTCTAGTTTACAGTTTAAACATTTATTACATGGTAATAAGTTTTTTAAAGAACTGTATAGAAAATTTTAATTTAAAATGTAGGTCATTGTGTTTTTATGGAATATGTTATTTCAGGTGAGTCCTTCATATATGTGTTTGCTAATTATGGGCCAGATGCACAGACCCCATGAAAACCCCGCAGCAGCAGGAAATACCCAGTGCAAGTGGGTTGCCACTTGCAGAGCACAATTTTTCCTACATATTTGGTATTCACAAAGACTGAGCCAGTTTACAACTGGCTCCATGATTTATGGCAGCTTGTGGGTGTTTTTTACCTGCAGCCATGGAAAATGTTATGCCCAGTGGGATCAGACACAATATCTCCCACAGCTGCAGTGGACTGAAAATACAAATCTTCACAGCTGTGGAGATTTCAGTCCACAACTGGAGTTGTGGACTTGGGCTTATTCTCATTTCATTTTGTGAATATGGCCCTATACCTTCCTTTACTTTTTTTCTAGAGACTTAGAATTCATAGTTAAACATGCCAAATTGGCAAAAAAGAAGTAGCAGACTAGAAAGGAGTGATATAACTCTGATAAAGAGAAACATTTTCAAATGTTAAAACAGTCTAAAGTATTTGGAAAGAATAGCAAGACTTGTGGTAGAGAGATAGATCAAACCAGTCTAAAACAGCTGTTAGATTTAAATGGTTGGGAATTACTATCAGGACTGGTAAAAAAACAGCTAGAGGATGTGTCTCAACCCAAAAAAGGAAACTATTTGGGGCCTGATATTCAAAACAGTGCAAAGTGGAGTGCAAAACTTTGTGTTGTGCCTTACGATTGCCTGCAAGTCCAAGAATGCTATATTCAGTCGAATAGCACACTGGCACTATTCAACGGAATATAGGGACATGTCAGCACAGTGCTGTCAAGTAGCACTGCCCTGGCATGGGTCCCAAAATATGTCACCAGAATGGATAATGCTGGAGTACTACCTGCAATATTCAAAGGGACCCATGCAAATGAGTCAATTGGGCATGCAAGGCACTAAGGGGCCATATGTATGCACATTATGGGCTCATTTGCATGGGTAGCAAGGCAGATTAGTGTGATATCACCCCCCAAAATTGCCCAGTCCCAGCCATGTATAGATATCCCTGGTACTAGTGACCACCCCCTCCAATTGCTGGACCATAGTATTCATCTAAAACTCCCAAGTGCTAGTGCCCCCCCATTCACTATCTGTATTTAATAAAACAATCCCTGGAGCTAGTGGTCTCCTTTCCCTCTGATCACCAGCCCTTATGTACTAAAATGTCTGGTGCTAGTGCCCCCCAGATCGCTGGCCTGTACTATATTAAACAGAATCCCTGGTGCAAGTGGTCCCCCCCCCACAGATTGCTAGCCCATATTTAATAAAACAATCACATGTGCTAGTGGTCCCTCCTCCCTCTGATCACCTTCCCATATGTACTAAACAAATCCCTGGTGCTAGTGGTCTCCCCCCCCACTCCAATTGCTGACCCCTACTGTATTAAACAAAACCCCTGGTGCTAGTGGTCCCACCAATTGCCAGCACGTAATAAACATCCAACACTCTCTGGCAGCCAGTGGTCCCCCCTAGCACAGATCTACAGTACTGCTGGTCATAAGTCTCTACTCTCTGGTGTCTAACAGCTACCCTGTGGCACCAAGCACCCACCCACCCCAGTCACCTTACCAGTCTCCTCAGTGCCATGGGTGCATATGGTGACCAGTGCAGCCCTCCTCACACCTCCTTAGCTGGCTGCCATTTGTCCAGGCATGGAGAGTGCCCCTTATTTATAGGACAGGGTGATGTGCCACATAGAGATTGTGGAGTCTATGAAGCAAGTGACTGATTGATAGGCACTCCTTTTTTTGGCAGATTGATGTGGATTTGTTAAATCAATGTGAACCTTAAACAACATTGGCATAATTTATTAAGAGACAGGAAGGAAATTGAGACACTGGTTAAATGTGACCCAGAATCATCTGATACATTTTGTAGCAATCTGGTTAATGCTCACTATTCCCTTCATCCCTTTGAATTGTCAGAGTTTTGTTTGTTTGAAATTGCAGTGGTTTGATTTCAAACAATCAGCTACTGAAATTCACAAGATGCTAAATTTTGCTCTCAACTAGATAGAGATTTCTGGTAGGGTGACAGAAACCATGGATGATTGATCACATGAAGCTATGTGTTGCCACATCCAAAAAGGATGAACTCTAGCACTTTTAATTTTCCTTTTTAAGCCATGAGAAAGGAAGAGCAACTCAAACAAGGATATGAGAACTCTCAACAGGCTTTTGAAGCATCTGTGAACAGTATCACTTATCCAAAGTTTTAGCAATATCTGGAAAGACTGCAGCTACAGAAAGAACAGGAAGAGAGAGAGCTTGATCCAAGCTTGAAAATAAACCCCAGAATGGTCCCCAGAGCATGTTGCCAAAGAAACAATTTGTGCTTTAGATGACCCTCTCCTTTACATGGCATGGCCGAACTTATTGCAGAAGTCACTGATTGCATGGAACACATTTTCCATGAAAAAGTGTATATTGCCATGATGGAAAACATTTTAAACATGCTGCAGTGGGAAATGTATGATTTGATCTTTGCAAATGTTTCTCATGGTTTAAAACATGATGAAAAGATTTGCAGTTGTTCAGCATATGAACTGCTCTGTATGTTTGTCAGTGGAGCAGCTGGCCCTGGAAAGAGTCATCTTATCCATGCCATTTGTAACAAGATTGGGGACCTCACACAATCTGCTCACTGTTGTGTGCTTAGAGTTCCGACTGGACTGATATCTTATAATATTGGAGGTGTGACTTTGCACTGACTGTTTATGTTTCTAGTTGAGCATGGCACAACTGCCCAGTATCAAAAACTGTCATGGGAAGTTGTTTTCACACTCAGATCTCTGTTTACTGATCTAAAGTGGTTAGTGTTGGATGAAGTAAGTATGGTTACAAATACCTTGCTTATTTCTATTCATCTGAGGTTGGATGAGATTGTGAGAGGTAACACCAATGTTCCTTTTGCAGGAAGGCATGTAGTAGTCCTTGGGCATTTACTTCAGCTTACTTCTGTGAATGGTAAACCTATTTATGGTATTTTGAATAAAGTCAAAGCAAAGAAAACTATAGGTTGCATTTCTGGTCTCAGTTTGCGGCATCTTTTCAGATATAAGGAGCTGATACTAAATATGAGACAGAATGGCAATCACATATACAGGGATCTGTTGTGTGATTTAAGAATATTTTAGAAAGTTGTTTCCATCTGCTGGGATACTGCTGCAATGAAGATTGATTCCAAAAGGTTAAGAATCTTTTCAGGCAGCTGCCGATACATTTTCAGTATTAGTTCAAAGAGTTTTCAAGCCTCTTTGTTTAATGCCAAAATTGGCTTCATGTGATGCATTCAGTATGATCATGCTACAAAGGGAAGACAGCTGTGTGGTACAACTTCCCTTGCATGATCATATTGATGGTGCTTGCATCACCAAAATGTTCTCTCAAAGCTGGTCAGTCATATAAAAGATCTCAGCATTGATGTGTCATGAACAGTTGACTAGATAATTTACTCAGTGTGTGTATGAATGCCCATGTGATGCTTCATTAAAATCTCTTTTTAGATGATGATCTAGTCAATGGTGCCATCAGTCATATTATTGTCTTTCTATTTAATGTTCAGAAAGTGTTTGCAGAGCACGCTCTTGTGAAATTTGTTATTATTGACACACCACAGATCATTAAGAGAATTTCAGTGAAGTTTCAACTGATTAGAAATGCTTATGATGTGAGACAAGTTTCATTTAGCTGATGTATGTGCAGTGTCCCTTCATAAGTGACAAGGCTTGACTCTTGATCCTACTCTCCCTGACATTGCAAAGGAGGTCTTCAAACCAGCGATGAGTTATGTTGCTCTGTCTCAGGTGCATATTCTAGATGGGATACATCTCATTCAGCATGATAAATGTAAAATCAGAGCACAGAGTATGTGTGTCTTGGCATACATTGTCTGAGATGTCTTTATTGGAGCTATCTCCTGATGATACCATTGCATCAGGACATATCAACTAAGAAAGTTTCTGACAGGCATGCTGTAAGACCACAGATTTTTTTGTAACAAAAACTGAGTCAGGACGGATGAATCTGCTACTGTACAGGTGTCTGAAGAAATGTTTGCATTGGTATCAGCAGTTATGGCACCAGCATTTGAAAATATTACTGGAATCAATTGTTATGCCAATAGTGTTAAGTGTTTCTGTCTCTTGATCCTGTGGTGTAAGTAATCAGCCAAATTCAGATTAAAACAGTGGAGGATGCTTTTTGTGTTGGCTTGCGCACACGCACAAACAACATATTGTGGTAGAATCAGTTTTAGAGGTGTGTCAGTGTTGTGGTGAATGCAGGCAATGCTTTTGTCAGTGTATTTCTCAGCTGCCAACCAGTGAGTATGCTGCCAATTACAGTAGTTTCAGAGAGTGCCACCAACTTGAAATGAATCTGCCACTGCAATCAGAGACAGGCCCATCATTGCAGTGGCAGATAACACGCCTCCATTACACGCCTTTCCTGGTGAAACATTTCAATGCATATGGTGGCTCTTGCTGTCTGCCACACAATCCCCACAAAGCTGACATTGGGATGCCCAATCCCCGTGTCGTCATGCCCCCCCATTTTGTGTCATACCTAACATAGCAGCTCCTGCTGCTCACCACACAGTCCTGAAAAGCAGACAACAGGGTGTCCAATCCCTGGATCGGCATCCCCCCTCTCACTGTGTCTTTCCTGATTGAACACTCTCCTTTCTGACACTGGGATGCCCACTTCTGCTGTCGGATGCACCCTCCCAAACCCATCTATATGGCTTGCTGACATCAGGGTGCCCAATCCCCATGTCAGCACCCCCCAAATTGTGGTGCAATGGGAGCCCACCCCAGTGTAACTATTTTTTTTGTGCTGTTTAAAAAAAAGAAAACCTTCCCTCGTGGTCTTCTTTTCTCCTGCAAAGAAGAAAATGGTCCACTGATGTCTCCCTCATCCTCCTCCTCCATTCCCACCCTCCCTCTGTGCACACACTTCCCTGCACCCCCCATCCACCCATACCTACCCTCTGGAGGTCAGGAGCCATGATCTTCTCTGAACCAGGACACATCTGTACTCTTCAAAGTCGAACTGTGAACTGAAGAAATGATAGTAAGCTTTATAATGGGGGAGAGGTTCAACTTAGGTTGATATTTCAGCCATTTTTAGGAATTTTGGCCTCAAAGTTTCAACATGGGGTTCTTGGGACCCCACCTCATGAACTTGTAACTGTCATTTTGTTTCTCCATCCTGAAAGGTGATTTCACCATCGCTGCACGGAATCACCTTTTGGGACTGATTAACAAAACAACAGTGCCACTGTTTATGAGGGGAGGTCCCAAAAATCCCATGTTGCAAATTTGGTGAAAAAAATCCAAAAAATTACTGTGTTACCACTGTGCATTGTGCAGTTTCTATGCATACTTGTAACTTCACCAATGTTTAATATTCTCACTCCAGATTTTCAATATTGCTATTTTTTCACACCTCCTTATGAACAGTACAGTTGTCATTTTTCACATCCTGCCCTAAAAGTTTTCACACCTGTAGCACACAATGAGCGCAGTTGCTTTATGAAATCAACTTCCGGGAGATATTAACAAAATCACAGTGCCACTGTTCATGAGGAGAGGTCCCAAAATGCCCATGTTGAAAATTTGGTGAAAAAATTCCCAAAAATGACTGCATTACAGGCATGCATTGAGCAGTAGCTACTCACGCTCGTAAGTTCACACATTTTTCATAATTTCTATCCAGATTTTCAACATTGCCATTTTTTCACACCTCCCCACGAACAGTACAGCTGGCATTTTTTGCATCCTGCTTGAAATGTGTTTCCGCACCTGTGGCTCCAAATGGAGCAGTTGCTGTTTGAAATTACCTTTCAGGATTAAGTAACAAAATGATAGTGCCACTGTTCATGAGGTGGGGTCCCAAAAAGCCAATGTTGAAAATTTGGAGTGAAAATACTAAAAACGCCTGGGGCATTAAGGTTTCCAACTATACACCCATCCTGTAGAGACTGACAGGCATGGGGGATGTAACTTGGGTTCGCTGGCCGTAACGTTTGCAGCATTCTGCCCCCCACCCTACAGCCACTGACAGGCACTGAGGTGTGCCTTGGATTCTGTCACCCTAACGTTCACCCCATTCTCCTATATTGCACCCATTTCAGCTTTTTTCCTTATGGAATGGGGTGAGCATAAGACCTCAAAGCACACCCCAACACCTGTCGCTGTCTACAGGGTGGGGTGAGGTGGAATGACATAAGCATTATGCCCAATGACCCAAAGCCACACTCCTAATGTCTTTTGGTCTCTGTGGGGAGGGTTGGTGTTAGTGGTGTTAGTTCAATACTTCACTGCCACTCCTATTATGCATCTCTCTAACTCCTGCACTACCAATGCCAATGCCAATGCCAGCAAGCCAACATTCGGCATTGACAAATGCTTGTTTAAGTTTTGTGTCTTTGTGGACTGTTCAGAGAGAGAGAGAGACCGGATTCACAATTGCACTGATTTGCTCATGGTTGTGTCAACATATCTGCACTGTAATATGTTTGCCACCAGTGTCTTTACTGACTGCTCAGATAGACCAGATTCATAGCTGTACAGATATGCATGTGGCTGTTTCAACATATTTGCTCTATAAAATGTTTACCGCCAATCAACAGCCAGATGCACTGGAATTTTATTAGCTTTGATCGATTAAATGAACATTGAAGGAGTTCATTTTCAAAGTTTGTTTCAGGTGGATTTCTCAGAGCAGTACTGTTGCCAATAATGTAATATTACAACTGTGGACAGATGTAATAATGAAACATGGCTGGGTTTTCCTGTTCCTAAGATGGCAAGTGTGACGTTCCCAAGTTTATTTTGCAATATTGCTACAGAACAACCTTGTGGAACTTATGGTGTTAAGTTAAAGAAAACTGTGGATTTGGAACAGTGTTCTATGTATGTTGTTATTATGTGCAGCCATTTTGATTCTCAGGGTCAGAAAATATACACAGGAATTTCAAAATTCTCATTTGATGATGTCTATTTTTCTGGTTTTAAATTTGTAACCCACGCAGTGATCTTTCATGTTGGCCAAGTCAGTAACTGTGGCCATTACATTGTTTGGCTGCACCAAGCATGGGGTCAGATTGAGTGTAATGATTCTGCCATTACATTCAAACAGGAAATGCCATGGAATTTCAAAAATTCCTACATTCTAATTGTAGAATTAAAAAGACTGTAGAGGACAGAGTAGAAAGATTTCAGACCTGAACATAAAAAGAACACAGTTAAAAAGTTGCAAATATTTTGCAAATAAGGTTTTTACACATACAATTCACATGTGAACATATTAAACATTTATATTTTTTAGTTTTAGTTCATGTTTTCTTTAAAATAGTTTAGGGTTTGTCAGTCATCATCTTTCTAGGGCTGTGTGGTTTCTTATACAGTTCAGACAAGCTTTGCCCGAGGTGCTAGAATTGTATTTGAACTACATTAATTATTTGTTACTGAATAATTTAGGTTTTAATTTGTGTTAAAAATTTCTTGTAAGTTTTTCTATTAATAGTTGTACATTTCTAGGTACACATTTTGTAATGCAGAATACGTATATTTGTGTAAAAAGGTATTTGGTTTTACTGTTTGCTGTACATACATAAAAAAAGCTTTTTTTAAAGTTTATAAAGTGAAGGCAAGTTTAGTTTAGTTAGTAATTAAGTGCAATAGATGTTGTAGATGTTATGTTGATTCTTTTTAATCTTCCTTTTTAATTTGTAAATGTGTAAATATTTTATATGGTGTACAGAGTGTTCAATTCATTGTTGTTGTGTTAGTTGATGTTTCAAATATACTATAAAAAGTTGTTTTTATATGACATGGTTTGGTATTACATTTTTTAAATCAAACTTTATTAGGATTTGCCAGTTACAACAAATACATGTAACAAATATGATGTACAGTAAGAAGAGTAAATAAATATTCCCTCCTCCAGACCAACCGGCCATGGACACTCAGGCCGGATAAACCATAGGACAGAAGGAGCAGTTGCCTTGGGCCCCCTAAGTTTGACGGACCACCTGAGCTTCCTTTATTTTTTCCACATTTTTCTTTTTTTTTTATCCTCAACTGGGAGGGAAATACGCACACACCTCGGTTGCCATCCGTAACTCCGTTTTGCTGTTGCTGCATTATCATTTATTTTGTTTCCCCACATACATGTGCCCTTCTAGCCAGTCAGTTACAAGGCTCTGTGCATGGGCATGTCATGACTTGAATCTCAACAGCTTCATGCCACCACGTGCCAGAATTATTCCCTTTCTCAAGGCACTGAAGAATCTTGCCATCGTAGAGGAGAGCAGTCTGCAGCATCACTTTCAAACCTGCCACCTGCCAGGCCCACTGGTCAACCATGACGAGTCAGGTCGGGGTCCGAGTCTACCACCAATGCAGCAGTCGTCGAAAATCTTGAAAAAAAAAATAGCACTAAGGCTTTAAAGCCAAGGTTAGGCTGCCAGTGCATGTGCAGAGACTGCTCAGGTGGGCCGCCGCCAGACTCAGTGAGTTACTGAGTCATGACTGTCTTCTCGGGTCTGACTGATGAGAAAGCTGAGGATCAACTCACGACGGAGTGGTCATCAGAGAAATCTGATAGATTTGTAAAAATTATTCATTTTTGCACAGTCACTCTGACACTGTTGGTGACTGTCGCTGTCAGAGGAGGTCACGGTGATGAGCGAGCGCCAACAGCAAAGCGGAGTCGGACTCAATCCATTCTTCCAGCCAGACCACCACAGTGCCTTGCTTGCATTCTTGACTTCACTACAGGTGAAAAAAAAAAATGAGAGCAGAGCCAGAGGTGAACATGTTTTTATTTAAAAAAAATGATCTGAGAGGAGGATACTGGACAAGTCCAGTAGTCCACTATTTGTATACATTATTACTGTATATACATTTGTATATAGTCACTATATACAAGTGTATATATAGTGGTATTGTCCACTGCACCCCCAAAACTACACACAGTAGGAGGCAGTATAGCACAGTGGTTTAAGGCTCTGAGTTGCAAATCTGGAGACCTGGGTTTGAATCCCACAGCCCCCACTTGCATACTGTGTGACCCTGAGGAAGTCTCTTAACTTCCCTGTTCTCCCAGGTTGCACCTGTAAACAAGCTTTCAGCTTAGTGTGTCTCACCTGGTTGAACAATGGGGGGGGAAAAAACACACACATTGTATTTTTCTGGGTTGGCTGCAGGCCTGCACTGGTGCAATCTAGTCAGAAATCAAATTACTAGAGAAAACCAGACAGTCAGAAATCAGTGGGGAGATGCTAGTCACAGTCAGAAATCAGTGATCTGAAATCACTAGAAAAACCCAGACAGGAATCACTGAGGAGAGTGGACCCAGATAAAATGCACTGGGGAACACAGACAGTAATCACTAAAGGGACCCAACAAGAGATCTGAGATCTTGCTGTTTCATCAAGAGGTTTGCAACAAGCCTACGTGCATGCAAAGGCCCAGCTGGTTGTGTGTGTGCATGTCATTAGGGAGGAGGGAAGGGTAAGTCATGGAAAAAACTGTGGTGCCAGTGCCAGCTAAATGACAGTTGTTGGCAGCCAGTAGTATATAAAGTCTCAACAGATTGTTTCTTTTTTCCAATTATTTAACCAGGAGTAGCACACTAAGCTGAAAGCTTGTTTACAGATGCGACCTGGGAGCACAGAGAAGTTAAGTGACTTGCTCAGGGTCACACAGTATGCAAGCGGGGGCTGTGGGATTCAAACCCAGGTCTCCAGATTTGCAGTTCAGAGCCTTAAATGACTGCGCTATACTGCCTCCCAATATGTTGCTGTTTAGAGATTGTAGCACTGGCAGTGATGGTTTCAAAGCCCAAACGGTTGGACCAACTGAGTTCTAAAGAATTCAAAGGTAATTTTGGAGTGTGTGAGCCTAAAGGAGCCTATCACATGAAGTAAAAACCATATTGCAAGGTGGTGCTGTTTCTGTGATCCTGCTAGTAAACAGTTGAGGGAGGGAAGGAAGAAAAGGCAAGGAGAACAATATTAGCTCATAAAAAAAAACAGATATACTGAGCAAGTAGAATAAATGTCATCTTCTTAATGAAGAAGACTGTGAAAACTTGTGAGATGTCGGTGTGGAAGGGCCAGTAACGCATGGTTGTGCTTGAGTGCTCACAATCAGTGTGAATGTACTCCAGCCATTCAACTTCAAACAATAGCCTTCTATTTCTACACCAAGAATGGCATTCAGAGTAGCTGGAAAACCCTCCAAATGTATTTTAAGGCATCAGAAATTGTTCAGGTTTCAGGGGCCTAGGTAGCCCCTGAACCCCCGGCCTATTGAATAAGTCACAGGGGGCCCCACAATTCAAAATTGCCCTGGGCACCACAACTTGTTAATCTGGCCTGTGGACATTCAACCAAAATAAGTTAATGGGAGGGAAAAAACAATAAATGATGATTATACATCAAATGAAAACCACACAAATGACAATAAGGTTATAGTGGTGTGTGCAGGCCAATGGAAAACCTAGTATGATTTGTAGTACTACATGTATGAAGGGAATCAAAATATCTCAAACAGTATTACATATTACAAGTTAAAACTGACACCCACAGACTGCTCTTGGCAGCACTGCTGGTGGTGCCATGGTGGTACAGGATGGGCACCCAATGTCATGACCCCGATACACATATCCATGTGTTCTGGAACATATCAGTGACAAATGCTGGAGGACACCCATGGGTGGGCACAACATGTCCAGAGCCAGGTCGCATACATGTGCATCAGGGGAGTGTACGTCATGACAGTGGGTGCCCATCCCGTACAACTATGGCACTGCCAATGGTGCAGCCATGGGCAGTCTGTGGGTGTTGGCAACACTTGCAATGTGCCACATTGCCACATGTAGGGATGCCAAACAGCCCTATAGGGCACATAAATAGCACCATGCCCACATAGTGGGTGCCATCTTGGGTTTCAAACATCCCCCAACTGACAGAGCCCTGAATGGCAGTGCAGCAGCTGTTAGACCAGCTCCTGGCTGGTCTAACCACAGTTAGTACCTGCACTAACTGCTGGGCTTTCAGAATCACATTTAAGGGGGATGCTGCAATGTGGCACAAGGCCCATTACACCTAGGCATACAACCACTTTCAGCAGCGTAGTGGCATAGGGCAGGTTTGGTACACAGCTTCCTGATTTTGACACAACCTGCATTCAAAAATTGAGATTGCTGCAACATCTGGTAAAAGGTGTCACTTGCATCCATTGTTTTTGGGGCAGGCACCTTACGTCAAGTGTGGGCATTTGAAAATTGAGCCCGTTATATATAAATCTCTTTCCCTTCATACGTGTGAACATTGTAGAGGTACATGACTATTAATGCATAGTCTAATACCTTTTACTGGGTCCATATATTTAAAATTGTTTAGTAGCAACCCTAATTTCTACCCTGACCCCTGACCCAATTTTTCTGTTAAAGCTGAAATATCTTAGGTGCTGTTTGAAATAAACTGATAGTAAAGACATTTTCTAGCCAGTCTTAAGTAACCATACAATGGAGTCAATTTTCTGTAAGTATAAATTAACTACACAATGGAGTCAAATATTAATTTTTTATAAACTAAGTACACAAGTGTTAACATTTTCTTTATTTAGAAAGCAGGTATCATACATCAGCTTTAAAAATAGTATGCACCTAGTGTTAATATTCGATTGGTTAACTGTTCACTTTATTTACAGAGTTTATACAGCTGTGCAGCATATAGTATTATATCACTTAAAAGAACAAAAATTGTTATCCCCACCAAAAAACTCTTACATAATAATATTGAAGATATATATACTATATGTATAGCTAGGTAGAATTTGTATCACGTAATATTGATCTATTGATTGATTGTAATATTGATTGATGACCTAAGGGTAGCCAGCCATTGCAGAAAGGAAGACATGAGAGCTGGTGGGATGCTGGGGTGAATAGGAAGGGGTATCACCAGCAGAAAGAGGGAGGTGGTGTTGCCTCTGTATAGATCACTGGTGAGACCCAACCAAGAGTACTGTGCCCAGTTCTGGAGACCACAGGCCAGATATTCAAAGCTTTGTGCCAGGTGCAAACCCGTTGGACAGGAATAGCATCAAATTTGCACCCGGCTGTAATATTCAAAAGGTCAGTTAGCAGCAGCACTATGTGATAACGCTGATGCTAAAAGTAAATGTATTCAGGGAAGGGGCCATGAATGCCGGCACATTGGCATATTCAAAAGACCAGTGCCATGCTACAGTGCTTTGCGCAACCTGTAGCACAGCACTGAATACCACCACAAAAAAGTAGGTGGTAATGCCGCGCAAGCAGGGGAGACAGTACAGTGGTTCCCCAATGCATGATCAGATTGCACAGCCCGGTAGACCTGTACCCCCTCCCCCGTTCCCAGCACTTGTGTGCCATGAGTACCTCAACACTCCCAGGTAGTCTGATGGCCCTCCAAACCCGTAAACCATTCCCCAACACATGTCCCCCTCCCCATGGAACACAATATCCCAGTAGGCAAGTGTCCTCCACCCCGATGTCCCAATAGAACCATACTAATATCCCTGGTGGTCCAGTAGACCATGGCAGCCCTGATCGCCCATAATTGGCAACCCCCCACATACCTGGTGGTCAAATTGACCCCCCCCACAGTGCATACCAGCCAACTACCCCATCCCAGATCCAGTATGCGCTCATTTGTAATGTAGTCAGTGGCTGGCCGCAGAGGTGAGTGATGGGCTGAGCCAGTCACTGGCTTGGATTCAGGATGGAGGGTCGAAATGGGGTGATTGGCACTGCGGGGAAGGGGTTTGGGGGTCCACCAGACCACCAGATATGGGGAGGTTCCAATTATGGGGGATCAGGGCTGGAGTGGTCCACGGAACCACAGGGGGTAATGCCATAGCCATAAATGGGGAATGAGGATGTGGCACATCAGGGGGTCACCGGGGTGATTAAACTGACAGTCAGGAGATCAGGATTGTGGCACTCCCAGGAACAACCAGGGAGGAGTTTTCATTGCATTGTGCTGCACAGGAATGCAGCAGTCTGGGAAACACTGGGGGGGGGATTTATCTATTATATTATGGAGCTCGAGGATGGGGGGGGCACTAGACTACCAGGCATACCTTCCATCCTCTTGCTTCATGTTACCTGACACTGCTTCCAACTACTGTATCATGGACTACCATCCCATAGCAGGGACACATCTGCATTATTGCAACTATTCCCCCAGTAACAGCTACTGGCCTACAGGGATATGTGCTACACAGCAGCTTCTGAAGATGTACATGGCAGTCACATTCCAGTTTGCTTATTTTGTGTCTGTCCTCCCCACTGTTCTGTCACATATCCACAGCTTTGATGCGGGAGAGTGGAACATTGTGAAGCAATATCTGGGACGCTCCTGGACCTCAAGTACACTTGAGGGGTATTCTACTAGGGATTAGGCATATTTCTACTGGGGATTCATAGTCCCTGCTGCTGTGAACACTTGTAACCTGCAGCTCCAGACCTGTTTCCCAGGTCTGATGGATGGGTAAAATGTGGAAATTTCATACCACGAAATAGTTTGCATAATTTATGCATTTTGAGAAACAGTGCGTGGGCGCAAAATGTGCAATTCTGTGGGTGAAATACAAAATTTTGCCCCCAAGAAGTGGAATTTCACCACCAGTGGATGAAATTTCACAGTTTACGGTCAAAATTCCACTTTTGAAGGGGATGAAAATGCATGTTTATTTAAAGAAATGAAATTTCCCCCCCTCCTGGCCATAGTGGCCAATATTAAAGTAAATATTTAAATCCCCAAGATTCCTGGTGCCTAGTGGTGCCACCCCCTGCCCCCGTCTAATCACTGGCCCAATATGAAGAACTCCCCACCACCACCGCAGAAATTCACCCCATCCCCAATCCAGAATGTTAATTAAAATTAAATATCCCTTGTGTCTAGTGTCCCCCTTCGACCAATTGCCAGCCCAATCTGAAGAATGACTCCCACCAGATTCATACCCCATTCCCCTGTCATCCACGAGTGCAGTATCCAGACTCCTCCACAACATGTTGTCATTATTTAATTAAAAAGCAAACCAACAACTTTCTCTAGTGTCTAGTGGATCCCTCACTCTCCCACCCTGTCAGGTAGTATTGTGCGAAATCGTAAAATTTCGCCCCACTAAATATTTTGTGGAATTCATGCATTTGGCAAAATATTTTGCAGGGTGAAATGAAACATTTCAGCCATGGAGCAAGCGAAATACCACCCGTGAAATGGCGAAATTTGCCGCTTGTGGGTGAAATTTCACCACCCGTGGGTGAAATTCCACAATTTTGCCACTAGTGATGGTCAATGCCCAAACCAGTAACCCACACCTGCATGCCAAATTTGAATTTGCACCTAGCTTCACGAATTCCTGCCAAATAGTTGCACTTCCATTTGATAAGTAGCACCAATAAAAGGCCTGCTTTCCAGCTGCTGTGATCTATGTCTATCAATAACAATCCATTAATAATAAACTAAGTAGCTAGCTAATTCAAGCACTTTCGAGCAGCAGCAAGTAAAGTATATTCTGCCTAATCCAAAAATAGTTGGTGTTGCAACGCTTCTGAGAAATAATTCTCCCTGGTGTTTAGTGGTCCCCCCTCTCAAGTTACCCTCATGCCCTGACTCCTTGTGCAAAAAAATAAATAAATAAAATCCCCAACTCCCTGATGTCTAGTGGACCCCCCATCCCGTCATTAGATAGCTCCCACCCGCTCTCCCCCAGTACCCTGATTGGGCCACTGGCGCAGCCTTCCACTCACCTCTATGGCCGGCAGCCTGACTGAGCACTTCAGTGAATGAGCGCGTGGTTGTACGAGCATGTGCTCATTCATTGAAGTGCTCAGTCAGGCTGACGACCATGGTGGAGAGTCTACCGTGGCCTGATCGGTACTGGGGAAAGCGGGTGGGCGCCATCGATGACAGGGTGGGGGTGTCCACTAGACACCCGGGACTTGGGGATTTGATTTTTTTTGGCACAAGGAATCAGGACATGAGGGTAACTCGGGGGGGGGGGGACTTTATTCAATTTCGGATGGTGATCTGCCAGGAGGGACCACTAGACACTAAGGAGGATATTTTTTCTAAATTTGGTCTGGTGACTGGCTTGAGGGGGTCCACTAGACACCAGGGAGATTTATTGATTCAAGTGATGCCCATTTGAAAGTGGATGAAACTGTAGGTGACATCTCACCATTTCATGAAAAATGTTGCTCATCAAAATTGCCAATTTGCAGCAATTTTGCTGGCAAAATTTTATTTCATAACATCTCCACTGTCAGGTAGTGACCACCTTCCCCCATCCAGGACCAGGACCCCAGCAGGCAATTAGCACAGCCTTCACTTACCTCCACGCTGACAGCCTGACTGAATGCTTTCATGAATGAGTCAATCGATCTGAGTGCTTTCAATGAATGAGCGCATGTGCTTATTCATTGAAAGCACTCAGTCGGATCAGGCTCATTCATCAAAAGTGCTCAGTCAGGCTGACAGATGTGGAGGTGAGTGGAGGGCTTTGCCAGTGGCCCACTGGGGTCCTAGTCCTGGATGGGGGGGAGCGGGTTGGGGTCACTACCGGACAGGGTTGGGGTTCACTAGACACCAGGGAAAGTTGGTTTGTTTTTTTAATTAAATTATGACAACATGATGTGGAGGAGTCTGGATGCCGCACTCATGGATGACGGGGATGGTGTGCAAGTCTTGGGGGGGTCATTCTTCAGATTGGGGCAGCGATCTGCCGGGGGGGATACTAGACACCAGGGATACTTACTTTTAATTAACATTCTTGATGGGGGATGGGGTGAATCTAGGTGGTGGTAGGGGAATTCTTCATATTGGGCCGACAACTGGCTAGGGAGGTGGGACCACTAGACACCAGGGATCCTGGTGATTTAAATATTAACTTTAATGTTAGCCACTATGGCCAGGAGAAGAAAACACTTTTTAGAGTATACATATATTGCATTTTCATCCGCATTTCGTACCTGCAAAATATTCAGAGAAATGCACAAATTTTGCTAAATATTTCAGGGGGGATGAAATTCCCGATTGCGCTGGAATTTCGCCAGTGAAATTAATTTTCACTGCATCTCTTGCTAGCATACAGGTAGAGCTGTGTGCACCTCCCAGACTGTGGCTACCGACCCATAGTTCCTGTCTGACCTACAGGTGGAGCATTGTGCCGCATGCAATAGCTCTGGGCAAACAATATGGGAGTGCATGCAAAGCAGGCCACAATGAGATGCTAATGTGGCTGTCTGCACACAGATTGCCTAGGTAGGCTCATTTGAATAGGAGCTTTGAATAGAGCTAATGTGTTAGTCTGGGGCAATGTGTTAGCACCGGGCTAATGTGTTTGCCCCAGGCTAACCTATCAATTGCGCAGCACAATTCTACTGTGTGTAATCTGCATTACCTGTTGCTGTTGTTGTGCAATGCTCCATTACTGTCAGTCACATTGGCCTGCTACAGCAGCTCTGTTGTCCTCCACCTCTGTGTTCACTGAGCTGCTCTTGCGTTCCAGCCTTCCCTGTTGCTATATTCAGTGTTGTCTTATTTCCCCAGCCATTTTTGCACTGCAATCCAAGCCTTGTTTGCACTGCTTCCTTTGCATGCTATATTCAGCAAGTTTAGCCCTGGAGCTATTCCTTTGAATATAGCGTGCTAATGGTTCCGGGCTAATTTAGCATGCTGTGCAGTACTAATTTTACCCCAGGGCTAGGTTTTGAATATCTGGCCCCACATCTCCAGAAGGACATAAACAGAGAGCAGGCAGTCCAGAGGACTGCATCTAAAATGGTGCAGGGTCTGCATTCAAATCTCCAGGATGACAGGCTAAAGGACCTCGATATGGACACCCTGGCACAGAGGAGGGAGAGGGGGATATGATAAAGAAACCTTTAAATACCTCTTTGTGGTAAATAAGATACAGGAGGGAAGTATTTTTCAGAAAGAAAAGTGCTCAAAAAACAAAGGGACATGCTATGAAGCTGGAGGGGTGCAGATTCAGGAGAAATGTAAGAAAGTATTTCTTAACAGAAAGAGTGGTGGATTCCTAGAACAGCCTTCTAGCGGAGGTGGTGCAGACAAAAACTGTACTGGTGTTCAAAAATGCATCAGATAGGCACAAGAAAGTCATAGTGGAAAGGAAAATGGGAGGAAGAAAGTGTTGCAGATCAAGTATGGTCTGCAGTAATAATATAGGTAGGGAAAAATAGGCAGACTGGGTGAGCCAAGTGGTCCTTATCTGCCATCACATTCTGTGGGCCGGATTTTCAAAGGGGGACGCAGGGCTTGCATCAAGCCCTGTGCCACTGGACTTAGGTTTTGGCGAGTGCGTCAAACCCCTTTGCCACAACTGCACCCAATTTTCCAATCCTGGACACAGTTATGACAGTTTCCATGCTTTGCGGCAGATTGCACCAAATATATGGTACAAGCTCCATAACAAAGGCCCCCCAGAGTGGTGCAAGCAAGACCACAAAAATGTGTTCTAACGTGCGGCATGTGGTGCAAGGGATAGAAACTCCTGATCGCTGGCTGGGGAATGCTGCAAGTCCCTTACGCCATATGTTCAGTGAACCAGGGGCTTTGTGGCATTCTTGAGGTTTCAAAAATCTGGCCCTATGTTTCTATTTAAAGTTAAAATTATCAGTGTGTCTTCTGTTTATTGTTGCTTCTGGGTGTTTGTGTGGGGAGAGAAAAGACGCATGTTGGTTAGATCTACAGCTGCAGTGCTAATACCTTGTCATAGTTTATAAACTTTGAAAGTATTATGTCCTGAGTTTGGAATAGTTATGTTATAAAGCAATGTTCAATTTTGTAGCTATTTTACCTATAAATATTGTAATTATCACTATAGAATTCATAGTACATTTATAATACAGCACTTGTGTGTAGCTTGAGTTTGTACTTATTGCATGCCTTTGGTTAACAAGAGGAGGGGAGGGGGTTGGGATTCTGGTTGACTGCTAAACAATGTTAAAAATATATACCCTGTATAAAGTATTAGACTATGGATTAATGATCATATTCCTATACAATGGTTCACACACTTTGCTGAAGGTAGTGAGCATAGATAAGGTGGTGAGATTTATGCATAACAGCTCTAATAATATGTTTCCTAACTTTGTGGGGTTTGTGTTTTTTACATTAATAACCCTAATGGGCTTTAACATTGTTTTTATATATATATATGTCAATGCAATGATTTGAGGAAAAGCTCTGCATTCTGTGCTCTGACACTGTTTTATTAAATATTCTGGTATGACTGATTGACATTATTTGTACTAAGAATGAAAATGTGAGTAGAAGAGCCAAACTTTATTTTACCTAAACTCAGCAATCTGTGACACAAAATCTGAAAGAAGGTGACAGACTGACTTTTGCTAGAAGGTCTAATGTTTAATGTAGTGTTTTGACACTTCCCATATTCTGTCTAATAAAAAAAGATGTGCAGTATATAATCAATTTGTTTAGACTGCTGCCTTTTCCTGGAGTAAACAAGCTCCTGGTCCCATTGCTTTTAAACAGGCTCTTTCTCCTCACTGGATGTTATGTGTAACTTCTTGTAATTTCTGGTTACTGTTTACTGAAACTGAGTGTAAATGTTGAACTTGCTGTGATGTCTAAATTAGATGCATCTTTACTCACCAATTCAAAGTGCGTAGGTGTAAAAATAATGAAAGAGAAAAAAATTATGGGAAAACATGTCAATGGAATGCATTTTCATAGATCTGCTAGATTAGAAGCACATACTCTATTTCTTAATAAGATAGTGTACACCGAATTGCCATCAGCATCACATTATCATCTTGATTTTATTAAGCCAGGAATTGCTTTTTAAGGGATGTGAAGCTTTTTTGACAATAACTGTTTAAGCCCTTGGGTCACTGTTGCATATATGTGTATAATTTTCATTCAAAATCCAGTTCCAATCATAGGCCATTTTTTAAATGCTATGTTCAACTGGCCAAATAGTGGAATGTTTCAAAATGTCAGTTTTATTGAAGATCAAATGTTTGTGTGTGTGTGTGTGTGTGTGTGTGTGTGTGTGTGTGTGTCTGTGTTCATGCAGTTTCACAAACCAAGTAGGGTGTTTCCACCACACCTGAAGAGATGAGGGGGATGGGAGAAGAATCCACTGACACGTTGACAAGCATCACAGACATTCACAACTCTGATTGAGGGACTCTGTTGCTCTCTACAGCTCAGATGGGTCTATCTCAGACATAGAGGCAGAGGGAAGAAGAGCTGAGGCAAAGGCTACACATTGTACCTGTCAGGAAAGAGCAAGGAAGGCTGATATTTCTGAGCTGTCGGGCTATCTTGAGGGGTGTGGCTGATAAAGAGAGAAGGCAATTTTGGGTAAGAACTGATTAGCTATTTCACATTTGCTAATGTGACATTTCTATTTCTAAGATTTACTGTAACTAAATGTTTACTTCAGAATATATTTTGTAAATAAACAACTTATTCATTTATAACTGATTGACTCTATACCATGAAAGAGATATTTTGCATATTTCTGAGGTATTCATCTTAATGAAGAAAAATACTAGCATAGCTAATCTGAGATAAGTAATCCTTCTTAATATTGAAAAGTGAGAAGATAAAGAATGAAAATAAGATTGTGCTCCCCTGAAGTTTGAGAAGATGGCTTTCACTTGAACAAAGATGACTGGTGACTGGGCCTACAGGTCCACATAGTTTGGTTGTGCCTGTTATGCAATGGGGTGAATGTGGGCACAGGACACTCAACAGGGCAAACTATGGTGAAAATCTGTGACAAGTCAGTGCAAATGGTCTTCGTGAAGCATATAACTATCAACCAGCAGTGGGCATGCATTTGCTGGCTTCTTGAAAGTTCTTGTGGAGACTACACCGACACCTAACACAGATCCTCAGACACTGCACAAAATGCTTATCTAGACATAAAACAAGGTGCACAGAAAAATACGCCATCTTTTTTTACCTTTATTTTCATGTGCAGTCAGTGGTCAGTTTACAATAGACAAAAATGTCAGTAAATTACAACAAACTGAATCTGAAGAAAGTGTGTGACCTATGCAGCAAGAGAGACATTACATATGAGTCATTGACTAATCAAAATCTCACAAAGACCCTGGTAGAAAAAGGATCAGGAGGAACAATGGGTCCCAGACCACAAGCAGTGACCAGTGGTGGGACTCCTCAACTAGTGGATGATGTCCATGATAAACAGGAGCTGAGTGAGCAAGAAGATCCTGAAGAGTTAGGCAGGGGCAGCAGAAGCCACAGCATCTGCAGTCAGATGAGCTGCAAAGCAGCCACAGCAGTGGTCACCACAACAGCAGCAAGGCAGACAAAGAGCACCTACTTTGGGTGCACCAGCTGATTCTGAGCTGAAAAAGATGAGGACACAGTTTGAGCTAAAAATGATGCAGAAAGAGGGTGAAGTCCATCTGGAAAATATGTGGATAGGAAAAATCAACAGAGAGGCAGAGATAGCCAAGAGAGAGGCAGAAGCCCAGTGCAAACATAAACTTGAGTTGGAATGTTTACATTGGCAGCCATCTGGAGTGTCAAGTGTGGTTGAGAATTCAGGATTAGCACACAGTCCCAAACCAAATTTTAAAATATTTTCTCACTTTAAAGAAGAAGGTTAGCTAGATGTGTTCCTTTGAATATTTGAAAACAGCCGCATACAGTTCAAATTAGACAAGGGAATGTAAATGTAACCCCCTTGTTCCCAGGGGTTACTAGAATCCCACTTAGAATCAGTGACAGCCAGGGAGAGGCAGCTTGTGAAATGCCAGTTAAATGGATTTCACAGTGTCCCATTCTGTTTTCACTCTCAGCTGAGCTGGAGTGATGATGTCACTTTAGAATTTTCACAGCAGCATAAGCCACATTGGAATGCTAGCTAGGGAGCTAGCTGTAGAATGCTGAGTTAGAGTTTAGTAGTCCGTAGAGTGGAGAGTGAGGATGAGGCTGCTGCCTGGGCAGCTCCTCAGTTTTAGCTCTGACAGACAGCTACCTTCGTAGTTTGGGTAGTTTGTTCTCACCCTAGAAGAAGGACATAGAAGACCAGAGAGTGAAGTGGTAGAGACCATTACTAGAGGGTTTTCCAGTGCCTCATCCCTAGAGGGATGGGGGGAATTCCAGGATTCAGGGGCAATCCCCTGGCCCAGCCTGGACTGTGTTGAAGTTGCCTGAAATTCATCTGCTCTGTGAGTACCCGAGACTTTGTGTGGAAAAAACCCTGGGGTACCTGCATTCCTGTGGTGTGTTTTTTCTCTGACAATGGGACTCTGCCACCAAGACGGTTTGCTGTTTAAAAGTGTCTGCCTACTATGGGATCCAGAGAGAGACTTGCCAAGTACAGAACTTTTCGTTCATGCCTGATTTAAAAGTGTCTGCTAAAGTGGGGGTCTAGTGAAGAGACATTGCCACAGAACTTTTAACTTCATGACACCTCAGTATAGTAGTATGTTAAATGTGAAAGACATTTCAAGATAGCATCTACAAGTTTTCTGAGAAGGATGTAATTAACCAGATGAATGTCTGAGTATAAATTTAGAAGCAAAAGGTGGGAGACCTCCCCATCTGAGGTAACCATGTTTACCTATCCGGGTTCAGTTTGGGCACCTTTGTTTTCTCTCAGTGCATTTGGCCAGTGCCTGAAGAAAATAGTTTACCTAGACGTGGGTTTGGATTTTCTGTGAGCCTGTATGTGCTCTTTGGTGGTAGAGGGTGCCACCTGTAATTCCTCATGAAATATGGGACAGTCTCCTAGTACTGGCCGAAGATGCCTAGTCATGGGAAGTGTACCAGTTCTGGATGTGTGTGCCAGTTTCCATTCAGAACCTGAGAGTTCGCTGTGTGTGTGCTCTGTACCTAAGTAATCTGCATTACCAGTGGGAGTAGCCCTGTGGAGGTCCATCTTCTCATTGTGATTATTCTCTGTGTATGTGAATAAAAGCCACACTCCAGAATCCCAACCTGGTTTGGACAGTAATGTTATTGCTTCCACTGTGTCTGGATTTACCTGGGTACCCTGGACCAGAAGTGCAAACCTAGTATAATTGTGAGCAAACGTTTTCTCCCAGGGACCCAGGTTGATGGCCATGATAAATGGTCCCCCCAGGTGTGAGCCAGGTAGTTGCCACACTTGGTTTGCCTGTCTGAGGATGGCAGACTCCGAAGTAGATGTACTGGTAAACTGAACTGTTGTAGTGACAACCCCCATCCTCTTGTTGGCACCATATATGAGAGGAGCAGCCCTGCTAGTTGAACAAGGGGGGCCGGTGGGGGTGGGTTACATAAAACCTCAGTCACACTCTTTTATTGTCTGGAAAGGCCTTCAGTGATTTCTCCAAACAGGACAAACGGGGTAATGATAAAGTTAAAAACTTATTTTTAAAATCTTATGAACTTACAGTTGACTAGTGCTGGGTGGAAACTGCAAATTCTGATTCTACAAAAAATTTGGAAAACTTCTGACCTTGGCAAATTCTGAATCTTGCCCTGTTGAATGATTTTTCTGGCTGAGTTGTGGAACAAGACACATGAATTGCAAAATGAAGGCTCAGGGAACATTTGGGGATACTCTAAGGTTCAAAGCTGTATTCACAATAGAACTCTTCCACTTCTAAAGTTACACAGCTACCCTTACCTGGTATCATCAAGCAACAGTGTTTGGGGGTAGTATTTACATTCCACAGTTTGGGTCAAAATTCTTCAGTTCTGGGCTTATTTCCATGGCAAAACTACAACATGGTTTTGCAAACTGTGGAGACACATGGTTAGACTTGTAAGTACCACAATATAATGTTGAAGGGTTTTCTCACTATAACAATCACAAATCCGTTATATTGTGTTTTTATCCAGAAATCACATGAATGTAATTAATTTGTTTTTCAAGACATCTGTCAACCCTGAGAAAGGGGTTATATCACCCCAAAATGTCGATGGGGCTACATGTTGTCTTAGATATTCTGTAAAATAAATGTATAAATTAACACTGGCATTCTGGCTGAGTGGACATTATTTCAAATGTCTTTGTGATTGTGTTGGGTCTGACCTGCATTGGAGCAGTCTACTCCTTAACATAGATATTTCATCTTGTGTGACTGGGTTATCACAGATGTTTTGGGTATAACCCCTGCCTTGTGGTCTCAAGCAAGGTTGAGGGGCATGGGGTCTTATATATCTGATTGGGGCATTCATGTCTAGATACTTTTAGTTAGTATAGTGCCTCCACCCAGAGTGAAATTTAAGTAGGCCTGGTTTCAGAGCAGTATAACCCTCTGGGGTGCAGCACCTTCCCACAGTGCACCAACACACACAAAATCACAGAGCAGCCTTGAAATAACTAATGGCTTACTCCTAATAATAAGCTCATGAGACAAAATGTAAAGTAACAATGAAATACTTGGGGAATAGTCACAAAGGATAGGTGAATGCAATACAAAACTCATATGGTCCAAGGTATGGTACAATTTGACCACTAGGACTAACTCATCCCCTTACAAGGCAAAAATATAGGACTTCAGAGGAACTGACGTTGAAAAGATGACCAACAGAGTTAAGCTAGCCCTGGCAAGAAGAAATACAGGTGAGGGGGTACAGACAAAGTGGGAAGCATTAAGGATGCAATACTTGAAGCAACATCCCATTGTGTTAGGGAGAAAAGCAAGAGCAAAAGAAGGAGGAAACCACTTTGGTTTTCAAAAACAGTAGCAGAAAAGATCAGAGCCAAAAGGTTGACCTTCAGGAAATATAAGGGAACGCAGTGGGACAAAGATAGGGAGGCATACTAAACTTCCCTAAGGGAAGCAGGGAAAGCAGTAAGGAAGGCAAAGGCACAAACAGAGAAAACACTAGTATGGACAGTAAAAGAAGGGGACAAGACTTTCTACAGATACATTAGTGAAAGGAGAAAGTCCAGGGGGGTATTGCTAAAATCAAAGGGGATAAGGGGGAGTGTGTGGAGGAGGACCAAGGAAAAGCATCTATCCTAAATAGATACTTCTGCTCAGTACTTACTGAGGAGAAGGTAGGGCAGGACCCACAGCTCAGCATCATGAACACAGGGGGAAGGAGGTATGCACAAGTCCCTTCACAAAAGAAAAGGTCCTGCAAGAGCTCGCTAAGCTCAGGGTGGACAAGGCAATAGGACTTGATGGCATACATCCCAGGGTACAAAAGGAGCTAAGGGTGGAACAAGCAGAGCCATTATCAGAACTGTTTAGTGAGTCTTTGAGCACAGGAGAGGTCCGAGAAGACTGAAGGTCTCATGTGATCCTACTCCACAAGAGTGGCAGCAGGGAGGAGTCAGGAACTACAGACCAGTCAGTCTTACCTCAGTAGTGGGCAAGATTATGAAGGCACTCCTTAAGGAAAGGATAGTGCAACACCTGGAATCCATAGGGGCACAGTATCCAAGACAGCATGGATTTACAACAGGAAGGTCCTGCCAAACTAATCTCATAGAGTTCTTTGGCTGGGTAACCAGGGTGGTGGACCAAGGGGGGGGTGCAGCTGATGTCGCCTACCTTGACTTCAGCAAAGCTTTCAATACTGTTGCACATAGAAGATTGATTAATAAGCTAGGCAGGCTCGGGGTGGGTCAGACATTGGTGAACTAGATGGCAAACTGGTTGGTGGGCAGAAAACAGAGAGTGGTGGTAAATGGTATACAGTCAGAAGAGATGCAAGTCGCAAGTGGGGTACCTCAGGGATTAGTCCTGGGGCCAGTCCTCTTCAATATCTTCATCAGTGACATTGCAGATGGACTGGAGGGTAAGGTTTGTCTATTTGCAGATGACATCAAGATCTGCAACAGAGTAGATGATCCAGATGGTGTAGGCAGAATGAGAAGAGATCTGAATAAACTGGTAAAATGGTTGGAAGTGTGGCAACCGGGGTGTATTGCAAAGAAGTGCAAGATCATGCACATAGGGACAAGAAACCCTGAAGCTACCTATAGGTTGGGAGGAGAGTTGCTGGCAATCACAAGAGAAGAAAGAGACTTGGGCATCATCATCACAGATGACCTGAAATCATCCAAGCAGACCACTAAAGCAGTAGGTAAAGCTAGAGGGATGTTAGGGTGTATTAGCAGGAGTATCACAAGTCATAAGAGGGGAGGTAATAATCCCTCTTTACACGACACTGGTTAGGCCCCATCTGGAGTACTGTGTGCAGTACTAGAGGCTGCACCTGCACAAGGACATTAACAAAATGGAGGCGGTCCAGAGAAGGGCAACCAAAATGATGCAAGGAATGCATCAGAAAACATATGAAGACAGATTAATGGAGCTAAAATATGTATACCCTAGGGCAAAGGAGGGAGAGAGGTGGTATGATCAAAACATTCAAACATCTTAAATGCATTAACAAGGTGAAAGAGTCTAACATGTTTCAATATAAGAAAAATAGCAGGATAAGAGGACAAAGCATGAGATAAGGGGGAGGCCAATTAAGGGGTAATGTGAGGAAGTTCTTTTTCACAGAAAGGGTGGTAGATGCATGGAATGGCCTACCTCAGGAAGTGGTGGATATGAATACAGCTCAGGGCTTCAAACAGGCATGGGATAGGCATAAGGGAGCAATGCAGAAGAGTATGGATAGATAGACCATTGACAGAGTAAAGGCCTATGGCACATTCATAAGGTAGAAAAAATTAGCAGACTGGATGGATCTTTCGGTTTTTATCTGTCATCAGCTTCTATGTTTCTATGTTTCTCATATTAGTTACAACTCCTGAACTATACATGCTGGGCTGAAATAAGGTGCCTGATTAGGCTTGGCCTATTAAAAACATTTTAAAAAAGCAGTAACAACACTTTAAACAGCAGTTGTACCCACATCCACCCCCAATGCAAATACAGTGACTGTAACCTTTTGAATTACCATCCCACCTGTTCTACTCTGCTTCTCCCTAGTGGTCCATCCCCTCCACCCTCCACTGTGAAGACTGAGCAGTACTAATTTAAGATGTTAACTTTTTCTTGGTCTCCTTCTGCACAGTCTCCCTCTTCCACCCTTCTGATTCTTATTACAGTATACCTACCCTTGCTATCCTCTTCTCACTTCTGTGCCTGAAGAAAGTCTCATACCCTGTAGTGACCCATTTGGCAATGCTTTCCTGTTTCTCTGCTTTTGCCCTCCTCACTGTCTTGCCTGCTTTCTTTTGCTTTGTTAGGTATACCTCCTTTTCCCTCTCCTTCTGCATTTCCTGATACCTCTTAAATGCAATCCTTTTTTTTTTACCTTCCTTGAGAAACCATAATGGTCTCCTCTTCTTCAATTTTGCTTACTTACTTCATGCATGGGTTGGTTTAATTTGGTTATCTCCTTCCTTTTTCTTCCCTACTGTGCTTTTACTGCTCCATGGCACTTCTCTATCTCTCTTAGGCAGTTCCTCAGGCTGTCACCCATTTCTTTAAAATACACCCTCTTTAAATTCAGAATCCTCATCCTCATGTAGTTTGCCTGTGTTCCTATCTTTATGTTGAACCGCACTGTAGAGTGATTATTGCCTACTATGACGTCTTCAGTGCTGTCCCTGTTTTCAAACACCAGGTCTAATACTGCCCTATACCTTGTGAGTTCTTTGAGTAACTACCTGAGAAAAGCCCTTTGCAGAGAGACTAGGATGGCTCTGCGCCTTGCTGAAATCACAGCTGGAAGGTGCCCCTCCACATCTGGCAGACTGAAGACACCAACTAGCACCACCCGTTTACTTGCCATTCTGATGATGGCTTCCCCAAGTGCCTTCTCCATCTCCTTGTCCTGTGCTGGAGGTCTGTAGACTACTCTAGTATGGATAGTGGACCCAGAGCCTGCCTCCAGATTGACCCATAGTAATTCCAGACCCCTCATTTCCTCTCGGTGCCCCTGTACCTCCGTGGCCTTGATACCCTCCTTCATATATAATATAACTACTTCTCCTTTCTCCCCCTCTGTCTTTCCTGAACAGAGTGTGGCCCAGTATGTTCATTTCCCAGTGGTGTTTCTCAGGGCTCCACAAGTCTGTTATGGCTATTAAATACAGATTCGCTTCTGCCATGATGACTTTCAGGTCTGGAATTTTGTTGACTTTACTGGGCATCAATTGTTTTATATGGCGATTGACCACACACCATATTCAGTTTGGGGGGGGGGGGTGGTAACAGACATCAGGACTTTGACAGAAAGTAATCCAAATGGATTTTTCTTTTAAAAACATTAAAACCATTGGGGTTTAATGAGTTGATGGATTGGAAGCCGCATATACATTCATAATCTAAATAATAAAGATATGAGTATTGGATGTAAAGTGTAAACTGTATTCAGTCATGCTATTTATTATTATGGTTTATGTAGTGAAGTAATGAGCCAGATGGAAAAGTATTCCTGAGTTAGCGGTTCACATACAGTTTGTTTTATTAAATACATTTATTGACGTTTGTACTTGAGTAGACTCTGACCTGATTTGATAACTGAGGGATAGGGAATGATTCTGTCATTCCCCTGATGTATGCATGTGAGCATACATCCATATCCATATAACATTATATTCATTGCATGCATATGAGGGCACATAACAACTTATTTTAATTATGATTGGTATGTTTGCCATGTAGGCTCATGTAATAACTGCTTTTTGAAAGTTTTCTTTTAGCCACATCCCGTGTGGGTGCATAGGTTTTATTTCTTTTTTTTAAGAGTATCTTTATTGTATTTTGCATAAACATACAAACACTCATACATACCAACCCGGGAGCCCGGGTGCCCACCCCTATAACTGAGTAGGCGAACTATGTACAAGAAACAATATACAATCACAGCTGCAGAGAACCGTCACTCTATCCAGACATGAAAACCAGGACTCCACCCTGCATTGAGGGAGAAAGAACAAAAAAGTAGTAAATTGGGACTGGATATTAACGACAAACAAGAACCCCAAAGTGTAAAGACTAGGATTAGTCCACCAATCCCATAATTCCCAAAACCCCTCTAGTCCAGTGGAGGATGTTCCCGCAGCTGTGTCCCAGGAAAGAGAGAGAGCCCCAAAAAATAAAAATAAAAATCCCTTGCTTGGCAGTCCAGGTCCTATCTTATTAATGTACAATGTTACAGGAAAATAAAAAAAAGGGAGAAGAAAAATTAGTTCTAAAACCTACAGATCTCTAGATCTAGAGATAGAGAAAACTAGAGTATTCCCAATATAAACAACCAGTCATAAAAAAATATAAAAATTTAAAAACCCACCGCTTCAATAAGCTACAATTAGACAGACAGACTGATGGCAAGGAGGCTAGAGCTGGGTCGAGTAGACAGCCTCTAAAATACGCCACCTCTTATCGTAAATTCCTTTTTTCCCATTCCGAGACAAGTGGCGCTTAATCCTCCCTAGTACCTTTTAAGATCCGCTAGCCATGGTCATGATGAATAAATGTATCACTTTCCAGTGCCTCAACATATAAGCTTTAACCAGGGTGGACATCAGGGCAATATGATACTTAATCTGCTAACCCGGGATCTGAGTCAAACCCAAAATACAGACCTCCGTGAAATGTAATCTACATAATTTAGAAGGGGTCCATATTCTGCTTAATTAAAACCCAGATTGGGTATATCCTAGGGCAGTCCCAAAATATATGTAATGTATCCCGGAATTCAAACCACACCTGAAACATAGATCTGTCTGTCCAAGCTTCCTAGCACAGAGTTTGGCAGGGTGAAATACAAATTAGAAAAAATGAAAAATTGCATAGTTCTGAATTTGGGTATAGATATGAAGCCACACTTTTCCATATTGTCTCCTGTGTCCGGCTTCCGTAGGGTATCCTTCTTTCCTCCCAGTAGGCCACGCTCACGAGACTTCCTTGCTGAGGAAATCAAGAAGCACCTTATACATTGTTGACAGAGGCTTTCGAGCGCAATTAATTCCTTAAGATTATCCCAGGTGAATGGAGTCCCTTCTTGACTAATATTATCCCTTTGCATTCTCTGTAACATTTTGGTAATCTGTAACTTCTTGAAGAAATTAATACCACTACATTGAGTCGAAACATGACTTTATCGTCTAGAATCAAGTCTGACCAAACACAATTAGCTAACTGTGGAGCCCAGGAGACCCTAATAAGTCGGCCACCAATAGCCATGTTCGGATTACCTAAAATAGGTTGACCTCTACAGCTCTTCTGAAGCTTCTGACGAAGTGGGGACAAAAGAGCCCACCAAGCCATGACTGTCTTAACTATTGGGGAATCCTTACCCACATCAGGGAGGGATCCCGGATTAGTAAAGAGCAAAGACTCAGGAGAATACCCTTATCTCTTAAAATTTGCTGTTCAATATGTAGCCAAGTTGGCGTATAGCCCTCTCCCTCCTGAGTACTATTCCATCGTGTCATTATCGATAATTGCCCAGCAACATAGTATAGGAAGATATCTGGAATTCCAAGCCCCCTGAAGTAGAGGGTAATCTCAAACCACATGTTTCCTCCTCGGAGGCTTGGAATTCCATAAAAGTTGGAGAAAAGTTTTGTATTCTAATAAACCAAGACTTGGAAATATTATAGGGGACAAATATATAGAATATAAAAATCTAGGTAATAGATTCATTTTAATTAATCCTATTCTAGCTGTCTAATTTAAGGGAAGTTTGTTCCACCTATCCAAATCAGCCCTAGCTGCTGAGTATTTTGTCCAGGTTTGTTCAGCACCTTGCTGGAAATTAGAGTAACCGAATCCCAAATAGTCAATACCATCTGGAGCCCATTTTAGGTGAAGATGGTCAAAATCTGCCTTAAATACATGTGTGGTAAGGGGGAGAACCTGGGTCTTGGTTAAATTTAACTTATAGTTTGAAACTACCGAAAATCTCTTTATAATCTCCAGAACCCTATCAAAACTCTTCACCGGGTCGCAAAGATGCAGAAGAATATCGTCTGCAAAAACCGAAAACTTCAGTTCCCTACCCTTAACCTCAATCCCCCGTATTTCAGGGTCTGATTGAATCACCCTCAAAAGAGGCTCCAGATAAATATTAAATAAAATTGGGGAGAGGGGGCAACCCTGCCTGGTCCCATTATCCAGATGGAATTCCTTTGACAAAAAACCATTACATAGGACCCTGGCCGTAGGTATAGCATAAAGATTCCTAATACCCCTGAGAAGGCCCTCCGGGAAGCCCATCCTCTCCATGGTGGCAAATAGAAAGGGATGGGAGACCCGTTAAAAGGCCTCGGCATCAAGGAGAAAAGGGCCATATCCGACAAGAGGTAGAGGCCTCCACAAGGATATGGTGAAGCTTACGCAAAGCATCATGAGCCCCCCTGCCCGGCATAAAACCAACCTGGTCTTGGCTAATAATCCGAGGAGCTATCTTTAAAATTCTATTAGCCAATATTTTAGTTAACAATTTGATGTCCTGGTTCAAGAGGGCAATAGGTCTATAACTACCTGGTGATTCTCGGGGCTTATCTGGTTTAGGAATAAGTGTAATATAATCCTGATATAACGGCAAATGGGGGATTCCCTCAGACAAAATACCAGAGAAAAGCTCATGGAGTAAAGGTAAAAGACTCTTCAGATGGGCTTTGTAAAACCCAGCTGAAAGACCATCTGGACCTGGAGTCTTGCCCCTAGGCATAGTGTTAATTGCATCACATATTTCAGCCTCCGTTATAGGTATTACCAGGGCCTGGGCCTGTTCTTGGTCCAGTCTAGGTAATGCAATACTCTCCAGAAATTCCCATGCACTTTCCTCAGTGCTGTCTGATGCCCCCTGATATAAATCTGTGAAATAGTCGGCAAAAGCATCTGCCATATCCTGAGGGTCTGTGATCAGGTCCCCCCGGTATTCCAGGTATGGTATCGTACGAGCTGCTTCCCACTCTCTAACAGGTTTTATTTCTAAAATAATGATTTACAGTGTTGAAAAATAAATTATAATATAATAAAATTTACTTGGTTTAAAAATGAAAGATTTTTTTTTAAGCTATGGCACCATGTTTTTTCATTGAAAAAAAAATTAGAAAAAAATATTGTTTTCGTTTAACACATTTCCACTTCAGCTATGGAAGAAATGGATTTGGGCTCACACCAGACCAGCTGTGGATCAGGTCCACAATGTTGGAATTCCAAATAAATAGTTTGTCTGACCTGAACACTAACTAGGGCTGACCTGGCGTGAACTCAACTAATATCCTTAACCATAGTGTTTTTTTAATTGTAATACAAAGTGGGTTTTTTAACACTATCAATGTATTAGATGAATTGTACATGTGGTAAATTGGTTTATAATCTGAGCACAATGCACTTGTTCACACCTCCTGACAAAGGGGTAGCAGTGTCCCAAAGCGCCGAGGCTGGAAGGGTAGTGGAGCACTAGATTTATTCACACAAAATTCTTTATTGTATAGTTTGTTGTTTGTAAGTAATTATTTTGAAGCTTACACTTAAAATCTTTTTTTGTAAAAATGAAAAGAATACTCTCCCTGAATTATGGTTCTGGAGTGCTGGATTGTATTCATTATTCTAGAATTTTGTTATGAAGGCTCTATGAGTGCACATCACTTTCCATGCCTTTTTTCCCATCCCCTATACCCTGTTCTCACTCACATTCCTGCCTGTTTCTGCCTCCCACATCTAGTTTAAATGCTCATCCATGTCACATTTGAACATTTCAAGGATTGTGGTTGCCTTCCTAGAAGGATGCTGTCCATCTCTCCAGTAAAGGCTCATATCCTCCAAGGTTGGTCCCCCATCCCAAATGTATCCAAACTCTTCTTCCATGCACCATGCCTTCAACCATTTATTAAATGCCCTTGTGTGGAATTTTCTCACCTCTCCCTTGCTGTACACAGGTAGCACCTCGGAAAACACCACTATAAGTGCTACATGCTTTATGCCCTTCCTCACCTCCCTAAAATCTCCCTTTACTACTCCTACCTTCTCCTATCACACATCCTTTCTGCTGTCCTCGTGATCCACAGGATCTGCTGTCTGTCTCTCCCAGGTGAAGCATTCCTTAAGTTCCTCACCTCCCTATCCCCCCTTCAGCTCCCAAGGCTATCCCCTTCACAACAGAGTTCTCCACCAACAACTACTTCCTCTTTCACCAGGGGATTTCCCATCCCTCCTTGGGGCCTCCACTTCTAAGGCTCCCCACCTTCTTTCTTCCTACTGTGATGGGTACCTCCTCTCAATTGCCCCTTTCCACTAGTAAGGTGAAGTTGTTATAAAATGGTATACGTGAAGGAGCATAGGAGCATGCACCCTACCACCACCCCACCCTCCCAGAGCCCACCATGGTCCATCCACTCTGCTTCTGTCTAAGTATTTTCTGGGGGTGAGGTGGTACACTTGGTGGCCTATGAGTGGGGCAGAAGGTCCCATGTACCCTCAGCAGTTCAGCCCAGAGGTCAGTAACCTGTGTCCACAGTCCAGAGAGGTGAGCATATTTTGGGAAGCACCTAAGTATGCAAAAGGTTTCCCTAAACACTGCTGCAGCACATTCACTGCACTGCACCACTCTCATGATCCTTACCTTCCTTTGCTTAAAGTCTATGTAATTTCAGTCTGCCCTTCTACCCCCTACCTACTCCTTATTTTCTATTACTGCACCCTTTTCTTACTTGAAACTATTTTATAACTTTATCTTAGATAGGGTGCCTCCTGCTTTCCCTTCTTTTACCCTCTTACCAGTTCCTATTTTTGTCTGATACTACACTATTTGCTTTAATCCTGACCTCCCTGTTCTACCCCATTCTACCCCCTTTACCTGGGGAAAGTTAGGACCTATCCCACTTCTTGTGTTACACACTAAAAGTATTGACTCTTTGCTAAACATAGGGTTGAGTACATCATTGAAGGTTAAATCTGAAATTTGGCAGCTTAATAACTTTGCCACTGCATGATAGATTTACCTGAAATTTGGAATGCACAGTCTGGTACCATAGGTCTCTGGACCTGCCAAGTTTCGTTATAGTTGGATATACAGTTGCAGAGCTACAGGGTGCCAAATAACATACAAATTATGCATTTTTGTGCATTCTTTGCTCACGCCTACAGCCTGCATGGTTTGTTCGACCAGTCTGAAACCTTCAGAGAACATGCAGCCAGGATCCCTGATGTGCCTTTCAAAGATTTCACTAATAAAGATTAAACGGTTCAAAAGTTATTCAAAAAGCAAGTTTCCCATTATCGTCAATAGGAGAAGTTAAAATATGCAAAAGTGTCACAAATGCACTTTTTACTTTTGCAAATGACTTTTGTAGTGTCGCAAATGAGCCATCTTGTTTTCAGTTGGTGGTCACAGAAATGCTTGGCATTTAAATTTGGGACCCTCTAGGGACACAGTTCTTGTTGTGTTCACCTAGTTGAGCCCTGAGGATGCTAGCCATATCTGTTTCTGGGGGGTAAAACACCCCAGAAATATGTTTTTTAAATTTTTGTAAAAAGTAGTGTCACAAAGTATTTTCGCATATGCGACACTTTCGTGATTTCATTTGCGAAAGTGTTGTGATTTGTGAAAGTACTTTGCGACACTATGTCCAAAACAATAGGGAATCTTTGCCACCCTACTGCAAAAGAACTGTTTGGTCTTTTGGGCTGAAATTTGGAGGGAAGAAAGCCAAGATCCCACAGATGTGCTTTTTGGTGGCTTGGTAACAAAATATTGGAGGGCTGCAAAGTTATGGCACTCTGAAGTTGACAATTTTTCCCTTAGGATAACATTACGGCATCCACCATGCTTTTCAGGGCCTGTATCTCGAAACGGTTCGAGATATGGACTTTTCGTAAGAAAAATGTTTAGCCCCTGCTAGCAGACTAAGTACAAAACTAGCCTGGAAAGTCATAAATAATATGAGATTTTACATTTTTTTTTACATCGTACGGTTCCTGAGATATAAGGCATTTAGTATTCCAAGTGCTCATTTTCTGCTCTGAGGGCCATTATTATGCATACATTCTTTGTATTCACTGTGCTTCTGAGTGCAACTTTTTGGGGAAAAAAGGGTGTGCGTTTGCGTAACTGTTACTGTTAGCATTTCTGCTTGCATTTCCATTACCGTTTGTGTTAGCGTTTCTGTTTATGTCAACATGTGTGCTACCCTTTGCGTTTGCACTTATGTTTGCATTATTGTTACTGTTTGCATTTCTGTTACTGTTTTTGTTTGCGTTTACTTTTGCATCAGCATGTGCGTTACCATTTGCATTTGTATACACGCTTGTGTTTGTGTTTCCGTTTGTGTTACTGTTTCCTTTTGCATCATCGTTGGTGTTACCTTAACCTTTTGCATTTCTAATTGCACTACCATTACTGTTTGCATGTTCGATACCATTTGCGTTTGTGTTACTGTTTGCGTTACTGTTACCTTTCGCATCACCATTGGCGTTACCGTTTCCACTTGTGTTTGCATTACTGTTTGCATTTTCATTACCGTTTGCATTACCATTTGCATGTGCATTTTTGTTACCATTACTATTCTTGTTACTGTTACCGTTAGCATTGGCATTACTGTTAGTGTTAACGCTCTCATTAGGATTACCGTTACCATTGCCGTTACCACTACTGTTAGCATTACCATTACTGTAAGGGTTATTACACAAAATGGGAAGCATGGTGGGAACATGGAGCCCAAAGGGCCCTGCACTCCCACCACCACATACCATTTACTATTTATAGTGTACATTCTCAAAAAGAAGGGAAATTCATGGCAAAAAACTCTGTTTAATGCATCAGTTAGGGTTGTTCTACAGTGACAAAAGTGAGGAAATTCAGTGTGAGGGTTGCCACCCCTACCATCCCACCACCACCCTACCACCACCAACAGGCATCGGGGTGTGCATTGGGGTTGTCGTGCCTAACTCTCACCCCATTCTCCTATACTGCACCACCTCAGCTTCTAAACACATGGAATGGGGTAAAGAGTTAGGCTGATGACCCCAATGCACACCCTGATGCCTGTTGATGGGGGTGAGGTGGTGGTGGGATGGTAGGGGTGGCAACCCTAGCACTGAATTTCCTCACTTTTGTCACTGTGGAACAACCCTAACTGATGCATTAAATAGAGTTTTTTTGCCATGAATATATATATATATAGTAACATACATCAGAATTCCGGGTGTTAGTTGAAGGATCACTGTGTCCGCAGTCACTGTGCTACTTTATTCAGTGAACCAGTGTTAATTTATTTCAGGAGGTCATAGAGGTCAAAGAACTGTTTCACAGATTCAAAAGCAGTTATGTCAGACTAGATACAGAGCATCTACCTCACTAACATGGATCAGTTTATAACATGGAATTAAAAATGCCTGCCAGGTGCTGCCGAGGGCTGATATGCTGGTCACCTTAACTCACGCTACACCAGTGACCCATGTTCGGGAATGAGCATGGGCTACCGGGGGTCAGCAGGGGAGGAAAATGATTCTTCTCCAGGGAGGGGGTCCTCAACAGTTGGCGCTTGCTTGCTCCCTAGCGGAGGCTGGGGGACAGGGCACCACACTGCAAAAGGGGGAGGAGTTGGGGCAGACACTTGGAGAGAGAACGCCTTAACTCCTGGGGAAGAAAAACCAGGAAAAAGATCAGATGCCAAGGCACAATGGTGGAGGGTGCCTCATAGGCACTGCTCCCAGCCAGCCATGGCACTGACCACACTGAATCTGGTCTCTGGTGGGGGTTGGGGAACCCAGCTGACCCCACCGGGGGGGCAAGCTCTGGGAGTATGGGCCAGCACTGGATGGTAGACACTGGGGGAAGGGGCTGGGGCTCCTTCCAAATGACAGCTGGCAGCTGAAAAAGAAATAAAAAAAATGGAATTAAAATGTCATCAGAATAGTATGCTTTATGATTTTTTTGCTCATGGTGCCTTCCGTGTTTATAGCCCCACTTGGTGCACTGAAAGTAAGTAGCATAATGACCACTGACACAAGGATCATGATATAAGACAACCTAATAAATAGAATGGGAATCTGCAACTTCATACTGGTTCACTAAATAAATTCACATTGTTTAAGTAAAAACTGCTATTGAATCTGTGTAACAGTTCTTTGACCTCAGTGACCTGATTATGTTTTAGTAACGATTGGTTTAGAGCAAGTAGGAAATGAATTACTTTTTCTTATAACCAACGGTGTTGGTGCTGCTCTTTTCTGAAATTCTGGACTGTTGTTTTGAGCAGGCACAACCCAGTGGTGGAGCAGCTTTCTTCGTGTTGAATGTTTCTCAGTTTATCATATGTAAAAGATAGTGAATGTGAAATATCTTTTTTGCCTATTTAAGTTAGTTAATGCAACCCAGAATCAATGCATATGTATAAGTTGAGAAAAAAGAACTAACAGTAGTTTATATTAGTTAAATATATATGTTATAACAATATGCACCTTTTATCCCCCTTTACATTACAGTGGTGCAATAGTGCCACTATAGTTAAGGTTGAGCAGGGGTTCCTATGTTAAACCTCAGATTTTGCACTTTAATAACTTCATTACTGTTCAAGAGATTTGCACAAAATTTTGCATGCGCAGTATCAAGGGTAGATCTCTTGGGGAGCCAAATTTTCATTCTGGACAAATGTGCAAATTCCGAGATGCAGTTAGCAAAAAATCTAAAAAAAAAATGCTGTTTTCTTTTTGTCATCACCTTGCATCCAGATGGTTTGTTGCTTTGGTCAGAAAATTTTCAGAGTAGAAAGGGCGTGGCCCTCAGATGTGCCTGTCACTGGTTTGATGAAAATATATTAATCCATTCCAAAGTTATTAAATATTAAAATTTCAGTTCTGAGCATGCTCAGTATAGTCTTTTGGATAAAAAAAGAATTTAGTCCAAACAAAAAGGATCTTTTTTTTTTTGTATGAGGGCAATCCTTTTTTAGGAGGAAAAAATCCTTTTTCATATGGCTGGCATCTTGTTTCAGTTTTTTTTTTAAATAAAACACATTTTCAAAACCCACAAAAATTACATTCTGTAGAGACACAAACACATGTATCTTCATCATCAGGACCCTGTTAGGTGGATTCTGCACTTAACTGTTGAAAAAAAAATACATCAAATGTGTTTTTTTTAACATTTTTAAAAACCTTTTTCATGACTCACTTCCATTTTTTTCATATGGCCACATGAAAAAAGAATTCAGCCATATGAAAAAAGAACCATTAATACAAAAAAAAAATCTGGAAAACACTAAGTCCAAATTCTCTTTTCATATTAGGGCATCCTTTTTCATATGAATGAAAAAAACTCATGAAAAAAGGATCCCTTCATACAAAAAAGAATCGGAAAAAATCCCAAATCTCAATTCTTCTTTCATATGAAGGGATCCTTTTTCATGAGCTTTTTTCAATCGTGTGAAAAAGGATCCCCACATACAAAAAGTGAATTTGAAATTAGTTTTTTTCACATTCTTTTTTTATATGAAAGGATCCTTTTTCATATGCTTGTTTTCATTCATATGAAAAAGGATTCCCTTATATGAAAAAAGAATGTGGTATTGGTTTTCTTCCTGATTCTTTTTTCCCATGAAGGCATTCTTTTTCATATGGGTTTTTCGTTTCATCCAAAAAAGGATTCTTTCTTATGAAAAAAGATTTTGGACTTATTTTTCTCCCATATTTAAACTTCAACAAGCCATAACTTCCTCAGCATTTGGACTTCAGAGACAATCTATATATCAAAACAATGTTCTTAACGGGTACTACAAGAATAACACATAATCCTCCTCCCCCCAAAAAATTTAGATCCCACAGTTAAAAAAAAATGAAATTAAAAAATGAAAAATCCCAGAGGATAACATTTGAACTTTAACAAGCCATACGTCCTTCAATATTTGGACTTCAGGGACAATCTATATACCAAAACAAAGGTCGCAATCAGTACTACTGCAATAACATATATCCCCACTCACCAAATGTTTAGTGGCAATATAAAAAAAAAGAATAAAGCATGCAAATTCCCATACCACAACATTGCAACTTCAACAAGTCATAACTTCTTCAGTCTTTGGGCTTAAAGGACAATCTATATACCAAAGCAAAGGTCTTAATGAGTACTATAACACATATTCCCCACCACACATTTAGGGACAATTTAAAACATAAGCATACAAAATGCAAATTCCCAATAGGATAACACTGGAAGTTTAAAGAGGGACTCTGGCTAAAGGTGCTACATTGCAAATTTAGAATAAGCATATCCCCAATAAATCCCATGCCAAAAATTAGGTTTCTGTGTTACTTCATTTTAAAGTTATGAGCTATTTTGTAACCCTGATTTTACTACCTGTTGAAAAAAAAACAGTTTCAGTGAAGAGCTGCTGATGATGTCATCTCCTGAACTCACAGTGTAGTCCTCACTGTCAGTAAGCTTATACAGTGGTGCCTTTTTCTCCAAAGTTTAAAGTGATTTATGGAAAGCTGCCATAGCAAATGGGCATAGCAACCTGTAGGAGTTGAGAATCAGTCTCCTACCATTCATACTGCCAAAAAAAACTGTTTTCCATGAAAAACTCCTTTTACTTCTGTGCTCCATTTCATGTGCATAGCCTGCCTCATTTTTTCTCAATGCTGCAATCCTCAACATTTACATCTTACAAAGGAAACACAGTTTTTAAAGTGATTTAGCAAACTTCGCCATAGCAAATGGGAGTAGTAAACTGTACTAACCTGTACGAGTTGTAATTTGATCTCCTACTATTCCAACTGCAAAAAAGTGTTTTTTTCCATGAAATATATGCTTTTATTTCTGTGCTCTGATTCATTTGCATGGCCCACCCCTTTTTTTATCAGTGCTGTAACCCTCAAGTGTGATGTCATTCAAGGGAAACAAAGTTTATAAGGACTGTTTTGAAACAGAGACCTCTGTTGGTCAAGTCTTGGTATTGCAGACATTTACACCACTGACATATGAGACTTAGGGCAGGATTCACAAAGAAAGCCAAAAATCCCGCAGCTGCAGGAAAAAGGCCTGCAGCACTGCGTAAACACAGTTGCGTGATATTCATAAAGAAATTTTGAGCAGGTGCGGAACCTCCTAAAATCCATGCAGCTGTGGAAATTCAGCAGCTGCAGAAATTGTGCACATGCTGAAAATCCACAACTGTGGATCTGCAGCAGCAGAAATAGCTTAGGACACACAGCAACAGTGAACTTCATTAGCTGGAACAGCAGACTTTAACAGGGCTGCCATAGAATGAAGCTGAAAGCACCCACAAAGAGATCAGCAACCAGTCCCTCAACTGGGACTACTGCAGCACCACAGGTACCCGCAATACCATGGCACCACAGTGGCCAACTGTCACTGCTGGTCCTCCCTCCCTATGGTGTTCCTGTTGCCTACAGGGCTAGCACTCACTGCAGGCTGGCCAGGCTCTAGTGCCTGTGGGGCTCTGTCATAGTCTGCACTGTGTTTAGTGGTTGTTGCCTGTTGCCATATTATGGCAATGTGTGCTTTTGTTGCTGTTACAGCAGCCACTGTTATACTAACTGGGATGCTATTACCTGTGCTTCACCTCCACCTTAATTGATTCCAATTGCTGGGGCACTACTGCAGTTTGCTGAGGGAGAGTTACACCTCATTCCACTGTATGTAACATTTTTTCCTCAACTGTGGAAAAAAACTGGTTGTGAATAGCCTTTCAGGGGCTGTGTCTTACTTATCTCGCACCTTTTATTCCTCAGGGACTTCTGCAGCTGCACTTTTTTCCACAGTCCTTAGTGTTGTTTTCTGCAGCTGTGGAGAGTTTTTTGAATAGCACTCAGTGCAAATTCCCCTTTGTTTCCATAGCTACGGCAGTTTTGGGGACTTAGGGAAGGTTTTGCACCTTCAGAAAGCTTTGTGAATCCAGCCCTATATCTCTTAGTAAAGAACTCTTGTCAGCTAGATACTATATGCACAATGCCTTGTTTGGAAAATAAACATATAGGTTCATAGGTTCATAGAAGTGTACGAGCAATGAAGGCATATGTAAGGATGCCCATTGTATGCTCGCCACCCATATGCCCTATGGTTGGAAATCAAATTTTTTGTTTCCCATATGTTTATCCAATCTTTGCTTAAAGGTATTTAAATTATCACTATTAACAACACTTACAGGTAAATTATTCCACAAACCCACGACTCTCTGTGTGAAAAATAGACTCCTTCTAGTGGATATACATATATGAGAGCTTTTAATGTTGAAGCCACTACAGAGATATGACACTGCACCTCACAGTAAATGAATTGGAAAACAACTTCTTATTGTACCCACAATGCCTTGTTATAGACATTTACATATTAGGTGCAGTCACCACTACCAAAATAAGGGACTGCACCTCTACATAACTAACATTTAAATCATCTTTATAATTTACCCAGAATTTCTTAGTGCTGCATGTAAAACATTGACAGCTCCCTTGCATGACATCATTTTGGGGGAGTGGCCACACAAAGAACACTGGAGGGCAGGCAGAAACAAAGTGCTGATAAAACATCAAGAAAACACTATGACTGATTTTTTTACAAAACAAATTGCAGCTTCAACATCTGAAACATGACTGGCAATGACATACTGTGTGAAAAATGCATTTGGGGAACTTCCATGAATCACTTTAAACTTTGGAGAAACAGGTCCTTTAAGCTTGCTGATGGGGAGGACTAGACCGTGAAATCAGGAGATGACAGCAGCAGCTCTACACTGTCACTAGCTTTTTTGAACAGGCAGTAAATTTAGGGTTGTAAAATGACTTTTAACTTTTAAACAATGTAACTTAGAGAACTCATTTTTGGCATGAGGCTGATTGGGTCTATGCTGATCCAAATTCTGAATTTACTGGTGCCAGACATTTTGCCCATAGTCCCCCTTTAAGAACCCATACAATGAAGGAAAGAAATGGCTGTTTTGACTGCATTTCTACAGGAACATAGATGTATGCATCTATAGAGGGATGAAAGTGCAAGGCCCAGAGGGTCCTGTGCTTCCACAGGCAAATGAGGGTATGATTACACTATCAGAAAAGGTAGACAAATTACTTGCAAAAACTTTGTTAATGCACTAGTTAGGGTTAAACCAGCAAAAGGAGGGGAAATGTAGAATTAGGGTTTCCAACCCTAAAATCCCACCTCCACCCTCCTTGTAGCAATAGGAAACACACTATGGTTTCACTTCAACTGCATCTTCACAAATCAGGTGTGGGGTGTGCCTTGGGGTTGTCAACCCTAATGCTCACCCATTCTCATATACACTACACATCTCAGCTTCTTTAATGATGGAATGGGGAGCACATTAGGGTTGACAACTCCAAGGCACACCCCACGCCTGATTTGCAAAGATGCAGAAGAAGTGAAACCGTAATGTTTTTTCTTGTTGATGCCTGGAGGGTGGGGTGTTAGGGTTGGAAACCCTACACCACATTTCCCTACTTTTATTGGTGTAACCCTAACTAGCGCATTAACAAAGTTTCTTTGCAGTGAATAAGTTATACTACTAGTAATCCACCCATAGTATGATATAGGTAAATCTAGTATTATTTAACCCACTGTTTACTTAAAATATTCAATGCCTTGATGTTGGAATGCTGCACCCTTAGAGCTGAACAAACCTAATATTTCTGTTGTTCTCAAACTATATTAAACAGCAGGGCATGTAGGGTGTCACACTTTGGCATAGCTTCTCCTACCAACTCATGCTGATGCCCACAGCATGACACCTTTAAGCTACAACCATTCAGCTAAAGGACTACAGTAGAGGACCACTAGGAGGTAACCAAAATATGTGGGAACTCCCCTCCTGATTGGAGGAGACAACAGGGGCACTTAGTAGGCACCACAAAAATCTGAATGTACACACTGGCCACATCCACACACTATCATGAGTCTGATTGGTTCCAAAGACCCCAGCAAGGTATAGCATTCTCAGCTACTGGTGAACAATTGATTGCCTAGAGTTGAGCTTTCAAAACATGCTCCTGCTGGTCAAAGTACCCCCTCCCCCCACTTCAGGAACTCTCCTTCCAACTGAAGGAAACAAGAGTGGCACTTAGCAGGCAGCAAGAAGTTCTGAGTGGTCACAGAGGCCATATCCAAACACAGCTCTGAGCCCAACTGGCTCTAAAGACCCCTTACAAGGCACAGCATCTTCAGCAGCTGGCAAGTAGTTAATTGTCTCAAGCAGAGCTTTCAAAACACAGTCTGCTTGGTTGAAGTCCTGCCCTCTTCAGGAACTCCCATTCTGGTTTGAGAAGTAAAGAGTGGCACTTATGAGGCAGCAACGAGGTCTGAGTGACCACAGAGACTGAGTCCACACACAATCCTGAGCCTGAATGGCTCCAAACTCTCTTGGCAAGGCACAGCATTCTTAGCAGCTGGCTTATGACACTATGCAGACAAATGGGACCTCCTCATGTATTAGTTTCATGTGCACTACTACTAAGCCTACTAGAATTCTGTGATTCAGCAATGGAAATATCCTCAGAACTTGCATCATGCTACAGAATATATGTAGTGCTTCAGAATTTATTACATTTTGTGATATTTCATTAAAATGTAGTTCTTCTATAATGCTTAGCTTCCTTCCACTCCTTCTATGTCCTGAAGCTCCTCCTCCTCCGTGGTCAACATGTGATGTCATTGATGGCATCACATCATATTGAACACATTGTAGGACTAGTTTCTGCCGCAGAGATGAATAATTCATGCTGCAGGGATGAACAGATACTGCCACAGAAGGCCAGGAGACCCTCAACAGAAATTAGGACTCAATTGCCCCTGGAAACTTGCCACCCTGATTACTGCACACTGGGCAGATTTCGTGAGATATGCAATCCAGTCTTGTCCATCTTCTACTTGCCTTCTTAGAATCAACACTAGTGGCACTGGTGGTACTGTTGGTGTTCATCAGCGTGCCACATCAAGCACACAAAGCATACATGGCATGCATAACTCTGCAAAAATACTGAGCCACCTGAACAAAGTCACTGGTAACTGGTTGATACCACATTGCTTTGGAGTAGAGAAGGGTATAGCCAGGTTAGTGGGTGGGGAACTGGTTACATGGAAGTCAACAGAAGATAGCAGTAAATTGGGCCAAATCAGGAGATGGGGGTCATGAGGAGGGTGTCACACAGATCAGTCCTGGGACACATCCTAGTAAATATGTTCATTAGTGACATAGGGGAGTGTATCCAGGGCAAGTTGTGTCTCTTTGCTGATGATTGGCAGGGTAGACAGTAAAAAAGGGGTGGGGGAGCTTCAGAATGATCTTGAGAAACTGGAAAAGTGGCCAGTGATCTGGTAGTTGAGACTCAACACGAAGAAGTGCAAAGTAATACACTTAGGGAAAAGGAACTCACAGATGGAATACTGGAAGTGAGGGGTTAGGCCGGATACTACTACTACAAAGGAGAGGGATCTAAAGGTCATCACCAGTGACTCCTGCTATCAAACCAGCCAGTGCAACAAGCCATATAGTAAGGAAGAGGGGATGCTGGGGTGTATCAGGAGGGGTTTTGATAGCAGGATAATCAGCCCATACAGTATACAGAATCCTGGTGATGTCAACCAGAATAGTGTATCCAGTTCTGGAACCCTCATCTGAGAAATGACATAGACAGGCTGGAGTCAGTACAGAGAATGGTCACCAAAATTATGCAGGGCCAGCAAGGCAGGTCCTATAGGCTATGAGGAATGGCTGGCGGCTCTGAACAAGTACTTATTGGCAGCCAGATGCAATAGGGAGGCATAATAGAATTCCACAAATTCACACTTTGCAAGTGTTTGTTGGTGGGGGGCAGAGGGAGATAACCCACAGGACACTAGGTCAGGGTGTAATGTAGTATAATATGGGCAGACTTGATGGACTAGTGGTTTCTTTCTGCTGACAGATTCTACATTGTGAAATCTGTAATTGATGGCAATTACTATCTTGTGCCATGCTTTGCACACTTCTGTTACCTTATATTAAGGGTTTTCTTAAAAGCATTGCAGTCACTAGCATGCGGACCATCAAACACATCACAGTTGATCATAACAGGTGGAATATAAATACGTACATTTTTACAGAGGTCACCTTTCTGTACTCTAATCAAGAGAGAACATATTGGTTGAGTGGGTGAGTGGTGTATCAATGGTGTAAATATGAGGAAAACACATGGGTTAATGAGATGACTGGTCATGATCCTCTTAAAGGTGCTGATGGTCCTGGCTTCTTTGGTACTGACTGGAAGAATATTCCAGGTAGCGGGGGCTGTTACTGCAAAGAATTTGGTTCCACTGGGGCAAGCATTAGTACAGCATTATAAGAATAATATGCATTTCAACTGACATTTTGTTGAGGCTGACAAGAACTGTTATTGCCTGACTATTTATGTGATCACACACTGTAAGTTGCTTAGGACTGCTTTTCTTCTCTATTTCTTGCAGGTCTGACAGACACGTCCTCCACTCCCTGTCTTCAGATTCTGTGTCCTGTCTTGGGGTCTGATGCTGTTGTACATACAGCATTTTTTCTCCTTTGAATTTTATTTTCAGGGTTAACAAAGCTAATTGTTATACTGTAGTATACTAACTTTAACGTGCACATCTTTTTTTGTGTAAATTTGTTTTATTGCATAATAAAAAAATGCTTACAACATACAATGGAGTTGTAGCAATTCCATACATACATTGAGACAAAAAGCAGTTGATGATGTAAGATAATGCTTGCCTACATAATAGAAGGGGATCCTGTACAATGAAATGCATGTTAATTAAAGCCAGTTTAAGGCTGCTACACTTGCTTTATATGTACTGTATATTGCAATATGCTAAATGGAGGCAGCTCTTATAAGTTTTAAATTGCAATCAGGATCATACAGATGGAGTTCTGCTTAGGTGCTCTACCAAGTGACTGAGAAAAGCATTAATTTGGTGTAATAAGAATCATGCATTCTGTGACTGAAGTTATGCTGAAGCAAACACAAAATGTTATTGCCTGAAGTGTTGATGTGTAAACTCTGTGGTAAATTTCTAATGATTGTTGTTCTTCTTTGCCTGCCTTGTAGACCCAGCAGACATCTCCTTTTGTCACACTATTGTCACCATTGGCCCATCTTGCCTTGTGATTTGTTGCTGGTACATCAACTTCCCCTTAAAAAAATATACTGCCATCCAAAACATGTCCTTTCTTTTTTCTTCAGGATGGTTGAGATATTTAACCAAGGTCACATCTGCCTGTTCTGGAAGTTGCTCAGATGGAAGCTAAAGACCACACAGTACTTTTTTTTTTTAAAAAAAAGATCAGCGGAATTCATTCAGTGTTCTGTTAAAATCTCCAATCATTTTTTCCCCTACTGGCTTCTTTTCCTCTTGCCTGTCCAGAAGCCCCATCAAAGCCATGCATGCTATTTGAAATGTAAGCAATATGTATGCCTGTGTGATGTGTCATGCTGTACCCAGATACAGAAATAAATGTTTCTCACAGTACTATCTCTGTTTTCTTCTTCCTCTTTTTGTGCCATCTGATGTTGTGGTCTAGGACCCCATTAACCCTTAGGCTGAAGAGAGAATCTCAGATTTAGAAGTGGGTAGCCAGCTGGGAAAAAGTGACCACCAAAAAGTGTGGTTCATGATAAACACAGCCATACAATCAAGCCATACAAAAGCAAGAGTATTGGACTTTAGGAGGGCTGACTTTGGTAAAATGAGAGAGTGCCTCAGAAAAGCACTAGCAAACAGGCAAGAAGAAGGGGTGGAGGAACAATGGGGAGTAATCAAAACAGCCATCACAAAGATAACAAGCCTTTGTGTAAAGCAAATCAACAAAACACAATGAAGGAAAAGACTGCTATGGTTCTTAAAAGAGGTGGCAGGGAAAGTTAAGGAGAAAATGATAGCATTCAGGAAATATAAGGAAACACAGAAGAAGCAGGACAGATAACTTTATCAGTTAAAGCAGAAGGAGGCTGGGAAGGCAGTCAGAATAGCAAAGGCCCAAACTGAGGAAAGGATAGCCAACTCTGTTAAGAAGGGGGATAAGACCTTTTATAGGTAAATTAGGGAGCAAAGAAAGACCAAAGGAGGGATACTGAGGCTTAATAAAGGGGAGGGAATGTGGGTAGAGGGTGACAGTGAAAAGCAGGGATACTGAACAAATATTTCTGTTCAGTATTCACAAAGGGAAGAGGAGGGGAGGTACCTAAACCAAACAAGAGAAACACTTGAAGACGGGGGTCTACCAGTCCATTTAACAGAAGAAAGGGTTCTGAAAGAACTAATAAAATTGAAGGTGGACAAAGCAGTGGGGCCTGTTGGGATTCACCCAAGAATTCTAAAAGAACTAAGGGTAGAACTAGTGACACCGCCGACTACTCTCTTTAACAAATCATGGGAGGATGGGGTGGTACCCGAGGACTGGAGGAGGGCGGATGTGATTCCTCTTCACAAAAGTGGGAGCAGGACAGAGGCAGGAAACTACAGACCAGTTAGTTTGACCTCAGTGGTAGGGAAAATGATGGAATCACTTCTGAAGGAAAGAATTGTTGAGTATCTAGAGGCCAGTGGGGCACCGGACCCAAGGCAGCATGGATTCACGATGGGAAGGTCATGTCAGATGAATCTAACAGATTTCTTTGACTGGATGACCAAAGTAGTAGACCAGAGAGGGGCTGTGGACATGGCCTACCTAGATTTTAGCAAGGCATTTGATACAGTCCCACACAAAAGATTAATACACAAGTTAGCCAGCTTTGGAGTGAGTCCCAAGGTGGTAGCCTGGATAAAAAATTGGCTAGACAACAGGACGCAAAGGGTAGTAGTAAATGGAGTCCACAGTGAAGAAAGGAGGGTTACTAGTGGGGTACCGCAGGGTTCAGTACTGGGACCGGTCCTTTTTAATGTCTTTATAAGTGACATTGCAGAGGAACTGGAAGGAAAAGTATGTCTTTTTGCAGACGACACAAAGATCTGCAACAGGGTTGATACACAAAATGGAGTGGAAAGGATGAGAAGGGACTTGGTAAGGTTGGAGGAATGGTCAAATGTATGGCAGCACATATTCAATGCAAAGAAGTGCAAGGTAATGCACCTGGGAAACAAAAACCCAGGGGAAGAGTACACAATGGGGGGGTGAGATACTGACAACAGTAAAAATGGAAAGAGACCTGGGTGTAATTATAGCAGATGACCTTAAGGTGGGCAAGCAATGTGAGAAGGCAGTAAGGAAGGCTGGGGGGATACTGGGATGCATAGGGAGAGGCATCAATAGTAGAAAACAGGAAGTTGTTATCCCTCTGTACAGACAGTTGGTGAGACCCCATCTGGAGTACTGTGTGCAGTTCTGGAGACCTCATCTCCACAAAGACATAGACAGAGTGGAGGCTGTCCAGAGGAGGGCAACCAAAATTGTGCAGGGTCTGTACCAGAAAACATACGAAGAAAGACTAAAGAAGCTTAATATGCATACCCTTGAGGAAAGGAGGGAGAGAGGGGACATGATAGAAACTTTTAAGTACCTCAAGGGAATCAACAAAGTCCAAGAGGGTGGCATCTTTCAGAAAAAGAGATGTGCAAGAACAAGGGGGCACAATTTGAAGATAGAGGGGGATGGGTCAGAGGTAATGTGAGGAAGTATTTTTTCACAGAGAGGGTTGTGGATGCATGGAACAGCCTCCCTGAGGAGTTCGTGGAGTCAAGAACAGTGGGGGAATTCAAGAATGCATGGGACAGACATAAGGCAGTCCTAATGGGGGCTAGGAGGAAGTAAGCTGTTGGTTAACTAGGATCTGCAGCTTATCTGTTAGGTAGGAAAATGGGCAGACTAGGTGGGCCAGGTGGTCCTTATCTACCATCAGATTCTATGTTTCTGTGTTTCTATGGCTGCCAACAGAATTAGAATGTATAGGAAGTTTGGACTAATGTATCAGTCTGTATCCCTGCAAGGGTTAAATTCCGGTATGCTATATGAAAAGAAAGTAATGCATATACCAGGTGGGATGTGTCCTGCTGGATCCAGATACAGAAAGCAATGTTTGCCACAGTATTTTCTAATTTCTATTCTCCCTCTGCCATTTCATTTTATGTTGCCTGTTCAGGACCACTGTTAATGTTCAGTATGTTATATGAAAAGAAAGCAATGCTTATACCTATGAGTTGATTGTTTCCTGCATCAACCTTTTCTGTTTTTTCTACCTCCACCAAGGACCTGCTCAATCTTCTAGACCTCACACAATCATTCACAAGCACAAAAGAACAATTGTATCTAACTGTAAAAGAATTTCTGAAGAATGGGTGTTCCAGTTGTTGAAATATAAATGTTTCTGTGCCACTAGTACTAATAATCCACCCTGAGACTTATGTCTACCATCAGCAGCACTTCACAAACACAAGAAAACAATTACAACTTAATTTCAAAGGCTTACTATATAACTCACAATATCAAAAAGCAAAACAAAAAAAAATGCAACAGGTAATATACACAATTATTTAAAAAGAGTCCAATTATCAGTGGACAGTCTGTCTTATTGAGCCTTTAGCAAGTCCAACAAAATGCTAGGATGCATAGGGAGGGGATTCAACAGCAGGAGGAGGGAGGTGTTACTGCCACTCTACAGGTCCCTGGTAAGGCCCCATCTGGAGTACTGTGTCCTGTTTTGGAGTTCACATCTGAAAAAAGGATAAAATCAGGTTAGAGGCTGTCCAGAGAAAAGTGACCAAAATGATTCAGGGCCTTCAACAGCACTCACATGAGGAGCATCTAGAAACATTAAATATGTTCTCACTGGAGACAAGCAGGGAGGTGGGACAAGATGGAAACATACAAGTTCCTGAGCGAAATGAATAAGGCGCTATCCTCTGACTTGTTCAACAGAGTCTCTAACTCAAATACTAGAGGGCACGAGTAGAGGTTGTGGGGGTAAGCTTCAAGAGAGAGTTTAGGAAACACTATTTTACAGAAAGAGTAATAGAACCATGCAATAAACTACTGTACCAACTGAGGTAGTGGAAGCAAAGTCCATGACATCATTTAAACTGGGTGAGGCAGGGCTAATGTGAGATCAATAGCAACAGGAGAAGTAAGAGGCATTAGGCAGAAGAGTGGTTAGATCCTGGGGTCTAAGTAGGTTCCAGGAACATATGGACAGACTAGATGGACTGTTGGTCTCCTTCTGCCATCTCTTTTTCTATGTTTCTATGTCTGCTATCTGTAAGGCAATAAACTATGGCTGTAGAGGGGGAAAGGGAGATGTTGCTTGTGGCAGCAGTCTGTGTTGCCACCATTGCCACAAGTTGTGACAGCTGCCCAGATATTTTACTGATCTTCCTCCCAAGCTTCTTGGCCAGCCTGAAGTGCTCTTAGTTAGTGACTGTGCAGTGTCTGCTTTTTATTAGCACTTTGTGTTCCCAGCTGCCAATCTGCCCCATCCAGACCAGTCCCCACATCCTCATAATACCAAATATCTCTGGGTCTTACCTTACTCTGGTTCAGTGCCTGACTTTTTAACACAGTCTTTAACAGGTTGGCCTGTACTGCTGTGGCATGGGTGGGTAGTGGCACTGAGAGCCATGCTTTCACATTCTTTTGGGCCACCATAATGTCCTCATCACTCTGGACCATCCTTTTTAGGCAGGCAATCTGGTTCACTGACCATTTGCTCATGGGCCGCATGGGAGCCGTTAGCTGTTGCTCAGGTTTAGCAGGGTCAGTAAAAAAAAAACAACAGAAAATAATATTAAAATTGCTATGTTGACAAAGGTCACAAACTCCTGTTCTGGTTGTGCTCTTTGTGTGACATCAGACATCTACTCACTATTCGGGAAGTGAATCAGCTAATTTAGGACAATAGGCAGGTCAATATCTAGCCAAGCCTGTCAAAACATATATTGGCCCTATTTTTGAAGGATTCTAGCAGTCAAATGTTATTCACTATTTAATGTCTTCATATGCACTATTCAAATATATCCTTCTATGAAAATAAATCAAATTTATACTATGTGACTGTATAAACATGGGTTGACCTACAGCCAAAAATAAATGTATTCATTTAATTTATTTAATGATTCAGAAACAACCTTTGAGCAGGAGCTCTTTTACAGAGGTTCAACGTCATAAACACAAAACCAGTAATACATACAAGAAACACAAATTCCAATAAGTACATACATTGACTCAAACAAAATATTACAGAATAAAATTACTTCAAACTGCTCTAACTGGCAGACAACAAAAAATTTAGAGCAAGATTATAGAAGCTAAGTATCAGTTTAGCAAGCTTGGCAAGGGAGAAACCAGTAGGAATTGGGGAGAAGTCTCACTAGGAGGAAGGCCTTGTCATTATAAGAAGGAAGATGGGGGTGGAAGACAAGGGAAAAGAGAGAGAGATTAAGGAAGGCAGGGGATCCAGAACTGGAGGGCACGGAACTGATGAAATCAACTACCAAGAAGTAGGTGTAAAGGCTGGTCAAGGAGGGAACTGGGTGAGGGGGTAAGGGAGCGATGGAAGTAGTGTATATCCTTGGGGAGGGGAAAGAAAGAGTGCCTGAGTAGGGTGTCTTGGTGAACAGTAAGGTCAAAGATATAGGGAGGAATACAAGTGAGGAAACAATGTAGTTAGAATACAAGGGAGGGTCAATGAGTAGGAAAGGGAGAGACAGGGTGGGATGATTAGAATCTGGGTGGTCAGGGGTTGAGAGAGGGGAGCGAGTAATGGAGTAATGCAGGTTCACTCAGTGGGTGTTTTGAGGAGCAGTAGGGGGAGGCATTAGGTGCCCAATAGACAAACACACATACTCCTGTTGGTGAGGTACTGTTTCAGATCAGACATAAAGGCCCAGAGACTTCCCATATTGAGCAATACCACTGTAACCTCATTGAACCAAAGGGGGGCCCTGTAGGAGAATGCTCATTGTCCAAGTGCTGTTCTTCGAAAAGGAACAGAGAGCGGGCTCTGTGCTCTTCCTCTGGTGTCATAATTAGTACAGATGGTTGAGAATATACCTGTAATGCAGGGGAGAGTTTTGCCAAGAAGGGCTGTCTTTGCAAAGAGACAGGTTTGGAAATCCAAACCTAGGTTTCATAACAAACAACTGATTTTGCATTTGTTGATACTACTGTGCCTGGCTGGCAGCCTGTGACTGAAGGACACAACTTGAGCTTCATTTCTGTTGCCACCATCATCCAAATATCTCATAAGATCTTGCTTCAGTCATTCATCCCTATAGAAGACCTAACACAAGAAACCTGTGTGACTGCTTTTGAGTGGGTGATGAAAAAGACTCAAGTGTGGTGAAGAGTGGATCATCAAGGGCTAACTGTGGGCTGTGGAAAAATGCATACAACATGTAAGTTTTTTTTTATTTTTATCTTTGGTAACCAGGTAAGGCCCAGTAGAAACAAATGCCTGTTTTCAGGGGTGGCCTGGGAGCATTTGGGAGGTTAAGCAACTTGTTCAGAGTCACACAGTATGCAAGTGGAGGTTGTGAGAATCAAACCCAGGTCTGTTGGATGTATCAAGCTCATTCATAGCTCGTTACTCTAACCTCTAGGCTATACTGCCAGCCCTGCATGCTAAGTTGCAATGCCGATGCTCTCAGTAGGAACAACAGACTGGTTCACTGCATCTCATATTAGCATATAAACACTTGGAAAAATGCAGCAAAAGCATTACCTCACTTATATATTTAAATTTACCCTTAGCTTGTCAAACAATAAATAGCACTGGGTCCTGAACACTTTGTCACTGTGCCCTCACTGCTGCTTGCAGAAGCAGATAGCTGAATGCTCCTTGCCTCCTCTTCAACCTTCTTTGGTTTTTCAAATGCTGCTAATACAGCAAATAAAATATTCAGAAGTTGGAACAACAAAATAATGCAATGCTCTATCACAGAGAAAGCAAGGTATACTTACACAGAACATTGCAGTGAATCATCACCTCCTTAAAGGTGCACTGATGCTGAGGATGAGGCAATTGCAGTACTGCAGCCTGGGTACCCACCAGGAATCCCTAGGCCCTGTGCCTTCCATCCCTGGAAATGAGGTTGTGGCACAACTACCAATACTCTGTTGTATCTTACTGCACTTATAAAATGGATAATTAGGTAATATAATAAATTAAATACAATTATACGGTTAATAATAATAAGAAATAAAAAATATGTGTTTAATATAAAACAGTTCCTCTGCTTTGGCAGTCACTAGTGGGAGACTGCCGGTATAATGTTTATGTCCCGTTTGTTTGCAGGAAACAGTTACTGCTGTTTAATACCAGCACATTCTAAAGGGTTGTGTTAGCACATAGATTTAATTTGCTCTGTGCCAATTTGGGTAGCATATTTGTTTCTGTTGATGGTGGTCTCAATATGCATGGCTCAGGACCAATCGGGTTTCAGCATTTTCCCCGCCATTTTATTACAGTTACTCATGGTACATTGGCTGACATGGATTAGAAACATAGAATTTGATGGCAGATAAGGACCGCTTGGCCCACCCAGTCTGCCCATTTCCCTACCTAATGGATAAGCTGCAGATCCTAGTTAACCAGCAGCCTACTTCTTTCTACCCCAACCCCCTAGAATTGCCTTATGACTGTCCCATGCATGCTTGAATTCAACCACTGTTTTTGACTCCACAACCTCCTCTTTGTGTCATCTGCAAAGAGACATACTTTTCCTTCCAGTCCCTCTGCAATGTTGCTTATAAAGACATTGAAGAGGACCAGTCCTAATACTGATCCCAACGGTACCCCACTAGTAACCCCCCTTTCTTCAGCGTGGACTCCATTTACTTTTACCCTCTGTGTCCTATTCTCCAGCCAATTCTTCACCCAGGCTATCATCTTTGGACCCACTCCCAGGCTGGCTAACTTGTATATTAATCTTTTGTGTGGGACTGTGTCAAATGCCTTGCTAAAGTCTAGGTAGGCCATATCCACAGTCCTCCCTGATCTACTACTTTGGTCACCCAGTCAAAGAAATCTATTAGATTCGTCTGGCATGACCTTCCCGCTGTGAATCCATGTTGCCTTGAGTCCTGTGCCCCTCTGGCCTCTAGGTACTTGACAATTCTTTCCTTCAGAAGTGATTCCATCATTTTCCATATCACTGAGGTTAAACTAACAGGTCTGTAGTTTCCTGCTTCTGCCCTGCTCCCACTTTTGTGAAGGGGAATCACATCTGCCCTCCTCCAGACCTCAGGTACCACCCCATCCTCCCATGATTTGTTAAAGAGGGTAGTCAGTGGTGTCACTAGTTCTACCCTTAGTTCTTTTAGAATTCTGGGATGAATCCCGTCAGGCCCCATTGCTTTGTCCACCTTGAGTTTTAAGAGTTCTTTCAGAACCCTTTCTTCTGTAAATGAGCTGGTATCAACTTCTGTGTCCAGAGTGTTTCTTTTGTTTGTTTTAGGTACCCCCCCTCTTCATTTGTAAATACTGAGCAAAAATATTTGTTTAGTATCTCTGCCTTTTCCCAGTCACCCTCTGCCCACCCCCCTCCCCTTTATTAAGCCTCACTATCCCTCCCTTGGTCTTCCTTCGCTCCTGATGTACTTAAAAAAGGTTTTATCCCCGTTCTTAACTGAGTTGGCTATCTTTTCCTTGGTTCAGGCTTTTGCTGTTCTGACTGCCTTTCCAGCTTCCTTTTGCTTTAACTGATACAATTCGCTGTCCTGCTCCTTCTGTGATTCCTTGTACTTCCTGAATACTTTCTTTTTCTCTTGAACCTTCACTGCCACCTCCTTTGAGAACCATAGTGGTTTCTTACATCATTTTGTTTTGTTTGTTTGCTTCACACAAAGGCTTGTTACCTTTGTGATGGCAGTTTTATTATTCCCCATTGTTCTTCCACCCCTCCTTCCTGCCCATTTGCTAGTGCATTCCTTAGGCACTCAACCATTTTTGCAAAGTCAGCCCTCCTGAAGTCCAGTACTTTTGCCTTTGTATGGCTTGACTCTATTGCTGTGTTTATTGTGAACCATACTGTTCGGTGGTCACTAGTTCCCAGATGGCTACCCACTTCTACATCTGTGATCCTCCCTCCATCTCCATTTGAGAGGACCAAGTCTAAGATTTCTCCCTCTTGAATGGGTTCCAATACTAGTTGTCTAAGGCATTCCCCCTGTAGGGCATCTAGAATAACCCCACTCTTAGGAGTGGCTGCTGCGACTGCACTCTAGTTAACATCTGGCATATTCAGATCACCCATCAGCAATATCTCCCCTTTTTCTGCCATTCTAAGTATACTTTATATCATTTCCTTGTCCATTTGCTCTCCCTGAGAGGGGGGTCTGTATACAACCCTTGGGCAGATTGTGGTGTCATTGCCTGTCTCCAAATTGACCCTCAGTGCTTCTTCTCCTCCCTGTTTACCCTATTGTTCTGTTGTTTTGATTCCTTCCCTTATGTAGAGAGCTACTCCTCCTCCTCTTTTACCCTCCCTGTCCCTCCTGTAGATAGTGTATCCTGGTATGTTTACATCCTAGTCATGGTTCTGTGTGTACCATGTTTCTGTGACTGCCACAATATCCAGATGTTCCTCCTCCATCAAGGTCACTAATTCAGGAAGCTTGTTACCCAGACTACGGGCATTGGTACTCATTGCTCTCCATTTTTTGATGGCTTTACCTTCGGTAGCAGCATCCCCCCACTGATCTTTCTACCTTGGTCTTTTTCTCATTTAGTACCCTGTTTTGTAGGGGGAGGCTGGGATTTTCCTGCTGCTTATCAGTGCCTCCCCCCTTGACTAGTTTAAAAGCTTGCCAATGAAGCATTTAAACCGATTGCCTAAAAGACTTGTTCCCCTTCCTGGACAGATGTCTCTGCCCATAGTGACTTTGCTTTTGTTTTCCTGCAACAAGTTCAGCCACAAAGCCCAAAGTCTGCAGAGCATCTACTCCAGGCATCACACCAGATTAAGAAAGAGAAGAACCATCAGTAAGAAACGCCATGGCTCTAAAGGATGAACCCTGCTACTCCTGCACTATATGCAGCAAACACACTTGTACTGTATCAACGACAATGTGATATGGGACAGAAGTGAGATGGATGGATACTGACTCTCAAGCCCCACCCAGAAGAATGAAAGGGTTAGGAAGGAGTAGATGCCCTGCAGTCTTTGGGCTTTGTGGCTGAACTTGTTGCAGGAACACAAAAGCAACGTCACTATGGGTAGAGACATCACAGGAAGAATAAAAAGGATGAATCCTTTTAAGTAGAGCTGTGCAGAATGGGACAATCCTGAATTTGCAGAATTTTGAAGAAAGTTCACAAAATTCTGTGAAGTTTTGTGGAATTTTTAAAATTTAGTAATTTGGTTATAACTTAGGGGCCATTCCAGCTAGAGCTCTGACATTTGGAATATGTACTCTTTCTGTTAGTGGCCACTAAAATTTCAAACATCATGACATTTAGATGGATAGTTTCAAAATTATAGGTGCTCAAATGTTGTCATTTCATTGTTTGTATGAAATTTCACGAACATTTATATCTGCATATACCTTAACCATCTGTTGGTTCAGTGATCTTATATTTGGCATGCTTTCTTGATGATAGGTGTTCTAACAATGTGCCAGATTACATGACAATATGATGCATTGTCTCAAAATTGCCATTTAATTTTTTTCAGGAAATTTCATGAAAAAATGTAATCTGCATATAACGCAGGCACCTTTGGAGCTATACAATTGTGTAAATTAGTATGGATAACCTTCCTGTAGTGCTTACAGAACAATCTAAATATGGAGAGAATTAGATAAGAGATTTTTAAGTTACAGGGGTTCAAAACTTTGCTATGTAAATATTTGCAAAATTTTGTGAAAACTCAAAAATGTGCATGTTTGTAGCTTCTGTGCTCTTGCAGACATAGCTTTAATATTTGACATGCATATCCATAGCCAATGTATCCTGGTGTCTAACACAACTGGATAAATAAGTTAAGCAGTTTTAATTTTGCAGAAGAAAAAAATGATTAGTAACATTTTCTCACATATTTATGATAGCATATACTGTAGATGAAGCATCCAGAATTTTTCTGTGGAATTTAATAGTAACAATGCACATATCACTACTTCATTTGATAAGCTGGTCTGAGCTTATTGCAGTGCTGCTGTTCCTCACTGGGTGACTATTCCCCTCCCCCTTCTCTTTTGGCGTAGCCGGATTGACTCAGTAGAACTACTGATCCCATTGATAGCCTCTTTGTTCTCTACAGTGACAAACTCCCTTAAATCATGAGTCACCTACTCCTTTTCCTGTCAACCTACCCTGTTGGAATAGCCAGAATTCTTTCTTCCTGTTGCCCAAAACATTGTCTTCCCCCACTGCATCATTTTAAGTACCTCTAAGTCCTAGACTTGCATGTACACCAGGCTCCCCAGATCATAAATTTATTGGATATGATTCTTAAATATCTTGCATTCAGGCTGGAATTATTGACACTCTGTGCTTTATTGCTCCAGCCTGGCAGTTTATCACTGTTTTGCTACCCAGCTAAGATTTCTTGGTGAAACTGTGCATCTAATTCCAGAACCTGGTGACCCTCTGCACTACCCACCTCATATACCTCACCCTCTATCATTTAATTAGAATCCACCAGATAAGGCTGAGTGAAATTAGAAAATTCTAGTTTTATGGAATGTTTCATGAAATTCTACAATTTGCACAAAGACACATGGGATTTGACTTTACATACAGATGTTATTTTACAATTTCTCACAGCAAGCAATTAATATAATTGGCACATACATTTTCCTTGTAAGGTCTAAGAACCTGTCAAATTTAATGGTATTGCATTCTCTAGTTTTAAAGTTTCAGGGGTTTATACATTTGTAGTTTACATTCTTGCAAAATTAAATTTTTAACTGCTGTGAATGTTTGACTGCTTCTAATTAAATTCTATTTAAAGCTGAAAATATGACCATATGGTACAGTAGTTTAAATGTTTCAACTCTGGTTAAAATTGGATATGTAGTTTTAAAATTAGTGGGAGCTAACCAAAATGTAAATGTTGGCAACATGTTTGGCAGGCTATAACTCAATCCCATTTAAAGCTAGAAATATGAAACTATGTGCATATGCAAATGTAATAATAACCTGTGTACCTGTCAATTTTTATAACATTTAAATGAATACTATCAAAATTATACTAAAATTATAGAAATCCAAATTTTGGCAAAATATTTGGCTACCTATAACTCAGCTCCTAGTGAAGCTTGAGATTTAAAACATGGTGCATGTATGCATTCTAGGTGCTTCACCAAATTCTGATATTGTGGAGAAAATTGGATAAGAAATTTTAAAATTATCTCAAAATAACCGAACATTAATTTTTGAGTGTTTGGTCACTCATAACTCTGCCATCTATCAATCTACTACTCTGAAATTTGATACACTCTTGTAAGCCTTTGGCTTCTATATACATGCCAAATGTGGTGTTATGTGGATGTGCACATTTAAAATTATAGCAAAATAACTGAAATGTTAAATTTTTTGAAATTCCACTGAATTTTTGCAATTATTCCATGAACTTCCATGGAATCGGAACAGTCATTCTGCAGGCATTCTATGGGCAGAATTTTATATTTCACACAGCTCTACTTTTAAGCCTCTATCCTGACTGGTGTCATGCATGATCAACTGTGCACTTTTCCCAGTAGCAACCTCCTGGCTGCATTTACCATTACTACATGGAAAGCACATTCCATTTTTGTGTGCTAGGGTGATTCACTGTGACATAAACTGAGAGAATGCTGACACCAACCATCCGTGTTTGTGTCTGATCTATGAAGCAGGTGCGCCAACTGAAGCAGCGATGTCCTCAACAGGGACAGCATGACTGCGGCACCAGCAACAGTGCTACCACATTGCAGTGGAAACCCTGACAATGACAGCCACAACAGTGATCGGGGCTCAGCACCATGCAAGGAGCCCCCCCCAGAGCAGCACCCTTGCAGTATGCCCCTCACAGAATGGGGACCCCCCAGAGCAGCATCGCAGATACCGCCCAGACAGCATCACTGACACCCCCTCCAGAGCAGCAAGGATGCACACCTACCAGCCCCCAGAGCAGCAGCACTCCTGGCACCACCACCAACCCACTAGCAGGCAGGACCCCTCACCTCAGCCAACCAACATGCACCCAAAATACACAGAAACACAAGGGTAATGCCACAGATTTATTACATCCACACATGGGCATAGCCAACCCCACTGCTATGCCCACTACAACACCCCACCCCACCACCACAACAATGCCCAGTGTACACAGTCCACAGTCATCTTCAGGCATGCAACTCACAGGTGCTCACACTTGGAGGTGGATGTTGAGTGCAATGCCCATGAGATAATCAGCAGAAGGTTGCTGTGCCTGGATACAAATGTTTTAGGAAGGATCAACTGGGAAAAAGGGGTGGTGGTGTCCTCCTGTATGCTAGGGAGCACTTAGACACTGTTGAAATACCTGTGTCTGAATCTGGATATTGTACCGTCGAATCAATCTTCCCTTTCCTCACCATTGGCACCATAAAAAAACTCATAGTAGGTTGAGTATACATACCCACTAAGGTAGCAGTCTCTGGCCTCCCTGCCTTCATAACCACCCTTGCTAACCTCCCACGGCATGACCTCATAATTGGAGGTGACTTCAAAGTTGATTGGCTGCATTCTAACTCTTCCTAACTGACTGCCACCCTGGCAGACTCAAATCTGGTTCAAATGATTGGTGACCCTTCTTGTAGTAATACAAAGGTGGGTAACCATACTTTACTTGACTGGGTGATCACAAACTGTATCCCAAAGATAAAATCAGTGGAGGTCCTCTCAGACAGTATAAGCAACCACTCACTGACACTCAGCGTATGGCATAACAACTTCCATAACCCTCATAAGATCATCACTGTGCAGGACATGTCCAGGTTTGACGCCAACAACTTTGTGGATACCATCTGGAAAACTGATTGGGATCCAATTAATACCCTGCCAGATGTTAACTTGGCACTAGACTATTTTGTGGCAAAATTCACTAACATTGTTGACCAACATGCCCCTTTAAAGAGTTGTCAGGTAAAAGGTATTAAAGCACCATGGCCTGCCAAGGAATTAAGGCAGCTCATGTCCACTTGAGATCAGGCATGGAGGGCTTATAAGGATAGTGGGCTTCCCCCTCAGTGGTGCGCTGATGGAAGAGTGAAACCCTGTCAGCAAAATCCCCCACAGCAACGTTTTTGACAAGTGTTGAAAATGTTTCTGTGGGGGACCTGCCTGCACAATTATGCCCTTTCACCGACTTTCTCCCCCCCCTTTGAGTTAACTCCACTTGGAGTGAACAATTTATAGAAGGGGGCATGGGGGGGTAAGGGGACACAGCCCACGATAGAAACACAGACCAGTATCTGACAGGTGAAATTTCACCTGTCGACATTGGGACTGTTGCTATGCTGGACGTCAACAACATTGTTGTCAAGTCAGCATAGGTAAATTCCTACTAACTGGCAAACATATAGGCAACTAAGGAACATCTGCAAAAACTCAATCCAAAAAGCAAAATGATTCCACTTCAGGAAACTCCAGACTGAGCATCTAAGTAATCTGAAAGAATTCTGGTGACAGGTTAACTCCCTTTTAAAGGGTAACACCGCTGAGACCCCCAGTTCCTATGACACCTGGGGGTCTCTCTCACTGACCCCCCCATCACCTCTGGCTTCAATGAGTTCTTCACCAATCTAGATGGGCACACATCACTATTTTCTAGTTCATCCACTCCCCCTCAACATGAACCCCCGCCGTCAGTTGACTCTATGGACCACCATGCCTTTCACCTAAAGCTTACAAACCTCACTGAGGTTAGCCGTCTTCGTATAAATCTAAAGGCTGACAGCTCACCTGGCCATGAAACTCTAGATCCTAAATTCCTTAAGTTGTGAACTGATGCCCCAGCCTGCCCTGTTTGAGATTTATTTAATCGATCCTTCCTTACTTGAACCATCCCTGAAAAATGGAAAGTAGCGGTGGTTGTCCCTGTCCACAAGGGAGGTTCCAACTTGACAGTGGAAAATGTCCAGCCTATTTCAATACTTTGCCACCTAGCAAAAATACAAGAGTGGATAATCTATGACCACCTGCATGATTACCTTGACCTCCACCATCTGCTCTCAACCTCTCAGCATGAATTTAGGAAAAACCACAGTACACTCGAAGCTCTGATTAAAGTCACCTCTGACATAGTCCAAGAAATGGACCATGACATTGCCACTGGAGCAATTTCTGTAGACCTGACCAAGGCTTTTGACTTAATCAACTATGACTTTCTATTACAACTGCATGTCCTTGGCCTTGATGCCACTGCCTTGATCTGGACCCAAAGTTACCTTTATGGTACCCAAAATGTAAAATGGGTAGGCTCTTTATCTGACCTGAGGCCCATTACCCAAGGTGTTCCCCAGGGCTCCATATTGGGCCCATTACTTTTTTCTCTGTATATTAATGACCTCCCTGATAATTGTTGTGGGGCCTTTGTTCACCTATTTGTAGATGATGCTATCTTCTACTGTTCTTCTCCTGATATCGGGTGGCTCAATTCAGCGCTAGCCTCTGACTTCCACACCCTTGAGGACTGGTTCCTTTAGAAGCAGCTTGTCCTTAATACTAAAAAAACAAAGAGCATGTTATTCTCCAACTCATCTGCACCAACCCTCACCCAGCTGGCTATACTCTCACATACTGGGGATGTACTCGAATTGGACAGGTCCTTCAAGTACTTGGGAGTCACCTTAGATCCCTCACTTACCCTGGATGTGCATGGTACTGCCATCACCAAAACTATAAACCAAAAAATCAGTGTCCTCTACCGCATCTTTCCATTCCTTACATTGACCTCGTGCCGCAAGATTGCGGATGCCACACTCCTGCCCCACCTCATGTATGGTGCTCCATTACTACTCTCTGCTACTGCATCCATACTATCTCACCTACCACAGGCCTACCATAGAGTTGGCAGGTTTGTTCTCAGGGCCAATGCTCAGCACCATCACTGCAAAGTCCAATCTGCCCTGGGATGGCTACCCTATGTATTAAAATTATGCTATGCCACACTAAGCTTCATACATAAACTTGTCCATTGATTCACTCCTCCTTGCCTGGGTGATATTGTTCAACGACGTCTCCCATGACGTGCCCTCAGATCTACCTCCTTGCCCCTTATCTCAGTGCCAGACTGATGACTTTCCATGGCTTGGAGATCATTTGCATTTTCCGCTGTGTACTGCTGGAACTCTCTACCTCCTTCTATACCGGCCTGTACCTCCCTCTCCAAATTTTAAAGTTCGCTGTTATCTCACCTAACCTCCCCATCTTGCTCCTGCTTCTGCTGACTCCTAACCCCTCTTCACTCCTTGCGTGATTCTCCTAGCATAACTTTCCACTCTCTCTATCTCCTGATCTCCAAGAAAGAAAAAGAAATACTGTAAATGATGTCTGTATGTATGGTTTTGTTGGCTGTGCTTTACATTGCTTATTTTGCATAACTGAATGTAATTGATGTACTCTCTTACTGTATGACTACTCCTTGTCTAATTTCTTGTATCAATGAATGCACTATCAGTGTACTGTAATTCCCAGGTTGCCCCTGAAAAAGCGACTGTCTTGTCTCAGATGGCCTACCCAGTTACCAAAATTCAATAAAAAAAGAAATAAATCCTGAATGGTGCGCTGCTTATCCTGCTCCAAGAGCTCCTGGATCCTGTCACTGGTGTCCCTCTGGTACAGGAACCCATGAAGGAGAGCAAGTTATTCCGCCTGGCACTCTTCACATACTCAAGTGGCATGTCTTGCAGCATCTATCTGCTGCAGCCATGCAAGCACCCGCAACCCTCTGATCTGCTTTTTATGATGTGGTGCAGTGTGTGTCCACCCCAGGTCCCAATTGGAGGTTGACTGGAACACCTGTCAACCTGTCTGTGCTCGCCTGGGTGCACCTGTGTGGCCTCATCCCTATGCATCGCTGTTGCATCCGGTGTTGTGTGGGTGCACACCCTTCCTTATTCCCACACTAAACTTGACCTGCACTTCCAGTGACACTCAGCACTATGCGGCATAACCGATGGCACTGTTACCACTGTCGGAATGCTGGTCCTCACGCTGGTCGCCCTGTCAGTGCTTGTCACATGTTGCTGTGCAGTCTGTTGATTTCGGGGAGTCAATCTGTGGGTGTTGCTCTGCTAGTTTCGCCATCGGGCTGGCATACCGTTTGGGTCAGGCATTTGATAACCATTTGTTATGTTGTTGCCATGGAGCAAACTTCAGTACTCAGGACGAGGATGCACTACATCATCAGGAGCAAAGTTGGAATTACAATTTATGAGCTTTTGGAGCTGGAGGGCCCATGAGGACTCTATCTTTAAATTGAGCCCCCCCCTTTACATTATAAGTCAATAGCAGTAATGAGTGAGCTACCAGGGCTCACTTCAGAGATGGGGTGGGGCCAGGCTCAGGCAAACCCCACTTTAATTCCAACATTGATCAGGAGACAGCATCATCCCTACTCTTCCTAGATGGATTACATAAAAAACATAGTGGGGGAGGACTTATCTAATATAAACCTGCGAAGGGGGAAGCTACACAGGGATGGCTCAAGCCCACAGCTACAAAACAAGTGCAAGCATTTTGGGGGACTGTGAGGTACTATAGGAGGTTTGTTGATAATTTATCTCCATTGCAACTCCCATAACTGATCAAAGAAAAATGAGAATGACTGGAAAGGTGCACTGGACAGAACAATGTGAGAATACCTTCTGTCAGCTGAAGCAGAGGTTATGCCAGGTTCCAGAAGTATGTCAATATTAATGCCAAACACTACAAAAACTTAGGACCACACACAACTTTAAATGAGAAGCAGTGCTACTGTGTACTGCTATTTATTTAAACAAATGCAACAGCTGGTGCAAATGAGACAAGCCTACAGAGACTGTGACTGCTTCTTCCAGTGCATTGGACCAAAAAAGTCCTTCATTAGAGGGTCCTGAGCTACCCAATCCTGATTATGGTTTAAAATTCATAGTACACATTGTTGCATCAAGTTTTAGGATGGTGGCAGTACTGAGCAAGGTCAATTACAAAGGTAGAGAATGACTAATAGTTTTAGGCAGAAAAAGTCTGCCAAAGGAAGTATTATATGCCGTTCTTGAAAAAGCAGGCTGATGTTGACTGGCAGTATAGCCTAGTGGTTAGAGCAACTAGCTGTGAATGAGCTTGGTACATCCAGCAGATCTGGGTTTGATTTTCACAGCCTTCACTTGCATACTGTGTGACTTTGAGCAAGTCACTTAACCACCTAAGTGCTCCCAGGTCACCCCTGAAAACTGGCACTTGTGCCTAGTGAGCCTTACATGCTTACCAAAAGAATAAAAAAGCAAAAACGTGCTGTTTGGGATTTGCAGAAACTGCAGCCATACTTGTATGGCAGAGACATTACTGTGGTCAATGATCATAACCCATTGGCATAGCTACAGCATATGAGTAATGAGAACACCAAGATCTTACTTCAAGGAAGGCTCTTGCAGCAGGCCACACCGGTAGCACTAAGCCACCAGGCATTAGGACCACATGGAAAACTTCTTGCTAGCAGTCTAACGCAGGGGACCGCACCCCTTGCTGACATCAGCACATCCTATATAGGAGGGTGATCCCCCACACCACCTCAGTTCTTTTCCTGCCATCAACCTGTGCATGTCAGACATCACTGGATGCCGCAGCTACAGTAGACCACCATTTCTCATGCATACCGTGCTTTTCTATTTTTGTTCTTCTAAGTGTTAAACATAGAATTCTTCAGTGTTTTTTCGATGAGTTTATGTTTTCTCCACCAGCCTCGTCTTCTTACCGCTCCACTAAGTGTTTCTGCGTCAAACAGATTCCTGAAAAGGATGGCTAGTCTGCATGTCTGATCTGCCTAGGCCCCAGCCATTACACCAGAGCCTGCCAGCATTACCAGAAATTCAACCAGGGCACTCAGAGTCATCATTTGAAAACCATGGAGAACCATCTCTCTTAAAGCAGAAGTTTGTTGCAATGGAGAAGGAGCTGCAGGCCAGGAGCTCAACAGCCTCACTGGCCTGGTCCTCCAGGGCCTCTTTCTCTTCTTATAAGGAGAAGTCCAGGAAGCACAAACACAAGGACAAGCACTGGGAACAGGCCTGGCAGTTTCTTGGTCATGGTCACCCCACAAGCCTTCAACCTTGACTGGGTTATCCTCCTGCAGGGGGTTAGCCCCACCAGCCCCTCCAGTGCTCTATACCTCTGGGCTCCCAGTGAATCAGCCACCCTCTCTCATCTCTATCTCTCAGGCAGAGACTCCTCAGGGCAGGGTACTTCATCTCCCATCCCTACTACCTGATGCTCAGGCCCTGATCCGCCATGCGCTCTCAGCCAGGTAGCTCAGTTGGTCTTTGTTCTCTGGGCAGCGGCTCTTCCACTGTCACACCACCGGCCCCAGCTTTGCTTTCATGGGCTCCCATTCTGGGGGCTGTGACAGTACAGCCAGGCAACACCTGCAGCTGGCCAACACTGTCTCCTCTACTCCAGCGTCACCTCTGCCTCTTCTCAGGAGTCACCTTCCCCCCAGGTGCTGGCTTCTCCTGTGGGACCAGCACTGGTGGACCCATCACCAGTCACGTTAGGTTGAAACCCGCTGGACTGCTGCCAGTCCTGCCACAACCCCAGCCTTTGAGTCTGGCACTGATGTCATCACTGCCACAGCCTACACCGCAGCCAGTGCTTATTGGCCCCTCATCAAATCGCTACCTGGTGACAGGTGGACCAGCACTGGGGTACCCTTCACCAGCTTCTCAGCCGATGTTTTCTAACCCGCCATCCTTTCCATTCCTGCTGGTGTATAACATTGCACCCCAGGTGGAGTATAACGCCTTTTTTTCAGCATGGTGGGCCTTCATGCAGAAGCAGACGCCTACTCCTCAGGGCCTGCCTCCAGCATTCCCCCTTCACCCTCCACAAGACCTGCAGCCCAAGAATCCTGATTGGGCTGGGCCCAGAGAACCCCAGATGTTGTGATCTTCAGGATCACGAACTGATGTTGGTTCGGGCTCTAAGAGGGAGGATCGCTGGAGTTTGATGCCAGTCCCTGAAAATGAGACTAAATAGGTTGACTCTGAATCTTTGGGGTCTTCTTCCTCTCTGGGTGAGTCTTCAGAGGGGGAGGACCAGCCCAAGGAGTTGCCCATGTCCCCCTAATAACCCGTCCTTTATAGATGTTATGCATCTAATCCAGTCTATGATGGGTTGGGAGACCGACGAACAGGACCCAGAGAGGTGTCGCGTGGCTGTCTACCTCAGGCAGCGGGATGTCCTCCCTTTGGTGGTGTCATCTATGATTGACTCCTACAAGGATGTCACCAAGGCAGCATGGGCACACCTCTCTACTACCCCGCCTCTACCTAAAAAGGCAGATCGCCTTTACCATGCCCCAGCTGGTAAGCACTTTTTGGGCAGTCACCCTAAGGCAGTTTCTGTGGTGATTAATGCAGCAAATGATCATACTAAGAAGCCCAAGCACCTCAGTACTCTCCTCCCAGACCAGGAATCCAGGCAACTGGATCATATTGGCAAGCATGTTTTTGCCTCTACTACATTGGCTATTAAGGCCATTAACTCTTTGGCACATATGGTCCAGTATCAGAATGTCCTATGGAACCAAGCCAGGGATTTGGTCCAGACATTGCCTGAAAATTCCATTAAGATGCTGCTTGCCCAGCTTCTAAAGTCAAGCTTGGACATAGGCAATCATGTCCTCCAGGCTGCTTATGATGCTGTCGATGCCTCTGGGCATGGGTCAGCTGCTGGATTCTGCCTTCGGTACCATTCTTGGCACTGGGTGTCTGGTTTTGCCCCAGACATGCAGGCTAATATTTTGGATGCCTCCTTCTGTGGGGCGGTCCTTTTTGAGGGTGTCGTCCAAGACATTATTTCTACTTTGTAGGAGTCTGGGTGGGCCCTTAAGCTTGTCCACTAGCTCTATCACACCCAGCCTAGAGTGGACCAACATCAGTCCTTTTGTCAGCCTTCCTGTAAGAAAACTCTAGTTCAGACAGCCAAGGGCCAACAGAAGCGTGAGGCCACAGCAGCCCCTGCCGCTGTCATGGCTAGAGCCTCTAGAGCTCCCACAGCCCCTCTGCCCGCACCTGCCTCCACCTCCTGACTCCTGACCCCTTAGTTGACCCCCTCCAACTGAGGATCTAAGGGAGGTGGTCAGGGGTCAGTTTTCCTTCCACCTGGACAGGTGGAGAGAAGTGACCACAGACAATTGGGTGATCCAGATCATAACTCATGGTTACACTCTGGAATTCCATGAGTGGCCACACAAAAATCTTCCAGTCTACTCTTTTTACCCTCCAGCACACCTGTCTTTGTTTTGGGAGGAAATTCATGCTCTTCTTTAAAAAAGAGCCATAGAGCCCATCCCTTAGGCTCAATGGGGAAGGGGTTTTTATTTCTACTTCTTCCTCATTCCCAAAAAGATTGGGGCTCTCCAACCCATCTTGGATCTGAGCCACTTGAATCTGTACATCGTGTACAAGCACTTCAGGATGGTCACCTTTCAGGGACTATTACCCCTGTTGCACCAGGGGAACTGGCTCTGTTCTCTGGACATGCAAGATGCTTACCTGCATATCTGGTTCTTTCCTGCCCATCGTTACTTTTTCCACTTTCACTTTCAGGGAGCCCATTATCAGTTTTGGACTCTCCCTTTTGACCTTCCGTCAGTCCCCCAGTTATTTACAAAATGCCTGGCAGTGGTGGCTGCCGCATTGAGGAGGCAGGGCTTCTATGTCTTCCCCTACCTGGATGACTGGCTGCTTGCAGCTCCCTCAATGGACATTTGGTTCAGATTCTGGAATCTACTTTCAGTCTCTCCCAGGCCTGAGGATTACCATAAACCAGTTGAAGTCCTGCCTCTTTCCTTGTCAGTGCCTCCAGTACATTGGATCAGTTCTGGACACCAGTCAGGGGAAGGCCTTTCTGCCCAAGGACAGAACAGAGCAACTAATGGTGCAGGCCTAGCTGGTTTCCTCCAGTCAGCAGGTCCCAGCCAGGATCTTCCTTTAACTTCTGGGCAACATGGTTGTGGCAATTGCCACAGTCCCTTGGCCTGGTTGTACATGTGAGTCCCTCAGTAGATCTTAAGGGTCCAGTGGGATCAGCTTACCGATGACCTAGACCAATTGGTCATGGTCTCCGACCCGGTCTGGAGAACTCTGTTGTGGTGGCTGAACCCGGCCAACCTTCTTTAGGGAGTCTCCTTTCAGCTTCTAACCCCATGACAGGTTCTTATGACAGATGCATGTGCCTGGGCTGGGGCTTCATTTGGCCGAACATCAGACCCAGGGTACCTGGTTCCCAGCAGAACAGGATTTAAACATCAAAGTCCTGGAGATGTGGGTGGTCCTTCACACCCTCCAGACCTTTCAGACTGATCTCCTTCCTGGTTAGCCGGTGGTACAGACAGATAGTATGTGTGTAGAGTACTACATCAACAAGCAGGGGGGACCCATTCTTACCTGCCTGTGTCAGGGGGTGATGAGAGTCTGGTTCTAGGCCATCAAGTATAGTCTTGAGCTCTCAGCCATTCACGTTCCAGGCATCCAAAATGTATTGGCCAACAGTCTGAGCCGCTTCAGGTCTCAGGCTCATGGGTAGGAACTTCTAATCTCAGTGGTCGAAGACCTCTTTGACAGGTGGGGTCACCCAGAGTTGGTCCTTTTTTGCATCCCCTCTCAATGCAAAACTGACACTTTTTTGCGTGCTCAATCCTGGGCCAGGAGTTTTCTGGTGAGACGCATTGTCCCTCTATTGGAAGGGGAGGTTTCTCTATGCATTCCATCCCTTTCCACTCCTGCAGAGGGTTCTGCTCAAGTTCCAATTGGAAGGAACAGAGATGATTCTCATAGCTCCCTTCTAGCCATGCCAGATTTGTGTTCTCCTGCTGCAACAGCTAGCTATGGAAACTCCTGTGCCCTTGCCCCTGTGCACAGGCTTGAGCTCCCAGGACTAGAGCACCCTGGTCCATCCGGACCTCAAGTCCCTGCATTTCCATGCATGGCTCCTAGAGATCTAGCTATTGCCTACTTTGTGTTGTCTTCTAGAGTCACTGATATCCTGGTGGCAGCCAGAAAGCCCTCCACCAGGGCCACTTATGCTATGAAATGGAAGCTTTTTTCCATTTGGGCTGCTGCTTGCCATTTGGATCCTTTCACCTGCTCAGTGACTCAGGTGTTGGAGTACCTTCTTTTCCTTTCTGATTCAGGCCTGGGATACTCCTCCCTTAAGGTGCATCTTTCCAACATCTCTGCGTACCATGCACCTATCGAGGGCAAAGCTGTCACTCAATTTGATGTGTCCCACACATTTCTGCAGGGTATTAGCATCTGAAACCTTCCATTTGGGACCTGGTCCTTCCATGGGACCTCAACTTTATGTTGCAGAAACTCACTTTACCTCCCTTTGAACCAGCTACAAGTTGAAAGCTGTGATTTCTGTCATGGAAAGTGCTCTTTTTAGTTGCTGTAACTTCTGCTCAAAGGATTTCTGAGCTCCAGGCTCTGATGTGTAAAGATCCTTATTTAGTTTTGCACAAAGACAGGGTGTCCTTACGTACTAATTCTAAGTTTTTACCTAAGGTGGTGTCTGAGTTTATTTTAAAGAATCCATCCACCTTCCAGTTTATTTTCTTCAGTATTCTAATTGGGGGAGGCCTTGCTCCATATTTTGGATGTTCACAGGATGTTGCGGTATTACACGAACTGCACCAAGTCTTTGAGGAAAACTGATCAGTGGTTTGTTTTGTTTGCTCACAAGAGAGAGGGTGCTCCTGTTTCCGAATAGTGTTTGTCTAAGTGGTTTGCTAATTGCATTGATTACTGCTACCGCAAGTAAAACAAGCCCTTTCCAGGGGTAGTCAAGGGCCATTCCATCAGGTGTATGGCCGCCTCCATGGCTTGCTTCAGAAATGTGTCTGCTGTGGATATCTGTGCTGCTGCCATCTGGAGTTCTGTCCACACTTTCAACAAGTATTACAATCTGGACACTGCCTCTAGGCATAGAGCCAGCTTTAGCCTGGCAGTTTTTCAGGGCCTTCTGTCATGAGCTCTTGACTGCTGACTTATCCTCCACCGGGTGATGTTATCCTGGTGCTACTGGTACTGCTTGGGACTCAGTACTACTGATGTTGCTTTCTGAAAGAGCCTTCATCAAAGTATGATAATACAGTTATGTAAGAACTTACTGTAACAGTAGCTCTTTGAGAAACGCTCTTGCAGCTGGCCCTGCTTTCCCTCCCTCCTTCCCCCAGCTGTTTCTTCTCTGTGCACATTCTTCTGCTTGGCTCTCAGGAAACTTCCTCAGTTCTCCTTCAGCTGCCAGTATGGGGTCTCTGGCAGGAGAACTGAGGTGGTGTGGGGGACCACCCTTCTATAGCTGTGCTGACGTCAGTTGACTGACGTAGGCGGGGGGCATTTCCCCATGATAGACTGCCAGTTAGAAGTTTTCCATGTGGTCCTAGTGCCTGGCAGTTTAGTCCTACTGACGTGGCCTGCTGCAAGAGCTTCTGTCAAAGATCTACTGTTACAGTAACTTCTTATGTAATTGCAATTTATTGTGCTAGAGTCTAGCACTGCAAGAGTACAATATGAGCATCCAGCATTGAAAGAGTTCCCACAACACAAATGTGAGAGGGCTGTTCCACCAGACAGTATAATACAGCTTATATAACAATATGATACTGCAACAAAAGGATGACATTTCACTTAGGAATGGAGGCATGACATACGTACCTTGTATGTATAACGTAAAGCCTTTGCTAAAATGTTGTATTCAACAGGCCAAACAGCGTAATATCTCAAAGTCTGAATTTTATTATAACCCAAATGTATGGGGGGAGCACTGATAAGCAGCTAACTGGATAGATGTGCCTGAATGCTGCTCTGGGCCAACAGCTGGCTAAATTGCTTTCAAAATTAATTAAAACCGAATTGTGTGTGCAACAGCCAAAATTAGAAGCTGTAGGAAGTAACCATGGACGCCTTTCTCATGTCAAATAGGGGGAAAGGCCAAAGAATGGCAGGAAAGTGGGGAAGAAGTCGGCGGCCTCCACGGCGGCGAAGCTGTGGGGTCATCTCACTATCGGCAGCAGAAATTAATGCTTTGGGCCACAAGGTGAGGGAAGAGTAATTGCAGTGCTGGAACCCAGGCTCTTAAAGTTGGAGAGCAAGACAGATCTAAAGCTGCAAGAGGTCTTAGAGCAACAGACTTTGCATGCCAATAGGATCGCTGAAGCGGACGATCGTATATCCAGATTAGAGGATGAAAATCTGGAGATTCCTGGGCAAGTGGCGACGTTACAGAAAGAGATGGAAGAGCTGAAAGAGGCATTCGATTGCCAAGAAAATTATAATCGACACCTGAAACTGTGTTTCAGAGGGTTACCAGAAGGCATGGAAAAAGGGGATGTGATGGGATTCTGTGCCAAAGTTTTGCCTGAACTGCTGGGGCTCCAATTAAAAAGTGATCGATTCAAATTAGAGATAGCCCATCGAGCCGTCATGCCTCGACTACTGGAGGATCAGCCCCCATGGCAAATCATAATGAGATTTTATGCATTCCAAGATAGAGAGAGAGGCTCTTGAAGGCATACAGGGAGAAAGAGGTGCTGGAATTTAAAGGAACACGCTTGTTCCTCTCCCAGGATTACTCTGCATGACTTCTGAAATGAAGGAAATTATTCAACCCGCTCATGAATCAGCGGAGGAATTGGAAGGTGGAAAACTTTCTCATATACCCCATGACCTTCAAAATCCGGCATGAAGGAGCCATGTACTCCTTCTGGGAGATCACTAAAGCAGAGCAATTTGTAGCTGATCTGCAGAAGAAGCTTGGTATATAATGGGACTGGACTAGGTTTGAGGCCTTCTGTTGGTCTTGAGGGCATACGGCCTGGTTGATCAGTCATTGTTCTCCCCTCTATTGCTCTTATTTCTGTTTATGGAGTGACCGCTTGGGGACTTCTTTGTTGGACTTTACCTGGAAAGCGGTATTACCGGAGTCTCCTTGGATAGCCGGATGTAGTTAATATGGATCCAGTGCGGAGAGTCAGATTTGAGGGTGAAGAAACATTTATTTTTCATTTTTTTCCTCATGGAGATGACAGACAGTACCTAATCTGGACCTGAAAGTACCTTTGGGACTGATGGAATGGGAACTGCACCTAGTAGGGGCCTGTGTGTGGCCTCATGCCTTCTGGGACAATGTTTGGTGCCATCTCTAGGCAGATCAGTTAGACTGGGCTGTGCAGTTTAAATGAGGATGCACGCAAGTTGTAAATGGCTCAGTAGTAGTGCTTTGCACTGGGGCTTGAGGGGGGAAGGGCTCAGTGCATGAATTGAGAGCGTGGCCTGTTTCCTTCATCATGGCACCCACGGCGATCGGTCTCTGGCAGAGGAATAGGCTGGATACTCCACGAGAATATGGATACTGGACTTACGGCGTTGTTTGTTTTCCCTTTCTTACTTTCCCCTTTAAGGTACATGATTATAACAGGGAGAGTGCGAAGGGAAGAGAGGGACTACCATATTATAAGTTAATGCTTTTTGTTAACAGGTTTGCAAATGAATATTTTACACTGTTTTAAAAAAAAAATACATGTTAAATGGTTACTAAGCAATGAGCTGTTGTGATGTGGAAGGGGTTTTATAGATAATAGCCTGCCGCGGTTGGAGTGGCGAGGCACTAATATCTACACAGGAAATATAGACACTCTTGCTAGAATGGCAATTGGTGTCAGAGTTCAGGGGGGGTACAAGATGGTTAGGGACTGGAGAGATGGTTGCAATGATTGATAGTGGGAGGAGAGTTTGGGGAGGTGATGAGGGGACAGGGGATATGGGTGTGTTGAGAGGTAATGGTATGAGGATAGGGGGAGAGGGATTTGATGGTTGCAAATAGTTTAAATGTATGTTGTTTCTATGTGTTAAGTGGTGTGATCCAAAAGATGCATAAGATATCACTGTTACTAGGACATCGAATGCTTCAATGTTTAAAATGTGAGGCGGGGAGGAGGGAAAGGAAGGAGACATCTAAGGGAACACTGGTTCAACAGACATGGCTAACACATAGGAGATGTCAGTGGTCTCTTGGAATGTGCGAGGAATTGCCAATCCAGTTAAAAGGTCAATGATACGGCCCTTAAAAGGAGAGGCACACAGGTGGTGCTACTCCAAGAGACTCACTTGTCGGATAAGGAACATAATAAGCTTGTCTGGGGATGGGTTGGTAAATGTTTTGTGGCCTCTTACTCCACTCGCAAGTGAGGGGTGACTATATTGGTGAATAAGCACCTACCGTTGGAGGTCACTAGGGTGGTGAAAGACCATAAGGAGGGGCAGTATATCTTCCTGGTGGGGCAGTTATATGGAGAACAAATTACATTTGGTAATATCTATGCACCAGCTAGCTATGATCCCAAGTTTTTTCCCTCACTGTTGGATTTGCTTATTAAGGAACAGTTTTCAGGTTTAATTCTGGGGGGAGACTTGAATAGCATGATGGACCCGGTGTTGGACCACTCTGAAAGTAGTAGTAGAGTGACGGAGGGCCTTAGGCAATGGCAGGTAGGGATGGCTGATAATTTGATTGACAGCTGGAGGATGGTGATCCCCAGAGCCAGGGAATATACTTTTTTTCTAACCCCCATGGCACCTGGTCTCAAATCGACTACTTGTATGTGCCAAGGGGATGGAATGATAGGATACTGAATGTAATACATGGTCCAACACACATCTCAGACCATGCAATGGTTATAGCTCGAATACAGATGCAGAGCAAGAGAGAGCTAGCACCACAGTGGAGGTTCCCTTCCTACATGCTTCTTAATAAAGAATTTAAAGATTTTTTGGGGACCCAATGGCAGTTATATAAGGAAACTAATGAGAACAGTAATGTCTCAAGTGCAATATACTGGGAAGCAGGGAAAGCCTTCATGCGGGGGTCTATCATAGGGTTTATGGCACGGATGAAAAAGGAAAGAAGGGAGAAGAGACTGGGAATGGAAAGACAACTAAAAGATCTGGAAAAATGGGTTGCTAAGGGGGAGAGGGGAGAAATAGCAAAACTTTTAATGGTCATGAGAGAAGCAGTGAATGCATTGGTACGCGGAGAAGCAAAGACCAACTGGTTTTACTGTAGGTGATGAATATTTGAGTGGTCTAATAAACCGGGTCCACTTTTGGTGCAACTCATGAAGGGTAGCAGGTGTCTCATCAGAGTGATGGGGGTCAGGGATAAGAAGGTGACACTGTATAGGGAACCTATGGATACTGGGAAATGTTTTTGGGAATTCTATAGTCAGCTATATAAAGCTGAATGTAAAGGTAAAAGCCATTTGGCAAAGGATTTTCTGGATAAGGTGGTACTTCCCAGACTTACACAATCTCAGGAAAGGACGTTAAATCTACACATTATGAAAGAGGAAATCCTTAAAGCTTTAGGGAAATTACAATGGGAGAAGGCAAGTGGCCCTGATGGATTTCCTGTGGAATTTTATAAAGTGTTGGCAGGCCAGATGGCAGAACCATTGAGGGAGGTGTTTCAGGTAAAAGAAGGTGAGGAACACCTGGATTTACCCCAGACTTGTTATGATGCTATGATATGCTTCATTTCAAAGCTGGGCAAAGAGGAAACAGAGTGCGCATCGTATAGGCCAGTCTCCCTTTTAAATTCTGGTCTCAAAATTTTGGCGAAGGTGTTGGCATTGCGGTTGGAGGATCTCCTGCCTACGTTGGTTCACCCAGACCAAACCAGGTTCATTAAAGGGAGGTCTTCCTATCATAATATGCAGTGTCTGCTTAATGTGATGTGGAAAGCTGGATGAATACAAGGAAGAACATATGTCCTTTCCATGGACGCTGAAAAAGCATTTGATAGGGTGAAGTGGGAATACCTGTTGGAAGTGCTGGTCCAGTTAGGTCTGGGTGAATCATACATTCAGTGGGTTTGAGCTATGTACTGAGCCCCTAGAGCCTGGATCTTGGTTAATGGGTCTCCCATGGATTATTTTAAGCAGGGTAGAAGTACGAGGCAGGAGTGCCCACTTTCTCCCATTGTTTGCACTGGCATTGGAGCCCTTGGCTGCGGCAATTCGGCAGTGTCTGAGGGTTTGGCCTATTGAAGGGGTGCAGGGAACTGATCATAAGATCACCCTTTACATGGATGATATACTTTTATTTGTGAGGAATCCCCAAGATTTTATGCCCCCACTGTTAGAATTGGTGGATTTTTTCACTGCATTCTCTGGGTATAAGATAAATCTTACCAAATCTGAAATGCTGTGTTTCCCTAAGTCTGAAGGGGAGGATACTCAGTGGGGGGTCCAGGTGGCTCAGAAGAGTATTACATATTTGGGGTTGCAAGTGAGAAAGACAGTGGAGTCCTTGTATGGATTAAATTATACACCAATAGTAAAACAGGTGGAGGCGGATTTGCGAAGGTGGATGCAACTTCCAATTTCATGGTTAGGGTGTATAAACCTCATTAAAATGAATGTCCTACCAAGGTTGTTATTCCCCATGCAAATGTTGCCAATGAGTCTTGCAAGGGGGGGATATTAGCAGGGTGGAGAAAGCATTCTCCGGATTTATTTGGTGGGAAAAAAGACCAAGGGCTCACCTTCAAAGACTGAAAGCAGAGACAGGCAAGGGGGACTCAGCTTCCCAGATCTGTTGAACTACAACCTCTCTATCCAACAACGATATGTGGCAGATTGGGTTTACTGGCCTGCAGTGGCCAGATGCATGGATTTGGAATAATGGGGGTATCTGGGCCATCTATCAGCTTATTTACATAGCAGAGGCTTCAAAGCCTACTCCATCTAAGGTGAAGGTAATCCGATGGTGGGGGTGGTGTTAGCAGCATGGGAGCATATTAAGAAGAAAAAGGGAATTAAAGGGGAGACCTTCCTGCTACTGGTGGTGGGAAATCCCTTTTTCTTCTAGGATTGGGGAATAAAGGCTTTCGGGAGTGGGAGAATAAGGGGGCAAGGACTATAAGGAGTCTATTAAGGAATGGGGTAATAAATCCAATGGGAGACGTTGTTCAAGGAATGGGATTAGATGGACAACTGTTTTGTTATATGCAGATTAATGTATTTATACAGAGTATGGGAAGAGAGGGGAACCAAACACAGGGATGGTATTTGACGGAAACCTTAATAAATCTGGCACAAAAAGATCCTAAGGGGTTTATTCAGAAGGCAGTGAAACTGGGAAAATAAAATTATCCAGATCAGACCTATAAAGTTAAGCAGCATAGGGAGAGACTTGGACCGAATTATTACGCAGGAAAATTGGCAACTGTTGCTGGATGGACAGGTGGGACTTCTGGTATGTAATAGATTCAGGGAAGCTTTTTATAAGTTGTTCATAGGTTGTATTATCCCCCAGTAATAGTCCATAAGGCACACCCCTCGATTTCTCCCCTGTGTGGCAGATGTGAGGAGGAAAGGGGAACATATATGCACTGCTTCTGGGCATGTAAGGTGTTACAGACTTTCTGGGAAGGGGTACTGGGACAGATTTCTAAAATGGGGGGCTCCTTTTACCAGTAGACCCAATTATGGAGTTGTTTGGAGTGATGCAAGGAGAAGAAGGGAAGTGGGAAGTACTACCGAGATGGAGCAGGGTGTTAGTGGTGCTAGCAAGGCATTGCATGCAGAATACATGGGTAAACGGTGAAGTGCCTACAATCCAGCAATGGTGCAGCCTGAGTATTCAAACTTTAGCTCTTGAAAGGCTGACTCTGGTGATCAGGGATAGGGAGGAAGCATTTTACAGGGAGTGGGCCCCGCTCCTAGCCTCACTTAGTACTCAAGAGGAAGCCACCCTCCGTTTAGGACTGGGATAGGGAGGACAATAACAGGGGGTATGGTGGCCCAGGTGTGAGAAATTCTATCAATTAGTGATTGCTGCATTATGAGAATGCATTCAAAAACACTTTCTTTTTTCTCTTTTTATATAATATGTGGTTTTGGGATGATATGGATTTGTAGAGAACAAGTATGATGTGATTTTGAAGATGGAACTGGAATGTATCATGGATTGCACCTATTTGTTTGTATGTTTGTATGTCGGTGTCTGTATTGTGTCTGATATCAAGATGTGTAATGTTATATTTTCTGAAAACTTAATAAAAAGATTTTACAAAAAAAAAAATAACTCAAATGTATATGTCCATAAGGTGATGGAGTTTCTTAAATGAAGCAGGGTGTTACTGCCTAACCAGGGCGAGGGAGAGGATATGGAAACCACTGATACCTTAACAAGTCTCAACAGCTGACATAACTGTGACCGAGGTACCCCTTTTGATTTCAGCAACTGAAATGGATATATCAGAGATAGAGAGGCAGAAGGGAGTAGGACTGAGCATCAGGCTTTTGTATGTTGGAAGCTGCCAGGAAGAGTGCTACTTCATAAGCACGAGAAGGTGGGCAGTGAAGGAAGAGCGGATGCTGAAAGAGCAACCGGCAAGGAAGGCAGACCGACAGTACAAGAGCGACTGCAGCCGCAGTCCTGTAAGGGTGATGCACTACGTGGCTACAGTCCTGCAGGCGAAATCCACATGGCCGTACACCTATGAGGCAAGAACCGCTGACATCCTTCCATGAAAAGGCACCTGCTGTGACTGCACCCCCAGGAAGGCAGAAACAGGAAAGTCAAGTCCAGGCAGCAAGGGTCCTGGAATGGTGAAGGCCTCAGGTGCCTGGGAGATGCAAGGGGAACAGAAGGCACAGGGTTGGCCAACCACATGCATGGCAGCATGGTAGCACAGTGGCCCCCCAACCACCCAGTATCTATGGTGCAGCATCACCCCAATGGTGGAATAGCCCACAGGACAGCACACAGGATAGCCAGCAGGGCCCAGCAGCTGACACCCCTTCCCCCCATACAAAGGCACAGTGGTGACATGCACAGCAGGGCAGAGCCTCCCCCCCCAGGCACAGAAGGACAGACAAACAGAGGCATACTCACCTGCGGCAGGGCACCACCCTGCTGGCAGTCCTCGGCAGTCCCACACCGTGGCATGGATACCTGAATGGAGGAGCACTGGAAACACAGACAAGGGGGGGGGTGCAGAACAGCACAAGCACATATAGGCTGCATGGCTGGAGGGGGCATGTGTAAGTAAACACAGGGCAGGGCCACCCCCAGCTATATCAGTGGCACTGGTGGACACGGCTGCAGTACCAAAACACTGCACACAGGATGTCAGTGCAGGTCATACCAAGCCAAAAAGGCAAGCCTCTGCATATCCACAATGATTACATTTACAAAAGGGACAAGACTGGTCAAGAAATGATGTACTGGCTGTGTGCCAAGACCCGCAGGTATCAATGCCTTGCCCACCTCCACACTGTGGAGGACACAGTCGTGGCCACCATTGTGACCACAACCATGCCCCAGTGAGGCGGATGTGTGCATGTGTCGCATTCTCAGGACACTGTGGGACAGTGCACAGCATACACTGGACAGTGCATCACAGGTCATCATGTTCAGTACAGCTGGGATACCTGCAGAAGTGCCAGAATGACTGCCAGGAGTGCGGCTGATGCATTGGACCATCCAGCGAGTGCAGCATGTGGCACGTGGCTGACCCACAACACCCCTAACAGTCATTGACCTCTGCATCCCTGACAAGTTCACCATCACCAGTGATGGAGTATGGTTCCTGCCGTTCGACAGCAGGAGGGAACGGGATTGCCTCTTGGTCTATGCCACTGACCATGGCCTGCAGCAGCTGGTGAGCTGCCCGGACTGATTTATGGATGGAACATTCAGGGCATGCCCCACTCTTTTAGACCAGCTATACACCATCCACACTGTCCAGTTTGGTGCAATCCTGCCTGCCATATACGCTGTCATGTGCACCAGGAGGGCACAGACGGATGTGCGACTGCTGTGCCAATTAAAGATACACCACCCAGACCTGGCTCCCCCCATTGTCCTGCTCAATTTTGAGTGTGCCAGCTGTTGTGATGTAGCAACCATGTTCCCTGATGCACACATCCGAAGTTGCCTCTTCCACTACTCTCAGGCCCTGTGGCACAAGGTCCAACAGTGCCCGGAGGTCATGGAGAGGTACACAGGGGACTCCGACTTCAATCTGCACCTGCAAACACTGCTGGCACTGGCCTTCATACCACCTTCGGACATGCCAACAGTGTTTGAGGAGATGCGTGACTGGGAGTACCTGGCTGAGAATGAAGAGGCCCTCCAGCCCATATTAGACTACTTGGAGGATGCTTGGATCAGTCACCCCATAGGTCAGTCAGGGTGACGTCGTGACATCTTCCCCATTGACCAGTGGAACTGCCATGGTATGACAGTCCAGGAACTGGCCAGAATGAACAATGTTGTAGAGGGGTGGCACAGGGCCTTCAACTCCCGGGTCACAGCATGCCATCCCAGCATATGGCACTTCCTTGAGTGCCTCAGAGAGCAGGAGGAGGAGTGTCTGACCATCACTCAGGCTGAACAGCTGATCTCCAAGGCAGAGACCACACAGGCCCAGTGGTGCTACCATGACCTGAACGCCCATATCGCTGCAGTCGTTGCTGAATACAGTACTCGTAGCCACTACTATTACCTCCACAGTCTTGTACACAATTTCATGTTCCATGTGTGAGCTTGTGCATGTTGGCCTGTAGTGTGCCTTTGTGGCACGTCCTGCAACTGTTGTGCCCGTTGCCATTCCCAGGCAGGACCCACACTGGCTAACCTTGCCCGTTGCCAGTGCAGGACATCAAGGCAGTGTGGGTGCACACCTGGTGGACAGCAGCACACCTAGTAGCCATCAGTGTAGTGGTGCCACCCTGTTATGGGTGCCTGCTCATTATCTGCATCACTGGCAGTCGCTCTTATGACGCACGCATCTGGCGGGATGCCCACATGGTGTTCATGGCCCTTGGACTGGGCCCTCGGTACAGCACCTCACTTCACCCATTCCAGTCTTCCAGTCTCTTGCACACTGTGTTGCCCCACACATACCTCACCTGCTGCACCAGTGGGTAGTGCACCATGTGTGGGGTATCTGCTCCATGTCTTTGGGCATGGTGGTCGTGGCAGTGTGTGTTGTATCCTGTGAGTCCACCCCCGTGGGGTTTGGGGGGCACCACTGACCATTAGGAGGGTGTGTCTGGACTTCAACTATTGTCCGGTGCTTGCACTGTGCATGGTGGATGGGCGGAGGTCTCCAGAGATGCTCCATCTGTGGACACACACTCCATGGCTACACTGCATGCTCCCATTGTTGTGCCTACATCACACCAATCGGGTTATGGTGGGGCCGATGGGGCAGCATGGATGGCCACATCATGGTGGACATCATTTTGTTGCCTCTCTATTTGGGGCTGGTGGGGAGTGGGGTTTCCTGTGCCTCTTGTGTCGGTGGGTGTTCACAGTGGGTCATGAGGCAGCACAGTGCCAGTCACTGAGGGGGCATTGCCTCTGGGGCTTGACACTTTTCCATTGCCCACAGCCAGTCACTCTTTGCATGCAGCCCAGTAGCCTGTGCTTCACTCCCGTCACCCTTCCCCTGTTGCCATTGTACCATCTCCCTTTGCTACCCCTGCCCTGCTGTAGTCACCACTGTCACATCACCCATGGTTCCTCTGCCTGCTGCCAGCACTCACACCACAGGTCACCCTTCTGCCCCATTGCCCTTGTGGCATTCACCTTGGTGCCGTTGCCCATTGCAGACTCGTGCTGCAGGGGTTGCTCATATCACATAAAGCCCTCTATATGAATTTCAGGAAACAGAACATGGAAGGTTACTAACCTTGAGCTTTCAATCTATCTCATGTGTAGTTGGGGTGGGGTGGGGTGAAAGATTGAGCAAAGGCATTTCTGGGTAGGAACTGCTCACTTATTTCCCAATATAACATTTCTACCGTTGTGGCTTAGACTAACTAAATCTAGATTTATGTACTTGTGTTTACTGTTTAAAACCTTTATTGAAAAATGTTGTCCTGATTGAACTGTTTAATCTTGTTTGCTTTGGAATATATCTTGCAGATAAACAGCAACTATGTATTATGATATTAGATACTGGTTGTGCATTGTAAAGGAAGTATTTTGTGGATCTCTGAAGTATCCATCCTAATGAATCCCTCCTAAAGAAGAAATATACTATTATAGCTAATCTGATAACTAGGGCTCATGGAGGACTTAGATGCCCAAACCCTTGGGAATATTACCATTCATCTAAACTGACTACTGCATGGGAATGGTGATTAACTTGGAGTTCAGAAACGAGTTAGTTGCAGTAACAAATATCTTTATTAGAACAATAAAGCTTCATTTTCAATGGTATCTACCTTTTATGTCTCAAAAAGTTGTACAAACTTTAAACACAATATTTTTAAGAACATCAGTAATGCAAGAAATATGAATTACTAATACTCTTCTTATACCATGGCCACTAATGCTTAGCTTTGAAGGGAGGCTTAAATATCACACCTGTCTCCAAGCCAAAAAGATCCTTATGAAACTGACACCAGCCGAATTACACCGCCTAATCCAACTGGCCCCCAATAGGAGCACACCGAGACGGCTGGCCGGGACCACCTTCAAAGTCCCCATCTGTAGGACCTCGCTAGGACAAAGATCCTTCCGGTATCGTGCCCCCCTCTGGCTTAACAACATACCGTCTTCCATCCTACTCACCCCCACCCTAAGTCAATTCAAATCAGGGACCAAGTTTTTTCTCCTCAACTCTGTGACCTGCAAATGTTCCCCCTCTATCCCCTGGACTGGCTGAACACAGGGGCCACCTCTCCGACTTGATCTTCTCAACCGCCAGATTTCTTTTAACCGAGCCCTGGCGCTAACCATATCCTGTATTGTTGAACATGGTATTGTCCTGTTGGAAGCCTCTAACCGCCGACCTCTACTATGTAACCCTACGATTTCCATTCTGACGAATAGCATTAACATATGCTATGATGTTTATCTCTGTCGTATTGTAATGTCACTGGTTTTTGTGGAATTCTTAACACTCTGTTGTTGTTATGTCCTGTCCTGAATGACGTGGAGCCTTTGCAAAGGAGTCCTTGACTCAAAGGTTGTAATTCCGAAATGTTCAATAAATAAAAAAAAAAAAAAAAAAAATAATGGAGATTCTCAAATTGCAGTTTCGATATAGCATTAACCACCTTAGAAGTGTATTTGGTGGAAAATTAAATGCAGTTGGATTTGATAATGGAAGGACTTATTTACTGATGTTGGCTTATATTCCTTAAAAAATTTATTGTTAAAATACAGAGATCTGTGTTTGAATTGGTGTGACTATAATATATTAAAACATCAATATCTTAAATGTGTTACCCTCTTGCCAGGTAAATCACATACTGTGTGGAAAAAAATGTTTCAGATGAATAAAATATTTTTAAAAAGTAAAAGTTGTATGGACTTAGTGAAGAAACAGAAATTAAATATAAATAAGGAAAAAAATATACAAATTAAATTAGAAAAAGAAGCAGGATTATCTATTCCAGCATACTGTATAGCTGGCATATAATCTGGAGGGAAGCTAATATGAGATATTGCTACACTCAAAACAACTTAAGTCCATAGACTTCAAGATAATGTTGAGAGCTTACTATACCCAGAATCAGCTATTTAAAATAGGTATAAAGCAAAACCCCACATGCTGGCACACGTGTGGCATCACCAGCACTCCATATTACCAGTTTTGGAAGTGCTCCACTATACACAAATGATGGAGGGAGGGTAGGGATGAAATGGCAAGAATATTGGGCCAAGGAATACCATTCAATGTACATGTTCTTTTGTTTATTTATTTACTTATTTTAAAAGTTTCACTAGAAAAGGCATACTGAGCAGTGTTGCTCATTTTCAGATTCGTCCTGGGGGAGAGGGGAGGGAGTAACAAGCAAGCAGTACAGGAATTCACATAGCTAACAATCATATGCTGCAGAGTAATAGATACAGCATTTACCATATTAAGTGCAATTTGATAGAGAGGCTGTCAACTAAAGAACAGGTACTAGCATAAGACAAGAGTGTATGTACTGTGGTCTAGGTAGACCCAGAGACAAAAGGCTATGGAACAGAAACAAAGCTAAGCGCAACTAGATTAGGTTGAGGTAGAGATTAGAGAGGTAGGCAAGGCAGAATGAGTGGAAACAGCAGCTGGGACTGGAGGAAGCCCAAAAATACAGAGTAAGATGTTGAGTGAAGGAAGACGGGGGGGGGGAGTGGAAGGGGAAATACAGATGGTGGGAATTAAAAGCAGCTGTATGAAGGGGAGAAGAAGTCTTGTAAGAGTGAGGAGAGGGTATTGGGGAGGTGGCATGGTGGATAGGTGGGGGAAGGGTATTCCATAGCTTCGCAAAGCACTGGGAAAATTCTGCTTGACCAGCAGAGGAGGACCTTGATGGGACAGCCATAGTATGAGAGAAATGGTTTCTAAGAGAATTGGAAGGGGGGGGGCAGGAGTGAGAGAGAGGAAGAGAGGTACGGGGGAGACAGCCAAACCAGAATTTAAGATGTTGGGGCTGTAGGAACGGTGCCTGTCTTCAAGAAAAGAGAAGGTGAGGAATTGTTAGAGGACACAGTGGTGGGTGTAAGGAGGGCAGTCGAGGATGAAGTGACAGAAGGAATGGAAGAGAGTGTCCAGTCTGGCTAGGGAAGATTTGGGAGCTGCACTGTAGACTACATCACCATATTCAAAACCTGGGAGAATCATTTTCTGGACAAGTGCGCGGCAGACCGGCAATGGAAGAGATCCACGTTTCCTGTACAGGGCACCTATTTTGGGGTGCAGTTTTTTGAGGATGGCATCCATGTGTCCAGAAGAGTGGAGGTGCTGATCAAGCCAAACCCCATGATACCTAAAGGAGGTAGCATCCTTCAGCATAATCCCATCCAAGGTGTGGAAGGAGGGAAGGGGAGCCGAGAGAGTTTCTGCCTTGCACCAAACATCATAGAGATGGTCTTTTTGGCATTCAAGAACAACTGATTTGAACATAGCCAGAGCTGAACCTTGCCAAAGTCACACTGAAGTCTGGATGCCACATTAGTAGGGGAGGGACCAGAGGTATATAGGACGGTGTCATTCACATACACATTGTAAATAGAAGTGGAGGAGCAGACAGCAGAATGGTCATTGAGGAAGACAGAGAATAGAAAGGGACCAAGTACTGAGCCCTGTGGGACCCCAGTGTTGATGGGGAGTGGTGGAGATAGTGAATCACCAATCTGAATGGAATTTGTCCTTTCCACAAGGTAGGCATGGAACTTGTTTGTGGCAGTGACTGAGTGCCCTGTGGCAGACAGTGAAGTAAGAAGGAGGAGGGTGCTGAAGACAGTATTGAATGCCTTAGCTAGATCAACAAAGATGGCAGTGGTGATGAGGCCATAATCCATGCCGGTAAGGATGGAGTCAGTGAGTCTGTGGTTGTGGAGTGTTGCTTCCTAAACCCAGACTGGAAAGGGGCGAAGGAGTGTGAGGAGTCAAGATAGGAGGAAAGTTGGGATAACACTGTGTATTCCTGGAGCTTGGCACAGATGGGGAGAAGAGATATAGGCCAGTCATTGCCTGGAGTAGAGGGGTCAGCACCTTTAGGGAGGGGGAGGGCAGTGGCATGCTTCCAGGCTGCTGGGACAGAGGCAAGAGAGAAAGAGAGGTTCAGGAGAGAGGCAAGGGGAGAGGAGATAATGGGGGCTAATCCATCTGGGGACTTCCCTTGGACGGGCTAAGGGCAAGGAGAGCTCTGAGAGTGGCTGCGGGAGATGCAGCGGAGAAGAAAAAAGAGGGGGGTGGAGAGGAGGCAAGTAGCGAAGAGATGAGGGGGAAGGGTATGGGAGGACGGGGAGGGAAGCGAAGGGAAGAGTTGCAAGAGGTGAAGAAGGAATGAAACGCTGCTGCCAGAGGGGGGGGGGTCGGACAGGGTAGTGTCACCAACTCTGAGGACTGGAATGGGGGGGCTGCACTGGTGGTGAGACTATTTAACTTTAAATATATCTAAAGAATGAGAAGTTATACTTGCAGTAGGCTCCATGAGCACTGATCATTTAATTTTACTATATTTATTTATTTATTGAATTTTGATGACCGGGTAGGCCCACTGGGCCCCGAAGGTCCCTTTTTCAGGGGCGACCCGGGAATAACAATACAAGTATAATTAAACAGTAGAACATAAGCAGATACAGGTTATCATGGGTATACAGTATTCAGCTGTGTACACATAGCAGTTGTAATAGTGGTTTCATATATGTAGTTGCAAAGTTGTTATTTCATTACATTACATTACATTCTTCTTTGTCCTACATCTTAGTGAGTTAGTACTGGAGATTCGTTAGGTATAATAGTTCTGGAGCATCGGGAGGGTTCAGAGGGGGGGGGGAGTTAGTGCTACCTTGTTGTGGGAGGGTTAGAGATTTTAGTTTGGTAAACAGGCAAGTTGTGGTCAGTAGTAGTAGTAGTAGTGTCAGGTGCGGTGGCATTGGCATACGCTTGTTGTCATAAGATAGGTCTTGAGTCTTGAGCGAAAGCACGGCACCTATTGGGTTTCTCTTACCTTCAGAGGTAGGTTGTTCCACAAGGCAGGGGCAGCATGCGTGAAAGATTTCTGACCTGCCTTAGTCCTAACCTTGGGGACCTCTAGTAACGTTAGGCCCGAGGACCCATAAGGCTGCGCTGGTTTTTTTATTGTGAGAGTCCCACTAGACTCAGGGGAGGCGTGGGGCTGATTATCTTCTTTGTCAGACAGAGCACAAGGTAACTGAGGCAGGCCTCGAAGGATGGCCAGTTTAGCTTAGCTAACGCCTCACAGTGGTGACTCCTGGAGGGATAAGGTGGCAAAGCGGGCCACCTTGTTGTATAGAGTATGTAATTTCCTGTACTCCAGCTTTGTAATACCCTGAATGACTGGGGCAGCATAAGTTAGTGTTGGAAGTAGGACACTGGCTGCAATAGTAGTCCTGGCTTCTGGGGTTAACTGTTCCTTAATCCGATACAGTAATCCGAGTTTTGTATGGATTACTTTAGTGACTTGTTCCACGTGTTGTTTGAACGTGAGACCTTGGTCGATGGTGAGGCCGAGGTACTTTGTCGAGGGGACTACTTCCAGCTTGTTGCCCTCCAGGGATGAAAGTTGGAGTAGTTGTGATCTATCTTGTCCAAGGGCTCTTGGTCCGAACAGCATGGCTTTGGTTTTGTTGGTATTGAGGACCATTTTATTCTTGATGAGCCACCTCCATGGCAAGAATATCCTCTTGAGAGAAATGCGAGGTCATCCAGGTTATCCGAGGTTTTGTAGATAACAGCATCATCCGTATATTGGATTAGGTTGTTGCTTCCACAGTGTTTGTGCAGTTCATTTACAAACAACAGAACATAAGAGGCCCCAGTATAGACCCTTGGGCACTCCGTCCATTAGGGGCTGTGGTTTGAGAGTTTATCCTGCCACCTAACCCTTTGTGTGCGATCTGAGAGGTAGTCCACCCATTTGAGGGAGTGGGCGTCTAGGCCTGTATGGTGCAGTTTTGGAGGAGTAGTCTGTGATCCACCCGTCAAAGGCCTTGGAGAGGTCTCATAAAACCGCCTCTGTATTGGATCCGAGTCTAGGTCTCTGAGTACATCAGAGGAGAATTTGGTCAGGGCAGTGTCTGTCCCGTGGTTAGCTCTAAAGCTATGTTGCGATGGAGACAACAGCATGTGTGCCTCCAGATATTCTCTAAGTTGGGAGACTAGTTTCTCCTGTATTTTTGCCAGGGTACACAGCAAGGAGATAGGCCTGTAGTTCTCAATTGGTTCTGCAGGCCCTCCCTTATGAATTGGTACCACATGCGCCTGCTTCCACAGCTCAGGGACCGATCCTTCAAGTAAGGACCTATTGATCAGCCAGGTGAGTGGCCGCACGAGTGCCGTGGCCCCATCTTTTAGCAATCTAGCTTTGAGTCCATCTGGACCTCCTGATCCTCTTGTTTTCAGGGTTTTCAGGATGGCCAGGACCTCTTTTATTTTTGCCAGTCTCAGGTGAAAGGGTGGGTGGTTGAGCGTACAGGGATCCAGCTGAGCGGATTGGTTGTTGGATACCAATGACCCGACCTGATGTTTATCAGGGTTTGAGAAATATGTATTGAGGGACTCGGCAATTAGTGCCTCATCATGTAGGACCTGTCCATTAGCTGTGATAGGGCCCATGGCTGTCTTTTTTTTTCCCTTCATCAGTTCATTGATGTGGGACCAGAAGGCCCTTGGGTTACCAAGGTTTGCTTTCTGGAGGTGGGTGAGATACTCCTTTTTTGCTAATTTGGTGGCCTGTTTACATTGGTTTCGGAGGGTTCTATAGATGACCCGGTCTGCTAGGAGAGCCGTGTCCTTGCACTTTTTCCAGGCTTTGTCCCGGCTCATCATCAGAGCCTTTTAAGGGGGTAATCCACTTGTAGCAGTGGCCATTTACTCGGTAAGTTTTAATTGGGGCCAGGAGATCAGCGGCCCACATGATAGACCTGTTAAAGTAGTCAACCGCCCCTTCCAAGGTAGGGAGACTTCTTATCGGGCTCCAGTCCAAGTTGCATAAGAGAGTGTTGTAGTGCTCCAGGGAGAACTTTGAGTAGTCCCTGGAGTGAGTATTCTGGGCGGGATCTTTACCGCCTTGTTTTTCCAAACACAGAAAGTGGGCGAGTGGTCGCTGAGAGCATCTGCCATGGTGCCCGCCGATTGCACGTTTTTTGGGTTGGACACCAGTACCCAGTCGATGATTGAGTGGCTACCCGATTTGTAGTTCAGCCTTGTGGGTTGGGTGATTATCTGGGAAAGGTTTGCCTCTTGTAGCATACCTATAATTGACGGCCTGGCCTCTTTGGCCCAGTTCAGGTTGAAGTCTCCAAGGATGATGAGTTCAGATGCAAACTCAACTGTTAGGTTTTTTGTGAGAGTATCGAGGATAGGAGAGCATCATTTGGTGGACTACAGACACACCCCACGCAGGTGTTTTTCTGCACCACCGAGGTGATACGCATAAAGATTGCTTCGATTTGGGGGCAGTGTTATTTGCAGGTTAATGAGCAGAGACCAGGGTAGCCTTCACGTAGATGAGAACTCCACCCCCTTTGTGGATTCTATCCTTGCGGAAACAGACATATCCTGGGGCGGCAAATTCGTGGTCTAGGATCAATGGTTTTAACCAGGTCTCGGAGACTGCAAGCACATCAGGGTTATAGAGGGCTAGCCACGCTTGTACTTCCTGAGTTTTTGGTCTAAGGCTACAAGTATTCATGTGTGCTAACCTCAGGCCCCGGGCTGCAGCCCAGATCGGGTCTTTGGAGGAGGAGATATGGGTATTGGCAACACCTGGGCCGGGGTTAGGTTGAATGTCCCCTGCCCGCATTAGCAAGGCTGTTTGCAGGAGGCTGAGAAAATAGTTAAGGGGTGGGCATCTAATTTTTTTGGGTTTGTTGGTCATTAGTAAGATAGCTCTGTAGCAGATCCCGCTCCTGCTAAGCTTGGCAGCAAGTAGGAGGGCTGAGTTGTCAGTAGGGGGTGGGCCATGAGAGTGCCAGGTCTGGTATGGTGCTGGTCCGTTAGGGGGCTGTGTAACGGGGCCTTGTTTACCAGCTAGCCAGTCGACCCATAGTATTGTGGCGATGTACAGGGCAGCAGGAAGGAGACCCTTGTTTGGCCTGAGCTGGCCCGAGATACTAGTCTTCAGGGACCCTCTGACCGGCATTTGAACCTTTTGTGGCATTCTTAGGCTGGAGGAGCTTTGCCTTGTATTAAGGATATAGGGTGAGTTGAAGAGGAAAGGCTGGGTGCTGAGGGGAGCCAGGACAGTAATCTGTCTTGAGCCTAGTCGAATTAAATCTGTTCTATTACTTTTACTATCTGCGTTTCAAACCCTTAACATTCAGCAACTTGCAGGATTATTAGAGGTATCGGTTACAAACACTGAAGTGTAAGAGCACTACAGCAACAGTACTGTGTAGAAGCCTCTTAGGGTGGTACTTGTTAAATGACTTTTACTGTCTTAGTTACAGATCCTTGACATTCAGTATACTTTATGATAAACGTATTGGTTACTAACTCTGATCAGGACTTTATAAATAAGAGCACTGTAGCAACAGAACTGTATAAAAGTCAGCAAAAGATAACCCAGAGTAAAAGTCAGCTGGAGATAACTCAGTGACTGTATTGCTGACTAGAGAAAAGAGACAAAAATAAAAAGGATTGAGCTAGCTGTCTATCATGTTAACACCCTTCAGCATTTAAACACTGTTAAGACCATATAGCCCACTGTATGATATCACCCTTTAACAGATTAGACTAGTGAGTGATATCAATCTTTAACAAATAATATCATCATTCAACAGTTAGTCCATTAGTGTTCCGTTTAGGTAGCAGGGAGAAAGGTAATAGTTAGTTGCAGACTGTGCTACGGGCGATGCTCCTCCTCCTCGCTTCCTATAGGTGTAGGCTCACCAAGGGCAGGGCTACCTACTATTTAACAACCCCCAGCAAACAGGGCGGTGGGCGGGTATTTCAAAAACAAAATCTGCAGTCTGTTTGCAGTTACAACGGGAGGTCCACCATGACTAGTTAAGCTCAGCGTCTCAACCCCGGTTTTGCGATTGTCCTCGACGATGCACTGGGGGCCCGATGCAGGCGGTCTCCCTCGCCACCCCGTCGATCCGATCAGTCTGAGTGCTGAGAGGGGGGAAGCAGCCTATTTACCTGGCTGCACTCCACGTCACTCCCCCTCTCTACCAATGGGCTCAGGTGCAATTTTGGGATTTCAGCCGGGGAAAAAAAGGCGCCAAGCAGGACCTGGGGCACTGGATCTGGACAAAGGCTCCACCAGGAGCAAGGGGCTGATGGAGGATGGTCTCATAGTCTCCGTTTCGGCGGGCGTTCGGCGTGGCAGGATCGAGCAAAGAGGTGGTTCTCAGAAAAAACAGAACAAAAATCCGCAGTCTGTTTGCAGTTACAACAGTCACAGAAAACATGACAAGATAGCTGTTACACAGAACAACACTTGGATAAAAATAGTAAAAGTACAAAATCAATAGTCAGTACAGGTGTTGTTAACATCAAAGGCAAAGTCAATCAGTAATAAAGAATTACATTTATAATATAAGGTAAGTCCCATTCAGTAAGCGGCAATCAAATCTAGTGCAGTATTTGAACATGGAAAAACTTCTGAATAATTAATATGAACCATATGATAATACATAGCAGATATTATCCCCCATATTAAGATTGGATTGACTGGTCAGAGATGTTATAATTTTATTTATGAATATATTTTGCAATTTGTTGAAGTACCTCTAACTCACTTCTATTTATTTATTTTTGATAACCGGGTTAGGTGTACTAGACATATGAATGCCTATTTTCAGACACGGCCCAGGAGGTTACAACAAGGTGAATACATGACAAGATAGCAGATATACAGTACAACACTTGGCTAGAATAGAAAACAATACAAAAAATATCAATAGACACAAAAATGCCTATTTACAGTCATGACCAATGAGGATACAGTCACAGAAAACATGACAAGATAGCTGTTACACAGAACAACACTTGGATAAAAATAGTAAAAGTACAAAAATCAATAGTCAGTACAGGTGTTGTTAACATCAAAGGCAAAGTCAATCAGTAATAAAGAATTACATTTATAATATAAGGTAAGTCCCATTCAGTAAGCGGCAATCAAATCTAGTGCAGTATTTGAACATGGAAAACTTCTGAATAATTAATATGAACCATATGATAATACACAGCAGATATTATCCCCCATATTAAGATTGGATTGACTGGTCAGAGATGTTATAATTTTATTTAAAGGAACATATTTTGGCCAATTTGTTGAAGTACCTCTAACTCACTTCTATTTATTTATTTTGATAACTCGGGTTAGGTGTACTAGACATATGAATGCCTATTTTCAGACACGCCCAGGAGGTTACAACAAGGTGAATACATGAAAGATAGCAGATATACAGTACAACACTTGGCTAGAATAGAAAACAATACAAAAATATCAATAGACACAAAATGCCTATTTACAGTCATGACCAATGAGGATACAGTCACAGAAAACATGACAAGATAGCTGTTACAGAACAACACTTGGATAAAAATAGTAAAAGTACAAAATCAATAGTCAGTACAGGTGTTGTTAACATCAAAGGCAAAGTCAATCAGTAATAAAGAATTACATTTATAATATAAGGTAAGTCCCATTCAGTAAGCGGCAATCAAATCTAGTGCAGTATTTGAACATGGAAAAACTTCTGAATAATTAATATGAACCATATGATAATACACAGCAGATATTATCCCCCCCCCCATATTAAGATTGGATTGACTGGTCAGAGATGTTATAATTTTATTTAAGGAACATATTTTGGCCAATTTGTTGAAGTACCTCTAACTCACTTCTATTTATTTATTTTTGATAACCGGGTTAGGTGTACTAGACATATGAATGCCTATTTTCAGACACGGCCCAGGAGGTTACAACAAGGTGAATACATGACAAGATAGCAGATATACAGTACAACACTTGGCTAGAATAGAAAACAATACAAAAAATATCAATGGACACAAAAATGCCTATTTACAGTCATGACCAATGAGGATACAGTCACAGAAAACATGACAAGATAGCTGTTACACAGAACAACACTTGGATAAAAATAGTAAAAGTACAAAATCAATAGTCAGTACAGGTGTTGTTAACATCAAAGGCAAAGTCAATCAGTAATAAAGAATTACATTTATAATATAAGGTAAGTCCCATTCAGTAAGCGGCAATCAAATCTAGTGCAGTATTTGAACATGGAAAAACTTCTGAATAATTAATATGAACCATATGATAATACACAGCAGATATTATCCCCCCCCCCATATTAAGATTGGATTGACTGGTCAGAGATGTTATAATTTTATTTAAGGAACATATTTTGGCCAATTTGTTTTCAAATGATTAAGTATACATGTAATAGTTAACGCTGTAGTATAATTATAATTTATATACACTTGTTATAAGTACACTGATATTTCTGAGTATAACATATTTATGAAATGTGAAACATCATCTGATGTAAAATTCTGTATTTAGTACATTTAAAATCCATATGTATGTATTTTATAATGAAAATAATAAATATATTACTGAAAAAATATTACACCTAACCTTAACTTCACCCCTGACATGGGTGCCTCTGCTGCTGTAAGCAGCCCGGCATGTCCCCACTGTCTGCCGGCTGCCTCCTCGCTGTACTGCCCGCTGATCACCAGACTGAAGTTTCGCCCTTGACATGGGTGCCTCTGCTGCTGCAAGCAGCCCAACGAGTCCCCTCTGTCTGCCGGCTGCCTCCTCACTGTACTGTCTGCCGATCACCAGACGAAAGGTATGCTGCTGAAACTTCTGGCGTCTCCATACCAATTGGCCAGAACCATCAGCTCTGCCTGCTGATTGGCTGTTTCACTTCTTTAACTCTTTGCTACTCCTTTTCCTTTTGGACTTTAAGCTAATGTTGCTTATTGATTCTCGTACTGGTTAAATTTCTTCAAATTGTCCTGTGAATCCTAATTTAAATGTGAATCTAAGCCTGTTTACAGCAATTTTGCACTCCAATGGTAGTTTGAAGTGCAGGATCTCTTAGAGTGCAGGTTTTTAGGTTTCAAAGTATTACAGCACTCTTTGTTTTAAGGTCCTGTAGTATTTTACCCTGGATCAGAAACTAAGTTTAAAATGATACAGCGTTTTGTGAGCACTTCTCTGTTTAGGCCAGGTTTCATTTGTGTCACAGTTGTAAGCTTTGCCCTGCAAATAATCTCATTTCTGTTTCACTTTCTCTCCTTCCAGCTTGAATTTTTCACCCATGCCCCTTCCTGCACCCCCAGCCTTTATTAAATACTTTCCCTCCCCCTAGGAGGGAGAGTATTTAATAAAGCACCACTCCTAGGCAATCTTCATCCACCCCTCTCACTAATATTGCAACTCCCCTTAAAGATACAGAATGCAGTTATAGGGCCTAACACTTGTCGGTGTTAATCTTAATTCTTTAAGTTAGAAGACATCACATGGAACTCTAAACCAGCCTAATTTCTTCCAGTTCTTAAGGAGTTCTCATGTCTACTCACTTTCTATTCTCAGAAGACACCACACTGAACTCTGAACCTTACCAGCCTAATTTTTTACCAACTGAAGGAATCAGTGTATCTCACCAACCTGCAGACACAGCTGTATTAATTATTAAACTGCAAATACTGAAAGCCACGGACCAGTGCCCAAGGTCGGCTCACAAGTTGGTGCTGTCTAGCTGAGACTAATGACTGGATTCCTGCTGAAACCTGGAAGAAGAAGAAGAATGGGTCTTGACTATACCACCCAAGTCCCTTGAGTCTTCAACGAACAGTTTATCATTCTCCTGATGGTAACCCTGCCAATAATGGGCCAGTACCTGGATAACACCTCGAACCACCAAGGCTGTGTACTTGCAGAAAAGAGTCCTCCAGCCTAGTGGGAGACCCGCAGTAACACCCAGCTATTTGACTGTCCCCCCACCCCATACCAGGTACCACAGCCCCCCAGGACTCAACAAGCCGATACTGTGCCCATACCCAGGACTGCTTAGCAGCCTTTGCACTCCTCCAACACACAAGGCACAGACTCACCGGACAGCAAGGACAACCTGCCTTTTCCCTAAATTACCTAGGATGCTCATCCTGATCCTACTACTGATCTCGGGAAATGTTCACCCCAACCCTGGCCCTATGCCTGCCAACACCCAGACCTAGCCACCCACAGGGAGGTTGAGGATTGTGTCCTTAAACATTGGCAGCCTGCTGACAAAGCTCCCTCAGATTGAAGCCTGGGTGGCACTTGTGCAGCCTGACATTATTGCGCTGACTGAAACCTGGCTTACACTCACAATTGCTGACACAGCAATCTCCATGCCTGGGTACAACTTGTATAGGCTTGATTGCACAGCAAAAAGAGGGGGTGGATGCCTAATCTACATCTACAGCCATCTCCAATGCCATAAAGTCCAATTGTCTGCTGCCAGCAATGACTGTGAATGCCTTGCAGTAAAAACCCTCATGGGCAAAGGGAAGAAAGGGCTGATTGTCATGTCAGTATACATTCCACCTGGATGCCAGCAAACAGGGTTAAATTATTTCACTAACCACTATACCCAGGCAAGTCACAATAAGGAAACTATTGTACTAGGTGACTTCAATTCTAACTGGCTAGCCAGCTCCAGTTCCTCACATAGGGACCTGATTATTGGACTATACCTAACACAGGTGGTCCAGAGTTGCACAAGAACCAACTACAGAATGGGAACAAGTACCCTGATTAACTGGGCACTGACCTCCCACCCTGAGAGAATTACCAATGTCCAGGTTCTCCCAGATGCATTGAGTGACCACTCCCCTGTCCTTTGTGAATGGTTCTCCAAGCTGCCAAAACTACCCCCAGTGTTGGTGAGGAACAGAGTCATCAGAAAATGCTCTATGGCCGCCTTCAAGAAACACCTGGCCAACACAGACTAGAGCATCCTGAATACTTGTCCCTCTGTTGATGCAGCCCTCCAGCTCTTCCTCGATCAGTTTAACTCTGCTGTAGACAAGTATGCCGCCTTTTGTAAGAAAATGATAAAAGGGAGGTGCATGGACTGGATCACCCCCCAAGTCTTTGGTTTGATGTGGGAACGTGATCTACTATTGCACCGAGCAAGGGTATCAGGGACAGTAGAGAATGTCCAAAATTACAAAGCTGCTAGAAATAGGTGCACATGGGCACTACGGCAAGCCAAGGCCGCCTCCCACAGAAATCAGCAGTCCCAGTGCCTGAAAAATGGCAAATAAAACTGGGCTACCATCAAGGACCTTGTTGAGACTTGTGACAGGTCCCCACCAACCATGCTCCACCACAGTGACAAAGTCATAGTTGATGAAGTTACTATAGCCAATATTTTCAATGAGGCATTTACTCACAAGGACAAAACACTGAGCTGTGAACACCCGCCCCCCCCTTTCCTAGCACCAGCCCAAAATTCTACTTTCAGCAGGTGACCATCAAGAAGACTGCCCACTTGTTCTGACTGGGTTGCACCTACTCCTCCCCCACCCCTTCTCCCTCCCTACCAACTCCCCCCCACTTGTCCTTTGTCCAGTACCTCCTCACTACCTCCACCCCACCTGCCCTCTGTGCAGTTCACCCACACTACCTCCTGCCCGGTCCCCTATCCACTTCCTCTGGCCCCCCCCTCCTCCCCTCCACCTGCCATCTGTCCAGTACACCCACACTACCTCTAGCCCATTTTCCTGACGTCTTCCCCCCAACTCCCCCACCTACCTGCACTTGCCAAACCCCAACTTGTCTCTCTGCACTTAACTTTCCTCAGATAGCTGCACTTTGCGAACCTCCACTGGGAAATTGACAGTGCTGCCAGGTGCTTCATTCATGTCTTGACTTGTGTAAACCATAAATGCATTTGCTACCCCTTTCTATGTAAACTTTATGTTAGTAGTACAACCCCAGTGTCAATTTGTCTGCTATAATTATGTGGCTGCAACAAAATATATCTCCTTAAGTGTTGATGAGGATCCTTTGTAAACAAGCTCTTAGCTCACAGGTTTGTAAGTCCAAGTTCCCAATAAATAAATAAATAAATAGTTAGGTAATCTTTCTAATCCTGGGAAATGATAAGGTAATGCATGGGAAAACAAAACACACTCCTCTTAAAATTCAAGCAGTTGGCCTTGGCTTGATTCAAGAGGACTGGTGACTGGGCTCATGGGTCCAGGTGTCTGGGGCATGCCAACTATGCAACAGAGTAAGAGTAAGTTCAGGACACAGAACAGGGTGAACTAAAGTAAAGGTAAGTGAAGGGGGGTGTGAAGGAGTGCTGGTGAACTTGCAGATATGTGGTCTGTGACTGTCACATATACTGTAATTCTGGCATACAGTTCATTTGACAAAACATTTTTTAAAGCATATAAAAGTAGAGAATGAGAGAACAAAATTACTTTAGTAGCTTTATAAAATATGCAGGCATTTTTAATAACTGAGCGATAATTAGAGTAAACTCTGCTGCTACAGTGAACTATTTAAAATGTTTCATATTGCCACACTTTGATGATGGTAGTTTGGGGGGGGGGGCATTACTCATACAGTCATAATCAGAACAGAAGTAAGAAATGCATTTCCAGATTAACTCATACTCTAGCATGAGTTTTACAAAACTGACAGTGTTGCTCCACTCTTGAAGAATACCCTCATGGACAATAACATTGCAGTAATGAGCTATGCTATATCTGTTAATTGGAGACTGTTGGATAACACACAAGCATTTTAAAGTAGTAGTTTGCAAAGTTTTGTGGAGTCATGACCCACTAGGGAGCACCAAACTTTCCTACCACTCACCAATGTTGCATATAGCACATAAATATATAGTTAGGCTTTTGTTACTAATATACCCACTGGGAAATAACTTCCAGAGTCTGGCATCCAGTTCCTAGAAGCTGGTTTATAATGAAAACCTTTCTGCTCTAAACATAATTTGTAAGAGACAAAGTTGGGAGATGTTGGCATTTACAGCTGTTCAAAACAATAATATGTTACTAAGGACAGGTGGACTGTCTATGAATTGGTTCTGATTCTGACTTCAGTCTTCTTAAAAAAAAATGCTCTGGTTTATACAAAGTAAATTTCAGAGCTGGGCCAGGCTGGTTGTCAATAAAAATATGAAAATGTCTAAATTCTCACATCACACTGTGTAAATGAGACATGTAGGTATTCTCCACTTAGCCTGACAACCACTACCTGCTGCTACCTATCACCTTACATCCTCAAGCCACCACCCCCGCTAACAACACTTTTGTATACCACAGCCCCACTTATCTACAAATGCCCCCCCCCCCAAATCTATACACATGCTACCATTCACTGACACACATCTTGTATACTTTCTTTTGGCAATATTGTAGTTCCACTTCCCTTTTGTTGTCATCCACCCATCAAGTCTGTGCCAACCCCATCCAACAGCTGAGATGCCTCTTTCATTGAGCCATAACATTCAACTGCTGACATCCACCTCAGTTTTTCACTTCCTGACTATATCACATCAGAATCCCGCAGTATACACAAAACCTGACAATGTAGAAACCCACCAAGATATTTACACAAATCCCTACCCAACTCAGTCATTGAAAGCCATAAATCACACATTTGTACTCCCTGTGACCAATACCCACTTGTAGGTGGTTTATGAGCATAAACTTATAAAAACCCAAACATACGATTAATTAAAAATACTTTTTAGGGATGATCAGAATCTGGTTCTCAAAATCAAGTATAATTGTTCTCCTGTTTTGTTTGGATTTAAGATTTTTTAATTTTGATGCCACACCTACTACAGTTTATTATAGAATTTAAAATATTTCGGGTCACGTGATGGCAGCTTAGGCTACGGCAGCGGTTCCTCGGAGCTCCGGTCCCTATCTTTTCATTTTACAATTAAGTAACTGCTTTTCACATCGGAAACCTCCTGTAAGATCTGCCTAAAGACAATTCAATTCACCCCCAGTGTGCAAGGCTGATCAGCAGATGGAGGCATACATGAAGAAGGCGCCCTCAAGGCATTCTCCTCCGCGAACGCCAGAGAAGGAGAAGGCTGCCAAGCGGCCTAAGCAGCAGGCTGCTAGCATAGTCAAGATGCCTACCGTGGAAGCGGCCCTTACCGAAGGCAGATTTCTGGAAATTATGCAGCCACTCCAGTCTGCTATAGCCTCTATTTCTGACGATCTGCAGGAAATCAAGGGCTCAGTAGAGTCACTAACAAGAAGGGTTAATGATTCTGAAACTAAAATTGTCTCATTGGAAAGGAAGCAAGATAAAGCTGAGCTAGAGTTGGTTAATATGAAACACAGGATGAAGAAACTTGAAGACAAATTAGAAGATCTGAAGGGGCGTAGCAGACGGAATAATTTAATAATATTAGGAATTCCAGAAAAGGAGGAAGGGAATGGGATAATCATGTTTCTACAGAAGCTTTGCAATAAAGTAGCTGTCCCCTCACCGGGCGGAGGAGAATACATAATAGAGCGAGCCCACAGAGCCCTACGCCCCCTCCCCAGCTCAAGGCCAGCCACCCAGACCAATTATTTTCAAACTCTTGGACTATTTAGATAGACAACATATCTTAGATAAAGTTAGAAGCATCGGTGAAGTGACTTGGGAAGGAAGGAAAATCCGCATTGCCCAGGACCTTCCACATTCAGTACGGATACGGCGACAGGAATTCCACCCTCTGGTTTCTAAGCTGGTTGCTGCCTCGAAGCCATTCAGGGTCAAATACCCTGCCATCCTGATGGTTAAAAAAGAAGATAAGTGGCGCTCGTTTGAATCATCTGCACAAGCCCTTCCAGAGCTCAAAAATATCTTCCCTGATCTCTTCAAGTGAAGGGCTGGAGTCTATACCTTGGCTCATAAGCATGTCGATGCTGTGTTTCTTGCTTTTGTTTTAGGCCACCTGAACGTCGGATTGATTCAGTGGAGCACACTACACAGTCAACTGTTCCATGAGGAAGTCAAAGCCTGGGCACAAGCATCTATTAGCTCAGAGGGCACAGTGCCTTATCGCCATGATTCCCGCTCGAGGAGAGATTTTTTTTTTTTTTTTTTTTGAACTGATCCTAAGAGATTACTCTAGCAATTGAACTGTTCCGTTATTGTACTTGATTTTTACGCTGATGCTTCCTATTGTGATGTGATGCTGAATTAGATAAATGGGGACATCTGCACGTTAAAGTGTCAATCCAGCCTCAGACTTAACATATGTAAAATTAAAATTATATATATATTTTTTTTTCTTTTTTTTTTTCTCTATTTTGTTCAATGCTCCACGACTGGTGAAGGAAATGGAGTCATTTATCCCAGCACAAAGTTTTAGAAGATATCGAGGGACTGTACAGTGTGACGTTGGAACTGATGGACCGGTCTTTGACCATTCTTTCTTATACTGAAATTCTGTTTCCACAGGATTGAAGTTAACTGAGAGTTGTTAATAATCCTAGTGGGGCTTTGGGGCATCCTAAAGGGTGCAGTTGCTCAAAATAAACAATATGGAAGGGGGGGGGCTCCGGGGAGTATGACTGTGGAGCTTGAACTGCTATGATGTTAATCATGTGGCATAGCTGGTTTGGGAGTGCAGTTGTGTTGAACTGGGGGATGCTGGTTCTGTTAGGGTTGGGGGCTTATAGGCCTGTTGTTTTGGGGGGAATGGTTGGGATATTATGTGAGGGGGTGGGGGTCTTGACTACACACTGTTGGGGGTTGTTGATCCCAGTTGAAGTCAGGTCTTGCTCTATTTTCTCAGCAGAACCCTGGCTTTACCCACTGGGGGACGGTCTGCGTATTCTGGGTATTTTTGTCCACTTCGCACTATTATAGACTATGGGCAGTCATTACACCTTTATTAGTTGGAATGTTAAGGGAGCCAAGGATAGGGTCAAGAGGCAAATTACATTAAGACATCTGCAACAGCTGCGGGTGCAAATTGCCTTTCTACAAGAAACGCACCTAAGGAGAGAGGATATTCTCCTTTTTAAGAGAACATGGGTTGGGCAAGTTTTTGGGGCTGGCGTGTCCTCAAGCAAGGGAGGAGCAGTCATCCTCATAGCAAAAAATGTTCCTTTTAAATTGGCCCAAGAAATTTGGGATCCGGAGGGTCGTTATGTTGTCGTGCATGGTGTTTTAGAATCCCATTCAGTTCTTCTTGGTTCAGTATACGGCCCAAACTGTGACTCCCCAACCTTCTTTGTGCGGTTACTAAGTATTGTGGTGTCCGACCCACCTAAACTCACTATTTTGGGTGGGGATTGGAACTTAGTGCTCCAAACAGATCTGGATAGATCCGGCCGTGAAAGGCGAGGGTTATCTCCAGCACAAAGAGCACTGAAAGATCTCATTAGAGATGCTGCTCTAGTTGATGCCTGGCGGGTATTAAACCCCACAGCCCGGCAGTATACTTTTTTCTCTGCAGCACATAGGACATATTCCCGAATAGACTACATTCTTATAAGTTCTTTTGCCATGTCTGGGGTGATGCAGACAGAGATATTGGCTAGAGTCTTGTCTGATCATGCCCCTGTGAGTCTGGAATTCTGGTTGGGAGCAGGGAGTAAGCGATCGCCCCAGTGGAGGCTAAACAGTCAGATACTGAAAGATGAGGTCTCTCTGGGGCATATAGTAGATTTCATTACTACTTTTCTCAACAGTAATCAGGGTTCAGTGGCTAAGTATGATTTAATTTGGGCTGCCTTCAAATGTTCCCTAAGGGGAGAGCTGAGAAAAATGGCCTCCTTGAGGGCTCGGACTCAAAGAGCTCAATTGGACTTCCTTTTGGCATCAATTAAGGTTTTAGAATATAGCTTGTCTCGAGCCTCCACGGCTGAAAGTTGGGCCAGACTCTATCAATTACAAACCAAATATGCTGGTCTGGTATCTCAAAGAGCAGACTTAGCCCTTCTGAGGACTAAACTTAGATACCTAGATGCAGGGGAGAGAGCAAGTAAGCTGCTCGCTATGCGTATCCGTCAATTAGACTCTTCGCAATTTATTACAGGAATCTGCTTGGGGGGATGGTCAAGTGTGTACCGACCCTTTGGAAATGGCGAAAGCCTTTGGTACCTATTTCCAAGGATTATATGCTGTGGATCCAGCCCAACGGCCCACTGATGCCAACATTAGCTCTTATCTTAGCTCGGTGAACCTGCCTAAGATTACAGATGCAGAGGTGACGTCTCTGAGTGCTCCAATCTCTCTCACTGAAATACAGCAAGCCGTGCAGCAGATGCCCTTAGATAAATCCCCGGGGCCAGACGGTTTGCCTAGCAATTTTTATAAAGCCTGTCATTCGGTAATTACCCCTGTTCTAAAGGAAGTATTTATGTATTGGTTTGATAATGGGGTTTCAGATCCTAGTTTCCAAGAAGCCACGATCTCTTTAATCTTAAAACAAGGGAAAGATCCTCTATACATTGACAGTTACCGCCCCATCTCTTTACTAAATACGGATGTTAAAATACTGGCCAAAATCTGGCAAATAGACTCTCAAAAGTTATGGGTAGGCTGGTGAGTCGGGAACAAGTGGGATTCATGATGGGTAGGTCTTCTCAGGATCACATGAGAAAATTGCTACATCTCCTGGCATCTGCCAGGGATTCTGAGACACCAGCGGTATTAGTATCGCTTGATGCCGAAAAGGCATTCAACAGGGTTTCCTGGGATTTCCTATTCGCTACCCTAACGTCATTTGGGCTGCCTACAGAATTTCGAAGATGGGTCCATCTTTTATATCTGTTTCCCTTGGCCAGGGTCAAGTGTAACGGGGTTTTGTCCCCCTCATTCAATCTAGCCCGGGGCACTAGGCAAGGTTGCCCTTTGTCCCCCTTGCTTTTTAATTTATACTTAGAACCATTATTGGCAGGTTAGCAATGAATGCAGCAATAAAGGGAATCCGGGTAGGAAATACCAGGTACGCCTGTTCGGTATATGCAGATGACATACTATTGCATATCGAGGAACCAGATATCTCAATTCCAGCTACCCTAACTGAGGTTGAGAGTTTTCTAAAGTATCCTATTATAAATTGAACTGGCCAAAACAAGGATACTTCCTTTAAACAGTAGAGTTAATTAGCGAACTTCTTCCCCTTGGCCTTTCCTGGGAAGTAAAATCAGTCACATACCTGGGAATTAAGGTTTGTAAAGCTTTGAATCTTATTACTAGAGATAATATTGGCAATTTAGTTAATGTAATAACTGGGGATATGGAGAGGTGATGTTACTCCCTTTTCTCTCTGGGGTAGGCTCAATATAGTTAAAATGAACGTTTTACCGAGGATAATGTATCCCCTGGGTATGCTAGGGGTTTATCTACCGAAAAGATGGTTCTCTAAACTACAAAGTGCAGTCAATATTTTCGTTTGGAACAAAAAAAGAGTTTGTAGATCTTATTTAAAATTGACAGCCCCAAAGTCAAGAGGAGGTTTGGCCTCCTCTTCCTTCTTTCTTTATTACGTCACGCAGCATATAAGCAAACTAGCCCATTGGAGTGGGGAGATTGGACATCAGGAATATAGAACGCTGTGGTTAGACATAGAGCAGCATTTGGCGACACAGGTTAATTGCTCTCTGAGGGCCCTCTTATATGTTTCTCCATCGGCTATCCCCAAGGTCTTTAGAAGTAATCCAATAGGATGGTCATTAAAAGCCTCCCATCAGATACAGAAGTATCTGACAGTAAAGTGGTACTATTCGTCTGACCAGCCCATTATTGGTAATCCGCATTTTAAGATTGGAGGGACACCACTGTCCCCTGCATTTTGGCCCCAATTAAATGATGCCAGAGTCTCAAGTTGTTGGTCAAACGGGAAACCGCTCCCGTTTGACTATTTTCAAAAGTCCCTAGGGGCCTCGGGAAAGGAGATATTTAAATATTTACAAGTTAGCAATGCCCTAACCTCCTTCTTCTCTGGGTGCCGATAGGTCCGAGTGACAGAGACCTGTCCACGCTTATACATAAAGCCTCCCAACCACGTTCAGTCTCAAACCTATACAAAACTCTTCAGGAATGGGATTCTAGACTACCATCAGGGATTTGTTATTACTGGTCAAAGGAATTGGGAATTCCGGGAGGACCCTACTCTTTGGAAGAAACTCTGGTTATCTATGTACAGGTTTATAAAGCAAGACAGACTGAGACTAGTGCACTTCAACATCATGCATAATATCTATATAACTCCTGTTTAGTTGTGCAAATATGGGGCATTGACAACGTCACTCTGTGTAGTGTAAGAGAGGTGTCGGTACCCTATTTCACATGCTTTGGCTATGCCCCTATGTGCAGGCCTTTTGGCGATCTATCGCTAATATCCTTGACCCTATCCTTGGCTTAGAAACCCTGTTTACTTCTGAAGTTTGTCTAATTAATCTCTTTCCTTTGGGTACCACCAAAACTAAGAGGGCCCACATGTCGCTCATCTCTGCAACAGCCAAATTAATTATTTTGAGACACTGGGTTGGTGACAAACTTCCCACTCCGATGGAGTGGTATAAAGAGAGCATCTTGGCCCTACAGCTAGAGAGACATATTGCCTACATGCATGGTAGGCCCAAGGCATATGCATCACTGTGGGGCTCTTTGGAGGCCCTCCTGACTGCCTGGAAGCCTTGAAGGCTATACTTGTTACAGGAGCTGTAAGCTAAGATTATTTAGCGTGTGTAGTCTTGGGGGAGGGGGAGGAAGGACTTGGTTGTTTGGTCTTGTTGTTTACTGTCATGATACATCGTACTGTTACTATTGTTGGGTATGGTTTTGATTTTTGAAAATTTAATAAAACTGGTTTAATAACAAAAAAAATATTTCCAGTATTCTTCATACCAAAAATGAGATCTCTAAATTACTTCATAAAAAAGTTTCACGCTGTTTTGTAAGCCTGATTTTAATGCCTGTTCAAAAAAGTGAGTTTCAGTGATGAGATGCTTGTCGTGTCAGCTCCAGAACTTACTGCTGAGTCCTCCTTGTAAGCAACCATATGGCACTACTGTTCCAAAATTTAAGATATCGTGTTGCAGTAATCATTTGAAAACTAATGGTGCAGGGCTGGGTGCAGTGCAGGCATTTCTGAAAAGTTCAGATGCATTGTACTACAGTATACTTTCAAATGTATTGGGGAAGTGGTTTTGGAATGCAGCAGTGGACATGGCTTTAAAATGTCACGGTTGTGCAATATTTCAGAATATTTCAGTGATAAGATTTTGGTATGTAGCACAGCCAAAATGTTGTAATGCTATAGAGACACAATCAGAGGTTTGTAAAGATGATGCAGAAATTGAGTTAGAGAAAAAAATGTGCAAATTTCAGCAAATTTGCTTTGATGACTAATTTGCATATTTATTCATCTTGCAAATTGCCCAAACTCTCTTGGAGAAACTACGAAAACTACCAATTTGTGGGCAAACTGGGCAATTTACGTAGTTTCACCACACAAATTTGTACAATTTGCCAGAGAAAAGCAATCACGCTGCAGTCTTTAAATGACATAAAATGCTCCTTCCACCCACTGTAGTGTAATTTGCCCCAACTCCATAACACTTTAAATCTTTTAACCTGCTCCCATCCCCCCGTTAGCACTCTCCTCCCACCCCCCCCTCGTCCTGGTGAACTGATGTATAACAATAAGTAACATCACATCATCCTCGTTTCCCCAGTTATATATAGATATACCCTTCACTCTACCCACTCACCAAACACACTCCCCCCAGCTGACCAGACCCTATTTTACAAGTAGACCCCCTCCCAAGCCCCCTCTGGCCCCAACCACCTCCTCCCACCATAACCCAGAAACTGCTGACATCCACCTCAGTTTTTCACTTCCTGACTATATCACATCAGAATCCCCCAGTATGCACAAAACCTGACTCTGACAATGTAGAAACTCATCCAAGATATTTACACAAATCTCTACCCAACTCAGTCATTGCAAGCCATTAATCACACACTCCTATTTCCTGTGCCCAACACCCACTTGTAGGTGGTTTATGAACATAAACTTATAAAACCCCAAATATACGATGAATTAAAAATACTTTTTAGGGATGGTCAGAATCTGGTTCTCAAAATCAAGTATAATCGTTCTCCTGTTTTGTTTGGATTTAGGATTTTTTTTATTTTGATGCCACGCGTACAACAGTTTATTGTAGAATTTAAAATATTTCCAGTATTGCTCATACCAAAAATGAGATCTCTAAATTACTTCATAAAAAAGTTCCAAGCTGTTTTGTAAGCCTGATTTTACTGCCTTTCCAAAAAAGTGAGTTTCAGTGATGAGATGCTTCTCGTGTCAGCTCCAGAACTTACAACTGAGTCCTCCTTGTAAGCAACCATATGGCACTACTGTTTCCAAAATTTAAGAAACTGTGTTGCAGTCATCATTTGAAAAATAATGGTGCAGGGCTGGATCCAGTGCAGGCATTTCTGAAAGGTTCTAATGCATGGCACTGTACTTTCAAATGTATTGGGGAAGTGGTTTTGGAATGCAGCAGTGAACATGGCTTTGAAATGTCAAGGTTGTGCATTATTTCAGAATACTTCAGTGATGAGATTTTGGTGAAGCACAGCCAAACTTTTGTAATGCTACAGAGACACAATCAGAGGTTTGTAAAGATGATGCAGAAATTAAGTTAGAGAAAAAAATGTGTAAATTTCAGCAAATTTGCTTTGATGACTATTTTGCATATTTATTCATCTTGCAAATTGCCCAAACTCTCTTGGAGAAACTATGAAATCTACTAATTTGTGGGCAAATTGGGAAATTTGCATAGTTTCCCCACACAGATTTGTGCAATTTTCCAGAGAAAAGCAATCACACTGTAGTCTTTAAATGACATAAAAATCCTCCCTCCTGCCGGCCCAGTGGCACTGAAGGTTGAGGCACTGGACGCCTGACCTCGCACCACGCCAGCAACCCGAGTTCAGGAATGGACTCAGGTCACTCGGGGACTGGCCAGGGGAGGAAGGATTGAGCATCCGGAGGACTGCTCTCCTTCCTAGTGGTGGGGGGGATTTGCACTGCATGCTGTCGGCTACACCTAGTGGTGGCTGAAGGTCAGCACAGATGCACAGCCATGAAAGGGGTTGGCCCATGTCCAGGGCAATTGGCTGCCTCCATGGAGGTGGAGATGGCCTGCCTGCCCATTGCACGGACATGGAGTATGGGAGAAAATGGAAAATTCTGGGACCCAACAGGACCCATAATGGCAGAGAAAGGCCAGAGGATGTATCCCTCCAAGGGAGGGGTCATAGCCTCCTGTCGGGTCTGTGGTGGCGGATAAAAGTACATATGAAAAAAAAAAATGCTCCTTCCACCCACTGTGGTGTAATTCACCCCACCTTCAAAACACTTTAAATCTTCTAACCCCCTCCCGTCCGCCCACTAGCACTCTCCTCCAACCCCCCCTCATCTTGGTGAACTGATGTATAATTATAAGTAATATCACATCATCCTCATTTTCCCAGTTATATATAGATATACCCTTCATTCTACCTGCTCACCAAACACACTCCCCCAACCTGACCAGACCCTATTTTACAAGTAGCCCCCTCCCAATCCCCCTCTGGCCCTCACCACCTTGTCCTACTATAACCTAGAAAATATTTTTAAATGTAACGCTGTAATGAAGAAAACAGTCCCCAGTGCAGATTGTCTTCTCTGTTCAGTGTCCCAGTAACTAATAACATGGTCTCATGCATGAATGTTAAATGGCGATGTCTCTGCTCCTAGTAAAACCTGATTGGCTGAAAACTGAGTCAGTCTGGTTTTACTATGAACAAAGACATCACCATTCATGCAATTAACCACATCATTACTTAGAGGGACACTTTCCAGTGCATCACAGGGGCCATGGCTGCTATGAGACAGTCATCCATCAGCAAGTGATTATGTCAGGTGTCCAATGTGCTACTGCAGTAGTGTGTTAAATATATCAGATTCCTGAGGTCAAAACAGGACTATAAGGAGATTGCCTTCTGTGCTGTGGCAGACATGCCCAATGCCATCTGTGCTACTGAATGTACACATGTGGCACTAATTGCCTAGTCACAAGCAGAGGAGTCATACAGATACCGAAAAGCATAGATACCATGAACATGGAGGTTGTGAGTGATGCTGCAGGTTAAGCATGCCTGTGCCAGGTACACAGGCTCTACACATGACTCATACCTACTGAGAATTCAGAACTGTGGGTGATGTTGCATTCCTTGCCTGCCAACCAGGGATGGTCCATCAATAAGTGAACATGGGCAGGGGGATGGGCAATGGTGGGTTACACATGTCCCTCACGACCCTGTTCCTGCAGCCAAAGACCAAGGCTGAGCAGAAGTACAATGAGGCACGTAGTATGAATAAAGGCATTATTGAGAGGGTGTTCAGTCTGATGAAGATGCACTCAGGTGTTTGACAGGAGTGGTGGAACACTACAGCTCCCACCTGGCATGGTGTGCAGGATATTTACTGTATACTGCATGCTACATGTTACAACATAGCTGTTCAGTAGTGCCTACTTATACCAGAGGGTGATGGTCTACCTCTCAGAGACATGGCTAGCTACAGAGATGTCCACATGCCTGATGACCATGAACTATCTGGCAGAAAGGACCCAGTGTACTATGCAGAGCACGCATACATGGCAAGGTTGTGCAAATCTGCTTTGCATTGCGCTGGGGTAGTATGTGTTAGCTGGGGAGAGTGTAGCTGTGGCAGTCTATGCTTCAGTAAAATACTATGTATCCTAACAGCATGCTGCCTACCAGGCTGTGTGGTGTGTGCCTTATGTGCGCTCTCTGATGTGTGCCCTGTGGTACACTAACTCCTGTGGTGCATCTTTATACAGGTGTGCACTGTGCCATCTGCTGCTCTGCATTTTGGCTCTACATTTCCCAGAGGATCATGGTGCACTGGTGCCATCAGTGCCACCCTGGGGCAGAGTATGTGTCAGCAGCCTTCACCAGTACCACTAGAACCTTACCTTGTGCCATGGGCACCAGACTGGGAGATGAGGATGTTGGCTGTGGGTGGGGTTTCTGTTAGCCATGGCCTTCCGGCTCTGCCTACATCAAAGCAGCAAGGCCCCTTCCAAGGATGTTAGCAGATGGACAAAGCAACCATTCATGGACCACCTAGCCATGATCTGCTTGCTCTTCCCACATGCCTACAACATCCATACACAGGACAAGACACTGTAGGTCATGTGGTGCAGGTGTTCATGGCCATCGCTACTCTGCTGGATATGCTGGTGCCCAAGCCCATAGACCTCAGCATACATGTTGTGTAGCTACTGCTGCCTGGGCAGCATGAAAAGGTTGCCACATTTGATGGACCTCCAGGGAGTCTGAATTCCCACACAGTGACCCATGTGGATCCCATTTGCCCTGTGCCATGCCCTGTATCTGTGCATGTGCAGCACTGTGTGTTGTGGATGTCATGGTGGTCACTGGTACCACTTGCATGGCTTTGCTATGAGGTGGGTGGTATGGTATGTGTAGCGGAGCTGTCATTTGGGGGAGGGAGGTGGCACCTGCATGTCTGGGGCCATGTCTGTGCATTGGGTGCGCTATACCATTTGTCTGGACTGTTGTGATACCTAGTGCTATCTGCTCCAAGATTCTTTAGGTGGGTTCTACCAAGCCGCATCGATAGGAATTCTGTCGATTGGCATTACAGTGATGGCACAATGCCAACAGCTGGCATTGTGCTGTCAGTGGAAACAAGTGTTTTTTGAGGGGGGGGCTTTGCCCCCAACCCCCCCAGCACTATAGATTACCAACTCTGAGTTGGAGTTGTTTTGGGAAGGGGGAAAACTCCTCAGAGACAGCAGTGTTGGAAAACCCATGGACCATCACAGTGAACAGCCGATTCTGTAGCTGTGATGGTCTTCGCTGTTGTTCTGTCACTACGGCAATGGTATATGCCTTAGGTGTATGGTATCCTGGGTATCCCTGGGTGTCCAGGGACACATTGGGCATGGGACCTGCCAGAAGGAAACAAAGAGTTAACTGTACTGTGTGCCCATTTCCACTGCATTTGGCCAGGTGTATGGTGCCCTCCACCCTGGCATGCCTACCTGTGACCTGTCTCCTCTCAACATGTGTGTCCACATCTATGTCTAGGGCAGGAGTTAGTGATCCTTCACCAGTGGGGAACAAACTTGGAGTTAACAATAATCAGTTTCCATGTCCAGTCCTGCCCCAGTAAGACATTGTGCCTGTTTTTACCTTTTAGCATTATGAGACTCATCCTTGCCACTGACCAGCTGCTGACTTATGGTGTTGGCCACAATGCTCTCCTCTTCCGTGAGTTTCAGGTACCCTATTTCCACCTCTCATTGCCAGCTATGCTCACTGTCACTGTGTCATTTTTCTCTTCATCAGGATCTGCAGGTCATATCACTTGGGTTTTAGTGCATCAGTGGATTATGGTATATTCCCTGCCATGTTGACAGAATCCTACATGCTGTCCCATGCCAATTGTTTGTTAGCCAGTGTCCCCTTCAGTTCCCTGGAGCTGTAGATGGTGGCATAATTCACCCTTACTTCTGTTGCTAATATGGAGGTCTCCTCAGTCATGAAGTTCAGTATCTGTGGCATGGTATGGCAGCTATGGACATCTCGGCTTTCCAGCCTCCCTTCCATGCCTGTGTGGCCTTCTGTGGGTGGCCATGCCATGGTGGTGGCATTACTGTCAGTGTCCTTGTGCTGCTGCTCACATTGATTGCATCCATAGTTACTATTTCTGCATAGCAATCCATGGGAGTTAGATATTGCCTTATATGGTGGATCACTAAGTGTTCAGTGGTCATGCAGCCTCACGTGGATCACTGGCCAGTCCCTTCCACACCCCTCTGAGGTACATTCTGCAGCTGCTGGCCACACCCCTGGCCTCTGTGGATCATACCACCTGTGCAGATGGTACACACCATTCAGCCATGTGTCTGCACTATGCATGCATATGGAGAGATTCATGCCTTTTTGTGGATAAGGTTGTAAGTTGTACTGTTCTCCCCTTCCCTGCAGGGTGCATCTGGAAGCAAGCTATTATCAATTCATTATGCCTTTCCTGGTGAAACATCTGAACTAAATAATTATGAATACACTAATGTTAGAAATTTTGGCCAGACCCCTCTTCAAAGAATAGCATGACATTTCTGTCCCTCCCCCCAGAGCAGGGGGTCACTCTTAGGGATGGAACAGGAGGTGAAATTAAACATGCTGATTGTCATTCATAAAGGATGAGTTACAGTAAGTCAGTAGTGCACTTCTGAACTCTCTTACCCCTCAAAGACTCCCCCAGCCCTCTTTGCTGATACAGTGGCGTGAAAAAGTATTTGCCCCCTTCCTGATTTTCTCTATTATTGCATATTTGTCACATTGGATGTTTTCAGGTCTTTAGACAAAATATAATATTAGATAAAGGGAACCTGAGTGGACAAATAACACTTTTTTTTTTTACTTATTTCATTTATTTAATGAAAAAGTTAACCAACACCAACTGGCACTGTGTGAAAAGTAATTGCCCCCAGTTAAATCAACCCAATTAAAGGGATAATTAGAGTCAGCTGATTGAACACAGCCAGGCTTGATTACAGCCAGCCCTGCTCAATATAAACCTCACTTATTTTGGCCCTTACCATCAGAGTCACATTGTCAGGACAAAGATTCAACAAGCACATTATGCCATGATCAAAGAAAGTTCCTGAAAGATCAGAAAAACATTTTGTTGCCCTCTATCAGTCTGGAAAGGGTTACAAAGCTATTTCTAAGGCTCTGGGACTCCATCGAACCACAGTGAGAGCCATAATCTCCAAATGGAGAACACTTGGAACAGTAGTGAACCTTCCAGGAGTGGGCGGCCTGCCAAATTACTCCAAGGGCGCAGTATAAAATCATCCAAGAAGTCTCAAAGGATCCTAAAACAACATCCAAAGAACTGCAGGCTTCTCTTGCCTCAGCTAAGGTCAGTGTTCATGACTCCACAATCAGAAAGAGACTGGGCAAAATGGGCTTCATGTGAGAGTAGCAAGGCGGAAACCACTGCTAACCAAGAAGAACATAAATGCTCATCTCTCATTTGCCAAGAAGCACCTGGATGATCCATGCCTTTTGGGAAAATGTTCTATGGACAGATGAGTCCAAAGTGGAACTTTTGGACAACATGGATCCCATAATGTCTCGTTAAAGCAAACACAGCATTCCACAGTAAGAACACCATACCAACAGTCAAACATGGTGGTGGTAGTGTGATGGTGTGGGATGCTTTGTTGCCTAAGGACCTGATGACTTGCCATAATTAAAGGAACCATGAATTCTGCTCTGTACCAGAAAATTCTTAAGGAGAATGTCCAGTCATCCTTCCATCAGCTGAAGCTGAAGCGTAGTTGGGTCATGCAGCAAGACAATGATCCAAAACACAAAAGCAAGTCCACATCAGAATGGCGAAAAAGAAGTAAAATTAAAGTTTTGGAGTGGCCTAGTCAAAGTCCAGACTCAAATCTGATAGAGATGCTGTGGCAGGACCTGAAACGAGCAGTTCATGTTCGAAAACCTACCAAATGTTACTGAATTAAAGCAGTTCTGCGAGGAAGAGTGGGTTAAAATTCTCCACAGCGATGTGAAAGACTGATATTGAATTATAGGAAGTGTTTGTTGCAGTCATTGCAGCTAAATGTATGAACCAGTTATTAGTGTAAGTAGTACCATTTTCACACAGTGCCAATTGGTGTTGGTTAACTTTTTTTCGTTAAATAAGTGAAATAAAAAAAAAAAACAAGTGTTATTTGTTCACTCAGGTTCCCTTTATCTAATATTACATTTTGTCTAAAGACCTGAAAACATCCAGTGTGACAAATATGCAATAATAGAGAAAATCAGGAAGGGGGCAAATACTTTTTCACACCACTGTACACTTGTTAGCGCAACAAAAAAGTCTAGTCTCTCTGAGTGAAGCAAAATTGTCTCAAATTGCAGTGCAGAATTCAATAGGTAAGCTTCCACCTTCAGAGGAAATAGTCACAGACAGACTGAAGCAATTACAGGAGCAACTAAAGAGAACAGCAGAAAGAAAACCCCAAAGTTGCCAACACAGATTTGTTTTTAATGCTTTCCCTCTGGCCTCTCTTCTCTCATCCCTGCCGCCATCAGTTACAGCACGTTTAAATGTGAAGGGCCTAGCCCAATCCCCATCTATCTCTTTCTCTCTCTCACTTTACATCTCTCTACCCCCCCCCAACACACCACCAGAGCAGACACCAGCAGAGCCGGTGTAGTCATTGAGAAGATGATTTAACTGGAGACCGTCTCTCCTGCAGCCACTGGGAACCACTGAAACCTGACACCATTTTTCACAACAAGTAGCAGCAGTCAATTAGGCAGCAAACAGGGCTAAGGATGCCCACATGCCTTTTTTCCACAGCCTGCATGCAAAGCTTCCCACAGCTGGAGTTGCCATCAACCACATTAGCAAAACTGAGAGTTGATTGCTGGGCTGGAGCTCATTTACAACACACCACTAAAGCAGACACCAGCAGCACAGGAAGAGTAGTTCATTGGACTGTCTTACTGGAAAAAAAAAACACCTCTCTCCTGCAGCATGCTGCTGTGATCCACTGAAACTTGATGCCATTTAACCAAAAAAGTGGCAGCAGCCTATCTGACTGCACATAGGGTTAAGGAGGCAGGCCTCTCTGAATTACTTTCAGCAGGTAAATATCTCCATACCATAATGGCCCACCATGGAGCAGCAGCAAGAGGAACCAGATCTGGGGCATTGCACTTATAGCCAATTTTAGACACCAGCAAACCTTGTGGTTGCTTGGCCTCCTGTTCGGGGGGGGGGGGCAGCCAGACCCAAAGTACCACTTTTTTTTCTTGTAGAATAGCAAGAAGAAGCCAAGGTATGGTGCAGCCTGTCACAAGCCAATGAACAAACATGGATTGGATGGGCAGTGGGCCCCCAGGAAATAACATTTCATTTCCCCTTAAAAAACACAAATATGTTACTAGAGGCCACAAAAATAAAATGTTGTGCATTTTGGACAGAGCAAAATATGTGGTCAGTTTGCTGTGGGCAGTGTGGTCTAGCGGTTAGAGAACCAGCCTGGGGACTGGGAGATTGCAGGTTTAAATCCTGCTAAAGCCAAATATGCTCTGTGTAACCTTGGACAATTCACTTGACATCCCAGTGCTCCAGTTCACCCAGTTGTGGAAATCACATAGAAGCAAGACCCCATTAGAAATGAGATGTTGCATCTCAACTAGGCTATGGCAGGTGAAAAAACTGTTTAAGCTCCTCAGGTGGCACACTGGATGTGTCCTGACTTTACAAGCAAAGGGTCAGAGGTTTGATTCTAGTTGAGGGCATATATCTGACATCTTATCAAGGATATTCATGAATTATGCGGTCACTATACTTATCATAGCTGACATCGCAGAGGGGCTAGTAGGGAAGGTGTGTCTATTTGCTGATGGAACTAAGATATGGAGCAGGGTGAGCTCCACAGACAGAGTGGAAAAAATGGATTCGGACCTAAGGAAACTTGAAGAGTGGTTTGGAGCATGGCAGTTGAGATGCAATGCCAAAAAGTGCAAAGTAATGCACATGGGTAAAGGTAATCTAAGGAGAACTTATTTCCTGGGAGGGGAAACCTAGCTGCCTCAAACCAGGAACGTGATCTGGGCATCATGATCTTGGATGACTTAACAGTGGGGAAACAGTACCTGAAGGCAGCACTCAGGGCAAATGAAATGCTGGGATGCATTGGGAGGGGAATCATGAGCAGGAAAGGGGAGGTGGTCCTGCCACTCTACAGAGCATTGGTCAGACCACACCTAGATTAGGCATCCAGTTTTGGAGACCCCACCTCAAAAAGGACATCAACAGATTGGAGACAGTGCAGAGAAGAGCAACTAAAATGGTGCAGGGGTTGCATGGCATGTCCTACGAGGAAAGACTGAGGGAATTAAACATGTATTCATTGGAACAGAGAAGGGAGAGGGGACACTTGATAGAAACCTTCAAATACATTAAAGAAATAAACAGGGTGCAAACACATGAACTGTTTCACCTCAAAGAAGACAGAAGAACTAGGGGGCATGATCTAAGACTGAAAGGGGGCAAGTTCACCTCCAACATCAGGAAGTTCTTTTTCACAGAGAGGGTGGTGGACGTGTGGAATAGCCTGCCCCCAGGGGTGGTAGGGGCCAAGATGGTGGGTGCATTAAAAAATGCATGGGATAAGCACAGGGGAGCCCTCACACGTAATAGGCAGTAGGGGACTGGGATAATTTAGGCAGGACTACTACAGGGCAGACTAGATGGACCAATAGATCTCCTTCTGCTGTCACTTTCTATGTTTCTATGTAATTTGGGTTGGTTAAGGGCCCCATGACTCATTTTACTGGGGACCCCCAAAACTCTAAAGCTGACACTAGTTGGACTCTGCATGCAGCAAGTTTACATCTCAGGGACTGGTAATTTTTAAATTGAGTTGTGTGTGTTTTCCCAAGTACAAGATTCTGTTTTAACACCCAGGTGTATATAATTTTTGTGGCTAATCTCCATTTGTTTAGGAATACAATACGACAGGGGCTGACTGTTTTCTTAACTCTCTTTACACTACTACTAGTGAAGGAGAAGGATCTTCTGGTGCTTATAACAGGTCAAATGAACTATTCAGCACAGTGCAGGAATGCAGCAGAAAAAGCTAATAAGATGGTGGGATGTATTGCCAGAGAAATCACCTCCAGGAGGAGGGAGGTCATTCTGCTACTGTACAGGTCACTAGTGAGACTGCACCTGGAATACTGCATGCAGTTCTGATGACCCTACTTAAAGAAAGATGTCAAACTACTGAAGGGGTTCCAGCACAGAGCAACCAGGATGATTCTTGGAATGGAGAACAAACTCTATGAGGAGAGACTGAGGGAGCTCAACATGTACTCCCTTGAGGATAGGAGGGATACAAGGGATATGATCAAAACCTTCAAATATATGAGGGGCATAAATAAAGTTAGTTCAGAGGGGATATTTAGATTAAAGGGAGGGAGGGAGTGACACTAGGGGGCACAGTCTGAAATTGGAGGGTGGAAGGTTTGGGAAGGAAACGAGAAGGCACTGTTTCACAGAAAGGGTCGTGGCAGAGTGGAATGCACTACCAGAGGAAGTGGTATCCTTAAAGTTTGTGGGCAGTTTTAAGAGGGGTTGGGAAAGGGTGAGGGTGGAAGTCAATACTAAAAACATGGGGAAGGGGGGCAGCTGCAGAGTAATAGACTGATCGTTGCGCGCTCTAGCATATTCGATAGGTAGTATGGCCTGTATCTGCTGGCATTTTTCATCTGTTCATACTATTACCAAAGCCATTTTCTCACAGAGAACAGTATTGCCTTATTTTGCATACACTAGTTATGGCACGTACTATGGTACAGCAAGTCAGGAATGAATTCTATATTACCAGAACTTACCAGGTCTCATGGTTAAACAATATGAAAGGAGGTGTATTATGGTGAGGTAATGGTCCCTGGATGAAGCATGAGGCAGAGCCAGAGGCTTCTAGCACCCAAAAAGGACTGTTAGGCCACCATATCACACTCCCCGGAGTGTCTTATTGTGATTATGAAATGGGCCCTTTTTTGTAAACTGGATGTATTTTTTAAACTTATTTTTGTTGAGCTACTTTCAGCCAGGCTTTTGTGGTGGGATAATGGCCCAGCTGAAAGTACATCTTGGCCAGTCAGGAGCCAGCATTCTTTCCATCCAATTTATATTCATGGATAAACCAGGGTTGTACGTGGTTATTCCATTGTTATACATGGTCAGCAACCATAGTTATTCATGGTTTAAACTTTGTCCATGATTTTATACAACCACTGATGCTAACTGGCTCAGTGATAGATCATTGATGGACATTGTCAATGTAGATTGAATTCTATTCATGTTGGCCGTGGTCATCCATGGCTGTTATTTTGGAGGTTCTCAGCATTAGAATCAGTTTCTACTCCACTCGGTTAATTTTCTTTTCTCCAACAACCGTAACATTTCTGTCATGAAAACATATTATCTATACATCTATTATGTACTTACCCATTGCTGCTGTTCTTCCTGTTTCTAATAAAGTATCTCTCCATTCATAACAGGCAGAACAGCTCAACTGCTATTTATACCAACCATAAAAATAAAACTCTTTTAAGATGTGCAAGTTCACATATTATGTTTTTTACACTTAAGAAATTAATTTATAGTTGTACACCTTATTTTTTACTTCATAAATTATATAAAAAATGCTACTGTGGTTATTAAAGTATAACATTTAGAATGCTGAAATACAAATAAATTATGCAAATGTGGTTGCTTTCCCATGTATTGTATGGTCATGGACAAACCATAGTCAAGCATTGGTGAACAAAGGGGATTGCCTACTGAAAAGGCAACCTGGATTGTCAGGGGTTTCCTGACCTGAAATGTGGCCAGGGAGGAGGGTAAGGAAGGGAGGAGGGATTACGGAAGGGGGAGGGTAAGGAAAGAAATATTGTGGGAAGAGAGAGTGAGAGGAAAAAGAGGGTTTTGGTAATGAGCGAGCTAGCCCAGAAGGGAAGGGGCTTAGGGTACAAAGGAGGCTGATTTGAGGAAGGGGAACAAAGGGAAGCAGGGTTTAGAATAAACTGTTCAAAAGAATTCCCCCTACTACTTGCTAGAAATTTTGCCTACCCACCTGCCTGTAAAATAGGTGGTGGTTTTGAGAATTTGGTGGTATTAGGGGTCATGGGGCCACTGAATGGGGGGGTCAGTGGCATAGCTGGAAAAGGTCCCCAAAGTAGGGGTGGAAAGAAAAACTTTGAGAAATAAGGAAAAACAGTAATACAGAGTGAAGGATAATGGAGAATGGGAGCGTATGGGAGAGGAGAGAAGGGAGAAAAAAGGGGGAGAAAACAGGGGAAAAGGGAGCAGGATAAAGAAGGATGGGGCCCAAGGGGTACTGGGCTGGAAGGAAGAAAGAGCATGCACTGTGTGTGTACCTAGATGTGGTTAGGCATCTTGTGGGTTTGCACTCAGAGGGCCGGGACACAGATCTGGTGTGCATCTGAATATGATGGATATGTATAACAAAGAAAATGAATGATGGATAGCATCAGTAAATGTAATAAAGAAAGAAATTGCTGGAAATGTAAATAAATAAAGCAATGACAATAAAAGGAACTGAAATAAAGTATGTACAAAATGTGAATAATTTTGGGGTAATAAATTAGCTGATTGAGCACCCAATGAAGATAAGTCTAGTGTGGTCATTTCGGGGAAGGGGATCCCATGACAATGATTGACCATGGTGCATCAAAAACATTCAGAAAAACATATTGGTAAAGACCACAGCACATGGATATCATACTTGAACAATTGTATAGCAACTTTGGCCAAGAACAGTAGCAAAATGGAACCAGACACATTTTATCAAATAACATGATCTACAGTATTGACAAACTATGCATTTTAGGAATACAGCTACTGCTTGACTGAATTTTGAGAAACTGTTATGCTTCACTTTGAAATATAACGCAGATGCACTATGTAGCTGTCATTTACAGCTAAAAGAAGGGGTGGCATGCTTACACTGGAGAATTTAACTGGTCCTGGCATGCCTCTGGATGGATTATGAATAACGGACATGAAAGATGGCATCAAGTAAAGCAAAGTCTGTCCAGAGCTGATAGGGCTGTAGCTGAGGAATTTGGAGTGAAAGTACTGAAAAATATCAAAATTATGAGCCTGCATTAGCAAAATGTAATGTAGGCTCATAAATTTGTTGTTTTGTAATATTTGTACACCAATTTTTCAACATAGCCTTATGACCCTGCCTCATGAAAAAGGGCAGAGCAAATGTTCAAACTCCTGCCTGAAAGGTGATTTCATGCAAGGACTGTGAAATCAACTTACCGGATGCTAAAGCACATTTTGGGCAGAAGCTGAAAAATGACAGCCGTCACATTCATGATGTGCTAATGGCTATGTTGAAAATTTGGGGGTAAACATATTAAATATTACCAATCTTACAAGCCTGCATTTGCAAAATTCAACAGTCTCATAATTTTTTTGGTTTTTAAATATTTTTACACCAAATTTAGAACATAGCCTTCTTATGACCTCACCTCATGAACAATAGCAGAGAAAACTTTCAAGTCCTGCCCAAAAGGTAATTTCGTGCAGGGACAATGAAATCACCTTTTGGGATGTAGAAAAACATTTTGGCCAAGATTTGAAAAATGACAGCTGTTACATTCATGGGGTGCTGTAATGACATGGCTATTTTGTAAATGTGGGGTAATAATATTGAAAATTACCAGTTACAAGCCTGTGTTTGCAAAATTCAATGTAGGCTCATAACTGTGTTGTTTTTTTAATATTTTTACACCAAATTCTCAACATAGCCTTCTTATGACCCCAACTCATTAACGAGGGCAGAGAAAATGTTTAACTCCTGCCCCATAGGGGATTTTGCTCAGAGACCGCAATATCACCTTTTGGAATGTAAAAAAAAACATTTTAGCCAGGATTGGACTGGAAGGAAAAGTATGCCACTTTGCAGATGACACAAAGATCTGCAACAGGGTTGATACACAAGGAGGCATGGAAAGGATGAGAAGGGACTTGGCAAGGTTGGAGGAATGGTCAGAAGTATGGCAGCTTGGATTCAATGCAAAGAAGGGCAAAGTAATGCACCTGGGAAACAAAAACCCAGGGGAAGATTACACAATGGGGTGGAGGTAGTAACAACAACAATAAGCATTTGTCAATGCCGAATGTTTGCTTGCTGGCATTGGCATTGGTAGTGTAGAAGTTACAGAGCTGCATAATAGGAATGGCAGTGAAGTATTGAAATGAAGTCAACCCCACCACCACCCTGCAGAGAGTGACAGGCATTGGGGTGTGCCTTTGGGTCGTCAGGCATAACGACCATGCCATTTCACCACACCCTACCCTGCAGACACTGACAAGTGTCATGGTGTGCCTTGGGGTCTTTGGCCCTTATGCGCACCCTGTTCCATCAGGAAATACAGTGAGATGGGTGCGGTATAGGAAAATGGGGTAACGTTTGGGCCCGAAGAGTCTGAAGCACACCTTGATGCCTCTCACTGGCTGCAGGGTGTGGTTGGGGGTGGAATGGTATGAGCATTACATGCAAGAATCCCAAGTCACACCCCTGATGCCTGTCATTCTCTACAGGGTGGGGCGTTATGGTCGGAAACCCTAATGCCTCAGGCATTCGTTGGTATTTTCACTCCAAATTTTCAACATGGTTTTTTTGTGACCCCCACCTCATGAACAGAGGCAATGTCAGTTTGTTAGCCGAAAACTGCTTTTGCACAGTGACTATGGCATTTGGCACTACAGGTGCAAAAACACATTCCGAACAGGATGTGAAAAATGACAGCGATACTGTTCATGGGGAGGTGTAAAAAATGGCAATGTTGAAAATCTGCTGTGAAAATCTTAAAAAAACTGGTGAAGTCACGAGTGTGCATAGAAACTGTGCAATGCACACCTGTAATGTAACTAGTTTGGGGATTTTTTTACAGCAGATTGTTAACACAGGCATTTTGGGACCTCCGATCATGAACAGTGTCAGTGTGATTTTCTTTATCTGTCCAGAACAATGATTTCCCACAGCGACCACGCATTTCTGCGCTGAAAGTGTGAAAACACATTTCGGCCATGTTGTGGAAAATGACAGCCATACTGGTCATAAGGAGGTGTGGAGAAATGCCACTGGTGAAAATCTGGACTGAAAATATTACAAATTCATGAACTTACGAGGGTGCATGGAAACTGCGTAATGCTCACTCGTAACACAGTCATTTTATGGAGTTTTGTAACCAAACTTTCAACATAGCCATTTTAAGACCTCTGCTCATGACCAGTGTCACTGTGATTTTCTTAATGAGTCCCATACATTGATTTCATACACCGACTGCGCCATTGTGCGCTACATGGGTGGAAACACATTGTGGGTGAGATGTGAAAAATGACAGCTGTACTGCTCATAAGGAGGTGTGGTAAAATGGCAATGTTGAAAATATGGAGTGAAAATATTGAAAATTTGCGAACTTACGAGCGTGTGTAGGAACTGCGCAATGCACGCTCGTAAAACAGTCATTTTTTGGAATTTTTCCACCAAATTTTCAAAATAGGCTTGTTGACAGCCCACCTTATGAACACTGACAGTGTCATTTTGTTAATCAGTCTGGAAAGGTGATTTCACGCAGTGACTGCGAAATCACCCCTAGGGCCCAAATAACGCCATGACAGTGAACGCATTCATGAGAAGGGGTCCCAAAAACCCCATGTTGAAAATTTGGTGCAAAAATTCCAAAAAATGCCCGAGATATGCAGCAAAGTTGTAAAAATGCTATCTATTACACTATACAGCTTACCGGCATTTCCTCAGTTTGCGGTCGGCTTTGAAGAGTGCAGACGTGTTCCCAGTCCACCGAAGATCATTGCGCCAGACTCAGAGGTAAGTATGGGGTGAGGGGGTGGGGAGGCAGGGTCACAGTGGGTGGGTGCGGTGGGGCAGGGAGACCGCGAGGACCATTTTTAATTTACAGTTTTTTTTTTTTAATTATTAAGATGACAGGACATTTGCCACGCTGGGGTGGGATCCCGCATGGCAACTCGGAGAGATGTTTGGGGGCTGGAGCTTATGGGGATTGGGCACCCCCGGCCGGCCATACGGGCCAGTGCGCCACGCTGGGGTGGGCTCCTGCATGGCAGCTCGTAACGCGCTGTTTTGGGCTGGAGCTGACGGGAGATTGGGCACCCCGCACATGACGGACGGTGCCACACTGGGGTGGGCTCCCAGCGTGGCACCAGGAAAAGCTTTTTGGGGATGGCGTGAGCCAACGGGCATTGCGCACCCCATCAGCTATACTCTAAGTGTGGGTGGGGGCTCCGCCAGCACGTTAACATGCAAGGCGGTTGAGGGGGAGCTCTGCTCACTGAAGCAGAGCTTCTCCTTTCAACCTGTATGCCACTGCATTTTCAGTTGTCATAGACAGCTGGAGCAGTGATTGGTGCACTGCGACCGTGCCTGCAAACACACTGACTGAATTAGAAGAGGCTGACACACCTCTGGAAAACTCAGATGATGGCACTATGTTTCTTGCACATGCATGCAAGCAAACATAAAAATGGAAAGGGACCTGGGGGTAATCATATCAGATGACCTTAAGGTTGGCAAGCAATGTGAGAAGGTGGTAGGGGGAGGCTGGGGGGATACTGGGATGTATAGGGAGAGGCATCACCAGCAGAAAACAGGAAGTTGTTGTCCCCTGTACAGACAGTTGGTGAGACCCCATCTGGGGTACTGCATCCAGTTCTGGAGACCCCATCTACGCAAGGACATAGACAGGATAGAGGCAGTTCAGAAGAGGGCAACTAAAATGGTGCAGGGTCTGCAAGAGAAGCCATACGAGGAGAGACTAAAGGAGCTTAATATGTATACCCTTGAGGAAAGGAGAGAGGGGGGACATGATAGAAATGTTTAAGTACCTTAGTGGAATCAACAAAGTCCAAGAGGGTATCATCTTTCAGAAAAAGAGATGTGCAAGAACAAGGGACACAATTTGAAGATAGAGGGGACGCTGAGGGTAATGTGAGGAAGTATTTTTTCACAGAGGGTGGTGGACGCATGGAACAGCCTTTCTGAGGAGGTTGTGGGGTCTAAAACTGTGGGAGAATTCAAGAATGCATGGGGCAGACATAAGGCAATTTTTGTGGGGGGTAGGAAGAAATAGGCTGTTGGTTAAATTGGATCTGCAGCTTATCCTCTAGGTAGGGAAGGGAGCAGACTAGGTGGGCCAAGCGGTCCTTATCTGCCGTCAAAGTCTATGTTTCTATTTGAAAAATGGCAGCTGTTACATTCATGAGGTGATGTAAAGATAAGTCTATGTTGTAAATTTGGGGTAAAAATATTGAAAATTACCAAAGTTATAAGCCCGTATTTGCAAAATTCAACATAGGCGCAGAACTTTGATTTTTTTTTATTATTTTACAACAAATTTTCAACATAGCCTTCTTATGACCCCACCTCATGAACAAGGGCAGAGAAAATGTTCAGCTCTGTTCGAAAGGTGATTTCACGACTGGACCATGAAATCACTTTTTAGCATAGATTTGCCTAATGACCGTGCAACTGTTCATAAGATGTGGTCCCAAAAAAGGCATGTTGAAAATTTAGGCCAAAAATATGAAAAAATGGCCAAGTTGTGCCATTAAGTTCAAAACACCATTGAAATACATTGAACTGCATACCAGTTTCTTCAATTGATGGTCCATATTTGAAGATTGAAGATGTGTCTACAGTCCAGAGAGGATTACAGTGTTGGACCCTACTAGGGTAATTAAGGGCTTGGGTGTGCAGGGTGGTGGACACCGAGTGGGAGGATCAGGTGGTGGTGGGCTGGAACAGCTGCAAAAGACATTGATCGATAGTTTTCTTTTTACAGAGTTAAAAAAACAGGATTTCTGGATCGCGACACTAGGGGATTGGGCACCCCCAGTGTAATCCTTATGTTTCTGGTAGGGAGGTGGGCACTGAAAGAGAGAGTTGGGTGGGAGAATATGAAAAAGACAAAACAGGGAGACATCCTGATCAGCACACTGGGGGATTGGGCACCCCCAGTGGAATCCTTATGTTTCTGGTAGGGGGATGGGCACTGAAAGAGAGAGTTGGTTGGGAGAATATGAAAAAAACAAAACAGGGAGACATCCTGACCAGGACACTGGGGGATTGGGCACCCCCAGTGTCACTCTTATGTTTCTGGGGTGGTGGTGGTGGGTGCTGAGAAGGAGAGTTGGGTGGGGGAGATATCTATAATTTAAATAAAAAAATTGGCAGCATGCTGATCACTACACTGGAGTTGGGTACCCCAATGTCCCTTTCTTATGTTTCTGGGAGGGGTGTGGGGTGGTGAGTGCCGAGAGAGGAGGGTTGGGTGGGGTCTTTTAATTGTGCCAGGGATCATGAACACGCATTGCTTTCTATCACTAACCAGATGGGCATCAGCATTGTACCGTGCATGTGCGACTACTAACGCATGCACAGTAAAGTGCAGTGACCATCTTGGACAAGACAGAATGTGCCATGACCACCGATTTTCTTTCTTTTAAATTAAAGATATCCCCCACCTGAACTGCCCTCTCAGCACCTCCCCACCCCCCAGAAACATAAGAGTGACACTGGGGTTGCCCAATCCCCCAGTGCCATGATCAGGACACTGCCTATTTGTAGGGTATATAAATAATGCATTGGGACTGGAGACAAGGAGTGGAGTGCTCCAAGGACATCATAGATGTGGAGGCAACTATGCTTCTTGTCTAGCATGTTGTTCAGCCAGAAGGAATATGCTGAGTCCTTTTTTCATAGCAAGAGGTCTGCAGGGCTATGCCCACTGCAGCCCTAAAAAAAAGGAGGCTAACTAATAGTGATGGGTGAAGTGGCCCCAGTTCGCTCTCATGTATGATTTGAGTGTATATGACCATGGAGCTCCACAATGAAGTGAGCATTGCCAAAATCGGTAACGCTAAGTCCATTGAAAACAATGACTTCACATTACTCCACCTTCCCAGATCACTACTCCACCAATTCTTAAGGCAAAGTACATTGAAAACAATGTACTTTGCCTCACTTCGCCTTGTTTTTAAGTTCCAAAGGTGAATTTTGCAGTGATTCATGGGATTTCAGGTCACATAGGCTCTAGATTGTTCTGCACAGCCTCAGTTTGGGGTAGTGTGTGTAGGAAGCTGTAGGAGGCAATCTGTTCTGAGAACTCTCTGCGATTCAAACCTTCTAAAAGCTGTTAAAAAAGCCTTTTTGAGTAATTTTTTTTTGCTGAAACTTTAGTTCATCGATTATAGTAAACCCTCCTATGCTCATATCATCGAGCGTTTATTGTTTGTGTATGGATTTTGAATGTTAATGTACAACATTCAGTCTGTGTACTGAGAGACAGTGGAAGCATGTTTTGGGGGAGGAGTGTATCTGTGGTGTAGGTAGATTAACTTGGAGAAAAAGAGTGCTTTCTGTTTTGGTGATATTTTTCTTGTATAACTGTGTTAATGTACACACAGTAATATTTTCAATATTTATTGCATTTTTTTGCTGAGTGTTGTGGTGCTGCAGTGCATAATTTTAGTTTGTTTAAAATATGTGTTTATATTACTGAAGTTTTTCAATTTGCTATACATTACTTAGTGTGTGTGAGTATGTGTGTGTGTGTCGCGTGTCATCAAATCAGACACCTTTTATTGTGCCACATAATACTTTCAGCAATGTGAAGCTGCTATTCACTGCAGCTGTGTGATTTTTCTACTTCTTTGTGGTATCTTTACTGGTACTGGTACTAGTGACTGTTACTGCAGCAGTGCAGTATACTGCCCCCCCCTGCAGCCCGCCCCAACCGGCAAAGGTATTCTTTTCCAGATTTGAATTTCTGATGGTGAGCACTGGTTAGGTGTTGTGCCTTTGTGTCTGCATCTCTTCAGTGCACAGCACAATCTTAATCTGTCTGTGCATTTGCATCTCTTTTGGGCCCAATCTCCATCTGTAACTTAAGTCACAGTTGTTTCTTTGGCTTCCCTTCAGAGTACTGGACAGGTGTGGGTCATAATTCTGCATGAACATTGTACTCATTAATATGCATTTTTAAGTCAGGACCATCATCATCACGAGTCACTCGTGATACAAATCATGTTCTTCATCATCATGGTCACAAATGCAGTCACAAATCACGATTCATGATCACGTTATGAATCACAACATTAATTTTTTTACTAGTTACTTGGATGTATTGTAAGCCTGTTTTGTAGTATCTCTCCAGGCTTCACCACCCCACCTTTGTACTCATTGATACATGTTTTTAAGTCTGGGAGTTTTAGGCTACAGCTCATCGGGGAAGTACAGCCATAAGCATTCGCGTTCTCAATACAGTTTCAGACTGGTTATCTCACACCATAGACACCAAATCACATTCTTCATTATCACGGTCACAAATGCAGTCACAAATCACAAGTCACGATCACATCACGAATCACAAATCACGATTCACGATCACGTCACGAATCACAACATTAATTTTTTTACTAGTTACTTGGATGTATTGTAAGCCTGTTTTTTAGTATCTCTCCAGGCTTCACCACCCCACCATTGTACTCATTAATACGTGTTTTTAAATTGGGGAGTTTTGTGCTGCAGCTCATCGGGGAAGTATAGCCATAGGCATTTGTGTTCCTTCCTATGCAGCATGTGAGTTACAGTACTACGGAGTAATGCAGAACCCACAGAGTACTCCACAATTTGAAGCAGAGTACTTCGCTTCATAATGAGGAATGCGAAGTCCATTGAAACCAATGACTTTGCATTATTCCGCCTTCCCCAAACCACTTCTCCACCAATTTTAAGGTGAAGTACATTGAAATCTATGTAATTCAACTCACTTCTCCTTGTAATTGAGCTCCAAATAAAATTCTGCAGTCATTCATGGAATTGTAGGTCACATGGGCTCTAGATTGTTCTGCACAGCCTCAGTTCTGGCCTGGGTAGTGTGTGTCTAGTGATAGCTGGTGACAATTTGCTCTCTGAGCTCTGCGATTCAAAACCTCTAAAAGCTGTTTAAAATGCCTTTTTGAGTCATTTTCTTTGCTCAAAATTTACTACATCGATTGTAGGAAACCCTTCTGTGCTCATATCATCGAGTGATTATTGTTGTGTGTGGATTTTGAATGTTAATTTAGAACAGTCAGTCTGTGTACTGTGAAATGTGCTTTGGGGGAAGGGTGTATTTATGGCGTGGGTACATTAACTGGAGAAAACAGCAGTCTTGCTGTTTTGGTTTGATTTTTCTTGTATAACTGTGTTAATGTACACACAGTAATATTTTCAGTAATTTCTTGACTTTTTTTGCTGACTGTTGTCGTGCAACAGTGTATAATTTGTCTGTTTAAAACATTTGGTTATACTACTAAAGGTTTTCAATTTGCTACACATTACTTGTAGTGTGTGTGTGAGTGTTTGTGTGATGCGTGCCATTAAATCAGACACCTTTTATTGTGCCATGAAGTAATTGCAGCAGTGTGAACCTGCTATCCACCGCACCTGCATGAATTTTTTATACTGCTTTGTGGTACCTTTACTGGTAGTGAATTGTTACTGCCGTGCACTAATCCCCCAACTGGCAAAATGTATTCCTTTCCAGATTTGGATTTGTGACTTGTGTGCACTAGTTAGGTGTTGTTGTGCCTTTTCCTATGCATCCCTTGAGTGTGCAGCGCAATCTTAATCTGTCTGTGCATTTACAGTGCACCATTAATTCTGGGAGACTGCATTTCTTGTTACGCTCTCATTTCACTTCATCAGCACTGAGGAATTTTCTGGACACAAGACAATAGCACTTTGGGGATGCACATTCATTCTGGTGACTCTGTGTGTGACCACTGCGCACATGACTGAGTGCGCCATTAATTCTGGAAGACTTCGCATTTCTTGTTATGCTCTCATTTCACTTCATCAGCACTGGGGAGTTTTCTGGACACAAGACAATAGCACTTTGGGGATGCACATTCATTCTGGTGACTGTGTGGGTGGGGTGCTGCCAATATTGTTGCCATTCTGCCTTACTTCATGTTTAAAGTGGAATGACAACACAAAGTAATAATAACAAGGTGAAATGAGCCTTTCCTAGGGGGCACTCCGCGTAGCGAAGTGCCAACGCGAAGTGGCCACTTCACGTTCACTTTGCAGGCGGGTTTTAAATTAGCTGCTTCTCTACTAACGAATAATAAACTAAGTCAAGAAAGTCATATCTTTCAGCCTAATCTTCACACTTTGAGTTAGTACCTCTAATACAACTTATCTTGACCCCTGTAAAGGACATAAGTGGACCCATCTCAAAATGAGGCTAAACTGACAACTGAAAGTATTTGACACATTTTTACTGTTGTGTTCTGCACCTTAAGAAATTTAAATGATGGAACAACTCGTGATAAAACAATGTTTATATTTTAACCAGAAAGTGAACCGTGATATAATCTTAAACAGGACATATAAAGAATTAACATAAATAATAAAAACATAGAAAATGATGGCAGAAAAATCCCCAGTGGCCCATCTAATCTACCCATCCTACCTAACAGTCCTGTGTATGTCCTAGTTGCTATCTCTCTCCCATACTGATGTCCTTTACCCACTAACCATGGGCACATGCTTGTCCCACACTACCTTGAAACCCCTCAAGAATGCCCATTAGCCTTTCCCTTAGTATGACTTCAAGTACCATCCCCACTATAGACATTAGGCTTTCTGCTCTATGTTTTTTTTGGCTCATCTACCTTCTGCTATTATGCAGAAGAACCACATCAGCAGTCCTCCAATCACTGGAGAACACACCAGTGCAAAGTGCAGTTGAAACTATTTGCCTTTGGATCTGTTAGTACCTATGCGGGTTCATTGGTAATCTGAAGATGCAACCCAACTGACTAATTTTTTCATCTTCCTGCCAACCCATTCAGCCTTTCCAGCACTCTTTCTTTGGTGCTACAGTGTTGACTGATAGAGCTCCCCTCCTCCCTCCTTTTTACCTGCACCCCACATTCTGGCAGTGGCCCTCCCCTTCCTTGATAATAAACTGAACATACGTGCTTGTTTTAGCAACTCAGCATTGTCTCCAGGCCCCTTTCCACCCATCCCCCTTTTTAGCCACAAAATGCCATCCTTGATTTTGTGTTTCTGCAGGATGTATCATCCTCACCTTTTTCTCCTTGCTATTTTAGGTTCCACCTCAGTCTTTGTCCTTCTGACCCTCCTACTGGTCTCTCTGGTTGCCCTAAGGCATGCTTTCCTGTCTTCTTCCCTTTGGCTTTGTATTTTTTTACAAACCATTCCCTTTGCTTTCACTACTTTCATCACATATAATGCAAATCACAGTGGCCTTCTTGCCCTCTTTCCCTTGTTACCTTTGTGATACAGCTGGCCACAGCTTCTGTTACCCCTAATTTGCACATCTCCAATTGCCACTCTACTCTCTCCTCCCCTACATCCACACTGCTTTGTGGTCCCTTGACCCCAACAGTCCCTAGACTACTACATTGTTCACCCACTCACTGTCTGTGAGCACCAGGTCCATCAGTGCTCTCTCCTTTGTAGGGTCCTTCTAGGATCCTGAACCTACTGTGCTCAGAATGCTTCATGGCATGCTTCCTGCAGGAACTGGTTCCTTGCACTCACCACAACCAGGACCTTCCAGACCATGTCAGGCATGCTAAAGTCCCCTACTACTAATACCTCCCTGACCCAGCTGCTGCCCTCCACATGTTCCGTGTCCACCTCCTGATCTTAGTCTGGTGGTCTGTTACCCACTCAGCAAAAAAAGGAGCAGCTCATCAAGTCGTTGACTATTAAGTCTCTGGAGGCCAGTCTAGTTGACTGCTTGATACAGACTGCCAAGTATTTGAGAGACATGGCAGTGGCCACTTTAAAATTAATGGCCAGGGCAGCTGCTTTAGCCAACAGAGCAAGACGATCATAATGGCTCAAGTTATAGGAAGTGGATACTGATTTAAAGAATTTAAAGCAAGAACTTCTGTTCAGAGGCAGACATCTGTTCAGTGAAAGGCTTAAAGCATTCTTAAAGATGAGGAAGGAAGGCAAGGACCTGTCCCACGACAAATTAAAGAAGTATTCCTATCTGCCATACTTTCACAGCAGAAATCGTAACAACAGAAACCAAAGACAAAAGGAAAAACTTCAACAACCTTGGAAAGGAGTACAGCTCCAAGTCATCATATTCCTTCAAGAACAATAACAGGTTCAAGAACAAAAACAATGCCGGAAGAGACATATTCCATGGATACATTCCAAAATGAGTGTGCACTGGGACATAGTGCTCCAAAAACCAACAGTTAGTTATTTGTAGAAAGGTTTAGAGACATACAATCTCATTAGAAGGCAATAGCATAGTTTATTAAATCTCCTGATAGTGACTGATCTCTCAGTCCTTATCAAAGGTAACCTTGATAAAGGACTGGGGGATCAGTCCAAAACATGTCAGGAGTTTTGTGAAATAAACCTTTTTATTACCACGCGTTTCTCTAATGAGTTGTATGTGCTCAAAACCTTCCTACAAACATTCCATGGATACAACACCAAAGGCAACAGTAGTCACACCAGTAATTACCTTTCACTACAAACCATCTCACCAGCCTCCCACATCCCCCTAACAGGGGGGCATCTGTCACAATTGAAAGAAAGATGGTGGACCACAACTTCTGATAAATGAGTAAGGGAGGTCATCACACAGGGATACGATGTAGAACTTAGAAAAAAATCATTTAGGGACTGCTTGGTGTTATCTCCTATAGCAAGAAGAAAATTATCCCTGCAACAGGTTCAACATTCAGTATACTACACAAATTACTGGCCAACAAAGACACACAGCCAGCATTGAATTAAGGAATGCATACAGTACCTTTGCATACCCATACAACCAACCCATTACCAGTACCTGAGGTTCCACATACTCAAGCAACACTTTCAATACTAGACACTATCATTTGCTCTAGCCTCAGCTCCATGAGTATTTACCAAGTTCTCAGTAAAAGTTGTGTCACTACTATGAGAGTAATGCATTCACATCATCCCTTACCTAGAAGACTGGTTAATCAGAACCAGGCCATAGACAAATTCCATCAGAGACACAAGGACAGTAATCCAGACACTGACATCATACAGATTGGTTGTAAACAAGGAAAAGAGTTTATTATCAACAAGTTAACAGAACATCTGGGGTGGACATAGACACCCATAATGGTCTAGTCAGACAAGCAGAAAAGAAGTGGGAGAACATGAGAAATCTAGCATATCTGCTGGTCAACAAGACATCACTCTTTCACTGGTAGTGCAAGTTCTGGGCTTAAGGGCATCATGCATCAACCAGGTGCCATGGGCAAGGTGTTACATTTGTCCAATTCAAATGCTGGCCATACAACAAGGGGTTCTAGAAGGGGGAAACCTGGAAACACAAATGAAACTACTTCACAGTGTGAAACATAAATTACAGTAGTGGGCAACCATGTCCAGTCTATTCAGGGGAGTCCCACTGGAGCAGAAGCACAAAATATTTATCAACATTTATGAAAGTCTGTTAGAATGGAAAGCTATACTGCATCACAAGATGGCACAGGAAGATTGACCAGATCAGATGCAAAGTACCTTATCAATATACTAGAGATGAGGGCAGAGTACGACACTCTAATTCACTTCCAGTCCATCCTGATCGACTAGTCCGTCCTCATAAGATCAGACAAACAGAGCAACAGTGTCATATATACTGTATATTCAAACATGGGGTAACATGCAGCCATTATAAGTCAATAACTGTACAATATTTTTTCACCAAACCATCCAAAGTCACACCCTTGGCACACACCCCATCATCCCTGAAAATGTCATGGAAAAATTTCAGACTGTCTAGGCTGTAGGTGAGAGCAAAAATCCCAATGTTAAGTATATGAAAAAAGTGCGTGTTTTTTCTCTTGTTTGATCCTCCGTATCTAGAAAATCGTACAAGATGCCATCACGAAACTTTCCAAATCTTCAGACTCTGGCAGCCTGACCACACATGCCACATTTTTGTGCTTATTTGTTAAACAAAGGCAAAGTTATTGAGGTGCAAAAAGTTCAAATTATTTTTTTTTATTATTGATCGAAGTTTATCAATAGAAGTTTATCAGTCAAAGTTTATCGATAGAAGTTAATCGGTCAAACTTCAATGTTAGCACAAAACAAGGTTATACGTCAGAAACTGTACAATATTTTTTCACCAACCCATCCAAAGGCACACCTTTGGCACATACCCTGTCATCCATGAAATTTCATGGAAGAATTCCTGACTGTCTAGGCTGTAGGTGAGAGCAAAAATCCCAATGTTAAGTACAGGAAAAAAGAGTTTTTTTCTTTTCACTTTTTTGACCCTCCGTATCTTGAAAAACGGTAGAAGGTGCCATCACAAAACATTCCACAGCTTCAGATTCTGGCAGCCTGATCACACATGCCAAATGTTGTGCTAATTTGTTAAACAAAAGCACATTTATTTAGGTGCAAAAATTTTGACCATTTTTTTAAACTGACCGATTGAAGTTTATCGGACCAGGTTTATCGATCAAAGTTTATCGGTTGAAGTTTATCAGTCAAAGTTCGATGTTTTCCCCCAAAATTTTATAAGTCAAAAACTGTACAGTAATTTTTCACCAAACCATCCAAAGGCACACCCATGGCACAGACCCCATGATCCCTGAAAATTTTATGGAAAAAGTCCAGACTCTTTAGGCTGTAGGTGAGAGCAAAAATCCTAATGTTAAGTATAAGAAAAAACCTTTTTTTTTCTTTTTTTTGACCGTCTGTATCTTGAAAACCATACAAGATGCTTTCACGAAACTTACCACATCTTCAGACTCTGGCAGCCTGACTACACATGCCAAATTTTGTGCTAATTTGTTAAACAAAGGCAAATTTGTTTAGATGCAAAACTTTGGGATTAACATTAAAACCCCTGCTCAACCCTAACTATAGCGGCTTTACTGCAAAACTATAATACCCAGAATGGGTACACTTCATTGTGGTCACAAGTTAATGACATCCTCTGTGTGTAACAAGCTTTCTCTACAGAGAGTTATTTTCATTTTTTTACTACCAATCAGCTTGGGAAGAAGTTTAACTGAGGATCATGGGAGTACAGAGAGCCTAGGTGGGGACAACATGTGATCCAAAATCACATCTGCATCATCAGCCTATCAGGTGGACATACTTCAGTCTGTAAGAAGTTGGAGTGTCATGGATATACTGTATACTAACACAATCATGTTTACCAGGTGAGTGAACCACCATTTTCAGCCTCCTTTGGTGGGATGCAGGTGAAAACCAATTGAAATTAAACCAGATGAAGCTGTTGGTGGTATTGTTTAGTGAAGGGGCAAATTTTGGCTGTGATACTGGTGAAATTCCCCTGCTCTCTTGAAGGGGTTCTGCCTGCTTCCTGTTTTAGAGGATGCTGGACTCCAGTGAGGATGATGATGGTGGTGGTGGTGGTGACAGGCTGGCTATGGAGTTTTCTTCCCTCCCTGCCAAGTACCCAGTGAAGGAAATTGTTGAGTTTATGGATAATGAATCTTAATCCATACCTGTACGAACTGTTGCTTCTGAAATACTACCTGCTGCTTCTGAAATACAGTTTGTAAAACCCAAATTTGATCCTCCTAGTTTCTTGGAAGTAAATACAGATGAAGTCCATCATCTAAAATCTGAGATTGCTGAAAAGGTGGCTCAGCTTCTTACTATGCTGTTTGAATAAGAAAATAAAGTGCAAGAGAAAAAAAATGCAGCTTAAATATAATATTTTCCAGACCTCTGGATGCTGTAGTTACAGGATTTAACAGTCTATCAGTAGGTGCAGACAAAGTTAGAAACAAAATCCACAATTCTTGTAGAGCATAGTGGGTATGGGGTCAAGATGTTGCTAACAAATACAGCGCAGCAATCAATGTCACAAGCAAAATAGTGCATGCTGTAGCAATGTTGGGGAAAACACTGACCCAACACATAAAGTGCACACTACTCTAACTAATGGGGATTTATGTTTTTTTTGTGAGGGTCTCCACCCTTCCCCGCATTAACTCCGAGGGGTGTGGACTTTGGGGATAGGGAAAAACTTGGGAGGAAGGAAACTTTTATGTACTAAAAAAAAACACAGTAAAATGTTGCAGCACTAGAAGACCTGGTGGGAACAGAACCATGGTCCCAGGTCTCTGATGCTGCTGTGTACTGGTACCTTAGTCACTCGACCACGGAAGCAGTTCGACCAGGCACCACACACATGGCTACTAAACCCACTCACAGTCTAAGTGTAGAGTGACAGAGGTAGCAGTAATTCCCTAACACTATTATACCTCTGTCACTCTAAATACAGGCTCACTGTACACAGCACGGCTATTGCCATGCAGTGTTTGTTTCACTTTATTGACCCGATACCAGCATACTGTAGTGCAAAAATTTGCATAATAAAATTAATGCAATTGCATGAATTTTACATCGCAGATTGCTGCATTATGCAGGAACTAAGCACCTTGCAACAAATGTTGCTTTATGAATTGACACACTATTCATTAAAGATTCACCATAAAGTGTGAACTGTGAGAATTCACCCACTGAAATTTGCGACAAATGTGATGAATTACATATTGCACACTATGCAAATGCTATGCATAGTGCATAGCAGCTGAATTCACTGCAATTTCTGGGTGACTTTAACATTTACAATGGTGCTACTGTAGCTGTCAGACGCACTGTCAAGGCTCAGTTTCACTGCTCAGCTAAGAAGAGAAGGCTACCACCCTGTGTTCCATCTGTGCCATGCCTCTATAGAGTCTCTGAGATCACGGCACATGGCACACAAATCACAAATCTCAACATTCTCACTGGAGAAAGCTCTGCTGAAAGATTGCTGGTCAGGAGCCCAGATGGCACAAAATGGTTACCGGGTGTTCTTCCTGGTGAATACTTGAACATTACAGACTCCACCAATCAGGAACCTGAATCAGTCGGTCATCAGATCCCTGAAGGAGAATGAACTTGTGTGGCAACAACTGCAGTCTGAGTATCAACCAGCTCTCCTAGTATTCCAGGTAAGTGCTGTTTTTCTGACTTGCCTTCCTCCGTGGAACTTTTCGCAAGAACAGTGACTATCACCATTAATGGTGACTCAGCTTCCGGCATACAGGATCCCTTGTCTTCAGAACAGCTGCATGCCCAGGTAGAGTCAATGAAGACACAACCAGCCACAGTTCTGGGATCAGAATAATGCACGCCAACCCTATGTCAATAAGGGAGCATACTCCTAAGACCAGCACAGACATTGTGCCAGGTCCAGAACCACAACAGATAGAAGCTACCAGTGCTTTACATGCCTCTTTAGCCACACAAATGGAACATGATTCCCCTGTACAGGACACTAATAAGGAAAATCAAAGGGAACTTGGGTACTGCAGTACCTGTGCCCCCAGCAGCTCAACAAACACTTCCTGTGGGTGAAGTTACTTCTGTTGTGCACTCTACTCAGGCTATACCAGAGAACTAGACTATTGCTGCTTCCACAACAAATTCCAGCACTGAGATGCCTCCATGAAATCCTTTGCTTTCCAGATCCTCTTCTCTTTCTGAGTCAGAAGTGGACACAGACCCGCAAATGGGTATGTCGACAGGCCCCCCAAAAAATGTCTTGCAAATTTGTTTTGATCCCTCCTGCACTGGAAGAACCTGTGAAGCACAGAAATTTGATAAGCTGCAAGTATGGGGGGGGGGCATGGAAGAAATTCCTAACAGAATTCATGTTCAAAGAAGGATGCTAAAGGATTCAATGAAGTTCTACGTATCTGAGGTGCACACACTGATACATGTTCCAGGGGATACAATTTTTGATGTGAGTTTCAAGACCATTGCCTCATTGGAATTTTTTTGGTTAACATATCATAAACAAATATTCTGAACTCTGGACCTTTGTTATGGCCATTCTAGTCATGAAACCTGTGTTCAAAATAGTGACAGCTATGTTTTGCAATAAAGGGGTGAAATGATTGGTTTACTATCCAATATAGAAAAACTTCTAAAAGGGGTAGAAAAGCTGAAACTTTTCAGTTACCAATTCAGAACAAATATGATCATTTAATAAATCCCATTACTGATGTAATTGAGGATGATGAAACTGCTGTACCTATAATTTTGAATGAGGCATATAACCCTATAATACAAATTAGTAGCACCAATAACCTTTCACAAGGGAATCTTATTAATTTCACTGAAAACCAACTTAATGTTGAAACTTATAAAGAAAACATGGACATACGAACTTTGAGTCAGGATGGTACTGATGAACCAAAATCTTTGTGTTAGGTGACTCCATGATATCTAACCTAGACAGAAAATAAAGCCACCGTACATTATCATACTTCAAGGCCAGGATTAGTGACATTGCTAAAATGAGTGCAAAGATTTTACAATGTTGCAATGATAAAGATCTAGTTATTATTCATATCGGGGTGAACAACATTTGGCATCAGACCACCCAAAACATCAAAGAGGCATATGTTGGATTGGCAAACATTTTGGCTGAGATTGGAGTCCATACTGCGTTTTCAGAGATTCTCCCAGTACCTAGGGCTACTTATACTTTAAACAATAAAATCAAACACATTAACTGCTGGCTCAGAGCATGGTGTCTCAAACAAAACATTAAATGCCTTACTCATTGGGAACAGTTTTATAATAATAATACATACTATGCTAAGGATGGCTTACACTTAAATAGGTTGGGCAAGGAGGCCTTAGGTCAAAAGTTTATAACAGATATAGATATTTTTTTATGCAAAATCCAGGGGCAGAAAGAGCTAGGCTAACAAAGGTTTGTGATCCTAAACTTCCAAATCCTGATTCAACTATTTATAGATATGAACAAAATGCTAAAATAAACCTACTGTTATTAAATGCTAGGAGTCTGAGTAACAAAACTGGTGAACTTCAAATAATTTTACATAATGAAAATATTGATATCTGTGGTGTCACAGAAACCTGGTTCAAAGAGGACCAATGGGGTCTAAATATTAAGGGTTATACGTTATTTAATAAAAATCATTTATATTCTAAGGGATTCTAATAATTTATATTCTCAATGGAGGTGGAGTTGCTATTTACGTCAAAGAAAACATAATTTGCTCAGAAATTGGATCAGACAAGGAACCTACTTTAGGCTTTGAAATTATACGGATTAAAATAAGCAATAAACAATTCCCGGTCACAATAGGGTTATGTTATAGACCCCCATCCATGGACACTGCTAATAATGACAACATGTGTAATTACTTGGAGAATCTTAATTTTAAAACAGACATTATTCTAATGGGTGACTTTAATTATCCTGGTATAAATTGGTCTACTTCTAATGGTCTTAACACACAGGAAAACAGATTTATTAGTACTATGTCACACTTAGGACTAGACCAGCTTGTTAAAACACCGACTAGAAATAACAATATCTTGGATTTAATATTTTCAAACATTAAAGGTGATAATGAGTCTGTCAGCACTATGGCTCCATTAGGAAACAGTGACCATCAGATAATTAAATGGTCACTCAATTTTTTTATTAACAAATCTAGTGGTAAAACTGAATTTAAAAATTTTAATAGAGCAAATTATAGGGCAATCAAGGAATATCTCTTGAGGTGGAATTGGGAACAAGATCTAAATGGGTTATCTGTAGAGAATATCTGGCAAAGAATTAAGGAGGAAATAAAATTTTGTATCACTGAATGGGTACCAAGTCGGGTCAAATATATTGGACATAGGAGATCTCCACCATGGTTCACTAGTAAAATTAAAAGATTAGTTTTAGCAAAGAAAAAAGCATTTAACAATTATAAAAATAATATTTCGGAATCTAACTGGTCTAAATTTGTTATCAAAGTAAAAAAAGCAAAATACGCTATTAAAAAGGCAAAACAGGATCTAGAGTCTAACTTAATCAGTATACAACATGATAACAAGAAAAGGTTTTTCAAATATATTGGCTCCCTAAAAACCTCTCCTACCTTAGTTGGCCCATTAAAAATTAATGATGTTGTCATTAATGATGAACAAACTATGGCCAATAAATTTAATGGTTATTTTGCTAGCATATTTAAAAAAAAGGGTGAGTTTACGTGTTTAAAACCTTCTAAACTGGACCCCATAATTCAATTTACTGTAGTTGAAACTTTTAACATCATTGATTCTTTAAAATCTTCCACATCAGTTGGTCCTGATGGTATTCCAGCTGTTTTCTTGAAAAATCTTTCTTATGAACTGGTGGGTGTACTCACCTATTTGTTTAATGAATCACTACAGAGAGGAATAGTGGTTAAAGATTGGTGTGATGCTGTAGTTATTCCTATACACAAATCTGGCTGTAAGAGGGAGCTAAGTAATTACAGACCGATAAGTTTAACCTCGACCATATGTAAAATCATGGAAAGACTAATCCTAGGTAAAATCAGTACACATGTTTTGGAAAATGGTTTGACCGATATTTTACAAAATGGATTTCAACCTGGAAGATCATGCCAAACCAATTTGTTAGATTTTTCAAACCAGTGAGTGAGGCTTTGGACCATGGTATGCCAGTAGATGTCATCTACTTGGACTTTGAAAAGGCCTTTGATTCTGTCTCATATGATACATTATTTAATTGTTTATTAAAACTAGATCTTAACAACTATTTGACCAAATGGATAATGCAATGGTTACCCAACAGAAGACAGCGGGTATCTTTGAGGGGTTTCTTTTCCCCGTGGACCATGGTTACTAGTGGAGTCCCTTAGGGTTCAGTCCTGGGTCCATTGTTATTTAACATCCTTATAACAGGTATGAATATAAAAAATGGTAACTGGATTAGTAAATATGCTGATGATGCCAAACTGGGTGGGATTGTTAACAACTCTGAATCTATATCTATATTACAGGATAATATAAACCAAATTTCTGAATGGGTTAGCAATCATAAACTGAAACTTAATATAAACAAATGTAAGGTTATGCATTTTGGATGGAACAATAGATGTGCTAATTATTATATTGAGAACAACACTTTAAGTATTATTACAACTGAAAGAGATCTGGGTGTTATTATTAATAACAAGCTGAAATTTACAGATCATCTAAATTTTACTGTTAAAAAATGCTCCAGATTAAGTAATTGCTTATTTAGAAACATTAAAAGTAGAGAACCATCAATAATGGTTCCACTATACACCAGTATTATAAGAGCTAACTTTGATTATTGTTCTTCATTTTGTGCACCTACTCAGAGGGGAGATAAGTTATCTAGGGAGAAGGTCCAAAAAAGGTTTATCAAGAACATAACTGGAATGGGCCAACTGACATATGAGGAAAGACTGAAACAACTAAATTTGTATAGTATGGAATACAGATCAATACGTGGTGATCTCTGTCTGCTTTATAAAGCAACTAGGGATGAATATTTGTTTGATACCTTGCATTTGAAATGGAATACTACTACAGTCCAATCTCGCTCGCATAATTTAAAATTACTTTTATTTACTAACCGAACTAATAAAAGAAATCAGTTCTATACCCAGCGAATTGTTCCAATATGGAATTCACTTCCTTTTGAGGTTGTAAACTGCGTAAATCTGACACAATTTAAATCTAAATTTTATATATATATATATATATATATATATATATATATATGAACTATTTTAAATTCGTAATCCACCTAGCTTAGGTGGCATGATCCTAATGGGCTTGTCCCTTGATCGTGTAAAACACCTATGAACCTATGTAACATATATTATTTATTGGGTGACAAAAAGCTGTGACATCCTTGGTAATCCAGAATTTATTCTTGACATGGACAATGGGCTAGACACACTAACTGAAAGTAGCACATGGTAAATAAAGAGACCACTACCATGTCTTCAGTACCACAAGATTCAGAAAGCAACAGGAGCACTGCTAACAGGCACACTAGTTGTGTTCATTAGTGATGTGTGAAGCTGGCAAAATTCATTCTGTGAAATATTTCGCAAATTACACTGAATTTGGGAAGTGCAATGTGTGAAATTCATCAATTTGCAGAGCATGGATCAACTGCTAAGTGTGGAATTTAGCAGGCAAAATTTCTCACTTTGCACAAAAACTACTGTCTGCCTACAAGCAGTGGGTGCCCCCCTCCCACTGATCACTGAGCCCAGTGTAAAAAAATATACATACCCACCCTCCTGCCAAGTGACCAAGTGTAAAATTAAATATAGTAATTCCCTGGTGTCTAGTGGTCTCCCCCCCCCCACCGACCACTGAAAAAAAATTATTATTTATACAAATCCCTGGTGTTTAGTGGCCCTCCCTGCCAATTGCCAGAAAAAATATATTATTTTGAAATCCCTGGTGTCTAGTGGCCCCATCCCCCTGTCGATCACCGGCCCCAGTGTAAAAAAATACATATCATTATTAAAATCCCTGGTGTCTAGTGGTCCCCCCCACTGATCGCCAGCCTCAATGTTATGTCCGTAGTTCTAGTGGACCCCCACACCCCAACACAGAGTGCTCCACCACCCCACTCCCCCATTCTGACCCCAAGCGGGAGACCAGCACTGCTCTCAACTTTCCACCATGGCTGACCTTCCAACTGACCTAGAATGAATGAGCACCTGCTTATTTTATATTTGCTTAAGCATACATTCATTCACTCCAGGTCAGTCGGGCAGCCAGCCATTGTGGAGAACTACTTACTGGGTGGTATCTCTTTCATGAATTTAGCCAAATATATGCAGTAGGGATGAAAATTTTAAGTGAGATTATGACAGATCAGGATTGGTTTCTGATATCTTTCCAGTAGCTATTTTTTTTTTTGTTATAGGCAGGGAATGGAGTATTTTTAACTGATTGATAAAATGCACTGTAACTGTACTTAATTGTTATTTTCTAATGTGTGCCAAGGTTACCATCATGTACTAGTGTTACTTAGCCTGTAGCCTGTTCCTTTGTACTACCTGCCTTATCAGTGTTTAGTTTGTTTTTACAATTGGTCACTTATGAAAATGGGCTATTCTAATTCATGTTGCTCTCCACTGTAAAAAAAATAACAATCAGGTAAAAATGAAATATTTGTTTTTACCCCAGCAAAACCAATCCCTACTGCAAATGTAGGTCATTTGTGACATTTCCTGTAGCAAAGCAGGAAGGGGAGGGTCAGAGGGGTATCCACACAGTGACCTCACTTATAAGGGCAAAATTAAATTAACTTGTTATAAAAAGTTATACAAAAACAAACAAAAAAATATATAAAAAAAAATCTTTTGCTTTCATTTTCCTTCCAATTACTCGGATCAGGTTATAAACTTGGCAACTCAACTGGAATGGATATTATTTTATGTATTTATTTATTTTTGTATTTATTTATTAACTCTAGGATTTAACACCTTTGAGCAAGAACAGTTCAATTACAAGGGTTCCACATCAAAATGTCAGTAGACAAACAGGGTGAACAACATTACAAAAATTATACAGTAGCTACAGAGATGGTAGAGAACATACAAGGGTGAACATCATTATTCATTATACAAGACTACACAGGTAAGGTAGGAGTATTTATTTATTTTATTTATTTAGTTTTTGTTGACCAGGTAAGTGCACTAGACAAGTAGAGCTAAAACCAGTGATAGATGTGGACAGGCTGGCTCAGACTGAGAACTAAGCAGTGCATCAGTAGACTAGATGTGATGGCATATGAGGGGAAGAACAGTGGGGAGGGTAGCCCCAGAAGAGTGGCAGGCTAGAAGACCATTGTCAAGAATTGAGAAGGGATTTAGAAGTGCTAGTTGGGTAGGGATAGGGGACAGGGATGCTATAAGTGCTGGTGTTGGAGGTGATGGGGTGGGAGTAGCGGGGGGTAGCGGAGGGAACGAAAAGTGGACTAGATAGCAGAAATTTATTGGAGAGGAGCAGGAAAGTCTGGGGTACTAAGGGAGCTGGAGCTCTAAGTGAAGCAATTACAGCTACTAGAAAAGGTGAGATGTCCTGGAGTAGCTGTTTGAAGGGGTCAATTTTGGGAGTAGTCAGGATATCCTGGTTGACAGCATTATACCAGTGTGAAGCCCTGTAGGCAAATGATCTCTGCCACATAGAGGTCCAACATCTGGGACAGCTGGGAACCTGGAAGGTTTGATTGATGGTGTTATGGGTACGCCAAGTGGTACAGTGCATGTTTAGGAGCATTTTGACACCTGGTGGCATGAGGCCAAGGAGTACCTTTTTTGTTAGGAGGCAGGTCTGATACTGGATCCTACAAAGAAGTGGGAGCCATCCAGATTGGGCATATAGTTCACAGGTGTGAGTAAGGTGGGCAGTGCCAATGAGTAGTCTATAGGCTTTGTTAAGTGCCACCGTTATCCTACGGAGGGCATTAAGGGAGGCAGAGCCATAGATGACTAGACCGTAGTCAATGACGGAGGTGACTGGGCTGTGGATTGCCAGCTGTAGAGTATCTGTAGTCATACAATGCTTGTGCCTATGTAGCATTCCAATTCAAATGTTTATGGCCTTGGCAACATTCTCGATGTGTTGTGTGTAGGACAGGAAGTTACCCAACATGATCCCAACGTATTTGAAATGCTTGACCTGCTCGAGCTGAGTGCTAGAGCCATTCTGGATGGTGAGGGAATGGGCTTTATGCTTGCTACACTCGCTGCTGAATAGCATGACCTTGGTCTGCTGAGGTTCAGGATCAACTTGTGAGCACTGAACCATTCTTCAACCCTCGCAAAGTCAAGCTGTAGGTGATGCTCAATGAGTTTAGAGTCCTGGTGGCTGGTAAAGATGACATCATCATCTGCATATAGTAACATTCTCTGGTGACAGGCACTAGGAAGATTATTCATGAATAGACTAAACAGTAATAGTCCCAGGATGGATCCCTGTGGTACGCCTGAGAGGACTGGCTTTCGATTCGAGGTGGTACTGGCAATCCTGACTTGTTGGAACCGGTCCACAAGATAACTCTCGAACCACTGTAGTGCTTCATTGGAGAAACCAATGGAGGAGAGCTGTCTGAGTAGAAGTGGGTGGTTGACAGTGTCGAAAGCTTTTATTAGGTCAGTGAACACCGCACCAGCACAGTTTCCCTGACTGAGTGCATTGTAGATGAAACCCATGAACTCCAAAAGGGCAGTGGAGGTACTGTGCCCTTTTCTAGATCCATGTTGTTGAGGGCATTGGATTTCATATTTCTCCAGATATTCAACTAGCTGGTCCGAGGCTATGCATTCAAGTGCTTTGGAAAGTGGAGGGAGAATGAAAATGGGCCTGAAGTTGGTGTGAAGTGCCCTGTCTCCACTTTTATGGACAGGTGTGACAAGCGCCTGCTTCCAGAGAACTGGGAACTGTGCTGATCTAAGTGAGAGGTTAAAGATCTTTGTGATAGGCAAAAGGATTTCTTCAAGAATGAGTGAAATTAGTTTAAGATCAAGAGAGTGGCTGCTGTTACAAGGTTTATGGATGGCCTTGCATGTGTAGGTCCTTGCCAGGTGAATTGGAGTCTCCTTGAAATAGAACTGTGGGGTGCTGCTGTCAATGGATGTGTCAACAAGGTGGGAACTAGTGTTGGGTGTGTCAAAGAAATCAGGCAGCAGTACACTACCCAGATCCGAGAAAGCATCATTGATGGTATTAAAAATTTTCCCTGAGATCAAGAACTGGGGCTCCATTGATGTTAAGCATTGTGAGTAGTAGCTTGGGATCTTTTCTCGTGAGATCTTTCATGTTACTCCAAAATTTTTTTCCTATCTCCCCAGGAGTTAGTGAGCATTTCCATGGAGTAGTTACTTTAAAGGTACGAACAGCATGCATACATTCGTTTCTGGCAGCTTTGTATCTTTGGATGTCCACTTGCCTAGATGAGGCTCTTGCACAGTGCCAGAGGTGGTCCCTCAGTTTCATCTGAGATATTAGCTTGGGCGTTATCTATGAGTTTGAGTTCTCTCTTACCTTCATCTTTCTGACAGGTGCAAAGGTATCTCAGGTAGCAGTGAATTGTGAGATGAGGAGTTCCAGCTCTGTGTTACTATCAGTGTTAGTACCTAGTGGGGACCAGTCTAAGTTTTGAAGATGAGATTTGAAAGATTCAAGGTGACCCCACTTTAAAATGCTTGCATATAGAAACTTAGGAGGGGGCTTATAGAACTTGGACCAGACAAAGGTAATGGGGGAGTGATCACTAATGGTGTCAGGAAGCACATCCACCTGGGAAATATGTTCTGGATGGTTAGACAGGATCCAATCAAGCAGGGTGTGAGAACCTGCCTTGTAGTTATACCTGGTGGGGGTGGTGACAAGCTGGGTGAGGTGCTGTGCTGTGGCAGCATCCTTATAGGAGCAGGCATCAGGCATGAGCCAGTTTATGTTGAAATCTCCTAGGATTATTGTTTCTGAGTTAAGACGCTGTCCCATGAGATATTCCAAGATGTTGCTGAAACCAATCGATTGCTCCTTAGGGGGAAGGTACACAGAGGCTATTGTCAGAGCTTTATTATGTGCCCCAAGGAGAACTTTTATGGCAAGGACCTGGGATGGGGACCCAGGGTTTGGTACTGGTAAGTCGTGTCCCATGTAAGTGTCCCTGAGATATATGGCACAGTCCTGACCCCTTTTTGTAGTCCTGTCCTGCCTGAATATAACATATCCAGGGATAGTGACTGCAGAGTCAGGAATTTTTGTGTTAAGCCAAGTTTCAACTACAGAGAGGATGTCAGGATTCTGTTGCAGAACCCAGGTACAGAGATTATCAAGCTTGCTGAGGAGGCTGCAGACATTGAGAGAAGCAAACATGAGGGTCCCACCCTTCCTTTGTCCAGGTAGTGAGGTTGGTCCAGTGAGTCCAGGGTTAGGGTGGATATTGCCAGACAGGAGAAGTAGCATTAGCAGGATTCTCAAGAGGTAACCTTTGAGCATTTTACAGAAGAGCTTGGGGGGGTAGTTGTCTTTTAACTTTAGGATGACAGTTGGGCATGTGCATCCAGCTAGAAGCACCTAGGTCCATGTTGTTATGTGCAGGTAATTCCAGTGACTATGCCAGGATCGTAGTGCACGCTTTTATGAAGTGTGTATAGACATGGAGGTTGTTTCATGGTGTCATAAAGGACACTAGGGCAGGTCACAGCCATCACCAGAATTATTCTGTGAGCCAGGATTAGGACATCCATGTTTGTGGCAAGCAGTGTCTCAGATGCAGCTGAGCCCTGATACTTGGGCTGGGACAGTGAAGCAGTCTTACCAAAAGCCATCTCAGAGAGTTGGAGGTCTAGCACACACTTTGTGAGATAGGTAATCTTGTGGTTGTTAGGGCAGAATTTTGAGGATGTAAGCAAGTGTAGGGTAGAAGCTAGTGAGTGAGTTTTTCTCCAAATGGGGAGCTTTATACGTGAGCAATTATTGAACCAATAGAGATGGAGAAAATGAGTGAGCAGGAAGCTAGTGTGGGGCCCTGATAACCCAACACTAAGTCTACAGAACAATAAGTGAACGCTAATGCCTGAAGGCAGTGATGTGGGAGGTCCCAAGGCACCGTAGGTTTTTCTCAGCAAGCCTACAGTTTGCCAGTATTCAGTAGAGGCAGTGGGGAGCCAATGGGCTGTACACAAAAATGTGGAGGGAGGGGCTACAGTGTATTTAAAGGAGGCCTGGGCGGGGTGGAGGCGGTTGGGAAAAATTTACAGTTTGAATTACTTTAACAAATCTGGCCCCTTAGCTAGTCTATTAACTGCAGGACACTTTTCAAAAGGGTAGTTATACAGGTTTTAGGATGCTGTCCTACATGCTGGACCATCGGAGATCTAAGGGCTCAGCTCCAGACAGCATGGGCAGAGATTGTGCTCCTCAAGTTTCATATTCAGGAAGAAATGTATTACAAGAACCACCCACCATTTCCACAACATCCAACTGAAGCACCTCGACTGCAGAGGGTAGTTGGTCCGGGAGGTTGGCAGGTGGCTAGGAGGGGCAAATCAGGTGCCCCATCACTCAGTGCTCACCAACGTATCACCTCCACAAACCATATAAAAACTACAAACAGGTATCTGCCTCTATCTCCAAAATCAAACAAAGGGGCAGATGACACTGCAGAGTGGGACACTACAGCACAGAAACTAGCACTACAAAATTCACCCAAAACAGGGACCAAAACAAAAAAGTAATAAGGAACTCCAAAACACTTCTGATCATAGAAGACTCCATGATTCAGGGAGTTGATACCTACCTCTGGCCGGGGGTAATGGTCAGATGTCTCCCAGGTACATCAGCATGGAGAGACACTGACCACATTGCTAAAATCATGCAGGAAGCATGAGAGCACATCAATGTCCTGGTACACATAGGGACTAATGATCTCACCAGCCAATCAGTTGTGGAGACCAAGGAACACCTGATCAGGCTGGGAGACAAACTGTAATCCATTTCATCCAGCATCTCCTTCTCTGAGATCCTGCCAATCTGGGAGGGGGGGCAGATGGATGGACAGTCAGAGAAGGGGAGATAGGGGAGATAAACATGTAGCTCAAGGGCTGGTGCCAGGAAAAAGGACACCAATTTGTAGGTAACTGGCAACAGTTTGGGGAGCAAAAGTTCTTTAAATCTGATGAACTGCATCTGACTAAGGAGGGAGTCAGTGCATTGGGGCAGACGTTTGATGTCTTTGCAGAATATTTAAACTAGCAAATGGGGAGAAGGGTGCAGCACCTGATACATCGAACAGGAAGAACACCTCTCCTCCCTCAGCTAGTGATCAAACAGGAGTTCAGCATCTTTGTAATTCATTTGCATTACCAGGTAAGGAAAAAGGTCCAGCTCCCCATATGATGCACGGGGGAAAAGCCAGACCTCGCTCAACAACTAATGCACCGACATCTGGCCAATGGAAAATCATGTACACAAATGCCCACAGTCTGGGAAACAATATCCCAGACCTGGAGGCAACAATGACAGAGGCTAAACTGGACATAGTAGCCATTAGCGAGACATAGTTAACCAGTAACCACACTTGGGAGACTTCAGTACCTGGTTATGTACTGTTCAGAAGAGACCAAGGTGCAAAAGGGGGGGCCCTTTATGTCAATGAAAATATCAAAGCTACAGAAATTCAGAATACACATAAGAAGTCAGAAGAACTGTGGGTCACCCTGAAAACAGGAAATGGGACAGCCATATGAAATGGGGTTGTCTACAGGCCTCCAGACCAGGGGGAGGACACAGATACATTACTGTTAGAAGATATACAAAATATGACAGCTGAAGGGGAGGTTCTGATAATGGGAGACTTCAACATGCCAGATACAGATTGATGAATACCAGCAGGAACATCTCCCAGAGCTAGACACATAGTGAATTCCATGCAGGGGGAGGGCCTCAAACAACTAGTACAAAAACCCACAAGAGAGAGGGCTATCCTGGATCTAGTACTGACTAATGGGGATTGGATCACAGATCTCCAGGTAGACGGTCACCTGGAGACCAGTGACCATCACATGGTATGGTTCAATATGGCCACTAGAACTAAATCATCCCATTCCAAGGCAAAAATATGGGACTTCAGAGGAGCTGATTTTGATAAGATGGCCAACAGAGTTAAGCTAGCCCTGGCAAGGTGAAATACAAGTGAGGGGGTACAGGCAAAGTGGGCATGCATTAAAGATGCAATACTTGAAGCAACATCCCATTGGGTTAGGGATAAAAGCAAGAGCAAAAGAAGGAGGAAACCACTTTGGTTCTCAAAAATAGTAGCAGAAAAGATCAGAGCCAAAAGGTTGGCCTTCAGGAAATATAAGGGAACAGAGCGGGATGAAGATAGGGAGGCATACCAAACTTTCCTAAGGGAAGCAGGGAAGGCAGTAAGGCAGGCAAAGGCCCAAACCAAGGAAACACTAGCATGGACAGTAAAAGAACGGGCAAGACTTTCTATAGATACATTAGTGAAAGGAGAAAGTCCAGAAGGGGGATTGCTAAGATCAAAGGGGATAAGGGGAGTGTGTGTGAAGGAGGACCAAGGAAAAGCATTTATCCTAAATAGATACTTCTGCTCAGTATTTACTGAGCAGAAGATAGGGCAGGGCCCACAACTTAGCACCATGGACATGGGGGGAGGGAGGTATGCACAAGTCTCTTCACAAAAGAAAGGGTCCTACAAGAGCTTGCTAAACTCAGGGTGGACAAGGCAATGGGACCTGATGGTAATGACATACATCCCAGGGTACTAAAGGAGCTAAGGGTGGAACTAGCAGAGCCATTATCAGAAATGTTTAGTGAGTCTCTGAACACAGGAGAGATCCCAGAAGACTGGCGAAGAGCTCATGTGATCCGCCTCCACAAGAGTGGTAGCAGGGAGCAGGCAGGGAACTACAGACCAGTCAGTCTTACCTCAGTAGTAGACAAGATTATGGAGGCACTCCTTAAGGAAAGGATAGTTGAGCACCTGGACTCCATAGGAGCACAGGATCCAAGACAGCATGGGTTTACAACAGGAAGGTCCTGTAAAACTAATCTCATAGATTTCTTTGACTGGGTAACCAGAGTGGTGGACCAAGGGAGTGAAGTTGATGTCACCTATCTTGACTTTAGCAAATCTTTCGATACTGTCCCACAAAGAAAATTCATTAATAAGCTGGGTAGGCTTGGGATGGGTCAGAGGTTGGTCAACTGGGTGGCAAACTGGTTGTTGGGCAAAAAACAGAGAGTTGTGGTAAATGGTATACAGCCAGAAGAGATGCAAGTCACAAGTGGGGTACCTCAGGAATCAGTTCTGGGGCCAGTCCTCTTCAATATCTCCATCAGTGACATTGCAGATGGACTGGAGGGTAAGGTTTGTCTGTTTGCAGATGACACCAAGATCTGCAACAGAGTAGATGATCCAGATGGGGTGGGCAAAATGAGAAGAGATCAGGATAAACTGGTAAAATGGTCAGAAGATTGGCAACTGCGTTTAACGCAAAGAAGTGCTAGATCATGCACATAGGGAAGAGAAACCCTGAAGCTACCTATAGGTTGGGAGGGGAGTTGTTGGCAATCACAAGGGAAGAAAGAGACTTGGGCATCATCATCACAGATGACCTGAAATCATCCAAGCAGACAACTAAAGCAGTAGGTAAGGCTAGAGGGATGTTGGGGTGTATTAGTAGGAGTATCATAAGTTGTAAGAAGGAGGTAATAATCCCTTTTTTACAAGACACTGGTTAGGTCCCATCTGGAGTACTGGGTACAGTACTGGAGGCCACACCTGCACAAGGACATTAACAAAATGGAGGCAGTCCAGAGAAGGGCAACCAAAATGGTGCAGGGACTGCATCAGAAAACATACAAGGACAGATTAACAGAGCTCAATATGTATACCCCAGAGCAAAGGAGGAAGAGAGGTGATATGATCAAAACTTTCAAACATCTTAAGGGCATTAACAAGATGAAAGAGTCTAACATTTTTCAATAAAAGAAAATAGCAGGACAAGAGGAAACAGCATGAGATTAGAGGGAGGCCGATTAAGGGGTAATGTGAGGAAGTTATTTTTTCACAGAAAGGGTGGTGGGTGTATGGAATGGCCTACCTCAGGAAGTGGTAGATATAAATACAGTGCAGGGCTCCAAACAGGCGTGGGATAGGCATACGGGAGCAATACAGATGAGTATAAATAGATAGGCCATTGACAGAGTACAGGGATGGGACATTTATAAGGTAGAAAAAATGGGCAGACTGGATGGGCCTTGTGGTCCTTATCTGCCATCAATTATGTGTTTCCATGTTTCTATAAAACAACATCTTAGTAGTGGGTGTGATCAATTAAAATGTAGTACTATATGTGCCTACAATTTAGCCACACTGGCATTGCTTGTTCCAATTTTTAACATTGTAATTTGTGCTAAGAAAAGGGCCATACCTTTATGTACTGTCTCTGGCAGCACAACAATTGTGATGATTCAATGGACCAAGAGGACCTTCTGACCAAAATCCAGAAAATGCTTGTACATCCAGACATAAACCCTTTACATATCCTTCCTCTCCACCTCCCCCTTCTGATTAAATAACCTGTCTTTTAGTGACCTAGCTCTCACCCCCACCACCACTTTCTGTGGGGAACAAGACAATGTACCTGACAGTGAGACTCCTATACTTAACCCTCCAGTACAAGCAGACAATGAAGTCACAGGTAGCCCACAGGTAGCACCAGAACACAGCCCAAAGGCCACAAGAGAACCTCATGTACCAGAACCCCTCACAGAACCAGTTGTTGTTGGCAAAGACTCTGATTCTGCTATGCTCCCTCCCTGCTCAGTCTCCCTGAGAGGGGTATGCAGATGGTGACTTGATGCAGAAAAAACCCTCCTACCTAAGAGTATGGTCCCAAAAATGATATAATTCCCTTAGAAAATAAATTGGACCCCTTGCTGAAGGACTGGTGACTTGGATGGTGACTGCTCTGATGTCTCTTCATTTGCCTCTTCTTAGCAGGGGTTAAATTGGATAGGAACTCAGTCCCCCCCCCCCAACACCTATCTCCATTGAATACTATGGAGAATTCCACTTCTTTGGGATGACAGTTTCACCTCCTACAAATGTAGAGATTATAGTTCCACCTCTGTAATGTTTCCAATGTAACCACTGCTTCTCAGAAAGGCCTCTCTTCAGAGGTGGAGGACACCTCTGGATCCACCAAGCCAGAAAGATGAAGGTGTGCTCCACTTGTGACCCAGGCTAGGAAAATCGGACGGGTCATGGAGTTAATTTTGAAGACCAGGTAAAGTCTCCCCCTCCTCTATTTAATCTTTTACGATGAGATCATTTCTTTCATCCTTTACAAGCTGCACAATAAAAAGAAAATGTATTAAAAATTAAAAAAGTCCAGACACCTTTTTCTTGATTCTGCAACACTTGGAGGGTACAATTTATATTTTCAAGATACCTACCTTAGACTACCTCAGATGTCCATTTAGCAAAGTGGGCATGGACATGGGGTAGCTCCATTTATTCTCTGTCAGAAGCAGCATATGTTGGTCTAGGTATCTGTTTTACAGGAAGAGATTTTTAGGTCTCACATCCTATTGATTTTGTTGCAGGACATGTATTTATTTTGGATGGTTCTCTGTTTGGTATATCCCTCCATCTAATCAGTACATATGCTCCTTCCCCCCAAACAAAAGCTATCTGCATTGAACTGTTTAGCTTTATTAAACAATACTTATAGACGTCTAGACATGTTATTTTGTGGGAATATTTCAACTGGGGGCTTTATAGTGCAGATAAAAGTATGCAAACAACAAAACTTCACTGTGATACTAATTTTCTAAACAAGTTATGTAATGAGACAGGGCTTGTAGATGTGTATGGGTCTATGCAGGAAGGAGATGGTAATACGTATCATAAGGGAACAATGTCTACACATATGATCTTTTTTTGGATTGAGCTTGGACTTTGCCAATAGAGATCTCTGATAATTCTTAGTTATTCTGCTAACTTCGTACACAGTCCTCAAATTGCTTTCATAAAGGGCACCGGAAACTGAATAAATTGCTCTTATGGCAGAAGAATGTCATGCATATGATGCATGAAGTTTGGCAGGCCAGGAAATCAGTTCAGTGCAGTTATGATCACCTTTTTTTGGTGGGAGAACTCTAGAATGATCTTTAGTACTTAATTACAAGAAAAAGCTTAGCGTAATTAGAAAAGTTGATATCTTATTCCATCTCTGGACTGGGTTATTTCCCCCCTCCAAATGTAATAAATACATAAGTAAATGAAAAATTCTCAACATTACCATTTGCATTCTTTAACAGTTGAACAACAATTTGGAATGCAATAAAAGAAATTGATCTTAGATCCATTTCATAGCTGCAGAGAGCATATCCAAAAAAAGAGTCCTCCCTTGTAACATTGGAATGTTCCTAGTTAAAATCTGGACCTGAAATATCTTCTCTATTGAAAAATACATTCAGTATAGCTTTCACACTGAATTTGTTTCCCCCTCTAATCTGGATTCATATTTAAATGATATTCAGTATCCAACTATCTGTAAGAGGTCTAAACCTCGCTTTCAGATTCTTGATGATATTGGGAATGCAAGTAATCATAAACAAGTTGCATTTGAGTAATAAACAAGTTTATTACTACAAAAGGGATAAATCACAGTTGCCCTAAGCAGTTCTTACCAATATGAACCGGGAGCCAGTGCTAAGCGTTCCCTACACCTCGCGGTTTCTCTGTAGTCTCTTGGGATCTCTCGTGTCTCCGAGGTGTAAAGCCTGTGCATAACATTATATACCTGTGATAATTACTATGGTTACTAAAAGATAGAAACATTTCTAGTTACAAAGATGAGCTCTATTGGTTAAATTAGAGGTGGCTCCACGTCCAAGATAACATTATATAATTCTGTAAAGTCATCACTTTTAAAACAAAGACGTTCTTATACAGAGTCTTACATAACAAGGTGTAGTGGTGCACATCACCAAAGGATGGCGATGTTGCCTTACATATTATAGTTACTTCAAGGACAGGTGTCTTGGCATCTGACAAGTAAGAAATAGACAGAAAATACATGGTATAATATGTGTGAATTTAGCAAGCAAAGTGGATTACAACAATATGCATTCATATCCTGACATCTACTCTTATATGGTAGATGTCCTTAGCCCTATGTATTAGCATAACCTATGCCTAAGCATTAGCTGTCTACGGTGTACCTCTGAGGGTATCAATTAGGGTGCAGGGACCTCATGTAACAATTCCCCCCCTTGTTGCCTCCAAGGGCAACAAAGGCAAATCCAGGGAAAGGACAGGAGCAGTGGTCATTTACAATCCCGACGCATGAGCTCTGTAAAGGAACTCAAGCTGCTCACGGTGTTGGCGTAGTGTACGTCGTAGGCAGCAAAGCATAATAATCAAAGTGAATATCAAAAATGCTTGTATGATAACAAAACCTTTAAAAGTAATCTCTAACCAGGTGTTAGTTAACGCATTATTCATATCTCCATCGTTAATCAAATCAAGAACAGCTTCATTGGCTTTGGTTATATTATTGCTGATGTGGATGAGGTGTGTGTCCTTCCTGTCTAAAAGGGATTTCAGTGTGAGTGTAAGTGGATCTATGTGTACGTTAAAGTATGGTAGGTATTCTGACAGTGTGAGTAAATAATCTGGGTTACCATCAATAATGTCAGCATCCATAAGGGGAACGGGGGTTATAACAGTATGTCCAATAACAGTCTTCTGGTGGGGAACAAAACAGAAGTTGGGGTAATCAATAGGACAAGTAACAGAACCATATGTATAAGATTTATAGTTTGTAACGATGCAGTATTCACCGTCGGAGTTGTACTGTGAGCGTACAGTAGGCAGTCTTCACTTTTACAACTGGACAGGGCATATGTAGGTGGTCTTCAAAATCCGTGTTGACAGGCGATGAACTTCCTCACGATAGGACTGGTAGAGCTGATCAGGAGACAGAGTTGAGTCGAAAGAGTTGGTGCCATTGTCAGTGATGTCATCATCCATAGCAAAAGTCCAAACAATGCTGTCTGGTGAGTAGCCACAAACAGGGCGCATAACATCGAACACATCACATTGGCACAAGTAGATGTATTGCTTTTTCGCACAGCAGTCCGTGTGCGGTGCCACCCAGGCATCCAGGAAAGAATGGTAGACCAGTAGAGGTGGTAGATCCAGGCGTTCTCTGTAGATGTCTTCATCAAATGCCCAATGGAGTGCGCCAGTGCAAGCTTGTCGAACAAAGCTGTAGTGGGATCAAAACGTGGTAAGGAGACAGTAAAAGAGACAAACATGGTATCTGTTATGGAACACTTCTTCGTAGAAAAACAAGGACCAGTATTACGGTGTCTGGTCACAAACCCCAAATTTCTCGCTGTAGAGAGGAATAGATAAAGTCTGTTGCATACACATGGATACACAAGTAGAGAGTTTACATTTAGGACAATACCATTTGGAAATGCGTCTATCATGTATGATGTCAGGAATTCTTCCAGTTTCTAAATCACGGAAGAGGTTAGTGATGGTAGTGAGAATGTATGAGCCATAAGCGGAGCAGAGTATTTCCCTACCAATATATTGTTTTTCAGCTTCTCTATTATTCTGTTGTATGAGTGCGTTAATCTTATCTTTGGAATCAGTGAATGCTTTAGCAATGTCGTGCATATTGTATACAGTGTATCTTTCTTCCTGACTAAGACCATCCACACCATGCAATAATGGAGGTAAAACATTATTAACCAAACCAGTGGAGAACTTCACAGAATGACTTTTGATAGCCACAATGTCCACTTTATTCCAGATAGACATAGCAGTACCAAAAAGACCTGTGACAGTATCTGTAGCACCTGTAACATCAGAACTGTCAACTTCACGTTTGTTACGTTTATGATTCAAACTACCAGGAGGAGTTTTCCTCCTAAAATTACCTCTGTGTTCAGTAGAGTAAACCCCAGTAAAGGGATCTTTAGTACCAATCTGAAATGCAGCTAAACTATCAAGCAATAAAGTACTATAAAATGCAGATGTATTAGTATTGTGACACATACCAAATTCTTTCATGTTCCAGTAAGTAAGGTTAAACAAATCAGGTATATGCATAAACTGTAAATTATTAATCAAAGAACCTGGGAGGGCAGTGGCTGTGAGACCACGACGGGGATCAGGGTTATGTTTTGGACATTCCAAAAGCTGTTTATCAGTGGGTGGTAATACAGAAAGACACATGGCAGCAGAGGCCATGTGGTGTACAGCACAAAATCTGTGAGTGGAATCTTTGGAGAGAGAATTACAGTAGGAAGGATCTATTAAAGCAGTAATGTTGTACAAACCAGAATGTCTTAATGCAGTTTGTAACAAGGACAGTGAACCATTTGGGGATAATTTAGCATTGGGCCAACCCTGAAAAGTTCCCTTGGAGAGTTTGGCCACAGGGAGGATTTGTCCTTGTGATGTGGTTTGCCACTCAATTTGAAGGGTAGATTTGTCAGGAGCAACGACCGAGGCAGTGAGGTAAGCATTGGAACCTTCCTGGACAGTGATCATAGTATCTGGTATTTTGATGGAAACTCCCTCTGTAGGAGATGCTGGAGGGTCCAGTTGTCGAAGGAGGTCCGGTACCATGCCTTGGGCGCAAGGGATCACTCCTGCAAGGAGGAGGAGATATAGGAACAAGATAGCCATCTTGTCAGTGTATCTGAAACGGAAGATCAAAGATTAGTATATTAGTACAATTCTGCCCAATGGGGTTGGGAAAAGTAAGTTAAGTTCCTTTCTACAGTTTCAACTGGTTTGCATGTAACCATTTGTCAGTCAATTTGTTGTTGTGGAGGAGTCTAACCTGATAGACTGCCGGACTGGGCTTGTTGACAATGGGGTAAGGGCCTTCCCACTTATTGAAGAAGGAGTGGGTGGGATGTGCAAATCAAAGTACTATTACCTGATCTCCAACCTGCCAATCCACTTGTGTGTGTTTGTCAAATTGTATTTTGGATTGTTGCTGGGCTTTGCCCATGCAGTTTGCAGCATACAAGTGTGTGTGTATGAGGTCTTTTCTGAGTTTTTCCACATACTGATCCACAGACACACGGTCTGCAGTGGGGGTGTGCAGGTCAAACAACAAGTGTTCAGGTAATCTCATCTGTCTTCCAGTCATCACCTCAAAGGGTGTCAGCTGGGTAGTGGCTGAGGGTGTGCCCCTGATTGCCATAAGGAGTAAAGACAACAGGGAATCCCAGGTTTTGGGATTGTCCTCAATGAATTTGGAAAGCATTTGCTTAATCCGTCTGTTGGTTCTTTCTACTTGACCTGAGGATTGAGGATGATATGGTATGTGGAACTTTTGTTGAACTCCAAGGAGTTCAAGGGACTCTTTCATCAACTCACCTGTAAAACTGGTTCCTTTATCGGAGTCTACCTTGAGAGGCAGGCCCCACCTGGAGAAAATCTGCTCCACCAGGATTTTGGCAGTTGTCTTTGCGGTGCATGTCTTAGTGGGGAAAGCCTCAACCCACTTAGAGAATAGGTCAGTTACCACAAGAGCATACTTGTTGTTTCTGCAGGTCTTGATCAGAGGGCCAATAAAATCAATTTGGATGGCATGCCAAGGGCCAGAGAGTCTTTGTGGTAAAAGTTTGGCATTTCATTTTGCAGGTATAGGATTGTTTTGTGCACAAACCAGGCAATTGTCAATGTATTGTTTAACATCTTTGGTAATACCAGGCCACCAGGCAGTGGTCTTAAGTCTTTGGAGGGTGTTTTCTGCTGCTTCATGTCCACCAGTAGGAGTGTCGTGTACTTGGTGCAAAAATTCAGATCTTAGGTGTCTGGGGACTACCCACAACTTGGTAGTAGTGTCATCTGGTTGGAACCAAATGAGCTTGTCATCAGGGGATAAGTGTAACTTGCCTTCATGCCTTCGGTATGGATTATGTATAGGGAGTCTTTCTTCAGTGCCTTTGTCAAGGAATCTGAACACCTCTCTCAGTTCAGTGTCCAGATGTTGGGCTGCTGAGAGGTCCGGGGAGAAAAAGACTCAGATTTCTTCTTGAGAGCTGCAACATGCACAGCTGCATTGGCTTCTGGATGGTCCATCATCCAGACATCCCCCCCTCGGGCCCCTTCCTTAGCAAGGGTGTCTGCGGTGTCATTGAAAGCATGATAGGGGTCATGAAGAGAGTGGGCTTTGACCTTGTGCACATAAAGTTTGTGTGTGTATTTCTGTGCCAATGCATGTATGTAGATTACCAATTCTTTGTATTTCACTGGGCTGCTGTCAGAGGAGAGGAAGGAGTTCTTCTGCCAGAAAGGGAGAAATTCTGTAAGGGAACAACAAACCCAATTAGAGTCTGTAAAAATGATGGTATCCTGAGTTCCATGTTGGATGAACTCAAGGGCACAGGCCACCGCTGCCATCTCTGCATATTGCGATGAAGCTACACTACAGCGTTTAGATATCTTGACAGTGTTCCCATAAGGATAGACTACCAAAATACCTATCCCTGCAATCTGTTCTCCCTGATAGTATGATGCTGAACCATCAGTGAAAATATGGCACAAAGAGGTACTCTCGAGTACTTGTGGCATGGCAGCGAGGAAAGGACCTGGGTCTGAGAGGTCAGGCGACTGCAGTGTACAGTCATGGGGCTCTCCCTGAAAAAGGAGACCATGAGCTAGTAGAGACGGAACTTTGGTCTGGTGGACCTCGATATCCCTATCCTGGAGGAGAAGTGACCAATGTGTCAGCCTAGTGTTGGAGACTGACCCATCCTTCACTCTATCTGAGAGCAGAAAGGTAGTTGGTGTGTGGTTAGTGTTGAGAATCAGTGGTGAGTACCCAATGATATACAAAAAGTGCTTGACAGCCCAGTAAGTGGCCAAAAGGTTCCTTTCACAAAGGCCGTACTTCTGTTCCACTTGGGTCAAGAGCTGTGATGCATATGCAATGGGTCTCAAGGTGCCATGCACCTTCTGGGCCAGCACTGCTGACATGGCAATGTCAGAGGTGGCACACTCTAGATGGAATGGTAGTGCTGGATTGGGGTTAACCAGTGCTGGGGTGGAGGCCAGAGCTTGCTTCAGTGATGTCACAGCCTGTGTGTGGGCAGGACCCCAACTCCATGGAACATCCTTTTTGAGTAGATCATACAGAGGAGCGGCTTTCTGAGTAAAATCACAAATAAAATCTCTCGAATAGTTTACCATACCTAGAAACCTTCAAAGAGTTGCCACACTGGTGGGCAATGGCAAGTCTTGTAATCCTTGTATCCATAAACATCTCTTGGATCCACTGGAGGCAGATATTTTCCCTTTAGAAGTTCAAGCTTTGATTAAATCTTTATCTTCTGATATGGTGCTGATAAGGCTGGCCTCACAGATGAATTTTCTAAATTGTTTTGTAGAACATGTGGCTGCAGACCTTGAAAAAGTTTTCCAGTGATGCCTGGAAAAGGGGTCTTTATCTAATTCATTCTCTTTAGTCCTCATGATATTTTTCTATAAGAAGGGAAATCAAGAAGATATTAGCAATTGGAGACCCATTAGTTTATTAAATACTGATAGTTAAGGTTTGGCCAAGATCCTGTGCAGTAGACCTACATCTGCACTGGGGCATCTCATCTCCAGACAACAGTTTTGCAGTATCATGTAATAATAGCCACCCAAAATGAGTGACTACAAAAATAGCGACTCATTTTGGGCACTATTATTCTGGGCTACCCTGCAGAATAGTAAGGGTATGGGACAGCAACTATGGCGAAGGGCAAATGGAAGTTGGAATTGCAAGGGGAAGGGGAGGGACAGGTAAGGGGTTTTCAGGGACTGGAGTACCTGCTGCTGCTGAGCTAGCCATGTGGTGTGGTGGTGTGGGAGGCTAACTCTGGAAGAGCAGGTACTGGGTTCAAGACTGGGAGCGGGCTACATTTTGCCACATCTGTGAGCTGCGGCACTTAATTTTTTCCGAGATTTGGATTTCCCCCTCCCCAACATGCACCCCTCCCTGGAGTTGAGAATCCTAATTCAGGAGGGTGCGGGGGGGGGCTCAGCCCTCCCATAAAAGCTGCACCACATACCGGAAGTCAGGTCACCTTAAAGTGTATATCTCCGATTTGCTTTTCGGTGATATACAGTACACTCACCATAATAGCGATCACTGTTCTGCGATTGCTATTATGACATGGAACCCAGTTTTGCTGAGTACCAAGAAGGAAATTGCAAGGCAATGTGTTCTTACTTAGAGAATGTTTTGAATTATTTTGTAATTGTATTTATTTATTTCATAGAAACATTGAAGTTGACAGCAGATAAGGACCGCAAGGTCCATCCAGACTGCTCATTTTTTTTGCCATACGAATGCGCTATAGGCCTTTACTCTGTCAGTGGCCTATTTATTCATATTCATCTGTATTGCTCCCTTATGCCTATCCCATGCCTGTTTGAAGCCCTGCACTGTATACATATCTACCACTTCCTGAGGTAGGCCGTTCCATGCATTCACCACCCTTTCTGTGAAAAATAACTTCCTCACATTACCCCTTAATTAGCCTCCCTCTAATCTTATGCTGTGTCCTCTTGTCCTGCTATTTTTCTTATATTGAATCATGTTAGACTCTTTCACCTTGTTAATGCCCTTAAGATATTTGAATGTTTCGATCATATCACTTCTGTCCCTCCTTTGCTCTAGGGTATACACATTGAGCTTCATTAATCTGTCCTCATATGTCTTCTGATGCAGTCCTAGCACCATTTTGGTTGCCTTTCTCTGGACTTCCTCAATTTTATTAATGTCTTTGTGCAGGTGTGGCCTCCAGTACTGCATGCAGTATTTTAGGTGGGGCCTAACATGTGTCTTGTAAAGAGGGATTGTTACTTCCCTGTTACGACTTGTGATACTCCTACTAATATACATTTCACCAGGAAGAAACTTCATTGAGCAAAGCTCATTTACAAGGAGGTCTTGAGTAGAACAGAAGACAAAACAATACAACAGAGTCATCAGCAGAAATTGCAGCCAAGGTAATTTGTCACAAGTTACAGTATCCAAATGAGTACAGTCAAGGAAATAGCAAAAAATGCAAGGAATGATGTACATTGCTGTGGGAGGAAATAAAGGATGCACACAGATAAGAAATGTGTTCCATAAGACTATAGAATCCAGGGGGTTAATAGCAATCACATTTGTCAGGACAATGGTTCATGATTAGCGCTTTGAAGGAGTTGAGGCTGATGAATGTGCTCAACTTAAATGATTTTTGTAGGATGTTCCAGTGAGAAAGGGCAGTCCAGCTGAAGGTCTTTTTACTATGTTGGTAAAAACTCTGGGAATGTTGAGGAGGATTGTGTCTTTTTTTTCTGAGGCTGTACAACTCTGCTGACCTTGATAGTAGTGGGGCCATATATGATGGGAGTAAATCCTTGAGGGCTTTAAAAGTCCAAGCATGGAGGTTCCTCAATTTCCATGTATCAAGAGATAGCCATCCAACACATAAGGTACAGTGGTGAGTTCTGTTAGAGAGGTTGGTGATAAAGCGCAATGCTCTGCTGTATAATACATTAAGTCTGGCTTACTGAGTAGTGTGAGACACAACCATATTCTATGTCCCCATGGCAAGTCGGGGGAATAAAAGTAACTTGCACTAGTCTCTTTTTAGCATCTGGTGAAAAGCAGAATTTGTTTCTAAACTAGGAACCTAGCTTCATGCATTGCTTTTAACACACAGAGTCTATCTGGATGCAAAATGACAGTCTGCTATCCAACCACAGATCTGTCTGCTATCCAGTCGCTCCAGTTGTTCACCCTATAGTGTGTTAATAAGTGGCATAGAGCTATTTGCCATTGTATTTACAGTAGAGGAGAGAACCATTATGTTTATTTTAATTCTGTTAATGGGTAAGCACACTGGGTCACGTGGTCCTTCCACAGTCACAACCCAGAATATACAACAAGATAACAAAATATAAAACATACAATACAATGTACAACAATTATTGATAACACTTACAACAAAAATCAAACATTAAATATGCTTTATACAAAGGTTTTAAAACAATAAAAACTATTTGCATTCCAGATTTCTGGATGTAATGAATTTCAGTTTTTTTGCAGCAGCATAAGCAAAAGATCATTGACCTGCACAGGGTTTGAGATGTGAGACACTTAAAGTGTCTTCTGAGCACAAGCACGACTGCTTGTTTTGCGGATAATGTCTGTCAATAGTCCCATATTCCCCATTTTCAAAGCTTTGTAGATCATACAGTTCATATAGAAACAATCTCTACTATAGGTTTCATAGATTGTTTTCAAGCATGTATAGGCAATTTTCCGTTTTGCTGCTCTCATCCTCTAGAGGTTGTAACCCTTCTTATTATTTTCTAGACAATATTTATCCAATTTAGCCTTAAACTCTTCTATATTCCTATTTCCAACCACTTCAAGTGGTAAACTATTCCAAACATTCACCACCCTCTGTGAGAACCACATCCCCCTCTTTTTCATGTTGTTGATTTCATTACACAGTTTAAGGATATGAAATCTGCTTGTGAATGCCCCACTTTTCATTTCCAATCTGATACAGTTCCATAAGTCATTATTCTCAAATGCACCATATACTAACCATAAATCCCCCCCCATCCTTTTGTATTCCAGCGAGTAAAGTCCCAGTTTATCCAGTCTATTTTCATAACTTAATGCTTGCATTCCTGCTATTCTCCTTGTTGCTCTTCTGTGGACCCTCTCCAAGGATCTAATCCCTTCCTTTGTATACGGTGCCCAAAACTGACCACAATATTCCAAATGGGGTCCCACCAAAGATGTATGCAGCACCACCAGAAAATCCCTATCCCTGCTCTTTATGTGTCTTGAGTTTGCAACCCAGTATGTTAAAACATATGTATTTGTTATTTCACTACATTGTCTTTTAAAAGAGAAATCATCTGTCAAAGTGTAACCAAATAAAATATTTATATAGAGTACAATGATGTTCCCGATACTTTGCACATAGAGCAAATCTATGAATCGCATTATACTTTGATGTCCTTTTGGAAAAAAAATTTGTCTGACACCCCACCCCCTCCCACACTTCCATAATCTAATGAGGGAAGAAGACAGGCTTGAGATAACATTTTTCTTGTACTGCACATGAGCAGTCCTTGGAACCTATATAGTACACCTCATTTTTTATGTAGTATGTTACAGGTTTGATCAACGTGTGCATCAAATGTTAACTGGTAATCCAATTTTATGCTTAAGTATTTAAAATTACTCACTTCCTGCAAATTACTTCCATCCTCAAATTTTAAGGTTAGTTTATTATTTATGCTACTAGCCTTTTGTGCTGTACAAAACATCATCATCTTTGTTTTCTTTTTGTTCATCAACAACCCATTTTGTAAAAACCATCTAGTCAAAATATGAAACTCACTTTCCAATTTAACTTTCAAAGCTTTAAAATAATTAGCTGCCAAATACAAAATCCCATCATCTGTGTAAAAAATAATATTAGACCATGTATGTTGCTAAGACTGGTCATTGATGAACAAAGAGAACAACAGGGGTCCAAGAATGAACCTTTGTGGTACACCATGAGCCAATGTTCACATATCTAATAAAACCCCATTCACTCCTAACTACTTGTTCTCTATTAGTTAAATAACTTGCAAACCAGTCAACTACAGGCTTACTCATTCACAACCTACTAAGTCTTTGCTCCAGGAGGGGGTCAGTTTAGTTGCTGAGGCATTTAGCAGAAGTTTAGAGGGGCTGAGATTGTACTCTTGATTATCAAAGGCAGCTTGCACATCATATACCATATTAGTCAAAAAGGGTCCAGCAACATAAAGGACCATGTCATTGGCATAAAAGTTAAGCTGGCCATTATAAATGTTTTTACAAAGGTCATTAGTGTAGACCATAAAAAAAAGTGGTTCCAATATGTACCCTTGGGGAACACCTTTACTCACAGGAACACAGGAAGAGCTTCAGCCATCAGCTTTTCCTTGCTGTTGTCAGCTAGATAAACAGTTTTGCAACCAGGGCATGGTTGCATGACAGATGACAATATTGGTGAGCTTAATTAGAAGAATACTACAGTCTATGGTGTTAGAATCTTTGCTGAGATTAAGGAAAATGGCCACATTCATATGTTTCTGATCTATCAATGTAAGACCTTCACCAGAGCAGAAGAGGTACTGTGTTTGGATCTGTACCTTGATTGTTCTGAGGTTTTGAAGTTGAAATTATCCATATTTACATGGAGTTGGTTATTTACTAATTTTCCAGTAATTTAGACAGCACTGGAAGAATGGAGATGGGTCTGAAGTTATTTAAGGAAGTCTTGCTGCCAAATTTATTGAAGGAATTACATGGGGTGTTCTCCAGATAGAGGGGATTTCATTGCATGCTGTAGTAAGATTAAAAAGATGGGTAATCTGAGCTGAAAGGATTGAGTATCATAGTTTTAAGAACAATGGCTCAATGTTATTAGTCCCTGCGCCTTTCATGAGATCCAGGATGTGGAGAAATCTTCCCACTGCTAAGTAAGTGAATGGGTGCATGTGCAAAATTATAGTTAAGTTTGTTGCTAATTTAAAATTCGCACTTGATGTTTGCACAAAGTGGGCCGCTATGCACTTCGTGGTGCACAGGTTAATTAGCCACTAAGCGCTATGCTAGAATTCACTAAAAATAGCCACAAAGTCCACAAATTAGCACAGTGTGAACTTCACACTCCGCATAGGCACATAGTGTGAACTTCACAAAACGTATCACTATGCAAAGCTGTATACTACACACAGCACTATGCGAAGTGCAACATTTTTTACTTCACCCACAGCTACTTACTGGAGGAATTAAGGTCAGGTTGTTTCAAATCAGGACCAGAATATAACCCTTTATTTGGCTTTTCAAAGACTAATCTAGCTGAGGCACAATAGGAATTTAACTCCTCCACAAACAGTTGTGTATTTGTGACAATTTTGTTGTCAAGTTTTATATTTCTAGGCAGGGAGGGAAAAGCAGTGCTGGCTTCTATAATCTTTATGACCTTCCAAAATGTTAAGGGGTAATTTTTGTTTGTCTCCAGTAGCATTTGCAGATCGAACTAGATCGGTATAGAGGTTTCTTTTCTGTCTGAACAATTTCCAGAAGTTGTTTTGTTGTCCTGGTTTTTCCCAGAGTTTATCCCTGTTTTTAAGGCTTGCTTTATTTCATGGCTGAACCAAGGAGTATATTTCTTACTGGCCCTGCACTTTACCAGAGGAGAATGGTGATTTATTACTTCCAGAATTTGCTCATTAAAGATTATAGCAGCTGTATTTACCGATGTGGCAAGGTAGAAGTCCTGCCACCTAATGGATGGCAAGTGAATGATAAAGATCATTTCACTAAAGTGAGTGAAGCGCCGTTTGTAAATGAAAGTAGGCTTACTGAGTAATTTCTTAGTTCCACTAACGCAAGCTATGGCAGAATGGTCACTAAGTTCGTTGTCAAAAATAGCAGTGACAGAGATTTTACGAGGTCTGTTAGTAAAGATAACATCCAGAATGTAAGAGTTTGTTGGGCTTTAGGATTAGGCCTAATGGGTTCCAAAACCATATGGGTGAGACTGAGTTCATCATGAAAGTTTTAGGTCTTCTGATTTTGAGTTAAGTCAATCAAAATTCAGGTTGCCAAGAACTATGGTTTCATTATTAATGGCACTGATGACCTTGAATAACTAGTCCAATAACTTAATGCCACCACATGGCGGCCTATAGCAACCAACCACATTAGTGGGTCCTGACTTAGTGCAATAGACACTATCAGACATTCAAATTCAGCCGGCTTTGAAAGCAAAGTGGTTAACGAGGAGGTGAGGTTACTTTTTTGTATAATACAATTCCTCCACCTCTGGTTGACCTATCTAGCCAAAGCAGTGCAATGTTTGGTATAGAGATTATATTGGTGTCAATGGAATTGTTAAGCCAAGTTTCAGTCAGCAGTAAAATATCTGGATATGTGCGAAAAAAAACAATATTTATAAGGCATCCAGTTTGTTTGGCATGCTATGAATACTGATTATCATACGTTTCAGCCCATTTGATTTTGTATTCTCAAAAGGGAGTTATATTCATAGGGCAGGGGCTAGGATTCAACTCAACAGTACCAGAGCACAATAACAACAGGGTAACAACTTGCTTGCTTAAATGCACGGAAGTCAGTTTCAACTGATTACTACACCTATTCCTATTACTGGTGAAAGGTATACATTGGAGAACTGTTCTTCACCTGACGGGGTGAAACAAACAGAAAGCAGTAAAAAAAATCTTTACGTTTGGAGTGTGCAAACAATTCACTGTGCAGTAATAATCTGAATAACATTAGTTGTTCACCATGAGGTCCAAAAATCTGTAAAACAAATACTTTCTTCAATAGCTGGCTACTCACAGTGTGTACTTTTATCATCAGTAAGAGAAAAACCAACTCCTCTGCAGAGGGAGAGCATGAGGTAAATGAACAACAGTTTGCATTAGGATACAGTGGCAGTATGGGCTAGGGTGAGTGTTTGTCTGGCAAAATGTCTGAAAACCAGTAAGGAACTATATATTATCCAGATAGGGAGTAAAGAGAAAAGGGAAGGGGAAAGTGTTTAACCAGGAAATGCACACTAAGCAGGAACTTGTTTCCAGGTACAACCTGAAAGCACATGGAAGTTAAATGACTTGCTCAGGATCACACAGTATCCAAGTGGGGCTGATGGGATTCAAACCCAGGTCTCCAGGTTTGCAGTTCAGTGCCCTTAACCACTGCACTATACTGTCTCCTTCAGCTGGGGAAGCTAATCACATCAGGAGACCTATTGGAGGAGTAGAGTATACCCTGCACCCAGGTAGGGAGCAGGTAGTGACACTAATTTACAGCATCATGCCCAGTTTGGGATTAGAACATCCATGCTGCCCAGATAGAAGGTGGTTAGGGATGCTAATTACAGCAGCAGACATAGTTAAGGATTAGCAAATCCACTCAGGCAGCAAGGAACAAATATGTGAAGGAAGTTAGGACTACAAAGGAATAATATTTCAAGACCATAACAAAGGAATTGTCTGGAGACCCCCCAAAACATTTTAGGACTTAATGAAAGTTTTAAATGGTAAACATCTACCAAGTGGTGGAGTTAAAATCAGCACTGATGGCACAGATTTAATTATAGAAACAGATTTATCAGACATGTTTAATGAATTTTTCATTAACGTTGGTGTCCCAGATGTTGCTGCTGACTCAAGGGAAATTAGGGGTGAAAGTTTTGATACTTTTGGGGATGGTGAACAGTCTGTTTTTGCAGAAATACTGGCCAAGGAAGTTTGTGAGTATTTGCTGGAATTAAAAAGTAATGAGTAATGGGCTGGATAATCTTGTGCCAAGATTCCTGAAGAACAATGCACTCCAAATCTTCAGACTATTAGCCCTGGTCCTTAACATCAGGAGAATTGCCAATGAGTTAGAAACAGGACAGGGTTGTCCCCATTTTTAAGGCGAGCAGCCCTTGCCAAATGACAAATTACTGGCCTGTTTCATTGCTTTTGGTGGTTGCTAAACTACTGGGAAAGATAGTAGCAAAACAGCTTCAGAACTATTTAGAGGGGGATAGAAGACTGGAAAGATACCAGTTTGGTGTTTACAGGAAACACAGTACTTTGACCTCTGTTTTGAGGGTCTTGGATGATGTTAACAAGGCCTTGGAACTTGGTAGGATTACTGGGGGTGTATTTATTGACATCTCCAAGGCTTTTGACAAAGTGGACCCCACAATTCTTTTGGAGAAAATTAAGGGACGTTGGAATGGGTGACAGGGCTTTGTCCTAGTTTAAATGTTATCTCACAGGAAGAACACATAGGACTGTTGTCAGTAGGAGCGAATCAAAAGACATGGTTATAAAGCAGGGACCACCTCAAGGGTCAGTACTTGGCCCTCTATTGTTTATTTTATACTTGATGGGTTTGACAGAGGGCATCAGAGGTGTAGGCTACCATTTGTATGCAGATAATATGGTGGGCTACACCTCCGATGCCTTATTTGAGACAGTGCAGCTACAGTAGGCTTTGATAGCCCTCAATCATTCTTTTCCCTGGCCTCACTAAAATTGAATGAACATAAAACAAAAGTGGTGCTATCAGGAACATCTCAAAAATTAAATAATTCTTTAGCTATCTAGACCAGAAAAGGAAAACAGCTGGAGCAATTTGAAGGATAAATTCCTGGGCTTCTAAATGGATACCCAAGGGTCTGGTAACTTGCATGTTGTGAAACTTACAGATAGACAAGGCAAGACAAGGCAATTTTATTTACAAAGCACCCTTTCCTAAAGTCACAGTCATATAAAAAAAAACAGTAACAATGCATAACAAATATTTAAAAAAATAATAATAAGTACAAATTTAAACAAGCTAAAACTCGATAGCTAGGGAATGCTTGCTCAAATACATGTTTTCAATAGGCGTTTAAAGATCTCCACTGAACAGGTTGAGAGAATGATTCCTGGAAGGGAATACCATAATATAGTGGCCACAAGCCAAAAAGCTTTGTCCCCAGATTGTTTTAAATGGGAGGAGGGAGTAACTAGTAAGCCAGCATCAGTAGAGTGGAGGGGTCTAGTTGGGAGGTAAGAAACCAGAAGATCTTTTAAGTAGCTAGGTCCCAAACTATGCAGGGCATTGTATATTGACAAGCAGGTCTTGAAAATATGCACCACTGCAAAAAAAGACAACCAGCAACCACCACAGCGCATGCAGCACCGGCATGATGTGGTCCCTCCGAGAAGTTCCCAACACCAGCCAAGCTGCAGCATTCTGTACCATTTGCAGGCACCACATTAAAACTTCAGACAGCCCAAAGTGTAGAGCATTACAGTAGTCCGACCTAGAGTTAACGGAAGCGTGGATGATCATTGCCAGGTCTAGCATGAGCTAGACGTGGTTTAATTCTGGCAATATTTCAAAGATGGTAAAAGTTAGATCAAGCCACCATTGACACCTGCTGGTCTAGTGCTGTGGTCCAAAATGATCCAAAGATTCATTAATCGCATCAACAGTGATGAGAGAATTGCCACCCAGCACAGGGAGGGCTACTGCGTCACCCATCACTGTTGAGCCCCGTTGACTCAGCTCAGTCACCATGACCTCTGTCTTCCCAGGGCTGAGGCACAACCACTTTGAGTCCATCCAGTAATTTATTTTAGCCAAACATTTTCCCAGCACTGAGGCTGCAGTATTTTTACCCAGAGGGCAAGACCGGTAGTGTTGAGTGTCATCTGCATAGCAGTGAAACTCAACACTATACTGTCTGATCATCTCCCCCATATGTAACATGTACACAGAAAACAACACAGGGGCAAAGACTGAACCTGGGAACTCCACAGGAGAAACAGGTAGATGGCGGTGGGCGGGGGGGCCTCTAGCAAAATAGAGGATGTTTGCACTATGAAGCAAGGCTCCCAATAGCCCAGCCAGAGTTATTTCTGATTTTTGATTATGCTGCCTCTGCCTATGAATTTTGAACAAAGGACAGGCTGCACAAGTATACTTTAGAATAGATTGGTATGATTTGTTCTGAACTGTTCTTATGATACCCATCACTGTGATTTATATAATAAATTAGGATGGACCTCCTAGAATGAAAGGTGCAAGTTACATAAAACTATTTTGCTTAAAATTCATACATTCTGTGAAAACATAACCAATAATAAGATCAAGACAATAGTAAGGTAATTGTAAGAAAATTATGCTGCCGGAGGTAGGCATTGTTAGAGGTGGGGGGAGGTACAGTATGATAGAAGAGGGGAAATGACAGACACTTATAAGCGGGTGGGAAGTAGAGGAGAGAGTGCAGGCAATGGGGAGGGTGGGGTAGGTAGGTGAGACCATATTGAATACCATCAGGGGATGGGGGTAGAGGAGGGTTGAGAGGGCAGGGTAGTGTTGGTGGGAGCAGTATCAAGAGTAGGCAGCTGGGAGGGAAGAGAGGTAGTGAGAGGGGGGTTGTGGTATGAGTGGGGTGAGGTGAGGAGGAGGTGGGGGAAGTGAGCAAAATGGGAGGGGTATTAGGGGGGTGGGAAGGAGAGGAAAGGTGCCACGTAGGGAGAGGAGCGACTTATAGTCAGCAGTCACAGCTACTAAGTGCAGAGAGATGTTTCCTAAGAGTACACTTTAAAAGGCCATTTTAAATAATGATATAAATTGCTTGTCATATGACAATATTTTGTATTACTTATTGTCATTTTTATAACTCTTTATTTTTATATTGCAGTCGGCCCCACTTATACCACCCACGTCTATAGCGGGCATGCGGTTTTAGTGAGCACTTTTCAATTTCCAAAAGCCATCCCCATTGAAATGTACTATATTGGCTACTGTTATAAGGTCTATTGGGTGCCATGTATTTTGACCACTTTGTGGCTGAAAATGACACCTCTGCCAAGGTGTCGAGTGCAGTAATTACCGGTGCACAATGTACTGGCCCACAATTAACTTCGATCTTTTAAATTATACCTAAATATTCTTCCCCATATCTTTCACAGTTTATTCACAGCTCGTTTCTGTAAAGTGCTCCTTTCTATAATGGCAGAGAAACAAAAAGCCATGTCTCTTAGTGAGAAGGTCGAACTTTAAAAAAAGATACACAGTTTGCTGAAAATGAGTCTCAACATCTGAGTCTGCCAAAGTCATCACTGGATGATCTGTTAAGGCAGAAAGACCAACTTCTTTCTGACTGGCACCAAAATGTAATCCCAGAACGCATAAGAAAACATGAAGGAAAGGACAGGAGGTAGAGGATGCACTTGTTATATACTGTTTAGCAATGCTAGAGGATGGGACACCCTCATTAGTGGGCCCTTGCTAATCCAAAAGGCAACAGAACTTGCTGCAGCACTTGGTCACACTGGGTTCACTCTCTCTGAGGGTAGGCTACACAGTTGGAAAGCCAGACATACTGTAACATCTGTTTCTGCAGGCAACATGGAGAAAAGTTAAATGCCGACACTGCCAGTGCTGAACACTGGCTTATTGATGTCCTTCCCAGTCTCCTGTCACCCTATGCACCCCGAGACATTTTCAGTTGTGACGAGACTGTTTTTTTTTAATAGATGCATTGGCTAAGGGACATTAGCATTTAAAAGTGAGACACTGATGGGCCAAAAAAAGCAAAAGAAAGAATCTCTGTGTTTGCCTTCTGCAGTATGGAGGGCACAGAGAAACCTAAGTTGGTGGTTGTGGGAAAATCAGCTTCCCCGCGCTGCTTCAGAGGGGTGAATCACCTTCCCGTATTCTACCATTCAAACATGTCAGCATGGATGACTTATGTCATCTTCACAGAATGGCTGAGACTTTAGGACAGAAAACTCTGTGGTAGAAAGATTGCCCTGATTTTAGATAATTTTTCAGTCCACCCTGCTGTTCCGGGACTTCACAGCATAAAATTTATTTTCCTCTCCCCCAAAACAACACGTCTCATCCAACCCCTGGATCAGGGGGATCAGGTACAGCATGAAACTGCATTATGTACTCTGTATGAGAAAGCAAGTCTTAGATGAACTAGACTTTAGCCAGGAAACACTGCTAACATCTGCAGAATGTGTTAAAAAATTATACTGCTTGATGCCACTAGACTGCTGAAACAGTCTTGGGATGCTGTCACTGCACAAACTATCCAGCACTGTTTTTGGAAGGCTGGATTTACTCACCCCACTGACCTTGGTGACCACAGAGAGGGCCCCTCCAATGCCCCAACAGCAGAACTTGACCTAATTGCTGTAATAGAGGAGAGTATTCCAACTCCTGAAGGTATGACAGTTGAGGAGTTCCATGAGGTGTGTATCCTGGGTGACAGGGAGGAGAAGCCAGTGACAGATAATATCACTGAAGGTCATCTATAGTCTGCACACCGAGAACATGGAAGTGAAGGACGATGCAGACGATGATGAGAAACTGGAGGCTACAGTCACACTAGGCAATGTTAAGAGCACGCTCCTAACACTCCAAAGAGCCATGAAGCAGCATCCAGATGTGAAGCCTGACTGGGATTCAATCTGTACTGCGGAGAGAGTTTGAGCACCGTACTACACCAAGACTACTCTTCTGAGTAAAATCTTTGGCTTTCTCAAGTAAGCTCTTGAAAGAGTTGTAACTGATCTAGTAAACTTGAATACATTGAATTACAATACAGTACACACAGAACATTACTGTACTATATTTAATATGTGCTTTATGCTGTGTGCTATGGAATTTAATGTACTAAACACTACTACTTCTGTTTGCTTTTAGTTTGCTTTGCTGGCTTTGTTTGCTGTGGGGGAACCGCAATAAAAATGTTCACCGCAACCGTGCTTGTTTATTTTTTCCCCCCTTGCATTACACCGACCGCTGGATATAAAGGGCACTATGGGGTTACACTTAAGTGACCATTATAAGCAGATTTGACTGTATGTACTTTTTATGATGTAATTGTGGTGTTTATGTGTGTAGTGGTGTCACTTTAAATGACTGACATATCCCTAATAACATTTAAAATTGAAACTCTACCCAGGTAGGGAGTAACTGAGGAAGTCAAAATAGCTGTAGGCCTAATTAAGGACACTAATATACATGCCACTCAGGTAGGATGTAGCCGTGAGTATGGGGTTACCAAAAACAAAGCAAAACAGTGAGATCTAGGGCAGAGCAGAGAGCAGCGGCAGATAACAAAACGATAGCAAGCAAAAGTACTTCAGAGTTGAACCTGGCTAGTTAGTTAAATAAACACAGTGAACAGCAGTTTCAAATTAGATGATTTTGATTTACAATATGCTAGCACTGAGAACAGGTAACAAGCAATGTATGTTAACTGAGAACCTTGATAACAGATTGCAAATATTAATATGGAAGTACCTGTGGTCCATAAGGATACGTCGTTTGGAGTTGGACGGTCAGAACATCCGACTGCTGACTGTCTCCTATGGCTGACTTCTTAGGCAGGCTCCCTAGATGCCCTTTGCTCTGTGGCTCTTCACACGCCAGGCCACAACATAGAGGACTGCATGACAGGGAAGCACTTTTGAAGTGGGCACTGCACCTGGTGGATTTGGTAGATGGCTCTGAATTGGCAGCACAGTGGAAGCAAGGTATGGCTTCAGGGAGCTCTGACCACTGGATGGTGGCCACTGCAGAGTGGAGATGTAGCATAGGTAAACAGTCCTGGGCTCCAGGAAGTGCTCAGCTTGCAGCAATGTAGTGAAGGGGAAGGGATTATACTGTTAACAGAGCAAGAAAAGCTCTTTGACAGGCTATCATATCAATTCCTGTTTAATGCATTGCAGTTCAAAGTAACATAACTGGTTTTCTAAGTAAACACATTCAGTGAAGGTGAGGGGCCAGGCAGGGTTTTCCACTGAGCCACTCAGTGAAAGTAAGAGAGGAAATATGGGAAACCAATGGGCTGGTAAAACACTCCAGTCAAAGGAACACAAGGTCTCACAATTTGACACTGACAGTAAAGGTCAATAAAACAACTAGGAGAAACAAATGGTTTAGCCAAAGGGTTGTCAGCTTATGGAATTCATTACCAGAAGCTAGTCTTAATAGCAAAACTATGGAAATGTTTAAGCCCATGCTAGACATGTATGTGAGGGTTCAAAAACGTAGATTCTTCCACTGAAAAGTGGCAAGCTATTCATAGGTCTTTGACCTACAATGCTCATATAGCACCTATGAACCTATGTCCTGTATAACTTTTGATTAGACCCAGTCCTGCAGAAGATGGCTGGTACAGAAAATACAGAGGTTGTGTTTTTTTTCCAACCATAACAGTACCATCAAAGATTTAGCTTATGCCGATGATAATTGTTTAACAGTTTAACGATAATAGAGGAAACCTCCGGCACCCTTGCAGTGCAATATCTGGAAGATTTTGCATTTCACTCTGGATCCAAAATAAATATTACCAAAGGCAGGGATTTATTCTTAACTCTATCAACAGCCCAGTCTATTTTGATTGGAGGTATCCCTATTTCACAAGAATTCATTACAATCTGAGGTTTCCAGTTTGGCTCTTCTAACCCTGCTCTTGATAACTGGTCTATGGCAATTAACTTCTGTAAACTGAAAGCTGGAAAAATATTGTAACAAAAAGAAATGAGTCTATGTGGTATAAACATTTTTATTTTTTATTTCCTCTGTTTCTGTATTTATGTTGTTTTTCCTCCCCCAGTTCAGCTTGAAACCTAGAGATTTAGCATATTTTTCCACATACTCTAGGGTAGCCATTTGAATCCTGTCAGATGGGTTATAACCTATTTACCCATTAAGCAAAGGGGTCACAATATGGCCAGTTCTGTAGCCTTTTTCATAGTGTCTTTTAGCAGGCTAATTTTACCTCAGCGTTATGCACTTCTGACAAACTGTCAAACCTATGGCTTTTCCGGAAGCTCAACCTATTACTTCCCTTGTTACAAACCAATAAACAAACTGTATGCTCTAATAAGTATCTTAACACACCAGATTATTATTTTTTTTATTTGTATTTATTTTGGGAGATTGGATACAACCTTTGAGCACGAGTGTTCATTTGCAAAGGTTCCACGTCTTAATGAGAGAACAAATCAGCTCAATACAGGCATCTTCAAGCAATGACAGGTACCAGTTACATCATTCAGGAAATTTAGTACAAAATAACAAATAGGGACTATCGATAGACTGAATTAAGAACATTGTCATACAATGACGAACAAGTTAGCAATAGTTATATTTAAATCAAGGTGGTTGCAGGACCAGAGCTAAAGAAACAGTGAAAAGCTACTGTAAAGTTGGGAAGTGCAAGGAGGAACAGCTGAGAGAGATGGGAGATTATCCCAAAGATTCAATCCAAATATTACATAACTGGAGATTAATACTCATATGCTTCTTTCAGACTGCAGGGAAGTGCTTTACCTGAGACTGGAACACACAGTAATGGTTTTTGGACCTCAATTTCTGTTATGTCCAGGTGGTCAGGCAGTTTTATATCAGAGGTATGAAGGTACAGTATTTAACAGATTCTAGGATTCCTCTGCAGAAATGGGATATTGTCTGGCTTAGTTGCCATGGCTGCCTAAGTTTCTGTAGAAACCACAAACACAAGACTCTACAGGAAAAGTATTGTCCCAGAGATTCATGTTTCCAGTAGGTGGAAACTTTATCATGCTCATTCTTAGACTGCCCATTTCTTAAAATTTTCTGGGATTAGCAAGTAGGACATGGGGAGAACCTCTAGTTCTAGCATTTGTCACCCAAGAATGGAAGCAGTATCACCCAGGTACTCTAAGAGTGTTTTCCGCATGCATTAAAGTATCATGTTTGGCAAGCAAGGTGCCAATTAGTACTACAGCAGAAAAGTTTGTCACAAGAAGTACAGTTCAATACAGTTGTTAATGCCATACAGTATTGCCTGTTATTTGACTATGGCAGTCTACCTAGAGATTCATTTTGGTCCTACTGGGGTGTTTAGTTAACTGAGCATGCCTATATCCAATTTTTTCTTCTGAGTAATCATCAGATGCTTTTTAACTATAATTTTCTCGTGTCATTCTGTTTAGGCCCCCTTCATCTCTGGCATCAGACACCCCATTGCCACTTACCTGCAAATGTTCCTGGCCTCCATGTAGCCTTGTTTTATCCCCCAGATGGGGTCAGAGTCTGATTAGGATCCCTTCAACAGAATATGCATTGAATTCCCCTGTGGAATATCCCAGCCAAGTCTGGGGGAGCAGATGTAACAGAGCTGCTATCCCCAATTCTAGGGCCTCCTTTTTCCCATTTTTCCTGCTCTCTGTGATGCTGCCATCTGGAGCTCCAATGTGCACACACACACACACACACACACACATATGTGGTTGTGTGTGACTGTGCATGGGAGCTAGGAATGGCCCCCTTCCCCCTATGTCAGCCACCCACTGTACTTCCACCTGTAGTCACCCAGGTGGTATTATGATAGTGGGGAGTGCAACCAACCCTTCCTTCCTTCCAGGAGGAAAAGGAGAGCATCCTCTGGAATGCTCAGTCCTCCTCCTCCTCTCCACTGGCCCTCAGAGCCAGGCTGAGGATGCAAACCCGGGTCATTGTGAGTAGTAGCTCTACCGCTGTGCCAACAGACAAGCAGCAAATTTATTTTTGTGTTTGTCTTGTTTCATTTTCCCTTTTATCTCATATGAGGGATTTTTGTTGCTACACTATATTAATATCCTTGGTGTCTTCCTTTTCCCCCACTGATGAGCTGTATGATTTTTCTTTTGTATATTTCAGTTTTATAAGAACTCCCCTACTCTTTTTGAGAAGTACTATGGGATCTTTAAGGTCTTCCTGAGCCATCACAAGAACAGGCAAACAGGACCTCATTGTAACATCTCATGCAAAGGATGGCACAACCTGATCGTTCAGCATTTCCTTAATACTGCACTCTGTTGCCAGTGTTTATAGTATTATCCCAATCCTGGTTGTAGTACTAGAATCTATGACCTTCTGACCCAGCAGTGGATCTGCTACCAACTGAGCCATGCTGACATCTTATAATATGGCAGAAAATTATACTAAGTTCTTCACTTCAGTTTTCCAAATACTGTATATAGACACATTGAGGACATAAGAACAGCATCCATTTCCCCTCCTGTCAATTCACTACGAGACTTAAACATGTTACAGTTAAAAATTAAATCAGAGAACTGAATGTACAGACTAGTAATTGAAGCTACTGTACCAAACAAAATTTCCTCTAAATTCCTCAGAATCATAACTGAAGAAATTGTGGAACCTTTATTGACAATATTTAAAAAATCCATACACTCTGAAGTTGTACCTTTCGACTGAAGTACTATTAATGTTAAAACACATACTTATGAAGGGAAATGAGGAACTTATGACAAATTAGATTTCCAGCAGCCTTACCGCAATAGTCAGTAGAATCATGGAATTGCTAATAAATGATAAGCTATTAAGTCATTTAGAGAACAAAGGGTTAAAGGATTTGAAACAGCATGAGTTTAGAAGAGGAAGAGGCTCCATACCTCTCAACTTTTGTCACTGAAATGAGGGACTTGGACATTTTTGGACACTCAAAATGAGGGACAATGAAGGACACAGGCCCTCAGAATGAGGGACACATCCTCAAACATGAAGATACAAGCTCAAAACACTGTGAAAACCATGGTGTTTACTTACACAAAGTTTATTTTGGGTTTAGTATTTTGGAATATTAAGAGTTTCTGCTTTAAAGTCTAAATTTATAGCACATTCTCTATGTGGAAAGCACCTTTTCCATGAGGGACAGAGCAATTTTAAGGGGCAAAATAAGAGATGTCCTTCGTAATGAGGGGCACTTGAGAGGTATGGGTGGAGCTTGCCTTACAAATCTACTTTGTGTCTACAAACAAGTAAGTAAGAATCTGAAGAAAGGTCATCCAGTGGATATTGTTTTACTCTATCTTAGCAAAGCTTTCAACATGGTTCCACCTAAGGTTATCTTAAGCAATCTAGTTTTCCTTGGGATCAGCAGTTAGATTGTTTACAGGGTTCAATCCTGGTTGATAGATCACAGTATATTAGCTGAAGATTAATGGTTTCCAGTCGTCTCAGAGAAAGGTCAACAGCAGAGTACAACAGGGACAATTCTCTTCAGATGTTTATTATGGAAATGAGCAAGGGTTTACAAATTTAGTTTGTCCAACACACAGCTGATACACAAATAAGCAGTATGCCTGATTACCACACTTTTCCTAAATCTTGAGTGATCTCACCACATTAGTAGAATGGACAAACATATGGAGAGTGAAGTTTAATATCTCTAAATGTACAGCACTGCACAAGCGGTGAAATAGTATGGGATTTGATAATTTTCTAGATAGTCCCAAAATTCAATCCATGGAAACAGAAAATGACATTGGAAATACTGTTGATAAGGACCTAAAACATTCCAAGCAGTGTGGATCTGTAGTGACTAGAGCAAACAGAATCAAATATAACATTAGCTATACTGTACAATAAGAAAACAAAATAAATATATGGGGGTTGGGGGGCATACACAGATCCAATGTAAGACAGCACTTTGCCAGTGAATCACAATTCTGGGCACCATATTACAGATGTGCTATGGATAAAATGGAAAGAGTACAGAGCAAATTGACAAAAGCCATATGGGGTTTAAAGGACATGTCTTACATGGAAAGACTAAACACTCTAAACATCAAACGTTTAGAAACACAAAGGATGAGGGTGATATTTAACTAAAGTTCAATATACTGTATCAAGAGATGGGGAATTAGTGTCAACCATGAATTTAGAATTTTCATGCCAAGTCATAAACTAAGAGGACATAATAAACAGTTACAAATATATATTGTTTAAAACTCTGCTTTACTGTCATATTGCAAAGTGATACAAGTGATAGAGAACACATGCTTAGTGAGGGAACATCTCCTTCACAAGCCACATTATACATACATATATAGTGTTCAAATAATTATTCAAGTTGTATTATACATGCGTGGCAGTGCCTATATATTAGGGTTGAGGAGGGACTTTAATGTTAAACCCTTAATCTTTGCACCTTAATAACTTTGCCCCCATTAAACCAATTTATATGACATTTGTAAAGCACAGCATTTGTGCCAGGATCACTGGATCCTGAAAATTTCATGTAGATCAGTTGAGTGGGGGCAATGTTCCAGAAGTGTAAATAAACATAAAAGTCTCAAAGAATAGTTTATTCATGGCAAATGTTTAATCTCTCCCAGGTTATATCCCATCCCACTAGTGTTAATCATTCTGGTACCCAATCCTCAATCAATGAAATATTAGTGTCTCAACCTGACAAGATCAAATAGACTGTGGTATTGCATTCATTTTTACACCTGGTTGTTAAAAAGTATGTTTAACAAGGAGCCTGAACAGTTTAGATGTTGTTGCTTTTAGATAATCTGCATCTAGTACTGACTGGTCATACATTGATTGAATACCTTCCATTGATCTGGCTCTTGTTTAGTTATTGTCATTTATTTAGTTTTATTTTCAGGATATGGTACACTAGGCAAGTAAATGCCTACTTTCAGGTACAACCTGGGAGGATAGAACAGTGTGAATAATAAACATGAGAAGATACACTGCACAGAAAAATAAGCTGGGGTCAGGAAATAATATAAAACATGCACAGTAAACAGTTCAAGAGGTTTACATACAATGGTTTGAAAGTAAAAATATACAAATGATTATATTAGGTAAAAAAGGTATAAATATACAATAATTAATGGTGTTGCCTTTTTCCCATAGGGAAAATGTGGCATAATTTGCCATTATAAAGGAGTGTTTATAATGGCAAACATGTACATGGTTTCCCTCACTCTGCCCATGCCCCACTGCACCTTTTCCCTTTAGAACGCTGGCCACATGTTTTCCCCCGGAAGACTGAACCGCCACTCAGAATTGGACTCGGCGGTAAGCTTCATTTTTAAACAAAACCTGCAAGGAGGAAAAAAAACTGTTTGTACTGCTCACTGAAACAAAAAAAAAGATTTAAATGAATAGAAAATGGCACCACAAGGCACGAGTCACAGACTGGGTGCTGAAAACAAACCAGGCGGGCCGTGCAACAACCTCCATTCACTTTATATAATTGCTGATGCAAAAAAAGCAAACCAAGCAATTATACAAAATAATATATGGGTCAATGTGTTAAACTCGAAGTTTACACACACCCTCGGGGTTAGATGCTTTTAATAAACCCCTCGAGCTTCGCTCTAAGGGTTTATGTAGCATCTAACCCCTCGAGTGTGTGTAAACTTCTCATTACACACACTGACCCATACTTTATTCTATATATAATATACATTTTGGAAAGTATAAAGATGCAATTTATTATTGATATAGTCAGCAACATAACAGTTATATATTTATTTAGTTTTTGTTAACTAGATAAGTACACTAGGCATTAGATGCTTATGTTGAGGTATATCCCAGGAGATTACATCCAAACTGACATACAGTAGAACACATTGTATTACAATATACAGTGGAGGGATAAAATATGAAACAAAGCAATGTATATGGAAGAGGATATACATACCAGGCAATGGATTCAGTTTGATACATTGTAATACAATAAACAAGGAGGGGAAGAAGAAGTATATTTACTAAACGAAACACATCATAGAAAGAGAAACATTTTGGAACAGTTTGCATCTACATGGAGATATATATAACGAAGGACATATGAGGACAATGATACTATATCAGCACTGATCATATGAAATGAGTGTCATACAGAGAATTAATCAGGTTCCATGGCAAGAGCAGCATGCAAGACTAAAGAGATGTTTATGATACCTACAATGGAAAGCATGCACAGAGGGGAAGAGATGAATTACAGGTGGAATGGCGTTCCATAGCCTTGGGGCTGCAGAAGCATAGTATGATTCACCATGATGAGTTCTAACCTTAGGGACAGCCAGTAAGGCACTATTGCTTGGCCTCAAGGTGTAACTACTGTTTACCGGTTGGAGAAGTGAAGCAAGAGATGAGGGCTGTCCATTTTGCAGTATGCTAAAGATCACACACCCAAAACTATGATCCTGTAGGAAGGATGGGGGGAACCCACCTTGTCATAAAGGGAACAGTGGTGAGTGAGCCAGGGAGATGCTAATGCAAAACAATATTATTGTATGCAACATCCCACCTGATGAGAGTAGATTTAGAAGCAGTCGAGTACACAAGGGCACCATAAAGAAGCTTGGACAGGAGTATCTATGCTGACTTAGGATTTCTTATTAGGGCACAACATGGCTGGGGGCATGTAACAGGACATGAGAGCAACTGAAATGGATACACAGCATGGAGAGAAGGGGAGTCAAGTCACCATAGTGATTTCTTTTTAACATTTGGCAAACTATGTAATAAATTTGCCCCCCCCCCGAATAATTAGGCTATGTGGAGACTAGAGGTGGGTAAAATTAGCAATTCCAAATTTACAGAATTTTCATGAAATTCTGTGAACTTTTGTGAAATTTCACAAAATGTTTCTGAATTTTCCAAAATTCTTTAATTGGCAATAACTTGGTCCATGTTAAAGATAGACATCTGAAATGCATTTGCATACATATTGTACGGGACACACCCTAAATGTTTGCCACATTTCATGATATTTGAATGAAGAGGGAGAAAGTTTTATGGTCTCAAAGTTTAGCAATTTAATATTTATGGGAAATTTTCTAAAAATATTTCCATGCTTAGAACTTAACTACCTTTGGAGCTAGATAACTGAAAATTTAGAGGAATACTTTTTCGGAAACTTCATAGAAACTGCAAAATAGAGACTGAAAGGTTTAGCTATGAACTTCCTGCTGATATGACTTCCAGGGACTCGCTTTCCAGCCCGTGTCGTCAGTGTGGCAGCATGACATTCTGATGCTGGACTATGGTGATTACCTTAAAGCCTAATATCTAGGGTCAATGAACCTAACAACATTGATGAGATTCTGTTCTCTAGCTTTAAACTTATAGGGGCTTAAAATTCAGCAGTTTCTGTAATTGCAAAATGTAATTTTAAAATTTCTGAAAGTTCAGAGGCTTATAACTCAGTCACCTTTAAATCTAGAGATGTTAAACTTGGTACACATATGTCTGGGCATGGGTAATGTCCCCATACCAAATGTGGTGCAATTTTGCACAAATGCTTTTAGTTTACATAATTAACTGTAATCTTAAAATGTATGAAAGTTGTGAGGCCTATAACTCAGACATTTTTACAAATAGAGATTTGAAACTTGATGCTGTTCTGTACGGGCACTGGGGAAGCCAACATTCCTAATATGGTGCATTTTGGAAATGTACATTTTAAACTAGATGGAAATACCTGAAATCTTGGCAAAATGTTGCTAAATGTTTGCGAAAATTTCATGGACTTTAATGGAAATGAAATTAGCATTTCACCAGAATTCCGCTGGTGGAGGAAAATGTTCACCCATCCCTAGTGGCAACAGTGAACTATGCGTGATGACTGAAATAATAAAACTTATGAAACAAAGAGATAGACTCAGGAGCCTTTATATTAAATTGTGAGATTCTGATTATTTTAACATGTATTACATGAAGTACTGTGAGTCTCACAATAAGTGTAAATGTTTTGTTCTTATTTCTAAATTGAAGTTCTATATAAACAACAAATACATCTTTTAAACACTAATAAGTTGCAGTCATCTCTAAATATAATGATGAACACAGTATTACTGTACCTCTGTTATTAATTCCCTTGAGGTGATATTGTTGGTGCACAGATTAATCAGTGACTGTTTCAATGAGCATTATTTCAATATTACATGTTTTGCTCCAAGTATTGTACATGTTACCACTATGATAATGCTGTCTTTTTCTGCTCCTATGACATAATCCATTTCCCATGAATCTTGAGAATCCAACATTATACCTTCTGCTTAAATGAGTCCACTCATAACAAATATTTGAAGGAAGAACTGTAAAAACAGGATTGGCCCTGGTGGATTAGACATGAGATTACTAAAAATAGTTTGCAGAGAACTGACTACCCCCATGCATAACCTTTTAAATATTCTCACATTACTCAGTTTCCAAAATATGGAATCAGGCTACTGGTGTCCCTGTATTTATGAGTTGCAGTAGCTGCACAGGAGGAACCTCATTGGTAACTATCATCTTATTTCTTTGCTTTCTCCCTTGGCCAAACTTTTTTAAGAGATTGCCTTTGACCAATTATTACAATGGCTTTCAAGGTAGAAGTTCTTACCCCTCAGTAACATGGCTTTAGGTGTTATAACAGTAAAGACACTATACTTCTAACTCTCACATATATTTCTAGCAGGTCCTAGATTCTGGTAGTGCTGGTGTTGTGGTCTTTTACAAACTTAACCTGGTGCATCGCCAGAGGTTGCTAGCAAAATTGGCTGACATTGGCCTTACTTCCAATCTAGTTAATTGGTTTCATGATTATCTTCATGAAATAATGCAATGTGTCAGAACTGGTAATTGCCTGTCTTCATTAATACTGATTTTCTATCAGAGTGCCAAATGACTCAGTTCTGGGCACCTTTCTGTTTTGCTTTTCATCAATGAAATTCCCAACGTATGTGTTAAATCTGACATCTTTATTTTGGTACAGCACAAGTCAGGTAATATACTGATTGAGATTCTTCAAGGGGACTTTAAACTGGATTCTTGATAAATATGTAACTCTTAACTGTAAAAAAGTAAAGCTATGGTTTTAGCTAGTACCAAGAAATGAACTTCCTTGCCCATTTCCTTAGGCAATGACATAATTAACAATGTTGAACTTGAAACCCTCCCATGCATTAAGTACCTTGGGTTGACTCTGAACAGGATTTATTTATTTAAAACTTATTTTACCAGGTAAGCAAACAGAGTCTGCGAGGGCTTGCTTCCAGTTGTGAGTTGGAGGGAATTGGATGGCAGAAGTAATAGACATAAGGGGGCTCTTACACTACTGGATCTGCACCAGTTCCAGCAGTACAGATCAGCTACACTGGTGCAGATCCAGCAGTGTAAAGAGCTGCCACAGTAATGAAAGCCACTCCACTGCACTGCGTTGCGGCAAAACATGTTCCCTGGTTTGTTGGGAATGCGAAGAGAAGTGCAGGCATTTTTCGCAAGTGCGTAAAAATGCTGCTTAACCTGCACCACTGCATTCCTAGTCACTAAACCCTCCACTGAAAATGCCCCCAAAACCCAGAAGGCCCTTGGGAATGCTGCAGAACTGAAGCATGTAAAAGAAAAGGGCAGTGGTACAAGTGGAGCAGAGCAAGCCATTTCAAGACAACAATGCTCCAAGTAGAGTGTAATATAAAAGTGGCCATAGCACTACATATTGTAAATATAAACATTCTCCAGTAAAGAGGAGATATTCTCTTACAGTAACCATGTTGATTCTATTATCAAATCTGCTCATTATAAGTTAGGTGTTTTATACTGAAATGGAAAGTATTTCACTGTTGAAACTTGTTCTTCATTCCCTTCTCTTTCCTCTTATTGATTATAGCATTTTGGTCTATTTTGCTGCCTTTGAGAGTGTCCAAGACAAAGTCAGAGAACTGTACTTCTCAACAAGATTTGTCACCAATAAGATGATAGTTACCAGTTCTCTTTGCAGATGACACAAAGATCTGCAACAGAGTTGATGCACAGGGTGGGGTGGAAAGGATGAGAAGGGACTTGGCAAGGTTAGAGGAATGGTCAAATGTATGGCAGCTTAGATTCAATGCTAAGAAGTGCAAGGTAATGCACCTGGGAAACAAAAACCCAGGGGAAGAGTACACAATGGGGGGTGAGATACTAACAACAACAAAATGGAAAGGACCTGGGGTAGTCATATCAGATGACCTAAAGGTGGGCAAGCAATGTGAGAGGGCAGCAAGGAGGGCTGGGGGATACTGGGATGCATGGGAGAGGCATCACCAGTAGAAAACAAGTTATTATCCCTCTGTACAGACAGCTGGTCAGACCCCATCTGGAGTACTGTGTGCAGTTCTGGAGCCAATCTCCTCAAGACATAGACAGGATGGAAGCTGTCAGAGGAGGGCAGCTAAAATGGTGCAGGGTCTGCAGGAGACATATGAAGAGAGGCGAAAGGAGCTTAATATGTTAGCCTGAGGAAGAGGAAAGGAGGAGAGGGGACATGGTAGAAACTTTCAAGTACCTCAAGGGAATCAACAAAGTCCAAGAGGGTAGCATCTTTCAAAGAAAAGGTGTGCAAGAACAAGAATGCACAATTTGAAGATAGAGGGGGGGCGGCTCAGAGGTAATTTAAGGAAGCATTTTTTCACAGAGAGGGTTGTGGATGCATGGAACGGCCTTCCGGAGGAGGTTGTGGAGTCAAAATCAGTGGTGGAATTCAAGCATGCATGGGACAGTCATAAGGCAATTCTAGGGGTTGGGGGTAGGAAGAAGTAGGCTGCTGGTTAACTAGGATCTGCAGCTTATCTAGTAGGTAGGGAAATGGGCAGACTGGGTGGGCCAAGCGGTCCTTATCTGCCGTCAAATTCTGTGTTTCTATGTTTCTATGTCACTTTTGCCTTGCTGCTAATTCTCAAAAAAAACACAATTGTGACCTTTACAATTAGAGATTATGTGCAATGAAATTTACAGAAATTAAAATGTCAGTATCATTTATTAAATATTGTTATAACAACAGTGTCTGCCTAGTGTTTTATATTAAAATCTACCATTTCATATCATTTATAGCTATTTATTGTGTGGTCTGCTTCAGCAACATTATCAGATGTTGAGACTTTTTGTTCCCTGTAGTAATCGGCATATCTCCACCCTGGTGATGTCATTTGGGGTGCTATTCTCTTTATTCAGTACATAAGCTAGGGAGACTGTCACATTGCTGAGGTCTTTAAAGACTTCTTATTCCTTGAACTGTTTCTGATGCAAGAATCTGAAAGTTGTTTGATTGTGGTTTTGTTATGCTCAATGCCAGTAATGCACAATAAGTCTAAATTTAATTTTTTAGCCTGTGCAGAAATCAGGGAGAGTAGCACATTGATGTGAAAGTGATATTGGAAGGCTCCCCGAATGCCATTTTCACATAGTATGCCATTGCCAGCTATGCTTCAGATATTGAAGCTGCAATTTGTTTTGTAAAAAAAGCTGCCATGGTCATTTTATTGTTATGTTTTATCAGTGGTTAGTTTCTGGCTGCCTTCCAGTTTCTCTGAGCACACACCCTAAGAATGATGTCATACAAGGGAGTAGTCCATGTTTTACATACAGCAACAAGGAATTCTGGATAATTTATAATGCTGAGTTAAATGTGCCTTGCTCAGAAGTACAGTCTCATATGTTGGTAGTGGCAAGCACCTTATATGTAAATATCCATAGCAAGTCATTGTGGTAGAATAAGAAGCTGATTTCCAAGTTCCTTATTGTGAGGTGCAGTCTTGTATTCCTATAGTGGTGTAAACAATATAAGCTCTTTTATTTTTTTGTGAACTCTATTTATGCTCTCCCACACCCGGGCATCCTTCTGGGGTGTACATCCCGAGGTCAGCCTCTACTCCCTTGCCTGAATCCAGCTACTGACCTGAGGAATTCTCCCAACCACCCAGGCAGACCTAGCCCCCCCAGATCACCCCCTACAGGGTAGGCCCGTCCTCCCGTGATGGCCTTTCTGAAATTAGAGAGGTCCTACCTTGGGTGGTAGGTCAGCTGTGGAGTTCTCTGGTAGCAGGCCAACAGCTGGGATGTGGGCTGAGTCCCTCATACCCCCATCTTCTCTATGAGAGTGGCAGGGATTTTCACTTTTTGTATCCTTGTCTTCTATGGAGCTCAGCCAGCATGGTAACATGGTGCTGTAGCTCCGCCCTGATCTTACGCAGTGCCGCTATGCTGGCATCCCCTGGCCACCACCAGAGGTTACTCCATGAGTGTACGCTACCCCGAATCCTTCCCAGAAAGAGAGAGCAGTCCATCAGATGCTCGATCTCTTCCCTCTCCTGCTGACCCCCAATGACCCGGGCTCATTCCTGAACCCGGGTAGCTGGCATGGAGCGAGGAGTGGTGTCCAGTGCCTCAATCCTCAGCGCCACCAGGCTGACTAACAATATAAGCTCTTGTATGTTTATTTTCAAAACAAGGCATTGTGCATAACATATCTAGCTATAAGACTTCTTTACTGAGAGATGTAGTCTCCTATTTCTGTAGCAAGCAAGGAAAAATAATAGCCTGTATACTAATTTACACAGTGAGGCATTGTGGGTACAGTAGAGTACACTTCTATAGGTTACTTCTCCCATTTTCTATGGCAAACCTCAATAAATTACTTTAAAATGATCTTTTTACCAGGGCTAGCAAATCCATCCCTAGCAGGAATTAGTGCAGACAAGGTCCCTATTAAATCTAAATAATTATAAAGCAGACACTGACAAACAGCAGTGAAGTTACCAGCATTGTATTACTATCAGCAATACAACTTCCTAACAGGCACAGTTAAGCAGCATCCCAAATGTCTCAGCATCCAGCAACCTTGGGGATATGGACCACAACAAAAAGACACTAAAATGCATTCATTTGTTGACTTTTGTTACAAAATCTGGAACACACATAGGTTTTAAAGCAGTGTTTATAGAATGACACTGCCTCTTTTAGTTTTAAAAAACCTTTGCATATGACCTTTAAGTAGGGTGGTTGCCCTTTGACTGTCATCTTAAATATTTCTCTGGTATAGCAGTATGTAATATACTGTACAGTATCTGATGTGCTTGCCCTGTTTCTGCTGTAAATATGTTTCTGCCATTTTCTTCTGATTGCAATACAGATGTCCTGGAAAAAGCAATCTTATAAACTGCCCTTTAGAAGGATAGTACAAGGTCAGAGATCTTTTACTTTTAATGATGTTAAGCTTTGGAATTCTCAATCTTTATTACTGATGCAGGTCAGCTCACAATTGTACTTTAAACATTGGTTAAAACTGTGCCATAATTCAACCCACCTGAGTCATTATCATATGCATATTATAATATATAAAATATGTAAGAGATAATCCACTTCAGGTCATGCAGTCATGCTGTAATATATGCATGCCTTTGTAAAGGTTGTGAGGCATGAGGCTGTAGACCAAGTACATTCAACCACCCATGGCATGTGCATTTCACAGCAAGACTGCAGGACCTGTAATGGATTATCTGTATTATAAAATGTCCTGATTTTTTTTTGGGGGTAAAAGTAGTCCTTGTCTGCCACAAATAAATTGCTCGGGTTTATCCTGCCATGGTTCAGATACTTTAAATGTGTTAAAAAGCACTTATCTGGTTGATCCTGCAATTTGAATCCCCTTCTCTGTTGCGTCTCCAGTTTTTACTTTAACTTTCTATCTTATATTGTAGCATGACTGAGCGGGGTTGAATGCAGTAAATTAAAAGTGTTAACTTTTTAAAATGATCTTACCTTTATATTTCTGGAAGCAATCCATAAGTTTGTTTGAGCAACTGAAGGTGGTACCCTTTGAAAATGTCACCGACTCTACAGTAAACAAGAGTGAGGCGTCAGTGGCTTCACAAGCCTGGATGCAAGCAAGAGTGAGTGTTGCTATAGGAATGCTCACGCTTGCCAGTGTCTATGTATGTGAAGTCATAGAGGTGCTTGCTCTCATTTACCATAAAGTTGGCAGCATTTTCAAAGGATACCACCTTCATTTGACCAAACTTACAAATTATTTCCAGAGATATAAAGACAGGCTCATTAAGGCTGTGGGCGGAGCCTACAGCCATCTTGCTATCTGTAGCTGGAAAATGGAGTATCGTGAAACAGTTTTGGACTTTTCAATGTATCCTTCCATGCCAACTGAAATAAAATACTCCCTTCTTTCTGTTAAGAATGTTGGAGACATAACTCCAAGCTGCTTATCAGATGATATTAGGAAACTGAAACAGCGTGTTAAATATTTGATAACTATTGGTTGCCTATTAAACTGGAGATTTGTTTACCCCATTGGGAATGCAACAACTTGCACATTTAAATACTTAGCATTTAAACAGCTTCTTGATACTAGTTTAACTTGGGAATGTATTTTCTTTAAAGAAAGATTCATACCTCATAAATGCCATTCCTTTCCCAGCAAATCTATAATTAACATTTTTTTAACCTCTAAAGACACAATTTGATAAGCTCTGTCTCAGATTTATGCCAGGTCTTCAGTGAACTACCCAGACTCAATATGTTGCAATCAGCAGGCATTTTCTACTATGCTTTTTGGGAAAAAAATATTCTGAGTTACAGAAAACACACACACATACTCTGTACATATCATCCTCATGGCCAGAGCATTCAAAATAAATACTGCATTATAATATATTGTAAAACAATAAACTGTTTATGTCAGTGAACACAGTGAAGTTAAGTTTAGAGTAGATTTCCTTTAAATATTTCTTATCCTATATTTTGTATCCTGGACACACACACACACACACACACACACACACACACACACGCACACACACACTCTGTACACACCATCTTCATGGCCACAACATTCAAAATTAATACTGCATTCTAATATGTTATGAAACAATAATGAAATTGTTTATGTCAGTGAACATAGTGAAGTTCAGCTTAGACTAAAGTTCCTTAAATATTTCATATCCTGTATTTTGTATCCTGGATAGCACAGGGTTGATGCTACATCTCATTGTCATCGGTATCTTCATTTATACATTTTTGCACTATATTTACTCCGGCTGTCCCAGATTAGATGCACTATCTTATTTTCAGTGGGGTCATGATTTTACCATTTTGATAATGTATTTCTTCAGGGTAGCCTAGTCCAGGACCCCCATACTCAAAGGATATGCGCAATGCATCCCGGCAGAAAAGGGATAAGTGCTGCACAACTCCAACAATGTGCTGCAGTGTGATATTCAAATGTGTGGGATGCACCAGCCACAAGGGAATGGGCCAGGGTGCACACAAATAGTATGCCATGCAAGTTGAGTGTGCGTTCCCATGCATATGCCATGCTGCAGCATACTCAGTGGGAATGTTCCCCTCACAGTCCACAGCAGCACAGCCCATAGTTAGGCCATGAATAGCTGGTCTAACCCAACCAGCCACCCACAGGCAGGCTGCAGAATTGCACCCAGGTGCACAGCAGCCTGGCAGCCCTGGTGGACTACAGGTACCCCCTCCCATCCCTAATCGATCCAACTCCATCCCCGAAGACCTCCATAATGTAGGGCCCCCCCGGACCCAACCGCACCAGAGGAAACCATGATCCATATCCATAGCATAGGGGACCCCCACCCACTGCCTGGTATGTAGACACCCAGGCTCCCCCATACCCAACTTGTTGTGGATACTGGCACTGCCCTCCACACCCTGCCATGGCCAGCTGCCAACTGCATTGAACCTGGGCCAGTGACCTGCACTCAGGAATGACCCAAGTGGCTGTACCATGCATTGGGGCACTACACAAGCTGTGGACCCACCACTGTATACAGCCATGTGTATGTCCCTAGAAAACCGAAAAAGGAAATTGACATACCTCCAATGCATTCCTTGTTGATGCTGTATCTTCCTGCTGTCATACACTGCCGTTGGCCCACACTCTCCCCCGTTCCTCTGTGTAATCATGCCACCCTCTGGACTGCTGAGGTATCCTGGGTGCCATGGGGTGGGATATCCTGCAATGTCATTTGCAGTGTAAGCTCCAGTCTATGGATAGTGCATCCATGGTTTCCTGATTGTACAAATGAATAGGAGGTCGGCTGTAACATACTTGTTCTGGGACCTGTGTGAGTGGGTACAGCATCATCTGTCACCCGCACCGAGCAGTGCAATGGAACTGGGATGACGAATCTGCATGCGAGTGCCTGAGGTGTATGGCCACTGGTTGTTTTTGCCCACACACAGCTTGTGCCCACGTATGACACATTGAAGCATCCTACTGCCAGTGCTCTGCCACCTGAAAATAAGATGCCATTTCTTCTATGAATTACCCAGGCTCAATATATAGCAGTCAGCAGGCATATTCTAGGAAAATACATTGTAAAAATGTGTAAAAGGAAGATTACATTGAAACTGCCTCTCAGCAAATCTGCATTGTGCAAATCTATTAGAAATAAAGGGTAAAAACATCTCAAAAGCTCTCCACAGCCATATTGGCACTGATCAGAGTTTGTTTTGAAAAGTTAACACTTATTTTCCTGCAACCAACCCCACTTGGTCACGCTACAATATCAGGCAGAAAGTGAAAGTAAAAACTGGAGAAGCAAGTTGATAACAGAGGGAGGGATTCAAATGGTAGGATCAACCAGATAAGTGTTTTCTTTCTTATGTACAACATAACATAAATTCATTTGGGGGGATTTACGAGTAATTTGGGCAGCTACATGCATTTATTTGTGGCAGCCTATGTGTGCCAGTTTGTGTTAGCCAGGTATGACATGATCTGCTGGCCAGGTTGATATTGAGAAAGTTCTGAGGGAAGGAAGCTAGTGCAGGTTTGCAGTCCTAGTGGAATAATGTTTGGTCATGTGGTAAGTTTTGTCCTATCAGAACACTGGATTTTTCAGTTATTTTTCTTATCCATTTTATAAGCATCTATATATGTACAGCTTCTATGTTGTGTATATATAGTGTATATTTGATATGCATCAGTGAGATATGGAATTTGTCTTCATGAGTGGTTAGTGACCTCTTAACCCTCACGAGTGGCAAAGCCACAAGTGAGGACAAGAGATCATTGGCCTTGAATGAAGATAAAATCTATTTCTCATAGATGTATGACATATAAAATTATGTGCTATAGACATTAATGCTGTATAATTAGTGTTACAAGTAAAGACCGGAAAATGTTAAGCCATTTTTGAAAATTATGGTCTTTATGGCTCCATTCTCCTGTTTTACTGATGTGTTTTGTGGTGTTGTGGGTCTGGCATGAAGTGATTTGTGTAATGAGGTACTTCTGCCTTTTTTTATTTTAAATGCGTGTGATGTTTTTGAATGGACCGTAACTGCCATGAGGTTCACTGAGTAGCTTTCCTACACTGACATGTGGTTTACAACAGCACAAACCAGAGCAGTGAGTTGCAGCTTGTGCCACTGACATACCCTACTTAGTAGAGAAACAAAATGATGTACCCCATTAGCAAGATAAAAAATTTATCTAGCTCGGGTTTTGTCCTTTTTTTTTTGTCATTGCATATTCCATATTAGTCCAAACTCCCGGACCCACCCATGACTGACCCCCGTGCCCTAGCTTGACCCCCAAGGCAGGGCCACTGAGTCGACCCCCCACAGAAACACATTCAGTGTACCGGCTGCATCAGCATGACTGGCAGAGCTCCCTAGGCTTACCCCCTCAGGTGGGGCCATGGAGGTGGGCCATCCAATGGAACATGGTCTAGGTGGAGGTCAGGCACTTCGGGGATCCCTGCGGTACTGGGAGGTGGCATCATGCATGAGACAGGCACTATTTTTTGTGAATGCTTGTTATTCCCTGGGAGGTGTGAAGTGCAATGATGCCAAGAAGTAAGCGTAACATCTGTCACACCTTCCCACCAACTCGACATTGGTTGCCATGGATTTTCAGCCTTTGCCAGGGGGGTCCATAGTGCACTGGACACACTACCCCCTCCTTCCAGAGAAGTTGAGCTGTCCCTGGATGCTCAAGCCTTCTTCCCTGCTACTGGCCCCCCAACTCCAGGATCCGTTCCTGAACCCAGGATGTAGGTGCCACAAGAAGACACCTTGCTGCTGTGCCAGCAGGCCACCTATTATGTTTTTTTTTTTTTTAGTTGTTTAACCAGGAGTAGCACACTAAGCTGAAAGCTTTTTTACAGGTGCATCCTGGGAGCACAGGGAAGTTAAGTGACTTGCTCAGGGTCACACAGTATGTAAGTGGAAGCTGTGAGATTCAAACCCAGGTCTGGTCTGCTGGATGTCACCAGATTTGCAGCTCAGAGCCTTAATCCCCTGTGCTATACTGCCTCCTTTTTGCTTTTGATAGCATTTTTGTCTTAGTGAAAAAATGCTAATCTGTATTGCATTTGCGTATTACTATAATTAGGGTTGTATTAGCAGTTCTATGTTAAGTCTCAGTTTTTTCACCTTAATAACTTTGGCATACTTTGAAAAAATAGACCAAAATTTGGAAAGCACAATCAGGCTGCCAGAGTCTCAAAACATGGAAAGTTCTGTGATGACATTGTGTATGGTTTTTGAGATAAGGAGTGCTAAAAATCAGAAAAAAAAAACACTTTTTTCCCTATAGTTAACATGTTTTTTTTTCTCTCATCTACAGCACAGATGGTATGCAATTTATTCATGAAATTTTCAGGGATGACGGGGTCTGTGCCAAGGGTATGCCTTTGGAGCGTTATGGTGGACAACCCCAAGGAAGACTCCACTCCTCATTCACTTCAGGGGTGGGGCAGGGGTGTTAGGGTTGGAAACCCCAACATCACATTTCCCTACATGTGTTGCTTTATCCTGAACCCTAAGTGATGCATTAATGCAGTTTTTTGCAAAGAATACAGATATAGATGCTATACATCTATATATATTCTTTGCAAAAAAATTGTGCTAATGCACCAGTTAGGATTCAGATTAAAGCAACAAAAGTAGGGAAATGTGGTGTTAGGGTTTTCAACCCTAACTCGCTACCCCCACCCGGCAAGCAGGAAAAGGGAAAAAAAACATTATGGTTTTCACTGTTTGACTGTTGTTGAATCAGGGGTGGGGTCTTCCATGGGGTTCTCAACCCTAACACTCATCCCATTGTGATATAGTCTTCAGACATACAGAACTGTGTCTCCCCATACATTGCCAACAACCTATAGGTCTTGCCTGAAGAAAACGTATCACATCTCAGCTTATTTGGTCATGGAATGGGGTGTGTATTAGGGTTAAGAACCCCAAGGAAGACTCCACCCCATTTTTCCAGCAGCCAGGATGAATTCCTTACGTTTTGAGATAGTAGGCTCATATCCTCATTCACATAAGTCCCTTCAGGACTTGCCTGAACACATCCCTCCGGTTCTGGGCCCTGCACTTCCACATCTCCTGAAAAACAAATTATATGCTTACTTGTAATTGTTTTTTGTGGTGCTCACATCAAAGAAAAAATATATTAAGTGACCCTTTTAATGGCCAGCAGTTGATTGTATATGGGCAAAAATGCGTGTGTTTTTTTTTTACCCATAAGTCAGTACATTTCTGTCAATTTGCTCTGCAAATGGCTGTGTTTGTAGTGGAAGACAAAATACACCTTTGAGCATTTTTGATGATTGGACTTTCTCTGTGGATTTGAAACCATGGTGAAGATTGGAGGTAATTTTGGTGTGAAGTGTGTACCCTGTGAATGTTTTGGGTGATCACCTGCCTCCTCCCACCAACTGGTGATGGGGACACATATGCATTTACAAATTTTATCCCCTGACCCCCTGGGGTCCCAGCACATGGCTGTGTGAGTGTGTGGAGGTATGCAATGCACCCTGTGGTGCCAGCTCAGCCCCTTCCACCTCTCGATGCTTTGCCACTCCCTCTCCACCTACACTACCCACCGGACCTCGACCCTGGGGGAGCGGAACTATGGAGTATGCCAACTTATCCTCACCACCCTCACAAGAGGAGAGCTGCTAGCCAGCATGCTCAATCCTTCTTCACCCTCCCCCCATGCCGGTACCTCAGTGACCCGAGGTCATTCCTGAACTCAGGTCACCAGCGTAGCACGAGGTAAGACATCCAGCACCTCAACCCTCTGTGCCACTGGGCCGGCTCATTTTTTTATTTTTATATATGGTCTCTATTTTTGGGGGTAGGATAGGGATTATGAGTTAGTGTTTTACTAATCATTGAGGCCTTTCTTTTGATACGTAGATTGTCCTTTAATTTCAAAGAATGATGGCATTATGGCTTGTTAAAGTTGTAATGTTATCATATGGGAATGTCAGTGCTTAAATTTTTAAGTTTTTATATATGGCCACTGATTATTTGGAGGGTATTATGTGTTAGTGTTATAGTAATCTATGAGACCTTACTTTTAATATATAGATTGTCCCTTAACACCAAAGTTCAAATTCTTAATAGTAGTAGTAGGTTTTATTTCTTTGAGGTGCCCTTCCCTAAAGGATCAGGGTACCTTTGCAAAATATGTATTTATTTATTTGAATTTTGGTAACCGGGTGAACCCACTGAGACAATACAGTCCCTTTTTCAGGGGCGACCCGGGTAATGCAATACATTGACAAAGACATGGCAGGGATGGTGGTTACCTTACACTTGCAAATTACATTTACATATAAATATACATAAGAGATTCGTAGAGTGTAGATGCTTAAAGATATTATAATATAGTCATACATCCAATATCAAACAAATATAAAATAATAAACTCTAATACATAACAAATACCTTACATTCTAAAATAGCAACACCGCTTATCATTACTTAGTTCCCAAAGGCTTGTTGAAAAAGAAATGACTTTGACTTTCTTCTAAATATTTCTAGGGCGGGGCCTCTCTCAAGTGCCCAGGCAATGAGTTCCAGAAGGTCAGTGTGGTCACCTGAAAAGCACAATCCCCAAAGACTAAAGTCTCATCCTGGGGACCTCCAGGAGGCCCTCCCCCGCTGACCAGAGAGAGCGTCTTGGGGTGTAGGGGTGCAGAAGCTCCCTCAGGTGTCCTGGACCCAGCCCACACTACAGGTTAACAGACCTGTTCTACAGGAGACGTGCCAGCTGGGAGCCAGTGCAGTGCAAGCAGCACTGCGGTAACGTGACAAGATCCCAAAAGACCCATCGAGAGCTGTGTCACAGCATTCGGCAGCAGCTGCAGGTGCTACAATGCACCCCCTTTGATCCCAAGGTAAAGCACGTTACAGTAGTTGAGCCTCAAGGTAACAAATGTGGGTATCAGTGTGGCCAGGCCATCAGGGGGGATAAGGGATCTTATTTGGGTGATATTTCAAGGTAAAATCCACTCCAGACAACTGCCAACACCTGAGCATTCAGTGTCAGCTCATCACCCCGAAAGACGCCCACATTTTTGACCTTAGTGGAGGCCTGTAGTTTGCATGTGCAAATAAAAAGCCCCAAATCCTCCCCAGAGGACCAAACTGTCCCCCCTCCAACCCACCTCAACCACCAACATTTCAATCCTCCCTGGGTTGAGGACTAGCCAATTTGATGACATCCACAACTGGATCCAGGGCAAGCACTTATTTAGCACATCAACCATATCTGTTCTTCCTGGTGCAAAAGACAGGTAGAGATGGGTAGCATCAGCATAGCACTGAAACCCAACCCCAAAACATCTTATGACCTCACCTAGGGGCAGCATATACACTGCAAATAACATGGAAGAAAGGACAGAATCTTGGTGCATGTCACAGAACAGGGCAACCTGGCTTGAGGAATAATTTCCCAGCATCACCCTCTGAGACCTGCCCTGGAGGAAGGACTCAAAACAGTTGATGACCTTGATAGTGAGTTTGACATACTCCCTCAGCTGGTCCAACAACACCCTATGATCCACAGTGTCAAATGCTGATTAGAGATTGAGGAGGACAAGAATAGATTGCTATCCCCATCCCTCACCCTGAGCAGGTCTATCAGCACCTACATTAGTGAGGTTTCCATGTTGTGCATAGCCCTAAATCCAGACTGGAGAGGTCTGTAAATCTGGAAGTCTGTGAGGTGACTCTCAAGCTGTTCTGCAACCACCTTCTCAAGAATCTTCCCTAAAAAGGGAAGATTTGAGACAGGCCAGTAATTTGCCCTGATGTTGGGGTGCAAAGATGGTTTCTTCAACTGGGGCTTCACCAGAGCCTGATTAAGAGGCTGTGGGGAAAAACCCCATTGCTAAGGAACACCCAGCAGCCTCAGCAAAAAATGGGTACCAGGTCATAATGTCGCACTCTTTATAGCGTACGACATTATGGCTAACCCGGTACAGCACTGCACTGCACCAGTGAGCGAATGGTGCAATACCGTGTATACTGCTATATGTGGTATTGCACTATTCTCACTCTCCCAGGCAGAGGATAAGACCTCTTCTGGGAGTGGGTTCTGCTGACCAGCTGCTGTAGCTGAACGGACTGAGCCACAGCAGCAGGAAACCCAAGCAGTGCTTCTGGGACCGGGTTTGATTCCCGGCCCCAGAAACATTTTTTTTTAAACTTTGTGCGCTCTCCGACTTGAACCCCCCCAAGTTGAGAATCTATATTGGGGAGCTCACAAGGCAAGAATCACTCTGTATTGGCAGCTGGCAGTGTGATTTTGCCATGAGGCATAATGTTGTGCGACCTGATGACCCCAGGCCCACAAAACGGGCCCAAAGTCCAAACATAATCAACAAGTAATCATGTCAGGCCTGGATCCAAGCTGCAGAAAGTTGATTTCAGCCTCAAAATCACCCTACAGACCTCCTCCATCATCATTGGTCAGAACTCTTCCCAGGGGAACAAAGCAGGACTGTCTCCCCTAGGCTCAACCCTGTTGAATTGTTTCATATTAACCAATCCTGCTTCATCAGTTTGTGTCATTTTCATGAAAGGTGATTAGTTCATACAAACTAAGAATGTGAAAAAATCTAAGTCCAAATTCTTGTTTCATAAAAAGAAATCCTGTTTTGTGAGATTGAGTCATTCTCACAAAACAGGATTGGTTCAATCGAAACAACAATGTGAAAACAAGTAGGCACTAATTCTTGTTTCATATGAACCAATCCAGTTTTGTGAGACTGTATCATTCTCACAAAACAAGATTGGTTCATATGAAACAAGAATGTGAAAAACACTAAGTCCATACTCTCATTTCATATGAACCTAATCTTGTTTTGTATGGCCCTGTTCTTGTTTCAAGAGACCATATGAAAGAAGGAAATTGCCTCACGAAACAAGATTTTTTAAAATGTTTTAGAAACACATTCCTTGGTCCTTTTGCAAAAACTAACTGCAGAATACACCTAATGGGTCTCCTCAGCAATATGCATGTGCTGATGTCTCTGCAGGATATGACTTTCATGGGTTTTCAAAAAAATTTTTTTTAAAACAAAACCAAAAAAAGCCCAGAAACAAGATGACCACCATATGAAAGAAGAATTTTTCACACAAAACATGTTTACCCACCTAGTGAACAGAATCCTGTTTCCTATGGCCAAATTCTTGTTTTATATGAAACAGCAATCCAAAAGATTGCACTAAGCATGCTCTGGACTGCAATTTCAAATCCTTATAACTCTGGAAAAGATTAACATTTTTTCACCAAACAACTGAAAGGCACCCTTTTGGGCATGCCCTTTCAACCCTAAATATTTCAAACCAAAATTCCAAACCATCTGGGTGCTAGTTGATGACACAAAAAAAGTAAAAATCCTCAATTTTTTCACTTTTTTCACTATTTGGATCAAATAATCTGCACATCTGATCAGAATGAGACTTGGCATATGAAGAAAACTTGCCCCCAAGACTGCATATGCAAACTTCTGTACAAATCAGTGAAGCAAATTAAAGTGCAAAATGAGGTGTTTAACATTAAACATCCTATTCAACCCTAACTATAGTAGTGCTACTGTGCCACTATCATATATTCATTGGGGGGAAAACTGCATTAATACAGAGATTAGGGTTCTCAAAAAGTCAAAAAGCAAAAAATAGGGAAATGAAAACATTAGGGCATGAAGTCTCAGAAGTCTTGGCGAATCAGTGATGTTGTGTTCTTTTAGGCTGTCAACCCTAATTCCAATCTCCCTTCTCTTGTCCGAGCACAAGTTCTAGGTCAAAGCCTATGACTCATGATCATATACTGTTTGGAAGTAGAGGAGCATGGCTTGCCATATATTACCAACAGAATCCATTGTAACTTTCTTCACACAGAGGTGGGAATTAGGGTTGACAACCTCAAGGAACACCACACCACCGATTCACCAAAACTCCTGATACTCCAAACCTTATTGTGTTTATTTCCCTACTTTGTGCACTATGACCTTTTGGCAACCCTAAACTCTGCATTAATGCAATTTATTTGCAAAAATGTCCTTCTTTTTCTGATAGTGGAATTGCATGCAGAAGCTGTGGGAGCACAGTGTCCTCTGTGCCTTGCACTTCCATGTGGTTCCCTGTGTCCAGGGAAGAATCCATACAGCTGCATAGCTGCTGGGTTTTCTGAGTTCTGCACATCCATATGGCTACAGATACACACACACCCTGCACCAAGGTAAAAGGATATCTGGCTATTGAAGTGCTTGGCATCTGGACCAGTGCTTCTGTGAGCTACAGATGAACAGGAGCTTCTGGGCCCTGTGCTGAGGGAAGAGTTCACCTGGCTGCAGACATGGAGGGGCCTTCCAGGTCCAGCCATTCCATGCAGATAGAGATGCAAAGAATTCATAGGGCTATGTGGTAGGCTGCATAAGTGCATGGTCCTTGGGTGGCTACAGATGCAGACAAGTAAGGCCAAGGGTCCTTCTGGCTGTGGAAGCATAGGGCCCTTGGGGCCCTGCACATCTGTGCAGCTGCAGCTGCAGAAGAAAGGGACTTCTGGGCCCTTTACCAAGAGAAGACTTCTCTTCACTATATGGTTAACTGTTGCATGTGTGGCCAAGATTGCACTGTCCCTCCCAAGGCTGCAGGTGGTGCCAAATGATGGTGGTGCTCCTGACCATAGTATCATAGTAAATACAAAGCATAATTTGGACTTTCACCCATTTGCTTGCTATATACCCATTTTATATAAAACTTATAGAATTAGTACTCATAGATTTTATTTTGACTATGGGTGTCCAGTCTTTCTTTGAAACTTTTTAATGAAGGACTATCTACTACTACTTTTGGAAGTGCATTCCAATGGGGTGCTACCCTTTGACTAAACCAACATTTCCACTTTAGTAGTCTCCACTTTTGTAGATCTATTTGTAAGTTATGAGTTCTAGTACTGTACTTCTTTTGTTTTTCTTCAAGCCCTAGGTCTAATCTAAGCTTTTTTCTTACAAACATAAAAATAATTTCTTCATAAAAACAAACTCAGGTTGTGAACATAAATTCATTATTTGCATCAGACAGCTATCCTGAAAACCCTACCTAGCATGCACAGTAGCCAAATTTTAAAACCTCATATCTCAAGACCAAATTAATATTGTTTTCCCGTAACCTTCAAAAGGCACACCTTTTGATCAAGCCCCTTCTACTATTACAATTTTGAAACAAAATTCCAACCATTTTTGTTCCACAGGTGAGCAAAAAAAAAAAACAACAAAAAGTGCATTTTTATATTTTTTCTTTTCATTCAAGTCTTACAAACTTGGCACCTGGATTGTGCATACAAGATTTAATGCAATTTTGTCAAACAGCACCAAAGTTCTCAAGGTACAAATATTGGGGTTCAGCATCAAAGTGCATACTAAACCCATGCTCAGATGCAAATTTTTAAAACCTTATAACTTGAGAAACAATTAATATTTTTTTTCACAAAATCTTTGAAAGGCTCCTCCTTGGGCTGAACCACTTCAACTCTGAAAAGTTCAGAACACAATTTGAATCCATTTTTGGTCTAACCATGAGCACAAAAAAAGAGACCAGAAAGAGTTTTTTTTAAATATTTTTATACTCCCTGACTCTCAGAATTCAGAAAAAGGGGCCATCAGAAAACTTCCCATATCCTAAAAACATGGCACTCTAACCATGCATGCAAAATTTCATACAATTTTGTCAAACAGGGATAAAGTTATTAATGTGTGAAAACAGGGCTTTAACAATAAAGTACCTACTTAACTCTTGCCACATTTTTAAAACTTTATAACTCCAGGACCAATTAATATTTTTCACAAAATATTTGAAAGGCACCTCCTTGGGCTAAGCCACCTGTACTCTGAAAAAGTCAGATCAAAATTCCAAAACTTTTTAGCTCTAGACGCAAAAAAAAAAAAAACTGACAGAAAAGAGCATTTCTTCTTATTTTTACACTCCCTGGTTCTCAGAAACCAGACAAGCAGCCACCACAGGACTAACAAAATCGCAAGAACTTGACACCCTGACAACGCATCAAAATTTCATGAAATTTTGTTGAAGGCTGCTAATATTATTAAGGCTCACACTCACAACAGTAACTATTTTCTTGTGAAAAACTAAAATTCTTCCTTCATATCAGAAGGTTAACTCAAAAACATAAAAACCAAAAAAGGGGTCCTGCACTGGGTTGGTGGTGCTCTACAACAAAACAGCAACTTTTCACCAGTCACTGAATCGAGCTACATTGTCATTTATTTGTAGTAGACAATCATACAGCATGACACAATCAGCCCACCTGATCCACTTTGGATTGTAAGATTCTTTATCAAAGACTGGCTTACCATCAAACAAACATTCATTAATTAAGCAGTAAAAGATGATGTCATTGTGACGTGCTATAAAATTTTAAATTGACTGGTTAAAAGCTTTTCTGCACATTTTACAATACGGTACTTAACAGACTCCAAAAATACATATATTTAGTGAAACAGATAATGAAGCCGAGGTATTAAAAATAGGGAACACACAGTAACTGATAAAAAGAAAGAGAGATGAAAGAATAGGAAGAAGGGCAGGACAGTCAAGTCAGAATGAGGGGGAAGAAGAGAAAAGAATACATGGAAAGGGGTTAGAGCCAGCCAGAAGGAAGGAAGGAAGGAAGCAAAGCAGGACTACCTCAAGAAGTGCAGTCCTGAAGAGTACTGCAGATGGGGAACTTCCCCATATATAATTGTATAATGCATCTTATCTATACATATAGTCCTAGGGCCCAATTCTCAAAACACAGTGTAAGCCACACCAAAGGCAACTTGTGCTGAATGCCAGTTCTAAGGGACCCTGCACCTGATTCTCTATTGGGTAGGGCCCTGGCAGCAAAGTCCCACAGCTTGCAGCAACTACAGGTATGGCCATATGCCAAACAGATGACATACTGGGTCACCCCTAATTTTCTTTGTGGATGGCCCTGAAGGACCTGTGTTGAATAGAAGATCAAGCATAACTTTTTTTCGCAGATCTCAATGACCCCTGCATAAAGCAGGAGATGAAACTTTAACTTTCTTTACATAGGGTATCAGGCCTGTAGCCTGAAACAGGAGACCCAAAGGGAATGGCTCTGGACCTCTGGTGTTGGCTTGGGTCATGAGACAAATGGCTGGGGAGGGGGATGGGCATTAGGGTTATAAATTCCTAATGCCACATTTCCCTTCTTTTATGACTTTGGAACCTTAATGATGTATTAATGTACAGTGGAGCCAGCCACGATGCAACACAGTAAGTTGCAGTAAGTGACCTGTCACAAAATATTGCATGAGAAAAGGGTTTAATTGCCAATGAATTACATGGTTCCCTGCAGTGCAGGGTAGCATTTTGTGATGTATTGCAGCATTACACTGTTGCAGCCTGGCTGTTGCTGCTGTAGTTTTATTCCATGAATTGCATTACTTTTTGAGAAAAAAGAATTGTAACTTGCTTTGTGTTGGAGGTGAGTCCTAATTTGCTTTGTACAGGGCCCTTCAAGCTCTGCACAAGGTAAGAGCTGAGTCCTAACATACTTTGTGTAGGATAATTGGACATTGTATAAAGCAGATAGTGAGTCCTGCATGAAGGAAGAGGTCAGTCCTAACTTGCTTTGGACCTTGTGGGATGTAGGATATGCAGGAGGTGAGACCTAATTTCTTTCACACAGTGCCTTGATGGGAGATGAGTTCTAAACAGCTTAGCACAGGGCACTTTGGTCCCTGTGTGAAGCAGGACATGAGTTCTAACTTGTTTTGTGCAGGGCTGTTTAGCATAGAGACTTGTGGTCCCTGTGGAAAGCAGGAGATTAGTAATATGTTTCTTTGTATTTTTTTGTGTAATTATTGAATTAATTAATTTAAAATGTGATTACCAGGTTAATTTCCAGGTGCTACCCAGGGAAGGGGATACAGCAGGGTGTGAAACAGCAATATCATTATGTCAAAAATGCCAACAATAGGTGCAGGAACATGAACAATAAAATCACAGTACGTGTACGAGTAATGCATTTCAGAGAAAGGGAAAATCAATATAAAAAATCTAAATGTACATCGGTTATGGTGTAACTAGGATGAGACTTATGGGAATGTGCCACCAACATGTGGTAAGATATTTGTACAGAAACATAGTGATGTCTAATTCAAACTACAGAGTACACTGCGTTGTAAGATATACAATAGAGTAAGACAAAATGGATAAAATACTGTAGGTGAAATAGTGGAGTGGGATGGATAGGTCATAGGTTGTTATAATGTGTAGAGAAGATGAAGAAACATAGCTGCAGTTGCTTTCTCTTGAGAAGTGTATCAGTAACAGTGATTTGAGAGAGTATAGAGAGGGAAAGAGATGGATGGTAAAAGAGAAGCAGTTCCACAGTGTTTAATGTTGGGTGGAGAAAGCAGACTGGACTGCTACAGATTTACTCTGAGGGATATGAAAGGAATGAGCAGCAAATGAACAGAGGGAGAAAGAGAATGGATGGCAGGGTTAAAGAGGGGGGCTAGGATAGGTAAATGTGAACAGTGGCAAGCCAGTATATGGGCATGAAGCAAGAACAATGTGAGAGACACTAAGCCTCAAAGGAGGAGAAAGAAAGATTAGCATATAGAGAACAGTGCTGAGTAAGAGATGGAACACTAAGGGTAAAGCAGCAGAAGGAATGAAAAGGGGACTAGCTGATAAAGTTAGACTTTGGAGCAGCATTGTACTGTACACTGCATCGGTGTAGTCAAACATCGGCATGATTATCATATGGGTGATCTCTCAGTAAATGCAACCAATGAAAATAGGAAGTGAGTAGGGGAAAGAGAACCTGCACAGGAAGAGTTCATGGGATAAGGGGACAGCAGAACAATATACATTAAGGCTGAGACATATGTATAAAAGAACTCTTCCACCATGCTTCACACAGTCCTGTGTGTGAACTGTGTAAGCAGAAAGTCTGATTTCTACATCACTAATTTTGTCAGAGAATCAGGTTTCAGTAATGATCAGCAAATCAATACTGTAATGTAAGGCAAACAATCTTAGCTTCTCAAGCTTGGGGAGTAGACTCCTGATGTGTATATGAAAAGCACTCTGCGCTTTGGGAAGGGTGGTGGATTGGAAGGAGAGGAGGTCCCAAGGTTATTATCCTCATCATTCACCAGCAGTAGCAGAAGGGTTATGAGGAATATGATGGTGTGAGACCTATGACTACAAACATGTACTCTAGAAGAGAGGGGTGGTGAGGGAGAGATGGGGTAGGAGAGAAAGAATGCAGGAGAGATTTGAGATTAAGATGTAGAAGGTGAGGAGACCGTGGTGAATAAGGAAAGGAAGGATAATAAAAAGTAGGGGCAGGGAGGAGAGTGGGGTAAAGAAGGGAGATGGGGAGTAAGACAGGGGAAACACTGAGGGGCAGGAGAGAAGGAATAGGAGGCTCAGAAGGAGCAAAATAAAATAGAATAGGGGAGTAGAACATAGCCAGTAAAAGCTGCTGAAGACTAGTGGAGGATGCAAGTTATAGCAGCTAGCCAACAGGGGTCGGGGGACGCTTGTAACATTGGTTTAGCAAATGGCACAAGTAGTAGTTATTTAAGGGCCAATATAAGGAAAAAGCCTGGCTACCAAAGAAAATGGATTAGAAGCGCAGCTGTGACTGCGTATTTGGCCAGTACAAATAAATATAGCAGTCAGCACCAGCTAATTAAAGCATTAGAGTAAAGCAACAAAACATTTCAATTCAATTCAAATTCTGTTGATTAAAAATATAATAAACTGGGTGATGTCAGAGTTATGTGAGCTATTACACTCACGTACAATGACACCCTTAGAATGTGTATGCTTACCATATACTGTTACACAATAATAAACAGTTGAGAGCAATATACACATACACATGATGATATTAAGCAGAGAGTATACTGTACATATAAACAAAACTAAAAGAAATCACAATGTTCATGACAGCAAACGGTAGGAAACTATCATATTCTACAAGTCTGTTGTTCCTACAGTACAAGCCACTGTAGGACATTACTTAGTGGGATTGGTCCCCAATGTGTGGACATAGGAATAATAGTAGAGTTCACAAATGTAGGGCATAAATCAAAAGTTATCCCTACCCTTAATGGTGGTGGTGGTATGTGGGACTTCAAATCTGACAGCCCCTGCAGACCTCAATGTCATCTCGATTGACCTCACCTGCAGGATGTCACATATATAATTTGGGACTTCATCCTTAACACTTGAATGCAAAAATATTAAAGTATGCACTTTCCTTCTCACAGTAAGTAATGTCCATTCTATCATATGATATAATGCACATCTATGAGTGACTATGAAGCAGCAGTCACAAACTTTGACATATGATTAAAAATTACATCCAGTCTACCAAGTTGCGCGACACTTGCACCCCCCCCCCATAGGTAAGGTCTCCATAATTAATTCATGGTAATAACATTGTATTCACAATTCAAAAGCTTGTGTTATAAGGAAGGGCATACACTCCCTACAAAGGGCTTCTGGCCTTTGTCCAGCTCTACAGATTATGGATGAATTGTGTGCCTCCCATGTCAAGATGGGAGTCAAACCACATCCAAAGGTACCTATATTTATCTACTACCTCTAAAATCATAGAGTATAGGGTTTTAATAATCATTTGGGGTTCCTGTAGGCCTACCCTTTTGGGTGAGCCACAAACCATGGTGTGTATTTTCTTAAAATTTAATAAGAGTTTACTTCCAGTCAAACAATTCTGTATCTAATCAAATTTTTCTTGGAGCGATTTCTGGACCACACTCCTTTTCTCCTTGACAGAGTAAACAGTGGCATCATCTATGAAAAGATGTACATCTGCATCCTGTATATCTGCTCAATATTATTAATAAAAAGAGAGAACAGGAGTTGGCCAGAACTGCCCCCTGGGGGAAACTTAATTTTTGACAGGATTAATGTTTAATTTTGTTCCACAGTAATCCACCATCTGTTTTCTCTCCTCCCGTGTAGCTAACAACCCATCTGTTTACCCCATCATGGAAACCCACCTTACCTAGTCCCTCCATCAACAGGGCATGATTGATTGTGTAAAAGTCCCTTGAGATGTCAGTAAACACAGCCCCAACCATGCAGTCCCTGTCCATGGCTACCTGGATGTTATTTGTCACTTTCAGGCAGTGGTTGCACTGTGTTTAGCTCTAAATTCCAACTGATTTCTATTCAGCAATTTGTTTTCTCCAAATAACCAGTCATTTGTCTAATTTCTAACCTTCCCAGGATCTTTGACACAGTTAGTATTAGGGAGATAGGCCTTTAGTTTGACAGAACAATTCCCCTCTCCTTTTAAAAACAGGTGAAACTTTTGCTACCTTCCACCCACTTGAAAAAGTGGTTGTTGCAATAGAAAAATGAAACACATATGTTAAGGGTTTGCACATTCCAGAGCTGCGTGTTTTAACAATTTAGAGCTTAGATCATCTAATCTTCCATTGTTACTGTCATTTAACTTTAGAAGTTCCTTAAGAACCTCTTTTTCTTCATACTCTTTGAACACAAATTTTCAACCCCCAAAAGTTGCAAAACTATCATCTAAACATTTATTTACTGTCTAGGAAACATGAAAACAGTTACCTGCTGCCAAAAAAATAATTACTGATTTTTTTAGCATCATTACTGATACTACTTCAAACTTTGAAAGATAGAGGCAGTTCACTACTTGTGTGGAAGTGTGGAAACACTAGCATGAACAGTAAAAGAAGGTGACAAGACTTTCTATAGATACATTAGTAAAAGGAGAAAGTCCAGAGGGGGTATTGCTAAGCTCAAAGGAGAAAAGGGGGCATGTGAGGAGGAGGAGGACCCTGTAAAAGCATCTATCCTAAATAGATACTTTTGCTCAATATTTACTGAAGAGAAGGTAGGACAGGGTCCACAGCTCAGAACCATGGACACGGAGGGGGGAGCACTACTCCCTTCACAAAAGAAAGGGTCCTACAAGAGCTCACTAAGCTCAGGGTGGACAAGTCAATGAGACCTGATGGCATACATCCCAGGGTACTTAAGGAGTTAAGGGTGGAACTAGCAGAGCCATTAGCAGAACTATTTAGTGAGTCTCTGAGCACAGGAGAGGTTCCAGAAGACTGGAGAAGAGCTCATGTGATCCTGCTCCACAAGAGTGGTAGCAGGGAGGAGGCAGAGAACTACAGGTCAGTCAGTCTTACCTCAGTAGTGGGCAAGATTATGGAGGCACTCCTTATGGAAAGGTAGTGCAACACCTGGAATCCATAGGGGCACAGGATCCAAGACAGCATGGGTTTACAAAAGGAAGGTCCTGTCAAACTAATCTCATAGAGTTCTTTGACTGGGTAACCAGAGTGGTGGACCAAGGGGGAGCAGTTGTTGTTGCCTACCTTGACTTCAGCAAAACATTTGACACTGTTCCACATAGAAGATTGATAAATAAGCTGGGTAGGCTCGGGATGGGTCAGAAGTTGGTCAACTGGGTGGCAAACTGGTTGATGGACAGAAAACAGAGAGTGGTGGTACATGGTATACAGTCAGAAGAGATGCAAGTCACAAGTGGGGTACCTCAGGGATCAGTCCTGGGGCCAGTCCTCTTCAATATCTTCATTAGTGACACAGCAGATGGACTGAAGGATAAGGCTTGTCTGTTTGCAGATGACACCAAGATCTGCAACAGAGTAGATGATCCAGATGGGGTGGGCAGAATGAGAAGAGATCTGGATAAACTGGCAAAATGGTCAGAAGAGTGGCAACTGGGATTTAATGCAAAGAAGTGCAAGATCATGCACATAGTGAAGAGAAACCCTGAAGCCATCTATAAGATGGGAGGGGAGTTGCTGGCAGTCACAAAGGAAGAAAGAGACTTTGGTATCATCATCACCAATGACCTGAAATCATCCAAGCAGACCTCTGAAGCAGTAGGTAAGGCTAGGGGGATGTTAGGGTGCATTAGTAGGGGTATCACAAGTCGTAAGAGGGAGGTAATAATCCTTCTTTACAAGACACTGGTTAGGCCCCATCTGGAGTATTGCATGCAGTACTGGAGGCCACACTTTCACAAGGACATTAACCAAATTGAGGCAGTCCAGAGAAGGGCACCAAAATGGTGCAGGGACTGCATCAGAAGACATATGAGGACAGATTAATGGAGCTCAATATGTATACCCTTGAGCAAAGGAGGGAGAGAGGTGATATGATCAAAACATTCAAACACCTTAAGGGCATTAACAAGGTGAAAGAGTCTAACATGTTTAAATATAAGAAAAATAACAGGACAAGAGGGCACAACATGAGAATAGAGGGAGGCCAATTAAGGGGGAATGTGAGGAAATTCTTTTTCACAGAAAGAGTGGTGGATGCATGGGACGGCCTACCTCAGGAAGTGGTGGCTATGAATACAGTGCAGGGCTTAGAAACATAGACTTTGATGGCAGATAAGGACCGCTTGGCCAACCTAGTCTACCCATGTCCCTACCTAGAGGATAAGCTGCAGATCCTATTTATCCAACAGCCTATTTTTTCCTACCCCCCACAAAAATTGCCTTATGTCTGACCCATGCATTCTTGAATTCTCCCACAGTTTTAGACCCCACAACCTCCTCAGGAAGGCTGTTCCACACGTCCACCACCCTCTCTGTGAAAAAATACTTCCTCACATTGCCCCTGAGCCGTCCCCCCTCTATCTTCAAATTGTGTCCCCTTGTTCTTGCGCATCTCTTTTTCTGAAAGATGCTACCCTCTTGGACTTTGTTGATTCCACTGAGATACTTAAACATTTCTATCATGCCCCCCTCTCCCTCCTTTCCTCAAGGGTATACATATTAAGCTCCTTTAGTCTCTGCTCGTATGGCTTCTCTTGCAGACCCTGCACCATTTTAGTTGCCCTCCTCTGAACTGCTTCCATTCTGTCTATGTCCTTGCGGAGATGGGGTCTCAGGATTGGATGCAGTACTCCAGATGGGGTCTCACCAACTGTCTGTACAGGGGGATAACAACTTCCTGTTTTCTGCTGGTGATACCTCTCCCTATACATCCCAGTATCCCCCCAGCCCTCCCTACTGCCTTCTCACATTGCTTACCAACCTTAAGGTCATCTGATATGATTACCCCAGGTCTCTTTCCATTTTTATGTTTGCTTGCACGCATGTGGAAGAAACATAGTGCCATCATCCGAGTTTTCGGAGGTGTGTCACCCCCTCTTCCAATTCAGTCAGTGTGTTGGCAGGCGTGCCCGCGTCCTCTATGCATGCTGGAGCTGTCTATGACAGCTCCATAATGCATGGCGTACAGTTGAAAGGGGAGTTACACTTCCAGTGAGCAGCGATCAGATATCGCCTGCTCATGCGCAGCTCCCCCTACACACACACACACACACACACAAGCACCGCATACGCGCCTGCGTGCTCCCCCTACTGCCCACACTGGCATATACGAGGTTGCCAATCCCCCATTTGCTGTGTTGCGCTCCCCCAAAGCCTTCCACATGCCATGCTGAGTGCCAACCCCAGCGTGGCAGCTCATGGTATAGCCGACGGGGGTGCCCAATCCCCCGTTGGCTCCACTGTCCTCCCTCCCAGAGTACAGGGTGCCACGCTGGGAGCTCACCCCAGCGTGGCAATAGATGCTATGGCCGACGGGGTGCCCAATCCCCCATTGGCTGTGCTGCGCTCCCCCCCCAAAGCCTTCCACATGCCACGCTGGGTGCCCACCCCAGCGTGGCAACTCATGGTATAGCGACGGGGGTGCCCAATCCCCCGTCGGCTCCACTGTCCTCCCCCCCAGGGTAGGGTGCCACGCTGGAGCTCACCCCAGCATGGCATAGATGCTATGGCCGATGGGGTGCCCAATCCCAGTCAGCTCCATGCCCCCAACCAGCCATCCTTGTGCCACGCTGGGAGCCCACCCCAGCGTGCAAACGCCCCGTTGTCATTTAAAAAAAATCCTGTAAAGAAAAAGCGTTCCTCGCAGTCTCCCCGCCCTCCCCACAACCCACTTTTAAGCCACTGTGGACCCTGCCTCCCACACCCTCCACCCCATACTTACCTCCAGAGCTTGGCGCGACGATCATCGGTGGACCGGGAACACATCTGCACTCTTCAAAGCCGACCACGAACTGAGGAAATGCCGTCAAGCTGTATAATGGGATAGATAGGGTTTTTTCAACTTTGCTGCATATCTCAGGCATTTCTTTGAATTTTTGCACCAAATTTTCAACATGGGGTTTTTGGGACCCCTTCTCATGAATGCTGTCACAGTCATGGCGTTATTCTGGCCCGAAGGGTGATTTATGATCACTCGCGTGAAATCACTTTCGACTGATTAATGAAACGACACTGCCAGTGTTCATAAGGTGGGCTCTCAAGAAGCCTATTTTGAAAATTTGGGAAAAATTCCAAAAAATGACTGTTTTACGAGCATGCGTTGCGCAGTTCCTACACACGCTCGTAAGTTCGCAAATTTTCAGTATTTTCACTCCAGATTTTCAACATTGCCATTTTACCACACCTTCTTATGAATAGTACAGCTGTTATTTTTCACATCTCACCCAAAATGTGTTTCCGCCCATGTAGCACACAATGGCGCAGTCGGTGTATGAAATCAAGTACAGGACAAATTAAGAAAATCACAGTGATGCTGTTCATGAGCAGAGGTCTTAAAATGACCATGTTGAAAATTTGGTGAAAAAATTCCTAAAAATGACTGTTTTACGAGCGTGCGTTGCGCAGTTCCTTTTCAGAAGTTCGTTCAGTTTTCAATATTTTCCTCCAGATTTTCAACATTGCCATTTTACCACACCTCCTTATGAGCAGTACAGCTGTCATTTTCACATCTTGCCCAAAATGTGTTTCCGCCCATGTACGCACAATAAGCGCGGTCGATGTGCGTGAAATCAATGTATGGGACTCATTAAGAAAATCACAGTGACACTGTTCATGAACAGAGGTCTTAAAATAGCTATGTTGAAAATTTGGTGAAAAAATTCCTATAAATGACTGTTTTACGAGCGAGCGTTGCGCAGTTCCTATGCATGCTCGTAAGTTAGCAAATTTAATATTTTCACTCCAGATTTTCAACATTGCCATTTTATTATACTTCCTTATGAACAGTACAGCTGCCATTTTTCATATGTCACCCAAAATGTGTTTTCGCACATACAGCACACAATGGTGCTGTTGGTGTGCGAAAGCAATGTTTGGGACAGATTACGAAAATCACAGTTACACTGTTCATGAGCAGAGGTCTTAAAATGGCTATGTTGAAAATTTGGTGACAAAGTCCATAAATGACTGTGTTATGAGTGAGCATTGTGCAGTTTCCATGCACCTCGTAAGTTCATGACTTAGTAATATTTTCAGTCCAGATTTTCACCAGTGGCATTTTCCACACTTCCTTATGAACAGTACAGCTGTCATTTTTTCACAACATGGCGAAATGTGTTTTCACACTTTCAGCGCAGAGATGCGTGGTCGCTGTGGGAAATCATTGTTTGGGACAGATAAAGAAAATCACAGTGACACTGTTCATGATCGGAGCACCAAAATGCCTGAGTTGACAATCTGCTGTAAAAATCCTCAACCTAATTATATTACGGTGTCGTTGCACAGTTTCTATGTACACTTGTGACTTCACCAATTTTTTAACATTTTACTGCAGATTTGCAACATTGCCATTTTACACCTCCCATGAACAGTACAACTGTCATTTTTACATCCTGTTCAGAATGTTTTGCACCTGTGGTGCTAAATGCCGTATGTCGCTGTGCAAAAGCAGCTGCCATAACAAACTGATATTGCCACTGTTCATGGGGTGGGGTCACAAAAACATGTTGGAAATTTGGAGTGAAAATACCAATGAATGCCTGAGGTATTAGGGTTTCCAACCATAACGCCCAACCCTGTAGAGAATGACAGGCATCAGGGGTATGACTTGGGATTCTTGCCTGTAATGCTCATACTATTCCACACCCTGCAGCCAGTGAGGAGGCATCGAGGGTATGCCTTGGCCTCTTGACTAACGTTCACCCCATTCTCCTATATCGCACCCATCTCACCATATTTCCTAATGGAATGGGGTGCGCATAAGGGCCAAAGACCCCAAGGAACACAGTGACACTTGTCAGTGTCTGCAGGGTGGGGTGTGGTGAAATGGCGTGGCCATTATGCCTGATGACCCAAAGGCACACCCCAATGTCTGTCACTCTCTGCAGGGTGGTGGTGGGGTTGGCTTTAGTTCAGTACTTCACTGCCATTCCTATTACGCAGCTCTGTAACTTCTACGCTACCACTGGCAATGCCAGCAAGCAAACATTTGGCATTGACAAATGCTTGTTGTTGTTGTTACTACCCCCCCCCATTGTGTAATCTTCCCCTGGGTTTTTGTTTCCCAGGTGCATTACTTTGCACTTATTTGCATTGAATCCAAGCTACCATACTTCTGATCATTCCTCCAACCTGCCAAGTCCTTTCATCCTTTCCACGCCCTTGTGTATCAACCTGTTGCAGATCTTTGTGTCATCTGCAAAGAGGCATACTTTTCCTTCCAGTCCCTCTGCAATGTCACTTATAAAGACATTAAAAGACTGGACCCAGTTCTGAACCCTGCGGTACCCACTAGTAACCCTCCTTCTTCAGAGTGGACTCCATTTACAATTACCTTCTGTGTCCTGTTGTTCAGCCAATGTTTACCCAGGCTACTACCTTGGGACCCACTCCCAGGCTGGTTAATTTGACTACTAATCTTTTGTTTGGGACTGTGTCAAATGCCTTGCTAAAGTCTAGGTAGGCCATGTCCACAGCCCCTCCCTGGTCTACTACTTTGGTCACCCAGTCAAAGAAATCAATTAGATTCATCTGACATGACCTTCCCGTTGTGAACCTATGCTGTCTTGGGTCCCGTGCCCCACTGGCCTCTAGGTACTCAACAATTCTTTCCTTCAGAAGTGATTCCATCACTTTCCCTACCACAGAGGTCAAACTGACAGGTCTGTAGTTTCCTGCCTCCGTCTTGGTCCCACTTTTGTGAAGGGGAATCACATCCGCCTTCTTCCAGTCCTGAGGTACCACACCATCCTCCCATGATTTGTTAAAAAGCATAGTCAGTGGTGTCACTAGTTCTCTGCTTAATTCTTTTAGAATTCTGGGGTGAATTCCATCTGGCCCCATTGCTTTGTCCACCTTCAGTTTTAGGAGTTCTTTCAGAACCCTTTCTTCTGTGAAAGGACTAGGATCAACCCCCCTCTCCAGAGTGCTTCTGTTAATTGAATTAGGCACCTCCCCCACTTCCTCTTTTGTGAATACTGAACAGAAGTATTCATTCAGTATCCTTGCTTTATCACTGTCGCTCTCTGCCCACCCACCATCCATTCTATTCAGGCTCACTATCCCTCCCTTTGTCTTTCTACGCTCCCTGATATACCTATAAAAGGTTTTATCCCCCTTCTTAACTGAGTTAGCTATATTTTCCTTAGTTTGTGCCTTTGCTATTCTGACTACCCTCCCTCTTCCTGCCTTAACTGGTACAGTTCTCTGTCCTGCTCCTTCTGTGTTTCTTATACTTCCTAAATGCTATCTTTTTCTCCCTAACCTTCACCGCCACCTATTTTGAGAACCATAGTGGCTTTTCTTTCATTTGATTTGTTAATTTGCTTCACACAAAGGCTTGTTGCCTCTGTGATAGCAGTTTGATATTGCCATTGTTGCTCCACCCCTCCTTCTAGCCTGTTTGCTAGTGCTTTTCAAAGGTACTCTCCCATCTTGCCAAAGTCAGCCCTCCTGAAGTCCAGAACCCTCACTTTTGTATGGCTTGACTCTGTAGCAGAGTTTATCATGAACCACACTGTTTGGTGGTCACTTGTTCCCAAATGGCTACCCACTTCTAGATCTGAGATCCTCTCACTGTCCCCATTCGAGAGTACGAGGTCTAAGATTGCTCCCTCATGAGTGGGTTCCAAAACTAGCTGTTTGAGGCATGCCACCTGAAGGGCATCAAGAATGGCCCTGCTTTTGGATGTGGCTGCCCCAAAGGTGCTCCAGTTAACGTCTGGCATGTTAAGGTCCCCCATCAACAGTATCTCCCCTTTCTCTAGCATCATAAGTATGCCTTCTATCATATCCTTGTCCATTCCCTCCCCCTGACATGGGGGTCTATATACAACCCCTGTGTGGATTGTGGTGCCATTTCCAGTCTCTAAGGTGACCCACAGTGCCTCCTCTCCTCCCTGTTTACTCTTTTGTTCAATTGCTTTTATCCCTTCTCTTACATAGAGAGCTACTCCAAACAGGCATGGGATAGGCATAAGGGAGCAGTACAGATGAATATGGATAGATAGGTCATTGACAGTGTAAAGGTGTGTGGCACAGTCATAAGGTAGAAAAAATGGGCAGACTGGATGGGCCCCGTGGTCCTTATCTGCCGTCAACCTCTATGTTACCAGTTAGTTCCTTAAAGCAGCAGTGCAACAAAACTGGCCAAGAAATTTAACCCTACCTTTTTTCATTGTAAATGATGCCTGGTATCTTCCAATTTTATTTGGTGGTAACACTTTTCTAAGTAATCAAAATGTGTGTATTTTATAACTTTATCAATTTAGTTTATTCTTCAGAAAAAAGATGGCTGCCATATTTAGCTAAGAAACAGCATTGCAGACCTAGCAAGGGCTAGTGCTGAGCAAATGAAAAAAAAAAAAATTATAAACAGCATAGGAGGTACCCTGAAAAGTAGATTGAGAACTCTTCAAAAATGTTTGTTTTTACTGTAGCTAAAACTAGCTTCTTGGAAAAAAAATGTTATTGCACTGCTGCTTTAAGTGTTTTCCAGAAATTCCCTGATTGGGAGTCACTGTCCCCTATAAGTTTTTTTTTAAAGACCTGATTTTAACCCTTCTTACCACTCTAACATATTCATTTAAAATAGCTCTAAAGTTGTTCCAGTTTGCAATATTATTTAGTAAACTAACTTTTCCCACAGTTTGCCATGTTGCTTATAAAACTGATTTTTTTTTAATATACCATAGCCACTTAGCACATTTACCTCTCCTGCATTTAATCAGGGCATGTCCACCACAGACCTCACTACATTCAGCCTGGAAATAGTCCCAAGCCTTGTCAATGGACGGAATCATCTCTAACTTCTCCCAGTTAATCTTACCCACATCACCCTTAAAAGAATGATAGTCAAACCATTCAAAAATTCTGGAGTAAAAGTAGGACTTCTTTTTTAAACTTTTTTCTCCCCATTGTACGGAAAACACTGGTGGTCCAAAAAACTATCTGGCAGCACTCCTGAGTGCAAAATATAATGTATGCAGTGGATCCCCAGTGGGTGTGCCTATGTATATCTGGCACATCACGATATTCAACCGAGATGTACAGCGCATCTACCTTCACATCTTGGAAATGTGTCACATAGATGTGCCCAAAGTTAGGCATGTAAAAAACATGCCTAACCGGTAGCAGTATACCCCCCCCGACAGTGACAGTTCAACAGCGAGGCCCCCCACAGTGACTACAGCACCATGCTGCTTTAGGAGACCGCCTAGAACCTGGCACTGTCTGTCGGGGGTCCTGCACCCCCCTGAATCAGTTCTGACTCAGAGTTGATAATCCTTAGTGGGGGTGTGTGGGGGACAAGGCCCCCCGAAGAAAACACTTCATGTCTTGAGAAACCGGCAGCCGACTGCTAAATACGGTCGACCTGCTGGTTTCGCTGTCGGAGCGTTTGATGAGAAATTTGTCAAACACCCTTTGTGGATCCACTGGTAGCCACCCACAGGTGGGCTGCTGTATTGCATGGCACAACATAGCAGCCAGCAGCCCCTGGATGGCTACCCCCCCTCCATGCCCCGACTTCCCAAACTGTACGGATGCATATCGAACGTACCCTGGTGGTTTAGTGACCCCTCTCCCTGAGACCTGATCCCCATAAATGTAAAATTAAAAAACTCCCTGATAGTTTAGTGGTCCCCTTCCAATCCCCAAGTCCTGAACCCCTTAAAAGAAACATTAAATTAATCCCTGGTAGCCCAGTGGTACCCCCCACCCAGTCCCTGAGTCCGGTCCCTGTAAATGTCAAGAGAACAACTTGGTGGTCTAGTGGTACCACTCATCCCCACACCCACTCAAGACCCTCAACCCACCCCACTCCCCCATCCCAGCAGTGGCCGTATGTCGGTGGGCAGCAAAACCCACCTGCACACCTCCACAGCTGCTTGCCGAATGACATCTTATAGTATCACCTGCAAGCTGATTGGTCGACACTATCAACCAATGAGCTTGCAGTGTGTACTGTACACTACCATGAGGGTCTTGTGTGGGTGGGGGGAGTGGGTGGTACACTGGACCACCAGGTTGTTCTCTTGACATTTATGGGGATCAGACTCAGGGATGGGGTTGGGGGTACCACTGGACTACCAGGGATTAATTTAATGTTTCTTTTACAGGATCAGGACTCAGGGATGGGAGGGGGGACCACTAGACTGCCAGGGATCATGTTATTCTTACAGTAATGATGATCAGGACTCAGGAATGGTTGGGCCACTAGATTGCTGGGAATCAGTGCAGCATGCATGAGCAGGGCACCCGGCACATTTCACCAGGTCAGCCCTGCAGAACTCATGCAAATGGGGCCATAATGACATGCAAATTGCCCCATTTGTGCCTTGCATGCAATATGGCCCCATTTGCATGTGTAGGTTTGAATATCTGGAAATTGCACCTTGCACATCTCCAGATGTGCTGGCGCATTCACATTCCAGATATTCAGACCTGTCTGGAAGATGCACTGGTGCATCGTAGTTGTGCCACATGCATTTAGTGATATATTTAGCCGAGAAGCACCATTGCACATCACATTTGAATATATCACTGTTGTGCTCTAGTGCAACTCGGTTGCATGGAGCAACCACTTGCGGCATTGCCGGGTGCAATATGAATATTGGGGCCCATACTCTCCAGTATATAAATAAAATTGACTGATTCATTGATTGGTCTTGGTACTGCAGATATCTACACTACCAACATAGGAGACTACATCTCTCAGTAAAGAAATCTTGCCGGCTAGATACTATATGCACATTGCCTTGCTTTGAAAATAAACATATGAGAGCTTTTGTTGTTGAAGCCACTACAGAAATAAGAGACTGCACCTCACAGTAAGGGAATTGGAAAACACTTTCTTATTGTACCTACAATACCTTGCTATGTACATCTATATATTAGTTGCAGTCTCCACCACCAAAATAAGGGACTGCACCTTTGAGTAACTAACATTTACATCATTATAATTTACCCAGAACTCCTTGGTGCTGTATGTAAAACATTGACAGTTTCCTTGCATGACATCATTCTGGGTATGTGGCTGCACACAGAAAACTGGAGGACACAATGCTGAAAAACATTAATAAAAACTATGACAGATTTTTTTACAAAACAAATTGCAGCTTCAATTTTGAAGCATGGGTGGCAATGGCATACTATGTGAAAAAGGCATCTGCGAAATCTCTCAAAATCACTTTAAGCATCAATGCAATGAATGGGTTGCTAGATAATGCAGTCTGTCCTGTTAATATTTATTTATTATGTTCATTTGAGCCAGTGGTAACTGAGTAATACTCACTGAGCCAAAGCTACTTTTTATGTAGTTTTGCTCAGCTGGGAAAGTGGTGGGCTTCAACCATGTGGGGGTGGGGCAGTAGGTGGGGGGTAGTCAGAGATCAGTAAGGGTCAGTGGTAACAATGTCAGCAGGAACACAATGGGCAGACTAGGTGGGCCAAGCAGTCCTTATCTGCCAACAGTTTCTGTGCCTCTGTGAAAGGAGGGCTAGGCAATTCTGCCTACTTTCAGTTTTTTCCCAGGAATAAGGTTATTTGTTAGTGGCATTTTTAATGAATTAGTAAGTTCCAGTTACAACCTAAGAGCAGGATACAGATTTGAATTTAGCAAGGCTTGCGGTATTTTTCTTAAAGAAAATTGTAGTCTTTAGTAGCTTACTAGATTTTGATTTTTATAATGTGGCAGTATAGCCTAGCCTAGAGGATAGAGTAACCAGCTGCGAATGAGTTTGGTAAATCCAGTACAGCTGGGTTTGATTCCCTCAACCTTCACATGCATATTATGTGACTCTGAGCAAGTAACTTTACCTCCCCAATGCTCCCAGGTTACCTCTGAAAATAGGCACTTGTGCCTAGTGGACCTTACCTGGTTACCTAAAAAAGAATGCATTTACAATCTTGCTGGCTGGCTCCTCCCTTCATTGCTGCTTAAAAATCAGTTTAAAATGAGTAACAAAACTGAAATTGCAAAATATAATGGTTTGGATACCATAAATATTGGGGCCTTCGTGGGGTGTCTCTTACAGTAGAAGAGGCTCCGACCAAGAGGTTTGGGTGATAGAAGCGCAAAGTATAGTAGAGCGGTTCTGGCTGCTACCAGAACCTCAAGAGATCAGAGATCTGATTGTATCGTACCATAAGACAAACCACAGGGGCTCTATTAACTCTTTATAAATCACTCAAGCATGCAAAAATGTATGGGAAGTGGTGCACCTGACTTTGGATATTTTTATCGTTTCTAAAACATGGTGTTATGGGAGAGGATTCAAAAGTTATGAAAGAAAAGGAAAAGGTTTTGGTGTGCTGGTGTGGACTGGGTCTTTCATGATCCAGCATGCAATAATACATGACAGAGTAGTGGTGGGCCTTATGCAGAGATACCTGGCTAACGGGCTGCCTAGGGGAGTTGAAAGACCTAACGCTAAATGCCGAGGGCCTTACATCCCCTGGAAGAGTGGTTATCTCAGCATATGGGCCACCCTGTCATCTCATGTTTCATTTACAAAATGGGTGATAGGTAGGTTCTTTAGAGCAGCTTGGGGGGGTTGCACAGGATCATGTTTTTTCTCCTACTGCATCACACACACAGCAGAGACATTCCTAGAAAATTTAGTAATATTATAAGAAATTTGATTGCATCTTGGTGAATGAACAGCGGTAGACAAGTTTTCTTCACCTTGGTTTGCTAACAGGTTTGGGTGAGGGAACATGAAATTTTTATGAAAATGTGGATTTTATGCTGGCAGTGTGATATTTGAGGTGATGAGCCAGGGGCAGGCTGGCACTGGTACATTTTCCTCAGATGGTATTATGGTATTCAGATGCTGAGATAAATGCCTTGGCGTCAGCCTGTCTAAGGCATCAGTAGCTTGAATTTTCTCTACCCATTTTATTGGCCTTAAATAATTACTTCCAGCTTTATTGTGCATTTTTGGGGGGTTAACAAGGTTCATGTATAACTTTTTTTTTTGCACTGGTCAAGCTCAGAAAGAGGTACCCACTTTGTATTGACTCCCCAAGATTATTGGTTGGACAAAATGAGTCCTTCTTCCCATTTTTTCAATTAATCTTGACTGTCCAGTAGTACTATCTCTCTCTCTCTCTCTCTCTCTCTCTCTCTCTCCCTCTCACCCCTCCAGACCCCTCATTTCTACATGATATCCAGTGTCACCCACTTCCTTACCCCATAATTTTTCTCTTATGTCTAGTCTCACCAACCGCCCCTGGTTCCTGATGACAACCACAGTCTGCCAACATCAAAAGTAAGAAATGCAGCAAATGTAAAGAAAACTCTACATTATACAATGGCAAGAAAGAATACTGACTTCTGATTGGTCAGTTGGCCATCACAGCAAGGATGTTATCCTGGCATAACATCCCTGCTAATTGTTTGTATTTGCTCTATTTGATCTATTCGCATCTTCTCTTAAGAAACAAAATATTTTTCCAGACTAACAAATACATTCTTTAAAATTATTTTTTTATTCTGTATAAAACAACAAACCATTGTATAATAGGAATAATACCCTCCAGGGTGGGTGTTATGCAGGGATAACATCCCTTCTCTGGTGTTGGACACCCTTGGCCGGTGGCCTTGGGACCAACCACCTGAGGTGGGATGTTATCCCAGCATAACACCCCTCCGGTTGGGCATTATTCCTTTAATAATGCCCTCTCCCTACCCTCTCCCCACTTTTGTCAGCCATCACTGACCGGCCACCCTCCCCTCCCATGTCCCCTTAGTCAACAACTTACTTACACTCAGTAAATGTTGAGTATATTAGGAAAAAGTCCTGAAAGCAGTGTGCAACTGATCCGATCTTGACAGTCTCACCATTAGCTAACCTGTATGATGGCAATGTCTCCCAGGGGTGCATTTTAGTTCTATGGAAAGGATAAATTTGGGCCAGGCAGGCATGGAAACTAATAAGATAGGATTGGAAGCATGCTGCTTTCAGGAAATTTTTTCCAATATTTCACAACTTGTGAGCAAGCTGCTGACTAAGGGGACATGGGTGAGGAAGGTGGTGGGGCTGAAATGGGTGCAAGCCAGGGGAGGTGCTATTTTTTGTTTTACACTAGCCCAAGCAGGAAAGTCTGGGGAATTGCACTGGCCCAAGGCAGTTTGTGCTATGCTCCAGGGAAGTAAATTAACATTAAGACTGACCCTGTTAACTAGTCGCAATAAGTTACCAGGTATGCCCAAGGAAGAGGAGTTGTGGGAGGGATGATACAGCAAGAGCACCAGCCTTGAGTACCATGATGTTCAGGCAGATATTTGTTCTTTCTCTTTTGCTGCACTAGTGTGGTTTAAAAGTAGTTACAGTTTAAGAACATTTGGTTTAAAAGTGCAAAATAATAGCATATTTTGAGGGACTTGTGTAACCAGGTGATAAAACCATTATCTGCGTATTAAATGGACATGTCATGGAGTAAAACTGTCTTTTTTAATATCCAAAACAAATGAGATTTATTTTCTTAGGTATGCATGATACCCTTCATATTATGATGGTGGTGCTAGTTAATGGGCAGATGGTGGACTGAGCCACTACTGGGATGCCCTGCTGGCCCACATAGCAATAGGCTTGTGGAGGTTATCAGGTAGGTGGTGGAGCAGACTGGATGTCCTTTGGCCTTTTTTTTGCCTCTGACCATTTTCTGTTTTCTGTGTTCTTTCAGTTAACTTAATTTCATATAAAAGGTTTGAAGCAGAGTAGTCTTAGACAGATGGCACACCCAGGAGCTTTCGATGAGGTGCTCATGGCTGAAGGAATGGTGCAGAGAGGAGGAGTTTGGCTACATTGGAAACTGGGTAATCACCTGACAGGATGAGGTCCTATACAGGGGTGATGGTCTGCATCCATCTGGGAGGGGAACTGTAGTACTCACAAATGGTTTAAATGTTACTTTGAACATTTAAACTAGCCAAAGTGGGAGACAGAAGGAATCGGAGAAGCAGAAACTGACACCCCCTACAAGCTGAAGTAGAGAGTAGGGAGATCTTGAGGGGAAAGGAAGCCCCAAGGTGCCAATTAGGAAAGGAAGCAGGGTGACAGTAAAGGACAGGGAGGGGAAACATTGAAAAAAGGAAAAAAGGGGGTAAGGAGGGGGAAAAAACAAAAAAGGAGGGTAACAAGCAGAGTGCTAACAAAATCTGGAAAGCCATGTGTACAAATGCTAGAAGTCAAGAAAATAAGATTCCAGACCTAGAGTTCATTATGGCAGAGGCTGACATGGATATAGTGGTCATTACCAAGTTATGGTGCACTGGAAACCATGACTGGGACATGGACATACCAGGCTACTCTCTGTTCAGGACGGACAGGGAAGGAAAAGGCAGGGGTGTGGTTTATGTGAAGAAAAGAAGAAGGGGGGCAGAGGTGCTGTGGGTCTCACTGGAGCAAGGGAATGAAGCCACTATTTGCAGTGGCATAAGCTACAGACCTCTAGCACAGGGGAGGAGTTAGATAAGGTACTGGTGGAAGACATTGGCAAAAAGGCAGAAAAGAAGGTGTTCAAAAGCAAGGGGACATGCTATGAAGCTGGAAATGGGAAGATTCAGGAGAGATGTGAGGAAGTACTTCCTCAATGAAAGAGTGGTGGATTCATGGAACAGCCTTCTAGTGGAGGTGGTGAGGGTGAAAACAGTGGTGGGTTTCAAGAATGAATGGTATAGGCACAAGGGAATCATAGTGGAAAGGAAGGGGGAGGGAGTGAGATAGAGCCGTAGATCAAGTAGGGTCTGCTGTGAAAATGTAGGTAGCCTCGGTGGTCCCTTGTCTGCTGTCAGATTCTATGTTTTAATTTTTCTATGAGGCATATACTATCCCTTCAAGAAGTATAAAACATGACAATTTGGCCTCACAAGCTGATGTCTATCATTAGCGTAAGAAAGATTATATAAAACTACATGTTTCTAATTATTATTTATTTAGGTTTTATTGAATAGGAAAGGTTGGGCTGGGACATTCTGCCTAGTGTCAGCCTTGTTCTGGGAGGTGGGCGAGAGGCAGAGGATACTGATGTAAGTGTCACATTGAATCTGGTTAAGCAGTTGGTCGTATTTTAGTGAATGATGGAAATTTGGCCCAGACACTGATGAAATTCTCCTACTTGTTTCGAGAAGTGGCATATGGTCTCTAACATCTACCTGAACAACCACCAGAACAGGCACAGACAGGACCTCTGTTTAATGTCTATACTTGTTCTGAGGGTCCTTGTTGTGTTTTTTAACTGTTACTGTTTAGATCTGTAGCCAATAACTTGTGGATTCAGTAATATCTGATATGAGGTTATTCAGTCAGTACTACGGGTCCAACAGGTTTTGCTCTTATTGGAGCTCATCATTTGTAGGTAACAGCATAAAGTACAGATCAGTGCAATAGTTTTAAAGTACAAAACAGAAGGAGTTGCAGCTTGGACCAGTATGGTAGTACTTTAAAAAGTAAAACTAGGAGAAGATCTAACATTTCAGTAAACCATTAGTGAAAAGCATTTTTGAAAGGGAGTCTTCTCTTTCCCTGGATGGTTGCAGTACAGATACTGTCTTTTAAAGTCTGTCCATGGAATCCATTTAGTCATAAAATGCACACATGGGATATAGGATACAGCAAAGATTTTTGGAAATGTGCTTGAGATACTGTAGTTGTAGCCTGTTATCTATAGACTCCCAGCCATGTTTACTGCAACAGGATCTAGCCAAAAAAAAAAATAATGTGGGCTTGAAATAACTTTGGCAGCCTGCCATCTATGTAAGCAATAATACCCGACAGGGTGGGCAGTATTAGGCAATACCGGACTGCCCAGGGGTGTAATGAGGCCTGACAGCACAGGCGGAGGGCCTTATAGCCCCTGGAAGGTCCGATATTGCCCTTACCATCCACCCTGGAGGGTATTATTGCACTTAGAAAATGGTCAACTGTATTACGTATGTGTGAAAAAATCTTAAGAGTTTGTTGTCATGTAATAAAATAGTTCCTCCACCTGCAGTAGAATGGTGTGTGTTTTTTTTTTTTAGCTATGGAGTTTTGTCCTACTTTAGAGTGTGTAGTAGTGAAAACAGGACAAAAAAAAAAGCCGGTTGATGATGGGAGGGAAACAAACAATAAGATCACCAAAAAAAGGTACATTTCTGTGCTGAGCAGTGTTCATTTTAATGCTCAATACAGCGGGAGAATTGGGGTGAGTAGCAGTGGTTGCGGGTAGCCCTAGTGTGAAACTGATGAGGAAGCACAGAAGGTCAATGCATTTACATTGATAGGAGGTCAGCTGAGCTGAGACATAAAACTAAGCCTGCATAAAGCAGGAAAATGCATGTGCCTTTATGTGGCATTGTTTGTTTGCTAGCTGGGGTACTGCAGTGGCGTGGGCTATAATTGCAAGACTGCATGCATCTGGAGAATCAGGCTGAGGAGCCACGGTGATGGCAGTTGGGTGACCGCTGTATGGAGCTGCTGAGGAGAGTTGGAAGGCCTGTTGATTGTCATCGAGGGAGGTGGACTGAGATGCAAGGAAAAAGGATAGTATTCCTGCAAAAAGGGAGGTAGATTTCTGTGGTTTTAGTGTTTTTTGGCCAGTGTACTGAGCAGGGTTGCAGTTTAAAAACTGGATGGAATGGAAGAATGGGAATGAGGAGCGGTCCATTTCTTTTGTGCATGTCTCCACCTGTATTTTGGTTACTAATTGAAGCCTATTTGCATTTCTTGAGGTTTGCTTTTTCCTTTTCGTTCTACATAAAAGTGCAGCCATTACTTTGCGTGTGCCAAGAACTTAAGACATGACACCCAGAAGTATGGAGGGAAGGGAAGAAGTCTCAAAATGCTTAATTTGCTTCTTTTTTTAAATTAATACAGGGTTGTGGCTTTCCGTTTATGTTTATCCCACTTTTTCATTTATTCATTATTCGTTCGGTGCTCAGTGTGTATATGTGGGACAGTGGAGAATGAGCCGGGAATCAAAAGTGGCTCTGGTGATCAACTGACACGCTTTACAATACTATGGCTGCTGTTAGCTGCCATCCAGGTATAAATCTGCTAACAAAAAAAAATTTGTTGTTGCTAGCTTAGTAAAAAAAATGGCTCTTTTTTATTTTGAATTTAGAATGTGGCACCATGAGTGGGTAATGGGGCAGGTTGGAACTGGCACTTTTAATACATATGCTCTGTTGTCTGATAGACGCCTACCTTGCCAGGACTATCAGCCAATCAAAGCTCTGGATTTTCTTAGACCATTTTCTAAAGACTCCTGGTAATTTCTACTGAGACAGGATCCAGCTAAACATCTTTTTGAAAGTGCTGGAAATAATTTCTACAGCCTATCTTCTATATACGTTTACTCATTTTTACTACCATGAAAACATTTTTCTTTTTTCTTTTTTTTTTTCATGCTCACGCATCCTTCGTCTCTGTGGCTCACCATCAGGGACCTGGCAGGGGGCATGAATCACGGTGCAGTCCTCAGCTCCCATCCTGCCTCGGATTACTCCCTGGGTGGGGAAATGGGGATGGGGAACTACCCCCATTTGTGCCATGTGTTGGCCTCTGACTGACTCAGTCCACACTTCCCCCCACCAGCTCATAATCAGGTGAGCCGTAGAGCCATTTTTTCCTTTTTCTTCCCAGTGCCTCTGAGGACATAGGCAGTTGAGCAGGTCTGTAGAGAAGGCGCACACTGAGACATGATGCCTCTCTTGACCCCGGTCAATGTCCTCCTCTCCCACGTGGTGCCCCGCTGCACCTCCACCCGTGTGCACCCAGATGGAGGCATTGCAGTGGGAGCAGCATCCCTCCATCCTCAGAGGAGGAGAGTGCCCCTAGGGTGCTCAATCCTCCTCCCCCTGGCTGACCCTCCAGTTCCCTGGACTCATTCCTGAACCCAGGTCGCCAGCATCGCAAGCGGTAGTGCTTCCACTGTGCTGACAGGCCAGCCAAAAATAATTTTTCAAAAGTGTGCTTGAGATGACTTTTGCAGCCTGTCATCTATAGACTCCTGGTCATTTTTACTGCTATAGCATTATGTAATCGGTGAATAAAATTTCATAATAGGCTTTTAAAATTCTCTACACTTTTTATAGGGCTTGCAGTAACTATGGATATTCAGAAAAATTTTCCTAAATAAAAACAAGTGTCAAGTGGAAGATGAGATGACTGAACATCCTGCCTAAATGAGCAAACATCCAAGAACTAAGGAAACCGCTTAGTCAAACTAGAGCAAAACTAATCCTTGTGAGACGCCAGTCACAGCAAAATGCAGAAAACCTCTCCAATGATGCAGAGATGTCAAATGACTCAAAGATGATCTACAGTGAGGCAAAACTCCTTTACAGTGATGCAGAGATTATGTTACATGATGCAGGGATCTCCAATGACACAGAGATCTCTACTGACACCGAGATTCCAGAGATGTGGACTGTGGACCAGTACAAAGTGTGGAAGAGTCCCTATCCATGGCTAATTCCAAAGAAAGGATATCTGGGATGCAGTGTGCATACAGATGTAAAGGCAGTGTTTGACAAATACTTTGGCGTACACTGTGCACCTGCCTGGATAAATACAACAGTCACAGCAAAGAACAGTAAAGCACTGTGGAAAAAAATATATGAGCATCGTGACATCAAGACATACATAGCCATTGTTAAAATACATGAGAAAAGAAGTAAGGAGGCTCTTCCATCATGTGTCCTTGATATAAATACTAAGTTGCTTGCAGAGACTGAATGTTCCTTGCTAAAAAAGACCTTCACTTTTCAACTCAGGCTGATCTTCTGAAGTTGAATGCAATACAAGTTGGAAATATTCATCAGTCCCATCACAGCTGCTACAACATCATGCAACACGTAGCCAACCAGATAGAAGACTGGGAGCACATTTGTGCTCTGTAGATTTTCTTTCCTTACTATTGGACGAAAGTACATTTCTTGACAAGGCAGTAATCATCCTTTATTGTTGTGCAGATACCGCAGGTGGAAATGTAGACAACATATTTCTTACTTCACTTGAAGCAAGTAAAGGTCCCACTGCACAAACCATTCAAGACACCCTGTTGGAATATTTCTAATCCAGAAAGCTAACAGAGGAGCTTTTGACCAGGAAAATAATTGGACTGGCAACAGATGGTGCTTCAGTAATGACGTGTATAAAAAGTGGGCTATGTACTTTGATGAAGGAAGAATTCCCCATGATGCGTTCTATTCATTGTTGTGCCCACAAACTAGAACTAGCAATTGACAATGCTGTTGGTGAAGTTGGAGGAATCAATAAGTTTGAAATATTCATTGAAAAGCTATACAGGTTATTCAACCAATCCTCAAAGAACAAGCAAGAGGTAGCTTCTATAGCACAAGAAGTCTCATGTGAACTTTGGAAAATCAGCCCAATCTTCAGTGTACAATGGATGGCTAGCAGCCACAGGACCATAAACACAGTTCTAAGGTCACACAAGGCATTATATTCTTATTTTACATTGGCTTCAGAGGGTAGAGGCAGGTCTTTGACTGAATATGCAAAATTTCTTGGACTAAAGAAATATCTTACAAGCACTAGATTTAAAAAACAGTTTTTTTTTTTGTTATGCTCAAATGTTGTTTAAAGAACAGAGAGGTAAAAAGATGCTGCAGTGGCTAGGAATTGAATATCTGTAAGAACTGCCACCATAATGGCAAAGTCCACCAGCTTAGTCCATTACTTTAGGATACTTTCCTTTTAATTCAGCAATGCAGTTACGCTTTTGATCTCCACTATTCTCTCAGTGACATGCAAACCAGCAACATTATAAAGTGACTACAGTTCTTGTGCAAACCCGTGAATCAGTAGCAAGCAAGAAAGCAAGCAAGTTTTTATTTATATAAGGTGCCCTTCCAAAGCTCAGGGCACCTTTACACTTATAACATTAAAATCACCATACATCATAAAACATATAAAACATACTAAAACAACCATATCAGTCTGAACTCAAAATATCCCTGAAAATGCCTGGTTATACAGATATGTCTTCAGACAATTTTTAAAACCATCTATGTTCTGGCTATCTCGTATCTGGTGAGGTAGAGAATTCCACAGAGTAGGAGCCACAAAGGCAAAAGATCTTCCTCCCGATGTTTTAAGGGATACCCTGGAAATCTCTAGCAACCCCTCACCAGAGGAGCGGAGCGAGCGGGAGGGACAGTAATGGTGCAGGAGCTCTTTCAGGTAGTAGGGACCCTGCTCATGTAGGGCCTTATAGGTCAGCAAAGCGACCTTGAAGGTAATCCTCCACTGTATTGGCAACCAGTGCGAATCACGCAGCAAAGGTGTAATATGACTAGACCTAGAAGCTCCAGTCAGCAACCTGGCCATCACATTCTGCACTAGTTGAAAGCAGCAGATATCTACCCCCGGTAGCCTTTAGTAGAGGGTGTTGCAATAATCAAGATGACTGGTGATGACTTCCGGTTGCAATGGCGGCCAGATAAACGTGCCTCTAGTCACTCTCCCAACCCCTCGCTACAAAATCTCCCTTTTCCCTTCTCAACTTCCCCAAATCAGGAGACAAATTACTGCTTTGAAGACCATAACCTACAGCTGCACTGAAATCTACTTGGGAGCTGGATACACCATGGGGAAAAGCAGATATGAAAGCTCAGCAGCCGAAGCATACGCCCCCACCATCACCAGAAAAAGACATGCCGGCAAAACACACCAAAGCGAGCGGCTATGCAGATGCTTTGGCTTCAACTCCGCTAACGGAAGCAATTTTTTTTGAGGGTCTGGCACCAAAACAGGAGTCCCTCCAAGCTGTAGTGAGTGATCTAAGTGCAGTTAAAAACATGATGGCACAACTCACAATCCGTACAGGGGATAATGAAGCCCGTATCTCCTCTCTCAATGACTGGAGGGCCCAGCTGGACCCAGAATTAACATCCCTGCGGCAGCGTCTCCAAAAGACCGAAGACAAATTGGAAGACCTTGAGGGTCGCTCGCGACGGAACAACCTGGTCATACTGGGGCTCCCAGAAGGTGAGGAAGGAGTCAATCCTATAGTGTTTGTTCAGAAACTGTGCACTAAAGTGGCTGGACCTTCTCCTAATGGCCCAGCATACATTATAGAGAGAGCACACAGGACTTTGTGGCCCACACCTCCACCAGGCTCCCCTCCTCGACCTCTGATATTCCGTCTGTTGAATTACCTCGAAAAACAGGTAATTCTAGATAAACTCAGGGAAACCGAAGAAGTCCAATGGGATGACAAAAAGATCCAAATAGCACAAGATTTGCTGCTTTCAGTGAGACAAAAGTGTACGGAACTGCACCCAATAGTAGTTAAGCTCATAGCTGCGGGGATAAGATTTCGAATGAGATACCCAGCAATATTACAAATCAGCAAAGATGGGCAATGGATCTCCTTTGATTCTGTGAGTCAAGCTACTACTGACCTAAAAAGGTTTTATCCAGATCTCTTTAAATGAAAGGGGAGACACTAACTGTAAGAGAAAACCATCAAGAAGCCCTACAAGCAATACTGTGAACTGTAGACCGAAGTTTTGATATATCTTGAAAAAGCCCAGATACATCGATAGGGATGTTCCAGGATGTGATGGCTGAAGGATGGCTGAAAGAAGATAACTTGGCTCTAGCACTGGTTCTACTACCTACTAAGGTTCTTCTTCTGAGGGAGGTGGTGTGCACCCTTTTTTTTATATATTTATTGCATGCTAAGAGGGCAGAAAACCTCTTGATAGAAATTTTTGAATTTTAGTACTGTTTAGCGTGTTTTACAAAAAGAGAAAAACAAAATGTGTTTAATTGTTGTACGAATGGGACATCTCTAAAGTGAGGGGTAGAGGGAAAGTGGGGGCAGCATGTTTGGTGGTTGATAAAGATTGCAGCTGAATAAGTATAGGGAGTGCAGTCGATAGGACTGGAATTTATGGTAATTTTAGTTGGGAAGGGACTGCTTTTGTGTTGGGGATATACCAGTTGTATGCCACTAAAGATATATTTTTTGAGAGGGATTCTAGATACAGGTTTTTTTGCCTTACAAGGAACATGGTAATCAAAATCACATTACAGCTAAAAATGAACCAAGGGTATTTATAATTTAGTCAAAACCTTTCTGTTTTTTCTTGCAAAGTCACTCTATTTTCACAGGGATGATTTGTTTTATTCCACAGTGCAGGTCTAGCTCCAAATGGCAGTAAGATTTATATCTTGGAACGTCAAAGAGGCTCAGAACCAGGTTAAGAGACATCAAATTCTCAGGCACCTTGAATCTTTACATTGCAATATAACCCTATTACAGTAAACACACCTCTTAGAGCAGGAGGGTAACCTCTTCAGGAGGAAACAAATGGGCCAGGTCTTTGCGGCAGGTAATGCTACAGCACAAAGAGGGGTAGCAATCCTTATAGCCAGGGGTACACAGTTCAGAGTACAACAATGCCAAGCTGACACACAGAGATGATTTATATTTTTGAAAGGACTTCTAAATCACATCGAAGTGATATTATGATCAATATATGGACCTAATATTGACTCTCCTGAGTTTCTTTATAACACTTATGAATGTTCTAAACTGTTTTCCCCGGTTACCCACTGTGCTCGCGGGAGACTGGAACCTAGTTTATTCCCCAGAACTAGACATATCAACCCGTAGAGGCCCTGGTCTTCCACCTGCACAGAGAGCGGCGAGAGAATTTATGTCAACTGATAGCCTTAGTGACCCATGGAGACTACTAAACCTTAATGTAAGGGTTATACATTTTATTCCCTGGAACACAATTCTTTATCCCGCATTGACTATTTCTTAGTCAACAATACATTCCTGGAGGGTTTAGTCGGTAGTGGTATGGCCTCAAGGACTATATCTGACCATTCACCTGTATGGTTGGAAGGCACTGTCTCAAATCAAAAAACCAAAACTACTGTCTGGAAACTGAATATTCAACTTCTTCAAGATGACCAGGCAATAATCTCCCTTAAAGAGACAATTGAACAATTCCTTGTACATAACCAGGGTACCTTACAAAGTCTTGACAAACTCTGGTGTGCCCTAAAGTGTGTGATTCGAGGAGAGTGCATTCGACTTTCTACTATTCATAAAAAAGAGAGAGAAGCACTGTCTTCTTCTCTCCTTTCCCAAATAAAACTCCTAGAGAATCAACAACTAGTTATACAAACAGAGGATATCCAAGAACAATTAACCAAACTAAGGAACCAATATTCTGAGTTATTGAGGGAACAAGCCCAATATGCACTTTTTAAGACCCATGCTAAGTATATTGAGCAAGGAGACAGAGCCAGCCACCTACTTGCCCTTTGACTGAGGAAACAAGAGGAGTCTAGGACTGTAGTGGCGCTCAGATCCCTTAAAGACAACTCTCTTCTTATTACTCCAAAAGAAATTATCAAGGAGTTTGAGGGCTACTACAGATCTCTATACTCCCCTCAAGTCCCTACCCCTCAAATAGCAGATATACAGGAATATCTCAATGGCCTTCCACTCCCTTCTCTACCACAATTGCAAGCAGATATCCTCACTAAAACCATATCTCATCAAGAGTTGCTGGAGACCATTGACTCATTACCAGATGACAAAGCTCCGGGACCAGATGGCTTTCCACCTACTTTTACAAAGTATTTAAAGAACAACTCTCGCCCCTCTTGCTTACTAACATACTAAAATGCCAGCAGAATAGGCATAACATCTTTCGCATCTGCTCGTTTGGTCAGCCCCCACCCTGGGAGCTGACCTTGCTGCCCCCCTCACCTTCTCTGGCTTCTCCCTTCCCAGTTTCAGATATTCTCGCTGCATTGGATTTTGTTTCCAGAACCCTTCCCCTGTACCTGTCCCACCCCCTCTTGAACCCCTCCACCGTCTCTGCCTCCACCAGCCCCCTAGGCAGCACATTCCATGGCTCCACCACTCTCTCAGTGAAGTAGCACCTCCTCCTTTCTCCCTGAATCTTCCCTCCAGCTCTCACCCATGCCCTCTAGTGGCCCCCTCCTCCTTCCTTTGAAGCACCCTGACTGTTCCTCCCCTATTTACCCCCTTCATGTACCTGAAGACCTCTATCATGTCCCCCCAGTCCCTTCTCTCTTCCAATGTGTACATATTTAGCTCTTCGAGACTCTCCTCACAGGTCCTGTCCCCCAAGCCCCAAATCATTTTGGTTGCCCTCCTCTGGACCCTCTCCAGGAGTTTAATGTCCCTCTTTAAGTGTGGTCTCCAAAACTGCACGCAGTACTCGAGGTGTGGCCTCACAAAGCAGTTATACAGAGGGAGTATCACTTCCCTCCTTCTGGAGGTGATCCCCTTAGCGATGCATCCCAGCATCCTGTTGGCCTTGGCTGCTGCCCTCCTACAAGTCTCCGAGTTGTTCATCTTGACATCCAGCACCACCCCCAGGTCCTTCTCAGCCATCAAGACTTGTAGCATTACTTAGTATGTTTAATTACCTATGTAACTCCAGACTTTCTGACCCCTCACTATTAGAAGCTCTCATAATAGTACTTCCTAAACCAAATAAATCTCCACAGTTAGTTACCAACTATCGTCCAATTTCCTTAATAAATTATGACATTAAGCTTTTTGCCAAGATTCTGGCGAATAGATTGTCAAAAGTTTGGTCACCATTACTTAGCCAAGAACAAGTGGGATTTGTGGCAGGCCGTTCCTCGGCTGACCATCTTAGGAAGTTGTTCCATGTTTTCTGTGTATCCAGATTAACACCTCATCCAATGGCTATGGTATCTCTGGATGCAGAGAAAGCATTTGACAGGGTAAATTGGACTTTCTTATTCTAGGTCTTAAAGAAATTCGGTCTCCCCCACACATTTATCCAATGGATAAGGATTCTTTACACCTGTCCTACTGCAAAAGTTTACTGTAATGGAACCTTTTCAGAAGCATTTCCCTTACATTCAGGTACACGCCAGGGTTTCCCTCTTTCCCCATTGCTTTCTAATTTATATCTAGAACCAGTCCTATATCAGTTGCAGCACTCCCCCTTAGTGACAGGTATTCAGGTAGGTGAATGGGACCTACGCCTATCAGCATATGCTGATGATATTTTGTTATACATCACAAATCTAGGGACTTCCCTCCCTGCAATAATATCCATGGTGAACTCATATGGAGCCCTGTCTAATTATAAGCTGAATATAGATAAATCAATAATAATGCCATTAAACACCCATACTTATCAGTCACATATAGCAGATCTTCAGCTAAATTGGGTAACTCAGTTTAAATATTTAGGACTCACAATAACACACAACCTATCTCAAATCAAGAAGTTGAACTTAGATGCCCAGTTAGGAATTATACAACAAGATTTACCTAGATGGGCCCCTATATATCTCTCATTGCAGGGCAGAATTAATGTTGTCAAAATGAATATACGTCCCAGAATTTTTTACCCGCTAAATATGCTTAATTTTTTTCTCCCTCAATCCTGGTTTCAACATCTACAGCAAATTATTTCTAAATTTATTTGGAAGTCAAAACCACTGAGAAGATCCTATAACAAGTTAGGCGCAGCTAAACAGAAAGGAGGCCTTAGGCTGCCTAATTTTTTTCATTACTACCTGGCGTGGCATATAGTTAAATATCTCCGGTGGTATCCCTTATTCTTGCCACAACAGACCAGGAATATGTGCCAGTATGGCTACAAACTGAATGCCAGATAATCAAGAAAAGTGGAATTTCTCTGATCAGCCTCTTACACATTACTCCCAAAATGGGTCTGAAAATCCTGAAAAATGAGTTGATACATATGTCACTAAAAGTACACACCCAACTGTGTAAAGCTCTTAAATATAATAATAACAAGAATATATCCCAACCCCTTTACCTAAATCTAAACTTTACAATAGATGGACAGTACTTAAGATCCAGGGAGGAACTACCAGAGGTAGAAGTTAAAATCTCTTACCTGTTAGAACATGGCAAAACTAAGACCATATCAGAATTGCTTGTTTCCCTGCATTTACCTCCTGAAGAAATATTCAGAGGTTTCCAAATCAGACACCTACTAACTACTACATTGGGAACAGATAACTGGAATATAGACCAGACAGACCTTCTCAATACACTACACCTGCTAGCATGGAGTCCACATGCAGTCTCCAAAGTAACAGCAGTACTTTACCCAGTTATATTTTAGAAACCCAAGGAATATCCACGTACTAGACAAGCAAATTTCCGGAGAAGCAACTTAATTGGGACAGAATATGGCAAGCAGTATATTCTTACACTTCAAATCACAAACTATGTCTCATCCAATTTTATATACTGCATAACATATATTTTACTCCAACAAAACTAGTGGCCATAGGTAAACTGCAAGACCCCAGGTGTAACAGATGTGGTGTTAATGAAGGAACTATTCTTCATATTCTCTGGGAACGCCCCTTAATTAAACCCCTCTGGCAAAAGATTAAGGAAAAGCTAGACCCCCTTTTGGGCCTGGACCAGTGTTTTGAACCAGAAATTTGTATCTTGGGAGATTATTCCCAAATTTTAGTATCAGAAAGAAGATACGCTATATCCTTAATTTCCTACTCAGTTAAAAAACTGGTGCTGAGGCATTGGAAAGATTCCCAGCTTATTCCCTATTTGGAGTGGCTCAGTGAGTTCCTATTTAATTTGAGATTAGAGAAAATGATTGCAAGTATTATACACTGTCCCAACAGCTTTGAGAAAAAATGGAATAAGGTTTACACACTAACATTGATTGCTAAATGAAAATTTGAAATGCTGCTACGACATGTATACACATTGGAGATTACTGTATAGCGAACTGTAATAATGCCGTATCTAGAATAGAGGAGGAGGAAGAGGGAAGGAGGGATGTTAAGAGGGTTAGATAGGTATATCTGTAGTTATAGTAGTTATAGATTTTGGTGGGCCAATGTAACCCCAAGGCCAAAAAATTATATTTCAATGTATATGTTAAGCTTGGTGGGCCTAACAAAATGTCTGTAAGCTTAAAAACAAAAATAAATAAAGTATATTGAATTTATAAAAAAAAAAAAAAGATGACTGGTGACAAAGGCGAGGACCAAGGTCGGAAGATCTTTGGGTGGAACCAGGTGCTTCACCCGGGCTATGTTCCTAAGATGATAGTAGGAAGATTTGACTACGGCCAAAACCTGTGCCCTCAGGGTCAGGCTTTCATCAAAACAATGCCCAAGTTCCGCACCTGGCCAGAGGCAATAAACAGTATTCCACCAAGACGTAATCTTGATGGTTTTCCTGCCCATGTCCCTATCATCCTATAACCAGGGTCCACAACCAATGCCTCAGTTTTTTCCGAGTTCAACTGAAGCCAACTGGCATTCATCCAGTTCTGAATCTCCAGTAGGCAGTTGTCAAACACCGCCATGGCATCTAATTCCTGACCAGGTACAAAGGACGTGTACAGTTGAGAATAATCAGCATGGCAATGAAAATTCAACCTGTATCACCTTATACTGTCCCCTAACGGAAGCAGATACACTGCGAATAACATGGGGTACAGAACCGAGCCCTGTGGAACCCCACAGGGCAGTCCATGAGAGGCCGAGGAATGAATTCCCGACACCACTCTCTGAGACCTACCCTCAAGGAAGGACTTGAACCAGTTGTGAACTGCCCCCCTCAGTCCACAGAAAAACCACAGGTGCTTGAGCAGCACCCCATGATCCATAGTGTCAAATGCTGCTGAGAGATCAAGGAGAACTAAAATCAAATAGGCTCTTTGATCTCCCATTGTCAGGAGATCATTAAGTACTCTCACCAAGGCCGTTTCAGTGCTGTACCTTTTTCTGAAGCCAGACTGGAGAGGGTTGTAGATATTGTGGCTGGTCAAATGATCCTCCAGTTGCAGTGCAACCACCTTCTCAATAACTTTCCCAACAAAGGGTAAGTTTGAGATTGGCCTGTAGTTAGCTGGGCAGTTGGGGTCAAGGGAGGTTTTTTTTAAAAGGGGACAAACTACTGCCTCCTTTAAGGGATCTGGAAAAATCCCTTTCTCCAATGAAAATCCCACTATCCCAGCAATGACTGGCCCGATGACTTCTACACACCCCATTAGTAGGCGTGTAGGGCCCGATCCAAACTACAGTATGTTGGCTGCAGAGTCCAGATGATCCTCACTATATCTACCACTACTGGTTGGCTAAAGGTGAACCAGGTCAATTGCGTATTTAGTACCACCCGGTTGACTAATGCAAGGACCAATGGGAAGGCACTGGCTGATCTCATTTCTGATGGTGGACACCTTATCAGAAAAGAACTGCGCAAACTCCTCACACTGTTTTTGTGATAATGCTCGACCAGAGTGGAGACAGGCTGGATTGCACAGCCTATGCACAGTCCGGAAGAGCTGGGCTGGTCTGTTCCTTGCTGTAGCAATTTCCCTGGACAGGAATTCTGCCTTCTTACAGGAAATAGCTGATTGATAGACTTCATAATGGTCTATCAATCTAAGTCTGCCCACCTTCAGGCTAGTTTTCTGCCAGTGTCTTTCCAACCTTCACCCCTGCCTCTTTAATTCACGGATCTCCCCATTGAACCATGGGGCACCCAGATGAGAGGTAAGAGGGTGAACATGAGAAGGAGCAATGATATCCAGTGCCTCAGTAACAGCCTTATTATAGGCTGACACAAGAGGCCCTGGATCAGTGCTATCCCCTGGAATTCCCGATAGGTCCAGTACCGCCATTAGGCCTTCTGAGGTAACTCCACTTAAAGGGTGGAACTGTACCAACTCCCTTGGGGCAGGCCTATTTCAGGGGGCTGCAAAACTGAATCTCAGGAGGTGACGGTCAGACCATCTGACGGGCTCCACCTCCACATCGGAGGTCTCCATTACCAGGTGAAACACCAAGTCCTATGAGTGTCCTTTCTCATGGGTTTCAGTGGTAATAACCCATGTCAAGCCCAATGAATCCTTCAATTGGAGGAGGTTTTGTTCAATGGTGAGAGTTTCTCGTCAACCCAGGCATTGAAATCTCCCAAGATAAGCCATCTGGGAGACTCAAATACCTTGTCGGCAATAAAGTCCACCACCTCCTTCAGGAAATCCTTCCCATCACCTGGTGGATGGTAAATGAGAAGGATCCTGTAGCCAACACCTGCACCCATTATACTCTCAAAGGCATTGGTAGCCTCAACTGGGACCTCCAAGATACCCAGTTCCTGTCTAAAACAGACAGCAACCCCCCCCCCAAGCCTGACGATCCACTCTCGGGCAGGTGAATCAATGAGAACCCAGCTGGAATTGCAGACTCCAAAACTGGACCAGCACTTCCATCCAGCCAGGTCTCGGTGATGCATGCCAGGTCTGCAGATGCCACAAGATTGGCAATAACTGCTGTTTTATTTTTCATAGTCCTGACATTACTTAACATCACCCAATAGGGACTGGAATCTAGGGATGACCCCACTTCCTGCCTGATAAAATCAGAGCCCTTGGATATGGGCACAAGACAGGGAAAATCTTGTTCTTGTGCCCATTTCGCCCCAGGGCATCTCCTGGTCCTCACTGTCCCAATCCGTCCGCCCCCCCATCCCCCTCGAGAATTCCAGGATCTCCTATTCCATCTGTTTCTTTGTCCCCTTAAAATGCCAAGGGCACGACATCTAAAATGCTCATCAGATGGAAGCGATGGATAATCAAATGGTCGGAGACCCCTTAGTCTCGAAGGGGAATACTGCCTGACCACATTCCTACTTCCCCAGCACATAACTCAGGTATTATAGAGTTCAACAAAAATCATCAGCCCCCTGAGGCCATCTCACAGCCTGAGACAGCCAACAAAATACAGATACTTTATCCCCCTTTCAAAAACCCTCCTCTCTCTCTCCCTCTCTCTGCACTACAGAATAAAATTTAAAAAAAAAAGTTAAAATTACAGTTCAGCTTTATCCATAGGATGTCTTCCTGGCTCGATTGCCTAATTCCATGAAATGGTGGTCCTACAGCCTTGCTCCTAAATACATGATCTTGTTATCAGCTGCTGCAGGACATTCGGTCTTTCATTCTTAAATATGAGCAGGTACTGGATTCCCTAGGTCCTCCACGGCCTTTCGCTCTATGTATAGCTATTTCTCCCACTTAGGGGCTTATTTTTTTTTTATTTTGTTAAAGTTTATTGAAGTTTCCACCAGAACAGTACACAAATATAAAAAAAAACAGAGTGCTGGCCTGGTGGCACAGAGGGCTGAGGCACTTGCACCTTACCTTTCACCACACCGGTGACCCAGGTTTGGGAATGGGCTCGGGGTACTGGGGGTCAGCAGAGAAGGAGAGGATTGAGCATCCATAGGACTGCTCTCCTATCCTGAGGTAGCAGGGCAACATCACTCTGCAGCGGCCCCCAGTGGAGCCCGGGAGCACTGCATGAGGGTTGCAATAGGGGAAGCACCAGAAAAGCAGAAACAGCTCCGGGATCACTGGATGATGGCTGCCAGCCTGCTGACACCTCCAAAACTCCTGATGGAGCCATGTCCTCCTCAGCAGCACCCTGGGGCCAAATAGAGAGTGTGCTGGATGCTCCCCCCGGTGCCTTCCCCCTCAGAGGAGAGGGACCCACTCAGTGAAGAGTTATGCCGGGGAAGGCTACAATATGAGGCAAGGAGGCTTGAGGGAGTAGTAGGGGTTGTCGGAGACCATGGCGGCCCGAAGGAGTGGCGGGGTCCCGGAGGACATAGGGGAATAATGAAATAATGCAAAAAAAAACAGAGCAAACTCAAAGTACAAACAACAACCTGCCATCCAGCCTAGAAGAACACCCCCCCAGGCCCCCCCAACAGCAAAGGTCAAAAAAACAGGAGAAGGCAAAAAGACCATAGAACAACACCTCCCAACCCCCTACACTCCTCCCATCTCCCAGAGCACCATGTGAAAGCTATCCATTTCAGAAATATAAAAAGGGTAACAAAGGGGCAACCCAATATCAATCATATCTAGTCTGAAACCTTCTGTAAAGACAAAAGAGTGTGCAGAACCCGCCAATGCTGTTGAAAATGATCAAGACCCTGATGAAGTCTGGCAATCTGTTTTTCCACCAAAAAAGCCTGCATGAGCTCATTATACTGCTCCCTGTATGGGGGTGTGGATTCATCCCTCCAACGTCACAATATGATAACCTTAGCCACTGATGAAATCAGCACTATGTGGGCACTACAGTGACCAAACAGAGTGGAGGAGTAGTCCCCTACCAGACAAATTTGAGGCATGAAAGCATCCTACAGGCCTAGAAGTGGGTCCAATGAGGCCTTAATTCTCGACCAGAAGGGGACCACCTTAGGGCATTCCCACATCATATGAAATAGATGACCTTCAGTAAGACCACAGCGGAGTCACATTGGGGTTTCTGATCAACCCATCAGGAACAATTTAAGGGGGATATAGCACAGATTAGGTTGTACAGGGAACTGAGTCCATCTATACCAATTTCATTTAGTGAATTTATAGAGATTCCACCAAATATGTTTGCCAGCATGAATGATCATATTGCCAATTAAAGGCTTGTAGCCAATAGTAATAAATTCCATTTAAGGCAGTAGCATCTACCATTTGTAAAAAGGAATACAAACCAGCTACTGGGTGAGGATGGGCAGCAGAAAAAATGAGTTGAGGCAGAATTTCACTGTCACTGGTTTCCAAAGGGGCATGACCAAAGGTGGATGTGAGGGCCTTAGTTAACTGCAGATGCTTAAAAGTATGGAAATCAGGTACAGAAAAAACGTTTTGCAGCTATCTATGAGATAAAATCTGATCTCCCTCTAAGAGCGAGGAGACGGATGATGCACTCAAATGAGGGCAAAAAGAAACAGGGATTTAGCAGCCACCAATGAGAGTATTGGGGTTTGCCAAGACCAGTCAAGATAAGGACTGAGACCAGTCCAGGTGGAGGAATTGTTCCATCTATCCATGGGCTTTAAGAGACCACACCAGAGGGGGAAGACACAGGGCTGCTGGCAAACTAGTTGGTTTAGAAAACAACAGACTGTTAAGGTGAATGCCTGCCTTCTGACATAAACATACCTCAATTTGTAACCAGAGAGGTTTATACCTCACCCTATCCATCTCCTCAGGAGTAGTAACCCATTGCAAAAATTTGGCATCGTGCAAGGCTAAATAATAGAGGAAAAAGTTAAGAAGGCACAGACCGCCCCTCTGTCTCTCAGAAATGTGAGTTTGGAGAATGCATGGCAAACTGCACCCTCTCTCTGGAAGAAGTGATTCAGAAACATTGAAGCGATATAAACCAAGCTTTAGGCAGGAAAGCCCCCAGCACCCCCAGTGGATAAAACAAGCATGGGAGGATATTCATCTTGATAATGTGGAACTGACCCCAAAAGGTCAAGGCCAGAGAGATCCATCTCGCCTGGTCATTCTTAACAGATTGGAGGAGAGGAGCGAGATTTAAGGAGGCCAAATCAGAGAGGAGACAAGGCAAGCAGATTCCCAGATATTTAAGAAGAATGGGTTCCCATGACAGACCCAAATCAAGAATCTCCTGCCTGGAGACATAAATATTTAGGGGCATGACTTGAGTCTTGTCGAGGTTCAACCTGTAACCTGCTAATCTGGAAAATAATTAAATCTCAGCTAGAGTCGTGGGGATGGAGGAGACTGGGTCTTCAATATGTAGTAGCAGATTGTCTGTATAAGCGGATAATTTATACCTCGCCCCCCAACCATTATTCCTGTGATATTTTGGGAAGTCTGCAATTTAAAGAAAAGGGGCTCTAGATATAAGTTAAACAAGAGAGGGGGAAAGGGGACAGCCCTGCCTTTTACATCGTCTCAACTGAAAGGAGGAGGAGGAACAAAGGCCGTTACAGTGAATTCTGGCAGTGGGTTTGCTATACAAGACTTGAATCCATTTGTGGAAATTGGAGGGTATGCCACATTTCTGAAAGATCTCAAACAAAAAAGACCACAACACATGATCAAAAGCCTTTTTGGCATCCAGGAAGACGAGCACCGTGGGGGAACTGCTCTTCCTGGACACAGAAATTAAATATAAATGCTTCCTCAAGTGGTCATTGGACAAGTGGCCAACCATAAAGCCCACCTGGACAGGCAAAATCAGCCCATGCCAAACAGATTATACTCTATTGGCGAGTGCCTTAGCCAAGATCTTGATATCAGAATTTAGTAACGAGATTGGGCGATAACGAGCCAGCAAGAGGTCATCCTTGCCCAGTTTCTGAATGAGTGTTATCCATGCTTGAGGGAAAGAGTATTCCTCCAACCCTTCAGTAAAGAAGAAATTAAATAGTTGAGTAAGGAGGGGCTCTAGTTCCTCCAAAAAATAGTATCGAAATTGTTACAGAAACCATCTGGACTAGGCGCTTTATCTAGGAGGAGCTGCCTGATCACAGCCTGGACCGCTGAGACCCTAATCAGTTCTGCTAGGAACTCCTGCAGGGAGGAAGAAAGGGACAGGAGGAGAAGCTCCTCTAGATGCACCAGGATTCTCACATGGTCCTCCAGAGTCAGTGGGGCATCATCATACAGGGTTCTATAGAAGTCTCCAAAGGCCTCCACAATGTTACAAGGCCTGGTAAGGATAGCAGTGCCTGGCACAGGCCTCAGACGGGGGAATCACCTTCATTTCTTCCAGCTGCCTGAGCTTCCAAGCCAGTAGCTGACTGGCTCTTTCCCCAGATTCTAGATAACAAGATTTGGTTCAGAGAATTACCAGGTCTGCTTTTTCAGCAAGCAGCTCCACATACTTTAAATGAGAGACATCGAGCTCATGCCAGACATCGGGAGGAGAGTTGGGGATAATCCCCTTCTCCAGGTGCCTAATATCTGACAAGAGCCAATCCTCTTCCTGAGTACGGCGTTTCTTGCGTTTGGTAGCCAGCTTTATACACTCACCCAGAATGGCACATTTCAAGGCCCCCCATAACAAATCCAACCTAGATATGGAGCATCTATTAACTTCTACAAGATGAAGGAGAAATTCTCTCAGGTGATGAACCATGGTGGGATCTTTTAAAAGTTGAGAATTAAGGTGCCAAATTGCATCTCTTTCCTCCCCCTCATTTAAAACCTGAATCAATTCTGTGGGCACATGGTCTGAAAGGACCTTAGTTAAAATCTTGGATGACATAAGGCCACTCAGGGAGTATTTACTCACAAGGAAAAAATCAATCCTGGAAGAGGTCCCATGAGTGGGGCAGAAAAAAGTATATTGCCTATGTTTAGGATGCAATATCCGCCATGGATCTAGTGGGACCACATGGTCCAAAAACTCTCTTAATCCCCTCTGGCCTGGAGATAGACCCCACCTATTAGAGCTGCATCTATCCAGGTCATCCTGGTAAACTATATTCTAGTTGCCCCCCAAAATTATAGGTAGTTTGGGGAAGGAGGAAAAGTGAACAGTGAGGTCAGAGAAGAAATGGGAAGAATCAATATTCGGACCATAGATGGAACCCAAAATCACTTCTGTAGTGCCCAGAAAAGCCTGCAGTAAAATAACCTACCCTCCTGGTCCCAACATGCTTTAATGAGCCAAAAGGCCGTGCCTCTCACAATAAGGATGGCAACACACCCTTTTGTCATATGGATACCCACCCCGTATACTTGGGCAACCCAACACCTTCTAAATGACAGAACTTCATCTCTTCTCAGATGGGTCTCATGCAGCATAACAACATTAGGAGTTAATTTCTGTAAGCAACCTAAGATCATATGCCTCTTCCATCTGTTTTGAGTCCCTTTAATATTCCAAGACACAAACTTATAGCTGGTACTCATTCCCTGAACCACGCAAATAGTACCGGGAATGTCTAAAAAATAAGTGGCCCCTTTGAAGGTGCTTTGGGAAAATCCTCCTTCCCTCCCAGCCACCCTCCCCTCCTTAAAATACCCCCTCTCTGAAAAAAACAGGAACCCAAATTCACAGACCCCTTCACAGACCCTAAAAAAAATTGAATGGCCCAGAAAAAATCAAAAGGAGTAAACTTTCCAGGAAACACTCCAAACATAATAACGTACTCAGGAAAAAGTGAATCCGATATAACGGGCCAATTAGAGAAAGAATAGTAACCCCCCCCCACAACACAACCCCCAAACCACAGGAAACAAACCCAAACGAGTACCTCAAATACCCCGGTCCTAGTGACCGATCTTCTAACAATAAACCACCCATGATGGATGAGTGCCTTCTGCCTCAGCCCCCCCGCCAAGACAAGTCAACTACTATAGTAACAGGCAAAAGACAATAAGCTCACTCCTAACAAACCTAACAATAGAGTTAAATATTAAAATACTGACACAAGTAAAACAAATAACTGCATAACATACAAAGCCAGATCTTAAGTATCTTGCTGTAATCCTGAGAAGCAGTCAAAAATAGTAGTAGGGGCTCGCAACAGAAAACAGCTATGTGCTAATAACCTAGCAAAATAAAAAGGGAGTGACAGTCTCAAATTAAAGGTTATTCAGTGTCCAAAACACTAACATAGTCTCTCAAAATTGAACTTGCCAAAGAAACTCAAAGGTCCATACAGTATATGGCCGTAAGTTGAAGGAAACTGCACAGCTCAGTGATGAATCAGCCAATCAGTCCACCCCGTGGAGAAGAGCAATGTCAGAGTGAGACTGAGGCAGACACATTTAGTGAGAAAAAGTCCTCAGACACATCCAAATCATAATGCATGGTGTGGAACCCATCTCCAAGGCAGTGGTAACTCCTCCTGAGTATGGAGTGGAGACAGACGGCTTTCCCCACAGAGCCATAGTTGCTTCCTTCCTCCAATTGACTCGAATAAAGACAAATCCCCCAGAAACAAACAAGCCATGAAAAAGCAGTAGCCCCAGAAAGTCGGGAAAAAAATGGAGGCAGCAACTCCCAGTGGCTATAACAAAACAGTCATTGAAAGAAAACTGAGCAGTAGTTTTCATAGAGTGCCCACACTGAACACAAGACACTTGCTTGAAAAGGTCCTGAAAAAGTTCCTTCAGTTCTGTAGCCACTTATCAGGCATTTTGAAGCTGAGCCAGCTATCATCGTGCAGAAACTGCAGGGTTGAGGGGTAGCGCAACCTGAACCGAATACTGGCTGCCAACAGTTTGGTGACCACTGGATGTAGCGTAGCCAGCTGTTGCCGCACAGCATATGGAAGGTCCTGGGGGATCCAAATACATTGCCCCTCCCACAACACCTCTGTGGATTCTTTAATTTTGGCAAGAATGTGCTGCTGATCCAAATAATTAAGTAACTTGCAAATGAAAGGGCAAGGGGGAGAGCCAGGAGGAGGCATGGCAAGTAGGGACCTGTGTGCCCATTCTACCATGTATGCTGGCCCATTAGGGGAGAGCCTGGCTATCTTCTCAAAATGTTTTTGAGTGAAAGTGATCACTTTAGAGCCCTCAACCCCCTTGGGCAACTCCAGCACCACCAACCCTAGGTCCTCCATGCGGTCCTCCAGCTTTCTGAATCATTGCCGAAGAGAGACCACTTCAGGGTCCAGCTGGTGCTGCCAGTCCTCCAAAGAGGAGGTCTGGGCCTCAGAATCTCTAACCTGGCATGCCAAGGAACCAAATGATGTGTGCATCTGTTGGATCTTGTCAGTGAGTACTTGCAGGGAGCTCTTGAGAGGACTCATTTCTTCCAGAAATTTTTCTTCCGTGAGTGTGGTAGCTATAGTGGAAGAAGTGGAGTTCTGCTGAGCCCCTGCAGCCTACTGATTAGAGTGCTTACTGGTTTTCTCACGCTATGGTGTAGGAGGGAGAGTGCACTGGGGGTGTGGGGATTTCATATCTGAATCCATCTTCCAATCCAAAAAATTGCACTGAAGAGCTACACAGATATTTGAAAAGCAATCCAGATGCAGGATATAGGAAGAAGTCCACAATAAATAGGCAAAATGCATAATAGTTGGCAGGAGGGTCAAGATCTAGCAGAAGACATGTCCTCTCAAGCTGCTATCATGTGACCTCCCAGCCAGGGGCTTATTTGTAAATGGAACAAATGTTCTGCTTCATACCACTAGGTTCTCGCATCTCGTCCATTCAAGCTGTTTGACCCTTGAGATCCAAAATGTACGTGCTGATGTTTTGGGTCAAGTGACTCCATCCTCAGAGTGGAGGAGTGTAAGCAAAGCAAGTGCAGTATACAAGAATTCATTGTCAAGAATATAATATGTTCATAGGAAGCATTTATATATTCCAAAAGCAGTAAATGGGGCCAGCAGCTGCATTTTAAATGATGAAGCTCAGCTCTATGATTTATATGCTGTAGCGCTGTGCTGCTGTATAGTACATTTTACACAGTTTGTAACTGCATTTTCTTTGTTTTATCCTGGTATAATTTATCATGTCAAAAGCTGCTGACCACCACCCTCCACCCATGGCTCTCCATTGCCCCACATTTGCACTGTGTACTCATTCCCCTATCCGCCCTCACCAATTTAGTTTTGTTCCTTCTCTTTATGTGTATTGCTTTTGTACATTTGCAAATTTATTTAACTTCATGCACCTTATTGTACTGTATTTCTCTGTACTTGGTATTTGCTTTTTGTACAGTTGTTATTGTTTTATGATTACTGGTGACCCCCTTTAATACATGGACAACATTCATGTTTCAAATGCCGTAATAACCAGGAGAGCCGGTTATTATGGCATTTTGTGTCAGTCACTTGTAGCATGGCATCTCATTGGCTATTACATGGTGTGTGGGTAGGCCGAACACCTCAACTAACATAGCGGCCCCGTTTTTTCATTACGGTGGACCTGCACTGATCGTTTGTCTCTCACTCCAGTTGCAGGTAATTTATTAATATTTTTTCAATATTTATCTGGTTTATTTATTGAAGTCCTGGAATAACATTCTTGAAACAAGGGCTCATTTTCAAAGGCTCCACATCATAGAATGAGGGAAACAAGCAACAATATACATGGTAGAATAGACAGGGTGAACAGGTACAGAATCCCAAATTGAAAATCAAAAAAGAAGATATAAAGTAAGTGCTACCATGCTGCAGGGGATACAAGGCTTCAGAATTACATGGTACAAGTTCCAGTTGGTTGCAAAAGATTATTTGAAATACCAGCATTTGAACATACAGAGAAGGAGCGATCAGAGAGATGACCTTATCAAGGGCTTCAGGAGGCAAGACCAAGAGTTGGCGAGTAGGTAATGTGTGGAAACCAGATGGAAGGTGAAAAAGTTAAGCAGCCTGAGTTAGGCTTTGTACTAGGGGGAGTTGAGTCCAAATACCCCCAACATAGGTACAGAGGTAAGGCGCGGAGACAGCAGGGTAGGAGACAGAAGTAGATTTGGAGGGGTTAACTGAGAGAAGGAACAGAGAATAAAAGGAGCAAATAGGGAAACAGATGCAGGGTGGGGGGAAGCCAGAGGGGAAGGGACGCACAAGGGAGGGGAGGGAGGTCAAGAGGGGATAAGGGGTGACAAAGAGGGGTAATAGTGATGAGTTGAGTCCTGCCTTTATGAGATAAAAAATCTATCTGGTTGATCTTGCTGTCTGTATGTTTCGGGCAAGGCTTTGGACTGCTGGGGAGACAGTGAATGTGATCGGGAATGTACCATGGCTGAGTACTCTTGTCATTGTTTTTGCGGTTCCACAGTGTAACTGTAACCACCGGGTCCCTGGGGTTACTAGAATCCTGTCAGTATTATTGTTAGGAAGGCAGAAGACAGCTGGTAGGAAGTTCATTAGGGGCTTCTTATTTAATGACGTCATTGTTTACTCAGCTAATCTGAGGGAGGAATGATTAGGTCATTTAGAACTATTGCAGCAGCATAAGCCACACTCTGTCAATAGCTGATCTGGGGAGTTTAGAATGCTCAGTCTTGAGTTGGAGTTCTCTGTAGAGAGTTGTGGAGTGAGAAGGTGAGAGTGGCAGAAGGACTGCCAGTGGGCTCTGGGAGAGGGCCCAGGATTTCTCAACCTAGAGTGGTGTCATTTCCAGCTTCCAGTTGAAGTGGTGGAGACAAGGCTAAAGCAGAATTTCCTGATTTCTACTCCCTGTGAAGTGGAAGGATCTGCTTGTTCTCTGTGGACTCAAGGGGCAATCCCCTGAATGTTCTGTGGTGTTTTCGGCTGCCTTGGATAGGACCTGAAATAGACTGTTTGGACTGGCTAGCCAGGAGAGTGTCTTTTCCTTTTTCTTTTTTCATTGTTCCATGCCCAGTGGACAGAACAACTCCTGCGAGTACTGTCTAGGAGACTAGGTCTCCACAAGTTCTTAGGGGATTGGATAGTCTGGGGTGCATGTGCCCATAGATAAGGCTGGATTGCACCTGTCAGTGACCCTAGTCTCACCAGTGTGAGTGAAGTAAACTTAAACTGTGTACCCCAGTAAGTGCAGTTTATTTTTTCTGGTCACTCCAGTTTGTGACAAGTAAAGTGTGGGAGCTCTAGCATTTCAGTGGGGAATGGGAGTTTCAATGGTGGAACCCTGAAGAATGGCAAAGACTGTCAGTTGGGGCCAAGGGTGGGAGGAATGCCATCTAAGCGCTTACAAGGCAGGGCTTCCTGGTTCATAAATGACACCGGTATGTTTACCTGAGCAAGGGCCAAGCTGCAGGTTAAGGTGTGTGGCTGAGTTTCACATAATTGCACCTATGTTCGATTAGAGTTCTGAGTGAGTGGCTTAAAATTTACTAAAAGACACTCATGGGAAGAGACATGTTGTGTGCGTGGCCTGGTGTCTACAAATGCACCTTTTGGGAATTTGGGAGGAGGATGTCTCTGTTGTTGTTCATGAACTGCACTGCATGCAAGGAGAGTTCTTGAATTTGTACCTGTCCAGCCTTGACTGACCCTTGGGGGTCCACTTCAGCTTTTACTTTCCATCTGTTGAATAAAGCCATACTGTACAATACCAGTCACTGTCATGGACATTCCATGTATTGCTTCTGATTGTGTGGATTTACTGGGACCCCCTCAGCAGGTTAGATCTAGCATATGCCTAGCTATCTCCACCCAGGACCTGGGTTGTGTTTCTTATACAAGCTCAAGTTGTTTTGTTTCTGTACCCCTACCCCTCTCTTCCTCTAGAAAATGAGCCAGGTATACATCCTAACGCCAAGGGTGGTGCCTTCCTGTTTGTAAAGTAAATTGGTATGCCAGTATGTGGGCACCAGTGTTTTCCAGATATTTAATGGGGTGTGTGCACACTAGTTAAAAGAGTGACCTGGGGGTTACATAACTAAAAAAAAAAAAAAAAAAAAGAACGTCTTTACTGAAGAGGGAGAGACAGAGAGAGTGTGTGTGTATGTCACTCTCTCTGACAGCAGGGCTTCACTAACTTTGGTATCACTCAAGCGTTGAAAGAAAAAAACTCCCTGCACCAGTAATTAAAAAAAAATAAAGACTATGCAACTGTGTTGTTATGGCTTTTTTTTTACACACGCTTTGTGTGTGATGACCTCATAAACCTCTTGAGCTTCGCTCTCGGGGTTTATGGATCATCACACATCTCAGGTGTGTAAGAAAGGCCACAACACACAGTTGCATAGCCATTATTTTCTGTGTATTTATTGTACCTTGTTAGACTGTGCTGCTCCCCCCACCTCCCTACCCTCAAATAAATAAGTAAATAAATAAATGAATAACTAAATATGCATTGTTTCTTTTTTCCTTTTTGTGCCTTTCCCAGTTACCAGTAGTTTACAAATAAATAACATGCCATGCTCAAAAGTATAGCTTTAAGAAAATGCATTAAAAGCCATGTAACACAAGGCTTTGCATTGTATGCTTATTTTTACTAAGAAAAAATGGGCTACACTAACCAGTGACTACTGTTAAGTGCAGTGTGCCTTCCATCTGACCCATTGGCACGCATCACACACTGATTTAAAACAGCCTCAGATGGTCCCTGATCCAAACTTTTGAGGGCACCAACAGCTCTGGAAGTGTAAATCCAACACTGCCTAATAGTGCCTGGCTCAACTGGGATGGTATATTGGAACATGCCATTAGTGCTCACTGTGTGCTTTCAGCATGTTCCTATACACCACTAGTTTGCTCTGGGCACCAGTTTGCACCTGGAGCAAACTTTTTGTGAGCACAAACAGGGATCTTTAAATATACCCCCCCACTCCCATTTGTTTTCTGTTGCAGTACTTATACAAAGCTTTTGGTGCAGGTGCTGAGCACAAGAAAACTGGAAGATTAGCAAATCTAGGCTAGTTGTATTGCTTTTCTTTTAGCTATTTGCAACTCATCCTAAAGGGCAGAAGGAAACATAAAGGATCAGGTTTGGTAGTAGGGACAGAAGCCCTGGATTTGCTCCCCTTCCTTTAACTGTATCAGTACAGTAGTGCCAATGTCAATATCATGCTTGTTGTTTAGGGTTCTCCAGTCTCCACTTGTTGCTTTGACAGAGGAAAGCAGTAGAAGATCTGTTGCAGCTGCAGTGGTATAGAAGGCCTGGATGTTAAGGCCCAACTTAGTTCTGTCTCTGGGCCTACCATAACAACCTAGTAATAGATTTAAGCAATACACCACGACAGGGTGTGGGTGATGCCAGGATTTACCTTTGCCTGGTGTGGTTCGGTCACAAGGCCACAGGCTGAGTTAGTAAACCATACCAGAAGTGGGTAAATCCTAGCATCACTTACACCCTGGAGTCTTGTGCTGTGATTATGCAATGGCCATCTTTTTTTGCTATAGGAAAAAAATATATAAATGTTTTTTGGGGCATTTGAATATATTTTCTGTGCTTTTGTTACTACGCCAGAAAACATAGTCCTGCATTGCTTGGACTGTTGCTATGGCTGCAGTGCTCTGCTCATGTATCCCAAGGCAGCAAATCTCACTCCTAAAGTGGTGTTTCTGACCACATGGTGAAGAGCTGTAGACAAGGATCAGCAGCAGCATTGAAGATAATGGAAAGTGGAGTGAGTGAAAGCGTGAGGAGCTGGCAGGTAGCGAAGTTGCAGAACGTAATGGGGAGGAGGCAGTGAGGCGGGTGTGGTTTTTTATTTGTTCCCTTGCCAACTGTCTTCAGCTTCTAAGCCAGGGGAAGAAAGTATGCTTGTTTCCTTTTAATTATGCTCTGCCTCGGTCCCTCAGAATACTTAAAGGAAGGCTGTCCTAAACTGTGGGGGCAATCACCAGGGCTGCAAAAACACCCGATTAAAACAACCAATATAGTTTAAAATGAATAGCGCTAACCTTTTATTAGTTATTTATTGTTGTACAGTTGCTCCTAGATGCACCATTTTGAAACTGCCGCCGCACCGGAAAACAGACTGTGACCCAGACATCCGGTCCTGTGCCGGAATCTCGTAAAATAATGACGAGGCACATTTACAGTGGATAAAAGAAACACTGTGCCATGTAGAGGTCTATGAACTGAACCTCTAGAAGTAATTCCCAGTTAAAACGGAGCAGTGTAAGGTATTAAAATTGTTCTTGAAGTTGGAGCTCCAAGCTCAGTCATGCGTAGAAACTAGCGCAATGCGACCGAACTTGGAGCACCAGGCGCCACTGGCGCATGACTGAGCTGAGCTCCAACTTTAAGAACAATTTTAACACTCACACCGCTCCGCTTCAACTGGGAATTACCTAGAGGTTCAGTTAATAGACCTCTACATGGCACAGTGTTTCTTTATCCACTGTAAATGTGCTCGCTATTTTATTTAGCATTCCGCACAGGACCGGATGTCTGGGTCATAGTCTGTTTTCAAAAGGGCGGAGTTTCAAATGGTGCATCCAGGAGCAACTGTACAACAATAAATAACTAATAAAAGGTTAGCGCTATTCATTTTAAACTATATTGGTTGTTTTAACCGGGCGTTTTTGCAGCCCTGGTGATTGCCCCCACAGTTTAGGACAGCCTTCCTTTAATAGGGTCAGAGGTGTGAGGGTGCAAAGCATCAACAGCCAAGGGATTAAATTGTGAACCATCCAGTGAGTGCCGTTCTTTGGCTGTCGTGGGAGCAGAGGGTGAAGTGAGCTTATTAATGCAGGGGACAAGGAGGTAGCTTTGTTTTGTTTTTTAAATAAAATTGAGCAGACACTTTTATTTTTGGCCGGAGGTAGCTTCAGGTAGGATTTTAATACTGTTAGGATGTCGAGGTTTGCGGTTAGTGTTGCGGGCCAATATGGCAGCCTATTCATTTGAATTTTGGGGATCGGAGCAATATGTGTAAAGGGGGGGGCTCACTGGCTGGCACTTCTTCCTGTGGGGTGATAGTAAGGTTTACACGTTGTAAATTGTGCCAGCCAGCCAATCACGAAACAGTATTTTTTTAAGCCATTGTATAATAATGAATAGCTCAGGACCAAAATCTTGTTTTATCTTTCTTTTCTTTTATTTTCAGTTTAAGGTCAGTAACATAATACTCAAATACAAGTAGTTTTTTCAACATTTTGTATACTGCAGTACTAACAGAAACCATTACTCATCATGAACTGTGAGTAATGGTATGCACACAAACCCTTGGTTTCTATGATGTCTCTCCCAGCCACATGCATGCACACACTAAAGCTGCAAATCTAGTACAAAACACTGTGGGTAGCTGTATGCAAATCCATGTGTAGTGCAGGATGTCAAGCCTTTATCAGAAAAAATGTTGAGAGAACAAATGTTTTCACATAAGCTTATATGATCTGCACACAAGTCGCCTATCACATTGTCCCCCAACTGGTATGCCATGGGTCCAATCAACAGCAGAAATTTGCAGCCCTAAACACAGTTGCTAATTGCTATTTAGGGGCACAAATTGGTCAGAGTGACCACTTTGCATCACTGTTCTAGTTTGTGCCCTGTGTGATATACTGTACACAATGGGGTCAAAAAGCTTTCCCTGCACTGCAGCCTTGAGCATTATAGCAGCACCTGGTATGGGGGGATGGTATGTAAATGATGCACTGTGCTCTACAGAGACATGCCCTGCCATGGTCATATCCATAAGAAACTGTTATAAACAGTTCTTCAGGGTGGTATAGGCATGCACCAGGGCCAGGAGGGGTCATCACTGGTTCATGATCTGCAAGGCACAATAGAGATACAGTAATTAATGTAATGAGGGTTATGAGAGTAATGGGATTATGGATGGGCGTGTCCATGACTAGCATAAAGTGTAGCCCCGCCCCCTCACACAGGAACGTTGTAGCCATAACCTTTACTATGTAGCTCTCCTGGGTCGTACTTGAAAATAGGCATTGTAATTGTCTTCACCTGGTCAATAAAAACTAACTAACTAAATAAATACAGCTGATTTGGTCAGAAAGAAAATTGAGAAGGTAGGAGGGATAGACAGACTGCTGTAACAGAAGGCTTAAAACCTATTTGACTGTGAATGAAATACTAATGAAGTACCGCATATAACCAAAAAAGACAAGGACAACCCCCTTGAGAATGTGAGTTATTTTTAAACCACAACACATTGGGCAAATGTGACCAGAAAAAAAAAATTTGAGCTGCAAACATTTTAGTGTCAGAGACCATCCTTCTTTCAAAAACCAGTGTGTTGCTTTTAAGGTGGTAACTCCTGGAGTAGATTATTTATTGCTTTTAAGCAGTTCTCTGTACCCCCTTTCCTTAGTATGCTGTGGATGGAGGTTGCAGTGGACACAAGGGGTAAATTAAACTTCATAGACTAGTTGTGGCACCACTGTACCACCATGGATGACTCGTTTGGGACCAGAAAATGCAAAGGACACACTGCTTACACATACTGTAGGCTTTAAGGTACAACATGAGTCAGTGGTGGGGGGAGGGGCAACTGAGGTGATAGCACCTGTCAGCAGGGAAGTGTAACTGATGCTTTGCCCCCATACTCAGACCTTCATGGGTGGCACACAGCAGCATATTTATGGGCAAAAAAAACATTTGTGCCACTAAAATCTGTTAGGCACATTTACATTGCATCTCAGCTAGTGGGGAAGGCTCCTCCTCACTTGACTAAGTCATAACTCTCTGTATAGCAGTTTTCAGGGATGGTGCAACAGGTTACCTCTTTGCACCCCAAAGTTGTACCAGCACTGGTTGTGACTATGTATTACACCCCTGACTCTACGCCTGTGAGAAAGTTTGTTCACGTACTCACTATATTGTCCGTCCAGCCTATAAATATGGTAAGGAGCTAAAATGGCCTGGGGCCTAGTGTGATAACAAAAAAATGTATTCTCTAAGCTCTCCAATGGCTGAAACAGAAACCTCAGCGATTGTTAAACCACACCTAACCGTCTGCATGCTAGTAGTATCTCTCTCTCATCATGGTCCCAGTTGTGCTGCCTCCTGTCCAGCTGATTAGTGCACTCGATCTGACTCTGCCTGCTTCAACAATATTGGTGGCAGGCACTTTTCTTACTCGATATGGTATTCAAACAGTCACTAACCCTAACAGGTATTTGTTTTCATTTTTCTTACTTTTTTATTCTTCTATTTTTTTTTGGGGGGGGGGGTGTTGGTAATAGTCTTTCCTGTCAAAACTAACATAGCAAAGTCACAGCCGAGTATGACTCAAGAGAGATCCTGTGAGACATCATAATCCCCACAACAACATCCTCCCTTCACCACCCACTCAGAGGGGACAAATGGAGCAAATGGAAAGTAAAGCACTTAAAAATGCTGGTTGTGTTTCACCATCCTTTTTAATATATCCAGATTTAAAGCACTTTAGTGGCAGTTTGCCAGTGTTTTCCCACAGCAAAAGCCTGCGTTTTTGGAAGCCAGAGACAACATCACAAAAGGCTTGCTGAACAAGTGGGAAATAAGGGAAGCATTTTCAGAACAGCAGTTACCAGTTTAGCCCTCACAAGGTGCTCCCTTGGGCACTGTGTGGTAAATGTGAAGCCAGTACTAACGTTATAATACTGTGGGTCATGTTTCTGCTGTCCTCCCTTTCAACAGAGAACCCTAAGAACTAACCTAAATTCAATCCCAACCAAATATTTTTCTTGTATTACAGAGATGTAAAATTCTTCACCATTACGAGAGCATATAAACATTCAGTTTTCAGAAATGTAAAGTATTTGGTTAGGAAACCAATTTAACATACAATGAACTCCAGTGCAAAATCACTGAATCAAGGGTTACCCTGGAAGGGCTTTGGAATTTAAATGAAGTTTCACAGAAATAAAAAGGTAGACATATCCTGGCACATATCCCACTAAGGCAAAGCATCATGGGAATTATACAGTATGCAAATCACATGCAGGAAGTGGCTGGCCCACTTTGGGCCTCTCATGCAATCTGTAAAGGCTGAGAACAACAAACACAGATGCATGTTTCATCCATTCTAGGACATCATAAGTGTGCCACAACTGTATCTCAGTCTTGGGTGGGGGGGTGCAGCAATAATTGATTTCACAGTTTTAGTTCTTTGTGAGCCCAAAACAAGATAGCAATTTACTGGACAAAGAAACGCACTGTAAAAGCACTGATACAAGGATTACCATGGAAGGGCATTGACAAATAAGCCAAGTTTTAAAGAAATATGAAAGTGACCATATCCCATTGAAACAGACCATCATGGTAATCATGTTCGGCCTGACCATTCACTGTCATATGTTATCTAGAAACACTAACTCTACTTGGGTGGGGGCATTTTATAGATACTGCATCATTTTGCAGTAGCACCAAACAGTACAACACAGGTGTGTGTACTAGAAATGTTTATTATCAATAAGCCAGGCTTCTGTCCAACCGTGGTGCTAAGCCCATAATGAAATTCATGAACTAGGTGGGACAACCCAGAAAGTTAACTGGACAAAAGGTATAACGTGACCACGTGTTACTTTCAGATAAACGCATGTCTGAGGTGTGGAACTTAATTTCACGGCCAAAATAAACTTTATAAGAAAAAGAAAATCAATACATCGTTTCAGATAGAAACATAGGCATTTTTCATTTTTATGTTTGCATTGCGCACATAAGCAGCGAATATTTTGTTTGCATAGTGGCTTTTGAGGGGTGTGAGACTGTCAGTCAAGTGCAAAGTGGTCAGCAAGGGGCTCATCAGTGTCACACCAAGCATCAGCCAGGCTGATCATGACACTGTTCTGGTTTGCTGGACAGAAACTTTGCTTAGTTCAAAGAAGAGAACCAACCCAATCATAGGTTAGCTCTTACTTTTGATCTACATACTGTACTAGACAGTCCCAAATCTGTGAATGACTTCATTCATATATAGAACTATCTGGTAATATGCCCTGCAAGCCCATTTGGTCTCCATGGGACCAATGGGCTTACAGCCCATACTGTACCTGTCATTTGGCGGGCGGCCAGGCAGTATACGGTCGGGATCCTGCTGCCTGCCAGTGCTGGGGGGCAGGGTGGACAAGGGGTTCTGTTTGAGTGGGAGGGGTGGGGGTTGCCACTGGATCACCAGGGCAGTTCATTATGATTGCAGCAGTGGGCAGGGGGGGTTCCACTAGACCACCAAGGATGGTCATAATGACATAGATCAGGGAATCGGGGATTCGGGTGGGAGGGGGGATCACTAGACCACCAGGGATGGTCATGTCTTTTATTTTTTGGGGACCCAGGGACTCGGGGGGGCCACTGGAGTACCAGGGATATATCTTTCAATGTATACCGTGCGATTGTGGCTATGGGGTGGGGATGCCCTGGGATCTCCACTGCCCACATCATGCTGTGCAGGGCACCAGGCACAAGTCACCGGGCTTCCCTGTGCAAGGCATGCAAATGGGGACATAATGACATGCTAATGGCCCCATTTGCACTTGCATATATTATGGCCTCATCTGCATGACCCCGGCTGAATATTGCCAGTGATGCACCTAGCGCAACTGCACTTGCTCTGGTTCATCCCCATGCTCCCTATCTGTGTCTTGCGATGGTGCAGTGCCACTGCACCATGCGCAGTATGTGCACTGACCTTGCCATATTCTACAGTGCTGTGCCTTGGCGCATCACCATTGAATATCACCTGGTCCTGGCCCCAGCACATCCCAGTTGCACTGCCCCCAGGATTGCACCCTTGCCTGGTGCAGTCTGAATATCTTGGCCTATAAGTACAATGAACTTACAGGGCAGGGATGAAGCAGCCAGGAGGCAGGCTTTGTCATGATTTAAAGAATAAGCAAATAAGAGAAGTAAGATCGGGGAGGAGAGAACCATGGGGGTTGGGCAGGAATGCAGAGAGGTAGCTGGCTCAGATTGGGCCTAGGGGGAACCACAGTAAGAAATAAGCACTTGGCATTGACGGAGAGAACCTGTTGGGAAATAAGTTCAAGGACTGGAAGACAGCGAGCAGGTGGAAAGGCGAGAGACCTATCCCAATCGACCACCATACAATAGCTCGGGGTGCCCGAGCAGGGTTGTCCAAGTGACCAACAAACACTGGAGATAAACAGTGGGGGTACAAGGGAGGGAAGGGGAGGGTGGTGTGATTGATAAAGAGGTTGAGGGAGGCAGGAAAAATAACAGGGCAGGAGAGGTAATGATTACCAGCAGGAGACAACCTCTGGTTTTAGGAATGAGAAGAACAGGGGGGGGGAACAGAGCTACTATAACTTAAATCAACAGTATCCACAAATTTGAGACCAGGAGAATAAGGGGGGGGGGGGTCAAGGGAAGAGGGGCTAAAGATTACATGCCGACCTACACACACACACACACACATACCCCTGTTAACAAAGTGTTGCTTCAATTCGGTTTTGAAGGAGGAGAGGCTCTCAAGGTTTAGTTTAGAAGCAGGGACCTCATTCAGCCAGAGTGGAGTTATGTATGTGAAGGACCTTTGGCCATGGTATGTCCACCTGAAAGGGATCATCAGGGAACCACAGTCTTTGCCCTTAGTCAAATAGCAGGATTGATTAAAGTGCAGTATGTCAAGGATACAGGAAGGAGTCTTTCCAAGAAGTTTGTTTTGTCCAGGAGACACGTTTGTAGCTTTTTCCTACAATCCAGGTTCAGCCAGTTAGTTAACTCATAAAGCGTGCAGGTGTGAGCAAGGGTGTCCACACCTAGAGTGAGTCTGCAGGCTCTGTTAAGGGCAGTTACAACTCACTTAACATAGAAACATAGAATTTGACGGCAGATAAGGACCGCTTGGCCCACCCAGTCTGCCCATTTCCGTGCCTACTGGATAAGCTGCAGATCCTTGTTAACAAGCAGCCTACTTCTTTCTACCCCCACCCCCTAGAATTGCCTTATGACTGTCCCATGCATGCTTGAATTCCACCACTGTTTTTGACTCCATGACCTCCTCCGGAAGGCCGTTCCATGCATCCACAACCCTCTCTATGAAAAAATACTTCCTTAAATTACCTCTGAGCCCGCCCACCTCTATCTTCAAATTGTGCCCCCTTGTTCTTGCACACCTCCTTTTTTGAAAGATGCTACCCTCTTGGACTTTGTTGATTCCCTTGAGGTACTTGAAAGTTTCTATCATGTCCCCCCTCTCCCTCCTTTCCTCAAGGCTATACATATTAAGCTCCTTAAGTCTCTCTTCATATGTCTTCTGGTGCAGACCCTGCACCATTTTAGTTGCCCTCCTCTGGACAGCTTCCATCCTGTCTATGTCTCTGTGAAGACTGGGTCTCCAGAACTGCACACAGTACTCCAGATGGGGTCTGACCAGCTGTCTGTACAGAGGGATAATAACTTCCTGTTTTCTACTGGTGATGCCTCTCCCTATGCATCCCAGTATACCCCAAGTCCTCCTTGCTGCCCTCTCACATTGCTTGTCCACCTTTAGGTCATCTGATATGACTACCCCCAGGTCCCTTTCCATTTTTGTTGTTGTTAGTATCTCACCCCCCATTGTGTACTCTTCCCCTGGGTTTTTGTTTCCCAGGTGCATTACCTTGCACTTCTTAGCATTGAATCTAAGCTGCCATACATTTGACCATTCCTCTAACCTTGCCAAGTCCCTTTTCATCCTTTCCACCCCACCTTGTGCATCAATTCTGTTGCAGATCTTTGTGTCATCTGCAAAGAGACATACTTTTCCTTCCAGTCCCTCTGCAATGTCGCTTATAAAGACATTGAAGAGGACCGGTCCCTAATACTGAACCCTGCGGTACCCCACTAGTAACCCCCCTTTCTTCAGAGTGGACTCCATTTACTATTACTCTCTGTGTCCTATTCTCCAGCCAATTTTTTACCCAGGCTGTCATCTTGGAACCCACTCCCAGGCTAGCTAACTTGTATATTAATCTTTTGTGTGGGACTGTGTCAAATGCCTTGCTAAAGTCTAGGTAGGCCATGTCCACAGCCCCTCCCTGATCTACTACTTTGGTCACCCAGTCAAAGAAATCTATCAGATTTGTCTGGCATGACCTTCCCCGCTGTGAATCCATGCTGCCTTGGGTCCTGTGCCCCTCTGGCCTCTAGATACTCGACAATTCTTTCCTTTAGAAGTGATTCCATCATTTTCCCTACCACTGAGGTTAAACTAACAGGTCTGTAGTTTCCTGCTTCTGCCTTGCTCCCACTTTTGTGAAGGGGAATCACATCTCCTCCAGTCCTCGGGTACCACCCCATCCTCCCATGATTTGTTAAACAGGGTAGTCAGTGGTGTCACTAATTCCACCCTTAGTTCTTTTAGAATTCTGGGATGAATCCCATCAGGTCCCATTGCTTTGTCCACCTTCAGTTTTAAGAGTTCTTTCAGAACCCTTTCTTCTGTAAATGGGCTGGTATCAACTTCTGTATCCAGAGTGTTTCTATTGTTTGTTTTAGGTACGCCCCTCTTCCTTTGTAAATACAGAGCAAAATATTTGTTTAGTATCTCTGCCTTTTCAGTCACCCTCTGCCCCCCTCCCCCTTTATTAAGCCTCACTATCCCTACCTTGGTCTTCCTTCACTCCCTGATGTACCTATAAAAGGTTTTATCCCCCTTCTTAACTGAGTTGGCTATCTTTTCCTCAGTTTGGGCCTTTGCTGTTCTGACTGCCTTCCCAGCTTCCTTTTGCTTTAACTCATACAGTTCTCTGTCCTGCACCTTCTGTGATTTCTTGTACTTCCTGAAAGCTTTCTTTTTCTCTTGAACCTTCACTGCCACTTCCTTTGAGAACCATAGTGGTTTCTTACATCATTTAGTTTTGTTTATTTGCTTCACACAAAGGCTAGTTATCTCTGTGATGGCAGTTTTTATGATTCCCCATTGTTCTTCCACCCCTCCTTCCTGCCCATTTGCTAGTGCATTCCTTAGGCACTCACCCATTTTGGCAAAGTCAGCCCTCCTAAAATCCAGTACCTTTGCCTTTGTATAAGCGACTCTATTGCTGTGTTTATTGTGAACCATACTGTTTGATGGTTGCTAGTTCCCAGATGGCTACCCACTTCTACATCTGTGATCCTCTCTTCATCTCCATTTGAGAGAACCAGGTCTAAGATTGCTCCCTCTCGAGTGGGCTCCAATACTAGGTGTCTAAGGCATGCCCCCTGTAGGGCATCTAGAATAACCCCACTCTTGGAAGTGGCTGCTGAAACTGCACTCCAGTTAACATCTGGCATATTCAGATTGCCTATCAGCAATATCTCCCCTTTTTCTGCCTTACTAAGTATACTTTCTATCATTTTCTTGTCCATTTCCTCCCCCTGAGAAGGGGGTCTGTATACAACCCCTGTGCGGATTGTGGTGCCATTGCTGGTCTCCAAATTTACCCACAGTGCTTCTTCTCCTCCCTGTTTTCCCTTTTGTTCTGCTGCTTTGATTCCTTCCCTTATGTAAAGAGCTACTCCTCCTCCTCCTCCTCTATTACCGTCTCTGTCCCTCCTGTAGATAGTGTATCCTGGTATGTTTACGTCCCAGTCATGGTTTTGTGTGAACCATGTTTCTGTGACTGCCACAATATCCAGATGTTCCTCCTCCAACAAGGCCACTAATTCAGGAAGCTTGTTACTCAGACTATGGGCATTGGTACTCATTGCTTTCCATTTTTTGATGGCTTTACCTTCAGTTGCAGCATCTCCCACTGACTTTTCTACCTTGGTCTTTTTCTCATTTAGTACCCTGTTTTGTAGGGAGGCTGGGATTTCCCTGCTGTTATCAGTGCCTCCCCTTGACTAGTTTAAAAAGCTTGCCAGTGAAGCATTTAAACTGATTGCTCAAAGACTTGTTCCCCTCCTGGACAGATGCAGACCATCCTGTCAGTATAGGCTGGTGTCCCTCCAGGTGGAACCCCAGTCACCAATGAAGCCAAACCCCTGTGTTCCACACCATTTTTTCAACCATTCATTAAACTGCATGGTGCAAAGTACCCTCACCTCACTCATGCCATTGACAGGCAGCACCTCTGAGAAGGATACTGTGTGTGCTACTTGTCTTAAGCCCCTCCCCAGTTCTACAAAGTCCTTCTGCACTGCTGTAATCTCATGTTGAGCTAAGTCATTTGTCCCTAGGTGGACAATGATGTCCAGCTCAGACTCCCGTGCAGCTGTTCTCATGATCCTGAGGATGCGCTTCCTGTCCCTCCAAGCCATGGCACCAGGCAGGCACCTTACTTCAGTTTTCCCTGCTCCCCCCAGTTCTATGCCCCTAATAATTGAGTTCCCCACCAGGAGCTGCTTCCTTTCCTTGTGGTGTCCTCTGCCTCCTTCCTGTGGGCCTCCCTTGTGACATGTGTCCTCAGCCTCCTTAATCTCCTCTGTGGGTGCATCCATGGGGGAGCTGTGCTCCCCCAGAATGGTGTATGGATTGTGGAGTGGAACAACTGACTGGGTGTGCCTCTGTTCCACCATCCTCACCCTCCCTGAGCCACTGTGGTCCAGCTGCTGTGCTTTCTTTGCAACCTCTGAGGCAGTGGTGGTGGCTCTGGTGCTCCCTGGATGGGGGAGGTTCCCTTCTTACCATCCAGTCTGGCCTGGGGGAAGGTTCCCTTACTGCTGTCCAGTGTGGCCTGAAGACGGGCAAATTCCTCCCTCAGGGCAGAGAGTTGTCTGCAAATAGGACAGCATCTCAGCCTCCAGAAAGTCTCCTGGAAGACTGCTGCCCCACAGCCATTACATTGCACCACTCCCCAAATGATTATGTACTTTTTTTTTGTTTGTGTGTGTGATTGGTTTGTTATATAGCAATATATATATTATACAATGTGTATGCTTATATTTTCAGTGCTGCGTGCTAAAGAGGATATGACATTGATATGCACCTTGCACTCTTGAGGAAATGATGTAAGAACCCCAGGTATAATGGAACTATTTCCAGGGGTGGGTGGGGTGAGGGGTGGGAAGGGTCGGGCCCAAACTGTGCCCTCACAAAACAATCAGCTAAGAGCTCTGACCCACCACTGCAATGAGTGCCTTCCTGTCAGCAAGATACCATACACAACAATTTGACAGAGCAAATCCCCTGCTAATCAAACAGAGAAAAATCCAGACATCCTAGTCAGACACAGGTAAACCTCCCCAGCCCCAAAACAGCTTGGTGGTTTGTGCTTCTGAAAGCAGTCAGCCCCAAAATAAGTCAGCTGTGCTTTAAACTCTTCCTGCACTGAAAATCTTAAGAATTGTGACAAGACTGTCTTTTCCTGATTAAGTTCCTTATTTCACCTTTCAGTTAGAAGTAGCCTCCACCTGTAGAATCTCTGCTACAAACCAAAGACAATTGCAAGGTTCACCTCCCTCTATTGTGAGCACAACTCGCTTTCTTGCAAATCCTATGTTCAGTAGTGTAGCTCCCAGCAAGAGGTAGCTTGCCTTAAAAATATTAGCTGTTCTGATGAGTTTGCTATAAAACAGTTGCTTATAATACTATTGTTCTCAGGTCTGTTACCAAAGCTATTGGCTGATTAAGTAGCTTATGGTATAATCACTTCCTGAGAAAGTCTGGAATTTCCTTTTAAGGCACACAAAAGATAAACCCAAAAAACAGTTTACTGTCTGGGTCAAATACACAACCTGTACCTGCACTTTTTTCAGGATTTGTGACAAATGTTTAGTCCAGGGTTTAAACTCTTCCTGCACTGAAAATCTTAAGAATTGTAACAAGACTGTTTTTTTCCTGATTATGTTCCTTATTTCACCTTTCAGTTAGAAGTAGCCTCCGCCTGTAGAATCTCTGCTACAAACCAAAGACAATTGCAAGGTTCACTTCCCTCTGTTGTGAGCACAACTCGCTTTCTTGCAAATCCTATGTTCAGTATTGTAGCTCCCAGCAAGAGGTAGCTTGCCTTAAAAAATATTAGCTGTTCAGTTTCAGTTGATGCTCCACAGACAACCAGTCCATAGTCAATGATAGACAGTATGGAGCTGGAAACTGCCAGCCTAAGGGCTGTGGTATTGTTTATGTCTATATAGGACATCAAGCTTGATGTTGACAGCTTTCACCACCTAGTAAATCAGCTGAATGAACAAGTGGCTAATCAGGCACCACGAACAGTCAATTCCACCTCACTCAGTCCCCACTCCAGTAAGACTCCAGTCAAAGAATCCAGAGAAAACAGGCAAGTAGTCTAACAGATCCTGGTGGAATTCTGTTACAATCAGCAGTCCCAATCTTCCTAAGAATAACCGATTGGGATGAAAAAACTGGGGGGGGGGATACAAATCCCTGTTTCTGAATAGGCGAGTGACACAGAGTTGATATTTAAAAAATTTTAAGAAAATTGCTAGTGATCCATGACACCGCCAGTACAAAGGTGTCCGGCGTTAACTAGCAAACTCCTCAACTAATACCGGAAAAAACGCTATGCCTCGCTTTTTTTTTTACTCACTGAAAGCCCTAATTAAATCTAACTATAAAACTAACTAAAGGACTGTCACAGGGTGCTCCTGTGAAGGGTTTAGAGTCCCGAGTTGTTATATATAGAAATAGGAGGGAACCTGCAAGCCATGTCTGAATTTTGTCTGAAGGTGCTGTCATGATGCCTATTTTTCCTCAGTTAGGCTGTTCAGTTTGAAGTCTGGCTGTTTCTAAACCCATTAAAGCAAAAGACAGCCGCTGCTTAGTGATATCGTTTGAAAAATGCAATGAATAAAATAAATAACAAATGAAAGGATAGTCGCTAGTTTAATGTTAAATATATTTCATGACACCTTTTTTTTGAGTGGAGAAACTGAAGTGGAGAACCTCTGTGGCAGTATGCCTAAATTCAGTCCCATGCCCGAAGTCAGTCATCATGCTGAGAGTATAGTGGACTATTATTATAGGGTTGTCATTAGTTTAGAGAGGAAGTAAATATAGCCTTCCGTTTTGAATGGCGTTTCATTTTGCTTAAAAAAATGCTTAGTTTTAGCCCTTTATGTCTATATTGTGCTTTCTAGGGCTTGGCTATGTTTTTAGGTTTAAAAATGGTATTGAGAACCATCTGGTTCTTCTCACTAGTCTCTGTTATGTTTTTTTTTCAAAATGTATCTGGAAATATGTTTTCCCGGTGTAAAATTGCTTTGGAGCTTCAAGCGCAACAGTAAATAGCGGCGGCTGTTCCTGCCGACTGTCGCATACCCGTGAAAGGCATTTAGCCTTCTAGTACTGTCTACATTTATAATCCCTCTGAAAATTAATAGTGTCAGCTCTGCATGCCCTCGGAGTTGAGGTTAGCTATTTCCGAGCTGTTTTGAGACTTCTCAGGAGAGAGATTTTTGGCGTTTACGGACATTTCGGAGCTCCTGGGTTCATTTACTTTGGCTGTGGCTCGCTCTTATGAGACAGTTGGCCACAATCTTCATTATTTTTGTACCGTTGCTGAAAGTGGCAGGAGTCTTTTGAGGGGGGGCTCCCTTATTTCTGTGTGCCCTTCTCTTATGCCGAATGGCTATTGGAGCCACTCTGTTCATTCGGGTGAGTGTCCCTTTTGTATTGAATTTATTTAGTAGCGTTTTTATTTTTAGTTTGGATAAAGTGGAAAAATCTAGTGGCTCTGTCTATAAGTAATATATTTTAGCTGTAGGCTATTACCAGATTGAATGCCCATAAATTAGTGTTATAATGGCTCTCTGTATAAATCGGCTTTTGTATAAATTGCTAGCTTCTTCTTGATAGTGCGATTTTTCGCACTATCGCAAAGATATTTACTTTTAAAACCTTCTCTGAAAAAGGATTATATTAGCAAAGTATGATTGTTTTGAATTTGACTAACCTTCTGGAGGTAGAGTGGGGAGATTTGGAGTTGATTCCGGAGTCTTTGTGGAACGAAGGTGTTTGCGGTGCTAGTGGGGTTCCAAGTTCGGGTTCTGGCAGCGTCTTTTTCTTCTAGGAGCCGGCCGGCCTCATTTCCTCTCCTTTTATCAGGTATAGGAAGGGGAGGTGCTTTAGTTGATAAAAATTAAGTCTAAAAAGGGTTTAAATTGTTTATAGAAGTGAAAATGTTTTCTTATGACCATTTAAAGGGGTAATGTGTTTATAAATAAAATAAATATTTGGTAAATAAAGATTTAAAGTATAAAACAAGATGCTGGGGTGGAGTTAAATGGTCACATGACCCTTTTTGGTATAAATTCAGATTCTTTGAGATGAAGAAAACAGATAGAGAGTGAGATCATTCTGCTTGCGGTGGGTCTGGAGGTATACTCTGGAAGCTGCTATTAAAGTGCTCTATGGAGTTATAATGAACTGTGCTATTAAAGTGCTCTATGGAGTTATAATGAACTGTGCTATTTACTGCTCCGAATGGAAGATTTATAAATGCCAGATGAATTTGTCTGCTGTGATATTTACTGCTCTGAGTTCCAGGGAGCTTTGGTAAAGTGCTCTAAGGAGTGAAGGTATTCAGTTTCTGTACTAAAACAGAGAACATGCTGTTGAACTGATGCACTATATGGAATTTGTCCTATTTTTTTGGAGACTTGAGAATAAAATTGGAACTTTGGAAAAAGTGCTACATGGGTCATGCTACCTGATTTGCCCACATATACTTGCGCCCTTTCACAAGGACTAAAAATGAAAACCAACAATGGAAAAAGCAAGCAGAAATGACTGTGAAAACTTTAACTTCTCTAAGCTCTCACAGACAACTCACATAGGCAGCTTCACCAAAAAAAGATAAGATGGCCCCAAAAGGGACTATATGTAAAAACGAAAACAAGGTGCTAGTCACCATGTGGTCTGAAAGCAAAACAAAATAGTAATACTAAATGCATACTGAAATAGAGTTAAAAATTGATATTTCGACCTTAGGTCTTCTTCAGGAAATATCTAAAAGAGATAAAGAACCTCTGTGCACAAACACTGAGGCAAGGGTTATCCCAAAGGGCATTTGGCTGGGAAGCCAAGTTTCAAGAAAATACAAAAATCACACATGCCCACACAATGCAAAGCATCATGGGCTGCATATGCAAATCACCACAGAATGTTATGCTGGTCCAACTTTAAACAGAATTGCATGGTGCTGAAAGGCCTCTCATACAGTTTGCAAAGGGTGCTAACAGATGGCATGGACACGTGTTTCATCCTACCCGGACTCATCAGTATGCCTCATCTGTTTGACACCCCAGTGGAATGGACCAGCTACCCTAAGACCCTAAAAGAGATGCCTAACTTTGCTTTTTCCTCTTTTAGATATTTCCTGATGAAGACCTAAGGTCGAAACGTCGATTTTTAACTCTATTTTCTATTTTCAGTGTGCAATTAATATTACCATTTTGTTTTGCCCAAAAGGACTATAGAAGCTTAGCAGCTGCAGTGGGAAGCCAGGTGCACTTGCATGTGGGAGGTGGGGATACTGTTCGGGGTAACATTGTTTGAGCCAGTTATTAATGCTGTTGTGCTGTTTCCCCCTTTTTCCCCTCCTCTTAATAAATCTTGTGATTTGTTCATGTTATATGCTGGTATTGCAAATTATTGCAAGGGGAAAGTGTTATTGTGTGGGGAAGTGTTGTGGGAGCAGCTACTGCATATTTCCTGAGGGGGGTGCTAACCTGCAATTTGTTCACAGGTACTCCCTGCCATTGCCCCAGGTGGAGGCACCATGCCATTTCTCCTCTCCTCTACTGAACCCAGGCCGGGCCCCTTGAGGTGGGTGCTGTGTGGACCCCATGGGCCCTGGTGCAGCCAAGGCAGTCAGAAGGCTGTGACATATGTATAAATTAAATGAAAAATGGTTCCTCTGCCCTTACTGTCTGATAGATGTGCCTCTTTAATTATGTGGAGTTGTTTAACTTGTTTTATAAAATGGCAAGAAAAAATCTAGAAATGTCATTGGCTAACAGGCATCACCTGACCATGCATTAAATCTCTATAAATGCAGTCAGGTGCTGAATCTCATTTGCCTCCCTCCAAAAAAACTACTTAGAGCCATTTTACAAGTGTAATAAGCCCTTCCAGGGTGTGCATAATAGTATTTTAAAGCACTTCCCAGGGGTGTAAGGACACTGGGCCTTTGGCCTCAAGTCTTAATACACCTATAATGCACACACTGTTGTGACTTATTACTTACTTAGGTAATTAGTATGGAGCAGCCCTAAAATCTAAGAAGTGAATTTTGGATAGTTGTGTAAGGCTGTTTTCTGTTACTGTCGGTAGAGGACCAGAGTTTGTAGAGCCATTGGCTTTTGCCCAGAGTTTTCAGGATGCTACACCACCTGCATGCTTCTAGCTGTGGTTTCCTGATTGGAGGAAATATTGATGTTCTACTGCGAGGATCAGGTGAGTATGCTGGCGAGTGAGGGCTGATGCTGGTGTTGACAGAGTTTTGTTTGGGAAGCAGGCAAGATGGAAAGGTGGGGAACCTGAAAGGCAAATCCATAGTGAGGTGACAAATAGTGTTGTGGTATAAAAATCGTTTAGCAGATGGTATGAAAAACAGATATGGAGGGCAAGGAGGCATGCAGCTGGGTGTGGGGGAATCAGGACATACGGCAAGAAAAGTGGTATCTGTTGGATTAAAATAAAGAAAATAAACTAGTAGAACAGAGATTCTGTATATTGCTGATGAATTATGGATGTGGGAGATGGTATAAAGGTTTGGAGAGAAATTAAATTTTCAGGCTACAGGGCAACAACATTGCAGCCACTTTTAATTTAAAATTCTAAACACGGCATGTGGATTTTATTGCTGTGCTTTGTTTTGATTTCCAGAACATTTTTCTTACCAGTTGGTTGGGCTGTCCCAATTCAATGTCTAAGAACAAGTTTTAGCCAATAGGAATGAAGTATTCTGAGTGCTCATGTTATAATTCAGCATAACACCATGCTCTGTCATAGGTTATTGCTTATGTAGTAAGTCTGTTGAGGTATACAATTTATTGTCGATGTTCCCATGACATGTGTGTGTGTGTTTGTCTGTGAGGGGCTGATCCTTTCATTGTTGTGCTTGCTAATGTGCACCCAATTAATTGTTTTATTAAGGTGGAAAAGACTGGCTGGCCTGCTGGTGCAAGCAGTAGCATTGCCACTTGTAGTAGTGATGACCTGGGGTTCGGAAATGAGCCTTAAGCATCAGAGGGTTGGCTGAGAGAAGGAGGACTGAGTATCCAGCTGGCAGCTCTCCTCCTCTGGGGCAGGTGGGTTGTGGCACTTAGCGATAGTCTGACCCCTAGCATTGGCTGGGGGTTGGTGATCTAAAGACTGCACAAGAAAGGGGATTGGAGGACATGACATTGTTATATGTCCACTTCTCTGGGGAGGAAATCAAGGTAGAAGATGGTCGTTGGATGGGAGGGTGATGTCATTCTTGCCCACCACGTCCTCCACCAGATCTAACTTGCTCAGTCCTGGCTGTCCCTTGTCTTTACTTCTGCAACTCCACCAAGGGAGGTGGGGGGTGGAAGTTGTGCAACCTGAGGGGTCCGGCCTCCAGGTGTGTAGCAGGTGGGCTGGGGAAGGGGTCCAGAACCACAAGCAGGAGGATCTTGTCTGGACAAGATAAGGGCTCTGGAAATGGTCAAAAGAGGTCTCATCAGATGATGTGAAGAAGGGAAAAAATTGTTGCAAAAAACAAGGTGGAAAGAGTATCACTGAATTGATATGTTACATAATAATAAATAAATATACTGTATAAATAAAGCTGAAAGATTATACTCTGGCAGATATATTGCTTACAAAATTCATTATTATGAACGTTCAGTCATGACTTGGATAACTCAGACAGTTGCTGCTTTATGAAACAGGCACTAGGCTTGCATGCAACCAGAATGTGGCCACTTTTCTCTGTGTCCTAAGGGTAGGTAAATGAAACGAGTAGCACCAAATGTTGCCCAATTTAAAGTACTGGTCCAACTTAGTTGAGCTCACTCTGTTTTAAGAAGAAAACACAAACTGTCCCTCTATGATGGAGTATTGGTGACGTGAGGAGCTATCACAAAGTGTGCACTGTTCCTTTAAGAGGTTCCTTCTTATCATTTGTAATAGAGTTGTTGTGTGCCATATGGCAGCTTGTCTCACCTCAGATGAGCCCCCCACTGAAGTGTGAAGTTATTGAAATTACCAGCATTGTTGGAAAACATTATGAGATTTGTGCCCTAGAGGATCGACATATTTTGCATCCACCTGTGTGAGAGCACTTCCAGCTGGTGGCTTTGTATCCCAGGGCAACTTCATTTGCCATGCTGGAGACAGTCAAGTGCTGGTCTCACCGGCGGCACTACAGTTGTTCTTCACCCTGGCTCATGAATTTACATCAGTGACCTTCATGCCTATAGAACGCTTCCTTCTTCCAGCGCTCTCTCCCTGCTCATTCAGACATCCTCAATTTTACACTCCTTGCATTTAATGGTATTTTTATAACAAGTTCTTTTACAGATTTTCTTTCCTTTATGATATAGCACTGAAAATCCATTTTGCTTAATCCATTTCTACGCACGGACCAGTGACTTTGGGTGGAGCATACCTACACTGGAGAGGCCTTATCTTTTTGAATTAAAAATTAAAGAATTGTCTTTTTTAAATGCTCTACTCTGTAATCTTTCTCGATAGTACATGAAAGTACAAGCAGATTATAACATTCTTGTGCACTGTTCTCAATAAAATAATTGGAGCAACATTTTCTGAAGTCTGAGGATGTATTATGTTAAAATTTCACAAAATGATTCTGTCTTTTCATGTGCTGAATTGGAACAATGAAAACATATCTTCCATTTAAATGGCATAAGAGAAAGACATGTTTATTAATCACATGTCTTCCATCATTTTTTTTAATGTATAATTGACACTGACTTCCGCAAGATGAAGTCATGCATGCTCCAATGAAAAAAATGGGTCAGTCTCTCCTTAAATGTCCTTTGTGTTTGGTTCACGCCGTTGTTCTAAGTGATGAAAGCTCTTTGTTTTCAAGTACTGAATGGGGGTATTTTATTTATCTAATTTTTTTTTACCAGGTAAATGGATTGGGACAAGTTCACTGTTAGCTCCAATACATAATAAAAAATACTGTAGGGGAGGTTTACAAGCATATTTCCATATACAGTTTTCTACTGCATAACTTTGGACATTAAGCAAAATTACCCCTACGTCCAGTTACCAAAGCTAGAACATAACTAAGTCCAGTTTTCAAAACTCTGACTTAATTATGTCCAGTTTATAAAATTCAGCTATAAATGTGCTGGGACACAATTTTCAGACCGAATGGAACCTGGCTATCATTTACATCTATATCTAGCACTTTTTTTATTCAAAACTGGATGTAACGTACCACAAAACAGCACAAAGTGCTGCAGATAAGTCAAACATTTGAAAATAAAGTCCTCCATGACAGAACGTAGTCTAGACATATTAGGGAGGATTCTGACATTAATGTGACTAAGAGTTGTTTCCATTTATGGCTTTTGAAACTCCCACTATAAGAATGTCATTTTTATTACTTTTGAAAATACCACCCAATATCCATAGGATATGGACCCGTTTCATTACTTTTGAAAATACTACCTAAAATAACTAGGAATTTTGCCCATTTTATAACTTTTAGAAATACGACCCCCAAAAAATAAAAAGTTAATCAATAAGAATACAGTCTTATACTTGCTGCACAAATAGCATTTAGATTCAGATGAACTTTCCAGATTTTCATGTACTTCTGATTTAAAAAAGTTTCCTGTCAGACAGACTGCATTCAAACCAAAGGGTTAACTTAGGGCCAAGCCACCCCCAACAAATGTGGGCCTCTGTAGAGGCAGAGGGGCTTGTGCTGACTCAGAGTACCCCTCCACATATTTCATTTTTATTATTTTACCGGAAAAGCTCAATTGTGCAAAGCTTATTTGCAAGGAGGTCCTGGTTAGGACAGGACAGTACAGTATAGTACAGAAGAAAAAAGCAATGGTGGCAAGCATGAAGAGTGAGGAATAGTATAAATTACAATAGTGTATAGTCTGCTAGGTCTTAATAAAATGATATAGAATAGAAAAAAAAATATATAATACAAGGCATAAACTAACAAAAGCACAGAGCTGATTATAGTTGGAACAACATAAAAACATATGTCGAGTGCTCATTGAACACTTTAACTGGTTTGTGCACCGCCTCTGCACCCAGTCCAGCTTTGCCCACACTGCTAAACTGGTGACCAGCACCAGGTCAAGGTGGGTATGAAGGTGGTGATGGGATCCTAGTGTTACGTCTGCACTGCAGAGGGTCCATGGAAAGGGAGCATGATATATGATGGGAGAACATGAGTAGCCCTTATGCCACCTCCATCTGGCCACCAGAAGGCCTGATTACCCCCACCCATCCACCTTGTTCTAGTGCATCAACCTGTCATGAAGGACTGGGGAAAATGCCCTGCAATTTCTTTATATTTGTGCATACTTTCTGTTTAGTGTAAGGCATATAACAGTTTCTGGAGGACTGCGGTCTCCCTCAATCCCCATGTTCCATGCTGCTCCATGCAGAGCAGGGGATCCATTCTGGCACCAGCATTGGCATCTGATTGGATACCCAGTGCCAAGTCTTGCTCTGCTTCTTGACATGCCCCTACCACCTCCAAGTTCATCTCTGTTTAAAGATCAGGGAGGTCGGGGGTCATTGATGCTTATACTGTACATATGGCTACAGGCCTCTGGTGTGTATCCTGGCCACTGCTGTGGATTGGGCCCAAAGTTAGCAGCTGCACTGGGTTCACTTTTTATAATATGATTGTTTATAACTTACTTACTTCTCTCCTCTCCTCTCCTCTCCTCTCCTCTCTCTCCTCTCTCCTCCTCTCCTCTCTCCTCCTTCCTTCCTTCCTATGTCTCTATTCATAGACACATCAAAGATACTTTAGAATTCAGTATGATTGCTATGGAGGCAAAGCAGATATGCTGGAAGTGGGGTCAGAACAGGGTATAAAAACATACTGTTTTGTTTGGTGACTGAATAGCTATGCACTCAGGCTTTCATTTTTGGTGGTCAGTTATTCAGTGGTGGTAGTGGTGACCATTTCATGCAAATGTGCAGATTGAGAACCAAACTAAAATGTGTTTGTCATATGGCCAGCTAAACAGACTTTTTCTTTCTGTCAATGGGTGATTTGTATGTGAGTATTGGCCATATGTCCAATGCAGTTTTATTTTACCCTAGGTTACAACGTTGGCAACCAAACTAAAATGTGTTGGCCATATGGCCACATAACATACTTTTTTTCTGTCAATGGGTGATTTCTGTGTGGGTGTTGGCCATCTGTCCAATGAAGATTTTTTTTCTTTTTCACCCTAGGTTACATTATTGGTGCCTATGGCCTGAAGCATTATGAAAAGGCTGACAGGCACATACGGCATACTGTACTGATCACATTTCCAAAGATGTATCACATGTTTTACTTATGCTTGGGAAAGCCAGTTTCTTTATTCTCCTTGACAAATAAAATAGGAGGCAGTATGGTCTAGTGGTTAGAGCACTGGCTTGGGACCCAGAAGATCACAGGTGCAAACCCCACCAAAGCCAAAATACTCCGTGTGTAACATTGAGCAAGTCACTTCACCTTTCAGTGCTCCAGTCTAACCAGCTGCTGAAATGGGTCAAAGCAGGACCCCAACCAAAAACATGATGTTGCATCTCAGCTGGGCTAATTGAGATATATAATTGTACAACAAAATGTTTGCTGAAAGCAGAAGAATCTTCAAATGTGTATTTAGTGCAATCTACACATACAGTACTACATCAATCTGTGATACTAATAACAATCCATTAAAGGTTCCTACTACATGGAGATGTCTGTGCTTTGCTAACAGAATGAAAGTGGAGAGGCTTTTCTTTTAGTCCATCCATTGCAACAGAAATGTGATCAGTGTTATCATCTGTAAAATAACATAGGTTTATTAACAGGCTTAACCGTTACACAGAGCTTTCTCCTAACCATAGCTATCCCCGTCCTTTGAAAGAGCCCTCTAGCAGGACCATGTTGCAGAAAGGGGAGGGCAAGACATTACACACATGCTTAAGGTAAGTTGAAGCTGATCTAATCCTATTACTGTATCTGACTCTGTTTTCAATGAGATCTGACAGTAACTAGACTGAACATCAGAGAACTTTAGTACCTCCACATGGAAGAGTAAAAGCAAAATGTCAGTCAGCCTTGTACTTACTTGTTTCATGCCAAAAGCCATATTCTACATTTAGCATTGAAGAACTTGTGAAACAGTGGATTCAGTGTTTTTTGGCTTGAAACAGAGGAGCTGAAGAAGCCTGACAATGTAATGATAAGCATCTGTGCAGCTTCTGCTGCTGTGCCCTGACAAAGAATATAACCAGAGCCCATGGAAGCCAAGGAGAAAATGAGGTACTGGGACCTGGCTGGGAATAAAGGCAGGTTAATACAGAGGATATCTAAAGGCAACCCATTTTTTCACAACTTGATGCAATGTTTCACTTATCACTGTTGAGAATTAATCTGTTCATAAACAATGACGGAAAGTGATAGGGACGTCACATAAAGGTTAGTTTATTGTGCTATTAAAAAGGTGTTGTTGCATTCCATCTAAAAGTTTCAACTTTAAGGACTGTTTGATACCCCAATATTTCACAAGCACAGTCTTGATTTATGATCAGGACACCATGGCTCACACTGGGGATGTTCTTTGCCCTTAGCAATGATTAAGGGCCTGGTGCACAGCAGGGCCTTCATATGAATAATTGGTACATAGCGGGCTGGCACAGCTCTGCACTCTAATGCTGCTCAGTGAGCCCTACTCACCTTGGCATCCCCAATCCCAAGCTGCCCCATCTCCAGGCATGGAACTCTGCATGAATACAGGTGGCAGTCAGGGGGAGGAGATGGGCTGGGCACTAGTCTTCCAATCACAAGATCAATGTGCTTGTGGCATATGACTATTGCCTGGACTGCTGTATCCCCATTTTAGCAAATATGTGTTGTAAAATGAAAAAATACAATCCCAATTACCCCCAGCCTTGTTGATCCAGAAGGCTGTGAGTAGTGTCTTGGCAGGCCATATGAGGCCCTGATTCGAAAAAACTGGCAGGATGTCCTGCACAAATGAGAGTGCTATAGATCCCAAATAAAGTAAACATGCAGTTCGTGGTGAAGAAAATAGCTTTATTGCTGCATTAACTTACAGATACAGGTACTGGGAAGAACCCAACAGCCTTGGCGCTTCACTCCAATGAGCTTCATCATGAGGCCCTGTCATGTCAGCAGCATCCACCCTAAAGGGCACAGGAATGCTATTACAGGGGTTCCTCTGGTACAGCATCTAAGCACTTCCCCAGCCCTATACAGTGTGCCTCTCACAGTGACAATCATGAAGTTCATGACCCTGACCATGTCTGCCTCCCTACTTGACCACTTATGTAGCTCCATGGGGTGGGGGTATGGGATTTGGTCATGGGGACACTTGTGTGATGTGCATATTCATCTGTGGTTGCCATGAAGGGTTCCATATGTGCAGAAGAGGTACTCTGTGGCTGCCAGGGCCTTTTGCAGCTGCATGGAAGGGAAGAAGGAGGTAGGGTGGAGGGAGGAGGGAGGGAGGAAGGAAGAAGGTTGTTAATTGGGCCCTACGAAGAAACCTCCTTCTAGGAAATTTGGGGAGAAACTTGAGCTTTGCACCTGCTTGTTGTAATGGCTAATTTTGTAACTGTCTGTTTATTGAAAGGTTAATTAAATGTATCAATAACGGGAAACTATTAACCCTCATCTAGAAGATGAACAGAAACTAGATAAATTGAAATTATCTAGGTAGAGGGAGCTCTGCTAGTGTCCTGAAAGCAGCCTATTATTCTTCTTTTATTGTATCACTTGAAATTGACAATGAGAAGCCTAGTTTGAATTACAGCCGGTTTGACGCTGAGTCAAAAAAAGTTTTGAAGAAAGTTATTTTTTTATTTATTATAGGTCGAGGAAGAGCTCCCAACCAATCAGAGCACACCATTCCTTTCACATGAGACATTCTTGTTCTGGAAGAATGTCTCACATGCAGATACCCTGAAAATGAGAATGTTTATTTATTTTATTTAAAAATTGGTAACTGGGAAAGGCACACTGAGCCGATGCTCAGTTCCAGGTGTGACCAAGGGGAGAGGGAAGAGGGATTTACAATGGTACAGCAGTAAACACTCATGGGTACAGCAGAACAATATGCAATACTGGCACATATACAATTAAGTTACATTGGTGAGGCAGCATTTTCAAAGTGCAATAATGCATGAGAACGTTTGTAAAACAGTTCTTCCATTTACAAATTTTGAGAAGGAGACAATTTGTTACATCCGTATTGTAAGTTTGAGACAGACCTGCCAATTAAAAGTTGCAAAGAGACAGAGAAATTGGGCATGAGCAGGATAGCTGAGAAAAATAGGGAAAAAAAGGAAAAAGTACGAGAGAAGTAGGGGGCCTACAGGGATGATGCAGTGAAAAAGAAAGGCAGAGGAGCACAGAGTGACAGGGTGGGGAGGGAAGAGTAGAGTGAATGGAACAGAGAGGCAGAAGGATACAGAGTGCCAGGAGGGAGAGAAAGGGAGAGATGGGGGGGGGAAGACAGTTGGGAAAATCGGGGGGGGCAGATGGGGAGCAGTTGCAGAAATCAGGAAGGAGAAGCTTTAGTCATTGTTTTAGCATGATGAGAGTGGGTGCAAGGTGAATAGAGTGAGGGAGACAATTTCAGAGATCAGGAAGTCTAAAGGAGAAAGTGGCCTTGCCTACTTGCAAGAGTGGGTGTCGAAGGTTGAAAGTGCAGGAATCACGGGTTCTGAAAGGGTATCCTGATGTACGTAAGGGGGCTAGGTGGTAAGTGAGATGGGGGAAGGGCTGAGAACCAATACTTGCCAATGATGGTGGCACAGTGTGCGAGGTGACGGTTAGCAAAGGAGGGGGGGCAAGGGCAGAGTATAGGGAGCAATGATGAGTTCTGTAAGAGAGGTTTGAAGCAAACTGACTGAAAGCATTGAACAGGGGGATCTAATTTAGCAAGGGATGATTGGGGGAATGAGCTGTAGACAACATTGGCATAGTCTATCGCAGGGAGGATAAGTTTGGATATGAGCTCTTTACTAATTGGGAGGGAGAGACAGTCCCTGATCGGATACAAGGTTCCCAGCTTGGGCCAAAGTTTAGAGTGGATGTAGTTGAAGTGCTGGAAGAAATCCAGCCTTGGGTCCAGCCAAACCCCTAGGTATTTAAAAGACTGTACAGTTTCAATCTTTGCACCATCCTGGGAGAAGAAAGATGGTGACAATGAGATCTTGGCCAACATTGGGGCAGAACTGAAAACCATGGCAACTGTCATTTTGGTGTTACATTTGAGGAGGTTAGCCTCAAACCAGTAGAGGGCACTTGAAAAGGCAACTTGCAGGAATGATTGGACTGTGGTGAGGGAGGGGCCTAAGGGAAATATGACAGTGTCATCAGTGTACATATGTACTTGTGCCTGAAAGTATGAGCATGAGCATGAAGAGGGGAGATTATTTACAAAAACAGAGAAAAGAGTGGGGCCCAGAATAGAACCCTGGGGGACTCCTGTAAGAATATGGAGGGAGAGGGATTTGGGTTGACCTAACTGCATATACTGGTGCCTGTCAAAGAAATAAGATCTAAACCAGTCAATGGAGGATGGGGAGAGACCTATAGCTGTACATTTGTTCAGAAGAAGACTGTGTGAGAACGAGTCAAATGCTTTGGCGAGGTCAACGAAAATAGCCAAGGTGAGGTGACCCTTGTCCATAGCAGTATGGATGTGGTTCATGACACGGAGTAGGGAGGATGAGGTGGAGTGGATGCATCTGAAACTGGATTGGAAAGGGCTTAGGGTATTGTAGGTGTCCAAGAAGGAGTTTAGCCTACTAGAGATAAGCGACTCCTTAATTTTTGAAAGCACAGGGAGGAGTGACATGGGTCTGTAGTTACCCGTCATAGTGGAATCTCCTCCTCTGTGTAGAGGAATAACCTTGGCCAGTTTCCAAACCCTGGGGACTGTGCATTGTGCAACATATAAGTTGAGGAGATGGATGATGGTGGGGGCAATTGCTGGGGCAGAGATCTTGAGTAATTAAGATCAAGGCCATTTGGGGCTCTGTTTGTATGGGGTTAGAGATTTTAGGGCTCAGAGAGTTTCAGTAATTGTGATGGGGTGAAAGAAGAAACCATCTGCAGAGTTGAAGGTAGAGGAGTGGGGGGGGTAGGTGACGAGGACAGCGAGGGGTCCAGGGGGAAGAACACAGGTGGCAAAAAAGTGGTTGATAGAGGTGGCGCAGAGGTAGGGTCAGAGCTATCTGCATTAGGGAAAGTTGGAGCAGGAGTGGAAGAGGGACCAGGAAAGGGGTGAAGAGTTTTCCAGAATTCTGCTGGAGAGGTTCTGGAGTCATTTAGTTTATTTATAAAAAATAGGGCATTAGAGGTGCGCACTGCCTTCGTGCAGGAGTTACATATTGTCTTGTATATTTTCAGGTCAGCTTGGCTAGAGGTGGATTTAAAGGTACGCCAAGCCTGGTCCCTGAATTTGAATAGGGAAATTAGTTTCTGGGTTACCCATGGGAGGTGTTTCTGGCATAACCGTAGCCTTTTGAGAGGGGCTTACAGATCCCAGATTCTAAGAATGGTGGTGATGAAAGATGCAAGATGTTTGAGTAATGTATCTAAATATTTAATACATTACTGATCAAACTAGATCAATAATATATTAATACAGCTGACAAAACTACTCTTATGACTGTAAGAGTAGTTTCACATTCTTAGGGCGTCAGAACTGCTCGCCTTTGGTTCACAGCTCTCATACCCTAAGAATATACATGAAACCTTGTCGACCATATTAACATACAGTATCACTTTAAATTAACTGGCCTAAATAGTAGTTAATAAATATATAGTGCACAAGCTATTGTCAAGTAGTTAATAAATACTGTATATAATAATCAAGTTATTGACACTTAATAAGGTATAAAAAAAAAATTACTGCACTGTTACTCCGTGCTAACCTTTCCCCCCGGACACATTTGGAAATGAGTTGTTACCAGCTATGTATGTCTCTTCTAGTAAAACTTGTTAAATGAATAAAATTAGCAGTAATAAACTTTTAAAATGTGCATAACTGATATTTTATTAAGCAACAAGGCACAACTGGGCATAAGTTATGCTGGGATACCATCATATCAGGGATATATTGTGAGGCGTGAGGCACATCCGAGTGCCTTCAAATGCCCAAGAAGTGATGTTAGCCAGCATAACACATGCCCTGTTGTGTTGTATTGCAACTACAAAATGGATCCTGCAGAATTAAAAAGAGTATTTTATGTAGTTTATTCTTCTAGATTAGCTTCAGACTTCTAAGCTCAAATTATACTTATATAAACTCAGAACATTTAATCTTCCATATCTTGTGTAGCAACTGAGATTTCTGTGTCTGAGATTGTAGGTGACTCCCATTCTGTAGAAGAGCCTGACTCATATTGTGCCCACAGGAACAGGACCAACTGATCAGTTGCAAAGAATATATAAAAGATACTCGCACCTTTGTACAGTTTTTTTTTATTTATTTATTTGTTCTAGGATTAGAAATTACCTTTGAGCCCAGGGCTGTTTTACAAAGGTTCCGTGTCATAACAATGGTTCAACATCATAGGTTACAAGGTTTACACATGTTTCAAAAAGTAGTTGCCAAGAGTTGAAATGACCCTCCAAATTCACATACTTCTTGATGGTATACAATAAATGTTCTTCTCCATTGTTGGGTTTGATCCTGGGGATAGCAATTAAATCTAAATAAACTGTGTGTGTACCTGGATATTGATTATATTTATTTATTTATGACTTTGTTAACTGGGTAGGTGCACTGATCCCAGGGACCGTTTTCAGGCATGCCCGGGCCACATACAGTGGCACAGGAGTAGGCGCAGGCAAGGTTACATAGCACAGTACAGTAATTAACAACGATGTCAAAGGGAAAATACATCAGCAACAAACTGCAAGGTAGTAAGAAGAAGAAGAAGAATCAGCATTTATATAGCTCTTTTCATACACAGTGTATCCCAAAGTGCTTTACAAGCAATGCTAGACTGGCAGTGAAGTGACTGAATGTGTAGTGGAGGCCATATCGCACATCATCACCCACACACAGCCTGGATAATTGCATGAACCAGTTTATGGGAAGGAGAATGTTGGCCAGGACAGCGGGAATGTCCCCATCTCTTTGCAAAGAATGCCCTGGGTTCTTTTACTTCCACCTGGACACCCACCAGGACAACACCAGGATGGGTAGAAGGGACCTCGGTTTAACGTCTCATCCGAAGAACGGCACACCTCATCAGTACAGCATCCCCCAATACTGCACTCAGATGCCAGCAATTTTTAGGTGCAAGTCCAATCCCGGTGTGGAACGAGAACCCACGACCTTCTGGTCCAGAGGCAGATGTGCTACCAACTGAGCCACGTTGACACCTAGTAAAGTTTGTTAATGTAGAATGAACAGCAGGACATGGTGTCTATAACCAAAATAGAACAAGCAATTTTCAATAACAGTAATTGAAACAAAACAAGATAAGTGCAGGCAGGGTAATCTGATAGATGGGGGGTACCCATAAGTGCATAGGAGTCAAGGGAAGGGAAAATGGCATAGTAGAGGTGGGGAGGGATTTAAACACAAGGGAAGGATAACACTAGGATAGACTTAAGGAGGTTAGAGAGGTAGGGGAAGGGGGTGCTACCCAGCAGAGCAACTGCAGTGGGATTCAGCCAGGAGCCAATCTTTGAGGTGGGTTTTGAAAAGGCGCTGAGTGTCCATGGAGTGGAGCTCAGTGAGTAGTCTATTCCACAATGAGGAGGCAGCTCCCGACAGGGCTCTACTGCCCATATTGGTTGATACCCTTAGAACTTGTAGGGGGGATGTTATTGGAGCAGAGAGGGTGTTGTAGTGTTCGGATTTTAAGGAGGGCAGCAAGGAGAGATTCCTGGCCATTTCGGATGGCATTATCAACCATACAGCAAAAGGTGAGATCAAAGTGGCCTTGTAGTGGGAGCCAACCGAGTGACTGGTAGAGGACACAGTGGTGGGTAGAAAAAGGGGCCAGCAAGGCAACGTGACAGGCACTATTATAGGCAGTACAGTTTGGCAAAGAGGGTTGCAGACAACCTAGCATAGATGGTAGAGCAATAGTTCAGTATTGGGAGTAGGTTCCCCTGGACAGTGGCAAGATGGGCCTCAGAGGTAAGATAGTGCCTAAATCTGTGGGCAGCACCAAGCTTTTGGTGTATCCTGCAAACCACTGTGTTGATGTGCTCAAAGAAGGAGAGGGAGGGATTGAGCAGGATGCCTAGGTATTTGAATGTATCAACATTTTCGAGGACTTGGCCATCTAGGGAGACAATAGTAAACGCAGAGTGGGGTTTGGACTTCACTAGGAAGGGCTTAGGACCGAACAGAATGGATTTGGTTTTCTTGGCATTAACCAGGAAGAGGTTGTCCACAAACCAGTTGTGGGCATCTGCATAGTTTATGGTGAGAAGAGAAGAAATATAGGTGAGGGATTTGTCACTGAAGAAAAGTACAAGGTCATCAGCATAGAGGAGTGAGTTACAGCTGAGACTATCTGAGGGAATGGAGTTAATGAATAAGAAGAATAGAAGGGGGCCCAGAGTGGAGCTCTGGGGGACACCAGTTGAGACAGGCAGGGTAGGGGAGCAAGCAGGGCCTACACACATGTATTGGGAGCGATCGATGAGGTAGCTCCTGAACCAGTTGGATACCTCCTGTGAACAGCTAAGGAGATGTAGCTTAGAGAGGAGGAGGGCATGGTTGACCATGTCAAAGACCTTGGAGAGGTCAACAAAAATGGTACCAGTGGCATTTCCATATGCTGATTGTTTCCTAATTTCTGATTTGCGTTTAGGTTCTAGTGACTTTATTTTTTCTTGTATAAAATAGATTCTGCCATGGCCCATCAATGCAGTTGCAGGGTAGCTGCTCCCATAGGTCAATGACCAAGGATCAGGAACAAGCACAGGTTGCTAGAGGTCTGGTAAGGGATGATGGTTTAAGCTACTCATAAGATAATTACCTCTCCAGAGAAGGAGTTTGTCTGCACTTCACTGTGTTGACATCACCTGGAGGCCCAAAGGTGGCTTCTGCAACATGAAGGCAGCAGAAGGGAAGGAAGACACATTGTGTTTGGTTACGTGCACACCAATGGTATGCTTGCATCACTAGTTAATCCCCCCACTCTTTGCAGGCAGCATGCCATCAAACAAGCACCAGTGACTTCCATGTTATATTAGATCATTGCTAAGAGTACACTTTCTACTCACACCAGCCCTGCTATGAAGGGCAAGCCAGAGGGGCACATGGAGGTCTAATGTAAGCCCTGGAAAAGACTGCTGATAAGACTAGTGGAGTGAACAGGGCTGAAATGTGCTCTTAGCCAAGACAGCATCAACATTAATCAAGAAGAAAAAAACTATCTCTAATTGGAACGGTGTATTCATACCAACATTTAACACATAATTTAATTCTTATTTAAAATGTCTATTCCTGTTAATATTTTTTTTTTATAAAACAGGAGTAATTATTGCTCACATGCAAACAACACGGTTGTGCTTTGCACAATTGATTGTATGCTGCTAGGATCCATAGAAATTAATGAACTTAGCAGAAGCTAAAAGGCATCTATTGGAAGTCAGCCTAGGATACATTGATCCATAATTTAATGGATGCAGTACTGGTGTGTGCATGGCTGTACTGTCTTTAAGGGGAAGGGAGCCTGGCATGGTGGTGCTGGCTAGTGGAGCACTACACCATCACATCAGAGACTCGGGTTTGAAAACTGAACCTGACGCCCCCACCCTGAACTAGTGGGGTCTGGGACATGATACAGAGCATACCAACTCTGGATGCAGGCAGATAAGCATCCTGCTATATCAGTATCAATACCAATGCCATTGCATCCTCTGGTAGGAAGCAGTGTCTGCATTGACATGCCAGGTGACCACACTATGTCAACCATCAATCACCAGCAGGATGGCATGGCACAGTACAATTGGGAGTTGCCAAGGGAGATGGGCGGAGTGAATAAGCAGGGAAAATTACCATCAGGACCACAGGCAGAAGATGCATTTATTTTATCAAAAATGTTATATAAGAGATATACTTTTTTATTTACAGTTTCATGGGATACATGTATGGGGAGGTGTCAGGACTTCCAAATTCTCTGCCCCCCCCCCCATGGCCCCTAGTGGGTATGTTACATAAAATAAGAAAAGAGCAGCTGTTACATTCAAGAATAAAAGCGACCAACCACATGATCATCCCTGTTACTAATTTGGGGGATGTAGTGTACAGTGGAGCACTGGGGATGGACCTTGCAAGGATAGACGTATTACATAATTGCCTTGCTAGGTTTGCCCTCAGTGCTCCTTGGCACATGCATCATTGTAATTTATACAAGGAATTGAACTGGTTACGTCTAGGCCAGAGAAGATGATTACACACAGTAAGTCTGATATTTAAATGTTATAAATATCCCAGACTACACCTGTGAAAATGTGAAACTGAAAGTCTCCAAACCTCCCAGACTAGTTTAGATTTAAGCATAATAAGGCACCTTCTATGTGTACTTTAAAAAGATATCTTCTCTCCCTTCCCAGGTTCTGTAATTGTTTTTAAAAGCATTTATTTTGTATTATGTCTGTGTTCAAAGTTTTTACAAGTTTTTACATTATTGTATGTTTGTATTGATTGTAATATTTGTATGTATATGTATGTTCTTTGTGATGCTAAGGTTGCCATTGTTAATAAGCTTCGCTCTATGGCTTAACCTTCATAATAAACAAACAAAAAGCAAAAAGTTGGGTTAAGGAAAGGGGAAATTGTTAAACTAGTAAAGGCAAACTAAGCCAAAGCTTGTTTCCAGGTGTGGTCTGGGAGCACAAGGAAGTTAAGTGACTTGCTTAGGGTCACACAGTATGCAAGTGGGGGCTGTGGGATTCAAACCCAGGTCTCCAGGTTTGCAGCTCAGTGCCCTAAACCACAGCACTATACTGCCTTCTGTTGACTTAAGGTAAGGATCCAGAACTGAATTTGAGATTCCTCTTAAAAAATCTAAAACAGAATGCTCCTTTTATTACCAGGGCCCCCAGTCTTAGAATTGTTTGGCAAAACATCTGAGATTGCAAAATAATCAAGTGTGTTGGAATAAAACTAGAGACTGGTTTGTATTACATGCTTCAGTTCCAAGTGAAAGCAGCTTAAACTTTGAATTTGGTTAATGTTCACTGTTAAAGTGACTGTTATAATACCTCTTCAAGGTTGAAACGTATCTGCCTTTTGTATGTCCAGAATTAATATTGGGTGTTTCCTTTTAGTGGATTGTTGAAATGTTTGAACAAATTATTTATTATATTATTTTGTATATTGCTATAGTGTTGTATTTTATTCTATTGTAACCTGGATTTTAGAGATAAGGTATCCCTTGTAAATGAGTGCAAGCTCAATGCGAATGTTGCCTTGTTCATGTTTTCATGAATAAAATTGATTAGTACTACAGCTGCTTACTAGTGTCCACTGTGGGAGGCCAAATCACAGTCCTTTGTAAGCTATCCCAGGAGTTCTCCAGAAGTTAGGTCATCAGGAACCCACTGGGTCCCACTTTGTCATGGGGTGGAGGTGGTTTAAAAAGGTGCTCCCACCCTTGCTCATGCTCTACCTTTGTAGGAACCAGATGTCAATCAATTGATGAATAAAGAGGGCATTCTGATATGCAGTGAGAGCAGTGGCTGGTGGCTTTGTTTGGGCCACAGGAGCACAGCTAGTGGCACCCTTTGCAATGCAGCAGACAGCATCTACAAGCACAGGAGTGCAGTGCGAGCAGTGGCTGGTGGCTTTGTTTGGGCCACAGGAGCACAGCTAGTGGCACCCTTTGCAATGCAGCAGACAGCATCTACAAGCTCAGGAGTGCAGTGCGAGCAGTGGCTGGTGGCTTTGTTTGGGCCACAGAAGCACAGCTAGTGGCACCCTTTGCAATGCAGCAGACAGCATCTACAAGCTCAGGAGTGCAGTCAGTGGCTCCTGGTGAAGCCCTTTGGCCAGCAGCAGCAGTAGCAGCAGGGATGCATGTCTCCATGGAAATGCAGCCCAGGACAGAGGTGCAGCAAGGTCTGTACTTGGCCTTCCTCCTGGAGAGAGGCCACTTAAGGTAAATTGCAGGAGGAAAAAGAGGGGTTTTCTCCTCCAGTCAGAGGCTGGCCTGCCGGCCCAGTGAATGCCTACTGCAGTGGTGTATGAGGAGAGGTCTGACACCATGAGTGGCCTTGAGTTAAATGGGCTTCACCTAGGGTGGCTCTTGCTTTTTCTGGTGTGAGCTATTGTGGTGGCCTACCAGCCTCCCTTCTTTTCTAGACTCTGGGCTTCTTGCATACAGAAAGTTGTGGGGACTAATGTTAGGAAGGATGGGCTTGTGTATCAGCATAAGCCCTAAAGTGAGTGAAAGGCCACACCGGTCTGTTGTCAGGGCCGCAATGTCTATATCAGTTTGGGGTTGGGCCCACCTGAGGAAGTGACCAAACTGCTGGGAGTGGCAAACTGACTAGACAACTCAAACAGGTGAAATGGCTAAATGACTGGCAGTGGTGGACCAATGGCACAGGTACTATACAGCAGAGAGCCAAGGAGTGAGACAGCTGCAGTGGGATGGACGGGAGCACCAAGGCTGTAAACATGGGTCATACATGCCAGACACCAGATATTGCACCTCACTGGAAGTACAAGGTGAACCTTTTGGTAAAGTGCACTAGGCTTTGGCCGCTCCTCCTGTTAAAAGTTCTGTGAACTGTGTTTCACCAGTACTGTTGGTGCAGGGATCAGTGTGCGGAACTCTGGACTCAGTGTGATCCCCCCCCCCAACATGTTTCATTAAAGAGCTACTGACACCTAAAAGAAAACTTTAAAAAAACATAATGATTAGGTACAGTTCTGCTTGCATTCCATATATACTATATATTTCTCCTCCTCATTTATTGAGAAAATTTGCATGAATACATGATCTTTATCCCTTAGAGTTCCTGTAGAGTTCATCAGCCTCTACAGCTTATTCCCTACTTCAAGTCATAATCCTCTGTTGTGACACACCAGTCTATTGCCATGAGAGTAACTGTAATGTCACAGGAAGAGCATTATGACCTTGGGTAAGGAAAAGCAACAATAATGGATGAACTTTTCAAGAGTAAAGATTCTGTTTTCATGCAGATGACCTCAGTAGTAAATAACGGGGAGCAGGAATACAGAATTAATGTAAAATACAAGCTGAATTGTGTCTAAATATTGTGTTTTGTTAAAGTTCTCCTGAAGGTGTCAGCTGCTCTTTAAATAAGTTCAGCAACAGATACAGCAACTTGTACATTGATAATATAAAACATATTATATAAATACTGTGCATCTAGCTTTTTTGTTAAAATCTTTTTGAATTACAGTCACACTGAGAAAAGACGTTCTTTGTAGAATCGAGCTTAACTAAATGTTTACACAAAGAGATATAACACCTGGTTGAACATGCCTGACTGATAAATGACAACATGACCATTAACTAATTCCCAGTCCCCTTTGCTAGGATCTACTTGTGATACCTCTCAGCTCAGTTGACCTTAGTTACATGTTTTGCTCACTGTAAGCCAATCACCCTTCCAAGGCCTAGGAGTGGGTCATCTTAAGAATGTATAGAGATAGAAGAATAGAAAGTGGGGACATGGGGTGTGATGAATGAAGTGTGGGGGCCATTTAGAAAGGACAAACACCATCATGGTCAGTAAAGGGTCACACATTTTATAAAAAGAGGCTGATGCCCATTAGCTGACAGCTGTATACTTTCCAGTTTTAGACAGCTACCAACTTTGTTAACCCACTGTGATATTGTTGGAGGTGCTGAGGATGTTAACTGCTGAGCAAATATTTTGCTTGCATTTATGAGTGCTATAAGTGAATAAACAAACAAACAAACAAAATATAGACCACAGTGGACTGGAGCTGCACCTCTCGGTCCTCCATGCCTCTGATCAGCCCCTCGCAAAAATTCTAAAAGGGATTTTGGCAGTTTAACTTGAATTACCCAGTCCATAATGTCCTGCACACCATGCTAGCACTGAGTGATTTTCTGGCAGGTCAGAGTCATGTACATAAAAGTTCCATTTTCTATTTTGCATCTCGGGCACAAGGGAGACCTTTCTGGACTTTGCTTATGAAGTCTGATGGGGGTGAAGCTGACCCTATGCAGGTAGTTTAAGTGTATCAGCCTGATCTTATTGCCTCCAGAGCAACTGGCCAGATGCGCCATTGCCCTGGTCCATGTTTTGTCAGTTATGGTTCATCCCAGGTCCTCCTCCCAGTTTTTGTGAATATTTGTTGTGGGTGAGGGAGTATCCCCTCTTAGGATGCCATAACATACAGAACGTGACTTCTGTAGAGGTTGACGCACATATAGCTCCTCTTCCAGTGGAGCTTAGGGGCTACTAAGACCACCTGAACACCATCACCATCCAAAGCCCCATTTCTAAGCATATGCCTGATCCTCAGGTAAGCAAATATACTGCCAGGGAGAGGATTCCATTCACAGCATAAGCCTTCAAAATCTCTTATGAGCCCACCCTCATATAGCTGACTGAGGTAGCTGAGGCCTAGCTTCTCCCACCTTAGCAGAATTTGGTGCAAGATGGCGTCGTACCATGGCATTCCCTCCAGTGTCACACACAGTGTTGTCTGACTAGAGATGCTCATTTCCAGTTCATGAACTGGTGTGCGGCTACCCAAATATGAGCTGTGATTTTTGTTAAGAGGTTGGCAATATTTGTGAGACACATGCACTTCAGGGCAGCTGATACAGCCCTCTTTTCAAACCACATCCTAGCTCCTCCTCTTCCATAGCCATTTATACTAGACTGCACTGACTCTCACCAGATAGTAAGAAGATTAGTTGAGAAGCCCAATAATAATTTTTAAAGTGTGGCAGAGCACATCCACCCAAGCAAGTAAACATCTGCAGTATTGTTCTCTTAAATATAGCCATTTTGCATCACCACAGAAATTTGTGAATAACACTGTTTAGTTGGTTGAAAAGGGTATTGTGGACATGGATGGGTAATGATGACTGTCAGAAACAGTTAAAGGCACTTGGGAAGGATGCACATTTTGACTGCGTTCACTCTCCCTATAACAGATATTGGCATTGGCTCCCATCCCTCACATTCTGCCTTGATATTGGCCATTAGGGAAGGGAATTTAAATTTATACAGCATGGACAGTTTAGCTGGGATTTTTACTCCTAATTATTTAATCACTGGAATTACCTGCAAGCCCATGAAATTGTGCACCAATGCCTCCCTCTGTTCTTTACCAACAGCAAGAACCTCACCATTGGTCCAATTAACTTTGTTCCCAGACAGTGTGCCAAATTCAGCTAAGAGCGAGTGCAGGGCTGGCAGCCCCTCTCTTGGCTTTTGTAGATATGGCAAGTGGTCATCTGCAAACAGGGCCATGTTATACATTCTCCCACCCATTGTGCAACCCTCTGTGCCTTGATGGCATCTAATGGCTGTGCCAGTGGCTCCAAAGATACCACAAGAAGTGGGGATAAGGGCTAGCCTGTCACAGCAGTGATAGCACTACCACTTGCGATGCCAGCCACCCAGGTTCAGAAATGGGACAGAGATGTCAGAGGGTTGACTGGGGGAGGTGGGACGCTCCTCACCTCAGGGGAGCAATGGAGGATTCAGCCTCCGTTGAAGTACCACCACCTGAATGACCATAGATGGTGGTGGTGCAGCTGAAGCCCCAGGCTCAGGGAGGGTGGGTATCAGCATGTGTGTGTGCATGAGTGTGCATGTCACACATGCCGCTGATGTCATGGGGACCAGGGATCAGAACAGGTAAAACACCCGTGACTGACTCAGGATGACACCCACTTCACGTTGTAGGCCCCTCACTGCCAACTGCTGCAGTTTGCTGACACTGTGCTCTAACTCTGCTGGGGCGCTGGGCTCCCCTCTCAGTGGTCCTGCTCTGGGAGCAATCCAGTGAGGAATGTGGGAGAGGAGAGTCAATAATAGTATTGGGCAGTATGAAGCACAGTAAGCAGGGACCTTGCCCGGTTTTGGGAGAATAATAGTAGTTGCCATTCGGGTGGAGAAGTACAGTATCCTCTTCGTGAAGCTCTCACTGACCATATTAAATAAAGAATCTGCTAAGACCTCAAAATACTGCTTCAGGAAGTATATGGGCAGTCCTCCTGCCCTGGTGCCTTACCCCCTGTTAGGTTTTAACTGCAGCTTGCATCTCAGTTGCTCTGACAGGCATCTTAATCTCAGCAATGTGACAGTGTTGCCTAGGAGAAATAGGGGCTTTTTGTGAACAAAGCCTGATGGTCTTCTGCAGGGTAGGTGGATTCTGATGTATATAAGGATATTGGGAGGGCTTTAAGCCTGCGGTTCGATGGGCAAAGCAACAATGTCATTCCACCATTAAGTTTAAAATGTCACAACATCCTGGACCTTGCCAGGATTCTTTTTCATTGTGGCAGGAGGCACTGCCACTCCTGCCTGTTTCTTTCACCTTGTATGTGCTTTGCAGCACCTCCGGCCACCGGCTCATTTGTTTTCTTTGCTCCTGTAGCTGCTTGTTTCTCCTGCTGCCCATGGCTCTGTGGCTTGTCTCCTCCACACTAGCCTGTTCCGTCCTTCCATCACTGCCTTTCTCCCCCTGTCTGCTTCTCGTGCTGGCGGCGGTTTTGTGCTCTCTGTTCTCCCCGAGCATTCGCGCCTGCACTGTCCCATTTCCTGGTTCTTCCTTCCTCCTCCATCAGTGCTTTCGAGTGCTCCTATCCCTCTGCTCCTGTCTGAGCTCACGCTACTGTAGTTCAGCTGACTAGGCTGTTAATTCCTGATTTAATTTCTGTTTCAGCCTTAACTTCTGGATTTAATTTTGTTGCAGCCTTCTGGCTGCGTGCCCTGGAGCATTCCTACCTCTACTCCTGCTCTGGTGGAGCCCGACAGCAAACGTCCGACAACATATCAAATTTTGAGCTCAGCAGCTCCTTGTAGTTTTTAGTTTGTGCTTCACTCATACCTGTTCTGATTGGTGCTACAGAGCAGCTTTCTGGCAGTCGGGTTTTGACATTGGTGCTCAGTAGCTCCATGTGGTTTTAATATTGTGCTCTTGAGCTCCAAGAAGTTTTACTGTAACAATTTTACAATTGTGCTCTCAGCAGTCTGGTTTCAGTTGAGCCAACAGAGCTGCCTTTCGGACTGTGGGTTCTGGAGTTTTTATTTTGGGCTTTCTAGTTGCTAGCTCGTGTTCAATGCCTCTCAGTGTGATCTCCTGCCTGTCTTTTGCTCATTAACCGTTTTATTAGTTCACAGGGTGTTTGCTAGTGCATTTTTGCTGCCTGTCTGTTCATTGTGGTTATTTTTCCTTGAGTTTTGCTCATTTGTGATTTATTTGTACTTGAACCTGCATTTTCTGCTCTTATACCTTGCCTCGACCTGCTCATCCACTTCAATCCCTACCGTCCTATGTCCTTTCCTACCTCGCTTTCCGGTACCTGTCTTTGTGGCGTCGATCCATCATCATACTTCATCTGTTCCTATGTTGCCTTCCTGAACTGCCTTTGATATTTCTTTTTGGGCATATCTATCATTTCTCATATGCCTGCCTCATCAATCAATGGCCCTCATGCTGCATGTATCCGATTCCTGATTTCATCCATCATCAGCCGTCAAGGATTCTCTCCAGTCATGGCTTCTATTTCTCATCATGCCATGGTTTTTCTATTAGCGTGCTCTGCTATTCACATCTTTGGTTCATCTATGGCTGACTCCATCTGCTCTTCCATTGAACCTGGCATTCGTGCCACCTCATCCAGCTTGCCTTTCTGCCATCCTCATCCTGTATCGGCTGGGTCCTATGCTAACCCATTGACCTCCCTCTGTCATTCGTCCTTTCATACCTCGCTTTTCCGTACCAGCCTCCATGGCTTCAATCCCTCATTATACCTCATTCATTTCCTAATTTTACCTTCCTTGTCCTAGCGCCTTTTCTAGTACCAGCCATCATGGCTTCATGCCACTCTTAGCTTCCCTCCTCCTCATACATCATCCATTTTTGCGCACTCCTCTTCATACCTCATCCAGTTTTGTTCCTCGATCACTCAACCTGCATTGCCTCTGGTTCCAGATCTCCCTTCTTGGCCTCGGAGTCTACCTCCTTTCGAGGAGCCTCCTTCCTTTTACTTCTTTCTTACAAGTTCATTTTCAGGTTCATTCCTGTCTCCTCTTCCAATTCCATACCGACCATCCAGGATTCACTCCACTCATGGCCCTCTATCGATATTCTTTTCGGGCATACCTATCATAACTCCTATGCCACCTATCGACCACGGCCATCCTGCCACATGTATCGAGTTCATAATTCTAGTCATATCGAGTTCATAAATTCAGTCATCATTCACTCAGCATTACCTCAAGGTTTATCTATTTACACTGCTTACTCAAACATTCCTATCACTGAATTCCATACTACCTCATCGACTACAACCACAAGGTCTAATTGCTCAGAGTCTAATCATTTACATTGCATAATCAAGCATGCCTCTTCAACCTCAGTGTCTGCCCAATTGCATTGCTCAATCAAGCACATCGTTCAATCAAGCCAGTCTGCATTATCATCTGTCTCCCCATCAGCACATCCGGAATCTCCTCATGAGCATATCTGGATACCCCTTGCTCCTCTGACTCATACATGGATTTACTACCTCCAATCCTTGCTCCTCTGATCTACTATCTCTCATCGACTACTCGAGCATACCCTCCTTAGGTCCCTGCTACCTCATGTTCCTTATTTAACCCGTGCTTCTTTGGAGTTTTTCCCTATCCCAGCATCATCCTCCCTATTTATATCCCTCATCTATGAACCTTTCTCTTTACCAACATATGTCCTCAAATCAAACGTCGTCAGTCTGGAGGTAAGGCAACCTAGGCCTTGGATCCCCAGAGGTTTCCTCCTCAAAGGGTTTTTTTCCCTCTCTTTTGTGCCAATGGTCGTAATATTAGTGAGAGTTAGTACTTTCTTCTTATTAGTTAGTTAGGTTCTGTTGTTGGATGGAGGCTGATGGTGGCCCAGCTTTCCCTCTCTCCTTAGGAAGTTAGCCCTTCTCTTCATAGAATTAATTCATCATCCTCACCTCTTCGAAGCCTGACATCTTTGGGTATTCTTTTTGGGCTTCTTCCTAACCTACCTTTAGCCGACACATTCATTCCCGGCACCTGTAGGGGGGGAACCCTCCTCTTGGGTTCCTTGCATTGTACCCCTACATGGTGGTATATCCCACAGATAGAGAGGTGAAAAGCCACAAAGCAAATCAAGTTACACAAGCATCATCTCATATTATCTCACTCAGTTGCATAAGCACATCGAATGGGAGGGCTTTAAGCCCAAGGTTCGATAGGAAGAGCAACAATGTCACTCCCCCATCGAGTTTAAAATGTCACAACATCCTGGGCTTTGCCAGGATTCTTTTTTGTTGCCCACCATCCACCCCTCCTCCTCCAGAGGCTTACCTCTCTTCCCCGTGGACTTCTTCCTAACCTACCTTTAGCCAACACATTCATTGCCGGCACCTGTAGAGGGGAACCCTCCTCTAGGGTTTTTAGCGTCATACCCCTACAGGGTGGTATATCCCATGGATAGAGAGGTGGAAAGTCACAAAGCAAATCAAGTTATACAAGCATCATCATCTCATATTATCTCACTCAGTTGCTTAAGCACATTGAAGTAAAATAAATTGAAAGCACTTCCCACTTCACTATGACTCAACACCACTCCCTTCTGTGGGTGATGGATATGAACAACATCCCTTGCCCCTACTTGCCGCTTCAGTTGCTAGGCAAACAGCTTGCCTCCCATATCAACATCAAAGTACTGCCCTTCCTTGTTCAGTAGGGTTGCTCTTTCTATGGCTGCACTGCTCAGAGTGTTGAGTTTCCACTTGAACTTTTGTAGTTGATTGTACAGAGTAGGAGTGGGAACTCCCATGTGCAGTTTTTCCACCTCTGCAATTTTCTCCTCTAGTTTATCTAGGTCATGTACCTCCCCTCTCTTTTTGTACTTAGAGTAGGTGATGGTCTGCCCCTGCACATAACCGTTTCAAGCTTCCCACCTGGTGGCATGAAAAGTGTCACCATATTTGTTATTTTCCAGGAATTCTTTTATATCTTCTCCCATTGTCTCCCTGTATTTCTGATCAAATCTTCAAGATTGGAGAGGGTACAGCCCACTCAAACCAACCCTGGCATGAAGAAGCAAGTGATCTGGCTCCAGGGCCAGGATATAATCCACTGCACCCACCACGGGGGTCAAACAGGCAGAAGTAAGGTGGAGGTCAATGCTTGCAAATAGAGCTGTAGGCCCTCCCTGCAGGGTTTTTGTGGTGCCACAAATCAGACAAAGTTAATGTATGCATTAGTTTCTCCAGGCCTTTGGCATTTTTGGATTTTGGACCTGGTAGAGAATTAGACCTGTCCAAGACACTGTCTAAAACACAGTTCATACCCTCTCCTACTAACCTGTGGCCTGAGTATTGAGTCATTCAGTACCACTTTTTTGGAAAAATATACTGTTGTCTATGTGAGGATCACAGACCACCTCCTGTGCAAACTTCTGCCCATCATTTAGTGCCACTTGTGCCAGGATAAATCTGCCCTGAGTGTCAAGGGAATTGATAATTCCTGGAAAGCCTGGCCTAATCCATATTGCCACCTCTCTAGCCCTTGAGGTGCAGAAAGAGGTTAGACATGTACTTCTTGAACCCACACATGTACGGGAGGCTTCTACAGTGATCATGTGCATAGAAACATAGAATTTGATGGCAGATAAGGACCGCTTGGCCCACCTAGTCTGCCCATTTCCCTACCTGATGAATAAGCTGCACCTTCTTCCTCCAACCCCCTACTAGAATGCATTTCTTGCAGTGATAATACATCAGATTTTTTTTTTACATGATTCATTACACTTTTTCATTTTACTACATGTTTCAGCCCCTTCACATTCCAGGTGGTGATGTTTAAAGTGTCAGCCATTTTTGATTCGGGTTGTAAGACTGTGTGGAGACCTCCACTTGCAGGCTGTCCTTCCACTATGCTCAGTGTGACTTGTATAAATATTGTTGAAGTGTAACATGACATTTTTACCCCCAAAATTGACCCACCTCCCTCTCCTTTCCCATCCATCCCTGAACAGATGCAAACCAATCTCCAAGAAATCTCATTCCAGTATATAAGTAGGCTGCACTGCCACACCCTCTACCTCCCCCTTATCACCCCCCAGTCCGCCCCATACCAACTTACTCTTGATAACCATTAAAGCTCCCCCCTTTCAATGTTACAAAAGGAATCCATCAACAACATTAACAGTAGAAACTTTGTTAAATATTGCCCTCCTCCCCCCAAATAAAGCTAATGGTTGCTTGATCCAGCATCCCACACTAGCTATATGGGTTGATCAGTGTAACTGGCACCAATAGTCAAAACTGTCCATGCAACACAACATTAAGGTAAACATGAAAGGTATTATGTTACATCTTTGACCCATTCTGCAGCAGTGGCTGAGGCATGATACTTGGTAACTGCAAATAGGTATAAATTTAACTTACATGTCTTTGAGTGCAAAGATCCCTGGATGTGGCTACTGGGTTCAACTGTCTATATAGGTTGACCATGGCTAGCCAAAAAGACTACAATCCCTTTGAACCCCCCTTCAACCACTGGTCAGGATCACCCACCAGGGCTTTGCTCCTCTGACTCAGAATCGCCATCCCTCCCTGCTATGTCAAGGTTATCAAAATAAATAGGTAGCTGTACCCCTGTTTTCCCACCAGCCCCTGAAACTGGTAGAAGATGCATGCATTCTCCTTGACTTGTGCAAGCCCTCATCATCTTCTCCTACTACAACGAGATCAATAGCAGTCAAAATATAGACGGCCCCCAGCCCAGGGAGTGTGGATCGCCTTACCTTGGGACCACAACACTCCCACCTTCCATACTCCTTCACAGGTCCCACCATCCATCAGTGATATGCTGCTGCACTCAGACAAGCCCTTTTTTAAATTTGTTATATGCCCCATTTCTGTGTGTGGTCCATGAGTATGCATAATCACACATGCCCCCACAATGCAAAGCATCATGGGCTGCATATGCAAATCACCACAGAATATTATGCTGGTTCAACTTTAAGCAGAAATATCTGGTGCCTAAAGGCCTCTCACACAGTTTGAAAAGTGTGCCAACAGAAGACATAGACACGTGTTTCGTCCTACCAGGACTCATCAGTATCCCTCATCTGTTTGATACTTCAGTGGAATGAACCAGCTACCCTAAGATGATCTATCTGGGTTATGTTGTGGTGAACTCAATTAAAACAAAAAACAATTTAAAAGGCAGAAAACCTCTGTGTGCAAGCACTGAGGCAATGGTTACCCCAGTATGCATGCTAGCATCTGATCTCATCGCTCTCTGATGGGGGAGATCTTTGATGGGCAGACCCTGGTGCCAGGTGACTACCATTAACATTATTCTGTCACAACTTTTCAAGCCTAATCTGACTCAAGGCAATTAGTGCTGTGGTTTAAATAAGTTAGCCATTTGATCCCCGTAACGGAATGAAAAGGTTGTTTCCCGGACATGTGGTATGGAGCTAGAAAATACAGCACTGCAAGGCTGTCCCATTGACTACCCCCCACCAATGCCAAGGAGTTTGCGTGTTCAGGGGCTGTATATAAGCTGTCATGGTCCGTGGACACCAGGCAACCCCACCTGCACTATCATCTCAGGGGAGCAACAATGGTCACTACTACCCAGACCCACCAAGTGTCACCTCACCTTCCTAGAGAGCTCCAGGATTTGCTCCAAGGAAATGCTCTTAATTTAAACTTGACAGGCTTATCTGGGTGAAATGAGAAGCCCTGACAGATCATTGAGAGGACAGGAAAGAGTTCTGGGGGAGGCTCACAAAGTTAAAAGGGAACTGTCAGCAATAAGAGCCTAACACTCAAGTGTGTGGCTGATCCCAAGTAGCCTCTTGTGTGCAAAAACATTTTTTTTACCTAATGATTAGTGCACTGTAGTAGAGTATCAGGCCAATTTCATTGACTTGTAAGCTGAAATGTCCTGTAACCAGAAATGTCAGACACCCCTTCTGCTGACATCAGAGGAGGACTGCAGCAGTGAGAGATTCGATAACCTATGGTGAATGTCAGAGTTTGTTTTATAAGTTGTGATCTTCTTTCTGTTTGTTGGTCTGCTGTTCTCCTCGGGCTAGATATAGTCACAGAGGACTACTAAGCCCCGTGAGAAGAGCAGGACCAGCAAACATCTGATATTGGCTTACAAAATCTTTAACATGCATACTGCAGGCTATTGAATCTCCTACCATTGCAGTCCTCCTCTGATGTCGGTTACAGGGGATTCTGAGATTTCTGGTTCTAGGAAATGGAATCTTAGAAGTCAGCAAAATTAGCCTAATACATTCTACTATACTGCAGTAAACAGTAAGTAAAAAGAAAAGTTTTTTAAAACAAAGTGCAAATTACAATTGTTTTGTTGTCTTTTCTTCTCTCTTCCCTTCAATTCATCTCTTCTCTTCCCTTACTCTGTGATTCTCATAATCTATCCTGTCCCTACCTGTTGTGTTTGTACAGTATTACTTATGGCTACTTGTTTTACTTTTTGAAATGTATTGCAATTTTTAACTATATTCTATTGTCTATATTTGATGTACCATGCCTGATTCCTAGAGTATGTATGTTAATGTCCTTATTTTCTCCTGCTAATGTTCTGACTACTCCTGTTTAGTGTTATTGCTTAGTGTTATTGCTTCTTACTGACCATACCAGTAATGTCACCGCACTCCTGTAATGATTGTTGTATGCTTGTCTTATGTTGTACTCTCCCAGGTCATGCCTGAAAATAGTCATTTTATGGCAGTGCACCTACCCAGTAAACAAAAACTAAATAAATAAATAAATAAAATCAGCCTTGCACTTAGGTGTGAGGCTCTTATTACTGACAGCTCACCTTTAAAGCTGAACTCTATTTACTAGAAGTGAGATTGCCTCTCTCTCTCTGTGCCCCCCCCCCGAGGTCCCACCACTATGTGCCACACACAGCCATCACCTCCCGCTGCATCCCACGTAATGCCAATAAAATGTTACTCTTATGAACATACCACCCCCAACCATGACCATAGGGCTTGTGACACATGCACTGTTAGAAGCACTATATTTTACTGAATGGGGGGATGCAATCAACGGGCTTGGCAGTTCTACAAAAAAATCCATGCAGCAAATTCAAATGGCACCAAAACCCCAAAGGCAGTTGACTCACAGCCAACCCTCACATCGGTCCCCCTCCTTCTCATTGAACACACATTGCACCCCTGAAATTGTCATACGCTCATGCAGGAGGCCACTGTCTAGACAGTGTGTCAGTTGTCAGTTGGTAAATTACACATTTAGCACCTAGTAACCCTGCACCCCTAGTTACAGACATGGTTTTGACAGGCCATTCAAAACCTGGTCTACCCTGCAGTCCATGACAATTTCCCAGATCTCGTAGCCAAACAGGGATTGAAATTATCAGTGTATTCTATTTCCATCCACTGGGGCTCCAGGGTATGTGGTTGCAGGGCCGGCCATCATGACCTAATTAGACGTTTGATGTCTTAGCCTCCCTCCAGTTGTACATGCACTGCTAAAGCTCATAATCCTGTACCGTCGGAAGGACAACTTGATGAGGCAAGGGCCCTGATGCACCAGTCCAGGAAAGCAAGTTTTCAATCCAACCATCTTAAAAAGACATTTCTGAGTTGTTTCATTTAAACCCTGGCTGAACCATTGTTTCTTGCATTTTGTACAGATAATTGTGTATGCTAATCTGCCTGTGGGGTGCTTGTCACTCCACAAGACTCTAATCCACTGTTTTTCTATTCTATTTACTGTTCATTAATAAACATGTATTTTTCTTTTGTACCACAGATCTGTGTTATGTTGATGTTATTAGTTTTCTCTGTAATGATTGGGGGGAGGAAGGTAAATGGCCATGACTACAGGGTGTGGTCGCAGGTTCCCAATGCCTGCTTACATATAGTCACTCTGAACTTTATCTTTCTTCTCATCAGAGGCCTACTCCAGTGTGCCTTGCTTCAATCAGTCCAAGTCTGTCATCCAATTCTTACATGTCTGACAGAAATAGTTTTTGGAAACACTGGGGGCCTCTACCCATGGGGTGTGCTGTATGTACTGTGTGTTGCTACATCATCTTGACAGATGTATGACCCTCCTCACCTCAGCACATTTTAGCATTAGTGTTACACTAAGAACTGTGTATCAGTGGTACACTAAGGCCTGTGCATCATTGGAACACTCAGGACTGTATATCAGTGGTACACTACGAACTCTGTATCAGTGGTACACTAAAGCTTGTTTATAAGTGGTACACTAAGGACTATGCATCAGTAGTATAACCAGGACTGTGTACCAGTGGTACACTAAGAAGAGTACATCAGTGGTGCACTAAGAACTGTGTATCAGTGGTACACTAAGAACTGTGTATCAGTGGTACACTAAGGCCTGTGCATCATTGGAACACTCAGGACTGTGTGTCAGTGGTACACTAAGAACTGTGCATCAGTGGTACACTAAGAACTGTGTATCAGTGGTAAACTATGGCCTGTGCATCAGTAGTGCCCTCAGAACCGTGCATCAGTGGTACACTAAGGTCTGTGCACTAGTTGTACACTAAGGAATGTACATCAGTGGTACAGTACACTAAGGACTGTGTATCACTGGTACACTAAGGACTGTACATCAGTGGTACACTAAGGACTGTGCATCAGTGGTACACTAAGAACAGTGCATCAGTGGTACAGTACACTAAGGCCTGTGCATCAGTGATACAGAAAAGACTGTGCATCAGTGGTACACTAAGAAATGTACTTCATTGGTACACTAAGGAATGTGTATCAGTGGTACACTAAAGAATGTGCATCAGTGGTATGCTAAGGACTGTGCATCAGTGGTATACTAAGAAGTCTGCATCAGTGGTATGACTGCATCAGTGGTGCACTCAGGAACTGTGCATCAGTGGTGCACTCAGGGACTGTGCATCAGTGGTACACAAAGGACTGTGCATCAGTGGTACACTAAGGACTGTGTATCAGTGGTACCCTAAGGATTGTGAATCTGTGGTGTGCTAAAATATCCCATCTCTTAAGGGCTCTGATCTGTCTTATAGTGTCATTTGGGCTCTGCAGTCCTCCTCACAAAAGACTGCCACACCATTCAGCACAGTGGACAGATGACATTTGCTCATGAGAGGCCAAGAACTCAATACGCATGGAGGCTGAATGACTCTCTTCCACTTCAGATGATTCAGCCCATTGTCAAGTTGTGCTGGTAAAACAGGGCTGGCATCTGTACTTAAAAATGTATTGGATTTACTGTGGATACTGCTGGTGAAAAATAGCATCATAAAAGAGCCTGTGATAGCAACCCAGCTCCACACCAATGGTGCAGGGATGGTTGTCAGCTCTGAGCAATCTGTCAACAAGAAATGAAAGGGAAAAATAGTCTGCAGGAATACAGTATGATGACATGAAAAATATAACTGCTGATGTCAGGGCAAGAGAAAAATGTCTTTTTGTGTAATTTACAATGTATGGTAATTTTTTTATTCTTTAATTTTCCCCAGATCTCACACCTGCAGTTTGAGGTCTCCTGTCTCATAAACTGTTCCAGCCCTGAGGGTTAGACGAGCCCAGCTGTATGTTACATTGAGGCAGTGGTACTGTATGCCAGAATGCTCAGATTTGGTACAATCTTGGTGTGTGTGTGTGTGTGTGTGTGTGTGTGTGTGTGTGTGTGTGTGCGTGTGTGTGATGTACAGTACTGGAATTTTTAATTTTAAGGCTCTTCTATCTAAAATTATTAAAGGTATTTTTAAGCCAATGGATCCTGCAGTAGCTCAAATGCTATGTGCTCTGCTAGAATACTGAGCGAACATGTAAACAGATTGATCAGCATGGAACTCCCATCATCCAGTTCCGTTGCTAAACTGTATCTGTAGCCTGAAGCAGTGCCTCTGCCAGAAGCAGGTATGAATACTGCTCATGTTTTTAAATCAGTTTTGATCCCCACTAATTTAAAGTCAATAGCTTTTCATTTTGTTAGTGCAGCACCTGCCCAGGGCCCTCAGGTGCTCTACTCCCAGTTCTCTGTAGGAGCCAGCCTGTCTTACTGGTGTTGTGCAATACTGGTTTCTCAAGGCTTTAAATGATGAGGTGTCGCCACCTGGGGTAGCAATATAGGATACCTGGATGCTGTTCACAGTGTTATTATCCCCCCAGGAACTACTATGCTGCCCTGGACCACACAGTCCTTCTCAGTAACAATGACATAGTAACACAATAATACCCCTAACAAGGAAATATACTATAAACGTATATCACTTCAGTAAAAGGGAGGAACATGGAAAGACAAGGAGTATGAATTGAAAAAAAGAAGCAATGCAGTAGCAGTAAATCACATGCACAATATCCCCCCACAGTCCGCCACCCACTGGTAGTCCTTGCTGGTGCTCCAGATGATATCGCTTTAATGGCCTTAGGGAGCTCCCCAGTAACAGAAGTGGGCACCACATCTGATAAGTGTTGCTGCCCTGACAATACAGCAGTCAGTGTGGATGAATAGGTTGGCATGCACTTGCAACAACAATTAAATTAAAGTGATCACTATTTGTAATCCAAAAGGAAACACAAATTTCAACAATGATGCTGATGGTGTTCAGCCTGGGCCTGTCTAAACAAGCACAGTCTTGCCCAGGGACCTACCTCCTCCCACTTGCACCTCAATCAGTGACTGGGATGTGGTGTTCTTCCTTCTCTATTTCTCACTCTTGGTAGATGTGATGTGTCATGGCTCCATGAAATCCTTCTGTCAGGTGGTGGCATCAGTTGGTTGCAAACAGTCTGGGGCTACTTCTAAAGAGAAAAGTTCTCACAGTACCAGCTTGCCCAGTTCCATTCAAATGCCTTTTCCCTTATTCCACTTTGGACTGAAATTGCTTCTGCCAAAGTTACAGTGTGCACATATGCTTTACAACCACAACACTGAGACATGCTCAATGATAAGAGTGAGTATGGCACAGAGAAGGCCAGCCCACGACAACAGAACATACTGTAAGATGTGACCAGTGCCAACAAGGCTGGTCTTGCTTTTTATTGTGATTTTTGTTTATTTTTGTAGCAGGACGTGCTGCCTCGCCAGTATCACTGTTATAATTATAGTTATATGAGGACCACATCCAATGTCAGTGGTACACATTGTTTTTGTGTACAGTGCCCACAGAAGGGCCGGCCTACCAGCACAAAGCTAGCCCTACTGCTTGTGATGCTGTGGCCCGGGTTCAGAAGGAATCAGGATGTCAGAAGGGTTGGCCAGTGGGAGGAGGATCAAGCATCCGCAGGACTGCTCTCCTCCTCCAGGGGGGAGGGTGGGCAGAGCCCACAGCTCACCTGGCCCCTGGTGGAAGCTGGGGGAAAAGGCGGCTGGGTGCCAAGACAATCGAGGTATGTGGCAGATGTCAGTGCACTTCACGCGGGAGCACTTGGCATATACCATGACGTTATATGCATGTCACATCTCGAGGGGAACACCAGAGGAAACACACTGGCAGCAGGATGATGAGGAGCACATGCAGGCACCATGCCTGATCAACTGGGCATGCTACCAGAACCTGATCCATTCTGCAGTGGGGCTTGGGAGACCCCATCGATCCTGCCGGGGGGGGGGGGCAAGCCCTGAGGAAGACAACAGCAGGTAAGTCTCAGCAGATCAGCAGACATCAGAGTGACAGAGCTGGGGCACTGACCAGGAGAGAGTCATAAAAAAAAAATTACAGTGACCACAGTTAGGGGTTTGGCACAGTGGCACTGCTTTTCAGTAATGCTCCCTACACTGTACATAGCGGTTCAAGTCCACCCAACACCAGGCAATTAGTTTCTTCCTTCCGGCACCAAACTCACTTATAGTCCTTCCATATCACTGTTATTTTTTTTTTCTCTAATGGTGCAGGTTTTACACTGGACCATCAAGTAGTTTGGGGAGAGGGCCAGATTGTTTTTAACTCCTTAACAGGCCAGGTTGGGCACTGGACCCATCAGATAGTTTGGGGGAGAGGGCCAGATGTTTTTTACTCCTTAACAGGCCAGGTTGGGCACTGGACCCATCACATAGTTTGGGGGAGAGGGCCAGATGTTTTTTACTCCTTAACAGGCCAGCTTGGTCATCAGATCCATCAGATAGTTTAGGGGAGAGGGTCAGGTGTTCTTAACTCCTTAGCAGGCCAGGTTGGGCACCAGACCCATCAGATTGTTTGGGGGAGAGGGCCAGATATTTTTTACTCCTTAACAGGCCAGGTTGGGCACCGGACCCATCAGATAGTTTGGGGAAGAGGGACAGAGGTCTTTTACTTCCTGATGGGCCAGGTTAGGCATCAGGCCTTTCAGGTAGTTTGGGGGAGGGCAACAGATGTTTTTTTTGTTTTATTCCCTGACCTGGCCAGGTTAGGCTTGGTATTCTTCAGATTGTTGAGGAGAGGGGAAGATATTCTTTTTTATATCTAGATGGTACTGGTTTGGCCCTGGCTTCATCAGGTACTGTAGTTAGGTGGAGGAGGAGGAGAGACAATTGTTTTATTCTCTAATAGATCATATTGGCACTAGACCCATTAGGTAGTTGGGGAGGTGGACAGATTGTTTTATTCCCTGCTGGGTTGGGCACTGAACCCATCAGGCAGTTTTATGGAAGGGGAACCGATTTTTTTTTATTCCCTGATGAGCCCAGTTGTGCACCAAACTATTCTGTTGTGCGGCAGGCTTTGTTTGAGCATGCATGGAAGTGTGATCCCTATGTGTGTTTTGGGAAGAGTGCAGAACTGGGCTTGAGGTCCAAGAGAAAGAAAGAATGAGGGATGGAGAATCAAGTAGTGGAGCAGGGATCACAGGCACTTGGGTTTACAGCCTCAGAAGTGTGTGTCATTTGTCCCCCTCAGTCCAGTCTCCTATATTAGTGTGCTGTGGGTTGGAATAGGTGGAGACACCAGAATAGTCTGGCAGCAGCAGTAGTGCAGCAGCAGCCCCAAGCCTTCCATTCAGAGTTTGAGCCACTCAATGTGATGTGAGTGGTTGGGCATGGAGAAAGCAGCCCTTTACTACCCTGCCCATTCCACCTTCTACTCATTGCTTTGCTGCTGCTCCTCCATATCTATGTTTGACTTAATACATGGCACAGGTTGGGTATGGGCCCCATCAGGTAGTATGAAAGAGGGGTACAGACTTTTTTTTATTCCCTGATGGGACAGGTTGGGACAGAACTGGTAAGTTGTTGGGGGGGCAGATTTTTTTTTATTTCCTCCCAGGTAGGGATAGGCACCACACCTGTCAGGTTGTTTGGGGGAGGGACTGATTTTTATGTATTCCCCAATGGGCCTGGTTGAACACTGGACCCATCAGTTTGTTGGGGAGGGTTATCACTTTTTTATTCCCTGACAGGCCAGAATGGGAATCAGAACTTTAAGGTTATTGAGGGAAGGGGAGAGTTTTTTTTTTTAATTCCCTGATGGGACAGAGTGGGCACTGGACATCTCAGGTAGTTTGGGGAAGGGGAACAGATGTTTTTATTCCATGAGGAGCTACACTGGGCACTGGATCTGTCAGGTTGTTGGTGGGAGGGGGCATATTGTTTTATTTTCTGACAGGTAGGGGCTGCATACCGGAACTATCAGATAGTTTGGGAGAGAGGGACATTTTTTTATTTTATTCCTTGATGGGCTGGATTGGGTATTGGACCAGCCAGGTAGTTGGAGGTGGAGATGGCCAGATTTGCTTTTCATTCCCTGATGCACATACCTGGCTTAGGGCTTGCACATGTGTTTGAACTATTATAATTGTGTTGCACTCATTTTTTCTCAGATAAAGTACTTTCATAGCATCCTAGTGACTTGCCTTGTGTGATGTTAAATGGAGGACTGGTACTCCTGTTCAACATCATAGTGAACTTCCATGATGAATGCTTCAACTAAGCATAGCAGCACACTGTACAGAATGGTGAGTGCCAGATGTCTTGCTTCACATAGCAGAGTTTATTGGTACTTCTTCTCTAAACTCATTCATTGCCATTCTTGTCCTCACAGTGGGGGGTAAACAACCTGAGGATTTCCTCAGTGTATCACCTAGGTCAGCTTATCATTCACATGAGTAGTTCCACTTGCTCAACAGGTTGTCTTGATCTCTTGTCCTTGCAGCTGACAGAAAGTTTGCTAAGCATTACAGACTGCTTCAAGGAAGAGTAACAGGCTGGACACCCCTTGCTGTCATAAAAAAGGAGTATTCTAGATCCCCCAATATATATCAGTGGGACAGCTGCAAACCCCTTCCTGACTTTGATCCCTTTAGGAGCATATATTGTGATGCTGCTACTTGCAATGTATGCAGTTTGTTGTATATGAGAAGCTGTGTTTTTCAAACCCACAAAAATTGTTAAACAATAGACTTTATGAAGGATGTAATTCCTGGACAGAAATGCCTACCATAATAATTCTTCCTCCATAGTAGATCTTACTTCTTTTTCTCAGTTTTGTAACCTTTTAAACCTCTTTGATTAATTCAATTTACTTTATGGCTTGCACCTTTCTTTTCTACTAAAAATCACACAGTCATTTTAAATGATTTAGCATAAAAGGTGCAAGTTTAAATATGCCTCTCTTGCCCCCTGATGAAGACCCTTCATGGACAAATCACCAGGGCAGTTTGCTGACCTGCATCTCTGTAATTACTTGCTCAGCAATAAATTTCAGAAGCAAGCCCCTCTCCCTGAAGTGGTATTCAGTGTTATATTATTTTATACTTCAGCTTTATTAAACTTCATGAATTGCAAAGTACATTATCATTGAAACTTAATCTCCAAGTACATCTAGTACAGCATTATATTTTACACGGGCTAGACAGTTGTTCTTCCTACTCGGCTTGTTAAATTTGGAAAAAAAAACAGTGCTAATCAGTGTTATAATACCTTTGTGCCTATCCCATGCCTTCTTGAATGATTTGCCTGAGCTAGTCTCCACAACCTCTGGTGAAAAGCCATTCCAAGTATCCACCACCCTTTTGGTAAAGAAGAACTTTCTTGTGTTACTCTTGAACTTTCCTCCTTCCAGCTTCATGCCATGCCCCCCTCATTCTTGCATGATTCTTGTTCTGAAATAGGTCCTGAACCTGGACCTTGTTTATTCCCTTCAAGTACTTGAAGGTTTCGATCATGTCCCCCCTTTCTCTACGTTGTTCCATGGAGTACATGTTTAGGTCATGGAGAACTTCCTCCTATGCCTTATTGTGGAGTCCAAGTATCATTGTTGTAGCTCTCCTTTGCACTGTCTCTAGTCTATGTCTTTTCTGAGGTGAGGTCTCCAGAACTGCACACTGTACTCCAGGTGAGGCCTTACTATTGATCTGTTAAGTGGCATAATTACCTCACCTTTTCTACTTGTAATCCCTCTTCCTATGCAGCCTAACGTATTGTTCGCCTTTGACACTGCTTTTTCACACTGCTTGTATGTTTTCAGGTTGTCTGTTGTGATCACCCCCAGATCCCTTTCCTGCTTTTTGGCTTCCAAATTAACTCTACACTGGAGGTATTCCTCACAAGGATTTTTCCTCCCTAGGTGCATGATCATGCACTTTTGGCGTTGAAATTTAATTGCCAAGTTTTTGTCCACCTTTCTAGTCTTTGAAGATCAGCCTTCATCCTTTCCACTCCCCCCGGAGTGTCTATTCTATTACATATCTTTGTGTAACCCCCCCTACAAATGGGGGTTCCCAAAAAGTCTTCCTTGAGCTTGTCTAAATGCTCACTGCCAGGCTGGTGTCCTGCATTTTTGCAGTTTAAATGTGATTGCCAGAGAGTGCCTATATAGCCACTGTGTACTGTCTCTTTAAGAGCTGCCTGGATTGCAGTCATAATTAATCTAAAAGGGAGCTCTGTTAGAAGATGTACTTGTTTGCAGATCATTTGTTAGAGTAGTAATAATATTGCAGTTTGTTCTAACCTGCCTTCTTTGCAGCATGGACAGTTCTGTTTGTTTCCATCATCTTGGTCCTGGACTGCTGAAATGGGCCAATCAGTACATTTGTGACTCTAAACTGGAACCTGCCTACAGGGGCTTGGTGGGGTCAAAACTTGTAGGAATTGTAGTTTTGGGCTTTTTTCACCTAAAATAACCTGGAGGGGGAGCCCTTGTTGTGACTAACAGACAGATCAGCCAACCGAACCTTGTGGATCTTGGGGAAGTCCCAAACTGCTTGCAGTTTCAGTTAGATCTAAGTTGAGAAGTGAAGAAGTAACAGCTCGAGATAGTCTGAGCAGCAATCTATAGTGTCCATAGTGGATTTGCATGGGAGAACTGTGGAAAGGCCTGAGTTTTGACCTGCATGCCTGCCTGCTGTCTCTGAGAGGGAACTTGTGCCTTTTTCAAACTCAATCCGAACTTGGAGAGCGAAGTAAGCCACTGAGTTGTGACCAGGCTCCTACCTGAAGAAGACTGAAGATTTGCTGAATGCGATTGGCCTGTCTGGACTTCCAGCCACCTCTCAACTCACAGATTGTGCAGAGACTCTGTAATTGTGACCGGAGAGCCTTTTGCCTGGTACAGTGGAATTTCTTTACATGTGAATGTGTTGTGTGCTTATAGTGGGTCGTGATTTCATTCCCCACTGTGGTTTGAATTGTATTCTGCTTGCTGGACACTGCATTAGAATTTCCTTGCATGTAAATATGCTGTGTGTTTCTAGTGGGTCATGATTTGGTTCCTCACTGTGGGCTGAGCTGTATTCTGCTTGCTGGAAGCTGCATCCAGCCCCATGGACTGAATCCAAAATCATCTCCATTGGGCCTGGACCTTACCACAATGGCCCAACCCGACTACCCACTGCACAGAGAACACCACCGATGAGAGACCTGCCTGGGGATCAGCCCCCTGCACAACACTTGAACAGGAACAATGCCTCGGTGATTCGTGTGGGCCCCACTTCTCTTGGGGCACTCCAGCTCAACAACCTGCAGTTTCAATTTTGTCCTGCCTGTGTCCAGTATTGGGTACCTTGAATAAACATCAGGATAGCTCCCTGCAACAACAGCTAAATCTAAAGTGTTGTCATCTGATTGTCTTGTTGCTTTTTCTTTCATGAACTGAGCCCCTTCCCCCCCGGCTCCTGATTACAAGTAATGTGTGTTGTGCATGTTGCTTCCTTCCATCACAGTGCCCCAACCAACTGCAACGTTCCTGGCTATCCCACCATTTTCCTACCTAGGTACCCAGAGTGTGTGACTGTGTGGGGACTTAAAGTGCATGCATAACTGTTTGATTAATATAGCCTTTAAGCCAATCAACCTGATCACGCCCCTTCCTTGTTCAAGTCTCCTGAATAAATCAGATCTAAATTTTTTGCTGCATTTAACCTGACTGTGGTTCCAGTTTGTGCCAAGAGTACTGTACTGTTGCTATTTACTGTGCATAACCTTGTTTTCCTGGGGTCCCCAGGGTCGAGCCAGAGTAACCAACCCTGGTAGTGAGTGCAAACAGTGTGGGTACTGGTATGATGTACAAGGGGTACTGTGAAAGTGATTATCGTATATTGCTCAGGCCACTAGAAGGGAAAGAGGGGGGTTACAGTATCCCGGAGGGCTATGCCCAGGTTAGTTTGACCACCACCAACCCTGACCTCCAGGTGAAGGCACCCATTTCAGAACTCAGGCCCCTTAACCTGCTACTAACCACTCAGGCAGGGGTAGTAGCCCTTGGGATAGCTCCACCTAGAGGTTACATCTTGGAGGCTCACTGCTGGGATTTTGTGCCTTCTAGTGGCCAAGCATTACGAATTATTGTTAAAGATTAATGGCTACCCCAGTAGAAATGGCTGTACACCAGTTGGTGGGGTGGTGTACTGGGCAGGAGATTGACTCCCAAAATGCTCTGCTTATACTGGATATTCCCCTGGGTTCCAGTAAGGACACTGTAGAGGGAGCACTCTCCAAAGTTGAATGTTTAAAAAGCCCTGTGGTGGTGGGTCAACAGGCTGATTTGATCGTCCAAACTTTCATAGCCTTGGTAGAGTGTAGTGTCCTCATGGACAGCTCTAAAGTGCCACAGACTATTGCCTCAGAAGGGGTCCTAGCCGCCTGGAGAGTAATAACAAAAGACAGTAAAGACCCTGGGGAGGATGAGCTCCCACCATTATCTGAGACTTTTGAGGAGAAATTTGTTAAGTTGTTGCTGGTGGAAAGGAAAAGCATAGAGGATTTTAAGAAACTATTCCTGTCACCTGGGGGTGTTCCTTCCCCAACACCCCCTCCCACTCCAGCACCTGTTACTGACCCACCTTCTGTGCCCATGCCAATGCTGGCCCCTATATCTGTACCCACCATTAGTCATGACTCGTATCACCGGCTGAGGATGTTTTCAGGCACCCTCCCCACACCCTAGGGGGAGGACAATTGGGAGACTTGGATAGACTATGTTGCTCCTCAAATCCGGGAATGGCAATGCCCCGAACCAGAGAATAGAAGAAGGGTGGTTGAAAGCCTCAGAGGCACAGCCCAACTTACTATCCATGCTACACAGGTTAGTAATCCAGAAGCAACTGCTCAACATTTTTTGAATGCATTGGAAAATGTGTATGGGAGTCCCAGTTCAGATGAGGACCTGTGGGGTAGGGTCAAAAACACTCAGCAGTACCCAAGGGAACCCTTATCTGTGTATGTGCCTCGATTTGAAGCGGTGCTATAGGAATGTCTAAAGAAAGGTGGCATGACCCCAGCTAAGTTAGATCAGAATAGGTTGGACCAACTTCTCAAGTCAGCCCCATTCTCTGAACTATTGCAGCTCCAACACTGCCTTGCTGCTTGGTTGGATTCACCTCCTACCTGTGATGGACTGATGAAGGAAATTCAGAGGATTGAGAGGAGGCAGCCATGTGGGAGGTCCCCTCCTGTATCTGTTGTTGCTGCTGCCCAGATGTCTGAGGATGCACATGTGAGTGATGCTCAGGGGCGAAATACAGTGCCAGCTGGACATCGGGAAGCTAGCAAGGATGCTCCACCTTGGGGCGAGATACTGTGAGAGGTCTGAGAAATGAGGGCTAACATTTCCCTACAAGCCCATTCCAGAGATGCAATGGGCCCAAACCCCTCTCAAAGTGTGTCCACTATGGGGTGGGGGTGCATTCCCAGGCATCCCCTGTTGACAGCATCTCAAAGATTGATGAGTTGACAATAGAAGTGAGGGAATTACTGAGACATCTCCCCATGCTCACCATACACCAGACAGAGGTTGAATCATGATTTTCTGTTGGTGGTACCCCCACCTCAGCCCCCAATGTGATGCCTCAGCCACATCAGACTCTAGAAAGCATACTCTGTCATAATTGTGGTAAGGAGGGGCGTATGAAGAAAGAATGCCGTTCCCCGAAAGATTTAGATAAGTCTGTATACAGACTTGAAGGGGAGCTCCAGAAAGCAAAACCATGGCCAAGGAGTGCTGGAAACGACCACAGTGAAGGCCCAGGAAATCCCAACTCCAACTTCTTTGTGGCTAAGTCATCTGTACCGGCCCATGCTACTGTCCCTCCAGACTGGTCCAAGATAGTGGGCCCTTCAATGGAGACTAATGTGGCTGTGAATGGTATTCCTACTCGGGCTGTGCTTGACAGTGGGTTGCAAGTGACCATTGTGTTTCAGGACTGGTATGACAAACACTTATCTGATGTGCCCTTACAATCCTTGGAAGGCCTACATGTGTGGGGACTGAGCAACAAGTCATATCCATATCTAGGATATGCTCACCTCTGGTTGTCTTTTCTTGCAACTGTCACTGGTGTAGAGGAGCAATTAGACACACTGGCCCTAGTGTGTCCCCCCACCGGGCTGTATGATGGTGTTCCGCTGCTAATTGGAACAAACGCCCACATGTTTGGGAGACTAGCACAACTGTGCCATGAGAAACAAGAGCAGTTGACTGGACGGGCCCTAAGAATTTCAGCCTTAGTAAAAAGGGCTTATGACTGGCAACAGAGACCCAATGAAATGGACCCAGATGAGCCAGTGAGGATAGTGTGGGAAAAAGGAACCTGACTCCTTGGTATTTGCCCCGAACACCCAGTGCACAATCCATGGAGACGTCCACCTAAAGAGAACGCAAAGAACAAAATATTAATGTTAGATGCACCAGGAGACAGAAGGTTGCAGAGGGATTATTGGTCAAACCCAGCATCTTGCCTTCTCATGCCCATGCCTATGCACAATGAATGGTGGTCCAGATTCAGAATGTGTCAGATCGGGAGATTCGGGTGAACAGAGGGTGCACCCTAGCTACAGTAGACTGTGCCAACACTGCTCTATTGCCCAGCAACAAGTGCTCTGGCGAGAAGGAGAACATGACCCCAGACTTATTTGGCTTTTGTGACTCCTCTTTGCTAGCTGAATGGAAGGCTAAAATTAGGAAGAAACTCGCTCAGAGGGACCAAGTGTTTTCATTAAAAAAATGGGATGTAGGGTGTGTCCGGAGTTCAGAGCATCACATACACCTGCATGATGACTGGCCATTTTGAGAGAGATCCTGACGTCTAGCCCCAGCAGACATAGATGATACGAGGAGACACCTGCAGGGAATGCTCGCTGCTGGTGTGATACAAGAATAAAGGAGCCCATATGCCTCTCCCATTGTGGCTGTATATAAGAAGAATGGGTCGGTAAGGATGTGTGTTGACTATTGAACCCTGAACCAGTGGACCATCCCCGATCAATAACCATGCCCTGTATACAAGATGCCCTGGATTGTTTCAATGGGAGCAAATGGTTTTCGGTATTGGATTTTTGCAGTGGATACTACCAGATCCCGATGGCCCTGGAGGACCATGAGAAAACAACCTTCATCTGTCCTTTGGGGTTCTATGAATTCCTGAGAATGCCACAGGGGATTTCAGGTGCCCCGGCCACATTTCAGTAACTGATGGAACGTGCAGTGGGAGAAATGAACTTGCTGGAATGTCTAGTGCACCTAGACAATGTCATTGTGTTTGGGCACACATTAGAGGAGCATGAGACCCGACTGTTTAAAGTCCTAGACTGATTGGAAGACTTTGGCCTCAAGCTATCCATTGACAGGCGGCAGTTTTTTAAAACCTCTGTGAAGTACGTAGGGCACATAGTATCTGCAGAAGGGATAGAGACTGATCCCAGTAAGGTTGAATCACTGACTACTTGGCCCCTGCCCCATAATTTGAAAGAACTACAATGTTTCCTGGGGTTCTGTGGCTACTACCGCAGGTTCATAAAAGACTATTCAAAGGTGATTCACCTGCTCTTGAATCTTACCCAGGGTTACCCTCCTACCCACCATAAATATAAAACAATGGTCTATCAAAGAACCAGAGAAAGTGTACTTCCACACTTGTTGAACTTTTTGGGTCCTGCTGGACACCCGAATGTGAAGTAGTCTTTCATGAAGTCATATACCAGATCACCCATGCCCCCATCTTTACCTATGCTGACCCCACCAAGCCCTATGTGCTGCATACAGATGCCAGTCTGCAGGGTGTAGGAGCTGTGCTTTATCAAGCCCATGAGGATGATTTTAGACCAGTGGCCTTTGCCAGTAGGAGCTTGACCCCGTCAGAGCAAAACTATCCTGTGCACAAGCTGGAGTTCCTTGCACTAAAATGGGCCATCATCGACCAGTTTCATCAATACCTCTATGGGCCAAAGATATTGGTGATGATCGACAATAACCTGTTAACCTATGTACAGACTTCAGCTAAGTTATACACCACTGGGCACTGGTGGCTTTCCGCCTTATAAACTGATGATTATCCTGTTGAATACAGGCCAGGACTGAACCATATTGATGCTGATGCCTTGTCATGAAGGCCAGTTTCCAAGAGTGATTGGGTCAGGCTGTTTGAACCTGACATCTGAGCCTTGTGCCAAAAATTTGACCGAGATGAACAGATGTCTGCGGACACAGTGGACCTTTTAGTAGATTGCTCTAGCCCTCCTGATACCGGCTGCCTATTGCCACTTTTCTGCTCCAGATATTAGTGCACTACCTCAATCTGACAATGACCGTATTCAGTCGGCTCAGTCCCAAGATCCTATGATTCAGCCCACACTTCATGCCTCGCGTGCGGGGAAAGATGTGTCCAAGTTGCATTCCCCTAACTTTCTAACTGCTTCATTGTTTAAATAGGCTGCAGGTTGAAGCTACTCAATCAATTGTTGTACAGAGAGATAGTGGATCATGGCAGTCAAGTAGACAGGCAGCAATTGATCGTGCCCATGGCCTTTAAAGATTTGGTACTAAGGTCCCTCCACAAACACATGGGGCACCTTGGTATTGACAAAACTCTTGACTTGGTCCAATCTCAATTCTACTGGCCCAAGATGGGGACTGATGTTGAACACCATGTAAAGACCTGCAGTCATTGCCTGCAAAGTAAAGCCCTGCCTCAGAGAGCTGACCCATTGTTAATATTACTACCAGCACCCCCATGGAACTGGTCTGCATAGACTTTTTGTGTTTAGAACCTGATCAGCGTAATATTGGCAATGTGTTTGTGGTTATGGATCATTTCACATAGTATGCACAAGCTTTTCTAACTAAAGATCAAAAGGCCTCTACTGTGGCCAAGGTGCTAGTGGAAAATGTCTTCATCCACTATGGTGCCCCTCAGCGAATCCACTCTGACCCAGGCAGAGATTTTGAAAGTCGGCTAATCAAAGAAATGCTCTCTATTGGGGGGTACTGAAGTCAAGAACCACCCCTTATCACCCACAGGGGGACCCTCAACCAGAACATTTTAAATGCACCCTTCTAGACATGCTGGGCACCCTCCATCCCAAAGACAAGCCTAAGTGGAGCCAGCAGATTAGCACCTTGGTCCACGCATACAATTACACAAAAATGATGCTAGTGGATTCTCCCCCTACCATCTCATGTTCGGGAGAAAGGCCCAACTGCCTGTTGATGTCTGCTTTGGGGTCTCTCCAGATGGGGTTCAAGCCAAAAATTACCTACAGTATGTACAGAAACTGAAAGCTCAATTGAACCATGCCTATCAACTAGCCCAGACAATGGCCACCAAAAGAAATCTCGCCAACAAAGAGAGGCATGATAAAAAAGAAAATGCTCACGAGCTTTGGCCTGGAAACCATGTGTTGTTACACAATTTGGGACTGCATGGCAAACACAAAATTGCTGATAGGTGGCACCATCTTCCCCATGTAGTAGTAGGAAAGTTGAATGATTTACCAGTGTACAAGGTGCACCCAGAGAATAACTCCAAAGCTGTCAAGACCATGCACTGTAACCACTTGCTACCTATCAGCCAAGCCATAATTGAGGCTGAACCATCAGAGATTGATTCCCCTGGGCAGGTGACTCATGCTGCTGTAAAAAAGAGATAGAGTCAACCTACCCCAGTAGTTACAGATTTAAGGTTTCCTCCACAGTAGGCCCAGAATTATAGTGACTGTCAGTCCACCTCTGACGAAAGTGAGTGTGACAATGACTATTACCCCTCCTATGAATTTAGTCAACTGTTTCAAGGTAACCCTATGACTAACTGTGAGGATGAAGCTGGGCCTTCTGGACTGCCTAACCCCCAGCTTCATCCTTGGAGCCAATGCTCCCTGAAAGTGAAGTGCGAAGTATTACATCTGAGGTTTCGGACTCTCTGTGTTTTGTGGAACTGTGTGAACTATCTGAAAAAGGGTCTGATAGTCTGAGTCTCTCTGGTGACACACCAGAACTTGAAGAACAATGTGAGAGTGTTGACAGCCCCCCTTCAGTGCCACAAAGCCTAATTGTGCCAGATCCTCCTCAAAATGAGCAACCTGGGCCTCTGTCAGAAGATAATGAACAACGTGTTATGGAAACAGAACCTACAGAGCAAGGAGCTGACAGTGCTCCAAGTTTGGACATTTATTTATTTTATTTTAGTCTATGGTAACTGGGTAAGGCCCACTAGGCACAAGTGCCTGTTTTCAGGGGCAACCTGGGAGCACTGGACAGTTAAGTGACTTACTCAGAGTCACACAGTATGCAAGTGGAGGTTATGAGAATCAAACTCAGGTCTAGTCTGCTGGATGTATCAAGCTCGTTCACACCTCATTCCTCTAACCTCCAGGCTATACTGCCAGCCATTCATGCAGAGGCACCCTTCACAAGTGACGAAAGCTCCAAAGTTAGTGCTGAAAGTACAGTGACTGTGGCTGCTCCCCCAAGAAAGACCAGCCAAGCTGTCAAGCCAGTGCTACACTTTAGTTATGATTTATGATGTAGTTATGATTCCCCTGGGAGGCCAGTGGATTTTCCTCTCATTGTGGTTCACAAAAGGGTTTATGTTTCACCAAGCTCACTGCTCAAATTGAGCTTGATGGCCAACTCCAGGTTACTTGTTCTTCCCTCTTACCATGGTGCCCCTGCCCCATACAGCCCCAAGTTAGCTGACAGGGAAGGGTTCCCTCTTACATTGTTTAATGTACAAGAAGTTATTAAATGAAACATTATTACTTGTATGAAACATGCATAAGTATTGTCAATATGGATGTAGTATTGTGAAGTATATTGAAAGGTATAGTAATGTAACAAGCTAATGATATATATATATATATACATATATATATACATGTATATATATATATATATATATATATATATATATATATACACATATGTCTCATTTATATTGCATTTTTGATATTGTGATGGTACAGACTTAGCCTTGGACACCAAGTTTTCTCCAGGCAGGGAAGGGTGTAACCCCCTACAAATGGGGTTCCAAAAGTCTTCCTTAAGCTTGTCTAAATGCTCACTGCCAGGCTGGTGTCCTGTGTTTTGCAGTTTAAATGTGATTGTCAGAGAGTGCCTATATAGCCTCTGTGTACTGTCTCTTTAAGAGCTGCCTGGATTGCAGTCATAATTAATCTAAAGGGAGCTCTGTTAGAAGATGTGCTTGTTTGTAATATATTGCAGTTTGTTCTAACCTGCCTTCTTTGCAGCATGGATAGTTCTGTTTGTTTCCATCATCTTGGTCCTGGACTGCTGAAATGGGCCAATCAGTACATTTGTGACTCTAAAATGGAGCCTGCCTACAGGGGTTTTGTGGGGTCAAAACTTGTAAGAATTGTAGTTTTGGGCTTTTTGCGCCTAAAATAATCTGGGGGGGAGCCCTTGTTGTGATTGATAGTCAGATCAGCCAACTGACCTTTTGGATCTTGGGGAAGTCCCAAACCGCTTGCAGATTCAGTTAGATCTAAGTTGGGAAGTGAACAATAACAGAATTTGAACTAGTATTTAAAGGGAATACATCATAGGCAAAGTGAATTGAAAAAGCTTGGAATAGTACTGGGAGAAATCTCTTCATTGAAGGAGGTATTAACAGAATTCTATGTACAAATAAAAAATGTAAGGGATGATGATGAAGCTATGTTGAACTCGGTATCAAACGAATGATGAAACATCTATTATACAATGGGGTCTGAAAAACCTGTAATGTGATTGTCTGTCTGGCACCTTTTAGTCGTGGTAAATCCTACGATATACCCATGGGAAAAGAGTCACATACTTACTAAGATCAGCATGACCCGAAACAACCCCCCAAAAAAGCAGCCATTTTATATCGCCGTTAAATGCCAACTCGTCTCCCCCTGCAACAGTCAAACTAAAGAACAAGTAACTGAAATACTCAGAATAGCAATTCGGTCAAAAACAGTGTTTACCAAGTCTTCCCCCATAACTGCTTCCACCCTACTCACCGTTGTGAAGTGATTTTTTTTTCAGCCCCACTAGCCTCAGTCCACACATTCTGAATAACGGCTTCTGGAGCTGCAGAGCGTGGACTACCAGCATGCCCCTGCTATAACTGCTTTTCCCATTGCTTCCACAAAAACAGTGCTTGCCTCATTACATTATTTAAAACAAAAAAAAATCAAAGAATTGTGTTTCCTTGTCCCAACATGAAAGTTCCCAGTCAATCAGGAAGCACATGGCAAAAGACAGCAGCCAGTCACTGCGGCCCCATTCACACCCACAGCTACTCCCAAATCATGCCACCGGCAGTACTAAAGCGGGACTTGCAAAACTCTAAAAAACAATCTTTGTACACATGCAAAAAAGAAACAAAAGGCATTGCTCACTGTTAGCATTCCCCAACCAGCTGTTTGTGACTGAAAGTGAATATTGTTATTCAGTTCATATTTCCTGATCACGTGGCAAACACAGTTGAATCCTGGACTGTGACTTCAATTAGTACCCGATCAACACCAGCAATCTGTTTCTCCGATCATAACAAGGAGCATCTAGATTAACAGTGACTTTAAAAAAACACTGCTGTCATACTGTTTTAATCATCTTTCTCTTTGTATAAATAATACAGCTCACACTCCCATTTCTATTAAAAAATACAACTTTGTCGCCCCATTTTCCACCAACTGAATGGGAGCATCTGCATAACAAGTGACTGAAATATAAAATACTGTTGATGTTAAAAAGAAATGTAATAAAAAATAAAATAAAAAAAAACATAAATTGCTAACAGCACTTTGCACTTCAGGTGAGGCAGGAGGCAGCCTTCGATCTTCTAGCTACTAACCCAGGACTATTTTTCACTGTGGAAGCATATCTTATCTATTTTATTCATAAAAAAATGTGAAAAAAAGTTTGACACCTAAACTTTTTCTCTTTTCTTTATTTTACACATTGTATAATCACAATAAGCCACTAGGGGGGTGTGGGTTATCGGGGGATTTACCACAGCTGGCGTGGATTTACCCACGAAGCACAGACCACTCCAGCTGTGGTAAATCCCCCGATAACCCACACCCCCTCATGGCTTATTGCTTAAATAATTTATGAACAAAATTGATTGATACATTTAATGTATTATTAAAAATTAATATGAGAAGTCATCATATAAGGAAAATGGTCAGATGGGAAAAAGAGGGTCACATTTCATTATAGATGCATAAAGATGAATTGTATGATCAACTATTGACAAAGAGTAAAATGCTAGATACATTAGTGATATTTATTTATGATGAACAACAAAAAGAAAGGGAAGGAAATGTTAATCAACCATTAGGCATTAAACTATCCACTAGATGGGGCTCAATAATGGAGATCTCAAATAAATATGAAATTCTGTCATCATTAGATACTGAGTGTTGACAAACATCAAAAAAGGATAGAGATGTAGGGCCATCTCTGGCCACAAAATGTATAGAGGAAGCACTAGTTGCCGATATGTGATCATGGAACATTTCTGGATTGAGGGGAAAATGACTGATCTACAATTTATACAATACCTGAATAAATTTCATTTAATATGTCTGCAAGATTCATGATTTTCGGGAGGATTTAAATTAAATGGATATAAATCTTATGTTTAATCAGGAACAAAATACAAAAAATATGGAAGAAATGTGGGTGGGGGTGGTCAATAACTTTGAGTAGACTGGATAATAACAGAACCACAGAAGAAATAAAAACTTCCAATAATAATATACTGGCAACTTTAGTGAAAGACAGGGAAAGAGAAATGATTATAATTAATGTATACTTCCCTCCAGAAAATAGTTTGTTTGGTGATAAGGATGTATTGGAACAACTCAACAGCTTGTTAGAAGATTTGATGGTGCACTATCCAGGTAGAGACACTGTGATGATAGGGGACTATAATGCTAGATTAGGTAAAGAAGGGAGGCTAACAGAAGATGTAATTAGTCAATTAGCAATCACTGATAAGGCAAATGTGACAATAAATAGTAACTCTAGAGACAATGTTATAAATACAAGAGGGAAAAAGCTTTATGAAATTTTAATGGTGAATAATTTTTTGGTACTAAATGGAAGAATGCCCTCAGACAAAGAAGGGGATTATACATAAGAGATTCTTCCAGAACCGAGAGCATCAGCCTACAAAAAAGAAAATTAGCTTTGCAAATTTGTGGTTAAGAAGCTGGCCACATGAGAACAATTATCATGTTCTGAAACATTGGGATACTTTTCACAACAGACCTGACCTATATTGCAAGGATGGACTCCACTTAAGTTTCAGGGGAAGTAGAGTTCTGGGAATGAGAACAAAAAACGAGATAGGTAAACGTTTAAACTACATGGCAGGGGGATGGGCATATCTGATCCAACTTTCACCTTGATTCAAAGCAATCGAAATTGATCATAAGAACCAATAATAAAGCCAATGTTATGTATCTCAATACTAGGAGTCTCAATAAAGATAAAAAGGCAGAGTACATTTATTACTAAGGAAAGAAAAAAATGACATCATTGGGGTAACAGAAACATGATGGAATGATGACAGTATTTGGAATGAAAATATACCTGGCTTTCATCTAATATGTAAGGATAGAGGGATTAGAAGAGGTGGAGGTGTTGCCTTATATATAAAAGAAGAAATTGAGTGCTTATTTAATGATATCACTAAGGACTTTGGTAACATTGAAGTAGTGTGGACAGATATCTCAGGGTTAAAAGGAAAGAAATTTAAACTGGCAGTTTTCTATAGACCACCTGATACAACGGCCAATTAAACAAGATTGTTTGTTGAGCATGTTGCAACAATGGCAGAAGACTCTGACTTACTGTTGAATGGGGACCTAAATCTCCCTGGTATAGATTGGTGTAACATATGCACCAGTAACTCACTGGGTGACAGGGTGCAGACCATCCTGTCTTCAGCTGGGATACAGCAGTGTATCAGCGAACCCAAAGAGGGCAGATTATTCTGGATGTCATATTGACTAATAAGGCAGAAAATATTTCCAACATCAAGCATGACCTTCCACTAGGTACAAGTGATCATGATATTATTAAGTTTCAAATTAATAAAGCCAGAAAAAAATACTTTGGGTAAAACAGTTCACTGTTTGTATAATAAGGCTGATTACTCTGCTATACTGCATGACTTATCACAAATTAATTGGAAAGCCCTATCAGATGGGTTAAAGGCTGAACAGTGCTGGGATCAGTTCCTTAATATTATTGATGATTTGGTGTCAAGGAATGTTCCAGCTAGAGTTATGTATAATAAAAGAGGAAAAAAGCCACCATGGCTAACCAGAAGGATCCATAGGTGCATAAACAAGAAATAAGAAACAATCATGCTATAAGAAAATGAGGAAAAACCCAATAGAGAAGCATAGAATAAAGTATAGGAAAATATTACAGCTACTAAAACATGAGATTAAGAAAGCAAAGAAACAAATTAAATATTTGCTAGCCAATACTAAACATAATATTAAGGGATTTTATTCTTATTATTCTTATGTAAACAACAAGAGGGGTAATGATCGGGTTACAGGACCACTCAAAATTAATGGAACCCTTTACACCAAACTAAATGATACGGCCAGAGAATTCAATGCTTATTTCAGTACTGTTTTCAGCAATAAAGACACCACTGCCCAACATGAAATATTTAATGACATGGATCCCCAGTCCATAGAGATCTTTACTACAGACAAAGTTTATAAGAAAATTAGCACACAATGTTAATAAATTAGTGGAACCAGACAACCTGCACCCTAGCTTTCTCAAGGAATTGGGAAAAGAGCAAGCCCCAATCATAGCCAATTTAGGACAGCGATCTGTAGGGGAAGGTTATGTACCAAGAGACTGGAGATGGGCTGTTGTGGTACCAATTTTCAAGAAGAGAAACAAGTCTGATCCAGCTAATTACCGACCGATCAGCCTGACTTCAATAGTAGGCAAAATAATTGAGGGAATAATTTCTGATGATATTAGAAACTTCTTGACTAACATGGATTTACTTGATAAGACTCAACATGGATTTATGCAAAATAGGTCCTGTAATACTAATTTAATATGTGTCTACAACTTTGTGGGTGGCAACATTGATCAGGGAAGAGCAGTGGATGTACTGATGTTGGATTTTATTAAGGCGTTTAACACTGTGCCACATAGCACAGTGATCTTAAAGCTAATAGGACTAGGAACTAACCATAATATAGTTAAATGGGTTATTCACTGGTTGATGAATGGGACACAGTCGATGCACATCCATGGTAATCTGTCTGATGAGACTAAGGTCACCAGTGGAGTGCCACAGGAATCCTGTATTGGGTCCACTGCTGTTCAATATCTCTATAAGTGATCTTAACATCAAGAGTGTGAATAAGCTTAACACATTTGCAGATGATGTCAAACTTGGGGGTGTTGTAGATACTTTTGAGGACAGGCTTACATTTGGGCAAGATATTATAACAATTACTGAGTGGGCAGCTAATAATAGTATGAAGTTTAATCTGAACAAATGTACAGTTATGCACTTCGGTAAGAACAATATCCAACAAGACTATTACATTAAAGGGATAAATCTAAGGAAATCAACATGTGAAAGGGATTTAGGGGTGTACATTAGCACTACCTTAAAGAGCGAAGTACACAGTAAACATATAGCTAATAAAACCACGCACTTCACTAACTGCGTATGTTGAAGCTTCATCTCCAGAAATGAGAATGTATTACTTCCACTGTACAAAACCTATATAAGACCCATCTGGATTATTGCTCCAAGAGCTGGAGTCCTTATTTGAAGAAGGATAAGATTATGGTAGAAAGACCCCAGAGGATGTTTACTAAATTGATCTCTGGCTATAGAGATAAACCATATGAATCAAGATTACATACACTAGGACTCTGTCCCCTGGAGATTAGGCATACAAGGGGGATATACTACTCCTGTTTAGAATCATCAAGGATGATATGCTAAGAAATAACTTGAGTTTAGCATATAAAGATCATAAATATGACTTGAGGGGTCATAAACACCAGATTACAGAGATGCCATGTAAAACTGAAATGTGGAGGCATAGTTTTGTCTCGAGAACAGTCAAACTGTGGAATCAGTTACCTGAAGAAGTGATCAATGTGCCTAGCTTTGACAGTTTTTAGGTTAAGTTAGATGACTACATTACAATTGGTAGCTGTTGTTACCTCCACTGAGAAATGGAGACAACATTTAATGGGCTGCTGCCTTCTGTTGCCTTAAATGTCCAAGTATTAGTCCAAGTCTAAGTATATATTGGAGGCAACGGTTCATATACAAAGATCTCATTTCAGTACATATTAGTCTGTTGTCTATTTGCAAAGATGTAAGAATAGAAATAAGACCAGAAAGCTCCCACTGTCCTATAGAACTTCTGATTAAACTCTCTAATATTAACAAAAATGAAGTTATCCATGCCGCCCCATAGAAATAAGGATGAGAAACTATATTTTCTGGGAAAGGATAGACAAAGCCAAGTTTATAGAGACTCTGAAAGACAGAGGAGTGTTAACTGTGATTGAAGAACTGATGGAAAAAGAGCAGGAGACTGACAATATGATTAGGAAATTTGAAGAAATAATGGATAGAATTTCAGAGATTTTTTTTTGTATTATCTTCCCCCCCCTTACCCACTGTGACCTGCTCCTCCTTCAGGCCACCTAGTACCACCAGCGATCCCCTCACGCTCCCCTCCAGGACCTCCTACCTCATATTGCAACCACCTGTTGGTTGCCCGGCATATCCCTTCGCTGGGTGGATCCCCCTCCTCTGAGGGGAAGGGCACCAGTTGGGGCAAGCCAGTATGCTCTTACTGTCTTGCCTGGGTGCTGCTGAGGTGGATGTTGTTCTGCTGGGAGTGCTTGAGGGCATTGTCATGGTCGGCCGCCATCATCCGGCTGATCCCAATGCAGTTTCCGCTTTTCTGGTGTTTCTGCATCAATGTTCCTCTGCAGTGCTCCCGGTCTCCACCGGGGGCTGCTGCAGAGTGACATGCTACCCTAACCCACCCCAGGAGAGGAGAGCAGCCCAACTGATGCTCAATCCTCTCCTGTCCCTGCCAATCCCCGGCATCCCTGGTCCATTCCCAAACCCAGGTCACTGATGTGGTTTGAGGTAAGGCACCAGTGCCTCAGCCCTCTACGCCACTGGGCCAGTCCAAAATTTCAGAGATTTTAATTAAAAAAGTTGTAGTGAAGGACAGGAAAGTTTCAGCATGGTTCAATAAGAACTGCATACAAGCTAAGAAATTAGTGAATAGACAAGTAAAAACTGTAAACCGGATCCCCACTAAAGAGAACAAAAGGATACTCAGTACTGTAGATTAAAAAAAATATATGGCAATGTGATTAAATATAACAGGAACATCTACAGGAAACAGCTCCGGGAAAAACTGGAAAGCACTGTATGTCTAAAAGACAGTAAGAAATTTGGGTATTTGGTCAGTAAAGGTGTAGATGAATATGAAGCAGAATCAGAGATGAATATAGAACCACACAAATTGGTAAAGCATTATAGGAAACTATTTTAGAGATAATAAAGAATACTTAAAAAAATAATAAAGAGTAATGATTCCTTGATATGGGTTCCACTTGAAGAAGCATTTTCTATGAAGGAAATTAGCTATGCCTTGGAGACATTTGCCTTACACAAGGCCCCAGGAGCAGATGGTGTACCAATGGACATATTTTGGAAAATGAAAGAAATTTGGATTCCTATTTTATATAATATCTTTAATATTGTGGCAAAAACTGGAATAATCCCAAACTCCTGGCAAAGAAATATAACAGAACCTATTTTTAAGAAAGGGGGACAGGAAAGATCCTGGATGTTGCAGGCCAATTAACCTGATAGAGTGCAATCAAAAAATTATAACAAAGATCATAAATAATAGAATTATAAAATGGATAGAGCAGAATAATTTACTAGATGAGGCAAACACAGGATCTGGAAATAAATGCTTCACCATAGACCAGTGTTTCACTCTTACCAGCTTGATATATAAATATAAGAACATTAAAAGAAAAAAAAGTTATTGTGTTTTCATACTGTAGATTTGAAATCAACATTCGATAACATCAATAGAATTAAGTTATGGGACACACTGAAAGCACTTTGGTAGAAATAGCTTTATTGAATATTATAAAAAGATTGTATCAAGACAACTGCACACAGAATAGATACAGTTCTAGGGGAGAACAAAGTGAGACATTTCCAGCTAATATGGAAGTAAAACAACTTAGGTTGTACACTATCTCCCTAATTATTCAACATATTCTTTCTCAAAAACGGCCTCCACCTGCCTCTGCACTAGATAAACCCCCTTGGCCTATGCTGCTCCAACTAACTGAGACGCTACCTAAATAATATGACAAAGGCAGTGGCCCTCTGCACTTTATATACTTCCTGTGCTCACAGCTTACTAGACGGTGCCCCCTCTATCCCAATTTGTCTCCTTTCTGTCTACCTGCAATCCTTGCTGCATTGCTGCCTGGCATGATGATCACTGACTTTCATAAGAGTACCATAGTGTTATTCTACCTACTGCCTGCATTGTAAACCCCTGTTGTTACTTGTATTGACTCTGTGTGCTAATGCTCTTAAATGTAACCTTCACTTGTTTTTGCTTGATGTTCATGTATGTACCTTGTAATCTCCTGTGTTGCACCTGAAAATAGGCACTTGGTTGTCTAGTGTGCTTACCCAGTTAACAAAAGCAAATAAATAAATATACATTAATTCAGTGATGCATAGGGAGAGGCATCACCAATAGAAAACAGGAAGTTGTTGGCCCTCTGTACAGACAGTTGGTAAGACCACATCTGGAGTACTGTGTACAGTTCTGGAGACTCCATCTCTGCAAAGACATAGACAGGGAGGAGGCTGTCCAGACGAGGGCAACCAAAATGGTGCATAGTCTTCACCAGAAGACATATGAAGAAAGATTAGAGGAGCTTAATATGCATAGCCTCGAGGAAGGGGGGGGGACATGATAGAAACTTTCAAATACCTCAAGGGAATCAACAAAGTCCAAGAGGGTAGCATCTTTCAGAAAAAGAGATGTGCAAGAACAAGGAGGCACAATTTGAAGACAGAGGGGGAATGGCTCAGAGGTAATGTGAGGAAGTATTTCTTCACAGAGAGAGTTGTAGATGGATGGAATGGCCTTCCTGAGGAGGTCATAGAGTCAAAAACAGTGGGGGAATTCAAGAATGCATGGGACTGACATAAGGCAATTCTAGTGGGGAGGTAGGAGGAAGTAGGCTGCTAACTAGGATCTGCAGCTTATCCATTAGGTAGGGAAATGGGCAGACTAGGTGTGCCAAGCGGTCCTTATCTGCCATGAAATTCTATGTTTCTATTCTATGTTTTTATGTAATGCTAGGGTACTTCAATTTCCTTAATATTAACTGGACTAAACTAGTAGGGTTAACTAGAATGGAAAATAAATTCACTGAATTACCAATACATAAAAGCTTTGAACAAGTAGTTATAGAAAACACCCAATGAAATGATATATTAGATCTAATATTGTGTAACTTTGAAGAAAAAATAGAAAGCATAATTGTGGAAAAACCCCTAGGAGACAGTGACCATAATACAATCAAGCTGGAAGTAAACATGGCACATCAAACTATTACAGGCAGAACTGTTTTGAAATATTACAATAAAGCAGATTATCAAAAAATGTTAAATTTTTTAGGTATGTGGAACTGGCAAACTGAACTGGAGGGTTTAGGTTTGGAAGCAACATGGGCAAAACTAAAAAAAACAGATTGACTATTGTGTCAGTACTTGGGTACCAGAGATACCTAAGTACAACCATAAGGGAAGAATCCCAGTGTAGTGGAATAAGAATTGTATATTTGCTACTGAACCACTCTGTATTTGAATGTTTATGTATCACTCTGTACTTGTTAACTAATGTGGAACCAATTGACGAGCATCCGCTCACTGGTACTATCCAAGATTTCAAAATAAAATAAAATCAGAATATTATAAAGAGCATACAAAAGAAGGAGAGACTGTATAACAAATATAAACATTATTCAACAAATACAAATTGGGATAACTATAAAAACAATCAAACAAGTCCAAGAATATCATTAGTCAATCCAAACAGAGAGCTGAAATCAAAATGGCAACATCAGTAAAGGACAATAAAAAAAGCTTCTACAGTTATGTAGGATCATTGAAGGGGAACCAGAATGGTATAGGACCACTTGTGATAGGATCAGAAATAATTCATAATGAACAAGATATGACTAATGAATTAAAAAAGTATTTCTTAACAACATTTCAGCCTAAAGAAGCGAATTCTGTCATTAAAATAGCTATGAAGAAAGAACATAGAGACCTTGTATTCTCACAGAGGGATATCCTAGACAAACTCAAAAGGATACATTCAGGAAAATCAGCTGAACCGGATGATCTGAATCTAAGATTTTTAGTCAAACTTGCAGAAGAATGAGCTGCACCAGTGAAAAAATGATTTAATACATCAATAAATGAAGGGAAACCTTTGAGAGAATGGAGAGAGGCAAATATCACGCTGATTTACAACAAGCATTTGTCAATGCTGAATCTTTGCTTGCTGGTATTAGCATTGGAAATGCAGGAGGCAGGCAGATACAGAATAGGAATGGCAGTGAAGTATTGAACATCACGCCAACCCCACCTCCATCCTGTAGAGATGGATAGGCATTGGGGTAAGTGTTTGTGTCATTGCCCATGATGTTCATGCTATGTCACCTCACACCGACATATGTTGAGGTGTGTCTTGGGGTGTTTGGCTTTACAGTCACCCCATTCCATAAGAACATACAATGAAATGGGTACAGCATAGGAGAATGGGGTGAACTGTGGGGTCAAAGAGTTCGAGGTACACCTCGATGCCTGTCACTGGGTGCGGGGGTGGGATGGCATGAGCAGTACAGTCAGCAATCCAAAGGCACACCCCATTGCCTGTCAGTCTGTACAGGGTGTGATGTTATGATTAGAAACCATAATGCCCCAGGCGTTTGTTAGTATTTGCACTACAAATTTTCAACATGGCCTTTTTGTGACCTCACCTCATGAAAGCATTTGGGACCTCTTCTCATGAAAAGTGGCAGTGTGATTTTGTCAATGTGTCTCGAACTTTGACTTCCAACAGCGACTGTGCCATTCAGCGTCATATGTACGAAAACCACAGATCTGGCAGGATATGAAGAATGACAGCTGTACCATCCATAGGGAGGTGTGAAGAGATGGCAATGTTGAAAATCTGTAGGGGGAATAGTAAAAATGCTCGCACTTTTAAGCATACGTGGAAACTGCGCAATGCATGCACATAACACAGTCATTTTATGGACGTTCATCACCAAATTTTCAACATAGGCATTTTAGGACCTCTGCTCATGAACAGTGTCACTGTAATTTTCTTAATGTGTCCCGAACACTGATTTTCCATAGCGACCATGCTATTCTGCACTAGAAGTGTGAAAATGGAAGTGTGAAAACACATTTCGGCCAGGATGTGAAAAATGACAGCTGTCCTGTTCATAAGGATGTGTGTAAAATGGCAATGTTGAAAATCTGGAGTGAAAATATTGCAAATTGGTGAAGTTAGGAGCTTGTGTAGCAACTACGCAACGCACACTCGTAAAACAGTCATTTTTTGGATTTTTCCCACCAAATTTGCAACGTAGACTTTTTGAGATCCCCACCTCATGAACACTGGCACTGTCATTTCATTAATTGGTCCAGAAAGGTGATTCCATGCAGTGACCGCGAAATCACCTTTTGGGACCGATAAAGCCATGACAGTGGCAGAATTCATAAGGAGGGGGCCCAATAACTCCATGTTGAAAATCTGGTGCCTAAATTCCCAAAAATGCCCAAGAGATGCACCAAAGTTGAAAAAACCCTATTTATGCCATTTTACAGCTTACTAACATTTTCCTCAGTTTGCGGTCGACTTTGAAGAGTGCGGACATGTTCCCGGTCCACCGAAGATTGTCGCACCAGGCTCAGAAGGTAAGTATGGGGTGAGGGGAGTGTGGTGACTCGACAAGGGACAGTTTTCTGCATTGCAGGTAAAAAAAAAACAAAAAAAATTGCGAGACATTTTTTCTTTTACAGGGTCATTTGGCATGCTGGGGTGGGCTCCCAGCATGCCACCCGAGTGATTTGTTTTGGGTGGGCTGTAGCCAATGGGGGATTGGGCACTCTCATCGGCACATGGGGGCAAGAGCCAAGGGGGGATTGGGCACCCTCTCGGCACAAACTGAACATTTGAGGGGAGAAACCATTATGCCGACGGGGAGTGGGCTCCCCCATTGGCAAATTACATGGGGTGAATGAAGCCAATGGAGATTGGGCCCCCACATCGGCAAAACACTTTTTGTGGGGGCACATGATGCCGAGGAGGATTGGGCACCCCCTCGGCACAGGGGGTGTGATATTGTTTGTGAACATGGTGGTGGCTTGCTGTCACATTCACAAACAATATTACAATAGGCAATGTTCCGCTCAGCAATGATGTGTCACTCCCTCATTGCAGCGGAATGGCTGACGCAATGACAAAGCGAACCCTGATTACTGCTGTGAAAATGTTTCTACTTGGTGGCACTTTTGGAGACCAGTGTCATCAGCACACTGTGCCTCCATTAGTCCACCAGTGCCAAGCCCCCAAAGGTAGTGCCTCCATTGGTTGCTACAGTGCTGAGCCTCCACAACCCGCTTCTCTCCCAAGCTGCCACATAATGTTTCTTGCGCATGTACACAAGCAAACATAAAAAGGGTGATAAGAAGAGCACTTGTAATTATAGACCAATAAGTCTCACTTCAGTCCTTGGAAAAGTGATGGAGCAGCTTATTAATGAGCTCATTATTGAACAAATTAGCACCAATGTGATGTTAGATATAATACAACATGGGTTTATCTCAGGCAGGTCATGCCTCACAAACCTGTTCAACTTCTTTGAGCCTGTATCAGCCACCTTAGACAGGGGACTACCAGTAGATATCATTGTCTTTGATTATTCCAAGGCTTTTGGCTCTGTCTCTCACAGGGTTCTAATAGAACAGATGGAAACTATTCCACTGCATCCAAAGATAATCAAATGGGTCAACTCATAGTTGGACACTAGGTTCCAGAGAGTGTGGATCAGAGGTGTTTTACTCTGACTGGGGAGAGGTGACTAGTGGAATGCCACGGGCTAGGTCCTGGGCCTAACACTATTCAGTGTATTGGTATCTTCAATGCAGCCTTTTCAGGTAGTGCATGGCTTTGCAAATATGTGAATGATAGCAAAATGGGGGCTAGTATTAATAACAAATCCACAGCTATAGCATTACAAGAAGAATTACCTAAATTGGAACAATGGGCTAAGAATAACAAATTAAAATTTACTGAGGAAAAATGCAAAGTTATGCACCTAGGTCACAATAACTTACATTTCACATATAGCTTAAATAACACCATTCTGCAGGAAACAGTGAGTGAACATGATCTAAGCGTAACTGTTAGTAAAAATTTATATTTTGATGTACACATCAAGTCAATGGTCAAGAAATGTCATACAATCTTGGGGTGTATATTTAAACATATAAAGAGTAGGGAATCAGAAGTAATAATACCACTGGACTCATTGCTGGTTCGACCACATTTGGAGTACTGCACTCCATTTCATGCTCCACAGGTTATACATTGTAAAAAAAATAATTGAAAGGGTCCAGAGAAAGACCACAAAGAAAATAAAAGACATACAACATGTTAACTATTGAGATAGGCTGCATCAATTAGGTCTATATTCCTTAGAATATAGAAGATTGAGAGGAGACCTATGTTTAGTGTATAGTGCATCTAAGAACTAATACACATGGGAAATTATTGGTCTCAAAAGACAACCAAACAATAGGAATACTAGGTCACATCATCTAACATTAGCTGTTGAGGTCAGCAAGAAAAGTAGGAGGCAGAACTGGTTTAGTCAGAGGGTTGTCAGTAGCTGGAACTCCTTGCCAGAGAATGTTATTAGCAGTACTACCATGGAAAAGTTTAAAACATCACTAGACAGATATTTGGGTGAAAAAAAAGTGTATATTCTACCACTGAGAAGTGGTGAGTTGTATTCAGGTCTACGACCTCCTATACTCGTAATAATACCTATGAACTTATTTGTTTGTTTTTTTTGTTTAAATTTGCCTGACTTCCACGGCTTTCAGAGGAGGCCTTGTACCTCCTCCTACTCCGTCTGCCAGGGCGATCCGCATGGCAACCCATCCCCTAGTTTCATCTGCTTGTACGGCCAGGGGTGTCTTTCATTTTTCCCCTGTTTTTCTCCCATTCCCCTGAGATGCCTGCACTTAGAACTGATGTCCAGGCTTGCTGACATGCTGACGCATGCCGACAGCCAAGCACATAACAGCATCCCCCCTCCCTGACTCTAGTAGAGCTGCCAGTGCCCCGAAAGCCCATGCATCCAATGGATTCAGGGGCGTCAGGTGCTAGATGCACTCCTGGTATCCCACCCCAGAGGGAGGAGAGCATCCACAGGGATGCTCAATCCTCCCTCCCCCCACCGACCCCCAGCAACCCGAGTCTGTTCCCGAACCCGGGTCGCTAATTAATTTATCTAACAAAACCAGCTTAGAAAAGAGTATATGGTGTGGTGTCCATTGCCTCAACTCTCAGTGCCACTGTACCAAGGATGCTTTCCTAATTTTACAAGGGGTGTAATAAAGCTGAACTACAAATTAACTGTGCAAAAACTAACATCATGGTCTGTGGTGGAAATAATAATAAATATAGACATGTAGCAAAGGGGAAACAAATTAGAGGTGGTAAATAACTTTACATACTTAGGTATCACTATAACGAGAGATCTAACATGGAATAAATGTATAAGTGAAATAGAAGCCAAAATTCAGAGATTCCTGCCAGTTCTAAGCAGTTTCATGTATAAATAAGGAGGTCAATCAGTGAAAGGTTGTTTGAAAGTCATTAGTGCAAAATTACAAAGCCTGATTTTATATGGTCCAGAGATATGGGGAATACAAAACAGAATAGATATCAATTCATATCTATATAAATTTTACAAGAAATCACTCAGATTACCAAAAAGCACTCCTCCAATCATGGTAAGGGTAGAGCTGGGACAGCACCCTATTGAGTGCTAAATACAAGACAGATTGATAAATTACTGGCTTAAGGCTTACGATATGGAAGAGCACCAACTTCCAAGTATATGCATAAAAGAAACTATACATTATCTAGAAGACCATATATCATTTCCAAGTATGATGATTGTTGATAAATATATAAAATCATATGGCCTGTTATACTGTATAGCTAACATTTTTTTTAAATCCCCCATTGGTAATCAAATCCCAAGTTAAAACTAAAGTAAGGAATATTTTCAGACAGAGGGATGTAGAATTTTGTAAACAATATAAAATGTGCAAGTGGATGGCTAAAAATAAGAGAAATCATATCATGGCATTCTATTTAAAACTGATCAAAGAACTGCACAAAAGGAAACTCATAACAAGGTTTAGATCTAAAATGTTCACAAGTAACTGGCTAATTAATTTATACAACAAAAACAGCTTAGAAAAGAGTATATTCAGGTGTGGTGAGGGAAAAGATGATCTTATACATGTAGTGATCCTGTGTCCACTTTATGAAAAGTATAGGGAGAAGTGTTTGGGAAGGATCTATGGCACATTAGAAACAGAACCATACTGTTTATTAACATATTTGTTAAAGACAAAGTGAATTGAGGTAATGAATACTATAGCTTCATTTTTTTAGGGTCATAGAAAACAAAAAAATTACATTAACAGAAAACAACTAGAAGCCAGGAAACCCCACAGGAAACATCAAATAATAGTATTCTGGGTGGGAGAGATTAATGAAGAGGATTGTATTTTGAGGGGACTCGTAGTTTATATTAGTAATATTATTTCTATACTTGAAAGAAGCATTCATTATAGTCATAAATGGAACTCCAAGAACATTAAGATCCTTTTGTAAAAGCAATGTTATTCAGAAATAAATTTAAATATGCAACTGAGTATTGGAATTCACTTTTGTCAGGAAAGAGAGTGTAAATATAATTTTGTTTTAAATCATTAGACTTTATTTCCTTCGGATGAGAGACTTCAGTCTTGAATTCACCAAAGGGTGTGTAGGTAACCAGACCTGGACCATCTAGCATCCTGATTAAATTCTGGTATCCCAAAATTAGCTAAAACTGATCATTCACACTTTCTTTCAATATATAGTAGAACTACTTTTGTATTTAATAGTTAAGCCTACAGAATGAGCTTGTGTTTTAAATTGGTATTTATGTATAGTGCATAATGTATTTTAATTGTAAAGACATTTATGTTGAACAATAAATTAAACTTGAACTTGAACCAGTATTTAAAAACAGCTTCTACTGGGAAAAAAGATTTACAGATACAATGCAGTTCTCCTTTAAAACTATATCTCAGAAGAGTGAGGGTTAGTTTGGGGGCTGATAAAGAGTGATGAGGTAATTGTGAAGTAGTTACTGGAGTGCAGGGTAGTTGTGAGGTAGATACTACAGTAAGGTGCAGTTGTTCATTAGAAACTGTAGTAGGGGCAGTTGTAGAAAGATGCTAGAGTGATGAGTTGTTGTGGGTCAGAAACTGGGGTATATTGAGGTCACGTAGAAAATGATGGCAGATCATAGGACTATAGGTTCATAGTTACTTACAAACTCAGGAGGCAGAGCCTATTATTGAGCTCATCATCCGACAGTGGATTAGTTTTATATATAGTCGAATTTAGGGTTACCCATGAATTTGTCTAACTGGTGTTTAAACATATCCATTGACTTGCTCTCTACAATTGAGGTTGGTAGTGTGTTCCATATATTGACTATTCTTTGAGAAAACCACTGACATCTCTTTTTAGTTCTACAATGTACCCCTTTTAATTTAATGTTATTGTATCTTGTCTGTGATATATTGAAGTTTTTTTCTATTCCCAGATTTTCATTTAGGCCAGGTTCTCTTATGGCTTTATATGTCAAACAAAGATCTCCATGAAGTTGTCTGTACTGAATAGAACATAGGCCCAATATTTGCAGTCTTTCTCCATAAGATTTATCTGCCAAGCCCTGGATTCTTTTAGTAATTTTTCGTTGAATCCCTTCAATTTGTTTCTTACCCCTAATTGTATTGGGTACACAAAAGGGTGCACAGTATTCTAGGTGAGCTCTCACTAAACTAGTGTAAAGTGGTAAAATGACCTGAGGCTGTCTGTTTTTAATATGTTTCCATATACATCCTATTATTCTTTGGCATTTTTTAACTTTAAATATTGTGTTATTATCAAAATTAAGCTTACTATCTATATTAATCCCTAAATCTTTTTTCATTTTCAATTTCTTGTAAGTTTACATTGTTTAGTAAATAATTATTTTTCATATTGTTGTGTCCCAAGTGCATTACTTTACACTTTAGTTCATTAAACTTCATTTTGTTTCTTTGTGCCTGTTGTTCTAATGTTTCTAACTCCTTTTGGAAAATAGTGATTGCCTCACTAGAGTTAACAATACAACCAATCTTGCAATCATCTGCATATTTTGATATCCAGACATTTTCAGTTGTCTGCATTGATGCTATCAAAATGTTAAACAGTACAGGGCCCAACACGAAGCCCTGCAGCACCCCGCTTGTCACCTCTGCCCATGGGGACATACCTCCTTTTATCAATGTACATTGTCGACGGTTGTGTAACTATGATTCTGTCTATTTTATTAAAGTATATGAGAATTTCAATTTAGTCAAGTGTTCCAATAATATTTTATGGGAGACTCTATCGAAAGCTTTTTGCTAGATCCAGAAATACTACGTCAACTGGAAGTCCCGCATCCAGGGCTGCACTAACATTTAAAAAAAAGTTGGTTGATTTGTTAAACAGGACCTTCCCTTATTAAAACCATGTTGTGTTATATCATGTAAATTATTATGATTCATATAGAAACATAGAAACATAGAAACATAGAATTTTGGCAGATGAGGACCGCTTGGCCCACCTAGTCTGACCATTTTCCTACCTAACAGATAAGCTGCAGATCCTAATTAACCAACAGCTTACTTCCTCCTACCCCCCACTAGGACTGCCTTATGTCTGTCCGATGCATTCTTGAATTCCCCCACTGTTCTTGACTCCACGACCTCCTCAGGGAGGCAGTTCCATGCATCCACAACCCTCTCTGTGAAAAAATACTTCCTCACATTACCTCTGAGCCGTCCCCCCTCTATCTTCAAATTGTGCCCCCTTGTTCTTGCACATCTCTTTTTCTGAAAGATGCCACCCTCTTGGACTTTGTTGATTCCCTTGAGGTACTTGAAAGTTTCTATCATGTTTCTATCATGTTCAGATCTACATAATATTAACCTTTCTAGGATTTTTCCTATGACAGAGGTTAAACTTACTGGCCGATAATTAGATACTACAGTTTTATTACCTGCTTTGAATATAGGAATTACCACTGCTTCTTTCCATGCTGAGACACTTTCACCTGCTTGCAGAGATAGATTCAATAATTTACTCAAAGAGCCAGAAATGTGTAAGATGATTTCCCTAAGAAAACTGGAGTGAATTCCATCAGGTCCTGCTGATGAAGTAATTTTTAGTTTTTGTAATTCCACCAGGGTTTCTTCAACTGTAATAGGCTCAACGATTACATTATTGGAATTAATGATTGGACTATTAAATTGTTCCTTAGAAGTAAAAGTATTATGAAAATATTTATTAAATGTTTCTACCATTTGAGATTCATTGTTAATGATACCTGTGTTTGTTTGTAATGGACCTAGTAATGCCTTAGAGCCTCTAATTGAGCCAACATAATTATAAAACTTTTTCTTATTGTCTAACGTATCAGTTGCTAATTTATTTCCATATCCATCTTAGGTTTCCTAATTAGTTGTTTTACCTTATCAGCATATTTTTTATAACAATGCCATATATCTTGAGATGGTTGTTTTTCATATTTTTTGTAGTATTTACATTTGTTTTCGATTATTCTCTTAATTTTGTTATTCCACCAGACTGGATTTCTAAATCCTTTTTTATATTTCTTCCTATTTGGTACCCAAGTATCCAAGCAGTGATTAATTTTGTTCCGTATACGAGTCCAAGCTTGATGGATATCAAGGCCTATCAGTTCTGTGTTCCAATCCCATGTGATCAGGTATTGTTTTATTTCTTGGTAATCAGCTCTGGTATAATCCTTAATTATGGTATTCCCTTTGCTTTCGGCTGAACTAGTCTGTATATGGAACAAAATCATATTATGATCGCTGTTTCCCAGCAGATCTATAATTCTAGGTTCATGAATAGCTGACCCCATATTTGTAAGTATGATACTATAATATTATTATTTCTTGTTCCTTCATACATTATTTGATCTAAATCTTGATTAACTGTAATGTCCAGAAAATCCCTCTCAATAGTTCCCTTACAATTATGCTTTACCCAGTCGATATTAGGGAAGCTAAAATCACCCACTAATGTGTAATTTTTTGTTGGTTCAAAATGATCTATTAATTTAAGAAAGTCTGGGCCAGATATTCAAAGCTTTGCGCAGGGCAAAAACCGTTTGCGCTTGTTTAGCACGGGATTAGTGCGGGTCTGCTATATTCAAAAGGCTGAATAGTGCAGGCAAACAGCATCAGCGCCAGGCAAACTATAATTATATGCAAGGGGCAAAGTGAACATGAATACAGGTGCAATGAGATATTCAGCGACTAGCGCCATGCTGAGGTGTTTAGAGCGACATAGCGTGACCCATAGCGCAGTACATTTTACCGCCCAGAAAAAGCTGGTCTTAACCCTGGGCAAACAGCTTTGCGCAGTGCTATCTCAGCATTAGCGCGGCTTGCACGGCCCTACTATATGAGTATGACACTTAGAAACAGCCAGACATGGAAGACACATGCTGCACATTGCTGGCACCATAATGATGCCATCAGCTGCCACCAGTCTGAGCCAAGCACAAACAGTGAGGGGTGATCTGACCCACAGGGGACAGCATGGTAGTTTGGCCATATAGCACACACCTGCAGACCATATGTCTGTGGTGTGTAACAGATGCCAGCACACACATGCAGCACTGTGGGTATGGTGGCAGTGAGGGAAGGGTGTATGGGTGGCCAGACCTCACCACAGCCCAGGTGTGGCCACAAGGCTGGGACATATCGCTCAGTGCACATGGGCCAGTAATGGGATTATGCCACCACCTGTGTGCCTGTCGGATCCTACATGCCCCCCCAGCCACCTACCACACAACTGTACAAATGTCACAGCACACACTGCCGGCCATGTACATGACACTGTGTGCATCCCATGCCACAGATGCAGCATCTGTGGATCACACAACAGCGTGATAATACTGTCCACTGTCAGTAATAACCTGCACATTGTGCCTGTCACTGTGTACAGTGCAGTCAGCATCACTGCCCTGCACAGCCCCCTTGCTACTGTAGTGTCTGCTGTGCACTGTAGCATGCCCTACAGTGTGACAGTTGCATGCAGCACCACCACCACCTGTGCCTATGCTGTCTTGTCCCCTGGGGTACAATATGCTATGCTATGCTGTACTGTTTACATGTAGCCTGCAGCTATCATCGTGCAGTGCCAGACTGACCTACGGGTGGAGCTGCGGTTGGACCTGGTCAGCCCCTGTACTTCCAGGCTGACCTACAGGTGGCTCTGTGGGACCCTGCAGTAACGCTGGGAAAACTGCATGCAAATCAGGGTATAATGAGATACTAATCCAGTTGTTTGCCCAGAGACTACATAAGTAGGCTCATTTGCATAGCACTTTGAATATGGCACATTTTAGCTCGGCAAGCGTGTTTGCACCGGCTAACTGCTGCTCCTGCCTAGTGCCATGCCAATGTGTTAGCTAGTGCTAATGGTGCGGGAATATTGTACAGTTTTGATCACTGTTCTTTCACATCTGCTGCTTCCTGCAGCTGTACTGAGTCCATGCATTTGCTGGCACACACATTGGCCATGTAGTTCATCTGTACCCGCCCTCAAGTTGCTGTGCACTGTGTTGTTGTTGTGGGTTGCACTTCCTGGTTGCTTTATTCAGTGCTGTCTTATTCCAGGGCTACATTTGCCCTGCACTCCCAGCCCAGTTTGCATGGCCTCATTACCATGCTATATTCAGAAGCTGTTTGCCCTGGGCTATTCCTTTGAATATAGCTTGCTTTGTGTTCCGGGCTATGTTTGCCTGCCAGGCAGTGCTAATTTAGCCCCGGGGCAAAGTTTTGAATATCTGGCCCTCTGCGTTTTGTTCTTTACTAAGGTTAGGGGATCTATAAGCCAAACCTATACATAGATTTATAGATGGCAGATTAATCTCTACCCAGATTATTTCATTATCACTATTAACTCCTTCTTGGGCTGAGATACAATGTGATGTATATTCTTCAGTAATATACAGTACTATCCCCCCTTGTTCATCTTTCCTATTCTTAATTATTTTGTTAAAACCCGGGATATTTGAATTCCAGCTGTCATCATGAAACCATGTTTCGGTTACCTCACAGATAGAAATATATTTTTTTTTGATTATATATCTTAACTCATCCATTTTATTTGACAGACTTCAAGCATTTAGTAATAAAACTTTTATATCCTTATTTCTATTTAGATGATGAGAAGTATCATTGTGAGATATTACATTGTTTGGAAGCGTTAATGGAGGAATAAACCCTGACTTATACCTAGGTCTCTTAAAGATTCTATCCCTCCCCCCCGTACTAGTTTAAATACTTGTCAAGAGAATTAATAAAATGTTCCCCTAATGATTCATTCCCTTTTTTACTCAAGTGCAGACCGTCATTACAAAATAAATCATCATGGTGATAAAACTCTTTTCAATGCATTAGACAATGAATTTCTTGCCTTAATGTCCATGTTCTTAACCAATTATTAAATTTCTGGACTTCCATATTGATTCTAGGTGAGGCTTTATGACCAAGATTTTTTACCATTGTTCTACACATATATATTAAATCAGTTATTTTTGCCCTGCTAAATGATGACAATGTCTGATAAGATTTGTTTGGATTGCATATAAGCCTATCTAGTCTTTAGATCATTGAATTCCCCACTACCAGAAGGTTTTCATGTTTTTGCTGAGAATTACTGCCAAGTACTAAATCAGCAGCATTACCATTATTTAAGGAGCATCCATTATTCTCTGTGATCATAGGAGTGGTACCACTATTACTATCAATATTAGTGTAAGTTTCTGGAGTTTCACATGTTATTAATACTGGGGATGAACTATTGTCAGTTTCACATTCAACTGTAGAAAGCATGGAAAATCTATTGTTTAGGGGGATGTTAAAGGTATTTGCATGCCGTTCTTTTCTATATTGAATGTTATACCATTCATCATCACTTTCTGCTACTACCTCCTCCTCCTCTCTAATTCTTTTATTTGTTTTCTTGTTATAAAGAGCAGATTCTTTATGCTCTGACTCATTAAATACAGAGTATGTAGGGTTAGCCGTAGTCCTGAACTGCTTATGTGTAGGTGAAATAGAAACTAAGGGAAGTGAAGACACACTCTTTCCTGTAATTAATTTAGTACCAAGTCTATCTGCCATATTTCTTTGACTTTCTCCAGCTGAACCAACCTATCACTAAAATAATTTAGTTCATGCAGTAGGTCATCATTTTGTACACATCTGCCACACCTAAAGGGGTCTGGTGTGACCTTTTTTGTTATTAAGTACATAAGACAATTGGTACATTTAATAAATGCTTCCCCATCTTTCAGGGTTATCATTTCAGCCATTTTGACACTGAGCAATGTAAGAATCTAGATTCAATTCAATTCAATGTGTCTTTGATTTCCCACAATAAGATTTAGGTTACTTAGTTGGACACAGCAATTCCCACAGAACTACAATTTTCATCCAAGAAACTGTATTTGAGTGTTTATTACTCAGCTCAGGTCAATGTAGCCTATCTTCAAAATCAGTCCAATGTCTCAGCTCAGAGTTTATTAATAAACTCTTTCAATAACCTTGTAATTCAGACACAATAGCTCCTAACAACACATCCAGCCCTTAGTTATAGTAAATTCCACACAGGAGGAACTGAATCTTATAGTTTTTTGTTACCTTCCTCCTTAATCTGTGTTCCTCTTAGTGGAATGCTTTCATGTCCTTCCAAGCCCACCAAACATTCCTAACATGCGCAGATGCGTGTGTCTTTGCCCATCTTTGCGTGCGACGATGCACACTCGCCCTGCTTGCCGCAGGGCTCTGCCTAAATACTGAATATAACCACAGAAGTTCTCCTAGGGGTCAAAGATTGCTTCATGCAGCACAGTGATTAAAATCACTTTTCTTTTTAAGTTAAAATATGCCTATAAAGCCAGACTAGTGCTAATTGTCCCCCTGGGTACTGAAACCCAGATAAATGCAGCCCTAGCTTGAGTTGTAGTCCAAAGAAGAACTACAGTTCCTCTTCCTGTTTACAGTGTGGTAACCAGGGCTCCGTGGACTCATGCTACCGAGTGAGGTTAAAATAATGTTCCAAATATCTCACAAGTACACAAGTTACATAAATCATGCACACAGCAGTATTTTATAGTATATTGAAACTTTCTGCAGCAATGGTTGTTGCATCACGCATAGATAGGGTTCTATTGGTCCATCTAGTTTGCCCAAGTCTGTCTAGTAATATTACTGTGTCCCTGTCAGTCTTCATTTCCCCTTCCCTCCCCAACTACCCCCATACAGACTTCTCTGCTTTTGAAAATAAAAAACATGTTTACATATTTTACCTGTTTTGGCTAAGTGGGTGTAATGTTTCAACCTTTGAGCTGTTCTTTGAGGATCTTGTTGGAACAACACACTCCTCACTGTTGTTTCTCATTTCTATTGGGTCAGGGAGCCAAGAGAAGTAACTATGTCCCCATACACTGTTTCCCCACATGCCTGTACTGCCCCTTTTAAACACCCCTACGGTTTCAGCCAAGATGACCACTTCCAGAAGTTTATTCCAGATGGCCACATATCTTTACATAAAAAAGTATTTCTTGATATCCTTTTTGAATCTGCCCCTCTCAATTTCATGGATTTCCCCTTGGTGCCCATGTGTTACCACAAACTAAACAGCTCACTGCGTACCTTGTTTATGGTTGAGGGGCAAATACTGGGCTAATGGGGTGGTTGTAGGGTAAATTAGAGCTATGTTCAAACAGAAAGGTTCTGGCACACACAAAAACTTGACAGAGGGATGCATAAATAAAATAACTGATTTATTAAACCATAGCAAAATTAAAACATCAGCCTGACATCGGACTGAACGCAATCCTTTCTCAAAGGCTAAAGGACATCTAGAACACTTCATTTAAATACATACTGATCACAAGCGGCACAAATAAATTAGTTTAGAATTGCCAATCAATGAATCAGAGCAAAAATTGCAAAATGAGTGCATCAATCAGATTTTAACCAATCAGAACTTCTAAAATTTCAGTTTTAAAAACAATACTAACATTATCCTATTATAGCATTCTACTTAAAACATAGACAGTAATTAATGACAAAATTCTGAACACCATACAATTGCTAGCATTGTGGATGTAGGACAAAACATAATTTCATTTTTTATTGTTTTTTAACGTATGGGGTGTAATTCTAAAGGTCCATTCAATCTTGGACTACAATTTGCCCTTAATGTAAAAATCCAAATATTTTCTCTGTGTAGGACAAGGTTGTCATAATCTCTACTCTTCGGACTATGGCATACCTTGTCTATTACCATGAATTTAAAAGAATGTAAAAAAGGATCATCTGTTTTAACAATGTGTGCTGCAATTCTAAACTAATTTATTTGTGCCACTTGTGATCCAGTATGTATTTAAATGAAGTGTTCTAGATGTCCTTTAGCCTTTGAGACAGGATTGCGTTCAGTCCGAAACATGTCAGGCTGACGTTTTAATTTTGCTATGGTTTAATAAATCAGTTATTTTATTTATGCATCCCTCTGTCAAGTTTTTGTGTGTGCCAGAACCTTTCTGTTTGAACATTCTACCTTGTTGGTTCTTTTTGTGGTTAATAAGTTTTATTGATTTGACTTATTAAGACGATACAAACCTTGTTGCTTCTTTGTGCACCGCGTCCCAGTGCGCACTCATTTGGGAATAAATTAGAGCTATGTAACACTAGATAATTCTGTTCCATTCAATTCTTACAAAATGCAGTTTGTTTGCAGTTTTGTGTATTTCACAAATACTTTTTAAAGTGGATAATTTCCCATTCTTAAATATATAATTTCGCAAACAGCATTTTTACGTGAAAATGTACACTTTCTTGTAATGTTCACACATACAAATATCACATTATACATTTTAGGGTGCCTGGGCCCCCATTTTCAAAAGAGATGAGCGGCACATCTCTGGAACAAACAGAGATGAGCCGCTCATCTCCCAAGTTGCTCCAAACTCCCATATTCAAAGGAGGGAGATGGGGCACCCCAGTTGAGATGGGCCATGACCCAAAGTTGATATATGCAGCCCAGGTTGAGAAGGCGTGCCCATGAATATCCTGCACATTGGGATATTCAGAGGACATGAGCCACCTAAGTGCAGGAGATGAGTGGCGCAAAGTTAGGCATGGAAAAAACATGCCTAACTCCTGGCCACCCACAGGCAGGCTGCAGGAGTGCAGACAGGTGCATAGTAGTCATCTACCTGCCCCGGTAGTCCAGTGGTGCCCCCATCCCATCCAGCAAACCCAATTGCAGTGTTATTAAATATAAATAAATGTCCATGAAGTGCCCTGGTAATCCAGTGGTACACCCCTCCCATCCAGCAACCCTGATCATGTACATAAATAACAATAATGCTCCCCAAATTGCCCAGGCAGTCTAATGGAATACCCCCATCCAAAAAAAAATGATCACCATAGGATTCCTCACAACCCCTTTTCCATAGTGTAGTGGCCCCCCACCCCACCACCCACTCAGGCACCTGCATCCCACCCCGCTCCCTCATCCCAGCAATGCCAATCAGCCAGCAAGCAGCACAGCCTTCCACACATTTTAATGGTTGCCCACTGACTGAACTGCCAGTGAAAGCATACAGTATAGACTATATGCCCAATGGCTGTCGGTTCAACCAATGGGCATATGGTCTATACTGTACACTATCACTTACAGTTCAGTCAGCGGGCAGCTGTGGAGGTGTGTGGAGGGATTTGTGCTTGCCAGCTGACTGGCTGTGCTCTGCTGGGGGGGAGTGGGGTGAGATGTGGGTGCCTGAGTGGGTGGTGGGGTGGAGGGCCACTACACTATGGAAAAGGGGTCATGGGGGATCCTAGTGGTGATTGGTTTTCAGGGATGGGGGGTCCACTAGACTGCCAGAGCAATTCTGTTAGCATTATTGTTATTCATATATACACAGTTGGGTTTGCTTTATGGGAGGGGGTACCACTGAACTACTACGGCACTTTGGGGACTTTTATTTATATTTGGTAACACTACAAACAAGTTTTCTGGATGGGAGGTGGGTCCACTAGACTACCAGGGATTATGCTTGCTTCCCTATTATGACAAACACCATGATCGGAGTTCGGGAATAGGCACATGTCAGTGCAGGGATGGGGATTGGGCACATGGAGGGATTGCCTGGCCCAACGCATCCTGTGGGGCACAGGCATGCAAATGAGCCCATAATGGGCATGCAGATTGCCTGTTTGTGCCTTGCATGCCTAATAGGCTAATTTCCATTTCACGGTTGCCATATTCAAATGGGATGTGCAATCCATTGGGATAGCTGCGCCATACAACTGCCCACTTTTGAATATCTTGGCCCTGATTTTTTTTTAAATGCATAACTTGGACAAAAGGAGCACTTTTAAGTACTTTGCACAGAAAATTTTCAAACTGTGCATTCTGTAACACATTTAAAAAAATTGCAATTTGGACAAAAAGTAATGGTCTCACATACACTGTTTGGCCCATAAACATTCCAAACTCCTTTTTTAAGGGTTTTCAAAAATGGCATATTTTCATGTTTTTTGCACAGAAAAGTCCCAAACTGAGCATGCTAAAACAGAGATTTTAAAAATCTACACACTGGATAAATTGTTCCATTACTCAACATCATAAATGTCATGCAATTTCACAAAAAATGTTGTGAATCTGAAAATTATAATTTAGTGCTATTATTTTACAGATATATTTTAAATGTTTCCCAGCTCTAGAGTAGATACAGCACCTAGGTGTAGTGGTGGCTGTGGGGTAGATACTGCTGCATGAGATAATTTTAGGCATAGATACTGGGGTGTGTGGCAGTTGTGGTGTAGATACTGTACGTGGGTGACAGGTTGTTGCAGGTCAGTCCTAAAAAGTACCACCCGCTTCAAGGGGGAGTGACAATGCTAGCCCACACAGGACCAGATTAAGGTTACATACCTAGCATTCTACAGACAGCAAACACATTCTTCACCAACAGAAGGCATTTTGCATTCTTTGGTGACTGCTTTAATATACACAGCATCCCCCTTAAACCACTCCAACTGAAACATAGGTAATCTCCTCTCCTTCATGGGGTAAATATGCTTTTACTCCCCAAGCAGGGGCTACCAAGGTGGAGGCTAACTGAAGGGTGGTCACTGATCAGTACAGGAGAATGACCAGAGGCTTAGAAGCTGGCAGGAGCGATGAAGACAAAACAGCTGGGACGTCACCTGGAGGAAGCAGCAGGGTAAGGGGTGAGAGGGGGAGGGGTAGAAATAATAGGAAAAGTTAAAAAGGACACAGGAAATGCAGAACTATAGTACTGTATCAGAGAAGCTTTTACTTAAGACCCAAGTAAAGCCAACAGGAGGCATATAGCATAATCCAGGAAAGAAAATTAAAATAATGATTTCCAGTCCAGCTGATGGACTGATTCTCTTGTACTGCAGTGGTGCCATCACATGGCTGTAACTTTAGAAAAGAGTGGGGGAGCTGTAAGGCAATTTATAAAATGGGCTTCAGAGACCTTAAGAATCCTAACAACTTAAATAGCCCCAAAGCACATCACCTACCTGTTCATTAATCTTGGGTATACGAACAGTTCGTAACTAACCTGCCCTGTCTACCTAGCAAGAACCAAACTAAATGAAAAGAAAATCTTTTTCCATTCAGATAAGAAACTTTTCCACTTTTTAAATGCAAAAACCCTCCACAGGGCATACCGTAGGTTTCTTCAAAATAAATATGAAGTGGGCAGGGAAGGCAGCTGACGCTGACTGAACTCCAACAGATCGGGTCAGGGCGCAGGTCCATCCAGCTACATCTTGGAGGTAAAATAAAACTTGACTATGCTAACCACCCAGAGGTGGATTTTCAGGTGATGCCTGGCTAGTGAGTGTTGGGGTATTTAGAGGAAGGGAACTGAGGCTGATTGCCACTAGCTGGAACATACAAGAGAGATGTGTGAAGCTGACTCAAATATAATCAAAGTATTTTTATTAGGCACATAAAATAACACAACACCTATACTAAATATCTAAAATAACATAACACCTATACTAAATATCTCTGTTCTACAATATTCCTAACCTCACTAAAACAGTACTTACGCTCTAGATTCTATGCTCTAAATATTCATAACATTAGCTAGATCATTACTAAAACTCTAAATTCTATACTCTAAATTAGCTGATAATACTGTAAATGAGACGTGACCCAGCTTTACAGTCTATTTATAGTCCAGCCACCACAGTGTGTGTCCTTTACTGGGAAGGGAACTAGGTTGAGAGACCATTTTGATACCCATGACATTATCCACTCCAGGAGTGACACTCAAACTGAAAAGAAGAAAAAACAAAAACTCCAAACAGCCTTTCAATGGACACTTGTCATCAGCTTCAGGCTGGTCGTAGACCATCAGTACTCGTTACCCCTTCCTGGGCTGAAGAACTGCATATCTGCAACTCTGCCTCCTTGGGCTGTGTGGCTGGGTGTTTGTGTTTGTCTCTGTCAGTAGTTTAGTTTTTTGGATTTTCATGTGTTTCTGCTTGGAGGAACTACACCATTCTTGGACATGATATCTAGGAAAGTTTCTTGGACTAAGAAACTGGAAAACATCACCAGCAGGTATTGTCATTCTCATTACAATTCAACTTTTTTTGGAAGCTATCACAAACAAAGTTAAGCCCAGCAAAGAAGTTCTACAAGCTCTGAGTTGTGGAGTGCTGCACTGAATCCACATTTCCACCTGCCCTGTTCCTAAAGGGATCTGTGCATGTCTTAGATAACTATTCACAACCATTTAAACAAAGAGAAGACACTAACAAAGGGTTTTTACTCCCTGCATATGCCCCAGGCCAATGTTCATCAACTTCTGGAATTTAACACATTCTGGGTCTTTGATCTACAGTAACAACAGTTTACTGGTCCCCAGTAGTTCACCATTTCCTGTGGATTTGATTATTTTTCATCATTTGTCTCCCGGTGGACAAGGTTATTATATTACATACTTGGGACTTACTTGCAGATCAGCAGGGTGACTACGCAGGCCACATCAATGGCTAGGAGGAGTTCAGTGATCTGAGTCAGAGCGCCCAATAGGAAACCAGGGCACCATTTTTGGGACTCATGGCTGGGCCTTTAAAATGATGAGCCCAGCCACTTTTGGGGTACTTGGGACTTACTCACAGGGGAGCAGGGGGACGGTGCAGGCCACATCGACGGGCTGCTTCTCGGGGTTCAGAGGTCTTGTGAGATGGTGCTGACCACATCAGTGGTGAAAGAGCTGTTGTAGGAGTTGTATTAGGATCAAATTTGGAGCTTGGTGCACATTGGTGGCTAGCAGAAGTTCAGTGATCTGAGTTGGAGAACCCAGTAGAAAGCCAGGGCGCCATTGTCAGGACTCATGGCTGGGTCTTTTAAGGGATAAGCCCAGCTGCCCTTGGCTTGCTTGGGACTTACTCACAGAGGAGCAGGGAGACTGCGCAGGCTGCATCGCCGGGCTGCTTCTTGGGGGTCAAGAGGTCGTGAGGGATGGTGCAGGCCACATCAGCGGTGAAAGAGCTGTTGCAGGAGCTGTATCAGGAGCTAATCTGGAGTCAGGGATAGCCACATTGGTGGCTAGGAGGAGTTCAGTGATCTGAGTTGGAGCGCACAATAGAAAGCCAGGGCACCATTTTCAAGACTCGTGGCTGGGTCTTTTAAGGGACGAGCCCAGCCACTCTTGGGATACTTGGGACTTACTCACAGAGGAGCAGGAGTACTGCACAGGCCGCATCGGTGGGCTGCTTCTCAGGGTCCAGAGGTCCTGTGGGATGGAGCAGGCTGCATCAGTGGTGAAAGAGCTGTTGCAGGAGCTGTATCAGGAGCAAATTTAGAGCTGGGTGCAGCCACATCAGTGCCTAGAAGAAGTTCAGTGATCTGAGTTAGAGAACCCAGTAGAAAGCCAGGGTGTCATTTTCAGGACTCATGGCTGGGCCTCTTAAGGGATGAGCCCAACTGCTTTTGGGATACTTGGGACTTACTCACAGAGGAGCAAGGAGACTATGCAGGCTGCATCAGCAGGCTGCTTCTTGGGGGTCAAGAGGTCCTGAGGGATGGTGCAGGCCACATCAGCAGTGAAAGAGCTGTTGCAGGAGCTGTATCAGGAGCAAATTTGGAGCCGGGGATGGCCACATAGTTGGCTAGGAGGAGTTCAGTGATCTGAGTTGGAGTGCACAATAGAAAGCCAGGGCACTATTTTTGGGACTCATGGCTGGGCCTTTTAAGGGACAAGCCCAGCCACTCTTGGGATGCTAGTTTGCCACCCACCCACCCCAGTCCCAACCTCTATTAAATGCTAGGAGGAGGAAGGGCGAGGTGGAGGTAGGTCACTGATTGGTTGGTTGGCTATACTGGGGTTTTCTCCTATCGTGACTCTGACTATTCTTGGAACTGTTAGGGGATGTAACTCTGTTAATGCTCTTTTATTCTACTTAGTAGCTTAGTCCAAGAGCTGTGTTTTTAATTTCACGGGCTACATCGCCCCGTATGGCTGGCTGTAGAGGGTTGCGGTAGGTCTACCTGGGGGTGGGAACCTGGTCAAGGGTGAATGTCCAAGAAATGTTTGGAGAGGGCCTCTGGGGGTGACCCCCAGCCACCAGGGCAGGCATCTTTGGCAGGATTGAAGGTTGCGCTGGCTGAGGGGCAGCCATGGTCCTAAACTGGGCCTGGAGGGAGGGAGGTTGCCCAGTCAGTAGGCAGTTATTGCAGATCAGAGGGGAGCCTGACTGGGTACGGAGGAAACTGGAGTTGTTGGTGGGGAAGAAACATGTCTGGGAGGGCATGTGGGGAGCAGGAGGGCAGTGCTAGAGTGTGACCTGGATCCGTTTCATCAGGCAGGCATGGAGAACCTATGGGCATAGGCTAGTAGCAAAGGGGGTAGCTACCTGGGAGGTAACTAGTAGAGGAAACAGGCTAAATCATAGGATGCAGGGGGGGAACAGGTGGATTGGGACTGACAGGGGGCCTACTGGAGGAGTGGATAGCGGGAAATCAGGACAAAAAAAGGAGGTTGGCTTTGAGTGCTATAATAAATTTGAGCCACTGATTAAGTTGGCTAGAGAGGATGTGGTGGGGGGTAGAGGAGGTAAAGGAGGGTGGAGGAGCGAGGGATACGGTGAATCGGACAAGAGTGGGCATCGGTAATTCAAATAAGTATGCTAGCAGGGGAAAGGACAAATCAAGTGTCAAAGAATAGGAGGGGGAACCAGCAGAGGGAAGGTGTGGAGGCTGTGAGTCAACTCGGTGAGAAAGGAGGAGAGATTGAGGGAGGGGCGTCCTTTGAGGGGGAGGATCATACTAGAGAAAGGCCCAAAGGTAAGGGGGACCTGCAGGTGGGCATGGAGGGGGCAAGAGGAAAGGGGAGGAGGTAGGAGGGGGTGACGATGTTGGGAATGCCGTGTTGGTGGGACAGGAGAGGTGGGAGCTGGAAGGGGGGAGGAGGTCGGAGAAAAAGGCTCGACTGGGGTAGGGAGTGGGATGGAGGCTAATCTGGGGGAACCAGGGAATTCAATTATAAAAGGTGTGACAAGAGGGGTAGGGTAACTAGGGGTTCTCTTGTTGAGGGTCCAGAGAGAAGCCAAGAGGAAGTGGTCTCAAGGAGAGGGAGGTGACGGTCTGGCGGGGGAGTCCAAAAAGGAGGCGCACAAAAGATCAAGGAGAACACTAAGTTTCTCCTGCTGGGGACTCCATGATCAGTGGTATTCACTGGGTGGGGCAGGGTGAGGGAAAATCCAGTCCAGTTAAGGTGGTAGGTATTTCCGGTCTGACTGTGCATAAGGCAAAGTTCATGGTGTATGAGTTGGCGAGGGACTGTGGAGGATCAATGGGCTTCCTGATGCATCTGGGAACAAATGATATTGAGGGGAACAGTGTGCTGGAAATTCAGACAAGGTTCCAAGAACTGGCCAGGGTCTGTCATGACAATGGATGCACAGTCTCCTTCTCGGAAATCCTACCAGTGCCAAGGGTCACTGTAGAGAACAAACAGAAGATCAGGAAGATTAATGACTGGCTCAGGCAGTGGGGTGAAGCACAGGGGATTGGGGTGTTAGGACACTGGGGGGGTTTGGGAAGACAAGGGACTGTATGCTTGGGATAGGCTTCACCTAAATCCGGTAGGAAAGGAAGTTCTTAAATGGGGGATGACGGATTTCATTCTGGCTAGATGGGGTTTAACTTGTGCAGGGGGGAAGGGGGCACTGCCGGGCTGATCCAGCCATCCATACCACCGGTAGGACTGGCCTGCAACCCCATAGAGGGGGGACAGACGGTACCCTAGGGGAGAAGTGTGGACAGATGTATGAAAGATCTGGGGAGGATATGGTAAAGAGGAGTAGGGACAAGGGTTGGGGGGTGGCTTTAATAAATGCCAGGAGCCTGGGGAATAAAATGCCTGAGTTCCAGGCCACACTGTTTGAGGGTGGGGTGGAAGTAGCAGTGGTCACTGAAACTTGGGCCACCCCTGGCCATGACTGGGATCTTAATCTGAGTGGGTACTTTGTGCTAAAGAAGGACAGAAAGGTAGGCAGTGGGGGAGGAGTAGCAATGTTCATTAGGGATAACATCGAGATTATAAGAGTGGATTAAGCAGAGGTAATGTGGAGGCCCTATGGGTCACCTAGCGAACCCCGTGGGAGGTAGATCAAGCTGGGGTGTGTTGGGCTAAGGACTGAGGAGGACCTGGAGGATTGCCTGTTGGCTAACATTAAGGGCAGTGTGGACTGGAAGGGGAAGGAGTGGTGTTGATGGGGGACCTTAATATGCCAACTACTGATTGCGGTACTATGACGTCCACTGTAACCAGGGAGCAGAAGATGCTGGATGGCTTCCTGGACACGTTCCTCAATCAGCAGGTGATGGACCCAATGAGGGAGGGTCATATCTTGGATGTGGTTCTACCGGATGGGGATCTTGTACGAGATCTGGTTGTGGAAGAGACCCTGGCTGGGAGTGACCACAACAGTTTGGTTTCTACTTAAACTTGGGGGGGGGGCAAACAAGGACAATGGTAGTTGATTTTAGGGGGGTGGACTTTCAGAACATGGGGGAAATTCTCAAGGGGCATTTGTGGGAGATAAAACCAGGTTTGGACATGGAAGGTAGGTGGGAGATCATAAAGTGGGGGCTACAGGAGGCCACCAGGACCTGTACAAGAGTAAAGTGCAAGGGCGGTAGGTCTCATAAACCATGCTGGTGGACCAAGGAGTTCCAGGAGGCGGTAAGGGAGAAGAAGGCTGCCTACAGTAGGTACAAAAAAATGAGAACAGAGAGGGATAGAGAGAATTATCGCCTTGCAACCAGGAAAGTCACCAGAGTGGTGAGGGGGGGCAAAGGCCTGGAAAGAGCAGAGGCTGGCACAGGGGATACAGGGTGGGAAAAAGGAGTTCTTTAGGTATATTGGTGAGTGAAGGAAGGTCAAGGGCCAGGGATCAGTCCTGGGGCCACTCCTGTTTAAAGCCTACATCTTCAATATCAGGGAAGGTATTGGGTGTGAAATGAGTCTCTTTGTGGATGACTCTAAGCTGGGGGTGGTGGTGGAGGGGGAGGAGGGGAGATTGGCCCTGCAAGAGGACCTGGAAACTCTGGATAGGTGATCCTGCACCTGGAAATTGAAATGTAACTCCTTCAAGTGCAAGGTGCTACACCTAGGCTGGGAAAACCCTAACTATGTGTTCACCCTTGGGGGATGAGTTGCAGGCCACAGCAGGGGAAAAAGACCTAGGAATCTTGGTGGATGATAACATGAATAATTCAGAGCAGTGCAGAAGGGCTGCGGTCAGGGCAAATAGGATGCTGGGATGCATCGCTAGGAACAGGGAGGTGATTTTGCCATTGTACAACAGCCTGGTTAGACCACATCTTGAGTACTGTGTGCAGTTCTCGAGGCTGCACCTAAGGAGGGACATCCAACTCCTGGAGAGGGTTCAGAGGAGAGCAACCAGAATGATCCGAGGCCTGAGGGATATGACATATGAGGAACAACTAGGGGAGCTCAACCTGTTCTTGCTGGAGTAGAAGAGGGACTGGGGGGACATGACTGAGGTCTTCAAGTACCTGAGGGGAGTAAATAAGGTAAGCTGAGATAGGATCTTTCGACTGAAGGAGGGTGGAATCACCAGAGGACACAGTCGGAAGATTGAGGGTGGTAGGATTAGGGGGGAAAGGAGGAGGAGGAGGTACTTCACCGAGAGAGTGGTGGAACTGTGGAATGCCCTGCCCGGGGAGCTGGTACAGGCAAGCTATGGTGGAAGGATTCAAGAGAGGGTGGGACAGGTATAGGCAAGGGATGAAGCAGAGGCTGGTTTGCCCCAGGGGGTAAGACTGGGGGATGGAGTAACAGTGGAAGGAGACAGATAGAGGGCTACAGTACCCAATCAGGGTGCTGAAGCATGAGCAGACTTGATAGACAAATAGGCCTACTCTGCTGCCATCTAGTATGTTAGTATATCACAGAGGCAGTGAGGATCATTGGCAACAGGTCACACTCAGAACACCGAAACAGGTCACCCCTCGAAGAAGAGAACAGAAGAAAGTCCCCAGCCTTTTGGACCATGCCTGAGTCACCAGGATACAAGGATGTTGAATCTCCTGGAGGAAATGTTGAGTATCAGCTGGTCTGGAACAGCAGGACACACTGGGTACCACCTGCAGACTAGAGTGGCAGCTCAATAAAGGACTTGTCAAAACATTTTGTGGTGGTGGTTATTTAAATAAATCTTTAAAGTCTTTGTGTCATTACTGTCTCTAAATCACAGGCAGTCTTTGCCTCAGTTCAGGATTAAAGCCTCTTTTAGGGTGTCATGGACTGAGGCATGGGCTGCAGAGCCCCACTTTATAGGCCAGTTCAATTAATTAATACACTTTGGACAGTTCATTTAAGGCAGTTCCACTATAGGGGCCCCAAAACACCATACAATCTTTCAAACATGCATTTCACATAGGCAGTCTTTAGGTAACACATATGTAACCCCCTTACAAATGGTGGTTCCCAAAAAGTCTTCCTTGAGCTTGCCTAAATGCTCACTGCCAGGCTGGTGTCCTGCATTTTAGCAGTTTAAATGTGATTACCAGAGCCTGTATAGCTTCTGTGTTTTGTCTCTTTAACAGCTGCCTGATTGTAGCATAAGTAATCTGAGAGGCAGCTCTGTTGAAAGATGTAACTATTTGCTGAAAATCATTTAAAGTGATAATGATAATGTAGTATGTCTAACCTGCCTTCTTTGTAGCAAGGACTGTTTTGTTTGTCTCCACTATCTTGGTCCTAGACTGCGAATTGGACCAATCATTTCTGGTGAGACCTAAAATGTAGCCAGACTAAAAGAACTGTCTGGAGTCAAAATCTGTATGAACTGTAGTTTTGAACTTTTTGCACCTTTTTTGCAACTGAAGGGGGAGCTCTTGCTTTGACTGACAGCCAAATCAGCCAACCGAATCTTTTGGATCTTGGGGAAGTCCCGAGCTGCTGGCAGTTTTCAGTTAGTTCTGAGCTGGGAAGTGAAATGAGAAGAGCTCAAGTGTATTTTGGGCAGCAATCCTGAGTGAATTCGCATGGGAAAGCTGTGAAAGGGCTGAGTTTTTGGCTTGCATGTCTGCCAGCTGCTCCTGAGAGGGAGAGAAGAGAATTATTTTGAACTAAATCCAAGTTTGTGTGACTAAAGTAAGCTACTGAAGTGGGTCAGGCTCAACCTGAAGAAGACCGAAGATTTTGCTGAATGCGATCGGCCTGTCAGGAGTTCCAGCTACCCCTAAGCTCCCGGTGTGTGCAGAGACTTTGTGATTATAACCAGGGAGCGCTTTGTCTGGTACAGTAGAATTCCTGTGCATGTAAATGTGCTATGAGCTGCTCGTGGGTTGTGAGTTAGTTCCCCAAAGTGTGAACTGTGTTCTGCTTGCTGGAAGCTGTATCCAGCCCAAAACGGACTGCATCCGAATTTGTCTCCATGCGGTCTGGGCCTTGCCAGACTGGCCCAGCCAGACTACCCACTGCACAGAGAAGCCATCGGCTAGAGACCTGCCTGGGGATCAGCCCCCAGCTCCACACCTGAACAGGAATGACACCTCTGCGACTCATGTGGGCCCTGCTTCTCCTGGCATTCCAGATCAACCACCTGCAGTCTCGATTATCTCAGCCTGTGTCTAGTCTTGGGTATCGTGAGTAAATACCAGGGTAGCTCCCTGCAACAACAGCTTAATCTGAGTGTGTCATCTGATTGTCTTGTTGTTTCGTTTCCTTTACGAACTGAGCCCTCTGGCTCCGGATTACAAATATTGTGTACTGTGCATGTTGTGTTTTCCATCACAGGGCCCCTACCAGCTGCAACCCCGGGCAACAGTCCTGGCTAGCCCATCTTTTCTCCACCTGGGTACCCAGAGGTGTGACTGTGTGTGGCGGGGGGGACTCAAAGTGCATGCATAACTGCTTGATTGATATAACCTTTAAGCTAATTAACCTGATTTTGCCCCTTCCTTGTTCAAGTCCCCTGAATAAATCAGATCTAACTTTTTCTGCATGTAATCTGACTGTGGTTCCAGCTTGTGCTCAAAGTACTGTACTGTTGCTATTTGCTGTGCATAACCTTGTTTTATAGGGGGTCCCCAGGGTTGAGCCAGAGGAACCAGCCCTGATAGTAAGTGCAAACAGTGTGGGCACTTGTGTGGTGTACCAGGGTTATTGTGAAAGTGATTTTTGTACAGTGTTCAGGCCACTAGAAGGGGAAAGGGGGGGTTATGGTGTCCCAGAGGGCTGTGAACAGGTTAGCTTGACTACTACCAACCCTGACCTCTGGGTGGAGGCACCCGTTTCAGAACTCAGGCCCCTTATCCTGCTACTAGCCAAGCAGGCAGGGATAGTAGCCCTTGGGATAGCGCCACCTAGGAGTTACACATAGCAGAAATAGGCAGCTTATAAATCAGGTATGTTACCCCTTTAAATGTGGCCTTCCAGTGCCTTCATTCATATTCATTAAAACATTTGCATAGCCTCACCCCTGTAACTTAGCTCCTATAGAGCTCTGTCCCAAACTCCACCCCATAGGCATTTCCATAAGTGGGGCTTTCCCACCCCCACAGTATCTGGCTCCCTTGAAGCAATTTTCTTAGCACTGCCCCGTGGGCAGGCTGTGCACTGGGACTTGCTTGCCCCAAATGGCTGTACAGTTTCTGGTGGCACCTGGAGGTACAGAAATCGTTGTTATTTTTTAAATATAATTTAAAAAACAAAACAGACTCTCCGGTGGCCATCACCTGACTGAGGTGTTGCCGCCACGCACCCTGCTGCCAGCTTCATTTTGGGCTGGGACTCTGAAAGGATCAAAACAGAGGTCTAGACCTGCCTCCTCCCACTGACCTCAATGGACTCCTGCTGATACTGCTGCTGGATGGAGGGATGGCCTTTCACTGCCACCGTCCCACCCTGATGGACTATCACTGCTACAGGACCCAGGCACTGCCAGACTGCTGCCAGCCTGAAGAAGAGGGAGAATGATGTGCTGCTGGACTGGCAGGGACATCAGGAGGGACACAAGAACTCAAGGTAAGTCCCTCCCTTCTGGCACTGCCCCACCCGGCCGATCCCTCCCCTCAAACTTTCTGCTGCTGCTCCTCTCGGCTGCACCAAACAAACTGAATGACCGCTGCCGTTCAAAATGAGCTGAGGATTCCACTATGGAATCCTCATGAGCTAAACCCTGTCTGCCTGCCTGCCCATGCACCTGGGAACCATAAGCACAGGTTCCCAGCACCTGGCAATTGGGGGGGGCGGGATTCTAAGAAGGAGCAGACTGAGAGGAAAAAAAGGAAGGAAAAAATGTTTTCAACTTGCAAGCCCCACTGGGGCTTTTCATTCTGGGATGGGGCTCCTAATCTGAGGCACCTTTCCTGGGGCACCTATTCTGGGGCATCTGGATGCCCATTTCTGTAGGGCATCAGGAACTCTGGGGCAATACAGATTCAGTTTCTTTGTTCATTAAAAGATGCCTGGCCTTTGTTACTAAACTGACATGTTCTACCTGGCAAAAACCTAAGGAAATAAAACCTTTTTCCATTAACAAAAATAAATCTTCATTTTATAAGTGCAGTAAAGCAGTCCACAGCATGGGTTTCTTGAAAATTAATGCACTTCCTGGGTGCACTGAATGTCTTTAGTCTTGTGCCTGCCAGTTCACCCCAGGGCATGCATTAATTCTCTATAAATGCATGCCCTGTTGTGAGTTATTGCTAACTTAACTCTGCTGGGCTGTGGTATGTTATACTGGAGTATGGTGCTGCAAAGGGCCAACAATGGAGTTCTGTTTCTCTCATTGCTACCAAGGATGGTGCTGAGCATTAATCATGTCTAGCCACTGGTGCAAAGGGATAGATTATGTACACTGGAACCAAGGGAGTGGGGATACAGAATGCCATATGTAGAAAACTGTGTAATATCCAATGAAATCCCTGAGACATAGGACAGTCACAATAATACTGGCTACCCCCCCCCCAAAAAAAAAAGAAATATAGCAATAGAAAATTACATGTATTTTGGCTGAGTCAAATGCATGTTTATAGTATATAGTACATACAAGCCTGCAGTTGTACGTAGAAAGTTAAGCAGTAATTATTAAAAAAAAATTGCAGTTTGGGGATCAATTAATCTACTCAGCAAATTTTGGAATCCTTTTAGCTGGCATTCTCAATCCTGTTGATAGCTGCGACCCCCTCCCTGAGTTTGGTAGTTATCCCAATATTTCTTTCACACTCGTTTAAATGGCTCACAATCAGGCCTCCTGTGATGAGACGCTCTCCCTCGGCTGATCTGAAGCATGGGAGAAGGCAGCTTGCCTTATCACTCTGCCTCATTCCATCTGCAGCCAGTGGGAGGTCCACCTAATCACTGTCAACGGGACAGCGAGCAGGCAGTCTGGGGGACGCAGATAGATGTGACACCAAAGGAGCCCAGGACTTGCCATAGTGTGCATGCCACATAAAACTCATCATATTTTCCTGTTTCAAAGGCAAAGACGAGGCCTTTAAACCAGAGGCTGGTCCGTTAATTAAACAAATGCAGTGATCAAAGTTATTATCAGCTTTCACAAAGATGGAGCTTTAATTGAATGGTGCATTGCTACCTTTGAGAGAAAGTATTCATTTCTTATGTAGAGTGAAAGAGAGAGGGAGAGCTGGTATTTAAAAAGCGGGATGCTTTATATGGAAATGTAATGAATACGGGAGGAAAAAAGAGACAAAAGTTGTGAAGTTTCAAGCTGTGAGGGAACTTCAAAGTGTATTCAAATGTCATATTGATTTCTCTTCAAGTCGTTAAGTAGTAAGTTTTTCAAAAGAAGAATATGATCCCTCATTTTATCCTTGAATGTTTTATCTGCAAACTGAAAAAGCACAGCGCTTTCTTTTCACTTAAAATAATCCTTATATTGCAGGTCTTTATCCATTTTACCTCAGATTTCCCCAGTTCCTTTGAACACATTGACTGGTTGATAGGAGCTGAAGTGACAACAGCACTTTGTTGTATTTGTGCTTTAGTCCTGAGACTTGAGGCCAAGGCCTTTGACTACAATGCACCGTACTGTACACTTGTGATTTAGACCAGAGTACTTGAAATACAGCTTACAATGATGGACTCGGATAAACCCTTCACACAATCTCAGTATTAAACAAAAGAATGGGCAGCGCCTGTGGGAATTCATATGTGTGTGTGTGTGTTGGGGGGGGAGGCAAAAGCGCATGTTTTGTCAAGTTAAACACCATGGCAAGATGTTCAGTCATGTAGGCCACTACGAACATGGATCTGAACAGCAGGTACACTTTCTTTCTGGATAACATGCTAGCACTGTCCCTGCGTAGATCTGCAAAGATGATTTTCCTTTGCCTTGTGAAGCTACAGTGTGGAGCCAGCCTGGTCTGAGAGGACTGAAGAAATTTTGTTTCAAAGTAAAACACAGTGGTGGGTAAAACTGATGTGCACTAATTGGAAATAGATCAAAATGATTAGATGAGCTGAGTTTCCCTTTTAAAACGCTCACTTGCAATTAAAGGAGTGGGATTGTAATGAAACACTTCCATGGTTGCCCTCTAAATAGGACACTCCTCCTCTTGTAGACTGATGTAATTTACAGCAGCTTCAGTTTATCTAAAGAAGTAAAATGTTCACATTGCCTTAGGACTAGAGCTCAAACTGTGCCCACAAATGTCACAAATTATTAGTCACTTGTAATGTATGCTGAATTATAAGCTATGGTAAGCATATTCAGTTTGTATAGCACACACAGTATTTGTGCCATGCAAACTGGGATATTAGCACATGGAGGTTCTTTTGCAAGCCAGTCCCTATATGGGAAGCTGTAGTTTGCATGGCACATAGCTGTGTGTGCAGCAGCCCATAGGCAGGACTAGCGAATGTGCTAAAGAATGACAAAGTCATGCATAGTGTACAGGGCATAATGGCATGTTAAAAACATGGTGAATGCGCTAGCTAGTCGGCTCCTTGAATGAACACATTGCAGCTGTCTTACTTGCCTCCCTAAATAGAACAGTGTGCTGCATCCTCAGGTCTCACCCTTCTCAACAGCTGATCAGGATTGCTATGCTGTAGTATGCAGCACACAGTTTCATCCTCTGTGAGAGGCAATGTGCCTTGATATCAAAGGCACATAAGGCCCGATTCTCGAAACTTGGCACAAGCTGCACCAAAGGTGGCCTGCATCGATTCTCAGTGCACCAGGGACCCTGTGCCTAATTATCTGTCGGGTAGGGTCCTGGTGGCAAGGTCCCCCAGCTTGCAGCAACTGTGGCTGTGTGACAGATAGACAGTGTATATGAATGGTGTGCCACATGCTGCAAGCCGGCCATGCACCACTCTAGGAAGTCCCTGGTGGCTAGCGCCCCCCCAACCAGGCCATATCCCCTTTTTCATTATAATTAATCACATCCCTGATGGTCTAGGGGACCACCCCAGCCCCGATCCCCTTTCATTAAAATTAAACACATTCCTGGTGGTATAGTGGACCCCCCATCCTGATCTGCCCATATTAAATGATATATCACTGTCCCTGGAGGTCTAGCAGAACTGCCCCGTCCCAATCTGCCTGTATTAAATTATATCATATATCACTGTCCCTGGTGGTCTAGCGCGGACCCCCATCCAATCTGCCCATATTAAATTATATATCACTGTCACTGGTGGTCTAGCAGACCCCACCACCTCGATCTTCCCATACTAAATATTCCCATACTAAATTATATATCACTGTCCCTGGTGGTCTAGTAGACACCCTGCCCCTCACCAAGACAGGGGGTACCCAACCACCCCGCCCCCGTCCCATTCCCAAGTCAGTGACCAGCACAGACCTCCACTGTCCACCATGGCTGGCCAACAACTGAGCTATCATTGAGTGTGTACTGTATACAGTAAGCGCTCATTGATTTTCAGCTCAGTGAGTGAGCTGTCAATCAATGAGCATGTACTGTATACAGTACATGCTCAGTGACGGCTCAGTCAGCAGCCAGCTATGGTGAAGAGTGGTGGGCTGTGCTGGGCCCTGGCTTGGGGACGGGACGGTGGGAGCAGGGTGGTGGGAACCTGCCTGCTGGGGTGAGTGGTCCACTAGACCACCAGGGAAAGGGATTAGTATATTAATACAGACAGAGCGGGTATAGGGAGGGGGGTCTGCTAGACAAACTGGGACAGTAATATTTCATTTAATACAGGAAAATCGGGGGAGGGGTTCGTTAGAATAGCAGATGTGTTTTGTTTTAATGAAAAAGAATCGGGCTGGGGGTCTCTACTAGACCACCAGAGACTTCAACATTGTAATAAAAGGGGGATTGTGGCTGTGGAGGGGGTACCGCAGCACAGTGGTGCAAGCTGTTAAACCCTTCTAGAGGGAAAATTTCTAAGTACCTTTAGACAAGCCCAGACTGGTGTAATGGTGTTTAGAAATATGCCCTCTGGGAGAGTTTTGATAATCCTGAATTAGGAGATTTGGCAGCCTGCGTCTGCCGCATGCCCCCTAGCACCATGCCACAGCCCATTTTCTGCCAAAAGAATAGCGCAAGCTCCCTTTGGTACATGCAGCCTACTGTTGGTGCAGGTTGCATTTCTATATTTCTCCTGTTGCATCTTTTGGTGCAAGAGGCACTTTGCACCATTGCTTGTGGAGCAAGCCCCTTGCACCACTCTGGGAGCTTTGAGAATTGGGCCCATAGAGTAAATGCAATTAATGACATGCTAAAGAAGGAGGTGTCACTGACTTGCATGACAAGAAGAGTCATTTATGTTTCTTGCTCCAATACTACATTTCTTCACTGCAGCACTAAAGAAGGGTGTGCCTTTTGTACTGCAGAGCTTCCTCACAGTGCAGATCCCTGTCAATGGGTTTGTGTGAGTAGTCACATATTTGCTTTGTGCTGCTACATGGGTTTGTTCCTTGTGTTGCTCTCACAGAGGTATTTTGGGTACCTGATATTGCTAGTAACCTTTATATTGTGCCTCCTCCAATATACCTCTGCTGGATTTGTGCACACATTTGTGCATGCTGACAACCCTTAGTGTCTGAGTTTGTGCAACATTCCAATATAAGGGCACCATGTCCATCATGTAGGCATTACATCTGGTGACATTATGACTTAAATGTTTTCTTTAGGACATAATCGCTGGCAAACTAATATTTGTTAGTAAGATTTTAAATGTTTTGTAACTGATACCCACAGTAACATGAAGAGTTTAGCAGGTCATCGTATTTATATCATGAGAGGGACGAATCACATAGCTGAAAAAGTAAGCATAACACTCAACAGGGTGTGCATTAGTCTATCATATATTGCTACACTCCCAGGCAGGGGCGTAGGCAGGGGGGGTGATATTGCTGATGGGTGATCTGAATATGCCAGATGTTAACTGGAGTGCAGTTGCAGCAGTCACTCCGAAGAGTGGGGTTATTCTAGATGCCCTACAGGAGGCATGCCTTAGACAGCTAGTATTGGAGCCCACTCGAGAGGGAGCAATCTTAGACCTGGTTCTCTCAAATGGAGATGAAGAGAGGATCACAGAAGTAGAAGTGGGTAGCCATCTGGAACTAGCGACCATCGAACAGTATGGTTCTAATAAACACAGCAATAGAGTCAAGCCATACAAAGGCAAAAGTACTGGACTTTAGGAGGGCTGACTTTGCCAAATGGGTGAGTGCCTAAGGAATGCATTAGCAAATGGGCAGGAAGGAGGTGGAAGAACAATGGGGAATAATAAAACTGCCATCACAGAGGTAACAAGCCTTTGTGTGAAGCAAATAAACAAAACGAACGATGTAAGAAACCACTATGGTTCTCAAAGGAAGTGGCAGTGAAGGTTCAAGAGAAAAGAAAGTATCCAGGAAGTACAAGGAATCACAGAAGGAGCAGGACAGAGAACTGTATGAGTTAAAGCAAAGGAAGCTGGGAAGGCAGTCAGAACAGCAAAGGCCCAAACCGAGGAAAGATAGCCAACTCAGTTAAGAAGGGGATAAACCTTTATAGGTACATCAGGAGCAAAGGAAGACCAAGGGAGGGATAGTGAGGCTTAATAAAGGGGAGGGAGGGTGGGCAGAGGGTGACTGTGAAAAGGGCAGAGACACTAAACAAATATTCTTGCCTAGTATTTACAAAGGAAGAGGGGAGGTACCTAAAACAAACAGTATAAACACTTGGATACAGAAGTTGATACCAGCCATTTACAGAAGAAAGTGTCTTGAAAGAACTCTTAAAACTGAAGTGGACAAAGCAATGGGGCCTGATGGATTCATACCAGAATTTAAAAGAACTAAGGGTAGAAACTAGTGACACCACTGACTACCCTCTTTAACAAATCATGGAGGATGGGGTGATACCTGAGGACTGGAGGAGGCAGATGTGATTCCCTTCACAAAAGTGGAGCAAGGCAGAAGCAGGAAACTACAGACCTGTTAGTTTAACCTCAGTGGTAGGGAAAATGATGGAATCACTTGAAGGAAAGAATTGTTGAGTATCTAGAGGCCAGAGGGCACAGGACCCAAGGCAGCATGGATTCACAGCGGAAGGTCATGCCAGACAAATCTGATAGATTTCTTTGACTGGGTGACCAAAGTAGTAGATCAGGAGGGGCTGTGGACATGGCCACCTAGACTTTAAAAGGCATTTGACACAGTCCCACACAAAGATTAAAATACAAGTTAGCCAGCCTGGGAGTGGTCCCAAGATGACAGCCTGGGTAAAGAATTGGCTGGAGAATAGGACACAGAGAGTAATAGTAAATAGAGTCCACTCTGAAAGAAAGGGGTTACTAGTGGGTACTGTAGGGTTCTAGTATATAGGATTCGGTCCTTCAATGTCTTTATAAGTGACATTGCAGAGGGACTGGAAGGAAAAGTATGTCTCTTTGCAGATGACACAAAGATCTGCAACAGAGTTGATGCACAAGGTGGGGTGGAAAGGATGAGAAGGGACTTGACAAGGTTAGAGGAATGGTCAAATGTATGGCAGCTTAGATTCAATGCTAAGAAGTGCAAGGTAATGCACCTGGGAAACAAAAACCCAGGGGAAGAGTACACAATGGGGGGTGAGATACTAACAACAACAAAAATGGAAAGGGCCCGGGGTAGTCATATCAGATGACCTAAAGGTGGGCAAGCAATGTGAGAGGGCAGCAAGGAGGGCTGGGGGATACTGGGATGCATAGGGAGAGGCATCACCAGTAGAAAACAGGAAGTTATTATCCCTCTGTACAGACAGCTGGTGAGACCCCATCTGGAGTACTGCATGCAGTTCTGGAGACCCAATCTCCACAAAGACATAGACAGGATGGAAGCTGTCCAGAGGAGGGCAACTAAAATGGTGCAGGGTCTGCACCGGAAGACATATGAAGAGAGACTTAAGGAGCTTAATATGTATAGTCTCGAGGAAAGGAGGAGAGGGGGACATGATAGAAACTTCAAGTTCCTCAAGGAATCAACACAGTCCAAGAGGTAGCATCTTTCAAAAAGAGTGTGCAAGAACAAGGGACACAATTTGAAGATAGAGGGGCGGCTCAGAGGTAATTTAAGAAGTATTTTTTCACAGACAGGGTTGTGGATGCATGGAACGGCCTTCCGGAGGAGGTTGTGGAGTCAAAAACAGTGGTGGAATTCAAGCATGCATGGGACAGTCATAAGGCAATTCTAGGGGGTGGGGGTAGGAAGAAGTAGGCTGCTGGTTAACTAGGATCTGCAGCTTATCCATTAGGAAGGGAAATGGGCAGACTGGGTAGGCCAAGTGGTCCTTATCTACCGTCAAATTCTATGTTTCTATGTTTCTATGTTTCAAACACCCCCCGAAATGATCTCCAAAATTAAAAAAATAAATTGAATTTGAGGAATTTGACAGAGCATGGCTGAGCACGCTGACATTTTAAATGCGTATTTCCACGTTCTGAGGAAGTGCTATCTGTACAGTGTGCTGGGGCTGGTGTGTCTGCTAGCCTGCTTAGGCTGCTATGGGGGAGGGGGTCGGGTAATGTATGGGCTCACTCTCACTCACCAGCAGTGATCGAATCCGTTGGTGTCTCTCTGCACTGCTAGTCTGCTGAGGCTCCATGCTCCACTGCCATTTGCTCTTCTTCGGCTCGGTTCCTCCTCTCAACACAGCAGTAGCCAATTAAGCCACCCGATGTGGAATTGGCAGCTTGGCGCACCACCACATGCACTGCGCCTCGTTCATGTTGTTGAGAGACAGAGAGAGAGAGAGGGAGGATACAAGGAGGAGTGGTGGTCTAACTGAATGCATCGAGTCAAGAGAAACGGGAGTCGGGAGAGAAATTAATTATAGCCGCCGGTACCAGTAGTAGTAGTAGTAGTATTGTCTGTGAGTCACTCGTGAGTTGGAGCTAGCTGCAGGAGAAGAGGGGAGAGAGAGAGAGAGAGCCCAACACCCGGAGAAGAGAGAGGGATTACTTAGACTAGCCATCTAGAGGCTAGACGTCTGGCCAGCCTGTCACTGTCAGTCCCCCCTCGCGCATCATCGGGTAGGGTCCCCCCAACACAGACTTATTAGCAAGCACTACGTGAAGACCCTTTGCCTTCTGATTAGTTTCAGAATCATCTGAAGAAGAGGAAGGAATTAATCCAGATCTCTCCTTTCATCTTAGACAGGAGCCTGGAGGTGGAGGTAAGGAATTAAATTAAATTTGACACAAGGGGTGGGGGGCTGAGCAGACCGAGTGGCTGCCAATTGCATAATGCATTTGAAATGCATGTCTTCCTAAGCCTCAAACAACCTTCTTAGAAGAGAGTAGAGGCCAGAATCACAATTAATATAGCATTTTGCTTTCTTTACATTAAGACACTGAGTGAGTGAGGTACTGGGCACTGGGCAGTGTAGCCTTATCACCATTAAGAGTATGACATTTGTAAACATATAATAAGGACATTATTCTGGAAGCAATCCTGTCTCTGTGACAGAATTGCTTCCAGAATAATGTCCATATTATATACATTTGCAAAAGGAAAGAAGCCATTTAGTCACAATTAGTATTAATAATACTAATTGTGACTAAACAGCTTATAATGTATGGTAGAACAGTGTTATAGGTAGAAATCTACCTTTTTATAATAACGTTATTTTTTTGTTGAACCAGGAGCAGCATGCTAAGCTGAAAGCTTGTTTACAGGTGCAACCTGGGAGCACAGGGAAGTTAAGTGACTTGCTCAGAGTCACACAGTATGCAAGTGGGGGCTGTGGGATTCAAACCCAGATCTCCAGATTTGCAGCTCAGAGCCTTAAACCGCTGCACTATACTGCCTCCCTATATACCATTGATGCGGCATCATGATGTTGTTAACCCATCAGTGGTACATCACATCAATTGGTTAACAACCTGGAGCAGTCTATGCATTGGTGGAACTTGACTGGGCAGCCTTGAAATGGCAGTGGCCATGACAGCATGATCTGGAGCAGAGTGGCAATAACAAAAAAAACTGCAGTAAGGAACTGCTTTCTTTTTTTAAAACATAAACGGTACCATTTACTATAAAATATAATGTATGGCACATCGATTGTCAACCAGTTTTTTAACCCATCTTGAGGTTGCCATAGCGACATAAACCTCTTGAGCATCACTCTTGAGGTTTACATGGTCGTCTTTGAAACCTCGCCATTGTTAACAAACCGGTTAACAATTGATGACCATACATTACCCTCTATCTTTCCTTTTGCAAACAGAATGTTGTCCAAAATGAATGGTATGCAGTCAGGAAAATTATGTTAAAAGAATAAATACAGAGAATAGTGGCTGGGCCACTGTGCACAACCAGGCTGTGCTGCCACAGTGCTACTGAGGGGTTCTGATTCCATTTGACCTTGACAGCGAAGCTCAAGAGGTCTTATGGCATCAGAATACTGAGGTGACAGCACAGGCTGGCTGGGCACAGAAGCCCAGCCAGTATTATTATATATAGTGTATGGAGACACCTTGATCGCCCCATCCCTTTGATCACTTATTTTGCTGCTCGTCAATGAATTTCAAGCGCTCCTCAGCCACCTTGGAAAAAGCCGGTGCCATCCTGTCACAGTATTGACTGTTTGAATACTGAGATGTATGTGTGGCAGTTTTTCCATTATGTCTGAAAGTGCTGTCTTGTGCGCTCTGAAAAACAGCCAAGATTGTTGTACCATAGTGCGGTATAACTGCATTCCTTGAACTCTGAACTGTGGTGCAACAACATTTTGACTACTATGGATTTCAGTGTGGAACAATCCAGGGGTCTCCATACATTGTATAGAACTGTATTCTCAAAAAGGGGCAGGCATATGAGGATAATGTCTTGTGTTAATCCGCATAATATCTCGTGCTTTTGGGTGTGGTGGTTACTTACTGGAACATTTGCAGGCACCATCTGACACAGGAGTGCACTTTCTCTTATTAAACAACAGAAAGTGCACGCTTGTCTGATGGTGCCTGCAAATATGTGCTTAAAAAAGTGTAGCTGGACAAAACCCAAAAATCTTAGCATGCCCCGTGTGACTGTAGGGTGCCATGTATGGTGTCTGTCTGTCCTGCACTGGGGGGAGGATTGCCCATTTATACACAGACACTATTGAGAAATGAATAGTATGTGCCCCCCTTACAAGTGGTTAGCCTCCTCTTCTACCTGCTGTGTTAGTAATGCCTGGTAACAAGGCATTGTACCATCATGTACATGGATGATGGTGGAATGTCATGCCACCAGCACCAGATCACCCTCCATAACTCACCCGTGTTTCCTGTCATGGATTCCTAGTTGCCCTCCCCCCATGTTACTAACTGTGCAAGTGTGTGTCCCTTTTGTATATTTATATGTCGGGGTTTGATTTTAATATTGTTTTACTAGCCCTAGTGCAAGCTGGCCAGGGTTAGTGCAGATAACCCTCTACATGGGCGTTTTAAATAGCGCAGTTTTTCCATTGCTGTTAATGAAGTTAAAGTCCCTACTTTAGCAGGCTCAACCCTTCATGCTAATCCCTCTTAATGTTCCAGATGGCCTGGTGTGAGTCTGAAATTAACAGCTCATTAAGAGCAACAATTACATGGCAGTTGAAGAGGGCCTTCACACAAAAGACGCCACTCAAACGCTGGCCCGTCGGAGCAGTGGTTGGTTTTCCGCTTCCACCGCTGACGACCTGGGTTTAAGAACAGACCCAGGTCATCGGAGGGCCAGACAGGGGGAGAAGGATGGAGCATCCGATGACTGCTCTCCTTCTCTGGGGGGGAGGTGGGAGAAGTGTCCAGCATTTGATGGCCCCCTGGCAGAGGCCAGGGGCACCATAGCTAAGGGCACCTGAATGATTTGGGGGGGCAGGGTGGACCCTGAATATCACTGCATCTCCCTGCTCCAGGAAAAATGGGAGAAAAACTTCTGCCGGCCGCTCAGGATGATGCCACCCTGGCACCTAGCCTCTATGGCTCTCCACAGCACCACGGACTAAGTCCCAGTTTCACAGTGCCACTGATGCCCTGAACCCCACCCTGGGGGGGGAGCCATGGAGGCAATGTTAACACCTTTCCCCGTCAGAGACGGGCATGACGTGGTACTGTGGCCCTACCCTGGGGGGCAAGCCAGGGAGTATCTGTGACGACCGCTATAGGAGAGCAAAGTAGGTCGCTGGTGAAGGGGTTGAGGGGAAGAGTGACTTGTGGCTAAAAAGTATACTAAATTAAAAAAAAAAAAAAAAAACACCACTCTACTGTTAAGGCATTCAGCTAGTGTCCACAGTGTGATCAAGGGTAGAAAGGTAGAGTGCTGTTAAGACACCAAATCCCATTTTTCTGAATGTGTCTCTGTGTCTTACAATAGTTCCCTACATTTTGAGTGCTTGTATATAACATTTCAGTGACAAAATGCTAAGAGGTACAGGGTCTGTACTGCAGGTGGTGGGTTTTATCCCAATTCCCAGCATCACCATAGCTGCTCCCTCTCTCCTCCAAACCTCTCAGCTCTGTACTTTCTCTGGGCACCACTTCAGACCAGACTCTGACTCGACCATCCATAGATCCATAGCTGTCAGCCTGCCATCACTGCTAAGTGTATGGGGTCCCCACCCTTCTAAATGGATCATGCCAGCCAACACCATCCATACGTAATCTAAAGGGTTAAAATAGGCATTCCTGCCTTTTCTGGTGTGCATCGTTAATTCTATATAGAAAAAGAGGTTGTACAGGATTAGACCTGTGTACTGTTTTTCTTTTGGTGCTGATGAAAGGAAAATGTTTTTTTTTAAATGTTATTGTTGTGACAGAACATGTTTCAATCAATAATTTTACAGATAAAAATGTCATGAACATTTCTGTTTCCCAAGCCCCTTGGGTTGTGGTGAAAAAAAAATTATCATTATAATTGTGGCCTAGTAGTGCAATCACCTGTGGGGCTAGAGCAATTTGAAATCAACTTGTGCTGTGGCTAGTGCAAAAAAAAAAGTAAGGTTGACCACTGTATGTGTGTATGTCGTGTAGAAGATTGGGGTTCCTGTAACTTAATGGGACATTTCTGGTGGTTTTTAGAGGTTAAAGAGATCCACCAATATATCCTGATCAGTCCTTGCAGCACTGGAGTAATATATGACTTACCACCACAGGAGTCAAAAATTGTAAAGCTTTCCAAAGATAATGCATCAAGGCCCTTGACAGTCGGCCAGTGCCTGCATTTTATTATCAAGTGGCCATGATATTATAAAAAATTTATTGTAAAGCCGTCGCCCATTGATTATATTGGGACCCAATTTCATTAATTTTACAGAGGATATAGCTTTTGCATTTTCTTAATGCTGCATTATCTTTTAAAAAGCTTTATAATTTTGGATTCCTGTGGCAGTAAGTCACAGATTAATAATTCAGGTGCAAAGGCTTATCTTCATCACTCCATGAATATCTTTAATGTATAAAAAACAACGTCAGATGAATGCTGTTCCTATGACACTGTTCCATTTATCTATTAAATGGTAGAATTCAGGTCTGGCACTGTGGTGTGGAAGAAGACTGCGACATTTACGTCTCACCTGCTGTTTCATTAGGGTGACCCAGATTTGGTAATGACCCCAGGTTATTAGTGGGCAGGTGGGGGACATGATTGAGGGTCTCAAAAAACTGCTCTCCTCTCCTCTCCCAGGGAAGGGTTGCTAAAGTGGTCTTGTCCATTGACTGCCACTGGGTGGAGGCCCTTGGGTAGTGGAGGCTCCAAAGGGTTTCGAAGGGAGCTGGAGTAAGCTGCAGTTATGCAGTGTGTGCACGCCTATGTACATGCACTTCTGTGCCACTGCAGCCAGGGAGGTACTTGGGAGAACAATGGAAAATGGAAGGAGGTTGCACTTAAAGAAGCCCCAATCTATCTCCCTTGGCTGCACTGCCAATGGTCCCTGGGGAACTTCTGGACTGTGGTCTGGTGGGGAGGGTCCTACCTCTGTGACTGCAGTAACTGAGTTACTGCAGCCACAGAAGGAGGCCCATCTGGTAATGAGGGGGAGCATGGACAGGGATGAACAGCCTCCTGTCTGGCCTGTGGAGTATAAAACTCTTTATGGCCAAAAAATGCTAGACTTCAGTTTTGTCCCCGGTCCAAGCATGTCATACTGAAAACCAGAGCACCCTTACCTGTGCGCACACAAGGCATCAACCCACAAGTTGGCATTACCGCTGTCATTGGAGTTACTGCCCAGGATGAAAAAGAAAACAATAAGACACAGCATTATAAGTAAAATGTTTATTTAACACTCACATCAACATGTTTAACGTTTTGTTTTCTCAGGCTTTCACTTTACTCCAAATGCCTGTCACAAGCTATAAGGGTTTGTGTTGGTGGTGTGGTTGATCATGGCATTGTTGATCTGTCAGTTGCTCACCAGTTACTTGTGGCACAGCTGCATATCGTATTGCATATAGGGTGGGTGGTTGATGGCACTGTTGGACAGCCAGTTGTTCACAACCATTGGAGGTTATGCAGACTGTAATGCCAACCAGAGTCTACACTCCCAGACCCACACCTCTGATTCCATGGGGAAAAACAATTCCCCTGAAGTTAGAGGTGGGGTACATGTAACAAAAGTGTGTTTTTCCTTCAAAAAAGCCCCAAAACGCACCACAGCATATGTAACCCCCCCCCACCGAGCATCTGGGGGCCTAGCAGTCCTCGGCCACAGCCTTAATGTAGAAATCTTTCAGACATACAGTACAAAAACTGCATATGGGGTGGGTGACTGATCGCACTGTTGGATAGCCAGTTGTCCATAACCATTGGAGGTTCTGCACACTGTAATGCCAGTCAGAGTCTGACTCCCACAGCTCTGATTACATGTGAACAAAAAACATTTCCCATAAAATTAGGGGGGGAACATGTAACAAAAGTGTTTTTTCTTCAAAAACCCCCAAACTCACCACAGAGCATGTAAACCCCATAGAACTTGGGAGTCTAGTGGCCCACAGACCCCAGGCCACAGCTTTATGTAGAAATCTTTCAGAGATAACAGTAATATTACAAAAACTGCATATGGGTTGGGTGACTGATCGCACTGTTGGATAGCCAGTTGTCCATAACCATTGGAGGTTCTGCAGACTGTAAAGCCAGCCAGAGTCTGACTTCCATAACCTTGATTCCAAGGGGAGAAAAAAAAAATCCCAAATAAATTAGGGGTGAGGAACATGTAACAAAACAGTGTGTTTTCTTCAAGAAACCCCCCAAAACTTACCACAGCGCATGTACACCCCCACAGCTTCTGGGGGCCTGGCGACTCCCAGACCCCCGGCTTTTGTTTGTCCCATTTACAAAATGTCATATCTAAACACCCCACAAAAAACTATCCTGGCTATACCCCTGCTCCCAGGGTGTGTAGTAAGGTACAAGGTCACTCACTGGCCAAGTGTCTTACAACATCTGGGGTCTGTGGTGATTACAGCTTAATGAAAACCCTGGATTGTGTTATTGTATTTATAAAATGGATTCTCCACAAATAAAATATGTAACAAGAAAATAAAATCGGTAACTGTGCATTAAAAAAATATCACTGTATGGTCATGTGACTGGTTTCAGCCAATTTTCGCTCTCTATTTCAGCTACCTATTTTATAACATGTGTTATTCTAGTCAGATATAAGGATGAAAACTATGTTATTCACACAGCACCCTATTCCTCTGCTATATTATTGTTAGTTGTGGACCATGGTATAAATACTGTACTTAGGTGTTCCTTAGATCATACAGAGATAAGATTTTTATTTACTCTGCATTTTGCCAACACTGCAGTCTTGCACTCGTGTCTTTGCTTCACTCCACCACTCATTGCTAGGCAGCATTGTTGGAAACATCCCAGCATGAAAAAGATTATTCCTGGATGTTCTGTGGATTTTCCTCTCTATATACAATAAAGGGGGAAATAAATCTAGCAAATTAAGCTTTATTATTATTATTTGACCATGTAATGTCACAACAGTGAAAATAACTTCATTTGCCCCACTGAAGTATTTTTTCACAGAAAAAGTGGTGGGTGCATGGAACAACCTTGCTGAGGAGGTTCTAGGGCCAAAAACAATAAGTAAATTCAAGAATGCATGGGACAGGCAGAAGGCAACACTAGTGGCAGGAAGGAGGGGGTAAGCTGCAGATCAAATAGGATCTGGAGTTTATTCAGTAGTTAGGGAAATGGGCAGACTAGGTGGGCCAGTCGGTCCTTATCTGCTGTCAGACTCTATGTTTCTATGTTTCTTCACATACACCACACAGAGGCCTCCCTCCAAAACCACTTTAACCATTTTTAACAACATGGAAATTTAGGGGACTTCAGGGGTCACCTTGGGAAACATTTACACCAAATTTCTTGCTTATTCCACAAGTAGTTCTAAAGTTGTAACTGCTTCTGTCTGATGTCTGAAAAGGGAATGCAGGCCCTGCCAAGAAACATTCCATGTGGGATGATTTCCTGGCTCATAACTTTGGCATTTCTGGTTATATAAACATAAGATTTCAGATTCATGTTCCCCAAAGTGACTCTTAAATACTCACCAAAGCACACAATGATAGTATAAGGGCAAGGTAGATTTTTGGAGGTGATTTCATTTGATGACTGCCAAGATCCATGGCAAGTTTTCTGACATGAAAGCTTGGCTTCATTTGACAGACATCACACAAAATGACCCTTAACTTTGGCATTTCTGTTTACAGTAACCTGAACTTCCAGATTCATATTCCCTGAAGAATCCCCTAAATAGCTCCTGAAGTACAAGTTGTTACAAAAAGGGAAAGGAGGTTTTCGGGGGGGGGGCAGGGAGGAGAGTGCTTTTATGCTGAGTTTTCTGGTCTGAGAGCCTGGCTTCATTTGGCAGACATCACACAAAATGGCTCATTATTTTGGCATGTCTACTTATATTAATTTGAAATTCCAAAGTCAAGTTCCCAAAAGTGTCTCCTAAATTCCCTCCAAAGCACAAGTTGGTACATCTTCACTGAATCTGACACATCCAATGCTCCCCACTCTACTCCCTACCCTCCCTTCTATTTCAAATCAGTCAAGCTGCATGAAGCTTGCAAGTACATCTGCAAGGCCATTGCCAACACAAGGTATAGCGGGGACTCACTGGACCTTAAACTGCTGTCCCTCACACTCGACGAAGTTATCAGACCTCTCACCAAGATCCTTAACCTCTGCCTTGGACAGTTCTCTGACTTATGGAAATCCGCCATTGTCACTCCCGTACACAAGAACGGGGACAAGACTCACCATGGAAATTACTGACCAATCTCCATACTACCCCCCCTCTCAAAGGCACTCGAACGCATTGTTGCTGACCAACTCGCCTACTATCTGGACAACCACAACATCCTGTGTCCTCAGCAAAATGGTTTTAAGAAAGGGCACAGCACCACATCCGCTGTTATGGAATTTACCACAGCAATCCACAATTCCCTAGACGACGGCCGCCTTACTGGGCAGTCTTCATCGATTTAACAAAGGCTTTTGATACTACCACCACAACCTGCTCCTGAACTAGCTCTCAGCTGCAGGGCTCTCCCCTGACTCTACTGCCTGGTTCCAAAGCTACCTGTTAAACAGATTGCAATGAGTAAAGACTGCAGGCACTCTCTCCAACACTTTGCCAGTCCGTTCGGGAGTCTCACAGGGCTCCATACTGGGACCACTTCTCTTTTCCCTTTTTCTGAACAACCTCCCTAAGTCCTTCCCTGAACAAATTATTCTCTATGCAGACTACACCATAATTCTCTCATCCCATAAGGACCAGCACTCCCTGCAAAAAAAAACTACAAATTGGATTCTCATCAGTGGAAAAATGGTTTAGTACACGGAAGCTTATTCTCAACTACAAAAAAAACAAGACTATGCTTTTCCGTAACTCCCACAGCAAACACAGAACACCCCTCGATCATTTCTAACCTACATGGCTCAACCTTTGAATAGGTTCTAACCTTCAAATACTTAGGGATCACCCTTGACAGTAACCTGTCCTATGCGTCCCACATTGACAATGTTGCTAAGGCAGTCAACTTGCAGCTTAGCCTTCTCTACAGGCATAGGTCCAGCTTAACTCCTGCTGCCTTGCACCTTGCTGTACAAAGTTCAGTTGTCTCCATCATCGATTATGGCCTCATCATTTATGGCTCAGCCACCTCTACTGCCCTCAGACGTATCTCCACCTTGCTCAACAAAGCATGTCATCTCATCACTGGGTCCCACCGCCTAACCCACACCTGTGACCTCTACACTCAATCTGGCTGGCTGCAACTATCTAATCGCATAAAATACCAAACCTGCATCATGGCTAAGAAGATCACTATGGGCCTGGCACCCCCTGGGGTCCTATCACTCCTCAGCCCTAGTGGTAGCCCCCGTCACACAAGAGGCTCAGAATCTCATCGCCTGTTGGTACCACTCTGCAGAACCTCCATGGGTCAGCACTCATTTGTCTACTGGGATCCTTGTTGGTGGAATAGCCTTAACACTGAAATCTCCTCCACTTCTGCGCTTGGTCAATTCAAATCAAAGCTACATCTCTACCTCTCTGCCTCCAGCACCTGAGACTGTCATACCTAGCCAGGCCACTCTCAGCTCAGTCCAGCAGCCCTAGCCTCAGTGTCCCCTCCTTGCACCCTCCCATCTTTCCACTCCTTCCCTTCTACCATTCCCCCCCGCTCTCATCCATTCTCCTCTCTCTTCTTCTCTCACCAATGTTCAACTTGAGAACTGCCTCTGGCAGGGTCTGCTTGTATTATTATGAAACTGTATGTTAACTCTGTTTTATCTGCTCTAAACCAGCACTTGTTTTATTTGCTTATTGTATTATTGTTCCGCTGTGTACCACTGTATTATCTTGTCTCTGACGTGGAACCTTTGTAAAAGAGCCTTGGCTCAAAGGTGTTTGTAACCCTAGACTTAAATAAAATAAATAAATAAATAAAAAGGGAAAGGTGATTTTTGGAGAGTGCTTTTATCGGATGACTGCCAAATCTAGAGCGATTTTTCTTAGATTCTGGCTTTACTTGTCAGACACAAACAAAATGGATCATAACCTTAGCATTTCTGTTCACATTAAGCTGAATTTCCAGATTCATGTTCTCTAAGGTGTTCCCTAAATATCAAAATAACAAAACAAAGGACAGCGCAAAACTTATGAGCAGGTGCTCAAGCAGAAGGTGCAAACCTCAGAAAGATTCAAATAGTAAGGAAGTGAGCACTCCAAAAAATGGTAGTAGATGCAAGTAAAATTTATTTTCTCATCAGGAGATGTCCAAGACCCCTGCACTTTGGCACTAAGCCTTCAAAGGGGGTATGGCAAATTAAGCAGACATCTCTGTATATATATATATATATATACTCAGTCACAGTGATGTCATCACTAAGGAACACTTAAAACATAGTTCACACACATTTTACTTATACACAAATAAAGAGTAATATATACAGACACTCTCAATTATTTAGTTGCAGTTCTTTTAACTTAATACTAAAGTAGATCTTTTTAGAAAAATAGTTTCAGTAAGACGTACAAGAAATATACAAAAAAAATTACAAAAAAGTACAAAAATCACTTATTAACATATTCATATGAACAACAAGGCCAACTAAACAGTATGGCCACCAGTGCAATACATCACAATATTTGTTACTCTGAAACCATACTTATTTTGTTCCTAGCAAAGTCAATATAAGCTAAATTAGCTGTATTGTGTTGATACATGGCACTAAAGACAGCAAGGCATTGCAATAGACAGTCAAGTCACTAGAGCTATAATAAATGCTCTATGTGTTCATGTATGTCTATAACACAATATTCAGTACCACTAATGGATAACACTGGGAGATACATGATGATACCTGAGAAGGGAAATTATGTGATGAAAACAAAACAATGCGATGAATTGTGAAGGGTGAAATGACTGAAATGAACATGATGAAATGGAGAAGAGATGTCATTACGGTGATCACCCAGTATCCACTTTCTTCCTCAAAAATGGGAGAAGGGAATTCCTTTTGGGTGGGGATCCACTTGTATAATATCTCTTAAAACAGAAAGATGAAAAAAATGAAAAAAGAACAATACATCAATACAGTCATATGACAGAAATTATTCTTCATTTTTCCAAAAATGGTTTGAGGTCCCACTGATCATTGAGACCATCTGGTTTCACTGTCTTACGTTTATAAATCCATTTACTTTCCTTTTTAAGCAGTTCATTTACTCTGTCACCTCCAAATCTAAGTGGGGCCTGCCACTCCAGACCCATAAACCTAAGACCTTCCGGGTCTGAGTTGTGTTCCAGTGAGAAATGTTGTCTAACTGGAGTGTCTGTTCTAACATTCACTATATTCCTCACATGTTCCTGTATCCTCACTTTCAAGGCCCTCGTTATGTGTCCTATGTACATGTAATCACATTCGCACCATAATGCATAGATCACAAATGTGGTATCACAATTTATAAAATCCTTAATATCATGCTCATAACCTGCATGAGGATGTGTAAATTTGGATTCAGCCTCATAATAGCTGCAAATATTGCACTTTTGGCACTTGAAATTCCCTTTGGGTTTTGTACCCAGCCATCTACTTCTCACTGGATAAATATCCCCTGAAGCACATGTTGATATACAAGTGTTTTTTTGGGGTGGGTTTAATTGATGAATGCCAAATCCAGGGCTACATTAATTGGGGGAAACACTTTTGAAAATGTAAATGTACTGCTAGGGTCACATACAAGTGGAAAATGAGACAGCATCTAAATGTAAATAAGCTGGAAAGCTTAGGGGGGACAGAAAATAACTAGGTGGGTGGAAAGCTGGTTGAAGGACAGAAGCCAGAGGGTGGTGGTAAATGAGGTGCATTCCAGGAAGAAGGGGTGACGAGCAGGGTGCCACAGGGGTTGGTACTGGGACCCCTCCTTTTTAATATCTGTATCAGTGATATAGCAGGGGGCTGGAGGGGAAGGTGTGCCTATTTGCAGATGATATGATGATCTATAATAGGGTGGACACCTTGGGGGGGTGGAGGCCATGAGGGAGGACCTAAAAATTCTGGAAAGGTGGTAGGAAACTTGGCAGCTGAAATTCAGTGCCAAAAAGTGTACAGTAATGCACAGGGGGCATAAGAACCCACACACAGTTTACATACTGGGGGTAATTAAGCCAACAGCAGGAGAGGGATCTAGGAATTATAATATCAAACAACTTTAAGGTGGGTAACCAATGCAGAAAGGTGGTTTGCAAGGCAAATAGAATACTGGCATGCATAGGGAGGGGCATAACAAGCAGAAGGAGGGAGGTGCTGATGCCTCTTTATAAAACCATGGTGGGACCTCACCTGGAGTATGGGGTCCAGTTCTTGAGACCTCACCTAAACAAGCACATAGATGAGATTGAGAGATTCAGAGAAGGGCAATCAAGATGGTGCATGGTATGCATAGGAAGCCCTATGAGGAGAGGTGCAGAGAATTGGATCTGTACCCATTGGAGACTAGAAGGGAGAGGGGGACATAATAGAAACATTTAAGTACATGAAGGGAATTAATAAGGTGAGGGATGGGAGCTTAATTACAAGGAAATTGGGTGCTAAAACTAGAGGTCATAGACTAAGATTAGAAGGAGGAAGATTTAAGGGCACTGTGAGGGGCTGTTACTTCATGGAGAGGGTGATGGAGTCCTGTAACAAACTATCTGAGGAGGTGGTGGGGGCCAAAACAGTGGAGGGATTTAACAGTGCATTGGACAGATACAAGGGGTTGGCCAGTGGGGGGAAGAGGATGTCCATTGACAAAGGTGACAAGTAAGTGGGGGGTAAGAAGCAGACACGATGAGCCAGAGAGGTTCTTTTCTGACAGATTTCTATGATTCTATGAAAACCTTGGCTGTTTCCATGACTGCCTAACCAACTGCACCCAGACTGTCAAATTCCAAGGAACCCATTGCCTCCCCCTTGCTTTCAAATGCATGCCCTGGGGGGGATCAACCCTAGGCCCAGTACTCTTCTCCTGATAATCATAGAATCATGGAACTGTGACAGCAGAATAGGACCTTTTTGGCCTATTGAGACTGCCCTTTACCTCCCCTTCCCTTCTTGCCCTCTTCTCCCAGAGATCCCCTTATCTACATTAGCTAAGCACTTCAGGATACTGCGGTATGCCACTCATGTGGTACTACTCTTGAAGTCTGGTAGTGTTGATTAAATACATTTGGGACTGTGCTCTGGCCTTCATTTTATCCAGATCTGATTTCAAGCCGATAGGCTGTTGCTTAATGAAAACCAGACTAAGGCCCTTTAGCTCCAAGCCTAGAGTCCTTAATTACAACGACGATCTCTGCCTGGTTACTTCTTTTAGCACCCCAATAGTATGTGTAGAGAGTTTTATCTTGGCGTACATCTTGACTTCTTCATCTCCTATACTGAGTTCTTTAATTTTATTACAAAAATGGTCCATCACCAGAAACCTGATATCCTATATTGAGTCAGGAACTGATCCCTAAAGTCTGAGTCTGTATTGTGCAGCAGATGCTGCTTCCTCTATCTGAGCCGGGGTCCCTAGTCTGTGATCTGGCCGCAGTTTCTAAACTCTACAGGAAAGTATGACTCCACAACCATATTTTGTCATTTCTACTGATGGTAGACATATAGATGCACCATTGCTTCCTTTAATCCAGGCTCAACTAGCTACAACATAGAGAATAAAGTATGGGGTGGTGTGTTTAATGAGAGTTTACACACACCCGAGGGGTTAGATGCTTCATAAACCCCGAGAGCGAAGCTCAAGGGGTTTGTGCAAAGCATCTAACCCCAAAGGTGTGTGTAAACCTCAAGTTTAAACACACTACCCCGTATTTTATTTTATATAATTGATGGCTCTCCACTTTTTTGCCACAGCAATTATATAAAATAAAATCACCAGTTTCGGTGTGGCTACGAGTATGCGCCACTTTATTTTTCGTCTGGCTGGATTTTCAATTTCGGCAGCTTCACTTATTTTTTTTAACAATGTTCAAAGTCCCCCATCTGTAAAAGCAGTGCTCATTTTGATTTTTTTTTAAATTACTCACCGTCGTGTTTCTTTGGCAGCTCCATTGTACGAAGGAAGCGCGAGCCAGGAAAGGGAGATGCTGGTGTAGGCGCATGCGCAGAGGTAGGAGAACCGTGCACATGTTTGCCATTATAAATGCTCCTTTATAACAGCAAATTATGCCACAGTCTCTCAATGGCAAAAGGGGAGAGCCATTAATTATAGGACAATAAAGACACTCTCAATGTCTTCTCTCTTGCTCACAAGGCAACGTCATACAGGTACCTAGTCCATCTAGGCCCACAGTTAACAACCTCTGCTAGAACCCACATTCTTCATTCTACAAACACTAACCTGCTTAGTGTTTCACAGGTTAAGATAGCCATGGGTCAGTAATCATTTGGTTTCAGTGCCTCCGAAATTTGAAATTCCTGACCACCTAACATTCACAGCACAAAATCACGTTTCCTTCAAATCAAGAATTAAGGAAAATCTCTGTGTAAACACCACCTGTAACTGTCTCTTATACTGTACTATATATACCTCATCTAACCTCTACCTTTTATATCCCATGCTCCTTCCTGTTGTTACCTCATCTCCTGGGAAACTATTGTAAAAGGGATTATTTCCCAGTTCAGTCACCCAGTCAAGAAAACAAATAAATATATAAAAATAGCTGGTTCCATGGCACTAAGCAATGGGGGACTGCTCTGATATTCTGCCAAACCATCTTTGTGTTCTGAGCACAGAACATCAGGAGCATTGTCCAACAGTGAGGGCTAGGAGCATCCATAGAGATGTACTCCTCCTGGGGAGGGTGGATTCTAGGAACTGCTGTTGCAGTGACACCCAGTGGAGGCCTGGTGGGGTGCAATTAACATTGTGGGCAATGATACATTAAAATTCTAAATGATTATTTATGAGCCTAGCAAGGCTCCTGATTGGCTACTGGATCAGTCGTTAACAACCTAGAAATGACCGATCCAGCTGCATACTGAAACTGTGTGGAATGCATGGCTCACATCACACAGCTAAATCCCATTTGAACCTAAAATAAAAAGACTGATAAACATGAAAGTTGTTATAGTGATTAGTCACAAATGTTTGCTTTAATAATCAGGGTGGAAGGTGGCAGGACATAAAACATGGAAAAAATCCCCATCACTGGCTATGTGACAGTGTATGTTATGGGCTGCTCACATCCCACAGACACACAGATGTGCCATCTAAACTGAGCACATGACAAGGGGCATGAAAAGGGGAGCCCACCTAAGAGGCCAATCAGGAGAAGCAGGTGGGCATGTACTAGATTTTCAAAGCCTTCTGAATTAATGCAACTGTGGGAAAAAAATGGTGCAAGTGGGTCTCCAGTTGCGGAACTGCAGTTTTTCCTGCAGCTGTGGTATTCTCAAAAGTGGATCTGGTTTGCCACAAGCTCCATGATTTACAGTAGCTTGCAGCCATTTTTTTGGTGCAGCTGTGGGGAAGAGTTATGCCTGGTGGGACCAATCATAACATCTCTTCCAGCTGCGCTGGCTGAAAATACAAATCTCCGCAGGTGCAGAGATTTTGTCTCACAGCCAGTAATGTGGGTCGGGACCTAGCCCCTGACCCATTTGAAAATCTAGCCCCATGTTCCTGGGATGATCAGGAATGGGACAAGTACTGGCATAAGTAGCAGAGGTGTAGGACAAGCATCTGATCTGTTGGAAGCCAGAAGAAACGCCTAGTAAATTAAATAATATGAGGAGCTGGATTTTCAAAGGTTAGAAAATGATGCACAGTGCTTGCATAAAAAAAAGTGATGCAAGGAGCAATCTGCATCAAAACTTGCATCAATTCCAATTTAATAACAGTGCTTACATCAAAAACAGGTCTACATATGCCAGACTGGCTTTTGCCATGCTTTGGTCAAAACAATGGCTGCACCAAATAGGAAAGGAGCCTGCGTCCAAAAAATGATGCACCATCTCCTTATTTAGAATTTTCAAAGCATCAACGTCCTGTCAGGGATTAGACCAGCCAGAGCTGGTCTAACTGACACTAGAGCATATACAGAGGCCCACAGCAGGTGAGCAGACCTGACTATGTTACTACGAATGGCATTCTGCTGCAAGAGTTTTGTATTGTATACATTGTAATGCTGTGTCATGTACAGTAGCATGTAAAATATTGCTTCCAGAGACAAGCCCATATAGTACCTGTAAGTACTGTCATGTGAGTTCTATGACTGGAATGGAGAGGGTAAATTATGTAGAGGTTTGGCTATAGAGCCAATATTCCCCTGTGGGGCTAGTTTAGAGCATTTTGTGGGCTTAAAATGCCATTGTGTAGGTCATTTATTCAACCATTCTTTTAACACAGCTTCCGTCATTCTAGCACTATACCTCATATTTTTGATGCAGCTTCCATCATTCTCATCCAATGCATCATATTTTTGATGCAGTGGACCTCTTGTGTCATTTTGGGAGCTTTTGCCATAGCCAACAGTTTTCTTGCAAACTACGATGCACAGTATTTGACGCAACTGGATTTGATGCAAGGAGGTTGTTTGACGCACCTTGTGTCAGTCTAGGGGCCCTTTGAAAATCCATCCCAGGGAATCAAAAAAGATAATTATTCATTCAAGGGCAGTCCATCCTGGGTTGCTGCCTCTGTCTTTTTATCCTTGGCTCTATTCTGACACTTAAGCCCAACCCAGGGACAGGAAAATTATGATTATATGTCAGCCAGCAGCCTATTCCCGGTTGCTGTTGCTTCCTCCCTCCCCCTCCCCCTCCCCTAAATTTGACACCATGAGGACGTCCTGATGCTGATACACTTTAGAAAATAAAATTCCCTCACCCAATACCCTCAACTCTGAATTACTGATGCAAACAAAGGACAGATATGTTTGTGGTGCTGAGGCATGGTACCGATACTTACATGGATATTCCAAATCCAAACTTTCCAGCCCATTCAAAGCATGCCCACACTCCAGACATAAATATTTGGTCACTTGGTCTGTAATTAGAACCATCCAAGCTGCTTTTTTACAAGATACATCAGTATTTATTTGAAGTGCTTTAATAACAATACAATGCAAAACTCTCAAGTTGTAGGCAGTCAAGCCTTGTAATGGCATTTATTTAATTATAAAACAATCATAAATCTATGCTTTCATATAAAATTGCACCTTTTAACGTGATAGTGTATGTTTATGTTTTTGTTACAACTGAAAAATATAGTTTTTTTGAATTTGACTTCCACCAAAACTCCTTGTAGCAATCGAATTTGCTAACCACTTAAATGCACTAAAATTACTTCCTGTTGAGTTAACAATCTTTAGAAACAGGATCATTTTTTTAAACTTCATATTAGAGTTAAACACTTTGTCTGCACTTTTTCTGCACTGTATTCACTTAATGTGTCTATGAGTAGAGGTATTTCCATTCCATTCTGCTAAAAATGGTGCCCTGGTTTTCTGTTCTGGTTAGTAGAGATAATTTAAATAATTAAGGACACCCCCTATGATGTAATATGAGGTACTGAATAAGTTGAGAAGAACGATCATAGCAGCCCATGCCCTGATGAAGCTGTAGTTAACAAAACCTCTGATGAAGCTGTAGGGAACTAAGCCCCTGATGAAGCTGTAGTGAACGAAACCCCTTTTGAAGCTGTAGTGAATGAAACTCCTGACAAAGCTGTAGTGATGAAACACCAGTATACCTATCTGTACTGGTTTAGTACTTGGTTAGACCCATACTGGCACTGTCTTACTTGACTGCTTTTACCATGCTTGAATGCTTGTAACTTGAGAGTTTGGCACTGTATTACACTTAAGGCATTTCAAATAAATACCAATATGTTTTGTAAAAAGGCGTTCTGAATGGTTAAATAAATACTGACACGTGCTGTATATAAAAAAATAAGTCTGAATGGCTTTATTTTAGACTAAGTGGTGCAGTATTTTGATCTAAAGTGCAGGCATGCTTTGAACTGGCCTAGATTATTGACACCAACATCAGGAGCCAATCTCTATTGCCAGCAAAATACATTACCCCCACCCAGACCCACCTGTCAGACAGCAGCCAAAAATAACATATAGAATAGTGCCTGGGGGACTATGTATAATGAGAATGTTATACATGCCCAAGGTGTGGGATGCTACATAAACCCCGAGAGCAAAGGATCCCACACTAAGGGTGTGTATATACAATTCAAGTTGTACACAGTTCCCTGGGCTTTGTTTAATTTAATTGCTGGGCTTCATTTTTTGCCATTAGCCCCCCTCTCCCACCTGTATGGAGCAGGCCAGAGCCTGAGCTCCATACAGGCTGGGCGCTGAAAGGGTCATTTGGCATTTTCACTTTCCAGCCAGGTACATTGCAGCAGCTTGAGTATGTGGGTGGTCTCTTAGGAAACCTGGTGCGTGAATGTCATTATAACCAGCTGATTATTATGGCAAATTATAACTGGGTTTTTGAGAAATTGTCAATTTGACCGCAACTTAATGTACGCGGCAAATTAAACCATGATGATTTGTCTGTATGCTCATATTACCACCCTGTAGTGTGCAACAGCAGTGTACAGTATTAAGGTGTCAAAGCTGCCCACCTAGTGCACATTGTCATCTTCTATGAATGTTGTATGGATGGAGGAAGGTGAATGCAGATGCCAGAAATGGTCATCATAATTCCAGCTGCTGTAAGGTAGTTCTGTATTGCCCTCACTGGATTACCCCTTTAGTGCATTACATGAAAAACAGGGCTCATTTGTGCATCCAGCTTCTTGGCCATGATGACAGTGTGAAGGAGGTGGGCCACTAGCACTAGGGATTTTAATTATTATTACAGGGCTGGGATCAGAGGGAAGGAGGGTCCACTAGCATTAGGGATTTTAAATATTATTATGGGGCCGGGATCAGAGGGAGGGAGGGGACCACTTGCACCAGGGCTTTTAATTATTATTACAGTGCTGGGATCAGAGGGAAGGAGGGTCCACTACCACCAGGGATTTTAATTATTATTGCAGGGCTGGGATCGGAGGGAGAGAGGGGACCACTACTACCAGGGATTTTAATTATTATTGTAGGGCTGGGATCGGAGGGAGGGAGGGGACCATTACCACCAGGAATTTTAATTATTATTGCAGGACTGGGATTGAAAGGAAGGAGGGACCATTACCACAAGGAATTTTAATTATTAATGCAGGGCTGGATTGGAGGGAGAGAGGAGGGAGGGAGGGAGGAGGAGACTACTACTACCAGCGATTTAATTATTATGACAGAGCTGGGATCAGAGGAAGGGAGGGGACCACTGCCACCAGGGATTTTAATTATTCTTACAGGGCAGGAATCTAAGGGAGGGAGGGGACCCCAAGCACCAGGGATAGCTACAGCTATCCTAGCTTGAGGGGTGGCGCCTGCTAGCTGCCTCCACTAACCATGCAAATGGGCCCATAATTGGCATGCCAATGGCCCCTTAGTGCCTTGTATGCCCAATGGGCTCATTTGCATGGGTACCTTTGAAAATTGCTTATCTCGCTCTGGCACTATCAACTCCTGAGGGTAACTTTGTGACCCATGTCATGGCAGCACTACCTGACTTAGCACTGCCACAACATGGATCTATATTCATTCAGGTAGTGCCCGACTGAATATAGCAACCTAGAACCCCTGGGCAATTGCAGAGTGCTGTGCAAACATTTGCACTATGCTTTGCGCGTATGTGACTATCAGGCCACAAATCTCTTTACCTGCCAGGTGCACAGTTATTTAAAAAACAGACTATTTGGTAGCTCAAAAAGTGACATCACTGCTCTTGTTCCTAAAATACACAGAGAAGGCATTACACATCTTTACCAAACACACAGAGAAAACCTAGACAAGAGGGAAATCCAAATAGGTTGTTGCCATCAACACTGTTAAAACATCTTACAAGGGCAAAAAATAATATACAAAACTTATGCCATGAGGCACTCACTACAAGTGTCCTTAAAAGGTTGATTATTATTTAGAACCATTTTACAAATGGAAAAATACATTGCTGAGCTTAGGTACATTGTACTATGTTTCGGGTTTAACACACCAGATGATGTTACTATCACATAATGTTCTGTCAAATGTTATTTCTTATATATCCATTACATTTTTGGGGAGATCTGGATCTGGATGGTGCACTGAATCCACTAGTAATTCACCCTATTCAAACTATCCAAAACTGAACCAACAGTAACTCCAGTATACACCTGCAAGTTGAAATAGATAAAGGATAGTAAGCAAACACATGTATCTGTGTGTGTATGTGTGATAATACCGGTATGGTTAAGAAAATGGAAGTAGATAAAAATAAATCAATTGCATCAGCAAATTCCTCTGAAGGTCAGCAATCATGTTGTTTAATCAAGGGATATTTTAAAGCTGGGAGTGGATTGGGGGGAGGGAGGGGTTGGCCATGTTTGGTTAAAATTGTCAGGTATTCAAAATGCAAAAGTATTGTTGTTAAGCTTAAAAGGAAGTATACTGTTTTAGAAAAGGATGAGTCTTCAAATGAGGCAGTTTGATATTGTGGTGTGCTGACCTCTGTTAGCGTAGGAGTTTGGAAAGATTTTGTCAAAGCTTGAACAAGAGAAAGAATGACTTCAGTACTCAGTAAACAAGATTTTATTTTCTTGCCATGTTATACGGATACTGTATTCATGTTAGAGGTCTTCCATACAATCTTGTTTTGGATCAGACCTTGAATACATGCCAACTGCTAAGGTGTTTAGTTGTAAGCACATGTTGGCCTGAATTCATATACAGAAGGTATACATCTTTCTTTTGGATAATATTGCTTTAGTGTGAGATATTCGCAGGGCAACTGCTCTGGGTCATGATAATCTATGGAAAAAATATTGCAATTCCAGTTTTCACTTTAAACATTAAGGCATTTTATAACCATAATTTGAAACCCTGAGAACCAGCTATTATTGTGACATTTGGAAGCCACAGGTAATAGAAGTATGGAACAACAGAGAAATTGGTGTCATGCCACAGGTTATATTAAAAGAGGTTTTCACCTTTGCAGTTGCACTGCATGAGCATTATATAAAGAGAAATCCAACTGTATGATTTCAAATGCTATATCTATATTAAAGACGTGGTACAACAGCAGTCTCCCAGGTACTTCTTGCTCATAATGTTGGCGGCCATCAAACTATATGGAAGAAAAATCTTAGAGGTGCTCCAGTGTGGAGACATGGAACAAGTAAGCAATAAAACACAAGAGGTTGTGCATTAAAGCATTTGTGATGCATGACTATGGGTTTTGTGAGGTACTGTGTGTGGCTGAAGGCTGAGTACACTCCCAAGCCATTAGAAGTGCACAACAGATGCTTTAATACACACTCAAAAGTGATTTATTTCACATGTGGTACAAAATATGTTTGGTATTCAAAAAAAAAAAGGACAGGTATTTTGGAGATTGGAGACCTGACTATGCAGTACTGGATGTTTAGTGTATGGTTAGATGATGTGTCTCAGTAAGGTTCCTGTATGTATAAAGGTGGTGGGGAATATGAATGGGACGCTGGGTTGCATATCAAGGGGGTTCACCAGCAAGAGAAAAGAGGTCATTCTGCTCTGTACAGATCTATGGTGCATCCACATCTGGAGTACTGTTTGCAGTACTAGAGCCTCTACCTTAAGAAAGACATAAACTAGATGGAAGCTGCACAGAGGAGGGCTGCCACGCTGGTTTAGTGGCAACAGGATATCCCACATGAACAAAGGGTGGTGTACTGGAACATATACTCACTGGAGGAGATAAGAGAGAGAAAAAAAAACACATGATTGAGACCTTCAAATACTTGAGGCATTAACAAGGTCGACAAAAGTGATCTTTTTTACAAACATTAGAACAGAAACACTAGACGGCACAACTACAAATTACCAGGGGAAGGTAAAGAAAGGAGGCCAGTAGGCACTTCTTTACTGAGAGGGTGGTGGCAGGCTGGAATGCACTGCCAGAGGAGGTTAATAAATTACAACTCAGTTGAGGAATTTAAAAGAGGGTGAGAGGAATTGAAGGGGAAGGTTAGGGTGCAAGGGAAGGGGGAAGAGCAACATGTAACATATGTTCATGAGCCCAACATCAAGCAGCCTGGATAGACCTACTGTACAGGCCTTCTGCTGCTGGACTATCATATGTTCCTACATGTTCTAATCATTCTATAAATTCCGTGGCCTTTTCTGAGGTCCTCCTTGTTTGGGGTAGGGGAAGGATAGAGTGAGGAAGGAGGAGACTAAAGAGGTTAATGGGCAGTTGAAGGGTTGGTGCCAGGAGGGGGGTACCAGTTTGTGGAAGATGGGAGGATGTCTGAGGTAGTAGGCTCTTCAAGGGTTATGGCCTTCATCAAACAAGAGAGGGGGCTAGTGTGCATGGGCAGAAATTTGATTTCTGCATTGGTGGACATTTAAATTGACTGGGTGGAGCCTGAGGATGGGGTAACTACAGAGAATGGAGAGCAAAAGGGGATCCTAGCTAGGACTTCATCAGAAACAGGGAGTAAGAGCAGTGGACATGAATGCAGCAAGGCAGAAGTTCATAATCATCAAGAAAAGGTGCCAGGGAGGGGAGCACAGAAAGGCATCAAAGACAGGAAACATCTGGGAAGTAAGGAGGAAAAGGATACTTGAGACATTAACAAGGTCGACAAAAGTGATCTTTTTTAGAAATATTAGAACAGTAACACTAGACAGCACAACTACAAATTACCAGGGGGAGGTAAAGAAAGGAACGGAGCTAACAAAAAAGGAAGGGTGTAGGCACAAGCTAGTAGGCAGTCTGCCTTAATGCCAGGAGCCTGAGAAACAAAATATTTGAGCTTCAGGCAATGATGATGACAGATGCAGGGTTAGACCTTGTAGCCATTAAAGAAAGAGAGGCCACCAGAAATAACGGGGACATGGCAGTACCAGGGTACACCACATATAGGTTTGAGAGGAGGTTGGGAAAAGTAAGAGCGGTAGCTGTCAGTGTCAAGGAAGGTATTGAGGTGGCAGAAGATGGGTTCATTGGGGAGGAAATGGGGAAACAGTGATTCTCTGTGTACAGCTCATGACTGCAGTGGGTAAGAAGCTGCATATGGGGGTGCTCTGTAGACCACCAACACAGGGGGATAAGGGCGATTGAGAACTAGAGAGAGAAAGAGAGAAAAAGAGAAGAGGGTCCTAAAGGGGGAGGTGGTGGTAGTGGGGATCTCAATCTGCCTGACCAAGATTGAGACATTCTAGCAGCTAACAGCACAAGAAGTCAGGTCCTGCTAGATACAGAGGAGCAAGCCATAATGCAACGCAGTAACTTGTATTTACTGCATTGCGCAAAATATTGTCACAAAATACTGCATGACAAAAGGGCTTGCTTGACATCGAATTACACCATTTACTGCAGTTTACTGCAACATTTTGGGATATTCTACAGCATTACTGTGTTGCATCCTGGCTATCGACACAGTATACTGCAGCACTGCCTGCCAGTGTAGCTGATTAAGGGAATGAGCCCACAAGGCAGACTGCCATTCTCAATGTGCTGCTCACCAACTCTGAAATGGAAGGTGGCGTAAGGGTTGGAGATCCACTGGGGTCCAGCCAAGTGTCCATAACACTATATGATCTGAACTGGACCTGGGTACCAGTATATCTTTATTAAAGGTTGAGTTTCAGGATTTCAGACAGTACTTTGACCAGATAAAATAATTAATCCAGGGTGAGTTAGTTGCGGTGGATTGTATCAAGGGACAGGAGCAAAGGTTGGGAGTAATTAAAGGAACCATTTTCAAAGGACCAAAGTCATGCCTGAGAACAGTTACAAACAGAAACTAGCACAAGAAAGTAATCTGTTTTTTTAAGAAAGTTAGGGAGGACAGTGAGGGTCAAACAAGGGCCTTCATCAATATGCAAATGGAACAGGTGGATGAGGAATGGAGATAATACTAAGTCAAGACTTAGGGTGGCCAGGACGACAGCCAAGGGTGCAAAAGCAGACACAGAGCTGCATACTGGGAAGCTTATCAAGGGAGGAGAAAAACTGTTGTTCAGCTCTATTAGACAAGAGGCAGAATTATAAGGCTGACAGTGGGGGGTGAGGTGGGCAGGGTAATAGAAGAGGATGAGCAGAAGGCAGCCAGTCTTAATGACTAATTCTGCTCAGTATTCACAGTGGAGAATTGATGATCTTTGCCAGAAAGAAGCATAAAGCCTGCCACGAGAAGATCCCAGAAAAGGGCAGGTGGTATTTACAGGAGAAAGGGTCAGGAAAGAGCCATTAGTCCTGAAAATAAATAGGGCTGCAGGCCAGATGAGATGCATCAGTGGATGCTCGAGAACTGGCATCAGAACTGCCTGAATGCCTGGCAAAGCTACAGTCAGTGGTGGTTCCAAAAGATTTGAGGGTAGCAGATGTAGCTCTGCTGTACAAGGGAGAGGACGAGAAGCAACTAAGGAAGTACAAGCCCATCAATCTTACCTCCTTTGTCAGTTATCTGATGGATACAATAGTCAAAGAGGACCTAGTGGACTACCTGGATAGAAAAGAGCTTCAGAATATAAAAGCAGCATGGGTTCATGGGAGGGAGGACTTGTCAGACCACCCTGATAGTGTTCTTTGACTAAGCAACTAGGGCAGCTGATAAGAACCAAGCAGTGGACTTACTCTAATACGACTTCAGGAAGGTATTTGTCTCAATACGACACAGAAGGTTGCGAAAGATGTTAGAGGATCTGGGTGCCACAAAGGACCTACTGAGAGGGGTGGGTGGGTAGTTGTTTGTGGGGAGATAGCAGAGGGCAGTGGCAAATGGAGTTATGTCAAGGGAGATGGAGGTCACAAGTGGGGTGCCCCATGCATCAGTCCTAGGAGCAGTTCTCTTCAATATGCTCATTAACGATGTATGAGAAGAATACAGTGCAAGATGTGTCTCTTCACAGATGATGCTAAGCTTTGCAGCAGGGTTGACAGCAAGGAGAGGAAAACAGAGTTGCAGAAGTACTTGCAAAGGTTAGAGGTTAGACTACTAGTTCTGCTTGCATTCATTTAGACATCTGGTTATGCTTCCAGCCTCCGCCTACATGCTTCAGTATTTGGAAAATCGTGATCCTGTCCCCTCTCAACCATCTCTAATTGAGGATAAATAATTTGAGTATGTCCAATCTCTACTCTGTTCTTGCATCCCAAGCCACAAATTAGCTTGTTAGCCCTGAGCAGAACCCTTTCAATTTCTTTAATGTCCTTTCTGAACTGCAGTGACCAGAATTGGGCACAGTAATCTAGGTGTGGTCAAACTAAGGCCTCATAAAGGGGAAGATCACTTCCCTTGATGTGCTCCTTACCCCCATGGATTCCAGTATTCATTTACTTTCTAGACCATAGCAGCACACTGACTGTTTTGCTTCAGCTTATGGTCTACAATTAACCCCCCCCCCGATTCTTTAATTCCTCAATTGTGCTTTCCCTTGTTGCACCACACAGGATACATGTACCACTCAGATTTCTCACCCATAGGTATAGTGTATTACACTTTCCCAGATTAGATGTACTCACACATTTCTCTGCCTATGCCCCCAAAGTGCGTATCACCTTTTTTTCCTGTGTCCACTCTTCTTGCACATTAATATCATTAGCAAATGACCACAGCCTCTGCTGACCCCTGCCCCAGTTTATTAAGAAATATATTAAAGAACAATGGACAGAGCAATGACCCCTGAGGCACACTCTAACTCTCTGGCCTTTTCCAAAGTCCTCCTCATTTGAGGCAGGAAGGGAAAGCAGGTTAGGATAAGGAGTGATGTAATAAAGGAGTTTATTGGCTGATTATGGGATGGTTTCAGGAGAAGGGGTGCCACTTTATGGAGGATTGGGGGACTTCTGGGTCAGGCCACTCTTCAAGGGTGACGGACATCACCTGATAAAAGAGGGGTCATGCGCCCTGTGAAAATGTTTGATGTGTATATCAGACATTTAAACTAGGGGAGCCACATTGGTAGGTGACAGAAAGGTGGGGGGAGGAAAAATTATTTAACCAGGAGAGGCACACTAAGCTGAAACTTGATTCCAGGTGTGACCTAGGAGCACAAGGAAGTTAAATGACTTGCTCACGGTCACACAGTATGCAAGGAGGGGCTGTGGGATTCAAATCCAGGTCTCCAGGTTTGCAGCTCAGAGCCTTAAGCCACTGCAGTATACTGCCTGGGAAGTACTAGGGATCCCAGCTAGTACTTCCCCACATCTGGTGGGTTCTAGCACACAGTGGGTACAAAGAGAGCCATGGACTAGGTGAAGGGACATTAGAGAATAGGAATGCAAAGGGAGTAAGTACCAGGAAAAACAAGGAAAGAGAGGACAAGGAAAGCACAAGGGAGGATACTGGGATGCATAGGGAGAGGCATCACCAGTAGAAAACAGGAAGTTGTTGGCCCTCTGTACAGACAGTTGGTAAGACTACATCTGGGGTACTGTGTACAGTTCTGGAGACACCATCTCTGCAAAAACTTAGACAGGGTGGAGGCTGTTCAGAGGAGGGCAACCAAAATGGTGCAGGGTCTGCACCAGAAGACATATGAAGAAAGACTAAAGGAGCTTAAGATGTATAGCCTTGAGGAAAGGAGGGGGGGGGGAGACATGATAGAAACTTTCAAATACCTCAAGGGACTCAACAAAGTTCAAGATGGTAGCATCTTTCAGAAAAAGATATGTGCAAGAGCAAGGGAGCAAAATTTGAAGATGGGGGGCTCAGAGGTAATGTGAGGAAGTATTTCTTCACAGAGAGGGTTGTAGATTCATGTAACGGCCTTTCTGAGGAGGTTGTAGAGTCAAAAACAGTGGGGGAATTCAATAATGCATGGGACAGACATAAGGCAATTCTAGTGGTGGGTAGGAGGAAGTAGGCTGTTGGTTAACTAGGATCTGCAGTTTATCTGTTATTTAGGGAACCGGGCAGACTAGGTGGGCCAAGCAGTCCTTATCTGCCATCAAATTCTATGTTTCTATGTTTCTAGTAGCTAAATAGGATTAGGGGTCAAATGGAAGAGGTATTCCTTAATGCCAGGAGCCTAGGTAACAAAAAACAAAACAAGACAAGCACGCCACTGTATTGGGAATTTGTTTTTCTTTTTAATATGCAAACTGTGCATAACAGTACATGTATAAAATAAAAGAATAACCACACTGAACCACCAAACTGACACACCCCTGTGCTTTGAGGTAAAAAAACACCTCTTCCTCAGGGAGCGTGGCTACCTACAAATCACGTAAAGTATTTATAATACTGAACCAGGTGTAAATAATAGTATAATAGAATAAAACTTCAACTAGGCTCATGCATCCTAAGCATACCTCTATGCTAACAAATTAATTTTAAGGATCAGTATCCATTAACACACTATTCAATCAGCAATTCCACCTGACATAAAGGGGCACAAATAGAGTCTATGAGCACCAATAAATAACAAGCATTTGTCAATGCCAAACGTTCGCTTGCAGGTATTTGCAGAGGTGTTTGGCATGTATGGTGCTTTACCCTAATGCCCTGTGCGATTGCTGGTATTTGCACAATAAATTGTCAGCATGACCTTTTTGTTACCCCCATTGTGCTCTACACAGGGGGAAAGACTTTTTGGGCAGGATGTGAAAAATGACAGCTGTACTGCTCATCAGGAAGTGTGGTAAAATGGCAATGTTGAAAATCTGGAGTGGAAATATTGAAAATTCACAAACCTAGGAGCGTGAGTGGGAACTGTGCAATGGACGCTGGTAAAACAGTCATTGTTAGGAATTTTTTCACCAAATTGTCAACATTGGCATTTTAAAACCTCTGCTAATGAACAGTGTCACTGTGATTTTCTTACTGTGTGCCATACATTGATTTTGCACACCGACTGCGCCATTGTGCAGTACATGGGCAGAAACATGTTTTGGGCAGGATGTGAAAAATGACAGCTGTACTGCTCATAAGGAGGTGTGGTAAAATGGCAATGTTGAAAATCTGGAGTGAAAATATTGAAAATTCGCAAACTTACGAGTGTGCGTAGGAACTGCACAATGCACGCTCATAAAACAGTTATTTTTAGGAATTTGTTCACCAAATTTTCAACATACCCATTTTAAGATCTCTGCTCATGAACAGTGACACTGTGATTTTCTTAATGTGTCCCATACACTGAGTTCACACAGCGACTGTGCCATTGTGCACTACATGGTCGGAAACATGTTTTGGGCAAGATGTGAAAAATGACAGCTGCAGTGCTCATAAGGAGGTGTGGTAAAATGGCAATGTTGAAAATCTGGAGTGAAAATATTGAAAATTAAAACTTACGAAAGTGTAGGAACTGCACAATGCACGCTCATAAAACAGTTATTTTAGGAATTTGTTCACCAAATTTTCAACATAGCCATTTTAAGATCTCTGCTCATGAACAGTGACACTGTGATTTTCTTAATGTGTCCCATACACTGAGTTCACACAGCGACTGTGCCATTGTTACTACATGGGCGGAAACATGTTTTGGGCAAGATGTGAAAATGACAGCTGCAGTGCTCATAAGGAGGTGTGGTAAAATGGCAATGCTGAAAATGTGTGGGTGAGAAATATTGAAAATTCGCAAACTTACAGTGCACAGGAACTGCACAATGAACACTCAGTAAAACAGTCTTTCTAGGAATTTTTCACCAAATTTTCAACACAGCCATTTTAAGACCTCTGCTCATGAACAGTGTCACTGTGATTTTTCTTAATGTGTCCCATACATTAAGTTAGCACCGGACTGCGCCATTGTACCGCTACATGGTGACATGCTTTTGGGCAGGATGTGAAAATGGCAGCTGTACTGCTCATGAGGAGGTATGGTAAAATGCCAATGTTGAAAATCTGGGTGGAAATATTGAAAATTAGCAAACCCTCTGACGATGCGTGGGAACTGTGCAATGCACTTCAATAAAACAGTCATTTTAGGAATTTTTTCACCAAATTTTCAACATTGCCATTTTAAAACCTCTGCTAACAAACAGTGTCACTGTGATTTTCTTACTGTGTCCCATACATTGATTTCGCACACCGACTGCGCCATTGTGCGCTACATGGTCGGAAAGATGTTTTGGGCAGGATGTGAAAAATGACAGCTGTACTGCTCATAAGGAGATGTGGTAAAATGGCAATGTTGAAAATCTGGAGTGAAAATATTGAAAATTCGCAAACTTACAGGCGTGCGTAGGAACTGCGCAACGCAGACTCAATAAAACAGTTATTTTAAGTTTTTTCACCAAATTTTCAGCACAGCCATTTTAAGACCTCTGCTCATGATCAGTGTCACTGTGATTTTCTTAATGTGTCCATACATTGAATTCACACACGACTGCGCCATTGTGCACTACATGGGCAGAAACACATTTTGGCAGGATGTGAAAATGACAGCTGTACTGCTCATGAGGAGGAGGTGGTAAAATGGCAATGTTGAAAATCTGGAGTGCAAATATTGAAAATTAGCAAGCGTCTAGGCGTGTGTAGGAACTGCATGATGCACGCTCGTAAAACAGTCATTTTTAGGAATTTTTTCACCGAATTTTCAACATAGCCATTTTAAGACCTCTGCTCATGAACAGTGTCACTGTGATTTTCTTAATGTGTTCCATACATTGATTTCGCACACCAACTGCGCCATTGTGCGCTACATGGGTGAAAACATGTTTTGGGTGAGATGTGAAAAATGACAGCTAAACAACTCATAAGAAGGTGTGATAAAATGGCAATGTTGAAAATCTGGAGTGAAAATATTGAAAATTCACGAACTTACGAGCCTGTGTAGGAACTTCGCAATGCTCGCTCGTAAAACAGTCATTTTTTTGAATTTTTGCACCAAATTTTCAACATGGGGTTTTTGGGACCCCTTCTCATGAATGATGTCACTGTCATGGCATTATTCAAGCCTGAAGAGGTGATTTCATGCAGTGACTGTGCAGTGCCTGCGAAATCCCCTTGACCGACTGAGCTCTTCATGACAGTGACATCATTCATGAAGGTCCCAAAAACCCCATGTTGAAATTTGGTGCAAAAATTCCAGAAAATGACTGAGATATGCAATAAGTTGAAACCCCCATCTAGCCCATTATACAGCTTACGGCATTTCCTCAGTTTGCGGTTGCCTTTGAAGAGTGCAGGCGTGTTCCCGATCCACACGAAGATCGTCAGCGCGGAGTCAGAGGTAAGTATGGGGTGAAGGGGTGTGTGGAAAGGCTGGGTGCGCAGTGGGTGGAGTGCGGGTTGTGGGAGGGGCTCGAGGAGGCAGCGAGGCCATTTTATTTTACAGGTTTAAAAAAAATAGCGACATGGGGCGTTTGCCCGCTGGTGGGCTCCAGCATGGCAGAAGATGGCTGGGGCCCGAGGAGCCAATGGGGGATTGGGCACCCCCATTGGCAAAAGAAACCGACCGCTTGCCACGCTGGGGTGGGCTCCCAGCATGGCAGCAGGGATGACTTGGGGGGGCCATGGAGCCGGCCAGGGATTAGGCACCCGTTGGCACTAATGTTTGCCCGCTGGGGTGAGCTCCCAAGCAGGGCACCAAAGCTTTGGGGCGGCGTCGGACGGAGGGGGACGGCTTGACGGTACGCCAGTATGGCAGCGTGCTTCCTTTGAAGCAGAGGAACACTGCTGTTCATCAGGAGCCCTGCACCATTGGTGCAGGACCGCCACGCCTGCTCAAGGGAGCAGTGCATTGGATGGGAGAGGCACACCTCCAAGTGTGCTACTCTCAAAAAACTTTCCTTGCGCATGCGCATAAGCGAACGTAAAAACTAAACCAGCATCCTTAGGTGATCTTCATTCCCCTATAACAATAATTGAAGTGTGTGTAAAGTACTGAATAAAGCCATTATTAAAACCAATTTGCTTCTGCTCTGCACATACTCATTCTACCCTATCTATTTTTTCTGTAGTATTTGCCTATTTAAGACTTTAACACCAAAAAATAGCACATAATTGTAAGAGTTGTGCAGGTAAAACTCACAAATTACTGAGGCCTTTCAGTGATCCCATGGGTGATCTCTGTATAAAAAAATGTTAAATTAATGCAGGAAGTCTGGGGAACAAAACTGCTGAACTACAGGTTCTTTTAGTCAAGGGGAGGGTAGACATAGCGGTCATCACAGAAACATGAGCCAACAAATACCAGGACTGGGATCTGTTGATCCCATGGTTCAGAATTTACAGGAGGGATAGAGACAATGGGAAGGGGGCGTGACAATACACATGAAGGAAGGGATAATGTGTGAGAGGGAAGAAGGGCAGGATCGTAGGAAAGAGTCCTTGTGAATGCAATTCTGAGACACAAGGAATAGAATTCTTAGGTTGAGAGTAATATATAGACTACCATCTCAAGGGGAAGATCTTGACAGGGAGCTTGCAGGGCAAATCAGGAAAATGTGTGGAAGAGGTAACACTGTGATAGTGTGGGACTTCAGTCTTCCGGGGTGGATTGGAGTATGACAGCCATCTTGAGTGCTAGGGAGCAGATTCTCCTGGATGCATTCCATGACTGTTTCCTGGCACAGTTGATCACTGAGCTGACTAAGTTGGGGAACATACTAGATCTAGTACTGACCAATGGAGAGGCTGTTAGAGACGTGAGGGTAGAAGAACCACTGGCTGGGAGCGACCACCACTCAGTGTGGTTCTCAAATAGCATGAATAGAGAGGTAGTGGGTACACGGACCAGGGTGATTGACTTCAGAAATGCTGATTTTGGCACGATGAAGGAATTAATAGAGGGTCACCTAAAAGGAATTCATCCTCAATGGGATGCAAACCAGATATGGGAAAAAATCAAATAGGAGCTGGTGGAGGCCACTGAGACATGTGCCAAGGTAAAGAGCAAAACGGGAAGGGCTAAGAGACCAAGTTGGTTGAGCAAGGAGGTTTTAGAAATGGTGAGGGCTAAAAAGCAGCATTGAGGAGATACAGGAAATCAGGAGGATTGGGATAAGTATGTGAAGAAGTCCAGGGTCGTCACCAGGGGAGAAAAGGTTGCTAAAGTTTTCAGGGAACTGAGGCTGGTGCAGGGTATTAAAGAAGGAGAAAAAGACTTGTTCAGAGACATATGGGAGAAAAGGAGCTGTAAGGATCAGATTGTGAGGATCAGGAGGGAAGGGAGTGAGCTGAAAGTGGGGTGGAACAAACAGAGGCTCTAAATGAGTACTTCTGTTCTATGTTCATGAAGGAAAAGGGTGGGCTACCTCCAAAGGGGTGAGAAGTTACCAGATGGTGTGATTACTGAAGGCAAGGTATTAGATGGTCTAAGGGTTCTGAGGGCAGATAAAGCACCGGATTTGGACAGCATACATCTGCGAGTGCTTACAGAAATGGCAGAGGTATTGGCTGGACCACTGATGGATCTGTTCAATACTGCCATGAAAACAGGGTGTGTGCCACAAGACTGGACGATGGCCCACATGGTGCCTCTCCATAAAAGTGATCCAAATGATGAGCCAGGTAATTACAGACTGGTAAGCCTAACATCTATTTTGGGAAAGCTGATGGAGACAATACTTAAGCAGAGGATGGTCTCCTTCTTGGATGTCGGGCTCCAAGATGCTAATCAGCATGGGTTTATCTCCAGAAGATCCTGTCTGACTAACCTTGTTGAGTATTATGACTGGATTACAAGGGAGCTGGACAAGGGTCATGCTGTGGTTGTCCTTTATTTGGACTTCAGCAAGGCCTTTGATTCAGTTCCCTATGGAAGATTGGGTGGTAAGCTAAGTAATTTGGGGGTGGGCACTAAATTGGTTAATTGGACTGTGAACTGGCTGCAAGACAGACAGCAGAGAGTAGCAGTGAGGGGGGAACTCTCATCTCCAAGGGCTGTGTCGAGTGGGGTGCCACAGGGATTGGTGTTGGGGCCAGTGTTGTTTGGGATTTTCATTGCAAACATCTTGCCTGGTGTCAAGAATAAGATCAGTCTGTTTGCTGATAACACCAAGTTGGGGGCAGAGGTGGATGATATAGAAGGTTGTCAGGGGTTGCAGGATGATCTGACTAAGCTGGTGGAGTGGTTAGAGGTATAGCAGTTGGATTTTAATGTGAAGAATTGCAAAGTATTACACTTTGGTGCAATGAATCCTAGAAAGGGTTACCAGCTTGGGGGGGGGATGCAGTTATGTGCCACTGAAGAGGAAAATGATCTAGGGGTGGTGGTGATAACAGTGAATATGAACAATTCAGAGCAGTGCAGGAGGGTGGCTGCAAAGGCCAAAAGGATGCTAGGTTGTATGGTGAGGGTCATCTCCTCCAAAAGCAGGGATGTCATTCTATTCTACAAGTCACTAGTCAGACTGCACCTGGAATACTGTGTGCAATTTTGGCCCACTTATCTGAAGAGAGATGTGAGATTGTTGGAAGGGGTACAACGAAGGGTGACAAAGTTGACTCACTGATTACAGTATATGTCCTACAAGGAGAGATTAAGGGAACTGAACATGTATTCCCTGGAGGAAAGAAGGGATTGGGGGGATATGACTGAGACCTTTAAGTACTTACAGGGAATAAATAAGTCTGGTACTGAAGAGATATTCAAGCTCTGGAAGGGGAGGTACACAAGAGGGCTTAGACTTAAATTGGAAGGAGGTAGGTATAAGAGGGAAATGAAGAGGCACTTTTTCACAGAGAGAGTAGTGGCAGTTTGGAACGCTTTGCCGGAGGAGGTGGTATCCTGTAGGATGGTGGGTAGTTTCAATAGAGGATGGGACAGCGTGAGAGGGGAGTATTTGGGAAGGAGGAGGAGGGGAAGGGGCAGCTGCAAAGTAGGGTGTTAGCCGCACACTAAAACAGACTAGCTAGACCTAGAGGCCTAATTTCTGCTGGCAATTTTTATATGTTCGTATGACAGAATTGCCCCATGTATCTAATACCATGAAGTGGAGCTTGGGTCTAGGTCACTGAACGTCCGATAACACTGTGAATAGGGGAGAATAAGAATTAAGTTTCTGTGCACTCTGAATGTTAAACACCATGTTCCCATCAGAAATACTAATATTTATATTATACTAAATATGAACAAAAACAGCAATACTTATAATATCTTATAGATTGTATTGTGCACATTTTTGTACAAAAATTAATACTGCCCCAAATCCAAAGGTGCACACAAACATAACTAACACAAATATATCTGTCAGCACTGTGTAAATTCAATTTTAAGTGCCCACATGGAGTTTATAATATCACAGAAATGGTTCCCAATTCATAAACTCATTAAAACCATGCAGTTTTGAAGTTTTTAATTTAAAAATCAACATGGATTCCTTTTGGGAGAGTAGTCATGTCCTGTCTCCCCCTCTGGGATTGCAAGAAACCTCTTCAGTGCCCATATATTGGACAGTAACTTTTCCCTGGTATACATCTAAGACCAAATGTCTACTTATAGGGTGGGACAAATTTCTTCTGAGTGCCCTGTAGTGCTCCTGTATGCATTCCTTCAAAGAACATGTGGTTTGTCCAACATAAATCTTTCCACAGGAACACCACAGGGCATAAAGAATGTATCTGATAGTGCAAGTGACGAATTGATGAATTTGAACTTCTCTGATACCATACCGGGAGGGGTTCACAAAATGATTACCCTGTACACCAAATTTACATATAATGCAACTCTTACTGGGATAAAAACCTAGGCAACAAAATCAGTGCAGCTCCTGGTGCTGATGGTAAACACTGGGGTGGACCTTGTGGCCATCACAGAAATGTGGGTTTTGAAAAATAACGATTGGGAACTGACATTCCCTGGGTACACAGTGCTCAGGAGGGATAGAGGAACAGGTAGATGACATCGAGGTGGCAGAAGATGGGTGCATCGGGATCATATTGGGGAGACAGAGTCACTGTTGGTGCAACTCATGGCAGCCACAGGCAAGAAACTGCACTTGGACATGATAGACCTCTGGGATAAGAGGAAGAAATTGGAAAAGGTGTAGCAAAGGGAAAGCAGTGGTGATGTGTGATCTCAATCTGCAATATCTTGGTTGGGATGTTCCAGTGTCCAGGATCACCAGAAGTCAGACTTTACTGGATGCATTTCAAAACTGTCTACTGGTACAGCTAGTTAAGGAACATACCAGGCAGGCCACAATTCTCAGTGTAGTGCTTACCAACTTGGAGGTGCTAGGAGCTGTGGGAGTAGAGGAGTCACTAGGGATCAGCGACCATAACTCTGGTTCAAACTGACCCTCATGTCCAGTAAACCATTATCTAGAGCAGAAGTCCTTGATTTCAGAAGGGTGGACTTCATTAGGTTGAAGGAGCTGGTCAGGGGTAAGTTAGCAGAGGTGGATAACATAGGTGGGGTGGTAGACAGATGGTGACAATTAAGAGGGCCATTCTTGAGGCATCTAAGGTATACATAAGAATGGTAACTAAAAAGACCAGGTTCACGAGACTGTTATGGTTGTTGGCAAGGGTCAGGAAAGTGGTGAGAGCCAACAAAGATGCCTTCTACAAGCATAAAGAAAAGCGAGGGGGTGGGAATGGGGAGAATACTTACTAAATAACAGTGAAGCAAAGAGGGAGGTTTGGGAAACAAAAGTAGATGCAGAGCTGCATATTGCAAATGGTGTAAAGTGAGGAGAAACACAGTTCTTCAGATATGTTTGGGAAAAAAGGAAGAAAGGAGGGGGAATCATAAGGCTAGCTAAGGTGGTAGGGTGATACAGAAGGATAGGCCAAAGGCCACCATCCTTAGCAATTACTTTTTCTCAATTTTCTCTAGTGATGATGGTAAGCCCTTGCCAGAACGTACCATTAAGATGGTCACTAAGGGGGGTCCCAGAGATGAGGCAGCTAATATTTACTACTGAAAGTGTCCTGAATGGGCTGGCAGCCATAAAGTTAGGAAAGGCCTTGGGACAAAATAGGTTGCCTCTGAGGATACTAAGGGAATTTGTAGTGGAACTGGCTGAACCCCTGGTAGGTCTATTCAACAGCTCACTTTGGATGGGGGTAGTTCTGAAGGATTGGAGGGTTGTGGACAGAGTTTCATTCCATAAGAGAGGGGAGCAGGGAACTACAAACAGTCAAAAAGTACCTTGTGGTTTCCTTGGAGACCAGCAGTCTCCAGGATAGAAAACAGCACAGATCATGACTGGGAGCTCTTGTCAGACTAACCTGATAGTTTTCTTTAACTGGGTAATGAGGGAATTAGATCGGGGTTAAGTTGTGGATTTGCTCTATTTCGACTTCAGCAAGGCTTGTGATTTGGTGCATCAAAGATACTTGCTGAAGAAGATGAAGGATTTGGGTGTGGCTAAGGTCATAGTAGACTGGGTAGATAACTGGCTAAAAATGAGGCAGCAGAGGGTTGCGGACTTGCTGGAGACCACAAGAGAGAGGGAGATGTGATAGACACCTACAAGTTCCTAAAAGGAATTAACAAGGTGAACTGCAGGGAACTATTTAGCTTGAATAGTAGCTTGCAGTCTAGTGTACATGAGTAGAAACTAACAGCAGGGTGGTTCAGGAGGGACATGAGGAAGTACTATGTTACAGAAAGGGTGGTGGAGCCATGGAATGGTCTGCCAGCAGAGGTGGTGGGTGCAAAAACCATTGGTGGTTTCAAGGACAGCTGAGATAGAATGAAGGCTGGGTATAGTACTTGTATGGGGTGGCAGAATCAGGGAGGAGAATGGGGGGAGGACAGTGAGGGCTAGGACCTTGAAGGGACATTAGATCCCAGGGCTAAATGGTGTTTACAACACTATCAAATAGTGATCTATGGGAAATTATAGGACTAGTGAAAAACACTGAAAGATGCAGCAGATTCCACCAACATCAGTTAAAAGGTGAAATATATAAAACTATCCTATGGGGTAATTGATTGAACCAAAGAGTAGTTAATTTATGGAACAAACTACCCACAAATGTGGTGATTGGAACTACATTGGAGAGTTTTAAGAAATCCTTAGATGATTTCATGGATAATGAGAAATTTGCCTTTTAAAATATGAAAGGGACAAGTCTATATGGCCTTCCGGCTCCCAACTCGTATTTTTTCTGTGATTCTGTGAACTCTGCCAGACTGAATGGACCGCTGGATTTTTTTCTGCCATCTTTGTCTATGTTACTCCAGTTAGCACACCTCTCTCCTCTGAATGGTGCCGTAAACACTTTCTGCTTCCTACCTGTCATCCAATTGATACCTACTGTACACTTTGAATGCTTTATATTATGCTGCTTTACCCATAAGTGTTTTATCTTGCAAAAGATATGCCTTCTTGCCTAGTTTGGGAGTAAGGACCATGAAGCAAGCCCATAGCAAACTCAGCAAATGTGTGTGGTGGGGAATGGCATCTGTTGAGGAGGTACTTGAGTGGGCATATCAGTCATAAACAGTCCATTATTCCTCTTCTTGACCTGTTATCTGCTTATCTGCTTTTGATACTGTGAACCATCACTATTTGCTGACCCAACTAGAAGATCTCACGGAACTGACTAGGACTGTTCCTGAATGGCTCCCATTTTTTCTGTTTGGGAAAGAGCAGTTTGTAGCGATTGATTAATTCCAGTTATGCCCAGTTGCTGTAGACTGTTGAGTTTCTCAAGATCTGGTTCTCTCTCTCTGGTGTGGTCTGTAGTGTATATGATTCCATAGGCAATGAGAAGGACCCAGTTAGTGGAGGTAGACAGCTCTAAAATTAATGTTTTCATTGACTTTAGCCACATGATGTGGGTAAAACAAAAGAGTTTTGGTGGGCTCAAATGTAACTTTTGAGAACTTCATATTCTTTTTAAAATGATCTTCCCTGCAAAGTTAAAGGCTGTGAAGGACTCACAAAACTGTTTTATGTCCTAAAAGATGAAGATAAGTGTATAGAAATGATTATGTCAATGAGGCAACATGTTAAAGCTGAATATTCAGCCCACACCCTTGTGGCAAATCTTTGAAATATTACAATGTTCTTTCTGCCTAAATTTTCTACATACTTATTTTATCTCCAAAGGGAGTTGGTGTCTCAAGACGTTCATTTCAGAGCTATGGTATGAATTAAGCCTAGCCATCAAACATCACCATGGAAAACCATTGAAGGGGTCCTTCTTCTAAAATGCAACTTCCCGAGTTGGCTTCTTTTAAAATAAAGTGCAGTTGACTTCCTTTAAGTAAGGTTTAATTCCCAACCAGTGTGAACGTGATTGATGGGGGCCTGCTAATGGAGACAGACATCCATCGCAACAAGCAGTAGAAGAAATGAGTGAATCTGACACAGAGAACTGAACAAGTGTTATATAGGGACAGTTGCACCTAATCTACTTAGTCTGATGCTGTGAGTACTGTTAGTGGTATTCATATGTAATTTATGATTGAAGGTTTTGTGCATATTGACACCAGACAATGTGGCAGTGGCACCTTGTGTCAAAGAGGGCTGGGTGTTGTGTATGTTTTGTAGTAATTAGGAATTGGCAAGTTTGAAGATTTCACTGTTAAGATTTCTTGTTTAACCTTTTAACCTAAGCCTCCAAAATGTCTTGCTTCATTTTATCTAGTTAAATTATATGAACATGGACTGTTGAAGGTGCAGAAAGAGGAATTGGTAAGCCTGTCATGTGTATCTCTGTACGCTTACAGTATGTACAAATTCATTACAGCTGGTAGTCAAGTTGCAGCATGGAACCCAAAAGAATATTCTCCATGTCAACTGGCAAAGAGAATGTTCTGTCCCTTTCACTTTTACTGGTGCATATGATAGGCATCCACTGTTTGGATATTCAAGTTTTCTATTTTTTAAATATGAATTCCACAATTGTCTAGCCTGCCCTTAAAAAGCTTGAAGTGATTCAGTACACTGACAATCGTTTATTGTGATTTAGCTTCCCACTCTTGACCAGACCCCATCAGCCACCCTCTCCTCCAGCCCCATCACCCGCTGTCCCTGGGACTTACCTCCAACCCAACAGTGCCCTACAGTTTTGTCTCATGTGGTAGATCCTCCAGGGTTCCCCAGGATTGAGAGGAACTTAATTTGGTTCTTTGGTCAGCAGCCTAGTGAGCATTGCAGGGCCTGCAAGGAGTGAGGCAGTGTCATCCTGTTTTTGAGGGCATCATTTTTCCTGTTTTCAACCCCCCAGGTGCCTCGTGGGTGAGGAGTGACATGGACGTTGGACACAAGCATGCCAATGTCCTCAGCTGGGAGGCACTCACACACCAGTTGCAGCTCTGCTTTTACTGCCACCTGTGGCCAGCCAGGTAGCAGTGTTGCAGTGAAGCATACAGACCCTTCCCCGGAGGAAACCATCCACTGGAATCCTCAATCCTCCTCCCCCCAGCCAGCCCCCGATGACTCAGGCTCACTTTTTAACCCAGGTCACTGGCATCTCAAGCAGTAGTGCTACTGCTTCACTAACAGGCCAGCCCAGTATACTGACAAGTATATACAGTGGGTGTAGTGGAAATGATACTATATATACTATCGAATTTTGGGACTCACAGATGGAAGACATTTGTTATACTGCATGTTTAGTAATTGCAAATCTTCAAAAACATTGCAGCTGAATGGCTTTTACATCACAGCCACTGCCCCTTAATGGAGCTAGGTCCCCCCCATTGGAGTCCACCCCATGCCCTCCCCAGAGGAGGCACATGTAGAGAGGAGGTGGACAGGGCCTGTAAGAGGGCAGATGGGCAGAAGGAAAGGAGAGGTAAGGATGTCCAGAAGGCAGGGGAAGGAGGGGGCTGACCTGAGGAGACAAAAAGGATTAATTGCCCAGGTACAACCTAGATCTCTCTCTTTTCTTCTGAGCTAGCATCTGAACCAGTCCCCTCCCTGTAAAAGCAGGGTATGGCAGGGCCAGGTCAGAGTTGGGAATCCTTCAGCCCATTATGGTAGCTCACCTTAGGGATCTAGGAGGAATTTTCCTGAGTATTCCCCATAAAAGGTGTTTTTTCCCAGTTTATCACCTCTCTTGTCAGGATGGGATTAATACTGTAGGTCAAAAACAGGTTAGCATTAACTGCTGCAGCCGTTGTAAATGTGGTGCAGCTTGAGAGTCTCTCAGAGGCATGGTGACAAGAGGGAAATAGGTACCTGTGACCAGTCTGGACACCGTAGTCTTGAGTCAGCATGGGGGGGATCGAGGAGGCTCACGACCAGCCCTATTGGGTCTCAGCCACCACCACTGGGTATGTACTCAAAATGTGGAGAGCTCTGACAGACGGAGCAAGAGGCTCTACTTCCAGTAAAATGGGCTCCCCCTTTACTGTAGAAAGAAGGCTCCTAATAATTGATGGATATCCTTTGACAGGGGTTGAGTAGGGGAATGGGCCTTCCCCAGATTTCAGAGGTCCTCCACTAAGGGGGGAAGGCCATGGGGGAAAGGGACGAGAATCCCAGCTGCATACATCATTCTGAATGGCAAGTCATGGGATGACATGTGTAATAAACATATCACTGTGGTAATTTAACTCCAGAAGTGTGTGTTAGTTAATGGGGTGGGGTGGTGGGTATGGGCTTATCTATCTAATTTGCTACTATATAGAGATTTTTAGTCTGTATTAGCTGAAAGTGGCTTTTACAAAATGCAGTGGTATGTAAAATGCTGAACTCTGGCAGGATAGATAGATAGATAGACAGATAGACAGATAGACAGACAGACAGACAGACAGACAGACAGACAGATAGATAGATAGATAGATAGATAGATAGATAGATAGATAGATATTGGTAAGATCTTTCTCCTTCGGTAAATGTCAATAAACATAATGTTGACAAAAAATCTGCAAATGAATGTCTCACATAATATGTACAGTACATATTTACATTTGCAAAGTAAGTGCAGCCTTCCAGTGTTTATATGAAATGATTAGAAAAAATCAAATTTAAAGTGAGTTGCACTTGCAACACCCCCAAGATATGTAATCATATAATATACTGCATGTATACAATGTGCCCCTCAATTCTTAAGCTACCCATGGTTCACTTTTCTGCAGAACAGAGATTAAGAAGCTTGTGAGCTCACTCTGATGGCTTAAAGAGTTAGCAGTATTATTATGTTCTGTGCTGTCAGGGCGCAGAGAAGCTCCTCTGAGTAATGAAAGAATGGAAGAACAGGCTTGCCTGAATTCTGCTTGTGAAATGGCAAGGAAGATGAGCTAGCTTCACTGGCAAGATATGTCAAATGGCTGTGCATCAAAATACTTTCAGTGTAGGGTCATGTACCAGATCTAATTTCCACGCCAACTAAGCCTAATTACCTGTCTCCTGGCAGGTATAACTACATTCCACAAACTTTTCAGGATACAACTCTCACCATCTTCGATTTGCTGGCAACCTAGACAAAACAGAATCCCAAAAAAAATTGTATACCTCCTGCCTTCTTTCATGTTTTGCATGGCTTAACAGTAGGGCAATGGATATCCAGCTCCACACAGGTAATCCCACCACCACCTAGAAAGCATCAAAGAAAATAAGACAACACTAAAGCAACAGTGAGTAGAGACCTCAGTGCAAATACTGTACCAGAAAATGACACCAAACAAAATGAAATCAACACCAAAAAACTATTCATTGTGCACTTAAGGTTTTCGGCGACTAGGCCACTAAAGAAAAATTAATTACAATGCACTTAAAACAACATATCTGTCTGACCTCTGTGACACAGTCCATTAACTGTATACCTTAGAAGGAGTTAGTAACAGAAACCAGTGCTTAGTTTTGACCTACTTGTTTCTCTATGTCAACTGAAACAAATATGTAAACAGCACTGAAATAAACAGAAACATAAATACTGAAATGAATACAATCTTTATGGCAGCAAAATGTTCTGATGAGTGTCTTCAAAATGTTTAATTGCAAAACCTGGCAATGAAAATTCCAATCTCTATCTGTGAACAAACTATGCTGATTTATGAACATACAAACATACGAGTGTGCCAGCAGAAACAGACCATCTGGTCTATTTAAGTCTGCTCGAGTGTGCAGTTATCAACCCTAATTTGCAGCTACCCCACCCCACCCTCCCTTTGTCAACCCACTGTCACCCCCAACCTTCCCCACCCTCACTCTCCCCTGTTCCCTGTCCAGTGCCCTTTTGAAGCTGTTCACAGATTTCCATAATACCACCCATTCTGGTAGTGCTTTCCATTTTGCTACCACCCTCTCTGTGAAATAGTGTCTCCTCCTTTCCCTCCTAAATCTTTCCCCCTCTATTCTTAGCCCATATCCCCTGGTGTTCCTCTCCCTCCTTAGCTTAAAGACCCCATCTGCCTCATCCTTACTGATTCCCCTCAGATACATGAATGTTTCTATCATGTCCCCCCTCTCCCTTCTATCCTCCTGAGTGTACATATTCAGGTCTCCCAGTGTGCTCTCATAGTCTCTCCCCTCCATTCCACCTATCATCTTTATTGCCCTCCTCTGCACCCCCTCTAGTAGCCTGATATCATGCTTTAGGTATGGTCTCCAAAACTGCACACAATATTCTAAGTGCAGCTTACCAGTGATCTGAAGACAGGCAAGATCACCTCTCTTCACCTGGATGAAAACCCCCTTGCTATGCACCCCAGCATTTTGTTCACTTTTGCAGCCACTCTTCTGCGCTGGGCAGTGTTATTCATGATCCCTGTTATCATTACCCCATGGTCCTTCTCAACCTCAATGATCCCCAGCTTACCCCCCCCCAGCCAGTATTCTCTCCTTGGGTTCTTCACCCCAAAGTGCATAACCTTACACTTCTTTGCATTGAACCCCAGCTGCCACCTCTCTGACCATTCCTCTAGCTTGCTTAGGTTCCCCTGCAGCTGCTTCCACCCCTCCCCTCCATCCACCACTGCTCCAATTTTGGTGTCATTAGCGAACAGACTTACCTTGCTCACCACCCCATGTGCAATGTCTGATACGATGAGCCCAAATAATACTGGCCCCAGCAGCATTTCATAACTATGCTCTATGTACAGTATGCCTCCCAGACTTGTCTACCTAGTCTAGTTTGATTTACTGTACAAATGTACTTTGCCAAACGTGGACATGAAAGATTAACAAACTTGAAAAAAGAATCCTTCTCTATCAAAAACAATGAATGTAATCAATGTCACAAACACACTTCTGGGTCAGGCCCTCTGCTTCCATGGTGCCCAACCTCGAAGTGCAATATGTGAACAGGGGACAAAGAGGGACACCCCTCTATTTGTTTTGGGTCTTAGCAACTACCAGTCTCAACTCCTGGGGTCAAATATGAACCCTTTTTAGCTAGTACACCCAGGTAACAGGTCCAAATATCACACCTTCTTCAGGGAAAGCAGTGCAGTACTTGATCCCAGCTGGCATACAATCAACCTAGTTCACAATCCCCTTCTGACTCAGTTGAGACCTAAGTATTTCCTTACCTGGCAGGATCTTTATACAGGTCCTTGTTTGCATGGCTGTATATGATAACACACTAAACACTTTAACAGTTACATAAAAATTATCAATACTGTTCCAGCATTCACACTCAAAATGAGAAAATGTCTCTGGCTGGATTAAGGAAACCAAAAAAGTTTACTAAAATTGAAAGTAGTAAATAAATACAAAACACAGAACATATATGCATTAATGCTTACAGTCAGAAAGAAATGGAAATTACAGAACAAAATGCCTTGTAACTAAATTATTAGTTCTAACTCAGTTTTCAGACGTGTTTTACCTATTTTGACAGAAGTGCCCTTAAGTCCAGAACACAAGTGTGTCCATTCTTTCAAAGTTCAGAACAAGAGTGAGCCTTAGTCCTTTCAGCCAGCTTGGCAATATTCAAAGTTAAAGTCCCAACCTCCTTGTGATGTCACAGCACGAGGTCCCTTTTTTTAGCCCTGTAAATTTTTAACATGGCTAAGTATAATCAAAATGGTTTTGTCTTGTTGCTTCCTTGAAATCTGCAAAGACAGCAATATCAAATTATACAGACAATCTCTCTTCATCAAAGCATAAGTTACTACCGCATTCCCCTCTGATGTTTCAGAAAAACATCCTGAAAAACACTTCTCTTAGCTGTGTGAATTTTCACAGGTATCTATCAGAACTGGCTTCCCTCCTGATATCATAAAATGCAATATATTATGACCAGTTTCCTAGGTTCAAAGCAGTGGTTTGTTATAACCTGTTTTTTTATAACAGTTTTCAGGAAGTTTAGCAGATAAGTGTTGACACAGAAAAGGGAACTCTTGCTATTTAGTGCCAGCAAGCAACTGCTTTGGGATCAAAAGGTCAGGTCCTTCCCCATTTGCCTGCTGACCCTGCCATGTCTCATAAGCAGAAATTAAAAGGAAATATATATATATATATATATATATCAAAATTATATACGCATAACTAGTAGACAGTTATTTTGCACAATCAACAATATGTGTGCTTCTTTTTTCAAGAAAAGCACTAAAATCACAAAAAGCCTAATAGCACCGATAAAGTGCAGCACAATGGATTCATGTTCACACAGCCCCCCAAAAAACCTGCTATGTTCATGTAAGGAGTAAAAAGATGGCTGTGTCATGTTTTTCTATCTTCAATTAATTCAAGCCACACCAAATGAATGTTTCCCTTTGGTTTATTTTCTGTCTGCGAGTCTTCTATACAAGTATTCTGGTTAACTTCTCAATACAGGTATTCTGGCTTTTGTTTGAAGCTAACTATTCAAGTTTTATACAAGGTTTATATAAAGAATTGTTATCTTAAAAACTACTAACTCCCTAGTATAGGCCTATCATATAACAAGATAACCTATTAATCTTAGGATGTGGTGAATAACAATCAAAGCATAGAGATAACTGTATTTGTCATAACATCACAAAGTGTTTATCATATTGTTCTTGCACAATCTCATAAGTATTGACTTCATTTATAGAAGGTTCTTTGTGTGCACACCATCCATAAACAGGTAATGCCATCCTAATAAGGGCATACCATCCTGTTACAGTTCACCATAGGACATCTAAGTGCTGACCATTATAAAATCATACGGTAAAGCGTTGTGTAATCATCACTAGACAGGCATCACAAGTCTTTTAACTGAGTCTTGTGAGAAACTGTTATAGCTAACTATTTGAGTAAACACATTTGGTTATATAGTATAAGAAATTACACTGAAGCATTCTGTAAAAGGCTATACTTTAACACTCAGTTTAACTATTATAAAAGGTTATATTGAAATAAATGTTATACTACAAAATGTTACAATATCCACCCTTTTGTGACTCTCGATGATTAGAGATCACACAAGACAATGTTGCCATTGTAACATTCATATTTGTCGAACCATGAGTTTCATTTTATGGTACAATAGCAATTGTACAATAGTAAGAACACATATTACTGCAATACCGCAACCCACCACTATGAGGGTTGGACTAGTACCCAAAACAGCCAATCCCCAATCCCACCAGGATATAATGGGGATATATGATGACTGTTTCTTTACCTCTTTAGCAGAGGCCTTTTGTGCCAAAATAAGTCCTTTTGTTTGTTGACGATACAACAAGGCACCAAGTGTCATTTTATCAATTTTGGGTAGGTCGAAATGAGGTGGAGTTGCCAAATCAGTGAATAAATCTAAGGTCATACTGGAACCATCGATATGGGTAACATTTGTTCGGCTATAGGCAGGACATTCCCGAAGGGTCCAATTTGCAACCCACTAGGTCTTGTCACTACACCCCCATACATTCCAAGGTTGACCTACAATTACACACCATGATTGGTTCCATCTCATTGCTTGGCGGTATTTATTTGCAGACATTAGGGTAAATTTACATTGTTTAGGAAACCATGTCTCTTCCCCACATATTAAGGTTTTGTGTTCTTGTACACACTGTTGCTTAGGTAAGACAACATATTCTTTGCATACTGTAATAATAGTGTCACCTGGTATTTGGAGTCTCATGATCTGGTCATGTATTAATACTCCCAAATTACTGGTTTGCCATGATATTTTTGGTGGTTCAAAACATACAGGTATTATCACTAGTTTGGGAATCACATGTTGCAGCACTTACGCATATTGATTTGGTGAGTTCCATACTTTTATCATAGCTAAGGGTGGTAGGAATACAGTGGGATGATCCAATAATCTAGTTACATTGGTCTCACCTATTCCTAAGGGTAACCTATTGGTCTCAATTCTATTTAACTAATTAACTAGATAAACATGTGCTTTAGCAGCTAATTGAGAGCAAGCCAATTCTATATAGCTTTCTCTAGATACATTAGAAAGTGAGTTATAAAAACGAGCTGATATTTGGGCAATAATTTTAAAATTCTGTAAGGTTTCTTTAAATGCAAACCAATCAATTTTTTCATTATCTGCTGCTAATCTCACAGTAGCTGATAATGGTCCAGTAGCCATATTTTTTAAAGTCATTTCTAAAGAACGAATATGACCCTTTAAAACCATGGAATCAATACCATTAGCAATTCCCAATCCTGAGCCTAACCAGCCCCACATGTCTCTTTTATGACGGAATAAGCCTGGTGGTGCTTCTGCAGGAATTTGAAATGACCACAATTTGTGTCTATCATGGTATCAATTTAAAGTATTATTATAATACTGTTGCCACAACAATACTGAGGCCCGATCCTTACACTGAAGCGGTAATCGTGGAAAAGGCAAATGTAGCAAAATATTATAATACTTTAATTTACATTTAACCCTACTGTATAATTTTTACACAACAGATGCATTACATAAAAAATGACACATATTACATTTTGATACATTTACACCCCAATAAGATGTATTTAACAATGTAAGATTAGATGGGTAATGTAACATGTCCTTTAGTTTTATTTGAAATAAATGTTGTTCTTCTTTCACTAAATTCATAGCATCCCCCAAAGTAGAGCAGATATAGATTCCTTTCTGGGCTGTTGTGTTCATGACACACACATCGCCGTGCCAGGCCAGGCTTCTGGCGAACATCCCCATGTTGCATCTTGACATTGTCCATAACAAATAAAGTACCATTTAACAAGAAGATATCCAGTATGCTTATGTCGTTCTTCCAATATCACTGGGATACCCGACATAGTACGATTGCATAATTTCAGTTGTATAAACTATTCCATATATTCCCTGGGCATCCATTAAATTGTTTGGAAGTGGCCAGGATCAGTAAGGTACTGCTCAGTATAAGTAAAGGAAACATCATTGTACTTTACCTATTGGGAGAAACAGCAGTATCAGTTGTCATCAATTAAACACTGATACAGTTTACATTGGTCCACATAGACCCATTTGGTCTCGGTAGACCCTTGTTAAATTTGTCTGACCTGAATGACCCATGGCCTCAAAACATCAATGACGTCATAGGGTCCCATCTAATTAGCATCCTATGGTCCCTGTTGACCAAAATTTTCACTATGACGTAATGACACCTTTCAATGGGCGGTATCACTTTTTTGTCATGTCGCTGTTTGTTTCTCCAATGAGTCTGTGCCATATTTTTGGCAGCTTGGGGGTAAACAAACAGCTAACTGTTTTTGTAGCTGTTGCAAAAACACATCAGTTTTGATGTGCTCTAACACTGGTGTTGATAAATCTGTATCTGAAGGATAATACAGTCACATATCTCGTCCAGTCATCAATTGATATGGGCTTTAGCCAGTACTCTTGTTTTTTGTACCTCTAATACCTATTAGGATTCCTGGTAAGTGCGTCACCCACCCTTTACCAGTATCCAACACTGCCTTTTGCAGTGCATTTTTAGAGTGCAATTTAACCTTTCCACCATCCCTGATGGTTGTGGATAATAGGGTAAATGCAAACATTGAGTGATACCCAAAATATTATACAAAGCTGTCATTATTTTCACTGTAAAGTGAGTTTTTCCTATTACTTTTAAGTATTCTGGGAAAACCCCATCGTGAGAACACCTGTTCCCATAATGCTTTTTGCAGTAGCTGTAGCACTATCATTTTGTATGGGCAATGCTTTTACCCACTTGGAAATATGTCAACAATGATTAGTAAATATATTTTTACAGTAGGCAAAGGCCCCACATAATCAATTTGTAAGCTGGACCAAGGATCGTCTGCTAAGGGTATATGCCCTAACAGAATCCTCTTACCAGGCACTGGAGGATTCATCTGTGCACAGATGAGACAAGACCCCAGGCATTGCTTGACATCTTTTCCCATTTTTGGCCACCAATATTTTGGTGTCAACATTTTACAAGTTTTGTGGGGTCCACAATGACCTCCGATGTGATGATTATCCATGATAATATTTTGGTTGAACCCAGGTTGTCGTTCCCATACTACCATATCTTTTCATATGGTAACATGTTTGGTTGCACACTGTCTAGTGTCTTTCCATTGGTTTCGACAACCCACTATCCAAGCATCTATATCTTGGATACGCCTCAAACTAGGAAATTGCGAGATGGCAGCTATCCATTTAATATGGTGTTTTGTCAAATTCGTCCATCTCCCACAATTGTGTAGAATCACCTCCTAGAGTGTCTACCCATACGTTTGTTTGTTTGGCTGCAACTTGAGCAAGATTATCCACTAAGTTATTGTTTAACTTATGAATATCTTTTTATTTGGATTTGTTTTTTTTTTTGGTGAGCTCTTACTTTACAAATTGCTATTTTCAAACGTGTTTGAGCTCCTATGACCCATATACAGTGGCGTGAAAAAGTATTTGCCCCCTTCCTGATTTTCTCTATTATTGCATATTTGTCACACTGGATGTTTTCAGGTCTTTAGACAAAATGTAATATTAGATAAAGGAACCTGAGTGAACAAATAACACTTGTTTTTTTTACTTATTTCATTTATTTAATGAAAAAGTTAACCAACACCAACTGGCACTGTGTGAAAAGTAATTGCCCCTAGTTATATCAACCCAATTAAAGGGATAATTAGAGTCAGCTGATTGAGCACAGCCAGGCTTGATTACAGCCAGCCCTGCTCAATATAAACCTCACTTATTTTGACCCTTACCATCAGAGTCACGCTGCAGCACAAAGATTCAACAAGCACGTTATGCCACGATCAAAGGAAGTTCCTGAAAAGATCAGAAAAAGTTGTTGCATTCATCAGTCTGGAAAGGGTTACAAAGTTATTTCTAAGGCTCTGTGACTCCATCGAACCACAGTGAGAGCCATAATCTCCAAATGGAGAACACTTGGAACAGTAGTGAATCTTCCCAGGAGGGCGGCCTGCCAAAATTACTCAAGGGCGCAGCTTAAAATCATCCAGGAAGTCTCAAAGGATCCTAAAACAACATCCAAAGAACTGCAGGCTCTCTTTGCCTCAGCTAAGGTCAGTGTTCATGACTCCACAATCAGAAAGAGACTGGCCAAAAATGGGCTTCATGGGAGAGTAGCAAGGTGGAAACCACTACTAACCAAGAAGAACATAAATGCTCATCTCTCATTTGCCAAGAAGCACCTGGATGATCCACAAGCCTTTTGAGAAAATGTTCTATGGACAGATGAGTCCAAAGTGGAACTTTTTGGATGACATGGATCCCATAATGTCTGGTGTAAAGCAAACACAGCATTCCACAGTAAGAACATCATACCAACAGTCAAACATGGTGGTGGTAGTGTGATGGTGTGGGGATGCTTTGCTGCCTCAGGACCTGGACGACTTGCCATAATTGAAGGAACCATGAATTCTGCTCTGTATCAGAAAATTTTAAGGAGACTGTCCGGTCATCCGTCCGTCAGCTGAAGCCGCGTAGTTGGGTCATGCAGCAAGACAATGATCCAAACACAAAAGCAAGTCCACATCAGAATGGCTGAAAAGAAGTAAAATTAAAGTTTTGGAGTGGCTTAGTCAAAGTCCAGACCTAAACCCAATAGAGATGCTGTGGCAGGACCTGAAACGAGCAGTTCATGCTAGAAAACCTACCAGTGTTACTGAATTAAAGCAGTTCTCAGGGAAGAGTGGGCTAAAATTCCTCCCACAGCGATGTGAAAGACTGATATTGAATTATAGGAAGCGTGCATTGCAGGCATTGCAGCTAAAGGTGGTGTAACCAGTTATTAAGGTGTAAGGGGGCAATTACTTTTCACACAGTGCCAGTTGGTGTTGGTTAACTTTTTCATTAAATAAATGAAATAAGTAAAAAAAAACAAGTGTTATTTGTTCACTCAGGTTCCCTTTATCTAATATTACATTTTGTCTAAAGACCTGAAAACATCCAGTGTGACAAATATGCAATAATAGAGAAAATCAGGAAGGGGGCAAATACTTTTTCACACCACTGTAAGTTGTAATATGGGAGCAAATGTGACAGGTTCTCCAGATGCTGTCCGCATTCCTCATTTAGTCCATATTGGCAAAAAGTGCAATAAGGCGTTAACTACAAAAGCACAGTCTGAGAAGATATTAATAGCCTCCTGAGGGTGAGCCATAATAGCTCTGTGGACTGCCTCTAATTCTGCTCTAGGGGCAGAAAATGATGATGGTCAATGTACTAATATTTTTTGATTAGTACTCGGTGTCCGTATGGTATATCCTGTATGGAAATGTCCATTCTCCCAAAAACGAGAGACATCTACATAAACATCTCTTGCTTCAGTATTTGGTTCTGCAGCAAATATGGGTTTAAAATCAATTTCCATTACAGTTCCACAATCATGTGCCTCTCCCTCCAATGGCATTAATTTAACTAACATAGGTGAGGTACATTTTTTTACAGTGATATTTTTCCCTTGTAGAGCTAAAGCCCATTTAACCAATCACTGTGATGACACACCTCTCACATTTCTTTTAAGTAAAAATTTCACTGAATTGTGAGAGGTTTGCAGGACAATTCTGTTAAACCACACATATGTTCTGTAGCTTGTATAGCCCAATACACAGCTAACAGATGTTTTGCACATTCTTCATGTGTCTCTTCCACAGGTGTTAGTACACAAGAAAAATATCCCATAGGATGTAAAGTCTCTGCTCTCTTTTGTAACAGTACTGCGTTGATCACTTGATCAGTGGCATGTACCTGTATCACAAAATGCGATGACTCAGAAGGACTAATGAGGGCAGGAGCTGTAATTTTTGCTTGCTTAAGAGCCATAAACGATGTTACAAGAAAAAATCATAGAAACAAAACTTCTTTTGTAAGCTAGTTGACATGTGAGATTTAAATAAATCTTGATTACTTTTTTTCTGTTTTTAGACAGTAAATCACACTTTTCATGTCAGAGTGAAAAGTTTACTTGTATAGCTTACAATACAGCAGGACCTGAAAAATCCTGGCAAAATAATGTGTTCAACTTAGATTAAACATGGAAGGTCAAATTATGTTGCTAAAGGTCACCAGGTGATATTTACCATATTTTTAGTTTTGGCAGCTTTTTGCTTAGTTGTACACTCAGTTAGATAAAAGGAGGTAGTTATTCTACATTTACTCTAAGGAGATTTGGCACTACAACTGTGCCTCTGCTTATAATGTAATTGCCCAAGGTAACCACCCCTTCCACATGCCCCTTCCAATGCTTCTTCACATCTGCAACTGCAGTTTTGCAGACATGAGCCAACTTTTTAAAACCGGAACATGTCATGGGATGAAACATAAAAATAAACCAGAGTAGCTTCAGAAAACATAGTTAAATACTCTGATAAAGTATAACAGTGACAAATAGACATAACGTATACTGAATTAGGTACAGTGTTTCTCAACTTCAAATATTTCTGACAACACTATGCCACTGACAAAAGTTAACCTGGAATAAAGAAACCAAGACTCTCTTAACTAAATAAAAAAAAAAAAAAACATAATGAGCTTCAAGTGAACAGAGCCAAGAAAAGACAAACTTTACTCCGGCATCATTAATGAAGCTGATAACGTTCATTACTGAATACTGTAATGTTTTTGCAGTTCTCCAAATAAGTGCAGAGAACAGCTTGACCTTGGGCAGCAGGGAACAGCTGTACAGGCATAAATGTTTGTAGATTCATTATAGAGTCTTGATTTTTAACCCACAAACTTCCCTTTGTGCCACACTTAATTTATATTTACTATCTTTAGCCTCTGTGACATATTTGGCTATATTTAAGTAATGAGCATCATTTTTCTCTAACAATTCTTTCTTCAACTGACACATCCTAGCAGTTATTTCTAACTGAAACTGTATGTACATTTATATTTATTTATTTATTTAGTTTTTGTTGACCAGGTAAGTGCACTATACAAATCCTACCTATTTTCAGGCACAACCCGGAATAGGGGAATACAGATGAATGCCCACTGACCTTGAACCAGATTAAGCTGTTGGTGGTATTTTTAGTGAATGAGGGAAATTTGGCCAGTACACTGGGGAAATTCCCTTACTCTTTTTCGATAAGTGCCATGGGATCTTTAACATCCACCTGAACTACCACCAATCCAGGCAGATGGGACCTCAGTTTAACGTCTCATCCAAAAGACGGCACCTCAGAAGTGCAGCACCCCTCTCATGCTGCACTACAGTGTCAGTACTGGGATATTAACCCAAGTGCCAGATGTGGGAACTGAACCCACAGCCCTCTGATCTCCCAGCCTCAGAGGCGAGTGTGCTACCTACTGAGCCACTGACACTGTAATTTGACATATGTTAGCTAACTTGGTTTTATCTGATTTATTTTTCTCATTATGGTCTCTACATTGTTTAATTAAACATAAGTACATATCTTCCTGCTTTTTGGGAGAGCTATAAAGACCTTCTTGAAGGTTCGTCTCTAAACATTTACGTAATATGGAATCCATACTCACGTCAGTAGGCTCACTGGGAAATCACGTCTGACTTCACCTCAGTCTTCCTATACATAGACAGTGTCATAGATACATAGACAGTGTCGGCAGATAAGGGCCTGTGGCCTACCTAGTCTGCCCATTTGAGTTTGTAACTTCAGTTTATGTTTTCCTAGAACTCTGTTGCCCCTTACCCCTGACCTCCAGAATTCCTTTATGTCTGTCCCATGCATTCTTAAATCCCGTGATTGTTTCAGCCCCCACCACTTCCTAATGTGCTTTCCAACCTCCCTCCTTACGTGAGTGATCTGTTCAAGTATGGTAGGCATTCCTCGCAGTGGCTTCCTTCTCTTCTCAGTTCTTTTGATGTTGTCAGCAACTATATAGACTGTCTTCAGATATCTGAGTCACGGCACCAATTGTTAGGAGTAAAAAGATGGCTGCGTTGTGTTTTTCTATCTTCAAATAATTCAAGCCACACCAAATGAATGTTTCCCTTTGGTTTATTTTCTGTTTGTGAGTCTTCAATACAAGTATTCTGGTTAACTTCTCGATACAGGTATTCTGGCTTTTGTTTGATGCTAACTATTCAAGTTTTATACAAAGTTTATATAAAGAATCGTTATCTTAAAAACTACTAACTCCCTAGTATAGGCCAATCATATAACAAGATAACCTATTAATCTTAGGGTGTGGTGAATAACAGTCAAAGCATAGAGATAACTGTATTTGTCATAACATCACAAGGTGTTTGTCATATTGTTCTTGCACAATCTCATAAGTATTGACTTCATTTATAGAAGGTTCTTTGTGTGCACACCATCCATAAACAGGTAATGCCATCCTAATAAGGGCATACTATCCTGTTCCAGTTCACCATAGGACATCTAAATGCTGACCATTATAAAATCATACGGTACAGCGTTTTGTAATCATCACGAGACAGGCATCACAAGACTTTTAACTGGGTCTTGTGAGAAACTGTTATAGCTAACTATTTGAGTAAACACATTTGGTTATATAGTATAAGAAATTACACTGAAGCATTTTGTAAAAGGCTATACTTTAACACTCAGTTTAACTATTATAAAAGGTTATACTGAAATAAATGTTATACTACAAAATGTTACATTACAGTTCAGTACTGCCATTTTAAAAAGTGTCTCAGAAATGCCCATCAGATGCTAACTTCTATTTCTAACAGTGAATGCCCCCTCAGTCATTATTGAACAATGAACCAATTTGGTTCACATGACAGACCATGATGTGTGTGGGGTGGGGTGGGGTGGGGAGGGGACTGTGAAAATGAGGTTCTACTGCTGCAAGAATCTGGTGTGTCATGCTGCTACATAAACCACTCACCACAGAGCCCCATCATGCACATTCTGCCATTCCTGCATGACGGCCCGAGAAATAATAGTCATCACTGCTTCTCCACTGAACTTAAATGCATAACATTCAATGGAGAGACACACTTAGCAGCAGAAACGGATGCAGCAGTATTACTGTGTCTGCATACAGCATGCAACATTTTAATACAGCAGCTTTCAGCAGATCTGCTATCTACTACCTGCAGTATCAAAGTGCATGAAACCATTTCTCCTCTCTGTACTACAATAAGTTACTGAGATCAGCAGTTTCCTTTGCATCCTAAACACCTTTACCATCAATGTAGGCAGTGCAAGTTACAATAACCAATATAAATATATAGAGTCCAAACAGACTACTTAACTCAAAATTCAAATTTAAAATAAAATTCTTTCCATTTCACAGCAACAGACATTTCAATATTTTTCTTACATTTATTATATGTAGATAGGAGCTATTTTATAAGCAGAATAACACACTCCATGGTGTACATTCAAGGAGTTTTAGTTTTGATTCCAGAGGAAGAACATAAAAAAGACATACTGTATGTACTGTGCATTCATAAAGAATCTTTTATAGCTTGCAGCCTTACACTTCTGAACCTGATCCTGTCACATCTTAGAAGCTAAGCAGGGTTCAGCATGGTCAGCAGTAGCACGGGAGACCTTCAATGAACATCAGGTGCAGCAGAACATGGTGTTAGTGATTCTGCAGAGGGTACTCTCCCATTGGTTAAAAGTAACCATACCAGTGCCCCAGCATGGTGTTTCTGGGCATCCTGCTGTTAGAGATGTTGTCTTTCATGTAAGATGTTGAACTGAGGTCCTGTCTGCCAGTTCTAGTGGTTGTTCAAGTGGATGCTAAAGACTCTAGGTCATTTAACAAGAGTAATGGAATTTTTATGGTGTCCTGGACAAGTTTGCTACATTCACAAAATAAAACACCAACAGCATAAACTAGTTCAATATCATTCCTCCTTCCCCTGGAACAAGACTGAAAACAGGAAGCATCTGCAAGTCCTTCATTTCCCAGTTAATGAATAAATAAATACGTCAAAAAGTACATAAATCTTTGGTACTGTACATTGATAAGACTCTCTAAAAAGTTATCTAGTTACACTTATTTAAAGAGTATGCCAGGTTGATTAGGGAATATATCAGTTCACTACGATTGTGCTGTAATATAGTACAAACTGAAGTTTTTCGACTCATCCAATCTGAATTAAGAAAGGGTTGACAAGTTTCCTGAAAAGCAGCTTAGTGTTTTCTGTAATATAGTGTACTTTTCCAATTTTCCTCATATCTACCATTAAAGAGAAACAATCAGCAGTAAGAACTCCAATCCCAAATGTAGGTCTGGTCTCAACATTTTTTTTACCTTATTTTCATTGCAGTATAGTATATTGTATCAGGCTGAGTCTGCCGACTCCCAAGCAGATATTTACTGTAACCAGAAATCTCAGAATCCCCTGCAGCTGATGTCAGAGGTGGGCTGCAGCAGTAAGGGATTCAATATCCTGCAGTGCATGTTAGAATTTTTATAAGCTCTGGGGCCCAATATTCAAAAGTTTGCACTGCCCATCAGTTAGCACTAGCTCACAACTCAGTACACTCAATATTCAAAGGATTAGCCCACGAGCAAACACTGCTGAATATGGTGTGCAAATGGAGGTATCCAAAGCATAGCCCAGAGTGCAGTCCAAAGATTGCCCTGAACTAGGTCTGTGCAAGGGACTGATTTTTTATATTTGTCTTTGTGTCTCTGGTATTTGTATCTGTATTTGTATTTGTTTGCATATCAGTGTTTGCAAAATATTTTATTTTTCATTTTGGACTTGTTTCTGTTGTTAATGATGACATAAGACCAAGGGTTTGAGAGGTTTCAATAAAATTTCAGATTTTATCAAGAAAATAAGCATCCATGTATTGAACAATAGCAGTCATAGGTGTCTCATGTCTGCCTAAATCAAGGTCTGACACTACTTTATGTGGTCTAAGACAAATATAAATATTTAAGAGTGATATTTGTATTTATATTTGTAAAAAGTGCAGTATTTGTTTGTATTTGTCCCAAATAGTTTTTTGTTTTGTACAGCCCAACCCACCACAGAAGACAGCTCTGAATATAGCAAATGGGCAGTGCAAACAGCTACATCATGACATCATTGCATTTGCAAGGTGCATTGCAGGATGTGCAAGTGAAAAAACATTTAGCACAGTGGGCAAATTTGCTATATTCAGCCAGGCTATACAAATAAGCCTCATTGGGCAGTCAGTGGACAAAACAACACATTAGCATGTCATTATAGCTGGATATGCATACATTTACATGTTAAAATTGCCCGGGCTATTTAAAGCGGACCAGAGCCCCTGTACACAGCACACTGGAACTGGAACCAGGACACCACAGGAGAAAAATGGCTTCACAGGAAACAACATCCACAGGCACAGGCAGGTACTCTTCATGTCATACATATAATAAAACCTGTTCATGGGGGGGGGTACATCACAGTGCATGAACATGGGTTGCCAGTAGTGTAGCAGAAAATATGTTACAACAATGTCTGTTACTTAACCTAGGATGCTGCTGTCAAAGTATATCCTGTCCCAGCTGTCAGGTGTGCCCCAACAGTGTGCCTTACTCTTACACTGTTTGTAAACACAAATCCATGTGCCAGTGGCACAGAAATCAGCTGACAACACATGCATTGCAGGGCATGGATGACAACGTCCCTGTACATGTATGAGACCATGTTTGGTGGGTGGAACCACATTAATGCCACATGCACTTGCATGGCACTGCCAGCACTCATAGACACCATGGTGTCAGGTACTGTCCCTGTTGTTTGGCCTTTTTGTCCATCTTATACCTGCAGTGCAGGACATTATCCATGGCAGTGGGCTGCAAGGAAACATCAAGACCACAGGCCTGTATGACACACAAGTGTTGCCCCCATGTCTGTGAGGATAGCTTCTGTATTCCTGGCATGTTGCAGCCTGTCCACTGCATGACGTTGGTTGGGTTGTATGTGTCATGTACACACCAACAGTTGTGTGGTGCACCACATTGGCCATGCGTGGAGCAATATTGGCCTATGACAGGCTAGCAGTGGGTGTTGTCTGACCCCATCAACACAGGTACATAGTACACAGAAATGCTGCAATGGTGGTTTAGATTGGGGAAGTACACACACACACACACACACACACACACACACACACACACACATATATGCACACACTCACCAGTCAGAGACCAGGCCCTGACCATTGTCTCATAACCTTCTCCAACAGGTGCCTCTGGTCAAGTAGAGAGACTGTGTACACACAAAGTTTCCAGCAAGGAGCTCAAAGCCCTAGCTGAGGTGTACAAAGCCTTAGAGTCCCTGCTGACATGAAGCTGTGCAACAGATGCCACTGGCAGGCAAGTATGGGAGGAGATCACTGCATCACTGTCATGGGTAGCTGGAGTCAACTACTGGACATGGTGAACAAGCACTGCAGAGCCCTTTGGCACCATGTCAAAAAAAATATGGCTGCACGTAGCCATGCACAATGTTCAAAGTGGTGAACACCGGCCATTGGCAGTTTCATGACCACCTTATCCTGCAGAGTAGGTGTTGGCTTCCATGCTGTGGCCATTGGAGGTGGCAGGGGTCCCTGGGGCTGGCTTTGGGTCCCAGGATGTGTTCTTCCAGACATATAAGTATGCTGCTGGGGCACATCACTATGCGCATGGATACATGTGTAGATACCACAGGTGTTGAGGAACACTGCAGCCATGGCCATAGTACTCATGTTGTGTGCAGTTTTCAGCCTAGTGTGCTCTGTGACATGGGCTTCTACTGTGTTTACTGGTTGTTCAGCACAGCAGTGCCTGCCACAGACAACCTGATGGTACTTCCCTGCACATAGACACTGTAGCATTTGCCTATGCACATAGGATGCATGTCACATCTGCCAAGGTAATTGCCACGCATGTTGCTGCATGCTGCCACTTGTGCTGTGTGTGTGTGTGTGTGTGCCACTGTGTGTGGGATTTTGGCATTCACTGTGGGTGGCCGCGTGCATGTGTGTGGTATGTGTGGGTTACATTGTTAGTGGGTACTTTTATGCATGCAAGAGCCAACATCCATGGGTATCTGTGTGGCCAGTAAAGGTGTGGTGTGGTTTGCGCTTTAGTCACCAGTTGCATTATGACCATGGGCGACAGAGACTGGACTGCTGGAGCATATATGAGACATCACTGGGACTTGACTGACGTCTAATGAGTGATACCCTGATAGTGCATTCTTATCTCTACAGTGCAGGATATATCATCTGGAAAGAAGGAGGAAGCTGGGCCATCCACTGAGGTGAAACACCCAGAGATGATGCCAGAGGAGGAAGACCCACTGAACTTGTTTGTGAAGGAAATGGATGACAGCAATGAGGACACATATGTGCCAACACATCAATACCTGGAGGCCATAGTTGCCCTGGGGGTCTTACCAATCCTGACCCCACCACCTCCCCCCTGTCCAGCCAGTGGTGCCCTAAAATATAGACACACCTGATGACAGCCACACCACTGGGAGTGGGATTGTGTTGCCAGGGACAGCAATGTCTCAGGGGACAACTACCACCTCAACCACCACTTCCACCACCACCACCACTGGGGTGGCTTCCACTTCCTTCACCTCGCACACCACTTGCCCTGCACAATGGGTGGATATGGGAAGCCATCAGGATACCCCACCATCCCACACCTACCCTGTGCATGCCACCTCATCTGCTGAGGCCCTGACAACTCTGCCACCCACCCCAGTTGTGGTACATGCACTCCCCACTCAGCACCCACACCAATCAGCATGTACTGTCCCACAGGACAGTTTACCCAGAGACAGACTTCTTCTGACTCTCAGCAGCTGGTGCAGTTTGCCATGGAGTTGCAGTCAGCTGCACAATGTGAGCAGTGGCAACCCCATTGCGTACAATGACCCAACAGAGTGCAGGTTGGGGTCAGGCAGCACACCAGCAACACTGTCATCCATGGGCACTCTCCGAACCCCTGGGTTTGACATGGACATTCCATCATCCAGCTGGAGGTGTGTACAGGCCAGGGTGATCCTTTCCACGTGGACAGCACCCTTACCCTCCCCATGGCCCATGACTCCTAAAGACAGGGGTCATGGATGCCAGTGCCTGGGCATCCACAGTGGACAGGGAGCTTGAGTTTGAAGGCCACCCCTGCCTTTCCCACTCATTCCCTGCCCCCTTCCTATGTCCTGGATTTGTTGTCACAGACATCTCCTTCTCCACCCATAGTCCTGTCCACCTTTTGCACAAAAGGGTGGCCTTCTGCACACTCCTCCTCCCCCATGGCCTGTTCCATTAGAAACACCATATGAGTGTTGAATTTGGCCATTTCTGCTCCTTCTGCAGTGTCACTGGCCACCTCTAGGGTTTGCCCAGAGTAAATCAGCCTTTGTATAAGGAAGTATTTGTACCACGCAAGCATGTCGCACAAACTCACTTTGCATGGCACTAACTCACTGAATGTAGCATAGTGTCTGTATTCATGTCCTAGCCCCTCTCTTTGCCTGGAGCATACATTATCTATTTTCCTGGTGCTATTCCATTTTGCCTGCACTAATCAGGCATTTGAATATAGCACAAGTGCTCAAACAGAGCACAAAGCACATGCAATCTGTTTGCCTACTGGGCAAAGTTTTGAATTTTGGGCACCTAATGTTTTGTTTGCTGGTCTCATTGTTTTGCTTGGGCAAAGCACAGTCATAGAGGAATTTCCTTAGCCCCAAGACAGCAGCAGGACTGGCAAACATATGATTCAAACTTATAAAAACTATAACGCGCACTGCAGGCTATTGAATCTCCAATTGCTGCAGCTCTGCTCTGACATCAGCTATTGGGGATTCTGGGATTTCTAGTTACAGCCAATGTCAGCTTGGAAGTCAGTAGAATCAGCCTGATCCAATCTTCTACATTGCAGTAAACAGTAAATTACATTTTATTCAGCACAGAAAGTGCAAATTGGGCCTAGTAGTACACTTGGTTGTGGGGCTCTTTGTGCCAACTGTTTCCATTTACAGTAGCAGCCACAGACACTGGCAGCTATTTCTCGAAATTTCTGTGATATTTCCAGATATATCTAATGCTTTCTCCATTTCTACAGTAGGGGCAGCAGACAGAAACTCTTTAGAAATTTTGCAAAATATCTGGAAATAGCTGGCAATGTCTGTGGCTACTACTATTAAGTTTAATCAGACTTGAACAGTTGGGGAGTTGCATCTTTCCACTTTATAAGGATTTTTTTCTTGTTTGCTTTAATCAGACCTGCTGTAGTTGTGTTCATCTTCCAATTTCACTGGAACATACACCTGAAAAAGTACCTTCTCCATATGAAGAAGACTAAAGCTGGGTCTTCTCTTAAGACATATTGATGTTGCTTGTGATAGTTTAGTTAATTTTTGTTTTATATATCACAAAAAAGGCAAGTCAAAAAAAATTGTAGTAGGGTGCCCTGATTTGCTGGCATCTAGGACAGGCATACATGATTTCAGTATTTATCTTGTTCAGGAAAGATGAAATATATTTGAGATGCACATTAAATTATGTCTGTTATAGCTTACTGTTCTAGAAAAAATGTCCCAGAATGGAATTCAGGCTACTTCACCCAATTGTATGTGTCCATGATTGTTCTTACAAGATCAGTCTCCTGTCTCTCTTTAAGCTGATTGAGATTAATTTTCAGCATTGCTTACTATAGTGCCATAAATTCTGGCCAAGAGCTGAGTTGGGTGACAATATCATAAAAGTATTTCTTTGCTAGGGGAGATCTGCAGCTCAGAGAGTAAACCCTTCTATTTTAGAATAAACTCTTGAATTTGCAGATAGTAGAAGCACTGAAAGGCTATATCAGGCAAGCTGAATGATGCAACAGCATTAAAGGATTTCAATGGATATCCCAGATGTGTAAAGCCTTCATCTTTGCGTCTCAGCTCACCCATGGGAGAAGGATGGAAATGCTTTAATGCACACTCTGTCATGAGTTATTGCTTACTTATTGTCTTTATTGTATCTTCTAAGATGACATGGTAACACAGGAAAAACTTAGGACCATATGTTCAGAAGATGCTGTATGTCCATCATGCACCCCCTCCCCCCATTTATAAGCAGGGATGAATAAGCATGTTGAATAAATGTGCTATAGAGACTCTTTACCTCCCTTCTAACAGGTTATCCTGTGAGTCCCTTAGGTAAGCAGGATTTTGCCCAGGCTTTCCTTGAAGGCCTGTACTGTCTTCATTTCCACTGTCTTGGGAGGGAGAAGTGGTGTCCCCAATCATTACTGCTGATTTTACTATCTCTGCTCTTAGGACATGTCTCCATGTCATGCAGAAGGACACAACATCTCTCTGTTCATGCTTGTCAATACATTTGAGTATGCAGAAGACTGAGCTCATGTCCCCTGTCTGACTTGTTTTCTCCAAGGTAAACATGTTGAAGGTCACCAGCCTCTTTTTACAGCTGTTGCCTCTCATACCGCTAGCCATTTTGGTGGTCCTGTGTTGTACCTTCATAACTATTTCAATGTCCTTTTTGTAATTAGGAGCCCAGAACTGCACAAAGTACTCCTGTTAGGACTGGAGACTTGGATTTGAATCCCATCAGCTCCCACTTGCATACTGTATACCCTGAGCAAGTCATTTAACTTCCTTGTGCTCCCAGGTCGTACCTGGAAACAAGGTCTGGCTCAGTGTGCCTTTCCTGGTTAAACAATTTCCCCTTTCCCCTTTCCCTAGGATCAAATTAGAGCATTGGAAAGTAACTTCCACTGCTCTGCTGATCACTGCTAGTTTGTTGCACCCCAGCATTCTGCCATCCCTCATATCAGTAGCTGTTTCATGCTTGTCATGCTTCTGCTCTTGTTCTGCTATCACCCCATGCCCTTAACTCCTACCCTACAGCAAGAGAAGCCAGTAATAATGTGCAGCTCCTAACTTTGTCTTTCCTCTGCAATCGTGGCACCTTGCATTTGGGCTACATTGAATTTAAGCAGTGATGCTTAGACAGTGATTTTAATTATTCTAAGGGGATCAAATGAATAACCCATCAGTCTATTTCTGGATATGAGGTCCTATCTGACTTATTCTGATTATTTATCCAAGGCTGGATAGTGGAATCCGAGGTTGGATAGTAGGAGCCAAAGTCAGATGCCTGCCTTGGATCCAGGATAGTTGCACTGGATGTGTGGAAGCCTATCAGATCCTAGGTGATAGGATCAGGTAGTTAGACAACCATGGTATCCAATGCCATCTGTTATCCAAGAAAATCGGTGGTATCTAACAGTATCTGAATCCATCAGATACAATCATGACCAACTGTAAATCTGAGACCAAAGAAGTCTGCCCAATGCCTTAGCTTCTTATGGTCCTTTTTGTGTTTGTCCTCTTTCTCAAAGGAGTTCTAAATGGCTTCTTAAAGGAGTACTACACCCTCATATTTTGTAAATTGTATTTGTTTCCTGATCAACAGTCAACTCTGTTCCTCTAGCTGTTGGGGATACACATGTTTGTTTTAGGTTATTTTCACTGTTCATACTAGTCCTTTGTTGTACCTATCCTGGGAGGCTTCATTTTCTGGTTGTTGAAATTTCATTGTCACTGAGAGCTACATCGGCATACAGTATGAGAACATGATGCGTCAGCACCCTTTAGCTCTACAGTGTGCCTGCCTGCTCACTTACAGTTCAACAAAACAAGTTTAAGCAAGGTGTAAAGTACCACATTTACCTTCAATTAGCATTGCAAATTTCTTAGGAGTTGTGGTGCAGGGTTATTTTTCTTTTAAACTGCATTCAGTTTGTCTGTTCCAAGAAAGTATTTAAGATATTTGTACTTTCAGCATGGTGATACATGGCATACATGGGTGCTATGTCATTATGTTCTCATATACTAACACAACTCTCACAGAGAATGAGATTTCTGCAACCAGAAAATGGAGTTCCCCCATATAGTTACTGGGGACTAGTATGAACAGTGGAAATAAAGTAAAACAAACACATGCTGTATATATGCAGCAGCTAAAGGAAAATAGGTAATGGTTGACAAGGTAACACAGTTTACAAGATATGAAGGTGTAGCACTCCTTTAAGCCATCCAAAACTAAAAAAAAAGCTGCCATACTAATTGTACTTAAATAACATATTATTATGATTTTATGAATTTGTATACAGTATGTGTAATTTTTCTTGTACTGAACTGTATTTATTTGTGGAATGGTTTGACTACTGCATGCAGGACGCCTTTGTGAATGAGTTCCTGCTCAACAGGTCTACCTTGGTTGAATAAACTTAAATTTCGAGTCCACCACTCTGGCCAGCTTAGTGCCATCACCAAAAACAGCTTCCTGGAGAACCAAGCTTCAAGATCATTGTGATGTAGATGATCACCTTTCTTCGCTCAGAACAGTATCCATCACCCATAACACTTTACTTCTCGACCCCAAGCCAGTTATCACTTCACCTTTGTGTATGCCTCATGTATATCACACTGGTGTACATTGTCCAGAAGCTTGCCATGCACCACAGTGTTAAAAATTATACTGAAGTAGAAATAGACTACATTTACAGACCTACTCCTGCCACCTCCCTGCTCTCCTCCTCAGAGAAGACCATCAGGTTGTTTTGGCATGTTGTTTCTCTCATTAAGTCATGTGCAAAGAAGACAAGAAACTCGGCCCTAACTAACTACTCCATAATTCTGTCCTAGAGAGATAGAGAGCCACATCATCAACAATAACCCCAAGTCACATTTTCACAGAATGAAGAGGAACTGTTCAGAATATGTTATGTTTGAGGCAATGGCAGATGAAATGCAAGCTTGTCTTCAAGAGGGGGATATACTGTAGCTGGCAGTTAATTGAGAAGGTTAGGGATGAAATCCCCAGGATTCCCAGACATAACTTGCTCTAGTACAAACCAAAGCAGAACGTGATGTGGAGGGGATCTGTTTCATCACACAGTATTTCTTAAAATCCAAAGAGATGCACAGATGCTGCGTGTGCAGAGCATGCTCATGCCATGATGCTGCATCTGGATAAAAGGATGGCAGATTGATTTCCTGAGATTAATGAAAAGTTGTGTCTACTGTACCATTGGAGTGAAGATATGGATCATTCTCACATTTATTCTGTTTGTGTGGACAAGTGTGTAGAGCTTTCTTACAGGAGGGCACTTATAGTTCAGGGATTCTCTTGGCAGAGCAGATTGCCACTGAAAATACTGTCTTAATAGTCAGGAACAAAAGTGAGACTACGTGGTATGGCAAAGGTGTCTAGTACGTGACTGAGCTGTGGTGGTAGTGAAGATTCTGATGTTGGATGCATAGCCTGTAGAGTCTTTAACAGGCATACCCCAGCATGGTGTAATCCAATGGAACCTTCTTAAGCTAGTGGGCCCACTATTACACCTTTGCTACTGCATAGACCCTGAGTGATGATAAGCAAGAAATCCCTTTGTGTGCTCATTGGTGCAAGAATGAAAGAATGTCCTTTGTTGGTTGCCTGTCAAATGGCTTCATCTGTTTTATTCAGTAAAAAGAGATTCTAGCCATATTGCTGCATACAAGTAGCAGAATATTTCCCAGTTGAGGTCACCATATTAATATAGCCTCATGTTTCGCCTCTATTTTCAAAAGAGTACTTGGCATTGATGGTGTTTATTAAAAGCACATAATAACTGCTTGACATGAATATTAACCAGAAATCAACAATGATATTTCTTGTATTACACAGTCTACACAACAAACCAACATGAGTTGTGCAATACGAATGCACTACAAATCAGATCAGCCACTGATGCTACAGTCGTGCTGCGGTTGACAACATCCATTCTCCCATTTTAAAAAATGTCCACTTTTTTCCACCCCACAATGTCAACCAAGACCCATATACCAGTTTTGTTAAATTAAACAGCTTATCTGGTAGATGCTACTGAATTTTGCTCTTTTATGATCTTAAACTGGAGCTGCAGTGCACACCTCTTTGGGTTTCACTCTCAAGCTGGAAACCCCATGCAATGCACTGTAGCTCATATTGTTAGTTTTCAATTCAATTCAAATTTATTAATATTCATACAGGATATGGGTCATTGAGCAAAACTCATTCTTGGGAACTGTCATGTGGGTTACTGAAATCCAACAAATACGAAAGGAATAATTCATGGATGGATGTGACAATATTGCAATAATTAACAACCGGTATAGGCTGTTAGGCATGAGGCTTAGCTGATGGCCTTCACCCACCAGGGAAGTGTGGTTATCATGGCAGTGGCACACATCCAGAATCAATTACCTCACATATAACATTCCAAAAAAGGTCAAAAATACAAAAAGAATTAAATCATGTAGATTGATGATATTTTTTTTATACACACTCAGTGTCTTTTTCAATTATAAACCACTTGATGGGAAATGGTCAGCACTGGGAACCACACACCCAGTTGTGTGGTTGGTCCCAATTTTCATTTTAGATGCAAAAACATACTTTAACTTACTGTTTACTACAGTGTTGTACATTGCAACATGCTAATTTTGCTGGCTTCCAAGCTGACATTTTCTGTAACTACATATCCCAGAATTCCCTTCAGCCAGCATAGCAGCAAGGCTGCAGCCGGTGGAGATTCATTAGTCTGCAGTGCATATTAGAGGTTGTATAAGCGCAGATCAGATTTTGCCAATCCCTCTGTTCTCCTGGGAATAATGACAGTCCTCTGTGACTGTACTTAGTCCAGGGAGGACAGCAGGAACAGCAAACAAAAGATCAGAGTGGGAGGGATCCGTGCGTGAAAAAAAAACATATTAACCAATGTTACTATGGATGTGTAAATATATAAATGAAGTATATTAAAAAGTGGGGAATTATGTATCACTTTTGTAATAATAAAAGGAGGGGACAAAGGAACTTTTAAAGAATATAAATTTAAATTAGAGAACGTGTGTTTTTCATTTCATGAAATAACATGTGCATTTTGTGTAAATATGTATGTAATTGTGACTGGGTAATGTGGGTAGGGTAACAGAGACACACCACAATCAGATAAGTTTAAAACACACTGGTCTTGTGTGAATTTTATTGTCCAACAGACTTCAAAATAAAATTCAAAATAAATCAGAATGAAAAATAAGCAGCAAATTTGTCTTTACTTCAGACTTTCAAATAACAGAAAAAATAACTCTCCTCGAGTTCCAGAACTATCCCACCTCGGTAGTTCTGCCACAGAGCAGAATACTTCTAAAACAGTAAATCCTACAGTGCTCTGTGCTTTCTCCAGACAACCTCTCAGAACACTCTCCTGGGCTGATCTGCCTTTTCGGAGCACCAGGGCTGTTTTATACAAATCCCACTAGCATCATCAGGTCAGCTGATCTGCCCTTTTTCTAATTCCTCCTCTAATACAGACATGTGGGGCATCAGCATAACTCCATATACTAATATAAACATCCACAATACTGTAAGGTTCTTCTTTATTTTCAGAAAGATACATAAAACATAGTGGTTCCTATGTACATATGAGATGGCTAATTAATGAGGTGAAACTCTGCCTACTTTCCAATGACCAATTGTCAGGCTTCCCATATAATAGCCTCTGTTTGGGGCCGCTGGCTCCTCACAGCCCATTTGAAATGGAGGCACCCACAGGTAAGAACTAACCCTTTTCTTATGTATTTCAGAAAAAATGCAAACAGCAGATAATGAGCTTTAGTGCAGGTTCACTCATTTCTATTCGGGTTTAGTCCTGTATACTAAAGAAAAACACTCCTGATATTTTCTAAAAGTTTGGGCTGGTGGTTCCGATGGCTGAAATGTCAAGCCATTGGGAAAACATTCATTTGGGCCCCTTTAAGTAATTCGATATAGCCCAAGCTTTATTTTCTTTCCCTAATTCTCAGGAGTATCCAGCTTCACTGCAAGAGTTTCCTGTAGTCCCTTTAATACCGTCTTCCTGCTACAAGTTGGCAGTGCTACCTAAGGAGTCAGTGAAAGTGAATACTTTCACTTTCTGGCCCCAGCCACACTCCGCGGCACACCCAACTGTAAAAACAGTCATGCTTGAAATGTGAGCGGGTTTTCTGCACTCTGCACACCTAACACTGGAGAACCTAGTTAACCTTTACTTTTAGTTTTCCCAAAAAGATGCTTTCACCCTGCTTTACCCTGAAATGAAGACAGAAACCAACCTACTACAGGGTACTTCGGGGAAACATTTCTTTACGGGGAAACAGTGCATATGACTGCACTTTATATATCCAAAGCCATACCAGGTTTACACAAGGAGCTGACATTAAACATCAGTTCTCCTTTTTACAGGGCATACAGGTATTTTTATTTTATTGCCAGCATCGGACATATGCTGGTCTCTCAATGTGGTACAGGCAAAAGGCAAGGGAAGAAAGGAAATTAAAGAGGGTGCAGAAAAAGAGATTGAAGATACTGTAGTGGGTGGCCTGTCCACGACAGTAGAAAGGGAATATACAGAAAATAGATAAAGGTAGAAAGCTACTGCAGTAGACTTTGTTAAAGAAGGATAAGATATAAAATGCCTTCCTAGCCTGGTTGCCAGTGGGGGAGCTAATCTACTACACCCCCCAACTTTAAACGGAAACTAGAGGTTTTCACATTTTGTTTCCAAGACAGCCTACCCAAATATATATGGGTAGGATGGAAATACTGCCCACTCTCACTTTGTAGCTCCACCCCATGGTGCCTTTTTAAACATCAAAATCAGCTAATACTATCTCAATGTACAGTATACCTTCGATACACAAATACTACTCTGGGGTGTCTAAAACATTTTTTCTGTAAAACAATATCACCACATACTGTATTTCAGGTGTAAAATCTTTTATTTTGGCCAGGGGCCCCATATCATGATAAAAAATCAGCATTCACATGTTGGCTATTTGCTGTGTGTTTGACATGAAATTTGTAGGGTTGTAATGCTAGGTACCACCTCACAATCCGATTATTTCGATCTTTCATTTGATAGATGAAACATAATGGATTATGGTCAGTGACCAGCAAATAAAATGTTACTGCCTCAATGGCCCATTTGGCCTCCAGACATTCCTTCTCCACCACCACTGAATATTTTTGTTCATGATCATGCAGGTTTCCAGGAAATATAGAACACCGGATGTTCATCTCCCTCAGTAGTCTGGCTTAACACAGCCCCAATTCCAGTATGTGAAGTATTGGTATGTACTTCAAAAGGGTGGTTAAAATCAGGACTAAGTAACTCTGGGGATGAACATAAGGCTGCTTTTATATCTAGAAATGCTTTTCACATTCCTCTGTCCATTTGATTTTATTTCCACACTTCTTTTTTGTCAAATCGGTTAGAGATGTAGCCATTGTTGCAAAATTAGGAATGAACCTACGATAATAACCTGCTAACCCCTAAAAGGATTGCATGAGTTTTTTTTGTTTCTGGTTGTGGACAATTTGCAATAGCTTCCACTTCATTGATTTCAGGTATAATGGTGCCATTACCCAATACAAATCCTAAATATCTTGCCTCCAACATGGTTAAGGCACACTTGGCAGGATTAACAGTGATTCCTGCTTCAGAAATTGAGCTAATCATGGCTCTTAAGTGTGTCAAATGGGTATCCCAATCAGGACTAAAAACCATGACATCATCCAAGTAGGCTGCACAAAAATGATAGTGGGGTGCCAGCACTTGGTTCATGTACCTTTGGAATGTTGCCAGAGCTCCTTGGAGTCCAAAGGCATGGTCCTGAATTGAAATAATCCCATAGGCATACTGAAGGCAGTTTTCTTCCATTAGGAAACATTGAGGGGAATTTGATAATAGCCTTTTGTAAGATCAAAAGTTGAAATATAATGGGCATTACCAACTTTGTCCAAGATATCATGGACTCTGGGCATCGAGTACGCATCGAACTGTAATACTTCATTTTTTCCCCTGAAATCTAGACACAAACATATGCCCTCTTCTTTTTTTGGAACCACAACAATGGGAGAACCCCAAGCACTAGTTGAAGGTTTAATGATCTTAAGTTTTTGCAGTTTGTCTATCTCCAGTTGGACCTCCTTTCTTACTCTTTCAGGGAGTCTGTATGGCTTTTTCAAATATGAGGGGAATCAGTTCTGATAACATGTTCTGCTCCTTTTGCAAGACCTGGAGTACTGGTAAAGGTACAGGGGTAGTCATGTAACAATTCCTGTATCTCTCTTTTCTTTTCTGGCTCTAATGTTGGATTTACATACACCTCTTGTACACCTTTCATGGTTTCTAACCTGCTATAGGCTGTGTCCATCTCTGTCTCTGGTGCTTTTGGTATTACTAATAATTCAACCCCCATGTTAGATTTCTCATGCCATTTCTTCAATAAGTTTCCATGATATATCTTTCTGTTCTGTCATTTATCTGATGTTTTGCTCTCAAATGTTACTGGCCCGGTTTGTCTCACCACCATGTGTGGTCCTTGTCACTTCATAAGTAACTTGTTTGCAGTGGTAGGGAGAAGTAAGAGGACTTGTTCTCCAGCAAAGAATGTCTTTAAATGGATTTCCTAGTCATGAGGCTGTTTCTGGGTCACTTGAGCTTTGACGCTCAGTTCATGGGCCTTGTTTGAATACCTGACCAACCTCTGTCTCAACTGCCTCATGTATGTTGCAGTCCCTGGGTGCTTCATATCCTTACCCTCCTCCCAACATTCTTTCACTGCCTCCAAGGGCCCCCATGGATTTCTCCCATAAAGGAGCTCAAACGGGGAAAAACCAGTAGAGGCCTTGAGAACTTCTCTGTGTGGGAACAGGGCAAATGGCAGGTATTTGTCCCAGTCCTTTCCCTCATCATGGACAAACTATTTCAACATCCTCTTGAGGGTCTGATTAAAACATTCAGTCAGTCCATCTGTTTGTGGGTGGTAAGGGGATGTGCAGACAATCACTATACCTAACAGTCGATACAATTCTTTTAGTAGTTCAGCATTAAAGTTAACACCCCTGTCCATCAGGATTTCTTTTGGTATACCCACTCTACTAAATAACTTGACCAGTTCTTCTGCTATCTTGGGAGTGGTAACTGACCTCATGGGTATGGCCTCTGGATACCTTGTCGCGTAGTCACACACAATGAGTATGAACTGATTTCCTTTCATACTTTTATTCAATGGCCCACCACATCCATCCCAATCCTTTCAAATGGGGTTGTTACTAGGGGTAGGGGTATTAAGGGTACTTCATCTTTCTTCCCCACCTGAGCTACCAACTGGCAAGCCTCACTTTCTCTGCAATATCTGGTAACATCATCATGGATTCTAGGCCAAAAGAAATGTTGGGTCAATCTTCCCAGGGTTCTATCCATTCCTGTATGGCCTACCCATGGTAGGTCATGGCTCAGGTATAACAGGTCTTCTCGTAAACATGTGGGCACCAGTGATTGCAGAATTTTTTCCCCTGACACTGGGTTTGTACAGACCCTATATAACAATTTTTTCCCCTGACACTGGGTTTGTACAGATCCTGTATAACATTTTTTTCCCCTGACACTGGGTTTGTACAGACCCTATATAACAATTTTTTCCCCTGACACTGTGTTTGTACAGACCCTGTATAACAATTTTTTCCCCTTACACTGGGTTTGTACAGACCCTATATAACAATGTGTTTCTCTCACTTATTTCTGGGGCACCTTGTTTCTGTACTTTCCCCAACTGCTGAAAAAAAGGTATTAGACTTTTATCTGCCAGTTGTTCATTTACCACATTTGCTTTAGCAAAAGCACTTTGCACATTTTCAGGAGTTAGTTCTTTCTGGTTTAAACACCATTGTCTCTGTTGTTTTTTTCTTTGCATTGTGAGAATGTTTTGTTTTGCCTAGTTCTTCAACTACATCCCCCTGAAAAGGAAAAATGTCTCCCAGTTGCCTCTTCTTTTGTTCTTGTGCCCTAGTTGTGACAGCTGCCACAATTCCTTTCTCGGGCATCAGTGATGAAAAATTGTGAAAGTCGTGTCCAATAACCATGGGTACAGGCAAATGAGGTACTAAACCAGTTGTCATAATGGTCGGCTGTTATTGTACAGTCACTTCTACTGTAGTAGTAGGATATACATGGGTATCTCCATGTACACAGACCACACTCATCATGGTTCCCCTTTCTTTGTTGGATATTAACTCAGGGCGAATCAGAGTCTGTTTACTGTCTGAGTCAATTAAGGCTGCCACAGTTTGTTCTTCAGTCAGTACATCGGTGAAAAAATAGCCAGGGTTGAATAGGGCAAGATGGGTTGAATCTCCCCTTTTTGTGGGACAATATAGAGCAATGTGCCCCAGTCCTTTGCAGTTTCTACATATAATGTCTGCAGGGAATGGCCTCCCATTTGTTCCACCCCTATTCTCTTGTTTGCCATCATATCTCCCATATCTAGGCTCATAATCTGGTCTTACTGGTTTGGCAGGTTTGGGGTCTACTGTCTCAAAGGTATGGTTTTAACATTCTGGTGGGCAGATAAATCATCAGCTAAGGTGATGGCTATTTCAGCTGTTTCTGGATTGCGCTCACGGACCCAAATTTGTACATCTTGTAGCAATATCTGAGAAATTGCTCCACAACTACAGTGTCCACAACATTGTCTATTGTTTTCCCTTCTGGCTGTAACCATTTGTGACATAATTCTCCTAGTCTTATAAATGTCTCTTGAGGGGTATCATTTGTCTGAAATGTTAATGTCCAAAACTATTGCTGGTATTTTTCTGTATTAATATCATACCTTTTCAAAATTTCTTTTTTCACTATATCATAGGTGTTAGCTGTTCCAGAGTCCATGTTACTATAGGCTAATTGCACTTTGCCTATTAAATAGGAAGTTAAGCGAACCACCCATTGGGTCTGTGGCCACCCAAAAACCTGGGCAACCCTTTCAAAGGTTGTTAGATATCCCTCTATGTCATCAGATAACATCATTTTTGTCAGCTTAATGTCTTTTGGGTTTGGGGCTGGCCTGCCCCCATCTTGACCTCCTCTTGCCCCTAAATCATGTAATGCTTTTAATGTCTCTGTCCACCTTATGTCTTGATATCTCCATTCATGTTCTCGCTCCCATTCTATATCCATTTTTCTTATAGCCAGCCATCTCAGCAATTCTGGTAGTCTCTCTGGTGGTTCCTCCTTGTAGATCCTCTGCTCCTCTTCCTTCAGGTCCTCCTTCTCTTCTTTCTCTCCCAGGGTCTGGTCCTTCGGCCTCCTAGAACACACCACTGGTCCCAATCCAGGCATCAGGGTTTATCCAGACTTCAAGACCTGGGTTCTGGTCTGGACACGAGATGCCTCATCACTCTTCCTCTTCTCCTTGTTGTCTGACATGTCTCCTTGTCACCCTATGTACCAGGACTGGTACTGGATACTGGTTCCCCCCTAAAGCTGAACAACCAGATCCCACTTGTGACACCAATTTCTGTGACCGAGTAATGTGGGTAGGGTAACAGAGACACACCACAATCAGATAAGTCTGAAACACACTGGCGTGTGAATTTTATCATCCAACGGACTTCAAAATAAAATTCAAAATAAATCAGAATGAAAAATAAGCAGCAAATTTGTCTTTACTTCAGACTTTCAAATAACAGAAAAAATAGCTCTCCTCGAGTTCCAGAACTATCCCACCTCGGTAGTTCTGCCACAGAGTAGAATACGTGGAAAACAATAAATCCTACAGTGCTCTGTGCTTTCTCCAGACAACCTCTCAGGACACTCTCCTGGGCTGATCTGCCTTTTCTTGAGCACCAGAGCTGTTTTTATATGAATCCCACTAGCATCATCAGGTCAGCTGATCCACCCCTTTTCTAATAAAGATACATTCCTCCTCTAATACAGACATGTGGGGGATCAGCATGACTCCATATACTAATATAAACATCCACAATACTGTAAGGTTCTTCTTTATTTTCAGAAAGATACATAAAACATAGTGGTTCCTATGTACTGTACATATAAAACGGCTAATTAATGAGGTGAAACTCTGCCTACTTTCCAATGACTGATAGTCAGGCTTCCCATATAATAGCCTCTGTTTGGGGCCGCTGGCTCCTCACAGCCTATTTCAAATGGAGTCAGCCCACAGGTAAGAACTAACCCTTTTCTTATGTATTTCAGAAAAATGCAAACAGCAGAAAATGAGCTTTAGTGCAGGTTCACTCATTTCTATCGGGTTTAGTCCTGTATATTAAAGAAAAACACTCCTGATATTTTCTAATAATTTGGGCTGGTGGCTCCGATGGCTGAAATGTCAAGCCGTCAGGAAAACTTTCAATTGGGCCTCTTTAAGTAATTCGATATAGCCCAAGCTTTATTTTCTTTCACAAATTTTCGGGAGTTTCCAGCTTCACAGCAAGGGTTTACTGTAGTCCCTTTATCATGGTATCCCTGCTACAAGCTGGCAGTGCTACCCCAGAAGTCAGTGAAAGTGAATACTTTCACTTTCCAGACTCAGTCGCGCTTTGCGGCACGCCCAACAGTAAAAACGGTCATGCTTGAAATGCAAGCGAGTTTTCTGCACTCTGCACACCTAACGTGGGAGAACCTACTTAACCTTTACTTTTAGTTTTCCCAAAAAGATGCTTTCTTCCTGCTTTACCCTGAAATGAAGAAATAAACAACCTGCTATAGGGTACTTTGAGAAAATGTTTCTTTACGGGGAAACAGTGCATATGACTGCTCTTTAATTACCCAAAGTCATACCAGATTTACACAAGTAGCTGATATTAAACACCAGTTCTCCTTTTTACAGAGCATACAGATATTTTTATTTTATTGTCAGCATCAGACATATGCTGGTCTCTCAATGTGGTACAGGCAAAAGGCAAGGGAAGAAAGGAAATTAAAGAGGGTGCAGAAAAAGAGATTGAAGATACTGTAGTGGGTGGCCTGTCCATGACAGTACAAAGGGAATATACAGAAAATAAATAAAGGTAGAAAGCTACTGCAGTAGACTTTGTTAAAGAGGGATAAAATATAAGATGCCTTCCTAGCCTGGTTGGGGGGTCTAATCTACTACAGTAATAATTTTCTTTTTAGGCATGAAAATGATCCTGATGAAGTGATAGGATGATACCATATCAAAGATACTTGATAACTAGAATTTTAGTGCCTGATTCCCTGTATTATTTCCACACACTCTTGCCTCAGTGGCTCTACAGGTGGTGCAATTACTCCTCAAAGGTAAATATTAAATGTTCAGCAAGGATTATAACTTTGTCATAAGTGGGTGGGTCAGCACTCAAAATAGATTGCGTTAGAAGCAGCCTGGCTTCCTTTTGCACTTTAAAGAGCAGCTGATGCCATTAGGATAACTTTAACAAAATATAATGCTTAGACACAGTTCTGCTTGTATTTCATATTAGTTTTGTATTTCTCTGCCCGTTACCTATTACTGAGGTCAACTGCATGAAAACAGGATCTTTGCTCCTGAAGAGGTCATCTATTCCTGTTACTTTCTCCCTTCTTGTGGTCATAATGCTCTGCTTGTCACATCACAATTACTCCTATGGCAACAGATTGTGATGTCACAGAAGAGTATTATGACTTGAAGTAGGGCATAAGCAAAAGAGGCAGGTGAATTCTAAGGGATAATAAATAATGGGGAGGAGAATTCTATATAATACATATAGAATGCAAGTTAAATTGTACCTAAATATTATGTTTTTCAAAGTTTTGCTTGAGGCATCAGTCAGCAGCTCTTTTAGCATGTGCTCCTTTAATATGCCACTGTACTTATTTGGTTTCAGTACTACAATATTTTTGCACAAAACAAAAGCCTGAGGATACTTTAAGAGCCAAATATTGTGTATGAGGACACCTTAAGCTGCTACAGAAGTGGTAACATGCCAGTGTGGAATACAAATTGAGTACGTTGTACCATGCTGGTAAGCATTTTCTATCCATTACAAATGCTGCTTTTTTGAGTGCTGACACTATTGGTTTATGCCAAAGTTGTAATCTTTGCTGAACCCCCGTATTATTTCTTTAGTGCTAAAATAAAAACATAATACCCTAACCAGTGAGTGGGTCTCTTTCTCCACTAGGGTAAGCATGCAGACTATAGTAAGCAATTATTTTTAGAAACCCACCTCTTTCCTTCAGGCAAATGATAGTCACAAGCCATCCTAAGCACCAAAAGGTGATGTGGTAGTTAGCAGAAAATTAGTACTAGTTTCTATACAGTTACTGTGCCTCTATTTAAAATTGATGAGACATTGTCTCTTTAGCATTTCCATGTACTGATATAAACATGTGCATAAGTATTGACATTAAAAGAGGAGTTACTTAGTTCAAAGATGCTAGATGCACACCAGGGGAGCTATGAATATTCATCCACTTGATTATGCAAAAGTGCAGCGAAAACACAACATTTTATTTAATCAATTCATTTTTGCTTATGTGCCTTATTCTATCAATGTGTTCTTGCATCTATCCATCACTTGATAACTGTGAGTGGCTCTTAAAATTTTATTTATAAAATTAAAGCAGTAAAATAAAAGTACCTTGAATAAATGACTTGAAAAGCCATGATCTTGCTGTGGGCATAGAGGCATAATAACATACGATTAGGAACCATTATTTATCTTATGTTTGCTAAATTTGTGCTTTCTTCCCTATCACAAGGCAAATGTTTTCAAGGGTTTTCTCTTGTTGGATACCGTTGGCTGCTTTTTACTGATGTTCTAGAGTTGGTAGGAGGACGTTACTTGTCATGACAAACTGCTGATCTAACACTGCTCACAACTCATTATATACAGAATTCATACGCTGATCTGGCACAGCATGGTTCCTCTATGGAGGCACCTGCAGTGGAGACCAAAGAGGATACTGGGAACCTCCACAAAGAAAACCACAGGAGGGTGGCACAGGACCCCACAGGGGAAGGAAACAATTCCTAGTGGGGGACTGAATTGTTAAGAGGGTAGAACTGGGGAAGGGAGGGGAGAGGGAGATAAGGTGCCTTCACAGTGCCATGACTGGGAGGGATAGGGAGCGAATCCTCAGGATCGTGAGAGCAGCAGCACAGGAGAGGGAGCTGGAGATCATTGTCCACCTAGGCACACATAACCTTGCTGGAAATGGGATCAGAGCAGTGCAGGAGGAGTTTGTGGAGCTGAAGAGGGGACTTAGACAAGTAGCATGTACGGTAATCTGCTTGAAAGTGCTGCCTGTCTATGGCATGGGTGAGACTATTGTGCTCTGCACCATGGGATTCAATGAATGGTTGAAAAACTGGTGCAGAGCTCAGGGTTTTGGCTTCATTGGGGACTGGGGGTCCACCTGGAGGGATACAGGCCTTTACTGGTGCGATGGTCTGCATCTGTCCTGGAGAGAAACCAGGATCCTAGCTGATAGGTTTAAATGCTTTATTAGCAAGCATTTAAACTAGCCAAGGGGGGAGGCACTGAAAAGGAGCAGGGAAATCCCAACCCCCCACAAAACAGGGTAGTTAGTGAGGCAAACACCAAGATAGAGAAGTCCATAGGGAGAAGGACAGGGGTAAATGGAGAAAAAGACAAAGACAGTGAGGACAGGGATGGGGCTAAAAGGGCTAAGACCATCAAAAAATGGAGGGCAATGAATACCAATGCCAGTAGTCTGGGTAACAAGTTCCCTAAACTAGTGGCCTTGATGGGAGAGGGATGCCTGCATATCACGGCAGTCACAAAAACATGATTCACAGAGAACCATGACTGAGATGTCAACATACCAGTGTACACAATCTACAGGAGGGACAGGGAGGGTAAAAGAGTAGGATGAGTGGCTCTCTACATAAAGGAAGGGATCAAAACAATGGAACTAAAGGGTAAACAGGGAGGAGAGGAGGCACTTTGGGTCACCCTGGAGACAGAAAATGGCACCATAATCTGCACAGGGGTTATATACAGACCCCCATCTCAGGGGGAGGAAATGGACAAGGAAATGATAGAAGGCATCCTTAGGATGGCAGAAAAAGAGGAGATATTGTTGATGGGGGACCTGAATATGCCAGATGTTAACTGGAGCACCTTTACTGTAGCCACATCCAAGAGCAGGGTCATTCTCAGTGCCCTACAGGGGGCATGCCGCAGACAGCTAGTGTTGAATCCCACTCAGGAGGGAGCAATCTTAGACCTGGTACTCTCAAATGGGGACAGAGAGAGGATCTCATATTTAGAAGTGGGTAGCCATCTGGGAACAAGTGACCACCAAACAGTGTGGTTCACAATAAACACAGCCATAGATTCAAGCCATACAAAAGCGAGGGTACTGGACTTTAGGAGGCTGAATTTTGCAAAATGAGAGAGTGCCTCAGATAAACACTAGCAAATGGGCAAGAAGGAGGGGTGAAGGAACAATAGAGAAAAATCACATCTGCCATCACAGAGGCAACAAGCCTTTGAGTGAAGCAAATAAATCAAAACAAAGGAAAAAAACACTATGGTTCTCAAAAGAGGTGACGGTGAAGGTAAGGGAGAAAAAGATAGCATTCAAGAGGTACAAGGCAACACAAAAGGAGCAAGACAGAGAACTGTACCAGTTAAAGCAGAAGGAAGCGGGGAAGGCAGTCAGAATAGCAAAAGCCCAAACTGAGGAGAAGACAGCGAACTCAGTTAAGAAGGGGGATAAAACCTTCCCTTACAGAAATAATTATATGAAATGTTTTCATGTTGCACACATAAAACTACCCAACTGATATGTGTGCTACAAGTATGATTTAAATGTTAAATTGGAACTGATTGCATGCATGTGGTATGCGTGCAGCAAGCAAGTGTGGAAACCATGATTTTTATATTAAATTGGGAAAGACTGTGTGCATGTGACATGCATGCAGAAAAGCAAGTGGTCACTGATAACTGCATATGTAAAAGTTAAATGATTTGCTCAGGATCACACCATACACAAGTGGGAATTGATAAGATTCAAACTCAGGTCTTCATGCCTCCAAGTCTCCTGACTTGCAGTTCAGTGCCTTTAATCACTAAGCCATACTGTTTGCACACATATGGCTCACTTGTACTTCAATACATACTGTATCTGAATATATCTGCATGCATGTGGCATGCTTGTAGCCATTGTGTGCTTTTCAGTTTTCTTCGCTCCCTCATCTCATTTTCACAGTTGAACCATAGCACACATACCAATGGAGACACCGGTTTTCCCACTCCCAATACACAAACTTACCCACAAAACCACTTAATTATTTCTGTCTGGCCTGTAATCCTACTATTTTTTCCCCATAGTTTTGAATCCGTCCATGCAAACAGACTTTAAGGTGTAAACACAAACATGGCAATAACTTGACACACACACCCACCCACATGGCCAGTTCCCTCACCCCGACCCATGCACACACACTGTAGTGGGTACGGCCATGCTGCTACAGACAGCCCACCAAGTATAGATATAAGTAAAAAGTCTCTTACTTGAGTACAAGGGAGCCAGAGGCTGGAGTCTTTAAGAGATGATGTCCATGGGTCAGAGTGCTGGGGCTTACCCCCTTGAAATGAATGGTGTTATTTTTTAATACTATTTTATACGTTGTGATGGTGAGTTGGAGAATAATAAAGGCCACTATTTTACTAACAAGGCCTTTTATTAGTCAAGTGGTGGCCTTCATTAATCTCCAACTCTCCATCAATAATGTATAAAATAGTAATAAAAAAATACCCCCATTCATTTCAATGGTGCACACCCCTGCAGTATGCTTTGCCCTTTGTCATAATGTGCCTGAGCAAGGGGATATGGAGGTCAGTTTCACAGGGGGGAGGGTGGCATAAGCCTAACTATAGTGGGGCTCCAATAGTCTGTACATACCATACCGCTTAACTGTCCATGAATGCAAGGGACAGCTGTAGAATGTCTGTAACATCTCTAAAAGGTACAACTTATTTGGTTTGACTGAAACATGATATGCAAATCAGGAAAAATTCAAATGTATAAGATTCATCTGTGTATACTACAGAGCATGACATCAGATTTGGGCTTAAACCCAGCTGGTTACTAACCAATTTTTTTCCTGGCTGAAGACTGCCCCCCCAAAAAAAAGAGCTTTGTCCCAGTTTTTCTCCCTGACTCCATTTCATTCAATATCCATCCCCTGTGGATCATGAAGCCACCCAAAGGTGAAGAAATGTGAAAAACACATCAATATTTCAGTCCTTCCTCCTTTACCAATCCTCCTGTAAAAAAAAGTATTTACTTTTACTTACCCGGCCACATGGCCAGAACCTGCAGCCTGGCATAGTGTGCCACCAGCCCAGTTTTTAGTCCACTCCACCTCTCTCCTTCACCAGAAGCTGGATTCTAGAATCGACCATCAGAGGTCCCCAACATGGTCCACAAGCAAGTCTCCTCACCATATGAATCCACCCCCCTGAGTTGCTTCCTTCTTGCTTGGTTGCTGCTGTGGCTTCTGCCACACTACACTGATCAAGGCTTATGAAGGCCACCCACACTGCTGTCACCACTGCTGCTAAGCCTAGCTTGCTGCCATGGGGGTCTGTGCTGTTTTTTTTTGTAACGCAAGACTAGTAGAGTAAGTAGGTAGCCTAGTCTTGAGTTCACCCCCTGCCCCTTCAGCTACCAGGGGAGATGGAGACTCACTAAGAGTAGAACAACAAAAATATGCTGCCATAATACTGCTATTAAGAGTTCAGTGCTCACCGACTCCTCCAAGCTGTAGTGTGCAGTCTGTCTACTCTGTGGTTGGAAAGACAGTGTCACACTTGTAAAACCCATGTGCTCTTTCTTGGCTGGAGCTCATCCACATCACATGTGATTGTGCTGCTGCTAATAGGTGGAGAGAGTGGACAACACAGTACAGATACAGTCAAGTGTGTAGAGTACCTGCAGCATGATCACACACAGGCCAGGTGGGCACTTGTTGTGCAAAAGATTAAATCCAAACTTAAAGCCATTGCTACCACACCATAAGAACAACCTAGGCACAAACACGGGGGGGGGGGGCAACTGCGCCCCTCTGCCCTACCTAAATGGCACCCCTGCTTAATGGTAGAAATTAATTCTCAGGTGCTAATACATTGGTTTCCACTTTGTTCTGAGGTACAGTATCTCCATGTTTCATGATGTGTCCTGATCATCATATGGGTTAGTGTCCCTCATTGTCCCTCATCTTGAGTGTCCATGTCACTCATTTCAGTGACAAAATGTGAGGTATGGTGCATGCTTCCAAGACCCTACTCAGTACAAAGAGTGCTGAGCATGGCCATAGTGTATATGCTCAGTACAGAATGACAAAAGGAAAGTAAGTGAGATAAAACAGTCATGGAGAAACACATTTGTAGCACTAAATATGGATAAGGGATTTGCATGGTCCAAACCAAAAAGGATAGGCTTCACAACACAGAGGCCCCTCTTTGTACATCTGGAATGGGAGATGTTGACTGTCTATATCCTTGGCATTTAATGTAATAAGCAAACAGTACTTTACAAATTAATGGCGATTTACAGACAAAAATCAAAAGCCATTAAACAACTTGAAAAAGGATCAGAATTAATGAGTTTACCTAATTTTTATGGGAATTCAAATAAAAATGTATTTTAATGACTAATTGCTGGCAGCAGTATAAGAAACAGAAACTGATGTGTTTTGTTTAGATGAGATTTGCACCAGCTTAGCTGCTGCACACATGACAAACACGCAGCATGTGAACCTGATGTGATGTTTAAATGATATTCACATTAGCTTAACTGTTGCACTCATGTCAAGCATGCAACATGCAAACCTGATGTATTTTTTAGATGTTCACACCAGCTTACCTGCTGCACACATGTCAAGCCTGCAGCATGCAAACCTGAATTGCCTTTTAGACCTGCTTCGCACATGTTCACTTAGTGTATGCAAACCGCATGCAAACATTGCAGAATTAAGCATGTGGCATGCACTCTGCATGTACACAGCACACCTATATTTCTGTAAGGGTTTTACAGGTACATTAGGGAGTGGAGAAAGACCAAGGTGAGGCTTAATAAAGTGGAGGGCGGTGGGCAGAGGGTGACAGTGAAAAAGCAGGGATACTAAACAAATACTTCTGCTCAGTATTCACAAAAGAAGAGGAGAGGGAGGTACCTAAACCAATCAATAGAAGCATTCTGGATCAGGGGGTCGATACCAGTCCATTCACAGAAGAAAGGATCCTGAAAGAACTCCTAAAACTGAAGGTGGACAAAGCAATGGGGCGTGATGGGATTCACCCTAGAATTCTAAAAGAACTAAGGGGAGAACTAGTGACACCACTGACTACACTTTTTAACAAATCATGGGAGGATAGTGTGGTACCTGAGGACTGGAGGAGGGTGGATGTGATTCTACTTCACAAAAGTGGGAGCAAAGCAGAGGCAGGATACTGCAGACCTATTAGTTTGACCTCTGTGGTAGGGAAAATGTTGGAATCACTTCTGAAAGAAAGAATTATTGAGTACCTAGACTCAAGGGGGGCACAGGACCCAAGGCAGCATGGATTCACAGTGGGAAGGTCATGTCAGACAAATCTAATACATTTCTTTGACTGGGTGACCAAAGTAGTAGACAAGGGAAGGGCTGTGGACTTGGTCTACCTGGACTTTAGCAAGGCATTTGACACAGTCCCACACAAAAGATTAATAAACAAGTTATCCAGCCTGGGAGTTGGTCCCAGGGTGGTAGCCTTGGTAAAAAATTGGCTAGACAACAGGACACAGAGGGTAATAGTAAACAGAGTCCACTCCGAAAAAAGGGGGGTTATTAGCGGGGTACCACAGGGTTCAGTACTGGGACTGGTCCTTTTTAATGTCTTTATAAGTGACATTGCGGAGACTGGAAGGAAAAGTATGCCTCTTTGCAGACGACACAAAGATCTGCAACAGGGTTGATACACAAAGTGCTGTGGAAAGGATGAGAAGGGACTTGGCAAGGTTGGAGTAATGGTCAAAAATATGGAAGCTTGGATTCAGTGCAAAGAAGTGCAAAGTAATGCACCTGGGAAACAAAATCCCAGGGGAAGAGTACACAATGGGTGGGGGGGGGGTACTAACAACAACAAAAATGGAAAGGGACCTGGGAGTAGTCATATCAGATGACCTAAAGATAGGCAAGCAATGTGAGAAGGCAGTAAGGAGGGCTGGGGGATACTGGAATGCATAGGGAGAGGCATCACCAGTAGAAAACAGGAAGTTGTTATCCCTTTGTACAGACAGTTGGTGAGATCCCATCTGAAGTATTGCATGCAGTTCTGTAGACCCCATCTCCGCGCAAGGGCATAGACAGGATGGAGGCAGTCCAGAGGAGGGCAACTAAAATGGTGCGGGGTTTGCACAAGAAGCCATATGAAGAGAGACTAAAGAAACTTAATATGTATATCCTTGAAGAAAGGAGGGAGGGAGGGAGAGGGGGGACATGGTAGAAACTTTCAAGTACCTCAAGGGAATCAACAAAGTCCAAGAGGGTAGCTTCTTTCAGAAAAAGAGATTTGCAAGAATAAGGGGGCACAATTTGAAGATAAAGTGGGGATGGCTCAGGGGCAACATGAGGAAGCATTTTTTCATGGAGTTGGTGGTGGACGCATAGAATGGCCTTTCTGAGGAGATCATGGGGTCAAAAACAGTGGATGAATTCAAGAATGCATGGGACAGACATATGACAATTCTGGTGGGGGTTAGGAAGAAGTAGTCTGTTGGTTAACTAGGATCTGCAGCATTTCAAATACTGTGGGTAGGGAAATGATCAGACTGGGGTGGGCCAAGTGGTCCTTATCTGCCGTCAAAGTCTATGTTTCTATGTTTCTATATATTTATCACAGTACTGTAGTTAGAGTTAAACAAATATTTCTATATTATATATTCCAAGTTCTGCTTGCTTATAACTCAGTCTAAATTCCATACTTAAGGCAGTGCTAATTGCCCTCCAAAGATATAATGACCAAAGTCAGTCTGGTACATGCAGAGGAGAGATGTTCTGGGACAGCTTAGTTTAATTTAGTGTTAGTTTATTAATTTGTTAGACCGCTGTATCTCATTATGACTCTTGGCACTTTATGGATGCCCAAATAATATAGACTGGATTTAAAACATAAACAATATAGATGAAGTATGATGAGTTAAAAGGAGGGGAAAGCTTTACTATATAAAAAGGTTTTCAGATCCCTCTTGAAGGCACTAATGATGGGGGCCTCTCTAAGCAACCGAGAAAGTGAATTCCACAGAGTAGGCACTGCAGCTGAAAAAGCGCGGGCACCAGATGATTTTAAAAGAACCCTGAGAATCACTAGGAGGCCCTCTTTGGCTGATCAGAGGGGACGAGAAGGGTGGCAGGGCTATAGGAGATCTTGAAGGTAACCGGGCCACAGTGTTGGAAAGGGAAAGGGGAAATTGCTTAACCAGGAAAAGCACACTAACCTGGAGCTTGTTTCCAAGTGTGACCTGGGAGTACAAGGAAGTTAAGTGACTTGCTCAGAGTCACACAATATACAAGTGGGGGCTAATGGGATTCAAACTCAGGTCTTCAGGTTTGCAGCTCAGTGCCTTTAACCACTATGCTATACTGCCTCCATGGAAAACCTCAATACTGGTGAGCCATACCCCTGAAGGTATGTACATAAGGTGATATATAGGTAACATGCCAGAGAGGAAAGCCTGTTTGGCAAGCTATTCCCTGGTAATGTTCCATGATGGCAATGTATCGTTTTCTGGCAAAACACTTCACAGAGGGTGTGACTGTCACAAGCAGTATGATTGAACATACTGTAATATCAACAATTCAAAACAATACAAGAGCATGGGGGTGGGAGACTAGGGAAAGGCAGACAACCTGAACAAATACTTTTGTTTAGTGTTCACAGAGGATGGAGAAGGGGAGGGACCACAAGAGAGTAACAACAATTTTGCAGGGAGGGTGGTGGACACTAGTCCTTTGGAGGTGAGAGTCTTGAAATCACTTGCTAATCTGAATGTGGACAAGACAATGGGGCCAGTTGGAGTGCATCCAAGGGTATTGAGTGAGCTCAGAGAAAGACACTGTTGCCCTTACCCTCTGTTCCCACCTGTGACTGCTGGTCTGTAACCTCACCATCTATGTGGCACCTAGTTTTGGAATGTATTCTGTAGTCTGATGGTATGTGTAGCTTATTCATTTGGATAAATGTCAAAAGTTCCATAATGTTGTTTGACACGCAAGCACTACCATCCATTCTGATAGTGTCAATTGCCCTAAAGAATATTTCTGAATTCACAATACTTTGTGGTCAGAAGAGATACTCAAAAGCAATGGAAGACAGAGCAAACCATACATCTAAATTACACCACCTGTACAGCGGAGGTACCGTTATGAACCCTAGCTGTTGTAGTTGATCCATGTACAGTATGCCTGCTCCACAGAAGCTGCAGACATATTGCTCTTTGGATGGGATGGAACCACCTTTCAGATGGACGAACCCACTGAAGATGTGAGAAACTGAAAAAACTTAGATTCACTAGAACCTCACAGAGGTAAATAAGATAAGAAGGGAAGTATTTTTCAGAAAAAAGGTGCTCAAGAACAAGGGAACATGCTATGAAGCTGGAGGGGATAGATTCAGGAGAGATGTGAGGAAGTACTTCTTCACAGAAAGAGTGGCGGATCCCTGGAACAGCCTTCCTATGGAGGTGGTAGCAGTTAAAACAGTAGTGGGGTTCAAGAATACATGGGATAGGCACAAGGGAATCATAGAGGAAAGGAAGGGGGTGAGAGGGAGAAAGAGCTGTAGATCAAGTAGGGCCTGTGGTGAGAATGTGGTAGTGAAAAATGGGCAAACCAAGAGGCCCTTATCTTCCATCAGATTCAACATTTCTTTGTGAAGTTTGCAAACGCCGCAAAGTTGGAAGTGCCAACTTTGTGATGTTTTTGTCAGGCAAAGTGGCACTTTTTTCTGTGAAGTGTCAAATCAAGTCAAGTTTTATTTCTTTAGTGCCCAAAGCCAGATGCTCTGGGTGCTTTACATAGGGTGACAGACAACCAATACAACAATTACATTTTAAATCAGGGTCAGTTTTAAAAATATGCAATAAATAATAACCAGCTAATATTTAAAAACTGTGACTAATTGTCACTAAACCTTTCTCTTGAAGTTGCCACTTTATGGAAAAAACCATTTCACCTGGCAAAAATGTGAAGTCAGTGAAGTTGAAGATGGTGATACCAATAGGAACTTCGCGAAGCTTAGCAAAGTCAAAGTTTTGCAACTTTGCTGCAACTTCAAAGATGACGTTTCAGTTCACTGCATCTCTATTACCCAGCCGACACAGAACCAGCCCAAAAGGTCTTAACAAGTGCCAGTAATGGGTTTTAGGTACCCACTGCGGAGTACATGGATGATGAGGATGACTTGAAAGAGGAGGATGATGTTGCTAACCAAGTATTTTTTAGAACAAGTTGCTGGTTGCTTTTGTTTCCTTTTTAGATCAACACCATACATTTTTATGTTTGCTTGCACGCATGTGCAAGAAACATAGTGCCATCATCCGAGTTTCTGGAGGTGTGGCACCCCCTCTTCCAATTCCCTCCTTGTGTTTGCAGGCACGGCCACATTTGCCCAATGCATGCTGCAGCTGTCTATGACAGCACTCGAGAATGCAGTGGCTTACAGTTGAAAGGGAGAGAGCCGCTTCAGTGAGCACGATCAGATAAGGGAAGTGCTCACTGAAGTGCTCTTCCCCCCTCCCCCAAACAGTCTTCCAGGTGCCACGCTGGGAGGCCACCCCAGCATGGCAACAATGTGTTTGGCCAACTGGGGTGCCCAATCCCCAGTCAGCTCCACAATCCCCCTAAGACACGAGTGCCACGCTGAGCCCACCCCAGCGTGGCAACAGTCGAATGCCGGCTGGGTGCCTAATCCCGCTGGCTCCACTGCCCCCCAAAGTTAGCTGCCATGCTGGGAGCCCACCCCAGCATGGCAAACATCCTGCATCATAATTGCCATGCTGGGAGCCCACCCCAGCATGGCAAATGTCCCGTCATAATTAAAAAAAACCCTGAAAACACAAAACGGTCCCTCACAGTCTCCCTGCCCCTCCCCCCCTGCCCACCCTCTGTGCACCCTGCCTCCCCACCCCCACCTCACCTCATACTTACCTCCGGAGCTCAGCGCGACGATCTTGTGGACCAGGAACACGCCTGCACTCTTCAAAGCCGACCACGAACTGAGAAAATGCCGTAAGCTGTATAATGTAATGAATAGGGTTTTTTCAACTTTGCTGCATATCTCAGGCATTTTTTGGAATTTTGGCACCAAATTTTCAACATGGGGTTTTTGGGACCCCTCCTCATGAATTCTGTCACTGTCATGGCATTAATCGGGCCCGAAGGGTGATTTTGCGGTCACTGCACAAAGTCACCTTTCAGGACAGATTAACGAAATAACAGTGCCAGTGTTCATAAGGTGGGCTCTCAAAAAGCCTATGTTGAAAAATTTGGTGAAAAATTCTAAATGACTGGTTTTACGAGCGCAGGTTGTGCTGTTCCTACTTACGCCAGGTTCAATTTAATTTTCAATATTTTCACTCCAGATTTTCAATATTGCCATTTGACCACACTTCCTTATGAGTAGTACAGCTGTCATTTTTTCACATCTCACCCAAACTGTGTTTCCGCACATGTAGCGCACAGTGGCGCAGTCGGTGTGCGAAATCAATGTTCGGGACACATTAAGAAAATCACAGTGACACTGTTCATGAGCAGAGGTATTAGAATGGCTATGTTAAAAATTTGGTGAAAAAATTCCCCAAATTGACTATTTTACGAGCATGCGTTGCACTGTTCCTACGCACGCTTGTAAGTTCGCGAATTTTCCATATTTTCACTCCAGATTTTCAACATTGCCATTTTACCACACCTCTTTATGAGCAGTACAGCTGTCATTTTTCACTTCTCACCCAAAATGTGTTTCCGTGCATATAGCGTACAATGGTGCAGTCAGTGTGCGAACTCAATGTATGGGACACATTAAGAGAATCACAGTCACACTGTTCATGAGCAGAAGTGTTAAAATGGGGATGTTAAAAATCTGGTGAAAAAATTCCCAAAAATGACTGTTTTACAAGCGTTTGTTGCACTGATCCTACGCACACTCATAAGTTTGCAAATTTTCAATATTTTCACTCCAGATTTTTAACATTGCCATTTTACCACACCTCCTTATGAGCAGTACAGCTGTCATTTTTCACATCTCACCCAAAACATGTTTCTGCCCATGTAGCGCACAATGGCGCAGTCGGTGTGCAAAATCAATGTATGGGACACATTAAGAAAATCACAGTGACACTGTTCATGAGCAGAGGTCTTAAAATGGCTATTTTGAAGATTTGGTGAAAAAATTCCTAAAAATGACTGTGTTCACGGCCGTGCTATGCGCAGTTTCCACGCACCGTAAGTTCATGAATTTGTAATATTTTCAGTCCAGATTTTCACCAGTGGCATTTTTCCATTCCTTATGAACAGTACAGCTGTCATTTTTCACAACATGGCCGAAATGTGTTTTCACACTTTCAGCACAGAAATGCATGGTCGCTGTGGGAAATCATTGTTCAGGACAGATAAAGAAAATCACAGTGACACTGTTCATGACCGAGGTCCCAAAATGCCTGTGTTGACAATCTGCTGTAAACAATTCCCAAACTAATTACATTCTGGTGCCGTTTTTACAGTTTCTATTTACGCTCGTACCTATCACTTTTTAATATTTCACTGCAGATTTTCAACATTGCCATTTTTACACCTCCCCATGAACAGTACAGCTGTCATTTTTCACATCCTGTTCAGAATGTGTTTTGCATCTGTGTGACAAATGCCGTAGTGCTGTGCAAAAGCAGCTGCTAACAAACTGATATTACCACTGTTCATGAGGTGGGGGTCACAAAAAACCCATGTTGAAAATTTGGAGTGAAAATACCAACGAATGCCTGAGGCGTTAGGGTTTCCGACCATAACACCCCACCCTGTAGAGAATGACAGGCATCAGGGCTGTGACTTGGGATTGTCACCTGCAATGCTCATACTATTCCACCCCCACCCACACCCTGCAGCCACTGAGAGGCATCGAGGTGTGCCTTGGACTCTTCAGCCCCAAAGTTCACCCTATTCTCCTATACCGCACCCATCTCACAATATTTCTTGATGGAATGGGGTGCGCATAAGGGCCAAAGACCCCAAGGCACACCGTGACACTTGTCGGTGTCTGCACGGTATGGTGTGGTGAAATGGCGTGGCCATTATGCCTGATGACCCAAAGGCACACACCAATGCCTGTCACTATCTGCAGGGTGGTGATGGGGTTGGCTTCAGTTCAATACTTCACTGCCATTCCTATTATGCAGCTCTGTAACTCCTACATTACCAATGCCAATGCCAGCAAGCAAACATTCAGCATTGACAAATGCTTGTTATACTATGCCATGCAATACCTTAATGTGACTGTCCACCTCTGCCTTTCACATACTTGTAATGGGGATAAAATGGTCTGCAGAACATATACCTTGGGCTCTATTATGCTGCATAAAAACACAAGTCAGTGGACATGCATTCTAGAATCACCTCAATCAGATTACTGCCTGAGATGTCACCATTCCCCATGGACTGCTCCCAGATATTTGCAAGTGGCTGCTGAAATACATGATTCAGCAGTATTGCCTGGGTGTTACATTCATTTGCTGCACTTACCACTTTGGTAGCACCTGCATACAGTTACAGGATCTGCATCAGGCTGTCAGTCATCTTCACTGGTTCATACTGAGGGATATGGATAATGTGTTTTGGTCTCTGTGTAGTTTGGTGAAGTCTGTGAGGACCTTGTACTGCTCAAATATGTGTTTAGGCTTATACAAAGTAGAATTCCACTGTGTGGTCACTGGCCACCTCCTGCTTTAGCTGCTGCTGTAGGATTCCATTTTTTGCTTGGGGATCTTTCAGCTAGTTGGGAGCTTAGGCATGAAGGGGATTGATAGTGCTTTGCATCATACACATTGGGACAACATGCCCATTGTGCTGTGATACACTTATAAATCAGGCCTAGGTACACTTCTCCACATATCTGTAGTGAGGTGTACAAAGTCCACAGCAGAATGGCTAAATGCAGAGAGAGAGAAAGATTTCAGATCAATATATAGTTCTGCCAGCAGAATTCCACATATTACCCAGAACAATTAGTTACCCTTTCACTCATCGAGTCTAGCTGTGCGAGCATGAGTCCATTTGTTTGCTGTCAGTAATGACTCCCCTCCCTCTATTAGCAGTTTTGCTCACATCCCTTACTGTTCATGGTACTGCAGACCACAAATATCATAATATATCTATATCTATAATAGGGGTGTGGTGGCGCCCATATATTAGGGTTCATTCTGCACGTCTATGTTAAATTAAAAATTGTGCACTTTGAAAACTTCACAGCTGTTCAAGAGATTGGCATGAATTTTTACATGCGCCATCAGGGACCAAAGATCTCTCAATGCGGCAAGTTTTGTTCTGTTGGATGTGTGAGTGCGGAGATTCGGAGTGTCAAAAAACATGTAAATTACATTTTTTTGTGGAGTACAGGTTAAGTATGGGGATAATCTAGTCATCACCCCAGTATGCTTGAACTGTCTGAATGCCACTCAAACTACAGCCCTGGCTGCAGAGAGGACAATATGAACTGTCTCCTGTTTCTGCAGCAGCCTGCAGCCCTCCTGCTATGACAAGTACCTCAAAAATACAACTTCCCCACTTCTGACCAGCAGCTCAAGGACAGAACTGTTCAATTTTCCAAACTTAGGCCCCATGGAGCTCCACGTTGCAACCCCCAACTCCTACCTCATGACAGGGCCACATTTTACACTGCTCCATTTTCTCCCACAGCAACTGCCAAAACTTTTACACAGCAGCTACTGCCAAACTGCCTTTCATATACAGGGATTGCAGCCATAGCAAAGCAAATAAAATTACACATTACAACTCCTGATGCTACCTCTCAACTGAGGCCCATCCAACAATCTGCTGCTCTGTTCCCCCACCTCAAATTCAGTGTCAACTCTTCCTGTAACCTTGGCGGCCTGGAAAAGCCACTGCAAAAGGGACTGCCCCATAGAATAAAGAAAGAAACATGGCCAGCCCTGCTGCCCACAGCAATTGCAGCTCACCACTGCTGTGCCTGCCACTCCTCCACCCTCCAGCTTTGCTCCCCAGACAGCCAGCTCCACTCTTGTCCACTCCACAATTCACGGCCCACAAACTGGAGCATTCCCCACACAACCACAGCTCCAGACAGCCTCAATATACACAGGAAACACAATGGAGCTCCACTACTCCCTACCAAGGCTTCTTCTGGGGCCTACAGCCGCACAGAGTGCTCCACTTCCTGGACACCTCAACTGCTTCTGAACAAAGCTGCCGCTTGGCCACACTTCAACAAAGAGTCATAAATATCATATTTCACCGAACAGAAGTCGCCCTCAAATAGAAGCTGCCCTCAAATACAAGCTGAGGTCATAATGAATACTTTTAATAAAAGCCTCACTCAAATAGAAGCTACGACTTCTAATCAGGGCTGAAGTCATGTCAGATAAAACTCTGTAGGTGGGACTCTTTATGATTTTTATCTCTGTGAATATGATTGCTATATTTATTTTTTTAATTTTTGACTTTAGTTCATGTTTGTTGTTCTTATTTTGCTATAAAGTAGACCAGTAACAATATATTTGATCATATTCAGGATATGTAATATCTTCTTTTTCACTCTTAAAATATGATTTTGCAGTATAAGCCACCCTCAAATACAAGCCACAGGTCAAAATAAAAAATTCAGATAGAAGCCACAACTTCTGTTCATTGAAATATATAAATATCAAGGAAATAAAAAAAAATTGCAGGAGTCCTGTGGAGCAAAGCAGTAAACTGAAACACTATAAAAAACACTAAGGATAGCCCTGGTTGGCATAAAGAAATGGGGAGCAGCTACAAGGGAAAATAAAATGAAATGAAGCATAATACATACACAGGGCAGTAAAATATACTTTTTTTTAGTTGTTTAGCCAGGAGTAGCACACTAAGCTGAAAGCTTTTTTACAGATGCGACCTGGGAGCACAGGGAAGTTAAGTGACTTGCTCAGGGTCACACAGTATGTAACTGGAAGCTGGGGGATTCAAACCCAGGTCTGGTCTGCTGGATGTCACCAGATTTGCAGCTCAGAGCCTTATAAAAGGGAGCAAGTGAAAAAAAGGGGAAGCCACAGATATTCCAGCAGTGCACAGTACACACAATCTGGGGCACGGCAAAGAAAATAACACAAAGCACAAGCATGAGAGACCACAGGAAGAAATAAAAAGAAATAAAGCTTAATAAAATAAAAAGGAGAACAATCAAGTCAAATACAGAGATTCCCCAGCATGTTGTCACTCACCAGAGAAAACTCCCACCATTTCAGTTGGAGAAGAAGCAGAGAAGTGTGGCGATCACCATTTTGTACATTACACAGAAGCCCTGTGGCAAGAAGCCTCCATCTTGTGAGCAATAAAGCAATTACAAAGGAAGCAACCCTTAACCCTCCTGCTTTTGGCCATCTTGCTACAGTCAGGAATACAAGAACTGCATGTCAAAGTTCAGCCATCTTGTGAAGGGCACTAAAATGAACTCACTCCATAGAAATCAATGGCAAACCTATTGAAATGAATGGGCACTACAACAAATAGCTGATTTTACCACAAAAACTTTATTTAAATAACAGACAACAGAGAATTGAGTGGGAATTGTAAGACATCATTTGATGGACTTTGCTTACAAATAATTGTACTTTTGTCTACAAAAATATTTTCTTCTCGGCACTTCATCTACTCCACGACATCCCGTCTCCTGCATGATGGCAACTCCTTCTCATCCTTATGACCTTCACTCAGTGAAATAAAGCTCGTTTCCAACAATGATGTTTGAGGAAGACATCGCTATGGGCGCCGGAGTGTTCAGAGTTCCATCTTCACCCACCTCAAGGGTGTGGTCTACAAAATAGAAACCATCTTGCAGGACATCCAGTCGTGCATCTCAGCTCAAGGAGCACCACCTATGCAATCTATTCAAGATGACCTTGCCTACATTAAGGCTATTTCACCACAGTCCACAATCCATACCAGCCTACAGCCAGTACTCATCTCAGCCTTGACTCAAGAAGACGCTGTTGACTGGCTCAAACAATGCCAAGCCTGGATTTCCTTCAATGGTTGGACTGATCCCTTGTGTATTTTTAATGCCTAATGCTTGCTTCTGAGAGGGACTGCCATTTCCTGGTTTAATGCACTTTCAGAACAAGTCAAAGGGGATACTGCCACCCTGTATGCAACCTTCAATTACCATTTTCTTCAAGCACATCCACCCTGGTTATTGGAACAACTGTGGGAACACACCGTGCAACCCTTTGAATCGCTAGAAGCATTCATAATGGACACTGAGTCATGCTGCAAACTTCTGCAGAAAACAGAGAAAAATCAAATCACAGCTTTTGTCCAGGGACTGCTTCCTCAATTCCATATTTATGTCATTCAGCAAAAGCCAGCAACCTGGATGGACACAATCCAAGCTGCACAACATGTGCAAGAGTCTATCTCAATGTTCCAGTCCACCAGTGTACAGGCACATCAGTCTTCACAATTGGCTGCACTCACAACATGTGGCAACAGCAACAAGCAATGATTGACAAGCTCATCACAACTGTCAATAGTTTACACCTCAGCTTTACTGCTTCCCCTGCAACTTCTGTCAATGCTCTGCAACCACCTCACAGTGACCTGAGTAGAGATGCAGCAAGCGATGACGCGCAGAAAGTAGAAATGCCCCACTCATCATCTTCAAACACTGAGTGAGACTTTGCCCTAACTTCGCTGGCATAATTAAACTTCACTGCATCTCTACTCAGGTCGCTGTTGAAGTGGTTGCAGAGCATTGACAGAAGTTGCAGTGGAAGCAGTAGAGCCGAGGTGTAAGCTATTGACAGTTGTGATGAGCTTATCAGTTATTGCTCATTGCTGTTGGACACATGTTGCAGTTGAGGAGGCAGTATAGTGCAGTGGTTTAAAGCTCTGAGCTGCAAACCTGGAGACCTGGGTTTGAATCCTACAGCCCCCACTTGCATACTGTGTGACCCTGAGCAAGTCACTTAACTTCCCTGTGTTCCCAGGTCGCATCTGTCAACAAGCTTTAGTTTAGTGTGTCTCTCCTGGTTAAAAAAAACAACAACAAAAAAATACAAAGTGAAGTCCCCATGAAATCACACCACTTCACCTTAGGGTGACTTCACCCTACTAAAACTTCACGTTATGCTCACTTAGCATTCACTTCATATTGTTTTCTGTGGAACATGAAGTGAGTCATAATTGAAACAGCCCACAGATCACATGTGTTACAGTTTGTAGGTCACATGACTCAGGCAGGAATTTAATCAGGCAAGAGAGTGAAAGACTTTCACTTTCTCCTTTCCTAGTGTGTGAGAAAGAGGTTTTGTGATAGAGAAGAGAGAAATACGTTGCTTGAATCTGCTAACCATTTGACTTTTTTTGTTAATTAGCTGTGTTTTTTGTATTTTGATTGCCTCTTGTGTTGAGTTGCACACCTTTTTTCAGTACAGTAGTTAATTGTTACTTTTTTTGAGTGTGTGTGTGAGAGAGAGAGAGAGAGAGGGAGAGAGAGTAAAATGGAGAGAGGTGCTTTTGGTGGACATAGAGGAGATCGTGTGGGGGTACGGATGCATGGCGGCACCCTGCATCTGAACAGGAGCACATTATATTGTGCAAGTGGTCCCCTCCCTGATGCAGGATATAGTGGTGCCATGGAAGCACACCCGCTGGTGGCACCACCTACTACTAGTGCCCCCCCACCACCACCTGCCATGACCCCTATGCCAGCGCCTCAGCAGCAGCAGGAAGTGATAGAGGAGCTGCAGCAATCTCATGGGCAGCAGCAGCAGGTTGCCCCCACCAATTGTGCAGCAGCAAATAACACCTAGTCCCCCCACCTGTGCCTGGTTCTTCCGGCACCTCTATTATGCGGGCTTTTTTCAGTCCAGTGCCTGGTGTTGATAACCCGAGTGTCATGAAGTCTAATATCTGTGGTGTGGTTGTGCATCGTGGTCCCAAGGGGAGTCATCTGGAGACAGGTGGACAGTGCACCCACCTTGCAAACCACCACCTTGTAGAGTGGGAGGCCAAGGTTACCAAATAGGGACGGAATGCGCCTGCTGTCCCTGCTGGGAAACAGATGGCAGCACAGGCTCCACCTGCACGTGAGATGAAGCATGATCAGGCCAGGTAGCAAGTGGCTGTTCCAGCACCTGAAGGGGATGCTGGAAACCCTGCAATAATGCTTGCCACACAGGCCAATTTGGGCCTGATGTGGAGTGAGGTGGACAACCTGAGCAACAGGTTGTCAAACACTGAGCGGCGATTGGAGTGCATTGAGGGTAACCAACTCCAAATTATGGCCATGCTCCAACTGCTGTTCTCGCACCATAATGTGGAGCATTAGTTTTTGATTGTCCATGCATCCACCATTCTCTACATGACAAAATATTTCCTGTTGTTGCCCCTGATCTGTCCCCCCTCTATCTTCAAATTTTGCCCCCCTTGTTCTTGCATATCTCTTTTTCTGAAAGATGCTACCCTCTTGGACATTGTTGATTCCCTTTATGTACTTGAAAGTTTCTATCATGCCCCCCTTCCTTTCCTTAAGGGTATACATATTAATATCCTTTAGTCTGTCTTTTACATATGGGTTCCGGTGCAGCCCCTGCACCATTTTAGTTGCTCTCCTTTGGACCGCCTCCATCCTATCTAATTCTCAATTATGTCCTGAGATGCACTGCTTTATGCGTTCACCCACTCTGCAAAAGTGTGCCCCCAGAAATGGCTGCTGTCTCAGTGTCCCAAAAATGCCAGACTCCAGATGAAGAGAAATAACTTGATAAAATGTTCAGAAAATTCTCATTTATTTACTGAAATGCACTGCTTTATGCATTCGCCCACTCCCACAGCAACTACACTATGGCACCTGCTGCTGCTCCTGTACTTCTGTCTTCTGCTGCCTGTGCTGACTGGGCTGATGCACAGTGTCTTGCCAAATGATGATAACCACAGATGACCATTGTGTGAACAATGATTTGATGATACAATGGCAGTCAGAAAGTCTGCTGCACTGGCTGTTACATAATGCCGTATGTGTGTGTGTGTACTCATACTACCATTGGTAAGTTACTGTATCTTGCAAGTTCATGTTTTTACACAGAACCAGACATTATATATATATATATATACACACATATACATATATATATATATATATATACATATACATATACATATACATATACATATACATATACATATACATATACATGTAATCATTGATGTGTTTTCTCTCACAGGTCACCCAGTCATAATTTGTTTTGCATTTTTTGGCTTGCTGAGGAATTTGCTGTACAAAAACTATGAAGCCAGGAAAGGTAATTTTTTTTTTTGGGGGGTGTGTATGTATCATTTGGAAGCAAGTTTCGTGAATGATTTTGTTTGGACTTCTTTACAGGTTTTCCGTGTATCCTCTGGATTCATACCAGTTATATGTGTTCTCATTTGAAGAAAGCACTGATGACAGCACACAGCACCGAAATGTTACCTGCAAACAGATGAAGAAATAATTATTACTTCATTGCTCTAACACATTCTGTTCTAAGTATGTCAGTTACTGTCTGTTATATCCTGCTTAACAGATACCAAGCTATTAGCGGGGCTGCATGAAAATCGCGGATGCAATTTAACTGTGGAACCCGTGCTTTTGCGTCACCTCCACAAAAACAAAAAAACAGTGTCAGTGACTCAGTAGGTAGCATGCTCGCCTCTGAGGCCGGGAGATCAGAGGGCTGTGGGTTCAGTTCCCACAGCTGGCACTTGGGTTACTATCCCAATACTGACACTGTAGTGCAGCATGAGAGGGGTGCTGCACTTCTGAGGTGCCGTCTTTCGGATAAGAAGTTAAACCGAGGTCCCATCTGCCTGGATTGGTGGTACTTCAGGTGGATGTTAAAGATCCCATGGCACTTATCGAAAAGAGTAGGGGAATGTCCTGGTGTTCTGGCCAAATTTCCCTCATTCACTAAAAATACTACCAACGGCTTAATCTGGTTCAGTTTCAGCTGCTTACCATCTGTATCCCCCCCCAGTCACCCCTGAAAAAGGGACTTCTAGGCCCAGTGGGCTTACCGGGTCAACAAAATTCAACAAACAAGCAAAATATTGAGCCACCCTCAAAATACTCAGTTATGATGGCAAATATATATATTTTTTGTACCTTTTATGTGTTCTGTTCTTGCCCACTGCACCTCTGATCAATGGCTGTGGTCCCTATTGCACTCTGCGATGTTCTCCCTTGCTTCCTGTCTTCACATCTGCTGAGAACAAAGCACTCCAGGTTTGATTTGGCATGTGATGCGCTACTGATGTCAGGCTATGCACATCATATGCGAGAAATACCCAGTCGAATGCCCTGTATAATTTAAAAATTGTTTCCGATACTGGCACTTTTTTTTAAGTGTCTGCTCCCTCTCAGGTCCACCAAACCTAAATAAATGAATGCCACAAACAGGGAGGTCCAACTGTGCAACCTGTTGTTTAACCAGCGACCTGCTGTGTGACCTGCAACCTGCCATTTTGACCTGTGTCCTGCGACCTGCTGTGTGATCTTTTGACGTGCTATGCTACCTGCCGACCCTGCGACTCAGTGATCCAGTGACCCAACAACCCTAGGAGGGGTGACTGCTGTTGGAGATTTCCGCCTGTTCCAGATCTGCTGCCGACTGCTGGCTGGCCCTCAACAACACTCACAAAAGAGCTAAATTACTTGGGCATTGCCAACTGTGGGCACACCACGGTTTTGTCTGCTTCAAGATCCACTGCTGGACCCTCCTCGCACAAACTTGCTTCCTAGTGTGCTGCCTGCCCCCTGAAGATCTGCTTCAGATCCTGACAAGAGACTGCTGCTGCTGCTTTAACTTTTCAACCAACTGCCAGGTATGCTGTTTACTGCCATACTGCCAGGTCTGTTTACTGTTTGGAGGGTTGCAGTCGAATGTCTGATGAGGAGGGAAACTTGGTTAAAAAATGTGTTCCTCTTTGAGGGAGAGAGGGAATGAGGGTGATAGAGAAGGGTGGGCCAGGTAAGGAGGGGCAAGTGGTTTAAAAAATCTGAATTGGACTCGGAGGGAGGGGGGAGCCTGAGGGTGTACAGATGAGGGAGAAAATGGTTTAAAAAGAATTGTGTTCCTCTCAGAGGGAAGGTGGCAGCCCAGGGGGAGTTCAGGTAAGAGGAGCAAGTGGTTTAAAAAATCTGTATTAGGCTTGAAGGCAGGGTGGGAGCCTGGGGGGGTCCCAGTGGAAGGCAAGACACTGGTTTGTGAAAAGAAATGCAATGGTGGACCAAGGAAAGAAGAAGAAGGGAAGAGGCATGAAATGTACTGTTCTGTGAAAAATGTTTTTTGTTGAAAATGTATGTCTAACTTTGCTCCTGTGGTGCGTCTGTGCCTCACTGCTGTGGTTCCTTGGTGATGGAGGGTGGAGGGACATGCCTGGCAGGCTGGATGCCTTGTCAAAAAAAATTGTTTTGGCTTCTGGTGAGGGAGCAAGGTGGGGCAGTAGACCATACTGGCACAGAACAATGTTTTTCAAAATGTGTGACAGTCGACTGGGTCCATCCCTTGCTCCCATGTACACTAGCCGTGACACTTCCAAGTCCTCGATGTCTATGACAACAGAACAGTGGCACCTCATGGACTTGGTGATATCAGTTTTGAGGCCCTTTGAACATGCCACGCAGGCAGTGAGTGATGATACTGCCTCCATAAGCTAAGCCATTCCACTGCTGTGAATCTGCAGCATAGCCTTAATGTGTCCGGAGATTGTTCAAGCAGTGCATTACTTAAACACATGCTGACAGTATTGGACTGCAATCTCCACTTCTGCAAGTATTCTGCAAAGTGCTGAATTCAGAATAGCAACAATGCTGGACCAACGATGCAAACGTAGAATGGCATCCTTAATGGAGGGAGGGCCTGAACAGTTTAAAAATCTCAGTGGACAACTACTGTGATTGGTTCATGGGGCACAGAAGTCATGTGCCAAGTTCAGCAAACCACAGCATAACTAGGCTGAAGGTCACTGTGGACTACTAGGCACATCCAGTAAGGCGGCTGCGGGTCCAGGTAGGATGTCAGCAAAACTGATTGCCATTAACCCACTTTGGGGTGCTTGTCCCAAGTTGGAATCTGTGACATTGATGAATCCGGTGAACAGGAGGATGAGTAAGCAACAGGACTGCATGCAGCACAGAGAATGGTTGACTCATATTTGGCTGAAAAAAGGCATCTGTCAGTAATTGACAATCCACTGCTGTACTGGAGTGGAAAGATGAGTGAATGGCCAGAGCTGACTTCAGTGACACTGAAGCACCTGACCAGCCTACCCTCCAGTGTAAGTGTGGAGAAGGGAATTCAGTTCTGCGGGGGCAATAGTTCGTGACTGTCATACCAACCTCTCGCCAACAAATGTCAGCATGCTGACGTTCATAAAAATGAATGAAGGTCACACACCACCTCGAACTACCACATATGTGTTTGTACCCCGTCATGATGATGGTTATGCTGATGATGTGGGAGAAGCAGACCATCCTGGTGGCAGCATCAAATGGCTGGCCATTGAGGCTGATGATGCAATCATGGACAAAGAATTCCATAGTGGGCACAATTCTGACTTTGATGACTGTGACGGCAGCTTCCTGTTTGATGAGGATGAGGTGGATGTTGCTGGTATTTAAGTTAATGGTTTGTAAGGCTGCCTCATTTTATTAATGGTACATTTTTTGGTACAAAACTGATTGCCATTAACCAACTTTGGGGTGCTTGTCCCAAGTACAGGTGTACATGACTAAGTGTTCCGAGATGGCTTCATACTATTCATACAACCTCTCTGCCATCTAAGAGTCGAGTTCCAGCACGTGACAACTTCCAGCTTGAGGCGATGCTGAGGGAGGCTATTTTGAATCTGCAGCTGCTGAAGTTGGTCAAGAGCCTTTCCAGAGTGTAAAAAATGTGCACAGATGTGGCGTGCAACTGTCAATATTTCCTTGATGTCAGGGTGCTACAGAAACTCCTGGACCATGAGATTTAAACAGTGGGCTATGCATGGAACCTGAACAAAGCCTCCATTGATGACACATTTTACCACATTTGAGCCATTGTCACTGGCTACAAAGCCAGCTTTCAGGGACAGGGGGTTCAGCCACTCATAAATGTTGGTCAGTAGCAAGTCAAGCGTCTGTTCACCAGTATGGGAACCGGCCACACTGCACATTGCAAGCATTGCATGCTGTCAAATTCCAGAAATGTTGCTATCATGACAGTCTGCCTTACTACACTGATTTCCAATATCATCAGCACAGACAACACCCGGTACCTGCACCCATTGTGCAGTAACACACAAATATGAACTGCCTGCTGTTTTGCCACTTGTCCACATATCCATACTTAAGTGGATAAATGGTGAGGAGGAGGAATGCTGAAGGGCATGTCTACAGACTCTGTCACAGTCCGGCATAACTCCAGGACAGCACGGGTGGAAAAGTATGTCCTGGATGGAACTTTCCATTTAGGACAGGCACCTGCCATAAAATGCTGGAATCTGGGAATTCTCCACAAAGGAGAAGGGCAACAGGTCAATTGCCAGCATTTCTGCTACAGCAGCATTCTGTTCATGTGACACCGCATGATGGAGGGGGTATTTCATGTTCTGGGCAAAAAGATTCTGCAACGTGGGCTGAGTTGTTACCCGTTTGGCACATGGTGTGCCAAATGGCTCTGCTGTGTGAACGGTCATGGGTGGGGTGCTTTTGCCATGTGATGAAGAGGGGTGCACAGGTGATGCTGACAAGTCTACAAACAATGTTATTTTACCCGTTTTAAGCACGGGGGGTTGATGCTGGACTATAAATACTGCTGCATAGACCACCACCACTGCTGCTACTCTGACCACCACTTGACAACAATTCAAAATTATCATCCTCCTCATGCCTTTAGTAATCCTCAGCTGTTATTTCACCACTACTATAGACATGGCTACTTGGGGTACTTACAGGTATGGAAGGTGAAAACATGCTTAATAAAGTGGATGAGGGTGAATGCCCCACTATGGCATTAGCTCCCCTCTGGTGCTGAGTCCACAGTGCCATGCACCAGTTCTTCAAATGTGTATGCTGGTCCCCAGTGCCCAGATGACTACCCTTTTTACCACGTCAGACACGTGCTTGGCAAAGCTGGCAGATTGCCACTGCTTCATCACTTGGATCTTGTACAAAAAAATCCCAAACGAGGGGTTTTGATCACCTACTTTTAGTTTTCACAGGTCCCTGATGCTGCAGATCGGACACCAGCTTTTTAGACAATGACATGGGGGGTGTACTACTACATGGTTTCTGTTGCTGGACACACTTGGGCTCAACCGGCCTATCACTATCTATGATGACTACTAATGGGTCATCATCATGAACAGAAACCTCCACATCACAGCTTTGAAGAGGGGGTGATTTAACACCGACAGACTGAGACTGTTTACTCACAGCCACCTTTAATTTCTTTTTCTCTGGTTCCCAACTGGGGTCACAAAATTATCATCATATTTCTCATCAGCATCCACAATGTCAGCTTGAATGCTGTCCTATGGAGAACAAGTACTAACCACAGCATCACTATGATCATACAATATTTTTTCTCCATCATTTGAAGGGTTGGATGGCACAGGCATGACCTCATCAACAGCACTGGAAACATGAGATTGCGACTACTCTTTATCAGCAACAGAATCATGTTCAACCAATGTGGGGACAGGGATGGGGACGTCGGGAATTGTGACATCTACAACACTCTGACTCACGGTCACAGCTTTAGACTCCAGAATATTTGGGAAACTGGTTATCTTGTTGTTACAGGTTGAATGCAGGGGCAATACTCATGCCAACAGCAATTTCACTACCACCAGCGGGGACAACAGCACCTTCAACCGTGATTGAAGCTACTGATTGCACTGTGAAAAACATAGTTGGAGAAATCCCTTTACTGGCATCAACTGTGCACTTCTGCTGTGTACTACTACCACACCCATGGTCACTCTTGCCACTAGCAGCAGTGCCATGGCAAGAAGCATCCTTGCATGCACGTCTCTTTGCAGGCATTTTTGGGGATTACACAGAAAATTCACAACAAATTGAGATTTCTGAAATTTGGGGTGGATGGGAAGCCAAAAAACAACAACTGTGGATTACAGATGTTGATTGGGCACTAAACAGATGCAAATGCACAGACACAGATTGCACACTATAAAGAGATGCAGTCGCACAGGCAAAAAAACACCTTAACCAGTGTTCACACAAATGAAAAACTGGAAAAATAAATTATACTGCAGTAGCAGTTCTCTATCTAGACAGGAGGAAGCAGTAAAAAATACCCCAGACGGATAATCAATTCAGAGTGCGGCGATTGCTGTGTGACACAATAAAATGTGTCTGACTTGATGGCATGCACACACATTGATGCACTACAGGTAATGCGCAAAAATTTTAACAGAGCAGTACACTATATAACAAAATCCTTTAAACAGAATGAAAATATGCACTGCACCACAACAAACAGAAAATAATTATCACAAATTACTTCAAGTATTACTGTGTGTACATAAACACACAAATGCTGACACACTAGTACAAAACAGTTAGAAAGACTGCCTTTCTCATGTGAATCTCACTCCACCACAGATATGCCCCTCCCCCGAAGCACACTTCAACAGTGTCTGTCAGTACACAGGCTGAATGTTCAAAATTGACTTTCAAAATGCACAGAAAAACAATCAACGCTAGATCTAAGCACAGGAGGGATTCCTACAGTCGATGTACTACATTTGGAGCAAAATAATTGAATCAAAAGTGATTTTTTTAAAGCTTTTTTGATGGTTTGATTCTCAGAGCTCTGAGAGTAAACCGTCTCCAGCTTTCCACTACACACACTACCCAGAACTGAAGGTATGCAAGACAATATAGAGCCCATGTGACCTGCCATCCCATGAATCAATGCAAAATTCGCCTCACATAGCAATAAACAGGTGAAGCAAAGCAAAGTCAATTCAAATCAATGGCACTTCACGTTAAAATCAAGGGAAGGCATTAAAACAAGGTGAAGTATCATGAAGTCCATTGAAACAATGCACTTTGCATTCCTGATTTGAAGGTGGAGTAATTTGCTTCACGTTGCGGAGCACTACGCGGATTGAAGGACAATATGCGAAGTGCTCCACGTAGCAAAGCTGGAGCTCTTCGCCCACCTCTAGACCTGAGCCACCTCCGCCTTCATGAGAACCAGTGACCTGCCAGTGGTGTGGATTCAGAGGACACACTGCTTCTGTCTGCTGAAAGCTGAAGTACTACAACAGAAATCAAGAGAATTAAAGGCACCCACCACAGCACAATCAGCAAAATAATCTCAACTACTCCCAGGATCAGGGAAACAAGTGCTGCCCAACAAACTAGGGGCTTTTGGTGGGCAGGGGAACACAGCAACTGACCACCCCTCTGACTCTCACAATTCAACATCCTGCATCCTCTAACTGCTAACTCTGACACACTTTCACTTCCAAGGGCAAAGGCACCTGTCATCAGATCACCACTCCTAGCGAACTATGGTCCCGTAACCATTGGAGATGGGTCCATGCATGCCTTGGTCGACACTGGAGCAGAAATCTCAATTATCAATAGCAGTATTCTGGACAGCCCAGCTATTTGTCATTTACCCAATGTCACTCCAGCTGCACTAAGGTACATTATCACAGCAAGTACAGCTACAGTACCTATCACAGGCATGATCCATCTCAAGCTCCACTTTGGCTCACACCAAGCCACTGTAAAGTTCTACCTAGTGCCTGATCTACAACCAGCAGTGATTCTTGGCCTGGACTTCCTTAAAGCTCAGAAAGCCATCCTAGACTTTGCATCGGACAAACTGTTACTAAACCCTCGGAGGCAACTTGCAGCTACAGACTCAGTCACTGTGCCTCCTAAGACAGAGATGGTTTTGATTGCCAAAATTTGAGGTGAACCACTTCTGCAAGGTGTTGTTAGCATCGTCACAGGATCCCCTGCTCTGAATTCATCAGTTCTTCTTCCAGGAAACACCTTGTCTGCAGTGCATGGTGGCACAGTTTTCCAAAAATGCTGCAATTTCACAGATGAGCCAGTTGTCATCTCAAAGGGTGCCAAAATCGGCAGGGCTGGCATCAGCACCCGGGCAACCCAGCAACTGCCCAGGGCCCTGACACCAGAGGGGGGCCCACTAGGGTGAGGGCTTGATGGTGTCAACTTTGTTGTAGTATAGCATTGCTTTCAGCCAGACTACAACAGCACGATTAGTATTTGACAGCTATGCTACTTGGGCTTCGACCACTGGTGACTCAGTGACAAAAATCAGTGCTGACTGAGTCTGCAGATCAAGAGAAAACCCAAGAGACCATAGCCATTCATCTCTGCAGTACAGCAGCACCAGAAGTTGAGCGTGCTACTGCAGGATTCTGAGCAATCTAGAATCCACCCTGCATGATTGATGGTCTGGCTGAACACCAACTTAACTTGTGGGCTGTTCTGGGAGGGGGGAAGAAGGTCAGAGCAAGGAGGAGAGCTATCATTGATGCTTTGTTCCAATTGGCGGCCTGTGCTGTCAATCCTTTGCACCTTGCCTATAGAAATCATAGTATGTAATGAACCCAGTGATCGAGCTCTTCCTCAGTGTTCCAGTTGGTCAATGATCTGTCAATTGCGAGTGACCTAGCTTCTTGAGCGCGAGCGATGTGCTCTTCCTATGAGTCATTGTATGTGTGTATCTTGTGTGTACCCAGTGTGTACCAGAGGTGTGTAAGGCAGTGCATAGCTATCGGTGGTAGTTCAGAAAGGTCCGCATGATGGGTTCAGGTGTCAGCAGTGTGAATGAGTCTTCACTGTCAAGATATTCGCAGTCCATGTACATCCTGCACCACTGAAAGGGATGAGTTTTTGGGACCTGCCTGATGAAGATCGATTCTTGTTGGGGCAATTGCAACTTCTGAGTGAGCATAAAGAGTTAGATACCTGTCATGGAGGAGGTGGTGGCAGCTCAAGACCGACTGCCAACAGTTTGATTCCGTGTGCTTTATGTACAGTCTTGGGCTGCTGGAGGAGTACCCTAAGTTTGGGTGGGTCTCACACGGGGGTCTGGCATCCAAGTCACCCTGCAGCTGGGTGTCCCATTCCAACAGGAAGGTAAGAGTGCGGGGCAGGCAGTTGCATTGATTGACACTGGTGGCAGAGTGGCACTGCAGGGGACAGGCAGAGGTGAATCACTCAGAGATGGGACAGTTGACGCTGACAGCCTGAGGCTGGGAGCACAGAGGGTGGGCAGGATGGGCTTGTGATGGTGCTAGCTTTGGTGCCATTATGTGAGGGTCCAGGTCACATCATGATTGCAGCCATCTGGCAACCAGTAGCATGGCTGCAGTCTGTGAACTTTATCACAGAAAGTTTGCTGTTTCTCTCTCAGTTCAGTGTGGATGCCGATTAGAAGAGGGATTTGCACTGTGGAGGGAGGTAGAGGTTGTGCTACATTTTTGATTTGAGGGTGGAGTTGAGGGGGGCCCACTGGAGGTCCATTACCTGGAGCCCACAAATACCTGATGCCAGCCCTGAACATCAGAAAGTTTGTCTGCTTGTCTACAGGGGACCAGCCCCATCTTATGCAAGAACATCAGCCGGGTTCCACCAACTCTAGTCTTGTCAGTACTATCACGACTGCTCCAGCTTCAACAGAGTTACCCCTCAGTCAGCAACTATCCCCTTCAAAACTTCCAGTATCTCTAACAGAGAAACAGCAACTTTTGAAATTTCTAGAGAATTACCCAGATGTCTTTGTTGGTCCAGTTAACAAGCTTGGATGCTTTGATATCCTGCAACACACTACAGAGGTGCAGCCTAACCAGAAACCAATCCGTCAGCGAGCCTACAAGGTGGGACACAGACAGAAACAAGTCCTAGAGGATATAATCAAAGACATACTCAACCAAGACATTATTGAAGAGTCTACAAGTCCCTGGGGTGCACCTTGTGTACTGGTGGTAAAAAAAGACAAGGGGTATCACCTTGTGGTAGATTACAGAAAGCTCAATGCCTACACGGTGCAGGATGCTCATCCTTATCTACAACCGAAGATACCTTAGAGAGTCTTGGCATGGCCAGCCCAGCTTACTTCACCACTCTAGACCTTCATAGTGGGTTCTACCAAGTTTCCATTGATCCAGCTTCTCATCCATACACAGCCTGGTGCTGTCACTTGGGAATTTTTCAATTCAAACATATGCCTATGGGACTTCGGAACAGTCCAGCCACATTTCAACACATTATGGAAGCTGTACTACATGGATTGTCTTGGAAATCTTGTCTAGTCTATCTAGACAATGTTATTGTCTTCAGCAGAACTTTGCCAGTGCACCTCCAACATCTCAAAGAAGTATTTGAATGTCTCAGACAAGCTAACCTAAAGCTTCACCCAGGGAAGTGTTGTTTTGCACAACATCAAATTTATTACCTGGGACATCTAGTTAGTTCTCAAGGCATCTCTCCAGACTCAGACAAGCTCTCAGCAGTAAAAGACTATCCAGTACCTACCAATCTCAAAATACCTTAGAGCTTTTCTGGGCTTGACTGGATATCACAGAAAGTTAATTTGCAACTATGCCAAGATTGCAGCTCCACTGTATGCCCTCACCAGAAAGGGATATGACTATACATGGACTTCTGAATGCAAACAGGGCTTTGAAACCTTGAAATAAAAATGAATCTCTTTGCCAGTACTGACCTACCCAAGGTTTGACCAACCCTTTAAACTCTACTCAGATGCAAGTTCCTTTGCAGTAGGTGCTGTGCTATGTCAAATCCAAGATGGAACAGAACAAGTTGTTTCCTATGCCAGGTGCTCTCATTCCTCAGCTGCGCAGAACTATAGCATCACAGAAAAAGAATGTCTAGCCATGGTATTTGCTGTAAAAGAATTTGACTGTTACCTTTGCTACTCCTCCTTCACAGCTGTCATTGATCACTCTGCCTCAGATGGTTATTTGAAATGAAGGAGCCAGTAGGCAAGTTCGCCCGATGGATCACCATGCTGCAATGTTACAACTTCAAAATTCAGTACCGACCAGGTCGAGTTCTCTCCAATGCCAATGCTGTAAGCTAGAGATGGTATCCCTCCGCATCATCCTCAACTGATGAAGAATCCTGCCTACAAGCTCTTCCTTTCCATGCCACAGATGTGCTTCCTGTGGACACTCCTACAGCACCTCAAGTTGCTTTGCTGCTGCCAACTGCTTCTACAGAGAAAAGCACCAATCCTCACTTACTACAAGCAGCCAAAGAGCTTATCACCTCCTCTACTACTAATATCTTCCTAGTGATGGTCAAAACGCAATGAAAAACTGATCCTCAATTCACAGACATAATCTCTTACTTAGAGTCTGGAACTTTGCTGCAACAAAAGCAACATCACCAGGATGTACTTTTCTTTGCTTCACAGTACTTCCTCAATGACGATGTGCTTTTCCACATTTGAACCAAGGAAGGCAAGGGCCATCATATGGATAGAACTCATGTTCAGCTAGTTGTGCCAACCTCCCTAGTCAACGAAGTTTTTCAATCCACTCATACCGCTCCACTTTCCGGAGGTCATATGAGAATCCACAGAACTCTCAAAAAGACAAGGCTTCACTTCTTCTAGCCTCACATGAACAAGGACATTGTCCGGTCTGCCCAATCCTGCCAGCCCTGCTCCCAAAGAAAGCTTCCTGCCAAACCAACAAAGTCACACATCATTCCAATGCCTGTAGCCACAGAACCATCTCAGAGTCAACACAGACATTCTTGGGCCTTTGCCCATATGCTCTGACTCTGGCAACAAATACATCCTTGTTTTTGTGGATTACCTTACAGAATATTTGGAACTAATCCCCTTAAAAGACATTAAAGCTACCATGGTAGCAAATGCTTTCCTCAACACTGTCATTTGTTGTCATGGTACACTCTCATACCTGCATTCAGACAGAGGCACTAGCTTCCTTTCAACCATTGTGCGAGAAACATGCAAACTTCTCAACATAAAAAAGATTCACACAGCAAGTTATCATCCACAATGGAATTGACAAAGTGAAAGAATGATGTCTACCATTCCCAATACACTCTCCAAGTACCTAAATGAAACTCATGACACCTGGGACCATTTTGTTCCCTTTGTGCAATTTGCCTACAACAGCAGCCTTTGTGTCGACAGTACAGAGTACACACCCTTTTTCTTACTCCATGGATGTCACCCAAGAACTCCACTGGACAGGGATCTCACACTGCTAGAGGTTCCCAAGTCAGCTTCTTCCTTCATTATTCCTATGCTGTAACAGCTTGAACTTGCCAGATGTGTTGCAATTAACACGTTGAGCCAGAGAAAATCTGGAATGCAGAAAATGTCAGCAGCCAAGTCACATGAGCCTTCATTTTCCGTTGCAGACATTGTCTACTTGTACCAACCTGTCCATGTTGTGGGCACCACCAAGAAACTGCTTTGCCCTTGGACTGGTCCCTTCTACATTGTAGAAAAGCTTCCTCCTGTTCACATCCACTTGTGATGCAAGTCCAATGGAAAGCTGATACACACAAAGTCCACATCAATCGACTAAAACATGGTTACTTGAGTAACACCCTACAAGATGATCCCATCCCACCAAACAAGGAAGCTGCACTTGAACCTGCCATACTCTCTGAAGCTGAAATTCCTTCAGACAATTTTCGACAAGTTTCTCCAGCACTCCACAGACCTGACACTCTTCAGCCAGATCATGTTTTGCCTGATCGGCAAGATGGACTTGCTGGGACTTCTTAGTCTTTTGTTTCTTCTTTTTCTCAGGACTCTCCCGCACACACACCAGTGTACCAGATTGAGAAGATTCTTAGAAAGAAGTACACCAATGGATCCTGGACTTATTGTGTCAAGTGGTGTAGCTTTGCCAGAGCACACAACTCATGGGTTGATTTTAACAACCTGACCCTGTCATGTCAGGAACTGGTTCAAGCCACACATACCTCTTTTCCCACTGACTGGAAAAGCCATAGGAAATCATGAACTTTTGGTAACTGGACTCAGTGTGGTACTTCCTGTGTTCATTGTCAAATGCCATTCTAAATCTTAGTGTTCTGCACCAAAGTTTTTTCTGATGGTAATTCTATGTCATTATAAATGTTCTTCATTTTGCAACTGTTAATGTCATGTTTAAGCGGCACTGGGTATCCTCCAACTGCTCCCCTTCCCTCCCTTCCCTTTTCTCGTCCCTGCACTGTGGCAATTGTAACCCTGACCAAACTTTAAGTTGCTATGGTGTTTTCCCCTTCCCCTCACACTACTCTGACTGGTCACCAATGTAGTCCAGATTCTTTCCTCCCCTCCCCGTGCAGTGGAATATTGTTTTGGAAAAAAACAGCAACAGTTTTTTTCTTAAAGTTGGTAAAATGTTTAATTCCATGCTCTAAGTTTTACACTATTTCTCACTGTCATTATGCCATGTTCTTTTTGCTTTTTGTTCAAGTGGTACTCACACTCACTGTCCTGGCAGTGCTGTGAAGTACATGTTAAGTATAGGGCTAATCTTGCTGACGCCCCTTAAAAGCACAAAACAATGTTGCAATCACGGAGTCATTATGGTAATTGTGGTATGCTAATTTCTGCTTAGCAGGGGCTAGGAAACCCCCCTTTAGCCTGTCTTTAGCTAGTCAGTCAGAGTCTGAACCTCATGGTGAGAAGATGCTTCCTGTCTGATGTCTCTGAATAAACCATATTTGTTCATTATTTTATGTGTCTGACTCATTTCATTCGGTATCAGCAAGATGTCTTCTGCAACAGCACAAGATGGGCCTGGCAGAACAGAAAGAAGGTAAGGGTCCTGTGGCAGACCAACACAAAAAAGCCACATTTTTGTCAAATTCTTTGTCACCCCACTGCACAAAAACAGTACAGATTTCTAGTCTGAAATGGTTAGGGTATAGGTCTTTCTTGGGTCACTGTGGTGCCTTTTGAAGGTTTGGTGAAAAAATATTAATCTTGTTCCAAAGTTATTAAATTTCAAAGTTTCCCATTATTTCCTATGGGAAAAGTTAGATGTTCACCTCAAAAAAGGATTTTTTATTTCAAATGCGGAATCCTTCTCTTCAAACACAGGATCATTTGCAGCAAATGCAGAATCTTTTTTCAGGGCACCGCCATCCTGTTTTCAGTTAGCGGTAACAACAAAATTCAATTACCAAAATAATAGAGGGCTTTAGGAAACACTAATAGTTGTGTCTACCTAATATGGGCCCATAGAATCAGATTCTGGGGTTCGTTTTTTGATTACTAACTTAGTAGAACTGTGCTTTTTCATCCCCTCAGAAAATCTTGTTTTGCAAACCATGGAAAAAAGTTTCACAAAACAGAATCCTTTTTTGCAATTTGCGAAAAAGGATTCTCTTCTGCCACAAACTGCGAAAAAGTATTTGCAAAACAGGATCATTTTTGCAATTTGTGAAAAAGGATTTTCTTTTTCTGCAAATTGCGAAAAAGGAACCAAAGAAAAGGATTCTTTTTTGTGAATTTGCAATAAAAAATGTTTATATAGCTGTTTTATTGTAATTTCACAGTAAACAAATGATTTGGAATTTTGGTCTGAAATTTTCAGGGTACAAAGGGCTTGCCCCAGAGATGTGGCTTTTGCTGGTTTGGTGAAAATATATTACTTGGCTCTGGAGTTCTGCCGGGTTAAAGTTTGCTTTGCTTCCCATTGGATACCATTGTAATGGGAGGTGTACATAGTCATTTCTTTGTCACTCTGCTGTGAAGAAACAGTTTGCAATTTTATTCTGAATTTTTTAAGGTACAAAGGGCTTGCCTCATCTATTTGCCTTTTGCTGGTTTTGTGAAAATATATTAATTTGGTGTCAAGCTACACAGGTTTCAAATTTTCCTGTGTTTTCTATAGGATCACATTGCAATGTCAGGAGAAGGATAGCACTACACTTATCTCAAAAATTATGCATGGATGAAAGCTTAGGGCCCAGAGTGCCCTGCACCCTCACACAAAAATGCAGATATCATTAAGGACTGATGGCCTGGGAGTGCTGGGTCCAAAGGGCCCTGGGCTTCCAAGGGAAATAGTGATATGATTACAATATCTAAAAAATTATGGATGGCATTGTGCGTGCCCACATGCAAATATGAATACCATTATGGAGTGATGGGAGTGCAGGCTTATGCATACATAGCATCTAGGCCCTGTGCTCCCACATGCAAATACGTAGAGGATTATGGAGTTATAAGGATACAACTACAGTGTCTCGAACATTATGGATGGTTGATAGCACAGGACCCTTAAGCTTACGATTACAGTTTCTCAAAAACTAAGGAGATTCTCTGCAAAAAATGTTGTTAATGCACCAGTAGGGTACCGGTGACAAAAGTAAGGAAATGTGGTCTTAGGGTTCCCAACCCTAACACCCCAACCCACCCTGCACACAGGAACAGGCATGAGGGGTGTGCCTTGGGGTTGTGAATCTAATGATCACCCAATTCTACTATACTGTACCCATCTTAGTTTACTTACTCATGGAATAGGGTGAGCATTAGGGTTCCTGCATGCAGGGTGGGGTTGAGGTGTTAGGGTTGAGAACCCTAAGATCACATTTCTCTGCTTTTGTCACTGGAACCCTCATGGTGATTAACAAAGTTTTTGCAGAGAATATATATATATATATATATATATATATATATATAATATATATATATATAAAGGTAGCACGGTAGTGCTACCATAGTTAGGATTGAGTAGCCCTTTAAGGTTAAAGGGTCAAACATTGCACCTTAATAACTTTGCCACCATTCAACAGATTTGTCTGAAATTTGGAATGCACAATCAAGAATCATACATCTTGGGATCTGCCAACTTTTGTAGTGGTCAGATATATGGCTGTGGAGTTATTAAGTGAGATCTGCGCACACATTTATGATTTTTGGTGAATTCTTTGCACATGGTTTGTGCGACTGGTCCAAAATCTTCAGGGAATGTGCAGCTGGGGTCTTCAATGTGCCTTTTGAAGATTATGTGAAAAAATATTAAACGGTTCAAAAGTTATTCAAAAAACAATTTCCCATTATAAGTCAATGGGAAAAGTTAAAAAGTTCAACAGTGTCACAAATGTACTTTTTAGTGTCGCAAATGGCCCTAGTAGTGTCGCAAATCTGCCATTTTTTTTTCAGTTGGTGATCAGAAAAATGCTTGGCATTTAAAATTGGGACCCTCTAGGAACACAATTCTTTTTGTGTTCACCTAGTCGGACCCTCAGGATGCTAGACATGTCTTTATTTTGCGGTTAAACACCCCAGAAATATGTTTTTCAAATTTCTGGAAAAAGTAGTGTCACAAAGTAGTGTCACACTCATGACACTTTCATGCTTTCATTTACGACAGTGTCATGATTTGCGACACTATTTTGCGACACTATGCCCAAAATAACAGGAATTCTTTGCCACCCTGCTGCAAAAGAACGGTTTGGTCTATTGGGCTAAAATTTGGAGGAAAGACAGCCAGCATGCCACAAATGTGCCTTTTGGTATTTTGGTGAAAAAAATATTGGACAGCTGCAAAGTTACGGCACTCTGAAGTTGATGCTTTTTCCCATAGGATAACATTACGGCATCAGTCGCACCTTTCGGGGCCTGTATCTCGGAAATGGTGCGAGATACAGACTTTCATCAGAAAAATGCTTAGCCCCCCAAATGGAGGCTAAGTACAAAAATAGCCAGGAATGTCATAACTCATATGAAATTTTCATTTTTTTTTTACGTTGTACGGTTCCTGAGATATAAGCAATTTAGTATTCCAAGTCCTCCTTTTCTGCTCCGAGGCCCATTACTATGCATACATTCTTTGTATTCACTGTCTTTTTCAATGCAGTTTTTGGGGAAAAGAAGGTTTTGCCCTTTCGTTACTGTGCCAGTTAGCATTTCCAGTTGTGTTTCCATTACCGTTCGCGTCACCGTTCCCGAGTATGCCACTGTGTGCGTAACAGTTTGCATCTTTGTTTGCACTTCTGTTTGTGTTACTGTTACCATTTGCATTTCCATTACTGTTTATATATATATATATATATATATATATTTTTGTATCAGCCTGTGCACTGCCATTTGCATTTGCGGTTGACCTTCCGTTTGCGTGTGTCTTTCATTTTGCGTCATCGTCGCTGTTACCATTACCTTTGGCATTTCCAATCTCATTACCATGACAGTGCACATTATGGTTTGCATTTCCGTATGCACTTGCATTTGCATTTCCATTTCTGTTTCCTTTTTTTCAATTCAAAGTTTTATTCTGATTTTTCACAATTACAGAGAGAAGATCAACTATTACAGACACATTGATAATATCATAATATATTGTTAGGAAATTAGATCGACTTCCCCACCCTCCCTAAACCCTCCATTCACACAGAGCACAGCAACCTAATATAGAGCTATCTATCGGAGAGTGAGAGATCATTAAGTCTTCTGGAGGGAATGCAGAGCAACAAGGGAAGCCCATATTTTAAGAAATTTCTGAGGTTGATTATGAAGGCTAGCAATAGTCTTTTCCAGTCTAAGATTGGCCAACAATTCCTGTAACCATTCACTATAATAAATGACAGACTTATCTTTCCAGTGCCTCAGGACCAGCTTTTTGACCTACATGGCAATGAGGGTTATATGATACTTTCAGTTGGTGACCGCCACAGAAGAGAGATCCCCCAATATACAAATTTCAGCAGTAAACAAATCTGATAAACCCAATAGAGGGTCATCTTTCTGTTTAATAGCATTCCAGAGGGGAACTATTTTGGGGCATGTCCAGAAAATATGTAGTAAGTTACCTTCTCCTTGAAGACATTGAGTGCATGTGGGTGAGGGGAGGAGTCCCTGTTTGGCCATCTTTTGAGGTGAGTAATAGAGGTTGTGCAAGACTTTGAATTGTGTTAGATGGAGCCTATCCTGCATAACAAACTTGTGACAGTTCATTCACAGAGAAGGCCTAAGGAGTTCTTGGTTGGGAAAAAGAGAAGTCCAGAATTGAGTCGGACCAAAACTGTCAGGCCATTTCCAATTGTGGATAATACCATAAATTCTGGAGACAGCATGGGAGAGGCCTGCAATGGGAATTAGTTCTGCCAAGTATGATAAGTTGGGGGCTATGGGTGAAACTGTGCAAAAAGATTTTATTAGTAGGTGTCATAATTGGAATATTTTAAAGATGGCAGAATTCAGGATATGTGCTTTAGTTAGAAGTTCAGGTAAAGTTAACCATGAACCATCAGAGTTCAGGAAAAAGTTAAGAGGGCAATCCTCTAGTTGAGAGATCCATCTCAGCTGAAGAGGTTTACCATCAAATATGAGATTGGGATTCAAGGCTGAGATAAATCTACAAGGTGTTTATATTTCAGAAATGCACAAAGCTGGGAGTGAATTCTAATGGATAATGCTATAGGAGTTGTTTTTAATGCTGGGGTAAAGATTTTAAATTATCATGCAAAAGCATAGCAGGGGATAATCCATGTTCTTGTATTAAGGTACGTTCAATTTTCAGCCATATAGGTGTGAAGAAATGCGATGGTGGGGGTAGTCTAACGTTAGCAACCTTAAGCATTTGTTTGCATGACTGGACCAATAGTAGAGTCCAAGATGTGGTAGACGAAGACCTCCTTTCATTTTTGGTGCTGAAAGTTTATCGTAAGCTATCCGGGATTTCTTACCGGCCCAAATAAAGTCAAAGAGTATCTGATGTATCTTTTTAAACCATGCCAAAGGTAGCCAAACATTTGAAAGGTTTATTGGATAGAGTAACCGCGGAAAAATATTCATTTTAATTATTTTGATTTTTCCCCAGAGAGAAAAAGGAAGTAGTGCCCATCTCTTTAAATCCTGTCTGATAGTGTATATTAATGGGTCAAGATTCAGTTTTGTAAATCTGTTCGGATCTCTAGACAGGTTGATTCCCAGATACCTCAAAGAATTGGTCTGCCAAGACAGTCCAGCCATTGTGGCCACTAACTTCATCGTTTTGTGATTCAGGGGGAAAACCACCATCTTGTCTCTATTTAATTTATAATTGGACATGAAACTAAATTCTTTCAGATGGTAATTAGGGCACATATTGAAGTATTGGGATGAGATAATTAAATGAGCAAGTCATCCGCATAGGCCGGGACTTTAACTATTTGATGATGGATGCTTATACCCTGAACTGCAGGGTTCGCTGTAATCTTCTAGATAAGAGGTTCCAAATAAATATTAAACAACAGGGGGGATAATGGGCAGCCCTGTCTAGTCCTGGCATGTAGTGTGAAAGAATCAGACAGAAGTTCGTTACATATAACTCATGCTGTTGGGAATTTGTACAATTCCCTTATCCATTGTATAAACAGTGGGGGAAATCCAAATGCCGCCAATGACTGAAACAGGAAATTCCAATCTACCCTGTTGAACGCCTTCTTGGCACAGTGGGGAAATCCAAGTTTCTAGATGCCGAGAAGACATGCAAGAGGGTTCTAAGGTGGTCTACCGATGATCTGCCTTTCATGAAGCCTACTTGTTCCGGGCCTATAATATCCAACATGATGGGACCCAGCCGATCTGCTAGCAGTTTCGTTAAGATTTTAAGGTCCTGATTTAGAAGTGAAATTGACCTGTAACTTTGGACTCTATCAAGGGGTTTACCTTCCTTCAGTAATAACGTGATTAAGGCTTCAAATAGAGACTTATCTGAATTCTGTCCAGAAAGAACATGATGGAATAGGGAGAGAAGGGATGGCGCCAATTGTTGGCAACGATTTTGTAAAAATTGGAGGAGAATTCATCCAGGCCAGGTGTCTTGTCTGAGGGCAAGTCTTTGATAACTCTAATTATTTCTTCTAAAGTGATGGGGGCAACTAGGGAAGCTCTCTGTGAGCTAGAGAGTGAGGGTAAAGAAAGACTTGCCAGATAAGAATCTAATTGTGATACTGGTGGAGAGTCCTCCATGGGACTATATAGTTTCGCATAATAATTCCTAAACTCAGAATTTATATCTGACAGTGAAGTTCTCAAGGTATCATTTTCCTGAGAGTGAACCACAGTCACTAGCCTATGAGATTCAAGCTGTTTGAGTTTAAGGGCCAGAAGACTACCTGCTTTTTCTCCTTGATCTACATAGACAGCTTTGGTTTTCAGAATAATAAATTCAACTTTTACCCTTAATAAATTCAAATATGAATCTTTTAGTTTCACAAGGTTTTCCCCTGACCTGGTCCGATGATTGGGGGGATAAATTATGCTCTATGGCACAAATTTGGGATAATAAAAGTTTAAGCTGTTCTTCCTGTGTTCTTTTTCTTTTGGCTGCCAAACCTATCAGCAGACCTCTAAGACAGGCTTTCAGGGAACACCATTCAATGTCTTGTTTTCCAGTGGAATTAACATTGATGTCAATGAAGACGGTAATGTGCTCGGCTATGTACTTCACATGTTCTGAGGTTCTTAAGCAGCTGATTATTGACCTTCCATCTCCCTCCTGTTATGGGACGAGAAGTAAGTGAAATAAAACAGGAAACTGGGGAATGGTCTGAGAGTGGGTCCGACAGTATGGCTGAGTTCAACACTCCAGGAATTAGGGATTGGGAAATAAGCAGGTAGTCGATACAGGAAGATGAAAAGTGAACCGGGGAAGGGTAGGTAAATTCTCTATCCGAAAGGTGAAGGGTGCTCCAAATGTCCATCAAACTAGCTCCATCCACCAAATTCTGGAGTGCCCGTTGTGCAGGAGAGAGCCCTTTGTGTAGTCTACCTGAATGGTCGATGTGTGGGTCAAATACAAGATTAAAATCACCTCCTATAATTAGAGGGATGTGTAAAAATGGGGTAAGGACATTAAGAAGATGCAAGAAGAATCTAGGCGTGTCAGTGTTGGGGCCATAGACACTACCTAAGATAACTTCTCTGGCGTGGAGCATCCCTCTTACTAAAATATATCACCCTTTTGGTTTGGCAATGACTTGGTTTAAGGAGAATGGAATAGACCTCCACACTAGGATCACAACCCCGCGGCTTTGTGTATTGCCCTCTGCCGCAAAGTATTGACCCATTTGCTGTCTATGTAATTGAACGGCCTCGGAGTTAAGTAAGTGGGATTCTTGCATGAATGCAATGTCTGCTGCCAGAAGGTTAAGGTGTTTAAGAATTTGGTATTGTTTCACTTTATGCCTGGCCCCCCCCATACATTCCAAGAAATTATTTTCAATGTCCCAGCCATAGCAGTTTATAAGTTGGTTGAGGTATAAGACTGGAAGCAAATGTCTCTCTCTGTTGGCTGTCTCTGTGAGAAATAAACCCCTTCCCCTGACCCCAAGAAACCCACACAAGTATTCATTAAACTGTAAAAGCTTTGATACCCTATCTCAGCCCACCCTCCCAAACTTTCTGCTATGCTTCGCCTTCTGCATCATACCCCAAAACATTTCCCCTTGTTCCAGCCACCCTTACAAAACCTAACAATATATAAATGTAAGGATAAAGATAAATCCTCTCTAACTTCCATAGGTATATAAGCTACAAAAGTATATTAATTGGATTGGGACGCCTGAAAATAGAAAGGCAATATTACTGGATAATAATTCCCCAATGTATTAAGAACCACAAGAAAACTAACAGACTATCAAGGAATCTGGCATATTAAACAAGAACATGTAAAAAAGAATTAGAAAACAATCTAAAAGGATGTAGACATTATCTGCTTAGAATTCCCAGCAAATAACTACCAGCATTTTAACAAACAGCTCTGAGGTCATGAGGTAAAAGGAAAAGGCAAGTAGTTCTAACTTATACTTCAATGAGAAAAGTTCACGTATAACATTTTAACTAAGTACCATATAACTCACCCAGCTTCTCCCGGTCTTTAATCCATGCATGCACAATGTACATAATAACAAGGGCCTTCTTTGTAATCTAACAAATACATAACTAAGAAATAGTAACCAGCCCTTCAAGGTAGTAATAGGGTACACTCGCAGTTAAATCTAGAATACTAATGAGTGTTGAGCGAACAGTTAAAACCAAAATCAATTAAGTATACCAGCCGCAATCAGGCTGGATAGCCGTCATTTGCGATGTCGGGACTCCCTCTAGCGGTGTCAATGATGTTGCACCATCCGGAGAACTCGATAACAGAAACCACATCCAGAAAACCACAACAGGCATGTTATTGGCCCAAGAATTGTGTCAGGGCAATTTCGTAACACATATCGCCAGTATACATTTGCAGGGAGAGTTTCTGGTCAAGTAGAATGTGATTTGTAGCCCAATGAGCTGCTATGACAAGCACCAGGATTTAGAGGGGGTACCAGTAACTGCCGAAAAGGAATCAAAATTCACTGTCCTTATTCAGAAATAGATATCTCTCATTCAGCACATATAAAGCTGCTTCTCCCACCAAATTAACTTTATGTCACAGTCAAGGATTTTTAAAGAGGTCAGGAAAGGCAGATTTTAGATGTGTAGAGGCAGTTCCTGGATCATCAAAGGCCATCCAGGTTCCCTCAATTAGGACATGCAGTTTGGCCGGGTATGCCATCCTAAACTTAATGCCAGCAGCAATTAACTTGGTCACCATAGGATGAAAGGCTGTTCTTTTGAGTCGGACCGAAGCTGGGAGATCCTGGGCTATTCTTAAGTGCTTCCCTTCCCAGCTGACTTCCTGGAGTTCTTTAAGCTTGTGTAGAAAATGCTGCTTCTCCAGGAGGTTAAGGAACCGAAAGATGACTGTACGTGGATGGGCATCAGGGGCTGGCTTCGGGCATAGGGCTCTATGCGCCCTTTCAATGATGTATTTACCGCCAAAGGGAGAAGGGCTGCTAGTTTCTCCACAAGCTTTTGAACAAATAGAATCATGTCTTGCCCTTCCTCTCCTTCGGGATGGCGGATTATAACCACATTGTTTCTCCTACTGCATCCTTCGAGGTCCTCCACCTTCAATTCCAACTTGGCCAAACATTGTCTACAGGCACTTAGATCGGGATCAATTTTATCATGTCATTGTTCAAGTGAGTAGAGCCTAGCAGAGTTATCTGAGTAGAGCCTAGCAGAGTTATCTGAGGCTCTTTGTAATACTTCATCCAGTTTTAGGTTTAGAGAGGTGAAGTTGGAAGCCAGCGTGTGAAGATCATCCCGAAACAGTTTAAACTCTGCTAAAAACCGTTGCAAAGTAAGTGGTTTGCTGTCGTCGGAGGCAGGGCTAGTGCTAAGGTTGAGAATAGAGCCAGAGGCCTGTGGCTTCTTCGGGGATTTTTCAGGCATTACAGGAGGTGTGCGCTTAGGCAGGGCTTTTTTCCATCTGTCTCCATTCTGAGTCACGTAGTATGACTCTAGTTGTTCCTGTGGTATTCCTATGCTTACTTGTGTGCTTTGTTATGCCCAGTTAATATTATATATTGAGTTTAGAAGAGGATTATTGAAGCGGGTGGCTGTAGCTCTGCAGGGAAGCTGATAGTTGGCATGGTGCATCACCAGAAGTCCATTTCTGTTTCCCTTGGCATTACTGTTTCTGTTACCGTTACCATTTACATTTCCAATTGCAGTACTGTGACTGTGCGCTTAAGGGTTTGTGTTTACATGCGCGCTTGCATTCGTGTTTCCGTTTCTGTTCCCTTTGACATTCTTTTTGCTGTAACACTTAACATTTGTGTTTAAAATACTGGCACCATCACTGTGGGTGTTACCAGTTGCGTTTTCGTATGTGCTTGCATGTCCCTTTGCATCACTGTTCGCTTCGGCATCACTTTGCGCTTGCGTTTCTATTAACGTTTGCTTTGCCATTTATGTTTGCGCTACCATGTGTGTAACTGCTGTCACTTGTGTTTGCATTGCTGTTCCTCTTACCCCGAATTTCCTAGCTTTTTTTTGCTGTGGAACAACCCTAACTGATGCATTAAACTGAGTTTTTGCCTCTAATTTCCCTTGTTTTTGAGAATGAGGATGATAAATAATGAAAGGAATGTAGTGGCAGCAGCACGGGGCCCTTTGGGCCCTGTGCTTCAGCCACGTGATGTCTTGTTACACAGTAACAGGAACTGCAAAGCAAATGCAAGCGGCAACGGTAATGCACATGGCAAAGCAAACGTAAATGGCAAAGCAAACATTAATAGAAACACAAGCATAAAGTGAAGCCGAAGCAAACAGTTACATAAATGGAGACATCAAACAGAAGTGCAAACAGAACGCAACTGGTAACACACATTCACGATACCACAATTGTAAAAGCAAATGGTAACAGTAACACCAACAATAAAACCAAAGTAAACAGGAACACAAGCACGTATGAAAACGCAAACCGTAATGCACACACTCACAGAACCACAATTGTAAATGCAAATGGTTATGGTAACAACAACAATAAAGTCAATAAAAACAGAAACGCAAGCGCATACGAAAACGCAAACTGTTACACATAAGGTCATGATGCCATAATAGTAAATGTAAATGGTAACAGTAACAGCAACAGTAAAGACAACAGAAACAGAAATGCAAGTGCATACAAAAATGCAAACCGTTACGCACTCAGTGGCGTAGACGGGAACGGTGATTCGTATGGTAACAGAAGTGCAACTGGAAACGCTAACTGTCACAGTAACAAAAGGGCACATCCTTCTTTTCCCCAAAAACTGCATTGAAAAAAACTAATTGAAAACAAAGAATGTATGCATTATAATTGACTACGGAGCAGAAAAGTACGACTTGGAATACTAAATTGCTTATATCTCAGGAACCATATGATGTAGGAAAAAAATAAAAATTTTGTATGAATTATTACTTTCCTGGCTAGTTTTCTGCTTAGCCCCCTTGACAAAAAGTCTGTATCTCACACTGTTTCTGAGATATGGGCCTTGAAAGTCGCGACAGAAGCCATAATGTAATCCTATGGGAAAAATTGTCAACTTCGGAGTGCTGTCACTTTTCCACCCTGTAATATTTTTTCTCCAAACCACCAAAAGGCACATTTGTATGATGCTGGCTTTCTTCCTTCCAAATTACAGGCCAAAAGCCCAAACTGTTATTTTCCAGCAGAGCGGCAAAGAATTCCTGTAATATGGCGGATGCTGTAATGTTATCCTATGGGAAAAAGCACCAGATTTGTAATGCCGTAACTTTGCCACCCTGTAATATATTTTGAACATTCCACTAAAAGGCACATCTGTTTTATGTTGCCTTTCTTCCTTCCAAATTTCAAGTAAAAAGACCAAACCACTTCTGAGATATTCAATGTCAAAGATTGGCAAAATTTCTCTATCTGTTCCATTATAAAAAATCTGGCCATCTTGTCCCTATTTTGCGATCAAAGAATCTCACGATCAAAGAATTTGCAGCCTCATGATCAAAGAATTTGCAGGCTCATGAACAAAGAGTAAAAAATTTAATAAATCAAAAAATAGAAGCAATTGCAGTAAACCACCGCCATGGTTCAACAGAATGAAGCCCCCCTGAGTAAAACCCACCCTCGTTTGACTTCCTAGGACACCCCTGGGCTAAGAAAATTGAATTTTAAATTGGGCCATCTTGTCCTTCGCTCACTATGCAAGATCGCGATCAAAGAATCTCACGATCAAAGAATTTGCAGCCTCACGATCAAAGAATTTACAGGCTCATGAACAAAGAATAAAAAATGTAATAAATCAAAAAATTGGAGGAATTGCAGTAAACCACCACCATGGTTCGACAGAACGAAGCCCCCTGAGTAAAACCCACCCTCATTTGACTTCCTAGGGCACCCATGGGCTGAGAAAAATGATTTTTAAATTCGGCCATCTCGTCCCTCGCTCACGATGCAAGATCGCGATCAAAGAATCTCACGATCAAAGAATTTGCAGCCTCATGATCAAAGAATTTGCAGGCTCACGATCAAAGAATAAAAAAAGGTGAAACATGATTTATTCACCGATTTGAACCAAACCAATGGCATGGTTTGACAGAAAGGACCCTCCTGAGCAAAACAAGCCCTCATTTGTGTCTGTAGCCCACCCCTGAGCCGAGATATTAATGTTTTAGATCACGATGCAAGATTGCGATCAAAGAATCTCACTATCAAAGAATTTGCAGGCTCGCGATCAAAGATCGTTAGCGAGCCGCAAATTAAGATTTTAAAAGCTTATAACTCTATTTTTTGACCGATTTGGATGGAACCAAAGCCATTACTTGATAGATCAGGGTCCCCTGAGTAAAACCCATCGAAGTTTTACTTCAGAAGTGACCACTGAGCCGAGATATTTGTGTTTGTGTGATTGGAAAACTGAAAACAAGATGGTGAACCTCCCGGTCAAAGAATTTTGAAAATTCCTCAGGAACAAAGATTCTTGAACTCTGAGGCTGCAAATTCTTTGATCGCCAGGCGAGACCAGATGGCCAGAACCCCCATTCTTTGATTGCAAGATATACATATAAATTTTCCCATTGACTTATAATGGGAACTTAAAAGTGCCATAACTTTTGAATGCCTTAATATTTTTTCACCAAACAAAAAAGTGGCATGTTCGGCCACCAAAGCTCTTTCAAATGAGCCATCTTACAGAGCAGCACACCACACAATGGCTGTGCAGGACCACATTAAGAATGCCAAAAGGTGCCTCCAAAAATGGATAATTTTGCATTATTCAGCGCTTCCGTACACTAAGAACAGCACTCCGACACAAACGCAATTTGGCAAATCAAGAGATCTAGTGTGCCTCAATGCGTGTACCAAATTTCAGGCAAATCCATTAAATGGGTCCAAAGTTATTAATGTCCAAACTTTTGACTTTAGTATGTAACTGGTCATTAACTTAACTATAGTGGCATGACCTGCTACTATTATATATATATATATATATATATATATATATATATATATATATATATATACCCTCTCTGGTGCCATCCTAGAGAGGGCCACTACCTCTGTCATTAAGGGGCCTGGGTTCCTATTAGCTGTTACACGGGGGTCCTTTCCCAAGGTTACAAACAAAATGGTGGTGCCTCCACCCAGAGTACAGATTTAGTGGGTCTGATCTATACAGTACAACCCCTTGGGATGTCATAACAACCCACCTCCCCAAACAGTTATCCCAGCCATGGACTTACTAGACTCAAACCTCCCCACCATTAAACAGTTTACATCATTAATTTCAGGTAATAATATGCTCACCAAAATGAGGCTCTTGAGTCAGCTCTTTCTGAAACAGTAACATCATAATTTATTTGCAAGGGGAGGGATAGGCAAGGGGAGATTGGAATAGAGGTTAAGCAAACATTTTAGTCAGACTTGCATTTAAAGAATTAGCATTTTCAAACAATTATTTTCCCTTTTGATTCCCCCAAACCACCTTTTGATTATCGCAGCCATAACTGTCTAGCTAGCTAACTGCTGCAGATATTACCAAACCCAGACCCACTGGTACCAGGTAGAACAATGCCACAAGTTCTGCCATTGGGCACCCAGATGTTAGGTTGTGCAGGCCTGAGGTGCAGCTGGTCAACCGGCTTTGGCATGCTTACTTGAATGAAATTAACTCTTTACACCTTTCTCTGATTGCTCTGCTGGCTTCCTATGCCAAAGGGCATACTTGAACTATATACATTTCTCCAGGTGCAGGACAATTCCTGCTGTTACTCATAGTTCAGCAGAATCAGTCCCTTGGTGGCACAGACAACTGAAGTCCTGGGATTGGGTGGAAACAGCAGATGCAGAACTGGGCTTGTTGCTTGAACTTGAAGGGGCAAGGAAACTGCAACTTGGATCTTCAGCTTGCTTGGAGATCTCGCAGCTTGTCCCCTTCAGCCTACTGGGGCCCATTGCAGAGCACATATCAAGGCCTGCCTGCCACAAGGGACCCAGACCTAGGAGTGGCCCAACAGCCTGACTCCTTCACAGGTCAGAGTGCCCTAACACTCAAGAATAAACTTGTGATCCCCCGCAGCTGGAAAGCCCCACTTGATGGGGGTTAGTGAGTTCCCCACTTGGCTCTAGATTCAGAATGGAAGCTTTAAGTCATCATTCGTCTTCAAGCAAAACCAGCTACAGGTTTCATCCCTGTCTCCCAGACTCCCAGGGTTGCAGAGTCTAAACTACAGGTTCATCACAACAGTCTCTTTTCTCAGTTGTATTTCGAGAGCAGACAGCAGGTACCCACCCAGAGAGCACCTGTTTATCCTTCTGCTTTCACAGTCTGTCAATTTCAACACAGCGATCACTCTCGCTCTGGCTCACACACAATCCCAGAACTCTTTCTCAGCAAAATATCAAGAAAGTCTCCTTTCTTGCTGTGCAGCTGCATAACAATTCCAGGAGAGGCTCTCACTTCTGCTTCTCAAAATCTGGATTCCCATACAATTTCCAGTAGCCATTGTTCCATGCTACAACCAGTCCTCAGACCTGTGTCTTCCCCTCATCTCCCTAGATGCTTTGTCTATAGCAGGGTCAGACAATTCCTTGTTCCTTTTCCATACTTCCACATAACTTTTCATTCACTTCTCAGCCCACTCATGTCTCACCATGCAGGTGTAGACGAATACCAGGAGGCTTTTTCCTCCTCAGGATCAGTCCATTTCCTAATCCCTTTTTCCTTTTCAAATATCCTTCTTTTTATACCTTACTGCTGTGGTGCAGCTTCCTACCACAGCATCAGAATCCTGCAGCTCTCCTTCTCTGCAAAGTTGCCTGCATATTCTCTTTCAACTCTCTTCAGATGGTGGAAGGCAAACACCCAGCCCTTGGGGGTCAGAAGAAGAAGAAGAAGAAGAATCAGCATTTATATAGCGCTTTTCATACACAGTATCCCAAAGCGCTTTACAAGCAATGCTAGACTGGTAGTGAAGTGACTGAATGTGTGGTGGCGGCCATATCGCACATCATCACCCACACACAGCCTGGATAATTGCATGAACCGGTTTATGGAAGGGAATGTTGGTTAGGACACCAGGAATGTTCCCTGCTCTTGCTAACATTGCCCTGGATTCTTTTACTTCCACCTGGACACCCACCAGGACAACACCAGGATGGGCAGAAGGGACCTTGGTTTAACGTCTCATCCAAAGGACGGCACACCCCAGCAGTACAGCACCCCCCAGTATTGCACTCGGATGCCAGCGATTTTAAGGTGCAAGTCCAATCCTGGTGTAGGACAAGAACCCATGACCTTCTGGTCCAGAGGCAGATGTGCTACCAACTGAGCCACGCTGCCCCCAGGCAGGCCCTTTCCCAGCCTTGCATCCCCATTCTCTCTTCAGGGGCTAGAGCCCCCCTCGCTGTGGAGGAGCTCCCACCGAACTGACCCAGAATCTGAAAGTTCATGTCTTTTAGGAGCCTTCTGGCAGCTGCCCATTGGCTGGAGCCACTGTTCTCAAACCTAACCTGGTTACCAAAGACTTAAATAAATAAATAAATATGTATGAGGTTTCTCGATGCCTCATTGGCTGCTCAAAATGGGGCCAGAATATTTCCCAGTATTTTTCCTCAAGAGTCTTTGCAGAAGCCCCGGAATCCTCCTGTGAAATCCTGGCCCTTTGGCTGGTTGGCTGTAGTCACATGGCTGCTGAACATGGATGCTGAATAAAGAGTCCCAGCACAGTTTAGGCAGCATTCCCAGTTCAAGTCACTCCTGCAGCCAAACTCTTTACTTTTATTTTACATTCTCCCCAGCATTTGGCGATCTATGTTATAACTGTGAAAGCCTAAAGGTGATCGCTGTTATGCAGAAGTCAAGAGTGCCGAAAATTTATTTCTGTACTCTGACAGCCCACGCACAGCAAAAGGGCACCAGGGACTTAGGTTTTAATGTTTTCTGTGGGGCTGCACCCCCGCACTCTTACTAGAGAATCTGCAACCCAGGGGTGGCGTCGGGGGTGGAAACATTAAAAAGAAGTTCGGGCTGGTGCAACAAAAATGCAACAGCTCGGACCCAAACCCAGTACTCTGCCGACAGACGCCGGCAACCCGCCCACCATGCGACGGGGTCAGCATGACAACTGACTGTGGCACTACCCCCACATCCCTCACTGTGCATGCCTGCTCCCACTCCCCAAGCACATACTATAGCAACAGGATGTCACTATAGTCACCCATCCCCCCATCCAAGCACCATATCCCCTTGGAGCCTTTCCTGCAATGCGCTGGGGAGCGTGTTGCCGTTATTGTCAGTGGCCTCTCCCCAGAGCCCTTATCATGGGCTACCACATTTGGTAGCCACCCCTGTGCCCTATCAAGTGACTGCATTATTTTACCAGATGAAGCATCCCTTTCTCAGTCTCTGCTACCGTCATTCATTACCACTAAGCAGCCTTTTCACAATCCCATTGTAGCCTATACTGTGTCCCACTTATACACCCCGCTGTAGCCACAGTAACCATTTTTATTTATTTATTGTCCCATGGTTCTTTAGCAGACCCTTTCCTCATGCAAGTCCCTACACCATTTCCTTGTGGCTAGTGCTGTTTCTTTAAGCCTCAAGGCACTGGACAGACTTAGCTCCTTATGTTCACGGGCCGCCTCATTAACATTCATGAAGTGGCTCTCCATATCTTGAGCAAAATTGGCACTCTGAAAAAAACTCCTTTTCTGCTCCTCTGCTGTCTCTCTGGTATTGCTAACAGTTCCTGGTCCCCCTTTTGCTTCATGCAGGGACCGGGACCACCAGAGAGACAACCCAAACCAGCTGCCAAACAGCAGCACAAATATGTGTCTGTTCGCATGTGTGGAGCACCAGAATGCACCTGCAGATGCAAAACCAACTGGCAGCTCTGCAAGCTAGCTCCTCTGGCTCTGTTCTTTCAAAAAACTATGTGGGTGCCCACGGGGGGGGGGGACCTAGGGACACCAAAGGGACTAACCAGGACTGAGGGAAGAATGGGGCAAAACCATGGCAGAATGTGAGCAACCTCGGGGGCTAACAGGTAAGACCCCAACAGAGGGGTTACACACATACACATATATGTATATAAATATATACATATACTTTATATGTGTGTGTATATATATATATATATATATATATATATATCTGTGTGTGTATATATATTATATATATACTGTATATACTTTTCTGGTATATGTTGTACACTTTGCTTTTTGGTTTTCGTTAGTTTACTTGTCTCATCCATCCCAATGGAACATAATGGATTCGTTGTTATATACAGCTCCATAATTGCACTTGATAAAAACTGTGGAAAAGACCTAAAAGGGGGGAGCTAAGAGGGGAAAGCTTTGAAATGTATGTTTTGTACAGCTGAAGGGATGACTTTTATATTGCTGTCACCATTTTATTGATGTTCTATAATATGTGAAATTAAATAAAGTATACTTAAAAAAAAGCCAAGCCATCATCTCTATATTTTTTCTTAAGAAAAGAAACTGTCAGAAAACTAACTGTGCATCAATGATAAATGTTGTTTTCTTGTTTTCTGGTCACTCTTTAAAAATAAATATATTACCATGAACTGCTGTTTTAAAAAATATCATTTTATGACCTCTCATGTAGACACATGTTAGTGACGAGTCTGACATGTGAGATAAAGAACCAATATAATGATTTATGGGAGCTTTTTTGTGTTAGCAGGGGTTCAAATTGCTTTAAAATTGAAATGAATTTTAATAAAGTCATGTTGTCTGGTGCGGCATGTATTGTAGTCATTTAATATCCTACCTATGTGGGATATACTGCCGAGGAAAAAGTAATATACGACTTGCTCTTTCATGTGGAGACACTGTCAGTAATGATCAAGTGAAGGGGATATATTATGAACTCCTTTGGCAGTAGTAACTAATAATTACTTCACACTTTTTTAAAGCACCGCACATACCGCTTTGTGAAAGATTACTCACTATGATACAGCAGACTTACTGTTTCTGAAGATATTTATAACATGGCAACCTTTGGGGCATGCACAACAAGTTTGAAGAGGCTCTGCCCCAGTGTTGGGGGTGCTAAATCTAAACTTCTCAGAAAAAAGGGGCCAGACAATGCCATTAGGAGTCTTGCTCTGGTGGAATTTAAATCTCCACAAGGCAAAAGGGACTTACAACCCAGTTCAAGGATTGCAAACCAGAACCTGCACAATCCTCTCCACATGCTACGCTTGGAAATTGACATAATAAAGAACCATTTTTTCCCTGTTAAGAGTCTAGTTAGCATTCATCTAGTTCAGAGGGTGAAATCTTGTTCACCTCAGCTGACAAATGTCTGGGCTCAGCAACAGATAAGTGGGCTAAATGTAAAGGACCTCATGTGGAATCAAGTAATTAATAACTCTTAAGAAAATTTGTTTTCCCATCTAACCATCTTAGAATTCCAAGCAGTTGTCCCTGGAGGGTGACACCCCCCTCCTCCACACACACTTACTCATCAAGAGTGAAGGTAATTTAATGTGCATCAAGCTCTGGGGATCTTTCAAACAGGAACTGCTGCCTGTACCATTGATCACTAGATACAAGAGAGTGAGTGGGGACCATCAAATTCACTTCTTTCTTGTGGACCATATTTAAACCTAGATCTTCAGAGCTGAAAGACTGCTTTGTTTACTGCAGTGTGCAACCACAGGGACCAGCTCTATTTATGTAAATATTATGCCTGATTATATGGTAGAAAATTCTGATGTGAAGTGTTTTTGCAGTACATTTATATGAAACATGCTACATGAAGTGAAACTCCATGTAAAGGTCAAAGCCAAAAGGCTGACCTTCAGGAAATATAAGGAAATGCAGTGGGATGAAGATAGGGAGGCATACCAAACTTCCCTAAGGGTAGCAGGGAAGGCAGTAATACAGGCAAAAGCCCAAACCAAGGAAACACAAGCACAAACAGTAAAAGAAGGTGACAAGACTTTCTATAGATACATTAGTGAAAGGAGAAAGTTCAGCGGGGGCAATGCTAAGATCAAAAGGGATAAGGGGGCATGTGAGGAGAAAGACCATGTAAAAGCATCTATCCTAAATAGATACTTCTTCTCAGTATTTACTGAAGATAAGGTAGGGCAGGTCCCACAGCTCAGCACCATGGATACAGGGGGGATGGAGGTGTGCACTAGTCCCTTCACAAAAGAAAGGGTCCTACAAGAGCTAGATAAGTGGAGGGTGGACAAGGCAATGGGACCTGATGGCATACATCCCAGGGTACTAAAGGAGATAAGGGTGGAACTAGCAGAGCCATTATCAGAACTGTTTAGTGAGTCTCTGAGAACAGGAGAGGTCCTAGAAGACTGGAGAAGGGCTCATGTGATCCCGCTCCACAAGAGTGGTAGCAGGGAGGGGGCAGGGAACTACAGATCAGTCAGTCTTACCTCAGTAGTGGGCAAGATTATGGAGGCACTCCTTAAGAAAAGAATAGTGCAACACCTGGAATCCATAGGAGCACAGGATCCAAGACAGCATGGGTTTACAACAGGACAGTCCTGTCAAACTAATCTCATAGATTTCTTTGACTGGGTAACCAGAGTGGTGGACCAAGGGGGAGCAGTTGATGTTGCCTACCTTGACTTCAGCAAAGCTTTTGATACTGTTCCACATAGAAGATTGATTAACAAGCTGGGTAGGCTTGGGGTGGGTCAGAAGTTGGTCAACTGGGGTGGCAAACTGGTTGACAGGCAGAAAACAGAGAGTAGTGGTAAACGATATACAGTCAAAAGAGATGCAAGTCACAAGTGGGGTACCTCAGGGATCTGTGCTGGGGCCAGCCCTCTTCAATATCTTTATCAGTGACATTGCAGATGGACTAGAGGGTAAGGTTTGTCTGTTTTCAGATGACACTAAGATCCGCAACAGAGTAGATGATCCATATGGGGTGGGCAGAATGGGAAGAGATCTGGATAAACTGGCAAAATGGTCAGAAGAGTGGCAACTGGGGTTTAACACAAAGAAGTGCAAGATCATGCAATAGGGAAGAGAAACTCTGAAGCCACCTATAGGCTGGGAGGGGAGTTGCTGGCAGTCACAAGGGAAGAAAGAGACTTGGGCATCATCATCACAGATGACCTGAAATCATCCAAGCAGACCACTAAAGCAGTAGGTAAGGCTAGGGGGATGTTGGGGTGTATTAGTAGGGATTTCACAAGTCATAAGAGGGAGGTAATAATCCATCTTTACAAGACACTGGTTAGGCCCCATCTGGAGTACTGTGTGCAGTACTGGAGGCCACACCTTCTCAAAGACATTAACAAAATTGAGGCAGTCCAGAGAAAGGCTACCAAAATGGTGCAGGGACTGCATCAGAAAACATATGAGGATGGATAAATGGAGCTCAATATGTATGCCCTAAAGCAAAGGAGGGAGAGAGGTGATACGATTGAAACATTCAAACACCTTAAGGGCATTAACAAGGTGAAAGAGTCTAACGTGTTTCAATATAAGAAAAATAGCAGGACAAGAGGACACAGCATGAGATTAGAGGGAGGCCGATTAAGGGGTAATTTGAGGAAGTTCTTTTTCACAGAAAGGGTGGTGGATGCATATAATGGCCTACCTCAGGATGTGGTAGATATGAATACAGTGCAGGGCTTCAAACAGGCATGGGATAGGCATAAGGGAGCAATACAGATGAGTATGAATAGATAGGCCATTGACAGAGCAAAGGCCGATGCCACATTCATAAGGTAGAAAAAGAAATGGGCAGACTGGATGGGTCTTACGGTCCTTATCTGCCATCAACTTCTATGTTTCTATGATAGTGTAATCCCTGTCTGTCTGTCTGTCTGTCTGCCTGTCTCTCTCTCTTGGTACATTAATGGCTTTAATTCTCATGGATTTATTTATATAGGTGTGACAAAGAAATAATTTTTTCACTGATAGTCTGAACTATTATGTTAACTGATAGTTTAATCTCTGTATAAGTGTAGGGGCCAGGGTACATTACACAGCTGTGACAAGGAAGCTAGGCTATTTTTGGAGATTTTGACAGCTCAGCAGAATCTCACAGGTGCTAAAACCTTCATTATGAATGGGGGATTGTAAATAGAGGAATCTGATTGGCTGAGAGCTCTTTGAAGCCGTGATGATATCGGGCTACATCATCATGGCTTCAAAAAAGTTCTGGCGCCACCAGCCTCCTTACGCTCTACTGTTTGAGAATTATTTTTTTCAAAATGTACTCCTACACCACCCAAAAACTCATTCATAAAACATTTTAAAACCTGTTTCTTTTACTTTTTTTAATTTATAAAACTTGAAACTCAGTTCATAATAGCAATAAGTCACTCCAGGGTGTGGTATATCGTGGGATATCGTCACTTCTCAGGTGGTTGGATGCACTCGATCTGCGGCCTCGTGCTCAACCACCCAAGGCGTGATGATATTCCATGATATACCACACCCTGGAGTGCCTTATTGCTTAATTACACAATGGCAAGAAAGAATGCTGGCCTCTGATTGGTCAGACTGAGACTGGATCCATTATGTTATCCCAGTGCAACATCACCGGTCTAGTCCCAGCACACAGAAGACCGCAGCAACTGTAATGGGAATCATTCCATGCACCTGATCTGGCTCAGCACCCCTCTTCAGTAACTCCCACTCGGCAGCCACTTTCAGTGATCCCGACTCGCTTCCCGCCAGCTGCCACTAGCTAGAAGCACATAGTGTGGCAACAATCTCCTACTCCTCACTCCCACAATTTACCCCCAAACAGAAAATTCATTTAAATTAAAAAAGCCATCATGTGAGAGGGCATTTCGATTCACCTGCGGTAGTAACACGAGCGCTTTGAAACGATCACTCTTGTCGTTCATTGGAGAAACCACACGCTTCCCAGTATGTCTTTCTGCCTCAAAAAAAAAACCAAAAATAATTACAACACATTTTACCTGTCCCAGGTAGGGAGCAGAACTGGTGCATCCAGCATCATTCTGTGCGCTATACCCAATCTGTTTCGCAGCCTTGCAGTCCCTCACGCTGAGAAATGTAACCATCTTCACGGCAGTCTCTCCTTGCCTGCTCGCAACCTACTACACTGAACACACACTTGCCTTACCAGATATATATCACAGCCATGAGACAGCAGAGTATCAGGCAACCAGGCTGAACAAAGACAGAAAGACTGGCAGTAAATATTCACCCCCATCAACAGCTGCCAGCTGTACTCAGGGAAAGCACATGCATATACATAGCCGGCGGGGGGGACCTGCCACAGTTCACAGAGATGGCCAGACTGAATCTGCAGCTTCAAAGTTACATAGACAGAAACAGTAAGAGACGATTTACAAATGTGGAGGACAAGATTAGAAACCATAGCAGCTCCACCTACTGGCCAAAACAAACAGTACTACTTTTCTTCTAAGTATTCATACACGTAAAACAAGCATTTGTCAATGCCTAATGTTTGCTTGCTGGCATTAGCATTGGAAGTGCAGGAGTTAGACAGACACAGAACAGGAATGGCAGTGAAGTACTGAATTGACGCAAGCCCCACCCTCACCCTGCAGAGATGGACAGGCATTGTGGTGTGCATTTGGGTCATCGCCCATAATGCTTACATCATTTCACCTCACCCTACCCTGCAGACACTGACAAGTGTTGAGGTGTGCCTTGGGGTGTTCAGCCTTTACACTCACCCCACTCCATCAGAAAATATGCTGAAATGGGTGCAGTATAGGAGAATGGGGTGAACTTTGGGGCTGAAGAGTCCAAGGCACACCTCGATGCCTGTCACTGGATGTAGGGTGGGGTTGGGGGTGGAATGGCGTAAGCATTACTGTCAACAATCCCAAGTCACACCCCTGACTCCTGTCAGTCCCTACAGGGTAGGGTGTTATGGTGGGAAACCCTAATGCCCTGGGCATTTCTTGGTATTTTCACTCTAAGTTTGCAACATGGGCTTTTAGTGACCCGACTGCATGAACAGTGACACTATCAGTTCGTTAGCTGAAAGGTAATTTTGCACAGTGACTGCGCCATTTTGTGCCACAGTTGCCAAAACACATTTCAGGCAGGAAGTAAAAAATGACAGCTGTACTGTTCATGAGGAGGTATAAAAACAAGCATTTGTCAATGCCGAATGTTTGCTTGCTGGCATTGGCATTGGCAGTGTAGGAGTTAGAGAGCTGCATAATAGGAATGGCAGTGAGGTATTGAACTGAAGCCAACCCCGCCACCACACTGCAGAGACTGACAGGCATTGGGGTGTGCCTTTGGGTCGTCAGGCATAATGGCCATGCCATTTCACTACACCCTACCCTGCAGACACCGACAAGTGTCACGGCATGCCTTGGGGTCTTTGGCCCTTATGCTCACCCCATTCCATCAGGAAATACGGTGAGATGGGTGCTGTGTAGGAGAATGGGGTGAACTTTGGGGGCGAAGAGTCCAAGGCACACCTCTATGCCTCACACTGGCTGCAGGGTCTGGAATGGTATGAGCATTACAGGGAAGTATCCCAAGTCACACCCCTGATGCCTGTTAATCTCTACAGGGTGGAGCGTTATGGTCGGAAACCCTAACATCTCAGGCATTCATTGGCATTTTCACTACAAATTTTCAACATGGGTTTTTTGTGACCCCCACCTTATGAACAGTGGTAATATCAGTTTGTTAGCCGAAAGCTGATTTTGCACAGTGACTACGCCATTTGGCACCACAGGTGCGAAAACACATTTCGAACAGGATGTGAAAAATGACAGCTGTACTGTTCATGGGGAGGTGGAAAAAATGGCAATGTTGAAAATCTGCAGTGAAAATATTAAAAAAACTGGTGAAGTCACGAGCGTGTGTAGAAACTGCGCAACGCACACCCATATTGCAATTAGTTTGGGGATTTTTTACAGCAGATTGTCAACAGAGGCATTTTAGAACCTCCGCTCATGTGTCACTGTGATTTTCTTAATCTGCCCCGAACAGTGATTTCCCACAGCGACCACGCATTTCTGCACTGGAAGTGTGAAAACACATTTTGGCCATGGTGTGAAAAATGACAGCTGTACTATTCATAAGTAAGTGTGGAAAAATGCCAGTGGTGAAAATCTGGACTGAAAATATTGGAAATCCATGAACTTACGAGGGTGCGTGGAAACTGCACAATGGTCGCTCGTAACACAGTCATTTTATGGACTTTTTTCACCAAATTTTTAGCATAGCCATTGTAACACTTCTGCTCATGAACAGTATCACTATGACTTTCTTAATCTGTCCCGAACATTGATTTTGCACACTGACTGCGCCGTTGTGCGCTACATGCGCGGAAACACGTTTTGGGTGAGATGTGAAAAATGACAGCTGTACTGCTCATAAGGAGGTGTGGTAAAATGGCAATGTTGAAAATCTGGAGTGAAAATATTGAAAATTCGTGAACTTAAAAGCGTGCGTAGGAACTGCGCAATGCACGCTTGTAAAACAGTCATTTTTAGGAATTTTTTCACCAAATTTTCAACATAGGGTTTTTGGAGGCCTATCTCACAAACTGTGACACTGTCATTTTGTAAATCAGTCCTGAAAGGTGGTTCTGCACAGTGACCACAAAATCACCTTTTGGGGCTGATTAACAAAATGACAGTGACAGAATTCATGAGGTGGGGTCCCAAAAAAACCCCACATTGAAAATTTGTTGAAAAAATTCCCAAAAATGCCTGAGATATGTATCAAAGTTGAAAAAACCCTATTTATTACATTATACAGCTTCCTGGCATTTCTTTAGTTCGCGGTCGGCTTTGAAGAGTGCAGATGTGTTCCCGGTCCACCCAAGATCATCACGCTGGACTCGGAGGTAAGTATGGTGGGGGTTGTGGGGAGGCAGGGTGCACAGAGGGTGGGCATGGGTGGGGGGAGCAGGGGTCAGGACAGTCAGCAAGGGAAGGTTTTCTTTCAGGTTCCTTTTTTTTCCTTTGGACGACATGGGACTTTTGCCATGTTGGGGTGGGCTCCCAAGCATGGCAGCTGGAAGGCTGTTTGGGACAGGGGGGCAGTGGAACTGATGGGAGATTGGGCACCCCCATTGGCCATACAGTGTGTGGGGGGGAGCGCATTAGCATGCAATATGCATGCGTGTGTGTGGGGGGGAGGGTGCGGCTATTTTCTTTCAAGTTGGTGGCAACGTTTGAAACTAGTGTCACTGGCTGTATCTCCCATTATTGGTGGATATCACACATGCCCCAAAATGCCATGTCGCTATTGGCCACAACAGTGCCGCACCTCCAGAACCTGCTTCGGCACCAAGCTGCCACAATATGTTTCTTCCACTGCATGCAAGCAAACATAACAAGCATTTGTCAATGCCGAATGTTTGCTTGCTGGCATTGGCATTGGTAGTGTATAAGTTACAGCGCTGCATAATAGGAATGGCAGTGAAGTATTGAACTGAAGCCAACCCCACCACCACCCTGCAGAGAGTGACAGGCATTGGGGTGTGCCTTTGGGTCGTCAGGCATAACGACCACACCATTTCACCACACCCTACCGTGCAGACACTGACAAATGTCACGGTGTGCCTTGGGGTCTTTGGCTCTTATGCCCACCCCATTCCATCAGGAAATACGGTGAGATGGTGTGGTATAGGAGAATGGGGTGAAGTTTGGGGTCCAAAGAGTCTGAGGCACACCTTGATGCCTCTCACTGGCTGCAGGGTGTGGGTGGGGGTGGAATGGTATCAGCATGACAGGCAAGAATCCCAAGTCACACCCCTGATGCCTATCATTCTCTACAGGGTGGGGCGTTATGGTCGGAAACCCTAACGCCTCAGGCATTCGTTGGTATTTTCACTCCAAATTTTCAACATGTATTTTTGTGACCTCCACCTCATGAACAGTGGCAATATCAGTTTGTTAGCTGAAAACTGCTTTTGCACAGCGACTATGGCATTTGGTACCACTGGTCCAAAAACACATTCCGAACAGGATGTGAAAAATGACAGCGGTTCTGTTCATTTGAGGTGTAAAAAATGGCAATATTGAAAATCTGCTGTGAAAATCTTAAAAAAACTGGTGAAGTCATGAGCGTGTGTAGAAACTGTGCAACACACACCCATAATGTAACTAGTTTGGGGATTTTTTTACAGCAGATTGTTAACACAGGCATTTTGGGACCTCCGATCATGAACAGTGTCAGTGTGATTTTCTTTATCTGTCCAACAATGATTTCCCCACAGTGACCACGATTTCTGTGCTGAAAGTGTGAAACACATTTTGGCCATGTTGTGGAAAATGACAGCTGTACTGTTCATAAGGAGGTGTGGAAAATGCCACTGGTGAAAATCTGGACTGAAAATATAAATTCATGAACTTATAAGGGTGGGTGGAAACTGCGCAATGCTCACTCGTAACACAGTCATTTTATGGAGTTTTGTCACCAAATTTTCAACATAGCCATTTTAAGACCTCTGCTCATGAACAGTGTCACTGTGATTTTCTTAATCTGTCCCAAACATTGTTTTCGCACACCGACTGTACCATTGTGCGCTACATGTGCGGAAACACATTTTGGGCGAGATGTGAAAAAAGGTAGCTGTACTGCTCATAAGGAAGTGTGGTAAAATGGCACTGTTGAAAATCTGGTGTGCAAATATTACAAATTCGCAAACTTGCCAGTGTGCGTAGGAACTGCTCAACGTGCGCTCCTAAAACAGTCATTTTGGGAATTTTTCACAAAATTTTCAACATAGCCATTTTAACACCTCTGCTCATGACCCGTGTCACTGTGACTTTCTTAACATGTCCCATACATTGATTTCGCACACCGACTGCGCCATTGTGCGCTACATGGGCAGAAACACGTCGTGGGTGAGATGTGAAAAATGACAGCTGTACTGCTTTTAAGGAGGTGTGGTAAAATGGCAATGTTGAAAATCTGGAGTGAAAATATTGAAAATTTGCGAACTTATGAGCGTGCGTAGGAATTCTGCAACACACGGTCGTAAAACAGTCATTTTTAGGAATTTTTTCACCAAATTTTCAACACAGCCATTTTAAGACCTCTGCTCATGCACAGTGTCACTGTGATTTTCTTAATGTGTCCCAGACATTGATTTTACACCGACTGCGCCATTGTGCACTACATGGGCAGAAACATGTTTTGGGTGAGAGTGAAAATGACAGCTGCACTGCTCATAAGGAGGTGTGGTAAAATGGCAATGTTGAAAAATCTGGGTGAAAATATTGAAAATTCTGAACTTACGAAAGAGTGGGAACTGCACAACGATGCTCGTAAAACAGTCATTTTTGAATTTTATTTTCACCAAATTTTCAACATAGCCATTTTAAGACCTCTGCTCATGAACCATGTCACTGTGATTTTCTTAATGTGTCCCGTACATTGATTTCACACACCGACTGTGTCATTGTGCGCTACATGGGCGGAAACACATTTTGGGTGAGATGTGAAAAATGACAGCTGTACTACTCATAAGAAGGTGTGGTAAAATGGTGATGTTGAAAATCTGGAGTGAAAATATTGAAAATTCGTGAACTTACGAGCGTGTGTAGGAACTGCACAATGCACTCTCATAAAACAGTCATTTTAAGGAATTTTTCCACCAAATTTTCAAAATAGGTTTTGAGAGCCCACCTTGAAACTGGCAGTGTCATTTCATTAATCGCTTCCAGAAGGTGATTTCATGCAGTGGCTGCGAAATCACCCTTCTGGCACGAGTAATGCCATGACAGTGCAAGAATTCATGAGGAGGGGTCCCAAAAACCCCATGTTGAAAATTTGGTGCAAAAATTCCAAAAAAATGACTGAAATATGCAACAAAGTTGAAAAAACCCTATCTATCCCATTATACAGCTTATCGGCATTTCCTCAGTTCGCAGTCAGCTTTGAAGAGTGCAGACGTGTTCCCGGTCCACCGAAGATCGTCGTGCCGGACTCTGGAGAGGTAAGTATGGGGTGAGGGGGTGTGGGGGGCAGGGTCGCAGTGGGTGGGTGCGGTTCTGGGGGCAGGAGACTGCGAGGACCGTTTTTCTTTACAGGTTTTTGTGCTTTAAAAGATGACGCAGGACATTTGCCATGCTGGGTGGGCTCAGCATGGCAGAAAGCTGGCTGGGGTGTGGAGCCAACGGGGGATTGAGCACCCCTGTTGGCCATGGCATCTGTTGCCACGCTGGGGTGGGCTCTTAGAGTGGCACCCTGTACTCGGGAGGGAGACACAGTGGAGACGACGGGGGATTGGGCACCCCCGTCAGCTATCTGATGTAGCCACGCTGGGGTGGGCACCCTTTGTGGCATATGGAACTATGTTTTGGGGGGGGTGCAGCACAGCAGACGGGGGATTGGGCACCCCCGTCGGCTATACAGTGCGTGCATTGGGGGGGAGCAGCAGCAGCATATATATGTGTGTGTGTGTGTGTGTGTGTGTGTGTGTGTGTGTATATAGGGGGAGCGTGCATGAGCAGGCGATATCTGATCACTGCTCACTGAAGCGTAGCTCCCTCTTTCAACAGTATGCCACTGCATTTTGGAGCTGTCATAGACAGCTCCAGCAGGCATTGGAGAACTGCAGCCGTGCCTGCAAACACACTGACTGAATTGGAAGAGGGCTGACACACCACCGAAAACTCCGATGATGGCACTATGTTTCTTGCACATGTGTGCAAGCAAACATAAAAATGGTAACATTGAGGTCATGTGATGCAGGGCACCTGAAAGCAGCACTATTCTGGAGCTCCCGCTTATCGACCATTTTTAACCCACTTTTTGCCCTTCAGTTGTTAAGGGGTACAAGTTAGATGTCGGCTTTAAGCTTCCTTATCATTTAGGAGCTCTGTGGCAGAGTTTTTGACTGGTTTGTAATAACGTAACCAGCTTTACAGCCAAAATGGAAGCGGAGATGAAGCAGGCCGGTATCCGACATACCCCGCCACCCACCCCAGAAAAATCGTCCAAGAAATCAAAACATCGGAGTTCTGGGAATGCTCCCAAGTCTGGTTCTTCTGGCACATCAGCGATTCCTCTAACTGAGGACCATTTTCTTCAGGAATTGCTCCCGTTTAAAGAAACTCTAGAGGATATCTCGGCAGAGCTGAAATCTATTCGTGGAGACCTAAGCTCTTTATCTACGAAAATGGGAGATTCAGAAGCGAGAACCTCCTCTCTGGAGAAATGGAGAGAGAAGTCAGATGCAGAAATCGTACATCTGAAACAGCAAGTTAGCAAACTCCAACTGAAAACCGAAGATCTAGAGGGGAGAAGCAGAAGGAATAATCTGCTGATCCTGGGTTTGCCTGAATTGGAGGAAGGATCTGACACCATTGCCTTCCCGCAGAAATTCTTCCTTAAAATTGTTGGCCCTTCTCCCCTCAACCCACAGTATCACATTGAGCGAAATCACCATTCCCTGAGACCAAAACCCCCACCTGGTGCATCCCCAAGGCCTATAATCGTGAAATTCCTAAGTTTTCTGGAGAAGCAGCATGTGCTCACTAATGCGAAGGAGCTCCAGGCCATTCTGTGGGGTAGTTCCAAGTTGAGGATTGCCCAAGATCTCCCTTACGAAATGCGCCAAAGAAGATCTGCTTTTCATCCTATGGTCAACAAGCTAATTGCAGCAGGAATACAATTTAAGATGCTCTACCCCGCCAGGTTACAGGTGGCAGTCGACGGAGTATGGTACTCATATGATTCTTCGGAGCAAGCCGCCATGGATCATCCCAGCAGACTACCTAACCTGTTTAAAGCAGGGTGAACTTTTCACAGCAGTTGCCTGAGGACAATAGTTTGTTTTTTTCTTTTTCTGCTGTGGGAGTTGTTTAATTACCTGTTTGTTGTTTTTTCCTTTTCCCCCTTCCTCTGGTCTCTCGGGGTTCGGGTGGGCAGGTGGGGGAGGTTGCAGTGAGGCCTAGTGGGCCTGGATCTGGCTCAGTGGAGTGTTCGTGTGCTCCGGTATGAGGGTGGGTGGGAATCTTATTTCAGGGGGCGTTTGTGCACGTTGTTATTACAGACGGACCTGTTGGTCCCAATGGTTTGTTTTCCCCCCTTCACCTCGCATTGCTCAGTGCTGGGTTCACCTCAGAGGAGTTGAATAGTGCAGAAAGCTAACTGGGAACCCTGGGGACTTCACCCTACTGAGAGTTGGCCCTTTGGGTAAGTCTTGTCCAAAATGCATCGGTGTGAGGCATCTGCTTCTTTGGGAGGGAGTGAATCTGGTAAGGTCTGCGAGCGAGCAAGTTTGCAGTCTGATTTCATGATTTCCACTATTATTTCAGCATGTTAAATCGTTACTCTTTTGAGTACTGCTATGTTATTCAGGGCTTTCGTTTGCCAGTTTTCCAGAGGGTCGATGGGTGGGGAAGCTTCCGGATGGAGTAAACTTCAGGAGCAATGCATAGCGCACCTAGGAAGGGGGTTAGGGGTGCACTCTTTGTGAGGTATGGGGTTCAGAAAGCGTTTCAACTTAATATGTCTTTTTTTCTGGAATCAGTTTATGACGCTCTAATTTTTATTTATTTATTTATTTATTTATTTATTGCAATCAGTTTACAACCTTGTAATTCAGATTTGGTTCTTAAATGTAGTGAACCCTTCACATAGGAGTGCAGCCTATCGGGTCTGGTTCTCGTTACATGCAATAAGGATCCTGAAATCCTTTCTAGTATACAGGTGGGGACCTTTTGTATATAGGTTGAGTGGTTTGGGGGGGTTGTTATTGTCTTGGTCTCTTTCCCACTGACTACATGGCCTGAGTTTACTTCTGGATGGTTAAGATTTTTTACCCTCTCAGTAACTTGAGTATTTTACGAATTTCCTTGGGAAGGGAAACTCTTTCTTACTAATTCCTTTCCACAGGGGTTGTTGGGGATGGGGGGTGGGACTGGAGTGAGCCTTTTGGGATCGTCTGGTCAGTTAATGGTACATGCTTTCTTCTCTTTTGATAAAAAGATACATGACCTTGGTGCCAATTAAAATCTCAACGTGGAATGTCAGGGGCACCAGAGATCTGTCCAAAAGATATCAGGTTCTCAAAAATTGTGCTTCCTTAAATATTGACATTCTTTTGATGCAGAAAACCCATCTCATGGCCTCGGAAACAAACGGGTTACGTCGGCAGGGTTTCTCTCAAATTTTCACGTCCTGTGGGTCATCATCTAGTAGAGGGGTGGCAATTTTGGTTAAAAGACATATATCATTTGTGACAGAAGAAAGTCTAACAGATCAAGAGGGCAGATTTATTATTGTTAAAGGTATGCTAAACAATGTCAGGGTGGTGTTAGGGGCAATCTATGGTCCAGTTGGAGGGGATGTGGACTTCCTTATGACCTTGGCCGACAAGCTGAGTGGATTTTTGCCTTCCTTGCTAATTCTAGGTGGTGACTGGAATATTGCTCCATCACAAGACCTAGATAAAACTTATAGGCCATTAAAACCCCTTCCCCTCCACAAATATCCCTGAGGGATTTTATGGACTTATTGGGTTTATGTGACTCATGGTGTCTGCTCAATCCCTCTAGCCATCTCTTTTCCTTCTACTCCCAGATCCACCGGTCGTGGTCCAGAATTGATTTCATTTTAATCAGCACCACTCTTCTGGCTGGTACTCACCAGGCAGGTATTGAACCAATTGTTATATCTGTTCATTCCGTGGCATGGATTTCGATCTCTCCAGTCCGAACCTTCAAAGGGACACCTCATGGAAATTAAACACACAACTCCTAAAAGAGGAATGGATAATTTCCCACATTAAGTCACTAATCTCTTCCTTTATAGATTTCAATATGGGTTCCACATGTAGGGAGGACCTGATTTGGTGCTCTTTTAAATGTTACATCAGGGGAGAATTCATTAAGCTAGCTTCCAAAAGGAAAAAACAGAGAGAGGCTAGAGTTATTTCATTGTCAATCAAATAAGGATGGCTGAAAATAGCTTATCCTCTTCATCTTCCCAATCCGATTTGGAATCCCTACTGAAGTTTTGAAACGGATATGCGGATTTGATAAGAGAAAAGGCAGAATACGCCATACTTAAAACCAAAGCTCGTTATTTAGACCAAGGCGAGAAGCCAGGTAGAATGTTAGCCCTTTGACTGTGGGAAGTAGAAAGCTCAAGACTGATTCCTGCACTGTATTCCCCAGATGGCTCTATTAAAACCTCCCCTCGAGAGATCTCCCAGGTCTTCAAATCCTTCTACAGGGACCTATATAGTAAGGGTACCTCTCAAACTTCCCATTCTCGTATTGAACACTTTCTGGATGGCCTTAACCTCCCCTGTCTGCAGTCCCAACAGTGCGTTATCCTGGCCTCTCCCATTACCTTGGTTGAAGTAGAGGAAGCAATTAATGGGTTAGCACTTGATAAATCCACAGGTCCTGATGGTTTTTCCTCTAACTTCTATAAAGTCTTTTGTAAGGAGATAGCTCCCCTTCTCTTGAAATTATTTGATTACATGTTCACCTCAGATCCCCTAGACCCCACTTTGCTGGAAGCCACGATAGTCCTGATTCTGAAACCAGACAAACCCCAGAGTGAGCCGGCCAGTTACCGTCCGATTTCATTACTAAATTATGACATTCAAATTTTAACCAAAATCCTATCTCTTAGAATTAAACAGATTTGGTCTCATTTGCTGAGTCCTGAACAGGTGGGGTTTGTGCAAGGCAGATCTGATGCCGACCACTTGCGAAGCCTCTCACATATTTTTCAGGTTGCCCAAGACTCCCAGATTCCCATAGCTTTAGTCTCATTAGACGCAGAAAAAGCTTTCGATAGAGGAAACTGGGAATTTCTTTGGGCTACTCTCAAGAAAATGGGTTTTCCGGAAACCTTTATTCAATGGATTCGGATGGTATACAAGGCACCCACTGCTGGAATTTATTGTAACGGGGTTTTCTCCTCTCAGTTCCCCCTGTTTACAAGCACTCAGCAAGGTTGTCCCCTGTCTCCCTTTTTGTTTAATTTAAATTTGGAACCCCTTTTACTTAGTATTAAGAACTCACCTCAGATCACCGGTTGTTCAGTATACCAGCAATCTCTGACCCTCTCAGTCTATGCAGATGATATTCTTTTACATTTGGCTAACCCGGAAACTTCACTGACATGCATTACAAATTATTGAGCAGTTTGGTCAAGTTGCTAACTATAAGCTAAACCTATCTAAATCAGTTATATTCCCATTAAATGCTCTCACACATCAAGTCAACTTTTCTCATTTCGGTATGAGATGGTCTCCTTCCTCAATCAAATATTTAGGCATACATCTCACTAGAGACCCAGAGGTTCTCAGGAAACTCAATCTGGATGACTTGGTGTTGAATATCCAGCAGGATCTCCAAAGATGGGTCAAACTCCCATTGTCGTTATGGGGTTGTATTAGTATTATAAAAATGAATGCACTGCCCCATCTTTTCTACCCTTTAAACTTACTGAACATCTGGCTCCCAATGTCCTATTTTCAACAGCTCCATTCTGCCCTTTCTAAATTCATTTGGCAGGGCAAACATCCTAGACGGGCCTTCCTTAAACTTAATCTACCCAAGTAGAGAGGTGGACTCCACCTCCCAAATTTTATTTTTTACTACTGGGTGAACCATCTGTCCAAAATGGGGAGATGGTTTGAGTCCATGCCCGATGAACATTCTCCTATCTGGCTACAGTTGGAGAAAAGGCTTCTGGATATGCATAACCTTAACTTACCCAGAGTTTTTTATTACACTGTCTCGGCTTTACCCCCTCTCATACAAAATTCAACTGTAGGAGTCTCTATAAAGGTTTTGACCCAGTGTTGGAATTTCTTTAACATTTCACTCAAAAAGGATACGGCTCAACCCCTTACTTTAAACCCTAACATCAAAATAAAAGGTTCTCCGCTTTCCCCAGACTGGCTTCCTCAGTTACAGGATACTCTTGTGGTAAGCTTGTTTTCTCAGGATTCTCTCCTCTCTTCAACCAACATAATAGCTAAACTGAATATTCCTCAGAAACATATATTCAAGGTATTTCAGTTGAGACATCTTATGGTCTCTATTTTTGGGACCACATTCATGTTGTCCCAAGTCAGGCCTTTTTTAGATCAGGTACAGGAATGTGCAAATAAGGCCCATGGAATCTCCAGGATTTATTCCTTTCTACTGGGTATCAAATATCCTAATGCCCTTACAGGTTCTAAAACTTGGACTTCTCTTCTGCCAGATTCCTCTTTGATTTGGAGTCAGATTTGGGTGGACATGCATAGATATCTTACTCAAGATAGGCACAGACACATACAGTATCATATCTTAAATAATCTGTGCTATACACCAGTTAAGTTGGCCAAACTAGGCAGACAAGCTTTGGCTAACTGTACACGGTTCGGCACAACTGAAGGGAACCTGATACACATTTTCTGGCATTGTGACAAGGCGGCTCCATTATGGACTACAATTCGATCTAATCTAGTTCCCCTTTTGGGATTGGGTGATTTGTTTACCATATAAATATGTATCTAGGGGTGTTTTCCAATATTAGAGTTCGGGAGCGCAGATTTCACATGGCTCTAATTTCCATAGCAGTCAAAAGACTGGTTCTCAAGCACTGGATGGACCAACTGGCCATATCATATGCTGAATGGCTGAAAGAAATGTCACTTTGTTTTAACACTGAAAGGTTAATAGCAAGCTCCCGGAACTGTATAGCCTCTTTTAATCAGAAATGGGGTAAATTATATGCTTTATATTTGAACTAAGATCCATGCAATACATGCCTCTGATAGTCTCAGCTTGTTTTATCCTCTTTTTGATGCCTGTTATTGCTGAACTCTTAGTTGTTCTTTTGTACCACTTTGTTATGTTACTTTTAATAAGGCACACACCGGGAGGGGGTGGGAGAGTACTGGGGAGGAACGGGCATAGCAATACATTATTATTTGGTTATATTTGATCCAGAGACATTCTGCGCCATGTCACCATTAAGCTATTCTTGTTGTTATTAGTGCATGGCTCATTTGTTTTTGTTATATACTTTGTGCTAAGACATAAATCAACAAAGATGTTGAATTTCAAAAAATGGTAACATTGAAAAGCTGGAGTGAAAATATAAAAAAAATTGGTGAAGTCACGAGCGTGTGTAGAAACTGCACAATGCACATCCGTAATGCAATTATTTTGGGAATTTTCTGCACCACATTTTCAACAAAGGCATTTTGGGACCTCCACTGATGAACAGTGGCACTGTGATTTTCTTAATCTGTCTCGAATGTTGATTTCACCCAGTAACTGTGCCCTTTGTGTGCCACAGGTGTGAAAACATGTTTTGGGCAGGATGTGAAAATTGACAGCTGTACTGTTCATAAGGCAGTGTGCAAAAATGACAATGTTGAAAATCTGGAGTAAAAATATAAAAATTGGAGAAGTTGCGAGCGTGCGCAGAAACTGCTCAATACACGCTGGTAACGCAGTCATTTTTTGAAATTTATTCACCACATTTGCAACATGGGCTTTTTGGGACCTCTCCTTATGAACACTGTCACTGTGATTTTCTTAATCTGTCCCGAACATTGATTTTGCACAGCGACTGTGCCATTGTGCACCACATGTGCGAAAACACATTTCAGGCAGGATGTGAAAAGTTACAGCTCTACTGTTCATAAGGAGGTGTGTAAAAATGGCAATGTTGAAAATCTGGAGCGAAAATATAAAAAATTCTCGAAGTTATAAGCGTGCGTGGGAACTGTGGAATGCACACTCATAACAGTAATTTTTTGGAATTTTTTCACCAAATTTGGAACATAAGCTTTTTGGAAGCCCACCTCATGATTAGTGACACTGTTGTTTTGTTAGTCAGTCCCAGAAGGTGATTCTGCTCAGTGACCACAAAATCACCTTTCGGGACTGAATAATGACATAACAGTGACTGAGTTCATGAGGCTGGATCCCAAGAACCCCATGTTGAAAATTCGGGGCCAAAAGTCACAAAAATGACTGAGCTATCCACCTAAGTTGGAAAGCCCCCCCATTTATGCCATTATACAGCTTACCGGCATTTCTTCAGTTCGCGGTCGGCTTTGAAGCGTGCAGACATGTTCTCCTCCACTGAAGATCATCATGCCAGACTCTGGAGGTAAGTATGGGTGTCTTAATGCAGGGGGAAGTTGGGTGCACAGAGGGTGGGTGCGGGTTGGGGAAGGGGACCCAATGGCAAGGGACCATTTTCTGTGTTTCAGGTTATAAAAATAAATAAATAAATAAAAACACCTCAGACCATTTTCTTTTTTTTTACAGGTGTAAGAGTTTGGGGTCATGGTAGCCACACTGGGGTGGGCTCCCAGTGTGGCACACAATGGGGTGGGGTGGGGCCAGGAAAATGCTGATGTGATGGGGGTGTTTAAACATGCTGACAGGAGGATTGGGCACCCCGTCGGCAAGTGTGTCTGTGTTTGGGGGGGACGATGCTGAGGGGAATGGAGCACCCCCCTCTGCAGATTGGGGACAGGGCACTGGAACTGATGGGGACTGGGATCCCCATCGGCAAGTATGTCTGTGTTTGGGGGGAATGATGCCAAGGGAGATTGGGCACCCCCCTTGGCAGACAAAACACAGCAGAGGGGCACATATGCCAATGGGGCTTGGGCTCCTCCGTTGGCAAACTTACTGGGAAGGGGGCATGCTGACAGGGGGATTGGGCACCCCGGAAGCCGGCTTGCTGGGGACTGTGAGAGGCGGACGGCAACAGCTGCTGCCATGTTTATTGAAATGTTACACCAGGCAAGGCATGCCCTGCAATAAGGGGACGCTCCCTCATTGCAGCAGCAAAATCATTTCAAGTTGGTGGCATGCTTGCAGACTACTGTCATAGTCAGTGTGCTCCTTCATTGGTGACATGCAGATAAGCCTGAAAAAGCAGTAGCAGCACTGGCCACAACACTGTCGCACCTCCACAACCTGCTTTTCCAGCAAGCTGCCACAATATGTTTCTTGTGCATGTGCACAAGCAAACATAAAAATATGGAAAAATAAAAAAAAAACTTTTAAAAGTACTTTTTTTCTTTTTACACAGGAGCCATTGTACAATAGCAATAATGCACTTCAAGGTGTGTGTTGTGCTGGGATACCATCATGCCTGGGGTATTGGATGCACTCGACCTGCAGCCTCATACCCAACCACCCCAGGTATGATGTTATCCCAGCGCAACACACACCCTGTCATGCATTATTGCTTAAGTATGGAGGCTCTCCTGTTGGGGGTTGGGACTGTTAGTGAAGAAAGGTCAGAAGTCATTGTGGACCTGATTTTCAAACCATCGGGAATGGCTCACTGTGTTTGTTCTAAGAAGAACTGGTGCAAGGAGCATCTTGCACAACTCCATGTGCCATTCCCAATTTTCCAGTGCCCTCTGCACTAACATGGGGGGCCACTTTTGCTGGCTGGACTTGCGCCAGCCTTGTGACGGATGCACTGGTGCAGCAGAGCTGGAGGAGACTTGTACCAGGGCAGTGCTGCAGTATTCCCTTAATTTGGATTCTGCAAGCCCCTCTAACAGGTGCATGGGCTGCCAGAATTAGACCAGCCAGGTGCTGGTCTAATGGCCCATGCGACATTCTGAGTGAAGTGGCATGGTCAGAGGTGGCCTGTGCCCCCTTTGAGGCCACTGCAAGCAGATGTCTGCTGCCCTCCTGCACCTGGTCAGTTGTCCTGGTGATGGTGTGGTCATAGCTGCTGACTTCCAGTACCTTCCCCGCCACCAGTCATAATACCATCTCCCCACACTCGATGTCTGGCACTGAGGTAGCTGTGCCATTGCCCCATCTGGAGGTCCTTCACCATTCCCCCTACCCGACAAAATGCCTTGACATGCCCTTCATAGTAGCTGCCAGCTGTTGGATGCATGGCTGGTGGATTCCTGCCAGGGCTGTCACTGCTACATGAAAGTATTGCAGCTTACAGCATTCCCTGCCTATGTGCCAGTTGTGCAGTGCACAGGATGGCTTGTAGCAAACTCAGAGAGTTTGGCACAGGGACCTAATTTTTGCAAAATTCAGCACAGGGTCCCTGGTGTACCCAGGTTTGCTACAGTCAGGACTTTGGCGTGTGGTGCACCAATCACAGGTGAGCTTCTAAAATCAGGCCCCCTGTCTTGACCAAGCTCAGCCACAGCTTTTAAGATGCTAACAAATCTTCAAGAGGAAGTTGGTTTCTGAGACTCATGGTAACAGATAAAATTCCAAGGAAGGTGTCACCAAAATTGCAGGTCTGATTTAGCTTCAGTTAACTGGATGAATTTGGGTACAGGGAAGTGATGTCACAACTTCACTTGATCAAGGCACCAGGGAGAGAGAGAGGGAGGGACGGAGCAGAAATGCCCCAGCACAGCTCTGCTTTGGCTGTTTTCACTAAGATTTCTGTGTGAGCTATCCAAGGAGGGAGCCAGACTGTGTACCTGCAGACAAAGAGATTGAGGTAGCAAGGCTAAAGGGTAGTGAGGTAAGAAAACTCCAACTTGTACGGAAGATAGAAGTGTGTACCTGCACATGAGTGCAAAATTCCTTTTGTAATACTATATGTGCAAATAAAGTAAATACTTGAATATTACTGCAGTATTTGGACAACCCGGACTCAATTTTCAAAGGACAGTAAATAACGCAAGGTGCTTACACCAGAATGGAAAGACACAAGGAGCAAGCTGCATCAAAACTTGTATCAATTCCAATTTTCTAACACTGCTTGCATCAAAATCAGAACTGCCTGCTCCAAACTGGCTTGCATCAGATTTGCATCAAACAATGGGTGTGCGATGTCGCAACGGGGCTTGCATAAAAAAAAAAAAAAATGATGCACCATCCACTATTTTTTAAGGTGGACGCTTGTGACAGGGTGAACCCTGTCTGGGGTGAATGCCCATGTGTGAAGTGCCTGCCCCCTCTTCCTTTCGCTCTTTGTTTCTGTGGGACAGCAGCTCAAGCTGGGAATGAAAGTGAAATACATATGCTGTATGCTTGTCTATTTTAGGGTGTCACATTTAACAATTTAATGGAAATAAAAAGAAAAAGATATGATGAGTTCCAAGGGTTGGCAGGAGAAGGAAGAAGAAGAGTGCACCATTGTTCTCCCATTCCCCTGGCAAAACCCAGTGGAAACTTTATGGACTTACGAGCTTATTATAGCTATCTTTTGAGATGAAGCAAAATGGAAACATGAAACTCCCTTAAAATAAAACCCCCTTAACATACAACCCCCTTAACCAAGCAAAGAGGAGTTGAGTCTAGGCTAGAGAAATTAACGTGCATGAACAATTATGTCTTTACTGTTTGATAGGGAACTTCCAAGAATAAGAGGTTTATACTGGTTTTAGCAAAAAGGGGTGGATTACCTGACGCTGATGTCATCCATGAAAGGTATAAACACCCACCACTTGGAGTAACAAAGACAGATAGGGGGAATCAGTTGAATACTGACTACCATGTGAGGATGACTTTAGAAGTGTGTGCTTGTTTCCACAGCATTCTATGTGCAAAGGCTAAAGGTAAGTCTTAGGAATTTTTGAAATTAGAAAGTTTGCCACATACTGGACATTGAATAACATTTTCCTTTCTGTATGTTTATTATTTTTGTTTTTTAATTTTCTAATTTGAATAAAATAATAATGCACATTTGCATTTTTATGCACCAGACTTCTGGTTTGTTGTGTCTGTTTTATTCCACACCTTCACTGTGGTGTCAGAGGTGGGATTTGTGGTACATCTAGCCTGCCTGGGAGACGTTATCAGTAGGTATTGAACCAATACCCAGACAGGTGCAAAAAGATTTGGGTGCTGAGGCAAAAACATATTCATTGCCTCGTACCATGGCAGAGAAGACAGGTGAAAAGCCTCATCCTGGATTGGACCGAGGGGCCTCTGTGGAGCAGTTGCAGGCTACTGTATGTTGACAAGTCTGCTGCAATCTGCCAGCACCAGTGATAAGCATCCGGTGAAACAGACAGATGGCCTGACTTTGGTGTTCTGGATGATAGAGGCCTTGATGATGTGGCTGATCCGAAGGTGGCTAGAGGTAGAGCGGCTTTGCCTGAAGGCAGAGAACAAAGTGTTGGAGATCAAGAAGAGTTCGAGTACAGATGCTGTGTACTTTGAGGAAGAGGAACCAGAGCAGACAGAGTCCTGTACCCAACTGCAGGAGCCAGTGGAAAGGTTTGAATTGTGTAATTACTGTCCAGAGCTTCCCATATTCCCAGGGTATTATCTGTGTGATATGCACTCTGAAAGTGAGGGGAGTCTGTGTCAGGAAAGCATGGACAGCTGCCGGAATACCATTGAAATCCCAGGTGAGACTGGTCTTGTGCTGGGCAGTGAAACTACATTCAATCAAGAAGAGGCCTGTAAGTTGGCTAAAGTGATTCCATTTGTAGATGTACTAGGCAAAAATGTAAAAAACAGCGGATTTGGGTGAATTGTAGTCTGAGGATCATACTATAGAGAAACTAAAACAGTGTATAAAAATGAAAGATGGTGTACCTGTAAAGGGTGGGGTGGGTAATCGAATGTATTTATGGTATGAAAGTATTAATGGTATTTTGTACCATATGAGACCCAAACCCAGATCTAACAAGATAGATATACAAGTGGTAGTGCGAAAGAGATATCAGCAGAGGGAACTAGAGGCTGCTCATTCCAGTACTTGTAGGCACTTCAGTCATGAAAGCACGCTGAATAATCTGGTACCACATTTCTACGGGCCAGGAATGTACAGACAGGCATCAGCTTACTTAAAATCCTGTTTGGTCTGCCAGCCAGAGATGTTTCCTGCCTCTAGGAAAGGGCTCATGCACAACAGTTGTGCTGGTATGCAGCGGGTGAAAGCTCCAACCCTTCCAGGGTTCTGGTGGGGTGGGGTGATTGCCAACAGTGAGGACTATTGCCCTTTTGTGAGGGGGGGGTGTGACAGGTGAGCCCTGTCTGGGGTGGATGCCCATGTGTGGAGGATCTGTGCCACCCCCCATTCCTTTCACTCTTTTTTTCTGTGGGATGGTCGCTCGTGCTGGGAATGAAAATGAAATACGCTTGCTGTATGATTGTCTATTTTAGGGTGTAACATTTAATGATTTAACGGAAATAAAAAGAAAAAGATATGATGAGTGCCAGTGGTTGGCAGGAGAAGAGAAGCATGCCCTCGTTCTCCCATTCCCCTTGAAAAATCTTGTGGAACCCTCATGGACTTACTGTACTATCTTATTAAAACTATCTTTTGAGATTAAACAAAATGGAAACATGAAACCCACTTAAAATAAAACCACCTTAACATAAAACCCCCTTAACCAAGAAAAGAGGAGTTGAGTCTAGGCTAGGAAAAATTAACATGTGTGAACATGTATATCTTTACTGCTTAATGGGGAACTCCTGAGAATAAGAGGTTTATACTGGTTTTATCAAAAGGGTGGATCCACTGACGGTGATGTCATCCATGAAAGGTATAAAAACCCACCACTTGGAGTAACAAAGACAGGGGAATCAGTTTAATTCTGACTACCAAGTGCGGAGGACCTCAGAAGTGTGTGCTTGTTTCCACACTGTTCTATTTGCGAAGACTATTTTTATTGATTTATTTGTTTGTAATATCGGAAGACCTTTGAGCATGAGCTCTTTTACAAAGGTTCCACGTCAGGGTGGACAAATAATACAAGAGACAAATACAGTAGTTACAGGTTCAGAACAAATACAGTTGTAACAAGGGTTCAGCACAAAAGCTAAGCCTCAGGAATTTTCAAAGTTAGAAAATTTGCTGGATACTGGACATTGAATAACCTTTTGCTTTCTGTATGTTTATTATTTTTTGATTTGAATAAAATAACAATGCACATTTGTGTTTTTATGCACCTGACTTCTGGTTTGTTGTGTCTGTTTTATCCCACATCTTCACAAAGCTGTCGACACTGCATTAAAGGTGCATGCTACTGTTAGACCAGCCTGAGCTGATCTAACTGACACAAGAGGATATACAGAGGCCCACAGCAGGTGGGCAGACCTGACTATGGTACTATGCATGGCATTCTGCTGCAGGAGTCCTGCATTGTAGATATATTACTTGGTTCTAGATTCCCTTTCATTTGCCATAATTTTTGACTCAGCTTGCGTGCGTCATTTTCTCATTTCATGCATCATATTTTTGATTCAGCTTACACCATTTTTGCTCCATCTCACTCCATGCATTGTATTTTTCACTCAACTTGCATCATTCTCAACATGCTTCATTCTCACCCCATGTGTCACATTTTTGATACAGCGGTCCTCTTGCGTCATTCTGGGAGACTTTGCCACACAGAATGCTTTTCTTGCAAAAACAGTGCACAGTATTTGGTGCACCTGGATTTGACATAAGGGGCTCAATTCTGAAAACTCGGCACAAGCTGCGTCAACAGCAGCTTGTGTCGATTACTGGTTCACCAGGGACCCTGTGCCCAATTCTGTATCAGGTAGGGTACTGGCTGCAAAGTCCAGCAGCTTGTGGCAAACATAGCTGTGCACTAAACAGGTGGTGCATCAGGATGGTGTGTGGCAAGCTGCGGGATGGCCTTGTGCCAGTCCCTGGTGGTTAGTGGCCCCCCTCCCTATCCCCAATGTGCCCATATATTAGAATATTAAATAAAATCATTCCCTGGTGGTCTAGTGGACCTTATTCTCCCTATGCCTGATGTGCCCATAAATTTAAATAATAAACAGATCATTCCCTAGTGGGCTAGTGGCCCCCCATCCCCAATGCCCCAGTATACATATATATATATATATATATATATATATATATATATATATATATATATATATTAGAGGAAAAAAAACTACTAGCAATGCATCAGTTAGGGTTGTTCCACAGCGACAAAAGTGAGGAAATTCGGTGTTAGGGTTGAAAACCCCCCTTGGAGCCCCCAGCCCACCTCCCCAACCGGCATCGGGGTGCGCGTTGGGTCATCGATCTAACTCTCACCCCATCACATGTGTAAAGAAGCAGAGGTATAGCAGAATGGGTGAGATTTAGGACCCGATGACCTAGCGCCGATGCGGTTGGGGGGTGGGCTGAGCTCAAGGGGTTTTCAACCTTAACTTAAATTTCCTCACTTTTCACTGGAACAACCTCTAACTGATGCATTAAATGGAGTTTTTTGCCTCTAATTTTCCTTCTTTTTGAGAATGATGACAACAAATAGTGAAAGTTATGCAGCAGCAGGAGCGCACCACGTGATGTCTTGTGACACAGTAACAGGAACTGCAACACAAACAAAAGTGCCAACAGTGGTGCACATGGTAACAGAAACATAAATGGCAAAGGAAACGTTAATAGAATGCAAGCGCAAAGTGACGCCAAAGCGAACAATGATGCAAATGGACACTGAAGCACATACGAAAACACAACTGGTAATGCAAACAGTGATGGCAGTGGTATTTTAAATGAAAATGTTAAGTGTCACAGCAAAAAGAACGCGAAAGGAACAGAAGCGAAAATGGGAGCGACGCACACATAAATGTAAACCGTAGCCTTTTGCAGCCATGGTACCTCAATAGTAAATGCAAATGGTAAAGTTAACATGAAGAATAATGCCAAAGGAAACAGAAATGGAAACGGGAATGGAAGCGCATACAGAAATGCAACCCGTAACATGCATGGTCATGGAACCACAATTATTAATGCAAATGGTAATGGTAACAGCAACAATAATACCAAAGGAAAGAGAAATGCAAATGCAAGCGAGTACAGAAATGCAAACCATTACATGCACAGTCATGGTACCGCAATTGTAAATGCAAATGGTAACAGTAACAGCAAAAATAATGCCAAAGGAAACAGAAACAAAACAGAAATGCAAGCGCATATGAAAACGCAAACCGTAACGCACGTGGATGGTACCGCAATTGCAAATGAAGCTGGTAATGTTAACAACAACAATAATGCCAAATGACACAGAAGCATAAGCATAGGAAAGCGAAACCGCAGCACGCATACAGTGGCATAGGCGGTAATGGTGCCTCAATCGGTAACAAGCGCAACTGGAAAGCTAACTGGCACAGTAATGAAGAGCACACCCTTCTTTCCCCAAAAAATGCATTGGAAAACACAGTGAAAACAAAAGAATGTATACATAACAATGGGCCTCGGAGCAGAAAATGAGGACTTGGAATATTAAATTGCTTATATCTCAGGAACCATCGACGTAGACAAAATATATTAATTACATATGAATTATGACTTTCCTGGCTAGTTTATATTTAGCCCCAGGAGAGCTAAGCATTTTACGGCCGAAACGTATCTCGCACCATTCCGAGATCATAGCGGACCCAAAAACACGATGGGCGCCATAATGTTATCAATGGGAAAAAGCATTAACCCGAATTGCTGTCACTGAGCCACCCTGTAATATTTTTTTGCCAAACCACCAAAAGGCACATCAGTGGGATGTTGGCTTTCTTCCCTCCAAATTTCAGCCCAAAAGACCAAACCGTTATTTTGCAGCAGGGCGGCAAACGATTCCTGTAATGCGGCGGACGCCGTAATGTTACCCTATGGGGAAAAAGCATCAAATTTGGAGTGCTGTAACTTTGCTGCCCTGTGATATTTTTTCACCAAAATATGGAAAGACATCTGTGAGATGTTGGCTGCGTTCCCTCAAATTTCAGCCCAAAAGACCAAACCGTTCTTTTGCAGCAGGGTGGCAAAAGAATTGATGTCATTTGCCGCCAACCTGGAAAATAGTGTCTAGTTGACTTTGACTTTCCAAAATTTGCGACACTTTCGTGACGACACTACTTTGCGAAAGTACTTTTCCAGAAACTTGAAAAACATATTTCTAGGGTGTTTAACCTCAAAATAAAGACATGCCTAGCATCCTCAGGGTCCGACTAGGTAAACACAAAAAGAGTTGTGTTGCTAGAGGGTTCCAAATTTAAATGCCAAGCATTTTTCTGATCACCAACTGAAAACAAAATGGTGGATCTGCAAAAGTAAAAGGGCCTTTTGCGAAAGTAAAAACTGCATTTGAGAAAGTGTTGAACTTTTTGTTAACTTTTCCCATTGACTTATAATGGGAAATTGTTTTTTGAATAACTTTTGAACCGTTTAATATTTTTTCACGAAATCTTCAAAAGGTACATCAGGGACCCTGGCCGCATGTTCTCTGAAGTTTTTGGACCGTCGGCAACAAACTGTGCAACCTGTGAGGGACAAGCAAAGAATTCAAAAAGTGTAAATACATGCTTGAATCAAGCAATAACTCCACTTGGCCATTATATCTGAACAGTACGAAAGTTGGCAGATCCCAAGATGTATGGTTCTTGATCATGTATTCCAAATTTCAGGCAAATCCGTTGAACGGTTACAAAGTTATTAAGGTGTAAAATTTTATGTTTAACATGTAAATGGCTCCTCAACCTTAACTATGGTAGCACTACCATGCTACCATAATACATACATATATATATATATATATATATAAATTCTATGCAAAAAACTGTGGTAATGCATCATTTAGGGTTAAAACACAAAAAGTCAGGGAAATGAAAAATCTTTAGGGTTGCCCCTCCCCCCATGGACCCGCCAATCATCCCAAGATTGACAGATGATGGGGTGTGTCATTGGAATTGTAAGGCCTAAATGTGCCCCATTCCTTGTGCAATCATATTGAGAAGCAACGAGTGAACAAGAATGGGGCAGCATTTAGGCCTCACAACCAATGACACACCCCATCATCTGTCGATCTTGGGATGATTGTGGGTCTACTGGGGCAACCCTAAAGATTTTTATTTCCTGACTTTTTTATGTTTAACCTAAATGATGTTCGAGTAATTTTTTTGCATAGGATATCCTTACTTTTTGAGAAAGAATAGAAAACTAAGAACTTGCAGGAGTTGGTGGGAGCATGGGACCTTCGGGCCATGCACTCCCACCAACTTGTAAACGTGTCTCTACCATCAACACCCTCCAAATTTCAATGTAAAAGACCAAACTGTGTCCGAGATATAACATGTTAAATTTTGAGATTTTCATTCATCAGAGTTGCAGAATTCAGCACCTGTTGACATTTTACAGACACAACGACTGAAAAGTACATTCATGACACTAAGGCTAGGTACCCTATCAATTTCAAGGCTCCACTACAATGCAAAACACTGTCCACAAAACGTAAATTGCATCACGCAATATCTCCACAAAAAATACTTTCTCCAACACATACACACCGTAATTCACATGTACAGGACATGCCGTCATCACCCTCCAAAAGTCAAGTAAAAAGACCAAACCGTTTCTGAGATATTTAAACTTAAAGATTGTGAAAATTGGCCTGTCTATTCCATTATAAAATCTGGCCATCTTGTCCCTCCCTCACGATCAAAGATCACAATCAAAGAATCTTGCGATCAAAGAATTTGCAGGCTCGCGATCAAAGAATTTGCAGGCTCACGATTACAGAACAAAAAATGGTGAAACTCGAGTTTTAGGCAGATTTACATGAAACCACCGCCATGCCTCGATAGAACGAAGCCCCCTGAGCAAAACCCACCCTCATTTGTGTTCCTAGACCACCCCTGAGCTGAGAAAATTGTATTTTTACCTCGCAATGCAAGATCGCGATCAAAGAATCTCGCTAACAAAGAATTTGCAGGCTCGCGAACAAAGATCGTTAGCGAGTCGCAATCAAAGAATTTAAAATGTTATAACTCTATTTTTTTGACCATTTTAGCTATAACCAAAGGCATGGGTTGATAGATTGAAGCTCCATGAGTAAAACCCATGCAGGTTTTACTTCAGGAGTGATCCCTGAGCCGAGATATTTGATTTTTTGTGACAGAATTTAAAAAACAAGATGACGGACCTCAAAGAATTCTCGGGGACAAAGATTCTTTGACCATGAGGCAGCAAATTCTTTGACCACCAGGTGGGACGAGATGGCCCAAACCCCATTCTTTGTTTGCAAAACAACCATATAAATTTTCCCATTGACTTATAATGGGAGCTTAAAAGTGCCATAGCTTTTGAATGCCTTAATATTTTTTTCACCAAATGAAAAGGGGCATGTTCAGCCACTGAAGCTCTTTCAGATGAGCCATCTCACAGACTGACACACCACACGACAACCACACAGCGAGCAAAATCCCCCAAATTGCCTCCAAAACTGGCGAAAAGTGCATTTTTTAGCGTTTTGCTGCGCAAAGACCGTCAGTCCGACCAAAATGAAAGTTGGCAAAGCAAGAGATCTATCATGCCCCACCACACATGCCAAATTTTAGGCAAATTCGTTGAATGGGTCCAAAGTTATTTATGCACAAAAGCTTGGCTTTAACATAGAAGTGATTTCACAACCCTCATAATTGTGGTCTAGTGGAACCCCTTCCCTATCCCCGATGTGCCCGTATATTATAATAATAAATGAAATCATTCCCTGGTGGTCTAGCGTATGCTCTGCCTATCCCTGATGCACCCATATATGAGAATATTAAAAACATCATTCCCTGGTGGGCTATCAGACCCCCAAGCCCAGATGTGCCCCATATTAATATATTATAAAACTCATTCCCTGGTGGTCTAGTGGATCCCCTCCTTATCCCCGATGTGCCCGTATATGATGATATTAAAAACATCATTCCCTGGTGGTCTAGTTGACCCCACCCCCAACCCCAGCAGGTAGTGCTCACCACCCCACTCCCCCATCCCAAAACAGAGCCAGCGACCTATAGAGCTCTCCTCACACCACCACGTCTGGCCACTGACTGAACTGTCAAGGAGCACTTACTGTATACAGTATGCGCTTGCTGATTGACAGCTCAAGGGAGCTGTCAGTCAATGAGTTTGTACTGTATGCAGTATGCACTCCTTGACAGCTCAGTTGTCGGCCAGACGTGGTTGTGTGAGGAGGGCTGTGCCATTCACCAGCTCTGTTTTGGGATGGGGGAGCAGGCTGGTGGGCACTACCTGCTGGGGTGAGGAGGTGGGGGTCCACTAGACCCACAGGGAATGATGTTTTTAATATTCTCATATATGGGCATATCAGAGATAAGGAGGGAGTATGCAAGACCATCGGGGAATGATTTTTCTAATATATTAATATAGGAGCACATTAGGGATAGAAGGGGGTTCTGCAAGACCACCAGAGAATTATTTTATTAAATATTCTAATATACGGGCACATCAGGGACAGGGATGGGGGTCTGCTAGACAACCAGGGAATGATTTTATTCAATATTCTAATATACAGGCACACTGGGGATAGGGAGAGAGTCGGCTAGACCACCAAGGAATGATTCTTTTAATACTGTAATATGTGAGCATATCAGGATTGTGGGGGCCACTAGACCTTCAGAACCATGATTAATATCACTTAAAGGGCACTGGGGATGGAAGACAGCAGCATGTGGGGAGGGCTCCAAGAGTAAGCAAGTGGTCAACCTCTCCCAGAAACCAATATTCTATGTACCGTAGACCAAGCACAGCTTGTCTAAGTGCTTGATTCCCTCTAAATTAGATATCAGAATTTAGCGATATCACAGCTTGCAGCTGCCGTGGTCCCCTAGTGCTATACTGCAGACCATTTTTACCACAAGGACTTGCAGAGCCCCTTTGGTGAATGCTGCTTGTGGTTGACACCGACTGAGTTTGAAAATCACTCCTGGTGCATCTTTTGGTGTAAGAGGCATTTTGCACCATTTCTTGTGGTGCAAGCCCCTTGTGTCACTCTGGGAGCTTTGAGAATTGGGCCCAAGGTGATTAAAGGAATAATGCACGACAGGGTGTGTGTCGTGCTGGGATAGTGCCACGCCTGGGGGGGTTGGGCACGAGGCCGCAGGCCGAGTGTGTGCAATGCCCCAGGTGTGGCGTTATCCCAAACGCCACACACCTTGGAGTGCATTATTCCTATTATACAATGGCTTGTTGTTATACAGAATAAAAAAAATAATTTTAAAGATGTTTTTGTGTGGAAAAATATTTTTCCTTTTTAAGAGAAGACGAAACAATCAATCAAAAGCTCAATAAAAGAATCTAAAGAGAATAAAAGAATAAAAAGAATCTAAATGCTCAGGAGCAGGATCACAGTGAGGCTGAGACTAGACCTGTGGCGACGTGCTGGGATAACGCCATGGTTCCAGCCCCAAACTGACCAATCACAGTCCAAGATTCTTTCTTGCCATTGTATAATGTTTGATATACCTTGCATCGGTTTAAAAGAGCCCTTTACAAATCCAGTCCCCTGTGTTTAGTAATAAATCAGTTATTTTTCTAAAGACTGATATAACTGGTTGTTTGCAACTGTATCTCTGAGGGAAGGGAACCTGGATAAAGGGGTGCATAGTAAACAGTCTCTGAGAGAAAGAGAGAATATAATGTGCCCTACCAAGGCAGAGACCCAAACTATGGTGAATCTAAAAAGTAGAAGTGGAGGAAAAGAGTTTTTCGAGCACTGGGGTCTGCACTCTTGCTAAAGAGGGAACCTTGATGGCAGTGGCATCCACATGGTCTCAATGGTAAGGGCCTGAGAGAAAGAGGCCCACTGGGGCTATGGGGTGCTCTGACCATCACAATAGGGCTAGCTTCATTTTCAATGAGCCTCCATGACCCTTAGCCTGTAGAATAAGTATACTATACCTGCAAAGGCACGTCGCTAGCAGACGCCATAGCAAGGGATCATGAGGGGATTTTTTTCAGCCTACACACACCCTTCCCCCCCCCACTGATCACTGCAACTCACTGTGGGACAACCATTGATTCTTCCCTGCCATGCTAAGCCTCTCAGCCAATCAGAGGGCTGAGTAGGCTGGACTTAGCAGCTACAGCTTTCCCAGGCTTCCTCACCAGGACAAAGGACACCAATGAAGATTTGGACTCAGTGCTAACCAGACACTGCAGCAAGTCATGAGGGGGTCTTCTGAGCTTGCACACCACCCTCCCCCCCCACCAATTGCCATAACTTGCCATGGGACTAACACTGACTCTTCCCTGCCACTCTAATTCTCTCAGCCAATTGAAGGGCTGAGAAGGCAGGACTTGACAGGTACAACTTTCCCAGGCTTCCACACTGGAACAGAGAACATCAGCACAGATTTGGACTCGACGCTAGCCAGACGCTGTAGCAAGGGGTTGTGAGGGGTCTTCTGAGCCTGCATACATCCTTTCCCCCCATTTATCACCACAACTCACCCTGTGACTACAACTATCTCTTACCTGGCACTCTGAGCCTCTCAGCCAATCGGAGGGCTGCCTACTGAATTTCACCACAGTTGGTCCAAGCTGCCCATCTGCACAACGGCTCATCTGTGCAAAGGAACATGTGCTAAGGACTGGGTAATTGTCTGCCTTGAGTCTGCTGGAGTTAGCTGGTATTCAGCCAGTCAGCCAGCCACTCTGCACCATTCACCTCCGGATTTCATTTGTACTGTTAAAAACTACTGTTTTCATGTTGTGCTGCCTACTGTGCTAGGTCAGTAACTTGCCTGTAGCAGCTATAGTCTGTTCACTTGATAGCACACTGTACAAAATTCTACATTGCTCTGTTTTTTTCTGTGGCACCTGTTATGTGATTTTATTGCTCCTTAGTTTTCTTCTTGTTCTTCCTGACTCCCTTACTGGGTTCCCCTAATGTTTTTTCCTCTGAGCTTGCTCATACTCAGCTCTCTACCTGCTTGATCCTAGCCCAGCCTATTGCCTACATACCCCTACTCCTCTTCTGCATTATTGCTGCTCTCAGTATTCATTTTTTCCATTATTTGTCAGAAATCTCACTAACTCCCTATATTGGGTCCCTCTATTTTTCTCTCACTAAGCTGCTCTCTCTCTCTGCTCCCGTACTCCTTGTGCTGTCCACAGCTTCTTGCCTGCCTATCACTCCCTCCTCTCCACCCCCTGTTCTATCATATTCATCCTTCTCCCCTTACCACCTTTGACTTTACTATTAGTGCCTTTGAATTGCGCACTGCACCCCCACTCACCTGACTTAGTCCAGATTTGTCCCAATAGTTGGTTTTTGATTCCCTCTCCATTTGCAAGTAAGCCCATATTCAGAGGTGTAGCAAAGTTTTATTTCGCTTACAGATTGACAAGAAATTCGCCAAATTAAGCCTCCTGGTGGTCAGTTTGCTAGTGCGGCTGACAAATAAAATTCACCATTTGTAACTTCGCCTTGCTTTGTTTTGTTTTTATAAGTACAAATTGCACTTAAAAAAAACCCCAAAAGCAAGGAGAAGTTACAAATTGCAAAACCTCCAGTCCCTGGTGTCCAGTGCCCCCCCTCCAACCTCACTGATCGCTGGCCCCAATATGAAGAAAATTATCATCTTAAATCCTTGGTGTTTAGTGCCCCCCCGCTGATCGCCAGCCCCAATATAAAAACTAATCTTAAATTCCTTGTGTCTAGTGGACCCACCACCCTGTCAGCACTGCCCCCAACCCGCTGCATCCCTCACACCCTCACCCGATATAAAAAGATACAGTAAATCCTTGGTGTCTAGTGGTCCCCCCCGCAATACGTCAGCCCCAATATAAAAAAATCATCTTAAATCCCTGGTATCTAGTGGGCCCCACCCCGTCAGGTAGTGCCCCACCCCACTCACTCCCCCACCCGACCCTGAGCAGGCCAACGGCACAGCCCTGCACTCACCTCCATGGTCAGCGGCCTGACTGAGCTCAATGAATGAGCTGCGTATGTACAAGCTATTTTCAAAAAGGCCAAATTTCTCCCATTCACTGAAAATACCACCAACAGCTTAATCTGGTTCAATTTCAGTTGCTTACCATCTGTATCCCCCCTCCCCCCGGTCACCCCTGAAAAAGGGACTTCTAGGCCCAGTGGGCTTACCGGGCCAACAAAATTCAATCAATCAATGCTCATTCACTGAGAGCTCAGTCGGGCTGCCGGCCATCATGGAGGTGAGTGGAGGGCTGTGCCAGTGGCCCGCTGGGGCCAGGGTGTGGGGGAGTAGGGTAGGGGGGGCATTATCTTATGAGGTGGGGGGTTCACTAGACACCAGGGAACCAATTTTGTACTTTGTATATCGTTGACTGTGCATTTGTATATGTTACTTTGACTTTATCTTAACTGTATTTTCCTAACCACTAAGCTGATTGTATTTTGGACCTCCATTTGATGTACTGTTTCACATTGTTTGTGTTATGTATTCAACTTGTATCCTTCCGGGTCATGCCTGAAAATAGGCATCACTATGCCTAGTGCACCTACCTGGTTACCGAAAGCAAATAAATAAATTTAAGAAGATTTTTTTTTATAGTAGGGCTGGCGATCAGTGGGAGGGGGGACCACTAGACACCAGGGATTTACCATATTTTTTTTACATTGGGATTGTGGTGGTTGGGGAGGAACGGGATGGGGGGTCACCACCTGACGGGGTGGTGGGGTGGGGTCCATTAGACACCAAGGAATAAATATTTTTTTATATTGGGGCCAACAATCAGAGCAGGGGGCCACAAGATACTAAGGATTTACTGATTTTGTTATGTCGGGGTCAGGTTGGGGGAGTGGGTTGGTGTGGCAGTACCTGATGGGGTGGGGCGCTAGACACCAGAAATTTAACTATAAACAGTAGTAGGCAAAATCACAGTTTGACCTCCGCTGGCGGGTGCCAAACTCCACATTTTTGTGTATTTTTCTGGGGTGGGGGCTGAGCTGAACTTCTCATACCCAATCCACTGCACGAAGTGGGGAAAATCTGCAAAATATTTTGCAGAGCAAATTTTCTCCACTTCGTACATCCCTACCTATATTCCCCCTTCTTCTCTCTCCTATTACTAACAAGTTCTGATATCACTACCTACAGTCTTCCTATCCTTCTTATCACCCTTTCTCTCCTTCCCCTCCTGTTTTCTCTAGCTTCCTTCCCCCAACTGGCTACCCCTCACCTCCCCTCCTTCTCCTTCCCTCCCCTCCTTCTCCCTCCCCTCCTCCAGCCTCGCCCTCTCTCTCCTTCCTCTCTCTCTCTCTCTCTCTCTCTCTCTCTCTCATCCCCAGGCTTCCTGGAGCTCCTCCTCCTCTCCTCCTGCATCCATCTTGAAGCTCTAAGATCTCTTCTTCCTTCCTGCCCTACTTGCCCCCCACACCTCCCCTACACCTGCCTCATAAACACCTCTCTGGTTCCTTCAAGCTCCTTGTCTCTCTGCTGCTTTTAGTAACAGGTGATATTGAGCCCAATCCTGGCCTTGCATACTCCTCTCCCACCCGTCTCCCCAAAGGACTGAGAGTGGCACATATCAACATCCAAAGCCTCCTCCCAAAGAATGATCAGCTGCAGCCACTCATGGTTAATCTCAAACTCAATGTGTTGATTATCTTGCAGTCTTGGTTATCCTTCAAGATCCCTGATATGGCAGTCACCATCTCTGGGTACACTCACCAGACAGGATCACGCTAAGAGGGGTGGTGTTGTTGCCATCTACCGCTCTTCTAAAATCCAGTTTGATCCTGTATTCTCTGTCTCCTCCCCCTCTGCTTACAAGCTCCACCTCTTCAAATTCTCCCTCCCTTTCTCTGTCCCTAACTTTATGGCTGGTGTCTACTGCTGCCCTGGCATGTCCCCTCTGACAGTCACTGAACTCCTACCACAGTCTCCTCACATGCCTCGTCTGGTGAGCTACTCATCCGTGGCAACTTTAATCTTAACTGGTTTTCCCCCTCACTAACTAAATTATGCCAAAACATTAAATCCCTTCATCTTGCCCAATTGATCTCCTACCCAATCTGGCACAATCATATATCCCTCAACCACTCCTTATTGGACTGGATTCTCACCTCCCATCCCCACTGCATAATAGATAGATAGATGACGGCACCCTCCCAATGCCTTTAGTGAACACCATATGGTCTCCTGCATAAAATACACCATCCCAAGGCCTCCCCAAACTCCTCTAGATCTGGTCCTTCCATGTGCTGGACCTGTCCTCTCTCCATGCCGACCTGATAGCTACCGACTGGTCTTCCATCTCTTGCCAGTAACATTAATACTGCTCTCCACTATTTTAACACCTAATTCCTGTCAATCTGGGATCTTCATGCCCCCCTCCAAAAAAACAAGGGCAATGGTTCCCACCACCCATGGATCTCAACTGAGTTACTGTACTGCCTCTGTGCACATGATCTTGCCTGGAGGACTCAGAGTCCACTGGCTCTCCTGCTGACCTAATCAAGTACAAATCCCTTCACAATGCCTGTACCAGAGCCACCAGGTTTGCCAAGCCTGAATACTTTGCTTCCACATTCTAGAACAACATTAATCATCCCTCTATGTTCTGGAAGGTTATCCATGCCCTCCTTCCCCCCAACTCAGCCCCCCTCCCCTGTCCTCAAGGTGGGTGACACTCCCATTGCAACCCCTCTCTGCTGCCTCTATGTTCAACTCATTCTTCACCTTGTGTTCCTCCTCCCTTCTCCCCTCCTCCCCACCCTCCCCTCCCCATCTCATCCTCCCACTCTGCTTCATCCCTTCTCCTTTTCTCCTATCACCGCTGCAGCTTCCCTCAAAGCTCTCTTGGCTCTCAACCCTTTCAAGGGCAGAAGCCCTGATGGTCTCGACTCCAAGCTCCTCCATCTCTCCACCACTGCCATTGATTTACCTATTACATCCCTTCTCGACCTTTCTTTCACCCTCTCCTCTGTCCCTAACTCATGGAAACAGGCCACTATCCTACCACTCTCCAATGGAGGTGACTTCTTCTCTCCTGGCAGCTACTGCCCTGTTTCTTTGGTCCCCATTCTGTCTAAAATCTAAGAACACCTCGTGCTATCTCTGCTATATTCTGTACCCATTTTTATGTATTGCTTAACACTCCTTGTATACCACATATCTGTACTCCTATAAATAAGTATTGTTTAACATTCCTGTAAACCACTATAACTTCCTTATCTCTGTAACTAACTCTGAGTAGCCCCTGAATAAGGGACCTTCGGGGCTCAGTGGGCCTACCCGGTCACCAAAATTGAATAAATAAATAAATATCTCAGCTCTTCCCCTCCTTGATTCATCCCCTTTCTTTACTCCTTTCCAGTTTGGCTTCCAAAAATTCCACTCCACCTCCTCCTCCCTCCTCTGCCTTCCTGACTCCATTTTCTTAGGCATGGATCAGGACCTGATCACCTCCGCCATCTTTGTCGACTTAGCTAAAGTCTTTGACACTGTTGCCCAGCCCCTTCTCCTAGACATGCTTAAGGCTGTCTGACTCCTCAATTAATTGGTTCTGCTCCTACCCTGAGCGAAGGTCACCAATTGTTCAAATTGGTGATTCCCTGTCTCCTCCACTTCCTATCAGCACTGGAGTCCCCCAAGAGTCTGTCCTTGGCCCAGTTCTTTTCTCAGTCTTCCTGAATGACCTCCCTGCTGCCTGCTCCTCTGCGTCCATTCATATTTATGCAGATGATACAGCACTATTTGCTTCTGGCTCTTCTCTCTCTGACCTTTAGGCCAGGCTTCATCTGGATTTCAACAACATTCAGCAATGGTTTCAGGTCAATCAGCTGTCCTTCAATGTCAAGAAAACAGTATCCATGACCTTTGGCACTAGGCAGAAGCTTGCTAGGCTATCCTCCTTCCTCTCCTTCCACATCCTAGATGATACCAAAATCAAAGATGTTCCCTCATTTAAGAACGTTGGGGTCTGGCTCGACTGGCATCTTAACTTTGCAGTGCACATGGATGCCATCCACAAAATGCTACACCCTAAAATCAGTGCGCTCTGCAGGAATAAAGGTTGCACTCTTCTTCCTACTCGCTGAACTATTGTCTTGAAAATGATACTCCCCATCTTTGACTACGGTGACAGTCTTCAGTGCTGCTCTCAAGTGCACCCTAGCCAGACTGGATCTTCTCTTTCACCCCTTCTGTTGCTTTGCTCTGGACTGTCCGCCCAGCACCCACCATGGCTCCCTGTACTCCTTCCTCTCATTCCCCTCCCTTGAAGCCAGTTGCCTCGCTCACTCTGTCTCCTTCATCTCTAAATACTGGTTAGGCTACCTTCCCTCCTACCTTACCTCTCTCCTTCCCTTCCCCCTTACATCCTTCACAACTCTTGCTATCGTTCTCTCGAGCTCCTCTCACTAGCACATCCCCAAACTATGGGGTTCTGTCCCCTAACCATCTGCTCTGCCTCTTCCCAATGCTCACTCTTCTCTCTACTCCACGACTTCACTTCTCACTCCTGCAATTGCACCTGATAACGATCCCTGGTCCGCTACTTGCTACCCACTACCCCCCTTTCCTCTTCTCCCATACTTCCTGACCTGCACTTGATTAGACCCCTTTCATGCTCCCTAGCAACAACCCTTGCACCTTTTGTTAACCCTTCAGTACTTCAGCACTTGAATTGTACTTCTTGAATGACATTCGATAACACTGTTATCCCCTCTCCTGAGCCCCACTGCATCATTCACTTTTCCTCATCCTTGCTTAAATTGCCTATTATGTTGCTTAGTTATGATGCTTAATTCTTATTTATTTGACTACTGTATTTCCCTATACCTAGGGCAACAGGGGGTTGATATCCACTGCTTGCAGCTAGTGCAGAATGTGGCAGCTAGGCTGTTGACTGAGCTATCTCGGGTTTGCTATGTCACACCTGTGCTATGCGACCTGTACTGGCTGCCTATTCAGTGGCAGATCACCTTCAAGGTCGACTTGCTGACCTATAAGGCCCTATACAGACAGGATCTGAGCTATCTGCAAGAGCTTCTTTTCCCCTACTGCCCCTTCTGTCCACTCTGCTCTGCCAATGAGGGATTGCTAGAGATTCCCAGGGTTCATTTGAAGACTTCTAGGGCCTGACCATTTGAATTTGTGGCCCCCACCCTCTGGAATTCTCTACCTCAGCAGATGAGAGTGCCTGACAGTGGAGAGCTTCAAATCTGCTTTGAAAACATACAGTATTTGTTCCATCTTGCTTTTTCTGATGTTGTGTAATTGTGATGCTGATATTTAATAATTTTATTAATTTTTTATAGATTTTTAGCTGTTGTTTTATTACTTACTGTGCTAGCGCTGTGGTCCTTGTGTGAATAGCTCTATTTTACAAATAAAGTTGCTTGCTTGCTTGCTTAATCTATTACATATTTTTTTTACTTTAACTTTTGTAATTAATTTTGTTCTGATTTCTTCATTGCCCTCCTTATCCCCTCCGCCAGGACACATCTGGAAATGAGCTGTTATTAGCTCAGTATGTCTTTCCTGGTTAAACTTTTGAAATAAATAAATAAATAGATAGGATAATAATTAAATAAATAAAGAAATGGATAGAAAGTACCCCATATCTTGGGTGGAATTATAGTATCAAGACAACAGGGTTTTCGTTTTAAGTTTGAATTAAACAGGGATTAAAGACATTTTTTAACAACGAACAAACTACAGGTCACTGTAAAAATTGATATGGCACACATGGCCTCTATTAAATGTATCTTGGAAATGTTTGACCTAAAAAATAAGATAAAGCTCAAACACATATGGGGAGAAAGTAATGAAACACAAAAAGTGACAAACAGAAAATTAGGTGATATCAAATTTTGCAGGCAAATTGTTGATTTTTCTGAAAGAATGGGTATGTTGCCAATATTTTATATCCAGTTCAAAGACTTGATTGCTATTAAAATACTGACTTCTAAGACTTGAGAGATTTGTATTATTTTGACTTCCCAAAAAAACTGGAATGACTTCCGAATTTGGACCCATGGAAGTTTGAGACTTGCACTAAAACAATTAACTGAATCTGAACCCCTGATGTCATGTATGATTATAACAGGCTTGTTCTTCCCGATACATTTTTTTCTGAACTGCTGCTTGGTCTCTTTTTAGGATTACATGGAAAGACTTCCATTTAGTTGTTGGTAAAAAGTCAAACTCTGAAAAATTGTAAGAACTGCATAGAGACACTCTTTATGCCAACACACTCACACACACACACACACACACACAAACGCGCACACGCATGCACGTGCACAGACACACATTGAAAATATTTTTTTTCTTTTGAAAGACTAGGTGTTGTGCATTTCTGTGTACTTGTACTGTACATATCTATAAACCAAACTCAGTTTGTTTATAACAAGCAGGCACCTTTTATAAGTTGGTACAGTATGGTACAGTATGAATTTGTGAACTGAGTAGCTATTAGAAAAGCTGCATTGCACACTGCATTTGAAATGTCTGGTGCTATGCATGTCTTTGCCTCCTATAGCTCTGTTGCTCTGCAGCCAATGACACTTTATACACAGAGACATTTAATTGTGCTTTGTTCCTGACTAATCATTTTCTGATGGGCTTCTTGCCACCTCTCCTTCATCAGGGCCTTCTGCTGTCATGGACCCCCATGATAAATTAGCCTGAGAGCCAGGGAAGACAGTACCACTTTAACAAGTGCAATAAAGCACTTTTTATAAGAAGAGTTCAGTACATTTCCATTCATCATACACCCTCCGTGATTTTACACAGATTTACACTGCTGATTAGCTCATTAGGGAGGTTAATTGGCTACATTAACTGACAGAATTACTGCCGGCATATGAACTAAGGTCTAGAGCCTAATAAATGACAGACAAACTATAGACATGCATGGCCAACCTGAAGTAGGTTCTTTCCTTTGATTAACTTTCATTAATTTTAAATTCTCCACCTCTCCCCAACCCCCAGCCACTTTCACAATGGAGTCGCAGAGGTGGCCAACTGAAACGAATGAAATAATTTTGCTTGCTAATTGGAATAAACATTTTGCTGCAGGAATACATGGTCAAAACAGAGGTTTTAACTTTCTGCTTAATTTTGAAGGAGTTTCTAATGGATATTTCAGTTGTATAGCCATATATTTTTTTATTACTGATATGTACAGGAGGCTTTCTTTCTTTACATTTTTTTGTGGTGTCTCATGATGTACCTGGCTGATAACTTGCTTAGCCCACTTCACCAATGCTGGCCCTAGTCTGCTGGAATTTAAGAACTGGGCTGTTCCCTTCTTGTCTCACTTGTGCTCACACGGAACCAGGTCTCTGTATATCAAAAATTCCCATTTACTTCAGGCACTCCTGAGCAGCTGTCATAGAAGAAGTCTTACTTTAACATTGGTATCAGCTGTTGAAGACAGAATGCAGAGTTTGCCAATAAAATAGATTACCTGTACTTTTTAAAAACACTTCACAGACACAAATGATTTAAAGATAAAATATTTAACATCTACAGAATGTAAAAGATATACACAGAAAACGAATGGGGAAATACAGAACACACCAAGAAAATCCCAATGAATATGTTTTATACAAATGAAGTACAAACAAGGTTCATACCACTTACACTGTGGAAAGGTCTTTGCACACACCTTCACACAGGAATTGCAACAAGCCGCTCTTGTTTGCAGGATCATGAAATGATTATACAGAACTCTCCGGATCCCAGGCCTGACTAATGATACCAAACTTGCAGATAAAATGCAATGAACTCCTGTGGTCCAACAGGGCTGGTGCATGTGGTTGCCCTCAGCAACTACTTCTTTTTTCAGCAATACTGGATAAGACCAAGGTTCTATCGGCACATCTGACCTTTCAGACAGAGGACCTGCATTTCCAAAACAATAAGGCTGTATATTATTATATGAGCAACCTTGGCTAAAGTGTTGACTAACTGTGGGTGGCTATTCAGCCTCCTAAAGGTCAGAGGCAGCACACTGTCTCGCCCAGACTATGTTGATACCATTCCCACTTCAGATGTAATTAGCCATGTTTAAGACTCCCACCTTGCCATTTTTAAGACAGCTACTCAAGGCTGGCCTGCTGACGCAGCTGTAGTGCTACCACTTGCAACATTAACTGGTTTGGGGGACAACCCTAATGTGTTAGCTAGCTGGGGAGAAGGACTGCTCTTCTCCTCTGGGGAAGGAGGGATATGGTTCCTGGTGCTTGCCTGACCTCTAGGTTGGCTGGAGGTGAGGCACCCAGGAATCCAAGAATAGGGTGGTTTCAGTTTACCACAGGTCGACTGAATGTTGTGAAGAGTTTTGCCATGTAGTTGAACACAACCCTGACTTGGAGGGTAAACCTGGGGAGTGGCCATTTGGTGTATTACAGGAGGCCTGGGAGTACTAGAGTACCAGATTGGGGGGGCAAGCCTCAGGAGGACATAAGGTGGCAAACAACCAAGGGAGGTCCTGGAGAATAGAGAGATGGTGTCAAAAAATAGGGTTAAAAAAGACATGCTGGTCTGGTGGCACTGAGGTGCTGGATGCAATATCATGCTCCATGCCAGTGACCCATGTTCAAGAATGGGCAAGGGTTGCCAGGGGATGGATTGGGGGGAGAACTAAACATCCAAGGGACTGCTTTCCTCTCTTGGGGAGGGAGACTGCTTACTCTGCTGAATGACTGCCACCAAGGGAAGGCCTGGTGTTAATATGGGACAGGAATGGCAGTAGTGTGCGGTGTTGCTGGACTCTGCAGCATGCGTGTGCCTCCATAGAAACATAGAAACATAGAAGTTGACGGCAGATAAGGACCGCAAGGCCCATCCAGTCTGCCCATGTCTTTTTCTACCTTATAAATTTGCCATCGGCCTTTGCTCTGTCAGTGGCCTATCTATTCATACTCATTTGTATTGCTCCCTTATGCCTATCCCATGCCTGTTTGAAGCCCTACACTGTATTCATAGCCACCACTTCTTGAGGTAAGCCATTCCATGCATCCACCACCCTTTCTGTGAAAAAGAATTTCCTCACATTCCCCTTAATCGGCCCCCTCTAATCTCATGCTGTGTCCTCTTGTCCTGCTATTTTTCTTATATTTAAACATGTTAGACTCTTTCACCTTGTTAATGCCCTTAAGGTGTTTGAATGCCTCGATCATATCACCTCTCTCCCTCCTTTGCTCAAGGGTATATATATTGAGCTCTGTTAATTTGTCCTCATATGTCTTCTGATGCAGTCCCTGCACCATTTTGGTTGCCCTTCTCTGGACTGCCTCAATTTGGTTAATGTCCTTGTGAAGGTGTGGCCTCCAATACTGCACGCAGTACTCCAGATGGGGCCTAACCAGTGTCTTGTAAAGAGGGATTATTACCTCCCTCTTACGACTTGTGATACCCCTACTAATACACCCTAACACCCCCTAGCCTTATCTACTGCTTTAGAGGTCTGCTTGGATGATTTCAGGTCATCAGTGATGATGATGCCCAAGTCTCTTTCTTTCTTTGCGACTGCTAGCAACTCCCCTCCCAGCCTATAGGTGGCTTCAGAGTTTCTCTTCCCTATGTGCATGATCTTGCACTTCTTTGCATTAAATCCCAGTTGCCACTCTTCTGACCATTTTACTAGTTTATCCAGATCTCTTCTCATTCTGCCTACCCCATCTGGATCATCTACTCTGTTGCAGATCTTGGTGTAATCTGCAAACAGACAAGCCTTACCCTCTAGTCCATCTGCAAGGTCACTAATGAAGATGTTGAGAGGACTGGCCCCAGGACTGATCCTGAGGTACCCCACTTGTGACTTGCATCTCTTCTGACTGTATACCATTTACCGCCACTCTCTGTTTTCTGCCCGTCAACCAGTTTGCCTCAAGTTGACCAACTTCTGACCCACCCCGAGCCTACCCAGCTTATTTTTCAATCTTCTATGTGGAACAGTGTCAAAAGCTTTGCTGAAGTCAAGGTAAGGCGACATCAACTGCTCCTTGGTCCACCACTCTGGTTACCCAGTCAAAGAAATCTATGAGATTAGTTTGACAGGACCTTCCTTTGTAAACCCATGCTGTCTTGGATCCTGTGCCCCTATGGATTCCAGGTGTTGCACTATCCTTTCCTTAAGGAGTTCCTCCATAATCTTGCCCACTACTGAGGTAAGACTGACTGGTCTGTAGTTCCCTGCCTCCTCCCTGCTACCACTCTTGTGGAGCGGAATCACATGAGCCCTTCTCCACAGGTGCATGTTGACATGCACACCTGAATGTTGGGACCCGGGAGAAAAATTGGTGCAAAATGATGGTAGGGTTGGCTTTCATGATCTCCTGCCTGCCAATACCTCACCCACTTCATCAACCAGGACAAAAGAAGTCTGAGACTGGATGTGTTCTTTACAGTGGGAGATGGCCCTCTCCCTCCTGACCCCACCATGGAGGGAATTTTTAGGGATATTCAAGCAACCTGGTAAGATCTGGGAAGGAGATGGATAGTGGGGGGGGGGCTGGCTAGACTGTGCTGATGGGAGCCCAAGCCTGTCCCAATCACAGGAGTACAAAATGCACATGAAAAAAAGACATCCAGTGACACAAGGTGAAATACTCCGCTTGATTAATAGGGGCAAGCATTTTAAGAACCAGAAACCAATCCTAAGGAATACAGTAATATGTACGTCTGAGGAGAGAAATCTGTCCCATCTGTGCCACACTTTAATAAAGTGCATTGTAGTGCAATGGATTACATTTGTTGGTCATATTCTCAAAATACATTTGTTACTGTAGGCATTGAGGCACAGTAGAGGAAACCCCTTGGAGGACATAGTCCTAAAGGACTAGATTCTTTATTGGTTAGTGTGTGTGCATGTGTGTGTGTGTGTGTGTGTGTTCATTTTGTTACTGTGTGGGGGGATGGAGTGATACCTGTGGTTAATGTGTGTGTGGTGATACCTGAGGCTACAGCTACTTTTGCTCAGTCAGCAGTGTTGTACATCTGAGTCGAAGGCAGCTGAGATTTACATTTAATAAATAAAATGCTATTTTACTGAGCCATATCAAGCATTCACTAGGCAAATTGAATTTTGAGAAAATCCTCTTTCAGGTTGTGCTATTGGATAGCCCAGCATATCTGTTTTTGTTGCATTCTCCATTTAATGAAAAGCATGGAAATATACTGAGGAAAAATCATTTAAAATGTTTTTACTGTACAGCAGGATATCTAGCAGGTGCCTTATAAATATTAAAACAGTCTGTTTCATTTTGACCTGTACCACATAGCCCATTTGCGGACGACAACATTTACACACCAGTAGTTTCTGGCATTACTATATAATTAACAATGCTGTTGAGGTGGCATGCATTCACGGTAGCTGAAAAACATTCTTTGGTCAGTTAGTTTTCCTATTTGCCCTACCTGGTGTTAAGTAGCCCCATGAGAATTTACTAAATAATGATTTTCAACAATAAGAACTGCCCCCATTTTATATGCCAATGCACTCCGATGCAATTTATTGTCATACTACCCCACTTTCCATTAATTAACTGACTAAAAAACACTGCAGACATTTACAATCCACACTAACTGCATTATGTGCATTTTAAACTTTAAGGAAACGGTATTCATTTCAGTATATCATTTTATGAACATACTCTATTACAATTCACTAGAGAACACCTTTATGAACTGAACTCCCCCACCGTTTGTCAGCACTGTGTATCTAGAGAAGCAGCAAATTTAAAATCCACTGGTGAAGTGCAGTGGGCACTGGTGCTCTCCTCCACTCGGGTGAGGCACTGCAAAGTGCTCACTCCGCCTGTCATTACCACTTCGTTGGGCTTGAATGACAACATGAAGTAAGGCCAAGTCATTGATTTCAATAGACTTTGCGTTCCTCATTATGATTTTAAGTGATCCACTTGGTGTTTCAGACTTGGCAGCCCCCCACACATCACATGGCTTACAGTGCTGTAAGTCACATGCTGTCTAGCCAGGCAGGAAGGAAGTGAGTCACGCAGACAGTTTCATGTTCTCCTGTGCAGACTGAGAGAGAAGAGTGTGTACTAGAGAGAGGAGTGTTTTGATTGCAGAGGAGGACAGTTAAAATTTGATAGTTAACCCAACAGCTTTTTTAAAAGCTACATTTTTTTGTCCTTTCTGTACTGTTTTTTACTTAATTTGTTCTTTCTGTAAATTTTATTTTTCTTACCTCTATACTTACTTAGTTGTTTGTCTGTGTGTGACTGTGTGTGTGTTGTGCTTGTGTCGTGTGACAGAGTAGTGATTGCTCGGACTGAGGGCACACAGTAGGAGAGATGGAGCAGGGTGAGGGAATGTCTGGGGAAGGGGCAGCTCTGGGAGAGCGTGGTAGTACGCGACGTACCGTGCGCATGCGTGTGGGGTATGGGCGCCCATTTGTGTTGGAGCACTCTAAACTTGTGAGTGTCCAACCCCTGGAAGCAGGACCAGCACCACCTCCTGACTCTGAGGCAGTTCAACCACCACCACCACCACCACCAAGTCCAGCACAAGGTCCTTTGGAGCAGGATGTGCCTGTTCCCCCAGGCCCAGTTGTGGATCCCATCAGTGTTGAGCAGTGTGAGCAGCCTACTGCCAGTTCATCTGGCCCTCCCCTGCCTGTGCCTTGTCCTCCCCGCACCTCCATTGTTTGGCAGTTTTTTGACTGTGTCAGGGGGGCAGCAGTGTGGTGAAGTGTCGCCTATGTGCAGTGGAGGTGTGCTGTGGCCCCCGGGGGAGTCACCTGGGGGTCAATGCTCCCATATGCTTAATCACCAACAGTTGGAGTGGCAGGCTGCCATAGAACGGACCATGTCTGCACCTGCTGGCTGTTCCATGGCAGATGGTGCCGCTGTGCATAGTGGCATCCCTAAGAAGAGGAGGGCCACAGCAGCACCTGCTGCTCCACCAGCACCCCCCACCACCACCACCACCAGCAGGTCAGCCTGTAGAGCGAGTGGACACCAGAGAAATGCATGTAACACTGTCTGAATTAGCAGTTCTCTGGAGTGCTGTTGAAGAGAACAGTGAGAGGATGAGTGCTGTGGAGCAGTGGCTAGATGACATAGAGGGACATCAGCTTCAAATTATGTCCATGCTGGAACTGCTGCTGGATCACCATGGGATCCCACATTAGTTTTGTTTCCTCACACCATGTTCCCCCCACACACCTTCCTTGCTGTGTCATAAAATGTATTCCTCCACCATCCCTAACCCTTGTATGTAATTATGCCCTTTTTTTGTTGTCTTCAGTATGCATTACACTTTGTATTCTGGGGCCACTTCCTTCTGTTATGTGTCTGTGTGTTTTGTGTGTGTGCACTGTTTTGGTGCCTCATTTTCCTGCATCCGCAAAAGGCATCTGTCTTGTGTCCAGAAAATTGCAAATGGTAACAGAGTGAAATGAGACTGTTTCAGCACATACAAAGTCCCCCATAATTAATGGCACACTCAGTCATGTGCACAGTGGTGGCACAGAGTCCCCAGATTTTTTCTGCAGGCCCAGAATGCATCCTCCATGTGTCCAGAAATTTGACAAGTGGTAACAGAGTGAAATGAGACTGTTTCAGCACATACAAATTCCCCCAGAATTAATGGCACACTCAGTCATGCACGCAGTGGTGGCACAGAGTCCCCATATTTTTTCTGCAGGACCAGAATGCATCCTCTATACGTCCAGAAAATTGACAAGTGGTAACAGAGTGAAATGAGACTGTTTCAGCACATACAAATTCCCCCAGAATTAATGGCGCACTCAGTCATGCGCACAAAAGTGGCACAGAGTCCCCAGGTTTTTTCTGCAGGCCCACAATGCGTCCTCCTTGTGTGCAGAAAAGTGAAAAGTGATCATCTCAACTGGATTGAAAGGTGCCCTTTGGATATACAGTAACAATAGCCTTGTTGAGTAGATATATATATATATAGATATGTTTGTATATTTTGTAGGTGATGATGAGGGGGGTTGAACTTGACATGGACATGTACTCATGCTATTGTTCTGCATCACAAAGGTGACTCCGTCTCCGAACTGTTGCTGTGCACTGTCCAGTGCTCAATGAGAATTTTTTACACTTAAATGGAAACAGATAACTCTCAAGCACATGAAGATAAGTATTTATTTTTTTGGGGGGGGATCATATTTTCAGTTTTGTCTGTAATGGTTTCTTATTTTTTTATTTCTTCACAGATTTCATCAGCATCCTTCTGGAGTCTGGTTGTTAATGATGGTCATGGTCATCGAATGAAACGACTTCTGCATGTTGCATGTGTGCCCAAGCTCGGGTCGGGGAGGGCTGTGCCTGATCATGTTGATGAACTTTTTTGGATAAGGCCACTTTGACAGAACAACAAAGTATCACAAATTTTCCTAAAAAAGGAAATTAATGACTTCTTAAAAGTTACAACTTCATTGTTATGTGTCCCTCCCTGGTTCTCAAATCTCAATCCCTATTGTCAAGTTGCATTTCAGAGACACATCTTGTCAACTACTAAGACAACCTGTTGTGTGCAATATTTGCAGCAGTCTTTACAAAGCAATGAAATGGATTAAATAAAATCTTCATACTTACCAGAATGGATTTCACATGGACATTACATCGGTTCCTTTCTGTATGGTATAGCTACAGCATCTTTCCCAACGAGTAATAGCGATGGAGCCTGTTTTTTTTCTCCTGTAAAAGAAACAAAACAAGTGTACTGTATGTGTTTTGCCACTGCGGCTCTGAAAAGCTACAGCAAACAAAACAGACAACTTAAGAAAGTGAGGCAGCATAACAAACATGAGTGCACATACTCACTTTATGGTTTAAATATTAAGAAGCTGGTGGTGGTGGTGCACTGGTGGACTGGTGGTCCGTGGGGGGCAGACAGACTCATGGTGGCAGCAGAGTTGCATAACATCAGTCCCGGTGGTGGTGGTGGTGGTTCATGGGGGGCAGACAGACTCATGGTGGCAGCAGACTTGGATAACATCAGTCCTGGTGATGGTGGTCCGGTGTGGGCAGACAGACTCATGGTGGCAGCAGACTTGGATTACATCAGTCCCAGTGGTGGTGGTGGTGGTCCATGGGGGGCAGACAGACTCATGGTGGCAGCAGACTTGGATAACATGCAGAAATTCCTGACCCACAAGATTTAAACAGTGGGCCATGCATGAAACATGAAAAAAAACACCATTCGTGATGCATTTCACCACATTTGACCCATTGTCACTTGCTGTAAACCCAGCTCTCACGCACAGAAGGTTTAGCCATCTGTCAGTTTCAGTCAGTACCATGTCCAACGTGTTCTCACCAGTGTGTGTGAACAGGTCACACTGCGCATAGCAATTGTTGCATGCTGGTGAATTCCCGGAAGATTGCTACCATGACAATCCACCTTCCTGCACTGATTATTCACACTACCAGCATCACAAACAACCCCTGGCACCTGTGCCCAGTGTGCAGTTATATGCAGATTTGAACTCTCTGCTGTTTTGCCACTTGTCCACATATCCATACTTGAATGGATGAATGGAGAGGAGGAATGTTGAAGGGCATGTCTTACTGAGTCTGAGACAGTGCGTAACAACTCAGGAACAGCACAGGTAGAAAAGTATGTCCTGGTTGGGACTTTCCATTTTGGACAGGCATGGGCAGCAAACCACCGGAACCCAGAATTCTCCACAAAGGAGAAGGGCAAAAGATTGATTGCCAGCATTTCCGCTACAACAGCATTAAGTTCACGTGACACTGTATGATTAGAGGGGTACTTCAGCTTATGCACAAAAACACTCTGTAACGTAGGCTGACTTAAATGTTTTACACAGGGTGTGTTGTTGGTCACAAATGGTTGTGCTCTTTGATGAATGGCATTGGCAGAGGGTGGAGTGTGGACATTTGATGAAGACGGTTTCACAGGTGATGATGACAAATCCAGAAATGATGTTATTTTTCCAGATTTGCCAACCGGGGTTGATGTACCACTTGCACTAGACATACTGCATTCACCACCACCACCACCAACACCACAAAAACTGCTACTCTCACCAGCACTGGACAACATTTCAAAGTCATTATGGTCCTCCACCGCATCATGCCCGTAGTAATCCTCTGCTCTTATTACCGCACTACTGCACACGTTTAATTTCCTACTGGGCTTAACAGTCTTGGAAGGGGAATACATGCTGGCTATGGTTGCCGCCAGTGATATGGGTGAACGCCCAAGACTGGTATTAGCTGCAGCTTGTGCTGGGTCCACAGAGCCAAGTGCCTATTCTTAAGATGCGTATGCTGTCCTCCTGTCCCAAGATGGCTCCCCTTTTTACCTCGACTCACATGCACATGGCAAACCTGGCAGATTGCAACTGAATCATCATTTGCATCTTGAACAGAAAAATCCCAAACAAGGGACTGTGATGCTCGCTTTTAACATGTCCATGATGATGTGGCTTATTTAAGTCTGTTATTTTAAGCACTGAAGTGGGGGGGGCACGTGATGTTTCTGGCACTGCACACCTGGACTGCAACTGACCACCATGACTTCAAATCATACTGAGTACTGTGTCATCATCATCATCATCATCTACTAAAACTGGTAAATCACAAGTTTTTACGGGGGGGGGGGATTCCTGCAAACAGATTCATACACAGCCACTTTTAATTTCTTTTTCTCCAGTTCCCAACTGGGGTCAATTTAATCATCATCATATTCATCAACGTCACTGTCACACACATCCACATCTTCTGCTTGGATGCTAACATGTGGATTGCATGTTGCAACAACAGCAACATCATCAACATCAGCATCATCACATTCATCAACAGCATCTACACCACCATCACCTGATATTTTTTCACCACACTGTGAATCACTGCTGCATGGAAAATGAGTGACGTTAAGTGCCACGGTGGATGGAATATCACATTGTATGCTATCGTTGACATGATCATCAGAATCAGGTTCAGTTAATGGGATGTTACTGGGAAGTATGACATCATCTACGCTGTCACTCACTTGCACTGCTTCACACTCAATATGTTTGGATATGGTACACTGCTCGGAATTAGAATTTGATGCAACAATGCTAATACTACCTCCACCACCACTAACACCAGTAACACTAACACCACCAACTGGGAAAACATCATCTCCTCCAACTATCAGTGAAGCTACTGATTGGGCTGTAAAAAACATTGCAGGAGAAATACCTTTCCTCACATCAGCAATGCACTTCTCTGTCTGCGTACTACTACCACACCCACAGATCCTCTTACTGCCAACATTGCTATGGCCAGAAACAGCTTTACTTGCACGTCTCTTTGCAGGCATTTTGGGGGATCAACCACAAATATTATTACCAAATTCAGATTTTGATACGTTCACTTTCTGACTGGAGGGTTGCTACTCGCTAGCTGGATGTGAAGCAAAATAAACAACTGTGGCTTCAGCAACAGATACGAGACTACTGTGTTGTGACACTGTCATGGAATTAAAACAACTTCAGTAACCAGTGTTGCTGATGGGGTCAGAAAAACAATCTAGTCTGGTAAAAAATAACTTTTCAACGTGCGGGTGGGGGGTGGCACTGAATACAGACAGTGCTGATTTTTACGGCACTACAAGCAGCAAAACTAAGAACAGAGAACACGATCGCAGTACAAAATCAGGCAGCTGCAGTGGATAGCAGGTTCACACTGCTGCGCTTAGTTGCACTTACACTGATCTGTGTCACAAATTTTAAAAGGTGTATTATATTTGATGCACGCAACACTGCACACACAACACAGAACACTTTGTGTGCAATGCTGAACGAGGAATGTGATGCAAATGCAAAAGTTCAGTGTACTCAGTGCCATGTAATGTAAATTTGTAATTTAAACAACCAGACCTTATGAAATGCTGCACCACATTCACACAACGAGCAGCAAGAAAATGTGTACTATTACTGACAATTTTACTATGTGTACAGTAACACAGTCAGTTATGTAACAAAAATATTACCAAAACACAAAGAAATCACTAGTTCTCCAACTTAAATCTACCTACACACAGATATGCCCCTCCCCCACACAGCACATTTCACTGTCTTTCACCACACACACTCAAAGTTGTAATTTACATTAAAATCCACACACAAACAAAAATGCTCGATGATGTGAGCACAGGAGGGTTTCCTACAATCGATGAACTACAGTTGGATCCCCCCCCAAAAAAGCAAAAATACTTCTTGAACAGCTTTTAAAAGATTCCTACAGACAACTATCAGAGCACACTGTCTCCTACTCATACTACCTTGAACTGAGGCTGTGCAGATCAATATAGAGCCCATGTGACCTGAACTCCCATGAATCACTGCAAAATCCATCTTCGGAGCTCAAAAACAAGGTGAAGTGAGGCGAAGTGAACTGCCACCAATGTACTTCGCCTTAAAATTGAAAGAGAAGTGACCAGTGGAGGTCAGGAGTAATGCAAAGTAGCTGTTTCCAATGCACTTCGTGCCTCATTATAATGAAAGTACTGTCAAGATTGTGGAGCACTACACCGTCTTTTGTTCGCTGAATCACTTTGTGGAGCGGACTGAGCCCACTTCGCCCACCACTATGTGTATGCTTGCTAATGTATCCATCAAGTCTCTATAAAGAGAAGCCATCAGGGGGATCTGACTAGATACTGTAGGGCACTTATTACTCGTACAATATGTCATCGTAATGCTTACTATGACAACGCACTGTGGTGTCACAAACAGAGCAATTGTAAGATCAGCTTGAGATAGTCAGATATTTTTTAAATAGGCAGTGGTAGTAGTAGTTCTTCATCAATAGTTAAAAGACTGATAATGGGATAACAAGACATCAGAACTCCCTGGATGACAGGAGGGAAATGGGACATGACAGAGAGAAACATATACCTCCAACTAGGGTGCAACAAGGTGGACCTCACAGATCTGTTGTGACTAAATAAATGTTTATTTCAACAGGGTCACAATTTAAAGCTAGTGGGGGTGTGGAGTTCAGTAAAGATGAAAAGAAGTACATTTTTACTGAGAGTGTAGTGGATAAATTGAATAGCCTACCTAGCCCAGCACTGATGCAAAAACAATTGCTGGGTTCAAAAATAGCTGTGATGGCTACAAAGGAGTTATTAACTTGGAGGGGTGCTGGAGGACATGGGAAAGTAGGGGGCAGAGGGTGGAGCTGTCTCAGGACAGGTCCCAGTATGATACCAAGATAGACAGTATGGACTCCAATAGGAGGACTTTCAAAGAGATCTACCCAAGCTGCATCTGTTACTATTTTAATAGCAGGAATGCATCCAAACCTGTTAGACCATCTGTTAGATGGCCTAACAGCATTCAAAGTTTGCATCCAAAAAAGGATGCAACTGCATTCAAAAACCATGGAATTGCATGCATTGTTTGCTGAAGGTTTTAACTTATTGTCTCATATATATATATATATGTACACGATTTCTAAAAACAGCAGCAGAGCTGCCTGGACACAGGAAAATGGATGCCATCACAGACACAGCATGCATTTATATCTGCATCCAAAACTTGTGAAAATAATGCCCCAAGTCTTTTTTTCTGCCCTTACCTTTCTATTTTCCAAGTTTGTAAGACAACATGAAAATTAAATGTTTACACAGTGCTGTCCACCAGGATCAAGTGCGGTATCACACATTTTACTGGGGTATATGATACTGCAGGAACTTCATGTAACCCAAAGACAATTACTCCCAATTTGTCACAAAAAGCACTTGATCCTGGTGTATGGTATAGCAGGGATGTGTTTCAGTCATTAGAGCCTGAAAGCCTGGGCCTTCATTTCCAGTGCTCATCCCTTGGGTAAATAATTTTGTTCTTTAAAAAAATACATTGTAGTACATAAGAATTTTGAAGAAAACATAAACCTTGTTTTTTCATTTTTTATTATAACTGGAAATTTGGGCGTGTGTAGTCTGTTGAATATCTCCAGTATAGTATTGTTTTGTGTTTGTTTTAAAAAATAGTCTTATTTTATTCCATATATAATAACTGCCCATTATTGTTTTGCTATGGAGATGGCCAGTTATTATATGTTGTAATAAACAGCTGGTTATTACGGCATTCATGCACACAAACTCAATGAACCTGTGATACTCTCACTTTCCATTTCTATGAAGCACTGCTGCCAAAATGCTTCTTTCAAAATTTCGCTCTCCCATCAGCAGAGAAGAGCTGTGATGGTGGGCTGTGATGAGCTATGAATTACAGTTGATACCAACTTTATGTAAAATTGGATCAGAATGTACTCATGGAAATAGGCCGCATTTACCACCGGCATGTGCTTTGAGCTGGGGAGGTAGAAGTTTCTGTTTGTGGTCAGTGGCAGCTAGGAGCAGGACAATCAGGAGAGTGGAACAGCACTGTGCAGGTAGCAGCCTGTGAGGGAAGATCATAAAATAAAGAAATACAGTTCTGGCCCTACAGTCAGATATAAAGGAAGTGAGGCTGGGGCTGTTTGGGTGGGAGTTTTAAAATGGCGCTGCATTGAACATGCTAACTATGGTAGCCATGCTACCTAATGGTGAAGGAAAAAAATGATGACCAGAAATTAAATAAAATAAGATACAGAGTGGTGTGGTTACTCAAATTTAATACACACCCTCAGTGTGTGATGCTTAAATAAACCAAACAACAAAGAAAGGCAGATCAAAATTCCCCAGCAGTGCGATAGTAAACAAAGTACAAACATGTTAAGAAAACCTTGCATACACTATACCAAAAAAATAATAATAAAGAGCAGATGTGCAATAATGCTTTTTATTGAAGATGGATATACACACTAAGCACAACAAAATGGTCTTGTTTTGTTGTGCTTGCTGCATATTTATTTTATTTTATTTTTTGTTGCACTAGACAAATACATTGTCTATTTTCAGGCAAGACCCTGGAGGTTACAGAACTGTAAGACAACATTAGAACAAGTCATCAATAAACAATACGGTTTACATGAAGGATGGGGTACAAAGCGTAACTAACATACTGAGCATAGTAAGCTACAGTGAGTACAAATATCAGTGGTGAAACAATCAAGAGAAAACTACCAAATATAACTGTTCGGCCTCGAATTACTGTATCTGTCTTCAGGAAAAAGCATTATTGGATATCTGCTTTTTCTATTATTTTGTTTTTGGTGTAGTGTGTGTGTGTGTGTGTGAGATTTTCTTGGCTTAAATAAACCCCTTGAGCTTCACTGTCGGGATTTAAGTAGCATTCCCACATTGAGTACATATTAAATTTTCATAACACACAGCATCCCATGCATTATTTTCTGTTTATTGTCCTTTGTTAATGTTTACTTTTTTCCCACCTAATGTTCATTTATTAAATTGTTTATCTGTTCCAGAACCTGGTAACATCAGCTGAGTGGACATCTGCACGGAAAGATTCACTCTAGCCTTTCGCACAACCTATGTGACCCATTTCCAGAACTCATAAGTATTTAAAAAAATTAATAGTGGGAGGGGAACATGTCTCCAATAAAAAGGAACCCCAAATAAGACACTTTGATTGGACTATTTCTTTTATTTTGTAGTTATTTTTATTGAGTTTTCAATATAAAACAGGTACAATCAAACAACATTTCATCCAAACTATGTACACATGGGTCCAAGATAAAAATTAGATACAAAAATCACACACTTCATTTTCTTTCTATAGCTCAATGTCAGCCAACACAATAGCCACGGAAGAAAGAAAAACATATGTCTCTATGCGGTTTTGCAAATCATACTTCAAACATTCGATTCAGTTAAATCCAAAAATACCACATTAACAGAATATTTAGTTTATTTCTCCATTCTCCATTACAGACTGTATTTTCAAGCTTTCCTATGCCTCCCAGACAGCTCCATCCTTAGATGTGCATCATGGCCCACCTGAAGTATCCGCTGCTCTCCAGGTCCAAGAGTGCCCAGGAAAGGCTCCCACACATCTAAAAAGCTCTCAGCCTTCCCCTGAACCACGTTATAAGAGCCTTTCTAAGGCCAGAACCCTGAGCACCAGTGTTCACATTTGAATCACTGGCCTGTCTCCAGATACCCAGGTGTCCAGAGTACACTGTTGGGCAATTAGTAGTAGGATCCTAACCCATCTCTTTAGTGGCATCCAACCATCCTTATCCAGGTCCTCAACTCCGAAGAGCAAGACCAACGGGGAGAGTGGAAGCTGACACCCCAGCATATGTCCAATCTCCTGGGCAATTTTTACCCAAAAGACCTGCAGTATGGGGCAGGCCCAAAAACAGTGAAAGTACGTGCCCACATCGGAGCCACACCTCCCACAGATTGCAGGGTCAGCTGGCTGGAACTGGTGGACTACCTCTGAAGGGGTACTACAATAGATGTATGAATTTATACATGGCTTCTTTGTGTTTATTGCAAATCAGGAGACCCTTATGTAGCTCCAGTATAACATCCCAGTTTTCCTCCAATATGGGTACCCCTAGATTTCTCTCCAAGAGTCCCTTGGTTTTAAGTGTCAAATTCAGCAGAGACTGGCGTAGTACTTGTGTTGTCTTCCTAGTTATACCACTGGGGTCTCTCTGGGCTCTATATATCAGACTCTCCACTCCCCTCCAAGCGGGCTCCTAAAGTGTTCCATCTGCCCAGGTCCTGAATATATACCCTAATTTTAAAATATCAGAATAAGTGACTGCCTGGTAGATTCAGACCTCTCTTCAGGTCCTCGTAAGAGCATAGGCTGCCCCCCAGTCTCAAGTCCCCCAGGCAATTAATGCCTTTCAACTCCCACTCCATAAAGGTAGCATCATCTAGGCTTGGGAGAGAAAAAAGGAGTTTTAGCTATCGTGAGCAAATATGTCTCGACATTCTGTGTTGTCAGTAATTTTTTAATCTGATCCCAGCTATCCAACAGCCCCAATTCCTAAGGGTTAAGGAAGCCTAAAGCTAAGTATGCTCAGTGTCCCAGTTCGGCCAGATGTGCTGGATTGAACCATTTCTAATGTGTACTGGCTTTGTTATTTGTGCTTTTTGTTTTTGTTGTTCTTCCCACTCCGTGACACCTCCCCTCCCCTCCCCTCCCCTGGTCATATCTTGAAATGAGCTTTGGCCCAAAAAAGGCTGTGCCATTCCTGGTCACCAATTTGTAAATAAATTAACTAAATAATAATATTTGAAGCAAGCACATGAAATAGTACTCTGCAGTGATTAAACAGCCCTCACGCAGGCCCAGATTTTCACGTACTGTATATTTAAAAATGTAAAGCACAAGGTTTATGTCCTTTTAAGGTTATATGCAGAGCTGGTGAAAGAATCATGGGTATAGGAAAGTGTTAAAATAAGAATTAATGAACTTGGTAGGGACAGGGGATGGTTTCTTCTGAATTGCATGTGTGAGAAATGTAAACTGAATTAAGACCAGTTTACAGTATATAGATTTCGCTCCTGAGGCAGCCAGATGGCCCACAGGAAGTTCTACGTGACTCAGTGTGAAGGACCTGGACTCATGTTGAAAGACCAGGATTTCTGCAGTTTGGCAGCCCTGGCAGTACTATCCTTCTCCTGGGATATGGATACCCTTGGCTACTCTGCAGCAACCCCTAAGGGTGGGCCAAAACTGTCTGATGCATTACGTGTTAGAACTCTTTCCACAAGAATATCAGAAGTCATCCAGCTGGATAAGGGAGGGGGGGAGGGATGCTTAAGAGGTGCACACATTGGTTACCAGACACATGCATGCCAGTGTCATGGAGTCAGGAGGAAGAGGACAGAAAACATGAAAATTGCTCAGGGTCAGGATCTTTGCTGCAGTGCCATGTTCCCATATCTTGGAGTCCACTGGACCCCTTCTCAACAGGGACGCTACCTGCCCCTGCCATTTGACTATCAAGGTAGGTGGCCCTGCTATGGGGTCCCCATGGTCCAGAAAGGGGCCTGGGTGTGACAGGTTCAGGTCACAATGGGTTTGGGAACAGGTCCATTGTGTGGGAGAAAAAGGGAAAAAAAAAAAAAGATGTTTATTACACCTGACGAGATAAACCAATCAAGAGCATTAGTGTCAAAATTTTTTTTAAGCAGCTCTGTACTATATCAGCAGACCATACACCCCCCCCACCCACCTTTCATGCATGGTCATGGAATCCACTTGCTATGCCAACCTTTTTTTTTCAAATCCTAAGTCTTGTCTGTTGCAGGCTCATGGATGTGGACTGAGCATCACAGAGGATGCTTGCCACCTCTAGGTTAATGAGTGAGCTCTGTTTTGCTGTCTATTCACCCCTGCAATCTAGGAGTGCATACTGCTGAGTTGAGGCTGGTCAGTAGTATACAGAGCACAACTGGTAATGTTAGAACTCCTCTCTGAGGTTCACCATGAGTGTCTTAGTGAGGTGGACTGTGGGAGGAAATCATAGGAACAAAAGGCAGTGGCAGGGGGATAAAAACAGTGACCACTCCCAGTCCCACATCTCATAGGGCCACACTTATCCCAATGACATCATTTCAGCAGAATCATAGGGGTTGCAAAGCTCCTCCAACCACCAGACTTTATATAAACAAATTATAGCAACACTTGTTTTAGGGGTTGCTAGGGGTTTCAAAGGACATCATAGGGGTTGCAAATAAATCATTGGGGTCTCAACTGCAACCCCTGGCTACCCCTAAATGATGCCCCTGACTGACCCTCACCCCAGTTCAGAGGTGTTTGCCTCCACTGGTTTAAGATTTGCTGAGGAGGTACACCCCAGCCCCTGCTGGGGAACTGGGGTGGGGTTGTAAGCCTTGGAAAGATGTAGGAGTGTTGCAGAGCTTGCCTGGTTATAGCTGAAGGACCAGTACTGTGACTGAGGAGGCACTTCAATGAAGCCATGGGGAAGTGCACATTAGACCACCCATGATCTTAGGTAATCCCCATGAGGCACACATATGGATTTTTTAACCTTGGGGGGAGACAATCAAGATTAGTTTTATGATGCAGGTCCCTGGGTCCAATGGAGAAGGAAAGACAGACAGCAAAAAAAAAGTATTAAAAAAATGATTAGGCCTTCACTTTTCCAAATCTTGTTAGCATGTTTATAACTGCTTCTACATGATTTTCGGTGTATGTAAAACTGGCAAGTGACTTCTTATCATGAAAGTTGCATAAAATATTTTTCAGTATTACAAGCTTAGCACCGACTCCCCCAGATTGGGTTCTTAATTGGATCTCTCCAACAAATTTAGCAGATCTGGCCACCAAATGTTCACCTTCACCTGATTCCAAAAAGATGGCAATGGGGACTGGAATTTCAGGCAGCAGAACACCAGGTACCAAGTACCACAGCGGGTGTATGACAAATTTACAGTAGCAGTCGATAACACCAACATGGCTTCCAGTCCCACTCAGATAGATAACAAGGGAACTGGACAGCCAATGGGACACGTGATGCATTTCTGTACCAGGAGTATATTGAACAGTGGCCACGGCCAAGCAGATCCTCAGGGACATAGATGCAACAGCTACATGGGTGCAGCCATCTTCCTGCCCTCTGACCGCATGCAAAGTTGGGGTAGAGTCAGAGCAGCACAAAAAAGGGAAAAGTAGGAGACCACCAGAGCCAGAATCCTACAGCACTCAACAGAGCAGCCAATAGAAGAGTTGATGAATAGGACTGCCAGCATTGTGCAGAGAGACTGTCATCAGTCAGAAGTTGTAGCACCAGCAGATTCATGGAGAGGCCGTAGACTATAGGGCAGATGTCCCATCAGGAGGAAACAGAGCATGTTCATCTATGAAAAGTGTGTGAAGCAGATCCTGTATATGGAGCAGCAACTGAGAACAGATAAAAGCCTGTTTTCACATCCAGCAAAGGAGATGCTCCTATCTGGGGCACAGCATAGACTGAAGCTTTGCAGATACCTGAGTGAGAGACCTGTACATTGAGAAACAGACTCCAGATAGTGAGGAACAAGACACCTAACCCTTGTCTGACAAAGTAGACAATTGGTGGAAGAATGCTTACCTGAAAGATTTTATGGTCCAGGATTAGAATTAAGGGTAAGAACCCTAATGTCCTGTCAGTACTTTCTTTAGAGGTAGCATCTGTCCCAGAAAACTCAGATTAAATTGAATAAACAGCTGCTGCTAACTGGCCCAAGGGTATTGCATGTGCTTAATCTCTGCATAGATGGATCTGTTAGTGCCAGAGTCCAATTTTAGGAGAGGAATGAGAGCTGTGGGCTTGTTAGAAGCACCTATTACTTTGTTACTATCTAAGACATTTAATGGTAACCAGCAATGCTTATGGTTGCAGCTGGCTACTGTTTCTGCATATTTTACTACAGGGCCACCAGACTCCAATGAGGCAGTACACCTAATTTTATCATCTTCATATATTTTAGATTTTTCTTCTAAGTTAAATTATTAAATGTGGATGTCTGTGGGTCTTGATTGGGGGATACAAATCTTCTTGATAAATTAAGCCATGTGGTATAATGCTGTGACTAATGCTGTAGTAGGCAGGTATTACAGTACTGACAATATTGCTTCCACAGGTGGAGAGGGGGGCATGATGAGTAAAATAATACTTACAGAAAAGCTGAGACCTAATATTGCTTTAAGTATAATTTCACACATTAACCATCCCACTGAAGCCCCATTGTTAATGTTTAAAATAATACTTACAGAAATGTTTAGCCCTAACATCATTGTAAGTATTATTTCAAACTTAACCCCCACTGAAGTAAGCAGTAAGCCACGGCAGAGTGTGCTTTACAAGATTTTAATGCACTCCCAAGGAACATAGTAAGGCACAAGGCTGAAGGCTGAGTGTCTTTACTCCCCTGGGAAGTGCATTACTATGCTGTAATGCACATCCTAGAGTGGCATATTGTGCTTATCAGATGACTTGCTGTTAGATGCTATATTATACAAAATATTTTTGTTACTGTTAAATCATTTTTTTCCTGTATGCATCCTTATTTCCATGGAACTGATATCATCTGAGGTATTAGCGCAAATGTACTTCAGCGCTCTGATGACTGTCAGCTTTTTTAAACTTCGGGCTGTCAGCTGTTATTCAGATGTCAGAACGGTGAACAAATAACCTGTTTGTTTTGGTCAGTTATGCCAGCTCCCTCAGTAGTCTGCCCAGCTCAACTGCAGCAAAGTGTATTTGTTCTCATTCTGCCCTCATTCTAAAAAGTGTACAAACCATAAAAACTAAAAAAACCAAAAACTAACTACCAAATAAAAACAACTGGTCATTGTACAGATTATCATTTGCCATGATCCGACTGTGGATCTTGGCATTTAAAGCTATGTGGCTCTCATCATTTTTGTCAATTTCTTTGTGAGAAACCTTTAAGAGAAAGTCAGTGAGAAAATTATACTTTTCTGTGCTAAGTGGGGATAACGCTGCAATAATGTAACACTTCTTTACTTACTCTGGAGGTAGTTTTGTGCTCTGAACTTACTATAATGATTTTCTCCATATATTCTCTCAAAGCATTCCCTGGTGGTCTAGTGGTTCCCCCATATTTCAATAGTCCATGGTGGTCTAGTGGATCCCTCACTCCATGATCTAACTAAAAAAACTGCAACTATTGATCACCGTTGGCCATGAACTGACTGTAGATCTCAACATCTTAAAGCCATGTTGCTCTCAGAATTTGTCTCAAGTTTCTTTCCATAGTAAATATATTTCTGCATTATGGAGCTCCTCTGCTGATATAGCAGGAAAAAATTTACTGCAGAAGTAATGGGATACACAGTATTAGAGTATTTAAAATGTTACCATTATTGTAAATTTGAAAAAGCAGTCTGTAGCAAGATGGCCTTTCTACAGATCTTTTTTTTTTTTTTTGCTGATTGGGCTTACCTTTGCTCCTGCCATGGAGCCCAGCATATTGATGCCTTCCTGACAAGCAAGTTTTTGGTGGGCTGCATATCCTCCTGTGCTACTAGCTTAACTCAACTATACAGCTGAGGACAGGGAGCACACTAAAGCAGGAGCCATTCCTGTTTCTGCCAGCACAGCGTGGATCCTCACTCTCTCATCTCTGTGTTCTGAGAATGCGGAGCTGAACAGCAGGAACAGTCTTTGGTGTTTAAGGCCAGGACTGCTCTATCACCCACTCTGCTGGCCCCCATGAGCACTGCAAATGGGGCAGAGGAGCTCTTCAGCAGCTGTTTTACCTCGTGGACAACATGATGCTTCACCCCCCTCCCCCAACACACACACACACACACACACACAGAGCAGTGGGGCTGTGGGCCAAGGAACTCAACAACTGACACAACTGTCTGCCGGGAGGCCACTGAATGGCATGATCTTTGGGTCTGGAAGCTGTTCAGGGGAACCAATGCACTCAGATGCCACATACCATACCAGCGGGTATGTGGCTGGAGCTGCTTGATCATTCACTTTCCTGGCATCCACAAACTTTGTAAATGGGAACAGGGAGCTTATTAGCAGCAGTTCTTCCTCCCAGATGAAGTAATCAGTCACTCTAGCCCTCACACACACACACACACACACACACACCCACATCCACACAATGGTGGGGCCTGGGACCAGGGAACTCATTTGCTGTCACAGTTTTCTGCCAGGAGGCCACCAAGTGGTATGATCTTTGGGCCTGGAAGCTGTTCAGGGGAACGAATAGACTCACCACATTTGTGCTGTAGAAGCAATGATGTGGGAAACAGCATGTCCTTATAAGTTGCTGTGTGAGTACATTTTGGTCGATTGGGGTCTTTTATGCAGTGACTGATGTATGAGTCCACTTTAAAAAAAATCTTTCACTTTGTGGTGTGTCTAACTGAGTAAGTCAGGGCACTGACAGCCGAGGTGTCAGACAGAAGAACAGTGAATTTTTTTACAGGCCCCAGAATAAAATAGTAGGATTTGGTTATGTTATTTATAATTTTATTTAACTTGTTTGGATGAATGATGATTGTAGTGAGAGCCTATGAGTGAGACATATTTCACTTCAGAATGTTAGAAATTGATAAATAAGGCATTTTTTTTAATTTTACAGTATGAAAGTAAAATAATTAAAAGTTGGTGTTGGCATTGTTTTACCTCCATTTGGTGTGCAGTGATATGTCACAGTTATTCTTAGCAATGAGTTTTCTCTAAGATGGCAAACTAGATCAGGCATCTGACCATATGGTGCTAGGAATTTGATGCATGATCAGGTGACGTCTCTTGGCCAATAAAGTTTGTGGATTTTTATTGCCATTTAATAAGTAATAATATCCCCATTGTAAAACCCAAACACTGCTGTTTCAGTCACAATTGCTTGTCACCTTTAAACTGATGTGCTGATGTATGTATTTGTAGACGGGTGAATAAGAGATTTAGATGGAGATAAATTAAAAGGTTGTTGGGGGAGTAATGACATAGAGGTAAAGATGGATGCATGGAAAATGAATACACTCTAGAAAGAAGAAGATTTAGCATTTATGAAGCATTTTTCATAGACATCAAATTCAAATGTACTTTACAAGCAATGCGAGACTGGCAGTAAAGTAAAGGAAATGCTGGTCAGAACACTGGAAAAAGTCCATTACTCTGGCTTAATTTGTTTGGTTCTTTTATTTCCACCTGAACAACACCAAAGATAGGCAAAAGGGACCTCGGTTTAACACCTCATCTGAAGGGCATCACACCTTGACAGTACAGCATCCTCCAAGTACTGCATTTGGGTGCCAGTGATTATGTTATGAGCCCAATACTGCTGTAGGATTAGAACCCACACCCTTCTGCACCAGAGGTGGGTGCACTACCTGTTGAGCCACACTGACACACAAAGGGAATGGAGGATATCCTTAGCTGCAATTACCATAAACAGACTATATTAATCCTGACTGAACTGAGGCCATCACCTTGTCTGAGGTTTACACATTATATACAACTCAGCTGCACCATACACACCTCACAAATACTTCATCATGAAAATGTGTACTTTTACTGATGTATACCTCATCTGCACCTTGCAAATCACTTCACCTGCACCATTCTAACTTAAAGCAGCAGCGCAACAAATGTTCCTTCCAAAAAGCTAGTTTCAGCTATAATTAACAAAAGTATTAGCATCCCTATAAAATCTACTTTTCTAGGTACCTCCTATGCTGTGCACCATGAGTTTATGTATTTTTTATTATTATGATTATTATTATTATTTTCTCGGTCCTAACTATTGCTAGGGTTACATTGCTATTTCTCATCCAGATGTGGTGGTCATCTTTTTTTCTTGAGAAAAAGCTCAACTAAAACATTTAATTTTGGTGGAACTAGAACATTCTACTACTAAATAAAACTGAAAGATGCCTGGAATCTTTTATAGTGATAAGGGTAGGGTCATTTCTTTTACCTAATTTCACTGCACTGCTAGCTGTGTACACCTCAACTGCAACCTGGCTTCTGTATTGTTACTGAGCTGAAACTTTTTGTCCCTGTAGGAACACCATTGTCAGTTCTGAACTTCCTTTTGTTACTTCCTGGTAGAGATGGGCAGAATTGTCAAAATCTGCTTCTGCTGGAAATCCATTGAATTTTGGAGATTCCACCCCATTCCACAGAATTCTATCAGAAGCAGAATTCTGAAATTTTGAAAGCAGAACCTTAACCACAGAATTGTATTCCACAGTTTGTGTAAGCTGTAGATTCATTTTTTGCAACCAGCAGACTAATTTTCTATGGTTTACATACTGAAATCCACAGTATATTATTCCACAGGTTACATAGAAATGCTTTTTGGTGTTCTGTGGGATTAAAAAAGATTGAAAGAAAATCAAAGTCAGCACCAGGAGAAAGTGGTGCTGAAGTATAAAATGAACATGAAAAGAGCTCCACCAATGCACCCACTACAAAAAGAGTCCACAAAAAAGAGTTAATTTTCTTATTGTTTAATTTAATGAAAAAATAGTGCATTTCACATCCATATAAGCCAGTGGAACAAAAACTGCTGACACACAAGTGTGATGTCACAGTATGCCCAACACCAAAGACTCTTTGTAGTGGGTGCTTTGGTGGTGCTCTTTTCATGTTCAGGATTAAAAAAGTAATTCTGAAAAACATTTCTACCAGAAAGGCATGTTGAAAACAGAATTGTCATTCCACATGAATTCCACTGATGGAACTCCACATTTCAGATTGCTCTACTTCCTGGATATCAGCAATTTGATATCAGACAGCAGCTGGAGCTTTCTGATTAGCCAGTCAGTGTTTGCAAAATAACCAATCTTTTTTTCAGAGTAGATGAATTTCTTGTTCCTTAGAACAGATTATTTATGTTGTAGAAAGAGGCAAGATCTTACGTGTGTGCAAGTGCTCCACTCCAGCCAACTCACCATTTACCAGTTCCCTCATCTGGTAAAAGTATGCTTGTCTGATTTCTAGAACATCAACCTTTTATGAGGGCATACTGGTACCCGGGGCCAGATCAAATCAAAAGGTGTTATGGTCACTGGGCTACAGTGGTTCCACAGCCCATACTCGGCCTATCATTTTCAAGTTAGTAAGCACCAAGTTGAGGATGGCAGCCTGTATTATGGGTTCCCTGAGCAGCTCCACCAGCAGGCAATCTAGCAACATAGCTAACAGGGCCTGATGTCTGGTGCTCTTAGCTGCTGGAATGTCCCAATCTATGTCTGTTAAACTGACATCCTCGGACCACCACTAGTTCCCATTAGTGACCTCCTTCTCATTTTCTGCCCCTAGTTCTCTGTCACCTCGTCCCCTTGTCCTAGCAGTCTAAAGACCACCAACATGCACACCACTGTTCCTTGACACAGAGGGCTACCTCTCCTCCGGTTCCTTTCCGTTTTCTTAACTATACATGGTGTACTCTGGTCCTGCCTGGTCCCAGCCATCTTTCCAGGTGGCACATGTTTCTGTAATGACTATGAGGGCTAAGCCAGCATTAGCCACCATCAGCTGGAGCTCACAGATTTTGTTTCCTAGGGTACTGGCATTTAGGCAGACTTCCTTTTACCGTGTGTCTTTATTCTTACCCGTTTTGTCTACTCCTCTCCATTTGTCCTCCCCTTCCCTTCTTAATTTCCTGATTATCCTTATCCTTGTTGACTTTGTGAGCCCCTCCACAACCTTTTTAAAATGATTATGGACTAATAGTGAGTTTGTGGGCAGTGGAGAGGGGTAACTAGTCTTTGTTGGAGATCAACACCCTATCCCTAATGAATTGCACACATAATACCACCCTGCATCACACATTGCATCTTGGCAGTGGTGTTGTAGCAGTACTGTGTGAACATTTTTATGTATTTATTTTATTTATTGAAATGTTTCACCAGGAAGACATACTGAGCAACATTGCTCATTTCCAGATGTGTCATGGGGGGAAGGGAAAAATGGGAGTACAGCACAGTAACAAAAAGTGCTACCAATAGGCAAAACAATGACAAGTGCTACAATATCCAGCCCTGTATCAAGTGGAGCTTCCTAACCAGTGGTGTGCCATGACCACTGTGACACTGCCTATAGTAAGTACTTTGTATTTAGTCCAATGTCTTTAAAAAGTTGCACTCGGACATTTCTTAAGGCTTTAACTGGTACACATGCCATCATCTGTATGCAAGCATGGAGCAAAAGTACAAGTCACAGGGAAACCCTTAAACCAGCTGAAACCCTGTCAGTCAGTCCTAAACAGAGATTATCATATCACTTCCCATGATGTTTTTCATGGAGTATGATTGGAAGAGAAACCAAAAAGGAAACAATTTAGCATTTGTGCTCTACTTGCATTCTTTTGAAGAATCCATTGGCACTTCTCTTGTATGTTGCCTCCTGCATGATGCATTTGACAGAACTAACACCCCCTGCAAGTCACAAGATAAAACATTTAGAAAATTGCATTGGCTAGGAGCATGGCGGTATCTGAAAAGGTCAACAAACTGCACCCATAAAGTAAGGCATGCAACTGTATGCAATGCATAGCACACACAGCAAAGCCTCAGTTCTAAGGTCTAAAAGTCCCACAGAGAAGAAGGAATAAATCCTGGTATTTTTATAGGAAAATAGTACTCTAGACAAATTGCAAACCCATGAAGCAGTACAAAGACCAATATGCATAACTGGAAAAAAAACTATTGTTTACCTTTCAAGTTTAAACTTAATTTATACTTTCTGCAGTGGCAGATCCAATAGAACACACAGATCCATTACAAATAGAGGCTGTTATTCCAAGACATATTGGGTGGTCATATGGCAACAGTGATGTGGCTTTATAGCTTTGTGGCTTTACAAATTATTGAACTTGCCCATCTCAATAATTTAAGATATTACTTTTTATACTGCGCAAATGAAGCAAACATTATGTAAACCTACAAACACACTGAACTGGTGTTAACTCCCTCCAAACCTTACTCTTGATACCCACGTATGGTGCATTGTATCATCTAATGTTTCAATGTGCATATATGATGACATTTTTTGGATGTATACATTCCAGAACACATTGACATCAGTTGTGTGGAAGTCCTGCATGGAAAAAGCTTCACTTTAGGCTTCTGCTTAATTGATATTAGCAAATTCAGAGCTCATAAGTTCACTGTAAGAATGTAAAAAAAAATAACACTTTTGTGTGGGGGGATGACATGTCTACTATATGTATATATATATATATATATATATATATATCATTCTCAAAAAGAAGGGAAATTAGAGGCAAAAAACTCTGTTTAATGCATTAGTCAGGGTTGTTTCACACCAACAAAAGTGAGGAAATTTGGTGTTAGCGTTGAAAGCACCTTAGCCCCCCGCCCACACCCCAACTGGCATTGGGGTGCGCATCACAGTTGTCGGCCATAACTCTCACCCCATCACATGTGAAAGAAGCAGAGGTGTAGGAGAATGGGTGAGAGTTAGGACCGACAACCTAATGTGCACCCTGATGCCAGTTGGGGATGAGCAGGAGCCAGGAGTGCTTTCAACGCTTAAAACCGAATTTCTACTTTGTCATGTGTGAAACAACCCTAACTATTGCATTAAATTTAGTTTTTTTCCTCTAATTTCCCTTCTTTTTGAGAATGATAACGAGAAATAGTGAATGTACTGCAGCGGCAGGAGCGGGCCCCGCACTCCTGCCACATGATGTCTTGTCACATAGTAACATTGTGCCCGCAAACACAAATAGTCATGCGCATGGTGATGCAAAGCAAAACAAAAAGAGAAACAGTGGTGTAGACAGAAATGTTAAAACAGCGCAAAAGAAAGCAAAAGCGCAACGGAAGCATGATAGTAGCACATGGTGGCATAGACATGAGCAGTAAGTGAAATGGGAATGGAACCACAAGCAAAAATGGTAATAGTAACAGTAATGTAAGCACACAGGCTGGTTTTCCCCCAAAGCTGCATAAAGAAAGACAGTGAGTACAAAGAATGTATGCATTATAATGGTTCTCGGAGCAGAAAATGAGGAGTTGGAATACTAAATTGCTTATATCTCAGGAACTGTAAGACGTGGAAAAAAAATTTAAAAGTTATATGATTTATGACTTTCCTGGCTAGTTTTGCACTTAAGCATTTTTCTGACAAAAAGTCCGTATCTCGCACCGTTTCCAAGATACGGGCCCTGAAAGGCACGGCGAATGCCGTAATGTTATCTTATGGGAAAAAAAGAGAAGTTCGGAGTGCCATAACTTTGGCTCCCTGCAATATTTTTTCACCAAACCACAAAAAAGCACATCTGTGGGATGTTGGCTGTGTTCCTTCCAAATTTCTGCCCAAAAGACCAAACCATTATTTTGCAGCAGGGCACCAAATGATTCATGTAATGCGTCGGATGCCGTAATGTTATCCTATGGGAAAAAGCGTCAACTTTGGAGTACCGTAACATTGCCTCCATGTAATATTTTTTCAACAAAATACTGAAATGCACTTCTGTGAGATGTCGGATGTGTTCCCTCCAAATTTCAGGCCAAAACACCAAACCGTTCTTTTGCAGCAGGGTGCCAAAGAATTACTGTCATTTTCCCACAGCCTAGAAAAGTACTGTCGAAGTTTGCAAAAGCTTTCGCAAATTCATTCGACAGTGTTGCAAGTGTGACAGTACTTTGCGAAAGTACTTTTTCCAGAAATTTGAAAAACATATTTCTGGGGTGTTGTACCCCAAAATAAAGACATGGATAGCATCCTCAGGGTCCGACTAGGTGAATACAAAAAGAATTAGGTTGCTAGAGTGTCCCAATTTTAAATGCCAAGCATTTTTCTGATCATTAACTGAAAACAAAATGGCAGATTTGCAACAGTAAAAATGCCATTTGCGACAGTAAAAACTGCATTTGCTACACTGTCAAACTTTTTGCTAACTTTTCCCATTGACTTATAATGGGAACTTGTTTTTTGAATAACTTTTGAACCGTTTAATATTTTTTCACTAAATCTTCAAAAGGCACATTGGGGACCTAGCCGCACATACCCTGAAGATTTTGGACCAGTCCATAACCCGGCGCGACCTGTATGCAAAGACAGTAAAATTCCAGAAAAAGCGACTATAGCAGATCATGCTTAATAACCCGCAGCCGTATATGCTATGCGACTGGTATGAAACTGGCAGATCCCAAGGTGTATGGGTCTTGATCATGTATTCCAAATTTCAGGAAAATCCGTTGAACAGTTGCAAAGTTATTAAGGTGCAAAATTTTGGGTTAACATGTAAATGGCTCCTCAACCCTAACTATAGTGGCACTACCGTGACACTATATATATATATATATATATATATATATATATATATATATATATATATATATACATATATATATATACACACACACACACACATATATATATATATATGATATGCAATGCCCCATACAGAAATATTGGTCACATTTATAGGGAGGCAGTAGCACAGTGGTTTAAGGCTGTGAGCTGCAAATTTGGAGACCTGTGCTTGAATCCTACAGCCCCCACTTGCATACTGTGTGACCCTGAGCAAGGTACTTAACTTCCCTGTGCTCCCAGGTTGCACTTGTAAACAAGCTTTCAGCTTCGGGTGTCTTTCCTGGTTAAACAATAGGGGGAAAAAAAATTCTCCTGAGGGTACTTTGATCTTATGACATCACGAGTAGCAAAGCGATGATATACTGTATCAGTTTAGCCAACTCCCAGCTTTCAGTAAAAAATATATATGTTTTTTAGACCTAACTCTAAGGATGAGCAGGCTTATGCCAAATTTATATTCAGTGAATGTGCCAAAATGTGGCACTTTTACTTTTGAAATTGTCCAATCAAACTTTTGGATCACTGGAACTTTAGCCATTCAATTAGAAAAAACACTTTAGCCCTTTCTAGGTGCTAGTACCATGATCACCCCTTTCACCAAACCCAGTTATTTCCTACCCTGCTCCTCCATCCCCTGGGTTGTTTATTTATGATATTAAAATGTGGGTTTCAAATCTGGATTGTGTTTTTGCATTCAGTTTGGTGGGGCTTATTGTGTTGGTATGTGGGTGGGTGACTTAGGGTTCATAAAATCCAACATCATAACAACACATATCCTTATTTTTGTTGTTTTAGTAATAAACCCTAACTTTAGTTGCACATTAACATAGTTTTCTGAAATTAAATGTTCGTTTTCTTAAATAGAGTGCCATAGTACCTTGCATTGCATTGAGCCATTTGCACTGCCTGTTTAGTCACATTCTAGAACCCGCCAGCTTGTTCAGCATATAGCCTGCCTGCGATTAATTAGATGGAAAAAAATTAAACTTTAATTTTGGCAAAATGTTGCGAATTTTGCAAGAAGCAGAATTATAATTTTGGCTGAATTACACTGGCAGAAGTTAATGTTATTCCTGTTTTGAGACAGAGGTATGTTCCCGGCATTGCGGCATAGGAGGAGAATTGCACTGAATATTATTGAGGAATCTGCAGTATATATTGGGGGGACCATCGCGTAGGGAATGGAGTGCTTGTGACAGGGACAGCAGTGGTGGTACATGTGTCAAGCAACTTGGGGGGGGTCAATAGACACCAGGGACATCCTTGTAATAGAGCTGGGGGGGCAGTGATGCATCAGATGTGGCACTACTGTATGTAGTGGTGTGGCGTGCACCAGACATGTGCTGCCACACTACTTAGTGCAGCATCTGTGAACCCTCACTGAGATGTTAGCATGCATTATCCCTGTTAATTAATCCATGCTTTGTTTTTGTAGATGTTTTTTACTCCCCATCTGATAGGCAGATGTTCCATCATCTGGCCATACTTGCCACTGGACTGCTTGGACAGATGGGATTTACCCCTTAGTTTCCCCTTGTATTTTTCTCCCACTGGGGATGTCAACACAAGAACAACTGTCAAGGCTACAGTGCATGCTTGTGTGTGCCCTGTCACATGCTCTACAACATCATCCCATCCCCTTCACCCAGTCAGTGCATTACAGGCCTGTCCTCCAACATGTTGCAGTGACAGAGTAAGGTGTTGCAGCCCTCCATCCCTCACCCGAGAAGGAGAGCATCCACTTGGACACTCTGTGCTCCTCCCCTGGCCAGCACCCAACATCCCAGGCTCAATTCAATTCAATATGTTTTCATTGCATGACCAGTTGATCATTATACATACACAAGTAGTACACAATCCCAGCATCAACATTCATTGCTATACAAAAAAAATACTCAAAGGTTGCTTTACATAAGCATTATCATTAACAAATGTTATTTTTGAAAACAAACTGTGCCTAGTTTTACACTTACAGCATAAAAGGTACAGTAGGCTGGTTACAAAATATCTGGTTTCTCATTCAGATTTCATTATTAGTTTCCTCCACATATAAAAAGCATTTTTTTAATGCATTCTAATATCATGTGTGTGGTTATAAAGCCTCTATTTGTTCATACTACCTTCAGTACAATTGCACATTCTTTTAGAGCTTCATCAAAGAGATTATGACAAACAGGAGATTATGTTTTATAGATCCTAACATCAGATCTGAGGGATTTTGTCAAAAATATATGTATTTACTGTGGAATTAATGCAGAAAGAGAAATAGTTTGACACATTGCTCATTATTTCTGATATGATACATAACAGTTAAAAAATGAGAATGGGCAGTGAAGACCAATAATTTTAGCTGACTTTTGTGGAGAGAAAAAGGCTTGTTTTCAAAAGTTTAAACAGGACATTGGATGGTTCGGGTCTGGCCACTTATACCCCATTACGATGTTTTGTGTTCAGTAATCCCTGTTCTGCAACAAGGAGCACAAAAAAGAAAAGCCAAATTATAGAATCAGCTGCATTGTCCATTCTTTTACAAATACTGAGATAATTGTTAAGGACTGACCCCTGTATATTTATCATCTGTTAATTGGTTGTACACACTGGGCCCGATTCTCAAAGAGGGCTTAGAATGGTGCAAGCTGCATCAGAGAGCAGCTTGCAATGAAGCCCCTTGCACCAGGGACCCTGCACCAGATTCTGGTACAGGAGGGGTCCATATGCCTAAGTCACCACACTTGCGGCAACCTCTCCCATGCAGCAAACACAAGGTGCACAGGAGGGGTGTGCTGCAAGCTCCTTGTGTGAAATGCAACTGGCCCCCTCATCCTGATGTGGCACATAATAACACAAACAATGTAGTCCCCCCATCCCCGATGGTGTCCATTGTGACATATATAACATAGCCCCCCATCCCCAACAGTACCCATTGGTATATGTATAATATAACCTCCAAACCCCAACGGTGCCTGTTGTGAACTAGTTAGAAGAGCCCCCCCTCTTGATACTTGATAATGCCCAGTCTAATTACAAGCTTTCACCATGGGTGATTTCCTAACCTCTGGGGGTAACTTGTTCCATTGGATTGCAGCCCACCAGTTTGAGTTAATTTCTCCACAGGAGTTTAATATTCTTGGTAAGACAACTCCCCTGTTTTTTACTTCTCTTAGACTGTGTGCTTGTATTCCAGTTACACCCTTACTGATCTCTGATGGTTAGTGGGGTCCTTGTACAGCTTGTAAGCAGATAAACCTCTTGATTTTTCTTGCCTGAGTTCTAGTGAATCCCATTGTAGTTCTGTATACATTAAGCAGTGAAGTCTGTTGTATTCACATCCTAGTACACATCTTGCTAGGCTATTGTATGTTTTGCATAGTTTTTCAGTGTTGTTGGGGCAACGTGCTGATATGCTAGGCTACCGTATTCAGGTCTGGGCAATAACAATTGGACCTGCTACTAATTCCCTAGTGTCTTTGGGAATGTGAAAAGCCTTCCTTCTAAGTGCTCCTGGACATTTGTTTACTTTGTTAATAGTGTTATTAATGTGAATGTCAAATTTTAGCGCATTGTCTATTGTGACTCCAAGGTATTTGTATTCTTTCACACTGGTTAAAGTTTGACTGTTTAGTGACCTGATGTTTAGGTTTAGATCTGGGTCATTTTTCACCCTATTGTTCATGAACAGCATCACCTGTGTCTTCTTAGTACTCAGAACCATGCTTGAATTTATGAACCATTTCTGCAAATTATTGAATTCTGATTATAGGATGTGTTCCAGGTCATTCATTTAGGTTGCCTTACTTATTAGGACAGTATCATCTGCATGCAGTTGTATGTCGACTTTATTAAGGTGGGTGGGCAAGTCATTTATGTACATCAAGAACAGTAAGGAAGTGTATGCACCTATTTATAAAATGGAAGAAAACTTCAAGAATCTCACAAAATGATATTAAATAATAACAAGAAACACATTAATCTATATACACTTTGCTGCACCAATAATTAGTACTACTTATCAATCATTAATTACTCAGGATGTATCAATCTATATGAGAAAATAATGTGGTTAGTCTCACAATAAGGTTTTTTCTTTCTTCAACTTCCTTTCTCCCACCCTGTTCTTCTTCTGTGTATCTTTTCTCTGCTGTTTCTTTCTTTGTTTTATCCCTTCTGCTCCTCCATTTATTTTTTCTTCACCTGCATTGTTATCTTCCTTGGTAGCTGTTGAAATATGGCCTTGTGAGAAAGTCATTAGGGTGTACTGGTTTCTCTCTTGACTTGCTCCAAAGGGCCTTATCACTCTCCAGATCTTAACATTTTGTCTTTTTTTTTTGTGTAGCACTTAATAACTATGGGTAACCTTTAAATATTTCTTAGTACCAAGTGGCAGTAAGTATCTCTAAATATCTGATTTTCTTTTAAGTACCTACTGTAGGGAGAGCTCGGTTGTACACTACGCTGATGACACTGTCATCTATCGACCCTTGGGTGATGTGGCCGCTCTTGGTCCGCTCCTCCAAAAGGACCTCACATCCCTAGAGACATGGCTGTGTGAGAACAGAATGGTACTTAATGCAGACAAAACCAAGGAAATGCTATTCGGGCCAAGATCACTGGGACTTGACAGGTCCTCATCCTTCCGACTAACCACACTCTCTGGCAAAAAGCATTAATGTAGTTCCTCCCTAAAATACTTAGGCCTAACTCTGGATCAGTCTATCACCTACAAGGACCACGTGGACCAGGTCACCAGGACCCTACATCGCAAACTCGGTAGCTTGTACCGACTCAGGGACCAGCTCATCCCTGAGGCCAGGCTCTCCATTGCGATAAATGTCCTGCTCCCTACCCTGACCTATGCGGCCCCGATTATACAGGTCATGGCAAAGCAAGAGGTATCCAGGATGCAAATCTTATATACCAAAACAGCTCGGTTCGCTACCCAAGTCCACCCGCATCGTCACCACTTTAACACTCTGGCCCAGCTCCGGTGGTCCACATTGGCTGCTCACCTCCAATACCCATTGCTTGTCCAGGCCTACAAGCTACTCAAACCCCCTGCTCCACCAAGCATAGCTGGAACCATAGCCATTAAACACAACCCTAGGAATTTAAGGACATCAGAACGAACACTACTAGAAGTCCCCAGAGTAAGGACCAATGCTGGTGGCAGATCCTTTTCTTGCCAAGCCCCCAGCCTATGGAACAAGCTCCCCGGTCCAGGACGCCTCCTTGCCACGAACTGCTGCAGGCTCAGTCCTATATATTGGCCACAAGTGCATGCCACTGCCACAGACTCTTAAGGTATCCCTTTTCTGCATCAAACCTTCCCAAAGGTGAGCCAACCATGTACCTCCCTCTAGTATCTGGGCACCTAGGGACCAATGCTACCTCATGTATATCACTATGCCAAGTAGTACCAAGGCAAAACTGTGTCATGATGATAACCATGTCTGTAACCACTGTCTGTAACCACCTTATGCTTTAACAACCTATGTAATCAGAAGTTTTTCTCCACTGCATTTCATCTTGTATTGTTATCCAGGGTCGCCCCTGGAAAAGGGACCTTCGGGGCTCAGTGGGCCTACCCGGGCACCAAAATTTAATAAATAAATATTTTATTATCTCAGATATGCTAAATGATCCAAAGTGCAAATTGTCCCTTCTTGTTCCCCCCATGTACCAAAATACCCAGTATCATAAGCTAAGTTAACTGTGACATAAGCTAACTGTGACATAGTAATGTATGCAATTTATAAAATATTAGTATATTTTTAAATCAATTAAATTATTTAAATAGCATGCCACAAAATGAACATAAACTAAAGGAAGAAAAAGTCCTTGAAGTTCATTACTTTTTATATTGACAGTTAGTTGTTTTGATCTGCAGTCACTGGTGCCTTTCTTATGCTAAGTTGGGATAGTCTGTTTCTGCTGCAGCTACTACCGTAGGCCTGCTATACTGCAAGGCTGTTCTGCTATACCTTTCTTAGTACTTGTAAAAAGTTAGCTAAAGATGAAAAAAAAGCACCAAGCACACATTTCATTTTTAGTGGTTGGAGCTATACTCTGCTTGGTTGTACCAAAGATAGGAGCTCAGTCTGAGGCAATTAGTTTGAATAATGAAAGAAGTACATTTTTGGCACTTGCTTGGCTGTTCATAAGTGCCTGTAGCATGTGGCAGCTTTGTCTACTCTGTTTCATGCAATGTCAACTCTATGAGCTCCGACAGCTGCTCACCATAATTGCACCTGCCAAATGACTGCCCCCTCCTTATGCTGTGCATTCACACACATCACCAGTTGCTATGGTAACTCTATGGCAAGGGGTAAGGTCCTGGTCAAGACCTCCTTACAGGGAAGAAGCCAACTCAAAAGGCACAAGGAAGTGCCAGGCAAAGATAATTCAAAGTCAACCGAATCTTTAAAGTTTTTTTTTCACATTTGTGTAATTATAGCTTAACTATTGCTCTTAATGTTTCTAAGCTACAAAGACACAAGCACAGAAACACTTTAGCACCTAGTACCCATGCCCACATTTAATTTGAACTCATCCAGAGCACCGTGTATATCACTACCATTATTTTCGATAGTTAGAGAACAGTTTGTTAAGTTATAATTTGTGGCTAATTCGCATCCCTTGCTATTCACTTCTTTCTCTGCCTGGTTTATCCTGTTCTTTAATTAAATTTAAGTAAAATACAGGCTGCTAAAATGATGTATACAATCCCAATGTTATGGTCAGCTGTAACTGTAGGTACTATAGTACACAACTTACAAAAGGCATCATAAATCACAGAATAACTGAAACAAGTAAAATAAAAAGTTTCACTGCCCCTACTCACTGCTTAGTAGTATTTTAGTGCTCATTAGTCTGTCAACTGCTCATTAATTTATCAGTTGCTTTTACAAACATTTCTAAATATTTTCTGCAAATTCTCTTAGGATTTTCTATGGATTTTTTTTTTGGGGGGAGAAGTTTTTAAGGGGATTTTATTGCCACTGCTCAACCATCTATTCCTCCCAACCACCGAGCAGCTGGCAGCAATAAGCCACCTGAGTTGTATCACAAGAAGGGGGGGGCCAAGAGGAGCCAGTTGCTTCAAATTCACAGCAGCGGCAAGTGCTGACCTCTCTCACAGCTCAGATCAGCTCAACTGCAAACCACCCAGCAGCTAAAAAAACAACTAGTTAACTAGTAAATTAAAAAAACCTAGACTGCCATATATACAATAGTTATAAAGTTTTAAAAAGGAAAAGTTATATAGCAGAAAGATACAAAAAACACAAGAAAGTACAAATCCATGCAGTGGGAGCTCTGCTAATATACCTGTTCTCCATCTATCTACTGTGGGACTTCACAGCTCATTCTTGAACCTGGGTTTGCTGACATCATGTGTAGTAGCGCTACCATTTTGCCAGCAGGCCTGCTCCTGAAAGTCCATGGATAATGTGCGTCTGTAATGGCAACTTGCACTGCTATACATTTGCTGGTGCGGGGAGGGTTCTTGCACCTGCACTACACAACTGTGTTTGTGACTGCATTGTACAGTGGGGTTACAGTACACAAAATATTCCCCTTTTTCACTGCTCCTAATTGTGACTCAGCTAGGGGTAAAGTGACTTGCTTAGGGTTACATTATAAGCCAGTCTACTTATGAAAACTACCAATCCAGATATAATTGGTCCCACACAGGCTGTGCAACCACTAATTCGGTGGATTGCAACAGTTGCAGGTGTCAGACCATGTCATGGCACCACACACAAAGAGCTTTGCTATGGTCTGTGAGCCATGCACTCAGGACTACTGCTGTAGTCTCCCCTTCCCCCCATTGCCCTTGCCCCTAACCTTTGGTCCTTGTATGATCCTTTATTTTCCATGTCCACGCCAGTCTCTCTGGTGGTGTAGTGTCCCAGAATATCTCCCTAGTTCCTTTCCTTCCTATTATTCAGACGATCCCCCTCCCTACTCCTAGTCTTAGTTCCTGTTCCTTTTGGTAGCACTGTGTGCTGCCTGAGCTTTTCCCCAGACATTCTGGCTTGCAAGGCAGTGATCCCTTGAAGAACTGCTTTTAGTAGTTCTACTGTCATTGGACCTACTTCGCCTTGTGGCTGTGGCTTATGACGTCAAAGAGCTGCTATGAATGGAGCTGTGGCTCTATACATACTGGTACCTTCATTAGCTGGCTGTGCCCCCTACCCTTTCCATGTGCTGTATCACTGATCTGTACAACAGCAGAGGCAAAAACTTGCCACCCCTTTCTGTATTGCACAAAGGGGAGCAACACAGAACTGTGGCACAAAATGGTCCTTGCAACCACTGCGCAGCATCAGCTTGTGACTGTGTAAGGGGCCCCAAAGTGTTATGTAAAATTAGAATCATGTGGTGGTGCAGAACTGAGCATCATGGGGTAGACACGGACAAGTTGGGCCTTCATTAGTGAATATAGCTTCTGTATTTACTGAAGACCGTGTTGCTTTCTTTCATTTGCATTAAGCAACCAGGTTTATAATAAACCAGGAGGGCTGATCATGAATAAGTTTGACAGACTCTATAGATTTCCAGCCACATGGTTACTAACTGAACAGTTATTGGTAAACCTGTTTTTATTCATCTCCTCTGACTCATTTTATCTGTTATAATTTGTAGTCCCAATCTTTTTTTTTGTCTTAGTGATGTTTCTATAGCTATAAGCTACAGTATCTCATTATTCAAATTAAACTTATTATGCCCTATTATTCCTTTTCTTGTGGAAAAAGATAATGTGTATTAATGTTCCACAAACTATTTAATTCCCCTTTTCTGATTCAGATTTTTATTAGACTTTAAGTGTAGCCTCAGGCTTTTCACTTTAAGAACATTTAAAATTGCAGTATCAGCTTTTGCAGATATACTTTTTCTTGTATGAATGTGGGAAGGAAAGAGATAAGTGCTACAGCAGGACTGAGGAAACCGGTCATTACCATCATCCACACAAAATACTGAGCAGTGCTTCAACCAATTTGTTATATGTGTAACCTGGGTCCCAGGGAGACTGTTGTTCTTAATGGGAGGTTGGCCAGAGTTCTTTTACCCTTATGATAACAGTCCAGAATAGTCAGGACAGGGTGAGGGATTCAAACTGTTGAAAAATCCTTTTTGTAGGGTTACATAAGCACTGTCTGACTTAACATACCATAAACAGGAGCCCACATGCTGAAGATTGAAATCTTAAGCAGTTCAGCTCATCAACAGTGGAGAGACATCTGCAGGAAGGGATTGTGGAACATTTTGAATCCAGTGGTTACAAGACATGTGACAACATGGATTAATGGATGGGAGGTCATGTCAAACAAATCTGAGAGATTTCTTTGACTGGGTGGCCAAGGAATTAGATCAGGGTGAAGTGGTGGATGTGGCCTACCTAGATTTCAGTAAGGCTTTCGACGTCTACATAGAAGACTAGTAAGCAAGCTAGGTAGCTAAGCAGTGGGTCCAAAAGTGGTAAACTGGGCAAGAAGTTGGTTAGCGGATAGGTTGCAGAGGGTGGTAGTAAAACAGGAAGGGAGGATGAGAAGTGGGTGCCACAGGGATCAGTGCTGGGACTAGTCCTCTTTAATGTCTTTATAAATGACATTGCAGAGGAGCTGGAAGGTAAGGGAACGTCAGTCTCTTTACAGATGACATGAAAATCTTGCAATAGGGTCGACACTTGGGTGTGTGTGGAATGGATTAGTAGAGACCTGAGAAAACTTGAGGAGTGGTCAAGGGTACGGCAGCTGGGTTTCAATGTGAAAAAGTGCAGAGTAATGCATTTGGGGCACAGAAACTGAGGGACAGAGTATAAAATTGGTGGTGCAGTACTGATGACCACAAGGGGAAAAGAGGAAATTGCTTAACCAGGAAAATCACACTAAGCCAAAGCTTGTTTCCCGGTGTGACCTGGGAGCACAAGGAAGTTATGTGACTTGTCCAGGGTTATACAGTATGCTAATGGGGGCTGTTGGATTCAAACCCAGGTCTCCAGGTTTGTAGCTCAGAGCCTTAAACCACTGTGCTATACTGCCTCCAAGCATTCTACAAGACATGAACGAGACCTGGGAGTAATCATATAGGATGGCCTAATGGTGGCCTTATCAGTGCAACAAGGAAGTTTGGAGTGCTAGTGGGATGCTGGGATGCAAAGGGAGGGGTATCACTAGCAGAATGAGGGAGGTGGTATTGCCTCTGTATAGATCGCTGATAAGACTGCATCTAGAGTACTGTGTCCAGGTCTGGAGAACACATCTCCAGAAGGACATAGACTGAGGCAGTCTAGAAGAGGGCAACTAAAATGGTTCTGGGAATACATCAGAATCCTGATGAGAAGAGAGACCCAAGGACCTAAATACGTATACCCTGGGAGAGTGGATGGAGAGAGGGGATATGATAGAGACCTTTAAAGAGATTTACCAAGTTAGCTCCATGCACCACGTAGTTAGGTGCCTTACCTCCCAGAAATTCTTTTTATATATAGTTGCCCAAAAAATATGAAATGGTATTTTAGTAAAATCACTCATAAAATCCTCCTCACCAGGGCACAGGCACTTCCTGGTTCTAAGATCTACCCCCGCATAGCCCCGCACTCAGCAAACGTTTTGACGTGATCACGAGGAGAGCGTGGGGTTGCGCTACATTATAATCTATTGGGGACACCGCTACGATAGTTTTTTATATAATAGTTGCTTGATATCGAAATGTGGGCACTGGTTGACTAACAAGGGCCTCGTTAGTCGACAAGTACCCACGTTTCATTGTCAAAAGGCCATTATAATATTAAATGTGTTTGAAAATTGCTTCAGTAAAGGAATCATTTTATTAACATTTAAAAATGCAAAGTAGAAGTAATGATGCTGCGCAGTATAATTGGCTTGTTTGTTAATATTTGTGTGCCAAATTTTCAACTTGGTCTTCTTATGATCCTACCTCATGAACAAGTGCAGAGAAAATTTTCAACTCCTAGCGGAAAGATGATTTCACGCAGCAACTGTGGAATCAACTTTTGGGATGCAAAAACACATTTTGGCCAGGAGCTAAAAAACTTACAGCTGTCACAATCATGAGGTGGTGTGAAGGAATAGCTATGTTGTAAATCTGGGTCAAAATTTTGAAAATTAGCAAATTTATAAGCCTGCGTTGCTAAATTTCAATGTAGGCTCATAACTTTGTTGTCTGTTAATATTTTTGCCTCAAATTTTCAACATAGCCTTCTTATGACCCCGCCTCATGAACTAGTGCAGAGAAAATGTTTTACTCCTGCCCAAAAGGGGATTTTGCACAGTGACTGCAAAATTACCTTTTGGTATGCAAAAATTTTTTGGCCAGGATCTGAAAAAGGACAGCTGTCACATTCATGAGGTACTGTGAAGAAATGGCTATGTTGTAAATTTGGGGTAAAAATATTGACAATTGCCAAACTTATGAGCCTGCATTTGCAAATTTTAATACAGGCTCATAACTTTGTTGTTTTTTACTATTTTTACACCAGATTTTCAACATAGCCTTCTTATGACCCCACCTCATGAACAAAGGTGGAGTAAATTGTCAACTCCTGCCTGAAAGGTGATTTTGTGCAGCGACCTCAAAATCATCTTTTGGGACAGAATTTCATAATGTCACTTAACTGTTCATGAGGTGGGGACCCAAAAAAGGAAAATGTGGGGCAAAAATATAAAAAATGGCCAAGTTATGGCATCAAGTTTAAAATCCCATTGAAATACATTGAAACTGAAAATTCCATTGAAATACATTAAAACACTTTCCTCAGTTCGCGGTTAGGCTTTGAAGAGTGAAGATGTGTCTGCGGTCCAAGAAAGATTATGGCAAGGGACTTCCAGTGTGTAAGTAAGGGGTATGGGGGGATTAGGGGAAGTGGGTCATGAGTGGAAGGGTCAGCTGGGGGGGGAATGGCGCAGTAGACAGTGATGGATGGTTTTCTTTATTTCAGGAAAAAAAATGAAGCAGGCCAGTTTTCTTTATTTCAAAGAGTTTTCTATTAATGGAGGACACTGGGGAATTGGGCACCCCCAGTGTCACTGGGAGGGACAGTATGTAAATCATTAAGGACACTGGGGGATTGGGCACCCCCAGTGTCACTGAGCTATGTTTGGGGGGGTGCAGCAGAAGTTGATGAATGTTTTTCTTCTACACTGGGGGATTAAGCACCCCCAGTGTCACTACTGTTTGTGTGTGTGCATGGGGGTGCTGCCATGGAGAGTCAGCTTGGTGGGCAGTAAGGGCCACCAGCAACAGACATTGATGGACAGTTTTCTTTGCTGCAGGCAAGCATTCCAGGCTGACCATGACAGATCAGTCTGGCTTGCTGGGTGACGCAGATCAAAGGGATGGCAACTTCTTTTGAAGTTAGTGCTGTCCCCACCCAGCAAGTCAGAAACTCTGTCATAGTCTGTCTGGGTGCTGGTTGGTGTGGCACTGTTGGGCCCCTACAAAACTACTCTGCATTGGGAGGACAGTGTCACACTCCTCAAAGGCTCACTCTCATATCAACCTGTTCACTGTGCTTGCCACGCACAGTGAACACAAAAATGACTCATCTAGAGGACATAATTAAGCCTTGACAAAGTATACGAGGGCACAAAATGGTAACTCATTTGTGCCAGGCTGTTACTGCTTGGGAGTAAATCTATGGCCGCACATCATGTGACTCTTGCAAATGGATTTTTAGCTGCATCTGCCCATTATGTGATAATGTGGTGCAGGCATCAGAGCATAGACTTCGAGTGTGGATAATGCTTAAAGAGCTGCTGACACCTTTTACTGTTTGGGACAGGCAACCCATGCCTTATAGCTGCCTGCCCCAGGACCTAAAACAGCTCTATTTAGTGCTTTTTTTGACAAGTGATTAATTAGTATTTTAACTTACAATAGCCACAATCCTACTTGCTGGTACCTCTGAAACCACTGAGTGCCCACTGCAGCACACCCAGAAAACCACTTTTTGATGACACAAAGTAGGTAAGGGTCTGCAGAGCTATAAATAGCATTGTAATGTTATTGGGAGCATTGGTGGCCTTTGTATGCCACTGTAATTTACAACATACACTTGAGATTACACGTACTACCTGCCTCTTAACACGTATAAGTTTGTTTGTTTGTTTGTTTGTTTATTTGCTTAACGGGTAAGCACTCTGGAAACAAATTCCTTTTACAGGTGCGACCCACATATATTACATACAGACAATACATAATCAAACATACATATACAGTACAGCAAATTGCAGACAAAAAATGTCTTTGTTACCTATAAAATTCATAAAAAAATTCATAAAAAACAGTCACAGTTAAATTGGGATTCGAAATACATCCTTATTGCATCAGCAAACTTTTTGATAGAACACAACCACCTAATTTCTTGAGGAATTTCATTCCAAATAAATGGAGCAATATAAGCAAAGGATCTTTGTCCACTTTTAGATTTCATAAAAGGAATCTGAAGAAACCTACTGTCTGACCTATGTCTAGAATAATGACCATCATTATATGGTCTCAAAAAATTTTGAAATACTATGTGGAATTCCAGAGTCCATAACTTTATATATGAACTTGGCCACACAGTACTGGAAATTTAATGAAACCGGTAACCAGCCCATTTCTTTCAAAATCACACAATGATGAGATGACTTAGAACAATTTAAAGCAAACTTAGCTATCAAATGAAGTAAAGTGGATTTCTTTGAAATCACTGTCACAGAAGCAGTGTCAGTAATTATAGCTGCATAGTTCACAATAGGAAGTAAGCAGCATTTTGAAATAACCAGCCTAGACTCAGGAATAAGAAATGAATGGATTCTGTACAAAGAACCTAATCTACAATGTATTCTTGAGGTAACCCTCAAAAATGAGATTCATAACTTAAATGAGAATCTAGTAATACCCAAGATATTGAAATGTATCAACATAGTCAAACAGTAATCCATCAAGAGATTTAACTTCCAAAGTACTAACCTCAGATCTCAGTCTAGGTGGGGTACCAAAAACCATCACCTTTGTCTTAGATTTGTTCAAGAGTAATTTACAGGCCATAAGTGACGACTGAAAATTACACATTATTCTGTTAAAAGAAACACCTAGATCTCCAACAGACAAACCCTGCGTATAAATTACTGCATCGCCAGTTAAAGTGTTAGAGAAGCATTATTAATCACACTTACTAGTTGATCAAAACAAAGAAAACAAAAGTGGCCCCAAATAGAACCTTGTGGAACCCTCACACTTAACCATTACAGAGTCTGATACAGCACCCCATATTTAACCCTTTGGAACCTATTTGTTAAATAATCCCTCGTCCAATCCAAGAAAGACTCACCAACTCCCAATGACTCAAGTCTGAAATCAACAATTGGTGATCAACTGAATCGAATACTTGTGGTCAGGTCCACAAACCGGCACCGTCAGACACCCTTTATCCATGTCATTAAGTACTGCTCGTGAACTTGACCAAGGCAGTTTCAGTACTCCTTCCCTTTCTAAAACCATGTTGGTTCTGAGACAATAATCCAAAGTGATCCACATACCCAATCAACTGATTATAAACTATTCTTTCCTGAACTTTAGCTAAAGCAGACAAGATGGAAATAGGTCTGTAGTTACAAAACTCCTGTTGTAAACCAGATTTAAATATAGGAGTGACCAGAGTATGTTTCCATATATTAGGTATAGTACCTGTAACAAAAGACAAGTTGAAAATAATACTAACTGAAAGTGCTATAACTGAGGCAGCATCTGCCAATAAACTAGGACATAAGCCATCAGAACCAGCTGAGCTGTCCCTCTTAATACACTGCAAAAAATTCTCTACCTCCTTCAGAGTAGTAGTCCTTAAGTACAATTTAGGATTAACTGTAAAATCGTCAGTCAATCCCAAGTAATTCACCTTGGACTGGTCACTAAAGGAATCAGGCAATGCGGTAAATTTCAAATTAAACTCATTAGCTATCTTCAATGGACAAGTCAACAAGTCACTGTTCAACCTCATTGAACCTGGTTGACAAACATTAGGCCTTATCAAAGTGTTAATTGTTTTCCAAAAAGTAGTAGCGTTAGATAACCCTTCACATTGTTTATGACGAATATAGTCCGTTTTAGCCTTCCTTATCTTAGCCTTACATTGGTTCCTTAAAGTCCTATACGCATGGTAACCAGAAACAGAATGGTTCATTTTATACGTTTTCCAGGCCTTGTCTCGTTGTCTCATAAGTTTAATCAAAGGAGGTGTTAACCACCCATAAATTTTCCCTTGAACCCTTCTTTTAACAAGGGGAGCTAACTGGTCCAAAACATGTGTAAACTCAGTAATGGAAAAATGCAATGCAGAATCCACATCAGGGATAGAATATAAAAAAGACCAATCTATTTTACCCAACTCTGTACAAAAAGAATGTATGTCAAATTTAGAAAAAGATCTAGAAATCCTTATAATTGGCTTAGACTTCTTCAGTCCCCCATGTTTCCAAATACAGAAGACTGGATGATGATCACTTAACAAATCAGAGGTCAAACCACATTTTATCATGTTAATAGGTCTATTTGTTAATATCTAGTCCAGCAATGTGTGATTTCCAGATCTATTATTGTGTCGGGTGGGAAAAGTAATAATTTGTTGTAAACCAGACTGAGACAAAACCGTATTTAACTTTGTTATATTTGAACCCATCCAATTTAAATTAAAATCCCGCAGTAGTATTAACTCTGTAGAAACCCCAGTATTCAAAGCATTTACAAGTTCTTGTAAGCCTAATTTGCTACCATTAGGTGGAAGATATACACAACAGATAGTTAATTTTTTAACAAATCCCAACAATAACTGAATAGTAATATATTCACAAAATTACTGTTAAATATAGTGGTCTCATTTACCACTAAATATTCCTTAACATAAAACAAAAGCCCACCCCCTCTACCAGTGACACGATCTTTTCTAAAAAGTTTATAAGCAGGTATACAAAGTTCAGTATCAAGAACAGGTAAGGTTAACCAGGTTTCAGTCAGTGCCAGAACATCCGGATTATATAAACTAATCCATGACTCCACCTCATGAAATTTAGATGTTAAGCTTAATACATTAAATGCATAATTTTGAGGCCATATAGATGCTGCAAAAAAATCACTATCTGCCATATCGTTTGCTAAAGGACCAGGGTTGCTTTCAACATTGCCAGATCGAATTAGCAAGAAAAGCAATGTAACCAGGTTCTTACATGAAACAGGCAGAACACATTCCGTGTCTTATATTTCTTAACACTGTAACCCAAATTATAACACATGTATTTAACCTTTACACCAAATAAATGACTATAATTAGGAATAAACAGTTGAGTCTGGAACTCCAGAATCTGATTATTTTTGTACGTTCTAAAGTCATTATTAACACACATAGAACAAAATAACCCATCAGTACACAAAACACAAAGTGTATAGGCTACACACAAGAATATCCTCTGTTAATCATATACTCTATAGGTACAAACCAAAAGAAATGATTAACTCTAAACAAGATATTACAAACTCTAGTAACACAGTCCGTCCCTGGTCTGACTCCGGTCAGACTCCTCTCTTCACTTTGCCATCCCACTTAGCCGCTGCCGCTTTGACGCTGCCGCTGTGTAGAAGGCAGCCTTTATATTGAAATCGCCCCCTCTCCACTTCCCAGAGCTGCCACCAACTGGAAAAACATAGAGACCAGTACAGAATTCGATGAAAGCAGGTGATGACAATAATGCTGCAAGCAGGTCAGGTACTGTGCTATTACCTAGCAACCCAAATCAGTCACAGCTCCACAGAACTTTAGCATATACAGTTCTCAACAACAGATGACTCATGTGCAGGCTCAAACAGCAGTCTATGCAGCAAACTTCAGGTCATGTAGCAGCTTCAACGATTAAGTTAAAATCAGTCTACAAGTTAAGGGAGGGTAAAACAGGTCAAACACAGCATTCAACGAGTTTCCTCACAGGCTTGTAGGCTGTGAAATTGTAATTCACAGCAGTCGTTGGTAACTCACAGATGGCAACACTGACAGATAAAGTGTTATCAGCAAAAGATCAGAGGAAATAGCCAGTCACAGAGCCTGCCACACTCTGGTCAGACTCCTCTCTTCACTTTGCCGTCCCACTTAGCCGCTGCCGCCGTGTAGAAGGCAGTCTTTATATTTACACGTATAAGTGTCTGTTCTATGTTACAGTGGCATACAAAGGCTGTTCTGCCCCAATAGCATTATAATGCTATCTATAGGCCTGCAGCCCTTTCCCCTACTTGTGTCATTAAAATGCTGTTTTCTGGGTGGAGCTGTGGTTTCAGAGGTACGAGCACATTGGATCTCAGCTATTATAAGTTGCAATTCTAATTAACTACTTGGCAAAAAAAAAGGTAAAATAGGGCTATTTTAGGCCCTGGGGCAGGCAGCTACAGGGCATGAGTTGCCTGCCGCAAAAGTGTCAGCTGCTGTTTAACGGATGAACCAGCATGGGTTCACCAGTGGCCTGTCATGTCAGCCTTACTAAACTGACTTTTCTATTGCCGTGGCACAGATAGCAGGCAGGGGCCAGGCAGTGGATACACTATACCTGGATTTTAACAAAACCTTCGACTGGCTGTCACATAGCAGATGGGTTAAGAAAAGTGAGCAATGTGAGGCTAGGGGATGAAATAACTGGATAGGTCAGAAACTGACTGATTTATAGAATCTAGAAGGGGAGGTCCTATATTCTTAAATTCATTGAGGACAGGGCAGTGACAAATAGGGTACCACACTGGTCAGTCCTGGGATCACTACTGTTTAACATGTATATCTATGACTTAGGAGTAGGTGTCCAGGGCAAGAAGAGTCTATGCACAAATGATACCAAACTGTGTGAGAGGGTCAACAGTATTATTAGCATTATGAGACAGGATGTAATGAGACTGGAGAAATAGTCTCATATTTAGCAGTTGAAATCCACATAAAGAAGTGCGAGGTGTGATGCAGAGAGAAAGGAAAAATCCTGGAACAGTCTGCCATATTGATGGGGATGCTGAGAATATGGTGGAGAAGAGAGAATTGGGGTGGTGCATATCCATTATCTAAAGCAGGGTACTCAGGGCAACAGAGTATACTGGATTGTTAACAGAATTCTGGGATCATAGGGACAGGGATTATTAGCAGAAGAAGGGAAGTGATATTACCTGTGTATGAGTCACTGGTGAGACCACATCTAAAATTCTGCATCTACTTTTGGGGCCCACAACTAAGAAAGGACAGGGATAGATTTGAAACTTTGCAGTAAAGGACCACACAGATGATTCAGGCCAGCAGGGCATGGCATATGATGAGAGACTGAAAAGTTTCAAAACGTATTCATTGGAGGACAGAAGGTAGAGGTTGGCATGACAGAGACTTTAAGTTCATGAAAGGGTTCAATAGAGTGGACACAATAAATCTGTTCAAACTAAGAAACAGTGTGTCCAGTGGAGTCATGTGATCAAGCTGGAAGGGAGAAGGTTCAAAAAGGACACAAGGAAGTATTACTTTACAGGAAGGGTAGTGGATGGGTAGAACAAACTTCTTGTCTAGGTTATGGAGGTAAAGACAATAGTGGGGTTCAAGAGGAAGTGAGACTCATATAAAGGAGTTATCAAAATGGAAGTGGATTGAGGAAAAGGGGTGTCTGGGAGGAAGGACAAGTGACAAGAGCACCGCACCTCCAAGTAGGGAATCTTGGGGCTGACTGGATGGACTGTTTAGGTCTTTTCCTGTCCATCACATTTTTATATTTCTTTTTATGAATAACAAACACACAAAAACTGATATATTATTCTTGGGCATTTGTAACATATTGTAACAAGCAGCATTTTTCCACTTCATAACAATTCTCCCACATGAGGCATTCCACTTGGCACCATTTTGGGTCCCACAAATCCTTGGGTAACATCTCTGGATATAGGCAAGACATACACATGACCCTGCAATTCAGGCATCTCAGCACCCCCATCCTAGCCTCACAAACTGAAGAACGTACCCAGGGCCCTAGGATTCATGTGTGTCAGCCCTCCCATTCTCTCATTGCAACATAACGTATGTCAGTGTAGGTGCTATGCCACTTACAAACTGTTGCTTTATCCCTGAAAGTCTTTGTTGTGTCTGTGCTAGAGGCCCTGCTCCTTATGAGTCTGTCACTAACCTATGACCCCAAGAATAGGTTATTTCAGGGCCCCACCAGAACCTGACCTTTATCTGACTGGTATCATTGATCTCAAAACTCTGCTGTTGGCCACAGAATGAATCATCCCTTTGGAAAAACTACTTGGTTTCTGGTAGCACACTGTAATTTGTCTCAGGACAGTTTTGATTCCAGAAAAATTGGAAAGAGAGTTATTTATTTATTTAGTTTTTGTTGACCGGGAAGAAGGACTAGACAATTCTTTGCCTATTTGCAGCCTCATCCCGGGGATAAAGATGGATGCCAACTGAAACTGAACCAGATTTTAAGCTGTTGGTGATATTTTTAGTGACTAGTGGAAATCTAGCCAGGACACTGAGGAAATCCCCCATCTGTACCAGGAGGAGGATCCTCTAGCCGTCGAAGGATGGTTGGCTCAGTTGCTGAGCAATCTGCGATGGAGCAGGATGTGTGGGAGGTCGGGGAGTTGGTCTCCTCCCCAGCTATAGAACATCAAGAGACTGAAGTTTCTTTGAAACATCTGGAGTATTAGATGCATCTGATGGAGACAGAGAGATGGATGTCAAGACACCTTTGGCACAAGGGAAAATATCTGGAGAATCGGACCGAGCTATTCCAGCATCTGTTCTCACTGAGAACAATATACAAAACACAGAGGATCTTCAAGCTCCCCTAGTAGCAGAGGAGAAAAGGTTCCACTAGAAGAAACAGAAGCTTTCTGCAGCTCTAGCAACTGTGTTTTCAAAAACTGATAACAAGGCAGAACAGTCTGTGCCTAGCAACCAGGCTCCAAAGTTTACTTTCACCCAGGAAACGGCCAGAGAGATGCCCGGACTTAAGGAAAAGCAAAATGGTACTATCTTTCTAACTAATTCCTCCAAACAAAGGCAAGTAACAGTTTTTTCCTTTGCAGCGCAAGTGGAGCAACGCTCAATAAAATGAATTAACAGACCCTCAGACAAATTTAAAATTTCATGGGCTGAACAAGTTGACTTGACCGACACCCCATGGTCAGTAGAGAAGTTCCTGAAGTCTGCTGGATGGGCCCAGTTACCTGATATGGGCCAGTGGATTTCAGGATTTTTTACAATAAAAATATCAGGGGACGGATTCACAAACATTTGCCTCAAGCTGTGACAATGGCAGCTTGCGGCAATGGCCCCTGTGTCCTGGACCCTGTGCCGGATGCAGAAATGGGCAGGGTCCAGGAGCCTGTGTCTAGCAACTTGCAGCAGCTGTGCAAAGTAAGGTGCAGCTCCCAGGTATGCCACAAGCTGTAGGACAGGGTAAGCAGCTGATGCACCAGCTGACAGGAGCCGTGGACCCACCCTGCCCGCCCCTGATCCCTGTAAGGTGTGAGCCCCAGCCCTGATCACCCTTGGCATGTATACCCCTCTAAAATACCCTTAGGTGCCTTGGTGGCCCAGTGGTCCCCCACCCACCTCCCAGCAGTGCCAGCCCTCCACACACACACACACACACACACACACACGTGGGCATGTTGACAACTGGCACAGCCCACCTCTCACCACCACAGCCAGCTGCCAGCTGAGCTTTGCTGGGAGAGCATACAGTAATCATACGTGCTCTGTAAATGACAGTGGCTGTCATTAACAAAGCGCATATGGTTACTGTATGTGATCCCAGCAAAGGCTGGCCATGGTGGTGAGAGGTGGGCTGTGCCAGTCGCCAGCCAGCTGTAGGTGAGGGGAAGCAGGGTGTCCTAGCACTGCTGGGAAGGGATGGGGGGCACTAGACTACCAGGACCATACTGGATGTGCTGTGGGGGGGATCTTGTTCCCAGGCATGTGGGCATTTGAGGAGCTGAGGACATGTGTGGGGCATCTGGGCATATGGGAGTGTTCCAGACACCCATCTAGGTACAGTGGGTGCCATACCTGGGAACTGGGGCTGTTGGGGGGCTGTAGAGCTGGGGCACAGTGACAACCCCCTGTGGATGACAAAGACCACTTATGCCAGCTTTTAAATGGTATTTGACAGATGCCCACCGGTGGTTGTCTCTGAATCCCAGTCTGGGGGCTTAGCTGCCACACTACCTGAATAGGGTACAAATGCTGCTGTAAACCCTCTTACACCATGTCGCAAGGGGGTTTGTGGCACATTGGTGCAGTTGGCGCAGGCCGCCTGCAGCATGTCGCAGGCTGCCTTCTTGACTCCCAACATGATGCAATGCAGGACTATTTTTCTGATGCAAGTTGCCTTGTGTCCTGTGTTACCTTTTGTGAATCCCCCCCTAGGAATTCAGATGAATAGTGGTGGAAATGTCTTCAAGCCAAAAGATACAGACCACAAGGCAATGGCAGACAACATTTCTAATTTAGAAACTAACTCTAGTGTGCCAGTGCAACCGAGAGCACCAGAATCTATCCCAAAACCACCAGTCTCCTCTTGAACATCCCTCTGAACTTACCTGGATCCAAACCCTGTGCTAAATTTGGAAACCACTAACCTAAGAGCAACCCTCCCCAGGGTAGAGGATGGGAAGGACACTTCTAGGAGTGTGTAACAGGGAGCCCCTGTTATGCATTTAAAATCCTGTCATAAATATGAAAATTTGCAATCCCCCCTTCCATTTTTCCTTTCACTCTGTCCTGTTTGCTTATCTTTTCTGTCATTTCTTTACATTCTTGTCAGGGTGGCCAATCTGGCAATCTCCACAAACTCTTTGCTGTCCTTTATTCTCTTGAACCCCTCTTTATGCACACAGCGTTATTGCAGAGGTAGGAAATAGCGCATGGCACTATAATTAATAAAGCAACAGGTGCTCCAAAAGTGGTTTACTTATGGCCACTTCAAAAGTGTTGTGCTTCTGAGCCACTGCTGTTAAATTTGCTCTGGTGCCAGTGTGAGTGCTAGTCACAGGTTGCGACTGAAGACTGCTATAGTAATGCTACTGCTCTGTAGTAAAAGCATCGCATGTTGCAGCTTAGAAATAAAATAAAAAGCAAATGGCAAAGGGTTTCCCCTGAATGGAGCAAGATACTCCGTAAACAGATATCACCACAAGTTGCATGGAGCTGGCATAGGGAAAGTGCATTACAGCAAGAACAAATTCCAAAGCACACAGAATGATGCAGCATGAGACAGAAGGGGGCTCAGGAAGTGGACATTATGGGCAGGATGTAATTAAGCCCCTTAGTCTCTGCTTGTACTTGAGTGCCCCTAAGAGGTCTATAGAAGTCTATAACAAGAAATGAATTGGGCCTCCAACTCCAAATAAAAGAATGGTTAATGAAGGGCCCATTTGCAATTTAAACCTGACGGCTGGCAATTTCAGCTGTCAGAACACATAGAAGAACACAAGGACATATTTAAAGTGCCCAAATAAGGTCTACACTGAAGAAATAAAGAAGAACACAGTAAGAGTGTTCTTCTAGCAGGACATAGGATGAAAATAAAGCTTCCTATGGAGAAATGCATTATGATTGTTGCACAACGAATGTTTATAATTAAGTCTACTGAGCTGGCAGGAGACGGGAGATGAGGAGTGTGCCCTCAATCTCCCATTCCCCTTGCCAAATCAGAGATGCCTGATGCCATTTATTATGATTTACAATAAAAAATTATTTATCTGTGGGCCCTGCTGTAATCTTAGCTCCTTGTATAGGGCTGGCTGGTCCTAGAATGGTCCTATTTATGGCATTTAGAGCCAGTGAGGTCACGATCAATGGGAGGAGCCCAAAACTGTGATGTCAGACCATGGAGCTATAAAAAGGGCTCACCATTAGGGGATGTTAGATAGTCGAGTCAGTCTAGTGCTCACAGTGAGCAGGGTAAGACCTACAGTTGGTGTGTGTGTGGATTTCACACAAGTTATTTGAGAAAAGTATTCTTTGGACTATCTGGGCTGAAGCAAAGCCACAGACTCTGCTGACGGAAGCAGAGGTCTGAACTTCTTTGTGCAGGACTAATTATTAGATTTTTTTTTCATTTCTGTGAATAAGTGTATTTTTTTCTAAAAATAAATTGATGAATGCCTTTGTGCATTTTTTATGCACTTGATTCCTGCTTTGTTGTGTCAGTCATTATCCCACACATTCACAGAGTGATTTGTCCTGATCTACAGAACATCCAGGAGAACAAATACCCATGGAACAGCAAGAGGGCTCTCCATCACATACCTCTTCAAACTCGGAACAATCAAGGCAGAACTCTCGCTCATATGCTTCTTTTTTCCAAATGCCTACACATGCTGTGAAAAGTCATAATGCAGTCAGACTATATAGGGGAGGGGGCACTTTTCCTGATAGGAAATATGTTGCTAGAATTTTGCTGAAAAATAACTTGCAGTTTCATTAATCAGAAACATATGCTTTAATTCATGTATCTGGAGAATCCAGTTTTGATGTGAGTTTTAAGTTAAATAATGAGTTAGAAAAATTCTGGGACAGGTATAATAAGACAAACAAAACTCCATTATGGTCACCATTTGAGGTTCTACCACTGGCTAAGCCAGCTCATAAAACAGTTAGCGTTCTATTTAGGAACAAAGGAGTGAGCATTACTGACCTAATTTTTTAGTTGAAACAGAAGTGCACTGTCTTGGGTCACCCTAAGGCTATCTTTGCTAGTGAGAATATCTGGACAGGGGGCTGGAGAATAAGGGTTATTTTAAATTCCATTGTTGCAGGTCTGCAGCATTTACCGAACTGTGTATTTCTAGGCTGAGAGAGGGGATTTCTTTTCTACGCTGGTCAGCTAAAGACTTGTTACAAATGTGGGAGGCCAGGCCACATTAGCAGCGTATGTGACCACCTGTGCTGCAGTGTGTAACAACTTTGGGCATACAAGCAGACAATGTAGAAATAGGGCTGTATGCAACTTACGTGGGGAAGCAGACCACTCTTATTTCACCTGCCCTGAAACCGCACATAGGCAAGCCACTTCTAATGACTTAGAAGAACAAAGATTGCTTATAGCAATAGAGCAGAGGTCACATTCTGTAATACCAGGTCCCCCACTGCTACAGAGGTCCCATAGGTCCCTCACACTCAGTCAGACAGCGAGCAGGATGTAACAGTGGCAGGTGTAGTTGACCCTGTCTCACAGCTAGAAGATAGTGAGGATAGCATTTTTGAGGAACCCTTCATGGAGACTGACAAGGAAATCCCCTCTTCTGAACAGGCAGATGTAGAGGCCATGCCCCCCACAGCCCCCACAGAGAAGCAGCCATCCAACTCCATGGTCACCAAGTGAAGACATAATGGAAGTCAACCAGCTACAAAAGTCTCCAAGATATCCATTATCCCTACATCTAATTGTTATCATGCCCTGCAATCCACCCAGGACCTGTTGGATGCGGAATCCGAGAGTTCACAAATAGGATCAGTGCAGCCTGGGGGCTACTTAGAAACAGAATCAGAAGGGAACTGCTTTCCCACGCACTTCTAAAGCAACAGGGTGCTAAGAAAGGGAAAAAGTGTAATTGTAAACCCCCATGATGTTAAGGTTTATTTGTTCTGAATGGCTGTTTCCTTGACTTGTTGTTTGATTAATTTGAACAGTATCAAGAACAAAACAAAACAGGCAGCTGTGTTTTCACATTTACACTCTAACAAAGTAGAAATTTTATTTTTGCAGGACACAAGGCTCCATACAGTTGCAGAACTATCTTATGCTACAAAATGGTGGCACACAGGGGTATCCTACTGGTCCTTAGGGCTAGACATGTGTTCAGGTGTGGCTATTCTTTTTCATAACACTACAGTGAAAGTTTTAAAATTAGTAGATTTTGTTCCGGGGCGTGCACTGATACTGGATATGGTTCACAACAGTATATGCTTTAGATTAATTAACATTTATGCCCCCCAGACAAAGGCAGAGAGAGTGGAGTTATTCCAAACAATCCAGCCTTATTTACTTACTCCTAAGTAGGTAATTTGGGGTGGCAATTTTAATTGAGGTCTAACCACTAAGGATAGAGGTAAAGGGATGACCAAAAAGAAAGCTTTTTGTGACATGTCATGTTTACAGAACATCCTTCATACAACTAATTTAAGTGATGCATATGTTCAATTATATGCAAAAGTTGACCCCACATTCCATAGAGGGACACTTGCCACACACATAGATTTTTCTTGACCAGTAAAAATCTACCACTACAATCAGCTAAGGTGATTCCAGTGGAATACTCTGATCACTGCAAACTTTATGTTACAGTGGGATCACAAAATACCCAAATTCTTGGAGCTGGTATGTGGAAATTGAACTCCTCCCTCTTAAAAAAGGAGGACATTTTACAACACATAACATGCTTCACCATAATTAGGAATTCTGTATACGAGGTGTATGACGGCCCTTTGCAATGATGGATACACCAAAATGGATCTCGTACAACTACTGAAATCTATAGATAAAACCTTTCAGGATAAAGATTATTTTGACTATTTGCAGTATACAAAACAATTACAACATGTCATGCCATTAGCACAAACCACCAAACATAATTTTGCTGCACAAATTAAAGTAATTAAGGAAAACATGAAACAATCTCATTACAAACAAACTAAAGTACTTAAGTTGAAGCAAGAATATGGTACACAGGGGAAATTTGCAACAGTTTGCTCCTTTTTAAGTTGTAAAGGAAGAGTTCAGAAAAAGGTTTTTGAGACAGTAAGGGGACACGATAATCTTACAAAAACAACTCCTCAAGACATAATGGCAGAAGTCAGAAATTATGTGAGGACCCTATTTCAAGAAGAGGAAGTATGCACAGATAACATAACTAAATATTTGCAGGCACTTGAGATTCCAAACTGCCCACCCTCAGGTTTACTACAACTAGTTGAACCTATTACCCCCTAAGGAGGCAGAATATGTGATTGCCTCTTTAAAGTCAGGGAAAGCACCAGGCAGGGATGGATTAACACCTGAAATCTATAAAGTATTGGGCCCAGACATATCTAAAGAGTTAGCAGAAACATATAATCTTTTACTATCTAACTCTGAGCTTCCATTGGATATTGTGGGAGGTAGCCTCATATTTTTACACAAAAAGGGTGATAAGCAGGACCTGTCAAATCGGAGGTCTATAAGTCTTTTAAATGTTGATTTTAAAATACTGACAAAAATACTAAATAAGTGCTTACCAGCAGCAGCCCAACATCTTATTATACCAGCACAATCTTATGCTATTGCAGGAAGGGCCATCACAGACCAACTAATACTTTTGAGGGAGCTATTTGACAGAGAGAATGGGCTTGTACTACAAGGTTCTGTACTCTCTTTGGACCAAAAGAGTGCCTTTGACTCAGTGAGTCATGTATTTTTATTGCTTACCCTTAAACACTATGGTATACCAGACATCTTTTTTAATTGGCTAAAGAAAATACACAAAAATGCAACTGTTTCCCCATTAGTTAATGGGCATATGGGACCTCTAATACCAGTTAGGAAAGGGGAAAAACAAGGTTGTCCTATTATCCCTTTATTATACATTTTTAGTATTGACCCACCGTTAAGGTCCCTAAATGCAGAAATACCACCCATTTACATAGATGGAACAGAGGTTCCTTTTTCAACTATGGCCTATGCCGATGATATCGGCATAGTGATATCAAATGCAGGCTCTGCAGAATATGCGATAAAACCTTGTGAAACATATGGAAGACTATCAGGGACCTCCTTAAGCAAACACAAATGTGTGGGTAGGGAATTAAGAAACAGCCCTTCATCTACCACTACAATTGCAGAGATTGGATTTGCTAGGGACCCCATAAAAATCTAAGGAGTAGAATTTGGAACTCCTGCTCCTGATTTACATAACTGGGACAAAAAAAATAGAGAAAGAGAAAGAGAAAGCTATGGTTAATAACTGAAACAAATGGCAGCTCAGTAAATCTACACAAATCTACCTAATTAAGACTTATTTGTTACCCCTTTTCACGTTCCTCAGAAATATTTTCTCTCCCCCTAAGCAGCGAGAAATAACCATACTTAGCATATTTTTCCAAGCAGTCTGTGGGAGTCACCTTAATGCAATTAAAAGAAACATTCTTAATTTACCTGAAAAACAAGGCTGTCTTAATAGGGTAAATCCCCTACTGTTTTTATATTGCCAAGTTTTGTTCACAAACATTTGACCTTTACTAAAAAACTTTACAAAACATTGGACGGACCTTTTTCACCTGTCGGTAAACACATGGTTTTGAGCATGGAAAGATGGAGCACAAAGAAGCATCAAAACAAATCCACAAACAGCCCCATACCTTAAGAGAGTTGTTTGTCAAAATGAGACCATGGCACATTTCTAGCACATTACTTCTTACAAAGACAAAGAAGTATGTATATCATATTATCATAAACACAAAGTTGTCAACTTCCCAGATTGCCCTGATTTCCATTAGCAGACTTTACAGGAGCTAATTACAGAAAAAAGGATTCCCCATAAGCTAAAAGATCATCAGCTATGCTGTCATGAAAAGCTTAATATAAAGGACAACCAAAAACATGAACAATCTGAAGGAAGGAATCGTTCCAGACCTGGGTGTATTCAAAAACTTGGAAACACTGTATCACTTATTTTTTACCTGTTCATACATCATGCCTTTCTGGACTTATGTGGCACATGTTGGGAAGGAAAAACCTTTTTAGAGGTCTCTTATGAGACATTAATATATGGAATCTACCCCCCCCCCGCTGGGGAAAGTGGGATAGAGGTACTCTAAATGTAATGTTCACCATTTTCAAATGGTTTATATGGCATTGCAGAAGCCTTTTTACATTTCAAAAAAATTATTTTTTGTATGTTGAACTTCTACAGAAAATCACAACTGAGCTACAGGGAATATATAAAAATGAATCTACATTGTTTAACAGAAGGGTTTTGTTACAAAAATGGAGGAATTTACCATGGGTCACGGACAGTGATGTACCTGTAACATAAATGTCACAGGGATGACATCTTTACTGTATAGCTATTATGTGTCTCAAAAATATTAATTTATGTTGTTTTTTTTTCTAATTTAGTGGACTATAATCTGATTTCTGTAATACTTGTATGAATTTCAATAAAAACAAATTCTCCTACTATTTTCAAGAAGTGCCATGGGATCTTTAACATCCACCTGAACTACCACCAGAACAGGCAGATGGGACCTTGGTTTACCATCTCATCCAAAAGATGGCACTTCAGGAATGCAGTCCCCCACTCATGCTACACTACAGTGTCAGTATTATGATTTAACCCAAGGGTCTGGAGTGGAGATAGAACCCACAGCCTTCTGATCTTCCAGCTTCAGAGGCGAGTGTGCAACCTGCTGAGCCACAGACACTGCCAGGGACTCTATGTCAGGCCCCCACAATACACTCACAGCACTCCAATATGTCTCCTTGCATACCACAGTAGTAAAAGGCCTCTGAAACAGCTGAACCCCATACACAAAGCTGAATGTAAGGTTCTAGAGGTATGATGAACTGCTTGAATTAACACAGACATAAAAGTATTGTTTTTATATAAAATGTGCTAGCAATTTCCAGCAATCTGATTGGTCAATTGCACATTTCTGCCATGACCTTGATTTAGCTTAATGCATGGTTAAACACAAGATCCTTGCCAGGCTGGTCTAAGATGGTTCCATATCAATGCCTTATTCTATTTTAGAATTTTAAGTTTTCAAATGGTAATAATTTTTTTCTCCACTAACAGCACACTCACTTATTGTAATGCTGCCTTTCACTGTTCCCCATGACCACACAATCCGTTCCACAACATGGCAACTTACTTCATATCTAGAACATACATTATTTATTTTGATTTTTGTAGCTCAGCTCACTCATTGGCTCTTCATCCCACTCAGTAACACCCCCTCAACCTGCCAGCCTGGTACCTGCTCAATTGCTTCTGCTGCTCAACTCCTTTAGTGAATATCATCACTGAGCACAGATTACACATTTCACAAAATCAAAACAATAAACATTTATTATGCAGCTCTTGGTTGCCAGTGCCACCTCAACCACTCGCCACCATGCTGCAACAATTCCCCCACTACTCGCAACTTTATGAAAGATGGCAGTGCACTCGCTCACTTCACATACAAAAATATTTTTAAAAGACAAAAATAAATGACTAACATCCCCATCTGGCTGCTTGCTAACTCTCTCCCCAGCCCGTCTGCTCACTCTCTCCCCAGCCTGCAAGTAAATCTTGCACAACTCATACCCCACCCAGTAGAGCTTGGTAAGTGAAATGTAACATTTCACTTTTAATTCAAAAAGCCACAAGTAAACATGTTGTAAACTACACGTGTCTGTGTCTTCTGTTGGCACTCTTTGCAAACTGTGTGAGAGGCCTTTTGGCACCATGCATTTTTGCTTAAAGTTGAACCAGCATAATAGTCTGTGGTGATTTGCATATGTAGCCCATGATGCTTTGCATTGAGGGGGTATGTGTGATTTTGTATTTCTTTGAAACTTGGCTTCCCAGCCAGTGCCCTTTGAGGTAACCATTGCCTCAGTGCTTGTGTATTGAGGTACTTTGTCTTTTAACTTGTTTTTGGTTTTTATTGGGTTCACCACAGCACAAGCCAGATAGACCATCTTAGGGTAGCTGGTTCATTCCACTGGGGTGTCATACAGATGAGTCACATTGATGAGTCCTGGTAGGACGAATGTGTCTGTGTCTTCTGTTGGCATCCTTTGCAAACTGTGTGAGAGGTCTTTTGGTACTATGCATTTCTGCTTAAAGTTTAAACAGCATAATATTCTATGGTGATTTGCATATACAGCCCATGATGCTTTCCATTATGGGGGTATGTGTTATTTTTGCATTTCTTATGTTGTAAACTGGCCATTACAGCACCACAGACAGCTGCTAAAATACAAAGAAAAGGCTCAGTTTTAAATGTTCGGAAAGTAGCTCAACTGAGCATGTAATCATGACTGGTGCTGCCTGCAAACTTGTCCTGGCAATGCAGGGACATAGTTAAGAAAATACCAGTGTTCTCATGACAAGCTGGTACATGAAGCCACTCAAGGGGTGTGGGTGATGGGGTGGTTTTATAACTTGTAAGACATGATAACACATTGACAGACAGTGATATTACTTACAAAACTAGTTTTGTTTTGTAAATATAATCTTCATTCAATGTTTTCAAAGTCTGGAGAATCAATAAAACTAATAAAGAAGAAATACATACAATACAGCATGCAATCATAATTTATAAACTTTATATTATAATAGTCCTGGCAATAGGACAGTAATATCATACTTGTCCTCCACTCCCTTAGGGACAGTGTGGAGGGGAAGAAAGGAGTATTGACAATGGCTGCCTAAACCTGCCAATGACCAGGTATATCCAAAAAGGCATCATGGGTGTGGTGCAGGATTCCTCAGGGACTGGGTTATAGGCCCCCAAGGGAGGTGGGTGGGCAAGGGAAGCGGTGATAAAAAGGGACTATAGGGTGAGACAGTTTACTAGAAGAAAACTATCATGGCAAAAATATGTAGGGATAATCCTAGGGCTCTACTGCTAGTAATGGGACAGAGGTTGGTTAGGACTCAGGACTGAGTTCCCTGTAAGGGACAAAGTCTAGATCTTTGGTCATAATGTGCAGGATCCACCCATTCCATCTCGAGTAACAAAGGTCTGCCCTATCATCTAATGAATGTGTAATCCTTCCATTCTACAGATCTGATTAACTATGGCCCTCCAGTTAGCCAAAGATGGAACCTAAGGCATAAGCCAGGCCCTGGTAATTGCCTTCTTTGCTACTGTGAGGATGGTACTCATAAGGTATCATGAGTGAGGATCATGCATTCCCTTTGGGAGCATGTATAGTAAAAAAAATTCTAATAAAGCTATCAGGCAGAGTAGACTAAGGAAAGGAACTAAATGCAGTGCTCTGCAGATGGCAAACCATGTGGATAGTTGGTACTGGAACCATGGAGTAAGCTCCATGGGGTGCCTAGCCTGTATATCTAGGTGGTACATGGCTTTAACGAAGTCTGGATATGGAACTAGCTTAGACTTCATCACCTGCCACAGTGTTTGGTGAGTGCCTAGTTGATGATATGCAATGAAGTGAAAGTGGGAGGCTAATAGTACAGCTTAAGATTTGAGAGGGCAAGAGCTCCTTTCCCCTTAGGGAGGAAGAATGTGGAGAGTTTAATCTGAGGGTGCAGTCCTGCCCAAAGGAATCTGGTTATGATATGGTTCCATTGCCAGAAAGTACTAAGAGTTAAACTGAGAGGGAGATCATCATCCAGATCACCTCCACTCTCCTAGAAAGATTAAGGGCAAAAAATTCCATCTGGTAAGGTCATGCATCATGTGTTGATAAAAGGGGGCATAGTTGTTTCATATGGTAGCTGATGGGGTACGTGCCAAGTATATCCCCAGATGCTTTAGTTTAGTTTGTCTCGATCCCAGCGAAACAGATGTTGGGTTTTGAACTCTTGCGTGAGGAGATAATGAATAGTGAGAGCATTTGTTTTAGTGGTGTTTAGCTTATAGCCCAATACTTTACTGTATTTTTTCAATATCTGGAACACTGTGGGGCGAGAACTATCGGGATTATCAAGGTATAAGAGTACTTTATCCATGAAAAAAGCTACCCTGTGCTCCTCGCCACCAAAGGAGATTCCTGATAAATGTGGTGATTCCCAGATAACCTGGGCCAGGGGTTTGATATACATATATATATTTTTTTTTAATTGAAGTCTTGGATAACACCTGTGAGCTGATGCTCGCTGAGAGGTTCCACGTCAGATACATTAACACAATAAGACACGATATAGTTAAATTATACATGCAGAGTACAAAAAATTCAACAGTGCATGGGTTGCAATGATAAGCAGTTCACAAATTGTGCTAAGGCATTGTATATGGTATGCCAGCATCCTGCGGAAGAGAGAGAGGCAGAGGCAGCCTGTTAGGGTGAGACAGGGTGGGACAGTAGGAGCTGGGATAGGGAGGGCAGAGGAAAAGAAAAGAACAAAGGGGTCGGTGGTGGGAGGCAAGTTCTAGGGCAAAAGAATGGGAGGCAAGTACTTGGGCAAAGGCTTAACCTGGTTGGCCTGGAGTTGAAAGAGCTGAGGCAGACTAAAGCTGCAGGCACAGACTAGCAGGGGCACCTACAGGTATTATCTTCGGTGAGGTGCTGACGGAGTTTGTGCTTAAAGGAACCAAGGGTTGTGGCTCAGGTGATGTCAGGTGATAGACCATTTGTCCACAAAGGGGCCCGGTGAGCAAAGGATCACTAACCCATAGTTGTGCGGTACCTGGGCACATTAAATATGTGTGTAGTTGAGCTCCTGGTGTGCCTGGCATGGTAAACAAAAGGGGGGACGTTGGACAACCCTGTCTGGAATAAAGGAAAGTCCTCAGAATGATGACCTCTTACATGAGGGGAGCCATATAGGTTTTGTATGGCTTTTATCAGGTGCTCTGGAAAGCCCATTTCCCTCAGGTGGCATATAGAAAGGGCCAAGAGACCCTATCGAACTCCTTTTCAACATCAAGACTGAGAAGGACAGAAGGAAACTGGTGGGTCTGCATTTCATGGATCAGATGTAGGATGCATCTAGTGTTATCAGTAGTAGCCTTTGACCGAACAAATCCAGTCTGATCTAGCCTGATCAGTGTAGGAAGGATCTCATGTAGCCTATGTGCCAAATAGATGTAAAATATTTATAATTGCTGGTGACCTTATATATCAACTGGATTTCTGTCACAGGCAAACACATAATAACCGGTTTTCAGGTTATTATGAATCAAGAGCCATAGTAACCTGAAATACAGTTATTATGCTGTTTCCCAAACTGGCAATCCATCCTCAGTTGGTCACACAGCACTCCTAGCACAAGACACTTCGAGCAGGTACTCAAGGTTATCTATTGTGGCACCTGAGATACTTGCACCTTGCTCCTCTGTGTGAGGTGTCCTTCGTACCAACCAGAAACAGTTTCTTCTCTGTAAAACCAGAAAAAACAATCAGAATGGAGAATTGCTTCACACCACTAAAAGAAAATGAGCGAGAGGCATTTATTCAGCAGCAGAGAAGGCAAAATACTGCCAGAAGAACGGCAAGTGATCTAAAGCTTATTCAGTCATTTCTTCCTGTGAAGAACAAGTCATGGAGGCAGACAGAAATACCTCCCAAAGAGCTCGATCTACTACTAGCTGAATTTACATATTCTGCGAAAAAAAACAAACAGACAGAAGCAACTACGAGCCTGCCACACTAAGAGGCATACTTGCAAGTACTGGCAGAGACATAACAACACAAAAATACCCAGTGTCAGTCTTCCAAGGCACAGAAAATGACTTTATGGAGACTAAAGAAACACTCCAAGCTAAACTAAAATATCTAAAAAATTAGGAAAAAGTCAATAAGCCACACAAAGGTCAGCCACTATCTGACAAGGACATTAGCCTACTCTATACCTCAGGGACAATCTCCATGAGAAATCCATCAGCTTTACTAAACTTAATTTCTTCCACATTGGACTGCATTTCGCATTAAGAACCAAGGAGCAGTATGACTTAAGGTTGGGAGATGTACGAGAAGGCAGAGACAGTGAGGGCTACCAATACCTGCAATATTCAGAAAGACAAATGAATACCAGAACTGGGGAGAACCCCAGGGATGTCTGACCTGTAGCTCCCCGACTGTATGAAAATACAACAGATACAGAGACCCCTTCACAGCATACGACATATACAAGAAAAAATGTCCTGAGACAACAACACTCAACCCAGACTCTCCATTCTAGCTGGCACCTAACATTAATTACATTCCTGACAAATCACTGTGGTTCAGAGCACTGAACATTGGCATGAACAAATTAAGAAGAATGATGCATAACATGAAGTTAAACACTGACATCCCTGAAGAGAAAAGGATTACTAATCATAGCGCATGTAAAGCATCCATACAGCACCTCATAGATGCCTGTGTTGCTCCGACTGATGTGCAGCAGGTATCAGGCCACAAAAGCCTGCAGAACATAAACAACTACTCAGTCCTCAGTGAAAGAAAGCAAAAACAATTGTTGAACATCCTCAACAAGCTGCCAAGCTCTGACTGTGCCCCAAGAGGTTCAGGAGTTAGATGCACAGTTTCACCAAGAAGATGAAGATGGCAGCTAGGCTGAGCCAGCCATCGAAAGCTCTGCGTTGAGTTGCTGCTCGTTTCCCCGTATTTTGCAACTCTCTTGTTTAGTTTTAGTTTTGTTTTTGAGTGCATTTGAATTTGTTATTTTTATGTTATTTATGCGACTGACACTTACGTGACTGACCAGCTCTGCTGCTTTCCTGGCTTGGTCCATCATTTGGCGGTTTTGTGACTTGTGTTTGCGGCTCAAGTGCTTCTGAGGGAGAGTGGATCTGGGAGCCTGATGCCTAGTCCTGGATTTCCCTGTCAGATGCCTAGGATTTTGTTGCTTGGGCTGCTGGTGTTCTTCAGAGCATTTCTTGCTACCCTGACTGGATTTTGTGTGGTTCCTCCTGCTACTCTGACTGGATTTTGTGCAGTTCTCCTTGGTTTTGGATTTATAGGAGCCTACGAGAGGAACAGATAAGAACTTCTACTCAGTATCATGAGTAGAAAATATTCTGCCAGTGTGTAATCTGACTGGGGCAAGAAACAGTTTGTCTGGGAGCAGTGTTAGGGGAGGGGAACCCCCTCTGTGTACCCTGGGCTGTCGGACCCCTCATTTTCCATGACTGAACAGGAGTCACCCTCTGGGCACTTTGGGAGCCGGTGGCTTGTTTGGGCTTCTCCTAAACCCTTCATGGGGCTTTCCTGTGGTTTGCCCCCTGGGGACTGTAGTTGCAGGCCATGGCATGGTAGGGGTAGTGAAGCCTGTTATTTGGGTGCACCTGGTGGAAGTGGGGGTTTCCTCTCTCAGAGGACAATTTTTGCATGTCCCAGTCCTCTGTTGTATTTTCGGGTGTTTGGATTATGCTGAAGACTGCCATTTGATCTGAATTTGATCTCCTTGGCTCTGAGGACTGTTTTGCTGTGGTATAGCCCTGAGTATTTGATGATTGGATTATTCTATGCCATTTGAGAGCTGAACCTGACTTCTTTTTGCATTTTGGTCCATGGCTCTGTGGAGGGTCTGTGACTGGGAGAGGCAGATCATTTCATGGTGGTCCCCCCCCCCTCCTCACAAGTGTGTGTGATAAATAGTTTATTTTGCTGTTTTTCTCTTCTTTCCACTGGTTTTCCCCACACTGCATGAGAGGAGGTGGTGGGGGTGATTCATTTGGAACTTTGAACTGGAGTAGTGAGAGGACTCTGGTCATTCATTCATTTGGAACTCTGAACTGGAGTAGTGAGAGGACTCTGGTCCAGTATACTTTTTCTTCCCCACTGTGTGAGAGGCAGTGGAGGGACTTATCCTGGACAACTAAGCTGGAGTTGTGAGAGAACTCCAGTGTACCACATTTGCATTATATTTTGTATTTTTTAATTTTTAAAGTTTATTTTTGGAGGAGAGCTTATTTTTGAGTTAAATATTGTTATTAGTTGGATATTTTGGGGAGGGTAGACTTTTCTGTATGATTAATAGTGTTTTATACTCTTTTATGAGGTGGTGGTAATATGGATTATTATTGATAGAAGATGTGTTGGCCTATCACTCTCCAGGTCAGGCACTACTCGCCCTCCAGCCCTTTTATTCTCTTGCTCTGCCAGCAGCAGTTTATAACTATTGTAAGGCTTTAGGTATTGTTAGTAAAAAGCAGAGGTGGCCCGGGGGTCCAGGACTCGAGAGGGAGGAGTGGGGCAGATTGGGGTTATATGGTCCAGGAGACGCCCTGGGGCAAAACGGTCTCTAGATCGTGGTTCGCCATGTCTGGTTGCCATACCCAAGGGCTCCTGTACTTCTGGGCAGATAACTCAGTCAGCCCTGGAACCCCATCCGACTGAAGTGGTGTTATGCAATGCAGGTCTGTTAGGAACAAGACAGCAATTATTGCTGATCTTGTTGGGACAACAGACCTGGCTTGCATCACCGAAACCTGGCTTGATGACAATGCGGGCCCCATTTTGGTAGTGGCAGTCACAGCCAGGTTTTCAGTGATACACCACTCAAGATAGGACCACAGGGACGGCAGGTGGTTATCTGTTTTAGATTGGAATTGGGCCTTACTGGTGTACCAGTTAAGGTGGCCAGATCATTTGAGTTTACCATAGTAGCAGGTGTGGGCTGCAGGATCTACCGTCCACCCGGGAGTGAGAAATTGTTCCTGCAGGAAGTAGCATACTTCATCGTCGATGCGGCATTGGAGTCACCCAGACTGATGGTCCTGGGCAACTTCAATGGCTGGGTCAATGATGAACTCTTGTAGTTTGGTCAAGACTTCCTCCAACTTATCTCTTCATTGCAGTTCACACAGGTAGTTGCCTCTGCTACTCATAATCAGAGTCACTCACTTGATCTGGTCTTCCTCCTGGGGATCGAGTCCTTCGACTTGATGGTGCAGCCTGTCATGTGGTCCAATCACTAGACAGTAAGATTCAATTTCCAGCCCCCCCCCATAGGCCTGCCCCTGTGGAAATGGTCAGATACCTCCCATTAAAGGGTGTAACCTCGAAGGGTCTTTTGGTGGTGTTAGACCTATCAGGTGTTCTGAAGGCAGGTGAGGATCCAGAGAATCTAGTTTTGGCTTATAATAATGCTATTATTGAGGCTCTGGATGCTATTGCCCCAATCCCTATTCATGCTCTCTCTCTCCGCCCTCGGTCCCCTTGGTTTGATGGGACCTTGAGGGAGTTGAGACGTGTAGGATGAGGGTTAGTGCATCACTGGTGGAGAACAGCCCTTGAGGCCGACCACCTTAGACTGATAGACCATTATCAAAGTTATCAATCAGCAATCATACATAAGAAGGAAGAGTTCCTGTATGGTGAGATCATTGCTGCTCAAAACAGACTGGCTCAGCTCTTTCGAACCGTGGACAGGTTGTGCAACCCAACCTGTCTACAGGTTCGAGGAGCATTTTCACAAGATAAGTGTAATGAATTTGCTTGATTCTTTGCAGATAAGGTGGCTGACATCAGGGCCGAAATCTGTTCAGCACCCGCGCCCTCTATGGGGGTTGGTAGTGGTCGGTGTATAGTCATCTACCCTTAATCTTCTTGGATATCTTTTGACCGCCCGGAGACAGAAAACATTGTGTGGATTGTCTAGAACTTGTGGCCAACATGCTGTAGTTTGGACCCGGGCCCTACATGCCTATTATTAGGGTGTATGGAGATCATAGGCCCAGTCCTCGCAGAGATTGTTTGGTGTTCCTTAGACTCAGAAGAGTTCCTTAGCTCCCTGAAAGAGACGGTGGTGACACCGCTTCTTAAGAAATCTTCTTTGGACCCAAACAGCTATACAAACTACAGACCCATCTCTAACCCTCCCTGTTTTGGGACGTGATTGAGAAAGTGGTTGCGCTGCAACTGGAGAACCATCTTACCATCCACAATGTCTTTGATCCTCTCCAGTCAGGTTTCTGGAAGAGACATAGTACCAAGACCGCTCTGGTTCGAGTGCTCAATGATCTTCTGATGGTGAGAGACCAGAAGCGCCATTCCATCCTGGTGATTCTGGATCTCTCCTCTGCATTTGACACTGTGGACCATGGGGTTCTGTTTGAGTGCCTGAGGGTTATCTGTTTCCTGGCTGGTCCAGTTCTCAGATGGTTCCACTTTTTCCTAGCCAGCAGGTCTCAGAGGGAGGTGTCAGTAACTTTTTTCCTCTGAGCCATTCTGTCTGCCGTGCCCGGTCCCTCAGGGCTCAATGCTGTCCCCCATGTTGTCCACAGTGTACTTGCTGCTCCTCAGAGACATTGTACTGTAAGATGATATGGGCTGAGGTTTCACTGCCATGCTGATGATACACAGCTCTATGTGTCTTTTGCACCCAACTAGGATAGTGCAGTCTCGATGTTTAACAGCTGTCTGGCAGAGATCCATGACTGGATGAAGTCCAGCCGGTTGAAATTGAACTCTGGGAAGACTGAGGTGTTGGTTGTGGATCCAGGGCACTGGAAAGAGAGGCTGGTGGTGGGGTTATGTTCTGGGATTTGGTTCGATGGTGTACTACTGCCTGCCTCTGAATGGGAACGTAATCTGGAGGTGGTTCCTGATGATGGGTTGACATTGTGTGCGCAGGTGTTGGCAGTCGTCAAGTGTTCCTTTTACCATCTTAGGAACATAACCAGAATTAAGCACCTTGTTCCATCTGATGATTTACCCATGTTGAATAATGCCTTTGTGACCTCATGCCTTGACTACTGCAACTCCTTTTACCTGGAGCTTCCGGGGCTTGATGTCTGCCACTTACAGCTGGTGCAGAATGCTGTGGTGCGATTACTGACTGGGACTTGGCATACCAGTCATATTATTCCCATGCTGCGCAATCTGCACTGGCTGCCCATACAGTGGCGGACTACCTTCAAGGTCTGTCTTTTGACCTACAAAGCCCTACATGGTTTGGGACCGAGTTACCTGCAAGAGTTCCTGGTTCCCTACAACCCCGGCTGGCCTCTCTACTCAACTGAAGAGGGGTTGTTAGATGTTCCCAGGGTGTGGCTTAAGACATCTGGTGCTTGGGCCTTTATGTTCGTGGCACTGTCCCTGTGGAATTCTCTACCTCGTCAGATTAGAGAGTGCAGAACCGTGAAGAGCTTCAAGTCCAGCCTAAAAACACATCTATTTAAACAGGTTTTTAACATCTGATGTTTTATGAACTGAGAGAATTTTTATTGAAGTTGATATATTTATGATTTCATTGAATTGTTTTTATGACATTTACATATGTAAAGCACTTTGATATTTGAATTACGCTATACAAATAAAAATATTATTATTAAGTACCTCAAGAGACTTCACGACACCTAATCCCTCTGTCAGACAATCTCCAGTAGTCACACTGCTGTCTTCTTCCTCCCTCTCGATGGATGCCAACACGAAGAGTCTCCAAACAATCTTTGGCCCACAATGTGTTTTCAACAAGGGAGTGTCAATAAATATCATGCACTATGCACCGCTGCCGAAGAGACCCAGACCATGGGTCATGGATGACTCAGACTTGGACTAACCCTGTCAGCCAGGTAAGTACACCACAATAACTCAAAACTCATAATCCACTTTCTCTGTCTCACCTCCAAAACTAAGCAAATTCAAGCAGTGCACTTCAGAACTCACATACAGAAATCAAGACTTTTCAGACACTCCCTATCCTTTTCTTTCACTCCCCACAGATCTCCAGGCAATGGAAAGACTCTCTCTAAATGGAACCACTTCCAGACATTCGTTCCAATTTACACAGCAAGAAATTAACTGTTAAATCGTTCCTAAAAACTTTAAAGTTTGACTATTAAACCAGTTTTTTGTCCGTTTACTGTTATTTTTAAAAGTTTAAAACCATGATACAGATAAATAAAACAACAGAAGGACTACCACAATAAAATGAGGTATTTATGTTACAAAGTTCATAGTTCAAACTGTTGCTTCCACCATTACCCTGATACACAAAAGTGGTGACCCCACCACCTCTGGTAACTATCAGCCCATATCCACCCCCCAAGGCATTGGAGCATATAATTTCAGATTAACTCACCGAGTACCTCTCCAAACATAATCTTCTCTGCAAAGAGCAACACGGTTTCCATAAAGGGCACAGCACCACCACTGCCCTAATTGAATTCTCCTCTCATGTACACAAATGCTCGCAGTCTGGGAAACAAGATCCCAGACCTGCAGGCAACAATGACAGAGGCTAAACTGGACATAGTAGGCATTAGTAGACATGGTTCACCAGTAACCGCACTTGGGAGACTTCAGTACCCGGCTACTGTACGTACTGTTCAAAAGAGACTGAGGTGCAAAAAGGGGGGAGGGGTGGAGTGGCCCTTTATGTCAGTGAAAATATCAAAGCTACAAAAATTCAGAATACACATGAGGAGCCAGAAGAACTGTGGATCACCCTGGAAACAGGAAATGGGACAGCCATACCAACTGGTGTTGTCTACAGGCCTCCAGACCAGGGGAGGACATAGACACATTACTGTTAGAAGATATACAAAACATGACAGCTAAAGGGGAGGTTCTGATAATGGGAAACTACAACATGCCAGATACAGATTGGTCAATACCAGCAGAAACATCTGCCAGAACTAGACACATAGTGGATTCCCAGCAGGAGGAGGGCCTCAAACAACTGGTAAAACAATCCACAAGAGACAGGGCTATCCTAGATCTAGTACTGGCTGATGTGGAACGGATCACAGATCTCCAGGTAGAAGGTCACCTGGGGGCCAGTGACCATCACATGGTATGGTTCAATTTGGTCACTAGAACTAAATCATCCTATTCCAAGGCATAAATATGGGACTTTAGAGAAGCTTACTTTGATAAGATGGCCAACAGAGTTAAGCTAGTCCTGGCTAGAAGAAATACAGGTGAGAGGGTAGAGTCAAAGTGGACAAGCATTAAGGATGCAATACTTGAAGCAACATCCCATTGTATTAGTGAGAAAAGCAAGAGCAAATAAAGAAGGAAACCACTTTGGTCCTCAAAAACAGTAGCAGAAAAGGTCAGAGTCAAAAGGTTGGCCTTCAGGAAATATAAGGGAACACAGCAGGACGAAGATAGGGAGGCATACCAAACTTTCCTAAGGGAAACGGGGAAGGCAGTAAGGCAGGCAAAGGTCCAAATCAAGGAAACACTAGCACGAATAGTAAAAGAAGGTGACAAGACTTTCTATAAATAAATTAGTGAAAGGAGAAAGTCTGGAGGGGGGGCTATTGCTAAGAATAAAGGGGATAAGGGGGCATGTGAGGAGGAGGACCAAGGAAAAGCATCTATCCTAAATAGATACTTTTGCTCAGTATTTACTGAGAAGAAGGAAGGGCAGGGCCCACATCTCAGCACCATGGACACAGAGGGGAGGGAGGTGTGCACTAGTCCCTTCACAAAAGAAAGGGTCCTACAAGAGCTTGATAAGCTCAGGTTGGACAAGGCGATGGGACCTGATGGCATACATCCCAGGGTACCTAAGGAGCTAAGGGTGGAACTAGCAGAGCCATTATCAGAACTGTTTAGTGAGTCTCTGAGCACAGGAGAGGTCCCAGAAGACTGAAGAAGGGCTCATGTGATCCCGCTTCACAAGAGTGGTAGCAGGGAGGAGGCAGGGAACTACAGACCAGTCAGTCTTACCTCAGTAGTGTGCAAGATTATGGAGGCACTCCTTAAGGAAAGGATGGTGCAACACCAGGAATTCATAGGAGCACAGGATCCAAGACAGCATGGGTTAACAAAAGGAAGGTCCTGTCAAACTAATCCCATAGATTTCTTTGACTGGGTAACCAGAGTGGTGCACCAAGGGGGAGCAGTTGATGTCGCCTACCTTGACTTCAGCAAAGCTTTCAATACTGTTCCACATAGAAGATTGATTAATAAACTGGGAAGGCTCAGGGTGGGTCAGAAGTTGGTCAACTGGGTGGCAAACTGGTTGATGGGCAGAAAACAGAGAGTGGTGGTAAATGGTATATAGTCAGAAGAGATGCAAGTCACAAGTGGGGTACCTCAGGGATCAGTCCTGGGGCCAGTTATCTTCAATATCTTAATCAGTGACATTGCAGATGGACTGGAGAGTAAGGTTTGTCTGTTTGCAGATGACACCAAGATCTGCAACAGAGTAGATGATCCAGATGGAGTGGGCAGAATGAGAAGACAGCTGGATAAACTGGCAAAATGATCGGAAGAGTGGCAAATGGGGTTTAATGCAAAGAAGTGCAAGATCATGCACATAAGGAAAAGAAACCCATGAAGCCACCTATAGGTTGGGAGGGGAGTTGCTGGCAATCACATGGGAAGAAAGAGACTTGGGCATCATCATCACAGGTGATCTGAAATCATCCAGGCAGACCACTAAAGCAGTAGGCAAGGCTAGAGGGATGTTGGGGTGTATTAGTAGGGGTATCGCAAGTCATAAGAGGGAGGTAATAATCCCTCTTTACAAGACACTGGTTAGGTCCCATCTGGAGTACTGTGTGCAGTACTGTAGGCCATACCTGCACAAGAACATTAACAAAACAGAGGCAGTCCAGAGATGGGCAACCAAAATGGTGCAGAGACTGCATCAGAAAACATATGAGGACAGATTCATATGTATACCCTAGAGCAAAGGAGGGAGAGAGGTGATATCATCGAAACCTTCAAACATCTTAAGGGCATTAACAAGGTGAAAGAGTCCAACATGCTTTAATATAAGAAAAATAGCAGGACAAGAGGACACAGCATGAGATTAGAGGGAGGCCGATTAAGGGGGAAATTGAGGAAGTTCTTTTTCACAGAAAGGGTGGTGGATGCATGGAATGGCTTACCTCAGGAAGTGGTGGATATGAATACAGTGCTGGGCTTCAAACAGACATGGGATAGGCATAAGGGAGCAATAAAGATGAATATGAATAGGTAGGCCATTGGCAGAGTACAGGCCGATGGCACATACATAAGGTGGAAAAAATGGTCAGATTGGATGGGCCTTACGGTCCTTATCTGTCATCAATGTCTATGTTTCTATGTTTCACCTGCACTCTGCTCTGGATAAAGGCCACCTCGCTGGTGCAGTTTTTGTGGATCTGTCGAAGGCATTCAACATGGTCAATCATGACCTGCTTCTAAATACCCTACCATCACTAGGTCTCTCCCAGGACACCGCTCTCTGGTTTGCAGATTATCTTGCTGGCAGATCCCAACAGGTTAGGATTGGGGACTCCCTCTCATAATGCCTGCAGTTAGATCTGGGGTGCCCCAAGGGTCCATATTGGGCCCTCTTTTCTTTACCCTCTACCTCAATTCTCTCCCTTCTGCCTGCTCTGGCAACCTCCTGTTATATGCCGATGATGCTATCCTCTTCTCCTCACACCCCGACCCTGCCAGTCTCCAGCACTCCCTTCAAACTGCCTTCACAGAGGCCGAACAATGGTTCTCTCATAGGGAACTGGTCCTAAATTACAAAGAAATGAAAGTCATGACCTTTCTTCACCTCCAAAACCCTCTCAAAAATGAGTATCCCATTATACTTAACACTCACCAGACCCCAATTGAACTGGTCAACTCCTTCGAATATCTGGGTGTCACATTTGACTCCTCCCTTTCTTTTCACAAGCTCATTCACCACATTTCCTCTGCCATCAACATTAGAATTGGCCTCCTGCTCCAGTGCAAACACTATCTTACCTCAGATGCCCTCCGGGTAGCAGTCTCCTCCTCTATACTCTCTCTGCTCGACTATAGGATCCTCATCTATATAGTAGCTGACACCACCTCTCTCAATAGGATAAGAATATCCCTCAACAAAGCTTGCCATCTCGCTGTAGGCTACCACCGTACCGCCCATACCTGCACCCTGTACAGCACTACAAACTGGCTGAACTTCGACGATAGACGTAGGTTTCAAGACCTGTTTCATGGCCAAGAAAATCGCTCTTGGCATGGCCCCCCAGCCTCACGGATGTTATTAAGCATGCTCTGACCACCAGAAACACTCATAGTGCTGTCAGTTCTCTCCTCCACATCCCCAGATGCTGCACCTCCCTCTACCAGCGCTCCTTCATTTTTCGTGCCCCATCCTGGACTAACTCTCTCCCCGGTACCATTGTGTCAGAAAACAAGATTGGCACTTTTAAGACCTCCCTCCAGGACCTTTGCACCACCAGTATTTGTGACTGTTTTTAGCTGCTTACTCCCTTTCCTCAGCCTGTGACCTCCACCTCTCCCTCCCCCACCCCATGCTGACAAAGGACCACTATCCGGCTGCCCCCCTTCCCCCACTGATTCTTATACTTCTGCAATCTCCTGATTGTACTATACTTATTTTCTTTTTCAGTCTTAGCATTATGTGTTAACCTTGTAGCAATGTTTTAATGTGTCATTGTACCTCTATGTAACTTCTATTGTCAACCCAAGAATTGCTGTTACTTTATTACCGCTGAATGTATTATGACCTTTGTAAACTGTACCTATTGTCTCTGTATCACTGATGTGGAGTCTTTGTAAATGAGTCCCTGACTCAAAGGTAATTTTCTGAAAATATAATAAAAAAAATGTTTTCTGAACCTGTTTCAACTGCATTAATTTCTTGTACTCATTGATACTACAAAGTTCTTCTATGCAGAAATTTGTTTAAAAAAATTGCACTCTGTTAGAAACAGCATTTTTTTTCCATGCTGACTAAAAATGCAGTCTGACTCCCTGCACCAGCAGTTATAAAAAATAAAGGATAATTAAGTGTGTGCTATGGATATATTTCATACATCCTTGGTGTGTGATGACCACAAAAACCTGTCAAGCTTCACTCTCGAGGTTTATGGGTCATCACACACCTCGGGTGTGTGAAAAAAATCCATAACACACACTTAACTATCCATTATTCTCTATGTAATTAGTATTTAATACCAACATTGAGCAATAAGAGTCACATAGCAGGGGATTTTTGTGTGGCTTTGGTATAACTGAGATTGCCACGTGCAACCGGCTTGGAGGGTGTTGGTCCTCAGACAGTATTTCATTAATGGCCTGAAGAAGCAGGGGAATGACCTGCTCACTGGCTACTTTATAAAATTCAGCACCATATCCATCAGGGCCTGGTGCTGTCATCATTTTAGAATGGTCTATAGCAGCCTCAAGCTCTCACAGTTGTATAGGGCCCACAAAATGCTCCCAGTGTTCTTCATTCAAAGTGGGATGGGTAAGGGAATGTAGAATGTTAGCAATATCAGGCTGGTGTTTGCTCTGGAGCATACAAGGTCTGGTAATATGTGCAAAACGCTTGTGTAATATCATGTAGTTTGATTTGACAAACCCTAGTGATAGGACGTAACACTGCAGAGGTAGTCGCAGCTCACTGTTGTTTATGAAGTTTGTATGCCAGCAATCTGATTGCTCTTGTACCAACCTCATAATACCGCTGATGGAGGCAGGTGAGGGCAATTTCTGTTTGCTGGAGACAGAGAGTGTCTAAGTCCGCCTTAAACTATTTTAGTAGTGAGAATACTGAGTGGTCTTCTTGCTGATGTGCCAGTTATAGAAATGGAGGGTATCCTCCAGCCACCTCCTCTGCTTCTGCCGTATTTTAGTTTGGGCGGAGGTATATTGAATAAGATAGCTGCAAAGAATGACCTTCAAAATATCCCAGATCAGGGAGTGAGCAAAGTCGGGGCTCATATTATCCCAGAGGATTTCCTCAATCTTATTCTTGAAAGGGTTCTCTGTGGAGATAATAAGGGTTTAACCACATCGTTTAAAGCATTTTCCTGGCCCAAGTCCCAACAACTGATTACCGGGGCATGGTCAAAGTGATTGATATCTCCCAGTGAGCAATCGACTAAATGTATTACATTTTCTTTTTTGGTGTAACAATGATCTATTCAGGAGTATGTGGCATGTCCTGCAGAATAATTGGTATGGGTCCAGGTTCGAGGGTGTCAGAAAAAGTCACATATCCACCCAGCCCACCTCCTGAATAAGCTGCTTAAACATTTTATGAGGTGCTGGTTGTCTTGGGTGGGGGGGTGCAAATTAGAGGAATCCCATTGTGGACTCGGGGCAATGTTGAAGTCTCCTACAAGTAAAAGCAACCCTTTCCTCTTAGTTATTATTTTATCTAAGAGCATTTTGATAGTAGGAGAGTTTTTGCTGTGGGGTAGATATAAGTTTGCCAGAATTACCTCAGCATTATATAAAAGCCCCTGAACCATGATTAGGTGACCGTCATAGTCTGACCAGGAGCTAGAGAGTAGGAATGGGGTACAGTGGGGGATAAGGATAGCTATACCCCTTAACACCCCAAAATGAGGAAGAGTAAACACTGGAGAATCCAAGTATAGCCAATTTCTCATGTTCGGACTGTGAGAGATGAGTATCTTGCATGTCAACCAAATCTGACACTTTTTTGAGGTGGGATAATATCCTCAAATGTTTTATCAGCTTAGTGAACCCATTGACATTCAAAGAATATAACTACAAATGTTGGGAAGCCCTATTTGCTGGTCAAGGTGGTAGGAGGGATCTATCCCAATTGCCCCCATTGCTGCCCCACTCCACACACCATGTCAGACCACATACCGCATGATGCCAGGATTCACAGACTCTTTTCAACCAAAAATGTAGAGGTTACAAACTCTGAGAACCATTGTAGACGTGCATTACTACAACATGTTCAGTGGAAACAAACTTAACTGTGGGATGCTAAGCACCCAATGGAATGCCAACTGGGATGTTCAGTAAAACTGCCGGCAACTAGATGATTCCATGTCTGCAGGTCGAACATGGGACATGGCTGGCAAGGTTTGCACCATGCTGTTAGGGTGGCCATGCAAATGAGGCCTACAGATGTTTATACGTCGGGATAAGGGGTGAAGGGGGTTGGATCATCACACCCCAGCTCCACCTGGGCAAAGTTATAGCAGAAGGCTGAGGCTGAAAGAAAATGGAAGGGAGAAAAAGAGGGAGGGAAGGGAGAGGGGGAGGGGGGAAGTATCCCCAGTGTGGTAAAGATATGATGCAGGAGTGGAGAAATTAGTGGAATTGGATGGGAGCCAAATCCAAGAGGCACTCATCCGCTGTTCCAGCATGGCTGCAACAATCGATCGGCCCCTGCACAGGAGAGGGGTGGCAGCACCATGGGAAAAAGTCATTAATGTTATAAATGACAGTCACAATAAACCACAATAATCCTCCCCCTCCCCCCAGCCCAAAAGCAGAGGATACTAGACCATGAGTAAAGTCACCATCCATCATTTCTGAGCTCCTACTGAAAAGCTACCAATATAACATTCAAAATAATAAATACTAGAATTCCAGTCATTTTATAAATCTCACTCATCAAATATTCTTCTATTTACGAATCATGATCATCTCAGTTGGTCTGGCCCCCTCGTATGATCAATCTCTGGCAAGAGAATCTTTGCCGACTGTGCTGCTTCTGTCTGTAATACTTTACCTTTTAATGTTAAGCAATCTACATCTGTTAATATCTTCAACATGGCAGCTTTTAATCATTTTAAAAGTCCGAATGAATGTGTATGTAAATGAACATACTGTATTATTATTTCTGTATTTTATATTGTTAAAATATGAATATGTGTATGTTGTTTTTTGCTTGACTTTCATACCTGAAAATGGAATGTAAATTCCAGAGTATTTACCTGCAATTTCAAAATAAAATGAAAAAATGAAATGAAATGAAATATTATAACAGATAGAAATAAAATTAATAAAGAAGTCTAAGTCCTGCTATGCAAATTGATAGAATATTAGGTAACTAAGTGGGAAATTGTTTAACCAGGAAAGGCACACTAAGCTGAAGCTTGATTCCAGGTGCGACTTGGGAGCCCAAGGATGTTAAGTAACTTGCTCAGGTAGGGTCATACAGTATACTAAGGTTCATACTACGGTGAATGAGGAGCGAGGGGGCTGTTGTGCCCTTAGATGCTCCTATGCTACTTAAGCAGTATAATACTGTAATGTTTGCCCTGATAAAAGGAACTTATAAAGACGTGATTTAAAAGTATGCAATTAGGGACTGTGAGATTCAAACCTAGGTCTCTAATGTTGCAGCTCAGAGCCCTAAACCACTGTGCTATACTGCCTTCTTAAGTCTGAGACAACCTCACACCCAGGGTTGAAGTGATATGAATGACTCTAAAAATATTGTGGTAGAAAAGTCAAACACAAAGTCACTCCCTATATAAAATCAACAATAGTCAATGAGAGCTGGTGGGTTAGTAGTCAACTAAAGTAGTAAGGTACCAGATATACAGGGAGCAATTTAGTTGTTATGGCTCCAGATAAGAGGGTTCATCCAGTCAGCAGCCCAGCAACCTCCCCTCAGTCCTCTAGATCCCCTTTATCCACTGTCCCTGCAAACTGAGGGGCAGCCACCCCAGACCCCCCCCCACCGAGAACAGACACCAATTCAGCAGGGCCAACATCCCCAGAGATCAAGCCAGCTGTCTGAATGGGGAGAGTGAAAGGCAGAATGTAACTCCCCTAGTCCAACCATAATACAACAACCATGAAACCAGAGTGTGGCGTGATATACTGAGAAGTAAAGTCTTGTTTTCACAATGCCAGCCCAGGCAGATACTGCAGGGCTGTATATGAGTAATCCAAGAGAAACATTGGTAAAGCTGAGGCTGCAAGTATGAAAGCTCTCCTCAGGCTGATGCAGGGAGTGGATGATTCCTGGACACTAGGGTCCACAAGGCTGCAACCTCTACAACTGCTCCACTACATGATGGCTGATTGGCCTCAGAGGAGACCAAATAAGACATAGTGCGTTGACCTTGAAATATGGAGGAGACTCAGTACGCCAAGGAATTCCAAACTAACAGACACAACACAAGGGTTTTTCCTTAGGGTCTGCAGTGCAGAGCCCAATAACTGTCCAAAACTCAGTGCTAAGTGTGTGCAGTTGGAAGCAGGCCTAATATCTGGTAAAAGTGATGGTGTCATCTCGGGAGACAGCAGGGGGCCCACCACACAGCAGAAGGGGAGCAAAGAGGTGGCCTAGCTGCAGTAAACAGGGAGATCAAGAAGCCAAAACATCAAGGTTGCCCATTAGAGTGGGTGATAAGGCCTTACCTTAATGATGCAGATAATAATAGAATCAGCCCTCCAAGTGACCGGTCTGGTTATGCAGTGAAGCCAGGAAAGAGTTATGCTTGAGGCCTACCATGATCTGTTGGAGGTCCGCAGCACTCTGCAGATGACGCTCTGTCAGAGTTGCCCGATGCCAAAGCTTCTGGGCCAGCTTTGCAGTTAGGGATGGCATCAGAGTAGATCTCAGCATTTGGGGAGGAACTTCAATTTTCCTGTAGACCAATTTGGCAGTAACTTCTTATACTGTATTGAAAAATGATGCCCCATCCAGAAAGAAGATAAGCATTTTAGAGGAGTAAGGAGTTCTGAATTTAAGTTTCTGTTGGCGCAGAATTTTCCCCACTGGAGTGTAGGCTCTACTGTGTGCTGCAATGGACGTTGGATAATCATTATCAAAAATGAGTCTATGGTTTGTTAAGTAACTGTACCTTTCTGCCAGGCTTTATGTAATATTAGCTCTTTTTCTTCATAGCACTGAAAGTGGAGCATGATAGATCTGGGTCTAGCTGTAGGTTGTGTGGGCTTTGGGCCCAGTGCCCAGTGTGCACAGTTGAGTTCGAGAGTACAGGAGGAGGGGAGTTCAAATTCAGTCCAAAACAGAGTTTACAAGAAGGAAACTAGATCCCCCCCCCTGAACCTTCAAGAAGTCCTAAAATGCACAGGTTATTACAGTGGTTATGGGCACAGGTTATTCCAGTGGTTATGGGCTTCTGAATCTTCTGCTCAGCTCTGCAGGTCTTGGATTGAAGTATGTAGTTAGACAAGGGCCCTTTCGGAGGCTGTAGAGCATTGTTCCTCTGTGGCATCGAGTTGCTTTTCAAGAGTGCCTAGATCAGTCCTTAGGGCCACCATGGTAGGTTTAACTTCTTTACGAATGTCCCTTAAATCAGTCAAAGTCAGATCCATCTGCTGTTGTAGGGTTTTGGAGCCTGTGGTATCAGACTGAAGATGGTCGCATCAGGCTGAGACCAGCGAGCCATCACTATCTGCAGCAAATCCATCATCATCAGCTGAATCCTCAGGAGACTGAGCATGGCTCGCCCTTCCTTTTGGCCTGGTAGTCCTCCTGGCAAATGAATTTCGGCAATATCCCTTTTGTTAATGGAGTTTTGCTTTAGATTTTGCCCAGACAAAGATGGAACAAAGATGTTAGTCAGCTACCTAGAAGATGACGTCACCAGAAGTCCACTCATAAATCTAGTTTAAGTAAAACATTTATTTATAATTTTATGAAAACCAGAAATACAGGATTAGTAACCACAGCAACCAATAGGTTGGGAGGGACTATTTTACATATCCCACATTTAGTAAAGGCAATTTTAGACATGTACTGAATTTTTTTTATTGTATCATATTTTTATACAAGACCATTTTATATAAGCAATATAACACTCCAGGGCATGGGTTGTGCAGGGTTTACCGCATGCCCAGGTCTTGAAGGCACTCCACCTGCAGTGTTGTGCCTCACAACACTCTTGGGTGTATGTAGACACAGCACAACCATGCTCCATTGTGTCTTATTGCTTACTCATTCACCTGCTTCCTTCACACTCTCTATCTCTTACCATATGGGCACAGTATCCCTTCAGAGGACTCGCTGACATGTTTGGGGACTCACTCCATGAATAGAGCACCAGTGATAGCCTCCATCTAGAGTTCAGTGAAATGCCAAGTTATGCAGGTGGAATTTGTGTGGCATGAAAATTTGACTCTTTGCTTTTCAGAAATTCTTTTTGAATTACAAGGATTTTTGAAAACATTTCTATGCAAACTGTGGAATAACTTTCCAAGGATTACCTAAACCACAGAATCATTTTCCATCACTTACTATTCCATGAAAAACATTCCACTTTTGAAATTTCAGAACTCTGCTATTGTAGCAATTCTGTGGAATAGGGGGACATTTTCTGGAATCCTGCAGAATTCCATTCCATCAGAATCAGAAAATTCTGCGCAACACTGCCTCCACCACATTCCCTAAACTGGAGCACCCCAGTACAAGTTATCGACTCCTTCAGATACTTATGAGTCACTCTGGATCCACGTCAATGCGGTATGCAAGTCTGTCAATGCCAAAACTGGGATGGCATATCATATCCACCATGCTCTGACCCCTGCAGCTAGGATCTCCATTGTCCAAGGACTTCTGCTCCTTGGTCTTTGCTATTCACTGTTGATCTTTGCTCAAGTGCAGGCAAACATCCTTCAAGCATGGGAGGTTGCCTATAATATTGTTTGCAGATTTGCCTTGTCTGTCCGTCGGCTTAAACACAGCAGCATACTTTACTCTGACCTCCGATGGTTATCCCCCTCCTCCCGGCATTTATATTTCATAGGGTGCCTGAATGACAATATAATTTGTTCTTCTCTTCCCTCCTCCCTTGCAGCCATGTTCACCCCAGTTGACTGCCCCCGATTCCTCCGGTCCTCGACTTCAGCTCTGGTCACTGTCCCTAATTGCTCCACCAACATGGAAGAACTTGCCTTCTCTATCTACGCTCCCAAATTCTGGAACTCCCTTTCATTTTCCCTTAGAAGCTCTAGTTCTCACCTTGCCTTCAAGCATGCACTCTTTAACTACCTCACCTCCCTAGACGCATGTAAATGTCTTTAGTTCATGCATTACACCTCTTCACTTGCTCTAGTTCACGGAACATATCACTTTACTTGCCGTTGCATTACGATCCCCTTCCTTGTTCCATACCCTCTTCCTATGCAACCAGGACTGCTGTTATGCACTTATGTTACTGATCTCTGCAAGCTGTTTGTACCTCTTTTGTACCGTAATGCTGATGCTATGTATGCCATCACTTTCATGCTAAGTAATTCTACTGTCATGTAAGGTTGTTGATCTCTTCATGTACTGCACTGTATCAGCTCCTCCTTGTTAGAGATGGGTGAAGTGAGTGAAATTCACTCCATGGAGCAATCCACAAAATCATGCCCATTTCACGGAGCAAAATGCGAAATTTCGCCTGGTGGAGTGGTGAAATTGCACTTGGCGGAATGGCGAAATTTTACCTTCCACGGCAAAATTCCACCTTCTGCTGAAAAATTCCACCTTCAGTGGTGAAATTTCATCTGCGGGAGATGGAATTTCACCCTAAGAAGGCAAAATTTCATTGCGGAAAACAGAATTTTGCCACGGAAGGTGGAATTTTGCCCGCGGAAGGCAAGATTTCTCCTAGGCAAAATTCAGTCTTAGGCAGCAAAATTTCACGAATTGCTCCACCAGGCAAATTTGGCCACTTAGCCGGCCCATCCCTGTAGGAATTTAAATGTGCTGCACCTCTACTCCCTGTACTATTGTTTGTAACTTGTTTGAACTGTAGTCTCCTGGATTGTGTCTGAAAATAGGCAATCCTGTCTAGTGTACTTACCTGGTTACCAAAAGTAAATAAATAAATCACTCTGTAGGCCTGAGCGACTCTGAACCTCACAGAGTGGGAGCTCCTACTGTCTTCTAACTCTCTGCTCTGCTCAGGACAGAATCTTTTGATGTCTGTCTTCCTCTCTGAGCTTTTATATTTAAGCCTTTACCAGACATCCCTCATGCGCAGCCTTTGCTACTTCTCTTGGTTGCTGCATTGAGCACCAAATTTACTTTGGGAAAACTAACTAGGTGGAGGGGTGGCCCATTAATGAATACCACTATGGGCATTCCCATGGTAGGGGAATAAAGGGCTGTTCTAGTAGGCCCCAAATGTTGAGAACGGCCCACACGTGGAAAAGCTTCAACAATCACATAGTTTATGCATCAGACATTGTGCCAGTGTTTAATGATGGTACACAGGAAACAAAATGGCCAGTAACATCAAGAACCCAGTTCTGGGAATGAAATTTAAAATCTGACTATAATACAGGATGGAAATTGGACAGTGAAGATAGCTGTATGCAAAATGTATCCCTAAACTGCTTGAATGCACACCAGAGTGTGGAAGATTTCCCTATGTGCATTGCCCCCTCCCCCAGAGATTTGATTCCCTGTACCAGTAGTGGTGGCTTCCCTCTATGAATAGTTTCCTTTTCCACCACAATGGGGCTTTATCTGCACATACAGGCAGTTACTAATTTTAGGGGTCCATAGTAGTCTGAATAAGAATTAACTGCACACAAACAAAGCACTCCACAGGCTGTAACTGCCCAGTCTAAATCAGAATCGGCAAAAACAAAAAGACCAGCACAAATATATACTGCAAAAACATTTATTATACAAAAAGACTTATGTATCACCTCCGATGAAGCCGCAGGGCAAAACCGGTTAGGTTTTTTTGTATCTCCCATTTTGCTGCTGCTGTTCAGTCTGATTGTGAGTACTCTGTGTCTTTGAACTCTATGTTTAATACATGAGTCTTTTTGTGTAATAAATGTTTTTGCAGCATATACTGGTGCCGGTCTTTTTATTTTGACTGAATATGAATTCAAACTCCGTGTAATAAATTCAAGATGGGAAGTACTTGGAGGCATGTACACTCCCAGTTAGAAACTAGGGTTGAGCAGATACTATTGGTTCAGTCTGGGATGGTTCAGACAGTGGTACTTATTGTATCTGTGCATCCAGAGAGACCAGCTAATGTACAATATGTCTCCTTTATCCAGGCTATCCAGTACCAGATACATTTGGAAACCGTACTACCTTAGCAGCTGGTTATCCTGGCAGATCAGATAGTTCACTATATGCACAAACCTATTTGGCTTAAAAGTGAAAAATCTTCAAGACAGTTTTTCAACTTGTGTTTTATACAACTCTTCAATTATAATTCATGCCTCGTTAACATTTCTGCTTGCTCCACCACCAGCTGGGTACTATTAGATTCACAGAAGCTCTTCAGTTATGCAAGCAGTGGTGGTCCTTCTGATCATGTCAGGGCTTGTGAAGATTTACACCTTGACTAGAAGGCCACCTTCAGCTATAATAAAGGAGAGAGCCTTTGTATATATGCAGCGGTAATATCAATTTAGTTGTGTGGCAAACTAGAACAGAAAAAGTACTGTGTGCTAACTCTCTCTCTCTCTCTCTCTTGCTCTGTTTCTCATTCTGTCTCCTATAGCACTTCGGCCACATGGGTCTGTTGCAGGAATTTTAGGTAAACTGTGGCTCTACCATTCATTTAAATGGTAGAACCCAGCACAATTTTTAAGAAGGGGAGAGAATGCAGAGCTACTATGAAACAGCCAATTTGGGCCAGTCTCTCCCTTTAAAGGAGATGGCCAATGTCCGCATCACATCAGCACTCAATGGTGGATCAATAACAAAGTGCATTAGCAGACGTTTAGCCTTTGTGAGTGAGGGCAATTTTGGAATTATAGGGGGGCTTGCCAGGGCTCAGCCCCCCCACCTCTGAAGTGAGCCCCAGTAGCTCACGTATCACTGCCATTGACTTATAATGGGAAGGAGGGCTCAATTTAAACATAGCGCTGTTATAGGCCCCCCTAGCTCCTGAAGCTAAAATGTGTAATTCCAACACTGAGTGTTACAGGCTTATGCACAGCTCTTATCTGATGTCTGTGTGCAGTTATAGTCTTTTTACTGAAGCTATGTTCTATATTGTCTGCTGCATAAATGTTGACTTCTGCTGTACTGTTTTGTGCTGTCACCGAGAAGAGGGGGCAAAGCCACTGCCAAGTAACCAGTCAGAACCTGTCCTATTATTAATAGGAACCAGTTGACTTAAGTTGTGACATGATAAAGGAATATAGTAGCAGAGTGTGAATCTACGTGAATAAAGCTGGCACTGGCAGACTCAATCTCAACCTCTCTGTTCTCTGTGTGCGGGCACAATCTTTCTTCTGTAGCTGTGTTCTGTACTGCCTGCCCCATAACCACTGACTTCTGCTGTACTGTGATGTCACCAGGGTGAGAGAGCAGAGCTACTGCCAGGCAAACAATCAGAACCTGACCCTCTGTTCAAAGGAGCCAGCCAACCTAGGAGGAGGCTCTCACGTGTGGCTGGATGAGTGCAGTAGCAGAGTGTAAGTCTTTGTGTGCGAGGATGGCAGACTCACTCATAGCGCCTTTCTGCTATCTGTGTGAAGTGACAATCTGTTTACTGAAGTTGTGTTCTGTACTGCCACTCCATAACCATTGACTCCCACTGTGCTGTACTGTCATAAGGGACAGAGGGCAGTGCTACCAATAAGCAAGGCCCCTACTTTTCTGCTGCACATTGGGACCAAGTTCTGCAGCCAGATTACCATTTGCCGCAGAACTTCTGCGGCGGTGGTTTGTAATTTCTGCGGAAATTCTGCTGCACTAATGAACTATCACATCACAGTGTCAGCTTGTCATCCTGACTTCACTTCCATGGCAATGGTTATAGCAATCAGGATGAGAGAAAGCACAGTAACATTAGTTCACATAAGGCCATGGCACTACTAAGTGTGGTACGTTGTGTGCAGCTGCAATCAGGGATGTGTATGTTTGGTGTACATGGCCTCAGTTTTGCTGTTGATCTCCACTGAGCATGCAGTACCTGGTCAGGTGGGTGGGGATGTCTCGTAGTACATTTAGACAATTGTTTGTTATTTCTGTCACCTGCTGCTGGATGTCTGTCATTGGTTGTGTTGACTTGGTCCTCCCCCATACTTGCATGTGTGTGTGTGTGTCTGTGTGTGTGTGGTGCTGGGGTGAATTCGGAGTTAGGGTTTCAACCCTAACAGCGAATCCTCTCACTTTGTCACTGTGGAACAACCCTAACTAATGCATTAAATGGAGTTTTTGTCTCTAATTTCCTTCTTTTGAGAATGATAACGAGAAGGGCCTCCCCCGCCACATGATGTCTTGTGGCATAGTAACAGGAACAGTAACGCAAACAGAAGCGCTAACAGTGGCGCATATGGTAACAGCCAGCTCAAATGAACAGAAAGGGTAACACACATGGTGGCGTAGACGGGAACGGTCTGCCACGTGATGTGTTGTCACATAGTAACATGGTGCCTGCAAACGGAAATGTCAATGGGCATGGTGATGCAAAGTGAAACAGAAAGAGAAACAGTACTGTAGACACAAATGGCAAAAAATAACAGAAACGCAAGCGCAAATGAAAACGCAAAGGATAACGCACATGGTGGTGCAGACGTCAACGGTAAGTGAAACAGGTACGGAACCACAAGCGGAAAGGGCAACAGTAACAGTAATGTAAGCGCACAGGCTGGTTTTCCCCAAAACCTGCATAGAGAAAGACAGTGAGTACAAATAATGTATGCATAGTAATGAGTATCGGAGCAGAAAATGAGAACTTGGAATACTAAATAGGTTATATCTCAGGAACCGTACGATGTAGAAAAAAAAAATTAAAAGTCGTATGATTTTCAACTGTCCTGGCTAATTTTGTACTTAGCCCCCACAAGGGGGCTAAGCTCTTTTCTGATGAAAAGTCCGTATCTCGCACCGTTTCCGAGATACGGCCCTGAAAGGCGCCAACACCTTAATGTTATCCTATGGGGAAAAAGAGAAGTTCGGAGTGCCATAACTTTGCCTCCCTGTAACATTTTTTCACCAAACCACTGAAAGGCACATCTGTGAGCTGTTGGCTGTCTTCCCTCCAAATTTCAGGAAAAAAGACTAAACCATTATTTTGCAGCAGGGTGCCAAAGGATTCCTGTAATGCGTCGGGCGCCGTTATGTTATCCTATGGGAAAAACCGTCAACTTTGGAGTGACGTAACTTTTCCGCCGTATAATATTTTTTCAATACAACACTGAAAGGCACATCTGTCAGATGTTGTCTGTGTTCCCTCCAAATTTCAGCCCAAAACTCCCAACCGTTCTTTTGCAGCGGAGTGCCAAAGAATTACTGTTATTTTGGGCATAATGCTGCAAAGTAGTGTCGCAATTTGCGAAAGCTTTGGCACAAAATTTGCAACACTTTCATGAGTGCGACACTACTTTGTGAAAGTACTTTTTCCAGAAATCTGACAAACATATTTCTGGGGTGTTTTACCCCAAAATAAAGACATGGCTAGCATCCTCAGGGTCCGACTAGGTGAATACAAAAAGAATTAGGTTGCTAGAGGGTCTCAATTTTAAAGGCCAATAATTTTTCTGATCACTAACTGAAAATAAGATGGCGGATTTGCGACAGTAACAGGGCCATTTGCAACAGTAAAAAGTGCATTTGCGACACTGTCGATCTTTTTGTTAACTTTTACCATTGACTTATAATGGGAAATTGTTTTTTGAACAACTTTTGAACCATTTAATATTTTTTCACGAAATCTTCAAAAGGCACATTGGGGACCCTACCGCATGTTCCCTGAAGATTTCGGGCTGGTCGGCAAAACCGTGACACCTGTGGTAGTACCTAATCGCAGAGTTCCAGAAAGCGTAAACGCAAGCACAGATCATGCTTACTAACTCTGTAGCTATGTATCCAACCAGTAAGAAACTTGGCAGATCCTAAGGCCTATGTTTCTTGAGCGTAGTATTCCAAATTTCAGCCAAATCCGCAAATGGTTGCAAAGTTATTAAGGTGAAAAGTTTTGGGGTTCAACATAGAAATGGTCCTCAACCTAACTATGGTAGCACTACCGTGCTAACATTATATATATATATATATATATATATATATATATATGATATCGATTGTTAGAGTTAGACTCCTCAGTATTCTCCAGCCACTTCAATTGTCGGGTAGATAGATCAATGGCCCAGTGTCACCCCATCACATGTGGAAAGAAGCTGAGGAATAGGAGAATAGGGTGACAGTTAGGACCGATGACCCCAATGCACACCCTGATTCCAGTTGGGGGTGGGCTGAAGGGGTGCAAAGGGGGTTTGAACCCTAACATCGAATTTCCTTGCTTTTGTCGCTGTGGAACAACCCTAACTGATGCATTAAATGGAGTTTTTTGCCTCTAATTTGTCTTCTTTTTGAGAATGATAATGAGAAATAGTGAATGTAATGCAGTGGTGGGAGCACGGGGGTGATGTCTTGTCGCATTGTAACATTGTGCCCGCAAACGCAAATCATAATGCACATGATGACGCAAAGCGAAACAGAAAGAGGAACAGTACTGTAGACAGAAATGTTAAAAACAACGGAAATGCAACCACAAATGAAAGCTCAAAGGGTAATGCACATGGTGGCGTAAACATGAACGGTAAGTGAAACGTGTATGGAACCACAAGCAGAAACGGTAATGGTAAGAGTAATGTAAGTGCACAGGCTGGTTTTCCCCAATAGCTGTATAGAGAAAGACAGTGAGTAGAAAGAATGTATGCAAAATAATGACTCTTGGAACACAAAAATCAGTAGTTGTAATAGTAAATTGCTTATATCTCAGTAACCGTACGACATAGAAAAATTTTTTTAAAGTCATATGTATTATCACTTGCCTGGCTAGTTATATACATAGGGCTAAAATTTTTTGACAAAAACTCCGTATCTCACACCGTTTTCGAGATATAGGCCCTCAAAGCGCGTCGAACACCGTAATGTTATCCTATGGGAAAAAAAACAGAAGTTCGGACTGCCATAACTTTTGAACAGTTTAATATTTTTTCACGAAATCTTTGAAAGGCACATTGGGGGCCATAGCTGCATGCCGCCTAAAGATTTCGGGCTAGATCCACATAAACGTGCGACCTGTAAGCGCGACCGTAGAATTCCAGAAAAAGCGTAAACACGCAGCAGATCACGCCTTAACAACTCCGCAGCTGTGTATCCGACCAGTATGAAACTTGGCAGATCCCAAGGCCTATGGTTCTTGAGTGTGTATTCCACATTTCAGCCAAATCCGTTAAACGGTTGCAAAGTTATTAAGGTGCAAATTTTTGGGGTTTAACATAGAAATGGCTCCTCAACCCTAACTATGGTAGCACTACCGTGCTACCATAATATATATATATATTGAGAGAGAGATACTGTATGTATATGTGTATATGTGTATATATTGATATATATAATATAAAATGTCAATAAAATTGTATCCTCATTTATACAAGTCCCTTTGGAAATGGAATAAACAGAATAGAGGAGATATTGCAAAACTCATTTTTCATGTCAACCTGCTTCCCCTGACACACTATGTAACATCATGAGACTATGGTGTTTCTAAGGCTATGACATGTATATGAACTCATTGTGAGATAAAGCTCTCCAGCCCATCTCAATGTGTCCCCCGTGTGTCAGAACACTACACCATACCTTCCCAGGCTCAGAGCAGTGATATGTTCCCCTAATCCTTGTACTGCCTGCCAGTTCCCAGAGCTCATTTCTGAACATGAGTTGCTGGCATGGGAACACAACATGTTACCCTCTTGCCCAACAGCTGGCCTTGCACACAACATTTCGCCATAACTTGTAGGTGATTCTGTCAACCAATGACAGTATGTAATTAATAACCCTGGCAAAAATGTGTACCACGCTATTATTTATAAAACAGGTCTGTTCTTTCAACAAGTCTACACATTGTTATATTCCACTTTTCTGGGCATAATTACTTTATTTTTCTTAAAAAGTATAGGTTAATTAATTTTACCAGTTATTCATTTCAAATGGCATCTCTGTACTTTAAAGGCAAAAATAAGTTTGTACAAAGTAAGGTATGGACTTAACAGGTCTATACTATTGTCAAGGTTTTGTTTAAGATGGCCCTAGGGTAATAACGTAAGACTGAAAATTGTATTAGGCTGTAGTGCAGGTTGAGCAAATATTACTTCATCTGATGTGCTGTGCCACTACCTCTGGCAGTGGGAGCTGTGGTAGATAAGTGACTATTCATTTCTGTGGCATAATGCAGCCATTTCATTAGCTAATGTATGATGTTATAGCACTGTTAACATCACATTCTGAGCATAGAGGGATTTTGGATATAAAAAGAGGGGAAGGGAACCAGGTGCTATGGATAAACAGAATTATTAACAAAAAGAATCACCAAGAATAGTGAATTCTGCGGCACTGCAGAAGTTCTGCGGTAGGTTGCATATTCTGCACAAGATTATGTGGCTGCAGAATTCTAGGGGCCTTGCCAATAAGCAGCCAATTATAACTTTTCCTTCCTTTTAAAGGAGCCAGTTGAACTGGGCAGCAGTACACAGTGGTAGTGTGGTAGCTGAGTGTGGTAGCAGAGTACGAGTTTACATGAGTCATGGGGGCAGACTCACTCAGATTCTCTCTGGTGTCACAGCAGAGAGAATCTGTGAGTGAGTCTCCCCCGTCTGTGAGCAGTTGCTATCTGTTACTGATGCTTCATTCTATATTGCTTGCCTGCCCCACAACCATTGACATCTGTTGTGATGCTGCCAAGAATCTAGGGCAGGGTTTCTGCCAAGCAAGCAATCAGAATATGTCCCTCCATTCGAAGAGCCAACTGACCTGTACACAAACACTCAGCAGCAGCATGAAAGTGAAGTGTAATAGCAGCATGTGAGTCTGTGAGTGACAGTCCCAGAGGCCTTTTGGAGTACCCATTAAGCTGTAGGGAGGCATGTACACACAGCTTGTGCATTATTCAGTTAAGTACATTCTCAAGCAGTTCTTTTTTGGGTAAGTACTATAAAAAATGGCAGTCTGAAAAAATGGTATTTACTCACCTGGTAAAGGTAATTATTTGAGTACCCTTTATAGTACTCCACAGTCAGAACCATTGGGTATTCCTCATTCGTCCTATAGGTTGATGCACAATCCAATCAAAAAACAGGCTGGCTGAGGCCAGCTCCCCCGTCCCATCTGAGGATCTTCAGTGTGAATCTTCCATAGCAATTATAGGTAAGCTGATAGAGACATAGGAAAAACACACAGAAAAGAAAACAAGACAGAAAACAATCATATTTTGGTGCATGCTGCTCTCTCTGACTATCACCTGGTAACCCTGACTGTCATACCGCAATAAAGAAATACCACTGGAGGTATTATCAAGACACTTCATCTTTTTATTTTACGAAGAAAACGATCACATCTAACAACATTTCAATTGTGACTTGTGTTCAGGAACCACAATACATTTGCATATCCCTTTACATTTCTTATGACAACACTTGGATGATTGACGGTGTCTGGTAAACAAGTAAAAGTCCGCTCCATCTGCCACCCTGGGTGGGGCTGCAGAGTTCTATAAAGGGTACTCAAATAATCACCTTTACCGAGTGCGTAAATACCATTATGTTTTGTACCCTTTATAGTACTCTGCAGTCAGAACCATTGGGACCATAGTAGCAGTGTGGTTATAGTATATGCCTTGGTTGGGATAAGGTAAAGGCAGATCAAGTGTCAGTTATCCAGACTGAGTACCTGCTCTTAGAACTGCTCTGGTAAAGGAGGTCTTTTCAGCAGACTCCCCATCCGGGCGATAATGTCTGGTGAAGGTGTGTATGGAGGACCATGTTGTTGCTGAGCATGTCTGTTACTGAGGTCTCCCCCTTCTCTGCCCAGGATATGGTGATCACTCTGGAAGAGTGAGCTTTTATTCCTTGTGGTGGTTCCTGGCCTACCTCTCTGTATGCTGTGGATATGGTTTGTTTTATCCACCTAGCTATGGTATCTTTGGATGCTGCTTGCCCCGCTCTCTTTCCTGTGGTAAGGATGAATAGCCTGTCAGTTTTACATGAACTATCTGTCATACTGAGGTATTTCTTTAGTTGGTGTGAGACATCCAGGGGGTGAGGTGCCCCTGTGTCAAGATTTTGCCCTGTCCTTAGGAAGGGAAGTTGGATTTCCTGCGATGTGTGATATGTAGTTGCTACCTTTGAGAGGAAGGAGGGAACTGTTCTGAGTATCGCCCTGTCATTGTGAAATGTGAGGAAAGCTCTCTGCATGATAGCACTTGTATTTCCCCTATCCTTCTGGCTGAATATACAGCTACAAGAAATACTGTTCTAAGTATACACCAGTGTAGTGAGTCCTGTTGGAAAGTGTGACCTTGGAGGGCTTCTAGCACAATGTTTATTTGCCAAGGTGCACACGTTGGTCTGACCCTGGGTGATGCCAGTGTGACTGCTTTGAGTAACCTGACAATGTCGGGGTGTGACCCTATAGGATGTATCCCAGGTAATGGTCCCCTTATGGAGGAAATGGCAGGATTCTGTACCCTGAGGGAAGCCGGACTGAGTCCCTTATTTGATCTGCCATAGAGGAAGTCCAAAATTTGTGGTAGTCCGGCCACAGAAGGAGATGTTCCCTTCTCCTTGCACCATTTATGAAAAATTTGCCTTTGGCTTTGATGTTTTGTTAGTAGATTGTCTTCTAGATTGTAGCAGCCATTCCACTACTCAGTTGTGGTAGCCCAGGCTTAGCAGTCTGTCCCTTTCAGCAGTCAAGCCTTTAGTTTCGGTGTTGCCGGATTCAGATGTAGGATTGAGCCTTAGCTCAGCAGGTTCCGCCAGCGGGGTAATGGCACTGGAGAGTCCACTGGCATTGCTTGAATTAGTGAGTAACATGGTCTCCTGAGCCAGTCTGGTACTACAAGGAGAACTGTTGACCCCATGGCTCAAATTTTGTGCAGAACCTTGTTCAGCATGGTGGTTGGTGGGAACACATAGGCCCGTTTGAATTGCCATGATGCTGACGGTGTTCACTTCCTGTGCCTTGCTGTCTGAAAATCTCAAGAGGTATATGGGCAGTTGTGCATTCTACCATGAGGCCATGAGGTCTATCTGTAGTGGTCCCCATTTCTTCTGAATCCTGCAGAATATCTTATGGTTGAGTTTCCACTCTGCTTGATTTATTGTGACTGCTCAGCCAGTCCTCCTCTGTATTGGCTGAGCCCGCCAGGTAAATTGCCGAGACTGATGGCATGTTTTGCTCTGCCCATCTTAAAAGTCTGAGAGACTCCTTTATCATGGATTTGCTTCTTGTGCCCCCCTGCTTGTTTAGGTATGCTACTGTCACCTGATTGTCGCATCTCACCAGAATTGCTCTGGTTGCAATGAGTGGTTGGAAGAACACCAGTGCTAGGTGTACTGCTTTCATCTCCAAGACATTGATAGGCAGAGGTGTATCTATCTGAGACCATAGTCCCTGCATGACGTGGTTGAGGTAGGTTGCTCCCTAGCCCGTCAGGCTTGCATCCTTGGTGATAACTGCTGAGGGTAGTTGAGCCAGCGGGCATCTCTTTATCATATTTTGACATATGGTCCACCACCTCAGGTCAGATAGAATCCTTGCAGTGAGAGTTACTTTAGTTCTGAAGTTTTGGGAGGTCTGATCCCACATCTTGATCAGGAACCTCTGCAGTAATCTCATGTAGCCTGGCCCATGGTACCATGTCTATTAGAGCTGCCATCACTCCCAGCATCTGGAGATAGTCCCAGACTGCCCTGGCTGGACTGCGGAGGATCCTTTTAACCAGAGAGCAGATGTTGTTCCCCTTCTCCTCCACTGGGGTCACCCAGTTGAGCCGGGTATTTATTATCGCCCCCAGGTGGACAAGTGGCTGTGATGGAATTAGCTGTCTCTTTGCCTTTTTTGATCACCCCACCATGCTTTTGAAGACATTGCACTGCCAGATTAGTGTTGTAATGGGCCTATTCCATTGTTCTTGCCCTTACCAGCCAGTCATCCAGGTAGCAGATGACGTTTAAGCCCTGTTTCTGCAAATATGCTGCCAGAACGATTGCTGTTTTTGTGAACACTCGAGGAGCTGAGGCCAGACCGAATGATAGGCAGGTATATTAAAAGTTTTCCCCCTGTATGTTGAAACGCAGGTATGTGTGGTGGGATTTCCGAATTGGTATATGTAGATAGGCATCCTTCAGGTCTATTGAAGATAGATAGTCCCCAGGTTGGACAGCCAGCAGGGTTGACAGCAACATTTCCATTTTAAATGTCCTGTAGGCTATGAATTTGTTAAGATACTTTAGATTGAGGACTGGAGGCATTCCTCCCATTTTCTTCGGGACCATGAAGAAAAAAAGAGTAAACCCCTGTGTCTCTCTCCTCTGCAGGAATGGGCAAAATAGCCACATTCTGTAGGAGGTCCAGAATTGCTAGTTGCATTGCTTGTGCCTTTTCTGGGCACTTTGGGATTGGGAAGACCAGTGGTCTGTGCTGAGTTGGTTTGTTGGTGAATTCAGTGGCGTATCCCTTGGCTATTACATCTCTCACCCATTTGTCGATCTTTGTGTGGACACATTGTGTTGCAAATGCCTGCAGTCTTCCTGCTATTGGTCAGTTTGCATGGGCCTGTGTGACTTCATTGCTTTTTGCCATGGTGTTTGAAGTTTGACTTGTGCCCACCACTGCCATATTGCCTGCCTGCGTTGGTTTTTGTTTGGTTTCCATAGGACTTGTTTTGAAATTTGAGCCTTTGATTCCATTGCCTGGATCCCTGGGTATTGTAAGTTTGGTTATTCTATCTGAAAATGTTTCTCTTTGGTCGAAAGGATCTGTCCGAGGGCAGGTAGACATCTTTGTCCCCTTGTTGTTGTTTGTGCCCTCTGTTCTTGAGGTATGGGGTTAAGCCCTCACCAAATAGGGCACCTTCCTTGAACGATAACTTAATCAGTGCACTTTGTGATTAGTTGTCCACCTGTCACAATTTGAGCCATAGGGCCCTCCTAGTGCTGTTTGCTAGGACTGTCATCCTTGAATCAAACCTCAGTATGTCAGTGGAGGCATCCATGATGTGCCTGACCACCTGAACTGCACACTCAGCTGCGTCCACCTGTGGGAAGTCATCCGGGACATTCTCAGTTAGGACATCCAGCCACCTATGTAGGGCCCTACTGGTGAACCAGATTGCCGTATTGGCTGAGTGGAGCATGCCCGACACCTCATGAGTTTTTACTGAGGTGCTCCTCAGTCTTCTTGTCCATCGGATCCTTGAGTGCTGCTGTACTCTCAATGGGGATGGTGATGCACTTGGAGAGTTCCAACACTGGCTGGTCCACTTTAGGTGCTTTACTCCAAGGTTTGTTCCGTGTCTGAGACAATGGATACCAGCTACCCACCATGTTCCATTCAGGCATTCTGGTGCATTCTAGGGCATCATATTTCTTTTTGAGGATATTCTTAATGGTTTTACATAATGGGAAGTGGGTCTTCTCTTGTGGCTCCCCCATTGAAAATAGGGGATCCTCCGATGTGGACAGTTGTTCCCACTGCCGCACTATTTTGAGGGCCACCCTGACCATTTTTATGAGTTCATCAGTGTTATCACCGTGGCACATCCTGGTTGACTTGTCTATGGTAGCTTCATCTGGGTCTGCTGGAGTTTCTGATGTGATACTATCTGTGTCCCATTTGGGGCATTTTCTTATGGTGTCTTCTCCCTGATCTCTCAGTTTGTTGAGCATTTGCGTGGTATTGCCCACTTTAAATGCTTCCAGCAGCTGGAACTATAGCTGTGCCTGGCTGGCGTCCAGCACTATTGGGGCGGTTGGTGGCGTTGGGGGAGTTCTGGAGTCTGATGTCCCTTCATCCATTTCCCCAGAGTCCCCATTGATCTTTAACATGCATACTGTGCAGGCCATGTCCCTGTTATTGGACTCTGCCAACAGTATTCCACATTCTCTGCATTTCTTCATGACATCTGATTTATCCTCAAACCTGTTGGTTTGGAATAAGAAGAACTGCATCAGATAAGGGCTCTACATGCTGGCAAAGTACGTATGGCATATCAGTCTGCCGAGCTTCATAGGTGGTAGAAATTCCTCCTCTGCTGATTAGTTAAAGCTGCCACCACTTTAAAGGAAGCATTGCCCCATTAAGAAGGAATTAAACATGAACCAGGTAATACTGATGTCCCAGTTAAGATGGCTGCCCAGAAATCTCGTGGGAACTAGCGTGGCTTGGGATCACTCTATTAAGGTGATTGGTCCCAGGCAAGATGGCCACCGCACTATCGCAAGAGCTCCTGTGACATCTGTAAGAGCTGTATGCCTTGGCAGTAGTTCTCTAGGCTCACGGGAGCGCAAGACACTATGGGACGGGCTGAGTAGTCAAGAGGACAGTATGGCTACTGAGAGTCTCGGTGGGTGGAGCAGATGTTATTTTATTGCCCACTGGAACAAAGGGACTGTAGGACTAGGCTCAGAAATGGCTCTATAGATGTGGCTCATTCACCCCTTTAATCAATCAATCTTCAGGTAGCTATGGAGTAAATGGAATCAGGAGCCAAATACAGGTATGGCAAGCATTTAAAAGGGGGTTATGTTCCCTTCAGTAGTTGGGTGACTTGCCGTGGACTGAGGAGGCTGCAGGAGGTCTTCAGTCCACACGGTGGGTAGGGGAAACATATAGGAGCATTTTGGGGTATGCTTAGGCTGTCTGGGGAGAGTGCTTCATGAGGGACTTCCCATTTATTGTGCTCATCCACACTGTCACGAGTGTGCATTGGCCAGAGGGTGCTCTGTGCGGGACCCCTGAAGTATGTGTGGTCAGTAGCAGAGAACAGAAATTCATTCAGCATGATAGAATAATTGCTGGTGACAGGGGTCATAGTCATGCTGGTAGTGTGGGGAAGAGACGCTATGGGAGGGTGTCCTCCCCAGAATAGCAGTGTTCCTTGTATTCTCTATTCATTTTACCCTCTAAACTTTGTGAAGCACTTATAATAGACGTGTATTCTAGGCTAACCATTTAGCTAACCCTGATGGCTACCAGGCTTATTAGAAAAATCAAAAGTATGAATTACCCTGCCAATAGAAAGTAGAACTGTTGGGAGCAGATTTGGATCACAACCAACTTCTTTTGATGCACAAAGTAAACTGGAGATCCTCAGATGGGACAAGGGGGCTGGCCTCAGCCAGCCTGTTTTTTGATTGGATCATGCATCAACCTAAAGGATGGATGTACACTCACCCAAACAGTGATCGCCGTTATGACATGGAACCCAGTACTTTACCTTCAGAGATTTTTATATTATGTTCCTCTGTTCTACAAGGTACTGCTCTTCACTATTTTAGCATATTAGCTTGTTTTTTCCCTTGATTCTGAGACTTCACTATGCCAACTATTAGTGCATACCTGAGTCTTATCTGAAAGTTATATTTATCTAACAATGGGTTTGCAATTGTTTTTGACATGAAGTGGGGATTTTGCTGTTTCTAATGCTGATGTGTTGTGATTAGATGCCCTGCCTTACTCAATCAGAGTTAAAAAATAATCAATTTAATTTTAAGTATTCCACCATCTTGGTAATGCCCATTGTTCAACATGTTACCAGAAACCTTGATTTATTAACTTAAAAAAAGATTTTCTTCTTGTCATGTGTGTATTTAAAGTTAGAAGGTATTTGACTATAATGTCAACCCTAAACACTTGCACAAAGTTGCTTTTATTTGTAACTTTCAAAATTATTCTAACTGGTCACATTGAAATCAACCCAGCACCACCTGGCTTATAGAGGATAATGGATGGGCAACAGTGAACAACAACACTGTTGTTCACGTCAAGCGGTTGTCATGGCAACCAAGTAACCCTCGAGAGTGAAGCTCGAGAGGTTTATGGTTGTCAGACAACATCGAGAAGTTAACACAGGTTGTCATTTACTGATGCCCATTCATTATCTTGCATAGTATATGGGCATCAGTAAATCAATAATGTATTACTTCATGAGGTTCGCGACGTGATGTCAGCCTTTGTGCGCCCCCCCAGAAGAAGGCTCATTCCTTCCCCTCTTCCCCAATGTTACTCACTAACTGTTCTTTTTTATGTTTGCTTGCATGCATGTGCAAGAAACATAGTGCCACCATACGAGTTTTCATAGGTGTGCCTTCCCCACTTCCAATGCCCTGCTCCCTTTTGCAGGCATGGCTGCATCGCACCAATGAATATCCAAGCTGTCTATGACAGCCGTTCAGATGCAGTGGCGTACAGTTCTAAGGAAACCACCACCACAATCAGCAGTGGTAACGCGTAGGCAATTTGCATACTGCTGTCGGCAGTATGCAAATTGCCACATCAGCACGTCATCTGAACTGCCATAGACAGTTTGTCACCCCGACGAACACCTACGTAGCATGCTGGGAGCACACCCTTGCATGCTCAGGTGCTCCCCTCCACCCCTGCACACTGTATGACCGATGAGGGTGCCCAATCCCCCATCAGCTCCACTGGCCTCCCTCCAAACAGACTTCCAAGTGCCCCACTGGGAGCCCACCCCAACATGGCAAAAGTCCATACGGCTGACAGGAGTGCCTAATCCCCCATCGGCTGCACTGTACCTCCCTCCAAAAAACAGACTTGTAGGTGCCACACTGGAAGCCCACCCCAGCATGGCAAAAATCGGTATGGCCGACAGGGGTGCCCAATCCTCCGTCAGCTCCACTGCCCTCCCAAAAAATAAACTTCCAGCTGCCGTGCTGGGAGAACACCCCAGCATGGCAAAAGTCCTGCATAGTCTAAAAAACAACTGTAAAAAAAAAATGGTCCCTCATTGACTGTCTTGCCCCTCCCCAACCCGCACCCAACCTCTGCGCACTCACCTCCCCACACCTCCCTGACCCCATATTTACTTCCAGAGGCCAGCGCGATGATCTTCAGTGGACCGGGAACATGTCTGCACCCTTCAAAGCCGACCACAAACTGAAGAAATGCCAGTAAGCTGTATAAAGGCATAAATGTTTTTTTTCAACTTTGGTGCATATCTCAGCCATTTTTGGGAATTTTTTCACCAGATCTTCAACATGGGTTTTTTGGGGCCCCACCTCATGAACTCAGTCACTGTCATTTTGTTATTCAGTCCTGAAAGGTGATTTTGCGGTCCCTGTGTGGAACCACCTTTTGGGACAGAGTAACAAAATAACAGTGTCACAGTTCATGAGGTAGGCCCCCCAAAACCCTATGTTGAAAATTTGGTGAAAAAATTCCCAAAAATGACTGTTTTATGAGAGTGCATTGTGTAGTTCCTATGCACGCTCGTAACTTCGCATATTTTTACTATTTTCATTCCAGATTTTCAACATTGCCATTTTACCACACCTCCTTATGAGCAGTACAGCTGTCATTTTTCACATCTTGCCCAAAATGTGTTTTTGCGCATGTAGCGCACAATGGTACAGTCGGTGTGCGAAATCAATGTTTGAGACAGATTAAGAAAACTACAGTGACACTGTTCTTGAGCAGAGGTCTTAAAAATCGCTGTGTTAAAAATTTTGTGAAAAAAGTCCATTAAATGACTGTGTTACAATTGTGCATTGTGCAGCTTTCACGCACCCTCATAAGTTCTTGAATTTGTAATATTTTCAGTCCAGATTTTCAACACTGGCATTTTTCCACACCTCTTTATGAACAGTAAAGCTGTCATTTTTCACAACCTGGCCAAAATGTGTTTTTTGCACTTCCAGAGTAGAAATGCGTGGTCACTGTGGGAAATCAGTGTTCGGGACAGATTAAGAAACTCACAGTGACACTGTTCATGAGCGGAGGTACCAAAATGCCTGTGTTGACAATCTGCTGTAAAAATCCCCAAACTAATTACATTACGAATGTGCGTTGCGCAGTTTCTATGCATGCTCGTGACTTCACCAGTTTTTTAATATTTGCACTCCAGATTTTCAAAATTGCCATTTTTTACACTGCCCCATGAACAGTACAGCTGTCATTTTTCACATCCTGTTCAAAATGTGTTTTCGCACCTGTGGTGCCAAATGGCATAGTTGCTGCACACAATGAGCTTTTCTCTAATGAACTGATATTGCCACTGCTCATGAGGTGGGGGTCACAAAAAACCCATGCTGAAAATTTGGAGTGAAAATACCAATGAACACCTGGGGCGTTAGGGATTCCGATCATAACACCCCACCCGGTAGAGACTGACAGACATCAGGTGTGTGACTTGGGATTGTCACCTGTAATGCTCTTCCCATTCTACCCCCACCCACACCCTGCAGTCAGTGACAGGCATCGAGGTGCGCCTTGGACTCTTCAGCCCCAAAGTTCACCCCATTCTCCTATACTGCACCCATCTCACCATATTTTCTTATGGAATGGGGTGATCATAAGGCCCAAAGACTCCAAGGCACACCGTGACACTTGTCGGTGTCTGCAGGGTAGGGTGTAGTGAAATGGCATGGCCGTTATGCCTAATGACCCAAAGGTACACCCCAATGCCTGTCAGTCTCTGCAGAGTGGTAGTGGGGTTGGCTTCAGTTCAATACTTCACTGCCATTCCTATTATGCATCTCTCTAACTCCTACACTACCAATGCCAATGCCAGCAAGCAAACATTCGGCATTGACAAATGCTTGTTTTTTAAATGTGCTTGTCACAAACCCACTCAGCATGTCAGCTCTCTACTCCCAAAGTGCCAACCTCCAAGCGCAGTCTTGTGAACAGTTAACAAAAACAGGGTAACCCTCCTGTCTGTTTTTGTGTGTTTGGATCAACCTTTGGTTTCAGTTCTGGAGGGATTCAAACTGTGAACCTCTTGCTAGTGTACCCAATGCACAGGCTCAGATAATTCTGTCTTCGGGAGGGGACAGATATCTTTGCCTACAGACACCTAACCAGGTGTACAGAAATGAACCCTTAAAAACTTTAATAAAGACCTCAGATTTAGAATGCTTACCTTTTTCCAGTTTGGTATCACCATTCAAGCTTATGTACAGCGTCTGCTTAACCATATATACGCCACTTGTAAAGGGAAGAAATCTAAGACAGACCAAGTAGGCTCTAAAAATAGAATTTTACTAAAATAGATAAAAAAAATATGTAAAACATAAAATACAGAACTATTATATCACAATACATACAAATCTATTAAAAGAACAAGGTTTTAACAGTACAGAGAGACAGTCCATAACCCATTTTATATTACAAAAAATGATACAGTGATCAGAACCCGCTGTCCAAGTGTCACAGTGCTCACTCCTGCTGTTTAGTTTGAAGGTAAATACAAAATATGCCCTTACTTTATCATCATTTCAAAGTACGTGCTCACAATAAAGTTCATGTCATCACTGCCCATTACTCAAAGTGCAGTGTTTCAGTTAAGCGCATGTGCATATGCACTCGCTGCTGTTGCTCCATCGATGTGACAAACTCAAGATAGTACAACAGCAAGCTGACGTAGTATCAGTGGTACAACAGCATTAGCTTTTGATGGATTTCCATGCACAACAACATTCTCCCATATACTATATCACCTTCCACAGCCTGGAACACTTTACCTCTTTGAGCTGATGTTAAAGGGCTGAAAACTGACCACTTGAATAATAGAAGTTTAATGAAAAATAAAATTGAACTGTGTGCATTGGTTGCTCTTTTCAAATGAGACTTTATTGGTGTTAGCGAATCTTAGCTCAAGACACCTGGCATTTGTATTGTCTTTTTTTTAACATTGTTATGATAGAAAGTGCCCTACAAATGAGGGGGTGTATTAATTACTACTGGGATGGCCTGAACATTTTAAAAAGCACATATTCTATATTATGTGATGTTTCCTGAGAATTAATTCACAGTGTTTTTAAATTTTGAGGCTCAAAGAAATAATGTTAATTTTGTGCTTACTGTGTATTCCTCTCAACACTGTTACAGTATATCTGGACAGAAGGTTCTGATTTTTAACTCTTTGTCTACTATTCATGGAAAGAGTCAGCTCATTGTAGTAGGTGACTTGTATTTAGACTGGTTATCTAAAACAGATAAAAGATTCAAAATAATCCATAGTAAATTAAGCATATTACATTAAAGAGCTTATGTATTGCCTGGAATTAATAATAACTTTCAGACGTAGTCAGCTATCACTTCTGACATTTTTTGTTTGTTTGTTTGTTTTGTCAATTTGAAGATTTTCTACCTGGCAGTATTAGATGTGATGTGTGGAACAGCTGTCTACCTGGAGGCTGACATAGTCAATTCTAGTCCTCCCTCTACATCATCAGAACTGTGACCTCACTGACTGTGATATCACTAGTAACCAAGAAGAGACAATTTCCTGCTGCTTGACTGGTAATGTTTGACACATGTCACGAATCAGGCATAAGGGCTGCGAAGTAACAGTAAGTGAGGTCACATTCTGAAGATGCAATGGGAGGAATAAAACTAGATGTCTGCATCCAGGTAAAGCATTGCTCTTCATGTCACACCCAATACTACTAGCTAGAAAACTAATGAGCACATAGAAAAAAAAGTCAGAAATAAAAATTAATAGGGGACTTCTTTTAACAATTACTAAAACTTTCTGCCTGCTATTTTTGTGGTGTACTAGCTCTTTAAACTAATAGCCCTACTAGAATAAATGTAAAAAGCAACAGATCTTTTCTGGACTGATGTATGAGTACTTGGCCAGAATGTACAGTATTTCTACTGCTGGAACTTTCCTGTATGCTATAACTGAACACAACCCAATATTTTGTGTTTGGGGGGAAAAAAGTAAGTGCCCTCCTACTAAAACAGTATCACTAAATAATTTTTCAAAATTTGACCCTGCCATTTTTTATGATATTTACTTTACAGGCTGATCCCCTCTTTATGAGACTACAGATGTTAGTCAGTAATTAAATATATTTTTCTCAAAATGTTCCACCTTAAAATATAAGCATGCACCTTGGATTCAAAGAAGATTATGTGGGTCTTCTACTGGCTGAACTACCAGTGACATGCTTAAAGTTATGAAGCAAAGTGGTAAGCAGTGGAATTTACGATATATATAACTCTTCAAATACTCCATCTGATTTAACAAAATACAGATAACTTAGGAAACAAATGCAAAACCTTACTTAAAGTTAATGAAAGTGATTATTGCAAAGAAAAAATAAACAAAACCTTAGGCAATCCAGCGCAATCTTAGGACTCTATCAAATGTCTTCTGTCAGCTAAACCTGGAATAAGACTTGATGAAGTTATTGGTGAGGCTGTTTCTTTGTCAAAAGAGTTTGAGACTGCAAAACTGCAAATGCCTTCACGAAGTTCAATGATTTCAGAATATAATGTCAAATGCTATTACCTCCAAGTGGTTAAACTGCTGACCCCTATGACAGTGACCTTAATAGGCTTGTTTCAATTTTAGATTTGTCGCCTAAGATTCAGTGTTTAGATTACTCACAAAATAACTAACAAGAACAATTCATGGATGTGATGGGCTGGAGCTTAAACTTTTAAAATTGGCATTAAACATACTCTGGCTCCTTGGACTCATCTATTTAATTTATCTTTAACAGTGGGCATTGACCCTGATGCTTGGAAGCTAACAACTGTATTACCTGTTTTTAAAAAACTGCAGGCCTATATTTCATCACTGGAAAATGCTGGAAAGATTGGCTTGCTTTGATCAACTCTTTGACTCTATACTGAAATATGAATATCTTTCATTTGATCAGCATAGTTTTAGGGCCTGTCATGCAACCCAATGACCTTGTTGAGGTTCAGAAATGACATGTACTGTACATAGCCAATGGCAGAGGAAACTTAACTGGTGCTGTCTTTGTGGTCCTGATCAAGGTCTTCAGTTTTATTGGTCTTTATATTTGGCTACATACAGCAGGTTGAATAGAACAGATGCTTCTAACACAGCCCTGAGATGAATTCATATTTGACTTTTAAACATATGTTGAGACAACACCTTTTAATGAATGTGTATGTCTTTGTTTTTAATTATATGTACTTACATTTTATTGAACATTGTACAATGAGTATCTGGGTTAACCATGAAAATTGGCATTTATCCTCTCATGATTGTTACCTGGTTAATAAAATAGAAAACAAATGGATCAAGGACTATCTATCTAATCACTGTCTACAATCAAACTGGGGCATACTAAGCCAATGGTAGTTGTCATCACAATTGGGGTCCAACAGGGATCCATCCTGGGACCAATGCTTTTTTCACTATTTATAACTCATCAGCACCAAATACAACACTGTATTGTAGGTTGATGATCTTATTATTTCTCAGCATTCTAACAATGCATCAGAAGTTAACCAAGGCATAAACCTTGATTTCAGATAGATTCAAGACTGGCTTGTACATAGCAACCTAGTCTTGAATGTTAAAAAAACTAAATAATGCTTTTGCTACTAAGATAAAGCTCAAACACCTAATCTAAGGTTTGCAGAACAGATGCTATGACTTTTCAACCCTTGAAGAAGTGTACACAGACAGTAAGTTCAAATACTTAAAGGATTACGCTTTAAATTTTGCAAACCACACTGTAGAAGTTTGTCATTATGCCAATGTAAAACCTGATCTATCTTATAGACTATGGCAGCAGCTGAGGCCCCCATTAAGGGATGGGTATGGCCCCAGGTACACTGCTGGCCAGACTATCTCACTGATCTCTGGTATATTTTAATGTCTTAGCTCTGTGTTGCAAAAGTGGAACATTGCTTACAGTAATATTTGTAGATTTCTTTCCAATTCTGATTGCTACAAACACCATTACGATCAATGTACTGTATATTTCAATTTGTTCTGGCTTTCTCTTGTTGGCTAAACAGTCTTATGACTTAGGAAACCTTGTTTTTAATATTATCCAAAACTAAGGCCCCAAGTGTTTGGTCATTTATTTTCAACCTGTTCCAACTGTGCGATCAATCTGTTCCACTTATAAGAAGTTACTTAATTAAAACTTTTTTTATCAGCAAAATAGGACAAGTGTCATTTTATTACTCAGCTTCATGTTTTTAGAAGACTTTGCCTATTGAAATAAGACAATCTGAAATACAGTGTAATTTGAAAGCAAGGATAGAGAGCCACTTACTTCTTCAGTCTGTATGTGACATAATGCATTTTTATCAGTTTAGCGTTAACGTCTATTTTACAATATTGTTACCTTTATTTATTATTGGTGTTATACTTTGTTCTGTTCATTTTCTATACTTACTTATTGTTTGTCCTCAAGTTATGCCTGAAAAGAGGCTTTCGTTCCAGTTGATTGCTTGGTTTCTTCAATTTATAAAAGGTGCCCCTCCAGGGCTCAAAGTATCTGTAACAAACAAAATAAAATAAAATAAACACAAACCATAACAAACATGAAAGTAGTCACACCTCAAATTCCAGTTATAGATACATATACAGTAAGTTAAACATTTAATTATATATTGCAGAGCCATTCAAGAAGCTGACAAAATGCTAGCTGGATTAGGTAGCGCTTTCATTTGTTTTGAATGAATGTGCAGAATTGGGTGTATGAATCCCCACAGGTAAAATGTTACATAGGGTTGGGACACTCACCAGAGAATTCAGCCTAGTGTAGTTAACTAGTGCACTGTAACTATCTGGTTAACAAACACTAAATGCATAAATTTAATAAGTTGGATCATGGTTGGCTTCAATTAAAAAAGCAAGTAAAAAAGTTATTACATATGAATTCTTAGGAGATATGTAGAGCTGAAAGTGATATGGGTGTTAAGGGTGAACGAATCAGAAAATTGTCAGCTTTAGTCTGACTTTAATTTGGAACACCAAACTTTCAAATAATTCAGTCATTAGCAATAAAGTAGCAATAAAGTAGTCAAATAGCAAGTTCTTTTGTAACTGTCTCTTTAAGCACTACTTTAAATTGTACCGCTTGTGTGTGGTTACCACTCCCTGAAGATGCCTCTTGGGCGAAATGGGTAGGAGGTGTGGACTGGTCTCCTGCTCCCAGTGAGAGGTTTTGATGCTCACTGTTGGAATCAATTTATTTAACTACTTTACTGCTGTCGGCTGAATTATTTAGCAGTTTGGTGGTGCTGGAATGTGTATTTTCATGGTTGGATCTTTCCCTAGCACACCATTTACCTTGGGGCGGTTTATTGCTTTATTTAATTTGGACCCCCTGCCTTTGACTCAGCTTCCACAGTTGACTGGGCAAAGACATTTCAGGTCTTTGGTATGGGGGTCACGCAGCCTAAAAAGGGGGTAAGATACATTGCTTCATCACCCCATACCCACTCCAGTCAATCCCAGCATCATCTTCCTCCCTCTTCTGTTCCTCCAGTTAAAAAAAAAAAACTCAGCACTCATTATATTTTACAAAATAAGTCTGGGGAGATTGGAAAGTGATTGGGGTGAGGAATGTGGTGGCCATATAATGAGTCGTTGCTACCTTGGAAGGGCTAGAGTGTTATGTTTGGGATGTTGCCCATCCAGGTTCAAGGACCTGTCCACTATTAGTGAACCTAAGCTCTCCAGTGCACTTTTAACTGGAACACGATCAACATTAACCCCTGCCATTGCCTTGATGGCACAGTCAGGCATAATAACTCCTTGTCCTTCATTGTGAACACAAAGCAGAAATATTTATTCAGAATGTCCACCTTACCTTAATCTTATCTTCCTCTTCCCAGTCCGCTCCCTGTTTCAGCCTGACTATTTCTTCCCTCACATTCCTCTACTCCCATATGTAATGACAGAAGGTCTTGTTTCCTTTCATCATGCTCTTTGCAATTCTCAATTTCATGTCAGCCTTAGCCATCTCTACTATTTTGTTGGTCTGTTCCATCATACTATGAAGCTACACCATGTTCCCCTCTTCTTGGAAGTTTCTGTATTTTTAAATTGCGTGTTTTAACCCTTATGGCCTTCTCTGCTTCTGTTGTGAATCATAATGTTTTTTCTCCCCTCTTCCTCTTACTCATTACCCTGACACAGATATTTGTGATCGGTGGTGTCCCATTTCTTATGAATTCCCATTAATATTCAACCCCTTATGTTGCTCTTAACCCCTCTAGTTTTCCCTGCAGCAGCTCTCCCATTCTTCCAAAATCAGCCCTCCTAACATCCAAGGGCTGGATTCATGAAGGGTGATGCAGGGCTTACGTCAAGCCCTATTTCAAACCCAGTGGTTGGAGCAGCTGTGCTGAAAAGTTTGCTGCAGAGTGCACCTGATACAAGAAGACCAGGCGCATTTACAATTTTCCCGATTTATGGTAGCTTGTGCCAAATATTTGTCACAAGTCCTGTAAATTGGGTACCAATATTGCCACAAGCTAGACCAAAAAAAGCTGGTCTAACTGGTGGCAATTGGGGCATGGGATAGATAATTCGAGGCACTGGCCAGGGAGTGCTGTAAACCCGGTGTGCCATATTTTCAGTGCACCTAGAGCTTGTCATATTCTTGGGACTTTTGAGAATCAGGCCCCAGGACTTTAGTCTTGGACTGATTTCACTCCACCTGTATTCTGATGCTGACCCAAACTGTCTGATGGTCATTGGTTCCCAGTGGTCCAGCTCCTAAAGCTAAACATTTTATATTACAGTACATTACACCAGGATTACTGTCTTGGAATTAAGGTCATTGGGTTCAATACTATCCACTTCATTGGTTAGGCACATTGATGGTAGTGGCTAGGTGAGTGCCAAGTCTATCAGGAGAGCTGCTGTTGTGGTGGTTTTTGGGTAGCCTCTGAACCATAGCTTGCTTCTGGGACCCTGTGCCTGCCCCAGGGTAAATATATGGGCAAACCCCCAGCGACATTGCTACTACTAATTACAGCCAGGCAGAACCTTTTTTGTCACTACTGAGCCCCCTGCCATCCCAGAAGGTGTAGGCTGATATGGAAACTTAGTTTTCTACCAGTTCCTCTTCTGGCACTGAACTGAACACTGAGATCATGCCCCCCTCAGCCTCCTTTTTCCCAACATGAACGTATTAAGGGCCACCTGCCTCTCCTCATAGCTTTTTTTTTCCATAACCTAAAAATTTTGGTGAATCTGTGTTGCATCCACTTGACCGTCTCAATTTACTGTTTGCATTGTGAAGCCTAGCGTCAATACCCCACAAACAAAACTAGTGAGGTCAACAATCCCTCAGGCAAAACGCCGAATACAAATATAAAGTTGGTGAAAATATCAACTGACACCAAAACATCACAGAAACAATACCACCACATAGGAAAACATTACAGTTTAGAGAATACAGTACAGTGCTCACTAAGATCTCAGTCGGTGGCTGGCCATGGTGGTGAGTGGTTGGCTGTACCAGTCGTCAGCATGGTTTGGGGATTGGAGGGGGAGCGGGGTGGTGGAACACTGCCTGCTGGGGTGGGGGAGTCCACTATACCATCAATCACCAGGGTAATATTGCATAACTGGGGATCAGGGATCAGGGAGTGAGGGCCAATAGACAACCAGGAAACATTAATAATTTACATTAATAGTGACATAGAGGATCAGGGAGGGAGGGCCACTAGACCACCAGGTAACATTAATAATTTACATTAATAGTGACATCAGGGATTGGAGAGGGAGGGCCACTAGACCACCAGGTAATATTAATAATCTACATTAATAGTGACATCGGGGATCAGAGACGGAGGGCCACTAGACCATCAGGTAATATTAATAATTTACATTAATAGTGACATCAGGGATTGAGGAGGAAGGGCCACTAGACCACCAGGTAATATTAATAATTTACATTAATACTGACATCTGTGATGGGGAAGGGAAGGCCATTAGACCACCAGGAAATATGAATATTTTACATTAATAGTGACATTGGGGATTGGGGAGGGAGGGCCAGTAGACCGCCAGTTGATATTAATAATTTACATTAATAGTGAGATTGGGTTTTACATATATATACTGACAGGAGATTAGGGCTGGGATGTGTGCTCACCAGCAGGGACATGCTAGAGTGGTGCACAGCCACCCCACAGCTTGCAGCACACCCTCTAGATGCACCGCCTGTTTGGCACATGGCCAGTGTTGCTGCAAGCCACAGGACTTTGCTGCTGGGACTCTTCCCAATAGAGAATTGGGTGCAGGGTCCCTGGCTCACCAGGCATTGGTGCAAGCTGCTGTTTGACATAGCTTGCACTGATCTAAGCCCATTCTGAGAATTGAGCCCCAAATCCTTTCCGGTCCTGTAGGTTACTACACTTGCTGTCTACCTCATCCAACCAGCAAATGTATATGGAGGCATTCCTGGGTATATTTGGAAACATTGGTAGCCTACCCAATAGGCTGCTGTGCCTGCTGTCTACATTTACCTCATTCCACCAGCAACAGTATGCTACCACATGCCACATGGACATAATTTTTGGAACAAGTAGGGGCCCTAGTTTGTGAACAGCCATGCATGTTGTCTGTGTCAAACAGTCAGAAAATATCTTCTGCAACATGCTACATAGGCAAAAGTTTTGAAACCATTGGAGGCTTTCCCTGTGGGCTACTATAGTTGTCACCTATGTCATCCAGTCAGCAAAAGTATGTTGCACCATGCCAGATTGGCACAATTCTTTCAGCCATTGATCTCCAACCCTTTGAACTGCTGAACTTGTTACAGTATGCCACTTAGGCATAATCTTCTAAATTGTTGGCACCCTATCCTGTGAGCTACTAAGCCTGCTGCAAAGCACTGGAATTGTGACACCTCACTAACACTGGCCATGGGCATACAAAACTAGTAGTGTACCCCACCCAAAAAGAAGATTGATGCCTGTGGCCCAGATTCAGATATTTGTCAAATATGTTGGAGGGCAGCCAGGGGAAGAAAATCGAACATCCCAAATCACATGCTCCTCCTTTGAGGAATGGGCAATGCAGCTGTCCTAAATGGTGGTGCAAGTGGAATTGATAAGGGGGATGTTGATAAAGCCTGATACACTGATGCACTATTGTGTTCATCAACAGCTCTGTCTGGGGAAGGGGAGAATGGAAAAGCAAACAAAAAAAACTGCTGAGGCATAATAATGACAGCCCCTGCTCTGTAGGCCCAGTACTGATGACCTATGCACCTGTATCTGGACCAAGCAGGACCTCCGATTGGACATAGCCCACCCCATCAGCCCCACCCTTGTGGGTAAGATAGAGAGGAACAAGGAGGAAGGGGGAAGTCCATGAGAATGCTGGTGATGGGGCTGGGGCAGGGGTAGTTGATGAGGGCAGACTGGGAGCTAAACAAAAAGTAACCAAAAATAAAAAAAGAAATGTGACTAATGTGATATTTTTAAATGGTTTACACAATGGGTTGGGGCGGCAAAGTTATGCAATGTGCCTTACCCAGCCTCCAATATGTTACTAAATACTATGGACAGAATTTTGAGAATCATTGTCAAATTAATTTCCTTTATTAATAAAAGAACTTCACAATTTCTGAAACAGCCCTGCCTCTTCCCACTCCCTAGTGATCCAAAGTCCTGATACCCAAAGAGAAAACTCAACCAGACTGGAACACTGGATCACTGTGAGCTATGTTTTTGAAGCAAATGGTTGGTAGATATGTATTGTATCTTGAATACACAACATAGCAAACAAACTAATTTTGACCTTTGGGGGTCAAACCTAGTCGTACTGAAATTATAGACTACTTCAGGATTCAGCAGTTGATGTTCAAAAAGTTAATCTTTGAGAGATTGGCACAGCTCTAATTACTATTGTATATGCTTTATATTTCTTACTGATTAGTTTCTAGAATGTTATGTAAATAGAAAATCAATCTGTAAGTAAGATGCGTGTTGTGGTCTGATAAGAGCAACCCCCAAATGCATTTTGAGGCACAAGGTGCTAGCACCAAGTGCCTTTAGCACCTGGGCACCAGGCCATAACTCACACCTCAGAGTATTTTTACTATTTTATTGTGCTTATAAAATGGGTAGAACATTTCTAATTTGGTTCTGAAGAAGTTAGTGCGATTTTAAAGGTAAAATGTAATTTATTTTCCTTTCTTTCATGTTTTTGAGTTTTGAAGAAAATACTGTAGTTCCTTTAACTGCACAACTACAGTAAGTTCTTCACATTTCAGGGAGGTGATATGTGCCTGTCTTTGTGTCCCCCAAACACACGCATGCCTATTTATTACAGGGTGTTATTGCTTTTGATAAACAGTGTCCATTTTGTGTGTCCTGCTGTTTCATCAGCTGTTCTGCCCCCCCACACACACACACAGAAGAAAGTGTTTGTCGTTTTGCTTACTTGTGTAGTATCTATTACTATCTGGGACAATAAACAGTGTAAATCAGGGGAGATGGTTATACTGGACTTCCAGAAAGTGGACTTTGCCACTATGAGACAGGAATTAGCAAAATGGGATGGATTCAGGACTTTGAAAAGTCTGACCTTCAGAAAATGTGGGAAATTTTATGCAATAAAATATACAGTCTCATAAATAAAAATATCCCTATTAAAATAAAGTATGATAGAAAAGGTGGAACACCATGCTAGTTGTCAAAGAAAATCAAACGCATGATTAATAAAAAAAATAAACTTTTAGGAAGACTAGGTACACACAGACTGAAGGGGTCAGGATAAGATATAGGAACCTGCAAAGGAAAGTTAAAAGGGAAATTAAGAAAGCCAAAGCAGCTTATGAACTCAGGCTAGCAACTAAAACTAGGAATAACTATAACTCCTTTTATAGCTATATAAATAACGAAAGGTTCAGGGAATTCCTTAGGGTCACTCAAAGATGTAAATGGTTTCTAGCCATCTCAAATAAGCAAATGGCAGACCTGTACAACAAATACTCTGCTACAGTGTTTTGTGAGAAGGAAGCTAAGGGGAGCAGTATGAGACAGGATTGTAACTCAACCTGTCAGATACAGGTGGAACTTGAGGATATCAGAAAAGGGTTGAGTCAAATATACCCTAATAAATCCCCTGGACCAGACGGATTCCATCCAAGGCCCATAAAAGAGTTTGCAAATGAAATAATGCCCCCCGTTTATTTTTCTTGTTTCAGTACTCCTTAAATACAGGTGTAGCTGCAGACAAACGGAAAGAAGCTACGGTTATACCACTTTTTAAAAAAGGCAGCAAATCAGATCCAGCCAATTATTGCCTGGTTAGCCTAACCTTTGTCCTGTGTAAAACCTTAGAGGGCATTATAAAGGACTATTTTGGTGGATTTCTTACAGATGAACAATTTGAATGACAGCAGCAACATAGCTTTACCAGGGGCAGATCATGCCAAACAAATCTGTTGAATTTTATGATAGGGCTGGTAGATTGTTGGACAGGGAAAAGGCAGTGGATGTTATCTTTTTGAATTTCACAAAAACTTTTGATAAGCTACCACATTCAGAACTGTTAATGGTCCTACAGCAAATAAGTATCCAAGAGAGTACTGTAGCATGGATTGACTCATGGCTGACAGAAAGGAGACAGAGGGTCAGCGTGAGGGTGGGGGGTGCTATCAGACTGGACAGAGGTTACCAGCAGGGTGCCCCAGGGATCAGTGCTGGGCCTATGCCTTTTTAATATTTATGAATCATCCCTGCAATATGAACACCAGAATGTATGGTTGACAAAGTTTGCCGATGATTGTAGAGTAGGGGCGAGCATTCGGAATGCTGCAGACGCAATAGTACTTCAGAACACACTAAACCACATTTATAGGTGGTGTAATAAATATAAATTACACTTTTGCACTGAGAAATGTGCAATTATGCTTTAAGGGAAAAATAATTTAAAACACACATACTACCTGGGCAATAATACTCTTAAAGAAGTAACTGAGGAAAAGGACTTTGGAATTACGATAACGAATGACTTGCAATTCAAGGTACACTGTAGAAATGTTAGCAAAAAGGCCAACGGGGTGTTGAATTGTATCCTGAAGCATATTTCTAGCAGAAAATGGGAGGTTATTATGCCCTTGTATGGGTCCTTGGTTCTACCATTGCTGAAGAATGAGGCGCAGGTTGGGTCACCATGAAAAGCAATAGAAAAGGACATGTTCTAGAAAGTTCAAAGGAAAGTCACACATGCCGTGCCATTGAGGGGCAAAAGGGGAGAATGGAAAAACAAGAGGCTAGATTATTAGACTTGGACCTTTTTTAGCTGGAGTACAGAAGGGCCAGAGGTGACGTGTATGCTTTTTAAGGCATTTACTGATGATGATGGGATAGCTTAGGTTCAAGATTAAGAGAGCAGATGTACGACACTAGAGCTCATCCAGTACAGCTAGAAGGAGAGCAGTGTAAAACCAGTAGGAGATTAAACTAGTTTACCCAGACAGGGATATCACTTTGGAATAATCTGCCACTGGAGACAATAGGAAGTACATCCATTGATAACTTTAAATTAAATTTGGATAATCTAAATAAACAGGGATATCTTAATTTCTAGTCATAAAGCGAGCATTATGGAAGAAAGTCTGTCTAGCTCTGAAAAACACTTATGAAACATATTATTTCTTTACCTTCATTTTACTATTTTTTAAGTCCTTTCCTCTTCCTTACATCCTGTTTACAGTGTGCAGCTGGTTGGCTGAGAGTAAGCATGTCTCGCTGCAGCCCCTGTAGTGAGCTCTTTGTAATTTGCACTTTTAGCTACTATGGGGCAATATGAGGGAGTGGGTTCCCGATGCTGGTGCTTTACTATTTTGCCCCACTGCTCTAAGTTTCAAAGTCTGGCACTGTGGAATAATGGTAGAGAGGTGGGCCAGGACCTCTGAACATGGGGAATGAAGACCACAACAAAGGTAGAAGTGAAAAGGGGGATCAGAGAAATGGTACACTATGGGAGGTATGGATTTCTGGCTGTGCACTGTTCTTCTCAGCTTAACTAGGACCAGTTGACAGGTTATGGCTGGATAAGAGCATAGGTAAATGTGCCTCTCGTCCAGTCATAACCCTGGAAACTTTTTTACACATTTTATAATAGCCAGGAACACACATACAGAAATACCTGTATTATAATAAGTAGAATACTCCATTTAGTCTAACATACACAACTGAGAAAATCTCCAGTTTAAAAGATATTTTGTGTTGTGAAAAGTATTCATGTACTGTATATTCTACATCATTTTTTGGGTGGGGTAGGCGTTACTGAAGTATTAACAAAATATTTGTCCATTAATAGCCCATTACAGAGGAACACATCTTCTGTACTCTTAGGGCTTGATCTAACATACAAATGCTTGCCATTCACAGGTGCAGTAGGCCATGTGTGGTGTGTTTTCAAAGTGCTCTCTTGTGACATGCAAAGTTTTCCATTGCATCCACAACAGTGGATGCACACCCCTCCACAACATATCCTGCTCCACCTGTGTGTCTAGGTGGGTGTTCAGGTTGGGGTTGGCATGGTGCTGGACAAACATGCTTCTGTGTCACTCTGAAAAAGAACTATACTCCACAGTGGGTTGGGAAAAGGTGACAGCATTATGTCTGTGGGGATTCAAAAGCAATGCTTGCACACTCTCTTCTCAAGGCCCCAGACCTTCCTGGGCTGCATCAGCCCCACAGTAAGTAGCACCTACCCTTTCCATCTGGCATGGAGTGCTGGTGGCCATAACCCCAATTTTTTTCTATAAATATATTCCTTGCCATATGGGAAAAAATCAGTCCTTGGAGGATTTCCATATCCCACAATTACCTGCTCTGCACAGGGCAGATGATCTACTCAGGAGTTGACCTGAGCATCCAGTTGGATGCCTGTTGTCTGGCCCCACTCAGTCCCAATATGCCCCCAGCACTTTCACATTCCTCTACACACACAATTCAAGATCGCTGGGGGTCTTGGATAGTAGCACATTGCCTGGCAACCTTGGATGCAGAGGATGCATGCCCAGATACATGCCTTAGGAGCATATCTGGGTCACCACTGTGGACTGAGCCCTAAGCGCAGGAAGCCTTTTATAGGCAAATGTACACTGCAGCTTATTCTAAGCCTTTTTTTTTGCATTAGCACCTCTGATATAGAGATGAAGTCCAAAGATGCGGTTATCAGTTGAGTAAGCACCTGCTCATAAAAGGAAGGCTGCTGATAGACTGAGGTTGAGACACCTGAAAGTAATGTTTCTTATCAGAAATGTTAGTCAATGTTAAAAAGAAAAGACTACAAAAAGTCTTGATCTAAAAAAGTGCAGTAATCTTTATAGTGTTGCAGTCTAATTAGTCTATTATTATTTTTATTTGTAATTTTTGACCAGGAAAGGCACACTAACCTATTGTAGCTTATTTCCTGGTGTGTTCTCAAGGGGTGGGTTGCATGGACCTGTTTTTTTCATGAGGGAATGCTGGCTATGTCACCAGGGAAACTCTGCTGCATTTCTTTGATAAGTGTCATGGGATAATTTACTTCCAGCTGGACAGTGACCAGAGATGACAGAAGGGACCTTGGTTTAACATCTCGACCAAAGGACGGCACCTCACCAGTGCAGCCCCCCCCCATACTGCATTACAGTGTCAGTGGTGGGTATTACCCCAAGAACCTGATGTGAGGCTAGAACCCACAACCTTCTGATCTTTCAATCTCAGAAGTGAGGGTGCTACATACTGAGACACTGACACTGAATTAATGTATAAATGAATAAATCTTCACTGAAAGTATTAGAATGCGATTACCTACTCCATTGGGGGGGGAGGGAAAGGGAAAATTGTTTAACCAGGAAAGGCACACTAAGCTGGAGTTTGTTTCCAGGTGTGACCTGGGAGCACCAGGAAGTTACTCTAAGTGATGTGCTCAGGGTCACATAGTATGCAAGTGAGGGCTGATGGGATTCAAACCCAGGTCTCCAGGTTTGCAGTTCAGTGCCCTTAACCACTACGTTATACTGCCTCAGGGAAAGGGGAAAGGGAAAATGAACTGTTACAGTACTTTAACTAGTGGCTAAATGCAACCACTGCATTGCATTTCAACCACTGTACCAGTTCAGCAAAGCAGAACTTGGTGAAACATGTTGTCTCAGGTTTCTAAAAATCAAGCTTTGTTACTCCATTCTATAGCTGACACTAGTATAAATATCCCACATTTTAATTGAGATTCTTGAATAGTCTGGGGGCTTTCCAAATGCCCCAGATTTTGCAGTTTTCATCTGGACGGCGTAATTTAGATCATGGGAACTTCACAGTGGTTTGGACATTTCCCAAGCAAATTCTTACTATCTGATACATTGGTCTATCATATCCAATACTATACTGTAGATAAAAATCCCTCTATGACCTAGATAATGGACACTTTTAGTGCATAGTCCTGCATAATCTAAAGACATTATCAGGATAATGCCCTGGATATCTTAGTATCATTTCTGGACAAAATCCCTGGGTGTTAAACTGTCATCATTTGGGGGATCTGAGCATCTCTACAATGAATACTGACCCCAGATAAGGACAAATAATCCCAAAAATTTTCCTTTCAAAGTGGATATATCCAGGATAAGGTTAACCAAAGTATCTGCCAGAGCCTGCATGGAGAAGTTACGGTATTATGCAAGGAATGCTATAGTACATCTTAGCACCACAATAGCTCCTCTACTCCATAGATGGCTGAACTAACAAGGACTGGCGGGATGGACCTGCCAAGGGGTGAACAACTGGAAATCAAAGTGCTTCGAGGCTTAGGAGCAAACAGCTCGGTGATTAATACCTTCAAACTCTCACACTTTCCTTTCACCCCAAGTGTAAGCAGTGTCATTTCTGAAATCAAGGAGTCTACACCAGAGTACTCAAACCTTGCTATTTTGTTCATATGTTGCTCATTTAGATGCTCAGAGGTTGGCAGCTCTGTTAATGGTGAAGGATGGTTGTTAAAGTCTCATGGGGTTTGCCTCACAAGAAACTGTGTTGCTATTATTAGTATTACAGTGGTGAACTATGAAATGCCTTGCCTCAGAACACAGTGAACTTATTCTTGTAACAGGGATATTCTTTTATCAGTCAATCCTTTGAGCAGGCTTCACTGAAAATGCTGCATCAGGGAGAAACAGAAAGCACAGCAGATAGATTCATTTAACAGGTTCTTTCTTATCAGTTCTGAAAACTACAATATGCTTCTATTCTCTACAAAAAGCTTTATATTCTTTAAACACTTCTGCTCCTTTATAAGGTGTTCATTGCAAAGGATTTCACCTTTCTTATAGAAGCAAAGCGGAAAGTCATTTTGGGAGTCTTGGGACCCAAGGATTCAGACTGAATCCACTGTTCAAGCTCAGCAGCTTCGCATGGTGATGAGAATGGCCACTGGACTCAGTTTGAATCCCAGGGACCAAAGACTACAGAAATGACTTTTAGATTTCATTTTGTTCATAAGCCTGATACAGTTTCTCTCTTGTGGTTATACTTACAGGTGACATATAAATCCATGTAAAACTATTCATTTGAGGTAGGTATTGTAGGGAGGTAGGGATGTATTGTTCTTTAATTTGGTGCTCTTCTAATAAACTAGGAGCACTTTATTGGACTTCGGGGTTATAAACAACACACAGCAATTGCACTCTAGGGGCAGCATTCACAAACTGCTCTGAAATAGGGAGCAAGTGGATGCTCCATGCATCTGAGATGGGCTGGCCCAAAATATTGCTACTCACAGAAGGATGGGAGGTAAGATGCTCCGGGAAAACATCTCAGGCAGAGAATACCAAAGATGCGCTGTAGCCCAAAATGAAATGGGCCGGAGCATTTTGAAATGCTCCAGAGCATCTGGGCAGGACTGAGGACAGCAAAGGGAGCATCACAACAAGTGTCAGTGGAGCAACAACTCAGATGCTCCCTACAGACTGAGATGGGCTGGGAGCAAATCTGCTGTTCACCGCCAGAGTATGCAAATGGCCTCATTGCCCAGTTCAGGCCCAACTCATCTGCTCTGAATCTCATTATAGGTTGCTCCACACCTCATTTGCATGTGCTGAGCTATATTTGGGTTGCCTGTACCACCCCACATCACAGGTGACCAACAAGTACTGCAGCCCTGGAGGTATGTTTGTTTACATTCCTCTTGTTACAGCCTGTGTTGCACTGCAGCCAGTGGGACCTGGCCCACATCCAGATATGCTGCAACTGTGCACATTCATGCCACTGTCGTGTCCTGCACCACCCCAGCACTGGTAGTGGGCCCACCTGCCACTGTCCTGTCCAGCCATGGTTTTCAGACATGCTCCTGACATTACTTGTGCCTGAGAGTGTGTGATACCTGCCACCCTGCAACCTGTGCCTGCTATGCCAAGCATCTGCCCTGCCTACCTTGTGCTCTGACACACCATTGTCACTGTGTTTGTAGGCCCTATTATGGCAGGTCACCCAGTTCTACAGTTCCACATAGATGTTGGCCCTTGCACTTTCCCTGGCCCTGCCCCCCAACACTGCCTCCTGCCATGTGTTGTGCCACAGAGTGCCTTGTGTGGGCATGGTGTCCTGCACACCTACCTACTAGATATCTGCTAGGGATGGCCCCACTCCCCTCACACCACTCAGTATCCCTACCATCAGGAATGGTGCCCCATCCATAGTCCCAGTGCTGCCTGTCTAGTACATCACTATAATAACACAAACTGCAGTCATGACACCAACTGCAGTGGAAGGGTGTTTTCCATGTACATATCAGAATGTGCTCACAATATGCACTGCACAATGGCACATACTGCTAAGTGTACTGTATTAAGTGAAAACAAATGCATTCTGCTACCACACTGGTGCTCACAGTGCCTGCTATCCCCTGTAGCTACCTGTTGGGGAACTCACTTAGGACCACTTCTTTTAGTCCTATTTCTGTTGGGAGCATCTGGGAAGATGCTTCAAAGATGTGCCGCCCATTTGCTTTGTGAATAGAGATGCACAGAACATTCGTGGGAATGCCCCCTCCAGATGCTCCGACCACATTATGGTTCGTTTTTGTTACATCCAGAGATGCACGGAGCATCTCAGCTCTTTGTGACTCACTCTTGGCCTCATTTCCTGGGATGTTCCGGCCCATCTCAGATGGGCCGCAGCATCTCTTTTGTGAATGTTACCAGTGCTAACACCTTGAAGCCAATCCATTGCTTGTGAATCAACCAATGCTGCAAGCACTGGAGTGTGTATGAGCATTGTAACATGCATTAGCAGCTGCACTGCTGGATTCTGCACCAGCTTCAGCCACCTGATTGATCTACCCAAAAAGCTATGATACAGAGTAAGAAGATAGTCCTCAAGTGACATACTGCATGGATATACAAGGGTGACAAGACCTATTTGTGAAAAAAAACAGCCTTTGCATTGGCTGATATCTCAACATTTAACTTCAGATTGCCAGCAAAAGGATATGAACCACCTTATCCAAAGCCAAGGGACAGGGATACGTAGCAACTGACCAACTCCAAACTACCTTACCCAGGAGCCCCTGTGTTTTGTCACTGTCACGATTCAGTCATTTATCAGTCATTTACAACTGGATTTCCTGTAGGTTCTGAATCAGACACAAAAAAGAAGTACAACTACTGTAGTTATCATCAGAATAGCAATTTTAGATTTAGACTAAGATAATAAGAGTGTTATGGAGCAAGAATTATTGACATCTATAGCTGACCTAGCATTAAATCTAGGAATGAGAGAAACAGTGTTGCAGGCTTGTGGCCTTTCTTCAAGGATGGCAATGCCCTCCTTCCACTGCTAAAGAAACACACACACACACACACACACCCCCCAAAGGCTGCAAAACCTAGTGCTGCCTGCTCAAAAAGGACTGGGTCTGGGTTATCATTTTAACCATCTCTTATTCAGATAGCTATATCAATATGATAATCAACAAACTCTTTAAATCTCAAGGACACACACAAAAGTAAGAAACCTAAACAAACAAGCATTTCTCAATGCCGAATGTTTGCTTGCTGGCATTAGCATCAGAAGTGCAGGAGTTAAACAGATGCAAAATAGGAATGGTAGTGAAGTATTGAACAGACGCCAGCCCCACCCCCACCCTGCAGAGATGGACAGGCATTGGGGTGTGCCTTTGGCTCATCACCCATAATGCTCACGTCATTTCACCTCACCCTACCCTACAGACACCACCAAGAGTCAAGGTGTGCCTGGGGGTGTTCAGGCTTTGCACTCATCCCACTCCATAAGGACATATGCTGAAATGGGTGCAGTATAGGAGAATGAGGTGAACTTTGGGGCAGAAGAGTCCAAGGCACACTTCAATGCCTGTCACTGGCTGCAGGGTGGGGATGGGGGTAGAATGGCATGAACATTACTGTCGACAATCCCAAGTTACACCCCTGACACCTGTCAGTCCCTACATGGTAGGGCCTTATGGTCAGAAACCCTAATGCCTTGGGCATTTCTTGGTATTTTCACTCCAAGTTTTCAACATGGGCTTTTTGTGACCCCATTGCATGAACACTGACACTATCACTTAATTAGCAGAAAGGTGATTTTGCACAGCAGCTACACCATTTAGTGCCACAGGTGTGAAAACACATTTCAGGCAGGATGTGAAAAATGACAGCTGTACTGTTCATGAGGAGGTGTAAAAAAATGGTAATGTTGAAAATCTGGAGTGAAAATATAAAAAAAACTGTTGAAGTCACGAGCATGCATAGAAACTGCATAACACACACCTGTAAAGCAATTATTTGGGGACTTTTTTACACCACATTTTCAATATAGGCATTTTGGGACCTCCGTTCATGAACAGTGGTGCTGTGATTTTCTTAATATGTCCCAAACGTTGATTTCGCACAGCGACTGCTCCCATTGTGTGCCACAAGTGTGAAAACATGTTTCGAGCAGGAGAAGAAAAATGACAGCTGTACTGTTCATAAGGAGGTGCGCAAAAATGACAATGCTGAAAATCTGGAGTAAAAATATAAAAAATTGGTGAAGTTAAAAGCATTCATACAAACTGCGCAACACATGCTGGTAACGCAGTAATTTTGGGGAATTTGTTCACCAAATTTGCAAAATGGGCTTTTTGGAACTTCTCCGTATGAACACTGTCACTGTGATTTTCTTAATCTGTCCCAAACATTGATTTCGCACAGCAGCCATGCCATTGTGCGCCACATGTGCGAAAACATATTTTGGGCAGGAAGCAAAAAATGACAGCTGTACTGTTCATAAGGAGGTGTGGAACAATGGCAATGTTGAAAATCTGGAGGGAAAATATTAAAAATTCTCAAAGTTATGAGTGTGCATGGGAACTGTGCAATGCATGCTGGTAATACAGTCATTTTTTGGAATTTTTTCATCAGATTTGCAACATAGGCTTTTTGGGAGCCCACCTCATGAACAGTGACACTGTCATTTGGTTAATCGGTCCCAAAAGGTGATTCCACACAGTAACCATGAAATCACCTTTCGGGATGAAATAACAACACAACAGTGATTGAGTTCATGATGTGGGGTTCCAAGAACCCCATGTTGAAAATTTGGGGCCAAAAGTCACAAAAATGGCTGAGATATCCACCTAAGTTTAACCCTTCCCCCATTTATGCCATTATACAGCTTACTGGCATTTCTTCAGTTCGCGGTCAGCTTTGAAGAGTGCAGACGTGTTCCCGCTCCATCGAAGATCATCACACCGGACTCCGGAGGTAAGTATGGAGTGAGTGGGGTGCGGGGAGGTGGGGTGCGCAGAGGGTAGGTGCAGGTTGGGAGAGGGGACTCGACAGCGAGGGACCATTTTCTGTGCTTCAGGTTATTAAAAAAAACACACTGCAGACCGTTTTCTGTTTTTTACAGGTGTGAGAGTTTGGGGGGTCATGTTAGCCACACTGGGGTGGGCTCCCAGTGTGGCACATAATGGGGGTGGGGCGGAGGCAGAAAAATGCCGACGCAATGGGGTGGTTAAACATGCCAACAGGGGGATTGGGCACCCCATCGGCAAGCATGTCTGTGTATGGGTGAGATGATGCTGAGGGGGATTGGGCAACCCCCTCGGCAGATTGGGCACAGAGCACTGAAGCTGACAAGGATTGGACCCCCCATCAGCAAGCGTGTCTGTGTTTGGTTGGGGGATGATGCTGAGGGGATTGGGCATCCCTTTGCTAGACAAAACACAGCAAAGGGGCACATATGCTGACAGGGATTGGGCTCCCCCATCAGCAAATGTACTTGGTAAGGGGCATGCCAACAGGGGGATTTGGCACCCCAGAAGTTGGCTTGCTAGGGACTGTGAGAGGCGGATGGCGACAGACGCCACCATGTTTATTGAAATGTTACACCAGACAAGGCATGCCCTGAAATGAGGGGGTGCTCCCTCATTGCAGTGGTGAAATCATTTCAAGTTGGTGGCATGCTTGCAGACTACTGTCATAGCCAGCATGTTCCTTCATTGTGACACATTGATGAGCCTCAAAAAGCAATGGTGGCATTGGCCACAACACTGCCACACCTCCACAATCTGCTACTCCAGCAAACTGTCACAACATGTTTCTTGCGCATGCGCACAAGCAAACATAAAAAGAAGGCCACCAACAGCACTCTCCTCAAAGCACCCAGCCCCATCCTCCACCAACTCCTGAGACCATTAACCCTGCACTTAATAGAAACTACCAGAGGAAGGAAAGGAGCAGGGCTCATTTTTCTGTGGGCAGTCAGCTAATGCACAAGCAGGAACCAGGGTGGACACTGGCATTAGATGATTTCAAATAGCAATTGAAATACATACCCCTCACAGTCTGTAAGTAGTGTTCACAAAAGCATTTATCAATGAATCCAGACAGGCGTGAAAAGAAGCAGAAGAAGATGATAGCATTCTCCTAGAAGCACCCATTGTTTTTACGGAAGGCCTGCAACACACACTTATTCTTCACCAAAATAGGTTGAAAGTTCTTCTGCAAGATGGCTCCAACTGTAGCCCAGGCAATACTGAAGTCAACACAGGAAACAGTGGACAAACAGCAGTTAATAATAAAAATTAACAGACTCTTTATTGCAAACTGTGCCCTGCTTTCACCAGGTGATAACTGCTTGATACAAACAATGAAGGCTTTTGACACAGGGCATCACAATACTGTAACAGGGAAGCCACTTGTCCCCTTTAAAAGAGCCACAGAGTTCACCACTACTAAGAAAGCTATACTCATCACCGTAATAAACCAGGCAGGAGGAGGAAGAAGGAATAAAGCAACAAGCAACAGGCAGGCAAAAGCATCTATGCTGTCACCCTTTGTAGACTGTAAAAGAACAGCCACACTGGATTACCTCTGCTCTCAGTGTTACTGTCTCTTTCTTTCTCACAAAGTCAAGCCAAAATGCTCCAGCAGGAGTGAAATCCACAAAGCAGAAATGGAGCGCCTCACAGCAAGTGGGAAAGAATAAACAAGTCTTTCTGCTCAGAAACAAAAAAACAACTGTTCTCAAAAAGGGTAAGTAAAATAAGGTAACATGTCAATAAGTGGTCTGTCACATAAACATGCATGAAACTCAGTAGATGCTTTGAAAAGCAAAATAAGGACGTCAACGCTCTGATAGACTTCCACAAACAGACACAAGCTGTTGTGCATCTTGCCTTCCAGCCTTCTGTACTATGTTCCCATTCAGGTTTGGGGCTAGTTGGACCCTAAATTAAAGACTGCAATAAATATTCTTCATGTTTTCCCCACAGTTTTAAATGGAAATGGCTGTAAGCTACAGGGCAGCTGTTTCTCTAAGTTTGCCATTTTGCAAAACAAGTTCTTGTGAAGAGACTTCAGGCTTAAAAAAGATAGAAAGTTAAAAACAGGAGCTAATGCTTTCAAAATCCAATTTTGAAAGCTCTGTGGAAAGTCTTACATATTGCTTTGAAAAGTTAATAAAGGCCCTAAATCATCAGCTGTACAGTTATTAAATTAGTTAAAGATTATAGCAATCACTAAGCCTGGTAAATACAATTATGCAGTATCAGGCAATGACTGATCACGACAACTACATTTATAAAAATGAAGTATGTATTATAATTAAATGCTGAGATATTTATAATAATTGAACTTATAGAAAACTAACAGACGCTGTATTAGAATCAACAATGTATTCTAAAAGACCAATAATTTTAACATGTAAATGTTTATTGATTTAACAAAACATGCACAGAACATATATCAGTTTTATAACAAACATACAGGTTTTCACATTTATATTGATGTCTTTGATGTTGGTGCATGTGCAACAGTCAGTCGAAAGAAGAAGAAAATAAAATACAAACCTGATTTCTCAGAGTAATATGACTGCCTGATAATATCATGGCTCATGATTTGCCTGCAGTTGTGTATGCAGTAGATTGCTCCTGGCACCACACTTTCTGAACTTGAACTGCTAAAGCAGTACATGCAGCCAGGTTCATCCTATGCTGTCTGCCTTTTTCAGTGTTCCTTAATAACCCACCCACCCACTATTTCTAGGTTCCATTGCAACGTACATATGTATACTGATAACATGATACTCTATTGTAGTGGCCTCATAGTGACCTTAGTAGAGAATCAACTCCAGACCAGCTCTATAGTAGTGGATGTCTTGACAAATTAGTATAACCTTATTACTAAATTTTGAAAGACTAAGACCATTGTCTTTGCCACCCACCCACAAATTCCAAAACACAATATCTCTGTCTCAATCCATGTTAAGAACAGCATTGATCTCAAGCAGATCCTCTTCTTTAAACGCTCTTCAAGTGCTTTTGTATGTGACTGGATCCTGTGCTACCCTACCAGAGCATGCAGATCAACATAACTGTTCCAAAGACTTCCTGGAAAGGAGCCATCTACAGGATCAGTAACTGCTTCAACTCTCATGAAAATGTAGATTATGGCTACAGGACAATTCATACTTCCTCTGCAGGCCAATGGAGATGTATACTGCTCAGCTCCACGAGATACACTGCACAGGTTGGATGTTTTGTATAACAGGGTCTGCAGATTAACTCTTAAAACAGTGTCTCAAGGGCCAGCAATTGCCTGTTATATGGCCAGTTTGAAATTGTGAGCCCCACTGCTATTAAGAACTTCAGCGGTGCAATTCTTTCATAAGTATAACCCCTCCCACCCTCAACGTTCCTTTCATATTTTTTTTATCCCTGTCTCTACTGCATTTTCTATAAGATCAGCCAAGGTAGATAGCTGACTAGTACCCAGAAACTAAGAAGACTTCAGCAGATAAGCATCCTACTTCTCAGGACCAGCAGAATGGAACAGCCTAGCAGCTCCCCTTTAGCAAGTAGCAAGCAGTTCCACTTTCAAAAGGCTAATGCTTATGCAGCTTAAATATCCATGGGGATGTCCTCCCACTTGAAACCCATTTCTATTGGACCTCCCCTAATTTGTATCAATTCATATGAAATACTAGCACCTACAATTCCTTTCAGCATTCTGTGGTGCATATGTGTATTAGGTACCCTCAATACCTGTGATTATCATTCCACTTACCTCTTAGACATCATAGGGATGAGGGGAGTAAATGTGCAGGAGCAAGAAGGACGTCAAGGTTTTTATCACAAGAGGCAATGGGCAGGTTGGAATCGGGAAGGGTGACAGAGGTAGCAGAGCTGAGGCTAAGGGTACTTTTTGGCCCTGAAAGAGAAATTCAGTCTTTGAGACACTGAACTTCAGGAAGAGACAAGATCTGATCTGCAATAGATAGGTAGGCAGAGAGAGTACTGTACTTTTAATATTTATAAATTGGTGAAGCAAGACATGGGGACACAGCTTCCAACTGCTGAACTGCTTTTGACTAAACTGCAAAAACATGAATACTCCAAAACATCCCATGACATTAAAGGTCAGAGAGTACACATGGGAGTTGTAGGAATATTTACATTGCAGTTAATGTTAGTACTGACTATATCACAGTTGCATAAAAGCTTAATATTTGCCCAAATCAAATTAGCACTGTACAGCAGAGTAATAAATGATAAAGAGGTTGTACCACTGATCTCACACAAAAATGAGATGTTACACCTCATGGGTCAATCCCATGATCTGTGTGATGTAGATTTCAAATACCTTGTGGTGTAAAAATCTAATACTGTAGGTCAAAAGATGATAATGCCAGCAATGTAGGGTACTAGCTTGTACATATGAATGGTGAAAGAAATGTGAAGTCTTTCATTTCACAGTCACCGGTTTGAATCCAGTCCTGAGTACTAGTGGCCGCATACAATATCTCTAATGCTTTATGTGACATGAGATGTGTAACCTCAGTTGAGTTCTCAGTGGGCAAGTGCCCACATCACGGTGACCTCATCACAAGTGTCACTAATTAGGACTCTTGTTAACAGTCTTACATAAGAGACCAACTTGTTTTTGAGGAAGTCATTAGGCAACTTGTTCTTGAGGAAGACACTAGGCAACTTGCTTTAGAGGAGGTCACTTGGTGGACAAGGGGAAGGTGAAGGACATAGTGTACTGTATCTGAACATTAGCAAATATTTAGAAACTGCATCACATGCTAAACCACTGTATAAAGTTAGTAGCTAGGGAAGTGAGGGTAATAGTTGAAAATGGATGGCAAATTGTCTGAGAGGGTGTTGGTCAAGGGTGAAGATTATCAGTCAGGGTGGATCAGGATGTCATTAGCAGACTGTGCAAGGCATCAGCCCTAGATAATTAATATCTTCATAAATGACATGAGACTGGAATTCCAAGCAATTTACTACCATTTTCAGATAATGCAACATGTCAGGGGTGGTGGAGACTGTTCAAATGGGATGATTTCTTGCAGAGGGCCTTGATTCTCTTGTGAACATGGGCTGATGCATGGCAGCTGAAATTCTCAGAGGGGTAATGAAAAAGTGTTACACGAGGAGTGAGAAGCAAGAAAAGAAGTTACACATTAAGGGTCCAATTCAGAAAAAGATTATTTCTATGAAGGTTTTTATCCCAGCAGCCAGCACCTTATCAGCCCAAGCCCACCCCTGGCTGACACATGCCCCCAGGACATGCCAGCAGAACAATCTACCATGGATTTCACCCTTGGTGGGATCAGGAAGGGATTGCCATCTACCCCACAGGAGTCACAGTCCAGATCTGCCATGCCTGGGCAATAATGCAGGCCTGTAAGTGAGCCAGCATCATGTGCTGGCTGCATTTTCTGTTTTTCCCCTTGCTTGGATGGGGTGCACTGACGCAGTTGTGCATGCATGTGAAGGCACACACTCATCATATGGCTACATCCAGCCACTCCAACTGCATTGCACTCATTGCCCTACCACGCACGCCGCATGTGCCTACTGCTGGCCACGCAACTGTGTTGCACCTATTGCCCTACCACTACCAAACCCATGTGGTGGCAGCTTAGGAGTGGAGCTGAATGACCCCCTCCCCAGGAGAAGAGAGCCATCCCTCTAATATTCAATACTCTACCCATTTGCAGACTCCCATGGGACACCAGTCCACTCCTGAACTTGGGATGCCAGCATGGCAGGTGGTAGTGTTACTGCCAAGCCACTGGGCCAGCCTTCAGAAAGGGATTTTATTATTTGTCTCTTCAGCAAGCATGAGAGCCCAACAAAAGCCACAGAAGGACCATACAGACATGCAGAGCACCCTGCAGCACACACAATAAAGTTTAGGCTTGCCTTCTTAGATCTGTTTTTTCATTGGGTCTTGACATAAGTGATGTCAAGGTTGATCCGGTCAGTTGGTCAGCTGATCATGCAGTACAGTTTCTATGTAGGGCCCCCATTTTATTACTTCACCTGTGGAGATGGTCAGATAGCACCCTATTAGAAATTTGGGGCCTAATAACCCCATGGCAGCACTGGACATTTATGGAATGGTGACAGCTTGCACCAAGGGAGCAGAGAATGCTGCAAAGGGCTATAACAGGCACCCTGTCATATCCATCCCTTGATTTTCCACCAGCGATCACCATGGTTTGATGATGACCTTAGATAGTTGAAGGCAAAGGGTTGGCAGATAGAGCATTTGTGACAGGGTCAGAGGAGGATAGATTTACACTGAGGGCTCACTATAATGAGTATGAGCAGGTAATCATCCTGAAAAAGACAACATTTCTGTCAAGTTTGATAGCTGTAGGAAAAAAATGATCAGCCCTATTTCAACACTGTCAACAGCTTACTCAATCTGCCCTGTCAACAGTCAAGAAGAGAATTTTCTCCAAAGAAATACAATGAGTTTAACTGGTTCTTTCTTTACAAGGTATCCTCCATTTTGGCAGGGATCAACTCAAGCGTTCTATCATGGGCTGGTTGTACCCACTCAGTGACGGACTTAGCACTCTGATGTGGTGTGGGGGGTTTAAGCAAGTCTTGGCTGATCAGGTCTTCCAGGTGGTCTTGGGGTTGTGCCCTACTTACTGTTATTTGGACACTGGCCAACGCTGTGTGAAACTCAAATTCCACCTGTGTGTAAGCCCCCCCTCCATGATGTCTGGGGGTATGTTTGATGCTGAAGTCTGTGTGGAGGGGGCACTCACAGCCATAGAAAACACAGTCATGGGAACTTCCTCATTTACCTGGGTCATTTTGTTGTGTCCATGGGGGGTCCCAGACTCACAGCCTCAAGGTGCAGGTAGCTGCAGGGGGCAGACTGGGTTAGTGTAAATCAAGATGGCAATATTTGATTTCAAGGTCCACACTAATTTAAGAGTTCAAAATTGGATTTAATTTCCAACAATTTAAAACAAACTTCCACTCCATCAAGCGTTGGGGTTTCTGTAGGTACAATTCATTTCCAAGGCACAAGACCAAGATCACTGTGGCTCAAATGACCAAATAAGGTCTCCACCTCACTTCATCCTTCTGGATGTATGAATTGCGGATTAATGTATTAAACTGAAGAATGAAATTTCACAGAACTGTCATGCCACAGTTCATGTGTATCATTCCACAATGCAGACAGAAAATGTTGTAGAATGGAGTGAAAATTCACCAAACACATTTGGAGGATTCAGATTTTGCCAAAGTCAGAATTTCAGAAACTTCTGTAAAATTTGTGAAATTTCACACAATTTTTGCAAGTTCAGAATTTGCTGTCTCCATCCAACACTACCCAGGACTTACTTATGTTCTTTTAGTTTGCAGGGAGGTCTTAGTACCAATATTTGGTGAGATCATTGAGAAGTCCTTGAGGGACTGCACTGAAGAGGGAGGTGGTGAGATCCCTCAAAAAAAAGCCATGTTTGGACCCTGAGCTTCTGAAGAATTACACACTGGTATAAAACCTTCCTCTTTTAAGGAAGAAAATTGAAAAGGTGACAATGGTACACCTAGAGAATAACCTGGAAAGGTATGACATCTATGAGCCTCTCCAGTCTAGTTTTAGGCCTTGCCAAAGCAGTGACACTGCCCTCATAAAAGTGTTCAATGATCTTCTCATGACAGCAAGTGGACATTGTTCCATCTTGGTCCTGCTGGTTTTAATTAATTTATTTATTTATTGTATTTGTTAACTGGCTCATTGAGACTAACGTCCCCTTTTCCTTGACATTTGACACTATGGAGCAATGGGGTGCTGATGTTTCACTTGCGGCATTGTGTAAAACTCACATGAATGGTGCTGCATTGGTTTAAGTCCTACTTGCCTGGTAGGGAGCAGTGGGTGGCATTAGAAGGTAACTTCTCAGATGATGAAGCACTCTGCTGAAGAGTACCTCAGGGTTCAATACTGGCTCCCATGGTGTTCAGTGTGTACATGCTGTCATTGGGGGATATCATAAGGTGGCACAGTTTGGGATTTTATTGTTATGAATATGATGATATCCAGCTGTACTAGTCTTGTGCACTAGAGGAGATTGATGCAGTCTTGGCTTCCTGAATTTAAATACTGGATGGTCCCAACTGGCCCAGTCTTTTATTCTGTTTCTCCCCATTATGGCTACCTCCTCCCCCTGTATCTGACCCCTTCAGTCCCATTACCCAGCTTCTCTGGGACTAACCTACCTGATAATCCTATGGCTTGCCCCTGTAGTGGGGTGGCAGGGACATCTCCTTGACCCACTGGACACTAATCCAGTTCAGGTAGCCCCTGGGTTGTCAGTGCAGGGCCTGCAAGGCTTGGTGGTCATCCTGCCAGTCAGGATGTTTCCATGGTTTCTCCCTTGTCCCAAGGACAAGGCATGCATTGACATCAAGGGTGATGCTGTGCATGCTTTGGCATTCCATGCACCCGGCATCTGCCACTCCTCCACCCCCATGCTGCAGCTCTCATGTCCTGCCCCAACCCCTTCTGGTGTCCAGGTACTGCTACCACTTCACCACTGAGTCGGCCCTGGTTCAGTCATAAAGCATCAAAAATAGAAGTGGTACTGGTGAAACTGGGTTGATATGGGTTGACAACGAATACTAATTGTGCCTTTTTACCATCTCTAAATGGCACTCTACTATGAGTTGAGAACAGGGTGAAGAATCTGGAGGTCATAGTGGACAGCAGGCTGACAATGGAACATCAAGTGCTAGTGGTAGTCTGCAATGGCTTTTTCAACCTACATAACATCACCCATATTAAAATGTATCTAACACCAACTGACCTGATGATACCATGATGATACCATGTGTGTTTGTTTTATTTGCTTAATGGGTAAGCACACTGGAAAATCAATTCCCTTTTCAGGTGTGACCCACAAAATTCACACAAAACATGTACAAGACAATGCATAGTACATAGCACATAATAACATAAGTTCTTACAACAGTAAACATTAAATATAAAACTTTCAGTCAAGACACTTACACACTGAAAAAGCCATACAATATTGATAAAGAGTGCTAGAAAAATGCTCATTGGATAGTATAATCCTAATTGCCAGTGGCAATCCATTCCAAATGCTCGGGGCTGCATATGCAAAAGCTCGTTGTCCATAAGAGGTCCTCATAAGAGGAAGTTGAAAAACCTCGTTAATCATAGATCTAGAAAAAAATACCATGCAGTTGTTTCTTTAAGATAGGATTACTCCAATGGTCTTTACCTAGGGCTGTCTGTAGGATTGGCGCATTGTTTGCAGCCGATGTAGAATGAATGCTGCAGCCCATTTTCTTGGTTGGCTGCCCTGTTCTGAGCATATCACTCCAGTGCTAAATGCACTGTACTGGCTGCCAGCTCATTGGAATATCAACTTCAATGTGTTTTAATTTACAAAGTACTGCATAATTTGGGATCTGGCACTTCATAGACCTCCAGTCCTAATACACTCCTGTTTGCCTCCTTTGTTCATTTGAAGCAGACTTTCTCAGTGTTCCTTGCTCCAAGCTTAAACTATCAGGAGATTGGCCTTTAGGGTGCAGCCCCATTGTTTTTGAACTCTTTTTCCAGCAGACATCTGGGGAGCCCAATCAGTGAAATTTTTTTAAGTTTTATTAAAAAATAATTTATTTAGTTATAGTGGCACGGTAGCACCACTGTAGTTAGGACTGAACAGGGGGTTCTGTGTTAAACCTCAAATTTTGCACTTTATTATCTTGACAACAGTTCAACAGATTTGCACAAAATTGTTCATGTGTGGTCTCCAGGGAGGAGGAGGTTAATCTCTTGATGTGTGAAGTTTCATTCCAGTCAGATGCATGGATTCTGAGATGGTGGATAGCGAAAAAATGCAAAAAATTGCTGTTGTTTTGTTGTTCTTTTGTCATCACCTTGCACCCAAATGGTTTGGAGTTTTGTTCTGAACTTTTCAGGGTAAAATGGGCTAGGCCCACAGATGTGCCTTTCATTGGTTTGGTGAAAAAATATTAATCCATTCCAAAGTTATTCCATTTTAAAAGTTTGGTTCTGAGCATGCTCATTACAGTTTTTTGGATAGCTGCCTGGAATGAAAAAAAGAATTTGGTCCATAGGAAAAAGGATCCTTTTTCATATGGAGCCAATCCTTTTCTGTGAGAAAAAAAATCATTTTTCATATGGCCACTATTTTCTTTTCACTGTTTAAATTTGCAACATTTAACTTACAGAAAATAATGTCTTTTTATAAAAACAAACACCTGAATCTAGGTAAACGGGACCCATTTAGCTATATTCTGGTGCTTGTTTTTTTTAAAAAGTTGCCAGAAATACATTTTCTGGGCATCTAAAATCCAGGGTTCTCAGCTTAGCGAGAACAGGCGTTCTCCTGCATTCTCTGTATGAGAACACTGGGACTTTCCTGACTTCTGTAGCTGCAACTGGAACTTCTTCTGTGGGCTACAGTGAAAGCAGTGAGCTGCTATTTCCCTGGTGTCTAGTGGCACCCCTCATTGCTGTCCCTTTATGTATGTAATGTTGCCCTGGTGTCTAGTGGTGTCTCCACCCTCTGATTGCCATCCCATTAGGTATGTTACATTTCCTTGGTGTCTAGTGGCACCCACCCTCTGATTGCCATCTTCATATTTATATTATGTTTCTCTGGTGTGTAGTGGCACCACACACCCTCCAGTATCTATCCCTGTATTTATATTATGTTTCCCCGGTGTCTAATGACACCCCCCCACTCTCCCATCGCAGACCCCAATATTTATATAATGTTTCTCTGGTGTCTAGTGGCACCTCCACCCTCTGATCCACTATCCCCTTACTTCTATAATGTGTACCTGGTGTCTAATGGCTCCCCTCACCCTCTGATCATCGTTCCCTTACTTTTACAATGTTTCCCTGGTGTATAGTAGTGTCCCTACCCTCCAATCATCATCTGCTTTGTTCCTAGAATGTTTCCATGGTGTCTAGTGGTGCCCACCACCCTCCAAATGCCATCCCTACATTATTCTTTCCTGTAGAAAAGAAAACAGTCCCTCAAAGTTTCTTGTTTTAATTAAACCTGTAAAAAAGAAAATGGTCCCTCACCAACCCAACCCACTCAGCCTGACCTCCCACTGACAGTCCACCACCCCACATTCCCCACACATGCTCACTCACCTGAACGCAGCCCATGGCAAAGATCCACTATCCGATCCAAGACACATCTTACTGCTGGAAACGTCGACTGCAGTATGAGAAACTAAGGTAAGTACAGTTCAATGTATTTCAATGGTGTTTTGAACTTTGATAGATAACTTTGTAATTTTGCATATTTTGATCCCAGATTCTCAACATGGCCTTTTAGGGACTCCACCTCATTACCAATGGCAGTGGAATTATGCAAATCAAGCCCGAAAGGTGGCGTTGTGGTCACTTGGCAAAACTGCATTTCGGTCAGGATTTGAAAGTTTTCACTGCCCTTGTTCATGAGGTGTGGTCATAAGTAGGCTATGTTGAAAATGTGAGTCAAAATATTTAAAAATGTCAAAGTTTGCATAGACATTGAAATTTTACTACACTCACTCATAACTTTGGTAATTTTAAATATTTTGACCCCCAATTTTTTAAAATATCCATTTTTTACACCATCTCATGAATGTGACAGCTGTTGTTTTTCAAATCCTGGTCAAAATGTGTTTTCGCACCTGTGGTACAGAATGACATTTCAATGCTGCGGAATGGCATTTTGGCAGGGATTTGAAAATTTTCACTACCGGGTTCATGAAATGGGTTAATAAGAAGGATTTACTGACAATTTGGTGTACAAATATTGTAAAATGTCCCAGTTATGAGTGAACATTGCTGTATTTTAATGTTCACTCATAAGTTCACTGATTTTCACTATTTTAACTCCAAACTTTCAACACAGCAGTTTTTCCACACCACCTCATAAACATGATGCGTCATGTTTTAAATTCTGGATGAGATGTGTTTTCACACTTCTGGTGAAAAATTACATTTTGACCAGTGTACTATGAATGGTACATGTTGTGTTTATAAGGCAAATCATAAACGAGTATCTTGAAAATGTTTTCAAAATTGAAAAAAAAAATATATAATTGTTTACAAACTTTATATGTAGTGCCACTCTTGACTACAATGGGTATACTTTGTGATTCTGTGCTTGTGAGCTCAGTTCAGACGTTAGCTCGATGATCCAGCTGGATGGGAAGAGAGTGGGGGGATAGTACTGTTATGCAACACCCACCCCAGCCAAGGATTGTAAGGTGCAGCGTTGTCCACACAGACCTGGGTATCATATAGTAAAGCCAACTGTCCTCTTGCCAAAGGGCCCTGGACCTCTGCACTCCTGGGTGGCAGAGGGCTATGTGCACAGGATGACACTCTTTGCCCTGTGTATCTGTATCTGTGGCCACATGCAGGTGCAAGGACCACAGGGCCCTGTGCTTCTGCTGCCCACCAGACAGTCCTATGAGTCCTTCACTTTTGTTGCTTCACTGAAGTGCAGGGCCTGAAACAACCCTGCACTTCCATAGGCAGACAAAGTCTTTCTTTGGCACGGTAACCCGTGAGGTGGGCGCATGAGGAAGGGTGCCGTCTGTTACGGTGACTCCTTCCCGGCGCAATCCCTCACAGTGATGGGGAGGGTTGGGCGACCAGATGAGGCTGTGGGTGAACTGGGTGACAGGATGTCGCTATGTGTATGTGCGTGGGGGGGTGGTAGCGAGCATGGTGAGCATGGGCTAGGAGGGAGTGGAGAGACTGTAGGGGTGGCATTGCGGCGGCTGGCTGAGTTGCGTCGTGGTGTTGGGGGATGGTGAGTGGATGCGGTGGGAGAGGTACTGGGTTCTGGTCTCAGCGCTGGTGCAATTTTATTGCACCCAGCCTGAACCTTTTTTTTTTCACAGCTTTCACCCCTCCGACATGCACCTCCCTGGAGTTGAGAATCCTTAAGTAGGAGGCTGTGGGGGCAAAGCCCCCTGCAGAGGGGGGTTGTGGGGGGTCACAGCCACCTTTCAGAAAGCAGTAAAATAGTGTCCTGGCACTGTTGTCCTGAGGCGCCGGGGTTGTCAGACTGCAGAAAATGTTTTTGGCACTCTGAGTGATAATGGTAATCACCTTTAGGCGTTCGCCGTTATCACATAAACCCCTTTGGCACAGGGTATCAGGTCCCAAAGGGACCGGTGTGAATGAGGATATGATTTCACTATCTCAAAAAGATAGCCAATTATTTGCAAAAAGCTTTGTTAATGCACCAGTTAGGGTGTCTTAACATCACAAAACTAGGGAAATATGGCATTAGGGTTTTCAACCCTAAATTCCCACCCCCACCACCCAAGTAGCAAAAGAAAAAAAAATTAGGGTTTTGGGTCTTTGGAGTATTGGCAAATCAGTGGTGGGGTCTTCCTTGGGGTTCTTAACCCTAATGCCCACCCCTTTCCCTGAGCAAACAATGTCACACATGATCTTTCTTAATGCAGGGCCACAGGTCCCTGTGTGAAGAAAACTACAACAAACATTGTTGGCAACATGTGGTGAGACATACTTCTCTACCTTAGAAGAATGCATCATTATGAGGCAGTGGCTTGGACCTGTACCTTGTGCTTCAGGCTGGAGGCTATGGTCTGGGGAGGGAGGGGTGAGCATTATGGTACACAAGCAAAATCCCACCACTGATTCACCAAGACTCCAGAGACCCAAAACCCTAATGTTTTTTCCTTTTGTTGTTGGGGTGGGGGTTGGGGTGGATTGAGTTGTGGAGTTAGGGTTGGAAACCCTAATACCACATTTCCCTACTTTTGTGGCATTAAGATACCCTAACTGGTGCATTAACATGTTTTTTTGCAAAGCATATAACTCTGTAGGTATGACTAAAATATTTCAATAGTTGATAACAAAATAACTGTATGTTCTATTTTTGCCAGTTGTGCTGCAATCTTACTGTATTTTTTTTAATTTGCTGCACAATGGCAAGAGCTTTTTGGATTGTGCCAGTTACAGATAAAATTGCCTTGCCTCTGACCTGATATTGTTCCTCTGGCATATTTATGTGGGCAGCCAGGTCAGACTTGCATGCAGAGTGCATAGAAGCACTCTGAGCCACTCAAAAAGTTCCATGCCACTGCAGCCATGCAGAGGGTGGCAGTACTATGCTGGGGGGGGACTCAGCAGTAGTGCTTTTGCACCCTTTGTGCACAGATGCTCTTGACCTTTCAAGTGTCAGAAATTCTCAACTATATGTTGACCCCAGCCCTCTGAGACAGCATGGAGGGAAGGGGACATAGCTCTGTATTCTTTATATTTACATATTATCTGCCCCATAATGAGATGTGACAGTTGTTGAAGGAATGCCATATCCCCCAATTCCCTGCTCCCCACAATGCAGTCATTCATTCAGCTAGCATCCCAAATATCTGATTAGATAGCTAGTGTCTGACCCCGCTCCAGCCCCAGGAACACCCTCTGCACATGCGTGCTCATCTCCCCATGAGATGTGGAGGGCTTCGAGGCTGTAGATTCAGCTGTGTGTGTGGCCAGATTTGGGGGAGCACTTGTTATGCACTTGGATATGTGCCTTGCAGAATATCTGGGCCTCCATTGGGATCATGGTTCAGGAAAGAAACTTGGAAGTTGAGTTATTATGCTGCAGAAAAAAAAATAGAAGATCTTTTATTATGCAGCCACAGCCAGCAGTGCTAATCATGTGCCAGGCTGTATAAAAAATAGATTTTTAGATAGCAAGCAATAAGCAATAAGGCTCTTATTCCATCAAGAGTTTGGAATGATGACTGACTATCGAATAATTTATGTTGCCACCTGAATCTTGAGATGGGTTCTCATTCTTTGTTACATTTGGCTTGCTGTTTTTTGAAAGTACAGTGCATATTGTTTTTTTATTAAATATATACCCAACCCTCATTCATCTATTTAATCACCCACCTTCTTTCCAAATTAAGCAATTTTAGTACCCAGTCCAGTCACTGCTCAATGCATCCCTCAAAAACACATGCAGTAAACAATAAGTGTTGACTTCTCATTGTTATCCTGTTTAGGAGTGAATGAGTGAACTGGCATAGGTAATTTGCGCATACCCAAGCTAACAGTGTGGAGTCACTGATCAGCATTTGGATGTGTTTTAAGTATTAGAACAATGAAACATAGAATTTGTTGGCAGAAAAGGACTGCTAGGCCTTCTCATCAGCCCAAGTGTTCCCCGGCTATTGTACCTCCACAGACACCAACTGGTGTCTGGGAACCCCCCTGTTTCTGTGCTAATATGCCACTGTGTCTATCCAATGCATTCTTGAAGTCTTTCTGTTCTAGCCTCAACAACCTTGACTGGCTGTCAGTCTTATGCTTCTGACACCCTTTCTGTTAAGAAGTATTTCCTCACATCATTCCTGAAATTTTCCCCCTCCAATTTCATTGCATGCTTCCTTGTCCTGGAGCTCATACTCTTTTGGAAGAGGCTCTCTCCCTGCTTTCCATTCACCACTGTGAGGTACTTGAAGGTCTCAATCATATCAACCCGTTCTCTCCTGTCCTTCAGAATGTAGATGTTGAGATCCCTCAATTCCTCCTAATAGGGCTTCCCTTGTAATCCTTCCTAATGTGCAGCCCCCAGAACTAGGCACAGTGCTCCAAGTGTGGGCATACGAGAGAACAATGCAGTGGCAGCACCACCTCTCTCCTCCTTCTGGTGATTCTCTCCCTATGCGTTGCAGCATCCCACTAGCCCTGCCCACTGCCTTGTCGCACTGCACTGCCATATTGAGGTCTCCTGAAATAATATTTATTTAGTTTTTGTTTACCAGGTAAGTGCACTAGACAAGAAACTTTGCCTATTTTCAGGCACGATAATCCCAAGGTCCCTTTCCTGGCTAGTGACTGCTAGCATCACCATCCTATACTCAGCAATGGGATTACTGTACCCTAAGCACATGATTTTGCACTTTTTAGCATTGAACCTGAATTGCCATGCCTTTGACTGCTCTGCCAGTTTTCCTGGATCCTTCCACATTGTCTCCACTCCCTGCTCAGCATCCACCCTATTGCAGTTCTTATGTCATCTGCAAAAGGTCAGACCTTTGTTTGGAGGATGAAGTCCCCATCATATCAGCTGACATGGAAACATACAAACATAGAATTTGTTGGTAGAGAAAGGGACCATTTATCCTACCCAGTCTGCTCTGATGTTCCCTCTCTAGTCAATCTCTGTAGACCCTAACTGGTCTCCAGCGACCCTCCCTCCTCCCTGCCTATTTATTAAAATTCCACAGTCTACCCCATGCATGCTTGAAGCCCCCCACTGTTTTCACCACCACCACCACTTCTGATGGCAATCTATTCCAGGTGCTATCACCCTTTCAGTGAAGTAGTACTTTCTCACATATCTCTTTAACTTCATTTCCTCCAGCTTCACCACATGCCCTCTGGTCCTGCTGTTCTTTCTCATTTGAAAGAGACTCCAATCCTGCACCCTCTTCACCCCGTGAGGTTCTTGCAGGTCTCATAGAAACATTTAAGTTGACAGCAGATAAGGACTGCAAGGCCCATCCAGTCTGCCTATTTTTTCAACCTTATGAATGTACCATAGGCCTTTACTATGTCAATGGCCTATCTAGTCATACTCACCTGTATTGCTCCCTTATGCCTATCTCATGCCTGTTTGAAGCCCTGCACTGTATTCATATCCACCACTTCCTAAGGTAAGCCATTCCATGCATTCACCACCCTTTGTGTGAAAAAGAACTTCCTCATCTCTATCATGCCCTTCTAGCTCTCCTCTCTTCAAGGGTGTATACGTTAAGATCCCTAAGTTTCTCCTCGAAGGGCTTTTGGTGCAACCCATGCATCATTCTAGTGGCCTGCTCTGGACTACCTCCACCCTGTGTTTGTCCATTCTGAGGTGTGACCTCTAGAACTGGACATAATACTCCAGGTGGGGTCTCACCAGTGAGTGATACAGTGGCAACTCCACCTTCCTCCTACTCCTACTGGAGATACCCCTCCCTATGTACCCCAGCATCCCACTAGCCCTACCCACTGCATTGTCACACTGCACTGGCTCTTTGATGTGATCAGTTATGATAACCCCAAGGTTCCTTTCCTGTTTAGTGACTGTCAGCACCCTGCCATCCTATTCTCAGCTCCTGGGTTCCTATAACCTAGGTGCATGATTTTGTACTTTTTGGTAGTGAATCCCAACTGTCATGCTCTTGACCACTCCTCAAGTTTCCCAGGATACCTGCACATTCTCTTCACCCAATCCTGAGTGTCCATCCTATTACAGATTTTGGTATAATCTGCAACAAAGAACACCTTGCCTTCCAGTACTTCTGCAATGTTACTTACTGTATGAAGACATTGAAGAGGACTGGTCTCAGTACTGAACCTTGTGGCACCCCGGTGCTCACTTTCCCAGTATTAGAGTCAGTGCTGTGAACCACCACCACCCGATGCCTATCTGTTCACCACTTTGGATCCCACCCCTAGGCTGCTCAATTTCTTAATCAGTCTCCTGTGTGGCACAGTGTTGAAGGCCTTGCTAGTGTCCAGATAGGCCATGTCAACTGCCATCCCCTGATCTATGTCCCTGGTCAAGAGAAGAGGTTGGGTTATCTACCCATAAGGCAATCTAATCATGGAGAGTTATGTGGCATGAGGCATAGCCAAGGGACTACATCTTTCAGATTAAAATAGCAAAGGTAAAATACCCAACCCCTGGAGTGCTGTAATACTAATTCAACTAAAATATATTCATTTTTAGCAAGTTAATGTTTTTATAGTTCCTGACACCTGGAGTATACTCCTTCTCTAGCACCGGCATGCCTTTAGCCTACTTTCCAGCCACCTTAGCACTGCTAGTATTTGTTTTGGTACAGAATCTGAATAGCCCTTACCATGATCATGCTACATAGCACTGTCCATGCTCTTTGTTTGCTGTGACCCATCTTTATTAGCTTGTATTAATTACTGTGTGGCTGTACTTACCTTTACAGTTTTCTCTTTCCTGTGTACATGTTAGCCTGTAACTGTTTCTGCTGGACTATGTTAACAGGTTGACTACTGCTATTCTCCCTATGATACCCATGACAATGAGATGCTGCATTTCATAGTGTTATCCCAGTTGGAGTAATCTCAAATAGATAAATAAAAAAAATACTTAAAACTCATAATTGTTCAGCACACAGATTCTAAAAAAATGTGTGCCTGATGAGCTTCTATTCAGAAGGCTACAGGTGACGTTTTCCACATGCAGGGGCAGAGGTGCTGTGTCTGGCTTGTATTCTAGTTCCCCAAAAAAAGCAGGAGTGATTTGATTCACACAATGACTATGGAAGGCAGCCTATCTCTTGATCTTCCTGCAGGAGTTAGGCTGAGATGGGGAGGTTATTTACAGAATGATTGGCAGCAGCAGCCTCTGTTCTAGCCCCTCTTAGGAGTGGGGGCTATTTGGAAAATTACCATCAGTCCCCACAGGAGTGGGACTGATTTAAAAAAAAAGCGTATCTCCTGGACCCACGGGTCTCCTAAATTTGGTTAGCATTATTTTGTCATTATCCTTTGCCTAATCCTATGACAGTCAATCACCTCAGCACGGTGTACAGCATTATTTATGCTTTTAATATTTTTACCCCCATAACAGTAAATGTGTTTCTTAAATTACTACTTTGAATATAGAGCTGTATTTCTTTTAATACTCCATCCAAATATCAACTGGAGTTATTGGTGGGGTATTTATCATAATTCAAAATGTGTATAGTATTTCCAATGTAAATGAGTTTAGGAATAAAAAATAAAGGTGATTCTCTATTAAAAGTAGTGGTGTGCAAAGTTGAAAAAATTAGCTCCGCTTAATATTTCGAGAATTAGTGCCATTTTGCAAATTACAACTCGGTGCAAAGTCCACAATTCGCTGATTATGGTCACTTCGTGGAGTGACATACTTTGTGGAGTGGATGTACTTTGCCCACCATTAAATAGATATGCGAAGTTCCACAGGTGCAGGCTTCACGCATAAAGTTTGCCGCAAACAGGCGAAGTTTGCAATGGCTTGTGGGTTGGAGGTCACATGTGGCTAAACAGCCAATAGAAAGCTGAGTTGGATGTTTTTCTGTGCATTATTAAGAGAATGCAGAGAGAGGACACAGCAGCTAGTGATTGTGAAGAGACTGTGGAGGATAAACCTAAATATTTCTTGTTTAAACATTTTCAAACCTGTTTTTGTGTGTACTACATTACTGTGTTACGTAAAATTTTTGTTTTGTAGTCTGAGTGTGGTGATTGTGACTGTCTGTGTGAGTGTTTGTAAGTAAGTGTGTGTTTTGATTTGAATATCCCTGGTCTCCTGCCCCCACACCCACCCCTTGTGTTTTGCAATTCGCCTCCCCTTTGTCTTTCTAATCCATTGTGTTTTGAAAATAAAAGAAAAACCCGCCTATCCTGCATACCTTGTTGTTGTACCCCCTCCCACATTTTGAACAGCAGTGATATCCTTCCCAGCCTGTGTAGTAGTTAGAAATCCAGCTATTCACCCAGGTAGCCTACCCGACCTGTTGTTGTACCACTGCCGTGTGCTGTGAGAAATACCATCCAAAAATATCAGTTTTACAGACTGAATTTTCTTGCATTTGACTGAATTTTTCTCTGTTTGTGAACACCAGTGGTATCCCAGCCTGTGGTGTAGTACTCCCTGTTGGCAAAGTACAAGCTTTAGAAATCCAGCTATTCACTGGGGTACTGTACCTGACCTGTTGTTGCACCTACATTTACTGTGAGAAGTACCATCCAAATATATCAGTTTTCCAGACTGAATTTTCCTGTGTTTGACTGAATTTTCCTCTGTTTGTGAACACCAGTGGTATCCTCCCAGCCTGTGGTGTAGTACTGCCCTGTTGGCAAAGTACAAGCTTTAGAAATCCAACTATTCACTTGGGTACCCTACCCGACCTGCTGTTGTACTCCTGTGCTGTGAGAAATACCATCCAAAAATATCATTTTTCCAAATTAATTTTCCTGTGTTTGACTGAATTTCTCTCTGTTTGTAAACACCAGTGGTATCCCAGTCTGTGGTGTAGTACTGCTTTGTTGGCAAAGTACAAGATTTAGAAATCCAGCTATTCACTTGGGTACCCTACCTGACATGTTGTTGTACCCCCATGTGCTGTGAGAAATAGCATCCAAACATATCACTTGTCCATGTTGCCAAACATTAATAAAAGAAGAATGCCACCAAAGAGAAACAAGAAAGGGAGAGGAGTGAGTCACAGACGAGAGACGTTAGCTTAATTTGTGAAAAGTGGTGTAACTGAAACGAAGAGTGATGGACCCTCTTCTGATGTGGTGTTACCTTCAACAAGTTCTAAGTGTTCTGGGATGGGTGCTGCTAGCAGTAGTGCCAGAGTATTTACCAGTGGCTTTCCTAATTTCTTTTGGGAACCCTCTGTGGCAGCCATGATAGTGGGTGAGGGTGATGTGGGAGGTGGCAATAGTGTAAGCAGCCTGAAAATTACACCAGAAGCAGTATCTCATAAAGATAAGGTGAAGAAAGTTTCCTGTCTCCGTTGTTGCTGGGGGTGGTGGCGGTGTTCCTTGCGATGCTGTTGAGGCAGTGGTCAAGGGGAGTGTTGGAATGCCCACAAACATGGGTCACACCACCATGGCAACCCCTGCTGTGGAGACGGACACACAAACTGTTGAGACTGAGTTTCATAATTCTCAAGCTCTGCATGAGGAGGAGCACGAGGAGGACATCAGTCAGTGGCATGCAGATGATGACGATGCTAATGCTGATGCTGATGATTATTATGATGAGCAGTTGGATCCCACATGGGAACCAGAGAAGAAGAAACAGAAAAGAGGTGACAGTGCAGGGGTTCTTAAGCAAGCATTGATTTAACCACCAAATGTCACACTGAAGGTCCCCTGTACTATTCTAGATGTGATGAGACAGAGTCAAACTACAAAAACATTAGTACCACCCCCATACTTCCACTCCACTGTCCAAGTCCAGGCATCAGGATAAAAAAATGGCTACAAAATCCCTAGTGTGGGACTTCTATGTGCCGGACCCAGTAGATGAAATGGTGGCAATATGTCAGCTTTGCCATGTATGGGTCAGTAGGGGGAAGAAGGGCAGCCACCTAGGCACTGGTGGTCAGCACAAGCACTTAAAGAACCAGCACCCTCTCTGATGGCTTAAACACCAGAAGGAAGAAGTTGCAGGTGGTCCTGGTCCCTCATCCTCATCATCTTTAGGCGGTGCCACTGAGGGAGTATATGTAGTGGAGGTGGTTGCTACAATTAGTGGGCATAGCAGCAGTGGCAGCTTCAGCAGTACCCCTCAGAGTCAGTCCACATTAACACTTTCACCAATCCATAAAACAGCTAAATTGACGTCTGTCCCTTTATCAGCACCACATATTTCTCTTGAGTCAAATAGAACCCCTACTGGCGACTGCAACGCTGCCGTCTGTTTACCAGCCCAACACCCCAAAAATTACAGCCGTCTCTGATGCGCATGTTTGAACGGTACAGCAAATACCCTATGAATCATTCAACTGCATGGGAGCTTAGTGTAGAAGATTTGCTGCTCATGCACATCCAAAGTGAAAGGTACTATCAAGGACATACTTCTCCAAATGTGCTGTTTCTGAACTGTATGCAACAGTAAAGGAGGCGGTGTTCCATGAACTGAAGCATTCATCATCACCACCATCCATCCATCTTAGCATGGATATGTGGACCAGTGGGTGAACAGCTGGCATCTCATATATGTGCACTACAGCACATTGGGCACAGGTACCGGGGGTGGTCTTGGAATCTGGGTGTGGTGGTAGACAGTGCAGCAAGGCAGACTGTGGAGGTAGCAACATAACCAGTATTAGACAGCATGCGACACTCACAATGAAAAGCATGCTTGGATCCCACACAGCGTAGAAAATGCTTGAAGTACTACTGGGTGAGATTGATGAGTGGCTGTACCCACAGTCAATGAAAGCTGGCTTTATTGCAAACGACAACGGCTCCAATGTTGTAAAATGCATAAATGATGGTGGGGTTTTCAGAGTGCCATGCCTGGCACACTACCTAAATCTTGTGGTCCAGCAGTTTCTTAGCCTTTCTGATGTGAAGGATAACTTGTTGGTGGCCCACCACATCTGTGCCCACTTTGCCCATTGTGGGAAGGCCCATGACTGGCTATGCCAGCTTCAGAGAAAGAACAATCTATCTCATCATTGCATGATGTTGGATGTGGTGACCAGATGAAACTCCACACTGTACATGTTGGAGGGGCTCTATGAGCAGTATAAAGCTGTGTCCAATTATCTGCTGTTACACATCAGTTTTGACAGTGCTGGAGTGTCCATGGCTCTCACCACAGAACAGTGGTATTTAATGGATGGATTGATAATGATTCTGCATCCCTTTGAATATGCAACACAGGCAGTGAGTGGGGACATTGCCTGTGTCAGTCAGTCCATCCCCTTGCTATGTGTGCTGAGGCAGACACTGGTTAATGTGCAGCAATTGATTGAGGTAGGTAGTGACAGTGACAGTTTGGCCTTGATGCAGCACATGCTCCATGTGCTGGACTTCAACCCTCATATTGTTAGAATTCTGCAGTCCTAGGACTTTGGCATTGCCACCATGCTTGACCCATGTTATAAGAGTGGTCTTGAATCTGTACTAGATGGTGGCCATCAGGGGGTAGAAAACCTTACCAACCTTCTTGTCAGAAGGATCAGAGGGGAACAGATTCTCAAGACACATAGGGCACTGAGTGTTGTTGCTACCACCACCACCACAGCACTGAGCTTCACATGCCACAACTATGTCAACAGGCAGACAAAAACCAAAAATTAGCAATCCCATTTGGGATGTTTTAAGTGAGGTTGAAGTTGCACCCATGGAAGATTAGGATGAGGAGGAGCATGATGAGGTGGCCAGACTCAGAGCAGCATGTTGCATGGTTGACTGTTTCATGGCTGAACAAAAACTCCTTGCAATTAGTGATGAGCTATTGTACTGGGAAAGCAAGGTAACTGAATAGACTGCACTAACATCTGTGGTGATAAAGTACCTTAGCTGCCATCTCTCTAATGTCAGTGTTGAGTGTGTGTGCAGTGCTGCAGGTGCCATTGTACATGACTGGTGCACAAACCTGTCACCAAAGAATGTGAAAGTTCTAACATTTATAAAAATGAATAAGGGACACAGTCCATGCAAGACCATGACGTCCATGTTCCTATCACATCCTCCTGACAGTGGATCTTCTGAGGAAGATGAAGAGACAGGTGATGCTGTTGGCATAAAGATGAAGTCATACTCTAGTGACACTGATGTTGATGACTCAATTCTGGAACGTGAGTACCTATCAGGTGAGAATTCCAGTCTTGAGGACTGTGAGGGCTGCTTCGTTGAAGAAGGTTATGATTAAAGAAAACAATATTATGTGTGCTGTAACTCCTTTGCACTCCATTACATTCCCGTATGATATCTCTAAAATTTATATTATAGTCATGATTGTTACTATGCCCTTCTCAGAACTGTATTGCTGCTGCTGTCTTTTGCCCATTTACATGTGTCCTCAACCTGTCCACAAATAGCACATAAATGTAATGTATTGCAGTATTGTCATTGCCTGCTTCATCTCACCACTGTCAACCCTCATGGGCACCACCTCAAACTACAAAAAATGACAAATGACTTTATAACAGCCAGGCAAGCAATTCCTGCTATGGGTATCAAATCCAATAAAAACACGGCCCTGTCTCCTGCTGCTCCACCACCGCCTACTCTTCAACCGGTTGTATATAAGATTTTGCTCTGCATTACACAGCATTATCCAGTCGCTGAACTGATGATGAAGCCATGGTCCTGAGGGAAAGAAGACTGGGTATTCAGATCCTCCTGTGTCACTTGCACTGACTTTCTCAATGTTATTAAGGCCAGCACCAATCCCATTATGCTCTACATTTTCACCTGAACCACCCTGATGTCAAGTACCTACAAACACTTGTGTACCAGAAATGTGATTCAGCAATAGTGGGGATGCTACAGACACGCATTCCTGACCACTGCATGAGGGCAGACTCATGAGTACTTGAAACACCAGTTCAATAATGTGAATACCATCACCGACACTCACCCCTTGCAAGTCCTGTCACTGAGGACTGTGAAGGTAAGAAGGAGTCATTTGGCATGCAGCCATCCACTCATTGTTTCTTCAGATTTATAATTTAAGTGTGTTTTTGCCTTTTTTCGTTGCCTCTGCAGGTTAACTCCTGTCCAACATCAGTAGTTGCCTGAGTGGCATGTGCGCTGCCAGCAGTTTGTAGTCCGATGTAAGCATAATCCTGATTTTACTTTCTGATGGTCAACTGCTTTCATTACTTAACAATTCACTCATGAATAGAGCTGTAGGGAATGAGAAATTTCTGAATTCACAGCATTTCGATGACATTTCATGAAATTCCGTGAAATTTCACAGAATATTGTGGAATTTTTAAAGTTTAGTAATTTGGTCATAACTCTGTTGTCATTTATGCTAGAGCTCTAAAAATTAGCTTAGTAAAAGGGCTAATAAACTGCAAAATATCATTACATTTGGATGGATAGTGTCAAAATTATAGGTGCTCAAAATCTGTCATTTTATTTTTTGTGAAAAATGTCATGAACATTTTTGTCTGCATATACCTCAGCCACTATTGGGTCAGAGATCTAATATTTGGCATGATTCCTTGATGATAGATACTCTAACAATGTACCAGATTTCATGACAATATGATGCATCATCTCAAAGTTATATTTGCTCAAAATCTGTCATTTTATTTTTTCAGAAAATGTTGTGAAGATATTTCATCTGCATATACTGTAACTCAGGCACCTTTAGCTGTAGACATGTGTAAATTAGCATGAATAACCTTTTTGTAATGCTTATAGAGTGATCTAAATATGGTGAGAATTGGATTAGAGATATTTAGGTTACAGGGGTTCAAATCTTTACTATGTAAATATTTGCAAATGTTTGTGAAAACTCAAAAATGTGTATGTTTGTAACTTCTATGCTCTTGCAGACATAGCTTTAACATTTGACATGCATATCAAATTAGTGTCAGTGGCTCAGTAGGTAGCACACCCGCTTCTGAGGCCAGGAGATCAGAGGGCTGTGGGTTCAGTTCCCACATCTGGCACTTGGGTTAATATCCCAGTACTGACACTGTAGTGCAGCATGAGAGGGTTGCTGCACTTCTGAGGTGCCGTCATTCAGATGAGATGTTAAACCGAGGTCCCATCTGCCTGGATTGGTGGTAGTTCAGGTGGATGTTAAAGATCCCATGGCACTTATCGAAAAGAGTAGGGGAAGTTTATTGAGCAAAATAAACATAACATCACAAAAAAACTGAAAAGATATCAAAACAGTCGCTCATATAACTAGTAACATCAAATATATACAGAAGGGAAAAAATCAAACACAATATATTATACATAAAGACATTCAAAAGGGAAAACATCTCCAAAATTGAACCAGTTTTTCTGCAGAAAGTTTATGAGAATCTTTTTCCTTAACTTGTAGCATCCCTGCCTCAACTTGTGAAATAATGACAGAATGCATGACTTGCTGCTGTTGTAATACATATTGACATCTGGCCTGCCACAAAAAATATTGAATATATGCAAAAACATATTTAAAGTACTTTAATGAAATTTTTTCCAAACCCCTGTGTAATCTCTTAAAATTAAGGTGTTATAAGAAAGTAAAGTCAAGAAAGGCAAATTCCATTGAATAGCTGCCGTACTTCAGAATAATTTACTATTGGCACATTTGAGAAAGAAATGTGACTGATTTTCTTCCATATTAATACATGTGGGCCTAAGGCAATACCTGTCAGACTGCGGTTTATATTTAAGATTCCCTCTAACTCCTTACCTCCCTTGAGCAGAAATCCACACCGTATCCCAAGTCTGCACTGGCAATCTAAAATCTGTTAATTTATGCAAGGTAAAAGTAATTCTAGTGGGAATACATTCCGGAAAAAGAAGTGATGCTTGCTGTACTTCATATACTATATATGAATAAAAGGTTTTTTCTATCTAGCGAGAGTAATTTTTGAAATGACACTTTCCATTGATGTAATTTCTTCAAGGAGGAAATCCCATAACTTGGAAGACTATCTGACACCAAAATCTTAGGAGGCAGTACAGTCCATTTCTGAAAATATTGTTGCCATAGAAACTGTATCCAATGTTGCCACGTCACAGTGGTCAAATTCCATAGAAATCTAAAAGAAGAAAATAAAAAGATCGAGTGGTAAAAAAACACAGGATTCACCATATGTAGCCCCCTTTTCTTAATGGGAAGATATGTGATGTCCCTTTTGACAGGATTCAACTTATTGCCCCACACCATTTCAAAAAATAAACTATACAATCTTGTCTCTAAATTAACTGGTGGTGGATAGAGGTAACTTAAATATAGAAAGATTGATGATAAACATTTTTTAATGATCATGATACTTTTTTTTTCCAAATTTCCATTGTTTCCATAGATTAATTTTACTTTCACCCAAAATCAACTGCTGCTCCCAATTATAAGTTGCCATTTCACCATGCCCAAACCAAATACCTAAAATTCTCTGGGGAAGGCAGAAAATGAAATTCCCAGACAATCTATAGTACTAGGCTGTGCAGAATCTAAAGAAAAAATGAAACTCTTCTCCATATTAATCTGTGCACCAGAAAAATGCCCAAAGCAATTAAAAACGTCTAGTGCTTTTTTCAGGGAAATAACATCCTCCACTAATAAAGTCACATCGTCAGCATATGCTGTAACGTTTTCAGTTTCTAACTGAGGTGCTGGTGAAAGACCAATTATATGCTGATCCCAGTGAATTTGTCTAATGACTGGATCCAACACAAAAGCATAGAGCAGGGAGCTTAATGGGCAACCTTGCCTAACCCCTCTACCAAGTCTAATTTTTGTTCTGAAAAGACCATTAACTATCGGAATTATAGCCGCCTGGTTATAAAGAAGAGTAACCCACTGTACAAACTGCTTAGGTATACCGTATTGTAACAGTGTATGAAAAATATATGGATGCCAAACCTTATCAAAGGCTTTGGCCTGGTCCAAAGCTACCACTAAACCTGGATGATTCCTTAGTTTACTAGCCTCAAAAAGGTCCCTTAAAAGATATAAGTTATGTTGGATTTTCCGAGAGAGAATAGCACAGGTCTGGGCTGGATGAATTAATGACTCAGCTACCTGTACCAGGCGATTGTGCAGACTTTTAGCTAAAATTTTATAATCACCATTAAGGAGACTAATAGGTTGCCAATTAGATAGTGACTTCTTACAACCTTCTTATAAATATAACTCAAAAGAGAAATATTAAAGTCTTTGAAATGTGAAGTGGAAGTTAACATGTAGTTAAACACCAAAGGTAAGAAATAACCCATATATGTAACACATTTTTTATAAAAATCATTAGGAATACCATCTAGCCCGGGTGAAGTACTTAAATTTAAGTGTGTAATAACCGCCTCAACTTCCTGTGAAGAAATAGGTTGTGTTAAAAGATGTGTCATAGATTCTCCCACCTGAGGTAATGGAGCCAAAAACTTATTAGGCAGGGCATCTGCCGCAAAGCTTCTGGTGTCAGTAAACATCTCCATAACTTATTGCTGCATTACCAGCAACATTTCTGCATCTGTACCTACTATGCTACCATCAGGTTTATATAGGCTAGCCATTACAACTTAATCTATTTGTGATTTACAAGCTTTATAAGGGTCAGAAGCAGGATATTTTTGCCTCCCAATTCTAAACTCCATTTCTAAAGATTTAGCCCTGTCATATTGATAAATTTTCATCTGTCGCTTTATCTCAGAAATTTGTGAGTTGAATTTTGCATGGTCCTTTAGTGGAAAAGACTTAAGTTTATATAACTGATTTCTATAAGTTAGAGACTTTAAATAATGGGAATTAGCTCTGTGCTTTCCCCAACTGATAAATAAAGCCTTCAGTTCTAGTTTAATATTTAACCACCAATCATAAGCATTATCAAACATACATATAGTAGAATGTTTGGATGCAAAAAAAACTTCTAAATTATGGTAATAATCTGGCAAATCTAAAAAGGATGTATTTAATCTCCACCTCTGTATGGTGGACAACATTCTAGTTGGAATATCAGGGAAACAAAAATCATGTACTAGAATGTGATGATCAGAAAATTCTGTGGCTGCAACCTTACTAAATATAGGTTTAATATATTTAGACACAAAAAACATATCTATGCGTGTAGCATAGATATGTCTATAATAGGTCCCTCCATAATGAGAATGCAAACTTCTGTATGCATCTGAGAGACCTGCATCCCCTATAATGTGTTGTAAAGCATACAAATCGCAGTACATTTTTTTGCAGAATCCCCAGAGTATTTTATGTCAATATCACTATTGAAATCTCCACCCCATATAATATGCCATCTAGTATAAAGAAAGGGTTTTAATTCCTCAAATAATTCAATTCTTGCTAACTTAGTTTGTGGAGCATAAAAATTAATAAAACGGAAAGAAAAATCACCTAAAGAACAATCTAAAACTAGAGCTCGCCCAGGCCGCCACATCCACTAATTTGGTAATTCTAAAGTTAGTCTTTTCAAACAAAATCCCGATCCCATCAGCAGTATCCAGCCCAAATGACCAATAAGAAGGACCCCAAATCCAGCGTTTCTTTAACTGATCTATTTTAAAAATAGACAATACTCTGGTTTCCTCAAAAAAATAACAACCAGCTTAAGGAGATTTATGCAGGCCAAGACAGAAATTTGTTTTTTGTATGCCTTCAAACTACATACATTATAGGAAGCTAGTTGTAAGGTAGCCATAAGTATTCAATTAGGTTCAAGGCCCCCCCTTTCTGACTAAGGCTTGCTTTTCTCTTTTTCCCTTTCTTCCCTTTTTTTTTTTCCTTTGCCAGCTCGGTAGCCTTACTATCCTCATCTTCAGTAGCCAATTCTGACCTATGAGAGGTGTCCGATTCTAAATCAGAGTCCCCTACATCATCCTGTAAAGGTGCAAAAATATTTTCCGTAGGTATGGGGCCTATAACTGTGTGTCGAAGAGAAGCCCTGGTAAACCTTTTATTTTTAACAGTTTCAAAAGGCGGTGGCATAGATTTAGGGATAACTTGTTTTGCAGTAGCAGAAGGCAATTTATTGTTGGAAAAAGTCTGAATAAAACCTTCATCAGTGGGTTGTGGCCTAGAGGTAGGCTTGTCTACATCTTCAACTGCTGAAGGCCCAGCGACAACTGAGGAGTCTCTCTGCTCTGTACCTTCCCCTTGTATGTCAGGAGGAGAACTATAAGTAGTCTCTCCATTTTTCTTGGGCCCTATTTAATAAGTCATCCTGATCCCAACCTTCAGAACGATTCTACTTTGCCCATGGGCATTGATGAAATGCATGACCTTTGTCATCACAAAGGTTACATTGGAAAATATTCTCACATAAATCCATGGAATGCCCATATCCCCCACACAAGGAACATTTGAGCGTATCACAAGCACTGCTAATATGGGTTTTTGCCCCACACTTGTAACAGGCTCGAGGCTGCCCTCCATAAAAACAAACCCCCCTATCCTTTCCCAAAAAGAAACTCTTAGGGAGATGAATGATATCAGAGTTAACCTGAAAAAGTTTCACCTTGAATTTCCATCCACCAGTCCATATCCCTTCCGTGTCAAGAAGGGCTTCAGGGGGGCCTAAAATGTCACACCGATTCTGAAGCCAGTGGTAAATGTCACTGACATTCACACCCTCATTTTGGAACATAATGGTAATGTAGCAAATCTGGGACTGGTAAGAGGGATTGCATAAAAGGGAGTCCATAAAGGAGTGGATTTAAGAGTAGCATACCTTTCCCAAAATTTCTTTAAATGAGCATTAGTCTTAAAGCTGATATTGAAAGAGTCTTCCCCAGACACATGAATCAAGGCATAGATATCAGAAGGAAAAAAACACATAGAGCCTTTTAAAAGTTGTTTTGAGACATAATGCCTATCAGGATGCTCTATCAGGCCCCCTTTATAGCACAGTCTAACAGCATTCCACCTTGGAGCCTGTTCTAATTTATTCTTAAATAATTCTGACATGGGTATCCACCCAGACTGCTGTGCATTATTCTCTTCAGACTCAAAGTGCTTAGAACCTGCCTGCCCCTGCTTAGAGCCCTGTCTTCCCTCCTTGGATGTGCTCGGCCTAGACAAGGCCGCCTCATGATCCCCTCACACTTGCACTGGTTTAATAGGATGGGCCCTGGAAGAAAACAAAAAGTCATTACCTGAGCTCAGGTTTTTGTCGTCGGTGGCATGCATTGCTGCGGCCGTACTGCCAGATAAATCTTTGCCCCAAGAAAAGTCTGGAATCCATTGTCCCGAATCTGTGCGTGTCCATCCAGACTCGCTAAGCGCTTTATCAGCTGACCAATCATTACATAAAAAGTCCTCTTCCTCCGGTGATAGTCCAAACTGCCGTCGCATGGCCTGTGATGTTGAATAGGTTGATTGCGTTAAAGGAGCTGCCTCCTCAAAACTCTGTTTCTCCTCTGTAACTTCCGCGTCCATACACTTGGCCCCAACCAACTCTGAGCAGTCTTTTGGTGATTCAACAGGAGGAATTCCTGCACACACAATACCAAACTCCTGTAATGTAGCACCACAAGCATTTTCTAATACAATCCCCGATACTGGAGCCACGCCAGCACTCTCCGGTGAATCCTCCATAATTGCAAGTGAAATAGTGGTAGACGTAACTGCTTCCTGCAAAGGCAGGGAAGCAACAGCAAAACCAACAATATCCAAACCAGAGCCTTCAGCATTCACAAGACCGTACGTCTCCATGAGAGGTTGTGCAGGGTCTGCCATTCTGCCGACTGATGTCAGCAGTTCCCCATACTGACAGCAAAGCAGTAGGGGAATCTCCCCGGTGTCCTTGCCAAATTTCCCTCATTCACTAAAAATACAACCAACAGCTTAATCTGGTTCAAGGTCACTTGGCATTCATCTGTGTCCCCCTCCCCCATGCCTGAAAAATAGGCAGGATTTGTCTAGTGCACTTACCCAGACCAGGGAGGGGCTGTGGACATGGCCTACCTAGACTTTAGCAAGGCATTTGACACAGTCCCACACAAAAGATTAATAGTCAAATTAACCAGCCTGGGAGTGGGTCCCAGGGTGGTAGCCTGGGTAAAACATTGGCTGCACAACAGGACACAGAAGGTAATTGTAAATGGAGTCCACTCTGAAGAAAGAGGGGTTACTAGTGGGGTACTGCAGGGTTCAGTATTGGGTCCAGTCCTTTTTAATGTCTTCATCAGTGACATTGCAGAGGGACTGGAAGGAAAAGTATGCCTTTTTGCAGATGACACAAAGATCTGCAACAGGGTGGATAGACAAGGAGGCATGGAAAGGATGAAAAGGGACTTGGCAAGGTTGGAGGAATGGTCAGAAGTATGGCAGCTAGGATTCAATGCAAAGAAGTGCAAAATAATGCACCTGGGAAACAAGAACCCAGGGGAAGAATACACAATGGGTGGGGAGGTAGTAACAACAACAAAAAAGGAAAGGGACCTGGGGGTAATCATATCAGATGACCTTAAGGTTAGCAAGCAATGTGAGAAGAGCAGTAGGGAGGCTGGGGTATACTGGGATGTATAGGAGAGGCATCACCAGCAGAAAACAGGAAGTTGTTATCCTCTGTACAGACAGTTGGTGAGACCCCATCTGGAGTACTGTGTCCAATTCTGGAGACCCCATCTCTGCAAGGACATAGACAGGATAGAGGCAGTCCAGAGGAGGGCAACTAAAATGGTGCAGGGTCTGTAAGAGAAGCCGTATGAGGAGAGACTAAAAGAGCTTAATATGTATACCCTAGAGGAAAGAAGGGAGAGGGGGGACATGATAGAAACTTTTAAGTACCTCAGTGGAATCAGCAAAGTCCAAGAGGGTAGCATCTTTCAGAAAAAGAGACGTGCAAGAACAAGGGGACACAATTTAAAGATAGAAGGGTGTGGTTCAGGGGCAATGTGAGGAAGTATTATTTCACAGAGAGGTAGTGGATGCATGGAACAGCCTTCCTGAGGAGGTTGTGGGGTCTAAAACTGTGGGAGAATTCAAGAATGCATGGGACAGACATAAGGCAATTGTTGAGGGGGGTAGGAAGAAATAGGCTGTTGGTTAACTAGGATCTGCGGCCTATCCTGTAGCTAGGGAAATGGGCAGACTAGATGGGCCAAGCGGTCCTTATCTGCCGTCAAAGTCTATGTTTCTATGTTAAAAACTAAATAAATAAAGAAAAATAAATATCCATAGTCAGTGTATCCTGGTGTGTAACACAACTGGATAAGTAGTTTTAGCAGTTTTCAATTTGCAGTAGAAAAAACAATATTGGTAACATTTTCTCACATATTTATAGTAGCATATAGATGAACTACCCAGAATTCATTTTGTAGAATTTAACATTAACATTGCAAAATATCACTACTTCATTTGATAAGCTGGACTGAGCTTCTTGTAGTCCTGCTGTTCCTCTCTGGGTGCCCTTCTCTTTTGGCGTAGCCAGATTGTCTCAGTAGAACTACTGATCCTACTGATATCCTCTTTGATCTTTACAGTGACAAACTCACTTATTACATGAGTCACCTATTCCTTTTCCTATTGACCTACCCTGTTGGAATAGCCAGAATTCTTCCTTCCTGCTGCCCCAAACATTGTCTTCTCCCACTACATCTTTTTGAGCACCTCTGAATCCCAGACATGCATGTACATCAGGCTCTCTGGACCATAGATTTACTGGATTTGATCCTTAAATATCCTGCACTCAGGTTGGATTTGTTGGCATTATGTGCTTCCTTGCTCCAACCTGGGGGTCCACCACTGTTGTGCTACCCAGCTCAGCTATCCATTTCTTGGTGAAACTGCATCTAACTCCTGAACCTGGTGACCTCCTGCACTACCTGCTTCTCATACCCCTATCTTTTAATTATAATCCTCCAGATAAGGCTGAGTGAAATTAGAAAATTTCAGTTTTACGGAATTTTTCATGACATTCTGCAGTTTTCACAAAGACTCATTGGATTTGACTTTAAGTACTGATGTTACTTTGTAGGGCTGTGTGAATACCTTTTCCTGAATATTCAGCCACATATTTATTTATGTTTTTGGTAACCGGGTAGGCAAACTGATTCAAAGGGCCATTTTTGGTTGCGACCCAGGCCATACAGTGGCAAAACAATACGCACAGGATTATAATACAGTGAGCATATATAATACAGTACGTACAGTGGTAGCAGAAAAACAGTGATACATAACATCAAAACATAAGTATGGGTTAAGGACTTATAAAGGAAACAAGTACATAAACAATTGGTTATGCATCTGTGCTTGCAGCGAGACCTGGGACATACACTTACAGCAATTAAGGCTTGAATCAACCAGTCAAGGGTTCACAATACAGTGCTGAAGGTAATACACTACAGCAATCAACATTATCACATTTTCACAATTGAGTCTAGAACATGTCTATGGTTTATTTAGTAGCCAATACTTGGGAAGCAATGGAGGTGGTACACTGGGCCCCTAAGGCGGGTTACTGACTAGGGTGTTCCCTGGGGAGCAGTTACAGGTGGCCTGAATCATAAGCCAAGCCCTTAGATTCAATTTGAAGTACTGATGAGAGGAGGACTAAATATTTATTTGGTATTAGGTTACCAAATATTCGTTATTTGGCCATGAAATTTGCCTTATTAGAGAACTGCTACTGAAGTCCTTAAAATGGCTACAGGAGGATGAGGAGGAGAGGTCATGGCACTTTGTACACTGGTGCTAGAGTTTGTCATGTACCGCTGGTGCTTCAGGAGGAGGAGGAGGATGCAGAGGTCACAGCATTTCAGCTTGTACACTGCTGCCAGAGGCAGTCTTGTGCTGCTGATGCGTCAGGAGGAGGAGGATGCAGAGGTGACAATCTCTATGTGCTCACAAAGGTCTCAAAAGGTACCACAAGAATAACATATGCCACACCCTTAAATAATTGTGGCCATTAAAAAAAGCAAATAATAAAACATAACAATTCCCATAGGATAACACTGGAACTTCAACAGGCCATAACTCCATTAATATTTGGAGTTAAGTGACAATTTATGTATGGTCACAAAGGTCTCAAGGGATACTACAAGAAAAACATATGCTGCACACTTAAATAAATATGGTCATTAAGAAAGCAAGTAATAAAACATAACAATTCCCATAGGATTACACTGGAACTTCAACAGGCCTAAACTCTGTCAATATTTGGAGTTAAGTGACAATCTCTATATGGTCACAGAGGTCTCAAGGGGTACCACAAGAAATGATGGTGCTGCAAATGCAGTAGATAGACATCGGCACCAACATGCTGTTCTGACAGCAATCGAATAATGGACTACTCATACAAGCAAAGGACAAACGAGCATACCTTGTTTTTTGTCACCACAATGTTCATCCACTTCATCATTTCCTTTCTTTCAGTGGTGCTTCTTACCCAACTGAATTAGCAGATTGCGGCCCGGACAGTGTGCTGGTGCTTCTCTCTAATTTTCAAGAAGGGTTCCTCCTATTCTGCCAGCACCTCCACCCTCCTCTAATATGGTGAATGTTTGGCTTCAACTGAGCCATTGGAGTCTGCACTCTAGTCTCTCTATATATTGAACTGTATGCTACATACTCAGAGTGAGGAGATCACATGGTGTCCCTAGCTGTCAGCTCCAAAAACAGTCTCCGGTTGGCCAACAAAGCTCTGTGAGATTTTGAAATCTAGCCCACCAAATAGTACGTCCTGAATAGCAGCCGAATGGTAGACTATTCGGAACATCCATCTAAATATTTGGCAAGCCTACTATTCATTGTATTCGGGAAATACTATTCAATCCATGCACAGCTCTATTATTTTGCCATTTCTGGTAGCAAGAAATTAATAAAATTGGCACACACAGTCTCCTTGTAAGGTCAAAGAGCCTGCCAAATTTCATGGTATTGCATTCTCTAGTTTTAAAGTTTAAGGGTCTTAAATTTGTAGTTTACATTCTTGCAAAATCTAATTTTTAAATGTTTTGAAACTTTAACTACTTTTAGTTCAGTCCCATTTAAAGCTGCAAATATGAACTTTTTCAGAAATGACCATGTGATATAATAATTTAAATGTTTCAACTCTGGTTAAATGTGGATATGTTGTTTTAAAATTAGAGGGAAATAACTGAAATTAAAATTTTGGCAACATGTTTGGCAGTCTATAACTCAGTCCCATTTAAAGCTAGAAATTCAAAACTATGTACATATACAAATGTAGTGATAACCTGTATACCTGTCAGCTTTTATAACATTTCAATGAATACTATCAAAATTATACTAAAATTACAGAAATCTGAATTTTGACAAAAACTTTGGCTACCATATCTCAGATCCTATTGAAGCTTGAAACTTAAAATGTGGTGTATATAACCATATTTGGTGCTTCTCTAAACCCAGACATTGTGGAGACATTTGGATAAGAAATTTGAAAGTTAGCTCAAAATAACTGAAAATTTAATTTTGATTAACTGTTTGTTCATCCATAACTCTGACCCCTTTCAACCTATGAATCAGAGATGTGGTACACATTTGTATGTCATTGGATACTGTTTGAATCCTAAATTTGGTGTTATGTGGACATGCACTTTTAAAATTATATTGAAATAACTGAAATTTAAAATTTAGCAACATTGTACAGAGTTTTCATAAAATTTCTGTAAAATTCCATGGAATAAGAATGGTCATTCTGCAGGCATTCCATGGGTAGAATTTTATATTCTGCATAGCTCTACTCATGAGGTGTTTTCATGGTGTATGGTATGGAAAAGGCTTTTTTAACAAACTGATGTACTGTATGTATACCATACTGAAAAATTATGTCAGTAGTATCTGTTATGGTTAGGTTGCATAGTTTTTATGTTGGCGCACTTGCACAGCCAACATCTTGTGGCAGTGGGGATTTGGAAGCACGGTTGCTGTTGGGTGAATGCAGTGCATGCACCAGTAGGTGTGTCCCGCATTCCCCAATCAGCCTGTATGCTAGCGCCACACCATGCATACATAATGTGGTGAGCACATCTAAGAAAAGGTCCACTGCAATCAGAGCAAAGCTCGTCAGATGCAGTGGGCCTTCCCTTGACGTGCTTACCACATTATGCACATGGCGGCACATTGGCCACCAAACTGCCGACTTCGGGGGTGCCCAATCCCCCTGCCGGTTACCCCTACATATGTGTTGATGGGGGAGCCCACTCCCCATCAGCATAAATCACCCCATTGTTAAATGCTGAGTTGCCCAATCCCCCATTTCGCCCCGGCTTGCTTTGTGCCTTAGCAAGGGTGCCCAGTCCCGTTGGCATAACATCCTCCCCCGTGTTGTGTGCTGATGAGGGTGCCCAATCCCCCGTCAGCTACAGAACCTCCCCCAACAGTTATGTGGTGTGCTGGAAGCCCACCCCAGCGTGCCAAATCCCCTAAAAAAAAAAACTGTCCCACGATGTCTAATTTTTTTCCCCCTGTAAAACGAAAAGGGGCCCTCATAGTCTCCCTGCCTCCCCACACACACACCCTCACCCCTTACTTACCTCCAGAGTCTGGTACGATGATCTTTGGTGGACCGGAAACACGTCTGCACTCTTCAAAGCCGACCGCGAACTGAAGAAATGCCGGTAAGCTGTATAATGGAATAAATAGGGTGTTTTCAACTTTGCTGCATATCTCAGGCATTTTGGGGAATTTTGGCCCCAAATTTTCAACATGGGGTTTTTGGGACCCCTCCTCATGAATTCTTGCACTGTCATGGCGTTATTCGGTCCCGAAAGGTGATTTTGCAGTCACTGCACAGAATTAGCTTTTGGGGCCGAGTAGTGAAATGACAGTGCCACTGTTCATGGTGGGGGGGGGGCTCTCAAAAAGCCTATGTTGCAAATTTGGTGGGAAAAATCCCAAAAATGACTGTTTTACGAGCACTTGTTGCGCAGTTGTTACACACGCTTGTAAGTTAGCAAATTCACAATATTTTCATTCCAGATTCTCAGCATTGGCATTTTACCACACCTTCTTGTGAACTGTACAGCTGTCATTTTTCACATCCTGGCCAAAATGTGTTTTCGCACTTCCAGCACAGAATAGCGTGGTCGCTGTGTGAAATCGATGTTTGGGACACATTGTGAAAATGACAGTGACACTGTTCATGAGCAGAAGTCCTAAAATGCCTGTGTTGAAAATTTGATGACAATACTCCAAGAAATTACTGTGTTACGAGCGTGCATTGCGCAGTTTTCACGCACGCTTGTAAGTTCACAAACTTATAATATCTTCACTCTAGATTTTCAACAGTGCCATTGTTCTGCACCTCCTAATGAACAGTACAGCTGTCATTTTTCACATCATGACCAAAATCTGTTTTCGCAGTTCCGGCACAGAATAGCGTGGTCGCTATGGAAAGCCCATGTTAGAGGCACATTATGAAAATGGCAATGACACTGTTCATTAGCAGATGTCCTAAAATGCCTATGTTGAAAATTTGGGGATGAAAGTCAATCAAATGAGTGTTTTACAAGTGTGCGTTGTGCAGTTTGCACGCATGCTCGTGACTTTGTGAATTTGTAGTAGTTTCACTCCAGCTGTTCATCATTGGCATTTTTCCATGCCTCCTTATGAACAGTACAGCTAGCTGAAATGTGTTTTCACACGTCTTGCACAGAGTTGCACGGTCACTGTGCGCAATCAGTTTTCGGGACAGTTTGAGGAAATGACGGTGACACTATTCATGAGCAGAGGTCCTAAAATGCTTATGTTGAAAGTTTGGTGCTGAAAGTCCATACAAGGACTGTGTTGCAACAGTGCATTGTGCAGTTTCCATGCACCCTTGTAACTTCATCAATCTGCAATATTTTCATGCCACATTTTCACCACTGGTATTTCTGCACACCTCCTTATCAACAGTCCAACTTCCATTTTTCACAGCCTGCCCAAAACACGTTTCCACAGCTGTGACGCACAATGGCATGCTCGCTGTGCAAAATCACCTTTTGCGACACATTAACAAAATCAAAGCGCTATGCATCTCTAGCTCCGCCACTGCCAATGCCAGCACTACAACATTCGGCATTGACAAATGCTTGTTTTTAATGGAACTGTGCATCACATTTTCCATCAGAAGGTTAGAGAGAGTTAATATACCTACTGTCAGTGTTTGTCTGACATTGAAAACAATAAAATGCTTCACAGAGTGCATTTTGCAGTACTGTGTATGAAAATTGTGCTAATCCTGTTCCATGTCCGACTCGCTGTACTCTGCTTTGCTGTTTAAAAAGTTGAGTTTCCTGTTACTGCTCTTGTAGTCACCAATGCATACAGCTGATGATAGCTTTTCTCATTAAAGAGAAATATTAAACTGATTTTCCTCTGATTGTTGTTCTACCATGCAGATTACAGTGCTTGCTAAGATTCTGACAAAGTGCACATCTGTGTGGAACATGGATGGACCGAAGACCGCAAAGGACTCAGGAACACTTCCAGTGACATAAGTATTATTACTTGAATTATTTATTTATGTTTTTTTTTGATGGGGAGAATGGTATGTATAACATTTTCTTGGGGGGCGGCTTTTTGTTATTTATCAAGGAAAACAGTGTGCCACAGTGGCTAAAAGGAGGCAAAATAATTCTGCAGTTCTTTTAAGGTGACATGCATAGAAGTAGTGGTTGTGGCGTGGGTAAGTGCTTGACTGGGTCTATATCCCCATAGTGGTGGAGTGTGCCAAAATAATTAATGTTTTTTTTTTTTTTTTAATGAAAGGCAACATAGGCATACTAGGATGCATACTGATGTAAAGACTTCAGTGAGTGTCCTCCACTGATACGTTGACTGTAGCGGAGGCTAATTGCTGTGTTCTTTTTTCTGAAATACAGAAACACAGAGAGTGATTCTTCAAGTAAAATCCATGTGAATATTCTGTTCTGTTCTTTTCTTCAGGACCTCCATTGCTGTCTATGTTTCTTAATATGCTGGTTTCCGAAATCATCAAACAGAAGAGACATCCTCATCTTATATGTGCAAGACAAAGAACAGATAGCTTCAGGGAATTACCTGAAATGATATAATCAAGAAGAGAAAACATTGTGTAACATCCATTGATCTGTACAAATTCAGAAAAGAAAACCACCACATCATCTAATAATTTAAAGATTTACCTTCCAGTACTGGTATGCAGCAATCGGAATCCAGACCATCAGCGGCAACACTATTCAATCCTATTCAGACTGATGGATTCTCAAACAATACCTGCAAATACACAGAAACATGGATGTTCAAAAATACAGTGTTTGACAGTTTTGACAAACATGCCACAGAGGAAACAGAACCAGCAAAATAAAAACAAAAACAAAATTATCTTTACCTGCTCCTCCCAAAACAAAACAGAAAAAATGTACTTACCTGGCACCACTCTAAAAGGAAAACGTCAATTCCCAGAAAGCAGTTCAGACTCTGGATGATGTGAAATCCCTACAAGGAAAGAGACACAGTTGATGTTTAAAAACCAAATGATTAACCATCCCCTTTCAATACCACATTACCTCAACAAAGTAAATGAACTTACCACTCAAAGTGCAGGAGTACAGGATGCAATGGGTAGCATCCATCTGTCACCATCATCCACGAGCAGCAGCAGCACACAGACAACAGCAGCACTTCCAACTAATCCTTCCAAGTACATACATGATAATAATAGCAGCAGCACCAGCAGCAGCAAGACTTTTACTGTAAATTCTGGGTGTTAGAAGTCGCCATATGTTATCGACCAGACATTGTGAATTTTCCTTATCATCCGCATTATTCCTGACTGTTCCTGTTCTCATTCAGCAGCACTTGCACAGTTGTCTAGCAGCAGCATCTATGGGACATGTGTTTTTCTGACAGGAGACATACTGAGGTACAACAAGAGGCATATTCCTGTGACATAAAAATGTTCTCATTTTATTCTGGGTTATTTCTCAAGGAAGTGCACCTACAGTGCAGCAGACTAGACAGACACATAGCAGCAGGACAGCAGTTTTTCACTTTCACCACTATATGACATGGGCTTTTCTGGCAGGAGACATACTGGGTTACAACAAGAGGCATATTCCCTTGACATAAATATTTTCTCATTTTATTCGGGGTGATTTCTCCTGGAAGTGCACATACAGCACAGCAGACAAGAGAGGGATGTAGCAGCAAGACAGCACTTTTTCACATAAATATTGTCTCATTTTATTCTGGGTGATTTCTCAAGGACGTACGCATACAGTGCAGCAGACAAGAGAGGGCTGTAGCAGCAGGAAAGCAGTTTTTCACTTTCGCCACTATGTGACGTGCTTTTCTGGCAGGAGAAAAATTGGGGTATAACGAGACATATTCCCTTGATAAAAATATTTTATTCTGGGTAATTTCTCATGGAAGTGCATATACAGCATAGCAGACAAGAGAGGAATGTAGCAGCAGGACAGTAGTTTTTCACATAAATATTTTCTTATTTTATTCTGTGTGATTTCACAAGAAAGTGTGGATATAGCACAGCAGATGAGAGAGGGATGTAGAAGCAGGAAAGCAGTTTTTCACTTTTACCACTATGTGACGTATTTTTCAGGCAGAAGACATACTGGGGTACAACAAGAGGCATATTCCCTTGACATAAATATTTTCTCATTTATTCTGGGTGATTTCTCATGGAAGTGCACAGACAAGTGAGGGACGTAGCAGCAGGACAGCAGTTTTTCACATAAATATGTTCTCATTTTATTCTGGGTGATTTCTCATGGAAGTACCTGCAGCAAAGGGGACAAGAAAGGGACACAGCAGACACCACCAGCTATGTAACGACAGGCAACAAAATGTAGTGGCCTCAGGCTTGCACAGTTTTGCTAAGATAGGAAAGATTTTTGGGTTGTTTTCATCTCACTTTTCCTAATTGTTTTTGAATTTGTACTTTATAGGGGGTGGTGGGAACAAATATAACACTGAAAAACAACAGAGACAACTGTGCCATAAACCTAGGATGATTAGTACAGAATGGAAAAAGTCTTGGATATAAGAAAAGATGTGAACAAGATAGTTATTTCCAGTATGCATTCCCTATGGCAACAATTTTACCATGACTGACACTACAGTGACAACAGCGACAGGTCATTGTAGTGTCAGCGCAAGACCCCGGCACTGCTTTCTGGGGGTCTTGCACCCCCTTCTTGAATCAACTCCAGCTTGTAGTTGATTAGTTCAGTTACAGAGGGTGCGGGGGGGCAGAGCCCCGAAGCACCCCTGAAGAAAACACAGTCCAAAGTGACTGCCTTAATGCTGACCGCAAAACCGGTCGCCATAAAGGTGTCACTGTACTGTCAGTCGACAATGAATTTGTCAGCTGACTGTCATGGATCTGTTATTTCCTGGGGAAGGTTACAAAGGGAGAACAAAGTAGTAGGATAAGAAGTTAGACAAGGAAGACAAAAGGATAGAACTTTTTTTTTTTTTTGCTTTTTTATTTTGGGTTTTTTGAGGGGAGGAGGAGGGACAATAACATTTGAGGGACATATGCTTACAACATAGAGAAATGAAAAAAGGACAGGAAAAAATTAAGGTGTACTACCATTGCTATGCCCACGTAGCTCCTCAGCTAGCTTCAGTAACTTCTCCTGGTTGGCAGTTATGAGCTCCTGATTCTCCCTTGTGGTTTTGACATCCTGACATAATTCAGTGAGCACATGTCAGATGTCAGACACCTCAACCCACAGGATGGCCAGGTCTGCCTGCGTCACCAGGTGGCAGTGCAGGATGGGCAACGGGAGCTTCATCTGCTGCTACTTCCTGTTCCCTGCCCCTGCTGCACTGTGCACGTGCATACCTACGTGACCATCTGACAGCAAAACTTGACCCCCACCTCCTGTCCCACATCCCTCTGAAGAGCCTCATGCTCGTGCTGCAGCCTGGTGTGCCATTCTTTGACATGGTGGACACTGAGGTGGATTCGCTGCCCACTGGTATCTAAATGTGTTTCCCTTTTTCCCCTTCCATATCTCTCTTCCACACAATTTGCATGTTGCAATACTGCTGTCTTTTCTGTGACACTCAAAGAAATCCCACACTGGGGTTATGTATGGATAAAACGGGGGTGACCATGGAGTTACTGTGGGAGGCTGCTGCTGTACCGGCACTATCTGCTGTTGCTGTACCGGCACTGCCTTCTGCTGCTCCATCTGCTGCTGCTGTATCGGCTCCACCTGCTGCTGCTGCTGTACCGGCACCACCTACTGCTGCTGCTGCTGCTCCATCTGCTGCTGTTCTACTGGCTCCACCTGCCGCTGCTGTACCAGCACCGCCTGCTGTTGCTGTACTGGCACTGCCTGCTGCTGCTCCACCTGCTGCTGCTGTACTGGCTCCACCTGCTGCTGCTCTACCGGCACCACCTACTGTGGCTGCTGCTGCTCCACCTGCTGCTGCTCTACTGGCTCCACTTGCTGCTGCTCTACCGGCTCCACCTGCTGCTGCTGTACCGGCAACACCTGCTGCTGTACCATCACCACCTACTGCTGCTGCTGCTGCTCTACTGGCTCCACCTGCTGCTTTTGCTGTACCGGCACTGCCTGCTGCTGCTGTACTGGCTCCACCTGCTGCTGCTGTACCGGCACCACCTACTGCTGCTGCTGCTGCTCCACCTGCTGCTGCTCTACTGGCTCCACCTGCTGCTGCTGTACCGGGTCCACCTACTGCTGCTGCTGCTGCTGCTCCACCTGCTGCTGCTTTACTGGCTCCACCTGCTGCTGCTCTACTGGCTCCACCTGCTGCTGCTGTACCAGATCTACCTGCTGTTGCTGTACCGGCTCCACCTGCTGCTACTGTACCGGCACCACCTACGGCTGCTGCTGCTCCACCTGCTGCTGCTCTACTGGCTCCACCTGCTGCTGCATTTTGCCAGGTGCCTCCCTCCTGGGCCGAAAGCATCCAGATTAAAATGAACCCTCTCCTCCACATTCATACTCTGCGACAGCTGCCAACTACATCCTGCATGGGCTACTTTTTGCTCCTCTGACATATTACGTAAGTAAAGTAACTATACTAACTACCACAAAAAAAGAGAAATGCAGGAATTTGAATAACAAACTCAAATGCAAATAAAAAGACAGAAAAAAATGAAAAGCACAAACAATAAGTACTAACAAAATGTGAACAGAGGACAGATAAATAGAAGAAAAGCACAAAAAGTGATCAAGTAACTACTAGAACTGAGATCAGTCTCTTTCTCTCTCTCAGCCACTGGGAGAAAGTGAAAGTAACTCACTCATGCCAAGATAAAACCCTACCCAACCCCTGAAAGAACACTCATGACCACTCATATTGATTTTGCAGAAAAGGCAGAAAAATTTATTGCGACTTGATTGTCAGCGTTAATAACATTCACATTACATCAATCAAAAATGGTTACACACAATACAGACAGGAAGTATCATAAACATCACAAACATTATCATATGCAGATCTATCATACAGTATTCCCCTGGGGCAGCAGACAATATCAGCTACAAATAAACCATTCAGGAGCCAAGCTAATCCTTGGCCAAAGAAAGCCAGGCAAACCCCCACCGGGTCTCAACTGCCCTACCATCACCCCCGCGGTCGCAGGATCCACCCAATGCTGTGCAATGTCTCTTCTGGAATGTGCTCTCACCAGGCCACCCTCATTCACATTTGAAATACAGTGTTACTTTAGCCAAAAAATTACAAGTTGTCCTCCTGCTGCCCCAACCATGGCCTGTTCTTGTCCATTGTCCCCATATATCCGTATCCCCCATGTCCGAGGGAGGCTCTTTGTGTTCCATCTGGTGTTTGGACAAAAAGAGGAAGATCCTCTACTGTCCAGACCCTATGAAACCTGGCCTCTGCCCCTCTCTGCTCCAGGCTACTCCTAGCCCTTCACCCTCGGGGCAAATGCCATTGATCACCTCCTTCCTGCTCCTTGGACCTAGGAAGGTGGTGACCAGTGATTGGCTCTTGGTCACTGGGCAACTGCCCTCCCAGGAATTCTGGGAGGGACCATGCCCATATAAAACCCTACCCAACCCCTGAAAGAACACTCGTGACCACTCATATTGATTTTGGCAGAAAAGACAGAAAACTTTATTTCAGCTTGATTGTCAGCACTAATAACACTCACATTACATCGATCAAAAATGGTTACACAAGCTGGCCCAGTGGCGCTGAGGGCTGAGGCACTGGATGCCTTACCTCGCTTCATGCCGGTGACCCGAGGTCGGGAATGAGCACAGGTCATTGGAGGTCTGCAGGGGCGGAGAAGGACTGACCATCTGACGGACTGCTCTCCTTCTCTGGGGAGGGGGGATCCTCTACAGTCAGCACCCATTAGCCACCTAGCAGAGGCTGGGGGACAGAGCACTGCAGCTGCTTCAGGAGGAGCTGGGAGCAGATGCCTGGAGGGAGCGCATGTGGATGCATGCACGCTCTCCTCTGGCTGGCATCATTGCATGCCCCCAGCTTCAAGGGGAAAGTGAACACGGAAAATGGCATCCTTGTTGGGTGGCTTGATGGCCAGTCAGAAGATCTCTAGCTCTGAGAGGGTGTACCTGATCTGGATCCATTTGAGTGTGGAGCTGGGGGCTCCCCGCTACCCTGCTGCAGGGGTAAACCGCAGGGGACAGGGCAGTTCTCAACTAGCAGTGTAGGAGTGTGACCGGTGGCTGGAATCCTGGTGGGTTGCCAGTACAAGGGAGCAGACAGGTATGGCCAAGGAGAAAAATAAGTATCTAAAAAAAACAAAAAAAAAATGGTACACAAAATGAAGACAGGAAGTATCATAAACATTATCACAAAAATGATCATATGCAAATCTATCATACAGTATTCCCCTGGGGTAGCAGACAATATCGGCTATGAATAAACCATTCAGGAACCAAGCCAATCCTCAGCCAAAGAAGGCCCGGCAAACCCCCAGTGGGCCAGCTAGCTTCCTAGAAAAGGCTGCTCAATGGACCAGTACAGCTAGGCCACAGCTGTGCAGTTATGCTCTCACCGGGCCTCAACTACCCGACCATCACCCCCCACTGTCACATGCTCCACCCAATGCTGTGCAATGTATCTTCTGGAATGTGACCTCACCGGGCCACCCCCACTCACATTTCAAATACTGTGTTACTTTAGCCCAAAAATTCCGAGTCATCTGCTGCAAGATCCGTAACTTCATTTATGAATCTCCCACCAATGCCCCAGGAGAATACTATACCCAAGTCTCCAGCACATTTTGTATACTCAGGTTGAAAATTGTTTGCTCTAAGTCCGACAGGTGCACCCCATCCGAATCAAAATAAATCTCTTTCCCTGGTGCTATGTCCTGCTGGTTGATGACCTGTATATCCCTTGGAAGGCAGAAATGCATCACCTCCCTATTTACCTCTCTGTGAACCTTCCAAAGAGGTCTAGCTGCTTGTCCCTTTCTCCATTTTCACCAAGGCATGATCCTTGATCAAGCTATCTTCATGTCAGGCATATGCCTCCTTATCCAACCCAGATCCACCCTTCTCCCCCGCATCACATCTATAGATGACAGACTCCTCAGATCATTTCCCCCCAAGTGCATTATCAAACCCTGCGGAGGCGCCCTGATTAACCCCAGTGTTTTTAATGCTGGTATGAAGTTCACCCACCTCAAGCCAGTGATTCTGCAACAGTGTACATTTGCTTTGTCCACCGTGATACCCAGTTGATCTGCTTGGTCCTGCTGGAATGCTCAAGTGCGCGCTCTCCTAATAAAGGAGTGGCCAATAACGTAAACATTTTTGATTCCAGGAGGTGCACCTGTAAGATAAACCAAATAGTTACTGATTAACACTTTTTAATGTGGGATGCCCCTTCCAACACCCCTGCTCTGGGCCTGATGTAAGTTTTGTAGGCCTTTGACTGCCAGTGTCCAATCATTTTTATCTCAGCCTCCTGGCAACCCAGCCTTGCTGCCCCAGAGGTGGCTCCAATCCTGAAAGAGTGTGTACTAAAGTATTTAGGGTCCCGACTCACTGCCCTAATACCCTTCCTAAAGACCACCCTGAGTCGATACCTGGTTACTGGTTTTCCGTCAGCATAGGTGAAAAAAGTGCCATGCCCAACTCCTCTGTGCTCCATGTATTCTTTGATGGCGGCCCACGGGCAAAGAACACACCCCTGAGCATGATGGAAAATGATTATCTTGTTGGAGCCACACTGTGCCATCTTGGACTGGCCCAGCAACATCTGTAGCATATCACTTTTTAACCTGACATCACCCTATTGTAGGTTGTGCCCTGCCTGCATGGTAGGATCCTTCACTAATTCTGACACCCTGAAAGTGCTGAAGAAACCGCAGGTGAATAGCTCTTTAAAGAGTCTCGCTTTGTCCTCCGATGAGCATATCGCGGACAGTTTGCCCAATATCTCATACTAACATACTACTAACACACTAAAATGCCAGCAGAGTAGGCCTAATGGTCTTTCGTGTCTGCTCGTTTGGTCAGCCCCCACCCTGGGAGCTGACCTTGCTGCCCCCCCTCGCCTTCTCTGGCTTCTCCCTTCCCAGTTCCGGATATTCTCGCTGCACTGGATTTTGCTTCCAGAACCCTTCCCCTGTACCTGTCCCACCCCCTCTTGGACCCCTCCACCATCTCTGCCTCCACCAGCCCCCTGGGCAGCACATTCCATGGCTCCACCACCCTGTCAGTGAAGTAGCATCTCCTCCTTTCTCCCCTGAATCTTCCCCCCTCCAGCTTCCATCCATGCCCTCTAGTTGCCCCCTCATCCTTCCTTCAAAGCACCCTGACTGCTCCTCTACTATTTACCCCCTTCATGTACCTGAAGACCTCTATCATGTTCCCCCGGTCCCTTCTCTCTTCCAATGTGTACATATTTAGCTCTTCAAGCCTCTCCCCATAGGTTCTGTCCTCTAAGCTCCAAATCATTTTGGTTGCCCTCATCTGGACCCTCTCCAGGAGTTTAATGTCCCTCTTTAAGTGTGGCCTCCAAAACTGCATGCAGTACTCAAGGGTGTGGCCTCACCAAGCAGTTAGACAGAGGGAGTATCACTTCCCTCCTTCTGGAGGTGATCCCCCTAGCGATGCATCCCAGCATCTTGTTGGCCTTGCTGTTGCCCTCCTACAAGTCTCTGAGTTGTTCATCTTGACATCCACCACCACCCCAGGTCCCTCTCAGCTATCGAGACTTGTAGCATCCCCCCCCAGGGTGTACACTTAGCATGGGTGTCTGGCCCCCAGGTGCAGTACCTAGCTTTCCCTGCATTGAACCTCAGCTTCCACTTTCTAGACCATCTTTTCAGAGCCTCCAGGTCCCCCTGTATGGCCACCCTCCCCTCCTCCCCATCCACCACCACCTCCAGTTCTGAGTCATCCGCAAAGGGACTCATCTCACGTTTGATACCTGTCATTATGTCAGAGACATAGGCGTTGAACAGGAGGGGCCCAAGGACTGATCCCTGTGGCACCCCACTAATGGCCCTCCTTGGGGATGAGACTATCCCGCCAACTACGACTCTCTGGGTCCGATCCTGGAGCCAATTGTCTATCCATCTGATCATCTATTTCCTCACTCCCATTTCTCCCAGCTTATCCAACAGGCCCTCGTGAGGAACAGAGTCAAATGCCTTGCTGAAGTCTAGAAAGAGGACGTCCACTGGTCTACCCAGGTCCAATGCACTCGTCACCCAGTCATAGACTCCACAAGGTTTGTCTGACACGATTTCCCTGGGATGAATCCATGCTGTCTATTGACCAGGCACCCTGACTTTTCCAGGTCCACCCCAGCCTCTCCTTGACAATGCTCTCCATCACCTTGCCCACCACCGATGTCAGGCTGACAGGCCTGTAGTTCCCTGTCACCTCCCTTGATCCCCCCTTGTGGATAGGCACTATATGCGCCACCTTCCAGTCCTGGGGCACCCACCCTGTCCTCAGAGAGATGGTGAAAAGCTCCGCCTGGGGTTTCACCTGGACATCCACAAGTTCCTTCAGCACTCTGGGATGTAATTTATCTAGCCCCGGTGCTTTCTCCATCTTAAGGGACCTGAGGGCTTCCCTCACTCTCTCTGCTGTGATTTCCACCTCCGCTACCTCTTCTCTCTGCTTAGCCTTCCTCCCTCCTGCCAATGATGCCTCCCCCTCCCCCCAGACCCACCGATCAGTAAGGGTCCCCCCCTCCTCAGTATTACTATCTCCTCCCATGTATGATGTAGCACCCCCATTTTCCTTGGTGAAAACTGATGTGAAGTACTAATTTAGTACCTCAGCCTGCTCCCCTGGGTCCTGTGCCCATCTCTCCCCTGTTTTAATTCTGCTAATCTGCCCCTGCACCCTTTGTTTTTCCACAAGGTATCTAAAGAACCCCTTGTTCCCTCTCATAATTTCCCTGGCCAGGTTCTGCTCCTTTCTTGCCTTAGCTGTCATCACCACCCTAGTGGCCCTTCTAGCCATCAGTTCATACTCCCCTCGATCCCTTTCACTCCTTGAGCACTTGAATTTCCTATAGGCGGCCTTCTTTCCCCGCACCACCTCCTGGACCTCCCTGGTCCACCAGCAGGGTTTTCAGGCCCTACCGCATTTTCGTCTTACTCTGGTACAGGTGCTGGTAGCATCCTGCACCCCTCTCCTGATGATTTCCCACCTACTGTCAGCGCCCATGTCTGACCCAATCACATCAAAATGCTCCTTAAGGATCCTTCCCATTTCCTCAAAATCTGCCCCCCTGAAGTCAGTTACCTCCGTCTTTGTGCATCCTTCTACCCCTCCTAGGTCGAGGCAGAACCGGACCGTGGCATGGTCACTCCCCGCCAACAGGTCCCTTACCTCCAGGCCCCCAATCTGGTCACTGTCTGCCAGGATCACATTCAGTACCCATGCCTTCCTGGTTGGTTCCCCCACCTGCTGAGTTAGGAATGCATCTTGAAAGACATCCAACAACCTCTGTTCCCTGGCCACCGAGGATGTCATAGTCTCCCAGTCTGTTCCTGGCATGTTTAAGTCCCCCAACACCACCACCCTTCCCTGCCCAATCTGCAGTGTCTCCCAGCATCTGCCACCAGACTCTCCTCCAGCTCCTCCACCAGCACAGGGGGTCTATACACCACTCCTATTTTTACTTTCTTACCCCCCCTTGTTATCAAGGTGACCCAAATTGCCTCCATGGTTCCCTCCGCCTCCTCTACTCCCCCTATACCAATGCAGTTTTTGACTATTATTGCTACCCCTCCTCCCCTTCCCTCCCACCTGTCCTTCCCGAATATAGTGTAACCCTCCAGGTTCAGGTCCCAGTCGTGTCCTGCGGTGGCCCGGGTCTCAGTGACCACTGCCACATCCACCGCTCCCTCAGTTAGCATCGCCTGGAGCGCAGGCATTTTATTGCCCAAGCTCCTGGCTTTTAGCAGGACTACCTTCCACCCTTTCTGTACACTTCCATTTCCCCTGCTCATGTTCCCATACAGATTCCATTTTCCCCCTGGTCTGCACCAGTAGGCCTTTTCCCTCATTCCTCCGCGATTCCCCATAGCTCCCCAGGGGGTGGAAGTATTCTTCCTTATCGGACCCCCCGCAGCCTTTCTCCCGTCCCTCCCCTTCACAAGTTTAAACCCCACTTTTCACCAATGAACCCCTCTATTTTTAACTTAAGGATTTCTCTCCCCTCCCCTTCAAATTGAGATGGAGCCTATCTCTAGCATACAGCTCCTTTTACTCCCAGGTCTCCCCCTCCAATCCCCCATCAACCCATACCCTCTGGCCTCACACCACTCCCTGAGCCACTGGTTTATCTCCCTAATCTTCCTTTTGTGTTCCCCACTAGCCCTTGGCACCAGCAAAATTTCTGAGAAGGAAATCGTGCACCCTATGTCATGACAGACCCTGGCAAGCTCCCTGAACCTTGTCTGTATCTCTAGCTCGCTATTTCCCTCAATGTCATTTGTACCCAGGTGGACCAGTATGTCCGGGGAACCACCATAATCCTTTGCCAGCTGATATACCTCGTGCTTGGCCCTGTGCACCGTTAGTCCAGGGAAGCATTTTGTTCTAACTGGCCAGGCTTCCCACTCCCTATCCCATTTGATATCCCTGATCATAGAATCCCCAAACAGGAGCACTCTGACTGCTCCTTTTCCTCCATTCCCCCCCTTCCATGTCCCTCATCCTTTCTATCAGCCCCTCCACCCAGCCGTCTCCTTGTTCCTCCCCTATCTGGGTGCCACATGCCACCCCCTCATTTACCCTGGCCACTCCCTCCTCTCTGATCCTATGCCTCTTCTCCTCCTGAGTATCCTTCTGTGCCTTGCTAACTCCCCCTCACTGCTTGCGACTGGTCCTTCTCCCCATCCGCTAAACTAGCCTGGCTCGTCCTCCCTTCCTTCCTGTCTCCGCTTAGTCCCTCCTTGCTTGTCTTGCCCCTGGCCTAAACCCTCAGCTCCCTTTACTGTATCCTCCTTGTACTTCTGGTTCTTCTCCTGCCCTTCCTCCCAACTGGTCCTCCTCCTGCGCCTTCCTCTTCCTTCCCTGCCCTCCTACTCTTATTCACTGATCCCCATTTTCCTGCATTCCAGGTTCCCCTGTTGCTCCTGCTATCCGGCCCCGCCTCCTGCCCCCACTCCCTTTCCATCTCTAACCACCCCTGTCATGGCTACATCACCCCCCCATCCTCAAGCAGAAGAAGAGAATTGAATCAGTTACTGAGCGCAAGGTCCGATCCACCTCCCCACCTTGCTTCCTTCTGTCCAGCCCCAGCCATCTGTCTACTTCCCTGAGAATGTTGTCCCTCTGGCCCCCCTTTGTGAGGGTCCCCAGTTACCTGCCTGCTTTCTTGGTAGTGTCCTCCTTTTGGGACCCCTCTGCCAGGGTCCCTATGTGACCCCAGAGTATTCTCCTACACTCCTTTCCCTATGCCCCCACCCCTAGTGCTTGGTGCAACCCTGTGGGAGATCCCCTGCCCTCTTCCCCAACCATACCTCCTCCCTTCCCCCAGCTGCCTCCTAATCCCTGCAACCTCCTCCCTAAGCTGTGCCAGCTGGTAGCACACTGGGCAACCACCAAACTTCCAAGCCCAGTCCAGTATCATGGCTGCCCCACACCCTGTGCACCCCACCACACTCCCAAAGATGCCAGCCCTAATGACATGTGGTCCCATCCCCCCTCCAAGTAGGTTTCCTTGGGTGAGCCACCATTCCCCACTAGTCCAAGATACACCCCCTACTGACTAATCAGATCACCCACTAATCCTAGATACAGTCCCACAGTAAACCGGTAACCCTGTTACTAGGTGCAGTACAACACTGTAAGCTTATAAGGGAAGTGAGCAACTCCCTAAGTTCCTCTCTCCCAGCCTTTAAATCCAACCCCCAGTGGCTAGAACTACATGAGCTGCACCTGCAGCCTTTTCCTCCAATTGCAGGGCAGGTGTTCCCCTATAAATAAGCAGAGTGCTGGGGAGGGAGGGTTGGGGGAGGGTGGGATTAGGGCCTACACCCAACTCTCACGACAGTGTATCAGCCCTTTGTCTGCCCCTCCAGGCCCTGCAACCAAAGAAACAGCCCCAAGCAAATCCCACCAAGTAGGTTTTAAATCAGAAGAAATAGGCCTCCACCAGTGCAGCCTGTTACACAGTGAAACATCCAACAAATGAGCCCACTTGCAGCCACCAAACCAGTTTTCAAACTTCCAAGAGCCCCAAAAACAATACCCTGCTAGTCCCTTAGAGTAGTAAGAAAGAAAAGAAATAACCTTCTACTAAGTAGAATCCACAAGAAACCCTGTAAAAACAACAAGAAGCAGCTACTGTACTGAAACACATCTGATCATGTCCCCTTCTAGGTCCTTCTGAGAAGCCAAAGCAACTAACACCACAAACCTGATTCAGCTCTGCTTCCAGCCAATTAGCTGAGTGAGATCTGGCCAGACCATTAACACCTTTCCCCCACTATGCACTAACCTTTGCAGCTAGTGAAGTCAGCAAAAAGGAATCAAAATTCAACTCAAAGCCTCCAAAATATGTTTGCTACCAAAAGAAACAGGTCTCCAATTCAATCAGCTTCACTAACAACACATCAAAATAGGCTCGAAATTAACAGATATAGGTCTCCAATTCAAATAATCAGCCCCAAGCAAATCCCACCAAATAGGTTTTAAATCAGAAGAAATAGGCCTCCACCAGCGCAGCCTGTTACACAGTGAAACATCCAACAAATGAGCCCACTTATAGCCACCAAACCAGTTTTCAAACTACCAACAGCCCCCAAAACAATACCCTGCTAGCCACTTAGAGTAGTAAGAAAGAAAAGAAATAACCTTCTACCAAGTAAAATCCACAAGAAACCCTGTAAAAACAAGAAGCAGCTACTATACTGAAACACATCTGATCCTGTCCCCTTCTAGTTCCTTCAATTAACAGTTGACTGTCCACAGGACACTTTCTGTCCCTATTGGTTCCCCTAATTCTATGCCACCCTTTGATCATTTTCTGGATTGTGAAGGATCCTGTTATGTCCCAAAAACCATGCGTCTTTGCCATGAAGGAGATGCCTGACAAATGACTGTGGATGTAAGATGGGACCCTGTCTCTATCAGTCATATGGTGAACAAACTGCTGCAACAGCTGAGGCCACTGCAACAGCTCGTAGTTTTGGTGCCGATCCCCACAGAATTCCCAGAAGGACTTTAAGTGTGCCCTATACTTAAGCCATGTTCCAGGGGCCAGAGCATGTTGTACCAGGACAGCCGTTCTTGGATCGCGGCTTGCCACAGAAAAGCTGGCACTTGGACAGGGTGTTTCTCTGCTGCCAGAGCCATCTGCCAAAAGCGGTCGAACTGCAATCGAGACAGTGCATCAGCAATTACATTCAAAACCCCTGGAGTGTGACTTGCCCTGAAGGACACATTGAGTTGCAGGCACCTCAGGATGAAGATCCTCAGTAGCCTCATCACTTCCTTAGAATTGGATGTTTGTGTGTTCAAGATGGACACCACTCCATATTTTCCGATGAAAAAATAAGTTTTTTGTGACTGAGCCTGTCCTTCCAAATGAACACTGTGACCAGAATGGGGAAAAACTCCAACAGGGTCACATTCTTTGTGAGACCTGCTTCCACCCAGCTGTTGTCCCAGAAGCCTGCAAACCAGAAGCCCTGAAAGTATGCCCCGTAACCAATGCCCCCTGATGCATCCATAACCATTTGGCAATCTTGGTGGAACTCAGAGCCTGCCTGCCAAACGGATACCCCATTAAAGTGAGTGCTGGAGGAAGGAGTCCCACACTGATAAGTCTGCTCTCACATCGGCTGACACCTACAGTCCAGGACAACCATCTCATGAAAGGCCTACCAGGTGACACAGCTTTGCAAGTGAAGTTCAGGTGTCCAATCAGTGACTGTAATATCTTGAGGGTAACTTTTCTGGTAGCCTGAACCTCCACCACTAACTGTCCCAGGCAGGCAACTTTGTCTTGTAGCAATCGAGACACCATGTGGACCATGTCCAGCTCTGTGTCTAGGTAACTGAGTCAGTTGACTGACCCTTCAGTTTTCTCATGTGCCAGTGGCATGCCAAACCAATCCATGAGCTGAGAAAAAGAAGCTAGCGTGTCTTTGCATGCTTCCATGTTCGGGGCCCCTATGAACAAGTAATCATCGAAGTAGTGCGTGATTAAGTCATTGCCACTGTGTTGCCTGGTGGCCCATTCAGGGAAACGGCTGAATGTCTCAAAAGCTGCACATGAAACTGAGCATCCCATCAGCATTGACATGTCATAGTAAAACTTTCCCTTGAATGAAAAATCCAGTAGGTCAAAATCCTGCGGACAGACTGGCAGCAGCCAAAAAGTCAACTTAATGTCGCTCTTGGCCGGCTAAGCACCATTGCCTGCTTTCTGAATAAGCTTGACCACTGTATCAAAAGACACATAGCATACCACACTGTCCTCTGTGCTATTGACATCATTCACTGTGGCCCCTTTCAGATACAATAGGTGGTGAATTAGCCTAAATTCATCTGGCATCTTTCTGGGAACTACTCCCAACAGGGAGATCCTCAAGGGGCTCAGTGGAGGATTCACAAATGGTCCCACTACTCTACCAGTGTCCACCTCCCTGCATACCTTCTCCACTACAATATGTCTGAGCTGAGTGTCCTTGGCAACTTCAGATTGTGTGCTGTGGTGGCTACTCAGGTGCCCTGGTATGGAATGCAGAAACTGGAAGAGAAATCCTCTAATAAGTACTGTGCATCATTCCTGCAAGGGTAATGATCAAGCCAACCCACCATGTGTTCAGTTCTTACAGGTGACCTCGCCAGGCCACTTTGCAGACCTGTCTCCTTGCTTGCTGTTGGCCAGTTGGCCCTCTCCCTTTTTCTAGGCCCCTTCCCCCTTGTCAGGTTCTAGCTTTGTACTTTCCTGTACAGCAGGGTTCGACAAATCCCATAGCCCGATGTCCCAGGCTACCAGATTTAAGGCAGGGACAAGCAGTTGGTGCCAGGGGTACTTGTCCGCAGACAAGTACCATTTTAAACAACACAAAAAAATGATTTTCTAATGCAGTGCCCGGTTCCTCCAATAGGGAGCTCACTGGCGACGTCGGAGTCCGTCCATCATGTGACCCACGCAGCCACACATGATCTTCAGTGGGGGGAGAGCGAGCAGTGCAAAGGGAATACCTGCCGGGAGTGAGCCGTGGCCACTGGGAACTTGAGGTGAAGCCAGTCATCAGAATGACAGGTATGCCATCCAGTCAAAGAAGATCTGGCTGTTCCGGTAAGGGACCTATTCACTATCACTGGCAGCAGTAGTAAAACTTGGGGGTAATCGTAGGTGCACTGAGTGCTCTCACGTTTCATCTGATTTTGAGGAGAAAGGATGTGTGTGCCTCTGAGCTGATGGTACAGGGGGCTAGATGTTGTTAGAAGTTTGGAGTCGGGACCACAGAAATCATCGTCCGCCACACTTGCTGTTGCATTGCCTGGGCGCCAATAATTTATATAGAAAATACATTTTGGAGCTGCCGGTGCAAAAAGGGGAGATTGGGGGAGAAGGACAAGTACAATTAAGGAGGGTGACTTGAGTGGTGTTGGTGAGCTGGGGGAGCCCGGGAAGGGAAAGGGCGGGAAGCGAATGGGACCCATAAGGAGTCATTTTGAATAAATCCGACTGCAAGAATTTTGCTAAAAAATAACAAACAATGGTGATTGTTGGATCAGAAGGGGAGTGGGACCTTGTGTGTGGTGTGAGAAATAAAATAATGTGATGATTCACGATTGCTGCACTGAGGGGAGAAGAATAAAAGCTGAGGTGAAACCATAATACAGCTGAGAGGCTGAGCATATATAAGGAGAGGGGTGTGTAACCTACCTAGAAAAAAAAAATTATACATTTTCATATTGTTAACCTATTAATATTTAACTATCCCCCCTCCCCAAATACATACAACCAGTTTTTCTTTAATTTCTAATAACTTTTCTTAAAAATGTGCCTTTTTTTAACCGGACTACTAACTCGAGCACAAGGACTAGTACTTTTAGTCAAGCCTGGACAAGCAGTGAATTTTAAAATTTGTCGAACCCTGCTCTACAGCTGCTGCACTCATTCCGGAATTTGCAGAAATCTCAAACACATTTTCCAGTGTTGTACTGTCTGCAGGTGCCCACCCCTTTTTGCCTCAACCAGGATGTCTTATTTACCATGCGCCAGCTGGCCTTGTAGACTACGTTAGCAAGCCTGGCCCATGTCATGTGCCTGCACCACAAGCCGTGGTCAATCTTATCCCAGTGCATCTCCAGAGATTGTGGTATTCTCATGCAGAAAGTTTGTCATACCTCAACCACGCATTACCCTCAAATGCTAGGTGGGCTGTCTTGATGTTGTCCCTGTACTTGACCAGTTGCCCTATCTTTTATGGGAACTTGGTGCAGTAGATGGAGACAAAGATATTGAAGCCTGACACCCAGTTTTCAAATGTGTGTGGACCTTTGGTCATCACAGTTTCTCCTGCTTCAGTCTATCTTTGTCCCCAATGTCTGGCAATTCCCTGTGTGATAAGTCAAAAATCTCTGTATACTCCCCTTTCCAGATTTTTTCCTGAATAGCTGGAGTCAGATGGATGTCCACTGGGTAATCCACCCCCAGGTTGCCCAATGGTCTGGCCTCGGAGTTGAGGACATGGGCGCCGCAGGCTGTAGCATGGCTGGGGGGGATGACGGGGTCCTCCCACCTGCTGTTGCTCTGTTGCCCCCATTGTTGGCCCTGCTACAGCTGTCCCCAGTCCCCGCACTTGCCTGATGGTGTTATCCACACTGACCTGTGCCATCATCACTCTGGCCTCTGATGGCTCATTTTGCCATCACTGGGAGACTCCCCACAGCCGAGCCCAGTGCCGCCACGTGGACGGCCACCAGGTCGGGCACTTGGTACATTGTAACATTGTTGCCCATTTTACTTGCAATTGAAAAACTGCTATCCACCCTAGGTGCCCCATGGCCACAGCTGGAATGCTGGTGGGGAAGGGGAGACCCACAGTCCCCCACCAACTGGTGTTGCCTGCCCCACCCCCTTGGGAAGTGCATCTGGGATATGTGGTGGGAACCACAGGATTGGCAAAGGCCATCAATCCGCTGGTCCCGGAGCTGCCACTGGGGTGTGATGGACTGCGCTGGCCCTGCGCAGCCTGTCACCCATGGTCTCCCCCCAAGGTGGTCTACTCCTGCCAATGTCATGTACCCTACATAAGGCCTTTCCCAACAAACGTTTGCCCACCGTAGATGTCACCTCCCCCTTTGCCTGCCTTTTGCTTGGCTGAATGGACCCATTACTTTCTTGACCTGCCCTGACCTCCGCTTGTCCATCTGGGCATTAGCTATTATCTGCCCTTCACCCAACTCACCACCCAGCAATGCCAACAAAGGCAGTGTGCTGGTTCCCTCACCTGCACTGTTGTCCTCGTCCATGCCTTTGACCACCATCTCAATGATTGTGACTTCCTGGTCCTCAGCTGTCACCTTCATCAGCCTGTCTTGATGGTCCTCTGCAGCCACCATCTTCCAGCCCCCTCTAGCTACTAGTGCTTCTTACATCTCTTTGGAGGGCTTCCTCATCCACTTGGGAGCTAGTGTGGCACTGGGCACCCCATGCTGTTGCACTGGCGCACTTTGCATGACTATCTGGAGCCAGTTGGGACTGCCCAATATCATCAGTTGCTGCAGGGTGTCTGTGAACTCTTGGGTGGGTGGGTCAAGTGGGTCTGGGGTTATAGAGGCCTGCACCTCCCACCCCCTGCCTTGCTGCCTCTCCCATGTTACTCATGTTCATCTGTTGCTGAAACCAGAATCTTGTAATCCTGTGAAAGAAAACAAAACTGGCCCATTAGTGGTGTAGTGAGACAGCCTCCTGCTGCAGCCAGTCCACTTATCACTACACAAACCTCCTGCAAACCACTTCTGGTTGGGGGGGCCTTATGCCTTCCACCCCTTGAGGCCTCTATTTCCTTCCTTCCTTATTGATTAATTTATTGATTCAGTTACTTCTTCGTTTTTTTTCTGGGTATATGCCAACCTCCTCATTGCCTACAGCGACAGCGCCATGTTCAAGGAGGTTTTTGAGATGCCACTCACTGCGTTTCCCAGGAGAGCCCCATTCCCCACGATTAAGTGTTACATCTGATAGCTAAACACCTCCACCCCAATCCCCCTGTCATCTGGTGTGGACAGTCCCCCATGGTAGGTACCCCAAAAATGCAGCCTGCGGCAGCTTCAGTGCAATATGATTGTGCTTCCTTTAAACCCTCTCTCTCCCCCTTGTGTTTTGTTCTTTTTTTACTTTAAATAAAGCACTTTGTGTGTTTGTGCTCATGTCAGTGCTGCCTCAGATGGGTGAGTACCAAGGCCTAAAAATGGCCGTTGAAAGCTGTGAGAGAGGTAGTGGCCGAAGCATAGTCTGCAGCCATCCCCAATATGGCCGCCTTGTGAGGGCTGGTGTTAAGCCTTTCTGCATATGTGCGGCACATATGCGTGTTCCAATGTGACCTCTGCCTCAGGGGAGTAACGCTTGATCTGAGAGAGGTAGCGTGCCCTGCCAGAGCTACTGTCTGGGCCAACATGAGGCCATGAGAAGATGTGGCAGCAAATCCCATCACCTGTCCGCAGGCTGCCCACCACCTCAAGAGTGGGCAGAACCGGAGTCATTGCTAGGCAGCCCATTCCACATCACCACTCCAGTGATGCCACCCCAAAGTAAAGCTGTGCCATATGCTGCGACCTGGCCACCCCAGTCTTGCCCAGGAGAGCCAAGGGGATGGATCACAAAGGTAACCAGCCACCACTAGCTTACTATGGCATGCAGCATGGATCAGGGGTCATGGATTGCTGTCTCCTTCACAAAACATTCTGTGCCTCCCATGTTGAAGGGGTGCTGGGGAGGGATCACCATGCACTAGTGTGGACAGATGGTGGAGGAACTGGGAGAAGTTGAAAGGATGGGAGAGAAAGGGGAAGTGACTTATGACCTTCTTTACTTTTTTTTTTTTTTTTTTGAAGGTGGGGGGGTCCCAGAAACCAATGCCCATACTGGATCAGACCTATAGGGGCTGGCTCCCAAAACTGCACCAAAACCTGAAGCTGAGGGGCCAGCGGAATGGGGGCATCATGGATGGCCCTCTGAAATGCTCGTCTAGCCATGGAGTAGCTCCATCTGCCCCTCGCTTCAATTCATGCGGGATCCCGCAACCCAATCATGGAACTCCCTAGCAACCTTCTTCCTGATGCCCAGCACAGAGCCAAAGCTCGACGTTGACCTCCAGTTACATCGGCCCACAATGTGAAACCCCAACCACTGAGCACTCAAGGAGCAACCTATCTGCCTAGCAAATGTCCCCAACTTTCCTTTGCATACTTTTTGTTTTTTGCAAAACTATGCTTTTGTGTCCCAAACTGCCCCCAGGTTCCCATTACACCCTCTACTCCTGCACCCCACCTAGTCCCGAGATCTCACTAACCAATTAGGCACAAGGCCCAGTCCCACCTTACCTGAAGCTGTAGGGAGAGCCTTCTTTGTGTTTCTTCTGGTGTCTGGACAAAAAGAGGAAGATCCTCTACTATCCAGACCCTATGAAGCCTGGCTTCTGCCCCTCCCTGCTCCAGGCTACTCCTAGCCCTTCACCCTCAGGGCAAAGGCCATTGATCACTTCCTTCCTGCTCCTTGGACTTAGGAAGGTGGTGACCAGGGATTGGCTCTTGGTGAGTGGGCAACTGCCCTCCCAGGAATTCCAGGAGGGACCACTTCCTCCAAGTATAAACAGCAGATACCTCACTTTCTGTCTGCTTCAGTCTCATGTGACCTGCACAAACTCTGTCATGTGATTTCTGCAGTTCTGTTTGCAAACTTCACCCTAACAAGTGTAAGTCGAAGTCACAGATGAAATTAGCGGCAAAAACACAAAGGCGAAATATGTATGTACCTGTGCGGCTTTGCAAAATGATCAGCTGAGGTGAATTTGCCAACTTCACCAAAAGTCTGAAAGTGAATTAAAACTTCACAACATCTCTAGTCAAAAGCACCAGTACAAAGAGAACAGAAAGACCACTTTTTACCCATGATAGGTTAGTGGCTCAGAAGGTCTTAAACTTCCCAGCCACCACAAAGTTATTTTTGAGCACTTGAGAAGAAGGGAAAGATCCACTTGAGTTGCTGGTTACTTTACAGTCCGAGATTTTCTGATTCTAAAATCAGGCAGTAACTCATTGAAAGTGCTTACAACCATGTGAGATGGGAAACATGGTAGAAGTGCAAGAAGAGGAGCTTGGAATATGAAAACACTGAAGTACAGGGATACTATGAGGGGAGGAGTATGAATCAATAACTGGCCAACCCTTTCACTCACTCCTCTGCAAGCAATCTATTAGAAGTTCCATTCATACACACAGGCATGGGCCAGAACTCTTTCACATACAGAGAAGCAGGTCTGGATTAATGCTAATGCCAACTACGCCACTGTGTAGGGCACTTGTTTTCTTGGGAGCCACTTTCTGAGCAGTTTTGTGAGTGTTAGTTATGCAGTACAATTTAAAAAAAAAATTTGCCTGCTTGGCTACCACCTGAACTTGGGTCTTCTGATCTCCATGGGGGTGGGTGTTCAACCATCTGAGTCACAGGAGACACCAACCCATCTCTTCCTCCTGTGATTGGCTGATACTGCAAGTAGCAACTTTGCAGGGATACAGCAAGTTATGACTCTCATCAGTGTGTACCTGCACAGAGTGATGGGTGGCGGACGCATGGCAAGATTTGGTGCCATAATTCTCCTCTCCCTAGTTGCCTGACACTCATTGCAGCATGTGGGTCATGGGTGTGTTGTTGGTGCTGCTGGTGGAAGCTGGGTACTACTCACTGTGGCATGCAGGTATGTTGGTGCTGCTGGCAGAGGTCAGGTGCTGAGTCAAGACTCAGAGAACAGTGATGATGATAAGTGAATAATTTAATTTACCTAACTTGGAGAAGGACACGCACACACACATCAGTAGAAATAGAACAAACTGTGGCTGGCTGGCTGGGAGAGGAGTGGGTGGTCATCTTCTGTCAGAGCATGGAGGGGGAGCCCTGCCAGAAGTGCCACTTGTGGCATGCTGAACTGGAGACAAAGTGGATGTGGTGAGAAGGCAGACAAGTGACTGAATGGAGGGAGCAGCAGCATTTGGTGGCAACATGCGTGGGTCTCTGGTCAGACTGGAGTCTGAGAATGAGCCTTAGTGTGTGCCAAGGGCTGGCTGGGTGGCCAGGTAAGAGGAATGCAGCAGGAGTTAATTTGAAGTTGCTCTTTAGGTTAGCCACTAATAACCATCTACAGGCTGGAGGACTAGAAGGGATCAGAGTCTGAGGATGGCAGAAGGAGCCATGAGGTAACAGGTAGCAGTATGAATCAAGGTATTATAGGGGTGTGGTGTGCCCCATAGTTAGGCTTGGGTAGGGTGTTCAGTGTTAAACTCCTAACTCTTTACCTTAATAACTTTGACAGCATTTGAAGAAATCAGCTGAAATTTTGCATGTGTTGTCTAGAAGGCAAGGTCTAAATCTGTGGAAGTTTTGCAATAGCAGTTTGTGCATTTTCTGAGCTCTGCATATGTCATTTTTCCATGTATGTATAATCTTTTTTTCTGTACCTAACATGGAATTTTTTCTTTGCTCTCACCTACAGCCTACTGTACATGGAATGAAATTTTTCCCCAAACAGTCAGGGTACAGGTGTGATGCCCTAAGGTAATGCCTTTGAAAGGTTTCATGAAAAAAAATGTTAAATGATTCTAGAGTTACAAGGCTTTAAAGTATTGCGTTTTTCTATTCTGAGCATGCTCAGTAGGTTTCTTGGGATAATGTTCTATGACTCCAAAATTTCTGTGTTGCAAGGCCGTTTTGGTTTTTTCACCATTTCTTTGTTCTAAGCATGCTCAGTAAGTTTCTTGGGATAACGTTCTGCTATGACACCAAAAGTTCTGTGCTGCAAGGCCATTTTTGTTTCTTCACCACTTGCTTCTTACAGCAGCACAAAACATTTTTTTGTGCTGTGAGAGCTGCCATCTTGTTTCCTTTCCCTTTGAAATAAAAAACATGCACAATACATAAAATAGTGTAATTTTTAAACAACAAACACATGAATCTAGCTAAACAGGACCTGTTTAGATAGATCCTGGTGTTTTTTTTTTTAATGTTTCCTCAAACACCTTTACTAGGCACCCCAAAATCCAGGATGCCCAGCTTAGTGAGAGGAGCGGTTCCTCCATGTTCTCTGCATGAGAACAGTGGGACTTTATTGAGTTCTGCAGCCACAACCCAGAGGCTAAACTTTAATGATCTGCTCCCATAACCTGGCCCAGGGCTGTCCATCTGATATCCCTACTCAGTTCTGCCTTTCCTCTTTGTTGACCTCTCCCTATTCCTATGCTCTCTATTACCTCCTCAATCTCCTGCCCCTCTGCTCTATCTTCCCCTCTCCTGTAGTCCACCTGCCACCACTGATTGCTCTACCTGCTTTCCTAGCCCCCCCCGCACTGGTTACTGTTGACAAAGTCTCCATCCGTAGGCCACCTGCCACAACTCCACTCTCCCCCCCACACAGGGGGGAGACCCTGCTTGTCTCACTGGTAGTACCTCTGGGCCTCCTCCCTGAGGGGGCCCCTTCTCTACTGCTAACATCTCAACCTATCTGACAACTGATGGTGGTTAAATGCATTTGTAGCAATGTCTAAGATTTGATCAAGACCTGTAACTTTGCATAACATTAGTAATCTTTTCCATGTGTCTAACTCTGTACCTATTTTGTCTTATGTGCCATTTGCTGTCCCATGATGAGGAACCTTTGTAAAAGAGCCTTTGGCTCAAAGGTTACGTCTGAATTCTTGAAATAAATAAATAAAACAGCTGGAACTCATGTTGTGGGCTGCAGTGAGAGGAGTGAGCTGCCAATCCCCTGTTCTGTCTGTCTATCTATCTATCTATCTATCTATCTATCTATCTATCTATCTATCTACCATCAGACCAGGCTGCCCACCCCAGTACCGCTTATTTCTCACCTTCCCCTCCAGGTGTTCTGCCTGCCCTTGCACAATCCAGGTCACCCGACCACATTTGTGTACAGTGCTCCGACACTGGGGTGCCTAATCCCAGTGTCAGACTTTAAACTGAAATAAAGAAAACCATCACTTAGTGATTTCTTTTTTTGTTTTACCCTGCAAAATAGAAAACGGTCCCTCACCAATCTGCCCCCCTCACACACACACCACCCATTTCACCCCAATCGCCAGTTCAGCACCCACCACCCCATACCCCCCACACACCCTCACTCACCTGAAGAGATCCCAGGGCAAAGATCCACTCTCCGATCGAAGACACATCTTGCTGCTGGAACTGCTGACTGCAATATGAGAAACTAAGATAAGTGTGGTCCAATGTATTTCAAAGGGGTTTTGAACTTGGATGCATAGCTTCATAATTTTTGTATATTTTCACCCCAAATGTTCAACATGGCCTTTTTGGGACTCCATCTCATGGCCAGTGATGGTGGAGTTATGCAAATCAGATCCAGAAGGCATTTTCATGGTCACTTGGTGAAATCACCTTTTGGACAGGATTTACAAATTTTACCACCCTTGTTCATGAGATGGGGTCATAAGAAGGCTATGTTAAAAATTTGGGGTCAGAATATGTAAAAATGACAAAGTTATGAGCGTATGTTGAAATTTTGCAACACACACTCATAATTTTGGTAATTTTAAATATGTTGACCCCAAGTTTCAGCATGGCTATTTTTTCACATCACCTCATGAACATGACAACTGTCATTTTTCAAATACTGGCCAAAATGTGTTTCCACATCTGTGGTGTAGAATGACATTGTTGCTGTGCAAAATCACCTTTTAGGTGGGTTTTGAACATTTTCTCCACCACTGTTCATGAGGTGGGGTCATCAGAAGGCTATGTTGAAAATTTTGAGTAAAAATATTACAAAAAAAACAAAGTTATGAGCGCATGTTGAACTTTTGCAAGGCACACTCAAAATTGTAAGCATTTTGATCCCACATTTTCAATATAGCCTTTTTTTTTAAATCACCTCATGAACATGAGAACTGTCATTTTTCAAAATCTGGCCAAAACGAGTTTTCGCACCAGTGCCATGGAATGACATTTCATCTGAGATTAGAACATTTTCATCCATTGAGTTCTTGAGGTGGGTTCATTTCAAGGCTTTGCTGAAAATTTGGTGTTAAAATATTTAAAAATCGACACAGTTATAAAGGTATGTTGATGTTTTCCTACGCACATTCATAACTCTAGTAATTTTTGACATCCAATGCTGCATAGAAGGGTAAGGTCGGCAGAGCCCTGCACTTCCATAGGCAGACGGAGTCTTCCCTTGCACATGGCTCAGATGGCAGTGCGAGTCTAGAGATGATATGATTCCACTATCTCGAAAAGAAAGGAAATTCTTTGCAAAAAATGTTGTTACTACACCAGCTAGGGTAACTTAATGCCACAAAAGTAGGGAAATTTGACATTAGGTTCCCAGCCCTAACTGCCCACCACTATCCCCCAGGCAGCAAAAGAAAAAGATATTAGGTTTTTGGGTATCTGGAGTCTTGGCGAGTCCATGGTGGGGACTTCCTTGGGGTTGTCAACCCGAATGCTCATCCCTCCTCCCCAGCCCATAGCCTCCAATCCAAAGCACAAGGTGCAGCTCCAAGCCTTATCACACTCTTCAAAGGTAGAGAAGTATTTCTTGGCACAAGTTGCCAACACAGTTTGTTGTAGCTTTCTGCATGCAGGGCCCACAGGAGCTCATATGTGACATTGTTTGTTCCCAGAATGGGGTGAGCATTAGGGTTGACAACCCCTAGGAAACTCCACCACTGATTTGCCAAGACTCTGGAGACTCAAAAGTTTAATATTTATTCCTTTTGACGCTTTGGGGGTAGGGGTGAGGAGTTAGGGCTGGAAGCTCCAATGCCACATTTCTCTACTTTTGTGGCATTAGGTTACCTTAAGAGGTGCAATAATGAAGTTTTTTGCAAATACTTCTCCCCTTGGAGGTTACTGGTAGGGTCTTGCATTATTGTGCCCCAAATGTACATTAGGGTAACTTATGCAGATGTTGTTTACAGGTCTGCCTCTGCAACCACCCTTTCCAGATTGGACATCCTTTTCAATGCTTTTTGTCACTTCACCTTAAATGTCCCTCCCAGGACCCATCACTGCACACTCTACTCTTCCCTATCACTCTCTTCCCCAACCTCACTGTGAAACCATCACATCGTCATCATCTCGGCCAAGTATTGATTTGGCTCACTCACTCTCTACCTTGCCTCTCTCCTTTCCCCTTCCCTGCAAACTTCCTATTGCCTCCACACATGGGACCCCCACTCCTTCACCCTTCCATGACCTCATTCCAACTCTGGAAAGGCTGCCTTCTTCTTCCACTTCCCAAATTTATTGAACTACCTCCCCCCCCCCGAATGCTACCATCATTAAATCTCTTAGCAAGGACCCTTTACCACTTGCTGCCTCCACCCTGCTCATGCCCACACGAAGCCTAAACCCTACGATTCCCAAGTCCCTAAGACTGGATGCTTTGCATCTTGTGCAAGCCCCTATTGTCAGTAGCACCTGCCTGCCTGCACTGCACTTTTTTCAAACTACCCAAGTTGGTGGCTAGCTGCCTGTTGCACTGCTACTTTGTGGTATATGTTTTACCAGTACCATGCACTTGCCTCTACCCAGGCTAACATCTTGCTTTCTACATTCATGTATCCTGCACACTTGCACTGCCATTGCAATGTATGTATACCTTCACCTTGTTATATATATTTGTCTCATACCCAGGCTTGTCTTGTAATCTGCCTGACTTGTGCTAGTGTAGTTTTCACCTTGTGTCTTTGTAAACTGTCGTCACCATGTATTTTTGAGGATAATGTATCTTGTAATCTGTTTCTTGGCTGTACAATTTTATTTTTGTCAACACTTTGTATCTGATGAATTTGTAGCTCCTCTTTCCCCTTCCCCGGGTTGCACCTGGAAATGAGCCTCAACTTAGGGTGCCTCTCCCAGTTACCAACTTTTAAATAAAATAAATATAATGTACAGCACTGCATGTATTGGATGATATTGAGTACAATACCGTATTCCACTTATTAGCTAAACTTCATAGAATATGCTGGCTTTGTTAGCCTGGCAAGGTCATCCTGATTTCTGCCTTTCCCCTTAGTCTACAACTGTATTAATGATTCTGCTATCTGTGCCATTTACAGGACAGAAACCATACATTTTATCAGCTAGGCATCAGTTTTCTTTTTTTTGAGGAAGTATAGGTTATTGTCTAAATTGTGCAGTACTGTGAACCTGGCAATAGAGGTTCAAATCCGAACACTGCCTCTTACTGTATGACCTTGAGCAAGTCACTTAATTCTCTGTGTTTAACCCCCCACCCACACCCTTTCTCAGTACTAGCCCCCCCCCGATCTATCCTTAAACCTCCCCAAAGATACCCTGACCTTTTAATGGATGCTTAATGGCTGCTGCCACAGTGTCTAATGTTACTGGATTGTAAAGTGTTTTGGGATACAGCAGTGCGTATTAAAGGCACAACATAAAACCTAATTCCTTTTCTTATACAGTGGGCATTTGATGTGAAAAGCTTACAGGGAATTTTTGGGTTAAAGTCTGAATTTTAGTAGATTGATCACCCTCCGATGTGACAATTCTTATGGAACCCTCTGGTATCTACTATATGTCACTCTGCTTAATTTTAATTTAAAGCCCAGAAGCATCCTCTGCCTGAACCGTGCCATTTTTTCATGCTGTGATACTCTCAATAATGTCAGGGCCTCACAGGCAACCATGCACTTGTAAGAATGTGCCCCCCACGTGAAGAAACAGCACTACCCAGCCTGATCATACTGCTGTAGGTTTGATTAAAATTCAGCACAAAGATGGTGACACCAGACACCCTATAGAACTACTCAGTCAGAGGTATATACTACATTTCTTAACAGGAACCAAACAACTGCATTTCAAGAGCTAGCCCATGTTTCTTTCATCAGGTTTTCTATTTTGTTTGTTAATAAAAATGTGCATTATATACAATATACTGAAATTGGCAACTGTAATAAAAAAAAGCATTACTTGCCTGGATTTAAGTATTTCATGCTTACATAACGTGGTTAGGGGTCACTGCCAGACCATCTTTGAGGTTGGGGTGATGCAGAAGGAGGCACATGGTTACTGCTGTGCTTAAGGCCCAAGAAAATGTCAATCTGGCCTTGCAGAGCAGCATCTTCTGGAGCGCCATCCCTTTCGCTGTCAGAGCTGTCTCATCCATGAAAATGTTTGCTGCCAAGCTGAAAGTACATCTCCTAGAGTCTAATGTCTGTACCTGTTTTACATAGCTTATGAAACACTGCTGACTTAATGTGCCATCTGAATGCCTTACTTTTGCATCATGTCATTTCATTTTGTATTATGATACCGATGCACTTGTACATGTTCCAGTGTCTTGTTTATTTATTTATTTTGTTTTTGTTGACCGGGTAAGTGCACTAGACAAATCCTGCCTATTTTCAGGCACGACCCGGGGGAGAGGGGGGAATACAGATGAATGCCAACTGACCTTGAACCAGATTAAGCTGTTGGTGGTATTTTTAGTGAATGAGGGAAATTGGGCCAGGACACCGGGGAAAATTCCCTACTCTTTTCGATAAGTGCCATGGGATCTTTAACATCCACCTGAACTACCACCAGTCCAGGCAGATGGGACCTCGGTTTAACGTCTCATCTGAAAGACGGCACCTCAGAAGTGCAGCACCCGTCTCATGCTGCACTACAGTGTCAGTAATGAGATATTAACCCAAGTGCCAGATGTGGGAACTGAACCCACAGCCCTCTGATCTCCTGGCCTCAGAGGTGAGTGTGCTACCTACTGAGCCACTGACACTGTGTCGTGGACTCTTCTGTACTGGGGTCATGCCTGAAAATGTTGCTTTGGTGCCAGTGCTCTTACCCAGTCAGCAAAATAAATAAAGACAAATAAATAAACTGGAGGGACTGCACTGGATACTGAGAGGGAACATGCATTGGGAGATTAGGGAACATGTATTTGTATGGAAAGGGACTTCATCAGGTGCTGAAAGGATGGCATTGGAGACCAGGGAATGGATTTCCAAAGAGTCCCTAGATCACTGGAATTTGCAGTGATCTAGGGCTGCAGTGCTCCTCGGCTGTGTCAGGGACCCTGCACCATATTCAGAAAGAACTGGGTCCCCACACCACAAACCTGGGAGTTGTTGCACCCACAGGTATGCTCTAAAACAATTGGTGCACATGTGGGGAAATGCTGCATGGATCTGGCTGCCCCCCACCCACCCAGCACAACACCAGAAGAGCCAGGAAGGTCCGGGGGAGGTACAGAAACTTGCCAGGCAGGTGTGGTCAGATGGCAGAAGGGGCACAACATGCCATAGTGGGTGTTGGGGAAGCTGTGGGTAGTCTGATCAGTGAAGTGGCACCCAGTGGGGGAGCACATTATAGAGCACTTACACCAATAACATGGCACCATTCCATGGCCAATTGGGGGCACATCCCTTTCAGCAGCCCCAGCCTTAGGGCTGCTGCCAGGGCTGTGCCCATTTGGGCCCATTGCACTATGTGTCAGTGAAACCCCTGTGGTGCCATGTCATCTGTGTAAGTGTTCTATAACTGGCACCCCCAACAGGTGCTGTTGCACTTATCAGACTTCTCACAGCCTCCCCAACAACTACTATGGCACCCCATGTCCCTTCCCCCATTAGAAGTCACTGTCATGGCTCCCCCACCTGAGTCCACCAAGTGAGTGCCACCAGTGCAAGGGGATTAGACCAGCTTAGTGCTGGTCTATCTCGAGCCCCTTGCTGCAGCCATGGTGGGGTTTTCTGAATCCCAGAAAGGGGATGTTGCAGCCCCTGTTTGGAACATGTTGGAGAGTGGAAGGATGTGCCACTGGATATCTAGGAGTGCTTGGAACAGGAAGGTGGTAGAGGCCCATGTGTCACAGATGCACATTTGCAATGCTACATAGTTCCATGGCTGCAAGCAGAAACCAGGATGCTTCTGGAGGTAATTCGTGATAGCAACTGCTAACATCTAGATTGGTAATTTGTAAATCACTGCATTCATAAGCAATGCACTCATACTCTTCTCCACTTTGATGCACAACCATGTTCATGTATAGAGCAAGCAAGCAGCACCACGACCATTCTGCACAACTTAATTGAACCCTATATTATATGCAAGCTCTATAGTATAACTAGTTTCTATATAATTATTAATTGTTTTTAAAATATCCCTGTATTAACTATAACTATTGATTCTTCATCATTATAGTCTGTTGGTCTTTCCCTTAACTCAGTAGATGACCAGTAAATCTATATTCCAGTCACACATCTTAAGTATTAATTCATTTTACATCTTTCAACAAACATTCATTGCTTCTTGTTCTCACTGCTTTGTATTGATGACATCATACCGTGGAACAGTCCATAGCTGAATGTTGCCCATTTGTATAAATACTGCAGTTTTAAATCACTAATTCTGGAGCTCTGAAAGTAAAACAAACACCAGAAGTCGATGAACTCTTCACCTTGCCATCAATCTATTTCCTGTTAAAAACAAGGCAATCTCAGCTTATTGTGTTTCCCAGGAAAGGAAATAAATGACATGTTTCCAGTATGGTCTGGAAATATTGTGGGTATCAAATTGGCTGCCCTCGACTGCAGAGTGACCCATATACCTCAAGAAGCATTCAGGCACTATGTTGTCGACTGCAACAGATTGGTCCAGTTTGACAACCAATTAAAACATACTTCTTATATATCAACCCAGTTCTTTAAGAATCTTGGAATGGTAGAGGTGCCTGGCTCTACTCTTGGCACCGCACTGTGATAATTTATTATTGTTATACTGTCATAGTAAATCCTACCACATGTCAGTCATGTATAAATGTTCAATTAAAATGACAAGAACATCATGCATCAGTAGCTTTCATGCAAAGGGAAGGGAAGTAACTGTAATGAAACTCAGGTCTGATACATTTTTTCTTAGATGGTATTCCGGTTATAAAAAATCATATTTCTGAGTTTTCTCCCCTAGAGACAGTTAGCCAATCATACTTAGACTTCAGTTTAATTAAGTCTGCATGTTTTTCTTGACCTCATTAATCGTGTCAGATGATGTATTTCTAGATCAATTTGTATGCAAATGTATCAGAAATGGGTCTGCTGCGGCTGAACAATAGAGCTGTCCACCTTCACAAAGTCCTTTCTGAATCATCTTAAATTGCGAATTGTGAATGTGAAATATAAAAGAAAGTCAAGTAAACAAGCACCACTCTATACCACTGTTCTCAGGGAATTGGCTATGAAAGCTATACTTGCTTTGTATTATCTCACTACCACCCACCCTTCCCTGTACAGATCGAAATTATCACTTTTTTCTGTTCACTTTGCTATTCCTGCTGGATTTTGCTTAATTTCAAGACCCAGTTGCTAAGCACTGAAAACTCCTTAGTTTTGCAACTCTAGAAAAAGTAGTTGCATAGCCATTGTTTATTACTAAAGTCTGAGACTTTTTCATACAGTTTTGTTATCTGATTTGTATAGAAGGTTAGTGGGGCACAATAATTGTGCCTGGCGATGAACAGAACTGGTGATGGATCCACTCCTCTTTTTTTTTTCACTCTGACTCTCCTCTCCCGAGTCCCAACTCCTGGCGGCTGCTCTTGCTCTGGGCTGGCTCACTCACTTCTCTTCTGTACCTACACTAGTCCTGGGCCCTGGCTCCTCATCTTCTCACTTCAGCAGCTGTGAACTGCCCTGCCTGACTGACCACCCTGGCCTGCACAGTTGCTCACGGCCCACCGATGACTCCTTCTGAACGGATGCCGCTAGTCTGTGGCATGCCACACACAAGTTCCCCAACCCAGCTCCCTGCCTCATACCTCTCAACCTCTTGCCTCATGAATCAGGGAGTAGGCTTAAAATAATCAGGGACAAAGACCCACAATCAGGGACACATCTTAAAAACTGGTACTATTCACTTAGAAAGCTGATAGAATAAGGGGATTTATGTTAAGATTAATTTTCTGAAGATGAACAAGTCTGTAACTTTAATGTTTGACATTATTTTGTGCTTTTAAACCCCACTGTTCTGTCACAAAAACACACATTTTACGAGGGACAGCAGAAAAGTTTGAGGCACAATCAGGGATATCTCTGAAAATCAGGGACAGTTGAGAGGTATGCCCTGTCTTGATTCGTCACCCTCAGAGTTTAGACTGCCCACCTGAGTCTCCCAAATGGTCTTGTCCCTTCTCACCTTCTGTGACTGCTTCTTGCCTTGTTTCTCTCATCTTCTTGATTCTTCTTCTTCTGGTGAAGCTGCCTTTTTGCTGATAGTCCATTGCGGTTCAATAAAATCTGCTGGCCCTAATCGCCCGCTTCAATAATTAAGCCTCCCTGCCGCTCAATCAGAATTCATGCTCTCTAAGTGACTGAAGAGATTTTAATGCCAAATTTTAATAAAATATGCCACAGGACCACTCGGGGGGGGTGGGGGGTGGAAGAGGAGAACGCTCACTGCGCCCGTGCCCTGAAATGTCGCCAATTTCAAATAAACAGCCACCAGCCCACCATGAAAACAGCTGGCAGTCAGGAAAGGGGGAGGGAGCTGCCAATCTGCCAGCCATCCTTTACCCAGGGTGACGCACAGTACTCCAGCTCTGGCCTTTCCACTTGCAATTTTGCATGTGCTCACCAAAGGAACATGATCCCCAGAGAAAAAGTTTCATTTTTTGTCTGTCTGACATGAAAGCTTCCTTCTACTCTAAATGGGTTAGAGTCAAGGAAGCTCTCGTGTCAGACAGACGAAAAAATAAGCTTTCTCTGGGGATCATGTTCCTGTAGTGAGCACATGCAAAATTGCAACAGCAGGCTGGAGACTGACAAATGGTTTGAGGCACAAATCCGATCCGTATTCAGACAGTCCTCTTCAGATAAGGAAGATGATCTAAGTGGAATAGACATCTTGTAATGCTGGTGTAGTTCCTTTACCAAATATGCAAAGGTCGAGGGAGGCCTGAGCTGTTGAGATTGTCAAAGGAAAAGGGGAATCCTGTCAGTTCAGCCTCCATTGATCTGCATATATTTGGTAAAGGACCCCCCTGCCCCCGCATTTTCTGGAATATTTCCAATTTCCTACAGAAAGTCGTGAGGTCAGTCCATGTTTTCCACAACCAGGTAGCAAGTAACCACATCAAATAATAAAAAGCATACCAGCGGCTGCCTCACTTAATTATTTCAGACCGACAGGCTATTTGAAGGGGTGGGACCAGAGAGCAGTGTGGGAACCGGCAAGATCAGTCTCCTCTTGGATGTTGGTTAGACAGGAGTTCTTTTTTTTAGTTTGATCCTCGAGTATGACCTGACTCTCCCTCAGCCGCTCAATTTTATGGTGTCCCTGACTTTTCTCGCACACACAATGTCGACAAGGGGATGGCAGTTACACATGGAACTGTTTGCCGTGTGGCAGTCGTCAACCTCCTTCTGTTGATGAGCTATTGGTAAGGTAGTTTCCACCAATCACGGATTGTGTTGTGGACATAAGAAGAACTATGTCCACAACACAAACTGTGTTTGGTGGGAACTACCTCATTGACCAATCTCTTCTGATCAGCAGCCAGACTGGACTCTGACTCCTCTAACCCCCACCCCCTCACCCCCCAACAAAAGAGTTTAAAAAAAACACACAATGGTTTTTGGCAATGACGTACGTGCTTAATGTGAATCTGCACTGAATGTCAAATACATTCTTTTCTTGTAAGCAAGTACCGGAACAGTGTTCCGGTCACAGAAAAAGTATCAGATCACTGTTCCGCTACGTTCCAGCTCACTTTCACCACTGGGATTAGTATGCAAAGTCACCCTGTCTTTGTGGAAAATCAGATAAGCAGACTCACACATTAGAGCCTATAACCTGAAATCTTTCACACAGAAGTGTTTGCAACTAATAATAATGCTTTCCAAGACAGAAAGCATAAGCTACAAGTCATGACTGGCTGAAAATGAGCCAAAGTGATCTTTACCAAAATAAAATGCTAGTCCCAAGCTGGGACTAGATTGCAAATAGTTGGCTTTAGATGTAGAATGCCTCTCTAGAACATGCTGGCTACCTCCAGCTGAACCACCATACTGCTATCTATAGGCATATGGAAAGCTGATATATCATTGGAAGATGGCTGCCACACCTCCAAAAACTCGGACGATGGCACCATGTTTCTTGCACATGCGTGCAAGCAAACATAACTAATGAGAAGAACAAAGGAAAAAGAAAGAAAATGGTTGCAGAGTCAGACTGCAGAGGTTGTTCATTCTGCTCAGTGAGGCCATTTAAAAATTGTAGTGGCTCAGAGTGTCAGGCAGCTACCTTGTTCATTTTGCCAAGTGTGACCATTATAAAAAAGAAATTACAGTGGTGCAAAGGATCAGTTACGTCGTTCGTCTTTGCCAGTGTGACCATTAAAAAAATCAGTTCTTTTCTTGAGACACCATAGTGGTGCAGACTGCAGAGTGTCAGTTTCCTTGTTCATCTTGCCCAGTGTGACCATTAAAAAAAGAAATTGCAGTGGTGCAACGGGTCAGTTACATTGTCTGTCTTGCCCAGTGTGACCATTAAAAAAATCAGATCTTGTCAATACTAGGCTCTGTAGCTCTGTGTATTTTTCCAATGCCACCACCATTTTATCACCGTTCCATGTGCAAAAGAATAAATAAAGGTCCAGTCAGCAGCAGTAGTGATGAGGACAACACCAATAGTCCTTGTGCTCCACCAACAGCAAAAGTGCCATTTGGAGTGAAACAGACAAGATCTGGGGTTGTATTGTTAGACCAAAAAATTAAGTCCATTTTCTAAAGCACCTTATGCACTGAATAAAAAACAGCAAAGTTCTTCTAGTACATCTGCTCACCAGCCAACTTGTTCTACACCCAGTACTAGTAGTGGCGATGGTAGCAGCAGTAACGGACAATCATCTCCTGCAAAGAAGCTTGCTTCCCCCCTTTTTCTGGAATGTAGTACGAGAGCACATTCCTCAGATAATAAGAATAATGATACCAGTGGTAGCAGCAGTATACTCCTCTTGTCAGTACAAACATTCCCAGCAAAACAACTACTCATGTTAGCACAACTGCATCTAGTACTAAAATAATAGGCAAAAATAATGACTTGATTGCAGCTACTGATGCTACTTCTAGTGATACTGTCACTGCTGCCATCATCTTAGAAGCAAGTGACCTGCAGTGTACTCCTAGGAAGCAGCATGCCAAATCCTGTGTCACCACCACTCCAGCCACATTGGCTAATTCTGATTGTAGTTCATCTACCTTACTTAACACTTGCAGTTCAAATGATGATATTGGAAATGAGTTTGGGCTGGCAGTATAGCCTAGAGATTAGAGTAACGAGGTGTGAATTAGCTTGCCACATCCAGCAAACCAGACCTAGGTTTGATTCTCACAACCTCCACTTGCATACTGTGTGACTCTGAGCAAGTCCTTAACCGCCCAGGTCGTCCCTGAAAACAGGCACTTGTGCCTAGTGGGCCTTAGCCGGTTACCAAATACTAAAATTAAAATAAATGACACAGATTTCTTGGACCTTTCTTTTCCTTTTGTAGATGAGAGAAATGACAGTGACACTAGTGTTAGTATTCCACCAGCAGCACCAACGTCTGCTTCTGCATTACTTCTGTCTGATCTGACCCTAAAATCTTCAGCACAAAAAAGATTTTTCATCTTCTTCACACAATTGTTCCAGGGTCACATCCACTTACATGGCAGCATTTTACTTTGCATCCAGATGATGTCACAACAGCTATCTGTGTACACTGCAAAGCTTGTATTAGTCGATGTAGGTAAACAAGCCATCTAGCCACCACTGTTTTTTGGAATCATATAAAAAAATGGCACTGTGAATTATGTAGCAATAGTTATTCAGAAAGCCAAGGGAGCAAGCAGAAGCAAACCACTACAATGCAAGCTTTTGAATTAAGGCGTTTTTTTTCTTCAAATCACCCTCTCTTAGGGGTGGGTGAAAGTTGTGAATTTCACTTTAGTGGAACTGCCCACGAAATTTCGGAGGCCACAGGAAATATGTTGTGACTTTTAGCCATTGGCGAAACTGGGTTTTCCCACAGATTTTCGCCGGTTCCACTTATTTTTGTGAACTACAGAAAAATGCATATAAACTGCGGAATGTATTCTATCCACAGTTTAATGAACTGTCAGTGAATGAGCACGTGCTTGTACAACCATGCAATCATTCACTGACAGTTCAGAGGGCTACCGGTAGTGGAGGAGAAAGGAGGGCTTCGCTGGTGGCCTGCTCAGGGGTAGGGTGGAGGGGGAGCAGGGTGGTGGCAGAAGAACTGTTGGGGTAGGGGGGTCCACTAGACACTAGGGAATACTGGAAATAGAGGGGGATGAGTCAGGGGACTGCCAACTGTTTTTTTGTGGATTAAGAGAATCCAGGATAGGGAGTGGGGGTCTGCTAGACACCAGGGAAATAAAATATTTTGGGGGGGCTATGATCAGTGAGTGGGGTCCACTAGACACTAGGGAGGGATCAGAGTTTTTGTTTCTTCTTTACTGGGACCCATGGGCTGTGATGCCTGGGCACGGGGGGTGGGAACCACTAGACACCAGGGATCAGGGATTTTTTACTTGGGACCCACAATCGGAGGGTGGGGGTGGGCCACTAGACACCAGGAGGGTCCAAGGGAGGGACTAGAGTTTTTATTTATTTATTTATTTACTGGGACCGCTGATTAACGGGTGGTGGATTAATGAATTAAACTGCGGTTAAAAAAAGGCCTCAGAACTGACCACTGGCACTGATCCATTCTGTGGATTTTTTCCCCGCAGTTTAATAAATTAACCCGCAGTCTGTATATTTATTCCATAATTTTAAGGCAGAATTTCCACAAAAGTTGCGAAAATGATTTCCAAACTTTTACATAAGTGAAATTCTCACTTTCGCAGAAATTCCTCTGGCTGAATTTTTTTCGCACACCCCTACCCTCTCTCATGCAAAATCACAACACGCATAGATGAGATGATAGCTCTTGAGCAGCAGCCCTTCTCTCTCTTGTTGAAGACACTGGTTTCAAAAGGTCTGTGAAGTTACTTGAACCCCTGTACACTCTTCCATCTCGTACCACATTTAGCTGCACAATTGTACCTTCCATGTATACCACAGTGAAAAACACAATTTGTGAAAAAATAACGTGCTGAAAGTGGAATTATTCACTTCATGTCTGACATCTGTACAAGCACTAGTGCTTGTAATGCATCCTTGTCTTTAACAGCTCACTGGGTACAGTTTGCTGGAAATGAAAGTGAAGTGCAGGATGCTGCTGGATCAGATCCGGACATAGATGGTGTTAGTGCATTGCGAAAATGGCTCTTTTGCATGTTGTGGTTTTTGAGGGAGAACATACTGCTGTCAATATTTTGCTCAGTATAAATGCCATGATGCAAAACTGGATCTATGCGAACAACTTAAATCTTGGCATGTTTGTTACTGATAATGCTAGAAACATGTTGAAGGCAATCAGCGATGGGGGTTAAAAACATGTTCCCTGTTTTGCACACACTATAAATCTTGTAGTGCATAGCACCATAGGTGGAAATAAAGTAATATATAATTTATTCAGTGTTGCATGAAAAATCAGTGGTCATTTTCATCATTCAGTAAAATCAAATGGGTACTTGAGCAATTTCCAAAAGGAAACTAATGATCCACAGCACCTTTAGATCCAAGATGTTGAGACCAGGTGGAAGGGTAGTTTTATGCAATGCCAGATCCGTTGTAAACAAGACTGCCGTTGTGGCGGACTTGGTGGGTACAGCGGATCTGGCTTGCATCACCGAAACCTGGCTGGACTGTAATGCTGGCCCCATTCTTGAGGTGGCAGTTCCAGCCAGGTATTCGGTGATACACCGCCCAAGATTGGACCACAGAAGTGGGAGGGTTGCGGTCTGTTTCAAGACTAAATTGGGTCTCACCAGTGTTCCAGTTGAGGAGACCAGATCATTCAAATGTGTTGTAGTGGCAGGAGGGGGCTATAGACTGGCTCTTGTCTACCGTCCACCTGGGGACGAGAAGCCATTCCTTAAGGAAGTGGCGGGCTTCATCGTTGACCTGGTATTGGAGTCCCCCAGGTTGATGGTGCTGGGCGGCTTCAATGCCTGGATCGATGACGAACTCTCGCAATTTGGACAGCACTTCCTCCAATTGATGAATTCATTGGGCTTCTCACAGGTTGTTACCTCTGCCACTCATAAATGTGACCATTCCCTTGATCTGGTTTTCCTCCTGGGGATGGAAGCCTCTGGCATGGGGGTGGAACCTGTCAGATGGTCCGACCATCACACTGTGAGATTCAATTTTAGCACCCCCCTGCGTAGACCTACCCCTGTTGAGATGGTCAAGTACCGCCCTTTACGGGATGTGACTCCCAATGGTCTAACTGCGTTACTTGACCTATCAGAATTTCCTGTGATGAGCTCGGATCCAGAGGCTTTGGTTCTGGCCTATAATAAGGCCATTACCAATGCTCCGGATTCTATTGCTCCCATCCATGTGCGTCCTCTCTCCCTTTGCCCTCGGTCCCCATGGTTCGATGGGGACTTGAGGGAGATGCAACTACTAGGACAGAGGTTAGAGAGGTGTTGGTGGAAATCCGGCTTAGATGCCGACCATCTTAGACTGCTAGAGCACTATCAACTCTATCAGTCAGCAATTGCCCATAAGAAGGCAGTATTCCTGTCCGGGGAAATTGCTGCTGCTCAGAACCGACCGGCCCAGCTCTTCGAACTGTAGACAGACTGTGCAACCCAGCCTGTCTGCAGGTTCATAGAGCTTTTTCGCAATCCCAGTGCGAGGAGCTTGCTCGGTTCTTTGCAGATAAGGTGGATGACATCAGGGCGGAGACCAGCGCAACACTCTCTATGGGAACGGCCGTGGACCAGTCCCCGGTCGCATTCCCTCTCTTTTCCTGGAGTCTCTTCAAAAGGCCAGAAATCGAAGATGTTATGAGGATTGTCCAGGGTATGCCCACTACATGCTGTAGTTTAGATCCGGGCCCTACAGCCTTGATTATGGGCTGTGGGGAGATTATCATCCCGGTTCTAGCGAGGATAGTCTGGTGCTCCTTAGACTCTGGTGAATATCCTTGCTTCCTGAAGGAGGCAGTGGTGACACCAGTGTTGAAGAAGGCTTCTTTGGACCCCGACTCCCTCGGTAACTACAGGCCTATCTCAAACCTTCCCTTTGTTGGGAAGGTAATTGAGAAAGTAGTGGCTACTCAGTTAGACAACCACTTGACCATCCATAGCATCTATGATCCTCTTCAATCAGGTTTTTGAAAGAGGCACAGCACTGAGACTGCGCTGGTTCAGGTGCTCAATGATCTCTTGATGGCAAGAGACCAGAAAAAATGGTCCATTTTGGTCCTTTTGGGTCTGTCATCAGCATTTGACACTGTAGACCATGGGGTTCTGCTTGAGTGCCTGAGAATGATCTGTGGGCTTTCAGGTTTGGTCCTCAGATGGTTTACTTCTTTCCTCACTGGTAGAACTCAGAGGGTGGTGATGGGGGTGTTTTCCTCTGATCCTATCTTTCTGTCTTGTGGGGTGCCCCAGGGCTCAGTGCTGTCCCCCATGATGTTTGCGGTGTACATGCTTCCCCTCGGAGACATTGTAAGATGGTATGGGCTGGAGTTTCATTGTTATGCCGATGATACCCAGCTCTACCTGTCTTTTGCACCTGACCAGAACGGAGCACTCTAGATGTTTAATAACTGCCTTGGCAAAATCCAAGGTTGGATGAGGTCTAGCTGGCTGAAGTTGAATTCTGGGAAGATGGAGGTTATAATCGTGGATCCTTGTCGCCGGATAGGGGGGTGGGGGACAAACCATCCCTCAGGTTTATTCCTGGGGGATGTTGAGCTCCCTATCTCTGAACAGGTACAGAACCTAGGGGTGATTCTTGATGATCGGCTGACACTAAGTGCTCAAGTGTCGGCCGTCATTAAGGTTTCCTTTTACCATATTAGGAACATCGCTAGGATCAATCACCTTGTTCCGTCCGGGGACCTACCTACATTGATCCATGCCTTTGTGACCTCATGTTTGGGCTACTGCAATTCCCTTTACTTTGGACTTCCAGGGGTTGATATCCACTGCTTGCAGCTGGTGCAGAACTCCGGAGCCCGATTGTTAACTGGGATGCCTCATTCTTCCCATGTTACACCGGTGCTGCGGATACTGCACTGGCTGCCGGTTCAGTGGCGGATCACCTTTAAAGTTGGCTTGCTGACTTATAAAGCCCTGCACAGTTTGGGCCCTAACTACCTGAAAGAGCTCCTGGTTCCCTATCTCCCAGAGTGACTGCTCCGCTAGGCCAACAAGAAGTTGCTGGAGATTCCGAGGGTTGTTCTAAAATCTTCGGGCACCCGGGCTTTTATGTTCGTGGCACTGACCCTCTGGAATTCTCTACCACGTTGGATTAGAGAGTGTGCGACAGTGGGGGGGGGTTTAAACAAGCATTAAAATCCTTTCTGTGGATTAAGGCTTTTGGGGAAGATGTTGACCTGGTTTTATTTTATTGTTTCATCATGTTGTTTGATGTGATTTATTTTATCAGTTTTTATTGTAATGTTTTATCTTGATGTGATTTTACAATTTGTTCTACGTCTTGATTTTTGAAAGGCACATTAAAAATAAAGATTATTATTATTATTATAATTCAACATGTTATATGTTGGAATGGCTTCTAGAGCAAAAACTGGCAGTACATGCAATGGCGATTCGGCAAGATTTGGGTGGCAGTGTAACACGAATGCAGTGGGGTATAATAGAAGCTCTTGTTGATGTGTTAAGACCATTTAAACAAGCAACAAAGGACCTGGGTGCTGAATTGTCTTCCCTAAGTCAGGTCATGCCCATAATTCACATCTTGTTGCTGAGAATGGAAGCATTTAAGCAGAAAAAGGACGTTTCTCAAGAGGTTGCTTCTCTTGCAAATGTTTTCATTGAACAACTTCACAGGCATTTCGACAGAGTCTTTGAAGACAAAAAGTATGTTCTTGCAACAACTTTTGACCCTCGTTTGAAAGTGTCTGTTTTACCAAAGGAGGTTGCTGCATCTTTTAATAAGCATTTGTCAATGCCAAATGTTTCCTTGTGTGGTGCATGTGGCAGGAGTGTATTGTGCTAGTTGAATCAGCATGGCATGCTGGTGAGGGCTAGGTGCATGCCTGTGAGATAGCAGGACTGAGAGCTGTGACAGCCTGGGCTGACAGGCAGTCCTACCCTTGCCGGGACAGTGCTATCAAGAAACCATTTGGGCATGTGGGTCTGTCAGTTTCTGCTTTTATGGTGCCCTCATTATATACAATTCTAATATCAAGTGTCTTACTGATATGGGGAGGGGTCAATCTCGGTTCACAGCATGTCCCCAATATAAGGTGGTGATCATACTTCTAAAATATGTAAAGTAACATAGGTGCCCTCTGCAGTTGCATGGTTGGCACTATGGTAAGGCTGGTCCTGTCAGCTGCTTGCTGGCTGGCTTTATGCAAATGAAAGTATTGAAGCACTCTCTCATTGGAGCGCTTCAGTCATTTTAAATACACAAAATTTACAGCCATGAAACTGAGACCACAATCATACTCTGCTTGCGGGGTCATTGGTCTGTCAGGGACAAGCCCAATGTAGATTGCTCTGCATTGGGCTAATCCGTGACATACCTCTGAAATGTCGTTATCTGAAGCAAAGCAAAATGTTTCTTGTACACGTGCAAGGAAACATGAAAAGGTAATCAGACCCAGATAACTACACGCCCATAATCCTCTCATCGATATTAGGAAAAATTAGCAAAGGCATCATTAAAAACATGATCAGTGGTAACATTAATGCAGACTTTGAACAGCATGGCTTTACACTGGGGAAACCATGCATAAGTAACATGCTATGCTTTTATGAAAAAATAAGTGATACACTCGACAAAGGAATGCCATGCTATATTATTTATCTTGATTTCTCAGAGGCATTTGATCTTTTGCCTCACTGAGCTATCCAGACCCTTTGCCAGGATTTTTGCAAGGGGGGTTATTTTTTTTGGCAGAGCAATGGGGTCCGATATGCTCTGTGGTGCACTGTTGCCTGTTACCTTGTACCCTTCACCAACAACAGTTTCAGAAAATACAAGCATTTGTCAATGCCGAATGTTTGCTTGCTGATATTGGCATTGGTAGTGCAGGAGTTAGAGAGAGAGATGCATAATAGGAATGGCAGTGAAGTACTGAAGTAACTTCAACCCCCACCCCATCCTGCAGAGACTGACAGGCATTGGGGGTGTGCCTTTGGGTCATCAGCCATAACACTCACCCCATTCCACCTCACCCCCTGCAGACACCGACGGGTGTTGCAAAGTGCCTTGAGGTCTTCGGCCCTTACGATCACCCCATTCCATAAGAAAATAAGCTGAGATGGGTGCAGTATAGGAGAATGGGGTGAACATTAGGGCTGAAGACCCCAAGACACACCTCGATGCCTGTCAGTGGCTGCAGAGTGGGGTAAGGGTGGAATGGCATGAACATTACGGTCGATGACCCCAAGTCACACCCCGACACCTGTCAGTCTGCACAGGGTGGGACTTTACAGTTGGAAACCCTAATGCCCCAAGTGTTTGTTGGTATTTTTGCTCCAAATTTTCAACATGGGCTTTTTGGAACCTCCACCTCATGAACAGTGGCAGTATCATTTCGTTACTCAATCCCAAAAGGTGATTTCGCACAGCGAGTGTGCCATTCGGCACCACAGGTGCGAAAACACATTTTGGGCAGGATGTAAAAAATGACAGCTGTACTGTTCATGTGGAGGTGTGAAGAAATGGCAATGTTGAAAATCTGGAGTGAAAATATGAAAAAGTGGTGAAGTTACGAGCGTGCGTAGAAACTGTACAACGCACACTCGTGTCACTGTCATTTTTTGGAATGTTTTCACCAAACTTTCAACATGACCTTTTTGGGATCTCCATTCATGAACAGCGGAACTGTGATTTTGTTACTGTATCCCAACAGTTGATTTCTCACAGTGACTGCACCATTCTGCGCTACAGGTGCAAAAACACATTTTGGGAAGGATGCAAAAAACGGCAGCAGTAATGTTCATAAGGGGGTGTGAAAAAATGGCAATGTTGGAAATTTGGAGTGAAAATATTAACAATTGATGAAGATATGAGCGTGCATAGAAACTGTGCAACGGATGCTCATAATGCCCCTTTCCTCAGCCTAGCAGCTGATTGGACACTCCACTGCTGCACGTTCTTATGACTATTGGTTTCCCTGTCTTCAATACCTGACTTGACCTGCTTTCTTACCACCCCTCTTTCTTTTAAAGCAATCTCACCCACAGGATTGCACATTTGCTCTCAAGTTTTTCTCCAGCCACTCCAGTTAACTCCTCTCAATTACTACTGTAACCTGCCCTATTGTTAGGGACCTCACCCTAATTTGACTATATACCTTTTCATTTCTTCCACTTCCACTGCCTATGATGACATACCTAGTTACAGCCAAACCATCCCAGTAGCTGGCACCTTTGTCTTAGCTGAATTTTCAACCATATCACTAAATTAGAACTAGTGTCATTTCCACCCCCATGCAGTAAAGCAATATTAAAGTGACTCTTTCCAGGCGTTTTACCTAAATTGCCCTGTGCTTCGGCTAATTTCATAGCTGGCACACCATTGCTGGCTCAGTTTTACCTCCAGCTACCTACTACATAACAATTGGCACCATCACTCTTCTACTAGGCCTGCTCATGGTTACCCTTCTGGCTCAGACCACCCCCCCGTCCTGTGCCCCTGCCCTCCACCCTGAGCATTTCTCCCCTAAGCCACCCCCAAACAGCTTGGCCCCCTCCCACCTTGGACACCCCCCCAACTCCTCTGCATCCACCACCTACCAACACCCCCGCTCCCTCTGCTCCCCCCAGGCCCATCCTGGACCCACCTCTTCCTTGCCATACCTACCCTCCATGTCTTACCCATCCTCTACACCCCTACTATCAGGACCTCACATCAGCACCACACTATGGGTCCTTGTCGCCACCATCCCATAATTAGATTAATCACTCTGCTCTTACTGCTCTCTGGGAATATACACCCAAACCCTAGACCTATGCCAACTAGCCCCTCCCATATGCCACACTGGAGCCAGTCTCTGCGTTGCATCACTGAACATATGCAGCCTTCTAAAGAAATCTGCCACACTCTCCTGTGCTGGGTTGTACTGCACCAACCTGGTATTATTGCATTAGTAGAGATATGATGACCCCTGACTCTGTTATTTCCCTCCTGGATACACCCTGTTCAAGGAAGACCGAATTGGTAAATGCGGCAGTGGGTGTGCAATCTACATGCAGGACACCCTTATAAGCCATGCACTGCCTGCTCCCAAGCTTGACTATGGCACCTAAGCCCTCACTCTAAAAATTACCCCTGACCCAGCCAGGGGCCCACTCTTCCTCACGGTCTCCTACATACCCCCGAGGAACCGGAGCCCAGCGGTCCAGTCTCTCATTGACTACCTCACCTCCCTACCACACAAAGCTGAGCAACTCATCCTAGGTGACCTTAATGTCAATTGGCTTGGTACCACTGCCTCCCATACCAGGGACTCCTTTGCTGCCCTGGACATGTCCCAGTTAGTCACCCATCCAGCTAGATTCAACCGGACAAGTGGCTCCAATACTATCGAACTGCCCTCATAAAATCTGGGATATCAACGTCTTCCCCCCACTCACTTAGTGATCACTCACCTGTCCTCTTTCTCTGGTCATCCTCCATACAAAAACCTGCATCCCAGGCCATCTTGCGCTGGCGCCTACACCCCAGGGGTCTCAGAAAGCTAAAAATTGCATTTAGCACAGCTGGACTGGTCCCCCATCCATCATGCCCCTGATATTGACTCTGCCCTAGACCTCTTCACCAATCCTTTCAGCAAGGCCTGTGACCTTTTCGCCCACCACACCAGAATCCGTACTAAGAAACAAAATGCTGCATGGATCTCCCCATCCCTTATTTAAAAACATAAGCATAGGAATAATCTCTGGCACATCGCTATTGAATCAGGCAAGTTGGCTGGTAGACAAGCCTACAACACGGCGTGTAATCGGTGCACCTGGGCCATTAGATGGGCCAAGGCAGAGACTATCAGACCACCCTTGCATCCACCTGGGGTTCCACCTGGACTTTCTGGGACAGCATGAAAGAGCTTAATAGGAAGACCCACTCTCCTCCACCGTCCCAGCTCTCCATCGATAGCACTGTCACTACAGACCTAACTTGCATAGCTGATTGCCTCAATACTACCTTCTCTGACCTAAGCGCTGTCCTCCCAAACAACTTTTTTGACTCAATCCCCACCTCTATCCCCACTGCCTTGGATCGTCCTCCTTTCTACCTGCACACTATATCTCCCTATATCTCCCCACATAGCCAGGCAGCACCTGCTAAAAGCCCTTGGTAGCAACAACCCCAGCTGTGACCCCCTAGACTCCAGGATCCTCCGCCTGGTCTTAGATGTCATCCTAGTCCCCATTACAGACCTACTAAACTGGTCTCTATGCCTTGGTCAGTTTCCCAGTGCTTGGAAATCAACCAAAATCACCACTATACATAAGAGCGGAAATCGGTCCACACCTAACAACTACCAGCCGATCTCTATCATCCCCCCCCTCTCTAAAGCCCTAGAAAAAATAGTGTCTATTCAACTCTCTGAGTACCTGGCCAAATATGACATAATGTGCCCAGAACAACATGGTTTCTTCCCAGGACACAGTACCACTACTGCTCTCCTGGAGTTCTCTCAGTACCTGCACTCTGCTCTTGACTCCGGCAACCTTGCCAGCACAGTGTTCATAGACCTCTCCAAGGCTTTTGACACTGTTTGGTACCCCCTCCTGCTTGACTCCCTCCACTAACTTGACTTTTCCTCTGACCCCCTTGCCTGGTTCTCCAGCTATCTCTCTGTTAGATCCCAGCATGTGAAGATAAATAGCTTCCTGTTCAATACCCGGCCTGTTCGTTCCGGGGTACCCCAGGGCTCCATTCTGGGCCCTGTAATTTTCAGCTTCTACCTCAACACTCTCCCCAGCTCCTGCACAGGAAAAATGCTCCTCTATGCCGATGATGCGATTCTCTTTGCATCCCACTCTGATCCATATTCTCTCCAGCTATCCCTCCAGTACACTTACAACCAAGCTGAAAAGTGGTTCCTTGACCACCGACTTGTCATTAACTTTAAGAAGACTAAGTCAATGCTCTTCTCCCATCACCAAAATAAGGCCAAGAATGCCTCCCTCTTCATTCTCCCCAGCACTCTGCACTCACTGGAGCAAGTGACCTCTTACAAATATCTAGGCATCACTTTTGACTCGGCTCTCGCCTTCCACACCCACATCAATGCCCTATCCTCTGCCATAAATTCTCAGATAGGCCTACTATACTATCATAGAGAATGCCTCCTCCAATTTTCCTTCTGGCTGGCCATCACCTCTTCCGTCCTGTCGCTAGTGGACTATGGTTTGCCCATTTACACTGCGGCGGACAATACCGCCTTGACTAAAATCCAGCTCTCAATCAATAAGGCCTGCAGGCTCCTGACCAGAGCCCCTAGCCGTACTCACACTTGCCTGCTGTAGTCCACCACCAACCTACTCACCTTTGAGGAGTGTCTGTGCTACCAGACCTGCCTAATCACCAAAAAATATCTTCTGGGGCTCTCTCCCCACAGGGGTGTCTGCTTCCCTACGGCATGCGTCCTTGTCTGTTGCCACTCATAGTTCTGTCAAGACCACCTTTCTGGTGCCCAGAACCAAGATCTCACTAGCCCAGAGGTCCTTCCATTACCGAGCCCCTGCTTGGTTCAAGTCCCTCCCACCCTTCATCACAGACATTGCCGAAATTGATCCCTTCAAAATCACCCTCCGGCACCATCTCTTCGACGCTCGTTGCTGTAGATGCACCTAATTAATCCCACTGTAGGATCCTCCTGTCAGGCCTCCCTGACTTGACATAATCCTCTGGACAGCCTATCCTCTCCTCCTCCCACCCACTCCCCATCCCTACCTCCACCCTCTCCAGGTATTATCTAGGTATGTCGAGCGCGGTACCCACAATGTAACCCTTGGGTACCTTGTATGACTGTAACCTATTATAAGTAACATTATTATGTAACATATGTGTACTCTATGTTTAATGTTCTGCACCTGTATTGTTCTCACTGTTGTAACCACACTATGTAACTCTGTCTACCCCCCTGCAACGAGTTGCCTTTGTAAATGAGTCCATGACTCGAAGGTTATAAATCCAACTTTTCTAATAAATAAATAATTTTTTGGAATTTTTTTCACCAGATTTGCAACAAGGACTTTTTGGGACCCCATCTCATGAACAGTGACACTGTCATATTGTTAATTGGTCCTGAAAGGGATTCTGCACAGCGACCGCGAAATCATCTTTCTGGACTGAATGAAATGACAGTGCCAGTGTTCATGAGTTGGGGTCCCAAGAGCCCCATGTTGAAAATTTGGGACCAAAACTCCAAAACATTGGCTGAGATATCAACCTAAGTTGAAAACCCCCCATTGCCTGCTATTATAGGGCTTACCATCATTTCTTTAGTTCCCACTTGGTCTTTGAAGAGTTCAGACCTGTTCCCAGTCCACAGAAGATCACTGTTCTGACCTCCAGAGGTAAGTATGGGTGAGGAGGGTGAGGGGAGATAGGGTGCACAGTGGGAGGGTGCGGGTTAGGGGAGGGGGGGCCGGTGGGAATGACAAGGGACCTCTTTCTTTTTTTTTCAGGTTTAGAAACAAAACTCGGCGTGGGACTGTTTTCTTTTTTACAGGTAAAATATTAACAAAACAAATTTTGGCACACTGGGGGTGAGCTCCCCGATCAATGCCGACCTAGGGATTGGGCACCCCAAGGTTGGCTGAGAACATAGGGGCATGGAGGGGTGCATCAGACACCGGGAGTGGGCATCCAGGTGTCGGAAAGATCAAAGAAGTATTTTATTTCACACTGGGGCAGGCTCCCAGTGTGCCACATTAATGGGGGAGGGGGAATATATGCTGACATGGGAATTGAGCATCCTAATGTCGGCAGGGGATGGAGAATGGAGGGTGTGGGGCAGGCAGCAGCAATGGGAGGGAGCTAGCATTTAAATGTGTTGTCCTACTATGTGCCTGGTTGAGGGGAAGGGGGGACTGCCACTGCAATGATGAAACTGCCCCCGATTGCAGCAGCAGATTCCTTTCAAGTGAGGTGCTCACTTTGATACTGCTGTCATCGACAGCTTCAGCATTAATTGGTGGCCAAGGGATGCACCCTTTGCAATGTCCACTGCATTGGCCACAATACTGCCACACCTCTGCAATGCTCTACTACCTCAATATGTTTCTTGTGCACTGCGTGCTCAAGCAAACATAAAACTTACTTAGCAAGGGAGGTTCAGTATGTTAAAGACATGATGCCTGCTTTCAATAACATAGAAGGCCAGTTTGCTCATGATACTTGTAATGATGAGTGTCACTCTCAGGAAAATGAAAGTGATGGCACTGGATTTAGCAATGCACAGGCAGTAGGTGAAACCACTGCAACTTTAACAACACTACAATCTGGGTGTGATAAGTGGGCTCACATCAGTCTTTTAGAAGACTCAGACTCAGATGAAGATTCTGTCTTTAGGAATACTATTAGTGCAGAGAATATGGTGGTTAGTTATTTAGGGGAACAAAAGTAACACTTCAAAACAGATCCCTTGAAATACGGGATGTCAAAAAAGATGGTGTGGCCTGCACTCACTCAAGTAACTGTAAAGTATTTAGGCTACCCTCCTACCAGTGTGCTTTCTGAAAGAATATTTAGTACTACAGGTGATGTTGTAGTTCCACACAGGTCCAGTCTCAAGCCAGAGCAGGTAGAAGAACTTGTTTTCCTGAAAGTAAATCTCCCATTGCTAGATTATGACTATCAGTAATATACAGGTATTCTGTTGAACTTAACGGAAAATTGCTCATGTGATTTTCTTTGTTACCATTCACCCGCCATTTTATCTGTTTCTTCTCCACTATTGTTTCTTGGGCTAGTGGCACCATCAGTAACGGGTGCATCCTGTCTAATCCAGCTAATGCAGGTAGACGGGATCAGCCCAAGTTTCATACTTTGCTGTTTCACAAAGAAAGAATGTACAGTATATATTCAGTTTTCAGTCTAATTCTGTTGTCAACAACCTGTTTTAAAATTAATTGTCTCAGAAAATAGCAGAGAAATCTGGCTGTTGTGCCTCACAATACTCCCACCACAATTCACACCCTGTCATGTGTTATTGCTTAATTATGAAAAGGGTAGTATGAATGCTGGCTCCTCCTGATTGGCAAACAGGTACTTTCTGCCAGGCTGTTATACCAGCACAACAGCCCTGCTAAAAGTAGTTCAACAAAAATATGTAAAACATACATACAATTTACTAAAAAGGACCCATGCCATAATCGCAATAAGGCACTCCAGAGGGTATGTTATGGTCAGCTAACAGATCTTCTCCCCTGGAGTCCCTTATTGCTTAATTATTGCCTCCTTTCTGTATCCATTTTTTTTTTACTCTGTCTTTCCTCATGTTCAAAAATGGGATGTTTACGCAAATACAGGGATTTAAAACTCTGCTCAGTTCCACTGGCAGAATGTTTCTCTCCCAACATACTGTACACACACACACTCCAAAAGGCCTCATGTGGAGCCAGAACCTCAATTTTATCTCAGTTTGGGTAAGCGGCGGATATTTTCCTGATAAGCAGGTATGGATAGATGGAGGTTTTTTCTTTATATAAACAAAGTTTATTAAAGTTTATGATAAAATAACATCTGATAACAACTTTACATAGTATTGTGTGCATGGATTACTGACCAGGAGTAGTCAACAGGAAATACAACATTAAGAGAAATGCAATTGTGATATGCCACCTTCCCCTCATTCCTCTATGATTGCTTGTTGCTCGCTACCCTTTACACCTATGCTACCTTCCTTCCATCCTTCTACCCCAGTCTACTCTGTCTGCCCTGTCTGCACCAGAGTCTCTCTACCACTCCCTCCCATTTCTCTGACCTAATCTTTCCCTATCCTCTCATTCTCTTTCTCTCCCCCCACTTCCTCCTCCCCACGGTCCCCTTGTTACCTGCCTTCTTCATCTATCTCCCCTACTCTGCCTACCCCACCCTCTCTCATCCTCCCGCTCATCCCCCTTGCCTTCTCCATTCTTCATATACCCTCCTCGTCCTACTCTCTCTCCCCCTCTCTCTCCTTCCTACCTTTTCTTTATCCACCTCTCTTGCTACCTGCCTCCCTACTTCCCTACACCCAAAATTGCACTGTCCACCCCAGTCTCCTTCCTACCCCCTCCTCAAACCTTGAATTTCTCCACCTCTCCTTTCACTCCTTTACCATTTACTTCTCTGCCCTCTCTTCCCCCTAGGCTACAAAAAATGTGATTCACACTCCTCTCTCACCCTCCTCCTCATCCTCCTACTTCTGACTGTTGATGTGGAACCAAACCCTGACCCCTTCCTTTCCCCAATCTCTTTCTATGCCCAAATATCTTAGTTTCTTCCACTTCAGTGCATAAAGACTCCTCCCAAAGATGGACTCTCTCAAAGTATGGGCCTCACAACACTGCCCTGACTTACTTTGCATATCTGAAACCTGGTTCTCTTCTAGAGTTCCAGACACTCATCTTACCCTCCCTGAATTCCATCTTTTCCATCTGGACAGAGTTAAGTGTGGGGGAGGCGTATATATATATATATATATATATATATATACACATATCTGTATTTTCTGCTCCATCTCCCTTAAAGAGGACTTCCCCTCCTCCCTTGAGCTCTTGCTGCTCAAAATCTCCCTCCCCTCCACCCTCGCTATCTTAGTTGGTGCTTTGTACGTCTACCCTAAGATCCATCCCTCCTCTCTCCTTAACTCCCTCTCCTCACTTGTCTCACTCTCTGCCTCTGGTGAACTTATCCTACTCAGTGACTTCAATCTAAACTGGCTGTCCCCTGACTCTAAGCCTATCCTGCACTCTATCAAATCCTTGAATCTCACCCAGCTAATCTCAAGAACCCAACAGGCTCAACCCCCACTCCTCAACCCACTCCCTCCTGGACTGGGTACTATGCTTCCACCCTCATCATATCTCAGTTGCTGGAGTGCTCCCACATGTGTTCAGTGATCACTGCCTTACATACTGTATTAGGAAAACCTGCCAACCTCAATCCACCCCAAAATACATCTGGCACAGGCCCCTCAGGTCTATAAACACAGATGCTCTCTTAAGCAACTTGACCTCTGTTGACTGGTCTCCTGTCTACTCCACCCAGAACATCAACACAGCCCTCTCACATTTCACCGCCATCCTCACTCACTCCTGGAACACCCCACAATCCACCCAAAAATACATTTGGCACAGGCCCCTCAGGTCTATAAACACAGATGCTCTCTTAAGCAACCTGGCCTCTGCTGACTGGTCTCCTGTCTACTCGTCCCAAAACATCAACATAGCCCTTTCACATTTGACTGCTATCCTCACTTGTTCCTTAAACACCCCTGCCCCTCTTAAAAGATCCAGAGTAAAGTGCTCCCACCACCCCTGGATTACATCCAACTTCACTGAGCTATGCAAATCTAAGGATCTTTCATGGTCCCACCTTAAGGCCTCCCACGCTGATTCTTATCATCAGTGCTACAGGTCCCTTAGAAACTCCTACACAAAGGCCATCCGAGCAGCCAAGGCCCATTACCTTAAAGTCAACCTACAATCCAACCTAAACTCACTCTCCAACTTCTGGAAAGTAATCCACTCCCTTTTCAACCTGCCACCCCAACCAACACCCCTTCTCTCCAAGCAGAAGGCTTTCTGATCTCTGACCACCTTGCTGTTACTTCCCTGTTCTAGAAGTTCTTCACAACCTGCACAGTTCCAAGTCAGTCCTCAAACACTCCCCCATCCCCGCCCCAACCCACCTCATCTGCTGGTTTTCACTTCCTTCCTGTCTCCCCTCAAGAAGTTTTCCATGCCCTCAAGTCTCTTAACCCTTCAAAATACAGCACATATGGCTTGGACTCCAAACTCCTTCACATATCTGGCCCCCTCTATCCATCACCTGCTGATATACCTTTTGAACCTCTCCTCCCTCTGCTCTGTCCCCCTCACTTGGAAAACTGCCAAGGTAATCCCCCTCCACAAATGTGATGATCCATCATCTCCTAGAAACTAGAAGCCTATATCTCTCCTCCCTTCCTTGCTGAACTATAAGAGTCGCTAGTCCACCCCAGATTAGTCAATTTATTAGACTACTCTTCCATCCTGTCCCCTTTCCAATTTAGTTTCTGAAAAAAAAACATTCCACAGAGTCCACAGTCACTTCCCTTCTCCACATTACTGACTCTGTCCTCACTGGGATGGACCAGGGTCAGGTCACAGCAGCTATTTTTGTTGATTTTGCTAAGGCATTCGACTTGGTAGCCCACCCTCTCCTAGTGAACAAACCAGCCTTAGCTGGTCTCTCTGCCCCTGCAGTTAAGTGGTTCCACTCATACCTTACAAACCATCAGCAGTCTGTTCAGTTGGGTGGTGCACTATCCCCCCCATCCATCTTTGTCTCCTCCCATATTCATATGTATGCTGATGACACAGTCATCTATGCATCTGATCCCTCCACATCTGCGGTTACATCCTCACTCCAGAGTAATTTCCACAATGTGCTATGCTGGTTTTATGCTGACCAGGTCAAAGTAAACATGAAGAAGACAATGTACATGACCTTTGGCACTAGCCAAAAGCTAGCAAGTCACTCACCTCCTCCAGTCTTCTCCACCCTTGATGGTACAGAACTGGAGGTACTTCACCCTTACAAATACCTTGCCGTGTGGCTTAAGAGCAACCTAGATTTCTCAGCCCACATTGATGTCATATTCTCAAAGCTTCACCCCAAACTAGGCATCCTTCACTGAAACAAGGACTGTCTCCCCACTGAAGTCCATAAGGACCTGCTCGTAAAAATGATCCTTCCTATTTTTGACTATGTGGATGTGGTTTACAGTGCTTCCTTTCCCTCCACCCTCACCAGACTGGACACCTTCTGTAATGTCTTTCATTGCTTTGCTTCAAACTCTCCTCCTTGCACTCACCACTGCTCCCTTTATTCCTCTCCTTCATTGCCCACTACCTTCATGTCATCATTCCCAATACTCAGCCCACACTTGTTTGCCTCACTCCCCTCCTATCTTTCTCTCCTCTCCTCTGCTCCCTCCTCTTACCCCCTTCACACTAGAGACTCCCACTCCTTATCCATCCCTCACTCCAGCTCTCATGCTGATCAGGCTGCTTTCTCATACCAATACCCCTCCATTTGGAACTGGCTCCCTACTCCCCTTCACCAAGGCTCATCTCTACTATCCCTAAAGCAGCTGCCAAAGCCTATCTCCCCCTCCTCTTGTTCCTGTTACACCCCCCAACCCTTCCTCCTCTCCTTCCTCTGGCAACATGTCTCCCCCTCTCTGATAACCCTATCCCCTCTAACATCTCCTCACACTCCCCTCACCCTGTTTTTCTTGAATAGGGGCTCACTCCATCCAAATTAAACCTGCCTCATCCTTTTCCACACTTCTGCATAGCTTGTATAAAAAAAATTCTTTAATTTTACACTTTTGTACTGCAGTGTTGCCATATACCTCAGTGTATTTTCCTAATGCTGTTTTGCTAGTCTCTGTATTGCACTTAAACTGCTGATGTTACACTCATCTGTTACTAACTGCTTCCTTGGGGTTATTCCCTTTGCCCTTCCCCCGGGTCACACGTGGAAATGAGCCTTGGCTCAGTGTGCTTTTCCTAGTCATCAAGTTTTTAAATGCATACATACATACATACATAAACAAATATACAGTTTGAACTTCATAATGGATATATGCTCAACCAATATACAATCAATGAACAGTATACAGTATATAACATAAAACATACTGGAACAGAAATAATAATTTTCTAAAATAAATTGCAATGATCCTGCACAGTTCATATCTACATTAACTTGCAAAAAAGAAGTTTGTCAAGGTCTGGGTTACCAAGGTATCTTGCTACAAACATCTTGGAAATGCTTGTGGAGAGGCTTCTGCATGTGGTGTGGCTCCTGACATAGAATAACACCAGATGTAATTAATCCAGATGCCTTTGACACTAAATCTAATGGAGGCCTAGATCAGGAAACATGAACAGTCCAGGAAAAATTGTAGAAAAGTCACCAGTGGTGGTTTATTATTCTAAATCATGAGAAAAAAATTAATCTTGATCAGTAATAATTTCTTTAGGTATACCCGCCCTGCTGAAATTTTTTGCAAGCTCTGCAGCCACTTCTGGGGCTGTTACAGTGTGCATAGACACCGCCTCTGGGTATCTAGTAGCATAATCACATACTACCAAAATGAAATGTTTACTCTGTCTACTTCTATCTAAGGGGCCAATTACGTCCATTGCAATCCTCTCAAATGGTACATTTATCAAAGGTAGGGGCTGCAAGGGCACCTTGCCTTTCTTAGACACTGGGGCTACTTTCTGACATTCAGGACAAGATACATAGATATATAGATACTGTTGGCAGATAAGGGCCTACAGCCTACCCAGTCTGCCCATTTGAACTTGTAAGATCACTTTAAATTTTTCTAGAAGTCTGTTGCCCCTTACCCCTAACCTCCAGGACTCCCTTATGTCTATCCCTTGCATTCTCAAATCTTGTGATTATTTCAGCCCCCACCACTTCCTCAGGCAGTGTGTTCCACTTGTCCGCCACCCTTTCTGTGAAGAAATTCTTCCTCACATTTCCTCTGAATCACCATCCCCCCAAAAATAGGAAGACTTGCAATAAGTAGTCAGGGACCGAAAGTTCTGCCTGTATGTCTCTCCTGAGATGTCATATCTTTTCAATATTTCCATTTTTACCAGGTCGTAATCTGCTGACAGAGCAGTGTCCACATTACTGTAGGCAAGTTGGGCTTACCTGTGAGATAAGGTACCAGTCTGATTACCCATTGCTGCTTTGGCCATTGGCATGCACTGGCGACCCTTTCAAACATAGTGAGGTACAACTCAGTGTCATCCAAGGGGCATGGCTTTATCACTTTAATGTCTTTCAAATAACCTGGGGTTTGCTGATTTGTGGGACCTGTACCAGTTCCTCCATCTTTAATAGCCCTCAAGGCAGACAGTCGTAGCTGCATGTCTTCTCTTCTCTGTGTCTCTAAACATTGGAGATCTTTTTCTCTCTGCTTTTCTGTCTCTATTTGCTGTATTGTCCACCATTTGAAAAACTCAGACAGACTTCCTGGTTCTGCTGCCTGTTCTCCCATCTCTAGTGGCTTGGCTGCCATACTGTACTTCTGGTGGTCACTCTTGGTCTGTCTATGACTGGATCTATATCTTTCTGCTATGCTTCCCTGGAACCAGGTCAGGAACCCATGAACAAACTCTTGGCCTTAGAGTATGCATGGAGTAAATCCAGTTACTTCTGACACCAAATGTGGAGAGGCTTCTGGATGTGGTGTGGCTTCTGACACAGAATAGCACCAGATGTAACTAATCCAGATGCCTCTGACATTAAATAAGATGGAGGCCTAAGTCAAGAAACATGAGCAGTCCAAGAGAAATTGTAAAAAAGTCACCAGTGGTGATTTATTATTCTAAATCACAAGAAAATAATTAATCAGAAAATAATTCAAGACATGAAATGAGTCTCTCTTCAAGACAATCTCTACACCAGAACATAAAGCAACCTGTCTCATCTGTTGAAAATCCATCTCTCCACACACATCTCAGTAAGACAGGCTTTTGTAGTTGCTGGTGGCTAGGCATAAGATTGTAACCCATCTAGTAGCAGGCTAAAGTATTGTGACAGATTACATCAGTCTGAGGTCACACTCTTTCATAGCTGTCTGCAATAATTTCAGCTATCTCTAGTTTCATACATATATAGGCCTTACAATACAAACATAAGCAAAGTAGCAATTATAAATTAGAAAGTACAGCAGATGGAGGTAAGATTTGACTGCACAGTCTAATAGAAAGTCAGAAAAGAAAGAGATAGTAGAATCCTTGCTTCAGATTCCTTCCTACATAACACATATGGGACAGGGCCTAACTTAACCCTGTCACAATGCTACTTCAAGATAATATGACGTATAAAGACGTTACTGGGCGAGAGAGTCACTAAAGTTGTTCAAGTCCATCCAGGTTGCTCTGAATGAGTGCAATCTTCTTATGTTGCAGGAGAGTAATATCCAGTATACAGTACAACTGCAAATTTTAGTACATGCAGGTGCACCAGCTAAGATAGGCATGCAAGTCAGTCAGTGTATCCTCAATACATCTCATGCAATGTCAGTAAGATTAAGATTGCATGCTGCTCCCCCATGAGTTAAATGTATGTCATACTATGTATAGAGGCTTGAAGTACAAAGCAAGCCTAATACATTGTCATGCATAGTTCCGCATATCAGCTATGTCACTTGATATCCCCCTGGGAAATGAGACCCCTAAATCCCCTAAGGCTCTAACTTCAACAGCCAAGGGGACCAGGCTGCTTTAAACTTAACGAGTGCACCCTGTGCCTGTGGAGAACTTGGAGATATGAGGCTGTAGTAGCCATCCCTTGTTCCCGTTGTGCTAATATGAAGTTCTCTACCTGTCTCCATTTCATGAGGAGCTGGCATTTATCTTCCAGGGAAGCTGAACTAAGAAAAGATTTGCATATCCTCCCCTCTGCTGGGAGTCGGTCTGGGTCCCCCAATATCAAGAATATAGATGAGTGTGGTAATTTCACTAAGATAAGTTGTTCCAAGTGAAAAATGATGGTATGCCACCAATTTTGTATTGTTGAACAGGCCCAAAGGGTATGTGATATTGTTCCAGGTGAGGCGCTGCAATGCCAGCACTTATTCGGTATATTAAGTCCCATGTGGGTTAGTTTGTCTGGGGTTCTGTGCCATCTGCCTACATTTCTTTTCTGGATTAGTTGATATTTGGGGTCCAGGGAGGCTTTGTGGACTTCTGACCAGCATCTGTCCCAGCCTTTTGGAGTTATATGTGTACTTAATGCATGTGCCTATTTCCCCCTGTGGGGTTCCCAACAGTGGATGTGATTTTGCTGGATGTTTTATCAATACTCCCAGTTTGCCCTTTCATTGTACTGAGCCAGGCATTTATTGTCTCCATCGTATCAATCTTCTGTAGGAGATGCTGTGGTGTTAGCCACTTCTGTAGAGCATGCCTTGATTGTAGGCATTTTGACAGGTCATCTTTGGGAAGGCAGTTATCTGTTTGGAAATGGAAGAAGGGCTTGAGCAATCATGTCCTAGGCTCTAAGAGATGGGCTACTAGAGAGATCCCCTGGTGCACCCATGAGTTCTGTTTAATTAGGTAGCCCCCATCTGAATGCTGTGGTTATGCCACAGGGGTTCTGGCTGTCCCCATGGGAGACTGGTCCACTTGTTAGGTCTGGCAACTTTCTGCCATGCTTGTTTTGTAAATAACATTGGCAGTGTAGGTTTACAATTTGGGGGGAAGGGTTCCTGCAGGGCAATACTCAGAGGCATTATCCTTATTATAGCTTTCTCCACCTCCACCCAGAGTGGTGAGTGTGGAGAATGGGTCTATATCTAACAGAGGACTTTCTTCACTCTGTGGCTCAGCTCATGTGGTCCCTCCACTTTGGGGTGGTGCCCTAAGAATTGTTTTGCTGAACCAAGGGCATTGAGTGTCCCATATTTGGGCTGTTATGAGAGAATCTCTTTGTTTCCATATTTTTAGGGGGATGGAGAGCGGCAAGTTATTCAGTCAGTAGATGAGCTGTGGTAGGGCCATCATTTTGAATGCTGCAACTTTACCAGACAGCATGAGATGTAATGTCTGCCATATCTGTATGTCTAATTTAAGTGTTTCAACTAATTTAGGGATGCTTTGTTGAATTAGGTCATGTATGCTTAGGGTGATCATCACCCCCAGGTAGTTTATCCCTTGTGGGCCCATGTCAGTGAATGCTGTGCCACCGTGGTCCATCCAGAGTCCCCGTGATTTATTGGCATCAACTCTGTCTTCCCCCAAGTGACTCAGAGGCCTGAAATGTGCAAAAATTGATTTATGATTCACCAGGCTTTTGAGAGGGAAGATTCCATGTTGGAAAACAGTCACAGCAGATCATCTACATATAACAATGATGGGAATGATCTATTGCCTATCCTGAACCCTGTAACCCATTCATTTTGTCTACATGCAGTACTGAGTGGTTCCATAGCCAATAGGAAGATAAGTGAATTTAGGGGACATCCCTGTCTTGTGCCTCTGTACAGTGAGAATGACTGTGAGTATCCCATTCATGAGTACTTTGGCCGTCGGGGATGAGTACAGCGTTTTGACCCATGAGATAAATATGGGACTGATGCCTGCTTTCTGTAGGACATGCCAGATATACCACCACTCTACTAAATCAAACGCCTTTTCAGCATCAGTTGTTACCAGAACAGACAAATCAGTTCCATGACAGGCTTTTTGGATGAGGTTAAGTACAAGTCAAAGATTGTCAGCAACTTGTCTCCCCATCATGAACCCCACCTGTAACTTGTACACCAAGTGTGGTAATGCCTGTTCCAGTCAGCTTGCAGCACCTTGGCCAGAATCATGGTGTCCACATTAAGCAGCAATGTTGGCCTATAATTGGCACACAGTGTCCTATCTTTATTTGACTTGGGGAATACTGTTATGGTTGCTTCCTGCAGCATAGGAGGAAGAGTGCCTAGGGCCTTTGCACTGCTGAAGAGGTTAAGCAACCTCGCTGCCAAGCATGTTTCAAATGCCTGATAGAAATTTGTACTTAAGTTGTCAGGTCCAGGTGTTTTATCTTTGGCCAATCAATGAATGGCCTTGGAGATCTCCTGCAAGGATATGTCCACTTCCATTGTGTGCACTAATAATGGCAGAATCCGTGGCATGATAAGTGAGGTGAAGAAATCCTCATCTTGCCCATGGTACCTAGTGCCCGCTCTGGTATAGAGCTTGGCATAATTGTCCTGGAGTGGCTAGCTGATTAACTTAGGGTCAGCTCTGATCTCTCTCTATTTGGGGTCTTGTTATGTGATTGAGACATGAGTTTCTGCATTTCTTTGTTTGAGAAGGTAAGCCAAGAATTTACTGGCCTGTTTCCTATTCTCCCAATCAGTCTGTTTCAGGAAAAATTAGGCCCACTCAGCCTGTTGGTGGTTTATTTTGTTAAAATTATACTTCAGCCTGGTGAGAGTTTGTATGTCCTGATCTGACCCATGGTTTATCTTCTAGAGTTTTTAGGTGGTCATTGAGATCTGTAACCTCTTTTTGCCTCTTTCTGTTCTTTTGGCAATGTACATAATGATACGGCCCCTTATAAAAGTCTTAAAGGCCTCCCAGAGTGTGTTCTGGGATATGTCAGGCATCATATTAGTATCAGTGTAGAACTGAATCTCTTGTGCAAGCTATTTCCCAAAGGCTGCTGAGTGTAGGAAAGGGGTGGTTAAAGCACCATCTGGGCATCTGTACCACAGTCTGCGGGAGCACAACTGTGAGAGAGAGAGTGGGGCATGGTTCAACAAAGATATAGGTTGTATGTTGGTGTCCACCACTTAGTGGAGGGACTGGGGGCCACATAGGAAGTAATGTAATTTACCACATGTCTGGAATCTGCAGGATTGGAAAGTATAGTCTCTGGCAGTTGGATGGTAGAACCTCCAGAAATTCATGACCTGGGGCTCAGTGCACATGTGAATTACTGCTGCCCTAGCTTGAGAATGGGATGGTGAACCTCACTGTAGAGGTGTTCTGTCTACGAGTGGGTCAAGGAAAAGGTTAAAATCCCCCTCCAAGAACGTTGCCCCTTCCTGGGAGATTAATACAGAGACCAGCTAATCAACTGCAGAAATAAGACAGGATCATCTGTGGGCCGTACATGTTGCCTCATATTATGGGCCTCCTTTATATCCTCCCAGTTAGTAGGACCCATATGCACTTCTTATTGATTATGGATATATATATATGTATATATATATATATATATGTCTGTCTGCCTATCGATCCATCTATCTATCTATCTATCTATCTATCTATCTATCTATCTATCTATCTATCTGTCTATCTGTCTGTCTTTCTCTTTGTCTATCTGTATGGGGCTTCCTCTTCTAGTTAGAACAGAGACCCCTGTCTTTTTGGAGGAGAACTTGCTGGAGTATCCTGCCCCTACCAGTGCCCAAATTAGTTTGTCAGATTCTTTTTTAATGAGATGTGTCTCCTGAATCATGGCCTCGTCACACTTGGCTGAGCCAAGATAATTTATCATTTTCTTTCATTTAATCAGGTGGTTAACCTTTTGAGCATTGCAGGAAAGTATTTTTAACTCTGTCATAGTATGTCATGGTCATAGTGATATACATGTACTGACAGAGTATAAGGTACCTTATCCCCCTGGTGTATGACCTGTTCGTTCATAGCATAGTACTTTCTGCTATAACTGTATACCAGCATTGTGCCAGTGCTTGAAGTTAGAAACTGTAAGAACATTAGGCTGACCATAACAAAGTATAGCAATATATTTGGTTTCTGCATGTAAGTTTGCATACTTATGTCAAAAAGTAACACCTCTCCATATTTTGTACCTTGATAAAATATTGATAACATACTAGTTTGAAACAGAAACCATAGAATTCTAGACTCATAAAAACATTTCTTAGTGTGCACCACAGGATGTGCGATCAACCTTAACTGACTCAGGGATAGACTGAAGTAGGGCCAGTGACAGAATTTCACCTTGGTCCTGTCCTGTTCCTGCTAGTCTTACTTCCTTCATGGCAGCACTGATGTACAGACTAGTAGAAGACTGGGTGGCTAACTAGATGCTCTTGCCATCTTGTTTGGTACTGTCCTACATTGCATCATTTGTCTTGCAGGCTTTAGTGTCTGATTGTAAACCTATAGTATAGGTTCTGGGGATATAAATAAAGAAGGAACTTAGTGTACCAGTGGATGGTGCTGGGTGGGATGGGAAGGGGAGGTTACCCATGACTGTTCACTGCCTGAGACCATCTTATGCTCACCATAGAAGCAGAGAAGCCCTCTGTTCAGTGCCCCTGTAGTTTGTCCTAGAAGTGGTGGTGGTTGTGGGGGGGGTCAAGTCAGGGGCCTTCATCCAGGTACTGCCTCTTCTGCGGTACCTGTGCACCTCTATGCAGCACAGAAGAAATATCCATATCCTGATTAATGCACAGGTAGACAGGCTGGAGTGGCTACCCCTCTCTCCTGCCACCTGTTGCTTGGGTATAGCAAGTGTATTTGTACTAGTAGAGTTTATGTCACCCTCCAGTATATGGTGCCTTGCTGCATGCCCTGCTAGTAGGTGCCACCATAGTGGGTTAATCGTTGACAGCTCTGAGGTGACAGTCTGAGTCTCTGGTAGACACTCTCATGTTGGCAACCCAACCCCTGTCACCACTCCATACATATCCTATGCTTTTGAAGTTGCTGTGCTGCCCCTGTTTCTTTTGGCCACTTCAACTTCTATCCTATACACAGTAGTGTGCTTCGCCCCAAGGCAGCTGCAATGGCCCAAGCAATACACAGCCGATTGAGGTCCTCCCTTGTTAATTTGCCTTGTACCATTGCAAAGTGGCATGTGGGAAGGTTACTAAGATGGCTGATAGCCAGGTCATGTTGCCCAGATCTCCAAGCTCTGAACTGCTTAAAATTCTGCACTTCAACCAGCTGAAGCCTCTGCAGTGATACTGTCTGTGTATTCCTCTAAATGGTGTGCATGGTAATATCCAAGGGTCCCAGTAGCATCAGAGGACCCCTTGCTGCTAATCAATCTTACTGCAGGTCATGTGCACTGGGGTAGCTGTATCCCAGGGTGAACTAGGGTATTGGGGTGGGGCAGATGCAACAATGACCAGCTGTAGTTCTGCTTCACTTTCCATTGGCCTCCTCCTCATCTGTGTCTTTTGCTATTATTTTTATAATCAAGGACCAGTCTCTTGCGACAGAAAAAAGTCCAGGTAAATAGGAGGAGCCTCTTAAGTACAGAAATCCTAAAGATCACCCACCCACTCCCCTCCTTTCAAATATAATTACTACAATCAGCTTGTAAGGCAGCATGTACTCAGCTGCTCGAGCTGCACTGCATGCGGTATGTTGGGAGGGAGAGTAGACACCCTTGTAGAGGCTCCCTCTTAAACATGCAAACATTTGCAAGGGTGTCAAGGAGCATCCTTCAGCCATTCAGCCCATGGAACCTCAGCCAGAGGCTCAGAAAGAGTGCATCCAACTTCCCATACTGAGTTAGCTCACCCCAGTTTTCAAGGGAAACTCATCATGCATTCGGTGGGGAGAGAGAAAAAACGGGGTTGGGGGGCACCCTGATCAGCATCTGCAGTTCATGATAACACAGAAATCCATCATAGGAGTAGGGTCCAGCACATTACTGTCAGAACAGTTTGCAGAGCTTGACAACCAGCCATGCAACCCGCCCTGCTTGACCATTTATACTGAGGTTGATCTTCATCATTCTGGGATCATGTGACATTTCCTGCCCTGTTTCAATTTGCCTCAGTGTGTGAGAGAGAAACCATCCTTCCAGCTTCCCAAGCTGGAGAGGTCTAACCTGATAAGCATTCGTAGACCTTGACAGTATGGAAAATACATCCTACAGGGGGAGGCTTCAACCTTTTCTGGAATTGTCAGTTTGACAACATTGACAGCCTACCCTTACCCCCTCCTGGCTTCAAATCAATGACAGTTGACAGCTGACACCAAGGTTGAGTTGTCATTGTGGGATATTGCACCCCTATCTGCTATCATTAAGTACTGATTACCCAAGTAGACATACAGGGGTGTTGCATGGGGGTGAGTGCACCATCGGGAGCTCCCTGAAGGTTTCAGGTATCGTACTCAGTTTCCTGCTCTAATTCCACTTGTCTCAATGCATGAAGGAAAGTGTGCCATCATGTTCCTTGCAACTGGGTGGGAGAGAGAGAGAGAGAGAGAGAAACAAAACCTGACTAGTGCTGATAAAAGCAGAACAGAATATACCTTGTGAATATGGCTTCACCATATTAAATTTTTGACAACTTGACTACTTTGACAACCTGCCCCCCACCCACCATCACATTACCTTACAGATTACATTTTCAGTCGAGGCTGAGTTTTACAGTACCACAAGTCCCTTCAACCACAGTCAGTGTGTAATCAGTTCATACTCACAAGGGTTTCGTTAAGTCATTCCCTTTAGCGGAGTGAGTTGTGATGATTAAGCCTGCTGTGGGGAGGGGTAACTCTGGGTGGAATTTTCACCAGTTTCAAGTCTTTTTTCGTAATGGAAGCCCAATTAGGATGCAATGAAATGTCCTCCTTCTCTGGTGGGGTCAAATATACAAGCTCCAGTTCCATGGACTCTGTTTGGGCAATGAGGTCCTCATAACGACTGGTCTCCTGATATTCAATTGGTTCCTTTGCTACTTTGGGAGGGGGTGTTGCACCTCCCTTGAAGGAGTCCCTGAATCCAGCAATATTTACTGCCTCGATTCCTGGCTTCTGCTGTGGCTGGCTGGCGAATATTGGGAAAGAGATCAGGATTTTGCCCTGCTTCTATGTCTTTGGCACTTTGGTTTCTGTGTTTGTTAAGGCTCTAGTGGTTTGACAGCTCCACTAGCGTCCTGCTTGGAGGGCTGCTGTGAGCATGGCAATGGTTGACAGGCAGGTGGTCCAGTGCTGCAATCCTGCCTTTCTGCTCCCATATCCAACATAGATTTATGTGGGTCGGTGGCCTTGCCTGTTTTTTCTCTTCTCTGTGTGACGCTTTCTTTTTTTTTTGTTTTGCTACACTTTTTCTTCCTGAGGCATACCTGTCTGCTTCCTTCTGCCTGGCAACTCCACTGAGATATCCAGCCCCCATCCATTCTCCTACACTCCATTAGGGTCTGCCTTTGTCCCCTGTGGCTTACCCCCCACAGTGGGGTGGTGGGGAGCCCCCAACTCACCCACCCAAAACAGATCCAGATCTTCTGGCGTGCCCCCAGAGCTGGAGATCTTCCAACGGCCATGAAGCCACTCGAAAGGATGCCATCTATTTCCTCTTTCTTTCCCCCTGAGCTGGCGGGCATGCAATGACACCAACAGAGAAGAATGCGCATGTGTCCGCACATGCTCCCTCCTGGTGTCTGCCCCCAACTGTCCCCAGAGCACAGCATGCATTCTGTCCCCCAGCCTCTGCCAGGGGGCAGTCATTCACCAACTGTCGTGGACCTCCATCCCAGAAAGGGAGAACAGTCTGTCAGATTCTCGATCCCTCTCCTCCCCTGCCAACCCTCAGTGACCTGTGCTCATTCCTGAGCACCAGTCACTGGCATGGCATGAGGTGCAGGCAACCAGCACTTCTGCCCTCAGTGCCACCGGGCCGGCTGTGTGACACTTTTTAGGAAAGTGTAGGCTTCTTGTGGCTGTCATAGTGGTGCCATTTGTCCCCCTACAAGATGTTCAAGGTTGCTGGGTACCTGATATTATACTGGAGTTTCATCTGATCCAGCTGTTTTTTGATGGCTATGAATGGTTTGTGTCTCTCTGCCATTTCCCTGGAGAAATTATGAAAAATGTGAATGGTGTGTCCATTTCATTTCAGAGTGCCCTTTTCCCATGCCAGTTTGAACATAAGTCCTTTTGTACTGAACCTGAGGAAGTAAAGGAGGATTGGGCATGATGGAGCACCTTGGCTAGGTCTCAGGGCTAGGGATCTATGTACTCTCTTCACCTCCAGTAAAGTGTCCCAATAGTAGTCCAGGGTTTGCAGGATCAGTGACTGAAGAAATGAGCACATATCCTTCCCTTCTGACCCCACTTGTATGCCAGTGATCCTCAGGCTATTATGACTACCTTGATTCTCGAAGTCATCCACATTTTACAACAACATCTGAACTGGTCATTCGAGAAACATTACGCTGTCTCCTTGATCAGCCATTTGCGACTCCACTGTTATACAAAAAGATTTTTGTGTCTGCGATCTGTATCTCTGCTTCCTTGAGTTTGTGTTCGACTTTCCTCACTGAGTTTCAGATCTCGGGTATGTCTGTAATCAGAGCTTGCAACATAAATTTAAGATCAGATAAGTCTTCCAGTCCCACTGTAGCTTGTGAATCTGATGATGTCATTGTTCCCATGCATGACAGGATCTGAAGCGATAAGCATCATCAATAATTTTTCCACTGGAGTAAGCATTAACTCAGAAACAAAGACACTGTTCGGTAGATATTGTGTTTCCTTCCATCGATGCTGCGTGAATTTAGGTTGCAGTGGGAAACTGTGCCAAAAGATAATTGTGGATTTAATAGCAGCTACGAGGAGCTCAATTAGTCTGCCATTTTCACTCACAGTTTTGCACGCATTTCCAAGAAGGGGGATTTTTCATTGTCAGCAATGAAACATTTGTGTAAGCCCCTCCTCCCTGTGTCTAGGGGTATGGTGGATAAAGTCCTAGGGAGGGGGCACTATACAACAGAAAAGGTCCACATACCTGGTCAGCCTGGCTTACCAGACCTGATGAAACCAGAGTGCCCCATTCTTCCAGGTGCAGAACTGGATTCCGAGAGAGGAAGATGCTGGCTTTGCCATTTTTGCCTCTGAGGCCTTTGTAGGCGGTCTTCACCAGGCAGGCTTCTTAACATTTTCCTAACTGGTCCCTCGGCTCACCAAATGCACAACCTAGAACACACACTAGGGTCTGGACTGTGGAGGCAAACTTCTTGTTAGCAGCAAACAGTTCATCCAAAACAAATGAGGCAACACTCCAAACTGCAGGAACGAGGGATCCCATTTAATGAACAGTTAATAAAACAGGAACAACCACTCCACGGAGCAGTAAACACACAAAAAAGTTGCTCTGGACTGAGAGGTCACATCAGAAGCTAAATTTCAGGCAGCTACCTTACAGGTTAGGCAGCCAACAGTCCAAAATACAAGCAGCTTCACTTTGTGGCCAAATCAGGCCATTAATCAACAGCAACAGTTTATCCTCCAGCCAGAAACTGGGGCAGTCTCTAAGCCTGGGGTCACCAATGGAACCAGGGGAGGTGCCTCTGAATCCCCTGGCTCCCAAACAGACCCCGCTCACAGTGTCTCCTTAATTGGTGCACACATCTATTATCATAGGTGTAATTTTAGAGGGAGACAGGGGGACATGTCCCCCTCCCAATTTTTTCCTACATCTGGTTCACATTACTGTTGTCCTTCTCAACTTTAACTGCCACCTCACCCAGAACCACCCCAGGCCAGAAGAAGGTGGTTTGTATTTTCCCATCTCCAATCTGATGCATCTTTTATTTCCACAGTCCCGGAACCTCATTTGATAAGTGGTGCTGCATGAATACAACGTATTCACATGGACTGCTGGAAATGCTAGCCAATGTGTTACATCACTGGATTTTTATTTCCCTTCAGTGCTATGTTAGATAGCCACAGGGCCCCTTTAGTAATACATGCCAGTTATCAGTTTGCATTGTGAAATGAGTTTGTATACCTGGAAACAGCAAACACTGGCTGCACATGCTATAGGAACATCTTGAGTAACTTCTCCTTTACAAATCTTAGTAGAATTGCTGTAGAGCTGCAGACATCTTCAACCCACACCAAAATGACAAAAGAATCAAGAAAGGCCCAAGCTGTTGTCCTACAAGCCTTCACACACAGCCCTCACAATACAGAGCCCAAGCTACATTGCTCCTCCACAGCCATGAGCAAGAATGGATTTTTTTAATTACCCTTTGGCCCCTGAATTGTGCTTTCATTCAGTCCTGGTGCTCAACTGCTTCTCCACTAATAAGCTGTTGCCCTTCCTTGGAAAGTGCCCTATACAACCATGACTTACTGGCCATTGTTGAGCTACACTTTCCATCTGGCTATGGTGTAATCAGGGTAGTTGAACTGATCACAATGGTGAGACTCTGTAACATGGGAGGGGTCAGCCATTTGCGTGCCTGAAGAGAGTGGGCAGCCATTGGCCCATGTCATCATATGCTGACCAATGACTGGAACTGCTCAATTTTTATGGTCTCTCCCAGCACTCACAGTGAACATGCACATGCTTGCAATGACCCTGGGGTGCCAGAAGGCTCATGGTCACCCTCCCAATCAGTGGCACAACAACTGGGCCATAACCAGGTATCACTTCAGGAGTAGCACCACAAAGCCAATCAATCTAGGAGGACAGCATCCTCACAGTCACACTTCTACCCCTCCCTTCTGGCCTCTGCTCCTACCACCCCGAGCTTGAGGCATGAATCTGGAGCATATCAGGCACCCCATGCTGCCCAACACATGGAGTTGGCTTCTGGAGGATGCATTTTTATACAACATAGCACTGAGACTGGGACACAGAGGGGTGGAAAAATGTTACTAAATACAAAATAATAAAAGGGCAATGGAGCTTAGAAGGCAGTTTGCCCATAAGTGCTCCTTTCCATTATCCGTAATAAGATAGATCATGTCCCTCCAATGTGTTTCTAGCTAGTTTTGTCTTAAATTCCTTCTTATCTTTACCAATTATTATTTCAGTTGGTAACCTATTCCAAAGGTTTGCTATAGGTTTTGTTTAGAAACATTTCCTTGTGTTAGTTCAAAATGTAAAAGGTTTGCTTTGTAATGGATGCCTCCTAGTGCCCCAGCTATCATTTTTAAATTCTAGTCCTAACTCATTAATTAAATAGGCATCCTGCATTATGTCATAACACATTAATAGATCACCTCTTTTCCTTCTGGTTTTAAGAGACGTCAAATTAAGTTAAGATGGTCAGTGTAACTTGTTTAATATTATATACCAATTTGGTTGTCTGACGTTGGGCCCTGTCTATCCATTTTCCAGTGGCTCTGAACCTAGGCCCCACTCTGTGACATGCATTAAATCATAACAGAAGCTTGATTATATTGTTTATAGTTAAACATTTTAAAAGGTTGCAAAGCAGCAAAGCTGCATGGGGGATTTAGTATGGTGAATCAACACATGGCAAACGTAGTCTCATTTGCCTGAGAAACACTTCCCTTAGTGCGCTTGAAAGTTTTTTCTCTGGTAATGTTTCCAAATTTGGGGTCTTAGCTCGTATAGTAATTATTATCTGGAATATAATGCAGCAATTCAAAAGTCCTCTGAGTGGTAAACATGGAATAAATGGTAAGTTTTACTGAGCAGATACCCACAGTCTGTTTAAATTACATCAATATCAAATAGTATACTGCAGATAAAAAAAAAAACGCAGTATACTGTTACATAGCCCCCCCCCCACATTCTCTCACAAGCAACAAAAGTGACATGTCCTCCACATCTAGATGTCTTAAAAAGCTACACCATGGTAAAGCACCCCCCAACACCAAAGTATCCTTTCAATCCTTGCCATATTATTTTCCACCACCTGCACCAAGAAAACTGGAATACCCTGCAGGACCCATCTCCCATGCTCTTACTCATTTGTCCTGCTTCATAGCCACAGTTCAGAAGCATTCAACAGAGGATACCTGCCATCTCTGCCTCAAGGCTGACTACATGCGAACAGGGGTGTGGCCATGCCCCGTAACAATATGGAGTATGGCTGTGATTCTGTTTTTCTTGTGTCTGACAGAAACCACTCAAGTACGGTAAGATCAATTTTCAGCGAAAAGTTCTTCCTAGGTCAATACTATTGAAGTGTTTACTTTGGGGTAATATTTCTAAAAGTGGGGATTTGCCAAACCTTTTCAAGAATGCAGCTGGTCTGTTGCTTTCCTTTCTTTGAGTGATGGCAGAGCTGTCTTCAGAGCTAGCGTCAGCATTTTATTTTTGCTATTCTTCTGTTTTATTCTTTTATTTTGTATTGTTGCTTCTTTGTCTCTCCTCAAGTAGTTACAGCATATGATCTCTCATGTTCAAATTCCTCTCTGCTATAGCCTTCTTTTATTTTGATGTTTTCAGTGCAGGTTAACTTTCCTTTTATAGCTTCTGTGGTGGCACATTCATCTAACATAAATGTCATCCTCATGTCATCACAGAATGTCATGACAATGCTTATTCAGGTGTTCGTCACACGAGTTATATAACTTCAAGTAATTTACAAAAAGGAGGTTAGTTATTTTTGAGGTTCCATGGTGTTTCTGAAGTTTAAACTGGACACATGCCCCCAAGAGGTTGAAAAAACTGCTTAGTGGATTTAGGACATGGCAATACTAAAGTGGTGACAAGGACCCCACTAACAAAGACGATAACCACAAATCTCTGGGGGTTCCACTTGTACCTATGTGATGGTGGTTTGTGGGGCATGGAATATAAGCTTTGGGCATTGCACTAATTTAATGTGTCCACTCACTTCATTTCTCCGTGACTGCATTGCAACCTTTGTGTTTGTGACAAGATGTTTGTGACAAGAAATCTCCCTGGATTCCTCTTGCTGAATTTTGATACAGTACTTGTAATGATGCTCAGGCTGTTTGTTATGACTCGGGCTTATAGGCTTAGGGTGATTTTTCAAGTTTATCGGAGTAGTGTCAGTCCTGTATGTTTTGGGGGATTCAGGATCAAAGAGTATCAGATACTAATATGCCTTTTAATGGTCTATCTATGCTATGTTAATGTTGCAGTTGTTATCTTAGAGCTCCATAATGACTTTTTTGCAACGTAAGCTGATCTTTGGTGGCATATGGTTTGTTTTTATCACCGTTTTGTTTCAGTGCCATGAGGTTGTTGGGAATTTGAGAAACTCTCTGGTTTGTATTTTGTGGGCAAGCAGTTTATTAGAATATGGTTCTTGGCGGGGCACTGTGGAGCCTGAGCCACACCGATGCAGGGAATGAAGTTCTACCTCTTTTTTAACTTTAAACAGCTAATTTAGTACTTGAAAACTTGATGAAAAGGGTACCAGCATGTGGTGGATTACTTCAGAGCTGAAATGGGCAACCTGAAAAAGAGAGAGCAGGGTCAAATGGCTACTGGAGGACTGGCCATGAGGTTGACTGGGCAGATGATAGTGACAGGCACCGAGCCAGAAGAAACATTGCAGTCATTAGACCACAGGCTTAAAACTTTAATCACACCTGTGACTGCGACGAATACTAAACTGGATGGCCTTACTGGATGGATTACTTTGGTGGAATTCTTGATGGAACAATTACACACCACAGCTGATGATCTTTAACAACATGCCAATAAATGCAATGCTGTGATGGCAGGGTGAGTGAGAGAATCTCAGCATGTCAACAACCGATTGGAGCTACTGGAAAATCAAGTGCGGAGCTCCAATATATGCCTGATTGGCCTCCTGAAGGGACTGGAGAGGAATCACCCCTTGCTTTTCTTTAAGGATTGGCCATTGAAGCAGTTTGTGGGCCAAGGAGACTTCTCAGAATAACGATTTGTGAAGGCGTACAGAGTTCGCCCTCATGGGTGAGTCTTGGAGGACATTCCCCATGTGCTAACGGTGGTAGTAGATAGTATGGGCACCAGACACTGTATACTGAATTTGTCAAAATGACTGGGGCCCTTGAGTGTGCAGGGACATATGGTATATTTGTTCCTAGACACATATTATGCCATATGCCAGTGGCAGAAGAAGTTTGATGGAGTCAGGATGAAGCTCTGTGAACTCGAGGTACCACACGACATTTTATTCCCGGTGAAGTTCCAACTTGTTCACCAAGATAAAGTATTCATCTTCACTGATCCAGTTGATGCTGGGAAGCGGGTCTCATGTTTGGTGGCACAGCAGTCTGGCAATCTAGTTCAGACACCTCAAGATGACTCGCCAGATGAAACTTGAAGCAAGATTTATTGTGACAGTTTCTAGACCTGTTGACAGTTATTACTGTTACAGGTTCCTAGTGAACACATTGAGCTTTAACATGTTGCTCTGTTTTGTACCCTGTTTAAATTTTCAAGTTATCTGGTAAATGCTGGCTCTGTGTACTGGAGTGTGTATTATTCTCATTTATTATTTTAGTAGGCTATTAGAGTCACATTATAGAATTAGTTTATTACTACATTATTTTAAATGTATATCCTTAAATGGTAGAGTTTGCCTTAGGGAGCTTTGGGGAATGTAACAATCACACAGAAGTGCAGTGTGCATATTTATGGCACACATATAAACAGAGGTGAGAAAGAAGTAAGTGCCTCAGGTGGGACTTGAACCCAGGCCACCTGGAATAACGTTCCAATTACGCTAACCAGCTGCGCCACTGAGACAACTAAAACCTGTGCTGTCCCTGAGCACATTACTCTTTCTCAAACGCACAACCCAATGGCAAAACAAATATTTACTTGTAACAATCACACAGGAGCGTGGCATGCATATTTATGGAACACATACAAACAGAGATGAGAAAGAAGTAAGTACTTCAGCTGGGACTTGAACCCAGGCCACCCAGAATACTAGTCAGTGTCAACCAATGGGCTTGCAGTGTGTACTCTAGCTGTAATTGACAAATTCAATTCAGTTGGTGGGTAGCCGTGGAGCTGTATGGAGGTCTGTGCTGCTTGCCAATCAGCGGGCCATAGCAGGGTTGGGGGGAGCAGGGTCGGATGTGATACTGGAGTGGATGGGGGGTTGTGGGGACCACTACACTATGGAAACAGGGATTTGTTTGTATTTTTATTTTAATTGGATAGGGAACAGAGGAGGGGGGAGGGACCACTACACATGGAAAGGGGTTTTTATTACATATATGGGTGATGGGGACTGGGGAAGGGGAAGGGACCACTACACTATGGAAGCAGAAAATTGTTTTAATTTTTATTTTAAAGGGATCGGGACTGGGAGGTCCACTATACTATGGAAGAGGGAGTTTTTTTTTTATTATTACAGGGATTGGGGACCGGGGAGGTGGGAGGGACCATTACACACAGAAAGGGTTTTTTATTACATATATGGGTGATCGGGGAACGGGAAGGGGGGATGGACCACTGCCTACAGAAAAGGTTATTTATTTTTTTTTTTTATAATACCAGCAAGGACATCTGGGAATTGCAGTCAGGAGGGGGGAAACACTTTTTTTATTATTTTTAATTATTTTGCCCGCGGGTGGCAACATTCTGCATTTTACTGGCAAAATTCCACTTTTCACTTATAGGATTTCACATTTTGCACCCACAAAATATTTCGCGAAATGCACAAATTTCGTGAAATATTTCGAGGGGCAACATTTTTCAGTTTTGCACAACTCTGGTATTTCCTGTCAGGTTAATATATCAACTGCTGTTTCCAAGACAGAATGTAACTTGCATTTGTTTTGTCTAAAAAAAGAAAAAAAGAAAAGGTTCTGACACACTCTAACTCAACAGTGGGACGTAAAATAATTATCTCAAACCAATTTTATTACACGAAGACACATTGTCCAGCCTGACATGTTTCGGACTGACTACTTCTTCAAAGGATTGTAGTTAGTCCAAAACATGTCATGCAGGACAATGTGTCTTGGTGTAATAAAATTGATTTGAGATCATTATTTTTTGTCCCTCTGTTGAGTTAGAGTGTGCCAGAATCTTTTATTTTTATGTTTGCTTGCACGCATGTGCAAGAAACATAGTGCCATCATCCGAGTTTTTCGGAGGTATGTCAGCATCTTCCAATTCAGCCAGTGTGCTTGCAGGCGCGGTCGCAGTTCTCCAATCACTGCTGGAGCTGTCAATGACAGCAGTTGAAAATGCAGTGGCATACAGTTGAAACAGGGAGCTACGCTTCAGTGAGCAGCAATAAGATATCGCCTGCTCATGCATGCTCCCCCCTTACACACATGCGCACGCATACTGTGTGCTTGCCCCCCCACACACACAGTGTATAACCGACGGGGTGCCCAATCCCCGTCGGTTGTGCGCTTCCCCCCAAACAGAGTTCCGGATGCCACGCTGGGTGCCCACTCCAGCATGGCAACACATCCGTATGGGCGATGGAGGTGCCCAATCCCCCATTGGCTCCAGACTCCCCCAAACAGCCTTACAGCTGCCACGCTAGGAGCCCACCCCAGCACGGCACAAGTCCGTATGGCTGACAGGGTGCCCAATCCCCTTCAGCTCCAGCCCCCCAAACAGCCTTACAGCTGTCACATTGGGAGCCCACCCCAGCGTGGCACAAATCCATATGGCCAACAGGGTGCCTAATCCCCCATCAGCTCCAGCCCCCAAACAGCCTTCTAGCTGCCATGCTGGGAGCCCACTTCAGTGTGGCAAACGTCCCGTGTTGTCTTCCTGGTAAAAAAAACCTGTAAAAAAGAAAACGTTCCCTCGGCGTTCACCCAACCCACCCGCACCCACCCACTGTACACCCTGCCTCCCACACACCCCACTCCATACTTACCCCCGGACTCCGGCGCGACGATCTTCGGTGGACCAGGAACACGTCTACACTCTACAAAGCCAACAGCGAACTGAGAAAATGCAGGTAAGCTGTACAATGGGATAGATAGGGTTTTTTCAACTTTGCTGCATATCTCAGGAATTTTTGGGAATTTTTGCACCAAATTTTCAACATGGGGTTTTTGGGACCCCTTCTCATGAATGCTCTCACTGTCATGGTGTTAATAGGGCCTGAAAGGTGATTTTGCAGTCACTGCGTGAAATCACCTTTCAGGACCGAGTAATGAAATGACACTGCCACTGTTCATAAGGAGGGCTCTCAAAAAGCCGATGTTGAAAATTTGTGAAAAATTCTAAATGACTGTTCATGAAATGCAGCATTGCGCAGTTCCTACGCACGCTCGTAAGTTTGCGAATTTTCAATATTTTCACTCCAGATTTTCAACATTGCCATTTTACCACACCTTCTTATGAGCAGTACAGCTGTCATTTTTCACATCTCCCCCAAAACGTGTTTCTGCCCATGTAGCGCACAATGGTGCAGTCGGTGTGCGAAATCAATGTATGGGACACATTAAGAAAATCACAGTGACACTGTTCATGAGCAGAGAGCTTAAAATGGCTATGTTGAAAATTTGGTGAAAAAGTCCATAAAATGACTGTGTTACGAGTGAGCATTTTGCAGTTTCCACGCACCCTCGTAAGTTCATGACTTTGTAATATTTTCAGTCCAGATTTTCACAGTGGCATTTTTCTACACATCCTTATGAACAGTACAGCTGTCATTTTTCACAACATGGCTGAAATGTGTTTTCACACTTTCAGCGCAGAGATGCGCGGTCGCTGTGGGAAATCATTGTTCGGGACAGATAAAGAAAATCACAGTGACACTGTTCATGATTGGCGGTCCCAAAATGCCTGTGTTGACAATCTGCTGTAAAAAATCCCCAAACTAATTACATTATGGGTGTGCGTTGCACAGTTTCTATGCACACTCATGACTTCACCAGTTTTTTTAATATTTTTACTGCAGATTTGCAACATTGCCATTTTTTACACCTCCCCATGAACAGTACAGCTGTCATTTTTCACATCCTGTTCAGAATGTGTTTTTGCACTTGTGGTGCTAAATGCCGTAGTTGCTGTGCATAAGCAGCTTTCAGCTAACAAACTGATATTGCCACTGTTCATGAGGTGGGGGTCACAAAAAAACCATGTTGAAAATTTGGAGTGAAAATACCAACAAATGCCTGAGGTATTAGGGTTTCCAACCATAACGCCCCACCTTGTAGGGAATGACAGGCATCAGGGGTGTGACTTGGGATTCTTGCCTGTAATGCTCATACCATTCCACACCTTGCAGCCAGTGAGAGGCATCGAGGTATGCCTTGGACTCTTTGGCCCCAAAGTTCACCCCATTCTCCTATACCACACCCATCTCACCATATTTCCTGATGGAATGGGGTGTGCATAAGGGCCAAAGACCCCAAGGCACACCATGACACTTGTCAGTGTCTGCAGGGTAGGGTGTGGTGAAATGGCGTGGCCGTTATGCCTGATGACCCAAAGGCACACCCCAATGCCTGTCACTCTCTGCAGGGTGGTGTTGGGGTTGGCTTCAGTTCAATACTTCCCTGCCATTCCTATTATGCAGCTCTGTAACTTCTACACTACCAATGCCAATGCCAGCAAGCAAACATTCGGCATTGACAAATGCTTGTTTATTCTATGATTGGTTCTAGAGCACTGCATCCCAGTGCACACTCATTTTGGAATATATTTGTTTTATATGCAAAGCCAATAAATAAAAGGTAAAAAAAAATATATATATATATATATGGTTCTTGATGAGATTTTTAGGGTCTCGTTTGGTGACGAGGAATATGTTGTGTGCTGCTAGGCAGCAATGGTTAGCCAAAGTCATTCATACAGTTCTTTTTTACAGCTAGCTAAGTAGCAGGGATATTACGTTCAGCTAGATGTTGGGCATGACATCTGGACCCAGAATTTTTAGCTGGGGCTTTCTTTAGCTTTACGTCAATATCCTTACTGTGGGTGCAACATGTTTCTGCCTTGGTGGTAATGTCTACAGAACTTGGGGTTTCTGAGTACTCATTAACACACGTGAAGCTAAGCATATCTTTAATGCACATTGGATTCTCTCTTTTCTCTGCATGCAAATAATAGTATATGAGCCTTTTACATTGACCAAACTTCATCTTCTCCCAGTGGAAGTAATATAGTTAATAAAAGTACATTTGAAATTTTAAATGGTATACATATGCTTTAATTTTAATGTACTCTCCCCTGTGAGTTTGGTGTCTACTGTGTATATAATGCAGATTATCAATAAGAGTTGTTGGTTCCAGTAATTCAGAGACAGTAATAAGCCAAATCATCCTTTCATGATACTGCCCAAGACTGCCAGAGAAATTCTTGCAATATCACAAACTAAGAATTATTTATTTATTTATTTTATTTATTTAACAGACTTTAGGATTACAACCTTTGAGTCAGGGACTCATTTACAAAGGCTCCACGCCAGAAAAACAAACATAAACACTTAATACATATAGACATAGCATGGCAGCTAAAGGCTACAATTTTTTTAGTTATACAATATTGCAGAACCAAGATCAGCTATACATTGCATTGAACGTGTTACCGAGAACTGAGTTTTACAGTTTTCAGGAGAACAATAAGTTTGCTGATAGAGGAAGGGAGGGAGTAACAGATTTGATATTTACAGCAAAGTAGAGAATTAGACAGATACCTTGTGAGTGCAGCCAAAGGAGGCATTGTTTATAGGTAATGTTTGGTAGCCCTATCGGTAGGAACTCAGTGGCGGGGTGGTACCCTAAGATGATAGATAGATAACCCAGCCCTAGCTGGTACATTGGCAGCGCTGTGAAGTGAGAATGTGCTCTTTGAAGGCTGACTTGGAAGGTCCTAATTTGGAGATGGAGGAGACATCAGAGGGGAGTTCATTGTACCAGGCTGGGGCCCTGTGTGGGAATGACCTTTGGGCTAAGGAGGTTCTAACCCTCAGGATGGCCCACACCTGTCAGTTGGCAGTGCAGGTGTTCACTGAGGCGTGGGGGATAGGAGAGAGGCAGAAACCCCCAAGGGGGTAAGCCCCAGGTATAATTTCTTTGTAAGGAGACATGTTTGATAAAATAGCCTTTCATCCAGGGTAAAGAGATTTGTCAGGGCATATACGGTGCAGGTATGGGTACGCTTGTCTGGCCCGGTGAGGAGTCTGCATGCTTTGTTTATGGCAAGGTGGATTTTGTTAAGGGCTGTGTGGTCAGCAGCTGAGTAGATAGTGAGCCCATAATCGACTAGGGAGAGGACTGAGGAGGTGACAGCCAGATTAAGGTCTTCTAGAGGTAGGCAATCCTTTTGCCAATACAATAGGCTTGTATGGACATTTATGGCTGCTGATAGAGTGTCAATGTGTGACTGGAAGGAGAGGCTGGAGTCAAATGTAACTCCCAAGTATTTATATGTATAGACCTGTTCTAGGGGAAGGAGAGAGTGGGAGAGGATTGTTAGCTGTGCATTCTTGGCCTTATTCTGTTGATGGACAAAAAGCATGGTCTTTGTTTTTTTTACACTGACCACAAGTCTTTGGTCTATGAACCAGTTTTTAATCTGGTTAAATGCATGTTGGAGGAAGGACTGCAATACTGTGGGATCTGGGTGCGAGGCAAAAAGAACCGTGTCATCCGCATAGAGTAGTAGGTTGCCGGAGCAGGAATTGGGCAAGGTGTTTAGGTAGATGTTGAATAATAGAGGGCCAAGGATGGAGCCCTGGGGAACCCCAGAGCAGACTGGCAGGGTGGTTGAGAGGGTGTTGTTTATTTTGACACATTGTGATCTAGCTGTGAGGTAACTGGTAAACCAGGAGAAGGATCTTTGGGACAGACCTATGTGGCGGAGTGTGCTTAAGAGTAAGGGGTGGGAGACTGTATCAAATGCCTATTATGGCCTATTATGACATTTTGTGTACACGAGCAGTAATAACAGATAAAGTGCAAAGAAAAAACATTCTCTATGCAAATGTTCTTAAAAATAATGATGGGAAAATAACTCAAAAACATATCGAATGAGTACTGATTTTTTTTTTCTAAATAATGCATTTATCTATGTTTTCCCTGTACCACTAACAACTGTGGTACAGGCCTATTGCAGAGGCCCTCGACTCTTATCGCACCTGTCCATGTTCAACCCCTCACCTCGCACTGAGGATCCCCTTGGTTTGATGTAACTGTTAGGGAGATGAAGATGAGGGGTCGAACATCGGAGTGGCGCTGGCGGAGGTCTGGTTTGGTGGAGGACAAGCCTAGATTGATGACTCATTATAGAGATTATCAATCAGCAATCTCTTGTAAGAAGGCAGAATTCCTGTCCAAAGAGATTGCTGCAGCAACTAACAGACCGTCTCAGCTCTTCCACGCTGTTGATGGGCTGTGTAATCCCACCTGTCTTCAGTCTGGGGGAGCTTTTTCACAGGTAATGTGTGATGAGATTACTCTGTTTTTTGCTGATAAGATTGCCCCCATCAGATCAGAATTCAGGTTAGCGCCCTCTAATGGGGCATGCAGTGAAGGGCCTGGGGTTGCAACCATTCACTCTGTCGGCTTCGACTTTGACCAGTTAGCAGTCGTGAATGTTGTGAAGGTCATCCAGGAGTTATGGTCAACCTACTGTAGTTTGGATCCGGGACCAACACGCCTCCTAGTGGGGTGTATTGATGTCATCGGCCCGGTCCTAGCCAGGATAGTCCGGTGTTCTTTAGTGACGGAATTTTTTCCTGGACCCCTGAAGAAAGTGGTTGTGAGACCACTCCTGAAGAACGCTTCAGTAGACTTGAACTACCTGGTCAACTACAGACCCATCTCTACCCCCCCCTTTGTGGGTAAGGTTACTGAGATGGTGGTGGCCCATTCAACTGGAGACCTATATAAGAACTCACAACATCTATGACCCTCTCCAACTGGGATTCAGGAAAAGGTACAGTACCCAGATTGCTCTTGTTTGGGTGCTAAATGATCTCCTGGTGGTGAGGGATAGAAGAAGACATTCCATCCTTATTCTCCTCAATCTCTTGGTAGCATTTGACACCGTAGACCATGGGGTGCTGATGGAGCACCAGTGGATTTGTTGTGGACTGGCTGGTACAGTCCTAAACTGGTTTCAATTTCCTCACTGGCAAGATGCAGTGGGTAATGTCTGGGATTTATTCCTCAACACCTCTGCTCTGCCCCTGACATGTGGGGTCCCACAGGGCTCCATTTTGTCCCCCATGTTGTTTGTGGTATATATGCTACTGCTAGGGGACATTATAAGATAGTATGGGCTGAGTTTCCAATGCTATGCAAATGATACTCAGCAATACATGTCTTTTGCACCCGAGCAGCAGGAAATGGTCTCAGTATTTAATTGTTGCCTTGCTGAGATCCAAGACTGGATGAGGGCCAACTGATTAGGGTTAAATCCTGACAAGACGGAAGCATTAGTGGTAGAATCAGGTCACCTGAGGGTGAGGGTGCAGTCTGATTGAGTCTCAGGGCTGAGGCTATGGGACTCCGAAGTGCTTACCTCTGATCAGGTAAAAAAATCTTGCCATTGTTCTGGACTGTGGCCTGACATTTAAATCACAGGTGTTGGCAATGGTCCAGACCTCATTTTACCATCTGAGGAACATCACCAGGATAAAACATCTGATATCCCCAGGTGATCTACCAACACTGGTCCATGCCTTTGTGACTTTGCACCTTAATTATTGCAACACCCTGTACCTGGGGTTATCAGGGGTTGATGTTCGCCACCTGCAGCTAGTGTAGAATGTGGTGGCCAGGTTGCTGACCAGCCTTTCTAGATCATGTCGTATTACACTTGTGCTGCACTTTCTGCACTGGCTGCGGGTTACGTGGTGGATCTCTTTCAAGGTCAGTTTGCTGATCTATAAGGCTCTGCATGGCTAGGGGCCTGGCTACCTGCAAGACCTCCTATGACCCTATCACCCCTTCCACCACCTTTGCTCAGCAGATGAGGGACTACTGGAGGTTCCTAGGGTGCTTCTTAAATCTTCTGGGGCCCATGCTTTCTTTTTGCAGCCCCTACCCTGTGGAACAGGAGCCCGAGACTGATTACCCAAAACTCTATAGCCCAGCAGTCGGTAATTGCCTGTGGCACAGTTTGTTATCTATAGTAAAGGTCGTGGGGGGGCAAAGCCCCCTGAAACATGTAAACACACTCTGTTTGGGCAATTACCAACTGTCAAGATATCGAGGTTTGGGCAGTCAGTTTTGGGCTCCTGTAAATCTGGATTCCGACAGTCAGTTTTTCGTCATATATCCTGTGAAACTCCTTCCCTCATCATATGCAAGAGATCCCTACACTGGATGCAATTAAATGGGAGCTTAAAACTTTATTTTTTAGCAGGCATTCTCTCTAAACTAGTTTAGTTGTCTTAACTTAATAAATAAGGATGAATTGTTTATTGTTGTGATATGTATTTTAAAGGTTTTAGAAATGTTTTATGTACAGCGCCTTAAGTCGAAATGAGAAAGTGCGCTTTATTAAATAAAATAGGAATGAGTAAATGAACTGTTTAAGGACAGCTTATTGAAATAATACATAGCACCTGTGAGGCACTGGGCAGGGATTAATACTAAATATGCCAATGGTCCATGCCCCCCCAACTTTTACACCAAAATTACTCCTACGTTTACAGTCTCTGGGATCAGGGGTGTTGTTTGAACCCCTGGATCCCCTCACTTCTCAGGTGCTACTCTCTTTTTCCATCATCTCACTTCTAGAGGCCCCACTCAGCAGTGGTACACTGGGCCAGCATGACTCAGCCCACCCCCACACTGCAGGTCCCATCCCACAGCCATCTCTCTCTCTTCTTCCCTTTGGCTGCCACTGTCTTCCCTCTGCTACTCCACACATGCAGCTTGTGGGTCCAGCCCCAACAATGGGGATCCAAATGGAACAGCTGCCACAGTGTCCTCTACCTGAGTACTGCCCAGCCGACACAATAAAAAAAAAATGTGGCTTTGCTGGCCGAGCGGGCAATCATCCCCGCTCCCACTTCTTTCTCTCTCCTCAGTGATCTCCATCTAATTGGCACCAACCACCCCTCTTATTCTTTTCCACGGGTACCAAAAACACCTGCCAATACAAAGGTCCAATACAAGACCATCGACAAAAGTGCCAAAACTCTCCCCCTCTCAAAGACTTTTGGAACTTGCAGTTTCATAACTTTTTACACTGCTCCTATCAATGAAACCTGGTGCTGAACTACTGCCCCCCAAAACAAATGGAGCAGCCACTCCTTTAAATTTCCTCTAGCTGGTGGCTGTGCATGCAAGGTAGAGTGGTCTGCCATTAACAATTTACAGAATTTCTTTTCTTTTTTCCCCCCCTTCCTGAAACTGCGGTCCCGAGCCCGGCCTACCAGGACATTGGACCCAGGACCACCCACACCCAGAGGTGCAGACACAAAAACTCACATCTCGCCCCCCCCCATCACAGACCAAGACACAGGGCATGAGTCTCCCCCTGGAGCCATGGACAAAACCAATGACGAAGGGAACAGGAGCTGCATTCCCCAAAGGTAAGCCCGAGTTGGGAGGCTTACACTTGTAATGAAAACTATGAACGATACTTAATGTTTTTAATTTATTTATGTGTCTAAGGAAAGCATGATGATCAGGGAAACAACATTTTATTAATTTGTTTTTTTTTATTTATGGTAGTTTTGTTTTAAATTTTTAGGGCCTAGTTGAAGGTTTTTAATATGTAAATGTTTTTGATGAAAGATCAGCTCTGGTAGCTGAGGGACTGGTTTGCTCATTGTGTGATGTGGTTACTAACAAATCTGATCAAGTTTAGGACAAAGAAGACCATGCATTATGCTGTAATAATGAACAGTCACCTGACTGGTTTTATCCAATTAAATTTATTTGATTTTGAGACTCATTATGTTTGCTTGCATGCATATACAAGAAATATAGTGCCATCATACGAGAATTCGTAGGTGTGCCTCCCCCACTTCCAATGCCCTGCTGCCTTTTGCAGGCATGGCTGCACCATGCCAATGAATGTCTGAGCTGTCTATGACAGCCGTTCAGATGCAGTGGTGTACAGTTGAAAGGAAAACACCGCAGACAATTTGCATACTGTCATCAGCAGTATGCAAATTGCCTACGCCGGCACTGCATCTGAACTGTCTGTCACAGACAGTCCCCCCCAGGAACACATAGGTGCATGCTAGGAGCCAACCCCAACATGCTCATGCACTCCACCATACAGTGTATGGCCGACACGGGTGCCGAATCCACCGTCAGCTCAGCGCTCCACAACACACTTCCAGGTGCCACGGTGGGAGCCCACCCCAGTGTGACAAACCTCTGTATGGCCGACGGGGGTGCCTAATCCCCCATCGGCTCCACTGCCCCTCCAGAAAGCAAAAGTTCCAGCTGCCATGCTGGGAGCCCACCCCAGCATGGCAAAAGTCCCGCGTTGTCTTCCTAAAAGAAAAAAAGACATAAAACCAAAAAACAGTCCCTCGTTGATTGTCTTGCTCCCCTTCCCCCCACCCATGTCCACCCTCTGTGCACCCTGCCTCCGCTTCCAGCTCACCCCATACTTACCTCCGGAGTCCGGCGCGACTATCTTCGGTGGACTGGGAACACGTCTGCACTCTTCAAAGCCAACCACGAACAGAGGAAATGCCAGTAAGCTGTATAATGGAATAAATAGGTTTTTTTTTTCAACTTTGATGCATATCTCAGGTATTTTGGGGAATTTTTTCACCAAATGTTCAACATGGGATTCTTAGGACTCCACCTCATGATTTCTGGCACTGTCATTTTGTTACTCAGTCACGCAAGGTGATTTTGTGGTCAGTGCGTGGAACCACCTTTCGGGACCGATTTATGAAATGACAGTGTCACAGTTCATGAGGTAGGCCCCCAAAAACCCTATGTTGAAAATTTGATGAAAAATTCCCACAAATGACTGTTTTATGAGCGTGCGTTGCGCAGTTCCTACACACGCTCGTAAGTTCGCGAATTTTTTATATTTTCACTCCAGATTTTCAACATTGCCATTTTACCACACCTCCTTATGAGCAGTACAACTGTCATTTTTCACATCTCACCCAAAATGTGTTTCCACACATGTAGTGCACAATGGCGCAGTCGGTGTGCAAAATCAACGTTTGGGACAGATTAAGAAAATCACAGTGACACTGTTCATGAGCAGAGGTCTTAAAATGTCTATATTGAATATTTGGTGACAAAAGTCCATAAAATGACTGTGTTATGAGTGTGCATTGCACAGTTTCCATGCACCCCCTGTAAGTTCATGAATTTGTAATATTTTCAGTCCAGATTTTCAACATTGGCATTTTTCCACACCTCCTTATGAATAGTACAGCTGTAATTTTTCACACCCTGGCCGAAATGTGTTTTCGCACTTCTGGCGCAGAATCGTGGTCACTGTGGGAAATCATTGTTCAGGACAGATTAAGAAAATCACAGTGACACTGTTTATGAGTGGAGGTCCCAAAATGCCTGTGTTGACAATCTGCTGTAAAAATTCCCCAAACTAATTACATTACGGGTGTGCATTGCACAGTTTCTAGGCACGCTCATGACTTCACCAGTTTTTTTACATTTTCACTCCAGATTTTCAACATTGCCATGTTTTACACCTCCCCATGAACAGTACAGCTGTCATCTTTCACATCCTGTTTGAAATGTGTTTTCACACCAGTGGTGCCAAATGGCGTAGTCGCTGTACAAAATCAGCTTTCCACTAACAAACTGATATTGCCATTGTTCATGAGGTGGGGGGCACAAAAAAACCCATGTTTAAAATTTGGAGTGAAAATACCAACGAACGCCTGGGACATTAGGGTTTCTGACCATAACGCCACACCCCGTAGAGACTGACAGGCATGAGGGGTGTGACTTGGGATTGTCACCTGTAATACTCCTGCCATTCCACCCACACCAAAACCCTGCAGCCAGTGACAGGCATCGAGGTGTGCCTTGGATTATTTGGCCCCAAAGTTCACCCCATTCTCCTATACTGCACCCATCTCACCATATTTCTTATGGAATGGGGTGAGTATAAGGCCCGAAGACTCCAAGGCACACAGTGACACTTGTCGGTGTCTGCAGGGAAGGGTGTGGAGAAATGGCATGACCGTCATGCCTGATGACCCAAAGGTACACCCCAGTGCCTGTCAGCCTCTGCAGGGTGGTGGTGGGGTTGGCTTCAGTTCAATACTTCACTGCCATTCCTATTATGCATCTCTCTAACTCCTACACTACCAATGCCAATGCCTTCAAGCAAACATTCGGCACTAACAAATGCTTGTTTTATAATCTGTCACAACACTGTGGCCATGTTTATAAAACTAGGATGACGCTAGAAGCTCAGATGAATACTTATTCAGTCTACAGTTGTTTGTGCGAGCTACAATACAACCAAAGACACTTTGTCAAGGCCTTGGGACAACTGTGGAGGGGGGCACCAACCAACTTGGTACGGAACACCTAATTGCCAGAAAAAACATTGTAGATTAAAAAAATATACCTGCATACTCTGTACGATAAACCTATGGTTATTGGTAGTCCTATTTCTGGTCCTGCACTCTGCCTTCACTACTGCCTGATGTTCTGCTGTACGTCATCTTGAGAGATCTGTTATGGTACCTGATCCTGGTCTTCATCTTTAGTGCTCTCTAATGATGATCTGCCACTGCACATTACCATTTAGATCCAGTTATGGGTGGTCACAGTTCTGTACTCTGCCACTGTGGCTGTTTCATGACCAAATGCATAATAAGGATGATGTCATTGGTCCCCCTCCCCCCAGACACAAAACTCAAGATTCACACTGAAGGAAACTCAACACTGTAAAAGCTGAGCCACTAATGTGGTGTGTACCATTTTCTATTGCCCTTTCATTTTATACCACTGTATATTCAGAAACCAGCTAGGAAATGGATTACTGTTGGGCATTTTGGTCAACATTTAGATTATATAATGGAGTAGATAAAAGACTGTATTCTGCATATCTTTATTATTAAGAAGCAATTTAATTTCGGTACCCATTCTTCAGTGACTTAGTTATATACAGAGTCAAAATGTACAGGTGTCAGCGAAAGCTGCTGTCATTAGGCAGCATAAGAAAAAAGGTTTTTTTTTCATTTTTCACTTCATTTTTTATAGTCTACCCACTGCACTGGATTCCATTGCTCCGGTCTGTGCACATCCTCTCTCCCTTCGCCCTCGGTCGCCATGATTTGATGGGGACTTGAGGGAGATGCGGTGATTGGGACGCAGGTTAGAGCGGTGCTGGCGGAAATCCGGCTTAGAAACTGACCATCTTAGACTGCTAGAGCATTATTGACCCTATCAGTCAGCCATTTCCCATAAGAAGGCAGTATTCCTGTCCGGGGAAATTGCTGCTGCTCAGAACCGACCAGCTCAGCTCTTTCGAACCGTGGACAGGCTGTGCAATCCAGCCTGTCTACAGGTTTGTAGAGCTTTTTCACAATCACAGTGTGATAAGTTTGCCTGGTTCTTTGCGGATAAGGTGGCCGACATCAGGGCAGAGACCCATGTAGCACTCTCTGTGGGAGTTGCTGTGGATCAGCACTTGGTCACTGTCCCTCTTTTTTCCTGGAGTTCCTTGGAACGGCCGGAAATCGTGGATGTTATGAGGATTGTCCAGGGTATGTGTTCTACAGCTGTAGCTTAGATCTGGGTCCTACAGCCCTGATAATGGGCTGTGGGGATGTTATCGCCCTGGTTCTGGCACAGATAGTCTGATGCTCCCTTGATTCTGGTGAGTACCCCTGCTCCCTGAAGGAGGCAGTGGTGACACCATTGTTGAAGAAGGCTTCTTTGGACCCAGACTCTCTCCCTAGCTACAGGCCAATCTCTAACCTTCCCTTTGTGGGGAAGTTGATTGAGAAAGTAGTGGCTGCTCAGTTGGACAACCATCTGACCATCCATAGCATCTACGAACCTCTCCAATCTGGTTTTCAAAAGAGGCACAGTACCGAGACTGCACTGGTTTGGATTCTCAATGATCTTCTGATGGCGAGAGACCAGAAAAAATGGTCCATTTTGGTTCTGCTTGATCTGTCATCAACATTTGACACAGTTGACCATGGGGTTCTGCTTGAGTGCCTGAGATGCATCTCTGGACTTTCTGGTTTGGTCCACAGATGGTTTACCTCTTTCCTCACTGGTAGAACTCAGAGGGTGGTGTCGGGGGTCTTTTCCTCCGACCCCATCTCTCTGTCTTGTGGGGTGCCTCAGGGTTCAGTGCTGCCCCCATGTTGTTTGCGGTGTATATGCTTCTCCTTGGAGACATTGTAAGATGGTATGGGCTGAAGTTTCATTGTTATGCCGATGATACCCAGCTCTACCTGTCTTTTGCACCAGACCAGGATGGAGCACTCTTGGTGTTTAATAACTGCCTTAGTGAGATCCAAGGTTGGATGAGGTCCAGCTGGCTGAAGTAGAATCCTGGGAAGACAGAGGTGATGGTTGTGGATCCGGGTCGCCGGATAGGGGGGAGAGGAGCAGATCAATCCATAGTTTTATTCTTTGTTGAGCTCTCTATCTCTGAACAGGTGCGTGACCTAGGGGTGATTCTTGATGATAGGCTGACATTACGTTTACAGGTGTCGGCTGTCGTTAAGTTATCCTTTTACCATCTGAGAAACACTGCTAGGATCAAGCACCTTGTTCCATCTGTGGACCTGACTACATTGATCCATGCCTTTGTGACCTCACGTTTGGATTACTGCAACTCCCTTTACTTTGGGCTTCCAGGGGTTGATATCCGCCACTTGCAGCTGGTGCAGAATTCCGCAGCCCAGTTATTGATGGGGACTCCTCGATCCTCCCACATTACCCCGGTGCTGCGGGAGCTGCACTGGCTGCCTGTTCGTGGTGGATCACCTTTAAAGTCGGAATACTGACTTATAAAGCCCTACATGGACTGGGCCCTGACTACCTGAAAGAGCTCCTGGTTCCTTACCTCCCGGAGCGACTGCTCCGCTCAGCAATGAGGGGTTGCTGGAGATTCCGAGGGTGTTTTTAAAATCTTCTGGGGCCCGGGCTTTCACGTTCATGGCACCGACCCTCTGGAATTCTCTACCCTGTTGGATTAGGGAGTGCATGACTGTGGGGGGCTTTAAACAAGCACTGAAAATGTACTTATGGAATAAGGCATATGGGGATGGTGTTGAAGTGGACTGACTGTAACAGTTTGGTTGTTTTATAATGATGTTGTATTGTGAAATTATTTTAACTACTGTATGTACTGTGCTTTGATTTTGAAAGGTGCATTATAAATAAAGTTTATTATTATTATTATTATTATTACCCAGAGGTTATGTGGAACAGTCACTGTCTTGGAAATGACTAGTAAAGTTCTTCAGTTATATCCCGAATCTTATACCTTTCAAAGTGACATTTCATCAACCATTCCTCGTTAGCAGGCTGAAGCAGCTTATCCAAGGGCATAGCACCCACAGCTGAAACACTGGGCAATGCTATAATTACAGGCCTTTGTGAACTGAGTACACACAGTCACATAAGATTTCTGTAAGTGATCAACTCAGCAAATATAAAGAGAACCAGTATTTCTGCGAAGAACACTTGTCAGAACTGTTGTGACTTTATCAGTCATGACACTAAATGAAATGGTCTTCATTCAATCAGAATTCTTAAAATGTGATCATTGTTTTTCCACATACCTAAAAGAATCAGATTTTTCAACCAATTATACCTTAGTCATTTTTGTACTGTATGTTTACTGAGTACAAGACAGCAGCTTTGCACTGACTGCCTACTCAATCACATCCTCTATCTTATTTAGCTATTTTAATAGAAAGCCATGTGGTACACAATAATAGCAATAATATAAAAGGAGGTTAATGGTTAGGTAGGATAAAGATTGTATAATCTACAACACAATGGCATTATTAAGCTAGTGCAAAAATATTCTGCCAGTCTTTAGTCCTTTATCTATTATTGCCTAATTGGATTAATCATGAAGGAATTCATGCCCTTTTGCCCTTTTCTTCAGTGCATCTCAGCTCATGAAAACAATTTAATCAGTGGTTTTTAAACACAAAGTAACAGATTTTTTTTATAGTCTGCCTATTCAGCATGTTCTGTTCTGCAAGGAATGCTGAACAAATCTAATATTGATAGAAACAGTACAGTACATCCTAGAATTAAGAGAGCTGAGAATGTTTACTGGAGGATGCACTGCTCTGTATCAGTAAATGTTTAGTGTCTTGATAATATGCAAATAGTTTTACTGACTAAATTTGGTACCTATAAATGTTTTTATCACATAAGTTATTTTCTTCTGCTGAAAACAGAATGAAAGCAAAAAATATAACTCAATCATTTAGACGCATGTGAGTTAATAAAGCCAGTCCAAACCAGTCCGTCAGCACAGCAGTAGGGTTGCCACTTGTGACACTGGTGAATTGTTTGGGAATGAGCCACTGTTGTCATGGGCTGAAAAATGGGAAGGAGGAGGAGGATAAAGCATTCAGGAGGACATGTTTCTCCTTTGGGGAGAAAGGATCACTGCCTCCACAACAGTGCTGCCTCCTAGGTGACAATTGGTGGAAGCACGATTGAGCCAGAGAGGTTGGGTGGATGTTATCTGGGCTTGGGAAGCCCAAACCTTCATGCATGTGCTCCAGTCCTCATAAGCCTCCTTGTGTATCAACATTCAACATGGGTGAAAGTAACCAGGAAAAAAAAAGCACCCCAAATGTGCAGGATGAAGGGAGGCTCCCTCTGCAGGCCCTGCACTATCGACTGTGGCATCTATCTCTGGAGGCTGACAGAAGTTGACTCAAGGGTCCCTGGGGCAGGCCCTGAAGATCGAATCCTTGCCATGGGGGTAAGCCACAGGGATCAAAGGAGGTAAGGGAATTTCCCATGGAAGATGGTGGATGAGGCATGGGGGAGCCTCATAGAAGTGAGCTGCTCAGAGCTCAAGGAAGCACAAACAGAAAGTAGAAAAATAAATAAATAAGCAGCTCCTTGTCTGAGATGCTGGACCAACCCAGGAGACCAGGGTTACTGTAGGCACTCAGCTGCTCAGGAAGGAGTGGGTGACTACATGGTATTTGTGTACCCATTGTCAGCTACATATGAGTGGCATTGGCGTCAGCTGTGATGGCAGCTGCCCTCCTGCTAAGAGGGAGAATGCAACTCTGCTTGCCTGTTACTCACAGCAGGAAAGGGGGGAAATGGGGTGCAACAGAATAGTAACAGAAAGAAATGAACATATTGAGCGACAGATATCATTGTAAAAATACAAGCACCCATTTACTCTCTGAGTATCTTGACTGGATTTTTGCTTATGTGTATAAGTTTTTTTCTTCAGTCACAGTCCTTGTTTCTTTTTGTGAACAAGCCGTGAAGAAATAGCTCATGGTTAACCGCATTTAACTTTTGTGATCCCTAAATGCAATTTTTTAACATAGAATCCTAGAATCATAGATTGATATTAGTCTGCAGCCTTAGGCCATAGTGACTCAACTGATTTGTCCTAACAGACAAATTTCTCATTACCCATATGGCTGTCAAGGGAAGACTTAAATAACTCAAAAATCGGGCTTGTCACAACCTCTGCTGGGAGTCTGTTTTAACGCTCCACCACTCTCTGACTTATCCAGCTTTTTCTTATATTTGTCTTAAAGAAATCTCCTTTTAACTGCATGTCATGATATCTGCTGCAGTGCATATTGTTTTTAACTAAGCCCAAACATTCCCATTGCTTGGGATTATTGTGTGCTTTGCATACCATGCACAAATCACCCCTTAACCTCCTATATCTCAGATTAAAAAAGACTGAGTATTTTTAACCTTCTTTCATATGTTACCTCTTTTAGATGTTTAATACTTGTTCTTGTCTTTTTTTCCTGGACTCTCTCCAGCCTGTCTGTACCCCCCTTTTATGAGGAGACCGGAACTGAACACAATACTGAGTATGGGGCCTCACCAGGGATGTATACACGGGCAGTATCGCATCCCTTTCGCTACTAGTGATGTTCCCTTGCTAGCTGCTATCTTGCATTGCTTGGTGTGGGACAAATTATTTGATACTAATATTCCCAAGTCTCTTTCCTGTACTGTTACACTAATCTTTTTCCCAAACAAAGTATATGGGGAACATCTGTTTTTATTTCCCATGTGCATGATCTTGCACTTTGCCATGTTTAGTGATAATTTATTTTATTGCACCCAGTCACCTGTCTTAACAATCTCTTCTTGGAAATGTGCTGTAGAAGATTCATTATTGACAATACTTGCTAGCCTTATATTGTCTGCTAACTATGTAATCCAGACACAAGAACTTTTCTTAATAGTAGTCACTAGAGATACTAAGATTCATACTAAGAAGAGAAGACATACAGAAGTCTGAGGCCCATATATGTATGTCTCCAGCAAAGCTGGCACTGTAATCCCAATGTTTACAACAAAAAGTAATCCAGGTCTTGTTTAAATGTATCCTGATTTTGATGTCCCAGTAGTGAATTTGGTAAGGTGTTCCATAGTGGAATTATTCTCTGGGTGAAGTAAGATATCTTTTTATTAGTTATGGGGTAAGTTCGGGCCAGTTGGTAATTATGACTTCTTAGATTACATTGCCATCTAGTATAAGACATTCCCAATTGAATCATTAACTCAGTATCAGTGTGAATCTTGTGCTTCATTAGGAGGTCCCCTCTCATTCTTCTCTGTTCCAACGAATACATACCCAATTCTTTCAACCTTGTTTCATAACTCTTATCATGCATAATAGGTACAAGCTTAGTTACTCTTCTCTGTATTCCCTCCAGCCTACCAATACCTCTTCTAAGGTAGGGCCTCAATAGGGGACAGCAATAATCAAGATGAGATCTGACATATGCTCTGTACAAGGGTAGAACACAATCCCTGACCCATGAGGTAAAACTCTGGTAGATACAGCCTATGAGTTTATTAGCTCAACTAATATTATGATTACAGTGACTATGTGAGGTTAAGTTAGACTTAATTATTGTACCTAGGTCATTATGTTCTGTTATAGGGGTTAATACTTGTTTGTTTAGTGTATATTGATTTTGTATATTGGTACTACCAAAGTGCATGACTACATATTTACCTACATTGAAAGACATCTGATTTAAAAGTGCCCATTCTTCAAGTCTCATTAAATCATTAACAAGGTTTGATATATCTTCCATTGTTTTAACTTTTGCCATATTTTGGTGTCGTCTGCAAATTTAATTGAAAAACTGTTGATATTAATGGTTAAGTTGGATATAGAGATGTTGAACAGTATTGGGCCCAAAACTGACCCTTGTGGTACTCTGCTAGTGACTGAACATTGTTCAGACATATAACCCCTGATACACATGCGCTGTGAATGCCTGTTTAACTATTTCTCAACCCAGTTTATAATTTTTTAATTTTTTTCCTAAGGATCTCATTTTGTTTACCAACAAATCATGAGGAACCTTGTTGAATGCCTTGCAAAAATCAAGGTAAACTACATCCACTGGTATGTTATCTACAGTAAGTTCTTACTGATATATTCATAAAACACTAAATTTGTGATCAGACAGGATCTATTTTTTCTAAATTCATGCTGTGATTGGTCTATCAGTCCTTTTGTGATTAGATCATCTTCTAATCTGTTTTTTAGTATGGATTTAAAAATCTTTCCCAATATACATGTCAAGCTGATCAGTCTGTAGTTAGACATGTCTGCGTGGTTTCCTTTTTCATAAATTAGTGTAACCAGTGCTGTTTTCCAGTCATTTGGTATTTGGTTACATGAAAAAGACATATTAAATAATTTGTATAATGGATCAACTAACCAGTCCTTAATTTCTTTTAAAAGTCTGGGGTGAAGTTTATCCAGCCCTGGTGATTTATTTATATTAATGTTATTTAAATGTGTAATGATCTCATCCTTTAATATTTCTGCACCATTGTCAACTGCATTTCTGCGAGTTTTACCATTGAATCTAGTTTTGGTGTTAAAAACTGATGTAAAATATTTATTAAATTCATCAGCAATCTCCTGTGGGGATGTAATCTCTTTAGTATTTATTGTAATTGGCCCTGTTGTCTGTGGTGTTTTTTTTTTTTTGTTTATATAAGAATAGAAGCTTTTGCCCCATCATTTCTGTAGGCTAGACTATATTCAAATCTCCTTTTTTCATTTTTATTTGAGCTTGCATTGTTTAGAATCATTTTGTACCTTCATCTATTATAGTCACTGCCATCATATTTTGTTTGCCTATATGCCAGTTTTTTTTTGTTTGTTTTAGTAACTTAGTAATGGCAGGTGTTACCCATGCCGGTATTTTTCCTTTTTTATTATAAATTGGTCTGTTAGGGACATATCTGGCTTCTAATTCTGAAAGTTTATTCTTGACTAGTGTCCAAAATTCATCTGGAGAAGGTGGTTCATTATCCCATTTCCATTCAAACAGATTCAACCTTAAATGTTTAAAATTTGTTTTATCGTAATTTTTAAAAACTGTTTTTCCAGTCTCGGGTTTTGCATGTATACAAATATTAAAGCTTATAATCATATGGTCACTATTATGTATAGGTGGTTTAACCTGGATATTAGTAATTTTATCAGGGCTGTCGGTTAATATTAAATCAAGAATATTGTTTTTTCTTGTAGGTTTGTTCATTGATTGATATAGACCATTAGTTGAGCATATTTCCAGAAATGTGTTCTCTTGATTATTGCTACCTACACAGTCCTTCCAATTTATAACCAGAAAATTGAAATCTCCCAGTAGTAATATATCTTTATAATGGGATTTACTACTTATACTATCAAAAAGGACTTGATAGGTAGCAGAATCTGTGTCAGGCAGCCTATAGCAGAGGCTGATGAGATGTTTAGGTTGTTTGTCCCCCAACAATTCAACCCAAATAATTTCACAAGGTGTTTTATCTGTTGTATCGGTAATCATTTTAAACTTAATATTGTTCTTTGCAAAAAAAAAAAGCTCCCCCACCTCCAGTTCTTCCCTTTCTGTTTTTATAATGGGTAATATAACCAGGTATATTTATGCTGCATTTAGAATTATCATTCCACCAGGTTTCTGTTATTGCCACTATGTCTATATTGTCTTTAAGTATTATTTGAAGTTCATCTATTTTTGTTCTGTGTAGACTTCTGGTATTAGTTAGCAGAAATGATCATCCTGTTTTCTTGCTGTGTGAATTGAAATTGATTTTGTTTTGTTTATTTTTATTTTTATTTGTTGCTGCCAGCATATCATCTCTTTTTATGTTTCCCTCTGTGAACACTTCCCTTTGCCCCATAATTTTTAGTTTTTTTTGTGTGATTTAATGTATTGTACATGATATATCCCAGTATTCTTGAGCCTTGTCTGCTTAGGTGTAATCCATCATATCTGTATAGTGCATCGTTGTTTTCAAATTTTTCCTAGGTTCGTATGCACCGTATATTATTTATGAGACTCCGTCTCTGTAGCAAATTGTTAAAACTTTTGATTTGCTTGGTTATTCTATCACTTGCCCTAGGAACAGGGAGAACTTCAGATACTTTGGGGGTTGTGTTAAGATCTTGCAGTATCTTAATTGCAGAGATGCAGCGAAATAAAATTTTGTTTGTGAAATTGCCACGAAATCAGCAATTTTGCCAGGTGAAAAGTTTCATGAAATTCTGATGAAATTTTGCAATTTGGCCCCTCGTCACTGGCCACAATGTAAATTGAACACCCACACACAAGTTGCCCTGCGCCCCCCCATTTGTTTTATTTAAAAAAAAAATCACCCACCTTCTCCACTACCTGGTGTCTAGTGGTCTCTCCCCGGCCACCACTGGCCATGAACATTAATAAGCATTCCCCCCCAAAGTTACCCTACTGCCTCCATAGTTTGTTTGTAAAAAAAAAATACCCTTCACTCCCTGATGTCTAGTGGGACCCCCCCACCCTCTACCCCATCAGTATATAGCAGTACCCACCCAGCTCCCCACAGTACCTCGATCGGGCCATTGATTCAAGCACTCAATGGCACTCAGTCAAGCTGCTGGCCATGGAGGTGAGTGGAGGGCTGTGCCGGTGGCCTGATAAGGGTACTGAGGGAAGCTGGGTGGGTTCTGCTATACACTGATGGGGTGGGGAGCCCACTAGATACCAGGGAGTGAAGGGTGTAGTTTTCTTTTTTAAACCAAACAACAGAGGCAGCAGGTAACCTTTGGGGGGAGTGCTTATTAATGTTTTTTGGTCAGTGATGGCCAGGGGGGCCACCAGACACCAGGAAGAAATTTTAACACAATTTCACTGTGGGAGGCGAAATTACTCTCTCAGGTGGCGAAATTTCACTGAGAGTGGTGAAATTTCACCCCCTGGGTGCTAAATTTCACCCATGAGCAAAATTTCACCTGCTTTGGGGTGGAATTTCACTCACGACGGCGGGCAAAATTTTGCATTTCGCCAAGCGAAATAATTTGTGTAATGTGTTAATTACTTGAAATGTTTCGCTTGGCAAAATATTCCAATTTTGCACAACACTAGTAGTCACATAGATACTAAATAAAATGGGTCCTAGTACCGAGCCCTGAGGCATGCCACTAGTCACATCTGCCCAGTTTGAATAATGACCTTTCATGCATGCCCTTTGTTTCCTTCCTTCCTTCCTTCAATTCATGATTTGACTCAGTTTATTAAGTCTGCTTCCAAATCAGTATCATGTAGTCTCTTAATTAACAGGTTATGGGGCAAGGAGTCAAATGCCTTGGAAAAATCAAGATATAATACATCTACTGGCAGTCTTACATCAAGAGCACTAGATACTGGATCAGAAAACTGTATCAAATTAATTTAACAGGACCATCCCTGTTGGAACCCATGCTGAGCAATATCTAGCAACACCTTATTAGAAATATGTTCACAGATAATCTTCTTTATCATACCCTCCATTAATTTCCCTACCATAGAAGTTAAACTGATTGGTCTAATGTTTATACAGTTATTTTGGGAGCCTTTGTTATGCAAGGGAATAACATTTGCTATTTTCCAGGATGACATTGCTATGCCAGAAGATAGCGAGGTGCTTAGAATGTTTGCCAGATGTGCAGCCAAATCATCAGCTAGTTGTTTTAATAATTTTGGATGTAGAACATCTGGGCCTCATGATTTAAATGTGTATAAGTTTTTAAGTCTATATTTAACATTTTCTTCAGTAATGATATATTCCTTATAGGTATTGTCTTTCTCTAATAACTACAGTAACTTGTTAGAGGTTGGTTCCTTTGGTGTATAACTATTGCTGAAGTAATTGCTAAAAATCTCAGCCATCTCATTTTTGTCTTTTATAGTTTTCCCATCAACTTCTAGTGGCTGTAAGTCGGAGTTCCCCTTTCTCTTGGTATTTACTGTGTGTAGCCATAGAAGGCTTTTTTTATTCTTGAGGTTGCTAGTTTATTATCATATTGTTTTTTATTAGATCTAACTTGACTTTTACAGGCCCTTGTTGTGGCTTTGTAATCATCTTTATTGTTTTGAATAGTGTTGTTTATATAGTTGAGGTATGCCTTTTTTGGTTTTTACATGTTCTCTGATTTTGTTGTTGAACCAAGCAGGGATTTTTCCCTTATCGTTATATTTGAATCTTTCTGGTACACTATTAACTATGCAATGCTGTAACATGCTAATACATTTTTGCCAGTTATTTGCTGCACTTTCATTTTTGAAATCCTCCTTCAAGTCCCAGTTAGTGATATATTGTTTCATTTTGGAGTAGTCTGCTAAATCATAGCACTTTATCTTTGTTTGTCCAGTTAGAGGTTTCCAATTTGTTTTAATACAACATTCTACCATATTGTGGTCACTGTTCCCTAAGGGTTCTCTAACTTTGCAATATGATATGTTGATATCTATATTAGTCATTATAATATCCAGAATATTCTTTTCTCTAGTGGGTTCCTGAATGAGTTGCTGCATATTGTGAAATTGAATATAATCTAGCTGTTTTTTTCCATTTGTTGTATCGGTCGATTTAGCATTCCAGTTTATGTCTGGTGAATTAAAGTCACCCATAATGATGATGACACTGTTTCCTGAATCAATATTCTCAAGATGGTTGTAAGAGCTATTGTCTTCAGCTGCTGACAGTGCCAGAGCCTTATAGGCAACACAGGTCGATATCATCTTGCCATGTTTCAGATAAATATTTGCCCACGCTTGCTCTATATTTTCATCATTTCTACTTAAGTTTATGATTTCACAGGCTTTGAGTAGGGTTGATATGTATAGAGCAACTCCTCTGCCTTGTTTGTGTTTCCTATGGACATTATATAGTTTATAATCAGGGATATCTAAACTCCAGTTTCCTTCTCTGTACCAAGTTTATATTACTCCACATATATAGAAACATAGAAGTTCATGGCAGATAAGGACCTCAAGACCCATTCAGTCTGCCCATTTTTTCTACCTTATGAATGTGCAATTGGCCTTTGCTCTGTCAATGGCCTATCTATTCATACTCATCTGTATTGCTCCCTTATGCCTATCCCAGGCCTGTCTGAAGCCCTGCACTGTATTCATATCCACTACTTCCTGAGGTAGGCCATTCCATGCATCCACCACCCTTTCTGTGAAAAAGAACTTTCTTACATTACCCTTAATCGGCCTCCCTCTAATCTCATGCTGTGTCTTCTTGTCCTGCTATTTTTATTTTATTGAAACATGTTAGACTCTTTCACCTTGTTAATGCCCTTAAGATGTTTGAATGTTTCGATCATATCACCTGTCTCCCTCCTTTGCTCTATGGTATACATATTGAGCTCCATTAATCTGTCCTCATATGTTTTCTGATGCAGTCCCTGCACCATTTTGGTTGCCCTTCTCTGGACTGCCTCCATTTTGTTAATGCCCTTGTGCAGGTGCAGCCTCCAGTACTGCACACAGTACTCCAGATGGGGCCTAACCCGTGACTTGTAAAGAGGGATTATTACCTCCCTTTTACGACTTGTGATACCCCTACTAATACACTCCAACATCCCTCTAGCCTTACCTGCTACTTTAGTAGTCTGCTTGGATGATTTCAGGTCATCTGTGATGATGATGATGATGCCCAAGTCTCTTTCTTCCCTTGTGACTGCCAGCAGCTCCCCTCCCAACCTATAGGTAGCTTCAGGGTTTCTCTTCCCTATGTGCATGATCTTGTACTTCTTTGCGTTAAACCCCAGTTGCTACTCTTCTGACCATTTTGCCAGTTTATCCAGATCTCTTCTCATTCTGCCCACCCCATCTTCATCATCTACTCTGTTTCAGATCTTGATGTCATTTGCAAACAGACAAACCTTACCCTCCAGTCCATCTGCAATGTCACTGATGAAGATATTAAAGAGGACTGGCTCCAGGACTGATCCCTGAGGTACCCCACTTGTGACTTGCATCTCTTCTGACTGTATACCATTTACCACCACTCTCTGTTTTCTGCCCACCAACCAGTTTGCCACCCAGTTGACCAACTTCTGACCCACCCTGAGCCTACCCATCTTATTAATCAGTATTCTATGTGGAAAAGTATATATTTCTTCTGATATTAGTAAGTGTGCCAGTTCTTCTAATTTACTAGTTAAGCTCCTTGCATTCACTAGTAGGCTTTTAATCTGTTCTTGACCAGTTATGATTCCCCCCTTGTATCTAGTTTAAAGTTTTTTTTGTAGTTGCAATATCAAGTGCAGCTGTAATGGATATACTTAAAATGCTTTCCCCTGCTTTATTTAAATGCAAACCGTCCCTTGCATACAAATGACCCTTACCCTCTACAAGCGTTCATGTGTTTAGATATTCTATTCCTTCCTCTTTGCTCTGTATTCCAGTCTTACATTCATTCTTTCTATAGTTTTATTCTTTCCTGGGTCACATTTCTGTAGAAGCAAAGTGCTTGAGATAATCATTCTTGCCCAATATGTTTAACAAGTTTATCCATATTCATTATTTCTTGTGCTAGATCTTTCTCATGCTCTTTTCCTATGTCATTAGTTCTTACATGTACCACTACTGTTTTGTATGTTTGTTTGTTTGTACAGTTAAACCTCTATTATCCGGACACCGATTATCCAGATTATTCATTCGTGCAGACTAGTGACCTGGTCCCAAACAATGTTACCTCATACAGTCAAACCTCGATTATCCAGACAATCGATCATCCAGACAAATTCCACATCCCTGGCTGGTCCGGATAATTGAGGTTCAGCTGTTATCAGAAATTTTTTAAGAATGTCTTTAACATTTTTGACTCAGCTCCTGGTAGGCTACACACTTCTTTCCTCAGGTGGAAAAGGGAGTCCTCTGTCTGTCTTTTTCTTTTCATTTTAATTTTGTTGTTCCCTTTCTGCCCCATTTTCCCTCTGTTTTGCAGCTCAACCCTTCGGGTTACCATCATGGCTGCACCATTCCTCTGGCTGGGAAGGTACATGAGTTACTGCCTTCACAGTCAATACCGGTGCTGCTCCTTGGATGACCAAGGAGATAGTGGAGGTGGTGGATGGTAGTGGTGGAGCAGGTGCATGAATGCAGGGCCGGGCATACTGTCCCCGCTCAGGAGTTAAGCATCTCACCTCTATGGCTATACCCCAGCAAGGCCTGGTGTAGGAGTCAGGGCCTGCATGCAACACCCATTCTGCAAGTGGGAGCATACAGTAGTATGCTGCCACCACATCTGCCATGGAACCTGCACTTTTTTCTTTACTAAACTCAAATTCAATTTAGAAAATGCTACCATCACGATGATTATAATACCTTATTTGTCATTTATAACTAACATGTTGACACAAAGGCCTTATTTAAGCACAGTTCATGAATTTATGTGACTTCAAATATCAACATTAAACATATTATAGGCTTTTGTAGTCATAATGGAAGACAACTCTAGATTTTCAGATCCATTGTACTTAAATGACAATCTAGCCCTGTGCCTTTTTTATATTTATACTCCTACTACTTAGGCAGCCCACCTCAGCCACAATCACCTTCCAGACCCATTCTGCCTTCCCTGTCACTCTGCTACCTCCAATCTTGGACTTACAACTCTCCTGGTGCGGCCATTGGGGGCTGGGTCAGACCTTACTGAACAGCACAGTTCTGGGTGGCAGGGCAGGTAGTCAGCTTTGTGGGGCCTGAGAGAGCTCAATGGCATGCTGCAATACCTCAGAATTTACCTGGTGTCTTCCCTACCTGAAGAACAATGGCTTTTGCTCTGTGGGGTACACATGCATGCAGAGTGTGCTTAGCATATTAAAAGGTGCCAATGTCCTCCCTCCCCTGCTTTAGCTCCAGCTGCAGCACCACTTGTGGTCACTAAGATAGTGGTAGTATGGCAGTTGCTGGCACTCTCCTACCCTATCCTGTGGGATACTTGAGCTTCCTCCCTCCAACTGGCCCCTAATGACTTGATCTAATTCCTGAGCTTAGATCATCAGTGTCACGTGCAGTAGCCATACCACTGTGCCAACAGGCCAGTTCTTCAAACCTCTGTTTAAAGGACAGATAAAGTATTTAAGGGACCAATAGTGAGTCACAATTAATGATAGAGAAGAGGTATCACTTTCCACCACCACCACTGAAAAATGTCATGCAGAGCGTTCATACTTACCTGCAGGAAAGAAGTTTTTGTCCATGGCTCAATCCTTATGTAAATGATTCTGCCAGATGATAGTCTGCAAAATTTGGGTTTGCAGCCATTAACATGCTCACCTGTAACAGGAACAATGGTCTGGGCACGGCATGCATAGCACCAGTTGTGTGGTGCTATTCAGTGCTTGGAACCCCAGCCAAACAGCATTACTGCTACTTCCCACACTATCCCACTCCTTGCCTTTCTCCCTGTTTGTGGGCTGATGACATGTTAGTTTTGGGGGGGCTGTTCCTGGTCTTCTCTGGTTATCTAGTGCCCCTCACACCATAGCCCATTTTGACTCCCTCTTGTACAATGGACCCATCCCTCACTAGCCCTGGTTTTCTACACATTCAATCAATGTGGTCCAGTTTTGATCTCCAGTTCTAGCTCCTGTCCCATTATGCAGAGTTGCCAGCATCAGCCAGGGTTGCCATGCTTTGAACCTGGCCATATAGCTCATTAGCTTGACAACCCTTGCCCCTTTCCCCACATGGTCACATGGGAGTTTGCAACTGCACAGGGAAAATATTGCAACCCTGCAGTGCCTGGAACAACAGGGTGCTAAACAAGGAATTGGCACTAAGTCCCAGTGGGGGACCAACTGGGGACCAGTGACCGTTGTATGATGTGGTTTAATATAAGGACCAGGTTAGAATCAAACTACATGAGGATGAGGGTCATGGACTTCAGGAAGGCTGATTTTAAGAAAATGGGAGAATGCCTCAGAGATGCCCTGGCAGGGATAGAGAAACTAGGGGTAGTCGAGGACCAGTGGGCAAAAATAAAAAAGGGCATTGAAAAAACTACAAATCTCTTTGTCAGGCAGGTTAGCAAGGGCAATAGAAAAAAGAAACCTTTATGGTTCTGTAGTGAGGTAATGGAAAAAGTAAGAGCAAAAAAAAAAAACACAGCTTTTAGAAAGTATTAAAAAAACACAGAAAGAAGAGGATAGGGAGACTTATCAGGAGAAACAAAGGGAGGCAGGGAAAACAGTTAAGAGCGTAAAAGAGCAACAGAGGAGAATATTGCCAAATCAGTAAAAAAAGGGGACGGAATTTTTCAGATACATAAGCAATAGGAAAAAGACCAAGGGAGGGATAGTAATGCTGAAAAGGGGAGGAGGGTGTGTGTGTGAAAGAGAACCACCAAAAAGCGGCCATATTGAACAAATACTTCTGTTCAGTATTAACCGGAGAGGGGGTAGGTTGTCAGCCAGTGATAAAAGACAAGAACATTAAGGAAAGGGAGGTGGACACTAGCCCTTTTACAGTGGAAAGAGTAGATAAGGCAATGGGACCAGAGGGGGTACACTCTAGATTACTGAAGGAGTTCATGGAGGAGTTGGCTGCACCTCTGACAGCCCTGTTCAGCCAGCCACTAGAAATGGGAGCAGTCCCTGGAGACTGGAGGAGGGCTGATGTAGTCCCACTCCACAAAAATAGAAACAGAGAGGAGGCTGGAAATTACAGGCCTGTCAGCCTGACTGTGATAGTGGATAAAGTAATGAAACCCACAGTGAAGGAAAGAATTGGGGAATACCTTGTTTCCAATGGTCTTCATGATCTGAGGCAACATGGGTTCAAAGGGGGGAGTTCTTGCCAGACAAACCTGATCAAGTTCTTTGCCTGGGTAATCAAGGAAGTGGATCAAGAAGGAACGGTAGATGTAGCCTACCTGGACTTCAGTAAGGCCTTTGACACTGTCCCACATAGAAGACTGGTGAGCTAGCTAAAAAGCCTGGGAGTGAGTCCTAAAGCAGTAAGATGAGTAGAAAGCTGGCTGGATAATAGGAGTTACAGGGTTGTTGTAAATAGCGTCCATTCTGGAGATGGCAAAGTGACCAGTGGGGAGCCACAAGGGTCAGTACTAGGCCTAGTCTCTTCAATATCTTCATAAGTGACATTGCAGAAGGACTAGAAGGGAAGGTGTGCTGTTTGTGGATGTCACAAAAATCTGCAACAGACTAGACACACCGGGGGGGGGGGCATGGAAAGAATGAGAGAAGATCTAAAAAAGCTGGAAGAATGGTCATGGGTTTGGCAGCTGGGCTTCAATGCAAAAAAGTGCAAAATCATGAACTTGGGCACAGAAACCCAGGGACAATGTATCAACTGGGAAGAAAAGTACTAGCAGTCACAAAATAGGAAAGAGACCTGGGGGTAATCATTTCTGATGACCTGCAGGTAGCTAAAAAGTTGGACAAGGCAGTGTGAAAAGCTAAGAGGATGCTCGGATACACAGGCAAAGGTATCATCAGTAGAAAGAGGGAAGTAATAATAATACCCCTGTATAGATCACTAGTGAGATCCCACCTCAAGTACTGTGTCCAATTCGGGAAACCCCACCTCCAAAAGGACATAGACAGGGTAGTGGTGGTACAAAGGAGTGCAACCAAAATGGTGCAGGGCCTGCATCAGAAGCCTTGCAAAGAAAGACTTAAGGAATTAAATATGTACCCCCTAGAAGAAAGGAGGAAAGGGGGGGATATGATAGAAACATTCAAATACCTCACTGGTATAAACAAGGTACTGGAGGGGAGTATTTTCCAGAGAAAAAGATGCTCGAGGACAAGGGGGTCACTTGAGGAAGTACTTCTTAATGGAAAGGGTGATGGATGCTTGGAACAGCTTCCCAGCAGAGGTGGTGGGGGCTAAAACAGTTACAGGATTCAAGAAAACATGGGATAGACACAAGGAGATCATAGACTTAAGGCAATGGGGTGGTGCAAACCAGACACCGAGTAGAGTCTGTGAGGGCACTGTATGTAGGGAAAACAGGGCAGACTAGGTGGGCCAAGAGGTCCTTCTCTGCTGACAACATCTACATTTCTGTGTTTCTAAGTAGTGATTGCGATCACTTAGCAATAGTCCCTTACATAGAAACATTGAAAAATAGACATTGTCAAAAGATAAGGACCGTCAGAGTCTGCCCGTAAGCCCTACACTTTTTTCGCCCTCTGACCCTATGTGTTCAATGGTTTATCACCACTTCTTCCCACCTCTAAGATTCCCTTATGCCTGTCACAGGCATGTTTAGATCACTCTACTGTGCTTGTTCCCACCACTTCCTGCAGCAGACTGTTCCATATGTCTACCACCCTCTCTGTGAAGAAAAACTTCCTCCTTTTAACCTGCCACCTTCCAATTTCATATCATGCCCCCTCATTTTTGAACTTCTCCTATATTGGAAGATGTCTCCTCCCTGCACCTTGTTTATGCAGTTAAGGTACTTAAATGTTTCAATCATGTCCCCCGCTCCCTCCTTTCCTCCAGTGAGTACATATTGAGGTTCTTTACAATAACACCACACTGCAAAGAAAAACAACAACCTCCCCAACCTTTAGGCAGTGTAATTACCACCCTGCAATTGAAACAGTACACTGGATCACTTCCCTGCCCGTTGGTGAAATGCAGCCATCTGCAAGCTCCTCTCCGCTGCTTTCCCCTGACTCTGCTCATTTGCAGCTGTGTATGGGGCCCTGGTTTCTTCTAAGATGCTGTTAAAAATATTTAGATGCTTTAGCATTCAATGTCTGTACATGACTATGGAGGGAAATACTATTTCTCTGTGGAAACACACACCTTCTGAAAAGAAGTAAGCAGTCCTTACAAATAGTTTATTTTACTTTTCATGTTTAGAAATCGGTGTCCTGTATTCTTTGTTTTGTAACTGAAGTCTTCTGAGACTCAGGACCAAAATATTCTGGAGAATTGAATGTTTCAGTATATTAATAAATATAAGCCAGATGTGCTGTAAAATAGAAACAAAAAGTCAAGAGATTTATCTTCACAAACATTATCATAACCTTTTTATAGCTATTCTTTTCCCATGAGCCAAGCATTTTTTAAGTGTGGGATATTTTTTTACTAAATAATCATCATGCTCATTGATCTGTACATGCTCAGCACTTTTGGCATGAAAATCTTCAAAGGGAAAGAAGAGCATAGTAATAGATACTGTCCATTGATCAGAAAGGTTAAGACTATGGCCCGGTGTCAGATCTCACACATGTCGATAATGGTACACTTATTAGAGGGTCTTACTGGTATCTGTCTCTAAATGCAGAGCAGAGCTATACATAGACATAAAAGACTAGGGCCCTGTGTCTTTGGATGACCACAGTTCTCTATAATAAAATCATCCCTTTTTTATGAAAGTATTAGCTATACACATGGATGGGAGATTATATCCATATTTAAACTGGTATTTGGAAAGTATCTCTCTTTATTCAAAGTTTTTTTTTCTGATTTCTTTCTACACTCTGAATGTATTTGTTTCTTCTGTCTTCATTCCTTGTTCATTGTCCTTTCCTCATTAAGGCACTCATTTCTCATCTATAGAAGTCAGAAGGCCCCAGTTCCATGTCAAACATTCTTCAAATATACTAAATCCTTGCACCTCCTGGAATGAAAACCTAGGGACCCACGGTCCCGCCTATAGTATGTTATGGACACCGTACTCTCTCAGATCTGTCAGCAGTATGAGGAAGTCAGCTGTGCCAAAATCTACAGGCCTCCCCTGCATTACTTGTCTATTAAATAAATTGTTCTGGTTGGCACCTTGCAGGAAATGAAAACCATTAAACTGCTGTACTTTCTTATTGAAATTGTTTGGAAATGGAATAGGATAAGAAAGTTTAAGGCCTTGAGACCTAATGTAAGCCTAGCTTGAATTTCTTTGAGTTTGGAAGCTTAATAGTTTGCAAGAGCAAATACTGAATGAATGCCCACAGTAGTTTTTCCATATTTCTATTCAACAGTCTTTATTTCATAAATTCAAAGCACTATCTCATTCTTAGCATCTGGTTGCCTCTATCAGAATGATGTGTCTGATTTATTTAATGATCTCAACATGACAATATATACCCTACTGGATGTCAGTTCAGCCCTAGACTACCTTGTCACTAAACTCACTCGTATTATTGACCTCCACGCCCCTATGAAGAGATGCTGGATAAAAGATGTCAAAGATCCTTGGTTCTCTAAAAATATGAGGTAGCTCAAGTCCTCGTATGATTAATCCCGGCGTAGATACAAGGGTGGTGGATTACCTACTGACTGGCAAACTTATACGCAGCTAAGAAACAGCTGCAAGAATGCCATCCAGAAAGCAAAGCGCCTACATTTCAGGAATCTCCAGACCGAGCATCTCAACAATCCAGAATAATTTTGGAGACAGGTTATCTCCCTTCTAAAGGGGAATACCTCCAAGATTCCCAGCTCCCTTGATGCCCAGAGTTCCTTTCTTAGTGAATCTCCCTCCATGGCATCTTGCTTTAATGAGTTCTTCACAGACCTTCATAAATATACATCTATTTTTGACAGCCCCCTCCCCCATTCAGGCCCTCTGCAATCAGCCAACTCCTTGGCTCATCCTACCTTCCACCTAAAACTAGTTACCCTTGATAAAGTCCGTTGTCTGCTCAAGAATTTGAAGGCTGACATCTCCCCTGGGCATGATAGACTGGAACCAAAATTCCTTAAGCTATGAGTTGATGCCCTTGACCATCCAGTTCAGAATCTATTTAACAGATCATTCCTTACTACTGTCCCATAGAAATGGGAGGTGGCGGTAGTTGTCCCCATCCACAAGGAGAGTCCCAACTCCATGGTGGAAAACTTCAGCCCAATCTCTATTTTATGCCCACTAGCCAATATACAAGAATAAATAATCTATGATCACCTGCAGGACTACCTAGACCTGCTTGCAACCTCCCAGCATGGGTTTAGGAAAAATTACAGTACACTGGCAGCCCTGGTCAAAGTCACATCTGACATATTCTATGCCATGGACACTGGCCATGCCATGGGTGCCATATTTGTAGACCTGACCAAGGCCTTTGATTTAGTCAACCATTACCTGCTGCTACACCAGCTGAACATACTTGGCCTTGATTCCTCTGCCCTAGCTTGAATTCAAAGCTACCTCTACAGCTGCACTCAGCATGTGAAATTGGTGGGTTCTCAGTCAGCTCCAAGATCCATAACCTACAGTGTTCCCCAGGGCTCCATACTGGGTCCTGTAGTTTTTTTTTTATACGTCAACAATGCTCCCCAATAATTGTGGTAGAGCCTCAGTCCACCTCTATGCAGACGATGCTATCCTCTAGTGCTCCTCCTCTAACATAGGCTGGCTCAACACAAAGCTGGAATCCAACTTTAACACCCTTGAGGATTGGTTCATTCAAAACAAGCTGGTGCTTAACACTAAAAAAATTAAGTGCATGTTGTTCTCTAGATCACCCACATTTACCCTCCCCCACCTGGCTGTGCTCTCACATATTGGGACTGCCCTCACTTACACTGGATGTACACATAACAGCTCTCACCAAAATCCTTAACCAAAAAAATCGGGGTCCTTTGCCGCATTTATCCCTTCCTTGCTTCAACTGCCTGTCACAAGATTGCGGATGCCACTCTCCTGCCTCTCCTCTTGTATGGTGCCTCATCGCTTCTCTCGACCATATCATCTCATCTCTTGCAGGTCTATCACAGGGTGGGTATGTTTTCTCTGAGAACCCATGCTCGCCATCATTATTGTGATGTCCTATCTGCCCTTGGATGGTTGCCTATGAGGCCAAATTGCGTTATGCCACCCTGAGCTTTGTTCACAAGCTACTGCATCGATTCACACCTCCCTGTCTATCTGATATCATCCAGTGTCGACTCCCCTACTGTGCTCTCAGATCTGCCTTCCTGCATCTTCTCATAATGCCAATCCTGCATCTCTCTGTGGCCCAGAGATCATTCACCTTTTCTGCTGTTTCCTCATGGAACTCGTTATTCTCCTCAGTCCTGGCTTGCTCTTCGCTCCCCCAATTTCAGTGCTTGTTGTAAGATCATCTAGCTTCCCCACCTTACTTATGCTATCAATGACTGCCTGGCTTTCTACCTCTCCACTGCCTGTGTGCTTAGCTTCACTGGATTTCTCAATTAGGTACAATGTTATCTGTACAATGTGAATATGTGCAATGTTATCTGTAAATAGGGATTGATGATTATGTTGCTGTCTGCTATAGTGTACTGCAGTATTTGTGTTCTCTGTACATTTTTTATGCGAGTTGTGAAAGTCTGTATGACTTAATTGTTTTGTATTAAAACATGTTCCTGTAACTATATTAGTTGGTCTTGTTATTGCAATTGTCATACCTGTATAGGTTCCTGTGTCAACTATTGCACTATCAATGTACTGCACTTACCAGGTAGCCACTGAAAAAGGGACTGTCTTGTCTCACTGGGCCTACCCGGTTACCAAAGTTCAATAAATGAAAATAAGGGGCTAGCTATATCTAGCAGCCTAAATCCATCTACACAATGCAGAAAGGCAGTTGCCAAAGCTAACAGGATGCTGGGGTGCATAGCTGGGGGTTCACAAGCAGAAGTAAGGGTGTGCTCTTGCTGCTGAACAGATCCATGGTATGTTTGTATTGGGAGTACTTTGTGCAGTACTGGAATTCCTATCTAAGAAAGGAAATAAACCACCTTGAGGAAGTGCAGAAATGGGCTATGAAGATGATCCAAGGCCAGCATGATAGTCCATATGGGATAGTCTGAGAAACCTGAATATGTACTAGCTGGAGGAGAGACAAGAGAGGGGGATGTTAGAAACCTTCAAGTACCTTAAAAGTTTAAATAAGGTAGATATCAGAAATCTCTTTAGATTAAGTGAAAACAGAAACATTAGGAGGCACAATAACAAATTGGAGGGGGGCCTCAAGAAGGAAGTCAGGAGAAACTGCTTTATGGAAAGGGTGATGGTCGAATGGAATGAGCCTCTGGCAGATGTTGTCAACAGGAAGATGATCAGTAGCTTCAAGAGGGGGGTGGGAAAGGGTAAAGGTGAAAGTAAGAGTACAGAGGGAGGGAGGGAGGCAGGGCCCAGTGTAAGCACAAAGACATGGGGATCCACATCAAGCAGACTTGTTAGACCTTATGACCTTCTTCTGCTGTCAACTTCACATGTTGCTATGCTTGTATTTCATCATGAGACAGTTTTCTTCTTAATGGGTCCTATGCACGAAGATGCGGAGCAGCTATACCCCGCGTAACATGGGCGGGCAGCCACCCCGCACCCAGTGCACCCCCATGTGGCATGCATGAAGGGGGGGCACACAGACCCGCCCCACCTGATCTTCCACATCTGCAGACAGCTCTGCACTGAGGGAATTCTCGGGGCATGCCAGCACTATGTGGTATTCACTAACCTGTGTAGTGCTGGCCACATGGGTACGGAGGGTGGCACTGGGTACACCAGCCAGGACCAGGCATAACCTGGTGCGTGCCCCCACAGATATCATCAACTGGGCAGGGTGGGAGAAAGCCATGACCCCCTGTGCCGCCACGGCCCACTGGGCAGTGGGGGGAGCTGGGACTGCAGGTCACCTCACATGCTGCGGACAGCTACGTACCTGCCACAGGGTACCACCGCTTGCTGCTGCGCATCTGACAGGGACCAAGGCAGGATGGCAGGACACATGGCACCAAGGATTGCAGATGCAAGCCGCATGAAACGGTGGGTGTGCTTGGCAGGTATGAGGCAGAGAGTGGGTAAACTGTGAGGAAATCCAGTACTGTGATAGGTGAAGAACAGCCACACACTTAAAAGCCATCTCACAGTTCAGACTGATATCAGTGTATTCACAACCTTTGTAAGGAAACATAATTAGCTTGATTCCAATGATAGGGGTATACATGATAAGCCTTGTTTATGTATGCTGTAATGACCAAAATGCTTTCATTTTAGTGTTCAAAACACAGTTAAGCAGAGTAACACAGCTCCTTACCTAAAGTGATCAATGAGTTTACGTGTATTTTAAACAATTTATTATTTTTTAATAGCCATATAAAAAATATTGATCAATAAGTGTAGGAACATGTTAGAACATCTATTTTACTTGCTCGTTAACACAGTATAAGAATCCTGTACACTAATTCCATGAGTTGCAAGCACTACATCATGGGTATAAAAATGACATAGATTGTGTAACATGTCTGTAATTTCCTGATAAACAAAGCACCAAGCCACACATATGAAAAAAGTAAACAGTAACACATACTGTATGTGGAATGAGAAGTAGGGGTAAGGGTTCAAGCATCAGTTAGGAGTTGCAAGAGAAAACTCTCTACCTTGCATTTCCAGTCTTGTGATTGGGCAAAGACTTCAAAGAACAAGTATTTATCAATGCTGAATGTTGCTTGCTTGTATGTGCTGTTTAGGTGTTTGGAAGTGATAGTACCATGCCTCAGAACTGTCATGTGGCCCCCCAAGACATCCACTGTGTCTTTCCGTTCAGTATTAACAGAAGAGGGGAAGGGGTAAGGGCCACAGCAATACAGTCATTGCCAAGGGGGTGAAGAGGTGGACAATAGTCCATTCAAAGGCAAAAGAGTCCTGCAGGAGCTCACTAAATTGAAGGTGGACGAAGCAATGGGACCAGATGGCATACGCCCAAGGATATTAAGAGAACTGCGAAGAGAGATAGCAGTACCTCTGGCAGCCATGTTCATCAAGTCATTCAACACAGGGGTGGTACCAAAGGATTGGAGGAGGGCACATGTGGTCACTCTACACAAATCTGGCAGCAGGGAGGAGGCGGAGAACTATAGGCCGGTCAGCTTCACCACAGTAGTGGGGAAGATCATGGAGGCATTGCTTAAAGAAAGGATAGTGGGGCATTTAGCAGCCATTGGAGCCCAGGAACATAGGCAACATGGATTCACATAGGGTAGGTCATGTCAGACAAATCTGGTTGATTTCTTTGACTGGGTTACAAAGGAAGTAAATCAGGGTTGGGCAGTGGACAATGCTTACCTTGATTTCAGCAAAGCCTTTGACAATCCTTTGACTATCCTTTCTGTCCATGTCATGGTCCTCTGGTTTTCTTAATCCTATATTCCTCTCACTTTGTTTCTTTTCTCTTCTGTTTACTCTTCCTTACCCTATACCTGACTTCTTACTTGTGTTATCCTCCACCAATGTCTCCCATTATGTGGTAGGAGCTTGTATTCGCTTGGTTGAAATCTGTCCCCTTGCGCTGTTTGCCTTGCACCCCTTGAATTATCATGGCCCTTACCTTACCCTGGAACCTCTAACTCCCCTTATAGCTTGCTCATGATGTCCCCCTGCAAGTCTGAATGCCGGAGCATGGTTTATACTAGGCAATGTTGGCAATGACAGTATTTAATTATCTTCTGTTACCATGAACCAGTTACTTTTGTCATTTCCTCTGAATACTGTGGTGTACATGTCGTTTATATCTTGTTAACTCTTCTAACCGCTACAAACACACCTGGAATACTGTTCCAAAAGTGGATCTTATGCTATTGTTTTGAGTGTATTCTTTGTCTGTATATAAATGTATTGTGCTTTGACCTTGTTTGACCCAGGTCCACCTTGCAAATGAGCTTTGCTCATTGGTATTCGCCTGGATAAATAAAGATTTTGATTGATTGATTGACTGACACCATCCCACATAGGAATCTGATAAACAAGCTGGGTAGGCTGGGCATGGGAGAAAGGGTGGTAAACTGGGTTTGAAACTGGCTAACAGACAGAAGACAGAGGGTGGTGGTAAATGGGATGCAGTCTGGGGAGAGGGGGGTGACCACTGGGGTGCTTCAGGGATCAGTCCTGGGACTAGTCCTGTTCAATGTCTTCATTAGTGACATTGCAGAAGGGCTGAATGGAAAGGTCTGTCTGTTTGCAGATGACACCAAGATCTGTAACACAGTGGATTCCCCAGAGGGGGTGGAGAAAATGAGGTGGGACCTGGGGAAGCTTGAAAAATGGTCTGAGGACTGGCAACTAAAGTTTAATTCAAAAAAGTGCAAAATTATGCACCTGGGATACAAAAACCCTGGGGAAAGCTACAGGATGGGGGGGGGGATTGTTGCTGACAGTCACAAAGAAGGAAAGGGACCTGGACATTCTTATTTAAGATTACCTGAAAATGTCAAAGAAGGCAGCTGGGAGGGCCAGTGACATGCTGGGGTGCATAGGCAGGGGTATCACCAGTGTGAGGAGGGAGGTAGTGATGCGATTATATAAAAACAGAGTCAGGCCTCACATGGAGTACTGTGTGCAGTTCTGGAGATCGCACCTTCATAAGGATATTAACAGGCTGGAGATGGTCCAGAGAAGGATGACTAAGATGCTTCAGGACTTGCAACACAAGACTTATGAGGAGAGATTAAGTGACCTCAATATGTACTCACTGGAAGAGAGGAGGGAAAGACGGGACATGATAGAAACATTCAACTACCTCAAGGGTATAAACAAGGTGCAGGGGGGAGACATTTTCCAATACAGGAGGAGCACAAGAAAGAGGGGGCACGACATAAAATTGGAAGGTGGGAGGATAACAGGGAATGTGAGGAAGTTCTTTTTCACAGAGAGGATGGTGGACACATGGAATGGTCTGCCTCAGGAGGTGGTGGGAGCGAGCACTGTGGATGGATTCAAGCATGCTTGGGACAGGCATAGGGGAACCATAGAGGTACAGCAGCGAGTGGATCAGAAGCACTAATCCAGTACAAGGCCTTAAGGACAGACTAGATGGGCCAGGTAGTTCTTATCTGCTGACAATTTCTATGTTTCTATGTCTATGTCTCTTTCTTTTATGAATTACAGACAGACAGAAAGAGACACACAAGCAATTGCTGCTTGCATGTGCTGTTCCCCACTATGACCTCCCTAACACACTACTATCCACAGACACAGACAGAGAGGACACAGCACACATTGTCTCTTCAATGCTGCTCCCCAGTCTCTCTCTCTCTCACTGTTACTCTCCCTGTCTTGCTTTCTCTATTTCTCTCTCTCTCTAAGCACTAAGCTCCGTTCTTGAACGTCGGGGGAAAAAAACTCAGTTGCACTCTCTCACTCTCCCTCACTGGGATGGGAGGGTTGGCAGAATTGGACACAAAGAACTTATTGTATGGGAGGTGGGAAAGCAGCACAGAGGTTCCCAAAGAAAAAGACAGTGAGAGAGAGAGAGAGAGAGAGAGAGAGAGAGAGATACACAGCAAGTACACAGGTCTCTCCTGCACACAAACTGCAGCACTGTTCTGTACAAGGGAGCAAGGGGAGGCCACAGTCAACAACATTCCAATGTTGTCTCTCTTGCTGTCTCACAGGCCATTTCAGCCATGGTGCAGGTGTGGAAGAGTGATGATGCTGTCTCTCACTCTGTCTATCATCTGTGCACTGAGGGTGGAGAACCAGCAATGGGGCAGCCACAGTTGGGGGGGGGGCAGGAAAGGAAACTCTGGATGGCCACTGTCACGCTCTCTCTCTCCTCTGCCCTTCTGTATTATAGCCTGTCACAGGGCTCTGTACTGCTGATCATCACTCCCACTGTTTCTGTGGACAGAGACATAGACAGACAGACAGAGAGAGATGCAGCACATTGCCACAACTTTGGTACTTACTGTCTTCCATTGTCTGTGGGTCTCTCTCTTTGTCTTACATGCCAGACTGCATGGCCGCTGTCACTCTCAACTGCCTCCTTGCCCACTCAGACTGCTGCTTATCTGCAAACTGGACAGGGTAGTGGTGGATGGAACACACACAGATGCTCTGTTCCCGAGCTCACAGGCTACACAGCTGCCATGCGCATCTCGCTGTCTTGCACAGTGCTGTGTTTCTGTGTTGCCTAGCCACAACTTGTCACACAGACACAAGATTGCTGTACCACTGCCTGACATTGTCTCTTTCCTGGTCACTTTCTCTCTGTGTCAGACTGCACAGTGGGATCACTTCACCCAGCTTGTCTCCATTGCACTTCACCAAGTTGGGGACATAATCTGTCCATGCCACTGGACTGCAGTCTAAAAATGCAATCTGACTGCACACAGCATGGACTGGGGCCTCAGAAACTACAAATTGTGCAGGATGGTACTGATTTCACTGTGAGCTCAGAGCCCGGTGGTCTACGTGGTGACTGAGTGGGTACACAGAAGTTGTTAACTGTGCTCTGGTTGCATGGAGGTCCGCATTATCGCACTGTCAGGTGCTGCCACACAGCCCATCAAATCCATTCAAAAGCAGAATTGTACGGATTAGCTTTAAAAAATAAAGTTTATTCTGACAGTCATGGAAATATTTGGAGCACTACCAGAGTATTCTGCTATTCACAAAATGCATGCACAGTCTGATTCAGCCATCCACTTTGGCTCTCGAAGCATATCAGGTTTCAGCTCTTGCAGCAATGCTTGTCCCATGGAGCAATAGGCAGCTTTGCGGTGCATCATGTAAGCTAAAACTTCTCTGGTTCCTCCTCTAATTTGTGAGGTTGATAGCAGCACAGCTTAGCCAGGCATGTTAGCATGGTCACTGGAGCCTGGCTCGAAGAAATACAAAACATGCGGAGACAGGAGGGTCAGAGGGACAACAATGGAGAAATGAGTTATGGGGAACAAAGAAGACAAAAGGTGTGTGTGGGGTAGAAGAGAGAGACAGCAAGGAAAACAGAGCAATAGAGGAGAGGAATGGCATTATGCATATGAAACGGAAGAAGTGTTCTCTCATTGGAGCAGTTCATTTGTTTCAAGTACACGAAGTTTCCACCCATAAACTGTGAACCATTGTTATACTTAGCTTGCATGATAATTGGCTTGTCAAGGATGAACCCAATGCAGCTTGACCTGCATTGGGCTAGTCAGTGACACACCTCTGCAATGCTGTTCTCTGTAGCAAAACATTTCTTGTGCAAGCTCAAGCAACATAAAAAGGAAGAGAAAGGCAGACAGTGGATCTAAATAGGGAGGAGATTCAGTATTCTGAAGCTGTGATAGGTGGAGGAGGAGAAGGCCCCCCGTCCCTGAAGCCACCCCACAGTTCAGACCGATACCAGTATGTTTGTTTGCCTTGCAAATGAACATAACAAGGGCAAACAGAAAGTCACAACATGATTGGCTCATAAACATTCTACATCCCTGGATTTACTGATGGAACACCTGATGTTGGAGCCTCATCCCAAGTAGGCACAGCAGATCCGTACTCAAGAATGGAAAAAACAAGATCTGCCTAAAATTACAAGCATTCTGAAGAAAACTTTTGAGCATACATTTACTTTTCAGATGAGTTGTCTTCTGTAGGCAGTATGCACATACATGTCTATTTATAATCAAGCTTTTTTGTGTTAAAGATTATCTTTATTGTCTATTTTTTTTATTTAAACACAGGGCTGCCACTGTGCCACATACGCAACTCAGTAAAACAAGTAAATACATTTTAGGACAGTTAATAATCCCCACGATAATCATTATATGCCCTCCTGGAAATTGTCCAGGGCTCTCCTGTGACTTGATAAGTAGCCAGTCACCCCACCACCACCTTCTTGATACTGAAAGGAAAATGTGGCCACCTGTTCACCCTTCTAAACCCAGGTCACCTGCACAGTACAACAGTATAATGCACTGCCTCTCTGGACAATCGGGGTGGTGATTATGTTTCATACAAAGAATCTTTTCAGATCTATATTACTTTTTTTCAGTGCTGTGAAGATAGCAGGAAGAATTTAGCCACTTAAATATCAAAGGAGACTTGAGTTGTTCCAGGAATGGGCTGGAGACAGTTGATTTTTATTTAAGTAGTCACCTAAAATGTTTGTTTTTTTTCTGTTTTTTTTACTACTGTACTCATTTGTCAGTCCTGTGTTTAAGAATAAATGCAAGCCAATCAAAGGGTTTGACTCCAAACTAAGAGAAAAGGTAACAAAAAGAGACTTTTTTTCTCATGAGCCAGCAAACCATAGTTGGTAAGTAAAAAAATCTTTAAAACTTATTAGTATAGCAAAAATGCATAGAAAACCTGCATTGCCAAATACCTTACTCACCCTGACTGCTCCTTCCAGGCTTCCCCTCTGAGGTTCCTCACCTTCACAGAGACCAGATTACCAGGCTGGAAGCGGTCTCCAAAGAGTCCAAATGCCTCTTGTTACAGCATTGGAGGTCTTAAGACATTCCCTCCCTACTCCTGTGGAAACAAGTAGTAGAGAGTTTAGCCCACAACAAAAGACTTAGCCATCTTGCCATTGGCAAACTCCCCACATATGACAGCATCTGGACTCCTTTCCTGAAGTATGTCACTGGTGCTGTTATGTAAACTAGCAAACGCCTCCCCTGGCACTTATAAATTACCCCCACCCATGCTCCTTGGTGAGAATATATCTTACTAATTTCATTGCACCCCTGCAAATGTTGTTTAAATGGGTGTATCCCACTTTGATTCACACTGTGCAATGCTAGCTGTGCTCATTCCTTTGGTCAGTCTGATTGTTTTTATTCAATAGGTTATTCCTTGATAGTGGTACTCAGTAACAGTATCTTACTGCTGTAATGTTCTCTGAGCTCAAGACTGCATTGCTTCTATAGAAAACACTGAAGATGAACTGTTAAGTATAGATTTTATATCCTTCTTTCCATATTTGGTATATTTTCCGTTTTAAAGTTATAACTATATAACTGTATGCAATTCTGTCTGATGGCACATTTTAACTCATTAATGCCTGGATGAGCTGTTTCCTTTGTATTTTTAAAATTTCTAATAAAGATATTAACTACAACAAATGTATAGAATGGTTTCTATCTTTCCATTTTTAGGGCTGCAGTGGGTGGAGTTCTGTAGTCCTTTTATGATCTTTGCAAAACAAGGACTCAGCACATCAGGTTGGACTTGCGTAACAGTTGCTTCTGCATCCGTGAAGCAGTCCATCCATGTTGTCCCTATCGGCGCAACACTTAACTATTTTAAAGTGCCAGCGGTCATGGCAGAACACGTTTTGACTCTGTCATGTCCAAGATGGCCACTGCACTCTACTGCACATGCGCTAGCAGTCGCACATGAGCAGTAGCATTTGGCAGCCGTCTTGGTCACGGCGGAGTGGGCTATGTTCTGCTGTGACCGCCTATTATATTTATTTATTTGTTTTTTAATGTTTTAAAAATTCCCCCCATCCTCCCTCTCAGTACCCCCCCAGAAACATAACTGTGACACTGGGGTGCCCAATCCCCCAATGTCTTGATTGGGGATTGTCGGTCTTTTTTCTGACACTGGGGGTGCCCAATCCTCCATTGTCATGATCGGGGATCATCTGTATTATTTTTGTGTGTGTGTGTTTTCTCACCTACAAAAACAAAAAAAAAACAGTCCATCAATGTGCTCCACCATATAACTGTGACACTGGGGGTGCCCAGTCCCCCAGTGTCGCAATCAGGGATTGCTTGTCTCTTTTTTCAGCTGTAAAAAAAAAAAAAAAAGTCCATAAATGCCTTTAAGCTGGGTATTTTTTCATATTTTTGGGCTAAATTTTCAACATACCTTCTTTGGGACCCCACCGCATGAACAATGTCACTGTCATTAGGCTGCTTTGTCCTGAAAGGTGATTTTGCAGTCCCTGCAAACAAAATCCCCTTTTGGGCAGAAGTGGAGAATTTTCTCAGCCCTTATTAATGAGGTAGGGTCATAAAAAGGCTATGTTGAAAATCTGGTGTAAAAATATTCAAAAACAACAAAGTTATGAGCCTATGTTAAATTTTGCAAACTCAGGCTCATGAAGTTGGCACTTTTCATTATTTTTACACAGAATTTACAACATAGCCATATCTTTATGGTTCCTCATGACTGTGATAGGTGTCCTTTTTCAGATCCTGTCCAAAATTTTTTTTTTACATCTCAAAGGTGATTTTGTGGTCCCTGCATGAAATCACCTTTCAGACAAGAGCTAAAAATATTCTCTGTCTTTGTCAATGAGGTGGGGTCATAATAAGGCTATGTTGGAAATTCGGTGTGAAAACATTAAAAAACAAAAATGTTAAGAGACTGCGTTGCTTTTTGCGAACTCAGGCTGACATGTTTGGTAATAAATATTTTAACCCCGCATTTTCAACAAAGTCATTTATTTATAGTACCTCATGAATGTGACAGCTGTACTTTTTTAACTCTTGCCCAAAATGTGTTTTTGAGTACCAAAAGTTCATTTTGCAGTCTCTGCACAAAAACACCTTTAAGCCAGGAGTTGAAAATTTTGTCTGCCCATCTTCATTAGGCAGGGTCATAACAAGGCTATGTTTACAATATTTTTACCCTCAAATTCCTCAGCTGCAGCCCTATTGGCTCTGGCCAGAGTTTGGTTTATAATAGCATTAAGGCACTCCCAGGAGTTGGTTTACCAGTAGTTAATATTTCTCTGGGTTTATCACACACATGAGAGTTGGAGTAACTACTGGTAAACCACCCTTTGATCATAACGTAATGTTTAAATCAGTAAAGGGACTCAGTGCAAGTGCTTCATGCCTCACTGCGTGCCTGACAACAATCATGCTGGAGCGTCTTATTGCTTATTTAATTTAGAAAGATGTAGCTTCTCTGCTGCTGTGATAATCCCCCAGACCCCTTTCGGAAAATAGGTGTCTCCCTAACAGTGGCTATCCTAGTGTGCAAAATTCTAAATAAATGAAATAACGGTGGGTTATTGGAATGTCTTTTGTGTGTCTCATTGCATTGAAGAGGATGCAAATTCTTTGACAACACAAATTGTATAGTATTGCTACATTTTGAGTGTTCTGCAGAGAATATTGTTCTATACAATACTGAGAATACTGTACTGGGTCACAAAGAAATTGGTTTACTGGGTCATTTCTCATCCACTCAGACAGCCAACCTTGATGATGTTCATTTTTGCCTTTTCTGTTTCCGGTGTAAACTTTTAATAAACATTGATGACCTGTCCAGACTATCTATTTTATCATTGGCTGATCTAACATATTGCTGCTGTATCCTGTCCTGGAGAAGCAGCAAAGTAGATCTGTTTTTTTTCTAATTACAACAAAAAGTTCTGTTGAAATTTCTTTTTTCTCTAACTGAAAGCTAGGAATTTTATTTTCTTTTTTTTATACTTCATTTATTGTTTTATTTCTTACATGTTACTTTACAGTTTAACATGCTTACTACATCCATATGCTGTTCTTCAGATAACAGTATGTATCCTCTTAATTTCAGCCACGTGAGATTTAACATACATATCCATACAGTATTTTATAACCATACCTGTTCCCCTTAATAGGCAAGTAGCTAAAACTTCAGAAGGATGGATATAACAAGCAAAACATACATAAACATACATACAAGGGTCTCACACTTCTACATGACTCACTTAATTATTATAACCATTACTTATGGAGATTAAGTTCTGGTATTTCCACTGGAAATCCAACCCAGATATTAGCTTAGCATATTTTATATCACTACCAAAATACTTACTGGGAGGCACAGGTGATCCCCACAGCCTGGGCCACTCAGCTTTGCCTGACCCCATGGGAGCCCACCCCCCCCAACTTATCTAAATCATCCGGAATTAAAGAAAAAGGGGGAGGGGGACCTAGTCTTCAAAAGAAAAGGCCTGTTTGTTCTCAATAAGACTACAACTGTAGACTACCCTACCCAGATAATCCAATGGGTCCAGCAATTAACAAAAACTGCAGTTCTCCTCTGGATCTTAAATGTTAATTCCTCCATCCTTTGAATTTTCCCCACCATTTCTAACCAATCTTCCTTTGTTGGGGAAGAGGCTGCAATCACTGCCTAGTTATAGATTTTAAAGCTGCTACTATTAAAATTTGCCACAAATAAATGGCATCCCTCCCTTTAATTTCTCCTGGAAGTTCTCCAAGCAGTAAACTCTGCGGACCCAGTTGTTCTTGGATCTGGAAGATCTGCTTAAGTGAGGTGGTCAGCATTGACTAAAATTGAGTAATAGTGGAGCAGGACCAAAAGATGTGTTCGTGAGTGGCTCTGTCCACTCCGCACTTCCTCCAACATTCTGGGGAGGACCCCCTGTGTTGTCTTGAGACCACAACCGGTACCCTGAAGTATCTAACCCTTACTTTCCACAGGAACTCCTTCCAGGAGGGGGATGAGGAGATCCTCCAGATGCTGCCCCAAGTCTTTTTCCAAGCTCCCTCTGGGATAGATAAAACCATTTCTTGTTCCCAGGCCATTTTAATATAACTCGTATTTACTCTGATGTGTTTAATACCCCTCTTATATAATTGAGAGATAACCCCTGTAGGATATTCAGCTTTCCAAATATCCTCAAAGGTCTGTTCCACAATCCCCCCAAAACCTGTTCTGCGTTCCAGCTTAAGTTTTTTACTAATTAAGCTAATTATTTGGCAATAATGCATTCTATCTCTGGGGGAGAGATCAAAAACTCTCTGTGCTACCTCAAAAGATAGTAATCCCCCTCCCTCTAATAACTGCCATGGTGCCTGTAATCCTCTTCTGGCTCTTTCTAAGAACCAAGTGTCCCATTGTGCTGGGCCAAATGTAGGATCTTTCGCCCACTATCCATATCTCCAATGACCCTCATATTTCCTTTCCCTCCCGGTACCCCTTTTCCACCCCTCCCATGATGTCCAAGTTGTAGAGCATATCCCCTCTCGTGCTGTTATGAGGTCTGCAGGATGGAACAGTACTGCTGGAAAGGGGGGGAGGGATGTGCAGCCAACTCTATCTCCTTCCATATAGCTTTATATGAGGTGTGTCCCCAAAGCAGAGCTATTCTCAGATGTGTGGCCTCCCAATAGCCCTCAAGCCATGGAACCCTTAATCCCCCTGCCTCCTTTGGTAAAAGCAAAGTATGTTGCCTTACTCTAGGTCATCTATTTGCCCAAATAAAATTCATTAGCATTTTCTGCCATGTTTCCAGGTCTTTTCTGGTCACCAAGCAAGTGGTGCCTTGAAACAGATACAAAAATCTTGGCAAGACATTCATCTTTACAGCCAACACCCTGCTGTGAAGTGAAAGGGGCAGTAAACTCCATCTTTTGAAGTCATTTTTTAACTGCTGTACCATGGGAGAAAAGTTTAGATTTTTTAGTTGTGCAGGGGAGTTGCTAATAATGATCCCCAAGTATTTCATTTGCGTGAGGTCCCATCTCAGTGGATAGGCTTCCTTAATTTCCTGGGTGGGGGCATATCTAAACTTCAAGACCTACGTTTTAGCAGTGTTCAACGAATAACCTGCCATTTCAGAAAACTGTGCCAACCTGTCCATTACCCTTCTGAGGGAAATGTCTGGGTCTTCCAGATAAAGCAGGACATCATCTGCATAAAGAGATATCCTATGCTGGCAGCCCGACATATCTATCCCCCTGATCCCCTCATATTTCCTAATGCTCTGAGCCAGGGGTTCAATGTAAAGGGTGAAGAGGAGGGGAGACAGGGGGCAGCCCTGCCTTGTCCATCTCTCCAAACCGAACCCCTAGTATGATGACCATTCACTTTTATATATGCTATAGGAGATTTGTAGATTTTGGCTATTAGGGTCTGAAAAGCTCCTCCCAGCCCAAAACAGGCAAGGACCTCCTCCAGAAAACTCCAGGACACCTTATCGAAGGCTTTTTCTACGTCAATGCTGACCAGTAGAGCAGATTTTTTGGAACTAACTATACGGTCAATTAGAAGGGATGTTTTCCTCAAATTATCCTGAGCCTGTCGGCTCGGGATAAAACCTATTTGTTCTAGGCCAATTATTTGGGGTACCAATGTTTGTAGTCTCTTGGTCAAAATTGCAGTCATTAGTTTGTGGTCAATATTTAAAATTGAAATGGGATGGTAGGAGGAGCACAGTACAGGGTCCTTGCCCAGTCTGGGTATCACTGAGATTATTGCCTGGGACCAGGAGGGGGGTATCTCACTCTCTTCTCCCTGTAGAAACTGAAATAGTTTCCCCAGCACCAGGGAGACCTTACCACCAAATTGTTTATAGAAGTCCCCAGGTAGGCCATCGGTCCCCGGGCATTTGAGGGATTTGAGGTTCCTAATAGACTTAAGCACCTCCCCATCTTCGATCCGTCTACTCAACCAAGTCGCCTGCTCCTCAGAGACCGAGGGGAGATCTAACTTCCCTAGGAATTCTTTGATCCAAGCACTCAATGGTTGAGAGTCTTGCTTATATAGAATGGAATAACAAGCCCTAAAAGATTCCGCTATGGAATCAGTTTCCTTAACCATGCGATTATCCAGAGGGGTGCTGTATTGCCTGTATAGTAGCCTTACTCCTCTGAACTCTGAGTCTAGCTGCCAGCAATCTCAAAGACCTAGGCCCTCCTTCGTAATATTTCTGTTTAAGGAACAGTAACTTCTGCTCGACTGCATAGTCAAGGATGCTCATTACTTTAGCCTGAAGCTGTTTTAATAGTTTGGTCCTATCTCTGTCTATTTTTATTTTTTGCTGGGCCTCACACTGTGCTATTTGTGATACTAGCTCAGCCTTCTTAGCCTCTCTTTCCCTTTTCCTTCTGATTGACCATTTTATAAAATCCCCCCCATATGACTGCCTTTATAGTATCCCATGACACAGCCGGGGAGGTCCCTGAAAGATCATTTTCCACCAGTGTTTGTTCCAGTGTTTGAGTGATAGATTCCACCACCTCCTTGTCTTGCAACAACGACAAGTTCAACCTCCAAAAGGTGGACCTTCTAAACTCCCCAAATGAAACCGACATGAAAATCGGGGCATGATCAGAGAGCAAGAATTCACCCACCAAGACCTCCCTGACCCAACCAACCATTTCTTTGGGAACCATGAAGTAATCCAATCTTGTATATTCTTGGTATATTTTTGAATAAAAAGTGTATTCCTTCTTTTTACCCTCTAGATGGCACCAAATATCCACATACACCAGTTCTGTTACCAATCTTTTCACTTTTTTGGCTACACCTTGATCTTTTTTTTGTGTTTGTGTGGTAGAATCCAATGCCGGATTGAAAATTAAATGTAAGTCCCCTCCCCAAATCACCTCTCCTTGTGCCCACTCCTGTAGGATGGTCAAGAAGTTTAGATATGTTGCTGTCTGCGAGCCAGGGGAAAAATACACCGAGGCAAGTGTCAATGGCCTACCCTGAAGGCTGCCCCTTATAAGTACATATCTTCCCTCTTTGTCCGCCAGCTCACCCGTCTTTACATACGAAGTACTCTTAGGGATCAAAATTGCCACCCCCTTCTACGTCCGTTCTTGTAAGAGGCTGTGGCACTACAACCAAATCCCATCGAACCCAGCTTCACATGTTCCTGTGGAGACAAATGAGTCTCTTGTAAAAATATAAAGTCTACAGCTTTCTTCCTCAGATAGCTGAGCACTTTTGCCCGCTTTACTGGGCCGGACAACCCATGGACATTATAAGACCAAATTTCCTATCCCTATCCATTGTTACACTTTTGTATCACCTTCAGAACTAGTTTCTTTACTGCCTCCCCCCCGACCAACAACAGCAGACCAAGAACATATTCCCATTCTGTGCGACCCTTAAAAAACCAAATAACCATTGCCAACAGGGCATTATGAAAAATTATTTTACAAACTTCATTAGGCCTCCAAGGTAGGAAATCTGATAATGCAGATCTCTTTTCCCCCTTCCCCAGACTTTCCACTGGGGAATGGAGATGAGGAGGAAGTAAAATGCCCCAATTGAATGGGGCCCCCCTCTGGGGTCTTGTAACTGCCTAGGCCCCTGTTTGTGGTTAAAGTAAATGTCACGGCAGTATTCTTCTGACAAAAAAATCCCAATACTAAGAGCACTCTTTCTCCCCCCCACCCCCGAACTGCGTTTCCAGTTAACCCATTATCTGAGTCACAACAAGGGTCTCTCGAATGTATCAAATCTGGAATCTTTAGTAGGCCCAGCTTTCAACCTCCGACCTCAATAGGTTCTTATTTGCTGTAGCCTGGGAGCCTTATAATCATTTGGAAACCTCGGCTTATCAAAATACCCAGCAGTGGACGAGACCCATAATAATATATAATGTCGAGCCCAAATAAGCATACAGAAATGATCAAGTATGGTATTAATCAGTTCAGTCTCAAGTCCATCGTCCTTTATTTATTTTCAGAGACCCACCCGCTATTCCCGGTTTCCATATAGGCCCCTCAAACAGCTCAGCTCCCTCTAACCCTTATATCTCATAGCACTCCCAGCTATAGTTTCCCTGTAGAGCAGGGAGTTCAATTGACACAAAAAACAAAATCTTGTCCATACTTATTTTTTCAGCCCACAGAAACTGCTGGTTGATTATTCCAGTCAGGACTCCCCCTGTTTTGTAGTTTCCCTCCAGCCAATTTCTCCAGCAATGACCACGCTGCCTCCAGAGATGTTCCAGCCTTCTTCTTCCCTTCCACAACCAAATGCCAGTCAATCGGTTCCATCTGCTTTCATTTAGTGCGCTCCTGCTCTTGGTGAGGTATCTGGATTCCTTTTTCCCTCAGAACCTTATTTAACTCTTCCACTGTATTGTATACTTTCAGGCCTTCCACCCAGAAAACTCTGAATTTCACTAGAAAGGGTGTTTGAAAGCAGAGTTGAAGTTCTCTGCACAGCTTAAAATAAGGTACCCATCATTGTCTGGCCTGTTGGATTTCGGGGGGATAGTCCTGATCTAATGAGAGTCGACAGTCTAAGTACTTAAATTCTTTCTTTTGCCAGGCCCTTTTCAGTATGTCCTCTATATGCAAAAACTTGCAAATTTTATTATGATGGATTGGGGTCTAGCAGATGGCTCCGTTGGTTTTGGTATCGGGGATCTGTGTGCCCGCTCCACCCTCATCTGGTAGTCCCCCGGCAGCTCCAAAACATCTCTTAGTAGATCTTCGATAAATAGTGCCATTTGTTGAATCTCCTCACCCTCAGCCAGCCCATACAAATGGAGATTATCTCTCCTTGATCTTGCCTCCAGGTCAGTGCATTTCGCATGTAGGGCGAGAGTGTGTTGAATGAAGGAGCCCACTGCCTGCGCCAGGGTATCTCCGGCTGTCTCTACCTGTGCGATTCTCTCCTCTGCCCCCTCTATACGCTGCTCCATTTTGCTCAGCCTCTCATTTAATTTTGAGAACTTCCTCTTGTTATCAGACCAGGAGTCCTGAATCTCTTGCAACAATTGTTCAAAGTGGGAGTGTGACAAGATCTCTGTTTCACCTTCCGTATCATATCCTGCACCATGCTGGCTTGTAATCGAGGGGCTCTTGCTTCGGGCCTGTCGGTTCTCCAGCAATCCAGCACAATCTGTCATTTTAGCTGCTACTTTTATGAGACCCTTGTCTCCTTTATTATGTTTGGCACCTCCAGGCGGCATTTTCTGGTTTTTATTGCTGTTTTTCTATGATTTAGGAGGTTTTTGCAGTTCTAACGGGAGGGGAGCTCAGCTCTCAGGCTGTTAATGCTGCCGTGATGTCACCAAAAGTCTCCCAGGAATTTTATTTTCAATGTAGGTGTGCTGAAACTTGTAGCACATAAGAACAATTTTCTGTCTCTTGGTTGTTTGTATAATGTATAGTGCAACTCTTGTTGTAAGTGTATATCTGGATATATATACCTTGCTTTTACCTGTTTATGTGATTTCGCTGTCTGTAAAATGATTGTATATGTTTTCTCCTATGTATACCCCTCCCCTCAGGATGCATCTGGAAATTAACTATTACAGCTCTGTATGTCCTTCCTGGTAAAACTTTTAAATAAATAAACAATGTAGTAAGTAGCTTACCATTTTGTTTTAAATGTACATGGTTTAAAGAGACAGTTTTCTTCTAGCTCCATTCTGGGGTAAATGTGAGGTGTTTGGACAGGTCATGGATGTGTTTATGGAAAGCTAGGAGCTGTTCTGATATGCTGTATCATGCTGAATTATGAGTACATAATCTATGTATGTTTTCCAGATCATCATATCTTGGTAAAAGGAAGTATACAGCAGGTTTAAAAAAGAACTGTTTTAAACAACATAACATAAAGATTTGCATATGATGGGGCCATGAACCTCTCAATATTTTAGCTTTTATGTATTGAAAGTGTCAAAGAAATTTTTTGTGTAAAATCAGCTCTGCCAGATTACCAGATTATAGGTGAATCCAGTGTAGGCATGTGTGCGTGTGGGGAGGGGAGTGTTATCTGATTTGCATTGACATAATGTGGAATGTTAGGAATACAGTCTCTCTGCATACAGACTTGATTAATAGAGAGCTTTGATAGCCATGCTGTTAGAGTGCAGTCTCCCCCACCCCACATTATTGGAGTTAATTATATTTATTAACTCGAGTACTTGTGTTGTTTCTTTTAGATATGAGTCTGATGGTGTTAGCAGAACTTTATGTAGAAGTCCACACATTTCAAAAGTGGTTCCAGTATGGAATCTAAAGATGAGATTAAGTCTTCCTGAGGAGTCTACACTCATATTGTGGACTTCAAAGACAGCATAGGAAATGGGGCACATAGACATTGTTTTACTAGGGTATTTCTTGTCCACTCAGATAGCCAACCTTCATGATGTCCTACAGTATAGCTTGAATTTCTTGTATGTCTTTCCTGATCTTGGCTAAGTCACATGCAATGTCCATCAATTGGTTTAGTCATTTATTAAAGTGAGACAAATATTTTGGTATTCTGCATAGTCCATTTATTATATATATACACACACACACACACACACACACACACACACACACACACACATATATATTATAAATCCTCCTCTCTTGTTAGCTGGTTTTATGACTACACTGATATTGCTGTCCAGGTGAGTCACTGCTTAAATTTCATCTAGTTTAGGACTAGGGTACAATCCTTTCTGTTCTTTTGTTATTCCTTCATATTTTTTAAGATCACTTTCTCTATTCATTTAGCAAACTTTCTATACTATATGTGAATACTGATGGTTGTTTGAATATGGAGTTTATCCTTAGTTTCTTTGAATGTTTTCTAGTTATCTACATTAACATCTGAGTTAGTCCAAGTTTTCTGCTCACTGAAAAAAATTCTCAATTGTAATTTTCTAACACATTTCTTTGTTGCTATATCTAAATTTGTCAGTGCTGCTTGCTGGGGAGAAGAAAAGACCCCTACTTACTACAGACATCTCTGTATCTGTTAATACCCTTGTTGATAGTCTGAATAGGCTTGTCTCCTATTGTATGTCCTCATTGTCCCTTAGCCTTGTTCTTGCCCTCATCCCTCTGAGCCTCTTCTTCCTTAATCTGTTCCTCTTTTGTCTGTTTGGAGATGTCTGCTCAACAGTGGGTGTCTGTCTATGTGACATATTGTAGGATGGTTTGGGTCTCCCCTGTTGGCTCTCTGTTGATAATGAATGCTTGGGTCTGACTACATATGCTGTGTAGTTTTTATTGTTGTCACTGCTGTTGGTATTGCTATAGTCATTCATCATACATTGTTTGTTTGTTTAAGGGTATGTGGTCTACTGTGTTTCAGATATATTGACAGTATGCAGAATAACAATATGTTTCAAAAAGTCAATACACCAATGTCACTAAAAGGTCCCCAAAATGGTTTAGTTTATGGAGTTGCTATTGCTATTGCAGTTGACAGAAGGCCACCACTGAGCGGAAAACAGAGTCAGGACTTGGACTTGGGGGAAGCAAACAATTCTGTTTTTGTTCAGTTTTATATTTACTGTGTGCCTGGTTAAGTGTGTGGTGTGGGGGACATGTAATAAAGGTTTTCTAATGTTTGGGAACTGAAGAAAAGGAGGAAGGATGCAGAGAAGGAGGAGGAGGAAGAGGGTGGGGGAGAACAATGGAGGACGCCAGGCACTGTGTGACTCCAGGCAGGTGACTAGGGCCATGGAGTGCTGGTTTTATTTCCTAATGATGCCAAATGATCCCTCACGTGAGCAACCCCTATGCTTGAATGCCAAGGCACAGGAGTGTAGTGTTTTGAGTAGCATCTGCAGGGTGTCAGCAGAGAGGACAGCAGACCGCAGGCCATACCAGGTAGGACACTAGCAGGTGGGGTATATTGGGGAGGAGAGAGTAAGTTCAGAACACAGGTAATAGAAAAAAAACAGTGATAAAGTACAGTGCAAGGGGGAGACAGGAGCAACTAAGGAATACCGTGAGGATGTAGGGGTCAGTGCATGGAGGCAGGAAGCTGACTAGGGAAGAAGAGTTGAGGGGCAGGAAGGACTGGAGATGTGGACCCATAGAAGCTGGGAGGGTATTGAGCTGCAATGGATGTGGGGCAGGACTGTTCTTGGGAACATTATGGAGGGTGGGTTGGGTGTCCATTGTGTAGGCAGTTCAGCCAACTTCGGTAGGAGATAGAAATCCTGAAATGGGAACTGTGGAGATGAAGTACATATGATGGGGGGATGAGGGGGCCAGGTAAACATGGGGGTCTCCTTCACAGGATACAGCAGATTGCCTCAGGCAGAAGGAAAAAGTTGGGACAATGGATCAAGGAGCACCAACTCCACAGGAATGAAGGGGCACAGGGAGGGGGAGATGACAGGTGGTGGGGAATGAGGGTGCTGGGAGAAGGGTTAGGGAACATACTCATGGAAAGCAAAGGCAGGGGAGGACTTTGGGGGAGGGCACAGCCAGGGGTTTGGAGACTAGGAACAGATACACAGTGTTGGTGAAGAGGAGGAGCAGGAAGATGCAGGTGTTGACACAGAGCAGGGGAAAGTGGAAAAAGAGGAAGGGAAAAAGAACAACATGCCAGGGAACAGGAGGGACTGTAGGTTAGAATCTGGTAGGGGCGGGGGAGGGTGGTTACGGTTATCATAAACCCCTCAACAGTAAGGGGAGAGGGGTCAAAAAAGGTAGAAAAGGGGAAAGAGGGGGCATTAGGAAAGGGCCACAGAGGGGAGGCAACATTATTGGGGGGGAGGTGGAGGGGCAGAGGAAGGAGAACAGAAAGGATGCAGAGGGTAGAGTGCAGCTGGAGGTGAAGTCATGGGAGAATGGAGAGAGGAAGAGAAAGGGAAAAAGGTAGAGGACACTGAGGCACTGGGATCTGAAGGAGGGTAAAACAGAGGGCCAGGGCAGACTATGGGGGAAAGGGTAGTTATAATGGGGGATTCAATACTCAGGGGGTGAGATGGGGAATGAGAGAAGAAAAATCCAGATCTGGGTGGAATATGTGCCAGGCATGACAGCAGGGAATGTAGGACAATTCATTCAGAAATGTGTGGGGGGATAAACCTCATATCATGGTGCATTTAGATACAAATGACCTGGAGGGCAGTATGGATGAGGAAGTGCAGGGGAGGCTCATTGAGGTAGAAAGAAGATGCTCTCAAGAGGGAAGACTGGTATCAGTCTTGGAGGTACTCCCAATACCTAAGGCAAGCACAGTTAGGAAATTAAGAATAGAGGCGTTCAACAGGTGGCTGGGGGGGGCACGGACATGGTGTGCAGAAATGGGGTACAAGTTAGTAGGGAGTTTGGGGAGAGACATGGAACTGTAAGGGGCTCTCTGCAAGGGATAGGCTGCATCTCACCTGTGAGGGAACACAGACTTTGAAGCAGGAGTTGGAGAGGTACAGTACATTAAAACTAAAATAACTTTAAACTGAGCATGGGGGTGCAGATGGGGACTACAAAAACAAGTCAGCCTGCAGGGGAAACTGGAAGGCCTCATTCTCCAGACAGACAGGAGAGAAGGGAATCTACCAAGGAATAAAGTATGGGGAAGGGAAAGGGAGAGGAGGAGGAGGAGGAGTAAGTAACAAGGTGGACTATTGTATCCTTGGATGCAAGGAGCTTGGCAAACAAGATAGTGGAATTCCAGGTGATGATGACAGAAGGGGAGGTAGATATTGCTGCCATCTCAGAAACCTGGGACACCCAATACCATGGTTGTGATCTCATGATCCCTGGTTACAAGGTGTACCGCAAAGACCGGGAGGAGAACGAGGAGGTGGGGTGGCTATTTACATTAGGGAAGAGATACTGTCTACCAGGGAAGAGGGGGAAGAGGGGAGGCCACAAGCCCTATGGGTTCTGCTCCAAAGCTCCAAAGGCAAGAGGATTAGGTTGGGAGTGATGTACAGGCCACCCTCACAAAATGAGGAGATTGACAGGGAGCTGTGGGAGTAAACCAGGATTGTCAGTGGCAAAGGGTGTACGGTTATAGTGGGAGACTTCAACCTTCCTGGGATTGACTGGTGGACTGTAACTACCACAAATGCCAGGTAACAGGTACTGCTTGAGGCTATCCAGGACCGTTACCTAGAGCAGGGGGTGACAGAACCTACCAGTGAGTGGAACATACTGAATATTACGAAACTGCCAGCAGAAACAGACCTTCCGGTCTATTGATGTCTACCCGAGTGTGCAGCTAGCACCCTAGATTGCAGCTGCCCCAACCCAATCCCTAACAAATGGAGAAAAAGTCCAGGATGCGGTCATACAGGACCACTAGCAGGAAGCAACCACCACTCAGTGTGGTTCTTCTTCAACACAGGAAAGGAGAAGGCTAAGACCAGGACAAGAACAGTTGACTTCAAGAAGGCAGATTTTGCCAGAATGGGCAACATTCTGAAGGGGCATCTTGCTAGAATCAGCCTGGGGATGGATGCTGAACAGAAGTCATCAGTCATAAGGAAGGGTCTGAATGAGGCCACAGGCACATGTGCCAAGTCTCAGAGTAAGCAGTCCAGGTCAAAAAAGCCTATATGGCTCAGAAGAGAAGTGGAGGGAAAAGTGAGGGATAAAAGATTGGCCTTCAACAGATTCAAAATATCAGGACAGGAGGAAGACAAGGAGGCATACTCGAAGGTATCTAAGGAGGTGAGTAGGGCAGTCAGGGTAGCCAGAGCAGCAAGGGAGTTGAAATTAGCTCAGGGGATCAGGAAGGGTGAGAAAGAGTTCTTCAAATACATAAGGGAGATGAAGAGTTGTAGGAACGGTATTGTTAGAAATAAGAGGGAGGGGGGATGGGCAGAAAAAAGGGAGGACCAGGCAGAGGCACTCACTAAGTACTTCTGCTCGGTGTTCACAAAAGAAAAGGATGGACCAATACCACAGGGGAAAGGAGGGAGGGGTGGCGGGGCAGAGGTAAAAGACGGGGTCATCTAGGAGGATAGGGTTCTAAAAGGCCTTAAAGCTTTGCGGGTGGACAAGACACCAGGACCGGACAGTGTACATCCTAGAGTCCTAAAGGAACCAGAAAAGGCATTGGCAGGCCTCTGGCAGATCTGTTTAACACCTCCTTGAATACAGGGAATGTACCCAGGGACTGGAGAATGGCTCACATGGTGCCCCTCCACAACAGTGGACCCAAGGATGAACTGGGCAATTACAGACTGGTAAGCTTGACTTCTATAGTGGGGAAGTTAATGGAAACCATTCTGAAAGAGAGGTTGATAACCTTTCTGGATAGGAATGGACTACAAGATGAGAGACAGCATGGGTTTGTCTTGGGTAGATTTTGCCAGACCAACCTGATTGATTTCTTTGATTGGGATACTATGGTGGTTGATGAGGGACATGCTGTGGATGTCATGTATCTAGACTTCAGCAAAGCTTTTGACTCTGTGCCACATGGGAAGTTAATGGGAAAACTGAGGAACCTGGGGGGCAGGGGAGAAACTGGTGGTGTGGATTGGGAGCCGGCTACAGGGCAGACAGCAGAGGGTAGTTATAAGGGGGGACACATCCAAGCCAAGGCCCATGACCAGTGGGGTACTGAAGGGTTCAGTGTTGGGCTCAGTGTTATTCAATGTCTTCATAGGGGACATTGTAGAGGAGGTTAAGAGTAAGATCAGCCTGTTCACCAATGACTCAAAGATTTGTATAGAAGTGGACAGTGAGGAAGGGAGACAGGCACTTGTGGAGGATCTAGCTAGACTAGAGCTATGGTCAGTGGAGTGGCAGTTGGGGTTTAATGCTAAGAAGTGCAAGGTCATGCATCTCAGAGCCAGAAACCTCAGGACCAACTACTGGCTTGGGGGAGTGCAGGTAGCCATCTCAGAGGAGGGGAGGGACCTGGGGGTACTAGTCACAGGGGACATGAAGGCATCTGCACAGTGTAGGAAGGCAGCAGCAAAGGCAAATCAGATGTTAGGGTGCGTTGCCAGAGGTATCACTTCCATGAAACAGGAAGTCATTCTGCCCTTGTATAGATCACTGGTGAGGCTACTTTTGGTGTACTGTGTACAGTACTGGTGCCCTTACCTCAAGAAGGATGTGAAATTTCTGGAAGGGGTGCAGTGTAGGGCAATGAAGATGATCATAGGGCTAGGGGAGATGTCGTATGAGGAAAGATTGAGGGAGATCAACATGTACTCACTGGAGGAGAGAGGGGATATGATAGAGACCTTTAAATACTTAAAGGACATAAACAAAGTCAGGGCGGGAGGACTGTTCCACTTCAAGGGGGGAAGGATCATGAGGGGACACAGCTTGAAGTTGGAAGGGGGGAGGTTTAAGAGGGAGAGATGAGGAGGCACTACTTCAGAGAAAGAGTGGTGGCTGTATGGAATGCACTGCTGGAAGAGTTAATCTATCTGAAGACAGTGGACAGCCTTAAGTGGGAATGGGATAGAGTCAGTGGCAGGGTCAGTACAGGCAAGAACAATATGGGGGATAGGACTGGGAGGGGGATGAAGGGAAGGGAGTGGGGGGGCAGCTGCAGTAGTATTATACTATGAGCTGCACACTCGGGCAGACTTGATAGACCTATGGGCCTTTTCTGCTTGCAATTTCATATGTTCATTTTATTTATTTAATTTTGTTGACCCGGTAGACCCACTGGGACTTGAAGTCCCTTTTTCAGGGGTGACCGGGGGGGAAGGGGGGATACAGATGGTAAGCAACTGAAATTGAACCAGATTAAGCTGTTGGTGGTATTTATTTTTAGTGAATTGGGAACTTTCATCAGGACACCGGGGAAATACCCTACTCTTCAATAAGTGCCATGGGATCTTTAACATCCACCTGAACTACCACCAATCCAGGCAGATGGGACCTCGGTTTAACGTGTCATGCGAAAGATGGCACCTCAGAAGTGCAGCACCCTCTTCATGCTGTACAACAGTGTCAGTACTGGGATATTAACCCAAATGCCAGATGTGGGAACTGAACCCACAGCCCTCCCTGTCTCAGAGGCGAGTGTGCTACCTACTGAGCCACTGACACTGATGGCTAGTTCGCTTTGTTTCTGGAACAAACATAGTTTTACAGCACGGTCTTCATTTATCTATCTATCTATCTGTCTGTCTGTCTGTCTGCCTGTCTGTCTGTCTCTGTCTATACAGTATGGCAATAGAAGCATGTCACCTTGCTATGTGGAGGACTGAGGTTGGCATACAATGCCAAGATTCCCACATTGAAGACAGCTGGGAGCAGAGTGTACCTGAAACTTTTGGTGTTTGTCTCTAGGGCAGGAAGGATGCAGGTCAATTGGCAGTTATATCCCCTCCATCAGTCAGCCAAAGTGGAAAATTGGCATTGGATGAAGGCAGCCATTCACTTGTCTTCCCAGTCAACAGTAGAGTGCCTATCTAATCATCTGGATGGGTGACAGAGGTACTGAATATTTTACAGTTATGTGCTTCTTGCCCTGAGCCAATCCTGAAAATATGCATATTTTTATCTGTTTGCCTAATTACCAGAAAATAAATAAATAAAAGGGAATCCATAGGGGCAACTAGAAAATAAAGGAACTATAGTGGTAAATTAATACTAATAACAACAATCACTCAAATATTTACAAAAAATACTAAAAACCCAGTCACATTTATCACATGCAATGGTATCGGAATAGCACTGTAGATTAAATCTGCACAGAATCAAAAACTCTCCAAAGGTTGAATTGCCCTCTCTCTATCATTACCTGCCATCTCAGGATGGTACTTGGGTATGCTTTATTAGTTTTTGATCCTATACTGTCGCTGCTATTTAATAAACTCTCTAGTTCATTTTGTCCTTTTCCTGCGCTATTTTACACTCTAATGGTTATTTTGAGTTATTCAAGAATCCCCAGAGGGAATTTAGGCTTCATTTGCTCGGGAGCCACCTAATGCAAACGCACTAGCTTGGTATCATTTCAAATCTAAGAGCGCTAGCATATATTTATATCTATATTGAGTTTGCATTCTAAGAAGTTCCTTAGAGAATAGAGTTTACATTCACATCAGGAATCCTGGATACCTAAAATTCAGTTTGGGAAAATAAAAGGAATTCTAAATGTCTGTTTAAACTTTGAGTTCCTAGGACTAGCTTGGAACACAAACTCGGGCTTGGAAGCATTTTAGGTCCAGGAACTCAGGCGATTATTTTGAATAGCTGACATTAAAATTTGTGTTGGTAACTGCCATAGATAAATCTATATGCCATATGGCAAGAAGTGCCAAAATGATTATCAGGTTAACTGTAATAAACCACTCAGAGTCCCAGTTAAGAATGAGAGACGTTAGCCATTGGAAAATGTGGTTTGTCTTTGATGTTGGGCCCCATGAATTTATGAATTCAGTTCAGGTTCAGTCATTCAGCCAAAATACTTTAGGCCCCAATGCAGCACTGGCATGGGGTAAAGTGGACTACAGATTTGGGGCAACGAAAGCCTTGAGGTCAGCAATATTTATTGCTGTAGTTTCCTTGTGGCAATTGGTGATGGTGTGCCACTGCTGGTTGTTGCTGTGTTTGTGGTAGCTCTGTAACCATTAAGGCCACAGTGACTCTGCCTGTTGAGTCAGAGTAACAGATATTCAATGCTGACCCCAAGACTTACACCCCCTTTATTCCCTGCTTTACCTTAGTGGCAAGTATATTCCTTCTGACCCAATATAGTTTTAAAAGTTATAATAATATAACCAATCCAAAAACACAGAATTTGTCAAGAAACATAACAGGAATAAAATATATTAAAGAGCAATTCTCACTACAGCAAGCACTGTACTTTCATTATCATTTTTCAGCTATTATCATTACCTGGAGAATGCATTTTTGTTTAATTTTCAGTTTCTCTTTCAATTGTTTTTAATAAAACTTGATAGACCAGACAAAAAGTCTGTATAACTAGCATTTGACTATCTTCAATTAACTTCACAGTGTACTGTTTATGATATCACTATGAAAACTGACTGTGATGTCACAAACAACAATTATGAGGTCAGTCGGTGACAGTCAGATTCCTTTGCAAAAACTCTGAAAAAGTATTACATTGTCTGAAATATTAAGTAGACCAATGGCAAAAAGTAAAACAAAAACTAAAAAAACACTAATGTTAAACACAATTGTTGTAAATTAAATCAGTCTTAAGCCTTTTTATGTCCGTTGTGCTTGCAAGCGCAGATGAACATGTTGATATGAGAGTTGCTGGAGAGAGGTGTGAGGGGTGAGAGCCCAATGGCCAGTGATGCTGTAGGGGTTGGTCTGTGGCCGGCAAATCAGCAGGCAGTGTCCTGATGACACTGGTTTGCTGAGGGGGCTCGTCTCGGCAAACATTTCGAAGGACAGAGCCGATGAGGGGCACAGCTCTGTGCATTGAAATGCGAGCCCTTCAGCTGTGGCTTAGTGTGTCTTTCCTTGTTAAACAATGGCCCTTTCCCTGCTGCTGCTTAGTGTATCTTTCCTGGTCAAACAATTCACCTTTTCCCTTTCTGACACCGGGATGCTAACTCCCAGTGTTGGATGCGCCCCCCAACCTGTCTAAATCCCTAGCCGACATCGGGGTGCCCGATCCCTGTGTTAGCATCCCCCCTTCCCAGCACTATTGTGGCACACTGGGAGCCCACCCCAGTGTGCCTAAATTGATATTTATTTTTGTTACCTTTAAATGAAGAAAACCTTCCCTTGCTGTCTTTTTTTTACCTGTAAAAATGAAAACCATCCCTCATTGTCTCCGCCTTCCCTCTGTGCACCAACCTCCCCACAACCCCCCCTTACCACATACCTACCCACTGAGGTCAGTGGACGCAATCTTCTGTGGAGCGGAACACATCTGCACTCTTCAAAGTCGACCGTCAAACTGAAAGAATGAAAGGTAAGTCATATAATGGGAGTCAATGGAGGTTTCAACTTTATTGATATCTCAGCTATTTTTAGGAATTTTGGCCCCAAATTTCCAGCATGGGGTTCTTGGGACTTCACCTAATGAACATGGTCATTTCATTCCTCGGTCCCAAAAGGTGATTTCACTGTCACTGCATGGAATCACCTTTTGGGACCAAGTAATGAAATAACAGTGCCACTGTTCATGAGGTGGGGCCCCAAAAAGCCTATGTTGCAAATTTGGTGAAAAAAATCCAAAAAAATGACTGTGTTACGAGGCTGCATTGTGCAGTTTCTACGCACTCTCATAGCTTCACCAATTTTTAGTATTTTGACTCCAGATTTTCAACATTGCCATTTTTTCACACCTCCTTATGCACAGTGCAGCTGTCATTTTTCACCTCCTGCTTAAAATGTGTTTTCACATCAGTTGTGCAGAATGGAGCGTTTGTTGTGTGATATCAACTTTCAGGATGGAGTAACAAAATCACAGTGTCACTGTTCATGAGAGGAGGTCCCAAAAAGCCCATGTTGAAAATTTGGTGAAAAAATTCCCAAAAATGACTGCGTTACAGGCGTGTGTTGTGCAATTTCTATGCACACTCGTCACTTTGCCAGTTTCTCATATTTTCACTCCAGATTTTCAACATTGCCATTTTTTCACACCTCCTCATGAACAGCACAACTGTCATTTTTCACATCCTGCCCAAAATGAGTATTAGCACATGTGGTGCCGAATGGCAAAATCACTGCCTGAAATCACCTTTTGGGATTGAGTAATGAAATGATAGTGCCACTGTTCATGAGGTGGTGTCCCAAAAAGCCCATGCTGGAAATCTGGAGTGAAAAACTCAACAAACATCAGGGGTGTTAGGGTTTCCAACTGTAATGCCCTCCCCCAACTCGGTAGAGACTGACAGGCGTCGGGCATGTGCCTTGGGGTTGTGCGGCAAATGCTCCACCATTCCACCCCACCCCCACACTGCAGCCAGTGACAGGCATCGGAGTGTGCCTTGGAGTCTTTGGCCCAAGCATTCACCCTATTCTCCTTTACAGCACCCATCTCAGCTTAGTTCATTATGAAATGGGGTGAAGCGTTAGGGCCAAAGAACTCAAGGCACACCATGATGCCTGTCAGTGTCTGCAGGGTGGGGGTGGAATGGAGTGAGCATTATGGCGGACGACCCAAAGGGACACACCCAATGCCTGTCAATCTCTGCAGTGTGGGGGTGGGGTATTAGGGTTGGAAACCCTAATGCCTCATTAAGGAAGTAAATCAGGGAGGGACGTTTGATGTCACCTACATTGATTTCACCAAAGCCTTCAACAAAGTCCAACATAGAAGACTGATTAACAAGATGAGGAGTCTGGCAACAGGGCACAAGCTGATAAAATGGGTTAGAATCTGGCTGATGGACAGGAGACAGAAGGTGGTGGTAATAGAATCCAATCCGTGAGAGGGGGTGACCAGCGGGGTACCTCAGGGATAAGTCCTGGGGACCAGTCCTGTTCAATGTCTTCATTACAGACATTGCAGAAGAGCTAGAAGGAAAGTTCTGTCTGCCTGTTTGCAGATGACACCAACATCTGTAACAGAGTAAATACTCCAGAATGGGTGGAGAAAATGAGCAGTGACATGAAGAGGCTTGAAAAATGGTCTGAAGAGTGGCAACTGAGGTTCGATGCAGAGAAGTCCAAATAATGCACCTGAGAAGAGGGAAACCTGTGGAGAGTTGCAGGATGGGGTGGAGGTGCTGATGATCACCAAGGAAGAACGGGACCTAGGAGTTATCAGTTTTGATGACCAAAAAGTGTCAAAGCAGAGCACGCATGTTGCAAGGATAGCCAGTGGCGTGCTGGGGTGCATAGGCAGAGGTATCACTAGCAGAAGGCACGCAGTGGTGATGCCATTGTATAATGCACTAGTGAGGCCTCACCTACAGTACTATGTGCAGTTCTGGAGGGCACAAATGTGCAAAGACATCGACAGGGTGGAGGCAGTCCACTGAAAGGCAACCACGATGGTACATGGCTTGCAACACAGAACATAGAGGAGATTAAAAGGACCTCAATATGTACTTATTGGAGGAAAGGAGGGAGTAGGGGAACATGATAGACATGTTCAAATACCTCAAGGGCATAAACAAGGTGCAGAGGTGAACATCTTTCAATACATCTAACATTTAGGATTGACAAATATTTGTTTTTTATCCTAAAAAAAAAAGACCATCATTGCCGCTGTGTAACCTTCCCCCAACAGTATACAGAAACTGGGGTACCCAATCCCCTGGTGTCCTCATCTGTCCTTCCATTGTTGTACACTGTGTAACCCCCCCTCAATCAGTATGCAGACACTGGGGGTGCCCAATCCCCCAGTGTCCTCATCTGTTCAGCAAACTCCCTGAAAAAAAGAAAACTGTCCCTCATCATGTTTTTTCCCTGTAAAAAAGAAAAACATCCATCATTGTCCATTCCACCATTACCCAGCCCCCTACCCACCCACTCAGGACCCACCACCCCTCCCCACCCATAGCCCATACTTACCACCGGAGGTCTGTCACCATAATCTACCTTCTACTACAGGCATGTCTTTGCTCCACAAAGCCCAACCGCAAACTGAGGTAAGCTCTTCAATGTAGTTCAGTAGGGTTTTAAACTTAGTGGCATAACTTGGCCATTTTTAAATATTTTTTCCTAAATTTTCATCATTTGTTTTTTGGGACCCCCACCTCACAAACAACTTCACTGAAGCAATTTTCAAACATCCCCCCCATGACACCAGTGCACACGACGAACATTCGGCATTGACAAATGCTTGTTATTACAGCAGAGAGACATATTCAAAATGTAAAGCATTATAAAAGGCCTTGGAGGATGTTTCAGACCAGAGACTCTTCACCCAGCAGGCCTGTATCCTCAGATTCAGAAGCAGATTCCGACTCTTCTGCCAGCTCGGGCTCTCGTCCCCTATGGAGCACCAGCCAAAAGAGTCCCCCAAATCTCCCCCAGAGGACTCTTCATTTGCTGAGCTCCTCTGGTCTATCCAAGTGATATGTGGTTGGGCTTCCCAAGAACTGGACCCCAAAAGAAAGAGGCTCACAGAGCATTGGAATATGACAGATGTGGATCCCTTGCCCATCCATCTGTGGATGGGACAGCATGAGGACTTGACATCCACCATTTGGCAACAACCATCTTCTGTCCTTTCAGTCTCTAAGAAGGCCGACAGAACATACCATCCCCTGGAAAGGGTTACTCATCTCAATATGCAGCCTAAGGCTGACTCCATAGTGATAACAGCAGCCCATGACAGATCGGCCAAGCTAAAACACCTATGTGCCTCTCCTCTGGACAAAGAGTCCAAGCAAATGGATCAATACGGCCACAAGGTTTATGCCTCCTTCACTTGCGCCTTAAGGTCACTCAAGTAAGTGGCCCATATGATTTCTTATCAGAAATCCTCCCTGGCTGATCTCAAATCAGAGAGCCAGTCAATTCTAGACCAGAAGCTCAGGGACAGACTTCTTAGCAAGGTGAGGCTTACCAAGTCCTCCTGGCGCCACACCCTATGAACCACCTCTGACTTGATGGACTCGGTGGCCCACTGCACTGCCTCAGGCATTTGTCTGAGAAGGCTTGCATGGCTCTGTATAGCAGTTCTGGTGCCTGACATCCAATCCACCATCCTGGATGTGCCTTTCTGTGGCCCCGTCCTGTTTGGGGGCAATGTAAAGGACATTATTACCGAGCTACAAGATAGTGGCAGATCCCTTCGGGACATCCACTCTATGTACCACTCTGGTTTTAAACCCAAGCAACCTTTTTGTCACCCACAGCAGAGGCGGAAGAAGCAACCCCAGGCCAGATGTCAGGGTCAGCTTCGTGCCCACCGAGTCAGAGCCCCGACCCCCCAGCCAAATCCCAGAGATCCACCGGAGGTAATCAAGTGGCCTTCCCCTCCACCTCCTGACTCATGGAGACCCCTCCATCTCCTACAGATTTTCAGGTAGAATTGGTGAGGGGAAGATTTGCCCTCCACTTCAGAGAGTGGGATAAGATCACCACAGATGCTTGGGTGCTACAGATAATTCCAAGAGGGCACTCAATGGAGTTCCTGGACAGACCACTGGAAAATCCACTGGACCAGTCCCACTGCCCATCACGTTATCTTCCTCTCATAAAAGAGGGAATCCAGGCTCTTCTGTCAATGTCAGCCATAGAGCCAGTTCCTCTAGCACAGGAACGAAGTGGGTATTACTCCCACTTCTTCCTGGTGCCCAAAAAGACAGGCGACCTGAGACCTATCTTGGATCTCAGCCTGCTGAACCTCTTTGTCGAATACAAGCGGTTCTGCATGTTGACTCTCCAAGGACTCTTACCCCTGCTCCTCAAGAATCAGTGGCTTTATTTGTTTGACATGCAGGATGCCTCCCTGCACATCCCTATCATCCAGGCCCACCACTGTTATCTCAGGTTCACTTTCCAGGGGAATCATTACCAATTCATGGATCTCCCCTTTGGTCTTTTCTCAGCACCTCTGGTCTTCACCAAGTGCCTGACTCTGGTGCAGATGTCCTTATACCACAGGGGGATTTATGTGTTCTGGTACCTGGATGACTGGCTTTTGTCAGCCCCATCTCAGGGCAGTCTGCAGGAGTCTATCTCCACCACTCTGGACCTATTCTCCCATCTTGGCATCTGGTGAATTACCCCAAGTCCCATCTTTCACCCTCCCAGCACCTCTAATTCATTGGAGCAGTGCTGGACAAGGTCCAGGGCAGGGCCTTCCTCCCTCTGGACAGAGCAGATACCCTGAAACAGCAAGCCTTTGCTGTAGGCAACTGTCATTGGACCACAGCTCGCTCTGTTCTCCAGCTGTTGGGACTAATGCCGGCAGCCATTCCCACTGTACCATTGGCCAGAGTGCACATGAGGGTGACCCAGTGGGCACCCAGGGTCCAGTGGTATCAGTGCTCAGACGACCTGGACCACAGGGTCATGGTCTCCAGCGGCATGAGGAAGGAGTTATCCAACCTCTCCTCGGGGGCCCTATTTCACCCCCTCCTCCCTCCATGAGCCTCACAATGGATGCCTCGGGTCAGGGTTGGGGAGCCCACCTTGGAGACCACAGAACCCAGGGGAAGTGGTCACCACAGGAAGTGCATATCCACATAAATGTCCTGGAGATGAGAGCTGTGCTCTACCCTCTCCGGGCGTTTCAGACCCTCTTATGCCCAGGAACTCTCCTCGTCTAGACCGACAATACAGCCATGGTTTGGTACATAAACAAACAGGGAAGCACCTGATTGTACTCCCTTTGCAGGGAGGTGATGCAGATGTGGTACTGGGCAATCCAGCATGATCTGTTCTTGACAGTAGTCCATGTCCCAGGCATTCAACATCCAGGCGGACAGTCTCAGCTGTACCACCACGCGAGCTCAAGAGTGGGAGTTGAAGCAAGAGGTAGTAGAAAGCCTGTTCAACCAGTGGGATCAACTAGAGCTGGACCTCTTTGCCTCCCCATCCAATGCAAATCTACCCAATTTTTGCTTGCTCGTTCCTGGGCATGGTGTTTTCTGGTGAGATGCACTGTCTTTTTGTTGGTCAGGGAGGTTTCTGTATGCCTTCCCTCCCTTCCAATTCTGCAGAAGGTCCTGCTGAAGCTTTAAGTGGAGGGAGCACACATGATCCTCACTGCTACTGTCTGACCTTGGCAGATCTGGTTACCTCTACTGCAGCAGCTAGCGCTGGAACCTCCAGTACCTCTACCTCTTCTCCACAACCTTCTAACACAAGAGCAGGGCAACCTGGTGCACTCAGGTCTCAAATCTCTCCACTTGCATACGTGGCACCTCTGGATGTAACTGTCTTGTGCTTTGGGGTCTCTTCTCGAGTAGCCCAAGTTATGGTGGAGGCCCGAAAGCCTTCCACCAGAATGACATATGTGATGAAGTAGAAGAGGTTTACTATATGGGTGACTGCCATGGGTTTGGACTCCTTCTCTTGCCCAGCGCCCCATGTCTTAGAGTACCTCCTGCATTTATCTGATTTGGGCCTCAGCTATTCCTCACTGAAGGTCCATCTTTCCGCGATTTCTGCCTACCACCTTCCGGTGGATGGCAAAAACCTCACTCAATTGGAGGTCTCAAAAATCTTCATTAAGGGGAGTCTCCACTCGAAACCTCTGGTCAGTAGTCCAGTTCCCCCCAGGGATTTGAATTTTGTTCTAGAGAAACTTTGCCCCCTTTTGAGCTGGCAGCAAGTTCTGATCTGTGCTACTTGTCTTGGAAAGTGCTATTTTTAGTTGTGATTACCTCAGCTCGAAAGATTTATGAGCTTCAGACCCTCTCTTGTAAGGAGCCTTATTTAATTTTCCACAGAGACAAGGTGGCTCTGCGGACTAACCTTTCTTTTTTACCAAAAGTGGTATATGAGTTTACATTAAATCAAGATATTCAATTGCTGGTTTACTACCCTGAATACTCCAGTGGGGGAACACCTTTTGCATACTTTGGATGTGCATAGGATTCTGAGTTATTATATTTCTAGGACTAAGGAGGTGTGCATGTCCGACCAGTTGTTCATTTCCTTGTACCCAAATGTTGGGGCACAGCTGTTTCTAAGCAATGCCTCTCCAAGTGGTTGGCTAACTGTATCACTTTTGTCTACCACAAACATGAGAAACCACTTGCTCTGGGGAAGTAAACGGACACTCAATCTGCAGCATGGTCGCTTCTACTGGCTTTTTCAGAATTGTGTCCACCTCCGACATTTGTGCTATTGCCACCTGGAGTATCATCCATACTTTCACCAAGCTTTACAGTCTGGACATTGTCTCTAGGTGCAGAGCTGGCTTTGGACTGAATGTCCTACAAGGCCTCTTGTCCTAACCTGGGTATCTATTTCCAGACTCTTCCTCCTCCTGGGCCTCAGTCTCTGACTGTTTTCTTCTTGACCGCTTGGAATTCAGTCCCAAATGTAATGACCTACTGCAGGGAGCCCTCTTGAAGTAAGATAGTACAGTTACATAGGAACTTACCATAACAGTAGATCTTCAAGAGAGGTTCCTGCAGTAGGTCATTTCTTTCCCTCCCACCTTTCCCCAGCTTCTGCTTATGCTTCCCTTTCCTGGGGTGCTTTTTTCAGCAGCTCTGGGTTCAAGAAGTAGGTTCCTTTCTCCCATCTCCCTGTCAGGGGTCTTCCAGCGGAAGAACTGGAGGGCAGGCGTGGGGACGGCCCCCTATATAGTGTCATGCTGACGTCCCACCATGTGAAGTCAGGGGCGATCTCCCACTATGGATTGCTAGCTAGAAGATTGCTGTGTGGTGCTGACACCAGGGGATGCAGTCGTATATGTAATGACCTACTGCAGGAACCTCTCTCGAAGATCTACTGTTAAGGTAAGTTCTTACGTAACTGTACTTTATGGAGGAGATTTTGAAAATGAAATAATACGTTAATGATAGTACAGTTTTTATGTTCTCTTTACTGGTTTGTATATGTTATTACTATTTATATAAATGTATTTATTTGTTGTACTATTTTACCTTTTATAAATGTAAATGTCTTTGGATGCTCATTTAAATACTTTAACCTTGAACCTTAAATCTATAACCACTTTTCGCTGTATGCAGTTTGGCTCCCTAATTTGCATGGGTGCAGTTGTGTGCTTGTGCAATCATGCTATCCTCTGTGCACCAGTCTATGGGGCCCTTTGAATATGGCCCCTGCCCAGTTCAGATGAGCGCTGTACAGTTTGCAACACTATTTCTGTTTGGGATATGCTAACTTTCTGAATATGGGGGCCGTTGAATCAGTGTGTGGCTTGGATTGTAATTTAATTGTTTTATTATTATGCTATAATAATCCCACACTTACATCACAAAAACAGAACAAAATTAAACTTGCACATCAAGCTAATGCACAAGTAACAGTAGTTGGCTGTTGACAAATACACACACAGATACACATACTATACATACAAAACACACACATAAACATAAATGCTTGCATACTCATAGGCATACATTTGTTTGCATGTGCAGACATCCATTATCCCAGTACTCTTGCTTGCTCCAATACTAATAATGCCCCATATCATGCAAGGCATGCCGTAGTTTCTGAGTTTTGGCAAATGTATGGTAGCAGGAGTACCACAGTACTTTAATGTGAAGCACAGAAAAGACATCATACAGATTTTGAAAACCACTAAATTGGTACCTCATTGTCTGAGAACTACAGTCATTGCAGATCAATCTTGTTTTAACATGCATCCGTAATGCCCCCTGAACTCCATTAGGGGGATGTTACTAGTCCTCTGGGGTTTTGTATGTAGTTAGCCAGAGATGTTGGAACCTAAGGGTTTAATACTTAGGTTCCTCAGAGAAGGAGCTACAATTGTATTCAAATAGAAGCCAGTAGCCATTTTGTTGGTTGGGCCCTGGAGACTCTGTGAGACAGGGTTCCCCAGGGTCCCCGAAACCCAAACCTGGAACCCTATTCCATTATAGAGAAGATCCTATACCACTGCAGTGCAGCACAAGGCAGAAAGATAGAGAACCTAACTGTGATTTAACTCTTGTTGGAATCCACTGGATTTTGGGGTTAGATAATCCTGAAGGAAGTGCTAGAATAGCTGATACTGTAAACCAGAGCGCAGGGCCCAACTGTACCTATAAAGAAGCTAGGCATATTTCCCTAACTGGAAACTTTGGTTCAGACTGAATTGCTTGATTTAAATGCCTACCATGCAAGTGACACTTGTGCTGCCTTGAGGGGTGCTGTTGTTCTGTCTTTCTAGTTAATCTGGTGCTTTGTGCCTATTGGCCCTTATGCATGACCATGGGCTGGGTACGCATAATAGGCACCTACATGGTCTGCACACATCCGCACCCACAGACAGGAGCTCAGTGTACAGCATTCACAACCGCTGGTCACCATAGGGCACCTGTCTGTGGCCTCCATCACATAGATGTTTGTGGGGGGAAGACTGGTGGACACAGGTAGGCGTTCAATCAAATGCCCATCCTGGTCTGAAAGTGGATCCCCTACTCTGCATGGAAAATGGAACTGTGGGACACTATGCATCCTGGGAATGACTGAAAAATGGAACATTGACGCAATGGCTGTCCCCAGCCTTCTTTGCCACTGGAGGGCTGGGGCACTATGGTAGGGGGGTTTTCAGTCCTACTGCTGCTGACAGGTCCTTTCTGTGGAAGCGTGCACTGGCTATGGCAGGGTCTCTATCCATGTGGCCTGCAACCCCTTTTTTCCCTGCACTCTGCACCTTAGTGAATAGCACTCAGTGTGGGCATGACCCCTGTCCACTTTCCAGTCTGTCCACACACATAACTGTGTGAACAGACAGGTGATCCAGTGCAGAAGGAGCACACACACCTTTGGTGAATGCCAAGGGTTTCACAGGACCCCCAGAATGTGGCTCACAAAAGTTGTGAAGCTTACACGGCACTGATACATGGTGCACAGGATTTAAACTTTTTTCTGCAAAGGCCCTATGGTGCTTGTGTGTTCAGATTAAACTGATGCTGCCATGTGTACTGAAATAGTGACCTGAACTGGTGCTGCTGTGCCATGAGTACTGAGCTCAAATTAACAGTAAAATGTCATGCACCTTAGATGCAACTCCAGTCTGTTCTTCCAGATGATGTCTGGACCTGATGATTTTAAGATGGGAGATCCTGGACCATGCCACACCACCCAGTAAGTAAAGAACTTCTCATGGCCCAGATAAATATAAATGATCATTGTAGGTTCCCTTCCCCAGGAGCCATACAGGAACCCTTTACTGGGGGAAGGGGGGTGCTACTTATCTTCTGCACCTCATGAAGAACAGAATAAGCATAACAGCATCATTTTTTTTACATTTTTATATATTTACGGCAAGTAGATCTGCTATTCTGATGCTGTGATTCTCTTTCCAAAGCCTATAGGTAATGGCTCCATCTAATTCTGAAAAGAGATTTTGTTTTATTCTTTTGGGAAAACATTGCTTTATAAACAGGGCCCTGTAATAATATTGTCAGGAAAAGTGCATAAACTGAAAATGACAATACAAATATTAAATTAGGATTTGGGTAAATCCAGAATGGTTAAAGAACCAAGGGCCAGATTCTCAAAACAATGTGGGACTAAGTCCCACACTGCAACACCAATTGCAGACTCAAATCTTTGCAGCTGCGGAGATTGGTATTCTCATATGCCACAGCTGCAGAACATGTTACGCCTGGTCCCACTGGCCATAACATTTTTCTGCAGCTGTGGGGGGAAAAAACACCCACAAGCTGCCAGAAATGGTGTAGCTGGCTGTAAACCAGCTCCACGTTTGAGAATATTGTAGCTGTGGAAGAAACTGGAGTTCCACAAAGGGTGACCCACTTGTGGCAAGATTTTATCGCAGCTGCAGGATTTTTTCACCGGCATTAAGAATCTGGCCCCAAGTGTCTAGGTCTGGAATAGTTCTTGAAACAGACCCCTGGAATGCTGGTTCCAGAACCATTCTGTTTCCAGATCTGGAATGCATCTGGAACCAATACACATATTAAATTAGATTTGGGTAAATCCAGAATGGTTAAAGACCCAAAGGCAAGATTCTCAAAACAATGTAGGACTAAGTCCCACACTGTAATACCAGTTGTTGACTGAAATCTTTACAGTTGCGTAGATTGGTATTCTCATATGCCACAGCTGCAGAACATGTTACGCCTGGTCCCACTGGCCGTAACTATTTTCTGCAGCTGTGGGGGAAAAAACACCCACAAGCTGCCATAAATTATGGAGCTGGCTGTAAATCAGCTCCATGTTTGAGAATATTGTAGCTGTGGAAGAGACTGGAGTTCCACAAGTGATGACCCACTTACACCAAGATTTTACTGAAGCTGCAGGATTTTCACTGGCATTGAGATCTGGCCCCAAGTGTCTAGGTCTGGAATAGTTCTTGAAACAGAACCCTGGAATGCTGGTTCCAGAACCATTCTGTTTTTCCAGATCTGGAATGCTTCTGGAACCAAGCCAAATTATTCTGGATGTTTCCAGTGTAGTTCAGGGTGCATCCCAATTCCTGGTGCATTCCATGTTCTGTACCAGAATGCCTCATAAGCAATCATTCTAGCTGGTTCCAAAATTATGGTTCTGGATGCCCAGTTCAGGATGTATTCTAGTTATGGATTCTAATTTACTGGTACATTCCTTTTCCAGAACCATACTAGATTTTATACAGGCCTTAAATATCTCACTTCCATCATCCAGACATTGCAGTTCAAAACACATGTATGCCTCCTGCGGTAATAATATTTTGCACCAAATGCAGTTATGGTTTTATTTATTTATTTGTTTTTTAACTGGCTATCTTCCCAGTGCCAAAGGTTCTGGTCCCCTGCTCTGCTCATACCCCATCATTAGAAACTTACCCCGGTGAAGCCATCTGGCAGGCACCCCCTCCTCAGGAAACATGGTCTCTGAGCCCTGGCTTGCCCCCCACAGGGGAGTGGGGCCCCAATGGCGGACCTTTGTCTGCATTGGGAGTGGCAGCAGAGGTGGGGGCCATCTTTAACAGCTGGCATTATTTTTGCTAGTGTTTTCCCCCCACAGGATCAGGAATGTGCAATGATGCCAGTGTCCCCCCTGCCCCCCTGATGTGTGGTGCCAGCCACGGTGGTACCCCCCAGCCTCTGCCAGAGGTCCACAGAGTGCTGGACACTCTTCCCCCCTCACCCCGGAGAAGGAGAGCAGTCCCTGGGATGCTCAATCCCTCTTCCCCCGGCCAGCCCTCCACCTTCTGAGTCCTTTCCTGAACCCAGGATGTCGGCGCTGCAGATGGACACTGTGTCGCTGTGCCAGTGGGCCAGCTAGTTATTATAGTTTTATCTTTATTAAACATTGACATGACAAACAATACTTCTCTGAAACAAAAAAAATGCCAGAACATTTTGCTTTGCTGAACTACTGTGTGAACCACATATATTCTTTAGGGAATAGGGATATGTTAAATTTAAAGGGGTAACTGGTCAACCAGAAGGAAGGCACTACTGACCCTGCACATGGGAGGGAAACTGGCCATGGTTCTAGAAAGTGTTTGGGCACTGAGAAACAGGAGGGGTATCCCCAAGGACATGACTATTCCAATAGCATTTGTAACAGCAATAACTTCAAAGCTGATACAGTACATTCTGGAATCAGGGCATCTGTTAGGGCCTCTATATAATGCACCCTTGTTGCACAATAATTTGTCTCCTAATCAAACAGACATATATAATGGGATCAAGACATATTTCTGAATAGGGTGAGCATGGCACTATAGACTTAGAATCACCCGACCACTTCTGTCTCTCTAGTAAGCAGAAACTTTTTCTTCCTATCCCAATGGAGACATGATTTTACATTACAACATCTAACCTAGGCCCCTTGCACCCTACTTTGTCCCAACTGACAAGGTGTAAATTTTCTTGGATCTTCCAAGGCAAAGAAAACATATCTTTGGCAGAGGTCTGCACACATCTGAGACCCCAACAATCAGTGACAGCTGACATCTGCTAGTTGAGGATTTCCTACTGCAACTCCTTTCTTTGCTTCCATGCTGTCATGTTAGTGACAGGACTGGGATTAACCTAATCACTGCACCAGCTGACTGTAAAAGAGTTTGCAACCATGCAAGACTGCTTCAGGATGTGGATTTGTGCTTTACTAATGAGGTTTGTGTGAATAAGGACTTTTGAGAAGGACTGCCTTTGAACTGCAACTTGGCTGCCATTTTAGGCCTATCTGTTACAGTCTGCGATGGTGACGAGGTCAGAGCAGGATATGTCACCCAATCAGGTGATGCTGCCTGACAAAAGAGCCACAAGGGCTTATGGGTTTGAGACAGGCTCAGTTAATTTAATTCCCTGTCTAGCTGCCATTCACAGTGACAAATGCTACATTGTCAAGCATGTAAATTAGCCAAGGGAGGGTGGCAGGCCAGCAAGAAGAGAAGTGGATTGCCCACCCCAAGAAGCTAGCAAAGGAACAGCGGCACTAGAAGGGGGAGTATCACAGCGATGAAAAGTGCAAAAGATGGAGGAAAGGAAGAATAGAAGGGACACAGGTACCCAAGGAGTGGATAGACAGTCAGAGGGCAGAATACAACAGAAGGGCAGAAGGCAGGGTGGACCAGGAAAAAAGATCACCCAGAAAGGGGGAAGTATAGGACAACAAAACAGAGGGAAGTTACATCATGGAGAACCATGTTTGCCAATGCCAGGAGCCTTAGCAATAAGATGGAGGACCTAGAATTAGCTATGGCACAGTCACACCTGGACATTGTGGCCATCACGGAGACCTGGTGTAATGATAACCACAACTGGGAGATGGTCATAGCCAGTTATAACCTATTCAGCAGAGACAGGAAGGGCAGGAAGGAGGAGTAGTGGCACTGTATGTGAAAGATAACATTAAGGCCACAGAGATCTGAGGGAAACAAAGAGGGAGGAGATACTTCTGGTTAAGCTTGAAAGAAAAATGGGGACAGCCATCCATACATTGGTAGTCTATATACCACCAACCCAGGTGGAAGAGACAGATAGAGAATTTATGCTTGCCATCCAAAGAATGGCAGACAAGGGGGAGGTGATGCTGGTTGAAGACTTCAACATGCCAGACGTGGATTGGAATCTCCCAGCAGCAGCATCATCCAAGAGCAGATTTATCCTGGAATCCCTTCAAGGAGGGTTCCTTAAATAATTGGTCATGGAACCAACTCAGCAGGAGGCAGTGCTGGACCTGGTGCTCATAAATGGGGACGGTGTGACAGGAGTCACAGTGGGGAAGCACCTGGGAACAGTGACCACTGGACTCTGGTTTGAAATAACTGAATAGGCAGATCCCTGCCACACTAAAACACGTATCCTAGACTTTAGGAGGGCAGATTTTGGGAGTATGGGAAAATGCTTGGAAGAAGCACTAGCTGAAATGGGGAAGGAATTAGTGGTGGAGGAACAGTGGGTAGTATTTAAAAGAGGGATAGTAAGGGCAACACAATTGTACATTAAGCAGGTTAGCAAGGGGAAAAGGAAGAGGAAACCCTTATGGTATTCCAAGGAGGTAGCAGATAAAATGAAAGCCAAAAGGATTGCATTCAAGCAATACAAAAAGACAGACAGAATATGATAGAGAAAGGTACCAGGAAAAGCAAAGGGAAGCAGGGAGGGCAGTAAGGGAAGCCAAAGGTCAGAAAGAGGAGTGCATTGTGAAAACAGTGGTTATAGGGGAAAAAATCTTTTACAGGTATGTAAGTGAAAAAAGGACGGCAAAGGGAGGGATAGTTAGGCTAAAGCATGGGGGTAAGAGTAGTGTTGAGGATGACAACAGTAAAGAAGACGCACTGAACAGATGTTTCTGCTCAGTCTTTACAGTAAAAGGGGCAGGTATCAGGCCAGAAGGGAGTACAAAGAAGGGAAGAGTACAGAAATGGATACAAGTCCCTTTCCTAGGGAAAGGGTCCTAAAGGAACTAGAAGGAATAAGAGTGGATAAATCTATGGGCCCAGATAGGGTGCATCCCAGGGTGAAGAGGGAGCTCAGAGAAGTGGTGGCTGAACCTTTGGTGACCCTGTTTGGCCAATCACTGGAAACAGGTGAGGTGCCCAAAGACTGGAGAACAGCTGATGTTGTCCTCTTACACAAGAGCAGGAACAGAGAGGAAGCGGGAAACTACAGACTGGTCAGCCTCATCTCAGTAATGGGGAAGATTATGGAAGCACTACTTAAGGAGAGATTAGTGGAACACCTTGTGGCCAATGGTCTACAGGATCCAAGACAGCATGGTTTTACACGGGGGCATGCCAGACTAACCTCACTGAATTTTTCAGCTGGGTGACAAGGGAGGTGGATTGGGGGGCAGTGGGCATAGCCTATCTGGACCTCAGTAAGGCCTTTGACACTGTGCCCAATAGGAGGCTGTTAAACAAGCTGGGCAATATGGGTGTGGGTAGGACAGTAGTGTGGTGGATGAGGAATTGGCTGGATGGCAGGACACAGAGGGTGGTGGTAAATTGCTGTCACTCCGCAGAGGGAAGGGTGACCAGTGGAGTGCCACAGGGATCAGTGCTGGGTCCAGTCCTCTTCTACATCTTTATCAGTGACATTACAGATAACATAGAAGAGAGAATGTCCCTGTTTGCTGATGACACAAAACTCTGTAACAGAATGGACATGCTAGAGGGAGTGGATAGAATAAGGAGAGATCTGCAGAAGCTTGAGAAATGGTTAAGGGTATGGCAGCTGAGATTTAACACAAAAAATTGCAGAATAATGCACATGGGGCACAAAAACTGTGGAACAACATATCAGCTGGGGGGGTGATATAGCATGTTCCAAGCAGGAAAAGGACCTAGGGGTTTTCATCTCTGATGACCTAAAGGTTAGAAGTCAGTGTGACAAGGCAACAGGTAAAGCAAATAGGATGCTGGGATGCATAGGCAGGGGCATTACCAGCAGTAAAAGGGAGGTCATAATTACACTGTGCAAGACATTAGTGAGGCCACACCTGGAGTACAGCGTCCAGTTCTGGGGGCATTACCTATATAAGGATATAGACAGGGTGGAGACAGTTCAGAGGAGGGCAACCAAGATGGTACACAGTTTGCATCACAAATCCTAGAAAGAAAGGCTGAAGGACTTGAATATGTACTCCCTGGAGGACAGGAAGGAGAGGGGGATATAACAGAGACATACAAATACCTCATGGGGAGGAACAAAGTGCAGGAAAACAGTATTTTTCAGAGGAAGAGATGTTCCAGGACTAGGGGACATGGGATGAAATTGGAGGGAGGGAGGTTCAGAGGTAACATGAGGAAGTATTTCTTCATGGAAAGGGTGGTGAACAAGTGGAACACCCTGCCAGAGGAGGTGGTAGGGGCTGAAATGATTATGGGATTCAAGAATGCATGAGATAGGCATTGGGGGGATCCTAGCAGTTGGGGAAAGGGGACAACCCAGTTCAAGAGAAGCTTGAAGAGGCAAAATTGCATGCACAATTGGGCAGACTAGGTGGGCCAAGGGCCCTTACCTGCCATCAGTATCTATGTATCTATGTAAACCTTCAATCTGCCTTTACTGACATCTTAGTCAACAAGTCAAAGCTGCTAATTCCCCAGTGAACAGCAGGTGCTGGTCTGAAACCATGGCAGATATGCTCGAAACCTAAAGTGAGCCAGACCACTGTAAGCGACTGAGAGATGTGACCACTGTAAGCTACTGAGAGATGTGACCGCTGTAAACTACTGAGAGATGTGGCCACTGTAAGCTACTGAGAGATGTGACCACTGTAAGTGACTAAGAGATGTGGCCACTGTAAGTGACTGAGAGATGTGGCCACTGTAAGCTACTGAGAGATGTGACCACTGTAACCTACTGAGAGATGTGGCCACTGGAAGCTACTGAGAGATGTGCTGCAAGGATAGACTGCTTGTCTACCTGTTAAGGAAGAGAGAGAAGTAAAGAAGGAGATTCCCTGCTTTCAGAAGGGAGCATTCACCAATTGTGCAATTTTGAAAGGATAATTTTGTGCATTACTTGGGTACCTTTGGGAAATAATAAGTTAAAGCATGAGAACACAAGACTGCCCTCCATGTGAGGTTTAGCAGTCAGATGTTGATTGACCGGGGGGGGGGATGCTGGTGAATGAACTCAAGAGCACAGATGTCCTGGGCATGCCAACTTCACTGTGGGGTGAGTATGGTTGTGGGTAAAGGACACAGTAAGGGATGAATTATGGTGGAGGTCTGAGCAAAGCTGAAGCAAGAAGAGTGCTGGCATGGAGGCAAATGCACAGTTTATGACAGGGATGATCACTGTATACTATAGGGTAGAGTCATAGGTGACATAACCTATTGGAGAGGTGGGTAGGTACTGCATCTCAGTGGGTTGTACCATACTGTAACCAGGCCCACTTTTACCTTTCTCTGGGTGGAGGCATCATGCTATTTCTTATCTAAAATTGAAAATGCACACACCTCATTAAAGAAGATACAATGTACCCAAGCCTGTCAACCTTATAGAGCTCATGAGGCAGGACTAGCCACCAAAGCATTTATGGCAACCCAGTGGAATTGTAAGGCAGGAGTGCATTCAGACCCTTAAGGCACCCCAGGAAACCCCCTTAAATTTCTTTTAGTTTGTCACTGTTAGGTCCATTGTAGCTCAGGCTGCAGTGGGCATGACAATGACAGCCCAATGGTCAGCGAGACTGATAATGACATTGTTCCACAGCTTGTTGGGTGGAAACTTCATGTAGTTGAAAAGAAGGAACCACTCCAATCCAGAGTGGCTGTATCCTTTCATCTGCATGATGCTGTCCAGCAGTCTGCTGAGGTATCCTATGACTTTGGTGACTGCGATTGGGTGTCTACACTCACGGAGGGGGGATCAAGCATACCAAGCATAAGGTGGGAGGGGACGGAGGGGTTGTAGGGGGTGACACTGCAGTGAGCTGTCAAGCTGTTGCCATAGCATGGTAGGTGAGTTCAGGACTGTGTCGGGAATGGTGCTGGGTTTGGGTCTGAGTGTAGGTACTTTTTGTTGCACCCGTCCCAAAATTTTATTCATGCTGCATTTATACCCCCTCCCGACATGCACCCCCCTGGAGTTGAGAATCCTTAAGTAGGGGGATGCAGGGGCAAAGCTCACTGCCAGGGCACAGCCGCCCCCCACATAAAACTGCAAAATCAAACTCCCTGGCACTGTTTTGTTGTGTACTAGGGAGTACATTGAAAATATTTTTTCGGCAATGTGCCATCACCCTAACAGTGATCAGCAATCATCGTTATCACATAGATCCATCAGCTGAGGGTTCTCATGATTAGCCTGCTTTCCTCCTCCTCCCTGATGGCTGGCAGTATAGCCTAGAGGTTAGAGTAACAAGCTGTGAATGAGCTTGGTACATCCAGCAGACCTGGATTTGATTCCCACAACCTCCACTTGCATACTGTGTGACTCTGAACAAAGTCACTTAACCAGCTCAAATCTCCTGGGTCACCCCTGAAAACAGGTACTTGTGCCTAGTGGGACTTACCCAGTTTCCAAAGAACAAATAAGTAAAATAATATTAAAAACACTCCCAGCCTCTGACAAGTATCCCTCCCTCCTCCCCATTGCTTCAGTGCCCCATTTCAATATCCCACCCTCTGCCATGTATTCCTCACACCTCCCCATTTATTCCTTTGCCCTGCTCCAATGTCCCACCCTCTGCCAAGTTTCCCTCCCACTTCTGCACCACTTCCCATGTCCCTTGAAGATAAAACCAACACTTGAGTGCCCATCCTCCAGTATCAGTACCTGAAATAACGAAAACCATCCTAAATGTCTTTTTTTACTTTTTTTAAATCCTGTGAAAAAGAAAACAGTCCATTTATGTCTGTTGCTGATGCTTTTCCCCTGCCACCATTACCCTCCCCTACCTGACTCCCTCACTCACCACCCCACCCCATCCCCAGCCCTTACTTACCAACTGGGGTACAACACCATAATCCTGTCTGGACCAGAGATACATCTTCACTCTTCAATATCAGATTGGGAACTGAGGAAATTAAATAGGTGGGTCAAAGTATTTCAGTGTGTTTTGACCTTGTCCTCCTAACTTTGTCATGTTTTAATATTTTTCCCCCTAATTTTCAACATGGCTTTTTTGGGAGCCCCTCTTCATTATCAAGGTATGTGGACTTTTTTTAATTTGTCCTGAAAGGTAATTTCACAGTTGCTGTACAAAACCACATTTTGGGCAGGATTTAAAAATCTTCACCTACTGCATTCATGTGGTGCTCTCATAAGAAGCTTATGTTGAACATTTGGGGTCAAAATAATAAAAACAACAAAGTCATGAAGATATTTTGAAATGTTTTAATGCTCACTTATAACTTTGGTAATTTTTATATTTTGACCCAAAATTTCAACATAGACATTTTTTCACACCCCTCATGAACACAACAGGTATCATTTTTCAAATCCTGCCCCAATTTCTTTGTACTTGTGGAACAAAATGACATTTCGGCTAGTATTTTAAAAATGGCACCTGTTATGTTCAGAAAGTGGGTTCATATAAAGACTATATTGAAAATTTAAGGTCAGAATGTCACAAAACATCAAAGCTGTGAAGAAACATTGAATTGTTTCAACATGTACTCTTAACACTGCAATTTGTGCAGGTTTTGGCCCCCAATTTTCAACATAGCCCTCTTGTTACCCCATCTCATTAACATGACAGGTGCAATTTTTTAACTCTCCAGTGAAACATTTTTTTGCATTCACTCCTCAAAGTCACCTTTTGAAGGGATTTAAAAAGTTCCAGCTGTGGTAATAATAATGTAGCATCATAAATAGTGTTGAAAATTTGGGTCAAAATGTCAAAAAAACAATGAGTTATGAGGAAGCATTAATTTTTTCCACTGTTTACTCATAATTTTGTGATTTTTGCAGATTTTGGCTACACATGTGCAACATAACCCTTTTGTTACCACACCTGATAAACATGACAGATATCATTTATCAAACCCTCTTTGAAACCTATTTTTGTAGTCCCTCTGTGAAACCACCTTTTGGACAGATTTAAAAAAAACAAATCCTCCTGTCTTGATCATGACATTGGGTCATGAAAAGGCAATGTTGAAAATCTGGGGACAAAATGTGAGCAAAAAACTAAGTTCAATTATGCTTACACAACTGGATGAGATGTATGCTTGTGTGACTTCAATACATTGTGACTGTTCACCTCTCTATCCATGGGATACACCACCCTGTAGGGGTAGGACACAAGGAACCCTAGTGGAGGGTCCCCCCATAGGTGCCATGAGAATAATTCCCCTGGCTAAAGGTAGCTGAGAAAGAAGCCCACAGGAAAGAGAGACGAGCCACTGGAGGAGGAGGGGTGGATGGTGGGCCAATGAATAACAAATCCTGGAACAGTCCAGGAGGAGTGGCCTTTTAAGGCCTGATAGGGGAGTGACATTGATGCTCCAACCATTGAACCTCAGGCTTATAGACTTCCCATTCAATTGTGCTTACACAACTGAATGAGATGTATGCTTGTGTGACTTTGCTGCATTGTGGCTGTTCGCCTCTCTATCCATGGGGTATGACACAAGGAACCCTAGAGGATGGTTCCCCCCTATAGATGCTGTGGGAATAATTCCCTTGGCTAAAGGTAGCTTAGGAAGAAGCCCAAAAAGAATACCCAAAAGGGCGTTGAGCATCGAAGAGTCGAGAAATCTGAAGATATCTCGACTGGAAATAAATGTGACAGGCATAGCTAGGAAGGGTAGGAGAAGACTGATATAGGCTAAGACAATGAATGAAAGGAAATCTGACAAAACGCAGAATGGTAGACTTCCTAAGAAGAGAAGGAACAGCTGGGGCCACCATCCGACTCCATCCAACAGCGGAACCTCACTACGGAACCTAAGAAAGCACTAACTCTGACTAATACTATGACTGTTGGCCCAGAGGAGAGGAAAAAAACCCCTTTGAGGAGGAAACCTCTGGGGATTCAAGGCCTAGATCACCTTCCCTCCAGGGTGAAGGATGTTTTGATTAGTGATGGCTTGGCTACAGCAATTTAAAGTCGAGATCGAGGAAGGAGGAGGAAAAGTCCAAGATAGAGGAAGCTCTCACTCTGTCCATTTAAATGGACAGCTGTTGAAGGATGCGAGTGATGTCTCTGCAACTAGATGCTCAAAAGCAAGAGAAGATGTATGAGGATGGAAAGCAGCCTTGAATGCCTTAATGGCTCAAGGTGAGGAATGAAATGGATGACGTATGATTATGAAATGAGGCCTAGAAGGACAGTATGGTTAAGGTGAAATATGAAGAGGAAGATGAATGATGATGGAGTGAAGACATGGAAGCTGGTACAGTTAAGGTGAGGTAATTAATGAACAATGTATGATGATGGAGAGAAGTCTGCCAGCCCAGATCGAAGGGACAATAGACACAAAGGCATATCTCCAAGTGGAGAGCAGGTCGAGTGGAGGTAGCATGGACCTGAGAGGGTTATGCTCGAGTAGTCGATGTGAAGGAGTAGACCCACACAGAGGCTGGATGAGCTAGGGATACCCAGATGTGGTCATGAGAAGACTGATGGTGATAATAACTGCAGGAGTGCAGCGGTTCTATGAGGTAGCATAAGACCCAATGAGAGGTATGCTCAATTAATCAATGTGAATGACTAGACCTTGAGGTCAGACTGAGCAAAGGAGAACCAGACTCAGGCCCTGGACACTAGACGGACTAGGGTAAGAGGAGGATACGAATAGGAAAAGTGATGGCAGGATAGGGAAAACCCCAAAAGAAAGCAAAGGCCAGAGAAGGAGCAGAACAGAAGGCAGAGGGAATGGGAGGAGGAGGGCAACAAGTGGAGTTGACAGGGGTAGACACCCCCAATACAGCAGAGATAGGAAAAGAGAAGGACTGAGGCAAACAACTGAGGTTGAAGATGGAACAGGATTCGAGACCACAAAGAGCTCCAACAGCCTGAGGAGTGCCCATAGAATGCAGCACTACTGTGAAGGCCTGATGGTACAGGCACATGCATGAAGAACACGGTGTGAGTTGGAAGAGGAGGAGAACCAGGACTCGGACAGGCAGAGCTATGGACACACCACTTAACCTCTCAGCATTAAAGCCATAGCACCGGCTGGCAAAGGGCCTGAATGTGTAGCACTTTTCCACCTGAAGCAACAACATGTCTACAGACTGTGGGCCCCAAATAATCAGTTATAAGGAATGGCTTAGACAACTTAGCCCAGTGAGGTAATAGTCAGTGAGTCCAGAAATAGATCCAACAGAATGAGGAACATCAGCAAACCCATGTGAGTAAGGGCAAATCTAAGTGAGAAAATCATAGAGCAAGGTGAAATCCACAGCAGCCAAGAGGCATGGCTATGGAGACGGGAGGGGATGAACCCTAAAACAGGATGACAGGCAGAGGTCTAAGGGCGAAGGAGAGGGATGCCAAGGAAGGGCAGGCAGCCAGCAAGAAGCGAGCAAGAAGTGGCACTCAAAAGTGGAGGAAGTGCTGCACAGAGCATCGGGGTGGTAAGGCAGTCTAGGGATGGTACCAGGCCGGGTGCCCGCGGGTGACGTCACACCCAAAGCACTGAAGAAATGGAGCTGGAGCAGGCAAGACAGTACAGAACACTATAGAGCACTGGAATGAACAAGGAAAGCTACAATGAAGCCCTGCATGGTAGGGCAACATGAGTGGGAAACAAGATGAGGCAAAGGAGGGTGAAACCCAGAGAGGGACTGCAAGGAGGAGGGAGCAGCTTGCACTACTAGGCACAGCAAGGGTAGGGTACTGGGCAAGGCAACTAGCACAGCAACAGCAGTGGTAGACTGTCTCCAATACACCAAAGATGCTGATAAGCAGGAGAAATGCAGCAGAACTTGTGAGGGCTGGGGGAGGCTATCCATACAGGAGGGTGAGCATGCAGCCAGAGGAGACAGCAGGAATGGGGTAGTGGTAGAATAAGCTGGGAGGGAGGAAGAGTGGTTCCTCCAGCCACGACGGAGAATGAATCCTGAAACAGTTCAGGAGGAGTGGCCTTTTAAGGCCTGATGGGGAAGTGACATTGTTGCTCCACCCATTGAACCACAGGCTTATAGCCTTCCCATTATGAAGAAATGTTGAATTGTTTCAACATTTACTCGACTTTAGTTTTGCAGATTTTGGCCCCTAATGTTCAACCTATCCCTTATGTTACCTCACTTCATGAACATGACAGGTATCATTTTTCAAATCCTTTCGAAACATGCCTTCACAGTTGCAGTATGAAATCATCTTTTGGATGGAATTTCATCTGTCTTGATTATAAAATTAGGTCATAAAAATACTATGTTGGAAATCTGGGGTCAAAATGTCAGAGCCCACTGAATGTTAAATATTGCCTCTCAACTGACCTATCCTGGGTAAATGCAGTCTAAAAATGTGTAAAAGCATAACACCATTGAAAATGAAATATTGCATCTCATCTGATATGGGGAACTATATAGTAAAATGTGTAAAAGCAGAACCACAGTACAGAAGAGACCCTACTAAACTATGCATAAGTGCTGTGCTGTGCTATCCTAAAATGAAATACGTTGTAAAAGCTGAACCCCACTGAAAATGTAACTTGCCTTTCAGTTGGGCAGTCCTGGGTAAATACATTATAAAAATGGGAAAAAGTAGGGCCCCAACTAAATGAGATATTGCAGCTTAGCCGGGCTATCCTGGGCTAATACAATGTAAAAATTGGGAAAAGCAGGATTGCAATGAAAACAAGATACCTGTAGCATCTGAGCTGTGCTATTCTTGATAAATACAGTACAAAAATGTGTCAAAGCAGGACCCCATTGAAAATGTAATATTATATCTCAGCTGGGTTATCCTGGGTAAATATATTGCAAAACTGTGTAAAAGCAGGACCCTACAGCAGAACCCCCACTGAAAAGGAGATGTTGCATCTAAGATGATCTGTCCTGGAAAAATACATTATAAAAGCAGGACCCCACTAAACATGACATATCACATCTCATTTCTACTGTTCTGGGTAAATGCAGTATAAAAATATGTACAATCATGATCCCATTGCACATGACACATTGCATCTCATCTGATCTGTCTTGGGTAAATGTAGAGTTCAAATTTATACAAGCAGGACCCAGTACAACAGCATGCAAGCAAGCATTGGCATTGACAAATGCTTGTTAATTTCAGAATGGCTTCCCTCTCAACCTGCTCTAGGAGCTCTGTGAACTGAACCCCATTCCAGACTTTTTCCGTTGCCTGGTTTTGGTTTTGTGCTCTAGTTAAATTATAGCTTCCTCTCTGATATCCTGACCTAGCTGAGTGTAGCGTCAGAGGAGCTCTGAGCTGGTGACAGTAGGGTTGCCCCCAAGTAAGGAGTAGGAAATACCTTATGCACTGTGTAAGGAGGGAATGCTTTTAGCTGCCATCCACCATATCTCCTTCTGTCTCCTCTCCACCTGCATTCTCTCCTGCTCACCTGTTTTCTCCCTGAAAATCTGTCAAAGTTGCAGTTCCTGCTAATGACAAGACTGCAGCAATGTAACATTTTTGTATTACCCCAAATGTTGCACAAATATTTTTTAATTTTATGATTCCAGGAAACTTGAATTTCCCAGTGTTCCCCCAAATTCTTTCCATTGTTCAAACAGTTCTAAAATTGTCCAGCCCAGCTCCTGCTCTAGCTTGGTATTAACACAGATAACATGTCATCTTTAGGAATTTGGGATGTCTGAGTCTGTATGTCAAACAAATGTGACTTCAAGCATTGTATTTTGTGCGGGGATAGGCTACCAGAGAACCCTGTTTAAAAAAACAGTTTTCAGATGTTGCTGTCCCTTATTACTTGAGTAATTTAATGTGCTACAATTAATCCCAAATTCTGCTTGAAAAGTGTAATAACAGGGCTAGGTCAGGACCCCTTTAATTTGAAGGAGGCATTTTGCCTAGTAAATTGGCATTTTGTGCAGCTTGATTTCATTACTGCCCACGCACATGCTTCCAAGCCATTTCTCATTGTCTGCTTAGCTGCTTATGAACTACAACCACTGTACCTCCTCTGCCTCCACCTATAGTTATAAATCTCCCTTCCCAGATGGTAGGATGTTGCTTGCTGAGAGAGCAAAACTGTTCATTTAAAAGTATCAATTTACTTCTAACCCCTATGTAACCCACTTGGGTAAAAGCTAAACTATTCTGTAGCCTGGACTAGGGTAAGGCCCAGCAGTGTGACTTGGACTGAAATGAATTATTTATGTTATTCGTTTAAACTGGTAACTGGGAAATGAACACTGAGTCAAGGCTCATTTCCAGATGTATCCCAGGGGACGAATACAGGGACAGCAAATACATACAATGAATTAAGTGCAGTCATGTTACCAAACCAGAGTTATAAGGCCAGGTATAGGTTACATAGCAAAGTGAACAGTTGGTACAGTTGCAGCCGAAGACATGGCCAAATATTGCCTAAAAGTTCTGTGATATCTGTAGAGATATTCCCTGCTTACCTGCAGTACCACTGTGAGCACCAGAGAGAATCTCTGTACATTGTGAAATATCTTGGAATATCTGATTGCATCTATGGCTGCAACTGTAATACCATATACAGTATTACACTGCTATTAAGAAACAGGTAGCATACATACATTCAAATCCAAAATGTACAGTGAATAAAATATTAATGAGTAAGGTGGATAAGAAAGTATTAGAAATAGATTAAATGAATGGTTTAACATTTTTCAAGCCTCTCAGACTTCAGAGAGTTGATTATTTTTGGACAGAAATAAAGTTCATGGGCCATGGAATGAACCAGATTTGAACTGGCTTTAATATTTTATTTATTTATTCCTTTTTGTTGACAGGGAAGGAGGACTAAACAATTTTGTACCTACGTGGGGGGGGGGGTACAGATGGATGCCAACTGAAATTAGACCACATTTTAAGCTGTTGGTGGTATTTTTAGTGAAAGTATGATTCTGTATGATTCTGGGAGGATACGTGATATGTTGTGTTTGAGGATGGCAGATATAATACCAAGTTGCGGGTTGGAGGCATCTCCTTTGTGTACTGCGGAGTAGGCCTATAAGAGCGGTAGTAATAGAGCCTCTTTGGAGGTTTTAAAAATTAAATAAATTTTAAACTAGCCAAAGTGATTTAATCTTTCAAAAATAAAATCCCTGTTTTCCCACACACAGTACACTGTAAACATGATCAGCAGTGCTTTCATAAGGAGATTCCTCTATGCTCCCTTTGATTATACTAACACAAAACAAAATTCAGGACATTTTAAATCCAAAAACAGAAGTGGCATTACAATATATAAAGCAAAAATACTATGATGGAGGCCCAAAAGCCACAAAACTGTTAACATTTTGCTTATGACAACAAAAAGCAGGAGTCACTATCATCAAAGTAAAAAGATCCAAAAACACAAAAAAGAGTATTTTTCACCTCACAAATTCTACAGGTTTTTACCAATTATTATACCAAACTCTACCAACAAGACCTGGAACCAGATCAACAGTCCTACAATAAGTTTTTTGCTTCTCTGCATTAACCTAAACATATTGATACTTAAAATCTTAGTTTAATTGCCACAGTCTCACAAAAAGAATAAACAGCCACCTTTGCCCATTCCAAATCAATTATATACCCTGGGCTGGATAGCTCTCTGGCTGAATTTTTTAAAACCTCCAAAGAGGCTCTGTTACTACTTCTCTTATAGGCCTACTCCGCAGTACACAAAGGAGATGCCCCCACCCCCATCCTGGCAACTTGGTATTATATCTGCCATCCTCAAACACAACATATCACCTATCTTCCCAGAATCATACAGACCAAGTTCAATACTAAACTTAGATTATAAATTATATACTTCCGTATTAGCAAAGCACCTTGAGCAAATTCTCCCCTCACTGATCAATAAGGATCAAACCGGCTTCATTATGAAATGGCAAACCCTAGACAATATCTACAGAACCCTTACCCCGCTCCAGTACACATCCAGGACTCGGCAGCAAACCTTGCTGCTGAGCCTAGATGCAGAAAAAATGTTTGACATGATGTCATGGAAATTTTTACTTTGTACTTTACATCAATTTGGCCTCCACACCCAGTTCATTACTACCATTAGCAAACTGTATCATTCCTTGCAAGCTATGATCCAAGCAAATGGATCTCTCTCCCCTCAATTTATCCTGTATAGGGGAATGTGGTAGGGATGCCCCATGTCTCTCTTATTGTTTGCCCTTTCAGTGGAACCTCTGGCACAATCAATACACCAAAACAAAGAAGTTAAGGGTATTTCTCATCTCAATACGGAACATAAAATGGCATTTTATGCTGATGATTTCTCTGCCTCCTCTCTGGTCCATTTTAAGTGAATATGGTAGTTTATCCTGTTATAAACTAAATGTCAAAAAAAATCAGCTCTTCACATTTCTTATAATGCCCTCCTTTTATAATGGCTGCTTATCACTTTAAATGGGAGCAGACATCCATAAAATATTTAGGAGTCCATATCCCAAATGACCTTACCCAACTTTATCAGCTCAGTTATCTTCTGTTAATACAAACAATGTATTCTGACTTGGACAGATTGCTTCTCACATTACTTAATAAGATTAAAATTTTACATATGAAGCTGGCCTGTTGGTGCTGAGAGTTGAGGCACTGGATGCCACACCCTGTACCACATTGGTGACCCAGGTTCCGGAACCAACCCAGGTTGTCGGGGGTTGGTGGAAGGGAGGGCAAGGAGTAGGACTGAGCTGCTGTGAGGTGGCTCTCCTCTCCTGGGGAGGGTTGAGGGGTTTCCCTGGCCTTGGCTGCCACCTGGTGGACAGATGGCAGTTCAGGCTATGGGGGAGCCCAGCTATTGCCAGGGTTGGGGTGGAAGGGGCTGAGCCAGCACCTGGAGTGCGTGTGCACCTCCACATGCACACACTGGCATGTCTGCCAGGGTCACGGGAATTATGGGGAGAAAATGGGGAAAACTTTAAATTACATGTAGAAAACAAATTATGCATGTGACTATTCTGCCATGCTTACTCTGCCCATTTCAAACTCTTCCAGTATCTCCACCATAATCATCATTTCAGGAATGGGATGAGCATCTTTCAGGTATTATATGGGGAGGCAAAGCTCCTCAGATAACCTGTAGTAAATTGCAATCATCACAACAACAAGGAGGCTTGGCTCTGCCAAATTTTAAACATTATTTTTTGGCTACACAGATTTGACATGTAGCAGCATGGTTAGACCAATCCTATGATGCCCATTGGAAAATACTAGAGACTGATAATCTTAACTTTGAAATCCAAAAAACTCTGTTTTCTGATCCTCCAGTATCTCCAGAGAAGCTAACTGAAAATTATTTTTCCAAAAATGCCCTACAAATGTGGTATAGTATACAGACAAACAAACCTCTGCTCAAATGCTTAGCTCCTATGGGCACCATAGTGCATGATACTACCTTTCAGCCCAACTTTCTGGACCACAGATTCATTCAATGGGGAAGACAAGGTCTTCACTATTATAGATTATTTTATAACAGTCAATTCCACCCCTTTATTTTTTACAGCAAAAATATGACTTGACAAAAGTGAATCATTTCTGCTAATTGCAAATTCTGCATTTTCTGATGGCAAAGCTGGACCCCCTTACAGAGTGTAAGGAGCTGCATCCTCTTATCCTACTGCTGCAGATCACAGAAACTTATGGGCTCCCTCTTCATTTTATTTCTCTAGCCTACAAAGCTCTCAACACCCCACCAAAGGTGACACTAAGTGTTCTTGAAATAAAAAGGGGTGCAAGAATTAACCATTCATAGTCCCTCAGACAATTGAAGCAAAATATATCAACAGCACAATGTTTCTTCCTCTAATAATTGAAAGGAGTTTGAGTAGAAAACTACCATGTGATATTTCCTTACTTCAGCAGTTCTGGTCAAATTTAATTCATCCCTTGGTTCTAATTGTTGGAGACGATGTGGTAACTATTCTGCTCATCAAGCGCATATATTTTGGTCATGCCTTAAGCTGATTCAATTTTGGTTAGACTTAGACGTAGAAGTGTATGACCTTTGCCCTACTTTCCCTCCTCTAACAGCAAATATAGTCCTGTTATTGGTCTAGCCACCTAAAATTCTGAATAGATACCAGAAATGTCTTCTTAATATAGCTTTTATGAAGCAAAGAAAGCTATTACTACCCGATGGTTGTCATAATCACCTCCAGACATAGACTAATGGAGAGACCTCATGATCAAGGTATATCACTTAGACAAACTAATGCATAGGCTGCAACATCAACTCGATTTATTTAATGCACATAACGACTAAATGTCATGATTTTGTTCTGTAACAGCTGTAATAATATACTTAATAGATAGTAAGGTAAACTATTGCATATTTTACATAATGCTAATACTTGAAAAGCACAGTTTGCTAGGATTTATTTTTTTTCTTTCTATTTTATTGTTAATTTACTAGCTAAGTGTACTACTAAACAAGTTACCCACTGTCATCAATTTTGTATTTTTATTTAATCATTGGTGGAAATCGTCTGCGTACACATACTGTAATGACATGTATATTGCCATGTATTATTTTTATTAAAATACAAAAGATAAAATAAAAAAAAACAGTGCTTTCATAAGCACTTTCCTCCACTGTTGATATACTTCTTTTGTTGTTGTTGAATCATCTCTGCAGCTTTCTTTACAGTGAGTCACATTGGGTCTTTGGTGAGGCGATCAGAATGCATATAACTGGAGAGAGAATACATTTACATAAGTTTATTCTCTAGTTGCGTGACACATTTTTAATCTTCAAAAAATGTTCCAGCCTTATGTTTCCTGCTGGCTGGACTGGGCCTGTGCTTGTAATTTCAGAGAGTCGTGTGTACAAATGTGCTCAGGCACATATTTTTCACTCTATCGCCAACAATAGGTTTGTTTAAATTTTCGTTACCAAGTCTTTTCCTGCTGCTAATTAACTGATCTAATGTCATATATAGATACATAGATGGTAAAAGACAGAAAACAACTAAGGGCTCAATTTTCACAGAGCCACTAGATCGACACACATTGCACTGATCCCTGGCTGAGGCAAACTTCAGGTGTGCCAGGGACCTTGCACCTGATTTTAGCACAATGGGGTCCCTGGGCCAAAGTTGGCAAAGATTTGGTGCACCGGAGATGTCTGATGGAGGGTCCTGTCAAGCCACTCCTGCCTGGCATAATGCCGGCCCAGACCCAAAACATTGGAGGGGGAATCCTGTGTGCTGCAGTGAAGATGGGCCGGGGGTGCTGTAGTGGGTGGTATGGGCATGGCAGGGTGTTGCAGGGTACAATGGTGGCACCAGGAAGTCATTCCCTGTACAGTTCCATAGACCCACGGACAGGGTAATGTGAAGTATGCAGGCACTGACCGTGTCACAGACCCCCCGATGCTACCAGCCCTGCAAGCTGTCCCACATCATGCAAACTCACTGACATGTGGTGACAGTCCATGGTGGCATGGGGTGAGGTGCCAACAACAGCACTTCATCCTGTGCCACAATGGACTGTCACCACATGTGTGGGAGTTTGCATGATGCAGGACACCCGACAGAGCTGGTAGCATTAGGGGGTCCAGGACATGGTCAGTGCCTGCATACTTCACATGATCCTGTCAGTGGGTCTGTGGAACTGTACTGGGTATGAGTACCTTGGTGCTACCAGTGTATGCTGCCAAACCTTGCCATACCCATGTCCATTATGGCACCCCCACTGGTCCGTCATTAGTGTACCATGAGTTGGCAGGCTTCCCCCTCCCCCACACTCCTGACCTGTGGCACAAGGGCTGTTAGACCAGCTCATGGCTGGTTTAAAAACAGGCCTGACTTTCATCCATGGTGGCGCTTTCAAAATCCCAAAATAGGGGGTACTGCAGCCATGTCATGGTGCAAGCCCCTTTCCTTCTAGGCACACCACCACTTTCAGTGCAAGGGTGGAGCAGGGTGAGTTTGCTGCACCACCTCCTGTTTTCAATGCAGCCTTTGTTCAAAAATTGGGAGTATTGCAACTTTTGATATAAGGTGCCACTTGCCTTGCATCAAAAATGGGGCAATGAAAATTGAGCCCTAAAAGTCTATTGAGTTTGTCTTGTTGTCCCTACGTAGCTTTACTCGGCCCTTACAGAACTTTTCATACCCTATTTGCCATAATGTCCGTGAGCTTTGTAATTTCTTTTATGATTTTATAAACCTTTGCCCTGATTTATAGGTCAGACCTTGAGAGATATGGAGGGAAAGGAATTCAGGGAAAAAGGCAATGGTAGTGGAATTTGAGAAAAAGGGGGCCCACCATCCTAACTAGAGTAAACAAATTGATAATTTTTAACCAGTTGAATCTCCATTCTAATCCAAACAGGAGAAAGTGGAGCAATGCTCCAGTGACAACTAACCATTACTGGACATGGTGGGGGAGCAGAAAATGCATAAGTCATGGTCAGCCCCCCCCCCCCATTGGTGGTGTAATGTAGGTAGAAAATGGAATGATGCACCAATTAAAATGAACCATTACTGGGCATGGCAGAAGAGAGGGTATGCATATGTCATCACTAGGTCCCTACCTGGGATGAAACTTAAGTACTCATGAGGCACCCAAATTCAGTTGTAACTGGATTAGATCAGGAGGTAGGCCCCTTACATGGCTGCGGAAAGGGATTTATGTTGTAGGGGACATCTATAACCATAAATGTCCTCCCTCCACAACATATGAGACTTGCATGCTATTTAAAGTAGTGCCCAAACCTCTGCAGATAGAGAACTATGTATAGAACATTTTTTCATTATGCTTCTCTTTACCTTGTTTGTCCATGGTTTCACCTGTCCCCCATCCTAATGTTCATAGTCAACATAGCTCCACCCTTTATCAGCCTCCTCAGTAGGTGCCAATATGGCTCTGTGATAGGACAACCTGGATTCATGCATGCTGGACAGCCAACACTCTCCCACCTCAAGAGTTGAGCTTCTTGCTTCCATGATGCCACCGGCCCTCAGCCAGCTCAAGTGTAGGATTAGGGGACTCGCATGTGAACCCCTATCTACTAGGTGCCACTGGGCCAACCATCTCTACCAGCATGTTTACAATTTTACAGTCAAGAGGCCTTCAAGGTTGCACCTCCTGAGTTTCTTCCCTTGGGAAAGTATTTCCAGTAATAGCTATAATTATAATATTCAGTATTGATCAGGCTTGTTTCAGCAGACCCACAGTGCTGATATTCATCTAGATGTATACCTCACAGCAGGACTGCTGTCACTAACCAGACTGTAGTCCCGCAAGTACAGTGTTGTTTATGTGTTTTTAAGAGACTAAATCATCTTTTAGCAAATACTTGAAAATATTAAGAGCATATATCGATGCTACCCACCAACAAGAGTAACCTAGTATTATAAGTTGTAGTGCAGAACTGTGCTATTCTGGCTAAAGTGGAATTAGAAGTCTTACAGTATGTGTAAATGGTATCTTAATCCCATAAGAGCTGATATATCTGTGTGGAGAAACAAAAAAGCTAACCATATATTTTTAGTTTATTACCAAATTCCTCTCCCCCCAACACCAGCAGGCAGAACGTGCCTCCTATATTGTTGTTAGATCTGTCCCTTTAAAAAGAATAAGTGCAGTTTAAAAAAAAAATGTTACTGATTCCTTATCACTTGTGTTGTCATTGATAAACATACTTTAACAAACAACAATAGTTTCCATTTATGGCACATCTCAGAAGTATCTCAAAGCACTGTACAGTAGATAATTCAAGAAGTCTGTTTATGGAATGATAATGCAGGTCAGACACTTTATATTGAAACAAAATCTACAATACTACACTGTTAGGTTTGGCTATGGGCAAGAGCCCACTCCTATACCATAAACTATAGGCTTGGGTAGAGAACTCGGCACTCCACCAAGCATCAGTATAGTCTTGCAAACTGAGCAGCTTCAATCTCCGGTTGACGCTCAGTGCTGAGACAAGCTCAGACATATCCAGGCTGAAATGAGTCAATTTGTTCAGAGAGGTAGCTGAAAGTTACTTCACAAGTCACAGAATGTTGCCCCAGCAAAGGTGCAAATGTTGGACCAATGTAGCCTAAGGACACGGAGGGGGGGGGGAATTTTTAAAAGGCTCTGTCAAGAATCCCCCACTGCTATTCTCAGAATGCTATATCAATCAAGGTGTTAGCTCATCTATTATAAGGTCTCCCTCCATTTAAATTTCAGATACTTGCATTTATAAAAGCTGCATTTGCATCACAGTATGGAACTGACTGAGTTAGAAGTGTTTGTAATGCAAATTGTGACTTTTAAACCCCAGTTATACTCAGCATTTCTACACAAGTGTACTGTAGGTGTTTTTTAGATCCACGCTGGTGTGCATTTGCAAGTAAAAACTGTGCAGGCATCAAACCAGTGTGGTTCTTCCTCTCCTCTCACAGAAAGAGGAGCTGAACTGGTGTGGGTGTTTTCAAGTGTGTAGTGTAAACGGTGGCCACTTCCGACATCACTGCCCGAGGGTAATTTAGTACAGTTCCACAATGCACCAGAGCACTTCTTGCAGGACTTACTTTTTAACAGAAAAGGGGACCTTGGGCTAGAGACATTCAATTATATCCCACAATGTTCTTGTGAAAACTTTTAAAAATGAACAGATGAAAAAAGTGAAAAAGACACGGCCATATACATTTCAAACATGTGCAGTAACCACTGTTTACTTCCTCATCAGGCTACAGGAAGTTATGAGTGGTAACATTATGAGAGGATTGGATTAAACATGCTAGTACAGCTGGAGAACAGATGTGTATGCAAGTACTAGACATCAGTGTCACACCAGTGTGGAAACTGCCTATCAGAAGTGGTGTGCACCGGTGTCTGCATAAACAGTCAGATGCAGATTCATGCAATTGTGAGCCACACCAGTTTGGAACTTGCTGACAAGTGTAAACAGTGCTTTTATTGCATATGAACATTGCTTTTTGAAAAGAAATTGAGTAGATGTGGACCAAGTTGCATTGATGCAAATGTAGCATACAACTGCATCTGGGTCCCCCCTTTTAAAAATCCATCCCAAAGCATATAGCGCTGGCCACATACATCAGTGCTACACTGTATCTTAGCTAATTCATATCCCTTCTGAAAGATTGGCAGAATGAGACACATTATGTACTGTTCTTAATGTCAAAAGACAAGACTGAGATGATAACACAGCCTCAAAATAGTACTACTCGAATGAAGGCTCCACCATTAAATATGATATAGTGGATATCTTTTAAAGTGACAGTAAATGTATTCTTTTAACAGCTATTTGTTTAAAAGGGTTTCATTGAATATATTACACTGGCATCATTTGGAGCACAGCAGATGTATTCCATTTAATATGTTAATTGAACAGTTCAGATAACCATTATGTCCTGCCAGTCATTGCCTTGGCTTTTTATTCATGTAACAGATTCATCCTTTTATCCAATTTATTATTTTAAAAGGTTTATCCTTTTGTCAGTTATTCAGCTAATTGGATTCCACTGTACTTATGTAAGAAAAAAAACAAGCACACACACAAAAAAACATTTCCTCTACATGTTTACAGAATGGATGAGAAATAGGAAAAAAAAAACTGCATAATCAAATAAAATCACTATGACAAAACAAACTGTTCACCGGGTTGTTTTGTCTGTTTCTCCTGTTTTACCGGCACCCTACTCCTTCAGGTCCTTCTCATGCTGGCTACCTGCCAGACTCACTCTGTGGCTACCAAGATCTGTCTCCAGACTCCCAAGGTCCTACTGTACATCACTACAGGCTGGTCTATCCCATCCCACATGCTCTGCCTGCTGCCAATAGGGAGAGGAAGTGTTTGTGTGACTGCAGTGGGTTGGGTAGAGTTGGGGATGCAGAAACTGTCATTCAGAATGTTGGACTGGTCAGTTTCCCATTTTATCCTAAAATCGACCCCCAAGCTCCTTCCTTGAGAGAGGGCTTACTCATGATATCTGGGGGAGTTGGGGGGACAGGAAGAATATAATCACTTATACAATGCAGGCATGGCTGCTGCATTGGTGCATCTCTCTACTACACCCTTCAGGAGGAAACTCTCCTCTTGTGCACTCCTTTGCCCTCACAGTCAGCCTCTGCCCCTGTTTTCCAAGGTTCGGGTCACAATCTCATGTTGACAGTATACTTGATTGATTGATGGTTTGATTGATTGATTTGTAACATGTTTTATCAGGTAAGTAAACAGAATCCAAAAGGGCTCATTTCCAGTTATTATCTTTGGGGGTGTGGTTGGGGGGGGTGGAGACATGAAAAAATTGGGAAATACAATACAAACAGATCCAATTGTAGAGAGGTACACCCATGATAACAAATGAACTAGATCTGGCCAAGCTTTCTGTTTATGTAACTTATTTAGCAAGAATAGCCTAACTGAGGCTAAACATCTCTATAGTTGGTTCTGCTTCTACTTTGTCTCACAACTGGGAGGACTACAGCAAAGGGAGGTCAAGTGACTTGCCAAAGGTGACATACAATGAGCCAGTGGTGGTGATGGATTTGAACATGGGATCTCAAGGTTCACAGTTTTGTCCTCTAACTACTACACTACACTACATAAAGTAACTTCACAAAGTGGGGACTACTCATTTTCTTATTTTCATTTTGATTATGAAATTGCTTGTTAGGGACCAGCCAGGTGGTATAGTGCTAGTGCTACCACTTGTTACTCTGGCAACTTGGGTTTAGGAATGGGCTCAAGTTGCTGAGTGCCACCTCAAGAGGGAGGGATAAGTGTTTCATATGACAGCTCTTCACCTTTGGGAAGGGGAGTCAATATCCTTTGCTATTTGCCTGCCAGTCTGCTGAGGCTGGGTTGTCACACAGCAGAGGCACACATGGAGTAGAGATTATCACCTGATGGTGAGTGCACTGTACCCCATCATGCACATGTGTGCATTCTTGCATGCCAGCACCCCTACAGGGAGAAAACGGAGGATGGAAAATCTTGACTTGCAGGACGACAGCCAGCTCCTCACATGCCTTGTGCTGTTGAGTTGGATCCTGTCTCCTGACTCAATCTAGAACTACTCTGGGAAATGAGACCCCTGGGGACCCTGCCATGGTAGAACATGGAGGCTGGGGTCATACCCAGGGATGATGATTGATGGGGCTGGGGGAGCTGGCACTGAGTACAGTAGGCAATGTGGAAGGAAGGTAAACATCTCAAAAGGAAAAAAAAGACTTTGATTAGGATATTCAAAGATATGGATGCAGAACTCATGTCACACACCTCCATATTTTATAAGTGTGCTGTGTTCAAGACAATGCTTTAGGGTGCCTGTGGCACATTTACAAACATCCTGATGCATTTGCGACATTTGTTGCTTTTTACAACAAAAGAAAAAGACACTTGTGTCAAATATTAGTGCATGCCTATTTTTGGGGTGGGCAAGTCATGGCAAGTAGGGTCGGAGGTGGTAGATACATAGATACATAGACAGTGTCGGCAGATAAGGGCCTATGGCCCACCTAGTCTGCCCATTTGAGCTTGTAAGTTCAGTTTGTTTTCCTAGAAGTCTATTTCCCCATACCCCTGACCTCTAGAATTCCTTTATGTCTATCCCATGCATTCTTAAATCCCGTGATTGTTTCAGCTCCCACCACTTCTCTGGCAGGGTGTTCCACTTGTCCACCACCCGTTCTGTGAAGAAATTCTTTCATGTTTCCTCTGAATCATCCTCCTCCAACTTCATCCCATGCCCCTAGTCCTGAAACATCTTTTTCACTTAAAAATAGTGTTTTCCTGCACCCTGTTCCTCCCTGTAAGATACTTGTATGTCTCTATCATATCCTCTCTCCTCCTCTCTCTCCAGGGAGTACATATTCAGTTCCTTCAACCTGTCTTCATAGGACTTGTGATGCAACCCATGCACAATCTTTGTTGCCCTCCTCTGAACCTTCTCTACCCTGTCTATGTCCTTACATGGTATGGTCTCCAGAACTGTATACATACTCCAGGTGGGGCCTCACTAGTGTCTTGTATAGCGGAATTATGACCTCCCTTTTCCTGCTGGTGATGCCCCTGCCTATACATCCCAGCATCCTATTTGCTTTACCTGATGCCTTGTCACACTGTTTCCCTACCTTGAGGTCATCAGAGATGACAACCCCAAGATCCCTTTCCTGCTTGGTGCATGCTATATCCTCACCCCCAACTGATATATTGTGCCAGGGTTTTTGTACCCCATATGCATTATCTTGCACTTCTTTGCATTGAATTTCAACTGCCAAACCCTTGACCATTCTTCAAGTTTCTGCAGGTCCCTTCTCATTCTGTCTACACCTCTGGTGTGTCTACTCTGTTACAGAGCTTTGTGTCATCAGCGAACAGTGAAATTCTGCCTTCTAGATCCTGTGCAATGTCACTGATGAAGATGTTGAATAGGACCGGTCCCAGCACTGATCCCTGTGGTACCCCACTGGTCACTCTTCCCTCTGTGGAGTGACACATATTTACCACCACCCTCTGTGTCCTGCCACCCAGCCAGTTACCTACCCACCACACTACTGTCCTGCCCACACCCATATTCCCCAGTTTGTGTAATAGTCTTCTATGTGGCACAGTGTCAAAGGCCTTGCTTGAAGTCCAGATAGGCCATGTCCACTGCCCTCCCTGATCCACCTCCCTAGTTACCCAGTCAAAATTCAATGAGGTTGGTCTGACATGACCTCCCCTGGTGAAACCATGCTGCCTTGGGTCCTGTAATCCATTGACAACCAGATGTTCCACCAATCTCTCCTTCAGTAGTGCTTCCATGATCTTTCCCACTACCGAGGTGAGGCTGACTGGTCTGTAGTTCCCTGCTTCCTCTTTGTTCCCACTTTGTATAAGGGGACTACATCTGCTGTCCTCCAGTCTTTGGGTACCTCCCTGTTTCCAGTGATTGGCTGAACAGGATAGCAGAGGTTCAGCCACCACCTCTCTTAGTTCTTTAAGGACCCTGGGCAGCCCATCTGGCCCCATTGTTTTATCAGCTCTTATTACTTCCAGTTCCTTCAGGACCCTTTCTGTAAAGGGACTTGTGTCCATTTCTGCACCATTCTCACCCTTGTACTCCCTTCAGACCCATTAACCCCTCTTCCTTAGTAAAGACTGAGCAGAAATACCTGTTCAATATGTCAGCTTTACTGTTGTCATCCTCCACTGCGCTCCCATCCTCCCCTTCAGTCTCACTATCCCTCCCTTTGTCCTCTTTTTTCACTTATGTACCTGTAAAGGTTTTGTCCCTTTAACCACTGATTTTGCAATGTGTTCTTCTGTCTGAGCTTTGGCTTCCCTTACTGACTTCCCTGCCTCCCTTTGTTTCTCCTGGTACTTCTCCCTATCCCCTTCTGCCTGTGTCTTTTGTATTGCCTGAATGCAATCTTTTGGCTTTCACTTTCTTTGCTACCTCTTTGGAAACCATAATGGTCTCCTTTCTTTTCCTCTTGCTAACCTGCTTAATGCATAATTCTGTTGTTCTTATAATCCCCATTTTAAATACTGCCCACTGTTCCTCAATCCCTGATTCCTGTCCCATTCCCTTAATGCCTCTTTCAAGCATCTCCCATTTTCCCAAAGTCTGCCCCCCTAAAATCCAGGATACGTGTTTTTGTGTGGTTTGGTTCTGCTCTTTCTGTGATTTCAAACCACAATGACTGGTGGTCACTGTTACCCAGGTGCTCCCCCACTGTTACCCCCATCACACTGTCCCTGTTTGTGAGCACAAGGTCCAGTATTGCCTTCTGCCGAGTTGGTTCCATGACCAGTTGCTTGAGGAAGGCACCCTGAAGGGAGTCCAGGATAAATCTGCTCCTAGTTGATGCTGCTGCTGGGATGCTCCAGTCCACGTCTGGTATATTTAAGTCTCCAACCAGTACTACCTCACCCTTGTCTGCCATCCTTTGGATGGCTAGCATCAACTCTATCTGTTTCTTCCTCCTGGGCTGGTGGTCTATAGACCACACCAGTGCGGATGGCTGGCCCCATTTTCCTTTCCAGCTAACCCACAGTATCTCTCCCCATTTTGTTCCTCCTGGATCTGTGTGGCCCTTATGTCATTTTTCACATACAGTGCCACTCCTCCTCCCTTCCTGCCTGCTCTGTCTCTTCTGAATATGTTGTAGCCAGGTATGGCCATCTCCCAGTCATGGTTATCATTACACCAGGTTTCAGTGATGGCCACAATGTCCAGGTCTGACTGTACCATGACAGCCTCCAGATCTTCCATCTTGTTGCTAAGGCTCCTGGCATTTGCACACATGGCTTTCCATGATTTGACCTCCTAGACTGCTTCACTGTTCTACTCCAGCCCCTTCCTTGGTTGTCATTTATCCCTGGTTCTCCTTGCTGTCTGCCCTTCTGCTGAATTTTGCCCCTTTTCTGCTTATCCACCTTTGGACACTAATCTCCATCTTTTGCACACTGCTTTGCAGAGATAGCCACTCCTCTGGTTCACTGGTTCCATTACTAGCTGTGGGGTGAGCAGTGGTACCATCCTTGCTGGCCTGCCACCCCTTTGCTAGTTTAAATGCTTGTCAATGTAGCATTTAAACTTATCATTGAGTGCTTGGATTCCCTCCAGGATGGATGCAGGCCGTCAGGCTTGAATAAACCTCCATCCTCCAGATGGGTCCCCAGTCACAATGAATCCAAACCCTTCCTCACAGCACCAGTTCTTCAACCATGAGTTAAAGTTCCTGGTGCATGCACCTTATGCTCTCCTTGCCTCTCACAGGTAGTACTTCTGAGAAAGTGACAGAAGTAGCTACTTGCTTGAGACCCTCCCAGTTTCCTAAACTCTTCCTGAACTTCCTTTGGCTCCCATTTGCCAAGTCATTAGTACCTAGGTGGATAATGACATCCAGCTCACCCTCCTGTCTTGCCTTCCCAGTGATCCCCAGTATCTTCCTTCCATCCCTCCATGCCGTGGCACCTGGTAGCACCTCACCTCCCTGTCCTCCCCTCCTGTGTTCCTAGCTGGATCCCTCTATGATGGAGTCCCCACCAGGATCTGCTTCCTCCTCCTCTGGGGTCCACTGCTTTCCCACTGAGGTCACCTCCTTGCCTAACCTCCACATCCTTTCCTTCCACTTCCCTGGGTACCTCTATTTGGTTGTCCTCATTTGCCAGTGTGGCATATGAGTTCTTGAGAGGAATAGGATCTGGGATGTGCCTCTGCCTGACTGCTCTAACCCTCCCTGAGCCCACTGTCATCCAAGTGCTCCTCGTCTCGGCATCCTTTGAGGCAGCTGCATTGGACTGGGTGGTTCCTGGACAGGGGTGATGGTACTCCTGACCCAGTTTACTTCGCTCTGAGTCTGGCTACCTCATCCCGCAGTCCCAAGAGATGCATGCAGATAGGGCAGCACCTCAGTGTCCAGAAGGTTCTTCTGAATATGGCTGCCCCACAGCCACTGCATTGCACCACTCCCACATTATACTGCAATTCCACTACTTATCTGCTACTGAAGCTCTCTTAGTTCTCTTTTATTTATTTACAGTACTAAAATCCTGTAACTGATCCTCAGATATATATTTTTTTAAGGAAAAAGAAACCAGTAAATAAATAAATGAGTCAAAACACTTGTCGTGCTGAGGGTGGTCTTCTTCCCCCTTATGCCCCTCCTATTTCACACCTCTTACTATACCCTGTGTTTAGCTCCTGTCAATCAGATTTATCAGGGCATATAATTAAGAGTTGGGGGAGGGGAGGGGGCGAAAATTTGCAGCAATTAAAGACAGCACAGAATTACACCACCACTATTTTTTAAATTTTCAACAGCCCAAAAACAATTATAAGTAAAGACAACACAGAAAGAAAGTATAGTGTCACTACAAGCCTACAATCTAAGTTTAAAAGAAAAATACCAGTTACCAGTTACTCTGAAGCACTGAATTGAATATGTTTCCTTCCTTCACCTTCTGGTAGAGGTGGTCTAACTGTCCAGCCAGATGTCATGCATCTGCATCAAAATAACAGATGTGGGTGTTTGAAAATCTTGCCCATTGTGTCATTTGTACTCTACATCATCAAGCCCAGTAGAATATGTATGGGGGTACTATTTTGCATTCCAGTACAAAAGAGAAAAATAAACATAGGTGATACAAAAATATAAAGAAATGAAATCAACCAAAATCATGTAACTCAGTCAGATGTCACTTCTGGTCTTGGAGGGCCTGAGGCACAGGATGTGTGGGGCTGGTACTTCACAATATACAGTATCAGCACCCTACAGACTGAAAGTGACTTGGGTTGAATTGTTTAAGAAAAATGCAGACACTCTGTGGAGTTTGCTGAGGTCAGGAGGCAGTTTGGCGCAATGGTTTAAGGCTCTGAGCTGCAAATCTGGTGACATCCAGCAGACCAGACCTGGGTTTGAATCCCACAGTTTCCACTTGCAGACTGTGTGACCATGAGCAAGTTACTTAACTTCCCTGTGCTCCCAGGCCAGGTTGCATCTGTAAAAAAGTTTTCAGCTTAGTGTGCTAGTCCTGGCTAAACAACTGTGAGGCACATTAACTGAAACCAAAGGAAAACAGTCAGATGCAGTGACTGTGAAGAACTTGGATCAGTTTCAGGTGTGGTTCATCAAAGCACAAGAAGCTGTATAGTAGTAATAATAGCTGTGAGCTGCTACAGTGAGTACCGAGATTAATAGGATGAAAGAGCAGTAAGCATTAGGTGGCAGTGTTGGTGGGATGAATACTATAGTGCAGGAGGATAAGAAGCAGGATTTTTGATAACTTTAGTCTATTAATATGGACTTTAACAAATGGGATTGCAAAAAATGATATGACTGGCAAAGGAATTGAAGGAAAAATGGGGCATATTAAACGTGAAATTATTGTTGTGATTTTAATTGCCATTTCAGATGTGACTCCATTTCCTCTCTCATAAATGACTTCATCGTTTTGCACACTACTAACATAAAGCTGATTTGTCAATAATATGACATCCCACTCATATCCTCTTTTTTGCCCAGAGGTACCTCCACATCCAATCACTTGGCAGTTCCGCATCAGTTAGTGTTTTTTTTTATTTTTTATCTATGCAATATACAACATGTGAGAGAAAATAAAATACAGGATACATAACTTATTTGGCCAGGTTCTACATTCTAAATGAGACTAAACAATTTGCTCTCATGGTGTAGATTTATCCACAGACTCTACATGTCACTACTCTCCCTCCCCTGAAGCAGCTGTCATATCTCAGTCAGGTTCCAGTTTTACATGGACCAATCAGAAAGCTCTACAGTACTCCTATTCAGTAACTGGCGTAAAGAGCAGCAAAATATGATGAATTGAACAAAACTGTTCCATGGATCTTGTTTAAAATCATCAGTAGTACATATCCTTCAGTCAGTCAAACAACAGTCAAACAATGCCTAAAAACAAATTACTTTGCACAAATTGAATATGCAGAAAGAGCAGTGTTTGGATAAATTGTTTATCCATACTCACTGAGCGCCAGCTGACTCATCTGCCTTTAAACTGCTTTCCTCTCTCTCTCTCCCCCTCCCTCTTTCCCTTCCTCTCCTTTCTCTCTCTCTCTCTCTCTCTCTTCCCCCCTTTTTATTCCATTGACAAAGTACCTGTATTAAGATTGGGAATATAGGATTTTGATTTGTTGCCAAAATTTCCTTGATTTGTTAATCATAAGTTCTCTGGCTCGTTTATCCCCATCTTTAAAAAGTAGTTCAATAGAAAGACCTTGAGTTATGCCCTTCGTGCGTTCATAAGTCTGCATAAGATTGTAAGGAAATAGGTATCCTTTAAATGTAGATGTACACACTATATGTTGTGACCTACAGAAAAAAATAGGATATAACCAGGGTAGAATAGAATTGATTGATTTATACTTTAGAAATTGGAATGAAATAATAGATATGTGAGAAACTGAGCCTTTTAATCCTATGTTGTGGTGTTTAGTGTTCTGCACTATAATTAGGTTTATAACACATATATATTTATTAGTGTATATTATGGTGGAAGATATGTATGTATGTATTTATTTGTACTACTAGTACTTCAAGATATGTATGTGTGACGTTATCCCATTTTGGGCTATATAAGCAGTTAAACACTAGATGGCAATATCTTCGTAAAAGCAACTGGTATTGTGAAACGTTAGAAGCTGCACTGTGTTTTTGTCCTGTAACCTCGATGGTGAGATTAAACTTTTTTGCACGTTTAAATATTGTTTCGTCATTTTTTTGGTGTGTGGAGTGCCATGACTTTTGTTTAATGAATTGAATTTTTGTCATCGAGCACCCCCCATCTTGTAGCAGCTCTGTTCCTTTCAACACATATGTGTATGTATCTTACAGACTGAATCTAAATATATGTGATACACAGTAGGGACCTCATGAGTGGTGTAGAAAGCACATATAAATACTGTATATAAGTAACACACAGTTGGGACCTCATGAGTGATATAGACAGTATGTGTACAGAAATACCTTATTTATCACGTAAGGTCCCCTCTGTGTATTACATTTATGCAATAGGCTAGGACCTTAAGGGATAGATATTTTTTTGCTTTTTTAGGCATAAAACAATTTCTATAAGTCTATTATTTTTTGAACTAGTGTTAATGTGCTTTTCCCTATCCTGATTGCTATAACCATTGCCATGGACGTGAGGTCAGGATGACAAGCTGACACTGTGATGTGGTAGTTCGTTAGTGACGCAGAACGTCCACAGAAATTACAAACCACTGCCACAGAAGTTCTGCGGCAAATGGTAATCTTGCCACAGAACTTGGTCCTAATGTGCTGCAGAAAAGTAGGGGCCTTGGATATATGCATGAATTAGTTCCTGATTTTATAGGAAATTAGGCTTTTTTGCCTTAGTAATTAGAACCAGCACTTGAATGTATTGCTTAGAATTTAATGCATGGTCATGTGTTTTCTCTAGGAAATTAAGTTTCAAGAGTTTTTCTTGCCATTTTATAAATATATTTATATCCTTCATGGGAAACATAGAAACATAGACTTTGATGGCACATAAGGACCACTTGGCCCACCCAGTCTGCCCATTTCCCTACCTATGGATAAGCTGCAGATTCTAGTTAACCAACAGCCTACTTCCTCCTACCCCCCCACTATAATTGTCTTATGGTTGTCCCATGCATTGTTGAATTCCCCCACTGTTTGTGACCCCACAACCTCCTCAGGAAGGCGGTTCCATGTGTCCACCACTCTCTCCATGAAAAAATATTTCCTCATGTTGCCCCTGAGCCATCCCCCCCCTTTATCTTTAAATTGTGCCCCTTGTTCTTGCACACCTATTTTTCTGAAAGATGCTCTCCTCTTGGACTTTGTTGATTTACTTGAGGTATTTGAAAGTTTCTATCATGTCCCCTCTCTCTCTCCTTTCCTCAAGGGTATACATATTAAGCTCTCTTAGTCTCTCTTCATATGGCTTCTGTTGCAGACCTTGCACCATTTTAGTTGCTCTCCTCTGGACCGCCTCCATCCTGTCTATGTCCTTGCAGAGATGGAGTCTCCAGAACTGCACACAGTACTCCAGATGGGGTTTTACCAACTGCCTGTACAGAGGGATAAAATCTTCTTGTTTTCTACTGGTGATGCCTCTCCCTGTGCATCCCAGTGTATATACCCAGCTCTCTTTACTGCCTTCTCACATTGCTTGCCTACCTTAAGGTAATCTGACATGACTACCCCCAGGTCCCTTTCCATTTCTGTTGTTGTTAGGACCCCCCCACTGTGTACTTTTCACCTGGGTTTTTGTTTCCCAGGTGCATTACTTTGCATTGAATCTAAGTTTTTGACCATTTCTCCAACCTTGCCAAGTCCCTTCTCATCCTTTCCACCCCCCCACCGTGTATCAACTCTGTTGCAGATCTTTGTGTCATCTGCAAAGAGGCATACTTTTCCTTCCAGACCCTTTGCAATGTCTCCTATAAAGACATTAAAGAGGACTGGCCCCAGTACTGAACCTTGCAATACCCCACTAGTTACCCCTCTTTCTTCAGAGTGAATTCCTTTTAATATTACCCTTTGCATCCTGTTGTGTAGCCAATTTGTTACCCAGGCTGCCACCCTCGGACCCACTCCCAGGCTGGCTAACTTGTTTATTAATATTTTGTGTGGGACTGTGTCAAAATGCCTTACTAAAGTCTAGGTAGGCCATATCCCCAGCCCCTCCCTGGTCTACTACTTTGGTCAGCCAGTCAAAGAAATCAATTAGATTTGTCTGACATGAACTTCCCGCTGTGAATCCATGCTGCCTTGGGTCCTGTGCCATGCTGGCCTCTAGGTACTCAAAAGTTCTTTCTTTCAGAAGTGATTCCATCATTTCCCTACCACTGAGGTCAAACTAACAGGTCTGCAGTTTCCTGCCTCTGCCTTGCTCCCACTACTATGAGGGGGAATTACATCCGTCTTCCTCCAGTCCTCAGGTACCACCCCATCCTCCCATGATTTGTTAAAAAGGGTGGTCAGTGGTGTCACTGGGTCTCCTCTCAGTTCTTTTAGAATTCTGGGGTGAATCCCATCATGCCTCATTGCTTTGTCTACCTTGAGTTTTAGGAGTTCTTTCAGGACCCTTTCTTCTGTGAATGGACTGGTTTCGACTCCCCTGCCCAGAGTGCTTCTATTGTTTGGTTTAGGTACCTCCTCTTCTTCTTCTTCTTCTTTTGTGAATACTGAGTGAAAGTATTGATTCAGTATCTCTACCTTTTCACTGTCACCCTCTGCCCACTTCCCCTCCCCTTTATTAAGCTTCAGTATCTCTCCCTTGGTCTTCCTTCGTTCCCTTGTGTACCTATAAAAGGTTTTATTCTCCTTCTTAACTGAGTTGGCTATCTTTTCCTCGGTTAGGGTCTTCACTATACATTTTTTTTCTGTACGTACTTTTAGCTTTTTCCCTTTTAGTCCCACTCCCGTGCATCTCTGATGTGACACGTGCATGTGGAGGCATGCATACGCATGCCTTGTAGGATGCCCTCCATCCTACCGGTTGCATCATTACCACCTGCGCCTATCACCAGACCTCCATCCAGTGACGGTGGGACTACAGGCAGGTGACTCCCCCCTTTCCCAGGAGAGGAGAGCCTTCACTCAATCCTGCTCCCACCCTCACCCCCATGCAGGCACCCTGGCATCCTGAGGTCATTCCCGAACCCGGGTTGCTAGCGCAGCGTGAGGTAAGCCGTTCAGGGCCTCAGCCCTCAGCGCCACTGGGATGGCAGGGCCTTCACTATTCTGAGTGCCTTCCCCACTTCCTTCTGCTTTAACTGATACAGTTCTCTGTCCTGCTCCTTCTGTGATTCCTTATACTTCCTGAATGCTATCTTTTTCTCCCTAACCTTCCCTACCACCTCTTTTGAGAACCATAGTGTTTTTTTTTTACTCCATTTTGTTTTCTTTATTCACTTCACACAAAGGCTTGTTGCATCTATGATGGCAGTTCTGATTTTTCTCCACTATTCTTCCACCCCTCCTTTCTGCCCATTTGCTGTGCATTCCTTAGGTACTCACCCATTTTGCCAAAGTCAGCCCTTCTAAAGTCCAGTATCTTCGTTTTTGTATGGCTTGACTCCATGATTGTGTTTATCGTGAACCACACTGTGTGGTGGTCACTTGTTCCCAGATGTCTACCCACTTCTAAATCTATGATCCTCTCTCCATTTGAGAGTACCAGGTCCAAGATTGCTCCCTCCCAAGTGCGTTCCAACACTAGCTGTCTGAGGCTTTCCCCCTGTAGGGTATCGAGAAGGACCCTGCTCTTGGATGTGGCTACAGTTAATGTGTTCCAGTAACAGGGGGATGCGAAAACAAAATTCCGCCTGTGGAATTTCTGTGAAAGTGCAAATTCACTTCTGTAAAAGCTCAGAAATCATTTTCGCAACGTCCATGGAAATACCGCCTTCAAACTGTGGAATACTTACATACATACATAGACAGTGTTGGCAGATAAGGGCCTATGGCCCACCCAGTCTGCCCATTTAAATGTAGAAACTGCGGGTTCATTTATTAAACTGCAAGAAAAAAATCTGCAGAACGGTTCACTTCCAGTGGTCAGTTCTGAGGCTTTTTTTTAACCACAGTTTAATTCATTAATCCACCCCCACTGATCAGGGGTCCCAGTGAATAAATAAATACCTCCAATTCCTCCCTCGGACCCTCCTGGTGTCTAGTGTCCCCCCACCCACCGATCATGACCCTCCAAAACATTTTATTTCCCTGGTGTCTAGCAGACCCCCGTCCCTATCCTGGATTCCTTAATCCACAAAAAAACAGCCAGCAGTCCACCAGCTCATCCCCCTCTATTCCCAATATTCCCTAGTGTCTAGTGGCCCCCCATCCCCGATCCCTTATAAAAAAGTAATCCCAATTTCTTTGTGTCTCTTGGATCCCCCACCCTCTGACCCTGACAGTTCATCCACCAATACCCTGCTTAGATGGGAGTCTGTATACAACCCCTGTGAGGATTGTGGTGCCACTCCCTGTCTCCAAGGTGACCAACAGTGACTCCTCTCCTCCCATTTACTCTTTATTTCCATTGCTTTGATCCCGTCCCTTATGTAGAGAGCAACTCTTCCTCCTCCTATTCCTCCTCCTCCTCCTCTTTTACTCTCCCTGCCCCTTCTGTAGATTGTGTACCTGATATGTTGACACCCCATTCATGGTTCTCTGTGTACCATGTTTCTGTGACTGCCACGATATCGAGGTGTCCCTCATCTATCAGGGCCACTAGCTCAAGAAGCTTGTTACCCAAACTATGGGCATAGGTACTCATTACCCTCCATTTAATGTTGGCATTACCCTTTTTTGCCCCATCCCTGCTCTTATTGCCTTTGTCTTTTTTTCCATTTACCCCTGTGCTGTCCCTTGTCAAATTCTGTACCTTGGTGTTTACCTTACTAACTAACTACCTTGTTTTGTGGGGGGAGGCTTGGAATTTCCTGCTTCCTATCAGCACCTCCCCCCTTGGCTAGTTTAAAAGCTTGACAATGAAGCATTTAAACCTATCACCTAGGAGCTTGGTTCCCTTCCTGGACAGATGCAGACCATCTTGCCAGTATAGATCCACATCTCTCCAGGTGGACCCCCAGTCCCCAGTAAATCCCAAACCCTGTTCTCCACACCAGTCTTTCAACCATTCATTGAACTGCATTGTGCAGAGTACTCTAGCCTCACCCATGCCATAGACAGGCAACACCTCCAAGAAGGTTACTGTACATGCTACCTATCTGAGGCCTCTCCCCAACTCCACAAACTCCTCCTGTGCTACACTGATCCCATGCCCAGCTACGCCATTTGTCCCAAGGTGGACAATGATGTCTAGTTCCCTCTCCCATGATGCTGCTCCTGCAATCCTGAAGATTTGCTTCCTGTCCCTCCAAGCCATGGCATCAGGCAACCACCTTACCTCCCTCTCCCTTCCCTTCCCCAGTTCTACCCCCCTAATAACTGAGTCCCCCACCAGGAGCTGTTTCCCTCCCATGTGGTGTCCCTTGCCACCCTTCTGTGGGTCTCCCTTGTGGAAGTTCCCAGCATCCTCCTTGGTCTCCCCTGTGGGTGTCATCATAGAGGAACCACGCTCTGCCAGAATGGCATATAAATTGTGGAAAGGTACAACTGGAGGGATGCGTCTCTGTTCCACCACCCTCACCCTCCCAGAGCCCACTGTGGTCCAACTATTCCTCATTCTTGGCAACCTCTGAGGCAGCAGTAGTGGCACTGGTGCTCTTTGGGTGGGGGAGGCCTCCCTACTTCTTGCCAGTTCAGCCTGGAGACGGGCAACCTCCTCCCCCAGAGCTGACAGTTGCCTGCAAATAGGGCAGCAACACAGATTCTAGAAGTATAAATTAAATCAATAAAACATGTTATTAGACAGGGAAAATATTATCTTGCAAGTTGGGTAAGTCGCAATCACTGTCTTGAAAGTTGGGTACAATATAATGGAATACTGAACCAATCAGAGTGTAGCTTACACAGTAATGACAGAACAGTGGCCCTTTGCAGTACTGGAGCCAGCAGTTCAAATCAAAGAAAAACAGTTTAATCTTCACCCAAACAACAGATTTAAAAGTTATAACTAGTACACTGATGTTGTATAAATCAAACAACGCAATGACCTGACTCAAAATATGCAGTTTATCATCACTTGTGAAGTAGGCATGACATGCCAAACTCCCTCGTGGCTCCACCACTCATGAGTTATTATCTTGGCCCCTCACACTTGAAGATAAATGACATATTTTGAGTCAGGTCATTACATGTCCCCTAAATAAAAGCACCATGATTGACAAAAACAAGTGAATTGAAACAAGTATTTCTAATTAAAAGCTACTGACCAGCTAAATCCATCTTTCTGATCACATTGTGACAGCCCAGACTCAAAAGTACAGTTCCTCAGAATCCTAAAGACTAATATTCACATTATTGTGACAGTGATAGGGATCTGAAGCAAGAGAAACCTTTGTTATGCCTGATTACAACACATTACTGGCCAAGCAAGTTCATCTTTAATATCTCATTTAGGCAAAGGGAAATCAAAGATGCAGTTCACCAGAATCCAACAGATTAGTAGTCTCATCATTTTAGAATCAAGCACAGTCCGCAAGGGAATAAGCAAGGAGAGGGTTGGTCACAACAAATCAATGTGAGATGGGGGAAGGATGTCTTTTCTCTTCTCTTGTTCACAAAATATTAGGTGAGTGAAGTACTGTAGTCTGCTTCTGTTCTCTGTGATCATGGCAACAGCTTATATTTTCAGTTTTCAGTGTGTTGTGGTTTACTGAGGGAGTTAAGGTCACCAGTTTTGGACTTTGATCTTTATTTTACCGGTTAGAGTCAGAAGACTAAGACTAAGGTCTCTTTTGAAAGCTTGACCCATTAATGCACCCCTCATTGATTTGGAGCTTGACACTAACACGTTCCCCCATCTGTAACTCTGCAACTCTTTTTCTTCAATGCTTATATTAAACAATGGGAAATGCTGGGGATGATGCATCTTTGAGGTTGAATTCCAAGAGCAGGGTGCTTTGGAAGTATAACGTAGTAATTAGAGCTTAGGCTTGGCTTGTGAACCAGGCAACCCAGATTCAAATCCCACCAGAGCCACTGACTCACTCTGTGATGATGAGCGACAGTCACTTAACCTCTCAGTACTTCAGTCCAATCAACTCCAAACATGTGTAAAAGCAAAACCCTACGGAAAATAAGATGTTCCATCTCAACTGGCCTATTATGGGAAAATAAGCAAAAACAAATGTTTACCATTTAGTACATGACTTTTTTAGATAGTTAAATGATGAGAACAGTTTTAGTTTGAGATTTAAGAGTAATTATGAGAAGCCGTTTTCTCTTTTCAGCAAGGAAAAAAAATCATGCAGACAATGTTCTTGAAGATAAGACATTTGGGAATATTTATAGCATAGAGAGAAGGCAAAGATAACATTGAGAAGTGGTAGCAATTTATTGTGTGATAATATTGACTTTAACCCAAGCCAACACAAACATAAGCTGGAACAACTGCAATAATGATGGTCTCCTCAATGACTAAATTAAGTAAAACAGGACTGTAAGAGAGATAAAGCAAAAAAAGTAAAAAGTGGGCTATGCAAAAAAGTCAGAACTGATATGTATTAAGAGCTGCTTTAAGAAATTAAAATAAACTTAAAGCAGCAGTGTATGTTAAAGTGAAACTTTCGACCGATACCTTTTTATTTTGTTTTCAAGTGCCCTTGTTTGTCTGTCTAGTAAAATGCAATATTTTCTCTGTTTTGAGCCTATTCAGCATTTTTTGACATTTGAAATAATTAAAGGAGCTCTCCTTTTGGTATGTCTACCCCGGGCTTTCTTCATTATTCTCCACTGTTTTTGACACTCATTGTCCTATAAATTGAGCATCTGTTAGTTCACCTCAGACAAAAGAAAGGTGATTTTAAACAATGGGTTTTGAAAACCAGCTGTGAATAATGCTGAACACCTAGGGGTAGTCACATTAGGAGGTCTCCTTTCAATTACTTCAAATGTCAATTAAACGCCAAAGCAGATTCAGTGTGGGGGGGATCTTACAAGACAGGAGAACAAGGACACTCAAAATATGTATAAAAAGACACAGGTCAGATTTTTTCACTGTAATATGCCCACTGCTGCTGTAAAGGAAAGGAAATAAACTTTGTGAGTTATGAAAACATTCTATATACACTTTATGGCCCAACCGTACTTTTTTCTGATCTTGCAACATCTTATAAGGTTTTGAAGTATTCTACTGGATAGCTTCTGGGATCTCATGGGATGTTTATGATTTTAGGGAGTTGTTTGATCTAAAACAAATCCATTCAAAATGAATGTCTAAGGCTTATTATATAATTGGTAATACCCCAGGTCTCTTGTTTCCTTTTAAAACCTACTTTCAGTGTACCAACTTCTGAAATTAAAACCCATGATATATAAAAGCCAAACTTCTGTCAAATGCTGCTGCAGAACATTCATTCTAATCTAGTTGTCTTGGCCAAGTAGTATTCCATGCTAGTGTTTCTACCAGATTACATAGCACTTTTGTCCATATGCCTGAATTCACTCAATGAATTATTGGAAATTAGAAATGATTTAGTGTAAATTGTTAGTGTTTGTAGAAGTTAGAGTATGTTTAATCATTACCCTCATAATAAATACCTTGCGATTGCGGTCAGGCAAGAGGCTGTTTGTTGGGTCCCATAAGGAGAAAAAGAAAACATATTCTGGCCCATGGAAAGGCTTGCCTGCGGTTGAAATCCAGTGTTACCCAGCCAGCTATATCATCCAGTCATGGTTTTCCTGCACTGCCAGATCTCTGACATTTGTAAACTGTGACTGACTTTCATTTTTCTCTTGCCTTAACAGTGATATGAATGGCCCCTTTCTCATTGTTATACTATAGGTTTCAAATTTATAGTATCAGTTTGAACATAGAAAGTACTGTATACAGTGACCGAAAAAAATCCCAGATTATCTGGTTTGTGATTATCCAAGGTCTAACTTTTCAAATCCATGCAGGAGTAGAAAGGCTGCCATTCTGTTTCTGTTTTTCAAAGGAACTCAGTCCTGAGTCAAACACTTCTGCTATACAATGTACATCTGCATTCACACTTAGCTTCTGAAAAGAACAGCAGAAAGATGTTGTGTAATGATGGAACTTTAGACAGTAAAATTTTAAACATTGACCTGTGCTTTTTACTTTATCTGCTGGTTCTGTCTTTAGAGACACTGCAGATTTGCAGCTTCTGATGTATACTTCATATGCAATTTTCTGCTGTATTAATACTGTTACGTTAGTTCACACTCACAATTAGACTTTCATCATCATATTCCCTGACTCACACCCTCAGTTCTGTGGCAACTCAATTAGAGGCTCCAGAGTAGAGCTGTGCAGAATTTGTAAAATTCTGCTTCTGATGGAACTCAAGGGAATTGCAGAAATATAGCAAAATTCTGTGGAATTCCATCAGAATAGAATTCTGTAATTCTGAAAACATTTGTGGTTTGTTATTTAAAGCATGGAGTGGTTTTTCTGTAGTTGACATAGTTGACATACACTGCAGATGAGTGTTCTACAGTTTGCAATAACCACAGATGACATTTTCCCCAGTTTGCAGATGATCTTTCAGTGTAAATTGTGAATAACTGTTCTGTGGCTTACACTGGACAGTTACTGTAAACTGTGGAAAATGAATCACAAGTTTTTGTAGACTGCAAAGCCTGAACCCACAATTTAAGTTATCAATGGTTTAGATAAAAAACAAAGTTAGAATGCTCTTGGGATTTTAAATCCACAAAGCACTGCAGAAGCAGTTTAGGAAGGATAGTGGGGGAGAGGCTGGAGGATGTTGGCATACCTGGGTTCTGCCAATCTGGCGAACCAGCCTGCGGAGCAAGTGAGGTTGAACTTTCAGAGGCTAAGGGATAGATTGCAGACATAAATGGCCTCCCTGACCTGTTCCAAGGAACTTTCTTTGTGAAGTGGGGGCAGGAAATACAGAGCAAGCAGACAAGTGATAGGGGAATTAAATGGTTAGTTAAAGGGGTAGTGTCAAGAGAATTAATACCACTTTTAGGGGAACTGGTGAGACTTCTGGGACAGGAGGCTCTTCAAAAGTGATGGCCTTCACCTGGCAAGAGAGGGAGAAAATCTGCTGGGGCTGAGGTTTGACATCTAAATTAAGCAGTTAAACTGACTGCGGGTGAAATTTGGGCAAGGGGAATGAAGGTAAAGAATGTGTGGGAGAGAAACCTTGCTAGTGCTCCCCGATACTGGAGAATGGTAGCAGTAAGGTAGATAAAATAAGGTTGAGGTTCAAAAAAGAATAGTGGAATTGGCAAAGGAGGAAGGCTTTCAGCATCTGCAAGCAGTAAGAAAAATAAGAAGGTAAGGAGAACCGGGAAAGAATACAGTTGTATGAACACAAAACTGAAAAAGAGGATCTGTAGCTAGTTGGAAGGGGGGCTGCTTAAATGCCAGGAGTTTGGGAAATAAAATCAGGGAGCTCCAGGCATTGGTGGCAGACAGTGAGGGGGGATGTGTAGCTATCAAAGAAACTTGGGCCACAGAGAATAATGACTGGTACATGTCAATCCAAGGTTACATACTGTATATGCAAGATAGAGGAGAAGGCAAAGGTGGAGCGGGTTGAAGTCCTATAGGTCAGGGAGGGCATAAAGGCTATAGAGGATGGACACATCAGGGAAAGCAAAGGGGAAACAGAGTCACAATGAGTGTACCTCACCGCACCCCAGGAAAGAAAGTACAAGTGGGGGTGATCTATAGACCACCAGGGCAAGGGGAAGAGAGAGAGAGAGAGAGAGAGGGAGCTCAAGGAAGAGTGGACAAGGGAATGAAGAAGGGGGAAGTGGTGGTGAATGATCTGAACCTGCCAGATGTCAAGTGGGACATTCCAGTAGCCAAGAGCACCAGAAGTTAGGCCCTGTTGGACACATTGTAGAACTGCCTGCTGATGCAGGTGGTTAAGGAGCACACTTAACAGGAGACTATTCTTGATTTGGTGCTCACCAACTCGGAGATGGTGAGGTCAGTGAGGGAAAGGGAGCCACTGGGGTACAGTGACCATAACCCCATTTGATTCAGGCTAGCCCTCAGGACCAGAATGCACCTATCAAAAACTGAAGTCTTAGATTTCAGAAGAGAAGACTTCATCTGGATGAGGGAGCTGGTCTTAGATAAATTGACAAGGTTGGACAGCAATGGAGGTGTACGGGAAAGATAGGGGGCAATTAAGGGGACCATTCTTGAGGCAACAAAGTCATGCACAAGAATTGTAAAAAAAGAAAATAGGTACAAGAGACCGATATGGTTCTCAGAAAGTGTCAGAGAAGCAGTGAGTGCCAAGAAAAATACTTTTTCCAGGTATGAGGAAAATCAGGGAGAGGAGGAATGGAAGAGTACCAAATAAAAACTAAGGAAGCAACAAGGACAGTCAGGAAGGCAAAGGAAGACACAAAGCTGTGTATTGTGGAGGGGGTTATGGGTGGAAAAAACAATTCTTCAGGTATATTAAGTAAAAAAAAGAATATGGGAGAGGGTATTGCTAGGTGATAAGAAGAGGAGAGGGTACTAGAGGAAGATGAATAAAATGCATCTGTCTTTAATGATTACTTACATTCTGTCTTCACAAGGATAAATAGTGAACCTCTGCATGAAAGTGGCATCAAGGCAGCTGTAAGCAACATTTCTGAATGACACAGCCAGTATTTACCTGAGAAAGGGTCCACAAGGTGCTTTAATCCCTAGAGGTACTGTAGATAAAGCCCTAGATGGAATGCGCCCACAGGTGCTCAGGGAACTGGGTGTGGAATTCATTAACACCCCAGTAGGACTGTTCAATAGCTCATTTCAGTCAGACACAGAGTGTGCCAGTGGTGAGCTGTCCTAGCAGTGAACTTCAAGGAGGCAGATTTTAATGGAGTTGGGAGTTGACTAACTGGGAATTGGGCTGAATGAAATTGGATCAGGAGGCTAAATTACATTTCTAAAAGTTTGGTTTATCAGAGAGGATAGGTGTCAACTTGGAGAGCTGCCACAGTGGCACAATGTATGCCATTCTGCCTGCAGAGGGAAGGGAGGGGTACAAAAGCAGTCATTAAAAGCTGGTTGCTTCTCTGGAGAGCCATGTTCCTGATCTTGGATTGCAACTGGCTGCAACATGGAGGCACAGTAGAGAGGGATGCAGCTGAAGGACACTTAAAATTGGGTGGGCAACCTAGTGTTCAAGTCAATGGGAGAGAAGCATGCACTGTGTGCTGTGTGGTGAGATACATAGACATAGACAGTGTTGGCAGATAAGGGCCTGTGGTCCACCCAGTCTGCCCATTAAAGGCCATACCTTATTGTTTTAATCATATTTCATAGTATTTTAAGTGACAAAAGCATCAGAGATGCTCATGGTGGTCCAGTGCAACTTACAAGGGATCATGGGTACAGATAAAAGCCATGGGCCCAAACAACATGATGTAATTTCTTGTTACTAGGCAGAGATGCTGTGTGCTGCTAGTCAGGGACTAGAGTTTAATTAAATCATTTAGAAGGAGGCAAAAGAATATTTAAGCAGAGCTGGAAGCAGATACATCCATTTGTGTTTGAATAGCCCTCAGCATCTATGGGTGCCATTTCGTCTGGCTTCCTTTTGTCTCTGCCAGTCTACACTGACTTAATCTCATTGCAGCTGAATGGGTTACCATTTAAGTAAATGGCTGTATTTAGTGTAGCTTAATTACAGCCATTTAAAAGAGAAAGGGGGCTAAATGGTTTCCTAAAATTCCGGTTTAAACTAGCTGACCTCTATGCCTTTTTTACTCTCATTTTAGAAATGCACATTTGTTGTTTTGCAATAAAATACTAAAACCTGATTGGCTGCATAGCCATAGAGATGGAATGAGAGCCAATCACAGGTCAAGCCACTGTCCACTGGACCTGCCCTTTGAGAAACCCATAAAACAAGGGTGGAAAACTGTATCTAGGCATTTTGCAATTGGGATCCCTGTCTGCTTAGACAGCAAAGACAATTTCTTCTCAAGGCATCTCATGGACCAAGAGCCAAGACTTTAGCTACCACTTTTAAGAACACTTTACACTTCAAATTCAGCAACTAAGGACTTGAGGTGTAACTTTCAAACTAGAATTCTCAAAGTTTAGTTTTTTTTCTGTACTTGCATTTTATATTCTATATCCTGTAACCAATGCCTAAAATTACTTTTCTTTATGTTATTTACTGCATTTATTAATTAATTAGTAAAGCTTTTGGCTTACTTTTAAGATAATTCTGCCAGTGTCATTTGTGTGTGTTGCCTTGGGGAGGGTTGTTCAAACTCTACTATGCCTGTGTGACTGGTCTAAGGGCCAAACACTAGCAAAGTGTAGTACCACTAGGGACTCTGTGGATGCAAAGGAGGGGAGGAAATATAAAAGTTCTCAGGAGGAGTCTGTGTGGGTTTGAACCGGTCTCTGCATTTCTGAGTAAAGACACATAATATGATGTATAGGGCCCCCTGGAGCCTGTACATGCCTGTGGCTTTTCTGGTTCATTAAGCAGTGGTCGAGAGGGTTCTAGTTCAAGAACACATACTCAAGACTGTATTTGTATCCCCTCACATGGAGAGAGAGAACCCTAGGATTCTCTGGTGTATGTTCTGTTGTGAAACAGTGAGTGTGCTAAAAGGACAGAGAAGGGGTATCCCTGACCCCCCTGTCTCAAGAGGGATTCACTGAGACGTAGGGAATCCTGCCCCACAGAAGTGGGCTTGTGACAGATTTCATGAGCAGCAGTGTGATTGGTGAGCTGTTTGAACAACCACATACAAAGAGGGCAGAAAATTGGAAAAGGGAAAATTGGTTACAAGATATAGTATCTTACCCTGTTTTTTGTTTGGCTGCAAGTAAAAAGCAGACCAGTGGCAGTGTAGGGAAGAAAGATGATTTTCAAGTGCAATGACTACACTGTGGAAGAGCTGAAGCAGCTGTGCCAGGAGAGAAGGGTCCAGCATGAGGGGTGCAGTAAGAAGCACCTCATGGAAGTCCTTGAGGCAGACAATGAAAAGGCAGTAGTCCAGGGTACCGAGTCACAGCCAGTGACTGAAAGAGATCAGACCTTGGGTCTAGGGGTGCCAAGGGACATCTCAGTTTCCACTTCCAATGAGGAGGACAGCGCGACCATAGGGAAGCCAGAGCCATAGCACCAGGGGAAGGCCACGACAGAGCTGGAGCTCGAAGGGATCAGGCTGCAGCTGGACTTGAGGAAACTGGAGCTGGAGCAGAAAAAGTTTGAAGCCCAGCAGCAGAGGAAAGTCAAGCAGAGAATATTCGAACTGGAAATACAGGAAAAACAGCACTGGAGAGATGCTGAGGAAAAGCAGTACCAGAGGAAGTTTGAACTGGAGAGACTAAGACTCTATAGACCAGCACCAGAGGAGGTAAGTGGCAGGGGTGAACCAGAAACTCCAGGGCTTGAATATAAAATAAATTCCAAATTAATGGCTGAATTTAAAGAGGGGGAGGATATGAATGCATTTTTAAATTCATTTGAAAAGGTTAGTGTCCAGGCCAAGATACCCAGGGAGGCCTGGAGCTTTCAGCTATCCCTACTGGAAAGGAGCATGAGGCACTAGGCCAAATGGACAATGAGGACAGTAGAGACTATGAGAAAATTAAAACTGCTTTACTTAAAAAGTATGAACTAACTACTGAGGCCTACTGAGGCCTACAGGGTTAAATTTCATAAACTCAGAAAAAGCCCTGACAAGAGATTTGAGAAACTCACCACAAAGCATCAGCAGTTTTTAAAATGTTGGTGGGAGAAGGTGGAAGCAAACTCTAGAGGAAAATAGAGGAGGTTGTGCTTTTAGAACAGTTCTTTTGGGCTTGTGCAGTAGAGCTGTAAACCTAGCTGGAGGACCGGGATCCAAAAACAGCACAGAAAGCACTGAGCTCTCACATCACTATGCCAGGAGCAGACCTGCTCTGAAGGGAAGTGGGGAAGTAGGTGCTGCAGGGCAAAAAGGGAAAAGCATGCCTTCAGGGCAGCTAAAACCCTCAATGTCTCTGCAGAAAGGGGGAAGCCCCAAGTTACCAAGAAGGGATGTCTTGGAAAAAAAATGATGAATGTTGGTTTTGCAAGCAGCCAGGGCATCTTTTTTTTTTTTAATTCTACTTTTTTCCTTGGGGGTCCTCCATCGTTCATCGGCCTAGTCATGGCCCCCGGAGCTCCCACCACCTGTCTAGTTGCCACCCCTCCCGGTCACCCCTGGCTTACCCCCCAGAGGGTGGGGCCGGAGAACTGGTCCCCCTTAATGCCAGTGCCTCGGAGTAGTAACTGGTTGGGAGTGCAGTGACAGGGGTGAATTGAAGCCCGGGGAGGCTTCACTTAGATGGAGGATCCCCCCTCCTTCTTTTCCTCCTGACTTTTTCTCCCAGAGGCGGGGACGTGCAATGACGCCGGCTTCTGCCCCGCCTCCTCCCCCCAAAGATTAGCATGGCAGCGTGAGAACTCCCGGTCTTCACCAGGAGTCCTCAGCACTCCGGATGCTGCCTGCACCCTCCACCCAGAGAAGGAGAGCAGTCCAAAGGACGCTCTATCCTTCTCCCCCTGGCCGGCCCTCCGATGACTCGGGTCCGTTCCCGAACCTGGGTCGCGGGCCTTGCAAGTGGAAATCCCACCACTGCACCAACAGGCCGGCCCAGACAGGGCATCTTGCTAGACAGTGTCCTTAAAAGGTACACAGTGGACAAAGTGTACCTTGAAAGGAGGTGGGTGCACTGTGTATCCCTGAGAGTATGCCTGTTTAACATGAGGGTGCACATATACCCGGTTACTGTAAATGGGGTGCAGACCCATGGGTTAAGTGACATATGGGTGTCTCTTTATCCTGGTAAAAGGGGATTTGGTTGTGCCTGAGCAATTTACATCTAATCAGTTTGTAACTGTGAGGGTATTCACTGGGGAGAAGAAAACCCTGGCACTAGCTAGTGTTCTCCTGGATTGGGGTGAGACAGGAGAGAGGGTGCAGTGGCAGACAACATCACCCTGGATGTGATTATAGGGAATAATCTACAGCAGGGGGTGGTGTATGTGGTTACCTGCAGTCAGACGGCAAAGGCTGCTTGTAATTCCCTGAACCCCACAGAAGCTCCTGTGGAAGAGAATAGGTTCCCAGCCTGTGTCTCCTGAAATGGAGAATAGTGAAAGGGAGGTAGGACTTCCCTAAGTAGCCATTCACCAAACAGCTACAGAAGGTTACTCTGAGGAGGGAGGGAGGGGAAACAAATGGTCAGAAGGTTAGGGATTGCATTGACTCTGAATGCTCTGATGCTAAAGCTATGGACCCCAGTTTTAGAACTGAGTGGGACATGTCCTATGCATTGGGATAATGTGAAGATTTTGCAGCTGCTCAGAGGACTGACCCTAGTTTGAAGAGGCTGAGGACTTGTGCAGAATCTGATGGGACACAGGGAGGTGACAGAAGACATAGGGTATTTAGGGACAATGGACTGTTTTGTTTTCCAATTATTTAACCAGGTAAGACACACTAAGCTGAAAGCTTGTTTACAGGTGTAATCTGGGAGCATGAGGAAGTTAAGTGACTTTGCTCAGGGTCACACAGTGTGCAAGTGGGGGCTGTGGGATTCAAATCCAGGTCTCCAGATTTGCAGTGCAGAGCCTTTAACCACTGTGCCATACTGCCTCCTATACTGCCTCCTATACACAGGATGTGAGGGCAGAGGGAGGGGTGATGGACAGGCAGCTTGTCATTCCCCAGGGGTATAGTGAGCAGTTGCTCAAGGTCTCCCATGATATCCACATGTCTGGATATCTGAACATTGCTTGCACCATGCAGTGATTGGCCCAAAATTTCTATTGACCCAACTTCACTCAGCAGGTGAAGGAATATTGCAGGTCTTGACACCTGTGCCAACAGATAAGGAAGGCAAGTAGTAAAACAAAAGCTGCCCTACTTCCCTTGCCCATTGTGGAGGAACTATTCCAGATGGTAGGAATGGATATAGTGGGATCCTTGAATACGCCAAGCTCTTCTGGGAAAAAGTTTATCCTGGCGGTGGTTGATTACACCACCTGATACCCAGAGGTGGACACCCTCTCTTCAATTAAGGCAGACAAAGTGGCAGATGCCTTGCTACGGATTTTCTCCCATGTCGGGTTTCCACAGGAGGTTATCTCTGATCAAGGTGGTAACTTCACATCAGACCTGATGAAGTATTTGTGGGAGAAGTGTGGGGTGGTGCAGAGTTGTAGGACACCTTATCACCCACAAGCCAATAGGCTTGTGGAACGTTTTAATGGTATCCTGAAAATGATGCTCCAAGCATTTGCTGAACAGCATGCGAGGGACTGGGAGAAATACCTTCCCCACCTATTGTTTGCATGCAGAGAGGTGCCCAAAGAGTTGACAGGGTTCTTCCCCTTCAAACTCTTATATGGACATAGGGTGCATGGGACACTAGACTTGACCTGGGAAGACTGGGAAGGCAAGCACACCACTCTTGGGACCTCCATAGTGGAGTATGTCCTTAAGTTCAGGGAGAAGCTGAAGGAGCTTATGGGGGTGGCCCAAAGCAACCTGTCAGCTGCCCAGCAGAAGCAAAATGTCTGGTATGATCATGAAGCCAGAGTTCACTTGTAAAGTGCAGGTCAGGAAGCAATGGTCCTCATTCCAGTCCAGAAGGACAAGCTGCAGTCCGAGTAGGCAGGACCATACAAGGTAGTCCAACAGGTAAATGACGTGAACTATATTGTGGAACTGCCTGACAGGAGACATACTCATTGAATGTACCATGACAATATGATGAAGCCATATGCAAACAGGCCTGACATGGTGTTTGCTGTTTACAGTCCTTGGGAGGGGATGGATGAGGATGACCCCCTCCTGGACTTGCTAGAGGAAAGCAAGCAGGAGTCATTGATGAACACAATCAAGCTGTCACCCCAGTTGACCCAGGAACAGACCCAGGAAGTGAGGGAGGTTTTAGAGGACTTTGTCCCTTTATTTATGGCCAAGCCTGGACAAACCACCTTAGTGACCCATGATGTGGACACAGGGACGTAAGTGCTCATACGACAGACAGCCTACCAGGTGTCCGAGGCTATCCTAAAGGACATTAGGAGGAAGGTGGAAGAAATGCTGGAGTTGGGGTAATTCAGAAATCTCACAGTCCCTTTGCCTTGCCCGTAGTCCTCATCCCCAAGTGGGGTGGGTCTATTCACTTTTTTATGGACTATCATGGACACGAAACAGTCACAAAGTCTGAAGCCCGCCCAATGCCCTGGACAGAAGAGTTGTTGGACAAGTTGGGGGGGTGACCTATCCAACAACCATAGACCTGACAAAGGGGTACTGGTAGGTGGAGTTGACTGCCAGAGCTGGGGAATGGTCAGCCTTTATCACCCCAATAGGCCTCTTTGAATTTAAAGTGATACCTTTTGGAATGAAGAACGTCCCTGCCACATTCCAAAGGTTGGTCAACCAGGTGTTACAGGATACTGAAGAGTAAGCAGTGGCTTATCTGGATGATATTGCCATCTTCAGTACCAGCTGGAAGGTTCACCTGTCCCATCTGAAGGAAGCATTGGGCAGAATACAGAAGGCTGGACTCACTATAAAGGCCAAACAGTGCCAGGTGGCCATGGCTGAGGTTTCATATTTGGGACATGTAGTAGGAAGGGGAGAACTATGTCCAAACCAGGGCAAGATAGAGACCATTGAGGCATGACCCATGCTGAAGACCCAGAAGCAGATCAGGAGTTTCCTGGGGATGCAGGGTACTACAGAAAATGTGTACCAAATTACAGCACCCCGGCAGCTCCCCTGTCTAGCTTGTTAAAGACAAAACAACTCAAGAAAGCAAAATGAGTACCCAACATGTAACAGGGCCTTCACCCAGCTAAAGCTGTACTGTACAGTGCCCCTGTGCTGGCCAACCCAGACTACACTAAGCCATTTGTGGTGCAGACGGATGCCTTGGATGCAGAGATTGGTGCTGTCCTCAGACATCCCAACAGAGGAAAGATCACCCAATTGTGTACCTAAGTAGGAAGCTGCTTCCCCAGGAGCAGGTGTACTCAACTGTGGAAAAAGAATGCCTTGCCCTGGTATGGTCACTTAAGAAGCTAGAGTCCTACCTCTATAAGAGGCCCTTTGAGGTACAGACAGACCACAATCCTCTGGTGTGGCCGAACCAAGATGGGAAAGATGAATAGGAGACTCCTTAGATAGAGCATTGCACTATAGGCCTACGACATGGACATTAAAAATAGGACAGGGTCTGCTGATGCCAGTGCAGATGGCCTATCCCAACAATTGGAGTAAAGGACAGAACTGGTGGAAACTCTTACTAAAAAGGGGCATGTTCCTCCAGGTTCTGTTATGGAAGGAGGAATGTGGCAAGATAAGGCCATACCTTATTGTTCTAATCATATTTCATGGTATTTTATGTGAGAAATGTGTCAGAGATGCCCATGGTGGCCCATTTAACTTGCAAGGGATCATGGGTACAGAGAAAAGTCATGGGCCTCCCAAAATGATGTAATTTCTTGTTACTAGGCAGAGAAACTGTTTGCTGCTAGTCAGGGACTAGAGTTTAATTAAATCATTTAGAAAGAGACAAAAGAATAATTAAGCAGTGCTGAAAGCAGGCACATCCATTTGTGTTTGAATAACCTCAGCATCGATAAGGTACCTTTTTTTTTTCAGTTTTTGTTGACTAGTGCACTAGACAAATTCTGCCTATTTTCAGGCACAACCCAGGGGAGGGGGATACAGATGAATGCCAGCTGACCTTGAACCAGATTAAGTTGGTGGTATTTTTAATTTTTTTTTTTTAGTGAATGAGAAATTTTGTCTGGCTTCCTTTTGCCTCTGCCAGTCTACACTGACTTAATCTCATTACAGCTGAAGGGCTACCATTTAAGCAAATGGCTGTACTGAGTGTAGCTTAATTACAGTCATTTCGGGGGGGGGGGTGCTGGATGGTTTCCTAAAATTCTGGTTTAAATTAGCTGACCACTGAGCCTTTTTTTTCTCTCATATTCAGAAATACACATTAGTTGTTTTGTAATAAAATACTAAAACCTGATTGGTTAAATAGCCATAGAGATGGAATGCTAGCCAATCACAGGGCAAACCACTGTCCACTGGATCTGCCCTTTGAGAAGTCCATAAAACAAGGGGGCAAGACTGCATCTGGGCATTTTGCAATTGGGTACCCTATCTGTTTAGAGAGCAGAGACAATTTCTTCTCAAGACTTCTCCTGGACCAGGAACCAAGACTTTAGCTACTGCTGTAAGAATACTTTGCAATTCAAATTCAGCAACTAAGGACTTGAGGGAGAACTTTCAAACTAGAATTCTCAGAGTTTTGTTTTTTTGTATGCTTCCATTTTATTTTCCATATCCTGTAACCAATGTCTAAAATTATTTGTCTTTATGTTATTTGCTGAATTTATTAATTAATTAGTGAAGCTTTTGGCTTACTTTTAAGATAATTCTGCCAGTGTTGTTTGTGTATGTTGTCTTTGGGAGGGTTGTTCAAACTATACCATGTCTATATGACTGTTCTAAGGACCAAACACTAGGGACTGTGTGGATGCAAAGGAGGAGGAGAGCAAATACAAACGGTCTTAGGAGGAGTCTGTGGGGGTTTGAACCAGTCTCTGCATTTCTGGGTAAAGACACGTAATAGGGTGTATAGGGCCCCACAAAGCCTGTACATGCCTGCGGCTTTTCTGGTTCATTGTGCAGTGGCCGAGAGGGTTCTATCCCAGGAACACAGACTCAAGACTGTATTTGTATCCCCTCACGTGGAGAGAGGGAACCCTAGGATTCTTTGGTGTATGTTCAGTTATGAAACAGCGAGTGTGCTTAAAGGACAGAGAACGGGTATCCTTGACCCCCCTGTCACAAGATGGATTCACTGGGCTGTACAGAATCCCTCCCCATAGGAGTGGGCTTGTGACACATTGCAAGTGTTATGCAGTGTACATCACCCTGCCTATAGAAAGTAGGGTGATACTTCTGCAGCCACTATGGGTGGTTGATACTCTCAGGAGGTGGGCTTAAGTGGCATATAATGGCACCACAGGAGCGCATGGATGTGAGCAGGTAACTGAGGAGGATTCAATGAGACAAGGTTAAGGACTTGGGCATTTGAAAGGGACAAGAAGGGTTGGAAAAGAGTGGTTAGAACTGTGATTTTTAGTGCAAGGGATGAGGCAGCGATCAGAGCAGGGGGTGGCAGTAGGTGGCATGGTAGCACTGTTACCAGTGGATACCAGCAACAGAAATCAACCTCTGGCTAGCCAGGTTGGGTGGATTCAACAGATGTCCAGCACAAGTGGGGGCAAACTAGAACCCAGCACACCCTGCCTGCCAAGGAGAAAGAAGAAAATGGTAAGAAGAGGGGTAGGAAGGTTGTAGTAATTCGGGACATGACTCTCAGAGCAATGGGTGAGGGGGAAGGGGCATTGCTTGACCAGGATTGTAGCTCAAGCAAGGTATTGTGTCTTCCTGGATAATGGGTCAAACAGGTGATATCCAGGGCCAAGTACCACAGCTAGGAAGGGAAGGGGAGATGCAGATCATTGTCATCTATGCTGGTACAAATGTCATAAGATGACTCATCATGTCATCAGGACTTGTGAGTTCATTTATGGAACTGGGCATGTTCCTGAAGAGAAATTTATCTAGGCTGATCTTTTCTAAGTTCATCCCAGTACTGGGAACTAGGAGGAGCAGAATGTTGTGTAAGGGTCTGATGCAAAAGGAAAGGTTATGTTTTTCTGGCCAGCTGGAGGGCTTATGGGGTAAGTGACACCTTTATGCCAGGGATTGTCTGCACCTGCATCAGGAGAGAGTAGAGTACTGCCCAGAAAAATGGACAGGGCAATCAGGAGGCATTTAAACTAGAGGATATGGAGGAGAGGGCTGGTGCAGGGGATTATCAAGAATAGGAGGCAGATAGATGGAAACAGAGAAAAGGAAAGCAGAAAGGTGAGTTCCAGGAGAGAAACTCCCCAGTGGGAGCCACAATATCTAGAGGGCCAATTATACTCACTTGCATGCAGGCCAATATTTGGAGCCCACCCAGCAAAACGTGTGAGCTTGAGGACCTAATGCTCTTTAAAGGCCAGAACTTACTGGCACTCACAGTGACCTGGTATGGAAAGAAAATGGCTGAGACACTGGAATGGGATATAGACTAATCTGAAGGGATAGGCCTGACAGTGTGGGTGACTCTCTTTATAAGGGAGGGAGTCAGTTTGGATAACATGCAGGACATTAGAGGGAAACAGGGTCACTGAGCCTATCAGGGTAAAGCTGCTGTAGGGAAAACAAAGTGTCACCTTGGTGGTGATACACTGCCCAAACAGCTCAGTGGAGCATTATACTAAGTCAGTTTGAGAAACTTTGAGAGCAGCCAAAGCAGATGAAGTGGTGATCCTCGGGGGCTTCAGTCTCCCCTGTACAGACTGGTGTCTAGAGAGGGATAATTGCAGGACTGAAACAGTTTTCATGTCCACCTTCAATGATGGGTTCCTAGAACAGCATGTCGAAAAGGAGACTTAGTTTGAGAACACCCTTGACCTTGTTCTCAGCTTTGGAGATATGACCATCTCCAGAATGCACAGAAAGGAACCAGTGGGGGTTAGTAGCCACAACCAGGCAACCTTTTGACTTGTGCCTCAGCTGCCAGGATCAGAAACTTCAGAAAGGTGATTTTTTTTCACCAAGATGAAGGATGTGGTGTCCAAAGCTCTGGAGCAGCTTCATGAGGTTTGTAACATAGAATGCATGTGGAAGAATTGGGTATTCAGAGCAACCACAGCAACCTGTATCCCTGTGAACAATTTGGGGGAAAGAGCCAAAAAGTGGCTCTCTGGCTCAACTAGTGATCTAAGGCAACTGAAGCTGAACAAAATGAAAGTCTATGACTGCTAGAAAGAGATGGGTTGCCTCCAGGCCAGAAAGAAGTAATGAGCAGCACTGAGGGACTATAAGGCTAAAACTCAGAATGACAAGGAGTGACTGATAGCCAGGATAGCAGTAGAAGCTGCATACAAAACCAAAGCCTTCTTCCACTGCATAAATGGAAGGAGGAAGCTGAAGGAGGAAACTGGGTCTCTGAAAATGGAAGAATGGGGGAGATGCACCATTTAGAGAGCCAAGGGCTGACTTAGATGCGGAATAAACACTCTGCTTTGGTAATTACCACAGGGACACATGGTGGAGAGTGTGTGCTTATCAAGAGGGCCCAAGGCATCAGGAGTAGCCATTATGCAGCATAAAGATGTCACATCCATCCTGAAGGTAATGACCTAGTGAAAATCAAGCCAGGTAAATCCTAAGAGGCGGACGGGATACATAAACAAAGGCACAATGAGATCATCAACTACTATCAAATAATTTAGACACAAGTTTTAAGCAGGCTGCATAGACTGGGTATAAACCCTGAAAAAGAAAACTTAGAAATAACAAGCATTTGTCAATGCCGAATATTTGCTTGCTGGCATTGGTAGTGCAGGAGTTAGAGAGATGCATAATAGGAATGGCAGTGAAGTATGGAACTAAAGCCAACCCCACCCCCACCCTGCAGAGATTGAAAGGCATTGCGGGTGTGCCTTTAGGTTGTAGGCCACAGTGCTTATGGTATTTCACCTCACCCCACCCTGCAGACACTGACAGGTGTCGCGGTGTGTTTTGGGGGCTTCGCCTCTTATGTTCAACCCATTTCACAAGGAAATAAGTTGAGATGGGTGCAGTATAGGAGAAAAGGGTGAACTTTAGGGCTGAAAACCCAAAGGCACACCTTGATGCCTGTCAGTGGGTGTAGGGTGGGGGTAGAATGCTGTGAGCATTATGGCCGATGAAACCAAGTTACACCCCGATGCCTGTCAGTCTCTACAGGGTGGATGTTACTGTTGGAAATCTTAATGCCCAAGGTGTTTGTTGGTATTTTCACTCCAAATTTTCAAAATGGGCTTTTTAGGGCTCTTACTTCATGAACAGTATCACTATCATTTCATTACTCAATCCTTGAAGGGTGATTTCGCACAGCAACTATGCCATTCAGTGCTACAGGTGTGGAAACACATTTTGGGCAGGATGTGAAAAATCACAGCTGTACTGTTCAAGAGGAGGTGTGAAAAAATGGCAATGTTGAAAATCTGGGGTGAAAATATGACAAATTTGTGAAGTTAAGAGTGTGCGTAGAAACTGTGCAATGCACGCCTGTAATGTGACCATTTTTTGGAATTGTTTTCACCAGATTTTTTACATGGCCTTTTTGGGACCTCTCTTCATGTAGAGTTGCACTGTGATTTTGTTAATCCATCCCGAAAGTTGATTTCGCACAGCGACAGCTACATTCTATGCCACAGGTGCGAAAACACATTTCAGGCAGGATGTGAAAAATGACAGCTGTACTGTTCATGAGAAGGTGTGAAAAAATGGCAATGTGAAAATCTTTTTTTTTATTTTATTTATTTATTTAGTGATTTGGAAAAAACCTTTTCTGCACAAGCTCTTTTACAAAGGTTCCACGTCATAGATTGCAAAACAAAGAACAATAGGAGAAAGCAAAGGTACATTACCATGAACGCTACAGCTTGTATTCAGAACTTACAGAATAACTCAAAACATAGGTACAAGTTAAAATAACAAGGAAAACACTCTATGAAGGTGGGGGGGATAAGCACCCAAAAAGTGCCTTATCAGTAGTTCAGAGGGATGGGGATAGCTGGCAGTGGGTTGAAAAAAGGAGGTATGAGACAGAGAGAGAGAGAGAGGTAGGTACTGCGGTGGAGGTGAAGGGTGGGGGAAGACGGTCGATAAGGTATAGGGATAAATGGTGGGGTGAGGGGAGGCTGAATGGAGAAGACATGGTAAAGTAAATGGTGGGGTGTGAGGGGGCATGGTCAGGTAGACTGCATTAGTAGTGACTGTTAGGGAAACTCATGGGACTGTAAGTTGGGGGAGGGTGGGGTGGTGGGTGCCGAAGGAGCATGAGGCAGACTGATTACTGAGGCAAGTCATGAGAAGGGACAGAGGAAGGGGGTACCTGAGGCCTGCCTAGTGCTTGCTGGGGGGCAGAGGGAGTAGGTGTGGCTGGACTCAGGGGCAGGTGCACTTAGAGAATGTTATTAGGTGCTGTTTGAGGTCAGTTTTGAATTGTGCCAGACAATTGGTGGCCAAGAGGTGCCCAGGGAGTTCATTCAACCACAGGGGGGCCTGGTAGGCAAATATACGTTGCCCAAGTCAGGTGCGATGGAAGGGGATAGCCAAGGCCCCTCTAGTCCTCCCTCTGGTGGCCTGTAATGAGTTGGCCACCTTGATCAAGTTGCCTACACAAGGTGGTGTTTTACCCAATAGAGGTTTCTTCCCTAGGATGCAAGTCTGGAATTTGACCCTGTTTCTGGAGTGAAAATATGAAAAATTTGCAAAGTTTCGAGCGTGCATGGAAACTGCACAATGCACACCCATAACACAGTAATTTTTTGGAAATGTGTTCACCAAATTTTCAACATGTGCTTTTTGGTACCCCACCTCATGAACAGTAGTACTGTTGTTTTGTTAATCGCTCCCAAAAGATTCTGTGCAGTGACCGCAAAATCACATTTTGGGACCAAGAAACAAAACAACAGTGACATGTTCATGAGGTGGGGTCCCAAGAATCCTATGTTGAAAATTTGGGGCCAAAATTCCTGAAAATGGCTGAGATATCAACCTAAGTTAAAACCACCCATTGACTCCCATTTTACAGTGCTTACCTGTTTTCTCAGTTCGTAGTTCAGCTTTGAAGAATGCAAACTCATCCTGGTTCACAGAAGATCACTACTCCCAACCTCTGGAGGGTAAGTATGGGTGAGGGAGGTGCAGGAAGGCGGGTGCACAGAGGGAGGGTTGGGGTGTGGGAGTGGGGACTGGGGAGACAACATTGGATGTTTTCCTTTTTTACAGTTTAACAAACGAAAGACTCTGGTGGACTGTTTTCTTTCTTTATAGATTAAAAAAAGTTTTGGACACACTGAGATGGGTGGGGGAGCATGATGCCACTGGCAAAGAAATTAAGCTTGGGAAGTGGGGGCTATCCAACACTGGGCGTGGGCATCCCAGTGTTGGAAAAATGTCTGGGCACACTGGGGTGAGCTCCCAGTGTGCCACAATGTGGCTGTGTGTGTGGGGGGAGAATACATGCCGACATGGGGATTGAGCACCCCGATGTTGGCTTTGTGGGAGTGTGTGGCTGGCAGCAGGAGCCACCATTGTGGAAAGCCATGCTACGGCTGTTTTAGTTATTGAAATGTTTCACCAGGAATGGCACACCGAGCAACTGCTCATAATTCTGGCCATGCTCATTACTGCACACTGTAATGCATATGGCCGGAGTCTTCTCATCTGCCATTGCAATGACGAAACTGCACTTGATTGCAGCAGCAGATTTGTTTCAACTATTTGGCTCTCTTTGAAGTTTGCTGTCATTGCCAGCCTGCTCACTGATTGGTGGCTGAGGGACGCACCCACTGAATCTTTACCTACATTGGCCACAACACTGACACACCTCTGAAATGTGCTACTATCACAAGATGTTTCTTGCACATGCGTGCAAGCAAACATAAAAAGGTATCATCTAATAAACTGTAAGAACAGAAACATTATGTTTATGTAAGGGCAAGCTGAAGTGCAGATCTGCTCTGGATCTTTAACAACATACCACATGACAAGCTTTTTAACAAAGTACACCAGTATAGTGCACTGTATGAGGCATATACAAGAATGGTTACTAACTTGGATGCAGGAAGCAAATGTTTAGGCTAGATTGAGCAGCACTACTCAAAATGTAAAGGGTTGCTCAGTTGCATCTCTCAGGGGTTGTGTTAGAGCCACTTCCATTCTCCATATTTATGAATGATCTAAAAGCAGGGACTTCTAGTAGGATGCTTGTGTTCACTGATGACAATCATCTGGCTTGGATGGTGGACTCCCTTGAGGTTGTGGACAAACTTCAAAAGGACCTGAAAAGCTAAGTCACTGGTTAGACTCCTGGGTCCCAATATTTAAAACTTTGCCCGAGGGCAAAGTTTGCACTGCCTGTCAGGTAGCACTAGCCCACAGCCCAGTGCATGCAATATTCAAAGGAGCAACCTTTTGAGCAAACACTGCTGAATATAACATGCCAATGGGGGTGTGCAAAATATAGCACAGCGTGCAGTGCAAAGATTGCCCAGCACAGAAGACAGCTCTGAATATAGCAAATGGACAGTGCAAACAGCTACATCCTGGGCTTCAGTTAAGTCTATTTGGGGAGTATGTGACTCCAAAAAACAAGAACAATCTTCCAAAATAAAGGGGGATGAAGTCATTGGCTTCCAAATGTGAAAAACACTAAACTGAACAGCTTCCAAAACTGAATGCACAGAAGCTAAGAAATGATGGAGTGTTCTAAAAGAAACTATATTTTACCACTAATGTTTCTTTGAACATCCATACATTGATTCTTCCTAGAATATTGGCTTTCAAATTGTGGGATCTGGGAAGTATTTTGAATTCCACAAAACTGGAATGACTTCCACTAAAAATGGATTAACTGAACCCATGGCTACATCATGACATCATTGCATTTGTACCTTTTTACACCGCAAAAATACAAAAACTGCATTCTGCAGTGCATTTGTGTGGTGCACTGCACAATGTGCAAGTCCAAAACCATTTAGCACAGTGGGCAAATTTGCTACATTCAGCCAGGCTATACAAATAAACCTCACTGGGTAGTCAGTGGGCAAAACAACACATTAGCATGTCGTTTTAGCCAGATATGAATACATTTACATATTGAAATTGTACAGGCTATTCAAAGGGGACCAGAGGCCCCCCAACATAGCACACTGAAACTGCAACTAGGGCACTGTAGGATAAAAATGCCTTCACAGGAAACAACATCCACAGGCACAGGTAGGTGCGTGGCATACTATGCATATAATAAAACCTTTTGATGGGGAAGTACATCAAAGTACAGGAACATGGGTTGCCAGTAGTGCGGCAAAAGTATATTACTTCAATGTGTGTTACCCAACCTAGGATGCTGCTGTCAAAGAATATCCCGCCCCAGCTGTCAGGTGTGTCCCAACAGTGCGCCCCACTCTCACACTGTCTGCCCACATAAACCCACATGCCAGTGGCACACAGTTCAACTGACAACACCCACATTGCAGGGCATGGATGACAAGGTCTCTGTACATCCACACAGAAAAGGTCCCCCCAGCTCCCAAGTCCTTCAATTGAGTGCACAGTTTGTGTTCAGAAGGCAGTATCGTGTAACACACAAAAGAGTCAGGTACATCCTGCTCCACACCACCTGGGTAGAACACCAGCACCACAATTAGACACAAAACTTCTTAAGTTCACTTAATTTTGTTTAATATCTTTTTTATTTGTCAGTTCTTCTGGTTTTCTTTTCAATAAAGAATTGGCTTAATTTATATTTCAACAGAACTTCAATTTATTTGAATCCACCCTCTTTGGAAAATGCAACAAGATCACTTTCTCTATACTGATTCTTTCCAAATATAAGATAGAGTATAAAGTGCAGAGACAGTGCAATTTGGTCAATTTGGTAGAATTCTCTGAAAATAAATTAATTATTACTGCTCTGTGCTAGTGAAATTCATTTAAATCTGTAAAGGTCTGTTGCTGCTCAGTATAGTGCAGTGGTTTAAGGCTCAGAGGTGCAAATCTGGTGACATCCAGCAGACCAGATCTGGGTTTCAATCTCACAGCTTCCACTTGCCAACTGTGTGACCCTGAGCAAGTCACTTAACTTTCCTGTGCTCCCAGGTCGCACCTGTTAAAAAAGCTTTCAGCTTAGTGTGCTACTCCTGGTTAAACAACTAACAAACTTTGAATATCAGATTATAAATTCAAAATTCGCCTGTATACACATGATATCACAATTTCAAACCTTGAGTGGTAAATGCAAAATTCACTTTGAGTGCTGACAAAATTGTTTCAGACAGTGAAGTAATTGCCTTCATTTGTATTTCATAACTTTGCACAAAGGTGAATATTGAAGCCAGAATTTTAATTATAATAGAACTGGCTAGTTGGATCATATCTAAAATTCCAAGAGGCCACTAATGATCTCACAATGATCAAAAATAGAAATTCTCCTATGTAATGTGACAATGCACAAGATGTATAGCTTGCTTTTTTCGGCAACAGCATAAGCAGTGCTCTGAAAACAATCTTACTGCAAAACTCTCTTTTGCTTCAAGTGAAAGACAGACTTCTACATTTGCAAATATCAGACAGTCAGGCAATAAGATAAACTAATTTTCAAATAAAAAAGATATTATACAAAATTAAATGAGCTTAAGAAGTTTTGTGTCCAGTTGTGGTGCTAGTGTTCTACCCAGATGGTGTGGAGTAGGAGGTAGCCAAATCTTTTGAAGGTCCCTGTACATGTATGTGACCATGTTTGATGGAGGGAATCACGCTAATGCCACATGCACTTGCATGGCACCACCAGCACTCATAGGCACCATGGTGTCAGGTACTGTCCCTGTGTTGGCCTTTTTGTCTGTCTTATACCTGCAGTGCAGGACATCATCTATGGCAGTGGGCTGCAAGGAAACATCAAGACCACAGGCCTGTATGACACACAAGTGTTGCCCCCAAGTCTGTGAGGAAAGCTTCCATGCTCCTGGCATGTGTCTGCCTGTCCACTGCATGACATTGGTTGGGTTATATGTGTCACATACACACCAACATTTGTGTGGTGCTCTACATTGGCCATGTGTGGAACAGTAGTGGCCTATGACAGGCTGGCAGTGGGTGTTGTCTGACCCCTTCAACACAGATACAAGGTACTCAACAATGCTGCAGTGGTGGTTCAGATTGGTGAAGCACACACACACACACACACACACACACACACACACACACACACACAGCCTACTCACACACCAGGCACTAACCACTGTCTCATAAACTTCTCCAACAGGTGCCTCTGGTCAAGCAGAGAGAGATTGCAGGCACACAAATTCTCCTGCAGTGTACAAAGCCAGGGAGTCCCTGCTGACACAAAGCCATGCCACAGATGCCACTATCAGGCAAGTGTGGGAGGAGATCACTGCAGCAGTCAATGCCATCGGTGGCCGGGATCAACCACTGGACCTGGTGCTCAAGTGCTTCAGAGACCTTTGGCACCATGTCAAAGAAAATATGGCTGCACAGTGTCATGCACAACATGGAACTGGTGGTGGACACCAGCCATCAGCAGTTGCAAGACCACTTTACCCTGCAGAGGAGGTGGTGACTTCCTTGCTGTGGCTGATGGAGGTGGCAGGGGTACCTGGAGTGGCTTTGAGTTCCAGGTTGTGTCCTTCCAGACATGTAAGTACAATGCTGGGGCACATCAGTATGTGCATGGGTACATGTGTAGATCCCGCAGGTGTTGAGGCACACTGCAGCCATGGCCATAGCACTCATGTTGTGTACTGTTTTCAGCCTAGTGTTCTCTGTGACATGGGCTTCTACTGTGTTTACCAGGTGTTCAGCACTGCAGCATCTGCCACAGACAACCTGATGGGTACTTCCCTGCACATAGATACCATGGCATTTTCCCATGCACATAGGATGTGTGTCACATCTGCCAAGGTGATTGCCACACATGTTGCTGCGTGCTGCCACTTGTGTTGTGTGTGCCATGGTGTGTGGGGTTTTGGCATTCACTGTGGGTGGCAGTGCGCATGTGTGTGGTGTGTGTGGGATACATTGTTAGTGGGTACTGTTATGCATGCAAAAGCTGACATACATTGGTAGCTGTGTAGCCAGTATAAGTGCAGTATGGTTTGCGCTTTAGTCACTAGTTGCATAATGACCATGGGTAACAGAGACTATACTGCTGTGGCATGCATAAGACATCACTGGGATATGACCAATGTGTAATGAGTGACACATTGACAGTGCACTTCTATCTCTACTGCACAGGATACATCATCTAGGGAGGAAGAAGAGGCTGGGCCATTCACCAAGGTGTACCAACCAGAGATGATGCCAAAGGAGGAGGAGGAGGAGGACCCGTTGAACTTGTTTTTGGAGGAAATAAAGGACAGCGATGAGGACACATATAAGTCAACACTTCAATACCTGGAGGCCGTAGCTGCCCTGGAGGGGTCTCACCAATCCTGATCCAACCAACCTCCCTGTCTAGCCAGTGGTGTTCTACAGTACAGACAAAGCTGCTGACAGCCACACGCCTGGAAGTGGTATTGTGTTGCCAGGGACAGCAGTGTCCCAGGGGACAGCCACCACCCCCACCACCACCAACACTGGGGTGGCCTCCACATCCTTCACTTCCCACGCCACCTGCCCTGCACAATGGGTGGATGTGGGCAGCCATCAGGATATCACATCATCCCACATCCAACCTGTGTGTGCTACCACATCTGCAGAGGCCCTGCTACCTCCGCCACCCACCCTGGACATGGTGCTTGCACTCCCCACTAAGCGTCCATGCCAAGCAGCACATACTGTCCCACCGGACAGTGTACCTAGAGTCAGGTTCCTTTTGACTCTCAGCAGGTGGTGCAGTCTGCCATAGAGTTGCAGTCAGCTGCACAATGTGAGCAGTGGCAACCCTATGTTGTACAGTGACCCAACAGAGTGACAGGTGGGGGTCAGGCAGCACACCAGCAACACCATCATCCATGGGCACTCTCCAAACCCCTGGGTGTGACCTGGATGTTACATCTTCCAGCCAGAGGCATGCATGGGCCACGGTGATCCCATCTCCATGGACATCACCCTTCCCTTCCCCATGGCCCATGGCTCTCAAAGACAGGGGTCTCTTATGCCAGTCCCTGTGCACCCGTGGTGGACAGAGATCTTGAGTTTGGAGGCCATCTCTGCCTTTCCCACTCATCCTCTGCCCCCTTCCCATATTCTGGTTTTGTTTTCACAAGCATCCCCACCACCCTTAGCCCTCTCCCACCTGTTGCTCCACCCCTATGGCCTATTCCATTAGGAACAGCATGTGAGTGTTAAATACAGACATTTTTTGCTCTGACTGCAGTGTCACTACCTGCCTCCAGGGTTTGCCTGGAGTATGTCCACCTTTTATACGCAGTATTTGCATCACACAAACATTTCCATGCAAACTCACTGAATATAGCATAGCACCTGTATTCATGTTCACGTCCCTCTCTTTGTCCAAAGCATACATAATGTATTTGCACAGCACTATTCAATTTTGCCTGTTCTAATCAGGCTTTTGAACACAGCACAATTGCACAAATGGCACGCAAAGCATGTGCAATCTGTTTGCCCATTGGGAAAAGTTTTGCATATTGGAATTCCGAAGTCTCAGATTCAGTGTAGTCAGATTCAAGATGCTACACTAGTAGAGGAAAATAGGAAGGACCATCACACTAGTTGATGACAGGGAAGGTCTCTCCCTCAGCATTTAACACTGTGGACCATGGGTTGCTGTTTGATCATCTATGGGAGTATGTAGGACTCACTGGCACTGTCATCTGCTGGTTTGAGTCTTATCTCAAGGATAGGATGCAGAGGGTGGTGATGGGAACTTTCTCATAGTCCCTGATGCTCCTACTCTGTGGTATGCCCCAAAGTTCAGGTCGCTGACCTATGTTGTTCACAGTGCACATGCAGCCCCTGGGATGGATTGTTCAACAATACAATCTGTTTTTTCACTGCTCTGCAGACACTATCCAGTTGTATTTGACATTTACACTTGGAACACCTGATGCTGTTGAGGTGTTGAATATGTGCCTGTCTAAAATTCAGAAATTAATGGACTCTAGTTGGCTGAGACTTAACCTGGATAAGACTGAGGTATTGGTGACTGAGCTGGGTCAGAGGGGGGGTGCAGATGTAGTCATGGGAGAAATGGAGCTTCAACTCAGGTCATCCATGCTGTTGCTTTCTGCAAAGGTGAAACATCTGGGAGTCATTTTTGATGATCAGTTGATACTAGAGGGTCAGGTGTCAGCTGTAGTCATGAGTGACTTTTACTATCTTAAGAACATCAGCTGGATTAAGTCCCTTATCCCTCCTGAAGCCCTGCTTACACTGTTACAGTACATGCATTTGTGATGTCTAGGCTGGACTACTGTAATACACTTTACCTCAGGGTTATTGGAGGTATCCTACGATGCTTTCAGCTGGTACAGAATGCAGTGGCCAAGTTACTGACTGGCCTTCCGAGGTCTAGTCATGGGACCCTGCTCCTATGTGATCTGCACTGGCTGCCTGTGAAGTGACAAGTTACCTTCAAGGTTGGTTTACTAACCTATAAAGCCCTACATGGGTTGGGCCCTGACTACCTGACAGAGCTTCTGAACCCTCTCCAGTCCTTTTGTCCCTTAGCTCCTCCAAGGAGGATCTCCTTTTGTTCCAAAGGGCCCTGCTTAAGTCCTCTGGTGATTGTTCATTTGAAGTGGCCAGCCCAGTCTTATGGAATGCCTTTTCTAGGGGACTTACTGAGTTCCCTTCAGTAGAGACCTTTAAAAGGGGTTAAAATCAATCTGTTTAGACAGGCCTTTGAGGAACCAAATTTAGTTTCTAGTATTCCCTGTTATTCATCTACTGCTCTAATTTTAACAGAAATATTGGATCTGCAATACTTTTTGTTTATTTTAAATTATTTATTTTATTTATTTATAGATTTATTGTACTGGTGTTAATGGCCTCTTGTTTTTGTACAGTGTCCTGAGACTTCGGGGAATGGTGCCTTATAAATAAAGTTACTACTATTACTAGTACGATGTGGGTCTCCTCTTGCTTCAAAAGAGGGGGAAAGATCTGAAGGTCATAATAAGCAATGGTTGGGTGTATGAAAAGCAGTTTGCTGCCATGGTTAAGAGTGCTGGAAGAATACTGGGGTGCATTAAAAGGATGGGGACCAGCAGGTTAGGGGAAGAATCCTGGTTCTTTATGAGGCCCTGGTCAGGCCTCACCTGGAGTACTGCCTGCTGCACATGGCTTCTAAATACAACAAGTATTTGTCAGTGCTGAATGTTTCCTTGCATGGTGTATGTGGCGGAGTGTATTGTGCTAGCTGAAGTAAAGGGAGAGAAGGAGTGACAATATTGGTAAATGTCAGGATTTACTTAAAGTTTAGTCCCATATCCAGTGGGGAGCAGTGAAACCCCTTCTACATAGCCCCATTGCCCTCCCCAACACACACACTGCCTGTACTGATCAAGTTCCATGTGAATCTATGTCCTGTGCTGGATTCTTCTGACCCCATTGCATAGTAGTAAAATTCCTACAGGCTACTTGTATAGAAGGTTGGGGATCTGGGGGTCACCTAGGCCCCCCCCATAAGCTACAGGATTTGTCATGCTTTGTGGTGCATTTTGGAGGTTATTTTGATACATTTTAGAATGTATACAGTATGTACCACCATTACTACTCCACTGCAGAGTATTTCAAAGGAAAGAACTGACCCAATCATATGGTGGCTCTTTCCTTTGATCTGCATAAGACAACCCAGCAAATAGAGCTGTATATATGTACACACTGTAGATCAAGTACGTGCAGTGCAGTTTGTATTCTAACACTAACAAAAACAAAGAAAAAAAAGGTTGTCTTCTAATGATGTGGTAAGGAAAGCAGCCATAAATGGACTTAAATATTCTACATAGTGTTTTAAACAATTGTGAAATGCAGGTTATATTTTATAGACATTGCAAAAAAAATTTCGTTAATGCTCTAGTTAGAGTGACAGCCACAAAAGTAGGAAAATGTGGCATTAGGGGTTCCAAATCTCCATGTTGCATACACTAACAGGCGTCGGTGGTGTGCCTTGGGGTTGTCACCCCTAACTTTCACCCCATTCTGTAAGTTAGTAAGCTGAAATAGATACAGTGTAGATGAATGGAGTGAGTGTTAGGGCTGACAACCCCAAGGCACACCCCCAACACCTGTTGGTGTACATGGCGTGGAGGTGGGGTGTTAGGTTTGGAAACCCTAAGGCCACATTTCCCTACTTTTGTGGCCATAACCCTAACTAGAGCATTATGCATTTTTTTGCAATTTATTTCCTTACTTTTGAGATAGTATAATCATATCCTTATTTTCCTGTAGGAGTGCAGGGCCCTCCAGGCCCTGCTCTCCCTTCCCTCCATAGATGCATAAACTGTATGTATGTAGCTGTGGAAACACAGGGCTCTCAATGCCCTGTGCTTCCATTTATAGGACAACAGTGACCAGATTGTCAGCAGAGCCATCATATTATCCCACACCTCATGTACCAAATACAGAAAATTTTCAAATCCCCACCAAAATGTAATTCTGTGCAACTGCGACTCCAGTCCGTGTCATAGGTGCGAAAACACATTTGGGGCAGGATTTGAAAAATAACAGCTGTGACATACTGCACAGGAGTTGGGGTAATAAGAAGGCTATGTTGAAAATCTGGGGTGAAAGTATTTACCATTTCCAAAGTTTTGAGTGGGCATAGCAAAATTGCAATGAAAGGTCATAACCTTAGCATTTTTTCATATTTTGAACCCAAATTTTCAACATAGACTTCTTATGACCTCTCCTGATAAGGCCCTTAGGTGAAAATTTTGAATGCATGCCAAAATGTCATTCTGTGCCGCAGGTGCGAAAACACATTTCAGACAGGATGTGAAAATTGACATCTGTACTGTTCATGACGTGGTATGAAAAAATGACTATGTTGAAAATTTGGAGTCCAAATATAAAAAATTACCAAAGTTATGCATGTGCATAGAAAAATTTCAATGAACGCACATTACTGGGCCATATTTAGAAATTGCTTCACCAAATTTTCAGCATGTGCTTTTTGGGACCCCACCTTATGATCACTGGTGGTGAAATTTTGTTTTCCAGTCCCGGAAGGTGATTTCATGCAGTGACTGTGAAATCACCTAATAGGCCCAAATAATGAAATGACAGTACCAGTGTTCATGAGGTGGGGTCCCAAAAAGGTCATGTTGAAAATTTGGTGAAAAAATTCCTAAAAATGGCAAAGTTATGAACATAAGTTCAAAACGCCATTGAAATACATGATACAGCACTTACCTTGTTTCCTCAGTTCATGGTTCAGCTTTGAAGAGTGCAGATGTGTCTTATTCCACAGAAGATGACAGTGTATGACCTCCAGTGGTAAGCATAAGGTAAGGGGGTGTGGGGTGGTGGGTGCTTAGTGGGAGGGTTGAAATGGGTGAGGGGGGGATGGTGGAGATGACTAGAGACCATTTTTGTTTTTTCAGGTAAAAAAAAAAGATGTAGGGGGACTGTTTTTCTTTTTACAGGTACAACTAAATGAATATTTCAGGACACTGGGAGTGGGCTGCCCAGCATCCCAGACTGCTGGGGGGCTTGTAATGCTGACATGGGAATTGGGCCCCCGATGTTGGCACATTCAATGAAACAACGGGCCGTGGGGGGGGACTAAAATAAAATTAGGGGATGGTGATCCAAGGGTGAGGGGGTGCTACTAGATGACAGTGATCGGTGAGTGGAGTTCACCACTAGACACTAGGGACAATGATTGGAGAGCGGGGGTACCACTAGACACCATGGACAGCGATTGGTGGGTGGGGGTGCAACTGCTGCCCTGAGCCACAGTCTGGTGGATGCTTTCTGACTGAACACCTACTGACATTTTGCTAAGAACAAAGAACATGGAATTTTGTCATTGGAGGCTGCTACATGTGAATACTTCTTGGCTGTATAAGAGGTCTTCATGTGCTACAGCCTTTCCCATTCATTCCAATGGCAGTAAAAACAATGCTTTATAAGGTTTTTTTCTTCTTACTGGACCAGAATGGAGGGTGGGGGCGGCACAGCAAACAGACGGAGGATGCAGAAGGGTTTCTTTTCTTCATATAGAGATGAGAATGTAGGGTGGCAGTGATACAGAACACAGAGGGAGGAGGGAGGGAGGAAGTGGAGGGTTTTTCTTCCTACCAGGATGGAAACAGAGGGTAGGGGTGGCACAGCACACAGAAGGAGGGAGCAGGATTTTTTTATTGTCTATATTTGACTACCAAGAATATAACTGAGCTCCGGCTGCTATTTTGGGGCTGCTTGTTGTTATGCAGAGGTGGAGGCATTTACCAGTTGGCTTAATGTAAATTAAAGTACTGAAGCGCTCTCTCATTGGTGTGTTTCAGTCCTTTCAAATATACAAAGTTTACGCCCATGAAACTGTGACCACCATCATACTCTGCCTGTGTGGTCAATGGTCTGTCAGGGATGAGCCCAATGTAGATTGCTTTGTATTGGGCTAGTACATGATGCACCTCTGAAATGCCATTCTCTGAAACAAGATGTTTCTTGCGCACGTGCAAGGAAACATAAAAATGACTCTGAGACTGTGAAGAAAGTGCAACAAATGCAGAATCACCAAAATTATTAGGGATCCAGAAGACAAATGCTATGAGGAAAGGCTGATGGCTCTTAACTTGCTTAATTGAGAAGTGAATGTGTGTGAACGTATATAGATTCTGGATGTATATATACGTCCACAGTCTTCTAAGGGTTATTAAAGAGCAACTGTCTATTACAATAAAAAGCTTAAAACACTTGATTTATGCCAGTTATGTTGTAACTTTATTGTTTTCAAATTACTTTTATTTACTTCCCCTGCTGTTGGTCTACTAAACATTGTAGATAATGTAGCATGTATTTCACTGAGCCTTTCAAAATGTGTCTGACGCTCCCTTGCTAACCACACAATTGCTGTTTTGTGTCATCACAGTCTGTTGTCATGGTGAGCACTATGATGTCATAAACAAAAGTATTGTGAGGTTAAAAGAGGAGAGACAAATGTTTTCTATACAGGTGTTTTAGATGACTATCAAGATGTGCTGTAAATCTTGGAAAGGAACATTGAAAGTGAAAACAATATGTATTTTCTGGTAAACTGTGAGTGCTGAAACATCTTATTTACAAAAGCAAATGCTGAGGTGCAGAGTTGCTCTTTAAACTGGAGAAAAAGAGGGAGAAAGGGGGCATGATGTCAATTTTCTGCATACCTGAAGGTATTGATAAGATCAAACATTCAGATAATTAATAAAAACAACTGGGGGGGGGGCTCACCAAAGCGCTGTGTGCACAATACCCTGAAGTGTATTATGAGTAAACAAGACTCAGAGGTGGGTCAGCACTAACCAAATTAAGGGAACCAAAATGGTCTAGCCCTGAAAGATTTCAGACAGTGAGCGCAAAATGCAAAAAGTAAACTTGCTACAATGTGCAGTTCAGTTGCACTAAATGAGGGAACCAGGGAATTTGTCCAACCTTAAAAAGAAATTACTTTCATTCTGATGAATTATAAAGTGCAATGGGCTAGGTGTATGAAACACAAGGTGCAAAAGGGCAAACTGCAGCTCAGAGTAAATGGATATATACAGGCTCACCAAACACAGTGTGAAACATGGCTTCAGCTTCCAATATCAGAGAAGCACAGAAAAACCTCCTGGGCCATGTTAAAGGCTAGGTTATTTAAGCACAAACAGTACACTTCAAAAAATGGCAACATGCCAAAATAACAAACCTTAGAACCAAGTCCCTTGAGCATGCTGGCTATAGATCGATGAATGCACGTGTGTGCATACTTATCGATGTCCTTAGACATCATCATCAGAGTGTGCAGGTGCCACAGTGTAGAATGCTGATAAAGTTTTCTTTTAAAGAGATAAGCTGATGAGAACTGACAAAAAGTGCAATATATATATATATATATATATATATATATAGGCACAAAGTCATACATTGGAAGGGTAAGTTACACTATGTAAAGTAAATAATTATGAAACAGGCAAGTTACACAGTAAAGAGCAACATATCCAGCACAGCAAGTCAGAAAGTGAAGTGGCAAGTTACACTGTAAATAACCCCAAGCACTGTGGAGCAGGCAAGTCACACTGTAAATAACCCCGAGCGCTGTGGAGCAGGCAAGTCACACTGTAAATAACCCCGAGCGCTGTGGAGCAGGCAAGTCACACTGTAAATAACCCCGAGCACTGTGGAGCAGGCAAGTCACACTGTAAATAACCCTGAGCACTATGGAGCAGGCAAGTCACACTGTAAATAACCCCGAGCACTGTGGAGCAGGCAAGTCACACTGTAAATAACCCCGAGCACTGTGGAGCAGGCAAGTCACACTGTAAATAACCCCAAGCACTGTGGAGCAGGCAAGTCACACTGTAAATAACCCCAAGCACTGTGGAGCAGGCAAGTCACACTGTAAATAACCACAAGCACTGTGGAACAGGCAAGTTACACAGTAAAGAGCAACATATCCAGTGCACCGAGTCAGACAGTGAAGTGGCAAGTCATGCTGTAAATAATCCCAAGCACTGTAGAGCAGGCAAGTCACACAGTGAAAGAACTGACTGTGGAGACACAGGTCACAGAGTCAGAGATAGAAGAGTGGGGGAAGGCAATAATTAAGGCCTCTGGGGGCCAAGGTGCCTAGTGTGGATATCCAATATGCCTCACTTTGATGCAATTTCTTGATGAGGTCTCCATCATATATTCCTAGGTCCACCTTCTTGGACGTGTGGGGGAACGTAAGACAGCCATACTACAGGCAATAATGAATATACTATGGCACACCACTGTCCTGAAACAAGACATAGATCAGTGGCTATCCTTCATTTTGTGAGCATAGAGAAGGTAGACCTAGGAGTACGTGGTGGAGAGTGTAGGGAATACCGTCAAGTGAGTACGTTTCCACAGCATACTTATTTATACCTGCTTATTAAGCAGGAGGTGGACATTATAGACCTATAGTCCCTTCTGACCTTTATTTAATGTTATTGTGTTAAAGCAGAGTCCCTGTTAAGTTGCATGGGATGTTAGTGGTGTTGCTTCTGCCCATTATTCTTGTAAAGGATGAAAAAACATGGCAGCAGTGTATTGATTTGTATATGGGGGGCTACCTTTGCAGTGGAAAGGGCTACAAACTTTATTTTTGTATTTAAAGCTTAAACTCTGTCATTGCCCACATATGTTTTTTGTCTACCTCTGACTAAAGTTTCTACTTGTTGTTAACCTGCAACTAGCATATCATATTGGTTAGTGGGTCATTGAAATACTTTCTATAAGTTATTTTGCAGTTGTAAGCTAATTCTTATTTTGAGATCAGGTTAGAGGATGCCAGATGGATATGTAAAATATTCAGTGTAACTCATCATATCATTGTCATTAATTCATCATATCTGAGACTCCTTTGTTATTTTAATGGCACAGTCATGCCACTATATTTAGGGTTGAGTAGGGGGTTTTAAGCTAAAACTCTAAACTTGCACTTCAATATCTTTGCAACAATTCAACAGATTTGCATGAAAGTTTGCATGTGCAGTCTCGTGGGGGGTAGATCTCTTGACTTGCCAAGTTTCTTTCTGGTCCAATGTGCAGATTCCGAAATCTGGATAGCGAAAAAAATGTAAAAAAATCTTTGTTTTTGCTGTTTTTTGCCATTGCCTTGTGCCCAGAAGGTTTGGAATTTTGATGTGAAATTTTCAGAGTACAAAGGATCTGCCCAACAGTAGTGCCTTTCACTGGTTTGGTGAAAAAATGTTAATCCATTTCAGAGTTATTCATTTTAAATGTTGGTTTCTGAGCATGCTCAGTGAGCACCTCAGGATAGATATTTGGAACGAAAAAAAAATCTGAACGTACAAAAAACGATTCTTTTTCCATATGGGGCAATCCTTTTTTATTTGTAAAAAAATCCTTTTTCATTTGCCAACATCTTGTTTCCATTTTTTTCTAAAAAGATTTTTTTCAAAAGCACCAAAAAAGACATCCTCTAGAAACAGCAAGACATGTATCTTGCTCATCGGTCGGAGTCTGCATTTCAATGTTAATAAAGTTAGCTCCAAATATCTTTTCTTTTTTCATTTTTTGATCCTTTTTCGTGACTCGCTTCCATTTTTTTCATATGGCCAAATGAAAAAGGAACTTGGCCAGATGAAAAAGGATCCCTTTAAACAAAAAAGATTTTGGACTTAGTATTTTTTGGATTCTTTTTTCATTTGAAGAGATCCTTTTTTGTATGCTTTTTTCGTTCATATAAAAAAGGATCCCTTCAAACTATACACAGTTTTGCATACGCGGTCTTGGACCATGCTATCTTGTGTACATTCTTTTGATCTAGACCCCCTCTGATCAATGTCCCCATATTTTGTACTTCTTCTCCTAGTGTCCAGTGGCATCCCCACCCTCTGATTGTTGTCCCTGTATTTCTTTTCATCATTCCCTGCTGTCTAGTCGAACACCCCACCCTTCTGATCACTGTTCCTCTATTTTTTACTTTTCCCTAGTATCTAGTGGCACCCCCATCCTTTGATTGTTGTCCCTGTATTTTTTTATCATTCCCTGATGTCTGTGGCACCCCCACCCTCTGACTGACATCCCTATATTTTTTACTTTTGTCTGGTGTCTAGTGACACCCCCCACCCTCCAATCATCGTCCCCATATTTGAGTATAATCTGCAATAAAGAAAACTGTCCTGCAATGTTTTGTTTATTTCTAAACCTGCAAAGAAGAAAACAATCCCTCACCAATCCGACCCCTCACCCCGGCCTCCCACTGAGCAACCACCACCCCCACATCCCTCAGCATCACCCATGTGCCCTCTCTCACCTGAAAAGGTCCCAGGGCAGAGATCCACTCTCTGATCAAAGACACATCTTGCTGCTGCAACTGCCAACTGCATTATGAGAAACAAAGGTAAGTGTAGTTCAATGTATTTCAATGGGGTTTTGAACTTTGATGCACAACTTTGTCGATTTTGCAAATTTTGACCCCAAATTTTCAACATGCCATTTTAAGTACCTACCAAATGACCAGTGGTGGTGGATTTACTCAAATCAAGCCCAGAAGGTGATTTTTTTGGTTGCCTGCAAAATCACCTTTTGGGCAGGATTTGAAAATGTTCACCACATTTGTACATGTGGTGGGGTCATAAGAAGTCTATGCTGAAAATTTAGGGTCAAAATATCTAAAAATGCTGAAGTTATGTGCATATGTTGAAATTTTTGTACTCGCGCTTGTAACTTTGGTAATTTTAAACATTTTAACACCAAATTTTCAACACAGACATGTTTTTACACCACCTCATGAAGTGAATGCTGTAATTTTTCAAATACTGGCCAAACTGTGTTTTTATGGGGATTTGAAAATTGCCACTATCAGGTTCATGAAGTGGGGTAATAAGAAAGCTATGCTGACAATTTGGTTGTTGTTTAGCTACAAATGCACTTCCAGAGTAAGATACATGTATGCATCTTTGGAGGGCCCTGCACTCCCACAGCCAAATGAGGATATGATTGTACTACCTCAAAATGTAAGGAAATTCTTAATAAAAAAAAACTATGTTAATGCAACTTTTAGGGTTCAGTCTAACGTGACAAAAGCATGGAAATGTGTTTTTTGGGTTTCCAACCATAAAACCACACAGTCACTCCTGAGGCTAATCAAGAGCGTAGACTTCCTCGAGGTCCTCAACCCTACAGCTCACCCCATTGTGGTAGCAACAAAGCTCACCTGTGATAGATACAAGTGTGTATGTTTCAGGAATGTATACAATGGGGTGAGTTTTAGGATTGAGAACCCCAAGGAAGACTACACCCTTGATTTGCCTCATGGGCGGGAGTGAGCTGGTTGGAAACCCTAAAACTACATTATCCTACTTTTGTTGCTTTAGACTGAACCCTAAATGTTGCATTAATGAGTCTTTTAATTTATTTATTTATTTATTGATGGTCATGGATTAAACACCTTTGAGAGCAAGCTTTTTTTATAGGTTCCACATCAGAGATTATACAAAGTGAGAACAAAAATGTAGACTAAGTACATTACAAACATTAAATAAGTAGGATTATGAGATATACCAGGAATCATTGTACAGTAAAGTCAGTGCAGATTTACAAATGTAAGCAGTGAGTATTCAACCAGAGCAATAGGACACAAGAGATTGACAGTACTTAGGAGTTGAGTGACAGCAGAAGCAGAGTCAATTACAGGGCTTAGCATACATCAGCCCAGTAGGCTTTGTCAGCAAGGCAAGAGAAGGAGGTAGAGAGAGAGAGAGAGAGAGAGAGAGAGAAGATTTGGTTGGAGGGCAAAAGTGGAGCACAGACTGAAGGACATAGAGATGGAGGGTAGGGTAGGCAAGAGGAAGTTAGGGGATCGAGGTGGGGAGATATGGAAGGGAAGGTGAGTGCTAAGTGCAGGAAGGTCTGTTGGAGGGAGAATAAGTGCTGGCAGAAGGGAAATATGAGACTAAGTCAACAAGGGATTAGGTTGCATGAAAGCAGTCACAGCTGGAGCTCATAACTAGCTGATGTCTAAGTTTTCTTTTGAAAGGGTCTAAGAAAGTAGAGGAGTTGATGGGGGGAAGAGAGTTCAGCCAACATGGTGCAAAGAATATATGTACAGTTAGACTCTTATGGTTATAAAGGAGTCCCCTTGAGTTCTTTGGGTGAGAGAACCGGGAAGGGAAGCTGAGCATTTCTGGCACACAAAGGACTTTTGAAGACACTCTTATAACCAAACGTGACACTGCAACTGTACATATAAATGCTTCATAACTCATGCTAAAGTCTTATTTCAAAAACAATGGACTTTGATCAAGCACAAATACAAACACATGCTACATTTGCATCTGCATCTGCATCTGACTGATTGTGTTCATGTTCATGTAGCACTACTAGTACTTTCAAATGATTAATCTGTCTGTGAAAATAAGTTCCAAATGTGTGGCCGAAAAATGAAACAAATGGGATTTGCATTATTTTTTGCCATGAGTGTTTCTTTTTGGACACACAAATCTGACCCGGTTAGACACTGTAATAGATCGCTCAACAGTTTGAATGATGTCCATTTTAAAAATAGTGCTGGGCAGATCTGTGGTGAATCCTTTTGGGACCCCTTCCCCCAACATTTTTAACTCATTAGAAAATAAAGAGAACTCCCTGAGTGAAAAATGATCTATGCCAACCGAACTTGGAGATTCAAAATTTTAGAATTGTTTGCATGAGAGACCCTCTCATAAGAGAGTCTGGAACATTTAGAATTAAACTGTTCTGATTGGCTAATAAAGATATCATTTATTTATTTATTTTTATTTATTGACATCTAGAAATACACCTTTGAGCTGGAAGCTTGGTAACAAAGGTTCCAGGTCAGTAAAAAAAAATAACAATTACAGAAATTGCAATCAGAAACATATGACAGTACTTGAATTTTGAAAAATGGTCCCATTCAAAAATATAAGTGCAGTGGAAATCTTAAACCGTTAATAATACAGGTGAACATAGGGTTGCATACAATGCAAGAATAAAGCTGCAATACTTGAACTATTAAGCAGAAATAACATTACATTGTCAAAGTACAGGGAGGAGCAGGGAGGGAGAAGAGATGTAGGGATGAGAATGAGTGTATCAAGGAGTAACTAAGAAGACGTGAACAAGGAGGAGATTAGGTAGCGGATAAAATAGGGCTCCTCAGGAAGGGGGGAGGAAGGAAGGAAGGGAGAGGGAGAAGAGGGTGGGAGGAGGGTAAGGAAAAGAAGGAAACAGGGTAAGTAGTCACAGCTACTCAGGTTGGCCAGCAATCACAGCTGCGAGATGCTGGGGGAATTTTCTTTTAAATTACCCTAGCTTGGGATCATTGGTTATATCTGGGGGGAGTTCATTAAGCCAAAAAGGGGCACGGTACGCAAATGTCCTTTTGAACTTGTTCTGTTGGGGTATGAAGGTTATTTTGGATTGTCAGCTGAAAGCCTTTATACTTGTTGTGGGGGTTCACAAATATCATTGATTTAGTTTTTTTTTTTTCTAGTTCATTAGGAGCTTGTATTTGGTGAACCAAGCTTTCGCTCCAGTGAAATCACTTTGTAGATGGGATTCAAGTTGATGTGGGTCAGAGTTTTTGGAAAAGATGACAGCATCATCTGCATAGAGAAGGATGCATTCTTTACAGACAGAGGGAAGTTTATGAATAAAAAGGCTGAACAAGAGTGGGCCAAGAACTGACCCCTGGGGAACACCCATGTGTACCTCCCGACTATTGGAGAGTTTACTATCGATTTTTACTCATTGTGACCTGTTGCTGAGATAGCTCTGGAACCATCCAACTGCTTCAGTGGAGAGGCCAATAGAGAAGAGTTCGTTGAGAAGTGTTTTATGATTGACAGTGTCAAATGCCTTGCTGAGGCAGATGTAAATTGCCCCAGCAGCTTGACAACTGCCTAAAGCCCCATGTAGGAATCCTGAGTAGTCCAGCAGGGTGGTGGAGGTATTATGCCCCTTGTGAAAACCGTGTTGCTGTGGTCATTGGATTCCATACGTATCCAAATAGTCTACCATCTGGTCAGCAACTATCCTTTCTAATGCCTTGGAGAGGGGTGGCAGTATAGATATTGGCCGGGAATTCATATGTATGGCTCTGTCACTTTTGTGGACTGGGGTGACCACTGTGGCTTGCAAAAGCAGGGGGAATTGTCCCAGCTGAAGAGATAGGTTCAAATGTTTTACTAGTGGAAGGAGCACTTCTTCAAGGGTAAGGGCCAGTAACTTAAGGTCCAGTAAGTCGCTACTATCTCTGGTTTTGATTAGCACATGCAAAAGGTACTTTCTAGCTTCTAGAATGATGACTGCTTTAAGATAGATGGAAGGGCATGAGAGAGACTCACAGTGTGCAGTCTTAGGGCCTGGCACATTTTCAACGGATGATTCAAGGGAACCAGTCAGCAGTATGCTTATAAGGTCAGTAAAGACATCATTAAAGGTACTGGCAATGGTGTTAGGGTCCTGTGTGATCTCACCATTGACCAGCAGCATGGAAGGTGAGGTTTTGCTATTTTTCAATTGGTCAGTCAATCAATCAATTAATCGATCAATCAATCAATCAGAGTTTATTTCTTAAGCGCAATTCTCAAAAAGATTCAGAGCGCAGTACATATAATACATCAATTAAAATCAGAAAACACATCACTTCTCTTAAAATAAACATTAAAACCCAATCTTACTAACTTACAATCATTATTCAAATTATATCTGGAAATGCCTGGCTGAATAAGAATGTTTTCAGCTAAATTTTGAACTGGTCAGTGGTCTGGAACTCTCTATTCTGACAAGGTAGAGAATTTCACAGGGTCAGGGCAACAAATGCAAATTTCAGGGCCCCAGATGTCTTTAATTTGACCTTGGAAATCTCTAGCAATCCCTTGTCAGTGCAGGGCGGATGGGGCAGTAGGGTCGCAGAAGATCTTACAGGTAACCAGGCCCTTGTCCATGTAGGGCTTTATAGGCCAGTAACCTGACCTTCAAAGTGATCCGCCACTTTACCAGCAGCCAGTGCAGAGAGCAGAGCACAGGTGTGATATGGCACTATCTTGGTAAGCCAGTCAACAAACTAGCCACTGCATTCTACACTAGCTGCAGTCAGCGCAGATGAGCCCCTGGTGTCCCTAGGTATATAGCATTACAGTAATTAAGGCACGAGGTTACAAAGGCATGAACCAATGTTGGTAGATCACTGGGGTATCAGGAAATTTGATCCGAGCAATGTTTTTCAGATGGTAAAACGAGTTCTTGATAATGGCCAACACCTAAGATTTAAGTGTCAAGCCACTGTCAAAAATAACGCCCAGATTTCTTGCCCAATCTGATGTAAGCAGCTTGGAACCTTCAAGCTGAAGTCCAGAGGTCTAACCAGCCTGCCCCATCACACTCCAGCAACCAGGTTCAAAGACCAACACTTTGGTTTTGCCGGGTTCAACTTCAACCAGTTCACATTCATCCAACCCCAGATCTTAGCGAGGCAGCTGTTAAATACCAAGAGCATATAACCCCATTCAGGCACAAAAGACAAGTAGAGCTGAGTATCATCTGCATAGTAGTGAAAACTCATCCCATACTTTTTAATGATTTCTCCCAAAGGCAGCATGTACACTGCGAGCAACATAGGGGATAAGACCGAGCCCTGTGGGACTCCACAGTACAGGGGCAGAGGAGCTGAGGAATAAATTCCCAACACTACTCTCTGCATCCTTCCCATGAGAAAAGATATAAACCAGCTGATGATCATACCAGCCAATCCACAACAAATCTGCAGGCACTCTATCAACACCCCATGGTCCACAGTGTCAAACGCTGCAGAGAGATCAGGAGAAACAAGATGGAATGACTCCCTCAATCCCGCACCATCAGGAGATCATTTAGTATCAGAACAAGGGTGGTCTCAGTACTATGCCTCTTTCTGAAACCAGATTGGAGAGGATCGTAAATGCTGTCTGCTGTTAAATGATCATCCAGTTGTGCAGCAACTACCTTCTCAAGAACCTTGCCCACAAAGGGCAGGTTAGAGACTGGTCTGTAGTTTGCCAGGCAGTCCGGAATCAGTGAAGGTTTTTTAAGGAGAGGTTTAACAACTGCCTTCTTCAGGGGCTCTGGAAAGACCCCTTTCATCAGTGAACATCAAACTATCCTGGCAAGGACCAGACCGATGACCTCAACACACCCTATTAATAGGTGTGTTGGACCCAGTTCCAAACTACAGCAGGTAGGGTGCAGCTCCTGGACAACCTGCACAACATCTGCTATCGCCAACCAGCTAAAGTCAGACCAGACAAACCGAGTGCTTGCAACCTCTTGCCCAACCCTGTAAGGCCCATTGGAGGGTGCTGATAGGATCTCTGATCTGATGGTGGCAATCTTAGCGGCAAAAAACTGAGCAAACTTATTTCATTTGAATATTTGGAAATACCATAAGTTTGCTCAGTTTTTTGCTGCTAAACTAATCACATCTAGACTGTGAAAAGGCTCCCTGAGACTGAAGACAGGTTGGATCGCACAACCTTTCGACAGTGCGGAAGAGCTGAGCTGGTCTGTTAGTTGCTTCAGTGATCTCCTTGGACAGGAACTCTGCCTTCTTGCAGGAGATGGCCGATTGATAGTCTCTATAATGAGCCATCAATCCAAGTTTGTCAACGATGAAGTTCACAACTTCCTGCAGGAATTCTTTCCCATCACCAGGTGGTTGGTAGATGAGAAGAATCCTGCAACCGGCACCTGCAGCTATGATACATTCAAAGGATCTGGTCTAACTCACCGGGATGGCTATAAGGGCCAGGTCCAATTTAAAACAAATGGCTTCACCCCACCCCTACAATCCTTTTTTGGGCAGTGTATCACTGAGTACCCGATTGGAGCTGCTGCTTCCAATATTGGGCCAGTATTTTCATCCAATCAGGTCTTGGTGATGCAAGCCGGGTCATTGGTTGGAATAAGATCGGCAATAATTGCTGTCTTGTTCTTCATGGATCTGGCATTTCGCAACACTGCCAGAGAAGGATAGGCAGATGAAGTAGGCCTGGCATCCTGCCCACAACTTGTGGAACCCTTGGGTATTTGAACCAGGCAGGGGGGACCCCTCTCCAAGGCCCATTTCACCCCAGGGTACCTTCTCAGCCCCACAACTCCAATCCATCCACTCTCCTCCAAAACTGTAGTCCCACCAGACCCCACAAATCTCCTCCTCCTCCTCCTCCTCCTCCTCTGGCTATCACCAACGCTCTACAGTGATTATACACCTCCGGGGCCAGAGGGGGAACATCAAAGGGATGGAGGTCACAGATTCTGGTGGGAGAGTAGTGCCCGACCTTGTCAGCCAGCACATCACTACTAACACAAATACGAAACAATTCTACAGCTACACATTGATACACCCACTCACACCCACACACAACTGCACACAGTTTACAACAAATAATATCTAACAATACCCCCATCTTATTCTCCACAATAAATTAAATAAGTGAGAGTTTGCTGTTTTTAGAGAGTCTCTGCACAATTTCAAAGATATTTACAGACTAAAGTCCAGATTTACTTGATAATCTTTCTTTATGAAACTTCAGTTTAAAGGACTCCCATATATAGTCCTGAAGAATCCTGTATAGAAGGTGCTCATGGAGCTCTTACTTCCTGCAGCCTAGTCCAAGTCAATACCCAGATCCAAGACTCTCTTACTGTCTTGGGCCTGGCATTTTCATCATTTTATCATGAACTTTTCAGGGCTGTTTGAACCCCTCTCTGCCTAATCACCAGATTTACGGAGTTATATGAAAAAAGATAAGAACCGACCTGCCCCAGGCTCCACAAACAGTTTGTTCAGATAATGTCTGTCAAGATCCTCACTCAAATCTTCTGAAGTTCTTCTTCTCTCACCCCTCTTAACTCTTAGAAGATAATGGGGAATGGTCTCCCTGGGACCTGATTTTTGCCAGTAAGGTCCTTCATATTTTCCAAAAATCTTCTGCCATCCCCTCAGGAGTGGGTGAGGCAGTCTTTAAAATATTGAGATTTCATGAGTCTGATCTTGTGGGTGCAGATATTTCTGGCAGATCTATAATTCTCCATGTCTGCCTTTGTACCAGTGGCCTTGACTCTGTGCCAAAGATGGTCACTAGTGATCATGATGAGTTGCAGAAGAGCAGGGGTGACTCAAGAGTTATAGATTCCCTTAATTTTATGTTTTTTAACTGGAGTATAGATGTTACATGCATCATTAAACTTAGCAATAAAATAATCTAATGCCTAGTCTATGTCTACTGCAGAGTATTGTGAGGACCAGTCAATGCACCTATGATAAGCCTTGAATGAGTTCAGCTGTCCTCATTTGAGGTCATGACTCAAAATGATTTTGGGGGGAGGCCTAGCGGCCTTGTTGGTCCAGTGGCAAGTGGCTGGGGAGTGATCACTAAGCGAGTTTGCAAGAATTGTGGTGTTGGAGATCCTGTCCATTCAGTTTGTGATGTTACAGTCAAGCAGGAAACTGGAGCCTGTTCGGTAGGTCAACCTGGTAGGTGAATCAACAATTTGTGAGAGGTTAATACAAGACAGGGCATCTTTGTATTGGGTGGCTTCAGGGTTAACCAGTTTATATTAAAGTCCCCTAGAACTACCACCTCGCAGTTTTGTTAAGGCCTTTAATGAACTCAACGATTCTGTGGAATCTAGTTGATTGATCTCTAGGGGGAATTTAAACCGAGGCTATAGTTAACAATTTTCTTGGAGAACCTAATAGTAGCCTAACAGCTAAGGCCTGTGCAGAGGTCCCAGTGCCAATTAGAGGGAGGGTGTGGCATCTGTTAGAAGAAATATAAAACATGACAGCTAAAGGGGAGGTTCTGATAATGGGAGACTTCAACATGCCGGATACAGATTGGTCAATACCAGCAGGAACATCTGCCAGAACTAAACACGTGGTGGATTCCCTGCAGGAGAAGGGCCTCAAACAACTGGTACAACAACCCACAAGAGACAGGGCTATCCTAGATCTAGTACTGACTAACAGGGAAGGGATCACAGATCTCCAGGTAGAAGGTCACCTGGGGGCAAGTGACCATCACATGGTATGCTTCAATTTGGCCACTACATCTAAATCATCCCATTCCAAGGCAAAAATATGGGACTTCAGAGGAGCTGACTTTGATAAGATGGCCAAAAGAGTTAAGCTAGCCCTGGCAAAAAGAAACACAGGGAAGGGGGTACAGGCAAAGTGGGCAAGCATTAAGGATACAATACTTGAAGCAACATCCCATTGTGTTAGACAGAAAAGGAAGTGCAAAGAAGAAGAACCACTTTGGTTCTCAAATACAGTAGCAGAAAGGTCAGAGCCAAAAGGCTGGCCTTCAGGAAATATAAGGGAACACAGCGGGATGAAGATAGGAGGCATACCAAACTGCCCTAAGGGAAGCAGGGAAGGCAGTAAGGCAGGCAAAGTCCCAAACTGAGGAAACACTAGCACGAACAGTAAAAGAAGGTGACATGACTTTCTATAGATACATTAGTGAAAGTAGAAAGTCCAGACGGGATATTGCTAAGCTCAAAGGAGGAAAGGGGGCATGTGAGGAGGAGGACCCTGTGAAAGCATCTATCCTAAATAGATACTTTTGCTCAGTATTTACTGAAGAGAAGGTAGGGCAGGGCCCACAGCTCAGCACCATGAACACAGGGGGGAGGGAGGTGAGCACTACTCCCTTCACAAAAGAAAGGGTCCTACAAGAGCTCGCTAAGCTCAGGGTGGACAAGGCAATGGGACCTGATGGCATACATCCCAGGGTACTTAAGGAGCTAAGGGTGGAACTAGCAGAGCTATTAGCAGAACTGTTTAGTGAGTCTCTGAGCACAGAAGAGGTCCCAGAAGACTGGAGAAGAGCTCATGTGATCCCACTCCACAAGAGTGGTAGCAGGGAGGAGGCAGGGAACTACAGACCAGTCAGTCTTACCTCAGTAGTGGGCAAGATTATGGAGGCATTCCTTAAGGAAAGGATAGTGTAACACCTGGAATCCATAGGGGCACAGGATCCAAGACAGCATGGGTTTATGAAAGGAAGGTCCTGTCAAACTAATCTCATAGATTTCTTTGACTGGGTAACCAGAGTGGTGGACCAAGGGGGGGCAGTTGATGTCGCCTACCTTGACTTCAGCGAAGCTTTCAACACTGTTTCACATAGAAGATTGATAAATAAGCTGGGTAGGCTCAGGGTGGGTCAGAAGTTGGTCAACTGGGTGGCAAACTGTTTGACGGGCAGACAACAGAGAGTGGTGGTGGTAAATGGTATACAGTCAGAAGAGATGCAAGTCACAAGTGGGGTACCTCAGGGATCAGTCCTGGGGCCAGTCCTCTTCAATATCTTCATTAGTAGTGACATTGCAGATGGACTAGAGGGTAAGGCTTGTCTGTTTGCAGATGACACCAAGATCTGCAACAGAGTAGATGATCCAGATGGGGTGGGCAGAATGAGAAGAGATCTGCATAAACTAGCAAAATGGTCAGAAGAGTGGCAACTGGGATTTAATGCAAAGAAGTGCAAGATCATGCACATAGGGAAGAGAAACCCTGAAGCCACCTATAGGCTGGGAGGGGAGTTGCTGGCAGTCACAAAGGAAGAAAGAGACTTGGGCATCATCATCATCACCAATGACCAGAAATCATCCAAGCAGACCTCTAAAGCAGTAGGTAAGGCTAGGGAATGTTAGGGTGTATTAGTAGGGGTATCACAAGTCATAAGAGGGAGGTAATAATCCCTCTTTACAAGACACTGGTTAGGCCCCATCTGGAGTACTGCATGCAGTACTGGAGGCCACACCTTCACAAGGACATTAACCAAATTGAGGCAGTCCAGAGAAGGGCAACCAAAATAGTGCAGGGACTGCATCAGAAGACATATGAGGACAGATTAACGGAGCTCAATATGTATACCCTTGAGCAAAGGAGGGAGAGAGGTGATATGATCGAAACATTCAAACACCTTAAGGGCATTAACAAGGTGAAAGAGTCTAACATGTTTAAATATAAGAAAAATAGCAGGACAAGAGGATACAGCATGAGACTAGAGGGAAGCCAATTAAGGGGGAATGTGAGGAAATTATTTTTCACAGAAAGGGTGGTGGATGCATGGAACGGCCTACCTCAGGAAGTGGTGGCTATGAATACAGTGCAGGGCTTCAAACAGGCATGGGCTAGGCATAAGGGAGCAATACAGATGAATATGAATATATAGGCCACTGACAGAGCAAAGGCCGATGGCACATTTAAAAGGTAGAAAAAGAAATGGGCAGACTGGATGGGCCTTGCAGTACTAATCTGCCATCAACTTCTATGTTTCTATATTTCTAATGTGACCTTTGATACAGATATCACACCCACCACCCCTTTTCTCGGTCCTGTCATGCCTGAAGAGGGTATAACCACTTAGCACCATGGAAGCATCCAAGACCTTGAGTGAGAGCTAGGTTTCAACTAAGGAAAGGACATCAGGGTTTTGCTGGCTTACCCATACCTAGAGCTGGTCAAATTTAGCCAGAAGGCTTCTGATATTAATATTGATTGGTGGTTGTTTCCACAACTGGGAGGCTGTGTGTGTGTGTTTTGGGGGGGGGTAGGGTTTATATTACCAGAGATAAGCAGCAGCATCAAGGCAAGGTGAAGCAGAAAGTTTTTTAGTATTATCAGACGCGAGGCAAGGTAAAGTCGAACGTTTTTAGTATTATCAGACATGGGTTGTTTAAAAAAAATACCAAATAACAAGAAGCGTGATTTTAAAGCACTAATTGACAATCACTAGCATTGATGGTTTCTTGCTGCTATTTGTAAGGTGGTTGCACATTATATTTAACTGCTGCCATTTATTGTATCTAATTTGTACAATATTGCTAACCCAATCCCCCAGTACACATCTGTAAAAGACAGTTCCTATGTATCACAGCATGCTTTCTCCTGGATTAACTAAATAAATAAATACATTAAAGGTTAATGGACATTATAAATGCATTTCTCCAATGAGGTGTACACATAACTAAATATTCTTTATTTTAATAAAATAATAATGTTGAAGTGTGACACTAAATTGTGTTTTTTTGTAAATGCTCTCTCTGCTTTGAGGTCTCAGAGCCACAGCATTCCACAGGAAACAGCATGATGTCATTTTAATTTAAGCACTATTTTCTTTCTGATAAAAACAGATGAATTGAATGCCTTGGTAGATAAAAATGAATCCTGTCACCATAAATTTATTCTTTTTTTTGTAAGGAAAACCATATCTTGGTATAAAGGGCTAGGGGTAGAAACATAGACTAAGGGTTAGAATTACATCATCAAAGTAGTGAGAGCCTGAGATCTTAGGACTGGAGCACTGCTAAAAACAGTGATGTCACAACCCCTTTATCTGAAGAACTTTGTTTTAGTTCAACACAGCCTCTATAGCTAGTACAGTACATGCTATATATGATACTGTACCAGTAAAAATTAAACAGACTATATTTTAAATGAGCAATGATCTTTAAGATTGTCAGCATGCATGAGTACAAAGATATATAGTGACCTGCCAAGTGAATGCCATTCATATAAATACTATATTCATTTTCAAGGCAACAATCTACCAGTGGAAGCATGTATGGCACAGTAAAACTTGACTGGATTTGTATTTGCCTTACAGGAACCAGCCGTTACAATATATAATGTACACATGCTGTGCAAGCATAGAAGAGACAGCAGTATAGTGTGTGGCATGTAAGGAGGGAAAGGCGGAATAAATCATACTTGTACCTGAATGTGTTGGAATGTGACAAATTGTGTCACATGATTGCCATATGTGAGATTCTGAACTGAAACTGAGGAAAGCTAGATCTATCATCATAACTTTAGTCTTTTTTAGAATGCTGCTGTTATAGTTACTTTATTGACTCAAGCAATTTTCTGAGGCGGCAGGCATTTTTAACTGAGTCAATGTTACATCTATTGATTACTTCAGGCTTAGTGACTTTGGCTGGGAAAATGATGCTTGTGAAAGCCTGCCATGGTAACAGATGACTTTTTCTTCCCATTGATCAAGCATGTTCCAACTATTACACTGTGTCAAAAATCACAGCTGTCAATACGATTGCATTTATTAAGCAGCTAAGTGACATCCATCTTCCCAGTATCCTAGCAGGAGGTAGTCAGACTTGTTATGATGAGGTCTGTGCCGCGAAATCAATGTGCTGGAAAAAAATCCTTTCCCCAATAACATTTTGTTTCTTAAGGAAATTGCTCAGTGCCTGCTCAGATTCTCTTGAAGGGACACAAACCTAGTATGCCTTTTTTGCCTTCTCTAGATGGCAACAGGGAATTCTAGATCATCTTCATTGACTTGTGTGATTTGGTTTTCTCTGGTGTAAGCCCTTATTTTGTTTCTTCAAATGCCTATGGTGATACTACATACAATGATATGTACTCATCACAAAAAGGACAGTTAGACATTATCAGATTCTCCTGCAACTTCTTGAAATTCAGCCATATTTCACAGTTTTGTGTCAGAGTGTGTAATATGGATATCATGGGCTATGCACTGGGGTAACTCAGAGTTAAAGGACAGGGATGAACAATTTCGGCAAATCTATTCAGAAATAACACAGTGCATATGTATAAGCCTGGTTCCTTTCATTAAATTCAAGCTGCAATGCTGTCCCTCTCCTATGCTAATGATGTGTAACGCACATGTTTTTTCAAGGTAGCTACAGTATGATTAAATTATGGGTAGGCAAGGCAAATGTGCCTCATACAATAAGAGCCTTTTTATGAGAACACAGGCCCTGTGTTTGTCTGCAGGATCAGTAAGCAACATCCAAATGAATTACAGTTTTTCTGTCCCAAACAACACTGAAACCATTACCATGTAACTCAATTTACTTTTCACTGGCAATCCAAATTTTGTTTAAACAAAGTTATTTGCAATCAGAAAGGTTATACATTAGACAGAAATTGTGAAATTTTCTTTACTGTAAGCAAGTTCATTTAGTGCTTCTGAAGGGGGTATGGATTGACCGTACTGGAGACAGAAACTCTTTGTTAAATATGGGACCAGGTACAGTGTGGTGCATGGGCAGTGAAGACCTTTCCATACTGTGATAGAGTTAGTATTGGTGACTTTTCTTGCTAGAATTGGATTGGATCAGTATTTCTAGTAAATATTCTTTTTTACACACCTGGATTGTCCCAATGAGATGAGACATCTTTGTTTCTGGTATGATCAGCTGGGGTAAAATATAATTATGGCTTGATTATAAAGCTAAAGCACTTCTGCTTTGCTGTCCAGCTTTATAATGTACACCTTTGGATCAATTGCATGTACTATGTATGCTATTATATCTGTTTCCCATGTTATTACTAACTGGTGAAATAATCTTTCTTGACTGTTTATCTGTCCTTTGTAAATTATATATGAATCTTATAATATTTATATTACTCTTACAATTTGCAAATGGGACCTCATTATAAGTGAGACTCAGCTCAGTCAAGTATATCCTTGTTCATATTTTATTACAAATAAAAATGTTATTTATCTATCTATCTATCTATCTATCTATCTATCTATCTATCTATCTATCTATCTATCTATCTATCTATCTTAGGAGTCCTGGAATAAGCAGTCACAAAAGTTATGGTAAACTGTCAGTTAAGCAAAGAAGAATATTAATTATATAATTACTAATTGTAACAATATACAGTATTATGCACGTTTCTGTTGCCAACTCTATCTAAGTGGACCACAAAAGCACTATTTGCAACATGATTTTCAGTAGCCCTCATGTGATCACCAGTTCTAGCTTTAAATTGATGTTTAGTCTTGCCAATATAAAAACTCCTACATGAGCACATAACTAAATATACAATACCCTCAGAGGAACATGTGATAAGCCCCCCTCACTGATACTGATTTGTTAGTTTGTGGATTCACAAACCTCCTTGATGCAATAACTGTTGGACAATATTCAGTTTCCACATATGTAGCATCCATTATTTCTAGCTGGTAACCACATTTGGGTATATCATGAACAAGCTATACTGAATGTACAATGATATCCCAAATGTTTTATCCCTTCTATATACCATCCTGGGGACTATATCAGCTACTGTAGATCATTTAAACCTGGGTCTATACTGACCAAGTGCCAGTGTTTTTTAACAATTTCCCCAATTTTCCTGGATTGTGCACCATGGGTAGACAAAAAATTAACTCTCTCTTCTCTCCTTTCTTGTGTCTTTTTTCTTGGTGGGATTCAGGTCTATCAGTCCTGTTTACTTTTGTATGGGCCCTAGAGATCAGGTTATTCGAATACTCCCTCTCTTGGAGTCTGTTCTCCATTTCATTTGCTCTGGCATTATATTTATCATCTCCACAGTTTCTTTTGATTCTTATAAACTGCCCTTAAGGTTTGCCAGCTATAGTGTGGTGGGGATGGCTAGTACTGGCATGGAGGAGTGTGTTTCTATCAGTAGGTTTACAGAATCAATCCATTGTCACTACCCCTCTTCCATCTTTAGAAATTATTAGATCCACAAGTTAATCTGCATACAACTAATTGCCACTGAAAATGTAATATTCGTATTACTGTCTTCCAAAAATCTGACAAACCTGAATAACTCATCCTCAGAACCAGTCCAGACAATAAAAATTGTGTCAATGAAGTGTTTCCAGAAATTAGGCTGGTCCAAAAAGTGATTCACTTCAGAATTTTGTATTACATCTCCCTCCTACTTATCTAAAAACATGCACTACACCTATTGAATCTCTCACTGCTGCCTCCTGCTCTGATGTCAGCTGCACAGGATTCTGGGATTTGTAGTAACAGAAGATGTCAGCATAGAACTAAACAAAATTAATCTGATACAATCTACTATACTACAGTAAACAGTAAGTAAATCAAAATGTTTTTGCATACAAAGTGCACATAGGGGCCAGATGCACACTTGAGTGTGGGGCCCTTGGTGGTGACCGCTCCTCTTTGAGAACAATTTCTTGAAACAGTTGAAAAAAAACATGCTAACCGTATATAATACAATAACTATATCTGGGATACAGTATGGTTGCTAAGTACTGTTGCTAGAGCAAAGTGTGTCTGATTTAATGGTTTCAAACCTTTTCACAAGTTGTGAAACACGTACCACTTATCTAAATTCCTGTCCCTCCCTTCCTTCCACACCTAGATGGTATCCCAATTGATGGCGTACCTGACTTCAAATACCTCTTGACTGTCACGTCCATTTCTCCCAGCACATAGACATCATTCATAAAAAGCTCCACCCTCTTTACGCATACAAGCTGTATCCTCCCCTTCCCCCCGCCTGCTCCTGAGACAGCCTTACCAAGATGATTCTCCCAATTTTTGACTATGGTGATATTGTCTATGGTGCTGCTCCTAAATTCATCTTGGCCTGACTGGATCCCCTCTTCCACTCCTTCTGCCCCTTTGCTCTTAACTGCCCTACCCTAACCTACTAATGTACCCTCTACTCTGCTCTTTCTCTCCCTTCCCTGGGGGACCACTGTCTGTTCCACTGTACCTCCTTTACTTCCAATCTCTGGCTATCCTTCCTACCCCACATCTCAACTCCCTACTCTCTCCATCCACCCCCTCCTCCTACTTCTTCTGAAACTCTGAATATCGCTCCTTCAAGCTACCTTCCTGTAAAACTCTCACTGGTTAATCAGCTTACTCATTTTGCTTCCCTAAACTCTGGACTTCTCTCCCCTTAAACATTCACTCAGCCTCTTCAAAACCTTCACTAATCTCTCTCTTCTCCTCTCCCACACCTCTTCCTCCTGCCACTGTCCTTAAGTGTACGCTGACTCTCCCTCCGTTCCCATGGTTCCAAACTACTGTGACTGTATTTTGCACTTACTGTTCTCACCTACTTGAACATTGTATGAACTCAGGTTACCTAACTGCTACCACTGTATATTGCACTTATTGTACATACCTATGTATATTGTATGTGCCTATTGTATGTGCCTACAACCCCCCTGACCAGTGGCCTGAAAGGACTTGAAGAACTACTTGATCGGACCTCCCTTCTTTCTGGAAGAACTGAGGTCCTTTTACTCAGTGATCTCAATCTAAACTGGCTAGGAAACTCTCTTCCTGCCCTGCAGGCCAAGATTCAAAGTTTCAACCTTCACCAGATGATCAGTGAACCACTAGGCCTGCCCCACACTCAAACTCTAGTTCATTGTTGGACTGGATAATGACCAATCACCCAGAAAACATGGTCTCCTCTGGCATACTAGCAGATGCAATCTCAGACCACTCCCCTACCTTTTGTATATGGGGCAAAACTAGACAATCCCCCTCTAAGCCACGCTTTATCACTTTTCATAGCTACTCTAATCTTGACACACAATCATTCCTGCTGGATGTTGCCACTGTTGACTGGACCCCCATCGTTAACTCCAATGACACGCAGATTGCTCTAAACATATTCCTGCCTTGCTTCATGGAAATCCAAGACAAGCATTGCCCCCTTATCACCCATAGGGTAAAAAATAAACATACTCAATGGCTAAAATCTGACCTTCTCTCCAAGCTGAGACAGAGGGACAAATCCTGGCACCACTACAAAAAAACGGACTCCCTGCTGACCTTAACACCTATAGAGCCCTCAGGAACTCATGCAAGAAGGATATCAAGAGGGTCAAAAGTGCATACTGCAGAGATCTCTTAAATAAATCATATGGCGATCCCAAAAACTTCTGGTCACATATTAAATGTTTCCTAGGATCTACTCCTGCCCCCACTCCAACCGATATGTGCCTCAACGGGGTCCACTGTAATAATCCCTCTACAATAGCTAACTTCCTCAAGACCCAGTTCTCTGACCTCACTGACTATACCTCATCGTTCCCTCCCAGACCTTACTCATATGACAAGTCTCCTGTTAATGTGCCCAAATTTCTGTTCAAATCTGTCGCGCGCCTCAAAGTTCTAAGGCTACTCAACAATATCTCTGATTTTACTGCCACTGGGTCAGATAACCTTGAGCCTAAACTACTAAAACTAGCAGCCCCTTATATAGCTGCACCACTTGCTAAAATCTTTTCCCTCTCCCTCTGTCATGGCTATGTCCTCGCTATTTGGAAGACTGCCAGGATTACCCCAGTTTTCAAAAAAGGGGACCACAAAAATCCATCTAACTATAGACCTATTGCCATTTTACCTGCTCTAAGCAAAATCCTTGAGAAGCTCATCGCAAACCAAACTATTGACTATCTACAGAAGCTAAACCTTCTCTCATCAGTGCAGCATGGTTTCCACAAGGGTCATAGCACCACCACTGCCTTACTTAAGTTTACCACTGATATCATAGTAGCTATGGACTCAGGTCTCCTAACAGGAGCAATTTTTTATTGGCATGACCAAGGCCTTTGACCTTGTTGATCATCCTATTCTTCTCGGTACTCTAAGATCACTAGGTTTCTCACAGGGGGGTGACTGCATGGTTTGATAGCTACCTGACAGACCGCAAGCAACTGGTTAAATTTAACTCTACCCTATCAGATTATGCCACCATTAATATTGGTGTACCCCAAGGTTCTATCCTTGGTCCCCTGCATTTCTCCTTATTTATAAATGATATTACCTCAGTCATCCCCAATACTGATTCCCTACTTTATGCTGATGACATCATCTTGTACACCAGCTCAAAGAGCATCTCTGACATCAATCTGAAACTCTCCCAAGATTTTATACAAATTGAAGAATGGTTGGATAAAGAGAGACTTGTCCTAAATGTCTCCAAAACCCAGGCCATGCTGTTTGGCTCAAATGCTAAATGTAAACTCGCCCAGCCCACATTCAACATCTCCACCAAAAGTGGATCTGCTGTCCAGGTTGTACCCTCCTTTAAGTATCTAGGTATCATGCTTGATCCTACTCTCACCTTTGATCTACATATCCAGCAGACGTGCAAGCTGACTAATATGAAACTCGGCATGGCCTACCACTCCAACTATGTACTCACTCCATCAGCTAGGCTTGCCATAGCCCATGGCATACTACTACCATCACTCATGTATGGAGTGGCAGCATATGCCTCATCATGTAAGACAAGCTTTCAGAAGTGGGAAGTAACAAACAACAACATCTGTAGGTATGCATCTTCCTCAAATCGACTAAAACACCACTGTTTCCTGTACTCTGAGCTAGGATGGCTTTCTCCGGCAGCCTCCCATGACTATGCACTCTACTCCATCATAGACAACATCATCCAAAATCAAACACCTTAACCCCTGGCAGAACTTTTCCTTAACCAGATGCCCAGCTACCAACTATGCTCTGCTGCCAATGCCCATGTCGTAATCCCTAGACACCACTCCTCCAAAGGTGCTAGTGCCTTCTCCTGCCATGCACCAAAAAAGTGGAACTCCCTACCTCTAACTATTTGTCAAGCATCTTCCCATGCCTCTTTCAAATACTTGCTCCATGATCATCTTGCTATCTCTTGCTTTTGCCCCCATTTCAAACCCCCTAGCGCATTACTTTCACTTCACTATATTTCCCCTACCCACAGCCTCTTTCACTGCTCCTTCCCTCAACCAACTACTCTCAGCACTATCCTGTCTCCTAGCCTGTTTCAATACAACTTTTAACTTAAAGCCCTTACCTCACCCCTTTTCTTCCTCTCATCCCCTTACACCTCCCCCTACCTCAATTACCCCTCCTTTTTTTGCTTCCTTTCCCCCTTGACTACCAGTTGACACACTCACGTAACTTAACCTAACTTATGTTTTCTGCCACAATGTTACTTAAGACTTTTACTATGCGCCCTCCTTTATTTTTACTATTGCTACATTTTGGTTTTTGCTAAATCAGTTGTTTCTACTGTGTATCAAATTGTTTACCATTACTTACACTGTATTGATATATTTGTATGCACTTACTGTCTATATGCTCTTGTATGTCTTTTGTACAAATGTTTTATTTCCTGTATTCTCCCGGGTCGTGCCTGAAAATAGTCATTTCTATGGCTAGTGCACCTTACCCGATCAACAAAAACGAAATAAATAAATGTATTTCTGTTACATTCTGTATATTTAATCCACCTCTGTACTCATATTTCTCTGTTTGTCAGCCTGTGCAATTGTATATATCTTTTTAGAATGTTTTTATGCTTTCGCTCTCCCCTTTCCCCCAGGACACATCTGGAAATGAGCTACGTTGTGCTCATTATGTTTTTTCCTGCTGAAACACTTTAATAAATAAATAAATTGCATGACTGTAGCATCCTACTGCTGCTGCATCGCAGATGAACTAGTGGTGTCATGTGACCACCATCTTCTCAGCCATGACCAGTGCCACTGGCACAACTACCACCACCAACATTGCTTCATTGAGTTGATGTTGCTGTAGATCTGCAATAACGGTGCATATGTCTATCAGTACTGAAGATTTACCATGGGAACTACCATGCAAAGCATTAATGATTGTGCACTACAATGCTTGGTTGCCTGTTACCTTGTTCACAGATGTGAAACAATCTTTTGCAGAACACACCACTGCAACCATGACAGATATTCAGAACAGTCCATCTCAACAAATAGTTGCATGGTCTGGAACACACGATTCTCTGTTCTGAAACTTTCCTCAATACAGTATAAACAACATTTGTCAATGCTGAATGTTTGCCGCTGGTATTGCTGTTGTTCTGGGTCTTGCTTGTATACATTTTTACTATATATTTACCAAGAATAGAACAGATAAGATGCAGTGTCTCATTTTCAGTGTTGTCCTGCTTTGACACATTGCTAGATAATAGTTACCCAGCACAGGGCAGCTGAGAGGCAAAATTTACTTTTAAGCGGGCTCCCACATTTTGATGCCAAATGTCCAACAGTCCTTTGCTTGACCCAGGGGCTACAGTCTTTTTATGACCTAACATTATGATCAAGACAGGTGGAATTTTTTAAAATCCCATCTGAAACTTGATTTTGCTGTGCAACTGTGGAAATGAATTTCAGAGGGGATTTAAAAAATGACACCTGCCATGTTCAGGCGGAGGAGTAACATAAGAGATATGTTGAACATTAGGGGACAAAATCTGCAAAAATAAAATTCCAAGTAAATGTTGGAACAATTCAATGTTTCCTCATAAGTTAGTTGTTTTTTCACAATTTTACCCCAAATTTTCAACATAATCTTTTTATGACCACTCCTTCCGAGAATGAGTGGTGTCATGAAATGGGTCCAGGAAAGGAGTTCTCCCTGGCTGGTTCCCATACCCAAGGGTTCTGCTGGTAGTCAGCAGATAGCACGGTCATCCTCGGATGCTCATCCTACTCGGGTGGTGTTATGTAATGCCAGGTCCATTAAAAACAAGACCGCTATTATAGCGGATCTTGTTGGAACATCAGACCTGGCGTGCATCACCAAGACCTGGCTGGATGAAAATGCTCGCCTGATTTTGGCTTCTGCAAGTCCAGCTGGGTACTCGGTGATACTCCGCCCTAGGAGGGATCATAGGGGCAGGGAATTATTTGCCATCTGTTTTAGATCAGAACTGGGCTAGTGGAAGTACCAGTCGTTACTACCAATTCCTTTGAATATATTATGGACGAGGGTGGAAGTAGGATTCTTCTCATCTCATCATCCACCAGGTGATGGGAATGTTTTCCTGCAGGAAGTCGCAGACTTCATTGTTGACCTGACATTGGGATCCCCCAGATGGTTGGTTCTGGGGGATTTCAATGCCTGGGTCGACGATGAACTCTCGCAGTTTGGTCAAGACTTCCTCAAGTTAATGATTTCACTGGGCTTCACACAGGTTATTTCCTCCCTGACCCATATTGGAGGTCATTCATTGGACTTGGTGTTCCTACTGGGGATGGAGATATCCGGTTTGGTGGTGAAACCAGTTGGATGGTCTGACCATCATTCCATTGGGTTCAGTTTTGAGGCCACCCCTAGTAGGCCAGCCCCTATGGAGATGGTCCGGTACTGCCCTTTGAGGGATGTTTCCCCAGATGGCCTGATGGCAGTGCTGGACCTATCAGGTTTTCCAAGTGATTGCATGGATCCAGGGGACTTGGTACTTGCCTATAATAAGGCAGTAAAAGGGGCCCTGGATTCCATTGCTCCTGTTCGTGTTCATCCCCTCACTCTTCGCCCTGGGTCTAGTTGGTTTAATGAGACTCTAAGGGAGTTGAGGAGAGTTGGACAAAGATTAGAGAGATGTTGGCGGAGGTTGGGCTTGGATTGTGACAAACTTAGATTGATGGACCATTACGTGGTCTATCAATCAGCAATCTCTTGTAAGAAGGCAGAATTCCTGTCCAGAGAGATTGCTGCTGCTCAGAATAGACCAACTCAGCTTTTCCGGACCGTGGACAGATTGTGCAATCCAATCTGTCTTCAGCCCAGAAGAGCCTTTTCTCAAGAATGGTGTGAGGAGCTTGCTCAATTCTTTTCAGATAAGGTTGACAAAATCAGGTCTGCCTGACTCTCTCTAGTGGGAGTTGTGATGGTCGACAGATGTTGGACACCGGCTTTGTGTGGTCCAACTTCAGCCTTCCCACAATCAATGACATTGTGATGGTCATCCGATTACTGCGTCCGACTAACTGTGGTCTGGATCCGGGCCCTACACATATCCTAGTGGGCTGTGTAGATAAAATCGGCCCGGTCTTGGCTGAGATAGTCTGGAGGCCTTTGGAGAGGGAGATTTTTCCAAATCCTCTGAAGGAGGCTATGGTTCAGCCCCTTCTTAAGAAGCCCTCCTTGGACCCGGACTGTGTGGCTAACTACAGACCTGTCTCTAACCTACCCTTTGTGGGAAAGGTTATTGAGAAGGTGGTCGCGTCGCAGCTGGATGATCATTTAACCAGCCACGATGTCTATGATTCTCTCCAGTCTGGATTTAGGAAGAGACATAATACTGAGACGGCTCTGGTCTGGGTACTAAATGATCTCCTGATAGCTAGAGATCGAAGGACCTGTTCTATTTTGGTCCTTCTTGATCTCTCTGTGGCATTTGACACCGTGGACCATGGTGTGATGTTGGAGCACCTGCGGTTTATCTGTGGACTGTCTGGTACAGTCCTCAGTTGGTTTCGATCCTTCCTCAAGGGTAGGACTCTGAGGGTGGTGTCTGGGATTTTTTCCTCAACATCATTCCCCCTATCCTGTGGGGTACCACAGGGCTCCACTTTGGCACCCTTGTTGTTTGCGGTGTACATGCTGCCATTGGGATCGATCATTAGGCGGTACGGTTTGAGCTTTCACTGCTATGCAGATGATACTCAACTGTACATGTCCTTTGTACCTGGCCAAGATGCTGCTCTCTCGGTTTTTAATAACTGTCTTGCCAAAATCCAGGACTGGATGAATGTGAATTGGCTGCAGTTGAATCCAAGAAAAATTGAGGTGTTGGTTGTGGACCCAGGTCGCCGGGAGACGGGTTTGTTGGCTGGATCTCCCTCGGGCTTATGGCTTGGGGGTGTCAAGCTAACTACCTCAGACTGGGTGCAGAATCTGGGTGTTGTTTTTTACAGCTGTTTAACACTAAAATCACAGGTGTTGGCAGTTGTCAAAGCCTCTTTTTAACACCTGAGGAACATTGCCCCCGTGAAGCACCTGGTTCCTCCCGACGATCTTCCTACTCTGGTTCACGCCTTCGTTACCTCTCATCTTGACTACTGCAATTCCCTTTATCTTGGGCTACCGGGGGTTGATATTCGCTGCTTGCAGCTAGTGCAGAATGCAGCAGCCAGACTATTGACTGGTTCCTCTAGGTCCAGTCATATAACGCCTGTGCTTCGCGGACTGCATTGGCAGCCAATATGCTGGTGTATCACCTTCAAGGTCAGTTTGCTGACCTATAAGGCCCTACATGATCAGAGACCTGGCTACCTGAAAGATCTCCTTTGTCCCTACTGTCCCCCCCGCTCCCTCTGATCCACTGACGAGGGATTGCTAGAGATTCCCAAGGTTTGTTTGAAGACCTCCGGGGCAAGATCTTTTAGTTTTATGGCCCCGACCCTGTGGAATTCTCTACCTCGTCAGGTACGAGATTGCCCGACCATCCAGACTTTTAAGGGAGCACTTAAAACATATCTTTTTAAACAAGCGTATAATGATTTTTAAATATTATTAAGCTTGGATAATTTTTATTGTTTTAGTAATATTGTTTTATTATGTGATGTACAGGCACCTTGGTTTTAGAAAGGCGCCTTTCTATAAATAAAGTTTTGATTGATTGATTGATGTATAAAACAATGGCTGAAATGTCATTTTGCACGACAAGTGTGAAAACACATCTTGGGTAGAATTTTAAAAAAATGGCAGCAGTCACATTCATGAGGTGGTGTGAAAAAATGAGCATGTTCAAAATCTGGGGTCAAATCACTTAAAATGTCCACAGTTATGAGTGTACAATGACAATTTTCAATGTACACTTGTAATTTTGTTGATTTTTAATATTTTTACCCTAAATTTTCAACATAGCCTTCTTATGTCCTCACATAGCCTTATTATGACCCCACCTCATGAAAAAAAGTCGAGAAAATTTCAAATTGTGCCAAAAAGGTGATTCTGGGCCACAAGTGTGAAAACACATTTTGGCCAGGATTTGAAAAATGACAGCTGTCACATTCATGAGGTGATGTTAAAAAAGGACTATGTTAAAAATCTGGGGTATATTCAAAATTACCAGTTATGAGTGTATGTTGAAAAGTGTCAATGTGCACTCATAACTTTATTTTTTAATATGTTTACACCAAATTTTCAACATAGCCTTCTTATGACCACCACATAGCCTTCTGATGACCCCACCTCATGAAAAAGAGTTGACAACATTTTTAAATCGTGCCCGAAAGGTTATTTTGCACCACAAGTGTGAAAGCACATTTTGGCCAGGATTTGAAAAATGGCAGTTGTCACATTCATGAGGTTGTGTGAAAAAAAATGACTGTGTTAAAAAGTTGGGGTCAAAATATTGAAAATGACCACAGTTACATGCTTGCATTGACAAAATGTCAAAGTAGGCTCATAACTTTGTTATTTTCTCATATTGTTACCCCCACATTTTCAACATTGCCTTCTTATGATGCCACATTGCCGTCTTATGACCCCACCTCATGAAGAAAGGTGGAGACATTTTTCAAATCCTGCACAAAAAGTGATTTTGTGCCAGAAGTGCAAAAACACCTTTTGGCAATGATTTGAAAAATAATAGCCTTCATATTCATGAAGTGTTGTGAAGAAATGGCTATATTGAAAATTTGGGATCAAAATATTGAAAATGACTCAAGTTATGAGCCTGCATTCATAAATTTCAATATAAGCTCATAAGTTGTTTTTTTTTTAAATATTTTTACCCCATATTTTCAACATAGTTTTCTTATAGTATGATTGCACTGCATGAACAAGGGTGGAGAACATTTCCAATCTACTTGAAAGGTTATTTCATGCAGCAATGAAATCACATTGCAGGATGAGTTTGCATAATTTCCCTTTCATTGTTCATAAGATGGGTCCCCAAAAAAGGCATGATGAAAATTTCGGGCAAAATATTAAAAAATTACCAAATTATGCCAATAAGTTCAAACCCCCATTGAAATACTTGGAAATGCATACCTGATTTCCTTAGTGTGCAGTTGGAGATTGAATAGTGAAGATGTGTCTCCATTCCAGAAAGGATTATGGTGTTGGACTCCTGGTAGTTAAGTAAGGACTTAGGGGAGTGGAGGGTGCTGAGTGGGAAGGTGGGTTGAGGGGACAGGCATGGCGATGGTGGCAACAGACATCGATGAATGGTTGTTTTTCTTTATTTCAGGTACTGACACTGGAGATTTGGCAACCCAATGTTGGTGTTATGTTTGGCAGCACCAGGGGTGGGTTCCCCTGTGTTGAAAACCAAAATAGCTGGGGGTTAGCAGCCAGCATGAGAGATTGGGCACCCCCATGCCAGAATACACACTGAGGGAGGGCTTTCTTTATGTTTGGTGGCACCAGGGGTGGGCTCCCTGGCATCGCAGAATGAAAATGGGTGAAGTGTTTTTTTTTGGCTGCATCACACATTAGGTTGGAGGGCCACACAGTTTAAACAGGCAGGGTTGGGAACAGCAGCTGGCATGGGGGATTGGGCACCATGTGCCAGAATAATAACACAGAGTGGGTGGAAGACATTGAGGGATAGTTTTCTTTATGGTTGGCAAAAAGAGATCATGGGATCCAGTACCAGGAATTACATGAAGGGGGATAGGAACCACAGCAGGCTGATCATGACAGATCAGCTATGCTTGCTGGGTTGCATTATGTAAATCAAAGGAAAGAGTTGCCTTATGATTGGCTTAGCTCTTGCCATTGAACTACATGAAGTTTCTGCCTAGCAAGCCGGAATATTGTCATGATCAGCCTGGCTGATGATTGGTGTGACCCATGTTTGCTGTGCATGCACACACAGTGAAAATAAAAAAAAAGAGTTCCACCATGTGGAATCATTGTTGCTTAAGTAATGTGAAGCAATAATCTTCTGCTGGTAATGAAGGAGGAGTTCTGCGTATTTTGTGGAATGATGGAAATATTTTATAATTTCCCTTGCTGTATCAGTGTTTTTTAACTATGTATAATTGTTCGGAACATGAATCACCACCTGATTTAGTGCATTTGCAAAACAAAGTAAATAATAGAAGCTGAATGCAAGGTACCTCCCTCCTTCAGGACCACATAAGTGTCAACTTTTAAATCTTAGGGTTGTGCCTAAAAACACATTTCTGGTGAGATTTAAAGGTTGCCACTTATGTGGTTATGAAAGGGGGTGATAACATGCTATTTAGTGACATTTTTGTGAAAAAAAAGTAAACAAACTTTTGTGTAAAAGAAAACTGAGGTGGAATAAACTAGGCCCATGCACATGCACTTGTGTTTTTTCAGACTTTGATTTTTTTTTTCCAATTTTGGAAAAAAAAAAAAAAGATACAATAAAAATAATGTCCAAGGGAAAAAAAAATCCAGAAAAAGAAAACTGCACATGTGCACTGAGTTTGGTTGTTTTCCCACCTCCATTTGAAGGAAGCTGCAGGTCTGAGTCAGTGACCCACAGGCTACCTACTTGATGTAACCCAGATGGTCACGTGCAAACCTAGCTACAGGCCCCATGTACTATTTATTTCAGAAAGAACAGAACTGCTGAGACCACTTGCTTTATAAAATCACTGTCATTGTGTTCCTTGGGGTCTGCAGAATCATGCAACACAGTATTGACATTGCCCTAGCTTTGCACTGTCTGTCCATGCCCAGAAGCAATGGTAAAACATCAATGTTTGGAGACATGGTGCCAAAGTTAGAGAAATGCTAATGCTACATTATGTGATCATTTAAACCCTGAGGAATATGATGCCACAGATTCAACAAGGTTCAGAGGAATTTGTACCCTAACATTGCATTTCTCTACTGTTTAAGTTTTGTACTACAACTCTAACTTGGACAGTGAAATAGCTGTTTGCAATGATTCAACAGTAAATTCAGTCATAGTACATATATTTTGATTTGGACAGCAGGACATATGTATTTGGAGGTATACCATCGCTGCAGTGACTCCCTGATGGCGAAGATCATCACAGTGACAGGATTTGGCCAAAATCCGCATGTCACTGTGATAGTCCCAGCACAGCCAGGGGATTGCCTCGCAGGGTGTTTCACCCCCCCGGTCCAACTCAGACTCGGAGTTAGAATCCTAGAAACTGGGGTGGGTGGAGCCCCCACATGGGGTCATTGAGGGGCGAGTCTCAACGGAAACACTGTGATATCCCCAACACTGCATTGCTGACACTCTGCAATGTGGCTGTTGCAGTCGGGGATGCCTCCGTTACTGCTGTTGCTGCGGTAAGGTAAAACCATATTTGGACATGTCAGTGGCTGCAATTGCACCACTCCTATCCAGATATTTCTGTACCCTTGTGTTACTGCCTGAACTCAAATTGTCTCTGTGTTCTTACTATTCCCCGATCAATCTTCAGTCTCTGAAGCCTTTATATTATCCTGCATATACTGCAAAATGCCTCTCTTGTTTTACTTCCTTCACTGTTCTTCCCGAATACAGCACACCCTGGTATGGTAATTGTTACAAATGCATTCAGCAGATCAGGCCCACTGCTTCCACAGTGCCAACGTCCAAGCACAATATTGTGAACAGGTAACAGACAGGGTAACCTTCCTGTCTGCTTGTGGGTTCAAATCACCTTTAGTCTCAAGTTCTGGGGGGGATTCAAATTGTGAACCTTATGCTAGCATGCCCAATGCACAGGCACAGATAATCTTCTCTCCGGGGGGATGCAAGATATCTTTCACCTAAGGGCACCTAACCAGGTATCCAAAATGAACCCTTAAAGCTCTGTAAAAGACCTTAGGTATATTCTTACCTTTTCCCAGTTTGATAACACCATCAAGCCCTTCAGAACAGCTGTCAACTTAACCACGTATACATCACATGTAAAAAGAACTTTGAAGACACTCCCAGGAAGTCTTTTTAAATATAAAGGGTACTTTACTTAAAGATGATAAAAAGCATGAATAATGTAAATGCAGAACAATATGTCAAAGAGCATACAATCACATAAAGAAAAAAACAAGGAAAACTATAGACAAATTCCCACCAAACAGACAGATCTTTTCTATCTAATGTATTACCTCTGTACAGTGCTTAAGTTAGATCAGAGATCTAGTTTCTTAAGGGCCCAAAAAGATATGTCACAAAGATCAGACACAAGTCCTAGTTAAGCTGTGTCTCTCTCACACACCCCTTCTATGATGTCATCTAGCTCCTCCTCTTAGAATATAAAAAATATACAAACAATGATCTTCCTGTCAGGAGATATTTTGAATACTGTGACTTCAGCAAAAACTAATTTCTCAAATGATGACAGCCTTAATTAACATTTTCTCTGATCTTGAGCAGTTCCTCTGCCCAAGGCATCAAAGGTTTTTTTACAATTTTAGCACCATGGTGGTATAACATGTTTTTCCTCAAGGACGTCATAAAAATTTAAGTGCCCTATATCCTGGCAGCTGGGTCAGTTTTAATTGAGATAGAAAAACAGGAGACCCCTAATTAAGTCTCTCTAGTCTTTTAATTACCTCCTGGTTTCAGGTCACTTGGCACTTCACTGACCTGGGGGGGGCATCCATAGCACAGGATGTCTCATGTGAGACACTCACATACCACATTCTATATTACAAATAACATAGAACAATCATAACTAGCTGGCCAAGCGTCACAGTCCTCCCCACCTAGACTGAATTTGGGGGCTCTATCCCCTGCATGGGATGAGCTTCCCAAATCAGGTCACTCCTCAGACAGATGTGAAAGCCCATCAGTGTTCTGATTGGTCACTCCAGCCCTAAGTAAGATTGTCATGTCATACCCCTGCAAGGGAAGACTCCATCTTAACAGTCTACCATTAGTTTTTCCCATTTGTGTCAGCCAAACCAGGGGGTTGTGGTCCATTTGTACCTCAAAATGCTGCCTATATAAGTATGTTTCTAACTTCTTTAGGTCCCATGCTATGGCAAGACACTCTTTTTCCACAGTAGAGTAAGCCTGCTCCCAGGGAAGTAACTTTTTACTCAGGTACACTACAGGGTGATCTTTCCCTTGGTTGGATATCTGACTCAGTACTGCCCTAATACCCATGTCTGAGGCGTCAGTCTGAACTATAAAGGGTCTGCTATAATCAGGACTTGTCAATACAGGAGCACTGCAAAGTGCCTCCTTCAGTCTGGTAAAGGCTTTTTCACAGGCTGATTCTCAGGTAATTTTCTTAGGCATCCTTTTCTTTACCAGGTTAGATAGGGGAGCAGCCAGGGTACTGTAATAGTGTATACATTTCCTATAGTACCCTGCTGTCCCTAGAAAACTCCTGACCTGCTTCTGCATTTCTGGTCTGGGCCATGCCTTGATCACCTCTATTTTTAGTTGGTAAGGATGGAGCTGTCCCTGGCCTACAACATGCCAGAGGTATGCCACTTCAGCCTTGGCCACCTGGCACTTCTCAGCTTTGACAGTGAGCCTGGCCTTCTGTATCCTGCCCAGCACTTCTCTAAGGTGGGACAGGTGGTCCTCCCAGCTGACACTAAAGATGGCGATGCCATCCAGGTACACCACTGCGTACTCCTCAGCACCATTCAATACCTGGTTCACCACATTTGGAAAGTGGCTGGGGCATTCTTCATTCCAAAAGGCATTACTTTAAATTCAAATAAGCCTATCGGAGTGATAAAGGACAACCTCTCCCTAGCTCCATCAGTTAACTCTACCTGCCTGTACCCCTTTGTCAGGTCAATAGTCGTAAGGTAGGTCGCCCCTCCCAATTTGTCCAGGAGTTCATCCTTCTGGGGCATCAGGTGGATGTCTGACATTGTGACTGCATTCAGTCCATGATAGTCCACACAGAAATAAGTACAGCCATCTGGCTTGGGCACAAGGATTATGGGTGAGGCTCAGGGGCTCTGGGATCTTTGGATTACCCCTAAATCCAGCATTCCCTCCACCTCCCTCCTAATGTCCTTTTGGACAGCCTCTGACACCTGATATGTTGTCTGCCATATGGGCGTCTGTGTCCCTGTCTCTACATCGTGCTTTGCTAAGGGGGTTAGTCCAGGCTTGGTGCTAAACAGTGGGGCAAAGTCTGCTAAAAATTCCATTACTTCCTGGATCTTGTCCGGGGCCAGCTGGGGTGACAGTTTGACTGCCTCCACAGAGGACTCTCACTTGCTTTCTTCCAGCAAGTCCAGAAGGGGGTCTTCTTCATCCCTCCCATCCCCAGGACTGCATACTGCAAACACCATGTCAGCCCTATTATCATATGGCTTCATCATGTTGACATGGTACATCCTTTCCGTATGTCTTCTGTCAGGTAACTCTATGATATAGTTCACATCATTTACCTTCCTAACTGCTCTGTACAGTCCTGCCCACTCAGCCTGCAGCTTGTCTTTCCAGACCGGAATAAGGACCATGACTTCCTAACCCACCATGTACATGTGAGCTCTGGCTCTGTGGCCATACCACACTTTTTGTTTCTGTTGGGCAGCTGACAGGTTGCTCTGGGCTGTCCCTATAAGTTCCTTCAGCCTTTCCCTGAACCTAAGGATGTAATCCACTATGGGAATTCCCTGGGTGGTGTGCTTGCCTTTCCAGTCCTCCTGGATCAAGTCTGGGGCCCATGTACCCAGCGTCCATATAAGAGCTCGAAGGGGGCAAATCCTGTCGACTCTTGGCACACCTCCCTGTATGCAAACAACAGGTGGGGAAGGTATTTCTCCCAGTCCCTCCCATGCTGTTCAGCAACCACTTAGAGAATTGACTTCAGTGTACCATTAAATCTTTCCACAAGCCCATTGACTTGCAGGTGATAAGGTGTCATGCACCACCCCACACTTCTCCCACAAACATTTCATCAGGTCCGACAAAAAGGAACCCCCTCGATCAGTGATAACCTCCTGCGGAAACCCAAAATGGGAGAAAATCCCAAGTAAGGCATCTGCCACTTTGTCTGTCCTCAGTGAGGATAGGGTGACTGCCTCTGGATACCGGGTGGCATAATCCACCACAGTCAGGATGAACCTCTTCCTGGAGGAGCTGGGGGTATTTAAAGGCCCCACAATATCCATTCCCACCCTCCGGAATAGCTCCTCCACTATGGGCAATGGAATTAGGGCAGCTTGGGTTTTCTTACCTGCCTTTGCTATTTCTTAGCACTGGTGACAAGACCTGCGATACTCCTTCACCTGCTGGGTGAAATAGGGCCAATAGAAATTCTGGGCCAATCGCTGCATAGTGTTGTGATTCCCAGATGACCAGACAAGGGACTATCATGTGCAATCTTGAGCAACTGCTCACGATACCCCTGGGGAATGACAAACTGCCTGCCTATCACCCCTCCCTGAGCAGCTGCAAACTCCTTACACATTCCCAAGGCATGGGACAGGTCCCCTTCAGTCTCTAAACTAGGGTCCCCAGCACCAGTGTCAGAGCACTCAGGATCACTGTCATCCCTACCCCTCTGACAATGGGTCACCCCTCCTTCTTCAGAGTAACCCTCCGTAGCTGTGTGGCTAACTGTTACTGTGTAAATTTCTACCCCTTTTTCATTAGTCTCCATAACAGGAGACACAGGCTGGGGAATCAGCCTCCCAGTGATTTCCACACTGGCTTCTGTTGGGTCCAGGGAACTACAATTTCCCCTTCCCACTTGGCTACGGGTAACTGCACACACCATCCCCTGTTTGAGATTGTTGCCAAGGATGACATCCACTGCTAAAGTTTTGGCTACAGCCACCTGTTGTACAGTTCCTCCTGTTTCACCCCAGTCTAGGAGAACACTAGAGAGCGGCAATGTTTTCTCCTCACCAGTAAAGTCTTGTACAGTTACAAATTCATTGGATATAAGCTGACCAGGCTCTACCAGATCCCTTTTACCAATGTCAGGGATGCCCTGTGTCTCTTAACCCTTGTGTCTGTACACCATTCACCGTGACTGGGTGCGCGTGTTCCCTCATGTTCACAGACATGCTTCCAGGGACACATAAAGCAACCCACTTCTTCCTAGCCCCATTCTGCGTCAGCCTCACCCTTTTGGGACACTGCCTGGCAATATGCCAGTTTTTTACAGACCCAACATTCGTTTCTTTTCTCAGAGAAATCTTTTCTCTGAAACCTGGGGCTAACTGGTTTTGGTGGAGGCAGCGAGGCTTTTGACTGCCCTGAAGACACACCTTTCCCTTTTTGCACTGCCACGCCCACCCCGTTTGATCTCAGAGCAGGTCTGTTCTTGGCATAGCGGTCCGAGAGTTCAGCAGCCTCTTGCACTGTTTTGGGATCTCGGTCCTCCAGGCAGGTTTTCAGCTCCGCTGGGCATGCCCCAACAAAACACAAAATCACACATGCCCACACAATGCAAAGCATCATGGGCTGCATATGCAAATCGCCACAGAATGTTATGCTGGTTCAACTTTAAGCAGAATGGCATGGTGCCGAAAGGCCTCTCACACAGTTTGCAAAGGGTGCTAACAGATGACATAGACACATGTTTCATCCTACCAGGACTCATCAGTATGCCTCGTCTGTTTGACACCCCAGTGGAATGGACCAGCTACCCTAAGACAGTGTGTCTTGGATATGTTGTGGTGAACCCATTAAAATAAAAAACTATTCAAAAGACAAAGAACCTCTGTGCACAAACACTGAGGCAAGGGTTACTCCAAAGGGCATTTGGCTGGGAAGCCAAGTTTCAAGAAAATACAAAATCACACATGCCCACACAATGCAAAGCATCATGGGCTGCATATACAAATCACCACAGAATGTTATGCTGGTTCAACTTTAAGCAGAATTGCATGGTGCCGAAAGGCCTCTCACACAGTTTGCAAAGGGTGCTAACAGATGACATAGACACGTGTTTTGTCCTACCAGGACTTATCAGTATGTCTCGTCTGTTTGACACCCCAGTGGAATGAAACTGTTCTAACAAAATAGCATTTTCAATTTTATCTACAGAGTTTGCTTCAATTCCTTCCCACCAACATTTTAAAAACTGACGTTGTTTTGTGGCTAGCTCCTCGTAGCTCATATCAGGGCTTCTTCTGAGCTTATGGAATTTAGCTCTGTATGCTTCTGCAGTTAAATCAAACTTTTTTAAAAGTGCAGTTTTAAGTTTGCTGTAATCATTACTGCCCTCATAGTCCATTTGACCCAATGCATCCCAAGTTTTCCCAGTAAGTAGCGGGGATAGCTGGAAGCTCCAGGACCCTCTAGGAATTTTAACCTGAATACAAACTTTTTCAAAGGAATTTAAAAAGGCATCCATATCCTCCCCTCTTTAAATTCAGCTATCAATTTGAAATTTAATTTGTAACCTAGTCCTGCAGTTCCAGTTAAACCCAAGCCACTTACCTGCTTTGGTGCTAGAGGTCCACCTCTCTCTGTTCATGTTCAGCTTCTTGCTGTTCTCGCTTCTTCTTCTCCTCTGCAGCTCGCTGGCACTCATGCTCTTCATGGTCAGCCTCTCACTGTTCTTGCTCCCTCTTCTCCTCTGCAGCTTGTTTCTCTCACTCCGTGTCTGTCTGGAACTCCAGCTACATTCTGTGCAACTCAGTTTGCAGCCTGATTGCTTCTGGCTCCAGAATACTGGTGACCTTCCCCTGCTGCTGTGGCCCTTCACTTGCTCTGGCCCTGCTGCCCTCCTCATCGGATCTGGACACTGCACAGGCTGCTAGCCCCTCCACACCCAAGGTTTGGTCCTTTACAGTCACAATCTGTGACTCAATGTTCTGGGCATCTGCTGCCATCAGGGCATCCATGAGGTTCTGATTGGTGGATCTCCCCTCATACAGGTCTCCTCTGTCCTGGCACAACTGCCTCAAGTAGTCTACAGTGTGTCCACTGTAGTTGGAAGCCATCTTTTTCCCTAACTATGGATACTCTAACTTGCACTTTAGAAAAAAAAATAAAACAGGTAGGAACTTGACTGTAAGCAAAATGATATAGTTCTGTTTCCTTTTTAAAAAATAAAGCACTGCCTTATTTGCAAGTGAGCTGTACAGTATTAAGCTGACACACTGAAGAGTTAAAGCTTGCATTACCAAATTTATCACACCACTACTAACCAAATTTGTCACAAACGCACTTAGCAGGTCAGGCCCTCTCCTCCCACAGTGCCAACCTATGAGTGCAGTATTGTGAACAGGTAACAGACAGAGTAACCCTCCTGTCTGCTTGTGAGTCTGAATCACCTTTAGTCTCAAGTTCTGGGGGGGATTCAAACTGTGAACCTTATGCTAGCATACCCAGTTGTACAAGTGCAGATAATCTTCTCTTTGGGGGATGCAAAATATCTTTTGCCTAAGGGCACCTAACCAGGTATCCAAAATGAACCCTTAAAACTCTATAAAAGACCTTAGGTATATTCTTACCTTTTCCCAGTTTGGTAACACCATCAAGCCCTTCAGAACAGCTGTTAGCTTAACCAAGTATACATCACATGCAAAAAGAACTTTGAAGACACACCCAGGCAGTCTTTTTAAATATAAAGGGTACTTTACTTAAAGATGATAAAAGCATGAAAAACGTAAACACAGATCAATATATCAAAGAGCATACAATCACATAAAGAAAAAAACAAGAACTACAGACAAACTCCTACTAACATACAGTTAGAGCTTTTCTGTCTAATGTATTACATCTGTACAGTGCTTAAGTTAGATCAGAGATCTTGTTTCTTAAGAGCCCAAAAAGATATGTCACAAAGATCAGACACAAGTCCTAGTTAAACTGAATCTCTCTCACACACCCTTTCTCAGATGACATCTAGGTCCTCTATTAAGAATATAAAAAATATACAAACAATGTTCTTCCTGTCAGGAGATATTTTAAATACTGTGACTTCAGCAAAAAAAGAATTTCCCAAATGATGACAGTCTTAATTAACATTTTCTTTGATCTTGAGCAGTTCCTGTTCCCAAGGCATTAAATGTTTTTTTACAACTTTAGCACCATGGTGGTTTAACAAGTTTTTCCTCTAAGACATCATGAAAGTTTATGAGCCCTATATCCTGGCAGCTGGGTCAGTTCTAATTGAGACAGAAAAACAGGAGACCCTTATATAAGTCTCTCTAGTCTTTTAATTACCTCCTGGTTTCAGGTCACTTGGCACTTCACTGACCTGGGGGGGCACCTATAGCACAGGATGTCTCATGTGAGACACTCACATACCACATTCTATATTACAAATATCATAGAATGATCATAACCAGCTGGTCAAGTGTCACAGTAATTTCCCAGTAGTGGTACTGTATTTCCCATGTTTTCATGATCACCACCAAGTCCAAGTATGCCTCAGCCACCAATGCCTCCAGATCACTGATCATGTTCCCCAAACACTTACCTTTTGTGCACATAGCCCTCCAGTTTATCTACTTCCTCTTCTAATCTGGACTCAATCTATTGGCCAACCCCCTAAACTCTTAGCCCACCTTGCCTTGTCTTTTTTGTCTCACCACTTATCCAAGTCTACTGCAGCCTCTACCTTGCATCTTTCCTTAATTTCCCTGTTAACTCAGAGAAGCAATCCAAGGCAATATATGTCTCTTTGCAGATGACACTAAGCTATGTGGCAGGCTAGACAGTGAGGAGAGGGTTAAGAAGGTGCTGAGAGACTTCTAGAGATGTGGTCAAATGTTTGGCAGTTAACACTGGATGCCATAATGTGCAAACTGATGACTATAGGGATCAAGAATTCCAGGACAGAGTACTGAATGGGGGGGGGGTGAAGCTTGGTACAACCTTCAGGGAAAGAGATCCAGGGGTCATCATCAGCTGCTTCATGAAACAATATAGCCAGTATAATGAGGCTTACAATAAGGTGAATAGGATACTTGGGTGTGTTGGAAGGGGAAACTGACAGCAGAAGGAAGGAGGTATTACTACTGCTCTATAAAGCACTGGTGAAGAGCCACCTGGAGTACTGTGCCCAGTTCTGGAGTCCTCTCCTGAGGAAAGATATGGACAGGCTAGAGACAGTGCAACACAGAGAGACCAAAATGATTCAGGGCCAGTAGGGCAGATCTTCTGATCTTACAAGGATAGGCTCAAGGCACTGAACATGTACTCGGTGGAGGCCAAACAAGAGAGGAGAATTATGACAAGGACCATCATGTTCCTGATAGGAATGAACAAGGTAAACTGTGAAGAAATGTTTAGCATGAGTAGTGGATCAAGAACACAGGGGCACTAGTGGAAACTAAGGAGGGAAGGGTCAAGAGAGATGTGACAAATATTTTTTTTTACCAAAAGGGTGGTGGAACTGTGAAACAATCTGCCAGCTGTTGTGGCAGTACCAAAATCATCAATTGTTTAAAACATTGCTAGCACAGAGTGAAGAGCTTAATGGTTTTTCAAGGTGGCAGTGGCAGGGTGGGGAGCAAGGAAGTGGAAAGTGTGGGTTAAAACCATAAATGGACAATAGGTCATGGGTTTGTTTGGGTTTTATGGGCAGACTGTATGAACCAATTTTTGTCTCTGGCATCATTGTCTATGTTTCTATGTTTCTTTCTATTTCTTCCATCTTTATTCATGGTTTCCCCTTGTTTGTTATGAAACACTGACTGGAGGTTTTGTCATTCTCCTTCATTTGAGTAGGTGATCCTATCCACTTTTGAACTGCTATCCCCTGCTAGTTCAAAGGGCCCCCTCAGAGAGATGAAGGCTACGCCATTGAATAATCTTCTATACCTCCAAGAGTGACCCCAATCATCCAAGTACTCCCACCCTTCTCCCTGCAAAACCCCTTTAGTGATGCATTGAAGCTAGTGATCAGAAAAGTTCCAATCTTCACTGTCCCACACTGGCTAGACCTCAGAAAAGGTCAATGAGTATGCTTACTGTTTGAGCCTCCCACCTAGTTTTCTAAAGCTACCCGTAACCTCTCCCAGTGATCTGCAAGCCAGATAATTATCCCCCAAGGTTGACAATGATGTCAAGCCCACTTCACCTTCCCACTCCCCTGACTATCCTTTCTACCCTGTTTGAATTCAACCCAACTGATGCTTAAGCAGGCATATAATTATCCTGTCCTCTGTTCCCCTGTCTCCACTACCCCTTTGGTTCCCAGTACCATGATGTTCCCTATTATGAGCACTTTCTTAGTTATCTCCTTTCCCAATAATACGTCAGGTGTCCTTGTATGGACAGACCTGATCGTGTGTCCACAGGCTCTGGACTCCACACTGAGGATACTGGAGGAAATGAATTGCATAGGGGTGCAAATCTGTTTGCTGTCTTCTCCTCAAGTTGTCCACCCACATTGTCCCTTGTTCCTCACCCACCTTTCTAACTACAGTCTACCCCCAGTCTGGATCTTAGGTGTCAAATTGGGGATATGACTTCTGGCTGTCTGCACCAGTGGCCACATGGACCAGCTCTGGAGAAGGCTTAGTTTGGACTTAACCACAGCCAGCTCCACAGAGAACACTGAGAATCTGCTACACAGTGGGCAGCATTGTCACCTCCACATCACTTCCCTGGAGATGTTGTAGCAGTAGTAGTTTGTTATTGGGATAAAACACTTAGGCTCTGGGAGGGATGTATTTTCAAAATTGCCCTGACAAGGGTACACACTGTTAATTGCAGGTATGAACAATATATAAACAAAATGTATAGCAAATCACAAAGCACATTTATTTTGTATAATATTATACAAATAGCTATATACAATTTTCTACATAACAAAACAAGAAGAACATATCCCTTCATTTTAATAAAATTATAGAAGGAAAACATCTAAAAGCTTCCCTCCTCATTAATCAAATCCTAAATTCAGTTAGCTTAGACTCTAATTGATTTATGTAACAATTAAAGCACATACGTTCCTCTGTCATGTGTAAATTTATATAATGTTTAAAACAATCTAATTTCCCTTTTTTCTTATATCAAGATGGATTTAGTTCCATATAATTGGGATCTGGTAATTGACAGAGATGCAGCGAATTTAAATTCCACTGGCGAAGTGAACGTAAAGTGGGCACTTTGCGTTGCCACTCCGCTATGTAGAGTGGGCAATGCAAAATGCTCACTCCGCCTTGTCATTACCACTTCGCGTTAAGGTGGAATGGCAACGCGAAGTAAGGTGAAGTCATTGTTTTTAATGGACTTCGCATTCCTCATTATGATTCTAAGTGATCCACTTGGTGTTTCAGATTTGGCAGCCCCCCCCAACACATCACATGGCTTACAGTACAGTAAGTCACATGCTCTTTTGCCAGGCAGGAAGGAATTGAGTCATACAAGCAGACAGTTTCACTTTCTCCTGTGCAGACTGAGAGAGAGGAGTGTGGAGACAGAGGAGTGTGTTGAAGTGCTGATACTTTGAGATCAGAGTGAGGAGGAGAGTTAAACTTCGATTATAACCCAACAGCTTTTTTAAAAGCTAAATTTTTTTGTCTTTTTCATACTCTTTTTTACTTAATTTGTTCTTTCTGTAAATTTTATTTTTCTTACCTCTATAACTTAGTTAGTTGTTTGTTTGTGTCTGTGTGACTGTGTGTGTGTTGTGCTTGTGTGACAGTGTGAGTTGATTGCTCGGACTGAGGGAGCACAGTAGGAGAGATGGAGCAGGGTGAGGGAATGTCTGGGCCGGGGGCAGCTCTGGGAGAGCGTGGTAGTAAGTGTCGTACCATACACATGCGTGGGGGGCATGGGCACCCATTCCTGTTGGACCGCTCTAAACTTGTGAGTGTCCAAACCCCTGAAGCAGGACCAGAACCACCTCCTGACTCTGAGGCAGTTCAACCACCACCAAGCCCAGCACAACATCCTCTGGAGCAGGATGTGCCTGTTCCCCCAGGCCCAGGTGTGGATCCCATCCGTGTTCAGCAGTGTGACCAGCAGACTGCCACTTCATCTGGCCCTCCCCTGCCTGTGCCTGGTCCTCCCCACACCTCTGTTGTTTGGCAGTTTTTTTACTGTGTCGGGGGGGACAGCAGTGTGGTCAGGTGTCACCTGTGTGAGGTGGAGGTGCACCGTGGCCCCCGGGGGAGTCACTTGGGGACTGGGGGCCAGTGCACCCATATGCTTAATCACCACCAGTTGGAGTGGCAGGCTGCCACAGAATGGACCATGTCTGCACCTGCTGGCCATTCCGTGGCAGAGGGTGCAGCTGTGCATAGCGACATCCCTAAGAAGAGGAGGGCCACAGCATCACCTGTTGCTCCACCAGCACCCCCACCACCACCACCACCACCAGTAGGTCAGCCTGTAGAACGTGTGGACCCCAGAGAACTGCGTGTAACACAGACTGACTTGGCTGTTCTCTGGAGTGCTGTTAAGGAAAACAGTGAGAGGATGAGTGCTGTGGATCAACGGCTGGATCACATAGAGGGACATCAACTGCAAATTATGTCCATGCTAGAACTGCTGCTGGATTACCATGGGATCCCACATTAGTTTTGTTTCCTCACACTATGTGCCCCCCCCACACCTTCCTTGCTGTGTCATAAAATGTATTCCTCCACCATCCCTGACCCTTGTATGTAATTATACCCTTTTTTTGTTGTCTTCCATATGCATGACACTTTGTGTTCTGGGTCCCCTTCCTTCTGTTAAGTGTCTGTGTGTGTGTGTGTGTGTGTGTGTGTGTGTGTGCTGCATTGGTGCCTCATTTTTCTGCATCCACAAAAGGCATCTGTCTTATGTCCAGAAAATTGACAAGTGGTAACAAATTGAAATGTAATCGTTACAACACATACAAGGTCCCCCAGAATTAATGGCGCACTCAGTCATGTGCGCAGTGGTCACACACAGTCCCCATATTTTTTCTTCATGCCCAAAATACATCTGTCTTGTGTGCAGAAAATTGACAAGTGGTAACACAGTGAAATGAGAGTGTTTCAGCACATACAAAGTCCCCCAGAATTAATGGCACACTCAGTCATGTGTGCAGTGGTGGCACAGAGTCCCCAGATTTTTTCTGCAGGCCAAAAATGCATTCTCCATGTGTGCAGAAAATTGACAAGTGGTAACACAGTGAAATGAAAGTGTTTCGGCACATACCCCAGTATAAAATGATGACTGTGAGCATTGTGTTGCTAGTCCAATGTGTTCTACGAGATGATTTGAGCAAATGCAATGTGTTCATCTCAACTGGATTGAAGGGTGCCCTTTGGCTGTACACTAATAGTAGCCTTGGTGAGTATATATATATATATATATATATATATATTATATAGTTGTGTGTTTTGTAGGTGAGGTGGGGGGGTTGACATGGACATGTACTCATGGTATTGTTCTGCATCACAGGTCACACAGAAACTGTTGCTGTGCACATTTCAGTGCTCAATGAGAATTTTTTGTGCTGAAATTGGAAATGGATAACTCTCAAGCACATGAAGGTAAGTATTTTTTTTGGGGGGTGTGGGGGGAATCATATTTGTAGGTTTGTCTCTAATGGCTACTTATTTTGTTACTTTCACAGATTTCATCAGCATCCTTCTGGAGTCCAGTTGTTTAGATGGTCATGGTCATGTAATGAAACAACTTCTGCGTGTTGCATGTGTGCCCAAGCTTGGGGGAGGGAAGCTTGGGGAAGGGGGTGCCTGATGTTGAAGAACTTTTTGGATAAGGCCACTTTGCCAGAACAACAAAGCATCTGGAAGTGTCCTAGAAAAAGAAATGAATGACTTTTTACAACTTAATTGTTATGTGTCCCTCCCTGGTTCTCAAATCTCAATCTAAAGTCAAGTTACATTTGAAACCCACATCTTGTCAACTAACACAACCTGTGTGCAATATTTGCTGCAGTCTTTCCAAAACAATGAAACGGATGAAATAAAATCTTCATACTTACCAGAATGGATATCACATGGATATTACATCGCTTCCTCTCTGTACTGTACAGCTACAGTACCATTCCCAATGATTTTTAGTGATGGAGCCTTTTTTTGTTACCCTGTAAAAGTAACAAAAGAAGTGTACCGTATGTGTTTAACCACTGTGGCTCTGAAAAGCTACAGAAAACAAAACATGCAACTAAAGGAAGTGAAGCAGCATAACAAACATGAGTACACATACTCACTTTATGGTTTAAATATTAAGAAGCTTTGTGTCTCTGGCTGATGGATGTGGTGGTCCGGACAGACTCAGGCTCAGTGGTGGCAGTGACTATTTTATTTTTATTTATTGTATAATTGGATTTACAACCTTTGAGCCAGTGGCTCATTTACAAAGGCACCTCGTCACAGAGAGGACACACATGGTTAACATAATTTACAGAGTACAGTCAAGACAGATTAACAGATTTTTTACATATTTACAGAATACAGACATACAGAACAGAATCACATAGTTCACATAGGTTGCATGAACAGAAATACATAGTATTACATACAATTGCTTGAACACATGTGTAATTAATAAACATTTCAAGTAGTACCAGCAGGTACTGCCAGAGGAGAGAGGGCCCGAGGGGTAGTGAGGGGGTGGAGTGGGTGGATGTTCAGCCCAGTGGGCCATGTCAATAGTCCAGAAGAGCAGCAGAGTATCTTTTAGTGAGGGGGTGTAAATTGGATGGAGGCTAACATCAGTCTGGTGGTGGTGGTCTAGGGGGCAGACAGACTCATGCTGGCAGTGGCTAACATCAGTCCCAGTGGTGTTGGTCCGGGGGGCAGACAGACTCATGGTGGCAGTGCCTAACATCAGTCCAAGTGGTGGTGGTGGTCCGAGGGGCAGACAGACTCATGGTGGCAGTGGCTAACATCAGTCCCAGTGGTGGTGGTGGTCTGGGGGCAGACAGACTCATTGTGGCAGTGGCTAACATCAGTCCTGGTGGTGGTGGTCTGGGGGGCAGACAGACTCATGGTGGCAGTGGCTAACATCAGTCCCGGTGGTGGTGGTGGTGGTGGTCTGGGAGGTAGACAGACTCATGGTGCCAGTGGCTAACATCAGTCCAGGTGGAGGTGGCCCGGGGGGCAGATAGACTCATGGTGGCAGTGGCAAACATCAGTCCCAGTGGTGATGGTGGTCCGGGGGCAGACAGACTCATGGTGGCAGTGGCTAACATCAGTCTCGGTGGTGGTGGTGGTGGTCAAGGGGCCAGACAGACTCATGGTGGCAGTGGCTAACATCAGCCCTGGTGGTGGTGGTCCAGGGGGTGGACAGATTCATAGTGGCAGTGGCTAACATCAGTCCAGATGGTGGTGGTGGTCCGGGGGGCAGACAGACTCATGGTGGTAGTGGCTAACATCAGTCCCGGTGGTGGTGGTCTGGGGGCAGACAGACTCATGGTGGCAGTGGCTAACATCAGTCCCGGTGGTGGTGGTCCGGAGGGTGGCACACCGCCTTTTAAAAACTTCAGTTAAAACCTGCCAACATTAACCACATCATCCTCATAAAGAAATCTGCCCTCACAGTCATCGATGTCTGAAGTCTGACCACTGGGAAAGTCTTTCTCCATTGTGTCGTCATTTACATCAGTGGTGGGCCGTTTCAGGCAGCCACTGCCAGTGCCACCAAGATGCTCCATTTCCACATCAGCAAGACCACCATGACTAGGCCGGGGTATGGATTCCGAGGCTGCAGTCTATGCTGGTATGTGCCTCTCATTCATTTTAATGAATGTTAGCAAACTAACATTTGCAGGAGACAGGTTTGCCCGCTGATCCCTGATTATTGCACCTGCTGAGCTGAATACCCTCTCAACACTTACACTGGAGGGTGGGCATGTGAGGTACTTCAGTACCACTGCAGTCAGCTCTGGCCATTCACTGACCTTTCCACTCCAGTACAAAAGAGGATCTTCAGTTATTGTCAGATGCCTGTTTTCAGAAAAATATGACTCAACTATTCTCTGTGCTGCACTAAGTCCAGTTGTTGATGCATCATCCTGTTCTCTCGAATCATTTATTTTCAGAAATACCCACTTGGGGCAAAGCCTCCCAAAGCTGGTTGACACCAGACACTTTGGATGACAGACCACCTGGAACTGCAGTCCCCTTCCCCTTGCAGGATATGCTTGATGGTCCTCCAGGTACACCTTCAGCCAGATTATGCTGCTGAGGTTTGCTGACCTTGGCATGTGACTTCTGTGCTCCATGAACCAAGCACACCAGTTGACCACTGATATTTTTTACCTGTTCAGGCCCTCCCTCCAACACTGATGCAATTCCATGTTTATATCATGGGTCCAGCATTGTTGTTATGGCAAAGTTGTCACTACGCTGAATGCTCACAACGCGACGATTCTGGTCAAATACTGTCAGCATGTGTTACAGCAACATACAGCTACCACTGTCTCCAGCAACATCAAGGCTACGCTGTACATTCACCAATGTCTGCCTCAGCACCTGTAGCAGTGGAATTGATTGGCTAATGGAGGCAGACTTGCCACTCACTGCCTGTGTGGCATGTTCAAAAAGCCACAAAATTGTTATTACAGAGTCCATGAGGCGCCACTGTTCAGTCATCATAGACATGGAGGCCCCAGAACTGTCACGGCTAGTGTGCATAACAAGATATTCTGAGATAGCTTTATATTGTTCATGCAACCTCTCTGCCAAGTATAAAGTGGAGTTCCATTGGGTGACAACTTCCAGCTTCAAGTGGTGCTGAGGCAGGCTGTTTTGTATCTGCAACTGCCGCAGTTGGTCATGGGCCTTTCCGGATCTTGAAAAGTGAGAGCAGATACGTCGTGCAACGGTCAGCATTTCCTTTACATCAGGGTGCTGCAGAAACTCCTGCACCACAAGATTTAAACAGTGGGCCTTGCATGGAACACAAATGAAACCACCATTCGTGATGCATTTCATCACATTTGACCCATTGTCACTTGCTATGAACCCAGCTCTCAGGGACAGAGGGTTCAGTCATCTGTCAATTTCAGTCAGTACCATGTCCAACATGTTCTCACCAGTGTGTGAAGAGGTCACATTGTGCATAGCAATCATTGCATGCTGTCTAATTCCTGGAGGATTGCTACCACGACAATCCACCTTACTGCACTGATTATTCACACTACCAACATCACAAACAACCCCCGGCACCTGCGCCCAGTGTGTAGTTATACACAAATATGAACTCCTCGCTGTTTTGCTACTTGTCCACATATCCATACTTAAATGGGTGAATGGAGAGGAGGAATGTTGAAGGGCATGTCTTACTGAGTTGGACACAGTGCAGAACAACTCGGGGACAGCACGGGTAGAAAAGTATGTCCTGGATGGGACTTTCCATTTTGGACAGGCACGTGCAGCAAACCGCCAAAACCCAGAATTCTCCACAAAGGAGAAGGGCGAAAGATCAGTTGCCAGCATTGCTGCTACAGCAGCATGAAGTTCATGTGACACTATATGACTGGGGGGTATACTTCAGCTAATGCACAAAAACACTTTGTAACGTGGGCTGACTTAAATGTTTTACACGGGGTGTGTTGATCACAAATGGTTGTGCTCTGTGATGAATGGCATTGGCAGGGGGTGGAGTGTGGACATTTGATGAAGACGGTTGCACAGGTGATGATGACAAACTCAGAAATGCTGTTATTTTGCCAGATTTGCCAACCGGAGTTGATGTACCACTTGCACTAGACATACTGCATTCACCACCACCACACCACCACAAAAACTGCTACTCTCACCAACACTGGACAACATTTCAAAGTCATTATGGTCCTCCACCTCATCATGCCTGCAGTAATCCTCTGCTCTTATTACCGCACTACTGCACACATTTAATTTCCTACTGGGCTTAACAGTCATGGAAGGGGATAACATGCTGGCTATGGTTGCCGGTGATGAGGGTGAACACCCCACTGTGGTATTAGCTGCCAGCTTGTGCTGGGTCCACAGTGCCAAGTGCCTATTCTTAAGATGCATATGCTGTCCTCCTGTGCCCAGATGGCTACCCCTTTTACCTCGACTCACACACACACGGCAAACCTGGCAGATTGCAACTGAATCACCATTTGCATCTTGAACAAAAAAAAATCCCAAACAAGGGATTGTGATGCTCTGCTTTTAACATGTCCATGATGTGGCTTATTTAAGTCTGTTATTTTAAGCACTGAAGTGGGGGGGGGACTTGATGTTTTCCGGCACTGCACACCTGGACTGCAACTGACCACCACAACTACCTATCATATTGATTACTTGGTCATCATCATCATCAATTAAAACTGGTAGATCACAAGTTTTTACGGGGGGTGGGATTCCTGCAAACAGACTCAGACACAGCCACTTTGAATTTCTTTTTCTCCGGTTCCCAACTGGGGTCAATTATATCATGATCATATTCATCAAAGTCACACACATCCACATCTTCTGCTTGGATGATAGCATGTGGACTGCATGTTGCAACAACAGCAACATCATCAGCATCACATTCATCATCAGCATCTACACCACCATCTCCTGATATTTTTTCACCACACTATGAATCACTGCATGGAAAATGTGTGATATTGAGTGCCACGGTGGACAGAATATCACATTGTATGCTATCGTTGACATGATTATCAGAATCCTCAGGTTCATTTACTGGGATGTTACTGGGAAGTATGACATCATCTACACTGCCACTCACTTGCACTGCTTCACACTCAATATGTTTGGATACGGTATACTGGTCAGAATTAGAACTTGATGCAACAATACTAATACTACCTCCACCACCATTAACACCAGTAACACTAACAACACCAACTGGGAAAACATCATCTCTTCCAACTACGAGTGAAGCTACTGATTGGGCTGTAAAAAGCATTGCAGGACAAATACCTTTCTTCATATCAGCAATGCACTTTTGTGTCTGCGTACTACTACCACGCCCACAGATCATCTTATTGCCAACATTGCCATGGCGAGAAACAGCTTTGTTTGCACATCTCTTTGCAGGCATTTTGGGGGATCAACCACAATATTATAACCAAATTCAGATTTTGATACGTTCACTGTCTGATTGGAGGGACACTGGATGTGAAGCCCAATAAACAACTGTGGCTTCAGCAACAGATAAGAGATTACTCTGACTGTCACAGAATTAAAACAACTTCAGTCAGTAACCAGTGGTGCTGATGAGGTCACAGAAATAATCCAATCTGGTAAAAAAATACATTTTGAATGTGGGGGGGGTGGGGAGGGACACTGAATGCAGACAGTGTAGATTTTTACAGCACCACAAGCAGCAAAACTAAGAACAGATACCACGATCACAGTACAAAAACAGGCAGCTGCAGCGAATAACTGGTTCACACTGCTGCACCTGCAATTACACTAGTCTGTGGCACAATAAAAGGTGTATTATTTGATGCATGCAACACTGCACACACACTCACACACAGAACAGTTTGTGTACAATGCTGAATGAGGAATGCGTAGCAAATGCAAAAGTTCAGTACTATGCCATGTTACGTATTCTAAATTTGTAATGTAAACAACCTGAGCTTATGAACTACTGCACTACATCCACACAACAAACAGCAAGAAAATTTCTACTATTACTGACAATATTACTGTGTGTGCTTTAACACAGTCAGTTATATAACAAAAATATAACCAAAAAACAAAGAAATCACTATTTCTCCAACTTAAATCTACCTACACCACAGATACAACCCTCCCCAAAGCACACGTTCACTGTCTTTCACCACACACGCTCAATGTTGTAAATTAACATTCAAAATCCACACAAAAACAAAAATGCTCGATGATATCAGCACAGGAGGGTTTCCTACAATCGATGAACTAAAGTTGGATCCCAGAAAAACCTGCAAAAATGCTTTTTGAACAGCTTTTACAAGATTCCTATCACAGACAGCTTTAAGAGCACATTGTCTACTACTCCTTCCTACTCATACTACCCCGAACTGAGGCTGTGCAGATCAATATAGAGCTCATGTGATCTGAAATCCCATGAATCATTGAAAAATTCTCCTTCAGAGCTCAAAAACAAGGTGAAGTACATTGTTTTCAATGCACTTCACCTGAAATTTCGGTGGAGTAGTGGTCTGAGGAGGTGGAGGAACTCAAAGTCATTGTTTCCAATGGACTTCACGTTCCTCATTATAACATGAAGTAGTCCGCTTCACTTTGCGGAGCACTCCATGAATCTGCCTTTGCTCCGCGAATCGCTTCACGGAGCAAATTGAGCCCACTTCACCCACCACTAGTAACTGATTGTCATCTAACAATGATTATGTTTAATCATAATAACCCTCACCCTCCCTTACCCATTTACCTCTCATCTCATGTCATGTCCTTTGGTGTCACTTTCTTGAGTTTTAAAAGTAACACCTTTTATCATTCCTTTCAATAATTTCAAAAAACATAATTCTATTCTCTAGTTTTTCTCATCTTAACCCCAAAGAATCCTATGCCAATTATATATACATATGACAGTGATGTTTATTAAATAAGCATGTCAATATAAATTTGTTCAACCTATGATACGATACCCTAAACTTATCTAGAAGATATTTATTTGCATACTTAAAAAAGTTACCATAGTTTAGCACTGGAATTACACGATGACTTACAATTCAACTTCTTGCTTCTCTAGTCAACACTTGAGAAATTTTATGCAATGCTCCCAATCAAGAATGCATCTTTTTTACTGTACGAAAAATATGCGTGTCAATTTTAGATGGTTACCCATCAAAACACAAGGGTATTTATATTTTAGGTGTCAATTAATTTAATCCCTTTTTCTGTTATTATGTTTAATTTTTGCCCTTTTCCAGCTTTATTATGTTGTTGTTTGTTGTTGTTGTTGACCCTTACTTGAGTCTTTTTTGGCTTAATACAAGTTTAAATTTCTAAACCAGTGCTCCATTATGATAAAGTCTATTTGAAGATTTTCTTCCTTTTTTATTTATAGATACTAAAACAGTAGCATCGGCGTACAATCTTCCATCAGTGTTACTCACATAATTTGTTACATAATTTCTATAAATCAAAAATAAAACTGGCCCTACAATTGATCCCTGGGGAACCCCTCTCTGTTAATTGCCCACATACAAACATATCATTTTAAAAAGATTTTTGAGATCTTCCCTCCAGATAAGAACCACACAATTTGACAACACCTAGGGGCGGGGACTCCAAAATGTTTAATCTTATCCAAAAGAATGACATGATTTACTAAATCAAAAGCTTTAGAGAGGTTGAAGAACACCATACCCCCTGAGTTATACCATCCAATGCTCCTGCCACCAAATTTATAAACTCCATGGGGCCGATTCCAAGATGAATGATGTAATTTGCATGCAGTTGAGAGTTATGCCATTCACCCCTATTCCAGGAACCCCATGCCACATTCCAGGAGTGGCAAGGTCCCGGCACCTGTGACATGCAGGATATGCCAGATGTAGGCTACTGCCACACACCTGGAGTATGCAACCTGCATGTCGCAACTTGTGGCTGGCAACAGGCGGCCCCCTAAAGCCCCCCACCCAGGACCACCTCGCCACACACTGGGGGCATGGGGGGGCAGGACAGATGTCACAGGCATACGGGAGGATTACCAGACATGGACCCCCGGAGGTCACAGACGATCAGGGGGTTGGGGGCAGAAGTGTGCTTGAGGGGGCTTGGGGCAGTACAGGGCCATTGATGTAAAGCTGCATGGTGGCATCCAATGATGCCAACCATCAGATGTTACTTAGAACAGCTCTGAGCAGTCCTAAGTTTGGTATGTCACTGCAACTCTCAGAATCGCAACTGCAGGTTATGACAGCCACCCCCATTAGAATTAGATGAAATTGTTGTCATAACCAGCATTTGTGCCAGGCGTTGTGGCCCGCATCTGCCATGGTGCAAGTTGCCTCTTGTAATCCCAATGGGAGTAACGCATGGCATAGATCGCAGGATATGCCATGGAGTTTGGCATATCCCACCTTACCCCAGCATAGCCCATCTTGTAATCGGGCCCCATGATTGCAGTGCTCATTGGCTTCCACTTTTTTAAAGCCAGACTGATACTCTGTCAACACCAAATATATTTTAACACAGTCACACAGTTACTTGCACACTAATTTTTCAAACTGTTTAGATAAAATTGATAATAATGCTACTGATCTGTAATTGGAGGGTTATTTCCATTCCTCCTTAAAAATTGGGATTACTTTTGCATATATTCAGGTGTCAAGAAGTCTATGTTTTATTAAATTTGTATTTAAAAAGTTTGTCAGCACCAAAGAGATAAAGGGGATTGCTATTTCTAAAAACTTTCAATCTGATCAAATCCAGGTAATTTCTTAGTATTCAGTTTATTTAACTCCTTCAGGAGCTCTTTCTTCATTATTATTTTAAAACAAAATGTAGGCCATTTGGAGAAAAACTGTTCAAATTGTTTTCTGTACTTCTATTTTTACATTTTTTTGTCATAAGTATCTGGAATCTTTATATCCAGTAATGCACAAAAGTATTGATTTAGGCTTTTTGCTTTTACTTCAGGGCTCAGTCCTGATCCATTTCTTTATTCATTTTTTAATTTGATTTTGCACTGTTGTAAAAATCAAAACTTTTTATTAAGGTCCCACAATCAGATGGATCTGTTGTATTCATTATGCTTTCTTTATAATACTGAGCTTTTTTGGTATTACTTTACATCTATTCTTTGCTTTCTTAAAATATTTCTTCTCTTGCTCAATTGATTTTTTCTTTGCTTATCTCCATAATCTATTTTTTCATTCTACTCTTGTTCTTAATTTAACTGGTACCATGGGAATATGTTTTTGTTTAACCATTCTTACCTTTAGATGGGCATGTTTATTTCATATTTCCATAAACATAGACATAAATTCAGTCAAGACCAGTTTGGTGTCTAGTATTAGATTTATTCTTTCCCATTTAGTATTTTGAATACTAAAATTAAATGCATTCTCACTAAACCTTTTATAGCATCTCTGTGTCAAACATGTTTCCTCTGTAGGGGTTTTACTTACCCAGGCTATAGAACAAGAGATCAGGCAATGGTTGCTCAGATTGAGTTCAGCTACTTCCACTTTTACTTGTCTTGTGTTGCAGGATATAAAAATTAAATCTAAGATTGTTTCCTTGCTCATTGCCTATCTTTGCCTCATGGGTTTACTAATTACCTGAGTTAAACCTACTAAACCCAGACACTCCACCAATATAAAGCCTCCCTCACCCCCCAATGGGCACTAAAATCCTACATTGGCACTAATTCCCTATCCTCTACATACTGATCAACATTTGGTGCTAATTTTTCATGACTACCTGGGTTCACCTTTAGTGAGAAATACACCACTGCAACACAAAGTTTAGTCTGTCTCTCTGAAATTAAGATACACCCTATCCATTCCACTTTGCCTCTAAACATTAACTCCACCTGTCCTAACTGATTTGCTATATAACTGTATAAATGACCTCTCCACCATTCTTTGGCCTATCCCATCTAAAATTATTATATACTGTACCTCTAGCCCTACTTCATTATGATAATGTGCTTTCTCTAGCCAGCTTTTAGTTAATTCTATTATTTCATAACCTCTCTTAAATGCCCACATTTTAGTTAATCTGTCTTATTTATCATACTCATCATATGTTCATGTACAGTTTATTAAATTAATTTCTTTCTATGCCCAGGACCCAGATTTAGTTCAATATTCCCTCCCAGCATCCACAAGATTAATAATAACAGGTTCAATACTTCTATTTTCCTTGTTTTAACTCCCCCAAATTTTAACAAAGAGGTAGATTTTGTGTTTGCATTATACATTTTCCATCTATTAGTAAGCCTAATCCCTCTCGTTTGAACTTTGCATATTTTTTTAAATATGGCTCTAATAATAAGTTCCACAGACTTGCTACTAAAGAGCATTATATAACATGTCCCCCCTTTCTTCTTTTTCCAGGCTAGATTAAAATTTGCAGAAATAGTAATGGACAATCCTCAGAATAACAAAATGAACACCAGTTTCTTTACTTTAAAACAACTTCAGCTATAACCTCTTTTTCTAAACATTTAAGCAAGCTCATGCCTTACACAGTTAATAGTGCCTAAACCCCTGCAGGAAAATAGTCAATATCATTTTTTTTAAACAGCTTTCCCTGCGACCTCTTTCACTAAGCTTTATTCACTCAAACTCTTGAAAAACTACTTAAGTATCCCCAATTAAGAAAAGAGCATACTCTGTATTACAAACACTTTAAAATATAAAACAACATGAACATGAACAAAATTAAAAAGAAAACATTTTTAAAACAGCCTCCCCCTAAAGCTTCCCTCATGAGCCTCCTACTGGAGAGTTGCTTTGCAGAGAATCTCTGAAGCAGCTTTGTTTCTTTTGAAAGACAATTTGGAACAAGCATTTGTCAATGCCGAATGTTTGCTTGCTGGCATTGGCAGTGGTAGTGTAGAAGTTACAGAGCTGCGTAATGGGAATGGCAGTGAAGTATTGAACTGAAGCAAACCCCACCACCACCCTGCAGAGAGTGACAGGCATTGGGGTGTGCCTTTGGGTCATCAGGCATAAAGGCCACGCCATTTCACCACACCCCACCCTGCAGACACTGACAAGTGTCACGGTGTGCCTTGGGGTCTTTGGCCCTTATGTGCACCCCATTCCATCAGGAAGTACAGTGAGATGGGTGCTGTATAGGAGAATGGGCTGAACTTTGGGGCCAAAGAGTCCAAGGCATACCGATGCCTCTCACTAGCCGCTGGGTGTGGAATGGTATGAGCATTACAGGCAAGAATCCCAAGTCACATCTGATGCCTGTCATTCTCTACAGGGTTGGGCATTATGGTTTGAAACCCTAATACCTCAGGCATTCGTTTGTAATTTCACTCAAATTTTCGACATGGTTTTTGTGATCCCACCTCATGAACAGTGGCAATATCAGTTTGTTAGCCGAAAGTTGCTTATGCACAGTGACTATGGCATTTAGCACCACAGGTGCAAAAACATTCCAAACAGGATGTAAAAAATGACAGCTGTGCTGTGCATGGGGAGGTGTAAAAAATGGCAATGTTGCAAATCTGCAGTAAAAATATTAAAAAAACTGGTGAAGTCACGAGCATGCATAGAAACTGTGCAACGCACACCCGATATGTAATTAGTTTGGGAATTTTTTACAGCAGATTGTCAACACAGGCATTTTGGGACCTCCGATCATGAACAGTGTCACTGTGATTTTCTTTATCTGTTCGAACAATGATTTCCCACAGCGACCAAGCATCTCTGCGTGAAAGTGTGAAAACACATTTCGTCATGTTGTGAAAATGACAGCTGTACTGTTCATAAGGAAGTGTGGAAAATGCCACTGGTGAAAATCTAGACTGAAAATATTACAAAGTCATGAACTTACGAGGTCCGTGGAAACTGCGCAATGCTCACTCGTAATACAGTCATTTTTGGACTTTTGTCACCAAATTTTCAATATAGCCATTTAAGACCTCTGCTCATGAACAGTGTAACTGTGATTTTCTTAATCTGTCCCAAACATTTGCTTTCACTTTACCGACTGCACCATTGTGCTACATATGCAAAACACATTTTGGGCAACATGTGAAAATGGCAGCTGTACTGTTCATAAGGAAGTGTAATAAAATGGCAATGTTGAAAATCTGGAGTGAAAATATTGAAAATTTGCAAACTTACGGAGTGCGTGAGAACTGCGCAATGCACGCCAGAAAACAGTCATTTTAGATTTTTTCACCAACTTTAACATAGCCATTTTAAGACCTCTGCTCATGAACAGTGTCACTGTGATTTTCTTAATGTGTCCCATACATTGATTTCGCACACCGACTGCGCCATTGTGCGCTACATGGTCGGAAACATATTTTGGGCAATATTTGAAAAATGACAGCTATACTGCTCATAAGGAGGCATGGTAAAATGGCAATGTGGAAAATCTGGATTGAAAATATTGAAAATTCGCAAACTTACGAGCGTGCGTAGGAACTGCGCAACGCACGCGTGTAAAACAGTCATTTTTAGGAATTTTTCACCAAATTTTCAACATAGCCATTTTAAGACCTCTGCTCATGAACAGTGTCACTGTGATTTTCTTAATGTGTCCCATACATTGATTTCGCACATCGACTGCGCCATTGTGTGCTACATGGGCGGAAACACATTTTGAGCAAGATGTGAAAATGACAGCTCTACTGCTCATAAGGAAGTGTAATAAAATGGCAGTGTTGAAAATCTGGATTGAAAATATTGAAAATTCGCAAACTTACGAGCATGCATAGGAACTCGAAAGCACCCGCTCGTAAAACAGTCATTTTTAGGAATTTTTTCACCAAATTTTCAACATAGCCATTTTAAGACCTCTGCTCATGAACAGTGTCACTGTGATTTTCTTAATGTGTCCCATACATTGATTTCGCACACCGACTGCGCCATTGTGCGCTACATGGGCGGAAACACATTTTGGGCAAGATGTGAAAAATGACAGCTGTACTGCTCATAAGGAGGTGTGGTAAAATGGCAATGTTGAAAATCTGGAGTGAAAATATTGAAAATTTGCGAACTTACGAGCGTGCGTAGGAACTGTGCAACGCACTCTCGTAAAACAGTCATTTTAAGGAATTTTTTCACCAAATTTTCAACATAGCCATTTTAAGACCTCTGCTCATGAACAGTGTCACTGTGATTTTCTTAATGTGTCCCATACATTGATTTCGAACACCGACTGCGCCATTGTGTGCTACATGGGCAGAAACATGTTTTGGGCAAGATGTGAAAAATGACAGCTGTACTGCTCATAAGGAAGTGCAATAAAATGGCAATGTTGAAAATCTGGATTGAAAATATTGAAAGTCGCAAACTTACGAGCGTGTGTAGGAACTGCGAAACGCACGCTCGTAAAACAGTCATTTTTAGGGATTTTTTCACCAAATTTTCAACATAGCAATTTTAAGACCTCTGCTCATGAACAGTGTCACTGTGATTTACATAATTTGTCCCGTACATTGATTTTGCACACCGATTGCGCCATTGCATGCTACATGGGTGTAAACATGTTTTGGGTGAGATGTGAAAAATGACAGCTGTACTATTCATAAGAAGGTGTGGTAAAATTGCAATGTTGAAAATCTGGAGTGAAAATATTGAAAATGCAATCTACGAGACCTGTATGATCCGTGCAGAACGCACGAAGAAACAGTAATTTTGGGAATTTTTCCACCAAATTTTCAAAATAGGCTTTTTGAGAGCCCACCTTATGAACACTGGCAGTGTCATTTCATTAATTGCTCCAGAAAGGTGATTTTGCTCAGTGGCTGTGAAATCACCCTTCGGGCCTGAGTAACACCATGACAGTGACAGCATTCATGAGAAGGGGTCCCAAAAACCCCATGTTGAAAATTTGGTGCAAAAATTCCAAAAAAATGCCTGAGATATGCAATAAAGTTGAAAAAACCCTATCTATCCCATTATACAGCTTACCGGCATTTCCTCAGTTTGTAGTCAGCTTTGAAGAGTGCAGACGTGTTCCCGTCCACCAAGATTGTCAGCCATAAGGTCTGGAGAGCATGGGTGAAAGGTGGGAGGCAGGGTGCACAGTGGATGGGTGCGGTTGTGTGAGGGGGCAGGGAGAAGCAATCGAGGGACAGTTTTATTTCCAGGTTTGTTTGTTTTTTTAAAATGATGACGCGGGACATTTGCCATGCAGGGGTGGGCTCCCAGTATGGCACAAGGATGGCTGGTTGGGGGGCGTGGAGCCGACGGGGGATTGGGCACCACTGTCGGCCATAGCATCAGTTGCCACGCTGGGGTGGGCTCCCAGCATGGCACCCTGTACTCTGGGGGGGAGGACAGTGGAGCCAATGGGGGATTGGGCACCCCCGTCAGCTCTATGAGGAGTTGCCATGCTGGGGTGGGCACCCAGCGTGGCATGTGGAAGGCTTTGGGAGGCGTAGCACAGCCGACCGGGATTGGGCACCCCCAGCTGTACAGTGTGTGCTGGGTGGGGTGGGGGAAGCACGCGAGTAAGCCTGTGTGTGTGTGTGTGTGTGTGTGTGTGTGTGTATAGGGGGCATGAGCAGGCAATATCTTATCGCTGCTCACTGAAGCGTAGCTCCCCCTTTCAACTGTATGCCACAGCATTTTGGAGCTGTCATAGACAGCTCCAGCATGCATTGGAGGACTGAGGCCGTGCCTGCCAACACACTGACTGAATTGGAAAAGGGGTGACACACCTCCGAAAACTCGGATGATGGCACTATGTTTCTTGCACATACGTGCAAGCAAACATAAAAAGCAGGTTGAAACAGTCTTTTAAACAGTGGAGAGGCTTTGCTTTTATGTCCACCTAGAGACAACCCTGCTGATGTCACCTGCTACCTGACCCACCTAGCAGCCCCTCTTGATTTACTGGCAGATGTATAGGTTCACCCACTTCGATGCACTAGGAATCTGGCCAGTGTCAATTAGGGCACAGGCAATGTACTGCCCATCACTAATGTACCTCAACTGGCTTAGACTCCACTCCCAGCAACATCATCTGTTAGCTGACCTGATCAGCAGCTCCACCCATCAGCTTAATGGCAACAGGTACACAACATATGGACATATTGTAGCTGCTGGTGGGGCAGGAGAGCTGGTCCCAGTGATGACAATTTGGGAAAAGCAGGCTGGAACAGTCTTTTACACAGTGAGGCAGCTATGCGTTTAAGTCTGCTTAGAGCCCACCCCCACCAATGTCACTTCCCTTAACCCCTTTGGAAGCCCCCCTTGGCTTACTGGCACCATGTGCACAGGTTGGGATGTGTTGTTGTGGCGTACTGGGCAGAAGAGCTGGTCCAAGTGATGACAATTCTGGAAAAGTAGGATGGAACCATCTTTTGCACTATGGAAGGACTCTGCTTTTAAGTCCACCTAGACCCCACCCTCACCAACCTCTCCCCTAACTAACCCACATGCCAGACCCCCACCCCATTGCTTACCAGCATCAGATACATAGGTCAGGGACATGTTGTTTCTATTGGTAGGGTGTAATAGCTGGTCCCAGTGATGACAATTTTGGAAAAGCAGGCTGGAACTATTTTTTACACAGTGGAGAGTTTCTGCTTTTATGTCCACTTACAGTCCACTCCCACTGATGTCACCTGCTACCTGACTTGCTCAGTATCCCCCTTGGCTTAGCGACACCAGGTACCCAAGTCAGAGAATGTGTTTTTGTTACTGGTAGGGTGGGAGAGCTGGTCCCAGTAATGAGAAATCCTGAAAACCAGGCTGGAACAGTCTACACTAAAGGTGTTATATTCCATCAGATCCTTTCCTCCCTTCCTACCCTGTCCTTCCCAGCTCCCCACATCCTACGTCTATACTTCCTCCTTTAGTACATTTTATCCTCTTGATGTAGCACCCCTCATCCAGCACACCAGTATTTTTCTAAGGTTGTTCCCTTGTCTAGGACCTCTTTATCAGGGTACCCAGATAGAATTTCTCTAGGATGCCTTGCTACCCCTGGAATACTCTTCCCTTGTTTGTCTCTTCCTCCTTCCTTTAGTTCCACTTTGTCCTGTTGCATTTACTACATATATCAGGAGCTACTGCTTTATCTATCCTGGTCTATGATCCCGCTGTTTCTCCAAGCTTATCCACTGCAACAACTTCCTTGGTGGGAGGATTGTGCAACCTAGCTATGTGTCTTTTTCATTATGGGCAGAGTTTCCTAAAGAGCTAATGGGCCTACCTGCAGGCACTTCAGCGGATTACACCTTCCTGCTCTGTGGCCCTCATGCTTCAGTGTCCCAAATGCTCTGGGAACACTGGTTCTATAGGATTTTAGTATTGGACTGCAGCTGCACAATCGTCTGGCTGCAGTTTTTTTTTTGGTAGCTGGGTAAGGCCCACTAGGCACAATACCAGTTTTCATGGGTGACCCGAGAACACTGGGGAGCTTAAGTGTCTTGCTCAAGGTCACACAGTATGCAAGTGGAGGTTGCAGGACTCAAACCCTAGCAGCTAGATGTACCAAGTTCATTCACAGCTTGCTGCTCTAACCTCTAGGCTATGCTACCAGCATTTACATGGTCCACCCCCCACTATGGTGCAGAGATTGGCAGCTGGTTTGTCTGCCCCCGACCACACATAATGTCCACCCTTCAACCATCTACAATGCCCCTTGCTTTCTCCCTTTCCTCTCCCCCTTCCATTAAGTCAGCAGCAAAATCATTCTATGTTAAAACACCCACATGAAAATCAGCACACCACCCCCCCTAGTCTAGGCAGTTTGGTAATTTCTCTGACTTGGACTCCATGTGGAAGAAAAGCACACTAGCAAGCCTTCTTGACTGAACTTATGAACTGAAACTGCATAACTGACTGGCTGCAGTCACATGGTTCACTCCCCACCGCTGTTCTACTGAGATTGGCAGCCAGTTTGCACACCTCTTAACCACCCACAATGCACTGGTCTCCCTTCTTAACACTTCCTGCCCTAAAGTCAGTAGTAAAACCAGCCCATGATGAATTCCCCATTGGCACTGGCTGGACTAAAAAAAAAAATAACATTACTAGATGACTGAAGTATAAATGAAACAATGCACACAGATGACAGCATGCATGTGGTGCTACCATATAGTAACACAAACCGATGCGAGATACAAGAGACATGACTAGAGCCATCAACATGATGGATACACCTGGGCATTGCCTGCTTACTGATGATGAGTGGCAACGTGTAAAATATGGTACATAGGAAGCAGGATACTTCACTGACTGGACTGAAAAGCACAGAAAATAAATAGAATTTGAACATATAACCGGGTTGTGGTGGATGCTGGTGCCAAACAAGGTTGAGGGGCCTGGGACATTAAACTTCTCATTGGGTGTTCCTATCTGAGACTGAAATAAATTGCCTCTGCCCAGCAAAATTTCAGTGGCCTTTGTGAAGGAACAGTGGAGTCAGTCAGGACAAAAAAGGGCTTAATTGCCATTGAATTATACTGTTCCTTGCAGAATACTGCATCTTTCTGCAGATATACTGCAAAGTACAGTGATACATCCTGACTGGGGCCACTGTATACTACATCTCCCATCGGGATGCAGTACCTCCCCATCTCCCCACAGAAACACCTCACCAGTGGGCCTACACTGTGCAAAAACAGTTCCCACACCTCCAGTGCCTTCTAGGCAGAGCCAAATTAGATACAGATTAGGTACTGGCAGTCCACCCCCAAGGGCACACATGTAACTCTGCCCAGCTGTAATGTTGGGCAGTACACACACACACCCACTGGCACAAATTATGCTTTAGTTCTTTGGGAGCTGCCTGATGGGTACTCAGCCATATGTGACAAGTGGTTGGCTGGCACTGGTGCACTTAAACTTGAACAATACTGTTTGCAGCAAACCCAAAATTAACCCCCAACTGGGCATTTGTATTCTTGCTGGATGGCATAGTCCAATACATGATTTTCCAAATATAAAACTAGCTGTGAAAAGTTGTGCTGCATGACCAAACCCTGAGTAAAACACACTGCCCGAGTCTGGAGGATATGCCTTGGTGCACAGGGAACAGTAAAGGCAGAGATCCCCTTGCCTGGCTAATTTGGCTTGTCTCAGTTGCTGATCTCTCTGGTGGTATGTGGATCAGCTGTCCAAAGGTTCAGTCAGCCTCTCTTCCTCTTAACATGTAGCAGGTGATCTCTTCCTCTGAACTTACAGGTGCAGCTTCAGCCCATGGATTCTGCTGTCAGACCCGTAAACCACATCCTGGCATCAAGTCTCTGTGTGTACTGTGACAACCAGCACCTAGTACTGATGATGGTTGGATGACTCCCCAGACACAGAGCTTCTGTCTGTTACAGAATTAATGCTGCAACACAGCAAAGTCTCTCTTAGTGCCAGAAAAGTGCTAATGGGGTTGCTTACCCTCACTAACACCTCTCTTGACTTCTGCTTTCAGACTCTCAACCTGCACCTTACACGTACGCAATTACCTCCCTTTTCATTCACAGGAACTTTACTTGAGTGTGGCAGACCCATGGTCTGTCTCCTTCTCTCTCAGATTCAACTGTTGTTCACTCTTACTCCTTCAACAGTCACACACAGACTGAAAAGGTGTGGAACAGCCCCAGCGGTTCACTGGAGAAATATAGCTGTTTGTTGCAAAATGGAGAAATATGTCTCTCACAGCAAGGCTTAACGTGATTAAACAAGTAGTGTCATGGCAAATGGGAGTAGTAAACTGTAGTAGCCTGTAGAAGCTGTGATTCAATCTCCTACCATTCAAACTGCCAAAAAGTGTTTTTCTCCATGAAATAAATGCTTTTATTTCAGTGCTCTGCTTCATTTGCATAACCCTCCCCTTTTTTTTCCTCAGTGCAGCAACAGCCAAGCATGACGTCATGCAAGGGAAATAAAGTTTATAAGCACTGTTTGAAAAAGAGACCTCTGTTGGTCACTCTTGGTATTGCACACATCTACACTACCGACTTAGGAGGCTACATCTCTCAGTAAAGGAATCTTGTCAGCTACATATCATATGCACAATGCCTTGTTTGGAAAACAAACGTGAGAGCTTTTATTGTTGAAGCCACTACAGAGATATGAGACTGCACCTCACTGTAAGGGAATTGGAAAACAACTTTGTATTGTACCCACAATGCCTTGTGATGTACATCTACATATTAGGTACAGTCACCACCACCAAAATAAGTTACTGCACCTCTGAGTAAGTAACATTTACAGCAACATGATAATTTACCCAGATTCCTTGGTGCTGTATGTAAAACATTCATTGTTGCCTTACATGACATCCTTCTGGGGTGTGGCCGCACACAGAAAACTGGAGGACACAGTGCTGATAAAACATAAATAAAAATGACTATGACAGCCTTTTTTTACAAAACAGATTTTTTTTCAACTTTTTATTTATGGAGTATCAGAGTACAAAGTGGCAAAATGTACATACAATCAAAGTACATATGCATTCATCGAGCAAAGGTAAAACAATTTCTGTTCAGGATATTCGATAAAGAGCTAGTTAATGCAATATATTATTCAGATACAGTCCCTCCACCCCCTGAACTATGAAGGAGAAAAAGACAGAGAGAATAAACTCGTAGGATTTAGCACTCTCTCCCCAGGCAACTTCAATTATTGACTATTTGCCGAGTTTCACTCCCTCTCACAGAACTGAGAGAGTTGTGGGGAAGGGGGTGAACTTCTGCAAACTAGATAAGATAAGGTTCAATAGTTAAGATTACCTGTGCTTGGTTAAGTTAAAATAAAACACTGCACAAACACATATTCTCAAAGGGACCATATGGGGGAAGGGAAATTTGTTGGAGGCATTAAAGTCCACAAGCTGAGCTCTGCACATCAGCACACCTAAAAAGGTAGAACTGTCCAGTTGCAAACTTAAGAAAAATTCACAGGCATGCACAACTATATAACAGAGGGCATTTTTTTAAGATTTAAACTTGTAACGGGCATGCTTGCAATAACATTAATCATGGAGCATCTCAAGGCCTAAGAACATCCATAAAAGCCTTAGGATCCTATACTTTACCCCGTAAGTTAAGTATTCAGGACAGTCCAAAGGCTTTAATTCTGGTTCCCCATCCACATCATCCTCTGGAGCCCCACATCCATTTGAGCCAACAGCTTTTCTGCAAAATCGGTGGCAGCTTCTGGGTCGGTGAAAATGTGAGGCTTATTTTTATAGGTAATTTCTAAACAAGCTGGGTACAGTAATTGAGCCCTCACACCCTTAGCAAGTAAGAATTTCTTTGTAACTTGCAGCTTCTTTTTGCAATCTTGCGTCTGTGAAGACAGGTCTGGGAAAAACTCTAATCTACTGCCTTCCCATACAATGTCCCCACTGCATCATGCAGCCTGTAGTATTGGAACCCTGGCTTCTGGTGTTGAAAGCGTGGTAATAGCTGTTAGGGGCCTCTCTCTGGATCCTCCTCATGGCTTTTGGCATAGTGGAATGGTAAAGGCTTGGACCACCCAGACTCTCATATCCCTCGGTAGCAAATTCAAGGCCTCAAAAATTAACTTGTCCAGTGTAGCCAACAATTCCATTTGACCTACATACCATGGGGGGAGTCCCACAATACGGATGTTGCATTGTCGGACCCCATTCTCCGTTTCCACCTTGGCTCAGAGGAAACCAATATTGTGGATCAGGCCTGAGGAGATCTCCGATTGCTGCCTGGAAGTGCTGGTAAGCTCAGCAATAGTAGTTTTATTTTCAGTAATCTTGCTGTCCAGGTCAGTGAGCTTCTGGTCCATGTTAGCCAAATGCTTGTTCATTTCATCTCTTGTCGCTTGTAATTTATTCAGGATCGGAATGATTTGAGCAAAGTCTGAAGCATTAAATATGGTCGGACCTCCAGTCTTCGATGATGAGCTAGTCCCAGGCAAGTTAAAGTATGTTTCAAACCTCATAGCAGTGGGCTGCTGGTGTTTTTTTTGGCCCCATATTGTTCTACAAGTATTCCTCTTGCTGGTGATGTGCTCAAAAATAAGCAGAGGGTAGTAAATACAATTAATATTTAACTAAATTATTAAGCCCACCACGGAGCTTCAGTGGAGACATCCACCCTGTTAGATGCGCCACAGTACCCTCCTTTACAAAACAAATTGCAGCTTCAACATCTGAAGCATGGGTGGCAATTGCATACTATGTGAAAAAGGCATCTGCAAAAGTTTGCAACATGACTTTAAAGTTTGTTACTCGAAAAATGTATTGGCTGCTTGAGTTGTGCCTGTATTAAGTCCTTCTCAGGATCATGAGTTTTCTTTGTCTTGCTCTGCAGGCATTGGAGCCTGATAGGCAGTGCAGCCACTCCCTGACCATATTACCATTGTGGTGGTGGTCAGACGTGACAAAGATGACTGCTGAAGTTGCAGCCCACAGGCAGGCATCCCAAAAATGTCTATATACAAAGCTCCTTCCCTCAAACCTTTTTCTGTGTCCTAGATGTGTACTTGGAAGCATGCACCATACCTCACATTTTGTCACTGAAATGAGAGACATGGACACTCAAAATGAGGGACAATGAGGGACACTATCCCTCATGAAATTGGCAAGTAACTGGGTGGGTTTAAGCCCAAATCTGATGCACTGCTCCGGGATATAGACAGATGAATCTTAAACATTTGAATTTTTCTTGATTTGCATATCACTTTTCAGTCACAGCAAATAAGTTTTACCCTTTAGAGACGTTCCAGACATTCTAGAGCGTGTCACCTGGAGGCTAACTAGCACCTGGTCATCTCAAAATGTCTTTATTTACAAAGCTCCTGCCCTCAAACCTTTTTGTGTGTCCTAGATGTGTACGTGGACTCATGCAGCATACCTCATATTTTGTCACTGAAATGAGAGACATGGACACTCAAAATGAGGGACACTAACTCTCACGAAATTGGCTAGTAACTGGGTGTCAGGTACAATGGATTCATGCTTAAGTGTCCCATACAGTCAGTACAACAACTAAGGGACTGCCAATGAAGTTAGGAGCAACAGTTCTCACTCCATTAGCTGCATGCTGAGCCTGTTATGTGTTAGCTGTATAGTCCTGTAAAGGCAAGCCCCGCATTGGGGGGGGATGTTAAAACAAGTGGAATGATGGACTGTAACCAGTAAATCATGGTCAGTTGTCAGCCAAATGACAATTAAATGCAAAACCAGCACTGCAAAAATGATTTCTGCCTCACCCTGCTAGCCATGTTGCAGCAGTAGGCAGGCACTCTGTAGCAGCAAACTGGGTACATAGAATCCACAAATCACTCTGTTCAGATCCACAGGCATAATAGCTGACTATAACACTTGACAATTTCTCTATTTATTTTGTGAAAAAAAAAAACAAGTCTTTGCATGAACTGTAAGGGCTCTCTCCCACACATCTTCACTTGCCAAACTTTTCTGGAAGGCACTGTCTGAGATATGCCCACTGAAATCAGATCATAAGCTTCCAGCATTACTTATTGGTTGCTACATTTCATAGTACATGCGCAGTGCTTATTTGCTGTACCATGCAATCCCTTTATAAATAAAAGCTGCATTTTCTGCAGAAATGTTGAAGGGACACAAAAAACTTTGATTTTCCCTTTGCCATAACATAAAAGGGCAATTTTCGGCTTTCACACAGAAGTCCACTTCAGTTTTGTCTCACCCTAGCTCTGCTCCTCACATAAACTACACAAATCCAACTCTCAGCAGCCCATTGTGTTTTAATAAAGTGTTGTGGAAATCTGACCAAAGTTACATCCCTTAAATCCTGTTGGTAAAAATCTCCTACTCTGGTTGAGTTCTCAGGACGCAGTCCTGCCATGTTTTCAGTTACTGAGCATGGGTCAGCTGTAAGCAGCATCAATTTAAATATGGTAAGTCCTTGTAATAACACCAAAGGTGCAATTTTGTATCCACTATAAGTTTTAACTTCTATCTATATCTACAATGTCGGACTGTCTCTCTATAGCATATGTCTATTTTTGAAACAGCCAATTGTATGCTTAGAACTATGCAACAGATACTAGATATATTTTCTTTGCATTTACATTTGTTGTTTTACACTCTATGGCCAGATATTCAGACTACTACAGGCAGGGGCGCAAGCCTGGGTGCAGCTCAACTGGGCTACACTGGGGCCAGGACCAGGCGATATTCAAACAGTGATGCGCCATGGCACAACACCATTGAATATGACAAGGTCAGTGCGCATACTGCATATGGCGCAGTGGCACTGCACCTGCACAAGCCACAGAAAGGAAGCATGGGGATGTGCCAGAGCAAGTGCAGTTGCACTAGGCGTATCACCCGTGATATTCAGCTGAGGGCATGCAAATGAGGCCATGATATATGCAAGGCACAAATGGGGCCATTTGCATGTCATTATGGCCCCATTTTCATGCATTGCACAGGGCGGCTCCATGAAATGTGCCTGGCACCCTATCTAGCTGCTGTCATCGGGGGTGGGTCCCTGGTGGGCATTTGTAACCCCTCCTCTCCCGTACACCTGATCATAGGCATCAGTATTAGTAAACAAGTAGCTGGTGGTCTAGTGGTCCCTTCCCCGTATGCCTGATCATGGGCATCTGTAAAAGTAAAAGAATTACTTGGTGGTCTAGCAGTCCCATCCCCATATGCCCAATCATGGGCTGTTGTAATATGAAAGATTTACCTGGTAGTATAGTGGGACCCCCCTCCCCACCCACCACCAGAGGACCTCCGGCCACCCAGCACCCCCCCATCACTGGCAGGCAGCAGCATCCTGCCCGCATACCACCCGGTCACCCACCAAATGACAGCGTACAGTATGATCTGTAATCCTATTGGTGCACAGTGTGGACCAATGGGCTTGCAGACCATACTGTACTACCTGAGCAAATATGTGAATGAACATGTTCATTTACATATCTAGTCCTATGTAATCTAGTGTGGTCTGTGGGCCCATTGGTCCACACTGGGGACCAATAGGCCTGCAGATCATACTGTATGCTGTCATCGTGTGGGTGGACGGGTGGTATATGGAGGGGTGCTGCCGCCTGCCGCTGACAGGGGTACTGGGTGGCGGGATCCTCTGTGGGTGGGTGGGGAGGGTATCACTATACCACCAAGTAAATCTTTCAGATTACAACAGCCTGTAATCAGTTTATGGGGAGGGGACTGCTAAACCACAAGGTAATTCATTTACTTTTACAGATGCCCACAATCAAGTGTACGGGGAGTGCACTGCTAGACCACCAGGTAATTCTTTTACTTTTACAGATGCCCTCAATCGGGCATGCAGGGAGGGGGGCCACTAGACTACCTGGAAGGGTCCAGGTGCTTGTGGACGGTATTCCTGCTGGGTGGGTGACCACCCATGGCTGGCGGCTGTTATGTTGCGCCTTGCAATACAGCCACCTGCCTGTGGGTGGTCAGCATTTGAGCCTGTTATTTTCGGCTCAACTTTGAGCTCCAGTGTGTGGTGCATGTAGGGGTTGTGCCAGCATATGCGCCGTACATCCCAGGGTAAATATCAGGATGTGTCACATATGTATGGGCATGCACCCTGAATATGCACTGCATACATTATCAATGCACCCTGGTGCATCGGGGGTTGCGCCGTGCAACCTGCCCCTTTGAATATCATGCAGGGATGCATCGGGGGTTGCGCCACGCAACCTGCCCCTTTGAATATCATGCAGGGGTGCATTGGGGGGTAGCACATGGCACAACCCTGTTGTGCCATGCGCAACCTCTTCGAATATCTGGGCGCATATATGCTTGTATTTTGTGTATATCATCTTAGCTTCCATTTTTTGTTTGGAGCTCTGGATCAATCCTGAAAATGGGCTTTGGTCCAGTGTTCTTACCGGGTAAATAAAGTGAATTGAATTTTAAATAGCTTTATCATTTTAATTTACACTATGTACAGTATAATACTAATAAAAAAAAACAATACAGAACAAAAATGTAACTTCAATGTGTGTTTTTTTTAAAGGATCCATGTTTTTCACAGTACTGCTCTGCCTATGTCCAGGATACGCCAATCACTATGCAAAATATCATTTACCATTGACTAATCTTAGAGCCGGAAGGGACTATAGGACAGGGAGACTATACATTGATAAAGTGACATTGATAGTATTTGAACCTGGGTCACCTGTTTGCCAAACTTGTGCCCTGACCAATAGACCACACAACTGCCATACCTTTTCTAGCCTAGAGAGGTTGGGGGCACGTGAGGGTAGGCAAGTGAGAGGGAGTGATATGTGTGTGTGTGTGTGACCACCTTGGCCTTAATGTATTTTTTTTTAATAATTACTTTCCCCATTTAGCAGCTACATTGATCTTCTTTCCATGACAGAGGCCTCAATAAATAGCAAGAATTTGTCCATGCCGAATGTTTGCCGTTTGTGCTGCTGTTGTACCGGGTATTGCTTGTACACATTTTTACTAAATATTTCCCCAGGATATACCTAAAGAGATGCAATATCTCATTTTCAGTGGTGTCCTGCTTTCATAAATTTTTAGATTGCATTTACCCGGCATAGACCAGCTGAGAAGCAATATCTAATTGTCAGTCAACCCCAAATTTCCAACTGTCTTTTTATGATCTGACCTTATGAGCAAGACAGGTGGATTTTTTTTTAAATCCTATCCAAAAGGTGATTTCACAGGGATTAGAAAAATGATACCTGTCATGTTCAGAAGGTAGGATAACACAAGGGATATATTGAACATTAAAGACCAAAATCTGCAAAAATAAAGTTACGAGTAAACAGTGGATCAAGTCAACGTTTCTTCATAATGTAGTTGTTTTTCCATATTTTGTCCCCAAATTTTCAATATATTCTTTCTATGATTACTCCTTCTAGACATGACTGGTGTCATTTATAAAACAGTGGCCAAAATGCCATTTTATGCTGTAAGTGTGAAAACACATTTTGGCCAAGATCTGAAAAATGGCAGCTTTCACATTTATGAGGGTAGTCGAAAAAATGGCAATGTGGAAAATTTGGGATAAAAATACTGAAAATTATCAGTTATAAGTGTGCATACCAGCATGCTTTGAAACATTTCAATGTACACTCATAGCTTTGTTTTTTGATATTTTTAACACAACTTTTCAGCACAGCCTTCTTATGACCTCACTCCATGAACAAGAGTGGAGAAAATGTTTAAATACTGCCCCAAAGGTGATTTTACACAGCAACCATGAAATCACCTTTCAGGATGGATTTGCATAATTTCATTGTCATTGATCATGAGGTGGGGGTCCTTAAAAGGCCATGTTGAAAACTTTGGGAAATAATATTCAAAATTGACGAAGTTATGAGGAAAAGTTCAAAACCCATTGAAATACACTGAACCACATATGTGATTTCCACAGTTCCTGGTCTGGCATTGAAGAGCGAAGGCATGTCTACAGTCCAAAGAGGATTATGGTGTTGGACCCCCAGTGGGTAAGTAAGTGGTGGTGGGGTACGGGGTGGTGGGTTTTGAGTGGAAGGGTAATGGCAGCAGCAACAGGCATCAATGGATGGTTTTCTTTTTCATAGGGTGTACAAGAATATTAAAAAAAAGACTACAAGGAATGCTTTTCTTTTTTTTCAGATACTGACACTGGGAATTTGGCACCCCTGTGTCAGTTTTATGGTTGGTGGCACCAGGGGTGGGCTCCTTGGTGTTACACAATGAAAATGGATAGGGTGGGGTAGGAAGCTGGCACCCCAGTGTTGAAAAATAAATGGATGCTGAGAGGGAGGGTCATAGGGAGGGAATGTTGGTGGCAACAGACATCGATGGATGTTTTCCTTTTTTACAGGGTGTATAGAAATAAAAAAAAAGAGTATGAGGGACAGTTTTCTTTATTTCAGGTACCAACACTGGGGACTGCGTACCTCAGTGCTGGTGTTATGTTTAGTGGCACCAGGGGAGGGCTGCCCAGTATCATACAATGAAACAGGTGGGGCGGGGGATAGTAGCAGCACCAGGGACTGGGCAGTCCAGTGTCAGACAATTAAAAAGGAAGGAGGGGGGATTATGGGGAGGGTTTCTTATATTTAGCAGCACCGGGGTGGGCTCCCCTGTATCACACAGTGAAAATGTATGGTGTGGGGGTAGTAGCTGGCACTGGGGATTAGGCACCCAAGTGTCAGAAATTTAAGAAGAAAGGGGTGGGAGAGACTGAGGGATGATTTTCTTTATTTCAGGTTACATTGGGGGAAGGACCACTGCAGGCTGATTATGATCACTCAGCTCTGCTTCCCGGGCAGCGTTATGCAGATCAAAGGAAAGAGCCAACCTATGATTGGCCAGCTCTTTCGATTGAACTACAGAAAGTTTCCACCCAGCAAGACCAGACCAGTGTCATGATCACCCTGGCTGAGGATTGGTCTGACACTGACAAGTCTCTTGCAGACTGCCCTGCACTGGACAGACAGAGACACACCTCTCAAAACCCACTATCATATCAAAATGTTCATATTGTAGAAGAACAAAGTGAACATAAAAAGGCCACTCCTGACTGCATTACTGCCTTGCTCTGATTTATCATTAATAGAAAGAATCCTACCTAGTCTTAGCTACCCTTCCCCACTGCTCGGTGGTTTAGAGACGGCCCTACTGAGTTCTTCTGTTCATGTGGGAATGGGACTTTTATACCCCTCATGGCTTCACCATGGGCAATTATCTCTCTTGTCACTTCAATATCTCATTGTCCCTCAATCAGTTAAAAGCATAGCATATTACAAGCCAAAGCTAGTCAAAAAGCAAGTAGACATTTTAACATAAACAAAAAAATTACATTTTTGCAGACTGGTTGACCGAAGTTATATGTTTCAGTGAAATGTTTTATTTTTCTGGCAAGATTCAGCATCTGCCTTTCCTAATTTACAGCATAGCCAATCAAAATGTGTAGTAGCTTGACTTGAGTTATGGTATAAAGTCAGTTTCAGAGCTCCAGGAGTTTTTTTTTTCAGTTTTTTGGAGGGGAGGTTGTAATGATAAAAATGGCCGTTGGTCTGCTTAACATCAAATTCGGATGCAAACAGAAAAGAATGTGCACCTTGGTTGGTCTACAAATATCTGAGGCAATACTGCTAAATGAAAAGCAGAATGGAGTTATCAAGAGTGAACACAATGCTGCATGCTGGGAGCTTCATTCAGTGCTAGATGTGCTGATGAAGGGATCAATGTTCTTACTAATCCTGCTGCAGGGTTCAGAAAGTCATTCAAGAAACACATTTAACTGGAACCTGTTTGCCAGCTGCAGCTTTGTTTCCCACATAAGAAATCTCTTGGAAAAATACAGAAATAAATTTTAAACTGGGGACTTTACTGGTTAAAGAAGAAGCATTTCATGTGGTATCCTTTTTCAGGTAGAGCTGAGTAGGTTGGCTTCGATTCATCTAACTTGTACATGACCAAAATCTGCCAGTACTAATTATATTTGTTTTATGCTTATGTCTCTACCCTGAAAATCATATCTAGAGGAAAATCTTCTCTTCAGATACTGACTCTTCATTCAGAAACGTATATATATTGCATTCTGTCTTTTGTAAATCCATTTTGCCAAAAATACCTATAGAAATGCAGTTAGGAGAAAAAATGTTGTTATCTTTATTCATTATAGAAATGTATAATATAGTGTTGTTGGTCATTTATTAATATAAGGCATGATCAATGAATTCTGCTTCACTGTAGTCTCAGGAATGATGATTGTTGGGTTTCCCTGGAGAGGGTTCAGGTATTATATAACATTGGATGTGAAAGCAGTAGAGTGTAGCTTACCTCTGACTGCATCAAAAGAAATTGCTGGGTATTACAGAAACATGGAAAAACTGAGACAAACATTGCCACCTTGGAATTTAAGGAGGTTCTGTTGCCCCTCTATGGATCTTTGGTGATGCCCCACCTGGAATACTGTGCCCAGTTCTGGAGCCCTCACCTGAGGACCATACAGAATCTGTCCAGAGATCAGTTATAAAGATGATACCGCATCAACAGAGGAAGATGTATGAGGAATGGCTAGTCTGTCTGCACATGTACTCACTGGAGACCAGGACGGAGTGCAGGGACATGATAGAAACCTTTACATACCTGAGGGGAATAAACCGGGTTGAGTGTCATGACTTGTTCCAGCACTGAAAGAGATCAACAACCAGGGGGCACAGTCACAAGCTGTTAGTCAGTAGATTTATGACTGCCATAAGGAAACACTCTCTCACATGAAGAGTAGTGGACTTATGAAACAGCCTGCCCAGAGAGGTGGTAAATGCCAAGATGCTGATGGGTTTCAATATGGTCTATGACACCAACCCATCCACTTCCTTGCCAGACTGTACATCCTCCATAATACCTTTTGCTGCACTGCTACCAGATCCCACCTCAAACTCATACCTACTCCCTTTACTTCTACCTATCAGTCCTCCCCTACCCTCATGTCATGAGTCCCACTGCACCTTCTTCATCTCCAGATACTGTTTTTTGTCCCCTCCCTCCTTCCTATCCTCACTCTTCTCTCCCAGCCCCCTGCCTCATACTTCCTCCATTCTAGCAATCATCCTACCTTCTCTGTTTTACATCCTCACTCCTCTGCTGAACAAGCAGCCTTCTCCTATCACCTTCCCTCACTCTGAAACCTGCTACCCCACTCCTTCTGCCTCTCCCCTCCCCTGGCTCTCTCAGACACCATCTAAAACTCCTGCCTACCCCCATCTGCTCCTGTCACCCCTCTAACTGAAACTCCCATGTCTGGAGTCCCTATCATCTGTGTTTTTGGGCCTTGTTATGGGTTCTACCTCAGCCTGCATTAGGCTCCCTACCTCTGTACTTCAATCCTGCCATCATTCCCCCTGTCCAAGTCTTTCTATTGGTGCATTATTGCTGCTCATTGTGCCTTGCTGCTTTTGTTTGCTCTTGTAACATGTTATATTGTACTTTTACTGCACTTTATTTGTACTGAGCCTTGCTAATTATGTATGTTTTATTGTGTCTCCACTCCCTTTCCCTCAGGTCACACCTGGAGATGAGCCTTGGCTCACCATTAGTTTCTAGGTTGCCAGTTTTAAAATAGAAAATTAATTAACTAATTCACGAGTGTTTTATAAGGGGTTGGTAAAAGCAGAAGCATAGACAGAGTGGGGCCAGAGGTTGGGGCAGAACTGCTACTAGGTTACTGGCCAAGGCCATCCAGGATTGTAATGGTTCAGGTTGCAAAATGAGCAGACATGATGGACTACAAGCTGTTTTTTGCCTGCACTTCTCAATGTTTCTGTGACTTACAGTGACTATCCAAAATCCATGTATGTACAACAACAAAAGCTGCTGAGGCCTTTGGAGCTTAAAGGTCATAGTAGTAGTAGACCAGGGAGGGGCTGTGGACATGGCCTACCTAGACATTAGCAAGGCATTTGACAAAGTCCCACACAAAAGATTAATAGTCAAATTAACTAGTCTGGGAGTGGGTCCCAGGGTGGTAGGCTGGGTAAAACATTGGCTAGACAACAGGACACAGAAGTTAATTGTAAATGGAGTCCACTCTGAAGAAAGATGAGTTACTAGTTGGGTACCGCAGGGTTCAGTACTGGGTTCAGTCCTTTTTAATGTCTTTATAAGTGACATTGCAGAGGGACTGGAAGGAAAAGTATGCCTCTTTGCAGATGACACAAAGATCTGCAACAGGGTTGATACACAAGGAGGCATGGAAAGGATGAAAAGGGACTTGGCAAGGTTGTAGAAATGATCAGAAGTATGGCAGCTAGGATTCAATGCAAAGAAGTGCAAAATAATGCACCTGGGAAACAAGAACCCAGGGGAAGATTACACAATGGGGGAGGTAGTAACAACAACAAAAAAGGAAAGGGGCCTGGGGTAATCATATCAGATGACCTTAAGGTTAGCAAGCAATGTGAGAAGGCAGTAGGGAGGGCTGGGGGTATACTGGGATGCATAGGGAGAGGCATCATCAGCAGAAAACAGGAAGTTGTTATCCCTCTGTACAGACAGTTGGTGAGACCCCATCTGGAGTAATGCATCCAGATCTGGACACCCCATCTCTGCAAGGACATAGACAGGCTAGAGGCAGTCCAAAGGAGGGCAACTAAAATGGTGCAGGGTCTGCAAGAGAAGCCGTATGAGGAGAGACTGAAGGAGCTTAATATGTATACCCTTGAGGAAAGATGGGAGGGGGGGACATGATAGAAACTGTTAAGTACCTCAGTGGAATCAACAAAGTCCAAGAGGGTAGCATCTTTCAGAAAAAGAGATGTGCAAGAACAAGGGGGCACAATTAAAAAAAAAAATTTAAAGATGGGGGGCAGTTCAGGGTCAATGTGAGGAAGTATTTTTTCACAGAGAGGGTAGTGGATGCATTGAACAGCCTTCCTGAGGAGGTTGTGGGGTCTAAAACTGTGGGAGAATTCAAGAATGCATGGGACAGACATAAGGCAATTCTTGTGGGGGGTAGGAAGAAATAGGTTGTTGGTTAACTAGGATCTGTGGCCTATCCTGTAGGTAGGGAAATGGGCAGACTAGATAGGCCAAGCGGTCCTTATCTGCCATCAAAGTCTATGTTTCTATGTTTATATGATAGGCAATAGTTTTTTACCACTTCTAGATCTCATACTGTTTTCCTTATGCTGTAGTGCCCATCTAATATTCTGATATGCCTTGGCATTTTTTTAAATTAATACTCTAATTTGTATGCCTCTATTACTACTCTGAATGCCTTTCTCCTCATTGTTTTCTGTTCTCTCTTTTCATACTGCCTGAACATTATGTGACATCAGTAACACCATTCCAGTCCATTCAGATGAAAAGCATGGAATGATGTAACTGATGCCATGGAATGTCCTTTAAATATGAAAAGAAAGGGCAGTAGCCTGTGAGGAAAATGAAACTCTATATACTGTAGATCTGAGGGCCCCCAAAGCTGGATTATTTATTTATAAAAACTGGCAAAAGCATATCAGAATACATAACTGGCATGGAAAGGAAAATTGGGGTTGGGGGTGGTTGACTATGCAAAAGTACTTTCCCATCACCTTTAAAGTATAGCCATCCCTTACAGAAGTAATTATATGAAATGTTTTCATGCTGCACACGTAAAACTGACCATATGATATGCATGCTGCAAGCATGGTTTAAATGTTAAATTGGAACCAATTGCATGCATGTGGCATGCATGCAGCACTAAAGTGTGGAAAACATGCTTTTTATGTTAAATTGGAACAGACTGCATGCATGTGTCATGCGTGCAAAAAGCAAGTGGTCACTGATAACTGTACACATGAAAGTTAAGTGACTTGCTCAGGATATCGCCATATGCAAATGGGGGTTGATGAGATTCAAACCCAGGTCTTCAGATCTTCAAGTCTCCTGGTTTGCAATTTAGTGACTTTAACCACTAAACGATACTGCCTGCACACATACTGTGTGGCTCGCTTGTACTACAATACAAATCTGCATACATCTGTACACATGTGGCATGCTTATAGCCACTGATATACTTTTTAGTCCTCCCTCATCTCAGCTGCACAGCTGAACTATAGCTCACATACCAATGGAAACACATGTGATTCTTTCCACCCCCAATACACACACTTACCCTCAAAACTGCTTAATTACTTCTGTCTAGCCTGTAATCCTACTATTTTCTCTCCATAATGTTGAATGCTTCCACACAAACAGACTTTAAGGGGCAAACAAAAAAGTAGCAATAACTAGACACCCCACCCACATGGCCATTCCCCCCATGCACACACACTGCAATGGGTGTGGCCATGCTTCTACAGACAACCCACCAAGAATAGATATAAGTCAAGAGTCTCTTACCTGAGTACTAGGGAGCCAGAGGCAAGAGTCTTTAAGAAATAATGTCCATGGTTCAGAGTGCTGGGGCATACCCCCTTGAAATTAATGGAGTTATTTTTTATTACAATTTTTTACATTATGATAGTGAGTTGGAGAATAATGAAGGCCACTGTTCTACTAACAAGGCCCTTGTTAACCGAGTGGTGGCCTTCATTAATCTCCAACTCTGCATCAATAATGCATAAAATAGTAATAAAAAATACCCCCATTCATTTCAATGGTGCATACCCCTACAGTCTCCCTTGTCCTATGTCATAATGTGCCTGAGCATGGTGATGTGGAGGTCAGCTTCACTAGAGCAGCATATGCCTGTCTATAGTGGGGCTTCTATAGTCTGTGCATACCATACCACTTAACTGTCCCTGAATGCCAGGGACCACCCTCATTTTACTCCTGAAATCTGCTCTGCTCCTCATCCATCCCACATGGAAAACATGCTGCTAACACAGAGGATGTTCTGTAAATTTAGTCTTTATGGCAGGGGTGTCATTTCAGATTTTGGCAGGGGAGAGCCAACAACCAGTGGAGGCCAGGTGCTAGTTAGCCCCTATGTGGCAAGCTCTAGAATGTCTGGAACATCTCTAAAGGGTAAAACTTATTTGTTGTGACTGAAAAGTGATATGCAAATCAGGAAAAATTCAAATGTGTAAGATTCATCTGTCTATGTCCCAGAGCAGTGCATCAGATTTGGGCTTAAACCCACCCAGTTACTAACCAATTTCATGAGGGTTAGTGTCCCTCATTGTCCCTCATTTTCAGTGTCCATGACTCTCATTTCAATGACAAAATATAAGGTATGGTGCATGCTTCCAAGACCCTAGTCAGCACAAAAAGTGCTTATCATGGCCATAGTGTATATACTCAATACAGAATGACAAAGGGGAAAGTAAGTGAGCTAAAACAGTCATGGAGAAGCACATTTAATAATAATAATAATAAATTTATTTATAAAGTGCCTTTTGACTTACCAAGGCGCTGAACATATTAAAACCATAACATCAAATATAAATCCAATAATACATATAAATAAAATCATGACATAATAACATCAAACATTAAAATCAACTAATAAAATATGAAGTACGATCTCAGCACAGTAAAAATTAACCTATGAATAACCATCCAAGAAGGCCATTTGCCACAGATGGGTTTTCAGATTATTCTTGAATTCCTCCACGGAGGTGCACTCCCGTAACCGGCATGGTAGAGAATTCCAAAGAGTGGGTGCAGCATAAGAAAATGCTCTGCTGCCAGAAGATTTTAAACTCACTCTTGGAATCACTAACAACCCCTCATCGGTCAAGTGGAGCGATCAGCCGGACCCTGATTGTGAAGTGCTTTAAAAGTAAATAAGATGACTTTAAAGGTGATCCGCCACCATATTGGAAGCCAGTGCAGTTTGCACAGCACTGGGGTAATATGACAGGACCTACTTGTCCCAGTCAGAACCTGGGCTGCAGCATTCTGCACCAGCTGTAGACAATGGATTTCAACCCCAGAAAACCCAAAGTATAGGGCATTGCAGTAGTCTAAACGCGAGGACACAAAGGCATGGACCAACATTGGCAGAGTCAGACTGAACAAGGTGCCTAACCCTGGTGATATTCTTAAGATGGTAGAAGGAAGTCCTGACAACGGCCGACACTTGAGACTATAAGGTCAGCCTGTCGTCTAGGACAATCCCAAGGCTACGCACCCATTCAGAGGTCGGAAGTGACACGCCACCAAGAAAAATTCCAGAGGGCTTGCCATCATGCGACCTCTCTGTCTGACCACCCGGGTCCACAACCAAAACCTCTGTCTTCTCTGAGTTCAACTTTAACCAACTAGAATCCATCCAACCCTGGATTTCTTCCAGACAGTTGTTAAACACCGCAAAAGCTCCATCCTGGTCAGGTGTAAAAGACAAGTATAGCTAGGTATCATCTGCATAGCAGTGAAACCTCAACCCATACTGTTTTATAATGTCTCCAAGGAGCAGCATTTACACTGAAAATAACATGGGCGATAGCACGGAACCCTGAGGCACCCCACACAGCAAAGGAGTTGGGCCGGAGGAAAAGACTCCCGACACAACTCTTTGTGATCTCCTAGTGAGGAATGAGGTGAACCATTGTAAGACAGTTCCCGACATTCCACAAATTTGCCTCAGGTGTGCTATCAACACCAGGTGATCCACAGTGTCAAAAGCTGATGAGAGAGCAAGGAGAACCAGAATGGAATGTCTCTTCTGATCTCTCGTCCTCAGAAAATCATTAAACACCCAAACCGCCACAGTCTCGGTGCTATGTCTTTTACGAAAAATGGATTGGAAGGATTCGTAGATATTATGGATGGTTAAATGGTCTTCCAATTGGGCTGCCACTACCTTCTCAATAACCTTCCCAATAAAGGGAAGGTTAGAGATAGGCCTGTAGTTTGAGAAACAGTCTGGGTCCAATGTAGTTTTCTTCAAGAGAGGTGTCACCACCGCCTCTTTCAGGGAGCTAGGAAACTCACCTGACTCCAGGGAGCACCAGACTATTTGCACCAGGACTGGACCAATGATATCATTACAACCCAAAATTAGGGAAATTGGTCAAGGATCCAAACTACAGCTTGTGGGACGCACACTATGGATGATCCTCATAATATCCACGAACTCAGGTCGACCAAAGGAACTCCAAGAGAATTGGGGTACTGTGAGCTCACACTGTTCTACGACATCACCCTTAGAGATTGCCAGGCACAAGTCCGCCCTGATGTTGGCCACTTTAGTTGCAAAGTAACGAGCGAGCTCCTCGCACTCTAATTGCAAAAAGGCTTTTCAAACTTGCAGACAGGCTGGGTTGCACAGTCTGTCTACAGTCCGAAATAGCTGAGCCAGTCGATTTCGAGCAACTGCAATCTCCCTGGACAGGAATTCTGCCTTCTTATGGGTGATTGCAGATTGATAGATAGAATAATGTTCCATCAATCTAAAGTGGTCGACCTCAAGGGCGGACTTGCGCCAACATCGTTCTAACCTTCACCCCTGTCTCCGCATCTCCCTCAATGTCCCATCAAACCAAGGGGACCTGGGGTGAAGGGATAAGGGGTGCTCACGAACAGGAGCAGTAAGATCCAGGGCCACCATAACGGGCACATTATAGGCCGACACCAGTGACTCTGGATTACCACTCGCCAACACGGGGGATGATAGGTCAAGGACTGCTGCAAGACCTTGGGAAGTAATATTCCATAATGGGTGGTACCTGACCATCTCCACAGGGGAAGGCCTTCTCCAGGGGGTGCAAAAATTGAACCTCACAGTGTAATGTCCTGACCAGGCGACTGATTCCACCTCCACATCGGATGCATCGATCCCTAAGAGGAAGACTAAGTCCAGAGAGTGCCCAGATTTATGAGTGGCAGTGGAAATTACCTGTGTAAGGCCCAAAGAAGACATTAATTGGAGGAAGTGATTACCAAATTGCGGGAGTTCATTGTCGACCCAGGCGTTGAAGTCACCCAGAACCATCAATCTGGGCGACTCAAATGACACGTCAACGATGAAGTCTGCTACTTCCTGTAAGAAGCGTTTCCCATCTCCGGGTGGACAGTAGATGAGAACGATTCGAATGCCTACACCCGCTACAACTGTGCACACAAAGGACTCAGCCTCACCCACTACTACATTCGTGAGGCCCAATTCAGTCTTGAAACAGACTGCAACCCCCCCTCCCCTGTGGTCCAATCTCGGCCGGTGTATCACCGAGTACCTGGCCAGAGTCATGGCCTCCAATATGGGGCCTGAATTTTCATCCAGCCAGGTCTCGGTGATGCAAGCTAAGTCAGCCGAGCCAACGAGATTGGCAATAATGGCGGTCTTATTCATGACAGACCTGGCATTGCATAACACGGCTCGAGTTGGACAAACCTCAGAGGCTGTCAGGCCTATCTGCCTACTGAATTCAGTAGTGCCCTTGGGTATGGGCACCAGACATGGTAAACCATGATCTGGGTTGCATTTTGCCCCAGGGTGCCTTCTGGACTTAATAACCCCGATACAGTGGCCCCCGCTCATTCATCCTCTCCTGTTTGCACACCCCCTTCTTCCTCACTCTCTACGAACAATCCCCAATGCTCTACAACACTGGTAAGTATAAAATTGTAGGGAAGGAGTATAAAAAGGGCAGAGGGCACGAAGAGAGGAGGAGGATGAATAGTGCACCACCGTGGAGACTGAAGGCCAGCACATGTCGCTGTGTAAACAAAATAAAACAAAACAATAAACCCCAAACACTAAAATAATCAATCTTAACAGCATAAAATTAACCAAATAATCCCAAACGTAACCAACATAAATAAACAAAATCAAATAAACAAATACCTCACCTCACAGAAAACCAAGTCTAGACTGGACTGAAGACTCACAAATAAATAAAATAAAATAAAAACAAACAAAAAATAAAAATATATAAATAAATATAAATGTAAATGTAAGGGTTCTCTCACCACCCCTACAACCAAAAAGAAATTAAAGAAAAATGATTTACCCCCTTAGCTCTCTCACAGCCAGGAGAGAGAAGGAAAAAAGAATACCTTAGCAGTCTCACTGCAAGATATAAAAATAATAACAGATCAAAAATCATTTAAACTTTTAACAAATAAATAACGTGTCTCTTCCCCCACCAGTCCTCTCATGACCAAGGGAGAGGGTACAGTCCAAATTAAATTAATGGACACAAGGTCCTCTCACCACCTCAAATGTCCAAATAAATGTCTTCAAATTGCCAGGCACAGAAACGGATTAATCCACGAGTTTAAAGTCAACAAGAACACAGATCATTCCAGAGGGTATCCAAAATCCAGGTCCAGGAATCAAGCAGGTCACGATTTGAATAAGGTCCATTACCTCCAGCCGGGCAATCACACATGAAAAAAGTGGACCAATACAACACCCAAAATTTGTAGCACTAAATATGCATAAGGGGATTTGCATGGCCCAAAACAAAAAGGTCAAGCTTCACAACCCAGAGGCCCCTCTTTGCATATCTGGAATGGGGGATGTTGGCTGACTATATCCTAGGCATTTGATTCAGTAAGCAAACACCACTTTACAAAATAATGGCAATTTAATGACCAACATCAAAAGCCATTAAACAACTTGCAAAAGGATCAGAATTAATGAGTTTACCAAATTTTAATTGGAAATCAATGACAAATGTATTTTAATGGCTCTAATTGCTAGCAGTAGTGTGAGAAATAGAAACCGATGTGTTTTTAGATGAGATTTGCACCAGCTTAGTTGTTGCAAACATGGCAAGTGTGCAGCAAGTGAACCTGATGTGAGTTTTAAATGATGTTCACACCAGCTTAACTGCAGCACTCATGTCAAGCTTGCAACATGCGAACCTGATGTGATTTTTAGAAGATGTTCACACCAGCTTACCTACTGCCCACATGTCAAGCTTGCAGCATGCAAACCCCATTTGCTTTTTAGACCTAGCTCACTTAGGCTCACTTTGTGTGTACGAACCACATGCAAACATTGCACAATTAAGCATGTGGCATGCATTCTGCATGTACACAGCACACTTATATTTCTGTAAGGGATGGGATATCAACTGTATCCCTACTTATGACTCTTCTCAAACCTCATGTGAGATGGAGCCAGTGGTAACAAGTCAGAGATTCAAGTGTGTTACAGAAAGTACCTTATGTTTGACAGTTATGGTATAACATCCAGTGGTATGTTCATAGATTTACTCACACCATTTCTATTTTTATAGAATACTTAAATGTTTTGTTCCCAAGTGGGTGTCCTGTAAAACAAATATTGATTTGAATTATTACAGTCTTTACATGGTCTGATAAAATCAAGTTTTTATAAAAGCTGATTAGTAAAAGTAAACCTATGAGACATTTACTAGTTTTTTTTTCAGTTTAAGGTGCCATTTTTGCCAGACACAATATAGAAACATAGAAATCCAGAAAGGTGTTTGCAGAAAAAAACAAGTAGTTCATCATGTCTGGCCATTGAGGCATAACTACCTACATAACCCACCCTTGGCCTTGCCTGTGACATATGCCTATTGGCAGATCACCTTCACCACCCCACTCTCTCTCCACTCCATTACTTGCCTTACTGTTACCCTTTACTTTATAGCTGCTAAATGTACTCTAAAAACCTTTCACTATCTTGGCATTTACCATCTCCCTTGGCAAAATGTTCCCTCTATCCACCACCCTTTCCAAGAAGAACTACTTCTTCACATCCTTCCTGAATCTACCTGAACCAGTTTATTCTTGTGGCCCCCACAACTTTTAGGGTTTGCTCAGTTCTGTTATTTTTCTCTCTTTTAGAAGGGCAATTTCCATTTTCATTTACTGCTCGCCTTCTTTCAGCACAATCCCCTTCTACAGTGATTCAGAAGGACTGTTACATGGGGAATGAGGCAATGCTTTTATTGAGGGGTTTGATGACAGCTTAGAGACCTTGAGAGTGAAGCACAAGAGGTACCTGATGTCAACAGAACCCCAAGATGGAAGCTCAGATGAGTTGTGCATGCTTGACTATGTAGTATTTTGTAGTATATGGCTTTTTATTTTAAAAGTATGTTTGTTTTCATTCCCCCTAAATAAAAACTTACTGTTTGTGTTAACATTTAAAACCTTAATCCCACACTGCACCCAGCTACTGTACTAATAACCCAAACCCACTTGACACCAACTTTGGGAGTTTTTATTCATAAAACATGGGTAGAAGTACATTACTTTTAGTAAAAGATCCACCACTGGGCAACTGCTGAAATTGACGATGCTTGCTGAATGTGCTTCCATCTGAATCACAGAAGTGCTTACACTGAGGATTGGAAGTCTTGCTAAACATTTGACAGTGGATATTTTACTAACATTAATGTGCTTCAGCATATACTTTATGAAGAAAATTTCTGTAGTATATCGTTAGGACTGACTGTGTATGGAATTCAGTGGCTCTCAGAAAGTTGTTGTACATGGCTGAAAAGTTGTGCATGTTCTAAAGATGTTGTTGAGCACTTCCTGTCATCAGGTGCACCTGTGTCCCTGCTAGCGCCGATTCCTACCCACCATCCCATATTTATTTTCACTGAGCACTCTCTGTCTCTCTCTGTACCAGCACTCAGTGCTGCTTGCAGTTCTAGTCACTACTTCACTCTACAAGATGACATATAAAAAATATGGGTGACCATACAAAACTCACCTTGTGCTTCCATCTCAGGGTTGAGATAACATGTATGTTGTTAATCTCTACCCCTCGATGGAAAAACAGGCTTGTTGTGTATGGTCACCCTTACATTACTCCTTATGCTGCTGGGGACAGGTGGGTTATTAGCATCTAGGTTCAGGGTGCATTTATGTTATTAAATTATGACAAAAACAAAATCTGTTTCTTATTGGGGAGATGTGCTCAATATGAGTCTGAAGACACTGACTAGAAACAGCAGGTGTGAAAAAATGGCAAGTGGAATAAGTTTCAGTCTAATCAAACCGCTACTGTACCACAGAAGGGAACAACAGAATGTGAAATGACTTGTGGTGATTTCAGTCCAGTTCCCAGTGGGCAAGTGTAAACATTACAAAAACACCAATAAAACTGGCCTAATTGGCACCCTTGTTGGCAGTCTTACTTCAGAAATCAAGGATTGAATGGGCATGGATACTGAACTGCCATCTCACCTACATGGTTGTCCCTCCATGGCAGAGTAGAGGCACACTGGTGAAGCAGTCTGGGGAAGTTTGCACTGTGACCGCCTGTGCTTTACCTGTAATGAGAATATTCAGAGGACTTCAGGTTCCAGTACTGTCAACCCAGCATCTTTCAAAGCAATATTGAAAAAAACAGAAGGGAACAATGGAGTTCCATGATCCTTGAAGTGTGATACAACTGCTTTTTGCTTCATTTTGAAACAAAGGTTCAACTAATAACCATATACTGTAACAGTGTAATCAGAGAGGTACTCATTTAAAAGGAATCTGCTCAGATATTCCCTCTTCTGATGGGCTTGTGATTGCACAGGTATGAGAACGATGGTCTGGGTCACTTGTCCTCCTGAAAGTTTGAAAATGAAGTCCTGATTAACTGCCATAGAGAGGATTTACAAGCTGAAGAGGGCTTTTGAACTGATATTTCAAAACTGTGTAAACTGTGATGAACTAAGCTCTCAATATTTTGACTGAGGCAACTGCATTGACTGCCTCATTGGTAGTCATGCTGCTGTACAGGATATGCAAATTACATACAGCTAATTGGCTCCAGTGGTCATTCCTCTAACTAACACCAGTGGTCTACCCAGGAACAAAAAAAAATGCCATATTGGCAAAAGCTGTATGCCTTCTTGAAGCTCTGCTGAACATACTTGACAACAGATTTGCTTTTGCCCAAGTGTTTCAGCCTGTTTGAAATTGCTGAACATTGATTTTTAATGAAGGCTGAAGAATTTACAGTCTTCTTAATCATACAAGAAATGTTATAGAAACAAGTAAGGACACAAAATGGAAGTTGTGCATGCTGAAGTCAATCAGCTTATATTGATTTTCACATAACAGTGCTTCCTACGGCACCCTGGGATTGACGTTTATAGGTAGAAGAGCTGGAAGCTGCTCCTTGGTAAGCTAAGAGATGGATTGAAATCCAGGTTGCATAATATGAGGAAGAGAATGTTTTCTTCTGCAGATATTTGGTTTCTGGTAACACCTTTTATTGAAGAATAGGCTTAAATATTACATTTCAAGGATAACGTACAATGAAGCCTGCCAGGATGAAGCACAGTGTCCCAGGTTTCCTGCATAACAAAAGGGATTAACTCCCATTGAAATTGCATTGCTTGCTGCAGTTACTGTACTACAGAATTCTTCAGAGTTTAGGTAGTCATTATGCAGTATTTGGCTTACAGGGTGGGTGAAACAACCTTTCCAGCTCACCAGGTGGTCAGGGCTAATCTCCTGGCCACCCTTCCTATTCCAGATGTTTGCCATCCATCTCCCCCTTCCTTGGTGTACTACAAGCAGAAAAATACATGTTCTATATTGCCAGCTCCTGGCACTATAGCAGATGCTGACAGCATCTTTCATGATCTCTTCCCAAGCCTGATACCCCCAGTCCACCAAATCAAAAAAGCTACATCTCTGCCCCCTTGATCCCAATCCTTGATTCCTGGGGTGCTACTAAAGAAACCTAGCAAATTAGTCAGCCTCCATCTTACAGGGAGCCCAGCCCACTCTGCTCCATTGGGTGTTAGCTAAGGGGGCGCTGCATGTCAGGGTGTGGGAGCAAGGGGTGTGGAGGTGGCCACTAGACCATCAGGTATAGAGATTTTTGTATTAAAACAGGCAGAACAGTTATAGGGAGGAGGGGTCCATTAGACCACTAGGAACATGTACATTTAAATCCTATAGACAGATTAGGGATAAGGAGGGGGTCTAGTAGACCACCAGGGACAATATAAATAAATACAGGCAGATCAAGCTGGGGGAGGGAGAGGGTGCACTAGACCACCAGGGATGGGTTTCATATTAATATAAGTGGGATCTGGTCTGGGGCTGGGAAACCACTAGTTACCAGAGACATGATTCATTTGTATACAACAGGGACAGTGACGGGGGGGGGGGTCCGCTACTCGAATTTTGAAAATTGGAGCCTCTATCTTTTACACTCACTTTGGGGCAGTTCCCTATAAAGAGTAACATTAATGGATACTGCATTTCATTCATAGGAAAAGAGCAAGTTCCAGCTCGAGACAGCGGCTGAGGCAACTGGCCGGTTTCAGCTGAAAACAAGCAAGTGTGTTTTAAGTTAAAATCTATATGTAATGGTGAGAAAATGTAAATAAAATTTGCAGGCTTTCTTACACATGAACAACTGCATTGCATTGTTGTCTGAAAATACTGTATCATGTATCATGCTAAAACTGACATTTTCTGTTGATTTTGTTTCCCTCGCTAACTCAAAAAACAAGATGGTGGCAGCATGGAAAAAGATTTCCCATTTGGAACATAGGACGACCCATTTACAAAAAAGCATTACAACTGTAATTTGCAATAAAAGATCCTTTTTCAAGCAGGACATCTAACTGGAGAGTGAAATTCCAACTGAAAATAATGGGAATTTTAAAATGTAATAACTTTGGAATGAATTCATATTTTTTCACCAAACCAGCCAAAGACACATCTATGAGGCAAGCGCTTTCTACACGGAAAATGTAGGACCACAATTCAAAACAGTTTCTGTGCTGCGGAGTGGCAAAGAAATGCCCAATAAATGGTAAATTACACACTTTCTCACACTCCATGTCTCCGCACTCACGCATCCAACCAAAATGAAACTTGTCCCATCAAGAGACCCTGGGTTCCTGATTGCACATGCAAAATATCATGCAAATTGATTGAATGGTTGCAAAGTTATTAAACTGCAACATACTGAGTTTAACATAGAAGTCACCATTCAATCCCAACTACAGAGGCATGACCACGACCCTGTAATGGGTAGATAGATACTTGACAGCTAGGGCAGGACTATTTTTTTCTAGTTACTTTTAACAAAGAAAATTCCTGTTTTTAATAAAATAAAAATGGCTGACACTATAAGATGTTCCTGGGTTGGGGGGTTGGATTAATGCTGATCTAACAGTACTTCCAAGGACTGAAGGCACTCTGTCAGCCAACATTGTATCTCATTATGTCCTGAGCATGCTGTTGGATCCATATAATGCACACCCCATCATGTCGTATTGCTTACTGAATGAAAGAAACAAGTAAGTGCCAGTGAGCACATGATCACAAGGGAGAGTGCACAGCAGTAGCATCATTACTATTACTAAGCAGCCTCATTTGTCAGGCTCCTTATATCACTACTGATGTCGCTGCCCTGCACCATCCTTCATGATCACACTCCTGTTTGCCTTTTCAGTATGCTGAGCTAACACACTAGGGAGCCTTATGCTTTTGCATTCTTGCCCAAGGCTGGCCCAAGGAGGAGGCATTGGTGTTCAGAGTGAGGGCTTGCTGGTTCATCTCCTGGGGGAGAAACTTAAGGGTGAGAAAATACTCCAATTGAGCAGGTGGTGATTGCCTTACTTCCCAAAGAGGGCTGTCACTTTTTGGCTTGCCATTTCCTGCTTAGTGCTGATCCTGGGCAGTGCTGGCCATGGAATTCAGTTGGGCTTTACCTTAAAGGGAAAATCACAGGAGTTGTCGGCAACACTCAGGAGCAGTCCGAGTGATAGGTGGCAATGTGGATTGCTGGCTCAACAAGATGGAAAGAGGCAACTGAACTTAACAGAAAGAGGTCCCAAGAAAGAGGACAAGCTCTCCAGGGGCTCCCTGCCCCACAGGCATGGGAAACTCGGGCACCATGGCCAGTGCTTCCACAGCCATCACCCAAGCCCCCAAGCCCGGACTCTTCGCAAGCAAGCCAAGGACAAGCTCTCCAGAGGCTCCCTGCCCCACAGGCATGGGAAACTCAGACACCGGGCAGTCATCGCTTCCACAGTCACTGCCCAAGACCCCAAGCATGGACTCTCCACAAGCAAGCCAAGAACAAGCTCTCCAGGTGCTCTCTGCCCCACAGGCATGGGAAACTTGGACACTGGGTGGTTGGCACTTCCACAGCCGCTGCCTGAGACCCCAAGCCCAGACTCTCCACAAACAAGCTGAGGACAAGCTCTCCAGGGGCTCCCTGCCCCACAGGCATGGGAAACTTAAACACTGGGCAGTTGGCACTTTCACAGCCACTGCCCAAGACCCCAAGCCTGGACATTCTGCAAGCAAGGCAAAGACAAGCTCTTCAGGGGCTCCCTGCCCCACAGACATGGGAAACTCGGACACCGGGAGGTCAGTGCTTCAACAGCTGCCGTCAGAGACCCCAAGCCTGGAATCTCTGCAAGCAAGCCGAGGACAAACTCACCAGGGGGCTCCCTGCCCACAGGCATGGAAAACTCAGACACCAGGTGGTCGGCACTTCCACAGCCACCACCCGAGACCCCAAGCCTAGACTCTCCACAAGCAAGCCAAAGACAAGCTCTCCTGGGGCTCCCTGCCCACAGGGGTGAAAAACCTGGACACCAGGTGGTCAGCACTTTGACAGTCACCTCCAGAGACCCCATTGATTGAGCCTGGTCTCTCTGCAAGCAAGCCAAGGACAAGCTCTCCAGGGGCTCCCTGCCCCACAGGCATGGGTAACTCAGACACCGGATAGTCGGCACTTCCACAGCTGTGACCTGAGACCCCAAGCTGGATCCTTTAAAAGCAAGCTGAGGACAAGCTCTTCAGGGGCTCCCTTCCCCACAGGCATGGGAAACTCAGACACCGGGTGGTCGGCACTTCCACAGCCACTGCCTGAGACCCCAAGCCTGGACTTTCTGAAAGCAAGCCAAGGACAAGTTCTCCAGGGGCTCCCTGCCCCACAGGCATAGAAAACTCAGACAATTGGTGGTCGATGCTTCCACAGCAGCTGCCCGAGACCCTAAGCCCGGACTGTCCACAAGCTAGCTGAGGACAAGCTGTCCAGGGGGCTCCCTCCCTACACTCTTCTCTGAATTTTGTGCTCGCACCAGACCTTAGGTGATAAAGTAATACACATTTCTTTTGTCTTGATAATTTTGCCTTCCAACCCAGACATCCCTCCTGCCTTATAGGTACACCCATTGTGGCAGTCATCAGTCAATACAGGCATCTCTCTGCTCCATCCTTTAGGCTGCGGTTATTTATGATTCCCCCAGACTCTGTGTCTCTATTATTATTGCATCAAGTATGTATGCTCTCCCCTGTTGCTGGACCTTGTACCTCCAGGGGGGCTTATGTGTTAGGTTTAGCTCCTTGTCTATAAGCCTAGTTTGGCATAAGCCTCTAGTAAATTCTGGGAATGTGTGCCCTTGAGAGCCCTATCATGTGGGGATTCCCGTTGCTCCCTCTACTGATTATCATCTCTTGTGTACCAGTGGAGTTTTATTGGCAGAAGCCTTCTTCACAGCAAACAGAATACGACCCTCCAATAGGTTGTATACTGGAAAAGAACTCACCATACAGTTATCTATGTGCCCTTCAGTTATTCCAGCTAATGGCTTACACCCAAGGTACCCTTCATGGTGGTACCTGTGTTGAGCCACCTCTTCAAGTTATACCTCCTCTTTGCTATAGCACCAGTCTTTCCCTGCAACTCTTGGTCAGGGTACTGGTACATTTAGCTCTAGGGTGGTACACCCTTAGGGGTGGTGATCGGCAAACCCAAGCTTGCAATCCTTGTAGTCGAACTAGGGCCAAGACACTCAAATGAACTATTGCTTCCCTAATAAAGATTCTACTTCTTCTATGCTTGGATAATATCCAGCTAAACCCTGGTCCAATTGCAACCCTTTCATCACCTTTGGATACTGCAAGTCTTAAAGGCATGAGCTTTTGGCATGTCAATGTCTGTAGCCTCCTAAAAAAATTCACCATGATACAAGCATGGGTCAGCCATACTCTGCCAGATGTTCTGGTTATCTCTGAATCCTGGCTTAGGCCAGCCTCCCAGGACAGGGAGATTAGCATCCCTTCTTACCAGTTATTCAGAACAGACAGGCCTACTAGGGGAGGTGGAGTGGCAGTGTATGTTAAGGAAAGGTATACAACGTCCTGTCTGGATTCAACTTCTGTCAATAATGAATTTGAATGTTTGACCCTGAAGGTTGAGTTATCTACTTCCCTTGACATCAGAGTAATTGGTTGTTCTAGACCTCCACCTGCTGGTACACTCCTTCTTACAATCTTGGCTCCATTTTAGAGAAAGGGAACCTTGAAACAATCATCCTAGGGGACCTTAACTTCAACTGGCTCTCCAAGACTACTACACCCCATAACACTTTCTGTGATTCCCATGGGTTGGTGCAATTAATTCATGCACCTACACATCCAAACAAAAGAAACTCGAGTAATAGTACATTGTTAGATGTTATACTAGTTGATAAGCCCCATCTCTTCTCACACACTGAAAACTTCTTTGCAGATGTTAGTGACCATTGCTTCATTGCTGCGGTCAGATCATTTCATCACACAAGACCTACAGCTACATTTATCACAAAAAGGACCCATCACAACTTTGATAAGGCTACCTATATTTATGAGCTGAAACATTTGCTACGCTGGCAGGACTTCTACTTAGCTAACTCAGTAAACTCGGCATATGATATCTTTCATGACATACTGGTTGGGGCTCTAAATAAGTACGCCCCATGGTAAAAATCTGTGTGAGAAACAAAACTTGTCATTGGTTCTCTGCTGAGCTGAAAGCAGCATTGCTTGGAAGGGATAAGCTTTGGAAAAAGGCACACCAAACTAAGCTAGACTTAGACTGATGTCAGTTCAGAGAGGCACACAATGCCTGTACTAACACGGTCAGGGAAGCTAAGGCAGCTTTTATCTCAATGAACTGGATTCCACAGCAAAGTGTTCCTCTAAATTCTGGAAGACAATCAAGGACATGTCGGGACACACGCCTGGTAACTCCCTTCCACCAAAGATTATCTCAGGGAGTCCTACTATCTGTGAGAAATCGGAGATCCTAGATTCATTTAACAATCATTTTGCCACTACTGGTCTAGCCTTTGACAACTCTCCTGCATCATTGGTCCGCTCCCAGTTAAGTGTACAATGCATTGACTCTCCTGCCATGGTACCTGCCTTCTCTTTCCGACCAGCATCACTGAAAGAGGTTGAAGATCTTTTGCTTCAGTTGGATATTAAGAAAAGTTCTGGTGCTGATTCTATGGATCCCTATTTCCTTAAAATTACCTATCGTGTCCTAGCTGTTCCTATCACCCATCTATTCAACTTATCATTGTCCCAAGGGATCATTCCTATGATTTGGAAAATTGCCCATATCACCCCCCTGTTCAAATCAGGGGATCCTTGTGACCTTAACAATTATAGACCAGTTTCCCTCCTTCCAATTCTGTCGAAACTCCTGGAAAAGATAGTGAGCAACCAACTCAGGAACTACCTCGAATCCAAGAATCTATTAAACCCTATGCAATCTGGTTTTAGAACTAAACACAGCACTATATAGGCCCTTGCCAAAGTAACCAATGATTGGCACCGAGAACTGGACAACAGAAACTTTGTCTGTGCTGTATTTCTAGACCTTAGAAAGGCCTTTGACACCGTGGATCATAGCCTGCTTCTCTCTTCCCTGAGGAGTATAGGTCTTGACTCAGTCTCATTGCATCAGTTTACTGATTACCTTGAAGGATGGCGCCAGCAAATCAAGACTGAGGGTGAGCTATCCCCACTCAAATTTCTTCAGAGGGGAGTGCCACAAGGATCTATACTTGGCCCTTTACTATTTGCTATCTGTGTTAATATTATTGATGATAGCATTAACAAGGCCAACATACACCTGTTCGCTGATGACACGGTCATATATATAAGTCATCTGACACCTGATACCACCTGTGCAGACCTTCAGGAGGAATTTAACCAGCTCCAGAACCAGCTTCTCCACAAAAACTTCTCCTACATGCTAAAAAAACAAAAGCAATGCTTTTCTCGTCCTATAGTCATGTAATGAATCCGGCCAGCACTAGAGCATTACCTCAGATCACCACAATTCTTGGAGAGAAATTGGAGTTTGTCTCAAAGTTTAAATATTTAAGAGTGTGATTAGACCATAATCTCTCATACATTGAGCACATTGAGGACCTTTTAAAGAAACTGAGGCAGAGGCTGGGGCTATTCTATAGGATTAACAAGTTCCTCACTAGAGATGCGAAAATACACCTTGTCCAAACTACCTTTCTCTCGCTGGTTGATTATGCAGTCTTCTTATACAGTCATTGTCCAAAAGCCTCTCTTGTTAAATTGGATACACTCTACCACAGGGTCATCAGATTTATCACTGGTCTCCCCCTCTCTACCCACCATTGTTCCTTGTACAAAGCCATAGGGTGGTCCTAACTCATGTTTAGATGTAATAGAAATGCAGCCCTTTGGACTTTTAGAGTTGTCACGAAAAAGCTGCCACAATATATAATAGACTGTCTCTCTTTAAGTGAGCTGGGACCATATGCCTTAAGAAGTTCATCCTGCTTCATGTTATGTATTCCCAAGGTTTCCTCCCACTATGGCAGAGCAGCTATTAGCTTCATGTTGCCATCCCTGTGCAATAAAGTGCAAACATTATTAAAACTGAGGTGTCCCATCAGTCTGAATCCCTTCAAGACCCTATATGCTCAGACTGTGAGGGAGCCCTGCAACTGCTTACCCCACCCTTAATCTATCCAGAAGCTTAGGTTACTGTCCCCAGCTCTCAGTAGAATATATGAGTGTTTTGCTATCTCGGGTGACTTCAGTTCTGTGGAGCTACTTATGACCCTATTTTTTTTTACTCTTGGAGGAACTCCAGAATTGCTAATTTGCTCCTTATGGCTGTCTTGACTCCTAGACACCCTGCTGTCTGTATACTTTACCTGGCTAAATACATTGCCTGACCACTGGCTCCCTTCCCCCTACCCTGGTCCAACTAATCTGCCCCTCTTCACCTCCATATTTTCTTCACTGTATCTTTTCACACTATTACCTGCCCCTGACCTATGGGAATTCTTCATATCCCCTTAATTTAGCCATTTCTTATGGCCTGGACATTGTATTATTCCAGTTTTACTTCCTTGCCATCTCCTCCCTAGCTGTTGACCCATTACCCATCTCAAGATTCACCTAAGCCACCTACTGCTCCATGTTTATATACTATATTAGCACTCTGAGCTGTTTATGCTGCCTTGTTTATGACTGTTATTACATGGAGTACTTACTTGATATTTATTTGTTGTCTGTTTGTGTTATTTTTCCCTATTGTAATAATCTCTCATGTATTGCATTACTTGGCCTGGATTTAACCAGGTCCATCTTGTAAATGAGCTTGCTCAATGATGTTCATAAATAAAGATTTTGATTGATTGATATTGGGAAGATAAGAAGAAAAATTAAACCTTTGATAAAAAGATAATTATCAAGACCCTTATCTACTTGAGTAAAGAGGCAAGATCCTAAAGATTTTTTAAGGACAAACGGAAAGACAATCAGAACCAACCCTTGCCAGTTCTTAATGTTTCTCCACCCTTTTATTGTTACAAATTATTAACCCAGGAGAGCCCAGTGGAGATGCAACATCTCATTTTGAGTGGCTTCCTGCTTCTACCTATTTCCCAGGCTGAATGGACAGGAACAGTAGGAGATTAAGTGACTTGCTCAAGGTCACACAGTCAGTATTTGACACTAGCGTGGGTTTTAACATCTGATTACCAAGCCAGTCCTCTAACTAATTGACCACAGTGCCTCTGATGGATCCTGGTTTTACTTACTTTTTTTTTAACTAGAAAAGAATGTGTTGTTTCTTAGAAGGACCGCTGGTATCTTCTGACTATTTCCAAAAATGATATTTTATGATATTTCATAATGCTTGAAATTGTATTTTGAAAGCAGTAACATTTGAACTATTAATAACAGAAACATAATATATTTTGGTAACACTTTAAGTGTCTACACTGTAACCTCTGCATAACTACATTGTAACTACTGTGAAGTTACATGTAACTACTATGTAGTTGTTAACTAGTTTCACATTTGCGTGTTGTGCAGTTATACAACTTGCATGAGGAAATAGTAACACATGCAACTACTACTCTCTCCCTTTTGACACAAATCAATTCATTCTGACAAGTGTAACTATACATTTAAAAACTGTTGTAAAGTGTAACAGAAAATGTATTGTGCAAGTACCACTATATCTCTTCTTGCATTATGTAATTTGTTCTTACAAGGGCAACAACACTGTAATAGTTATTGCAAATGGTAACAGCAAATCTATTGTGCAATTACTGTGTTACTAATGTTGGCATTATTAAATTTGTTCTTAGAAATGTAACTACATATGAATACCGGTCTTGTGCACTATTTCATCAGTCTACTGTATGTCTATCTGACGTTTAATTAAAGGGTAATCACACAGAAAAACTTAAAAGTGTAATCAGAATGGTAACTAAAATATGATTACAGTGTAACTTCAGTTTGCTAAACTTAAATACAGTGACTGGCAACTCTTTAGATGATGTCCATGTCTGCATTCCAGTTTTTCATTAACTTACAGGTTAATAATCATGCAATCTAATATTGTGACTTGATACATAACTGTACATAAAAATGATACACACTGTAAGTGTATATAAAATATTTCATTTGCATATTACTAATTGGCATTGTAACAATACTGTGGCTATGAAATAATTTTTATTGTTACAGTATTTTATTTATTTGTTTTTAACCAAGTAGGTACACTGGTCCCAGGGACCATTTTCAGGTATGACCCAAGCCATATAGATGGCACATACAGTACAAACAAAGCATTTATAGGCATTGCAAAATGATGACCAAATGCTAAACATGAGGGCACTTCCATACATAGAATAAAATATCTGGCAATAGTACAGCAAGATACAATGCAACAAAGGAGAGAAAATTACAGGAACCAATCCTGATTGTGAAGGCACTAAAAGTACAGCAGGAGGACAAACTTAGAGCAATTAACAAACAATACAGGGCTAGGGAGTGGAACAAATACACAACTACATTATATGGTGGTCCATCAAACTTAGATTAAGTGCAGACCCGTAAATTGGGGGTCCAGTACAGCAATACCAATCTCAGAGGTAGATGCATCATTTATGGGGGTAACAGGCAGAGTGTACATGTAAGGTGATTACTCAGATAAACTGCCAGACCAAGACCCAGAAGGATCACTCACAGGCTGAGGCTGATAGCAAGGTACTTATCAGTTTTGTTCTGAAATAAAGAGAAGAGCATAATGAGTGGAACGAGATGGGAAGGCTATTCTAGAGTTTTGGGGAAGCAACGGAGAAGGGTCTTTGTTCCATGTCCGTAGAGGTCCAGGGATGGTTAAGCATTCGATGCGAGGAGGACCTCAGTTCTCTTGTGTCTTGTTTAAAAGTGAGAAATTGATCTAATGGAGATGAGACACCAGCATTGAGGGATTTATAGGCAAGAGTACCAATCCAGAGGTCCCGTCAGGCCTGGGAGAGAATCACCCAAGTAAGGTATATAAAGAGCAGTGGTGAGTATTAAGTGGGGCTAGTAGTACAGATCAGCTGATGCTGTTGTAGGCCATAATGAGGTGGCAAGTTGGTGAGTAGAGGTTTGAGATATGATAGGGTAGCAGTAGTCTAGTAGTGATAGTAGTGTGCCCCGCCTAATCGCTAGGCACACCTCAAGAGTCATGAGGTGTCTCAGGCGATAGAAGATACCCAACTGTTGGTTAACCTGTTACACCATCATCTCAATGTGATCCTGGAATGTTGGAGGGAGTTCCAAGGTGACTCCTAAGTATTTGTAGCCAGAGACTTGTTTAAGGGTGTATCTGCCTGGGGCTTGGATATGAAGGGAGTTGGTTTGGCTCTTGGGGCATTTTACGAGCATATGTTTAGACCCAAAAGCATAGTTATAGTTTTTTTTTGGTATTGACAAGGAGTCCATTAGCTGTGAATCAATAGCTCATAAGTGTAAAGTCCTTGGCAAGGGAGAGAAATAGATTATGTGGGCTGTAGTCACTCCTGAAAATGATTAGATCATCTGCGTACATAATCTTATGGCATTCAGGACTGACACTGACTAAATTGTTTATGAACAGGGAGAAAACAATGGGAACTAGTATGCATCCTTGTGGGACCCCACTATGCACTTTTAGAGAACTAGATGATGCCCCTCTGATGCGGATCCCTTGGGATCTATTAGTGAGGTAGTGTCTAAACCAGTCAGTAGTGCCCAATGATAATTTGTATGAGATGAGTTTGTATAGGAGGAGATCATGGTCTACAAGATCGAATGCCTAAGAGTGGTCTATGAAAATTGCCCTGTGAGCTTGCCCTCATTGGCTGTTCTAAGTACGTGGTCAGTGAGGCAGGCTAGTGCTGAGGTTGTACTGAAGCCCTTGTGGAAACTGTGTTGATTGGAAGAGAGCAATCCATGTTTAGTTATGTGGTCTGTCATTTGTAAGAAGATTATTTTTTCCAGGATTTTGCTCTTTGTGCAAGAATGGATACAGGTATATAGTTATCCATGAGCTAAGGGTCACCAGATTTAAAGATGGGAACTACTCTGACCTGTTTCCAGAGCAAGGGGGAAGGAGGAGATGGACAAAGGCATATTGAATCAAAAGGTTTGGGGTTTTGCGATTAAGGAAGTGGACAGTTTCAGAAAATGGGGACAGAGGCCATTGCTCCCTGCACTGCCAGAGTTAGGCAGAGCCTTGACAAGGTGACTGACATCTGCTGGGGTAGTGAATTTGAAGTGTAAAGGGGGACAGCCAGGCTCCTTCAAACCCTTGGTCAGAGGCAGAGGATTTGACCTTGGGTGGCAGTTTAGTGAGGTAGGCTTGTAGTCTGGTGAATTTAAGGTTCAGGGCTTCCACAACATGAGAGGGCTCAGTTATGAGTCCAGTATCTGTGAGAAGGTAGTGACTGCTCTGCTTGAAGTTAGGTTTCATAAGAGAGTTAATCAAGGACCAGAACTTGTGAGGGTCACCCAGGCTGCAGGTCTGCTGCTTTCTGAGGAAAGAGGCCTTGAGGAGCTTGGACTCCTGCTTACATAAGTTCTGGAGTCTCCAGTAGTTATCCCAGGTTGTGGGGGATGGAACAGATTTGAAGAAAGCCCATGCTGCATCTCTCTCTGCTTTATTCTGTTAATAAGCTCTCTGGAGAGTCATCTGGAGTTCCCTCTCTTAACTCTGTGGATTGTGACGGGAAAGTGCTTGTCTTGCATGGAAGACAAGGTGGCAGGGAGGAAGTTGAGAACAGAATCAACATCTGTTAATGAGTAAGAGGTAGACCTGTAGACAGCCGTGATATCTGAATGAAGACTGTCAATACTAAATTTGAAGTCCCTGAAAGATATCAGTTTTGGTGGGTAATGTGGCCTAATGCACGTCCATGTACAGAAGGTCATGGAGTGTTCGCTGATAGTATCAGCCAACACCCCAGCTGATAAGACTAGGTCCTCTCGGTTTGTTAGGACCCAATTTTGGAGTGTGTGATTAGCTGACCTATGGTTGTGCTGTCTGTTGGTGGAGATAGGCTATGCAAGGCTCAGTTGCTCAAACAACTCAGCAGATGCAGACTGCTGGTCATTTAGCCAGTTGAGATTAATGTCCCCAACTGTAATGAGATTCCCCAAAGGGGAGAGACTGCTGATACTGCCAATGATTTGAGTCCAGTAAAACCCCCCTAGGTGGATTATGAGCACACCCCAAGTACAATTTCTTAGATGCCCCAAGGGTCAGTTCAGTAACAATCCATTCTGGAGTGGATGCACCAGGGGTGCTGGTCAAAACAAAAAAACTGTTAGGTGATCTTTGATAAGGAGCAGCACCCCACCCCTTTCTTCTTTCCAGGTCTGTCATGCCCGACAAGGGTGTAATCCATAAAATTACAGAGTGAGTCAGGTGTGGCGGGCTTATGCCATGTCTCAGTAACACACAGGGTGTTAGGGTTATATAGGGCTAACCAGGCCTCTAATTCCTGCAACTGGGGGTGAAAGTTGCAAATGTTCATGTGGGCAATCTTTAACCCATATCTGTTAGTCCAGGTGGGATCTGTGTTGTGTAATGGGGCAATGTTAGGACCAGGGTTGGTTTCAACATCACCACTTAGTAAAAGTAATAGTAAGGGGGGGGGAGGATAGTAATCCTGTTAGGTATCCCAAACAGTGGTCAATGAGAGCGGCCCTTGAAAACCATAAAGACACACAGGGAGGGGCACTTTACTTCTCAAGGCAGGTGCAGAGAGACAAAGGATGATCAAGCAGGGAGTGTGGGGCTGGGGGGGTTAGCTCCTCAGAACTGAGAAGGAGTAGGAGTTTTGAGGTGCACTGTCAAGTGTCAGTATGAGGGCGCAGGCATTGCATATCCATGAGAAACCCAGGAGAAGGGAGCACAGAGCTAACACTGGCAGTATAATTCCTATATGGTGCAACCCAGCTGTTCTGGTAGAGCACAACAGGTAGGAAGAGAGGCAGGAAGTGGGACAGGAGCAGCAGCAGATTGACGCAGAATAAACTATCAAACAACAAAATCAAAAACAGTTCTGCCACAAATTGTATACTATCTAAACAACAAGTCTACCACTAATGTTAGAGAAAAATCTGTCAGCTATATTTAACTGACAGAAAATGCAGTCTGGGAGTCGTAAGGTGTAGGACACTGTCCTCAGTTCATGTGGGTACCAAAACGCCATAACCCAGCTGTTCAGCTGTACAATGCCAGTACCTGGAGCAGAGGTCTCTGTGCCCATCCAGGGAAAAGTCTGGCATGGGGAGGGCTTCCTATGCTGCCCTCGTGACCATGGCAGCTGCCGGCGAGGGTCACTACTGTTGGAAGGCTGGGATGGGAAAGGACAAATATTGTTAAAAACTGGAAAGGGGAGGGATGGTATAGAGCGAGAGAGTGGAAACAGAGACAGAGAGAGAGAGAGAGAGAGAGACAGACAGAGACAGAGAAAGGGCAAGTAGAACATAACAGGTAGGAAGCAAGGAAGGGAATAGGACAGGAGCAGAGGCAGATGGAAGCAGAACACACTATCAAACAACAAAATCAGAAACAGCTCTGCCATGAAATGTACACTATCTAACAAGTGTGCCACTAATGCTAGAGAAAAATAAATCAGCTATATTTGACTGACAGAAAATGTAGTCTGGGTGCCTTAATGTGCAGGACACTGCCGTCAGTTCATGTTGGTGCCAAAAAGCTGTAAACCAGCTGTTCAGCTGTACAACACCAGTATCTGGGGCAGAGGTCTCTGTGTCCTTCCAGGAAAAATGCTGGTGCGGGAAGGGCTTCCTTGGCTGCCCTCATGATCCTGGCAGTTGCTGGCATGGGTCACTACTGTTGGAAGAATGGGGCAGAGGTCTCTGTGTCCATCCGGGGAAAATGCTGGCATTGGGGGGCTTCCTATTGTTTTCACAGTTAATGCCTAGGTAACATGTATTTGCAAGTGTGCACACTTACATTTATCAAATGTCAGTACTGTAGCTGTAATATAAGTTCTCAGTCAGAAATCAGTCCCTCGTGAACTTACTGCTTACTAAACATGCAATCTAATAATGGACCCTATGTACAGTACATACACAGCAGGGAATGTGAGAGCTTATATCATAGCTACAGTACTGACATTTGGTAAATATAAGTCTGTACACTTGTAAATTCATGTTAACTAGGCATTGACTGTGAAAACAATACCATTATTTCTTAGCCACATTATTGTTACAACACCAATGAGTAATTATACGGCTAGCCCTGCTTGAGCGTGTATCTTCACTCAAGAAGACACTGCTGCCTTCCCACCCCACCCCTGCTGATCCAGGAGACGGCTAGCCTGCTTGGGCACGTATCCTCACTCCAAAAGGACCTGCAGGCTGACCGCCCCTCGCTGATCCAGGTACAGACATTTGAGACTTTTGAATTCTGGTGCCTACCAACAGACTGTCCTGATTGGCACTCTCTGCAGATCTGTGGCTTCTGCCTTTACTAAAAAAAACACTAAAAATCCAAACAGCAGAAACCGGGCTCTCTGTGTTGCATACCTTGGCTGAATTTTTCACCCCCCCCCCCACCTCCAGCCTTTATTAAATACGCTCACTGGAGCAAGTGACCCCACCTCCATTCCATTGTACAGTATCTCTTAAGGGGCAAGCACCTCTTTTCTTAAAGGGACAAGCACGCTATCTCTCATAAGGGTAAGCCAAGCCCCCTATATGCTTCTCATAACTAGGTCCCCATACTGGTAATCTCATTATATAAACAACCCCTCTGTAGGGGTTAGTCTCCTCCTCTGCACTACTCTTTCTCCTCTTCAAAACAAGTGTGGAGCACTGTGCTGTAATCATCTTTACCCTTCTCCCATAAATAAAATATTATTCCAACATGGAAAGGCTCTGTAGGAAAATGAACCCTATTGGCTCAAAACTCTCCCTTATTCTTCTTCTAACCCTGCTATATGCCTCTCGTGAATTAAACAACCCTGGTCACAAGACTGTTGATTCTAATATTAACTCCCATATGCTACACCCTGGCAGATATCACACTCTGAACATGTCCCTGCACTGGACCACCTCTACTCTGGATCGGCCTTCATGGAGAATGAGGAATTTCATAAACATCCTAGACCACAACACTATCTCTGTGTCTCACCTAGTATACCAGTGTGAATTGCAGTCTATGCCCTATCTCTCTGCTACCAAAATGCTGTCACCCAAACAAAGCAGTTAAACCCCTCACTACGTAAATGGTCTAGACTAGCCCTTTTAAAAGTCCTGATAAATGGAATCATAAAGCTCTTCCTCTTATTGCTACTCTGCTCAGGCAATGTTGAACTAAACCCAGGGCCTTTTACATCCATCACTACCCCAGCTGACTTAGCCCATCTAAAATGTATCAGTTTCCTTCACATAAACATATGCAGGTTATTAAAAAAATTTGATCTAGTTCAGACCTGGGTGCTAAATGCAACTCCAGATGTGCTGGTAATATCTGAGACTTAGCTGAAGAGCTCCAATCCAGACCAAAATGTCAACATACCCTCCTACAATATTTTTACAGCTGATAGACCCTCGGTGGGGGGGTTGCAATCTGTTTCAGACAAATTCTCAGCCTCAATCATCGACTCCCCCACTATTCATAAGGAATACAAAAGTCTCACTCTAAAAATATCCTTACCATCAGGTGAATTACTATACTAGTCTGCTACAGACCTTCTTCAGGAGGGCTCAAGATATTAAGACTCCTCTGCAAAACATTAACATCCACTGACTCAGAAACCATCATAATGGGAGACCTTAACCTAAACTGGCACTCCTCCTGCTCCATGCCATTACAAGACATATGTGATGCCCATGGTCTACAACAGCTCATTTCTGAAGCGACCCAACCAAATCTTAAAAACCCTGCCCACAGTACCCTCCTAGATGTAATCTTCACTAACAAACCCCATAGAATCTCCCACTTAGGTGTATTCCACAATGATATCCGTGACCACATGCCAATAGCCTGTGTAAGATACACGCCAAAAATTACCTCCTCTACAGAATATACCTTCAAAACGAGTTATCATAAATTCAATACTTCAGCCTTTCTCATTGACCTTGGCAGGATTGGATGGCAGGAATTCTATCTTGCCCCTTGCATCACAGAAGCCTACACCCTATTCCAGTTTCTAGTTGTAATAGTGATTGACACCCATGCTCCCGTTAAAAAATACAGCACTAGAAAGAACTCTCGCCCTTGGTTTAATAGCACCTTAAAAGCCGCATTGCGACACAGACATGACCTCTTATAAAAAGGTCAAAAAAACTAAATCAGAAGCCAATTGGGCTGCTTTTAGAATAACTAGGAATCACTGCACAAAACTGATCAGAACAAAAAAGACAAACTATTTCCAAAATGCACTTGAGTTCACCAGGAACAATATTGTCAAATTCTGGCAGATCCTGAATGAAGTCGAGGGTCATAAGCCAACATCCACTTTGCCAAACAAAATCAAATCTGGAGAGAGTACTTATACAGACAAACACAGTATCTTAGAGGTACTCAAGAATCACTTGGCCATGTGAGTCTAGCTTTTGACACCTCCCCCAGAAGCAAACTGCTAGAGCAGCAAAATAATCACAACACATCGAGGCCCCCAATTATTTACCCCACCTGCCTGACCAAATTTAGTTTTACGTCGGTCACACTCCAGCAGGTAGAAGATCTGTTAACCTCACTCGATAGCAAAAAAAGTGCAGGGGCCAATCTAATTGACCCCTACTTCCTAAAAATAGGCTACTACCATCTGGCTCCACAATTCTCCTACCATCTCAATACATCCCTCTCAGAGGGGACACTCCCACTCATATGGAAAACAGCTCATGTTGTCCCACTGCTTAAATCTGGAGACCCGAGCAATCTAAACAACTATCGACCAATTTCCCTGCTTCCAACCTTATCAAAGCTACTCAAAAAATTGGTGAATTCCTGGCTAAGATAATACCTGGAAACACATAATCTCCTAAACCCCCTACAGTCTGGTTTCAGGCCTAACCACAGCATGATCTCTGCACTTTCCAAAGTCACCAATGACTGGTGAACTGCCCTCGATGCCAAAAACCATGCAGCCACTATATTCCTGGACCTAAGCAAAGCATTCAATACTGTGAATCATGACCTATTGCTGACTCAACTGCAAAACCTCGGGTTAGATGATGCAGCCATCAAATGGTTCTCCTCCTACCTCATTGGTAGGCAGCAACAGATGAAAGCACAGGGTGACCTTTATCCTCCTAAATTACTATGGAGAGGGGTCCCTCAAGGCTCCATCTTGGGTCCCCTATTATTCGCGGCTTACTTCAATAACATTGACCATAATATTAATATAGCCAGTGTTCATCTATTCGCAGATGACACTGTACTGTATGTTGCTCAGCCCACGATCGAATCCACATTTGTGGGGCTACAATAAGACTTCAATATACTTCAGAAAAATCTACTACTGCTGAAGCTACTACTCAATGCAAATAAAACCAAAACTCAATATCAATATGCCTGGAACCTATGCCCTAAGAAGCTGTTCACTGATTTCTCTGAAAGTGCCCAAAGCCCTAATGCGCTTTGGGAGAGCTGCCATAGGATTTGTTCTACCATCACTCTGGAATGTGCTACAGAAATCACTAAAACTGAGGACTCCTGTTAGTATTACTATGTTGCAGTCCATATAATCAAAATACATTACAGAAGCCTGCAACTGCTTCCAACGAGCCTAGCTCTGGAATGTGCTACAGAAATCACTGAAACTGAGGACTCGTGTTCGTCTCACTGTGTTTAAGACCTTATACTCAAAATACATTACAGAAGCCTGCAACTGCTTCCAATGATCCTAGCTTACATACACCCCCTTCCACATCCTCCCTGGTTTTCCCATCCTCCTTCCTTCTTGTATCAGTGCATAACTTGTCCCTGAGCCACCTACTTATCTACCACCCTAAGTCTCACCCTCCCTCACCCACCTATTCCTTGTATACCCACAGCATCTCATTCCTTCGCTCCTAGTATTATCCCAGTTCCAGACCCTTCCCTCGCCACTGGCTGCCCACTTCTCATCACACATGTCTCTCCCTTGATACGCCTGGGTCTTGTTAAATTGACTATGTATGTCTCTTCGCTTGTAGCATCCACTTCAACTAATCTTTTCGCTGGACTATAATGCCTTTACCTTACAGGAATACTAAACCATGTATGTTGTTGTATCTGGTATAAATTTTTACTGACTTGCTACCCTATTGTTATGTATACCCTTACCGACTGTCTTTTACCTGAACCCAAATGTATTTTTACTTATCCTGTCTATTGCAGACCTACCTGTACTGTTGTACTCTTGCATCTACTGTCTATTTGTCTGTATGTAAATACATTGTTACTTGACTTGTGTAATGCAGGTCCACCTTGTAAATGAGCTTGCTCAATGGTGTTCGCCTGGATAAATAAAGAATTTGATTGATTGATTGATTGATATGTTCATCTCTCCATCCACAAAATCAGCAACCCATGGTACACCATCTGCCAATGCCCATATAGCAACCATGATATGTGAAACCCTGGAAAAAGTAGATAGGTTAAAATACCTACGCTTTTGGCTCAGTTATAAACCCTCTTGTGCCACCCACATCGAAGAGCTCTCCAAAAAGCTAAAACAGTGACTAGGATAGTTCTTTTGAATTAAACGGTTGCTCACCTATGAAGCAAAGAAAACACTTATTCAAACAACGTTCCTTTCACTTATCAACTATGCAGATCTTCTCTATAGTCACTGCCCAAAAACTATCCTTGTGAAGCTGGACATCTTATACCATAGGGCCCTAAAGTTCTTAACTGAGTCTGCATTCAAAACGCATCACTGTTCACTCTATAGCCAGCTAGGCTGAATGTCACTGGCTACCAAGAGGTGGTGCAATACCTCTCTCTGGACATTTAAAGCCCTTATAAATAAACTTCCTTCTTACATTGCCAACCTTTACCAGTTCACCTCTTGTGCTACTCTCTCAAGAGGTACACATATATCCCGCTTGATACCCCCAGGGTCAGTTCTCGCTTTGGCACTTCATCTGTTAGACATACCTTACTGGTGATGTGGAATTCCCTGCATGGTAGCCCAAAAATCATGCAACTTGTGAGCCTATCTACCTTTAAAATACTTCTAAAGCCCCTGCTGATAGAAAAATGCAAATGTAACTGTTAGTGTAACCACCCTCCAGCAAGAGCCATGCACAGCACTTATACCTCAGCACTTGCCCCTTGGCCCCCTCCTGTCTATCCCCTCCTAACCTCCATTTGTCTCTACCCCTGTTTTCCTTCTTCCCACTCTCCCTTAACAATTGTCTTCCCCTCTCCTCTTCTTTAATCCTATATCCTAGCCTATCCCTACCATACAACCTCCTGCCAAAATCCTACCCTGTACCTTTCTACTCAACCACTTACAGGTATGTATCCACCCTGTTGCATTATCAAATGTGTCACCCTTACTTAAATATGTTTGATCTATATATCTACTATGTATGTACCCACCCTGAACTGTACAAACCCCCTTGTATTACTGTATATATCTTGTATGTCCCTCCAGGACCATCTTGTAAATGAGTACCTCAATGGTGAGCTTCCTGGTAAAACTAAAAAAAATAAAATTGAATTGAATTGAATTGAATTGAAATATTTTTGCATACAGTTATATATCAATTCACAGTATTAGTCTGCATGTTTATTAACCTAGAAGTTCATGAAAAACTGGAATACAGACATGAAAACTGGAATACAGACATGGAACATCATCTACAGAGTTGCTAGTCAGTGCATTTAAGTGTAGCAGACTGAAGTTATAGTGTAATCATATTTTAATTACCTTTCTGATTGCACTTTTAAGTTTTTCTGTGTGATTACCCTTTACATAAATGTCAGATAGACATAGACTGTTGAAACAGGCACAAGACCTGCATTCATATGTAGTTATACTTGTAAAAACAAATTTAATAATGCCAGAAGTAGTAACATAGTACTGTAGTTACACAATAGATGTGCTGTTACAATTTGCAACAGCTATTATATGTGTAGTTGCCCTCGTAAGAATAAATTACATAATGCCAGAAGAGAAGCAGTGGTAGTTGCACAACATATTTTCTGCTACACTTTGCAACAGCTATTAAATGTGTAGTTACACTTGTCAGAATTAATTGATTTGTGCCAAAAGGGAGAAAGTAGTAGTTGCACGTGTAACTATTACTTCATGCAAATTGTGTAAGTAAACAACATGCAAATGTGAAACTAGTTAACTACATAGTAGTTACAGTACAGATACAGTGTAGTTATGTCATGCAAATAGTGTGTAACTACACAACACACCAATGTGAAACTAGTTAAGAACTACATAGTATTTACATATAACTGTGCTGTAGTTACAGTGCAGTTACAGTGTAGTTGTACAGTAGTGACAGTGTAGTTAATGACACTTAAAATAAAATGTTACCTATTTTTCAAATGAAAGCTTGATATCCGATCAACATGTATTGATCCTAATGATACAGCTCCCCTGTGTTGTTACCTGTCTATGCATGTTAATATAATATGATGTAAAAATAACAGGACTTCGAAAATTTAGTGAACCATTTTATGTTTGTGTTTATATATTTAAAATGCTTCACCAAGTAGACATATAGAGCTGTAAAACAATCTCATTTACAGATATGACTTAGGGAGAGATGAAGAGGAACAGACAGCAATACCAAGAAATCGATACATACATAAAACAAACAATATATTAAAGCACAAAAATATACACTCAACAACACAGTTATCAGATTAGATACAGCAGCAGGAAGAACAAGTGATAAAAAGATTATCCCAATAAATTATAAGGATATAGGGTCACTGTAGCAATATCTTATCAATATATCAACTTAGTAGACTCAAGCATTCATTTAAAAAGAAAAAAAATATACATATATATATATATATATACACACATGTATTTATATATATATATATATATATATATATATATATATATATATATACTGTATATGTGTATGCATTATACGGGCACGGTAGTGCCAGTATAGTTAGGGTTGAGTAAGCACTTTAATGTTAAATCTCAACTTTTGCACCTTAATAACTTTGCCACCATAAGACGGATTTGCCTGACATTTTGCATGTGTGGTCTGGAACCACAGATCTCTGGATCTAGCAAGTTGTGTTATGGTTGGATGTACAGTTGCAGAGTTGCAGAACGCCAAAAAATACAAAAAAAAACAGACTTTTTGCATATTTCTTTGCTTGCGCCCACAGCCTGCACGATTTGTCTGTTCAGTACAAAATCTTCAGGGAAGATGCAGTCTTGGTCACCGATTTTCCTTTCCAAGATTTGGTGTAAAAATATTAAAGCATTCAAAAGTTATTTAAAATACAAATTTCCCATTATACTCAAAGGGGAAAAAATATATGTGCATCATGGAAGTTTCTCAAATGCAATTTTACTTTTGCAAATGGCCCTTTTACTTTCATGCTGTGGCCATTTTGTTTTCAGTTAGTGAGAGAGAAAAATTCCTGGCATTTAAATCTGGGACCCTCTAGGTAAAAGCTGACTGTTGGGTTTACCTAGCCAGGTTCTGAGGCTGCCAGCCCTATCTTTTTTTTTGGGGGGGGGGGTAAAACCCACAGAAATGCCATTTTCAATATCGGAGAAAAAATATTTTTGCAAATCACGAAAGAAACTGCCGAAATACTTTTTCAAATGCAAACGTTTCATGCTACTTTTTGTGAAACTTTCATGATTTGCAAAAGTATTTAAAAAAAAAAAATCTTTGCCATCCTCCTGCAACAAAATGGTTGGATCTTTTGAGCTGAAATTTGCAGGGTGGCAAGCCCTGGTCCCACAGATGTGCCTTTTGGTGGTTGTGTGCCAAAACATTCAAGGGGCTCAAAGTTACAGTGTTATGAAGTTGAGAAATTTCCCATAGGATAATATTGCAGCGTCCGTTACACCTTTTAACACCCATATCTCGAAAACGAAGCAAGATATGGAGTTTTTGCTACTGGCAGCTTAGTTCACCTATAGGTGAACTAAGCTATAGAAACAAGTTTGAAAATCATAGATGACACCCGAAGTGGAATTTTTTTCCTACTTTCTACGGTTACAGAGATATTGGCAAAAACATGTTCCAAGGGTGCCTTTTCAGTGCTGTTTGGTGCCCATATCTCAGAAACGATGCAAGACACAGATCCAGTCAATTTATGCCACTTGAAGTATTCACTGTCATAATTACAACAGCACTGGAATTTTTTTCCTAGCTTCTACAATTGCTGCGATATTAGCAAATTAGTGTTACAAGGGTCCCTTTCCCTGTAGGGCTGCTGTAAGGCTCTGTAGTTATGTATAAGTGGGAGTGCAGGACCTGGAGAATCCATGCTCCCACATACACATAGCAATATGCAACAAATGGACAATGTGAAGGCAGCACAGGGCCCAGAGGGCCCACGCTCCCACTAACACATACCACTTACCTTACACTTTCTCAAAAAGAAGGGAAATTCATTACAAAAAAAAACTCTGTTAATGCATCAGTTAAGGTTAATAGTACAGCAACAAAAATTTGGAAATGTGCTGTTAGGATTCAAAACCCTAACTTCACCCCCCCCACACACACACATGCATGACACATGCAAGATTGTAAGACACTATACCACTTTGTCACCTCTGCAACCACAATAATCACAACACTGTACTTATTTCACATAGCATTATGTAATGAAAAATCAAATATAGTACCATCAACTCTATACTGCCAGCATTGTGTGATGACACATTATTGTCTGCATATTTTCTTCATACAATGAGATTTAGTGTGCACACATTTTCAAAATACTGATATTTATGTGTCACTGTGCAACAATTGGGTTGCTGCAGGTATCACTACTACCACATGGGCATGTGGTAGCAGGAAAGATAGAGATGACACAGTACTTTTAAGATACTGCTCAGGTATGAAACTAGCACAATCACATGTTGTTATACTGCTGTGTTACCTGGAAATACTCATTAGCAGCATGTTATTGTTAGCTTTGGATGTTACAACTGTTGCTTTCACATGTTACTTGTAAACTATACTACAACTAAATACTTTTATTATTACTACCATTTGTTATTAGAACTGACTCACACTATCAGAAAAATAAATACAAACATCCAATGACTGTTGGTAGGCTTATACTAACTCTCATTTGCAAGAAACTATCTGTGGATAACATACTGTGTATTACATCCCTTCTTCACTATTGAAATATAGGCATCTGCTTAAATCTTGTTATTGCTGTTTGTAACACAAAAATGCTTACCGTAGGGCATGACCCATGGTTGCCCAGCATGCGTGTCTACCCCCAAGGCTTTATGATGGCAGCAGAACTCATATAGTTGGTGGACTATGATGATGGATGTGTCTTGCAGTACATTTAGAGAGTTGCACATTACTTCTGTTACCTGATGCTGGTTGTCTCTGATTGGTTGTGTTGCCTTGTCCCTTCCCCTGCTTGCATGTGTGTGTGTGGATGGGGATGGAGTGGTGGAATGCAGAGTTAGGGTTTTGAACACTAACAGCACATTTCCAAACTTTCGTCGCTGCATTATTAACCCTAACTGATGTATTAATGGAGTTTTTGGAGCCCTAACAGTTCCATTATCCCATTTTAAAGAAGTATTTTTTGAGAGGTTTAGCTTTGGAACTGTTGTGGCTAAAAATGTAATTGTTGTTTAAATGAAAGCTTGGAGTCTAGCCATTTAGAATTATCTCTGTTGCTGGCCCAGTGGCATGGAACGCTGAGGCATCATACCATACCTTCTGCCACACCGGTGATCCATGTTCACAGTGTGAGCAAGTTGCTGGGGGTTGGCCAGGAAGGGAGAGGATCAGGCATCCAGAGGAAAGTTCTCCTCTAATGGGGAGGGAGGTTCACAGAGATTGGCATCTGCCTGACAACTAACGGTGGCTGGATGTTGGCACACTGGGTCCCATACAAAGGGAGGTCGGAGGCGGAGCTGACAATTGGTGTGCTGCATCAGAAGCATGTGCAGGTCAGTCATTGCACTCATGGGCCATACCATGGAAAAGCAGAAAAATTTCCTGGGCATGTCGGATGACTGCCGGCCTCTACAGGCTCCATTGCCAACCATAAGACAACTCCCAGAACCTGTATCCAGTCTCAACAGGTTGAGAAACTCCCACCTCCCTGCCATGGAGGGCAAGCCATGGGGGAAGAAGGGAGAAGGTAAGTCCTGTGGGGTTGGGGGACAGGGCTGGGAGGACCAGCACAAATGTGGGCTGACCAGGGTGGGGGAGTAAACAAATAAGCAAAAACTCTGTTGATACTGTTTTTATGTGTTAATGCTATTCTGTACTCTGGGGTATGGGGTGCTGCAGGGTTCAGTACTGGGACTAGTCATTTTCAATATCATCACAGGGGACACTGAAGAAGAACTGAATGGAAGATCTGTCTTTTTGCAGATGACACCAAGATTTGCAAAAGACTGGACACCCCGGAAGGAATAGATACAATGCACAGGAATCTAGGGAAACTAGAAGAGTGGTCAAAGCATTGCAGTTGTGGTTCAATGCCAAAAAATGTAAAATCATGCACCTAGGGCACAGAGACCTTAGTACTGAGTACAGGATGGGATGGAGGTGTTGGTAGTCATTTGACAGAAAAGGGACCTCAGGGCTAATATTTCTGAAGAGCTCAAGTGGCAGCACAGTGTAACAAAGCAGTGAGCTGGGCTAGTGGTATACTCAGGTGCATAGGGAGGAGCATCACCAGTGGAATGTGGGAGGAGGTGCTACCACTGTACCAATCTCTGGCTAGTCCCCATCTGGAAAACTGTGTCCAGTTCTGGAAACCTCATTTCAGGAAAGACATAGAGAGGGTAGAGGCAGTACAAACAAGGACAACCAAGATGGTGCAAAGGTTTGCCAGGGAAGCCTTATGATGAGAAACTGAGAGATCTCAATATGTACACTCTGGAGTTCATGAAAGTAATGGATGATGAGACTGAGAACTTCAAGTACCTCATGGGGTGAATAAGAGTGCAGGGAGGGACCCTCTTCCAACAGAAGACAAGTATCAGGACTAGAGGACATGAAATTGAATTGGAAGGGGAACATTTCAAGAAGGATATGAAGAAATACTTATTCACAGAAATGGTGGTAGAAGCATGAAACCAATTGCCAGTCAAAGTTGTGCAAGCTAGAATGGTAGAACGTTTTTAGCATGCATGAGATAGACATATGGGCACATTACAGAAACAGGGAGTGGGGAGGATCCCCAAAGACCAATTAAGGTCTGTGGAGGTACAATAGGCATGGAACCCTTGGGCAGACTGGGTGGGGGCTAGCAGTCCTTTTCTGCTGACAATTTTCTCTCTTTCCATGTTTCTATACTGTATGTATTGATACTATGTGAACCTGCTTTTTCAAGTGCAAGCAGCTATGCTACTGCATTGCTAATGGAGTTGCAGGCAGCAACAAAAGTGTAAGGTCAGAAACTAAAAAAAAGCTGCAGCACTCACCCTATGTGGCAGTGGATCAGAAAGATGGAAACAATTCTTCGAAAGTGCTGAAAAATGCTTTATTCACACAAAATGTAAATGATACCAATAGTCCAAGCTGTGCAGCAATGTCAGGTGCTGGAAGTGAATGGTGCAGATCACAATGTTTCACTTGTATGCTTGGTGCCTCTTCAAGGGGATATGCCCACACAGCCAGAGACCCTCCTTTATACATGTGCTGGTATCATCAACCAGTTGGAGGAGATCTACGGTGGCCAGTGGTAGTGTAGCATCCTATAAATTCTTAACACATATAACAGTAAATTGAAGCTACAAAACTATCAATAAACATAGTCATTAAAAAACAATAAAGAAGAGCAGCATTTTTTAGACTGGGACCTGTGGCTAACGGATCCCCAACCCCCCTCAGCCTCCAATTATTCAGCTCAAGTGAAACAGCTACTAGCCAGACACAGAGGAGAATGAGGAAGGTGGCTACAGATGGACAGAGGAGAATGAGGAAGGTGGCTACAGATGGAAGAGGCAGAGGGCAAAGCAGAGGGTGGGGGAACCACAACATGAACCCACCTTACCCCATATACCAGAACAGCAGTTGGAAGAACAGAAGGAAGAAGAACAAGATCAGAAGCTAACAGATATTAATTTAGTGAATTCCTCCTCACTTGCATAATAATTTGGAAGAGCAACATGTTGCATTCTGATTATGGCCATGATGAAACAAGCCATGGTTCACACTTTAGACAGCTGGTATCCTGGAAAGGCTGCAGAAAGAAACTGGTATTATCATCATGAATGGACTTATAATGTGGCACTTGATTTTGCTCTTTTGTATCGAACATTATAGTGGGACATTGAGTTATACCGTTGCTTGTATCTAAGCTTGGCCATCAGTTTTTTAGCAACTGTATTTATTAGTAGTTTTGTAGCTTCCATTTGTTGTTATCTGTGTTATGAATGTTGTGTATAAGTTTTTTATATTGCATTACACTATTGTCCACTCTAGACCTCTTCTGATTGGTCGATGATAACAGTACATGCATATAAGAAGGGTCTCTGGTTATGTGGATATATCACCTTGAAAAAGTGCCAAGTACAGGTGCAAAATGTTGGGGCTGGCATCACTCATTTCTGGCACCTGAAATTGTTGCACAGCTTGAACTATTAGTATCATTTGTATTTTGTGTGAGTAAAGCATGTTTCAGCACATTGGATGATTTAGTTAGTTAGTTAGTTAGTTAGTTATTGGTTTACAATACCGTTGAGCCAGAGGCACTTTTACAAAGGTTCTACGTCAGTTAAAAGACAAACACTGTTACATAGCAAGTTATAAAGAACAGGTAAGGTGAACGGTACATGATAGACAAAATGAAGTGCAAACTTAAGGAGAATACAGAATAACAATGCAGCCAGGCAAAGGCTGTCATAATAGAGGGGGAGGTAGAGTAGGAGCTGGGGGAGTATGAGAAGGGGGTAAGACAGACAGAATAGGGAAGCTTAGATCACTGGGAATGGAGATTGAGGAGGTGGGGAGGAGAAACAGCGGTCCAAGGGGAGGTCAGTTTCATGATAAATGGGGGGGATAGATTAGGTCAGACACTCAAGCCTGCGCTGTGTTGCAAGGTGCTGGTGAAGTTTGCACTTAAAGGGGCCAATCTTCACCTGGTTGCAGAGTGATGGTGGGAGGTCATTTAGCCAGCTTGCTGCCCTGTACTTGAAGGAGCGCTGCGCCATGGAGGTGCGACAGAATGGGAATTGGTAGACCAGATTAGACATTCCACGGGTGTGGTGAAGGTTATTTACCTGGTTAAGAAGCTTTAGGAAGACTGGAGAGGTTTGACCAAGATGTAATTTTTTTCGCAGACAGACAGGTCTGATACTTTATATGGCCCTTAAGGTGTAGCCAGTAGATCGAGCATACAACTCACAAGAATGATTGAGTCTATGTGCCTCAGTAGCTAGTCTGCAGGTTTTATTAAGGGCTATGCTGATTCTTTTAAGCATGGTATCTGTGGCAGTATCATAAATAATTAGCCCATAGTCAATTAAGGAGAATATTGAACTGTAGATTGCTATGTGGAGGGCATCAGGGATGAGACTGCCTATGCCTATATAAGAGCCCAGTCCTGGTGTTTATTGCCTTAGCTAAATGGTCCATGTGGGCAACAAATGACATGGAGGTATCTAGGGTTATACCAATGTATTTGAACTGATGGACCTGTTCAAGGGGTGAGTTAAGATTGTTAAGGATGGTCAACTAGTGTAGTTTGTTCCTATTGTGAGGACTGGTGAAAAGCATAGATTTTGTTTTTTTGTAATTAAGGAGCTTATGATCAGAGGACCATTCCTCAACAGCAGAGAAGTTGTCCTGTAGTTGTTGTTTAAGGAAGAGGGTGTCAGGGTGACTTGAGAAAATGACAGCATCATCCTCATAGAGAGGTAGCTAGACGAGCAAGCCTGAGGGAGGGTGTTGAAGCCTGAGGGAGATTTTTTTCCATGTTTTCAGCCCACAGCAATGGAGTGTGAGTGTTGCAGCTTTTTTTGTTTCTGGTCTTACACTTTTGTTGCTGTCTGCACCCCTGTTAGCCTTGCAGTGGCATAGCTGTATACAGTTGGTTCTCTCTAGGAGTCTCTGACCTGGGGTCCCTTCTTGCCAACTCAGGCTACCAAGCTGTTTTTATAGTGGTCTTTGCCTCTAAATATTAGGGTATTTTTCTCTACATTAGCCCTCAGACCATGTTGGCTAATAAACCAAACAGAGACACAGGCACATCAAATAATGAAGTGAGTGGTGCCATCTTTACCATAACTGAACAGCACTTTTATTTCAATGACCAGAACCCCTTACTGCAGGGTTACAGTTCTAATCAGAATAATGCTGACTCTGAAGACTTCAACCACACTAATGTATTCCTTGAGCCATGCAGTATAAAACAAGCTTTCATACATACAATATGAATGCTTGTGCTTAAAGCACAATGTGTTTATTGGGAGCAGTTGTCCCTGGATGCATATTTGCAAGTCAAATGAGTACCACAGGGCCTAAGAATATTAAAAAAAACAACACCAAAAAACTCACGTTTGGCTATGATAGATTACCCTTTCTAGATGACTGGAGGACAGCACTCAATGATGCCTCATTTGTTTTGATTCCATGTATTATAGGGGACTCGAACAGATTACAAGAAGAATTAACAGAAGAGATTTAAAGAAAAGGAACAGACCCCATTGAAATGTTTTGATCTGCCAGAACTTAAAACCTGTAAAGAGATCTTGGAGAAGACCACTGCAAGGGAGGACATTAACATAAAAAAAACTAAAAAAAAAGTTTGAAAGGGACAAGACTGTTATTAAAAAAACATGCTTTCACATGGAAAAAGGCTAATTAGAATGCACATCCTAAATCAATACCAACAATTACACTATGGGAAACAGAACTGGGCTTTGGGACTGAAGGCAGCTGGTCAGAATTAGAAAATACAGTACAGAGGGATGTTTTTGACCAGAACACCATGGCAGAAGAATCACCCCCCAGCCTCTGACTATTTAGCTCTGCAGGAGCAATCCAGTGAAACAGCTACTGACCAAACTTGGAGGAGAATGAAGAGGGGGGCCAGAGGTGGAAGAGGCAGAAAGCAAGGAACAGGGCAAGGAAACCATGTACCAGAACAGCAGTTGGAAGAACAGAAGGAAGAAGAACAAGATCAGAAGCTAACAGTTTTTAATTTAGCTAATTCCTCCTCACCCGTATAATCATTTGGAAGAGCAACATGTTACATTCTCACTACGGCCATGATGAAACAAGCCATGGTTCACACTTTAGACAGCTGGTATCCTGGAGAGGTTGCAGAAGGAAACTTGTATTATCATCATGAATGGACTTATAATGTGGCACTTGATTTTGCTCTTTTATATCAAACATTATAGAGGAACATCAAATATACCGTTGCTTGAATCTAAGCTTGGCCATCAGTTTTTTAGCAACTGTATTTATTATTTTGCAGCTTTCATTTATTGTTATATGTATTATGAATTTTGTGTATAAGTTTTTTTTTATTGCAGTGAGCACTTTCACTTCTTAATTGGAATATGGGATGCTACACTACCATTGGTCACCCTAGTCCTCCTCTGATTGGTCGATTATACCAGTACAGGTATATAATGAGGGCCTCTAATTATGTGGGCATATTCCCTCGAAAAAGTGCCAAGCACATGTGCAAAACATTGGTGTTGCAACCACTCATGTCTGGTGGCTGAAATTGTTGTACAGCTTGGACTATTTGTATCATTTGTATTTTGTACAAATAAAGCATTTTTCAGCCCTTTGGAGGAATTGTTTTCATCTTTCCAGTCCACAGACACAGAAGGTGAGAGCTGTGGCTTTTTTTTTGCTTCTGAACTTGCTTTTTCAGTATATTATTGATATGTTTTTCATTTGTTATACAGCTCAAAAATGGCAAATGCAGTGTCAATTCTATTTTTTGTATCATTTGACTGCATGACCACAGGATTTTTTATCAATACATAAAATTACATGATGGTTTTAAAAAAGTTTGATAAAACATTTTTTTTTTTTTACTTTTTCTGAATTTTGGTATTACTATGCATTATTTAATTATTAAATGTGTAGTTTTCAACTTAATTATCATTCATCTTATTACCTTAATTGTGCTGTGACCATTTCAGACTACAGTCTGTCAGTACCAATTCCTTCTTGCTTTCACAGGCAAAAATAACAATTCCCAACTCTGCATTTGTGTATGAGTACATTTACTACGACAGTCTAGTGGTTTTGTAAGGATATGGCTGGAGCTTCTTCTCCCTTACACTCCTTTGGATGTGCTGTCCCGGTTCTTGCAGTGGTTAAACTTCACTACCTGTGGGGCTATGAGAAGTGCTGCTGCTTCACAGAGCCCATCGCATAGTATTACAAGTAGTCAACTGCCAACTTTGCCAGGCAAAGATTACGTGAAGTGGCACTGTGCTCATGGAATGTTACTTCACGTAGTTCTGGAATATTGTGTCCAGTTCTGGAGGCTGTACCTCAGAAAAGAAATACAAAAGGTGGAGGCAGTCCAGAGGAGAGCAACAAATATGGTGCAAGGGTTGGACCAAAAACCCTACAAGGAGAGACTTAGGGATCTCAACATGTATACCTTGGAAGAGAGGAGATGTGGGGGGCATGATAGAGACCTACAAATACCTCACAGGGGTAAACCGTGCAGCTGGGGGATCTTTCAAATGAGAAAGAGAACCAGGTAAATGGGTCATACATCAGATAGCTTGCTACCCTGAGTTTGTTCCTTGAGGACTGCTGGGATAATCCCTCCCTATGGTTAGTTTACCATATGGGAATCCCTTTGCATTCCCCTTTTGCAAACTGGGATTGGCATTGGTACTGGTTTTGTTTTTATATGAAATTTGTTTTTCTTCATCGGTTGTTAAGATGACTTCTTCCTACCCTGTAATGTATTATTATTTATCATCACTTGTTCTAAACCCAGCGGATTGTTCTGCTCATGTTCATTCTGTAGGTTACTAAGATATTATTGGAAAATGATATTTTCATATAGATTTGCTTTGGTTTTACTTGCCTAGATAGTTAACTAACTGTCAGATTTCCTGTTTCATTGCTACATACTAAATTGAGATGGCAGATATATGTTATTTATAGCTCATTTTTAGTGATTTTTAAATGGATACTCTTGATGTTTTTAGTAATCTGTGCTTTGTGATACCGATGGGTCATTGATTTTGTTCTCTATGTATGTTTCTATATATGCATTACTATGTTCCTCTCATCTGCTACTGTTCTATATGACTGTGTATTTTTTGTTCTTTTTGAAATTCAATAAACATGGAAATATAAAAAACAGAAAGAGAACCAGGGCCAGAGGGCATGTGATGAAGCTGGGGGTTAGGAGGGATGTGAGAAAATACTATTTCACTGAAAGAGTGGTAGATGGCCAGAGTAGACTGCCAGCTGAAGAGGTGGTGACAAAAAGAGTAGAGGGCTTCAAGCATGCATGGGATATATAGGGGACTATTAATTAATTGGCAAGGAGGAAGGAGGGCTGCCAAAGACCAGTTAGGATCTATGGAAGCAGACTAGGCAAGGGCCACCTGGGCAGACTGGGCAGGCCAAGTGGTTATTTTCCTCTATCAAATTCTGTTTTTCTATGTGTAGTCCTTTTTCTGCAGAAGGGTCTGTGAATGACATTTTTCCCATGAAGTGCCACTTTGCTGAATACTTTCAACATTTTTCAACATTAAAGATAATAACATTTTCTTCTCCCTATCCTTTTGAACCATCCCATGCTACCCTTCTCCACCACTCTGCCAGGTTTCAATACTTAACCAACATTCCCACACCCACTGAGAAGCATGCACAGAGACCACCCTCCTCCTGCGCAGTAATAAGAAGTCTAGGCAAAGAACTCCTCCCACACACTGTCAGCACCTATCCCAGTACCAACCTTCTTCCCTACCCGAGTCATTGACAAACAACATAGATTCCAGAGAGTGCCTGCTCATGCCACACTGACCCCACCCATTCCACAACACTATCCCCCTCCACACCGCACACATTATTGAAAATAATCGATCCTGTGGAAGAGATGTGAACAACACAGACCCTCTTCTCACCACTTCAACCTGATGTTCTCTGAATGAATGGGAGGCTGGGAGCACATGCTAATAGTAAAAACAGCTGATTACTATGAGCACACACTTTCATTTATTTAGAAGGTGGCCACCATGGTATAGAGAAGAGAATCTGTGACAGTCACAGTCCCTTCTTCAACAGGATAGCTCCTTTTCCTTGGTTTGTGTGTGGCATGTGGGAGGTAGAAGGTGGATGGATGTGAGTGAGTGAGTGAGTGAGTGAGTGAGTGAGTGAGCGAGTGAATGGGGTGGGAAGGGGCATGGACAGGTACTGGAATTTGTGTAATATGTCCATGGCTAGAGGTGGGGTGGCAACAAAAAGGGTGCTGCTTGTAACAGGATGAGGGAAATGGATCTCTGTCTAAGACTTCTTATTGCTGAAGCTAGAGGGGGAGGAAGGTGTGTGAGTGTGTGTGTACTGCTCAGTGTGTGTGTGTGTGTGTGTGTGTAAAGTCATTATTGTATTAAGACAAGGCAGGATAAGGTGGGTTGAGAGGTTGAAGAGAATGGAATCTTTCCTCTCATGACCCCCAAACAGAGACACCAGTGTGCAATGCAGCCCCTGTAGACTTCAGAATAGCAAGCTGCAGGGGTCAATCTGCAAATAACTTTGTTTTTGCCTGACTCCTGCATCATGCATATACATCCATTAAGGAATCTGAAACCCAGCAAACTGCAGATTCATAAAATGGAAAGTAAGCATCAAAGACCCCCCCTTCAAAAAAATGGTCAATTTGGCAGTTATTCAGGTGACAGACAAGGCTGTCACATGACGAGTGGAGGGTTAAATTATAAAAATCCATTTCATGCACTTTTACAAATGTGCATTAATTTCACATAATTTCATGCAAATTTGTGAATAAGAACACAAACTTAAAAATGCACATTTTTTGTTGAAATTGTGCATTTTATTTAAACCTGTGTATTTCAAAATGAATAATTTTGGGGAAAATTGTGATATTTATTGACCTTGTGCATTTTAAAATACTTTCATTTGTTAAAATGTGCAATTTGGTGAAAATGGTGCTGTTTCAGTAAAAATACATTGCAGAATTATACCAGATTTATGTGCTTTTTCCTGAAATGGTATGAATGTGAAAACAGCAGTTTTGCACTATTCTCAGGTATAACATAAATATATCCAATCAGAACTCATGATACCAGTGTTCCTGTTCTTAGAGCACCATATTCTATTCTGCATGATGTGTGGGAAATTAAAAATGTTGCAAGCACCATGCTGAGAATTCTAAACCGGTCTGGACCAAGTAGAAATATTTTCTAGTAGGGTCCAATAACACAAGAGAAACCATAAATGATATCAGCTGCTGGGGTTTCTTTGAGCAGCCACTACATACAGTATAGTTTTGTCCAGCAGTTATTGTTACCCTCCCACACACACACATATACACCAACAGCCCTCTTCCTCTAGGCAAACAAAAAATGTTACCTCCGTATTTGCTGGGTCTCTAACCCTTCTGCATCCAATGTGCTGCAAGGGACTCTATTCCTCAAACCAGGGGGTAAGGGTGGAAATTGCAACTACTTCTGTGTTTTCCAAAATGATCAGTTCTTGCTGCAGTAGTAATGCACACTGATTTTACTGTATGGGTTTCAGTTAGGAGGAGCTGAGAGCCATATTTGAAATTAGTTTATTTTAGTTATTTACAAAGTGGTATATTCCTGCGCCCAGTTTTGTGTCCTATCCCTGATGAAAGAAAAACCTCTGGGAATCTGAAGTCCTGCACACCCACCTGTTCTGCCAAGCATTTCAACCAATGTGACCCTAATAGACACAATTCCCCTAATTCCATATTCCTCAGATCCCAAAGAAGAGAATAAAACTCATATTTGCAGAGACTGTACAATGGCATAATAATTTCAAAGCCTTTAATACTGGGTGGTGCAGTCACTGTATGCAGGCAAATTGAGCATCATTTAAGCACCCCAGAACATCCACACAGTCATCATGAACAAGCGTGCAACTGTCGTCCACCTCCGATCATCATCAGTGACAAGCAAGGCCTTTCCATTAGTTGAAAGGGGCCTGCCAGCATTCCTCACAGGAAGCACTGAGGTCAGGGATATGGAGGGTGGACATATCGGGAACAAGTAAAATACAGGTGTAATAATGATAATTATTCTGTTCTGGAAACAACATCTCTGAAAAGACATAGACGCACTGGAGGCAGTCCAGTAAAGGGCAATGAAAATAGTGCAGGGACTACACCAGAAGCCATATGAGGAAAGACTAAAATAACTCAATATGTATACCTTGGAGGAAAGAAGGGGAGATTGAAGATATGATAGAGACATTTAAGTACCACAGGGGGGATAAATAGAGTTCAAGAGTGCAGCATCTTTCAAAAAAAGAGACGTGCAAGAACAAGGGGGCACAATATGAGACTGGAGGGGGAAAGACTCAGGGGTAACCCGAGGAAGTATTTTTTTCACAGAAAGGGTGGTGGATGCATGGAACAGCCTCCCTGTGTAGAGATGGGCAAAGTGGGCCCAATTCGCTCTGTGAAGTGAATCACAAAGCAAATTCACAGAGTGCTCTGCAACGCGAACTGGAGTACTTTGCTTTATAATGGGTAATGCGAAGTCCATTGAAAACAATGTCTTCGTGTTACTCCACCTTCCCAAATCACTACTCCACCAATTCTTAAGGCAAAATACATTGAAAACAAAGTACTTCGCTTCACTTCTCCTTGTTTTTAAGCTCCAAAGGTGAATTTTGCAGTGATTCATGGGATTTCAGGTCACATGGGCTCTAGATTTTTCTTCAGTTTGGGGTAGTGTGAGTAGGAAGCTACAGGAGACAGTTTGCTCTGAGAGCTGTCTGTGATGCAAACCTTCTAAAAGCTATTAAAAAAGCCTTTTTTAATAACTTTTTTTTGCTGAAACTTCAGTTCATAGATTCTAGAAAACCCTCCTGTGCTCATATCATCAAGTGTTTATTGTTTGTGCATGAATTTTGAATGTTAATGTATGACATTCAGTCTGTGTACTGAGAGACAGTGGAAGTGTGCTTTGGGGGAGGGGCGTATCTGTGGTGTAGGTAGATTAACTTGGAGAAAAAGACAGTTCTTTCTGTTTTGGTGATATTTTTCTTGTATAACTGTGTTAATGTACACACAGTAATACTTTCAGTAATTCTTACAATTTTTTTTGCTGATTGTTGTGGTGCAGCTGTGCATGATTTTAGTTTGTTTAAAATACGTTTTTATAGTACTGAAGTTTTCAATTTGCTATGCATTACTTAGTGTGTGTGTGTGTGTATGTGTGTGACACGTGTCATCAAATTAGACACCTTTTATTATGCCACATAGTAATTTCAGCAATGTGAACTTGCTATCCACTGCAGCTGTGTGATTTTTGTACTTCTTTGTGGCATCTTTACTGGTACTAGTACTAGTAACTGTTACACTGCCCCTCCCCCCGCTTTTAAGAGACCCCACCTTATAAATAATGCTGGTGGACTTAGGAAAATCTGTCCCAAAAAGTGATTTTGCATTCACATGATGAAATCACCTTTCCAGCAGGATTTTAAAATGTTCACTGCCCTTGTTCATGAGGTGGTGGTCATAAGAAGGCTATGTTGAAAATTTGAGGCAAAAAAAATTAAAAATGGCAAAGTTATGTGCATTTGTTGCAATTTCACTATGCTCCCTTGTAAATTTGGTAATTTTACATATTTTGACCCACAATTTTCAAAATAGGCATTTTTTACACCACCTCATGAAAGTGACTTCTGTCATTTTTCAAATCCTGATCAAACTGTCTTTTCACATATGTGGCACGGAATGACATTGTGGTGGCATGGAATCACATTTTTGCAAGAATTTGAACATTTTTTGACCTACATACATGAGGTGGGGAAATAACAAATCTATTCTGACAATTTATTTCACAGCAACATACATATTCACATCAATGGAGGGATGGGAGCACAGGGCCAAGAGGGCCCTGCACTCCCACAATCAAATAAGGATATGATTGCACTATCTCAAAAAGTATGGGTGCATGGGAGTGCAGGGTCCTGCACTCCAACAGGCAAATAAGGATATGATTCTGCTATCTCAAAAAGTAAGTAAATTCTTTGAAAAAAAATATATTACTGCAACATTTGGGTTCAGGCTAAAGTGAAAAATGTAGGGAAATGTGACTTCAGGGTTTCCAACATTAAAACCACACCATCACCCCTAAAACAAATCTGGGATGCAGTCATCCTTGGGGTTATCAACTCTAAATGGTGACCTGGAGGGGAGTGGGTCAAGACAAGCAGTACCAGGGTGGGCACCTCACATAAATTTATAACACATTGCGAAGGGGGTGGTTGGGTGACCTAGAGGGGGTGGTGGAGAAAGAAGCAATACCAGGGGCACCCCAATTAGGTAGATTAATAGATAGATAGATAGATAGATAGATAGATAGATAGATAGATAGATAGACAGATTTTATTTATTTAAAATTGGTGACTGAGAAAGGCACACTGAGCCAAGGCTCATTTCCAGGTGTGGCCCGGGTACAATGCAAAGTAAACACTGGAGTTTGAACATTTTTACAGTAAACATATGTTACAAGAATATACAATAGTATAATTAGGTACAGGCACAATTTATACAATATGTACAAGGGTAAGCCACAGTGTGACAAGGTGAGAGTGCATAAATGTAAAACAGTAGCTTTATTTTAAGACACTAGTAGGCCTCTTGGTGGGAAACTGTGGCAAAGAGGCTGGGGTTATGTTTAGAAGGGAAGTCGACTCAGGCCAGCCAGGGTCTATTGTCTCAGGGAGGGAGGGTAAAGAGGAAAAAGAACATGTTTGAGGTAAGAGGGGAAGAAAGCAGAGCAAAAACCATCAGGGAGGATAGTGGTAAAAGTTCACAAGGGGTCAGAAGTAAGATGGAGGTGTGGTCAGGAGCACTGGGGACACTGAGGGGAGGAGAGGAGTCTGAGGATTTTTTTAAGGGATGAGAAAGGAGATGCAAGGTGAAGAACAGAGGGTAGATTGTTCCAGAGAAGAGGAGATGGAACAAGAAGGTAGACTGGCCAGCATCTGAGTGAGGACAAGGGATGAAGAAGGAGTACAAGTGTCTGTGGTGAAGACAGTAGGTCGTGGAAATGTTGGCTGAAAGTTGGGATGAGAGACAGAGAGGAATGGGAGCCAAACCAATACTTATCTATGAGGGAGGCACAGTGGCCAGTTCACCTATGAGATAGCTGAGGAAGGGAGAGTGGGGCATAAAGGAGGCAGTGATGGGTGAGAGGGGGTGAGGTGGTGGCAAACTGGCAGAATGAGTTAAGAAGAGTGACTAATTTGGAGAGAGAGATGTGGCTGGGGCAGTGTCATAGATTACATCTGCATAGTCCAGCACTGCTAAATTTGTTTTGAGTACTAATTTTACAATCGAGTGTGGAGAGGGAGGCAGGCTTTATGGTGGTAAAGGACTACAAGTTTTGGCCAGAGTTTGGTGCAGAGGGCATCAGTGTGGGTGGAGATGTTGAGGTGGCTATACAGCCAAACACCCAGGTATTTGAAGATGGAGACCATCTCAAGTGGTGAACCATCCAGGGTGGTGATCACTGGGGGGCAGGGAGGGAGGCAAGATTCTGTCTGGAGCCATAAAACATGATAACTGTCTTTTTGGCATTTAGTTGTAATTGATTTGGTTGGAACCAGGTTTGAACCCTGCTAAAATCATTTTGGAGAGGAGGGAGAATGCAGCTGAAAGATAGATAGATAGATAGATAGATAGATAGATAGATAGATAGATAGATAGATAGATAGATGTAGACAGACAGAGTGTCAGACAGACAGATAGACTGAATGAATGAATGAACAAACAGATGCACTTTGTTTGAATAGTTTTTCTGCTAACAGCACTTTAGCCGCAGGGGATTGGCAGCTTATTGCTCTGAGTATAGCTCATAGCACAAGTTCCAGCTGTGGCTGCAGAACTCAAGCAAGTCCCACTGTTCTCACATGGAGATAGTGAGCAAATGGCTTCTCTTGCTCAGCCAGGCACCCTGGATTTTGGGGGGCCCAAAAAAATTATTTCTGGCAAGTTTAAAAAACAAAACAAACAAACATGTATCTAGATGAATGGACTTAAATTTAGATAGACTCAAGTATTTTCTTTTGTTAAAAAGAGTATTTTAACGCATTTTTGATATTTGTGAATTTAAATTCAGAAATAAAATGGCAGACAAAATGAGCAGCATTTTTTCAGCAGATGGGGTAAATCATGAAAATAAGCAGTGGCATTTTTTTTTACCATTTGCATCAGGACATTCATTCTAAAATCAGTATAAGTCAGAAACCACATAATACTTTTCTATGAAACCTTCCAAAGGCACACCTTGGCATGGTTCAACCCTGAAAAATGTCAGGAAAAATATCCATACTAAGCTGTAGGTGAGAGCAAAAAATATCCAATGTTAAGCTGCCTGGCAGTATAGTCTAGAGCAATAGTTCTTAGACTTTGTCACAGTGAGCCTCCCCAAATCCATGGAAAAGATTTTGAGCCTCCCCCAAAAACTGAAATAATCTTGGGCCTCCCCAAAGAAAAATAACATTACTGTACTTTGCGCAGTACACCATGAATAAATTGAAACCCCTTTGAGTACATGGCTCACATTCAGTTCTTTGTCTCATACTAATGTGGAACCTTTGAAAAAGAGCTCCAGTGCTCAAAGGTGTTATCCGAATAACAAATAAATAAAATAAACTAATATTATTATTAAGCTAATTGTAAACCTCCACCCCCCACAGGCCAACCTACTTGCTCCACTGTTTTCATTTTTGAACCATTGTTACTCCTTGTTGCAGTACCTTCATGGGTCAGCCTACTTTCTCTGTTTCCTTTCTATGTGAAATAACCTTCCTACTTACTTTTTCGCTCCACCTCCTTCCCTGCTCCTAAGCAACTTCACTGGGATTACTTTGTTCCTTCCTGCTATTGCTCTGATCATTTCTATGTTCAACCCTTGTATTCAGTCTATTCTGCCATCAGTCTACAAATTGATCAATTACCGCCACTCATTATTAGTTTATTGTTCATATTTGTTGGCACTATTGTTCACTGTGTATTTCTTGATTGTTTTACAGTTACCTTTTGAAATGTATTCACTCCCTACCCTTCCCTGGGTATACCTGAAATTAGCCTTGGCTCATTCACCTTCCCTTGTCACCTATTAGTAAATAAATACATAAAATTCACCTACAATTATCCTCTTTCAGTTTGCTCCATCTCTTCACACAAAACATATAAAACTCAAAATTTAAATACAGTTCTTTTTCAGACTTGCTTGAGCCTCCCCTAGAACAGGTTGGGGCCTCCCCAGGGAGGCTGGCCTCACCATTTGAGAACCCCTGGTCTAGAGGTTACAGTAATGAGCTGTGAATGAGCTTGGTTTGATCCAGCAGCTGTGGATGAGGTTGGTTTGATCCAGCAGACCTGGGTTTGATTCCCATAAACTTCACTTGCATACTGTGGGAATCTTTACCTTTACCTCCCCAGCTCTCCTGCTTTACCCCTAAAAACAGGCGCTTGTGCCTTGTGGGCCTCACCTGGTTACCAAAAGAATTACAAGTATGGGGAAACCACATGTGTTATTTTCCTGTTTTTGGCACTCTGTATGTCAAAAACTGAACAAGATGCTGTCATGAAACTTTTCACATCTTGAGACTCTGGCAGCCTGACCATGCGTGCCAAATTGTGGGCTATTTCATCAAAAAATGCCAAAGTTAATAAGGTGTAAAAATTGTGATTTAACTTTAAACAGCCTACTCAACCCTAACTATAGGGATGCTACTACACCCCTGTAACATAGTAGCAATGTTGTCACTGCACTTGCTGTTGAAACAAGGTGGAAGTAAAATAAAGTTAAGAGCAATTCACCATATGAATTGTTTGTTATAGCAACACCTCCCACCTTATAATATATGTGCATAATTATCATTAGGTTGTTGTCATCATATACATTTGATGTTATTTTCTGTACTATGTAAAAGTTTATCTCAGCTCATACAGCCAGTCACTGTTGGGCAAGTGTCATGATATGATATATAGGTCACCTTTGTTAACGTCAAGGGGAATGGGGAGTTTATATATACATAAATGTATTGATTATTTTTCTTTTATTCTGTTTATGGATAATAATAAACTAGGTAGGAAAAGGGAGGGAGATGGTGGATGGTAAGACTTACCTCTGCTATATGTATTTTTAACTTACCTGTGCAATATGTACTTTTATGGAACAAGATGAGCCAACCTGCTTAATCTAAAAAAAAAAGGCGAGGAAGGATGTTAATTATCTGACAGCAGGCTAAACAGTAAACACCCAATATGGACATTTATGATATCTACAAGCATGTATCATTCATTGGATAGTTTTTTTTTTCAGGATTGAAGGCTGCCATCATTTGATCTGGAGGAAAGTTAAGGGTAAAACTAGGAAAAAAGTGGATGGCCATGGTAATAATGATGCTAGATATTTCAACAGGGTGAGAGCTTTTCAGAAAATGGATCTCAATGTGTTCGTGCTTAAGAAGGATGGCATCTTTGGGGGGCAGCTGTACAGTATGTACATTATAATTTTAGATCATTATCATGTCCAATAATCTAACAATAATGATATGGAATGTTCAGGGGTTAAGGGATAAGATTAGAATAAGAACAATATTAAACCACACTGATTCAAAGGTAGTGAATGTTTTTCATGTTACAAGAAACTCACTTCACATAATATAATTTTGATTGAATAAGTAACTACTGTTGGCCTGAAATACATTCACTGTTTCAATCAAACTCTTGAGAAACTAAATTGTTTTTATTAAAAAGCAAACTATTTAATTAAAATTCAAAATGTGATTATAGACCCATTTGGGAGATATACCATAATCATAGCACTGATTTAAGGCAAAATATATACTCTAGCAACAGTATATGGGCCAAATGATAACAATGCACCTTTGTTTGGAATTCATTATTCTTATTCTAGTATCATATCCATCACCAGTAGTTATTGGAGGGGACTTTAATTTTGGTACTGGATAATAAGTTGCATAGAACATCATCAGAAGTACATTCCAGTTATTCTGCAGCAAAGACTGTTATGTATTTTAAGGAAGACTTCAATGTGGCTGATCCGTGGCAGAAATTCTTTCCAGATAGTAAAAATGTGTCTTTTCTTCTACCTCCACACTACTTATATTCAAGACTTGACCTTGTTCTCATTTCCCAGTCAATAATGTACAAAGTTTAATCGTTCAAATATACTGGTATTTGTATATCCCTTCTGAAAGAGAACACATTAGGAAGTAAAATTAAATCTGGATCATCCTGGTGTTTTTTCAAGAGAACAGTCAGCAAGAGGTCACACAAACCACAATCTGGGATAACATAGGTAACAAAGGTGTCTTCAGAGCATAGCAGACTAGTGTTCACATTGCTTACCATTTTCTCAATGTCTATATCCCTTTATGCTAATTAAAATGCAATATACGTCTAACCTTTTTTTGAATTCAGTTATATTTTTGCTACTTACCACATCTTCAGGAAAGGAGTTCCAAAGTGATACCACTCTTTGATTATACCAATATGCTTGTTTATTTGTGTGACATGTCTCCCCTATTAACTGCAGGGAGTGAGCTCTTATACTGTATGCTTGGTTTTTCACATCAAGCCCCGAGCCCTCCCATAGGTTATTGTCAGTTTGTGCCCTATAGGGAGCACATGTCTCCACTTAGTGATTGATACCCCAGAGAAAACATCCCTAAGTCACTCATTCTTTCTTTATAATCTAGTCCCTTTAGATCACTTATCATTCTGGTGGCTCTTTTTTATACCATCTCCTGGGATTTCATCTCTGTTCTAGATCCTGGTGACCAAAACTGTACGCAATACTCCAGGTGGGGCTTCACCAGCAAAGTATATCATGGGACCAACACCTCCCTCTTCCTGCTTTTAATATGTCTTCCAATGCTACTTAGAACCCCATCTGCTTTTTTAATTACTTTATTGCAATGGTTTTTAAAGTTTAATTTGTTAGTTACCATTATACCAAGGTCCCTTTCTTCAGATACTACCCTTAGGTTTTTTCCCATTAGCAACTATTGTGCCTCCCCATTGTGTTTCCCTAGGTGAATAACTGTGCATTTGTCTAAATAAAAATTTAACTTTTGTTTGATTGCACAGTTTTCTAACTTTAGTAGGGCTCCTTGCAGTTTTTGGGTATCTCCCCTTCTATTCACAATCATGCCAATGCCCTTGTCATCTGTAAACTTTGCCTCCCATATTCCTTCACCACAACTCATTGACACTGTGTATAAATTACTGTAAATAGATACTTATGAAGTCATAATAAGAGGGTGTCATATTACATATTCAGAAAATAGAAATTAACAAAATAAATAACAAATAAGTAAATTAGAATGAGAGATATCAATATCAGCAGTGATACATTATAGGACTTTTGTAAGTGATATATCTAACTAACTTATTTTGAAAAAAAAAGAGTATAATTTACTAACATGCCACACATCTGAAAAAAAAAGCCCTACCATCAAAATTGAAATACTAACTACAGGGATACAAATCTGAAAGAGCATTAGCATGGCAACTACAAAAGATAAAAAAACACATTAATATTAAATATTAAAACTCAGTTTAATGCATCAGTTATGGTTTTACAGTGAAAAAAGTGAGGAAATTTGATGTTGTGCCCCCTTACCCCACCCCAAACCCACCTAACAGGCATCGGTAATGGTTGGGGTCATAGTCTAACTCTCACCCCATCCCATGTGTAAACAAACTAAGCTGGTGAGGTATAGGAGAATGGGGTGAGAGTTAGGACCGATGACCCCAATGCACATCCCGATGCCTATTGGTGGGGGTGGGATGGAGGGGTGGTGTAAGGGGTTGGGAACCCTAACATTGAATTTCCTCACTTTTGTCACTGTGGAACAACCCTAACTGATGCATTAAACAGGTTTTTTTGCCATGAATGTCCTTTCTTTTTGAGAATGTGCACTATAAATAGTGAAGTAACGGTAATGCAAATGCAAGCATAAACGGTAATGCACATGGTGATGCAAACGTAAATGATAACACAAACGGTAATAGAAAAGCAAGCACAAACATTAAAGAAAACAGAAATGCAAATGCAAGCGCATATGGAAACACAAATAGTAAAATGCACGGTCACGGTAATGCAATTGGAAATGCAAACAATTATGATAACAGCAACGATGATGCAAAAGGAAACAGAAATAGAAACGGAAGCAAACGTAAATGGAAATACACATGGTGACACAACCGGAAATGCAAACTAAAATAGTAATGAAAATGCAAATGTTAACAGTAATGCAAATGCAAGTACAAATGAAAACGCAAAGGGTAATGCACACGGTGGTGTAGATGGGAACGCTAATGCAAGCGGTTGCGGAAACACAAGTGGAAACGCTAAGTGTAACAGTAATGAAAATGCACACCCTTTTTTCCTCAAAAGCTGCATTGAGAAACACAGTGAATACAAAGAATGTATGCATAATAATGGGCCTCGCAGCAGAAAATGAACACTTGGAATACTAAATTGCTTATAACTCAGGAACCATACGATGTAGAAAAAAAATTAAAATTTCATATAATTGATGACTTTCCTGACTAGTTTTGCACTTTTCCCCCTAGTAGGGGGCTAAGCATTTTTCTAATGAAAAGTCTGTATCTCAAAGCGTTTCCGAGATACGGGCCTCGAAAGGTGCGACAGGTGACGTAATGTTAACCTATGGGAAAAATTGTCAACTTCAGAGTACCGTAACATTGCAGCCCTGTCATACATTGTCACCAAACCACCACAAGGCACATCTGTGGGATCTTCATTTTCTTCCCTCCGAATTTCAGCCCAAAAGACCAAACTGTTCTTTTGCAGCAGGGCGGCAAAGATTTCCTATTCTTTTGGGCATAGTGCCGGAAAGTAGTGTTGCAAATCACGACACTTTTGCAAAACAAATCAAGAAAATGTCACAAGTGTGACACTACTTTGCGACACTACAGTTTACAAAAATTTCAAAAACATATTTCTGGGGTGTTTAACCCTTAAAAAAAGACATGGCTAGCACCCTCTGGTCTCGACTAGGTGAACACAAAAAGAATTGTGTCCCTAGATGGTCCCAATTTTAAATGCCAAGCATTTCTGTGATCAATAACTGAAAAAAAAAATGGCTGACTCACTACACTACAGGGGTAATTTGCCACACTAAAAACTGCATTTGCGACACCGTCAAACTTTTTGTTAACTTTTCCCATTGACTATAACAGGAAACTTGTTTTTTGAATAACTTTTGAACCGTTTAATATTGTTTCACAAAATCTTTGAAAGGCACATTGGGGACCCTGGCTGCATGTTCCCTGATGGTTTTATACTGGTCACGCAAACTGTGCGACCTGTAGGCGTGAGCAAAGAATGCACAAAAAAGCGTAAATATGACTTTCTATTGCACTTTATAGCTCCACAACCATATAACTGACTGTTATGAAACTTGGCAGATCCTGAGATCTATGGTACTGCTCCATGCCTGCCAAAATTCAGGCAAATATGTCATACAGTGGAAAAGTAATTAAGCTGCAAAATGTTACACTTTAACCTTAAAAGGGGTACTCAACTCTAATAATAGTGGCACTACCGTGCCACTATAATATATATATATATATATATATATATATATATATATATATATACTATTTCTTTGATTTAAAATGCCCTCTTATAATAGCCACCCTCGATCAATAGGCGCATAACTTTTCAAACATTTTAATTAAAGGCTGCCCTCAAATAAAGGCCGTTACAAGCAGCAACAAACAGAAACCATAACTTGGTGTTGGTAACCTATTAGGCGTCCCATAGGCATCCCATAACAGCTGGACATCACCAAACAAACACCACCAAGCAAAGCAGGAGAAAAAAAAAAACTATTTACCTCTGTCTTTCTAATGCTCAATGTACCTGCACGAATAGGAGGCACCTCACAACCAATCTCACCCCATCAAGAGAACCATGAGCTTGGTTACAAATGGTGGTAACTCAGTATGGTTTCCTCACCCCTTAGCAATCACTACGGCGGATATGGTGTCTATGAGTTAGCTGTACAATATTACTAAAGTTTAAATACTGGAAAATAAAAAAAAAACTATTTACCTCTATTTATTGCCAGTTGTTCACATTCTCAAAGGACACACTAACACACTAACATGCTAACTCGCTAACATGCTAACTCACTTGCTAAGCCAGAAGTAACTTGGTTAAAGGAGCGGAAGTACCAGAGCGAACATAGGCATTCATCAAATTTATTTTATTTTGTATTTGTATTTGTTTTGGAATCAAATAATGGATAATTTGTAACTGAATATTCCCATTGTCAAATACAAGCCACATTCTATTATAGACCACCCTCTATCTTAAGCCGCAGCAAATACATTGCGATTATGAATATAAGCTGCAGCTTTAAATCAAAGAAATACGGAGTGTGTATATATATGTGTATATATATATATATATATATATATATATATATATATATTAGAAAATATCCATATTTCAGATGCATTTTTACTTTTGTTAGATGCTGGAAAAGCTTTCAACAGGGTTGAAGTGGACTTTATATACACAGTACTGGAAAAATGGGATTTGAGAAAAATATATACTTTGGATTAAGATGCTATCTAAGCCTCCTACATCAAGAATGAAAACAAATGATACTTTATCCTAAACTCTAACACTAGGCCAAGGCATTCTTCTGGGATGTCCACTTTGCCATTAATATTCAGTGTCACAATTGCACCATTGGCTATTGCTATTACAAAGAACTCTAATAAAGCCATTATAGTTAATACTACACATAAAACTAGCTTATATGTGGATGATGCCCTTCCATGTTTGCAAATTATAGATAATACAGTATTGGAATTAATAAAAGTTACATAAACATATGGACAGGCATTAGGCTATAATAGGCTATTTATAGTATAAAGTAAATTTGAATAAGTCAGAGCTCATGCAATAAGATCAGCCGATGCCTTCAATTGTTATACAAAATCTTCCTTTCTGGAATAATCTTTAAATAAAATATTTAGGAACTGCCATTTCTGTCAATATGAATAACATCATTAAGGAAAATCCTCTTACAATTCTAACACAGATTAAAAAGTGTTTAACTATATTGGCAAAATTACCAGTATCACTAATAGGCAGAGTAAATACAATATAATGGATATTCTACCTCACCTGCTGTTCCTTTAACAAGTAGCAACAATAACTATAGCGTAATCCTTCTCTACATGGTTAAATAAAGATATATTGCATTTTTTTATGGAAAGACAAAAAATCAGTATTAAAGGAAAAACTGCCCTTGCCAAGAGCTGAGGGTGGGGGGTGGTGTTTGACAGTCCCAGATTTTTAGTGGCATTACCTAGCTGTACCAATCAGTACAATACAGGACTGGTTTAAGTCTTTAAGTTGTTTGAAACTACATAGCCAACTAGAACAAGAATTACACCTGTATAGACAAATTGTGCTAATTATACTAATTGGAACTAATTAAACAGTTTCTTCAATCTAATTATTACAAAAAGTGCTCCCCAAAGCCATGTGCTACAGCCACTGAAAGCTTGTTTGCAGGTGTGGCCTGGGAGCACAAGGAAGTTAAGTGACTTGCTCAGGGTCACACAGTATGCAAGTCGGTGCTGTGGGATTCAAATTCAGGTCTCCAGATTTGCAGCTCAGAGACTTAAACCACTGCGCTATACTGCCTCCTGTTTCTTAAATTAAAGCAATACCTAAAATTTCTCCAAACTCACCAACTTTTTTAATTTTCAGTTTCCACTAGCAATTACTGACAAAGTATTCGAGATCTAACATAAAAAAGGATTATCCACAATAGTACACTTATATTTGTAATAATCAACTACTCCCATTTGAACATCTTCAGAAAAATATAATCTCCCTCATTCACACCATTTTAAATACCTACAAATTATAAATTATACCTCACCTCATTATGTCTCCCCTCTCTCAAAGCCAGATGACTTGTGCATGGCTCCTCCCTCACTGCCAAATACTGGCTGAGTTATCTCCTTTCCTACCTCACATCTTTACTATCCTCTACTTCCCGCTCCTCCTACTTACCTCGTAGCTCTGGCAATCAGACCCTAGCACTACCATTTAAGATGTCCTTTACTGGCCAAGCTGCTTTCTCCTGCAGACTACCAAAACTCTGGAATGCTCTCTTTCTTCCCATCTGCACAGCCACATCCTTTCACTCCCTCACTTGTCTTCTCCAAGACTTCACTGCTCCCTCCTGCTCCTGCACCTGAGCTAGCCTCCTTTTCTCCTCCACTCTACCTACCCCCACTCTACCTTCCCCCTTCCTCACTTTCTCTGTCCTACTCTCCCATTACCTCAACCACTGCCTCCTGTCACTCCAGTTAACTCCTCCCCTACGACTGTTCCTGAGCCTACCACCGTATCCCCTTCCTTTCTACTCCCTTCCCCCCTTCTTCCCCCATCTCCTCTTCCTTAGCTCAGTCCTCTGGCTCCTGGTTAACTCATGACAACTTCAACCCTCCCACTTCCCACTCTTTTTCCTCCCTCCTTACTGCTTCACTTGCGGAGCTGTCTGCCTATATGTTCGGCATATTGGTTAGTTATACATACTGCACCTGGTTATTAACACTGTTGATACTGCCTTTGTCTTTCCTGACTTCTGTACCTCATTTATTGCTATCTGTTATGCCCTTGTATGTATTTTCCTCCAGTTCCCTTCCCCCAGGACACTTCTGGAAATTAGCTGTTACTTAGCTTAGAATGTCTTTCCTGTTAAAACTTTTGAAAATAAAAATAAAATAAATAAATTGTCATTCTACGGTGTTGGGACAATTGGAATATTCATCATTAAACACTGTGGAATCAATATTACCCAATTAGAGAAATAAAACAAAACTAATACCAAGGTTATATTAGACCATTCTGAAGTCATCACTTAAAGATATATGAATACTAAAAAATAAATAGGAATAGGATCTTGGCAACACTTTCACAACAATAGAATGGGAAAGAATTTTACATTGTCCATACAAAGCAGTTAAATCCATCAGGCTACAACAAAAGCAATTTAATATACTACACAGAATATACTATACACTGGAAAAACTCAGTCGAATGAGCTAGACCATCTCGAATGCCAGCCCTAGATAACTTAACACTAAAGGTACACTTACAGACATGATTCACTCATGCTCAACATATTAAACTTTTTGGACTGCAGTTATGAGATGCTTATCCACAATTATGGACTTACCTACTCATTTCACTCCAGCTCTATCTCTGTTGAGAATACTGGAAATGAAAAATATTCAAATGCTACAACATTCTTATAATTTGATATGTTTGGGTCTTATTGTAGCTAATACATATTCTGTATAAATGAAAAGATTCTGACCCTCCTAACTATCTTTTCTGGATAAACTCCATGACTGACAGAATAAAAATGGAAACAGTCCAATACTGTTGTTTGACATAATGAACATGAAAACAGTCCAATACTGTTGTTCTAAAAATCGAAACTTGTTTAACAAAGTTTGGCAACCACTTAGTGTATTCACTGAAAGAGGAACATGACACAAAGTAACATGAATCAAAAAGGGGGAGCAGGGAAGGTGAGAAGAATAACATTTAAAATAACATCCCTCAACCCAGACAAATACTTATAATATTAAACAGACATTTCTAGGAAGTGAAAAAGATGGAAGATCATCATTTTAATGAAACTGTAAAATGTTATACAAATGCAAAATGTTTCATATTGACAGAAAGAAAGCTGCTGTATTGAATCTGTTATATTACCGTTGTTTTCTTGCCACAATAAGAAAAACTTTAAAAAACTTAAAAAGATAAAGAGTGCTTCAGTATATAGTATTCCTCCCACATTAAAAAACAATTTTTTAACAATGACTGCACTGGTCTCCTGCAGATAAAATGACACTGCTGCTCACTTCCATGCTGACCACACCTCCTACCCCCTCAATATTACACAGATTCAACAGTCCCCCTCAAGTTTTACCACAGACAGCCTGTCACATCCAGAAATTTCCAACCCATCATCTACAGTACAGCCAGTTCCACAGCTCAGATGTCTTTTAAAACTAACATTTCACTGCAACACAAAGAGCAGAATCAAAGGAACAGCTATTTTCAATTTGAAACCCGTCTCCCTTCCAGCATGGGTAACTTACAGGTTAGAATATGTGTCCATATGTTTCAGCATGTCAGTGAAGGAGCACTACTCTGCAATCTTTTTTTTAACTCAGCTTTTGTCCCTTGAGCCATCACCCTTCCTTTCTGCAGACCCCTGCTAGTTCCCAGCCCCATCCTCCCACTCCTCCACCATCATGCTGGTGAGGATCTACGCAGTGCAGAGCCTGAAGAGCCAGCAACCATCATTCAGATGGCTTGAAGCACATAATTTTTGAATGTTTTGCCCTTTCTCCTATCCCCCCTCAACTTCCATGATATTGGATGGTCCCTTAACAGCCTTGGTTGCAGCAACATGTGCTGGGCTGATGCCATCCTCAGCAAGGGAGCAGGGTCACCACCTCACCACTAGGGGTGATGCTGACGTCTGAAGATCTCACTCACTTTTCTGGCTTGTGCTCCTGTCAGGAGCACTTCCCAGCCATAGTCATAACAATTCTGGTTCCTCGAACTCCCTTCTAAAGACAGGTTACTGGATGGCAGCACAATGTGCTTCCTCTCAGCCATTAGGTGGCCCCTCGTGTGCTCACTTGAGATGGCTGTATTGTGTGAATGAACCTGTGACTCCCATTATAACCAGCTGGTTATAACAGGAAGCATCAACAGGCTTCAGCCATTGAAAAAAATTGAGGGTCAGTTATTATAATAAAACCAAGGATGTTATCTCAAACTAATTATTAATAATGTAATAGCTTGCATCTTAAACTAATTATTTCTACATGTGAGCACTGCTTTCACTCCAATTGAATTCTATCTGGCACTTGTACTAACCTAGTTCTGTGATTTTTTTTTTTACTTTTGGGTGAGTTGTGTGTGGTGGTTTAAGATTTCACTTTACATTAGGGGTTAGCCGCTCCATCATCCTGCATCAAGTGTTTTCCAGTGCAGTTCTCTTTTTTTTTCAAGATCTTGCCATTGAAGTGGCCCAGTGGTGTGGAGGGCTGAGACACTGGGCACCTTACCTGCTGCCATACTGGCAACCCAAGGTCAGGAATGGACCTGGGTTGCTGGGGGTCAGCAGGGAAAGGAATGATTGAATGTCCCTAGAGAGCTCTCATTCCTTGGGGAGGGGGTTAGTGTGGTGCACTGTTTGCCTGACACCCAGTGGTGGGTGGGCACCAGCACATGCATGCCACCATGTAGGGCAGGGATCCCATATTTGGGTCATCTGGGCCATCTCTGGGGAGGTAGAGCTTGAACACTGTATTCATTGCATGTCCATAGGCCCAAGGAGAAAACTGGAGGAAAAACCACTCCAGGCAGCAGGATGACAATTGACCATCTGCAGGCCATGCACTGGTGGCTGGGCACAACCATAGTCATGTGGCAGAGGACGCTGGTGAAGGTAAGTCCCAGAGGAGCCTGTGACAGAGCTGGGGGGAATCGGTTAGAAGGGGGCTGCTGGGGGAAATCAGGAGATAAAATGTATATGGGAAAAAACATTTTTGACAGTATCACCTGGAAAAACACCAGAGGTAGGCACAACAAGCCTTGGTTTTAACCTGATGACTCATAAAAGAGTGGCATCTCTAACAATACAACCCCCACATACCATTCCACAGTGTCAGCAGCACTAGGCATGGGGTATGAGAGGAGCCTATGGCTTTCTCGCTCAGAGCTACTACTGCTACATTGAGTCACTCTGACAGAGACATACAAGAAATCATTCATACCAGTATCTTCCCTGTATAATTTGTTTTCAACAAGAAGTCAGAATTAAGGGATGCAGAGTCCTGTGACAATCAATCCAATGTGGCTGTGACATACTGTAGTTCCTGCTGTAGCGCTTCACTCTAACCATTAAGATTGAGTGGGCTCTTGAATACTACACTGTACTGCAGTTCTGCAGCCAAGTAGTAAAAGATACTTATTTTTGAGTGCTAGCAATTTTGCTGTCAAAGTTACTTTTCCACATGTTGTACAAGAGGGAATGACAGGTTGCTCAAGTGAGTGGAGAATTTGTGCTATTTGACATTGAAGAATGTACAGTATGAACAACCAATGACAACTGTAATGTTTTTCTTTGTAATGAAACAGTCTTACAGTTGCTGCAGTTTTGCTCTTCGTTAAAACCCTCCTCTGAATCTGTTCTGCATTGAAAGTTAACAATGACAAAAACAGGCACTGACATTTTGAAGGCCACAGCTATAGCAGTGTAAGTGAATTAAATCAAAGAGAGAAAACCAGTGCCTCACTGCTTCCTTTTTCAGTTCCCCATTACAATAATTTAGTTAAAAAGGAAGCAATATTTCAGTAACAATTTTCCTTTAACCAATTTGTTCAAAATGTTTTAACAGACTTGAACTCATATTGAACATCAAATTGCTGAAGGCTCAATTCAAGCTTTCCTTTCTGAGTGCATAAAAGCCTTTCTCTCGGGCCAGAAATGGAATCTTCAAGGGCCAGTGTACACTGATAATTTGAAATTCTTATTTTAATGCAATAGTACTTGTTAGCAGAAAAAAAAATCATATAAGTTTTTTTTGTAATAACGTATTTCTTGCAAAAGCATCACTATATTCACTTTTCCTTGACAGAGATATGGGGTTTCAGAGCTTTTAAAAGTTCCTGTTCTCTGGCCATAACCATTATAACTAAATAAAGCATTTTGTTGTGGTGCCATGCTGTTTAGCACCAGAAATGTGTGCTGGCACCCTCCTAAAATGTCCAGAGTATGAATTCAGCATGTAATGTCAAAAAGTAACCTCAGAGCGAAGGGATTATGCTTGTAGTGACCATCTTTAATGACTTAAGTCAATAATTATCAAATAAATAATACAATTTGTTTTAAAAACATCTCAGAGAAATAAAAATATACTGATGGTTAATCTAATTATATTAGAAATACAGCAATGCTAAAACTCTATATTATGACATTTTTTCTGCTGACTAACAAATGCTGCTTTAACCACATTTTGATTTTGCACCTAGAAGGAAGCCTTATAACACCTTTCTGCTTTACACTTGGCCGACACAAATACTTTTGTGTTTTCCCTTTTTTTGGTTTGCACATAAGTGAAAGCACCATGCATATTCACTAATATATATCCTGCAATCTTAGCGAGATAAAACTTTAGTAAATCAGCCCCAGCTTTCAGAATAGAGCCTCTAGTGCAAAAAGGGGGGCATAGCAAACTGGGGTTGTTATACAAGCATATGAACAGACCAGCAGAAAAAGGCCAAAACGACTATCAAGTCTGCTCTATGAAAAGTTTATGTACACTACATATTGCTCCACCCCAATTCCCCTGTCATCCTAACCTTCCTTTTGATCTATCACACCCTCTTTTACTGTGATTTATTATCCCATTCTGGCAGTGCATTCCAGCCTGCCACCACCCTTTCAGTGAAGACGTGCCTTCTGGCCTCCTTCCTGCACCTCACTCCTGCAAATCTGTAGTTTTGCTGTCTGGTGTTTCTGTTCTGATTTAAAAACAGCCCCATATGTTGACCTTGTTAATGACTTTATGGTACAGTATTTGAAGGTTTTGATCATGTTCCCCCTCCCTCTTGTCTTCTCCAGTGAGTACATGTTCAGGTTCACTAGCTCTGTTCATGTGGGATATCCTGCTGCCCCTGAATTATCTTGGAAGCCCTCCTCTGTCCTGCTTCTCTTTGGTTTATGTCTTGCTTATGGTAGGGGCTCTGCTACTGCACACAGTACTCCAGATGTGCATGCACCATGAACCTGTACAGGGGCAGAATGACCTCTTTCCTCTTGCTGGAGAATCTGCAACCCAGCATCCTGCTTGTCTTCTCCGCTGTCTTTTTGCACTGCAGTAACAGTTTCAGTTTGCTGATAATTGCTATTCCCAGGTCTTTCTCCTCCTTTAAGACAGTGACACCCCCCCCCCGAGACTGTATTCGGCCCTGGAGTTCTTATACCCTATTATGCATTACCTTGCACTTTTTAGCATTCAACCCCAACTGCCAGAGACCAGACCATCTTTACAACCTTGCTAGGTCCTCACTTAGATTCCTTATGCCCTCTTTAGTTTTCACCCTGCCAGAGCTTGGTATTGTCTGCAAAAAGGCATCTTGCCATTGACGCCATCTACAATGTCATTGATGAACACATTGAACAGGACTGAACCCATCACTGATCACTGTGGAACCTCGCTTGTAACAATTGTCATCCTAGAGTGCCCCAACCCCCACCCACAGCGTTTTACCTCCTAGCCAGTTTGCTACCCACCTGGCTAGTTTCTCCCTGTCCCCATATCTGCCAGTTTTTTGATCAACCTCTTCTGAGGGACTGACTTAAAGGGCTTGCTGAATTTCAAATATAGTATGCCCATTGCTTGGCCCTTGCCTACTGCCCCACGGACCCAATCAAAGAAGCTGATTAAATTGGTCTGGAATGACCTCCTTGTCATGAATCAATGCTGCCTGCTATTCTGGAGCCAGTTTGCATCATGGAATGCAATAAATCTTACCTTTAGGATGGTTTCCATCAGTTTGCAGAAAACTGATTTCAAGCTGACTGGTCAGTTGTTCCCCGGCTTGAACCTAGGTCCACTCTTGTTCAGGGGCACCACATCAGCTGTACTCCATTCATGTGGAACCACAACTGTATGCAGTGAGTAGTTGAATATGATAACCATTTCCAGGGTTGTACCGAAAATAGACAAATGTCTTGTCTAGTGTACTTACCTGGTCAATAAACACTTAATAAATAAAAACCAGAGTGGCTGCAAGGACTTTTGCCAACTCTCTCAGCATCCTTGAGTGCATGCTATCTGGCCCTGGGGACATGTTCACTCTGAGGGACTTGAGCCCTTGGAGGACATTATCCTCTGCTATTGCTTCCTCCCTCAATCCTTCTTCCCTATATCCCTATTTTCCCCTGTGGTAGTGGCTCATCTTTCTCCTTGGTGAACGCTAAATAGAAGTATTCATTCAGTACCTTTGCCTTCTCTATGCTTTCCTCCACCCACTTGGTCCCTCTTCTTAGCTTCCCTATTTCCTCTTGTGTTGTTCTTTTCTCCCAGATGTATCAGAAGAATCTAGTCACCTTCTTTGACTGCCTCAGCTACTCTTACTTCCATCTCCACTTTTGCTTGCTTTACCAACCTGCACATTGATTTCAGTTGCTCTGTCTTGCTCCTTCTGGGTCTTCTTATATTTCCTATAAGAATCCCTTTTCTCCCTCACTGCTCTGCCTACCTCCTCACCTCCTCTGAAAACAGCTTTCTCCTCTCATGCCTTTCATCTTTCTATTTAAGGCAGATTGTGGTGACTACCTGAACAACAGTCATTCTATGTGGTTCCCCTCTCCCTTGTGGCCATCTAACTCCCTTCACAATTGAGTTCCCTGTCTCCGTAACTCTGCTAGTTTCCATTATTTTTTGTGCGCCCCCACTGGATATTCTTATCTTTTTATCCTTTCCCCTATCTACTCCAGTTTGTTCCTCCTGGTCCACTATTGCCCCATCATCTCCTCCCTTACTCAGTCACTGCCTCTGATGTTCCCCATTGCCCGTACTAACACTCTTGCACTCAATTCTCTGCCTGTCCATTTGCCATCCTTCCTTTATTAGTTTGGGGTTTCTTCCTGCTGACTTCTCCCCTTATTGCACCCCTTGAGCCTCCTCTTGACACTCCCCCTGATCTTTTCCCCAAACCCAGTCCAACCTCATGGTGTTCATGATGCTCCCTTCTACCTCTTTCCACTCTGTTCCCATCCATGCTAATCTGCCTGTCTTCTTTCAGTCAAGCAACAGGTATCTATTTTGTACAGGCACTTCACTGGGATGTCTGTTCCTTCACTGCCCTACTTCCACCAACCTCTAATACCAACTGTTCTCCAGCTTGCTCCCTTTGCTTAGTACTCCCTCTGTGGCGGAGGCAGACACAGTCCACAGACCCCCTATCTGACAATCCCTATCCCCTCCTGGGCCCCTCTGTTCCATTTCTGGCCTATTTATCCTACCTTCTAGTCCCCAATTTGCTGGTTTAGTCCCCCTACCCCACAGATCTACCCAGTTCCATCCCCTGACTCAACAGTAACCTGTTTAGTTGTGACCTTAGCATCTGCACCTTAGCCTTCAAAAGCCCCAGCTTCATGCCCACCATACAACCCCCAACCTCCCAGAGTGTGCCTAGGACAACCACAGCACAGCATCCCCTGCAGCTCACCACTCCCCTATTTCATGCCTCTTGCCTGTTAATTTCCAAGTCCTTATATGCCTACCTTAGATAGGGAGCAGTTTAAATCATGTCTCTAACCTGTCTCTATTGGCATCTATTGGTCTACCCCAGATAGGAAGTATTGTAGTTCACCCTCCCCTTAACATCAGCCCATGGGCTTATTACATAGGGATTAGTTTTGATCTTGCCTCTAACCTGCCTCCGCAGTCATACCCCACATAGGGAGCAGTTCACCCTTTCCCTAAACCTGCCCCTGTAGACTTACCCCAGATAGTAAGTTGAATGAAGAATTTAAATCCTACCCTTAACCAGTGTTCCTACCCTCAATCAGTCTCTACAGGCCTACCCCAGACAAGGAGTAGTTAAATCCTAGCTCCAGTCCTGTCCCTTCTGGCCTATCCTGTCACCTGTGCTTAGCCACCACACCCCCTGTCTCCAGTACTTTACTACCCCCTGACAGTTCCTCAGGATGCCTTACATCCAAACCTGCCTGGTCCCTGTTGGTCAGAGTCCCCTGCTTACCTGCTGCCTACCCAGCAGACACTCCTACAGACTCTGCCTTCCGACTCTGTGGTCCTCTGCTCTTGGGGATCTCGAGTGTTCTGGGGGATCACATGCTCTGGAATCACTTGGTCCACTCAGAAATAAGTACTGAGAGCAGCTAGCCTGTTTGCTGTTTGATAGTCCAACACTCACTCACTCACTTACACAGACACTCCCTGTTTTAATTAAACTAATTTCTGTTTCTCTCTTCTCCCCCTCCTGAGACAGACAAACCACAGCATTCTGTTCATTACAAAATTTTTATGGGTGATTATTACTTCTGTTTTTCCTCTGTCTCTCTATTACTTCTCTCTCTCTCTCTCTCTCTCTCGCTGTCTCTCTCTCTCTCTCTGTCTCTGTCTCTCTCTCTCTCTCTCTTCGTATTCAATGACAATTCTCACATCATGTCATGTATTGGGTTTTACAGTCAGTTCAGGAATATACTTTGGATTTACTGTATATATAAAATGTTTCATGCAAAGTAGATCTCAAAGTACATTACAGAGCAGTGGATTAGATACTGCTAGTGCAGGAACTGAGTGCAGAAATGCAAGGTCACTAATAAAATGCTCCACAACATTACACAGCTACAGTCAATTGCAGAAACCAACACAGGACTGAATGTACTACCAATAAATCTTGGGCTTTTAACTGCAGCATGGAAAACAAACGAAAAGAAATACTCTGAGTTAACACTGAAGAGTATGTAACTACTGATAAAGACCAAGGCAGACAGAACAAGCAATCCCATAACTTCCTGATAAGAAATCTCTTCATGGGGGGCAATGAGAAGAGCCTGTCTCCAAGACAGAAAATGTTGGTCGGCACATAGGATTAATCCTCTACTCATCTTTAAAATGTGTTACAGGGTTTTTAATATCTACCTGAGCATCTGAAAGAGATGAACAGAAAGGAGCTTGGCTTAAAGGGTACCTAAACAAGTAATTTTGCAAATAAACAATTACAGTCTGTCTTTCGTGGAGAGGTAAAGGAAAGGCTGTTCTTTACGCTGATGGTAAAACTGCATTTGTATAATTAATATCAATGCATTTTTATAACATTTGAAAAACACAAACAGCAGCCCTATCCTTTCAAACTTCCCATCCAGTCTGCCGCCTAATGTGCTATGTGTTGATATCACTGGAGCAATAGCTGCTAACCTCAACATATAGAATAGTGGATGGGTGACCATCCACAACAAGGCTGTGTTTCCATTGAAGGAGCTGATGATGCCATAGAGACCTCGAGAGTGATGCTCAAGAGGTCTCTGGCATCATCAGCTCCCGAGATGAAAACACGGACTTCGTTGTGGATGGTCGCACATCCACTATTTTTTATAATATATGGTTCCCCCACAATGGACACAAGGTTCATACCTTGTTCATGCTCACGCACTGGTCATCGCTCGAGTCCTGTTTCCCCGAGATTCTGGTCCTCCTCACTGCAGTTACAGCTCTGTTCTGCTCACATTCCCACTCCTTACTGTGGTCCCACTCTTCTTTTACTGAAAATGTGCCAGACATTTTATAAAAAAAAAAAAAAAGGCAAATTGATGATTTGGACACATGGAGACGATTATAGCAGTCTGTGTCCAAACTGTCTGCTCATCAGACCACTCACTAAATGAGTCCACCATTCTAGCATGTATTTTTTGAATCACTGCCTGTTTCCACCAGTCAAGTAGGAGCTCAAGGGAGAAAAGTTGTTGTACTATCGATGTGATGTCAGAACGATAGTACAACAACTTTTTCGACCTTTGAACTGTCCTACAACAAGATTTGGAAAATCTTTGTTTTCCATACACAATAAGCCCTAACCATATACTATAGTACTTTAACACTAACAGACTCTAGTGTTTCTATGTCCTTCTGTCGTATAACTTAAGCTAAATAGTCAAAATCATGACTTGATATGTATATTATTTTTATAAATATACATGCTGTGCCATGGTTTTCTTCATTTGTACAATACCTTGTGTTCCAACTGTTGCATAATCTTAAAACGTTGTATTGTTTTTACTACCCACATATTATTGTAATTGATCATCCTTCACAACCCTATGTAACTCTCTCCCCCCAGGTCGCACTGTGAGATGAGCAACTTGTTGTTCAGTGTGCCCTCCTGATGAAACATTTCAATAAATAAATAAAATTTTCTTTCCTTACACTGAACAGAAATTGTGCATTAAACAATCAACACTGAGGTGCAGTACATGTTTTTAGGTAAAGTACCCAGTGGCCTAGTGGCTACATCTTCCATGCGGCATGGTGTTGGACTGGCTGGTTCAAAGCCAAAGTAGGAGATCTGCTTGTAAATCCATTAAAATGCATAGATTCCTTTTGAAATGACTGCACCCTTCCCCCACCTGCAGCATTCAGCCTAGTCCACTGATTGCATCACCTGCTCTGATGCCTGCATTCTCAGCATAGAAACATAGAAACATAGAATTTGATGGCAGATAAGGACTGCTTGGCTCACCCAGTCTGCCCTTTTCATTACCTAATGGATAAGTTGCAGATCCTAGTTGACCAGCAGCCTACTTCTTTCTACCTCCACCCCCTAGAATTGCCTTATGACTGCCCCATGCATGCTTGAATTCTGCCACTATTTTTGACTCCACAACCTCCTCCGGAAGGCCGTTCCATGCATCCACAACCCTCTCTGTGAAAACATACTTCATTACATTACCTCTGAACCACCCCCCCCATCTTCAAATTGTGCCCCCTTGTTCTAGCACACCTCTTTTTTTAAAAGATGCTACCCTCTTGGACTTTGTTGATTCCCTTGAGGTACTTGAAAGTTTCTATCATGTCCCCCTCTCCTCCTTTCCTCAAGGCTATACATATTAAGCTCCTTTAGTCTCTCTCCATATGTCTTCTGGTGCAGACCGCACCATTTAGTTGCCCTCCTCTGGACAGCTTCCATCTTGTCTATGTCCTTGCGGAGACTGGGTCTCCAGAACTGCTCTCAGTACTCCAGATGGTGTCTCACCAGCTGTCTGTACAGAGGGATAACAACTTCCTGTTTTCTACTGGTGATGCCTCTCCCTATGCATCCCAGTATCCCCCAGCCCTCCTTACTGCCCTCTCACATTGCTTGCTGACCTTTAAGTCATCTGATATGACTACCCCAGGTCCCTTTCCCATTTTTGTTGTTGTTAGTATCTCACCCCCCATTGTGTACTCTTCCTCTGGGTTTTTGTTTCCCAGGTGTATTACCTTGCACTTCTTAGCATTGAATCTAAGCTGCCATACATTTGACCATTTCTCTAACCTTGCCAAGTCCCTTCTCATCCTTTCCACCCACCTTGTGCATCAACTCTGTTGCAGATCTTTGTGTCATCTGCAAAGAGACATGCTTTCCTTCCAGTCCTCTGCAATGTTGCTTATAAAGACATTGAGAGGACTGATCTATCTGAACCCTGCGGTACCCCCTAGTAACCCCCTTTCTTCAAGTGGACTCCATTTACTATTACCCTCTGTGTCCTATTCTCCAGCCAATTCTTTACCCAGGCTATCATCTTGGGACCCACTCCCAGGCTGGCTAACTTGTATATTAATCTTTTGTGTGGGACTGAGTCAAATGCCTTGCTAAAGTCTAGGTAGGCCGTGTCCACAGCCCCTCTGATCTACTACTTTGGTCACCCAGTCAAAGAAATCTATTAGAATCATCTGGCATGACCTTCCTGCTTTGAATCCATGCTGCCTTGGGTCCTGTGCCCCTCTGGCCTCTAGATACTTGACAATTCTTTCCTTCAGAAGTGATTCCATCATTTTCTCTATCACTGAGGTTAAACTAACAGGTCTGTAGTTTCCTGCTTCTGCCCTGCTCCCACTTTTGTGAAAGGGAATCACATCTGCCCTCCTCCAGTCCTCAGGTACCACCCCATCCTCCCATGATTTGTTAAAGAGGTTAGTCAGTGGTGTCACTAGTTCTACCCTTAGTTCTTTTAGAATTCTGGGATGAATCCCATCAGGCCCCATTGCTTTGTCCACCTTCAGTTTTAAGAGTTTTTCAGAACCCTTTCTTCTGTAAATGAGCCGGTATCAACTTCTGTATCCAGAGTGTTTCTATTGTTTGTTTTAGGTACCTCCCCCTCTTCATTTGTAAATACTGAGCAAAAATATTTGGTTAGTATCTCTGCCTTTTCATCGTCACCCTCTGCCCACCCCCCCCCATTAAGCCTTATTATCCCTCTCTTAGTCTTCCTTCGCTCCCTGATGTACCTAAAAAAGGTTTTATCCCCCTTCTTAACTGAGTTGGCTATCTTTTCCTCAGTTTGGGCCTTTGCTGTTCTGACTGCCTTCCCAGCTTCCTTTTGTTTTAACTGATACAATTCTTTGTCCTGCTCCTTCTGTGATTCCTTGTACTTTCTGAATGCTTTATTTTTCTCTTGAACCTTCACTGCTACCTCCTTTGAGAACCATAGTGGTTTCTTACATCATTTGTTTTGTTTATATGCTTCACACAAAGGCTTTTACCTCTGTGATGGCAGTTTTATTATTCCCATTGTTCTTCCACCCTCCTCCTGCCCATTTGCTAGTGCATTCCTTAGGCACTCACCCATTTTGGCAAAGTCAGCCCTCCTGAAGTCCAGTACTTTTGCCTTTGTATGGCTTGACTCTATTGCTGTGTTTATTGTGAACCATACTGTTCGATGGTCGCTAGTTCCCAGATGGCTACCAACTTCTACATCTGTGATCCTCTCTCCAACTCCATTTGAGAGAACCAGGTCTAAGATTGCTTCCTCTTGAGTGGGTTCCAATACTAGTTGTCTAAGGCATGCCCCCTGTAGGGCATCTAGAATAACCCCACTCTTAGAAGTGGCTGCTGCAACTGCACTCCAGTTAACATCTGGCATATTCAGATCACCCATCAGCAGTATCTCCCCTTTATCTGCCATTCTAAGTATACCTTCTATCATTTCCTTGTCCATTTCCTCCCCTTGAGAGGGGGGTCTGTATACAACCCCTGTGCTTCTTCTCCTCTCTGTTTACCCTTTTGTTCTGTTGCTTTGATTCCTTCCCTTATGTAGAGAGCTACTCTTCCTCCTCTTTTATTTTCCCTGTCCCTCCTGTAGATAGTATATCCTGGTATGTTTACGTCCCAGTCATGGTTCTGTGTGTACCATGTTTCTGTGACTGCCATGATATCCAGATGTTCCTCCACCATCAAGGTCACTAATTCAGGAAGCTTGTTACCCAGACTACGGACATTGGTACTCATTGCTCTTCATTTTTTGATGGCTTTACCTTCTGTAGCAGCATCCCCCACTGACCTTTCTACCTTGGTCTTTTTTTCATTTAGTACCCTGTTTTGTAGGGGGAGGCTGGGATTTTCCTGCTGCTTATCAGTGCCTCCCTCCATGACTAGTTTAAAAGCTTGCCAATGAAGCATTTAAACTGATTGCCCAAAAGACTTGTTCCCTTCCTGGACAGATGCAGACCATCCTCCCAGTATATGCTGGTGTCCCTCCAGGTGGAACCCCAGTCCCCAATGAAGCCAGACCCCTGTGCTCCACACCATTTTTTCAACCATTTGTTAAACTGCATGGTGCAAAGTACCCTCGCCTCATCCATGCCACTAACAGGCAGCACCTCTGAGAAGGATACTGTGTGCTACTTGTCTTAGGCCCTCCCCAACTTTACAAAGTAATTCTGCACTGCTCTAATCTCGCAGTAGAGCCAAGTCATTTGTCCTAGGTGGACAATGGCGTCAGGCTCAACTCCTGTGCAACTGTTCTCGTGATCCTGGGATTCGCTTCCTGTCCCTCAAGCCATGGCACTGGGCAGGCACCTTACTTCAGTTTTCCTGCTCCCCCAAGTTCTATCCCCCTAATAATTGAGTCCCCCACCAGGAGTTGCTTCCTTTCCCTGTGGTGCCCTCTGCCTCTTTCCTGAGGGCCTCCCTTGTGACGGTTGTCTGCAACCTCTTTGGTCTCCTCTGTGGGTGCATCCATAGGGGAACTATGCTCCCCCAGACTAGTGTATGGATTGTGGAGTGGAACAACTGACTGGGTGTGCCTTTGTTCCACCACTCTTACCCTCCCTGAGCCCACTGTGATCCAACTGCTGTACTTTCTTTGCAACCTCTGAGGTAGTGGTGGTGGCTCTGGTGCTCCCTGGATGGGGGAGGTTCCCTTCCTACTGTCCAGTGTGGCCTGGGGGGAGGTTCCCTTACTACTGTCCAGTGCGGCCTGAAGACAGGCAACTTCTTCCCTCAGGGCAGAGAGTTGTCTGCAAACAGGGCAGCATCTCAGCCTCCAGAAAGACTCCAGGAAGACTGCTGCCCCACAGCCACTACATTGCACTACTCCCCACATGTCCGTCTCACCACTCCTGAGCCCCTGTGCCAATTTTGCAAAGGCAAACTTCCCCTACCCCTTCTTTTTTATGGCTCCTCCTATTCATATCACTTAAGTCCTCCCTTTTGAATCAACTAAAGCAATTATACAGGATCATAAGATAGGATGCATTGTACTGTACTAGCATGTCTGGGCAGGCTACAACTAGAACATAAATTCTAGTATATCTCCCTCTGCCTTACCTATAAGCTCACTCACCTATATACTCCTCCAAGTCTATCTAGTATTGTGGTGAGAAAATCAGCCTGCTGGACCCTCGCTCCTCCTCCCTCCCTCTATTAACAGTGCTGTCAACATGCCTAGTTGCAAGCAGGAGATCTTTTGCCTATGCTGCACCCTGGGCCTGGAACTTCCTCCCTCCATCTATCCTCTCTTGCACTTCCCTCCCCAGTTTCACAAGTACCCTGCACAACCACCTCTATGGCCTAGGAATTTGCTCCTGCTTTACCTAATTCACCCTGTTCTTTTCCATACTTATGTCAGTCCATCCTGGTGAGCCTTCCACCTCAACTCATGGTACTGCCTGTCTCTTAGATTGGATTTACACTTTTGCTTTGCAGTAGATCGTCTAATCTGATGCACATATGTTCCTACACTATTGTGCATAACTGCTGCCTATAATGTGATCCTAATTTTTGCCTGAATCTGTCTTGTTCTCCACCATCCACTCCCCTCTAATCTGGAAATCTATGTTGTTTTTGTATATATGTATAGCATTGTTACACATTTTATTGGGCTCTGTGATCTTATCTCTGTATCTTTATTGATATCAGTGCTGTTATTGTATGTACAGTATTTTATTTATATTGGTGTATGCCTCTTTAATCTGTATTCCTTTATACCAGTGCTTATGTATTATATGTTAATGGCTGTGTTTATATTTTTGTATTCCTCACCTTCTGTACACTCCCACGGGTCACCCCTGAAAAAGGGACTGCATGGTCTCAGTGGGCTTACCCAGTTACCAAAATTCAAATAAATAAATAAACTGTCTGTCCTAGGATGAAGCACATATACTACTGCCACCCAACTCATCTCAGCCTCCTTGAAAACAGGGCTTTACTGATATACTGCCTTCTTTCATGACTGGTACTACTATAAATGATGTGTATATGAGAAGGATGTGCATCATTTAGTAGTCACAGTGGTAAAGGAAGGAAGATTATTAGTAAAGTTGTGCACTTAAGGAGGTTTAAGCAAGTTGAGTGCTGGTAGTATCAGCATTTCTTCCTAAGATAAGCAGTTTACCTTTGCAGGACAGGCACAGGAGCTCTGGAGTCATGAGTGTACTGAGGCAACGGGCTGGTGGATGGGCAGCACGACCAGTGGACTGTATCTGGCTGCTGCGGGTGGGGGAAGGGTGCATTTGCTTCAAGAGGAATCTATGCATTTTAATGGATTTACAAACAGATCTCCAACCTTGGATTTAAACTGACCCAGCGTGACACCATACCACCAGAGGAAGTAACCACTAGACCATGATGTACTTTATCTGAAAACATGTACTGCATTTCAGTTTGGGTAATTTAATGCACAATTTCTGCTCATTATAAGGAAAGAAAACAAAACTATGACATAACATGTGCACTTATAAAAATAATACGTTAAGTCATGATTTTTATCATTTTCCTTAAGCTACACTACAAAAGGGCACAGAAAAACTAGAGGCTGTTAGTGTAAAGAGCACTGTTCAGGTTAGGAGCCCTTGCTCCAATAACTTCATCATGTAACACATTAGGCAGCCATTTTAGGGAGCAGACAGGGTGCGAGGTTTGAAAGGAGAGGGTTGTTGTTTACATTTTTCATATGCTCCAAAATTGGATTGATATTAATTATATAAATGCAGTTTTAGCATCAATATAAACAGCAGCCTTTCCTTTACCTCTCTGTTAATCCATATTTTAATTATTTATTTTCAAAATAGATTGTTTAGGTATCCTTTAACATTTGGTCTGAAGGACAGCGCCTCTGAAAATACAATGCCCATACAGTTGCACTACAATCTCAGCACTGAGTAAAAGCCCAGGGCCCCTATATTCAAAGGTTAACGCTGGCATGAACATGGCTAGCACCAGTGCAAACTCAGTTTATGCTGGTTCTCCATATGGGGCCATATTCAGAGGCCCCTAGAGCACTGCACCAACCCAGCAGCACCAAAGCACTACCTATACCACTCTGCCTATGCAAATGAGGGGGGTCCCTGCATACTGGTACAGCAGAATATTTAAAGGTTTATGGTGGCAGTAAACAGCTCCCAGAGTGGCACTATTTACTGCTGCAGAAACCCCTGTGTTATCTGGGTACTATGCCCTCACCCTCAGTCCCAAAGGCAGGGCAGCTGTACTGCAGCTGCCCACCCCGTGCCAAGCTGATCCCAAACCCTTATCACCTGACCTGTCAGTTACATCCATAACCCTGGAGGTGCAGTGGTCCACCTCCCCCTTGATCACCCATCCTACTGTAATAAATGATTCCCTGGTGGTATAGTGGTCCCCCATCCCCTGATCACCCATCCTACTGTAACAAATGATTCTCCAATTGTTTAGTGGTCCTCCCTCCCAACTGCCCGATCATCCATCCCACTGTAAATGATTCCCTGGTGATACAGTAGTCCCCCCAACCTCGAAACACCCATTCTATGATAATAAATGATCCCCTGGTAGTATAGTGGTCTTCCCACCCTCAAACACCCATTGTGCCATAAAAAAATAATTCCCTGGTGGTTCAGTGGTCACCCACTCCCTGATCATTCAACAACCCCCCACCCACACATATGCCAAGGACCCCTTCCCCACACACCCCCCTCACCCCAATCTCACTCCATGACTGTCAGCCAGTGGCTGACCATGGAGGTGTGAGTAGGGCTGTGCTGACTGCTGATTTACTTGGGCATGGCACTGATGTGAGGTGGTGGTGGTAGAGGTCCTTAGAGGGTGGGTGGGTGGGGGTGAATTTTCAGGGTGTGTGGGGGGACCACTAAAACCACCATGGAATCACTTATTACCACTATGCTTCCATGGAATCATTTATTACAGCAGGATGAGTATTTGGGGAAGGGGGTGGTGGGACCACTATATCACCAGGGAGTCCTCTATAATAGCAGGATGGGTGCTACAGTGCTGCTGTGCCACATGCAAATGAGCCCCATAATGAACATGCAGAAGGCCTCTTAGTGCTTTGCATGCCCAATGAGTTAATATGCTTGTTCTGGCTAAATATGGCACAGAGGAGACATGCCACAATCCCATTTTGGGCAGGCAAACTCCTGTGGGCCATATGCAGCCCTGGTCCAGGCTGACGCACCACAGATCCACTTAGTGATGTGCTGACATTGACTGATATTCAGTCAGTTAGCACTGCTCCATTGGTGAGTGCTAACCATCTGAACATCGCTCAGAGCTGGCTGGTGACAGGAAAAAAGACACAAATTTGTAGGTAACTGGCAACAGTTTGGGGAGCAAAAGTTCTTGAAATTCGATGGACTGCATCTGACAAAGGAAGTAGTCAGTGCATTGGGGCAGAAGTTTGATGTCTTTGCAGAATATTTAAACTAGCAAATGGGGAGAGGGGTGCAGCACCCGAAACATTGAATGGGAAGAGCACCCCTGCCCCTCAGCTAGTGATCAAACTGGAGTTCAGCATGTTTGTAGTTCATTTGCATCACCAAGTGAGGAAAAAGGTCTGGCTCCCCATACGATGCACAGGGAAAAGCCAGACCTCACCCCACAACTAATGCACTGAAATCTAGCCAATGGAAAATCATGTACATAAATGCCCACAGTCTGGGAAACAAGATCCCTGATCTGGAGGCAACAATGACAAAGGCTAAACTAGACACAGTAGCTATTAGTGAGATGTGGTTTGCCAGTAACTACTCTTGGGAGACTACCATATCCGGCTATGTACTGTTCAGAAGAGACCAGCAATCCCTCGTCAGCAGATTGGAGAGGTGTCTTTCCCAGCACTCAGTTTCAGTTAAAAAATGGCAACTCTAGTACAGCGTTTGAAAATACATGCTGCGTTTAACTTTTCAGTATGGCCATGTGCAAAATTGATGTTTGTACCAGCACAGTGTCAGATGTGCGGTCTCATCTTGCTTATGCTTCCAGTGCACAGTGTAGTTATGGGAACCCGAGGGAAAGTAAAAGATTGTGAAAACTACAAAAATTGGTAAGAATTCTCGATTATGGTATATATAGGGGTATTCTGTGGACCATATGTGATCACTGTGTCCACAGAAGCACACTGATGTTTTGTGGCAATAAAAAGAGGGACAAGGCTGACAGTGCCCCTTTAATGGAGCTCAAAATGTATACACTAGAGCAAAGGAGGGAGAGAGGTGATATGATCGAAACATTCAAATATCTTAAGTGCATTAACAAGGTGAAAGAGTCTAACATTTTTCAATTACTTAAAATAGCAGTACAAGAGGACACAGCATGAGATTAGAGAGAGACCAATTAAGGAGTAATGTGAGGAAGTTCTTTTTCGCAGAAAGGGTGGTGGATGCATGGAACAGCCTACCTCAGGAAGTGGTGGATATGAATACAGTGCAGGGCTTCAAGCAGGCATGGGACAGGCATAAGAGAGCAATACAGATGGGTATAAATGAATAGGCCATTGACAGAGCAAAGGCCTATAGCACATTCATAAGGCAGAAAAAATGGGCAGACTGGATGGACCTTGCGGTGCTTGTCTGCCATCAACTTCTATGTTTCTATGTGCACAATTGCAAGCATAGCACAAAAGGCTGCACTACAATTGCACCTGGCTCTGAATATGTAGCCCATGTCTATGTTTTGGGATTTGAAGACACACCGTTTTGGCCTAGATGTGAGAGTATGACCAACTGAGACAGGGACTTGATAATAGGAATACAATAACACAGGTTAAAAGAATGTTCTGAACATTCTTCACATTGCCTAATTTTTTAGTATTCCATTTTGGTGGTGTCTGATTGGCTAATTTAGGGTATGCATGTGGAAAGGAACAGGAAGAAATTTCAAGGGATAATTTCAAAAACTACATTAAGAATATTGTTATTCACAAGGAGTGGGGAGTGCATATATTGGAAATAAAATTTAGAAGCAAGAAAGATATAAATGCATCTACAGGGATTTGATCCCAGCCCTGCTCAGAATATCATTACAGAGCACTACAATCAGAGCAGGCCTTGGTACAAATCCCAGCTACAGTATGAACTTGTTTCTTGCTTCTAAATTGCATTTAAAATGTATGCACCTTGCAATCCTTGTAAATAAAATGTAATTCTAATTCACGTTACTCCTGGGTGTACACTGAGAAAAGATAAGTCCATTTGGTATCCCTGGGTTTCCACTTGTGCTAATCCTACCCAATCAGAACAGTGCTTCAACAGCAGTGCAAGCTAAAACAGCATGGTCTATACCGTGCTACCATGGACAACGACAGGGGAATTACAGTGCCATGTAGTAAGCGCTCCCATGGTCACTGTCTGTGGTACTACTAAGAAAGACAAACATCAAAGAATGGAGGAGGTAGGCTGTCTGAACTGATCCTGTGGCATGTAGCAGTAATGCAGGAGTAGCTTAGTTGGAACGGGGGTTGAGCCCAGGGTTCTAATCCTGGTCTCCACAATTTTACTTTTCCCCCATAATCCAAGTCTGACTCAGAGTTGATTATTTTAATTACTGGGGGGGGGGAATGGAGTCCCCCACAAAAATAATATTTTCCAGTGGTAGCTATCATGAACCGCACATGCAATCGCTACTACTGGCGCTGATTTTGTTGGCGGCAGTGTCTTCTGCCACTTTTCTTGTCAGCGCTGTATGGATGGTGTTGTTTTTGACAGCACTGTCCATGCAGATGCTGATATGCCCTAGTGCCATCCTGCTAGCACAGCTGGTAGTGCAGCAAAATGGTATTCCCAGCATGCCTGGGTTCAAGTCCCAGCAAGGGCACTTACTTGTTTCTCATTTCTAAATTACATTATGATAATATGATGAACAAAGAAAAACGTCATAAAATCTAAGCTATGACCCTAAATCTGTCTGTTGTGCCAGATCCTGATGCTAGGATGTCTTTACCAAACTGTATGGTTATGCAACTAACTTTGAAGCCCTATTAATTTGCTTACAGGGAACATGCCTAGAGTTAGCAACCTGAGATCCCTCATTTAGGATTTCCTGACTTTTTGTGCTTAGTCCACATACATTTGCATTATCTTTCATAGTTCTATTTTTAATACATTTTTGTAATATTTAATCCTTACGCACAATGATTAGTGTGGCACCAGAAAACTATGTCACTTGCCAATATACAGTATAACACCTCCTAACCTCTGGTGGCACTCCCTCCTTCTTCCTGTATAGATCCAAACTCTTCTTGTGGTGCATACCCTCCCGTCCCTCTCCACATGTTGTGGCAAGCAGTCCATGGTGTCTAGTGGCTCCCTCAACTTACCTTGTGCTAATACATTCCTGTTGTTTAGTGGCACCAATCCATTTCCCCCTCTTTCTAAATTATCTCTAGTATCCAGTGGCAGCTGTTGCTGTCTCTTTTTCATAGTGTTGAATGGCACTCCTCCCTGTAACATGTCAATATTTTCCTGGTGTCCAGTGGTAGTTGCCAACTATCCCTCTCTGTCCCACTCCAAATATTTCCTTATATTCACTGGCACCTTCACCCTCTCTCTGTCCCATTCCATGTACCTTCTGTTGTCCAGTAGTGCAAGGCACCCTTTCGCTATCCCATGCCAAGCACTCCTTGGTGTCTCATGGCTTCTCCACTCTGTCTGTGCTACGACAAATACTCTTGGGTGTTCTGTGGGAAAAGGCCCCCCATCCCCATCCTGTGCTAAACACTCCCTGGTATGCAATGCCCCTTTCATCCTGTTGTTGTCCTATCTTCAGCTTTCCTTGTTGTCTAATGGCACCCCTTCCATTCCTCATCCCATGCAAACGATCCCTGGTGACCATTGTTACCTCTTTCCCAGACCCATGAACTGCCAAGTTTTTCTGATACCTCATGTTTCATCCTCATGTCACCCCCCCCCCACATACACACACACACACACTCCAGGGGAGAACAGGCACAACCTTTTTCGTACCTCTTTGGCCAGTTATTCTCTGAACTAAATACTGTACCACAAACTGCTGTATAGATAGAATAATAGTTAGGAGGTTATCAGTAACAAAGTTGTATTTCCATCTAGGGATTCTGGTGACATCGTAAGCCACAAAAGCAAAGCTTGAGTGGTTTATGGTGTCAGCAGAATTAATTAACAAATTAGTTATTGACTTAATTTCAAGAGTTACACCAGTAAAAACATGCAAAGCTAATGGCACATTTCGAGATGTGTCCTGGGGAAGGGGATGTGGAGAGTGCAGTAATAAGTCACATCAGAAATGTTACACTTATGAAACAATAATTCTAAAAAAATAAAAAGTACACAGTAGACAGCCAAGATAAAGCACAAAGTAAGTAGTGCAAAACATAGCATATCAATAGCAAGAGTTCAGCAAAGTGCAACTGGCTGCAAAATGAGGGAGGGAAAGGGATTTTGCAAATACAGCGGGGAACTAGTCAGATGGAAAAGTGGACCAATAAACCAGTGCAGTAGGGGGAGGGAGTAGTATGGTGGTAGGTGCAGTGAGATTAGTCAAAGATCAGTGGCAACTGCAGGAGTGACTAGTGAAGTCTCAGAGGAGGATTTCAGTGATAGGGAAGAGGGAGCATTGCGAATAGCAACAGTGTGGGTGCTCCAAAGTTTTGGGAAGTGGGAGGAGAAAGCAGCTTGACCAGCAGAGGATTTTACAGGGGGGAGAGTGAGAGAGCAGGTGTCAAAGCTGTGAAGGAAGTAGGAGGTGGAAGGAGGGGAGGAGAAAAGGGAGGAAAGGGGGGTAAGGGTGCCCAGCCAGAATCTGGAGATGAAGGAGGCACAATGAGCTAGGTACCTGACATCAAGTGAGAGCAGGGAGAGATACAGTAGTTAATGTTGATTTTGTACATGTTATATTTTGTTATATATGGGACACTGCAAACATTCAGTCTCATAAAACCATTGCTCTAATGTCAGAATTAGAGTATTATGACTTTCTGATGTCACAGCAATGGTACAGTGTTATGAGATTTTGATGTCACTGATTCCCCATGGGAATAAATGACACCGGTATATCACAGATACATTGCTTGGTTACCAATAGTAATAATTTTTTTCTAGTTGTCTGTCAGCTGAAGAGGTGAGAAGAGGGATGGGCCATTCAATGTTTGGTGGTGAAATGGTGTGGAGTGTTAAAGGACACCAGAAAGACTTGTTACAGGATGTGCCACCAGATGTTATGGAATTATTTCAGGGTCTGTGATGGAAATGGGGAGCAGCTAAGATCAGGACCTAAAGGAATGGGTAAAAGGACATCAAGTTTAAATGAAATAGGGAATAGAAGGAGTAAAGAGGGATTGGTAATCATTCATGAGGGATATTTTTATAACATTTTGAAGGGGTTAGGTTGTGATAGGGAGGGATCAGGCACCAGTGGAATGAGTGATCATTTTTCTTTTAATTTTGAAAGAATTGGGTCAGGAGGTAGGAGGGATAGAGCATTGTGTGAACAGAGAGAAGAATGTCTTATTACCGAAGGGGTTTATTATTTTTGAGCAGTAAGCATGGACTCCCAGAGATGGACATGAGAAAACTGAAAGCAAAAACAATTGCGTTAGGATTAAAACAGTGGAAGAAGAACTGCAAATACTGTGCAAATTGAAAATGAAGAATGTGATAAGAAAGTTAGAGGGTTTTGTGGATGACATGATTAGAAATATAGTATCATCTGTCACACGTGACTCTGTTATTGCAGTTAATAGAGAGAAGAGGACTCTCAAACCTGCTACTAATAAAACAAGCACTGGCCAACACCAGTCATGTGTGCTAGTTTGTATTTGCTGTGTAGCTACTGGACATAGATAGCACAGCAGTTAAAATTAAGACATGAACAACATGAAGTTTACTACTGAAATTGTAATGATCAGGGTTCACACATAACATTGTTGTATTCTAAGACTGTGACCCTGAATTTTCAAGATAGTATTACGATTACCACTGCCTATGAAAATGACACTTGTCATTTATCAAATTGCTTGCCAGAAACATTGCTAGCATGAGATACAATTAGGGGTATGGACCCCAAAACAACAGAAGCTATCAAATGTTTAATTTTCTGTGTTGCAAAATTACTAATTTCTGCTACTTTTTCATTGTTTGTTTCCCACTTCTGTTCTATTATTTTGTATCATCTTCTCCTCTTGTTGTTCCCTTGTCAGGTAAATACTTCAAACTGTAGATTAAAGGTTATACACTCAATACCATACAAACTTCTTTAATGTCTTTATAAGTGACATTGCAGATGAGCTGGGAAAGGTCTGCCTCTTTGTGGATGACACCAAAATATGCAATAGGGTGGACACTCTACAGGGGACGGAAAGGATGTGCACAGACCTGAGAAAACTTGAGGAGAGGTCAAAGGCATGGCAGCTGGGTTTCAATCCAAAAAAGTGCAAAATCATGCACTTGTGGCACAGAAACCTGGAAAGAGAATACAAAATGGGAGAAGAGGTATTGACAGTCACCAAACAGGAAAGGGTCCTAGGACTAATCATATCTGATGACCTCAAGGTGGTGAAGCAGCGTGACAAGGAAGATGATAGGGTAAGTGGGATGTTGGAGTGCATAGGGAGGGGTATCACTAGCAGAAGAAGGGAAGTGGTGTGGCCATGGCATAGATCTCTGCTGAGACCCCACCTGAAGTGCTGTGTCCAGTTGTGGAGACCACGGGCTGGATTTTCAAAGAATCCTTAGACCAACGCAAGGTGTGTCAACCAACCACCTTTCATCAAATCCAGCTGTGCCAAATACTGTGTGCCATATTTTGCAAGAAAAGCATTCCCAGAGACAAAGTCTCCCAAAATGACACAAGAGGTTTGCTGCATCAAAAATATGTCACATGTGAAGAGAATGATGCAAGTCGAGTCAAAAATGTGTGGGGTAAGAATGACTTAAACTGAGTCAAAAAGACAATGCAGGGGGCATGAATGACAAAATCTGAGTCACAAAGATGATGCAGGTTGTGAGAATGACTCAAGCTGAGTTAAAAAGATGAGAGATGCATGGAGTGAGAATGATCAGCATGCATCAAAAAGACAATGCATGGGGTGAGAAATGACTTAGGCCAAGTCAAAAAATACTGCAGATGAAATGGCCAAGACAATGGCATGTCACATCCTTGAAATACTCTATACTAGTCCTGTAGGGAAACATTGGTTCTATAACCAACCTGCTGCATAATTCAACCCTTACCTTTATATGCCCCAGTGTCAGTTAGACCAGCTCTGACTGGTCTAACCATGACAAACAACTTTGGTGCTGTGCCAACAGCTTCCACCTTTGAAAATCAAAAAAAAAAAGCGATCATGCATCATTTCTTGACCCATCTTACCATATAACATATGTGCTATACATCTGCAAATAAATAATTACCCTCAATGTAGTTTCAAACCGTGGTTCTTGGTCATTCTTGTATGCTGCACCCAGTAGCTGGAACACTTTTCCACCTTTTTTAAGGAAAATGGGTTCTGTCCATATTTTTAAAGCATTCCTACTTGATAGTATGAGAGGAAATGACCAGTGCAACCGTTTCAATAATGTATCACATAGAACACTGTATTGATCTTAATTCTGCTGTAATGTTTCTAAATCATTTCTGCTGCAATGTAGAATGAATGCATTGGTCTTTATTATTGTTGTGCATACTGGACATGATTGAGAAGTTATCTCTAGTAAGCCTTCCTTGGCTAATAATTTTAAAATGAAAATAAAATAAAGCCACCCAGTTAATAACCAGCAAGTGATGCAAAGCATACAGTAACTGTTGAAAGCGGTTCTGTTCAGTACACCCTGTTTAGTGTGTGTGCATGTGTGTGTGTGTGTGTGTGTGTGTGTGTGTGTGTGAGGAATCACGCAGTATCATTTTACACCAGTTTTGAGTACTTTTTTAACACAGTTTATTTATATTTACCCAGCCTAATCCCACTGAGATGCAACATTTGGCTTACAGTGGGATTCTGCTCATATTCAGGTTTAAAGCTACAGTAAGAGGGTCTGAAAGGGAAGTCCCATGACTTGCTTCACATATCTATGTGGCTCAGTGGCTGCAGTGGGACTTGGTAGTAGTAGTAAAAATGTATTTTAATACAGTAAGACATGTCATTTAAGTTGTGCAACCTAGTTTTCAAGACAGCCCTGTCAATATCCAAGTTACCTATACATATACTTGTACTATACAGATAAATACATAAGAATACTAAATGCACTACATACATACAGGACATAAAGTACAAATACCAAAATATTATAAATCATCCTAGTGCAAATTATATAAAAATAATCAAGATTACCATTGATGTCCAAGTATTACATTGTAACTTTCAGGTTGCATAAGAGACCAGAAATATTTCTAAGGTTATTATTAATCCTGAGATAAATAAGAATTTCTATTTGTGCTTGGACTACATGACATTAAAGTACCATGTACTAAGTGCATGAGCATTTAAAATGGTTTGAAGTATTTATCTCCTGAACAAACAAATCAAATGATGCAGTTGTTCGGACTGAATAAAGTAAGATGCTCCCATATCTCGCTGCTTGGTATCACAATGTTCTTTCTCCATGTTTATTTTTAATAATAGGAAGATGAATTGTATTTACCTGTACCATTCTTTTTGTGTCCTCTGAAGTCCAGTTGTCCCTATAAAACAATATTTCATTAATATAGTGATTTGGAAAGAAAATGTGGTATCTATAAATTATTTTTTGCCACGATCTTATATGGTTAATATCTAGGGACTGCCATGGTAATGAGGACAACAAAGTATAGTGATGAGTTTGGTTGTTGCATTGTAGTATATACCTAGCTAATTTGTTGTATACCCTGTCTAAATGTCTATTAATTGTTTATTTGTAGTCCAGTATAATAGTTCCCCATATGTTGGAACTGGTACAATCAATTGTTCAGCCACTTTTTTATGGTCATTCCTACTCAAGCATTTAGTTGTTCTACATAAGGCTCCTATTCCTTTGTTTACCCTTTCATTCAGTGTTTTTATATGTTCACCAAAAGTCATATGGGCATCAAATGTAACTCCTAAATAACAATATTGATTAACCTGTTCCAACCATCCATCATTGTCTATATTTATATTGATTTGGCTGAAATTCTTTTGTTTGGAAATAAAATGTAGCAACTTGGTTTTATTCACATTTGTAATAAGTTCTGACCTGGCAAACCACCCCCTCAAGCTATCAAAGTCAGCCTGCATCTTCATCTAGAGTTCTGGACACTACAGCCAATCGTAATGAGGGCAGCATTGCAGTATTGTCTGCGTACAGTCTCACCTGGGAATGCCACACTACCTGTGGCAAATTGCTATTAAATAGCAGAAAGAGCAGGGGTCCCAGGAGCCCTGAGGCACTTCTCTCTTGATGTCTCTACTAGGGGACATACATCCTGAGAATGAAACCCTTTGAGTTTGGTTCCCCAGGTAGGACTGCAGCAAACTGCAGCAAACACAGAGTCCCTTTTGTTATTCCCATATTTTTGACTGTCTGCAGAAGGAGGGGGTAGCTCACCAGGTCAAATGCATTTGATAGATCAATAAAAATTACCACAGTTTCCAAGCCAGAGTGCAAAGATGTACAAATCAAGTTACTGAATTCCAGCTGAGCTGAGGTAGTTGAATGTCCCTTGCAAAATCCTGCTTAAAAAAATGTTATTAAGTTGTATTTATCCAAACGGACATGTCTTTCTAGACATTTTATCCATATGGACATTGATCCATTCACATATCTGGAATGTGTAGTACGGTATGGGCTGCACGCCCATTGGCTCACACTGTGGACCAATCAGTGTACAGCCCTACCGATGGTGTCAGTCGAGGCGGGCGGCAGGGAGGGCATGGTGGTGCTTCCGCCTGGCCACTGACCGGGAGTGGGGCGGTGGGTATCTGGGCAGGTGGGGAGAGGGGGTCCACTGCCCACCAGGATAATAGTGTTCTTATTTTTTTAATTCAGCCCACGATTGGGTGGACAGGTCCACTGGACCACCAGGGATATAGAGGTTAGCTGTATTTTCACACTTAAGCCCGCGATCTGGCAGACTTCGGTCCACTGGACCACCAGGGATATAGGGGTTAGCTATTCTTTCACACTTAAGCCCGCGATCGGGCAGACTTCAGTCCACTGGACCACCAGGGATATAGAATGAATTCTATTGTTTACTTAGCCCGTGATTGGGCGGGCAGCAGTCCACTGGACCACCAGGGATATAGGATTCGGCAATACATTTATTTTATTCTCACGATCAGGCGGGCAGCGGTCCACTGGACCACCAGGGATATAGGATTATTCTTTTTTTTAATGCAGCCCGCAATCAGGCTGTGGGGCACATTGCCGCGCTGCAGGGGGGTGTCGGTCCCAGATGGCTGCTGCCTGGCAGGGCGCCAGGCACAAGTCATCGGGGATTGGCGCACTTGCATGCAAATGGGGCCATAATGACATGCAAATGGCCACATTTGCGTCTTGCATACATCATGGCCCCATTTGCATGTTGACTTTTGAATAACGCGGTTGTTGTCCCTAGTGCAATGGAACTTGTGCTACCGCATCCTCACTCTCCACTCTGGCCACTGGCGCTGGTACAGTGCCACTGCGCCATGCACACTGCGGGTGGCCAGGGTGCAATATTCAATGATGCTGAGCCATGGCGTAGCTCCATTGAATATCGTCCAGTCCGTGCACCTGCACAGTTAAATTGAGCTGCGCCCGGGCTTGCACCACAGCCTGGCGCAGTTTGAATATCTGGGTTTCTGGTTAGACCAAAACATGTCAAATGTACTACAGCTTCAATTCAAATGTGTATTGTTTTTCAAAATGAAAAATAATGCCAAGAACAACATAAAACATTTATCCCATTTGCTGATTTATTTGTGTGCCTGTATTGCAATCTATTATTTCACCCAGGAAATCTCAACTTATCTATTTCTCCTCATGTTCATGCAATCCTGCTTCAACCCAGTTTTAGAGTTGGGAGAACAAGGAGCTGCCCAGGTTAGCTGCTAATGGTTCTGATGGAATTCAAACCTGCGAATTCAACTTCAGTTCCATCAAATGACAATAATGGTAAGAAAAAAATCTGCAAAGCTTACAGATTCATTATAAAGGCACAAAAGTATTAAAACAATCAGATGGTACAAATAATTATTCATACCTTTTTTATTAAGCAGGACCAATTGCTCTCTGGCATCCCCTCAGTATAGAAAACAACACTGTACTCCACATACTTTCCTGCCACTGTCTGCACTAGTATACATCTGAGAGCAGTGTGGCTGGGTTCCATGTCATAACAGAGAATGCAAAAGAGCAATTGCTATTATGGTGAGTGTATATAGCCGAAAAGCAATTTGGTTATATAAACATAACAGTGACACTACATCTGGCCAGTACTTATTAGTGTTTATGTGGGTTGGGGTTGTGCCCCCCACACCCTCCCTCACAGGGGGCTTCACCCTCTGCACCCCCCTACTGAAGTATCATCAACTCCAGAGGGGGTGCATGTTGGTGAGGGGGCGAGACTCCCAAAAGAAAAAAAAAAAAAGAGCCGCAGGCAGCGGCAAAATGTTTCTCCCCATTCTGTCCCCGAACCCAGATCCTCCTATGCCAGGACCAGCCACCCTCGCCACTACACCACACAGGCTGGCTCGGCAGCACCAGGAACACTGCCCCACAGAAGCCATCTATTCTTCCCCCCCTTCCGCTCACTATTCCTGTCTTCTCGTCACCCTTCTAAATGGTCACCTTCGACCAGGCCACTACCCTTGCAGGGTAGCCATTAACCATTTCGGCGAATATGACTGACTCATTTGCGAGTCGCTAAATTGTAGTCACCCTTTTGATGTGATACCTGTGGCTGCACCTCTCCACTCTGCCATTTGCTGCTGTTGCTACTCGTTCACTCCAGCTGGAGGATCCATCTACACAGTCCCTCACCTCACAACGCTGAGGGCTGAAGGCATGATTGGGAAGGAAATTTAATAAAAGAAAATCATTTTTAAAATAAAGCAGGGCTATGCAGGACAAGGTTTGGGGCCCCAGACAAAACATTCAGGGACCCAGCCCCAGAGGCCCAGCCCTAGCAACATGTCTGTCCCACACAAAACATGATTTGGTGGAACAACTGCAAAAACAGGTTTGGAAACAGGATTTGAAATTGACTCTTGCCATGTTAATTATGTGGGGGTAAAAAAAAGACTATGTTTAAAATGTGGGTTCCATATGTAACACAGTTGCAATGTTATGAGTAAATGTTGAGAAATGTCAACATTTCCTTATAACTTTGCTGTTTTTGAGATTTTGACCCTAAATTTTCTGTGTAGTCCTTTTATTGCCCCGCCTCAAAAATATGACAGATGTAATTGATGAAATCCTGCACAAAATGTCACTCTGTGGCATAACCATGAAAACACATTTTAAGTGAAATTTGAAAAATTATACCTTTCATATTCATTACTGTAGGTGGGGGAAAAATAAATATGTTGGAAATTAGGGCCAAAAACTCAAAAAAAAAGCAAAGCTATGAGTAAACAGTGAAATATTTCAATTTTTTCATAACTTTTTTTAGATTTTGACTCTAAATTTTTAAAATAGCATTTTTATTACTCTACCTTTTGATCACAATGTGTGTAATTTTTAAAATCCCATATGAGAGGTGATTTTGTGGTGAGACTTTGAAAACAAGTTTTGACAGGGATTTTAAAAAATTACATCTGTCTTTTTTAAAGAGGAGGGGTAAAACAAGCTCCAGGTATGTTGAAAATTTCAGCCAAAAATGTAAAAGAAATATCAAAGTTATTAGTAAAATTTAAATGGCATTAAAAAGCTATTAACCAGAGTTACCTGTTTTAGTTCACAGATGGACACTGCAGAAAGAGGAACTTTATAAGTCCTGAGAGAATTAATTTGCAGGACCCTTGTTAGGTGAGTTAGGGATTCGGAGGGTGTGAGGTAGTGTTTTCTGAGAGGGGGTTGGGGTGGGGGTGATGTCGGGGTGCCTAGAAGTAATCAATGGATGGTTTTCTTCATTTCAAGTTAAAAAAGAAAGGACAAGGATTGGTTCGAATTTTTATTTCAGATCTGACACTAGGGATTTCATACCACAGTTTTGGTGTGTTTGTTTGGCAGCACCAGGGCTTGGGCTCCTTGCTTTCCCATACTTTGGAAAGGGGTTGTTAGTCAGCACCAGAGGCTGGGTACCCTGGTGTCAGAGTGTGATGGGGGTGTTGTCTGTTTATGTAGGGGTGCTGTTTGCCAACACTGAGGGTCGGTCACTATGATGTTGGAGTGTTCTAATAGCTGTGGTGGGATTGAGCACCTTTTGCCAGTGTTTTTAACAGCTGGGTTGGGCAGGAGATGGGTGGGTATGATTATGACCCACCTCCAGTTTTGTTTAACAGAGTAGTCATGTGGGGGGTGGGGATAATGGCAGAGGGATTGAGTACCCTCCACAAGTTAGGTGGATGTTGACATTGTAGACACAGACAGGAAGTAGCTGTGGCCATTAGGCAACATCTCTGCTGTCCCCAGAACAGTACAGAAACAAAGCACTGTAAAGCACAAGTGAAGCCACACAAATTGCACAGGATATGGTAGTAGGAAGTATAAACTGCACATGAAAACCCACTTGCACCTTACTTTTTCCACATCAAAGGAAAAAGGGTATTCTGCAACTGTGTTGGATGGAGGAGGGCAAGCCACCAAAAGCCCTTGCACAGCTCAGTCACAATATGTCCACTAGCCTTTGGCAAGCAAACATAAAAAGGGGCTGAGAAGATGAGGAGAGTGACAATCAACTGGATACTAACTGGAGCATTGCCAACTCATGCAATAGTAAAAAAAAGAGCAGGACGGCAGAAGTTTATAGTAATTTGGAGGTCAGCAATGTCATCAATCTAAGTAACAGGTTCCTTAGACTTTATTAGTGGTCATCCTTCTGAGTTTGTAAACCCCAAAGCCTTAAAGCAGCAGTGCAACAAAAATGGGTTACAATTTGACCCCGCCTTTTTTTCTTCCTAATTGATACCAGATGTCTTCCAGTTTATTTTGGTGGTAAAATTTTCAGTTTTCATTATTATTTAAGAATTTTATGAACATTTTAAAGTAATTATTTCTCAAGAAAAAAAGATGGCCACCTAATTTTTGCATAGAAATAATACTCAGGACCCGAGGAGGATAGTTGTCCAGACAAAACTGCAAATGTACAGTACAAAGCATAACAGGCATCCAGGAAACCCAATTCAACAGTTCTGCCAATATTTTTTACAACCATAGTAGAAAATTAGCTTTTTGGAATAACTTTTTTCGTTGCACTGCTTCTTTAAAGCTGAAAACGTGTTATAATTACTGGTGACCCCTTCATCACACAGTTTACAGTCCTCTCTCAAATGCTGTAATAACCCGAAAAGTTCAATCAAAATTGTTGTGCTACATCATTGACCCTATTCTGTGAGTGAGTGGGCTGAATAGTTCCAAAAACATGGTGCCTCCATTTCCGCTTACCAAAGACCCACTACAGCAATGGAGAGTTTCCTCTATTTTAAGTCTCTCCAAATTATTTTATTTATTCTTTTTTTTTAATTTTATATGGTTGATCCTGCCTTTTAAATACTAAAATGTATGTGGTTGATCCTGCTGTGCTCTGCGTTTGGACAGAAAACTGTGAGTCCAACCCAGCACGATCACCAGAAAAACTGTGCCTGACTATCAGAACCATGACTTAAACGTGGTTCAACACTTTCATTTTTTTTAAATGAAAAACAAGACATAACACTGTCCTTACTGGACAAGGAGTGTGTGTGTGTGTGTGTGTGTGTGTGTGTGTGTGTCTTTGTCTTTGTGTCACATAGCTCCCAGTAATTATAAAAAATAATGTCTTTGCAACTGTGTTGTTAACAATTTTTTTACACACCCTTGATGTGTGATGACATCATAAACCTCTCAAACTTCGCTCTTGAGATTTATGGTTCATCACACACCTCAGGTGTGTAAAGAAAATCCATAACAAACAGTTACATAGCCATTATTTTGTATGTAACAGAACAGCAAAACAGAATCAAGTGGCAATATGTTGTGATTAGAGACTCCGTTATAAAATTTACTGATAGAACATTTGCAGAATGGCTAAAGAAAATATTATGGTATCTTGCTTCTCAGATGCTAAAATCAGGGATTTCAAAAATGACATATGGGCATAATGTGACATTGTTGGAATAACCCTAATGTATTGGTCAATGGTGTGACAAATTATACTGCCAATAAGTTGGTTGGCGACATACATTATGATCATAGAGAACTGGGCACAAAACTTAAAGCAATGGGATGTAAAGTTAAATTTTCAGAGATACTACCAATTCCAAGGGCTTCAGGGGGAATGCTGATGTGTCAAAAAGTTTAATACTGAGCTGAGGTGATTTTTAAAAGTTGCAGTTTTACTGCTGCTGTGGTTTAGTGGGATGGCAATATGGCATCTTTATTGTTTATGTTTTCGGGGTCAGATTGATTGGAAAAGGGATGATTTCAGATGCAAATGACTGGCACCTTTTCTCATGGGTTATGCCAGGATTTGCTCTGGGTAAAAGGTTCCAGCCAGCCAATCACATTACTTCTTTTTCAGACCCCATTGTATAATAAGAGATTTCATATGCTGAGCTTTAACAGTTCAAATGTTAACAGGCTGCTAAATGGTTGCACAATACGTTTAATGTTAACTGTACCATACTAGCTGGGAGAATACAAAATATTCTGTAAAACAATTTAAAGTTATATGTAAGGGTGTTAGGGTATTGAAAATGGAGCACTGCATACAAGGAAGAAAGTTTGCTGTAATTAAAGGAGAAAAAACAATATATTTGTGCTGTCATGTAATGCCAGAATTCTTTGTTCACCTTGGCTCACTGGCCACTATCACACCATGTGACTCTTGAACAAAATTATGCTGTGATGTGAGTGACCAGAAACTCCAAAACTAAAGGGCTAAAAGTCTCCGTAAATGTTTTCCAGATTTGGAAAAATGAGGATCAACTTTCATGCAGCAGCCAAGTGGAAAAAGTTAAGTACTGTAACCAGAAGTATATAGTACAGAGTGAGCATCTATTCAATATGGAATTTGGTGATTGCTGAAATGTTGTTGGACCAATCCTTGCAAGGATAGTCTGGAGTTCTTTGGATCAAGGGGTGTTTCCAGAATCCTTGAAGGAGGCTGTCGTGACACCCCTTTTGAAGAAACCTTCCCTTGACCCCGACTGCCTCGCTAACTACAGACCGATCTCTAACCTGCCTTTTTTGGGCAAGGTTATTGAGAAAGTAGTCGCGTTACAGCTTGATGACTTTCTTACCACCCATGAAGTCTATGATCCTCTCCAGTCCAGTTTCAGGAAGAGGCACAGTACCGAGACTGCATTAGTTCGGGTACTTAATGATCTCCTAATAGCAAGAGATCAGAAGAGCCGTTCGATCTTGGTTCTCCTTGATCTCTCTGCAGCGTTTGACACCGTGGACCATGGGATGTTGCTGGATCACCTGTGGCTACTCTGTAGACTGTCAGGGACAGTCCTCAGATGGTTTCACTCTTTCCTCACAGGCAGAAGTCAAAGGGTAGTTTCAGGGATTTTCTCTTCTGCTCCCTTTGCTCTGTCTTGTGGGGTGCCGCAAGGCTCTGTGCTTCCCCCATGTTGTTCACGGTGTACATGCTGCCATTGGGAGACATTATAAGGCATTATGGGCTGAGTTTTCACTGTTATGCAGATGATACTCAGCTCTATATGTCCTTTGTACCCGAACAAAATGATGCAATGTCGGTTTTTTAACAGCTGCCTTGCTGAGATTCAGGATTGGATGAGTGCAAACTGGTTGAGCTTAAATCCGGATAAGACTGAGGTGTTAGTCATTGACCCGGGTCATTATGCAAAGAAGTTGACTCCTGGGGTCCCCCCTGGTCTTTTATTAGGGGATACCCAGTTGAGACCTTCTGAACAGGTGCGAAATCTGGGCGTTATTTTTGACAGTGCACTGACACTAAAGATGCAGGTGTCGGCCACTATCAAATCTTCCTTTTACCATCTAAGGAATATCACCCAGATAAAACACCTTGTTCCATATGATGACCTTCCTGTGTTGGTCCACGCTTTTGTTTCTTCCCGCCTTGACTACTGTAATGCTTTATATCTAGGGTTGCCGGGGGTAGATCTCCGTCGCCTGCAGCTGGTGCAGAACGCGGCAGCCAGGTTGTTGACTGGGTTATCAAGAACTTATCATATCATACCTGTGCTGCGCGAACTGCACTGGCTGCGAGTGCAGTGGAGAATCACCTTCAAGGTTGCATTGCTGACCTATAAGACCCTACACGGTCAGGGACCAGGCTACCTGCAAGATCTCCTTTGTCCCTATCGCCCTCTCTGCCCACTCCGCTCCACTGGCGAGGGATTGCTAGAGATTCCCAGGGTTTGTTTTAAATCATCTGGGGCAAGGGCTTTTTCTTTTATGGCCCTGACCCTGTGGAATTCTCTACCTCATCAGATTAGAGAGTGCCTGTCCGTGGAATCATTTAAGAGATCCTTGAAAAGTCACCGATTTTCACTGGCATTTGGATAGTTTATTTTATGGTTATTTTATTGTTATGTTTTTACTTATTATTGCTGATGTTTTATTTTTTGTTTTGTATCAGCGCTTTGATTTATTGAAAAGTGCTTTAAGAATAAATTTTGATTTGATTTGATTTGATTGTTGTACCATCGATCTGACGTCAGATCGATGGTACAAAAAGGCGTTGCCAGCAGCACGCACCACAGTCTAAAAAAGAATTGTTCAGCCATCAACATTCAAACCTAAGCCTCTACACACAGGAAGAAGACGTGTGCATTTGTTTGTGATTTTGTGGAGAAGCAGACCAGCTCGAAGATAGTCGTGGATTAGCCTCAGTCTTAGAGGTGTTGTTCTTACAATTTTTCTGATTGGTTTATGGCTGGGTAGGTTTCACTAATATTATTTCAAATCCTTCAGTATCGGACAAGGACTTGGAGACAGATGAGGAGTATTTGTTGGGGGGAGTTTTTTTTTACACCAAGGGAGTTAACAGGCAGTCCGATACATGGCGTGTAAAAAGTTAAATGCAAAGAGACAGTTTCACATTCTCTTTCCCATAAAGTGGGAAACTACATTAAAACAAAATTTATTTTACACAATTATAGATAGTAGCTTTCTTTGGTGGTGAAAAAGGGACATAATAAACCGTGATCACTGTCTCTGTGTATACTGTCTGGTACAGACAGCACTAAACATGGGGACTAGTGGATTTGTGTCCCAGTTAGCCTTTCCTCGCAGTCATGCCTGCTGCTTGTTTGGTTTGCAAACATGCACTGGGATCATAGAATGGGTGGCAGGTCATGAATTGGGGGACTGGGGAGAGGTCTCTGTTCATATTTCCCCAAATGTTTTGTACTGTACAGTAGATGAATACTAACCTCCTTGCTTGGTCACTTGGTAGTGTCGTAGACAGGGTACAATATTATCCCTATGAAGTTAATCTGTATGTTTGCACAGCATACCTGTTTTTCCTTTTAAAAATGTGTGTGGAAGGGAACAGATACTCACTATATACCATTAAAAACAGTAGATGACCGTTCATGCACAACAAGCTCCGGATTCCATCTCGGGCTCCTAATCAAATCAGAAACCACTAGAGCAACACTCTCGTGGTCATTGATTTCATTAGGAGCCCTTGATGGAATCCTCAGCTTGTTGTGCATGAACGGCAGTCTACTATTCTATTTAATCTTTGCTGAGTTGTTTCAAAAACATGTTTGAAATGAATTATATCATGTATATAACTGTTTTTCAATGTGCATTAGTGGAACAATAGAGTATAATTAAATGTAGGATGTTTGTTGAGTTGCTTCAAAAGTGTTAGAACTGAACTACTGCATGAATATTTTTTTTTTTTTTTTTTGCTTATTTCTTTAATTTCCTCCTCAGCTGGGGGGGTGTTGCCTATGGTTCCCCACTATCTGACAGGTCCCACAGCATCGCACCACTCCCAGTGCTCGTGCTCAACCCTCTCCTCAGTTCCTCTCACAGACTGCTTCATGGAAGGTACGTACCCCACCACTGTGGAAGCCCAGGGTGAGAAACAAGGAGGAGCAGCCTCAGTAAGAGAGGTGCAATGCCTTCGGGACTGGTCTTCATCGAGTGTACTGGAGGACTTTTGAGTACTGGTTCCCCCCCATGGTGCAGGTGTGCAATGACGTCAATGACATTACCATGTGCGCTTCCACGTATGGCATATCCAACATCGGCCTATGCTGACCCCACAGCTAACCTCAGCATGCACTGACCCCCAGCCACTGCCAGGAGCCAGTGCAACAGTGGTTGTCCCTTTCACCCTCCCCGGAAGAGGAGGAGAACATTTCCTGGGATGCTCAGTCCTCCTCCCCCCAGATGACCCTTTAACGCCCGTGGTTGCTCCCAACCCAGGGTTTTCAGTGTGGCATGAGGTGTGGCATCCAGCACCTCAGCCCTCAGCACTGAATGAATGTTACTGTTTTTTAAACTGTATGTGAAATTGGTATTGACAGAGTGTTGGTACTGATATTGGCAGAGTCCATGTAAAATATGAACTGGGTGAGTGTTACAGGAGTATATTTGAAAATAGACTACAGCCCAAAAAGGTACCTTTCCTGTTAAAAACAAATGTTATACTACTGCTATTACTTGGTTTATACAAAATATAGCAACATCTGAGACCTGCTGGGATGCCAGTGATGAGTGGGATAAGGGACTGCAAGGTTATTCCTTATTTAGAAAAGACAGGAAAACCTTGGGGGGGGGTAGTGATCTATGTACTATGTGACATAGTGTTGGCCTGCATCTCTCCATGAATAATCAATTAGAATAATTGTTGGTACTTAATGAAGATTGGAAACCAAACCATTAATTGTGGAATTTTGTTTGATAGATTCTGATGTGGATACTTTAGGATTGCAGCTGGATGAATTTTGGCATTTTTCTTGTAAACATAGTGTGGTAATGCAGGATCATTTTAATATCCTTGAGATCAACCAGGAACTATATCATGCAAATACTAGGATAGGAAATGTTTTTGGATATGGTAGTTAAATGTATTTTTTAAGTTACATAATATGCAACCAATGAGAGGTAACAATATATTGGACTTAGTATTAAGCAATTATGGGGAGCATAGCTCATATGAAATTTTGGACCCACAATACTAATATATTTCCGTCCAAGAGATGGCATCATTATATAATAGATAGGTGTCAAGAGATTGTAGAATGGTGGAAGTGATCCCCCTGTTTAAGAAGGGAAGTAGAGGAAATCTGAATAACTGTCAGCCCATTAGTCTGACTTCAATAGTTTGCAAAATTATGGAGTCTATAGTAAAGAATCTGTTAATCTCTCAAACAGCAGTGTATAGTATCAATGACAAACATCAGTATGGGTTTAGTAAAAGAGGCCATGTGTCACAAACCTGATTTGTTTATATGAACCAATTAGTTCAGTGTTCAATAGCGGCAGGTCTATGGATTTGTCTTTCTCAATTTCAGCAAGGAATTCTGATATAGTCCTTCATAGGAAACAAGTAGAAAATTAATCAGCTTTGAAACTGGTGGGGTGTTCATAACCTAAGTCCACCACTGGTTAAATTGTAAGGAGTTGTTCAACCAACCTAATTTATCTCTTAAATATAGTATGCAACACTTTGTTCACTGATATCAGAATATATTCCTACCCTTAAGCAAAATATATGTAATGCTCCACTTTGATTATTGCTCCAATATTTGGGGTGCTTTATATATAGAATAAAGGATGGGGAAGTGTGTGATATGAGACCTTAATGCACACCTGAGGTGTGGGATGCCACATAAACCCTGAGAGTGAAGCCAGAGGGATTTATCAAAGCATCCTACACTGAGACTGTGCATTAAATTCTCATATGCACATTTCATCATCTCTTATTTTATGTAATATACTGGTGAGCAATTTTTCTATCCCTAGTGCTGTGACCCTGTGAGACTGACACACACACACACACACACACACACACACCCTATACCTTCAGTGTCTTGTTCCTCAGGTTGAGGAATTTTTTTTGTTTGTTTGCTTATTTTAATTTAGTACTTGCCATCATAATTTCTATCCCGGTGAAGTAGCCCTGACACTCGGTGCCATTCCTGCTCTTCTCGCAGTGTTGCTGAACCCGACGAACAAAAGTATGAAACAGATAATTCTTTTTGGGGGTTACTTTGTTTGCTTTTTTAAAAAGTAAAGGCAGGATCAACCAGATAATTGTTTGGCTATAGCGGCTCCTCATAGTGTGGTGGCTCCTCATTAGTGGAGGTAGGGAGCCACCATGATTTAGTAACTGTTGTGCCCACCCAGAGAAAGGAGTAGAGCCAATGACAGAGCACTGTAGGCAGAGTGACAGAGCATGTGTTCACTGTAATAACCTACAGGATATTACGGCGAATATCAACTGGCTGAGCTCATTGAAAAAATTGCTCACCAGTTATTATACTTGGATAATCAAAACAAAATTAAAGGTTAAAGAGAAAAGGTACTAAAATGTATGAAGGCCTTGAGCATATGGACACTTTAGGTTGACATAGCCTACATGGAGCAGACTTGACACTTTAGGTTGACATAGCCTACAATGAGAAATAAAGAAGATTGTAAGCTTCTTTTTATTGTTTATTGGTAATTTGGAAACACCTTTGAGTCAAAGACTCATTTACAAAGGATCCACGTCACAGAGAATAAGGTACAGAGATACATAATTAACAATAGATCAGTGTATGGAGTTCAGTTACTTACAATGGGAAGTAGGTAAATGTTCAGTGAGAATTAACACAAACAAGTACAAGGGAATAACTTAAGCAGGTGCTATATAACAGAAAAACAGATAGGAAACAAAATATTAGCAGTACCCGCTTGGGCTGAGGAGCGGGCGGGGGGTAAGGTAGTTTCAGGCAAGGAGCCATCGTCAGAGGTAATTATCAGATCAAGGGCAGTTACAGGTACTTAAGGTCAGGAGGTGTTCCCTAAGGTAGGCTTTGAATGGGCCAAGTCTAGGTTAATTTGCTAATGAGGCAGGGAGGCTGTTCATCCACCGAGAGGCCCTATACTGTAGTTGAAGGACCTTTGGAATATGGAGGTTTGGCAACCAGGTACAGAGAGGAGGGGTTTGTCGGAGCTACGGGTGTGCTGCACCTTGAGTTCTGGGTTGACTAGCGGGGCTAGCCCGGGGGTGGGGAGAGGCCAAGGGCAATTTTTTTAGCCATGAGGCAGGTGTGGAACTTGATTCTGTTGTCAAGGTTAAGCCAGCCAGTATCATTATAGAGTAAGCAGGTGTGAGTGAGACAAGCTTTATTTATGGAAAGACAAACACTATCTAGGGCTGTGGTATTTGCTGCTCCATAGATCAATAGTGGAAGTGAGGGAACCGAGGAGGAGACAGCAAGCCTGAGGGCATCTGGGGTGAGGCAGTGTTTGAGATGGTATAACAGTCCCAACCTGACATTTAGTGACTTGGATAGATGGCGAATATGAAGGTGGAAGTTAAGCGCAGGGTCCAAGGTGATCCTTACCAACCATAATCTCAAATGTGATTTGCATTTTGAATTCAGGACTAATAATTTTGGTTGAAGAAGACATAATAAACAATTGAAGCTTACAATTTTCAAGAAGAAAAAAAGAAAGTAATTTTTCACCAAATGTATCATGGGGATATGGAACTCCCTGCCAGAATATGTAGTCAACAGTGACAGTATAGGTACTGCAAAGTCTATATTAGATACACTTAAGAATAAAGTTGCTATTAAAGGGCAGCTGACACCATTGGGACAATTTTGTAAAACATAATATTTAGACACAATTCATCTTGTATTTCATATATCTTCAGTATATTTCCCCCTCCATTATTTATTACTGATGAAATTCCCACAAAAACCAATTGTTATCCCATAGAGTTCATCTGCCTCTATAGCTTATTTCCAACTTGAAATTATAATGCTCTGTTGTGACATAGAAACATAGAACCATAGAATTTGATTTAAAGATAAGGACCACTTGGCCTACCCAATCTGCCCATTTTCTCTACCTGTGACAATCTGTTCTGACTGGAGTAGCTGAGTTGACACAAGCAGATTATTATGACATCTGGTTGGGAAAAAGCAATAGGAGCTGATGAACCCTCAAGGGACAACTATCCTGTTTTCATTCATTTGACCTCAGTATTAAATAATGAGGATAAGAAATACAGAGCTAATGAGAAATATAAGCTGCTTTGTGTCCATATATTATGTTTTTCAAAGTTCTTCTTGAAGTGTCAGTGGCTTTCCAAGGATTATTACCACTGAACATTGGAGGGACAGCTTGACATGGACAACTGTCTCCTGCTACTTTGTCACTCCTAGTATGATTCCCAGCATGCATTTATAACTAAAGCAACTAATTTCAGCTGCTTGTTTAATTCCTACTGAGGTTACATGCATTTATCTTTTTGACCCAGTGTAACAGTGTTGTAGCAACTCAAGGCTTTTTGGGAACCCTCAGAAAAAAAAGACTCCAGGCAAATAAAGGTCACAAAATAAGAAGTTATTTTACTTCAGCACAAAACAAAGGTTCAAAAACAGCTTACTTTGGCACAGCAAAAAGAAAACTAAAGACTTTCAGTTTAGATTTGATTCAGTCTTCCCATTCAGAGCAGCACTGTTCTCTCTCTCTCTCTCTCTCTCTCTCTCTCTCTCTCTCTTTCTTTCTCTTGCCCTTAAATCCTGCCTCTTGCTCTATTTGGTTTCCTTTTTATGCATCACAGGTAGAGAGGTTGCTAAGTTTTTACCCACTGGTGAAGGCAGCGTGAATCAGTGAAAATTCGTGATTCACAAAATTTGCAAATTTCACTGCACATGCAACAACTTTAAAACACAATTTTTATTTATATATTCTAAAATCCCTGGAACTGAAAAAAAGTCCCCCCACCCACTGTTCTGTAAAGCCATCCCTCCCCCATCCAAAAACATTATATTCATTAATACCCCCCATCTCCTGCTGGCACCCTCCTACCTTCCTCCTCCTCCTCATCCCAGCCCTGGCAAATTTCAGGCTGCTGCAAGACGTAATTTCTACCCTTCCCCTACCCATGCCCTAAACACACTACCCCTACTTCCTCCACTCGAGTCCCACTAAGTAAATCACTCTTCTACAATTGTTACATCAAGCACCCATAATCCACCACCAAACCCCTGACCCCCACCACCCTTCTCCCTCCACTAACACCCAGAAAGTCAACCTGTAATAAAGAAAATGGTCCCCCAGTGCATCATGTCTGCTCTTTTCCATGTCCATCTCATAATGTGAATGAACAAATAGTGACCTCTTTGCTCCTAGTAAAACCTGATTGGCTAAAGATTCTATTGCATTTGTACTCTGGAGATTCAGTAGAGTAAAAGATAAACAATGTGTTCTGACACTACTGAAGCAGCTTTGACATTTGATGGTCATCAGAACACAGAGTCACGCACTCACAAATAGAAGGGTGCCAACCAACACATCAGACGAGCCAAAGGCACAGACTGATTGCACTCAGCAGAGAATAATAAAGCTTACTAGGTGTTCCCTTCATATATAACCTTTATTAGATAGAACACAGCACAAAACCCCAGCACTTTGCCTCTTACACAAGAGGCTTCATTGGGGGCATGGCTTTAGCAATGGTAGCTGATTGATTTATTAGATCTCCCAGTTAACAATATAACAGCAGTAAATCAGTTTAGCTGTTCACAGCACATCAGCTATAGAGATCTGAGTAATAATTAAAATAACACATGCTCCTGAATTAGTGATAAGCAATAGGAAAAAAAACACCCAAACCCACATAGTGAATACATAAATCCTTAAACATGGAAGTTGTGTGAAAAATTAAGAAATCAAAGCAAAAGCAGCCAAAAAAGACTGAAAGAAAAGAGAAGCAAAAACTTTAAATGCAATTACATTGCATAGTCACAATAGTTTGTATTGCTTATCACTAATTCAGGAACGTGACAGCAAGTGTCAAGTGGGAAGAGAAAAAATAAATATTTTTGTGTTCTTGTGGAATCCTGGGGATGGGGGCCAGATGAGAGAGGAATTAATCTTTTTTTTTTTTTAAATAAATTGAAGTGAGGCAGCCCCAGTGCACCATCACAGTTTAGATCTATTCATGTCTTTCGGGCACTGAGAGATCTAGGGGGAGGTTCTGATTCTACTTGGACTGGTCCACCCATCCCTACATCATATTGGCATAATCATGTACCTTGCAGGGTGGTTTCACATAACAGATCCACATGAGAGAAAGGAGAGTTAAGGATAAATATCAGAATGGCAACCAAAATAGTAGTAGTCAATAAAACACCATAGTGATGAAGAAAAGGAAAAGAGGCAGTACAAAACAGAAACAGATGTCTAATTAAAGCTCTTCCTAAATACAGATATTAAATGTATAGCCCACCCCAAAGTGGGGCTTACCTCTTTGGCCTCTGGAGCCCCCAGCACCTTTCTTGCTGGACACCCTCATTTCCTGGTCCACATCCTGAAACTTTGCTGTAGCAGGGATTGGACAGCAGGAGAGGAGCTGCAGAATGTTCCTTCAGTATGGGTGAGTGCCAAGTGGGATCACAATTTGCACCACACATTGAGGACAGTAGGATGACAGTTTGCACTTCACATTCAGGGTATTTTCACCCATCCCCAGGACAAACATTGGGAGAGGGGCTTTGAAGCTGCTTTACTGATTGCAACATACATGCTGTCAATGCATGATCAGATCAGGCATGCTGCTTGTGGCGATGGACAGAACTAAGGAAGGGCAGCCGGACCAAGACATGTCCACGGGTGCTTCTGGACACAGTAGACATGTGGTTAAAAGCCACCAATTAGGAAGACACACAAAAAAAAAACATGGCAGGACCCTTGTTGTTCACCCCTGACCCATAGGAATGCTGAGAGTGAGGTATGGATTAACAAATGGGAAACTCAGCAGTGGGGTTTGGCTTTGATTCAGACTCCCTTTCTTTCATTTAGCTTCAACACTTCAGTCAAACACACCTTGGTTCCTTTGTATGAGTTTTATAGCAGACTAGAAATGGGGGTAAGAGAGACTTCTTCATCACCTGTCATCCATTAAAGTGGTCCCCGACCTCTTCTATCCTCCCCCACTCCTCCAGTCGCTTTTTTTGAAAAAAAAAAAAAAAACTCAGCCAGCATTTGGCAAACTGCAAGGAGCAAGGATATTTTTTTTTTTTGTAAAACCAATGTCTGGGGAGGAGAGGAGGGAGGGGAGGGGAAGAGGGAGACTAAAGGCCTAGCCCTGACTTCATGGAAAGGGCTGGAATGTTATTTTGTAATTATTTGGCTGAATGATTTGAAGTGGCCCAAAAGTTGTATTTGTCTGAATTCAATCAATCAATCAATCAATCAGAATATTTATTTATCCAGGCGGGCACCATTGAGCAAGGCTCATTTGCAAGGTGGACCTGGCCATGAATACATCAAAGTACAGTACAGAAGCAGGTATACAAAAAGCAATAATATACAAGGAAGAAAAAGTATATACAGTGTATACAGTACATTACAAGGTTGAAATAAATAAAAAAAAGCATTATTTTACAATTGAAGAAGTCAGCAGATGTACAATCAACCAGAGGCATACAGGGGTTATAAGCAGAGATCTTTTGAATGAGGCACCAGGCAACTACACATATAGGGGAAAGAGGCCATGTATGGGGTGGCAGGTTAGAGAGGTAAAGAAGAGGAGAGATATATTACCGACGACTGGGGGAAAAATTGGGCTAAAACCACAGAAAGTGACGATGGCTGTCGTGTACTTGTTTATTATGATAATGACAGAAGACGGGTAGATAATTGGGACACTACTATGGATGGGGTGGGACTTTAGCCAGGCTGGAGCAGACAGGGAAGGGTGGGTTCAGCAGGAAGAGTTAATAGGAAACAGTGAGAGCCAGGGTAGAAACATGATGAGCATCAGGATGGAAAGGAGGAGTTGTGGAATTAGTGGGCTGGCGATTGAGGAAAACATTTGCAAGGTGCTTTCATGTAGCATGTAGAGCACCTTGAAGATATTCAGGCTAACAGGGCAGCTCAGCTTCAAGTTCCTTTGTAAACCGTTCCTAGCGTGGTAGAGAGAAGCTGGAGCAGCTTTGCCAAACGAAAGTGTTGGACCCTTGGAACTTGAGGCAATTAGGGAATAGTTCCTTAGATCGTAGGTGCTCAACACACCCAGGAGTACAATCTGAGACATATGAGGGGAGCTTGTTGGTCACCGCTCTGAAGGCCCATAGAGCGGCATTTCTATTCCTTCTATAGTGAAGGGAAGTCCAGCCTAAAGATGAGTACAGGGAGCAGTGGTGTGTGGAAAGTGGAAGGCCAGTAATGAACCTGATAGCTCTGTGGTAGAGGGTGTCCAACTTAAGCCAGTGCAGAGGCAGTGCAAAGGCTGTAAAGCAGGTCCTCGTAATCTATTAAAGATAGGAAGGTAGCTTGAACCAGTTGAATCTTGGCCTTCTTTTTGAGCAGGTGGTTAATTCTAAAGAATAATCCTAATCTTAGGCTTAGTTTCTTTTGTAGTTCTTTGAGATGGTCAGCAAAGGAAAGTTTATGATCGAGCCAAACTCCTAGATATTTGCATTTAGATACATACTCTAGTGTTTCTCCAAGAACAGTGGTAATTTGTGGGATAGCCCCCCCCCAGAAGGAATTGCCGCATGCAAGGAGGGGGAGAAGATCGTGGCTTTTGTCTTTTTCACATTGATTAAAAGCTTTTTGTTTATGAGCTGGTATTGTAGAAGGTTAGATTCAGCTTGGAGGTCTTCACAGGCTGCTTCCAGCATGGGATGACTCAAGTACAGTACAATGTCACCTGTGAATAAGTGGATGTTGGCTTTTGTGATGAGGTCATTGATCTTGTTAATGTAGACTGCAAAGAGGAGGGAACCAAGGATAGAGCCCTGGGGTACACCCCTCAGCATAGGTTTTAATGGAGAAAGATCACCTTCAGCTTTAACCTGCTGTTTCCGTTCTCTGAGGTAGTCTGCAAACCAGCACATAGATTTATGGTCCAGGCCTAAGATGCTTAGGGAGGAAAGAAGCAGGCTGTGATCAACTGTGTTGAATGCCTTACTAAGATCCAAGAAAACGGTACAGACATGCTTCTTGTTGTCAAGGTCTAGGAGCCAATCATTGGTCACCTTAGCTAGGGCTGTTATGGTGCTATGCTTTGCTCTGAATCCAGACTGAACCGGGTTTAATAGGCTTCTGGATTCTAAGAATACCAGTAGCTGGCCACACACTATTTTTTCTAGTAATTTAGACAGGATGGGGAGGAGGGAGATCAGTCTGTAATTATTTAGATCGCAGGGGTCACCTGCTTTTAATAGAGGGATGACATGGGCTATTTTCCATTGAGGGGGGAGGCTACCCTGGGAGAGTGACATGTTGAATAGGTGGGTGATTAGCACTGCAAGCACATGGTTGGCACATTTCAGATAGTATGGCTCTATGAAGTTGAAGCCTGCTCCCTTTCTGGTGTCCAGTTGCAGCAATAGGTCTTCCACCTCTTTTTGAGAGACAGGCAGGAGGGAGAAGGCCTCCTCGGTAGGGGGGGGACTTGTGGATTAGTGGGTCCTGAGCTATGCAGAGGTCATTGGCAGGGGAAGTATCAAATGCTAGCCCTGCCATTGCAAAATGGTTATTGAGGGCTTCCAATATCTCCGATCGGTTAGAGATAATGCTGCCACCCGGACTTAATTTTTGCTGGAATGGAATTACGAGGTGTGTGTCAGACATGTCTTTTAATGTTTTCCAGAGCTCTGAAGAATTTCTTGAGGCAGAGACTAGCTCCGAACAATAGTAGGCAGCCTTGACTGCTCTGACCAACTTGGTGCACTTGTTACGTGCTCTCTTAAAAAGACACCAATCTGAGTCGTTCTTGCTTCTTCGGGCTTTTTCCATAAAGAATCCCCTTTCTAACAGGGAAGCTTTGAGCTCAGGTGAGAACCAACAGCAGGTGCTGTTCCTGACCCGCACCTTAACCAAGGGTGCATGCTTATTTAAAGCCTCACTTAAAATATCGTAAAAAATAGTATATGCCCTGTTAACCATTTTGGCTAGGAAGAATTCCTGCCATCGCGGTGAATGTTTCAAGTTGTGGACATATGCAAACAAATCAAAGTTGCGTTTACACCTCTTGATAGAGAACTTTGCCACAAACTGTGGGTTGAGCACGGATCTAATGGTGGTGATTATACAATGATCGCTAATGTCTGAGAAAAATGTTCCAACATGAGAGAGCAGATGTGGCTTGCTAACCAAAATTACATCTAAGAGGGAGCTGTTGTTAAGGTTCTTTTTATTTGGGCGAGTAGACTCGCCAATGAGTTGCACCAGCCCTAGGGTGTCACAAAAGGATTTCAAGGGAGCTGATGCACTTGATAGTCAATCGTAGTTCAGGTTACCAAGAATAATGGTTTCCAAGGAACTGAACTCCAGTACGGAACTGAGGTGAAACAGGAGATGAGGCCCGGCAGAAGGAGGCCTGTAGCGCCTATTACACAGAGTGCACTGGAAGTAGAAAGTTCGATCTTTAGGGTCAAGCACTCAAATTCTTTGGGGGAGGATGATGCGTCTATGCATGCGGCTGAGTATTTGTCCCTTACATAAATTGCCACCCCACCTCCTCTTGATTGCCTATCCGCTCAGAAAGAGCAAATAATTTGGGATATTGATTTCATTGTCTGGGGTGGCTGGCCTAAGCCAGGTCTCAGTGATCACTAGGACTTCAGGTAGGGTGCGGCTCACCCAAGCCTGGATAAGGGTGAACTTTTTCAGCAAACTACAGGCATTAAGATGCATAAAAGACATTCCTTTGATACCTGCCAGATCTGATGGAGAAGCAATGGTGTCTAATGGTCCTGGGCTGAGTTCGACATTGACTGAGCACATTAGTAAAAGAAGCAGGATTCTTTTTAAGGCAGCGAACTGTAATTTGTAAACGCTATTTTTTGGACAATAGGGGAGGCGGTGTTGATGGGTAGGCCTGTACCCACTCCTGGTGTTATACTGGCCTAGTGTTGCAGCCACTAGTGTCCTGGCAGGAATTTGCCATGAGTAGGAAGCCTCAAGTCTGGATGGGGGAGTAATCTGCAGAGGCAGCTCGGGAGATGTCCCACTCCCCGGCAGAGACAGCTGAGAAGCTCAATAGTCCAGAATGGCTACTGAAAGGAGCTGTTGGACAGAGGACAGGGAGAAGCACAAGGGTCATTCCACTTTAGGGAGGGATGAGGGTTCTGAAGAATTGATCTGAGCCCTAGTAAAGCTAGTGACACACCGAGGAATGAGCTGTAACTTCCCATGGTAGTTCTAAATGCCACAACAGCCAGCAGTAAAAGTCACTAAAAGCCTAGATCAATCGATGATCAGGTGTCATAAGTTCAAAATCCTTTTATTGGCTGAGAGGCAGTTTTGGGGCTGAATGTACCTGTGGAGCAACTCTTTGCAGCTGAGCCAGTGAGGTGGTTCAAGGCTACAATCCAGCGTGGCAAGATTGGTCTGTAGCTTTTGTTTCTGTTTCTGGCCCTGCTCCACCAGTACAGAATGGGAGTGGGGACAGGCATTCAAGTCTTTCAGCCTTAGTGGATGAGCATGGTTCGGCCTGAGAAACAGGCAGAAAAACCCCGGGGATTGTCCTCAGAAAGAGAGGTATCCCAGGTCCACTAGAGCAGAAGAGGAAGTAGAAAATATAATGTGTTTCCTCTTTAGTAGAAAAGACAGCTGTTGTAGCCCTCTAGTGGCTATGTAGTATAATTTGCAAATGAGAAAGTAGAAAAAATTATCCCGAGCAGCAGTTTCAACAGGGGAAGAAAGCCTCAGGGTCTGCTAATTTGCAGTAGCAGAATCGTGGGCCGCTTCCCAGGACAGGCTTGTAGCTTTTCCTCTGGTGGTGAGGTGCGAGCCCCAGGTGGGCACGACACACCTGAGGGGGTATACAGCTTTTGGCTATTTCTGTAGATTTCTGGGCCCTGCAACGAACCGGAGTTTGGAGGATCCCGGGTGGCAGTTTCAACAGGGGAAGAAAGCCTCAGGGTTTGCTAACTTGCAGTAGCAGAATCATGGATTGCTTCCCAGGACAGGCTTGTAGCTTTTCCTCTGGTGGCGAGGTGCGAGCCCCAGGTGGGTATGACACACCTGAGGGGGAGAGGAAAGGAGATGGATCAAGTAGGGGCAGGCAGGAGAGGTGTGGTTAACTCAAACAAAGAAACAGGGTGGTCACTATTATTTGGAAGGAGGAGGCTAAACTACAAAGTGGGTAATAGAAACAGGGAGGAGACATAAGTGGATTAGAGGGCAGACAGGTGGCAAAGCGAGAGGCAAGGACTGGGCTTTAAATTTAGAATGCTAGGCAGTACACTGAAAAGTCTGGACAATTTAAAACTACAGCTTTACACAGAAATTAATTCTAAAAAGGATTCAACTGTTCACTTAGAATAATAGACAGTGCAGTACAGGTCTAATAATCTTAAGACTCTACAGTTTTACACTCTAAATTAATAATAAAAAGGATTAGGCTGTAGTTTTAGGATATTAAGGAGTGCATTAAAAGGTCAACTTAAAACTCTTCAGCCTTTCGCAGAGAATTAATTCTAAAGAGGGATGTAATCATACTGCATTCAGAGCAGGTAAATCACTTTAAACAATGACAGTGTAACACTGAATGGCCTAAACTGGATTGATAGATGAGGAGAGAAACAGTGTGGGGCTTTCATGCCATGCTAGCTTTTCAAAAAAGAACAACTTCTTTACAAAAAAGGAAAAAAATGAAATTCTTGCTTTACAAAAAAGGATAGTCCCAGGGTCAGCAGCGCTGATAAATGTCTCTAATGAAGCAAGGTAAAATGGAGACCAGCAGGAAGAAGTCAGTGAGGTTGAGATCCATCAATCAGAGTGTTGGTGCTGAAAATTCAGAATGTCCAAAGGCGCCAAATACCAATGTACCTGAGGGGGTATACGGCTTTTGGCTATTTCTGTAGATTTCTGGGCCCTGCAATGAACCGGAGTTCGGAGGATCCCAGGTGGCAGTTTCAATGGGGGAAGAAAGCCTCAGGGTCTGCTAATTTGCAGCATCAGAATTGTGGGTTGCTTCCCAGGACAGGCTTGTAGCTTTTCCTCTGGTGGCGAGGTGAGAGCCCCAGGTGGGCACGACATACCTGAGGGGGTATACGGCTTTTGACTGTTTCTGTGGATTTCTGGGCCCTGGAATGAACTGGAGTTTGGAGGATCCCGGGCAGCAGTTTCAACAGGGGAAGAAAGCCTCAGGGTCTGCTAATTTGCAGTAGCAGAATTGTGGGTTGCTTCCCAGGACAGGCTTGTAGCTTTTCCTCTGGCGGTTAGGTGCGAGCGGATTGAAAGTAAGTGTTGAGTTTCAGCACGTTCACTGAATAAAAATTCATCATTAGCTCACCCTTAGACAGAGGCAAAGGACACAGCTTCAGATAATCAGAAGCTCATTAGCACACGCAGCCAGAGCATGCATACTGCATGCACACTGCATTGACAGCTTGAGTGGGAACTTACAGCAAATCAGGAGACAGCAGACATGAGGCTATAAAAGCCTGTGAAGCCATAGATCCAGGCTGTTCCTGCCTGAGTGGAACCAGGCATATTGCCACTTTATTGTGATGGGCTGGTATGCCAAACAGAGTGTGTACATTAATATTCACATGCAGGAAGCAGATCCATTCCATTGCTGCTAAGGACAAAGTCCAAAAAGGAGTTTGGAGTTGGCCAGAGCCCAAGAGGTGGTTCTCCACATGAGATTTAAACCCTGGAGGGTGAATGCATTTAGCCATGTGCCTGCAGAGTCCATGAGAGTGAATGCATTCACCTCTGTGCCTACAGAGTCCAGGAGGGTGAATGCATTCAGCCTTGTGCCTGCAGAGTCCAGGAGGGTGAATGCATTCAGCCCTGTGCCTGCAGAGTCCAGGAGAGTGAATACATTCAGCCCTGTGCCTACAGAGTCCAGGAGGGTGAATGCATTTAGCCCCTGTGCCTACAGAGTCCATGAGGGTGAATGCATTCAGCCCTGTGCCTACAGAGTCCAGGAGGGTGAATGCATTCAGCCCTGTGCCTGCAAAGTCCAGGAGAGTGAATGCATTCAGCCCTGTGCCTACAGAGTCCAGGAGGATGAATGCATTCAGCCCTGTGCCTGCAGAGTCCAGGAGAGTGAATGCATTCAGCCTGTGCCTGCAGAGTCCATGAGGGCAAATGCATTCAGCCCTGTGCCTGTAGAGTCCATGAGGGTGAATGCATTCACCTCTGTGCCTGCAGAGTCCAGGATGGTGAATGCATTCAGCCCTGTGCCTGCAGAGTCGAGGATGGTGAATGCATTCAGCCCTGTGCCTGCAGAGTCCATGAGGGTGAATGCATTCAGCCCTGTGCCTGCAGAGTGTGCATTAGGAAAAGCCAGCTTGAGAGAGAGAGAGAGAGAGAGAGAGAGAGAGAGAGCAGAGAGTCTTCCCATGAAATAAACTTCTCCAAGCCACCAGGATTTTCATTGTGGAAGCATGCAATGTAAAAGAGAAGAAGTAGAGCTACCATCAAGGGATGAAAAAAGTCCCCATGTGGGGAGAAGCCTTCAGCTAAAAGGAGGTTCCTCAACCAAAATTTACTCCTGCAAGCCCCTTCTGCTGCAGCGACTACCGTGACACCATGCATAGGTGCAGCATCTAAACCAAGGTTGACTGGATTCTGAGTGATCAAATCGGATTTATCAAATTCCAACCTGATTTTGAGAATAAAGATTTTTAGAATTGTAGTTTGAAAATCTGAATTATAAAATGAAAGACGAAAACATGTTTTTACATAGGAAAATTGGATAAAGGATTTAAGAATTAGGATTTCAAATGTAATTCTCGTTCCAATTCTAGGATCCTTTTCAAAACTGAATAGGAATCAGATTTGTAACTGGAAGTTCATAGATTCCTATAAAGTCCAATAGGATCAGAACTCACCTATTTTGAGCATCCGACCAAACTTGTCAAATTTTTTTAAGCCTTAAGAACATTCCCTGGTGTTTCAGCAATCTTATGTCAAAGTTATTTTTTGCCCAGTACATGATGGTCATCTAAACTTTTATAATCCAGAACAAAGAAACATGGGTTGCCATGCATGTTTTTAGATTGCCTTATGTGGTTATAGCGTTAATATTTTAGATGTCAACATGAGTGTGAAAGAAAAAGTGAAACAAGGACACATCATTTGACATGATGCTTGCTTCATTTTTTTTTCCACAAATACAAAAATAAAGAGTGAATTACTAATAGTATGACACACTCTTGAACTGATAGTCCCCAAAAAGGGGGAAATATTTATATGTTTTTATACATAAAATCATTTCAGACACATGCCATTTTCATAAAATGTTTTTGATAGATGTAGAATATGGTTATGAATATAAAAAAAGAAAGAAGGGGTTGCCTTGCTTCTTTCGGTTATAACTGCTTTTAAAGTTGCAGTTTCAGAGGTGGTCGGCTCAGGACAAAAATAAGTGAAACATCCCAATAAAAAAATAAAACTTGTAAGAAATCTGTTCAAACAATTCAAAAGTGCATGCAGAATGGCAAGTACTTTAAAATAAAATAAACAGAGTAACCAGAAACAGACAGATATGTAGGTAAAGTGTCTTGAATGATACTAACTGCTGCAATTGTGGGTGCTAATTTCCTCGCTGCCATCCTGTATATATTCTTAGCTGGGCATGACATAATAGGATAAATCATTATTCTAATAATAATAACTGATTAGTGATGATTATCAACTGTGGGCAGAAGCTGTCAATCTCCGTTATACACAGCCATGTATAATCACCCATGTAAAATGGAGTTTGATTATACATGGCCGTATATAATCACCTATGTATAACTGAGTTTGATTAGCTATCTTTTGCAAAAATTCTAAAATCACTCGAATACTTGCACTACTGGCTCCTCATGCTGTCAACTCACACTGTCAACTTGATAGCGCTAACCTCAATGAAACCATAGACCAGGGATATAACTTACATGTCACTGAAGAAAGTCACATTTTTCACAGAAACGAAAAATAACCAGAGCTCTACTGTATGTCTAGCCACCTAAAAATGGCACATTTGTCACCATTTCAGCAACCTAGTGACCTAGAAAGACAGAAAATCATATAACAGCAAGAAAACAGACACACTCTATGAAAAACCAAGGCCAAAGTTAGTCTGCTCCACAAGTACCTGTCCAACAAAAAAAAATCAAGGGAACCAGTTATAAAAAATAAACATAAATGTGGTGAAACAGCTTGATTTATGCACACCCTTGAAGTGCAATGCCTTGATAAACCTCTCAAGCTTTGCTTTCAGGGTTTATGAGGCATCACGCACCACAAGTGCATAAAATCCTAATTACACACACTTCCCTATGAATTATTCTATATATGCTTCCATATATGGCGGAGCAATACCAGACCACCCTCACCTCCACCTGGGGCTCGGCCCGGACCTTCTGGGATAGCATGAAAGAAATAAATGGAAAGACCCGCTCCCCTCCACCATCTCTGCTCACCATCGGTGGCGCTACCTCCTGTGATTCACTAACTAAAGCTGGCTGCCTCAAAACCACTTTCTCTGATCTAAGCTCTGTCCTGCCTAGCAGCTTTTTTGATCCAACCCCCTCCTTACTCACCCCTGCCCTGCATTTCCCCCCTTTCTACCTGGGTACCCTATCAACCCACGAAGTCAGGCCACACCTGCTAAAAGCCCTTGGTAGTAATAACCTTAGCAGTGACCCCCTTGACTCCAAGATCCTCCGCCTGGTCCTGGACGTTTTCCTAGTCCTCCTGACAGACCACTCAACCAGTCCCTATGCCTTTGACAGCTCCCCAGTGCATGGAAAACTGCTGAAATCACTCCAAGACACAAGAGCGGTGATTGATCCTCCCCCAACAACTATCGGCCAATCTCCATCCTCCCCCCACTCTCCAGAGCCCTCGAAAAGTGGTATCTATCCAATTATCTGAGTACTTGGCTATGTATGAGACTATGGGTCTGGAGCAGCATGGCTTCTGCCCAGGACACAGTACAACCACTGCTCTCCTGGAGTTCTCCCAATACAAGCACTCTGCTTTTGACTCTGGCAATCTGGCTGGTGCAGTGTTCACTGACCTCTCCAAGGCCTTTGACACTGTCTGTCACCCCCTCCTACTCGACTCTTTCCACACACTCAGTTTCTCTGCTGGTCCCCTTGTCTGGTTTTCCAGCTACCTCTCTGATAGATCCCAGCGTGTAAAAATCAGCAGCTGCCTCTCCAACACTTGACCCGTTAGCTCTGGGGTCCCACAGGGCTCGATCCTGGGTCCCATTCTCTTCAGTCTCTACCTCAACACTCTCCCCAGCTTCTGCAATGGCAAGATGCTCCTCTATGCAGACGATGCAGTTCTCTTTGCCTCACACCCAGATCCCTCCACTCTCCAATCATCCCTTCAACTCACCTACAACCAAACAGATAGGTGGTTTCTTGATCACAGACTAGTCATAAACCTTAAGAAAACCAAATCAGTGCTCTTCTCTCACCACCAAAATAAAGCTAGAAGTGCCCCCCTCCTGATTACCCTCAACTCTCAGCTCCCATTAGAGCAAGTGCCCACATACAAATACTTAGGCATCACTTTTGATACTGACCTCACCTTCCACACCCACATCAATGCTCTTTCCTCCTCCATAAACTCTCAGATTAGCCTACTTTACCGCCATAGGCATTGTCTGCCCCTCGCTGCCCTCCGGCTGACCATCATCTCTTCTGTCCTGTCCCTAGTGGACTATGGCTTGCCCATCTATATTGCAGCTGATAACACTGCCCTCTCTAAAATCCAGCTCTCCATCAATAAGGCCTGTAGGCTCCTGACCGGAGCCTCCAGCCTCACCCATACCTGCCTGTTCTATACCCCCTTTGAAGGCATGAATGCCAAAGTGCGGGGGTTCCTGGTTTGTTTATTACTGGCATGTAAATAAAAGGCTACTTTAGCATTTATTTTTCATCTGGAGTGCTCCTTTTGTCCTTGTTTGCATGTAAGTGAGGTTAGCAACCTCCAGCAGGAGCACCCCCTCACAAACTGTGCACCACTCTCAATTTTGTTTTGGTTTTCTATTCCTCCTCCAATCTGCTCAACTTTGAGGAACATCTGCAGTATCAGACCTGCCTTCTTGCTAAGAAATCCCTGCTCGGACTCTCCCCCCCTGGAGTATCTGCCTCCCTACCACGGTCATCCTCATATGTTTCCACCCACAGCTCTGTTAAAGCCACCTTAAAAGTGCCCAGAACAAAGACCTCTCTTGCCCAGAGGTCTTTCTTTTATCAAGCCCTACCTGGTTTAACTTCCTCCCTACCTGCATCACCAACACTGCCAAACTTGGTCCCTTCAAAACTGCTTTCCGGAACCATCTCTTTAATATCCGCTGCTGTAGGTGCAACTAACCCTGCCCCCCCAATCCTACTGCAGGACCTTTCCCTGCCTGGCCCCCCAAATCTTGACAAGGTCCCTGGGCTGCCTATCCATGTTTCCCCCTACCCCTTTTTACCTACCCCCTTAGGTTTATACAAGGATGTATTCCACTGCAACTCCAGAGAAATTGTACATCTTTAATTGTAAATCTGTATTTTATACCAACATGTAACTAAGTGTATTCTGTGTTCAATGTCTGCACCTGTAATGTTGTCCAATGTTGTATCTGCACAATGTTCTATTGTCTTGCCCTCCCTGCAATGAGGTGCCTTTGTAAATGAGTCCCTGACTCAGAGGTTGTAAATCCAACTTGTTCAAATAAATAAATAAATAAAAATAAATAAATATTTAAGAATGTACTTGTTCCAGAAAACAACCTTGAAAACATTTTTCAGTGCAACCAACAAATAGGAATTTGGATCTTTAAATTATGGCATGATTTTTTTTATGTTTTTTTTCCCGTTTGTTTTTGAATTCTGTTTTGCTTTTACTTATGATTATGTCAACTGGTAAGGAATTCTATAGATTAGTAATGCACTGTGAGAAAAAAATGTTTTCTTTTTATTAATTTCAAATTTTGTTTGGTCAGTTGTAGGTGGTGGCCTCTTATATTTTATTTTATTTGTTTGTTTGAAATTTAGATTTAGTTAAGTTATAAGATATGAGTCTTGCATTATATCATATAATGTTAGAGTATCTCCTCTTAATCAACACAACACATAGCAGCTTATACAAAATAGGTGCACATAACCTGGGCTTCAACAATACTGGGTACACCTGACTGCACTGTGGCACTCAAAATGAGTTAACATTCAAAGGACATCATAATAAATGTTTTAAAACCATATTTGGTATAAAGTGCAACATCGCAATTATTTATTCAAAATGTTTAAAAGGCATCCCATCACCAGGAAAAAAGTCACAGCACTTTCAGTGTTCCAAACAATTTCTTATGGCAGGACAGAAATGAGTCTCCCCTCCTGTACAGATTTTCACCCCAGCCATCAATCCATCATGTAGTATCACATTTGTCATGTGTCCATCATCTTGCAAAACATGTACATTTAATAAATTAAAAGCTGCTGAGCTGGCTTACAACAGATTCCAGCCGAGAAACAAACTGCTGTGATTACGTCCTAACGTTTTGACATAACTGATGACACCTTCAGACACACAGACATTAAGTAGAAAGATATTTAAACAGACAGGCACAACCAAGAAGACACCACATTACAACCTACATACCTAAAGTGCAGAGATAGACTGTGCAAATAGCAAAGAGAGTGCTTTTAGCAATTAAAGTACAAAACTGTAAAGTGCAGTTATGTTTGTAAATGCCACATACAAATGACAACATATAAAAAAACATCAAAACCATTTTGCCCTTTAATTGCTAATAGCACTCTCTTTGCTATTTGCCCAGTCTATGGCTACAGTTAAGGTATGTAGGTTGCAATGTGGTGTCTTCTTGGATGTGCCTGTCTCTTTAATATCTTTCTACTTAATGTCTGTGTCTTCGATAGCACACCACTCTGATGAAGACGTCACAGTGACATCAAAACATTAGGGCATGGTCACAGAAGTTTGTTTCTCAGCGGGAATCCATTGTAAGCTGGTTCAGCAATTATTTTAAATGTACGTGGTTTGCAAGATGGTGATCGCAGAGCAAATGTGAGATTACATGATGTACTGATGGCTGGGATATGAATCTGTGAATCTATACAAAAGGGGAGACTTATTTCTTTCCTGCCATAAGAAGCTGTCTTCTTAAGGAGCTAAGGGTGGAATGAGCAGAGCCATTAGCAGAACTGTTTAGTGAGTCTCTGAGCACAGGAGAGGTCCCAGAAGACTGGAGAAGGGCTCATGTGATCCCGCTCCACAACAGTGGTAGCAGGGAGGAGGCAGGGAACTACAGACCAGTCAGTCTTACCTCAGTAGTGGGCAAGATTATGGAGGCACTCCTTAAGGAAAGGATAGTGCAACACCTGGAATCCATAGGGGCACAGGATCCAAGACAGCATGGGTTTACAAAGGAAGGTCCTGTCAAACTAGTCTCATAGATTTCTTTGGCTGGGTAACCAGGTGGTGGACCAAGGGAGCAGTTGATGTCGCCTACCTTGACTTCAACAAAAGCTTTCAACACTGTTCCACATAGAAGATTGATAAATAAGCTGGGTAGGCTCAGGGTGGGTCAGAAGTTGGTCAACTGGGTGGTAAACTGGTTGACAGGCAGAAAACAGAGAGTGGTGGTAAATGGTATACAGTCACAAGAGTGCAAGTCACAAGTGGGGTACCTCAGGGATCAGTCTGGGGCCAGTCCTCTTCAATATCTTCATTAGTGACATTGCAGATGGACTAGAGGGTAAGGCTTGTCTGTTTGCAGATGACACCAAGATCTGCAACAGAGTAGATGATCCAGATGGGGTGGGCAGAATGAGAAGAGATCTGGATAAACTAGCAAAATGGTCAGAAGAGTGGGAACTGGGATTTAATGCAAAGAAGTGCAAGATCATGCACATAGGGAAGAGAAACCCTGAAGCCACCTATAGGCTGGGAGGGGAGTTGCTGGCAGTCACAAAGGAAGAAAGAGACTTGGGCATCATCATCACCGATGACCTGAAATCATCCAAGCAGACCTCTAAAGCAGTAGGTAAGGCTAGGGGATGTTAGGGTGTATTAGTAGGGGTATCACAAGTCGTAAGAGGGAGGTAATAATCCCTCTTTACAAGAGACTGGTTAGGCTTCATCTGGAGTACTGCATGCAGTACTGGAGGCCACACCTTCACAAGGGCATTAACCAAATTGAGGCAGTCCAGAGAAGGGCAACCAAAATGGTGCAGGGACTGCATCAGAAGACATATGAGGACAGATTAACAGAGCTCAATATGTATACCCTTGAGCAAAGGAGAGATAGAGGTGATATGATCGAAACATTCAAACGCCTTAAGGGCATTAACAAGGTGAAAGAGTCTAACATGTTTAAATATAAGAGAAATAGCAGGACAAGAGGACACAGCATGAGAGGGAGGCCGATTAAGGGGGAATGTGAGGAAATTCTTTTTCATAGAAAGAGTGGTGGATGCATGGAACGGCCTACCTCAGGAAGAGGTGGCTATAAATACAGTGCAGGGCTTCAAACAGGCATGGGCTAGGCATAAGGGAGCAATACAGATAAGTATGAATAGATAGGCCACTGACAGAGCAAAGGCCGATGGCACATTTATAAGGTAGAAAAAGAAATTGGCAGAATGGATGGGCCTTGCGGTCCTTATCTGCCATCGACCTCTATGTTTCTATGTTTATGTTTCTATACTGACAGCGATGTGACTTTTTTCCTGCTGGTGGAGTGCATTTTAAACATTTCAAATAAATGCTTGTAGTGTTGCACTTTACATTAAATGCGGTTCGAATGCAGTTATTATGATGTCCTGTGAGTTCTGATCCATTTTTGACTAGCACTGTAGTGATACACGCTCTATAGATGAAACTCAGTTGACTCTGACACAACCTGCAGTGTTGTTCTTTAAGCACTCATTTAGGTGCGTAATGACGTCCCCCAAAATATGCAGGGAAATGATCAATCCTAGGTCTTCCCCTCCCTATTTATTATTCACTGCTACAGCGGGTAAATGCCTCCTAGCAACATTTTATAGTAAATCGAGAGAGGTCTTGAGTTCGGTTGGGACCTATACAATTCCTCCTCCTCCAGGGGTGCTATATTGGGGCTGTGCATAGCGGCTATGGTTAGGCTGGCAAGCCTCTTCCACACTTGTAGATATACAAATAGGCCCTCTGGGAGCAGACTCCATAGCCTTTTCAGCTTCTCAAAAGAGAGAAGTCTCTTCCCCTCTATCTGCGCTATATAACACAAACCTTTTCTACGTCATCTCAAGGGGCCTCTGTGTAGGAAGACTAAATATTTATGGGTGAACTTTAGGGCAGCCAGAATAGTAGCGTACAAAGAGATTCTTTGTGGGATTTTCAGAAAGTTGTGGGCAGCCAGCCACACCCTGACCAGGATATGGGTGAGTGGGTTGCCACAATTTCTATTATGTTTAAAAACCACAGCTGGAGATCATAAATCTCTGTGAATATCTCCCCTGCATACTTGTCCTCCATGGCCAACCAAGCTGGGGTATGCAGAGCCTCCCCAGTAGGAAAAAAGGAAAATTGAGCCTGCTGGAGGGTTGCCCTCTGAATGTTCACATTCTTTCCTCTGTAAAGGAGCTGATGGAGAGTAGAATCTAGCTGCTTATATACTGTATCTTCTCCGGTACGTGACCGGGTAGGGACTGAAAGATATACAGCCATCTAAGTAGCAGAATCATTTATGATCACATTGATTCTGCCTAGCAATATCAGTGGAAGTTCCCTCCGTCTCTCGCAGTCCTCTGCAATACTGGTAAGTAAAGGACTTGTAGTTCCTGAGGATCAATCGATTCATTTGGTCTGGGATGTGAACATTCAGGTATTTTAGATGATCAACAATTTGTAATCCTTTTTGTTTCTTCATTTATTGTTTTTGGGCTGGATCTTCTATCCTCCAACCGGTGGTCAGCCCAGTACCCTGCCAGCCACTCCCCCATGCCCAGGCTTATTCCCCTGGGGGGGTCACTGGGAGGGCTCCCCCCAATGATCCTAGTTGGGTAGCCCCAGCTTTCCCCCAGGGTCGGGGTCATGGGAAAGGGCCCCATCGGTGAGCATTGGTGGCAGTAGGAATGGCCCCAGAGCAGGGCCACATAACAGAGGGCCAGCATTTTCATGCACTTGCTAAAGCCCTGGGGGCAGGGACATGCAATGATGACCAGTATCCACCCCTCCCCCCCAATGTATTGACACCAATCGTGGCAGCACCCCAGCCTCCGCCAGTGTCCAGGAAGCAACGGACACACTACCCCCTCCCCCTGGAGAAGGAGAGCAGTCCAAAGGATGCTCGATCCTTCTCCCCCCCCAGCCAGCCTCTGGCTTCCCGGGTCCATTCTCGAACCCAGGTCGTCAGCATCGCAAACAGAAATCCAACTGCTGCGCCGTCGGGCCAACAATTTGTAACCCTAATGAATTATGAGCCAGACACTCTGTGTGGATCCTCCCCAGCAGCAGTTTATCTCTTTTCATCCAGTTAATGTTATGACCAGATATCACATTCATTTAACAGGGATTTGACAAGAAGGAGGCCTTCAGACAAATTCTACAGATAGAGCAGCAGGTCATCTGCAAACACTGCAGTTTTATGTTCTTTCTTCATCCTGAACCCTTCTATCCCTGGGTGGTTACTAATTGCTGCTGCAAGGGTTTCTAAGGACATGACATAAAGAAAAGTGGACATCGGTCATCCCTGTTTGGTCCCTCTACCTACAGTAAAAGAGGGTGTGAGAGAACCATTAACTGAACTCTGTTCTGCCAGAGAAGTATACTAATCCATCCTAGCAGGTGGGTCCCCATGCCAAACTCCCTCAATGTGTCGAACATGTACCCCCACTCCAAGGGTTTAAAGGCCTTTTCTGCATCCAAGGCAAGGACCACTGCTCCATGGGATCTGGAGTCTCTTACCCATTGATGGATTATGCTAAGAGCTTCATGTCTATTATGCTTCCCTTTTCTGCCCTGCACGAAGCCACTTTCACTGACCTACGCAGCCAGTATAGTGTTATGCTTGTGCAGCTGTGTTAGTTTGGTTTTGGCCATTCACACTCTCTATTCCTGAGGAATTACCACCTTGTAGGGGTACAAAGGCAAGGAACCCTCGGAGAAGGTTCCACCCCTAGAGGTGCAACAGAATGCAACCTGTGGCTAAAGGTACCTTAGGAATCCCCTAAGCAGAGAGTGCTGCCACTGGAGGAGGGGGAGGATGGTGGGGCAAAGAAAAAATGCTTCACAGTGAGACTTAAAGGAACTGCTTATATAGCTCAGGAAGTAGGAGTGGCTGGCTGCTTGGCCACTGAACTACAGGCAAGCCTTTCAATTCACTGACCTACACAGCCAGAATAGCATTATGCTTGTGCAACTGTGTTAGTTTGGTTTTGGCAGTTCACACTCTCTATTCCAGAGGAATTACCACCCTGTAGGGGTACGAAGGTAATGAACCCTTGGAGAGGGTTCCACCCCTAGAGGTGCAACAGAACAGTTCCCGTGGCTAAGGGTACCTTAGGAATCCCCAAAAGAAATGTAGTATCATCCCGCAAAGGAGGCAACACAAAGCATATGAGCAAGCAGTAACTGTGACATAGGAGCAGTAACTGTAACTTAGTAGGAGAAAAGCATAGGCAGTTTGATAATGCAATGAGATGTTCAGTTGGATAATGTAATGACTGCCATAGTTTGCATAGCATGATACTGACATTTTGCTTTGAGATTAGGGGATCTCCTAAGGAGAGAGGGAATGGCAGGACATCCTCCACCTCCATCCAAAAGTGGAACCTACCAAAGAAACTAAGGGAAACAACTATGCTAAGTGTTATGACCTGAAGCAACAGAGGAGAGAAAAAAAACCCTATGAGAAGGAAATCTCTGGGGGTCCAAGGCCTAGGGCACCTTCCCTCCAGGCTTGGGATAGTTTAATTAGTGACAGCTCTACAGCTGCAATTTGGAAAACCCAATTAAAAGAAGGTGGAAAATATTCCAATTTGGAGGAAGGCTCTCACTCAACCCCTATAGCGGGAATGCTGTGGAAGGTTGCTAGAAAACTCTGCAACAATATGTGCATCCAAGGTGCAGGAGGAGAGCAACAACGTGCTGAGGCACTCACCTGGCCTACCCACCCTAATTATAAAAAGGGTCTCAGAAATGGAACTTTCTGATTGGCTGAAAACATTCTAATAACCTTATGTTAATCTTTTATTAACATACATGTAGAGCTTAACCATATGCTGAGCAAGGTGTAACACTGTTTAAAAACATTTTTTATTATAATAGCAATAAGGCACTCCCAGGGATTATGTTAATGGTCAGTTAATCACCTTCTAGGGGCATGTGGCACTCAGCTACACCTCGTGCCACATTACACCCCTAGAAGATGATTAACAGACCATTAACATAACCCTTGGTCATGCCTTATTGCTTAATTCAAACCAGGTGAACCAGAAGCAGTCATAGGGAAAATGCGGTGAAGGTGCCTTGCTAGGGAAACCACTAAAGTCAGTGTCCAACCGTTATAGTGGAACACTAGAGCCAAAGGAGATCATCATAACCACTCTTCACCACTAGTCTTAAATTCTACACCAGGAGCTGCTGTCACATAGCAGGCAGCTAAAGCCCAGCCCGGGGTGAGGACATTCCCAGCTATGGGCCAGTTGAGAAGGATCCTGCCCTAAGTTGGGCACACTCAAGATGCAGACTAAATGCAGAGCAAGACCGTCGGCTGCAGGAACCCTGCGCCAGAATAGAATGGCTGGCATGCCTCAGAAATTGATTGAAAGATGAAAAGCTGGTGAGCTGAATGAGCACGGCATGCTGAGATTATAATGAGCATTGAGTGTTGAGACCTTACAAGGTCAAATGCAGAATGAGTGCAGCAAAATCCCAGGCTGAAGCCAAGGCGATGGCAGCAGGCATGAAGCAATGGTTTGTGTAAGCAAGGAGAAATGGTTGCGTAAGCAAGTGTGGACCTGCACAGAGGTCAGTAAACAAAGCAGTAATAATTGGACCTGCATGCAGGTCAGCATAACGTAGGGCAAACAGCACTGAATAGTGGGGCAAGCCAGCCAGGCAGTTCAAAGCCAAATCAAGGTGACAAACTCTGAGGATTTTCAGCAGCAAAGACAGGATTTAAAACAGAATTAATTAGCCACATAGGCCAAGGCCCCCCAAACACCTCTCAGTCCCCGCCATAGGACAAACAAGGAAGCGATGGTAGGGCTGAGAACCCCATGCAGATATAAAAGCTAATTTAATAGCCTCAGCAGGAGCTTCAGCTAACCTCAGAGTAAAACAAGGTACAATAGCAATGGGAGTAAACAAAGCAGCAGCAGGAAGCAAGTAGGCCTGTACAGCAGTAGTAAAAACAAATGAGTGCACTGAGTTGTAACTGCAAAATAAAAGGAGGCATAATGCTCTTAAGCACTGTCAACAGGCAGTGCAATGAGACTGCAGCAATGAGGTAATTAGAACAAGCATGAGTAAGCTGTATAGCTAGGTTCAAGTAAGTCTGAGTCAGGTGAAAGTAATAGGATATGCCACATGGACCAGCTATAGTTGAGCTGAAACACACAGATCAGGTTAGCAGTTGCAGTGCAAGTAATTTGAGAATAGTGAGTAACTGAAAGCAAGCAGTATGAGCTCAGAAATAGCAGTATGCCAAGAACTTAGAAAAGCCCCCCTCAAAAGAGGAAGGAAGCACACACAGCCGAAGGCAAAAATACAAACCAGAATCAGTAAAATAAAGATGGAAGCCCAGTAGAGACAAGCAGGAGCAGAGGGGGGGTGGCAGGCTCCAGCCAGCCAGGAAGGCCCAACCAGCTCAGAGGACAAACCGACAGAGCCTTCGGCTTCAAAGAAAAAATGCTTCACAGTGGGGATTAGAGGAACTGCCTATATAGCTCAGGAAGTAGGAGTGGCTGGCTGCTTGGCCACCGAACTACAGGCAAGCCTTTCAATTAGTCTGAGTGTACAGAATGGGGTAGTGCTGTTTCTGGATGGGCTGCTATCACCTGTGCCAGAATTTTATAGTCTGATGTGAGCAGGGAAAGAGATAATAAGAAGCACAAAGAGCAGGGTCCATGCCTGGTTTTGGAAGTACTGTAATAATGGCAGACCTCATGGAGGGAGTTAACTCCCCATGTCCCAGGCTCTCCTCTAACATATTTTGCAGGGGGTCAATCAGAAGTTAAATTAAGGTCTCTATTAAGTCTATGGGTTGGCCGCCAGAGCCAGGGGTTTTACCCCCCCCAAGTCTCTTTACTGCACCCAAAAGCTCTTTCCTATTCAAGGGATGATCCTAGGATTGTGACATCTCAGAGAAGATTGGAGTTATGTCAGCCTTGTGAAAGAATGAGTGGAGTTGTTCTGCAGAGACATACACCTCTGAAGTATATAGTTGTTTGTAAAATATCACTGAAGGCTTTTCTGGTACCCTGTCTGTCTGTTTCCAGGACTCCTTCAGAATGTTTGATTTTCATAACCATTCGTTCCCCTTTCCTCTTTTTTAACTGCCATGCAAGGAGCTTACCCCTTTTATCCCCATCAAAGTAGGGGCCCACCTGTCCAAGTAGGATAGCCCTCCTGAGCTGTATGCTACTTAGGGTGTTAAGTTTCCAGTATGTTTTTTGTATCCCTCGTCTTTCAACAGAGTGGGGTCCAGATGCCAGGGTTGCATAGATGGAGGTTCAGAGCCCAGTGTTAATTGCATTGTATGGGGAGAGTGGTCAGAGACCACAATGGGTGCATATTCTATCTTATGCACTTGGAGGGCTACTGAGGAAGAATCTAGTAGTTTGTTCAGGCAGGCATAAAAGTGGTGGGAATATAAGAAAAAATGGTATTCTCTCCATGAAGGGTTATAATACCAACAGATATCTATGAGTGAATAAGCTGTTTCAACCTCACTTAAGGCTTTTGCATTTCTGGAGACCAGGACTGGTGCTGTGTTAGATCTATCTAATATAGTATCACTTACAGAGTTGAAGTCTCTGCTTAGGATCCAGGGCCCCTGAAATTGTGCCATTCCATCAAGAGCTGCTAATAGAAACTGAGGTCTTCAACATTTGAACCATGTGTTAAGCCCACTGATATGCTCTCACCACTTCAGAGCTCCAACTGTGCCAACACATACCACTCCCACATCCATGAAGCTATGGACCAATTGCCCATTTAATACCATGAAAATCCATATCACCCCCCCCCGCCTTGAAGATGAAACATAAGGACACCCAAATACCACCCCAGTTGCTGCTGGTCCTCTCAAACTCCCTAGTCTCCATATGGATTTCCTGGAGGAGCACCATTGTAGATTTCAGCTTTCTAAGTCTTCCCTGCACCATCTTTGGCTTAATGACATTTTTCCACCCATTTATGTTCCAGGTAGTAATATTTAGCTGCTTAGCCATATCAAAGATAATTTAAACCAGTATTCCTATGACCTTTGCATCCCCACTCAACTAAGCTGGTATAGATTCATATGGTATGTATGTCAACAAACAGAGCATCCAACCAAAGACATGAAACACCAACCTTTTACACTTTCTGCCCTTGCCCTCCCCATTTTAAGCTCTACCATATCCTCCACTTCTGTATCCTCCTCCCCCCTCCCCACAGGGTAAACCCTGCATAATCCCAGGTATCAACAAATACTCTTCTGCCAAAAAAGGCTCCCCACAAAAATTAAACAGCAAGAATATGTCCCAGTAGCAGAATTCCTGCCTCCCACAAATCCAAGCTACTCCTTCACCAGCCAGAAACCCTTCAAGTAATGATGGCTATTTTGGGCTTTCTGTAGTGGACAGGATATTGCTCAGTACAAAAATATATTGCTGAAACAGCTTTAAGCTACTGGATGTGTTATTGAGTGAGGGCCACAGCTAAATCTGTGCCCCCCAACACTGTGAACTTTTCATTTTATGCAAATACTTTGGAAATATGGAACAACCAATAAACAGACTTGTTAAAAGTTAAACAGGAATGGGAATGATTAACCAGTCTTTAGAAGAAAGAAAAAAAGCATTTAACCAATTTGTGGCACCCCAAACAAGTGTGGTCTGATTGTTTGGTAGTGTATGGCCACAGACTGTTAAGATACCATTTTCCATACATGTTTCAGTGAGTTTGCCTCCTCTGTGAATAAGTCAGGCATAGCAACACCAGGGCAAGATATCAGATGCTAAACCATGTGTACAAAACCAGTCAAGCCCATGTCCAAGAAGCTACGTGCATGTGATATGCTGCTCGAATACACATGCTGTGGGTAATAAACAGTCATTTCACCCTATTACCACACATTAGTACCTGCACCCCCAGGTGCAATCAGGGGGTAGGACAGTAGATCCAGGGATAGACAGTCTCGTAATCAGTAGCCTGATGGTCAGCATTGTCCCATAATTGGCACCATGTCTTCGAGTACGTGACCCTAGTGGAGCTCTCTCCTGAGGTCTGTGGAATATCATGGTGCCTTTGGCCGAATCGCACTGTCAATGAGGAAACCCTCATGATGGTTCCCTCCCACCAGCATGATGGCAGCCTCACTGTGGCTTTAGACAGACCATTTCGTGCAAATTCCAGTTTGCTGGGCTGACATACAGTCAAAAGCCCCATACTGTCATCTTTGTCTATGACTAGCTGCTGCTACTGATTTCCCAAGACTGTACCAAGTCTCACTCAAGTAAGCTAGTTTATCTTCATGCTGTGCCCGGTGCTCCAACCCCCCATCCCTCTGCTCCTAGACCTTGCACTTTATGTCTATAATTGTACTGTCTGCCTATTCTTAACTGTAATGCCAATCCAGCACTGTGATGGTAATATCATGATATTGTTGGTTCGAGCTGCACCTTACCTTTATGTATTTTCACTGTATTTGTATGCTTATTCTCTGATATATTTGTATGCTTATTCTCTGATGTTCCCTGTATTTGTATGCTTATTCTCTGATGTCCACTGTATTTGTATGCTTATTCTCTGATGTTCCCTGTATTTGTATGCTTATTCTCTGATGTATTTGTATGCTTATTCTCTGATATTCACTGTATTTGTATGCTTATTCTCTGATGTATTTGTATGCTTATTCGCTGATATTCACTGTATTTATATGCTTATTCTCTGAAGCATTTGTATGCTTATTCTCTGATGTAATTTCCATGTACCCCCAGGTCGCACTGTTAAATGAGCAACTTGTTGTTCAGTGTGCCGTCTGGTGAAACATTTCAATAAATAAATAAATAAAATATCCCAATCCGACTCCACTACACTGAATAACCAGTTCAAAATTGCACTCTGCTAGTACCAGGATGCTCTTAGGTACACACTACAGGAACCTTTGCCCAAATTATGCCATGGCTGACTTGTCAAACCCCGTAGGGGCTTACTGGCACTTCCTGTTCCTGATGCCCCCCATGTAGATAGACTTCAGTCACCATCCCTTAACCTCAACCATCAGCCCTAAGCACATTATTGGGTAACCTCCTCAAGTTCCCTACAATTAAGAGGCCCAGGCTCAGTCTGAGACAGCAGATCCATTATTGGGAAGCAGTCAGTACTGGAAATAGCAACCATTAGGAGGACAGCTGGCAAATAGATGGAGGGATATTCAGGGATGTCCAAATCTACAGATTGGGGGGCAAGGAAAATGGCTCTCAATAGACAGAGTGACTTAATAGGTCTCATGCCAGAGCAGTGTCCTGAACCTGTGATTGCCCTTCCACAGTCACATTTTTCTCTTCAACAAGATGTTCTGCTGAGGCTGAGTCAGTAAAGTATCTTGGTGACCAGCCTGGTCTAGACACCAGAACCCTAGAAGGATAAAGGTGGGCCAATTCCAACACTCTTAGGTGCAGCTTTGACTTGTCCTTGTTGAATTGCTTGCATCACAACTCTAGGTCTTGGCTGTAGTCTTGAAAAATGGACACCCACTGCCTTCAAAGGTGATGGGTCTCATCTCTTTGGCCACTTGCAGAATCGTTTCTTTATCCGAGTATCAGAGATGTTTCATGAGGAAATGCCATGGGCACTTCCCCATGGCTTCAGCCTGTTGTGGTGTGCCCATTCCACATGAAACTACTGCACCTCTTCTCCCATCCACAGATGCTTGACCAGCCATAGGCATACCTCCTTCTCAGGATTTTGCTTCTTGTTGCATTACAGCAGTCTAATGATCCATAGATTAGATCTACAGGATCTGCTTTCCTGGTCATGAGATTTAAGTTTGAGGTTCTGTAAAGCTGTTTTCAAGGTGTTTCTTGCTTAGAATTCAAGAGTGAGGTGTGGGCCACTGATGTTTCTGATAGTCCTGTTACGACAGATTGGAGATGGGCAAGTTGCACCACTACATTAGTAAAACCAGCCTTCATCTCCAGTTGAAGATTCACCAACATAGCTGGCACTCTAGCCAGGGCTTTTCTAGACCAGGCATGGTGTGACCCTCCAGTGCGGAGGTGATTTGGGAGTGGGTACAAAAGCCCGGGCATGGTATGACCCTTCAGTGTGGTGGTGGTTTGGGAGTGTGTACAAGACTTGTGGCCCTGCTGCAGCTCACCTGACAGCTGTAGGGACTCAAAACTGAGTTTTGGTTACTGTTATCCTGGCTTACTTGCTGCCATGGGACATCAGCTTCCTGGAGATGTAAATTGCCAGAGGTTTGGAGGATTGTTACATATTTCTGCCTCTAATACATTTTCTGCCATGCTCAAGCTAGTCTTAGAAGCTTCCACCATCTTGCCCAGTTGGCCACACCGCTCAAATAAACTAAATTAAATCAAATTCAGCTGTTTAGTGAAGGAAAGAAATTTGGCAAGAACACTAGGGAAATTCCCCAAGGAGGGGTCAACTGGGGCAGACTATAGGCATTGTCATTGCTCAATGATTGACTCATTTACAGGGTGTGCACAAATCTATCCACCCCTCCATGCTCAGGGTACCTGAGCAAATCAAGTGTGCATGCAGCATGAGCTCAGTTGGACTGTTGCTCATTGCTACCCACACCGCTTCTGTGCATTATACATTCAATATCACTGTCTTTGAGGTTTGGGTTCATAGTTCTCAGAGTTGCTACATTGAAGGGAAAACATCATGATGTTGAACTTGTCATATCGCAGTTCTTCTGTTAAAATTAGAAATTAGTCCTCTCAGTGTAAGCTTATATCTCATTATTTGTCTTTAAAAATCTCATTTTCATAAAGTCTTGGAGAGGAAAGTAACTAGTTGTTAATGTCTCACAACATCATCAGAATGGCATGTACTAAGAGATCTGGAAAGGGGAAATAAAGAATTCTAGCACACTTCTGTTTAAAGGCACTCACAGATGTGCATTGTGCTTGGATAATGGCACTGCTCCATGGCAGAAGCACTTGGCCTTCAGCCTTATGCTTCAGTGACCCTGAGGTATGCTGATATCCCAATACATTGCATGCCCCGAGTGCCTTATTGCTTAATTAAAGCACCACAAAATAAATAAAATAGTTGAAAGTTAAAAATTGCATGACATGCATCAACCGAAGAATGCAAACGCAACACAGGAGAGACAAGCTAGGGTACAGGAAGAGTGAGCATGGAAACAAACATGAAGCAAAAAAAGGGTCTAATGATGGATGGGAGAAGGATATGACAGGTGAGGAGAACGAGGGAAGTCAGGCACACAAGGGAATAAAATGAGACCTGTGGAGGGTTTTAACGACAAGAGTGAAGAAGCAGGGTGAATAGTGACTGGGAGGTTGCTTGTAACATTGGGGAGGCAAACAGATAACACAGATAGCCCAGTAGAAGTTTTGAAATGGGGAATGAAAAAGGAGTGAGTGGAGGGAGTAGGAATAAAGGACAAAAAGAAAGGGGAGTGTTACGAGGTAATGGAGAAGGACAGTGTACCTGTATTTGGAAAAGAAGGAGGAGGAGCTGTGTGAGAGGTGTTGAGACTCAAGGTAGGACTAGGAGATAGCAAGGTTAAGAGAGATAGAGCAGTGATCAGTAAGAGGCAAAGCATTCACACCATAAAGGATTTGAAAAGAGGACCCAGTCTGGCTAGGGTGGTTTTTGAGGCAGCCTGTAGACAAGGATGAACCAATTTTGTATTAGGGGAATGTGCTGAAATTCTGCACTTTTATCTTGTAGCCCAGTCCAATATTTGGGCCACTGCAGTATCACTTTGACCTTTGGCCAGTTAATTACAAAAAAAAAAACAAAAAAACTGTTTAGCCTTTCCCAGGTGCTAGTGCTAGTTCCATGTCTGCCCCTTAACCTGCCACGGTCATTGTCTACCCTCCTCTTTCCTCCCAGAGATGTCTTTTAAAATAATAAAATAACTGTTTCTGTCACCTGGCACTGTGCCAGGTGCTGACAGGTTTATACAAATCTGACTGGGGAGCAGGTTGAGGTGGAAGACGGTACTGACTGGGGTGGTTTAGGAGTGGTTAAGGAGTGCCACTTAACCATATTTTTTGAATGCTAAACCCCAGTACTAATGACCCAAAGTCTCTTTGGCTGAAGTCGAAGCTGAACTAAAGACAGGTGAGTTGAACTGAATTAAAGCTGAACTGAAGTTGTTAATTTCTACATGTACTCATTTTTACTGTAGACTACATCTGAGTAGTCTAATACTGCCCTGATAATATTAAGGATGACCTCATGATAGATGAGGAAAGAACACTTTCCACTATTCAGAAGAAATTAAAAATATTTTAGAGGTTCTCTGGCATACTATATATTGTGCCAAGTAATTTTTTTTTCTGGTCACAGAGCTCTAAATGCACTGGATAATTGTATTGCTTGGACGGTGTTATTTTAACTGCATTATTTAGCATTCTGGTCCTTGGATGGTTATTGCATGCTTCATGAAGACCTCATTTTGGGGTGGGGGTGGGGGCGTTTGTTGACAACTTTCCAAATCATTCAAGGTTAAAACAGAAAATGTTTGGAATAGTTCACAAGTATTCATTTCAGCTCCACTCACAATTTGGCCCATCAGCCCAGCTGCTGATGCCCTCCACAGAGTATAACCCCAAGCTCTTTATGTGCCAGCCCACTCAGTTGTTAGCATCCACCTGCATCTCTCAAAAGTTTAAATTGCCTATGTCAATCAAATACAGTTCACCCCAGAGTTCAGTGGCACACCACAAAACCAGCCAGAGCCCAACGCTGTCACAAAGTGAATGGCATTTGCAAAAGTGCTTTAAAATGCTAGGGGTACTTGCATGGGTGCTGTCATCTGACTGAATGGGAATGAAAGACCACCAGGAACACAAGGAGGATGGCGTTTACTCCACAGCTGTGCAAGGGAAGAAAGCCCTTCATCCCAACTAAGAGGCGTGTAAAATGGCTGTCTTGTCATTTAACATCTTTTGTCAAGTACAGTACAATGCCTCTAGCAATGGTCGTGATATTCTGTCTAGACATAAAATACCTGCATTTTAAAAAGGTAAACTATACTCTTCATGAAGCAATCAAATATAATTTATTTTCTAAGGTAAGGAGTGCTTATAATAAGCTGGCATATCATATCATATCAGTGCCTTTTCTGAAACCCCATCCAGTAATGGATCTTTTCTGCTGCTTTGTTATAGAATTGCATTACGTCCTTTTAAAAAATATTCAAGTAATTGTCTAGCTGTCTATCACTTAGGATTAAAACTTGACTTGTCCTGATGGACTCTTTCACCAAGAAAAGTCTCTAGGGGACATGAAGGTACATGTACAGTTTCACCTGAACAGGCATCTCACAAGTTGATGGGGCCATGGGAGATGCAGGCAGAAATTTGAACAATTATCAGGTCCCTGAAGTAGAATGTAGAAGTTGACTTTTTTCTTTATCTTGCTTTGTACTCTCAGAAGAGAAGAATAGCATCATACAAGACACAATGCAAGGACAGCCCTCCAAGAGATGTACTGCTCCTGAGGGTATCTCTTCACTGGAACCTATTGTCGACCTTGAGACACTCATTTATAATGTAGTGACACTGAGATGGGGGAGGAAAGCAAAGCGAGCAGTTGCTATTTTCTGTGATTGAAGACTCCTTAGTGAAGAGACCTAAATCCCTGAAGCTTTGTTCAGTGAACAGTGCCAAACACTTGTCTTTGTTCTCAACTTTAAGTGGGGGTAGCTAAGAAATATCGTGTCAGTCTGAGCATCTGATGACTGGTGTACTGTAGCTATTGCCTGGCTGCCTGTATGTATTCTCAGGGCCAGACACTCACCTCCTCCAAGTTTTGCCCTTTATCAAACACAGGACACTCCAACCAGATTGCCTGGCCTTTAGACACGTACTTTACAGTACTTCCACCACCCACCCCTCGTACCTGAGCATTTATCTACTTTCCTTCTATCCATGTATATTATGCATCTTCCCTTTTTAACAATTTATTTACCCAGGATTAGCCCAGTTCAGACAAAGCATCTTATTTCTGGAAGGTTCCTGCTTCTACTCATTTCCACAGCAGGGTGGACAGGAGAACTGAGAGGTTAAGTGGTAGGCAGGTAGGTAAAAGTTTATTGTTCATCATAAAAAGACATTACAATGTCCACATATTGTGAATAGAAACTACACTGCTATTATATAACTGTACAGTAAAAACAGAAGTATTGCATATCATTCAAATATCACTGTCTTAAAAGCAACTTTTTTTAGAGGTTAAGTGACTTGCCCAAGGTCACACGGTGAGTATTGGGCTCTACCAGGGTTTGAACCTGCAACCTCCTTTGCAAGTTGGGGCTCTATCCACTAGACCATCTTCTAATCACGTTGCCATACCAAATTTCAAGACATACTGTAGGCTGGCTACTACTCCTTTACCCTCCTGAGCCCCTCTGTCTACAACGATCCCCACATGAGGTAAAGACTTCCTGGAACTTATCTTTTTGTTAACTCTTAAACTTCCTACCTAGGAAATATCCCATTTAGTTTGGGCTGATATTTTTTGGTTCTCATTATTACTAAGCTGTTTGTTATACTGTTGCTCCTATCACTCTCACCATGCTTGTAAACTATATCCTTCTGCAAATTATAGTGTATCATTCTGATTCAGTAGCATAATCCAGCCAATATTAAGTAACTAAATTACTTACCTCTTACAAACAGAATGGTCTTCAAATAAAATTACTTACATTCAGATACATGGTAAATGAATAAACCAGAAAAAATACTTAGGTACAATATATTTCCATTTAAAAATAGAAAAGAAGATCACTCCATGATAAATCTCCATTTCATCAGGCAGCACATGAAACAGAAGACTATTTTATACATTTTAAGAAATTTATTCACTGAAGCTCTCACTTTTGTTTACTCCATGAACATATGTATTTCTTTAAATAAGACAGAAGGGACCAGATATTCAAAACTTTGCGTCGGGCAAAAACTGTTTGTGCAGGTTTAGCGCGGGATTAGCGTGGGTTTACTATATTCAAAAGGCCAAATAGCGTGCACAAACTGCATTAGCGCCGGGTAAAATCATAATGTATGCAAGGGGTAAACTGAGTGGGTGTGTGCGTGAATACAGGCACAATGCTATATTCAGCGACTAGTGCCACGCAAAGTGGTTTTGCGCGACTTAGCGTGACACTTAGCGTGGTGCACATTATAGTCCAGGAAAAGGTAGTCTTAACCCTGGGCAATCAGCTTTGTGCAACATTATGGCTTTGCGTGGTGTTTGTGAGGATTTTGCGTGGCTTTGCGCGACCCTAACAAATAAATATGAGCCATAGACAAAGCCAGACATAGAGGAAACATGCTGCTCATGGATGGCATCACAATGATGCCATCATCTGCCACCAGTCCCAGCCATGCCAGGCAGTAAGTGGTGACGCTGCTGCCAGTGGACAGCATGGCAGTGTGGCCATACAGCACACACCTGTGGACCACTCTTCTGTGGACACCAACAGATGCCAGTATACACATGCAGCACTGTGGGCATGGAGGATGTTGAGTGGAGAGTGTACGGGTTGCCAGGCTGTGCCACAGACCAGGTGTGGCCACAAGGCTGGGACACATCATGCAGTGCACATGGGCCAGTATTGGGAATACCCCAACACCAGTGTGCCTTTCTGATAATATATGCCCCCCCGGCCACATACCGCACAGCTGTACAACTGCCATGGCACACAAAGCCAGACATATATATGTCACTGTGAGCATCCCATGCCAGAGGTGCAGCATCTGTGGGTCACACAACAGTGTAACAGTAATGTCCACTGTCAGTAAATGCCTGCATGTTGGGTTTGTCACTGTGTATAGTGCAGTCATCAGCACTGCCCTACATGCCATAGGCAGTGCTGTGTCCACACACTACTGGCTGCCTTGCTACGGTAGTGTCTGCTGTGTACTGTAGCATGACCTACAGTGTGACAGTTGCATGCAGCACCACCACCATCTGTGCCTATGCTGTGTTGTCCCAGTACAGCTGCAGGCAGCAGTGCATGTGAAAGTACAGTGTTCGAAACTGTATAATATTCCCTGAACTGTTTGCGCAGCGCTAACACATTTGCACGGGTTTAGCACAGGGCTAAACTGTTAGCCCGGTGCAAACTGCATGCAAATCAGGGCATAATGAAATGCTAATCTGGATGTTTGCCAGAGACTACCTAAGCAGGCTCATTTGCATGTCACTTTTGAATATGGCAAAGTTTAGCACCGGGCAAATGTGTTTGCACCAGGCTAACGGTTTAGCCCTGCTCTAAACCCATGCAAACATGTTAGCGCTGCAGAAACAATTCAGGGAATATTATACAGTTTTGAACACTGTACTTTCACATGCGCTGCTGCCTGCAGCTGTACTGGGTCCACACATTTGCTGGCACACACATTGGCCACATAGTTCACCTCTACCTACCTTCATGTCACTGTGCACTGTGTTGCTGTTGTGGTTTGCACTTCCTGGTTGCTATATTCAGAGCTGTCTTATTCCAGGGCTAACTTTACCCTGCACTCCCAGCCCAGTTTGCCCGGCCTCATTTCCATGCTATATTCAGAAGCTGTTTGCCCTGAGCTATTCCTTTTGAATATAGCTTGCTTTGTGCTCCGGGCCAAGTTTGCCCACTGGGCAGTGTTAATTTAGCCCCGGGGCAAAGTTTTGAATATCTGGCCCAAGGGCTTCTAACGGAGGGTGGAGGCTACCCAACAAAGAAACAATTGTAGACTGAACTAGAAAGGTGAGTAGTGGGAAAAAAATCTGTAAATATAGGGTCTGCAAGTTAAAGTGGGACCAGACAGAAAAGATTTAAATAAAAGAGTGGTAATACAATGATGTGTTCTGACTCTCAATGAAAAAACAAAGGGCATCATGGGAAAAATGCAGACAGTTGCAACCAAGCCCCAGCGAGGGTTAATCACAAATAACTAATCTCTTTCTTCACTCAGCTCGAGATCAGTTAATAGAGAGCTCTCAAAGGGTTAAATTTGACCATGAGAGGTCTTATCTAGAGAAGCCCCTCTGTTTCTGTACAGGATGTTCCAAGTCAGCTAGAAGCGGAAAACTCTATCACGAACAGTCATGGTTTTACCTTTCCCCCTTTACAGTGTAAGTAGGGGAGGCAAGCAGGCAGTAAGAGTTCAATTCTTGAAGTAGGAGAGGACAGCAGAGAAGGAAGCCCATCCTTCAGCTATGACCAAGGCAGGAGGATTGCAAGCCAAGGGATTGTGGCAGGGTCCCTGGTTTTGAGTGGCACTGGTCTGATATTCAGGTCTCTAGAGCAACACCAGCAGGTGCCAGGAGGATGGGTCTCTTAGAAAGGCTTTGAGGACACCAGCAGATTGAGGACAACATGGCACCACTGGCAGTGGTAGAGAGCCACCCTTTAAGGGTGGCCGGTGGGGATTCTTGCAGATACACTCTCACCAGAAGAAGTCACACTACAGCTCAGCTCAAGAGTGCAGTTCACAAAGGGAACCATTGTAAGTAAGCCTTCCATCAAAGACATCCTGTTAAGAGTATCATATAAGGCCTTGGTAGTATAGTGTAGTTCCCCTTGGCAAGTAGCCCAGGGGAACTCATGGTTTATCAGGAGGAGGGGGCCTAGCAAGAGTTGGTAATGGTAAGTCCCCATGTGAGAGGACAGGCATGGGAGTCTGTTTCTTTGGGCCAGTTGGGCTATCAGTAAACTGTTTGAAGAAGACAGGTACATCTGGACCAACTATTAATTACTTAGTAGTATTGTTATAATGCTGACGTGCTTTAGCTTATGATTGTCAGACATAGGCATTGTGACACATGTGTAGGCATAGAATTTCCCCCAGTGATAGTGCTCACTGCTTGCCCTACCTGGGAATATGCCACGCACAGATGGTCTTGGGAGTGCCAAGGCTCCAGAGATCCCAATTAGAAGGTTAGAGAATGTAGTGAAATATAGCATACTTGCAATTGGACAAGATCTATTGGAACTTAGATATTAATGCCCTTTGTTCGGGGGGTAAACCTGGCAATGCTCATTGTGGGAGAATTCAGGGATATTAGACCCTGTGAAATGTAAGAATAAAGAGCGGAACCCCAATGGAACACAAAGTACACTGTTATGCAGCCAGTACTATACTATGGAAATGAAGTGAATGAGATTAAGTGCTATATAACATCCAGGGCCATTAACAAATGCACCCAGCTTGATCGAATCTCCAGGACTGGACATTCAGTTTGTGAGTGGTCTCGTACTTATTGGTGCCCTAGTGTATTGGTTAGGATACCACTACTCCAGCATTCCAGGTCCCTGGTGATAAAGGTCTTTGGTACAAGTATACATTTTCCTTTGTAAATCTATTGGCATTGCAGTTTTGATATTCTCTGTATTATCTCCAAGTTATCTGCCTTGATTATTAAAATCCTTTGTAATGTCTCATTGTTGTCTGTCATATTGTCACATTGTTACATTCCTGATGCAGAACCTTTGAAAAATAGCACCCGTGCTCAAAGGTTTCCCTAGTACTGATGAAATAAAAGAAAAAAATTAAAAATAAATGATGTAAGGTGGGTGCTTTTCTGATGAGAAAACCACCATATACCCGTAGACAGAAAGAGGCACAGGATATTTCTGTACATGATGTTCTGATTCAGCTAGAAGTGGGAAACTCTGTCATGAATAGCCATGGTCCTATCTTTCTCCTTTTACAATATAAACAGGGGAGGCTAGCAGGCAGTAAGAGTTCAATTCCTGAAATAGGATAGTACATCAGAGAAGGGAGTCACTGAAATACACGAAAAACAGTGCATATTCCACTCTAGAGGTAGTAAAAAATATGACTTAACTATAAAAGAAAGATACGCAGGAAAGACAGTACAGCATGGAAAGACTAATCAGGCCCCAAATGTTTCACAGCCTGATTCCACTTCAACAGGCAGCCTGGTTTGAGTGCCTCCTTTTTGTTGCATACTGAATTCATGTCTTGTAGTTAAAGATGAGCAAAGTTGCAGAACAAAGTGTCCAAGACTTTGTTTCCCCGGCAGCTGCACTTCATGTAGTTTTTTGCCTAGCAAAATGCCCACCCTCACCCAGCAAAGGCTAGGTGTAGTGGCACTTTACCAGTGAAGGTGTTGGTGAAGTCTCAATATGCATATTTTTGCTGTGCAAAACCTACGCAGAGTGTTCTTTCTGTTTATTTTAAAAAAAGTCCACCCTTGCAACTGAGCAAATGTTTCACACCACCTCTCACTATTCAGACCTTTAACAATGCAGTGCCCCTACCCCACCACCCTCTAGAACCCACCTCCCTCCTCCACATAACAATCTCAGTGAAGTTTATTTTAATAAAAGAGTAGTAGTCGATCTTATGATTTCATCCCTTCCCCCACCCATACCTCTTCACATAAAAACGCACCACCTGCCTCCTACATCCCATGCCTGTCCCTGTGAGTCAATGCACAGTGAACCCAACCCATCCTCTAGCATCCAACCTCACACCTCCCCCCTAGCATTGAATGTATAGAATTCAGGACCTGTAACAGAAAAAAACTGTCCAGAGTTGGGGCCCCGGGTTGGGGCACACTGCAAGATGCCCTTTTCACTTCATGTCCTACAATAGAATTCATTAATGGGTAATTACATCCTCATCCATATTAACACCTGATTGACTGACACTGTAACTCCATGAGCAGTCCTGTAGTCACACTCTGCATAAACACAAAATGGGGAGGTGTCAAGGACGGTCTTGTACAAACTGACAGAACTACTGTTTATATTGTGTACATACAGCACTTGACAATGTAAGCCATGGTGAAGTAATAAAGATACCTACATACCTTGCTTGCCTGCTGCCACCTTTCCCACATATCCAGCAAAACCACACAACTATGCCACACTTGACGCAGTGTGGCCAAGGGGTCATGTAGCATCAGTCCAGCAAGATGGGTGTCCAAGGACACTGCACAGATGGTTTCCAGACAACAGTGCTTTTTTCTTGTATGCAGATTGCACCATGCAATTAATGCCATACAGATAATATGGCACATGCAACCCATCGCACAGCTGACTGCAAGATTCAGAATACCATTGGCAACAAACACTGAGCAACAGCGCATCACATTATCCCATACCCAGTTCCATCACCAATGGAACACAGTCATGGAGATGATAAAAGGGCAGGGGTCCTGATGGATGTCCCGGGGATGGTCTCATGGTACCCCAGCAGTATCAGGGTCTACATTCATTGGCCTGCTTTGTTAAATAGGAAAACATGACAGCATAAGAGGGTGCGAGCGCCAATGCCCACCTGCTGTTCAGGGCACTAACCAGGCATCCCTTCCAGACTCCACATACCGCATACAGAATATAACTCACATACCCAATGGAGAAATAAAAAAAGAGACCTGACTCCATTATCACTTTGTTTAAAGTTTGATTGTATTCAGTATAAGGCTATCTTATCTTGACATTTTGTCATGGGCCCTTTACTCATCAGCAGAGGTTCTAATTAATAAAAATGCCAATGAGTAACCTGCAATACATCTAGTACTGTAAGTTTAAAAAATTATTTTACCTAATTCTGTATTAAAAATGTTTTCTGTCACACACAGCAGTTTATTATAGGTCCCTGTTGGTAGGTCATTAATAATAACATTCATAAATTAGAAAATCCAACTTGTATAATTATGTTACATCTCACCCTAGGAAGCTTACTACCGTCACAGTATTATGTGAACTTGCAAAAGATTGCCCTCCGGTGAGTTTTCTACTGCCATGTACTTAATGTCATCCTTTGCAGGAGCTGGTAAAGTCTGATGCTCATATAATAGGCAGCTATAGCTAACTAATCACCTTGATCAAAATGTCTTTCAAATAACTGCATAGATAATTCTGTCCTTTTAAAACCATGGAATGATTATTGCTAAAATAACATATTATTTCCAGTGCATTACGTACATTGGCTAAATATCAGTGGCAGTTAATGGTAAGTATTTACAACATGAAGTACTAAATTTCATACTAGTGAACCCCCATCCAATATGTCAAAGTACGGAAGAATCTGGCTGTTCTAGTGTGTGAATGCACTTTATATTATATGTAAGGTTGTGCATTTGCTCTGTCTTAACTTAAAATCAAATATAAAAAGCTACTCACAGTTAAATCAGTTATTACCCACTTGTGCTGGCATTTTCAAAACAAAAGACATCTCTGTTATAATAAAACAATTAAGCAATAAGGCACAACAGGGTGTTAGTTACTGTGTAATAACGTCACACCTCGGGTGGTTGAAGCATAAGGCCGCAGGCCTTCAACACCTGAGAAGTGACATTATTACATTATAACACACACCCTGGAGTTCCTTATTGCTATTATACAATGGCTTGTTATGTTTAGAATATAAAACATATACAATTAATACAGTTTTTATTTTTTTACTGATTTATTACTGTAGAAGAATATTTAAATAAAAAGAAGTTCCTTTTTTGAACTTGTCCAACAGGTAGCACTGTTTACTGTGTGCTGTTTGTAAGTCTGTGTCTCCACCCTCCATGCCATGTCTCATTGTTGGTCTGCCTGGGATTCAAATTTTTTCTTAGCCTTCTTCCCTTCCCAAATGGTAAGATATGTTTGTAGTTTTTATAGGGAAGTAAACTTAGACTGCAGTTTGTCAAGTTCAAGTGTTTTACTTCAGGGCAGCTGCCAAGTCGATAGCATAGTGCTCTTGAAGTGGGAACGCACTAAAATTACAGTTTGCAGTCTAGTTTTACTTGAATTTCTTTTTATGTTCTCCCGGTGCAGTTTGTAGCATTTACGATTTGCACCGTAAGAAATCACAGGAGAACAGAAAAGGCGCATGGAGGCACCGTGACTTTAGGCAGGTCAGGGAACAGCAAAGGTGCTTGGCGGCACCGTGACTTTAGGCAGATCAGAGAGAGAAGGATGTATGGGTGTGTGATGACAAGCCACTCACTATGGCGGCTTGTCCTTCAGCAACTTGTTTTGTGCTTTCACTTGTTGCAGAGAGATGGTGATGGGGGTTTTGTAGGTTGTTGTGGTTCGTGGGGACTGAGAAAAGTGGTCTCAGCTTTGGGATGTTTTCTCTAGGGAGGGAGGGGTTTGTTTTATTATGATGGGTGTTCTTTAAATGGTTGTGGTTGCATGGGGACTATTGGCTTCGCGGTGGCTTCACCAGGGAGGGAGGGAGGGATTTCCTTTAGTGTTCTGAGGTTGTCTCTGTGCATGTCCTAGATACAATGATGTTACTGTTAGATAACATGACTGTGTCTAGGGCAGTCCAACCAATCAGAATGCTAGAATTATCCTTGCCATTGTGTAACATAAAATAAACTGGGAACAAAACACAGTTTTAGCAGAGGGTGGTGGCATTTGGGAGTACACTGGGATCCCCATACCGTCACCCAACAAAACTGATATACAAAAACAGATGCTGCTTTCTGCAAGGGGGCAGACTGTCCCTTGCAATAACGGAACTGCATGCACTTATGCCGATTGCCACTCCACATGTTAGTGGTCACACAGAGGCAGTGCATCCACTAACTTGCTGGAATTGTTGTAGTGGCAGGTAATGCTGTGTAAAATTAAAATTCTGATTGTATTATTTAGTGCTGTGCCGAATGTAGAATTCCACCAGTGGAATTAGTGTGGAATGACCATTCTGCCAGGAAAAATTCCCACCAGAATTTTACTGTCTCCTTACACTCTAATTCTGCACTAGCACACTGACCTGTGCACTAGTGCAGGGAGCTATTTTTATTTATTTTTTTATAATTAAAAGTTTATTAATTTTGCATTTTGAATTGTAACAACAATCCATATACAGCATTCTTTAACAACAACCTGGCTGGGATTTCTCCCTTGGATTAACAGACAAACACAGGAACAGTGTGCACCACAATTAAAAGAACAGTAGTCATATGGATGAACATTAATTCAGTTAATAAACCTGCTAGTCAAGCAACAAGTTGAGTGTGTTAGAATACAGCAATACCCATGTACTTGCAGTCCTCTGCCACACTGATCCCTGTCGTGTCAACACTGTATTTATCAGTGATCTGGGTTCATTTCAAGTCTTCTATAGTCATACAAATGTGCTACATGACAGCCCAACTTGGCTATTTCTAGCAGGGAGCTAAGGTGGTAAAGAATTTATAACTGATAAACGTGCCAAAGTGCAAGAGCTTTAACCACACCAAACATTGTAACTTCAGATTCTTAATGTTGCAGGGTTTGCAAACATAGCATGCCTATCAACCACTTAGCCCATTTATAAGGGTAAGTGGTTGCCAGAAAATAGCACTGCCTGGAGACTGAAATAACATATTGTGCAAGCATTAAAGTGTTCCCCTTTTACAAATGTAAACAATAATGTGGCCTGGGCTATGGTAGCTGAGAGATGATGCAGTGGCCCATTAAGTCCACTGGTATAAGGCATTATGAAGGGCCATTGTCTGATTTGCATTGTAGTAGAGGACATCCTGCTGGAGTAGGTAGAGTTTAAGAATGCTCCCCATGTGCCTTTGAATGTTTGCAGCCTGTTCAGGTTGGTATGCAATACCCTCTCGTAATTGGCAGCCTGCCCTAGTTCTGTCAGCCATTCCTGTATGTGGGGTGGGCTGGGGGTCCCTCCAGTGACATCGCAGAATACTTTTTGTGGTGAGAAGTGCCCCCATCAGCCACGGATTACTGCTCATGTGCACTCCTCTAGTCAGCTATGGACCAGGTACCCTCAGCATCACCAGGGATGGTGTCAGGGTGACTCAGTGTACATGATGTTACTACATATGCAATGGACCTCCTACCAAAAGTCTCAGAAGGCTTCACATGACCACAGTATATGGATGATAGAGCCTGCTGGAAGGCCACATCTCCAGCAAGCTCCAGTCAGATGGAGGCCCAATCCCTGTAGTTTGGGGGCTGGTGCAATCTATGTAGCATTTTAAATTGTGTAAATATGTTTTTCATGTCCTTGATGGTCTTCTGCATATTAGCTTAGCAAGTGTGCCAGAGTTCCTTCGTCACCTCTAGACTCAGCTCCCCTGTCCATTTTTCCCCAACTTTCTGTATAGGGTCCAGGAGTATATCTGGCAGGTGCTGGTAGAAGTCCTTACTCCATGCCAGCTTTTCCCCTGTAGGCCACAAAATTTGGTCCAAAGGGTTGGGGTCTGGCTTGGACAGATTCAGGCCCAAGAACACCTTGACTGCATGCTGCAGCTGTAGGTACCACCAATGATGTTGCTTAGGTACTTGGAACTTCTGCTGGATCTGAGCGAAGGTTTTGAGAGTGTGCAGATTAGGGTGTAAGATATCTGAGAGGAAGTGGATGCCTACTGCTGCCCAGTCCTGGTGCTTACTGTGTTCTTCCCCCTATTTTGAGACAAGGATTCTCCCACAAATGGAAATGTTGCACTTTCCAGGGAGTCCATTCACTTATTTTCAAGTATTTCCTCCACATTTGCATGGAGTGTGAGAGTATTGGGTGAGTGACCATGTTTTTTTGATAGCATCCTGAATTGGAGTACCTCAACCAGTGACCCTCCAGCAACTGAGGTTTCACAATCTACCCATCTGGGCTTATACTATTGTGAGCTGCAGGGTGCTGTCTGCACCATATGAGTAAGGGTATGTGCCATTGTCTGGTGCTGGAATCTAGAGTTTCAGCCCCCTCACCAAAAGTCCAACTTCAGCTTAGGCCAGCTTATGCGCCACGGGCCTGTTCCCCAAAAGTACATAAGCAAATTGTTGTGGATTGCCTGTAACAACTTGGGGTCTAGTCTCATGAGGAGATTGTCCAGCATGTGTTGGATTTTCATAGCAGTCATCATCTTGAAAGCTTGTGCCTTCCCCAGTGACAGATGTGCAGTAGTTCCCATCTCCTGAAGTCCCTGTCTAAGCCCTTTGGTATTGGGGTTAAGTTGTCTCACGCTAGTGTCTGCAGGGTCCAATGATATTTGACTCTCAGGTATTCCACATGTTTAGGGGCATGGAGGAGACCCCAGGGGTAATGCTGTTGTTGTATTAATTGCAGAGAGCACACCAGGAAATGGGACTTGGAGGCATTGAGTTTGTAACCTAAAAAGCAGCTGTATGTGCCAGTCAAGGACAGAAGAGCTAGAACAGATTGTCGTGAGTAGGTGAGGGTTAGCAGTATGTCATTAACATATGCCAAGAGTTTATGTTCCCTTCCCCTTTGCACACCCTTTATATCTGTGGCTTGCAAAATGGCCTGCAAGAGAGGCTCCAAAGTCAAGACGAATAGTAGGAGAGTCAATGGGTAGCCTTGCCTGGTGCCTCTGTCTGGCTTGAAAGGAGTCAATGTCTTTCCATTGGTGATAACGTCTGCTGAGGCCCCACTGTAGAGGACCTACACCCAGTTCCTGAAGTTTGGGCCAACATTAAATTTCAAGAGTGCCTTGAATAGATACCTCCACTCTGCTCTATTGAAAGCCTTTTTGGCTTGGAGAGATAGGAGAATCGTGAAGTGGTGTGGGGGGGTTTGTTCCCTAAAGCAGGTTAAGTAACCTCTTTGTGTTGTCTGTGCACATACACCCTGGGACAAAGCCTACTTGATCTCTATGAGTCAGTCAAGGAATCACCTCCTTTGGCCTGTTGGCCAGAATCCTGTAAATGCCTGACAGTCCGCAGTGATCAGTGAGTTGGGTCTGTAGCTTGGCAGAGGGTTTTATCTCTACCAGGTTTAGGCAATAAGGTTATTTGAGTGGTTCTCATAGATGCAGGTAGTATGCCAGTGGTGTGTACTTCAGAGAATTCCTCCATCAAGCTAGTGGCTAGTACATCTGTGAAGATCCACAGAAACTCTACTGGGTTAAAGTTGCACTCTTGATGGTGTACACCACTCTGCTTGGAGGCCATCTCCACCTGGTGCCTTCCCAGAGGGCATGCTCCTCAGTCTCTCCATGAGTTCTGTCTGATCCAGGGGCCTATCAAGCTGTGCTTGCAGGATGAGGTCCAGAGCTGGCAGTTGTGTGGGGGTCAAGGAACTCCTCCATCAGGGGTTCAGATGGTTGGATTTCGCTAGTCTATAAGAAGTTGTAAAACATCTGCAACTTCTTGTTAATACAACTCTCATTTCGGGTCATCTCCCCCTTCCATGTTTTTATGGTTATGATCCTGGACCACTCATGTTGCTTTTTCAGAAGGTGGATTAGGAGGTGGCCTAGTTTCTCTCCAGATTCTGAAAATGTTTGTCTGAGGCAGAAAAGGGCATATTTTGCCCTTTGATGTAGCTGTTTGTTTATGAAGTATCTGAGGCCAATGATCTTGGCCAAGCAGGATTGGGCATTTGGAGGGTTACCTCAAATTTTTTCCCCCAGCTCCTTCATATGCCTTTGCTGCACTGTTAGATCTTGCAATTTGGCCCTCCTGACGTGTGAGGTGTGGCTGATGCACCTACTCCTAATATGGGCCTTCAGTGTATCCCAAAGGATGCCTGCAGAGGTGTCTTCCAGTCTGTTTGTTCATAAGAGATATTTTATGTCCTCCCTGAGACTCACACAGTATTTGGGGTCATGAAGTGTGGACACATTAAAGTGCCACCACCCCTCAACCCATAGGGTGACTTAAGGAGTAGCCAGGTATAGGTGACCAACTCATGGTCTTATATGAATGCTATGTCCATGGCTGCTTCCACAACATCTGAGGTCCATAACCTAGGTGTTAACCATATGTCTGTCCTAGAGAAAGAGTGACGTGGCGTGGAGAAGGGGAGTAATCTCTCTCTACTTGGGGTGGACCAATCTCCAAATGTCAATGAGGCCCAGTTTCTGGGCAAATTCTTGCAGGCCTTCTGAGGCAGGAGCTCTGCTGCCCCTTGGAGGTTTACTCTTATCAAGAAATTTATCTAATAGGGCATTCATGTCACCCCACAATCAGCTGTTCCTCTCCTCTTTCGGACAGGGTTTGTGTCAGTGTACGGAAAAAAGAGGGTTTGCATGAGTTGGGCTCATACACGTTGCATAATGTAACAGATTGCCTAGCTAGGGTGCCCTGTACAATAACATAGCACCCTTCTAGATCTGGGATAACCATGTGAGCTTCAAAGGGTTTGTTCTTATGTAAGAGGATAGCCATACCTCTGCTCTTAGAATTGAAGGAGGCACTGAAGAGCTAAGAAACCCAGCCCATTTTAAGCTTGTTCGATTCTGCTGTGATAAGGTTGGTTTCCTGGGTGTAGGCAATCCTTGCCCCTCTCCCTACCAGATCATAATGTCATACGCTTAATAGAGTACGACATTATTGCTATCCTGAAAGAGCATTGTCCAAGACAGCGAATGGTGCAATACTGCATATACTGCTGTATGTGGTATTGCACCATTCACACACTCCCAGGCAGAGGCTAAGGCCTCTGCTGGGAGTGGGTTCTGCCAAGCAGCTGCTGTGGTTCACTGGACTGAGCCACAGCAGCAGGAATCCAGTTGCTGTGTATGGGACCGGGTTTGAGTCCGATCCCAGACATTTTATTTTTTTACACTATTTGTGAACTCCCCAAGTTGGACCCCCAAGAGTTGAGAATCTTTAGTGGGGGTCCGAGAGATGAAACCTCCACAGAAGAGACAAATGCCGCATGGCAATATCGCGCTGTGTTGGCAGTGCGATTTTGCCATCTTGATAATGTCTTGCAACATTATGACCCCGTGCTGCCCCTCTTGACGCAAGGTGATTTCAGTGACTGCACAACAGTGAAGACAATAACAGCGAGTGCACATAGCCGAAAACCAAAAACGTTGATGTGCACTATAATGAAGACAAGTAACAGTGATGACTCCTAACTTTCTGTGTGGGGGTGATATTTACTTACTTCTTATGCAGGGGCAATGCCCCTGCACCCCCAATTTAATATAACCAGCTCCAGGGGGGCATATTTCTTGGAGGGGGAGAAACTCGTGGGGGATGCAACTCGGGGAGGGGGACACAAGTCGGGATGGGGAGAAGGTGGGGGGCAACCTGCAGGCAGGGGAACAAAGTCAGGAGAATGGGACTTCATCAAATAAAGAAAAATAAATAAATAAATAAACAACCCCTCTCCAAACAAAAAACACATAACCAGTCCTGAACCCGGATGCACCAGCATCCGAGACAGTGACTGGAGCCACCACACCAGATGAGCAACAGCTGCTAACTGGCTTGCCCAACAAAGCCCCATAACTTTATGTAGTTGACTCTGCCTCTCTATTTACTAACTTGCTGTTCACTGACATTCATTATTCTTTCACGGTCACTATTTCCACAGGCGCTCAAACTGAGTTATTCAATTTGAGTCACCCATATTATGGGATACCCCCCCCCCCCCGAGGTGGTCTACTGTTTTACATCTCTGTATGGGGGTATGAATACTCTTCACACTCCATAAAACCCATTTAATCCCTTGGTTTGCCATGAGGATAGTTAGAGGGTGCCCCAATTATCTAGACATTAGATTAGCAACTTCTGTAACTAGTTTTAAACTGAAACTGAAACAATATTTATTGTCCATGTCAGGTTGTAATTGTTATTTGTAACTGTTATTGTTTTGTATTGATTATTGTTTGTATTTTGCTGTAAGTCTGGGATGGGCCTGAAAAGGGACCAATGGTCCAGTGTCCTTACCCAGTTAACAAAGAATAAAATGAAAATGAAATGAAATGTCTTATCTCGCAGTTTTTCCAAGCACCTAGTATTGTTCTGGCATGGAATACTGTCAGCTATGCTAAGTAATTGCCTCCCGGTTATGAGGTTAAACCAGGTATTGGCTTTTCTGCTCAGAGCAAATTCTCTGGGGTTAATAGACTGTTGCCAGCAGAAGGTACCAGGAAGCACAATATTGTGAGTAGTCCATAACTGGGTAACACCCACTAGTCATAGATGTGGACTGTATACCTCCCTTAAAGGCCACTCTAAAGCACAATCGATCCCACAGGCTTGATCATAAAAAGAAAAGCTGTCTATCCCTAATATTAAAAAATCAGACACAGGTCAGTAAGCCCCACTCGTATGCCAGTGTTAGGAGACCCTTGGGGCCCTTGGGGACTTTACCTCCACTAAACATTTGTACAGAGAGAACCTTGTTGTACACTGCAAATTGCTCATGGGGATCGCCACCACAGGGTTCGAGAATCCAATTCTGTAGAGGACATACTAAAAACAAAGTCAGATACTCTGCTACTAATGAATGAAACACAACCATAAACATAAACCTCCAAGATTCTATCCTGAATAATCGAACTATGTTGGGGTACGTAGGATAAAGGTTATGCAAGACTGAGATCCCTCGAGTCCTCTGTCCCTCTAGCACCTGGCATGTATTGTGCTGTTTCAAGCTCCTGTTACAACAAAGTATGATATGTAACCCGTTAATGCGTGCCACCCATATGTGTGATCGGACAGCACTGAGCCAGCAATGAGTGCCAGAAATTGTGGAATGCTTGTAACTTCGGACAGGGTTGGGGTGGGCAGCTGCCCACCTCCATTTTCTCAGTAATTTGGATCCGGGGTATTGCTGAGCAGATAAGTGGAGAGAGGGAAAAAAAAGGTGGTGAGCTTCATTTAGTGTTAGCACTAGGGAGGTTGAGCTATGTGCCAACCCATATGGTCTCTACCTTTCCTCATAAAGTTCCTATCCCACTGACTGGGAATCAAGTCACTGTCACAGCTCATTACCCAGGAGGTGTGTGGGGTGGAGAATTTATACCTGTAAATATTATTATGTTTCCCCCTGCCTCTTCCCTCTGAAGTGCCTGAAGAGGTTAATAACTACGTGGTAGAAGCCTCTGCTCTGTACCATGGGGGTTCAAAGGGGCACGAGCAGAGGGTTAGAAAATAGAGTGAATATCTATTGCTTGGAGTGAGATATACTCTTCAGATGGGGGCACTTTGACTCCAGATTACCTAGACATGACAAGAAAACTACCTGCTGGACTGGCAAAAAGGTAGATGTTGAGGGGATCTTTCCCACAGTCAGCTTGGATGTTCACTCTGGAGCGTTCCATAGCAGTTGCCTTTCCGCAGTGAAGGCAGGAACTGGATGCCCAGCAATAAGTACCAATGATCCAGACATGTTTGCTCACCTCCCCACCTCCTTATCCCCCATAGCCCCCAGCAAACTCCATCCGGGAGCCAACCCCATCACACCCACCATCCCGAAAATCATCACAGAGCCCTTTCCCCTCCAGCCCCTACCCTCTTATGTGGGGTTTCTCAAATGGTGAGGTCAGTCTCCCTGGGAAGGCCCCAATTGTTCCAGAGGAGGCTCAGGCAAGTCTGAAAAAGTACTGTATTCACAGTTTGAGTTTATGACATTTCATGTAAAGGGATGAGTCAAACTAAAAAAGAATAATACTAGGTGTACTCTGGGAAGGATATGGCGTGAATGCAATTCAAAAAGTCACTGCAAAAGACTTAAGCAATGGAAAATGAAGAACAATGCAAAAAAGTAAGAACAATTAACAAATAATGAGAGATAACTATTTACCAATTAGACTGGTGGCAGAACAGCCCAAATAAAAGGGATAGACAGAGAGGTACTAGGAGCAAGAGCAGGAGGGAGCAAAACGATTTCGATGATGTTGCTTAAGAGCAGGCTTAGATAGGGAGCAACAGTGGGTAGGAAAGTTATCCAGATAGTGGGGAAACAGGAAATGCAGTCTGACCCACAAAGGTATTGCAATGGGGGCAACAGTGGTTAGAGAGTCAAAATAGCGGAGCAAGTAGACTGGCCTGGGAAGGGGAGTTACAAAGGGGATTACAATAAGCTGAATAAAATGAGAGTCAACCATTCAAAGGAGTTTCATTTTTTTCCTGATGTACTGTGCAATGTATGCTTTGATTCTATGGGGAGGCCCAAGATTATTTCAATATTTGGGGGGACTCAAGATCTTTTCTACGGCTTGAGGGTGGTTTACTATGACAAAGTCTGAGAACTAATGCTGTAATGCGATTTATCCAGATTTTTTTTTAAATACCAGAGGCTTCTTCCTCTGCTCAATCAAACACTCCAACTATGTTGAGAGACCCGTTCTCCCCCTCTCCCATTCACAGTACAAAACGTCCTGAAGCTCAGACAACCTGTGGAAAAAAAAAGAGAGATTAGTTACATGAGGAAGCGGATCCTGCGAGGGTCCACACGGAGGCTGAGAGGGCAAGCAGACCATTCGCTCTCCCCCACCCCCGAAACCACCACGTCCACAAGACACAAGCAGATCCTGCCATGGTCCATATGGAGGTCAAGAGGGCAAGTGGACCAGTTGCCCTCCCCCACCCTCAAAAACCACCACATCCACAAGACACAAGTGGATCTTGCGAGGGTCCACACGGAGGTTGAGAGGGCAAGCAGACCAGTCACCCTCCCCCACGCCCCAAAACCACCACGTCCACAAGGTACAGGAACCTACAACTCATGCCAGACCAAGGAGCTCTGTCTCCTCATTAGCAGAATTTACTGAGTGTGTTTTGGCGCCATTTTTGAATTCAAACCTGGCTCTCAGTGTTTGGCGCCACTTTAATTTAAAATTGTTGTCGGCGAATAAGTGGAAATAGTTTTTTTTTCTCTAGAAAGTTTTTTCTACCTCTCCTTACCCTGCATTTGCTAAATAAGCCTTATGTAGCTTTAATTGTAAAGGTAGGCTGTATGTATGCATGTAGTTTATACAAAGGGTCTGTCTGAAGCTTAATGGTATTCCAATAGTAGCCAACATGCCTCTGATTTAAAAAAAAGTAAATTAATAAAAGCCTTAATGGATTCCTTCATGTTCACCTGAAAGTACTGCTTTGCTGAATTAGTTCTCTCTAAATGGTTAAAGTAACTTAAGAACAGACTAATAATTAATTCTGCAAAGTAAGTGCAGTCAGTATTCCTAAAGGATTTCTTTGTGTTCACCTTAAAGTAACGGTTCTGCTGAACTAATTTACTCTGAAGTTGTTAAAGTAAAATAAGATCTGTTAAAAATTTATTCTGCTAATTAAATTAGTTCAGTCTCACTGTATTCCCTTGTAGCTACTTCCCCTTAATTTTTATTTTGACCTGAAATATGCAGCTCACAAAATGGAGCATTTCTCCGGCCAGCCTGTAACTCAGTCCTCTGAAACCGGGTGCACAGTAACCTCAGGCTCTGTCTCTAACAGGCCCCTAGTTTCAAGCTTTACCCCTGCATCCCCCCTTACCTATAAATTCTTACCTGGCTCTCCCATTTTCTTCACAGACACAAGCGGATCCTGCGAGGGTCCACAAGGAGGTCGAGAAGGCAAGTGGACCAGTCGCCCTCCCCCACTCCCCAAAACCACCAGGTCCACAAGGTATGGAAACCTGCAACTCACTCCAGGCCAAAGAGCTCCGTCTCCTCGCTGGCAGAACTTACAGAGTGTGTCCCCGCTGATGCTCCGCGTTGGCTCCCCACTGCCCACACCACCACCCTTGGTCAACTCTCCCTTATATAGGGAGTAGGGAGAGTGTCGGAACCAATCAGCCCACTTCTCCACTTGCAGCTTTTACACGCTCGCCTCTAGGGGCAGATTTTCGGCTTTCCCTCACTCTCTCCTGGCTTTTCCTCTGGTCCTCCTCCCACCATTTATTCACTATGTATCTGTCAGCCATCTCCATACTCACTCTACTGTTCCCTGTGCTGACACCTCCACCCTCTACTTTTCCTGACTATCTTCCCTCCTATGGAAATGACGTCTTTCTGCCTGACTGGCAGCCTCCCCCTACAATTTATCCCACAGCACCACAAGTGATCTTTTTTTCTGCAACCCCACAAGTAATCTACTGTGCCAGTAACCTCTTCCCATAGAACCCTGCCTCCACTAGGAGTGGGAGCTCGGCTCTCTACATCTCTTGGCCACCCCCGATCCTGCCATCTCCCCCCCTCACTGCGCCTCCTCATCCTGGCTTCCGCCATATACTAACCCTTCCCATTCCCACATTTCCTAACACTAAAGAGTCCCAAGCGAACAAATCTTACTGCCCCAAAAAGTTGGCCTGGAATCTCATCCTCAGGTCTCTTCTCCTCCTCCTTCTTATGTCTGGCAATATACACCCTAATCCTGGACCTCACGCAACCTCCACCCCAACACAATCCCACACAGGTGGGTTGCATATTGCCACCCTTAAAGTCTGCAGCCTACTAAAAAAATGGGACTCTTACCAGGGCTGGATCATGCAACATCAGCCTGATATCATTGCCATGGGTGAAACCTGGCTCTCCTCCCATATCCCTGATTCGTCAGTCACCCTCACCGGGTATAATGTATTCTGAGCCGACCATCAGGGTAAGTGGGTGGGGGCTGCACCATTTACACCAAAGACACCTTGAATGTACATCTGCCCCTCCCCATTTCCTACCTGGACCCTAGGCCCTCACACTCTAACTTACACGTTGGACAATCCCATACCCCCCTGCTCATCACCGCTATATACATTCCTCCCAGGGACCAGAAGGCAGCCTTCCAATCTGTCATGTCCTACCAGGCTACTTTACCGTCTCAAAATGAAAAAATTATTCTGGGGGATTTCAATATCAATTGGCAATCTTAAGTCCGCTGCCCCATTCATCGACGCAGCCACAGTCCATGACCTAACACAAATAGTCCCCTCACCCACCTGACTGCACCAGTGTACTGGGTCCTCCTCCCTTCTGGACCTAGTCTTCACTAACCACCCCCACAAAATCACTAGCACTACTATACTCCCAGATGCGATTAGTGACCACTCCCCTGCTCCTGGACTTGCAAGGCCCCTAAGTCCCCTCCAAAAATGATCCTACGACGTAAGCTTGGCCCTGGTAAACTTACGCTCCTAAAAGCTCATCTCAATACGTTGGATTGGTCATTCATAACAAACACCCTTGACCCAGACAGAGCCTTTGATCTCTTCATTCATTCCTTTAATGCTATCTGTGACATGTTCGCCCCTCTTGCCAAAAGGATGGTCAAATGCAACCCGGCACCATGGACCTCTGACCACCTACTGGCCCTTATGTGGTCCAGAGATTCCCTATGGCACCTGTCCAATGAGATTGGCCTGCCATTGGACAGACAGAAGTACAGAGAAGCCTGGAACCAATGCACATGGTCTCTGCACAAAGCCAGGGCTGAGTTCTACAAAACTGCCCTAACCTCTACCTGGGGTTGGGGGCGTATATTCTGGAACAATATTAAGGACATCTGTAGCAAAGCCCCCAACCCAGCTCCCAAGCAAATCTTGGTTGAAGGAGGCCTGACCTCCGATCCCACTCGGATGGCCCCCGCATTTAACCACACCTTCACTGACCTCAGCCACGTCCTCCCTTGCCATTTCTTTGATCCACCCTGTCTCCACACCACCTCCCCGCCCACCCTCCTTTTCGCCTATGTTGCATTTCCCCCAGGTCTGCAGTACCTTGCTTCAAAAAAGCTATAAGCCATTCCCAATACAGTAGTGACTCCTTAGACTTGAGATTTTTGCTGCTCACTCTTCATGAGGTGCTAATCCCCATCACTCACATTATTAACCAATTTTTATGTCTTGGTAAATTCCCCTCATGCTGGAAATCTGCCTCTCTCACTCCCATATTTAAGAGCAGGGACTGTACCTCCACCAACAACTATCGCCCTACCTCTATTCTCCCTCCTCTATCTAAGGCTCTGGAGCGTATCGTCTCTGATCAGCTCACTGACCACTTCAACAAACACAAAATACTTTGCAACCAGCAACATGGCTTCCGTAAGGGACACAGTACGACTACTGCCCTACTTGAATTCACCACCCACCTTCATACAGCCCTTGACAGTGGTCATCTCTCTGGTACAGTTTTCATTGACCTCACTACGGCGTTTGACACTGTCAACCACTCCCTCCTCCTAACTACACTCTCCAAACTTGGTCTCTCTCAAGATGCCCTCTGCTGGTTCACTAACTATTTGGCGGATCGTTTCCAGCAAGACAGAATTGGTACCACCTTATCCAGCAGGCTGCCAGTCTGCTCCAGTGTCCCTCAGGGGTCCATCCTCAGACCTTTACTATTCAGTCTCTTCCTTAACTCCTTCCCCCAGTCCTGCTCAGGCAATATCCTACTCTATGCGGACAACGCTGTCCTGTACTCCTCCAGCCCTGACCCCTGTCAGCTCCATCTCTCCCTCCAATCCTCATTCAGTGATGCCGAAAAGTGGTTCTCCTCACAGTGCCTTATTCTAAACTATAAGAAGACTAAAGTTAGGTACTTCCCACACCCACTTAACTTCAAGAAGGACCGCTGCCCTCAAATACTAACTGCCAACCAGACCCCACTTGAGCAAGTGGACTCCTTTAAAAACTTGGGAATCACACTTGACCCGGCCCTTAATTTCCACCATCATATTCATCAACTGTCTACAGCCCTCAATATCCGGCTTGGCATCCTCTACCAGTTTAAACACTGTCTTACTCCTGATGCCCTTCATCTAACGGTCTCCTCCTTGGTCCTCTCCCTTCTAGACTATGGCATGCTAATCTATAGCGTGGCCAGCTCCTTGACCTTATCCAGACTACAGCTCTCCCTCAACAAAGCCTGTCATCTCATCCTGGGTTGTGATCATCTAACCCACACATGCTCCCTTTACAATGCCATGAACTGGCTTAACCTTGATAACAGAATCAGGTTTTATACTTGCCTCATGGCCAAAAAGATTGCCCTTGGTCTCACCCCCCTGGTCTCTCCCCTCTAATCCAATGGGCCCCGTCACATCTACACACCTGTAGCTCAAGCAAGCAACTCCTCGTGGTTTCCCGCTGCCACACCTCCCAATTCCAAAGGTCCTTCAGTTACCGAGCCCCTTCCTGGGTGAATAACCTGCCTAACATTGTCACAAACATGAATAGAATTGGCTCCTACAAAGTCTACCTTAGGAACCATCTACAGTTCTCTAATCCCTGTGATTGCCTCTGACCCCCCCACTCCTTTTGACTAAGGCCTATGGCCGTCTAGCCCCCCCAATCTGAAACTCTCTATATTAGCTCATTAATGAAGTTTTTAAAGGTACCTGTACATTGAGTCTAATACCATGAATCTACTGTATCTAAATGTTAACCGATTTACTGTATCTTTTGTATATTGATTGTTTGCTTGTGTTCTACTTCTATATTGCTCTGTACTGTTCTCTTCTTGTTTTACCTGTACTGACGTGGAACCTTTGAAAAGGAGTCTTTGACTCAAAGGTACTTTCCGAATCCTCAATAAATAAATAAAAAATAAATAAGTAAAGGATACTGTTTTGTATAGCCATTTAAAGCAGAGTGAAGCACCAGCCAAGTCCGATAGACATTCAGGTTGTAGTCTGCTGCAAAAATGCATCTGCTGTGGGAACCAAAGGCATGGCCTGTCCAAGAATGTCTTTTGTGTCAGCTGTCACTCAGTCTACCCAGGAATGGTTTTCTCAGCTGTCCTTCGTTGTAAGGTAGCTGGTACTGGCCACAGTGTTGGGGGGGCTGCTAGTAGGCTAGCTCGAGGGGGAGAGTCTGTTTTCCCAGTCCTTTTGGATACCAGATCTACTGATGAGGTGCTGCCATATGATTGTCCAGATTCTCTGCTGTCTTTCCTGCACCTGCCCCTCCATTTCTTCTTCTAGAGTGGTGTTTGTCTCTGCTCTTCTGCTTTGAGCAGGTTGTCTGCCACTCCATGTCCTGTTGATCTACAGATTTCTCCGTGTGTTGTAACTTTGATCTCTGAGGGTGTGAGGAGTGCTGCCCAGCATCTTGTGTCTTCTCTGGCGGCTGCGTGGATGGCAGTTCCTGGACACAAACTCCAATGCCTGCTCTGTACTGCAAAAAATGTGGGTTTCCCCATTCCATGAGACCTGTAGTTTGGTGGGGTACAAGAGTTGGCAAAGGACACCTTGTAAAATCTTCTTAGTGGCCCCATAGTCTTTCCTCTTCTGTGCCGATTCTGTGAAAAAGTCCTGGAATATATAGATCCTGTGTTCCTGCCATGACAAGTAGTCTTGGTCCCAGGTCAGTGACAGAATGAGCTCTTTGTCTGTGAACTGGAGAAAGTGGGTAAGATTGGCCAAGGGTGCTCTCCTTCCTTGGGTGTCAGCCTTAGTGTCCTGTGGGCATGATCAGTTTCCAGGGGCAATCTCCATCTATGCTGCAATAGTTCTGGAATCACTTGTCCCAGGAATGCAGCTGCATTGCTTCCCTCTGTCTTCTCCAGGAAGCCTACAAATTGAAGATTATTATGGCGGCTCCTGTTTTCTGCATCTTCAACCCAGTCCCAGAGCACCTGGACCATGTGCTCCAACTCCTCTATACAGGCCTCATGGTGGCTGTCCTTGTTATCGATGAATGACAGGAAAGTCTTCAAATCTTTTGCCTTGCATTGTAGGTCTTTACCTTTCTCTTCTAAGGAGGCAACAGTGGTTTTAAAAGTAGTTGTTTCTCAAAGAACTTGCTGAAGAAGAGATTTTATTTCCCCTGTGTCAGTTGTTGAGGTTTTGGTCGCCATTCCCTCCTGCTGTTGGGCCCTTGCCACTGTGAAGCATTGCCAGCCACCATAGTTTCTGACTAGAAAACCAAAGTTTTTGGCAGAGTTTCATTTCCAAACTGTAGAATTTGTTTCAGGTAGATTTTATCTAATGAAACTCATTGAAATCCTGGCGATCTTCACTCAAGTGGTTGCATAATTAACAAATGTTGATCAGGGTGGCATGAAGCTGACACACTAAGCTGCCATTCAGTAGTACATCAGAAGGGTGACCCAAAATGAGCGACTAGAAATATAGCGACTCATTTTGTGTGCTTTTATGGTGGGCTACCCTGCAGAATAGCGAGGGTATGTGAAAGCGAATATGGGAAAGGGCGAACGGAAGGGGAGAATAGCGAGGGGAAGGGGAGGGACAGGGAAGGGGTTTTCAGGGACTGGAGTACCTGCTGCTGCTGAGCTAGCCATGTGGCATGGTGGTGTGGGAGGCTACATCTGGCAGAGTAGGTACTGGGTGCGGGTTGCATTTTGCTGCAGCTGCAAACTGCGGCACTTAATTTTTTTTTATCTGGATTTTGCCCCCTTCCCCGACATGAACCTCCCTTGGAGTTGAGAATCCTAATTCAGGGTGGTGCAAGGGGCAAAGCCTCCTGTGAGAGGGGGCATGGGGGAGGGCACACCCCCCAACAAAAACACTTTATATAGTTCCAGAAGTCAGGTCACCATAGCATGTATGTTGCTGATTTGCTTTTCGCCGATACACACTCACCATAATAGCGATCACTGTTTTGGAACCCTGTCATTCACTTCCATGGCCCCCGCATGTGCTGCCCAGGGAATTATTTTTGACTTGTTTGTGTATAGCACAAAGGGGTGCAAGGTACAGCTGGCCCAGACCAGTGCAACCAGTTTTTGGCATAAAATTGTGACTGTTTATGGAGCTCTTGGTGTTTTCTTTAATCAGTGTCAATGGAGCTAGTCTTTTGTTTAGTTTCCTTTTTGTCCTTCTGTGACAAAAGTGTCTATGGTGCAACATTAGTCACTACTGCGAATCAAATTAAGCTGGGACCTTGCAAGGCCATGAACTGAGAAATATAGCATTACATACAGATGTGGGGGTTATTACTGTAAATGATATTCATACTTGATAACCCACAAATGGCTGACAGCACTCCTATGGCAAACCTCATTACTGTAGAGAGACTGAATTGAGAAGGCAGTATTTCATCATCCTGCAAGATGGAGAGCTGGTTTCCTGTCAGGTCCAGGTCACCATGCGGCACCTCTTGGAAGGTGATCTTCCTTGGACCTCGATGTCAACCCCCTGTAAGTAATGGCAAATGGTTAATGTCAGTTATGGACACTAATGTTATGAAATGGCAAGCCAATTTTATTTTTATGACACCCTATGCCAAAGGCTTAGTGTGCCTTTCAGACAAAATAAATAAATACATGATCAGTGTTGAAAAAAAAAATACTACTACAATAAACACTCCAAGTGCTCATAAAAAGTATTGTAGGTCAACTCAAATAAGTGGGATATTTATTCTTTTTTTAAAGTCGTCCACTGAGGGGATAGCATGAATACGGGGTAGCAGAGAGTTCCAAGATAGGGATGCAGCCACCCCAAAGGCCCTATCTCCAGAAAACTTGAGCCTTGATCCCAGAATAAACAACAAAACCACCATTGTGGAGTGAGAGGACAGGTGGAGGTGTATAGAGACATTAGTGCTTTCAGATAAGCAGGGCTCAAACCATGTGGGGCTTTGTAAGTCAAAATGTCAACCTTGAAGCAGATGCACAAACTAAGGGGTAGCTAGTCCAGATCACACAGCAGTGGCATGATATGATCACCCCCAGAAGCCCCAGCAATCAGCCAAGCTGCTGTGTTCTGTACCAGCTGCAGGCAGCACAACTGACTTGCAAATAGCCCAACAGTAGGGAAAGAGCATTACAGCAGTCCTGTCTAGATGTGAGAAAGGCATGCACTCACTATCAGAATCAGGTCCCCTGACACAAGATAGGATTTTACCTAGGTGATGTTATATAAATGGAAAAAACAAGGTGCTGCATTAGTGTGTGGGTTTAAAACAAAATACGCAATGAAAATAAAAAATAAGGCTAGAATCGACATTTCGACCAGAGGCCTTCTTCAGCAACTACCTAATAGAGAAAAAAGCCATGGAGTAATTTTGCTCTTTTCTCTTTTAGATAATTCATGAAGGAGACCAATGGTCGAAACCTTGATTGTAACTTAATTTTCTATTTTTATTATGCATTTAATATTACCTTCTTCTTTTATAAATAGAAAAAGTCCCTGCAGACTACAGGTGACACCTAATAAATTATGGGAGGCAGTATAGCGCAGTGGTCTAAAGCTCTGAGCTGCAAATCTGGTGAAATCCAGCAGACCAGACCTGGGTTTGAATCCCACAGCTTCCACTTGCATACTGTGTGGGCTTGAGCAAGTCACTTAACCTCCTTATGCTTCCAGGTCGCTCCCGTAAAAAAGCTTCCAGCTTAGTGTGCTATACCTGGTTAAACAACTAAATTAAAAAAAAAAATATTCTAATGTCAGCTGCGGTCCATAATGACCCCCTGATTCCTAACCTTATCAACAGCTTTGAGTATGTACCAGTTAGAGATGGTAAGATGTTGTTCTTACCCATCATGCCAACTCAAGGGAACCGGTTCAAAATGCAATACCTCTGCCTTCCCTGGATTAAGGCTTTCCTGCTGACCATGGTTTTGCAGACAAACAAAAGTTGTCCATGGACATCCAGGGTCTTCCCTCCTCTATCCCTGATTTTTGCCTATGATAACTCCGTCCATGGTTTGTCCATGATTCATGAAAAAGGTTGATGCCCATATGCCTCGAAAAAAAACACAAACAGGAAGGACCCATCAGGGGAACTAAATTAATTTTCAATTTGGTATATGAAAAAATAATCTCTAATGAAACAACATTTTTAATTATTTCATGCAGTATCCATGTTTGTTCATGATCTAAATATGATTGTAACCCCCCCTTACAAATGGGGGTTCCTAAATTGTCTTCCTGAGCTTGCCTAAATGCCCACTGCCAGGCCGGTGTTCTGTGTTCCAACTGTTTAAAAGTGCTTGCATGTGAGTGCCCCATTAGCCTCTGTGCCTGTCTCTTTAAGAGGCATCATTTTTGTGGGTTATAATTATTCTGGGTGAGGACCGAGTGGTTTCAGGCTCGAGTCCAGCCCAGGCTGCAATACAGCAGCTTCATTCTGCCATTGCTAATTGTGCAGAGGGAGCTTTACTAGAATCTGTGATAGTTTACAGATTATCTGCTTAAATACTAATAATATAGTAGTTTGTCTAACCTGCCTTCCTTAGCAGGATGCACTTTCTGTTGTGTACCACCATCTTGGTTCTGGACTGCTGGTTTGGATCAATCAGTACCTTTAGGGACCCTAAAATGGAAACTGTCCCCAGGTGTCTTGTAGGAGCGAATTTCTGTAGGAATTGTAATTTTTACAGTTTGGTGCATAAATGGACCTGAAGGGGGAGCCCTTGCTGTGACAGACAGATGGATCAACCAATTGAACCTTTTGGATCGCTGGGAAGTCCTAGAGCTGCCTGCAGCAGTGAGTCAGTGTGTAGTTGGAGTTGAGAAGAGTGAACAGCTTGAGTAACTCGAGCTGCTGCTCCTGTGTAGTAGTGCGGGGGAATCTTCGGGAAGGCTGTGTCTGGCCTGCCTGCTACCATCTTCTCGAGTGAAGAAGTCTACATTAATATCTCAGACTTTATCCAAATTTGCTGTGATTGTGACTGGAATCCTAAATTGCGACAAAGTGAAATTCGCCTGGTGTGGACCGAAGATTTGCCTCAGTGCGATCAGCTTGTCAGGACTTGAGACAATCGCAGAGCGTATGGTTTGCATAGTGACACTGTTTATTGCAACCGGACTGTCATCCAAACTGTGGTATTTGCCTATCCTTTGCTATAATTGTGCTGAATGTGCAGTGTGGGTCGCAATTTGGTTCCCCACATTGTTTGAATGTGTCACACTAGCTGGAAGCTGTATCCAGCACTTTAAGGGACTGTATCTGAACTGTTCACCTGGTCTGAGCCTCACCATCTCAGCCTAGATTGCCGCTCATGCCACAGAGTTACATCCGACGAAAGACCTGACTGGGGATTCAGCTCCCTGCTCAACACCATTGAACAGGATCGACCACCATGGTGCGTCGTGTGGGTCCTGCTTCTCCTGGCACAGCAGTCAATCATCCTGAGGTCTTCATTTCGTCCATCCTGGTCTGGGTAGCATGAGTAAACATCAGGGTAGCTACCTGTAACAGAGCTCAAATCAAAGTGTGTCATCTGATTTAATTGTTTTGGTTAATCTTTACAAACGGAGCCATCCAGCTCCAGAATACAAATTGTGGGTTAAAGTGCATGTTGTGTTTTTCCTTCCTAAGGGCCCCAACAACAGCTGCAATGTGGGCCTACCCCGGGCAATGCTCCAAGCTAGCCTACAGACCAGCTGGGTACCCAGAGTGCATGTGACTGTGTTAGAAAGACTCTTAGAGGCATGCATGCTTAACCTGATTAAATCAGAATCAGAATCAAACACCAGATTGCTGCCCTTCCCTTGTTCATGTCCCCCAATAAATCAGATCTAAATCTTTTTGCATTTACAGTGGCTATTGTGTACCTTTGTGGTGGGATTACTGTGTTGCTATTGCCTTTCTCCATTGCAGGTCTTGTTTTGCAGGGGATCTCCAGGGCCAGTGCAGCTGATCCAGCCCTGGTGGTAAATGTGCCAAGTGCGGGTATAACATTGCATTCTGGTGTTTATTGTAACTATCTAATTGCTGACAAGTATAGACCACTAGAGGGGTTAGAGGGGTGTATCAGTGTCCTGGAGGGCTGTACCCAGAGCAACTATACTACCCTTAAACCAACCCTCCGGGTGAAGGCACCCATTCACAGAACTCAGGCCCCTCAACCTGCGCTTAGTCACACAGGCAGGGGTAGTATCCCTTGGGATAGCACCACCTAGGGGTTACATCTTGGAGGCACCACTGGGATCTGCACCCTCTAGTGGTCAAAAGTGGGAATTGCAACCCCAAAACCTAGATTCTGTCAGAAATGGAAGCGCCTGCTATGCCCAAATTTAAATTGCCCCCCACAAGCTGGTTATGCATTGCATGATGGGGTGTAGTGAGGCTGAAGGGGTAGATCCCCAACATACCTTGTTGCTGCTGGATATCCCTTTAGGGACCACTAATGCTATTATTGTGAAAACTGTAGAGAAGGTAAAGTGTTTGAGGAAGGTTGAAGTGAGGGGGAGGGACTCAGACCTGTTTGATCAGATGATGGTGACCCTCCTCTCCTGCAGCCTCCACATAGATTCTGAGAAAGTAACCCCTGTTACCTTGCTCAAGGGGTCCCAGAAAGGGTGGTGAGTTATTCATTTGGACAGTGACCCATTCTCTCCTGGGGTTTCTCCAAAGATAGAAAGGTTCAAGGACAAATTGCTCAGACTACTAGCTGCTGAAGGGTGAACATCCAAAGACTTAGTGAAAATGTTAGACATCTCTGAAGAGACCACTCCAATACAGTCCCCTATAGCTTCTCCTGCTACCCCCAGAGCTTCCTCTGTGATAACTTTCCACATTGTAATACCCTCCATACACCTGGACTGTTACCGTAGGCCCAGGCTATTCTCAGGCACAGTCCCAGTGCCTGTGGGGGAGGATAATCTGGAAACTTGGATGGACTATGCCACCCCCCCAGCCCAGGAGTGGCAATGCTCTGAAGAAGAAAAGAGAAAGAGACTTATGGAGAGCTTAAGGGGCCCGGCACTGGAGGCTATCTGTTTCCTTCATTCCACTAGCCCAGAGGCCACTGCAGCTGAGTGCCTCTCTGCTCGGGAAGGGGTGTTTGGCAGCACCAAATCGGGGGATGACTTGAGGTAGAAATTAAAATCTGCCAAACAATGGAAAAATGAAAAACTGTCTGTGTTTGTCACCCGAATCGGGAGGACCTTGCAGAGGGCTCACCGGAAAGGAGGGGTGCCTATCCATGATTTGAATCGAGTCTATTAGAACATATTTTGAAATCCGCCAGGTACTCTTGTGTGCTGATGTAAAACTGAAATTGCAAGATTGGAAGCTGAATCCACCAGAGTATTGCTGGCTGATAAAAGAAATTTGGGAAGCCGAGAATGATGAAGAGGGTTGGGAGCCTTATGCCACGGTTGCCCGAACCAGCCAGGGCTCTGACTGACCTACCTGATGAGTGGACTGAAGAGTCCAAGCTTCTACAAATGAGAGAGCTACTTAAGGAGGTGAAAGAAATAAGAGCTAGCCAACAAGCTGCTGAGATGGTTAAAAGTTCATCCTCCTGTCAGACTTTCCCTGAGATTAGAAGTGAAATATCGTCCAGGGGGTTGGGGGTTCACGTTATTTCCCCTGAACCTCGGACTGAAACTAAGTTGATGGAGGAAGTGAGAGAGATGAGAGCCCTGGTGGGAGACCTCATTTGAGCATCTCAGGTAATGGATTCCTGGAGAAGACAGGGAGAAAGGGAAGGTGAGCCCCAACCCAAAGAGGATCCTCAAGAGTTTTCCTAGTCAATCTGAAGTGAGAGATGACTCCTTTTCCCCCAGAGCCTCAAAGGAACCAGTATTCTGTTATCATTGTGGGGAGGATGGACACACTAGGCTGAACTGCACCCTCCCTGAGAATTTGTGAAAAGTCACTTCCCGGTTGCTAGATCTAGTTCAGTGGAGGAACATAAGGCCCCAGACTGGGCCTGTTAAAAAGTCCTATTCTTCTAAGACTGCTGTGGTGCGGACTGTTAAACCAACTTCACCCGATTGGTCAGAAGAAGTGGGTCCGACAATGGAGACTACTGTGACTGTGAATGGTGTTTCTGCTCTGGCTGTACTGGATAGCGGATTGAAAGTAACCATTGTGTTTCAAGATTGGTACAACAAACACTTACCTGATGTGCCCTTACAACGTCTGGAAGGATTGCATGTGTGGGGATTGAGTGAAAAGTCCTACCCCTACCTGAGGTACGTCCAGATCTGGCTATCTTTTCCCATGGCTGTAGCTGGAGTACCTGAGCAAGTAGAGACACTGGCCTTGGTGTGTCCCCCTATGGGACTGTATGATGGTGTGCCCTTACTCATTGGTACCAATGCTCACATGTTTGGGAGATTGGCCCAGCTGTGTCAAGAGAAACAAGGATGGCGAACTGATCGAACAATGCAGACTCCAGCATTAGTCAAGCAGGCTTATGAATTACAGAAACAGAACCATGATATGGAGAAAGATGAGCCCATGGGGATAGTGTGGAAGAAAGATCCTGACTCCTTGGCATTACCACCAAATGCTCATTATACCATTTGTGGTGAAGTTCACCTCAAGAAAGATGTAAAAAACAAAATCCTCATCCTAGATGTCCCAGAAGAGGGAAAGTTGCTGGAAGGATTATTGGTCAAGCCCAGTATTTTACCCGCTTGAGCCCATGCCTATGTCCAGCAGGTGGTAGTACAAATCCAGATTGTGTCTGATCAAAAGGTTTGGGTCAACCGGGGATGTACCTTAGCCACAGTGTACTGCACAGACACTGTGGTGCTGCTCAGCAAAAAGTACTCTGGTGAGCAAGAGGAAGTGACCCCAGACCTGTTTGACTTTGGAGAGTCCCCACTGCCTACCGAGTGGAAGACCAGGATCAACCAAAAGCTATCCCCGAAGAACCAAGTGTTTTCACTAAAAGAATGGGATGTGGAATGCGTCACTGGAGCTGAGCACCATATTCGGCTTCATGATGATAGACCATTCCGAGACAGGTCCCATCGCTTTGCCCCAGCTGATATAGATGACGTCCAGAGGCATTTACAGGAGATGTTAATGGCTGGGATTATCCAGGAGTCAAGGAGCCCCTACGACTCCCTTATCATAGTGGTAGACAAAAAGAATGGATCAGTGAGAATGTGCGTAGATTATCGGACTTTGAACTGGAGAACTGTACCAGACCAGTATACCATGCTTCGCATCCAGGATGCCCTTGACTGCCTAAATGGGAGCCAGTGGTTTTCAGTGCTTGATTTAAGGAGCGGATATTACCAGATCCCGATGGCCCCAGAGGACTGTGAGAAGACAGCATTCATTTGTCTCCTGGGGTTTTTCGAATTCCTGCGGATGCCCCAAGGTATTTCAGATTCACCTGTTACCTTCCAGTGGCTGATGGAACATGCTGTGGGAGACATGAATTCATTGGAATGTCTGGTGTACCTGGATGATGGCATCATATTCAGGCCTACTTTGGAAGAGCATGAGGCCCGGTTGTTCAAAGTGCTTTACCGTTTGGAGGATTTCGATCTGAAACTATCTATAGACAAGTGCCATTTTTTTCAAACATCCATAAAGTACGTTGAGCATATAGTGTCAGCGGATGGGATTCAAACAGACCCCAGCAAAGTGGAGTCATTGACCACCTGGCCCCAGCCAAATAATTTGAAAGAATTACAGTGATTCTTGGGGTTCTGCAGCTATTACCACCGATTCATTAAAGACTATTTAAAAGTTATCCGCCCACTAATTAATCTTACCCAAGGCTATCCTCCTACTAAAAGAGTCTCATCAAAGAGGAAGAGAAAATGTATTTCAGAACCAATGAGCCATTCGGGGCCCGGTGGTCCTCTGAGTGTGAGTCTACTTTCTTTGAGATCATTCACCAACTTATTCATGCCCCAGTGCTCGCTTATGCCAACCCTACCAAACCTTACATCCTACATACAGAAGCCAGCTTGAAAGGGCTAGGGGCTATGTTATATATAGCATGAGGAGGGCCTGTCCCCGTGGCTTTCACAAGTAAAAGTTTAACACCATCTGAGCGCAACTACCCTGTCCATAAACTCAAATTTCTCACCCTGAAGTGGGCTGTGGTAGACCTGTTCCACGAATATCTCTATGGGGCTAAAATTCTAGTGAAGACTGATAACAATCCATTGACTTACGTGCAGACTTCAGCAAAATTAGATACCACTGGACACAGGTGGCTTTCTGCCTTGTCCACATATGACTATGTGGTAGAGTACCGACCTGGTTTGAATCATATCTAAGCAGACACCCTCTCGAGATGTCCAAACCCTGCTGACACCTGGGTGAGGTTGTCTGAACATTCCATAAAAAGCATTATGAAAGAAAGTCGATAAGGATGGCCGCCCATCTGCAGACACTGTTGATTGCTTGTTAGACTGCTTGGAGCCCCCCGACACCTGCTTCCCTGCAGCCTATTGTCATTTTTCAGCATTATACCTCAGTGCCTTACCTCAGTTTGATAACAACAGCATCCAGTGGGCTCAATCCCAAGACCCAATGATCCATCCTGAGCTCAACACACTGTGTGCTGGAAAAGATATATCCAAACTCCGTTCTTGTGATTTAAGAACTGCTTTATTGCTCAGGAAAGGCCCCGGGCTTAAACTACATGGCCAACTGTTATATAGAAAGACAGTGAATCATCAAGGCCAAACAGACAGGCAACAGTTGGTGTTGCCCACAGCTTTCAAACAACTGGTACTCAAATCTCTTCACAATTACATGGGGCATCCTGGTTATGAACAGACCCTTGACCTGGTGCATTCTTGGTTCTATTGACCGAAAATGGGGGATGATGTCAAGACACATATTCGGACCTGCAGTCACTGCCTTCAAAGGAAAGCCTTGCCTCAAAAGGCTGCTCCCCAGTCAATATCTCCACCAGTGCCCCCATGGAGTTGGTTTGCATCGACTTTCTGTGCCTGGAGCCAGATCAGAAAAATATTGAGAATATGCTAGTTGTAACACACCATTTTTTTTATCATGCTATGTTTTTTTTCCTGCCAGCACCCCTAGCCCCGTGAGCGGGCTCGCCCTGGGCTCGGTGACCCATACCCTTAACCGGGGAAGCCCCCCCAAGTGGGGCCGCTGAGGTGGAACTGAAGGTGGCTGGAGGGTCCGGCACTGAGCCCTGGCTCATACACAGGGGCCGGCAGAGTTTTTTCAATGGAGCCCTCTTGGAGCTGGGAGCGTGCAATGATGCTAACACCAATGCAAGCATCTGCCCCAGCTCCACCCATGTTCCAGTGTGGTGCCATGTCCCCCAGCCCCCACCAGTGGGGTGAGCGACACCAAGACTAACTCGCTTGCCCTCCCAGGAGAAGGAGAGCAGTCATCTGGATGCTCGCTCTTTCTCCTGCCCGCCAACCCCCAGTGGTCTGTGTCCGTTCCAAAACATGGGTCACCGGAGTGGTGCGAGGTGTGGCATCCAGTGCCTCAATCCTCAGCACCAACAGTCTGGGCTGTAACAGACCGTTTTACACACTATGCTCAGGCCTATCCCACAAAAGACCAAAAGGTCTCCACAGTGGCCAAGGTGCTTGTAGAGAAATTCTTTGTCCATTATGGTGCATCCCAATGCATCCACTCTGATCAGGGAAGAGACTTTGAAAGCCAGTTGATCAAAGAGATGCTCTTCCTGTGGAAAGTGCGGAAGTCTAGAACCACTCCTTACCACCCTCAGGGGGATCCTCAGCCTAAATGTTTTAACAGGACCCTCCTGGACATGTTGGGCATGCTTCATCCTAAAGATAAACTTAAGTGGAGCCAGCAGATTAGCACCTTGGTACATGCCTACAACTGCACAAAAAGTGATGCTACCAGGTTTTCCCCTATCGTCTCTTGTTCAGCCAGGAAGCCCTGTTGCCTGTGGATGTCTGTTTTGGGGTATCCCCGGATGGGGTCTGTGCTGAAAACTATTTACAATATGTACAAAAACTGAAAGCTCAGTTAAACCACGTGTACCAACTGGCCCAAACTATGGCTACGAAAAGAAACCTCGCCAACAAAGAGAGACATGACAGGTGGGTAAAGGCTCAAGAGTTGTTGCCAGGACACCGTGTGTTGTTGTGCAATTTGGGGCTGCATGGAAAGCACAAAATTACTGACAGATGGCACCATCTCCCACACATAGTAGTCAGTAAACTGGATGACCTACCTGTGTATAGAGTGCGTCCTGAAAATGACTCTCGAGCTGTTAAAACTATGCACAGGAACCACCTGCTGCCTATTGGTCAAGTGATTACTGATTCTGGACCCTCAGATGCTGCCCCTCCCAGGCTGGTAACTTGTACTGCTGCTAAAAAGAGACAGAGTCAACCTTTGCCAGTTGTTCAAGAATCAAGGCCTTTGCCCCCGGCAGGCCCAACATGACAGTAACAGTCAATCTGAATCTGACAGCAGTGAGTGTGAGACTCCTTATTTCCCCCTTATGAACTGAGCCAATTGTTTCAAGGTAACCCTATGTGTAATTATGGGGATGAAGCTGGGCCTTTAGGACTGCTTAGCCCTCCAGCTTCCTCCCTAGAACCAATGCCCCATGAGAGTGAGGTGCAAAGTATAACGTCTGAAGTAGCTAATTCACTGTGCTTAGTGGAACTGCTTGAGCTACCCGAGGAGGAGCCTGATACCATGAATCTTCCTGGTGACATACCAGAAACTCATGAACTGAATGACAGTAATGACCATGATGAGCTTGACCTTGTTGTTCTGAATGACCAGAGTGTACCCTCTGTGGTTGAAAGTGTCAGTTATTGTTTCAAGACCAAGGCGTTTTACAGAATTCCCTGGATGACAAATCTGGGCCTTCTGCAGAGCTCAATGATGAATCTAATGACATGGAAACAGAATCAACAGAGCTAGGAGCCGACAATGTTCCATTACTAGAATTTTCACCCAGTGCAGAGGTACCCGCCCACCGACCGGAGAAGAGACTAATGCCAATGCTGATACACCAGAGCCTGTCTGTTTCCCCAAGAAAGTCTGGAAGAGCTGTTAAACCTGTAATATGTCTCAGCTATGACTCCCCTGGGAGACTTGTGGACCTCCCGTTAAATGTCCACAAAGGTGTTTATATTTCTGAAAGCTCACTGTCCAAACTGAGCCTTTCTGCCACTTCCAAGTTAATTATTCATCCTTCAGAACATGGTGCCCCTGCCCCATCTAGCCCCAAGTTAGCTGATAGGGATTGGTCCCCATCTATGTTATTTACAGTGCAGGAAACAATTACCTGAATAAGTACAGTAATATTATTGTGTGACTCATAGCAAAGTAGTAATGTGTATGGAAAATGCATAACTGTTGTCATTACAGAATATTTATAGAGTATCATGAATAAGTGTAGTAATGTTGTAAGTTTACATTTACTGTTGCATCAGTCTTTACTTTCTGTCTCGTATAATGATGGAACATATGTCTCGTATAGCATAACATTGTTCTATAAATATATTGTGAGTATAGGCTTGATGCAGACTCCAAGTTCTTTCCAAGCAGGGAAGGGTGTAACCCCCCCTACAAATGGGGGCTCCTTAATTGTCTTCCTGGGCTTGCCTAAATGCCCACTACCAGGCAGGTGTTCTGTGTTCTGTTTAAAAGTGCTTGCATGTGAGTGCCCTATTAGCCTCTGTGCCTGTCTCTTTTCGAGGCATCATTTTTGTGGGTTATAATTATTCTGAGTGGGGTCCGAGTGGTTTCAGGCTCGAGTCCTGCCCAGGCTGCAATACAACCACTTCATTCTGCCATCGCTAATTGTGCAGAGGGAGCTTTACTAGAATCTGTGATTGTTTGCTGATTATCTGCTTTAATAATAATAATATTGTAGTTTGTCTAACCTGCCTTCCTTTGTAGCATGCGCTTTCTGTTTTGCACCACCATCTTGTTTCTGGACTGCCAGATTGTATCAATCAGTACCTTTAGGGACCTAAAATGGAGCCTGTTCCCAGGTGTCTTGTGGGAGTGAATTTCTGTAGGAATTATAGTTTTTACTGTTTTCCGCCTAAATGGACCTGGAGGGGGGAGCCCTTGCTGTGACAGACAGATGGATCAACCAACTGAACCATTTGGATTACTGGGAAGTCCCAGAGCTGCCTGCAGAAGTAAGTCAGTGTGTAGTTGGAGTTGACAAGAGTGAACAGCTCAAGTAACTCGAGCAGCTGCTCCTGCGTAGTAGCGCGGGAGAATGGGCAGGAAGGCTGTGTCTGGCCTGCCTGCTACCATCTTCTCGAGTGAAGAAGTCTGCATTACTATCTCGGACTTTATCCAAATTTGCTGTGATTGTGATTGTAATCATGAATTGTGACAAAGTGAAATTCATCTGGTGTGGACCAAAGATTTGCCTCGGTGCGATCGGCCTGTCAGAACTTGAGACAACCGCAGAGCATACGGTTTGTGCAGAGACACTATTGATTGCAACCGGACTGTCATCCGAACTGTGGTATTTGCCAATCCTTTACTATAATTGTGCTGAATGTGCAGTGCAAGTCACGATTTGGTTCCCCACAATGCTTGAATGTGTCACGCTAGCTGGAAGCTGTATCCAGCACTTTACTGGACTGCATCCGAACTGTTCACGTGGTCTGGGCCTCATCATCTCGGCCTAGATTGACACTCATGCCACAGAGTTACATCCAGTGAAAGACCTGCCTGAGGATTCAGCTCCCTGCTCAACACCATCGAACAGGATTGACCACCACGGTGCGTCGTGTGGGCCCTGTTTCTCCTGGCACAGCAATCAATCATCCTGAGGTCTTCATTTCATCCATCCTGCCTCTTGGTCTGGATATCATGAGTATACATCAGGGTAGCTCCCTGCAACAGAGCTCAAATCAAAGTGTGTCATTTGATTTAATTGTTTTGTTTAATCATTACAAACTGAGCCATCTGGCTCTGGAATACAAATTGTGTGTTAAAGTGCATGTTGTATTTTTCCTTTCTAAGGACCTCAGCAATAGCTGCAACACTGGCCTACCCCGGGCAACACTTCAGGCTAGCCTGCAGACCAACTGGGTACCCAGAGTGTGTGTCACTGTGTTAGGAGGACTCTTAGAAGCATGCATGCTTAGCCTGATTAAATCAGATCCAGACTCAAACACCGGATTACTGCCCTTCCTTACTTACGTCCCCTAATAAATCAGATCTAAATATTTTTACATTTACAGTGGCTATTGTGTACCTTTGTGGTGGGGATACTGTGTTGTTATTGCCTTTCTCCATTGCAGGTCTTGTTTTGCAGGGGGTCTCCAGGGCCAGTGCAGCTGATCCAGCCCTGGTGGTAAGAGTGCTAAGTGTGGGTATAACATTGCATTCTGGTGTTCATTGTAACTATCTAATTGCTGACCAGTATAGGCCACTAGAGGGGTTGGGGGGGTATCAGTGTTTCTAAAGGCTGTACCCAGAGCAGCTATGCTACCCTTAAACCAACCCTCTGGGTGGAGGCACCCATTCACGGAACTCAGGCCCCTCAACCTGCTCTTAGTCATGCAGGCAGTGGTAGTATCCCTTGGGACAGCGCCATCTAGGGGTTACATGATTATTAGTGTCCATGCTTGATAATGGTTTTCATGGTTTTGTTTTCAAATATGATATTAGTCAAATGTATTCTCTTTGTATCCTGTGTAAGATTATATCATGGTTGGTATACTGGATAAAATATAAACATAGTTTTTTATCACATTAGTAGTTCCATAAACTACTTACAGTATAGATGCTGCAGTAAATCAGTATGAAATATTTCCGCTTGTCAGTTTAGCCTTTTGTTGAAATAGGTCCGCTTAAATGGACACTGTCAACCCTTTTTGTGTCATATTATTTCTAGTTAAAGACCTACATTTTATCATTGCCTTCTTTAAAATTCATTGATGTTGCTAGTTATTTTATTTGCTTTCTTTCTTAGCAAAACTTAAATGCATGCTAATGGTGAAATTATAACCACCCTTGTTTGGTTTCAAATTATTGAGCTTTTCTTATTGGTGTACTTCATGAGCATTGTGGAGGCATGCAAAGGATGAGAAGGGACATGGCAGGGTTGGAGGAATGGTCAGTAGTATGGCAGCTTGGATTCAGTGCAAAGAAGTGCAAAATAATGCACCTGGAAAACAAAAACCTAGGGGAAGATTACACAATGGGGGGAGAGAGGTAGTAACAACAACAAAAATGGAAAGGGACCTGGGGATAATCATATCAGATGACCTTAAGGTTAGCAAGCAATATGAGAAGGCAGTAGGGAAGGCTGGGGGGATACTGGGATGTATAGGGAGAGGCATCACCAGTAGAAAACAGGAAGTTGTTATCCCTCTGTATAGACAGTTGGAGAGACCCCATCTGGAGTACTGTGTCCAGTTCTGGAGACCCCATCTCCGCAAGGACATAGACAGGATGGAGGCAGTCCAGAGGAGGGCAACTAAAATGGTGCAGGGTCTGCAAGAGAAGCCATACGAGGACAGACTAAAGAAGGTTAATATGTATACCCTTAGGAAAAGAGGAAGGGGGGGACATGATAGAAACTTTTAAGCACCTCAGTGGAATCAACAAAGTCCAAGAGGGTAGCATCTTTCAGAAAAAGAGATGTGTAAGAACAAGGGGACACAATTTGAAGATAGAGGGGGGACAGCTCAGGGGCAATGTGAGGAAGTATTTTCACAGAGATGGTGGTGTATGTATGGAACAGCCTTTCTGAGGAGGTTGTGGGGTTTAAAACTGTGGGAGAATTCAAGGATGCATGGGACAGACATAAGGCAATTCTTGTGAGGGGTAGGAAGAAATAGGCTGTTGGTAAACTAGGATCTGCAGCTTATCCTGTAGGTAGGGAAATGGGCAGACTAGGTGGGCCAAGCAGTCCTTATCTGCCATCAAAGTCTATGTTTCTGTGTTCTATGACACCTGAAATAGTGCAGCCACTCATGATGCAATAGACTGCTCTCTTCCCACTGCATTATGTGTGGCTAGAGTGTGTTGGTGGTGTTCCCAGTTCCCGGAAAGATGCAACGGGAGTTGTTGGAGTAATGTAAAAAAACATGTTTTTTTGTGGTAAAACCAGTATGGTGATCAGTCTGTTTTTCACATTTAAAAAGAAAACAAGAATCAGAATTAAACTACCAGCTAAACCAACAATCTGTACAGAATGCGACCATTTACAAAATGTGTTCATTTCCTTTTTATGTTTGTTTGCATGCATGTGCAAGAAACATAGTACCACCATATGAGTTTTCAAAGGTGTGCCTCCCCCTCTTCCAATGCCCTGCTCCCTTTTTCAGGCACAGCTACACCACGCCAATGAATGTCGGAGCTGTCTATGACAGCCCTTCAGATGCAGTGGTGTACAGTTGAAAGCAAAAAAATGCTGCAATCAGCATTGGTAACATGCAGACAACTTGCATACTGCCATCAGCAGGTAATTTACATACTGCCGTCAGCAGTATGCAAAGTGTCTACACTCTGCACTGCATCTGAAGCTGTCATAGACAGCTTCATTTTTACCCACTCTCCCCCCCAAGTAGCACGCTGGGAGCCCACCCCAGCGTGCTCATGCGCTCCTCCTGCATGCCGTATGGCCAACAGGGGTGCCCAATCCCCCGTCGGCATCACTGCCCCCCAACAGACTTCCAGTGCCATGCTGGGAGCCCACCCCAGTGTGGCAAAATTCCCATGTAGTTGAAAGAAACATAAAAGCCTGTAAAAAAAAAAAAGGTCCCTCGTTGACTGTCTCGCCCCTTCCCCCAACCTGCACTCACCCTCTGCGCACCCACCTCCCCACACACCCCTACCCCATACTTACCTCTGGGGGCCGGCACGATGATATTCGGTGGACCGGGAACACATCTGCACTCTTCAAAGCTGACCACAAACTGAAGAAATGCCGGTAAGTTGTATAATGTAATAAATGGGGGTTTTCAAGTTTGGTGCATCTCTCAGCCATTTTTGGGAATTTGTTCATCAAATTTTCAACATGGGGTTCTTGGGGACCCACTTCATGAATTCAGTCACTGTCATTTTGTTATTCGGTCCCAAAAGGTGATTTCGCAGTTACTGCATAGAACCACCTTTTGGGACTGAGTAACAAAATGACAGTGTCACAATTCATGAGGTAGGCCCCCAAAAACCCTATGTTGAAAATTTGGTGAACAAATTCCCAAAAATGACTGTTTTACGAGGGTGCATTGTGCAGTTCCCACGCACACTCATAACTTTGAGAATTTTTAATATTTTCATTCCAAATTTTCAACATTGCCATTTAACCACACCTCCTTATGAACAGTATAGCTGTCATTTTCATATCTCACCCAAAATGTGTTTTCACACATATGGCAGCATTAGTGTGGTCTGTATGCGAAATCAATGTTCGGGACACATTAAGAAAATCACAGTGACACTGGTCATGAGCAGAGGTGGTAAAATGGATATGTTGAAAATTTGGTGACAAAAATCCATAAAATGACTCTGTCACAAGCGTGCATTGCACAATTTACACACACCCTCTTAAGTTCACGATTTTCAACATTGAAATTTTTCCACACCTCCTTATGAACAGTATAGCTGTCATTTTTCACACCCTGGCCAAAATGTGTTTTTGCAGTTCCGGCGCAGAATAGTGCGGTCACTGTGGGAATTTAGTGTTCGGGATAGATTACGAAAATCACAGTGACACTGTTCATGAGCGGAGGTGCAAAAATGCCTGTGTTCAAAATCTGCTGTAAAAAATCCCCAAACTACTTACATTACTGGTGTATGTGGCACAGCTCCTATGCACGCTCGTAGCTTCACCAGTTTTTGTATATTTTCACTCCAGATTTTCAACAATGCCATTTTTTGTACCTCCTCATGAACAGTACACCTGTCACTTTTCACATCCTGTTCGAATTGTGTTTTTGCACCTGTGGCACCAAATGGTGCAGTTGCTGTGCAAAATCACCTTTCACGTAACAAACTGATAGTGTCACTGTTCATGCGGTGGAGTCACAAAACAAACATGTGGAAAACTTGGAGTAAAAATACCAAGAAACTCCCACTGCGTTAGGGTTTTTGACCATTATGCCCTACCTTGTAGGGGCTGACAGGTGTCAGTGGTGTGACTTGGGATTGTCGACAGTAATGCTCATGCTATTTCACCCCCACCCCGCATCCAGTGACAGACATCGAGGTGTGTCTTGGACCCTTTGCCCCCAGAGTTCACCCAATTCTCCTATACTGCACCCATTTCAGCATATTTCCTTCAGAAATGAGGTGAATGTAAATGCGAAACAACCCAAGACACACCTCGACACTTGTCAGTGTCTGAAGGGTAGGGTGAGGTGAAATGTCGTGACTGTCATGGGTGACGACACAAAGGCACACCCCAATGCCTGTCCGTCTCTGCAGAGTGAGGGTGGAGTTGGCGTCAGTTCTATACTTCAGTGCCATTCCTATACTGCATCTGTCTGACTCCTGCACTTCCACTGCTAATGCCAGCAAGCAAACATTCGGCACTGACAAATGCTTGTTTTTAATAGAGACACTTTGAGGCCCAAGGGCATTGACAGTGTCTCTTTATGCTCTTTTCAGAGGTCAAGATCATTTTAAGTAGTGTTAGAGGAATCCAGCCCAAATCTGAAGATTTGATTGAAAACTGCATCCACCATTATTTTTTTTTTCCTAGTTAGCTTCTTTTTAAAAGTTGATGCCATCTTTTATTTCAACTACTCATAATCTATCCAAAGCTTGCCAGAATCAATTTAATTCGCAAAGTAAATTATGTAATCATTTTTTGTAGCTGTAAATATTAGCTAATGTACAAATGTATCTATTTTTGTTTTCCAAAGTAAAAGAACTGTTTCTCAAAGTACATTCAAGTTGTGGTTGTATTCCTAAAATCTATTTTATTAAAGGGATACTGTCAACTTGTTTGCATGGTTTGTTTCATGCTTGAAGTCTCTTACTATTCCTCAACAAAATGTATTTGTGTACTTATATTTTGTCACCCTTGTGAATAAATTTTGTTGTGAAAATCCTGTAGGTTGATGTCTTTGTTGTTTAAAAGGATGTCTTGTGTCTCCTGTAAGTACTACTGACTGTAGTTTGCTGACATGAGGCAATATCATCTTGCTCATCCACTGGGGAAGCTGATTTGTACTGTTCTGATACTGGAGCAGAAGGTGCAACTCCTAGATAAATTGCTTGTGCCTGGGGTGTCAAGAAAGGAGCTCACTGCAGAGTTTTCAGTTTATGTCTTGTGTCTTGGATGCATTTTAAAAAAAATGAGAATCCATATTGGCTGAGTGGAGTTCTGGGGCCAAAAAAGTCAGAAAACGAAAGTGAGATGGCAAAGATGTCTGTGTCAAGGATGTCCTACTGCAGTGGTTTACTGCAGCCCATGACCATGGAGTGCCCTGGTAAGGTCAAATTACACACAAGAAAGCTAAAAGCCTGGCTGTCAGCATGGGCATCGAGTCTGAGCCCATGGCAGGGCGGTTATCCTGATGGAAGGAGTGCCATAATATTGGGTACAAGAGGGTTCATGGAGAAAAAGCAGAGAATGAATTGGAAACATCAGACAGGTGGTTACGGGAGGTGTTGCCCACAATAACTGCCTCTTTTGCTCCATGGGACATTTTTAACATGGATGAAATTATGTTATTTTTTTAGAGCCACACCAGATGGCACCCTCTCCAAAAAAGAAATGGTTTCAGGACACAAGAAGGCAAAGGAGAGGGGGTCAACTGTGCAGGTACTGAAAAGTTTCCAATGTTGGTTGTAGGGAAATCCAAAAAGCCCTGGTGCTTTAAAGGGGATAATGTGGAGGCATTGCCAGTACAATACACTGCCAACTCTAATGCCTGGATTTTTTCCTTTTTAATTTTTCAAGACTGGCTCAAACAAATTGATAAACAAATGAGAAGACAGCACAGGAAAATTGTGATGATGGTCTACAATTGACCTTCTCATAAACCCATCACTCTCCAAAACCTCCAGCTTGTGTTTTTGCCCCTGAACTGCACAACCCTGATCCAGCCTATGGATCAGGGCATTCTAAACAATTTTAAGCAACATTATAGTAAAAAATTGTAAACAAGATTTTGCTCAGGCTGGACTCATAGGACACATTTGAATTTAACAGTGTTGCAAAGTCCATCAATGTTTTGGATGCCATTCATCTTCTGCATGCTGTGTGGAGGGAGGTCACAGCAAAGACAATACTGAATTGTTTTAAAAAAGCAGGCATCAACGCACAGCAAGACCAGCAGGATGTTGAACATCCATTAAAGCGTGTAGCCGCCCCCCCAAATGCTTGCCTCTCAATTTGACGATTTTGTGTCTGTGGACATTGATGAACCTGCAAGTGGAGAACTGACAGATGTAGACATTTGTGCATCTGTAATGGGAGATGGCAACACTCAGGAGGAGGAGGACGACAATGACCCTGAGGTCCAGGTGGCCATCACTGCTGAAGTCTGGTGCATGGTCACAAAGGTAAGGCACTATGTGGATCACAAAGAGCAGTCTGTCTTTTCATGGTTCTATGTCTTTGAAAAAAAGATGGACATTCTTAGCACACATACTGCCAGGCAAGTGAACATTACTGAGTTTTATAAATGTGACTCTACTAGCACTAGCACGTCACAATAGTAATGCATTTCAGTGTCTCTGTATGTCTCTGATTTTTTACTACAGTACTGGCTCTTATTTATTATTACAGTACAGTCTGACAAACTAAATGCCGTGTCTCTGTATGTACAGTTTATTGTTTAACAAGTGCCTCATATTTATTACTGAACTACAGTAAATGTCAAGTTTTTAATCCTTTACACAAAATGTTTGTAATAAACTACTTTTTATTTGCTCAATCTGTTTCCAGATTGTTATTAGTATTACCCGTGGTACTGGGATCGCATACCTGCAGTCCCGAGATTGCGGTTAATGTTTTTTTCAGTTGTGTGCATTTTCGGATGTGTGCACAAAATTGGCGGGTCCTGACCATGTGCACACCATAATTGGCTGTACTGTAACGAAAAAAGTCATCCTCTGACCTATTAATAGCTAAACTTTACTTTTTCATCTGGGATTTTTTCAAACCTGGCTCTTGATGCTGGTATTAATTGTTTTGCATTCAATAGACCTCAGATATGTGTAGTTCTTAGTTACAAGTCTTGTGCTTTCACACAGTGCCCTGGGGTTCAGAACTGAGGTGGGATCTCTTCAATGTCTTTATTAATGACATTGCAGAAGAACTGGAAGGGAACGGGTGCTTTTTGCAGATAACATCCAACTCTGTAATGGGGTGGACACTCAGGAGTGAGTGAAGAGAATACATAGGGACCTTGGGAAACTTGAGGTTTGGTCATGAGCATGACAGCTGGGGTTCAATGCCACAAAATACAAAAACATACACCTAGAGCATGGGAACCCAGGAACTGAGTATAGGATGAGGGGAGGTACTGGCAGTCACTAACCAGAAAAGAGACCTTGGGGTTATCATGTCTGCTGAACTCAAAGTGGCAGGGCAGTATGGTGTGTAGGGCCAGTGGGATTCTAGGAAGCATAGGGAGTGGTATATCCAGCAGAAGGAGGGAGGTGGTGTTACCATTGTATCGCTCATTTATGATACCCCACCTGGAGTATTGTGTCAAGTTCTGGATGCTGCAAATCAGAAAGGACATTGGGTAAAGGCAGTCCAAAGAAGGGCAACTTAAATGGTGCAGGGGTTGCATCAACCACCCTATGAAGAGAGAGACTGAGTAATCTCAACATGTAGTGTATATCTGGAAGAGAAGAGAAGAGAGCAAGAGGGGACATAATAGAGACCTATAAGTACTTCACTGGAGTAAACAGGGTTCAGGAGGGGAGTTTCTTTCAATGAGCAAGTGCCCCAGGATCGGAGGGCATACAGTGAAGCTGGCAGGTAGGAGATTAAGAGGGATGTGAGGAAGTACTACTTCACTGAAAGAGTAGTGGATGCCTTGAAGAGACTGCCAGAAGAAGTGGTGGAAGCAATACCAGTAGGGACCTTCAATCATGTATAGAATAGACATACAGTAATATTAATAAGTAGGCAGGGAGGAGGGAGGATTGCCTGAGACCAGTTAGGCCCTGTTGAGATAGACTAGGCAGGGACCATCTGGGAAGACTAGGTGGACCATGCAGTCCTTTTCTGCTGAAAAATGTTTCTATTGTGCTTACAGTTCTGGCAAATCTGTACTGGTCATTGGCCTTCGAAGCCTGGTATCCTTTCTATAATGTACACGTGTCTGTCTGATTTTTTTTTCATTTATTTGGCTAATCACATGCTAATTGAACACATGCAAAGCCTGCACAGCATAGATACATCAAATCTGACAGCTGAAGGAGACAAATGGTCCATCTAGTCTGATAGTCTGACAGGTAGCATGATATCACCCTTTCCCTTATGATCATTTAATCATTTTTTGAATCACACCACTGACTGCTGTGCCTTAGAGTAGCATTTCTGCAATAGTTTGAATGCGGCTAAATTAGATTAATTGTTAGACTAAAAGTTTTATTTACCTCGTTCTTTACCTCAAGCAATGTTTGTTCTTTTCTATTAACCACATTTCCAAAGCTCATAAAGCTTTCACACTAGTGATCACATTATATCGTTGATTACACTGCATTTGTTACACTGAATGTGTCATGGGTATGGTTTCAATATTTTATCTTGGTTTTTTTTTTGTTTGCTTGTTTGCTTGCTAATATTTTTTTTTTTCATTTTTGCTGTTATCTTGCAAAAGGCATTTCAATTCAAATCACCCTGCATCCATCATAAAATCATCTGACGTGAAGCATTTTTAGAGTATTTGTTATCATTTATGTGCATGATTATGAATCAAATCATGTTTTTTGTATTACCAGTTTATATATTGGTTTACGTTGTATTACTTTATTTTATTCTGAGATGCTCATTACTATGTGCCTTGCCATGTCAATATATTCTTCTGATTTATAATCAGTATAATGCACAAAATGCATTGCTTGGTTATATATTTATAGGTATCCCTTATTGTTTTCTAATATGTATTTCTGTGTAACAGTGGACAAAGTATTTGAGAAATACATTATTATTTTCTGGTCCATCCATTGCCACATTTGTTTTGTGTGTTTATTTGCATACCACCACCATCCACTGAATAACACGTGCACATTTTGAAGGACAAAGCATGGATAAATATTGATTATAATAAATATTACACTTCTCTGTTCAGCAGTTGATATTTGGGAACTGATATTCAAAAATGGGCAAAGCAGAGCACAAAGTTAGCACTGCCCTGACATGGAACCCAGCACTGCAGGGAACAGCACTTCCAGACTCGATAGCACCGGTAGCTCCTGGCATGATATGCAGATGGCCCCATGCAAATGAACCCATGGGGCATGCAAGGAGCTAAGGGGCCATTTACATGCCCGTTATGGGCACATTTACTTGGGAAGTGAGGCTGGTTTGTGCCCTACAACTTGTTCTACCTCCACCCTGATTGCCCAGTCCCATGAAATAGAGAGATTCCCTGGTGCACTGTGGTCCCCCCACCCTCCAATCACCATCCCTTGTAAATTAAAAATCTTTTCCTGGTGCCTAGTGACCCCCTCCACTCTCCAATTGTGATGCCCAGTGTAAATATGATCATCCCTGGTGCCTAGTGGTCCCCCCGCCCTCGAATCACTATCTCCAGTGTAACTGAGATTATACCTGGTGCCTAGTATTCTCTCTGCTCTCCAATCACCAGCCCCAGTGTAATCAAAATCATCCCTGGTGTCCAGTGTTCACCCCAACCACCGATCAACAGCCCCATAGTCAGTCACAGATTCCCTGGCATCTAATTGCACTCCCTGCCCACTAATCCCTGTCTCTAGACCAACGTATCCTTCCCTGACATCTAGCAGCCCCCCACACTGTGGGATCTGAGAAACCCACCCTGACAACCTACCCTTACCTTTAGTACTGGTGCCATGGATTCCATATGGTGACTGGCACAGCCCTCCTCTCATATCCTTGGTTGGCCACCATATGGAAAGACAGGAAGCACTCATCCAGTGTACTTTATAGGGTGCACACCCTCTGTATTGTACAGGGAGCATGGCCTGTGTACTGTACTCAGAATGTATGGCCTGTGTGCTGTACAGGCAGTGCATGGCCTGTGTACTGTACAGGGAGCAAGTGGCCTGTGTATTATGGGACAGTAATTACATGGCTCAAAGGTACTTTCAGCCAATCAAATCAGCACAATTTTTCTACACACATTATAATCTGGAGAAAAGAATAGCCGAACCTGAATGTAAGTCAAGTAAAAAAAACAGCCAGGGAGAAAACACTGGGCTGGCAAGTGCATACAAACTCTTAGGAAGGTTTCAAAACAGCATCCCACCCCCATTTACAGGGAGGTGGGATAGTTGTTTTATTGTCATCCTGAGAAATCCTCTCTATTAAATGTTAGGTGTGAATATGCACAGCAATCTCTAACATGACAATAGAACTCATGCCTTTCACCACAACAGAACATTACAGAGTTTGCAAACTTTACATCAATGTGCCACTCTCCCTGACTTCTGCACAAGTTAAAATAATCTATTTAAACTGTTTTTGTGCATTACTGGCATTGAGCATGACACAACAACAATCAAACAGCTTTCAGATTCTTGCAACAGGCAGAGTGCAAGGAAAAAAAAATCTTTACAGACCTCAGCAATGTGACAGTCTCCCTAGCTTTTGTATAGATGAAAGAGAATAGCACCCCAAATTACATCACCAGGGTGGATACATGCCAATTATCACAGGGAACAGAAAGTCTCAGCATCTAGCAATGCTGCTGAAGCAGACCACATAATAAATAATTATAAATGTTATGAAATGGGAGATTTTCATATAAAACACTAGGCAGGCACTGTTATAACAAAATTTAATGAATGATGCTGACAGTTTAATTTCTGTAAATTTCATCGCACATGATCTTTAAAGTGATTTTGTGAGGTTTGCCATAGCAGATAGGAGTAGTAACCTGTAGTTCATAGGTTAATAGGTTCATAGGATTTGTACGAGTTTAGTGGGTAAGATTACCCTTAATGGACACACCACCAAATAATCATTGGCGGAATTCAAATTTGATTTCACCCATATGTAGGTCTAAATTTGTTTTAAAGGAGTCCAATGTGGTACTTTGTACTACATACACAGGTAGACTATCCCAATTATTAACCACTCTTTGTGTGTACTACTTGTTTCTCTTTAGAGTATTATTATGGGTACCTTTTAATTTTAATGAATGTGATCTAGTATTAACCAATGACTGATTCCTGTTTAGGCCTATTGTTTCCAAGATAGCATCACTATTCATAGCTTTGCATGTAAGGCATACATCCCCATGCATTCTTCTATATTCCATGGAATAAAGTCCCACCATTTTCAATCTAGACATATAATCAGTTCTTTTTAATGCATAAACTCTTTTTGTAGCTTTACGTTGTACTTTTTCTATAAGTTTTATATTTCTTATCAAACATGGTGAGACTACTGAAGAAAAATATTCCAAATGAGGTCTAATGAGACAAGTATACAAAGGAATAATTACGTTTTTATCCCTACCTTTTATATTTCTAAAAATCCAATTTAGTATTTTTTGCCCTTTTAACCTGCAAAAGTTGTGATTCAATCTCCTACCATTCAAATTGCCAAAAAGTGCTGTTTTCCATAAACAAATGCTTTTAATTCTGCGCTCTGCTTCATCTGCATAACCCACCCCTTTGTTTTCTCAGTGCTGCAACCCCCAACCATGACATCATGCAAGGGAAACAATGTTTTTAAGCACTGTTTTGAAACAGAGACCTCTGTTGATCAGTCTTGGTTTTGCAGACGTCTGCACTACCGACATAGGAGACTACCTCTATCAGTAAAGACATCTTGTCAGCTAGATACTACAGTATATGCACAATGCCTTGTTTTGAAAATGAACATATGAGAGCTTTTATTGTTGAAGCCACTACAGACATATGAGACTGCACCTCACAGTAAGGGAATTGGAAAAAAAAACCTTCTTATTGTACCCACAATGCCTTGCTACATATGTTTACATATTAGGTGCTATACTACAGTCACCGCTACCAAAATAAGAGACTGCATCTACCCAGCATTCCTTGGTGCAGTATGTAAAGCGTTGCCAGTTCCCTTGCATGACATCATTCTGGGGGTGTAGCTGCACAGAAAACTGGAAGACAAAGTGCTGATAAAATATAAATAAAAATGACTATGACAGCTTTTTTTACAAACTAAATTGCAGCTTCATCATTTGAAGCATGGACGGCAATGGCATACTATGCGTAAAAAAGGCATCTACCAAACCTCACAAAATCACTTGAAGGACATGGGAGTGAGTTCCAGAACTTTTGTGAAAATGAGGAGAAAGCCTGTTCACCCATTCTGGTGGCATCCTTAGGAACATGGAGTAGGGACTTGTCAGAGGATTTGAGGGGTTAGGCCTGATGGGAACACAGAAGGAGCAAATGATAGAGGTGGGGGTACAGGATATGAGGAGCTTATCTAACAATGACCTGAGAGCATAAAAGTGCCAAGCAGACAGAGATAGCCATCCCATGGTAGAATATAGATTGCAGTGGTGAGTGAAACAATTAAAAGATAGTGCAAATTACAAATATTTACTGGTCCATCCATCCCCTGGGTTGTTGCAGATGAAGCACACTGATGAATCCCTGGAAAGATGAAACACATGTCTGTGTCATCTGTTTTTAGACCTTGCAGACTGTGTGAGAGGACATTTGTCACCATACACTGTTACGTAAAATGGAACCAGTCTAAACTCTGTCATGGTAATTTGCATATACTGTACTTTCCACAATATTTTGCAATATGGGAATATGTGTAATTTTACATTTCCATGAAACCTGGCTTTATTGCTAACACCCTTTTAGGGTAACTCTTGTCTCAGCATGTTTGTGTTCAGGTTCTTTGACTTTTGTATTACTTTCCTATTTTGGTCCCATCATGACTCAAACCAGTAAGACCAAACTATGACTCTTTCATTCTTCTGTTGGGCTGTTATAAATGAGGTTCACTGAGGAGTCCTGTGTAAGACAAGTCAGATGTTCATGTTTTCTGATTTCTACCTTTGCAGAGTGCATGAGAGGCCATTTGGTGCCCTGCACTCTTTGCTTAATCTAGAATCAGTTTAAATTCTTTCATGGTGTTTTGTATGCAGTGATAGTTGTACAAATGCTGATCAGTGCTGAGGTGTATAAAGACACTCAAGTCACAGTTTGTATTAATTATAATGTGATTCTGCTGCAGTATACATCGATACCTGATCAACTTATACATCACTACTGCTGTATACTTCCCATGATGCTTTGTATTATGGGGATGTGTGTAATTTTGCATTTCTTTCAACCCTGGCTTTATTGCCAATGCCCTTTCCATGTAACACTTGCCTCAGTGGTTTCATGCTGAGGTTCTTTGACTTTTGTTTATTACTTTCCTGTTTTGGGTTCCACCATGACCCAAACTAGTAAGACCAAACTATGATTGGTTCTTCCTTTCCCTAAGCTGTTCTTATATTTTTTATTTTATTCTTTGGTAACTGGGTAAGGCCTACTAGGCACAGGTGCTTGTTTTCATGGGCAACCCGAGAGCACTGGGGAGGTTAAGTGACTTGTTCAGAGTCACGCAGTATGCAAGTGGAGGTTGTGGGACTCAAACCCAGGTCTGTCTTCTGGATGTGCCAAGATCATTCACAGCTCATTACTGTAACCTCTAGGCTATACTGCCAGCCCAGTTACAGACAAGGCACACTAATACATCCTCTGTAACATGAAACATGTCTGTGATTTCTGTTTTCAGCCATTGCAGAGAATGTGAGAGGCCATTTGGCATCATACACTCTTGCTTAAAGTGGAACCAGTTTAAACTCTGTTGTGGTGATTAGCATATATTTGCCATGATGCTTTGCACTATGGGGATATGTTTGATTTTTCATTTCCTTAAAACCTAGCTTCATTTCCAGTGCCCTTTCCAGGTAACCTTTGCATCAGTGTTTTTGTGATGAGGTTCTTTGACTTTTGGATTACTTTCCTATTTTGAGTGCCAACATCACCAAACCAGTAAGACCAGACTAGGACTAGTTCATCTTTCCCCTGTGCTGCTATAACCACAGGCCCACTAATGAGTCATCTGTACAATGAAACACATGTCTGTGTCTTCTTTTTTCAGTCTTTGCATAGTATGTAAGAGGCATTTTGGCACCAAGCACATTTGTTTAAAGCAGAAGAATTCTAAACTCTTTCACTGTGATCTGCATATATTTTCCACAATGCTTTGCTTTATGGGGATATGTGTAATTTTACAAATGTTGTAATATGTCATATACCACTTAACCAGGATATTTCTGGAGGCATAGACAAAGGACAGCAGGCCATAGCATAGACTATGCTAGAGGACTTTTGTAGCAATTGCAAGTCTAGCCTTCTGGGAAGTATGTGCCTAATTCTGTAGGCTGTGCCAAGTTTGGTATTAACTACCTTACAGGTGGGGAGGATTAATACTGAGAAGTCAAATGAGGGGTCAAGAGTGATGCCAAGGTGCAGTATTTGAATTGGTTAATCAAGGCAAGTAAGGAGCCATAAGCACAATGGGTGGCTAGGGCACTTGCATAAGATCAAAGCCCAGCATTAGAAACAAATCACATAGCTTGAGTCTTTGTGGCATTAAGGACCAATTCATCTTTCATGAGCTAGTTTGACTATTTCAAAAGTCACAGCTAAGCTGCAAGTTAATATGACCTACAGTGTTGGAACTAAAATAGAGAGCAGAATCATCTGCATATTAAGGTGGCACAAGACATTCACAAGAGGGTGATTGTTAATAAGACAGAAAAGAGCAGCGGGCTACTAATAGAGCCCTGGGGAATGCCACCTTCAACAGAGGCCTTATTAGCTAGCATCTTCTTAAACTTTAAAAACTGGAACCTATTTGATGATAGTTCCCAAACCAAGAGGCAGCACAGGAGGTGAGGCTAACAATAATTAATTTTAAACATGACTGGTAATCAACCAGGTTAAAAGTTTTAGAAAGGTCAGCAAATACAACTCCTGTCATCATTCCCTTATCCATAGTTACTTTAATATCATTAGATAATTTAACACTGGCAGTAGATGTGCTATGCCCCTTGTGAAAATCTTGCTGTTAGGGTGATAGCAGGTTGTACTTATGGAGATAATCTGTTGGTGGTACCACTACTACCTTTTCCAAAAGTTTGCTTAGAACTTTGAGGAGTGCAATAGGACAGTAGTTATCAATAAGTTTGGGGTTTTCTTTCTTGAAAACAAGGACAATTTTGGCAATTTTCCATATATCAGGTACAACTCAACTTTAGTGAAAAGTTGAAAATGTGTGCAATAGGTGAGACAAGGACAGGAGCAGCAAGATTGAGGATCCTAAGTTCCAACCCATCAGGCCCATGGCTAGTGCGGGGGAAGAGTGCTTTGCAGTTTTCAAATTTCCTTTGGGGTCTCAAGCTTCAGGAAAAACAGAGACTGATTAGGAGAAGGGGGTGGAGTTTGGTTGGTTGCTATATTGATGGGTTGACAAGGAGGAGAATTATATGCTGGCAGTATAGCATAGAGGTTAGAGTGATGAGCTGTGAATGAGCTTAGTACATCCAGCAGACCTGGGTTTGATTCCCACAACCTCCACTTGCATACTCTGTGACTCTAGCAAGTTACTTAACCTCCCCAGTATAGTTGCCACCTGTCTGGTTTCCCACGGAACAGTCCCACTTCTCAAGGTGCTGTCCCACCACCCACCTCCTCAAGTCATGGGACACCAAATGTCCCAATTCTGGCAACCAGCCAGACTTATAAAAAACATACCTGGACTTTTCTGAAATGTCAGCAGTCTCCTCCGACTCACCAGCTCCCGTCTCCATGCCTGGCTGTAAATCCACTGTGTTCTCACATGGTTGCATGCATGTGAGGGAAGGGTAGCAAAGAAAAGAAGCCAGCAGTGGCCAGCGTGTGTGTCCACTGACTCCAGGCACCAACAACTTTTTCTGTGGCTTTCGCTGCCTTTCCTTTAAAGCTTTGATTAAATTGTTTCTCGGGGGGGGGGGGGGTGAAGCTCAACCTTAGCTGTGGTTGAACGTTATGCAGAGAGTTTATTTATTTATTTATTACAGTCTCAAAATTTGACATACCTTTGAGTCTGAGACTCATTTACAAAGGTTCCACATCCAAAAGAAATCATAACAACTCGCTAAATACAACAATGTAACAAACACATGACATGGATATAACAAAAAAAAAACAATCAGAGCAATCATTATATCAGACTTTGTTAACATTGGCAAACAAGAACCAAAAATAGTTACCAGGGTAAAAGCTAAGATAAAATATAATAATGTATCAGTATGTGATAATAGGCAGTCAAGAATAACTTTGTCGAAGTCAATAGGTTAACATGGGTCATCCAAGACAAATAAAAAGGAGCAGTGAAAAAAGGCGATGGGGGAGGAGGGGGAATAGGTAGAAATCAGGGTTCAGGAGCTACAGAGTGAGGTGAAGTAGAGAGGAAACACGTCAATAGAGAGGTACCTATGGGGGTGCGAGGGGGGGGAGGAAGGGAGGGGTGGGGAGAATGGCAGCTGTTTAGCCAGGAAATGAGGGGATACGTGAGGGTGAAGTAACTTAAGTTGGGCAGTCACAGTGGTTGAGAGAAAGAATGTACTGTCTGTGGTTGCATTTAAAGTGCCCTAACTTGGAGGCAGTTTGTACATCAAGAGGGAGATCAGATAGCCAGGTGGGAGCTCTGCAGAGAAAGGCCTGCTGCGTTTGATTAGTCCGACAGAATGGGGACTGATAGGTAGGTCTAGTTACGCTTCTTGTCCCTCGAGGACTGGTTACTGGGGTAAGGAGGTACTGTGTTGTTGGAAGGGTTAGAATCAGACAGATCTTACCTAGTAGGCAGATCAGGTACGTGATCCTGCCACTAAGATTCAGCCAGCAGGTTTGGGTATACAGATCACAGGTCTAGGTGTACCTGTGAGCCCCAGAAACTAATCGGCAGGCCTTAACACCTGTAAGTGATGTGTCAGTAGCTGCTCCATAAAAGAGTAGCCTCTAGTCTATAAGAGAGAGTGCACAGAGCTGTTGACAGCAAAACAGAGCACATCAGGGGTAAGGCTGTGATGTTGTCTGTAGAGGAGCCCAATTCGAGTATCAACAGCTTTAGAAATTATGTTTATATGGTCATTAAAGAATAAGATGCTGTCAAGTGCAATGCCTTGGTACCTGAAGTTGTGTACTTGCTTCAGAGGATTACAACAGTTGTTAAGGATGGTGAGTTGAGCTGATTTACTGCATGCTCATTGTGAGAATTTGCAAATAACATCACCTTGGTCTTTCTATAATTCAGGATTAACTCATGTTCTGTAAGCCAGGACTCGACCAGGGAATATCTGTACTGCAACTCTCAGTAAGGAGGGAGGGGTCTGGCTGGCTCATGAATGAGATGGCATCATCCGTATAGAGAAGGAGTGGACTGGGGCAGGCCTGGGGGAGGGAATTGAGGAAAAGTCTAAAATGAAGGGGGCCAAGAATTGAACCTTGCAGTATACCGGAGAGCACAGGATGGTAGGTGGAGAGGGTACCCCCAATTTTCACCCATTGCATTCTGCCAGCAAGGTAGTTCTGAAACCAGGAGGTAACTGTATGTGAAAGACCAAGGACGGGGAGAGACTCAATAAGTAGGGAGTGGTTAGCTGTGTCAAATGCTTTAGTTAGGTCAGTGTAGATGTACCCAACTATGTGGCCATGGTCGAATGCTCTGTGAATAAATGTAGAATATTCAAGAAGTGCAGTAGTGGTGCTATGATTTTTTCAAAACCTATGTTGCTGCGGGAAAAGAATGCTGTATTTGGACAGGTAATCGGAGAGCTGATCGGAAATTATACATTCAAGTGCTTTTGGGAGGGAGTATAGAGATGAGACAGTAGTTAGAATGCAAGGTCTTGTCTCCACTCTTGTAGACAGGGGTAACTATGGCTGCCTTCCAGAAGAGAGGGAATGGACCTAGGCAGAGGGACAGATTGAAAATCTTGGTGAGGGGTAGCAGTACAGCATCTAGGGCAAGGAGGAGAAGTTTTAGATTGAGGGAATCACTGCTGTATCGTGATCTGTTAAGGACCCGAATGAGGTACTTTTTTGTCTCTTTGGCCGAGACTGTCCTAAAGTAGATGGGGGGAGTTGGGAGTGGTCATAACTCTGGGGGAGCTGTTAGGGGTTCCAGATGTAAAGGGGGCATTAAAGAAGAAGTCAGGGGGAAGGACTCCACTCAGGTATGAGAAGGCATTACTAAAGATGTCAGCAATTTGTTGTGGATCCTGGGTGGAAATCCCATTGATGTTGATAAGTGAGGGTGGAGTTTTGTTGGGCCAGCCAGCCAGTTCCTTGATGTTCTCACCAAAATTCCTAACATCACCCCATGTGTCAGTAAACACAGTTTTGTAATAATCAGATTTAGCAAGGTGAATTGCATGAGTGCAGTTGTTCCTAGCTGCCTTGTACCTCTCCCAGTCAGAGGGGTTCCCAGTGGCATGGGCTTTATGCTAGAGATGATCTCAAGCAGCCATCTGATTAAGGAGAGAGGTGGAGATCCAGGGGTTACTGGCACCTTTGGATTTCCTTTTTCTGAGAGGGGCAAAGATATCACAGGCTGAAAACCAAACCAACAGTCATGGCACACCTCACAACCTGAAATAACAGTTCAGGACTCACTTATGATGAATGATGACACGTTTTTATTTTTCACCATAGCAGAACAACCATCACAAGTGGGTACTGGAGACCCACAATGAACAGCTTCTAACATTTCATGAAATCATTCATTTTGTCAAGTAGTGAGTCTGATAAGTAAATAGCAAGCCCCATCCCCTCTTGCCCAGTCTATCCTGTCTGAACAGGGCGTAGCCATCAAGGGCAACAACAGTGTCAGGGATTTTGTGGGAGAGCCAGGTTTCAACCACTACAAGGACATCATGTTTGTACTGAAGAACCCATGTCTGGAGGAGATCGAGTTTAGGCAGAAGACTGCGGATGTTGATTGATGCTAGCTTAATACTGCCCTGTTTGCACATAGTTCTCAATCTGGTCCACGCTGCACAGTGACTGACTGTGCATCAGCAGGAGATGTGGCTACTGGGGGGGGGGGCGGCAGCTGGGTGGCATGTTTAAATACCACAAAGTTAAAGTAGTCAGCTCTACACTTCAGAGCATCAGCGGTGGAGCAGAACTGCACAGAGAAGGAGAACAGACTGGACTGAGCCAAGAACGGTGTGTGGTCATAAATGGAGCAGCAGCGGTCAGCAGAGTCAGTAGTGCCAATGTGCCACTAGTGAGTGGAGCCAGAGCGACATGCAAGCCTGCCTGCCGCAGGCTGAATAGCGAGATAACTGTGCTGAGGCTTGTCAATAACTGAGCAGCAGAGGTCAAGAAAATTTGACTGGGCATGGTGGTGTTTAGCCAGCTTTGGCTTTGCAGCAAGTCAGCAGGCAACAGGACCACAGCATCAGCATTGCTGCCTCCTTGAGACATTGACTGGAGGCCTGGCAGTAGTTGGGGGGGGGGCATACTCTGGAGAGGAAAGCACTGCCTCAGGGTTGCACTGAATTCTTCAGTCAGGTATTTGCCCTGTCTTCTCTCTTCTCTTCTCTTCTCTTCTCTTCTCTTCTCTTCTCTTCTCTTCTCTTCTCTTCTCTTCTCTTCTCTTATCTGTGTTTGCTGTATTAAATGTGGGTGGGTGTGGGAATCAGTTGGGGTGTTGCTGTTGCTCAGGAGGGGAGAGAGGGGTGACCTTCTGACTGAGTGCATTGGAAACTGTTTTCTCTTTTTTTTCTGTTTGCTCTGAAAAAAATACTTGCCAGTGAGGCAGTGACAGTGTAAAGCAGTCCTGCAGAGTAAGACACTATGATGAAGCAGACTAAGGTATGGGGAGGGGTGGTCTTCTGACTGAGTCAGAACATTAGCGCACAGCGACAGAGACCACTGCATTGTAAACCGTTTTCTCTTTTTTTTCTGTTTGCTCTGAAAACTCACTTGCCAGACAGTGGAATTGAGTCAATATGCATGGCTCTGCGATGAGTCCAAGATTAAACTGAGGTACCACCAGATAACCTCATGCCAAGAGTAGAATACAAAGAGAGAACTGAGTACAATATAGGATGCTGGAATGTCTGTACTGTATGCATAGTGTTGTGTAAAGAGCCCTGCGTAGTAAGACACTATGAAGCAGACTAAGGTATGGGGAGGCAGGCAGTTTGAAACAATCCCCATCTGGGTCAGTACTGGTTACTGCATACACATACGTTCTCAAATTCTCCCTGTTAAAGTTTGGGAGCTAGTGGGCTTGCCCTTAAAAGCTAGACTGTGAGACTGCACAGATCTATCTCACTATAGCCCTCATGGATGGCTAGCTGACTCTGATATAAAAATACTTTGCTGAACATTTGGTTGGGACTCAAAAGTAGAAACACTGTGCTATTGAAATAAATGTAGATGCTCAATAACTGAAATGTTTAAATACTGTATGCAGGCAACGGATATTGATATAACCTTGGGTTGAATTGGGGTTTCTATGCTAAACCTGAAATGTTGCACTTTAAAATCTTTGCAATCAACAGATTTGCATAAAATTTTGCACGTGTAGTCTCGTGTGGTAGATCCTGGGTGTGCCAAGTGCAGTTATGGTCAGATGTGCATGCCTTTGTTTACTTGGAGACAGTAAGACTTAATGACAATGGTGTGCTTCGAGCCACCACAAAAGCTATGGTGCATGGAAACTTATTTAAAATGTTCTAAAAGTTTTAAATACTCTTCTTTAACCCCATAGCTCTGGTGGTGGTTCATAAGTATATGGTATTTTACTTTTTAAGCTGTTTGGTTGTCCTGGTGGCCTGAGGCCATGGCCAGCTTAGTTTAATCATTCATAGTGGCTTCTTGTAGGGGTTTGTTTGACTGTAGTGTATGTAAGTTACATTATGCATCCAAAACAACCACTAAGGGCCCAGGTGCATGGGTGGAATAATATATATTTTCAATGCTGTTCCGGTGATGGATAGTATGTTGTGTTTATAACCTCTGTAACATAGAAACATAGAATCTGTTGGCAGGTAAGGACTATATGGCCCACCTAGTCTGCCCATTTTCCTACTCACTGCTGCAGCCTCAGATCCTATTTGATCTACGGATCTCCTACCTCGCACATCTCCAGGGTACCCTTATGTCTATCCCATGCATTCTTGAACCCCATATTGTTTTCACCCCCACCACTTCAGCTGGATGGCTGTTCCACAGCTCCACCATATTTTCAGTGAAAAAGTACTTCCAAACATTATAACTGAGACTTCCACCCTTCAGCCTCATATCATGCCCCCTTGTTCTTGTGCAGAGCTTTCTCTGAAATTGGCTTTCCACCTGTACCCTGTTTATTCACCTAAAGTACTTGAAAGTCTCTATCACATCTCCCCTCTCCCTTCTTTCCTCCAGTGAATAGATATTAAGGTCCTTAAGTCTTTCCTCATAGAGCTTCTGGTGCAGTCCATGTTCCATCTTCATTGCCTGCAAAAAATGAAGCAAGTTCATCACAGGTAAATTCTGGGGTGCTTGAACAGTGAAGCAAATCCCATATTAAATAATGAAAAAGAGAACAGCACTCCAATCCAGTAACACATGCTTGTAAGCCAAATAAGTTCAAAATGTAGCTTTATTCAGAACCACAATCAGTCCATCCTGGTGCTTCAGCCCAGTTCTAGGGCCTTCATCAGGGTGTGTGTCCCAGGTTACATCATGGGCACACCATTATCAGACAGTGCTTAAAGTGGTGCATACATAGTTCATATACACAATACAAAACCATGATTTAACATATAAAAATTATTCTTTAAAAATCAAAACATACAACATCTTATTCCAGTCAGTTTGTCCAACAACAATTTTAGTTGTAAGACCATGGATATTAAGAGTATAGAAAACAAGCATTTGTCAATGCCGAATGTTGTCTCGCTGGCATTGGCTTTGGTAGTGGCAGAGGTAGAGATGCATAATAGGAATGGCAGTGAAGTGTCGCAGTGATGTCAACGCCACCCTCACCCTGTAGAGAGCGACAGGCATTGGGGTGTTTACGAGTATGCATGCAAACTGCACAACTCACACTTAGAAAACACTCATTTTATGGACTTTCATCACCAAATTTTCAACATAGGCATTTTAGGACCTCTGCTAATGAACTGTGTCACTGTCATTTTCATAATGTGTCTCGAACATGGATTTCCCACAGCAACCACGCTATTCTGCGCCACAGCTGTGAAAATACATTTTGGCCAGGATGTGAAAAATGACAGCTATACTGTTCAAAAGGAGGTGCAGAACAATGGCAATGTTGAAAATCTGGAGTGGAATTATTATAAATTGGTAAACTTACGAGCGTGCATGCAAACTGTGCAACTCACACTCATAACACAGTCATTTTATGGAGTATCATCACCAAATTTTCAACATAGGTATTTTAGGACCTCTGCTCATGAACAGTGTCACTGTCATTTTCGTAATCTGTCCCAAACACTGATTTCCCACAGCAACCGTACTATTCTGCGCTGGAAGTGTGAAAACACATTTTGGCCAGGATGTGAAAAATGACAGCTATACTGTTCACAAGGATGTGTGTAAAAATGCCAATGTTAAAAATCTGGCATGAAAATATTGCAAATTCATGAAGTTACGAGCATGCGTAGCAACTGCACAATGCACACTCGTAAAACAGTCATTTTTTGGATTTTTTTCACCAAATTTGCAACATAGGCTTTTTGAGAGCCCACCTCATGAACACTGGCACTGTTGTTTCATTAATTGGTCCCAAAAGGTGATTCCACACAGTGACTGCGAAATCACCTTTAGGGGCCAAATAACACCATGACAGTGACAGAATTCATGAGGGGGGTCCCAAAAACCCCATGTTGAAAATTTGGTGCCAAAATTCCAAAAAATGCCTGAGATATGCATCAAAGTTGAAAAAACCCTATTCATTCCATTATACAGCTTACCAGCATTTCCTCAGTTTGCGGTCGGCTTTGAAGAGTGCAGACGTGTTCCCGGTCCACCGAAGATTGTCGCCAGACTCCAGAGGTAAGTATGGAGGCAGGGTGCACAGTGGGTGGGTGCGGGTTGTGGGGGGGACAGGAGACCACCGAGGGACCGTTTTTGGTTTACAGGTTTAAAAAAAAAAAAAAAAGACGTTGTGGGACGGTTTCCATTTTTCAGGTGGGTTTTGGCACACTAGGGTGGGCTCCCAACATGCCACCTCGGTGTTTGTGGGTGGGGGGGTGCTTTAGTCGATGAGGGATTGGGCACCCCCCTCAGCAATCAACAAAAGGGAAACATTATGCCGATGGGGAGTGGGCTCCCCCGTCAGCATTGTGACAGGCAGCAGTGGTGGCAGTCACTGCCTCCATGTTGCTTGCACCGAGGGAGGCGTGTAATGGTCATGCTGCATGAGAGCTTCGCTCTCATTGCAGTGGACCTTTTCTTTGTTGTGATGGCCACATTAGGCATGCATGAGGTCAGTGCCTCCTGCTGCCTGATTTGGGAATGAGAGATGCACCTTCTGATGCGTTCCCTGCATTTGCCCAACAGTGACCGTGCCTCCAAATCTGCTACTACCGCAATATGTTGGCTGCGCAAGTGTGAGCCAACACAAAAAGGAAACAGGGAGCTCAAGAAGTCAGATGTAAAGAAACAATAGAAATAAGAAATATAAAAGCTATATAGGTGGGTATACAGGTAGATGGGGCCAACAGATGAAAGGTTTAGAATGGAGTGGGGGTTGGGAAGGTCAAGGAGGAGGAAATAGATTGGGGGTTAGTGAAGGAGAGGAAAAGGAAAGAGGGGAAGAGTACTAATAATACAAACATAAACTTAGTGTGCTACATAAAACTTTTACACTTGTACAACACTTTCAAAGGTCACTTTCATAAGGTCACAGCATTTTTGATAGATTCTATATAATATTAAATTTGTATGGAAATTCAGTCCAATATCCAAATTGTTATTATTATTATAATATCTCCTTTATCGTGGATATTCCATAACTGTGAACCTGTGGACCTAAAAAAAAGAAAATAGAGAGAAATTAATCAATAAATTATTTTCTGTTCTTATTATACATATATAGACATGAGACAAACAATACACATAGAACATTGGTGCAGATAAAACTCTCTGTACATAGCAGTTAAGTAAGTTTCTCTTATATTCTAATGAAAACTTTGGACTTACCATAGCTTATTGTGGATCTTTAAGGTACGGTGTATAATCAATCTCTTCATTTAAACCTAGAGGTTGTACTGTACTCAGAGATACTATCCACTTTGCTTCCTTCTGGTTTAGTTTGTTAAGTTTGTCTCCCCATCTCTCTGGGGGGTACAGATTCCAATGCAGTGAATACTGAGCAGGAGGGATCTGAGTTATGGTACATAGCAAAACGTGTTCTCACTGGGCTTCTGTCACTTTGGTTGATTATGGCCCTAATGTGTTCCTGAATGCGTGCTTTAACTGGTCTTACCGTTCTTCCTATGTAGTGTTGTTTGCAAGTGCACTATGTTATATACTGTACACAACAAATCCTGTAACACAGGAGATAAAGTGTTTTTTTGTAAAAATTCTTCTTTTATTATTGTGGTGCATATAGGTTTCATATTCATGTGCATATTTACATACACTGCAGTTCCTGCATTTAAAGAACCCCTTTGGTTTTGGTGGCAACCATATTTGTATCTTTGGAGATTTAAAGTGGCTCTTGACCAGGATATCTTTCAGATTTCTCGCTTTTTTAAAAGTAACCCTTGGTTTGTCACCAACTTTGTCTTTCAGGTATGTGTCAGTTTTTAACACATGCCAATGTCTGTGTATGATATTTCCTATTATGAACTGAGGATCGTAAATAGAGGAATCTGATTGGCCAAGAGCTCTTTGAAGCCGTGATGATATCGGGCTACATCATCATGGCTTCAAAAAAGTTCCGGCACCACCAGCCTCCTTGCTATCTACTTTCTGAGAACTATTTTTTCAAAATGTACTCCTGCACCACCCAAAAACTCACTCATAAAATGTTTTAAAACCTGTTTTTTTTATTTTTTTTTATTCATAAAACTTCAAACTCAGTTCATAATAGCATAAGTCACTCAGGGTGTGGTATATCATGGGATATCATCACTTCTTGGGTCGTTGGACACACTCGGCCTGCGGCGGCCTCGCGCTCCAACCACCCAGGCGTGACAATATCCCATGATATACCACACCCCGTCGTGCCTTATTGCTTAATTATGAACTTGTTGCCGATAATCGAGGAAGCTGATTGTTGGAGGAGTTTTGAAGCCGTGATGATATTGGACTACATCATCACGGCTTCAAAAAGCCTCTGGACACCAGCCTCCTCACTCAAAATGAAGTCTTCCGACCCAACACTCCCCAGCTCCCATGTTCAGAAGCGAGAGTGAGACAGGGAGTGACACAACTGATGCAAACTACAAGAAAAACACATTTTACTCTGCGGCAGCCAACAGAGTCATTACCTCCTTCCCGTTGTTTCACAATTGCTCACTTCTGCCACAGATAAGATCATATGCACTGCAGGCTTCCATCACTGTCACTCCTCTCACACACGCAGACATTGTCCTGCTTCCTCATGCCACATATCAATCCAGCCACTCAAGTGACCCCCTCCAAAAAAACACAGACCACACGAAAGCATGACAACCACGCTGAATTTTTTTAAAAAAAAATTCACTGCGCCAAAAAGAACTAACTACCAAAAATCAACAGGAAGTCGACAGTGAAACTGTGTCAAACACGGTAGTGCTGGCAGCCTGACAAACATTATGCAGACCATTTACAACAGTGCCACCTGCTGCCAAGAACCATCCAGGAACTATTTTGTTAAAAGATACTCCTCCAACATCCGAAAACATGCATTTTCAAGAGTTTTTAACATTTTTTTTTTTTTTACTGCGAAAAACTTTTGACCCTGTTCATAATAGCAATAATGCACTCCAGGATGTGGTATATCATGGAATATCGTTACTACTCGGATTGTTGGATGAACTCGGCCTGCAGCCTCATGCCCAACCACCTGAGGCGTGATGATATCCCATGATATACCACACCCTGTTGTGCATTATTGCTTAATTCTACCAGGGATTTCATTGAAGTTGGTGAAAAATCTGATGGTCTTATTTTCCCTGCTGTCCCTCACTTTTGCTGTCAGTAAAGATTTCCTGTCAAGTTTGTTGACTCTTTCAAGAGATTCTAATAAGGTATTCTCATTATAGCCTCTTTCTTTAAATCTTTGTACGATCTCTTAAACTTGCTTTACAAATTCCTCCATGTTTGAACAATTTCTTTTTATTCTTAGTAGTTGGCCATATGGGAGGGATTGAGTTAACTAGTTTTTTGGGTGGGCACTTGAAGCATGGAGAACTATACTTGCTGCAGTGGGTATCCTAAATCCAGCTGTTTCTGTTTTCCTCAATTCATTTATTCTCAATTCTAGGTAAAGAAATGGGGTGCTTATTTTATCAAAGTTACTAGTAAACTTGAAACATTCTTAGGTTTATTGCTGTACTCTATGAATGAATGAAATTCATTTATATTACCGTCCCATAAAACAAATAATGTCAGCAATAAAGTGGTGCCAACACACCATTTTATTGATGAAAAGATTCTTTTCTTAGTTCCATATGAAGTTATCCGCCCACTTTCCAAGTGTCAAGTTAGCATACGAAGGTGCCATTGAGGCACCCGTCACCATCCCACAAATTTGGTGATAAAGCTGTTTGCCAAAAACAAAGTAGTTGTGCTCCAATACAAATTGTAGTGCTGACAAAAGAAACTCCTTTGGTACTGCTTCACCTACTGTAGGTTTGGAAAGAAAGAAATTTACTGCTTCCGGTATGTTGTGTTTATAACCTCTGTAACAGAAACATAGAAACAGAATCTGTTGGCAGGTAAGAACTATGTGGCCCACCTAGTCTGCCCATTTCCCTACTCACTGCTGTAGCCAAAGATCCTATTTGATCTGTGGCTCTTCTGCTCTGCACAACTTCCAGGGTACCCTAATGTCTATCCCATGCACTCTTGAACCACCATATTGTTTTCACCCCCGACACTTCAGCTGGAAGGCTATTCCACAGCTCCACCACCTGTTCAGTGAAAAAGTACTTCCAAACATTACAACTGAGCCTTCCACCCCTCAGCCTCATAGCATGCCCCCTTGTTTTTGTGCAGAGTTTTCTCTGAAATATGCTTTCCACCTGTACCCTGTTTATTTGGTTCTCAAATGGTGAGGCCAGCCTCCCTGGGGAGGCCCCAACCTGTTCCAGGGGGAGGCTCAAGCAAGTCTGTAAAAGTGCTGTATTTAAATTTTGAGTTTTATGTATTTTGTGAGAAGAGATGGAGCAAACTGAAAGAGGATAATAGTAGGTGAGTTTTATGTATTTATTTACTAATAAGTGACAAGGGAAGGTGAGTGAGCCAAGGCTCATTTCAGGTGTACCCGGGGAAGGGTAGGGAGTGAATACATTTCAAAAGGTAACTGCAAAACAATCAAGAAATACACAGTGAACAATAGTGTAAACAAATATGAACTATTAACTAACAATGAGTGGTGGTAATTGATCAATTTGTAGACTGATGGCAGAATGGCCCAAATACAAGGGTTGAGCACAGAAGTGCTAAGAGCAATAGAAGGAAGGAGCAAAGTAATCCCAGAGAAGTTGATTAGGAGCAGGGAAGGAGGGAGAGAGGCAAAGTATGTAGGAAGGTAATTTCATATAGAGAGGAAACAAAGAAAGTAGTCTGACCCATGAAGGTACTCCAACAAGAGGTAACAATGGTTCAAGAATGAAATTAGCGTAGCAAGTAGGTTGGCCTGTGGGGGGGGAGGTACAATAAGCTGACTAATAATATTTTATTTATTTGTTATTCAGATAACACCTTTGAGCACAGGAGCTCATTTTCAAAGGTTCCATGTCAGTATAAGACAAAGAACTGAATGTGAGCCAAGTACTCAAAGGGGTTTCATGGTGTACTGCACAAAGTACAGTATGTTATTTTTCTTTGGAGAGGCCCAAGATTATTTCAGTTTTTGGGGGAGGCTCAAGATCTTTTTCATGGATTTGGGGAGGCTCACTGTGACAAAGTCTAAGAACCATTGCGCCTAAGGTACTTGAAAGTCTCATTCATATCTCCTGTCTCTCTTCTTTCCTCCAGTGAATAGATATTAAGGTCCTTACGTCTTTCCTTGTAGGGCTTCTGGTGCCGTCCATGTACCACCTTCGTTGCCCTTCTCTGGACTGCCTCTGTTTTGTCAATGTCCTTCTGGAGATGTGGTCTCCAGAACTGTACACTGTACTCAAGCTGAGGCCTCACCAGTGATCTGTACAGTGGCATCACCACCTCTTTCCTCCTGCTTGTTATGCCCTTCCCTATGCTCCCTAACATTCTGTTGGCTTTCCCCACCACCTTTTTACACTGTTTGGTCATCTTCAGGTCATCAGATATGATAACCCCCTGGTCTCTCTCCCGACTTGTGGTGGCCAGAATTTCCCCACCCTTCCTGTGCTCCTCCCTTGGATTCCTGTGTACTTTTTAGCATTGAAACTCAACTGCCAGACACCTGACCACTCCTCTAATGGGCTTAGGTCCTTTCTCATTTTTCCACCCCTCTGGTGTGTCCACTCTGTTGCAGATCTTGGTGTCATCTGTAAAGAGGCACACTTTTCCCTCCAAACACTGCAATGTCGCTAATGAAGACATTGAATAGGAATAGCCCCAGCACCGACCCCTGTGGCACTCCGCTGATCACCTCCCTCTCCTCAGATTTCATGCCATTTACCACCACCCTCTGAGTCCTGTCCCTTAGCCAGTTCCCAACCCACTTTACCACTGTAGGACCCACTCCCGGGCTCCCCAATTTATTTATTAATCTTCTGAATGGGATGGTGTCGAAGGCCTTGCTGTCTAGCGCAGTGATTTAAGGTTCTGAGCTGTAAACCTGGAGACCTGGGTTTGAATCCCACAACCCCCACTTGCATACTGTATGACCCTGAGCAAGTCAATGAAACTTCCTGGTGCTCCCAGGCTGCACCTGTAAACAAGCTTCAGCTTAATGTGTCTCTCCTGGTTAAGAAAAAAAAAAGAACGAAATCCAGGTAGGCCACACCCACCGCCCCTCCCTGATCTACCACCCTAGTTACCCAGTCAAAGAAATTTATAAGATTTGTCTGACAAGACCTTCCCACTGAGAATCCATGCTGCCTTGGATATCCTCCAGAATCTTCACAATCCTCTTCTCAATTAAGGACTCCATTAGATTCCCCAATACTGAGGTCAGGCTTACAGGCCTGTAATGGCCTGCCTCCTCTCTGTTTCCACTCTTGTGGAGAGGGACCACATCTGCCCTCCTCCAGTCCTCAGGTACCTCCCATCTCTAGTGATGTATTGGAAAAGGCAGCCAGTGGTTCTGCCAATGCTTCCCTGAATTCCTTTAATACTCTGGGATGAATCCCATCTGGCCCCATTGCCTTATCTGCTTTTATTTTCCCGAGTTCTTCTAGGACTCTTTCCACCATGAATGGGCTGGTGTCTACCTCCTTCCCCTGAATACCCCTCTTAATGAGTCTCATCCTTCATCCTCCCCTTCCCTGGTGAATACTGAGCAAAAGTACTTGTTCAGTATCTCAGCCTTTTCTAGGTTGTCCACCCTTTCTCCTCCTTCCTTCTTCAGCCTAACAATCCCATTTCTGGTATTTTTCCTCTCACTAACATATCTGAAGAATGTCTTGTTGCCTTTCTTTATAGCCTGGGCTATACCTTCCTCTGTCTGCACTTTAGCTCTTCTAATTATTTTCCTAGATTCCCTCTGCTTCTCCAGATGTTGTTCTCTGTCCTCATCCTTTTGTGTTTCCTTGCATCTTCTGAAGGTTCTTTTCTTTTCCCTTACTTTGCCACTTTGCTACTTTCTTTTACTTTACTGTAGCCATAGTGGCTGGATGTTGGTGCTTTGTTTGACTGCTGTGTATGTATGTTGCATTGTGCTTTCAGACAATAATTGGCATGCATGTGATAAAGTGCTTCCAATGAAGGCTTGCATCAGAACGCACTGGTTATTGTGTGCTGATTATCTACTAAAAGCCTGTTGCAACGTGTATGTGCTCTGTACAGGTAAGTAACGGAGCTTAATGAATGAAGTGATCTGAGCTGACTGCATCTTCCAGCAATAAGACTCTGCAAGTGGTAAGATGTGTGGAAAAAGGAGTTCAACTGGGTTGAGAAGTGCAACAACACACTTATGGTCTTCTGCAGATATTGTATATGGGAAATCCTGGTGTCACATGGTGGATGAAATGACCTAACAAGGCATGACAGCACTGAACAGCACAAGACAGCCATCCAGCAAGCCAAGCACAGCCATCTGTTGATGAAGTGGACCAGAACTATTAATTTGAATGGAACAGAGCTAAAAGTTACTGCAGCTGAAGTGGCTGAAGTGTTCCATGCAGTGCAGTACAACATTTTCTATAATTTGTTGGACTGTGGACTCAAGCTGGCCAGCCAGCTATAAGGTGACTCAGAGATTGCCAAAACACTTGCCTGTGAAGAACAAAGGATGATGCAATTGTAGAAAATGTTCTAGGACCACATTCTCTTGAATGTCTTGTAAAAGACTTACTAGTCCAGGAGTGTCATTTGCAATTGCATCAGATGCTTCCAACAAGGGCAGTATACACTTATTCCCACTGGTAGTAAGGCACTTCAAAAAGGATGAAGGTGTTGTGAATGCTCTCCTGGACTTCTACGAAGACCCAGATGAATCTACTCAGGGCATAATGGACTAGATTTCATCTGTTTTGCAAAAGCATCCCTTGCCATGGGCCTGTGTATAAGCATATGGTCCCAACAATGCCAGTGTGAACTATGGAAAGCGATGAGTGTATACCAAACTGAAAGAGAACTATCCATCACTCCAAAAGGCAAATTACCTTGCTCACATCCTCCACAATGCTGCAAAGAAGGCAGCAGCAAAACTGAAGTATGATGTGGAGGTATTCGTCCTGAAATTGTTCATCCATTTTCAGGATCTGCTACAAGAACATGAGATCTAAAAGAGTTTTTTGATTTTTGTGGCATGGAATAAGAGTCCCATTTGAGCCATGTGCCAGCCAGATGGCTGTCATTACTGCCAGCAGATGACAGAATAGTCAAAAATCCTGCTGTACTGCAATCCTATTTCCTGTCACAAGGAGGAGAGGACACACCTTGAAAGATCTGGCAATACTTTGCTGACAATGAACATGGTGAGGGCACACTTCTGACATTGCCACCATGCTACCTATATTTTCTAAGTGCAGTTCTTGTGGACTTCAATGAACACATAGCCACACTAGACAAAACACAGCTGACAGCTATGGAAACATTTGCAGTAATGGCCTCACTTAATCAAAAACTTGAAGTTCGAGCAGCGAACAAGTTTTTTTGGGGAAAGCTTCGAACAATAATGAAGGATATGGACACTGGTTCCTGTAAAAAGCTGGAGAAAGATTTTACCCTTTTCTTGGAAACTGCTGTAAAATACTTAGAGCAGGGGTTTGACTTCAGTGACAATAACTACCTGAAGAAATGTTCTCAGTTGTCTTTAAAGGAACCGTGTGCCTTTGATGATCTGTTGAATATGATTGCTGCCCTTTCTCTGCAGGAATCCATAGTCAAAGACAAACTCTTTCAAGACTATTCAGTCATTAGACCCCTTATGCCACACTTATGTAGACTGGACCTATCCCCAGGGGAAAAGTGCCAAAAGATTTGTAGGGATGCACCAGACCAGCCTGTGCTCTGTGTCCTGTAATTGCACATGTGATGAGCATCCCACCATCTAATGCTTTTGCAGACAGTGTTTTCTCTCCTCAAGAATGAATGGACTAATGTAAGAGACCCTTGCAGGGTGAAATTAATAAAAGTCGAACTGATGGTCACAGTAAACTACCACATGAAATGTGACTAATTTTCATTCAAACGTTGCCTGGAACAGATCTCTTCTGCAGGCTATTAAATCAAATTCAAAGTATAGTTTTAAAGCTAAGAAATAAGTTATAGAGCTGTTTTGAGACTGAGATATGTATACATTAGTGTAGTGTTTTTATTATTCTTGCTTGAAAATTGACTCAGTTTTTGCTTATGTAGCTTTGTTTCAAGTAAAACCCCTTTGTTGCAGTATTGCATTGTCTGAGTCTTGATCTGACCTTACTAAAGCTTACCTGTGTTTGATCATAATGAGCATAGACTGCTGTTTAAGGTTCTTCCATGGGTGAATATGCAAGGAAAACTCAGTTTGGTGCATATTATGGTGGGGGCACATGGCACAGCATCCCAAACAGCCCGGTTGGTATCCCGTGTCATGTGTCCGCTGCAGCATGTGCATTTGTCCTGATTTGGGCTGCCCAAAAGGTGGCAACCCTAGTGTGACACTGTCAATCCATTGCAGAGTGGTCTGCCAGGGACTTGTCAGTGTAACACCAATCATCAGCCAGGCTGACTATGACACTGTTCTGACTTGGTGGGCAGAAATTTTGTGTAGTTCAAGAGAGCCAACCCAGTCATAGGTTGGCTCTTTTCTTTGATCTAAGCCACCCAGAAAGCATAGCTGATCTGTCATGATCAACCTGCTGAGGCTGAATTATACCCTTTAACAAAGAAACCCATCCATCAATGTCTATTGTTGCCTCCACCATTACTGTTCTCCCACCCTCCCTCCACTCAGCACCCCCACCCACAAACATAACACTGACACTGGGGGTATCCAATCCCCAGTGTCACCACCTAAAATACAGAAAACTGTCACTCATAGTTTTTTTCTTTAATATTTATACCCTGTGATACAGAAAACCATTGATTGATGGCTGTTGCTGGTGGCTTCATATCTGTCCGCCCAACCTGACCCTCCCACTCAGCAACCACTGCCCCACCCCCCACAAACATAACACCAACACTGCGAGTGCCCAATTCCCCAAGTGTCACTGCCTGAAATAAAGAAAGCCATCCCTAGTAGTTACCTATTTTTTTTTTAATAAATATACCCCATAAAAAAGAAAACTGTCCATCAATGTCTGTTCTTGGTACTGTTAGTCCCCCACCCAATCCTCTCACTCAGCACCTCACTCCCCCATGAACATAAAACTGACACTGAGGGTGCCAAATCTCCCAGTGTCACCGCCTAAAATAAAGAAAAACATTCCTAGTAGTTTTTTTAAATACCCTCTAAAAAAGAAAACCGCCCATCTATGTCTGTTGCTGCTGTTAGTCCCCCTACCTGACCCTCCCACTCAGCACCCCCCTCAAGCTCTTACTTACCCACTGGGGGTCAAATGCTGTAATCCTCTTTGGACCATAGACACATCTTCACTCTTCAATGCAGGACCACAAACTGAGGAGATCAGGTATGTGGTTACATGTATTTCAGTGGGGTTTGAACTTAGTGGTATAACTTGGTAATTTTTGAATATTTTTGTTCCACACTTTCAACATGCATTCTTGGGACCCCAGCCCATTAAACAATGACAGTGAAATTAGTTAAATCTATCTTGTTCGCATTGAGTAAATTGTTAGAAAAGATAGTAAATGAACAAATCATGGAATATTTGAGGGCCAATGGCATTCTGTCTCTGGAGCAGCATGACCATCTGAAGTCCTTTAGTATGGGTACTGCCTTGACATGTTTTACGGGCCACACCCTAAGGTCCATGGATCTTGGTAAACTAACTAGTGCAGTCTCTGTAGACCTGTCAAAGGCATTAGACTTGATAAATCATGCCATGCTGATCTGGAGACCGAAGGACATTGGCCTGGCAGAACCCCCATGCAAGTGGTTCCAAAGTTATCTCTCAAACTGTCCATTGAAGGTTAATTTTGGTGGAGTATTATCTCATACACATATTTTGGAGCAAGGGGTTCCTTGGGGTCCATATTGGGAGCCCTGTTGTTTTCTTTATACATTGACACCATTTCTCAAATTCAAACCTGGTCGAGTCTGTTACTGTACGCTGATAATATTATTCTTTTTAACAGCGCAGCATCAGTGGATGAAATTGATTCCTCCCTGAACTATGATTTTTCTGCCCTAAATGGTTGACTGTTGCAGCATCACCTGATGCTAAACACTAAGAAAACTCAATGTATCTTATTTGGATCGAAACCTAAGTTAACTAAATGTCAACCATTGCAAATATTTTTTTTCAGTAAAAAATGTTTATTATTATTATTTCAGTATTTATACATGTTGCAACAATCCTGCAGTACGGACAACAACACAAAAAACTTGCATTTTCCATCATACTAACATACTAAAATGCCAACAGAATAGGGCCTACTGGTCTTTCAGAGCCCAGCTGCTTGGTCAGCCTCACCTGGTGCTGACCTTGCTGTCCCCTCGCCTTCTCTGGCTCTCCTTCCCAGTTCCGGATATTCTTGCTGCATTGGATTTTGCTTCCTGAACCCTTCCCTGTACCTGTCCCACCCCTCTTGAACCCCTCCACTGTCTCTGCCTCCACCAGCCCCTAGGTAGTGCATTCCATGGCTCTACCACCCTCTCAGTGAAGTAGCACCTCCTCCTTTCTCCCCTGAATCTTCCCCTCCAGCTTCCACCCATGCCCTCTAGTGGCCCTCCTCCTTCCTTCAAGCACCCTCACTGTTCCTCCCTATTTACCCTCTTCATGTACCTGAAGACCTCTATCATGTCCCCCGGTCCCTTCTCTCTTCCAAAGTGTACATATTTAGCTCTTCAAGCCTCTCCTCATAGGTCCTGTCCCCAAGCCCCAAATCATTTTGGTTGCCCTCCTCTGCACCCTCTCCAGGAGGTTAATGTTCCTCTTTAAGTGCGGCCTCCAAAACTGCACGCAGTACTCCAGGCTCATATGAAAGCAGGGACAAGAGATATATATTCCGAAGCCATTATGAACTGCCATTATGAACTGCTAGTGTAACCCCTAGTTTTTGAGAAGTCCACTGCAGTAATTAAACAATTGCAAGCTCATATCTGAAAGTCTAGGGAATTTTAATGGTCTAGAGATGAAATATATAAATTTGTTTTTTCCACTCTGATGCTCTTCATAAGTGTAACCGTACCACCAATCTCCATGTAATTTACAAATACTGTACCATTTTTCCTTTTTCTTATGCTAATTGTTATCATTTCTGTATATCTATATTTATCTATATCTATGTCTCCCTGTTGTACTATGCACCCGGGTCGCACCTGGAAATGAGCCTCGGCTCAGCGTGCCTTTCCCGGTCAACAATTTTAAATAAAATAAATAAATAAATAAATAAATCATGAAAAGACACATTGTGCATTAAAAGGCACTTACCAGGAATCAAACTTGCAGGCCATCTTTAAGAGGTGGCATACTGTCCTTCGGCTTCTTTGACATTGGTGTGGGACTTCTCCAGCCCTGAAAGGTAGACAAGGATAAAACCACAAAGTATCTAGGTGACAGAGCATTTGTAACCATTAGAGATCACTGATTCAATCAGCATTAGTTGTGCGAGGGGTTCGTAGCAAAAGGGTTAGGTATTCCTACAGCATAGGGAGGAGTGAATTGTCTACCCTAAACCTGTCTGGGGTTTCAGATATGTGATATATGGTCTCCAGTAGTAGTGATATTTATCAAGTGTGTTAGCAGCCGTATGTGAGAGGCATTCCAGGGAGGCCATGCTAGAGAGGGAGTTTAGAAGATCTGTAGAGATAGGGAGCTTGGTTGTTCTCCATCTGCAGAGCAGGGGCCTCTTGGCCTGCATACTTAAGAAAGCTGTTCATTTCCTTGGGGGAGGGGTAAGCTGAAGATCTGGAACAGGTGTGCCAAGCAACCAAAAGGCCGGGTCAGGGGGATCACCTTTCTGGTGAAGTTGGAGGCAAGCTTAGCCACCTGGAGCCAGATGGGCTGGATTAGCATACAATCCCATAGTATATACTTTAAATTGCTAATCTGTGTTTTGCACCTCCAGCAGAGGTCATTATCAAAGAGTTTGGCCTTAACCAGGACCAATAGGGTTTTGTACCATGAGTGTAGGATTTTGTTCTGTATTACCCTGCTTCTGCTGTCCAGGTGACATCTATGTACAAGGGTCCAACAGGTTCACCACTGCTAGTCTGTTATAGTAATTTGTAACACCCTCTCCCACTTTGCCTTAGATTTGTGTGTCTGGCTGGATATATTCACCTGTATAGCTCAGTAGATCTTACCTGCTAGGCCCTTGGGGGAGGCTAGCCAGCACGGTACCTTGTTTTTGAATGATGAGGGTCTGAGGGAGCTTTTCAGATAGGTCTGGGTTGCGCGGTGGAGTTGGAGATATCTCCAAAAGTCTGCCTGTGGGAGTCCCCATCGTTCTTTTAGTGTCTGATAAGTGGCTACTGCAGTGGTGTTTTTGTCTAGCAGGTCTCCGACACTATTAATTCCCCTGGAGGCCCACTGGGGCCAGTGAATAGACCTGTGGCCTATTTGGATGTCGTCACTGCTCCAGAGAGGGGCTAGCTTACTAGGTGTGGGGTTAGCCTTCAGTGTCCTGTGCAGCTTACCTCAGTATCTAATGGATGGGGTTATGGTGGGGTGGTGGGTTACGCCCTTGGGGAAGTGGTTGTACAGTAAATTGGGAGGAAGGGGATGCCCGCCTGTGCCTTTTCCATACTGAGCCATTGGGGAGAGCTAGCAGTGATTGGCAGGAGCCACTTTATGATTTGGGTGGCCTGAAAGGCGCATTTGTAGCCCTCTATCCATGGTAGTCACCATCCTCTGACCTTCCAGTGTGTGCATAACTTGTTCCTGCTGTGCCTGGGATTTTTGTCCTCCCACAGAAAGTTCCCTATCAAGGCATCTATCAGTTTGTACCATTTGGAGGGGAGTAATAGGGGGAGGTGGGAGATTATGTACATAATTTTAGTCGCTGTCACCATTTTGAAGGCTGCTACTTTCCCTGTTAAGATGAGCTAGAGTAGCTTCCACCTCTCAAACTCAGTTTTCAAAGCTGCTAAAAGGGATTTGAGGTAGAGCTCCCATAGCTTAATGGTGACAGATTAATGGAGCTCAATATGTATACCCTAAAGCAAAGGACGGAGAGAGGTGATATGATCAAAACATTCAAACACCTTAAGGGTATTTACAAGGTGAAAGAGTCTAACATGTTTCAATATAAGAAAAATAGCAGGACAAGAGGACACAGCATGAGATTAGAGGGGGGCCGATTAAGGGGTAATGTGAGGAAGTTCTTTTTCACAGAAAGGGTGGTGGATGCATGGAACAGCCTACCTCAGGAAGTGGTGGATATGAATACAGTGCAGGGCTTCAAACAGGCATGGGATAGGCATAAGGGAGCAATACAGATGAGTATGAATAGGTAGGCCATTGACAGAGCAAAGGCCGATGGCACATTCATAAGGTAGAAAAAGAAATGGGCAGACTGAATGGGCCTTGCGGTCCTTATCTGCTGTCAACTTCTTTGTTTCTATGTTTCTATGTGCCTGGGGATATCTGAATACCCAGGTATGTCATGTCAGTTGGTGCCCATCTGAGGCCCAAGGGGTAACCATGTGTGGGGTGTAGTATGTGTTAAGAGGTAGTACCTCCATTTTCTTTTGGTTTATCTTAAGTCCGGAATTGGATGCAAAGTCCAATAGAAGTGCCAAGGGGGGTGGGGAATGATTGGGCATATGCAAGGGGTACCAGCAAATCATCCACATACGTGAGTGTGGAGTATGTCTGTTGGCCTATCATGATTCACTGGATCTGGAGGTGTTGCCTAATGGCTGCTGCTAGGGGTTCCACTGCCAGGACAATGAGGAGCAGTGAAAATCATAAGCTGTTCTTTATGGTGGCTTTGAAAGCTTCCCACATGTTTCCAGCCAATGTATCAGATACAGGGTTCTTCCAGAAGAAGAGGGAGGCTTATTTGTGCACCCCATGTGGAAGAGGTAGTCAAATCTCCATCTTGGGGAGGAAGGTGGTGGGGAGTCCCATAGGAGGTGCAGCTGCACTGGGGCATGATTGGATATAACCACTGGGAGGCTATTTGACCCAAGGACCATTTGTGCTATCTGCAGGGATGTGAGCCAGCAATCCAGGTGACTATGTGACCCATGTATGGGGGAGTGAAAGAAGTAGTCCCTTTCTGGTGGGTGGAACATACGCCAAATATCCACAAGCCCTACATCTTGTATGAGCTGGCTGAGGGCCAGAGCCCCACTATCATGTGTTTCGGGATCTGAGGGATTGCTGTCAACAACAGGGGACATAGTGAGATTGAAATCTCCTCCTATCATAATCGGGGTGTTACTTGCTACAAGCTTCCCTATGGCATGTGCCACTTCATGGAAGAAAGATGGGGAGTCTTCATTCGGGCCATAGATATTATCAAGCAGTACGGGCCCAGGTGTCTTCATGCAGGCTAAAACTCACCCACCCTGAGTCATGCTCTATTTTGTCTGGGGTCCACTGAAGTGTCTTGTGGATGAGAATAGCAACACCCCCTTTTGCGTGTTTGGGCAGAGGAGGAAAACACCTGGCCCACCCACTCTTTCTTAAGCCTCCTCGGGTCCTCTGAGGCAAGCTTTGTCTCCTGCAGGAAAGCGACATTGGATCTTAACCTCTTTGAGTGAGACAACACCTGCTTATGTTTAACAGGGGTGTCTAACCCCCTCACATTCCAGGTATGACAGTTTAGTTCACCCATGGTCCAATAGAGGGGACCGTATCTGCAGAGGTGCATAATTGCCACAAAGGGGGAAAGAGGCCAGGATCCAACTGTCTCTCACAGCAGTCACCATAGGGCAGCTTGAGACCTCGCTACATAACATTGCTAACTTATAGGCAGTACCACTTCCAATGAACCCTTGCATTGAAATACAGTACAGCTCTGTCACAACAGGAAAAAAAATTACACAACACTCTGAACTCTAACCTATATACATGGGCATGTACCCAGCTCTTGTAAGAGTGGTGAAGGTGTGACAGCTATCAACTCTGTTGCAAAATGCTCACCTGTCCACTCTGGGGGGGTGGAACTCTGGGAGGGGTTAGTAACACATACTTCAACACTCACCACACCACTCAGGGGTATAGGAGGGTGTATGGAGTGAGAGCTAAGGGATAAACTTCAGGGCTGATAACATCCAGACCAGGCTGCTATTGAGAGTTAGGAGGATTAGAGGGGATGTCAACACACTGCATGGCCATGACAGTAATGCTGCTGGTATCTCGTCCTGCCGGGGGGGGTGATCTGGGTCCCCATAGGTACACCTGGGAACAGGGTGGCATCTGCATTATATATCTAGGACTGAGGGGTGTCACAAACTTGCTCAGCCAGTCAGTCCTCTACTCCCGAAGTGCCAACCTCTGAGTGCATGATCTGTGTACGGTGAACAGAACAAGGTAACCCTCTTGTCTGTTTTGTGGGTTCAAGTTACCTTAGTCTCAAGCTCTGGGAGGATTCAAACTGATAACCTCTTGTTAGCGTACCCAATTATCAGGCTCAGATAATTCTGTCTTTGGGGGGCCAGATATCTTTGCCTACGGGCACCCAACCAGGTCTTTCAAATGAACCCTTAGAACTCTATGCAAGACTTTAGAGAACTCTAGCCATTTCCCAGTTTGGTATACAATAAGCTCATACACAGTGTTACTTATAACCTTTAAAAGCTCCACTTAAAATAAAAAGAAATGTCAAGGCACTCCAGACAGTTTCCATTGTAAAATATATCTTTACTTTAAAATATCAAAACAGAAAAATAATTACAGAACAAAATATATCCCAACACATACAGCCTTAAAGCAAACAGGTTAAAGTGCAGTTCCTACAATACATACATTCAGACTGGTCTAATCTAATGCTTACTTTCTTTCAGTGCTTTGAGGGTCTCTCTTCTGTCAGTCAGAATATTGTCTTGTGTGCCTCTGTCAAGGTTCTTTCAGCAATTAAACAGAGTTCTGAGCCGGCCCTTTCTGAGGTCACATAACTCCACCTTGGTGTAAAAACATCTATATTTTATCTCACAGGATGTCCAAATAAAATATTCAAAAAAAGACATAATAGGTGACCTCACTGCCTTTTCTCCTTCAGATTAACCAGACCAAATCAGTTTGTGCTCTGCTACACATACATCACAAAAGTTTCTTTGATGTAAGTCACTGTATTCAAAGCAAAAATGTATCTGCCTTTTTAATCCTGTCTGGGCCTTGGAATCTACACCTCAAAGGTCTCGCTGATGTAATTCAAGGGTTCTCTGGGAAAGTATATTGGACCTTCCAAATTCGTCTGGGTCCTCCCTGGCTCAGACATCAATATCTCTTCAATGTCCATTCTGGCTTCTCTCTGACACCCCTCCCTCTCAGGTTCTTCCTGACAACTATTGTAAGTCAAAGAATTTTCCCTAGGGAATTGTGAATGGCTAATCTTATTTCCTGTGATGAAAGCAAATTGACAAGGTAATTGCACCCCAGATATCTGCAGTTTAGCTATGTCCTGTCCTTTGAACTTATCCCTGGGGGGTCTTGATGTGTCAGTTCCAGTAAGACAGTAGTTTCCTCAAACTGACCTTCCAATCACATTTTTTATGTGTAATAAAAAAATTGATACAGCAATCAGAGCTGGCTGTCTACGTCACACTCCTCCCCACTTAGACTGAATTTGGGAGCTCTATCCCCTACAGGGGATGAGCTTCCCAAATCAGTTCACTCCTCATAGACCTTAGACAGTCCATCTGAGTTCTGATTCTTGGCTCCGGTCCTATGTACGATTTTCAAATCATACCCTTGTAAAGCAAGACTCCATCTGAGCAGTCTGCCATTGTTTTTCTCCACCTGCATTAGCCAAACCAGGGGGTTGTGGTCAGTCTGCACCACAAAAGGCTGCCCATACAAGTATGGCTCCAATTTCTTTAGGGCCCACACTAGGGCAAGACAGTCCTTTTCCGCCATGGAGTATGCTTGTTCCCTGGGGAGCAGCTTTCGGCTCAGGTAGGCTATGGGGTGGTCTCTCCCCTCACTAGATGTCTGGCTCAGTACTGCCCCAATACCAACGTCTGAGGCGTCTGTCTGAACTATAAAGATTTTACTGTAGTTTGGGCTTGTCAAAACAGGAGCATTGCACAGTGCCTTCTTTAGTTTGGTAAAGGCTTCCTCACAGGCTGGACCCCAGGTAATTTTCTTGGGCATCCGTTTCTTTGTCAGGTCAGATAGGGGAGCAGCCAGGGCACTGTAATTTGGTGCAAATTTTCCATAGTACCCTGCTGTCCCAAGAAAATTCCTGACCTGCTTCTGAGTTTCTGGTCTGGTCCATGCCTGTATTACCTCTATCTTGATTTGGTTAGGACAGAGCTGTCCCCGGCCTACCACATGCCCGAGGTATGCCACTTCTCCCATGGCCACCTGGCACTTCTCGGCTTGACAGTGAACCTGGCCCTCTGTATTCTGCCCAGCACTTTCCTAAGGTGTGACAGGTGTTCCTCCCAGCTGGTACTGAAGATGGCAATGTCATCCAGGTATGCCACGGTGTACTCCTCAACACTATTTAACACCTGATTCACCAACCTTTGGAAAGTGGTCAGGGCGTTCTTCATTCCAAAAGGCATTACTTTGAATTCAAATAAGCCTATTGGAGTGATGAAGGTTGACCTCTCCCTAGCTCCTTCAGTCAACTCTACCTGCCAATACCCCTTTGTCAGGTCAATGGTCATAAGGTAGGTCCCCCCATCAACTTGTCCAGGAGTTCATCCGTCCGGGGCATCGGTTAGGCGTCTGACTACATGACTGCATTCAGTCCACGATAGTCTACACAGAAATGAGTCAAGTCATCTGGCTTGGGTACAAGGACTATGGGTGAGGCCCAGGGACTGTGGGATGTCTGGATTATCCCTAAATCCAGCATCTCCTCCACTTCCTTCCTAATGTCCTTTTGGACAGCCTCTGACACTTGATATGCTGTCCACCATATTGGCATCTGTGTCCCTGTCTCCACATCATGTGTTGCTAAGGGGGTTAGTCCAGGCTTGGCGCTAAACAAGGGGACAAAGTCTGCTAAAACCTCCCTCACTTTCTGGATCTGGCCCGGGGTCAGCTGGGAGAAAATTTTACTGCCTCCACAGAGGACTCCCGATTACTTTCCTCCAGCAAGTCCAGAAGGGGGTCTCCTTCGTTCATCCCCTCCCCATGACTACACACTGCGAACACCATGTGAGCCCTATTTGCATATAGCTTCATCATGTTGACATGGTACATACATTCTGTCTGTCTACTGTCATGTAACTCCACAATGTAGTTTACATCATTTACCTTCCTAACCACTCTGTACGGTCCTGCCCACTCAGCTTGCAGCTTGTTTTTTCCAGACCGGAATAAGGACCATGACTTCCTGACTCACCATGTACGAGCGTGCTCTGGCTCTGAGGTCATACCATACTTTTTGTTTCTGTTGGGCAGCTGCCAGGTTGCTCTGGGCTGTCACCATAAGCTCCTTCAGCCTTTCCCTGAACCTTAGGATGTAATCCAAAATGGGAGTTTCCTGGGTGGCGTGCTTGCCTTTCCAGTCCTCCCAGATCAAGTCTAGAGTTCCACGTACCCAGCATCCATACAAGAGCTCGAAGGGGGGAAATTCTGTTGACTCTTGGGGCACCTCCCTGTATGCAAACAACAGGTGGGGAAAGTATTTCTCCCAGTCCCTCCCATGCTGTTCAGCAAATGCACAGAGTATTGACTTTAGGGTACCATTGAAGTGTTCCACAAGCCCATTGGCTTGTGGGTGATAAGGTGTTGTGCATCTCTGCACCACCCCACACTTCTTCCATAGACATTTCATTAGGTCCAACATGAAGGAACCCCCTCTATCGGTGATTACCTCCTGCGGAAACCCAACACGGGAGAAAATCCCAAGCAAAGCATTTGCCACTTTGTCTGTCCTCAGTAAGGATAGGGCGACTGCCTCTGGGCTGGTGGCATAATCCACCACAGTCAGGATGAATATCTTCCCTGAGGAGCTGGGGGGTATTTAAAAGCCCCACAATATCCATTCCCACCATCTGGAATGGCTTCTCCACTATGGGCAATGGGATCAGGGTGGCTTGGGTTTTCTTGCCCACCTTCCCTATTTTTTGGCACCGGTGACAAGACCTGCAATACTCCTTCACCTGCTGGGTGAAGTTAGGCCAGTAGAAATTCTGGGCCAACCACTGCATTGTGCGTGCAATTCCCAGATGACCAGACAAGGGAATATCATGGGAAACCTTGAGCAACTGCTCACGATATCCCTGGGGAACGACAAGCTGCCTGCCTAGCATTCCTCCCTCTGTCTGTAGTGCCTGTGTATACATAATTCCATTTTCCCAATAAACCTTATGTCTGCCGTCACCTCCCTGTGCACCGTCCGAGTCTGCCCAAGCCCTCAGCTTCTCCAAACTAGAGTCACTTCTCTGATCAGCTGCGAACCCTTCACACCTTCCCAAGGCATGGGACATGTCCTCTTCCATCACTAAACTAGGGTCCCTAGCACTAGTGTCAGGGCCCTCAGGACCACTGTCAATCCCAACCCTCTGACAAGAGGTCACCCCTCCCTCTTCGGAGTAACCCTCTGTAGCTATGTGGTTACCTGCTATTGGGAATATTTTTACCCTCTTTTTACCAGTCTCCCCCCCTGGAGACACAGGCTGGGGAACCAGCCTCTCAGTATCTTCCTCAATGACTTCTGGGGAGCTCAGGGAACTACAATTTTCCCTGGCTGCTTGGCTGTGGGTAACTGCAAATACCATCCCCTGTTAGAGATTGTTACCCATGATCACATCCACTGTTAATGTGTTGGCTACAGCCACCTGTTGCACAGTTCCCCCTGTTTCACCCCAGTCCAGGAGAACACTGGCCAGTGGCAATGTTTTCTCTTCACCAGTAAACCCTTGTACAGTTATGTATTCATTGGGTATAAGCTGATCAGGCTGTACCAGATCCCCCTTTACCAATTTCAGGGATGTCCCTGTGTCCCTTAACTCTTATGCCTGTACGCCATTTACCATGACTGGGTGCATGTGTTCCCTCATGTTCACTGTCATGCTTCCAGGGACACACAAACAACCCACTTCCTTACTGGTACTACTTTGCATATTATTGCTTGCCCTTCTTGGACATTGTCTGGCAATGTGCCCAGTTTCTTTACATAACCAACAAACATTTCTTACTTTTGAGAAATCTTTCCTTTGAAACCTGGGGCTAACTGGTTTCAGTGGAGGCAGTGAGGGTTTTAGCTGCCCTGAAGGCAGGCTTTTCCCTTTCTGCACTGCCACACTCACGCCATTCACTCTCAGAGCAGGTCTGCTCTTGGCATAGTGGTCCGAGAGTTCAGCAGTCTCTTGCACTGTTTTTGGATCTCAGTCCTCTAGCCAGGTTTTTAACTCTGCTGGGCATGCCCAATAAAACTGTTCTAATAAAATCACATTTTCAATTTTATCAACAGTGTTTGCCTCAATTCCTTCCCACCAACATTTTAAAAACTGACGTTGTTTCATGGCTAGCTCCTCATTGCTTATATCAGGGCTTCGCCTGAGCTTACAGAATTTAGCTCTGTATGATTCAGCAGTTAATTCAAACTTTTTTAGTAGTGCAGCTTTTAACTTCCTATGATCATCACTGTCTTCATTGTTCATTTGGCCCAATGCATCCCGAGCTTTTCTGGTAAGTAGCGGGGATAGCTGGAAGCTCCAGGACTCTCTAGGAATTTTAGCCTGAATACAAACCTTTTCAAAAGAATTTAAAAAGGTGTATAGGTCCTCCCCTTCCTTAAACTCGGCTATTAATTTGGAGTTCAACTTGTAACCCAGTCTTGTAGTCCCAGTTAAACCCAAGCCACTTACCTGCCCTGGTGCCGCTGGTTGGAGTCGTAGCTTCTCCAGTTCATATTGCCACTGGCGCTCCTCTCTCCTCTCCTCTCCTCTGCAGCTCACTGTTCTTGCCCTGCCTCTCTGCATTCTCACTTTTCCTTCTCTTCTGCCTCTTGCTGGCGCTCACGCTCCAAATGGTCTGCCTCCTGCTGTTCCTTTTCTATCCTCTCCTGGGACTCCAGCTCCATCCTGCGCAACTCAAGTTGCAACCTGAGAACTTCTGGATTCAGGATACTGGTGACTTGTCCCTGCTGCTGTGGCCCTTCACTGACAGTGGCCCTGCTGTCTGTCTCATTGTCTCGGGACCCCTCACTGGCCGCTAGCGCTTCCAAACTTGAGGTTTGGTCCCTTTCAGTCACGGTCTGTGACTCGCTGCTCTGGGTATCTGCTATCATCAGGGCCTCTATGAGGTCCTGCTTACTGGCTTTCGCCCCAAACAGGACTCTCCTGTCCCCGCACAACTGCTTTAAGAAATCTACAGCGTGCCTGCTCTAGTCGGAAGCCATTTTCTTCTTCCCTCACTACTAATAGTATTCTGACTGGCACTTCAGAGAAAAAAAAATAAAATGTGTGGGAACTTAACTATAAGTCAAGAGATATAGTTCTGTTTCCTTTTGAAATAAAACACTGCCTTTCTTTTTTTTCCAAGTGAGCTAAACGGTCTCAAGCTGACACACTGAACAATGAAGCTTATACCACCAAACTTTTTATGCCACCGCTGTCAACCAATCTGTGACAAACCCCCCTCAGCCGGTCAGCCCTCTACTCCCAAAGTGCCAACTGCTGAGCATATGATTTGTGTACAGTGAACAGAACAAGGTAACCCTCTTGTCTGTTTTGTGGGTTCAAGTCACCTTAGTCTCAAGCTCTGGAGAGATTCAAACTGATAACCTCTTTTTAGCATACCCAGTTATCAGGCTCAGATAATTCTGTCTTCGGGGGGCCAGATATCTTTGCCTACGGGCACCCAACCAGGTCTTTCAAATGAACTCTTAGAATTCTATGCAAGACTTTAGAGAACTCTATCCATTTCCCAGTTTGGTATACAGTCAGCTCATACACAGTATTACTTATAACCTTTAAAAGCTCCACTTAAAATAAAAAGAAATGTCAAGGCACTCTAGACAGTTTCCATTGTAAAACATATCTTTACTTTAAAATATCAAAACAGAACAATAATTACAGAACAAAATATATCCCAACACATACAGCCTTAAAACAAACAGGTTAAAGTGCAGTTCCTACAATACATACATTCAGTCTAGTCTAATCTAATGCTTACTTTCTTTCAGTGCTTTGAGGGTCTCTCTTCTCTCAGTCAGAATATTGTCTTGTGTGTCTCTGTCAAGGTTCTTTCAGCCCTTTCTGAGGTCACATAACTCCACCTACGAGTAACAACATCTATATTTTATCTCACAGGATGTCCAAGTAAAATATTAAAAAAAAAAAACATAATAGGTGACCTCACTGCCTTTCCTCCCTCAGGTTAACCAGACCAAACCAGTTTGTGCTGTGCTAAACATACATCTCAAAAGTTTCTTTGATCTAAGTAACTGTATTCAAAGCAAAAGTGTATTTGCCTTTTTAATCCCATCTGAGCCTTGGAATCTACACCCCGGGAAAGTATATTGGACCTTCCAAATTTGTCTGGGTCCTTCCTGGCCCAGACATCAACCTCACTTCAATGTCCATTCTGGCATCTCTCTGACACCCCTCCCTCTCAAGTTCTTCCTGACAACTATTGTAAGTCAAAGGATTTTTCCTGAGGGAATTGTGAATGGCTAATCTTATTTCCTGTGATGAAAGCAAATTGACAAGGTAATTGCACCCCAGATATCTGCAGTTTAGCTATGTCCTGTCCTTTGAACTTATCCCTGGGGGGTCTTGATGTGTCAGTTCCAGTAGGACAGTAGTTTCCTCAAACTGACCTTCCCATCACATCTTATATGTGTAATAAAAAAATTGATACAGCAATCAGAGCTGGTTGTCTACGTCATAAGGGGTACCTTGATTATTAATGTAGTCTAATTGTAACCTGATGAAAGCCAGCTAAAAAAAGGGGGGGTTAGCCCTGTCCTTGTATGGGCAGCATTTTCACTGTGTGGGTGACCTGGGTGTACAGTCACATCGATATTGTAGTGCCTAACTCAGGGGGAAGGGAGGGGGAGCCCCCCATCTTTGGTGTTATGCAGGTCTCTCGGGACTACTTACTGTGAGGGGGGAGATACCATATGTTTGCAGCTGAAATACATGGGCTTAATATTATGCCTTCTAAAATGTCCAGCAATGTAAACATTTATAAAACAAAGTTCCTTGCTGAATTTCATGAGTGCAGGCCCCACCAGCCCTGGTGTGCCTAAAATGCCCATTGATAGATCAGGGGGCTGGATGGACCTGGGTGTCTGAGGAGGAGGGGGGGCACAGGCCCTGGTACTAGCCCATCAAGGCTACTTGCTAGCAAATACCAAGAATAATAAAAGGCCCCCTATTCCTGCCAAACCCCCCTACCCCACCAAAAAACAAAATTGATAACACCTATCTGAGTGATCATCCTTGATCAGAAAACTGGGGCCTTAGGTGGCAGTGAAGCATTCATCTGGGCCAGCAGCTGCTGTGCTTTGGGGTTGGGTCCTCTGGAGACCTCATTCATATTTGTGGAGGTCTTCAATGCATGGTCAGCCCATGACTGTATTGTTCTACTGTTCCTGTGGGTGACTTGGTCATGGAGCATCTGCAGTCTTCATATACCTCGATCAGCATTTCGGGAGGATAGGAGGTGCTGGAGTCCAGGGCTGCAAATGTATTTTATGAGTAGTGATCCACAAGTTCATCTGGTGGTTTTTGACCTGTCGCATTGTACCAGGAGCCCATAGGATTGGATCTTTTGGTTGGGTGGTTTCTTCTGGAGTGGGGCTTCATGGATTTTCCTCTTCCGATTCCATGGGGGCAGGCTCCATTGCACATCCACTTTGGTTCTGTGCCTCTCTGGGAGGGGTGGTGGGGTCAGGTATGTGGTGTCCCATTGAGCTTCCCCCCATTATTATCCATGGTCCAAGGCTTGGTTGTTGCTGCTCCTCATCTCCTAGGGGAATGTGTAGTACAGAATGTCCATAACATTTTCCTGCAGCACTAACTGCATGGTAGCTGGGTACCTGAAAGAGAAAGGGGTCTGGAGCTGGTACAAGTACCTACGTCATTCTGTATATGCCCTACATTGGTCAGACAGCTCTTTTGAATAATCCTGGTATATGTGTATTCTGCAGTTCCACCAGAACAGTTGCCCTTTAGCTGTAGCCTTTGCCATCATAACCTCTTTCTGCCTAATGTCCAGAAAACAGGCCAAGATCAGCCACGGTCTGTCACTGGGTTTGGGAGGTGGAGTCTGGGATCTCTGGGCCCTCTCAGTTTGCAGCTGCTGCATAGGGAGGAAGTCCTGTATCTCCAGGAGAACTTGTTGAAGGAAAGTGGCCACATCCTTGTGTTTTGACCCCTCCGGGAAGCCTAGGAACCAGAGGTTGTTTTGCCTACCCCAGTTCTCTATGTCATTGATCTTTGCTTGCATCATTAGGATTGCCTTGTTCTGGTCTCTGACCACCACTGAGAGGTCCTGGATCACAACTTCATGCGACTTCACTTTCCACTTAGTTTGAAGTAAGCAGACCTCCATAGCTTGCATCACCTGTGCAATATGGTTAGAGGCGATTGTCACTTGAGTCCTTTAGCTCATTAATTGGTGGAACATATGTCCAATTGACTCTGAGTCCCATCTGGTGGGAGACACCACTGCCATGCTGGTCACCATGCAGCCCTTGAGTCCTGCAGCAGTCACAGCCGTAGCTGAGCCCAGTGAGCAAGAAAAAACTGATAACAAGTTTGTTATAGTGTTCCTCTATATGTCCAAGGCCTGGCAAGTTCAGTCTTATGTGGTTTCAGGCTGGTATTTTCATATCATAAAGGATATGTTGCTCTGAGGTTATCGGAGCTAGAAACTTACATAGCCATCTTGTTTCACCATTGCAAATATTTGATTTGGCAGGAATGATGTTGCAACAGGTAACCGAATCTAAATGCTTAGGAGTCTAATTGAATTCTAATTTGTCTTTTTCAGCTCATGTAAAGAATATAGATAAATAGCTAATCAGAAGTTGGGTGCTTTATATAGACTTAAGGATTACTTGACTAGAGAGGTAAGGGAATCAGTTTTAAAAAGTGTACTTTTGTGGAGTCACGTGATGAGCCGGCTCAGGTAAGACGCGCTCCGCGCTCCTCCGAGACCCAAGCGGCAGTTTTCGGTTTAAAGGCCGGTTTTGGCGTCTTTTTTAAAGCTTTAGACAGACCAGAGTGTCGTTGGGTGCCTCTACTTATCCCCCCTGTCTGGTGAAATCTGGATATCGGTGGGGGATTAAGAGCGACGCCGATTGTCGCAGAGGAGCTTGCTGCAGGCCGGGCCCGAGCTCGATTAGTGATGGAAGCGGACTTAAAGGAACCACTGGCGGGGCGTGCCCCCGCTTCAAAATGCCCCAAGCCTCACTCACCTGACAACATAGACCAGGGGGAGGAAGTGGCATTAGAGGGGGGTCCCTGCGATAGCATGGAGGACATTAAAGAAATTAAAGCATTGCTTCAGGGACTGGTGCTGGACTTCTCAGAAGTTAAACCTGCTTTGCACTCGCTGGCCCAAAGGATGAGTGATGCTGAGGCCAGAATCTGCTCACAGGAAAAAAAGGTTTCCTCCTTGGAACAAGAGGTGGTGACGATCAGGAAAAAACTCAGGAGGATGGAAGAGAGATTGGAAGACCAGGAGGCGAGGAATCGAAGGAACAATCTCATCCTAGCAGGGTTTCCAGAAAGGGCTGAAGGTCTAGATTGTGTCTCCTTTATTCAGGACCTGTTACTAAAAATGTTCGGCCCCTCGCCCTTCGGGGAAGGGTACAACCTGAAAAGGGCTCATCGAGCGTTGCGGGAGACCCCACCTCCGGGGGCTCAGCCTAGAGTTATAATTATGAGGTTTCTCAACTATAAAGAGAAGTCTCATGTCCTGCAGCTGTCTAGGCAAAAGAAACCTCTGCATTGGAATGGGGCTTCATTATGGTTCTTCCAGGATTTAACTCTGGGCATTCGAGAAAAGCAGAAAGAATATAGTGATATTAAGAAGAAGCTTTATTTAGCTGGGATCAAGTTCCGTCTTCTTTATCCTGCCATCCTTATGGTGCGGCTGTCATCTGGAGAAAAGACATTTTTAACAGCCAAGGATGCACTGGAGGGGACATGAGTGACCTGCCAGATCTCTTCAAATCGCCAACCTGACTGGGATCTCCTATGAAGTTTTGCCCTGTGGGAAGAGGACTTGTGGGGTGAAAAGATCGCTTACAGAGAACGACGTGGTCAAGCTAATGAGCGGCATGAACTGAGACATTCATTGGCAAGCTCTGGGATTAATCCCGAGGGGGCTTTACTACTATGTTTTTTTTTTTATCCTCTCCTCCCAGGGAAGGAAAGGGGGGGGGAAGAAGACAGAAAAAGGACAACAAGGAATAGATACATGAAAAGAAGAAAAGAGGAAAGACTGGGCTGCCCGAAACCTATTGTTTGATGGACTAATGGACCGCCATCTAGGGGACTGGGTTTTGGGGAGTGGGAACAAGGCTATTCCACCCTTTGTTTGGCAATGAGTATATTAGTAGTTAGGTGGGGGCACCATGGGCTGATGTTTTATTTTATTTTTTTCTTTCCTTTTTTTTTTTTTTTTCGTTTACTTAATTGGGAAAGGACTATCTGGGTCTGAGAAAGATTTAAAGGGCTGGTTTCGAGTAAGGGAGTCACTGAGTGGGATCGGGGGGGCTAGGAAACCGGTTCATCCATGGCTCAGCAGGAAGTGGTTCGGTCTTGGGACCAGGGGTCATTGGGGGGAGGGTTTAAAGGTGGAAAGAGAGAGAGTCCCTGATCGGGTAATCTGGAAAGCAGGCCTCAAAAAGGCTCTGTCTTTGATCCTATATCTAGCCCCATATTAGCCAGATGGTTTTGTATAGCGTGATTTCATGGAATGTTAAGGGTTTGAGGGGACAACATAAAAGATTAACAATCCTGCAATATCTGGAGCAGCGGGGGCTCTTATCGTAGCTCTCCAGGAAACACATTTATTGACTGAGGAGTTAGATTATTTAAAGAAACGTTGGGTGGGTCAGGTATATGGAGTGGGTAGGAAGACAGCATCTGGAGGAGTGATGATTTTAATTAATAAGTCCTGCCCTTTCGAGGTGACCCAAGTTCTGACTCGACAGGACAGCAGGGGGATCTATGCTTTGGGCACTTTACACGGCAAGGCAGTAGGGGTAGCCTCTATATATGGTCCAACTCCCCCGGAACCTGAATTTTTTGCTTCAATAGAGGAGAATATCACGGCATTTCCATCACTTTCACTGATATTAGCAGGTGACTGGAATATTTGTTTAGATAATAAGGAGGACAGGATGCCGGGGTTCAAAGGCCCCAGGTCTAGGGCTCAATTAGCGCTGGCTAAGCTTTTGGAAGCTACAGGTCTGACAGACCCAGCCAAGTTTTTTTCTCAGGGAGGTCTCCAAATGACATTCTACTCGGCGGTTCACAAAAGCCTTACCAGGATAGACTATTTTTTGGTAAATAGGGAGGCGTTAGGGGAGGTCAGAGCATTTAAGACAGAGGGTAGGACCTTTTCAGACCATTCTCTGATCCAGATGCAATGGGAACCTAAGTCCTTACCTCCTAGGCCTTACAGGTGGAGGCTTCAGGATTGGCTTTTCTTGGTGGAGGAGAGAAGGGATGAACTGGACGGGGCCCTTCAGGAAATTATTAGAGTGCAGTTGCCCTCTTTGACGGATAAGAGGCTAGCTTGGCCTACCTGTAAATTCTTATATTCCATGGCTGCTAAAACCTTGGCTACCAAGGTGAGGCTGCTTAGGAAGGTGAAAGAGGAGTTTTTGGAGGGGGCAATAAGTTCTTTATCACAGCAGGAGGGGCTCTCGGAAGAAATAGATAGGGAGCTCAAAAGCTTAAGGAGGGAGCTGTCAGGGATTTGGTACGGGAAGATTGAATTTTGGTTAAATAAGATTAAGGCTAAATATCTTTTGCAAGGGGATGTTCTGGGGCATTTTTGGCATCAAGGATTAAGGGTGGGAGGCCAGCAGGACTGTTTCTTCGATCTCACATGAAGGGAGGCTAGTGACAGACCCCAAGACATGGTTGAGGCGTTTGCCACATTTTTGAAAAGATATACCAAGAAAGTGCTCCTGGGGGAAAAGGAAGTTAGGGAATACTTGAGGGAATCCAACTCTAGTGGACCCCAGTCTGGCTAGGGAATTGGAGGCCCCTACTTAAGTCTTCCGAATTTTAGAGGTGGTCGGTCCTCCCATTAAGTAAATCTCCAGGGCCTGATGGTCTAACGGCCAAGTTTTATCAAACTCATATTCATACTATACTTCCTATCCTAAAGGAGTTTTTCCATACTATAATGCGGAGGGCATTGACCATTTACCCATTTACCAAGCTTATATAACGTTAATACCTAAACCAGATAAGCCCAGGGATGTTATGGGAAACTATAGGCCCATAGCTCTAATTTATCAGGACATTAAGATACTTACAAAGATCTTGGCTAATAGGATTTAGCTGTGGCCCCGAGCATAATTAGTCAGGAGCAGGTAGGCTTTATGCGGAAGAGGCGCAAAGATGCACTCAGGAAGATACATCATATTATAAACCAGGCTCCTGATTCCGGGTTCCTCTAGCCTTGATCTCCCTAGATGCAAAAGGCATTTGATCGAGTTCGCATATATTTTTGTTCTCTGTATTGAGAGGATGGGATTCGAAGGGGTTAATTAAGGGTATCAAAAATTTATATCGCGCCCACAGTTAGGATTTTATGTAATGGCTATCTGTCAGGGAATTTCAACTTATAAATGTGTACGGCAAGGGTGTCCCTTTCACCGATATTGTTTAACATCTATTTAGAACCCCTCTTAAGATCTATTAATAGGGAGGTCGGGGTTCGGGGAATCAGAGTGGAAGATTTGGAGCTAAAAATTTCAGTCTTTGCGGACGACATACTGCTCCATCTACGAGACCCAGCAACTAGCTTCGAGACAGAGAACTAATATATCGGTACTCTAGGGTCTCAAACTACAAGCTGAATCTCACTAAAACCCAAATTTTACCCTTGACGCCACATGTCTTTAAAGTGGACTTTGCATCTCAGGGGGTACAGTGGAACAATGATAAGTTGAAGTACTTGGGAATCTGGATTACGGCAAATCAGGAGTCTGGCGCGGAAGCTAATATGGGGGGAATTGTCTTGGAGATTTTGGGGGACATCTTAAGGTGGAACAAACTACCTTTAAATTTTACAGCATGTCAAGGTATTATCAAGATGAATATTTTGCCGAGGCTGCTATACCCGATTCACTTAGCTCCATATACTATCCCTATAAAGTGGTTTAAGCTAATTAGGAAAATGTTAACTGGGTTTCTCTGGAATGGCAAGCTGGCTAGGGTTAACTATAAGATGCTATGTAGGCCATATGAGAAGGGAGGCATTAGACTACCTGACCTCCAGGCTTATTATGTGGCGGGTCAGTTGGGCTTGATGGCTCAATGGGCGATAGAGGTCTACGAGGGTAAATATTGCCCTGCCTGGTTACAAATAGAGAAGAAACTGCTGAGGGGTAGGGGATGCTCCCCTGACTCATTAATATATGTTGGGTCCCAAAATGGATTGGGCAAAATAGGAGTAGGAAATCCAATCAGAAAACCATGGAGGCTTGGTGGCGTTTCTTACACCAGCTCAAAAAGGTTGCCAAGTGAAATCTAGGGATCAGCCTATATTGGGAAATCCCAATTTGACCATTGGGGGCATGGTGCTTGGGCAGAGATGGAATGTATACTTGAAGGGTCTTAGCTTGAGGGATATGCAGCAGGGGGAGAGAATTCTTCTGCCTCCACAATGTGATGGCCAGCCCTTCTTTCAAAGGATACAGCTTAAGCAAATGATTGTCGGGGTTCGGGGGAGGAGTGGTGATTTTACGGAGAGTTTTCTCTCGTGGGGAAGTTTGAAGAGGCTGCTCATAGAGCTAGCCCACTTTCTTGTGTATATAAGCTGCTATTGAATTCCAGATTTCTGAGTGCCTTCCCTCTGTCCCTTATTGGGACAAGGTGATGACTTCTAGTTAGAATGGATAGCATCTGGGAAGCTACCAAATATAATGTTATTCCTAAACATAGAAATATCCAGTTTTATGTGGTTCATAACATATACTATACCCCTGCTAAACTCTGTTCTAGGGGTTTACGACAGACAGATCTATGTTTTCGGTGTGGGACAGCATCAGGAGATTTGCTTCATATCCTATGGAGTTGTGACAAAATCTCTCCTTTATGGAATAAGATTAGACAGGGACTGGACCCCAGGCTAGGCTATGCGGGATATCTAATTCCAGAAGTCTGCGTGCTAGGTGACTATTCGATGATCGAAGGGTCATACCGAGATTTCATCTTGCTTTAATGGGGTCGATTGTTAAAGCATTTATTGTGCAACACTGGAAAGATGGCCAGGTTTACTCTTATGAACAATGGGTGAAGGATTTGCTTGGGGCCTTGGCCAAGATTAAGAGACATCTAGTGTCTGAAGGTAGGCAGGAGGTCTACAGTAAAAGGTGGGCAAGGTTAGAGGCAGCCTATTCGCTGTAGAACACAAGCGTTAGCTTACAGAGCTGTCTGTTGGATGGGGATTAGTAGAGGTTTAGGTAATGGATTGTGGGTCATCTCAACGGGCAGGTACAGTTGGATTTAGGATTCTTTTTTTTCTCTTATCTCTTCTTGTCCAACTTTGCATGAAAATCACCTATAGCATGGGTTGGTATACCTATTATCTAGGGCTAGAGCATAATGTGGATGGATAGAGATGTAGGCTGGACGAGGAGGAATTTTTGAGGTTATAGTTTTGTCGGGGCGGACTCTCTCTTTCTGGGGTCACACTGGATATTCACTCGAAGGACAGATAACCAAGCTGCTTGGACGTTAACAAGATGAGTGTTATTATGGGGAAGCTGGAGCTTGAGAAGAGGCGTTGTACTATTATCAGGGGTTACTGAGAGCTTCCCGGGAGTTGAGTTTAATATGGGAGGAGTGATATCCCGTGTGTCTGTAAATAGGGGATGTATATAGTTTGCACAGCCAGTTTTGGGGTGTGCGCCCGGTTTCCGGGTTATTTGTGCTCTTGTATGTTGGTTTCTTTGGAAAATAAATAAATAATCATTTAAAAAAAAAACAAACTGAAAAGTTAAAAAAAAAAAAGTGTACTTTTGTCTATGTTATTTTACAACTCATTTTTTATTTACAATGTTGACAAGTAGTGACTTAAATTTAGTTAATATGACATTTGAAGTTGTTTTTTGAGTTGTAACTTTAAAACTATATAATACTCATCATTGTATATTATACAATGAGCTTGGCTGGCTACCACCAAAGTTAAACTGTTTTTATGTTTGCTTGCACACATGTGCAAGAAACATAGTGCCATCATCCGAGTTTTCAGAAGTGTGTCACCCCCTCTTCCAATTCAGTCAGTGTGTTGGCAGGCACGGCCCCTGTCTATGACAAGCTCCAAACTGCAGTGGCATACAGTTGAAAGGGGGAGCTACGCTTCAGTGAGCAGCGATAAGATATCGCCTGCTCATGCGCAGCTCCCCCTACGCACACACACACACACACACACACACACACACACAGCAATGCATGCACGCATACTGTATGCGGCCTCCGCACACACACTCTATAATGACAGGGTGCCAATCCCCGTCGGCTCCACTGTCCCTCCCAGAGGGTACTGGGTGCCACACTGGGAGCCCACCCCAGTGTGGCAACTGATACATAGCCGGACGGGTGCCCAATCCCCGTCAGCTTCATGCCCCAGCCATCCTTGTGCCACGCTGGCAGCCCACCCCAGCATAGCCAACGTCCCGCGTTGTCTTTTAAAAAAAAACCTGAAAAGCAACGGTCCCATGATCTCCTGCCCCGACACAACCCCACCCACTGCGCGCCTGCCTCCCCACACCCCTCAACCTACATTTTCACCTCTGGAGCTCGTGCGACGACTGTGGACTGGGAACACGCCTGCACTCTTCAAAGCCGACCGCGAACTGAGGAAATGCTGGTAAGCTGTATAATGGGATAGATAGGGTTTTTCAACTTTATTGCATATCTCAGGCATTTTTTGGAATTTTTGCACCAAATTTTCAACATGGGGTTTTTGGGACCCTTCCTCAAGAATTCTTGCACTGTCATGGCGTTACTTGGGCCCGAAGGGTGATTTCGCAGCCACTGCGTGAAATCACCTTTCTGGAATGATTAACAAAATGACACTGCCAGTGTTCATAAGGTGGTCTCTCAAAAAGACTATTTTGAAAATTTGGTGAAAAAATTCCTAAAAATGACTGTTTTACGAGTGTGCTTTGCAGTTCCTACGCACGCTTGTAAGTTCACGAATTTTCAATATTTTTACTCCAGATTTTCAACATTGCCATTTTACCACACCTTCTTATGAGCAGTACAGCTGTCATTTTTCACATCTCACCCAAAATGTGTTTCCGCCCATGTAGCGCACAATGGCGCAGTCGGTGCGAAATCAATGTACGGGACACATTAAGAAAATCACAGTGACACTGTTCATGAGCAGAGGTCTTAAAAATGGCTATGTTGAAAATTTGGTGAAAACCTTAAAATGAATTTTACGAGTGCTATGCAGTTCTACGCACGCCCGTAAGTTTGCAAAATTTCAATATTTTCACTCCAGATTTTCAACATTGCCATTTTACCACACCTTCTTATGAGCAGTACAGCTGTCATTTTTCACATCTTGGCCAAAATGTCTTTCCGCCCATGTAGCGCACAATGGCGCAGTCGATGTGCGAAGTCAATGTATGGAACACATTAAGAAAATCACAGAGACACTGTTCATGAGCAGAGGTCTTAAAATGGCTATGTTGAAAATTTGGTGAAAAAATTCCTAAAAATGACTGTTTTACGAGCGTGCGTTGCGCAGTTCCTATGCATGCTCGTAAGTTTGCTAATTTAATATTTTCACTCCAGATTTTCAACATTGCTATTTTATTACACTTCCTTGTGAACAGTACAGCTGCCATTTTTCATATGTCTCCCAAAATGTGTTTTCGCACATGTAGCGCACAATGGTGCTGTTTGTGTGCGAATGCAATGTTTGGGACAGATTAAGAAAATCACAGTTACACTGTTCATGAGCAGAGGTCTTAAAATGGCTATGTTGAAAATTTGGTGACAAAAGCCCATAAAATGACTGTGTTATGAGTGAGCATTGAGCAGTTTCCACGCACCCTCGTAAGTTCATGACTTTGTAATATTTTCAGTCCAGATTTTCACCAGTGGCATTTTTCCACACTTCCTTATGAACAGTACAGCTGTCATTTTTCTAGCGATGGCGAAGTGTGTTTTCACACTTTCAGCGCAGAGATGCGTGGTCGCCTGTGGAAATCATTGTTCGGGACAGATAAAGAAAATCACAGTGACACTGTTCATGATCGGAGGCACCAAAATGCCTGAGTTGACAATCTGCTGTAAAAAATCCCCAACCTAATTATATTACGGGTGTGCATTGCACAGTTTCTATGTACACCGCCACTTCACCATTTTTTAAATATTTTTACTACAGATTTACAACATTGCCATTTTTTACACCTCCTCCCATGAACAGTACAGCTGTCATTTTACATCCTGTTTGAATGTTTTTGCACCTGTGGTGCTAAATGCCATAGTCACTGTGCATAAGCAGCTCATAAAAACTGATATTCCCCTGTTCATGAGGTGGGGTCACAAAAAAACATTTTGAAAATTTGGAGTGAAAATACCAATGAATGCCTGAGGTATTAGGGTTTCCAACCATAATGCCCAACCCTGTAGAGAATGACAGGCATCAGGGTGTGACTTGGGATTCTTGCCTGTAATGTTATACCATTCCACACCTGCAGCCAATGAGAGGCATCAAGGTATGCCTTGACTCTTTGGCCCCAAAGTTCACCCCATTCTCCTATATCACACCCATCTCACCGTATTTCCTAATGGAATGGGATGCGCATAAGGGCCAAAGACCCCAAGGAACACCGTGACACTTGTCAGTGTCTGCAGGGTGGGGTGTGGTGAAATGGCGTGTCCGTTATGCCTGACAACCCAAAGGCACTCACCAATGCCTGTCACTCTCTGCAGGGTGGTGGTAGGGTTGGCTTCAGTTCAATACTTCACTGCCATTCCTATTACGCAGCTCTGTAACTTCTACACTACCACTGCCAATGCCAGCAAGCAAACATTCGGCATTGACAAATGCTTGTTAGAATCTGGGTTGTTCACTTATTATTTATTATTTGTTTTTGTTAACCAGGTAAGCACACTAGACAACAAGTGCCTATTTTCAGGAGCGACCCGGGAGGTTACAGTACAGAGAAACATGGTACAAATACAGGGTAGCATACAGGCCCACAACTACATGTGGACCAAAATGGAAAACAGTACACAGGACATTGAATGGACAAGAGAACAGTCACACCCATTCACAGGTGGGGCCAGGGTAACAGCATTAGACAATAGTACATGGTCAGAGCAACAAAACGAGAATACAACTACAGGCTCATTAATACATAAGTGCACAATTGTGGCTGGGTGCGGAAAGCAACAAGTACAGGGGTAAGAGGGAGGGAGGGGCAGAATCTGCTGACTCCCACGTGGCGGTCAGGAAAACGAGAAAGGGGGCAAGATTTTGCAGAGGGCAGCATAGCAAGAAGGTGAGGAACCCAACCTGGAAGACCACCATGGCAAGCACGAGCAGCAGGGGAGTACTGCCCAGATTGAAAGTGCAGAGACTCGTAGGGAGGTATGGGGATAGCGAAGGGACCCACAGGAGCCCTGAAGAAGGGAACAAGAAGGGAGGGATCCCAGACAGTGTGGGGGTGGGAAGGAGCGAGCGAACTGGAGGGGAGCGGCAGGGGTCATGAACTGCTTGGGGGTGGGGAGTAGGGTGGCCACGAGAGCAATTAAGTGCGGGGGTGTAGAGCGGTTGAGGCCGAAGACCAACGGGGAGGAAGAGGAGACAGGCAGCCGGGGGTGGCAGCTACACGTTTCCACAAGGACAGGTGGAAGCCCCATTGAGGAAGTTCCAGAGGGAAGTTTTGAAGGCAGATGGGGCGGCTCGAACTGGGGCAGGGAGGGAGTTCCAGAATCTGGGGGCATAGGCGGAGAAGGCCCGATCCCCGGTGTGGGAGCAGGTCCTGGGGACTTTGCAAGCGAGAGTCGAACCAGGCCTAAGCAGATAAGTCGGTGTGCAGTGTTGGAGGGGAAGGGCAAGTGCCGGGGGGCAAGCCGTACGGACTATGTTGTCTACAAAGCTACCGAAGACAAAGGATCAGTGTTTATCAAGGGGAAGCCACTCCAGCCAGGCATAGAGGGCACACTGATGTGTGAGGCAGTGAGCGGAGAGGGCAAATTGACAGACATTGTTATAAGCCATGTCCCATTTTGTTAGGGAGGCATTCGGGACTGGCGCGAAGCCAACAAGCCCATAGTAGAGCGTAGGTAGGAGGATCCCCCTGGCTATGGCGAGCCGAGCCGCCGGGGTGATGCAGTCCTTGGCCCTGTAGGCAAGGCCACGCTTACTGTTTGATGCTTTACAAATGTTCCGGAGATGCTCAGTGAAATCAAGCTGAGGGTCTATGATCACTCCTAGGTACCTTGCAGAGTTCAGGACGGGCAAGAGAGAGCCATTCCCACCATTAATAGCGAGGGGGGAGGGGCAAGAAGCGATTTTGGTTGCTGACCCGAATAACATGGCGCGAGTTTTGGCTAGATTTACAGTAAGCTTGCATCCCGCGAGCCAGTTTAGGATAAGCCCAAAGTCGGAGTTGAGTTGGGAGTTGATGGTAACAGGGTTCGAAGCGCTAGATAGTAATACCAGATCATCCGCATACAGCGTAGCAGACCCGAGGGTTGTGACTGAAAGGAGTTCGTTTACATAAAGGGAGAACAGAATGGGACCAAGAACGGACCCCTGGGGTACACCACAGCTAACTGGGCAGAGGCCCGAAAGAGCACGGTTAAAGCAGGTGTATTGTTGTCTCCCTCCAAGATAGCTGGTGAACCAGTCAAGAGCACGGGGGGAGAAACCTTGCCCAAGGAGGGTGGAAATAAGGAGATTATGGTCAACTCAGTCGAAGGCCTTAGAGAGGTCGACAAAGATGGCCCCAGTCAGTTTTCCCACATCTGTGGCAGCTCTGACCTGGGAGGTGACCACAGCGAGGGTGGTGGACGTGCTAAGCCCCTTCCTGAAGCAGTGCTGGGCAGGGGAGAGAACAGCATACTCCTGCAGGTAATGAGAGATTTGCCCAGCCACAGCTTTTTCAAGTAGCTTGCTGGTAGCAGGGAGAATGGCAATGGGGCGGTAGTTATTTAACTCCTTGGGGTCACCATGCTTGAACACCGGGACAACCTTGGCCACCTTCCAAATATCAGGTACGATTCCAGAGATGAGGGAAGAGTTAAATATGTGGGTGATCGGCCAAGCAAGGTAGCGCGCCCCAAGGCTCAGAAGCTTAGGCTCAAGGTGATCATAGCCGGCCCCTGAGTGGTGTGGGAGCCCGGCTAGTAGAGTTTTAGTTTCCCCAACAGAGACTTGCCTCAGGTAAAAAGAAGGCCGGGAGAAGGGGGGGGTGGCCCTGAGGTTCCGTGGAGGGGGAAGGGAGGTGAGGGGTGGCCGGTGATTCAGAAAACAGGCGCTTGAATGCAGAGGCGATAGTCAGTGGGTTGTTGCAGTTGGCCCCCTCTAAGTTCATGTCAGCGGCCGAGTGTGTGGCAGACACGCCCACCATACTTTTGATATTTTTCCAGAAACTCTGGGGGTTGTAAGCCGAATTAAGCAAAGCTGATTTACAGAATTCACTCTTGGCAGCTCGTATGGCAGCCTTGCAAGAGTTCCGGAGTCGCCGATATTCAAGGTGAACAAGTGGGTCGCCAGAAATTTTGTAATTGATCCAGCACTTGTCTCTCTTCTTCATGAGAGCAAGTAGTCCACCATGCAGCCACTTGGTGACTGTGCCCCTCACTCTTCTTTTTGTGAGGGGAGCATGCTTATGCTAGTAATCCTTGACCAGAATCACTCGACTGGGAAGTTTTGGGGCAGAGGATCCCCATACACAGTAGATGGGAGAGTGATCCGTTATCGCATCCGGGAGAGTACCAGAATGTAGGATTTTATCCTGATGGTTGCTAAGTAACCAGTCGATAAGCGAGCCCTTGTCCCCCTGGGAGGAGATACGACTGGATCCGGAGATGGTCTGACAAAGGGCAAGGCCAGACAGGAGCGGCTCAAATAGCTTGATATTGGGCCTCGACCAGTTGAGGTTAAGATCCCCCAGGATAAGGACCTCATTTGACCCCACAGTGCCCTTTAAGTGGTCAAGCAGTAAGGATAGTTCGGGTATGCCACCCTTAGGGGGATTGTAGGCACAGACCAGGTGCACCTTTTTGGACCTATCAAGTAGCAAGAGGGAGTGAATGAACTCACATCCTGTAGGGTTGGGTAGAGATAGGGACACCAAGGATGCATTTAGGTGCCCCCTGAAGTATAGGAGTACTCCCCCCCCACGTTTGGTGCCAGTCCTATCCTGCTTGATGAGGCTGTAACCCAGAAAGGCACATGCAGAGTCAGGAATACCAGGCTTCAACCAGGTTTCCATAAGTCCCAGAATGTCAGGCTCATACAGGGTCACCCAAGCAGTCAGTTCAGCCAGGTTATGAAGGATACTGCGGATACTGAGATGAGCAATTTTTATCCCTTTTTTTAGCAGCGAAGCAGGGGGCAGCAGGGGTGAGTGAGGGGGGGATGGGTGCCCAGGGAAGGAGGGTGTGGAGACCAGTGGCACGGAGGGAGCCATGGTCTAGTACGACTTCGCAGCAGGGTAGCCCTGGCATGAGAGCAGTCCAGAGAAACCAATGAAATTTAGGAGCCTAACAGAGCTCCCTAGAAAAGGTGCAGTGTCCAGTGAACCAGGGTAGTGAGAGAGGGATCCTGACGGGTCCGTGGACCTCCCGAGGCAGAGGGAGTCTAGGGGATGACTAAGTACAGGGCAGGGATAGTAGCTAGGAAAGAAATCAGGGTGCAACTCAGGGTCAGGGGATTGGAGTCTTATATTGGCACCCAGAGAGCCACAGTTCTAATATATGATACTTAAACATCATCCCCCATTATTTACGCAAATTGGGATTAAAAAGCAAGGTAGAGCATTAATATCTTCTTTATTTGCCCATTTAATTACAGCTAAGATCTCAACTTGTATGGTGGGGCAAGCCTTTTCAGTACAGGCACATAAGCCGTGGAATACATTGTCTCAACCTTATTTAAATGCAAATAATCATGCAAATTTTAAAACTGAGTTTCAATCTTATTTGTAGCAACAAACTACTTGAGAATGTTTTTACTGTTGCTTTATTGTATGTACTGTATGTTATTATTTTTGTATTGTGTATGGTATATTGTTATTCCATCACAGCTACATGTGTAGTGGCTCTGGGTTGTTCCTGAAAAGGAGCCTTGGCTTACTGTACTTACCCAGTTAACAAAGTAAAAAAAATAAAAAACTTATCCCAAAAGTTGATTTTGTGGTTATTGTGCAAAATCACCTTTTGGGCAGGAGTTGAAACATTTCTCCACCCTTTTTTCATGAGGTGGGGTCATAAGAAGGTTAGATTGAAAATTTGGGGTAAAAATATTTAAAAAAAAAAAACAAAGTTATGAGTCTACTTTGAAATTTTTGAATGCAAGCTCATAACTTTGGTAATTTTCAATATTTTGACCCCAACTTTTCAACATAGCAATTTCTTTACAGTACCTTATGAATGTGAGAGCTGACGTTTTTCAAATCCTGCCCAAAATGTGTTTTTTGCACTTGTGGTGTGAAATCACCTTTGTGGCAGGATTTGAAAACATTCTCCACCCTTGTTCATGAGGTGGGATCATAAGAAGGCTAGGTTGAAAATGTGGGGTAAAAATATGAGAAAACAACAAAGTTATGAGTCAACAGTGAAGCCCACCGGGATTAAACCCAATTCTGCAGCATGCTGCAGCACAGTTACTGCAGTAAACAATGCAATTTCAATGAGAATTAGTCCCTTTTGTCATGCAGGAAACTGTGACAATGCCATGATGAAACACAACTCCATCTCAAGCACTCTCTTTTGATGAGTGGGCTACTGGTGGGGCACCTGGTCTTTAGACTTTCAGTATATACTGATGACATCTTAATGCATGTTTTAAATCCCACTGCCTCTATCACTGTCACCCTTAAGATTATTCAGGAATTTGGGAAACTATTCAATTACAAACTCAACCATGACAAAACTGTTGTGATGCCCCTAACACCCAATGTTTTTAAAGCAGACCTTGAAGCTATGGAACTCTTGTGGGCTCCCTGTATCAAATATCTAGGAATCTGGTTAGCAAGGAATGTATCTCACTGGAGGAAACAGAATCTAGATGACCAAGTGACGGTTCATCAGCAGGATCTCACTAGGTGGGACCCTTTTCCCCTTTCCCTGGTTGGTAGAATTAACATTATTAAGATAAACATTTTACCCCATTTGTTTTATCACCTTCATTCCCTCAATATTTTTCTGCCATTATCCTGGTTTTGTAGGGTCCATAGTATGATTTACACCTTTATATGGAAAAAGAAACCTCTGAGGTGGGCTTACTCCCAACTGTTGGCTTCTGAGGAGTTCGGGGGGGCTCAGGCTGCCTTATTTCTTATTATACTACTGGGCGAGTCATCTGTCCAAGTCCTCTAGATGGCCTGCTACTGAGGTTCCTGCTATCCACTACACACCTATATGGCTCCAAGTGGAATGGGAGATGGTACAAGCTGCTGGGCTCTCCTGCTCAGGTCTTTTCTATCTTAATCTCAAGCATCTTCCAGCATCACTTTAAGGCATGGTGATTTATACCTCCTTATGACTTCATGCCCAAATGTACCGATATATGCAGTACGACCCTACCACAGATCTGTCACAACCATTATACGCCAACCCTAACCTAAAGACAGGTGGCAAAATGTTGTCGTCGAACTGGATGCCCCACATTGTGGACAGTGTGGTTGGGCATTTTTTCCTTGATGGCCATATTAAATCTTGTCAGGAAATCCTACACCAATTTAAGTTACTCACCCACTTTATCTTTAAAGTGTACCAACTGCGCCATCTTTTACCTCATAGTCTGGGGCAAAGGAACAGTTTAGTCAATATGGGGAGCATCCGGGGGACTTTCATGGTCCCCATGTCATATCTTGTTTATATTCCCTTTTACTTTCTACTTTTTTTTTTTTCACCAACAATTCAGATCTTAAGCCCATCTCACTTATCAGTATGGTTATAATAAGCTGGACATATTTAATCATAATTATTGAAGGAAAAAGAAAGAGTGACAGGGGGAGAAAAAAGGAGGAAGGGGACCCAGACTTCAGAAATTATCTAAATTTTGTATTCAGATTAAACAATATTGTCCAATCTTATGTTACCTGTCCAGCTTTAATGTAATACATTTTTTCCAAATTCACAATTTCTATTATAAAGTCAAGCCAAGTTTGAGTTTTTGGAGGATTTCCATCTTTCTACTTAAGTAATATGCATTTCTTTGCAATTATTGCTGATATTGAAGTGAAAATACTCTCTTACTTTCTATGTTTTTTCCTGATATCTCTGGGAATTCCACATATTGGTCTATAGTTTTTCTGTAGGCCCATTTTGATTGGGACTAGTGGTAGGTGAAGTGGCTGAAATTCACTCAGCAAAGTGATTCGTGGAGTAACACAGAATCCGTGAAGTATTCTGCAACGCAAAGTGGAGTACTTCACGTCATGATGAGGAATGCAAAGTCCATTGAAACCAATGACTTTGCGTTATTCCACCTTCCCCAAACCACTTCTCCAGAGGAAAGAGTAAATATTCCATACAACAGTTAAGGGGCCAGAAATAAGACATGATAGGAATGGTGCAATGCAGTGGCTGTGGAGTAGCAGTCTTCCGGGAGACATTCTGGAGGATGCAGTGTTGTCCCATTTGCAGGCACCTCTCTGGGCTGAGGGAGGAGGTTGCTCATCTCTAGGCTGAGTTGGCCAGGATTTGTGGGATCTCCTCTCCCACCCAGGGACCATCAGTGCCACTCTCATTGCCTCAGAGGTTGCCAGGGAAGAGGAGCAGTTGGACCACAGTGGGCTCAGAAAGGGTGAGGGTGGTGGAACAGAGGCACATCCCTACAGTTGTACCTCTCCACAATTCATATGCCATTCTGGCAAAGTGTGGTTCCTTTATGGAGGCACCCACAGTGGAGACAAAGGAGGATGCTGGGAAACTCCACAAAGGAGACCCACAGGAGGATGGCATAGAACCCCACAGGGGAAGGAAACAACTCCTGGTGGGGGATTCCATTGTTAGAAAGGTAGAACTAGGGGAGCAAGGGGAGAGGGAGGTAAGGTGTCTGCCTGGTGCCATGACTTGGAGGGACAGGGAGCGAATCCTCAGGATCACCACAGCAGCTGCACAGGGGAGGGAGCTGGATGTCATTGTCCACCTAGGGACAAATGACCTGGCTAAGAAAGGGATCAGAGCAGTGCAGGAAGAGTTTGTGGAGTTGGTGAGGGGCCTTAGACAAGTCACACACATGGTAACCTTCTCGGAGGTGCTGCCTGTCTATGGCATGGGTGAGGCTAGGGTGCTCCACACCATGGAATTCAATCAGTGGTTGAAAAACTGGTACAGAGCTCAGGGATTTGGCTTCATTGGGGACTGGGGGTCCACCTGAAGGGATGCAGGCCTATACTGGTGTGATGGTCTGCATCTGCCCAGGAGGAGAACCAGGATCCTAGGTGATAGGTTTAAATGTTTCATTGACAAGCATTTAAACTAGCCAAGGGGGGAGGCACTGAAAAGGAGCAGGGAAATCCTAGACCCCCCCCGAAAGATTAGGGTAGTAAGTGAGGTAAACACCAAGATCGAGATGTCAATAGGGAGAAGGGCAGGGGTAAATGGAGAAAATGACAAACACAATAAGGACAGAGATGGGGCAAAAAGGGGTAAGACCATCAAGAAATGGAGGGTAGTGAGTATCAGTGCCCGTAGTCTGGGTAACAAGCTCCCTGAACTGGTGGCCTTGATGGAAGAGGGATGCCTGGATATTGTAGCCATCACAGAAACATGGTACACAGAGAACCATGACTGGGATGTTAACATACCAGAGTACACAACCTACAGGAGAGACAGGGAGAGGAGAAGGGTGAGGAGTAGCTCTCTATGTAAGGGAAGGGATAAAAGCAACTGAACAAAAGAGTAAACAGAGAGGAGAGGAGGCACTGTGGGTCAACTTAGAGACTAAAAATGGCACCACAATCTGCACAGGAGTTGTATACAGACCCCCATGTTAGGGGGGAGAGAATGTACAAGTATTTGATAGAAGGCATCCTTAGGATGCCAGAAAAAGGGGAGATACTGTTGATGAGGGACCTGAATTTGCCAGATGTTAACTGGAGCACCTTGGCTGCAGCCACACCCAAAAGCAGGGCCATTTTTGATGCTCTTCAGGTAGCATGCCTCAGACAGCTAGTTTTGGAACCCACTCATGAGGGAGCAATCTTAGACCTCATACTCTCAAATGGGGACAGTGAGAGGATCTCAGATCTAGAAGTGGGTAGCCATCTGGGAACAAGTGACCACCAAACAGTGTGGTTCATGATAAACTCAGCTACAGAGTCAAGTTATACAAAAGTGAGGGTTCTGGACTTCAGGATAGCTGACTTTGGCAAGATGGGAGAGTGCCTTAGAAAAGCACTAGCAAATAGGCTAGAAGGAGGGGTGGAGCAACAATGGGGAAACATCAAAACTGCCATCACAGAGGCAACAAGCCTTTGTGTGACACAAATAAACAAATCAAAATAAAAGAAAAAGCCACTATGGTTCTCAAAAGAGGTGGTGGTGAAGGTTAGGGAGAAAAAGATAGCATTTAGGAAGTATAAGGAAACACAGAAGAAGCAGGACCGGGAACTGTACCAGTTAAGGCAGAAGGAAGCAGGGAGGGTAGTCAGAATAGCAAAGGCCCAAACTGAGGAAAAGATAGCCAACTCAGTTAAGAAGGGGGATAAAACCTTTTACAGGTACATCAGGGAGTGTAGAAAGACAAAGGGAGGGATAGTGAGGTTGAATAGAATGGATGGTGGGTGGGCAGAGAGGGACAGTGAAAAAGCAGGGATACTGACTGAATACTTCTGCTCAGTATTCACAAAAGAGGAGGAGGGGGAGGTGACTAATCCAATTAACAGAAGCAGTCTGGATAGGGGGGTCAGCCTCAGTCCTGTCACAGAAGAAAGGGTTCTGAATGAACTCCTAAAACTGAAGGTGGACAACGCAATGGGGCCTGATGGAATTTAACCCAGAATTCTAAAAGAATTAAGGCGAGAACTAGTGACACCACTGGCTACCCTTTTTAACAAATCATGGGAGGATGGTGTGGTACCCGAGGACTGGAGGAAGGCGGATGTGACACCCCTTCACAAAAGTGGAAGCAAGACAGAGGCAGAAAACTATAGATCTCTCAGTTTTACCTCTGTAGTAGGGAAAGTGATGGAATCACTTCTGAAGGAAAGAATTGTTGAGTACCTAGAGGCCAGTGGGGCACAGGACCCAAGGCAGCATGGGTTCACATCAGGAAGGTCATGTCAGACAAATCTAATTGATTTCTTTGACTGGGTGACCAAAGTAGTAGACCAAGGAGGGGCTGTGGACATGGTCTACCTAGACTTTAGCAAGGCATTTGACACAGTCCCACACAAAAGATTAATTGTCAAATTAACCAGCCTGGAAGTGGGTCCCAGGGTGGTAGCCTGGGTAAAACATTGGCTGGACAACAGGACACAGAAGGTAATTGTAAATGGAGTCCACTCTGAAGAAAGAGGGGTTACTAGAGGGGTACCACAGGGTTCAGTACTAGGTCCAGTCCTTTTTAATGTCTTTATAAGTGACATTGCAGAGGGACTGGAAGGAAAAGTATGCCTCTTTGCAGATGACACAAAGATCTGCAATAGGGTTGATACACAAGGAGGCATGGAAAGGATGAGAAGGGACTTGGCAAGGTTGGAAGAATGGTCAGAAGTATGGCAGCTTGGATTCAATGCAAAGAAGTGCAAAATAATGCACCTGGGAAACAAAAACCCAGGGAAGATTACACAATGGGGGGGTAGTAACAACAACAAAAATGGAAAGGGACCTGGGGGTAATCATATCAGATGACCTTAAGGTAAGCAAGCAATGTGAGAAGGCGGTAGGGAGGGCTGGGGGGATACTGGGATGTATAGGGAGAGGCATCACTAGTAGAAAACAGGAAGTTGTTATCCCTCTGTACAGACAGTTGGTGAGACCCCATCTGGAGTACTCTGTCCAGTTCTGGAGACCCATTTCCACAAGGACATAGACAGGATGGAGGCAGTCCAGAGGAGGGCAACTGAAATGGTGCTGGGTCTACTAGAGAAGCCATATGAGGAGAGAATAAATTAGCTTAATATGTATAGCCTTGAGGAAAGGAGGAAGGGGGGCATATGATAGAAACTTTTGAGTATCTCAATGGAATTAACAAAGTCCAAGAGGGTAACATCTTCAGAAAAAGAGTTGTGCAAGAACAAGGGAACACAACTTGATGATAGTGGGGGGACGGCTCAGGGGCAATGTGAGGAAGTATTTTTTCACAGAGAGGGTGGTGAACGCATGGAGTAGCCTTCCTGAGGAGGTTGTGGGGTCTAAAACTGTGGGATAATTCAACAAAGCATGGGACAAGACATAAAGCAATTTCTGTGGGTGGTAGGAAGAAATAGGCTGTTGGTTAAATAGGATCTGCAGCTTATCCTGTAGGTAGGGGAAATGAGCAGACTAGGTGGGCCTAGCAGTCCTTATCTGCCGTCAAAGTCTATGTTTCTATGTTTCCACCAATTTTAAGGTGAAGTACCTTGAAATCTATGTACTTTGCAACACTTCGCCTTGTTATTGAGCTCCAAGGCGAATTTTGCAGTGCTTCATGGGATTGCAGGTCACATCGGTTCTAATTTGTTCTGCACAGCCTCAGTTCTGTGCAGTGTTTGTAGTGTAAGATGGAGACAGTTTCTTCTCAGAGTTCTGTGATTCAAGTCCTCTAAAAGCTGTTAAAAAAGTATTTTTGAGACATTTTTTTTTTTGTTCAAAATTTAGTACATCGATTGTAGGACACCCTCTTGTGCTCATATCATCGCGTGTTTATTGTTTGTGTGTGGATTTTGAATGTTAATGTAGAACAGTCAGTCTGTGCACTGTGAAGTGTGCTTTGGGAGAAGGGCGTATCTGTGGTGTAGGTAGATAACTGGGAGAAAAAGGCCGTCTTTCTGTTTTGGTTATATTTTTCTTGCATTACTGTGTTAATATACACACAGTAATATTTTCAGTAATTGACATTTTTTTGCTGATTGTTGTGATGCAGCAGTGTATAATTTCAATTTGTTTAAAACATTTGGTCATATTACTAAAAGGTTTTCAATTTGCTACACATTACTTGTAGTGCGTGTGTGCTATGGGTGCCATTAAATCAGACACCTTTTATTGTGCCACAGAGTAGTTGCAGCAGTGTGAAGAACCTGCTATCCACTGCACCTGCATGAATTTTTTATACTGCTTTGTGGTATCTTTACTGGTAGTGGACTGTTACTGCCATGCACTACCCACCCCAACCGGCAAAAGGTATTCTTTTCCAGATGTGGATATGTGACTTGTGAGCACTAGTTAGGTGTTGTTGTGCCTTTGCATCTGCATCTCTTGAGTCCACAACACAATCTTAATCTGTCTGTGCATTTGCATTATACCATTAATTCTGGGAGACTTTGCATTTCTTGTTATGCTCTCATTTCACTACGTCAGCACTGGGGAGTTTTCTGGACACAAGACAGTAGCATTTTGGGGATTCACATTAATTCTGGTGATTATGTGTGACCACTGCACGCATGACTGAGTGTGCCATTAATTCTGGGAGAATTTGCATTTCTTGTTACCCTCTCATTTCACTTTGTCAGCACTGGAGAATTTTCTGGACACAAGACAGTAGCTTTTTGAGGATGCACATTAATTCTGGTGACTGAGTCTGTGTGTGACCACTGCACGCATGACTGAGTGCGCCATTAATTCTGGGAGACTTTGCATTTCTTGTTGTGCTCTCATTTCACTTCATCAGCACTGGAGAGTTTTCTGGACACAATACAGTAGCTTTTTGGGGATGCACATTAATTCTGGTGACTGAGCCTGTGTGTGATCACTGCACACATGATGGAGCGCACCATTAATTCTGGGAGACTTTGCATTTTTTGTTACCCTTTTTTTTTTTTTAGCCAATTATTTTACCAGGTGAGACACACTAAGCTGAAAGCTTGTTTGCAGGTGCAACCTGGGAGCACAAGGAAGTTAAGTGACTTGCTCAGGGTCACACAGTATGCAAGTGGGGGCTGTGGGATTCAAACACAGGTCTCCAGATTTGCAGCTCAGAGCCTTAAACCACTCCGCCATACTACCTACCCTTTCATTTCACTTCATCAGCACTGGAGATGGGGAATTTTCTGGACACAAGACAGTAGCATCTTGGGGATGCATATTAATTTTGGTGACTGTGTGTGACCACTGCATGCATGGCTGAGTGAGCCATTAATTCTGGGAGACTTTGCCTTTCTTGTTGTGCTCTCATTTCACTTTGTCACACAGTAGCATTTTGGGGATGCACATTAATTCTGGTGACTGTGAGTGTGAGGGGCTGCCAAAACTGTTGTCACTTAGCCTTACTTCACATTAAGGTGGCATGACAACACGAAGTAATAATTACAAGGTGAAATGAGCCTTTTTTATTGGCCACTCCACATAGCAGAGTGACAACGCAAAGTGGCCACTTCACTGACAACATTTTAATTCGCTACATCTCTAATTGGGACCATATTTGAAGTGAGATTTACCAATAGTTGCTAATGATAAGCTCCGGTTAACCCAATTCAATATCCTCCACAATACATATTTCACATCTGTGAAATTGGAAAAACTGGGTATACTGGCTTTCCCCCAACCCCCATGCACCAGATGTGAACAAGCAGAGGGGTTGTTATTACATATATTCTGGGAATGCCCTAAGATTACACCACTATAGGACCAAACTCAATCATAGTCCAACCCCCTTCTTGGTCTGGAGGTTTTTGTTCTGCCTGAAATCTGTATTGTAGGTGATTTTTCCAGTATTTCGGCTAGGGAGAGGAAAGTACCACAAGGCAATGATTTTGTTGATGGTGAAAAGAGTTGTGCTCTGGCACTGGAAAGACCAAAATTGTATTTCTTACCAGTAATGGTTACAGGAGCTTCTCCACAAGAAAATGATTGCTAGTCTCAGATATCAAATGGCTAGTTTTCATAAGCAATGGGCTAAGTTGCATGTACTATACTCCTCTTAGATTACATCTGTGGTACTGTCTTCCTAGCTGGTGCTAGGTGATCCCCTACCACACTATGGTTACTGCAGTTGTTTCATATTACTTTATTTAACACTGACTCGGGCCACCTCTGCATTGACTGTTATCTTATTTTGGGTTTAATCTGGTTTTGTATCTAACATGATCTGGATAAACTCTGTTTGCATGGTCCAAATGCTTTTTCCCTTTTTCTGTTTCAGGTATTTATCTTCTTTAATATTTTCCCATCTCCACTGGGGGGGGGGGTAGTTTTTTGTAGGTTTTTGTTTTCTTATTCGTTAGTTAGGTATTTAATTCTTCCCATTGCTGTTACTGATGCTATTTGTATTGTTGTTGTGTGATGTTTGTTGTTATAAAGTTTCAATAAATTTCACTCAATTAAAAAAAAAAAATTCTGCCGGAACGTAATTCTGTGGAATTTTCAAAATTCCACTGAAATTCCACGAAATTTCACCAGAAATGGAATGGTGGAATTCCACAGCAGAAAACAGTTGTTGAATGATCTTCTGCAGAAAAAATGCTGTTCCGTGGAATATTATTTTGTGGATTGAAATATTTTCCATGGAAATTGTTGCGGAATAATTTTCTGCAGAAAAATGCTCTTCCATGGAATATTATTTTGTGGCTCTCAGTAGGTGGAATTCCACAGAAGAACTAGTGAAATTCTGGTGGGAATTCCACTGGTGAATTGGTCATTCTACACTAATTCTGCCAGTCGAATTCCACATTCTGCATTCTGCACAGCACTACAACTAAGTTAGAGGGAAACAAATTGTTCCAACATTTACATTCATAACTTAATTTTTGCAGATTTTGGCTCCTAATGTTCAACATATCCCTTGTGTTACCCCACCTCTGGTCCTGTGGAACTCCCTTCCAGCTGTTGTCAGGGAGGCCCCATCGGTTGACAGGTTCAAGAGTGCTCTGAAAGCTTATCTATTTTCGATGGCCTTCCCTGATGTAGTGATCTGACCAGCCCCAAAAAAACTGCTAGTTTTAATGCTGTACCTAATGATTTATTGTTTTTATGTAAGGCATTCACAACCTCCAGGATTGGGCGCATATAAGTAAACTTTGCCTTGCCTTGTCTCCTGAAAATGGCAGGTGTCATTTTTCAAATCCCCTCTGAAACTTGTTCCCACGGTTGCACAGCAAAATCACCTTTCAGATGGGATTTTAAAAATTCCACCTGTCTTAATCATAATGTCAGGTTATAAAAAGATTGTTGGACATTAGGGTTCAAAATGTAGAAGCCCATTTAAAAGTAGATATTGCCTCTCAGCTGTCCTATACATTCCAGTCTAACAATGTATCAAAGCAGGACACCACTGAAAATGAGATATTGCATCTCTTCTGCTCTATCCTGGGTAAATAATAGTAAAAATGTGTACAAGTAAGACCTGGTACAACAGCAATGCCAGCAGTGAACATTCAGCATTGACAAATGCTTGTTGTCTTGTGCCACTGTTCACGTTCCTCCAAGTTGCTGAAGTTCCTTCTCCTGAGTCCTAAAGCAGTTTCCCAGTGTGTTATCCTGAGCTGTGCTGTTGAAATGTGATCTGGGTAGTGGACAGCAAGTGTATGCCAGCTGGCAGCCTGCCAGTAGCTGGCCACTGGTAGTTGGTTCCTTTGTTGTATCCCATAAAAAAAGGAAAAAAAAATAAAATAAAACAAAACAAAGTCTTCATGTTCACTCAGTTGCTGAAATTCCTCCTCCCAATTCCTGAAGCAGTTTGTCAGTGTGTCATCCTGAACTGTGCTGCTGCAGTGATCTGACTAGTGAGCAGCAAGTATGTGCTAACTGGTAGTCTGCCAGTGCCCAGCCACTGGAAGTAGACACCTTTGTGGCATCGAATAAAAAATATAAAAAAATACAGTTTTTTCTTGTACCAATATTTACATTCCCTCATGTTGTTGAAGTTCCTCTTCCTGAGTCCTGAAGTAGTCTATGTGTACATTTAACAAAAATATAAAAAAAAGAAAAAGAAGTAGTTTGCAGTTACAAAGTTTTAGGAAATGAAGCAACAGAGAGGGCAAGGATACGTGGCATGTGATCATCCAGTTGAATCAATGAAAAACCAAAGCAGAGTTGGGTTGGACAAAAACCTTTTGACTCCATGGGAACCAGAAGAGTACAAGTCTGTAGTCGAACAGTCTGTAAAGCATCACATATTGCAGGAACCACTCTCAGTGGCACTGCAAGGGTTGCAGCACTAGCAGTCGTAGAAAAAAAGGACAAACATAGAGCAACAGGTAGTGACACTGGTAGTGGAGGATGAGGAGCAAAGTGGTTTGGCAGAGTCTGGTGACAGAGACATAGACTGTGATAATATACCCAATAAAACTGATATCGGCAGTTCTGGAGAGGAGAAGGTGGAACAGCTGGGAGTCAGACTTGAGTAAGGTGCATGTAAGAGATCAAAAAAGACCAAATGTGATGTTATAAAACAAATAGAAGAGGCTCCAAAATGACAAAGGGAAAAACAAGCATCTGAAACAAAACACAGATGAGATAGGTATTTTATCAGGGCCAGAAGGAAACATGGTGGATTTAGAAGAAGAATGGTTCCTTGATCCTGAAGAACTGGTGGAAGATAAGGAGGGTGATGTGGAAAAAGGCCATGGTAGCCCACCTATAGGCAACAGCAGAGAGCCAGCAGGAAAGACAAAACTGGGGATGTCAGTGGTTTGGGATTTCGTTTGGGTGGAGAAAAATTCATTGACGCATGTGATGTGCCTTCTATGTAAGGACAAACTGAGTTGGGGTAAGGAGCGAACAAAGCTGGGAACATCTACCATGAAAAAGCATTTGCTGAAGTCCCACAGATCTCAGTATGAGAAGGCATGCCAATGCATGGTGTTAGCAGCAGCAATAGCAGCAGCATTAGCAGGCAGTTAAGCCACTGATGGTAATGATGGGTAGGGGGAGTAGAACATCAAGGGGCCAGGTAAAGAGGTAGAGGAAGAGAGTCCTTCATGTGGTAGCAGAACTCCAAGATCTTCCATTCTTAAGTTCTTTAGCCCATTGACTCCCACACCAAAGCTATTCCCCCAACCACGTCCACACCTAGGGTTGGCAAAAGTAGAAGCCCGCAGTCATGTTCAGGGGAAAAAAAGCATTTAGCTGTCACTGGTCATGTTGCTGGAATTGGTCCAGAAATATAACCAACAGACCCAAGGTGAAAAACTTAAGACCAGTTATGGAAATGCTAGCGACTGACTTGCTACCATTCTCTTTTGTGAACAATGCTGGTTTTCTATCTAATGCAGTTGCAATGCCAAGGTATCAAGTGCACAGTAATACCTAATTTTTCACAGTTGGTCTTCCAGGTTTGTATCAGAGTGTCTAGAAGACTATATCACATGCAATGAAAGCATAATTTGTGTCAGCGGTTGACATCACCACTGACATGTTTCCAAGTTGTCGGGCTACTGTTCATGGCAGTGACTATCCATTTGGTCAGTTTTCCCCTCTTCCTTCTCCTCCTCCTCCTCTGGGTTAAGTGCCATCAGTACCAGTAACAGTAGATGCAAGTCATCATGAACATCCAATCTCCATAAGCAGGCAGACTTATCTATTACCAGCTCTGACAATGACCACTGTGGTGAAAACCTGTTGCACTTCCTTCAGATAAGGATTTTGACTGGCTGACAACATCTCCAGGATTTAAAGCATCAGATAGTGCAAAGAACATTGTAAAGGCAGATGATGATGAAGAATATCTACATGGTGTGGGTTTTTCTTACTGTCTAAATTTGGTAGTTCATGAATTCCTATATGAATTAGGCACCACTGCATAGACCAATGTAGGTCTGGCCAAAATGTCTGTGGTCATTGTATCCATTCTAAGATGGCACAGAAGCTATTACAAAACATTCATTAGCAGAACAACCTCCCCCTCCACCACTACCACATGAAACAAGATGTGGCAATAAGGTAGGATTCCACCTATTATATGATGCAATGGCTGCTAGAACAAGAGAAGGCTACCTGCCAGTATGCCGTTGAGCATGGTATCATAAAGGAAGAGGTGAACATCAGTCCAAATCAGTGATGCCTAATGCAGATCCTCTGCATGTTGCATAAGCCCTTGAGGAGGCCACAAGGGCTGTAAGTGCTGAAGCAGCTTGTCTAAGCCAGGTACTCCCCCAAGTGCCCTGATTAACCTGTGCCTTGTTTGAATGAAAGCTCAAAACAAGGACAAGAAGGATCCCCCTGCTTTTACTTTAGTACAAAGAATAAGAACATGTTCCTGGAATGATACATGCATTTCAGAAATACATAGAGTTGACCACTACATTGTGGCCTCTCTCTTGGACCCTCCATTCAAAGACACGTTGGAGACATTCTCTGATGCACAATTTGGTATTGGCAGTGTGTGATGAAGCATAACCTATTCATCTGACCTCTGAACATATGGTAAAAAACAAAGCCAGGAGCACACGTGTAGCACAAGAAGAACAATCATCTTCCCTTGCAATCCTAGTAACAGGCCGGCTGGAGAAGAAGAAAGAAAGAGGATCCCATGGTGTTACCACTCCTACTGCTGAACACCACAAGAGTCACTCATTCTTGTCTCCAAGCCAACAAAGACTTAATGATGTTACTGCGACTACTGTTGCCACTTCACCCCCCCCAAAAAAGACATACATTGATGACAAACCAATCTGGGAACAACGGTGTATCTATGGCTGATGAAAAAGACTGGCAAGTCACTGTCAGACAGGGTTGTGCCTGAGATGCCAATGAACAAATGCTCGGTGTTATCTGGATGAGAAAGTGTCACTAGCAGAAGGAGATGAACCACTATAGTACTGGCACCAAGAAAAAGACCATTTGGTCTTCCTTGACACAGGTAACTGTTCAGCAATTCCTCTACCCACCTGCAAGAAAATACTCAGAGAAAATGTACAGTGCTGCAGGCAGTACTGTCACCAACAGGAGAATGAGCCTTTCAACCTAAAATGAAGAGATGCCCACTTTTGTAAAAATCATCTTGCTCCTTTTCCATAGCTCTATTTGCCGTGGTGTATGGATGATATATCTGCTTTGGTTCCTGCTGCAATAAAGAGAGGATACTGAGGTGGATGGGGAAGGCTTCTGTATCATAGAATCATAGAATCATAGAACTTGACGGCAGAAAAGGACCCCATGGTCCATCCAGTCTGCCCTTATCCCCCTGCTAAACTATTAGCCTCCCTCCTTGAGAAACCACCCCACTCCCCCGGTAACCTTTTATGCCTGTCCCAAGCCCTCTTGAATCCCACCACTGTCTCCACTCCCACAACCTCCTCCGGAAAACTGTTCCAGGCATCCACCACCCTCTCAGTAAAGAATCGCCCTCTCACATTACCTCTGAAGTGTCCACCCCTGCAGTCTCAGACCATGCCCCCTTGTAGTGATGTCCTTCTTTATTTGGAATAAGCACCCCGGGCCCACATTGTTTATCCCCTTGATGTATTTGAAGGTCTCCATCATGTCCTCTATCTCTCTCTCTTCTGGTCTCTAGTGTGTACAGCCCCAGCTCATTGCATCTCTGTTAATATGGTTTGCCCTTCATCCCTTGCACCATCTTGGTTGCTCCTCGCAAACCCTTTCAATGAGGTCTATGTCCTTGCACAAGTAAGGCCTCCAGAACTGGACTCCGTACTCTAGGTGCGGTCTCACCATAGTTTGTTACAGGGGCACCAGGACTTCTCTCCTCCTGCTGGTGATTCCCCTGCATATACTTGCCAGCATCCCATACACCTTTCCCACTGCCCTTGTACACTATTTCTCTACTTTAAGGTCGCTGGAGACTACTATACCTAGATTCTTCTCCTGCTCCATAGTCTTGATTCCCTTCCCTCTCATTTTGTACCCTGTCCTCGGGTTTCTGTGTCCCAGGTGCATAACCACACACTTCTTGATGTTGAATTTTACTTGCCAGGACTCTGCCCACTCCTCTAGCACCCTTTGGTCCTGTCTCATGTCCTCCACCCCTCCTTCAGTGTCAACCCTATTGCAGATTTCCATGTCATCTGCAAAGAGTGCCACATGTCCCTTCAGTCCATCCGTCATGTCGCATATATAGATACTGAAGAGGAGCGGTCCTAACACCAACCCCTGGGGTACCCCACTCGGCACCTGCCCCACCCACCAGCAGTCTTTTTTGAAGCCAGTAACCTGCACATGTGCATGTGCATGACACACACACACACACACACACACATATTGATGGATGCTGCACTGTTGTCTTCCTTAAGTCTTCTTCAAATTACAATGTTTTGTAAATTTACAGGCCTATATAGGCTGAATAAATAATTTATGAGGCAATATACAAACATACGAAAACGCCAGCAGAAACAGGCCTGTCTATTGAGTCTGTTCAATTGTGCCGATAGCCCCTCAGCTTGCAGCTGCCCTACCCTTGATCCCACTCCTCTTAATTACCCCACCCCCACTCTGTTCCACCCCCTCTTAAACCCCCCACTGTACTACAGGCTACCACCTCTTCAGGAGAGGGCATTCCACTTATCCACCACCCGTTTGGTGATAAAATGTCTCCTGATTTCCCTCCTGAATCTTCCCCCCACCAATCTCAATTTATGCCCTCTCTGGTCCATCCCACTTCTAATCTGGAGGATCATCTCTGTGTCAGTTTTGTTAATTCCCTTTAATTATTTAAAAGTTTCAATCATATCCCCCCATCCCTCCTCTCCTCCAGTGAATACATGTTCAGCTCGCCCAGCCCTTCCTCGTAGGACATACCCTCCAGACCCTGGATCATCTTTATCACCCTGCATTGTACCCCTTCTAATAATCTGATGTCTTTCTTCAGGAATGGGCACCAGTACTGCACATGGTATTCCAGGTGCGGTCTGACCAGTGACCTATACAGGGGAAGGATCACCTCCCTATTCCTGGAAGAGATATCTCTCACTATACACCCCAGCATCTTGTTGGCTTTTGTTGCTGCCTTCCAGCACTGCAATGAGTTGCTTATATTCTCCATTATAATCACCCAGAGATCATTCTCCTCCCCGTGCTTTCCAGCTGAACCCCTCTAAGCTGATAGCTCCTTCATTGGTCCCTAGTTCCAAAGTGCAGTACTTTGCACTTCTTGGTGTTGAATCCCAGCTGCCATGTTTCCAACCATTCCTGTAGTTTGGTCAAGTCATCCTGCAGCCCCTTCCATCTACGTCATCTACCACAGCTCCCATTTTAGTATAGTCTGTGAACAGACTGATCTTACTTTGGATTCCGTGTACGATATCTACTATGAATATCCCAAACAGCACCGGGCCCAGTACCGATCCCTGTGGCACTTCGCTCATCACATCCCTTGGTGATGAGAGCTCCCTCCACCACTACCACCCTCTGCTGCCTTCCCTTCAGCCAATTGGTGATGAATTTGATCATTTTTGTTCCCACCCCGGTATTCTCCAGCTTCTCCCCCAGCCTCCCATTTGGCACCAAATCAAAGGCCTTGCTGAAATCCAAATACAGGACATCCACCGCATGGCCCTTGTCCAGTTTCCTGGTCACTCAATCATAGCACTCAACTAGATTTGTCTAGCACGATATTCTCAAGACAAACCCATGTTGCTGAACATCCTGGAGTCCATTTGTCCTCCAAAAATGCTACCAGCCTCTCCTTCAAGATTGTCTCCATGAGCTTTCCCTTAATCGATGTGAGGATCACTGGTCTGTACTTCCCCGGTTCATCCCTAGGGCCACTTTTGTGAATGGGCACCGCATGGGCCATCCTCCAGTCTTCTGGTACACATCCTGTGTCCAGGGAGGTACTGAACAGGTCAGCCAGTGGTCCCACCAGGATTGCCGCCAGCTCTTTTTACACCCTAGGGTGAATGCTATCCGGACCAGGTGCCTTGTCCACCCTCACTGCCCTTAACTCTTCCAGAATCCCGGCCTCCGTAATCCCTGTATCAATCACCCCCTTCCCTCCCCTGCCTGCCCCTCTCCTCCCCTGAGGTATCTGCCCTCCTTTCTCCTTTGTGAACACAGAACAGAAGCACTCATTTAGTGCCTCTGCCTGATCCCCCTCCTTCTCTACCCACCCCCCCATCCTTCTTAATCCTCACATCTGGTCCTTGTTCTTCCATCTCTCCCTAATGCATCTGAAGAAGTCCTTTTCACCATCCTTGATACCTTGTGCCAGCATAATCTCTCTCAAAGCCTTGGCCGCTCTGACCAGCCTGCTTACCTCCCTTGACCTCTTTGTATACTCTTTTTTGTCTCCTTCCCCTCCTGATCTCTTGAGTCCCTGAAATGCTTTTCCTTTGGCCCTCACCCCCTCCATCACCTCCTGGGTTAACCAACTGGGTTTTCTTTGCCCTGCCCTTCTTGCTACGTGTCTTTGCACACATCCCAATAGCCTCCACCCGCCCTGTTTTAATAATATCCCACTTTTGACAAGCATCCATGTTAAGCTGAATACTCACCAGGTGCCTACCCACAATCTCCCCCATCATTTTAAAGTCCGCCCCCTTGAAATCAATCACCCTGGTTCCTGTACCCCCTTTTTCCCCTTCCCATATTGAGCGTGAACCACACCGTGTGGTGGTCACTCCCAGCCAGAGGGTCCTCCACCTCCAGATCCCTTACAGCTTCTTCATTTCATAGTACCAGGTCCAGAGTTCTTCCTTGCGTAGTCTTTTTGTAGACCAATTGCACCAGGAAGCTGTCCAGAACTGCATCTAATATGACTTGTTTCTTTGCACTTATGGTGGTTGGGGTGCTCCAATCCACCACTGGTAGATTGAAGTCCCCCACCACCACTGTGTTCCCGTTCCTACAGACCCTTCTAATCTGATCAGCTAGCACTCTGTCCAGGTTGTCCACTTGTGTTGGTGGTCTGTACACTACCCCCATCCTCAGTGTGCTTTTCTTTAAGTCCTGGAACTGCATCCATAGGGCCTCTGTCCTGCCTTCATCCTCCTCTTCGCAAACGCACCTTATCCCCTCTCGCACATAGATTGCCATGCTCCTCCCCACCCTATCCTTCCTGAATATCCTATACTCTGGGATTATCATATCCCAGACCCAGTAACTCGGTGACCCACGTTTCTGTGATGGCCACAATATCCACCCTCCCCACTTCCAAGAGCACCTGTAACTCAGCTGATTTGTTACCTAAGCTTCTCGCATTCAGTGAGACCACCCTCCATCCTGTCCCCTTCCCTTCCTCGCCTTGCTTCTCCTCTCTCCCATTCCCCCCCCATGCAACTTCTCAGAATCCTTCCCTGCTAGCTTTTGGGGTAAGCTCATATGGCTCCTCTCTTCAGGATCCCTGCCTACCAGCTGTCCACACGCCACCCTCCCTACCTAGTTTAAATCCACCTTTGTCACTTTATACCCTTCTAACTTCTGCTTTAATACCCCCTTCCCCTCCTCACTGAAGTGCAGCCTGTCCCCTGCATATAGATCATTATAGTCCCAGGTCCTGCCCCATCCACTCATTATTCCGTACCCCTTGGACTGACATTACTCCCCCAACCATGTGTTGAACTCTTCAATCCTCCCTTTCCTCACTGTACTGACACAGGATACTGTGAACATCTCTGAGAAGGCCACTGACTCCCCTATCACCTTGCATAGCCTTCCCACACACTCAAACCTCTCCCTCACTACCTCCACCATCTCCCCCGACAGGTCACTCATCCCCACATGCACCACTATATGCAGTTTTCTCCTACCGCTCCATGCGTGCTTCAGAATTGACTACCCTACCCTGTGTGCCATTATCCCCGGTATGGACTCCACCCATATGCAACTATGCCTTTCCCCCTTGCTGCTCCATCTGATCTCCTTAAGTATTGAGTCTCCCAGTACCAATACACCCCCTTCTTCATTTCTCGCTCTTGTCACCACCCTTCTACCAAGGTTCCCATTTCTAGAGCATTCCCATATTAGAAGCTCTACCGTTCACTCCAGTGGTTCCATCCTCCACCCCTGACCTACCCCCCCTTCACTGCTCACTTACTATCCTCCACCTCCCTCCCATCTGCTCTGGGCTCCCCCCCACCTCTGCAGTGACCCTCTCACCCCCTCCACCAGTACTGCAACTCTTCCCCTCCTCTTCCTGAATACCGTCTCCTGTGAAATTTCCTCCTGTTTCCTCTCCTGCCCCATCCTGGAGCCTTCCCTCCTTCTCCTCCCCCACCAGTGTCATCAGTATAGCAAACCTAATTTCTACCCCCTTTGTTCTGCTATGCATTGGCTCCTCTATCCTGACTTGAGTCCCCCCTCTGGTGCTAGGCCCAATTCGAGTCCACCCTCCATCGTTAGGCCTCCTGTCTAATTTGCTCCCACCTCCTCCCCCCATCCATTCCCTCGACCCATTGTTCCTCCCATGTGGTGTCCTCATGTTACTTCCTGGTGAAGGCCCACCTGTCCTAGAATCCCCCCTCCCCTCATCCTCTCCAGCTTTGTACCAAGCCACCACACCTCATCCTTGAGCCTCCTCAGCCTGTGGCAGTTTGGACACCCTCCCAGCCTCCGCAATATGTTCATCCATACCAGTACCCCACAACCATTGCATCACACAAACCTACCCATTGCTAGCACTACCTATTAATGAAACAAAAGATAATACAGTACTATCTATACTAATTGTACTAGTCTAGCCCTGTACCAGCTATACCTGCACAAGGCGCCAGACAGTATTCAGCAAAGATACCTAAAAATACCTATAAGTTATAGTTAAAAGCATCCAAGAAAGTCAGCGGCAAATCTTGGATCAGCATGATAAGCTGGTGAAGGCAGTTGAAGAATGTAATCGTCGGTTGGGAGCTAGTGGCAGTACTTGTTAAATTGTTTTCTATCCCTTTTATCTTTTCTGTTCTGAATGTTGTTGTAAGTGTATGTCCCCATTCTCCATCTCCAAGTGTTATTGTTCCTCTCCCCCCCAAAATAAAAAAAAAATGTAAAAAGTATATAAAAACAGCACAATCCCCCCACCACCACATTTGTCTATCCCTTTGTCTAAAGTGTACTGTCTAATGTCTTATCCTACTATAATAACTGGGTTTCCCTTTTTCTCATAGGAAAACTGTGGCATAATTTGCCGTAATGAAGGAGTGTTTATTACGGCAAACACGTGAAACATAGAAACATAAAATTTGATGACAGATAAGGACCTCTTGGCCCACCTAGTCTGCCCATTTCCCTACCTAACAGATAAGTTGCAGATCCTAGTTAACCAACAGCCTACTTCCTCCTACCACCCACTAGAATTGCCCTATGTCTGTCCCATGCATTCTTCAATTGCCCACTGTTTTTGACTCTATGACCTCCTCAGGAAGGCCGTTCCATGCATCTACAGCCCTCTCTATGAAGAAATACTTCCTCACGTTACCTCTGAGCCGTCCCCCCTCTATCTTCAAATTGTGCCCCCTTGTTCTTGCACATCTCTTTTTCTGAAAGATGCTACCCTTTTGGACTTTGTTGATTCCCTTGAGGTATTTGTTTCTATCATGTCCCCCTCTCCCTCCTTTCCTCAACGCTATACATCTTAAACTCCCTAGTCTTTCTTCATATGTCTTCCGGTGCAGACCCTGCACCATTTTGGTTTCCCTCCTCTGGACAGCCTCCACCCTGTCTACGTCTTTGCGGAGATGGGGTCTCCAGAACTGTACACAGTACTCCAGATGTGGTCTTACCAAATGTCTGTACAGAGGGCCAACAACTTCCTGTTTTCTACTGGTGATGCCTCTCCCTATGCATCCCGGTATCCTCCCAGACCTCCTTACTACCTTCTCACATCGCTGGCCCACCTTTAGGTCATCTGATATGACTACCCCAGGTCCCTTTCCATTTTTGTTGTTGTCAGTATCTCACCCCCCATTGTGTACTCTTCACCTGGGTTTTTGTCTCCCAGTTGCATTACTTTGCACTTCTTTGCATTGAATCTAAGCTGCCATACATCTGACCATTCCTCCAACCTTGCCAAGTCCTTTTTCATCCTTTCCACCCCACATTGTGTATCAACTCTGTTGCAGATCTTTGTGTCATCTGCAAAGAGACATACTTTCCTTTCCAGTCCCTCTGCAATGTCACTTATAAAGACATTAAAAAGGACCAGCCCCAGTACCGAACCCTGCGGTACCCCACTAGTTACACCCCTTTCTTCACTGTGGACTCCATTTACTATTACCCACTGTATCCTGTTGTCCAGCCAGTGTTTTACCCAGGCTACCACCCTGGGACCCAGTCCCAGGCTGGCTAATTTGTTTATTAATCTTTTGTGCTGAACTGTGTCAAATGCCTTGCTAAAGTCTAGGTAGGCCATGTCCACAGCCCCTCCCTGGTCTACTACTTTGGTCGCCCAGTCAAAAAAATCAATTAGAGTTGTCTGACATGACCTTCCTGCTGTGAATCCATGCTGCCTTGGGCCCTGTGCCCCACTGGCCTCTAGGTACTCAACAATTCTTTCCTTCAGAAGTGATTCTATCATTTTCCCTACCACTGAGGTCAAACTGACAGGTCTGTAGTTTCCTGCCTCTGTCTTGCTCCCACTTTTGTGAAGGGGAATCACATCCGCCATCCTCCAGTCCTCAGGTACCACACCGTCCTCCCATGATTTATTAAAAAGGATAGTCAGTGGTGTTACTAGTTCTTCCCTTAGTTCTTTTAGAATTCTGGGGTGAATCCCATCAGGCTCCATTGCTTTATCCACCTTCAGTTTTAAGAGTTCTTTCAGAACCCTTTCTTCTGTGAAAGGACTAATATCAATTCCCCTATCCAGAGTGCTTCTATTGACTGGATTAGGTATCTCACCCTGCTTTTCCATTGTAAATACTGAGCAGAAGTATTCATTCAGTATCCCTGCTTTTTCACTGTCTCTCTCTGCCCAATCACCTTCCTCTTCATTCAGCCTTAGTATCCCTGCCTTAGTCTTTCTTTGCTCCCTAATGTACCTATAAAAGGTTTTAGCCCCTTTCTTGACTGAGTTGGCTATGTTTTCCTTAGTTTGGGCCTTTGCTATTCTGACTACCTTCCCCGCTTCCTTCTGATTTAACTTAGAAACATAGAAACATAGACTTTGACGGCAGGTAAGGACTGCTTGGCCCACCTAGTTTGCCCATTTCCCTACCTACAGGATAGGCAGCAGATCCTAGTTAACCAACAGCCTATTTCTTCCTACCCCCCACAAGAATTGCCTTATGTCTCTCCCATGCATTCTTGAATTCTCCCACAGTTTTAGACCCCACAACCTCCTCAGGAAGGTTGTTCCATGCATCCACTACCCTCTCTGTAAAAAAATACTTCCTCACATTGCCCCTGAACAGCCCCCCTCCTCTATCTTTAAATTGTGTCCCCTTGTTCTTGCACGTCCCTTTTTCTGAAAATGCTACCCTCTTGGACTTTGTTGAGTCCACTGAGGTACTTAAAAGTTTCTATCATGTCCCGCCTCTCCCTCCTTTCCTCAAGAGTATACATATTAAGCTCCTTTAGTCTCTCCTCATACAGCTTCTCTTGCAGACCCTGCACCATTTTGGTTGCCCTCCTCTGGATTGCCTCTATCCTGTCTATGTCCTTGCGGAGATGGGGTCTCCAGAACTGGATGCAGTACTCCAGATGGGGTGTCACCAACTGTCTGTACAGAGGGATAACAACTTCCTGTTTTCTGCTGGTGATGCCTCTTCCGATGCATTCCAGTATACTCCTAGCCCTCCCTACTGCCTTCTCACATTGCTTGCTAACCTTAAGGTCATCTGATATGATTACCCCCAGGTCCCTTTCATTTTTTGTTGTTGTTACTACCTCCCCCCCATTGTGTATTCTTCCCTTGGGTTCTTGTTTCCCAGGCGCATTATTTTGCACTTCTTTGCATTGAATCCTAGCTGCCATACTTCTGACCATTCCTCCAACCTTGCCAAGTCCCTTTTCATCCTTTCCACGCCTCCTTGTGTATCAACCCTGTTGCAGATCTTTGTGTCATCTGCAAAGGGGCATAGTTTTCCTTCCAGTCCCTCTGCAATGTCAGTATCCCTGCTTTTTCACTGTCTCTCTCTGGTACAGTTCTCTGTCCTGCTTCTTCTGTGTTTCTTCATACTTCCTGAATGCTATCTTTTTCTCCCTTACCTTCCCAGCCACTTGTTTTGAGAAGCATAGTGTTTTTTTCTTTTGTTTTGATTTGTTTATTTTCTTCACACGGTTTCCCTCACTCTGCGCATACACCTGCCCAAGTTCCTCATTTACCGACTGCTCTCCTTTCCCTTCTTGCCAAATGGAGACAGAACTGCCATTCAGACTCATCGGTCAGTGATTTAAAACAAATGTACAGCAATGCCTGAACTTGGCTCGGCTGAAAGTTAAATTATCCACAAGATAATAATAAAAGAACTTTTAAATAAATACTGAAAGGGGACCACAGACCATGAGCTATAACCTAACCGGACCACGACCGCTCAGCGACTACTTTTTTTTTTAATATAGTTGCTGAGGTGAAAAAGGGAAACCTAGCAATTATATAAAATAAAATATGGGGTGGTATGTAAACTCAAAGTTTACACACACCCTTGGGCTTAGATACTTTTAATAAACCCCTCAACCTTTGCTCTCTGGGTTTATGTATCATCTAACCCCTTAGGTGTGTATAAACTTCTCGTTACACACACCACCCCATACTTTATTCTATATATATTGTACTCCCTGGCCAGGATAATTAGACTGTACCAGGCAGTGACATAAGCCTCGGCACAGCACAACTGTGATGTGCTGGTGCCAAGTCCAGGTGATATTCAACGGTGCTGCACCATGGTGCAGCACCATTGAATATGGTACAGTTAGCACACAGATTGTGCATGGCGCTGTGGCACTGCACCAGCACAAGCCATAGATTGGGAGCACGGGGATGCGCCAGTGCAAGTGCAGTTGCGCTAGGCACATCACCCATGATATTCAGCAGGGGGCATGCAAATGAGGCCATAATATATACAAGGCGCATATGGTGCCATTTGCATGTCATTATGGCCCCATTTGAATGCCTTGTGCAGGGCAGACCAGCGACTTGCACCTGGCACCCTGCACAGCATGACATGTGCTGTGGGGATCCTGGTGCATCCCCCGCCCTGTTGCTGCAATCACGCGGCATATGTTAATAAAGGAATCCCTGGTAGTCTAGTGTGGCTCCCCATCCCTGATTCCCCGAAGAGTATGAAACATGACCATCCCTGGTGATCTAGTGGTCCCCCCTTCCACCTAAGTCCCCGATTCCCCAATAAATGACAACATGGCATCCCTGGTGGTCTAGTGGACCCCCCCATCCATTGCCACGATCACTGTAAAATTCCTGTATTGAAATGCCCTGGTGATTCAGTGGCACCCCACCCCACCCACCCACACAGAACCCTTTGCCCACCCTGCTCCCCCTGTCATCAGCTGGTGGCTGCATCACCACACACCACCTGGTCACCAGCTGAATGACAGGTACAGTATAGGTTATGAGCTCATTGGTCCCGGTGTGGACCAATGGTCTTGCAGGGCATACTGACTAAACAGTCCCAAATCTGTGAATGACTCCATTCACATATTTGGGACTGTCTAGTACAGTATGCCCTTCAAGCCCATTGGTCCACACCGGAGACAAATGGGCTTACAGCACATACTGTACCTGTCATTCAGTGGGTGGCCGGGCAGTGTGTAGGCGGGATGCAGCCACCCACCGATGACGGGGTGGTGCAGGGTGGGCAAGGGGTTCTGTGTGGTGGGTATGGTAGGGGGTGCCACAGGATCACCAGGGCATTTCAATATGGGATTTTACCATGATCGTGGCAACAGGCGGGGGGGGTCTACTGGATCACCAGGGATGCCACATTGTCATTTATCGGGGACTCAATTGGGAGGGTGGACCACTAGACTACCAGGGATGGTCATGTTTCATATTAATCGGGGACTTGGACCTGGGGGGGCCACTAGGCTACCAGGGATATCTTAATAAACATATACCGTGCAATCATGGCTATGGTTTGGGGGGTCCACTAGACCACCAGGGTTGTGAGTGCTTATGGATGGAGTTGTGGGCAGATGGGTGGCCACCCACGGCTGGGCTGCTGTGTTGCACCCTGCAATACAGCAGCCCACCTGTGGGTGGCTGGGATTTGCCCCTACTCTGCATGGGCTCAACTTTGAGCCCCCTATGTGGCACAGTGCAGGGATGCGCCGGCATATGCGCCACACATCCTGGGCTGAATATTGGGATGTGCCACATATGCATGGGCACGCCCCCTGCATCTGTGCTGCATACATTATCATTGTGTCCCAGTGCATCGATATTTGCACTGCACCAAGCAGCCTTCTCAGTGTCCCACCAGGGCACAATGCGGGGTTGCGCCGACACAACTCCGTTGCGCCAAGCGCAACCCCTTTTAATATCTGGTATCCTATGTAACTTTCTCCAGTAAATAACTGTCTTCATATTCTTCCTGACATCCTATATTTTTTTCCACATTCTGTAGTAATCGTCCTAGGTTTATGGTAGAGTTGTCTTGCCCTTTACTGTTTATCAGTGTTGTATTTGTTCCCCCCCAGTACAAATTCAAACACAATTATCAGAAGTGACATGAAAACACCAACACAACCCAAAAATCTTTCCTACCTTATCCTGCTGCTATGTATCTCTCTTGGCTGCAGCAATGGATGTGCACTTCCATGAGAAAATCACTCAGAATAAAATGAGAAAGTATTTATGTGAGAAAGTGCCATGCTGGCCTGCCCTGCTGCCATGTCCCACTCTTGTCTGATGCGCTGTATGCACACTTTCACAAGAAAATTACCCACAATAAAAACAGAAAGTATTTATGTGAGAAAGTGCTGTGCTGGCCTACCCTGCCAAAATGTCCCACTCTTGTCTACTACCAAACAATGAACTTTCATGAGAAATCACCCATCCAACAATAAAATGAGAAAACATTTATGCCAAGAGAATATGCCTGTTGTTGTGCTCCAGTATGTCTCCTGCGAGAAAAACATGTGTGATATACAGGCTGCTACTACACAGCTGTGCAGTTGCTGAATGAGAAAAAGAACGGTCTGGAATAATGTGGATGTTGATGATAAGGAAAATTCACAATCCTGGTTGATATTTAACATATGAAGACTTGTGACACCCAGAATTTAAAGTCTTGCTGCTGTTTTCCTGCTGCTGCTGCTGCAGCTGTTATAATTATGTCCTGAAGGATTACTTGTCGTGATGATGCTGCTGCTGTTTGGGTGCTGCTGCTGCTGCTGCTGCTGCTGTACTGGTTACATATGATGGTGACAGATCGATGTTACCCATTGTATCCTGAACCCCACTCCTGCAGTTTGAGTGGTAAGTTCACTTAATTTTGTTGAGATAATGTGGTACTGAATGGGGATGGTTAATCTTTGGTTTTTTTAACATCGACTGTGTCTCTTTCATTGTAGGGATCTCACATACTCGAGCGAAAGTCTGGATTGCTTTATTGAAGGTGGTGCCAGCTAAGCAAATTTTTTCAATTTTATTTTTTTTGGTGGGTCGAGTGAAGATAAGTTTTTTTTTGGGGGGGGGGTGTTTTTTTTCTTTTGCTGCCTTTGTTTCCTCTGTGGCATGTTACTCAAAACTGTCAAGCACTGCACTTTTGAACATCCATGTTTTTGCTTCCTTGCAGGTATTTGTGGACTTCATCCAAATAAGATAGAAGTCAGTTGTCAGTTACTCACTGTCTGATGCTCTGGAGTCCGGTTACTGCATAGCAGTACTGGAAGGTAAGTATTTTAAATTATTAGGTGATGTGGTGGTTTTCTTTTCTGAATATGAATGGATGGTATACTTACTATTTTCTGTTCCTGATTATATCATTCCCTGAAGCTTTATCCAGCATGCATAGGATGATGATGTCTCTTCTGAGTGATGATGGGCAAAATGTAGTAGCAACAGCAGTAGCAGCAATACAGTTAGGAGAAGGGAACATTAACAGGCATAACAAAGTCTGGAAACATTGTATGAGAATATACTGGTATACAAAGGCGGCACACAACACAGTTTTGTTATCTTCAAGCGTCATCACCGTCCTCCTCAACGAAGCAGCTCTCATAGTCCTGAAGACTGCAGTTCTCACCTGATGGGTATTCACGTTCCACAACTGAGTCATCAGCATCAGTGTCAACAGTGTATGATGACTTCATCTTTCTGCCAACAGCACCATCTGTCTCTTCATCTTCATCAGAAGATCCTCTGCCAGGGGGATGTGGTAGGAACATGGATGGCATGGTCTTGTATGGAATGTGTCCCTTATTCATTTTTATAAATATGAGAATTTCAACATTCTTTGGTGACAGATTTGTGTGCCGGTTATGTACAATGGCACCTGCAGCACTGAACACATGTTAAACACTGACAGTGGGGGGGGGGAAGCTAAGGTATTTTATCACCACAGCTGTCAGTGCAGGCCATTCAGTTATCTTGCTCACCCAGTACAATAATTGCTCATCACCAATTGCAAGGTGTTTTGTTCAGCCATGAAACAGTCAACAATGTGGCATGCTGCTCTGAGTCCGGCTGCGTCATCCTGCTCCTCCTCACCATGCTCTTCCATGGGTGCAACACCAACCTTGCTTAAAACATCCCAAATAGGATTAATGGCTTTTGTTTTTTGTCTGCCTGTTGACATAGTGGTGGTAGTGGTGGTGGTGGTAGCAACAACACTCGGTGCCCCATGTGTCTTGGGCCTCTGTTCCCCTAATCCTTCTGATCAGAATGTTGGCTAGGTTTTCTTCCCTCTGATGCCAACCATCTAGTGTAGACTCAAGGCCATGCTTATAATGTGGGTCATGAACTGATATAGTTCTCTGTCCTGCTCCTTTTGTGTTTCCTATATTTCCTGAATGCTATCCTTTTCTCCTTAACCTTCCCTGCCACCTCTTTTGAGAACCATAGTGGCTATTTCCTTCATTTTGTTTTGTTGATTTGCTTTACACAAAGGCTTGTTGCCTCTGTGATAGCAGTTTTGATTTTTTCTCATTGTTCTTCCACCCTTCCTTCGTGCCTGTTTGCTAGTGCTTTCTGAGGCATGCTCCCATTGTGACCAGGTCAGCCATCCTAATGTCCAACACCCTAGCTTTTGTATGGCTTGACTCTACAGCTGTGTTTATTGTGAACCACGCTGTTTGGTAGTCACTTGTTCCCAGGTGGATACCCACTTCTAAATTTGAGATCCTATCTCCATTCTCGTTTGAGAGTACCAGGTCTAAGACTGCTCCCTACTGAGTGGGTTCCAACACTGGCTGTCTAAGGCATGCCCCCTGTAAGGCATCTAGAATGACCCTGCTCTTCGATGTGGCTGCAGCAAAGGTGCTTCAGTTAACATCTGGCATATTCAGGTCCCCCATCTTCAATATCTCTTCTTTTTATGCCATTCTGAGGATTCCTTCTATCATTTCCTCATCCATTGCATCCCGCTGAGATGGGGGTCTATAAACAACCCCCTTGCAGATTGCAGTGCCATTTCCTGACTCCAGAGTGACCCAGAGTGCCTCCTCTACTCCCTGTTTACCTTTTAGTTCCTGTTGCTTTGATTCCTTCCCTTATGTAGAGAGCTACTCCTCCTCCTCCTCTTTTACCCTCCCTGTCCCTCCTGTAGATTGTGTATCCTGGTGTGTTGACATCCCAGTCATGGTTCTCTGTGTACCATGTTTCTGTGACTACCACGATATCCAGGCATCCTTCTTCTATCAAGGCCACTAGTTCAGGGAGCTTTTACCTAGACTATGGGCATGGGTACTCATTGCCCTCCATTTAGGCCCATCCCTGTCCTTACTGCCTTTGTCTTTTTCTGGATTTACCCCTGCCTGCTCCCTATTGACTTCTCTACCTTTGTGTCTACTTCCCTAATTACCCTGTTTTGTGGAGGGTTGGCTGGGATTTCCCTACTTCTCTTCAATTCCTCCCCTCTTGGCTAGTTTAAATGGCTGCCAATGAAGCATTTAAACTTGTCACCTAGGATCCTGGTTCCCCTCCTGGACACATGAAGACCATCATGCCAGTATAGGCCTGTACCCCTCCAGGTTGACCCTCAGGCCCCAATGAAGCCAAATCCTTGAGCTCCACACCAGTTTTTCAACCAGTCATTGAATCCCATGGTGCAAAGTACCCTAGTCTCACCCATGCCATAGACAAGCAGCACTTCAAAGAAATTTACCATGCATGCTACTTGTCTAAGGCCCCTCCCCAACTCCACAAACTCCTGCTGTACTGCTCTGATCCCATTCCCAGCCAAGTCATTTGTCCCTAGGTGGACAATGACATCTAGCTCCCTAACCCCGTGGAGATTGTCCCATGATCCTGAGGCTTCACTTCCTGTCCCTACAAGCCATGGCAACAGGCAGGCACCTTACTTCCCTCTCCCCTCCCTCCAGTTCTACCCCCTAATGATTGATTCCTCCACCAGGAGTTGTTTCCTTCTCCTGTATGATCCTGTGCCACCATCCTATGGGTCTCTTTTGTGGAGGCTCCCATCATCCTCCTTGGTCTCCATTGTGGGTGCCTCCATAGAGGAACCACACTCTACTAGAATAGTGAATGAATTGTGGAGAGGCACAACTGGAGGGATGCACCTCTTCCCACCACCCTAACCCTCCCTGAGCCCACCGTGGTCCAACTGCTCCTCTTTCTTTGCAAACTCTGAGGCAGTGGTGGTTGCCTGGGTGGTCCCTGGGTGGGGGAGGAGGTTTCCCAAATCCTTGCCAGGTCAGCATGGAGACGGGCAACCTCCTCCCTCAGACCAGACAGGTACCTGCAAATAGGGCAGCAATGCAGCCTCCAGAATGTCTCCCAAAAGACTGCCATTCCATAGCCTGTGCATTGCACCACTCCCCACATGTCTGTCTTCCTTCATGTTTAAGATTTTTTTTTAGTGTGTGCAAGTATGAGTGTGTTTACCCCTTATACAGTGTGCTGTGCTATTAAGGATATGAACAGGTGTGTATCCTTTGCACTTTTGGGGAAGTGCTGTCAGAACCTCTGATATAAAGGAAATGATGCACTTGGGGTTGGCAGGGTGAGGGGCAGGGTGGATTGGACTAAGCCCATGCCCTCCAGAAACAATCAACTACAACTCTGACCTGCCAACCTGGTGAGTGCCTTCCTTCCTTTCAGACACCTATTTCAGAGTTCAAGTAACAGATCTAGTCACAAATGACTGCAGATATTCTCTAAACTAGATTTCCTCCCTGGCAAACAAACGTTACACTAAGAAAAGTCAACCCCAAAAACAGAAAACCAAAACACTGACTTCTATTTATTTACACAGGCCCCAAACTTCAGAATTCAATTCAGTGTACTCTGTTAAATCACCTCCTTGCTTTAAAGAAGCTGGTGGCTGCTCTCTGTCTCAGCTACAGCAGTCAGAGACCACAAACAACTCCTGTTTTGAATCCACAGTTCTTTAGGCCCCCTTCAGCTCCTCCCCTTATCAGACACCTATTTTACAGAGTTTAAGTAACAGGTCTAGTCACAAATGAGTGCAAATACTCTCCCAGCTAGATTTCCTCATGGCAAATAAAAGTTACACTAGGAAAAGTCAACCCCAAAAACAGAGAACCAAAACATTGACTTCTACTACTTACACAGGCCCCAAAATTCAGAATTCAACTCAGTGCACTCTGTTAAATCACCTCCTTGCTTTAAAGAAGCTGGTGGCTGCTCTATGTTTCAGCTACAGCAGTCAGAGTTCACAAACAACTCCTGTTTTGAATCCACAGTTCCTCAGGTCCCCTGCAGCTTCTCCCCTTATCAGACACCTATTTTACAGACTTTAAGTAACAGGTCTAGTAACAAATGACTGCAAATATTCTCCCAGCAATATTTCCTCCCTGGCAAATAAAAGTTACACTAAGAAAAGTCAACCCCCAAAACTGAGAACCAAAACACTGACTTCTACTTACTTACACAAGCCCAACATTCAGAATTCAATTCAGTGTACTCAATTAAATCACCTCCTTGCTTTAAGGAAGCTGGTGGCTGCTCTCTGTCTCAGCTATAGCAGCAGCTACTGGATTAACTACAGTCATCTTGTGAGGACAAAGATTCAAGTACATCTGCTAGTACGGCATCCTGCAGAATGTGAACACTAACAGAAGCATTATACTGGACCAAGGCTCTTGAGTGGCATGACATGATAACTGGGTGTCCTGATTCATGTTGAAACTGAGGATTAAAAAAAAACAAAAAAACAGGGTTGCACCAAAAAAAGTTTAAGTGGTGTGATTCATGATGACCCTGAATGTGATTCATCATGGCATAACGTAATGTAACGTGAGTCATGAAGCTGGCACTGGCATCGCTTCTCAGAGCACCAGAAAGTGGATGGAACTGAGCTTCCACAAACAGTTGCCATTCAAAATTTGAAATACCAATGGCCGTACTTCCATGAACTGCCTTACTCAGAATGTCACAATGTTCACTCTGAGATTATAGCTACTGGAATAACTACAGCCTGCTTGTGAGGACAAAGATATGAGTCCATCTGCTAGTAGGGCATCCTGCAGAATGTGAACACTAACAGCACTACTGCTAACAGTGCCCGTCCTAGAGCACGTAGAACTTGTTGATGGCAACTCCACATCTGAAGACTGTCCTTCTTTCACCATTTCAGTTGCACCACTTTTCACAAATGATTTTGAAGTCTTGCCTGTGTGACTCACTCCTCTCCCTTTTTGTTTCTCTTTACTGGCATTCGTCTTTTCTTAAGGTGTGGCAACACAGAGATTAAACTGTTACTTTTGTGCACTATTTCTCACAGCACATGGGGGTACAACAAGAGGGCGAGTAGGGTGCCTGGTAACTCGAGTCATTAGATGGATTTCAAAAGCTGGGACATACTTTACCAACAGGGCAGTAACACAGTCTGGGAGGGATACCACTGGTGTTCTCAATAACATGGGAAAATTCTGTGAAATCCTGTAAACATCAGTCTGAAAAACTGTTCCTTTTGGACACTGTTTCTCGGAGCATTGGGGGGGGGTGCAACAACAGGATGATTAGGGTACCTGGCAACCCGAGTCATTAGATGGGTTTCAAAAGCTTGGATGTACTTTACCAACAGGGCAGTAACACAGTCTGGAAGGAATACCACTGGTGTTCTCAATAACATGGGAAAATTCTGTGAAATCCTGTAAACATCAGTCTGAAAAACTGTTACATTTGGGCACTGTTTTGAACAGCAGCACATGGGGGTATAACCAGTGATGAAAGTGAACAGGAATGCACAGGAACTCAGTTCCTGTACCTTTTTTCAGCAGGAATGGAGTTCCTGTACTTCTTCTTCCCACTGATGCTGGAACTGAAATTCTTAAACCAGCAATATAATCACAGTTTCTGGGCCTGTGACCTGAAATCAAGGTTTACACATTTGACTTGTAAAACAGTGCTATTTTGCTAGAAATACTTCAGTATCTGTAACTGAATCTACTAGTGTCTAAAACAGACAGATGTGTCTTGACACAGCTATCCTTCACATTGAAGATCTTCACTCTGCATTTCATATTTGCCAGTGCCTGAGTTCCTGTACTTCTTGTCTACCACTTGCACCACTGGGTATAAGAACAGGTTGGGTGGGGTACCCAAGTGATTATTAGATGGATTTATAAAGCTGGGATGTACTTTGCCAACTGAGCAGTAACACAGTCTGGAAAGGATACTACTGGTGTTCTCAATAACAGTGGAACATTCAGTGAAATCCTGCAAAAATCAGTCTGGAACACTGTTACGTTTGGATGCTATGTCTCACACCACACAACGGTGGGTACAACAACAGGTCGAGTAGGGTACCCAAATGATTATTAGATGGATTTATAAAGCTGGGACATACTTTGCCAACATAGCAGTAACACTATCTGGGGGAAGGATACCACTGTGTTCTCAATAACAGAAAAATTCAGTGAAATCCTGCAAAAATCAGTCTGAAAAACTGTTACTTTTGGGCACTATTTCTCATGGCAGGACATGGGGGTACAACAACAGGATAGGTAGGGTACCCAAGTGATTATTAGATGGATTTATAAAGCTGGGACATACTTTGAAATTAGAGCAGTAACACAGTCTGTGGGGGGAATACCACTGGTGTTTTTTTTTTTCCCAGTTGTTTAACCAGGTGAGTCACACTAAGCCGAAAGCTTGTTTACAGGTGCAACCTGGGAGCACAGGGAAGTTAAGTGACTTGCTCAAGGTCACACAGTATGCAAGTGGGGCCTGTGGGATTCAAACCCAGGTCTCCAGATTTGCAGCTTAGAGCCTTAAACCACTGCACTATACTGCCTCCCACCACTGGTGTTCTCAATAACAGGAGAAAATTCAGTGAAATACTGCAAAAATCAGTTTGGAACACCATTAAGTTTTGACGCTATGTCTCACACCACACAACGGGTGGTACAACAACTGGTCGGGCATGCTACCACAGCCTACCAGGGTGAAAAGATGGATTTCAACTAATGCAGACACAGTCTGGGAAGGATACAACTGCTGCTATGCTGTTCAAAACATGTAGGGGTGTACAGCTACAAGGCAAAGGAATAAATGATAGAAAGCCTTTTATATTGTTTTAAAAGCCCAATGTATTAAAAAAGGAAGGAGAGGGAGATTGCAAAACACAAAGGGGTGGGGTGGGGTTGGTGGTAGGACCCAGGGGGATTCAAATCAAAACACACAGTCACTCACTCACTCACTCACTCACTCACACTGTCACACACTCAGTCAAAATCCACATGTGCACTAGCACACCCTGCAGCTTGTAATCCTGCACTCAATAGACAAGATTTAAAATGTTTTAAGAGTCATTATTTAGGAAAATCCTCTGATTGAGAAGCAGTTCCTCTCTCTTCAGTCTCTCTCTCTCTCTCTCTCTCTCTGTCTCTGTCTCTCTCTCTCAACTGCACAGAGAAATGATCCCCCGAGCTTTCCATTGGCTGTTCAGCCACCTGTGACCTCCAGCCTAACAGTACTTAGTGAACATTGCCTGTTTGTGGCAAAATTCACCAGCGAAGTTGACTTTGCGAATGCTAATGCTTGGCACTTGAACTAATGAGGTACGAAGTTGTTTCACCTGTGAAGCTGACAAAATCCTCCTTGAAATTCCTACTTCGCCTAGTGGAATATTTCAGGAGGTTGTGCTTCTATGCGAAATATTCTGCGGAGCAAATTTTTGTGATTTTGCACACCTCCGCCCCCAAGTAGCAAAAGGAAAAAACTGTAGTCTTGGTGAATCAATGGTGGGGTCTTCCTTGGGGTTGTGAACCCAAATCCTCACCCCTCCCCCAGCCCATAGCCTCCAGTCCAAAGCATAAGGTATAGCTGCAAGGCAGTGCCTCATAGTGATACAGTCTTCAAAGGTAGAAACATATGTCACTATCACCACATGTTGCCAAGACAATTTATTGTAGCTTTCTTCACACTGGGCCCTATGGGCACTCAGTGAAGAAAGGAGATCATGTGTGAAGTTGTTTCCTTGGTGAACAGGATGGGCATTAGGGTTGACAACCCCAAGGATGACCCCACCATTGATTTGCCAAGACTCTATAGATCCAAAATCCTAATGTTTTTTCCTTTTGCTGCTTATGTGGTGGGGGTGGGGAGTTAGGGTTAGAACTCCTAATGCCACATTTCTGTACTTTTATGGCATTGTGTTACCCTATCTGGTGCATTAACAAAGTTTTTTTGCAAAGAATTTTCTTTCTTTTTGAGATAGTAAAATAGTATTCTCAGTCATGCAAGTCCCTGTGGGACCAGCATGAACAGATGCAGATGCACAGGGCCCTTTGGCTCTGCACCATGGAAAGGCTCTGTTTGCCTACAGAGTGCAGGGTCTGGCACACTCCCCCCCCTCCCGCCAGCCAAGGAATATATATTGCAGGGTTGTCCGTATGGACCCAGGTATCATATAGTGAAGACAACTGTACCCATTCACTCTTTACATCTGTAATACATTTGCTGAACATGAAGTATCTCCACCAATTTAGCACATAGTACCTGTAACTGAAGGCCTTGCTTAGATCTTGGTAACCATCACCCACACAATCACCTACACCTATTGCTCTAGTTACTTTATCCAAAAATGATAAAAGAATAATCTGGCAAGATCAATGATCTCTGAACCCATGTTGGGAATTCTCATATAGCAGGTTGTCCTTCAGATATTCATGATGTTTTTTTCTTTGCTAATGTTCTCTAATAGTTTACATATTAATGGAATTAGGCTAAGCAGCATGCAATTAGAAGGGAGATCACGTCTCCCACATTTATGAAGTGCCCCTACTTTTACCACTGTTTCTACTTATTACCCTATAAAAACAAATCAGGCACATTTCAATTGTCTTCCCATTACCCCCCAGCAAATAAAGCTCTCCTACACAAAGTCTAAGAACTTTAAGGGAATTTTTTTTCTGATGGGTACAGTGAAAAGTGTGTCAGGAAGCCAGTTAATTGGCAGTAACACAAAGCTTTTATCCAGGCAAACCATTCCTTAAAAGCTGTCTAATGTTAATGATAGCAAACTAACACTGTTCCAGTGCATTTACTGTAAACCTTATATTGCAATAAGTAGAGGTGACAGTACAATGATGTAAATCAGTCTAAAACCATCAATACCAATGCTTTTTACAAAAATATCACAACATGCAGTCACTTTTTAAAATTATTTTTACCATTTATTTTTCTAGTTGACATAGCCTTCCTGGGATTTATCATGCCCTTTTCAGTGAGGATCCTGCTGGAGGGACTGCAGGTTGCAGCACAGGAGACTCAAACAGCCTGCCCAGGGTGCCAGAATGAGCCAGTCATAGTGGTACAATTTTAGCCAGAGAGTTTCTGTTCCATAGTCCTGAGCTATACACCTTGATTGCATTGCCTTTCAAAAAATCGTACTAAAAGGAAGGACACACTAGACAGAAATCCATGATTCATCTGCAAAGTCTTTGTTAATGAGAGCCTTTAGAGAGAGAAAAAGAAGTGGATTATCAATAATGGGCAAACTGATTCCTTCTGTTTGTATTTCTCTTTTCTCCAAAGTCTCTGATGAAAGCTTTGCAGCTGATACAGTTGCTTGTATTAGTGCATGTGCGTGTGTGTGTGTGTGTGCTTGTGTGTGTGTCCACTTCAAACCCAGCCATGCCTGAAAATCATATCACACACTTGCAATTTTGCTACATGACCAACTATTAGTCAGTCGGGCAAAGGGAATTTGTATGTATTTTCCATTTAACTTTCTCTGTTCCTGCTGCTTCTCTACATATGATGTCATCATGTACTACTTGTGACATCATACTCATTTCCATGTCAGGTAAGTATGATTAATAAGCAGATAATTATGATATCATGTGTAGACAGGATAGGATTAGATGAAGTCAGAGGTGCAAGTGTATTATTATCGAGCAAATGATCTAAATAATAAGGAAAGAATGGAAGGTAATTGCAGAAAATGTATGAAATACACTATGAGCAGAACCTAGCATAAATATTTTATTTTTTCAAAATTGACCAAGATATTATACAGGTTTTTTGATGCACGGGTTTGCTGTAGTTATTTTAAAGTACACATAGTGGGGAAATCCAGAATATGGTAGGCTGCAATAAAAATATTGCTGTTCCTATGGACAGAAATACCCTGCATTTTGAAAACAGGCATGGAGGCACTTTGACCAGCCATAAATTCTGTGGTGTGTTTTTATATCAATAATTAAACTATAACACATGAAAACCCATTATAATTAATGGAAAAGTCATACCTAAGCAGTCGTAATTCACAGGTCTGATAACAGAAAGATACAAATCACAGCCCTGACATTGGCACTGTGAATTATGACTTAGTGACAGCCTTAACAAATAGGACTTGAGGAAATCCATGACAAGTGGTACACAAAAAAACAAACACAGATTTTAACATGGTTTAGTGATATGCAAAATGTTTAAATGTGTTTCAGGTATGATGGTTTCCCATTTTATAATTTTTTATAACACCTGTTTTCCTTCACTTTTAAGTCTTCTGGATTTAGGTATTATAAACTATAAAAACTGGACAACTGTGAACAAGGCTTTTGAGTCCCTCTCAGTGTTACTGTTTTAAATCACTTGAGCGTAGCTCTTGGATTTTTTACGGTACCCCTCAATGGAATTACAGCCCTGTAGTTCACAGTTTCCTATCTATTATTCCACCTGTAAAACATTTTTAGTTGTATTTTCTATGTGATTATATGTATGGCTGTGGAGTCACTTGGTTAGAGTACCTCTTTGTTCTCTAAGAAAGAAGCTGAACAGGTCTGATGCAAAAAGGACTTGCAAAGACATTCTTATCATCGGCAGGCTAACAAGCACATCATGGTAAATACTATGAAAACTACAGTACAGCAATAATGCTATTTCAAAATTGATCATGTTTTATTTGACATAATAATTACAGCCACCCATAATGCGGAAAGGGCAATATTCCAACTAAACATAAAGCCACAACATTTTGAAGCTCTTAGTATGAAATGATATACTACCAACGAGATGTGCTAAAATGTTTAGATATAAGTTATCTGATTGCCTAAATATTCATGTTTTATTTGATTATTTTTTTAATTTAATTTTATTTTATTTATCAGAGTCTAGGATTACAATTACCTTTGAGCCAAGGCTCTTTTACAAAAGTTCCATGTCAGGATGAGAACAAACAAGCAGGACATTAATTATTACAGGAGAACAGGTTTCAGTTGTTTATCATCACATGAGTACATACAGATTAGACGGTACTAGAGGCATGCACAGGACAGGGATAACATTGATAACGAGAACGTGGTGATTATACAATGCTTTCTGTGAAAAGTTGTTTCCTATACAGTACTGTGTCACAGTTCAGTTGGTTACTAAATAGGAGGAAGGTCACAGAGAATGCAAAAGGGGATCAGGAGTTACAGTAGATGAAAGGTTGTTCTGCCTTAATACCAGGAGTCTGGGAAATGAAATTAGAGAGCTCCAGGCAATGACGTCAGACATTGAGATGGACCTCAAAGCCTTCACATCATAGAGCAGTGTCATTCTGGAACACCATCAAATTCACTGTCATAGCTGTCCCTTCCCATAAAATGTTTGCTGCCAAGCTGAAAGCACATCTGAAAGAGTCTAATATCTGTACTTTCTTTGCACGACTTACAAAACACTGCTGACTTAATGTACTGCATGAATGCCTTACTTTTGTACAACATCACTTAATTTTGCATTATAGTGGTATAAGATAGTGGTTGTTCCACTCCATAAGGACAGGGGACAAGGAACAAGCAGGGAACTATTGAAATCTCAGACTTACCTCTTTTGTTGGTAAACTGATAGGTTCCCTGGTCAAATAGGACCTCGTAAACTACCTGGATAGCAAGAGACTCCAGGATAGTAAACAACATGAGTTCATGACAGGGAGGTCTTGGCAGACTAACGTGATAGTTTTCTTTGACTGGGAGATGAAGGTATTGGATAGGGGCCACACCATGGATTTACTCTACTTGACTTCAACAAGGCTTTCGACTCAAAGCCTCACAGAAGATTGCTGCAGAAGATAGAGGATATGGGTGTGGCAAGGGACATAGTAAGATGGGTAGAAAATCAGTTGAAGGAGAAACAGCAGAAGGTTGTGATTAATGGTGTCAGATCAGAAGTGGATGAGGTCCTGGGTGTGGTGCCACAGGGATCATTCCTGGGTTATGTCTTCTTCAATCTGTTCATCTGTGGCATTGGAGAAGGAATCCAGGACAAGCTGTATCTCTTCACAGATTGTAATAAGCTCTGTGGAAGGGTAGATAGTGACAAGGGAATTAGAGAGATGCAAAGTGACCTGCAAAGACTAGAGAGGCAGTCTAACATTTGGAAGCTGAAATTCAGTACCAAAAATTGCAAGGTGATGTACCTAGGGAACACAAACCACAGGACAGAGTTGTGGATGAGGGGGTAAAGATTACCACTCCAGCTGAGGAAAGGGACCTAGGAGTCATCATTAGTGACTCCATTAAACAATCAAGCTAGTGCTACAAAGCCTATAGTAAGACAATTAGGATGCTGGGATGTATCAAAAGGGGTATTGACAGTAGAAGAAAAAAGGTATCACTTTCTCTTTATAGATCATTGGTGACGCCTCATGTGGAGTACTGTGCCCAGTTCTGGTGTCCGCACTTTAGGAATGATAAGGACAGGCTAGAAATGGTGCAAGAAAGGGTGACAAGAATGATTCAGGTCCAGCAGGGCACATCTTAAGAGAATCAGCTCAAAGCACTGCACCTGTACTCACTGGAAACCAGATGACAGATGGGCAATATTATAGAGAGCTTCAAGTTCCTGAAAGGAATGAACAAGGTAAACTGCAAATAACCATTTCCTGAATAACAGTTCAAGGACATGAGGCACAAGTGGAAACTGATGTGAGGAAGGTTCAAGAGGGACATGAAAAAGTGTTATTTTTCAGAAAGGGTGTCTTAACCATAGAACAGTCTGCCTACCAAGATGTGGAGTGACAAAACCATAAAAGGTTTTAAGTATGCCTAGGACAGAGCGAAGGGTATAGTGGTTTATTCAGGGCATTAGTAATAGGGAGGGGAATGGGGGATAGTGAAAGCTAGTACCCTGTATGAACAATACATCCCAGGGTTTGATAGGGAGCTATGAGCAGAGTGGATGGACCATTGTTGTTTTCTTCCCTCATTGTCTATGTTCCTGTGTCACCTTGATAATTTAAATGTGGTCTAAGTGTACTTCTGCACTAGTTTTGTGAGGTGTATGAATTAAAACATCAGAGGATCTAACAGTTAGGGAATATACTTACATAACACCTCAGGCTACGGTCCTGACATCCTGCTCAGGCATGAATCATCTGAATTTTGAAAGGGAGGGGACTCTATTTGTCATGGTAAAATCAACCACGACATCTGTTTCTTAATTGCGGGGGTTTTGTTCTAATTTGCTGGCAAGTCCTTTGAGAGAAAATTTTGCAAAGTTAAATTAGCAAAGAGCTACGGCACTTCATGAAAGAGATTGCCAATGTAAACTTCTGCAAATGTAATGCATACCTAAGTACCCTTTCCCAAGGAAAATGTGTTTTGGGGGAAACTCTATACTCTAAGAATTGGGGTCTTTTAAATGTGAAACAAAAGGCTGCTTGCATCTTTCTGCCCTTGTTGCTTACCTCCCTGTCCCTGCCTCAGGGTTCCTTATGCTGCTACATAATTAAAATGTAAAATGATTGTTAGCTGTTAAGAATATGCAAAGCCCAGTAAGACATTTTTAAAATGTTTTGTGTGTTCAGACCCCCCATCAATGCTGAAATGCAGCAGTGCCATGGTGTCTCCTAATTGTCCTCTCATAGATCATGGTCTATTTCCAAAGACTAGCCCTCATGTGCAAGATTGTGTATCTTAGTAGTCTTGGGATAAGTGTTAAACTAAAATAGAGCCTTAACCCCTCCATTATATGTACAGAGAACATATGTGATAACTTATTTTACAAACTTTTTTCATACAGTACCTACAGCTCCTTCTGTTTTGCCTTAATTCCCACAATGTAAGAAAGGCAGGATGCAGCGTTTAACATTTTGTGCACTATTAATGGCACACATATCCTAAGCAAAGAATGGGCTAGGGCCATCCAGCTAGCACTGACTTGTTTGGTGGCACTGTATTATGTCATGTTTGTGTTTTTCTTAGTTTGTGTAAATGAGTGAAGGGAGAAACATTGAAAGGCAGTTAGAGCTTTAGAGAAGCAGGTGATAATTTGCCCAACTATTACAAGTGACTTGATTGTGAAATATTTTAAAAGGTTTCTCAACAGGACTCCAAAACAATATTTTCTAAATAGAAGTGGGAAGTTAGTTGAATAAAATCAAATATGTAATTAGAAACATCCCACATCTACCTTTACCAATGCAATTCCTGGCATTGTCCACACTGGCAGATTTCTTTTGCCTCTGTCCTTAGGAAAGGCAAGATAATTTTATTTATGAGCCCTCTCCCTAGGGCTAGAGCAAGTCACAGAGAGCAGTACAGCCAAAGAGAAAGCATATAAATACATCACAACAAAATAAAGTAGGTAGGTGATAATTTATGGATTTACTTATTATTTATGTATTATCTTATGTGAGTCCTGTTACTGTCGTTGTACCAATTGTGTAATATTTACTGTTATTTCATCAATCCTATATTTTGTATATTGTTGTTTCCTTGATGTGGAACCTTTGGAAAAGAGCATCTTGCTCAAAGGTTTTTTTTTCTGAACAATTGAAAAAAATAAATAATTTATTGATCAGTTTTCAAAGCCATTTCATGCACAGTATTTGTTCATCATAAAACATACATACAGGGAGACATACATGATCAATTATTTTAAATGTTTTTTTTGTACAATACATGCAGTTCTCAAAAAACAAGCACATTTTAACACAAGATCCATATTTGGACCAAACAACATTTAGTGTAATTGCTTATGTGTGTGTGTGTGTGTGGGGGGGGGGGGGGGGGTCAAGAGATACAGAAAGGTAATATTCCAACCACTTTCTCCTTGATTTATCATAGCTGGGCAAAATAGAACAACATGTGTTGTATCTTCTGGACAGTGGTATCCACATCCACATAATGTAACTTTATGTATATGTGAGTTACCGTCATACCATGCTTTAAGAAAATTGGATTCATACTGTAAAACATTTTTCATGGAAAGTAATTTTAGCACAAACCCAAATGCAGCCATAATTGTGCACATTTAATTTAGTGCTAAGTAATTAGTGTCACATTCACTATTATGGAAAAAGTGCTAATAGAACTAATCTGTGCAATTTTTTTAGCACTAATTAGTGCCTTATCAAAAATAGCAAAATTATTTGACAGTGAATATGTCAAGATTTACAGTATGACTGGAACATAAATTTAGTAATACAAGGTCTTAAGTGAGGTACAACTATGTAATTTCTTCGACCCAGCTCCTGATTTCCCGCCCCCTATCCTTCAATGTCCCCAGTTCTGCTTGCACAAAATATCTATCCATGAAGCCAGACCATTCCTTCTAACAGTATTAGGCAGCAACAGCCCAAGCAATGACTCTTTGGATCCCAAAATTCTACGATTGGTCCCGGATGATATCCTAGTCCCACTTACGAGCTTACTAAACTGATCCCTCTGCCTGGGTCAGTTTCCCAGTGTTTGAAAAACTGCTGTTGTCACACCTATTCATAAAGGTGGGGACAGGTCCACCCCCAGCAACTATTGGCCAATTTCCATCCTTCCCCCACTCTCTAAAGCCATAGAAAAAGTGGTGGCTTCACAGTTCCCCAATTGTTGTTTATTTCCCCAATTGTTTAACCAGGTGAGACACACTAAGCTGAAAGTTTGTTTACAGGTGCAACCTGGGAGCACAGGGAAGTTAAGTGACTTGCTCAGGGTCACACAGTATGCAAGTGGGGGCTGTGGGATTCAAACCCAGGTCTCCAGGTTTGCAGCTCAGAGCTTTAAACCACTGTGCTATACTGCCTCCAGCTCACTGAGTACCTGACTAAATATGCTGTTCTGTGCCCAGAGCAGCATGAGTTCTGTGCAGGCCATAGCACTGGTACAGCCTTACTGGAATTCTCCAACTTTCTGCACTCCTGTCTTGACTCTGGCAACCTTGCTGGAGCAGTGTTCATGGACCTCTCAAAGGCCTTTGACACTGTCTGCCATCCCTTCCTACTTGACGCCTTCTATCATATCGGTTTCTCTACTGGTCCCCTCATCTGGTGCTCTAGCTACCTATCAGCCTGTTCCCAGTGCATCAAAATCAATGGGACACTCTCAGAGACCCACCCTCTCTGCTCTAGGGTTCCCCATGGCTACATTCTGGGCCCCCTACATTTTAGTCTCTACCTAAACACCCTGCCCAGTGCCTGCTCCAGCAAAATTCTTCTGTACGCAGATGATGCCATTCTATATGCATCTCACTGAAATTCTGCCTCCCTCCAGGACTCTCTCCACACATCTACAACCAAGCAGAAAGCTGGTTCAAGGAACACAGACTTGTCATTAATCTCAAAAAGACCAAGTTGATGCTCTTCTCCCATCATCAAAACAAAGCAAGAAATAACCTCCTCCTTATCCTCCAAAGCACTCAACACCCGCTCGAGCAAGTGCTCACATACAAATATCTTGGGATTACTTTTGACACTGCCCTCACTTTTCATGCCCACATTAATGTCCTCGCATCTGCCACCAACACCCAGATTGGCCTCCTATTCTGCCATAGGGACTGCCTTCCACCCGGTGCTCTCCGACTGGCCATCACATCCTCAGTACTGTCCCCAGTGGACTATGTCCTACCAGTATATGGAGCCGCTGATTACACAGCACTCAATAAGATCTGACTCACTCTGAACAAGGCCTGTAGACTACTGACCAGTGCCCCCAGGCTCGCCCACACCTGTCATCTCTATTCCACTGCTAATCTCCTCAACCTGGAAGAATGTCTCCACTACTAAACCTGCCTCCTAGTCAAGAAAATTCTGCTCGGGTTGTCCCCCCCGGGGTATCTGCCTCCCTCCAACATACCTCCCCCACAGTCTCCACCTGCAGCTCAGACAAGGCCACTCTACTTGTACCCAGAACTAGGAGCTCTCATGCTCATAGATCCTTTTGCTACAGGGTCCTTTCCTGGTTTAACACTCTCCCTGTAACCATCACTAATACTCTGAAAATTGCCTCCTTCAAACAGCTCTTTGGAACCACCTGTTCAACACCCACTGCTGTTCCTCTCACTAACAGGCTGCTTGCATATCACTGAGTGCACTTTGACAAAGTCCTCCAGACTGCCTCCTCTGCCCCCTTCCCCTCCTCCCACCTGGTTTCCTTCATCGCCCCTGTGAAATATCTGTATTTATGTAACCACTGTATTATAAATTTCTTTTTTTTTTTTTTTAGTTTTTGTTGACCGGGTAACTGCACTAGACAAATCCTGCCTATTTTCAGGCACGACCCGGGGGAGGGGGATACAGATGAATGCCAACTGACCTTGAACCAGATTAAGCTGTTGGTGGTATTTTTTAGTGAATGTACACACAAAATGTACAAAATGGCCCGGATATTCAAACTACGCCATTCTGAGGCACAAGCCCTTGCGCTGCTCAAAATAGTTACGCAGGGGTGTGGCCGGGGCGATATTCAAAGGAGTTGCACTATTGAGCAACTCCTTTGAATATCACCCCCCAGCCACAGCCACTGTGCATGGCGCAGTGGAACTTGCGCCACCGCAAGTTGTCAGAGTTGAGCATTAAACTTACAGTGGAGCAAGTACCATTGCGCCATGGGCAAATTTCCGATATTCAAAAGGTGACATGCAAATGGAGCCATAATTCATGCAAGGCACAGGGGGGGCCATTTGCATCTGATTATGGCCCCATTTGCATGCCATTAGCATGTAGGTGCGCCGATCCCCGAGGACTTGTGCCTGGCCGCCCTGCCAGGCAGCAGCCGTCGGGGACCACCCCCTGCAGCCCGATCGCGGGCACAATGTGAAAACAACCCCCCCGCCCAAACATCTCCCAATGCCCGATCGTGGGCAGAATGTATACTGAAACCCCCAAACATCTCCCAATGCCCGATCGCGGGCAGGCATTGAACAACCCCCAGTGCCCAATCGCGGGCAGAATGTAAAAACACCCCCAACCCGAAGTACCTCCCTGGTGGTCAGTGGACGTAATTGCCGTCCCGGGCAGAATGTCAGTGACAACCCCCAAACATCTCCCTGGTGTCTAGTGTCCCCCACCCCCCCCACCCACGAAGCCCCACCACCCGGCTCCCCGGCGGCGGCGGGCGGCAACATCCACTCGCCTGCCGCCCGCCACCACCGACTGACTGTCCGGTGAAAGGCATGCTAGGCAACTGACATTAGCTACAGATGTAGCCCAATGGAGTGTACTGATCCTCAGAGGTAGCATGCACAGAGGCTTAGCCCCAACAGGTAGGTCTTGAGGCCTTTTATAAAGCCACCAAGGGAGCCACAGTCTTGGAGATTACTAGGAAGGCCATTCCAGAGGGACAGAATGTAAGCCATGAAAGACCGAAGACCTTGACATGTCCGGACTCTGGGGACATGGAGGAGTTGCCGATTAGAGGACCTTAAGGTTCTTCCAGGCTGTTTAAGCATTAAGGTGCAACTCAGACTGGGAGGGGCATTAGTTTGTAGAAGCTTGAAGGCCAGACATAGGGAAGGGTACATCAGTCTGCTGTCAAGGGAAGGCCAATTTAGTGTGTGCAATACGTTACAGTGGTGTTCTAGAGGCAGAGCACCCAGGACAAAGCGCCCAACTCTGTGATACAATATTTTCAGTTTTTGCATCTCCGTGTTTCATAGTGAGTGTAGCACTGGGGCCCCATAGAACAGGGTGGGCAGGAGCATGCCGGTGGCTACCCTTAACTTAGATGTCTGAGTGAGAAAAGGGGTCAGACGATACAGGAGACCAAGCTTCTGGTTAAGCGTCTTGGTTAGTTGATCAACATGAACCTTGAAGGAACAGTCTTGATCAACATACACGCCAAGGTATTTAATGCAATCCACAACCTCTATAGGAGAACCACTGGACAGGCAGGGGGACAGTAAGCATGATCTATCAGGGCCTAGCCTTTTAGGTCCAAATAGGATGGCTTTGGTTTTTTTCACATTGAGGACTAGCTGATTAGTCAGAAACCAGTTTTCCGATATGGAGAGGTGCTGGTTCAGAAGTTGATTTAGCTGTGCTGCGTCCGGAGCTGATCTGTACAACAGGGCATCATCAGCATAAAGGGTCACCTTGGCACCTCCACAGTGCTTAGGCAAGTTATTGATGAATATGGAGAATATGAGGCCCCAATAATGAACCTTGGGGACCCCTTCAGAGATGGAGCATTTGTCTGACCTCGCCTCCAGCTATCTGACTATTTGAGATCTACCATGCAGGTAATCTATGAACCACTGCACTGAGTGGTTGTCCAATCCAAGGATCTGAGCTGCAAGATGAGCAGTTGGTGGTCCACCAGATCAAAGGCCTTGGTAAGGACTAAAAGATCGCACCGTTAGTTGGCCATTATCTTGGGCTGCGAGGATGTCAGACATAAGGCTAACCAAGGCGGTATCTGTGCCAGGTAGTTTCTAAATCCGTGTTGTCGAGGAATAAGGAGGTTATGTTGTTCAACATATTGCTGGACTTGTTTGTACACAATGCTCTCTAGCATTTTGCTTAGTGTGCAGTATGGAAATCGGTCTGTCACTCTCGACCAGCTCACTTGGCCCCTTTGGGGGATGGGGGTGTAACTCAGGGCAGTTTTCCAGGCTGTGGGAAATTTACCTTCCATCAGCGACCTGTTGAACAACCATGTGATTGGTGTGGCAATTTCTTGGGCTGCTAATCTGAGTAACCTGGGTTCTAGTTTGTCACAACCTGCAGAACCAGTAACCTTAATGTTCCTGATCAGCTTTAGGACCTCAGTTTTAGACACCAACTTAAGGTGGAAGTTAGATGATGAGGGAGGATCCTCTGTGTCATCAAGGGATGTCTGGCTAGAGCTGCAGGGGTGAACCTTATATCTGTCAAGATCAGTGAGGAATACATTAAAAGCATTAGCAGCGTCTTGTAGGTTTGTGTGGCGTACACCACCCACAACAATGTCACAGACATTTTGCATGTAATGTCCTTCAAGTGTATTAATTTGAGACCAGAATTTTCTGGGGTCAGAGATTTTTGTTTGCAGGTTCTTGAGGTAATGTCACTTGGCCTGTTTTAAGTCTATTTTGCATTTGTTCCTGAGCATTTAATACAGGACCCAATCACTGTCCAGTTTAGTGGATTGTACCTGCCTCAGGCCCTGTCTCTTTCCTCATTAGCTTTTTTAGATCATATGTCAGCCACCTAGACTAATTTCCATTGACCCTCATTTGCTTAAAGGAGGGCATGCTTATTAGCAGCAGAAGGAAATTCTTGGTGAAAAGGTCCAGGGCTATGTCTAGACTGAGGGAATTTTATCTGAGCCCAATCCACTGCCGATAGGGTACCTCAGAAGGAATTAGCATCAAATTTAGAGTGGTCACACGCCAAAAGGTTTGGGGGTGGGTTGGATAATAATTTTCCATATATCAAAATAGGGCATGGTCACTTAAGGAGTCGGCTGAAGTGCGGTCAGCTTGAATCTATTGGGGTTGGACACCAGAATCCAATCCAGAGTGGTGTGGTTACCAGATTTCAAATTCAGTCTGGTAGGTTCCTGGATAAGCTGGGTCAGGTTGACCTCTTGCAAATTGGACTTAATGTCACTTTTAGTCGAGGGGCCCCAGTGGAGGTTAAAGTCACCCAGGATTATTTTCTCCCAGGAAGGCAGGTCAGGGATAAGTTTGGTAAGGGCCTTTAGTGCTTCCACTGCAGTCTTGGGAGGGTTGTATACACAACCTATTAGTAGGGGCTTAGTACCACCCAACAGGAGTTTAACAAATAGTGCTTCGCAACCCGCGTCAACCATGGCTGGGATCACTGCTATAGAAACTGTTAGTGATGCCTTAACGATATGATGACCCTCCACCCTTTTTCCAATTCTGTCCTGCGGAAAGTTTTAAATCTAGGGATCTCAATCTTGTGCGCTAAGATGCTAGGTTTAAGCCATGTTTCAGAGATGGCTAATACATCAGGAGAGTACTAGTCAACCCAGGCCTCAAGTTCTTGTAGTTTGGGTCTGAGACTATTTTTATTGATATGAACCAGTTTCAGTCCTTTTGTATTGGCCCAGCTGGGCAAGGAGGAAGTTACATTTGGGATATTGGTGTGGGGAGGACCTGGATTAGTTTCAATATCCCCTGCTAGCGGAAGCTTTAAAAGGACCCATACCTTCTGGAACGACTGGAGTGGGAGATGATAAAACAGGTGTTTGTGTAGCCTCAGGTATATAGTACAAACATAGCAATTTCCTCCTTTCCTGAGACTATTCAAAATAAGTAGGCTGTGGTAGGAGTCTAGTTGGGGGTAGACACATGGATAATGGGCTAGTGTGAGATCAGGTGGCCAGTTATTTTCCACCCAAGAGTTCATCATCAGTTGGTCAGTGCATAATGTAAACAGGATATAACCACTCCCCAGAAACATGCCCAGAATCATTTTCAGTCTAGTATGCAGTTTATGACATCATAGTGCTCACCAAGGCAACAGACTGTGATGTCACAAATAGCAATGTGTGGTAAGCATGGCGGTAGGCAGTATGATAAAAACCACTTCATATTTGCTCCACATTACATGGGTGGTGCCGAAATAAGAAGGAACATGGAAAAGGAGGGTGTAGTGGGAGGTAAACGCCACTAGAGGGAGTTGAAACAGTACAGTACTGAGTGGGGGACTTGATTCTTAGAGCTATTTTTTTTTTTATGTGTAGCGACCATTAGAGGCCAGAGCAGATAACCTGCAGGTGGAAAACTTGCCTGAGAGGTTAATTTCAGTCAGGTGTCTGTAGCTATAAATAGCAGCGTCAACCAAGGGTGGTGGTGGGGGCGGTGGGGCAGCCGATGCGAAGCATCAGCGGGGTCAGCAGTTGGCCATCTGCACTGCACATAGCTTGGCTGAAAAAGCTTGGATCCTTTACCTTGATTTAAAAATTCGCGCCTTCAGGCTGTGGGGGAGGGCTGCTCGGTCACCCGCCCTCGTGACCCTGGGGGCTCTCAGAGAGACGGCTGCAATCTGTGGGGAAACAAGAGGACAAAAACTTAAGTACAGGTACGGGCATAGGAGGGGCTCGGGAACAAAGGGGTTGGGGGTCACGATAGCAGAGTGAGGTTAACAGAGAGCTGCAGTTTACAACATGCCCTGCTATTCTTGAGTCAATGCTGTACAAATTAAACAGTTTCATCCAGCTACTGGTATTTTTAGCTAACAATATGCGTGCACAGCAGAAAGGCAGGGTTTCAGGCAAAAGTATGTGTGATTATGCTTCTTTTTTTGAACCTTTGCCTGAGATTGGCCTTAGGTGCCTAGGCATATGTGAGGAAGGTGCTGTCCCAACCGTTGCCTCAGTACCTCGCTCACACCTTCTATTAACAAGTCGCGGTACAGCTGCCTCCTAGTCCTAATGTAAGCGCTCCCTGTTGATAGTACCTGGCAGGATGTTTGCTCCCTTTCAGACCTAACCATACCTGTTTTATTCCTTTTTGTGAACTGTGTCAAGAGAAAAGCTGTTATCACTTATCTTGTCTGACTGTTATGATAGCGATACCTAGGTCTTGATTGTGTTTTTTAGGGAAATTCCTGTGATATTATCCATCTCTGAATCTCTGTGGTCTAGCCTGTTCCCACTATTTTATACTGTTCACTGTGTCCTATTGATGATCCCGAACTAACTGTTACATCACGTACGTTCTTTGTGTCTTGATTTGCACTTCTACTATGTTTTATTCACATTGTAAATATATCTGTTTGTACTATAATCTGGACTTAACCAGGTCCATCTTGTAAATGAGCTTGCTCAACCATGTTCACCTGGATAAATAAAGATTTGATTGATTGATTGGATTTGGTCCCAGGGTATTTAAGGGATAAACTAAAATTTAGAGACTTAGATTTCACGTTAAGGAAAATTCATCTACGGGTGATGATGATACCTTATACTAAAATGAAGTGGTCTGAAACATTGTTTAGCCACATTATTCCCAGATATTGGAACAACCCAGAAAAGTTTAGATCCAAGTAAAAAATCCCTTCTGTACATATATTGAAAAGAAGCTTGTCTCAATCCTCATGTCTTGTAATTGTTTTAAATTATTTTTACGCTGATGTTTTCTGCTTAATTACATTTTGTATTGTATTGTATTTGATATGTTGTATGTATTTTGTAACTTGTAGATTGTTATGCTATGGTCACCATTGTTAATGAGCTTGCTTTATGGCTATAACCTAAATAAACAAACACATAAACCAACAAACGTCTCTCAACGCATATATTACCCAGGCTGGCCTGCTGGTACAGTGGCAATGATACTGCTTCCTACTACAATGACCTGTATTTGAATGTGAGCCCATGGAGTCAGAGGACGAGCCAGGGGGGAGAAGGATTGAGCATCCACTGGACTGCTCTCCTTCTCTGTGGGGAGAGGGTGGGGAGGAACCCGGTGCTCAACTGGCCCCAGGCGGAAGCCAGAGAAGAGGCAGCCCGCTGGAATGTTGGGGAGGTGTGACAAACATTGGTGTGCATGCCATGATGTCATTGCATGCCACATCTCCCACAGGAATGAAAGGGGACACTCCTGGTCATTCAAGATGACGGATGTCCTCCACAAGCCCCCCACATGATGACTCAGGCTCCTCCCAGGATCTGGTGCCGGTCAGTCAAGGGACTCCACACCTCCTTGCCATGCACGTCAAGTCATGGAGGACTAAGGGAGAGGTAAACCCGGGGGGAAGCTGGGGTGACAGGGCTGGGAGGACTGGTGGAAATGAGTGCCAGCCAGCTCTGGAAAGTAAAAAAAAAACACATTATCCACTTGGCAAACAGTGGTTTTGCAGCTCAGCTACATCTTCTAAATTCCTGAGCTACTAAGACATCCAAACATAGAATGTTAGTAAAGAATGGTGACCTCTGGCCCAGAGTTCTTTTTCCTGGCCAATTCAGTGAGAATACTTTGGCAACCTGTTTTCGTTAAGTATCAACTGACACCACCTACTCTGTTAGTCTGTTCCAAGTCTTACCCACTCATTCTGTGACACTGTTCTTCCTGTTTCTTCCCTTGAATCTTCCTCTGTTCAAGTACATTATGTGTCTCCTTGTCATTTTTTTTTTTAATTTCTCTTTATCCACCTATCCCCAGCCTGCCACCCCCGACCCATCAGGGGAGACACAGCAGATATCCCACTGCCTGACACCCTGCCCAGAATGGACCCCGAGACCCCATGAAGCTGTGGTTTTACCCCGGTGGGAATGAGGTGGGGGCCCTAACACCCTGAAACTTACATTGCATTGGCTCGGGTCCATCGGGCAGGCTCAGGCACATCGTGGCTCCCCATCTCCCTGGCAGTGGCAGGCTCTTTTTCTCTTTTTCTCCCTCTCCTACAGTGTGCAACCCCTAATGTCATGGCACAAGGCACCATTCACAGTGTACAGCGGCCACCATCCCCTACAGTTGGGGCTTGCAGTACTCTGAGCCTCCACCCGGAGTCAAACAAGTGCATGGGCATTGGCCTCTTCCTTCCCTGAAGAAGGCGAGCTGTCATGGGATGCTCAAGCCTATCTTCCCCCAGCCGACCCAGCAGTGACCCAAGTCTGCTCCCTAACCCGGGTCACCGGCGTGATGCAAGGTGTGGCATCCAGCACCTCAACCCTCAGCGCCACCGGGCTAGCTTCTTCTTGTCACTTTGTCCTTGTATGCCCTGAAGAGCTGTATATGGTCTCATGGTGTTATGGGTTACCCATAAGATCGCTAAAGATTTTGCAGCATGGTCAATAATCCAACATGGAAAACATTGATCTATAAAATCATGCTATGTAAAATGCCGCAAGGCATACATAGCATGAAAGAAATTGTACCAGTCATGGCTTTGCACTTACCTTGTTGTAAGTGCAGATTAATTATTCTACCCACTGTTACCATGGATCACCACCCAGTGAAGAATGAATGGGGACAGAATATTAGTGTCAGGCTGTTCAGCATGTGCAGTGCCATACAGGTGCTGTTATGTATGCCTCACGCTTCCATCATTCATGCTGACTGCCATGAGGATTTTTCCATGCTGAATTTTTAGTTCAAACATGATGGTATACCTGGTGTTATCCCTTTCAGTTATTTTAATGCTGCAATCCTGACTCTCAGCTCCTCTCTCTTCCACGGAAAGCATTACCAGATATAGCTTATATTTTCCAAACCTTCAACCACTTTATTCACCACTATGCCTTATCAGTCATTTTGGTATCTTTCTGATGGCTATGCAAATCTCAAAGTTTCAATTTTTCACAATTTGACTATAGAAACTGGAAAAGATTAAGTGTATTGTTTTGCTGGCTAGGTTTGACTCCTAAAAAGTTGACACCCCATTCAGTCACTTTGTTAAGTATTAAATTTGCATTTTGTACTCTATATTCAACAAAACACTATTGCATATAAAAAGGAAACAAGCACTCATAACCTTGAGGAGAACTGGTTGACCACAAGAGAAAGTACTATGACATTCAAACTTGATGCAATCCATGCTTTTATTAAAGTGCCAGAAGTGCCCACAAATGCAATTTATATTCAATTTATTGGTAAGCAAATTGAGAGGGAATCCCTGTTTTACAGTTGCAACCATATACATTAAAATACATTACAAGATACAAATAAAACATAATAAGTTAAAGTGTCATGAAGCATATATGTATAACTAATCTATAACACTCACAATGCTGATATAGTGATTGAGAAATCAATGTTTTGAAATGAGAAATAGAAACCTGAAACTTGGGTTTTACAAGCATCTTAATCTAGTGCCAGGCAGATGGCAGTGAGTAAGAGAAACAAAAGGACCCAGCTTAATTTGTATTTTAGGAAGAGAAACAGGGACATATCAGCAGAACAAAGATTATGACCAGTCTCCTTCTTCTTAATCAAGATAAACAGATAAGAAGGAGCTTTTTGATAGAGTTTTGTAGCCAAAGACATGTTAATGGTACAAGCTCCTGTTAGCTAATGAGAGCCAACCCAAGGAATCATACAGTATACAATGATGTGTCAACCAAGGTTAGCCAATAACAAAATGTAAGAAACTATGATATAATGGATCAAGTGTACTTAAGAGAGTTACAGAGGAATTGTGTAGACACTGTCCCATAATAAACAAGCATTTGTCAATGCCGAATGTTGTCTTGCTGCCATTGGCAGTGCAGGAGTTAGAGAGATGCAGCATAGGAGTGGCAGTCAAGTATTGAACTGATGCCAACCCACCCCCACCCTGCAGAGAGTGAGAGGCAGTAAGGTGTCCCTGTGGGTGTGTGTTAGTGCAGTGTGGGAAACATGCTAGGCAGGATGTGAAAATGACAGCTGCACAGTTCATAGGAGGTGTAATTAAATGCCAGTGCTGAAAATGTGGCATACAAATACTCTGAATTTGTGGAGTTGCGGGGTGCGTGGAAATCGCAAGGCAACGGCACGCACTCTTCAGTTGTGGGCGTTGGGCACCAAATTTTTCAACATGGGTATTTTTAGCACCTCTGCTCATGTACAGTGTCACCGTCATTTCCTGAAAGTGTCCTAAGAAGTAATTTCACACAGCGACCACGCTATTCTGCGCCGGAAGTGCAGAAACACATTTTGGGCAGGATATGTGAAGTGACAGCTGTACTGTTCATCAAGAGGTGTGTAAAAATGGCAATGGTGAAAATCCAGAGTGAAAATATCACAAATGCACGACGGTACGAGCATGCGTGCAATCTGCCAACGCACGCCTGTAACACAGTCATTTAATGGAGTATCAGCGCCAAATTTTCAACATAGGCACTCTAGAGCTCTTGCTCATGAACTATGTCACTGTCATTTTCATAATCTGGCCCAAACACTGATTTCCCACAAGCGCAATTGTGTGCGGAAGTGCGGAAACACATTTCGGGCAGGATGTGGAAAATGACAGCTGTACTCTTCACAAGGAGGTGCACAAAAATGCCAATGCTGAAAATACGGTGTTAAAATATTGCGAATCCGCGAAGTTACGAGCCTACGTAGCAACTGCGCAACGCATGCTCGTAAAACAGGCATTTGTTGGATTTTTCCCACCAAATTTGGAACATAGGCTTTTTGAGAGACCACCTCATGAACACTGGCACTGTCATTTCATTAATGGGCCCCGGAAGGTGATTTCACGCAGTGACTGCGAAATCGTCTTCCGAGGCCGATTAACACCATGACAGTGGCAGAATTCATGAGGAGGAACCCCAAAAACCCCATGTTGAAAATTTAGTGCCAAAATTTCAAGAAATCCCTGAGATATGCAGCAAAGTTGAAAAAACCCTATTCATTGCATTATACAGCTTACGGCATTTCCTCAGTTTGCGGTCAGCTTTGAAAGTGCAGGCATGTTCCTGGTCAGTGAAGATCGTTCGCGGAGTCTGGAGGTAAGTATGGGGTGGGGTGAGGAGGCAGGGTGTGCAGTGGGTGGGTGTGGGTAGGGGAGGGGATCTAGACTCGAGGGACGGTTTTCGTTTCCAGGTGAGACAAAAAAAAAAGAAAAGCGTCATGGGACAGTTTTCCCATTGCAGGGCATTTTGGCATGCTGGGGTGGCTCCCAGCATGCCACCTAAAGTGAGTTTTGTGGGGGTGTCAGTAGCCGACGGAGGTTGGGCACCCTCATCGCACACAACACGGGGGTAATGTGGGGATTGGGCCCCACCGCAAGCAAAGAAAGGGGGAGCGCAGGCTGTTGGGATTGGGCACCCCTGGCATGCAACAGTTGGGGAGGGTGATGCCGATGGATATGGGCTCCCCACCGGTGCAAGAAAGCGGGATGGGGCGAACCGAGGGGATTGGGCACCCCTCGGCATTCCACATTTGCGGGATGCCAGCTGGGGAGTGGGCTTCCCGTCGGCACAAACACGGGGGTTGCCGACAGAGGATTCAGAGGCACCCCAATGTCGACAAGGTGAGGGCCACCCGCTCACCGACTATAGCCATAATAGCGGTGATACGTCAAGCAGAGCGCTGCGTATGAGGATTGCAGCAGACCTTTTGTGATGTCTTCAGCCATATATGCATGGTGTAGCGGTGTGGCATGCAGGCTGATTGGGGAATGAGGGCGCACCTACTGATCGTGCCCTCCATTAACCAACAGCAACCAGCGCCTCAAGACCCGCACACTAATATGAATGTTGCTTAGCGCATGAGTGCAAGCCAACATAAAATGGGGGCGGCCCGTGGGCAGCAGTGGGATTTCCGCTTGCGCCCAGCGACCCGGGTTCGGGAATGGACTTGGATCATCAGAGGGCGGCGGGGGTAGGATCGAGCGTCCAACGGACAGCTCTCCTACTCAGGGGAAGGGTGCGGGTAGCGCTCGGAGCGCTGAGGACTCCTGGCGGAGGCCAGGAGATCTAGCGCTACCAACACTTGACGTGGGGAGTTTTGGAGGCGGGGCAGACGCTGGCATCATTGCACATCCCCGCCTCCTCAAGGAGGAAAATTGGAAAAATGGTGGGTGGGACCACCGTAGGATGAAGCCCTCCCCGGAGAGCCTCGCCTCGCCACCGCCGCTGTGGGACTCCAACCAGTCACAGTTCCGGGGTCACGAAGGTGACCTGCGGCCCCACCCTCCGGGGGGTAAGCTGGGGATGACCGGGGTCCTCAGCAGCTATAGGCAGTGGTGGAGGTCTCCGGGGGCCATGACCAGGGCGGAAGGCAGACAGTGGTACCACCAGGAAAAAGGGTAAAAAAAAACAAAACATAAAAATGGGGAAGAAATAATGATGCAACCTGTTTTTTTACAGAAGTAGAGAAACTTAACAAGATTAACCAGGTAATCCTTCCACATCTCCTGATGGGTTTATGTTGAGGTTCTTTGTCTTTTAGACTACTTTCCTATTTTGGGCTCGCCAAGGCCCAAAGCCAGTATGACCATCATAGGGCTGGTTTCCCTTTCCCCTGGGCTGACATACAGATGAGGTACACTGATGAATCCAGAGAAGGACACAACATGTATCTGTGTCTTCTGTTTTCAACCTTTACAAATTGTGTAAGTGGCCATCTGGCACCATACTTTCCTGCTTAAAGCAGAACCAGTTTAGACTAATTTATGGTGATTTGGATTTTTTCCCAGAATGATCTGTATTATTTGAGTATGTGTAATTAAATTAATTACTGAATAACTAGAGATATGTGCACTTGGGGTTGGTGCTTTTGTACAACTATTTCCATCAAGGTCTTAAAACCTTCATTGCCAATAAATGAGAAGGGCAGCTAACTGGTGGCTATCAAGAAAAACTGAATAACAAAATTGTTTAAATTCAAAACACACATATTATAGCTCCACTAATAGTGGGCATAGCCATGCAAAATTGGCATACAACTCACTGAAAAAAATATGGCTAACAAATTGTTTATATTATTTTGATAAGGGAATGGCAAAGCCCTAACTAACATTGTGCATAGGCATGAACAACTGGCACAGGAATGCAACTTACTAAAGAGAAAAATCTCTCACAAAATTGTGTATTTCATTTTACTAATGGGCTGAAAAGGCCCAACTAATACTCAGTACTAGCATACAACTCACTTAAAACAAATGTATTTTTATGATCTTTCTCAGTCCCCACCCCAACAAATTCCTTTTACATATGCCAGTAACTGGTCTCATCTCTGGAATGGTTACTTCTACAATTGCCCCAATATACCACTCCCACTACTCCACAAACCACTGCATAAATTTCATAATAGATAGTGCTCTCTGGTCCCTGAATGGAGACAGTTTACCTGAGGCCAGTTTTTAGCACCTCATCATGCACCTTTTGGAGGAACATATGCTTTGCAGGGAGAAGTGTCTGAGGTATGCATGTGCCAACTTGTTGGCCAGTAAGTATGCCAGCATCTTCACCTGTCAGGGAGGAGCCTTCCATTTTCTGATGTCCCTCAAGCCCTGCCCACAAGAATGTAAAGGTGTACACATACACTAAGATCACACATGCATCCCCCATCCACAAGTGCTATCCAGATGTACTATCACACATGGTCCCCTAGGTGGCAGTATTGCAGCAGATCACAGTACCCTCCCTCCCACTCTAGAGAACAAAAGAGAACATTCCCCAAGATGTTTGATCATCCTCCTACCAGCCCTCATTTATTCTAGGCTCAAGGCACAAACTTGATTCACTGGAATTGTGAGCAGCAGTATTATCACTTCACTGATAGGCTGGCACCCAAAATATTTTTTATATACTTTTGGTAATGGACTGGCAAAGCCCCATTAACATGAGGCACATGTGCAAAAACTGACACCAGCAGGAACCACACTAAAGAAACAAAATGTATAGTACAATGCAATTCACATTAAACAGTTTTACCAGCTAGTTGCATTACCATTTCTCAATGAGTTACATAAGTGTTGTTGGACCAGCACAAAGCCTTTTAAAATTGCTGTCTAAAAGTTGGAACTTGGTCTTGAATTGCATTATGACCAAATGCCAGATGCATTCAGATGAGTTGCAAAATATTTGAAACAGTTGCTCTTGTACTGGTTAAGTGTTGAAAACAACACAATGAGACTTTCCAGTGCATATCCAGCTTTAAAGATCACCTTTTTAATCATGAAAATGTGAAACAAGGAGCTCCTTATCTATCGGGAGTTCCTCCAGGCTGTTACAAATTTTTATATAGTCCCAAAGGAGGAAGGATTGTAATTTGCCTTACAGGGCCTGATTGCACAATCCTTTCTGCTTCCTGACTCACTGATCCACCCCATGCTCTGATGTTTTGTGACATCTTTGTAGGTTGAGTGTGAGGCATGCCCAATTCACTTCAATGGTGTCTTTTAAAATGTGATTTCCCAATTTTAAATTGGGTTTTGCTACCTATTAATGCCATGGTTCAACTAACAAAAGACATGTTAGTCGGAGCCACATTAATAGGTGCAAAACCTGATTTAAAATTAAATCACATTTGAAAAAGATGCTCCATTCAAGTGACTGGAGCACACCCCAACCCTAACCTACAAAGATGTCACAAAACATCAGCCGCAGATGGATCAGTGAGTCAGGGAAGTGGAAAGGAATCATGTGGCCAGACCCTCAGGGGCAAATTACAACCCTTCCTTTCCTTTGGGGGCTATAAAAATGTGCAACAACCTAGAGGAGCTCCCGATGAGGTAAGGGAGCTCCTTGTTTCAGGTTTTTAGAAATATAAAATATGAAGAAAGGTGCACTTTAAAAAATAATACAAAACCAACTCATTGACAGGGCAGTTTAATGTGACTTATGCTGCAGTTTCTGCGCATACTCACCTCTGCATAAAAAATATAAGGCACTGTGCCACCTCACTGAACTGATCTTGCGTTCTTTTCTTTAATCTATCTTTTTTACAGGTTTCATTATTGATTAAAGAAGAGAGAGCACAATACAATTATGATAACTGGATGACAAAGTTTATAACATTCTTTTTCAAATTTGAATACATTGTTTATTTTATACAAAATAAGGATCACTTGGTAAAGCCCATTTTCAGGAGCCATCCATCATTTGCACATATACAATTTATTACAACATTTAAAACACACACAAAACATCAATAAACACAAGTACATACATATGGAAATAAGTCCCTAATGGCATTGTTGAAAATGGCTTGAGAACTTCCGTCAAATATCATCTGATCACATGTTCCATGAAGAAGCAGCTGTATAAGTAACAAACTCTGGTCAGAGCCAATATGGTTGCAAAATGATGGTATTGATGCAGCGAATCCTGAAGCTTGCTTCAGACCCGCAGAAAGCTGAAGGTTTCATCAGTGCATGAACAGGTGCAGATGTGCAGGGTGCTGTGGGCTGGTGTGCTACGGGAAGATTCTGCCCACCTATGGAAGTGCAGGGCCTGGAACATTCACTCTTTACACATTCACTCTTTACACATTAACTGTTTTCACATTCACTCTTGACGCATTCACTCTTTTTTTATTTTGACCCCAAATTTCCCTTATAAACATGACATTTAGTATTTATAGTATATTGTCTGAAATGTCATTTCACACCAGAAGTGTGAAAAGACATCTCATCCAGGTTTTAAAAAAGGACACCTGTCACGTTTATGAGGTGGTGTAGACAAATGGGTATATTGAAAGTTTGTAGTTACTCAGTTGAATTGGCGACTGCCCCACCCTGGTCCAACTCCTAATTTAAAGGATATCGATGTCACATGATAGGTCACGTGACCCACCCACTAGCAGAATCTATCAGCCTACATTCCCTAATGTTTTTAATATTGTCTGACCACTAGGAGTCACTGCTGAGCATATCTCAAATCTCCACTATAAGCTCAGCTCTACACCCTTAGCTCACAACACCCATTCTCTTTTCCTGCCCTTTGCTGCCTGCAATCTACCTTATCACCTAGGTTTCTCTCTGCTCCTCCCTGCTCTCGAACCTCTGACATTCTTCTCCTATGTCCAGAACCCTAACTACTGTGCCACCATGGTAGTTATATTAGCTAGTAGCTCTTGTCATCCCTTAAATATACACTCAACCCCTTCACCTCACTCCTGGCCATCCCCACCCCCTCGCTGAATTAGTTATCCTGCTTCCACCCCTCTGCTTTCTCCCCTTCCCATCTCACTGTTCTCATTCCAACACTATTGCTATACTCTCCCTCTTTCTCCTCATTCTACTACCTACATGGTACTTTTTCCCCCACCCTCATATCCTATCCCCCTCATACTTACCAAATTATTTCACTGCAGGGCACTAACCTTAAGAACCCTCACCCAGCTGCACTAAGCCTCTTCCATTCTCCAGTAGCTCTTCACACTATACTCTCTTATTTATGTATCTCTTCCTCCAACGTCTCTCAACCACCAACTCCTGTCCCAAACTAGGAAATTCCACCTTGCATAGGCACTCCCCATGGTCAAATCACTCAAGCAATATTTATATAGGATTGTGCTGCTTTTCCTCCTTCTCTTGGTAATGTCCACCAACCCAGGCCCTGCACTGTTCCCAAAATATCAGAACTATGAAACAAATTTCTTAAGCTCGTGTCCTCAACATTCAAACTACTACCCAAGCTTGTTGATCTACAAGTCTGGATAGTACAACAAAAGCCAGACATGCTATCCATCAACAAATGGCTATCTCCAAAGATCCCCATCACTGCTATCTCCCTACCTGGCTATATCCTGTTTAGGCTTGACCAACTCAGCAAAAGGAGTGGGGGATGTGCAATTTATGTAAAAGACACCCTAAAAAGCATAGCCCTCCCCCACATGACCCCTATAAACAACTCTCAGACCCTTGCTGTCAAAATATGCCTTGGATGACAAGGGAAATCACCTACCCTTGTCTCTGTTTACACCCCCTCATGGGATCAGGCATCAGGTTTTCAAATGATCCTTGGCTACCTGGAAAACCTCCCACATCACCCTGAGACAGTGGTCATGGGTGATTTCAACATAAATTGGCTTGCCCTCGAAACTGACCCTTATAAAGATGCCATTGCAATCCTTGACATCACCCAGATGGTTACCACCCCTACGAATCAATCCCAGAACTGGCAACAGGTCCCTCCTTAACCTAATCCTCACCACCCACCCTAAAAGAATTATCGGCACATTGGTTCTTTCAGACTCACTGAGTGACCATTCCCCAGTAATCTGTCACTGGTCAAATAGGACAACCAAACCACAAGCTAAAACTACTTACCAACGCATCCTTAAAAAAGGTAAACTTGAACACTTCAAAGCCTATCTTGCACAGTGTGATCGGTCCCCCCAAACTCATCCAATAAACTGGACCAAGCATTGAACTACTTTGTCACTCAGTTCACTAAAACATGTGATCTGTTTGTCCCATTACGTAAAATAAGGGCTAAGGGCTCAGCTAACCCCTGGATCACCACTGCCTTATTAAAATTGATGAAAGATAGGGATAATCACTGGCACCAGGCCAAAGCTTCTGGGAAACAGGTTGATTGGCAGCTTTGCAGGGCTGCCAGACACTTATGCACGCAGAAAACTCATTGGGCCAAGATAGAATATTTTAAGGGTGAGCTCACAAACTCCTGGAGAAATAGCCAGAATTTTGGGACAAGATTAAGGACCTTATGGGTAAGCCAATAAATCATCTCCCTCAATGTTAGGCGTAAATGGTGATATCACAGGACCACAAGGAAGTAGCGAATGCTTTCAGCGACACGTTTACCAACCTTAGTGGTGTTCTCCCTCTGATTTCTTTGATGAGCCTGACCCTACGGATATGGCTGATGCAGTGCCCCCTTCCAGTCTCCCTCCTTTTTACTTAAAGAGAGTTACCCTGGCTGCATCCAAGAGATACCTTCAAAGGGTCATTGGTAAATCTAGGTTCAGCAGTGACTCTCTTGATCTCAAACTCATCCACCTCTCTCTCGATATTGTCCTAGCACCTCTCCCCACACTCTTAAACTTATCTCTCTCTCTCAGGCAATTCCCCAGCCTATGGAAAGCAGCCATAGTCACACCTGTCCACAAAAGTGGTGACAGGTCCCAACGTAACAACTATCGCCCCATATCCATCCTTCCTCCTCTGTCTAAAGCCCTTGAGCGTATTGTCTCAGATCAGTTGATGGACTACCTAACCAAATATAACATTCAATGCCTGCAACAGCACAGCTTTAGAAAATCACATAGCACAACCACCACCCTTTTCAATTCACTGACCATGTACACAAGGCATTGGACTGTGGCCTTTTAGTTGGATAATTTACATCAGCCTAACTAAGGCCTTTGACACCATCAACCACTCCCACCTGCTTCAGTCTCTGATCTGCCTTGGTCTCTGAATGAGCTTATCAGCTAGTTTAGAGCACCTGGAGGTCATACCCAGCAAGTGAAAATCTGTGCTACCCTCTCCAATAGCCTTCCTATGCTCAGGTGTTCGCAGGCCCATCCCTGGATCATTACTCTTCAGTCTGTTTACCAATAACCTCCCAAAAGCATACAACAACATGGTCCTTTATGCAGATGACACTGCCCTTACAAGCCACCCTGATCTACTCCCTCTCTCTAAGGACCTTCAAACCAGCTGTAACTTAGTTAAAACCTGGTTTGATAAAAACTACTCTTGAACTACAAACAACAAAGGTCGTGCTCTTCTCCAGCCCTCGCAATAAACATAAATCCACAAGGTTAACTATTCATAATAATCATTACCAGCTGCTTGAACAAGTTCAGGAATTCATATATTTGCATGTCAGCCATATTGCCAGGGTTGTTAACTCTAGGCTCAGGATCCTCTATCAGTGTCGCCACTGTATGACCCCTGAGGCTTGGAGATTAGCAGTGACCAGCTCCATCTTATCAATAATAGACTATGAGTTAGTTATTTATGGTGCTGCCTCAGACACCACCCTCAAAAGAATATCTCTTGCACTGAACAAGACATGCAGACTTGTCTCTGGTGCAAACAAATGTCCTGTGCTTATGAACTCTACAAATCGATCAGCCCCGATTACCTTGAGGGATGGGTCTCCACCAGACATACCTTCTCACCAAAAAGATCTGCCTTGGCTTCATTCCCCCTGCCACTGAGTCTTTTATTTTTCCAACACCTAAGCTCAGCAGTATGTGTAGTAGAGTACAAGTCACATTAAACTGTTCCTCCAATGAGTTGCATTAGCATTTTTGATTGAGTTGCGTAAGTGTTGCTGGATTCATTACAAAGCCCTGCACAAACTGTTTCTTAAGGGTTACAACTCAATTTTGCATTGCATTATTTATTTATTTTATTTAGTTTTTGTTGACCGGGTAAGTGCACTAGACAGATCCTGCCTATTTTCAGGCATGACCAGCGGGAGGGGGATACAGAAGAATGCCAACTGACCTTATACCAGATTAAGCTGTTGGTGGTATTTTTAGTGAATGAGAGAAATTTGGCCAGGACACCGGGAACATTCCCATACTCTTTTTGAAAAGTGCCATGGGATCTTTAACATCCACCTGAACTACCACCAATACCACCAGGCAGATGGGACCTCAGTTTAACATCTCATCCGAAAGACGGATGAGATGTTTTATGACTGAACTACAGATGCATTTCAAATGTGCTGCAAAACATTTTACAAACATTGCTTTGAGTTGGTTAAGCATTGGAAAACAATGCAATATGAGTTGCCAATGCATTTCCAACTGTAAAAAATAATGTTAAGCCAACTCATTGGTGAAACAGTGTAATGTGACTCATACTGTACCTCCAAACAAACGTACCTCGTCCCTCCCTGCAGGACATCGCAAGGACAATGGATATTAGGCTTTAGAGCACCCTCATGGCTTAATTGCCTCCCACCTAACATTGCTGCTGAGCTAAAGCTTGGACCCTTCAAATTCAAACTGTGTCAACACTTCACTGCACTAAGTAGCTGTGACTGTACCACCTAACTGGACACCTGCATCTGTCCACCCAACTTTCTCTCTTTCCCATCCTCTTGTTCCACCCACTGCCCCTGCGACCCCATTTCCTCCTTCTCCCCACCACAGTCCTCTTTCCTCCTCGGCCCCCTTCTACCTTCTTTTTTGTGCATTCCCACCTCCTCCTTTTGGTTTCCCTGCCTTCAGCATGTCTTTGCCCTCCCCTTTGCCCCACTGCCCGCCACATTCCCTCCCCTCACCACTCCCTCTAACCATGTCATCTGTTCCCCTTCCCTTCCCTGTTTCCTCCCTCTCCTCTCTTTCAGTATCTGAGGCTCTTACATTTCCTTGTTCTCCCGTCCCCTTTCCCCAGAGCTCTATACTGTGCTACCATAGCACTTATACTGACAATGTCACTCTTTGACTACTATACAATCTGTACCACCTACACTTTCCTGCCCTGCTTTCATTGACTGCTTCTTGTAACATGTTTGTACTTAAACCATCATTTATTTATTTATTTTCTTTATTTATTTAAGTGTTTTACCAGGAAGGCATACTGAGCAGAGTACTGATCGATTACAGATGCGTCCTGGGGAAGGGGAGAACATAAGAGAACAGTTTACACAGTATAGACAAGAAAATACATAGTGGGAGAAATATTGACATTAGGATCTGGTTACATGTCAGTAGTAGCTTGAGAGAGACAAATTGGTAGCCACAGTATGTACGGTATGAGAAAGCACTTGAAGTCAGGATTGACAAGTGAATACATTGTGGAAGATCACTAACATTTGGTTCAGAAACCATTACATACAGTACAGTTACATACAGCAAGTGTACAACAAAATTAAGTTTTGAGCCATATGAGATACAGTATAAGGCGAGTGGACAATAGTTAGATACTGATGAATTACAAATTTGCTAAGTGCCAACATTCCCAGAGAGTTGCCTAGTAGTTGGTAGGCTCCTAGACACAAGTACAGGTAGGGATGAAATGATCTTGGAGCATGGAGTTTAGGTGTGACAGGCAGGTGAAGTGACAAATGTTAGCTGGGAGGGAGTTCCAATAGTGAGGGAATGCGGTAGCTGACCCCTGATTGCCCATTGGGGGTAGACCGGTATGGGACAGCTAGGTACCTGGAGTCTGAGTTTCTAGTGTGTATGATTGTGTGCTAGGGTTTGTTAAGATGTCGGAGAGGTAGGAAGGGAGCTGCTGAGACCAATGCTTGGCCGTAATTTTTGCGCAGTGAGTTAGCCTGCGATAGTCAAGTGAGGTGAGGTTCATTGCTTGATATAGAGCACAGTGGTGCATGGAGTAGGGGCTGCTTAGGGCAAAGTGGCAAAAAGAGTGGAAGAGAGGGTCCAGCTTAGCTAATGTGGTCTTTGGGCTGGCACTGTAGACTACGTCCCCATAGTTGAGGACTGGGAGGATCATTTTATTTATAATGACCTTCCTGGCTGGAAGGGGTATGTTGTCAAGATTCCGGTAAAGTGCACCAAGCTTTGGGTGCAGCTTCTTAAGTAAGGAGTCAATATGTGTGTCAAAGTTGATGTGCTGGTCAAGCCAGACACCGAGGTATCTGAAGGTGGTACAGGACTCCAGTGGAGACCCTTCCAGGGTGTGAAAAACTAATGGTGAAGGGAGCCTAGAAATTTTCTGCCTCATCCCAAAGGTTAAGGAGACTGTTTTGCTAGCATTTAGGAGGAGTTATAATGTTGTGCAACCTCATGATTCTGTAACCCGTTGTGTTATTGCACCCATCATTGTAAGATGCAGAACCTTTGTAAATGAACCCCTGGTTCAAAGGTATTTGTAATCCTACTATTCAATAAAAATAAAAAATATACTGAAAATTAGCAAACTTTGAGTGAATGCTGAAACACTGCAATGTTCAGTCACTTAACTTTGACATTTTACCATATTTGTACAGCAACTTTTTAACATAACCTTCTTATTAACCGCCTCATGAACCCATAGGTGAAAGTTTTTCAAATATCTGCAAAATGAGATTTCACACCACCAAAACATCATTTCACACACAGGTATAAAAAACATTTGGCTAGAATTTGAAAATGATAGCTGTCACATTCATGGTGATGTGAAAAAATAGCTATGTTGAAATTTGAGGTCAAACTATTTAAAATTACTGAAGTTATGAGCAAGCATAGAAAAATGTCAATGTATGCTTGTGACTTTGTCATTTTACACATTTGAGCCCAAATTATCAACATAGCCTTCTTATGAACCTACCTCATTAACAATGGTGGTACAACTGTTCAAATCCCACCCAAAGGTAAGTTCCTCAGGTGATCACAAAATTGCCATTGGACCCGATATGCATAAGTCCATCACCTTATTGGTTATGTGGTGGGGTCCCAAAAGCCATTAAAAATTTAGGTCAAATATGCAAAATGACAAAGTTTTGCATCAAGTTCAACCCCATTGAAATACATTGAACCACACTTAGCTTAGTTTTCATATTGCAATCACCGGTTCCAGCAGCAAGACGTGTCTTTGATCAGAAGGTGGATCTTTGCCATGGGACATGTGCCAGTAAGTGAGGGTGTGTGGCGGGTGGTGTGGGGCTGGGGAGTAGTGATTGCTGAGTGGGAGGTTGGGGTGGAAGGAGTCAGATCAGTAAAGGACTTTTTTTTTTTACAGGTTTAAAGACAAAAAACATTGAGGGACAGTTTTCTATTTTACAGCTGACATTGAAAATGAGTATTGGGATGGTGATCAGAGGGTAGGGGTGCCACTGTGCACCAAGAAAACAGTACTATATAATGGGGACAGTGATCGGAGGGTAGGGGTGCCACTAGACAGCAGGGAAACAGTAGTATATAAAGGGGACAGTGATCAGAGGGTAGGGGTGCCACTAGACAGCAGGGAAACAGTAGTATATAAAGGGGACAGTGATCAGAGGGTAGGGGTGCCACTAGACAGCAGGGAAACAGTAGTATATAAAGGGGATGGTGATCGGAGTGTAGGGGTGCCACTGTGCACCAAGAAAACAGTACTATATAATGGGGACAGTGATCAGAGGGTAGGGGTGCCACTAGACAGCAGGGAAACAGTAGTATATAAAGGGGATGGTGATCAGAGGGTGGGGGTGCCACTGTGCACCAAGAAAACAGTACTATATAATGGGGACAGTGATCAGAGGGTAGGGGTGCCACTAGACAGCAGGGAAACAGTAGTATATAAAGGGGATGGTGATCAGAGGGTAGGAGGTGCCACTGTGCACCAAGAAAACAGTACTATATAATGGGGACAGTGATCAGAGGGTAGGGGTGCCACTAGACAGCAGGGAAACAGTAGTATATAAAGGGGATGGTGATCGGAGTGTGGGGGTGCCACTGTGCACCAAGAAAACAGTACTATATAATGGGGACAGTGATCAGAGGTGGGGTGCCACTAGACAGCAGGAAACAGTAGTATATAAAGGGATGGTGATCAGAGGTAGGGGTGCCACTGTGCACCAAGAAAACAGTACTATATAATGGGGACAGTGATCGGAGTGTGGGGTGCCACTGTGCAGCAGGAAACAGTACTATATAATGGGACAGTGATCAGAGGGTAGGGGTGCCACTAGACAGCAGGGAAACAGTAGTATATAAAGGGATGGTGATCAGAGTGTGGGGTGCCACTGTGCACCAAGAAAACAGTACTATATAATGGGACAGTGATCAGAGGGTAGGGGTGCCACTGAAGCAGGGAAACAGTAGTATATAAAGGGATGGTGATCGGAGTGTGGGGTGCCACTGTGCACCAAGAAAACAGTACTATATAATGGGGACAGTGATCAGAGGGTAGGGTGCCACTAGACAGCAGGAAACAGTAGTATATAAAGGGATGGTGATCGAGGGTGTGGGGTGCCACTGTGCACAAGAAAACAGTACTATATAATGGGGACAGTGATCGAGGTAGGGGTGCCACTACAGCAGGAAACAGTAGTATATAAAGGGACAGTGATCGAGGTAGGGGTGCCACTAGACAGCAGGAAACAGTAGTATATAAAGGGGATGGTGATCGGGTGTGGGGGTGCCACTGTGCACAAGAAAACAGTACTATATAATGGGGACAGTGATCAGAGGGTAGGGGTGCCACTAGACAGCAGGAAACAGTAGTATATAAAGGGGATGGTGATCGGGTGTGGGGGTGCCACTGTACCAAGAAAACAGTACTATATAATGGGGACAGTGATCAGAGGGTAGGGGTGCCACTAGACAGCAGGAAACAGTAGTATATAAGGGGATGGTGATCGGAGTGTGGGGTGCCACTGTGCACAAGAAAACAGTACTATATAATGGGACAGTGATCAGAGGGTAGGGGTGCCACTAGACAGCAGGAAACAGTAGTATATAATGGGACAGTGATCAGAGGGTAGGGTGCCACTAGACAGCAGGAAACAGTAGTATATAAAGGGGATGGTGATCGAGTGTGGGGTGCCACTGTGCACCAAGAAACAGTACTATATAATGGGGACAGTGATCAGAGGGTAGGGTGCCACTAGACAGCAGGAAACAGTACTATATAATGGGGACAGTGATCAGAGGGTAGAGGTGCCACTAGACAGCAAGAAACAGTAGTATATAAGGGGATGGTGATCGGGTGTGGGGGTGCCACTGTGCACCAAACAGTACTATATAATGGGGACAGTGATCAGAGGGTAGGGGTGCCACTAGACAGCAGGAAACAGTAGTATATAAAGGGATGGTGATGGAGTGGGGTGCCACTGTGCACCAAGAAAACAGTACTATATAATGGGGACAGTGATCAGAGGGTAGGGGTGCCACTAGACAGCAGGGAAACAGTAGTATATAATGGGGACAGTGATCAGAGGGTAGGGGTGCCACTAGACAGCAGAGAAACAGTAGTATATAAAGGGGATGGTGATCGGAGTGTGGGGGTGCCACTGTGCACCAAGAAAACAGTACTATATAATGGGGACAGTGATCAGAGGGTAGGGGTGCCACTAGACAGCAGGGAAACAGTAGTATATAAAGGGGATGGTGATCAGAGTGTGGGGTGCCACTGTGCACCAAGAAAACAGTACTATATAATGGGGACAGTGATCAGAGGGTAGGGGTGCCACTAGACAGCAGGGAAACAGTAGTATATAAAGGGGATGGTGATCGGAGTGTGGGGGTGCCACTGTGCACCAAGAAAACAGTACTATATAATGGGGACAGTGATCAGAGGGTAGGGGTGCCACTAGACAGCAGGGAAACAGTAGTATATAAAGGGGATGGTGATCGGAGTGTGGGGGTGCCACTGTGCACCAAGAAAACAGTACTATATAATGGGGACAGTGATCAGAGGGTAGGGGTGCCACTAGACAGCAGGGAAACAGTAGTATATAAAGGGGATGGTGATCGGAGTGTGGGGGTGCCACTGTGCACCAAGAAAACAGTACTATATAATGGGGACAGTGATCAGAGGGTAGGGGTGCCACTGTGCACCAAGAAAACAGTACTATATAATGGGGACAGTGATCAGAGGGTAGGGGTGCCACTGTGCACCAAGAAAACAGTACTATATAATGGGGACAGTGATCAGAGGGTAGGGGTGCTATTAAACACCAATAAAACATTGCTATATAATGGGGATGTGATAAGATGATGGTGGGTGCCACTAGACTCCAGGAAACACAATGATCGGAGGGTGGGCGGTGTCTCTAGACACCAGGGAAAAATTTCTATGTAACAGGGATGGCAACTGGAGGGTGGTGGGGTACCACTGGACACCAATGAAACATTACTACATATAATGGGAGGAAAATAAGGGCTAGCTCTGAACCCAAAAGTGAATAGGAAGTGAGCACAAAGCAGGAAAATAGTGCACCTGGCAGGAGGGGTGGGAGGGAGGAAGAGCACTGTAGTCAATGGAGAGGACCACATGTGCTTCAACTCCACTGTGGAAGGACACAGTTGCAGTATCTGATCATGTGCTTCCAGAGTCTCCACTCTCTACTACGTAATTGCAATATGTCGTATAGCTCTGCTATGCAACTGTAAAAATCATTTGGCTATATTGAGCCTAAATTTGGGGTACAACTAGACCACATCTGGGTACAATTCTGAGTGTAACATTAGTATGCAGTGGAGTCAATTGATTAGTTATATAAGAAGGAGCAATGTCATTAACACATTTAAAATAACATTTTACCTACTGCAGTTTTGTCATGATGGACAGAGAGAAACTCAACCCAGGTCCCTAAGGAAAGAACTTCAGTAATGGGATCAGAGTAGCATAAAGCAAACATCATAGTCTTATAATAAATTTTGTCTAGCCCTGAAAGGTCCATACTGTCAGCCTTGTGATAAATTAAAGTTCCATAATCAATCATTCAATCAGTCATAGGAGGTAGGATTTGCTTTACAGTTTGCTGCTTTGTAATGTGGCAAAGACTCTGACAAAGATTGTGACAATGTCCCCTCATTCTCCAAGTCTTTGTGCAAGTTTGCTGTAAACCTGGTTTATATGAAAATTAAATTGTAAATATTGGTCCACCTATGTTCTTACATTTTTCCATAGTGTCAGCTTTAGTACCTTTAAGTGATACTATATGAGAATCAGCCAGGTTGGAACTTTCGGACTTGTGGGTGACTAAAATACCATTGAATTAATCTTTTTTATGATTAATAATTAATTTTCAATCAATCAATTCAAAAATCATCTTTAAGCAGCTCTGTAGCTTCAAGGGGAATGGAAGCTTTAGCCAAAAGTACTGTGTGGTCAGCATACAATTTCTTACTTCAGAATTTGGTTGTTAAAGGAACACTGATCTACAAAGATTACAAAAAGCAAGGGACCAAAAATGAACTCCTGTGGAACATTTTACTTCTAAAATACCTGAGTTGACCTTACTTATAAAATGGCAAACTAAAATCTAAAAACTTAATTGGCTAACGTATGTCATGACCGCTTGTTGATTTTGCTTAATGCATAGTCATCCTGGAATTTCACTTGATCACAAATCTGTTCGTCAACACAGCTGCAGCTCCTTGAAAAAAACTCTTTGGAAGCCATTTTCTTTTCTTATGCTAAGAATCGTAAGCCCAATGCTTACTCATCCACTCTGCCAGCTGCACTGTTAGTCGACAGATACAGACAATACATTGTAAAATGCTGTTGGAGCCCATCGTGTTGTAGTGTTTAAACCTTTGATTTGTTTTGTAGTTTAAATGATGTGAGCATGACTTTTGATCATGTTCATGTTTTCACTTTCACTCATGTACGACTGTCTTCAGTCCAGTCCTCTTACATGGATTTCAAACAATTAAAATAAAAACTCTGATGGCAAACACAGACTATTCCAAACTCTCTGTCCCTGTCTCCACTAAGCCGGGTTAGGGGATTGCATTCTACACAGCACTACAAAAACTACAGGAACCACAACTATAGCAACCTCATTAGGACAAATAGTTTCAGTTTCAGTTTATTTTTATACTGGAAAGGCATGTGAGCAAAACTACCTGTTTTCACAAGCGTCCAGTTAAGACAAACAATAGTAGGTTACATGGTTTACAGGTAAATGCAATTACAAAGGAATAAATTATTTAAAGGGTACAAAGTAAGTGCCATTGATGTGAATAGTACAATACATAACAGTGAGGCAATATAGTCAATAATGGAAGTAGTGTACAAGTTTAAAGAAACAGATGTACCAGGACTATTCAAGGGCTAGTGCATTTGCATGACTGCGAGCTGGAGAGGTGTCGCTTAAGGTTGTATTTGAAAAAGGCTGTTGAGGGACATAGGGCAAGAGTGAGGAGTAGGTTGTTGAAGAGTTAAGTGCTCTTGTAGGAGAGGGTGTTTTGGCCTTGGGTAGTACAGCAGAATGGGAGGGAGAGGGAAAAGGACCATCTTATGGACTGTGTAGAGGCAGATAGGGGGAAGATGGAGGAGATGCTGCTAGGTAGAAGTCCAAGAGTGCATTTGTGGAGAAAAATCAGGAGCTTACTGTCAAGCCTATCTTTAAGAGTGGTCCAGTTGGCAATTTTGTACAGGTCACAGTGGTGGGTCAGTCTGGGGAGACCTGTGGCAAACTGTATCACAATATGGTAGGTGCTATACAGCTGACTGAAATTCCTTAGGGAAAGGGAGATGTAGTAGAGCAGAGTTCCATAGTCGAATAAGGGGAGCAGGAAGCTGGTGGCAAGAAGTGTCCTGGATTCAGGGATTAGGAAATGTCTAACGTGACATATCATGCCAAGCCTTTGGTGTGCTTTCTTAATTAATTGATTGACATGAAATTCATAAATTAGGTGGCAGTCAAGGTCCAAGCCAAGGTATTTAAACTCTGAAGCCTGTTCAGTGAGGTTTTCATCATTGTCCAGGAGGTAGAGGGTGATGGTTGTTGATTTTCTGGAACCAGAGAATACCATGGACTTGTTTTTTTTTAGGGTTAAGTACAAGCCCTTGTGAAGAGAACCAGGAGCATAGCCTAAGGAAGTCCTGCTGGAGTTTGCCATGAAGGGTGGAGAGGGTCCTTGTTTTTGTAGAAGAACACAGCATCATCAGCATAGAAGATGATTTCAGTGTGCCTGCAAATTTCAGGGAGGGAGTTGATCACTACAGTATAGAGGAGGGGGTCCCAGGATGGAGCCCTGAGAACTCCATATTAGATGGGGAAACAGCAGAGAGAACACCTTCTATCACGGTTCTGTGGGATCTATGGCTTAGGTAATTGGAAAACCAGTTTACAACATCAGAGAGAAATTTAGACTGGTGAGGGTGGAGAAGAACCTTGTGGTCAAAAAGATCAAAGGCTTTCATGAGGTCAATAAACACTGAAACAGAGTAGAACCCATCATCATTGACTTAATGGCTTTATCAATGAAGTGAGTGAATTTGATCACTGCTGTCTATGTTGTAACCAGCTCTCAGCCAGTGCTATGCAACTGTTTGCAGATTGTGTTTCTCTAGGAATTTGATGGTTTGACTGAAGATAATTTTTTTCCATAATTTTGGAGAGAGGGGTCAGGAGGGAGATGGACCTGTAGTTTATGACATCATTCTTAGGGCTAGATTTGTGGAAGGGTTTAATGATGGTGCATTTCCATTTAAGAGGGAAGGAACCAGGGCAAAGGTCATAGTTAAAGATGTTGGTGAGGGGGAGGGTGATACGCTGACAGACGAGCTTAAGGATCCAGTAGTCAATGTTGTCCAGTCCAAGGCTGGGCCTGGGGTCATTTGAACTTATGAGTCTTATTACTTGCATGGGGGAGAGGTACAGGAAATGGAAATTGGGAAGGTGGTTGGAGGGAAGTGGTGGGACTGGATTCAAGTGGATGGTTGAGCTTGTACTTGTCAAGATCACCAAAGTAGGAGTTGAAATGTGTAGCAATTACAAGGGGGTCAGCAACAGGTTGTCCCTAAATGGAGAGGTTGATTTGTTCACTGTGGATACCTCTTCCCGTTCGGTCATTAAGAAGACTCCAGGTGTATTTGGGGTTTCCCTTGCTGCTATGCTGTTTTTCTCTGAGAAAGTTGATGTTTGCATTGTGGACTGCTGATTTACAGCTATTGCAGAGTGTTTTGTATTGTTGTAAGAGGTTAGAGAGTTTGTTTCTTATATTTTGCCCAGGCCCTGTCTCTTTTCCTCATTAGTTTAAGAAGATTGGAGGAGACTATTTCGTGGCTGTGCCCTTTAATCCTGAGTTTTTTGAGCGGGATGAGGGTGTCAGACAGCCAGAAAGTACCTACTGAAGGTGTCAAGGGCAATGTTAATGTTAGTTATGGATTCAGTGAGTGGCTAGTAAGGCTTTAAAGAATTTTTCAGTGTTGAGTTTTTTATCTGCCTGGAGTTAATGTAATTGTGTTCACTTTTGGGAGTTTTAGTGAACCAACTGCAGAAGACAGCGCAGTGGTCACTAAAGGAGTCAGGGAGAGTCCCTGAGTCTGTTATCTGGGAATAGTTTGAGACAAGTATCCTCTCCAGTACCGATTTGTACCCTGTCCTATAATTTTTGTGGGTAGGGGTGGAGGTTAACTGGTGATGGCCAAGACTGACAATGGTTTCTTTGGTTATGCTGGCCTGTGGAGACAGCCAATTAAGTTTGAAATCCCCAAGGGTTATCCATTCCCTTCTGCAAGGAAGGGTGTTTTAAATTTTAAGGAAGATATCAAGCTCAGTAGAGGGGTGCCTAGGGAAAGGTTAGTTATGCTGATAGCAATAATTTTGTTGCTACCAAGGAGGAGATTAACAGAAAGAGGTTCTAGGTTGGGTGTAACTACCAAGGTTGAGGAGAGAGGGGGTTGAAACCAAGGACAACTACACTCAGTTAAGCCCAATAAAACAGCTTGAGAATCATCAGAATCCCTGAATCGCTACACCAGCACAGAATCCCAAAAAAGTAGAAACTCTGATTGAGCACTCCATCAGCATACAATTCAGTACGTACGTACGAACATACGAAATTTGCCAGCAGATAAGGCCTAGAGGTCTATCAAGTCTGCTCGAATGTGCAGCTAGCACCCCTTATTCTGCAGCTGCCCCTCCCTTCCACCCTTCCCTTCATTAACCCTCCCCATGTCTTGTCCCATCCCCTATTGAAGCAGTCCACTGTTCTACTGGATACCACTTCTGCAGGTAACGCATTCCACCCAGCCACCACCCTCTCTGTAAAAAAGTGTCTCCTCATTTCCCTCCTGAACCTTCCTCCCTCCAGTCTCATATCATGGCCCCTGGTGGCCCTCCCCTCCTTTACTTTGAACAGCCCCTCTGTACCTGTCTTGTTTATTCCGTTCATGTATTTAAAGGTTTCAGTCATGTCACCCCTGTCCCTCCTCTCCTCCAGTGAGTACATGTTCAACTCTCTCAACCTCCTCTCATATGATAAGTCCCCAGCCCCTTGATCATCTTTGTTGCCCTGCGCTGCACCCCTCCAGTAACTTAATGTCCATCTTCAGATATGGGCACCAGTACTGCATGCAACACTCCAGGTGTGGTCTAACTAATGACCTATACAGTGGCAGAATCACCTCCTCGAGGATATACCCCTTGTAATACAACCCAGCATTTTGTTGGCCTTTGCAGCTGCCTTCCTACATTGTGCTGAGTTGTTCATTGACCCTGTAATGAGCACCCCCAGATCCTTCTCCTCCTCTATCTGGGCTAGCTGCACTCCCCCCAGTTGGTAACTCCTCCTTGGGTTCTTCATCCCAAAATGCAGCACCTTGCACTTTTTGGCATTAAACCCCAGTTGCCAGGTGTCTGACTAGGTTTCAAGCTTTGTCAGATCATCCTGCAACCCCTGCCATCCCCCCTAGGTCATCCACCACCGCACTTACCTTGGTATCATCAGCAAACAGACTGATCTTGCTCTTGATATCCCATGATATGTCTGCAATGAATATCCCAAACAACACTGGTCCCAACACCGAGCCCTCTGGAACACTGCTCGTCACTGCCCTTGGGTGTGAGAGCTCCCCACCCACCACCACCCTCTGTTGCCTTCCCTGAAGCCAGTTTCCTACCCATCTCACCAGCTTTGCACCCGTCCCTGTGCCTACTAACTTCCTTCCCAGCCTTCCATGCAGCACAGAGTCAAATGCCTTACTGAAGTCCAGATACAGGACATCCACAGCATGGCCCCTGTCCAGTTGTCTAGTTACCCAGTCATAGAACTCCACCAGGTTGGTTTGGCAGGATCTGCCACATATGAAGCCATGCTGTCTGCTGTGCTGTAGTCCTTTGGCCTCTAGGAGGGCCACCAGCCTCCCCTTCAGGATAGTCTCCAGTAGCTTACCCATGATGGATGTGAGGCTCACTGGTCTGTAGTTTCCTGGTTCATCCTTGGGGCCACTCTTGTGGAGGAGCACCAAATGAGCCATCCTCCAGTCCTGAGGTACACACCCTGAATGTAGTGAGGCATTAAATAGGTCTACCAAAGTTCCTGCATGGACCTCTGCCAGCTCCTTCAGTACCTTGGGGTGAATGCTATCTGGGCCAGGTGCCTTGTCCACCCTCAGTGCCTTCAAACCCTCTCAAACTCTGCCCTCCATGATTTCCCCATCTGTCACCCCTTCCTCCCTGTTTCTGCCATTTCTCCCCTCTTGGGTGTCACCCCCCCCTTTAGTAAATACTGAGCAGAAGTACTTATTTAGTGCTTCTGCCTTATCACACCCTGCTTCCACTCAACCCCTCTCCTTCCTAATCCTTACTATGTGGTCCTTACAGCTCCTTTTCTCCCTGATGTACCTAAAGAAGTCCTTCTCCCCTTCTTAATGCCTTGTGCCAGCCTGAGTTCTGTAGATGCTTTGGCTCCCCTTACTGCCCTTGTCACCTCCTTCGCTTCTGTCAAGTACTCCTCCCTGTCCTCCCCCTCCCTGTTTTCTTGTACTTCCTAAAGGTAGCTCTTTTCCTCCTTACCTTTTCCATGACCTCCTTGTTTAACCAGCTTGGTTTCTTAGCCCTAGCCTTCTTGCTCTGGGCTTTGCAGCAGATTATGGTTGCCTCCACTACCCCCAGCTTTATGAGCTCCCACCTCTGGTTAGTGTCCATACTAGATGGAATTCTGTCCAGGTACCCTTTTACCACTTCCCCCATCCTCCCAAAGTCAGCCCTTCTGAAGTCCAGCACTCTTGTGCCAGTTTCCACTCCTTCCTTGCCCTTATCCAATGTGAGCCATACTGAGTGGTGGTCATTCCCTGACAGTGGTTCTTCCACTGTAAGTTCTCTCACAAAGTCCCCATTTGCCAGCACAAGGTCAAGGGTATTCCCTAACCTGGTTGGTTCACTGACCATTTGCAGCAGCAAGCTGTCCTGAAGGCATCCAGCAGTACCTGCTCCCTTCTGTTCCTGGTTGTTGGGGTACTCCAGTCCACTCCTGGCATGTTGAAGTCCCCCACAATCACCACACTACCCTTCTCGCAGGTCCTCCTGATCTGTCCCGCTAGTTCCCTGTCCAACTCCTGCGTCTGAGATGGTGGTCTGTACACCACTCCCATTCTAAGAATCCTATTCTTGGAATCCTGGATTTGCATCCAAAGTGACTCCATACTACCCTCCTCCCCTTCCTCCCTTACACACTTCAGTCCTTCCTTCACATATAGTGCCACACTCCCTCCTTTCCCAATCACCCTGTTACCTCTTAAGGTAACTGGAATATTTGGTCCAAAAACAGTTAATTGGAATTAAAGGAGGCTGTGCCAAAACAATCATTGCAGTTGTGCCAACAGAGTCAAATTAAGGTATCCTAAAACAAAGGCATAAATCTAATCTAGTTCCAGCAGGTGGAGGGACAACATCAACAACATTACTTAAACATTTTCAAATTTTTAGATCTTTAATCATTATAGTTTAGCAACTAAAAATTTTCAAAAAGAAAAGCCATTTTATAAGTGCAATAGCACTCCCCATGGTGTGCATTGAACTATTTCAGTGCACTTCCTGGATGGTTGAACGCACAAGGCCACAGTCCACAAGCCACAGGATGCACCCAGGATGTGCAACAAATAGAGAATAATGACTAGGCAAGTGTGTGTTATGGATTTTCTTTACACACCTGAGGTGTGTGGTGACCCATAAACCTCGAGAGTGAAGAGCGAAGAATATTTAGTTATTTCCCAAATTAAAAATATCTGAAAATTGTCCCTGTTTCAGATTAAAGATTTGTTCCAGTTGTTTGAATGAGGCAAATGTGTTGTTTATATAACAAGCGTTGAGTGTTTTTAATAAACTTTTATACAAAACTCAGAAATCTTAGGCAAAAAAGGCAACTAGAAATAGGTTAGCAACAAATAAATCGAAACCAAGGGTATTCTACTGCTATGTTAATTCAGTTACATATTGGCCTAAACATCTTGGCTTTTATAATAGTTAATGACCAAGTTTTAACCAAGGAGGAGACCCACTGAAACTCTAAACACTTATATCTGCAGGGTTTAAAACAAATTATGATATAGACATTAACAGTAGCACCAAATCAGTCTCCTGAAAAACTAAAAATAATTTAAAGTAACAGAATCTAAGGTTCATGAAGTAATATAAACTCAAGTATACAACCTCAAGTTGGCCCAGACAACATATTGACCCCATGATAAAGATTTGTGATCTGTCTTAGATGGGTCAACTAACTAATATATTCAATCACTCACTTACTGTACTATCTACACAAATACCATCAACTTGGAGGGAAGCCTCTGTGGTCCCCATATTTAAAAAAAAGGTTGGAATCTGAGTGTTCAAATTATTACCCAATCAGATTAACTTCACTCCTATGTAAAGTGTTGGAAAGTTTTAAAAAAGATAAATTAATAGCCAATCTAAAATCTACTGGTAGTGTACACCATTGTCAATACAAGCTAAAGGGGAGGTTCTGATAATGGGAGACTTCATCATGCCGGATACAGATTGGTCAATATCAGCAGGAACATCTACCAGAACTAGACACATGGTGGATTCCCTGCAGGGGGAGGGTCTCAAACAACTAGTGCAACAACCCACAAGAGACAGGGCTATCCTAGATCTAGTACCGACTAATGGGGAAAGGATCACAGATCTCCAAGTAGAAGGTCACCTGGGGGCCAGTGACCATCACATGGTATGGTTCAATTTGGCCACTAGAACTAAAATCATCCTATTCCAAGGCAAAATATGGGACTTCAGAGGCGCTGACTTTGATAAGATGGCCAACAGAGTTAAGCTAGCCCTGGCAAAAAGAAATACAGGTGAGGGGGTACAGGCAAAGTGGACAAGCATTAAGGATGCAATACTTGAAGCAACATCCCATTGTGTTAGAGAGAAAAGGAAGTGCAAAAGAAGAAGGAAACCACTTTGGTTCTCAAAAACAGCAGAAAAGGTCAGAGCCAAAAGCCTGGCCTTCAGGAAATATAAGGGAATGCAGCAGGATGAAGATAGGGAAGCATACCAAACTTCCATAAGGGAAACAGGGAAGGCAGTAAAGCAGGCAAAGGTTCAAACTGAGCAAACACTGGCACAAACAGTAAAAGAAGGTGACAAGACTTTCTATAGCTACATTAGTGAAAGGAGAAAGTCCAGAGGGGGTATTTCTAAGATCAAAGGGGATAAGGGGGCATGTGAGGAGGAGGACCATGTAAAAGCATCTATCCTAAACAGATACTTCTGCTCAGTATTTACTGAACAGAAGGTAGGGCAGGGTCCACAGTTCAGCACTATGTGGACATGGGGGGGAGGTGTGCACTAATCCCTTCACAAAAGAAAGGGTCCTACAACAGCTCGATAAGCTCAGGGTGAACAAGGCAATGGGACCTGATGGCATACATCCCAGGGTACTAAAGTAGCTAAGGGTAGAACTAGCAGAGCCATTATCAGAACTGTTTAGTGAGTCTCTGAGCACAGGAGAGGACCCAGAGGACTGGAGAAGGGCTCATGTGATCCTGCCCACAAGAGTGGTACCAGGGAGGAGGCAGGGAACACAGACCAGTCGGTCTTACCTCAGTAGTGGACAAGATTATGGAGGCACTCTTAAGGAAAGAATAGTGCGACACCTGGAATCCATAGAAACACATGATCCAAGACAGCATGGGTTTACAAAAGGAAGGTCCTGTCAAGCTAATCTCATAGATTTCTTTGACTGGGTAACCAGAGTGATGGATCAAGGGGTAGCAGTTGGTATCACCTACCTTGACTTCAGCAAAGCTTTCAATACTGTTCCACATAGAAGATTGATTAATAAGCTGGGTAGGCTTGGGGTGGGTCAGAAGTTGGTCAACTGGGTGGCAAACTGGTTGACGGGCAGAAAACAGAGAGTGGTGTTAAATGGTATTCAGTCAGAAGAGATGCAAGTCACAAGTGGGGTAATTCAGGGATCAAGTCATGGGCCAGTCCTCTTCAATATCTTCATCAGTGACATTGCAGATGGACTGGAGGATAAGGTTTGTCTGTTTGCAGATGACACCAAGATCTGCAACACAGTAGATGATCCAGATGGGGTGGTCAGAATGAGAAGAGATCTGGATAAACTAGCAAAATGGTCAGAAGAGTGGCAACTGGAGTTTATGCAAGGAAGTGCAAGATCATGCACATAGGGAAGAGAAACCTTGAAGCCACCTATAGGCTGGGAGGGAGTTGCTGGCAGTCACAAGGTAATAAAGAGACTAGGCTGTCATCTTCACCGATGGCTTGAAATCATCCAAGCAGACCACTAAAGCAGTAGGTAAGGCTACAGGGATGTTGGGGTGTATTAGTAGGGGTATTGCAAGTTGGAAGGGGGAGGTAATAATCCCTCTTTACAAGACACTGGTTATGACCCATCTGGAGTACTGCGTGCAGTACTGGAGGCCACACGTTCACAAGGACATTAATCAGATTGAGTCAGTCCAGAGAAGGGCAACCAAAATGGTGCAGGGACTACATCAGAAAACATATGAGGACAGATTAACGGAGCTCAATATGTATACCCTAGAGCAAAGGAGGGAGAGAGGTGATATGATCGAAACATTCAAACAACTTAAGGCCATTAACAAGGTGAAAGAGTCTAACATGTTTCAATATAAGAAAAATAGCAGGACAAGAGGACACAGCATGAAATTAGAGGGAGGCCAATTAAGGGGCAATGTGAGGAAGATCTTTTCACAGAAAGGGTGGTGGATGCGTGAACGCCTGTACCTCAGGAAGTGGTGGATATGAATACAGTGCAGGGCTTCAAACAAGCATGGATAGGCTAAGGGAGCAATACAGATGAGTATGAATAGAGAGGCCATTGACAGAGCAAAGGCTAATGGCACATTTATAAGGCAGAAAAGAAATGGACAGACTGGCTGGGCCTTGCAGTCCTTATCTGCTATCAATTTCATGTTTCTATGTTTCTATGTTCACCAGTGGATGATCTTGTTCTACTAACCTGATCACTTTTTATGATTACGTAAGTGAAGCTAGATGAAACTAGTGGATGTCATCTTTCTGGACTGTGCCAAAGCTTTTAATAAGGTTCCCTACAAAGTAATTATAGATACTGTAAGCTTCATCACCTTGGGTAATTTCATTGTTAATACAATGGATCAAAAATTGACTAAATAACAGAACTCAGGAGGTTAAGTTATGAAGGCAAATATAAAAATCTGTCTCAGTCCTGAGCAGTGCTCCCCAGGGTTCATTCCTGAGTCTGATACTGAACATGGACAAGGAAATGATAGAAGGCATCCTTAGGATGGCAGAGAAAGGGGAGATATTGCTGATGGGAGACCTGAATATGCCAGGTGTTAACTGGAGCACCTTTGCTGCAGCCACATCCAAGAGCAGGGCCATTCTTGATGCCTCCAGGGGGCATACCTCAGACAGCTAATGTTGGAACCCACTGGAGGGAGCAGACTTAGACCTGGTGCTCTCAAATGGGGAGGGAGAGAGGATCTCAGATCTAAAAGTGAATAGTCATCTGGGAACAAGTGACCACCAGACAATGTGAGTCATGATAAACTCAGCTGTAGAGTCAAGCCATACAAAAGTGAAGGTACTGAACTTCAGGAGGGCTGATTTTGCCAAAATGGGAGAGTGCCTCAGAAAAGCACTAGCAAACAGACAATAAGAAGGGGTGGAACAACAACAGGAAAACATCAAAACTGCCATCCCAGAGGCAGTGAGCCTTTGTGTGAAGCAAATAAACAAATCAAAATGAAAGAAAAAAACACTATGGTTCTCAAAAGAGGTGGTGGGAAAGTTAGGGAGAAAAAGATAGCATTCAAGAAGTATAAGGAAACACAGAAGGAGCAGGACAGAGAACTGTACCAGTTAAAGCAGAAGGAAGTGGTGAAGGCAGTCAGAATAGCAAAGGCCCAAACTGAGGAAAAGATAGCCAACTCGGTTAAGTAGGAGAATAAAGACTTTTATAGGTACATTAGGGAGTGAAGAAACACAAAGGGAGGGATACTGAGGCTGAATAAAGAGGAGGAGGGTGGGTGAGCAGAGAGTGACAGTGAAAAAAGCAGGGATACTGAATGAATACTTCTGCTCAGTATTCACAAAAGAAGAAGAGGAGGAGGTGGTACCTAATCCAGTCAATAGAAGCACTTTGGATAGGGAGGTCGATATCAGTCCTTTCACAGAAGAAAGGGTTCTGAAAGAACTCCTAAAACTGAAGGTGGACAAAACAGTGGGGCCTGATGGGGTTAACCCCAGAATCGTAAAGGAACTAAGGAAGAACTAGTAACACCATTGACTACCCTTTTAATAAATCATGGAGGATGGTGTGGTACCTGAGGAGTGGAAGAGGTGAATGTGATTCTCCTTCACAAAGTGGGAGCAAGGCAGAGGCAGGAAACTACAGACCTGTCAGATTGATCTCAGTGGTAGGAAAAAGGATGGAATCACTTCTGAAGGAAGAACTGTTGAGTACCAGGAGGCCAGTGGGGCACAGGACCAAAGGCAGCATGGATTCACAGCAGTAAGGTCTTGTCAGATGAATCTAATTGATTTCTTTGACTGGGTGACCAAAGTAATAGACCAGGGAGGGGCTGTGGACATGGCTTACCTAGACTTTAGCAAGGCATTTGACACGTCCAGCACAAAAGATTAATAAACAAATTAGCCAACCTGGGAGTGGGTTCCAGGGTGATAGCCTGAGTAAAACACTGGCTAGACAACAGGATGCAGAGGGTAATAGTAAACAGAGTCCACAGTGAAGAAGGGGGGTTACTAGTGGGGTACGGCAGGGTTCTGTACTGAGTCCGGTTCTTTTTAATGTTTTTATAAGTGACATTGCAGAAGGACTGGAAGGAAAAGTATGTCTCTTTGCAGACAGCACAAAGATCTGCAACAGGGTTGATACTCAAGGTGGGATGGAAAGGATGAGAAGGGACTTGGCATGGTTGGAGGAATGGTCAAATGTATGGCAGCTTAGATTCAACACAAAGAAGTGCAAAGTAATGCACCTGGGAAACAAAAACACTGGGGAAGAGTACACAACGGGGGGTGAGTTACTGACAACAACAAAAATGGAAAGGGACATGGGGGTAGTTATATCAGTTGACCTAAAGGTGGGCAAATAATGTGAGAAGGCAGTAAGGAGGGCTGGGGTATACTGGGATGCATAGGGAGAGGCATCACCAGTAGAAAATAGGAAGTTGTTATCCCTCTATACAGACAGTTGGTGAGGCCCCATCTGGAGTACTGTGTGCAGTTCTGGAGACCCCATCTCTGCAAAGACATAGACAGTGTGGAGGCTGTCCAGAGGAAGGCAGCCAAAATGGTGCAGGGTCTGCACCAGAAGGCATATGAAGAAAGACTAAAGGAGCTTAATATGTATACCCTAGAGGAAAGGAGGGAGAGGGAGAACATGATAGAAATTTTAAAATACCTCAAGGAAATCAACAAAGTCCAAGAGAGTAGCATCTTTCAGAAAAAGAGGTGTGTAAGAACAGCAGGGCACAATTTGAAGATAGAGGGGGGATGGCTCAGAGGTAATGTGAGGAAGTATTTTTTCATGGAGAGGGTTGTGGATGCATGGAACAGCCTTCCTGAGGAGGTTGAGGAGTCAGAAACAGTGGAGGAATGTAAGAATGCATGGGACAGACTTAAGGCAATTCTAGGTGGGGGGTAGGAGGAAGTAGGATGTTGGTTAACTAGGATCTGCAGCTTATCCATTAGGTTGTGAAATGAGCAGACTAGGTGGGACAAGCGGTCCTTATCTGCCATCAGATTCTATCTTTCTTTGTTTCTATGGATAGAAATTTTATATTATAGCAGAATAAATTTGTAGTGCTGTGCGGAATGTGGAATTCTGCCAGCGGAATTAGGGCAGAATAACCATTCTGATGGCAGAATTTCTGCTGGAATTTCACTGTTTTTTCAGCAGATTTTCACATATTGTGCTCCACTATGTAATCTTCTATGGAAAAGCAATTTTTCCACAGAAAATTATTCCACAACAATTTTTGGGGAAAATATTGAGATCTGTGGAATAATAATCAGTGGAACAGCATTTTGTTCCATGGACCATTCCACAGCTATTTTCTACTGCAGAATCTCACCATTCTGTTTATGGAGAAATTTGGCGGAATTTTGAAAATTCCACAGATCTCCATTCCGCCAGAATCTGAAAATTCCTCACAGCACTATAAATTTGATTGTTGTAGTAAAATAAGTTGCAATGCGGTGACAGTAGAAGAGGGGAATAAACTACAAACATGTATTAAGAGAGTAAAGAAAAGGGGAAATTGTTTAACCAGGAAAGGCACACTAAGTGAAGCTTATTTCCAGGTGCAACCTGGGAGCACAAGAAAGTTAAGTGACTTGCTCAGGGTCATACAGTATGCAAGTGGGGGCTGTAGGATTCAAACCCATGTCTTCAGGTTTCAAGCTCAGTGCTCTTATCCACTATGCTATACTGCCTTCTAGAATAGATGAATAGACCACAAGATGGAGTATGGAATTGTACTGCCATTAAGTTCTATACTCTACAAGATGGAGCACGGAACTTAATACCAGTAAATGTGAAGTCTTGCATCTGTGAAGGAACAACAATAAATTAAAAATATAACATTAAAGGAACACAAATTACAAAATCAGAAAAGAAAAGATTTGTGCATAATAATCACTAGTAACCTCCTCAAGCCAACCTAACATTGTGAGGACACAGCTGCCAAAGAAAACTGAATAATAGGTTGCATTAAATACCACTTTTCTTCAAGACACAAATTAGTTATCTTTCCACTTTATAGGATCATGGTCAGATCACACCTAGATTATTGTTCACCAGTATTGAATCCTTATCATAAAAAGGATGAGTTGCTTCTGGAGAGTGTACAGTAAAGGGCAATGAAATATATATGTAAATACAAAGATGTAACATATACTGAATGCCTAAAAAAATGGGGCCAATGATCCTTGAAGGCAGAAGATAAAAGGGTGGCCTCTTACTAAGTTTTGATATTATGCATGTTCTGGGTCTAATAAACAATCGCAGATTTGAAACTGAAAATGATCAAAGGGTGACTAGGAAACACAGTATGCAAATCAGAATAAATAAAAAGTGCAAAACTACTGTAAGACAATATTTCTTTACCTATAGTATCATTAGTAGTGTTCTTATCCTTGTTTTTCCCATACCACACAAAACAGCAACCAGGAAGGGAACAGCAAAAAAAAGTCTTGGCATTGGCACTTCCTTGCTGGTCTGGTGCAGTTCCTCAACAATAGCAAGTAGTTTTGCCTGCTGAAATTCTAACTGAAACTGCATGTTGCATTAATTTTGCACCAGCAAGGAAGTGCTTTGAAAGCACAGAGGGAGGGCTGAATTTGTGTGTTTCGGTACCCTGTCAGCCAAAACTACTTGGGAAGTGACAAGTAACACGTTCTTTTCTATCGCTGCCATTGCCGAGACTGTTTTTTGCTGTTCCCTTCCTGATTGCTCTTTTGTGTGGTATGGGAAAAACAAGGGGGGTTTCATTGTGCAATATTCCGTTGGCTGCTGTTTTTTGCACATGTTCATATTGCTGCTTCTTATGTTGCACTCTAATTAAAGCATATTATACCATAGTGGCTTGTGTCTATGGTATTTTCCATAGTTTGTTGCAATGCTATCCTCACTGCTCATGGGTTCTCCTACTAGTTTCCTGGAACAGTTGTTTTAATGCTCCGAGGAATTGTGCACACGTTTTTGTTGGAGCCCCCTCTTTCCTATGCTTCAGAGGGTTGCTGTGTGTTTCTCCATTCAAAAGGCTGTGTTGCACCAGGAAACAGGGTTAGCGCCCTCGTAAACCAAATGGGATGTATGCAAATAGTGGAGTGGGGAGAGGAATATAGGCGCAAGCTAATATTCAGTGGATTAGTGTAATGCAAGAGGGTTTGTGCTGTCCTTTTGTGCCATGCAAATACTGCCAATGAAAACCTTTTATTCTCCACAACCCTAGTGGCTACTGGAAAAAATGCAGTCATCCAGCTGGTTGGCCTCTGGGGGATGATACCCACCCCTGTGGTCTGTGACACCCCCCGACTTCCAACTTCAACAGTAACAGAATATTTCTGGTGCCAGTGGTCCCTCACCCCCCTCAATCGTCTGCCCTGATGTGATGTATTCCATCCCTGGTGGTAGTGATGTGCCCCCCAATTGCCAGCACCAAAGTAACAAACTCAGTCTCTGGTAGTAGTGATGCCCCCCGATCACCAGTGCCGAAGTGTCATATTCCATCCCTGGTGGTAGTAATGCTCCCCCAATCACCAGTCCAAAATTAAAACAAAAAAACCTCCCTGGCATCCAGTGGTTGCCACCATAACACCAGGCACTCCCTTACTCACCGTGTCCTTATCAGTGGTGCAGCAGGTGCATGTGGTGACCAGCACAGCCCTCCTCACACCTCTGCAGCTGACAACCATATGTCCAGCCAGTGGCACACCTATTATTTATAAGACAGGGAACATCACAGTCACATGCCCTGTCCTATAAATAAGAGGCATTCTCCCTGCCTGGGCATATGGCAGCCAGACGAGGAGGAGTAAGAAGGGCTGTGCCAGTCACCATATGCAGCTGCAGCACCGCCGATAAGGATATGTTGAGTGGAGGGGATGCCCGGTGCCATGTTGGGGATCATTGGATACCAGGGAGGGGTTTTTTTGTTTGTTTTTTTTATTTAGTGTACTTTTTGTCACCTTCGGACCATCTGCATCGGCCCTAGTCATGGATCCCCAGACTCCCACCTCCCGTTGTGCCTGTGTTCTCTTGTTACCTCTGGCTTACCTCCCAGGGGGTGGGGTCATGGCACTTTTCCTCAACCGGCACTGCAAGCACTGATCCTGGTCGGAGAACTGGCTGGGAGGCTGATTGAAGCCCTGAGGACAGGGCTTCATATAGATGGCCATAGGTGGAATTTTTCTCCCTGTATACAGGGACAGGGACATGCAATGATGGCCAGCATCCACTCCACCCCTGAGTTCTTAAGGCACTGGTGCTGTGCGATGCACCTAGCCTCCGCCGGGCATCACTCTGTGCACTGAGCACACACCACCCTCCCCCCTGGAGAAGGAGAGCCATCCAGGGGATGCTCGATCCTTCTCCCCCCCCCGGCTGGTCCTCTGATGACCCATGTCCATTCCCGAACCCAGGTCGCCGGCGTCGCAAGCAGAAATCCAACTGCTGTGCCAGTGGGCCGGCAGGGTTTTTGTTTCAGTTAAGGGCTGGGGATCGGAGGGGGGATATCACTACCACCAGGGATTGGCTCTGTCACTTTGGGACTGGGGATCAAAGGGGGGAGAAAATCACTACCACCAAAGATAAACTCTCACTTTGGGGCTGATGATTGGAGGGTGGGGTCATCACTACCACCAGGAACTGACTCTGTCACTTCAGGACTGGCAATCGGGGGGGGGAGACATTACTACTACCAGGGATGGAATATGTCACTTGGCTGGCCATTGGAGGGTTGGGGATAACTAGCACCAGTGACTTGTATTTTACTACAGGGCTGGTGACTGGAGGGAGGGAGGGAGGGTGGGACCATTGGCACCAGGGATGTTAATTTTGAATATGGTGCTGGGATTGGAGGGAGAGGGGGACCACTAGCACCAGGGATAGCTCAGCTAGCATGAACAGCGGGGGGGGGTACCATGCTACCCCCCCCTCCGCTACTTATGCAAATGGACCCATAATGGGCATGCAAATGGCCCACTAGTGCATTTACACTGGTACCTTTGAAAATTGCTTATAGCGCTCTGGCCCTATCAACTCCCGAGCCCAACTTTGAGAGCCCTGTTGGGGCAGTTTTACCTGACTTTGATTTGTGCTGATATGGCCCTATACTCAGTTGAGTAGCACCTGACTAAATATAGCATCCTGGGATCCCTGGGCAGTTGCTTAGCGCAGTGCAAACATTTACTCTACCCTTTGTGCCTTTCTGAATATCAGGCCCTGATGCTCTTATAGTCTCTGAAACCTGGCTTTATCACAAAACATTGGATGCTAAGGTTTCTTTACCAGGTTTTAACATATTTTGACAGGACAGATCTAAGGGTGGAGGTGTTTTTATTTATTTTGGAAATAACTTAATTCCTAAATGACTGGATCTTTTAATTGTTCAAATCTCTCTCTGCTAATTCCAAAATGTATTTAGTAGCATGCTGCAGTCTGCCCTCTGCTCCATTTGAATCATTGATGACTTTTAGTAGTTTAGTCTCCCCTTTTACTAACTCTGACTATTGATTTATGGGTGATTTAAACTGAAATATGATTGATCTCTTCTGTTACTCCAGTCAGTTAAATGTGTTCAATTTGACTCATAATGGGGACTATTTTCCAATGTGCCCGACATATGTGCTATTCATGCAGAAAGTACCTGTGCCCCTGTGTGGCCACAGACAGGTGCAGGGTGTGCAGATTCATGACCGCAGGCACCCGCAGGGCACTAGTCCATAGCCCCACCCCCTCCAGTGCACAGGACTGTGGGGCTAGATAGGTGCAGAGCTGTGGATCCACGCAGGCATCCAATCAGATACCCATCCTGGGTCCCAGAATGGATGGTGTGGATCTGGGGATCCCTGAATGTATGGGCAATTGCTCAAATGGCTTCCCCCAGCCACCCTGGCCACCCGGTGTGGTGGGGCAGATGTGTACAACCATTGCAGCTGCACCCCACTGGTGACCATTGGGGGGGCACGTAGATACTTACGGCAGGGTCCATGGTGCATACCCTTTCCTGCACTGTCCGGGTACTCTGTGCCTTTGTGAATAGTGTGGAATGTGGGTACACCCTCTGGCACACCTCCAGCCCAGATGTGGAGTGGAATGATCAGCTGGGGAATCCTGAGTGCAACCAGTGGGTGCACCATAGGTGCATGCTGACAGACCCCTGCTGCATGGGTATATCATATAGGACTGCCTACTCACCGCAGCTACATGGTGCGTAGGCACTATGCCCTTTAGAAAATAGGCGCCATTGTCACCATGCCAACTAGGCCTAGTTTGATCAGTACTGATAATGATTTGTTAAAAGATGTAAATTTTAGAACTGCTCCTCATAAGTACCTTTCATCCGTTTTTTTTTTGTAATGATTTAAAGTACCACTGTCATGTTGCCTGTTATCATCAAAACATAATACAGTCAGACCTGGTTAATCCAGCACTGTTTGCATCTGGCCATTTCTTTCCGGATAGTAAAACAATGGACTAACGAGTAATAATGGGCTTCTATGGGAAAAAAATTCTATACACAGTTTAAGAGCTATCGCATTTATTATTACGCAGAATCACCATTTATAATTTACAATGCCTTCAGAAAGTATACACCCCCTTGGATTTTGTCACATTTTGTGATGTTGCAAACTCAAATTAAAATACATTTATATGGGATTTTTTTCTGTCACGTATCTACACAAATTACTCTATAATGTCAAAGTGGAATGAAACGTCTGGAATTTTTTGTACATGTAAATAAAATAAAAACCTGAAATGTCCTGATTTGATAAATATTCACCCCCTTTGCTATGACACTCCAAATTGACCTCAGTTGCGTCCAATTTCCTTGTGAGATCACTCTAAAACTTGAATGGAATCCACCTGTGGTCAGTTCAAATGGTTGACATAATTTCAGAGGCAATACACCTGTCTATATAAGGTCCCATTGTTGACAGTGCATGTCAGAGCAGAAACTCTACCATGAAGACCAAGGAGCTGTCCGTAGAACTCCGTGATAGAATTGTGAGGAGGCATAGATCTGGGGAGGGGTATAAAAACATTTCTAGGGTGTTGAAAGTTCCCAGGAGCACAGTCAAGTCCATCATTAGGAAAAGGAAAGATTACGTAACCTCCCAGACTCTTCCTAGAGCAGACCATCCTCCCAAACTGAGCAACTGGGCAAGAAGGACCTTGGTCAGGGAAGTGACCAAGAACCCAATGACCACCCTGACAGAACTACAGAGTTCCATGGCTGAGATGGGAGAACCTGTCCAGAGGACAACAATCTCTGCAGCACTTCACAGATGTAGCCTCTATGGGAGACTGGCTAGACGGAAGCCACTTCTGAGAAAAGACCACATATTAGCACACCTGGAGTTTGCAAGAAGGCATGTGGCAGACTCTGAGACCACGTGGCAAAAGATTCTCTGGTCTGATGAAACAAAAATTGAACTCTTTGACCTGAATGCAAAGCGCTATGCCTGGTGCAAACTGAACACAGCTCATCACCCGTGTAACACCATCCCTACAATGAAGCACGGTGGTGGCAGCATCATGTTGTGGGGATGCTTTTCAATGGCAGGGACTGGGGCACTTGTCAGGATAGAGGGAACAATGAATGGAGCCAAATACAGGCACATCCTTGAGGAGAACCTGCATCAGTCTGCAATAGACCTTGGACTGGGGCAAAGATTTACGTTCCAACAGGACAACGACCCAAAGCATACAGCCAAAGCAACACCGGAGTGGCTTCAGAACAAGAAAGTGAATGTCCTTGAGCGGCCCAGCCAAAGCCCAGACTTGAATCCCATTGAGAATCTGTGGAAAGACTTAAAGATTGTGGTTCACCTACACTCCCCATCCAACTTGACAGAGCTTGAGCAAATCTGCAAGGAAGAATGGGAGAAAATCCCCAAATCCAGATGTGCAAAGCTGATACAGACATACCCAAGAAGACTCAAAGCTATAATTGCTGCCAAAGATGCTTCTATTTCCGTTTTTAATGTTTCATAAATTTTTATTACACAATAAAAATATTTTGGCCCCTTTAAATTGTTGAGTATGTTGTGTGAATCAAAGGGGAAAAAATAATTTCAATGCATTAAAAATTCTGTTAGTAACACAACAAAATGTGACAAAATCCAAGGGGGGGTGAATACTTTCTGAAGGCACTGTAAATAATGAAATTAGTTTAAATTGCCCAACAAACATATATATATATATTGGGTTAATCGATATTTTTCACACACACACACACACACACACTCACTCGGTCACTCGCAGGCAGTCACACACTCGCACCAAAATACTCCTGGATATGGGCTTGTCGTGTGTTTGCAGCTGATTGTGCTAAGATGAACTTCTTTATATCGAATAAATTATCTATTTGCTTGCTGGTCTCTGAAGTGCTGTGCTGCTCCAGGTACAGTAGAACCTTAGTCAGGCTAGCGCAGGCATCCAAAGCAGAGATTTGTGGAGGGGGGTCACACAGGGTATCCTGACTGTCCTCATCTAGGTCCGTGCAGTCTTTGTTGCACACAGTGTCCAAAATATCATCATCTGTTAATGGGGGACATGTTTCAAGGGTATTCTCAGCTACCACAAATTATTGTGCTGTTAGCTTTTGTATCATATTGTCAGGAAGCCACTGTATGAGGACCTGCCATTCAAATTGTCTAAATTATAAATGTCTCTGGGGGTATACCTATTTAACACATCCTTTAACTGCAAATGCCCAGACACCACAGCATTCATGTCAGCACTGGCAGACTCACCGTATAGATTTTTACTGGTCTTTTCTTGAGCCCCTGTATCCACCCTCATGAGTACAAGAAATCCTCCACTCCCATCTGGACATGAAAATATTTGGCCTTCTCTATAACTACAGCATCTGACACAAAGGCTCCCTTCAAATTCATTTCAGACACCCATAAGTTTAGTGCCGTTTCAACCTCCTTGTGCTTGACAAGTCGCACCCTTGTCAATGCTGTGGAGTCGGAGGAAGCCGCAAGCCAGTTTTCTTTCTATCTCCAGATATCTGAGCATGTCGACGAGCCAAGCTTTAGACCAAAACAGCTTAATCCATAAGCTGCCATGTCCCGATATGTGGATTCTGGATGGGCTTCTTTCCACATACAGAGTTCTCTCTCTTGAGAAATAGAGATCTCGGAACGGCCCCGCTTGCTCGCCATTATGTCGACCCAGGAAGGCTTAGCAACACTATGAAACTAGGTAATACCTGAGCTTTATCATGAATCTCTACTTAATTGACTTCTGACAGCTCGTTTACTGCTCGTTTACTGCTCTTTGTGCAAGCTGCCGACTCTTCGGTGGAATGTGCGGTGGAATGTGATCAAGTAATTGACACTTACTAGGTACAGTGTCACTGCTTCACACATTGGGAGATCAGGAGACTCATTAACACCAATTCATCAGATTAAAGAGGCTAAAAACCATTAAAATTAACTGTTTGTAATAGACAACCGAAACACAGAATCGGATGCAGAGACATTTAGATTATCGGGGCATTTAAAGTGGCAGTAGATCGTTTTTTGTAAAAATCAAGGCAGTATAGTGCAGTGATTTAAGGCTCTGAGCTGCAAATCTGGTGACATCCAGCAGACCAGAGCTGGGTTTGAACCCCATAGCTTCCACTTGCATACTGTGTGACCCTGAGCAAGTCACTTAACTTCCCTGTGCTCCCAGGTCGCTCCTGTAAAAAAGCTTTCAGCTTAGTGTGCTAGTCCTGGTTAAATAACTAACAAAAAAAATAAATAACAAATTTGGATAGTCAGGTTTACAGACTAATCAGTCACGGATTAATCAGGTTTGACTGTAACCAATGCATCTATAAAATCTGATTGTGTGTCTCAATTTTAGGGAGTTCAGTGATCAAGCTTAAAAGATTTGTCACAAGTAAAGCAGCATTATATAATTTTTTCTTTCCCTACTGTTTCTACTGTGTGGGATTTGTTTTAAATCTTCTTTGCTTCAAGTGTTGAACTCCCATGCTCCTCTTACTACAAAAAGAGTTTGCAATAAGATTGCTCCAGAGTTCAAGAAGTCTAGTGCTGTTGCAGTGCTTTTGATCTACCAATAAAGTACAGATTGGTTACATTTTAGAATTTTTTTGCAATCTACAACCGTAATTAGACAAGGGAAATGCTGTTACTTTCACACAAATTTTTTGATGCTTCTTTTAATCTTATCAAAATGTGGTCATCAATAAAGCAATTGCAATGTAATGTTATGTCTAGGATCTACCTGCAGTTCTCTTGTTAAACTCTTTGATTAATATAGATAGTGAATAGCAGGTGTCAGCATTTAATGATCACTTTGCCAAGGCTAGATGTATTTTTGTTTCATCTCATCCTGATCCTTCACCTTCAACTTTGAATACTCCTCATTTGATTTAAGATTCACATCCACTTTCATTTCTTTTAAGGAACTGGAGAAATGGAGTTTTACAAGGAGTTGATAAAGACTTGACTTTAAAAAAGGTCCAGCAATTGATGATATTGATCCAATATTTTTGAAGTTGGGAAATCCTTTCTTAGCTAAAAAAAATATTACATTTCTATTTAACTTTTTGCTTAAAACTTCTGAGTTGCCTCAGGACTGGAAGTTTGCTTATATTATTCCAGTGTTTAAGGGTGGTTCTTCTGATGATCCCGAATGTTATTGGCTAATTCTGTTGTGCTGATATTTGCGAACATTAAAAATAAATGTGTCAATAGATGGCTTTCTTTTTTTCATGTGATGGGAGAGCTGAAAGGGAAGAGGGAACTGAAAAGGTACATCAAAAAAGGTAATGTATTTCATTTAATATTTAAAGTGGCAGTGTGAGGAAGTAGGCAGAAGTAAGTGATTTTAGGTCAGTGTGTTGGGGGACGGTCTTTAAATTTTTTTAACTCTTAGTAGTCAGTGAGGGGAAAGTTGTATGGAGACTACTGCAGTCTTAATGGGTTGAGTGTTAAGTTATGACCTGTGAAACAGGTGCCTGATTGAGAAGGAGCTACGGCAGGCTTAGAGGAGACAGAAGATTAAAAAGGAAGGTTAGCTAGAGGCCTTGTGCTGAGAGAGCGAAAATGGAGGAGAGACTTGAGCAGCTAGTCTACCCCAGAGAAGGTAATCTATTTCATTTAATACTTATTAGTTGCACTGTGAGGAAGGAGGCAGAAATAAGTGTTTTTCAGTCAGTGTTTTGGGGCTGATCTTTAAATTTCTTTAACTCTTAGTAGTCAGGGAGAGGAAACTAGCTGGGAGAATATTGCAGTCTGTTGCAGATTGAGTGGTTAGTTACAATCTGTGAAGCAGGTGTCTGCTTGAAGGAGGAGCTACAGCAGGCTTAAAGGAGACAGGGGGATGGATTTTCAAAGTCTGGCGCAGGGCTTGCGTCCAGCCCTGCACCAGGGCACTTCGGTTCTGGTAGTGCGCCGATGTCTTCACCGCAACTGTTCCTGATTTTACAAGCTCGGGTGCATTTGCAGCAGTTTCTACATATTATGGCAGCTTGCACCAAATATCTGGTGCAAACTGCATATTAATGGCCCCCAAGATTGCCGCAAATTAGACCAGAAAAAAAATTGGTCTAACTTGCGGCAATTGCTGCACAGGATGGAAAATCCCATTAGATCACCACAAGCACCATGTGCCGTATCATCGACTCACCAAGGCTTGCGGTGATCTATGGCTTTTTTTAAATCCCACCCAGGAAATTTAAACCCACATCTGCAAGCATCCCTACATATGGTGTCCTGATTTGCCATGAAGCAGGATTGCAGCATTGGCATCTGTAGCAAGCATCTATAGGAAGTCTGCAGGTCCACAGAGGCATCTTCATAAGGTTGGACTAGCACAGGTAGGGCTAAAGGCCTTCTGTAAAGGGAGCATGTCTCCTAGTATAACCATTGGGAAGATGTGTGGAGCATTATGAAGGGTCAAAACAGCAGTGGGCCAGGTGTGTATTCAACAGAAGACAAACGAGGGGATAGTAGGTAAGGAGGCACCAAGAGAAGCAGGCAAATTAAGTAGGGGGGGACTAATAAGGATTCCAGGGATTGTAAATAATCTTAGAAAAATCCTATTTGGGGTACCCTGATAATACGACTATAGACCAAGGGAGCAGATTAGAAAGAAAAAAAGAGTACCAGGTTGGTAGTGGTGGCTGAAAGCCATTATCACCTGAGAGCTTTTCAGTGGCCAATGTGAAATCAGTTGTGCTGGTCTCAGTCCAGTTCCTAGTAGGCAGGTGTCTGCATCACAAAACCATCAACACCACTGACACTAATTGAAACACTTGGCAGTTTTACATGAGTGGACAAGGCATGAATGGGCACAGAGTCTTACCTACCCTCTTACCTACATGGTGGCCCCACCAAGGCAGGGCTGAGGTATATTGGTGGGGCTTTGTGGGTAAGCTTGCACTGTGATTGCCTATGCTGTGCCTCCCATGTGGATAAGCAGAGGACATGATGTGCTGGTGATGTCAGTTCAGTACCATTCACAAGCACTAAATTCACACTCAGAAAATAAAAATATTTAGAAAGAAATGGGGAGTACTGGGGGGGGGGTTACAACCAAAGCTTAACAAACAGTATAAAAGATAGCAGAAAATCAGGATGTGGGGAGCCAAGTGGGATAGGGTAGGAGGAGGAAGTCTAATAGGCTGCAACTGCTGTGGTGCAGGCATCTCTTAGGAGCTCCTCAGAAGAATATGGTGTTGCCCAGTGTGCAGCAGGTTTGTGGCACTCACAGAGGAGCTCACTGTGGTGAAGGCAAAACTGAGTCTTCTCTGAACAATGTCACAGTGGTTACTGCTGCAGGCAGTCATTACTCCTCTTCCCCAGTGGACACCTTGGGTCTGGACTGGAAAGTTGGCAGTAATAGACGGGGCCAGATGGAGGTAATCCTGTAGTGGTAACAGCACACAGATTTACACCCCTGTGTGAGTCAGTCACTCTGAACTCCCCAGTGTGAAGACTGGCACCTGTAACCACCCTGGATACCATGACAGTCAAGAAGAAGAAGATACAATACTTGAGGTGTGATTGGTATCCAAGGGAAAAATGAGGACCAGGAAGGTACTTGTGATAGGGGACTTCATCGTATTGGAGATGGAAGGGGTAGTGGGTAAGGTGGGGGAGGATAGAATAGTAAGGTTCCTGCAAGGATCCATGGTTGAAGGGATGCAAACAGGTTACATAGGCTTGTTAGGGGAGTGGGAAGGGAATCTGGCCTCAGAATCATTGTCACCTGGGAACCAAAGACCTGGCTTGTAGATCATGGGGAATTATAGATAGCTTTACAAACCTGAGGGAGGAAGGGGGTCCAAACATGCAGCAACCCCTGTGACATTTTTAGAGGTGCTGCCAGTTTGGAACAGAGTAAAAGTGCTCACTCAGATCACTCACTTCAATGCATGGCTGAAGGAGTGGTTCACGGAGGAAGGATGAGGGTACCCTCGGAATAGGTTGAGGGCACCCTGAGGAGTAGGTTACTCCTTGGAGGACAGAAAAATGTAAATGAGATGGCATTCACTCCTCTGTGGAGGGTACCAGGAGGCTATGGATCTAGTTTAAAGAGCACATTGAGGGTCATTTAAACTAGTAACCGGAGGGGCATAGTAGAAGTAGAGGTGGACTTAACTTAATTGAGAGGGTCTTGACTACCTCCCCTCATGCAAGAGAACAAGAAGTGAGAAATGGAAAACAATGGGAAGGGAAATAAGGAATGCTGAGAAACACTAATGAATAGCACAGGAGGAGGCGTTACACCCGACTGCGCACGTCAGGGCATTTGAGTTGAAGCTCACTGCGCGGTGGAGAACATATCCTCTTTAAATGAGAGTTTTGAAAAAGAAGAAATGTAGAGATTTGGAAAAGAAGGTTTCATTCAATTTGGTCTCTCTGCACCTTTCTGCTCCCCACCACCACCACCCCACTCTCCCTTCCACCCGGCGTGCTGATTTAGACTCTTGGGGTGAATTTATGGTTACTTCTCTCTCTCGAGTTATTGTTGGTGACAAATGGTTATTAAAAATTGTTTCTAACATTCATTTAATCGTGTTCCTCTAATTACCTGTAATTTGCAGTGGTGGGGCATGTGATTGGTTTACTTGGTTAAATAGGACAAAAGAAGACCAAGGCCCATCGTGATTGTCTCCCACCACTGTGGTGGGTATTTTAGGAGGTTCATACCCATTTAGTATGCATATCATTAGACTCGAACGACAGGCCCAGGCCTGTTTTGAAGGAATCTATGGAATTACAATCCACTAGATTTTGAGGAAGACTATTCCATAGTCTTGGAGATCTTACAGTGAAATAGTTTAGTCTCTCGTTGGTTCTTGCTTTAGCTACATCAAGCTGTTTATTGTGTGGACAAGGTTAAATCCTATCAGAGAATTTTAGGCCACATTGGTCCATTAATTCTGAGCACGTTAGAATTTTGTATAAAAATAACAGGTCACCTCTGGTACACCTATTTTGTAGTGTGTGTAACCCCATTTCCTGTAATCTAACATGATATTCCCTATATGCCAATCGTGGAACTAATTTAGTTGCCCTTCTCTGAATTTTCTCAATTCTGTCAATGCCCTGTTTGAGATATGGGTTCCTAAAGGGGGACCCATAGTCAGAATGTGGTCTAACATGTGTTCTAAATAAAAGGATAATACAATCCTGAGTTCAGGTGACAAATGTTTTTTTAATACAAGTCAGAAGTGCATTTGACGTTTTAGCCACTTTAGTGCAGTTGTCAATTGATGTTAATTTATTATTTATGATTGCAAGGTCTCTCTCTGACATAGAAACTTTAAGGGGAGTATTATTTAGGAAATAACTCTGCCTTGAATTATTTTTTCCATAATGAAGCACAGTGCATTTATCAAAATTATGCATCATATTGTTATTTACAGCCCAATTTTCAATAGATTTAAGATTGTTAGCAAGTCTTGACCTTTCAGTTGGCGAGGACACTATCCCGCCTAACTAGGTGTCATCTGCGAATTTACATAATAGATTATCAGGGCTAATCTGCATATCACTGATATATATATATATATATATTAAACAGTGAGGGTCCCAAAACTGAATCCCGCGGGACCCCACTGGTAACACTCCCGATTTCAGACAAGGATCCATTAACTCTAACATGTTGAGATCTGTTGGTTAACCAATGGAAATCCATCTAACCAGGATGTGTGAAAACCTCATACTCAGCATTTTATTCAAAAGTTTGCCATGAGGGACTTTATCAAAAGCCCTACTAAAATCAAACAAAATATCACCCCCACCCCTGCTTACCACCCGGTAAGGAGTAGATGAAAAGAACAGTGCCTACCTGCCCACTGCAGCACTGCACACGCCTGCCCCGCAGCCACTCCAAATCTACCACTTGGACCAGCTCCCCCAGCCGGATGTCCCACAGTGGCCTGCTGCGGACCGCCAGGCACCCCTGCTGCCCTGGCACAGCACCAATCCTCAGGCCCTAAAAATGGAACACAGACAGGCACACATCAAATCACAGCCACAGCATGAGCTCACCGCCCCCACCCCTGTGCACAGTGTGCGCCCCAGCCTGACATGACCCACAGGGCAGTGGCGCAGCACACCCAGTGGCTGGCAATGCCACACCACATGGCACATGCTGACAGTGTCCTCTCAGGGCATGTCAGGCAGCGCAGCCAACATCATGGCATGGCAGTTGAGCACAGAAGAAGCATGTGCTGACTTACTTGCCTGTGGCACGGCCTCCCTGCAGACACATGCCTGCAGCATCCTCAGCCTCTCAGAGTCCCTCTGCATGAGGTTGCAGTACCAGTGGTGGCACTGCTCACCAGTATGTTGAACCCCGGTGTCCTGGACCAGGCCAGCAGCAATGGCCTGCCAGATGTCTGTTCTGGCCTGCTGCAGGGGCTCCTGTCCAAACAGGCCTGGTGCATGTGACTGCATCTGGGCCACAAGGTTGACCAATTTCACCTCACTCCAACTGCGAGCATGTCACACCCCTCACTACTCCATGCTCCCTATATGAGTTGGTGAAACAAGATGGCGGCTGGCAGCACATGTGCATAATGTGCGTGGGATGCATGCCTCATGGACGGTTGCACAGCGTCCACCAATCGCAAATCACTGTGGATGCGCGGCATGGGCATGGCTCACCCAGCATATGCAGCTAGTGTCCCAAGAGGGCATAGGGTCAGGTCAGCATTCACCCGGCACATAGTGTGCAGAAGCACTATAGTAGCCATAGCACATAGTGCACCATGAGCCATATAGCACCTAAGCGCTATAGGGGCCATAATGCATGGTGTGGCATGGGCCCTATAGTGCCTGAGTGCTATAGGGCCCATGGTGCATTAGGCGCTATGGTCCCAATAGCGCTCTGAATGCACGGTGCAGTAGTGAAAATGCCTGTCGACGCATGCATACTGTGGGCAGCGCACTGTGCATGTCATGGAATTGTGCCACGACATGTGCTGGAGCAATTCCATTGCGCAAGGAGCAAGTGCACAACATTCAGCTATCACATGCTAATGAGCTCATCAGCCAATGCGTGGCGTTCTGGGGATATTAGCATGTCATTACCGTTGCGCAACAGCTCATTTGCATGTGATGCACTATAAGGGCGCCGCACAACAGCACAGGCCATGGACTGGTATTGCAACAATCTGAGGTAAGTTGCGCCTGCCGTAGGAACAGCCAGCACAGCAGGGTGGATGGGATGGGCTGCTGCAGGCAGTAACACACTTGTCCATGTCCACAGGTAGCAACATGTCCAAGCATGAGGAGACTGAGGAGCATGGGCCTGCCCATAAGTGCAGGCCCAACTTTACGAAAGTGGAAGCCGATGCCCTGTTCGAGGCCTACCCCGACAGGGAGCAATTGCTGAGTGGTGCCACTGGCACACCACAAGCCAGGGCTGCAGCCTGGGTGGAGGTGGCAGCATCCATAAACCAGCAGGGCAGCCACCAGCAGTCTGTGCAGGAGTGCAGAAAGAAGGTGGGCACTGACAAACACTGGATTAAGGAGAAGGTGGTGGCCATACGGGTTGCCAGGACAGCCACTGGTGGAGGCCATGCCGTTGTGTCACAGCTCACAGTACAAGAGGAGCTGGTGGCAGCCACCATGCAGCACAGCACCATAAGGGTGTTCCGGGTGGTGGCTTCCAGACAGGAGGGAGCCCATCACTGCATGGTATATATGCCATGCTGGGGAAGGGGTCTTCTGGTAAGGCGGCACTAACACATCTGTTTTCTCTTATAGCACCGGCACACCAGCATGCAGTGGCAGGGGCACCAGCAGCTGCCATGGGGGCAGGCCCAGCCCCAGAGGATCAGCCATCCACCTCCATGGGCATCCGGGGGGCTGATCAGCTACAGCACACCACCGCCATCCAGCCGGATGTCCTGGGCTTGGTGTCAGATGAGGCCCTGGCTGTGTTCCAGCAGGATGCCAGCCATGGTGTGCTCTGCATGGAGACACAGATCAGGGCAGGGTCTGACACTGATGATGACATGACCATCATCCTAGACAGCATGGGTGGTGTTGTGGAGGAGACACCCATACCTACCACCATCACTGGCAGCATGGCCTGTGGCCTGTCAGCAGTGGAACAGCTGCCAGCTGCTGCCCTGGTGCCGCTGTGTGCACAGCCACAGCAGTACTGGGTGGTGGTGGTGGTGCAACCGCTCAGGTGTTGTCCAGTGCACAGGGGCCAGAAGGGCAGCAGCAGCAGATGGCTGGGGATGTTGGGTGGCCAAACACAGAGTCCGCGGCTGGTGCACCTGACAATGACCTACCCCCATGGGGATCCCACTGTGCAATGTCCACCTGAGCAGGGGCCATGCAGCACATCCATTAACCACCGGTGGGACAGCGGTATGCTCATGGACACCTGGGTGCTGACCCATTGACAGAGCACACCCAATTGCTGCGGGCCTCCATGGAGCAACAGGCGCTGCTCATAGCCGGGGTGCATGCACTTCACGCCAGGCAGTCGAGCAGCATGAGAGGAGCACCATGCAGGTCCTGGAGGCTATACAATGCTTGCGGGAGGACACGACCACATCCCTGGATTGCATTGCCAATGCGATCTCAGTTGGCCTTGCACCACTGGCCACCAGCCACAGACTCCGTGGAGTGCACTGTCCACCCCCTGGACACAGCATTGGGTGACTCCCCTCAATTTCAATGCTGGGCTCTGCTGCCAGCATCCCAGGCATGCCTGGGGTGGGCCTGTTTGGGTGCCTACAAACCCCTGTGAGGACCTGGTCACATTCCCACAGTTCAACCTCTGGGGGCAGTTGCATACACCCCCTGTGGCCGTTGAGCAGCCAGTGGCTGCCAACCGGCCCCAGCATGGCCACCCCATTGTCCACAGCAGCTGTGTTTCCACGCGGCAGACCTGATGTGCATGTTGCCCTGTCTGCAATCTGCTGCCACTGCCCTGTGTGCACATGGGCGATGTGTGCGGGTGCATGCCACAGTCATGGCAACTGTGTGTCACACCACACGCTGCCTGTGTGCGCACCCACCCAGCAGCCAGCCCGTGTGATGTGTGCATGATGATAGCAGCACAGCACTGGTTGTGCCTGTGCACTGGCAGCCTGCATCTGATCCACGCCGTGTGCTAGTGCCTGCGTGTGCCTGTGTGTGTGTGTGTGTGTGTGTGTGTGTGTGTGTTGCTGTATGGTGCTGCGTGGTGTTGTGTGTGTCTGTGTGGTGCCACCACCCCCGTCCCTGCCCCATGCCTGTGTGTGCATGCCCATAGCCATGCCTGCCCATGCCGTGTGCTGTGTCATTGTGTCTGTTCACTGCATGGGTGTTGCTCCACCTACCTGCATGCGCCAAAGTGCTCTTGTGCAATCATGTTCCGGCGCTGGTGTGCCATCCTGAGGAGCCAGGGATCCCTCCACCGAGGGGGGCTGACCACCGTTCCCCAGCCCATTGCCCTCATTGTCCCCACTGCTGTCCCCCTTTTCAGCCTCGACAGCTATCCCACAGTCAATGGCCATGTTGTGCAGCATGCAGTAGGCCAGGAATAGGCCACAGGCTTTTGAGGGGATGTACTGTAAGTCACCGCCAGACCTGTCTAGGCAATGGAATCATGCCTTCACCATCCCGAACACACGCTCAATGATGTTCCACATGCTGGCATGTACCTCATTGTACTGGTCCTCTACTGGGGATGAGGGGCGCTGGTAGGGGGTGAGCAGCCAGGGTCTGAGTGGGCAACCACTGTCACCTGTGTGGACAGATACATGGTTAGCCTGGTGTCCTCTGTCACTGTGGCCCTTGCCCATCCCTGGTGCTCCCACCAGCACACCTGCCCTGCTCACCCCATCCCATGCCTTGCTGTTCCCAGCTGCCCATGGTCATCCCATACTCACCCACTAGGTGGCCTGTGGGGATCTCCCCACTCTTGAACCTATGGCACAGTGCAGAGCTGTACCAGATGAATGAATCATGTGCACTCCCAGAATGTGTGGCACAGACATTGGTTATGCACCCCCTGGCATTGCACACCACCTGACAGTTGACACTGGGGTAGCCCTTCCTATTCATGTATGCTACACCCTTTGGGCCAGGTGGCATGTGGATGCCCACATGGGTGCAGTCAATGGCCCCTAGCACAGCAGGCATCTGTGCTATCCTGTGGAACTTCTGCATGGTTGTTGTACACTCTGCCTGTGTGCTAGGGAATTGGATGTATTCCACAGCATGTAGCAGTAGGGTGTTGAGAAATTGTGTGAGGAGGCGTGACGTGGCCAACTGGGTTATGCCTGTGGTGTCCCATGTTGGTCTCTGGAAGGTGCCTATGGTGAGCAGGCACATGACGGCTGTCACTTTCATCTCCACTGTCAGGGCATGGCTCTGTCTAGTGGGTACCTGCATCTCCTCACTGCACAGCTCACAGAGCTGCCTCAGAATCACCCAGTTCAGGTGATACCAGACCCACAATCTCTGTATCAGTGTGGTTCTCAAAGCTGATGTGGGGTCGGCACCACCTGTTCCAGGAATACTGCCAATGGGCCCTTCCATGGCCATGTCACTCTGCCTCCTGCCTCCTCACACCCCTCATTATGGCCTTCATCTGGAAGGCTGCACTGGCCATGGCCCATGTTGTCCTGTCTCCCCCCTGGGTGTCCCAGCTCCAGTGGTTCCCTTGCTACCATGGGGCAGTGCCTGTTAGTCTGCCAGGCTCCCTCTTGCAACACCTGCACTGGCTTACACATACCTGCCACCTCTGTCCCATGCCCTTGTGGATGCCTGTTTCACTCTCTCCAGGGTCTGGTGGCCCCTTCTCTCTCACTCTCTCACTCTCTGTCTCTCACTCTCTCCCTCTCTCTCCCCCCTCACTCTCCCTCTCTCTCTCTCTCTCTCTGTCTCTTTCTGTCTGTGGTTCTGACTCCCTCTGTCTCACTCCCCTCTGGTGCAAGTGCTGTCCCCCTGCTTGCTCCCTGTACTTATAGGCTCAAGTCTACTTGGCTCATCTGGTCATTGCTCCACACTTGCGCCATGGATCAGGGGTTGAATATCACACTGTGCTGCATATTCATGGGAATGCCCCCTGCCCTGTGCATGCATTCATTAGAGTTGCACATCAGTGCACTGCTACTTGTGCTACACAATGGCTCCCACTGAATATCACTCCATGGCACAGTTCCGCAGTTGTGCATGTGCAACCCAGTTGTGTCATGCGCAACTGCTTTGAATATCCCAGCCTTATTGTTTGGGACTCTATGAAAGCTTATTTTAGAGGCTGAATATCAGCACAAGTAGATATTAGAAAAAAACTTTGGGGAATACAGATTCGATGATTAGAGCAGAAACTTCTCTCAGCTCAAGAAGAGCATGCATTTAGCAGGTCAGAACAAACAGAAATTAAAATGGTGATAGTTAGAGATAAATTAGAAAAATTAGTACAGGAGCAGGTTGATAATGAAATATATAGAGTAAGGGCCAAATATTGTCATTCAGGGGATCTCCTGGGTAAACTCCTAGCTTATCAACTAAGCAATGAGGTAAAGAAAAACTAAATTCTGGATATAAAGGATGACAATCAAGCTCTAGTTACACTGCACAGGGAATCAATGAGATTTTCACTCAGTTTTATAAAAAGTTATGTACCCCAGAGCAGCAAATGGATATTACTCAAACTGGGGATTATCTGGGGGCATTAGATTTACTTAAATGGTCTGAGCAGGAAATAGAATGGTTAAATAAAGACTTAACGGTAGATGAAATAGTTTCTACTATTAATAATTCCCCAAATGGAAAGAGCCCAGGTCCTGATGGGCTACCCTCTGAATTTTATACATACCTAATAAATTCATTGGTACCAAAACCTAAGGCAGTATTCTCTTATACACATATATATACAAGAATACAATGTTACCACCATCTTTTGATCTGGCAAATATTATATTAATCCAAATAAAGGGGAAAGCTCGGGATCAGTGTGGTTCCTACCATCCCATCTCCCTGCTAAATAGTGACTAAAAAATCTACATGAAAATACTTTCAAAAAGATTAGCCAAAATTATAGGTAAAATGATACACCCAGATCAAATAGGATTTGTGGAAAATCAAAGATTGCATCATCATATAAGAAGAGCAGTCAATTTGATTCATGCGTGTGCAGGAATGGATACTGCACTTCTTTCGTTAGATGCAGAAAAAGCATTTGACAGAGTGCAGTGGCCATTCCTGATTGAAGCCCTGAAATGTTACGGGATGGAGGGAAATTTTCTGGATCTGATAAGGTTGATATATAAAAAACCACAAGCAAGAGTCAAGACAAATAGAAACTAGTCACCATTTTTTCAGTTATTCAGAGGGACCAGGCAGGGATGCCCACTTTCTCCACTACTATTCGTTTTATTTCTGGAGCCATTGGCTATCAGAATTAGATCTCAATGCTTACTATTGGGAATACCAATAAGAGAGGTTCCTAATATTATCATGCTGTATGCAGACAATATTTGCTCTCAGTGAAAAATCCTAATGGTCAATTATCAACTATTATGGGGCTTTTACAGGAATTTGGATTGGTTTCTGGTTATTGGGTAAATTGGAATAAGACTGAAGCTTTATATTTTGGAAACACCATCAATATAACTAACCCTCAGTTATCAACATTACATAAAGAAAATAAAAGATATTCAGGGGTTCAATTAGCTTGAGAAATGAATATAATGATTCAGTTGAATTATGATCCATTAATAAACACACTTAAAAAGGATCTTGATAAGTGGCAGTTTCTCCCACTAATACTGAAGGGAAGAATAAGCATCCTTAAAATGAACGTGTACCCTAGACTGTTGTCTTTATTTCAGTCTATCCCAATAATCCTGAAAGAAACTTTTTTCTTAAAATTAGATAGAATAATTAGAAATTTTCTTTGGCAGGGAAAACATTCTAGAATCGCGTTACAAAAATTATATTTGCATCAGTCTAAGGGAGGTTTGAATTGTCCAAATTTTCCCTTCTATTATGTAGCAGCTCAACTGGAGATCGTTTATTATTGGTTACATAGGTCAGATAATCCCCTAGTAGCTGGTTTGGAATTAGAGCAGAAAGCCCTTAAAGGATTAAATCTAGCAAACTCTCTTACATCATATGTCCAGAATGAAGAAATGATGGAAACAACTAAAACAGTCAAGTCCAGGGCTCTGAAGTATAGAAGGGGTCAAGATAAATTATCTAAATTGACCCTTTTATTTAATAATAAACTTTTCCCTTATTCTAGAACTGATGTAAATTATCAGCAGCGGTACTTTGGGAAAGGACCCTGTATTATTGAGGATTTTATTTTTCAAAATTCGATCAAATCCTTTAATCAATTAAAAGCAGAATTTGGCCTATTAGATAGGCATGTATGGCAATACTCACAAGTTAGGAGCTTTATTTAAAAAAAAAACTCCTTTAAAGTAGAGGGAATACTATTGGAGGACTTTTTCAAAAGAATGGAAACAGATAAACATATGATATCAAACATTTATAATTTTCTAAAAAAGGAATCTGTATTGCCGGACACCTCTCTTAGAACTGCATGGGAGAAAGAATTTTCAACCTCTATCCCTGATCATGACTGGATTAAGGTTAGTAACTTAGAAGCCTTGGGTACAAAGAATAACAAGCTTTTTCAAATCACTTTTAATACATATCATAGGATGTATTTGACCCCCAATAGGTTGCATAAGATGGTAACTATAATATCCCCATTTTGCCAGACATGCATTAAGATTAAAGGCACTCTTATACACATGTTGTTAGAATGTGATAAGATAAAAACTTATTGGGATAAGATATGGTCAACTATGGGAACAATAATAGGACAAGATACCCCTTTTGATCCAGAAATTGTTATATTTGGTTATCAGATGCACCAGTGGGATCATATAAGATATCAGAAGATATTTTTGAATACAGCTTTAACTGTGGCAAAAAAAAAGTATTGTTGCAGCACTGGAAGGACCCAAGGCCTCCGGATTATAAGGAGTGGATCGGCCAGATGTTAGATGTTAGTAAGGTAGATAAATCATTATATCTCTTGGAAGATGAAAATGAAAAATATAATTTAATTTGTTTACCCTTTATAAACTATCTGGGAAACAGGGAATAAATAAAAAGAATTGAATTCAGTGGGGTAAGTTGGCTATGATGAAGTGTTGAGACTTCAGGAGTGGTTACGATGATTTAAGCATCTACGCGCTGAGTCAACGAAAAAAAAAGAGAGAAACACTAACGAGAACCCTGAGGATAACTGGACAGCAAGTGAGAGCAAAGTGACAGGAGTGAGGATGAAAGGAGGTTAGAGGATCAAAAGAATGGGTTATGCCCATGTTCCCAGTATGGGGGGGAGCAGGTGCCCTGGAGGGCTATGAACATGTACACCAGGAGCTTGGGAAATAAGTTCATTAATCTGGATGCCATGGTGACTGAGGCAAGCCTAGATTTTATGGTGATTACAGAAACAGGGAAGATCCATGAACATAACCATGCCAGGGTTTGGTGTGTTCTGGAAGAATAGAAAGAGAAAGAAAGGGGAAGGGGTGACACTAGAAACATAAAAACACAGACATGACAGCAGAAAAAGACCAATGGTCCATCCAGTCTGCCTGTAGTTCCCTATCAAACCCTCGGACCTATTAACTAGACAAGGTACTAGCCCTCACTATCCACCCCCATTCCCCTCCCTCCCACTATCCCCAAGTAACCACTATATGTAAGGGAAAACATAAAAGCTTCAGTGATGGATTATATGGGGCAGAGCGAACACACAAACTATATATGTGCAAATAGTTATGGAAGGGGATGAAGTTTCAGAAAGGGGTGGTTTATAGTTCACCATCTCAAAAGGCCAAAGCAAAAGAGGAATTGGGGAGGAGATCAAAAGGACACCAGAGCTTGGAGAGGTGTTGCTACATGGGACTTTAACATGCTGGATGTGGACTGGAGGATCCTAGTCACAGCAAGTGCAAGAGACCAACAGCTAGTAGAAATCTTTCTGGATGCATTCCTAGTACAGGGTGTTGAGGAGCCAACTGGGAAGTCAGCCATCCTAGACTTAGCGCTTACCTAAGAGACAGTGTTAGGGAGGTGAGGGTGCTGGACACACTGGGAACTACTGATGATCAGACAATTTGGTTCAGCATCAAACTTGAGGCAGAGAAACATCAGTCCTAGGAAATGGTTTGAAGAGCACAAATTAGTGATGAACTACCAAAAAAAACAAGTCTGTCATGTTTGCCAGTTCTCAAAGTAGACACAAAACATTCCCGCTATCCACCAAGAACAATAAGGGTGCCTCCCTTGATCTAGTTCATCACTACAAATACCATGGCATCACTATTGACTCCAACACGTCTTACACCACTCATATTGCCAATCCTGCTAAAACGGTTAATGTGAGAATAGGTATGCTCTACCGGGCATAAACATTGCCTTACATCTGATGTCTTGAGCCTGGCAATACGCAGCTCAATATTTGCCCTAATTGACTATGGCTTAGTCATCTATGGTTCAGCCAATGACACAACCCTGAACAAGGCATGCCAACTGCTCACAGGTGCTGTGCGCTTAATGCACACCTGTGAACTCTACGCTCAGGCAAAGCTAAAGGACAGGATCATCTACCAAGCCTTGGCATGCTGCCCACTGGGGTCACGAATCTTCTAAGCCCACAACAGGCCACTAGAAACTCCAGAAGCTCCTACAATCAAATTTTCAGAGTCCCTAGGTGCCACACGGCTCTTGCACAACGTGCCTTTGCCCATCGAGCCACACTTTGGATGAACTCGCTCCACCATGAAATAAGCTCTACAACCTCAATTGGTCTCTTCAAGCACAAACTACATTCTCAACTTCTTCTAAGATCTACCTGTGACTGCTACCACTAAGTCCTCCTTGATGTCCAGACTAGCCCCACTTTAGCCTGCACCCCTGCTAGCTTTGACTTTGCAGGACACATCAAGCACTTACCTCCCCTTCCCAGCCTCCTCCTCCTTCCTCTCCCCTCTCAACTCTGTCATGCCACTGCCTACCCCTGCTCCTCCCTTTATCCCTTCCTTCCTCCTCTCTTGCTTTTTATCTCACTCCAACACCCTTGACCAAACAGGGACCCCCTTCCCTTTTCTCACCCTCTGGCATTCCACTCTGTGTCCTCCCTTCTATCTGACAAGGGTATTCCATTACCCGCTGGAGGCCTGCATTGTAACAAGTGTGTTCTTTGTACTTAGTTGTTTTGTAATTACCTGTTCTAGCTATACTGTAACATTGAATTGCCTGGTTACCTTGTACCAGTCCTTGTTCTGTTTACACTGTACTTGTCCTTGACACGGAACCTATGTAAAGAGTTTTGTTCAAAAATATGAATCTGTGCTCTCAATAAATAAATAAAAAAAGACAAAGGTCCTAGACTTCAGGAAGGCTTGTTTTGGTAGAATGAGGGAATTGTTGCAGGAGCAACTAGAGGTGGTAAGAAAGACAGAAGGGTTGGAAGCAAACTAGTTATTGATAAAAAAAAACAAAATGGGATAACAGAGGTTACAGATCTTTGTGTAGGGGTACAGAACAAGAGGAAGTAGGTAAAAAGCCATTGTGGTTCATAAGGAAAGTAGGGGAGGCCATGAGGGCTAAGAAAAGGACCTTTAAAAATACAGAACTAGCCAAGCAGATGGGGATAGGGTGAGTTTCACAGCAGGATGAAGGAGGCCAACAAATATAGTGAGGTGTGCTTAGGCTGGCATCGAACGCATAAATGCAGAGGTTACAAAGTATGGAGAGAATACCGTTTTTTGTTACATAAGGGAGCAGAGAAAAATGAGGAAAGGAATAGTTAGGCTGAAGCAAGGAAAATTATTATCCAGGGGTCAGATAAAGTGCACAAAACTGTTGCTGGAACAGTGTATCTGGTGGAGTGGCTAACTCCAAAAGATGAGGTGTACCTCTGAACAAACAATAAGTCTGGGCACACAGGTCAGGTAGCACAATGCCAAAATATGCAAAAGGAATGCCTAGTAGTTGCACTTATAAGGACTTATAAAAATAGGTGACTGAGAAAGAGATACAGAGCCAAGAGTGGTTTCCAGGCACAACACAGGCAAAGAGTGATGGGGTAACAGTAATACAGTAGTTGACATGGGAGAAACATGATACTACAGTCAGTCAAAAGTAATAACTAAAATTTACTACTTATAGTAGTGGGGCAACAACCAAAACAGCACAATAAGTTATAACAAAACATGATCCCTCAAAGGAGTGGGCAGAAAATAAAATTAAAAAAAAAAAAAAGCAAAATCCAGAACAGATTAATGCAATAAATATGAAACTTGCAAAGTGAACCATGCAAGCCTAAAGAAGCACCGGGGTGACAAAAGCAGAGAATAAGCATGATCAGGTGTCTAAAGGGTGAGGACAGGAGCATGCAGAAGAGAAATGTGATTGCAGCAGGGGCTTAAGAGCAAGGTAAAAGGGAGCAAGCCGAAGGGAGGAGAGGAACACATTCCAAAGAGAAGGCAGCCATACTGAGAAAGAGGACTGATCAGCTGAGGAAGAGCAATGAGGGACATTAAAAGAATGAGTGTTAGAGCAGAGAGAGTAAGAGTAGGAGGCACAGAGTGAAAGGTCAAATATGTAGGAGAGAAGGTATGCAAATCAATACTTAGAGAGAAAAGAGGATCAGATGGACAGTCACTGGGAAGACAGAGAGGGAAAGGCAAGGAGTTGATACAGGGAAGAGTGGTGAGTAAGAGGGGGAGGGCCAGAAGCAAACCAACAGATGGAGTGAAAGACTGGATTCAGTCTTGCTGGGGTAGATTTGGAGGCACCACCATAGACCACATCCACATAGTCAAACACTGGGAGAATCATCTTAAGAACAATCTCATGCTGAACTGGGAGTGGAAAGCAGGATTTGTTCCTGTAAAGGGCATCTAGTGTGGGGCATAATTTTTTTGAGGATGGCATCAATGTGGACTGAATAGTCTTGGTGACTGGTGAGCCGCATCCAAAGGTACTTGAAACAGGGAACTGACTCAAGGAGGCCGCCATAAAGTTATCAAAGAGGAAAGGATGGGTAACAGAACCAAGCACCTTAGCCAGGCCAACAGAGATGGCGGCCAGTACATGATCCTTGTCCATCCCTTTCAAAATGAAGACAGTGACACGCAAGAGAGCAGAGACTGCAGAATGGGTTTTCTGAAAGCCAGACTAGAAGGGGGGGAGGAGGAGTCAAGAAAGTGGATTCCATTCCAGCAAAAAAGGGTACTAGAGTGCTTACGTGCACTTAAAGTGGATAATTCTATGGGCCAGGATAGGATACATCCACGTGTGCTTAAGGAGAGAGACAGGTCCTAGCTAAACTGTTAGCTGAGCTATTCAGTGGCTCACTGGAGACTTGAATAGTCCTCAGCGACAGGATTACAGTGAATGCAGTTCTCCTACACATGAGCAGGAGCAGGGATGATCTGAGGAACTACAGACCTATCAGCTTGATGCATATCATAGGTAAGCTGCAAGAGACCATAATACAGGAAAGGATAGTAACTTCCCTGGTGGTTAATGGACTGCAGCAGAATATACCATATCAGTTTAAGGGGGGAGGTCATGTCAGACAAAATCTGATCAATTTCTGGAGGTCACATGTACACCGGAAGGAAGATGGCTGTCTCAGCTCCTAGCCACTACCATCGGAATCCACCTCCATCCACCATCAGTGATAATTCAAAGATAGCACAGCACACCAATTCTAGCATGGGAACAGTATGCCAAGTGAGCTGACTGGTTCTGAGCCACCCACTACACCACAGAAATGAAAGAAAATCCAGGATGCCTCACCTCCATCTACCTACCAGCCACCCTGTGAAATAGCAGTGATCCACAGCTCCATGTCTCCAACTTCTTCTCCTTGGGACCAGCACTCCAGACTCCTTGAACAGATTGCCTTGAATGTCGACTCAGTCAGGGCCACTGTGACTGAAACGCAGAATGGCACCCTGCAGTTAATGGAGCAAGTCGCAAAGACTGACGCTCGGCTAGCAGCCCTCACCAGATCCAATGAGAAGCAGGACAAATGCCTGAAAGCTGCAGAAAATCAGATAGACTAGCTAACAACAAAATTAGAGGACCTGGAGGGAAGGGGATGCAGGAAAAATCAGCTCATACTAGGATTCCCAGAGGGTATAGAGGGCAACTATGCAGTACAATTTCTTCAGGCCCAGCTGCATATCTACCTCCAACTCAACACAGCAGTCTTTGATTTGATTTGAGTTGGGTAGAGCACACTGCATCCACAAGGCTAAGCCAGCCTGTTTGACAACATGCCCTAGACCACTCATCTTTAAACTACTTTGATATCAAGACAAAGAAATCATTTAGAAAAAAGCCACAGAGTTACAGAACATCATGGTAGCTGGGAGCTGCATCTTTTTTTACCCCAACTATCCATGACTGGAGTTCTGCCAGGCTTTCAATAAAATTTAATCCAGACTCAGAAACAGGGATATGCAGGACTCGCGTATACCCTGCAGTACTGGCCATGTCGCTGCAAGGAAAAACCCATGACTTCCAGACACCCAGTGAGGCAGACCATTTCTTGCAGACAGCCTTGGGTCCCTCTCGCATGCCACAGGCAACACTATTGACCTACTCCATGGTTTCCATGAACGAGGGTCCAGCAGCAGATGAACCCACAAACCTGCCAAAAATATGGAACTAATAACTCCATAAGACACAGTGAGTAGAACTGGGACTTTGGGTATGGGTGAGCGAGCCAAAACAATCTCTGGGAACTGCCCTTTAGTGGCTTTGGTTATATCCGGACCCATGGTTAAGACACTGACTTGCCTCCTTAGATTGTAACATGCCCTAATTGCTTGGGATCCTGCATATCATCAGCCCATCCTTCCCAGGCCTCTGTTTTTCAATGTAGCACTTCTCTGTTTCTGGCTTTACTCATTCCCTCTCCCCCTTCCTCTCCTAAAAGTGCATCACTGGACACAGTAGTGGGGTGGATTTAGAGTGCCTCAGGCCATCTGTCTCTCAGTTAACGCACTGTTTGGACATTCATACTTTGTTCCTAAATGTTTAAGGTGAACTGCATGTTTGTTGAAGTGCATGGATACACAATGTTAGTAGCATGTAATGGGTGGGAAGTCGATGCTTGACATTGGGCACTTCAAGATTTCATCCAGAAGGCTTCTGGAGACCTTATATACACCACCATTTTTGAATCCTTCTTCTGAGCATCTCACACTTGAGACCACCAGGTAGACTACCACATTTATCATAGTGCACACAGATCAAAAAGCCGAGAAGTGGTTCTACTTTGTAACAAAGAACTGCAACTGTGTATCTATTAAGTGTTGAGGGACCAAGAGGGCAGGTGAATAATAGCAGTAGGTACCTTTCAGGGGTCACCCATTATCTAGGGCAGTATTTATGCCTCCAGTACTCCAGAGACCTCTTTCTTTGACTACATTGGCTCAGCTTTCTGGTCCCCCCACAGGTATAATCTTATGAGAATATCTAAATAGTGCCCTATATCCTGAACTGGGCAGAACCAGAGAAGGAACTAGGCAAAAGGACCAAGTATCTGCCCATGCCCACACATCATACACCCAGGCTGGTTTGAGGGACTGCTGGAGAGCACTATATCTTCTTGATACTGAATTTACATATTACTGTCCATGACTCCTGTAGTCTGCTTGACATAATTTTTACTTCTGAATATTTGCTTCACTCAATATGGGGGTCACCCTGGGAAGTATTCTAATCTCAGACCATGCACCAGTACTCCTATCACTGGCATGGGGACCCCTGCCAGGACCTATGAGCAGCACTCTCCTTCAGGAACCTGCCTTCAAAGAGTGACTTATGCAGGAGCTGCTAACCTATTTTTCACTCGGTGAGAGTCCTGAGACCTCCTCCAGCACTCAGTGGGAGACCATGAAGGCATTAGTATGAGGTAAACTTATGCCAAACCTCAAACTCAAAAACAACCCCCCAAAAAACAGAGGCCTGACCATGCAGCAAAAAGAAAAAGAATTAAAACAACTGACCTTCCAGAGTCACCCTGATAGGAGAGATTCTCTCCTACCTCAAATTGCCAAACTTAGACAGGAAATAGAAGACACATAACAGCATGTCATGGAGTACACCCTCTTTCACTCCAGCAAAAATATTGAGGGTCTGAAAAACAGCCAGGGAAACTACTTGCCCAAAGACTAACTTACTTATCAATGAGGAATTTCAGAGATACTGCCACGCATTATATTCCTTGAAGGCCCCCCCCCTCAACATTTCAAGATCGTCTACGAGGATATCAGCCTCCACAGCTTTCCTCTGTGTCTGTGTCAACACTTCAGCTCCCCATTTTGAATCCAGAAGCCATAGATGCCATTAAGAGTATGTCTCTGGGGAAGTCACCAGGCACAGATTGCTTCCCAGTGACTTATATGCAGTTTTTCCAGAGATATAGGCACCTTACTAGACTATCAAAAGTACTGAATGAGGCCTGGGACCCAGGTTGTCTGCCTCTCTCCTCTATGCAGGTCTAATTACTTTGATTCCTGAGAAGGGAAGACAGTTTTGGATGCTCTTTATTTCAGCCCATTTCCCTCATTAACATGGTTGCTAAGATTTTTTGCTAAAGTGCTGACATAATGGATGGAGTGGCTGAGGGGAGTACTGATTCACCACGACCAGGTGGTTTTTGTCCTCAATAGACTAGGCACAGACAGCACACAATTGATCCGGAACCTGCTCTGGGAGGTCAGAGACACCTCCATACCCACTGCCGCTCTCTCATTGATGCTGAAAAAACATTTGATAGGGAGGAGCAGGTGTATCTGTTCACTGCCATGACTAAGTTTTGGTTCCTCAACAGATTTATTGCATTAGTACAACTCCTATACCATAACCCTACTGTGTGTATGCTTACTAATGCGATAATATCATCACCATTCCCCTTGGGGAGGAGAACCAGGCAAGGTGATCCCTATCACTCTTCCTCTTACTATTAGCAATGGAACATTTGGCTCATGATAGCCATTTGTCTCCTGATTTCCCAGACATTCAAGTTGGGAGTATGCCCCCTAAGTTGTCACTGTTTGCAGATGACATTATTCTTTTTTTTAGTGGACATCCCCAATTCCTTGATGACCCTGACTATTTAATCAGAGAGTGTTCAGCCATAACTGAATATTAACTGAATGGGACCATGTCCCAAATCATGGCATTAAACACAATGTGTACTCAAACACTGTTCCAGGACAACCCTTTCCAGTAGGCCCTGACATGCCTAGAGGTCCAGCTTCACCCTACACCTGCAGCAACAGTTGCTGCAAACACCCACACTATGATGGAAAAACTTAAGAAGGACATCTCTAGATGGGGAGAATTCATGCTCTCTGTCTGGGGCAAAGTAAATGCTCTTGATCTAATAGTCTTCAACTAAACTCCAGTACATACTATCCAATCTTCCCCTTCAGATTCCTGGTACCGTCTTCAAATTCATAAACTCCAAGATGTCCTCCTTTATTTGGGGGAGGAGGGTAAGGCACCCAAAATCAAAAAATGCAGTGTCTGCAAATCCACTGGAATCAGGGTAGCTTTGCTTTGCCTACCTTAAAGAGCTAGTGTACTGCCTGAAAACTGCCTGCAATTAATTGTAACTTTCACATGTAGTCAACTATCACTTCTTATATCTCATTTTTTTCTTTTCTGTTTGCTAGTTAAAAGATTTTCCACCTGGCAGTACTGGGGTACTGTGTGGTGCAGCACTCTGGAGGAAAAAAGTCAGCTCTGTTCCTCCCGCTACATCAACACTGAGACCACACTGACTATGACATCACTAGTAACCAATGATAACCATTTCTCACTGCCAGGTTTCACTTTCAGATGAAGCAGCAGAGACTGGCTCTCCCTGGTCACTAGTGATTCACAATTTCCTGCATTTTGATTGGTAGCTTGTGAGAGTCACTGCTCAGGCTGCAAGGATTGTGGTGCCTCAAAGTGTCTGGTCTCATTTCTGATGATGTAGTGGAAGGAACAGAACTGACTTTTTTCCCCTCCAGACAGAATGCTGCTCCACATATCAACCCCGTACTGCCAGGTGGAAAATCTTCTAATTAACAAACGGAAAAGAAATAGTACTTGAGATATAAGAAGTGATAGCTGCCTGTATCTGAAAATTACTATTAATCCCAAGCAGTACACTAGCACTTTAAAACAGTTGCATGGCAGAATCCTTATGCACCAGGCCATCTCCTACTATAGACCAGATTTAGCCAGTCACACTCCAAGAAGCCTCTTTCTCTCTCTCTCTCTCCATATCAGTGTCAGGGATAAATGCCTGAACCTCAGGCCTTAATCTTCCCAGACTGCGGCCTCCTGACTAAAGCCTCCCCGGCATGAAATACATAAAAAGGACCTGGCTGAATTGTGCCAGATCACTTCACTGGGCTCATACCACTGCACATGCCAGGCCCATCTGGAATATCCCCCAGCTAACTATTAGCAACAAGCAGATACACTGGGCTGCCTGGGAAAGGAGGGGCATCAGGTCTCTCCAACATCTGTGCCACCCTTATACCAGAATACTTTACTCATTTGAGAGGCTATCCTTCAGTTTTGGAATCCCATGGTCACACTTCTGGAGATATCTCTAGCTCAAAGACCTTCTCCAAGTAAAAGTATGTGGTAGCCATACCCTGCCTCCATAAGAAATCCTAGAAACCTGGATTACATACCTCTGAACTTCACAACACCTGTCCTCCAAGTTCAAACTTTTAATGGGATAAAGAGAATCCTCCTAATACAAACTCCCTCCCCAAACCTAAGTGGGGGGAGAATCTGGGAATGGACATTCCCATGGCTAACTGGGAACAAGTATGGGTCCAGTCATACAGATCATCCTGAAAGCGCCAAATTAAGACACTGTAGTACAAAATACTGCATAGGTTCACAAAGGTTCACTAAGGTTCGGGAGAGGAGCAAAAGGCCCATAGAAGTTCCTGTCGTTTAATCATAATAAGCTAATCTGAAGTGTGACAAAAAGTTATCAAGCCTATTTTTAAAAGATGTATTTGTCTCACTAATTACAATATCTGTAGTCAAAGAGTTCCAGGGGTTTATAACCCTCTGTGAGAAAACATAAACCCTCTTGACAGTACTGAACCTATGACAGGCCAGTTGGAAGGGGTAGCCCTTACTTACAACATTAACTTACTTGAACTCCAACCAAATTTCAGACATCAAGTAATCATCTTGCAAGACTTCTCATGTCAACATTAAATCCCCTCTCAACCTTCTATTTTTGAGTGACATGAGGTTCAATTCACACAACCTATTTTATTATTTAGTTATTTAACCAGGTATAGCACACTAAGCTGAAAGCTTTTTTACAGGAGAGACCTGGGAGCACAAGGAGGTTAAGTGACTTGCTCAGGGTCACACAGTATGCAAGTGGAAGCTGTGGGATTCAAACCCAGGTCTGGTCTGCTGAATGTCACCAGATTTGCAGCTCAGAGCCTTAGACCACTGCGCTATACTGCCTCCTATCACCATATCCTATACCATAACCTATCACCATAGCTAAGATTGATTAAATTGCCAATACACTTAGTTACTTTTCTTTGCACTTTTTTGAGACTTGCAATATCCCCTCTCAAATAGGGTTTCCAAAGTTGAGATGAAAAATCTAAATGTGGACAGATATAGGATATAAAAAGCAGCAATATAACTGATCTATCTCTGGACTTTATATTTCGACGCAACTCCCACCATACTTTATTGGTTTTACTAATAATCTCAGAGATGTGTTTATTGAAACTAAGATAGTCTGAGATTACTATTCCCAAATCTTTTTCTGATTTCAGTTTTTTCAGCTGTGTACCACACAGATAATAGTCATTTAAGGAGTTGTGCAAACCAAGGTGCATCACATCACATTTGTTAAGATTAAAATTCATCCCCCATTTATTTGCCCATGCCATGAGTTTGTTGAGGTCAGACTGGAAAAGGGAAATATCTTCATGATTTTTACAAAGCTTGCCTAATTTGCAGTCATCCACAGATTTATCAACCCAGCTCTCTAACTGAGAGGACAAATCAGCAATGAAAATATAAAAAATCAAAGGACCAAGCTCTGATCCCTGTGGAACTCCACTCGATACAGGACCCATGTAGAAAAGTAACCAATCTATTTGTACCCATTGAACATGGTTTGTCAGTCATTTACCATTCATGTAATATATCTAGGGGCAACATCTTGCTGTATAGTTTTTTTGACAATAACCCAATGGGGGACTAAATCAAAGACTTTGCTGAAGTCTAAAATAGTATATCTCATGGGATTTTATTGTCCAAGGAAGAGCTAACTTGTTCATGAAAGCAGAGCTGGTTGGTTACGCATGATCTGCCTTTTGTAAATCCATGCTGATTTCTGTCAATATCACATAATACAGCCTGTATCCTGTCTTTAATTATACCCTCCATAACTTTGTCTAGTATAGGGGTAAGGCTTATAGGGTGATATTTATGTCCTGTTTTGGACCTTTTTTAAATAATGGGATAACTTTTACTGTTCTCCAGTCAGAGGGTACCACTCCACTGTTAATGCTGCAGTCAAAAAGTAATTTTTTAAGTGAATTAAGCCTACCGTACTCTTCTTTGGCTCTATAAAACAGGATGACTAGACAACAGTGACTACTGGAGATGTGCTTCTCCACAGACATCTCTCACACATATCTTGTTGACTTGCCCCTCCTTGGACTCATACTAGATAGGTGTCTAGGCAGTCTTCAAATCCATTGTGCCAGTACTGGCTTGTTGAGACCGACTATTAGCGTTGCTTGGTACCCCTCTCCAGTCAGGCCACTTACGTGTCATCAGCCTCTCTGGTTAAATGGTGCCTTGGCAGTGGCAAAACAAGTCCTCTTGTGGCACTGGAGGGACCCTGACCCCCAGCCTTAAAGGAGTGGGAAAATCTCCTGACACTCATAGTCAGGTTTGAGGGAGTAGCTAATATTGCAGCAGGTACTCTCCTCCAGATATCTGGCCCATACTTGGAAAACAAGAGACAAGCTACACCAACTCTTCTCCCTGCAAGATGAGGATCCTCAAAGAAAATCTCTACAGCTCCAGTAGAACAATCAAGTAGGCCTACAGAACCTGTAGATACAAGTGTCATATTAAGGCATGGAACCACCTTGCAAATAGCAGCATGAGGTTTATTTCCATAGCTAGTTGACCCCCTCATATGCTCTAGTGCCCTTCCCTCTCCATGACCCTCCTGTTCCCCTCCATCCTGCACTACTATTCATACTAATCAAGGCTCCCTGTCCTCCTGTCCTTTGTTATTCCCTTCCCTACCCTTTGCCTGCCTTTTGATCATTCCCTCCTCCCCCTTTTTTCTCCTCTATATAGTGATCCACCCAGCAAGCTTCAAGCTTCACCTAGCAAGCTTTGCTAGCAAGCATCACTTTCATACTGTGCTATGTATCCATCCTGTTGTGATGAGAACTACTTGATGGATCTGTGAAGCCACAGAGAGAAGTTTGGGTAGTTAACTGGAAGAAGATTCTCCATTCCACTATGCACTCAATTTAGACCAAGCTCAACACAGCTAACCATGGTCCTCTATAGACATTTACTGTGGGTCCCATCATTTCCTACTGAGTCTCAACTTTACAGGGGGCATGTTCTCCCCTCCCCTCATTGGGGGAGATGTGGGAGTTAGTGTTCACCTACCCTTACTCAGTGACCCAATAGTAGTTGATTAATTCTGCTGATGTATCCACTCTAAGTATTGTTTTGTATGTATATTTTTATTGTACTTCTAGATGGGTACTCCATCTAGTACCTCAACAATGTTTATCACACCTTTATATACATTAGCTTGGGACCATGTATGACTCTGTACTACACCTGTGTTTATGGGATGTATTCTTTTGAGAAGAAAACTTCATTAAAAACATTTATGGGCTGGCAGTATAGCCTAGAGGTTAGAGGAACGAGGTGTGAACGAGCTTGATACATCCAGCAGACCAGACCTGAGTTTGATTCGCACAACCTCCACTTGCATACTGTGTGACTCTGAGCAAGTCACTTAACCACCCAGTGCTCCCAGGTCACCCCTGAAAATAGGCACTTGTGCCTAGTGGGCCTAACCCAGTTGCCAAAGACTAAAAATAAATAAAAAAAATAAGTAAAAAATAATAAAAAAAACATTTATGGAAAAAATGTTATCAATTTCTTCAACTGGATGACAAAGGCAGTGGATACAGGTCAAACTGTGGACACACTGTAACTTGGCTTCAGTAAAGCCTTCAATACTATCCCACATGGGTGGTTAGTTGAGAAGATGCAGGGCCTTGGAGTAGGGGACAAAACTGCTAGGTGTGTGGGAAATTGGTTAAGTGACTGGACCAAGGAGTGGCAATAAATGGAGAATACTCAGAGGTCAGAGAGGCCACTAACAGAGTGTTGCAGGTATTGGTCATGGGACCAGTACTCCTCAGTATCATCACCTGTGGCATGGGGTAAGAATCCTGATAACACACCCCTCTTTCTATATATTCCTACTCCATGAGGGGCAAAATTCGGGGATGGGAGGAACTGGGATCACTAAAAAAGTGTTGGCACTGTGGTTCAGTCGTGCTTCACCATTCCTCAGTCGCTATCTTCACTGGATACTGCACACTGCAGTGTGGTGGTGGACATGGCAACTAGCATGTAGGGGTGCCTAGGGAGAGGGATTACAAGCAGGAAATGGGAGGTGCTGCTGCCATTGTAAAGGTCACTAGTTTGACCTCACCTGGTGTACTGTATGCAGTTTTGGAGTCTGCATCTGAAGAAAGACAAGGAAAGGGTGGAAGCAGTGCATAGGAGGGTAACCAAGATGATCTGGGGACAGCAGAAGAGGACAAAAGATGAGAGCCTAGCAAAATGGAACATGTACAAACTTGTAGCAAGAAGGGAATGAGGGGATATGACTGAAACATAAAAATACCTTCATGGGTTATATATAGTTGATGGTGGTGAATTGTTTAGACTGAATGGAAACAAAAGCACTAGGAGCAATTCCAAGAAGCTGCCATGGAGTTTTTTGGAAAAGCATAACCTTAAAGATATATGGTGGGAAAGGTATCCTAATAAGAGAGAATATCTAGAGAGAGAGAGTTAACAATTTAACATGCAATCACATCTGTACTATTTTTTGACAAACAATTCTTCACTAATTAATTTCCATGATCTATTAATTCATGGGATAGATTTATATGACCATGCTATAACTTTGACACTTTTGAGCCCCTCTATTAATGGAATTTCACGTTGACAGTGGAGATTTTATAATACATTATTGTTTCACTCAGGTTTTGTTGACATGATCAGGAAGTATATAGAAGAATACTGGCTACACAATACTGGTAATTTAAATGAGATATCAATTAAGGCTAAATGGGGTGGATTTAAGGCCTCTTTAAGAGGTTGGATAATTGCCTATCAAATAAAGATTTACAAATGAAAAAGAGGTGAAAACTTGAAGAAGAAATTAAAAAACTACAAATGGAATCATTGAGGGGCTATTCAAATAATGAAATTAACTTTCTTCAAGAGATAATTCATAGAAAAGAGGATTTATTGTTAAACAAGATGTACAGTACTTAGAGCTGCTTAGGATTACAAATAAACTATATTTCCATGGTGATAAAACAGGTCAGATGCCGGCCTATGCATTAAAAAAGGGAAAAATAGGTGACATCCATTAAAAATAAAAATGGACAAATGATGTACAGTATGCTGATCAAAATATAGCTAACATTTTCTCACAATACTTAATTATTGCTATATACAATAAAATTATAAACCAAATATATCACATATTAATCTATTTCTGACTAAAAACTGTTTTACGATCATTAAATATTTTGAATGCTGCCTTTACGTTAGATGAAATAAAAACATCCATCTTTTCTTTAAACAAGAATTTCTTACTAAGCCCAGATGGTTTTACCTCAGAATTCTTCATGTGTTTTGTACAGGATATACTACCTTGGTTTTCTTTATTATTGGAAGTGATGACTGTCAAAAAAACTATCCTGGATTCACTACTACGCTGAAACACAAGTTTAATTTTGAAGGAAAACAAAGACAAACTTCAACTGGAAAATTATAGACCAATAGCCCTACTTAATATTGATTATAAACTTATTACCAAACTAATAAGTTCTAGAACTCAACCTGCTTTGCCTCAACATATACATACTGTTCAATATGGATTTATAAAAGGTTGATTATTGTTCAATGCTTTGAAAAAAAGTGCAGATAATCAGCTCTTCTACACAAGCAAATGAAGAAAGAATGGAAATGGCACTTGATGCAACCAAAGCCTTCAATCTTCTCTGATGGCAGTACATGTTTCCATGTCTAATAAAATGGGGAATTCTACTCATTTTATCATCTTATATACAATTGATTTATAGTGCACCTAAGGCTTTGTTTAAGATTTATAAGTTTATATCAAATTCAATATGTGTATGTAATGGGGTACAACAGGGATGCCCGTTATCCCCTATTGTGTTTAGAACCACTGCTTAATGCCATCAGACAGAATATTAACATTCACAGTATTTCACTAGGATCTGAATAAGTGAAACTGAGTGCGTATGCTGATGATGTTATGCTGCTTCTGTCAAGCCCTACTATTTTAGTTCCTGCCCTTTTGGAAGAAATTGAAAGATTTTTCCAATATGCTAGATATGAATTAAATCAGTCAAAGACACTTATTTTACCAATAACGCCACTTTCTTGGAATACATTTTATTATCTCTGATGCAAATTTCAAACCAAATTTAATATCTAGGTTTACTGATTACTAATTAACTAGAATTGACAGTGCAATTAAATGCCCATAGAATACATATCATATTTAACTCTCTTAATGGATGGGAAGGTCTGTCAATTGTCCCTTGTGTTGAAACTGAAGCACTAAAGATGATGGTGATACTTCATTTGCTATTTATTTACAAGCAATATTGGGACATATTCCACCCCAATGGTTTGAACAATCCCCTAGGTTTGCTTGGAGGAAATTAATTATCTTAAGAAATCTTGGTGGCATGGAATGCCCTGATCCCCTATATTACTATATAGCTGTTAATGTTAAACAAGCTTTACAATGCTCCATTTTGCTAGTTAAATGATTTTTTTCTCCAATTAAAAAATGGACAATACATATGAAGACAATCTTCCTATTCAAAATCTATTGGCTTGCCCATATTTATTCAAGAATATCAAAAACTTTGTTTTATTAATAAGACCAGAATTGCTGTCATTAGATGGAACAAAGCTGTAACTAACCACCATTTTGGTGTACTTTCATTGATGTTCTAGAATAAGAATATTTGGACTGATAAAACATATATAATGCTCTTTGTGGTATTGTAGATCTGTTAAAATTTAAGAGTTGGTGTGAATTGGTTTATAAAAATAGGGCAGGATCATCAAAGCATATGCGCTCAGTGCATCTCAGCTCCCCAGTGCAACTGAGATGCGCTGAACCCAAACTGTGGTATTCACAGAGAATGTGCTGGGGGATGTTCCTGGCACAACACCTCTGTGAATACCACAGTTTTTCCCAGCCTGAGAAGCGCCAATGCATCCCCCAGCTCTGGCTGGGAAACCAATGGGGCAGCACATCTCCAGATGTTCTGTGCCCATTGTTGCCATTCACAGCCACTAACATGCAAATGAGTCCATTAGGCATGCAAGGCACAATGGGGCCATTTGCATGTCATTATGGCCCCACTTGCATATGTCTTGCAGGGTTGTGCCAGTGGAATGCTCCGGGTGCCCTGCAAGTGTGGCAGTACAACCACATACGGAACACCCCTGTTAGGCTATTGGCCCCCCTTCCCTGCCTGTATTCCCAACCTTGATTTAAAACTCCCATTACATGCCGTTGTAGTCCAGTGGCACCCCCCTCCCTGCCCACATCCCCGACTGTGATGTAAACATCCCGTTACATGCCCTGGTGGTATAGTGGTATCCCCCTCCCTACCCACAGCCCCAGTAATAGTGTCAGCATAAGCGGCAAATCCAAGGTTGACTGGTAGACCCTCCTCCACTCCCTGACCAAATTGCAACAATGACAGATATCCAAATGTCTCCCTGGTGGTCCAGCAGACCCCCCACCCACTCGGGCATGCCCAGCAGACCCCACTACCTCCATCCTCACATGTCCCCATTGTCAGTGGGCAGCACAAACCCACCCACAAACCAACACAGCTGCCCACCAACAGAGCCATCTGCGAATGACAGCTACTGTACTACTGTTAGCCCATTGGTAGACCGTGTCGACCAATGGGCTTGCAGTGAGTACTGTAAGCTGCCATTCACAACTGTGTGAATAACCTGGGATGGGGAAGCAGGGTAGTGTGGGGGTTGGGGATCCACTGGACCACCAGGGAGACATTTGGATATCCATTGTTCGTGCGATTCGGTTGGGTCAGGGGGTCTATTAGTCAACCTTTGTTTTGCCACATATGCTGACACTATAACCTGGGCTGTGGGCAGGGAAGGGTGTACCACTATACCACCAGGGCATATAATTGGATACTTACATTATGGTCTGTGATATGGGCAGGAAGGGGGTTACCTCTTTCCCACCAGGGCTATGTATGGGGAATTTCATATATGATCAGGGTTCTGGGCAGGGAGGTGGGGTAGCACTATACCACCAAGGTATTTAACAGGTGATTTGCCTCAGACTCGGGGATTCGGGCAGGGAGGGAGGATCACTGGCCTGCCAGGGTGGGCAGGCTGCTGTGCTGCTGTCTTCAGTATGGCAGTCTGGCTGTGGGTGGACACCCATTTAAGTCTACATGTTGTAGACTTATCTTTTGGAGGCACATCTCCGGACTTGCTCTGGAGATGCGCCTCCCAGTTGGGTTGTGGATGGGGCTGTGCACCATATGCATGGGCACACCCTCTGGACAACCTCTCCAGGTGCGCTGCATAACATTATGGGTGGTGTGCGGTGCATCTGTGATATGTCGGTGCATCTGGCCCCTTACAAAATCACGCTAGTGTGCAAGTCGGGGATGTACCAGCACATCTTGGGTGTGCTGGGTGCATCCCTTTTGTGAATCATGCCTATAATGTTTATTTCATGGGAGTCCTTACAAACAATCATTAAGTGAGACCCAGACAAAATATGGTTAGCTTATCTTACTCTTAAACACAAATTTTCAGACTTAACAGATAGATATGAATGGGGAGACTCCAATACATGGTGAATGTTATCTAATAAAATTAATGAGATTATTGCTTATAGTAAAAACTTAAGTTTTGTTGCCCAATGTTATTCTTGTTTAAGCAAAATTTTTGTTTATGATCAAGGGGAGATCTTTAAGTCAATTATAGAAAAATCAAACAAAGAGCTTACCTCACTGCTCTATTCATCTCAATGGATGGTTCTTAAAAAATAATTGGCAAGTAAAATTATTATGTAATATATGGATTTGCCAAATAATACCATCGAAAATGATTTAAAAAAATCCTCGTAAACCATCTCGGAGAACTCTGCAGACTCAATAATACCACACTTCACTGGCAATAATACTATCGTTGCAAGAAACGATAGTATTATCACCAAAATGCCACAGCGCATGTGCAACTCTGCCCAGCAAGAAATCAGGTTGCCATGGAGCCACGTCCCTTCCTGCCCATCCAAAGTCACACCGCATTCTAATTGGCCATTGTTCTTCTGTGGGCGGCACACTCATTTTGAAACATATGTTCACATTTCTCGCTTAGCGAGCCAAATGCGCCTGCTTCTGCTTCTTCGCTTTTTTTTTTCTATAAATGGATTATCTGGTTGATCCTGCATTACCCAAGGATCATAAAAAAAGGTAGGACTTCACGAAATTCAAACAGACACTGACAGACTGCTGTTACGAGTGGGGATGTGGGCAAGTGACTCTGTCTCCAGTCGACGGTCAGCTGACTGCAAGCATGTCTTCAGTACTGCGACTGGCTAAAGGAAGAGCAAATCCATATATACAAAAATAACAAATAGGTGAGTGTCTATGACTGGAATTATACCATCTCGAGGTTCTGGGGTCAAGGGAACCTCTCGAGCTTTGCTCTCGAGGTTCTCTTGACCCCAGAACCTCTCGATGGTATAATTCCCTTGTAATAGACACTCGCCTATCTATTATTCTATTTATACACTAAAACAATTCTATTTAATTTAAGATTCTTGCTACAGCATACATCACCCCACTCAGACTTTTCATATAAATGATACATTAAATAGAAATTGCTGTCATTTATGTGGAAGAGAAGAATCACTTTAACATATGTTGTGGTTTTGTCCACAAATTAGTTCTTGGTGGGACACTACTAGAAATGAATTAACAAAGTTTCTTAACTTAAAAATTCCTTTGATATTTGAATTAGTCATCTTTAATGATTTTTCTTACAATAATTTTAATGTCTATATTCAACAAATAATCATCTTAAGATCCATGACAACAAAAAGACTGATATTAAGTTATTAGAATTCCTCTTCCTAGCATAACTTTGAGAAGCAATGCTGGGTTCATGAATTCAGACAAACCTTTATTTAGGAAAAGCTGATAGACCATTCAGTTTATTTTGAACAGATTAAAGATTCACCCTGGATATAAATTTATTTGCAGCCCTTCCCCCATTCTAGAATTACTTTAAAAATAGGCATGTGGTATTACTGAAATAATGGATTCGTTCTTTGCTTTTCTTTTTTATTTTTGTTTCTTTTTCCTTTTTTTTTCCTTTTATTTTTATGAACATATGATTTCTACCTTAAATGGCTATAATTATTCTTTTTGAGAACTATATACGTAAATGAATGTAATGTTTGTATTGTTTTCGGGTGTATATTAAAATAAAAATTAAAAAATGAAGCTGCCATGAAACAAGTTTAAGAGAGATATCAGGAAGTACCTTTTCACAGAGAGGTTGCTAGAAGGGTTGAAGTGGCTGCCTGAGGAGGGGCTGTGTGTGAAGTCAATACAGGGATTCAAAAGAGGGTGGGGCGCATACAGGGGCTTGGTAAAGAACACACCAGAAAGGGAGGGGAAGGGGGTAATGAGGAGCCTCTAGGGCTCTTTCATTCAGAATTGGTTAGGTAATAATGGACAGACATGATGAGCCAATGTGCCTTGTTCTGCTGTCAGGTTCTGTGTTTTTCTCTGTTTCTTGTCCATGCATTTAATGTTTCCATTCCAATCTGGTTTTAGATCTGGTCATAATACATCACATGTGGTTTCATTACTGGCTTGTTTACCTCATTTGAAAATAAGGGCTTTTTACTAGACACACCTTTGAATCCTTCAAAAGCATTCACTACCGTTGATTAGAGATGCTGCAAAATTAAATTTTGCTGGTGAAATTGCCGCAAAATTGGCAATTTCGCTGTGCAAAATATTTTATGAAATTGTGTCAATAGGCTGAAATTTCACCACAGTTTTGCACCCTACCATTCCCTATGACAAACTCTCCCTGATGTGTAGTGGTCCCCCCCCCAGCTGCTCACCAACCCAAATTAGTCTCTCTGGTGTCTAGTGGTCCCCCCAGCTGATTACCAGTCATAATTGAATAAAGCCCCCCAGTTACTCAGGCTCCCTCATGTCCTTTTTCAATAATAAAAAAAATTAAATCCACACTCCCTGGTGTCTAGTGGTTCCCCCATGGCTGCTTATGGCCCAAATTATTCTCCCTGGTGTCTAGTGGCCCCCCCAGCTGATCACCAGACATAATTGAATAAAGTTACCCACCCCAGTTACCCTGACCCCATTTCTTTTTCTTAAAAATAAGTAATTAAATAGATAAAACCCACACTCCCTGGTGTCTAGTGGACCCCACACACCCCCACCCTGTCATCATGAGCTAGCATCCACCCAGCTGGCACAGCCCTCTACTCACCTCCATGGCCTGCAGCCTGACTGAGTGCCTAGAATGAATGGCGCGTAGCGTTGCAAGCATCGGCTCATTCAATACGCTCAGTCAGGCTGTTGGTCATGGGAGGTGAGTGGAGGGCTGTGCCAGTAGCCAAATCAGGGTACTGGGGGAGCAGGGTGGACACTAGCTCATGGTGACAGGGTGGGGTGGTGGGGTCCACTAGACACCAGGAAGTGTGGGTTTTATTTATTTTTTTTAAGAAAATGAAATGAAGGGGCCAGGGTAACTGGGGGGAGCTTTATTCAATTATGGCTGATGATCGGCCGGGGGGACCACTAGACACCAGGAAGAATAATTTGAGCCATGAGCAGCCATGGGGGGACCACTAGACACTAGGGAGTGTGGGTTTAATTTTTATTTATATTAAAAAAGGACGTGAGGGGGCCAGGGTAACTGGGGTGGCTTTATTTAATTATGGCTGGTAATTGGCTGGGGGGGGGACCTGCAGGAAGAACTTATAAATTTCACCTGCGGGTGACTAAATTTTGCCCATGTATGATGAAATTTTGCCCACAGGTGCGAAATTTCACCAGTTTGTCAGTGAAATTTTTCTTGTTTTGTGGGTGAAATTTCACATGTTGCCCTGCAAAATATTTTGCATAATGTGCGAATTATACAAAATATTTTGCTGGGTGAAATTTTTCAATTTCACACAGCTCTACTGTTGATCATAATTTACTTATTAATAGAGTGCCCTCAATTGATTTTAGCTGTAGTTCATTATTACGGTTTTCAGCTAATCTTCATAATCAATTATAAAATTTTTGTGCTGCAGACATTTATCTGAAGTTATTTTAATCGAGATGGCTGTCCCACAGCGATCTGTGTTAAGTCCCATCTTGTTTTTACTTTATGTTAATAATTTATTCCATATTACCATTCTTCAAATTAATTTCTTTATGCTGATACTATTTATACACATCTCACATGGATCCTACAGTAGTATTGCAGTATATATTATTCAGGAGAATTTCAACAATATAGGTTCGTAGGTTGTTACAAAGCTAGAAGGCCTATTAGGTGCATATTGCTTGCCTTATATTTCTTATACCCTTATTTTTATTGATACCCCCAATACAATTTTTTAACAGATATCTATCAAGGTTTTTTTTAAAAAAACCTGTATAGAAGAACTGGATACTACTTCCACAGGCAGTTTGTTCCAAATTGATACAACCCTTATACTAAATCAATGTTTTCTTTTAGTGGTTTTATACTTCTCAATCTGCAACTGGAAGAGATGTGCTCTGGTTAGATATGGCTGACTTTTTCATTTTAGCCCCATTAATTCCCTTAACCTAATATCTATAAGAGCTTTATAAACCAAACACATGTCTCCGCGTAGTCTCCTGTACTCCAGAGTGTATAATCCATGCATGTTTAAATGAGTTTGCTAGTCACACCCCTGAGTTCCCCTAACCATACATGTTGCTCTTTTTTGGACCCTCTCCAAAGCTGTAATCTGCCTCTTATAGCCTGGAGACCAAAACTGAGCACAGTACTCCAGGTGAGGCTGCACCAGTGAGCTATAGAGTGGCAATATAACCTCGCTCCTCCTGGACCTGATATGTCTACTTATTCAACTCAAGATGTTCTCTGCCTTTTCACAATTAGACTACAATGTTGGTTAAATTTCAGGTCATTTTGTATCCTTACTCCTAAGTCTCTTTCTTCAGTGACCTCTCTTAGGGTTTGCCCATTTAACCTGTACATGGCCCTTGGATTAGTTCTGCCAAAATGCATTACCATGCATTTGTCTATATTGAATGTTAATCTTGAGATGTGTGCCCAATTTTGTAGTTTATTTAATGAATCCTGAATTTTACCAGTGTCCAGGCTGTTATTAACAATAAAGCCAATCCTTGTATCATCGGCGAACTTAGCTTCCCAGGTAACCCCTCCAGTTGTCATAGAGTGTATATAAATATTGAAAAGACAGGGCCACAGGACAGACCCATGAGGGACCCCACTTGTCACTTTCACCCACCCTGAGTTGCTTCCATTAATAGTCACTTTCTGCCTTCTATTTAAAAGCCAAGAACTGATCCATGTAGTTATTTTACCGTGGATACCATGCTCTATTAAGGAGTCCACAAGTTCTCCATGGGGCACTTTATCAAATGCCTTGGAGAAATCCAAGAATATGACATCCAATGGGTATCCCTCATCTAGGACTCTGCTAACATTCTCATAAAATCTCAGAAGGTTAGTCTGGCAAGATCTACCTTGTTTGAAACCATGCTGTGATATATCGATGTCTCCCCTACTTTGCATATCCTCCACTATGTGTTCTTTTAAGATTTCTTCCAGCACCTTTCCTAATATTGAGGTCAAGCTTATTGGGTGATAGTTACCCACCTCTGATCTTGAGCCTTTTTTTAAAAATAGGGGTAACATTTGCCTCTCTCCATGCGTCGGCCACTTCTCCCTGGTCTAGGGAGGCCTGAAATACACCGGTTAATGGTTCAGCCAGTAATTCAGCCAGTTCTTTAATCAATCTAGGATGAATCTCATCTGGGCCCATAGATTTATTTGGGTTTAAACTAAGAAGTTTGTTTTTAACATCTTTCTTATCTAATATGAGTTGCCCTGCTAAGTCCAGATGTTGCTTAGAAGCCTTGGTGCTATGGTTATATACTGAGGAGAAGTACCCATTAAACTCCTTAGCCATGAGTACATTGTCCTGGATCAGGTTACCATCTGCCTGTTTGAGTGGACCTATCCCTTTTAACCCTCCCTTTTTAAAGCCAATATAGCTATAAAAGGATTTATAATTGTCCTTAACTTTGCTAGCTAGTTTCTGTTCGTAATTTCTTTTGGCTCTTAAAATACATTTCTTTGTCCTTTTTAACAGGTGTTTATATTTTTTCCACTTTATCTCCTGACCATGTATTTTGGCTACAGCATAGGCCCTATTTTTCTTATTTATCAAGTTCTTAATTTTCCTTGACATCCAGACAGGTATTCTCACTGATCTATTGTATTTCTTATTTATTGGAACATATGTATCTACAATTTGTTTGAGCTTTTTGGTAAGAATGTCCCACATTAATGAGACAGGTTTGTTTTGTAGGTCAGTCTTCCAATCCCATTTTCTAAAATCTTCCCTTATTTTATTATAATCAGCTGTATTGTAATTCCTAATTAAGGTTTCTCCAAGAATTCTAGTTGCTTGTCCCTCAATGGTGAATTCAACCATGTCGTGATCACTGGAACCCAATGGTGGAGTTACTTTACATTGCTGGATATGCTCCCCATGCTACTTAATACTAGATCCAAGATATTAACATTTCTAGTAGGTTGTGATACATGTTGCACTATATAAGGATATCATTGTTTGAACTGAGGCTTCTTACAGATTAAAAAACACAATGGATATTATTGCCCAAGACTGAAAGTACGGGATTACACAATTTTTCAGTCACTGCTTATAATAATGTGAAATTATTCTTGGTAAATTCCTGTAAATACCTGGGTATTTTTGGGACAATTTTCTTGTATTTGATGTTCATATTTCTTTCTTTCTTTTTTTAAGAAAAAAGCTCAAACAATTGCTTGGCTTCTTTTATAATCATAAGACTCACTTGTCTACTTTTGTTAAATAACAAATAGTTTCATCACTATTTCTCTCACTACTTGGTTATGGAGATTGTGACTATAGGAATCCTTCTGCCACTCTTTTGAGTACATTAAAGGCATTATATTATAACTCAATATTTTAAATGCAGTACTGGTTTACCTTAGCAAACTCATCACTGTCAAGTGTATGCTTCCAAAAATGAAGAAAAAGGCCCAGTGGTGCAGAGGGTTGAAGTGCTGAATGCCATTCCTCATGCCACACTGGCAATCCAGGTTCAGGAGTGACCTCAGGTCATTGGTGTGCCGGGGGGCAGAGCAGGATTGAGCATGCCAATGGGCATCTCTCCTCTCCCGAGGGTGGTGAGGGTGGGTTGGCATCCACCCCCATAATTCCACTCCCACCGGGTGGAGGGGAGGCAGCAAAAAGTTAACAGGAGGTGGAAAGGCTGAGCTGGTGCCATGGTGTACATGCATGCCTCTACCTGCTTGCACAGTCAAGTGCCATGGCCTTTGGTAGGGCAAGGGGAGAAAAACCTGCAAAAAAAAAACTATGTGTCCCCATTGCCAAGTTGGCAGGAGGAGGTGATGGGGAGAAAGAGACCAGGCACTCTGGCTGAGAGTATTGATAACTCAATGGGCAAGAAGTTAGATGATGCTTCTTTTTATTCCAAAGCCTAATGTACTGTAGATGGTCAAATGTAGTCATTTTTGTATGCTGTTACCTGTCTACTGGCTTACTACAGCACTTTTGCACTTGTTTTTGGAATAAAAATAAGTAGCATCTAACTTCTTATCCCTCAGGCCATTGCTACTCACCCAGCCAGAGTGGCTGTTCTCTTTGTTTTTGGAATTGTGTTTTAGCAAGGACACCATTGGTCATATGGTACAGCCAGCCTCTTTGTAAGCATCAGGTGTATGCTTCACTGGGCTGGCTGTCCTTATACCCTAAAAGACTGTACCATCAGTATCTTTATGTTACAACATTCTGAGGGGTAAAACCTCAGCTTACATACCATAGTCCAATCCAGAAAAAGGATACTGGACATAATCTAGAGTTCATTCAAATTATCCTTTTCCTGTTTCATTACCTAAACTTTGTACTAAAGCTGGGTCTCTGTCTCTTTCACTTTCTGTCCTTCATGCTTGGTTTCCAGAGGGTTGCCAAACTCAAGACAAAAATTTAAATTTCTTGTTTAAAAGCATTGATTTTTCATTTATTGCATAAAAGCTGTGACTGTTATAAATAGAATGTATTTTTAAAGTACCTTTTTCATAATTTTGTTTATTTAGAATAATAAAAACAATGAAAAGAGGTTCTTCACATAACAGTAAGAAATGTTAACATTCAGTAAATAAACCCGTACAATAATATGGGGATGTCTTTAACAATACAAACTAAACAGGTTTAGAAAATGAGGAAAATCCATTCTTAAACCTGATTGGCTGAAGCGCTCGTTTAGGTGGGCATCTATCAGACAACAATGCCCACCTAAAATAAGTGCCAGTCCAAGGTGCCCCATCAGCCAGTGGCATCCCTCAGCCACTTATCAAATTCCAAGCTGGAATGGAACATTTGGGTCCCCAACTGAAGTGGCAAAACTGAATAGAACCGAAAAAACTAACAAACAACCTGTTTTGGCAGTACCACCACCACAGAAAAGCTACATGCTCAGGCTTGTCTTTCCAGTTACTTGCTCACTCGCTTCCCACTCTGCACCACACAGTCTGTCAGAAAGTGAAATTTTTACCCTTAAACAAAAGAAAATTATGCCATCCTGAAAATTGGCACCTCTTCCAATGTCCCACTGGCTGAGGCTTTCCGCTCACATGCAGAGCACGTGTCAGTACCAACACTATACCAAATCAATGTAAAGGGGCTGTGAAAAATGTAATCGCATTCCCAAAGAAATCCCGAATAAATGTAAAGCAGTATATTTAAAAAAAAATAAGCACAAAGAAAACACTATTGTTTGTATTCTGCGGTCATGGAGAAAGAGAAATGAGTGTTTCTATGTTGTGTGGGTTGTATTTTTTGAAAAATTTAATAAACTTAAATTTCAAAAAAAGAAATGAGTGTTTCTTGCAACCGCACTAATGTCCAATGGCAGCACTCTCCTGACCTTGATCTCATGCTCCCTTCTCCAGACATAAAACAAAAATCATTAAAAAATCAGTACCTCTAACTTTAGTCCATACTAGACAATTTACCTTACTACTACTAGAAGGGTTCGGGCAGAAGCAAACAAAGGTCACTCGGGAAGACAAGAACACCTCAAAGCATGCTCTGGTAAACTGTAGCACCCTCTGCTGGCAAGTGTACTAGTAGAGGAACTATTTTACCAGAAAAATATTTTTATTCCTATTTTAAATATTTATTTAATTGTTTTAATCTTTAATTTAATTTTATTAAAACTGTTACTTATTGCCCATTTTCTAAGCACAATAATACCCTCCAGGGTGGGCCATATTGGGCTATACCCACCCTTCCTACGGCTATAAGGCCCTCCGCCTGCTGTGTCAGGCTTTATTAGGCCCCTGGTCATGTGAGTGTAGCCCAATACCGCTCACCCAGTTGGGTATTATTGCTTGCCTAGAAGTTATATGCAGCAATAATACTAAAACAGCAAATAAGTAAAAAACAAGAGATGAAAATTTATGTAACTCATATGCTAACTACAACCAGAATATAAAATTGAACTTATTACTCACTAGCATTGTATGAAACAAATAACGACAAATGAAGCAGTATTTATCATTGTTTTGTCCAAAGATTTGGGAACGTGTGCCAGTTTTTCACAAGCAACTCTAGTTTGTTTAGCAATGAATAGTTAATTATTTTCTTATTAGCTAAAGTACCTAGAGACTGAGAGTCAAGCCATTACATATGAAACATTTAACAGTTTTCCAGTTTTGAAGAAATAATCTTTTGTAAGCTGCAGAAAAAGAACCAAATCTGTTGGTGTTTTCTTAAGTAGTTTAATTGGGGAGAATCACCTAGGATCAACAGTAAAAGGGAAAACAATTTCCAGTGCATAAAATAATTGACAAGCAATATGTATTTCTTTCTATTTCTTCTGAATGCCAGAACGGTACCAAAATACCTGACTGAGGCTTGCCTGTGGCACTCCACATTTCCAGTTATTATCTATAGGGAAGTGATCTATCTTTTAAGCCTGATGGGTGAGTAGTAAACTTGGTGTAGAATTCTGAATTGAGTCAGTCAACCTCTGACTCCCCTAAAGCACTGTTAGGCACTTCCCCTATGTTTGTCCAAAAGGCATCAGAGATTTGAGAATTAAATTATTTCTCCTAATTTTATTTAAGCAGGACAGTAATAGAGGGATCAGAATCATAAATGAGTTTGTAAATAAGGCTAGCCTCTTTTGTAAGGTGTGCAAGTTTTAAAAAGTGGGACCATCTGGTATTATCTTCTTATTTTTTAGCCAAAACACACAAACATGCTGGGTTCAGGACAGAGATTTTTATGCTACAACTGTTAATGGTGTATTATTTCAGGTGTACTGATATTATTATTGTTCACTGATGCTTAGTTAGGTAACTGTATTTGTATGTATGTGGTTGCAACTTTAAAACAGTGAGTTTCCCTCAGTTTGGTTACCAATACAGACTGGCTCGCTACCTCTGAAAGAGCCACGTCTTGAAGACCAATGAAAAACCCCTCCCTATTTAAGAAAATGCATCAGGTATAAAGTAAAAAACATGCATCCTTTGTTGTGCCTTGACTGGTGCTCTTACCCATGAACCCACAGGGCATATTTTGGCACCAGCCGCAACTGCTTCAGTTCCCTTTTTACTGCTGTCAAAGCACAATGCTTTTCTCATCCCGACCAGAACACCAGTTTGCATACCAAAGACATTCTAGTCTAGTTTTTCACATTTCTATCACCTTATTTTACTATGTTTGTTGTTTTTATATCAATTTAACTAGCTTAAATCATGATGTGTCATGGTCTTTCGGCCTCCGTTCTGTGACTGTAAATAACCCCTACTTTGCTCTTCATGCCCTTCCTCCCACAGCTCTTCCCTCCCTTTCTATGCCTGTCCTCTCTCCCAACCACCCTCCCCCTTCCTCTACCTCATATGTCTTAATGAGCATGGCAATTTCAACTCCTCACATGTTATTTTTTCTCTCTCTTTAATTCTCTTAGATACATGTATAGAATGCTCAATAGACAATATTTCTGTGTATGTACCACAGTGCCTTTACTAGACCCTACCTAGTACTCTAATCATGTGTAATTATGTTAAGCTCGTCTATTTTTGGATTCCTTGTTCTGACTGTTTATTGAATGCTATATTGAGTATAACCACAAGTCACAATGTATCTCTGTACATTGTATGTTTTAATTTCCTGTACTTATAAGTGTAATTTGTTTCCCCTCTCTGTATAGCAATGTGTATCTTATGTATGGAATACTTATATTCCCTGGGTCGCCCCTGAAAAGGGATAGCTTTGTCTTAGTGGGCCTACCCAGTCAACAACATTCAAATAAATAAATAAATACATTTTTTCCCAGCCCTACCTCATTCAACAGTGTTTCTCTAACAATAAGGTTGTGTCTCACCACCATGCCTCTCTGGGTGAGTGTTCTGGCAATGGGAAATCTCGTGACCAAGAGGGTAGGCAGTCCCTTCATTGACACAAAAAGAAATGGCCCCAGACCCGCTTTTACTCAATGTCATGTTCTGGGGATCACTTGGCTCAAATAGTAATGAAAAGCAACAGTGCAGGTCAAGGTCTAGTTCTAATTCTCACCACTCTGTCAAAAGGCAACTGTCTTCCTTGGGTGCAGGAGTCCTGGTGTCCCTTCCTTTGTTGCCTCTGAGAATGGATGATATCACACCTGACTTCACCATGCCCTCTGGACTGACTCCTCCATCTCAAATACCCCCTCTGCTTTCTGGGAATGTACTGGACGAGCAGCCTGGGTGATGGACAACTTTCATGGGGCAGTGAATCATCAGCACCCTTCTGGTTCTGCTTGAAGTTCCATTTTTGGAGACACAGACATCCTTAGACTTCCTCAGGGCCATTGCCAGCCTTGGTGCTGACTCTACTAGCAGTGCCAGTCCTGTCTCCAGTGTCGGTGTGACTGCCTGTGCTGGTTCTGCCTTTAGCACTGTGGCCTTCCTCGGTGCCAGCGTGGTCTCCCCGTGGGAAGGCATTACTTGTGCCAGGTCTGGCCTCAGTGCCAGAGGAAAATGTCCCACAGATCTGCTAGCTCTCCCCCCTTGTTGGAGGATGAGCAAGAGTACAACCCAGACCTCACTGATGATGAGTTAGAGGATGTTGAACAGTATCCTGTAAACACAGAGAAGATTCTGCTTTTTCAGACTATCTGAGCTCCTCTGGAGGAACTTTCTTTTCATTGACTGCTGAAGAACATGCACATTGCTCTAAACTTGAAAACAGTGGCTATGGATGAAGCTAAAAAGATACAGATGGAGTATCTCACATATACATTATGTCGCTTTATCTCTAGTTCCACCTCTTGATGGTTATTACATAAGGGATTGATTCTAATAACCAGCAGCTAGGGCTGCTTTGGGGGGGGCCTCTAATGCACAGCATATGCAGCAACTGCATGAATTTGTACTGGAGGAATTCCTGGCTAAGAATGACAGGATTCACCTTCGAAGTCCAGCAAGAGATTATGAACATTGCATTTAATGGAACCTGTCTCTCTGGTTAGCATGTAGAGAATGTGCTTAAAGTTTCCAATGAATTTGTTCAATCATACAGTGCCTTGAGTCACAATTTAAAAAGAGTGCTTTATAAATAAATAAACTAAACTAAACTAAAAGAAAATGACCCTTAAGAATATGAAGAACTTACACACCACCTCAGTGAGATAAAGGACGTGGCTTCTCCACTGTGGTATGGGGTGACTAGCCTTTTCTATTAGCAATAGGAGACCAGTATCATCGACATATGAGTTCTTGAAGATGTTTTTGGATGGTTACTCACACATCCTCTTAGAGAAACCTCCAGACCTTCCTCCAGGGAATCATCATCAGCTGACAGGCCTAATTGCAGACCTCCTTTTCCTGAAGGCAGCAGGGTTCTGCAGAACAGGGCAGTACAGAAAGTATCAGAGTCGGATGGGGCAAAGGCTTCAATACCAGATATTTCCTCCTTCTTAAGAAGATGGGCAGCTTGCACCCAGTTTTAGGCCTCAGGAACTTGAACAGGTACATGAGGTGTAAAGAATTTAGGATAGAAACATAGAATTTGTCCTCAGATAAGGACCTATTGGTCCTCCAGTCTGACTATTTTGTCCCTGCCTATACTTTTACTGAAGACCCTACCTGATCTCTAGTAGAGATGTGCAAAATTAGAAAATTTTGTTCCATGAAATATTTTGCAAAATTTGCATATTTCGCAAAATATTTCATGGGTGTGAAATGCGAAATTCCATGGTCAAAATTGGAAATTTGAAATTTTGCTGTGAAACGTGAAATTTTGCCTGTGAAACAGCAACATTCAGGTGACATTTGGTGAAATAGGGTGAAATTCCACATTTCGTGGTGAAATTTCACAGAACGGCAGAATTTCGATCAGTGTTTTATGTGGCAAAATTGCCGATTTTGCAGCACTTTCTCTGGCGAAATTTAATTGCATAACATCTCCAACTCCAGCTACTTCGCTCCATGCTTTCCCACCAAGATTCCTTTGTACCTATCTCACACATGCTCGAAGCCCAGCACTGTTTTCACCCCTACTGCTTCTGCTGGAAAACTATTCCAGGTGTTCACTATTCTTTCAATGAAAAAGTACTTCCTCACATACCTCCTAAATGTCCCCCTTCCAGCTTCATAACATGTCCCTTGATCTCATGCCTCATCTCTTCGGAAAAATGTTCCTCTCCTTTACCTTATTCACCCCCCATGAGGTACTTATAGGTCTCTATGATGTCCCCCCCCACCCTTCTATGGTGTACATATTGAGAAAACTCAGTCTCTCCTCATAAGGCTTATGATGCAGCACCTGAACCATTTTAGTTGCCCTCCACTGCACATCCTCCACCCTGTCTATGTCCTTCCTAAGATGCAGTTTCCAGAACTGGACACAGTACTCCAGGTAGGGTATTACCAACACTCGATACAGTATTAATAACACCACCTCTTTCCTGCTGGTGATTCCCTGCCCTATGGGTCCCAACATTCTGCTGGTGCTGCCCACTACCTTGCCACCTTGAAGTTGTCAGACATGATAATCCCAAGGTCCCTTTCCAGTTTAGTGGCTGTCAGTACCTCTCCCTCATTTTATACACTGCCCTGGGGTTTCAGTGCCCTAGGTGCATGAGTTTGCCCTTTTTTGCATTGAAACCCAGCTACCATACCCTTGACCCCTCCTCGAGTTTCCTCAGGTGTCTATTCATTCTTTCCACCCCTCCAGACTATCTACCCCATTGCAGATTTTGGTGTCATATGGAAAGAAGCATACCTTCCCTTCCAACTCTTCGCAATGTCTCTAATAAAGTAATTGAAGAGGGCTAGTCCCAGTTCTGAACCCTGGGATACCTCACTAATCACTTTTCCCTAATTAGAGTGAGTACCATTTCCCGCCACCCTCTTGTCATCTATCCAGCAACCAGTTCTGTACCCAGTGTATCACCTTGGGTTACACCCCTGAACTGCCTAGTGCCCAGTTTCCTTATTAGAATCCAGTGAGGCAGGGTGTTGAAGGCCTTGCTGAAGCCTAAGTAGGCCATGTCCGCCACCCCACCCTAATCTACTTCCCTGGTCTCTCAGTCAAAGAAACTGATCAGGTTTATCTGACATGACCCCCCACCACACCCTCACCTGAATCCATGCTGCCTCAGGTCTTGTAATGCTCTGGATTGAAGATACTGCACAGGCCTTTCTTTTAAAATAGTCTCCATTAACTTATCCACCATTGATGTCAGACTGACCAGCCTATAGTTGCCAGCCTCCTCCCCACTGCTGCTTTTATGAAGTGGAACTACATCTGCCTTCCTCCAGTTCTCAGGAAACACTCCTGCTGCCAGTGATTTGTTGAAAAGGGCTGCCTCTGAGCTCTCTCTGTACCCTTGGGTGTACCCATCCAGCTGCATAGCCTTACCCATGTATAGATTCATAAGTCATCGCAGGGTTGTTTCTTCTGTAAATGGATTTGTGTCTGTCTCCCTCCCCCAGTGTTCCTGCTGCTTCTATCTGGTCCATCCCCCCATCTCCACTGTGAAGACTGAGCAGCAGTATCTGTTCAGGATATCTGCTTTTTCCTGATCCTCATATGCACAGACACACCTTGCCCTTCTTAACCTCACAGTCCCTCTTCTTATCGTTCTCTTTTCACTTATGTATCTAAAAAAAAGGTCTTGTCCCCTTTAGTCACACCTTTGGCTATCCTTTCCTCTGTTTGTCCTTTTTTGCCTCTCTCTGCCTTCCCTCCTTCCTTTTGATTTTCCTGGTGCACTGCCCTATTCTCTTCCCTCTGCATCTCTTTGTACCTCCTGAATGCCACCCCTTTAACCTTTACCTTCTCAGCCACTTCCCTCAAGAACAATAGTGGTCTTTTTTTTATCTGTTTTTGCTCAATTCTTTCATGCAGAGCTTTGTTGCCTTCACTATGCCATCCTTTAATTTGGCCCAATGTCCCTTCACCCCACCCAGGCAATCCACCCTACAAGGTCATCTCTGAGGTATTCACCAATGTTTTTTAAATCTGCCCTCCTGAAGTCCAAGACTCTCATCTTTGTGTGGTTTGCCTCTGCCACTGTATTTATATTAAACCATACTGTACGGTGGTCGCTGGTCCCAGGTGGCATCCCACTTTGACGTCTGCAATACTGTCTCTGTTTGTGAACACCAAGTCCAGTATTGCCCCATCTTTAGTGGGCTGTCTAACTAGTTGCTTGAGAAATATCATCTGCAGGGAGTCTAGTATGGTCCTGCTTCTAGCTGAGGTTATGTCTGGGAGGCTCCAATCTACATTTAGCAGATAGAAGTCCACCACAGGCAGCTTCTCCCCTTTCATGCCATCATGCTGATGGCTTCCCCCAGTGCCTTTTGCAGTTCTTCCCCCTGTATTGGAGGTCTGTATAGCATCCCAGTGCACATAGTGGCTACAGCTTCTGTCTCCAGGGTGACCCACCGTGCCTCCAAAACCCCTTTCCCCCTTCAGTTCCTATGCATTTCCATTGCTTTGATACTCTCCCTCACATACAGCACAACCCTTCCACCTATCTTCCTCTCCCTATCCTTCCTGAACTGAGTGTAGCCCGGTATGGCCATGTCCCAGTCTTGGCTCCCTGTGCAATATGATTCAGTAATGGCCACAAGATCCAGATCTGTCTTAGTCATGATGTCTTCCAGGTCTGGATTAGATTTCCAATATTCCTTGCATTTGCACACATGTCCCTCCACATCTTCCAACCACTCTGTCTGCAACCTCCACCCCACTACTTTTGCCATGCCTCATTTTATGTCTCGTTTTACTTCTGTTCCCATCTCCTTTGTCCTCTACTACTCTGTTGCTTCCTTTAACCTGTACCCTGGGGGAGTTTCCTCCCCTTGTGTCCTCCCTTACTGAAGCTTCAGTCTGTGGGGGGGGTACATGATGCCTCTATTTGACTTTTCACAACCCCTTCAGCTAGTTTAAATGTTCATTACAGTAGCATTTAAGCCATCCTCTGAGGACTGTGGTCCCCCTCCCAGATAGATGCAGGTTATCATCTCTGTATAGACCCATATCCTTCCAGGTTAGTCCTCAGTCCACAGTGAAGTCAAGCCCCTCCTCTCTGCACTATTGATTCAACCATGAGTTGAAGCTCCTGATGTGGAGTACCCTATCCTCCCTTCAGCCATAGACAGGTAGCACCTTGGCGAATACCATCATATGTGCTACTTGCCTTAGCCCCCCCTTTTCTCTGAACTCTTCCTGCACAATCCTAAACCCATCCCTTGCTAGGTCATTAGGCTTTAGATGGACAATGATGTCTGGCTTCCCCCATGTCCTGCCTCTCTAGCAGTCATTAGGATCTTCTGTCCATCCCTTGGAGTCAGGGTGCCAGATGGCACCTAACCTCCCTCCCTCCCTATTCTAAAATATAACCTCCTTACAACTGAGTCCCCCACCAGAAGCTGCTTCCTTCTTGGCTGGTGTCTTCTACCACCCATCTTCGAGCCCTCCTTTCAGAGGACCCCCACATCCTCCCATGCCACTAATTCAGGTGACTCCTCTCAGCAGTGCTGTCCCACCAGAACAGTGAAGGAATTCTGTAGTGGCACAGACTGAGGAATGGGCCCCTGACCTGCCACTCCCAGCCTCCTGAAGCCTTCCAAGGTCCGGCTGGCCCTCTTTTTACTAGAAAACCTCTGGGACAACAGCAGTAGACTTGGTGGTCCCTGAGTGGGGCAAGATGTCCTCTGGATCCTAGCCAGCTGAGCTTGGAGACCAGTGACCTCCTCCCTCAACCCAGAGAAGTGTATGTAGATGGGGCAGCATGTCAGTCTCCAGAGTGTCTCTCAGAAAACTGCAGCTCCACAACCATTGCACTGCACCACTTCCATATCTGAATTTTATGTACATGACCCTTCACAACTTGCTCCCACTCTGCCTTTTCTATGTATCACAACCTGCTGATTTCAATGTACCTTACTCCTATTGTCCCCTTCCTGTGTTTGTTCCTTTCCCACCTACACCCCAAAAATCAGGGTAGTTAGTAAGGTAAACACCAAGATAGGGTAGTTAATAGGGAGAAGGGCAGGGGTAAATGGAGAAAAAGACAAAGGCAGTAAGGACAGGGATGAGGCAAAAAGAAATAAGGCCATAAAAAATGGAGGGTAATGAGTACCAGTGCCCATAGTCTAGGTAAAAAGCTCTCTGAATTGGAGGCCTTGATGGAAGAGGGGTGCCTGGATATTGTGGCAGTCACAGAAACATGGTACACAGAGAACCATGACTGGAATGTCAACATACCAGGGTACACAATCTACAGGAGGAACAGGGAAGATAGAAGAGGAGGAGGAGTAGCTCTCTATGTAAGGGAAGGGGTCAAAGCAACAGAACTAAAGGGTAAACAGGGAGGAGAGGAGGCAATGTGGGTCACCCTGGAGACTGGAAATGGCACGACAATCCACACAAGGGTTGTATACAGACCCCCATCACAGGGGGAGGAAATGGACAATGAAATGATAGAAGGCATCCTTAGGGTGGCAGAGAAAGGGGAGATATTGTTGATAGGGGACCTGAATATGCCAGATGTTAACTGGAGCACCTTTGCTGCAGCCACATCCAAGAGCAGGGCCATTCTTGATGCTCTACAGGGGGCTTGCCTCAGATGGCTAATTTTGGAACCCACTCAGGAGGGAGCAATCTTAGACCTGGTGTTCTCAAATGGGGACAGAGAGAGGATCTCTGATCTAGAAGTGGGTAGCCATCTGGGAACAAGCGACCATCAAACAGTTTGGTTCATGATAAACTTAGATGTAGAGTCAAGCCATACAAAAGTGAAGGTACTGAACTTCAGGAGGGCTGATTTTTTTCAAAATGGGAGAGTGCCTCAGAAAAGCAGTAGCAAACAGGCAAGAAGGTGGGGTGGAGAAACAATGGGGAAACATCAAAACCGCCATCAGAGGCAACAAGCCTTTGTGTGAAGCAAATAAACAAAAGAAAACAAAAGAAAAAAACGCTATGGTTCTCAAAATAAGTGGTGGGGAAGGTTAGAAAGAAAAAGATAGTATTCAGGAAGTATAAGGAAACACAGAAGGAGCAGGACAGAGAACTGCACCAGTTAAAGCAGAAGGAAGTGGGGAAGGCAGTCAGAATAGAAAAGGCCCAGACTGAGGAAAAGAAAGCCAACCCGGTTAAGAAGGGGGATAAAACCTTTTATAGGTACATTAGGGAGCAAAGAAAGACTAAGGCAGGGATACTGAGGCTGAATAAAGAGGAAGGTGGTTGGGCAGAGAGTGACAGTAAAAAAGCAGGGATACTGAATGATTACTTCTGCTCAGTATTCACAAAGGAAAAGCAGGGGAAGATACCTAATCCAGTCAACAGAAGCACTCTGGATAGGTGGGTTAATATTAGTCATTTCACAGAAGAAAGTGTTTTGAAAGAACTCCTAAAACTGAAGTCGAATAAAGCAATAGGGCCTTATGGGATTCACCCCAGAATTCTAAAAGAACTAAGGGAAGAACTAGTAACACCACTGACTACCCTTTTTAATAAATCATGGGAGGATGGTGCGGTACCTGAGGACTGGAGGAGGGCAGATGTGATTCCTTTTCACAAAAGTGGGAGCAAGACAGAGGCAGGAAACTACAGACCTGTCAGTTTGATCTCAGTTGTAGGGAAAATGATGGAATCACTTCTGAAGAAAAAAATTGTTGAGTACCTAGAAGCCAGTGGGGTACAGGACCCAAGGCAGCATGGATTCACAACAGGAAGGTCATGTCAGACAAATTTAATTGATTTCTTTGACTGGGTGACCAAAGTAGTAGACCAGGGAGGTGCTGTGGACATGGCCTACATCAGCTTTAGCAAGGCATTTGACACAGTCCCGCACAAAAGATTAATACACAAATTAGCTGGCCTGGGAGTGGGTCCTAGGGTGGTAGCCTGGGTAAAACACTGGCTGGAGAACAGGAAACAGAAGGTAATAGTAAATGGAGTCCACAGTGAAGAAAGGTGGGTTACTAGTGGGTACCGCAGGGTTCAGTACTGGGGCAAGACATTTTTAATGTCTTTATAAATGACATTGCAAAAGGACTGGCAGGAAAAGTAAGTCTCTTTGCAGATGACACAAAGATCTGCAACAGGGTTGATATGCAGGGTGGGCTGGAAAGGATGAAAAGGGACTTGACAAGGTTGGAGGAATGGTCAAATGTATGTCAGCTTAGATTCAATGCAAAGAATTGCAAAGTAATGCACCTGGGAAACAAAAACCCAGGGGAAAAGTACACAATGGAGGGTGAAATACTAACAACAACAAAAATGGAAGAGACTTGGGGGTAGTCATATCAGATGACTTAAAGGTGAGTCAGCAGTATGAGAAGGTAGTAAGGAGGGCTGGGGGATATTGGGATGCATAGGGACAGGCATCACCAGTAGAAAACAGGAAGTTGTCCCTCTGTACCGACAGTTGGTAAGACCACATCTGGAATACTGTGTAAAGTTCTGGAGACCCCATCTCTGCAAATATACTGACAGAGTGGCAGCTGTTCAGAGGAGGGCAACCAAAATGGTGCAGGATCTGCACCAGAAGACATATGAAGAAGGACTGAAGGAGCTTAAGATGTATAGCCTCGAGGAAAGGAAGGAGAGGGGGGACATCATAGAAACTTTCAAATACCTCAAGGCACTCAACAAAGACCAAGAGGGTAGTATCTTTCAGAAAGAGAAATATGCAAGAACAAGGGGGCACAATTTGAAGATAGAGGGGGATGACTCAGAGGTAATATGAGGAAGTATTTCTTCACAGAGAGGGTTGGAACAGCCTTCCTGAGGAGGTCGTACAGTCAAAAACAGTGGGGGGGGATTCAAGAATGCATGGGACAGACATAAGGCAGTTCTAGTGGAGGGGTAGGAAGAAGTAGGCTGTTGGTTAACTAGGACCTGCAGCTTATCCATTAGGTACGGAAATGGGCAGACTAGGTGGGCCAAGCAGTCCTTATCTGCCATCAGATTCTATGTTTCTATGTTTCTCTATCAGGATTTACTTTATCACCCTACCTTAGATAGGGTGCTACTTGCTTTCCCATTTACTCGCTTGTTATCTCTGGATATATCTCACCCTATACCCCACTACCTCATTACCTCTCCCTTTTAATTAACCTGTCCCTTTTTGTATTTCCTGATCTGTTGCTGCACCTTATCCTAGATAGATCATCTCCCATATTCCAACCCATAGCTGCTATCTGCTTGTTTCTTTCCTAGCAGATACTCCCTACCCCATCACCTGTAATTACCTATACAGTTAACAATAAGATAAAACGTGCCCTGTCTTTTTCTTATCCAACCACCAGAGCCCCCTGTTGACTTGTGGTCACCTCCAGAAACCTGCTGATCACTAAGATACCAGTAACCTGTTCCAGTCCTGTGCTGTTCCACTCACACTGTGGGACACACGTGTGATGGGACACATTGGGCAAGAGAGCCTTTTATAGTGCTCTTGTTAGAAGGTGCTAAGCCCCAGCAGCTCCACATCGCGATTACACACCTGAGTCACAGGTCTTTCTGAATCTACTCAGATCCAAGATTAAGCTACTGAGTGGGTTCCCCACACTACCTGTTACTGTTTTAAAGATGAGTCTCAAAGTGCTCCAACACTGCCTAAAAATCTCTTTCTTCTACCCACTTACACTGCTACTTTCGGTATGGACAGAATGTAGATACAGTATATACCTTTAAGTTAAAGCTGAGTGCTTGCTCTTCTCTCTGTAAATTTCTGCAGTTCCAGCACAGGACTCCAACTAACCCAAAGGATAGTGTCTTTGTGATCTCTCCTCCTGTACCTGAGGTCCCAGGACTGGTTGCCATTCCTGAACATGCAGGCTGCATATCATCATATCCTCATCAGGACCTGCCACCACAAATGCCTATGCTTTTGTATGGGCCTTAAAAATTACCAGTTTAAGAGTCCTGCCCTCTGGGCTTGCATTGGCACCATTTGTTCTTGCCAAGTGTGTCACAGTGTTTGCAGCACACCTCTGAAAGAAGAGACTGCAAGTATTCCCTTAACTGGACAACTGGCTTATAAAAACAAATTCAAGCAGCATAGAGAGGCAGCAATATCCTCAACATGCCTGTTTCTGATGTCCAAGAGAGTCATAGTCAAGATTAAGAAATCACAGTTGACTCCCTCCCAAGGGATTTTGTTGAACTCGGAATGCCATCTCCACATAAATACACTAGAGATGATTGCTCTCCTGTATGACTTACAGACCCTATCAGACCTAGTATGCCACAATGAAGTTCATCTCCAGTTCATTTCCAGACAGACAAGTGTGTCATATTCTACCTCAACGAGCAAGGAGGGGCTTACTCCTACCCTCTGTTCAGAAAAGTGATGAGAGTTTGGAACTGGTACTTGAAGAACAAGACCCTTCTTCAGCAACCCATATTCCTGCGATAGAAAATGCCCTGATGGATTATTTCAGTTGAACAGTAGTTGATGATTAATGGTCCTTAGTGGATGACATAGTTTGGTCTGTGTTCAGTGAGTGGGGGATGCTTGAGTTGGACTTTTTTGCATCTCAACTCAACACAAAACTGCCACACTTCTCCAAAAATGTTTTTGTCACGATGCATTCGGACTGCAGTAGACTGATCACTTTCTCTATGTCTTCCCACCACTTCAGCTCATCCAGAGGGTACTTCTCAAGCTGGAAGCACTCAGGGGCAAGACACTGATTGCCCAGTGCTGGCTGAGAGAAATCTAGTACCCACTGCTGAGTCAACAGCAATTCACTAGACAAGGAACTTGCCCCTGAGAATGAGTCTTCTGACCCAGTTTTGGTATCAACTAGTACCTCCAAACCTCCAATCCCTACATTTCCTGGCATGGCCACCAAAGAGATAGAAATGGCTAGATTTGGGTGACTCAGCAGGTATCCCAAGTTCTACTGGCAGCTCATAAGCCTTCAACTGAAAAGTTTATGGTGTGAAGTGGAAGCGTTTTTCTATTTGGTTCTCTAAGGACTTCAAAGATCCCTTTTGCTGTCCTCCACAGAAAATTCCCAACTATCTCCTGGACCTTTCAAAGCCTAGTCTACAGTAGTGTTCAATAACAATCCACTTGTCAGCCATTTCCACCTGCCATGTGCTTGTGAGAACTCTCACCTTAGCACAACTCCCTCTCTCTAGAAGATTTTTGAGAGGTATCTTGTATACGAGACCCCTTATAATGAAACCTGTTTCCAATTAGGATCTCAGTTTGGTACTGGACATGTTCACCAGTAAGCCTTTTAAACCACTGGCTACTTGTGACATGTGCTGTCTCAATAGAAAAATGGTGTTTCTAATGGCCCTTGCCTCTGCATGCAGAGTTTCTGAACTACAGACCCTAGTGGTAGATCCTCCATACATTTTTTATAAAAATTGGGCAGTACTCTGAATACATCCAACATTTCTGCCAATGATGGTGTAGGACTTCTATCTCAACCATTCTTGATGCTTCCAATCTTCTTCCCCAAACTGGAAAACTCAGGGGAAGAGGTGCTGCACTCTCTTTATGCAAGAAGAATCCCCAGTGTAACAATCCTTTCCTTACAGTATGCAGTGAGCCCATGGAGGGCCAACATTCTGACATCATCCCCCAAAGGTATAGATGGGGGTACAGAGTAGATAAAATAGGGTGCCCTTGAGACACCAGAGCCCAGTTATTGGGAGGGAATGTTGTTGTTTAAGCTGCCCTTGCCTAATATGTTCCCAGTGGATGCCAGGTTAGGGACAGACAAGACTCCCTTGTCAGGGACCCCTGTCTACAAGCAGCAAAAGGCACAGCTAACTGGAAGACTAGTAGTGCTAGGGTGAATATTGGACATATGGAGTGCTATCTGGAGTGACTACAGGAGTGGGCACTCAATGCCCACCATACTACTGTTGCCTCAGACATAGGAAGGTTGGTGCCCAGATTTTGGCTTGGGAGGTGACTGGCAGGAGGACTTGGACAAGGACCACAAGTGGCATCAGGAGGGGGCTTCTGCTATGCAGAAATAGGTAGAAGTCAGGTGCTAGCCATTCTTGGGGCTTTGAGAATGGCTGAGGTCCAGGACATCTCAAGGTATTAAGGGCTTCAATGGAAACATCAAATTAGACCCTAGTGGCAACCAGGAAGGGACCTGATGCACTGAATGACCGATCCCAATCCACTGGGGATCTGTAGGTCAGTAAGAGTCACTTCCCATTAGATAGAAGTATTAGGGTACCATTGGGAAGTTATGGGAATCCCAGGGGAGTTCCCTTCAAAGGAGATCACCCAATGATCCACAAGCCTGTGTTGGGTGCTCCAGAGGACACTGAAAGTAATCCTGGTAGGACACAGTGCCGCAAACTAACCCCTTTTTGCAAGGTCTACTCTCTTCATGAGTCCCCATAATAGCAGCATCACTCAGAAGAAGCCAATCGGGTATTACTATAGGTGAGGACATCATTTTTCATTCTACTGCAGGACACTGAAAAAAGACATCTGACTCTATGGCTGGATTTATTTTGGGGGGGGGGGGGTTGGAGTAGAACCAACAAGGAAGGAAATAAAAAAGAATGCCAGGAGATTGATGGAATGACTATAACTGAAAAATGTAGTGGGCAAAAGGGAGAAAGGGGGCAGGAGTGGAAACACAACCTGGAGAGCCACGTGTACAAATGCTGAATGTCTGAGCAGCAAGATAGCTGACCTAGAGGCTGCCATCATGGAAGCAGAACAGGACCTGGTTGCTATCACAGAGACCTGGTGCAAGGAAAACCAGGACGGGGAATTGGCAATGCCAGGTTATACCTGTTCCCTGGATCATCTTCGTTGCCCTGCGCTGCACCCACTCCAGTAACATAATGTCCTGCTTCAGGTACGGGCACCAATACTGCATTCAGCACTCCAGGTGTGGCCTAATCAGCGACCTACACAATGGCAGGATCACCTCCCTTCTCCTTGACAATATGCCCCAGGCAATACAACCCAGCATTTTGTTGGCCTTTGCAGCTGTCTTCCTACATTGTGCTGAGTTGCTCATTGAGCTCACTATGATCACTCCCAGATCTTTCTCCTCCTCCTCTGTCATGGTTAGCTGTCCCCCCCAGTTGGTAGCTCCTTCTTGGCTTTTTTCCCCAAAATGCAGCATCTTGCTGTTTTTGGCATTGAACCCCAGCTGCCAGGTGTCCGACAAGATCTCCAATTTTGACAGATCATCCTGCAACCCCTGCCACCCTCCTAGGCCATCCACTACTGCTCCCAACTTGATGTCATCTGCAGACAAACTGCTCCGGCTCCTGATGTCCATCGAGATGTCTGACATGAACAACCCAAATATCACCGGTCCCAGAACCGAGCCCTGTGGTACCCTGCTTGCCACTGCCCTCAGAGATGAGAGCTCCCCACCCACCACCTCCCTCTGCTGTCTTCCCTGCAGTCAGTTTACTATCCATTACACCATCTTCCCCCCCCCGTACCAGCCATTTACTTCCCAGTCTCCCATGCGGCACTGAATCGAATGCCTTACTGAAGTCCAGATACAGGACATCCACTGCATGGCCCTTGTCTAACTGCCTAGTTACCCAGTCATAGCAATCCAGTAGGTTGGTCTGACAGGATCTGCCCACTACAAACCCATGCTGCCTACCATCCTGCAGCCCATTGGTCTCCAGCAGGGACACCAGCATCTCCTTCAGTATTGTCTCCATCAGTATTCCCACAATGGATGTGAGGCCTACTGGTCTGTAGTTCCCTGTTTTATCTTTGGGGCTGCTCTTATGGAGGGGTAACACATGTGCCATGCTCCAGTCCAGAGGTACACACCCTGAGTCCAGGGAGGCATTGAACAGGTCTGCCAAGGGCCCCACCAGGATTTCTGCCAGCTCCCTCAGTACCCTGGGGTGAATGTCATCCAGCCCTGGCTCTGGCCTTGGTCCTTAGGGAACTAGCGTGATGAAAAGTGGACAAGGCAATGGGACCTGACAGAATACACCCCAGGATACTGAGGGAACTCAGGGAGGAGCTGGCTGCACCTCTGGCAGCCCTGTTCAATCTGTTATTGGAAACAGGGGAGGTGCCATGGACTGGAGGAGGGCAAATGTAGTTCCATTCCACAAGAGCGGAAATAGAGAGGAGGCAGAAAGTTACAGGCCTATTAGCCTGATGTCAGTGGTGGGAAAGATAATGGAATCACTACTGAAGGAAAGGATCGGGGAATACATTGTTGCCAGTGGTCTACAGGACTCAAGGCAGTGTGGTTTCACAGGGGGGAGGTCTTGCCAGACTAACTTGATTGTGTTCCTTGACTGGGTAACCAGGGAAGTAGATCAGGGAGGAGCTGTCGACATGGCCTGCCTTGATTTAAGCAAGGTCTTTGACACTGTTCCACACAGGAGACTGATAAACTGAACAGCCTGGGAGTAGGGACTAGAATAGTTAAATGGGTAGCGAGTTGGCTAGAAAACAGGAGTCAGAGGGTGGTAGAGAATGGCAGTGGGCAGGGCGACCAGTGGGGTGCCCCAGGGCTCAGTACTAGTCCCAGTCCTCATTAATATATTTACTAGCGATATCACAGAGACACTGGAAGGGAAATGCTGCCTATTCACAGATGACACAAAGCTCTGCAGCAGAGTAGAAACACCGGGGGATAGAAAGGATGAGGAGCAATTTACAAATGCTGAAAGAATGGTCATAGGACTGGCAGCTAGGTTTTAATGCAAAAAGTGCAGAATCATGCACTTGGGGCACAGAAACCTGTGGGCAACGTACCAACTGGAAGGAGTGGAATTTGCAGTCACAAAGCAAGAAAGGGACCTGGGGGTAATCATTTCAGATGACCTGAAGTGGCTAAACAGTGTGACAAAGCAGTGGGAAGGCTAATAGAATGTTGGGCTGCACAGCCAGGGGACTCACCAGCAGAAGGAGGGATATAGTGATACCCTTGTATAGGTCACTGGTGAGACCGCACCTCAAGTACTGTGTCCAGTTCTGGAGGCCCCATCTCCGAAAGGACATAGATTGGCTAAAGACAGTAGAAAGGGGAGCAACCAAAATAGTGCAGGGCCTGCATTAACAAAGAAAGGCTTAAGGAGCTGAATTCGTACTCCCTAGAGGAAAGGAGGGAAGGGGGGAATATGATAGAAACATACAAATACTTTACATATAAAAAAAGGGTACAGGGAGGGAGCATTTTCCAGAGAAAAAGATGCTCAAGGACAAGGGGTCACAATATGAAAGTGGAAGGATGAGGCTCAGAGGTGATGTAAGAAAGTACTTCTTCACAGAGAGGGTGGTGGATGCATGAAACAGCCTCCCAGCAGAGGTGGTGAAGGTTAAAATGGTTACAGGATTCAAGAATTCATGGGATAGATACAAGGGGATCTTGAAAGTAAGGCGGGGGGAGTCTGAAGACTGTGTAGGGTCTGCGGTGTAGCTGTAGGTAAGAAAAAACTGGGCAGACTGGATGGGCCATGAGGTCTTTATTTGGTGATATCTTCTATGTTTCTATGTTTCAATGTTTTTTACAGGTTGGATCCTTATCCATTGCCTAATTTGGGGTGGAGGGAGGTTGGGTGCTAGAGGGTGGTAGGGTGGGGGGGTTGATTGCTATTTTGATGACTCTGGGGGATGGGCACTGGGTGGCAAGAGGTGAGTGGTGTGTGTTATATGATAAGGAGTTGGTGAGAGGTGGGATCTATTGCTTACTTTACCAGGACTCTGGAGGGAGAAGAGGTGGGTGACAGAGGCTGTGGAGGGTACTGTCTTCTAAAGGTTCTGGGTGGTGGGAGAGGGGTGAAAGCTGTATGCTACTGTGCTGGGGTATGGGTTACACATTTAGAAACCTGTTTTTTTTTTTTCATAACTGAAACACCCAATGAAAACTAAACAGAGTGGCATTTTACTGACACCTTCACTGATGAAAATTAAGTGTGCCCCAGTGAAGCAAAATTAGGGAAACTTCATTAAGTTCTTCATACATCTCCACCCTCAGTTTCTTAATAAGCATTGTATGGAGTATCACGTTAAAGGCCTTTCGGAAATCTAGGTACAGCACATTTATGCCTGGCCTGCCCCCCCCCCAACCCCCATCCACTAATCATATTATGTAGTAAAAAATTCAATCAGGTTAGTCTGGTGTGACCTTACTTTTATGAATCCATGCTGCCTTCTGTCTTGGAATCCTTTTGTTCACCAGTCGCTCCTTGCTGATAATTTTCACAGCTTGTCTTCTACAGAGGTCAAACTACTCGACACATAGTTTCCCATGTCCTCCCTGTTCCATTCATATGCAGAGGGACTACATCTGCCCCTCCAGTCCTCTAGGACTACCCAAGTTTTCTGAAAGGGACCAGTAGAAGCTCTGCTTGTTCCTGCTTCAATTTCTTCAGCACTCTAGGGTGCATCCCAGCTGGTCATGGAGATTTAGCAATGCCCTTAGCTCCTGAAGTACTCTTATCTTCCAGCAGGGGTACCAATTTCAGTTCTCTCTGCCTTCCCCCCCTCCTTAGCTTGCCTTCCACAATCTGATAGTGGGCCTCCACCTCTACTGTGAATAATGAGAAAAAGCACTTATTGGAGATGGTAGTCTTCTACTCATTCTCCTCTACACAAACACTACCGGAATTGTGCTCACAGTTTCTTATTTAGTCTTCCTCTTTTCTCCGATGTATATCTTAAGAAGTTCTTCCCATCATTTTATACCCTTGGCTAGCCATAGTTCTGCCTCTACCCTCTGTATGACTCTACTTGCCTCCTTTGTTATCGCCTCTATTATCTTTAGATTGCTTCCCTATTGTACTGTAACTTTTGAAAACAGCCCTCTATTCCCTGTCAGCTTTTCCTACTTCCCAAGAGAACCAGAGAAGCTTCTTGTGTTTTGGGAGGCAGTATAGCATAGTGGTTAAGGGCACTGAGCTGCAAACCTGGAGACCTGGGTTTGAATCCTGACAGCCCCCACTTGCATGCTGTGTGACCCTGAGCAAGTCACTTGCACTCCTAGCTGTTGCTGTTTTTCAGTTCACATCTGGGAGAATAAGAACTTCTAGTGGTACTGTTTTCTCATAGATGGTAGCCCTTCTAATATGCTCCCTTAGCTTCCTGACCCCCTCCTCAGACTGGTTTTGTGGTCCGTAGACTGCTCCCACTTTGAGGTTCTTCCATTTTTCAATATACAGCTGCACCTACACTGTTTTTATTCCACAGCCCCCTCCCAGTTCTTTATATCCATCACCTTAATGCTGTTCCAAAAGTAATGTACCACCCTCACTCCCTTCTGACTAGGCATATTCTAGAATAGTGAAGTCTTAGTCATACAGTGGCATCCCCCAGGGTGAAACCCAATTCTGCAACATTTTGCAGCATTCTGCAGAATGCCACAGCAGACCTACTGAATAAGGCAATATAATTTCAATGGCAATTAGTCACTTTTGTCATTCAGGAAAATGTGACACTGCCAGGGGTGAAGTGAAGTGAATGCCACAGTTTCCTGCATGACGAAAATGACTAATTGCCATTGAAATTACATTGCTCTGTTCAGTAGGTTTGCTGCAGCATACTGTAGAGTACTTTAAAAGTGGTTTTCATCCTGGGGGATGCCACTGTACTTGTGTTGCTCTTGTTTCCACAACTCTCTTTATTTTCATGTCCCCTCCTTAACTTCTCTCCATGCCTGACATTGCAGAAGGGAGACATATTATTTGTGTATGTAGGAGGAGATCCACCGTGGCTATGTGTGTGTGATTCAAGACATGGCTGTTGATACAACCCCCACACTCATTAGTTTAAATACTTGCTAATTTCCACATCTATCTTCTGGTTCAGCACAGAAGATAGATGAGGAAATTAGTAAGTTTTTAAACAGAAATAAATACTGCAACACAATTTAATGGCAGGCACCCATCATTAGATACCTGGTTTGTTTAAACATGTGAGACATCCAACTTATTACACATTACTGCAGGGTAAATGCTCCTTGTTTGTTTGCTTTCTGCTAGGCAGAGAGAAATAAAACTGCATTAGGTCTGAGGGCTTTTTTAATGAAGAAGTAGTGAGATGCTTATAAATGCAAATTGATTTGCCCAGGCTGTAGAAGCTGTTAGCATGATTCTCGAACTGCCAAGTATCAGGAGCACAGGTGTGTGTAGACTGTTTATTTAAACATTGTTTGAATGCAGCCCCAAACAAACCACAGACACTGTCATACTGCATCATCACATTGATGACATCACAGACACACATGGGTCATGAATGGAGGCTCCGCCCACAACAGCCTGGCTTGCACTTTTACTAAATAGACCTAAGGACTGAGGCACAGTATCCTAGCAAGACAGTCATCCCATACTTCAGAATAACAAAGAAGAATTGTGTCTGCTAATGGTGGGATCAGAAATGTGACGTTTTTATCACAAAGAAGAGCCTCAAAAGTAAAGGAGACTAAAACAGAGGTCCTCGGTAGCAATTTAAATTTTTACTTTAGTACCCATATTTGGGATAGAAAATCTCCCATGATTCAAACCATGGTAAAAAGGAAAAAGAGAATGGTCTACCCCAAAAGGGAAAAAAAGATAAGAACAAGTCAGAGGAGCAGAACATGAAGGTGGGTTATACAAGTTTATTAAACTGAGTAAGCATATAAATGTACAGTAGAAACAAAGAAATTGTGTAGGTAGAAGAAAGATACTTTTTAGGCTATCATATCTGCACTGTTCTAGTTAAGCACACTGCAGCCTGTCTTGGAGTGCCCTTAGTCTGAATGTCTAGATGTGAACTCTGCCCTCCCCCCCACCTGACACTATCCATTTCTCTGCACCCTGGTACTACAGTCACCATGCCCCGTACCTGTCCCAAACCACCTTAAGTCCTTGGACAGACTTTGTTCTTGCCAGTTTGCATGGTAGCCTGCTCCACTTATCCACTAGCTTCTTCATAAAGTAATCCCTACCAGTTTATATTTATGCCCCCTGGTGCCTGACACCTCACTACATTTGAACATGATTGACTGGTCACATCTCTTGATCCCATGGTTGTATTGAAAGGCCTAAATCATATCACCCTCTCCCATCTAGCCTCACCCATGTACATATTGAGGGTCAACAGCCAGTCCTCGTGCGTCTTTCTCTGCCTGTTCTCTACCATTTTAGTGGCCCTTCTCTGTACTGTCTTGAGGCAGTTGTGGGCTTTCATGAAGTGAGGGCTACAGAACTGTGCACAGTGCTCTAGGTGCAGCCTGACAAGGGGCTTGTATAGTACCATGATCACCTCCTGTCTCCTACTAGTGATGTCTAGCCCTGTGCAGCACAGCATTCAGTTGGGCTTTACATACAGTTCGATTGCAGTGGGGTGTCTGCTTGAAAATGTCAGTAATTATGACTCTCAGTCAACTCCATCTCCTCAGTAGTATGGTATACTTTAACACTCCCAAACGAATACTTCATTTTGGAGTTCGTTTCCATTATGCATCTCTTTGTAGTTTGTTTTGCACTGAGCCTGAGCTCCCAGATCTAGGTTCATTGAATAAAAAAAGAGAAGGAGGTTTTAAAGGATAATTCATACTTACTAAAAATAAGTTAGGTGGCACTATAGGGAGTGCAGGTTAGTCACATACAGTTGGTGCAAGCAGAAATCTGGGTATAATATAGATTGTAATGGGTATCTAAAAATTAAACTGTGCAATATGGAACAGGATCTGTGGAAGGAAATGGGAGAAAGGATTAACATTTTTATTTTTGTCAAACAGTATATGATATCACGTAATCATCAAAAGCAACAGAGAGGGCTGACAAATCACAAGTCTATTCATATCACTAGTTCATATTATCAGCAACTAGGGCAGCTCATCAGTCATCCCATATTCTGGATTCATTGCTTCAAAGTGATCTATCCAGCAAGCTTCCTTGTCTAAGACTCTTTTGTCATGTTCCCCTCCACTGCTTGGTACAACAACATGTTCTAATCTAAAAAGCTTTAAGGCCATTATAGTGTGATGGTCCCTGGAAGACTGTCTTGCCACTGGAGAGTTTTGACCATTCCTCCAGATGCAACTTTTATGTTCCAGGATACAGTAGTAGCCACAGACACTGCCAGCTATTTCCTGAAATTTCTGTGATATTTCCAGAAATATCTGATGCTTTTTGTATTTAAACAGTAGGGGCAGCAAAGAGAAACTCTTCAGAAATTTTGCAAAATATTTGGAAATAGCTGGCAATGTCTGTGGCTACCATTGTACACATTCTGAGTGGTCTAGTTGTTTTGTCCATGTAGACTCCATCTCAGTGATTTCAGAAGGTAGACAACGTAACTTGTTTAGCAAATGATAATGGGCAGGATTCACAAAGGGATGTGCCCAATGCATCCAAGATGTGCTGGCGCATCCCCAAATTGCACACTGGTGTGATTCTGGCAGGGGGTCGATGCACTGGCACATTCCCAATGCCTTATACTGCCCATAATGATATGCAGTGCATCTGAAGGGGCTGTGAAGGGGGTGTGCTCATGCATATGGGGTGCATCCCCATTCACAACCCGACCAGGAGAGGCAACTCCAGGGCAAGTCCAGAGATGCGTCTCCCAAAGATAAGTTTACAACAAGTAGACTTAAGTTGCCTGCCACCCAAAGGCAAGCTGCCATACTGCAGAAGTCCAGTATACACCCCCACAACTGCTGCCCTGTCGGATATGCCTGACAACACCCCAGGCTGCCCAGCTGATGCCCCCTACCTGCCCAACACTCCTGCCATAAGCCACATACTGCTGTGGCATGTTAAAACCACCAGCACCCCTCTCTGCCCAGTGTCTCCCGATGGAAGCTGCACAAAGCGGTGGTACTGGAATGTGTGGAACCCCCCCACCTCACCCTGCCAGACACCCCGCAAGCATGTCACACACAGTGGTGGTACAGAGACACCAATGGATCCCCCTGGCCAGAGCACCACACGGTCCTGATGTCCAACCCTGCCCTGGTGGCCCAGTAGCCCTCCCACCCACTCAGGCACCCCTACCCCACCCTCTCCCCCATCCCAGCATGTAGGGAATGCTGGCGGGCAGCTCAACCCACCCGCATACTGCCACGGCTGCCTGCCAACAGAGCTGTCTGTGAATGATAGCTATTGTACAACTGCAAGCTCATTGGTGGATCCTGTCAACCAATGAGCTTGCACTGTGTACTGTACTCTGTCATTCACAAAGTTTTTGTGGCCCTTCTCTGTACTATGTCACTATTTCTGATGGCGCTGACATGCTCACCCACCCTTTGTTTGAGATGCCTTTTCATCTTGCCTACATAAAATACTCCACATGTACACTTGGCCAGATAGATAACCCCACTTGTGTCACAAGTTATCAGTTATTTTATCTGATAAGACTTAGTTGTGTGGGGACTTGAGAAATCTTTACTTGTAATATTGGAACAGAACATACACCTCTGACATTTTAAAATTAAAAAAATCAGTTTTATGCTCTTTTTTGTCAGCCTCTAGTGCCCAGATGGTGTTGAATTTTGGTCTGAATATTAAGGGTAGAATGGGCTTGGTCCACAGATGTGTCTTTTGCAAGTTGGGTAAAAAAATATTAATCCATTCCAAAGTTATTACATTTTGAAATTTCAGATCTGAGCACACTCAGTACAGTCTTTTGGATAGATGCTTGAAATGAAAAAGAAATTCGATCCATACAAAAAAGGATCCTTTTTTGTATGATGGTATTCCTTTTTTGTGAGAAAAAAAATATGTTTTTGTTTGGTCACCCTCTTGTTTCCGTTTAAAAAAAAAAAATTCAAAACCCACAAAAATTACATCCTACACACACAGCAACACATGCATCTTGCTAATCAGGTCCCTGTTAGGTGGATTCTGCATTTAGTTTCTGGAAACATGACCCAGAAATATATTTTCCAATATTTAAAAATACTTCTTCATGAGCTGATTTTCTTTTTTCATATGGGCATATGAAAAAATAATTGGTCCATACGAAAAAGGATGGCTTCATATAAAAAATTATTTTGACTTAGTTCTTTTTCCAATTTTTTTTCTATGAATAAAAAAAGGATAGAAAAAAGGATGCCTTCATACAAAAAAAGAATGGGGAAAAAATAAGTCCAAATTCTTTTTTCATATGAAGACATCCTTTTTCGTATGTTTTGTCATTCATACAAAAAAGAATGCTCTCATAGGAAAAAAATAATTTGGACTTGGGTTTTTCCCATTCCTTTTTCATATGAAGGCCTCCTTTTTCATATGCCTGTTTTGTTCATACAAAAAAATATGCCTTCATATGAAAAAAGAATTTGGACTTAGTCTTATTCCCACATTTTAACTTCAACAAACATACCTCCTTCAATATTTGGACTTAAGGGACAATCTGTATATCAAAACAAAGTGTGTATTAAGTACTACAAGAATAAAACATAATCCCCCTAAGAAATGTATGCCCACATAAAAAAAAAAAAATACAAATTAAAAAATGAAAATTCTCATAGGATAACATTATAACTTTAACAAGCCATAACTCCCTCAATATTTGGACTTAAGGGATAATCTACTGTATATAACAAACAAGTCTTAAAGAGTATTGCAAGAATAACATATAGCCCCCCAAACATTTTTGGGCAATATAAAAAAAAATGAAAAATGAAATTTCTCATAGGATAACATTGGAACTTCAACAAGCCATAACTCCCTCAATAATTGGACTTAAAGACAATCCATATACAAAAGTAAAGGTCTGAATGAGTACTACAAGAATAACACACATTCCCCCCATTAACATTTAGGGACAATATAAAAAAAAGGATAAAAATAAAAAATGCAAATTCCCACAGGATAACATTGGAACTTTAACAAGCCATACAACAAACGGAAGAAATTGCTGTTTTGGCAGAAAGAAATAAAAGTGCAGGGCCCAGCAACATACATGTATGCATATATGGATAGATGGAAGCACAGGACCTGGAGGGCTCTGCGCTCTGACTGGCAAAGGATATGATTATACTAGCTCAAAAAGTAAGGAAATTCATTGCAAAAAAACTTGTTCATGCACTAGTTAGGGTTAAACCAACAAAAGAAGAGAAATGTGGTGTTAGGGTTCCCAATCCTAACACCCCACCCCCACCATGCAGGCAGCAACAGGAAAAAGCAATACTATTTGACCTCTCCCGTGTCCTCACAAATCAGGCATGGGGTGTGCCTTGGGGGTGGTCAGCCCTAACGCTCACCCCATTCTTATATATTGTACACATCTCAGCTTATCTACTGATGGAATGGGGTGAGCATTAGGGTTGACAGCCCTAAGGCTCACTCCACATCTGATCTGCAAAGATGCAGGAGAGGTCAAATAGTAATTTTTTTCCTGTTCCTGCCTGCAGGGTGAGGGTGGGGCATTAGGATTAGGAACTCTAACTCCACAGTTCCCTACTTTTGTCAGTTTACTCCTAACTAGTACATTAATGAAGCTATTTGCAATGACTATATATACTGTATATTCATTGCAAAAACCTCTATTAATGCACCAGTTAGGGCTGATAGCACAGTGGCAAAAGTTTGGAAATGTGATGTTAGGGTTACACCTCTACCACCCCACCTCCACCCTTCACACACCAACAGGCATCAGGGTGTGCGTTGGGGTCATTGGGCCTAACTCTCACCCCATTTTCCTATACTGCACCACCTCAGCTTGTTTATGCATGGAATGGAGTGAGAGTTAGGCCGATGACCCCAACATACACCTCGATGCCTGTTGGTGTGTGAGGGTGGGGGGTGGTAGAGTGTAACCCTAACATCACATTTCCAAACTTTTGTTGCTGTGCTATCAATCCTAACTGGTGCATTAATGGAGTTTTGCAATAATATATATATATATATATATATATATATATATATATATATTTATAAAATGGGTAGGGAAAATGAAAAGCATCACATGACCATGCATATATCAGAGCGTGACTGCACACCTGCACTTTTACCCTCTCCAAAACAATTTTGACATTTTATAAGATAGATAAACCACTCTGAGGTGTGTGGTCATGCTATGATATATGCACACCTTGGGTGGTTGACGCACTCAGCCTGCAGACTTGTGCGTACAATGTACACCAAGGCATACGTATATCAGAGCACGACTGCACACCTCAGAGTGGTTTATCTATTACATATATATATATTCGTTGCAAAAAAATATGTTAATGCATCAGTTAGGGTTTTTATTAAAGTGTAAAAAGCTTGGAAATTTGACGTTAGAGTTACCAACCCTACCACCCCACCCTCCACACACCAAAAGGCATCGGGGTGTGCCTTGGAGTCGTTGGCTAACTCTCATCCCATTCCATGTGTAAACAAGATGAGATGGTTCAGTATAGGAGAATGGGGTGAGAATTAGGCCCAATGACTCCAAGGCACATCCCGACTCCTGTTGGTGTGTGGAGGGTGGGGATGGGGTGGTAGGGTTGATAACCCTAATGCTGAATTTCCCATCTTTTTATGCTTTAATAAAAACCCTAACTGATGCATTAACGTCATTTTTTGCAATGAATTTCCCTTTTTGAGAAAGTGTAATGGAACTTGTATGTGGTTGTGGGAGCATGGGCCCTCCAGGCCCTGTGCTCCCCTCACACTACCCATTGTTGCATAATGATATGCATAAGTGGGAGCACAGGCCCTATGGTCCCTGCTTTCCCACTTATACATAAGTACGGACATACCGCAGCCCTATAGTCATGAAAAGTAACCCTTGTAACACTAAGTTGGCAATATCTCAGTAACCATAGCAACTATGGAAAAAATTCCACTGCAATTGTAATCATGACTTAGAAACCTCTATGGGTGTTTGGGGACTAAGCTGCAGAGAGCAAAAAATCTGTTTCTCAAAACGTTTTCGAGATACGGGTGCCGCAATTCAACGGATGTATGTAACTCGGGCTTTTTTAGGATTTTTTCCACCCAAGTTTCAACCTGACATTTTGGGGACCCCACCTCATAAACAATGTCACTGTCATTTCCTTAATCTGTCCTGAAAGTTGAGTTTACACAGCGAATGCGCCATTCTACGCCACAGGTGCAAAATCATGTTCTGGGCAGGATTTGAAAAATGACAGCTGTATAGTGTTCATGAGGAGGTGTGGAAAAGGGTAATGTTGAAAATCGGGGGGGGGATATGAAAAATTGGCGAAGTTATGAGCGCGCATAGAAACTGCACAATGCACACTCGTAACGTGGTCATTTTTGTGAATTTTGTAACCAAATTTTCAACATGAGCTTTTTAGGAAATCCCCTCATGAACACTGGTACTGTGATTTTGTTAATCCATCCAGAAAGTTGATTTTGCACAGCAACGCGCCATTTTGCGGCAGAGGTGTGTTAACACATTTCAGGCAGGATATGAGAAATGATAGCTGTACTGTTCATGAGGAGGTGTGACAAAATGGCAATGTTGAAAATCTGGAGTGAAAATATTAAAAATTGGCAAGTTACAAGCATGTATAGGAACTGCACAATGCACGCTTGTAACACAGCCATTTTTGGGATTTTTTGCACCAGATTTTCAACATGGGCTTTTTGGGACCTCCCCTCATGAACACTTGGACTGTCATTTCATTAATCAGTCCTGAAATGTGATTTCATGTCCCAAAAGTTGATTCTGTGCAGTGACCATGAAATCACATTTCTGGACAAAGTGACAAGATGACAGTGACTTTGTTCATGAGGTGGGATCCCAAAATGTCTAGGTTGAAAATCTGGTGAGAAAATACCACAAAATGGCTGAGATATCCACATTTAAATTCTTTGTTTGTATTAGAGTCATACAAAGCAGGATCCTAGTTCGTATCTTCATATGAACTAAGATCCTATGTTGTATGACGCCGATACAAACAAATAATTTAAATGTTAAATAACACACATTTTAAGGGTGTTTTCTGAACAATAAAGTGCAGAATGCACCTAGGGGGTCACAATAAGCAAGCTATATGTGTTGGTTCCTCCCCAGAATATCATTTTGGGAAGTTTCCAAATTTGAATTTCAGGCAAACTGGAAACAAGATGGCGGCCATTCGAAAGAGAAATTTTCTCATACAATGCAGGATTCCTCTCTCGTATCATGCAGCTATATTGAAGTGCCTACTGACCATGCTCAGAAATGATTTTTTCACATTTTTAAATTGTAATAACTTAAAAACGGCTTATTGTTTTTTCACCAGACTAGCAAAAGGCACATCTGTGAGGTAGTCGCTTTCTGTACTGTCATTTTCATATCAAACAAACAAACCCTCTGTGCTGTAGACAAGTTAAAAGAAAATCCCAGCAAGGTCAATGGATAAAAACATATTGTTTTACCTCTCTGTAACTCGGAGACTGCACATCTGACTGAAACAAAACTTGTTAGATCAAGAGATTTATACCACAGGATGGCACATATCAAATTTCGTGCAAATTGTTCAATGGTTACAGAGTTATTAAAGTGCAAACCTTTTAGTTTAACTTGACGTGCCTATATATAGATATACAGTATATATATATATATATATATATACTGAAAGTAGCAAAGTAAGTGGGTTGGAAAAGTTTTTAAGGCAGTGTTTGGGGCACTTGCCATTAAAATTATAACAGGTTGTGTGGGGAACCTAGCTCAGATGCTTACTCTTGGGGCTGAGTACATTCAGAAAGTCCTGTAAATCAGGTGTGCAACTGGGGGTTGGAGCTGTCGGAGGCTTACTGCCTTCTAACAAGAGCAATATAGACAACTCCCTTGCCCCACGTGTCACATCACACTTGAGTCCCAGCACATGTGTGGAACAGCACAGGAGTGGAATAGATTACTGGCATCTGAAGTGTCAGGAGTCATCCACAAGCAGCAGTAGGAATGCAGGGGGTTCTGCTGTACTGACAATGTAAGGTGACCTGCTAGCTTACTGTTTCCTGTATAGGGAACTGCAGTGGTGGGGTGGGAAGCATTTGTGGGGGCAGTAACAAGAAGATATCTGTTACAGTTGGGAATAAGAGAGACACTCTATCTAGGGTAGGGTGCAGAAACTGTTCAAGGCAGGCATAAAGGTGAGAGTTACTTAAAAAGTAAGACATAAAGAGGCAAAGGGGTACAGGGTGCGATATAACCAAACAAGTCTAGGAGAAAGCAAGGGGAAAAGGGAAAGCAAGAACAGCTTACCTAGGGTAGCGTGATAACGTAAATATCAATTGAAGGTATAGGTGGGAAAGAACCTAACACATGAAGGAGAAAATAGGGGCAAGGTACAGTTGACAGCAGTAGGTAGCAGTACATATAGTCAATTATGGAAGTAGTGCAGTGTAATGGATGTGGAGCTTCAGTTTTCTGGGAGAAATTCTGGAGACTGAGGTGCTGCCCCATCAATACTCACCTCTCTAGGTTGAGAAAGGAGGTCGCTGGTCACTGGACTGAGCTGGCTAGGATTCAAAGGACCTCTTCCCCATCCAGAGGGCACTGAGTCTACTGCCATTGCCCCGGAGGTTGCCTAAGAGAAGAAGGGCTGGCTGGATTGTGGTGGGCACTGGGAGGATGGGGGTGGCAGGTCAGGGGCTCATTCCTCAGCCTGTGCTACTACAGCATTCCTTTGCAATTCTTGTGGGATGGGGCTGCAGAGAGAGAGACACCCTAGGAATAGATAATGGAGGATGTAGGGGTCCTCAGTGGGAGAGGCACCAAGGTTGGAGGTAGAAGACACCAGTAGAGGTGGAAGCAGCTTCTGCTGTGAGACTCAGTTGTCAGGGGGTAGATTTGGGAACAGGAAGGAGTGGTGAGAGGGAGGTAAGGTGCCTATGCGGCACCATGGCTCAGAGGGATGGACAGCAGATGCTAAGGATCACTAGAGTGGCAGGGCGGGGGGGCTGGATGTCATTGTCCACTTAGGGACTAATGACCTAGCAAGGAACTGGTCTGGGACTGTGCAGGAAGAGTTCAGGGAACTGGGAAGGGGCCTTTGATAAGTGGCATGCACTGTGGTTTTCACCGAGGTGCTGCCTGTCTACGGCCAAGGGAAGGATAGGTTACTCTGCATTAGGAGCTTCAACTCATGGTTGAAGGAATGATGCTGAGAAGAGGGGTTTGAATACATTGGGGATTGGGAATCAACCTGGCAGGATGAGGGCTTATACAGAGGTGATTGCCTGCATCCATCTGGAAGGGAACCGCAGTCCTTAGTAGATGGTTTAAATGATACTTTGATGCACATTTAAACTAGCTGTGGGGGGGTGGAAATACAAAGAGAGACATAAACTGCCACCCCCACAGACTTGGGTCCGCAAGAGAAGTCATATGAGAAGAGACTAAATGAGCTTAATATGTATACCCCTGAGGAAAGGAGGGAGAGGGAGGACATGATAGAAACTTTTAAGTACCTCAGTGGAATCAACAAAGTCCAAGAGGGCATCTTTCAGAAAAGAGATTGCAAGAACAAGGGACACAATTTGAAGATAGAGGCGGGATGGCTCAGGGCAATGTGAGAGTATTTTTTCACAGAGAGGGTGGTGGATGCATGGAACAGCCTTCCCTAGGAGGTTGTGGAGTCTAAAACTGTGGAAGAATTCAAGAATGCATGGGACAGACATAAGGCAATTATTGTTGGGGGTAGGAAGAAATAGGCTGTTGGGTAACTAGGATCTGCAGCTTATCCTGTAGGTAGGGAAATGGGCAGATTAGGTGGGCCAAGCGGTCCTTATCTGCCATCAAAGTCTATGTTTCTATGTTTCTATGAAGGGAGGACCTAAGGGGAAAAAAATCCCACAGGGAGAAAGTTAATGGGAACAGCAGAGATGTAAAGGACAAGGGGAATGGGAAACAAATTTGCAAAAAGAGAGGGGAAAATGAGACAGGGCACAAGGAGTGGAAGTGGAGTTGCAGATTGAATGGGAGCAAGGTGTGGAGGGCCATGTGTGCAAATGCAAGGAGTCTTCTAAATAAAATTCTAGACCTAGAGGCCATCATGGCAGAGGTAGACCCAGATATTGTAGCCATTACTGAGTCATGGTGCACAGGTAGTCATGACTGGGACATGGCCATACCAGGCTACAGTCAGTTCAGGAAGGATAGGGATGGGAGGAAGGGAGGAGGAGGGGTTGTGTTGTATGCAAGAAAGGGTATCAAGGCATGGAAGTGCAAGGGAACTGAAGGGGAAGGAGGGCCTGGAAGTACTGTGGGTCACCCTGGAGATGAGAACCAGAGCCACCATTCACACTGGGGTGGTATTCAGGCCTCCAAAACAGGGGGATGAACTGGATAAGGCAATGGAGAATCCATCAGTATAATGGCAGAAAAAGGGGAGGTGCAGCTGCTGGGAGACTCAGTCTGCCAAATGTAGATTGCAGCCACCCAACTGCAGCCTTGGCTAGGAGCAGGGACATTCTACACTCCCTGGAAGGGGTGCTTCTCAGGCAACTAGTCAGGCAGCCTACTTGGGATGGGGCAATACTGTACCTGGTGCTCACAAACAAGGACAGTATTACAGACATCAAAGTGGGATGCCACCCAGGAACCAGCAATCACTGTACAGTGCAGTATAACATAAGGAGGGCAGAAGAGGAAACCACAAGAGTATGAGGGTCCTGGACTTCAGGAGATCAGATTTAAAAAAAATGAGTGCATGCCTCAGAGACGACCTAAAAGGTGGGATGTGCCTGGGTGGGGTGGAGGAACAGTGGGCCAAATTAAGGAATGGCATAGTGAAGTCAACACACCTCTGCGCGAAAGAAATGAGCAAGAACAAGAGAAAAAAAAAAAGAGAGCACTATTGTCTTCGAGAGATATGGCTGCAGAGGTTAAGGCTAAAAGGGTAGCATTCAGGAGGTACAAAGAGATGCAGAGGGAACAGAATAGGGAGGTTTACCAGGAAAAGCAAGGAGAAGCATGGAAGGCAGTGAGGAGCAAATGGGTGCAGACTGAGGAAAGGATAGCCAAAGGGGTAACAAAGGGGAGCAAGACTTTTATTAGTTACATGAGTGATAAGGGGAAGGCAAAGGAAGGGACTGTGAGGTTAGGAAGGGCAGGGGACAACTGTGCAGAGGAGAGGGATCAGAAAAAAGCAGATAACCTGAGCAGATACTTCTGTTTAGTCTTAACAGTGGAAGAAGAGAGGAGGGGGATGGACCATATAAAAACAGCAGGAACACTTGGGGGAGGGAAGTAGACACAAGTCCATTCACAGAGGAAAGAGTACTGAATGGACTTGTGAATCTACAAGTGGGTAAAGCTATGAGGCCAAATGGGGTACACCCAGGGAAAGGGAAAGGGGAAATTGTTTAACCAGGAAATGCACACTAAGCCAAAGCTTGTTTCCAGGTGTGGCCTGGGAAAACAAGGAAGTTAAGTGATTTGCTTAGGGTCACACAGTATGTAAGTGGGGGTTGTGGAATTCAAAGCCAAGTCTCCAGTTTTGCAGCTCAGTGCCCTAAACCACAGCACTATACAGCCTCCCAAGGGTGCTGAGGGAGCTCAGGGAGGCACTGGCTGCACCCCTGACAGTCCTATTCAACAAGTCACTGGAAACAAAAGTGGTTCCACAGAACTGGAGGAGGGCAGATGTAGTCCCGCTTCATTAAAGAAGGCAGCAAGGAAAAGGCTGGCAACTATAGGCTGGTCAGTCTGACATTAGTGGTGGGAAAGTTAATGGAGAGGCTTTTAAAGGAAACACTAGTGGATTACTTTGAATCCAGTGGGTTATAAGACCTGCACGGACTCATAGGGGGAAGGTCATGTCAGATAAACCTGATTGATTTCTTCCCCCGGGTGACCAGGCATATGGATCAGAGTAGGTGGTGAACATGGCCTACTTAGACTTTAGCAAGACCTTTGACACCATGCTATATAGAAGGTTCATAAAAAACAATAATGTAAAACAAACCACACACCAGCTTCAATTCAGGCTATAACTTTTTTTACTGCAAAATTACACAAAATGCAGGTCAAGCTATCCCCGACATATCACCATGTGAAGTGGCTTCCTTGGGGGGTGTACGTAATAAGTAGGAGATAGCTTGAACTGCATCTTGTATAATTTTGCAATAATAAAAGTTATAGCCTGAATTGAAGCTGGTGTGTACACTGTTTTTACATTCTTGTACCAAACAGAGTCTGACAGTAGCATGTTTAAGAGTCAGGGAGTGCGCTTCACCCTTCCTTTGCACACTAGACTCATAAGGAAACTGAGCAGTTTGAGGGTGGGTCCAAAGGTGGTAAACTGGGTATGAAACTGGTTGATGGACAGGCAACAGAGGGTGGTGGTAAATGGGACTCACTCTGGGAGGATAGAATAACCAGCAGGATACCTCAGAGCTCAGTACTTGGACCAGTCCACTTTTATGTCTTTATAATTGACATTGCAGAAGAACTAGAAAGGCAGGTGTGCTTCTTTGCAGATGACACCAAAATTTGCAATAGGGCAGACACTCTGGAGGGAGTGAAGAGAATGTGTAGAGACCTGAGAAACCTTGGGGAGTGGTCAAGGGCATAGTAGCTGGGTTTGAATGTGAAAAAGTGCAAAAATCATGCACCTGGGGCACAGAAACCCAGAAACAGAGTTAAGGCAGGAAGGATACAATGTAGCCTGGATTCATTATAAATGAATGTGACCTACATACAGATGAAAGAGCTGTGTTATGTGCATCATGTAGGAGCAGGAGGAAGTTCCTATGGTCTGTGTAAACCACTTATATTTGTTGAAATTCGTGTCTGTCTTTCACCTTGATCCTTCTATTGACAAACAGGACTTGACTAATACTCACTCCCAGAATGGATATTTTGCATGGACTATAATATGTTTAAACCTTTAAAATGTCTTTTCATGTGTCTTATTTATTATTATGATATTGCAGTCTTCTGTAATAGCTAGGTTAGTGTGTTCTGACAGTGTGAGACTTCATAGAAAGTATTTAAATTTAAAAATGTTCTTAAACTGATAGATAAATTATTACTTGCTCTATCGATAACAATATTTGACTTGTTGTTTCCAGGAATGTTTAACTTACCTTGAATATTACCTATCTTTTTGATGGTTTTAAACTTAATGAGTTCTATCTACCGCTCATATTATGATGGGTACTTAAACAAGCGTTAGTGCAATTTCCTGGAACATGAAGGGTTTAGGCTCAGCTATCAAAAGAAAGAAAGTTTTAAGCCACCTGAATCAATTAAAAACAGATATGGCTCTTATACAGGAAACATACACGCTACCAGGAGATGCTGACAAACTGAAATGATTGTGGGTAGGTAGTGTGAATCATAATTTAGTTAGCAGCATAAAGAAATGAGTTGCAATCCTGATTAGAAAAGGTGCTAATTTTACTTTAACAAATCATAAAATAGATTTAGATGGAAGATGCCAAGTATTGGAGGGTTGCCTGAATGGGGCCCAGGTTAGTAACTCTAACATCCACGCATCTAAAGGTGATTCCAGCCCTTTTTTCCCAGAATTGTTTAGTGAACTGCTGAAAGTTGAGAATGGAACCCTAATATTGGGAGGAGACTTTAATCTGGTGCCAGACCAGTATTTGGATATCGTTAATACTACATTCTAAAGAAACAAATACCAAATCTAGAAAAATACTATGAGACAGAATGACAGATATGGGCTTAATAAATGCCTGGAGGATCATGCATATCATAGGAAAAGACCTCACGTTTTATTTAAATCGACATAATAATTATAGTCAAACTTACATAATTTTACTCTCCAAACATCCTGTGAATAATACTGTCAATATAGATCTGTGGGTCAGGTTCAGTCTTAGACCATGCACCCATTAGCTTGTCTCTAGAGACAAGCCCAAATTCCTCAGGCCCACATAGATAGCGATTAAATCATTCTCTTTTTAAAGATACTAATTTCCAAAACTGGTTAAAAAAATGAATCTAAGTTGTTTCTTGAACTGAATGACAATGGGATCCTTTATAAGGGGAGTATTGTGAAATCCCAAAACTCAGAATCCCGACACCCAGGATCCCGAGCCTGGCAGCCTGACATTTTGTTTACCCGATGAATTGCCATCCCGATGATGGAAAGCCCAACACCCAAATATGCAATGACCACAGAGTTGATTATAGTATTTTAAGGGGGTATGGTGGGCGAAGCCCCCCATGATGGGGTGCAGGCGCAGTCCCCTACTCACACCTCAAAGGTACCGTGCCCCTATGTCAGGCTTTCCACAATCAGGATAGTGATTTGTAATGTAAATGAAGTGTTGGTCTCAGGATCCGGTGTAGGAATTCTGAGTTTTGGGATTCCATAAGTAATCCCTTTATAAGTATCCTCTGGGATACTTATAAAGCTTACATTTGGGGGAGGTTATTTACATATTCAGCAGCAAAATAAAAAAGAGACAGGGAAAACTACTACTAAAAAGAAAAAGAAACTAAGTTAAAAGATATGGAGAGAATGCATAAATCATCTCAAATACAAAATCACCTACTCCTTAAAATTATTCTACTAAAATTCAAGATAGATAAAATGTAAAATTACAAAGCTGAATATGCTTTTTTTCAAACCAATTCTACTGGGAATTGAAGGAGAAGGCTAGTAGGTTCTTAACCAACAGATTTAAACAAATCCAAAACAGAAATAATATAAATAGCATACTACACAGACACAAAAAATAATGATTAAATCCAATCAAGTTGCAGTTGCAGCCATAGATACAGTCAGATATTTCCAAATATTTTGCAATAATTTCTAAAGTGATTCTCTCTGGTGATCCACAGTGGTATTGTAGGCAGGCAGGGAATTTCTCTAGGGATATCCCAAAAATTTTACAAAATATCTGCCCATGTCTTTGTGGCTGCAACTGTATTAGAATATTTCAGGAATTTTATAAGGCTCTATACAGTAGCAAAGTCGACTTCATCAGTGGAAACTTAGATAAAGTCCTAAAAAAATTTAACCTTCCCAGTATCACAGAAACTGATAACACTGAATTCCCAAATTTCAGTGAAGAAATAAATAAGGCTATAAATCCCATGCCTCAATACAACATGCCTGGGCTGGATGGAATACCTGTGGAGTTCCACTTATGTCTTTGTACTGAGATCTCTCCCTGTCAATTAAAATGTTGCAAGGAATCATTTGCAAATAATGCTGTACCTCCAGTCCTAAGGTAGGCTATATAGAGGACAATGTATGGCCATTTATAGACAATTAACCTGTTGTAAGCATCGAGAAGTTGCTCTAGAAACTAGTGAACCTCAAGGCAACTTTGAGATGCCTACTCAAGCTTGTTGTGTATTAAAGTCCGTACATTGCTTTTTATAGTGCATGTTCAGTCTTACACAAAAAGCTCGAGTCAGTCATGTTACAGAGCAATTTTATTTTTATTTTATAGTACAGCATCAGGTGAATGAAGGCTATAACCAGTGGTGGCAATGAGAACTCAACAGTCAGTTTTAAAAATAACACAGAAAACATTTGTCCTACTTACATGGCCACTTCGATCATGCTTCTATTGTGACTCCAACAGGAAACAACTTCAAGGAGATAGAAAAAAAAATAGAATGTTCATCATTTCTTGAAGTGCTCACTATAAGTGTTATGGATGAGGGATAGGTGGGTGGGAGTTTGGAGCACTCACTTGCATATTTTGAAAAAAACTCTGCTGACATGTTGACAGGTACTGTATTTCTGCTTTACTACTCACTTTGACAGTTTAGTCAGATTTGGCAGGAAATAACTGTCACAGTGGCACCAGAGATGTTGGAGGGAGTGTGAGAAAGCATTTGATCTTGTTGTGCTGCAGTAATAAAGTTCCTAGTACAGCATAACACCAATTTGATGTCACTACTGCAGCATAAAATGCTGTTCCAAATATGGATTACCATTCTGAACTGCATTCCACCATACACTATAATAACAATAGTCCCAAGAAAGATAAAATCCTTTAGAACCCGTCAACTATAGACCAATATCTTTACTTAATATAGATTATAAGACTGTGGCTAAAATTCATGCAACAAGGCTATGGAGTATTATTGGGAAAATAATACAGGGAAATTAGGTGGGATTCATACAAATAAGGTATAAATATGGAAACGTAAGATGACTTACAGAACATTCACCATTTATTTTATTTATTTTTATTTATTTATTTCAATCTAGGATTACAATACCTTTGAGCTGAGGCTCTTTTACAAAGGTTCCACGTCAGTGTGTGCAACAGTCATCATTTTTAGCCACAAATATAACATCACTGACTTACAGACATGTAATAACCAGTACAAAGACTTGAGCTATGAGCAAGACAAGGGAGGAGGGGTCGATGGGGGAGAAGTGAGGGTAGGAGATCAAGGGGGTAGGAGGCAGCAAGGGGGGAGTATGGGAGGTGGGGTGGGGGCAGGGCAGGAGGGAGATACGTGGGGGAGGTGGGCAAGGGTGGAGACAGTGCAGCCAGGGGGCCTTGTTGAGGAATATGCCAGGTAAGGTGTTAGGGTGCAAAGACTGATTGTAAGTGCTGGGTGCTGGGGCATGTGCAGCTGGAATGGTGGAAATGTTAAGATGGGCAATCGCAGGATACAAGCAGTGAGAGGTGCAGCTTGGACTTGAAAAGGCCGAGTGTTGGAGTGGTCACTATGTCACTGCCAAGAGAGTTGAGCCAGTTGGATGCCCGATAGGCAAATGATCTTTGTCCTTGGGTCATGCGACATCGTGGATATGTAGTAGATGGGAATTGGATCTCCTTGTAGTGACATTCCTATGTCTAGGCTTAAGGAGGGCACAGACACCAGGTGGGGCAAGTCTCATTATGATTTTCTTGGCCGTGATGCAGGTTTGGTATTTTATGCGTTTTAGCTTGCTAATAACAATAAATCTCTATCTATCATTCTCTCTCTCTAGACACCCACAAGGCTTTTGATTCTGTTAATTGGGGATATCTTGTAACTGTCTTAGATACATTTAACTTTGGACACATTTTTAAAATGTGTTAAACATCTTATACAAAGGAACATCAGCCACAATCTGTACAAATAAAGAACAATCAGATGGAATATGTTTAGGAAAAGGTACGCTGCAAAGATGCCCACTTTCCCTATTGCTGTTTGTATTGGCATTAGCACCACCACACTTTGAGCCATCAGATACTTTCCCACCATAACAGATATCAATTTTAGGAATAAAGAAAATGGTATTTTAGCATACGCTGAGTATATACTCCTAACATTATCTAACCTCACTCCTCTATACAATCTACAATCTCACTACTACAGTAGATGAATTCAGACTCTTTTCTGGATTAATTATAAATGGGACATGATCAGAAGTTCTCACACTTAATGGTAGGAATAATAACCTAAAACAACTATGTTCAAATTATAGTCTTAAATGGATTCATACCCGCACTAACGTATTTAGAAATCAAAATCCCAGCAAACTTCTCAAGTTTTATTAAGATTAATTTACATCAAATCCTTTTTAATTTATAAATAGACCTGGAAAATGGAAACAAAAACTAAACCATACCTATGAGGGGACATAAAAGCATTTAAAAAGATATCTACCTCCCCCGCACAATTTTTTATGTTTTAGAGAACCTGCCAGATAAAATAAAGCTATGCTGATTTAACAAGATAGATCGAATAGTTAAACATTTCCAAGGGGAAGGGGCCAATCCCAGAATAATCATGGAAAAGATGAGAACTACTTGGACAAAGGAGGATTTGACCCCTCACATCTCAGAATTTACCACCTAGCCTTTCAATTTAAACATGCCTGTGTGGGTTTTTTACCCCCAGAATATCTACCATTGTCGGTCACGTTTGAAACTGCCCTCCTACACCCGTTTTCACTTTGCATCTCCTTTTTAATATTTCACCCATACAAATCAGATCACACCACTACCTTAAACAATCAGCCAGAGCATGTATTCAAATATGGTATAATTCTAGGATGCAAAGTCACTACCACCTAAATACACACCACTGTGGGGTAACCTTTATATAAAATATAAAAATGGACTCCTTATAAATAAACAATGGGAGCAGAAAGGAATTATACTTCTAACAGACTTAGTGCATCCCAATAACAGTCTCTTACATTCCTTCACAGATTTTAAGAATAAATTTGCAATTCTCTTCATACATTTCCACTCTTACCTACAGTTAAATATAGAATAAAGGATGGGGAAGTTGTGATATGGGAATTTAATGCACACCAGAGGTATCGGATGCTATTGTTTATTAAAGCACCCCACACTGAGGGTGTGCATTAAATTTGAGTTTCACATAATTCCTCATCTTTTATTTTATATAATAACTGGTGAGCAATTTATTTCAGCCTTTCTTCTGTGACTTTGTGTGTGGCGCACACATACACACACACACACACACACACACACACACACACACACAAACAAACACACAAACACACACACAGATACACACACATACACACAGTCTCCTTCTCCCTCCCTCCCTCCCTCCTTCTTCAGAATGAGCATTTTCATTTTTGTTTTCATGTATTTATTTATTGAACTCACAGTTTGAATCATGATCTTGGTTAGGTAGCACTGCATGCCGTCTGCCATGGTCCTATTCCTGGTCGCACTGAGGTATCGCTCATGGCCAACAAATGGCAGGATCAACCAGAAAGAGATTTTTTAAAAGTTTAAAGGCAGGATTAACCAGATAGTAAAAAAAAATGAAATTGTGTGAAGGAGACACAAGTGTTGTAGCGGCTCCTTGCTAACAGACTGACGGAGCCGTCATGTTCAGCCCACCCACACAGAGAATGAGAGTCAATTAGGCAGTGCTCTAGATTTTGACAGGCAGAGTGCGTGAATGCCATAATAATCCGCAGGTTATTATGGAGAATATCAGCTGGCTGAGCACATGGAAAATAAATTGCTCGAGGATTATCAACCATTCTAGACTCCAATATGGCTATCCCACTATATAAGGACTGTAATCAGCTAACTATGATTGCTAAACAAAAAGGAGATGCAGGGAAGTTATATGGATTACACATAGGTGCAGGTCCTGATCTAACCTTTAATATGAGAATGAAATGTGAAGATAGCTTGGGTGCCCAAATGTATTAAGGATCCTGGAGTCAAATGTGGAAGAATGCTTATAGAACAACAATGACATCCAGGGACACTAAATTCAATATAAGATTCTTCATAATATATACAGCTGTTAATATATACAAACAAAACCTAGAGGAAAATAATGCATGCTTGAAATGTCACCAATCTCAAACAGATCTGTTGCATATGCTCTGGGAATGCCCTCAGGTTAAGCAATATAGAAATGGATTTGGCAAGCATGTACTCAAGTATTCAATCAAAATATACCCTTTCACCCCAGTGTCTTTATCTTAGGTGACACCACACCTTTATTTACATTAAAGCAATATGAAAAAAACTTGACTTTACTTGGCAGCTTTGGGTTTAAAAAGAAGGATCCTATCTAAATGGAAAGATCCAATGCCCCTTAGGTTAGAAAACTGATCAAATGTTATGGTCAAAATTGCCTTAAATGCGAGTGTGAGCTATTTGGTTGCTGGAACTTGATCAAAATTTGATCAGACATGGGGACTTGTTCTTGAAGTGGTTGAAATCCATATAACCTACTTTTTCAGAATCCATCTTTGACCATATTTGAAACGTAGCTAGATATGCTTAAGATCATTATCCTTAAAACTTTACCCTCTACTTGTTTCCTTATGTGCATTAGTTATAGATCTAAGTATGATATATGCCTTCATTCGTGAATTCATCAATTGAGAAGTCTTTCAAAAGTTAATCAAAACTTGAAAACAAATGTAGCAGCTCTTCAAAATGGTGGTATCAGTGGGAGAAGCCACTGACTGATTGGAACCGTTGATGTCACATGTTAGAACCCCTGTTATGGTGCAGTGGGTGGCTACATACACATTGGTATTAAAAACCACAGAGACAGAAGGAAAAGAAACAAGACATATAATGAAAGAGGAGAGGTATGAGCAAATATGAACTGGGAATTCCGCATTGCTTGCCTTCCGCCTTCTGTTACACTGTCACCATCAAACTTTCAATTTATGGTCATAGTAAGTGCTTACAGTTTCATCGGACAAGAGTGAGTGTGTGTGTGTGTGTGTGTGTGTGTGTGTGTGTGTGTGTGTGTGTGTGCGTGTGTGTGTGTGTGTGTGTGTATACACATACAGGCCCATTGCCATCTGAGGTTCAAATTAACCTCCCCCCTTTTTCTTTTTGTGGACTTTTGTAATGATTGTCTGGCCCTTAAATTCATTCTTACTGCAGACTTGTATCATGTGGCACACAGAGTTCCCCAGTGCACCTTACAGAACTTGGCACCACCACCCCCCCTGTACCACTGATCACCGAGTCTCTGACGTAAGTGTGAGCCCACACTTGCTGCTGCAAACCAACTCTGATCTTTCAAACAGGATTCAAGCAGTTCTGTCCTCAAGCAGCTATGGGGTGATAAACTCAGTTGCCCAAACACCATAGCTGAAACTGGTACTGCCACTGAACTGCACTCCCCAGAGGTGTTGCCACTGACTAGATCACCAGCGTCACTGAATGGAGAAGCAGAGGCATGCAGACAAGATGGCCAGACAGCTTCAACTAGTAGTAAGCCCAGCTCAGTCCCTACTCACTCTCTGCATCCTCTCTCTCTACCACTGCCCCAGTGGTTACTTGGGGCTTCCTCTAGGGGTTCTAGTCTAGCACCTCAAGCTTCAGCCACTGACAGCTCTTTCAGATTTGAAAAGACCACAGACTGGACTGTGACAGGAGCCCCAGCACATGGTTGGCTCCATGCTCATGCTACCTGCCTGGGGAAGGGGGTTCTGAGTCAGAAAGCAGCCAGCAGAGACAGAAGGGGAAAAAATCTTGAACACATAGCCCTATCATGGATTTTCTGGAGAATCACTGAGACTGACATAGGTTCTGGCTGCAAGGGAAACTGGAGAAGTGTACTGTATAGGAGTTACTGGTGTGCTGCAGGGTAGAGAATTACTGTAGACCTGATGTGCTGCTAGGAAAATTGAGCAATGCAGTGGGAAACTGGCTATCTACGATAGGCAATATGCCCTATTTTAACAAAGGTGTCCCCCTAGACACTGTTTCCTGGAGCCCCTGACACCACACTACTATTTCTGTGGCTCCCTATGAGCCCTAAAGGGTTCCTGAGCAACTACTGTGCTCTCCCCGTATGCCTTCCGGAGGTCTTGAACCTATACTAGTGGGCTGTATTCTGGGTACTACACCTGTAGCCAGGGCCATCAAGCCAGGGTAATGATTTTCTGTCAGACACCTTCCATTTAACCTTCCTCGGGGGTGAACTCCCCCATCTCCATTCTAGGGCTGGGGCAGTATTCCTAGGAAGTTTAAGTTTGGACTTATTTAGGTTTGTTAAGGGACTGGAGGCCTATATAGGACTTTTACAATGCTGAGTAAAATTAAAAGTTCTAGAGATGGGCAGGGATGGTGACGGTCGGAGGTGTGTGTGTGTGTGTGTGTCTCTGTGTGTGTCTGTGTCTGTGTGTAAAAGAGACAGAGCCGACATACCTGCTACAACACAGTACTGGATGTTTATAGAAGTAATAAGGGCGTGGACGCATGCTGAGACCCCCACAACCATGTAGCTTAACTAGTACTAAAGGACTGAGTTATGTCCAATTTAAAAAGCTGCCAGTACCAGTCTAGACATTTTGGGTGACAAGATCATTTTACAGCTTGGAGGTTCTGTGTGCAGATGCAGATTTTATTTAATAGATAGTTGTTAAATAACACAAAAAAAACACTGCACTAGGTGTGTGGATAGGTATAAAAAAGTAAATAATTTCATAACAGAAAACAGCAGTGGCCAAATTGGAAATTTGTAGATCTGGGAACTCCTATGGCTAGATTTCTAGGTGGTAGATCTATCATTTTGAGGTCCTGGAACTCTCCTATACTAGTCAGTCAATGGAGCAAGATGACAGAGGTGGTGGAACTGTCATAAGTTTTTTTTAAAGGTGATGGAACTGAGTTCCTGGGGACTCCTGCCCAATTTAACCCCTGGAAAAGAAAAACAAATACACATTGACTGAGTCAAGTATTTAGCTTCAGAACAAGATACAAAATGCACCACAGAGCATCTAGTACCACAGAACCCTGGCATTTATGTAAAAACTTTTCTTGCACACAAAAACACAAATTCTAGAAAAAGTACACACACACACAAATTCTGGCAAGTAGCTGGATGTGTCGGGGTTGTTGAACTAACTTCCAGAACAGTGAGTAAAAGACACACACACACACACACACACACACTAGGAGTTAGCTTTGATTTATGTTGTTTTTGGTTTTTTTTCTAAAATAAGGAAAACACCATTTTGGGCTATTGATACAGCATATATTATGCTTTCAGATTTATCCTGAATTTAGGTTGGGTAACACAATAAGGTGACAGCAGACACTCTATACTACAGAGTGACACCATAACATAGTCAATAATGCTGGCTTCATTTTACTGCAATACAGGGATTTCTAAAAATTCATATATCAAAACACGTATTGTAAACCTATTAAAATCTGTGATGCATTCTGGAAACACAGTCACACTTCACTGCTCTAGGAATGCAAGCTGAAAAATAAAGAATACAAATAAAATGAGCAGTTGGATACAGTTTATAACAGCAATAATCTGCCCTGAAATTGGAATTTACAAAGGTTAACGACTTGTTTCTTACAGAGTTAACAACTTCATTCAAGGCATTTATGGTTCAGTAAGTGGCTTCTGCAGGCAACTAAACCTCAAGGCTATGATTCTGGGGGCTTTATTGCAGTGGGATTCATTTATTGACAGGTAAAATCAGAGATGGACACTGGTATTGCTGTTATAATAAAAATAAAGGCGTCTCATCTTATATACGGCTTCAGGTTCAGCATTTCTATTGTAATGCACAGTTTTTCTCTGTTATGGCTCACTCCTTCTGCCACATACAGAAAATGTGTCCAGTTCTATAGCTTCCCTCCACACCCAGAAAGGAACTGAAACGCAAGTCCATGACCTTTGCTTCTGTAACAATGAATACTGCAAGATGGAGATGAAGGAACATTCCAAATCAGTGACACCATTAGGAATACCCAGCAGAGTTTGCAGGTGATAGATGTAACAACTCAGTCCTGGCAGTATTTACTGAGCCTGATCCAATACTAGAGCACGTACAAATAACATTTCTCGACTGTTTGGTCCCATGCATTCCAGACAAATCAAATATCCAAACCATATCACAGATTAAGGAAACTCAGCAGTTGGAGCTACCTCGATTTGGCACTGGGATTGGCCATTTGAGTCAAATGGAATCTATGGGACCAATGACTCCTGAAAAGTCTCAAGAGTGTACTTTTTGAAACTTGGTCAGGTTGTTGACTGGGCTATCTTGGTCCAGTCATATTACTCCTGTGCTGCGTGAACTGCACTGGCTGCCAGTTCAGTGGTGGATCACCTTCAAGGTTGGCTTGCTGACTTATAATGCCCTACATGGACAGGGTCTGAGCTACCTGCAAGATCTTTTATGTCCCTACTGCCCCCTCTGACAGTTCCACTTGGCTGACGAGGGATTGCTAGAGATTCCCAGGGTTCATCTGAAGATATCTGGGTCACGGGCATTTATGCTTACGGCCCCTACCCTGTGGAACTCTCTACCTCGCCGGATAAGAGAGCCTGACAGTGGAGAGCTTTAAAACATCTTTAAACACATATCTATTTGGGCTTGCCTTTGGTGATAATATGTTATGAATTGACTATAATGTTATGATTGATGTTTTCATAAGTGTTTTAATGTATTTATTGTAAGGGCACTATGATCTTTGGAATAGCACCTTTTTAGAAATAAAGCTGATTTGATTTGATTTGATTTGATAAAGGACAGCAGGCTGGGTAGCACTTCTAGTGACTTATCTGTGTGTGCTGAACTCTGAGGTACACTACGAAGCAGGTAGATCATTCTGTGAGCTGGTCCGGTGCACCCCCCCCCCCCAAGAAATGGCAGTTACAGTTTTTGAAAGAGAGACATCCAGCTGCTTATCTCCATTCAGTCTTTATTTGCCATATACCAGGAGTGTTCCCCAAACAGTAATCCAGAAGTGCTACAAAAATGGAGTTCATACTGAATGTTGTCAGAATGGAAATAAACTTCTTCTTTTGTTTTCCTTTGTTCTCCCCGCAACTGTAGTTTGATCAGAGGACTGCACACTCAGGAAGGTGCACAGAGGTGAATGCATAACCATATCAAAATGGTATAGTTGTTTATGCCCCCTTGACACCCAGCCTGCCCTGTCAGCTCTCTCTCTCTCTCTCTCTCTCTCTCTCTCTCTCGTCTCAGCCCCATATCTCCGCTATCCCTGGGACTCACCTTCTGACCCTACACTGCCCCACAGTATGTCACCTGTGGTGGAGCCCCCAAGGATCCCCAAGCCCAGGAAGAGTTAGGCTCTGGAGCGGATCAGGAGCCCTGTGAGCAGGTGCAGGACCTGGGAGGAGAGGAGGCTTCATTCTGCAGGCTGGGGGATGTTCTGATTTTCTTGTTCCTTCCCCAAGGGCACCTCTTGGGTTAGGACTGCAGTGGATATTGGCCAACAAGCGTGCCAACATCCCTAGTCAGGAGGCGCCTGCCCACCCATCATGGCTCCACTTGCACTGTCACCTGTGGTCACCCCGACAGAGTGAAAAAAAAGGCATTGTGTGTGTTGCGCTGCACTGGCCCTCCACCCAGCCCTTGTAATCATGTCCACTCCCTGCCTGAACTGGCCAGGTAGTTGCGTGGGATCTCCCATGCACTGTTCCAGGCAGGAGTGTAGAGCAGGTAAGCACCAGTCATGCATCCACGGGTTTTGTATCGGGGCTTCTATGGCTGGGAAAACTCTCATGCATCGAACCAATAGGGCCTATGCACCAATACGGGATAGGGTATGCACAAAAGGTACATACTGGGCCCATGCCTACCCGGACCCTCGGACAGACACACAGTGTGTGCCATTTTCTACTGCCGTCCTGCTGGCTGGGGCCCTGCCCCACAGGCACATTAGTATACAGGGATTTAGATTGATACATTGAAACTTTATTTATATAGCGCACCTCCATGGAGGCTCGGAGCACTGTACACATATTTAAAACAAAACAAACTTTACAGCAGTGCCTTGCAGAGTAACTAACAGTTTTTAAAACTATTTATCACAATACATTAAAACATGAACGTCAATATTCTAGGTCATAAGTAAGATTAAAAAAAAAAGGGTTTTCACCCTTTTTTAAAGGATTTCACCGAGGGTGCCTCCCTTAAATAAGCTGGTAGTGAATTCTACAGGACTGGTGTGGCAATGAAAAATGCACAATCTTCAGATTGCCGCAACCTAGCCCTGGGAACCACGAGGAGGCCACACTCAGAGGAACGAAGGGTGCAAGCATGACCAGTGGATACAGGTGAGCACCCAATTGGATTTACAACCTGCTGGCAGACTGGATCCCCTGCTCTGCATGGAGCAGGGGATTGTAGGACATGGTGCATCCCGGGAAAAGAAACAAAATGGGCAAGTGCCCTGATGGTTGCCCCCAGCCTCCCTGGAAGTCCAGAGGGTTGGGGCTGCATGTCAAAGTGGATCACCCATCCCGCTGTGATTGGCCACCATGAAACAGAGGAGGCAGGTAGCAGCCACAGCAGGGTTCCTGTCTGCATCACCTGCACCCCCTCTTCCTGTACTTCCCACCTTAGTGCATGGTACAGAGTGTAGTGCCACCCCTCAGCCACACACCCTATCCATCCACACATGCAGATCCATGGATGGAAGATGATCAGGTATAGAAGGGGCTTGTGCCCATTCTGTGACTGCCATGGCTGTTCATCAAAGAGGAGCCTATGCACTGCATATGTGGTGTGTAGGCATAGTGGATAGGCCTCAATGTACATAACTTTTCATTATTTGACATTGAAACTCAACTGCCAAATCACGGACCAGCTCTCCAGTCTTTCCAAATCCCTTTTCAATTCCCTAACTTCCTCCTTACTGTTCTCCTGCCACAACATTTTGTGTCACCTGCAAAGAGACGCATCTTTCCGTGAATACTCTCTATTATATAAAAAAAAGAAAAATACACTGAACAGGATCTGACCCAGGACTGACCCCTGTATCACCACACTCCTATCATCCATTTCCACTGTGTAAACTCCATTTTTAACCACCCTCTGTTTCCTTTGTCCTAGTCAATTTTACTAAAGCTCAGTGTACGGTTATCATTTTGTTTCAGAGTGTCCTCAACCATCATATCACTTATAATGTCCTGACTTGACAATGTGAGGTCCAAGACTGATTTCCCCCTAGTTGCCACCCACACCCACGGGTGTAAAAACTGTCCTGCAGTGCTTCTACTCCTGCTACTGTTTGCACATGGTATATCCCAGTTGATATCAGGGAGATTAAAATCTCCCACCCTCCTCCCTCCCATATGTGCCATTTCCTTGACCCATAGCAGGAGATGAGTTACCTTTGGAGTGTTTGACACTGGGACCCCCCCTGTACCAAAATCTGGTGCAGGGTCCCTGGCACTCCAGGAGTTGACACAAGCTGCCATTTGCTGCAGCTTGCATTGGCCTCTGAGCCCTTGTGAATATCCAGCCCCACGACTGGATGGCATCAAACTGGCTCAGACTGTACTCATCTAAGGTGTTACTAGTGAGACCAGATTGTGTGGATGTAATAATGAACTGGGATAGTGTAATGCTGCTATCGTTAAATGGTACTGCCCTACAAACTGTCCAGAAAATAAGGACTCTTGGCATCATTGTGGATGGCAGATTGACCTTAGAAAATCTGGTGTCAGCTGTTGTCCACTGTGGCTTTTACCATCTGCATAGTATTGCCCAGATATGAACCTATCTTGTGACTACCTACCTAGAAACCCTGGTGCACACTTTCGTTACCTCCCAATTGGACTACTGTGATGTTCTCTACCTAGAACTATCTACAGAGTTGAAGTGTCACTTACAGCTTATGCAGAATTCAACAGCCTGGCTGATTTCTGGGACCTCCGGTTCCATGCATATCACACCAGTTCTCTGGGAACTGCATTGGCTGCCAATGGGCTGCCGCATCAGCCTCAAGATAAGTTTGTTGACATGCAAAGCCCTGCAGATTTGGCCCTGGTTACCTGAAAGACCTCCTGACCTTCTACATGCATATCTGTCCCCTTTGTTTCTCTGAGGCAGGGCTTCTTGTGATTCTATGGCCACATTTAAAACCTGCTGGGGACAAGACCTTTTGTGCGGATACACCCTTGTTTTGGAATTTGCTCCCGCAGAAATGAGAGGGGCTCCTTCACTGGAACTTTTATTTAACATGGCCTTTGGGACCACTTAGTCTGCTAAAAATGTTTGAGTTGCTTATATTATCTTTATCACTCCTTTCCTGACCTGTTTCATTATGCTTTTCTATTTTAAAAATTGTTATTCCTTGTACAGTACTCAGACTTCTAGATGGGTGCCTAACAAATACATTTCCTTACCTTGCCTTTCTATGCTATAACTAGCCAGATTATTGGTCTCTAAGTGTGTTGCCACTCCTGGCTTTTCAACCTTCCCCCAAATAGCTCAATGGAGAGTGTGATTCGGTTCACAGTTGCACCAGGGATACATTGCACTGATCTCACATCAGGATTTGTGTCACAAATCACCCTCTCTATCCTTCTGATAATAGAATCACCAATTACCAGCACTCTCCTCCTATTTACCTCACTGTATCTTTAGTACAACTACCCAACCCTAGCTATACTCCCTAAATTCAGCCTACTGTGTATCACAGTAGTACCAGTATCTCACACAAGAGTGCAGCTTTGAACTGCATTAGCTAGATCAAAGGGGTCCTTGTTCACAAAATAGGATCTTCCTTTTCAACAACCCCCCTTTCCCTATTATGCACCTCTTTCCAGCTACTATTTTGGTTCCTTAGGGCACACTGCCAGAGTAGAGCTTTAAGTACCTTACCCATCCACTCTGAACAGCTCCTCAAAAGATGTAATTTGGTCCTTGCAGTTGTCAGTTCAGCCATTAGAGACTCCTGTCTTTTGCATAATAGACACTTGCAATTGGTCCAGCGCACCCCTTGGAACATGGTCGCTGCATACACTGCAACTGACCAGGGACCCCCATCCCTCAAGTCATCCTGTATATGCTGTCTGCTATGTGTAGATTTGAGTCTGCACTTATTACATATTCCGTATTATAACACTATACTAATCCCCAGATTTAATTTCTTATTCTACCCTAACTCCTGTTTCATACTAAATAAACACCATTAATATTATATATCAGCCTTCTCACATCTCGAACATAATGAGGGAAGGTGGAAGCTATAACTACGTTCAGAAAAACTTACAGCTGCCCCCACACCCTGGCGTCATATGCAGATGATACCCAGCTGTACTTATGCTTTGCTGCTGACCAGGGCATTCCCATTGAGAGATTGGACTGGTGTCTGGAGGAGATTAGGCTGTGGATGACCTCCAGTTGACTAGTACTCCTCCTGGGCAAGACTGAGGTGCTACTAATAGACTGAAAGAAACATGTGGCAGCCCCCAAAGGTGGCCTCAAGCTCCCATCTTTGAGGGGGATACATCTAGAAGCGGTACAGCAGATTTGTAGTCTGGGTATGGTGCTTGACGGGTGTCTTGCATTTGAGTTGCAAAGGTCAGCTGCCATCGGGAGTTGTTTCTACCAAGCTGACCCAGTGGTGGGGAGAGCTGAGTCACTGAACACCCCACCTCCCACCATGCCAGTGACCAGAGTTCAGGAACGGACTCAGGTCACTGGGGATTGGCCCGGGAGGAAGAGGATTGAGAGTCCATCTGATTGCTGTCCTCTTCCAGGAAGGGGGGACCAGTTGCATCACTCCTATACTGCCACTACATGGAAGTGTAGTGACAGGGCAGCAGGCGTGACTCATTGGGGCACAACTGGTAGTAGACAGTTTAATGCCTGTATGCCTTCATACACCTGCATGCCCAGCATTACTGCATGCTACCGGTCAGGGAAGGGACTAGAAAATGGGAAAATGGGAAGCATGGCAAGAATCTAGCCCTCTCGCACACTGCTGCCTGCTCCACCACTGAGGACCCTGTCAAAGTCTGGATATGTGTCTCTGGAGGGACCACAGGGACACTCCGTGGGCATTTCTCTGGCAGGTGAGTCCAGAGGGAGATGGTACATGGCAAGGGGAGATGAGCAAGGACTGAAGATCTCCACCTGCACCCCAGGAGAGAAAAAACTTTAGAGAAAAAAATAATTGTTGCTATCATCTCAGGGATATCTTCATATTATGCACCTGAATTGACACTGTGGATCTGAGGAATTTTATGCAGATCTTTGTGGTATCCTGGCTGGATTATTGCAATTCACTACACACGAGCTTGCCTTGGTCTCACTTTCGCTGCCTGCCGCTGGCCCAGAATGTGGCACCAAGGTCTCTTGCTTCAGTTCAGAGATCAGAGCATACCACACCATCATTGCACACTCGAGCTGTCTGCCTGCAAGGTTCCAAGTAGATATCAAGGCTCTTTGTTTAACTTTTAAATCCTTAAATGATGGGGGAGCCCCATACCTCCATAAACTTCTGGCCCGTCTCAGATCTGGTTAAACAAGAACTTAAAAACAAGACTTGCTTGGAGTACCTGCATCCGGTTCTATGTCATAACAGTGATCGCAGAATAGCAGTCGCCATTACGGTAAGTGTACATCGCCAAAAATGAATTTCGGCAATGCACACTCGTGGCAAATACCAAGAGGACGCCCACGATCTAGGGGATTTTTTCTTAATGTGGGTGGCTGTGCCCCCGCACCCTTCCCCACTTACGGATTCTCAAATCCAGGGGTGCATGTTGGGGGTGAAATATTGGAAAAAATTAAAAGCTGGCTGCCAAAAAAAAAAATGCACTATGCCAGACCCGAATCCTGCACCCTGCTCATCCCAACAGACCACTTTCCCCACCACACTAGCAGTCCAGATCAGCAGCATCTGGCCACACCCTCCCACATACCTTCTTCCTCTTCCTCTCTCCCCCTGCCGCCTCACGTGTAGTTTCCGATATTTCCTTGCAGTATCGGGCACTACCTGCCAGGTAGCCCTGAAACACAGGCTACCATAACTGAGTCATCGTTTTTTTAGGTGCTCAATTGTGGACACCTTGTTCACAGTATACCCCTGCATCCCAACTTAAATTAGGGAACAGAGCTTTTACTGTCTGTGTCCCTACAGTATTTTATGGAATGCTCTTCCGTTGGGGAGGAATAGAATGCTCCATCTAGAGGCAGCCCGATGGTGCTGAGGATTGAGGCGCTAGACGCCACACCTCATGCCACGCTGGCGACCCATGTTCGGGAATGAACACGGGCTGCTGGGGGTCGGCAGGGGAGGGGAAGGATTGAGCAACAAGAGGACAGCTCTCCTTCTCTGGGGAGGGGAGATGCACAGCATCGGCATCTGGTTTCCCCCTGGTGGAGGCTAGGAAACAAGGCGCTGGGCATGAGCTGGGGGGAGCTGAGTGCAGACGCAAGGAGAGAGTGTGCATGGAAGCGTGCAGGCTCCTCCTCTGCTTGCATAATTGCATGTACTCAGCTCTGGGGTTAAAACTGCAAAACAAATGCCAACTCCCCATGAATGAGCCAGCCCTGGTACCTGTTCCATCTGGCCATGACAGTTCCACCTATGTGGTGACCCCACTTGGGGGGGCTTCCCCGAGTATGAGGGGACAAGGTTACTGGGAACCAGGTGAGCCTGTTCATGGGGCTAGGGGAGTCCAGCAAGAAAAAGAGAAAAATAATTTAAAAAAAAAAGAAAAAAACAGAAGCGCTTCATCTGTTGCTGTGTTGAGTAGACTGCCAGCATTTCTGGTCCCAGCCATTTCCCCAGTGATTGGGATTTCTTAGTGGTTAAACTGAACTGTTTGCTCATGCTATTGTATGTTTTTATCTTTGTTGTTATTACTGCTACAATGTTGTTGTGTCTTTTGTTGAATGTATTATTGTTGTGAAGTGCTCTAAGCTTTGGAATGCACTATAGAAAGTAAAGATCTACTCTACTATCATAAGTGGGAGGGTAGAAGTAGCACAAGCTCATTAAATTATAACTTAAACTAACCCAGCACCCTTTGGGTCACAAGGTAGGAGAGCAAAAGCAGTACCAAGCACTGTAAATAATAATATAAACCAGACCCACACTCTTCAAATGATAAGACTGGATGACAGAAGCAGTGCTGTCACAGATCAGTGCTCTCCCAGAACTCAGTCTACACTGCTGCAGGTTTCACAGCTCTTCAGATGTGTAAAAGGGCTACCATGATATGCCACCACCACTCAGCGTGACTCTCACTCAGGGTAACTCCAGGTTCAAATCCCACTAGAGACACTGCTCACACGGTACAGTGCTCTTTCCCAAAAACCAAATGACCCACTCCTTTTGTCACAGCTCAGAACACTTTGCTTTAGATATGGTAACATTGTAGCCCGTCTCTTTGGAGACGGACTGCAGACTTGCCAATGTACCCCTAGTGATATGTGCCTGAAATGACTTATCACAGAAAACATGAAGTATCTAAAAATAGCAGGTAATACACCACAATATTTATGTATGTTACAGGATAATACACACTAAAAACTATGTGGAATTCAGTATTTCTACAGAGATAAAAATAAATGCATTTGAAAAAATAGAGGGCCGACAGAAAAAAATCCAACTTGAAGCTATCTAAATTCTAAGTGGAGTAAAAGAAGCTTGCCCCAAACTGGGAACTTTTGAGTTATGGCAGACTCCAACTCATGATGTTACTAGTTCAAAATTCCAGCCATAACTCACTTCTCATTGCAAACATACAACAGAAATACCCTTCAGCTGACTGGTCCAATATCACTGCATCACTGGACTGACCTCTCTGACATTGCACCCTAGCTCTGCTTTTGATCTCTAGGGACTACATTTTCCCCAGACTGGTCCAAACCAGATTTGGTCCTTTTGCTATTATTGCTGTCTGCCCATCTGAAAATGTCTTGGCATACCTTGGCCATGATTTACATTCAAAACATGTATTTTTATGAAAGGGACTTTGTCAACACAAAGCAAAAGTGATTAGATCAAGACTTCTGCTACTCACACCTACTTGTTTGCACTTTGAGTACAAAGGACTTTTTACACAAAAGGCCACTCACAGCTGAGATCCCTGCAGCTTGATCCACAGAAGAATGTAATTTTCAGTTTCCACCAGACTTCCAGCCTCAGCTAAAATACTTTATAGAGGCAAAGCTGATAATAAAAAATTAAAAAAAGCACACACAAAAAATACATTGCAAATTGTTATATCTCCATCCCCTGGAAACATGAAAAATAAATATTTTATTGACCCTACATGATATTTTCCTACAGTTCAAATAGTAGCTCCACTCAGTGGAGATTGAGTCAGCAGGGTGAAAAAAAATCTTTGCACAAAAATGGAACAGTCTTACCTGAGAAGGTTTGTTATTTCTTCATACAGGTAAAGCAGCAGAAAGAAAGCAGAGTAAGAGCAGTACAAAAGTGAATTATACCACACTTTTTTCTCAAGGGTATGAGCTTCGGCTGAAGAGGGAGAGCTGCAAGTTGGAGTGCGGCAATGTCTTCCATTAGCTAGAAATCTTCCACATTTTAGATAAACATTATTGCAAGCTACTATTTTTAGAAACTTGAACTTTGAAAAACCATTCCAAACCAAAAAAAAAAACTTGCCCCCCCACATTCGTACATGCCAGCCTATGCCCTGGTGATTGCGCTTGTGTGTTGCTTACATTTCGACATCAGGCTGGCATCATCTTCAGCTCCGTGTCCTGCAGTAGTTAATCAGCCTTTATAGCTATTGGGCCACTACAAACTGTGAGTCAGCTGTGTAGTTTGCGGAGAGCACTCACCCCTACAACAGCAAACTTTCAAAAAAAACAACAAACACACCAGTTCAGTGCTTTAAAGTCATTTTACCACATGAGCAGACAGAGCAGTGCAACAGACTAAATAGCTTATGTTTCACCCATCCATACGGGCTTCTTCAGAGCTAGTGAATTACATTCCTCACAAGTAATATATACTCTCCCACCAGTGATGTCACTTCACATATAAACCAATCAGATCACTTTATCATTTATCTTAAATGTTTATGTCAGACAAGTACTTTATATACAATCAAAGTAGTGGGAGTCAAACATGAAATCCAAAATCAATTATAAATGCACAAACTTTTCAAAAAAAGTAATCATGTTATGATCCCATACTGTATTTCATGAAACCACCTCATATCCATGAAGAACCTTAAAAGGAAAAAAAAATATATGTATATATATATAATGTAGAAAAGATTCTTTATAAAAAATGTTTTTCTTTTGTATTTATCATTTTTGTCACTAGTGATAAAATCTCTTTTCTTCATTATGTTATCTATATTAAATCATTACAAGTTAACTACAGGCCCATCAGAATAAATCCCAACAAAAGTAATTCCAAATAGCAAAACAGAGAGGGGAAGGGAAAGGGAGGGAAGGGGAAGGGAAAGGGAGGAGGAAGGAAAAATAGGAAGGAGGGAAAAGGGTTTTAACAGAAAGGGAGGATAAAGGAATTTAATGAAAAAGGAAGGGGAGGAAAGGAAAAGGGGGGGGAGTCAGTTGTCTTTTTGTACAGATGACGTCTAAGTGGCTGGTAAAGGGTATGTCATGGGCTGAGGCCATTAGCTGCTTCCTATACACCTTAGGGACCACTATCTGCTGGATTACCCCTTCCTCCAGTCCTCCCTTTGGAACCCACTCACAATATAGGATCCCATTCTCTCAGTATACCTCCCTTTCCCCTGAACCCTGAGAGTTACCTTCCACCCTGGTGGCTAACTCTTTAATTTCTGTAGGGAGGAGTCTGCTTGCTGAGCTCTCCCCAGCTCTGCACACCTGACCTTCCCTAAAACACACTCTCCTGTGGGAAACCTGTCCATGACAGGGCTCTACCCCTTCTGTAACTGTGGCTCAGAACTGCTGTTCCTAGCTCATTCTTCAGCTGCAACTTCCACTGCTGCTGAGAAAGGGGTTGCTTCCAGTTGCACCGCCCCCTCTGTGTCCTCAGGAGCCAGTTCTCTAGTCTTACTACCGGTAGTGACACACACAATGTTGGCCTGACTGTCAAAATCATTATCCATAATTACATCACTGGGCAGGTCCCGTACAACCCCCACATCCCATTTCTTATGCCCTGACCACCTTCCCAGCTTAGAAGATCCACTCAGTTGACACTGACACCACAGGACCCATCACACATCTAATTCTGGAAAACTGGCCTAATAGGATCTGTTCATTGAAATGGAGGCCTCGGAGTCCCTGAATCCCTGGGTTACCATCCCATTTACTAACACAGAGTGCATGTGTCCCAGTTTTTGGTAGATATAGCACCTGCATTCCCCTGAATCCTTACATTTGAAACCATTCAACTTTTCCTTTTTGTTCAGACACAGGCTGGCTTCAAAAAGGTTGCCCCCATGGGTTCTATTAAAACCTCCTGATGAGCCTCCCCCATAGTTTTTACACTGAAAATATGTCTGTCTTGACACAAACTGATCAGCTGTCTCAGCTGCCTTCTTCGTGGAGCTCAGAGTCCAGTCCAGCAATCAGATTCTCAGCTCCTCTGGTACAGTCTTTAAGAACTGTTCCATAAGGAACAAATCTTTTATCTGTTCCAAAGAGCTAGGCTTTTCACCCTCTAGCCATTGATCTAACAGATTGCCTAGTTGTACACATGTCAGAATAGTTATCTCCTGGTGATCTCATGGTGCCTTCCTTAAACCTCAAATTTTTGTCTATAGGCCACGGGAGTCAGTTTAAAATGTTTTAACATGTGCTTTTTTCACTTTGTTATAGTTCACACAGTCCTTATTGTCCATTATTGCAGAAGCTTCTAATACCCTGCCCATAAGAAGTGGCAAAAGGTGAGTTGTCCAAAAAGTCCTATCCAATTCAAATTGCCCACAAATTCTCTAAAAAAAAAATTAAAAAAGAAATCAAGATACTTGGGAAACATTCTGGAATTAATTTTGGCTTCTGGGGTTGAACCTCTAATGCCAGTACGTATAGTTTGTGGCACTGCCTTCTGCTGCAGAATTTCCATCTCTGTGTTCGCTCTTACTCCTCTCCTATCTGCATCTTGTGCCGGAGTTGGCTTTCTCGCTACTCTCTTTCTTTCTCTTGCTCATCTGTCTTCTGCCACTCAGCCTCTGCCTTGGTCTTAACTAGCATGAGGTACAGGTGCATCATTTGTATCCAGCCTGCTTGTGTAGATGTCCCAGTTTTAGGCTCTGGCTCTTTTACACTCTCCCTAGCATCTGTCTCACAACTTTGGCTAGCAGTGACCACTTTTGTATCACTTCCCTAGTCACTTTTTTCATGGAGCTCTATGAGGTCTGCCTAGGGTTGGCCTTTCTCAAAGACAAGCCTTCTGCTTTTGTAGAGACATAATGCCTTCCAGCTATATACTCTTACTTACAACAAAATAAAAATGGTAGTATATGAAGTATCCCCTTTGTATATCCTGTTCTGTAATTGGACAAATAATCTTTTTATTGACAGTCTGTGTCCAATACCAAGTTCTGCCAACCAGTTTGTCATATACTGGTTCTCTCCCAGAACCCAGTCTGCACTGCTACCAGTTTTCACAACTCTTCAGATGCCTGAAAAGGTTACCATGGTATGCTGCCACCACTCAGCGTGACTCTCACTCAGGGTATCTCTGGGTCCAAATCCCACTAGGATCACTGCTCACATAGTATAGTGCTCTTTACCAAAAGGTTAATGATCCTCCCCTTTTGTCACAATTATGAACACTTTGCTTTAGCTATTCTTTAGGTAACTGAGTAAAGCCCACTAGACACAAGTGTCTGTTTTCAGGGGTGACCAGGGAGCACTTGGAAGGTTAAATGACTTGCTCAGAGTCACACAGTAGGTAAGTAGAGGTTGTGGGAATCAAACCCAGGTCTTCTGAACATACCAAGCTCATTCACAGCTCGTTACTCTAACCTCTAGGCTATACTGCCAGCCCCTGCTATGGTAACTGTAGCCTGTCTCTTTGGAAACAAATCAGAGACTTGACAGTTTTCCCCTGGTTATCTATATCTGAAATGACTCTCAGAAAGCATGAAGTATATAAAAAATAACATTTGATACTCCAAGATATTTACATATGTTACAGGATAATACACACTAAAGACAATGGGGAATAATGTATGTCTACAGAGATCAAAATAAATGTATTTGAAAAGATAGAGGTTACACAGAAAAAAAACTAACTCAACACTATCTAAATTCAAAGAAGAGTAGAAGAAGCTTACCCCCAACTAGAACTCGAGTTATGGCAGACATGAACCCATGATGATGCTAGTTCAAAATCCCAAACGTATCTGACTTCTCATTGCAAACATACAACAGAAATACCTTTGGGTGGCCCTCCCACTATCCCTCCATCACTGGCCTGGCCTGTCTGACATTACACCCTGTCTCTGCTTTTGATCTCTAGGGACCATCTTTTCCCAGACTGGACCAAACTGGAGTTGGTGTTTACAGCATGATCATTTTGTTATTATTGTCTTCCCGGCTGTAAACATCTTGCCTTACCTTGGCCACTATTTATGTTCAAAATGTGTCTTTTTTTATGAAGGGGACTCTGTCTTCCCAAATCAAAAACCTTGAGATCAAAATACTTCTGCAACCCATGCCTACTTGTTTTTATTATGAGTACAAAGGACTTTTTACACAGCTGAGTTCCTTGCAGTTTGGACCACAGAAGAATGAAATTTTTAGTATCCACCGGATCTCCCACCTCAGCTGAAATACTTTATAGAACCATAGATGATAAAAAAAAAAGAAAGAAAACACACAAAAGTACATTGCAGGTTGTCACACGTACCATGCACAGTAAATAATAATTTCAGTGAACCCCACACCCCTTGGGTCATAGGGTAGGAGGATAGAAGCAGCACCAAGCACAGAAAAACATTTTAAATTACCACCCACACCCATAAGGAGAAAGGGTAGAAGTAGTACCAAGAACAGCAATTCATTTAAACTAAAGCCCACATATCTTGGTTCATGAGGGGGAGGGCAGAAGCGGGACCAACTACAGCAAATAATTTAAACTAACCCCCACATCCCTCAGTTCATAAGGGGGGGTGACAGAAGTAGTTACAAACACAGTAAAAAAATAATGCAAGTTATTCCCCACACCCCTCAGGTCATAAGGAAGAAGACAGAAATAGCACCAAGCACAGTCAATAGTAATTCTAAGTTAACCCCACACCCATCAGGTCATTGGTAAAAGCAATACTAAGCTCAGTAAACAATAATTTTAAAATGAGCCCAATACTCAGATTATAAGGATGTAGTATCTTTGCAGATGACACAAAGATCTGCAACAGAGTTGATGCACAAGGTGGGGTGGAAAGGATGAAAAGGGACTTGGCAAGGTTAGAAGAATGGTCAAATGCATGGCAGCTTAGATTCAATGCTAAGAAGTGCAAGGTAGTGCGCCTGGGAAACAAAAACCCAGGGGAAGAGTACACAATGGGGGGTGAGATACTAACAACAACAAAAATGGAAAGGGACCTGGGGGTAGTCATATCAGATGACCTAAAGGTGGGAAAGCAATGTGAGAGGGCAGCAAGGAGGGTTGGGGGGATACTGGGATGTATAGGGAGAGGCATCACCAGCAGAAAACAAGAAGTTATTATCCCTCTGTACAGACAGCTGGTGAAACCACATCTGGAGTACTGCATGCAGTTCTGGAGACCCAATCTCCGCAAAGACATAGACAGGATGGAAGCTGTCCAGAGGAGGGCAACTAAAATGGTGCAGGGTCTGCACCGGAAGACATATGAAGAGAGAACTTAAGGAGCTTAATATGTATAGCCTCGAGGAAAGGAGGAGAGGGGGACATGATAGAAACTTTCAAGTACCTCAAGGGAATCAACAAAGTCCAAGAGGTAGCATCTTTCAAAAAGAGGTGTGTGCAGAACAAGGGCACAATTTGAAGATAGAAGGGGGCAGCTCAGAGGTAATTTAAGGAAGTATTTTTTCACAGAGAGGGTTGTGGATGTATGGAACAGCCTTCCAGAGGAGGTTGTGGAGTCAAAAACAGTGGTGGAATTCAAGCATGCATGGGACAGACATAAGGCAATTCTAGGGGGTGGGGGTAGGAAGAAGTAGGCTGCTGGTTAACTAGGATCTGTAGCTTATCCATCAGGTAGGGAAATGGGCAGACTGGGTGGGCCAAGAGGTCCTTATCTGCCGTCAAATTCTATGTTCTATGTTTCTATAGAAGCAGTACCAAGCACAGTAAACAAGAATTGAAAACATACTACCAAACTCCTCAGGTCACTGGGGGAGGGTAAAAGTAATACCAATCTCAGTAAACAATTTTAAACTAACCTCAATACTCCTCAGTTCATAAAAGGGAAGGGGAGAAGAAATACAAAGCAGAGTAAATAATAATTTAAATGAACCCCCACACACACCTCTAGTCATAATGGGGGAAGGTAGAAGTAATACCATGTATCATAGCAATATTAGTTTCAACCAACCCCAAGGCCTCTTTGATCATAAGGGGAGAAGGTATAAGTAGTACCAAGCAGAGTAAATAAAAGCTTAAACTACCCCCCATACCACTCAGATTATATGGGGGGAGGTTAGAGGCAGTACCAAGAATGGTAAATAGTTAAAACTAACCCCAAACCCCTTCGGTCATACCCCTTGGATTATAAGGGGGAGGCTAGAGGCAGTGCCAACCACAGTAAATAATTTAAAGTAATCCCCACAACCCTCAGGTAATATGTGGAGGGTATAAGCACTACCAAGCACAGTAAGTAATGACTGAAACTAACCTCCATGCCCTTGGGTCATAAGGGTGAAGGTAGAAGTAGTACCAGGTACAACTGTAACTGAGTCACTGTGCAGCTATTACAAGTGTTACTTGTTCAGTTACTACCCTACTTTGCATCCGTGGGAGCTAATCAACGGTGAGAGGTCTGGGCTTGTTAACTCATCAGGGGCTACTTGCTCTGTGTTCTCATTTGGAACTGCTTCTTCTTATTCAAATAAATGTAACTGAGAGCTTGCATATGGCCACCTTGTTTTCATTTCTCCACAAGTGCAGGTATAGTTTGTTCTTTGTTATATTCCTCATGCAAGGGGTTTGGTTTGGATGGAGAATAAGAGGAATAGTGTGGTGCCTCCACCCAGAGAAAGTAATAGTGGGTCTGATCATAATTAGAATACTAAATCATACATGCCCCCACAATGCAAAGCATCATGGGCTGCCTATGCAAATCATCACAGAATATTATGCTGGTTCAACTTTAAGCAGAAATGCATGGTGCCGAAAGGCCTCTCACACAGCTTGCAAAGAGTGACAACAGAAGACATAGACATGTGTTTCATCCTACCAGGACTCATCAGTATGCCTCGTCTGTTTGACACCCCAGTGGAATGAACCAGCTACCCTAAGATGGTCAATCTGGGTTATGTTGTGGTGAACCCAATTAAAACAAAAAACAGTTTAAAAGACAAAGAACCCCTGTGTGCAAGCACTGAGGCAATGGTTACCTCAAAGGGCATTTGGCTGGGAAGCCAAGTTTCAAAGAAATACAAAATCACACGTGCCCCCACAATGCAAAGCATCATGGACTGCATATGCAAATAACCACAGAATATTATGATGGTTCAACTTTAAGCAGAAATGCATGGTGCTGAAAGGCCTCCTGGGATCCAATACCAACTTAACACCCCAACAGACATTGGTCACCACCCAAGAACCAATCTGTACTGGTGCCCACTCTTCAATTACAATTTCAAACACTTCTGTATCAGAGTAGATCACTATTAATATGCTCACACACCCCATTTTAGAAACTAACTGGACTTTATTAATTAGCAAAGCAGCTCCTGCACAGGGAACAGGAGTTATGCAAAATGATCTGGCAATGATTTTAGGCAGTTGCAACTCAATCCTTACTTTCACTGTTGTTAAGTGCATCACCCCAAGCAATGTGTTTCGTTAATGACCAGACCTCTCCTCAAAGCTAGTGCACTAGGCCTCCCAACACCCACACATAAATTTGCAAAGAAGGCATATTATACTGAAAGGCCTCCCACTACCCTCAGTAGCAGATCCCCACAGTTTCCATTAATTTTCACAGCAATCACATTTTTTGAACTGCAGTCCTGTTCTAACTACTGGGTACCCAGTAGGGATGGGTGAATACTCTATTTTGAATATTTGGTGAAAAATTTATATTTGGACCCCAAATATTCAGAACTTTGGTATTGAGCACCATTATTCATATACTAGTGTGTCGGATGGAAGCAAAAAACAGCCCCTCACCCTACTCCCTAACCCAATTAAGTTAAAAAGATCCCCCATCTCCCCACCCTCTGCAAGGAGCACACTCCCACCTTCCTCCCTTCCAGCACCCACAATTTCAAAATTAAGAAGGAAAAAACTCCCATGGTGGGTGACAGGGAAAACTCACGCACCTCCACAGCTGACCGCTGTCTCCTCATGCCATAGCTGTAGTTAAATAAATCAAACCCCCATCGCCGCACCCTACCAGCTGCATCCATGTCCTACACTCCTCCCAAACCAGCACCCACATTTTATATATTTAGTTATAGCAAGTCCCCCCAAGCACGAGAAGGCGACTGACACAACTTGCTCTCCTCCACAATTAGACATCTTCTTGTGCATGGCACTCCCGTGCTTGATCACATAGTAAAAGAGCTGATCACATGATGCTATTCATTACTCACACACCCCTAATACCCAGGTAAATGATACACTGTTGCAGGCCTGGTGTCAAGGTGGCCAGGACTAGTGTTGGTGCACTTATAGATACACAAGCTTGTTTTTTACCCTACCTGACTCTCCTTTTGGCTAGCACTTTTTATATCAGAAGCAAATTGTAATTCAGTGAGGAATGCAACACAAATGTGTAATCCAACAGGGAAAATTCAAATAGCAACAGCATTTTCTGGCTGCCAGGCCAGTAGTCACATACCCTATGACAAAGGAAAGCAGTTTTGGATGTTTTTGGCTGGCGATGTCACAGCAGGAGGCAGATGGTGGTTGTAGTGCCCAGACTTGGCCCAATCACTGAATTGAAGCTCCTTTTTCTCTGAAATAATACATGGCACAGAGAGAAGTTAATAAGGGTTGAGACCAATGAGCTACCCAGCCCCACCCAGTGCGCACTCACTCGATTAAGGATGCAGGGGTGGTTGTTATTTATGTTATTCTGTTTTTGGTTTTTTTTATATGTTTGGATGCAGTTGAAAAAGAGATAGTGTTATCTCAATTTGTTATCCAATGAAGTTGAAGTTGAATTCTAAATACCCTGCCACTGAGTTTCTCTTGCTGTCCAAACCAAGGGAATTTGAATGCTTATCCTTAAGACTCTCGCTTCCCTCATCGGAACCATTTAACATCATCGGCCGCTACAGATCACCAGCAGAGGAGTAGAACTCCTTTCTACACTCAGAAACATAATTGAATCCAACCCCAATGAATATATTATCCTTGGTGACCTGAACTTGGATTGGCTGTCACCCAGAGCAAACACCTTGGAGGACATGTGTGATGAGCTGGGTATCTCAAAGCTCATCACAGATCATACAAGAATTCATCAAAAAACAGTAACAAAATCATCATTCTGGACCTGATCTTCACAAATAGACCTCACAAAATATCATACACAGTCATCAGGCACAATGATTTAAGCGACCATAACATTGTAGTTTGCACAAGAATTCAGGACAGATGCCCCACCTGCTCCAAATTCATCACAAAGCTACGCTTCCACAAATTTAATCTGGAAAGCTAATTAGCTGATATTAGAAGCATTAACTGGCAAAGCCTTTATGTGGCCAAATCGGTAGATGAGGCCATCGATACCCTTAACATTCACCTCACAACCGTAGCAAATAAACACGCCCCACTGGTAAAATGTAGAGTGAAAAGGGCCTCTTACCCTTGGTTCACCACTGACCTTAAAGCTGCCTTAACCCAACAGGACAAACTTTGGATGCTAGCAAGACAGACCAAAACCCCCTGTTGACTAGAAAGCATTCAGAACTTCAAGAAACACTTGTACAAAACTAGTCAGGCAACCAAATCTAAATATTGTGTGGAATCCTTAGAAGACACCAAAGGTAACTGCCAAAATTTGGCGGATGATCAAAACTGTTGAGGGCCATAATAGCTCCTCTTCTATTCCTGATAAAATCAACACCAATGGTATCTCAATCTCTGATCAAGGCACCATATTACAAAAGATAAATGTGCACTTTGTGACAGTGGATCTAGCATTTGACTCTTCTCCAGCTGCCGAGCTTGTCGATTGCCCTTACCAGTGGATGCCCCCAGGACCCAAACACTCACAGTTCCTTTAACCTCACCCCAGTAACATACAAGCAAGTTGAGGACCTCTTAGTAAAACTGGATATAAAGAAGGGTGCTGGTTCTGATGCTGATGGTAATGAGGCCACATTCCTAAAACTAGGGTACCAGCACTTAACTGCCCCAATAATGCATACCTTTAATTTATCAGTCTCCACTAGAATAGTTCCCTTTTGCTGAAAAATGGCCTTAATGCTACCATTGTTCAAATCGGGCGACCTGTGTGACCTTAATAATTATAGACCAATTTCCATCCTCCCAGTCCTATCAAAATGGCTAGAAAAACTAGTCAATATGCAGTTAGAAGAATATCTCAAAAACTCAAACTTATTTAATCCCCTGCAATCAGAGTTCAGACGCAACCACAGTACAGTGTCTGCATTGGCAAAAGCGACAGATGACTGGTTCACCACCATCGATAATAAGCACCCAACAGGAGCTTTATTTCTAGACCTGAGTAAAGCCTTTGATATGGTTGACCACAGTCTCCGGCTTGGTAAACTTAAAGAGCTTGGCCTGAATAACAGCACTATCGACTGGTTCACCAGTTACCTCTCAGGTAGACTTCAATGCATTAAAACTGACAGGCTCCTCTCCCTCTCGTTGCCACTAACAAGAGGCATCCCCCAAGGCTCTATTTTAGGTCTGCTGTTGTTTTCTGTATATATCGAATTCCTGGGTAACAATATTGCTTGGAATTACTTGGAAGGATTAGACAAAGTAAGCCACAGGCCCATTTAATTGTCTTCCACGCCTAGTGGGTAAATTTAGAGTCCATTTGTCAAAAAATATTTGTCAAGCCCATTTTTAAAGGACGCAAAAGATGAAGCACTAACCAATCCCCTAGGCAATGAGTTCCATACTTGAGCAGATCTGACTGTAAAGAAATTATATCTCTTTTTGGTGTTTACTCATGGGACTAACAATTGCCAGTTATTTATTTATTTAAAAGTTTAACCAGTTGGGCACACTGAGCAGAATACTGCTCAATTCCAGGTACATCTTTGGGAAGGGGGATCTTAATCGAGTTGTCCTAGTATTTAGCTGTAGATCATACTATCCCATGAGTTTTTGATTTTTCATGTTATTAAACAGTAAAATTAGGTCCCTTCTTTTGCTTCTTGTCTCAAAACTATACAGATCGAGTGATCTGAGTCTATGCTCATAACTCATGTTAGATAAACTGGAGATTGATTTTGTAACTCTTCTTCGTGTTCTTCCTAATAAGTTTATATCCTTTCTTTGGTAAGGGTTCCATATTGTGGAGCCATAGTCTAAATGTGGAATGATATATGATTTATACAATCTTATTATGTAGTGTTTATTTCTGCTAATAAATTATCTTTTTATCGACTGTATCGATCTATTTGCCATTTTTGTTATACGCCGGCAATGGTCAATAGAAGATAAGACATTGTTAACCAGTATCCCCAGGTCCCTTTCTCTGGTTGATGCTTTCAGGACATCCCCTCCCAGATAAAAATATGTTTGGGATTGCTATGGCCAAAGTGAAGCACTGTACATTTTGATGAATTGAATTTAATTTTGTCATCTGCCCACTTGTATATTTGGTCCACGTCATGACCTAAGGATAAATATTTTTCATAAGAATCTACCTCTCCACCTATTTTAGTGTCGTCAGCGAACACTGCTATGACATAGCATGTCTTTCCTATGACATATCCATAACTCTAAACTACACTTTTTCATAGACGACACCATCCTATACACTTCTAAGCCCACACCTTGATGGACATAGGTAAAGAGCTGCAGGCTGACTTTAACCAGTTACAGTGTAACCACCTAAATGCTATACTCTTACTAAATGACAAAAAGACCAAGACCATGTATTTCTTTCCTCCTCACATTCGCAACCAGGCCATGCCAGCATCAATTACGACCCTATTAGGTGACACCTTCGAGGTCGTGGATAAATTTAAGTCAGTGTCAGTGGCTCAGTAGGTAGCACACTCACCTCTGAGGTTGGGAGATCAGAGGGCTGTGGGTTCAGTTCTCACATCTGGCACTTGGGTTAATAGCCCAGTACTGACACTGTTGTATAATATGAAAGGGGGTGCTGCATTTCTCAGGTGCCATCCTTTGGATAAGATGTTAAACCGAGGTCCCATCTGCTTGGATTGGTGGTAGTTCAGGTGGATGTTAAAGATCCCATGGCACTTCTCGAAAAGAGTAGGGGAGTTTTTTTGAAATAACAAACATAACAGAGCAACACAGTAAACTTAAAAACTAATCATACAATATAGATGCAAGCTACTGTGAAGAAAAATACAAAAATAAGCAATAAATCCTATAAAGCAAAAAGAAATTCATTAGAAAGGAACAAAACATTACTTAAACTATAAAATGAAGAAACCCTTTCCACCACTTCAGGAGTGTAGCAGGAGCTAACCTCTGTGCATCCTGAGAATACATTTTTGAAAGTTCATTTGTAACCAAGATGTTAAAACAAATATAAGGCATTTTCCTTTGGTATATTACCCATTGGCATCTAGCTTGCCATAAATAAAACCGTAAGCAACAAAAAAATAAAGACAATGTCCCTCATGAAAATAAGAAAGGCTTGGCGGATAACATCCTAGGATCAAAACATCATATGAAGAAGAGTAAGCCATTTGAAGCCCCATAAAGTTGCCAAATAAGTCTATAAACCTTTGGAATAAGAACACTGTAGGAAAAATGCTCCATTGACTCCTCCAAATTTATGCAGTCCAGATAGGGGCAGTTCCTTTCTTCTATTGCCTTATATTTGGCATTACCCTGAACATTCAATCGGCCATAAACAATCAACCACTGCGTTTCCCATTGTGTATGAGGCAATCTGAAATTATTCAACTGGGCCAATACCTTAGAATTGAGGGTTGAAGGACAATTCTTAAAGCACGGATCTTGAGGGTACAAGTTAGCCATTATTAATTGGTAAAATCCCTTCATGTTATTATTCAAAATTAACTCTTTTGTTATTCCCCATCTGTACAATTGTTTAGCAGCTGGCCAAAAATATGGGGGAATAGGGATACGAGGGTGCAATTTAGGGGCCAAAATATGCCAATTCATAAAGTATTTGCCCAGAGATCTAAAAATCCATTTTCCCTCAATCCCTTTTACTACACTTAAACCACTCTTAACTGTGCACATAATAAATAGGGAATGTACAAAAACAACAGGGTCCACCATCCCAAGTCCTCCTGTTATTACATTCAAATAGGTATAACATCTCTTTACTGGATTTAAACGGTTACCCCAAAGCATTTTAAAAAATAAACAATAAACCCTTGTTTCTAAGTTAACTGGGAGCGGGAAAATCATGGCTATGTACTGCAGACAGGGCAAAAGAAACTGTTTAATCACATGTATGCGTTTTAGTTTTGAAAGTTTCCACTTCTTCCATCTATTTACCTTATTTTCCATAACCTGAAGAGCCGATTCCCAGTTTTCAACTGGCATATTCTGAGGACCAAACAGGATACCTAAAATGTTAAGGGGGGTTCGTGTAATATGGATACCCTCCTGCATAACCTCAGCTGGACCCATTGCTCCAATAAACAACCCTTTTGTTTTATGCAAATTCAATTTGGCATTAGACACTTTTGAAAAGTCATCAAAAGCTTCTAAAAACACATGCACAGAAGTCGGATCAGAAAAATACAAAATTAAATCATCGGCATAGGCCTGTAATTAGAGTTGTTGATCCTGGGATAAATTATCTGAAATTCCAGTCCATTGTTGAACGGTGATTAATTTCTGCAATAGTGGATATAATGAAAATATATAAAGCAGAGGGCTGAGAGGACAACCCTGATGCACTCCTGTATGTATAAAAAAACTTTCAGCCGTGCTACCTTTCAAAAAGGGAAAGACCGCATTATGTTTGTATAACATTTTAATTAAATTAATTATTTGCGCTGGAACTCCATAATGTTCTAAGGTTAAAAACAAAAAGGGTAAATGTACTCTATCAAAAGCTTTTTCTAAATCTGCTACGACCATACAATTAACAATGCCCGATACAGAAAGGTGTTCAATGACATCACGCACAATCATTAGTGCTGATTGAATCCTTCTTTCTGGCATCACACTAAATTGGAAGGGGGAAATCACCAACCTGGCATAGTTTTTTAGTCGATTATTCAAAATACTGGTAAAGATTTTGTAATCTGAATTAAGGAGGGTAATAGGCTGCCAATTCTTAATATTATGTTTATCCCCCGATTTAAATAAATAAACTAAAAATCTGTCAGAAAATGAAGGAAAAAACACAGTATTCTTAATAAAATACTGGAATAAAATAAAGAGACATTGAACCAGCTCAATAGAAAAGGCTTTATACAAATTATTGGATAAGCCATCCATTCCTGGTGAAATGTTTGGTTTTAAATTCCGTATAGCATTTCAAATTTCCTTTTGAGAAATGGGTTCCAATAATTTAGAGGCTTCTGTTAACTCAGAGGGAGCATTAATAACACCCAAATATGAAAGCATGGATTTATCCAAAATCGGGAGGGAAGGTTCCAAAGACCGAAAATGACTTATAATTAATTCCCTTAACTGTGGAACAGTTATAGCCATAGAATTATCAGGCTTCTTTAATGAGTCCATATTAGAGGAATCCCTCAAGGTTTTACAAGCCTCAAAGGGATCCCCCATAGGGGATTTTTTTACACCATTAGTGAGGATAGCTTGCAACGTCTTTGCTCTATTGTACTGAAATACCCTCATTTCTTCCTGCAACTTAACAATTTGATCAGAATAGTCACCTTGAGAAGTATATGCAATCATAGTGAGTCTCTGGAGTTGCTGTCTAAGAGACAAATATTTTAAAAAATTATGATTTTTCATTTTTATCCCTTGTTTTTTAAACCAATTCCGTAAATCAGCCTTGGTCTCCAGCCACCAGTCCCCTAAATCAGAATAAAGGAAGACCACTGACAATCTGGCTTTTAAGATATATTTCACCCCTGACTGTATATGGGGTAAGTCTAGGATGGAATTATTAAGTTTCCATCTAACCTGCCTATGCTCAAGGGAAGCTGGTAACTGGCATTTGCATAATAAAAAGGAATGATCCGAGAATTCACAAGGAATCATTTCAAAAGAGTTAATTTGCATAGAAGGGGAAACCAACATATAATCTATTAAAGAAAAATATTTCCCTTTTCTAAAGGAATATTGAGGTCCTTGGGAAGAAAAGCAAATGCAGTTGAGTAGACCAGCCAATTTAACAATGTTAACTAATGCATGTGAATCACAATATAATTTTTTATTCTGTTTGGGCAAATCAGTAATTGTGCAGTTAAAATCCCAACCCCATAGTACCTTAACAGATGTCACCAAGAAAGGTTGTATGGTTTTGAAACAGGTCACTCTACCGGCTTTTGTTTGAGGGCTATAAATATTAATGAAATGATAGCACGTACCATGCCATTTCCCGTCCAATATCAAAACTCTACCCGGTATAAGGTCAATTAAATTATGTAGTATGAAAGAACATGAAGTGAAAATAATGCCTATGCCATCTGCTCTATCTATTCCAAAGGACCAAAAGGAAGGTCCCCAAACCCAATCCCACTTGAAAGAAGTTAATTGTTCTACAGAGTGCATCCATGTTTCCTGTAAAAAACACACAGATATATGTTGATCGTGTATATAATGAAAAAGAGCCTGCCTTTTAGCGGTATTTAGCAAGCTATGAGTATTTAAGGAGCCCCAGAAAAACCTCATTGTAAGTTACAAAAATAAAGTCAGACCCTCCTTTTTTCCTTTTTTTCTTTTTCTTCTCTTTATAAGTATCCACTGTTTGTGACAGAGTGGAGAAGGAGGATTTTTGAGAGTCTGAATCTCCCAATTCCATCTCTGTATCCCCCCATGGGGTAGAAAGGGCCGCATATGGATTACCGGTTTCTGTGACGGGAGCAGAATGGGGAGATTTGGGATGCAAATTCCGAGCTGATCTTCATCTAGGCAAAGGTGACCCAGGGACTGGAACCCCAGACTCCTTTCCAGCAACCTCAGATACCTCCTCAGTGTAGCATACCGGAGGAAATTCTAAAGGGCCAGGTGGACCCATGCAAGGTTCTTTTACCTCCACCGGTCCAGAGTCTACTTTATCAGGTTTCTTGGAAGAAATAAAGGTGGTAGAATCCGTACCAGTAGACTCTTTTTTTTTATTAAGGGAAGGAGATGGTAACAGCGGTAAGGAAGAAAAAGGGGGAGGGGCGGGGGGCAGCTGCATCCTGGGCATTCTGAATTAGAAGGTCTGGGCTTATGCAAGACACCTTGCTCTTAGCAGCCCAAGAACATTCATGAAAACCGTGGCCAGACTCTTCACAGAGATCACACCTAGAATTATTAACACATTGCATGGTTACATGCCCCACTTCTCCGCAATTGTCACAACGTGGCTGATCACAAACACTTGAAAGATGTATCCTAGACCCACATTTATAGCAAGCACGGGGCTGTCCTCCATAAAAACAAACCCCCCTATCTCTTCCCAACAAAAAGGAATTCGAAATGTGTTCCACCCCAGATTCAGATTGCCTCAGCTTAATTTTGTATTTCCAGCCCCCTGTCCAAAAACATTTGGAATCTAAAATAGGTTCCAGGCTACTTAATACCTCACATTTCTGAGATAACCAGAAGGTGATGTCTTCCACATGGACCCCCTCATTCCTAAACATAACTGTAACAAATTTTATTAATGGCTTAGAGAGAGGTATAACCAAAAAGGGGGTCCATGTGGGAGAGAACTTCACCTGACTATATCGATCCCAAAACAAATCCAAACCATGAGGTGTCCAAAACTGATATCAAGTTGTCCTCTCCCGAAATGTTAATAAAAGTGAAAACATCCTGTGGAGTAAAATGCAGAGAATCTTTTAGTAGCATTTTCCCACATAGTATCTATCCGGCCTATTTTCCAAACCCCTTTATAACGTATATACACTGCATTCCGTCAGTGCTGCTTCTCTCTTTGAGGTGGAAAATAGTTCTGACATAAGAGGTTTCTGGAAGGGGTTTTGGTAAGGAGGACTCCTGTGATGAAGAATCCTTCTCCCGGGGAGGTAAGTCTAATTTTGAAGTGGAAGGTACTGAAGACTGTACCACAGGAATTTTAACAGCAGAAGGAGGTCGTGATGTCTCAGCCACTTCTGTTATAACGTGGAAACTGTCAGTCAAAACCTTCTGCTGGGTAACTGGTTTCCACTCAGGGGAGTGCTATGAAAGGGAAAAATCTATATCCCATGCCAGATCAGGCTTCCAAATGCCTGTTGGAGCCTGCGTCCAGCCGGCCCCCATAAGAGCTTTGTCTGGAGACCAGGACTCCTGAGTCATTTCACTAGTTATAGAGGAAGAGACTGTTACAGTAGGTTGTGTAATATTTTGTTTTGGCTGTTTAGATATAGTCTTATCAGAAAAGAAAAATTCAGTCACCCCAATTTGGGAGATGGCTGAGGACTGATAGATAATATTAGGCTGCCCTTAAGTTTCCACAGCAATAGGGTTTTTCAACACAAACCCAACTGATTTGCTTAAAGGTGCAGACTTGTTCTGAGTGAATGCAGTGGAAGAAAACCCCAAAGGAAAAGTTTGTTGTTTAAGAGTAAAGAGGCTTTTTTCTTTTAAATCAGGCAGTGGCTTCTCAGGCTGTAGGCACTCACTAATATTCGCGATTTTACTGCCAGCCTGCAGAGAAGCAGCTGAAGAGTCGACACTCCCGGAATGAGAGTGAGAGTATCTGGAATGTGACCACGCCCCTCAGGGCCTTTGGAGTCTAATACTGGAGTCAAGAGTTTGACAGAAGTTGAGTTATTGCTGTCAAAGCATTGTTTTTCCTGCTGGAGTCTATCTGGCAAACACTCTGCAGTCACTTGAAGCTCCACACTATTTTCCGGTAAGCAAGCCTCATTTATCACCCCTGCTACTTTTACAAGAGGAGCTAGTTTGGTAAGGGGATGAAGCTCTGAAAGCCGTAAACTTTCACTTTGGAGTGCAGAGCCCTTGGTAGTCGTCACAAGAACAGCATCAGTAAGACCCAAAATATCCATGTTAGATGTCAATAACTCACCTCGCTCCTCGGAGCCTCCTGAAGAAGCTAATTCAGCGGTAGGTATTACAGGAGCAGCCTCGCTGCTGACAGGGGGTAATGTAGCGCACGTCAAATGCATATCAAGCTTCACTGGTACTGACGTGAGCGCTGACCCTTCCTTCGTAGCACCAAGTTCTTGTACATTGTCAGGTTTAAACAAAGTAAATGACTTCTCCTCTTGGTGTTCAACAAAAGTAACTGAATCCTCTCAAAGAAACGATGCATCCTGAAACTCGGTATCAGAGTCCATATCCACAATATTAGTTGTGACAGCCTCCTTAGCATTAACAGTGGGAGCAGAGGCCAGCTCTCCCACCAAGCAGATGTCCTCCTCCTTCGGCATTCCACTCAGAGTGGCCATCCTAACAATGGCCTGTCCCCCTACTGGCGGCAATGCAGCAGCAGAGTAGGGGAATTTCCCCGGTGTCCTGGCCAAATTTCTCTCATTCACTAAATATACCAACAGCTTAATCTGGTTCAAGGTCAGTTGGCATTCATCTGTATCCCCGTCCCCCAGGTCGTGCCTGAAAATAGGCAGGATTTGTCTAGTGCACTTACCCAGTCAACGAAAACTAAAAAAAGAAATTATCTAGGCATTTGGCTTGATGCAAATCATCCTTTGCTGACCACACTGAATCCCTATATAAAAAACTAAAAATACGACTGGGGTTCTTCTTTAGGAACAAATCCTTATTCCCTCAAGATATCAGAAAAAGGTTAGTACAAGACCCCTTCTTCCTGCTTATCGACTATGTGGGCGTAATATACAATAGCAGTTCTGCATCTAACCTACACAGTCTAGACATCCTATACCACCATGCCGTACACCTCAAACTAAAGTGCTTTATAGGACACTTCACTGTGCCCTCTGTTCAGCAGTGGGATGGTCGTCCCTCGCAACAAGAAGGATGCTCCTCACTGGCACCCGGGCCTTGAAAATTCTGCTAAACAAACTTCCTCGCTACATCACCCCCCCTTCATAAATCCCACAGCTGCTATTCCCTGTGTAAAAATAATGACATCCTACTAGATGTGCCCAGCACATGCACACTTCATGGCAGAGATGCAATTAGCTACGTTATCTCGGATTCCTGGAACAAATTTCAATCCTCTCTCAAGCTCACAAAACTAGTCACTGTAAACTCCTTTAAATCCTTGCTCAACAAGTTCTTCAAGGAAATCTGCCACTGCCACAGTGGTTAGGACAACCTACGCTATCTGACCGATATTCAACACTTATCATTCCATCTCTCTCCATTCTCTCCCAATCTCCCCTCCTTGTCTAAGCCAACAGTAAGCACCCCCCCCCCGGCTTCACCCTCCCCTTCCCAGTGTCTGGCCCTATGACTTCCCATTGCTTAAATTATCCTCATGGTGAATTCACTGGTTATTGTTGCCCCCCCCATCTGAACTGACCATCCAGCCCATGGTTCGTCCACTTGTTATACCAGTTATCCTACTGCATCTGTCTCCTACTGGTTGATATATATACCCCTTGCTTTCCCAAAGTCCCCTGAAATTGTTGTCTTCTCATTACAAAAATTGCTATGTAAAATTATTGTACTGAAATTACCTGTTTCTTGTTATATATTTACTCAATGTATTGTCCTACTAGGACCTCCTTGTAAATGAGTGTGCTCAATGGAGTTTTCCTGCAAATAAACTTGAACTTGAGCTTGAACTTGAAGACAAGTCACCTCCTCCATCAGGCACACCAGACAGGGTACAACAGCTTGTTCTCACCACCAATTACAGCAGTCTGCAGATGGCTTCAGCAAATTCAGTTTTGCACAGCAATGCAGGCTTCACAGTACTTCTTTACAGCTCATATAGAACTTTCAACAACCGGATTCATTCACACCAGGATCTCTGGCTCGGAGGCCTGGCCAGGCCTTCAGATCTCCTCCTCAGCACCTCGCTGCTCTCCAACTGCTTGGGAAGGACTACTCTGAATTATTCCTATGCTGGGGAAGGGCTCAGCACAGCTCAGTCCCATTTCAGTCTCTCATTTGTTGTCCAACTTATCATGCACCTTTAGACTCCCTCAGTGGCTACAAAGGGCACCAAGCACTCTTTTACTGTTCCTTTCAAGTGCCTGTGTTTTTTCGAGGGCTTCTGGCATTCTGGTTGGTCAATTGCAGGGGGTCAACAGTCAAAAGATGGCAATGGCTAGCTATATACATTCAATTCCAGGCCTGAATGCTGTTTCACACAGTTTATTTGCTACTGGCTGCGTCTTTAACTTTTTACAGCACTAAATCCCACTGGGAAAGGCGGCATTATTTAACCAGGAAAGGCGCACTAAGCCAAAGCTTGTTTCCAGGTGTGACCTGGGAGCACAAGGAAGTTAAGTGACTTGCTCAGGGCCACACAGTATAGAAATGGGGCTGTGGGCTTCAAACCCAGGTCTCCAGATTTGCAGCTCAGAGCCCTAAACCACTGCACTACACTGCCTCCTGCATCCAACTGGGAATTCAGTCCAAGTCATCCATGGTGACATTCATCATCCATGATCACTTTGGTTCATCTTCGGGTGCAGTGGCATCCCTTAAGTCAGCAGCACACAACTAAAAAAAAAGGACAAATAACAGCTGCTGTTATCCTGATCTCCAGCACCAGTCCCAGCCAGAGGATGCAAACACCACAGGTGATCCCACCCAGAGCCTAAGGAAGCTTGACAGGTAGGTCCCACCTTTGGGGGGGGATCACACAAAAAATAATAATTTTACACTAATCCCCACACCCCTTGAGTCATAAGGGGGAGAACAGATGTAGTACCAAGAACAGTAAATAATAATTTTAACCTAACTCCTACACCCCTTGGGCCAGAAAACGGGAGGATAGAAGCAGTATCAAACACAGCAAATAATTTTAAACTAACTAACCCCACACCTTTCGGGCCATGGGAGGGTAGCAGTAATGACTATGTATACTACAATAATAGAACAAAACCAACAAAGCCAAACCCCCAAGGGTATACCAAAAAGGGTTACTATGTCATCTCATTTATTTATTTAGCTTTTGTTGACCGGGTAAGTGCACTAGACAAATCCTGCCTATTTTCAGGCACGACCCAGGGGAGGGGGATACAGATGAATGCCAACTGACCTTGAACCAGATTAGGCTGTTGGTGGTATTTTTACTGAATGAGGGAAATTTGGCCAGGACACCGGGGAAATCCCCTACTCTTTTCGATAAGTGCCATGGGATCTTTAACATCCACCTGAACTACCACCAATCCAGGCAGATGGGACCTCGGTTTAACGTCTTATCCGAAAGACGGCACCTCAGAAATGCAGCACCCCTCTCATGCTGCACTACAGTGTCAGTACTGGGATATTAACCCAAGTGCCAGATGTGGGAACTGAACCCACAGCCCTCTGATCTCCCGGCCTCAGAGGCGAGTGTGCTACCTACTGAGCCACTGACAATGACTGATGTTATGTACTATGCTGAAGAGCAAAGTGAGCTATGTAGCTCACTTTCACAAGCAACCAGTTGTAACAGCAACATTGAAACAATAAACATGGGTGATATATAGGCGCATAGGTACAAGTAGTTTAGCGACAATCAATGATAACTACAGTGCATTGCATTACAGTACAATGCAACATGAAAGGACACGTTAATAAGTGTCACACTTAAAGGGTAGCATTTCCTGTTGGTTGCTGTCCAAAGTTGACATTCCCAAGTTTGATGCCCTTATGCTCCTACCATTGTGCTGATGACCTCTGCACACAGGGCAACTTGAAGTAATGTTACTTAAATTGGGACGTGTAGCCCCATGCCCTCACAAATCAACCTACTGATTGAAGGGGAGGCCTCAGAGCAATGCAACTGCTCCTATTGTTGTAATATTGGTAGATTCAGTACAGAAGGATAAAACCAAGTTGTTTAAATCCCTCCTGCCTCACATAACAGTCCCACACAGGCCATGGTATGCTACATGGACTCCGTGTTCTCATTCCTGTGGTAGCATTGCATTGCTCAAACTCCTGAGTGTGGTATTCTGGTTGTTTAACTTGGGGCTGCAAACCCTTTACCTGCACCAACTCCTTTTCCAAGGCATAGTATCAACTGGAACTGTTTTCCCTAGAATACACCTGCTGATTGCTATATATTTAGCCTAGATAGTTCACAGAAGATGTGACACATTATTTTCAGTGGGGTTCTATATCTACACATTATTATGATGCATTGCGTAAACTCAGAACACACTGAAAACAATATTTTACATCTGGACTAGGCTAACCTGGATAAATACATTGTAAAACTGGGTAAAATCATGACCCCACTGAAAACAAGATATTGCATATAATCTGGGATATACAGTGCAAAAATGTGTAAAATAAAGATCCCTATGAGAATGAGATGTAGCATCTCCCCTGTGCTATATAGGATACAAAATACAGGATATGAAATATTTATAGGAAATTTATCATTCCTTCTCTACTATCATTATGTAAATCATGTAGTCAAGACATGGTGGAACTGTGGAAGAGGCTAAGTTGCTGAATATGTTATTTTAATCATTAAACAGCTGAATATAAATATACAATTACATTTACCATGGTAGTGCATTCCACACATTGTAAATTGAATATCATTGTGTTCCATATAACCAAGACTGACATAAACAATCAGTTTCTTTATTCTTTTATAACACATTAGGCTGCAGTATTTATTTTCAATGTTGTGGCCATGAGGATGGAGCCTATGTACGTGTTTGCTTAGTGAATGGGACTAAAGAAACAGCTGTCTTCTGATATAGTAAACTATGTCCGAGACAGTGATACTCAGATAGTGCCTTAAGAGGTTAAAAAAACAGTGTAAATCTTTTTAAGAGATTTGTTGCTGGGAAAGGGTGAGTAAGCTGACATGTTTATGAGCTATCAATCCTTCTTCAAAGACAATTCTACCTACATTGACGCTTAGCACATAAAATAGTGCATTGCAACACTGGTGAGCGCAGTGAATACAGCAGAATGGAGGAATAACACAAAACTCTATTTTTAACTAGTCCATTAGGAATCTTCAGCGTTCCCTTTTTCTACTGTAATCTCAAAATATCTGCAAGGCTCCACCCACTGCAGCTGTAATAAATGACATTAAATGGTTGCCCCTGAACCAACCCTATTAGTCTCAATAATTATGTTTTAAAGGAAATGGTCCCGGACTTTCTACATGATGTTGTAGTCTATCTCATTCCCCTTAAAGTCTCCCATACATAACTTGTTACTTGCACCCATCTCCTGACAATTCTATTTTTGGTAGTCTAGTCATTGCAGGAGGGTGCAGAAGTGCTGTATGTTCATGCCCCCCCCCAACACACAGAGCACTTTTGGGTTAATTCCCACTCTCACAAAGGCTGGCACAAGCAAACCAAAAGCTGGCATATCCCCTTTCTGGATGCAAGTCCAGAGGCCCAGTAATTAGAATGTTTTGACATGTTTTGTAACGGAGTTTTGCTAATCCCAGCTGTGATGCTTATTTGGTGACTGAATCCCCTCTTGAAAGTTAATGCATGCATTCTAACTGGTTCATTGTTCTATGGTAATAAGACCTTTTGTTCTCCTACTTCTCAACAGTGGCTACGACTTTGACTATGACTACTACAGGGACGACTTCTACGAGAGGTAGGCTCATTTGTATGTTTTGCTTGAATTTAGTGATGCCACCTGGTGGTTACAGTCCTCATTCAGTTTGTCACCTTGTCAACAGCCCTATGGTGAGAGATCTGCATTAGCTTGCATAGGCCAGTGATACCCCCCCCCCCACCAAAATTATGGACTGGGGGTAAAAGGAGTCAGGTCAGCTATTGAATAAAATAGTTGCAGTGGCTGAGTGGGTCAAGCTAGGGAGGGGCGGTCTCAATAAAAAGAAGGTGTTGACTCCTTATGCTGTGGCAGGTGCTGGTAATTTCTTTTTTAAAGACAATATGTCTTTGGGAGAATGGGGGAGAGGCTGAAGGGTGAAAAATGTTTGGAGAAACACACAGACGAAGGCCTTATGGTTTATCCAGTCTGCCTTGGGAGAGGAGGGAATTGGCAAGGGTATTGCACACCCATACTATATTCAAAGGGTTATTTTTCTTTTGCACAGTCAGTAACCATGAGGCCACTCTTACATCTGTAAGGTTTAAGCTTTGAATGTAGCAATGCTGCCTGGTCATGCAAGGATGCACCCCATGTTGTACTACATCACAGAGTGCATGCCCCTAACCCATTTATTTAAAGTGTCTTCACCACTTTTGTGAAAACATTGAAAAACGTACCTTTCAGTCACAATTTGGCTTATTTTTTGTAAAGTTTTGGTATTTCTAGGCCTTTTATTCTTCATTACTAGATTCAGTTACATTTTAGTTTTCCTTTCTAGGTTCATTTACATGGAAACTGGATCCTCCTCTGCAGTTGATTTAATCCTGCTGGTAAATCCTTTGCTGATGTCATTGTCCTCTGTTTTGTGACATCATAATCATTCCCAAAAATGTTCTATGTCAAAAACAGTGGATTATGACTTTAGCAAAGGATTTCTCTCCCTCCAGAATTACTTTGAAAAGTCAGAAGATGCAATTACTTTGGATACCTTTGTGTAAATAAACCTGGCTTAAGGGCTTTCTGATTGACTCTAAATTACCTTAATGAAAGAATTGTTTAACTTTAAAGCAAAATGCCACCTCAGAGTGAATGAGCAGAAACAGATGAACTCTAGGTTGCAAGGATCCTGTTTCCATGCAAATGAATCTTGTAATGGCGAACAAAGGAAATAGAAAAGAAGACCATGTAAAAAACTAGAATTTGAACAGTATGTAAATATTTAGTTTTTCAAAGTTTTTAAAAGGGACAAACACCCATTAAATACTGAGTCAGGTAACAAGATTTCAATGCCCAGTAACCAGGTTCCAACACTTTAAGTAAATAGGCCCAATTTGATGCTAATCTGAATTTATTCAATTTCAGTAACTTAGATTTCAGTCTTGCCTAGGACTACGGAGGCATCTCTCAACATATGGCCATTTAAAGGGTGCCAGATTTAGGATACTGGGCTGTGTTCTAGAAAACCCAACAGTATCTAGTGAAGCACGGTAGAATTCCTGCACTGCTGAAACTGAGGGCTACACCAGGCATCAGCTCACTTGCATGACCCTGCGGCTCTAATGATTATGTCAGGGGGAGCTGCACCATGCCACGGCAACAATGCGTCCTGCAGGAGCCAAACACAAATGTAGAAGGAGGGAATGAAGGCAAGTAAACACCACCATCAGGTCTTCCAAGTTCCCCAACTCCTTCCTGTCTTGGGCCCACTGCTATTGCTGCCCACGTGTGGCCTCACAGTCTGTCCTTGGGCCAGAAAATGATACAGTTAATGGTGGCCAGTTACTTCTGCCGTCATCAAAGAGGAGTTTATCTGGAGTCAGCCCTCTGTGGCCATATTGTCTCCTTGGACTGTCTCCCACAATCCTACCTCCAGTCTACTCTTGAACTGTATGTGTTGTTCCTCTCATTTTATTTTACACTTGCTAACCGTGCTCTTGTGGGCTCTACATCTGCATTTGGGACAGCTGGATGGCAGCTACTCCATTTGGCTGCCTGTGTAGTCTGTCAGCACTCAATTTGGACTGCATCTACCCCATTCGCCTGCCTGTGTAGTCTGCTAGCACTTACTGTCTAGGTATTCTAGCTACACCCTGTCTGGGTATACTCTTATTTACAACTTAAATTTATTTAACTGTTGTATCTTGCTGCATCTCAGTTGTTTCCACCAATGTTGTTTTTACCTGTGTTAGCCTACCATCTTATTGCATATTATAGCACATGTTTAGTTACGTTCTCATGTTTGCCTGTTATCTTAGTTTCACTCTGTCACAATGTTTTTTTCTGTGTACTGCCCTAGGCCTGTTGTACAAAAGTCCTGTAGCCATGCTAGCCTGCTGTCTCTAGTCACTAGTCACTGAGCCTACCCTCTAGGCTGCTACCCCATCGGCAGAGCCTACCCACCAGGCTGCCTTGTACTTGTTTTTCAAAACTGAATGATGTGTTTTACTATACCAGTTGAACAATAAAGTGAACATCTGTTAACTTTACTCATTATGTTAGGAGTTCTCTGAACTTGGGCATCTGATGTAAGTCAACTAATTCATTGCCTGAACATTGCCATGGTTGATTTGTTCCTTACTTGCTGTATATCAGGTCATTAGAGACTGTACATGGTGTTGCCTGAATTATTCCCTTACCTTTGTAAAATGTACTCCCTTCTATTTTTTTTTTTTGTGAACTGAAGTTCTTATAATGTATGTATGTATAAATGTATCTATGTACTGCATTGTTCAGAACTGACGTGGAACCTTTGAAAACGAGCACTTTGCTCAAAGGTTATTTCCGAGCTACGAAATAAATAAATAAATAAAAACTAACATTGCTGCTGTGCTAAGTAGTTGATGGTTACATAGAAACACAAGTTGGCAGCAGATAAGGACTGCAAGGCCCATCCAGTCTGCCCATTTTTCTACCTTATGAATGTGCCATAGGCCTTTGCTCTGTCAATGGCCTATCTATTCATACTCATCTGTATTGCTCCCTTATGCCTATCCCATGCCTGTTTGAAGCCCTGCACTGTATTCATATCCACCACTTCCTGAGATAGGCCATTCCATGCATCCACCACCCTTTCTGTAAAAAAAAACTTCCTCACATTACCCCTTAATCGGCCTCCCTCTAATCTCATGTTGTGTCCTCTTGTCCTGCTATGTTTCTTATATTGAAACATGTTAGACTCTTTCACCTTGTTAATGCCCTTAAGTTCAAGTTCAAGTTTCAAGTTCAAGTTTATTGCAGGAAAACTCCATTGAGCAAGCTCATTCACAAGGAGGTCCTGTGACATAAACACTTAAAGTACAAACACAGATAGGTAATAACAGTATATACATGAAATGCACGTTACATGATACAGGCTGGATATACATACAAGGGTACCACATAGGGTGACCACAGGTGGTAAACATTGATATGAGACAGAGAAGTGACTTACAGGTTGCATACTGATAAATGAAACATGATGGCTGGTGTGTGCAATACATATACAGTATTTTGGCAGCTAGAACAAACTACAGTCTACAACTGATATGGGGGGGGTGATTTGATAGAGTAGCAGTGGAGCGTAAGCAAAGATAAAGCCAGGAGTAGAAAGGGAAGGGAAAACAGTTAATATGACAAATCAATTATACCTTACCAGTGGATAAATATGGCACACATGGGGAAGGAAGAGACTTAATGACAGTTACAGGTGTCTTTTATTTTGGCTGAACTTAGCGATTTGTAGAAGTTTATTGAAACTGTGCTAGTTAGTTTCAGTACGGTTTGTAATTGGTTCCAAATGGAGGGAAGGGCATATGCAATAGCACGTTTACCAAAGGAAGTCTGCGTCCTTGGTATGTCAAGCATAATAAAGTCAGATTTTCTTAACGAGTATGCACTATGTGAGATACTAATAAGGGAATTTCTGCAGGAGCAGTTGAAGAGTCCATAGCCCTTAAGATGTTTGAATGTTTCGATCATATCACTTCTCTCCCTCCTTTGCTCTAGGGTATACATATTGAGCTCCGTTAATCTGTCCTCATATGTTTCCTGATGCAGTCCCTGCACCATTTTGGTTGCCCTTCTCTGGACTGCCTCCATGTTGTTAATGTCCTTGTGCAGGTGCGGCCTCCAGTACTGGACGCAGTACTCCAGATGGGGCCTAACCAGTGTTTTGTAAAGAGGGATTATTACCTCCCTCTTACGACTTGTGATACCCCTACTAACACACCCCAGCATTCCTCTAGCCTTATTTACTGCTTTAGTGGTCTGCTTGGATGATTTCAGGTCATCTGTGATGATGATGCCCAAGTCCCTTTCTTCCCTTGTGAATGCCAGCAACTCCCCTCTCAACCTACAGGTAGCTTCAGGGCTTCTCTTCCCTGTATGCATGATCTTGTACTTTGCGTTAAACCCCAGTTGCCACTCTTCAGACCATTATGCCAGTTTTTCCAGATATCTTCTCATTTTGCCCACCCCATTTGGATCATCTACTCTGTTGCAGATCTTGGTGTCATCTGCAAACAGGCAAACCTTACCCTCCAGTCCATCTGTAATGTCACTGATGAAGATATTGAAGAGGACTGGCCCCAGGACTGATCCCTGAGGTACCACACTTGTGACTTGCATCTCTTCTGACTGTATACCATTTACCACCACTCTCTGCTTTCTGCCTGCCAACCAGTTTGCCACCCAGTTGACCAACTTCTGACCCACCCCCGAGCCTACCCAGCTTACTAATCAATCTTCTATGTGGAACAGTATCAAAAGCTTTGCTGAAGTCAAGGTAGATGAAATCAACTGCACCCCCTTAGTCCACTACTCTGGTTACACAGTCAAAGAAATCAGTGAGATTAGTTTGACGGGATCTTCCTGTTGTAAACCCATGCTATCTTGGATCCTGTGCTCCTATGGATGCCAGGTGTTGCACTATTCTTTCCTTTAGGAGTCCCTCCTTAATCTTGTCCACTACTGAGGTAAGACTGACTTATCTGTAGTTCCCTGCCTCCTCCCTGCTACCACTCTTGTGGAGCAGGATCACATGAGCCCTTTACCAGTCTTCTGGGACCTCTCCTGTGCTCAGAGACTTACTAAACAGGTCTGCTATTGTCTCTGCTAGTTCCACCCTTAGCTCCTTTAGTACCTTGGGACGTATGCCATCAGGTTCCATTGCCTTGTCCACCCTGAGCTTAGTGACCTCTTGTAGGACCCTTCCTTTTGTGAAGGGACTTGTGCACACCTCCCTCCCACCCCACTGTGTCCATGGTGCTGAGCTGTGGGCCCTGCCCTACCTTTTCCTCTGTAAATACTGAGCAGAAATATCTATTTAGGATAGATGCTTTTCCTTTGTCCTCCTCCTCACAATCCCCTATATCCCCTTTGATCTTAGCAATACCCCCTCTGGACTTTCTTCTTTCACTAATGTATCTATAGAAAGTATTGTCCCTTTCTTTTACTGTCTGTGCTAGTGTTTCCTCAGTTTTGGCCTTTGCCTGCCTTACTGCCTTCCCTGCCTCCCTTAGGGAAGTTTGGTATGCCTCTCTATCTTCGTCCCGCTACATTCCCTTATATTTCCTGAAGACCAACCTTTTGGCTCTGACCTTTTCTGCTACTGTTTTTGAGAACCAAAGTGGTTTCCTCCTTCTTTTGCTCTTGCTTTTCTCCTTAACACGATGGGATGTTTCTTCAGGTATTGAATCCTTAATGCTTGCCAACTTTGCCTGTACCCCCTCACCTGTATTTCTTTTTGCCAGGGCTAGCTTAACTCTGTTGACCATCTTAGCAAAGTCAGCTCCTCTGAAGTCCCATTTTTTTTTGCCTTGGAATGGGATGATTTAGTTCTAGTGGCCAAACTGAACCATACCATGTGATGGTCACTGGCCCCAGGTGATCTTCTACCTGGAGATCTGTGATCCTTACCCTGTTAGTCAGTACTAGATTCAGGATAGCCCTGTCTCATTTCACCTTCTGGCCACTATGCTCCTTGCCCTCCTCTGCTGTCTCCTTTATCTTCTCTTACTCCTGCCCCACTCTTTCTTCTCCCCACCTCACTTCTCACTCTCTCCTCCTTCCCCCTCCTCCCATCTATTACCCACCCACCTTCTCTCCCCCTTCCCCTGCCCTCTTCTTGTTCACACTGGTCTCCTTACCTCCCCCTCCCTGAACCTAGAGTTTCTCCACCATGCCCTCCTGTCCCTTTATTGCTCCCCCACCCCCCACTCCTCCTCCCATTCCAAGGGAAATAAGTCCCACTCCATCCTTCCACTCCTTATCCTGCTCCTCCTATCTTGGGACATTGAAACTGACCCTGGTCCATCCCCTCCTCCTCCTTCCTCATCTCTGCAACTCCCAAAGACCTTAGCATCTTTCACTTCAATGTTAGGAGCCTTCTCCCCAAACTTGACCTCTAAAAATGTGGGTTTCACAACATTCCTGACATCCTCTGCATTTCCATATCTTGGCTCTTCTCAAGGACTCCTAACTTTAGACTGTCCCTGCCTGATTTCCACTTCTTCTGGCAGGACTGGGGCAAATGTGGTGGCGATGTGGACCTCTACTGTATGTCTGTTAGAGCCTCTCCTGCTCCATTGCTCTCTGTGAGGCTGTACCTTTCTCCCATTAGTTTCTACTTGCCAGATTTCCCTTTTGCTCCACTGTACACATCTTCATCGGGATTTTTTAATACATCACCTAAAATCTCACCTTCTTCTCTAGTTCACTTTCTTGCTTTCTGCTATCACCTTACACTCTTCCTCAGATGAACTCATCCTTCTTGGGGATATCTATATTAATTGGTTCTCCCCAGTCTCTAGGCTGATCTCCCTCAGGATTTAGTTCCTTAATCAATCCCAGCTCATTTTGAACTCACCTGGCTCAATTCCCCCATGCCTAATCACACTCTTCTGGACTAAGTTCTCTCATCCCACCCACCCCTACTGCATTGTTGCAGCAGGTGTTCTGCCAGATGCCTTCAGTGACCACTGTATGATGCTCTTCATCAGGAAAGTCTGGAGCCCTCCCTCCTCACCTAAGTATATCTGATGTAGGTTTCTCCATTTAAGCAATAAACCACAACAGAGTGTGGGTTACGCTGGGACATACCCAAAGCTAGCGTGGTTTGGCCACAAGGCTGCAGGCCGAGTGGTCAGATAGGTCAGCTGTGGGTAAATTCCAGCATAACCCACACCCTGGAGTGGTTTATTGCGATTATACAATGGCTCATTATATTTAGAATAAAAAAATACAAAGATTACATATTTAAATTTTTTCTATTAACTGATTTATTGGTGTGGTAGCATATTTAGAGAAAAAGAAATTCCTTTTCATGGTTGTGCAGCAGGTGGTGCTGTTTACTCTGTGCTGTTTGAATCTCTGCGTTTCTCTGTGCCTTCTGCCCCCCAAACTGTTTCTGGTTGCTGGTCATTGTTGGGGAGATTTGACTGAGACAGTGTTTAAAGTATTTATATGGACAAGTTAAAAAAAGGACATGAGCAAGAGAGCATTATCAGAACAGCGCCGCGATGATTCTTGAGAGAAATGCTTGCTGGTTCGATCACACACTCACTCATGTCTCTCTCTCTCTCTTACTAACCTCCCCCCCATCACCACAGTAGCCCATTTTTTTTATGGTGGAACTCAGTGAAAACTTGAGAAAATCAAGTAGACGAAAAGGACGATCAAAAATTAGAAAGCTCGCAGCAGTACTTTTGAAAACCAGAGACACTGAAAGTAAAAGTCTGCTTTAGCAGAGTGGCTGCAATGTTCTGTTTTCTCTGCTCCGCTTTGGAAGTGTGTGAGGCTCTTTCCAGGTTCTCTTATTTAAATCAATTAAGGCACTGGTACTTCCTGGAACAACTGTTTGTTGTTTTAAAGGTCACTTACTTAGAAACAGGTCGTCGAACAGTCAAAAGCAGCCATTCATGTTAAATGACTGAGTGACGTGACAACAAAAATGACAGTTTGCGTGCTCAAACTGGCAGATGACAAGCTCATGGAGTATGCGGCACAGTCTATACGGTATTTTGATAAGATGAGGTGGGTGGGAGAAGCTACTGAGAAAAATCTAAAAAAAATAATGTTGGTGCTATGTTAAGTGGGGGTAGCACTTGTGACAGTTGTTGCAGGGAGTTATCATTTGCATTTATTCAGAGAGCGGCCCTTAAGCAGGGATTCAACACGGCTGGTTTTTTTTTTTTGAAATTCAAGTTTATTAAATTTTCAGAATAAGAAAAACAACATTTACATAGGATGAAGTAAATCAGTTGTCTACCCTTGCGCTATAAAGTAAAAAAAAGAAAGTACAAAACAAAACCCCTACTACCCCCACCCCCTACACCCCACCCTCCCCACCCTCCCTCCATTCAAATCTCCCCCACCCAAGTGTGCCAATTAACCATATAGCCGAAAAAGAAGAAACCAAACCTGTTATATATATTACACAGGAAAACCGCACTCAAAGTTCAAGAGATGCAACTACAAAAGGGAATGAGGAAGAAACTACCATGGGCTTCAAAGGGACAGCCAAGAGGTCAACTGTGTAAATAAAGAGCATATAATTTACCCACCTCTTTTGAAATAGATCCATATGGTACGCACACTAGCAGATAACCTTTCCACATTAAGACAGGCGAGAGCTCAGTCAACCACTCCGGGTAGGTCAGGGACAATTGGTCGGTCCAGTGTCTAAGGACTAATCTTTTAACCGCACTGGACACAAGGGCAATATGATATCGACATTCAACACAGTCAATAGCACTATAATCCCCTAAAATACATATTTCGGGAGTGAAAAAGGAGGTAAGGCCCAATAGGGGGTCCAGATTGTCTTGGATAGCTGACCAGAGCGGGGCAACTTTAGGACAATCCCAGAAAATATGAAGGGGATTCCCTTCCCCCTGCGAACATCTGGTACACTGGGAGATTGTTAGCCTATTGAGCCGGAAGAGTTTCTTGGGCGTATAATACATATTATTCAAAATATAGTATTGGGTAAGTTTAAGCCTGTCCTGAGTATGGTATCTATGCATGTCCCTCCAAACATGGGACCAATTCAAGGTGGCATCGGGAAATAGAGAGAACCAGATACAGGATCCCGCATTAGGCGTGGGAAACTTATAGTCCAGTAAAAAGGAGTATATTGCCGAGATAGAGTATGGTTTAGAGGCAAGAGTAGAAATATGAGACAGGAAGGGTTGAACCATGGATTGCCTAAACTGAGTACCAAACTTCTCCGCAATGAGGTGCCTTAATTGATATATTTTAAAAACACTGCCCATGGGAATACCAAATTTGGCAAGGATTGCAGAGGTTGAGAGAAGGGAACCCTGATCGAAGTACTGGTTCAAACTAGTGTTATTAATATGAGGGAGCCAGCCGGGAACAATCATCGAGTTGCCCAGCTTCATGTTAGGGTTAAGGACAGTAGGCTGTCCAAGATCCAATTTGGAAGAGAGCCTTAAAAACTGCAAGCACTGGGAGAGGGACTTAAGAGACGTAAGGACTGTTTGATCCGTTATCCAGTGCGAGAGGAGGGAGATGGGAGTATAAAAAATGGCATGAGGATCCAACTTAGACTCCGAAAGAATCAGTTTCTCAATTTGAAGCCAAATCGGGGGAGAGGGGTCATGATAGGATGAAATCCATCTCCCTATTTTGGATAAGTGAGTGGCCCAGTAGTATATTAGAAGGTTGGGAAGCCGAAGACCCCCTTTATCCCTGGGGAGAGATAGCTTAAGAAAGGAACGCCTGACCCCTTTCCCACGCCAGAGAAATTCCGAGAAGACCGCGTGAAACTGTTGCAAGTACGAAAGTGGCAACCAAAGACTCAAAAGGTTAAGCGGGTAGAAAATGCGGGGAAGGACATTCATCTTAATAATATTAATCCTACCCCAAAGAGAGATAGGGAGGTTGGACCATCTTAGTAAGTCTTGCTGTATTTGAGTTTTAATAGTATCCAGGTTGAGCTTTTTAAGCAGGGCCAAGTCTGAGGAAAAATTAATACCTAAATATTTAATCGACTTTGGGGACCAACGCATTCCAAACTTAATAAACTCATGCTTATATGTATAGGCATTTAAGGGAAAAATTTCAGACTTAGTTATATTCAATTTATACTGAGAAAAGCTACCGAACTGATTAATGAGCAGAATTGCTTGCTCTAGAGAAGAAACCGGGTGAGAGACATGTAGGAGTATGTCGTCCACATACGCTGAGAGGACTAAATCCTGCTGGTGCACTCGGCAGCCTTTGATAAGTGGGGAAGACTTAAGCTTAATAAGAAGAGGTTCGAGATATAAGTTAAAAAGAAAAGGTGATAAGGGACAACCCTGTCTAGTTCCAGTAAACAGTTGGAACTTCGAAGAGAAAACCCCATTACAATATATCTTAGCCGACGGGGAGTCATATAGAACCTGGATCCATTTAAGAAAAGAAACCGAATCCCATCTTGGACAATGTAGCCCAGAGAAAGGACCAGTTCACGCAGTCAAAGCTTTCTCGCGCCTAGTGAGACTAGGGCCATAGGGAGATGAGATGCTTGGGCTAAGGAGAAATATGAAAGAGGGTTCTGAGGTGGTCCAAGAAGACCAGAGTGAACAAACCCAACTTGCTCAGGACTAAGAAGATGGAGCCATATTTTCTTAATCCGCTCAGCCAAAACCTTGGTGAGGATTTTCATATCATAATTCTGAAGGGAAATAGGCCGGTAGCTCGCCGGGTCTGTAGGAGTTTTGCACGGTTTAAGAATTAAGACAATAGTAGCCTCAAGAAGTGCAGGGTCGATCACGCTAGCAGAGAAAAGATATTGATAAAGCTGAAGAAGTATTGGAGCAAGTTCCTTGGAGAATGTCCTATAAAAATTAGCGGGAAAACCATCTGGGCCGGGGGCTTTATCCGGAGCCATGGAGGCAATGACAGCCTCAATTTCAGGGAGTGAAATAGGGGCGGTCAGGGTAATAATAATAGGGGAAAGTTTCGGAATATCAATATCATTTAAATATATCAATATGTCAGAAACAGGAATAGGAGAGGAAGGCGCACTATAAAGGTTTTTGTAATACCCTTCAAAAACCCTTGCTATTTCCCTGGGAGAAGTTACAATGGAGCCAGAAGAGGATTGCATAGCCGGGATCAATCTAGAGCTTTCCAACGATCGAAGTCTCAGAGCCAAAAGCTTACCCGCTTTCTCACCATGCTCAATATATTTGGCTTGAGTCTTAACTAGACAGTACTCAGCTTTTTCCTTCAGAAGGTCCGTATATTCACTTTTGGCTGCCGTGAGAGCTTCAAAGGATGATAGGGGAGAAGAGGGGGAGCAAGAGCTCTCCAGTTCTCTGATCTTAGCCATAAGGAAAGATGCCCGAGAAAGTCGAGCCTTTTTTCTTGCTGAAGCAATCTTAATCAATTCACCCCTAAGATAGCATTTTAGAGAACTCCAAATACAATCAAATCTAGAAGTAGATCCAAGATTATTCTCCAGAAAGGACGATATAAGGGTCTTGATTTGAGTCACAATTTGAGTGTCTTTAAGAAGTTGGGTATCGAACTTCCAGGCAGTGTCTCTTTGGAAATTGAGACCAGGGGATATATTTGCCCACACAATAGCATGATCGGAAAGAATAATCGGTTCGATACCAGATAAAAGAAGATTCGGGAGGAGAGTTTTACTAACCAGAATATAGTCTATCCTAGACCAGGAACCATGAGGCTGAGAAAAGAATGAAAAGGAGTGGAGGGATGGATTAGAAAGACGCCAGGGATCGCAAAGGCCAAGCATGTGGGTAAAATCCAGCAACGATCTTTGGGCCGGGGTGGGTGGGAGGTTTGACTTGGGATCCTTATCCAACAAATGAGAGGGTGGAAGATTCCAATCCCCACCCAACACAATTTGGGAGGGAAGCATATCGCTAATCTTATCAGCTAGGGACATAAAAAAGACGGGGTTACCCCCTATTGGGCCATACACAGATCCTAGAACCATATTATTTCCATTAAGAGAACCCTTAATCAGTACATATCTCCCCTCAGGGTCAGCTATCGTATTATTTACCAAAAGGTTAACATATTTTTTAATAAGTATCGCCACACTCCCCTGAGAGTTGGAACCACTTGCAACGAATACCTGCGAAAACCCTGAACGAACCAGCCATTTCGAGTCCGTTTGGATTAGATGGGTTTCTTGCAAAAACAAAATATCAACCTGAAATAAATCACAGTGTTTAAAAACCTGAGACCTCTTGATCTTCCCCCTGAGCCCGCGCACATTCCACGATGCAACCTTAAGAACCCTTAAAGCCATTTCAGGTATAAGGCTAGTACAAGAACGAACAGGTATAAACTGATACAGTAGGCACACTTAACCCCCCTAGTTCCAGCTACCCATATCTTATCAAGAAAGGTTTGCCTAAGTGGATACACCCTAAGCAATTGGATCCTAGCTAACCCCAAAAAAATCAGACACGTAATCAAATATGCTGGAACGACCAACCCCCCCATCAACCCCCACAAAAAAACACATCCAACTATATACAAGTCGGCCCCAGATATGAACAGACCCAAAATATATGCAGGAACACTGATAATCTGGCAACCAAATCCCCAATGCAAACCCATGCCCCATCAGGCTGTAGGGATCCAAAAGACTGGAAAAAAACCAGCATACAATAGGCCACAGCAGGAGGACATCCCCCCACCACCCCAGAGACACAAACAGTAACCCCCAGCTATGGGATGGGTTAGCAAACCCCCCATCCATCAGCACACAATGCAACTGCGAGTAACTGCAAGAGGCTCAGGGATATCTCCTCCCCCCACCAACAACTGCACAGGTTTAGAATCGGGGAACAGCTGGCTTCCTGCACTAACCCCAGCGTCTCTGCCAGCATGGGACACATTAGGGCACAAGAAAAGGGTTGGCTCACCATCGTCTGTGGAAGGAGCAAAGGAAGAGGAAGCAAACAAAACGCAGTACAACACCCTAGCATCCTCACGATAATGGCGGTTGTTTCCCAGAGGAGCCAAATAGCGCTAGGACCAAACCGGTCCGTCAAATAATCCGTGCACTGGGAAACAGCATCCCGCCCAAGGACGTTCCGGGTGAGGCACCATTAGAGGGGAAGGGAAGGCGAAAAAGGCCAATGTGGCCTAGATCAGCATCCACCCAGCGGCCCGAAGTCCCCGGACTACCCAGCGACCTCAAGAGCAACTGAACAGGTAAGGCTGAAGCAGACAGCAGTCAGTCACACTACCAGGGGAAAGGAGATAAAAAAAAAAAAAAAAAAAGGGAAAGGAAATAAAATTTGGGAAAGGAAATAAAATTGTAGGCCCCAAAACCACCAATACCACCACCAAGACACTTAAATCGGGGGCATTGAATCATCCATTAACGGCAAACAGGTTAGGCATTTTAATAGATAAGTCCTTTGACGCCGATTCCAGAGATTCATAGCTCTGAGGACATCCATCCACCGTAATCTTTAGTGTAGCCGGGTAGAGCATACGGAAGGGGATTTCTGCAGCAACCAGCTTCTGTATGACAGGGTGAAAGGCAGCTCTTTTCGCCCTAACTTCTTTTGGCAAATCTTGAGCAATTCGCAGCTTAGATGCTCCCCAGCTGATGGTCTGCAACTCTCGAACTTTACTATAGACGTGTTGCCACTTGATATAACTGAGGAATTTCACGATGATAGGTCGTGGAGGAGAGCCAGGTGGAGGCCTGGGCCTAAGAGACCTATGAGCCCACTCCAAATGGTAGTGAGGGTTGAGGGGTGAAGGGCCTACTGTTTTGGCCAGAAACTTTTGAAGAAACATCATGAGGTCAGCTCCTTTCTCAAGCTCCGGAAGGCCCAAAATCACTAAATTGTTTCTTCGGCTACGACCCTCCAAGTCCACTGTTTTCGCCTGCAACTTTCTGACCTGCTGGGCTAGGGAAACCATCTCGGCCTCCGCAGTAAGCTTCCACTGCTCTAGTGAATAAACTCTGGCCTCCGAATCAGATACCCTCGTAGTGAGCGCAGAAAGATCCCCAGTAGATTTTAGATCTGCCGTAATTGACTGCAGCACGTCTTTTAGCAGGGCAATTTCCTGTAAAAATCTTTCTTCAGAAAGAGGACTGGTTGCTAGATTCTTGTCTCCCGATCTATCGGAGGAGGGTCCTGGCTGACTCCGAGACTTTTAAGGGAGCTTTTCCGGCGTGGCAGGCGGCGTGTGCCTGATTGCGGCCTGCTTCTTATCTACCTCCATCCCGCTACAATCTTTTAGATGCACCTTCAAAAACGCCAGAAAGTCGACGGGCGGGGTGTACTCGTGCCGGTAGCAAAATAGTTTATTGCAGAACTAGTCAACAAAACACCCCAATATCGCTAATTTGCTGGTGGGAAGGGAGAGCTCTAAACCCCTGCTGCCACTCAGCTAGCAGACATCACGTGACAACCCAACACGGCTGGTTTGCCGTGTCAACTTAGGGTGTCAGATGGATTTTAGAGATGTGGCTGACTGGCACCTTTTCCTGGTGGTATATCGTAGGATTTACCACGAGTAAAAGGTGCTAGTCAGCCAATCAGGATACAGAATTGTGAGACCCCATTGTATAATTGCTTATTATTCATGCTGTCCTGTGTGACCTAACTGCAACTGACTGGTCAGCCATCCACTCTGCTCCTAACATTGATGTGACACTCTCCCTGTTCCATTCCAAATTCTCCTTTGTCTGGGACAGGCACGCTCCCCTCAGAGTCCAGGTTTAAATCTTCCCGCCTCCCCTGGGTTTCCCCTGAACTCATTGACCAATATAAGTCCCATGATAGTGCATGGCCCACTACAAATTATCCTACTCTCTGCATGACCTCCTCTCTTACAGGGTGCTTAGAAATTCATGTTATATGGCTGTCTTTTCTGCTAAACTCTGTTTTAATGATAAACTCCAGAAAAGCCTTAACTCTCCAGCCAAATTCTGGAAGGTAATTCACTCCCCTTTTGACCCGCTCCCAGTCCTCACGGTTAATAATTCTCCTGTCTCTGACCTTCCATCTGTAGTGTCACACTTCAGTGAGTTCTTCATCACTTCTCTCCCCTGGCTCCTCTCCCCTCTGTTTCACCCTCCTCCATGCCCCTTCCCTGGATTTTTATGTCCCTGTCTGTTACCACCCAGGAAACCTTGCTTGCCCTTTCCTGACTCAACCTGTCTAAATCTAGCCCTGATTGCCTGGATCCTAACGTCTTCACCTCTCAGCTCCTGCCATCACCTCCATCCTTACTCATCTCCTCAGCCTCTCTTTCTCCTGCACTGTTCTCCAGTCTTGGAAGACTGCCAAAGTTCTCCCCCATCATAAAGGGGGTGGCCCCTCCTCCCCTGGCAAGTTCCATCCTATCTCTCTCCTTCATTTTCCTGAAAAGCTGCAAGAGAAGCTTGTCTACTCTAGATTGCTGGCTTCCTCTATTCATCCTACTCCCCTTCCCCTTTTCAGTCTGGTTTCTGGAAGCACCACTTTACTGTCTCTTCCCTGCTGCATGTTACTGACTCCCTCTTTACTGTGATGCAACAGTGGCACATCATGGTGGCCATTTTCATCAGTCTGCCAAAGCCTTTTATTCGGTGGCCCACCCACTCCTCCTGGGCAAGCTGAGCTCTATCAGCCTCTCAGCTGTTGCTGTTTAATTGTTCTGTTCCTATCTCATGGTCAGTCAACAGTTGGTACAGGTAGGAGGCACCCTGTCACATTCACTACCCATCCAGGCTGGGGTCCCACAGGGCTCCATTCTGGGTCCCATCTTCTTCTCCATTTTTCTGAATTACCTCCCTTCTGCCTGTGCCAATCTTTATATCCACATGTATGCAGATAACACAGTTATCTTCACCTCATGCCCATCGCCTGTTACGGTGGAAGGCTTGCTCCAACAAGACTTCCACAACATTCTGAACTGGTTCCACTCCAACCAACTCTGGGTCAACACTAAAAAAAAGTGTCCATGACCTTTGACATGAGCCAGAAATTGTCCAGGCCCCCCCCTTGTCTTCTCCACTCTGGATGGCACCCCACTCTGGCTGCATTAATGCCAAGCTCCACCCCAAACTCAGTGCCCTGTACCACATCAAAGACTGCTTGTCCCTCAGGTCTGCTGGAAGCTTGCTACCAAAATGGTGCTCCCAGTCTTAGACTATGCAGATATGGTTTACAGCACTACCCCCTCCTCTTCCCTTTTTCAGACCGGACACCCACTATAACGCCTTTTGTCACTTTGCTACAAACTCCCCCCTCAAACTCACCACTGCTCCCTCAACTCCTCTCTTTCCATCCTCTCCTACCTTAACATTAACAGTTCCACCGGTCTCCTTCATCTCCAAATACTGGTTCTGGTTCCTGCCGTCTTAGCCAGCTTCACTTCTGTCTCCCATTCCTTTTGCCTCATACTCCCTCCACTTCAGGGATCTTCACACCTTCTCCATTCCTCACCCTTACTCATCTGCTGGACAGTAAGCCTTCTCTTATCATCTTCCCTCTGGAAGCTGCTCCTTTCTTCTCGCCATCTCTCCCCATCCCCCAGCTAAACTCCTCTGTGCCCCCGATCTGCTCCTGTAAGCCCCCTCCTTCATCCCCCCATCAGAGCCCCTACCATCCCTGTTGCTGCACCTCCTCCTGTGTTCTACTTCAGCCTGTATCAGGTGCCTTCCTAGTCTACACTTGCAGGGCCATCTTTCCCTCCGCTCTGGTCTTACTTTTTGCTGTCAGATCTGCTCATTGTACCTTACCTAGCTGTGTTTACTTTTATTTTACTTGCACTTGTACGATGCTAAACTGTACTCTGATTGCAATTTACTTTGTACTGATCACCAATACGTGTATGATTTATGGTATTTCCCAGTCTCTTCCCCTGGGTAACTCCTGTAAATGAACACTGGCTCAGTGTGGCTTTCCCAGTTACCAAGTTTCAAATCAGTATATCAATAAATCTCATACTGGCAGCTCTGCTGTAGCCAGGCCTCTTCACCCCATGGTATCCATTCCTGAAACCAGTGGGGATGGATAGAAGTGTGGCCTGTGTGGGATAGAAGTCCATGCTACCTAGGGAAGGTGGGGATGGACTCTGCCCGTACTGGTAGTATGTACATCTGGCAGGTTAGCGTTGGCCATGAGTCAGCGCCCTGCATGAGGTGCAGCAGACCACCTCAAGTGACTGTACCTACTTTTAGTTAAAGTGTGTGGCAGGCTCCAGGCTTAGTAAATATAGACCACTGTTTCCTGAGGAACATTTGACCAGCTTAGCAGCAGACCTGAATGTGAGCCAAGCCAAAGTAACAGGCACAAAGTCTGGTGCAGCAGGTACTGTACTGCAACTATTTCCAGTTTCCAATTCAGCCTGGTTTCAGGTACTGTTGGCAGTCCCCAATTTCTTTGGCACTAGCTAGAGTGTTACAGCATGAACATTTCCAGCGAATCTTTAGGAAATTCAACTTTACCTTATCTTCTTCCTGCAGGCTGTTTGAGTATCATGGCCGTATTTCTCCAGTCCCTAGAGTGGTGCCATTAAAGCGCCCGAGGGTAACAGTACCTTTGGTCCGCAGAGTAAAGGCAGCCCTTCCTGTCAAGCTCCTTGCACGATCAGCAGTCATTGCCAACAGCTCCTCCAAGCTAAAATGTAAGTAGCAGCAAGCCCACATTGTACTTTACTCTTTAGAGATCTTTGTTTTGTAAATTTCTTTTTGGGGGGCTGGGGCTGGGTAGTGCTGTTGAATTTCATGGCCTACTTTAATTGGCCTATTCATTGTTTGTTTTATAGAACTTTTCTATACCCAGGATGTCACATTGACATAAGGTCACATTTTCAACAGAAATTGCCCCTTGCATGTTATTCTGAGAAAAGGCACCTACATAAGTGCATTTCTTTAGCTATGGCTGCATCCAGACGGTCTGACAGTACTCTGGCTGTGCACTGTGTTGCCATGAGAGAAACTCTGCTTGTGGCACTACATTTGTCAAGACAGAAGAAAGCAATATGCACAGTATCTAGTCTGACCCCTTACTTGTCTTGTTGGTTTTGCCCTTAAAACCCTTTAAGCCCTAGTAGGCATTACACCTCCTCTTCAACTCCAAAACTAATGTTACCTTTGTACCTAACCTGGCAGACAGTTCTACAACCTGATAATTCTGTTGGTAAAAAGTGTTTCCTCAGTTCTAGCCTAACCCCACTGTTGTCAGCTTCCTCTCATGCCCTCTTGTTCTCTCGTGATCTTTAGTCTCCCAAAACCTAATTTTACCAAGTTTAATGTGCCCTTGCATAATCTTATAGACAGTTATCATATCCCCGCTCAGTCTCCCATATTCTATTGAAAATAAGTTTTGATGCGTTAACCTAGACTGATATGTCCCTATAATACCTATAATCATCCTACATCCTTTCCAGCTCATCTACATCTCTTCGAAGCTATGGTTACCAAAACTCCATGCAGTTCTGCAGCCACAGTCTCACATATGCCCTGTATAGTGGTAGTATCAATTTTCTGGCTCTGCTTATAAACTCCTCCTGATATTCCTTAAAACTGAATTAGCTGTTCCACAGACAATTGCGCATTGCTTAACACTCCTTAAATCTCTGGTCACAATCACCCCCAGGTCCTTCTTATTTTCTTCTACTGCCACCTTCTGACCTCCTAATAAATAATACATTACCATTGTTAAAACCAAAGTGCATTATGTAAGTATTAACCCATGACAGGGCATGGGTTTACTGAGCATTAATCCACACCTGGATGGGTTGTGAGGCATAAGGCCATAGCCGAGTGACTTCAGCTACCCAGGCATGGATTAATGCTCAGTAATCCCATACTCTGGAGTGAGGTTAATTTGCTTATAAAATGGGCAACTTCATTTTAGAGGTTTACCTAAATAAATATAAAAAAAACCAATACTGTCTACATGAATTTTGTAATAAAATAGTTCTTCCGCCTAATGGGGTTTGTCCTAGTGAGGATGCCATAGTTGTACTTCTCCACTAGCTGGATTTGTCCAAATGAGGATGCAGTAGTTGTAGTTGTAGTTAGAGATGCAACAAACTTTCACCTGCAAAGTGTGGAATTCTGCCTTTCACGGGCAAAATTCTGCGGTATGCAGGCGAAATTCCACACTTTGTGTTGAAAACTTTGCCACATCTCTAGCTGTAGTTTTTTACATGTCTCTCTGGTGGAGTGATCTGACTAGATCACTTTGCATTGCTGTCAGTCAGGATTTGTAGTTCAGTAAGGCAACTGTGGGTTTACTGGGGATTAATTAAAGGCCACACGATGACTTTTACCCAATGAGATTTGGAGAATTCAGACTTTTTTTTCAGACCATTTTATAAATTACATATACTCTTATTAAATTTCATCTGCCACTCTTCTGCCCACTGATCCAATTTATCCATACCCTCCTATAGCTTTTTTACATCCTCAGTTGTTTCCACTGTATGTATTCCTATCATCTGCAAACTTTAAAATCCAGCTCCATGATCCTCTACCTATATCTCTAATGTAAAAATGAAACAAAGCTGGCTCCAACACCAAACCCTGTGGCCAAACACTTTTCACACTAACTCAACCAGACCCTTCCTTATCCATACATACTGTCATGTTTTCTCCTTGCAAACAGCTCCCCATCCATATGACTCAGCTCCCATGCTTTCACATTTCTTTGCCAGTTTATGTGCAATACTATATTAAAAGCCATGCAGAATTTGAAGTACAGTACATCTGCCAGCTGTCCCCCATCAAGCTGTCCCAACACCTTCTCCAAAACGACAACAAATTAGTCTAGCAGAGCCTACATTCCTTAAACCCATGCTGGCTGTCCTTATTAAGCTCCTTTTCTTCTGGAATGTTGTATAATATCTCTGTTATTATTGTTTCTTGTATTTTACATACTACAGCTGTCAGGCTCACAAGCCTACAATTTCCTGGTTCATCCCCTCTGCTGCTTGTGGGTTGGAATCACATTTGCCCTTTTCCAGTCCTCTAGCACCTCCGTATATCTATTTGAGGAATTCAATATCAAAGTTAGGGGCGTCTCCTATTTTTCTAAGTGGGCAGGGCCTCCGAGAAATTCCTTTTAGCAGGAAATGAAATCCAGAACATCTCTGCAATTTAGGTACACACAACTGCATGAAAGATTCATTGTTCTTATGGTGTTTATTTTACAGTACATTTGATGGGAAGCTCCTTCCCTGTCTGATGTAGACTTGCCTTTTTTTTCCATCCCCACATCTATCCCAACAATGGGTATCACCACAGTTGCTTCCTCTCTCTAGCTGGAAGAGCAGTTGATTGGTTGCCTTTACAGCCAAAGCCCATGCCACTCCTTGGTCAGATGGGAAGGGTGCCTTCTGGGAGCCATCACGGCACTTTTACAGTGCCATCAATCACCAGTCAGCTCTGGCATGGGGTTCTATGCTCACACACAAAGACATTATGTTATGGCAGCACATCATGTGAGAATGAAAAAAGAGACACTCAGGCTGCAGATCCAAGGTGCCACTGCCTGATGGTATAACTTCACATGATGAAAAGCACCAAAAAACACAAGGGCATACATGGGTGCAAAAGTGAGTCAATTTATTGCTAATACAAACACAGAAAAAATACTCACAAAGTGCTAAGTGTTTGGGTGTGGAAGCTGACCAACTCCCTTTTATTTATTTTTTATTTGGAAAATGTTTCACCGGGAAAGACAACATGAACTGCGAACAGCTCATTTCCAGAAGCGAACTGGGGGTTGGGGGGGTTACATTTTTGGGAGAGCAGCAAACAAATAAAAATTTAGGAGGAGTACCATACAGGAGCAATACAACTCAGGAACGATACAATGCAGTGCAAATGACAAAACATAACAGTGTGGTACCGCTACGGAGCCAAATGACCTAGAGACCAACCAGTCAGGGAAACAATCCTAGACAGAGAAACCAGACAGCAGAAAACAAATGACAGTTCAGGAGCAATACAATACAGAGGCAATACATTACAGTGCAATCAGCAATAACAACAGAGTAGTACCAGTACTGAGCCGAATAACCCAGACCAACCGGACAGGGCAATAATCCTAGATCGAAAACAGGTGTTGCAGCAGCCTGAGAGCAGGAGAACCCCCAGAGGAGGTAGACACGGTAGAAGTGCTATTGGAAAAGGCTGAACATGAGATGGGAAGTGCTTGGAGGCCCATGAGGGGGTCAGGAATAAGACCAGTGGGGAGTAGGGAGGTCGATGAATTGAAGGTGGGGGGAGGGGAGAAGAGTGGGGAAGGAAGCAGCCTAGAAGCAATTCCCCTTCAGGATGCAGAGAAACCCTGCAAGGGAAACAGGTCAAGGTAGCAGGGAAGGGGGGCTAAAAGGAGGACGTGGAGAAAGAAGAGGCGAGGGGAACAGGAGAGCAGGGAAGGGGAGGTAGAAGGATTAGGTGGTGGGGGGAAGGAGAAAGGTAGAAAAGAGAGGCTAACTAGCTAACCTAATTTAGTCCCCTTCAGGATGTGAAGAACCCTGCAAGGAGACTAGGATTAGAGAGTGGGGGTAAGGGCAAGGGGAGAGGGGCCAGGACCTACTCACCTTAGGATGTTGAGAACCCTGCAAGGGTGTCAGGACATGGGCAGAAAGGACAGGCGGGGGACGGGCAGGCAGAGGAGTGAAGGAGGATTCAACCTAGGAGACTATGGGGAGGAGTAGGAGTTAAGTACAAGGGTGGGGGGATGGGAAGGGGCTACCATGTGACAGGAAAAGGTAGAGGAAAGCAGTTAGGTAGGATAGAAGGTGAATACACCTTGGGAGGAGGGTAGGGGGGGTTAGAGACAAGTGCAGTTTGAAGAATAGAAATTGTGTAGGGCTAAAGAGATAGAGTTTGATAATAAGGAGAGCCAGATAGGAGGTGGCAGGGCATTCCAAAGCTTTGGGAAGTGGTAAGAGAAAGCTTCCTGTCCTGTCCAATGGAGGTAGAGTGACGAGGGATAGCTAGAGTGCGAGCATCAGTGGATCTGAGAGGGTGGGAGGGCAGAGAGGGAGCCAGAGAGGTAGGATGGGATAGTCCCAAACCAGTATTTAGACATAAACTTGTCACAGTGGGAGAGATGCCTGCACTTCAGGAAGGGGAAAGCAAGAGAGTAATACAGGGAGCAGTGGTGAGAATGGCAGGGGGTGTCAAGAGCAAAGCGACAGAAAGCATTGAAAAGAGAATCCAATCTGGTGAGGGAAGACTTGAGAGCAGCACTGTAGACTATATTGCAATAATCAAAAATAGGGAGAATCATTTTCTGAACAATATCGCACCAAACCAGTAGTGGTGAGGAACTACAGTTCCTGTAATGGGCACCAAGCTTGGGGCACAGTTTTTGCAGGATGGCATCAATATGTGCAGAAAGGTTAAGGTGTTGGTCAAGCCAGACACCCAGGTATTTAAAAGAGGAGGTGTCCTCTACAGCAGTCCCATCGAAGGTATGGAAGCAGGGGTGGGAGGGCATCTGAGACAGTCTCTGCCTCATGCCAAAGGTCATGGAGACTGTCTTGTGGGCTTTGAGGAAGAGTTGATGCGAGCTTAGCCATCGCTTAACATTACTGAAGTCAAGCTGTAGTTTGGAAGACACATCAGAAGGAGATTGGTCAGAGGTGAACAGGACTGTGTCGTCAGCATACATATGGATAGAGGATGCTGAGCATACTGATGGTAGGTCTTTTAGAAAAATTGAGAATAAGAGTGGGCCAAGAACGGAGCTCTGAGGCACATCGGTAGAGGTGGGTAGTGGTGGGGCTGAAGAGTAAGCTATTTTAACTGATTGAGTGTGACCTACAAGGTAGGCCCTGACCCAGCTGCAGGCTGACTGAGACAAGCCAGCTGATGAGAGGGCGTCAAGGAGGAGGGAATGGGAGACAGTGTCAAAAGACTTGGCAAGGTCGACAAAGATTGCAGAATTGATGTGGCCTCAAACCATGGCTGTATGGATAGAGTCAGTGAGTCTGAGTAGGGAAGTGGTCATTGAGTGATTCTTCCAAAAACCAGATTGGAAGGAAATGAAGAAGGAGGAGGAGTCATCAAGAAAGGAGGAGAGCTGGGCGAGAGCAAGGTGCTCCTGAAGTTTAGCCAGGGTGGGAAGGAGCAAGATGGGGCAGTAGTTCCCAGGAGATGAAGGGTCACCATCCTTAGGTAAAGGGAGAACTGTAGCATATTTCCAGGCCACAGGGATAGATGCAGTGCGAAAAGATAGATTGAGGAGGTCAGAGAGTGGGAGGGAAATAGCAGGCGCAGAGAGGTACAGCAGCTTTGGGTCAAGGCCATTGGGGGAGTGGCCCTTAGATGGGCTGAGAGAGAGTAATGCATTTAGGGCGGTGTTGGGAGATATGGGTGAGAAGGCAAAGCTGTCCATGAGGTGACGGAGTTGGGGGAGTAGGGGCAGGGAGGTAGAAGGGAGGGTTGGGAGGAGGCTAATAGAGTGGAGGCACAGGAAGTAAAATAGGAGTTAAATTCCACAGCTACTGTGGGATGGTCGGTAGTGAGTTTGTTGTTTATTTTGAGCAGTGGGGATGGGGGGTTAGTTTGGGGGGAGAAAAGTGAGTGAACTACATTCCAAAACTTCAACGGGTTGTTTATATTAGTGTTAAAGGTGGCCTGAAAAAATTCTGCCTTAGCCAGACAGATGGCTTTGGTAAAGGCGTTATAGAGTATTCAGTAAATAGCGAGGTCACTTCATAATGAGGCTCTCTAACTCTTCTACTGGGCCATTCCCTGCACAGTTGCCTGGAATATGATGAAAAGCCTGCCACACGCAGTTCCAAACACTCAGTTTCCACAGGCCTGGGGCACACTGGACCACATTTTAAACACCGGGCTCAATGAGTTTTCTGTCGTGTCCAGGAATAAGTAATATTCTGACTGCTGTTATTTCCTCTGATCATTCAAGAGCATGTAGAATCCTCAGCTAAAAGATCCCAATTCTGGCTACAAACTTCTCTAATGAATAGTACTAATCACATTAATTTCAAGTTCTTCTTGCAGATTATTCCAAGTCGAGGGTGCCAAGAATACAAACAGCTGCTTACCCAAGTCAGTCCTCACTTTTGGAATTAGAATCAAATCTGCATTGTTGTGTGAAAGTGCAAGTCATAGTTACTATCAGACTTTTTAACAGAGCCCTCAGCTAGTCTGGCATATTTCCAGAAGTCCATAAAACTATCACATACCAGTAGCATAAGGGTCAACCCAAGTGCAAAAAAATCCATGACCAGTTGGCCAATGGTCCCCTAAAATCTCTTACTGATTACCCCAAAAATGTTTTAAGTGGCCATTGGCTACTAACATTAATGTTTCTCATATTTATTTATTATGGTCGCAATCATTTTCATTTTGGATTCAAGATATAGTATGTTGCCCTGTCAATCATTTGCCCCTAGATATAAAGCTGACTTTTGATGCCTAAAGATGTCCAATTGACCTTGGCATACAGTTTGAACTGGCTCCTAAAACAAATCTGATAGCAGCATGATACAATGTGTCAAGTCCCTGTGAGATATTTGCGGCAACAGATTTCTTGAGGTGGTGTGGCTATCATTGTGATATGATATGTATCTGCAAGAGAGAGAGAGAGATTTGTTTATTTGATGACCGAGTGAGTACACTGGACCAGAGGTCCGTTTCCAGGTATGACCTGAGCAAACCAGCACAGGAACATGGTACAGTACTTCAGAGGAAGGCACACATACATAGTACTATAAACGCTTAAGTGACAGTTTCATAAAACAGTGGCAAGTGCAGTCAGAATGAACAAATTAGCATGTCATTATTAAATCAGCATGTTATAGTGCAGATGCAGTCAATGGTTTATATGCACTACTGCTACATGCTGCTATACAAAGCACGTAAGCAGTACTGGGTGCGTTAGCTGCATGATGGGGGTCCAAAGGTACCTACAAGGCATGCACAATGCCTCCTCATGTCTGAGTCTTGAGCACCCACCACCTGAAGCTGGCAGTCTTGCATAGGAACATGCATGGCTGGGAAAAGGGTGTGGAAGGGGGGCATGATGGCATAACACGGCATTCATGATTACACCTGTGAGCTGATGGTGGTGCACATAATTTATGCTGGATGATATCACTTCTACTCCAAAGGACGGATACCCCCAGATCCAATCCTCCCCTGCACCACAAATTACAAGGCACAGGCTAGCCATGTGTGCATGCTGGTGTCCATCTCCTGGCACAGGTCATCCACAACCTATAGGGAATATGGCAGCCTCCTGCATGAGCTTCCATATTGCAGGATCCCCTGTGGTTGCATAGCAGCAGATAAACTGAGTGGCTGGACTGGTCTTCTGATTAGAAGTCCGGTAACTGCCATAGCCCCTCTTACCTGGCCAACCCCCGCCCCCGTGCTGCTCCATGCAAACATATTAAGGTGGCCAGGTTTTGTGAATGCTTTTGGCATGTATGGTGCAATATGCATCTGCGCTAGCAGTGGCCTGTGGACTGGCAATGCATGGATAACTCCTATGCTGGATCCTTTTGTTCATAGAGCCCAATATGCACACATTACGTGAGGCACTAACAAAGACTTTGGGAATAATATGGTATCCCTGAATTGGGATTTAAACTAGGAATGGCTAGAGGAGAGATGCAGGATACTAGAATGGTTATTACAAAGTTCAGCAGTGAAATGAATAAGGCTTTGGCGCCACCAGTTGTTTTTGCAGTGGGAACTGCCAGAAGGCATTGGTCAGAGAACCTCAGGTTCCTGGCCCTTACGGCACTCAGAGTGCCAGCACTACAGTGGCACACAATCAGGGTGCCAAATGTGGGATTCACTGCCCCCTCCCCAAGGTTCACCCCCCCCGAGAGTAGGAATCCTTAAGTAGGGATGGTGTGGGGCTCACAGCACCCCACAAGGGGGTGCGGGGGTCATAGCGCCCCCCACAAAAAAAAGAGATCAGCAACATTGCCGATTGGTGCCCTAATTGCTGGCACATTCTGAGCATGGAACCGGTTCCTGGGACAGAGCTTTAGATACAGGAGCTCAGATGATATAACACACTAGATGATATAACTCAAAAGAGGTGAATCCATTACCGAGTACTGTCTTTCTTGTCAGAGGACAAGCATATCACATTGCCAGCCTTCCTGAATCCTGCTTACAGTATATACAGTAGCATGTGTGAATGATTTATATTTTATTTAGATTTAACTGCATTTCATATTTGTGTAGCATCATTTTCTACAAGTGATATTTGGGGAAGTATCTTTGAAGCTTGGAATGGTTGCAATGCAGCAGGTCATGAGTCATGTGATGTGGCTAATTGTAATGTACTCTGTACTGTGGTTTGTTCCCATGATCTGTGGGGGTCACTGGATATCCCTGATATTTCAGTTTTGACCCAGATCATATACACTGGGTACTAGATTATCCACTCTGAGGCAGGATGGGTCACTTTCAATCAGGTACATGGCTTCCAATGAACATTATTCTGCTTAGCTGGTGAAAAAACATCACCCCTTCTTCCATGGAGCTCATCATTGGGGGGTGTAAATACCTTCAGCCAAATATTTGGCCAAGTATTCATGTTCAGGGCCCCAAATATTTAAGTATTTGTTATTCTTATTAATTTTTCATCCAAGAAGGGATTTAAAATAAAATGAGCCATTTTGGCCCCCTCCCCAGGTGAAACAAAAGTCCTAGTCTCCCTCAACAAAACCAGCTAACACCATATTATAGTTCATAATTTCTTTTCAGTTTATTTCTTGTTTGATACACAAAATGCCCTTCTGGGGAGCACAACGTTTCACCCACATCTGGCTTCTTCAAGGAAGACAGAATTCTATTTATAAAAGTGCATTACATTTTTTTTTTTTATCAGCCAGGTTTCATGTAACTTTTAAGACATCCATAGTTCATTCCCTTCAGTGCTTCACTGACTCTGTGTACATATGCATTCCTTTGCTAAGCATTACTGTTCTAATGTTTTATTACATTAAAATTTAAACCCAGTGTAACATGCCATCTATATTCAAGATACACAAATAGTCATCTTTTAAACATTATATCTCTTGTCAGCATCATTATATTTGATCAGTAGCCTCATTTCAAGAGATCCTAGCCCATGCAGTACTAGTGCACTAAACGGTATCCAACACATTTCCTGATCTTTAACAATTAAAAAACATTCCTTAGATAACAGTTCTCAAGTGTTTAGAACATTGTTGCATATATATTTATATAGATACCTGGACACATCCATATTTTTAATGTTTATTAAATTATTTCCCATATATAAATGCATGTTAAATACCTCTTGCTTTAGTGAAATTCAATAAAATCACCCTTTCGTTCCCTTCTTGATATCTGTCATTAAGGACTGCTATAAAATCTTTATGAATGGCAAAAACATTTGGTAATATTTACATTATCTAGTGCTAAAAACGAATTCATATTTCATCTTCATTTACCCATTACCTTACTGATAGTGGCCCCTTTCTTGCCAGAAAAGTACATTGATGTATCTCGGTCCATGACCTGAAGCAAAAGTAAAAATATTACAGAAATGTTTAAATTATCTTTATTATTCTCAGGGTGCCCAATATAATGTGCAAAATGTTACTATTCATTGTCTATCTTACCTTTCAGTCTATGTACTTTGCTTATTTTCTTTCTTTGCTGTTTCAGTAGCTCATGTTTCCTATAGAAGGATAGTATAGAGAGAAGTTCAATATTTGCATTCATGTGGCTTTAAACTCCCTACCAGTCATTTTCCTCCGAGTAGTCATGTAAATATATTATACTTTGGCTCATCACTCTGTCAGTACTCTGTTAACTCTGGCAGCATCTCCAGTATACTGTGCTGACAGCTGCAACTGTTATGCCTTTTATAGTCCTGGGCCGAGGGCAAGTATGGCTCAACCAGTGGGCATTCAGAGACATGAGACATCAGCAACTGGTGATGTCATCTTGCTACAGTGCTCACCCCCACCAGTTTTACTTGCCATTGCCAGAACAGTGGCACTGTGGTGTCTCCAGGCAGTAACCCAAGGGGCAAGTTTGCATCAATGCCCTCCAGAAGTCTGCGACTCATTCTCAGGGCCAGTTGTTTAAAACTTGTTACCATTGTTTAGTATTCTCAGGCACACTAATGTCTCATATTGTCCACACCACCTGACATGAAAGCTTCGAATCTACATCACATTATAAAGAAGACTGTGGCGCTAAGCCACTGTAACAGAAGACATTTATATCTACGGCCTGATGAATCACAGGCTGTCACATCATCCATTGCATTTCCACCTTGTCACTGTATTTTATTGTACAGTGGAGCCCTGTTATAAGTACACCCTAAATGCCAAGCAAAAATGTTCTTATAACCAGGATGTTCTTATAAGAGGGCTTCATTGGAAACTGTGAAAATCCATGTAAAGTATACAGTTAACATGATGAAACTGGGCTCGAACTAGATTTTTTAGAGAACTCACTATTAAAAGTAGTATACTGTAGTATAACTTTTAAAAGACCTCCTACTCAGAAATTAGAGTATTGTTGTTAACATTCATTCAGTGTCTCACTCAACTATGAAGGAATGTGCTGCCTTCTTCATAGGGCATCTTTCACACATCCATTCACTACTTAAGTGTCTGTTAATGAAAAACTTCGTGATGATGATTCAACCCAGACATAGCACACCCAGAGGTGATAACCGTCTAGCACTACCTCTGGGAAAAACTATTCTTATAAATGGTATGACTGTTCTTATAAACAGGTTTTACTGCCACTGAAAATTATGAGCAAAAATCAGGGCATCCAAAAAATGTTCTTATAAGCAGGATATTCTTATATCCAATGTTCTTATAAGTGGGTTCCTCTGTGTTATACTGCACATTAACACAAACCTGTATGCTAAAGTAGTCACAGTATGTTCTTTGTGGTCCACATCTTACCAATTGTACTAAAAGCAGATAGTTAGAAGGTTTGTTTGAGGTTTATTTTTATTTTAAAATTGTAAATCCCAAGTAGTCATTATTCAGTTTGGAATACAATACCGAATAACTCATCATTTGTAGTACTCAAGAAAAAACAAACTGTTACTCACACAGTCCTATCTAGCACCCTTCCACCATCACATAAATCCCCTTCCTAATCACTGGCACCTATTCCATGTGTATAACTAAATTAAACTTGCACCCACTTAAGTTTCCTTCACCTAACACCAGTGCCCATCCCACCAACATTAACAAATTAGGCTCCCGAAAGTTCTTTGTCCCACCCCACACTCACTGACAGCAACTTTCACACCAACCACAACAGTTCAGCAGCACCCACCTTTTGCTGAGTTGTGCTGAACTACTCGATGGTGAGGGGGCAGGTGGTGGCCTGGGTTGGGGCTGAGGAACTTGGAGACAAGCACTTATGTTTAATAATGTCATGAGATGGGTGTTGATGGAGGGTTGAGGAACAGGAAGTGTCTAAATTTAATATTAGTTTTGCAGGCATGATGGGTGCCGGTTGTGATGGGGTTGATTTTTTTGCAGATTAGCTGGATAATGTTCTTTACATATTGTGTCCGACCTGATTAATTGTGGATTTATTCAGCAGATTCTAAAAAGACAGAGCACTATTCGAGTACAGAAAATTAGTAACTGTCTTCAATACCTTACACTGATGAATTCCTTTTGAATTTTAGCATTCCAGTTTATGAGATAAATGCTGATAAGTTCCAAGCTGAAACAAATGGTCTAAAAAGCCTTCAAAAATCTAAGTTCTTTCCTACCAACCATAAGTGCCCATGCAGTGCCTGGGATTCCTGAATAGTGCATCATTTTTTACTACATATTTTGCACAAATACAATACTACATGTTGCTGACTTGATTTCTCCTCTACCTTCTTATTTTATACTCAATGAGTAAATTATCAGTGTTAAAAATTCCAAATGGCAGCATTTTGCCTGCCAGATGTAGTGGAATGAAAATGCAAGGCTACAGTACCTTTAATAACCAAAAGACACCAGAGCTAACATTTGCACATTAACATTGTCAGCCAATGCACCAGCCTAAAAGGCACTGGGCCGGATTTTCGATGCTCCAAGAATGCAGCAAGCCCCTGGTGTGCCCAACATATGACGCACAGAACATGCGGCATTCCCCTGCTGGTGATCAGGATTTTGCATCCTTTGCACTAATTGCCACTCCTTAGACCACAGTTGTGTGGTCTAGCATGTGCCACCCCCTGGAGACTAAGTACCGGTGATTGCGCCAGATGTCTGGTGCAAGCAGCCATAAATCATGGACACTGTCACAACTGCACCTGAGAATGGAAATTCAGGTGCAGTTGCGGCTCAGGGGGTAGGCGGACTGCCATTTTCAAAGTCCCATGGTGCAGGGCGGGACACATGCCCTGTGCCACCATTTGAAAATCCTGCCCACCATGTTTATGAGGTAGACTCCAGCAAATTCGTTGTGCAAAATTCACGGGCACCTAAAAATAAATCCATGACTCCTGCCATCATCCTCTCTCTACTGTATATTTTTCTTGCCTTGTCACTTGACTTAATATTGTTTCTCTGTCTTCTTCCCTATATCTGTCTTTCCTTAAGTGAAAAACAATGAGCTACAGGCCATTAAATCAGAGCTGACTCAGATCAAGTCCAATATTGATGCTCTGCTGGGAAGACTGGACCAGCTTGCTGAGGAGCAGAAACCCACACCAGGTATGTAAATGCCTAGCTTCCCATCACAGAACTGAGACAAACTTTCACAATAATTAATGTCTGCAGGCTTACCACCTTGAATCCTGATCTAATCAACTCTCAGAAGCTAAGCAGAGTCAGGCAGAAGTAGGATGAGAGCTCTTCGGTGAACCCCGGGCGCTGCAGGAAGTGGTGTTGATACTGTAGTGTTGCAGTGGGCATGCTTCCTTTGGTTAAAGGTAACCACATCAATACCACAGCATAGTGTTTGGAGGACACTGTGTTAGCAGAGATATATGTTTTGGTGGTTGCTCAGGTGGATGTTCCATTAAGACAAGCAGCACTATTACTGTTCAAATCAATAAGAAAATTGTATTCATCAGTAGTCATAAAGACACCAGAAACATCATTCATGATGTTACATGGACAATCATCCATTTACTTGAGATGCAGCATTCCTATAACGTTTTTTTCAATCAAAGTCCAGTTCTCCTTATAGAAATGGGTACCGGGTCAATATAGCACTTCAAGAGGAGTGCTGCAAGAATCATGCTGTGTAAAGTGCAAGAGCATTTAGAGTGACAGGGGTATAATAGTGGTAGGGAAGTACTGCTACCCCTGTCACTCTGTACTGTTACTTGGAAGGGATGGAGTTTGCCATGTGTGTGATGCCTGGTCAAGCCACTCCCATGGTGAAGTGACTAAGGCTCCAGCACATGGCAGGGTTGGTGGCCTGGGACCATAGTTCAGACCCCCAGTCTTCAGGTGTTGCTACTGTCTTTTTTTTTTTAAAAAGGAGTTTTCCTCCCTCCTAATTTTTTCCCCATCCCCAAAATCCACAACCCCATGGAGTTGACTATTTTAAGTCCAGGGTGTGAGGAACAAAGCTCTCCACTTCTGGGGGTGTGTGAGGCAAAAACAAAAAGGGTACATTAGTTTCTATGGTGTGCACTGTGTTTGGGGCAGTTGCTGTTATACCCAACGTTATTGCGGTGGGTGGCATTTTGCTTGCAGCATTGTTTGCTGTGCAGTTATTGTTTCCAACATTATGACCCTATGCTGAGAAATGTGATATGTGAGTGAAAATTGGGAAAAAATCTTAATAAAAGGATTCTGTCACCTATTGCTTCAGGCCCCCCCATAGAGGAATAAGAAAGCAGTAGATAAGGAAATCTCTTCAATACTGTATCAGCCATAGAAGTTGGGGCAGAATCCTTTTTATAGGCTTAGGAAGGATAGAAAGGAGGGCAGAGGGGGTGGAGTGGCTATGTTCATTAGAGATGAGATAGAAATTGCTAGGGTAGAAGAGGCAGAGGGAAACATGGAGGCCTTATGGGTCACCTTATGATCCCTAGCAGGAGATAAGGTCAAGCTGGGTGTAGTATATAGGCCCCCCGGGATGAGTGATGTTCTACAGGATGGTTTACTGAACAACATCATTGCCCAGTGTGGACCAAAAGGGGAAGGAGTGGTGTTGATGAGGGACCTTAATATGCCAGGTACAAACTGGGGAACCATGTCCTCTAAGGTGGCCAAGGAGCAGAGGCTGCTGGACGGCTTCCAGGATGTGTTCTTAACACAGCATGTGATGGAGCCCACAAGGGAGGGGCATGTCCTGGACGTGGTTCTGGCAGATGGGGATCTGGTAAGGGACATGGTTGTACAGGACCCCCTGACTGGGAGCGACCACAATACTGTCTGATTTCAAATAAGCATGGGGGGAGGAGGGGTGAGATCTAGGACACTAGCAGTAGACTTCAGGGGGGCAGACTTTGTGGGCATGGGAAATATTCTTAAGGATCACTTGAAGGGGATTATATCAATGACAAGTGTGGAAAGGAGATGGGAGGTCATAAAATGGGGACTTCATGAGGCAGTCAGGATCTGCAATAAGTTGAAATGTAAGGGAGCAAGGTCACATAAACCATGCTGGTGGTCCAGTGAGGTACAGTTAGCAGTCAGAGAAAAGAAGGTGTCCTACAAAAAATATAAAACAACAAGAGGGGATAGGGATAAGGAAATGTACCATCTTGCATCTAGAAAAGTCACCCGGATGGTGAGGGGAGCAAAGTCCAGTAAAGAGCAGCGGCTGGCACAGGGGATACATGGAGTGCAAAAGGGGTTCTTTCGGTACATTGGGGAGCAGAGAAGAACTAAGGGCCATCTCAGCAGATTGAGATCAGAAGGAGGGTGGGTGGAAGAGGCAAGGGACCAGGCAAAGGTATTTACCGAGTACTTTGCCTCTGTGTTCACTAGGGAGGGGGATGGGATATCTACAAAGCAAGGCACGATGGGGATAGAAGTGGCAGTGAGTGGGATCAGGGGAGCAACAGAAATGGAGCAAGAGGGAGGGAGAGATATCCCAGGGGTGTCACATCTGGATAAGGATAAAAAGGCCAGTAAGGTGGAGGGGACAGATGATGCTATTTCCACCAAAAGGGTGTGGTTAGCCCTCAAGGCCCTAAAGAAAGACAAATCTCCTGGGCCCGGATGGCATTCATCCGAGAGTACTATGGGAACTGGCGGATATACTGGCTGCATCCCTGGCGGAGCTCTTCAACAGGTCACTTGAGACAGGGAGGGTACCTAGGGATTGGCGAGAGGCACATGTGGTGCCAATCCATAAAGGGGGGTTGAGGGAAGTACCAGGTAACTATAGACCCATCAGTTTGACCTCGGTGGTGGGAAAATTAATGGAGAGTATACTAAAGGAATGATTGGGGGTGTACTTGGAGGAGGTGGGAGGTCTGGATAGTCGGCAACATGGGCTTGTGCCAGGTAGATCATGTCAAACCAATCTTGTGGAGTTCTACAAATGAGTAACATCAGAACTGGACAGGGGAAAGCCTGTGGATGTATTATTCTTGGACTTCAGCAAGGTGTTTGACTCTGTCCCCCCACAATGGTCTGGTGGAGAAACTGATGGGGTTAGGAGTAGGCCCTTTGATGGTCAGATGGATTGAAAACTGGCTAGCTGGATTCACCCAGAGAGTAGTGGTCTGTGGGGAGCTCTCGAACCCTAGAGAGGTTGGTAGTGGGGTACCGCAGGGCTCGGTCCTGGGTCCAATCCTGTTTAATGCATACATATTGGACATCAGGGAGGGTATAGGGTGTGAAATGAGTCTCTTCGCAGATGACTCCAAGATGGGAGCAGTAGTTGAGGGAGAAGAGGGGAGGTTGGCCCTGCAAGGGGACCTGGACACCCTGGAAAGCTGGGCTCACACATGGAAATTAAATTTCAATATCACCAAGTGTAAGGTGTTGCATCTTGGTCAGGGAAACCCTAAACACAGGTACACCCTGGGAGGGGAGGTGCTGGAGGCCTCAATAGGGGAAAAAGACCTAGGGGTCATGGTGGATGCATGTATGAATAACTCTTAGCAGTGCAGGAGAGAGGCTAGCAAGGCAAACAGGATGTTGGGATGCATCATAAGGGGGATCACCTCTAGGAGCAAGGAAGTGATTCTGCCACTGTACAATGGACTGGTTAGACCACACCTTGAGTACTGTGTACAGTACTGGAGACCACACTTGAAGAGGGACATACAGCTCCTGGAGAGGGTACAGAGGAGGGCAACTAAGATGATACGAGGGCTAGGGGATTTGACGTATGAGGACAGACTTGAAGAGCTCTGCCTGTTTTCACTGGAGGAGAGGAGAGACAAGGGGGACATGATTGAGGTCTTCAAGTACCTCAAGGGAATAAATAGGGTAAACATGGAGGGGATCTTTAGACTAAAGCAGGGAGGTATCACCAGAGGGCATGGTTTGAAGTTGGAAGGTGGAAGGGTGAGGGTGGAAAAGAGGAGGAGGTTTTTCACTGAGAGGGTGGTGGACCCTTGGAATGCACTGCCTGGTGAGCTGGTTCAGAGATCCACAGTGGAGGGCTTCAAGAGAGGATGGGACAGACACAGAAAGTGGATGTATCAGATGATGGCCTGTCCCGGGGGGTGGGGATGGATGATAGGGGTTTCTGAAACACAAGGGAGGGGAAGGCCTCGGCACCCAATTAAGGATCTGAGGTTCGAGCAGACTCGATTGACCATAAGGCCTAGTCTGCTGGCAAATAGTATGTTAGTATAAAGAATTATGTTCACATGTAGGAAAATGCTACAGAAAATTGTATTGCCTATTGTATATCATTTTAATCATGCCCTGCCTCTACCAAATGTTAGACCTACAAGTATATGAATGCTAGGGTGTCAAGTAGCTTGTTCAAGGTAGCAATTAGTGCTGGGTGAATTTTTAATTTTTCCAGCAGAATTTGGACAAATTATGATTTTGCTTCCATGCAGTGTCACAAAATGTTTGTGAATTTTTCATAAATATTCACCAAAATTTAATTTTCACTGTTTTCCATCTATTGTTAAAAGTACTTGGATAAATTCACAGCATTTGGCAGATACTAAGATCTATACCTAAAGAGTATATAGTATCAAGTTTCGAGTCTCTTGCTCTAAGGACAGAGTTATAAGCTGCCAAGATTTCAAACATTTTCAAAAAAATGCAAGTATGTAGACTGTGTCATTGTAAGCCCCTATGACTTCATACTAACTAAACAAAATGTTGCAATGCTGTTTGTCCCAAACTAAAAGAGGGTGTGCAAGTCAATAACCAGGTCACAAGTTCTATGGGCAGCTGAGTTATAATCACCCAAAGTTTCTAAAAATGTTTACACAAATTTAAATACAGATGGGGACATTTAAAGCTAGATTGCTTGTCACCATGTGGAGAGTACATAGACTTAGTAGATTGGTATATGTGTATCAAGTTTAGCATCTTTATCTTAAAGGATGGCCGAGCTATAAACAGCCCAACATTGCAAACAGTGAACTACTGAAAGCAGCAGTATTTGTTGGTTGGCAAAAAAATGTAATCATATAGTTCTTTTAGCAAAAAATGTATTTATTGTATCCTTAGATTCATCATCAGGGCATTTTTAATTACCTAAGATAGTTTTAAAACAGTGTTTATAGCTTCTTTTGTAATTAATGACTCACATCATTAAAGATAGTCACCATTTGCAATTTTTAACAAACTCTAGACAGCGCTGATAGGGCTGTGAAGAGCTACCAAATGACCAAAGTTATTTTCTTGCTGGTGCTATATAGTGCTGTTTAGTCACAATCATCAAAAACTGGCATGCCGCTAATTCGGTCCTCTTGAATTTATTTAGTCAGAGTACGTGCTGTTGCTGTGTGTGTGTGTGTGTGTGTGTGTGTGTGTATGAGTGTGTGTTCCCATAGGAATGAGATAGCTAACACAGGCTGCAAACTGCTCTGTCTGTAATCTGGCACTGTAGTCTGACTTACAGAGGTTCAGTAAATTCCCGACAACATATAATGAGTTAACCCCTAGGCTGCTGAAAGAAACAGAATAATTTAATTAGACTGAGCTGCACAGATGATAGAAACAGCAGTTTAAAAAGTTTTTTTGTTAATATCCTGAGAAGTTCTGAGGTACAATACAGTAGCATCCCCCTTCCCTTCAGATGCCTTTAACATAGAGCAGCAAATAGCAAATATCAGAGAGGGGGTGTACTATTTTGCAGCTGTGCAGAAATACTTCCAAATGTCCAAAAAGAGAGTTCCACGATCAGCCATTTTAGAGCTACAATGTGATCCCAATAGTGCTGTAGGCTCCGTCTACAGCCTTAAAAATCTCTTCCATTAAGGTTTCCTGTTAAATGTAACTACTAGATTCATACAGGGGGTGTATTACATGGTGCTATCACATGTTTCTGAGGGTAAGTAGCCCAGCATTGTACCAAGATTGATATATTTTTTATGACGGGCATGGCACAGGGGTGTGAACTTTTAAAAAATTCAAAATACTGTATCTTCATTCAGGAATGAAAAAACAAAACAAAAAGAAAATGGGTATATTGATGTTTTTGCCAGGAAAACATTACTACTGAAAAAAAAAGTTGCCTAATAAATTCATGTGTCTGTGCAAAAAATCCTGAACTTTCCTGATAATTTTGTGGAGGCTGTATCCAGAAAGTTTGCCCAGCTCTACACCTGATCTGTCTTGGAGGAAGAAGGAATATTCTAGGTGGAGTTGAAAGCAAGCAGGTAGTATTCCTTTGTGGCTCCAGAGTTAGGGCAGTAGATGAGGTGGAAGAAAATTGAATAACCATGATGACATTCCAGGTGTGATGATTTACCTGCCTGCCTGCAGCACAGGTCAAACAAGTGCTATCTGGAGTCAGGCAATGAAGCTGAAGGGAGAAGCAGACTGTTGTGTTCCACAATGATATGAATGACACGAGAAGCACAAGTCCTGAGGATATAAGGAGGTCATTCACAAAACTAGGGATGGTTCTAAAAGCAAAGCTGTCTAAGATGATCTTTTCTGAAGTCCTCACAGTACAGAGGTCCTTGAGTAATGACAGCAGACCATTAGGCAGGCTTACACTTGCTTAGGGTCTGCTGCAAAAGAGAGGGTCTTCTTTTTCAGTTCAAATGGAGAGCATTCTTGGACAAGGGGTGCCTGTACAACCAAAAGTGGCTACACCCACATCTGAAGGAAGTGGGGGTACTGATCTGGAAAATGGGCAAGGCAGTCTAGGGATTTAAACTAAAGGACAGGGAGGGGAAGTGCAGGAGCTTACAAAGGTGGTAGTGTGATGCACAGGGTCACCAAGGGGAGGACAGTAGAGCTGGGTAGCACCAGAAGAGGAGACCCCCAGCTGGAGCAAGGCAGCAAAGAAGCACAAACATTTTCCCTTGAATACAGACCAGTAAGAGAATCTCACACACAGCAAATTTGACAAGCACGAGAACCTGATGCACTTAGAAGTGCTGCATTTAGTGCCACTTACGAACACCTGGTAGGGACGAGACAATTATTGGGGCACCAAAAAGCAGGGATTCAGGTTCTTTTATAGGTATAGCAGGAAAGGGAAGGGTGGCTGTCTAAGGGAGGACATCACTGTGGAGCAAGGAGGATATCAGAGTCTGTCTAGTGGGAAATGGGACAAAATAGTCACCTTGGGGTGTGCTACAGGACTCTGATCAGCTCAGTAGAGCTTAATGTCTAGCTGGTTGGGGAAATTAGGAGAGTAGTCAAATTGGATGCAGTGGTGATCAGTGCTTTATGAATTTAAAATCCCACTAGTGGGATTTGGCAGCATTATCAATGCCCTGTCCATGAAATTTCGAGTAAATTCTGAAAATGTTCATGAAATTTTGTCAGTAAGTAATTTGTGGTACTTCTCCTGTAACTTTAAGATTACTCAAGTGAATTGCTCCAGATTTGAACTGTTTAGTACCCTTAGGAGTATGCTTGCCAGAGAGACACCTTAATTCTTGGGAACTTTAACATTAAGTGAAATAAAGCAAATCATCCTGCTTGCAACAAGATTCTAAGAAAAATAAACTTTAATCAGTTTATAACCTAACCTTGATTGAGTCTTAAGGGTTCTGTATATTTTATTTAGTTAGTATGAAGTCATAGGGACTCACAATGACACAGTGTACTTACTTACATTTTTTTGTAAATTTTTGAAATATAAAAGCAACAAACCTCTGTGTCAAGCACGTGAGCAAAAGCAAGAGAAAAAAGAGACCAATATGGTTCACTAAAAAGGTGGAGGAAAAAGTAAAATCCAAAAGGGTTGCATTCAGAAGATTCAAAGAAACTCAAAGGGAGGAGGATAGGGAGGTATATCAGGGGAAGCAGAGAAAGCAGTAAGGAGAACAAATGTGCAAAAGATGGAGTATAGCCCAGGCAGTATCAAAAGGGGACAAAACATTTTTTAGATATGTAAGCAACAAGAGGAAGGCCAAGGGAGGGATAGTAAGATTAAAAAGGAAGGGGTACTGTATAGAGGGGGACCAGGAAAAGTCAGACATCTTAAACAAATGCTTCTGTTCAGTGTTCATAGAGGATGAGGAAGGAGAGGGACCACAAAAAAGTAACAGAAACCTTGAAAGGGGAGGTAGACACTAGTCCCTTTTCAAAGGAGAAAGTCATGAAGGCACTCGCTAATCTGAAAGTGAACAAAGCAATGGGGGGTCAGATGGCATGTATCCAAGGGTGTTGAGGGAACTCAGGGAGGTAATGGCTGCACCTCTGACAGTCCTATTTAACAGATTGCTGGACACTAGAGTGGTTCTGGAGGACTGAAGGAGGGCAGATGTAGTCCCACTTCACAAAAGTGGTAGCAGGAAGGAGGCTGGAAATTATAAGCCAGTCAGTCTGACATCACTGGTGGTAAAGTTGATTGAAACACTGCTGAAGGAAAGGATTGAGGAGTATCTTGAATCCAGTGGGTTACAGGACCAGAGGCAGCATGCATTCACTGGGGAGATGTCATGTCAGACAAATCTGATAGATTTCTTTGACTGTGTGACCAGGGAATTAGATCAGGGAGGAGCAGTGAACATGACCTACCTGGATTTCAGTAAAACTTTCAACACTGTTTCACATAGGAGACTAGTGAGCAAGCTGGGCAACTTAGGGTTAGGTAAAAAGGTTTTAAACTGGGTAAAAAATTGGTTAGGAGCTAGGTGACAGAGGGTGGTGGTAAATAGAGTTCACTCCAAGGAAGGATGGTGACCAGCGGGGTAACTCAGGGATCAGTGCTGGGACTGGTCCTCTTTAAAGTGACACTGCAGAGGAGCTGGGAGGAAAGGTTTGTCTTTTGTGGATGACACCAGGATCTCCAATGGGGGGGATGGGGGTGGGAGCATGAGCAGAGCCCTGGAAAAACTCGAGGAGTGGTCAAGGGTACAGCAGTTGTGTTTCAGTGTAAAAAAGTGCAAAATAATGCACTTGGGGCACAGAAATCCTGAGGCAGAGTACAAAAGGGATGGAGTGGTATTGGTGACAAATAAGCAGGAAACAGACATATGTGTAATCACATCAGATGACCTAAAGGTGGCCAGGCAGTGCAATAAGGCAGTCAGGAGGTCTAGTGGGATGCTGGGGTGCATAGAAAGGGGTTTCACCAGCAGAAAGAGGGAGGTGATGTTGCCTCTGTATAGAACACTGGAAAGACCCCACATGGAGTACTGTGTCCAGTTCTGGAGTCCACATCTCCAGAAGGACATAGACAGAGTGGAGGCAGTTCAGAGGAGGGCAACTAAAATAGTGTTGGGTCTGTATCAAAAGCCCTACAGAGAGATTAAAGGAGCTCAGCATGTACACCCTGAAAAACAGGAGAGAGAGAGAGAGGGGGGATATGATAGAGACCCTTAAATACCTCACAGGGTAAATGAGTTATAGGAGGGAAGCAGTTTTCTAAAAATAAAAAAGGTGCTCAAAAAACAAGGGGACATGATCTGAAGTTGGATGGGGGTAGTTTCAGGACAGATATGAGGAAGTACTTCTTCACAGAAAGAGTGGTGGATTCCTGGAACAGCCTTCCAGCTGAGATTATGGGCATGAAAATAGTGTGGTTTTCAAGAATGCATGAGATATGCACAAGGGAATCATAGCTGAAAGGAAGGGGGGAAGAGAGAGAAAGAACTGTAGATCAAGGAGGGTCTGCAGTGAAAATGCAGTTAGGGAAAAATGGGCAGTCTGGGTGGACCAAACGGCTCTTATCTGCCATGACATCCTATGTTTCTATGTTTCTAGGAGAGTGCACTGATGGCCTGTATGACTTCTGGAACTGAGAGTGGTTTACTCAACATGCTTTGCTGTGAACTACTAATACTGGGGAGGCACAATTGGGACAGGAAGGTTTTTATGGCCTGCTCAGTGGGAAGATTATTGGAGTTGTAGAGCACTACGTAGAAAGCCCTCATTTTCTCATTGACATCCTTGGGAGTATGATGCAAGTGACCATGTTTTTCATGGAGTGAGCTAATGTGTCTGCTCACCTGCTGAACTCTTAGCCGATGGGCAAGAAGTTTCCCAACTCGCTCCCCTCCTTCCCAATGCCTATGCTTCAGGTGGACTAGAGAAAGTTCTGCTTGCTTAGAAAGTAAAGTAAAGTGTACTTCAGGAGAGTGATCTCTGTGAGGTTCCTGTCAGAAGTATTAGCACCACTTGAAAGAGTTTTTCTTTGCTTCCAGTGAAGTCTTATTGTCCCTCTCCTCTTTCTCTCTGACCTTCTGCCCATGAGTGGTGAAACTGATAATGGTGCCTTTAAGGTAGGCCTCCCATATGGATCAGGGATACTTTGGAGGAGACATGTAGTTTAAAGGTTTTCATTTCCTTAATGTTATGCTGTCAGAATTTAGGGTCAGTGATCAAGAGAGGATCTAGCTGCCAATTGGCTATTTTGGCTGAGGGGGGAAGAGAGCTGCTGAGAAACCAATAGCAGAGCATAGTCTGATAGATCTATGTTCCCAATGGAGGAACAGGTGAGGGACTGAGTGATGACAGGAAAGACCAGCCAGTAATCTGTCCTGCTATATGACATGTGGGCTGAGGAGAAAGAGTAATCCCAATCTGAGTGTTGAAGTAGACACCAGCCATCCGCCAAGTTATGCTCTTTCATCAAGGAGTGGAGGGCCCTAAGTGCTGGGCTGGGAGCCTGCATTGTTGGAGCACTTTTGTCAAGAGACCCATCTAGCAGGAGGTTAAAGTCAACCCCCCACCCCCAAGCATGACACAATGATTATCTGGGTTAAAGTCTGCGATAGCCTGAGCTAGGGTGGCAAAGAAAGAGAGATCTCCTGCATTCAGTCCATATACCCTGCACACTATGAATTCCAGGTCAGGAGTCTTAACCTGGGCTAGGACTCATAGCCCCTCTTAGTCAGCTTTTTGTCCTAGAGCCTGCCAAAGTAAGCATCTGTGAAAGAGGATGAACACTGCCTGTTTGCATTTAGAAAGGAGACATGCACTTCAAACCCCAGGAATCCCTCACTTATGCTTAACAACTGCAATCATTCACCTGGAATAAGCTGCCCTGGAGCCTAGAATTGTATGCTAATTAGAGAACTTTTAGATAGAAATTCAAAACTCTGCTGTGTGATCATGCTCACACCTACATTCCAGCAGCAGATTTATTTCTCCGCCTAAAGGAAGCAATTGCCCCGGAGTCTTCTCTTCATGTTGACTGATTACAGTTTATTATTTTGTTGATTTTAAGTTTTACTGTTCAGTTATTTCCTCAGTAACTCTGCATTAGTTAGGGACTTTGTGTAAAAACTGTGATTTTGGTACTTTTCTCTGGTTTCACATCAGTTCCCAGGAATGGGAGAAAGGCCTGTTGTGGCATGGTTCCCACTTTCAGGAAACCACTTAACTTTACCAAATTTATTTGTAAATTTTGTTAAAGAGTACCACTTTGTGGTCTTTTCTGTAACTTAATTGAATTTGGGATGTCAGTTGGCTTTCTTTTTCTTCACTCTTATTATTGCTGTGCTTACTAAAAATAAAATCTAGCCACATTTCTATATTTTAGAAGTAATTTCCCTTTATAGGGATTTTTTGAGCTATTTGGGAACTGGAGTGCTTCTCTTTGGTTGTTACTGTTTGGCATGACTGACAAGACCAAAAAGAGGACAGGACCCACAGGTTTTAAAAACTGTAAAATGTGTTTCCATTCCTGGCTAAGGCAGACTGCCATGAGTCGTGTTTGGGTGCCTGGGTCCAGATCACGATTTTGTCAGTTGTGAACTCTGTATTAAGTTTTACCATAAACACAAAAGAAAAGTGCTAAAAAATTAAAGGACGTTATGGCTTTATAGTCTCCCTCCATGTCACCTAAAGCCTCAGAGGAGGGTCCAGCCCCTCAAAGTAAGCAGAAGGGAAAATCTGCTAATGATGGTTCAGAAGTCAGGGTGTCTGAACGGGAGAACCCTAAATTCAATAAAAATAAAAAAGCATCTGTGCAGACACTGGAATCAGTGCCTGCAAAGAAAAAAGAAAAAGAAAACATGTCACTGTCCCTCCTCTGGAAGAATGAAAGGAGACACCAGTGGACAAAAATAAGATGCCCTCAACAGAGGACATGACTAATGCATGGCAATTCCTCCAGGCTTTCCAGTCTATGGGAACTTCAAGAATATGCCTCCCCCACTCCCCAGTCTCCAGTACTAATTCTAGTGCCTGTAGAGGAGGCTAAATTCTACTATGAGGAGGAGGAGGAGGATGGAGAACCCGTAGAGCCTGATGGTTCTCCTGAACAAGAATTTGGTTCCCCCTCCTCATCCCTCAGATGACTACACCTCACACTACACTGCTGTGAGGCAAATGGTGAACACCCTCAATATCTCATCATAGCAGACTGCTGACAATGAGGATTAGGTGGAGTTTTTGGATATGATGGGCTTAACTCCCACAAAAAGGTTACTATTGCCCATCCACAAATCCTTCAGAAAGGCCACTTACAAAGTGTTGTCAGCACTTACTTCAGGTGGTGGCATAGACAAGAAAGTAGACAAAAAATGTCAGGTGGTGAAACGGGGTGCTGAGTACCTCTACTCACACTATGATCATGAGGGGGTAGTCCAGACTGTCTCCTGTGATAAGGCCAAAGTGTCCCTTTCCTCCCAACCTCCTGAGAAAAATTCCAGGAAACTAGATAGTATGAGAAAAAAAAGTCTGTACCTCAGCTTCCTTGCTCTTAATGCAGGCAGCATATATGGCTTCCACAGCTCAGTACCAAAAAGTTCTCTGGAGGTCCATTTTGGCAATAAGCAAGAAAGCCACTGGTGATATGGCACAGGATTTGGCTGGCACAGCAAGTACCATCATGGATGCCACCAAGTACCATTTTCATATGGCCGTGGACACCAATGACACTGCATCTAGGGTCATGGTACATGCAATATCCCTAAGAAGGTTTGCTTGGCTTAGAACCACAAACCTCTCTCAGGACACTAAAACAAAAGTCATGGATTTTCCTTGTGAAGGGAATTCCTTGTTTGGTGACAAGATGGAGGCATACATGAAGAAGGTGGACAAATATAAGACCCCCAACAACAGCAATACTGAGAAGAAAAAGACCTCCCCTTCCAGCAGGCCTTTTGATAGGGAAGGTAGAGGCAGGGGATGCTACCCCTGTACCTGCATTGCTTATGACTTCACCCCTCAGAGGGGTTTCTTCAGAGGTAGGGGCAGAAGAGATCCCAGAAGTGCAGATGCAACTACTACCCCAAAAACCTAGGTACAGCAAAACTCCTGACAAGTCTGCATAGGTTGCCCAGACATTGTCATTGTCAGCGGGAGAGACTGATTCACTATTTCCAGGAATGGGAAAGAATAACCTCGGACAAGTGGGTCCTGGAAATAGTGAGTCAGGGTTTGACTCTGCAGTTCAGATTTCTAAAACTGCAGGATCATAAGACGTTCATCCCTCATACTCCAGCAAAAAAACTCTTGTTGGAGTTAAAGGTAAAAACGTTGCTGCAAGCAATGCTGTGGAGAAAGTTCCCTCCTCACATTGGGGGAAGGGGCTTTACTCAAGATACTTCCTGACCCACAAGAAAAATGGGGAGAGGTGACCCATTTTAGACTTGAGATACCTGAACACTTAAAGGAAAAGTTCAAGATGATAACACTGGGATCAGTGATTCCATCTCTACAACAAGTAGAGTGGCTAGGGTCACTGAATCTGAAAGATGTCTATTTTCAAATGCCTGTAAGACCCAGTCACAGAAATTACCTCAGATTCAAAGTATGAAACTGCCACTATCAGTTTACAGCCCTTCTCTTTGGCCTATCCTCAGCATCTGGAGTGTTCACAAGGTACCTAACCATAGCAGCAGCACATTTGAGGAAGCAAGGAGTGGTGTTTTTTTTCCTACCTGGACAACTGGCTAGTCTCAGGAAAGTCACACCAGGATGCCAAGTCCTCCATTCTCCTCACACAGCACATCCCATGGGTGGGTGGAAGAAATGTGGACCACACCAAAGGACGGCATAGTGAAGGCAACAAAGCTCAGGGTTAAGTAAGTAAGCAAAAGTAAAAGAAAGAGGAGACCATCATGGTTCTCAAGAGAGGTAGCAGAACAGATAAAAGCTAAAAAAACAGCATTCAGAAGGTATAAGAAGACCCAGAGAAATGAAGATAGGGAAGTGTATCGGGGAAAACAGAGAGAAACAAGCAAAGCAGTAAGAAAGACAGTGATCAGAGGGCAGGGGGTGCCACTAGACATCAGGAAAAAGAGTTTGCCCTTATGAAAAAGGATCTTTTTTCATCACCCGTGATACGAAAAAATATACTTTTTTCGCATCATGTGATATGCAAAAAGATTTTTAAACTCACAAAAGAAACATTTCAAGGGCATTACTTCAACAGTAAAGTGCAGAATCCAGCAAAGGGAACCCCAGTTAACAAGGTGCATGTGTTGGTTGCTCCCCCGCATCTCATTTTTGGGGGTTTCCAAATTTAAATTTTAGGAAAAACGGAAAACAAGATGGTGGCCAAATGAAAAGGGATTTTCCACTTATGAAAAAAGGATGACGTCAATAAGAAAAAAATAATTATTTTTTAATTTCATACAGTTATTTTAAGGTGCTTTCTGAGCATGCTCAGAACCAATTTATAAAAATTTTAAAATTAAATAACTTTGAAACGGATTAATATTTTTTCACCAAACCAGCAAAAGGCACATCTGTGCATCAGCCCCTTTATATTGTGAACATTTCAGACCAAAATTCCAAACCATCTGGGTGGTAGACAACTTCAAAGAAATCCCATTCAAACCAATAGATAAAAAAAACTATGAAAAATTCACTTTTTTCACTATCCAGTTCTCAGAAACCGCACATCTGACCAGAACTAAACTTGGCGCATCTAGAGATCTGCCACACAAGACCATGCATGCAATTTCTTGCAAATGCATTCAGTGGTTTCGAAGATATTAAAGTGCAAAAATTCAGGTTTAACATAGAAACCCCAGTTCAACCCTAAATGTAGTGGCACGGTAATAGTCAAACAGATCAGCACTAAAGGTCATTAAGAAGGAAGGGGGGAATCCAAAGCAGCTGAACCCAAGATATAATATATATAGTCAAAAAGATCGGTGTTAAAGGGCATTAAGAAGGGAAGGGGGAACCCAGTCCATTGTTGCATGATGGTGAATGTGAAGACTGCGGCTAACAAGACAGATGAGCTAAATGGTTAATGTCTTGAGTCAAGCTATGATATAGCAGGGCTTACCTGGTGGAAGAAGAGAATAAGCTGAAACACAGGGGTAGAGAGGTACAGTCTCTCTTCAGGAGGGACAGGGATAGTCAGAAGGTGGAGGGATTGCTTTGTATGTCATGGATGAGTTTCAAGCAAGCAAGAAACAGACTGAGGAGGGATGGGGCCCTAATCAAAGCCTACGGTGCAATTAGAATAATAGAAGGCCTCCTAATTAGTGGCTTGATCCCTTGCTGCTGCAAGACTCTAAATTCAGAGACCTGATCTATAAAGAGACTAAGTCTTATTTCCAGCATAATGCCTCTCCAGAGATTGCTCCAGCCACATTCTGGGAGAGGAGTCACAATTGGCTTTGCTGCCCATCGGAGAAAGAACAGAGAAGTGGAGGAAAGACAGCTCACAGAGTCTGTGCAGACTACAGAAAGTGCTGCAAGCCATCAAGGTTCTCTTTTCTTCTAAGGCCCCAGGGGATGATGGAATACCTGATGATCTATATCACCTGGTGCCAGAGCTGGTAGCCCCCCACCTCAGGTCCATGTTTGATCAGGCCTGTGACACTGGAAAAGTCCCCCTCAACCCTTAGGGTTCCACCATCACAGTCATACCAAAGAAGGGCAAAGATAGCACCCTCTGAGCTATCTTCTGTCCCATTTCGCTTATTAATGCAGACTGTAAGATGCTCTCCAAGCTGCTGGTTTCTTGCCTTGAGACACATCTGCCTCAGCTAATACACCTAGCACAAGCTGGTATTGTTAAAGGCAGGTAAGACTCTAATCACATGAGCTCCTTGCTTAATTTCATGTCCGCAGCCCAGATAAATGGCACACTGGCTGCAACTGTTTCAATTGACTTCAAGAAGGCTTTTGATTCTGTGAACTAGCCCTTCCTATATGCTGCCTTGTCACACTTTGATTGTGGCCCCCAATTCCTGAAATGGGCCCAAGCAATGTACCACTCCCCAACAGTCAGAGTTTCCACAAATGGTCTGTTGTCACCCCTCTTCCTGCTTCAAAATGGCACGAGACAGGGTTGCCTCCCCCCCAACACCTTTTCTTTTGGCTATAGAGCACTTGGCAATAGCTATCCAGTAACATCCGGACATACAGGGTGTCCTGGTTGGTCCTGACTATTACTCAACATTGTCTTTTGTATAACGTCTTGACTTATTTGTAATGACAATTTTGTCTACAATAATTGTATTTTTGTTTTTTTACTACTGCTACTCCACATTATTATATGCAGATGACCTCCTGGTTCTGCTTACCTCTCCCACCACCTCATTACCTGTCCTGATGCAAACCCTGCAACAGTTGTCAGCTCTGTCAAGCCTCCGTGTGAGCAAAAGTAAAACACAAGTTCTCCCTCTTACTGAATCCTGTGCAGCTGTCCCCTTTATACAAGCTGGCTTGAAGTGGGCAGCAGATAGAATAACCTATTTGGGATTGAATATTATTAGGGACATCCGATATATCCATTGGGCTAACCTGGAGCTGTTCCTCTAGTCTTTGCAAACAGAACTTTATCACTGAAAGGCACTTAACTTATCACTAGTTGATAAAATAGAGGCCTTAAGAATGGTTACCTCCCTAAAAACCCTCTACCAGATTGGCAACCTTTCTTTACCTATCTCTAAGCTATGGTTCTCCAAAATAGATGAACATATGGTCTCTTTTCTCTGGGCAGGAAAACCCCCCAAACTACAACAGGGAGAAACTATTAGCCCACTGGTTTCCAGGAGGGTGGGGATTACCATGGATCTGGGGATATCACCTGGCCTTCCTAGGTGCCCAAACCCTTCATCAGTTCCAGATGATGCAGAATGCCCCCCTCTATGGGTCAAAATGGAAAATCACTTTATGTCAGGCTCCTCTCACAACACAGCCCTGTATGGCCACTCTGCAAACAAGGTTGCTCTATATCCACGATATCTGTCTCCATAAGTAAGTAGAAGTCCATTAGTACGTTTCTAAAACTTAATCCTGGAAATCCTGGAAGGTAAGTGGCATCCTATGTCTCCAGGAACCCCTGATCCCAGCTACCAGACATCTATAGTCCTTTGAATATCTTCACAATAGTAATGGCATACCCAACCAAGACCACTGGAAGTCTGTAGGTATGGAGTGCACTCCTCCACCTACTGAGGTCTGCTGCCATTCTGGCAGTCCCACCTACCATTTCTCCCCTACAACTATATCCCAAAAGGTTTCAGGCAGAGCTGGGACCATATATAAAGCCATTAGGGAGGCTCAAGCCTAACCACATCCTAATCGCAAAGCACCACTGAGAAAGGGACCTAGGCATACCTATCTCCCATGAAGACTGGGACTCATGCTGGACCTTGCTACACACAGCTGTTAGGGACTCAAGGAGTTGTTTAACACAGAACAAGGTACTACACTACTGATAAAGAACACCACAATTACTATCCAAGCCTGGGGTCTTACCCAATGATCATTGCAGGAGATGTCATGCCCCAGGTGGATCTTTTATTGCACATATTCTGGTCCTCTCCTGCAATATAGGATCTCTGGAATGGGGTCCATGCCAACTGCCAGATAGTCCTGCAGGTCCAACTGCCTAAATCTCCCCTGATTTACCTCCTAGGCACCCTTTTGTTCAAGTTATATGTCCCAAATTTAGCCAGCCAACAGGTTAAAATATCCTTTACCAACTGTGTAAGTTTCATGCTGACTGCATCAAAGATAGTTTTGCAAGAGCCAAAAGTCTTTCTTTTATATTGAGACATAGAGCAGTTTATGTCAGGCACTTGTGTGGTACCAGCTTTGAGCTGATACAGAGAGATCATCTGTAATTCATCAGCTGTCAAGTCTCCATGGTAATTATCTCTGAGCTGGAGCTCAAAATGAAACTTAAGTTTGTAGAAGCTCTGTCCAGGGGCCAGTTCAAGGATATTTCCCTGCTTTAAATGGCAAGCCAGATGCTATGTCCCTTTTTATTTAGGTAGGATGAACTGAAAAAAAACTTTCAAACTAGACCATTTTTTTTCCAAAGTCTCATCTGAGCAGTTTTTCTTTCTCTTGCTTGGAGATCTCATGTAGACAAGTGTGGTGACCGGATGTTTTAGTATAACCTCCCAAGAATAAGAATAGTAATTATAAAATGATGCAAAATAATAATATAGTAAAATATTTTTTATAACTAAGTTTTATTCCTACATTTCCCCCTTTTGAATTACAAAAACAGCCAGCAATGCATTTTCTAATTCAAAACTGTAATCCTACTATGTGGGGATATAGTTTAAGCATTATAGGGAAAACAGAATGCAAAGTTGCATCATCATGTGGTAACTTATGGCATCATCACATGTGACATCATTAGATGTCACATCATCAGATGAGACATCATCAGATGTGACATCATGTATGCATATAAATGTGTACAGCACCACATGAATAAACATGATTACAACAACAGTATGTACACGTTTCCTTTAACTGCTTTAAACATTTTTCTTTTACATTGTCTTAAACATTTTACAAGTACAACAAATTAACTCTTTGTTCATTATTTTCAAAGAGCAGTATTACAGCCAACAGTTTCAATGTGACTCTTGTTCCTGATCATCACTTTTAGTTTTGCTTGAAATATTTTGGACAGTTTTGTTGCATTCACAATATTGCCTCAGCTGATTAATATGAATCCATTTAGGTATCTCTTCTCCAGTGTTCCTCTTTTTGAGTTCAATTTGGTTCGCTACAGGTGAGACTTTATCTGTGATCAAAAAGGGTCCTTGCCAGCTTGGAAGGAACTGTTTGACTTTAGTTTTGTCCCTACTATAGGTAAAATAAGACACCTTCTCTCCAATTTTATTCTCTTTTGGATTAGATTTTTGATCATAATATGACTCAGAAGCCTGAATGCTTTTCTCTAAGTTCTTTTGAGTGAATGCAAAGGTTTCTTGCAAGTGCTGCTTTAGATGGGTTACATATTCATGCACTTTAGTAGCACACACTAAATGTACATTTCCTGTTATATACAGGAGTTGTAAGGGCAACACCATGTGACTTCCTGTCATCATTTCAAACGGAGATACACCTGTAGACTTACTACAGTCACAGCCAAAGGCGTGGTCAGATATTTCCTGAAAATTCTGTGATATTTCTAGAGAAAGTGACATTACAGAGGGGTTTGAGGGGAAGGTGTGTCTCTTTGCAGATGACACTAAGATCTGCAACAGGGTCGATACTCCAGGGGGGTGGAAAAATGAGAAAGTATCTAAACATGCTTGAGGAGTGGTCAAGAGTTTGGCATCTAAGATTCAAAGCAAATAAGTGTCAAATCATGCATTTGGGGTACAGAAATCCAAGGGAGGAGTACAAGATGGAGGAGGTACTGATGGCCACTAGTCAAGAAAGGGACCCGGAAGTAATCATATCTGATGACCTGAAGGTAACCAAGCAATGTGAGAAGGCTGTAGGGAGAGCCAGCGGGATGCTAGGGTGCATAGGGAGAGGTATCACCATCAGAAAACAGGAGGTGAGTATGCTACTGTATAGATCACTAGTGAGACCTCATCTGGAGTACTGTGTCCAGTTCTGGAGACTTCATCTTTGGAAGGACATAGACAAAATAGAGGTAATCCAGAGAAGGGCAACAAAAATGGTGCAAGGACTGTACCAAAAGTCATATGAGCAAAGATTAGAGGACCTCTATATAGTATGTATTTCCTGGAGGAGAAGACAGGGGGAATATAATAGAGACATTCAGGTACATCGGGGGATAAACAAGGTACATGAGAGTAGCATCTTTCAGAAAAGAAGTTGTACAAGAACAAGGGGACATGACATGAGGCTATGGGGGTTAGGCTCAGGGGCAACATGAGGAAGTACTTTTTCACAGAAAGAGTAGTGGATGCTTGGAACAGCATCCCTGCAGAGGTGGTGGGGGAAAAAACAGCAGAGGAATTCAATAAAGCATGGGATGGACATAAGAGTACTCCAGCAATAGGGAAGAGAGGTTAAGCCACAGATCAACTAGGGTCTGTGGTAATGCATTAGGTAGGGAAAAGGGGCAGACTAGATGGGCCATACAGTCCTTATCTGCCATCACCTTCTGTGTATCTGTAGATATCTGTGTAGACATTTCACAAACTATCTGGAAATATCTGACCATGTCTTTGGCTACAACTCTAGGTGTAGCCTGTATGGCAATTAATACTAGTGGCAATTTTACATCCCAATTTTTCACTGAAGAACTAAGATATTTCTTCAGTATAAACACAGTTGTTTGATTAGCATGTTCCACCTGTCCAGATGATTGTGGGTGGTGAGACATGTGTAGTTTCCTTTGAACCCCTAGTATTTTCCAAACATTTTCTATAGCTTCTCCTACAAAATGAGGACCTCTGTCAGATTCTTCTCTCAGTGGTAATCCCCAATGACTAAACACATGGTTTATTAATAAGAAAGCTGTGGTTTCGGCTGTGTTATTTGGAGCAGGTAGACACTCAGGTGAGACACTCACATAAATCTACATAAATCTGGCATTAATACATTACTTGTTGATTGGATATGCGATTAGATCCAAAATAGATCTCAACAAGTTTTAATAACCGGTACATTATCAGACACTGGCTTTGTCAGAAGTGGCATTAGACAGGGCTCGGTCCTGGGTTCATGTTTATTTCTGACATAACATCAAAATGTTTCACTGCATCTGTTAAATATGCAGAAGATATATAAAGTGGCTGTCCACGCCCAAGCACAGATCAAGTTTCCCATATTCAACAAGATCTGGAGATTATCTCTACTTGGGTAAACTTATGGGGATTAAAACTTAATAATTCAAAGTGTAAAGTCATACATCAAGGACAACACAACTCCAACTTTTCTTATAAACTAGGTGGCCAAGTACTGAATTCAACAACTGATGAGAAAGATCTCTGAGTTATTATTTCTAATGACTTTACATTCTCCAAACGTATTCATGAAACCATCAATAAAACCAATAGAGTCATATGGTCCATTAAAAGGAATATTAATTCCAGAAAGGTGGGCAAGCAATGTGAGAGGGCAGCAAGGAGGGCTGGGGGAATACTGGGATGCATAGGGAGAGGCATCACCAGTAGAAAACAAGAAGTTATTACCCTCTGTACAGAAAGCTGGTGAGACCACATCTGGAGTACTGTGTGCAGTTCTGGAGACCCAATCTCCGCAAAGACATAGACAGGATGGAAGCTGTCCAGAGAAGGGCAACTAAAATGGTGCAGAGTCTGCACCAGAAGACATATGAAGAGAGACTTAAGTAGCTTAATATGTATAGCCTCGAGGAAAGGAGGGGGGACATGATAGAAACTTTCAAGTACCTCAAAGGACTCAACAAAGTCCAAGAGGGTAGCATCTTTCAAAAAAAGAGGTGTGCAAGAACAAGGGGGCACAATTTGAAGATAGAAGGGGGGCAGCTCAGAGGTAATTTAAGGAAGTATTTTTTCACAGAGAGGGTTGTGGATGTATGGAACGGCCTTCCAGAGGAGGTTGTGGAGTTAAAAACAGTGGTGGAATTCAAGCATGCATGGGACAGTCATAAGGCAATTCTAGGGGGTGGGGGTAGGAAGAAGTTGGCTGCTGGTTAACTAGGATCTGCAACTTATTCATCAGGTAGGGAAATGGGCAGACTGGGTGGGCCAAGCGGTCCTTATCTGCCGTCAAATTCTATGTTTCTAAATACACATGTTATGATGCCTCTGTTCAGAGCTTATGCCAGACCACATCTGGACTATGCGTCCCAGCTCTGGTGCCCCTTTAAAAAGAATGAGTGTGATAAACTGGAGAAGGTGCAAAGAAAATTCACCGAAAACATAAAGGGTGTACAAAATGAAACATACAATTTTAGATTATCATCACTTAACCTTATGTCTTTAACCACCAGACGTATTATAGGGGATTTACTTTTTTCTTTATGACCCTATTCAGGACCCCTACTTACTTTCTGAACTTGGCCTCACATTCAAACACAATTACCACAACACTAGAGGTAATCCATTGCAACCATCCAGTAAATCATTCAATCACAAAAATAGAACATTTTTCTTCACTCTAAGAAAAATTAATCCTTGGAACAATTTGCCCCTTGAAGTGGTTATAAGTGAAACAAAAAATGTATCTAAACATTGTCGGGACAGATTAATATCCAAAGAATACAATCTCTTATACTATAACCACTGATTAGTATAGGAGCACATATGGACCGTATGGTTTCCTTGCTCCTCTTTCATCTTTAGTATTAGTATTAACCCATTTTGTAAAAAGACAAGCAACTGTCAAAAGGTATTGATTACCGCTTGAAGATCTTGTAACTGGTCCAGTCAATCTGGATGTCCTGCCAAGACATAGCAATCTCTTTTAACTGTAGTGGTGCCCCATGTCTTGGAGAAGCTAGCTGAAATTTGTAAAATGTCATACACCCTTGCACATACTTTGCAACATCACTGTACCTGTAGGGCCAGTAGGCTACCTCTTTAAAAATTTCATAAGTTATTCTATCCCCCCCCAAGTGCTCCCAATGGTTCATCATGAGCATGCTGTAACATAATTACCCTGTGACCTAAAGGAATCACCCATTGGGCCTCATGTGAGCTTTTACCAATTCTTACCAAGAGATCATCCCTTAATTGGAATTTACCCTTTTGGTCATACATGGCTCTCAGGTCACGGTTATCTTGTAGGTCACTTTCAGAAATCACATTTGCAGTGGGATCCTTGATGAAATAATAACACTTTCTTACTACTTAGTCATTTTGTTGCATTGTTACCAAATCAAAATCAGACTTATCACTATACAAGTGTAATTCCTTTTCCTGTTCCTGTTGCTTTTGCTTGCAGGTAACCACATCCACATTAGCTTGGACAGGAGGAACAATGTTCCATTTTTCTCCATTTAAAGCACCCTCCCTAGCCATAGCATTTACTAGGTAGTTTCTAGTTTTGTCTGGTCCCTGAATTTTTGAATGCCCTTTTACATTTTTCTAATAAACAGTCAAATTATGTTCCTGAGCTAACTGATCTGTAGCCAAGATAAGTTCTGCATGCATCACCTTGCTGCCTTCTGAACTGATCATACCCTTCACCTTCCAACCTGGTAAATGTGTAAGGAAGTTATGTCTAACATAATCAGAATCGGTACAAATTACAATGTCTTGTAAATTATGTTGTATTGCAGTCTGTATCATTATGTAGGTGACTGCCAACTCAGCATATTGGTTAGACTGGGGACCAAGCTTGTATGTGATAGGAGGACATGGTATATTTTCATGCCACACAACTCCTAAACCAGAATACCAGTTATCACCTTGCTTGAATGAACAACCATCAACATATGCTCTGGGAAATTCTCAAACACATTCTCATCATAGCGGTGGTGCCTGTTACGTTTTTGTACCACTTCCAATTCAAGAGGTAGGTCAAGTTCTTGTACTGGATGTTCATTTGCAGTTCAAACATGCGTCTCCAGATCTGCTAGCCCTTGAGCTATTGTATCTTTTTTGTTCTTAACATATTTAATCTCTAAAGGTAGGTACAGGAGCGCTGAGGTCCAGGCCACAATTCTGCTGCTAGATATGTTACCATCCTTGTTTCTGGCTCCCCAGAAACGTAATAGGTTGGTGACAGGTCTCTACAACAGCTTTCTTACTACAAATGTACTTTTTCTGAACCATTGTACTGCCCATACAGTGGAAAACAATGCATTTTCACACTCTGAAAACTTTTTTTCCTAACATCACTTAGTGTTTTACTCACATAAGCAATAACACGGTTGTCTGAATCATGTTTCTGATGTAACACTGCACTGATGCTGCTGTCGGTGAACCCTGTTTCTGGATAAAAATCCTTATCCATTTGTGGGTAGCAAGACCTAGTGCTTGACTCAGATTATCTTATAAAGCTTGCATGGCTTTCTTTTCTCCCCCCCCCCCCCACACAAACACCCAGGGTTCTGCCTTTTTTAGTATCCTGGTGAGGGGTTTAGCAATTTCAGCATAGTCTTGGATAAACTGTCTTGAGTAGTCACAGATTCCCAGGAAGCTGGGTAACTCCTTTCAAGTTTTGTGTGGACCAATGTTTTGGACTGCTGCTATTTCGTTGTGCTGAGGGTGCAGCTCATCAGGCCCAACTTCATGTCCAAGATAGTTTGCCTTATTTCTGAACCACTGCCTCTTTGTTAAGGACAATTTTGCACCAGCATTTTTCAGCAGGTTTAACACATAGGTTACTTCAGCCAGGTGTTCCTCAAAAGTGTTGTTTTTGATTAGTATGTGATCCATGTAAACCAGATTTCCTCCACTTTCAGCATCAGGCATGGCTTTATGCAGGAATATATTAAAATCTGTAGTTGAATTTAAGTACCCAAATGGACACCTGTTCCATGTACATTGTCTTCTTCCGAAGGTAAAAGCCAATTTATATTGATCTTTTGACCTACTTTTAATGTCCAGCATCTGTTTGCTATGTCTAGAGTAGTGGAATATTTTGCACCTTCAACTTTGGCAAAACTTTGGTGCAAATATGTTATGGGCCAACTAAAGAAAGGTTTCTGTTGATTCAGCTTTGTATAGTCAATAATGAGCCTCCACTTTCCTGTAGGTTTTAATACAGGCCAAATGGAGGAATTATAAACAGAGTTTACTTTTCTTATAATTCCTCACTCCATAAAGGTATTTAGTATCTCTTGTATGTGTTTGTAAGATGTTAGTGGTATTCTGTACTGGTGTACATAAATTGGACCTTTACTAGGGTCTGTAGGCACCCTGGTGACACGAAGGTCAGTTACCCCACAATCACGAGCATCTTTTGCGAATGTGCCCTTGAACTGAAGGAACATTTCACAAACCTTTTCTTTTTCTGCTTTAGTCATACAATTATATGTTTGTATATCTTGTTGAATTTGTTCTTTAAAGTCGTGTAAAGGTAAATTTTCACCTACTTCTATTTAATCTTGTGTTATCTCAGAGACATTGTCAGTATCAATCACATGTACTGTACATTTTTTTAAATTGCTCTGTTTCATTAACCATAGTGGGCAGTACAAGATAATCATTTTCAACTTTACATGCATATATTTATTATTTATCTACTGGACACATTTCTTGTAAAACAATTAAGCCATTTGATATAGCCCTAATCTCTTTGTCTGTCTCATTCTTCTGAACAATGTCCTCTGGTAGCTCCCCAATAACTGGAACCGCTAATTCTAAATCATAAAAGGATTCCCTTATTGCTACCCCTAACTCACAGTTAGCTCCTGTAGTGATAAGTTCTACAATTGGGTTCTGTATGAAAATGTGCATTACTCTGCTGCTTATGTTCAAGCAAGAGGTGGAATGGATTTTTAAACCCGTATCACTAAGTTGCTTGCCAAGCACAAATAGTGGCATTTAGTCAGCCACTTCTTGGCCTTTCTTTACATTAAACCTAAGAGAGAACTCCTTTACACTATCTAGAATTGTTGTAGTGAACTCACTTACTACCTGGCACGCTTGAGCAGTAGTTTGTCTAGATGTCAAGGCCTGTGGCATCACTTTTATTGGGTAAGGGCCCCCCATTCGTGTTCAAAGAACATCATTGGCTAGGTCAACATACACACCCAGTCATACAAGTATGTCTAACCCAAGGTACATGGGAGATTTTAGGCCTTGTACTACCTTCACAGGGTGTTGTATTTTCTTTTGCCCTATTTGGAGATTCAAAGCACAGATGCCTATGCTTCTCAAGCTGTTTTTCTGGTATGGAACATTTTCCAACCACTTCTGTTTCTTTACACATGTTAAACTAGGTCTCCGCCTTTTTAACACCTTGTAAAACAGTTCACTGATTAGATAGTGCTCATAACCTAAGCATGACACAGAATTAGCAGTCTGAAATTCTCTGATTTAATGGACACCTTCAGTCTGCCTTAGTGGCAACATTGCATTTCCATCATGAGGTTGGGGTACTGCTGAGGGCTTTAGTAGAGCTGTGGCACAGGATCAGGCTGTGGAATCACAACAGGAGAAGGTTGGACAGGGTTGGTAGGTTGGACCACCACTATGGGGTCAAATACAGCCTTGGGCTGCTCCACAGTTTGTTTTTTGTGGACTTTTGTTGCCCTTTTTTCTTTTTCTGCTTCCTGTTTTTGGGAGAAGATAGCTCACCCCCTTTATAACCAAAGTATCTGAGGTAGTCACTTCAGACACTTTGGCTTTAGGATAGGGCCCCCCTTTTTCTGTGAGAGGATTCATCACCTTTTTCCAGAGTCCCAGATGTGTTCTGCCTGTTTTTCAACCCAATGGACATTCCTGGGCCTCCTTTTATGCTCGAGTGTCAATTGTGTCCTAATAGAAGCGGGAAAACCTTAATAATATGCATCTTGGAAGTCATTCGAGTCACTGTCTGAGTGATCTGTTATTCCAAAGTACACATCCTTCAGTTTACAATAATATTCTCTTGGACTTTGATCAATACCACACCACATTTGGTAGGCAGCATGCCTGGCTCTCCCTTAGTGTGATATTAAACAAACTCCTTTTTTAGAAATGTGTACAGCCTATCTGGTTTATTCCTATTGTCTCTAGGCATTCTTGACCACTCAGCTTGAGGGTCATCGACAGACCACTTGATTACAAAACTCAGTTCTCCCTCATCAGTTATGGACAATAATTCAAAGCACTCTTTCAATTTACGAATATGCTGCTCAATGCCCCCTTTGCAGTTTTAGAATTGTGCCTGTCTTCTATCTACTTTAAGGCTTGTGTAACAATCTTTGATTTTAAATACCCCGTTCCTTCTTAGACACCTTTTTATTTCTTTTGGACCTATTAGGTGACTCATCTATGGAACCAGAACTTATTTTCTGCTTAGTTGTATGCCTCTTTTTATGCTTATGTGATTCCTCTTCTGAACAGGGATATTCCTTTTCAGGGGAGGAGTCATTGACACCTTATTCCTCAGATGCTCTTGATTTTACCTGATTTTTACTTTTGGCCTTGGTGTCTCCTGACTGGGCCTTTAAGCTGCTATATTCTTTTCCCAATTTAATAAGCTCTTTTTCTAAATGGGTACCATACTCTCTTAATTGCTTTTCTTCTCCTAGTTTATTCTGTATAGCTTTTGATCTACCCTTTTCTACCAGTGTATCTGGTCTCTTTAATGTACTCTTTAGTTTTTTAGTGGGTTGACTTCTTTATTACATGTATTGTCACTCTGTCTCCTATCTGTATGTCTTTTTGCTCTAATTTTATTTTAGCACCAAATTGGTGAAGGGAGTGTGGTGGATAGGAGTTATATCTCTTGCCGGTTCTGGAAAGGAAGAAGTCAAAAAAGGACTATATGCCCTGCTTGTATTTTCTTCTTCCTGTCCATTACTCTGAGACTGATAACTTGGAAGTGACCAACTTAAGTATCCCAATTTGGAGGTCTCCTCCTTCCCTGTGGATAAGAGGTATCTTCCCCCTGCCTGGCCACAGTTCCATTTCACTTTTAAATCACTCCTTTAAATCTTTATCCCTTTGTATTTCTTTGGCAACCTGCTCATTAGCATTTGTTACTTCTGCCTTTTCCTTTACCCTTACTACTTCTGGGTCTGATTCATCTTCACCATTAGATGCCACCAGAGAGTATGTCTGGTGTCTTTCTTTCAATTGTTCATACTTATTAAGTAATTTCAGTGAAGCCTTTTTAAGGTTTTTATGAGTACTCTCTAATTCATAATAATTCTTGTCTGAGTCGTAATACAACCACCTCCATTGCTTAGCCTCATACAATTTGTCTCGCAAAGTCTTACACTCCTTTTTATTTTCTTTCAGTTGCTCACTTAGTAATTGAACTTGCCCTGCTAGCATAATATATTTTTTGCACTGATCAGTTTCATCCACACTGCCATTGTGATTTGGAGTTGTCCCTGGCTCAGTCTTAATGCCATTCTTCTGTCATGGCTTTGCTATAGTAATCACTAAACTTCAACAAAAACAAAAATAATAATGCTTGTGAACAACACTTAAATAGCAATAACTTTTACACAACACAACAGTTTAAATAGCCAAATTTTTCTTATGATGCTTCAAAGGTCTTTTCCCTTTATTTGAAGAAATACTGAGTCAGACAATTACTTCTTTCTGTCTTTTCTCACTTTGTCTAGGTGTATCTTTAGCTTTTGTTGAGCAGCAAAAACAGAAAAAAATATTATTTATGCCATTCAGTAACTTTGCAAATAATAGTATCTGTTTCTCATTCACACTAAGGTGTGTACAATTATTCACTAAACAATTATCCAGGATGAGCCCCCAAAATTGTTGGAACAATAGGTCAGGATACCAATTCCTTATTATGGGAACTTGGCTAGCCTTTTAGCCCCGTGTCACAAAATTTGCATAATTATATAAATAATTATAAGATTGGATCAAATATTACTTTAAAATCTATTGCATATAAGTTCCAGATAACAGTAAATAACTTTTTTGTCACATCCACGTGTGATATATAGAAAAAATAGATTGTATTTGTCCCTGTACAGTTTTTCTAATTACTAATATTTTGCATAGATATAAAACTTTGACAACATAATGAAAAGCAATGCAAACATAAAATAACAAAGGTTTCAGAAAATCAAACAAAACAACACAAACATCCCAGAAAATAAGCAAAACAAAGAAATGAGTAATATGCAAAGCAATGAGTAGTACTAGCTGTATACCATGCCTTCAGCAAGCTTTTGTATGTGGCATTACTTTCTTGCATGAGAACTTATAAACTCTTTGCATTAGTGTTTGGACTACATTTCTATATAGAACATATTTCAATACTTTATGGCATGCAAAAATTTTCATATCTTTTATTTCAACTCAAGCTTAACTCACATACAGCAGCCACTGACACTGTCAGCTATTTCCTGAAATTTCTGTGATATTTCCAGAAATATCTCCTGCTTTCTGCATTTCCATGGTAGAGACAGCAGAGAGAAACTCTTCAGAAATTTCACAAAATATCTGGAAATAGCTGACAATGTCTGTGGCTACTACTGTACCCAACATTTTGTATTTAAAAGTGAAGTTTACCATACCACCTCCCAGCTAAACCAAATTAGAGTATTATAAAAATTAATTAAAATAATACTCAGACATCTGATTATTTGTAGAGGCTTGGTCTTCTTTCTTTTTACTTCAAAATCTTGGTAAGTGCTTCTCCTCCTGGACAATAAAAAGTTATTTCAATGTTTGGATGTCATCATAATCTCTGTTTTTACTCCACACACATTCAAACCCTGGACTTTGAACTCCTCTGGCATTAAGACAGCAGTGCAATCTTGTGTCTTCTGGTTCATACATCAATGGGCATCTCAAGTCCTTTTGGTCTGGTTTTGGTGGGAACTTCAAACAGTAAAACAAACAATGACAAATGTCCACAGCACCAGCAGCAGATCCTTCTACCATCTCAGTTGAAAGCAGACTGGGTGGATCACTTAGGGTTTGGCTTTACTACCTCTGCTACAGAGTAACACCACCTCCTTGCTAAGTCATTATTGCACCAGTTCTGATTGGTCCTTGCACAGGAGAGGAGTTGTTAGTTTTTTTTTTCTTTTAGAGTCTCCACCTCTTGCTTAGAAAGTACAGTCTCAAGCCCCAAATGTGTTTTTTTATAACTCTTGGATGCAACAACATACAATTTACATATGAACATTGTCGATTTTAGCTCATTAAATGCAGTGTTTCAAGATGTCTCCCATGTCTGTGAGACAAGTATTTCCTGAGATAAGTTAATAAGAAATATAACTTCATTTTCCAGCAAAGTCTTTTAAAAACAAAGTGGCACTTTTGTTTTGTATGTTCCAGGCTTTTGAATAAGGTAAGTTTTGTCCAGAAAACCTTTTAGGAAAGTTCTGGAGAACATGGAATTCCAATGTAAAATGGGTCTTTGTTCTTTCAAGAAAATACATCATTCAAAACTGTCAAATTTGTTTTCCATACTTTTTTCAGATAGTTTATTTCTGTTTGGGAACAAGTTGCACACATACAAATTATATTGTTGAACTTGCTATGATACTATCTTTCATTTAAGATCAACCCTGATATGCTTACTTTAAAGATTATTGACATAAAGTAAATCATCAAATAATTCACCATTTCTTCAAGTTATATGTCCCAAATTTAGCCAGTCAGCAGGTTAAAATATCCTTTACCAACTTTGTAAGTTTCACGCTGACAGCATCAAAAATAGTTTTGCAAGAACCAAAAGTCTTTCTCTTATATTGAGACATAGAGCAGTTTACTTCAGGCACTTGTGTGGTACCAGCTTCAAGTTGATACAGAGGGACCACCTATAATTCATCAACTGACAGGCTTCCATGGTAATTATCTCTGAGCTGGAGCTCAAAATGAAACCTAAGTTTTTAGAAGCTCTGTCCAGGGGCCAGTTCAAGGATATTTCCCTGCATTAAATGGCAAGTCAGATGCGATGTCCCTTTTTATTTAGGCAGGATGAACTGAAAAAAAAAAACTTTAAAACTAGACAATTTTTTTCAAGTGTCTCACCTAATCAGTTTTTCTTTCTCTTGCTTGGAGAGCTCATGTAAACAAGTATGGTGATGGGTGGGGGTAATATTCAAAACTTATCCCTGGGGCAATATTGCACTGCCTGGCATGCAAAAATATCCCAGAACCATTAGCACACTATATTCAAAGAAATAGCCTGGGGCTAAGTCAGTTGAATATAGCGTGCAGACAATGCCATGCAAACAGGGCTTTGAGTGTAGTACAAAAATAGTCCAGCAAATAAGACAGCTTTGAATATAGCAATTGGACAGTGCAAACCACAACAGCAGCCCAGTGCACACAGATGTGGAGTAAGGCCAAGGTGAACTACGTGGCCAATGTGTGTGCTAGCAAAGAAGTGGAGTCACAAAAACTGCAAACAACAGTGCAGGCCAAATACTGCAGAACTGTGCTATGGTTCTTACAAGTTTGTGTGGGGCAAACTCATTTGCCTGGCAGTAACACGTTTACGCAGTGCTAACATAGTGGACGGTACTGTGAGGGACACAGCAATGCCTATGGTGTGTTAGGCATCACTGACTGCTGCTCTACACACAGAGAAAGGCCCAGCTGGCAGGTGAGTTCTGACAGTGGAAACCACTGTCATGCTGTCCTGTGACCCACATACACTGCACCACTGGCATGGGATACTCACAGTAACATACACATGGCTGGCTGTGTGTGCCATGGTGTCTGTACAGATGAGCAGTATGTGCCCAATGGGGGGTGACACATAACATCAGACAGCCACACTGGTGTTGGGGTATTCCTGAAATTGGAACATGTGTACTGTGTGGATGGTCCAAGCCTTGTGGTGGCATCTACTATGTGGTGCAGCCTCCCCATCTGTGCACCACCCCCTCAACATCCTCCATTCCCCCAGTGCTGCATGTGCATGCTGGATTGTGTTGGTGTACCCCAATGGGGGGACTGGAGGTGTGTGCTGTATGGATGCACTGCCATGGTGTCCACTGGGTGCTGGGGCACCCACTAATGCCTGGCAGGGTTAGGATCAGTGCAAGATGATGGTGACATGGGCGGTGCCATCTGTGTGCAGCATGTCTCTTCCATTAATTTTTTATTTATATTTGTATTTATCACTTTGTTGACTGGGTAAGCACACTGGGCCAAGGCCCATTTTCAGGAATGACCTGGAGCCACTGCACTTGTGACTGAGATGATGCAGTGTACAATAAATACATACAATGAACAACAACACACAATTCACAAATATCAACTTAATATCACATTAAAACAATCACAAATAGTTTGTTGCTGCAAGTGGAGTTTTAGCTCAGTTTCATAATTTACATGATTGTTAGCTTATAAGCAATGTTGAGGCATTGTATTCTACAGTTTGGGTGCCTGTGCATATGGAGTGGCCCAGGGTGATCGTCTGCCCTCACTACCTCCTCATTGGCTGCATACAGCCTTATTCCCTGTTGCTTCTGTGTCCACGCCCCCATCCTTGGTTTGCCCAGAGTTATGACTACCTTTTCATAGGCAGTAATTTGCGCCATGCTACATGTCGCGCTAACACCCATTGCATGGTGCTATAGTTTTGAAAATACCATTGTGCCTGTATGCATGTCCCCATCCTTCACTTTGCACCGCACATACATTATCTTTTAGCGTCAGCACTAACACGTTGCACCAGCACTATTTGGCATTTTGAAGATAGCACTCTGGCACAAATGCAGTGCAATCGGTTTGCACCTGGCGCAAAGTTTTGAATAGCTGGCCCCAGATATCTTAGTATGACCTCCCAATTATCCTAATTAATAATTAAGCATTTATCAAAAATAAAAATAGTAATGACAAAATAATGCAAAATAATAAAATAAAAAAATATTTTTATAACTTAAGTTTTGTTCCTACATTACCCACATACCTGTCTTGATTTTTGCAAGACAGTCCAGATTTGGACAGCTGTGTCCTGCAAAAAAAAAACATGAAAAATACTACATGTCCTGACCTAGTAGAAAAAATATTTTCTAATGTTCCTCTAAATTCCATCTTTCCTTGCAGAAAACTATCATATCTTAATTAATGTAGATGTTAATTAAAATACCTTTAAATTATAAGAAACATGGAAATAACTTAAAAACTACAACACTTAGGGTGGGATATTCAAAAGGGTTGCACCATGCGCAATAGGGTTGCACATGCGCAAGTCCGAAATTGCGCCATTCTGCGATATTCAGCAGGAGGCAGTTGCACCACTGAAAACAGGCTGAGCAACAGCACAATGTAAATGAATGCATGCTCAACTGGAAGGGGAGGAACCATGCATAAACTGCACAGCCCGATATTCAGCTGGGCTGTGCAGAGTTGTGCAGGCGCAACCCCCAACCTGCGCCTGCAGGACTTTGAGCCAAAAAAAGGCTTAAGTCGGGGCCACCCACAGGTGAGCTGCTGTATTACAGGGCACAACACAGCAGCTGCCACCTGTGGCTGGCCTAACCCAATCCCTGTGCCCCCCGCAGCCCGATCGTGGGCATATTGTGCCCCCACCAGCCCGATCGCAGGGCAAATGTGGCTCCCCCCTCCTCCCGAATGTATCCCTGGTGGTCCAGTGGACTGAAATGCCCAATCACGGGCGGTATGTGTAATAAACCACCCCCTCCCATACATATCCCTGGTGGTACAGTGGACGAAATGCCCGATCACAGGCGGTGTGTAATAAAACCACCCCCGAACATAGCCCTGGTGGCTAGTGTCCCCCCATCCGAAGCCCCACCACCCGCTCCCCCTGGCAGCGGCGGGTGAAAGCACCCACCTGCCTGCCGCCTGCTGACCGCCGACTGACTGCCCAGTAGGGCTGCATGCCCGTGGTGCAGAGCAGAGCCAATGGGCGTGCAGCCCATACCATTATGACGGTCCAGATTTGTGAATGAATCATTCACAAATCTGGACTATGTCATCATGTTATAGGCTTCGCCCATTAAGCTCCAACTACCATAGGCGTGCAACCTACGGACAGATCGGGCGTGAGTAACTGGCGAGTGAATGCTACCGCCCGCCGGCTGCGAAGAAATGAGCAGTAGAAACTAAATATGAAACAAAGATGAGGACACTAGCACACCAGGGCTATATTCAGGGTGGTGGTTTTGTACACATACTCCGCGCATTTGATCACTGGATCCTGAGGGATATGTATGGGGGTGGGTTTTATTACACATACCACCCGCGATCAGGCATTTCGGTCCACTGGACCACCAGGGATATGTACGGGAGGAAGGGGGGGAGCCACATTGCTGCCCACGATCAGGCTGGTGGGGGGGAGTACACTATGCCCACGATCGGGCTGCAGGGGACATCGGTCCCCAACGGCTGCTGCCTGGCAGGGCTCTAGGCGCAAGTCCTCAGGGATCAGAGCACCTACATGCTAATGGCATGCAAATGGGGACATAATCACATGCAAATGTCCCCCCCCTGCACCTTGCATGAATTATAGCCCCATTTGCATGTCACCTTTTGAATATCGTGATTTTGCGCATGGCGCAATGGTACTAGCGCCACCACAAGTTGAATGCTCCACTCTGTCAATTCTGCGGTGCTAAGTTCCACCGCGCGCTAACAGTGGTTGTGGTTGGTGATATTCAAAGGAGTTGCTCAATAGCACAACTCCTTTGAATATCGCCCCGGACACACCCCTGCACAACTATTTTGCACAGCTCAAGGGCTTGCACCTATGAATGGCGCAGTTTGAATATCCCACCCTTAGTCTTTAATCCTGACTATACAGAGAAAACAAGTATGTTGCATTGGTCAATGTTACATATTGTCCTGGAAAAATTGTGTTTCAGTAACAAATGTCCCACCTTGGGCTTCTTAGAAGGTGGTAACCTGACTAGTGCCTTCCATATCAGTAACTCAGGCAATTTTGTTAAAAAAACATTAGCAGAATGTTTCTGAAACCTCAAGCAGTGTAAAAAATGAAGCTTCATAAACTTATCTTTCTGGATTTTCTAGAAGAGACAAAGAAAAAGGCAGATGAAAATAAGGATGAAATCTCTCAGGACGATTCAGCTTCAGAAACAGGGGAACTCAACACAGAAGACCCATTGAATGGGGATGAAGGGGACGAGGATGAGGTAACACGAGACGATAGTGAAGAGGACCTGGTAAGAAAAAAGTTGCTTTAAAAGAAGTTTCCATTCTGGGTTGCTAGCCATACAAAATTCTGTACTGCCAGTGTAAATGTCTTTTATTGTATTATTTTGTCACAATATACATACATGGAATAATATTGATTGAAACAAGCCCTCCTGACAAGAGTTCTCTGGCAACACTGACACCAGCAGCAGAGCCATATATAACTGTGCAGATAGAGAGAGAGTTAGTAACCCTCTAAAATATCAATATTCCAGGTGCTACTATTTATAGCTGAAGCTGGGTTTTTTTTTTTGCCTTTGCTAATTAGATATTCCCTGTGATAGTATTAGATGTGAAGTGTGGAGGAACAGCACTCTTCCTAGAAGCTGGCATACCTAGTTTTCATAACTCATTAGTGTTATGGCCTCTCTGATTGTTACATCTCAACAAAAGCTACTCACTTTCTGCCAGATTTGTCACTAGAGATACTGCAGTGAATGAGGTCATGATTCTGATGAGATATGAAGGGGACTAGCACAAGATGGGTCAGTTTCTAGGTAGAATGCTGCTATCTACAGGACATGGAGAACTGTTAGGAGGGTCATTAGTGGGGTCCCACAGGGATCAGTCCTTGGGCCCCTTCTGTTCAACGCCTATGTCTCTGACATAAGGACAGGAATCAGGAGTGAGATGAGTCTCTTTGCGGATGACTCGAAAGTGGGGCGTGGTGGTGGATGGGGAGGAGGGGAGGTGGCCCACAGGGGACCTGGAGGCTCTGGAAAGATGGTCTAGAAAGTGGAAGCTGAGGTTCAATGCAGGGAAATGCAAGGTACTCCACCTGGGGGGCAGAAACCCGGCCAAGTGTACACCCTGGGGAGAAATGCTACAAGTCTCGATGGCTGAGAGGGACCTGGGGTGGTGGTGGATGTCAAGATGAACAACTCTGAGACTTGTAGGAGGGCAGCAGCCAAGGCCAACAGGATGCTGGGATGCATCGCTAGGGGGATCACCTCCAGAAGGAGGAAGTGATACCCTCTGTATAACTGCTTGGTGAGGTCACCTGAGTACTGCATGCAGTTTTGGAGGCCACACTTAAAGAGGGACATTAACCTCCTGGAGAGGGTCCAGAGGAGGGCAACCAAGTGATTTGGGGCTTGGGGGACAGGACCTATAAGGAGAGGCTCGAAGAGCTAAATATGTACACATTGGAAGAGAGAAGGGACCGGGGGGACATGATAGAGGTCTTCAGGTACATGAAGAGGGTAAATAGGGGAGGAACAGTCAGGGTGCTATGAAGGAAGGAGGAGGGGACACTAGAGGGCATGGGTGGAAGCTGGAGGGGGGAAGATTCAGGGGAGAAAGGAGGAGGTGCTACTTCACTGAGAGGGTGGTGGAGCCATGGAATGCGCTGCCTGGGGGCTGGTGGAGGCAGAGACAGTGGATGGGTTCAAGAGGGGTGGGATAGGTACAGGGGAAGGGTTCTGGAAGCAAAATCCAATGCAGCAAGAATATCCGGAACTGGGAAGGGAGAAGCCAGAGAAGGCAAGGGGGGCAGCAAGGTCAGCACCCAGGGTGGGGGCTGACCAAACGAGCAGACACGAAAGACCGTTAGGCCTATTCTGCTGGCATTTTAGTATGTTAGTATGTAAAGGTTGGTAAGCAATGTGAGAAGTCAGTAAGGAGAGTCAGGGGGATACTGGGATGCATAGGAAAGGTCATCATAAGTAGAAAAAGGGAAGTGGTTATCCCTCTGTATAGACAGTTGGTGAGACTCCATCTGGAGTACTGTGTGCGGTTTTGGAGACCTCATCTACACAAGGACATAGACAGGATGGAAGCAGTCCAGAGGAGGGCAACTAAAATGGTGCAGGGTCTGCATCAGAAACCACATGAAGAAAGACAGAGAGCTTAATATGTATACCCTTGATGAAAGGAGGGACGGGGGGACATGATAGAAACGTTCAAGTACCTCAAGGGAATCAACAAAGTCCAGGAGGGTAGCATCTTTCAGAAAAAGAGATGTGCAAGAACAAGGGGCACAATTTAAAGATAGAGGGGGGACAGCTCAGGATTAATGTGAGAACATTTTTTTTCACAGAGAGAGTGGTGGATGCATGGAACCGCCTTCCTGGGGAGGAGGTTGAGTCTAAAACAGTGGGGGAATTCAAACATGCATGGGACAGACATAAGGCAATTGTAGTGGGGGGTGGCAGGAAGTACGCTGTTGGTTAACTAGAATCTGCAGCTTATCCAGTAGGTAGGGAAATGGGCAGACTGGGTGGGCCAAGTGGTCCTTATCTGCCGTCAAAGTCTATGTTTCTATGTTAGGGTAGTAAATGTTCCAGCTGGTAAAAGGAAAAAGAAAAAATAATTCAAAAGTAAAAAGTACTGGCCTGGTAGCACAGTACCACCTTTCTACCACTACCACAGGTGCAATCACTTCCTACACCAGCAACCTGCTTTCTGGAATGAGATGGGTCCATTAAGGGTTGGCTGGGGATGAAAGATTGAGTGTCCCAGGGACTGCTCACTTTCCTGGGGTGGAGGAATGCTGTATCCACTGCATGACTGCCACCTAGTGGATACAGTTGGCAGCACAGTTGGGAACACCAAACAGGAGGGGTTGCCACCAGATGCCTGTCACATACATGTGCCACTGCACACGTGCACAACCATGACATTCCACAGGGGAGAAAATAAGGAGGAAAATGCAAGCTGTCCAAATGGGCATCCACCCCAGGCTCTTGCAGAATGGCCTTGGCTGACCACCCACCATGTTGTGGTCCTGGGTAAGGGGTGGATAAGTGATAAATCCATGAATGTGTTGGTAATGGGGGTGACATGGTGTCACCGGATGAGTCTAGCACAGGAAACAACTTGGTAGAATATAAAGTAAAAAGTAATGACTGGCTTCTTTTAAAAAAAAAGAACATTTTCTGCCCGCTGTTTTTGGCTGTACTGACTTTTTAAAGGTTGTCAAGCACAGCTTTAAATCCTTGTGTATGAACTGGTTTAATTTAGAGAAAAATGCACACCCCATTAGGGTTATTAAATAGCTGCTGTAGTAATTGCCTTTGTGCAAGATACTGGTGAGGCCTCACTTGGATTGCTGTGCCCACTTCTGGGTACCATACTACAAAAAGGACAGTGTAAAATTGGAAAAGGCTCAGAGGAAAGCAACAAGGATTATCATGGACATGGAAGGGCTGGAGCATAAACTGAGACTACCGCAACGGGGTACCTTCTCGCTCCTTCTCTCTCTCTCTCTCTCTCTCTCTCTCTCTCTCACTCTCTCATTCTAGAGAAGCCGCTGATGAGTGGAGATGTGATTAAGGTGTTTAAAATAATAAAGTGTGGCTGACCCAGTGGCACTGAGGGTTAAGACGCTGGATGCCACACCTCATGCCACACCAGTGACGCGGGTTCAGGAATGGCAGCAGGGGGAGGAAGGACTGAGTGACTATAGACAGATCTCCATCCTTGGGGAGGGAGAATAGTGCGGCGTGCTGTAGACTGATACCCCAGCAGTGGCTGGGTATCAGCACAGGCGTGTCACCCAGTAGAGGGAAGGATGCTATCCAGGGCATGTGGCTGCTTCCACAGAGGTGGGGGCAGCTGCCTTGCCCATTGCACAGCTTGGGTGCACAGAGAAAAGCAGGAAAAAGTCCGGGAGCCAAAGGGATCCATGATGACCCAACACATTAGTGTCAGAGAACAAGTCCCTCCAAGGGAGGGCCAGAGCTACCCATCAGCTCTGTGGAGCAGTGCTAAGAAGTATAATTAAAAAATAAATAAAATAATTAAGGGTATTGAAATGATTGACTCAGGCACTCTAGGCAAGAAGTCGCATAACACCTTTCATACATATGGTATTCCAAAGTGCTTTACAATCAAGGTGAGGAGTGGGGAGAATGCTGTTTTTAGGAATTGGTGGCAGTGGGATTCAAACCTGGGTCTTTGGTTTCACAGCTCTGCATTCTAACCAGTATGCCAAACTGTCTCCCCAGCAGAATGTTTCTTGTTAGCAAGAGAAAGAGAATAAGTGCACATGATCAGTATATTTATAAGTGATCTGAATGTTGGCCTTTTTAGCTGAATTGCCAAGTTGCTGATCCAAATGAGAAGGATAGTTTCGTCACAGGAGGGGATACATGTGATGCAGAGAGAGCAGGACAAGCTGGGGGAATGGGCAGAGAATGGCGGATAAACTCTGATGTGGAGAAATAAAAAGTCATGCACTTAGAAAACAATTTCAAGGCAAACTACTACCTAAGGGGTTTAGAGGTTACCAAAAGACAACAGGACAAGGATCTGGGGGTAGCAATTGGCAGCACATTCAAATGGGACCAGCAGTATAGAATGACAACTACAGTAGCAAGGTAAACAGAATCAGGGCATGCATTAAGAGAAACTTTATAAGCAGATCAAAAGATATAGTACTGCACTGATACCAGTCCTTGGTGAGGCCCCATCTATTGTATAGTGTTTGGTTCTGGCCCTACTGTCCGAAAAAAGATAGTGGGGTCTATGCTCCAACAGGCGGGATTTATGTGGCTGAGGCACATATTCCACCCACGGAGCTCTGCACCTGTGGACAGGTGCGCACCGCCAGTATCCCCCAATGGCCGCAACCTGTCCACAGGCACACACCCCCAGCACACAGCACTCCGTGAGGCGGCCAGAGGCAGAGTTGAGGACCTGGGCAGGATTTCAATTGGATACCTGTCCCAAGACCAACAATGGATCCCTTGAGCAGTGGGGGGCACATTGGCTGTGCTCCCCCGCAGATGTCCGCACAGCTGGTTCCCTTGGAGGTGAAAGGTGAATAGTACCCCCAGCCGTGTGGTGCCTCGATTGGACAGGGAGGTATGGGGTGGTGCCATGGGTATGTGTGTGTGTGGGGGGGTTTGCACCAGCCCATCACACCACCCGTTGCACAGGGAGCCGCAGAGGCAGGCAGGTGAGGGGGGGGTACATGCGGTCCTGGGGCCAGTGCCTCCATATGTGTGTGTGTGTGTGTGTGTGTGTGTGTGTGTGTGTGTGTGTGGAGGGGGGGTTGGCTTGCACTAGAATGGTGGGAGCTCAGCTGGGTGTTGGGTCAGCAGCCCTAGGCAGCCACTGGCTGTGTCGGTATGCCTTTTCTGTATTTGAACGTTTCAATGATGTCTCCTCTCTCCCTTCTATGTTCCAGGGAATACATGTTCAGTTCTCTCAGTCTTTCTTCGTAGGACATCTCTTGCAAACCGTGAATCATTTTTGTTGCCTTTCTCCATACTGTTTCTACCCAGTCTATGTCTTTTCTGAGATGTGGCCTCCAAAACTGTACACTGTACTCCAGGTGAGGCCTGACCAGTGATCTGTACAGCGGCAGGACCACCTCTCTTCTCCTGCTCGTGATTCCCCTCCAAATACATCCCAGCATTCTGCTGGCCTTCAAAGCTGTCTTCTCGCACTGTTTTCCCACTTTCAAGTTGTTTGTGATTATGATACCCAGGTCACAATCCTAGTTTGAGGCAGCTAGTCTTTCCCGTCCTAAGTAATACTCCTTTTTTGGATTTCTTTTTCCCATGTGCATGACTTTGCACTTCTTGGCATTGAATCTCAGCTGCCATGCTCCAGACCATTCTTCAAGTTTCTTGAGGTCAGCTTCCATCTTGCCCACTCCCTCAGAGGTGTCAACTCTGTTACATATCTTGGTGTCATCTGCGAATAGATACACCTTGCCCTCTAGTCCATCAGCGATGTCCGCTATAAAAACATTGAAGAGCAAGGCCCCCAGTACCGAGCCCTGGGGCACAGCGCTGGTCACCTTGCCTTCTGATGACAGTGAGCCATTTACCTGTACCCTCTGAGTTCTGTCTTGTAAACAATTTTGCACCCACTTAACTACTTCCGGACCAAGTCATGTGTCGTCTAGTTTGTTTACCAGCCTTCTGTGTGGTACCAAGTCAAAGGCCTTACTAAAGTCCAGCTAGACCATATCCACTGTCCTGCTGTCATCCACAACCTTTGTGATGCAGTCAAAAAACTTGAGCAGATTAGTGTGTCATGATCTTCCTGTTGTGAAACCATGTTGTTTTGGGTCCTGTTGGCCGCTAGCTTCGAGGAAAGCTAGGATCCTCTGTTTAAGAAGTTTCCATCAATTTCCCCACTACAAATGTGATGCTTACTGGTCAAATTGAACTTTTCTGCACAAACTCGAGCAGGGACAGCATGACATTGAGCAAAGAGACAGTCCGAATGCCAGTTCCCAATGAACACTTTCTGTTTCTGTAATATTTGCCATTTTCTATTACAGACAAGTTCTTATCCATCAGTGGGGCAACATAGAGACTAATCAGGGTTCCAGGTGCATTGTATGGAGAGAGGAGGGAAGGGGAGGGGTACTACAGGCAGAAACATACGATGCATATCCTCAGGGTAAAGGAAGAGAGTCTGTGTTCCACTGTGCAGTGTTATATTTGACAGCATGTGTGATGTGGGGAGGGAGTGGGGGGCTGCAAGGAGCAAGACATTAAGCCTGAGGGAGGTCAGTACCTTAAACTTAACTTGTTACTGATTCTCCCCAGTGGACAAATGTGAGGAGGAGGGGTTTGTTACCCTTTGATTTCTTATGGAGGGGTAAGTACTGGTGTTGGGGGGGGCTCTGTAGGGTTCACTAAACATGCAGCTTCCGCCTTCCTTCAACTGCAGTTCCCGGGATGGGGGCTCTTTAGATGCTGGGCTCTGGATCAGGGGCAGAAAAACATGCAAACACTAGTTCTGATGTTGTTGTTCTTATACATGTTTGTAGTTATTTTTAAAGGTTCTCTTTTTGTTACATGTTTTTTCAAAATGCACACCATATACAAGGTAATGGGTTTTCTCTACACTTCTCTTCACAAGAAAGGGGCACTGTGTCTCTCTGGGGGTGGGGATGAACCAGGTATTCTGGGGTTGATTCTATGCCAGGGGGCCTGGTCCCCCATCCAACATCACACTTTCCTCATGATGTATGACTCACTTTGGGTAGTCTCATGGAATGTCCGATGATTCTCCACACCTGCGAAAAGAAAGAAGATTCTTACAGCACTTAAACATAGGGCCACACAGGTTGCTCTATTACAGGAGACTCAACTCACCCACCCAGGAGCATGTTAAACTTGAGACAGACTGGGTAGGGAAGTGCTATGCTGCCTGTTATACCTCCCATGGGGGGGGCAGCAGTGCTGATTCATAACAGACTGCAGTTTATCTTAGACGGAGTACTATCTGACCCTTCAGAGGGCTATTATATATGTTTGTGTCTAGGACTGTGGGAATGCAAAGGGTCACTTTTGGGTCAGTATATACACCAGCAATATTCAACTCAGAATTTTTCCAGGATATCATACCTTGTTGCAAACAGAAAACTTTAAAGTCTTGGTTCTGGGAGGTGACTTTAATTGTGCCCTCGAACCACATCTGGACAAGTATAATGGGGTAGGACAAAAGTCCCGATGTTGGATCAGTGGAGGCAAGGGAATGTTGTATTTGGAGTTGGTGGCTGCCTGCTAGATGTCCCATCCCTAGGACTAAAAGTACACTATTTTCCTACCCAGCATGCAATGTAGTTCAAGACTGACGGGGTTAAATTGGGCAGGAACTCCGTTCCACCTCCTCTGACACCTTTCTCCATTGAATACTACTGGAGAGTTCCACCTCATAGGGATGACAGTTCCACCTCCTACAAATTTAAAGATTAAAGTTCCACCTCCTAAACATTTCCAATTTAACCACTGTGAGTCAAAAAGGTGGACAACATTGAGATAGCCATCTCAGACCATGTGCAGGTGATTATTCATTTAGCTTGGGGGGCACACTTGCCCAACACAGAGATTCCCCTTACATCTACTCACTTCAGATGAATTTTGTAATTATGTTTCCACACACTGGGAAAAAATACTCTGGCTAATACAGCCTCTGCTCCTTCTGCCCACACATTCTGGGACACTTAAAAGCATGTATGCTGATCTCATGTCGCAGACTGGAGGAAAGTCAGAAGAGAGTTGCATGAGTTCACACTACTTCACAGAGAGGGTGGTGGATGCATGGAACAGCCTTCCTGAGGAGGTTGTGGGGTCTAAAACTGTGGGAGAATTCAAGAATGCATGGGACAGACATAAGGCAATTTTTGTGGGGGGTAGGAAGAAATAGGCTGTTGGTTAACTAGGATCTGCGGCCTATCCTGTAGGTAGGGAAATGGGCAGACTAGATGGGCCAAGCAGTCCTTATCTGTTGTCAAAGTCTATGTTTCTATGAGTTAGGCAAACAATTAAAGGCCCTAAAAATTATCTTATTCTGATAAACGCCCTGATTACCTGTAAGGTCACAGGAGCCCAGGAAGCACTTCACTTGCTCTTTACTGGGACTAGGGGGCACAGACATCTCTACTTTACTCCAAACAGTGGTTTCTTGAGTTGGTCAATAAGCCCAGTCCATGTCTAACTGCCTTGCTAAGGAGGGAGTAGATCCAATGTTATTATGAATATTACGACCAAGGAGGGTAACACTGTGAATACAACTAAAGACATAGGCAAGGTTTTTGCTCAGTCCTATAAAGAGTTACACACAAACTAAATGCCAGAGAGCACAATACATATTTGGGGCTCAAGATAGGTCTGACTGTTGAGGGGATATACATGCTCAACTATAAACCCTTGCTGCAGGTACTTACTGCTGATTTAGACCACTGACAGGCTCTTCCCTCATGCATATTTGTCAGCTGCAAAAGCGTTTCATGGCAAAGCTTAAAACGTCTCACAAATAGTACTCACAAAATGCCAAAAAACAGCAGCAGCTGCAGCAGAGATGGGGACACTGCCTCCCACCTCTGCTGCTACTGCTTTTTGGAGTTTTGTGAGTACTGTTTGTGAGACATTTTAAGCTTTTTGCACAATAAACGTTTTTGCAGCTGAAAACTGGTGCCAGTACTTTTGTTTGCTGCTATTGATTGTGACCAGGCATGGTTACTGTTACTTGAGGAGTGAATTTGTTTGCACTGACTCTTCCCCTATCATGGCTAGTCTGCCTAAATGTAATCAAAATGAGCACCTTAGCCAAGATTTTATATCCGATGCAGATGCGCCCAATGGAGCTGTCCCAAGAAGGTAGACACAGACTAGAAGCAGCATGTGTGAAATTCTTGTGGGCTGGTAAGAGGCCTAGAGCTAGCCTGCTAAGGCTTAAATGGGACAATGAACAAGGGAGTCGTGAATTCCCAGACATGCAACAATACTGTCTAGCAGCCCAAATTAGGTACATTCAGGACTGGGCGGCCCAATCGGACAGGGCACAGTGGTTCGATCTGGAATGTGAGGAGTCTACGCCTGGGGGCTACAGTAAATACAGAAGCCTATGTCAAAGAAACCGCTGGTAGAGTGCACACTGGTGGGCTAGCAATCTCTATGTAAAGATAGGGGAGGAGAGGTTGAACAAACATTGTTAGTGCCACTGGCAAATAATCCTGACCACCTAACAGAGGTGGGCAATGAGGTATGCTATGACTGGCAAATGAAAGAAGTTCATTGACTTGGAGTTCTAATGTCTGCAAGTAGGCCTCAGGTCCTTTAAAGAACTTTAGCAGTCCAGGGAGATCCCAATACCCACTTTTACCTGTATTTACAGCTGAGACACTTCTTGGGTGAGCTGAATAGAGAAGAACACCTGGTAGAGGATATTGGCTCACTGGAACAAATTATCCTGAAAAAGATGCCAGAACCCTAAACAGAAGATCTCTGCTGTGGTCAGACAAAGCTGGCTGCTGGGACAGGACACTGCCCTAAAGGTTCAAGCGAGCTGGGACAAAGATGAGCTGCCCAATTCCAGACAAGAGTTGACAGACAATATGTGCCTCACACATGGGTCTATTTATATGTAATAAATTCATGGAGGCCCACTATAAGTTCATTAATTGCTTATACCAACCACCGCAGGTGGTGAGTGAGTTTAATCCTCAGATTTCCCTATCTATCGTAGATGCCAAAAGGAATCAGGGGCATACAGTATTTCCATTATTTTGTTCTGTGAACTGAACTGCAACCATTCTGGCAGGCAATGGCTAATGTTATAGGGCAAGTCCACAAACACAGGATCCCAGCCAAACCACAGGCTATGCTCTTAGAGGTAGAAGACTAGGATGAGGATGATTGGTTGTTATTCCCAAGGAATATTATGTTCTGTAAGTCCTGTAAAGGCACTGCTTCCAGAATACAGGGTATCCAAGGTTACTCCCAGCCTCGCAATGTGGGTAAACTCATTCTTAAGATTTTGCCTCTCAAATACCTCACATAGTCACTTAGAGAGCGCAAGGAATGGTTTGAGAGGGTCTGGGGTCTGTATTTGGACTTCATTCCCCCTCAGAGTGCTATCTTGACATACACTGGTATTGTTTAGCTGATGTCATCTCTTTTACGAGCCCTCAGTTTGGGGCAGTCTCTATGGGGCACGTCTGGGTGCTGTTGCAATAAATTGATTATTTCATTAACCATGCATTGTACAAGTTACTGATCTGTGCATTAACCACTGTACTGCTAATCACTGGCTATGTTGTGCTCATTATTAACTGTGTTTTGAGTGTTAATGAGTTTTCTATGTCTCTATATATAGAAGGATGTGAACATGCATTTGCCACTGTTCATACTCTTGATGCTTATAGACTATGTCGCAAATATCAGCTTTGTGTCTGTATGTTGTCTTAACTTCAGAAAAACTCAAACATACTTAAAACAAATGGTGTGCCAGCTCCTGGCACAATGCCAGGAGCCTGCAGTTGCTTGATTTAATTGGTGTGGGAGAATGGGGAAGGAGGTGGAGGCTGGGAAATCACTGAAGCTGGGAGGAGATGATCCAGGGACTAGCAATGCTCACCTGGGGAAAGCAAGAATTCTTTTAATGTAAAAAAAAATATTTAATGACTTGTATTGCACAATCGTGTACCAAAGCAGATACTATAGCTCAGTATCTGGGGTGGACTGAGTATGAATACTCACTGAGTATTCAAAAGAAAGGTACCCCCCCTTCCCCCACTGAATATTATTTTAAAATTTTCCTGGATCCTATAAAATATCTTTTAGCTTGCAGGTGAAAACACTGCAAACTGAAACTACTTATTCTGGAAGTGTGTTCTAAGACTGCCCCACTGACTGTAGAGTATAATAGTTCTTTTTAATACTTCCCTTGAATCTTCCCCTTGGCCTCTCATCTTGGTACAACCTGAAGAGTTACATTTGATCTGATAGTAGTATCCCTTTCATATATTTGAGCAGTGGTGTTTCCCCAGAGCCTCTTCCAGAGCCAGCCTTATATTGCTGGGGGCCCTCAACAGGATTAGTCATTGGGGCCCTTGAATGTTCTTGAGCGAGTATTCTTTTGGCATTATGATGCATAATTAGAAGGTCCTGCCCAGCCTTGTGAAGTCCCTTGTGCAACTTTTTGATAGTACACAGGAAATAAAATACATACTGTATATTAAAACAAAAATGACATTTGAAAGACTGATGACCTGCCCAGCTTCTGTCTGGGTGCCCCTGTGAATTAGGGACCCCTAGTGACTGCTTAGACTGAGGTTGCCCATTGATCTATGCAGGTCAGGCAATACAATATCTGTTGTTCCATGCCATGATTTTATTTGCATTGCTTGTTGCTGCCTCTCACTGTTGCCTTCTTATGAAGTCATTCCAGATTCTTAACCTCACAATTCTTCCCTTCTGAGTTTCAGCAACCTCTTGTTTAGATAGTGCTTTGCTTCTATGTTCTTTTTACCTACAGTAGATGCATCGCTTTGCATTTCACAGTGCTGCAGTTCATCTGTCATTTTTCTGCCCACATCCCAAGCATGAACACATCTCTCTGCATTTCAAGAACCTCCTGCTAAGCAGCAACTTACCCTTCCACTTTTGGTGTCACCAGCAAACCTGGCAACTCAACTATTGCTGCCCATGGCCAGATCACTTAGAAATTCATTTGCATCCCCTCATTCAGTTTCACTGATGACATTTGAATGGAAACAGGATCTTTGAGCCTTGGACTTCATCTCATCCTCCTGCTTTTCTCTCTGCTTACATTATTCTGAGGTGAAAGCATAATATTTTTCCATAAAGATTTGTATACCCTAGCCAGCCCCATACTGTTCCCTCCACAGGATCAAAGGCAACAAAGACCCATCCTCCACTTACCAGGATGCTTCTGCTGCTGTTTCCCCCCACAGCTTACCCCTGTTGTGGTGTTCCGGAGAAGGGCTGTCCTCCCTCTAATGTACCTTAGGATCCAGCAGCAAGCTTCATGATGTGGGTCTAAGTGTACCAGTACTGTCATTGAGACTGAGATTGTATCCCTGTTGTTTCCTTTCCTCCCTCCATCCACCCTCAATCCACTAGACAAAACTGTACAGCGCTACAGTGGTCTCACATGCCATGGCAATATCCCTAGGGGGAGCAAACTCCCTGGCCCTTCACAGGGCTTGCTCCAACACAGCCTTCTCCCTAGGCTGGGAAGAGCTGACAATGGCAGCATTCTCTCCCAGCCTCAGCCAGACAACTTGCGCATCCTGAATTCCCTCCTGCACCTGGGTCAGGGGCATAGTAGCGCTGCCCTGTTGCTGGACCAGTGGGTGACCCCAGTCATAGACACAGAATTTGTCAGCAGATAAGGACCACTTGGCCCACCTAGTCTGCCCATTTTCCATTCTGATACTGACACCATAGACCATATCTGATCTCTACCTACCTCTCCCCTCTTCCCTACCAAGATTCTCCTGTGCCTATCCCATGCATGCCTGAAGCTCACCACTGTTTTTGTCCCCCTGCCTCTGCTGGAAGACTGTTCTAGGAATCCACCACTCTTTCAGTGAAGAAACATCATAAAAATCATAATAATTTTTACAGCAGTTGATTGTGGTATCATAGAGAATGGTGGCTTCAGTGCAGAGAAGAGCAGGAGGAGCAACAGAAGACTGGTGGGCAAAGATCCTGTTTTCATGAAAATGTGCTCAGTAACAAAGTATACTGTAATATATTATTCATAGGATTGTTAGAAACTCTGTCCCCAACAGTTCATAAAAAAATAATAGCTAGTATTTTCTTTCACCTCCATGTGTTTTTCTTCCCTTATAGGAGAACAACCACTTTATAGATGATGCCACGTTACAATAAACAGGTATGATTTACTCTTTGTTGATGGGATGTGAACAGCCATCATTTCCTATGAAAATTAGAGGTTACTTGGTGAAGTAGAGTTGAGCAATCAAATTACTGGGGGACGGAGCAAACATAGAGCTAATACTTTGAGACTAAAAGTGTTTATTGCAATGCAATTTATCTTATATACTGTAAGTAGTGCTATGCAAATATTTCAACATTCAGTTTTTTGAATGTTTCATGTGAAACGTAAAACGTCCGAAACATGTGGTTCAAGATCACTGGTCTGTGTGAAAAGTCAGCCCATCTCACTTATGGATACTTTTAGCAGCTGTGAGTTCAGGACGAGAGCCACATAAAATATTCATAGTAAATCTGCAGACAGCAACATCCTTCACCACACCATGTGCTCCTGGGAGAACCTCCCTCACCCACCCACCCACACATACACACACACACACACACACACTCTCTCTCTCAGTTTGTGATAACCCCAGAAATAGTGATTACCACAGGAAAAGATAAACCCCTTATGAAACTGTGCTCCCAAGTCACCGTGCCACCAAGTCAAATGCAAAAGTCCCCCAGGTCATAAAGTTTACAGCTATAAATGTCCCTGTGATTTAGGTCCCAGGTCATATCTGTAAAAGGGCCATGTGGCCCAGCGTGCTTACCCAGTTAACAACATTTTAAGTTGTAGTCTCCATCTGACTCTGCCAACTGCTCAAAATCACAGGCTGCAAAATTATTTTCTGTTTTTCTCACCCACCTGCCCACATTTGAGGGGTCTCTGAATTAAAACGTTTTCCAGCAGTAGACAATCCACAGGTGGGCAGGAAGGAGAAAACAGTGCACAGTTCTGAGGATCTGTAGTCAATGCTGAACAAAGTTAGACTTCTTCCTCCTGATCCTGGTCCAAAATGAGAGAGAAGACAACATTACTCACCACAGTAATGTTTCTTCTTAAGAGATTCATCAGTAATATTCACAAACAGCAATCAGTACACTAGAATGAGTTGCATGGAGATACAACTTATGCTAATTATAAAATTTAGAATTAGAATCAAGTTGAAACTCAGCACTGTGGTCACCCTCCACCTAACTGCCTTTCTTCTGATTTGTTTCTAAAGCTAGAGGGCTGTGACCACTAAAACTAGCTAAATGGCTACCAAAAATCTGCCAACCATTTTGCTAAAAGTTTGAAAATAGTAAACAATTAAAAGCCAACTTTTGATTGGACCACTTATTCAGAATTGTAACACACTGTAATATGTAAAGCTCAAGCCAATGAAAAAGAAACCAATTCTCATCTGAACCTATTTCCCAGTTCTGGAGGGGGAGACATGATAAGGCATTGTGAATCTTACTGATGGATCCCTTAAGAAGAAACACCATTCCTACCGTGAGTAGTTTTTTTCTTCTAACCCCAGGAATCCATCAGTATATATTCACAAACTTCAGACTCCATAGCAGTACCTTGGGAGGCTGGGTCCAGAACCTATTTAGGAAAAAGATTCTGCAAGACAGCAGTGCCAAAGCTGGCATCTCTCCTGGGCTGTATGTCCAGACAGAAATGTCTTGTGAAGGTGTGCGCTGTTTTCCAGGTAGCTGCTTTACAAACCTCTTGAAGGGGAATATCCCCTGCTGCTGCCTCAGAGGCAGAGGTACCCAATGTGGAATGTGCTCTCAGACCTCTTGAGAACAATCTTCCAGATTTCTAAAAACAGAATTGAATGCAGGAGACTATCCAGTGTGAGATAGTTCTTATAGTTGCTGGTTTGCCTTTCCCTACTTCCCCAAAAGTGATAAAAAGCTGAGTGCTATTGGACCTGACATCTTTTGTGTGGTGCAGGTGGTGGCTCAGTGCCCTTTTTACGTCCAAGCAGTGGAGTTTTTGTTCACCTGTGCTGGACTGCTCAGTAAAAAAACACGGGAAGGGCAACTGACTGACTCAAGCAGAACTCTGATACCACCTTTGGGAGGAATTTCCTATTGGTATTGAGAACTATCTTATCCCTATGAAAGAATATGTAGTCTGGATCTGTGCAGAAGGTATGGCACTCACTCTCCTAGCAGATGTCATAGCTGCTAGGAAAATAGTTCTCCAAGTGACATATTTACAGTCAGCAGTAGCCATATGCCATAGCCAAGGAGCTTCCATCAGCTGAGCAATGCACACATTTAGGTCCTAGGGAGGGACAGGATCCCCCATAGGAGGGTACAAATGGTTGAGGCCTTTAAAGAACCTTTTGAAAACAGGTTGTGAGGCAAGAAACTTTCTTTTGCCAGCTGATGCATAAGCTGACTCTGCTGCTAAATGAACTTTTAGGGTGGAGGGCCACAGACCTAGGGACTGCAGGTGCAGAAGGTAATCCAAGACTGTAGGCAGGCCTGCCTGCATAGGGATTATCTTTCTGGGAGCACACCAGAATGAAAATCTCCTCCATTTGAAGCATATGTTTTTCTTGTTGCTGGTTTTCTAGAAACCCTCAACACTCTCATTACTTTCTCTGATAAATTTAGACTAGAGAACTGTAGCTCTTCAAGAAATGCCCTCAAGCGTAGGCTCTGAGGTCTGGGAATGTTATCCTATCCTGAGAGGGTCAGCAAGTTGTGCTTTAATGGCAGGTTAATTGGAGGCATGCTTGACAAGGCCAGGAGCATGGAATACCAGGTCTGCCTGGCCCAGTTTGGTGCTATCAGAATCAGTATTGCTGGCTCCCTCCTGAGTTTTATGAGCACTCTCTGCAGGAGTGGGAATGGAGGGAAGGCATATAGGAACTTCCCTGTCCAGTCTAGGACCAGGGCATCCTCCGGGACTCTTCCTATTGCTGGGAACTTGCAACAAATAATGTGGGAGTTTATCGTTCTCCCAGAAAGCAAACAGATCCATCTTTGGTGTACCCAGTCATCTGAACACTGATGTCAGCTGCTGCTGGTTCAGAGTCCACTCGTGGTTTCCCTGATTGATTCTGCTTAATGAGTTTGCCAGGGCATTGCCCTTCCCTGGCAGGTGTACTGTGGATAGCTCTACACCTAGTGAATATGCTAGTTTCCAGATCTTCATGGCTTCTGTGCATAGCCTTGGGGGTCTTGTTCCTCCCGACTTGTTCATGTAATACATTGCTGTGGTGTTGTCTGTTTGGGCTTGGACAGATCGACCCTAAATCTTGGAGAAAATGCTTGCCTTGCCAGGAACACTGACCTGAGCTCCAGGAGGCTGATATGTTCCTCAGTCTCCTGTGTGCTCCAGGTGCCACTCACAGCAAGATCCTCTAGGTGGGCACTCCACACAAGGAGTAAAGCATCTGTTGTAAGGATACTTGCTGGGGAATGCTGGAGCACAGGAATGCCCTCTCTGAGGTTGTACTCCTCCTTCCACCACCTCAAGTACCCTTAGCAAAGATTTTGTAACTGGCACTAGTTTGGACAGAGGATTGCACCCGAACCTGGTCCCTAGTATCACTGTAGTGGAGGAGGCCATGTGTCCCAGCAGCTGCAGAAAATCCCTTGCAGGCCTTGGCTGGCCTGCTCTGAAGGATTTTGCAGTAAAAATCAGCTCTGATACTCCTACCCATGGAAGAAAGGGCTTCCCTGGCAGGGTATCTAGCTCTTCGCATATGAAGTCCAATACCTGAGTTGGTTCTGTTTGCGACTTCTGAAGGTTTATCAGGAAGTCTAGGTTTTTCATGGTGCTTTTTACTAGCTGTACAGCATTCCCTGCCTCCTGCTGTCTTTTTCCTGATACTAACCAGTCGTCCAGGTACCCATTGTCTTTTTAAGTAGGCAGCCACCACAGCTAGGCACTTTGTAAAATTCTGGATGTTGAGGTGAGGCAGAAGGGAAGGGCTGTGAATTGGTATTGGCAGTTCCCTAACCTAAACCTGAGGTACTGTCTGTTGGTGAGTCTGACTGGGATGTGGACGTAGATGTCTTCCAGATCCAGTGACCCCAGCCAGTCTCCCAATTGCAGAGATGGTATCATTGATCCCAGTGTAACCATTTTGAATCTTTACTTTTTTATGTGTTTGTTCAGATATTGCAGGAATAAAGTGGGTCGCACCACCCCATTTATCTTGTGGGTTAAGAAATATCTTGAGAAAAGACCCTTGCCCCATTGTGTGACAGGGACTTTCTCTGCTGCTCTTGCCTGCAGTAGTTTCTTTACCTCAAGCTTCAACAGGATCTTTTCTGTTGGGGTGTGAGGTGGGAACAGTTTTGGTTTCTGTAGTCTGGGAGTTTTTTGAACTGCAGGAACAAACCTTGGCTCACTACTTCCAGAACTCACTTCTCGTGGTGATTTTTTGATCATTCCTTGAAGTAGTGAGCCAACCTTCCCTCAGCTGGCAGTGGTTAGGCAGCCTGGTCAGAACTGTCAGAGGGTTTGCTTCTGCTGTGGCTTAGTGGGCTGGTCTTGCTGCTGCACACCTAATTCCTTCCCTTATAGTAACCTTCTTGGGGTAGATACTCATAAGGGGCATAGGACCTTGGATAGTAACACCTATCTCTGCCTCCCCTTCTATAAGGCCTGTAGGAAGTGTTGGCCTTTTCTTAATAAGTACTGTTCCTGTAGGTGGTTTCGTAGTCTTGTCACCAAACAGAGAACTTCTCTCAAAGGAAAAATTCATAACTTTAGTTTGTGTGTACTGGGATAGGAGGGTAGCCCTAAGCCAGGTAAACCTTCTTAAGGATACTGTATGGGCCAGGACCCTTGAAGCAATATCATTAGTGTCCATGGCCATGTGAAAGTGGTACTTGGTGGTATCCCTTGCTATTCTATCTGTGTCTGCCAAGTCTTGTGCCAGATAGCCACTTGCATTCTCACTCAGTGCCAGTATGGAGTTCCAAAGTGCTTTCTGGTACTGAACTGTGTATGCCAGGTAAGCTACTTGTCTGAGAAGCAAGGAAGCTTATTTATACACTTTCTTGGCCATGGTATCCAGCTTTCTTGAATCCTTTTCAGGAAGCTGAGCAGAGAAAGGTACCTTACCCTTCTTGCATGCAGCAGCATGAACCACTTCCTGATGATCAGGATGGGATACAGATACTCAACCTCCTGTCCTCCACCTGATACCTTTTTTTTCAATTTTCTTGTCGATGCCAGCAACTGAAGTAGGTGCTGACATGATTTTGGCAGTGGCTATCTCAAGGTACTTATGAATGGGAAGCAGCAACCCCCTTGTGGGGCCAAACCCATCATATCCATAAACTCAGCCTCCTCTTCATCCTCCACTGCCTCAAGGGAGGGGATGTTAAGGGTATTCACCATTTACTTTACAAAGGAATAGTGGGCTGTGTAATCCGCAGACAGCGTGGGAGAAGAGCCCAATTCCTGCTCAGGGGGACTGTCTGGTTCCAGAGGTTCCCCTTCCTCCTCATCTTCATAATATATATCTTCCTCCTCCACAGGTATTTTGTATGGAACCTTGGCCAGGGGAGGGAGGGAGGTATATTCACAAAATTTCCCATAGCCTGCAAGGCCTGGAAAAATTGCCATGCCGCTGTCATGTCCTCTGCTGAGGGCATTTGTCCTTGAATCAAGTGCTCCTTTCCTTTTTTGAGAAAAGTGTCAGAGTCATGTTTCTCTTTTTGTTTTTTCCTTGCAGACACCATTTCCAGTGCCTGCTGTGAGGCTGTTTTGCTTTTGTTCGTGCTGTCCCTGGGTTCAGACTTCCCCCTTTTCTACACCCTGGGTACTGTACCATCTTTACTGTGCTTTCTGATGGCCGAACAGCTTTTTATTTAATTTCTGTCCCCTTTGACAGGGACTGATGCTTATTCTGAGGAGTAGCACCCTCATCTGAGCCTTTTTAGGTGACTTGGAGGCAAACTGAGGCATCATAAAATCTTCTTTTTTCTTAGCCCTTCTCTTTTGTGTTTGAGGGGAAACATTTTACAGAGTTCACAATTTTAAAAAGTCACGATCATGACCAAAGCACTTTAGGCAAAGCTCATGGCAGTCTGCCCTTGCCAGGAACTGAAAACAATTTGTAACATTTTTAAAGACAGTAGGTCCTGATCTGTTCTGGTTAGGTCAGTCAGTCATTCCAAACACCGACAGACCAAATAAAACTGTATCCATTTACCAAAAAATATCTAAATAATGTTAAATAAGCCCAACGTGTATAACATACTAATATACTAACATACTAAAAACCAGAAGAATAGGCCCAATGGTCTTTCATGTCTGCTCGGTAGCCAGCCCCAATTGGGCGCTAGTTCCTCACCCCCCCCGGACCCCGACAGGGTCAATCTTGGTTTCAGTACACCCATGCATCTGTCCCACCCCCTCTTGAAGCCCTCCACAGTGCCTTGCTCGACAAGACTCCCAGGCAATGCATTCCATGGCTCCACCACCCTGTCTGTGAAGTAGTGCCTTCTACATTTTCCCCTGTAGGTTCCTCCCTCCAGTTTCCATTCATGCCCTTTGGTTGTGCTCCTTTGCTTTAGCCTGAACATTTCTTTAGCTCTACCCCTGTTAATCCCTTTCACATATTTGAAAACCTTAATCATGTCCCCCCATCTCTCCTCTCCTCCAGTGAATACAGCCCAAGGGCTTCCAGCCTTTCCTCATAGGTCCTATCCCCCATGCCCTGGATCATCCTGGTTGCCCTCCTCTGGACCCTCTCCAACAGTACTTTGTCTTTCTTAAGGTGCGGCCTCCAGAACTGCACGCAGTACTCAAGATGTGACCTAACCAAGGCATTGTACAGAGGTAGGATCACCTCACTCCTCCTGGATGTTATTTCCCAAGCTATGCAGCCCAGTATCTTGTTTGCCTTTGCCACCGTTCTTCTGCAGTTCTCACTGTTGTTCATTTTGGTGTCAACCACCATCCCGAGGTCCCTTTCACTCAAACTGGCTTGCAGTGTGACCCCTTCCAAGGTGTAAACATGCCCTGGGTTTCTGATCCCCAGATGCAACACCCTACACTTCTCCAGATTAAACCTCAGCCCCCACCTCCTTGGCCAACCCTCCAGGGTATCTAGATCCCTCTGGACTGCCACACTTGCTTCCTCCCCATCGGCCAATGCTCCCAGTTTAGAGTCATCCGCGAAGAGGCTCATCCTACTCCTAACTCCTGTCCCTATATCAGAGACATAGGTGTTAAACAGGAGTGGCCCCAATACTGAACCCTGGGGCACCCCACTGAAGACTTTCCTAGGGGATGAGACAATCCCTCTAACCACCACCCTCTGTGTTCTATCTGTAAGCCAGTTTTCCACCCATCTAAGCAACTGTCTTCCCACCCCATCCCCCCCAACTTTGTTAATAACCCGAAGTGGGGTACCAAGTGGAATGCCTTACTAAAATCCAGATATAAGACGTCCACTGATCTCTGTCTGTCTGTCCAGGGTCCCTGTCACCTAGTCGTAAAAATCTATGAGGTTGGCCTGGCACGATTTCCCTGGAATGAAACCATACCGTTTGTCATCCATGTGCCCCAGCTTCTCCAGTTGCCTCCCGAGCATCCCTTTGATGATGCCCTCCATTAGTATGCCCATCACTGACATTAGGCTGACAGGCCTGCAATTTCCCATCTCCTCCCTAGACCCCCTTGTGGATAGGCACAATGTGAGCCACCCTCCAATCCTGGGGCACCCTTCCTGTCTGGAGAGAGGCATTGAACAGCGCAGCTAGTGGAACCACTAGTTCGTCTGCCAGTTCCTTCAGTACCCTTGGATGCAGCCCATCCGGTCCAGGTGCCTTGTCAGTTTTCAGCACCCATAGGGCCTCCCTTACACTGCCCTCTGTGATTTCACCCTCCCTAGCCTTCCCCTCAATAAGGTCCCCATCCTCTTCTGGGCCTGGCCCACCTGGTACCCCAGCCTCTTTTGGTCCTCTCGTCTCCCTCTGCCCTATCCTCTCAGCTGACCCCCAACCCCCGCTTTCTGGCTGAGTGAAGTCCATGTCTCCCCCCAAAAAACCAAGGCAAAGTACTTGTTCAGTACCTCTTCCTGCTCCCCCACCTCCTGAGCCCATCCTTCCCCAGTTCTAATCCTGGAGATCGGTGCTCTCCCCTTTCTCTTTTCCCCTATGTCTCTATAAAAAAAGGGCTATAAAAGATAATTTTCCAGTGCGATTACTTTTCAAAGTGGAACTTCTATTTTAATTTTTTTTTTTACTTCAGAGCCAGTTTGAGATCAACAGAGGATGAGGCGAAGTGTCAAAATGTAATTTTTAAATAGAAAGATCAGCTCAGCTACAATAACTCTGTAGTGGGACTAAGCATTGTTGCCTTCAAAACCACCCAAAAAACTAAAATTTGTGGTAAAAACAGCAAGATTAAATAATTAGAAATGACAGTAAAGCAGTTCCCCAAAGATGACAACAATGCTGACTAGTGGCCTTCTAACACAGAGTATCAAGGAATAACTAAATTAAATAAAATTAAAAGAAATAAAATCGCTAAACCATTCTGGAGGCCAATAGAGTGGGGCTGTACTTCAAGGTTTCTGCTCTCTTCAGCAGAGAAACAAATCTGAAGAAAGGTAATTGAAGTTGGTGATGACAGTGCAGAATTTGAACTTGATTTTAATTCTAAATTCTATAATTAGTATAAGTTATATCTCTGAGGCAACTCATTCCAGTGGACTGATTGCTGTTTGTGAATAGATACTGATGGATTCCTGGATTTAGAAAGAAATATTTTCACAGCATTGCCCTCTATGTCTAGAGGATACAATGACTGTGCTGTCTCCAGAACCAAGTCCCTGATGTCGACACCTGTAGCCCCCAACTGGGTAGTGAATGGCTGGCTCAAATTTTGAGCTGCAGTCCAGAGACTCATCTGGTACACTTGATGGAAGGCAGAAACATTGAAGTCTTCTGTGAGAAGGAGACTCTTCTTCATCCAAGAGAGTTGGTAACCTCACAAATATGTACCTTCTGCACCCTTCAACACCCCCACCAGTTGAAGATTTACAGCCCCCACCTCATTTTCAAGGGCCTTCAGATAACTTCTCATTAGTTCAGTCTCCTGTGCAACAGTGCAGATCATGGCCATCAAGGTGGTTGATCAATGTCAGTTTCTGCCACAGTAATTGAGAGTTCTTTCAGTTAGGACTCATGTGCCTCTAACCTGGCCAACGTTCAGTCCACCTTAGTATCCATCGTTCTGATGGTGTCTATCATGGCCTGCAAGAGGGGGTTCCTTAACTCCTGTAGTCAGGCTGCATCTCCAGCACAACCCTCAGCCTCGTGGGCATTTTGCTGTTGTGCTTGATGCTGATTGAAACCCCCACCCTGCTGCTTTGGCTGAACCTTCCTTTTAGTGGTATTAAAAGAATCCTCACAATGACCAGAAAGGCAAAAGTCTAACTTTAAAATAATTATTTGTAGTTTACAGCTTGTCTTGTGTAGATCCCATCTGAAGCATATCCTGCTAGGGTAGCAGCCCTCAAATTCTCTTTCTTTCTTTCTTTCTTTCTTTCTTTCTTTCTTTCTTTCTTTCTTTCTTTCTTTCCTTCTTTCCTCCCATCCATCATTGCTTATTTTCTTTGAACAAAAAAAGGAACATAGCAGATCAGGGTCAGCAAAAGGGAATAGCGTAGAACAAACTCTTCCCCAGGATCCTGTATCAGATGTGCTGGCACAAGTGGGCTACATTCAACATTTATTAAGTTAGAAAAATATTTCCAAACCCACCCCAAAACTATTGGCCTGGATAAAGTACAGGACACAGCAACTTTTATCTGGCACTCTCAATCCACAGCCTTCACTGCAGTTGTAGCTGTGAGGCATGTCCTGGTGTCACTATGGTTAAAGGAGATTTTGACAATATAATTTCTCTGCAAGAAGTCAGACTTCACCAAATTTTCTTGAGCCATAGTCTGACTATGGCTTGAGTATATTGGTGCTTGTACAGTCTGTTTTCCTAGCTGTACTGGAGATACAGACCTCAGGTAAGGATCTAAAACTTTGGAAACCTGGAACATGGCTGACTACACGTAAACATACAACTGTGGGGTTTACACTATCCTCATCTTTAGGCTGTTCACTGGTTTCCTATGGAAATGGAGACCTGCCTAACTCAGCACTTATCTGGTAATGCCTGACACTGTCTTTGACCAGAATCAGAGATTTTCTTTTTCACCATACCCCTACCCTATGCCTGCCCACCCCATGTCCCAAGCTCTCTTCACAATTAATTTTGATAGTACTTCAGCCCAAACTAATGTCTGAGCCTTCATCTTGCTAAGGATTCAGCACTGTATCTCTGGCATTTACCCTACAATGCAATCCTTAGTCACCTGAACCAGAACAGGCAATATGGTTTGCTTGTGCCTGTGAACCAAACTTGTATTTTCCCCAGTAGGATATCCAGGAACTGCTCCCAAATGAACAGATTTATTTCTATCTACCCCACCCCTACAACATTAACTGAACCCTGCATAAAAGTTAAAACCATTGATGTGTGTAAACAGTGTACATGATAGCTGTGATGCTCATAATAACCTGCAGAGGTCTCCCCTCTCAAATGATGGGAGATGATAGCCGTTTCCTGTTAACTGAGCAGTCTGGTTTTGTGCATTTCTCCAAACCAAACACATACTCTAAAGCATTATTCCCAGTGCAAGATATCATGGATATGTAAATCCTTTTGTCAGTCAAGCTGACAATGCTTTACTAGAACAGGTTTCGCCTTTCAAAGAGACTTGTACATCTGATCCTGCATAGGCTGAGAATAGCAATGTACAGATGCATAATCCATCTTCTGGGGACTCTGCACTGTACTGCATTCCTCATCTCAGGTAGGCACCAAGTCAGAACCTCAAGACAACTCAGGATTAGAACAGTTAGAGTGAGCATACCAGAGAGGCAGACTGCAGTAATTGAGCTGGTGAAGGGTTTAAGTAAAGGAATCATTTTGTGGTTTCCTACATAACAAGGAAAGTCATCATATTCTGGATTGTTGATGTTAGAACAACCAGAATAAGCAGTCTTTGTACACGAGGTGAGGTGGTTCATCACCAGTTTTATTCTTTCAGAGGGACTGATAAGTAAAAACTAAAACCTTATATCCAAATTGGTTTATTCTGATGTGTTACCTTTATTTGCCAAGTGCTGGCACTGCGAAACTCAACGTTTATCCGTTTGTATTCCAGTGTTGCTGGCTAAAGAGCAAAGGCCCCAATGAGTTTGAAATTCAAGGGTCTTGCCTGTTATCAGACAACAGGATTGGTGATCTCTTTGTACTACAGATAACACCACAAGTCCTACTGTACACCACACAATGATAGTGGTACCACTGTACCCCAAACATCACCACTGTCACTGTTGCACACCAGACTATATCACTGGCCCCTCTGTGTACCAGGGAGCCCAACTGTCGACTCTGTATCCCACGCAGTACCAGTGGCACTGATGTTTCTCATACTGTGGCATTAGCCCCCTCTGCACACCATACAGCACTACCTGCCCCTCTGAACCCCATGAAGTACCACTGGCCCAGCTGTACTCCAGAGAGCACTGTTGGCCCCTCTGCACACCAGACAACACCATCAGCCTCTCTGTGCCCCAAACAACACTACTAGCCCCACTGTACCCAAGATAACACCAACCAGCCTCATTGTAACCAAGACACCACCACCCCCACTGTACCTCTGACAGCACCGCCAGTCCCACTGTACCTCAGATAACACCACCAGCCTCTTTGTACCTTCAGACAACACCACTGCCCCATCTGTATCCAATACAACAACACCAGCCCCTCTGTATCCCAGACAACACTACCAGCACTTCTGTACTACAGACAACACTACTGGCCCTTCTACACAGACTTTTCCACCAGCTCCTCTGTACCACAGGTAGCACTGCTGGCTCCACCATACCCCAGACAGCATTCAACCCTGCTGTATTACAGACAACACTACTAGCTATTGTGAGAGGGTGGGTGTGTTGGAAGAACCAGGGGTTAAATTGGAAATGTTTAGGAGGTGGAACTGTAATCTCTAAATTTTTATAAGGTGGAACTGTCATCCTTAGGAGGTGGAACTCTCCAATAGTAGTCAATGGAGAAAGATGTCAGAGGAGGTGGAATTGAGTTCCAGACTGTTTCTGCCCAATTTAACCTCTGGGAAGAACATAACAAGCATGGTGCCAACAAGTTAAAGAGGGAGTGGGGCGATTGGGTCAGTTAATCCTGGTTGAGTTTGGACTCTGAAAAAGTGCATAAAGGTGAGACCAACTCCTTTTGGCAGTAGTCGTCTTAGTGTAGCCCTATTGAGTGGGTGCTGACATCCAGTGGTTGGTTTTCTTGGTGATCACCATTTGAATAGCCTGCCTGAAGAGCTAAAATTGGTAGCACGTTATAATAGCGAACCAAAGTGAGCAACTCAAAAATGAGTGACTCAGTTTGGATGCCCATAATGGTAACGACAGTGACAGGGTAGCAAGGGGGTTGGGATAGTGATGGAGGAGGTACAGAATGGTGAGAGCAAATCACGGGGTTTTGTGTGGGGGTGTGGTTTAAATAGAAGACTGGAGCCTGATGCTGCCAAGCTGGTCACCTGGCATGGTGGCTACAGACACCGCCTGCAGTGCTGATGGTCCTGGGTTGGGTACTACCTGCGGGTAGCATTTTAAGATCATGTGGGTCTTTACCCCCCCCCCAGTTTGTTGCCCAAGCCATGGCCTCCCCCTTTTTAGTGTCCTCCCCCCACCCCGAAGTTAATTATATTTAAATGGAGGGTGTGGGGGGGTGGTGTAGCCACCCGACTTACACATTTATTTTCTTGTCAGCACCATTTTGGTAAGTGCCGAGGTGGATATGTTACTGAGTATGGATTTGGTGATATGTACTTACTGTTGTGCAAGTCACCAAAGTATTTTCGCTGTTATGACATGGAACTTCTAAAGTCCTGTATTATTTGCTTTAAAAGTAACCTCATCTGCAGTGTCTATATAAACAGTAAGGTACAAATTTGAGGTTGCAGTTATATCAGGATGAGATGGGGGGGGGGTATCCACAGCAACCTAAGATTGTGTTCCAGTTGCCAGCAGGAGACTGAGAACTGTTGTCATCTGTCTCAGATCCAGAGGGGAAACGTGGTTAGTTTCATTACTAAGAGGAACACATTTACAAATTGTTGACAATTTAACTGGGAGCTTGCTTAACTCTAATAAATCCTAATTCAACACACTGTAGCAAAATCTGACAGTAGAAGGGAGGAGGCAATTCTTCTCCAGTACAGGTCACTAGTGAGACCACATCATGAGTACTGTGCCCGGTTTTGGAGTCCACACCAGAGAAAGGACAGGGACAGGCTGGAAGGGGTGCAGAGAAGAACTACTAAAATGATTCAGGGGAAGCGGAGAAAGACATATGAGAAACAACTCAAAGGCCTCAGTATCTACTCACTGAAGGACGGAACAGAAAGGGAGGACATGATCAAAACATATATGTTCCTAAGAGGAATAAATAGGGTGAGTAAAGGGGAAGTATTCACCAGGAAGGAAAACACTACAACTAGAAGGCATGAGTGGAAATTGGGGAGGTTCGGAAAGATGTCAGGAAGTTTTACTTTATGGAGAGGTCGGTGGAGCAGTGGAATAGGCTGCCCAAGGAGGTGATGGAGGCAGGGACAAGCAACGGGTTCAAGGTGGGCTGGGACAGATACAGTGGGATAATAAAGACTAGAGGAGCAGCACAAGGGGATGAGGGCTAGTCCAGTCAGGTGTCAGGCCTATGGGACTTCACATAGTTGCTAGCCATTACAGGACAGACTTGATAAACAATGAGTCCTTTTCTACCATCACCTTCTATGCATCTATATGTCTATGTAAATTTGCAATAGAAGCCAAGTGATCAGGTTGTCTGTTTACAGCAAACTAAGTATCTACTGCACAAGAATTACCTCATGGAATTATTTTTAATTTTGACTTTAACTCCCTCCCTAAATTATTGCTAATATTGTATGATGTCACCAGTCGCTGTGCTGTGCATGTATGCCATTAAAATGGTCTGAACATGAATGAGCTAAGACACGAGGCCATATCTGATTCTGGATGCCAGTAAATGTCTTGCACTGTACTGTCCTGTGACAGTCTTATGATAGATGAGTATAGTGGGCTAATAAATTTTCTTCAGGGTAAATAGGTTTAAAATAATAGTAGTTAACAACACCTCAGTTGTCTTCAATGGAATCCCCTATACAGTGTAAAGGTGGCATAATAAATGTTTACTATTCTGCACTTTTTGTTGTATTGGTGTGTTTTTAGACTAAATACATATTTTGGAGAGTCAGTGGTAACTAATAAGCCTGCAGATCTGTTAACAGCTGATCACATATTTATTGTGGCTGTTAGAGGACTGTAATTATTGGCTATTTGCACATTTGCATGCTGTTTGTCAACTGATTTTTGCAAGTGACAACGTGTCTGTGTTTTATGGCCATTTGGCTTATACAATAAAAAAAAAGTTACAGTAAGTTCTAAATAAACTGTGCCATTGTGTTGGACTTTTTACTAAAATCTTTTCCTGCTGTGTTCTTCCCATGCAGCCCCCTCCCACACATACATTCACACTGTACCTGATACAGCACCTCCTGCTCTTCTGCACTCCAAAAAATGTCAGCCATCCCCTCTTTACCCCAGACAGCACAAGTGTCTACACCAGACAGAGTCACTGGCCCCCTGTATTCCAGACAGTACGTCTAGCTTCTGCTATACCTCAGAAAGCAATATTGGCCCCTCTATACTCCAAACAGCTCCGCTAGCTTATCCATGCCCCAGACAGCACCACTAGTAGTTCCTTGCTCTAGGCAGCTGCACCTGCCCATCTGTTCCCCCACACAACTGTAACTGGCTACAAAGTAACCAGGTGGGCACCACAATGGGGTTACGGAAGCCTTGCTAAGCACTGAAGAGATATAACTTTTTAACATTGACCCATCCCCTGTCCCCATCCTCCCTCACAGCCCCCATTTTGACGAGTATTGTAGGAGTGTTCGATTCAGATTCGTACAGTATGTTGTACAGCACCAGGTGAAATAACAGGAAAGTTTTAACAGAAAAACAAATGTTTCGTTTTACTGTATATTCCAAGACTGATATTTTTTCAAAATACTTGAGAGCTGAAATTTGAGCACCCCGAGCAAAGATTTGTCCCTGTCTAGTTTTGACATTTTAAGCGTTTATTTAAGGATTACTGCCTCCTTCCATATCATGCTGAATTGATCATGTCATCTGCTCATTAGTTTTACTGAACAATGGATATTGGATCTCCTAAATCATTCCCATCCTTTAGATGTTGCCTGGCATGTAGCAAGACAACTAATGGTGCTCTTTGTTTTCCCATTGTAGCAAGATATTAAACAGCAGGGAACATCAGTGGGGAAGATGAGGAGAAATATATTGCAGCGGCACACAATGCTGGACAAGAAAAAGCCCAAGGGGTGTCGTCATCATTAACTAGCAAGCAGATGAAAACAAATTGGACACACGTGCGCATTCTTGACCCATCTGTAATATATCAACTGTTTCAAATTGGATTTCCTTCACCTTTAAACTAACTTGGAGAGTCCTTCTGTTCTTGTGGACTGCAGATGCGTTCTGCAATGGTTAAGGAATATGAAACGTAATTTAAGGCATATTATAAATTAGCTGTTCAGAGCCTGACATTTTGCAAAAAGAGGAACAACACTGAAACCTAATGGATTATATTTGTTGATGTATGGACTCATGCTGTTGTACAGTACTTGGCAGATGGAGATTTTCTTTCTTCAAAATTATCAAATCCTTTCCTAATAGGAAACACTCAGTTACATTATCTGTCCCTGTCTGTCTGTCTTGTCCTCTGTCCTAGGGAAGGGGGTTCTTTTAACACTCAAACCCCCTTATTGATCTGGTAAACTGTCAGCTACAGTATAAGTAATCTTACTGAAGATACTCCACCCCTGCCCTCTTCCCCTCCTAACACACACATTAGGTGCTTTCAGGTAATCAGACACCACTCACAACACATTAGCAGCTGTACGAACTTACAGTAACAATAAACCTTCAGAATGGTTCCCTGACTCTAATTTCTCTTAGATGTCAGATTTTTTAAAAGAAAAATGATTGTTAGAATGTGCTTGAAATCGCTGCAGGTGGCAGCAAGGTGGCAAAATATTGTCACTGGGTTTGTCTTACAGGAAATTTAGGTATGATATCTCTTGTACTATAATTAATAAGAAAATATAGCATTTTTCTGTCTAAGCAGGTCTCACATGTTACAGGTTTGATACGAGCTGTTTATATTAGTTCATTTCAGGTAGCTTGATTATTTTTTGTTTGACTTGACAGTTTTCACTTTGGTGGGGTAGGAAAGGAGTGAAAGGGAAGGAAACTGACTGATGTGTAATGCAAAAAAAACTTATTTTATTGTTACGGTGTTCACTCATACAGTACATAATTGCCTGTGTTTCATAGTTTAATTGAAACTGGACCTTGAAGGCCTCCGGTTTCCATTTATTTGTAAACCTGCAATACCACCTTAAGTCATTACGTATTTCCATACACCCACATACTGTATGCAGTATATTTACAGTACCCAACAATGGCAGAGATAAAAACAAACAAATTATATATTTGCTGACGATATACATAACCTCAAGATATTATATTTTTGCTTTTAGGTACAGAACTGCAGGTCACAATCTTGATCTTGATGATTATGCATATTACATTGGAATACAAAATCAGTTCGAGCGCAATTTTCACTATGCCGATGACAGAGTAATATTACAATAGCCCTGTTCAGCATTTAAGCCAGCAGTTAAAGATAAACCATTAAATCTTCACACAAACAGCAAATCTGAAAGTTAGAACCAGTAAAGTGAAATTGTAAAACTTCTGGCTCATAATATGCAGTTTTTCATTGCTTTCAAGGGGGCATAGCTTTTATAACTCACTTGTAGCTCTGCACCCATGAGTCTTGCCCCTTCACATTTAAAGATAAATTGCATATTTTGAGGCAGGTTGTTACAAATCCCATGTGTGAGTATGTGTGTATGCACACTCACGTATAAAGTGCCCAGAGCATCATCACAGTATATACTTCAGATATACACACATCTTCCCATACATGCCAGTTCTATTCCTTTGAACCAGCTTGTATAATGTCAGAGTTTGTCAGTTTCCTTACATTTTAATTAACCACCATGTTTTCTGGGTTTGCAAGTCTTGTTAATGTTTATTTTGTTTTAAAGTTTAGAGAGAGCCTTAAAAATCTTGACTTCTAAATAAACAATAAAATGACAAAAACATTGCCTCAGAGGTGGTTTATAATTGTTGCCTATATATTGTTGGGGGGGGGCATTCACATAAATGTTTTTTGCTTTTAACAATTTCTGCTTATTGATTTTATTGTCTCCTGTGGGGCAATACCCATGTCATACAGTGAAAAACAGGAGTATAGTGAAGACTCCTGTATTTGTGTCATCCTCACATATCTGGCTACACTATATCTTGAGAACTAGTTACTGTATACAAACACCATTAAACTCAGTGTGAATATTTCAGCACTAATTCCCTTTCTGCCCATCTCTACCACTCAGTAGCTGCTGTCTATAGTACTGTAGTACGTTTCCAGGCCAAGAGGAAGGCACAAAACGTCTTCACTTAGGAAAGAGCAATTCTGTGACAGTACAAACTGTGACAGAGAGTATTACTGCTAGTATGATATGGTTTGATTGATTGATTTTGTTGACTGGGTAGGCACACTGGAGAAACAAGTCCACATTTTCAGGTATCTTCTCTCTTCTTTTATTTCATAATTTTATATCTTCTATTTTTATTCATGCATACTTGTCTTATACCAATAATTTCCAGAGAACTTGAACAATAACAAAGATAATATACATCCTAAATTCCTGAAACAATTTTAAAACTGTTATTACCACTGCTTTCGGGTTCCAGAATCTCGGTCATGGAGGCCGACATGCTCTTGAGTTTTGGATTGGGTGTGGCTGACCTTTTTACAGGGATAACATTTTGGAAATTGTTTGCCTGAAGTCAATTGTCAATTGTTCTAAGAAATAACACCGCATATAGTACATGGTTACCACATGTTGTGCATGCATTTCCATCCTAGCTAAAAAGCTCGTGTACCACAGTTCAAAGGTCATAGAATGCCGTTGTATGCTTCTGTGATACAACAGCTGGGACTGGATTAGAGAAGTGGTGGAGTATTATGAAGGGGTCCTAACTGGGTTTTGTAAGCCCACAAGTTGGTGGACCACAGCAACCAACTTTCGCTGCTGTGGAGCTTTCCTTGTCAGCCAGTTTGGCGAAGGTTACTGGGTGTAGGAAGGTTGGTAGGATGGTATCCCCAGGCAGCTCTGATGGGCCCAGTGATCTGTTGTTCTATCCATATGCCCTCACTAAAGAGATAGCATGTCCTCAGCAATCCTTCAAGACCTTAGCATGGCACGCCTTCCACCAGGCCCATGATGGTGATGGTGTTGCCTATAACCCTCCACCTGGACACAGGGAGAAAATGTGACCCTTATTAATGGACAAAATGAGAGTATTGCAAGTTAACTCGTAACCTGAAAAAAATGTGATCCCTTAACCCCCTGGAGTTCCTATGCCCAGATTCCCTGGTGGACCACCCCTGATCCCCCAGGGCACAGTGCCTGGGTGACCCAGGGGTGGGCCCAGCATGTTCAAATAATGGCAAAACAACCATAAAAAAGGATGAGTCACTAATTCAGGCTTCTACATCTACAAATAGACACCTAGACAATGCATGTGGTAAGTAACCCTATACCAAATGTAATCATTTTAGGTACTTTAGTATTTCTATTTCCCGAGAAATGCATTTTGTACTGGCTTTATCCCCATTGAGGGTAACCTTTTAAATGTAACCACCTTAAGGGCAGGCAGAATTTCAAATCACATGCAACAGGTAAAAACATTTAAAGCTTGACATTACTTTTTTATATATTTAAAACATTAATTAGAACAGGTAAAATATTGCAATATACATGCTAAAATGGGGTAAACATTGGACTGGTCAAAAGGACTAGGGTGGGGTAAATCCCTAAATAGTCCATCTAGGGGCATGTTATTTCATATAGAATAATTACTCCTTCCCCCGCCCTTCATTGAGAATGGGTGTTTACTCACCTGGTAAAGGTGATTGTGTTGGTTGGCATCCATGGCACTCCAGACATTACCTCATGGGTTTCAGCCCACCTGATAGGCTAGTGATGCACTGACCCAGATCAAATTTCCAACATATCCAGGTCCCAGAAACCCCTGCTCTCCAGTTCGAATCTTCCATAGCTGAAATAAGGTTAATTAGTACAAAGAGAAAGGACATACAATGTAGAGTATTAGCATAGATACCAGAAGCTTGAAACGGGATACAAAGAAGTCGGACTACGACGTGTCAGTAAAAAGGCCCTGGGGCCCGATCTTTATTCCCCTATTTTAACAATCTAACTCGAACCCGGAAGTTTGACAGGTCATTTGTTATGTCATCGTTCATGTTGTCTGTCCCCCAAGAGAACTAGATGCTAGGTACCCCTTTTTGGGCCCGGAGCTGGTCATTCTAGCCGCTCTGAGGGAGGGCCTTGGAGTGCCATGGATGCCAACCAACACAATCACCTTTACCAGGTGAGTAAACACCCATTGTGATTGGTTGGCATCCATGGCACTCCAGACATTACCTCATGGGTAGATAAGAAGCAGTTAGTCCTCCGGAAGGGAAAGAGCGACTAAGAGTGACCGGCTGAGGAAGCTGCAGTTAGGACCTGGGCCGCGAAGGAGGGACGAACGGCCTGGAGCTGCTCCAGCCTGTAGTGTCTGGCGAAGGTGTGTATGGAGGACCAAGTGGCCGCTCTACAAATGTCCTCCATGGACACACTGGCTCTCTCCGCCCAGGAAGTGGCCACCGCTGTGGTGGAATGGGCCTTGATCCCCTGTGGTGGAACCAGTCGGTTGGCTGTGTATGCGTTCTGGACGACTCGTCTTAGCCATCCAGCGATGGTAGACTTGGAGGTGGCGTGCCCCTGCCTCTGGCCCTTCGAGATGATGAACAGCCTCTCTGTCTTGCAAATGGGGCGTGTTCTGGTCAGGTATACCGCGAGGACGGATCCCACATCGAGGTGGTGAGGGGTCCCGCCATGACTCTGAGTAGGATCGACTGGGAATGTGGGTAGTTCGAAAGGCTGCTCCCTCTGGAAGTTGGTAGGGACTTTTGGTTGGAATGCTGGGACTGTTCTCAGGCTGACCCCCAGTGGTGTGAACACTGTGTAGGGTTCCGCACAGGACAGTGCGCCAAGCTCCCCAACCCTTCTGGCCGAGCAGATGGCCACCAGGAAGCATGCCTTGAGGCCGACCCAAAAGAGATCCGTCTCTTGGAGGAGCTGATAGGGCGGCGCCGATTTGAGAGATTCCAGAACCATAGGGAGATCCCACGGGGCGATCTTCGGCCTGGTTCTCGGACGCATGATCTCCACCGCCCTCAAGAAGCGTATGGAGTCGGGGTGCGCGCCCGGGGGTACCCCTCCACGAGGCCTATGGCCGCTCCTATGGCCGACAGTTGTACCCTGAGGGAGGAGTGTGCCAGGCCCTTGTCCACTCCCTGCTGGAGGAACAGTAGGATGTTGGCCAGATTGGTCTGTTCGGGCACTGTCCCCCGTTCTCGACACCACCGCGTGAAGATGGCCCATTGCCTCTTGTAAGTGGATGTGGTGGAGGCCCGCCTGGACCGGAGCAGGGGTACTGATTACCGATTCGTGGTACCCTGTTGCTTTCAGTCTCCTCCTTTCAGGAGCCAGGCCATGAGCTTCAGGGTCCGAGGTGCTGGGTGGAGCACTGGCCCCTGTGAAAGCATGTCCGGCCGGTAGGGTATCCGGAAGTTGTCCACGGTCATTTCTCATGCAGCAGCGAACCAGGCTCTGCGTGGCCAATATGGGGCCACTAGGATGACCATGAGGCCTGTTTCCCAGATCTTGGCAAGGACTCGGGGGATCAGGGGGAGAGGTGGGAAGACATAGGCATTCCTCCTCTTCCAGGTCTGTGATAGGGCATCCGTCCCTTGGGAGAGACCGTCCTTGAAGTGCGAGTAGTACTTGCTGACCTGGGCATTCTCCCGAGATGCCATGAGATCCATGGACACGGGCCCCCATGCCGCCTGGATCTCCTGGAATAGCGCCGGGTGTAAGCGCCATTCCCCCGGGTGCACTTGTTGTCTGCTGAGCCAGTCTGCCCTGACGTTCAGTTTCCCTGCGAGGTGGCCTGTGCTCAGGTGGATGAGGTGAGTCTGGGCCCAGTTGAGGACCACCGTTGTCTCCCTCATCATGGCTCTGCTCCTGGTCCCGCCCTGTTTCGTTATGTAGGCTACCGTCACGCGATTGTCGGAACAGATTAGGACCGCCCGACCGGTTATTAGGTGCCTGAATGCCCTCAGTGCATGGAACACGGCCCTCATCTCCAGGATGTTGATGGAGAGCCTCGTCTCCGCTGGTGACCATCGGCCCTGTGCCATTGATTCTCCTAGACAGGCTCCCCATCCCGAAAGGCTCGCATCCGTCTCTATGGCGACTGGGCGGGGGGGTTCGAGGGGAACTCCCCTGGATAGATTCCTTTCCACCGTCCACCAAGTTAGGGAGGATCTTACTGCCTGGGGTAGAGGTACCACGCAGTGAAGGTTGTGCTCGCTCGGTGCTCCCCGGGATAAGACGTGGTTTTGGAGTGGGCGCATGTGCCACCTGGCCCAAGGCACGAGGTCTATGCAGGAGGCCATACAGCCCAGCAATTGGGCGATCTTTCCCATTGTTGAGTGTTGGCTGGCCCTCATTTTGCGTGCCAGCTCCCTGAGGTTGTGGACTCGTGCTGGGGCCGGTTTTGCCCATCCTTCGGCTGAGTTGATGATCGCCCCCAGATGTTCGATCTGTTGCGTGGGGCTGAGATGGCTCTTTTCTAGATTTACCACCCAGCCGTGGTCCTCGAGTGCCTGGATGGCGATTTCCGTGTGCGTCCGAGCCTGGACCTCAGATCGGGCATGAATGAGCCAGTCGTCTAGGTACGGGATGATGTCCAGTCCTTGTTCCCTGAGTCTGGCCACTAGGGTTATCGAGACCTTGGTGAAGACTCTCGGGACTGACGACAGTCCGAAGGGTAGCGCCTTGTACTGGAAGTGATGGCCCAGTATGTGGAAACGGAGGAATTGCCTGTGCCTCCAGATGATGGGAATGTGTAGATAGGCGTCCTTTAGATCGATAGACGTCAGGAAGTCGCCTACCCGGATACAACGGAGAGTGGAACGTATGGTCTCCATCTTGAACCGGTGTGGGACTATGTGCTGGTTTAGAAACTTTAGGTCTAGGATTGGCCTGAGCTCCCCCGTCTTTTTGGGTACGAGGAAAAAGATGGAGTAGATTCCTTTTCCCTGCTCCGGGATCGGTACGGGTTGAATGGCCCGGTTCTGGATCAGCTCTGATAAGAGTTGTTGGACCTGGTGAGGGGACGCCTTCCTCCTGGCTATGGGGGATGAGACGAACCTGTAAGGAATATGGGCGTGGGTTAGCTCTATGGAGTACCCCTTTGACACTACGTCTCGAACCCATCTGTCCGACGTTGTGGTCATCCATCGGTGGGCGAAGAGGGCCAGTCTTTGCCCCACTGGTGGGTAGGGATCCTGGCCCTGTGCCGGAGGTGGGAAGCAGTCACTGCTGTTTTCCCCTGAATCCTCTACCTCGCCCTCCTGGTCTTTGGCCCCATGCTCTGAACAGCTGAGGACTGATAGTTCTGAGTGTAGGCCACGGAAGCCGGTGGATGAGCTTCTTCCTCGAAGAAGTGAGACTGCTGAGTTGTGTCTCAGCGGATTGGTAAGGTTTGTCCCCTCGAAATCTCCGCCTAGAAGAGGCTAGATAAGAAGGCCTGTACCTATTCTTGAGGAGGTCCCTACCCTCCTCTTTTTGCTTTAAATAGTCTTGCAGCCCCTCCCTGAACACATGCTTTCCCCGCAGAGGCAGACTCTGCAACAAAGATTTGGATTCATGGTCTGCGTCCCAAAGCTTCAGCCACAGAGCCCTACGGGCATGGTTGGTGATAGCGGTGGATCTTGCTTGGAGGCTCAGAGTGTCTACTTCCATATCGGCCAGGTACCTGGCTGCATCCAGGGTGCACTCCAATAGCTCTGCCTCCCTGGACTTAGGGGTAGCCTGCTCCTGGAGTTCTTCGAGCCAACAGATCTGTGCCCGAGTAGTGCAAATGGCTGTGGTAGCTGTCTTAGCAGCGATGCCCCCAATCTCAAATGCCTTCTTTAACATGTCCTCAACCTTTTTATCTGCAGGGTCTTTGAGAGCTATCGTGCCGCAAGGGAGCACGGTCTTCTTGCTGAGTGCTGCCACCTGAGGGTCAATGGTGGGGGCCCTGCACCAAGCGTCCGATTTTACCCCTTGCACCAGATACATCCTGTCCAGGTTCTTGCGGTTTGGCATCCTGCCTGGGTCCGGGGATTGCCACTCTGTGTTGAAAATGTCCTCAATAGCTGGACAGACAGGAAAAGTCTCTGTGGTGGCCGGCCTTAGCTGGATCATCGGGTCGAGTTTCGATTCAGGTCCGCCTTCTTCGGAGTCTTTGGTGTCGAACTCCATTGTGGCCTTGATCACCTTCATGAGCCCTGGGATGATGTCGAACGAACATAACTTCAAAGTCAGCGAAGGGGCCGTGTGTAGCTCAATCTCCTCTGTGTCCGACTCTGCATCCTCGTCCCGTGTCTCTCTCTCTCCGTCCCTCATGGTATGTCGATAGGGATGGTCGGGAGGGGGTCCTCGGGAATTGGGAGTTCCTCCGGCTGGCCCCCAGTCTTATCGGGTTCTGAGTTGGATGGTCTTGTCCTATTTTGGGTAAGGGACTCCAGCTTCTCCATGATCTTGAGCATAAAGTTCTGTTGGCTCTCCATCATGGCCACCGCGGCCTGTTGATTCTGGATCAGAAGGGAACCCGGATCCATCCACGTAGGGTTGCTGGGTCCAGGGTTACTGGGGGCCAGTGGCGGGGTCCGCTCTAAGGAGGAGTCGTCATCGTCTAGAAGGCAGGCCGCACAGCGGGGGCCCGGGGTTTGGGGGAGGAGGATGGCGCTGCACGCGGAGCATTTCTTTGCTTTCACCATCTGGAATAGAGAGAGGCATATTTTAGGAGACCGTCCTGCTTTTCCTCCTTTTCTTTTTTTTTTTTTATGTGCTGAGGGAGCCCTGCATCACAGAGGCTGCAGATGATATGCCCGAGGTTGGGGGGTGCTATGTGAGGACCCCTGCAACATTGGGTGGTGGTCTGGTGCCAAGGCCCGCTATGGGAGGTGGCCGAGGCACTGAATGAGGACCAGATGAAGAAAACACCTACTGGGGTCACTGTGTGAGGGACCCGGGTGGTGGAATGGAACCCTGGCATGAGAAAGGGGTTGTAGGGGCCCCCCGACCCTTCTCTGCTAGCTTCTCCAGGTGCCAGGTTCCAGCCTTGTCTCTTTTTTTTTTTTTTTGTGTGGGGGGGGGGCCTAGGGAACAGCAGCGCTGGGCCTGGAGAGCTCCAAACATGAAGAATGCTCCCCTTAAGGAAAACGCTGCAGGCCAACTCGTGGGAAGCCAGGGGCTCGGACAGATGGCCCCCACCCCGAAAAGGAAGGGCCCGGAATCCGACAATGGGTCTGCCTGCCCAGGGCAGGCCCCTGAGATGAGCCCGCGGGCATCCTAACCCTGAGGCGGGCACGAGCAATCCTGGAGTCAAGAGGCAAAAACGTCCCCCCCCCCCGTGAGAGACTGTCTCTCTCGAGAGCACTGGCCCCCAGACTCTGGGCTCTGCCCTGCCTCGGCGAGTTGAGGTCTTCTCCTCACTCCCCCTTCTGATCTTTATCCTCCTCTCTCTCTCTCTCTCTCCCGCTTCCCGAGAGAGAAACACGCCGGTGTGCGAGCGGCAACCCGGGCGGGGAGGAGAGAGTTGTCTCCCTCGCCTAAGCGAGGGAGACAACGATGGAGAACGTGCGGCTGGCGCGCGGAAGGCCTAGCGGAGGCCTAGGTGGGCGCGCCAGTCGCGAGAGAGCGAGGCCCAAGCGAGGCCAGTGGGAGGCGCCTTGTCATGAGGAGGACCCGGGCGCATCTGCGCCCGGCGAGAGGACACGCAACGGCGCCGTGGAAGAGCGACGCCAGAAGGGCGGCGGAGAACGGAGGAAGGGAAGGGAGGGGAGGTGAGCGATGATGATGGTCTTCGGGACCGCGTGGCGGTTACGCCGCTTCGCTTTCGCCTAGGGGCGGAACGCCCTGGAAGGCCGAGTACCGAGGGGAAAAAACAAGCATTGGCAACAGAATCAATTTAAATTTAAAAAGGTCCCACCGCTGGCGGGTTAGCTATAGTCCCCCTTAACTCTGGGGCAGAAGAGACAGAAAAAAGACACTTTACCTGAAACCTTCCCACCACGCTGAGCAGGACAAAAAGGAAAAACCAAGAAAAAACAGAGAATAATTGCACTTGCTTCCAGAAATAACTATAATAATGGCACTATGACAGCTGTAGGTTCTAAGCCAGAAAGATATAGCTTTTTTTTTTTTTTTTTTTTGGGTGGTTCTTACCTTTGAAGAGCAGACAGGGGTTCCTGGTGTGCTACTGCCTTGTTCAGATGCACGATTCAAACTGGAGATCAGGGGTTTCTGGGACCTGGATATGTTGGAAATTTGATCTGGGTCAGTGCATCACTAGCCTATCAGGTGGGCTGAAACCCATGAGGTAATGTCTGGAGTGCCATGGATGCCAACCAATCACAATGAGCAGATTTGCAACACTAAGTTGAATCAGTGATATCAGCGGCATGAGGGCAAAGCTTGAGTGCCTTTCTGATGTCACTGATCTAACGGGATGTTGAGAAGTGCATGTTCTCAACAAAAGGGGGGTTCTTATTATTTATACTGCAGTCTAATGCTGTTTTACAATATGGTGTTTACAAAGAACTGCTCAGTTTAAAAGGATTGGAATGACTGTTTTAAATTGCCAACTTTGAATCAGAACGCAATACTTTCTACAGATGGGGAACGTTCAGCTCATGCAAATGTGATGGCTCAGTTTTCACTGATATGGATAGCAAACCTTGCTCTTCACCTTCCGAAATGTTAAGAACAAGGGATTCTTTTTTATGAAATGTGAAGAACAAGGTTTGAAAACCACCATTAAAACAAGCTAAGAGTGTATTATCGATTATTAATGTCACAATCAGAGTCTTTATCAATACCAGGAAAGTCACTTTAGATAAAGCACTTCACACAGGTAGATTAGCAAAAGGCATTTTGCTGACAGGCCCCAAAGAGTGCACTGGGGGGGGGGGGTCCACCACTCACACTCCTGCACACAATCATTTTTCTCCTTTTTAGCAGTACACTTCAAGCAGAGGAGGGGTCACATTCGGTAAAGCCACTTGTCTTTCTTTCTCTGCCAGCAGGAAAAGGCAAACAGCAGCATAAAGGAGGTAGTATAGCACTATGGATCAGAGATCTGAGTTGCAAACCTGAATACCTTGGTTTGAATCCCACAGCCCCCACTTGTATACTGTGTGACCCTAAATAAATCATGTAGCTTCCTTGTGCTTCTAGGTTGCACCTGGAAACAAGCTTTGGCTTAGTGTGCCTTTCCTGGTTAAACAATTTTCTCTTTCCTTTTTGTAACCCCTAGGTGGCGCTATCCCAAGGGCTATTACCCCTGCCTGCTTGGCTAGTAGCAGGTTAAGAGGCCTGAGTTCTGAAACGGGTGCCTCCACCCGGAGGTCAGGGTTGGTAGTGGTCAAGCTAACCTGGGCACAGCCCTCTGGGACACTGTAACCCCCTCTTTCCCCTCTAATGGCCTGAACACTGTACAATAATCACTTTCACAATACCCTTGGTATACCACACAAGTACCCACACTGTTTGCACTTACCACCAGGGCTGGTTCCTCTGGCTCAACCCTGGGAACCCCCTGTAAAACAAGGTTAGAAACATAGAATTTGACAGCAGATAAGGACCGCTTGGCCCACCTAGTCTGCCCATTTTCCTACCTAACAGATAAGTTGCAGATCCTAGTTAACCAACAGCTTACTTCCTCCTACCCCCACTAGGACTGCCTTATGCCTGTCCCATGCATTCTTGAAGTCTCCCACTGTCCTTGACTCCACGACCTCCTCAGGGAGGCTGTTCCATGCATCTACAACCCTCTCAGTGAAAAAATACTTCCTCACATTACCTCTGAGCCGTCCCCCTTCTATCTTCAAATTGTGCCCCCTTGTTCTTGCACATCTCTTTTTCTGGAAGATGCTACCCTCTTGGACTTTGTTAATTCCCTTGAGGTACTTGAAAGTTTCTATCATGTCCCCTCTCTCCCTTCTTTTCTCAAGGGTATACATATTAAGCTCCTTTAGTCTTTCTTCAGATGTCTTCTGGTGCAGACCCTGCACCATTTTGGTTGCTCCTCCTGACAGCCTCCACTCTGTCTATGTCTTTATGGAGATGGGGTCTCCAGAACTGCACACAGTACTCAGATGGGGTCTCACCAACTGTCTGTACAGAGGGATAACAACTTCCTGTTTTCTACTATTGATGCCTCTTCCTATGCATCCCAGTATCCCCCCAGCCTTCCTTACTGCCTTCTCACATTGTTTGCCCACCTTTAGGTCATCTGATATAATTACCCCCAGGTCCCTTTCTATTTTTACTGTTGTCAGTATCTCACCCCCCACTGTGTATGCTTCCCCTGGGTTTTTGTTTCCCATGTGCATTACCTTGCACTTCTTTGCACTGAATCTGAGCTGCCATACATTTGACCATTTCTCCAACCTTGCCAAGTCCCTTCTCATCCTTTCCACTCCATCTTGTGTATCAACCCTGTTGCAGATCTTTGTGTCATCTGCAAAGAGACATACTTTTCCTTCCAGTTCCTCTGCAATGTCACTTATAAAGACATTAAAAAGGATCGGTCCCAGTACTGAACCCTGTGGTACCCCGCTAGTAACATTACTTTCTTCACTGTGTACTCCATTTCCTACTACGCTTTGCATCCTGTTGTCTAGCCAATTTTTTATCCAGGCTACCACCTGGGGACCCACTCCAAGGCTGGCTATCTTGTGAATTAATCTTTTGTGTGGGACTGTATCAAATGCCTTGCTAAAATCTAGGTAGGCCATGTCCACAGCCCCTCCCTGGTCTACTACTTTGGTCACCCAGTCAAAGAAATCTATTAGATTCGTCTGACATGACCTTCCCATCATGAATCCATGCTGCCTTGGGTCCTGTGCCCCACTGGCCTCTAGGTACTCAACAATTCTTTCCTTCAGAAGTGATTCCATCATTTTCCCTACCACTGAGGTCAAACTAACTGGTCTGTAGTTTCCTGCCTCTTTCCTGCTCCCACTTTTGTGAAGAGGAATCATATCTGCCCTCCTCCAGTCCTCGGGTACCACCCCATCCTCCCATGATTTGTTAAAGAGAGTAGTCAGCGGTGTCACTAGTTCTACCCTTAGTTCTTTTAGAATTCTTGGGTGAATCCCATCAGGCCCCATTGCTTTGTCCACCTTCAATTTTATTAGTTCTTTCAGAACCCTTTCTTCTGTAAATGGACTGATATCAACCTCTGTCTTCAGAGTGTTTCTCTTGTTTGGTTTAGGTAACTCCCCCTCCTCTTCCTTTGTGAATACTGAGCAGAAATATTCGTTCAGTATCCCAGCTTTTTCACTGTCACCCTCTACCCACATTCCCTCCCCTTTATTAAACTTCAGTATCCCTCCTTTGGTCTTTCTTTGCTCCCTAATGTACCTATAAAAGGTCTTATCCCCCTTCTTAACAGAATTGGCTATCTTTTCCTCAGTTTGGGCCTTTGCTATTCTGACTGCCTTCCCAGCCTCTTTCTGCTTTAACTGATAAAGTTCTCTGGCCTGCTCCTTCTGTGTTTCCTTATATTTCCTGAATGCTGTCCTTTTCTCCTTAACCTTCCCTGCCACCTCTTTTGAGAACAATAGCGTTTTTTTCCTTCGTTGTGTTTTATTGATTTGCTTTACACAAAGGCTTGTTGCCTCTGTGATGGCTGTTTTGATCACTCCCCATTGTTCCTCCACCCCTCCTTCTTGCCTGTTTGCTAGTGCTTTTCTGAGGCACTCTCTCATTTTCCCAAAGTCAGCCCTCCTAAAATCCAGTACTCTTGCTTTTGTATGGCTTGATTGTATGGCTGTGTTTATCGTGAACCACACTGTTTGGTGGTCGCTTGTTCCCAGATGGCTACCCACTTCTAAATCTGAGATTCTTTCTCCATCCCCATTTGAGAGTACCAGGTCTAAGATTGCTCCTCCCGAGTGGGTTCCAATACTAGCTGTCTGAGGCATGCCCCCGGTAGGGCATCAAGAATGACCCTGCTCTTGGATGTGTCTGCAGCAAAGGTGCTCCAGTTAACATCTGGCATATTCAGGTCCCCCCTCAACAATATCTCTCCTTTTTCTGCCATTCTAAGAAAGCCTTCTATCATTTCCTTGTCCATTCCATCCACCTGAGATGGGGGTCTGTATACAACCCCCATGCGGATTGTGGTGCCATTTCCTGTCTCCAGGGTGACCCAAAGTGCCTCATCTGCTCCCTGTTTACTCTTTAGTTCTGTTGCTTTGATCCCTTCCTTTACATAGAGAGCTACTCCTCCTCTTTTACCCTCCCTATCCCTCCTGTAGATTGTGTATCCTGGTATGTTGACATCCCAGTCATGGTTCTCTGTGTACCATGTTTCTGTGACTGCCACAATATCCAGGCAACCCTCTTCCATCAAGGCCACTAGTTCAGGGAGCTTGTTACACAGACTACGGGCATTGGTACTCATCACCCTCCACTTTTTGATAGCCTTACCCCTTTTAGCCCCATTTCTGTCCTTACTGTCTTTGCCTTTTTTTACATTTAAATCTGTTCTGCTCCCTAATAACTTCTGAACCTTGGTGTTTACCTCACTAATCACCATGTTTTGTGGGGGGAAGCTCGGATTTCCCTGCTCCTTTTCAGTGCCTCCCCCCTTGGCTAGTTTAAATGCTTGCCAATGAAGCATTTAAACCTCTCACCTAGGATTCTGGTTCCCCCCCTGGACAGATGCAGACCATCGCACCAGTATAGGTCTGCATCCCTCCAGGTGGCTCCCCAGTCCCCAGGTTAAGCACAGCAAATGGCAACAGTACAGTACTTTGAGCACAAACTGGAACCACAGTCAGATTACATGCAGAAAAAGATCTGATTTATTCAGGGGACTTGATCAAGGGAGGGGCAAAATCAGGTTAATTAGCTTAAAGGTTTTATCAATCAAGCAGTTAGGCATGTGCTTTGAGTCCCCCCACACAGTCCACCTCTGTGTACCCAGGTAGAGGAGAGATGGGTTAGCCAGGACAGTTGCCCGGGGTTGCAGCTGGTTGGGGCCCCTGTGATGGAAAACACAACATGCACAGTACACAATATTTGTAATCCAGAGCCAGAGGGCTCAGTTCATAAAGGAAACGAAACAACAAGATAATCAGATGACACACTCATATTAAGCTGTTGTTGTAGGGAGCTACCCTGGTATTTACTCACGATACCCAAGACTGGACACAGGCTGGATGAAAATCGAGACTGCAGGTGGTTGATTTGGAATGCCAGGAGAAGCAGGGCCCACACAAGTCACAGAGGTGTCGTTCCTGTTCAAACATGGAGCAGGGGCTGATCCCCAGGCAGGTCTCTCGTCAATGGCTTCTCTGTGCAGTGGGTAGTCTGGCTGGGCCAGTTTGGCAAAGCCCAGACCGCATGGAGACAAGTTCGGAAGCAGTCCATTTTGGACTGGATACAGCTTCCAGCAAGCAGAACACAGTTCACACAGTGGGGAACTAACTCACAACCCACTAGCAGCTCATAGCACATTCACATGTACAGGAATTCTGCTGTACCAGGCAAAGTGCTCCCTGAGCACAATCGCAAAGTTTCTGCACATACCGGGAGCTTAGAGGTAGCTGGAACACCTGACAGGCCGATCGCATTCAGCAAAAATATTCGTTCTTCTTCAGGTTGAGTCTGGCCCACTTCAGTAGCTTACTTTAGTCACACAAACTTGGATTTAGTCCAAAATAATTCTCTTCTCTCCCTCTCAGGAGCAGCAGGCAGATGTGGAGGCCAAACTCTCAGTCTTTTCATAGTTCTCCCATGCAAATCCACTCAGGATTGCTCTCAGAACCACTTCAGCTCCTTCTTGCTCAGCTTCCAGCTTAGTTCTAACTGAAAACTACAAGCAGCCCAGGACTTACCCAGGATCCAAAAGCTTTGGTTGGCTGATTTGGCTGTCAGTCGAAGCAAGAGTTCCCCCTTCAGTTGCAAAAAAGGCACAAAAACTCAAACCATAGTCAGGGTCAGACTGGCCCACCTGGATACCTGGACATTTCCAGGTGGGCCCCCTCTCTTGGATTCCTGGTCACCTTCTAAGCTCTGAGAATCTTTGGTTTTATCTTCTATTTTTTAATTAAATAGGCCCTGTAAGTAAATTCATAATGCAAACACAGATCTGGTGTATCATACTGAAGTGGAATACTTATATGAGTGTAACACCCTAGGCCCTCCTTTTTGATTTTTCAGGTGGGCCCTTGTGCTGACTTTCCAGGTGGGCCCTCTGTAGCCCAGTCCAACCCTGACCACAGTTCCTATAGATTTTGAATTCAGACTGCTCCTGTAGTATGGCTACATTTTAGGTCCCACCAGAACTGATTGGTCCAATTTGCAGTCCAGGACCAAGATAGTGGAGACAAACAAAACCATCCTTGCTACAAAGAAAACAGGTTAGACAAACTACATTATCATTATCACTCTAAATGATTTTCAGTGAATAGTTGCATCTTTCAACAGAGCTCCCTCTCAGTTTACTTAAACTGCAATTAGGCAGCTCTTAAAGAGACAGTACACAGAGGCTATACAAGCTCTGGTAATCACATTTAAACTGCTGAAACGCAGGACACCAGCCTGGCAGTGAGCATTTAGGCAAGCTCAAGGAAGACTTTTTGGGAACCCCCATTTGTAGGAAGGTTACATTTTTTTTGTTATAATGCTGAAGAGTCTAGTGCCCCTGGTAGGCTGCAATTATACCAGGGACCACAATTCCATTTAAGTGTGGAGCGGGGTGGAGCCCAAAGGTCCTACTGATATCCAGATTTAACAGTAGTTTGGGAGGAGGGTCAAATTGAGACTGACAGTTCTTAGACGAGATTCTATAAGCACCCCTATGTATGTCACAAGTTGCAACATGCGAGGGATGCAGTTCCGCCAAGGACCCTGTGCCCCATTCTGTAAAGGGCAGAGTCCCCGTGGCTAAATCCTGTGACTTGCGACATTTGTACAGTTACTCCACATGAAGGGCATATCTGAGGTGCATGTTACAAGCAGCAAGCAATGGCCCATAGGGTGTATGTGGCTCCCCGAAGTCCCCAAGCCTGAGAAGCCCTGCAGAGCTATCAACTCCCCTACCCTCCGTCCCCCATGGTGTACACAGTAAAGCCCCTCCAGACAATCATCCCCCCACTCCAGTCCCCCACTGTGTACCTAGTAAAGCCCCTTTGGGCTATTGGACCCTCATCCCAATCCCTATACAGCTGTATCACTAGTCCCGCAGGGCAGATTATGCCCCCCTCCCAAGCCCCGATGCCAGCCGCAGGCACAAAGCTGTGCCCTGTAAATACTGTACAATGCTCCACTCCCTAATTAGTAATCCCTGGTAGTCTAGTGGCCTCCCACCCCCCACCTGGTATTGCCAGACCACCCAGTACCCTCCCGACCCATCCGCAGCCGGTGACCGGCACAGCCCACCTCTCACTACCACAGCCAGCTGCAGACCGAGCTCCATAGGAGCATGTACTGTATACACGCGCTCAATGAATGAATCATTCATTGAGAACATATATAAAGTACCCACTCCTATGGAGCTCAGTCAGTGGCTGTCTGTAGTGGTGAGAGGTGGCTGTGCCGTCACCAGATGGGGATGGGTGGGGTGCTGGGTGGTCTGGCAATGCCGGATGGGGGGTGGGAATACTAGACTACCAGAGATTACTAATTAGGAGTGGAGCATTGTACACTATTTACAGGGCACAGCCCTGTGCCGGAGGCTGGCTTTGGGCTTGGGTGGGGCGCCATCGGCCCTGTGGGGTAGTGATATCAGGATGGGGCCACAGCCCAGAGGGGCTTTACTGTGTACACAGGGGGGACTGAGCAGGGGAGATTTCCAGAAGGCTGCGACTACAGTATTTGAGGACCCAGGAAGGGGGTCCTGTAGCCCTGAGGGGCACCTGCAGTGGGTGTGAGGGGTTCCTCTAGCCCTGCGGGGCTGTCTAGTGGGGCAGAGATGGGGCTGAGAGTGGAACATATTGGTGGATCGGGGTCATCGGCACACAACCCCGGTGGACGCAGGTTAACTTTTCATTGACTGATGTCTTGGTTTCTATCACACTCCTGAAATGTGTGCATCTTCTCTGTACACTTTCCAGAATGTGTACACCTGACTTAGTAATTTCAAAACATGCGCCCTTGACATTGCACCACTCAGATTTATAACTCCTTTTAATGTTACATACCCTTCATTTTCCCAAACTTTGTACCTCTTTTACTGCACCTTTCCCAACAGTGTTACCTTTACTGCCCTATCCCCTCTCAAACATTTTTACTCTTGGATCCCTCCAAATGTGCACTCCTTTACTGCACCCCTCCTAAAACCTGTACTTTTAGCAGATGTCTCTCCAAAAAATTGTACATTAACCCCTTGGCATTCCAACTCCTGCATCCCTCCCAACCTTTATACCCCTACCACTGCACCCCTCTCAGAATGTTTGCCTCTGGACGACCCAATGGCGCTGAGGGTTGAGGCGCTGGATGCCACACCTTGCACCACACTGGTGACCCAGGTTTGGGAACAGACTCGGGTCGCTGGGGGCTGGCAGGGGGAAAGGAGGATTGAGCATCCTGTGACAGCTCTCCTTCCTTCGGGATGGGTGAGGGTCATGTGCCACACTGCACTGACACCCAGCGGAGGCTGGGTGTTCGGCAGAATGTGGGCATCTACATTGGGGGAAGAGTCAGCAGATGTCTGCACGTCAGTGCGTTGATGTCATTGCACATCCAACTCTTCAGAATGACTAAAAAAGAGGGGAAAAATTAGGGTACCTCCACCTCTATGAAGCCTTCCTTGGGGCTTCAATTAGCCACTGTCACTGGGGTCCCCCAACTAGTTACTGGTTCCATGGAGGCTGGATAGGGGGTCCCAGCTCCATGTCCCCGCCCTCTGGGGGGAAAGCCAGGGGTGACTGGGGGTCCCAGCAAGTGACAGCAGGTGGAAGACCGGAGCTGTGACCAGGGTGGATACCTGGCGGAGGAGCCCACAAGAAAAAAAAAAAGAATGTTTGCCCCTTTTAAAATCTGTACCTTCTTGTCCCATGCTCCACATCTATCCCAAAATGTGTACCCCTCACCACACTCCCAATATTTATACCTTTGTCTTTGCATCCCTAATGAAATTTGTACCCAAACAATTACAAAAATGTCTACCCCAACTCCTGCACCTTTCCCAGGGGTAGAGATACACATTTTAGGGAAATTGCAGAGGGTAAGTAATCTGGGAGGGTTGTATGATGATACACATTTTAGGAGGAAAGTGGGAATGGGAGGTACAAATTTTATGAGAGGTACAGCAGGGATACAGAGTGCAAATTTTCGGGGGAGAGCGTATTCAAATTGTGAGAGGAGTGTGGAGTAAAGGTGCACATTTTGGAAGGAGTGCAGGGGCAGGAGTGGATATTTTGGAATGGTTGCAAAGTTGAGGGTACATATTTAGGGACAAAAACCACAATGTGGAGACATGATGACCCAAGGAGATTGGTGCAGCAGTGTGCTCAGATACCCAAATTGGAACAATCACAGTAGGCACATTCAAAAGCTCGCCAATTCAGCTAATTACAAAAGTATCCCAGTAAGGATTAAGCCATGAGAAAGGATAGGTCTGCTGTGGAATTAATCCATGGTTGGGGGGGGTTGGCCGAGTACCTCCAATGACCCAACTATGGATTAATTCCACAGCAGACCCATCCTTTCGAGTGGCTTAATCTTCTTGTGACATGGCAATGACTGTATCTCTGAATTAATTAGAACAGACGTACTGATTTAGTTTTAGAATGCTTTATGCTGAACTGTTAAACATGGTGTACACACAGTACAAAACTATTGGAACACACCTATTGGAAATATCGTGGCTGCTATTAAATTTTTGCAAAAATAGCTTTCATTACAAGTTTTAAGATTTCTAACATCAAAACATATTTTTAAACTTTTCAAAAACTTGCAGTTAACTTTCTATGCTAGGTTCTTCGATTTTCATGTGTGTGTATTACAAGATATGGGTTGCACTGCATGATGACACCATGCTAGGGTAGAGCTTCATGTTTTGTTCCTGCAGTTCCCTTGGCAGGCCAACAGATGGCAATGAAACAATGCTAGCAGCACAGCACTGTTTTACAGCCCAAGATGTTTAGACCAATTTCCAAATGTACTGAATTGAGCCAATTTGAAAAAACTTTCATAAACCAAGTACTACTTTTGTGAGTGTTAACTTCACTTTTTTCCTCTCTAAATTATCCAGCTCAGCAAGAGACAGAACAGCATGATGTTTATTGCTCTCACCTTTCAAATACTTGTTTTGACTAGTATTGTTTGTCTCTTTTTTTGATTTCCTCTTGTTTTTCTTACTTTTATCTTTTTTTCACCTATAGAAGCAGCCTCTTTCTTTGATCTTGCTTTGTTTATCTCACTGTCTTTGTTAGCTTTGCTTTCTGTTACAGAAGGTGCAGGCTCGTCTTTACCATTGTGTGTATTTACCAAGGTAGTGATATCCACTACTCCACACACACACAAAAGGAGACATTAAAATTATGCATGGCTCTCCTTCTGTGCTTCACTTGTGAATTAGTGATCCACTGGGTGGGTGGGAAAATCAGAGAATTCTGCTGTTTTACGATGACTGTGAAATGATGCTAGCAGCACAGCACTGTTTGACAGACATCTGTTGGGCTGCCATGGAAACTGCACTTGAGGAAAGAACTGCTGGAGAAAGCATGGATTATTAGAGAACTGTGCTATGTATTTTATTGTGGTTAATACTGGTATTACACAAGCAACCATCATTCTACTGTGGAATCAATCCATGGTTGCTTAATGGTCAGCTGTTGCTGTTTATCCAATCCGTGTTAGTTATTTTAATCTCATGTTTAGAGCCATGTTATAACAGCAGGATGTATTAGTGGAAAATAAACATTTATTGCTATTTCACCACTAGCACTGCTAGTTTTATGAAGGTATTAAGGCCACAGAAATACAAGGTCACAGCAGGGAAAAGAAAGGGCTGTATGTTCTTTGGGTTGGCTTGGGGATGGGGTCTGGGCATTTATACATGTGGGGTGGTGTACAGGCCACAGCATGGGGGGGAGGATATGAGGGTCCGGGCCTTTTATACATGTAGGGGTGGTGTAAAGGCTATGAGTATAGGGGGAGGATATGGGCAGGGTTTTGGAGGAGGCTGTAGACAAAATGGCAAACAAAGGGGAGGTAATAATTATGGATGTCTTTAGTTGTTGTTTAACCAGATATAGAACACTAAGTTGAAAGCTTTTTTGCAGGAGTGACCTGGGAGCACAAGGAGGTTAAGTGACTTGCTCAGAGTCACACAGTATGCAAGTAGAAGCTGTGGGATTCAAACCCAGGTCTGGTCTGCTAGATGTCACCAGATTTGCAGCTCAGAGCCTTAGACCACTGCGCTATACTGCCTCTTTAATCTGCTGGATGTGGACTGTAACATCCAGGCCACAGCTGCAACTAGGGGCATGGTCAACCTAGACTTCCTGCAAGAGGCATCTCTCAGGCAGCTGGTTACAGATCCCACTAGGGATGGGGCAGTGCTGGATCTGGTACTTATGAACAGAGACAGCACTGCAGACATCGCAGTGGGTAGTCCACAGGTTCAAGCAATCATCGTACACTGTGGTTTGACATACAGATGGGGCAGGTGAAAAAAAAAAAACACTAGAATGAGGTTCCTGGACTTTAAGAGAGCAGATTTTAGAGAAATGGGAGACTGCTTCAGGAAATACCTTGGGGGGGGGAGCAGAGAGGTGGAGGCACAGTGGAATAGAGTAAAGGAGAGAATAGCTAGGTCAGTGACAAATTGTTTAAAGGTAATAAGTAAGGGTAAGAGGAGAAAGAGACCACTGTGGTTCTTGAAGGAGGTTCCTAAGATGGTAAAGGGGAAATAAACAGCTTTCAGGAAATATAAGGAGATATAAACAGAGGCAGAGTCAGACAGGGAGGTTTATCAAGTGAAACAAAAGGAAGCAGGAAGGGTACCATGTGATAACAGCTAAGAGATAAGAGTGACAGACTTATGGGTGAATACACATCACCAAAAACATAAACAGTGACTGTACACTACAGCGGGCTCAATACCAGAGAGGGTCCGCAGCACAGACTTCGTCTCCGATACTAACATTAACTTTTATGCGGGGGGGGGGCTACGCCCCCTGCACCCTTTTATTATTATAATCAGCTTCAGGGGGAATCTGACACTGAGGTGTAGGAGATAACATGGGATGGGGCTATTTGGGGGGGTCTCAAGGCATCAAAATGGGAGAACCATGGAGAACAAATTAGGGAAACCAGGAACGGAACAAAAAATTTACTAACTGCCAACACATAACAAAAATCAAAATTTTCTACCCACCCCAGTAAGCCCCGAACCCAGAACCTCTCACATTGAAGGCATGCGCTCACACCACAATACCAAACAGACAGCTGGGAAGTGCCTGGCCAAACTACCCCTCATATACGTCTTCCCTTCAGCTCCCTCTCACACTCACTCTATTCTGTAGTCATAGTTCTTCCCCTAACACAGTTGCTCTCACCACGCCTCATTAATCTTTCATATTCACTCATTTTACAGGTGGTCAAATTGAGTCGCTCAGTTTGACTCGCCCATATCACAGGTCACCGGCAGGAAGTAGGGTAAGGGCAGCAAAGGCCAAAACTGAGGAAAGGATTGCCCAGGAGGTCACAAATGTGGAAAAAACTTTCTTCAGTATATGAATGAAAAGCAGAAGGCAAGGGGTGGGATAGTGAAGATCAGAAGACCGGGGGGGAGGGGGATGTGTACAGAAAGACCAAGAAAAAGTTAAAATTATAAATGCATATTTCTGCTCAGTCTTCACTGTGGAAGGGGCGACAGGCCATCATGCATTAACAGACACGAGGGGGAGGGAGGAGTGGACACAAGTCCATTTATGAAAGAGAGAGTTCACTGAGGGTTGGAAGCACTTAAGGAAAGCAAGGCAATGGGGACAGATGGGATTCACCCAAAGGTACTTAAGGAACAGAGTGTGGCACTAGCTGCCCCCCTCTGGCAATGTTATTTAGCACCTCATTGGATATAGGTGTGGTTATAGAGAAATTGAGGAAGGCTGATATGGTCCCTCTGCCCAAGAGTGGCAGCAGGGAGGAAGCCAGTAATTACAAACCAGTTAGTGTCACATCAGTGGTGGGGAAGTTAATGGAGTCCTGTTGAAGGAGAGACTGAAGGAGAATCAGGAGACACATGGGCTGCAGGACCACTGTCAGCACAGCTTCACAGGGAGGAGGTCATGTCAAACAAATCTCATAGACTTCTTTGGCTGGGTAATGAGGGAGGTAGATCAAGGAGTGCAATGGATATGGCCTATCTGGACTTCAGTAAGGCCTTTCACACTGTTCCACACAGGAGGCTAAGAATCTTAGTAACCTGGGAGTGCGGGAAGATGGTATGCTGGGTATCAAAATGGTTGAAAGATGGGAGGCAGAGGGTGGTGATAAACGGCAGTCACTCGGAGGACAGCAGAGTGACCAGTGTACTACCACTGGGTTTGGTACTGGGCCTTGTCCTTCTCAATGTCTTCATAAGTGATATTGTGGAGGAACTGGAGGGGAAGGTGTGCCTCTTTGCAAATGATACAAAAATCTGCATCAGGGTGGACACCCACAAGGGGAGTGAGAGAATGCAAATAGATCTGGGGAAACTAGAGGAATGGTCTAGGGAGTGTCAGCTGGGTCTCAATGCCAAAAAGTGCAAAGTCATGTGCCTAGGGTGGAGAAACACAGGGCTATGTATAATATGGGGGGCAGGTACTTACAATTACCAAGCAAGAATATGGCCATCCCGAAAGGCAGTTACCCCTCCATCTCTGGTAACTACCGCCCTATCTCCCTCCTTCTCATACTAGCTAAAGTCCAGGAACATCTAGTCCTCACTCAACTATCCGCCTTTCTCGACTCCTCATCCTTCTTCTCACCTTACCAGTCTGGTTTTAGGAAGTCCCACTCTACCGCTGCTTCCCTCCTCAGGCTCTCTGACTCCATCCTTACTGGTATGAATAAAGGCCACATCATCTCAGCTATATTTATACAGCTGGCAAAGGCATTTGACACAGTCTTACACTCACTCCCCCTGTCTAAGCTCTCCCTTGCAGGGCTCTCTAGTGAGGCCACCAACTGGTCCCATGCTTACCTGGTAGGCAGGCCCAAATCTGTCAGAACTGGTGACTCCACCTCTGCCTCCTTCCCAGTTACCTCTGGTGTACCCCAGGGCTCAGTCCTTGGCCCACTACTGTTCTCCATTTTTCTTAACAACCTGCCCTCTGCTTGCCCCAACACATCCATTCACATGTATGTGGATGACACGGTGCTGTATACATCTGGTCCCTCACCCACTGTTCTGGCATCCAGTCTCCAGCAGGAATTCAATGACATTCAGCTCTGGTTTTGCTCAAATCAGCTTTTTCTCAATGTCAAGAAAACTGTCTCAATGACCTTCGGCACAAGGCAGAGGCTTTCTTGGCTTCCCCCCAACCCCACTTTCCACACCCTGGATGGGACTCCATTAGAGGTCTGCACCTCCTTTAGATTTTTTGGGGTCTGGCTTGACCAGCACCTTGATTTTTCTGTACACATAGATGCCATCCAAAAAAAGCTGCACCTCAAGTATACCGCAACCGTGGATGCATCCCACTGCTGGCATGCCATGCAATTGTGCAGAAAATGATCCTCCCTATTCTAGACTACTGTGATGTAGTCTACAGTGCCACTCATAAGCATGCCCTAGCCAGACTGAACCATCTCTCCCACTCCTTCTATCACTTTGCCCTCAACTGTCCTCCCACCACTTATCACTGCATCCTCTATCAGGCCCTTGACCTCCCCTCACTCCATGATAGGAGACAATCCCACTGCACTAGGCTAATGGCGAAGTTCTGGACCCGGTCCTTGCCACCATACTTCTCCTCAGTTCTAACAACTGCTCCCCCTCCAGCATACCCACTCAAAAACTTCAACTCATGCTTCATGGCTGTCCCAAGATAAGGTCTCCTATTGCAGGTCAGGCAGCTTTTGGCATCGATGCTTAAACTGTGGAACCTTCCATGGACTTCGGCATCCCCCCACCAGCACCTCAACTCCTCCTCCAAACTCATTTTACCTCTGCCTGTGCATGTGACTAGGACCTGTTCTTGCATTAGCCTAGAATCTCCTGGTGATGGTTTATATGTGCAGTACTGTGCTTGTGTATGTTCTATTGCCTCACACAACAACTACCTACCACTGTAGTGTATGCCTATCCTAGCAGCTGCTGGGTTGCTCTTTTACTCATATTACCCTGTAACATGTTAGTTATGTACATGCTCTCTATCCTCTGTAACATATTAGTTATCCCCTGTAACATATTAATTATGTACATGCTCCCTATACCCTGTAACACGTTAGTTATGTACATGGTCTCTATACCCTGTAACACATTAGTTATGTACATGCTCTCTATCCTCTGTAACCTTTCTCAGTAATTTTTGCTGTATTACGTACTCTCTGTAACTATGTATTCTCCTCTGCCCTCACCCCCAGGACACATCTGGAATCGAGCAGTACTCTGCTCAGTATGCCTTCCTGGTAAAACTTTTAAATAAATAAATAAAAAGAAAGGGACCATGCAGTGATCATGTCTGATGATTTCAAGGTGGCAGGGCAGTGCAACAGGGCAGTAGGCAAGGTGAGCAGGATGCTGGAGTGCACAGAGAGGGGGATCTCTAGCAAAATAAGGAAGGTTGTGTTGCCCCCTATATTGTTCACTTGTGAGACCCAACCTGCAGTACGGTGTCCAGTTCTGGAGGTCGCACCTCTGCATGAATATCACCAGGGTGGAAGCAGTCCAGAGGAAGGCTACTAAACTGGTGTGGGGGTTGCACAAAAAACATACAAGGAGAGGCTGCAGGAGCTCAACATGTACTTCCTTGAGTAGAGGAGAGTAAGAGGGGACATGATTAAGACCCACAAGTACCTCATGGGGGTGAACAAGATGCAGTAGGGCAGTCTCTTAAATAGGAGTAGGAGTAGGAGCACCAGAATACAGGAGTATGACATGAAGCTTGGGGGGGGGTTAAGAGGGATGTGAGAAAATAGTGTTTCATAGAAAGGGTGGTGGATGCCTGTAACAGTCTGCTAGAGGAGGTGATGGAGGAGAAGAGAGTGGGGAACTTCAAGCATGTGTGAGATATGCACACGTGTATAATACATAGAGGTAGGGGAGGAGCAAGGGACACCTGTGACCAGATAGTGTCCAGGCTGTAGTGTTAGGCAGAGAAAATAGGGCAGACTAGATGGGCCTGCCGATCCTTTTCTGATAACACATTCTATGTTTCTATCACCAAGAACTCCCAGAATGCCTACCAACACCACAGATTTAGGAAGGCATGAAAAGTTGTGGTGGGATGCAGAGGTACATGTCTTAGGAGAAGTGTAGTGATAACTATACATTTTTCTGAGGTGTGTGGGAGAAGGGATACAATATGAGAGGGATGCAAGGTACAGTTACAAATGTGGGAGAATTGTGGAGTATGGTTGCAGGTTCTGGAATAGTTTCATGGGAGGAGGCAGGGTATAGGTTCACATTTCTGTGGGATTATTTGGGGAAGGGTGCAGGAGTAGGAGTGAACACCGTGTGGGGTGTAGTGTAGCCCAGCAAAGGAGGGTGCATCTACATAGAATAGAGAAGGAGAAGGCTAATGACTGGGGCTGCATATAGGGCTGGAAGAGAAGGAAAACTTACAAATGTAACAGCTTTTCTTCTTGTGGATGTGAATTGCTGGCCAGACTTATGCATTATCTGCTGATGCATGATGCCCCAGGACTTAAAATGTTTTTCAAAGGATGCCCTCTGCACTGCGTTAGTCTTGAGACACCCAGCAGTCCACCAGTAGATCGTCGAACAGAGAAAGCCAATGGGACTTGAGACTTGATTTGAAAAATATTCAAGTCGCAGTAATTAATAATTAAATTGTTAGCACTGAGAAAAGTAAGAAAGAATAACTTTTACAAGCTTAACCATCTAACCAACATCAGTTTTTTTTTTCTGATGACCCTAGTTACTTATCCCTAAAAGGAGAGAAAGAGAAAGAGAGGGATAGTTTTATTAGCAGTTCACATCCAGTAGAAGAAAAGCTGTTACTACGGTGAGTAACTTTTCCTGCTAGCAACGCGAATGTAAATTGCATAGTCACAGTTATGCAAACTTCAAGCAGTACCTAAGTTGGAATGTTTTAGGAATACTTAGGAAATGGTTCTAAAGGACATATCCAAAACCTGGCATCCTCTCTTGCCTGCATATCCAGGCAATATTGTAATGTTGATGTGTACGGAAGACCAGATAGCAGCTTTAAAGATATCTGTTACTGGCATATGTCTCCTTGCTGCTACTGATGCTGCAGTTCCCCATGTGGAATGAGCCATGATCGCTTCTGGGGCTTATTTCCCTGCTTTAACAGAAATTTATTGTGGATATCCAGTTCAATATAGATTTTTTTTAGATGTTGGGTGTCTCCTTGACATCTTATCATAAGTGACAAACAAATGTTTGTTAATTTTGCTAACTCCTCAGTTCTTATCTTAGATAAACAGAGGGCCTTCTAACTTTAAAGGAATAGAGGTGTTCCTCTCATTTAGTGGAGTGTGGCACTGAGCAATACACTGGCAGTGTTATGAACTGTTTCAAGTTAAAGTCTGACACTACTTTGGTAGGAACTGAAGGTTTGTTTTTATTTTAAATTTTGATAACTAGGTAAGCCCACAAGAACATGTTATGATTGGTCTGCATGGCATTAATTTCTGCTCATAATTACGTGTTCCATCTGAAAATGTATCACACTTGTAGCTTCCATGTTGTAGTGCACTAGTTACTCTTGCACCTTGAGCAGTCTGGATGGTATTAATCTGCTCCAATCTTGTATCCGTACCTGGCAATGTGTTGCACTTGTACTTTATTTTATTGTCCTTACACCTTTTATTTTGGGTTGTGTCAGTCTATCGGCTTCAATATCATAACTGTTCAACTGTAATATTTTTGTTATTGTTGCACTTTATTACACCTTATTGTATTTTATTTACTCTTGCACCAATGTATTGTCTTCCCTTACCCGCCCCGGCCCCCCACACACACACACACCCAAGACACATCTGAAAATGAGCTGCTACCAGCTCAGTATGTCTGTCCTGTTAAACCTTTTGAAAGAAATGAATAAATAAATTTCAAGGGGGAACTGGGTAAACATAAAATCACATAAGATAACACATGCATAGTAAAATAACAATATCAGGACAGATGTGCAATGAAAATTAAGTAACAAATAACATTTGCAGTACAATTTGAATGTAAAATAATATTATATAGCATCCGACAAGCATCCTGGAATAGAGTTGCATACTTTTGCAAATAAAAGAAAAGAAAAATCTTTGACCTAATTTTGGTCTCATGAAGAGCACTTTTAACAATAGTCAGAATTACAGGTAAGATTCACTGACACCAAGCCAGCAAACAAATTTGCCTGAGAATGAATTGTTGATCACTCCAGTAGCTTCCAAGTTATGGACAGGCCAAAACAATAATTTTGATGCTGTTCCAGTGCTAACTACTGTAGTTCATGCTATAAGGAGCAATGATGTGTTAATCTACCTACACCCAGCACAAAAGGACTCTCGCTTAAGCTTTGCACACTAGTTAACTGTAATGCCTTCAAAACCTTGTTGGAGTACCACTGTGTTGATATATGCAACTGTAGTTAACTACAGTACTCTACACTTACCTAAAATCATTACTGTTGTAATGGATAGTCTCTAAGTCTTGCTGTCTTGTAGACCATGTCCACTGCAAGCCTATTTATGTTATTGCAGCATATATCATTACTGCATATATTCTTTTGAATACATCAGCCATTTGGCTCTCTGTATATGTCCTATGTATTATTATTTTCTCTCATTGCAATTTACCTTCAAACCTAGGTATATTGTACATATTACATTTATTTACCTGATGTGTTTATATTGTTATGCTGTTCTAATTAGGACCTCCTTAAAAATGAGCATCACTCAGTGGAGCCTTTTCCTGTTAAAACAAATAAATACAAACAAGGTTCAGTAGCTGTAAAGTAGATAGGTAAGGTATCAATGAGAGATACAATCAAACCAGTCCATGGCAAGTTCCTAGATTCAAGGACCAAGCAGTTTTTAATGCTATAGCAATCCTAATCAAACATAAGCAGACTTATCCAAGGCATCAATATGGCTAGCATAAAACAAAGTGCCACTGTATCTAGAGTCAGACCAAGATACTTAAAGTTGCTAACAAAATCAAGGAATTGACCATTCAAAGTTCTGATCTCCAGGGGCAGAAACTCCATCTTTCTGGATCCAGAAGAAAGCATACAGTACATGTAGGTTTGTTTACATTAAGTAGCAGCTGACTAACAGCAAGCCAAGACTGTACATAGTGAAAGGCAACTTGAATTTCACTCTGCACAATAAACAGATCTCAACCCCTTGGAGAACAGGAAAATGTCATCAGCATAAAACACAACATCTCAGTGCCATGCAAACCATCAGCCAAATCACTTAAGCATATACTAAAAAGTAGCAGCCTCAAGACCCATGGGATTCTCCTATATTCATGGTTATATTAGATGAAAAAGTGTTACCAGTTTTGGTACACTGACCCGTATCCTAAACATAGTCAGCAAACCATTCGGTAAGATTTTTTGAAAAGCCAAGTTTCATTAGCTTGGATAGCATGACAGAGTGGTTCACCAGATCAAATGCCTTGGTTAAATAAAGGAACATTGTCAAGACTGTGTCTCCTGAATACATAGCCCTGTGTAAATAATTCACCAAATGTAACAAAGTGGTCTGGGTCCCATAATTTGCTCTAAAAGTCATGTTGCTTTAATAACAAAATGAAATGGTTATGGGCACAGGAACCCGGGGGGCAACATACCAAATGGGACGAGAGGTATTAACAGTCACAAATCAGGAAAGGGACCTGGGGTGATCATTTCTGATGACCTAAAGGTAGCAAAGCAGTGTGACAAGGCAGTGGGAAAAGCTAGTGGAATGCTCGGATGCATAGGAAGAGGTATCACTAGCAGAAGGAAGGAGGTAATATTGCCCCGTATAGATCACTGGTGAGACCCCACCTTGAGTTCTGGAGGTCTCATCTCTGGAAGGACACAGACAGGGTGAATGCAGTACAAACAAGGACAACCAAAATGGTGTAGGACCTACATCAGAAGCCCTACGAAGAGAGACTCAAGGATTTAAATATATATTCCCTGGAAGACAGGAGGGAATGGAGGATATGACAGAAACATTCAAATACTTCACAGGGATAAACAAGATACAAAAAGTAAGCATTTTCCAAAGGAAAAGATGCCTGAAGACAAGGGGACACAGTATGAAACTGGAGGGGGGAGCTCAGTGGAAACATGAGGAAGTACGTGGTGGGTGCTTGGAACGGCCTTCCAGAGAAAGTGGTGGGGGCTAAAATGGTAACAGGATTTAAGAATGCACGGGATAGACACAAGGGAATCTTAGATGCAAGGGGGGGTGCGTAAACTAGAGTCCAAGTAGGGTCTCTGGTGGCAGCATAGGTAGGCAATTTGGGGCAGACTAGGTTGGCCAAGTGGTCCTTATCTGCTGAAAACTTCTATGTTATATTAAATGCCATCTGAAAATAGAAAATAGAGTTAACATCAATGTTTTGACCTTAGGTCTTCTTCAGGAATTGTCTAAAGGAAAAAAAAAGCAAAGTTAGTGGACAACAAAATAAAATGGTAATATTAAATGCATGCTGAAAATAGAAAACATAGTTAAAATCGATGTTTCAACCTTAAGTCTTCTTCAGGAACTGTCTAAAAGAGAAAAAAACAAAGTTAGTCCTTTTTTCTCTTTTAGACAATTCCTGAAGAAGACCTAAAGTCAAAATGTTGATTTTAACTCTATTTTCTATTTTCAGCGTACATTTAATATTACGGAAAACACAAATTGCACATACCCCAATAATGCAAAGCATCATGGGAAGCATATGCAAATGCCCATGAATTAATTTGGACTGGCTCAACTTTAGGCAGAATTGTATGGTGCCAAAAGGCCTCATAATTCAATCAGCAAAGGTTGAGAAGAGCAAGTACCATTTTATTTTGTTTTCACACCACATGCTGATACAACACCTTGATTTTTTAACTTGCTTTAGTGTCAACAAATAAGAATCTACTGTAAATAAGTCATAGTCTGATAAAAGACCACTCACTGCAGAGCCTTAGATAAAGTTGACACTAGAGACATAGTGCATAATTTTCAAATGCAGACCGTGAGCCAGATTTAAAGATGGGAACCATAATTGCCTGCTTCCAAGCTCATGGCACCAGCCTAGTACAAACTGATAAATTAAATAACACCTTAACAGGATAGGCTAACTCTTCAAGAACACAGTGAAACAAAGACATGTAAGTATCATTTAGACCAATTTTGAAGAGATCTTAATATTTCTTAAGTACTTAAACATTTCTTGATGAGGCAAGCACTTGAAATGAAAAGTTGCACCCACTGGGGTTAAATGTATAGGTTCCCGAGAGACAGATTTGTCCAAAGGACAAGACCAAAAACCACATTGGGGTCTATGACTACAAGTCCAGTGGACAAGGTAGTTCTGGCTATGTTCCCAAATTAATCATTACATTTTGTAAAAATATCAACAGGAGCAACCAAATAGCCCTCAGCAGAATTAAGCCCATGAGACAAGGCCAATGTTTTTTCTTTATTTAATAAAGAGTTAATAGTTTTCCAAGATCGAGCACTATTAGATTATTTGAAAAAGAATCCCTCTGTTTTTCAATGAAGTGAAGAGACTTGCACTTTTTCACCAATCTCTTGCATTTGTTAAGAAATTGTTTATAATTTACTTCATTGTGAGTTAATAAATAACGATGATCCCTACAGTTCCTAGAAACTTTGCATGCCCTGTGACAAGTAGCCATCAAGTTGTGCAACTCTATGGTCAGCCAATCATAGTTATTACCTTTAACCCACAATTTATGAATAGGGGCATGCATATCACATATCTTAAATTCAGTGGTGCAAAAGTGCAATGATATAGCAACATCAAGGATACTTTAAAATGTACCATACTTAAAGCAATATATTAATATACAGTGGCTAACATCATTATAAGCCCATGCAAAGCTCTTTCAAATGGGGTATTTGGCTCACCTGTAGCTGGAAGTACTCCACATATATAGAGTCTGTTAAATACTAATACTACATTGCAGTCATCTGTAAAACACTGTGTTAATACTGAGGAACAAGCTTTGTTTCACTCAGTGTAGTTGGGTACATCTTAACTTGTTCCTCAATGACATCACAATTTTCTGTGATGGCCATTGGGCAAGAATGTGTCCCTTTAAGGAGCCCTTGGTTTTCGGAGGAATAGAATCCTCCTGACCTATGACATAAGGACCTGGGTTGAGTTCAATATTTTCTGACAAGAGTAGCTTAAATATTAAAATTCACCTGATAATAACCTTGAAAATGAGCAGTATATCTTTTTTTTACAATAAATCTTAATTATACAGTAGAACAGAGTTTTAAAATTAAACAAGCAACATCTTTTAAAATGTATCAGAAAAACACACATTATCATGCAACAAATTGCATTAATATCAATTAAAGTTACATATTACCCATCTGACATTATGTAAACTCAAAACGTAGACTCCCACCTCCCTAATTCAAGTTTGTTATAGTTCTCAGACACAAGCATACATAAATCATTAGCTCTCCCTGCAAGGAGAAACCATCCCCTCAAAAGTAAGAACCGGCCTGCCAAAACAATAAGAAAAACCTGAAAAATGAGTTTTCCACAATACCTAGTGCTCAGCACTTATTACACCTCCCAGCCCTCTCCGCAATACCGCTGCTTGCTGCACCCCATCACTTTTACTGAGGCCGCTCCTGCCGAACCTCAGTCTCTCTCCTTAACTCACTGCTGCAACCCCCCAAAGTGACCTAACGAACCCCCCACCCACACTTCAGTACAGCTCTCACACTACTGGAGCCTAAAAGTAAAAAAATAAATAAAAACACACATCAGCACCCCATTTAATGGCACCTGTTACAATGGTGAATGAGGCTGATACTCACGTTACCTATTCCTCTCCCTGGCCATTGTTTCTGCTGGCTTACGTCCGGAGTCTCTCTGTTATAAGAAAAAAAAAGAAAAGAAAACACTAACATGGTATCTCTGAGTCCGGGGGACGAGGGGTAGGTCTCTTCACAGTATTCTTTTTTTTTTCAAATTGAATAAACTTTATTGAAAAAAAATGAGATAGAACATCCAGAAAAAAATTGCCATATCCTGGCTATACAACAAAGTGAAGAAAAAGACAGAAATTTAACCAGGGAGTGTACAATTTTTAATAGGTAACACCTACAGCCCCACACCCCCTCCCCGTTCCATATCCCACACCCACCCACCCCCACTGGAGGATAACAGAGTATTACCACAAAAGAAACATAGATACCAAACATAAGTTGCACCAGTCTGCCTAAAGGGGTCTTCAGGGAACACTAGTGGAGGTATTTATGTTGTTAAGAGAACATGTAAGGGTTCCCAAACATGATTAAACTTGGACAGCTTGTCAGCCATACTGGCAACAAGGTGCTCAGCCTGCAGGGCAAGCAGTATCTCCCTATACCATTCAAGAAAGTGGGGTATAGACCAGTCAAGCCAATGTCAGATAACCTTTTTCACACATTTTTATTTATGTTATTTATTGTATAATCGGATTTACAACCTTTGAGCCAGAGGCTCGTTTGCAAAGGTACCTCATCACAGAGAGGACATACAAAGTCAACATAATTAGAGAGTACAATCATACAGAATAACATAGTTTTATATAGTACAGAGTACAATCATACAGAATAACATAGTTATACATAGTTGCTACAACACAGAGAATACTTGACAAGCATTTCAGAATTAACAGATATAGTACCGACAGGTACTGGCAGAGGAAAGGGAGGCCATGGGGGAGTGGGGGGTGAGGTGGAGTTCAGCCCAGAGGGCTATGTCATTAGAGTCTTGAGAGCAGCAAAGCATCTGTTAGCGACAGGTACAGCAGCAGGTGTTAAACAGTAGGTTCCGTAGGGCAGTTTTGAAGGAGGCAATTTTGGAGGTGTTAGAAATGGATGCGGGGAGTGAGTTGAACCAGGATCAGGATCTGTAGCTGAACAACCTCTGTACCTGGGTGGTCCTAGTTCTGGGCACTAATAGGGTGACCTTGTCATCAGTTCAGGTAGTGACTGTGGAAGGTGTAAGCCAGATGGAGGCAAAAACCCCAAGGGGGAGAACCCAAGTAGAATCTTCTTAGTTAGTAGGCAAGTTTGGTAGCGGAGGCGTTCATCAAGGTTCAGGAGTTTGGCCATGTCATAAAGCTGACAGGTGTGGGTGAGCCTGGGGCATTGGTCACTAGTCTGCAGGCCTTGTTTAGGGTGAGTCAAATCTTGTTGAGGGCTGTGGAGTCAGCAGCACCATAGACCAGAAGGCTGTAATCCACAAGGGACATTACTAAGGACATAATGGCAAGCCTGAGGGCATCAGGTGGGAGGCAGTCCTTGTGACAGTAGAGAATGCCAAGACGTGAGTTAGCGGCAGATGTCAGGGCTGTAATGTGGGCATGAAAGGTGAGTGCCAAGTCAAAGGTGATCCCAAGGTATTTCTAAAAGTAAACTTGTTCAAGTGGTTGGCGAGTGCTGGGAAGGATTTTGAGGGGGTTGTTGCTAGCTTTGTTCTGGTGGTGGGCAAAGAGCATTGCCTTGGTTTTTTTGAGGTTAACGACTAATCTGCTCTCCTTAAACCAGTTCTTTGCATCATTGAAGGAGCATTGGAGGGAGTCTTGGAGGGAGGTGGGATTTCTGTGGCGGCATAAATAACGGCGGTGTTGGCTTACAGGAGAATATTGCCAGAACAGGCACTGGGCAGGGTGTTTAGGTGGAGGCAAAATAGTAGTGGGCCCAGGACAGAGCCCTGGGGAACCCCTGAGTGGATGGGATGGGTTTCAGAGAGTATCCCATTGTTTTTGACACTCTGGGAGTGGGCTGATAGGTAATTTGTGAACCAGGCGAGGGGTCCAGCAGAGAAACCTGTATGGTAGAGCGCATTTAGTAGGAGGGCATGGAAGACAGTGTCAAAGGCCTTGGAGAGGTCAATGAACACTGCTCCAGCTAGGGAACCAGAGTTTAGGGAGGAGTGCAGGAAGTTGGAGAACTCCATTAACACTGTACTTGTACTGTGACCAGCACGTAAGCCATGTTGTTCTGGGCATAGAATGTTGTATTTTGCTAGATATTCTGTGAGTGGAGTGGCCACCACTTTTTCTAAGGCTTTGGAGGGGGGAAGGATGGAGATTGGACAATAGTTGCTGGGGATGGACCTGTCACCCCCTTTGTGAATAGGTGTAACTATATCTGTTTTCCAGGATGTGGGGAATTGCCTTAGACAGAGGGACCGGTTTAGTAGGCCATTGAGTGAGACCAGGACATCTAGGACCAGCCGGAGTATTTTTGGATCCAGAGAGTTGTTGCTAGGGCTGTTACTGTTCAGCACTTTAAGCAGGAGTGGTCTGGCTTCTTGAACTGACACTTTGCATAGGTAGAACCAGGGGTGCTAAGGATTAAAGGGTGGTGGGTCAGGGGCTGGGTCAAAAAGGTTACTGGGGAGGACAGGGCTAAGATCAGTAAAGGAGGAGTTAAGGCAGCTGGCATTTTCAGTAGGGTCAGTAAAGGTGGAGTCATCGACCGTAAGCTGGGCTGGGGGGGCATGATTTCCCATTTATTTATTTTATATTGTCCCAAAAGTTCTGGGCACACCCCCACGAGGAGGTGAGGGTGGCCTGGTAGTGGTCTGCCTTGGCTTTTCAGATGACCCACGTGCACCTGTTACATGCGGTGTTGTATGCCTGTCTGTCAGCCAACTGGCTAGTCTCAGTGGCTAAATGCCAGAGGTTATCCCTACCCCTGAGCATTTGGAGTAGGGTAGAGGTGACCCAAGGTGCTTTATGCCTGATCAAGGTGAAGGGTGCAAAAAGATCACAGGCCTTGTTAAAGGCTTGTGAGAAGAGGTCGAGGGCAGCATCAGTGTTGGTTGCATGGTAGATGGGAGACCAATCAATCTGGGTGAGGAACTGTTTGAGTTTTTTCAGTCCACCTGGGCAGAGACATCTGCGGCATGTGGTTTGGGCTACATGTTGGGGTGGGGGCAGACCAGAGGAATAAGAGAGGGGAGTGGCCACTTAAGGAGTCTGGGAGGATTTGAATGTCCTGAATCTTTTGGGGGTGGTTGGAGACAATGACGTCTAAGAGGGTGCAGGTCCCTGTAGTTTGGTTACGTCTGGAGGGTTGGGAGATGAGTTGGGTCAGGTCTAATGCAGCGAAGGTGTCTCTTGTTGGTGAGGCAGTGGGACTGAGCCAGTTCTGCCTTCAGGTCTCTGACTAGGACTTGTGCTTTATGGGGAGGGAGGGAGGAGGAGAGATATTCAGCGAGAGACGATATCGCTGGGGTCTGATTCCATGGAGGTACGTAGGAGACTGTGAGATAGAGCAGGCTGTTGGAGGGGTCTGGGGTAAGTTTGAGGGTAAGGGCCTGGGCACCATTTTCAAGCTTGGGGCAGGGACAGCATGGCCTATGATGGTGTCACGAGTGTAGAATGCATAACCACCTCCGTGTTTACCTGCTCAATCCTTGTGATATAAGGTGTAGCCCGGAAGAGAGAGACAAAGGAGTCTGGGGTGGACTTAGTTAGCCGGGTTTCCATGAGGGCTATGATGTCTGGTTGGTGTAGTATGACCCAACACTGAACGGCAATTAATTTTTTCAGCAGGCTGCATATGTTCATGGAGGCAATGCGGAGTCCATTGGACCTAGTTGCTGGACTGGTGGGGGCAGAGCCTGGGTTAGGGTGGATATTACCAGAGAGGAGTAATAGCATGACCAAGATTCTAGCCATGGGGTGGCAGTTTGTTAACTTTTTGGAGGTACATTGAAAGGTGGGGCAGGCAATAGGGGAACAAGGGGTGGGCACAGTTTGGAGGGTCTGGAAGACACAAAGGTGGTGGATCCAAGGGGAGCCAGGGTGGGTGGTGGGGTTGGGGGGCAGCTAGGGGGTGGATGCAGGGGTCCAGGGTGCATTGACATGGTAGGGGTGAGTGGGTAACTCTGGGGAGGTATGAGGGTGCAGTTGACAAAGGGCAGGGGGTAGGGTCTGGCTGGTGGGAGGTGAGCCCCAGGATGCTTATGAAGATGAGACACATAAAGTGGAGGTGAGCATTCATGGTGCCTAGTAGTCTTGGAGGCAGAACAAAGTGGTTGGGGAGGGGGGAGCCAAAGTTTTAAGATCTTAAAAAGCAAGAGAAGATTATCTTGGCTAGTTGGCCTGGTGGTAGAGCTGCTGATTTAGGTGTTAAGCATACAGGGTTCGAGACCTGTAATGAAACATCAGAATGTATTATTTGTTGACTATTCAAAAGCTTTAAGAGCTTTAAAAACCAAGAGAAATTTGTCTTGGCTAGTTGGCGTGGTGGTAGAGCTGCTGACTCTGGTGTCAAACGCACAGGGTGTGAGACATGCAATGGACCAGCAGAAAAGTATTTTTAATCAACTGAGGGGTTAAAAGCTTTAAGAGTTTTCAAAACCAAGAGAAATATATTTTGGCTTGATGGTCTAGAGGCAGAGCTGATGATGCCAAAATCCCGCACATGTGCAGGAGTGTTCCACTTTTTTGCATGCGTGGGATTTTGGCACCGGCAGCTGTTCCACATGTGCGAGATTTCGGCTCCACATTTTAAACTATATTTCATGGCATTAGTACCTCTTGTTTTTGTAATTCAAAGGCAAGAAAAGCTTAATTAGAGGTTGATTTATCACATAGATACCTTTCTAACATGGTCATGGCAAAAAGTGAACTTCGGGACCGCGCTCTCGAACAGACACGCGTTCTCCCAAGTGATATGCTTCCGGTGGATGGCTACTTTCATGCAGACCCAACTGAAAGGTAATTAATGCAACAAAATAATAAACTAGGTAAAAGCTGTCATTTTGGGCTCTACAGAGGCATTCTGTGTTACTTGCTTGAAATGTATGTGTCTAGAGGCACAATGGTTAAAATTTCTTGAGAAAAGCGAGTCAAAGCTGACAGTGTCCCTTTAAAGGGGCTTCAGTCAGATTGACCTTTAAGGTGTGCACACGCCCTTTTCCTTTGCTTTGTCTGCCTGAATGTGAATCTCACCTCTCTGATTAGGTATTAAGTACAGCTGATAGCTTAAGAGGGCTCCAGCTACATTTACTTTTAAGGTGAAAACAGACCTTTTCCTTTGTCTCCCACCCCTGGTATCTCAAGTGGGAAGAAGTGGCTAGAAAGATTCCTGCCCCCAGTTGGTGCTCCTAATAAGGAGAGTGACTGGTGCAAATCCTAAATGGGGGCCCCCTGCAGTAGTTTGTCCACTACTTGCCTCATCTTGTGCATTGGAGGAGTGCCCTATCATTTATATTGGAACGATTGGAGAGCCATCAGAACCTGCGTATTGGAGAGCCTGTTCCAAGTTCCAGATGCCTCTCGTTGGCAAATGGATGTTCTGTGACATGCCCTGGCCCTGGTTCACGTAGTATGCAGACTGAGGTTGTGGTTCAACTGTTCTGAGTCTACGTGTTTTCCAGGTTCTTGGCTTGGGCCTATAGCCACTAGGCTGTACTGCCTAATGTATTTTTTTCACTCCTTAACTAGAAATGGATTACCACTGTTAAATGCAAGGAGGGTTCATGTTTGAGATTGGATTGGGGTGATGAGTGTCATGAAAATAATCATCAAAGTTATGAAAAAAATTGGTTTGAATTTTTAAGTCCTTTAACAATAATATATTGCAATTTGCAAACAGTATGGCTAAGCCTAATCTTTAACACAACCTACAAAACCACATTTTAATTACACAAAGTAGCAAAGAGAGACTACAGTGCTACAAATAGGCTTACAAGGTCATTGGGAGCAGCAGTGTCCTTCAAATCATAATTGTTTAATTTGCAGACAATTGTATATGTTTTGGAGCTATAGACAGACAGTACTACCCCTTCCCCCCCATTATGTACAGCTGCCCAGAAAGTAAACAAATAGTATCTGAAGGAGAAGGATCTGGGAGTGCTGGTAACCAGGGAGATAAACCACTCTGCTCAGTGCAGGAAGGCAGCAGTGAAGGCAAACAGGATGCTAGGGTGCATAGTAAGGGGGATTACTTCTATGAGTGGGGAGGTCATCTTGCCCCTGTACAGGTCCCTGGTGAAACCACACCTAGAGTACTGCATGCAATTCTGGTGCCCCTACTTGAAAAGGGACATCAAACTACTGGAGGGGGTACAGCGCAGGGTAACAGAAAAGATCCTGGGGTTAGGGGATAGACCATATAAGGAGAGGTTGAGAGAGCTCAACATATATACCCTGGAGGAAAGAAGGGAGAGAGGGGATAAGATTGAGACCTTCAAGTACCTGAAGTATTTGAGCAGAGCAGACATCAGGTGAATGCTCACTCTGAAGGGCGGAAGGGAAACCAGGGGACACTCTATGAAGTTGGAAAGGGCAGGTTCAAGAGGAAACTGAGGAGGCACTATTTCATAGAAAGGGTAGTGGCAGGGTGGAACGTTCTGTCAGGCAGTCATATCACCGCAGAGTGTTCGGGGCTTTAAGAGGGGGTAGGGACAGATTCAAGGGGAGAGTACAAACCGGGAGGGGGGGAGAGAGATGGGGGGGCATATAGGGGGCAGCTCCAGTCTAATGGACTGAAGTGTTACACACTCAAGCAGACTAGATAGATTGAATTGCCTGTATTTGTTGGCAATATCATATGTTTGTATGTTCGTATGAAGGCCACCACTAACCCTGACCATTATAAAACTGTCTATTGCACTACAACCCACTTCCCTTTGTGGTTTTGTGGGTGGGGCTGTATCAAGAAGTAAGAGTGTACTTACAGTAAGTTAAGTAGTATAACAAAGGTGGCAATGATGTATACTGAGAGTAGTCTTGCACATACAGGGATCCCTTGATTATCCACCAAATGTTTGTACAAAATTATAGTTATTCTATTGCCCCTTATTATCATGCACCCTTGATCATCCACCCATTTTGCTAGTACAAAAATGGGCAGATAGTCAACGGTGCACTGTAGATTATCAGACTGAAATCAAACAGTATGTGACACTTGGGGAAAAGGGAGAGGAGAGAATGGTGTGTACTGTTGCTAATATAATTCTGAGACAGGGTAACAAAGGTAGGAATGTTTTACTTGTATTCTATTGCCTGTACTTCTTTACATACAAACTGTATCCTAACATGGGATACAGTTTGTATGTAAATGGATTCCCAAGGTGCCTTACATTCTGTGACAGGGTCCCTTTGTGGCAAAGGGGCATGGTCATGGCGAGAGGGAGCCCCAGATTTTTCTCTTGGGCCAGGGCCCTAGGTTACCTTAATCTGGCCCTGCTTACGGTCGTTACACGCTATCGCTTTTGTTCAGTTTGCAGTGTTTCACTGAGACTTGAGACTGGGGACCTTTGAAGTGACTGGCTGCACCCTGGATGGTTGTGCCACAGCTGTGACTGACCCACTCTGAAGCTAGAAGCTGCCACCCTATTGTTTCATATACTGTAGGTATTTATCCTCTCAGCATGAGCAGGCGGGCTGGCAGCCCCACCCCTGCAAGCCTCTCACCAGCTGCCACCTCCCCCAAGGACTGAACCACAGAGTCCCCAAAGGATTACCCCAATGTCAGTGCCAGGATGGGGAGGACCATCTCCCCCAACCCCCCGAAGACAGAATCCAGATCATGAATCTGATCCCCAGGTGGTGGTATGAGTAGGGGCTGGTGGGCAGGGCTTCCACAAGCCCACTCAGCCATTTTCAACATTTCTGCCTGACCCCTGCCATCAGTTTTTGACTCCACAACCTCTTCCAGAAGGCTGTTCCATGCATCCACAACCTTCTCTGTGAAAAAATACTTCCTTACATTACCTCTGAGCCGCCCCCCCATCTTCAAATTGTGCCCCCTTGTTCTTACACACCTCTTTTTCTGAAAGATGCTACCCTCTTGGACTTTGTTGATTCCCTTGAGGTACTTGAAAGTTTCTATCATGTCCCCCACCTCCCTCCTTTCCTCAAGGCTATACATATTAAGCTCCTTAAGTCTCTCTTCATATGTCTTCCAGTGCAGACCCTGCACCATTTTAGTTGCCCTCTTCTGGACTGACTCCATCCTGTTTATGTCTTTGCAGAGATTGGGTCTCCAGAACTGCACACAGTACTCCAGATGGGGTTTTACCAGCTCCCTGTACAGAAAGATAACAACTTCCTGTTTTCTACTGGTGATGCCTCTCCCTTTGCATCCCAGTATCCCCCCAGCCCTCCTTACTGCCCTCTCACATTGCTTGCCCACCTTTAGGTCATCTGATATAACTACTCCCAGATCCGTTTCCATTTTTGTTGTTGTTTGCATTTCACCCCCCCCCCCATTTTGTACTCTTCCCCTGGGTTTTTGTTTCCCAGGTGCATTACCTTGCACTTCTTAGCACTGAATCTAAGCTGCCATACATTTGACCATTCCTCCAGCCTTGTCAAGTCCCTTCTCATCCTTTCCACCCCACCTTGTGTATCAACTCTGTTGCAGATCTTTGTGTCGTCTGCAAAGAGACATACTTTTCCTTCCAGTCCCTCTGCAATGTCGCTTATAAAGACATTGAAGAGGACCAGTCCTAGTACTGAACCCTGCAGTACCCCACTAGTAACCCCCCTTTCTTCAGAATGGACTCCATTTACTATTACCCTCTGTGTCCTGTTCTCCGGCCAATTCTTTACCCAGGCTACCATCTTGGGACCCTCTCCCAGGCTGGCTAATTTGTATATTAATCTTTTGTGTGGGACTGTGCCAAATGCCTTGCTAAAGTCTAGGTAGGCCATGTCCACAGCCCCTCCCTGATCTACTATGTAGTCCCTCCTTTCATGCCATCTCATTTGCATTGCCAGCAGGTCTCCACCTGTTGCATTTGAGAGTGCAGTGACAACTCCTCCCACCTCCAGAAGAGGAAAGCAGTCCCTTGGATACTTGATCCTCTCATCCCTGGCTGACCTCAAATGATCCAAATCCATTCCCAAACCTGGGTCACTGGTGTAGCAGCAGATGAGATGCATGATGTCTCAGCCTCCCACCCCACAGGGCTGGCCTAGCAGGTACACTACTGGAGGAGTCAGAGTGTGTAGTTCTCAGTCAGTCAGGTATAATGTAGACAGCATGAGCTGGAAGTGTTGAAGTGTAGAACCAGTTCCAGTTGCTGTTTTGTTTCCAGACACAAGAGGGAGATATAAAGTCTGTTGTTCTGACTGAGTGGAGTCCTTAACACAGACAATCAGAGGTACTCTAAAAAAATGTGAGCACCACCATACACATTCAGAGCTTTAGTACACAAATGCATCAGAGTCTAAACAAGTAGACGGTCTCAGTGCAGACACATTTATAATATCCGGGCTTTAAATATCCAGACAATGTATCCAGAAATGTGCAAAGTTACAATCACATAGGGTGCCCTTAGGGCTACAAGGTTGAAATCACAAACAAAAGTGCAAAGAGTAGAAAGCTAGCATGCCGAAAAGAGACACAAGGGTGGCTGTGTCACCAAACAGTTACCTGTCACCAAAACTGCCAGTCATTCCGACCCCAGCACTCTAAACAAGGAATAGTGCATTACGCATAGTATTTGGGAAATACTATTCATTACTTGCACACCTCTAAACAATACATCCTGATTTATGGAATCAAGGTCAGATGAAATATCCAACAGCAAAAGAATGACAGGAGTGCAATTGTCAATATAACGTAGCAAGTTATTAAGTACCTTTAGAATCAGCTCTTTAAAATATTTTTATAGTAAAATTCCAGGATGAAAAGTAAGAAGCAGCACTGAGTTGAACATATTCAACTAGATTAGGTTCTATATAAAAAAACAATTTCTGTCTTTGATGATGATGATGAAAATCAAAAGTAACAAAGGGAAATTTTTTTCTTATTAAGGTCTTCATCCTCCAAGCTTCCAGCACCCACCTAGTCCTGTCACCTACCTTCTGCTGGGCTAACGCAGTCACCTCTTGCCCAGGTCCACTGTGGTGTTGGGTAGAGGGCCAAGCCAGCAGTTTGTGAGCCTGTAGGGGTGCCAGTCTGGTCCTCCCCCCGGTGAGCCATATTTCTCCCTCCATTTCATCCCTAGGTAGCTGACCATGTGATGATGCATACATCGAGGCATGCAACCTGCCAGCATCTGGCAGCATTTCTCACCATCTGGTGGTGTCCCCATCCCCAGCGAGGATACCAACTAGTCTTCGCTATATGGTAGTCTCAGTGAAGGGCATAGCTCCCACCCTTCACAAAGGAGGAAATTCATCCATGGGACACTCAATCCTACTTCCTTCAGTCAGCTGTCAGTGACCCAAGCTCACTCCCTAACTCAGGTCACCAGCGTCCTAAACAAAAGCGCTGCTGCTATGCTGATAGGACAGTCCTACAGAAGGACTCTTTCTTAAATGGAGCTTCATAATGATGGTGTGCTGCTCAGTTTCCATTCCAAATTCATGGCTGCCTGTGGCAAAGACGCAGCTTCAAGGCTAGAGATGCTGCTTGGCACCAGCAAAGGTCCACCAAATCCTAGGAGGGCCTATCCCAGTACTTGAAACTCCATAATGTCTGCACCAAGGCCATCAGACAGGCAAAGGCAAACCATGTTGAGTCCATTTTCCAGAACAACCTAGTCCTAAATAACCCATCTAAGTTTTCAAAGGTTGTCCACTCCACTTTTGACCCCCCTTCTCAATCCCTCCAGTCCACAAGTTTGGCAGTTCTATCTACTGTGATCCCAGTCCCCCAGAGGTTGCAACTGCTTTAATTAAACTTCTTTTCCTTTTGGCTTAATACATTTTTATTGAATTTTGATACAGCACATAGAAACAGATATCACAGTACATCTAAATATATACCAAACAAAAATGTTCATTATGAAATGGGTATAAAAATCCAGAAATCTGATTGACTGAGATCCTCAGAATCCAGGCCTGTTATTTGACCTCTACAGCACTGGAAGTAGATCGGTCAGTCTGTCCAGCCTGTTTACCTTTCACCCAGTGGTCAGAATCCCTCCACTGTCAGAATCGCATAGCTCTTCACTTGACAGCCAGCAGTGTACCTCAGAGTGACAGACTACTGAGTGAGAGAGCACACTGGAGATCAACTTTCAGTCTTTTGATGATCACATCATCTCAGAGTTACTGGCTTCTGAAAATGACAGGCAAGACACTCCTGTCACAGAAATTACTGACCTTGTGCCTGAGATAATAACAGAAACTGAGCAACTTCCTGTGACAGGCAATGCTAAAACAGCACCTTAGACAGGAGAAATGGAACAGGTTCCTGTGAGAAACTACTTACCCAGCACCTCAGGCAGCTGAAAATGAAATGGAAAACCATCACAGCACAGTGAGTGAAAGAGAATTAAATCTCATCGAATTAGGTAGAAATGAAATAAATTCTAAAAGACAGACATCCTGGGCAATGAATGTTTTCACTGACTGGCTTAGAGAAAAAAACTCACTGTTGATTTTACCTCAGTTTCAACAGAGAACTTGAACAAAATCCTAAGAGAACTGTATGCAACAGTAAAAAATTCACAAGGTGAAATGTACAGCATGTCATCATATGTGCAAGAATAGATTCTTTAATTACCCCCCAGTGAGCCAGTCTGTGATCATATTGAAGGACACAGACTTTCAAACTGCCAACAATGACTTTGTAAGCGTCCTTAAAAATCTAAGATGACAAGACAGAGATAAAGCAGCCCATCATCCAGTTATCAGTGGATTGACAAGTGACTTGGAAAAATAAGACACATTGAAGCACTAAATCCAGACACTGCTGCAGGGCTTGCAAAGAGTATGGCTGGACATCCAACTTTTCTTTGCCCATCAAGGGGGAGGAGGACTCCAAGCACTAAAGTCAAGATCTTTTCAGATTCTAACAGATGAAAACAACTTACATTATAAAAGGGTCAGAGAAATGGTTCCATGTCATAATAGCAAACGCAAAACAGTGACAGCTATTATGGCGAGTGTGTATCACCGAAAAGCAAATCGGCGAATACATACCACGGTGACCTGACTTCTGGAACTAAATAAAGTGTTTTTGGGGGCTGTGTCCCAGCACACACCCCTGAAATAGGATTCTCAACTCCAGGGGGGTGCATGTTGGGGAGGGGGGCAAATCCGGATTAAAAAAAATAAATAAGTGCCACAGCTGCAGCAAAATGCAACCCGCACCCAAACCCAGTACCTGCTCTGCCAGAGGTAGCCTCCCACACCACAATGCCACATGGCTAGCTTAGTAGCAGCAGGTACTCCAGTCCCTGAAAACCCCTTCCTGTCCCCCCCCTTCGCCTCGCTATTCTCCCCTTCCGTTCTCCCTTCCCTTTATTTGCTTTCGCATACCCTCGCTATTCTGCAGGGTAGCAGACCATAAAAGCACCCCAAATGAGTCGCCATATTTCTAGTCACTCATTTTGGGTCACTCTTATGATGTGCTACCAAGAAATTGAGCTTTCTGATTGGCTGTAAGCAATCTTTCAGCCTTATGTTAATCTTTTATTAAAATACATGTAGAACCTAATCATATACAAGGGATACAGGACCTACAGGAAGATCTGGAAAAGCTAGGTAGGTGGTCCAGGATCTGACAACTTGGCTTCAATGCCAAGAAATGCAAAGTTATGCATATTGTAGCCAAGAATCCCAGGACAGAGTATTACCTGGGTGGATTCCGAGTATCTGCATCAGAGGAGGAGAAAGACCTGAGAGTGATGATCACTAGTGACCTGAAGCATTCCATGCAATGCAAGAAAGCAGCAGCAAAGGCAAACAAGATGCTGGGATACATATCTAGGGAGCTCAGTAGTAGGAGAGAGGAGGTTATACTGCCCTTGTACGGGTCACTGGTAAGGCCGTATCTGGAGTATGGAGTTCAGTACTGGTGCCCACACCTCAGAAAGGACATTGACCTGCTGGAGAAGATCCAGAGGAGGGCTACAAAGATGACAGCTGATCGGCAGATAAAGGCGTATGAGGAGAGGTTGAGGGCACTGATCATGTACTCCCTGGAAGACAGGAGAGAGAGAGAGAGAGAGAGAGGGGACATGATTGGGACTTTCAAGTACTTGAGAGGGGATAAATAAGGTTGATAAGGAGAATCTCTTTAAGCTGAGTGGCAACCATAACATGAGGGGGCACAATATTAAGCTGGAGGGTGGGAGGTTTAGGAGGGAGGTCAGGAAGCACTTCTTCACAGAGAGGGTGGTGGACACTTGGAATGTGTTGCCAAAAGAGGTAATCTCAAAGAAGACAGTGGGCAGCTTTAAGAGAGGCTGGGACAGGTATAGGGGAAGGGTAAGGGTCATGGGTAGGGAGGATGAGAGGAGTGGGGGGTAGCCCGTGATGACAGTGCTTATAAATGAGTGACTGTAGAAACAGCAACTCATTTATAGCGCTATCATGATCTGCTACCCTGCAAGGGTTGCAATAGAATAGCATTTAAAGTGACCGGAAGGGGAGAGATGGGGAGCTGTATGGGAGGGATAGGAAGGAGGGTTCAGGAGGATAGGTGATCCTGCTGCAACCAAGCCAGCCCTGTGATGTGGTGATGAGGGTGACTGGCTATGGTGCAGTAGGCACTGGGTTTGGAACCTGCTGGGGGAAATAATTTTGCCGCTGCTTGTGGCTGTGTAATTAACAAAGCCCCCTGTGAGGGAGGGTGCAGACCCCCCACAAAAACACTTTATTTCACTGGATGTTAGTTCGCTGAGAAATGTATATCACCGAAATGCTTTTCGGCAATATACATTCGCGATGATAGCGATCGCTGTTTTTCAATCGCTATCATCACATGGAACTGGAGTGGGGAGAGGGGGCAGGGACAGTAGCTCAAGCTGTGGACCCTGCAACATGAGCAGACTTGATAGACCAAATGGCCTTCTTCTGCTGGCTTCTTTGTATGTTCATATGTGCTGAACAAGGTTTAACACTGTTTGAAAAAACTTTTTATCATAATAGCAATAAGGCACTCCCAGGTGTTATGTTAATGGTCAATCATCCTCGAAGGGCAAGTGGCACTCGGCTACGCCTCATGCAACATTACACCTACAGAGGGTGGTTAATAGACCATTAACATAACCCCTGCTCATGCTTTATTGCTTAAATATGTCACAATGACCTACAACTAAAAGTCATGGCAACCCCCTTGAAAGTAGCCAAGACTTGCACAGAAGATATATGCCAGAAATACCTGAAGACAGACTATGCCCTGTAAATGGTCTGAGAAAAATACCTTAGCAAACTGCCTCCAACCCTTCCCCCCTGCTTTTTCTCTCTACCCATGCAATTTAAGCCAATCAGACCTTGAAACAGCAAATGTGTGGTTTACACTCGAGCCCATGAGTTAAAATTATCTGTCAAGAATGCTTCCCAGAATCTGCAGACTAGATGGACTTAACCTCTTTTTACACCAACCATAGTCTACAAAGCACTGCTGTCACTCTCTTCTCCTCTGCTGGCCTTGAAGCATGGGAAATAATGTTTGTTATAGGCCATAAGTCTGAAACATTATTGTGAAGTTACTGGGGCCCATCTATTGAAAGCAGATGCACATTGTCCTATATTTTGGGAGGGAAAGATATTACAACCCCATCTGTGCCTTCACATACCCCCAACTGTACAGCCACTACCTCCATGACTGACCAGAACACTTCTGAGGCACTGACCTATGAGCTGCCACCAACCGATAAGCTGCAACTCCCGAGAGATGCTATCAGTGTGACCACGTATGCCATCCCCAATCCTGTAAAAGTCCTACACACCTTCCTACAAGAAATGCCAGCCAGAATCAGTGTCATCCTCCACACAGATTGCAGTATCCAAAATGGTCTGGCATCCACATTTTCCCACAATACGATGCTACCTGAAGCTGTCCCTCCTAGTACAGGCCGACTGAGGCCTACATTAATCACAACCAAACCTGATCCTCTGATGATCCCTGCAGCTCTGCCTGCAATGTCAACAGCAGCAGAAGTGAAACCAGTCAGCAGGAATGTGGACATTGCTAGGTTTCTAAACATTGGTAATTTAACATTAAACATGCAGTTTAAGGTATACAACTACAAATAGAACCATGTGTCTGTTTATTTCACCATTTCCCGTGATACAGTTTATGCCCCTTCCCCCCAGTTGCCATAGAAATGCATAAAGTTTACACCAGTTGAATCCTCCTTTAACCTAACTTACTAGCTGTACAAAAACTGTTAAAGGTATTTTTAAACAAGTGTTTCAACGAACAGCTGTTTATTTATTACTTTATTTAAAGTGAAGAAGCATTTGTAAACAGCTTATTTATTAGTTATTTACAGTGTAGAATCAGTAGTTAGTAATAATTTCAGCTGGACTGTTTTATGTCTCAAATATCTTAAACCATGTTATTTAATGTCTTACATGTTGACAATACAGTAATAAATGAATTTTTGGTTAAATACAACCTATGTCCTGCACATTCTGGATCCATTTCATAATCTCAATGAGGCACTCCAAGATTTGCATTGTGCAGGGATGATGGCACTTCTCGAGTGGTGGCAGCACTCCACCTTTGGTGTCATGCTTCAACCCCACTCCCCTGAGGCATGTCATTATCCCTGCATTATGCTCACGCTGTTGTGCCTTGCTGCTTAGTTAACATATGCAACAGCTGCTGCATCTCTAAATAATGAAAGCAACAAAATCAACTACACTATGACAGTCACTAGTCTCTCTGCTTCTAATTGTAGTTAATGGCTATGAAATTAAGGAAGTTCTGTATTTGTTCAAATAGGGAAAATTGTCTAAAGCTAACTGTAACATGGCACAAAACAAAACAAGAGACCAAAATAACTACCATGGATTGGAGGAACTGCAACAGGTGACCATGGAGCAACCATGGATTAATTCTCAAGTAATCCATAGTTGCTTCTCAATAAACCATGCTTGCTCTTGTAATTCTGCCATTCACCACCAGAACTCAAATCTCCTGTACATTTAAATATATGCATTTCCCATCACGCACAACAGCCAAATCCAAAACAGCAAACACAGCAGAAAAACGGAGACAATTCCACAGTTCACAAAAGTAAGTCAGCCAAAATCAACACATATTCTGAAATGTTGATCACATCTGCATGCAATCAGTAATTGAATCACTGTTCATCATTGTACTCGCAATATTAAAAGGAAAATCAGCCAGTTCCAGCACAATACAGAATACACTTAAATATATGCATTGCCCATCATGCACAGCAGCTGAATCCGTAACAGCAAACGCAGCAGAAAAACTAAGATGATTCCACAGTTCACAAAAGTAAGTCAGCCAAAATCAACACATATTCTGAAATGCTGATCACATCTGCAAGTAATCAGTAATTGAATCACTGTTCGCTATTGTACTCACAATATTAAAGGGAAAATCAGCCTGTTCAGCACAGTAACAGAATTCTATGTTCCAACTACTTGTGTCTGTCTCTGTGTCAGTGTTTTATTGTACTTGCTAATAGGATGTCATGTTACAATCTCTTATCAAGCATAACTCCCTGTTTCTGCACTTGCCATGTTACAAGCGCACTAATCCACTTCACAGCATGGTTCTACTGTAGAATTAATCCATGCCTGGGTATTTGGATCCCGGCATGGATTAATTCTACAGTAGAACCATGCTGTGTCATGGATTCATGCTTACTAATTAACTCTCCCATTAAAGGCAAGCCTGCTTATATATTGTATCCAATTTCAGAGTGGTGGTACACCAGCAGTTTTTCATTGTGAAAGAATGAATCTTTTTAGCCCTAAACAAGCTGATGGAAACCAGAAATGAGAGTGTTTTGTTCAAGAGGAAATGGTTGTACAATTCTCTAAGATGCATAACAGGGAGTTAGGTTTAATAGGTAAAAGTACTGCACCTGTTTAGAACACAAATCTAACATTTCATTCCAGATTATAGCTAAGCGAGGACATGTCAAGAGACTATGTGATAAATAGGGGATATCACATGGCCTGACTGAAGATATCATATTTATCTTCACAAGAGGCCAGTGATGTCATGATTGATATCATTGGCCTCTCATGAAGATAAATATGATATCTTCAGTCAGGTCATGTCATGTTCTGTTTATACAATGTATGTTTTGGAATATCAACTCTCCCCTTTTTCCCTTGCAGTACAGAGTGATGTCAACTCCCTGATCATCCACGCAGAGACTTTGGTGGACAGCCACGATAAGCTTTTAAGAGTATAGCTGGTACAAGACTGTTGTTTTTGACATGAGTTTGCCCTTTTAGTCTTTATAACTTTTGAGAGTGGAGTTTGTTACACAGTCTTGTATTTGTGGGATTTGTACATGGTGTTAATTGTGAGGAGTTTCACTTTCTTGCATCTTCTGTAGCATGAGTGAGTGGCGTTGCGAGTGAGAGCTGAACTGCTTCTAGACCTTTAAAATGAAAGCAGCATGTGTTCTGAATGTTGGAAAGCTCAGTATTTTCACTATCATTTTTTGAGTATGTGAAAAATAAGCTGGGAAGTATACATGGACAAGAGTGAGCACGACAGGGCATTAGTAAAGTAGGATAAGAGTCACCATCTGTTGCCATAGCAATGCTCACTCAGGCCTGCAGCAACTCAGTTGTTGTGGATGTTACAGTCTTCAGCTGAGTGTTGGAAAGCTCAGTATTTTACCTATCATTTTTTGAGTACGTTAAAAATAAGCTGGGAAGTATATATGGACAAGAGTGAGCGTGGCAGGGCTTTAGTAAAGTAGGGGAAGTGTCACCATCTGTTGCCGTAGCAAGGCTTGCTCAGGCCTGCTGTAACTTGATTGTTGTAGACTTTTGCACTTCTCTGCTGTTTTTTAATATGTCTAAGAAACCTTTGTGTAAGATAGCCAGTTTTGCAGTAGTTTTAACTTAGAATGCTGTAGTTTCATTGCCTGAAAGGACTTTATTTACCAGAGTTGTCAGCACTCGCTCTTGGTAAAACAGTGAGAGAAAAGTGTAATTTTTATTAATAGTATGTTAAAATAGCCTGACTTGTTTTTGGTTTTTTTTTTGGCTAAAAGTCTACTGTGGGAATGGGCAAACAGTGCCGAGGCAAAGAAATGATGATGGAAACTCTCATCCCGTCCGATACAGACCTGCTGCCCTGACCACACTGTATGTTGTTTATTTTACTGCCGTTTTACAGCACAGTGTACTGGATCCTGTCTTTTGTATTTTGCTTGGTTTTGTTTTTACTATTTTGAGATCCCTGTTCTTGGTTTTGAACCTTTTTTTTAATATCATGTCTAGAGAGGCAAGAGAGAGCACAGTGAAAGTCCTTGTCTGTCTTCTTTGTACACTCGACAGTGTGTTTCATAGAAAAGTAATTAAACTTCAGATAGAAAATAAAGTTTCGTTACTTTTTTTTTGAGAAAGCATGTCATTTTAAAATTGTGGGAGCACATTACTTACTGCTATTGCGAGCAGTCGATCAGGCTACTTTAAATCATGGAAAGTGAAAGCTATTGCAGGTTTTGTATGATGTATAGGAAGATGGAGATATCACCATGACATATAGGAATATGGAGATATCACTATGACGTATAGGAACATAGAGATATCACCATGATGTACAGAAACATGGGGATATCACTATGACATATAGGAAAATGGAGATATCACCAAGACGTATAGGAACATGGAGGTATCACTATGATGTATAGGAACATGTAGATATCACCATGATGTATAGGAACATGGAGATATCACTATGATGCATAGAAACATGGAGATATCACTGACATCTCCACTGTCTGACTAAGATAGCAGTTTTTATCTCTCTCAATATCCCAAAACATATGTTGCATAAATTGGACTTTAACACATCTCCAACACTTCTCATTATCAATACTGTGGCAGTTTGAGAGAGTTTGGGGTGCGTACTGTATGTAATGCAATCTGTTACGTTGAATTGTTCTTCCTTGAATTTCTCTTGAGCTTTTACATGCATTATGCCAGAGCTGTTCCCATTTTTTCCAGGCTAACGATAGTTGTTGCAACTTTTCTAGTATAGCAACTGGGTCCTCGTCACAAGAATTGAGAATGCAGTAAATCCTACCTGATGGTCTTTTGCCCCAGCCAACTTTATCAGCTGCTCCCACTCTTTCCAGTTTGTTTTAGCTTTAATTGTTGTAGATGAGGCCCCAGGACATGTCTCAATAGGGAACAGTCAGCACTAAGAGCCCCACGGCCAAGTGTAGGGCTGGTCCCAGTCTGTACTTTGTGTGTAAAATCATTTTTTGACTTACCACTTACCACAGTTTAGTAGATTGTATCAAACTGATTCAGTTGACTTGCAAGTTGACATTTTCTGTAACTGCAAATCCTTGTTTACCCCTGCAGTTGTCATTAGAGGACGGCTGCAGCAATGGGAGCTACAAAAGCCTGCAGTGCATGTTAAAGCTTTTATAAACTCAAATCAGATGTTTGCTAGTCCTGCTGTTTGCCTTGGACTATGTAAAGTCCTATGGGACTGTACTTAGCCCAGGGAGAAAAGTGGGACCAGCAAACAAATGATCAGAATTTATGAAAGATTTAACATACATTGCAGGTTATTAAATCTCCCACTGCTGCAGCCCTCCTCTGGTGACAGCTGCATGGGATTCTGGGATTTGTAGTTACAGAAAATGTCAGCCTGTAAGTCAACAGAATCAGCTTGATACAATCTACTATACTGCACTAAACAGTAAGTAAAAAAATTATTTTGGTGTGGGGCTGTTAGTACTGAATATTTCCCTTTAATTGCAAATAAAGGCAAAGCTCAAATCCAAACAGTTTGTGATTCTCTTTGATTCCTGCAAATGACTGAATGACACCCAAGGAGAAATCAAATATATATTTTAAGTTGTTAACACCCTTTTTTCCAAATTGTTTCATTTAGCATGTTCCCCTCAACTTTAAACATTTCACTGTTACATATGGGGATAAGTTCTTCTGGGAAGGAATCTAATTTTAACAGTTTTTCCAACACTTTGAGAGTTTGGATAGCATGATGAATCATCGGTTGAGAGGCTGGCCTCTCTCTCTCTATGGCTGGGAGGAATAAAAAAAATATGTTACAAAATTAGGGCACAATAATGCCTTTTCATATACGAACATAAGAACATATGAAGAAGACAGCAGAATAAGGCCATTCAGTCTTTCTAGTCTGCTCGTATTGCAGGATCTTCTGCTTACACTACTGACCCTGCCCCCCCCAGTCCTCCCATCCTTTCCATCTGTCCCTTCCATGACCCATACATTCCCCTTATGTTTACCCCAGCCTCTTTTGAAGCTGAGCACTGACTTCATCAAGACCACTTCCTCCAGTAGCGCATTCCAACTGGCCACCACCCTCTCCATGAAAAAGTGTTTCATAACCTCCCTCCTACCCCCCCCCCAGCTTCAGACTGTGTCCCCTTGTGCTTTGGCTGCCACTTATCTTAAAAAGACCCTCCTTATCCACCCTATTTATCCCTTTCAAGTTCCTGAAGGTCTCTAGCATGTCCCCTCCTCTCCTCCAGGGAATACATACTCAGGGCTCCCAACCTCTCTTCATATGTTTTACCCTGCTGTCCTTCTATCATCTTTGTTGCCCTCTTCTGGACTATCTCCAGCAGGTTGATGTCTTTCTTAAGGTGTTGGACCCAGTATCCTACTCCATACTACAGATGTGGCCTCAACAGTGACCTGCACAAGAGCAGTATAATCTCCTTTCCCCTACTGCTGATTCCTTTGGCTATACAACCCAGCATCGTGTTTGCCCTTGCTGCTGCTTTTTTGCACTGCATGGAGTGCTTCAAGTAACTAGTGATCATCACTCCCAGATCCTTCTCCTCCTCTGATGTTGCTACCTGGACCCCTCCCAGGTAGTACTCTGTCCTTGGATAACTTTGCACTTTTTTGCATTGAAACCAAGCTGCCAAATCTCAGACTACCTCTCAAGTTTTCTCAGGTCTTCCTGCAGGTGTTGTATCCCTTTTACTGTGTCCACCCTCCCATAGAGTTTGGTGTCATCTGTGAATGGGCACATTTTGCCCGTAATGCTATTCCCAATGTCATTGATGAAGATACTGAACAAAACTGGCCCCAGCACCAAGCCCTGTGGGACCCCAGTGGTGACTACCCTGGTGCTAGATAACTCTCCCATCTCCACCCTCTGGGTCCTAGCCCTCAGCCAGCTTTCTACTCACCTAGACATTTTCTCCCAGCCCCAAGATCTGCCAACTTCCTTATCAACCTCTAGTGGGGCACAGAGTCAAAGGCCTTGCTGAATTCCAGATAAATGATGTCCACCACCTTGCCACTGTCCACTGACTTAGTGACCCAGTCAAAGAAGGCAATCAGATTCATTTAACACAAGTTCCCTCCCTTAAACATGTACTGCCTCTCATCCTGGAGACCATTCTCCTCTAGATACCCTAGGATCCGGCTGCAGTCCACTTCTGGACTGCCCGGAAAGGGGTAACGATGCAAACCACCTGGCCACAGTCCACTTCTGGACTGCCAGGTGAAGGATTACAAAGAAGATCTCCCTGCCACATCCTGCTTCTGGACTGCCGGATGAGAAGGATGAAACAGACTCCACTGGATACAGAAATCTGGATAAGGAAGTCTCTGGACGTCAGAGTAAAAAAGATCTTCTGGGCTCCAAGGCCAGATGAGCCAAGGGCACACACAAAACAATAAACCGTACGTCAAAATACAACAAAGTTCAGGGGTCCAAGGCCGGATGAGCCAAGGGCACACTGAAAACAACAAACAGAGTGTCAGTCCAAGAACTGGAACTGACAATTCGGACGGTACTTGGATGCGGATGTCAAAATTAGAAAACAGACAGCAGATTCTGCACTGGATCAAGCTGTACTTGGGGAACTGTCAGAGGAAAATAATAAACAGGGCGACGCAACTTGAGATGACTGCGGCACAGTTCTTCATGGAGTTTCTGTTGGCTGCTTCCAGGACACACTGGCAGATGATTCCTGAAGAACTGATGAAGACTGATAGGAATGCACATGAGTGATGTGACTCTGGGGAATGTTGAAGACTGATTCGGGTACTCTCCCCAGTACCGAAGTGCTGGCACAAAGCAATGGAAAGACAGTTCTGGCACTTAATACTATTCGTAGGATGAATAACAATGCAATAAATGTCACAGTTGCTACTGTAGTGGTCAACTGCATAGTCTCAATGTCCAGACCGCAGCAAATAAACAGGCACTTTTATTCTGGGTGTCCTAACTTTCAGTGGACCTAACTAACAAGGGGTCCCTCTAGCTAAATCGGGTTCTCCTGTTACTGTGGATATACTGCAGTTGGGAATAGGTTTTCTAGAAAGACTCTAGATTTGAATGTCTGACCAGGCCCCTTTAACACTTGTGAGCCTACGTGACTAGCTAGGCTCCTATAATATCTGGGGTCTATATTGCTACCTATGGATCCTGGACCTTGTACTGCCCCCTGTAACAACTGTGGGCCTATGTGGCTGGGCCCTTTTAACAGCTATGGGTATATATATCTGGCTGGGCCCCTTGAATAACTGTGGGCCTATATGGCTGGGCCCCCTTTTAACACTGAGCCCTTGACTAGGCCTCTTTAAATCTGAGGGGTCTGTTACCCCTTTAAATGCTGGGCCTTTACTAGGCCTGAGAATCCTGTGAGCCTTGTTGCCCTCTTAAGCAATCTGGGCCGTTCTGTGGTGGGGCCCCTTTAAATCTTAGGCCTGACTGGAGCCCCTTGCTGTCACTCTTCCCCTTCTTCCCCACCTTGTTCTGCTCCTCTAATGAATATTCATGGGCACTTCTATGGGTCTTACTGTACTAGCCCCTCCCTGTGGGTGTCACCGCGCCCTGAATATTCAATTATTAAATGTGGGTGTCTCTAGCCCGCCCCTCCTCTCAGCCATTGGCCAATTCACTTTGCGCTTAGTGCATAATTTTTAAAATAAATAAACAAGCACTTTCTGTTTGTTTCTGGCGCTCAGCACTTTGCTGGTGTGCTGCCGCCAACTCACCGCGCAGACTGAGGTACAGGGAAGCAGGATCGGGAGGTGAGAGGATTCGCTGGCAGTGGGAGGGCATCTCAGGAACAGGCAACATGACAGACGGCAGTGGGCCTTTTGGGTCTTCCCAACGCCGAATCTCGCTTTCTCTCTGCCCACTGATGATGCAGCTCTTTGCACGCCACTGACAGGGGAGCGGAGAAACTATTTTTAACATAAAATAATAAAACAGGTCTGTCAGAGCCCATTCTGGTGAACGGGATGCCGCTCTCCTTTTATTTTTTCTTCTACACGGCCGCCAGATGCTACACAGCCACACCAGAGACTGCTAGCACTGGAAACTACAGAGCAGAGGAGAAGAGACACACAGCACAGCGCTAGAGACAGCTTCAACCTCTCTCAGGTAAGCCTATTGGGTCCCATTCATTGTCTCTGTCCTTCCTCCTTACTGCTGCTGTATCAACTGCAAAACAAAATGAACTCCTATACAAAAAAAGCACTTGGGGTTCCAGTTCTCGAACCCCGAGCACCAGCCACAAGCTAACTGTAATTTTTTAAAACTAACACCACATGCTGGGAAGGCGCATAGCTACAGCTCGTGCTGCCTGCTCGAGAGGGAAGTTCTGTGTAGAAGCAGGCAGCAAGGAAACAAAAGCATTTTTTTTTTAAATGCTGCCGATGCAGGATGGAAACATTGGCAGGGGCCCCCTTTATACTACCCTACACTTACCCACACATGGGGTCCCTGGGGCACCTTTACCCTATTCTGATGTGTACCCAACTTTGGGGTATTACAAATACACTATAAATCATTTGTATAGTGCAGATACTGCATTTACTGCTTCACTGTATAGGAACTATAGATGCACCTTGTACTACCTAACTCACTAATGTTATTGTACTGCAAAATCTACTTATGTATTTCTTTTTAACTGTACCCGTATATTATGTTTTATCTTATTGTGTATCCCATGCCCCATCACGCAGGTCACACTTGGAAATGAGCTCCATTTCAGTGTACTTTTCCTGATGAATATTCCTAAGTATGTAATCTTGGTCTATTTTATCCAATTCAACAGGGAAAGAACAACCACGTATTTGGTGATGCAGAACTACGTGAGGTACTGATATATGGGTCATAACCATTACTTTACAGTACTTATCCAATATTCTGATAAATCATATAATAGTAGACATAGAATCTTTTGTGATCATTTCTGTACTCTAGAGAACTCGAGAATTCATCTAGATTATAAATATCCACAGTTTTGTGCATTATTGTTTATTATTTCAATCTCATTTTTACGTTGCTTGCACGCATGTGCAAGAAACATAGTGCCATCATCCGAGCTTTTGGAGGTGTGTCAGCCCGTCTTCCAATGCAGTCAGTGTTTTTCAGTGCTCCCGTTCCCAATCACTGCTGCAGCTGTCTATGACAAGCTGAAAATGTAGTGGCATACAGTTGAAAGGAGAGCTCCGCTTGAGTGAGCAGAGCTCTCCCCACACACACACACTGCGTGCTCATACCTTCTCCCTCACTATGCGGCCGGCCCAGGGGTGCCCAATCCCCGTCGGCTCCATACCCAAAGCATCCAGGTGCCACGCTGGAGCCCACCCCAGCATGGCAAAATCATGTTATGGCCGATGGGGTGCCCAATCCCCGTTGGCTCACTGTCTCTCCCCAATGCTGTCACGGCAGGGTGCCCAATCCCCGTCGGCTCCACTATCTCCTCCCCAGTACAGGTGCCACGCTGGGAGCCACCCAAGCGTGGCAACAAGTCTCATGAGCCGAGGGGTTCCCAATCCCCGTCAGCTCCGCCCCCCAGCCATCCTTCTTCCATGCTGGGAGCCCACCCCAGTGTGGCAAACGTCCAGCGTCATCATTTAAAAAAAAACCTGTAAAGAAAAAAAATGGCCCTATGGTCTCCCTGCCCCACAGCCGCCCACCTGCACCCCTCCTCCCACACCCTCCTCACCCATACTTACCTCTGGAGTCTGGCGCTGACGATCTTGGTGGACGGGAACACGTCTGCACTCTTCAAAGCTGACCGCGAACTGAGGAAATGTCGGTAAGCTGTATAATGGGATGGATAGGGTTTTTTTCAACTTTGTTGCACATCTCAGGCATTTTTTGGAATTTTTGCACCAAATTTTCAACATGGGGTTTTTGGGACCCCTCCTCATGAATTCTTGCACTGTCATGGCGTTACTCGGGCCCGAAGGGTGATTTCGCAGCCACTGCATGAAATCACCTTTCCGGAATAATTAACAAGACGACACTGCCAGTGACTCATAAGGCGGGCTCTCAAAAGCCTATTTTGAAATTGGTGAAAAAATCTAAATAAACTGTTTCTGGCGTCGTTCATGGGACCTCACATACCACGTAAGTTCGTGAATTTTCAATATTTTCACTCCAGATTTTCAACATTGCCATTTTACCACACCTTCTTATGAGCAGTACAGCTGTCATTTTCACATCTCACCCAAAATGTGTTTCCGCCCATGTAGCACATAGCAGGCGCAGTCGTTGTGCGAAATCAATATGCGGGACATATTAAGAAAATCACAGTGACCCGTTCATGAGCAGAGGTGTTAAATAGCTATGTTGAAATTATGGCAAAATCCTAAAATGACTGTTTCTGACGTCACGTTGTGCAGTTCACGCGGCTCGTAAGTTGTGAAATTTCAATATTTTCCTCCAGATTTTCAACATTGCCATTTTACCACACCTCCTTATGAGCAGTACAGCTGTCATTTTTCACATCTCACCAAAAATGTGTTTCCGTCCATGTAGCGCACAACGGCGCAGTCAGTGTGTGAAATCAATGTATGGGACATATTAAGAAAATCACAGTGACACCATTCATGAGCAGAGGTCTTAAAATGGCTATGTTGAAAATTTGGTGAAAAAATTCCTAGTAGCTGTTTACGGCGTGCATTCGCATGGATTCCCTCGCACTCGTAAGTTCGTGAATTTTCAATATTTGCACTCCAATGACTTCCAAATTCCTAAACAGCACATAGAAGCAAGCAACATTTGGCATTGACAAATGCTTGTTTTTTACGCTACACATGGGGAGGACTATTGTGTCCAAAACTATTTTACTTTTACAAATATCTACTAAGTTATATTCTAGTAAAATGGAAGCAGATAGCAGTTGGTCTAAGGATACAGGATCAGAGATTAAGAAAGGATCTCTTGAAACAGAAACTGGAAGCACATAAGAGAGGTTAACAAAAGAAATTATTTTGGCCTGTAAGACAAATTAAAAAGCCGAAGACAAAGAACAGCCGACAAATACTGTGAATGTGAGGTCACTGGTCATTCTGGAGACCCAATTTCTGGCTCGATCCCAGGAACCCTGCAGCTGGACAGCAGAAGGTGTAAGTAGTATTCCACAATATCATCTGCACCTCCTGAAAGGAAGGGCGGTCTGTGTCACTACATTATCACCATCTGTTGAACCAGAGACAGCATGGCAAGACTGAGTGAGAGGTGAAGCAGAATGAGACTAACAGGTAGACAAACAGGAAGATGCTAGATAAGTGCAGGCAGCTTATTAGGAGGGTGAAAGCATGCACAAAGCTAAGAACAGGAGTAAAAATGACAAGTCTTTCCTCAGTTTCATTACAGGAAAAAAAGACATACAAAAGATAGCACAGAAAAGACAAAGAAAGATGGGGTGAGTTTAGAGGGTGATGTGAGGAAAGCACACATACTGAATGGGTGCTTTTGATCTGTGCTTACCTTGGAAGCTACAGCATAGAACCAATACAGGAAAGTAAATTAAGACTCAAGGGTGTGAACAGCAACAGGTTAATGATGAGACTGATGACTGAGGGAAAAGTACTGAAGGGTCTACAGGGCCAAAAGGTAAACAAGAACTCCGGGCCAAAGGTGATGCACCCAAGGATGCAGAAAGAGAGAAGTCAAGTCTTGTCAGCACCCTTGCCAGACCTAGTCAATGAGTCATTAGCAACAGGTGCAGTGCCAATGGACTGGAAGGTGGCAAATGTGGTTCCCCTACATAAGGGCGTGGATTGGGAGAACCTGGGACAATTCTAGGCCAGTGAGCCTAATGACTGTAGCAAGCAAGCTATTGGAAACATGTCTTAAATGCCATTTGGCTGAATTTCTGAAGTTCACTGGGCTCATGGATAGAAATCAGCATAGGTTTACAAGGTGCAGGTCATGTCAAACAAGCTTGATTTTTTTTACTTTGTTAACTAACTGGTTGATAGTGTCCAGACAGTTGACATAGTTTACTTGGACTTCAGCAGAGCCTTTTATTCAGTGATTCATCAGTGGCTACTGAAGAAGTTGGGGACCTTGGACTTGGGGATGGGTTAACCAGTTGTACTGGGAAGTTTATTTACTTTTATTTATTTAAAATCTGTTGACTGGGATAGGCACACAGAGCTGGGGCTTGTTTCCAGGTGTGACCTGGGGGACAGGATACAGCAGAGAGTGAAAAAAAATAACAAAGTGACAACAACAGAAAAGGTGCATGAACATCAACAAAAAATATATAAATAAGATATTCACAGCACAAGTAATGAATTTCAAAGAAAGAAAAAAATGTAAAAAATGTACATCAGTTATGGGGTAGTCAGTATGAGTGTTAAGAGAGCATGCCATCAACACATGGCAAAATATTTGTATAGAATCATAGTGGTATAAAATTCAGATTGCAGAGTACACTGAGTTGAAGGCTACATAGTAAAATAAGAGGCAAAAATGGGCAAAATAGTGGAGGGGGTGGATAGGGGAAGGATTTTATAATGTGGAGAAAACAAGAAGAAACCTAGCTGCAGGTGCATGCTTTTGAAAAATGTGTCAGCAAGAGTGGTGCAATACACTGCAGTGAGACAGAGAGAGATGGATGAGGGAAGGGAGGCTGTCCTTCAGAGTTGGAAGGTGGACAGAAAAAAGTAGACTGGTCTGCTACTGATTTACTGTGAGGACTATGAAAGGAACAAGCAAACTGGTTGACTAGTGGAACTCAGAGAGATCTGAATGGAAAGTTCTGTGATCCCTGTAGGGTGACTAGTGGTGTACCTCTATGGTCTTTCATGGGGCCACTACGATATAACATGTATTTAAGTGACATGGGGTCAGAATACAGGGAAAAGTAAGGCTGTTTACAGATGACAATGCTCTGTGGTGAGGTGGCTAGTGAGGAGAGAATCTGTAGCATGAAAAAGGATGTAGTAACTAGAAATGTGGTCCAGTATTTTGCAATATAAATTCAATTCAAAAAAGGTAAAGTACTGCACATTGACTGCAAAATTTTGCAAACAGAATATTGTGTCAATGGAATAAAGGTGGATCACTCAAAGGAGGAGAGGGAGTTTTAGAATTGAAGGCCTAAAAACAGAGATCAGAATTGGAATCCATTTCTGAGTCTACATCTGAGACCTTACTGTAACTTCCCCCAACACTCAGCTCGCTCCATCTCCCCCAGCACAATATAATTACTGTACCCTCCCTCTCCTCAAGTGTTACAGGTGTTAGCAGGCCTGGTATAATACTGAACACAGCAGCCTTTGTGTGTGTCCCCCCCCCCCCACTATTAAACTTATTGGGCTCTATGCACTAAAGAGGGCAGCATATAAATAATTTGCATGGCGACGACCCATGAAGCACTGCACTGTGTTGCAACAGAGCACACCTTGTATGCCACTGGCATATACTAACACTGGTTGCCCTATATGTTTGCATTGAGTGGTGCAAAGGGGACATGGTGGCCCAGGAGGAGGAGTGACACCCACAGGGGATTGTGAGATATTGGCAGCCCATGGAGGAAATTGCCAGATTACCAGAGATCTATAGAACAAGGGATCCTTATGCCATCTCTTTACTGTGGCCTGCTAGTATATGCCAATGTATCCCAAGCTGTCTTACACAAATTAAATGTGATACACAATAAAGGCTGCTGCTTTGTTTTATCTGCATATTGTAGGAGCTATCATTGCAAATTATATTTTGATTTAGGCTGGCTAATCCCTGACCTTAAAATGATTTATTCCTGTACCTACCTTGTAGACAAAGTACTCAGGAACAATTCACCCAAATCTCCTGCAGATCTTCTAAAAAGCAATAGTGAAGTTTGTGGAGTAAGAACCAATGGCAAAGGCCTGCCTAAAGAATTTAGAATACTCACTAATATGAGAAGAAAAGCTTTCTCCTACTGTGCACCTGCTTGAAAAGAGACCACGACAGCCTAGTTTACTCACCTGGTCAGCTAATGAATTAATCCTATCTCCTTTAGGATGGAGCTGCCATTTGTGCAAACAATTACCCCAGCATGCACCCATGGCTGGCCTGTGTCCTGGACCCAGTAGTGAAAAGGATAGTCGGCTACAGGTCAGTGCCATTTGTTTGGGGCTGTCCATCCCCAGGGATTTAGGTGCTTGGAGTGAAGGCAGTTATGGCTGGTTCCTCCCAGCACACATTATGTATCCTATTCCACTCTGAGCCACATGTAAGTGGCATTGTGAATGCCACATTGTATGGCCACTTCCCTGACCATGTGCTTTCTTTTTTTTATTGACGAGTATAAACTTAAACATAACAACAGCAATGGGAACAGAATTAATGATACACATGTTAATTGTACAAAAAGGCATCTATAACAATGGCATCTATATATACATATATATATACACACACACACACACACAAGGAATATACATCAGTAGACTTTTAACTTAATACTTCTCAACTTTGTTGTATTGAGAATAAATGTTTCACAGCACAGTTAAACAGGTAGCGGAAAGAAAAGAAAACACATTTCTAATTATTTTAAAGGTCTGTGAAGAAAGCTTCAAGCATTTGTCAATGCCGAATGTTGTCGCATTGGCGTTGGCAGTGGTGGAGGTAGAGGCGCATAATAGGAATGGCAGTGAAGTATTGAAGTGACGCCAGCCCACCCCACCCTGTAGGGGAGAGCGACAGGCATTGTGCCTTTGCCAGTTATAATGCCATGCCATTGTACCTCACCTACCCTGTAGACACTGACAAGTGTCATGGTGTCTTTGGGGTCTTTGGTATTATACTTACCCCATTCCATAAGGGAATACGCTGACGTGGGTGCAGTATAGGAGCGTGGGGTGAAGTTTGTGGCTGAACAGTGCAAGACACACCACGATGCCTGTCAGTGGCTGCAGGGTGGGTGTGGGGGGTGGAATGGTGTGAGCATTACATCCGATGATCCCAAGTCACAGCCCTGATGCCTGTCAGTCCGTACTGGGTGGGGTGCTACAGTTGGAAAACCTAACACCGTAGGCGTGTAGTGGTAGTTTCACTCTATATGTTCAACATGGGCTGCCTGTCATGCCACCTCATGAAAAATGGCACAATAGAAACATAGAAACATAGAATTTTACGGCAGATAAGGACCACTTGGCTTACCTAGTCTGCTCATTTTCCTACCTAACAGATAAGCTGCAGATCCTAGTTAACCAACAGCTTACTTCTTCTTACCCCCCACTAGGACTGCCTTATGTCTGTCCCATGCATTCTTGAATTCTCCCACTGTTCTTGACTCCACTACCTCCTCAGGGAGGCCGTTCCATGCATCCACAACCCTCTCAGTGAAAAAATACTTCCTCACATTACCCCTGAGCCACCCCCCCCATCTTCAAATTGTGCCCCCTTGTTCTTGCACCTCTTTTCTGAAAGATGCTACCCTCTTGGACTTTGTTGATTCCCTTGAGGTACTTGAAAGTTTCTATCATGTCCCCCTCTCCTTCTTTCCTCAAGGGTATACATATTAAGCTCCTTTAGTCTTTCTTCATACGTCTTCTGGTGCAGACCCTGCACCATTTTGGTTGCCCTCCTCTGGACAGCCTCCACTCTGTCTATGTCTTTGCGGAGTTGGGGTCTCCAGAATTGCACAAAGTACTCCAGGTGGGGTCACACCAACTATCTGTACAGAGGGATAACAACTTCTTGTTTTCTACTATTGATGCCTCTCCCTATGCATCCCAGTATCCCCCCAGCCTTCCTTACTGCCTTTGCACATTGCTTGCCCACCTTTAGGTCATCTGATATAATTACCTCCAGGTTCCTTTCCATTTTTACTGTTGTCAGTATCTCACCCCCCATTGTGTACTCCTCCCCTGGGTTTTTGTTTCCCAGGTGCATTACCTTGCACTTCTTTGCCCTGAGTCTGAGCTGCCATATATTTGACCATTCCTCCAACCATGCCAAATCCCTTCTCATCCTTTTCACTCCATCTTGTGTATCAACCCTGTTGCAGATCTTTGTGTCGTCTGCAAAGAGACATACTTTTCCTTCCAGTTCCTCTGCAATGTCACTTATAAAGACATTAAAAAGGACCGGCCCCAGTACTGAACCCTGTGGTACCCCACTAGTAACCCTCCTTTCTTCACTGTGGATTTCATTTACTACTACCCTTTGCGTCCTGTTGTCTAGCCAATTTTTTATCCAGGCTACCACCTTGGGACCCACTCCAAGGCTGGCTAACTTGTGTATTAATCATTTGTGTGGGACTGTATCAAATGCCTTGCTAAAATCTTGGTAGGCCATGTCCTCAGCCCCTACCTGGTCTACTACTTTGGTCACCCAGTCAAAGAAATCTATTAGATTCGAATCACTTTGTTAGCTGAAAGGTGGTTTTGCACAGAGGCTGTGGCATTTGGTGACAGAGGGATGAAAACACAGTTTTGGGCAGCAAGTGGAGAATGACAACTATATTGTTCATGAGGAGGCGTAAAAAATGGCAACATTGAAAATCTGGAGTGGCAATATGAAATATTGGTGAAGTAATGAACATGCATACAAACTGCTCAGCAGATGTCTGCAACCCAATTATTTGTGGGAGTTTTTAGGCACATTTTCAACATAGGTGTTTTGGGACCTGCCCTCATGAACACTGGCACTGTGATTTTGTTAATGTGTCCCAAAAGATGATTTCCCACCGCGAGCAAGCCATTGTGCCTCACAGTTGCGGGAACGCGTTTTGAGCAGGCTGTGAAAAATGGCAGCTGTACTGTTGATAAGGAGGTGTGCACAAATGCCAGTGGTGAACATCTGGTATGAAAATATTGCACATGTACGAAGTTACAAGGCTGCATGGAAACTGCGCAACGCACGTTTGCAGCACAGTCATTTTATGGACTTTCGGCACCAAATTTTCAACATAGGCATTTTAGGACCTCTGCTCATAAACAGTGTCATCATCATTTCCTCAAACTGCCTCAAAAATTGATTTCACACAGCGATCGTGCGATTCGGCGCCAGACGTGCGAAAACACATTTCAGGCAGGATATGTAAAATGACAGCTATACTGTTCATAAGGAGGTGTGGAAAAATGCCAATTTTGAACATGTGGAGTGAAAATATTACAAATGCACGAAGTCACGAGTGTACATGCAAACTGCGCAATGCACGCTTGTAAAACACTAATTTTATGGACTTTCAGCCCCAAATTTTCAACATAGGTATTTTAGGACCTCTGCTAATGAACAGTGTCACTGTCATTTTCATAATATGTGTCTCGAACACAGACTTTATACAGCGACCGTGCTATTCTGTGCCGGAACCGTGAAAACACATTTTGGTCAGGTTGTGAAAAATGACAGCTATACTGTTCATAAGGAGGTGCAGAGCAATGGCAATGTTGAAAATCTGGAGTGAAAATATTATAAATTTGCAAACTTACGAGCCTGCGTGCGAACTGCGCCACGCACGCTCATAGCACAGTCAAGTTATGGAGTATTGTCACCAAATTTTCAGCATAGGCATTTTAGAACCTCTGCTCATGAATAATGTAACTGTCATTTTCATAATTTGTCCCAAACACTGATTTCCCACATCGACCACGTTATTCTGTGCCCGGAAGTGCAAAAACACATTTCGGGCAGGATGTGAAAAATGACAGCTGTACAGTTCACAAGAAGGTGTGGAAAAATGCCAATGCTGAACATGTGGTGTGAAAATATTGCAAATTTGCTAAGTTACAAGCGTGCATAGTAACTGCGCAATGCACGCTAGTAAAACAGCCATTCTTTGGATTTTTCCCACCAAATTTGCAACACAGGCTTTCTGAGAGCCCCCCTCATGAACACTGGCACTGTCATTTCATTAACCAGTCCTGAAAGGTGATTCTGCACAGTGATTGTGAAATCACCTTTCGGGACCGAATAACACCATGACAGTGCAAGAATTCTTGAGGAGGGGTCCCAAAAACCCCATGTTGAAAATTTGGTGTCAAAATTCCCAAAAATGCCTGAGATATGCATCAAAGTTGAAAAACCCTATTTATTCCATTATACAGCTTACGGCATTTCCTCAGTTTGCGGTCGACTTTGAAGAGTGCAGAGCGTGTCCCCAGTCCACTGAAGATCGTCATGCGGAGTCTGGAGGTAAGTATGAGGTGAGGGGTGTGTGGGGAGGCAGGGTGCGCAGTGGGTGGGTGTGGGTGGTGGTAGGGAGACTACGAGGGACCATTTTTGTGTTACAGGGTGAAAAAAAATCGCAGGACAGTTTTTTTGTTCTCAGAGGATTTGGCATGCTGGGGTGGGTGCCCAGCATGCCACCTAACTGTTTGAGGGGGGGTTGTTGCAGCCGACGGGGGATTGGGCACCCCCATCAGCACACAAGGAAAGTGGGGTGGGGGCAAGAGCCGAGGGGGATTGGGCACCCCCCTCAGCATATAAGAAATGGGGGGACTGCTTTATGCCAATGGGGAGTGGGCTTCCCCGTCGGCACATACTTTGTGGCCACAGTAAGCTGGCAGGGGGATTGGGCACCCCCGAAGTCGGCAGCTGGGTGGCCACCCACCATGAATACAATGTGGCCGAGCACGTAGGAAGGGTCTGTTGCATCGGATGAGCTTTGCTCAGATTGCAGTAGACCTTTCCTCAGATGTGCTCGCCACATTAGTATGCATGGTGTGGCGCCAGCATGCAGGCTGATTGGGGAATGAGGGACGCACCTACTGATGCATCCCCTGCATTTGCCCAACAGCGACTGCGCCTCCAAATCTCCACTGCCACAAGATGTTGGCTGCACAAGCACACCAACATAATAAATGGTTCCCAGATCGCTTGGGAGATTTTAATTTTATTCCTGACATAGTAGTAAATTCTCTCTAAACGGGTTATTGCTATCATTAGATTCAACCAAAGTATTATTGAAGGGAGGAGTACAATCTTTCCATGACATCAGTTTGCATTTTGTCACTACCAGAATACCCAGAGAATGCTTTCCTTGTGATTCCGAATGATTACGGCTCCATAAATTGAGCCCTAAAAGAACTTGCAATGAATCATAAACTACAGTAGCATATTCTAAAATTTCAAAAACTAAATCCCAAATTTGGCAAGCTTTTTGCATAAAGGAAATATATAAATAGTAGAACCAGGATTATTTTGACATCTGGGACAATTCTTATTAAGCCTCTGGTTAAATTTATGAAGTGTGGAAGGTGTCAGGAAAGCTCTGTGCAAAATATTAAATTGAATTTTCTGCAGTTTAGTAGAACAGAATTCCTGATGAGTGTATTATATTATCCCAGTCTTTCTCAGTAAGAACATGGCCAAGGTGTTGTTCCCATTTGGCTTTTAATTGGTCAAGATTGAAAGATCCGGCATCCTGCAACAGTTGATATACTGCAGGCCAAGGTTTCTGAGTAGGATTTCTTGATAGCATTATTGACTCAATAGGTGATAAAGTTAAAGAAAAGTTTGATCTTATAACATAATCACAAACTTGGAGATAATGAAAGAAGTGATGACTGAGTAGGTTATATTTAGTTTTAATTTGTTGAAAAGACATAACTTAAGTGTAGTACCATCAAATAAATCCTGCATTTTATGGACACCAGCCAGCTTTCAAGGATCCTGAATTTCAGGTGGGCTGACCTTGCAAAGATGAGGAATGTCTTTTGAAATCACTGACAGGGAAGGAGAAAAGCGGGAGAGGTGGCAGAACAGTGGGGGAATTTTTAAGGGTGTCATGGTGGAGGCAACAAGCCATTGCCTTAGGCAAGTAAGCAAAACAAAGAGAAAGAAAAAAACACTATAATTCTCAAGGGAAGTGGCTGAGAAGGTAAGGATGAAAAGGGTGGTATTCAGTATGCACAAGGAAACGCAGAAGGAAGAGGACAGGGAACTGTATCTGGAAAAGCAGCAGGAGGCGGGGAAAGCAATCAGGAGTGCAAAGGCGTAAAAAGAAGGAAAAATAGCCCAGGCAATAATAAAAGGGGAAAACAACTTTTTCAGCATGTTAGTGAAAGAAAAAAGACTAAGGGTAGGATTATGAAACTAAAAAGGGAAGGAGGGAAATGTGCAGAGGGGGACCAAGAAAAGCATAAATCCTGAACATGTATTTTTGTTCAGTATTCACAGAAGAAGAGAAAGAGAAAGAGAGGGACCAAAGTTAGGCAATGGAAGTACCCCTGGGAGGGAGGAGGACATCAGTCCATTTAAGGAGGAGAGAGTCTTAAAGGAACTCACTAATCTGAAAGTGGACAAGGCAATGGGGCCAGGCAGGATACATCCCAGAGTATTAAGAGAACTCAGGAAGGTGTGGTAGCACCACTGTTGGCCCTGTTCAACAGTTCACTGGAAACAGGTGTAGTACCAATAGACTGGAGGAGGGCAAATGTAGTCCTTCTCCACAAATGTGACAGCAGGGAGGAGGCTGGCAATTACGGGCCAGTCAGCCTGACCTCGGTGGTGGGGAAACTAATGGAATCACTTCTAAAGAAAGCTTTGTGCTATATCTCAAATCCAATGGAGCACAGGATCTGAGGCAACATGTATTCACTGTGGGAAGATCTTGTCAAATAAATCTGACATTTTTGTTTGACTGCGTCACTAGGGAGGTGGATCAGGGAAGGACAGTGGATGTGGCCTACCTGGTTTCAGCAACGCCTTTGACACCGTCCCACACAGGAGGCTAGTGAACAAGCTGGGCAGCCTGGGATGGGACCCAGGGTGGAAAATTGGGTCAAAAATTGATGTATTAATAGGACACAAAGGGTGATGGTGAACGGAGTTCAATCTGAAGAGGGAGGGTGACCAGCGGGGTCCCACAGGGATTAGTGCTTGGACCAGTTCTCTTTAATGTCTCCATAAGTGACACTACAAGGGCTGGAAGGGAAGGTGTGTCTCTTTGCAGATGACGCAAAGATCTGCAACAGGGTTGACACTCCAGGAGGGGTGGAGAAAATGAGAAGGGACTTAAGCAAACCTGAGGAGTGGTCAAGGGTGTGGCAGCTAGGATTTAATGCAAAGAAGTGCAAGATCATGCACTTGGGGCACAGAAATGTGGGAGATGAGTACATGATGGGGGGGAGGTACTGATGGCCACCAAACAGGAAAGAGACCTGGAAGTAATCATATCTGATGATCTAAAGGTTACCAAACAATGTGAGCAGGCTGTGAGGAGAGAATGTGGAATGCTGGGGTGCATAGGGAGAGGTATCTCCAGCAGAAGGAAGGCGGTGGTGATGCCACTGTATAGAATGCTGGTGAGACACTATCTAGAGTACTGTGTCCAGTTCTGGAGGCCACATCTCCAGAAGGACATAGACAGAATAGAAGCATTTCAGAGAAGGGTGACAAAAATGTTGCTGGAGCTGCACCAAGAGACATATGAGGGGAAACTTGAGGATCTCAATATGTATTTCCTGGAGGGGAGGAGAGAGAGGGGGGATATGATAGAGACTTTCAAATACCTAAAGGGTGTAAATAAAGTACAAGAGGGTAGCATATTTAAAAAAAAAAGATGTTCAACAACAAGGGGCCATGATATGAAAATACAGGGGGTAGAGTTAGGGGACATGTGAGGAAGTGTTTTTTCATGGAAAGGGTGATGGATCCATGTAACAGCCTCCCAGCAGAGGTTGTAGGGGCAAAAATGGTAGAGGAATTCAAAAATGCATGGGACAGACATAAAGGAACTCTAACGATAGGAAAGAGAGGGAAAGCCTCAGATCATTTAGGATCTGTGGTGTGTCAAACAGGTAGGGAAAATGGGCAGATTAGGTAAGCCAAGCAGTCCTTATCTGCTGTCAAATTCTGTATTCTGTGTTTCTCTGTTTCTATGTCAATAACAGAAGTTAGGGTCTATTAAAGATGGGTTGAACCCAAAATTATGATCTATAGGCATACAATTGGATATTTGCTCTTTCCAACCTAAAATATCATGGGCCTTCTTTCAACAGAGCCAGGTGTGCTGAGGGGCTAGCAGTTTAGGACAGGTGGATTTTTTATTACTATAATATTGGGCACGAAGAATATTCCTGGGACTGGGTTAATTACGGAAATGTTAACTTTTTTGGCTACTGGTGGATTACCCCTGAAACCAATCCAAATTCTGATTTATTTGTGCCACAATATAATAATTATTCTATTAGGAATCGTTATAGGAAGGGCTTGAAATAAAAATAGAAATCAAGGTAAAATATTCATCTTAATAACATTACACAGACCAATCAAAGTTAGTGGATGTTTAACCCATTTTTCTAAATCACCTTGAAATGCATTAAGCAAAGGTTGATAATTGCAATCAGAAAAACACGACAGTTGTTTGGGAATTATAACTCCCAGCTATTTAATTATTTTAGCTATCATACCTTTGCATTGTGTAAATATAGGTTAACTGGATTGTCAATTTAAATACAAGGCTTTGGTTGTAGCCATATTGAACTTATACCCAGAAGCTTCCCCAAATTCTTTCATTAAAGAGAAACATACAGGTAGAAAGGTCAAAGATTCTGTGAAGTATAATATAGTATTGTCAGCATATAAACTGATCTTCCATGCCAGTTTTAATGCCCTTAATATAAACATTATTCCTAATAGCCACAGCCAGGGGTTCTATAGCCAAGGCAAACAATAATGGAGAAAGTTGACACCCATGTCTGGTGCCCCTGGAGAATGAAACATTTTCAGAAATGTTGCTGTTTGTCTGTACAACTGCTTTTGTGGAATGATATAGGATTCTAATCCAATTAATAAATACTTCTCCAAATCTGTATTTTTTAAACACTTCTACCACATAATCCCTTTCAACCAGCTTAAAGGCATTCTCAGCATCTAGGGTCATTACTAGGGCCTCTTGATGTTTATAAAAATCAATAAGATTTAAAAGACATCATGTACTGTCCCCCAATTTCCTGTTCTTTATAAAACTGTTCTGATCAGGTTGAATGAGACCATGCATTACTCTGTCTAGATGACAGACTGATAATTTTGCCAAGATTTTCATATCAAGGAGAGAGACTGGTCAATATGAGGAGACCAATTCTGGGTCCTTATCTTTTTTTAGGAAAGACTGCTATTTTTGCCATATAAAAAGATGGGGGAAGACAGCCTCTATTTAAAGCATGATTAAATACATACAACAGAGGTTTTGCTAATAGGGTAGCATATTGTTTATAAAAATCTACCAGGAAGCCATCCATACCTGGGGATTTTCCAGAGGACATATTTTTAATAGTATGCAGGCTCTCATCCATGGAAAAGGGGACATCCAGGAAGGTGATTTCATCAATAGATAAGGTAGGTAAATTAACCTGGGTTAAACATTTTCAGTTGAGTAAGGAAACTTGCACCTGCCAGAAGTGTACTAGTTCTCATAAGATTTAGTAAAAATACTGTTAATCTTCAAAGAGTCATTGGTTATAACACTATTTTCAGCCCTGATTGCAAAGATGGTACAAACCTGTTTTTCCTTCTGCAATTGGAGAACCATTACTTTATCAGGTTTATCCCTGAGTGCATAATATTTGGCTCTGGTTCATAAGGTTTTCTTCTCAGCCTCTAAAGATGAGAGTCTATTAAATTTTAATTTTTTTTGCTGATAATAACTGAAAAATCTTTGGATCATGCACAGTCATATGTATTTTTTCCAATCTATTAAGTTCCCTTTCTACATTCAGGTATTTTTGTATATAGGGTTTTCTACCAAAGGCGGTGTGATTAATTATATTACCTCTTATCATAGTTTTAAAAGCCTCCCACCAATTATCGGGGGTAATATCTGGAGAAATTATTAAGATGGAAATATTCCACTATAGAAGTTTTTATTGCCATTGAAAACTGTTTATCCTTTAAAACAGAAGGATACATAGAGCAGGGTTTAGTAATGAGAGACTTAAAAATGTGAATAGTAAGTTCCACCTAAGCACGGTCTGAAAAAACTACCTGTATATTGCTGTAATGGATTTCAGAGTTACAGTGCTGGAGAATTTGATAAACCAAAAATTAATCAATTCAAGTATAGCATTGGTGGGTAGGAGGAAAAAAGGAATAAACCTGTGTATCTAAATTGGCTTCCTGCTATGTGTCTACTAAGTTAAAATTTTCCAGAAACAATCTGATCATTTTTCTAGTACTAGCCATATTTTCTAATCAGATGAAGATTTATCAAGCCTGCAGTTTATTTAATGCAATATTGAAATCACCACCTACAATATAACAAATGAACCATCAAACATATTATAGCTAAATTAAAAAATGATTCCATAAAAAACCTCAGGTCAAATACATCAGGATCATACAAAGTTGCTAATGTTAAGGATCCCTCTGTTGTCTTAATTTCTACAACCACATATCCTACCCCAGGATCACTAAAAGGTCAACCAAAAGGAATTAGAATGTATTTTTTTTTAATAAAAAATGCAACCCCTGTAACATCATTTTATAGTTAGCCCACTTGATAGCCCCCCCTTTTACACTTCTTGGAATAAAATTCACTTCCCCCATCAGAAAAAATAGTTTCTTGCAAGCAAATAATATCAGCATTCTTACAATGTAGGTATCTGAAAATGTTGTGTGCTTTCATCCTATCCCTCAGACCTTTTACATTCCAAGCTATTGTTTTTATAGCCATATAAACATTATCTGTCTAAGTGTAATTGGCTCCTTACACTAATTATTTAGCAAAAATTCACACATATCAAAAGCCTTGCGTTCAAATATAGATCTATTTCTCTTTTATACCCCTCCTAACCAACTGTGTGACCAGTGAAAAATATTAATTAGGGCACCCAAAAGCTCTATGCCCATCCAAGAAATGGCAACCCCCCGCCACTCTTAAAGGCCCACCCACCTCCCACTCACCCCACCCCACCCCACCCCACCCTCCTCCCTTTGCAACAACAAAAACAGCCTTAGTAAATAAAACACTTACCTGTACCTGTACCTCATGAGTGTGTGCTCTCCATTCATGAAATAATCAGAAAGACTAGCAAAACAGGTGAAAAACTGAGAAAAGCTCTGGTACCACCAACCTCCTGTGCACCAGATGCATTGGGCAGAGAGAGAGAGAGAGAGAGAGAGACCATGTGCTTTCTGATATGTGACTGCCATGACTGGGTGGTGGTATCTCTAAGTTTAGAAGGGGAGGAATTGTGCATGCCGTGAAGGTCTCTTTGGTACCCCACTGAGTAACAGATGAACCTGGTACTACTTACACACTGCAAATAGCAGTAATGCAGGGAGTGAGGGAGGAGAGGTAGAACAAAACATAATCTGGACAATAGGTTACAGGGTAGAATAGTGTAAAACTGGGCAGACTGGCTGGACCAATGATCTTTTTCTGCCAACATTGTCTTTGTTTCTATGTGTTACAGTGGTGCATAGGGCTTGTTATGCACTGCAGTTAGTTCCTCTGATGAGTGTCCTGTACCTTCTATAGACTCAGAGTTGAGTACACACTAGACATTATAGACTGGTCTTCCATCGTGAACATCCCCACACTAACACGACATGGCCCCACACTGACACAGACATGCCCCCCTCCTCAAGAACTACATCCTGCTGACATATGGGTATTAGCAGGTGGCAACCCACTAGTCAGAAAATTAGCCAGCCTGGCCATTAGGCCCACAGCTAAGGGGCAGCCAACCAGTACAACCCCTCCAACCTCACCCCTTGGTACAGGCCTCAGGTCAGAGGAGCTGGCTGCAGTGCACAGTGAGTGTAACAGTGAGAGAGGGGAGGAGACCCACTAGTCATCAGAAGAAGACCACTGTATGTAATATCTGACTTACTAGCACCTGTCGAACTTGAGGGCAGGGGGGAAGGAGGATACAATATTGTGCTGGGGGAGGGGGACAGGCTTACATAAGCATCTGCTGACCCACAGGGGTATTATCAGATACAGAATCAGAATGTGTGATTCAGAGTCTGATTCTGCTTGATATGGGCATAGTGGAATCAAAGTTAAATCAGACTTGGAACTGAAAATTCTGAAAATCCATCAGATGCAAAACTGAACAGATCTGATCAATTCTGAGCATCCCTAATATACATAAACAGCTCTTTAAGATGTAGAACAGTACAGCCACCCAGGGCACAATATCAAGCTGGAAGAGTAAATTCAGAAACAATAACAGGAAATATTGTTTCATGGAGTGAGTGGTGACTCGGTGAAATAGGTTGCAGAGCAATGTGGACACTGCTGGTACTATATCAGGGTTCCAATAATTGGAAGGAGTTCAGGTGGAAGATTGTGACTCGTTATTTCCTCAGCCCATCTAGAACAAAGCATTATATGATTGGCAACTCTGATTGGTGTTGGGGGTGTAGTGTGGAGGGCACTCTTTATCACATCTTTTGGGACTGTCCCCAGACTCAATCCTTTTGGACTGAGATAGGGCAGAAGTATGGTTCAATGGCAGGCAGCCTCAGTACTCCAGGTTTTGAACATTTGATTCTCAGTAAACTACCCAAAGGTACAAGATCAAATCATCAAAAATCATTTTGGGGCATCCTCTTGATCGCAGGAGGTAAGGCAATAATTAAAAGATGGTTAATTCAGACTTCCCCATGCTAAATTATTGCATTTCCATAGTTAAAACTACATACCACATGGAAACAATTACTACTCACCTCCGTATACAGATGGATAAAATGCTGGGGGCATGACTTCCCTTTATGGGTCTAACTAAAGAACAAGACTGTAGATCGGTCCTGTCTCTGCAGGCAGGGGTGTACTGATGCATCCCAGTTGTGCCACCCAGGCATAAGGAATTTTATGTGAGGATATAAAGATTCCATTCTGTCAATTCAACTTCATTCAATTTATATGTTTTCTTTCCTTGTTTGTGTTATATACCTGTTGGGTTTTTACCCTGGCTTTAAACTGTGTTCATAGCAGAAGGAGTCATATACTAGGAAGACAGGAACATGATACTGTTTACTAGAGTAGATAGATTATTTGTTTCGTTTTTTTTCCTTGGTCATAAAACAATGTTACAACAGACTCAAGGTTTCTTCTGAGTTTTATTTCTTTGGATACAGAACTTGAGATGAAGTTAGTTCTAGTTGGAACCATGTCTTTTAACCCTTGCTCTGCCACCATGTATACACGTCCTAAAAACCTATACATTCTAAATCTTCTGGCAGCCTAAGGGTTAATAGTGATTGATGGACAATGTGGCCAATATTAATTTAGAAACAGGAAAAGAGATTTTTGATGCATGCTGTTCTGTAACACTGTGTCAATTTTATGTCCATGTAATGTATTCCCTATGACCATGGCAATAAAGAAGTTTTGTATCAGGGTTCAAAACACAAAGGGTCATCTTCAAGATAGTTATCAGAACAGAAGCCAGAGGAAGGGGGAAGAAAGTGGGGAGAACTCTCTTGGGGAGTTTACATCACAGTAACACACAGTGGGGCAACAGGGCAGACTAGATGGATTAGTCATTTCGGTCCTCATTTTTTTCTGTGTTTCTGAAGGGCAGGTGGGGAAGGTACTGGGGAGTCTGGCTGCATGCACCAGGGTGATATTGGTTTATTTTTAGTTACAGAAAGTCTGGAAGTACTACCCTGATATAGCAGATGTCTCACAAACACACACACACACACACACACACACACACACACACACACATATGCGCATCAAGGCCTCAAAGTGCAGTCCCTTCCACTCTTTGGGCATTATTTGATTTGAGCTCTCAGATGATCAATAAGGGTGGTGACCAGCTGGGCCTCGCCACAGAGGTAGGGGGACAAGCTTTGGAGGAATAGAAGGCTCAGAATTAAACGCATGGGTAAGCACTGTGGTCCCTAGAGTTGGCAAAGAACATAACTAATGAAAGGAGGTCCTTATGGGAGGACAGGTAGCTGGCAAAAACAGTGAATAAGTGTAGGACTAGAGACTTGCAGTAGTTGCTTTCAAGTTCTGCATCAGTTAGGTCCTGATTCTCTTCCCCAAAAAAATACTGAATAAAAGAAATGTAGTGCACATGTAACAGTAGATGAAATATTTAATAAAGTTGTTGCAACTGCTAGAAACTTAAGAAAGTTTAATTCAAGTCCACCTAGTGACATTTCTAATAATAATAACTATGCAGAGCAACTGTTAGAAAAAATCAAAAGGTAAAAAGCTTTTAGGTTAAAAAGGAGAAGGAAAGAGTCAAGGTTAATAAATAAAAGATTAATTCTCAAAGGGCAACTGTTTAAAAATATGACCTGAAGACATACAAAATTAAAAGGTTCACAGAAGGTAATAAAAGGTAAAATACTAAAAAAAAGAATCCATATAAAATTAATTTTTGAGTGAATTATATATTGATCCAGTGAAGACTAGAAGCTTACAACAAATGAAGAAAGAGCTGCCTTTATTGATTGAATAGTGTAATCAAAATAAAGTCTTTAGATTCCACGGTTCAGACTTGAGTTATGCTGACTAGTATGAAAGGAATACATTCTAAGAAAGCAAATTGCAATATTGTTCCTTTTTCTACTGTGAACGAGTAATTTCAGCATTTACATGGACTTTGTGGTGATAGAAAATGATAATAAGGATGTAGATTGTGAAAAACAATAGATACTATTTTAGAAGAACATATGCTTGATAGAGTAGAGTGCACGTACTACAGCACATGAAAAAATCTAAATAACTTATAAAACATTTTAAGTAAATAATTGTATAGAAGAACATTTTCATTTATAAGTACTAGATAACTGGCAATTTTCTTTACTGGGTTTTAATTTGCTGATAATTACTTTCTACTTTTATAATAAAATTCAGTATATGGGAGTTGTGCACTACTGGGGACCGGGTACATGCGAGAGGCGCTTACGGGACCCATGCAGTTCTGCATCCATGGACAGGTATACAGGGCATGACATTCACTACAGTCAGCCATTGTAGGGCACCTGTTTGTAGCTTCACCCCCCCAACACACGGGTGCATGGGGGTGGATCAGTGGACACAGGCAAGCATCCAATTGGATGCCCATCCTGTCCATTAGTAGATCCCCTCCTCTTTGTGGAGCAGGGGATCATGGAACACTGTGGATACCTACATTTCCAGTTGTCAGGTGAATGTCCAAATGGCTTCCCCCAGTCTTCCCTGTCTAACTGAAGAGCTGAGGTAGCATAGCGGGGGGGGGGGTCATGCTGAGGCTGGCGGGTGTACATTGTGAGGGGAGCACATTATCTATGGCAGGGTACCTGCCTGTGTAACCTGCACCACCCTTTCCCAACATTCTGCACCTTCAAGAATGGTGCAGATTGTAGGCATGCCCCCTTGACATGCCCCCAGACCATCCACATGCCCTGTTAGTGTATGCTTGGTTAGAGTGATTTATAATAAGTTTTAAGTATTCTGTTTTTACATTTCAAAAGTTTCTATAGCTAGCCAGCCCACCGGTGCAGCAGTAGCACTACAGCTTGCTATGCTGATGACCCAGGTTTGGAAGTGAGCCCAATACGTTGGAGGGCCGGCCAGGGGAGGAGGATTGAGCATCCACTAGACTGCTCTCTTCCCCGGGGGGGAGGGGGCCAGATCTTGGAGCTCGACTGACACCCAAGCTACGGAGGTGGGGAGAAGTGCCAGACATTGGCATGTGCCTTGACATCAATGCACATCATGTCTTCCATGGGACAAAAGCAGGAAAACCCCAGTCACGCACGATGACCGTTGGCCTCCACAGGCCCCGCACCCAGTGACTCAAGCATCTCCTGAATCTGGATTTGGTCTGGTGGGTTAAGGGAACTCTTTGCCCCCTGCCATGGAGGGCAAGCCACGGGGGATATTGGGAGAAGTAAGTCCTGTGAGAAGCCGGGGTGATGGGGCTGGGAGGACCAGCAAGAAGGAGGGCCAGCTAGGGCAGAGAGAAAATAAAAGTTTCTACAGCTGTCCTCCCACAGTTCTGAAGTGGAGCACTCTACTTTTAATGCTCCTACCCAAAGGACCACTTTACAGAAGATAAGAGGTAGAGTTACTCTGTGCACTGATTGGCTGAAATTGGTAAGTTATATATAATGTGTAGTGAAAAACACTGTTTTTTTACTTTTATTTTTTGAACTGCTACTAAAAAGAATTCAGTATGATTCTGGTATACCGTGATGTCAGAAATTCAACTAATATACGTAGGAGCTCATGTATTTAGATGAACAACTGTAGATACTTATTTCAGCAATGAATTGCACATTTTATGTATTTGTATAACCCCTCCTTGGCTTCTTTTCCATCTGAACCATACCTCAGTGAGAGAAGAAGGCAAGTCATAGGCCAGGGTGACTCCTGTGTCTTGGCATATACGAATGGTGACATCTCACTAGGAGCCACCCCTTACAAACAGTTCTGGAATTGACTGCTACTCCTCCCATGCATGACTACTGGGCATGACCTATAAAAGTACCCTCCTCTCTGGAGTCCCTCCTCAGTCTAGGGTTGCACCCCTATGAGGAAACCTTACTGATATTTCCCACCAATACCCTATCTCCTGTTTTTATATCCCTTTCCCATGGGACAGGACCCATGTAGATAAAGACCCCAAAGACAATACAGTGGAGTAAGCCATCTTTGCCTATCACTGGACCCTGACAGTGACAAGTTCTTGAGTGGGTGACACCAACACCACCCATAGGGCCTGTCAAACTCCTCTCTTCTTCGTCCCTCTGCTGCTAGGGTCCCTCAGCAGCAACTTCTCCTTGGAACCACCTTTGGTTGGTCAAAAGATAGATTTCATTTGCACTGCAGTATGCCTGAATCTCTGCAAGGCAACTCAGGAAACTAGCAATAGCAATTTATTTATCTATCTGAATAACTTTATATGGGATATTTTGGATTAGATTACACGCTGGTCACTCTGCAGATGAAAAGTCACAGCTAGGAAATGGAACACAGGACACAAGGCTTGAGGCATTATTTACTTACAAAATAATTTACCGTATTTACCCAGCACCGTGCATAGTATTAGAAATGCAACAGGGATTACACAGCCAGAGCCCCAACTGCTACCCAGCCAAGGGCCCAGCTGGATTAGATTGTACATGCGTTGAGCCCATAGGCAGCAAGAACCCCATTTTGTAGCCTTCACAATTTACTTAACAAATATACAGTTCTCTGTCATGACACCTTGCAGCTATGAGGTGACCGAGATGCCACAGGGCCTACCCGCTCCACCCACAACACAGTCAGGTTATGGTAATCGGCCTCTATAATAACAAGGTGAAAAGTATACCCTCCTGCTAGCATTACATTTAGTACTTGGGTTTGGGAGCAAAAGATAATGAGGTAGTAAATGGACTCACTGTATCTTATCCCATACGTGGGTTTCAATGTCACAGCACCAAAGCAGCCATAGATGCAAGGCTTACAGGCATTAACTTTCATCTTAGCCCTTCCTTGGGTCTTGACATCACAGTACCACCTCTTCTTGTCACTTCAGGTTCTCTGGGTGAGTATGGTTCAGCTTCTATTGAGCATGGGATCCAGAGTGACAAGCAAACTGAAAGGTACCTCTTGATCTGGAATGGAACAATGATCACAATCACCATCAGACCCCTCCTTGAGAGTGAGCTGCCAGCAGGCCTTCACTGTTCACAATCTTGAACCCTGGCCTGAAGCTAGGTTTTGGGAGAACCAACTGGAGAAAGCCAGCACCACACAAGACATGGAAACCTTCCACCATCCCAAGCTCACAAGCCAGTCGCAGCCAGATCCTGCACCACATGGGTGTGTAAGCCCTTTGAGCTCCTACTTTTGAGCCAGCTACTAACCCCATCAGTTTAATCCCATTCTTGGCAGGGCAAAGAGCTCATATATAAGCCCCATGAGGGCAGCTGGGAAAAACAGTAAAAGGCTGAACTAATGAACAGTAGCAAACAATAATCAGATGCTCTGACTGCAGCAGGGTCACTGACAAAATTAAATACTATCAGCAGTTAAGTCTGAGGACACAATTTCCCTCATCACCCACACATATAAAGACACATAGCTCTAGTGTGATAAAGTGTTCTGCAATATACGAATATTGATAATACTGTAATAGTATTAAAAGTCATATGCTTTTTTGCCTGTAATACCATCGATGAAATCCATCGATAGTATTACGAGGTCCCGTAATACTATCATTGGACACTCAACAACAGTATTATGAGATCCCATAATACTGTTGATGCTTCTGCTAACATTTCCTCATACAACCTGAAGTTCATCAGCTGAGTGTGAGCGGGCTTCACTGTAACCACCATGTACAGTGAAAGCCAGCTCACCACTGACTTACAAATCATCCACTCTCTCTCTCTCTCTCTTCCTCCCTCCCACCTCTCTCCCTCTCTCTACAGCCCCTGCTGAACAAAAAAAAAGCATACAATTTTAAAATAAAAAGACAAGATTATGTAGGGTGGTTTTGGTGCGTGCTCTTCACTCTCTCTCTCTGGTAGCCCCCGCTGTTACATCTCTCTCTCTCTCTCTCTCTCTCTCTCTCTACCTACCTCTACATAAAAACAAATACACATTTTAAATAAAATAAAAAGAAGCTTATGGGGGGGGTGCATCTATTTCAGCAATATTTAGAACGTAACTTTTCAGCCCTGAATCATTAGCTAACCAGCTGGTGTGTACAGTAATTTTTACAATAAAGTAAAAAAAAGTGAAATTTTCTTGGATCCATGTATTACAAAAAATAACAAATAGGGGACTGTGTATTATGTAAGTAATAATACCCTCCAGGGTGGGCATTATTGTGATATAATGGACCACCCAGGGGAGTAATGAGGCCCAATGCCACAGGCGGAGGGCCTTATAGCCCCTGGAAGGTCCATTATATCCCATAACGCCCACCCTGGAGGGTATTATTACACTTAGAAAATGGGCTTACATTATTTTTTTTAGATAATGTTTTGATTTAACAAAGAGTGTTTAAATATCATTAAAAATGAACAGAAATGTGTCTTGTGTAAAATAGTCCCTTGTCACAAGAGGGTGCAGCTGTTTTTGATACGAGTTTTTTTTGTAGTGGAGTGTCAATATTTTATTGGTAGGAAGGGAAATGTTAGTTTAAATTTGTTGTGGTGCCTTCATTATGTGTTCGCGGTATGTGGATAGGTATGGTTTCGCATTTGAGAGAGAGAGAGCATCGAAAGCAATAGGGAAAGGAAGTATATGAGTGTCAACATGGTCAGGAGACTGACTTGCAATGCCATTGGCGACTCAGAAGAGGGGCACAGATGCAAGGCAGAAAAGTGATTTTTTATTTAAGAAGAAAAAAACAGACGTAGTTTGGTGTTTTTGCTGCTGTTTCTTTCGTGGGCACAATGAACGCGACCTAGAAATGGATTGGGTGGTAAAAGAAAGTAAATGAGTAAGTGCAGTCGGTGGACTGCCCGAAATGTTGTTGGCAGGTGAGAAGTGGAGACCTGCCTTGAGAAAATATGTGAGGCAGGTAAAAAAAAATACAGTATTTTGTTTTTGCTGTGGTTTCTGTTGAAGACAAGCGTGGGCAGAATACAACCTGGGCTATGTCGGGGAGCCGCTCGCTTAGCAAGCAAGAGAAATGGCGCTGGCAAGATTGAAAATTCAGGGTACCCAAGGATACCCTTGGTAACAGGACATCCCACAGTGGCACTTATTTTGAACTGGGCCGTTCTTAAGAAATAACAGCCCAGATGCCAGGCTGTTTGAGCCAATCAGGATATGAGTTTGTCTTAATCCATTTTCTAAGTGGCTATAATACCATTGAAAGGTTCTGATGACATGTTGGAACCACTCGAACTTCGCTCTCAAGGTTTGCATGTCACCAGAACCTCTCAATGGTATTATAGCCTCATAATACACAGTCCCCTATCTATTATTCTATTTTTATTTTGCATATAGCATAACAAATTTGTTTATATTTACAAGCAGTAGCGGAAACAAAAACATGCCAAAGGTTTTGTGCATAGTGCTGTATCAAGGCATAAGCACTGCCCATTACTGGTGCTCTGTTTATACTGTGGTTAGCAATCATGTGATAAACAGGTGCAGAACATTTAAAGTGATAGTGTGAATTTAAAAAGAGAGATGCTCTCTCAAGCTATACATAGACAACTAGTAAAAATAAATTGTGAAAAGCATGGCTACAAAACTTCTTAGAAAATGTCTTAGAAAACTTATAATGCACACAACCAATCAATATTACTTCTAATGAATGGAAAAATAACCCTATCTTAAATGCAAAACTATGCTTTGAACCATTGCTGAAAAATACTGGAGCATTTCCAGGTCAGACCCAGGCCCTACATGTGAAACGTTGGCATGTTTTTATTCCACTATTGCTTGCAAGTATCAATTAATTTGTTAAGCTATATAAGCAATAAGACATGACGGGGTGTGAATGTAACAGATTTTACCACACATCCAGGGGCATAGTGAGGCAACAGGCCACAGGCTGAGTGCCTTCAGCCCCAGGAAGTATGGTAAAATCTGTTCCATGCACACCCCCCGGAGTGTCTTATGACACTTATAAAATGTGCTCCTTTTTTTTTTTCCTTTTTACAGTTGAGAAAAGCATGTTTCTATGTAGAAACAATAGATTTACTTGTGTGTATTTATGTAAGTAATAATACCTGACAGGGTAGGCATTATTGGGATATAACGGACTGCCCAGGGGCATAATGAAGCCCAGTGCCACAGGCGGAGGGCCTTATAGCCTCTGGAAGGGCAGTTAGATCCCATAAAGACCACCCTGGAGGGTATTATTACACTTAGAATATGGGCTGGATATGAAATTGTAAGTATAAATTTGAAAGACTAAGAAATACACCCAGAATAAAATAGATATAATTTAGTAAAATTTTTTTTCTTGTAAAGTAATCCCTGAAGTGTCAGAATTGCCAAGAATTGCCAGTAGAGGGTGCCAGTGTTTTATTGTGGTGGTGATCATGCAGAGAACGTTCTTTCCCCAGAATAAGCATTCATTTTTAGTATAATTTGTGGCCGAGTGGTTTGAAATGTTGCCCACTCTCAACATGTGGTGTACTGTGCATTTTGGGTTGTGTGTGGATTGGTAGTGAGTGGAGTGCAATACTGTGCAGATGGTCAGCAGCAACTGAAATTTAGGAGCAGAAGTCAGAGTTGACGTGAGCTGGGGGAAAAATATGAAAGGTAAGGTGACTGGAGCAGTGGGGGAACAGTGTTCGTTACGTTGTGTGTGGCAGTTTCAAGTTCAGTCACAGTTGGTTCTGGTGGCTCTTAGTAGAGTTGCCTGAGTAAGAAAAAGAAAAATATTTCTTTTTGAAATGGTTACGACCAGGTGGTGATGGCTTAAGTGAGTGGGTGTAATGGAAGTAGGTAGCGGCTAGTTTTAGAAAAAATGGTGGTAGTGAGCTTTGGATGTTGGGGTAGCCCCAGGATACAGCAAGTAATGGGGCAGTAGAAATTGGACTTGTTATTTTGCGGACGTTTTTGAAAAATAACAGCCCGGGTGCTTGGTTGTTTCAGCCAATCAGGATACGAGTTTGACCTTAGCCATATTCTAAGATAAAATAGTCTTCTGTCCACTGCAAATGATGCCATTGATGATGTCATTGTAATAGTGCCTACTTTCTTCTTCCTGTTTTTTTTTCTCTGTTTTTCTCCACATTCAAGATATGGAATGTTTATCATGGAATGTTTACCATGGAATACATGGATTCAAAATTCTGCTCAGTTTCACTGGTAGAATATTCCTCTCCTAACATACTGTACACACACACACAACAAAGGCCTCTTCTAGATTCAGAGATTCAATTATCTCACTGTCAGGGCAAGCAGAAGAGATTTCCCTGATGAGCAGGTAAAGATAGAAGGGGGATTTTTCATTGTCCAGAAAGAAACAATTGTAATGAAAATTATAAACAATACTTAATGTTTCTGATTTGTTTATGTGTGTAAGGAGAGTGTGATGATCAGGGAAACAACATTTAATTAATGTGTTTTATTTTTTTTATTTAAGGTAGTTTTATTTTTAGGGCCCAGTTAAATGTTTTTACAGTGTAAAGGTAGCAGTCATGTTTGTGATGGAAGACCAGTTCTGGTTGTAGGGGAACTGATGGAAGATAGTTCTGGTTGTAGGAGGACTGATTTACTCATTGTGTGATGTGGTTTAGGACCAGGATGACTGCGCATGAAACAGATTTCATGCACAGTCACATGATGTGTTTTGACCAATGAGACTTCTTTATTTGGATGCCCATTTTATAAATGCAGAAAAAGCAAGTATTTGTCAATGCCAAATGTTTGCTTGCTGGTATTAGCATTGGAAATACAGGAGTTAGACAGATGCAGAATAGGAATGTCAGTGATATATTGAACTTCACGCCAACCCTACCGCCATTCTGTAGAGTTGGACAGGCATTGGAGTAAGTGTTTTGGTCATCACCCATGACGGGCATGCCATGTCACCTCACCCTATTCTGCAGACACTGACATGTGTTGAGGTGTGCCATAGGGTGTTTGGCTTTACAGTCACCCCATTCCATAAGGACATACAGTAAAATGGGTGCAGCATAGGAGAATGGGGTGAAGTCTGGGGCCGAAAAGTCCAAGGTACACCTCGATGCTTGTCAGTGGCTGGGGGTTGGGGGTGGGATGGCATGAGCAGCACAGTCGGCAAGCCAAAGGCACACCCCGATGCCAGCCAGTTTGTACAGGGTAGGACGTTATGGTTAGAAACCCTAATGCCTCGGGCATTTGTTGGTATTTGCACTACAAATTTTCAACACAGCCTTTTTGTGACCCCACTTCATGAAAGCATTTGGGACCTCTTCTCATGAAGAGTGGCAGTGTGATTTTGTCAATGTGTCCCAAACATTGAGTTCCAACAGCGACAGTGCCATTCTGCGCCACATGTACGAAAACACAGATTGGGCAGAATGTGAAGAATGACAGCTGTACCATCCATAGGGAGGTATGAAGAGATGGCAATGTTGAAAATCTGTAGTGGGAATATTAAAAATGCTCGCACTTCTGAGCATACGTGGAACCTGTGCAACGCATGCGCATAACACAGTCATTTTATGGACTTTCACCACCAAATTTTCAACATAGGCATTTTTGGACCTCTGCTCATAAACAGTGTCACTGTGATTTTCTTAATTGTCCCAAACACTGATTTTCCACAGCAACCACGCTATTCTGCTCCAGAAGTGCAAAAACACATTACGGCCAGGATGTAAAAAAATGACAGCTGTACTGTTCATAAGAAGGTGCAGAAAAATGGCAATGTTGAGAATATGGAGTGAAAATATTACAAATGTATGAAGTTATGAGCATGCGTGGAAACTGCGCAACACATGCTCATAACACAGTCATTTTATGGACTTTCATCACCAAATTGTCAATATAGGCATTTTTGGATCTCTGCTAATGAACAGTGTCACTGTGATTTTTGTAATGTGTCCCGAACACTGATTTCCCACAGCGACCATGCTATTCTGCGCTGGAAGTGCAAAACACATTTCAGCCAGGATGTGAAAAATGACAGCTGTACTGTTCATAAGGAGGGCCAGAAAAATGGCAATGTTGAAAATCTGGAGTGAAAATACTGCAAATTCACGAAGTTACGAGCGTGCATAGCAACTGCGCAACGCATGCTCATAAAACAGTTATTTCTTGGATTTTTTCTACCAAATTTGTAACATAGATTTTTTGAGAGCCCACCTCATGAACACTGGCACTGTCATTTTGTTACTCGGTCCCGAAAGGTGATTTTGCGCAGTGACTGCAAAATCACCTTTTGGGACTGAATAACACCATAACAGTGCCTGAATTCATGAGAACGGGTCCCAATAACCCCATGTTGAAAATTTGGTGCAAAATTCCAAAAATCCTGAGATATGCATCAAAGTTGAAAAAACCCTATTTATGCCATTATACAGCCTACCGCTTTCCTCAGTTACGTGGTCGGCTTTGAAGAGTGCAGACGTGTTCTCAATCCACCGAAGATCATCAAGCTGGGCTCCAGAGGTAAGTATGGGGTGAGGGAGGTGTGGGAAGGCAGGATGCACAGAGGGTGGGCGCAGGTTGGGGAGGGGCCACCGGACTCGATGAGGAACCTTTTTTTGCTTTACAGGGGGGAAAAAACATCGCAGTATTTTTTTTTTTATAGGGACATTTAACATGGACATTTGGCATGCTGGGGTGGGCTCCCAGTGTGCCAACCTAGTGTTTTTGGGGTGACTGTAGCTGACGGGGATTGGGCATCCCCATCAGCATATCTGAGGGGGCACAATAGCTGAGGGATTGGGCACCCCTACACTACCAACTTTTGTTCCAGAGGGGACATTATGCCAATGGAAGTTGGCCCCCATTGGCAAATTAAACTGGGAGGGGAAGATTATGCCGACGGGGAGTGGGCACCCCCATCAGCAAACTGAACTTGTGAGGGGACTGAAGCCAATGGGGATTGGGGCCCCCATCAGCAAATGAACACTGTTGTGGGGGAGCACATACTACCAAGGGGGATTAGGCACCCCTCGGCACTGGGGGCTCAGTAATATTGTTTTTGAACATGGCGGCAAGCCACAAAAAGAAAGAGGCCACCATGGAAAAGAATCAGGTAGTGATAAAGAGAAAGTTGATAGAGAATTAGTTAAGATAATTCAAACAATTGAAGATGGACAGATTAGCAAGCAAATCTTTATTTAAATAGCGCCTTTCAATGTCAAGGCACTGTACAAAGTATAAACCATAAATATACAAACAAACAACAGTATTAATTTAAAATCAGTCTGGGAAAGCCAGTGAAAATAAAAAAGTTTTTAACAAAGATTTAAAACTACTGTCGGTCAAGCATTCTCTTAACCAACGAGGTAGAGAATTCCACAGTGTTGGTACTGCAAATGAAAAAGCATGAGCTCCAGATGTTTTAAGATGAACCCTGGGAATCTCTAGCAATCTCTAGTCAGCAGATCGGAGGGGATGATTGGGGGAGTAGGGAGTCAGGAGATCTTTCAGGTAGTCAGGTCCCTGTTCATGTAGGGCTTTAAAGGTAAGCAAGCCTACCTTATGGGTGATCTGCCACTGAACCAGCAGCCAACGCAGTCTGCACAGCACAGGCATTATGTGACTGGACCTAGAGGCACCAGTCAACAGCCTGGCTGCAGCATTCTGCACCAGCTGCAAATGGCAGATATCACCCCAGACAGCCCTATGTAGAGGGCATTGCAGTAGTCAAGATGGGTAGTAATGAAGGCATGGAGCAATGTTGGAAGGTCGCCCGGCGGAACCAGGTGTTTCACCTGGGCGATATTCCTCAGATGGTAAAATGAGGATTTAACCACAGCTGACACCTGAGATTTCATGGTCAAGCTATCATCAAAGATAACACCCAGGTTCCACATCTGATCTGAGGTAGTGAGCTGGACACTGTCAAGCCACAGGCCCGACATGTGCCCAGCCCCAGAACCTGCCCCTGGGTGACCCGGGTCCATAACCAACACCTCAGTCTTATCCAGATTCAGTCTCAGCCAACTGGAGCTCATCCAGTCTTTGATCCCAGGATGCAATTATTTAGCACATAGACCGCATCAACCTGTCTGGGCACAAAGGACATATACAGCTGAGTGTCATCTGCATAGCAGTGAAAACTCAAGCTGTATCACCTGATGATATCTCCCAATGGAAGCATATACACTGTGAACAACATGGGTGCCAATATGGAGCCCTGCGGCACCCTTCAGGACAGGAAGAGGGCACCAGAGGAATAAATTCCAGTGACCACCCTCTGAACCCTGCCTATGAGGAACGATCGATTAGGAAATATAGAGTGATAGAAGGAATTATAGACCAGCAGAAAGGAAGAACTAATGAGATGAATGGAAAAGAAATGACAGAAGACAACAATTGTAATGTAGGGCAAAAGAAAAAGATGCCGATAGAGAATGGGGAGATATGATCAACATTTTTTTAAGAGGTATCCCTAAAGAGAATAATGAAAATGACATGACACTGAAATTAGCAGTTTATAATGTTTGTAAGGGTATCCTGGGAAATAAAATTACATGGAATGACTTAAGTTCAACATATCGATATCATGGGGGAAGAGAAAAGGGGTAGATTTGTCTAGTGTTGAAAAATAAAAGTATGAGGAAACAAATTTTAGACGCTAAAGAACAACTAAAGGAATGGGATATAAATGCAGATGTAACCATCCCCTCATTGAAGGATTATCAATGTGCTGTTGTATAGAGAGATCCCCCAAAACAGAAAGTAAACTTATCAAAGGTAGGAGGGAATAAAATACAGCAGACAATATCTAATTATATAAGACCAGTAGAAATAGAACATGCCCTACCACAGGAAGAAACATTTGGGAAAATGATCAGAGGAAGACAACAAAGAGGTTAACAATAAATAACAGTGTTATACTAGAAGAAGAAGAAACACAGAGCATGGACTTAATAGAAATGGACTCTGTGTTTCCCTGAGAGAAAATGGGAAGATTCAAGAAAGGTGGAAGAAAGTGATCTGGTAACTGAAGAGTTAGAGAGGTCAATTTGACTTCCAAAAGTAAAATCTAGGAAAACAAAAAATAATTTAAAAGTCCTTAGTTGGAATATAGCAGGAGCAATATGTAAATTTAGAGACAGTGGCATAGTCAAGTTTATGCTACAAGCACATATAATTATGTTGCAAGAAACCTGGCTAGATAAGCTAGATGACTGTTTTTTTGAAGGGTACCAAGGATGGCATATTAAAGCCTGGAGAAAGATCAATTTTGGCAGACATGCTGGTGGAATTAGTACTTTTGTAAAGACAAGTGATGAACTGTCTTGTAACTGTATAGGGAGTGATTTAAGACACTTTATACAAGTTTTTGAGATTTTGATAAAACAAAAAGTAGAATGGTTTTTGATAAATGTGCATTTCCTCCCGGACACCAAGGCATCTCTCATAAAATCCTGCTTTGATACATTGTCTAATATACTGGAAGAACTCCAGAACAAATACATAGTTAAAATGTTTCTGATTGCAGGTGATTGCAACGCAAGGGTGGAGATAGAATTAGAAGAAAAGGCACCAGTTGGCATTTGGATGACATTTTCTCACTTCCACTAAGGAACTCAATGGACAAAAAGAAACATAAGGCAGGGGACAGATTATTACAAATATTGAATAGATTAAATATGCATATTTTAAATGGGAGATGCCATAGAGATAAACAGGGAATGGGTACTTTTGTTTATAAACAGGGTTTGAGTGTATTAGATTATGTAATTGTAGATATATATTCCTATAGTAGGATATATAAGTTGGAAGTGATGGATTATTGGGATAGTGATCACAGATCAATACAAATATGAATAGAAAGTAATATGACACAAAGAGAAAGTAAGACTAACAATCTATGGTTAGAAGGGATTATGGAAATTAGAAATAGTAAACAAATAAAGTGGAAAAAGTAAACCAAGAACATTAAGGAAACTTTATAAAGACAAAAGAAATGCAGGTTATGAAACAACAATGTCTGATAAAGTTAGAGGGATATGTGGAAGAAGATCTTCCAGGAAGGGAGATTGACAAGATGTTTACCTCGTACCAATCAATTGAACAAAGGATTGTGAAAGAGTTAGGGAAATGACAGAGTGGAAAACAAAAAAAGTAAAAATGTGTATGTAGCTGAGTGGTTTGATAAAGAATGTTATCAGAAAAGGAGGTTAATTTAAAAGGTAGGTAGGAGTGTAGTTCAAAATAATAACATAGAAACTCGAAAGGCTTTGAAAAAATTAAAAGCCGAATACAAAGATATGATAGTGGAAAAGAAAAAAACAGTGTCAAGAGGAACTTTGGAATACACTACAGTGTTCCATTAAGGAGAAAGATAGGGAGACCTTTTGGAAAATAGTGGCCCATGGTACTAAAAAACTAGAAATAATATTTTGGCAGTCATTCCACCAGAAGAATGGACCAAATAGTACAAAAATATTTTTAACCGAGAAAGGCTTCAATCCTCAGAGGAAATAGAAAATATAACCAAGGGAAATGAAAATGGATGGTTAGACTTTACGAAAGAGGAAATTGTAAATGCAATAAAATCTCAAAAGAAAAATAAAGTGCCAGGTACAGATAATATAGGTGCAGATTTATATCATATTAATCCTGAATGGTGGGCAGAGTTATTACTCTGCTTATATAGAAATATAGTAAAATATATGACATTACCAAAAGGCTGGTCTGAGGGAATAGTAGTACCTATATATAAAAAGGGCTCAACAGGGGAAATAGAGACTTGCAGGCCAAATACACTGTTGAATATCAATCAAAAAATATTTTCTCATCTGATATTGAAGAGAATTATTTATTGGATGGAACATAACAAAATTTTGTTAGAAGTTCAAGCAGGCTTCCGTATAGGAAGGTCGACAGTGGATCAGATCTTTGTCTTGAGACATATAATTGAAAAATATGTAATTATAAAAGAAACAAAAATTTATGCAGCATTTGTTGACATCAAAGTGGCCTTCGATTCGATTAACTGTAGAACACTGTGGGCCATTTTGGAAGCTAAAGGTATGAATGGTAAACTTCTCAAGGTTATAAAATTATTGCATAAAGACAATGTAATCTTGGTAAAATACAATAAGGAAGGAAGTATGACAAAACCAATAAAGGTAAACACGGGAGTAAACCAGGGGTGTATTTTGATGCCTACCTTGTTTAACCTCTATATTGAGGTATTGATGGAAGAGTTAAAATGGATAGATACATTTCTACCAAGAATTAATGGGGGGGGTGTTCAACTTTTATTGTACGTGGATGACACAATATTGCTGTCACAGACTAAAATTGGACTGAAGAGGGCTATTGCTGCATCAATTGAGACATTTGGAAAACTGGACCTGGCAATGAACCAGGAAAAAACTAAAACTGTGATGTTTGGCCAAAAAACAAGGAGTTTGAGTAATTTGAAGGTTGGTAATCTACTAATTGAGGAAATAAATAAATTTTGTAACTTGGGAATTATCTTTAGTCATAATTTAAAATGGAAAGATCATAGAGAACTGGTATGTAGTAAGGCAACAAAGACTTTAAATGGTATTAGACATTTTGCTAACTCCATAGCAGACAATTCTTTTATTGCACAATACAGGTGCTTAAGGGTGAAGGTTGAAGCTCAAATGATGTACGGGGCATTCAAAATAATTACTTAAGGAATCTATTGGGCCTACCTGGACATACCTTGGCAGCAGGTGTAAGATTAGAAACCAGAACTTTATAATTTTATGTTAGAATGTTAAAAAAAGCTCTGCTGTTTTAGCGGAAAATGACTACCTCATTGGAGGGAAGTCTAATTAAACAATGCTGGGTGGAAGCAAAGACCTGGCAGGGAAAAAAGAGAGTGGACCTGGTTGGGAATATTAAATCAAGAGCTGAATAAAAATGACCTAGAATATAACTATATCCTTAGAGATTTGGTAAATCCTGTTAGATTTACCAGTGAAGCCATACAGAGATTAGAAGATTATGTGAAAAATATGGACTTTGATAAAGTAAGAGAGTCTTGGGAGAATGATCTGTTGAAATATATAAAGATAAAATTTGAGATGGAAAAATACCTGTTAAAATGTGAATGTGCAAAACAAAGAAAAGCATTGACCAGACTGAGATTTGGCATATTTTCTAGTAGGTACAAAAAGATAAATAATGTTAACCCAGTGGTCTGTGAGGGCTGTAAGAAGGTGGTGGTGTCTAGTAAACATCTACCTTTTGATTGCACAGCTTTTGCACAAGAAAGAGAGTTGTATATTTAGCAACAGTTTGATAATCTGGAAGAGATGGATAATCAGGAGAAAGTAATGCTGATTTTAAATTGTAAAAGCACAAAACAATTTTTTACATTAGCAAGTTTTGCACAAAAGAGTGCTATGAAACTGCTGTGTATAGGATAAGGAAACTATGATGTACTATTGTATGTTGTCTGTCTGTTTTTATCTAATTTTTGTACATGACAACATATATATATATATATATATATATACAAATAATAAAACAAACTGAACTGAAATTAACTGAACTGAAATTATTTGCAAAAAAAAAAACCTGTGTTAATGCACCAGTTAGAGTAACTTAATGCCACAAAAGTAGGAAAATGTGGCATTAGGGTTTCCCACCCTAATGCCCCCACCATACCACCCAAACATCAAAAGGAGAAAAACATTAGGGTTTTGAGTCTCCAGAGTCTTGGCAAATTGGTGGTGGAGTCTTCCTTGGGGGTTGTCAACCCTAATGCTCACCCTCCATCTTTGGGACCTGTGTGAAGAAAGAAGATCATGTGTGACATTGCTTGCTCATGGAATGGGGTGGGTCTTAAGGCTGAAACCCCCAAGGAGGACCCTAACACTGATTCACCAAGACTCCATAGACCCCAAATCCTAATTTATTTTCCTTTTACTGCTTGGCGGGGTGGGTAGGGGCGATGGAGTGAGAAACACTGAAGCCACATTTCCCTACTTTTGTGGTGTTAAGTTACCCTAACTGGTGCATTGACATAGTTTGTTACAAAGAATTGCTGATAGTATTGAATCAATGAACAGTAGATGCAATCCAGAGAGGAGCCGGCACCCTGTTTGATAGGGCAGACAATTGCAATAACAAGAAAAGAACAGTTACTTACTGTGACAGTAGATATCTGAGAGAATCTCCTCTATTGGGCCACACTTTTGGAACTGTAAGCCACCAGTGTGATGACCACTCAGAAACTTTTTCTAGCTGGGGGCCACCCACAATGACAGTTTCCCACTAGAGACAAGCTCTGAGGGCCTCTTACTGTGGGGAACCAGGAGAGCAGACCAGTACCAGGCACAAACGGAGAAGCATGGGACTGGGTGATAATAGACATAAGGTACTTATAGACACCTCCAGCCAAGGTAGTGGACAGACTGCCAGCAAATACCTCAGACATGATAAAAGGGGAAAGGAGGGTGGGTGGCTTGTGGCCCACATCAGGAGATTCTCTTAGGTGGTTGAAGGAATGGTGTCAGGAGGAGGGATACCACCACATGGGAAACTAGGGGGCTTCTGGGACAGGAAGCTCTTCAAGGGTGATGGCCTTCACCTGTCAAGAGAGGAGGCCAGTGCTCTGGAGCAGAAGTATGATGCCTACATTGGACAGTTAAACTGACTGCGGGGGAGATGGAGGCTAGTGGACCAGTGAGAAAGCAGAGCAGGTGGAGAACCTACCTAGGGCTCCCCCTGAATAGGGAACTAGTAGCAGCAAGGTGGGCAACAGTAATGTTGAAGTTCATATTAGGTTAGGGGTAGAAACCAATGAGAAACACACACAGAAACTTGAGCCACAGTGAATAATAATTGGGACCTGACAGTCCCAAGCTACACCATGTTTAAATGTGATAGAGGAAGAGGTAAAGGAGGAGCCATAGCCCTATATATCGGGGAACACATAGAGGTAGTGCAGGATTGAAACATCGGGGGCAGTAATGGAGAAACAGAATTGTTGTGGGTTCAACTCACAGCATCATCAGGCATGGATAGGTGTGATCTGTAGACCTCCAGGACAGGGGGAAGAGAGAGATAAGGATCTGGGGCAGAACTAGAAAGGGGAGTTCCAAAGGGAGAGGTGGTGGTGGTGGTGCTGGGAGGTCTGAACCTGACAGATATTGATTCTTTCCAGTGGCCAGAAGCTCCAGAAGTAAAGCCCTGGTGGATGTATTGCAGGACTGCCTGCTGGTGCAGCTGGGTAAAGAACCCACTAGGCAGGCTGACATTCTTTTTTTTAATAGCATATTTATTAAAATAAGTTTTATAAATGTACAGTTTACAGGACTGCAGAAAAAAAGGAACTATTTACATGTGCAGGTGTCATAAGCTCTGTCAGGTATATAAAAAGGTAAACTAGTCAGAATGTATATGTCAGGCTGAAATAACAATCCATGTACAAATACATTGCTTTCCGAATGGAGGTCATTCAGTATCAGTGTATAGCATTATCTGGACAATAGACAACCTGGGTTTACAAGGGTCGGAGACTGGATAAACTTATATTAAGGAACAAAAAGTGAGTCTGTGACCAGTTTATATCATGTCCATTTTCACCATATTTCCTCAAAGATTGTCATATGGTTTATAAAACAGAAAGTCTGTTTTTCCAGTTTATATAAAGAATCCATGAATGTAACCCATTGCTGAACAGTAGGTGGGCAAGGCTTAAGCCATAGCCCTGTAATCATCTTTTTGGCCCCTGTTAATAATAACAATATTAACTTCCGTTATCTACCCCACGATCTACATTCCACCAAGGTATAGCCATCAAAACTAGAGCTGGAGAGAGGGGGAATCGGAATATCAAAGTAGGTGTTGAGGATTTCAGAAATGCCTGACCAGTAGGTAGCTAGTACTGGACAAGTCCAGAATACATGCACTTGATCGGCTTTGGTTCCCCATATTTCCTCCAGCAATGCCCTGCCTGAGGACCCAGATATTTACTAAGGATCATGGGAGTCTGGAATTAACGAGTTCTACATTTCCATGCAAATTCCCTTATACAAGGGGCCATGCTGAGTTTATAACTGGGGATTGTATATTTGGCCTGCTGTTCTAAAGTACAATCAGATTGTAACTCTTTGTTCCATTTCTGTAAGATCTTTAGTATCAAATCTTGTGAAAGGTCCCAAAGAGAGGCATAGAGTTGTCCAACCAGGTGTGAGTCTTCATTGCCAAGCTGATATTGTTGTATTATTGTAAAAAGAGCAGAAGAAGGGGTGAGGAACCTGTGTAGAGTTCAGGTAGGGCACAGATATATGCCCACATTTGAAGATATCAAAAATAATCAGTATTTTCAAGATTATAGACATTTCTCAACTGTTGGAAAGGTAACACTCCAGAAGCATCTGAAAACTGGTGATATTAGATAAGTCCATTTTTGGCCCAGCACTTCAGAAAAGGGTTAATTGCATTTAATGTATTGCCCCCATCCTGGCTAGGTGCTAAAAGAAGATGACCATGACCTCAGAACACATCTCGCTGTATGTCATGCCATGTTTTAAGAACTGTTGCTGTATGTGAGATAAACCAATTAAAGGGGAGATATCCTGGGGAAAAGGCATAAAGGATCTCTTCTACGGCATGTAAATCATTTAGAACAAATGTTTTTCCAATGAGCTACAAATGTTGGGGTAGTCCACAAACATACTGTCCTTTATTGGGCAGTCTGTGCATATAATTTGAGACTGGGAAAGTTAACTCCTCCGTTAGCTATTGAAAGCTGGAGAAGAGATAAGCATGTCCAGGGTCAAGCCCCTTTCCATAAGAATCTAGTCAGGAGCTTATCCCAGTACTGAAAATAGCTGCAATCAGCCATGATAAGTAACGTATGGAAGTAATATAGTATGCGGGGCAATACATTCAAGTGGACAGCCTCAACTTTTTGCAGAAAACTGAGATGCAGATGAACCCAGGCTTGTAAGTCAGCAGCCACTGACTGGGTAAGAGGTTCATAATTAAAGAGTTCTAAATATTCAGGGTGTTTAGTCAGGTGTATTCTGAGATATTTTATAGTGGTCATATTCCATCTTACTTTGAAACATATTTCGATAGTTAACAAAGGGGTATAATTAAATGTAAGAATTTCTGTTTTTATGAATATAGGAACACACAAAATTACCAGCAGAAACAGGCCTCATGGTCTATCGAGTCTACTCGAGTGTGCAGCTAGCACCTCATCTCACAGCTGCCCTTCCCGCCCCCTCTTCCCAGTATCCCTTCCCCTTCCCCTGCCCCAACCTCTCTTGAAACTGCTCACCGTCTTACAGGACATTATCTCATCTGGTAAGGTGTTCCATTTGTGCACCACTCTTTCCATGAAAAAAATGTCTCCTCATCTCCCTCCTGAATCTTGCCCCCTCCGATCTCAGTCCATGCCCTCTCGTGTCCCTCCCCTTTCTCATTTGGAAAATCCCTTCTGTGCTGGTCTTGTTTATCCCCTTTAGATACTTAAAGGTCTCGATTATATCCCCCATTCCTCCTCTCCTCCAGTGAATACATAGTCAGCTCTCCCAGCCTGTCCTCGTAGGGTTTGCTTTCTAATCCCTGGATCATCTTTGTGGCTCTTTGCTGCACCCCCTCCAACAATCTGATGCCCTTCTTCAGAAATGGGCACAAGTACTGCATGCAGTACTTCAAGTGAGGCCTGACCAATGACCTATACGGGGGGCAGTATAATTTCCCTCCCTCCTTCTGGAGGAGGTCCCTCTTGCAATACACCCCAGCATTTTGTTGGTTTTTGCTGTGGCCTTCCTACACTGGGCAGAGTTGTTCATGCTCCCTGTACTGATCACTCCTAGGTCCTTCTCCTCTGTGGAGCTCCTCAACTGTACCCCATTCAAGTGATAATCCCTCCCTGGCTCTGAAGTGCAGAACTTTGTACTTCTTGGAATTGAACCCCAAATGCCATGTTTCCACCCACTCCTGCAGCTTAGTCAGGTCCTCCTGCAACCCCCTTCCAACCCTCCACATCATCAACCACAGCTCCTATCTTGGTATCGTCAGCAAACAGACTGATCTTGCTCCAGATCCTGTGTGAGATATCTGTAATAAACGTCCCAAACAGCACCGATCCCAGTACCGATCCCTGTGGTACCACACTCGTCACCTCTCTCGGTGACAAGAGGTCTCCCACAACCACCCTTTGCTGCCTTTCCTTTAGCCAGTTTGTGATCCATTTCACCATTTCTGGTCCTGCCCCCACATGTTCCAGTCCCCCGCCCCAATCTGCCATGTGGCACTGAATCAAAGGCCTTGCTGAAGTCTAAATACAGGATATACACTGCACGGCTCTTGTCTAGTTCCCGTGTCACCCAGTCGTAGTACTCTACAAGGTTTGTCTGGCAGGATTTGCCTGCTACAGACCCGTGCTGTTGACCATCCTGGAGACCGTTTTCCTCCAAGAATTCACTAGCCTCTCTCTTAGAATGGTCTCTATGAGCTTTCTTACGATCGATGTGAGTCTCACTGGCCTATAGTTTCCTGGTTCATTCTTTGAGCCACTTTTGTGAATGGGCACCACATAGGCCATTCTCTAGTCCTGTGGTACACATCCCATGCCCAGGGAGATATTAAACAGGTTGGCTAGTGGCCTCACCAGGACCTCTGCCAACTCCCTTAGTACCCTAGGGTGAATGCCATCAGGTCCAAGTGCATTGTCCACCCTGAATGCCCTCAACCCATCTAGTACCCTGCTCTCTGTAATCCATACATCTGTCATCTCCCCCTCACTCACCCACCCCCTCACCTGGGGTATCTGGCCCCCCTTCTCCTGCGTGACTATAGAGCAGAAGTATTCGTTCAGTACCTCTGCCTGCTCCATCCCTTTCTTCACCCATCCTCCATCCTTCTTAATCCTCACCAGCTGATCCTTGCTCCTCCTCCTCCTCTCTCCGATGTAGTGGAAGAAGACTTTTTTCTCCACTTTTGATTCCCTATGCCAGTCTCAGCTCCCTGGATGCCTTGGCTACCCTGACCAGTCTGGTAACCTCCCTGGACTTCTCCATGTATGTATCCTTATCTTCACCCTTCCCCGATTTCCTGTACTTTCAAAATGCTACCCTCTTGGCCCTCACCCCTTCCATAACCTCCTGTGTCAGCCAACTGGTTATCTTTGCCCTCCCCTTCTTGCTTTTCTTCCTAGTGCAAGACTCCGTAGCCTCTGCCAGCCCTTCCTTTATGATGTCCCATTTCTGGTCTGCATCCATGTGTGATTGCATACCTGCTAGGTGCCTGCCCACAATTTCCCCCATCTTCTTAATGTCCGCCCCCCCCAAACTCAATCACCCTTGTACCCATGCTCCCTATTTCCCTCCCCATGTTGAGAGCGAACCACACCAAATAGCGGTCACTCTCAGCCAGTGATTCTTCCACTTCCAGATTCCTTACAGCTTCCCCGTTAACCAGTACAAGGTCCAAAGTCCTTTCTAACTGAGTCAGCCCCTGGACCAGCTGTGTCAAAAAGCTGTCTTGAAATGCTTCTAACAGGACCCCTCCCTTGCACTCATGGTGGATGAAGTGCACCACTCCACCCTTGGTAGGTTGAAGTCCTCCACCACCACTGTGCTCCCCTTCCTGCAGACTCTCCTTTATTTGTTCAGCTAATCCTTACCCAGGTCACTCCCCGAGCTGGTGGCCCCTATACTACACCCATCCTCAGTGCCCTATTCTCTGCATATTGGAACTGCATCCATAGTGCTTCTGTCCTCTCCTCCTCCTCCCCTTCCTCCCTTATGCACTTTATCCCCTCCCTTACCTAGATCGCCACTCCCTTCCCATTCCCCTTAGCCCTATCCCTTCTGAATAACCTGAACCCTGGGATCATCATATACCAGTCCTGGTATTGGGTGGCCCACATTTCCTCGATAGCCACAATGTCAACCCCGTCCACTGCCAAGAGAGCCTGTAACTCCGCTGTTCTATTCCTTTGGCTTCTTGCATTCAGTGAGACCACTCTCTAGCCTGTCCCCTACCTTTCTCTACCCTATTATTCCCCCCATCCCTCCCTGTGCCACTTCACCACTGCCTTTACCCATAACTAGGGGGGTAAGCTCACTAGGCTCCCCTTCCCCCCCCTTTTCCTATCAGTGTTTAGTCAAAAACCCTGAAATTGTTCTAGAATATCCCAGATTGCCAGGAGGGAGTCATCTGGGTCCACAAGGGTCAAGAGGATATTGCCTGCAAAAAGTGTTATTTCGTGTTCCCTGCCTGCCAGGATGATCCCTCATATTAAGTCTGATTGGCAAATAAGCACAGCTAAAGGTTCAATATAAAACGTGAAAAGACTAGGAGATAAGGGGCAGCCTTGTTGTGTGCCTCTCTGTAGTTGGAATGGAGGGGAAAGGTTACCACTAATCAGGACGTGCAATCAAGGGAAGTTACAGGGATTATGAAGCATGTTAAGTACTGCCTCCGGGAATCCAAAAGCTTGCAAGGCAGCCCACAGAAAAGGCCAGGGAACTCTATCAAAGGTCTTCTCCACATCCAAGTGGGCCAGGACCAGGGGGATAGATCTTTCTTGAATATATTCTAACAATAGTAAAGTCCTTCGGACATTGTCATGCGTTTGTCTTTTTCTCACAAATCTTGCATGGTCCATGTCCAACAAGCACAGGGGGAAGGCCCTCGAACTGGGTAGCCCAGATAGACAAAAATATCTTGCAGTCACAGTTCAAAATTGAAATTGGGTGGTATGTGGCAGGTGGCAATGAGTCCATCCCCAGTTTTGGTAAAGCTGAAATTGTTGCGTAATTTCAAGATGGGGAGGTAATTCTCCATCCTGTAGGTCTTGGAACACCTTAGTTAAGAGTAGTGTTAGTTTTTCTCTTATGAAGGGGGATTTACAGAATTCCGCAGAGAATCCATCTGGACCACTGTATTTTCCAGTTTTGGACTGGGCTATTCCTAACATTACTTCCTCATGAGTAACTGGGCCAAAGAGGCCTTCAGTCTGAGCTTCTGTCAATTGAGGAAGATCAGCTTGATGAAGAAATAACTGAAGTAGTTCTTTGGCAGGGGGTCGTCCTTCTGGGGCGTAAAGGGTAAAATAGACATGTACAAAGACTCTCCGAAGGTCTGCATCATGGTGAATGAGGTATCCCATTTGAGGATCATGGAGTTTAGGTATACAGACTTGTCTTCAAGCAGCTACATAGAAACATAGAATTTGATGACAGATAAGGACCGCTTGGCCCACCTAGTCTGCCCATTTCCCTGCCTCACGGATAAGCTACAGATCCTAGTTAACCAACAGCCTACTTCCTTCTACCCCCATTAGAACTGCCTTATGTCTGTCTCATGCATTCTTGAATCCCCCCACTGTTTTTGACTCTACGACCTCCTCAGGAAGGCTGTTCCATGTATCCACAACCCTCTCTGTGAAGAAATACTTCCTCACATTACCTCTGAGCCATCCTCCCTCTATCTTCAACTGTGCCCCCTTGTTTTTGCACATCTCTTTTTCTGAAAGATGCTACCCTCTTGGACTTTGTTGATTCCCTTAAGGTATTTGAAAGTTTCTATCATGTCCCCCCCTCCCTCCTTTCCTTGAGGCTATACATCTTTAGTTCCTTTAGTCTTACTTCATATGTATTCTGATGCAGACCCTGCATCATTTTGGTTGCCCTCCTCTGGACAGCCTCCACCCTGTCTATGTCCTTCCGGAGATGGGGTCTCCAGAACTGTACACAGTACTCCAGATGTGGTCTTACCAACAGTCTGTACAGAGGCCAACAACTTCCTGTTTTCTACTGGTGATGCCTCTCCCTATGCATCCCAGTATCTCCCCAACCCTCCTTACTGCCTTCCTCACATTGCTGGCCCACCTTAGGTCATCTGATATGACTACCCCAGGTCCCTCCATTTCTGTTGTTGTCAGTATCTCACCCCCCATTGTGTACTCTTCCCCTGGGTTTTTGTTTCCCAGGTGCATTACTTTGCACTTCTTTGCACTGAATCTAAGCTACCATACATTTGACCATTCCTCCAACCTTGCCAAGTCCTTTTCATCCTTTCCACCCCTGCCTTGTGTATCAACCCTGTTGCAGATCTTTGTGTCATCTGCAAAGAGACATACTTTCCCTTCCAGTCCCTCTGCAATGTCACTTATAAAGACATTAATAAGGACGGCCCCAGTACTGAACCCTGCGGTACCCCACTAGTAACCATCCTATCTTCACTGTGGACTCCATTTACTATGACCCGCTGTGTCCTGCTGTCCAACCAGTGTTTTGCAGGCTACCACCCTAGGATCCACTCCCAGGCTGGCTAATTTGTTTATCAATCTTTTTGTGCGGACTGTGTCAAATGCCTTTAAAAGTCTCGTGAGGCCATGTCCACAGCCCTCCCTGGTCTACTGCTTTGGTCACCCAGTCAAAGAAATCAATTAGATTTGTCTGACATGACCTTCCCACTGTGAATCCATGCTGCCTTGGGTCCTGTGCCCCACTGGCCTCTAGGTACTCAACAATTCTTTCCTTCAGAAGTGATTCCATAATTTTCCCTACCACTGAGGTCAAACTGACAGATCTGTAGTTTCCTGCCTCCGTCGTGCTTCCACTTTTGTGAAGGGGAATCACATCTGCCCTCCTCCAGTCCTCAGGTACCACCCCATCCTCCCATGATTTATTAAAAAGGGTAGTCAGTGATGTCACTAGTTCTTCCCTTAGTTCTTTTAAAATTCTGGGGTGAATCCCATCAGGCCCCATTGCTTTATCAACCTTCAGTTTTAAGAGTTCTTTCAAAACCCTTTCTTCTGTGAAAGGACTAATATCAACCCCCCTATCCAGAGTGCATCTATTGGCTGGATTAGGTATTTCCCCCTGCTTTTCCATTGTGAATTCTGAGCAGAAGTATTCGTTCAGTATCCCTGCTTTTTTACTGTCATTCTCTGCCCAACAACCTTCCTCTTTGTTCAGCCTCAGTATCCCTGCCTTAGTCTTTCTTTGCTCCCTAATGTACCTATAAAAGGTTTTATCCCCCTTCTTAACCAAGTTGGCTATCTTTTCCTCGGTTTGGGCCTTTGCTATTCTGACTGCCTTACCTGTTTCCTTCTTCTTTAACTGGTACAGTTGCCTGTTCTGATCCTTCTGTGTTTCCTTATACTTCCTGAATGCTATCTTTTTTTCCATTACCTTCCCCACCACTTCTTTTCAGAATCATAGTGTTTTTTTCTTTCGTTTTGATTTATTTGCTTCACACAAAGACTTGTTGCCTCTGTGATGGCAGTTTTGGTGTTTCCCCATTGTTGCTCCACCCCACCTTCTTACCTGTTTGCTAGTGCTTTTCTGAGGCACTCTCCCATTTTATCAAAATCAGCCCTCCTGAAGTCCAATACCTTCACTTTTGTGTGGCTTGACTCTACAGCTAAGTTTATCGTGAACCACACTGTTTGGTGGTCACTTGTTCCCAGATGGCTACCCACTTCAAGATCAGAGATCCTCTCTCCATCCCCATTTGAGAGTACCAGGTCTAAGATTGCTCTCTCCCAAGTAGGTTCCAAAACTATCTGTCTGAGACATGCCCCCTGTAGAGCATCGAGAATAGCCCTGCTCTTGGATGTGCCTGTAGCAAAGGTGCTCCAGTCAACATCTGGCATATTCAGGTTCCCCAACAGCAATATCTCCCCTTTCTCTGCCATCCCAAGGATGCCTTATATCATTTCCTTGTCCATTTCCTCCCCCTGAGACAGGGTTCTGTATACAACCCCTCTGTGGACTGTGGAGCCATTTCCAATCTCCATGGTGACCCACAGTGCCTCCTCTCCTCCCTGTTTACCCTTTAGTTCTGTTACTTTTATCCCTTCCCTTACATACTCCCCCTCCTCTTCTTCTCTCCCTGTCCCTCCTGTAGATTATGTACCCTGGTATGTTGAGATCCCAGTCATGGTTCTCTGTGTACCATGTTTCTGTAACTGCCACAATACCCAGGCATCCCTCTTCCATCAAGGCCTCCATTTCAGGGAGCTTTTTACCTAGACTACGGGCATTGGTAATCATTACCCTCCATTTTCTTATGGCTTTATTTCTTTTTGCCCCATCTCTGTCCCTACTGTCTTTGTCTTTTTCTCCATTTACCCCTGCCCTTCTCCCTATTGACTGCTCTATTTTGGTGTTTACCTCACTAATTACCCTGATTTTGGGGGGGGAGGGCTAGGATTTCCCTTTTCCTCTTCAGTGTCTCTCCCTTGGCTAGTTTAAATGCTTGCCATTGAAGCATTTAAACCTATCACCTAGGATCCTGGTTCCCCTCCAGGATAGACGTAGACCATCGCGCCTGTACAGGCCTGCATCCCTCCAGGTGGAGCCCCAGTCCCCAATGAAGCCAAATCCCTGAGCTCTGCACCAGCTTTTCAACCAGTCATTGAATCCCATGGTGCGGAGTGCCCTAGCCTCATCCATACCATAGACAGGTAGCACTTCCAAGAAAGTTACTGTGTGTGCTACTTGTCTAAGGCCCCTCCCCAACTCCACAAACTCCTGTTGCACTGCTCTGAACCCATTCATACCCATCATACCCAACACAGAAGTGGCCACATCCACATCCTGATGCATGCAGCTACCAGCACAGCTACACGTAGAACACATGTGATGGCCTACTGGGTCATATCTGACAAAGTGAAGTTACATGTCCAGGTCACCATACTACATTACCAAACTCTGAGTAACATCTATGACACTATGTGGTCCCATCATGCACCCTCACACGTCTGCCATGTCACTGTGGTAGCCCACAACCTTGCAGCCCTGGCAGGTACACATCTTAGGAAACCACAGCTGGTCCTGTCATATACATGGCACAGGGACATCATGTTGCACAGGGGACCCAAACTCCTATGTATGTATGGGCAGGCCATACAGAAGTGCAGGTCTCATTGGAGGAAGGGAAACAACAGGGATAGACAGACACAGTGCACAGTCCTTCAGGGATGGTAACACTGCCATATAGTCTCATGACACAGAACTGCACACAGGCCATTACACACACCACACACAGAGCCATCAGCACTCACCTGGCCTTGGTACATTGCCACCGTCCACCACTGCCCTTAGCTGCTCCAGGCAGCATGCCTCCCTCCCATGGAGGTAATTGTAGCTGTGCCAACACTGGCCACTGCTGGATGTGACCCAGTGCATCAAGTGAGGCGCTGCCCCACAGATGCCCACACATCACTCCGTGGCCTGTCTAACCCTGCTCCTTCCCCCAACAGCTAGTTGTCTCTGGCCAACACTAGGTCGACCTGATTGGCCAGCTCAGTGTTGGACCACTGTTGGTCCCGCGAATGCACAACTCTGGTCTGTCTGCCTGCCATGGTACCACCCTATGTGTAGGCCTTGCACTTCCACCACGCTCTTGCAGTTTCAGGGCTGTCTGGGTGCATCCTGTTGTTTTGTGCAACACATTTCTGTGGTAGTGCAACTCTAACATTGCACTGTGTGGTGCTATGTGTACTTCTGTGGGGCTGAACCAGGGGCATGCACCAGGCAGGGATGGCATGTGTGCAGGACAGTCCTGCACAGGACTGCACAATGCAACTGCACAATGGTGTGAGGTGCAGGGCTGTGCTGTATGATGACATCACATGCAGTGTGTGACATCATATCTGTGCCACATGTTGATGCTGGACAAGTGCAGGAGTCATGCAATGGCATGTACTAGCGTAACCACATTAGTGCAGTGGACAAAATCACAATATTCAGTCAAGGCATGCAAATGAGTCAGTTTTGCAGTCCCATGGCAAACATCCACATCTGCATCTCAGTACTGGAAGCTATGCATACATTAGCATGCCTAAGTGTGCATGGAGCACAGTGTATCACCTAGAGTTTACAGAGAACCTGCGGGTGAATAGAAGTAGGTGTCCTGTGGAAAGGCCTAGAAAGGGACATGGGTGAGCACTGCGCTGTGTGTATGCTTAGGGCAATGGTACACTGGACATGTTGAGGTGGTGGACCACACTGTCCACATGTAGTAGTGGTGATGTTGTTGTGTCTCAGTAGAGGCACCCTCCTAAGGTTGTCAATGGTGCTCAATGACAGAGGATGCAACACAATCACATACGTGCATACTTGGTGGTAGCCTTGGGTTCCTTTGGGCCCCTGCCCTTTGTAACCCATGTTGGTCTGTGACCATGAACATGGCTACATCTGTGCATGTGCATGCATGTCAGGCAGGCGGCTGGCTCTGTTAGGACCTGCAGTACCGGGATATCTACGTTTCCCTGTGGGACTCCCCACTGTACTCTTAAGCTGTATTCCACAGTGTGTAATCCCGGGTCACCTGTATTCCATTCCCCTGTCCAGCAGGTACCATGGAGGACAAGAATAAGCTATAGACCCACCATTTTTCTGAAAGGGAGTTGCAGGCACTGCCATAGGCCTACCTGGCCACGGAGGATGTCTCGTCTCTGTGCACTAGTACAAATGCCCAGGTATGGCAGGCTTGGTTACAGATCACCAATGTTGTCAGTGCCATTGGCTGGAAGAACAGGCCCATGAAGGCTGTGTGGAAGAGCTTCAGGGGCATGAGGAGGTCCTGTAAACGCAACACAAGGAGATGCATACCACCGAGGGGGAGTGGGCACAGGCATTAGTGGCTTCACGTACCTGGATCCTGCAGAGGAGGCAATAGTCTCCTTCCTATGGCTCATGGAGGTGATGGGAGTGCTGGGTGGCAACTATGACAGCCAAGTGGGACCAGCCCAGCCATGTGAGCAACTGACTGTGCAATGTCCCATGCAGCCCGCTCCACTCAGATGGATGCAATGATGCAGCGAGGGACAGAGACAGCACTCAAGGGGCGAGCAAACTCCTGTATTAAAACTATTCCCTCCCCCTCTTTAAACTTTTGGAGCCACCAGAATTTTTTACATGCCGTGAAAAGTAGCATATTTTACCGTGCGAGTGCTGTAAAAAACTGTAATTTTTCCCATGAATTTCTTACAGCCTTACCCATCAGCCATCTGTGAATATGTGTGTGACATATGTATGGGTGCATGAATACACCAGTGCTGTGTGACACAATGGGTGTAGGCCACACTACTGTTTCCATGTTTCTCAGGGTGTAGCCATCTGTGTGGTACTCTACGACTGTGCCCCATGCATTGCCACCCATGTGCACCCTGGTTCTAGGATGTGTGCTCCCTGGGGATGGAGTGTATGCACACTGGTGCTGGGATGTGTGCACGTTGGTGCTGAGATAAGTGCTTCCTGGGAATGGGGTGAGTGCTCCATGGTGTTGAGTGTGCTCACAGGTGTTGGGGCAGGTGCTCACCAGTGCTGGGACATGTGCTCACTCGTTCTGGGTTGTGTGCTCACTGGTGCTGTGTTATGTGCACCCTTGTGCTGGGATGTGTGCCTACTGGTGTTAGGTTGTGGGATCCTTGGCGATGGGTGAGGGCTTCCTAGTGTAGGGGTATGTGGTGTGTATGGACACGGGGTATAGGCAATGCACCGCACACACTGCATGGCTGTTGTCACCATATGCCGGGCATGCATGCTGCCTCAGCCAGTACAGAGCTCTGTACAGTACACTTATATAACTCTCCTCTCTTGTCCTAACAGCACACCATGGCCAACTGGGCACAGCAGTGGTTGCCCCAGGTCCATTCTGGCGGCAACTGCCCCTGCCACCCACCCATCTGCACATGCTGAGACATAGTAGTGAGGAGGATGTTGATGAAGAGGACAATGAGACCTTCATCAAGGGCTAGGGACAACTGGGGTACAGCCACAACCAGCAGGGGTTGTCCCCCCTCCAGCCATCATACCAATGGTGCCTAGCCGCTGTTCCCATGCAGCTCTGCTGTTGCAGTGATGCAGCCTCCACCTTCCCTGGCACAACCACTGCTGTGCCAACCCAGGACCCCACCTCTGACACAGTCATCACCCTGATGCCGCTGGCCAATGCCACAGGGCCAGTCACTGCTATGCCTCCCCAGGATCCAGCCTCCAGCTTGGCCAAAGGCATGCTACCCTATGCCATCCCACCGGGCCAGTCACAATGGGGCAGCAGTGCCCACAACAGACCTCAGCACCAGTGACAGTGCAGCCCCAGGCCATACAATGTAGAGGGTGCAGCCTGACCCTGTCCGTATGGATAGTCCCCAGTGACAGCCAGATGCGGCTGACAACCGGCAGCTGCTGGTGTTAGACATGGAGGCACAAAGTATCGCACATCAGGAACTGACACACATCTTCCACATGCTGCATGATGACATGCAGTGTGCTGAGGATCAGGCAGAGGCACATCATGTGGAGCACATGGTGACCCTATACTACTTGTGCCAGGATCTGGCCTCCAGCATAGGGCTACTGAGCTGGAACATGACCTCCTGCATGGATCACCTGTGTGCTACTGTGCTGGAGGCTGTAACCATGCTTTGAGGCCATTGAGGGCTGGCCTTAGCTACAGCCTGTCCAGTGGAAATACTGCCACCCCACAGCAGGCAACACAGTGTATGCTCACACCATGCAGCGCTGGAACGGGAACACCCCAGCACACTCAGGACTCCTAGGACACTAAGGACACCGCGCACACTACATCGTGACCTGCTGTATGCCATGATCAGTACCCCACAGGGCTGGGGCTGGAGGTGGATAACACCATCCCCACGCTCATCTCCCATATCGTGGATGATGACCATCCCCAACCATACCAGATACAGCACACACACACACACACACACACATACTGGGCCTTATGCACGAATGGGTGCAGGTTATGCACCAAAGGTGAGTAATCCACCCGTGCAGCTCCACACCTGTGGGCATGTGCTTACCTGGGGGTATGCACAATGGATGCGCACCTGTCAACAGCCCTGCCCCCCACAGCACGCAGGATTCTGCAGGGTGGCCGGGGGCGGCATCTCAGACCCAGCCAGGCATCCAATCGGATGCCCGGACTCTGGGTCCCATAGTGGATCACCTAAGCAGTGGGACACGTGTTGGTAGCGCACCCCACAGATGTTTGATGGCCGGTGGCTGTGGGGGTGAGAGGAGGGCTGTGCCACTGGCTGGTCCTAGGGCACTGCCATACAGGTCTGGGGTTTGGGGAAGGGGAGGTTGCTGGTGCCACAGGCATTGGGGGGCATGGTCCACCACAGGATCTGCGGGACACAGGGCTTGGGGCTGACGTGTGGTGGTGCAGGGGGAATTGCTCAGACCCGTGATCAGGGATACACGGTAATGGGTCGGGGGCGCTTGGCAGTACCGTGATCAGGGATGCTGTGCAAGGGGGTGCCTCCAGCCATACGGGGAGGGGGCTGCCGTGTGCACATAGGGTGCATAGGGGGCTTACAACAGGGTCCTCCCTGGTGTACCCTGCGCCCCCTCCACATACCCGTGGCCAGCACTGTGTGCCTTTGTGCATGGCACAAAGTGCTGGCATACCTCCAGCCTGCCCCTGGTGTGGTGCGGTCCTCAAACCGGGTGGATTATGTGTATTGGTCCTGTGGCCCTCCCCCTTTAGTGCATCCTGCATGGGGGGCGCATTGGGCACGGAGTGGCTATGCACCCCAGATACAGGCATGTAGCCACTCCACGGGGATCGTGCATAGGGTCCTATGTCCATACCCAGGGAGGTGGTAGGGGATGCACTCAAGTTGTGTATCACCAACCTTCACCAACATGAGCCCCCTGTTCCCCCCCAGTACCCACGTGTCACTTCCATCTGTCCCTGTGATTTAACCCAGTCACCCACCCACACACACTTGGATGGCCTGTATGTCCATCAACCACCACTTGGCCCCCCCGCCTGGCTGACATGTGTTTGTATTTCTACTTATTTTACCCCCGCCAGAAAGGACTGTATATGTGTGTGTGCATCCTATCTGTAACCCCCGCCTGCATGGACTATATTTCTGTTACCCCCCCCTTTTGATTGCACTGCTATTGTTTTGTAATAATACATTGAACAAACACATTACAGTCTTCTGTGTCATCTGCACTCACCCTACATGTCCGAAAAGGTCGGTTATAAATAATGCAGGCTCTGCACTCCTGGGCTCTCCTGGCCATCCTGGGGTTAAGCCTATTGGGCTGCTCCAGTATTTCCTGGTCCTCTGGCTCTGACTTCACTGCAGGTTGTTCCTCTGGGGCACTCATGCATATCCTATGATTTAGTGCAATGTTGTGTAGCATACAACAGGCAAGGAATATGGCACAGGCCATCTTGGGGGGGGTGCTGTATGACACCACTGGAATGATCAAGGCACCTAAACTGCTTCTTGAGCATTCCAAAGACACACTTGATTATGTTGCATGTGGTTTTGTGTGCCTCATTGTACCTGTCCTCTGCAACAGATGCAGGCTGTAGCCAGGGATGCAGGGAATATACACTGTCCCCTGTTTAGATAAAGGGCATTGGTTAGTGTCACCATCTACAACATGGAGAGTTGGGAGGGACAGGTCTTTGGGGCATACTCACTGACGAAGTGGCCACTAGGGATGTTCTTACTTTCAAACCTATGGCACAGGATGGATTTGTACCATAGGAAGGCATTTTGGGCATTGCCTGGGGTACCATGCCAGGACATTGATGATGTGCTCAGTTGCATCACACATCACCTGGCAGTTGGTGGAGTGGAATCCCTTCCTATTGATATAGGCATCCACTTCATCACAGGTGGTACCCGGATGGCAACATGGGTGTATTAGTGACACCGAGTACAGCTGGTAGGTGCACGACTCAATAGAACTATTGCATGGTTGCTTTTTGCTCTGCTGGTGTGCTGAGGAATATGATGAACTCCCCAGCATGGGCCAGCAAGGCATATAGGAATTGTCTCAACAGCCATGAGGTGGCTGACTGTGAGATACAGGTGGTGTACACCACTGGCATCTGGAATGTTCTGGTAACCAGGAAGCACAGTGCAGCCATCATCTTGAGCTCTCTGGACAATGCATGACTATGCTGGGTGTCTGTCCAGAGCTGGTCAGGCAGCAGCTCATACAGTTGCCTGAGTATGAGCTTGTTGAGTCTGTACCAGCCCACAGTCTGGTCATCTCTGAGGACTTTGAATGTGACTTGTTGACGGTACCGTCTGTTTGCAGCATTCTGCCTCTGTGGCCTATACCTGGGCCCAGGGTGGGCACTGGCCCACTCCTCATCCTCCATGACCTGCTATATGAGGTACACAATGTGTGCCACCATGTGAGCCATCTCGCTGTGTGGCCTGCAGTGTCTCCCTCCACCTCTAGGGTTTGCCCTGGCTTAAAACAGCCTTTTAATAGGCAGTTTTTGTGCAGTGCTCTGTGGCTCTGTGGCTCCCATTTGCAGAGCGCTAACATGCTGAATATCATGCTGAGCACGTTATGCAAGGTACCACTCCCCAGTTTGGGTGCTACATACATTACCTCTGCAGTAACGTGCTGGCTCTAATAGCATGTGTAGTGATGCCTCTGAATATGGGATTCCAGTGATATAGCATGCACAGTGCAAGCACAAACACTTTGCACCTGGTGCAAAGCTTTAACTATCTGGGCCTGAGTGTCAAACAATACATTCATGGCTGACTCTGTCTCTCTGTCCAGTGACACCACTTTTCACAACTGTAAGTGATGACAAGCGTTGAGTAATGAAGTGTTGGTAAACGTCTTTTTTTTATTGAGTAAAGCACAAGAATGTGAAATGCACAAACCAGTGACTACAGCCTAATGTTTCACTCTAAGTAGAGCTTTTTCAAGAGACTTGTGTTTGCTAAATAAAAAGCATGATTATTTTCTCTGACTTTGATGTTGCTTGACCTCCAGTGTGGACATTTGCATGATTTTAGAGTCATACTGATATTTGCATGCCCTTCCAGTCTGAAAGCCCATCATCCCACCACCAAAACTATTCAAATCCAGGCTGGCCTTCCATTGAGGGAGAGACCATAATAACCAACCACCAGGGATCAGTTACAGAATTGGTGTTTGTTTTTTTACTCAGAATTTTCAACACTTGCTTGTTATTACCCCACATTATGAACATTTTTTACTTTATTTATTGAATTTTGTTTACTGGGTAAGCCCACTGAGACTAGAAGTCCCTTTTTCAGGGGCAACCTGGGGGTGGAGATACAGATGGCAACCAACTGAAACTGAACCAGATTAAGCTGTTGGTGGTATCTCTAGTGAATGGAGAAAATTTGGCCAGAACACCGGGGAAATTTCCCCTACTCTTTTCGAGAAGTGCCATGGGCTCTTTAACGTCCACCTGAACAACCACCAGAACAGGCAGACGGGACCTTGGTTTAATGTTCCATCTGAAAGACGGCACCTCACAAATGCAGCACCCCTCTCATGCAGCACTATAGTATCAGTATTGGAATATTAACCCAAGTGCCTGGTGTGGGGATAGAACCCACAGTCTTCCGATCTCCCGGCCTCAGAGGTGAGTGTGCTACCTGCTGAGTCACTGACAACATGGCAGGTATCATTTGTAGGTATCATTTATGAAATTCTGTACAAAATGTCATTTTGTGGAATGACCTTGAAAACACGTTTTGGGTAAGATTTGAAGAATGACAGCTGTTATGTTCATGATGTGGAGTCAAAAAACGGCTATGTTGAAAATTTGGTGTCAAAATCTCAAAAAATAGCAAAGTTATAAGTCAACATTGAAAAATTGCAATGTTTCTTCATAACTATGTAGTTTTTTTAGATTTTGACCTCAGATGTTCAACAGCCTTTATAGTGCTATAAATTATGTTTGTTTGCTTCTAATTTCTGTGTATCTGTTGGGTGTAGATAGTGCAGCAATTGAAATTAACAAAGAATAACATAAATTATGAACTGAGGGTCGTAAATAGAGGAATCTGATTGGCCCAGAGCTCTTGGAAGCTGTGATGATATTGAGCTACATCATCACGGCTTCAAAAAAGTTCCAGTGCCACCAGCCTCCATGCTCTCTGTCTGAGAACTACTTTTTTCAAAATGTACTCCTACACCACCAAAAAACTCATTCATAAAACATTTTAAAACCTGTTTCTTTTATTTTTTTATTTATAAAACTTGAAACTCAGTTCATAATAGCGATAAGTCACTCCAGGGTGTGGTATATCATGGGATATTGTCACTTCTCGAGTGGTTGGATGCACTCAGCCTGCGGCCTCGTGCCCAACCACCAGAGGTGTGATGATATCCCATGATATACCACACCCTGTTGTGCCTTATTGCTTAATTATAATAGTGAAATTGTCATGATCGTGAAATGAAGAGGTTCACACATAACACTGATGTTTTCTTAGATTGTGACCCCAAATTTTCAAGATGGTATTTTTATTATTCCAGCATCTGGTTTATTTATCAGATCCCACATGAAATATGATTTTGTGGAGAGACCACAAAAACAGGTTTTAGAGGGGGGGGATTTGAAAATGATACCTGCCATGTTTATGAGGTGGGGTTAAAAAAAGACTATATAGTTTATGGTGGAATGCAATTGTCGATAGAAATCTGTGCCTAGAATTTTCTTGTGCTTCAGTAGTGTCATCATGATGTTGCTGTGCTGCACTGAGGATATCACTACTACAGCACAACACAGAACATCTTCACATGGTTAGCTTGTTCAAGCCACGGCATCCGATGAAGAGGCCGCAGGAGTGAGAGAAAACTAACCCTGGAAGTGAGCAACGCTTGCAAGAACCATCACCCTCGGGGCATTAGTGGAGTACCATGAGGGAGAGACTTTTTTGTATTTGTGCTGGATACAGGCTTGTACTAATGGTTGCCCATACACTAGAAAAGATAGTGCATAAGCAACCATACACATACAAGGCTGAGTTCAATCTCAAGGTTTTCATCATAACAAGAGACCTCTCAAGCTGTGCTCTGGAGGTATCCTGTTACCACTGAAACTTCTTGACTGAAATAGCTTTGTTGTATATGTTGCTCATACACAATCCTCTGTGTTGAAAATGTGGCTTCCAAAAGTAAAACAAATTGCAACATTATGCAAAAACATTGAAAAATGTCAATGTTTCTTCATAGCTTTATTGTTTTTTGAGATTTTGTCCCTAAATTTTCAATGTAGGCTTTTTACTACCTCACTATCTGAACATGACAGGTGTCCAATGGTAGAAAGAATGAGCAGAAGTCTCAGAAAACTCAAGCAGTGGTCAAGGGTATGGCAGCTGGGTTTTATTGCAAAAAAAGTGCAAAATCTTGCACCTAGGGCACAGAAACCCAGGGGTGGAGTACGAAATGTTCGGAGCTGTAGTGACAACCACCAAACAGGAAAGAGACCTAGACTGGGGGTAATCATATCTGATGACCTAAAGGTGGACAGGAGTGCAACAAGGTAGTAGAAAGGCTAGTTGGATACTGGGTTGCATCAAGAGGGGTATCACCAGCAGAAAGAGGGAGGTGGTGTTGCCCCTGTATAGATTACTGTTAAGATGCCACCTAGAGTACTGTGTCCAATTCTGGAGATTATGTGCCTGATTTTCAAAACATCTGCGAATGGCGCAAGCCCCTGATGTACCAATCATACAGTGTGGGGGGGGCTTGCGGTATTCTTTTGTCTCTGACCGGGATTTTCATCCCCGTGTGCCAAACGCTGCATGTTAGACCAGTTCCCCCGGTCTAACTTTCGCCATCTTGGAGACCATTTTTATGGGGCTCACGCCAAATCTTTGGTGCAAGCTGCAGTAAAGTGGGGAAACTGTTGCAACTGTGCCCAATGTACAAACATTGGGCAGAGTTGTGTCAAAGGAGTTTAGCGCAGCTGCACCAAACAATGGAGCAGACTCAAGGGCTTGACGCAAACCCAGTGTCAACCATTGAAAATCAGGCCCCATATCTCCGGAAGAACATAGACAGAGTGGAGGTGGTCCAGAGGAGGACAACTAAAATAGTGCAGGGCACGCATTAAAAGCCCTGTGAGGAGAGACTAAAGGAACTCAATGTGTACACCCTGGTACAGAAGAGGGAGGGGGATATGACAGATCTTTAAATACCTCGAAGGAGTAAATAAGGTGCAGAAGGGAAGAATGTTTCAGAAAACAAGCTGCTCAAGAATGCGGGGACATGCAATGAAGCTGGGGTGGGTAGATTCAGGAGAGATGTGAGGAAGTATTTCTTAACAGAGAGAGAGAGTGGTAGATGCCTGGAGCAGTCTTCCAGCTGAGGTGGCAGGGCCAAAAACAGTGATAGGGTTCAAGAATGCATGGGATAGGCATAAGGGAATCTTAGTAGAAAGGAAGTGGGGGGAGAAAGAGCCAAAGATCAAATAGGGTATGTGGTAACACAGTAGATAGGGAAAATGGTGGGCTAAGCAGTCCTTATCTGCCATCAAATTCTATGTTTCTATCTAATTTATGAAATTCTGTTCTAAACATAATTTTGTGGCACAACTGTGAAAACACATTTTAGGGTAGATTTTTTCCATATAATTTTTATTTGATTTCAATAAATTTATAATCTGCAACACATTTTAAGCATAGCAATAATAACAAAAGTCAATAATAATACAGTTCATATACAGCACAGGAGAAATAATAATAATTCCTATGTAATCTTTTCCATAAGAATTTAATTGTTTTTCCTAGAGTTATGACAGAAAAATATTCTGTACAATATGTAAAGGAAGGTGATTTTCCAAGAAAGTTGCCCATAAAGCAAAATTTTGTTCATTTTTGTCAGTTAGAGAGTGGCTGATCTTTTCATTGAAGGCTATTCTTCCCATATAGTCATACCATTCTTACAAAGTGGGTATGTCAAGAGTTTTCCAGTTACACAGATTAAGTCTTTCTAGATATGGCTAGCTGTCAGTATCCAGTATCACTAAATCTTACAAAATATTCCTGGTCTCTGATTGGATCAGAGCCAGTCACATGACATATAAGGTTTTTGAATTATTTCCCAGTTCAGAACAATAAACTAGGCAACAGTTCATTAGAACCAGGCAATAGTTCATAAAAAACAAGCAATAACTCATTAGAACCAGGCAGTATTTCATTAGAATTGGGTAATAGTTTTTTCAACTATTGCCCATTCTAATCCTCGTAACTCAGGCAAGGTTTAATAAAACGGTACTGACCGGCTGTGACAGGGTAGCAAACTGGGCAGCTTCAGAGAAATACACTCAGAGGGAACTCTCTGGACACCAATTTAAATGAAATCTGCTTTACGTTTCAGTAACAGTAAAAAGAAACAAACAGCTTATATCCAGCTTAACAGGAACTTCTTGGGCCAGATGTTCGATACTCTAAGAATGCTGTAAGATCCAGGTGTGCTGAATATATGGTGCACATGACTTGTGGCATTCTCCTGGCCAGCATCAGGATTTTCTATCCGTGCACCGATTGCGTCAGAAGCTAGACCGGCTTTTTGTAGTCTAGCTTATGTAACCCTATATTTACTTTTGACGGAGCTTGCACCACATATTTGGTGCAAGCTGCCGTAAAAGGTGGAAACTGTTGCAACTGTGCTCAAGATTGCAAAATCAGGTGCAGTTGCAGTGAAGAGGTTTGGCACACTGCCAAAACCTAAGTTTAGGGGTGCAGGGCTGCACACAAGCCCTGCGCCACCCTTAGAAAATCCGTCCCCTTGCAATTCAGTCTCTCCGGCAAGAGGATTGTTTTTTCCCATGTGCATGATTTTATATACAAAACAACATTCATTTATTTTGTCTCTTTGGGCAAGTAGTACCCAATTACATCTTTCATATAATGTGCAGTGATGTTCTCTTTGTCCATCTCTCACTGCAAATCTACTTGTCACATTGTACATGCAGGTTCATTGTTCTAAAAAGTGAGCAAAATGAGTGAATGTGCCAAAATCAAAATCAAGAGAAATCTAAGGCCAAACAGTCCACTTAGTTCATCAAGGAGGTGGCAAATGCACTACAGGACAAGGCAGTCTTCCAGAAGTACAAATACACTCAGAAAAAGAAGGACAGGGAGGATTACTGTGCTACAACAAGAGAGACAAGCTGAGTAGTTGGAGAGGCAAAGGCAACAAGGGATGTACAGCTAGCACAGTGGGTAAAGATGGGTGGGAAGGCCTTTTTCCAATATATATAAGGGAGAAGAGGGACATTAAAGATGAGGTTGTCAGATTAAAAAATGAGGGTGATTAGGCAGAGGGTAGTGAAGCGTAAGCAGAGGTGCTTAACAAGCACTAGTCTTCAGTAAGGAGAAGGACGGGCCAGTGCCACAAGAGAGCAGGGAGTGAAAACTGGGAAGAGAGGAGTCATGGGCAGTATAATACTAGTTGACAGGGTACATAAGGACCTAAGGTCCCTGAAGGTGGGTAAATCCCCAAGGCCAGACAGCATGTACCAAGAGTCCTAAGGTAAATGGCGGAGGTACTGGCAGGTCCCCTCGCTGATATGTTTAACACTTCTCTGGAGTGAGGGAGTGTGCCCAGGACTGGAGAACTGCATATGTGGTGACTCTCCAAATGCCAAGGGATAAACCAAGGAACTATAGGCCAGTCAGCCTGACCTCAATAGTGGGGAAGCTGATGGAGACTATCCTGAAGGAAAGACTAATGAACTTTCTGGAGGAAAATGGTCTCCAGGATAAGAGGCAGCATAGGTTTGTGTCAGGGAGGTCCTGCCAGACTAACTTACGTGACTTCTTTGACTGGGTAACCAGGACAGTGGACAAGGGCCAAGCAGTGGATGTCCTGTATCTGGACTTCAGCAAGGCTTTTGACTCAGTGCCTCATGGGAGACTGGTCAGGAAGCTGAAAGGCCTAGTGTGGGGGCTCAGCTTGCTAGATGGGGCAAAAGCCGGTTGCAGGGCAGAAGTCAAAAGGTGGTGGTCAGGTAATTCTCAGAAGCTAGGCCAGTGACAAGTGGGTTCCCACAGGGCTCAGTGCTTGTTCCGATGTCGTTTAACATCTTCATCAGTGACACAGTGGATGGAATCAAAAAATCTGCCTGTCTGCAGACAACGCAAAGCTCTGTGGGAGGGTGAACATGGAGGAGAAACGGAAACTTAGGGAAGACCTGACTAGGCTAGAGAAGTGGTCTGGCATGTGGTAACTGATGTTGAATGCTATAAAGTGTAAGGCTGTGTACTTGGGGGTGAAGAACCCCAGGACTAAACACTAGTTGGGTGGTGTGCAGGTAACCAGGTCAGAGAAAGAAAAGGACATGGAAGTAATCGTCATGAGTGTTCTGAAGCACTCAGCATGCTGCAGGAGAGCAGCAGCCAAAGCAAACTGGATGCTGGGCTACATAGCCAGGAGGATTACCAGCAGAACAACAGGGGTCGTACTGTTGCTGTACAGATTACTGGTGAGATAGCACCTGGAGTACAGTGTGCAGTATTGGTGCCCTTATCTTAGGAAGGATGGCAACCTGCTGGAATCAGTCCAGAGAAGCACAACCAAGATGATCCAGGGTCAGCAGGGTGGCAATTGTGTAGAGAGTCGGACCACCCAGGTTGCGTAGCGCAAAAGCTACAGGAATCGCACGCCGCTTTCCGCTGTAAATGTAAGCTTAGCATAACGCTTACATAACGAGATACGCATGTCAACTGACCCAACTGACACAACCACCACAAATAAAATAAATTATCATGAAAAAGTGTGAAAAAACAAACATAATAGCAGACTTAATCAATGTACTTAACCTTTCATCAGGGGGGCTGTGCCCCCCCCGCATCCCCCCCTCTAGTTCGGGCTATCTCTGCACGTAGGTACGCAACATGACGTTTGCTCGTTGTCAGTTACTCATTAAGCACAGCTCCGTCGCTGGTCCGACAAACTACACAATCACCAGCAGGGCAACGCCTATGAAGAGAGGCTCAAGGGGCTCAACGATGTACCCTGTAGAGAACAGAAGGAAGAGGGAGGCATGACCGAGAGACCTTCAAGTACCTTAAAAGAAAGCTACCCTTTGCAGGGGCTCCAACCCCTGCAAACCTTACCTTCCAGTTTAGCTTTACTGAGACAATTGCTGTTTTCCTCACGCCACCAAGAAGTTTATTTAATTCTGAAAAGTCCGCTACCTGAAAGTAAGGCAGATGCTTGGGAGGCTCCATTAACTGCAAAGGTGCGGCACCACATCGTGTACTTCAATGCATTTTTATTGAAGCGTACGGTGCGGTGCCACACCTTCACAGATAATGGAGCCGCACAAGCATCTGCCATACTTCCGGGTAGCATACTTTTCAGAATTAAAATAAACTACTTGGTGGCTCAAGGAAAATGGTGATTTTCTCAGTAAAGCTAAACCGGAGGGTAAGGTTTGCAGGTGCAAAGGACAGCATTCCTTTAAAAGTATAAATAGGGTGAGCACTGATGGCCTCTTCAGTCTTAGTGGGAACAAGTCCACTAGGGGCATAGCTTAAAGCTGGTGGGGAAAAGTTCAGGAGAGAGAGATGAGGAGGCACTTTTCACTGGGGTGGTGGCCATGTGGAACAACTTCCGGAGAAGGTGGCCTCCCTGAAAACAGTTGACAGCTTCAAGAAAAGATGGGACAGATTGAAGGGGAACATTGCAGGCAGAGGATGGGGTATTTGAGAGGGAGCTCGGGGACAATGGGGAGGGGGAGGAGGTCCCTCTGTAAACATAGTGGGATGTGCACACTTAAGCAGACTAGATAAACCATAAGGCCTTTATCTGTTGGTATGTTCATATGATGTTGGAAGGCATCTGAGAAAGTACAAAGCCAGTGCAGGCCAAATTACTTTTCCTTTCTTCCCAGAATTCGATGGGATCACTACTTTTTCTCAACAGTGGCTCTGTTAGATAAGCCTCCATTATGTACTCTGGTGAAATGTCTGTGCCTTCCTCTGAAATGTCTGTTCTAGACACTGGTTTGAGTAAGACATTTGGGTAGTTAACCAGAGTTTCGTTCTAACTGGCCTCCTCAGCTTTCTTTCGCCCAGCTCACACAGGGACTAAGATGACTGTGTCCAGAGTAGATGACTGCTTTAGATCGACAAGTGGGGATGGAATCAAGCTGGGAGAAAGTCTCACTAGTTAGGGAAGCAGGAGAGGTGGTGTTGGCTGTTGGCTAGCTATGTGGCAGATATGTGTGTTTGGTTATCTGGTTGAGGGTGGGGCAGGTCAGGGCAGACAAGGTATGCATGAGAGGTGGTGATGATGATGATCTGATGGGATCAGTTGCTGAGGAGGGAGCTTCAGACTTCTACATGTTACCAGTACCCCAGAACCAAGTCACTCACAATTTTTGGATTGTGTGCCCTATTGCCCAGGAGCAGTCCAGTGCAGCAGGCAACAGTAGTTAGTGATGTCAACAGGAAGGCTGTTAAGGTAAGGGACGGGTGAAACAAGGGTCGAGGAAGGTGAGAAGTCTTTGTTTTTTCCCATATTTACTATGTTTTACTGGGTTAAGGGAGGCTTAGTTAGGTGTCAGATGTGGAACCATAAATGTGATTCTGACTCCTGTTCTAATGCCTTAAGTGGCATTGGATCGAAATCTGTGTCAGAACTGGATTTTCTAATAATGTGATACAAACAGAAATGGATCCCACAGAATTTGAGCAACTCTAGTCAGTGTATGAAGGGCTCTGTCCTGAAGTATGACCCAACCAACTAGGGAATTCAAGGAATAAGAAGGATCATGGGGCCCTGGATGTGATAAGGGTACAACCTATACCAAGGGACCCAAAGGTTGTGACTCGAGTCTGGAGTCAGAATAAAACCTTTCTGTACAGTGGCAGCCAGGAGTGTGTTTATGGAATCAGTCCCTGGGCAATAACTGTAATTACAGTGACTGTTCATTAAAGTATGACAAATGCTTAAAGAGCAACTGACACCATTAGGATAACTTTAACGAAACATAATATTAGACACAGTTCAACTTGTATTTCACATTAGTTCTGTATTATTTCTCCCCATTATTTATTACTGAGGCCATTTGCATGAAAATGGGATCTTTGCTCCTGAAGAGGTCATCTATTCCTGTTGCTTTCTCCCTACCTGAGGTCACAATACTCTACTTGTGACATCACAATTACTCCAATGGCGACAGATTGTGATGTCACAACAGAGGACTATGACATGAAGGAGAGAGTAAGCCAAACAGGCAGATGAACTGTAAGGGATATAGAGCATGTTTCCATGCACATTTCTCAGTAATGAGTAATGGGGAGGAGAAATCTATTGAATACATATGGAATGCAAGTTACATTGTACCTAAATATTATGTTTTTCAAAGTTTTCTTTGAGGCGTCAGCAGCTCTTTAAACACTGTTTAGTATGGTAATTTCTGGACTTGACAGAAAGAAGTGCGGTTTAAAGCACATGGGAGTGAAGAGGTATATAGAGCACACGTTTTGGATATTGCGGGGAAGCCTCTAGCAAGCATGCCACCTTACCCCTAGACACAGAGGGCATCAGCATGAAGAGGATTGTCATATGGTGTTGGCCTCAGCTGAGTGGCTTGATGGCGACACAATATCTGGTCCAGGTGTTGCAAAATGAAATTTCCTTCTTGGTATAGACTAAGCTACTCACTCAAGAAGAAAAACATGTGGCCCAGTGAAAAATGTGCAGTGTGCAGAGGAGCTGCAATTCACTTTGATGTACCCTGCCAAATGAGAGATTTACTGTCACCAGAAACAATATTTATTGCAGGAAGGAACTAGTAGAAACCCAGCAACCTGTCTCCTGTATAGAGACTGAGGGATGCACAACAGGCACATAAACTTACTGTAACCATTAACCTGATAGAGTGGCACAGTACAGCACAACTGAGACTTAATTTAGGAAACATTTTATTGTGCATTTTACAGTACTTCACGATCTCTCCTTCAACCTGGCATTTCTTTGATTTTGACTTTTAAAACACAGTAGAGCTCAAATAATTGTTTCAACCACTGAATACAAAGCACAGTCTATGGTTTTCTATATGGGTGTTTAACATAAAGAGCAATTCTGCACTTCCACGTTGTAGTTTTGTTCATGATGTTTCAGCCATTACAATTTACTAGAGAATACTTCATTTCATTGTCAATGTTCCTTTGCAAGGCTTGCAGCACATCATGGTAGTCTGTCCAAAAAGTCTGTATTAAAAGCATTTTCCTCTCACCAGTTAACCTCGCAACACTTTTGTTTATGACATCATAGTGCTTACCATGATAACAGACTATGATGTCACAAACAGCAATTGCAAGGTCATCAGGGGAGAATCAGATACATTTGGAAAGGTCAGTGACATGACTACTGCTTTCTGTGCAACATTTAGTAGATCAATAACAGGGAAAAGTAAAAAAACTTAAAATACGTAAACTAGAATGCACTAACGTTAAAATATAATTGCTGTGCATCTAGTGGTCTTAACTTTTTATTATAGTATACTTGCTCTTTAAGGCTTGTCTGTATTACTTGTACCAATATGCAGCACTGCACTGAAGTCTGTGGCATACACTGCCATAATCATTGTTAAGCAGATCCTCCCTTAGAGCCTCCTGCAGCATTCCTGTCCTCATTATAGTTGCCAGCTTTTTTTGAGAGGTCAGCAATCATGGACAGAGTGGGAAGGTATGGGATGCGATCAGCACTGTTGGCCAGCAGCCAGTCACATGTCAGGAGTCTGCATTGAACATTATTTGCAGCAACGCCTGCTTTCTGATTTTTATTAGTATTTACTATTATATCAACCAGCACTTTCTTGCTTTCCTCAGCTTCCTGCAGTATCTTCCCTGCTTTCGTAATTTTCAGTACAATCCCTCTCCCGTCTCCCTTTTTGGCTGGAGCTCCCCAGGCACTTAGATTGAGATACCTTCTCAATGTTCCGACCTCTAGCAGTTGCACCCAGCCACCCTGCCAGCATTACACACCCCGTTCCTGCTCCCCTTAATTCCTCTCCTTCCGCCTCTGTGTTATCTTACTTCTTCGTAGCCTACTGCAGTGTCATCGGCCAGGCACGATATGTGCATTGTACCTTGTATTTATGTTGATATCCCCACCATACAAACCCTTTGCATTGTATTACCTGTATTTTGTTACCCATATGTAATATTATCCTGGGGCTCTGCCCATACTGTGAATGTACTGTCACTGTGTGGAGCGTTTTAACTTTGTATACATGTTCTAACCAGGTCCATCTTGCAAATGAGCATTGTTCGACGGTGACCACCTCAATAAATAAAGACTTTGATTGATTGACTGACTTTACACACAATATACTACACTATCTGAATTGTTGTTTCTACATCCTTCAATTATGCACTCCTAACTTACGTATCTCACTCAACCTACTATGTGTCTCTCCTACCCCTACCACGAGAGGCCCCTACTACCCCCTGTAAAATGACACAACCTTACTGCGTCTAGCCTCCCTTATTGCCCTTACTGCCTCACTCCTTATCACCAAAACAATGCCAACCCTAAAATATGTCAATAGTAACCCTCACTGACTTTGACATGTCCAATGCCCTAGTCCTTAATCTGTGGACTACATACTATGTTGCCCTACTTGCTCCAAAAACCTGGTACCTCCTACCCCATTACCTCTTCAAACATTGATGGTATTTCCCATACTTTAGGACCTGTTTGCATGACAAGGTTGTTGTACTCCTCGCTCTGTCCTTTTTACTGGCTGTTGGAGACATCAAGCCTAACCCTGGCCCTTCCAAACTCCTGTCTCCTCCCTCTCCTCCCACCCCCGGCAAGGGTTAAAGGGCCTGAAAATAGCCCACCTTAACACTGGAAATCTCCACCATAATCTGGATGAGCTCACCATTTGACCTTGCCACTACCAACCCAACATACTCAGTGTATCTGAAATCTGGATAAAGCACTCAACACCCAATAACCTCTGTGCCTTAGCTACACATAATTACATTAAATGTGACAGGGCCTCCTCTAAATGAGGTGGGGGCCCCAGTGATTTACTACAAGGCCCATCTTAATGTCTTTGCCCCCAGTTCCTTCCCTCCTCTCATAGGTCATGCCTTCAAACTGTGTCACCTGGTTCCATGGCAAGTGCGCAAAATGCAAAATGCTACGGCAAAAAACAGAGTGGACAAAATGTCGCAAAGAAAGACTGACAGAGGAAATGCAGCTAAATCGAAAACCACTGAAACTCTGGGAAGGAGCAGATTTGCTAGTTCCACACCACGCTGCCATGGATCACCACTCCGGTGCAATTTTGGGAGGGCGAGTGCAGATTTACTATAACCACACGATGCCACCACTGATCATGACTCCAGTGGAACTGGAGGTAACAGGCAACAGCGTGGTTAAGACACCTCACTACTACATGCACCATGCTCCTGTGTCTTTTGAAATTTTGACCACACCCACTTGACCATGCTCCTTTTGTCCGCAAGGACTTGAAGTGATACCATGTCAACGCTACCCCAGCCATTGGCAATACTAAGAGACTTCACATATTTTGTGCTTACCTACTTCCTGCTACTAGCCATCATGTTCTCCCTACTCTCATCGGTACCATCGGTCCCCTTGCGCGTGATAATGAATTCATACTCCTCAGTGACTTTAACATCAATTGGTTAGAATGTAATACGCATTCAGTTGATATATCCCTAAACAGGCTGCTCCTTACTCAATTAATTTCCCACCCCACAAGACTCTCAAAAAATGAGCAATGTGCTACCCTTATTGACTGGGTGCTAGTCCCTAAGATCGATAGAATAATTTGCTCAGGTGTTCTCCCAGATTCCATCAGTGACTATTCCTCAGTCTACTGTGTGTGGCATACAAAAACCATAAGGCCCTTCCTCACCAAATTCATTTGCACAATCTCTCCCACTTGAATCCTTCCCAGTTCGAAGCAGCAGCGGCTCGCATAGATTGGTCTTTCCTATGGGCAACCTCCAGTGCTGACCAGGCCATTTTATATTTCAACTCTACTTTTTCCAGTCTCTAGGATAAATGTGCTCCCCTCACTACCAGGAGGGTCCACGGTCCGATCACCAAATAACTGGACCACCCTCTCTTCTCTCTTTAAAAAATGAGAGACAAATATTGGTCTACTTTCAAGGCTACCAGTTCCACCTCTGACTGGAACACTTATAGAACCCCAAGAAATACTTGTAAGTAAGCTATCTGAAAGTGCAAAAACCGCTTCTGCAAAATGCAACTTGAATCCTCCTACAACAACCCTCATTAGTTCTGGAGTTAAATCAAAAAGTCCCTGGGCAAGGATGTAACGACCACTCCTCCCAATATTGAGATTGAGGGGGTAAACTGTAATTATCCCTCTACAATCTTAAACACAGTTAACAAGTTCTTCTCCAACCTAACTACGTACACCAGAGTGTTTCCCCCTCCTTTGAATTGTCAGACCTCCCCCCTTCCACTACACCTAGCCTACATCCCCCTTTTCACCTCAAATGCATAAGCGTCTCTGAGGCATACAAACACCTAATGTGTATCCTTGATTCTAAATCTGCTGGCTTAGATGGAATTAAACCCAGACTTCTCAAACTAGCTGCCTATGAGCTGACCTCCTTGCTGGCGACAATCTTTAACCTATCCCTTGTCACAAAACCACTCAGCAGGTCAGACCCTCTACTCCCAAAGTGCCAACCTCTGAGCGCAGTCTTGTGAACAGTGTAACAGACAAGGTAACCCTCTTGTCTGTTTTTGTGAGTTCGGATCAACCTTTGGTCTCAAGTTCTGGAGGGATTCAAACTGTGAACCTCTTGCTAGTGTACCCAATGCACAGGCTCAGATATTTCTGTCTTCGGGGGGCCAGATATCTTTGCCTATGGGCACCTAACCAGGTATACAGAGATGAACCCTTAAAAACTTTAATAAAGACCTCAGGTTTAAAACGCTTCTCTTTCCAGTTTGGTACCACCATTCAAGCTTATGTTTAGTATCTGCAATAACCATATACGGTACTTTTCTTGCAACTAAAAAGAAGTCAAAGACAGACCAAGTAAGTTCTAAAAAGAATTTTACTAAAATAGTTAAAAATATGTAAAACGCAAAATACAGAACTCTTATTTCCCTAGACATACAAATCTTTTAAAAGAAACAAGGTTTAAACAGTGCAAATTCTTACTTACAGTACTTAGATTTGAAATCTTTCTAAATATCTATTTACAAGTGCTCCAAAGATCTTTCCTTAGTCAGAGTCTAGGTGAAAGTGTGTAAATAAAACAGAGTATTCCTTAAACAACTGTATGGGACAACCCGTTTTTGTGTGAGGTCAGCTAGCTCCTCCTCTGTCAGATTATGTATAAAAAATATATATCTTATACAAAAGTATTACATTCTGCAACTTCAGCATAGTTCATATCCTTCAAATGACACTTCTTTTGATCTCATAATAAGCTTCCTCCTTCCAGGACATGACAGCATCTATATGATTTTTGCACTTACGTAATAACCTGGGTTTTCCTTCCAACGTCATAAAATGGATATGTTATAGCAACTATGGTTGTAATTAACTCAGACAGATAGGATCATAATTAAAGGCCTTACATGTAACACATGGGGCTGGATATTCAAAAGGGTTGCGTCATGCGCAATAGGGTTGCGCCTGCTCAAGTCCAAAATTGCGCCATTCTGCCATATTCAGCAGGAGGCAGTTGCGCCCCCCCAAGTCAAGCTGAGCAACAGCGCAATGCTAATGAAGGCATGCTGAACCGGAGGGGGAGGAACCATGCATAAACTGCACAGCCTGATATTCATTGGGCTGTGCAGAGTTGTGCAGGCGCAACCCCCAACCTGCGCCTGCACAACTTTGAGCAAAAAGGAGTTGAGGCCACCCACAGGTGAGCTGCCGCATTGCAGGCGAACAGCAGCTGCCACCTGTGGGTGGCCCTCAACGACTCCCTGTGCCCCTGCAGCCCAATCGCTGGCATATAAAGACCCCTCCACTGGGTCTACCATTCACATATCTGTGCTCGCTCTTTAGACGGTATATGTGCATGCCCATTGGCTCTTGCTCTGAACCAATGGGCGAGCCCTACCGGGCAGTCGTCGGCGGCAGGGGTGGCAGGCGGGTGGGGATGCTGCTGCCCGCCGCTGATAGGGGAGCGGGGTGGGACTCCATGGGTGGGTGGGGGCCACAGATCTCCAGGGTAGGTGGTCCTTGGGGTTTGAACTCTTTTCTGCCCGTGATCAGGCTTTCGGTCCACTGGACCACCAGGGATATGTTCTTGGGGGTTGAGCTCTTTTCTGCCCGCGATCGGGGGTGTTTTTCCGTATGCCCGCGATCGAGCCAGTCGGGGGAAGGGGGGATTTTTAAACTTATGCCCGTGATTGGGCTGCAGGGGGCGTCGGTCCCGGACGGCTGCTGCCTGGCAGGGCACCAGGCGCAAGTCCTCGGGGATCGGCACACCTGCATGCTAATGGCATGCAAATGGGGCCATAAATAGATGCAAATGGCCCCCCCCGTGCCTTGCATGAATTATGGCCCCATTTGCATGTCACCTTTTGAATATCGGAAATTTGAGCATGGCGCAATGGTACTTGCGCCACTGCATCTTGAATGCTCCACTCTGACCACTTGCAGTGGCGCAAGTTCCACTGCGCCATGCACAGTGGCTGTGGCCGGGGGGGTGATATTCAAAGGAGCTGCTCAATAGCACAACTCCATTGAATATCACCCCGGCCACATCCCTGCGCAACTATTTTGTGCAGCGCAAGGGCTTGCACCACAGAATAGCGCAATTTGAATATCCAGCCCATGGTCTCTAAAAACTGAGTGTGTGTGAACTCACATGCTGTCAGCATTTTTCTTATGGCTTGCATCTTTCAGCTGAAACCTGGGGGGGATGAGTGAGGTCATTCTAAGAGCACCAGATTTTTCAGCAGAGATAGTCAGTAATACATTTTACATAAAAAAAAAATTACACAGCACTCAGAGCTGGCTGTCTACATCGCATCCCTCACTGCCAGTACTGTACCAACTATGTAGAAAATGTCAACAATAGTACCTGTGTTTAAAATAGGCAACAACAAAATCCTCAGCAAATACAGACCAATTGCCATATTACCTGCTCTCAATAAGGTCCTGGAGAAACGTGTCTCCTCTCAACTTATTGCCTTCTGTCAGCCTCCTGTCACCCATTCATTAAATCCCTACCTCCGCACCCATTTCCTAGTATCCACTTTCTCCTCCTATTGGCAGCTCCCCGCACCCTCAAACTCCCGATACCCACTTTCTCTCCCACTTATGGGTCTGCACTACACAAATCCCTTTTGCTAAATAAACTACCAAGAAGCATACTGCTTAGGTTGCTTCTCCTCCTTCTTCTCCTGTCTGGTAATATCCACTCTAACCCTGGCCCTCAGGCTGTTCCCTGGTCCTGCCCCTCATCTGACAGTGGGCTGCGCATCGCCTCAATTAATATCTGCAGTCTTCTAAAAAAAAATAGGACACATTCTAAGGGTGGGTCCTTCAACACCACCCTGAAATCATTGCCTTGGGTGAAACTTGGCTCTCTCCCTCTATCCGTGACCCAGCCATTACCCTCCCTGGCTATAACCTCTTTCGCACTGATAGGGTGGGTAAGCATGGGAATGGCTGTGCCCTCTGCTTTAAGGACTCGCTTTCTGGTCAATTGCTCCCTCCACCTCAAGTGGTCCAGAGGGCCCAGAAACTCACACTAAAACTAACACTAAGCAGAACTACTACTCTCCCTCCTACTCACCGCCATCTATACCCCCCCCAGGGACCAGAAACAGGCCTTTCATGCTATCATGTCCTATCTCTCCACCCTACCTCCACAACATGAAAAAATTGGCATGGGTGATTTCAACATAAATTGGCTGGCCAAGATGTCCACCACCTACATTGATGATGCTGCTGTGCTTGATCTCACCCAGGTAGTCACCACCCCACCCAGCTTAACATCAGTATGGGTACCTCCTCCCTCTTGGGCCTGGTCTTCACTAATCGCCCCCGCAGAGTCACTAACACTTCAGTACTCCCTAATGCTTTAAGTGATCATTCTCCTATGCTTTGCACCTGGTCCTGCAAAGTCCCTAAAACCCACCCTAAAATTACCACTCATCGCAAACTCAGTCCTAGTAAACTCTCCAAACTTAAAGCCCACCTCAGAAGCTGGGACTGGCCCCCCCAGCTAACACCCTCGACCCAGATCGGGCCCTTGACTTTTTCATCACTACCTTTAATGCAGCCTGTGACAAATTTGTGCCCCTTATTAAGAGAATGTCCAAAGGTAACCATGCCCCTTGGTTCACTGACCACCTTCTGGATCAACTGAAATATCGTGACTCCCTTTGGCACCTTGCAAATGAGACCAACCAGCCAGCAGATAGGCAGCTGTATAGGGAGGCCCGTAATAAGTGCACATGGTCCTTACGCAAAGCCAAAGCCGAATACTACAAAGCCTCATTAACTTCTGCCTGGAGCTCCAGGTGTAAATTTTGGAATAATATAAAGGAACTCTGCCGCAAGGTCCCAAATCCCCCCCGATTCTGTTGGTTATAGACAGCAACCCTACCTCTGGTCCCCTCAGTATAGCCTCAGCCCTTAACTCCACCTTCACAGATCTCAATCATGTCCTTCCCCCTAATTTCTCTGACTCCCCTCCGGCCCTACCCCACCCCCTCACCCTCCCCCCACTCCACCCTTTCATCTATGCTTTATTACCCTGGAGGAAGCCATACCCTACCTTGTCAAAGCTCTTAGCCACTCCCACTTTAGCAGTGATTCTCTTGACCTGCGACTTCCCCGCCTCACTCTCCAGGAAGTCCTTATCCCACTCACTCATATTCTTAACTGCTCCCTCTGCCAAGGGAAATTCCCCACCCACTGGAAATCAGCCTCCATTACCCCCCATCTACAAAAGCGGGGACCATACCTCCACCAACAATTACCACCCTATCTCTATTCTTCCCCCCTCTATCTAAAGCATTAGAGCGTATTGTTTCTGATCAACTCACTGACCACCTAATGAAATATAACCTCCTATGTCAACAGCGACATGGCTTCCGTAAGGGACATAGTACTACCACAGCCCTCCTTGAGTTTACCTTGCATGTCCACTCTGTCTTAGACAGTGGCCACATCTCAGATGCTATCTTTGTGGATCTCTCTAAGGCATTTGATACCGTAAACCATGCCCTACTGCTGATTGCTCTCTCCTCCATTGGCTTCTCCAGTGATGCCCTAAGCTGGTTTTCTGACTACCAATCTGAAAGAACACAACAGGTCAAGATTGGTGCCACCCTGTCCACCAGCCTCCCAGTCCATTCTGGTGTCCCGCAGGGCTCCATTCTTGGCCCTCTGTTATTTAGTCTGTGTCTTAACTCACTCCCGTCGGCTTGCCCTGGCAACCTGCTGCTACATGCGGATGACGCTGTCCTGTACGCCTCCTCTCCAGACCCCCTTAAACTCCACCAAGCCCTCCAACACTCTTTCAGTGAAGCTGAAAAATGGTTCTCTACCTAACGCTTAATTATCAACTACAAGAAGACAAAAGTCATGTTTTTTTCACACCCTCAGAACTCCCTTAAGAACTTCTTCCCCCTAATTCTTGATGCCAACCAGTCACCGCTCAAGCAGGTGAACACCTTTATGTAACCCCTGGGTGGCACCACCCCCAGTGTTACACCCCTGCAGCACTACCCTGGACATAGGCTGAGGGGGCTGGGTTCGCTAACTACTTACATTTCTGAATACTTTGGCACAGTGCTTCTACTCAGGGTGCTTTACGTGGGTGAGATGGTGCTGGGTGTAGCCCCCTGAGCTGCTACTTCACCCATGATGACCATTTAACTTCCCCAGACATGCCCCAATACACACTTCCCCACATTTCAACATTTTGAATTAAAGACTCTCTCTAATAATATGCTCACACCAGACTTTTAAACAACAAATAACAATATATTTATTTTGGGGGTAGTATAGGAGCTAGGAAAGGGAAGCAAGAGGAGTAGAGGTTATCTTACCATATCTACAGAATATGCAGAGATTAATTTGGATTTTGCTAGTGAACCCTCCAGCTGGGTGGTTACATATTAACAGGCAGACATAAATCTCATTTCACCATTCGACTTAAGATATCCAGCTCCCTGACTATCTAGCTGCTGACAAATCAGATGTTAAACATACTTATTAATACCCACACTGGTACCAGTCCCAGTTATAGCAGAAACCCTGCAATCTCACACCATACTGGTTAAAGAGATACCACAGTCCAAGATGTTGCAGGCCTGATGGAGTTGGAGCTGATCAAGGTGGCTGGCTATTAGTTTGAGGGTGGGGGCAACTTGGAGAAGGATCCTTACTGAGTTACAGACTGCTATTTACAACCACAGCAGGGATTGTCCTGTATTTTAGCAGACAAAACAAGGATTACCCTGCACTCGCAGACAAATCAGGGATTGCCCTGCACTTGCAGACCTCTGAACATTCCAGGACAAGCTATGAGGATCTTACATCCAGAACATTCAGCACAATATTTAAAAGTCCCATCCAATGCAATAAGGGTGATACTTTTGTCAAGCATCCTATATGCAATTCAAATACGGTCACATCCAGTACTTTATATACCAAAAGACATCCATTCAGAGTAAATTGGCAATGACACTTTCATCAAGCATCCCATACTTTAGTCACAGGCAGTCACATCCAGTACATTCTATATCCCAAGAACATTATTCACAGAGTCTTATCCAGCACATCTAAACATTGTATGCTGTAGGGCTTCCTGTCCCATGAAGTGGCAAACACGTCTTGGCAGTCATCTCCACAATGGCAGGACTCTAACCCACAACTACACAACTCGCAACACATTTACGTGATTCACTAAGCCCAGCATCTTGCTGCACCTGTAACTTAGCCGTTTGGGCCACAGACAAGATGCATCCATTACGTGAACTAGGCAGTCTCTTATGAGGTTAGTAGCCCAGACTGATAACTTCAATACTTCACACTTAACAGCACACATTTCTCAGTGGGGCTTGGGGCCCCCAAGATTACTTGCTTAGTTTCTCCCTCGCACCTGGGGGTGCAAGGGTACTCACTCAGGTCATCCATGAGTCTCTTCCACAATTGAAGGCATCCTGAAGACTTCTTCAGCTCTCTCACCGCTGAGGTACTCGGTCAGCACTCTCACCGCTGCATGATGTCCTCTGGTCTGGTCTGGTCAACGCTCTCACTGCTGCTGGACATCTGATCTTCAGTCTACATCTTTCCCCAATGTGGGAGGGAGGGCTAGCCTCTGGAGGACAATACTGGCAACCTCCAGTCTAGCTGTTGCAGAAAGCACAATTACTGTAACTAGTAAACTTTTACTTAAAAAAATAATAAATGCCCCCTGAAGACTGAAGGGGCTTGGATTAAGTGGCCCGGGTCTGATGACATGGCCGGAACCTGAGCCCCCAACCCTGTGTGGGCTTCCAGTAGACTGAAGCCTACTCTGGCTACTCTCTCTCCAAATCTCTCTCTGAATCTCTCAAAATCTCCAGACAAACTGGCAACATTGTTTCTTTACAGAGCTCCTAGCACGACTCCTGATTGGTAGCAGGGATGGGGTGACATGTCTCCAAGTTGCTGAAGGACCTGTCAACTAGAACACTCGAGGCACAATTGGGTTGTAAATTTGGCACCGAAAATAATGTCTGTCTAAGTCCCCATAAGCACTTGGGTGCTTATCCATGAGATGCAGTAAATGTCCCACAAGTCCTGGCTTTCTATTGCTGCAATTCCAATTGGCTGTACTGCTGGCAATGGCTGCTTAACCAACTGTCTCTTATAGCAAATTAGATACTGTCCTGAATAATGTCCTGGTGCAGCCAGGAAGAAGCAATTATTTGCCCCAAGTGCCCCACAGTTCTGTAGCTTAAAGGCTGTACTTGCAGTCACTGCACAGATGAAAAACATGGCTCTTTTACTTTTCCCATGGCTACTGCACTTATACAAGCTTCCCCTGCAGCAGCTGACAGGCTGACACACAGAGTCCCAGATACTGGAATTGCCAGGGAAAAAATATCTACTTCAATTTTTTAACATTCTCCCCCACGTACAGTATGTTCCCAATATGCAGCAACAAGTTTCATTAGTTAAAACATTGAACTTCTTTTACTTTTCAGCCGGAGCCCAACATAGCTACCCTGGAGGCAGCCAGGCACACAATTATTCATTATACAGATGACCAGGGCCCCTCTCAGGCATACTCAAATGAGCCCGGTCAAACTCTTTCAATTTTCATCTGAACGGTCCCCCAGCAGGCTGTCCATGGTCACCGGGTCCTAATTAGGTGAAAGGGATCCTGGGACCCACGGCACAGTCCCCGAGGCAACCGCAGAACAAGTGGCTCCACATCAAAGGCGCTTTGAGCACCAGCGTGACTCCCGCTACCCTGGAGGTAGCACTTTTGCAGCGGGAGATCGCGGTTAGCATTTTAAGCCACGAGGGGCTGGATTTTCATTTGACTGCAAGCTGGGGCACACAAAAGGGCAAACAGGACCTGGGAAGCCAGAAAAATGAGGGGCCAAGTCGGGAGAAGGACAGAACAAATGGACTAAGGTAAGCCCAGACTGGCATTTCTAGGAACCCCCATTTGCAAGGGGGTTACATTTAAATACCTAGATATCACACTAGATCCAGCCCTCAACTACCATCAACTTATTCATCATCTCTCCGCTGCCCTTAACTCTAGAATTGGTGTGCTCTATCAGTACAAACATTGCCTCACATCTGATGCCCTCTGGCTCACCGGCTCCTCCTCAGTCCTCTCCCTCCTGGACTATGGTATTCTCATCTACAGCGCTGCATCCACCTCTGCCCTCAGCAGACTACAGCTTGCTCTTAACAAAGCCTGCCACCTCATCCTTGGCTGTGATCATTACACTGACACCTGCTCCCTCTACAGGGCCACAGACTAGCTGAACCTAGACAACAGGATCAGGTACCACACCTGTCTAATGGCCAAAAAGATTGGACTAGGTCTCTCTCCCCCCCTGCTGTCTCCTCCCTTATGCACCCTACGTCAGCAGTCATATCCACCTGTAGCTCTGGCAAGCTTTGTTACGGGTACCCCGCGGCCGGACCTCTCAATTCCAAAGAACTTTCAGTTACAAGGCCCCTTCCTGGATGAACTCACTCCCTAGCCATATAACTCATGAAAGAAGGCTTGGCCCCTTTAAATCCCAGCTGAGGGAGCACCTTCAGACCTCCAACCCATGCGACTGCCCTTGATTCTTCCCCCATTCACTGCTTCCCCATGGCTATATCTCAGCCTGTTTCCCACCCTTCTCCCCTTCACTTTTTCCTTTTATCAGCCAGTGTTGGGTAAGTTACTTTTTCTATTACTTTCTATTACATTTGAAAACTAGTTCCAGGAAGCTCTGTGCAATCACTAGCAAGGATGGATAAGTACTAGAAAAAGTAATACACCTTACAATTATAGTTACTTATTTCTTTTTATACAAAAACAACACAAAAATAATAAATAACTATAAAAGATTACATTTTTTGAAAGTAATAGGTTAGTTACTAGTTACTTTCAAATAAATGTAATCAGTTACAGTTGCATATTTCTTTTGTATAAAAAGACATAAGTAATTGTAACTGTAAGGTGTATTATATTTTCCAGTACTTCTCCATCATTGCTAGTGACTGCACATAGCTTTCTGGAACAAGTTTCCAAAAGTAATAGAAAGCAATAGAAAAAGTAACTTACCCAACACTGTCATCAGCGCAACCCCTAATTGACTGTTTTATTTTGCTTTAAACTGAATTTCTCCTTTTTAGGCTCTTTAGCCTGAAGGCTCCGAAACTACCTCCAATATTGGCCATCAGCCTACTGCAGAACCAATCTACTACGCTATGGCTGTACCAAAGTACTGAAACTCCTGTTATGTCATGTTGTGTACCCACTTAATCTTCTCCTATGTACTCGTATGCCTGTACCAATGTTTTTAAACATTAATTCTGTTGTCTCTCTACTCTATATGTCTGATGGAGAACCTTTGTAAATGAGTCCTTGACTCAAAGGTCTTTCTGAATCCTCATTAAATAAATAAATAAATACAATTATAAATATCTCACTGCTCATAACCTTCTCTCCCCAGCACAACACGGTGTCCACCAGAACCACAGCACCACTACTGCTTTGCTTGCTCACCCTCACCAGCAATATCGCCACCTCTCTTGGCAAAGGTGAGCTTACTGGCGCCATATTCATAAACCTCACTAAGGCCTCCAATATAGTTGATCATTCTTTACTATGCAACAAACTACATGCCCTGGGAATCTCAGATAAATCCCTCCTTGGTTTAGAAGCTACCTGACCACTAGACGACAACGTATTAGGTTTGGATTCTCTCTATCCGATCCTGCCCCTGTCACTACTGGTGTTCCTCACATTAACTCTCTCTGCCAATGCTTCTCTAATAGTACCCCTCTTCTGTATGTTAATGACCTGGTCTTCTTCACCAGTGCCCAGAACCTGCCTGACATCAACAGACCTTCTTGGCTGATCTGATGGCTGTTCAAACCCTGGCTCCACAAGAACTGGCTTTTAATGAACCGCACACAATACTACTCAGAACCGCTCACTGGTTAAAGAATATCTCATCCCCACTCACTGTGACCTGTGATAATAGCACTCTCCTCATCATTGTCCACTCCTTCAATTACCTGGGTGTTATGCTAGATCCCTCCCTTGACTTTTCTCTTCATGTGTCATCTGCCTATAATACACTTAATGTCAAACTTAGGCTAGCTTACAGAGCCAGCCATAATCTCTCCCCATCTGCCCACATTGCAAGTTGCACATGGTATCCTACTTCCCAATTTCTCCTATGGCCTGCCCATTTTCATTAAGGCTTCCAATGCTATCCTGCAGAAATGGGACGTGGCTTACAATAACATCTGCCAATTTGCCCTTGCCTGCAACCAACTCACCCACTAGAGTACCCTGTACTCCAAATTGGACTTTCTACCTCCTGCTGCCTAATGTGACCTCTCCCCATGCAGCATCACTCACAGTGTAATGCAGAACCATGCATCCCTGTCTCTTGTCTCCCTCCTGGTGCCCTATAGAAATGCCTATCCTCTCAGATCCTCAGACCTCGACCTTCTATCCATGCCCAGGACCAGGACTAAACTTGAGGAGTCAGCGTTTGCTGTTGCTGCCCCAAATTGTGGAATACCATACCCGCCAATATAAGACATTGTACTGTTACCCATGCTTTTTGGACCCAATACCGTTCACATCTGCTCCAACTGCCAGTATGCTCCTGTCCCTAGCCCTGGTCCCTTGCCATCTCGAGCCTCTGGTTACTTGATACCTCTGCACTTTTCACTTTGTACAGCTGTTAGTTTGTCTGCACCTTAGAGCTTTCTTCTCCCCCCTGCTTCTTACTTAATCTGTACTGCCCAATTTACTCTGGTCACTCTGATGCTTAATTATAAGTTTATCATGAATGCCAAAGTTGTAGGGCCATTCCTGTACTTGTACTGACATACAGTTTGTACCCTCCTGGGTTGTGCCTGAAAATAGGCAAATGTTTGTCTAGTGCACCTGGCCCAGTAAACAAAAACTACATAAATAAGTAAATAAATAAGTAATATTTTTAAGCCAACTTGTAGAACTGGTCTAGGCTTGTAGGGGTTCATGGAACAGGAGAAGTGTGCTGTGCTGGCAGTGCTGCACAGTGTCCATGCCTGATGTTACAACACCTGTAGCGTTACCTCTCCCCACCACAGGTGTGGTTCATCAATTCCATATCCAAGCAGCTCCACAACACAGCCATCAGTGTTCAGATAATGCTGCCCTCAGTGGATTATTTCTTCATTGCAGTGCAGATGCGGTAATGTAAAGAGACCTATATACTAGTTAGAGTTTCTCAAATATGGCCATCATGGCTGCATGTGGCCACCAGCACTATTTTGTGAGGCCACAGAGCTCTTTAGAACCCCAGTTACAAAGGTAATTTAATGGGCAGCTCCATCTCTTAAAAAAAAATAGGAGATGCATGTCAAGTGAAAATACATCAGATACTTTAATTAATGTAAACATTGTTAAAATAAATGTGTTACTGTATATCTGGGTTTTAGGGGTGGGTCTGTTAATGAAAATGGGTTACCAATGCCCACCATACAGTGCATACCACATTTTTAAAAATCAAGAACTGTCAGGCACATGTTTTTGACTAAATCTGAATGCTGGCTATATGTGCAGATAAATAACATAACTATAGATTTCTAGGGCATCCATATTTTTTTTGATAGGGTGTTCCACTCCATTTTGCTGCCATGTTTACCTGAAAAAGAGTGACATGTAAAAACACATGTTTTACTAATTGTTTTTGCAAGCTTTATTTACTGTTTTCCATTATTAAAGTAAGTCCACTAATTAATCTGGAGTTGTGTTTTTCATTATCTGTACTCTTTAGCCCATTGTAATGCCCCATTTTTAATTTATGCAGATTTGTATTTAGTGTGGTGAATGTAACAGTTGGTGTCACAGCACGTTACATTTACCCTCATGGCCCCCAAATCTGTAATTGTGCTATTAGCACTTTAAAAGATTTTCTGGCTTCTCTCCTAGTTTGCCTCCTTGTGATAACTGACCGTGTTACTGCCTGATCTATCTTTCCCACAGAAGGGACAGCAACCTTTGACCCTCACTCTACTTGGAGTCACATCAGGCCCAATGTTTACCCGTCAGTCTGTGACTGTTGCAAAGTCATAACTTGCCCATCAGAACCAAGGAGCAACCATAGAGAGAGGAGCTGAGTTGTGGTTTAAAACCCATTGTTTATCATGGCTCCTCCATTAGTAGGGCTACATTCCATGAAGATAAGCACTGCATGCAACAACGAGGGTTGCAGTTACATTCACCACAGGTAGACTTTGGTTACCATCATTCACTGATTGCTGGGCAAATTTTCAGAGAGCATATTTCAGTGACAACTGCATGTCTAAGGAAAGTGCTAGGCATCAATTGTAATAAGGATTATTCAGTGTATATGGGGTGGAGACTTAAAATGGATTTTCTTTGTGGTGTCACTCGTTACATTCACCACGATATGTGGGGTCAACCATCATACCTGCCAGTACGGTTGTTATTGTCAAATTCCTCCAGGTTTTGTAACACTATGCCAGTTATTAGTAGTGGTGTGATAGCCATGAGGCATGTTCAGTAAATTGCTTAAAACTTGAAACAAATGTGTGATGTCACTTGTTACATTCACCACGTTATATGGTGTTAAGCATTACACGTGCTAGTAATGTAATTGTTTATTTTTTTCATGTTTTATAGCAGTACGTCAGTCAGTAATAGTAGTATGTTAGTTGTTAGGGAAGTTTAGTACAGTTTCAGTAAGTCAAACATAAGTGTGGTGTCACCTGTTACATTCACCACGGTATGTAGTATCAAACATCACACCTGTCATTACTGTTATTATTGTCAGATTTCTCCAGATTTTGTAGCGCTGTGTCAGTTATTATTAGTAGCATGTTAGCCATTAGGCATGTTCACTAAACTTTGTAAAACTGAAATGAATGTGTGGTGTCACTTGCTACATTCACCACGGTAAGTGATGTTAAGCATCTCACTTGCCAGTAACGTAACTTTCAAATTTTTTTCATGTTCTATAGTAGTATGTCAGTCAGTAACAGTAGCATGTTAGTTGTTAGGCATGTTTAGTATAGTTTTAGTAAATGAAACATAAGTGTGGTGTCACTTGTTACATTCGCTACAGTATGTGGTGCAAAACATCACATTTGCAATTAATGTAATATAATTCTTATAAATATGTGTTTCTTATATGTTAATACAACCGCCTCTACCCTGTCTGTGTTCTTTCTCAGATGGGGCCCTCTACAACTAGATGCAGTATTCCAGGTGAGGTCTCATGAGTGTCTTATACAGGGGCAAGATGACCTCCCTCTCTGTACTCCTAGTACCCCTCCCTATGCATCCATGCATCTGGCTAGCCTTTTCAGTCACTTTATCACACTACCTAGTTTCTCTTAGGTCCTCCAAGAGGATAACTCCCAGGCCCCTTTCCTGACTCATGACTGTCAGTACCTCCCCACCTAGTTTGCACTTTGCCCCTGGGTTCTTCTTTGCTATGTGCATGATCCTGCATTTGTTTGCATTGAATCCAAGCTGCCAGTCTTCAGACCATTTCTCCAGTTTTCTAAAGTCTTCCCTCATTCTTTCAACACCCCCTGGAGTGTCCACCCTATTTCATACTTTTGTATCATCTGCAAAGAGGCATACCTTCCTCTCCAGTCCCTCTGAAATGCCCCAGTAAAACATTGAAGAGGACCAGCCCCAACACCAACCCCTGTGGCACCCTGCTCATCACCTCTCCCTCTCCAGAGTACTCCTTGTTTGCCAGGAACCACAAACCAGAAGGCACCCCAGAGGTACAGTGTTAAATGATGAGAGTGTAAATGCCAGGCTCAGTTTATAAGTCTGTTGTGCAATAACACAAGGTGAACTCATCCAGCACTGGGAAAATCAACAACTGGTAGCCATTACCCATATGCCCTAAGGGTAACGGCTCACAGTTGTTGATTTTCCCAGTGTTAGATGAGTTCACCTTATGATGTTGCACAATAGACTTATAAATTGAGCCTGGCATTTACACTCTCATCATTTAACACTGTACCTCTGGAGTGCCTTCTGGTGTGTGTGGTTCCTGGTTGTTGTTGGGGCCAGTAAAAGCTCCCAGAGGCACAACACATGTACTGGTGAAAGTGCTGTGGTTTTTGTGTTTGTACTTCCCGTGTATCACAATCCTTTCACTCCAACCATTCAGCCAGTTCTCCACTCACAGAACTATTTTAGGATCCACCCCAGGCTGTGCAGTTTGTTAATTAGCCTTCCATGGAGGACAGTGTTGAAGGCCTTTCTGAAGTCCAGATAAGCCACATCCACTGCACGTCCCTAGTCCACTACTTCAGTTACCCAGTCATGCTGTAGATTAGTACAATGAGTTAGTGCAAAACAAAGTGCTTATCCTAACTATAGTAACTATTAGGATTAGCTGAATAAGTAACTAAATGCCATATAAGGCAGTGTGTTAATGTGTGTGTGGCAATGCTGTGTGTGTGTATAGACAGTGCACTGCTATGCTACACTCTGGAATATATTATATACACATATACGTATTAGTCAGTCTGTGTGCATCACAACCACTAGAAATTGCAGTTAGGTAGCTCAGTGATTAGTGCAAAAATTGCTAGTCTATATTCCCCCACTATCTAGATCTGGTTTAGCCTTATGCATGTCATTGCTGATTTAAACGAGGTGTCTACTGGCAACCCCCTTTCCACCCACTGATGTCTATTGGATCCTGAAAAGATCTTGTTTTAACTGTGTACTTCAGTGGTGTGAAACCTTCCACGGTGTATGGATTATGTATGTTGTCCAGGTCCATCTCAAAAATGAGTTTTTCTCCAAGATGTTCGCCTGGTTAAATAAAGATTTTGATTTGACTGAATGTCTTATTTTTTATCCGTCTCAGTGACTCCAGATTTTCAACAAAGCCATTTTTTCACATCAGCTCATGAACAGTACAGTTGTCATTTTTCACATCCTGTCTGAAATGTGTTTTCGTACCTGTGGTACTGAATGGCATTTTGGTACCAATTTGAAAATTTTCACATATGGGGTTTATGAGGTCGGGTAATAAGAAGACTGTGTTGAAAATCTGGGGTCAGAATTTAAAAAAATTCCAAAGATATGCCTATTAGTTGCAATTTCGCTACATACCCTTGTAACTTTGGAAATGTTAAATATTTTTACCCTAGGTTTTCAACATAGCCTTCTTATTACTGGCAACCCCAAGGCACCCTCCCCCCCATGAAGTCTGTTGGTGTGTGCAGTGTGGGGGTGGAGTGTTACATTTTAACCCTAACTAGAGCATTACTGAAGTTTTTTTGCAATATATATAAAATAGATGTATATACATCATAAAAGATACACTTAATATCTATACCTCTGAGAGATTTTCAACACATCAGACTGTGCCTGACAATTCTTTGTATATAGAATTCCAAATGTTTTTCCACATTTCCATTTTTTTTTGTTTTGTTTTGTCTTGTCCCCTTTGATTAGATCTATCATTAGACTGACCCACTGTAAATGGGTGGGAGGGTTACTGTTTTTCCAATTTCATGGCATGCACTTGTTTGTGGTTGCCAAGCAAAGTTGTATCATTTTCTTTTGTGTAGGGCTTAAGTGCAATTGTTGGTTGTAGCCCAGTAGAATAATGTTTTTGTTAATGAGTGTATAATAATCAAAATTGAGGATGACATTATTTGAAAGATTTTCTCCCAGTACATTTGAAGCTTAGAACAGATTGTCATCATATGGGTGTTTGCCGGAGAGTAATCACACCAAAGACATTGATCAGAGATTTCAGGATTTATCTTATTTAATTTATGTGGTTTATAATATGTTCTATAAATGACGTTAAAACTAATCTGCTGCGATTTAGGTGAAATTAGTCCCTTGTGTAGAGATATAAAATGTCTTTCCGTTCTTGGCCTGTCAACACCATTCCAAAATCATTTCCCATTTAGATTTCAGTAATGATAAATTAGTACTCTGTTCAAAAAGTAACATAAAATACATTTGAGAAATTAGTTTTGATGATGGTGAGTTAGGGATCAACAGATTACATACAGGTGAGGAAATCAGTATATTTAAAGAGCCATTCTTTTTATTAACATAATATTTTAATCGAAAGCGTCTTAATAGGTGATGTTTAGGCAATCTGAATTCTTGTTGGATTTCATCGAATGTTTTAAATAGTCCATTTTTATAGCAATGTGAGAGTTGAGTGGTGCCATGTAGGTGTAAACGTTTGTATCCTGGAGACCAAATTTACTATTTGAAAGAGTTATATATTCTTTTGTGTGCCAAATATTTTTGCCCAAAATTGAACTCCTTATGAATGAGGCATATAGGTTTGGTTTTGATCTTCCACTGGAATGCCATACTTGCTCTTTATATAATAGCTCAAATTGGCTACCATTGGAACAAAAACAAAAACATTATCAACTTGACTGCTGAGCATGAAAATTGACCTTCAGTGATGTACTGATAAAACCAAAACATATAGGGGCAGGATTCACAAAGAACTTGCACTTGGCGCATCTCAGATGCCCCAGTGCAAATGAGATGTGCCAAGCACAAATTGTGGTATTCACAGTAGATGTACCAGGGAATGCTCCTGGTGTATCCCCTCTGTGAATACCACTGTTGTGTCCAGCCCAGGATGCACCAATAAAACCCTCCTGGTCAGGCTGGGTATATAAAGGAACAGTGCATCTCCCGATGCACTGAAAGCTGCCATTCACAGTCATGGACAGGCAAATGGGTCCATTAGGCCTGCAAGGTGCAATGTCAACATTTGCATGTCATTATGGCCCCATTTGCATGTGCCTAGCAGGGTTGTGCCAGACCCCCTACAAGGGCTGTGTGCCATACAGTGCACCCACAAATGCCACAGTAGGCAACCAGCACCCATCCCCTCCCTGCCTATGTCACCATAATACTGCCACACCCTGTGGCAGTTGTGGAAAACATATAGAACCCCCCTCCCGGCCTGCATCCCTGTTATAATGCCACTCCCTGTGGCAGTTGTTGACAAAACACAGAGCTCCCCCGTCCCATCTGCATCCTCATTATAATGCCACTCCTTGCGTTGGTTGCTGATAAAACACAGACTCCCCCCTCCCCACCCGCATCTCTGTTATAATGCTGCTCCCTTTGGCGATTATTGAAAATTCACAGAACCCCCCCACCCACTGCACCTGTATCCCCATTATAATGCCACTTTCTCGACAGATTGTTGACAAATACAGAAACCCCTCCCACCCACATCCCATTATAGTACCACTTCCTGCAGCAGTTGTTGACAAAATACAGAACCCCCTCCCGCCCACATCCCCATTATAGTATGACTTCCTGTGGCAGTTGTTGGCTGTCACAGTACCCTCACCCACCCATCCCGTTATGAAGTCGCTCCCTGCGGCAATAATGTTGTAATATCCGAACTCACCATCCCAGCCAACCAAATGCACTGGCGATGGCACATTATAAGACTCTTCCCCCTGCCGGTAGCCCAACAGACCTCCACCCCACCCACTCAGATACCCTCAACCCACTCTGCTCCCCATCCCAGCATAGTCCCACCATCAGTGGGCGGCTCAACCTTCCCTTATACTACTATGGCTGCCTGCTGACAAAGCTGTCTGTGAATGACAGCTACTGTACAACTGTAAGTCCATTATTCAACCATGTTGACCAATGGGCTTACAGTTGTACAGTAGCTGTCATTCACAGACAGCTCTGTCGATAGGAAGCCATGGTGGTATGAGGGTGAGTTGGACTGCCCGTGGACAGAGGGACTATGCTGGGATGATGGAGTGGGTGGGTGTGGGCTACCTGAGTGGGTGGGTGTGGAGGTCTGCTGGGCTACTGGGGTGGGGATCTTATGGTGGACACTGCTGGTGCATTCAGGTTGGGGTGGAGATGGTGGGTTCTGATATTACAACATTATCGCTGCAGGGAGCGGCTTGTGATGGCATGTGTAGGTGGGGTGGGGGGTTCTGTGAATTTTCAACAACCACCACAGGGAGCGCATTATAACAGGAATGCAGGCATGGTGGGGGGTTCTAGAATTTTCAACAACCACCACAGAGAGCAGCATTATAATGGGGACAGCAGGGGGGTTCTGTGTTTTGTCAACAACTGCCGCAGGGAGCGGCATTATAACAGGAATGAAGGCGTGGTGGGAAGGGGTTCTGTGAATTTTCAACAACCGCCACAGGGAGCAGCATTATAATGGGAATGCAGGTGGAGGGGGGGGGTTCTGTGTTTTGTCAACAACTGCCACAGGGAGCAGCATTCTTATGGGGACACAGGCGGAGGGGCACGCTAGACTGCCAGGATGGGCAGGCTGCCATGCTGCTGTCTGCGGTATAGCAGCCAGCCTGTGGGTGGCAATCAACTTAAGTCTACTTGTTGTAGACTTATCTTTGGGAGGCACATCTCCAGGCTTGCCCCAGGGATGCGCCTCCATGTTGGGCTGTGAATGGGGCTGCGTACCATATGCATGGGCAAGTCCCCTTCACAGCCCCTCCAGATGTGCTGCATATCATTATGGGTGGTATGTGGTGCATCTGCAATGCATTGGTGCATCACAGATGCACTGGTGTATCGGTCCCCTTCCAAAATTGCGCCAGTGTGCAAGTCGGGGATACGCCGGCACATCTCGGATGCACTGTGCGCATCCATTTTGTGAATCCTGCTCTTGGTTATTAATCCTCCAATGTCTAATATTAAAACAAGATCAACTGAAGATCAATGTTTTAATCTGCCACGATGCCACAAAAATATAGGGCAAGCCTCTTTCTATTATCAGATATGAAGCTTTCAGAACTCTCTGCCTCAAAATATTAGGACTGAAAAGAACCACTGGCATTTTAGTTAGAAAACATGTTAGTGCTATTAAGATCTGTGAATGCTATGATTTGTAATTAATTTAGTAGTTATCTTTTATTTGTATGCATTGTTGTTTGTATATCCTGACCACAGTTATCTATGAAAATGGGCAATTTTTATCCATAGGCTTTCATTTTAATAAACTGTAAATGAAAATGAAAAATTATGTGTGCACACATTTACACACAATAATACAAACACAACTGAACACACACACACACTGTTACACACTTATACATACTTACACACACTAATACATACACAGATACAATACTCACACACTAATCCATACACACAGATGAGAAACACAGATTACTCATCTGTAACAGTAGTTCTATGAGTGGTATATGTTGTTCATCCACACTTACTGGCAGTGTCCTTTCTCCTTTAAATGTTGCCAGAAAGTCTTCAAGCTGGCTCCTCCCACCCACCCAAGTGGTACAACCCTCAGCTCCACCACAAGATGTCAGATCTTGCCCACTGGAAGCAGTGCTGTGCGCTGAAGACAGGGGAGGTTGGGTGGGTGGGTCCATGTGGTGAACAATATATACCACTCCTAGAACTGTTGTTACAGGAGTATAACCTGTGTTTGTAGGGACATGGCTACATTGTTATATCTACACTCACTGCCAGGCTCCTAGCAGTTCTCTGGGAGGAGGGAGGCAAGGTGCACACCCCCTACTTAGGGAACAGAGATTGGAGAACTGAGGCCCCAAAACCAGCATCCCGGCATGACTTGAGGTCAATGTGGTAATGGGAAATGAAGGTGCGTGCTGACTTCCAGGTAGCAGCCCTACAGATTTCCTGGATAGGGATGTCCCTAGAAGCAGCCACTGATGCAGCTGTATGGTGGGTGGAATGAGCCCTTAGCCCTACGGGAAGCTCCCTACCCACCAACCTATAGCAGAGATCAATGCAGGAAGTGATCCACCTGACAATCATTCACTTGGCTGCAGGTCTGCCAGGTGCGGCTTCAGCATAGGTGACAAACAGATGGTGAACCTCTCCCTGAATTCCAGCCATGCGCTCTTTGTAGTAAGTGAGTGCTCACCTCAGGTTCAAAGTATGGAGCCTGTGTTCGGCCTCCGAGATGTGATTTAGGAAGAACACTGGAAGAGCCATCACCTGGCTCAAGTGAAACTCCGACACAACCTTCAGGAGGAACTTACGGTTAGGGCACAAGACAACCTTGTCCCTGTGAAAGACCAGGTAAGAAGACTCCACCAAAAGCACCTGAAGCTCACTGATCCTTCTGGCTGACATGATAGCCACGAAGAAGGTGGTCTTCCATGACAGATGAGACATGTCACACCTGCGCATCAGTTCAAATGGTTTGCCCATGAGCTTTGCCAAAACCAGCAACAAATCCCACAGTGGCGGTGGTTTATGCACCAGAGGGGAAATGTGATCTAAGCCTTTGAAAAAGCACCAGACCACCTTCTCCTGCACCACTGACTGCTGATCAGCCTGTGCCCGGTAAGAAGAGATGGCTTCCAGGTGCACCTTAAGGATCATCGACTGAAGTCCCCCTTTGGAGAGAGACCATAGGTAGTCCAAAATGCTAGTGTAACCCCCTTGTTACCCGGGGTTACTAGAATCCCAGTAAGACCAAGTGGTAGGCAGGGAAGGCAGCTTGTGAAACTCCAGTTAAATGGATTTCACACTGTCTCACTCTGTTCTCAGTCTCAGCTGAGACTAAGGGATGACATCACCATAGAACTATCACAGCTGCATGAGCCACAATGGAATCTGCAGCAGGGAGTTGGAGTAGAATGTTGGGAGGTTTGAACAGTAGTCTGTAGTCAGATGGAGTTTGGAGCTTGTTGTGAGAGGAGCACAGCAGCTCTACTCAGGCTCCTGGAGCCTCAGCCCTGAAATAGGGCTACAATTAGGGAAAGGTGTGTGTTTCCACCTAAAGAGAGACACAGTGAGCTATTTTTAAAGTGGTGGAGACCGCTGAATTGGGTCTCTGTGCCTCATCCTCAGGGGATGGTGCAGGAAGGTTTTGCCTGCATTTCCAGGGGCAACCCCCTGGCTACTGCTAGTGAAGAAGCTGCCTTATTTTGTCCAAGAGTCTGGGAAACAAGATGATTTTGTGATTCGCCTGTGGGGCACCTGCAACCGGAGGGTGAATTCTGCTCTTTCTAAAGGGCCCACGTTTCACCCTGACTTGTGTTAAAGTGGGGATTGGACTACTGAAGTAGTGGGAGGCCTAGAGTAATAGACTTAGCCAAAAGTAAATGTATGTTCAAGTCCAGCACATAGGGTAAGTCAAGACATGTAGAGGAGATGTGACATACGTCTACCCAGTAATCTACATTGCCAAGCTTTCAGAAAAGAGTTGTTTAGTTTCCAGAGAAATGGCCATGTATGGATTGTGGGAGCTGGAGGTAGGAGACCCCCCATCTTTAGTAACCAAGTCCACCTCTACAGATTTGCTCTGTGGATTTCTACTTTGCCTCATGCACTGGGCCAGTGATGAGGGAAGTACCCAGATGTGGGATTGGAAGGAAAATTCCCTCTAGGAGTCGAAGGCTCTAAGGTGGTTTGGGGAGCCACCAATTGGAAAACTGGTTCATTCCCATAATGGACCATGGATCAAGTGGCTGGCAGGGAAGCTGGGCCATGGGGAAAACCCAAGTAGTGTACAAGTCAGGCTGTGTACCCAAAGCTGCATGCAAGTCTGGGCTGTGTGCCTGGTGGGTTCAGAGCCTGAGGGCTGAAATGTGAAGAAGTGTTCTGTTGTCTCTATTCTGCATTACCAGGAATGTAGCCCCATGGGGGTCTGTCTATGCTTTGTTTGTTCAGTTTGAATGTGAATAAAAGCCACACTGTAGAATCCCATTCCTGGTTTTAGACATTACAGTTATTGCTTCCTGTGTTCAGATTTACTTGGGTGCCCCTGTGCAGAGTAGCCAAACCAAGAACCCCTGTGCCGAGTAACCTAGTCCTCCCCGAACCCAGTCCCCACCAGGTACCGCTGTCAGCTTCAACAGCATACCACCTGTCATTTTCCAAAAAGGCAGGGGTCTGGGGGTTACACTAGCCACTGGACAGGCCATGGAGTTCAGCCCTTTGCCTTGTCACCAAATGGAGAATCTCTTCCATTTGAAGGCATAGCACTTTCTGGTTGATTCCTTTCTAGATACCTCCACTATGATGAGGATATCCTTGGAGAGACCCAAATCCTGGAACTCTAGCTGCTCAGGAACCAGGCTGTCAGATGCAGGGATTGAAGGTCCGGTTGGAGTACCTTCCCCTGATTGATGGAGAGCAGGTCCGGGCATATTGGAAGATGCCTTGGGAGCCTGTTGCTGAGGCTGAGGAAAGCGAGAGTACCAAAACTAGTGTGGTCAGTCCAGAGCCACCAGGATCACCTAAGCCTTGTCCCTCATGACCTTGAGTAGCACCTTGTGGATCAAGGGAAGTGGATGGAAGGCATAGAAGAGGCCTGAGGTCCATGGCCTTGAGAAGGCGTCTCCCTGCAGTGAGCCCTGCTGAGGGGGGCAGGCGCAATACAGCCTCAGCTTTGCATTCTCCCTGGAGGTGAACAGGTCAACCTGAGGGGTCTCCCACTGGAAGGACAGACTGTGAACTACCTCCAGATGGAGAGACCACTCATGAGACGCCTCGCCTACCCAACTGAGAACATCCACAAGCTGATTATAGGCTCTTGCCACAAGGGTGGCAAGGAGATTCACTTCCAGGCTGCACATGAGGATCCAAATGCAAAACTTCTTTGCAAAAAGGCAGGGAGTGCATCCCACCCTGCTTGTTGAGGTAGTACATGGTCTTGGTGTTGTCTGCCTGGACTTAGACCACTTGACCCTGATCAAATGGAGTGAATGCAGTTAGCACCAGCCAAACTGCTTGGAGCACCACCAGGTTGATGTGGCACTGGGACTCCTCGGGGGTCCAGAGCCCATGGACTATGAGAGAGGCATCGGTCATCAGGATGACCATCAGCTTGGGGTGGACAAATGGGATCCCTTTCTGCAGATGCTCTGGGACTAGCCACCACTGGAGGGCATCCCACATCTTCTAGGTCACAGTGACCAGCTGATCGAAGTGACCTTTGCGCTGAGACCACTGGTTGTCCAGCTCTTGTTGCAGGGAGTGCATATGCCAATGAGCCCATTGGACCATGTTGGTGCAGGCCGCCATGTAACCCAGAAGGTGCACAGCACAAGTGCCCAACCTGAAATGATTGGGTAAAGGAGGAGAGAGCATCTACCCTGTCCAATGGGAGTTGGGCTCTGGTTTGGCAAGAGTTGAGCTCTGCCCCAATGAAGCTGATCACCTGTGAGGGCACGAGTTACTACTTGGCCTCATTGACCAGGAGGCCAAGGTTGATGCAAGTCTGGAGGGCCAGGTCCCTGGACTGCTCCACCTCCTGCCTGGAGGGATCTGCTATCAGCCAGTTGCCCAGGTAGGGGTACACCCAGACCCCTCAGTACCCGAGGAAAGCTGCCACCACTGCTATGCATTTGGTGAAGACCCTGGGGGTTGAAGAGAGGCCAAATGGCATGGTCTGAAACTCGAAGAGGGTTCACTCAGCTCAGAAGCGAAGGAACCTTTGGTGAGTTGAACAGATCGGGATGTGAAAAAATGTGTCCTGGAGATACAGAGAGCGAAACTACATGTCTTGGTCAAGAGGTGGTATGATCCGGGACAGAGTTACCATCCTGAAAGGTGCAAGACCTGAGGAATTTGTTCAGGTCATGCAGATCTAGAATGGGGCACCAGCCCCCCCATCCACTGTAGCACCAGGAAATACCTGGAGACAAACCATGGGTGTTCCGGAGGATCTGCAGCCCTGACCATGACCTCCTTGCAGAGGAGCTGGGCTATATCATGTCAAAGAGCTGACAAAGTGTCTGCGGATACCAAGTCCTCCCATGGGGTGTGGGTTGGCTGGGAGGGTACTGCTTTAATTCTGGAGGCAGACCTTGACCGACCACTTCCAGAACCAACCTGTCAATGGTGACAGTGGACCAGGTGGAAAGAAAATGGTGGAGCCAAACCCCCACAGGAGGACCCAGGGGAGGTGTGATGGGCATAAGGGTGGCACCCCATCCTGTCACTGAGCAGGCTTGGAGGAGGAGGATACAGCTGAGGAGTCACTGGGTCCCTTCCCTCTGGGTTTTCAGACCACCGAGGTATTTATTTATGTATGTATGTATTTCTTTGGTAACCGGGTGAGTGAGCTGATCCAAAGGACCAATTTCAGTCACAACCCGGGCCACACAGGTGGCAGCAAGCATTCTACAGATGTAGTAAAATACAGAGAATACAAAGATATGATCATATCACAGATACAATGTAGTTAAGCTAATAAAGATACAAAGCAATTAGCAAGCAGCACAAGGTGAATGCTGCATTAAACAGGAGGATTCAAGGTCATCACACAAATAGTTGCTAGTAGATACATGCTAATGTGACAAAAAATACAGCTCACGCAAGCTAACACGCCTAACAGAGGTCAAGAGATACAGTCAGAGAGAGAGCTCTTTAGGGACTGATAGAAAGCAGGGCAGGACAAGGGAACAGCAGTACTAGTGAGCAAGGATACATAGAAGAGCAGAGATAAGCAAGGCAGGGACATATTTTGACCTTATGACCATGCAGAGAAACAGTTGCAAGTGGATTCGGTCATGAGCCAGGATCTAAGGTTAGATTTAAAGGAGAAGTGGGAGGGGGACAAGCAAATGGACAATGGTAGCCTGTTCCATAGGGATAGAGTGGAGACAGAAAAAGCCTTACTTCCCATAGCAGTGGTAGTACGTGGGATTACAAGTGGAGGGATGGAGGAGGACGATCTAAGGCTTCTAGAAACCACCCTATCTGTTAACAGTGAAGTATAGAGTGACAGCTGTTTGCTTCTTAGTGCATTGTCCACTAGGCAGCCCAAGGCATAATCGAAATGACTTTGTAGTGAGAGCCACCCTAGGGATTGGTAGAGTACACAGTGGTGGGTGGAATGGGGAACTAGGAGAACAAAGCATCTGATAGAGTTGTAAGTTGTATGTCGAGAGCGTAGGTTAGTGGGCATAGAGGAGTAGATGGGAGCAGTAATCAAGGAGGGGTAGTAGGTTCCCTTGTGCAATAGCAAGGCGAGCTTCAGGGGACAAGAGTTGTTTGATACGGTAGGCAGCATCTAACTTTTGGATGAATTTTCCACACAGTTTTATTTATATGTTCAGCAAAAGTAAGGGAGGGGTCAAGAGTGATACCTAGATATTTGAAGGTAAGAACATTTTCCAGGGGTGAGCCAGATGGGGTGAGTACCAGGAGGGAGGAGGTGGATTTGGCAACCTTGGCTAGGAAAGGTTTGGAGACAAAGATCATGGCTTTCATCTTTTTTACATTAACAAGGAGTTTGTTGGTGAGAAACTATTGGTATGTGGAGGCATAATTAAGTGTGAGGGTGGCTGAGATTAATTTGAGTGACTTGTCGCTATGGTACAGGACGAGGTCGTCTACATAAAGGAGGGCATTACAGTTGATGCTGTCTGCTGGGAGAGCATTGACAAACAAGGAAAAGAGTAGTGGGCCAAGTATGGAACTCTGGGGTACCCCTGTATGAATAGGTAGAGTGAAAGAGGAGTCTTTGTCTATTAAGACAGATTGAGACCTGCCACAGAGGTAACTATGGAACCACACAGCAGTTTCTGGGGAGCATCCAAAGTGAAGTAGGGTGGAGTGGAGGAGGTGGTGATCGACTAGGTCAAAAACCTTAGATAGGTCCAAGAATGCCATGCCCATGGCCTTGCCCGTATCCATATTCCTAAGGATGTGGTCAGAAAAGAGGGCCAGAGCAGAGGAGATGCTATGATGTTTACGGAAACCATGCTGTAGTGGACAAAGGACTTGGGCCTAGGTTGCCAGGACTGCGCCTGCTGGGCTGGTTTTGCCACAGGAGTGGAAGACTGAAAGAGCTTCTGCTTCTGCTGCTTGGAGCCCTTGGGATCCCTCTGGGTGGATGTAATAGAGTCCAAGGTGGCATTGGACTTCTTGATATGCTGGAGGTGACCCTCTACACTGGGCCCAAAGAGGTCGGTGACTAAGAATGGAATATCCACCAGCTTGTGCTGAGTGTCTGCCATTACAGTCAAGATCTGCAGCCAAGCCCTACGGTGCATGGCAACTGTAGCTGCCACCAAGCGTGCACAGGAATCTCCAATATCCAGAGCCGTCTGAAGTAGATGCTTGGCTACAACCCGGCCCTGGTCTCTGACCTGCTTGACCATGGTCTTGCAGTCTGCAGGAAGGTGAGGAATCACCTCATCCAGGGAGACCAAGAGGGCATGGGAGAAGTGTGCCATCTGAACAGCTGAGCTCACCTGGCAAAGACCGATCAAGGAAGCAGCATAGACCTTTTTAGCTGAGTGGTCCAATTTCTTGAACTCCTTATCCGGCTGTCTGTTGACATCCCCTGTATTGCCTGAGTACTAAAACACAGGGTCAGCCACCAAACCCTCAGCTGAGGGGTGCTCCATCATCCTCAAGAGGGTACCGGTGGGCACCACATATTTGCAAGCCATCTGGGTTAAGGGCACAGGGCAGGAGGCAGGGTGCTGCAAAAGCTCAAGAGTAGGGCCGACAGTGGTCTCAGCCACTGGGAAAGCCTTGATTGGAGAGTCCCCTTTGTCCAGAATCTCTGTGAGGTGATAGCGAGCCCGCTTCTGGATGGGCTCCAGTTTCATCCCCGTAGAATCGGAGATGAGACAGAGGATGCCCATGAAGGAAGTGGACCTTTCCTACATCGAGAGAACCCCCCACTGACTCCATGTTGACCAGACAGGAGTGCAGTGAGGAATCCTCAGACTCAGAGGATTCTTCATAGTGTGGCCAACCACCCGAGTCACTCTCGACCCGCTGTAGACAGTTAGGTGTAAGAGTGACCGACAGCCAATGGGGAAGCCCCTTAGCAGACCAAGACTCCTTAGTTGGAGGCCTGTTTAGTGGCTGTTTGGGCGGTGGCTCCACCACAATTGGTGGAGAGGCCAATTTTAGCTGAACTGGCTCTGCTGGCGGAGGAACGGTGTTGTCCGGTACCACCGGGGTTGTCGGTGTCAGCCTGTCAGGCGACAGCCAAGTGATGGCTGGTGTGGGAGCTAGGGTTGGCTTTGGACCGGCCAACGCCAACTGCTGCCACATGAGGTCTTTATAGCATTGACACAACTTGCACTGAAGCTTCTCCTCACTGGAGGAGGATGAAGATGACGAATAGCTGCAGTGCCGCTTCCCATGGCATCGAGAGTGGGACCACCTATATCAGCAGGATCTGCTTGACCCACTAGATGAAGAAGACCTAGATCTCGACCACCGAGGTTGCTGATGGGGGATCTTGGAGGGAGCCAGGGAGAGCTGCGGCTCCTCCTGGTCAGGGTCAGTAACCAGATGGTCCAGCTCAGCAGGCTGAACTGCCCCTTTGGTGGTCATCAGCAGGACCGGAGTCCTGAACAAGGAGTTGTCAGCCTCTTCTGATGACAGGGTCGAGAAAAATCTCTGCTGCATTGTCAGCCAGCATCTCGACCAACTGGCCCAACAAGGTCTCTGTGAAACTAGCACCCAAGGCCACAGTTTCAACCGTGGTCAAAACCTGAGATTCCTGAGACCGAGAACATTCCCGGTACCAAGAACACCAATGGTGAGCCTTCTCCGTTTCTCTCCTGGACTCCTTCTTGCGAGAGCGGGAGCTGTTCAAACCCAAAGGGCCCTTTCCCTAGGTAGGGAGAGACTGGCACAGCTCCTTGAAGGAGCCTGAACAAGTAGAGCCCAATCTGAGTGGAACAAAGGTAGAGATCGAAGAAGACTGCATGGCAGCCTGAGCCACCTCCTCCTTGAAGGCCGTAAGTTGCACCAACTGCTCGGTGGACCCCGCAGCCATGGAGACCACACAATGGGCATCCTTGGATTTGACAGACGGATATCATTTTTCCAGGCAGCCCAACCTCGACAACTGACACGTGAAATGACTGGCAAATATCGCAGGCCTGGGTATCTTGCTCATGGCCCAGGCAGTAAACACACGTGGCATGGGGGTCGGTATGTGACATCTTCTGCCACATGGGCACCGATGAAATCCAGTTGGGGACTTTTCCTCCATTGCGGTTGTGATTGATGATCAAATTGAAGACAAAGAGTTTAAAGTTTTAGAAATAAATCCGAAGATTCTAGTGCTAGGACCTACTCATCGCAGAAGCATTAATGAGGAAACCTGCTTCTTCTAGTAGAAAGGAAGATCTGGTGTTATGGGGTGGAAATGAGGGTTATACCACCCGGGTGGGTGGGAGGTGCCAGCTTGAAGACTTTCCAGTAACATTTAAAGGGGAAAGGACACTGGCAGTAAGTATGGATAGAACAACATATCCACGTCCCTAGAACACACAAATACGTATATGAAAACACATATAATGACACACACTTATACATACTGTACACAATTGCTGATGCACACTGATAGAGCTATACATACTCAGATGCTAACACACTGACACACACAGATATATACACACAGATGCACACTGATACATGCATACAGATGACCCTCATCATACGCACACTACATGTACATAATTTTTTCCTTCTTTTATTCTGTTGTAGGCTCTCTTAGTTGGTATCACTCAGCAACTATTCTTCATTCTAGACTTAATGGCCCACTCTTTGTCTCCACACCCTCACCTTCACCTGAAACCAGGAGAGGGTGGGGATACACTGCTATCTGTGTTGGACTGGAGGATGAGTCTGGAGGCAGGAAGGAGTTCGGCAGTGAATGGGGATTGTTTTCACAGATAAGAATTGGAGAGTTAGTTGGGAGGTCGGCAGGAGTTCTGCAGTGAGTGGGAGTTGTTTGCTCTGCAGCCAGTGGTAGAGTTTTAGTCCTGAGGTAGGTGGAACTTTGACAATCAGTGAGAGTCATTTGTTCCACAGCTGAGGCCTTGGACTGTTAGTCAGGAGGTGAGTGAGAGTTCTGCAGCAAGTAAGGGCTGTTTGTTCTGCAGTCAGTGATAGAGTGTTTATCGGGGGGGGTGGACTGGAGTTGTGCAGTGGGTAGGAGTTGTTTGTTCTGCAGCCAGTGACTGAGGGCTTGGTATGAAACAGAAACATAGACTTTGATGGTAGATAAGGACCACTTGGCCCACCCAGTCTGCCCATTCCCTACCTACTGGATAAGCTGCAGATTCTAGTTAACCAACAGCCCACTTCCTGCAACCCCCCCACTATAATTGCCTTGTGTCTGTCCCATGCATGTTTGAATTCCCCCACTGCTTTAGCTCCAACAACCTCCCCAGGAAGGCAGTTCCACACATCCACCATTCTCTCCGTGAAAAAAGATTTCCTCACATTACCCCTGAGCCGTCCCCCCTCTATCTTTAAATTGTGTCCCCTTGTTCTTACACATCTCTTTTTCTGAAAGATGCTACCCTCCTGGACTTTGTTGATTCCCTTGAGGTACTTGAACATTTCTATCATGTTCCCCCATCCCTCCTTTCATTAATAGTATACATATTAAGCTCTCTCAGTCTCTCTTCATATGATTTCTGATGCAGACCCCGCACCATTTTAGTTGCTCTCCTCTGGACTGCTTCCATCCTGTCTATGTCCTTGCATAGATGAGGTCTCCAAAACTGCACACAGTACTCCAGATGGGGTCTCACCAACTGTCTGTACAGAGGGATAACCACTTCCCTTTTCTACTTGTGATGCCCTTCCATGCATCCCAGTATCCCCTGGCTCTCCTCACTGACTTCTCACATTGCTTACCCACCTTTAGATCATCTGATATGACTACCCCAAGTCCTGTTCCATTTTGTTGTCGTTAGTACCTCCCCTGCTATTGTGTACTCTTCTCCTGGGTTTTTGTTTCCCAGGTGCATTACTTGCACTTCTTGCATTGAATCTAAGTTGCCATATGTCTGACCATTCCTCCAACCTTGCCAAGTCTCTTCTCATCCTTTCTACCCTCCCCTTGTGTGTCAACTCGGTTACAGATCTTTGTATCATCTGCAAAGAGGCATACCTTTCCCTCCAAACCCTCTGCAATGTCACCTATAAAGATGTTAAAGAGGACTAGATCCAGTACTGAGCCTTGAGGTACTCCACTAGTGACCCCCTTTCTTCAGAATGTGTTCCACTCACTATTACCTTCTGTGTCCTATTGTGCAGCCAGTTTGCAACCCAGGCTACCACCCTGGGACCCACTCCCAAGCTGGCTAACTTGATTATTAATCTTTTGTGTGGGACTGTGTCAAATGCCTTGCTAAAGTCGAGGTAGGCCATATCCACAGCCCCTCCCTGGTCTATTACTTTGGTCACCCAGTCAAAGAAATCTATTAGATTCATCTGACATGACCTTCCTGCTGTAAATCCATGCTGCTTTGGGTCCTGTGCCCTGCTGGCCTCTAGGTACTCAACAATTCTTTCTTTCAGAAGTGATTCCATCATTTTCCCTATCACTGAGGTCAAACTTACAGGTCTGTAGTTTCCTGCTTCTGCCTTCCTCCCACTTTTGTGAAGGGGAATCACATCTGCCTTCCTCCAGTCCTCAGGTACCACCCCATCCTCCCGTGATTTGTTACAAAGTGTGGTCAGTGGTGTCACTAGGTCCTCCCTTAGTTCTTTTAGGATTCTGGGGTGAATCCCATCAGGCTCCATTGCTTTGTCCACCTTGAGTTTTAGGAGTTCTTTCAGGACTCTTTCTTCTGTAAATGGACTAGTGTCAACCCCCCTACCCAGAGTGCTTCTATTGCCTGATTTAGGTTACTCCTCCTCATCTGCTTTTGTGAATACTGAGCAAAAGTATTCATTCAGTATCTCTGCCTTTTCACTGTCACCCTCTGCCCACCTCCCCTGTCCCTTATTAATCTTCACTATTCCTCCATTAACCTTTCTATGCTCCCTAATGTACCTATAAAAGGTTTTATCCCCCTTCTTAACTAACTTGGCTATTTTTTCCTCAGTTTGGGCTTTTGCTATTCTGACTGCCTTTCCCAATTCTTTCTGCTTTAATTGATACAGTTCCCTGTCGTGCTCTTTCTGTGATGCCTTATACTATTTGAATGCAGCCTTTTTCTCCTTAACCTTCCCTGCTACCTCTTTTGAGAACCATAGTGTTTTTTTACTCCACTTTGTTTTCTTTATCTATTTCACACAATGGCTTGTTGCCTCTATGATGGCAGTTTTGATTTTTCTCCATTGTTCTTCCACCCCTCCTTTTTGCCCATTTGCTAGTGTATTCCTCAGGTCTTCACCCATTTTGCCAAAGTCAGCCCTTCTAAAGTCCAGTATGCTTGTTTTTGTATGGCTTGTCTCCATGGTTGTGCTTATTGTGAAACACACTGTGCAGTGGTCACTTGTTCCCAGATGTCTACTGACTTCTAAATTTGTGATCCTCTCTCCATTTGAGAGTACCAGGTCTAGTATTGCTTCCTCCTGAGTGGGTTCCAACACTAGCTGTCTAAGGCCTGCCCCCTGCAGGGCATCAAGAATTACCCTGCTCTTGGATGTGGCTGCAGTACATGTCATCCAGTTAACATCTGGCATATTCAAGTCCCCCATTAACCGTATCTCCCCTTTTTCAGCCATTTTGAGAATATCCTCTATCATTTTCTTGTCCATTTCCTCCCCTTGAGATGGGGTCTGTATACAACCCCTGTGCATATTGTGATGCCATTCCCTGTCTCCAAGGTGACCCAGAGTGTCTCTTGTCCTCCCCCTTTACTTTTTAGTTCTGTAGCTTTGATCCCTTCCCTTATGTATAGAGCTACTCCACCGCCTGTTTTCCCCTGCCTGTCCCTTCTGTAGACTGTGTACCCTGGTATGTTGACATCCCAGTCATGGTTCCCCATGTACCATGTTTCTGTGACTGCCACAATATCCAAGTGTTAATCTTCCACCAAGACTACTAGCTCAGGAAGCTTGTTTCCAAGACTACAGGCAATGGTACTCATTGCTCTCCATTTAATGTTGGCTTTATCCTTTTTTCGCCATGCCTGCTCTTTTTGCCCTTGTCTATTTTTCCATTTACCCCTGACCTGCCCTCTGTTGAGCACTGTACCTCAGTGTTTACCTTACTATCCATCATGTTTTGTGGGGGGAGGCTTGACATTTCCTGCATCTTCATAGCACCTCCCCCCATGGCTAGTTTAAAAGGTGGACTGTGTCGTGAGCCAGCTATCTGCCAATCATTATTTGCAACATATATGTCTGTTATATATTGCTTTATGTGATTTCTGTGTATTCTTAAATGCCAATGTAACAGGGAATTAATTGTTTTCTTTAAAATGGCTAATATGCCTGTAACAGGGAACCTAGAAGTTGAATTTTCTGCCTAGCTAACACAGGGGTCATAAACCAGCTCGTATAATCATAAAATCTTACAAAATGCTTTTGATCTCAGTCACTATCATAGGATATCAAATTTTATGAGGTAGCAGGATGTCTGAGCCAGGAATTGGATGGCAGGGGACCATTCTAGCAGTACTATGTGAAATTCTAACATGACACTGTAAATTAGCTCAGAGGATGTATATTGATACGTCAATATTTTAACAGTAACTGTCCTGTTACTAGTTAATTATGGACGCAGAATTTGTGTTGGAGTTGTGTGAAATCACCAGGTGGCCAGGAAATTGTGGATCACTGGCTGGAATATTGCTGACACAGCAGTTCAGACAAGATAGTAAAACTCGCAACACAGTCACTCAAATCCATACTAGTTTTGTACTTCCTCTTGACACAACAGAACAACTGCCAAGCTGCTACACAGAAAAAGGACTTTGAACATGTTCCTCTTTAAGGTAGAGAAGCAGTTAAAACAGTTTTAAGGTGTTTAAACTGTATACTTTCCAAAATATGTTTCCATATTGTAACCTAAATTAATATATGTTCTCCTTTACTTGTAACTGCATTTATTTATTTTTAGTAAAGACTTTTGTTTTTCTAAAGAATTCCTCCTGTGTAAGATTCCTTATATTGTATGTGTGACTGTAGAAGTTTTTTTTTTTGTTTAAATCTTTTTATTGAATTTTCCAACATAGTAAAATAACTATATATAGTCAACTTAAGAGAGACATGACAAATCACATTTCCAGACATTCCATCTATCCTTACAAATCCATATTCTCTCCCATATTTCCGGCTCATTTCTTTTTTTTTTTAAAAAAAGAACCCCCCCCCCAAAAAAAGTACCCCATGCCAAGAAGGGGCAAACAAAAAAAGAAAAAAGGAGACAGATACCCTGACAATATACCAATTGCCTCTGAAATGAGAATATTAACACAATAAAAATAAAAATCATGCAGTTCAATACATTATTTAACCTATTTACAAATCTACCAAGGTCATCCAACATACTTCCCCTCCATCCATTTCTCTCATCTAGCATCCTCTCTAGCCATCAGCTCATCCCCCACCCTCCTCAGCCTCCTTTCTACCCCAGCTCCTAGCCTATCCCACATTCAGTATCATAAGTTCATCCACTGAGAGTGTTCCCATGAAATGGATCCACTGACTCACAAATTTCTCTAGCCTATCCTGTAGCTGATATGATCTTTGTCCCAGTGCCAGTGCCCAAATGGACAGCAAATGCCATTGTACTATTGTAGGGGGATCCCCAGAGACTCAGGTGTTTAGGATCACCTGCCTAGCCTGTGCTAGCAGTATTCTAATCCACCTCTGATATGGCATCCATACCCTTCCATCCCCTTCCTCCACACTAAAGAGTAAGCTGAGGGGCATAACTAAAATCTCCCTCCCCTGCATGGTACCCAGCTGTCGCCCCACTGCCTGTCAGTACATCTTCAAAGAGGGGCAGTCCCAAAAGCAATGGAAATATATACCCCATGCCTCTTACACCTTCCACAAGTCTCAGAGATCTCAGGATGCATCCTATGACTCATCACTGGCAGACAACAAAGTCTATGGACAAATTTATATGTACTCTCTTTGTATTTATTGCAGGCCAAAAGCCCTACATGTGATCCCAGTATTAGTCCACAGCTGTCCCGGGATATAGCTAGGCCCAAATCCCTCTCGCATAGTTGCCTCGATTGATTCGACAGATCCTTAAAACTTAGTCTTAAGAGGTGTACCACCTTTCTTAGACTCCCAGATGGGTTCCTTCTTGCCAATCCAATTAGCCCCTCCAGCTCTTCCATCCCTGGACTCCCCATCCACTGCCTATCCACCTCCTTGATCAAATTCCTGACCTGAAAGAATCTATAAAGGTGGGTTGTCGGTATCCTTAGCCTGTCCTGGATCTCCTGGAAGGGCAACACCATGCCCCCCCATACACATCTCCTAAGCAGCGCATCCCTTTCTTCTCCCATTCCAGAAAGCCCTTATCCTCTATGCTAGGTCTAAAAAAGGGGTTCTTCGCTATGGGCAACAATAGTGTCTCTCCATCTCTATAGCCTAGGACTGTCTTTATTCTAGTCCAACTCTCTAGTACCATCCAGACCATGGGGTTAGTATGTCTCATGGAGGCATATCCCTTTTTGCCTCTTTCCGATAAATAAGCAGTTAGCCAGCCTCCCACCCCTTCCTCCTCTAACTCTAACCAGCTGGCTGAATCCACCCCACTGAGCCAGTCCTTAATAATCCTGATCTGTGCCGCCAGAAAATAATGCTTCAAATCAGGGAAGTTTGGACCTCCATTCCCCGTAGATGCTTTCAACCTCTGCAAGGCTATCCTCATCCTCTTCCCCCTCCACAGGAACTCTCCAAACCCTCTCTCCAAAGTTTTCGTGTCCCTATTATTAAGGCCAATTGGTGGCATGTGTAATAAGTACAAAATTCGGGGCAGGTCATTCATTTTAATTAAGTTGATGCATCCTAGCCAAGGCAGGGGCAGGTCCAGCCATCTCTTCATCTCCTCCAACATCCCCTTAATCAGGGGGGTGTAATTCAGCCAGTAGAGGTCCTCCATTTTCTTCCCAATCACTACTTCCAAATATTTAAATGAGGAGGACACCCACCATAGGCCCTATTGCCCTTTCTCCTCCAGTGGTCCAGAGCTCCCCACTAAAAGGACTTCTACAAAATTGGCTGCTGCCCACAATAAGGCCTGTACCGAACCTGATGGATCTTTGAGGTATAGAATCATGTTGTCCACATACAAGGACAGTTTGTGCTGTCCTCCCTCCCTCCCCTCCACTCCCTTAATCTCTGGATTTTGTCTGACTGCAATAGCCAGGGGCTCTATTGCCAGAGCAAAGAGGAAGGGAGACAGAGGGTACCCCGCCTCGTTCTCCTACACAGAGAAACCCACTCAGAGAGGCCTCCATTCACTAGGATTGAAGCCCATGGAGAGGTATACAGGGCCTGAACCATCCCCATAAAATCTTTCCCAAACCCATATCTCTCCAATACCTCAAATAGATATTCCCACCCAATGCGATCAAAGGCCTTTTCAGCGTCTAAAGAAATAATTGTCGTAGGTCTTTTTGCCCTAGATGCATTCTGTATTACATTTAGAACCTTTCTTACATTATGGTATGAGTGTCTACCTCGGATAAATCCCGTCTGATCTATATGTATCAGTTCCAGGAGAAGCTCATCCAATCTAGATGCCAGTATCTTAGCATAAATCTTTGCATCAGCATTGAGGAGAGATATGGCCTGTAAGCAGCACAGTCCCTTTGGTCCCTACCCGGCTTCGGGATAACACATATAGTCACCTCACCCATAGAATGAGGCAGGGGTCCCTCCTCCCTGACTGTAGAAGTTTTATTACAAATCTGTGACAACTGTTACTTGCTTAGAAGGGTCACCAATTGCAACCAAATTGAAAGGGGTCTGTGGGGACATCCGGACAGATTTGGGGGAGAATACCAGAGTCTCATATGAGTCTGCCGGGAGTGTGAACTGGGCTATTGTATGTCCTGTAGGGTAAAGACCAAATCAGGTGTTGCGCTGCTACCCAAAGAGGGTGTAACGCTTGGGCCTTCCTCCTGTGTGTAATAGCCATGGAAAATGGTTCATATTTGACCACAAGACTCGAGACTGGTATTGTGCCCTGATCCAAAATATAGAGGGATACTCTGAGACCTGGTGGTGAGCATTCAGTTGTAAACTCAGAGAGCACTCTGGATGCACATGAGGAGGGTATCCATGTTTCCCCTCCTTCCTGTCACAGATTGCACTTGGGGTGGGCACTGTGAGCTCAGTGATCTGACCCTCACGAGTGGGTTCACGACAGACTACAGTTCTGCAGAGCAGAAACAAAGCCATTTATGAAGAGCTGAAGCTTATTCTGCAATCTGCAAGTGACTCCCGGTGATCTGCAATCAGTTAGTACAGGTATGCCCATAATTTAGATTACACTAAGCAAAGCAGCTCAAATCACATTTTGTGGTATTACTGCATTATCACATGAACCAGAGATGTGCAACCACTTTTACTTTTACCACAGCAGATGTAAGCCATGGATTGCAAAAATACTTTTGCATTGAGAATGGGTATAGAATAGAGCAAAATTAAAGATACATGAAATTTACCTATCCTACAGTAGGCTTCTGCTAGAACTGTCGAGTGTTTCATGGCTGCTTCTAAAACTAAGATATGAAAGTTTTATCAGTTAACTGAGATCATTGAAATACTCCAGCATCACTCTAATCTGATTAAATGATGTGGAACCCCTGTCATCAAAAAGGAAACAGCAGATGCATGTAACCTAGATTCTAGCTATAAACAGTCTGATTTCATGTCACGGTACTTTATTGTTTTAATTCCCCCATTAGTAAACTTGGAAAAATGATTTGAGTGCTTAGTTGTAAACTAAAATATAAGAAAATGATTACGACACAATGCAGAGTTTGAAATATTACATAAGTGAGCAGCTCACTCACTGAGTCACATGCATGCACCTCCTAGAAGTTGCAGAACAGGATGGGTGAGAGAAAGTGAAACAGCAAGACTCACCACATCTAGAAGCTCTCCTCCAGAGTGCTGTTCCTCCTCTGCTCCATCTTGTCTTCTCGAGCCACATGCTGCAAAGTACGCGATTGTTTCTGCTAAGGGAGGGGTGGGTGGGGCAGGCTGATGATGAGAGGCCATGTGATGGTGCTCACCACCAGTCTCCCCAGCACACATACCAAAAATGGCCTAGAGTTCAGTGGGCTACTGCCGCACCATATTTTTAGGTACAAAAAACAACATGTGCTTCTGGGAAAATGTTTGGTGAGTGCACATGTTGCCTATGCCTCATGGGCATGATGCCACTGGGGGAGACATCAAGTACTGCAGAGCTACTTAGTAAAATAAATGGCAGTGGTCTGCATGTTCAGGGTAGCTGGGGACAGAGATGGTGGAGAGACATCAATGGCCACAGAGCAGTTTAGTAAAAGAAGTGGCAGAGTGCCACATGTTCGGGGTGGGTGAGGAGAGAGATTGGCAAGGCAAAGCAATTTTATTTACATGGTGCCCAATCCCTGAGGCTCTGGATACCTTACATAAAAACAGATAAAATCACAGCAAATACAAATAGTGCAATCAGCTACAAATCTATAAATAACAGAAGCTAATATATACAATTTAAAATAAACTCTTAAAAGACTAGGATAGCTGGTATAACTAATCATCTTCATCATGGAAAAATAAATAAAATAGATAACCCTTTAGACCCTTTTTGAATGACTCAACAGTCGGGGGCAGGCATGAAGTGAAAGAAGCATCAGAGTGCCATGTGTTTTGGGGCAGGTGGGGAAAGAGATGGGGGGAGACATTTAGTTCTGCAAAGCAGCTTAGTGGAAGAAATTTCAGACTGCCATATTTTCAGGGTGTGTGGGGAGAGAGGGAGATCTGGGTGGGAGAGAAGGTATCAAGTTTCACAGATAGATATTATTGAGGGTGGCAGCAGGTGGAGAGTATGGCCAGTAAGAATGGATGAGTGGGACTGTAGCAGTAAGTAACTCCTCTCTCTCTCTCTCTCTCTCTCTCTCTCACACCATTCACTATCTCATTTTTATTTATTTTATCATTTTTGGCCAGGAAAGACACATTAAGCCAAGGCTTGTTTCCATGTGTATCCTGGGAGCACAGGGAAGTTAAGAGACTTGCTCATGGCCACATAGTATGTAAGTGGTGTCTGTGGGATTCAAACCCAGCTCTCTGTTTGTAGCTCCGTGCCCTTAACCACTATGCTATACTACCCACTCCTGTCTCTGATAGTCTGCTCTTCACTGAGTGAGAGAGAGAGAGAGGAGGTGAACAGGCTTAGAGGTGGCTAAATGAGTGCAGCAATAGTAGCAGCAACAGTTCCCTGTCAGTCACCACTCTGTTTCCTATCAGGGTTACCACTGTAGAGAATAGTGGCCTTCTCCTTGGTTTACAGAATTATATGATGAGAGGGAACTTACAAATGCCTGCTTCATGCCCTTTTTATGGGGGGGGGTGAAAAGAAAACCCATGCACAGGGATGATGTTACTGACTATTCATGGATGCTACCCCTTCAAAATTGTTCTACAAGAAGACTGTACTCAAACTGATGCCCCCTCACTTTAGGGGTTTACTAGGTGGCTTGGAAACATCAGGTCCCACATTTATAGACTACACACCACAGTTACACCACTACACAGTTATACTGTATGTATAGCAAGTAGGATATACAGTGCAACTTTTCAATTCATTCAGCTTTCAGCGCAGTGCAGAAAAGTAGCAGCTAAGACTAATAAGATGCTCCGGTATATTGCCAGAGGAATCATGTCCAGGAGAGGGGAGCTCATCCTGCTACTGTACAAGTCATTGCTGAGGCTGCATCTGGAGTACTGCATGCAGTTCTGGTGCTCCTACTTAAAGAAAGATGTTAAATTGCTGGAGGGGGTCCAATGCAGAGCAACCAGGTCAATCCTCGGTTTGGAGGGCAAACCCTATGAGGAGAGACTGAGGGAGCTTGACATGTACTCCCTGGAGAAATGGAGAGATATGGGGGACATGATAGAAACCTTCAAATATATGAAAGGCATAAATAAAGATGGTACAGAGGGAATTTTAAGATTAAGGAGAGGAAGGGACAGTAAGGGGAACAATCTAAAGTTGGAGGGAGGTAGATTCAGAAGGGAAATAAGTAAGCACTATTTCATGGAGAGAGTGCTCCCAGGTCACTCCTGAAAACAGGCATTTGTGCCTAGTGGGCCTTACCCAGTTACCAAAGACTAAAATAAAAATAAATATATAAAATGATAACACCAAGAACTATGAGATGAAGTTATACAATATACTGATGGAAAACCATATTGTTTTCATTTTTTGGTCTAAGCAAGAAAATCAGTTTGTACTCAAGATATTCTGGGCAAAGTATTCAAACTCTTCTAGCCAACATGCCTTAAGTATTTTATTTGTGCTCAGCATAACTATATTGTGCCAGTAAGATAACATTCTAATATCCGCAAGATCTGAGACTGAAAAAATTTTGGCTTCTGCCCTGAACAATTCTCCTGGCACAAAATCAGATAGTCCCATTAGTAATCTCAAATATAAATTCTAGATAAGTTCTAGACTACAAACATTTTAACCCCCCAACATATTTCAACATCATATAGATGAAAGGAGTCTAACTTTAATTTGGTACACATTAAGCATTGCCAGAGAAAGAAAAGACTCTTTTGCAGAGATTTTCGATAATCTATGAATTCCAAAAATGGATGCATGAGCTGATTATTTAGCTTTTTTGATATGCATTTTCCAAGATTGAGAAGCAGAGGCATGAAGTCATAGGCAAACATAAACTTTCACCTGTTCAATTTTGTAAGATCCAATTTTCAAGGAATATGCTATATTTCTTGAGTTACTCAACACCATGGTTTTACATTTTTAGATACATAACTGAAGATGTAAACTATTCAGTGATTTTATCCACATTTTTGAGGGCATTTTGGAGACCTGTTGCTGACTTAGTTATAATTAAAGCTATCTTTGGTGCATTTGTATCCATGCTATCTGAGTTTTCTACCACTGTATTGCTATACTGGTTAAAGAGGGTCAGGGCGAGCAGACAGCCCTGGTCCACGCCTTTATACACTAGTATTTATTTTGTTAAATCCCCCTGCTTAGTGCATCTGACTTTAGCATACAGCCAGCCATGCTGCAATACAATAACTTGCAGTAAATGACGTCACAAAATACTTCAGAAAAAAAGAGTTTCATTGTTACTGAATTACATTGTTCCCTGCAACACATTGCAGCATTTTGTTATATACTTCAGCATTACTGCATTGCATCCTGGATAGAGAAACTCTAGGTATGCAAGAGTAAAGTTTTAATTCTATTTACCAAATGATCTGGTATACTCATGGGTTGCATCTTATTCCATGGTAGGGGCCTATTCAAATTGTCAAAGGCTCCTTTACAATCAAGGAATGCCAAAAGCAGGAGGCATTTTTTGTTAGTGATGTACTTCTGACATAAATATTGTAAGAAGAACAAGTTGTCTACTACTGAACAGTTTTTCTTGAAGCCATATGGTTTTTGATTCACAAGATTTCTTTCCTGAACCCAGGAACCCAGGCACTCTAAGAGACAGCATAAGAAATTTTCAGTTACACAAGGAAGCAAAACTGGATGGTATGATGATGAGTCACCCTTCTTAAAGAGTGAAACAACTTCTGCTATTCTCCATTCATCCAGAATATTATTACTTTGGTAAATATAATTAAACAACGAAATTCAATGCAGAAATCCTGCACTCACCACCACAACAAATGAAGGCTGCTCACAAACGTTTATTTTCTTTTTATTTTAATTCATATATCGGATTTACAACATTTGAGTCAAAGACTCATTTACAAAGGCACCTCATCACAGGGAGGGGGAACAATCAACTTGTGAGACAAGACAGTGGGGAACAGTACAGGTGAGATACATGCAGCATACATAACAGTTCGCTAAAGTGTAGCAATTATATTAAGGTACCAGTGCAGGACACACCACATCACACACCTTGACGCACTTCAGAAATAATCCTTTCACAAAAGGCTTGTCTGTCAGATTCAACAGACATTTGTAAGCAGCCTTCATTTGTTGTGGTGCTGAGTGTGGGATTTCTGCACTGAACTTCTACTTTATCTATCCTGGCACCCTGGCCTGGTGTAGCTCTCCTTTTCTGCAAGAACATAATTAAACAATTCTGGCCAAAATTCTAGCCCACTGATCTGGACAATTTTTGAATAGTTCTGCTGGAATTACATTTATTCCTGGAGATTTGTTATTCTTTTGCTAAACTCTGTATGTTTCCACCTGTCAAGGGGTAATCGCAATCCAATTTGACTAGTTTATTTGTGCTGCCTGTGACATAAAATCATGTTCTGAAACAAAGACTGCTGCATCATTGCAAAAGAGAATTTCAAGGTGAGTTTCCCAAGTGATTTATGGGATAACAGCATCAATATTATAAGAATCTTGCCTTTGTTCCATGCCTGTGATCCTCCAAAAAGTTTTTACATCTTTTTTACAAATGGCTTCTCATAGCTTGGACCGTCAATTTTCTTTCCTATTCCCTTTTCTTAGTTTTAAGGTCCCTATATTCCTGTCAGTAATTTATGAGTGCTATTTTGAACTGTACTAGTTGAGTATCTCTTAATTTTCTTACTAATCTATTTAAATTATGCTTCATATTTTTACACGATTTGTCATACCACAGATTTATTCTACTAGGAACATTTTGGTTCATCATTGCACTAGCTCTGACTGTCAGATTATTTTTAATAACTTTTGTCAGAGCATTCCATTCACTAATTAGTTTCATTATTTGAATATTATCATTTAGAAGACTAGTTCTCAAATCTATTATCTCCTGATCTTCCTTTAGCTCCACAAAATGAGGTATAGCACCTAGATCCCATTTAATATTTTAATTTGAATATAATCTGAGATGCTCATCTACAAATTTCTTTTTATCCAAATCTCTGCCCACTTTTAAACTAGTTTCTGCCTCTACTTTTAAACAAATATCCAAGGGAAAATGATCACTGCAAGCATCATGCATAACTCGAAAACTTTGCATAGCGTGAAAATGGAATATACCTACGATCACCAGGTACAATACAAAGCCCCCATTTTGTTGGGAAGGTTATTGCTTCAGTTTTGTCTTCTATGGTTCTGTCATTCATAATTCTCAAATTATTTTCATAAAGAAAAGTTAAAAGGGCAGGGCACAACCTATTCATTTTCCAGCCCTTTGAGGCTCTCTTTGGTATGCTACATATTTCATACAGCTCCCACAAATCATCATCATGTTCTGCTTCTAAATGTTCCACCAATCTAACATTAAAATCACCTACTAATGATACCAATTATACAATGGTGCATGAAAATCCTGTAACCTCATTAGTCAAAACATGTTACAAGACCATGGGTAAATCTTATATAACCCACTGCTAAGGAATGGCATTTATAAAAAAACATAATTAAACACATTTTAAATGTATTTTACACATGGGCCATTGTCTAATTGCAATAAGGCACTCCAAGGTGTGAGTTATTGGGAGATTTACCCACTTCTTGTGTGGTTAAGTCACTCAGCTACACTTCATGACACACCACACAAGGCATGGGTAAATCCCAAATAACCCACACCCTGTTGTGCCTTATTGCTTAAATAATTCATGCATACTGACTCATTATTAACACATTCAAAAATAAGGTTTAAGACTGTTTGAAATGCTTTACAGTCTAATGCAAGTGGGAGATAAACATTCAAGAGAAGAAGACAAACATTATTATCCAGAGTCACAGCCTGATAGGAGGTACAAATTTGCTGTCCAATGTAATAGCTTCTGCTTTAAGATTTAAGTTAGTTGAAACCAGGGTCATCAATCCACCCCTACATATATCATTTTTTGTATCCCTCCATTCATTAAGTTCTAGTTTCTAGTACCCAGGTATGTTTAAGTTATTTTACCCTTCTAACTATATCCCTTAAAGCGCTATTGTGTCAAATTTGCCAATAAAATCTTTCAGTATACCATCATTTCTTTTTGTCCAAAATTTCTCCAATACCAATCAAGAATGTGGAGGGTGGGTTATAAGTGCAGATCAATGACTCCATTTAGATCTCATTCCATGTTTGACTATTTCTAATTCTGAATCTGATGAAACCAAGTTGTTTATATTCTTTTTTTGCATGTTAATACCCTTTCTAATAAATAGGATTCAGACTTAGACTCCCCTTTTGAGTCCGCATCTGTCTCAAGGATTAAACTGTTTACAAACTCCTCTACTCTCTCTACCTCTCACATACCTCCCTGGTGAGTCCTCCTCTAGACTATGAATATCCTTTTCGCTCTTTTTTCTAAAGAACTTCATAACAGCTTGTTGCTTTCCATTGTCACCATTGTTGTCTGTTTACGTGAGTGTTTATTATTGATGTTTTTTCCTAAGTTTTTAACTTTACTACTGGTAACTGGTTTTTTTTTGAAGGATAGTATCAGTAAGAGTAATTCCTGTGTTTTGCAGGCCTGTACTCTTATCTAAAAGTTATTTCCTGCATTCATGAGAGGTCACTACAAGACAAATTTGGCCATTTACTGGCTCCACTCTGTAACAATAGACAGATGTAATGTTTTCCAATTGAAACTGATTTAACATCAAGGATTTCAACACATTATACACTGATACTTTAAGAAGGTACTGCATAAAGATTAACTTTTTGTATGAGGTATACCATGTATGTAGATTGTTGGAGCTTTCATTGCCTCAGACCTTTTATTGTCCCTATGTCTTTGCATTTTTTTCCTGTGAACCACCTGGAAGCTATTGTCTTCTGAGCCAGAAATAATGGTATAAACTTGATTCTTCCTCTTTAGTCTCCCTCCCTATTAGATTTCCTTTTCCTTTTTTTTGGCTTGTGCTTGTGTTTGTGTTTATTTTTTACCTATGTTTTCTTTTTCTTATTGTCTACCATTTATTTTGTTTGCACGTGTTCTCTTCCCACTTGACCCAGTTTTAAATCAAGAATCAATCTTTGCAGTTCTTCCTTCTCTTTCATCATAACAGTTTCTGTTGTTTCCTTGATTGATCTTGCATTGTGATCTTCTGCCTTATTTAGCATGATTTCCTTTATTTTATTGCTTTCCTGCTCCTTGAAGATATCAACTCTTGGAATATTCCTCAACCTGCCTTTAGCCTGTTCACTTAGTTGTACTGTAAATATCTAATTTTGTACTTTTGTCATGTGTAAGAGCTGTCTTCAAATGTCATTATCTTCTTTCTGAATGGTGGACATGGAAAGGAGGGGCAGAGAAGGGAATGCAGAGAGGGAGGGGAGAGTAAGGGGGGATATGAAAGAGCTGAGCAAAACAGCAGAATGGAGAGGGACAGACTAATAAAGAGAAAATTACAAAATAAAGTAGCAAACAGGGCTCATGGGGGTGATTGCCACAGATCATATAACAATGCAAACTGGGGGGCGATGAAAGGGGTAATAGCAATGCTTTCTCAGGCTGGTTCTTTACAAAGAGTAGAAAAGAAATCAGAAGTCATACATGAATAGCAGATATCAGGGTAACCGGATCTGTGCAAAATAATGTATAAAGGGGAAAGAATGTGTGGACTGATAGGAGGAATGTAAAGACTGAGAACCCCAGATACTTTTCTATGCTTTTCTCTTTCCATTACAGGGGAATACAGAATGAGAGAGAAAGGACTTGCACTTTCCTTGGAGACTCATACAGTGTGGAGATGTGCAGATGGAAATGCACTGGGAGAGTGTGGAAGGAACATCGGAGACCATGTGCAGATGTGAAGCTGCCATGACAACAGTAATGCAAGAGGTAAAGGAGAGGAGGGGAGGAGGACCTTGATATATGGTTTTATAATGAACCAAGAGAGTACAAAGTGGGGGCGATCAAAGGGGAAATAGTAAAGGCACAACTGTTAAAGACACTGGGGAATAAAGGCACAGCTTGAAACAGGAGGATAAAACATAAAAATACCATAATGGAAAGAAGGGAGATACAAGAGGAAAGTAAAGGGAAGGGGAAACTAGGTAACTGGATACAGTGTCAAAAGGCATAACATATTTTGGAACCCTGGTTGGGGGGTATGAGGGTAAAATTGTTCAGCTGATGTTTTGTCCATGGGGAGATTGACATTCATATTTAATAATAATAATAATAATAATAATTTTATTTGTATAGCACCTTTTGGCATACCAAGGCACTGAACATATTAAAACCACAACATCAAATATAAATCAGTAATACATATAAATAAAATCATATCATAGTAACATCAAATATTAAAATCAATTAATAAATACAAATTAAGATCTCAGCAGAATTAATTAACTTAAGCATCCAAGAAGGCCATTTGCCACAGATTTGGTTATCTGAGAAGCGGTGAACGAGGAAGAGAGCCCTCAGAGGATTAAATGACCAACGTAGTGGCCCCTTTGAAAAGGGGACGTGAGTCCATTGCTGCTCTGTACACAAGAGAGATGGAAATAAGGAGGGGTAATGTGTCCAAAGACAGGGAAAGTATGTATACTTTCCTCTACCTTGGAGGCAAAAACAGTTGGGTTGCACAGGTTAGTGTAAATGTTGGCCAACTACAGTAGGCTCTATGTGACCCTACATGCAAAAAGACACGCACTCCTGTGAAACAGTAGAGCTCTGTGAAATCAAATTAAGCTCTATGTGACCCTACATGCAAAAATGCAGTACCGCCTATGAAAACAAAAGTATTTTCATGTGGAACTTCTAACTTTTCTCATAGGAAATAATGGGAAAACTGAATAACTTTTGAACAAATTAATATTTTTTCACCAAACCATTAACAGGCACATCTATGAGGCAAAAGTTTTCTAACCTGAAATTTCAGACCTCAACTTAAAGCCATTTCTGAGATACAGCTGTAGAACAAAAAAGCAAAAACAGTTAGATTTAGGAATTTTTAACACACTATATCTCAAAAAAATATTTCCAGCTATTGTTACATTTGTAGAGGTTACACTTCTTGTAGCCAGAAACACTGTTGTAGAATGTATGTAGGTCACTAGCTGGATGCTGATGAGTTGTCTCTTGGGTGTGTGTGTGGGGGGGGGTGCTTGCACACAACAGAGGAGGTACCAAGGGGTGCAGGCAGCTCATTTCTTCTATGTTGCTGTTGACAGCTGCAACCCGCATCCTGCACGAGCAAACTCTTATTTGCCAGAATTACATTACTGATTACTGTGTCCTGTGCATTTTCATTTCCTAACATTAAGAAATATATTTATGTGGGTGCAGCATGGATTATAGTGAGGTATTCAGAAGGCCAATGAGTTGACTTCTAAAACTATAAGACTTGGAGTATTCTGACTGCCAAAAAATTGACAGCTGTAGTATTTTGACTCCAATAAAACTGAAATGACTTCCAAATTTCAACCCATGAAAGTATTTTACTTCCACCCCAAAAATATTATCTGAAGCCCTGCAGATATAGAAATTAAAACAAACAAGAAACAACCATAAAGTTAATCTATCATGTTTGGTCCACTGGAAAGGCAGAATTCCCAAACATAAAATTTCAAGAGTCATGGGGTAAAAAGGGGACGAATGCCATTTCTACCTGATAGTTTACCAAAAGCCTTGTACAAAAGGGAAATCTAAAAACAACTGGTCAAATGTCTTGATAACATCAGGACAAGTATCCCTTGGACAATACCTTTCTTAGAGTGGTTTATGCTTTAAATTCCCCCTGACATTTAACTTTCCATGGAGGGCCAACCACATAACATCCCACATAAAGACAGGAATTTGGGGTGAAACCAACATCATACCCATTAAAATCCTATCCTGTTGGGAATATTTATCAAAGACAGCAGTTTCCTGAAAGTAAGTACTGATTAAGTAATAATACATTTGCTTCCTAGTCAAGGTAGATAACTGATCAAGCACAACACCCCAAGTCTTGATCTTACCAAAACAAATCCTGAAATGGTCAGGCAAAAGAAGGAGAGACTGTTGCCTAAGCAATTTAGCGTGCACAGACCATGTTGGGAAAACTGATCCTAGGGAATCAAGAACCCAAGGAATTCACTGTTTATCACTCCTAGCCAATAGAGGAGACATGTTTGAATTAAGAAACAGTAAAAAAAAGACAACTGGCTGCAACATCTTTAAACCCCCATGTCTTATCTTCTGTAATAAGAGATACCTCTTTATGGGGTTCAATCTACTGTCCCATATACAAGAAAAAAACAACTATTAATTTTTGTTTCAAGAGCTGTAGGAAGACTAAATACAGTACTAAAATACAGAAAACTAGGAAGTAGAAACGTTGTAATCATATAAACCCTCTTTAACTTCAACAATCTCCATTTATTCCAAAGGGAGACCTTCTGTTGAGCCTCCTGTAATTTAAGTACCCAATTTTGGTATGCCAAATCACCTGCACCAAACAATAACCCAAGTATTTTACATGCTCCAATAATCACAGGAACACCTATTAAATGTGAGGTCTGAACATCAGGTACTCGAAGGGGAAGACAATGAGATTTATCATAATTAATTTTAGCACCTGTATGAGTCATAAAGTCATACAGAACATATTCAAGGCAATCTGCTGATTGGAAATCACTAACTATAAAGCAAATGTCATCAGCATAGGCGATACATTTTATTTTGGGATCAGTGCTAGAAAAGGATACACCACGAATATCTAAACTATTATGAACCTGTTGTATAAAGGGATCAATAGAAAATAAATACAACAAGGCACTTAACGGGCATCCTTGGCGAACCCCTTTCCGTAATTTACACTGCTGCCCTAACCAGCCATTACAATAAGCTTGGGATGTAGCAGTCATATAGCAGGACTTAATCCAACAAATAAAGGATGCCGGTATCCCATACATAGCCAAAGAAGCCCATAAATAGTCATGATTAACATTATCAAAGGCCTTCGCTTGATCTCAACTAAAAATAAGGCCAGTAAGTTCACCAGTATTTCCTCTATGCATAATTTCACGAAGCAAAATAAGACCATCCGTAAACTTTCAATCTGGAACTGAACAGACTTGGGCAACATGTAATAAGGCAGTCGCATGTAGCATAAGTCAATTATTCAACAATTTGGTTAAAAATATAAAGTCTGAATTAAGCAAAGTAATCGGTGTCCAATTGACTAGGTCCGATCTATCACCTTTTTTATATAGAAAGATTACAAGACCTTCAGTCATACTTTTAGGGAAATTCCCAGAATCCAAAATTTCTTGTAAAACTGTAGTGAATTCCTGCAACAATATGGAAAATATCAATTTATAAGCTTCATAAGGGATACTGTCCTTACCAGGAGCAGTGCCTGTCTTAGTACAGTTAAGAAGAGCAGACACCTCCATGGGGTTAATCTTGGCTATTGACATAGTTTTATCAGTGGGGTCAAGTTGAGGTTCCTTACACTGAGCCAACCAAGAATCATATGCTTGCTGTGGAACTATAGGGAACCAAACAGTTGATATATATGATGTTCTATGGCTCGCATAATATCAGCCTTAGTCGTACAACACTTCCCTGTTGAATCTCAAATTTCTGCAATATATTTTTGTTGTCTTAGATGGGCACAAAAATGGAATGGGTCCATAAAGGCTCAACCGCCTTGAGAACCAAAATGACGCTCAGTGTCTAGGGACTTTAAACTATTATATTGGGCAGAATTCAACAATTTATGCACTTTGTCCAATTCAGAAAGAGCCATTGAATTACCTTGAGCAACCTGAAAATGCAACTCTAAAAATCGTCTCCGATGCTCTAAGTATTTATCAGTTTTTGATTTGCCATTTATTTTCCCTATAATTTGGAAATACTGTTTAATGTCCTGCTTAGTATCTTCCCACCAATCCCTATTGACATCATAAAGATAAACCACAGATTTCCTAGCAGTTAACAATGCCGTAAAACCATCATCTACAGAAGGGAGAGTAAGAAACTCCAAACTGAGTCTCCAATAACTCAGACCATGATGCATAGTATCATGACTACCCTCCAAACCTTCAAACACAGCATGGTCTGAAGGTGCAACTCTTTTCAAAATTTTCAATGAGTCAGACAGAAACCAGAAATCAATCCTGGTGGCTTTAGTGCCTTGAAAAAATGTCTTCTGTAGATTTCCCATCTTATCAAATGCATCCATCAAACCAGTCTGTAGAAGCAGGTCATTCAAGCAATTAGCATTGCAATACAGCTTCTAGTTTGAAAACCTCTATCAGTATGGTACTTACTGCAATTGAAATCTCCTCCTAGAAAGACATATTTATCAGTAAAAAGATAAGATTGGATTGCCTGGAAAACTGAAATACAAGCAGATTTAAGTTGGGGAGCATACACATTAATAAATCTACAATAAAGGCCACTAATAACTAAATCCAATAGCAGCACACACCCAGGGAGAACAGCCACCAACTGAACTAGGCACGCAGTTGGATTATTAACAGCTATACCAACACCAGAGCAGGGGTGATCTCCTACAGACCAATAGGTGACCCTCCCCCAAGTCCAAGCATTTGAGGCCTGTTGAATTTCAAAGGCAGTGTGTAATTGAGTATCCTGAAAGAAAACAACATCTGGGCACAGTTATGAAAGAGGGAATAAATCAAAACTCTCTTCCTATCAGACTGTATATTATTAACATTAAGGGACGCAATACACAGTTGGTATTGTAGAGCCATGGAAACTAGAAACAGGCACCAAAGACATAGAGTCATCCCATAGGCATGGGGGAAAAAAAAACATCAAGTCACTTTTTTTCTAGACCATTTCCTAGAACCCAAATTATTTTTCTTTTTTTTTAACTGAATCTGAATTTTCCAGGGAAGGTTCAGCATCCGAAGTCCCTTCTGGCTGAAAGGAGTGGACAGAGGCAGAATCCGACTCTGTACCAACATCATCTTGCAAAATTGTGAAGGTATTGTGCAAGGGGATCTGTGCCTGTTCAGGCACAACCTTCCCAGTGTTCCTGGACTGGAGGCTACTACACCTATTAGAGACAGAGGTAAAAGTCTCTTCAGGTGAAAGGGGATGGGGCATCAAAGTTTGCAATGGAGGTGAGGCTCGAGGAGCAGTATCCCCTGCTAAAACAACCAGGTCTGGAACAGGTGGCATAGACTCCGAAAAGGGCAGATCCGGGGTCACTGTTAGAGACTCTGGTTATGCCTCACAGGCAACAAGCAGGGACCTCTCAGGGGGTGGCTGATTGTCATTGGGCCGCATGAACTGCTGTATTAATATAAAAATCCTGAATGTAGAAGTTACCATTCATTATGTTTTGAGCAGCCCAGGGACAATCTACATAAGAGTGAGCCTCTTCGCATAGAGAACATTTAACAGGGTAGTGACAGTGGGACATAACATGGCCCAATTCCCTACACTGAACACATTTGATTATCTTGCAAGTCCTGCTTAGGTGTCTGCCCGAGCCACATTTATAACAGAATCTCGGTTGACTGAGATAGAAAATAAAGCCTTATCCCAGTCCAAGTAAAAGCAGTTGGGAAGGTGTTGCAAGCCATCATCATTGTAAAACAAATTAATTGTACATCTCCAACCCTCATTCCAAAAGCCTTCTGTATCCATAATCGGTTCCGGATTACCTTGAAGGGTACATTTCCTTTCCAACCAATAAGAAATGTCTTCAACATTAACCCCTTCATTTCTAAAGAGGACTGTAATGACTTTAAATGATTGTTTCGTAAGAGGGATAGCATGGAAATGAGACCAGGCAGGATTCATTTTCAACACAGCATACTTCATCCAAAACTTGTTTAAAAGGTCGGGCATTCTGAAACTTATATCAAAAGTATTATCAGCAGGTGTATGGATCAGAGCATACACTTCAGTAGGTGAGAAGCTTAGCATCTGTTTCACTAGTACCTTGCCAACATAAAACCTATCAGGCATATTATCCATAGGTCCCAAGAAAAGGAGATGTACAGCATTTCATCATTTTGCTAAAGATACAGGTTTCTGAAACAAACTAGCATAGGAAGGTTTAGGGTCTGTTAAACGGGGTTGTTCCATTGCATCTTCCAATATTACCTCTGGTTCTAATGGTACACTGGCAGCAGAATCTAGGGCAACAACAGGAGAAATGTCATTAAAGGGAGGCAAGTCAAGTAAAGGGGAAAATGACAGCTGGGTATGGGAATAACATAAAGGTTGTTTCTCTAGTACCACACTGCTATGATGTGTATCAGCTTGTGGAATGACACTTGCAGCCGCAACAGACAGTACCTCAGGGCAAGGTCCCAAGGCATTGGTCAAAGTAACATTCATCGTCAGCGGTTGGGGGGAAGACCCATGAGGCCACATCTCACCCTCCCCAGATACCCCCGGGATTGGCAACGCGGGATCCGCAATCCACTGACCCGACTCAAGTTGCAACCATCCTGCTTTCTCAAGTGCAGTTTTCGGTGACCAAGAAAGTCCATCAGAAGCCAGAACGCCACTCAGGGTCTGGGGTGGGGAAATGGAAACATGCAGAATAGAAACATCAGCACCTTCAATGATTTTTGAACCAGTACCTGAAATACCCACAGGGGAATCCATAGCAAGATGTTTTCATGTTTTCAAAGCTTCCTCTGCCGTAAGTTGCACCACCTTATATTCAGTTGCAGCCACTTCCCAAAGCTTCTGTTTTTCATCCAAACAAAGTATAGGGTCAACTTCAACAGTCATATCAGTAAGGAGGGGAATGCTAGTACTAGAATCACGCTGCAGAGCAGCAGCCACAGTAGCGTTCTGATTGAAAGGATCCTTCCGGGATATCGAACAGGCAGCCACTTCCGGGGCAGCCGAAGAAGAAACTGGAGGTAAGGGGTTAGGCATGATGTGCTGGCCACCCTCCGGGTGCATCCCAGCCACACTGTCCCCCTCAGGAGAGTCAAGCAATAAGCAAGGTGAAATCTCAGCTGCTGTACCAGCACCTTAGACTAAATCGCCAAAACCAGCAACAGGAGTGGTATCCTCGGTATGTAAATTAGAAGAAACAACAGGTATACCTTATTGGTGCACATATTCTAGGTATTCTTACCGCATCTGGCCACGTATAGCATCCACTTGTAAGGCAGGCACATTCAGGAGAGGAATGGACTCCTGTGGGATCCCAGCTGGAGTGGAGTCCTGTACTCCAGCCACCCACACATCTGCACTCATCTCCACCTAGAAACAAGATGACTGCAAGGCAGTCAGACAAGGGAAACCCCCAGTGGAGAATAGGGGAATTTCCCCAGTGTCCTGGCCAAATTTCCCCAATTCACTGGAAATACCACCAACAGCTTAATCTGGTTCAAGGTCAGTTGGCACTCATCTGTGTGGGGGGTCAAGGGGGGAGGGGCAGCTGCAAGTGAGGTGCTAACTGCACACTCGAGAAGACTTGATAGATCATGTGGCCTGTTTCTGCTGGCAAGTAGTAATAAGTAAGTAAGCATGACATTTTGTGTCAGGAAAGTCTGGATCCCTCTCTCCCTCCTGCTCAAAATACATCTGGTCCAGGTCCCTTCAGTCTCTGAACAAAGAAGCTCTATTGAACGAACTAACTGGTCCTCCATGCTCACTTCCCCAGACATTGATATGGCCATCTCCCTCTTCCACTCAATATTTATTTCTGCCTGGGACAAGTATGCCCCCATCAGAAAATCCAGGGTTAAAGCATCTCATTAGCCCCGAATCACCCTTTATCTCATTGACATAGGCAAGATCCGCAACTAAGCCTGGGCCATGTATAAATGATTCCCCTCCTTGCCAGACCTCCTCTCCTGCAAGGCACTTAGAAACTATTTCACTAAGGCTGTTCATACTGCCAAGTCCCTCTACTTCAAAGTCAAACTCCAGAATACTCTTAATTCCCCAGCCACATTCTGGAAGGTGATTCACTCCCTTTTTGAACCCCCAACCCAGTCCTCTCCCCCTGTCCTAGTGGTTAATGGCTCACCGATGTCTGACTCTCTCTCTGTTGCTGCTCTCTTCATTGAGTTTTTACTACTTGGGCTCTTCCCTCCCTCCCTTCCGACTCTATCCCTCCCTCCCTCCCTCCTCCTCACCCACCTTCCCCTCCACCTCCTTACCCCCAGGGGTTTGATTTCCCATCACTCCCCCAGGAGACCCTGTTCACCCTTTCCTCTTTCAACCCTACCAAAGCTAGCCCAGATGGTTTGGACCCTGAACTTCTCCATCTGTCAGTTACTGCCATTGTTTACTCTATTACCTCCTTCCACAACCCTTCACACTGTCCCTCAGTCTTCAATGATTGCCAAGGTTCTCCCTCTCCATAAAAGGGGTAATCCCTTTACTCCTGGAAACTTCCACCCTATCTTCCTCCTCCCTTTTCTTGCAAAGCTCCAGGGGAAACTAGACAATCCATGGTTTGCAGACTTCCTCAGCTCCTCCAGCTTCCCCTCCCATTCCAGTCTGGGTTTGGGATGGATCATTGCACCACCACGTCCCTACCTAAGATTGCTGTCTATCCTCTCAGCGATGGATCAGGGGAACATCACAGCTGCCAGTTTCATCGATCTGCCCAAATCTTTTAATTCAGTGTCCCACTCACTCCTCCTGGATAAGCAGAACTCTACCAACCTTTCAGCCCCTGCTATTGACTCATTCCATTTCTATTTCTCAACTGTCAACAGTCAGTGCAGATAGGCTGTGCTGTCTCCCCACCTCTCCCTATCTAGGCTGGGGGTCTCACAGGGCTCCATTCTGGGCCCAGTAGTCTTCTCCATCTTCCTGAATGATCTCCACTCTGCCTGTGCAAATTCAGATATTCACTTGTATGCAGGTGACACAGTTCTCTACACCTCTGATCCCTTGACTGCATCTCTGGAAGTCTCGCTTCAGCGAGACTTTCACAATGTTCTGCTTTGGGTCCAGTTCAACCAACTTTGGGTCAACACAAAAAAATGGTGTCTATGATCTTCAGTACCAGCCAGAAACTGGCCCAGCTCTCCCCACTTCCTCTGTCTTCTCCACACTGGGTGGCACAACTTGTCCCAGCTTTTAAGTACCTCGGTGTGTGGCTAGATAGCAGGCTTGAGTTCTTTGCCCATATTGATGCCATTCATGCCACACTCAGTGCCCTGTACTGCAATAAGGATTGCTTTCTCCCCAGGTCCACCAGGAGCTGGTCAGCAAAATGGTTCTCCTGGTTTTCAGCTATGCGAATGTGGTTTATGGCACGGCCCCCATTACCTTTCTTGCCAGAATGGACACCCTATGCAATGCCTTTTGCCACTTTATTACCAACTTACCCTCTTGTACTCAGTACCACTCCCTTTATTCCTCACCATTCCTCTATCTCCCCTCACATCGCAAGTTCCTTTGTGCTTCCCTCATCACTAAATACTGGTTTGGGCCCCTCCCCCCATCCCATCTCTTCTCCCCCATCTCCCCTCCTCCTAATCTCTGCACTCAAGAGACCCACACATAATCTCACTCCCCCAACCCCAGCCACAATCCTCAGCTAGGAAATCTGCTTTCTCACACTACCTCCCTTTCTTCAGGAACCAGCTACCCTCCTCCATCTGTCTCTCTCTTCCTCCCTTCCCTCTATTAGACACCAGCTAAAACTCCTCCCCTTCCCCTACTCCTGCAAACCCTCTTCCTGAACCATCACTTACCCTTGCTTTTGATCACCCCTTACTTCCCCCTTCCCCTTCCCTTCACCTCATAGTCCTGACAACCTCACTGAAGTTTATCAACCTGTTATGATTCCTGCTTTCAGCACCAGCTCAGCCTCCCTTCACTCTGGCACTTTGCATGTTGAGTCTGCCCAGTTTACACAGATGATTTATATGAGGAATATTTTGTCCTCCATATGCAATGTCTGCCATTCTGTCTGCACTGCACTCAATCTATGTTCTTTATGTTATACTCATTGTAACCACATCACCTGACTGGCTGTATTTTGTTTGGAATTATACTTCTCCCCTTCTCCTTCCCCAGGTCACACCTGGAAGTGAGCTTCAGCTCAGTGTGCTCCTCCCATTTACCAGTTTTAAATAAAACAATAAATAAACAAATATTGAGGTGCACAGTTGTAAAATGAAAAGTTTATGGCTTTATCTGGATTTTTTTCCACCTCATAAGTTAATAGGGGGCACATTATAGTGTCATTTCACAGGGCGGGATAAGCTGCTTGAGAAAGTACATTTGTCAGATGTAAAATAGGTCTAGTGCTTTGAGTTTTTTCAAACAGTTCATCACTGCCTTCAAAATTAGATACCAGCTGCTATGCTGTAGTGAATTATTAAGTTTCACTTTTTAGAAGACAAAACTCATTCGCTTTGTGGCAAAATTCAAATGCCATCTAGAGCTCAACTCAGATGCTCACAGATGTCATCCTCCTTCTGTTTTAGCACTCCTGAAATGATGTATATGAGTCTGAGCATAGACGTCCTCTTATGACATCATACACTAACCTCATGACAGTAAAGGCTCATGAAAATCTAACTGAAAAAGGGAAATTAAATAATAAAATATAATCCAAAATATGCTTCTTTGCTTAAAATATTTAAAAAAAGGATCCACTTATAAAAGTGGAACAGCAACACAAAAGTGCTTCAATGGATTTGTATTTCTTATGGGAATGGTTTTAATAGTTATATGGAGAAATTCAGAATAACTATTTATGCAGATAAAATACATGAATTTCCAAGTAAAAAGTTATTGTACATTCCAAACGTCTCCTTTTCAAAATTCTGGCACCACTCCCTCTTAAAGCAATATTAACTTGTTCCTCAGTTGCAAAACTCACTGTTTTACTGCTTTAATACATTCATCAGGTAAAAAGATCTCGCTGAGAGAAGATTGATTTTTAAATAATATTGCACTATTGCACAAGAACATCGGGCCGCTGTCTCCCTCAGTCCCCCATACTGGGTTTATATACCAGGTCAAAGTTACACAAAAAAGTAGATTTATATTCCTTCCAATGTCTCTTCCTTGAAAGACCACGGTCTCCCTCAGTTCCTCATATTGGGTTTATATTACCAGATCAAAGTTAAATTAAAAACAGATTTATAGCCTTTCTACTGTATCTTCCTTTCAAGTTCTCCATGCTCTCTCAGATCCATGCCAAATGATCCATAAGGATTTCAAAAGTAGTCTTTTTCCACTCCCTCTTCTTCTGTTTTCCCCTGTTCTTTTCCTTGCTCTTCCACCCCAGAGACTCTTTCTCCAGCTCATTCCTGCTGCTCCAGCAGCTACAGATCCTGTAGCTCCTTTTACATTCACACACACTGCGAACAATATACCGAGCTCTCTGTTTATTTATTTTAAAAATGTCTCATAAAAAATGTTTTCTGGCTGCAGCATCAAAGCTCCTCACACTCTTCTGGTAGAAACTACCTTCCAGACAAGTGGTGGACTCTGTTTACCTGGAAAAATATGCTTCAAATAAATAAAATGCAACTTTTCTAAATGGAGGAATATTTGAGCTGAGGGTGAGGACAGCATAAAAACACATTCAGCACAAGTGAGCTCATGAATATATACTGTACTGCAGTGCATATCAGTTTCAGGTTATGTTTATCCCACTGCAGGGTAAGACTTTCTCTATATGTAGTGTGTGTGTGTGTGTGTGTGTGTGTGTGTGTGTGTGTGTGTGTGTGTGTGTGTGTGTGCATGCATGCATGCATACGCATGTGTGTGCATGTCAACCGCCACATACTCACTGAGATGTTATTGGAGGAGTGAGTAAGCAATAGGTTAGTTTAATCTAGTGTTTCTGTGAACCTAGAGCCTCAGATTTTAATCCCAAAGCCAGCACTTGATGTGTGATTCTGGTAGAAGAGCGAAGTAGAAGGGGACTAAGTATTTTTAAACTCAAAATTTTATTTATTGAATTTTCGAAACTGGGTACACCCACTGAGACCAGATGGTCCCTTTTTCAGGGGTGACCCAGGGTTAATTACATAGATACATAAAGCAGTGATTTATACATTATACATTTAGAAAGCAACAATAGACACATCATACAGAGGAGGACAGCATTATTTGTCAACATAATTCATAAACAATTCATATCAAATGAGGACAATAACCATCAGTTCATTAGGAGTGCATTATCTGTGCAAGGGTATTTAACAAAAGAAGGGAGGGAAGGGGAGAGGAAGCATCACGGAACAGTACGGTACAATAAAGGACTAGCATGCATTCAGGACATCACATTATTTCAGCGTGGAGATAAATCTCTGATTTGTGCAATTCATAATCACCTAAGTCAGGCCTAGGGGATTATAGCAGGAACAGTGGTTTGTGTCCAGCAAATGGGATCTGAGCCCATTTTTGAAACTCCTTAGGGAAGCAGATGCTTGAATGCTGCAAGGGAGCCCATTCCACTGGGAAGGAATGGTGGAGGAGAAGGATCAAGCTCCACAAGAGGTTTTGACTCTAGGTACCTGAAGTAGCTGGTGTTCAGAGGACCTTAAGGTTCTTCACAATGTTTGGGTTGCAACAAATTTTTAGGCTGGGGGGAACATGTTGTCTTGTTTTAATTTGTAGGCAAGGCATAAGGAGGGGTAGGCCAGCCTCCCCCTCGAGGGATGGCCAGTCTAGGGATTTCAGCACTGTACAGTGGTGGTCACATGGCCTGGCTGAGTTGGCAAACCTACCTACCTATCCTATGGTACAGAATTCTCAGCACCTGGAGCTCTGCATCCCTAACAGAGTGTAATACAGGGGCCCCATGGAGTAGGGTAGGTAGGAGGGTACCTTGGGCAATTCTACAGTGGGAGTCATAGGTACGGAATGGGCTCAGATGGTACAGCAGGCCCACCTTCTGGTTAATAGTTTTAGTTAGGTGACTGAGGTGGGTCTTTTGCATATTGTCTTAGTCAAGATAGACCCCCAGGTACTTGAAGGAGTTGACCATCTCTACTCTCGTCCTATCAAAAAAGACTTAGTTCAAGTTTTGCACTGCAGTCCTCCATACCAAGACTCCTTGGCCCAAATAACATAGCCTTTGTTTATTATGAAGAAGTTTATTGGCAAGAAGCCATCCTTCGAGCAGCAAGAAGTCCTTATGTAGTTGCTCACTTAGATGTGTTGCATTTGGGGCAGTTCTGTAAAGCACTGCATCATCTGCATATAGCGTAACTTTAGCTCCTCCAATGTACAGATGGAGGTAATTTATAAATAATGAAAACAACAGTGGTCCCAAAAAGACTATTGTCTGTTGCTGAGTTTCACTTTTACCTTTCCCTCTAAATACCATCTCAACTACTTTATGCCCTTTAGTCACGTAAAACAATCCATTTCCTCTGCTTTCATTATATTACCATTGGCAAATAATTCAAAACGAAAGGATAACATGATGAAATGTCTATCATTATTTATTGTACACCCAGGATGAATCAGTAAAGAGACAATAACTTTTTTACCATGGTACCCAGATCTTACATGGCACTTCTACATTAGCTAAGACAAGTGAAGAGTAAAAAGGTCAGGTAGTTGCTTGCCCAAGGTCATAAATACTGAGTTAGTGATCATGCAGGTATTCAGAGGAAGGCCTCCAACTTAAAGCAGTCCCCAAAAATAGTGCTGGTGAGGTGAATGAGTGTCATTAGTTCTCTGAAAGACACTGCATTCAAAACGGTTCAAAGGCAACATGGTTTCTAACTGTGAGACAGGAAACAGAATACTTTTCTAGAGAAACCTGTTGTTAATTCATGCAAGATGGCACCCACTTACCCAGCAACACGCAGATGTTGCAGCAGATGGTTCTATCTTCTTGAAAATTTACTACACATTTTTATACATGCTTTGAGAAACCCAACCTGTCATTCAGATAGTTAAGAAACTCACTGGGATATAGTCAAGGCACATACCACTTGAATAAAAACAGGTGCAGGCAGTAAATCCTGCCCACATGAACTTTACATTCCACCAGGTTCCTACAGCTAGTTTACTGCATATTCCCAGTTGTCCATGCATCATGTTTAAACAAAATGTGGCCCTACTGGAACAATGAAGACAGCATGCTCTGTGGTTTGAGTCTATATCACAAATACTAATAATTTATAATGTGCCCTTCTCTTGTCACCCACAGCACCATACAGGTGAAAGTAATGTAACTTCAAAACCATGAATACTCCCATATCTCAAAATAATGAAAACTATTGCACAAGAGCAATAACCCCTAAAGCTCTACATTGCAACAGGCTAAACTTCCACTGTTTAACCCATTACAAGCAATCAGGCAGTGAATGTTTGAGCAAACAATTATGTCTTTAAGGCACTTTCAAATGACTAAAAAGTCAGTGCATTTTTTGATGGGGAGCATATGTCACTTCCTAGGTATGGCCACAGCAAAGGCCTGACCACACGCAGATTTCCTGACAGTCCTAGGGACTGCCAACAAACACATCCCTGCAGATTTCAAGGAGTGTGTCGGTGTGTATGTGTACAGATGTTCGGAGAGGTAAACTGATCCCAATTCATGTAGGACTTTGTGGGTCAAAACCAAAACCCTGAAGTCACCCTGCCGCCAAATAGGCAGCGAGTACAAATCACACAGGACTGGTTAGCGTGGTCCAAAAAAATACACCTGCAAGTCCTGCCATGCAGCCACATTTAGCACAGCTTGCAGGTGATGGCCTAATCTTTCCATCTTTAATATGAGCATCTTCAACCCACAAAGCTTTCTCTGCTCTGAAAGATCATCTTCAAAAGTCTAATGTTTGCAAATGTTTTTTATAGCTTACAAATTGTTTTGCTCATCTACTTTACATGCTTGAATCTTATACTATAAGCAAGATCTGGTGGACAGAGCTGCACACCTGGGAAACGACTATCCCAGGTTACAGACAGTTCAGAAAGGATAGGGAGGATAAGAAGGGTGGTTTGCTTTATACATCAGGGAAGGCATAAGTGCAACTGAAGGACAAGAGGAGGATGGGGAAACTGAGCTACTGTGGGTAACACTAGGCAGGAGGATGGGAGAATCCTTGCAACTGGGGATGGTATACAGGCCACCTACACAAGGGGAGGAGGGTGATCAGCAGTTAATTCAGGTAGTCACAAGGCTGGCCCTTAAAGGAGAACCACTGCTGGTAAAGGACCTAAACCACCCAGATGTAGACTGGGAAATTCCAGATGCAGCATCATCAAGGAGCAGGGAGATAGTAGCTGTGCTTTAGGGGGTATTCCTTCAACAGCTAGTCAAGGAATCAACAAGGGGCAACAACCTGCTGGATGTGGTCCTATCAAATGGGGAGAGTGTGGAGAAGGTGCAGGTGGGAGAAGCCTTGGGTGACAGCGACCACAGCACGGTAAGGTTCAGGGTCAGGGCAGGGAGGGAGACAAGTAAAACCAGTACTACAGTCATGGACTTCAGATGTATGGACTTTGACAAGATGAGAAGGATAGTAAAGGAGACAATGGAGCGTACAAAGAATATAGGAGCAGTGGAGGAATTATGACAAGCTATCAAGAAAGGGGTACTGAAAGCTGTGGAAATGTGCATAAAAAAAGGTTAGGAAGAGCAAAAGGGGAAGGAGACCACTTTGGTTTACGAAGGAGTTTGCGGAGGCAGTCAGGCAAAGGAGGAGGGCTTTTAGAAAATTTAAGGGGACACTCAGTGAGGAAGATAAGGAAGAGTATAGGGAAAAGAGGAGTCTTGCTGGGAAGATGATCAGAAGAGCAAAAGCAGATACTGAGGAGAAACTAGCAAAAAAAGGCCAAAAGGGGGACTAAAACCTTTTTCAGATATGTAAGGGAGAGGGGAAGGGCAAGGCAGGAGATTACTAGGCTGAGGAGGGAGGGAGGAATAAAACTAGAAAGGGACTGTGAAAAGTAGAGTTATTGAATAAGTACTTTAGCTCAGTATGTACAGAGGAAGAGGAGGATGGTAGGGGACCTGAGCTAAAGTCGAAGGGGAAGGAGGGAAAATGGGTGGATCTGAGCCTATTCACTGTGGATAGGGTTAGGGCAGAGCTAGATAGATTGAGGATGGACAAGGCAATGGGGCCTGATGGGTTATGCCCCAGGGTGATCAGGGAATTGAAGGAGGAGTTGGCCAATCAGGGAATTGAAGGAGGAGCTGGCCACACCCTTGACAAGGTGCTTCAACTTGTCCTTGGATATGGGGAGATCACCAAAAGACTGGAAGAGGGTGGAGGCAGTGTCTTTACACAAGGGCGGTAGTCAGGAGGTGAAGGGGAACTACCAACCTGTCAACCTCACATCAGTGGTAGGGAAGATAATGGAGGCATTAATCAAGGAGAGGGTGGTGGATTACCTGGAGGATAGTGGCTTGCAGGACAGCAGACTGCATGGCTTCATGAAGGGGAAGTCTTGTCAGACAAACGTAATTCAGTTCTTTGAGTGACTCAGGTGATTGACCCGGGCGGCAGTGGACATGGCCTATCTGGACATCAATAAGGCCTTCAACACTGTCCCCCATAGGAGGCTGGTGAGCAAGATGAAAAGCCTGTGGTTGGGTGGGAAAACAACAAGCTGGGTGGAGGCCTGGCTGGCAGGAAGAACTCAGAGGGTGGTGCTAAATGGGAGCACTCCAGGATGGTGAGAGAGAAGAATGGAGTGCCACAGGGGTCCGTTTTGGGTCCGCTTCTCTTCAACATCAACATCAGTGACATTGCAGAGGGTTTGAGGGGAAGGGTGTGCCTATTTGCTGACAATACAAAAATATACAATAGGGTGGACACCCCAGGGGGGTGGAAGACATGAGAAAGGACTTAAAGATGCTCAAAAAATGGTCTGGGACATGACAGCTGAAATTTAATGCCAAGAAGTGCACTGTGATTCACTTGGGGAGTAGGAACAGAAGAGCAGGGTACACCCTAGGTGAGAAGGAAATCAAAGTAACAGAACAGGAGAGGAATCTCGGGATCATAGTCTGCGCGAACCTTAAGGTAGGAATCCAATGTAGCAGGGTGGCAGGAAAGGTCAATGGAATGTTGGCATGCATAGGCAGGGGCATTACTAGTAGAGGGAGGGAGGGAACAACACCCCTAATAAAGCCATGTTGAGGCCACACCTGGAGTATGGGGTTCAGTTCTGGAGGCCACATCTCTGTAAGGATATGGGTGCATTGGAGAGAATTCAGATAAGGGCAACCAAGATGGTGCAGGGTATGCAGGGAAAGTCTAACGAGCAGAGGTGTAAGGAGCTGGATCTGTACACGCTGGAGACAAGAAGGGAAAGGGGAGACATGATTGAAACTTTTCAATATGTAAAGAGGCTCAAGTGGGAGAAGATGGTTTACTTAAGAGGAAGGAGGGAGTCAGAACTAGAGGGCACAGCCTTAGCCTGCAAGGAAAAAGATACAGGGGCAATGTGAGAGGGTGTTTCTTCACAGAGAGTTTAGAGGAGCCCTGGTACAGATTACCAGATGGAATGGTAGGGGCTAAATCAGTGGAAGAATTTAAAAGGGCATGGGATAAGCATGTGGGGCTGAGTACTGGGGAGAGGGCAGGGGCTGGCAGGGAGGGGGAGGTGTAGGAGGGGGAAAGGGCAGACTGGATGGGCTGCATGGTCCTTTTATGATGTCAAGCTTCTATGATTCTATGATACTCTTGCACCATGTCACTGTATTATATATTATATACACTTGTAACATGTTTCATTGTCTTGATCTGTATTCCTTAGTACTCGAGTCATGCCTAAAAAAGGTGCCTTAGCACCAGTGCATCTTACCTGGTTATCAGAATAAATAAATAAAAAATTGTTCCAGTAAGTCCATATAGGGAGCATTTCAGTAGTTTAACCTCTATGTAACAAATGCAAAGATTAATGTGATGATATCCCAGAGGAAAGAAATATATGCAGACTTGCTACATTCTTAAGGTGGTAAAACACATTCCTGACCATAGACAACACCTGGAAATCCAGTGACAGTCTGCAATCCAGAGAGATATCCAAACTATCTACCATCTTAGAGAAATGCAACTTGGCCCCATCCAACAGAGGCTGCAGCACTAGGCTTTCATTGAACTCCTCCACCCTTTTCCCATCACCTACCAGTAACATCACTGAATTTTCCAGGTTAAAACTGAGTCGATTATAAGTAATCTAATTGTAACTCACATGACACTTTTTAAACTACTTAGCACCCCCCCCCCCATTAAAATCTGGAACACTGGTACCACATATTGGAATGCCATTTACTTTACAAAAGGTTAGTACCACCCGTGGTGTTAGGATTATACCTGGCTTATTTTCTAGAGGAGGGGGGGGTACAAGAACAAAACAACATGAACCTTGTGTAAAAATCATAACCCAGGTCTTGGGTGGAGGCTGCTAGGCATATGCCAGATCTAACCTGCTGAGGGGCCCCCAGTAAATCCAACAACCAGAAGCAATAAATTGAAATGTCCAGAACAGTAACTGGGATTGTGTAGTATGGCTTTATTCAACAGACGGAAATTTAAAGCAGAAGTGGACCCCCAAGGGTCAGTCTAAGCAGGACAGGTACATTCCACAAACTCTCCTTGCATGCAGTACTGTTCATGAACACACAAAAGAACATCTTCTTCCCATTTCCCAATGGTGCATCTCAGTGGACATCTGGCCATGCACCTGAACATTTTCCTCCCATGAGTGCCATTCTGTGAAACTAAGCCACACACTCAGAACTCTTCTTCGAACATGGGTGTAATTATGTGAAACTCAGCCACACATCTTAACCTGCAGTACTGACACTTGCTCAGGTAAAACTGGTGCCCTTTACAAACCAGGAAGCCCTGACTTGTAAGCACCAGGCTTCCTCTCACCCTTTATTCCAACCGACAGTCTCTGCCATTCTTCATGGTTACACCATTGAGACCCCCATTTCCCACTGAAATGCTAGAGGTCCCACACTTCCCATATTCATCACTCACTGGGGTGACCAAAGAATAAACTGCACTCTCCTGGGTAAACAGTTTAACAGAAAATTAATTCTCTTGGGTGAACTAGGGGCACTGACAGGTGCAATCCAGCCTTATCTATGGGCACACACACCTCAGACTACGATTCCCCTAAATATGTGGAGATCTTGTCTCCTAGAACAGTACTCACAAACTGGTTGTCCTATCCACTGGGCATTGGAACAACAAAAATGCATTCTCCTGGGTAGCATATCAAACAGTCTCTTAAAGTTCCTTTCCAAGGCAGCTGAAACACACATGGAACCTTCAGAGGATTGCCCATTGAATCCACTGAGGAAAATCAGTTCCTTCCACTTTACTGGGAGTAGAAATCAGGAAATACTGCTGTAGAACTGGTCTCCACCACTTCACTGGAAGCTGGAAATGACACTCCACTAGGGTGAGAAGTGCTGGGCCCTCCACTCAAAGTCCAACTGGCACTCCTTCTGAAGGTGGAAGGCTAGGTTTGCTGGCCAAAGCACCTAGCTTCACCTGAGCTCTTTCCTTCTCGCTTGCTTGAAAGGACAGAACTAAGAACCTTACCAGAGTAAGGGAAAGGATTAAGACTTTTGGCTAGGCAATTTACCATGTTTTGTTGTTTTTATTTTGTACTCACAGGGATCGTTACTGTTTGTTGTTAACATATTATTACTTTATTTTTCTCTGATTCAAATTGCTGTTGCTGGGTATACCTTCTGCTGCATTGTTACAAGGTGTGCCTACAGGTGTGTGCTAACAGATTACTGCTGTAATCTTCTGATTCAAATTGTCTTTTGCAAGGTATATCTTCTGTTACTGCTTTATTTTTCTCTGTAGCAAAGTGTTTCTTACAGGGTATATCTTCTGTGAATTTATTACAGGTGGTACTTACATTTTTGTGACTTTTTATCATTAGGTTACGCAAAATTACTGTTTGCCCCTATTTTATTTATTTCTTTTTTGCTGAAAAGGTTTTTTTTTTTGTCTCAGAGGTGTTGCAGTCTCCTTCTCACATTGAAGACAGGGAGAGTGAGAAAGCAGCCACAGCTTCCTTGAATCAAGGAGGTTATTTTCTAGACTACACTGAACTGAATTATTACTTTTTGGACCTGTGTAAGTAACTAGTATTGATTCTGTTTTGGGAGTGGAATTTTCTAAGTTTTAACTTTAATTTGCCTGGGAGGAACTGTAGCTGGGAGATATTTGCAGTCAGTTGTGACTAGACCTGTTACTTAGCCTTTGTGAAATAGGTGTCTAAAAGGAAGGAAGGCATTCCCCAGGGTGGAGGGTAAGAGTTGTAGGTGATTGTTTCTGGACAGCATAGATTTACTCCCACCCACCTTCCCCTCACCCCACCTGCTCCAAGCACATAACTTCCTTTATAGCAGGGGTCTGACATCACTTCCTCAAAACTGCTAACAACATACACCTCTTCATATCCTTAAAGGCACAGCACACCGAATAGGGGGTAGAGACACTCACAAGCTTGCACACACTAAAACAAGAACAAAAAACAAAACAGCATATTTAACTGGAAGGGACACATATGTGGGGAGTGGTGCAATGCACTGGCTGTGGAGCAGCAGTCTTTCGGGAGACATTCTGGAAACTGCATTGCTGCCCTATTTGCAGGCATCTCTCTGGTCTGAGGGAGGAGGTTATTCGTCTCTATGCTGACCTGGCAAGGATTTGGGAAACCTGCTCCCCCACCCAGGTCACTGCCGCTACCTCAGAGGTTGCCAAAAAAGAGGAGTGGCTGGACCACAGTGGGCTCAGGGAGGGTGAGGGTGGTGGAACAGAGGCACATCCCTCCAGTTGTGCCTCTCCACAGTTCATTCGCCACTCTGGTGAAGCATGGTTCCTCTATGGAGGCAGCTGCAGTTGAGACCAAGGAGGATGCTGGGAACCTCCACAATGGAGACCCACAGGAGGGTGGCCCAGGACCCCACAGGGAAAGGAAACAACTTCAGGTGGGGGATTCAATTGTTAGGGGGCTAGAACTGGGGAAGGGAGGGGAAAGGGAGGTAAGGTGCTTGCCCGGCGCCAAAGCTTGAAGGGACAGGAAACAAATCCTCAGGATCATAGGAGCAGCAGCAAGGGGGAAGGAGCTGGATGTCATTATCCACCTAGGGACAAATGACCTGGCTGAGAATGGGATCAGAGCAGTGCAAAAGAAGTTTGTGGAGTTGGGGGGGAGGAGCCTTAGACAAGTAGCACACACAGTAACTTTCTCTGAAGTGCTACTTGTCTATGGCACAGATTAGGCTAGGGCACTCTGCACCATGGGAGTCAATGACTGGTTGAAAAGCTCATGCAGAGCTCAGGGATTTGGCTTCATTAGGGACTGAGGCTCCACCTGGAGGGATGCAGGCCTATACAGGCACGATGGTCTGCATCTATCCTGGAGGTGAACCAGGATCCTAGGTGATAGGTTTAAATGCTTCAGTGGCAAGCATTTAAACTAGCCATGGGGGGAGGCACTAAAGAGGAGAAGGGAAATCCTAGCCCCCCCCCAAAAAATCAGGGTAATAAGTAAGGTAAACATCAAAATGGAGCAGTCGATAGGGAGAAGGGCAGGGGTAAATGGAGAAAAAGACAAAGGCAGTAGGGACAGGGATGGCGCAAAAATAAATAATGCCATAAAAAAATGGAGGGTAATGAGTACCAATGCCCATAGTTTAGGTAAAAAGCTCCCTGAAATGGTGGCCTTGATGGAAGAGGGATGCCTGGATATTGTGGCAGTCACAGAAACATGGTACACAGAGAACCATGACTGGGATGCCAACATACCAGGGTACACAATCTACAAGGAGGGAAGAAGAGGAGGAGGAGTAGTTCTCTATGTAAGGGAAGGGATAAAAGCAACAGAACTCAAGGGTAAACAGGGAGGAGAGGAGACACTGTGGGTCACTCTGAAGACTGGAAATGGCTCCACAATCCACACAGGGGTTGTATACAGACCCCTGTCTCAGAGGGAGGAAATGGACAAGAAAATGATTGAAGGCATCCTTGGGATGGCAGAGAAAGGAGAGATATTGCTTATGGGGGACCTGAATATGCCAGATGTTGACTGGAGAACCTTTGCTTCAGACACATTCAAGAGCAGGGTCATTCTTGATGCCCTACAGTGAGCAGGCCTCAGGCAGCTAGTTTTAGAACCCACTTGGGAGAGAGCAATTTTGGACCTGGTGCTCTCAAATTGGGATGGAGAGAGGATCTCTGATCCAGAAGTGGGTAGCCATCTGGGAACAAATGACCACCAAACAGTGTGGTTCATGAGAAACTTAGCTGTAGAGTCAAGCCACACAAAAGTGAAGGTACTGGACTTCAGGAGGGCTGATTTTGTCAAAATGGGAGAGTGCCTCAGAAAAACACTAGCAAACAGGCAAGAAGGTGGGGTGAAGCAACAATGGGGAAACATCAAAACCGCCATCACAGAGGCAACAAATCTTTGTGTGAAGCAAATAAACAAATCAAAATGAAAGAAAAAAACACTATGGTTCTTAAAAGAAGTGGCGGGAAAAGTAAGGAAAAAAAGACGGCATTCAGGAACTATAAGGAAACACAGAAGGAGCAGGACAGAGAACTGTACCAGTTAAAGCAGAAGGAAGCAGGTAAGGCATTCAGAATAGAAAAGGCCCAAACTGAGGAAAAGATAGCCAACTCGGTTAAGAAGGGGGATAAAACCTTTTACAGGTGCACTAGAGAGCAAAGAAGGACTAAGGCAGGGATACTGAGGCTGAACAAAGAGGAAGGTGGTTGGGAAGAGAGCAACAGAGAAAAAGCAGGGATACCGAACAAATACTTCTGCTCAGTATTCACAGTGGAAAAGCAGGGGAAAATATCTAATCCAGTCGATAGAAGCACTCTGGATGGGGGGGGTGATATTAGTCCTTTCACAGAAGAAAGGGTTCTGACAGAACTCTTAAAACTGAAGGTGGATAAAGCAATGGGACCTGATGGGATTCACCCCAGAATTTTAAAAGAACTAAAGGAAGAACTAGTAACATCACTGACTAGTCTTTTTAATAAATAATGGGAGGATGAGGTGGTACCTGAGGACTGGAGGAGGGCGGATGTGATTCCCCTTCACAAAAGTGGGAGCAAGACAGAGGCAGGAAACTACAGACCTGTCAGTTTGACCTCAGTGGTAGGGAAAATGATGGAATCACTTCTGAAGGAAATAATTTTTGAGTACCTAGAGGCCAGTGGGGTACAGGACCCAAGACAGCATGGATTCACAGCAGGAAGGTCATGTCAGACAAATCTAACTGATTTCTTTGACTGGGTGACCAAAGCAGTACACCAGGGAGGGGCTGTGGACATGGCCTACTTAGACTTTAGCAAGGCATTTGACACAGTCCGCACAAAATTAATAAACAAATTAGCCAGCCTGGGGTGGGTCCTAGGTTGGTAGCCTGGAGTAAAACACTGGTTGGACAACAGGACACAGCGGGTAATAATAAATGGAGTCCACAGTGAAGAAAGGAGGGTTACTAGTGGGGTATCACAGGGTTCAGTACTGGGGCTGGTCCTTTTTAATGTCTTTATAAGTGACGTTGCGGAGGGACTGGAAGGGAAAGTATGACTCTTTGCAGATGACACAAAGATCGGCAACAGGGTTGATACACAAGGTGGGTTGGAAAGCATGAAAAGGGACTTGGCAAGGCTGGAGGAATGGTCAAATGTATGGCAGCTTAGATTCAATGCAAAGAAGTGCAAAGTAATGCACCTGGGAAACAAAAACCCAGGGGAAGAGTACACAATGGGGGGGTGAGATACTGACAAAAATAAAAATGGAAAGGGACCTGGGGGTAGTCATATGAGACAACCTAAAGGTGGGCCAGCAATGTGAGAAAGCAGTAAGGAGGGCTTGGGGGGGATACTGGGATACATAGGGAGAGGCATCACCAGTAGAAAACAGGAAGTTGTTGGCCCTCTGTACAGACAGTTGGTAAGACCACATCTGGAGGACTATTTACAGTTCTGGAGACCCCATCTCCGCAAAGACATAGACAGGGTGGAGGCTGTCCAGAGGAGGTCAACCAAAATGATGCAGGGTCTGCATCAGAAGACATATGAAGAAAGACTAAAGGAACTAAAGATGTATAGCCTCTAAGAAAAGGGAGGGGACATGCTAGAAACTTTCAAATACATCAAGGGAATCAACAAAGTCCAAGAGGGTAGCATCTTTCAGAAAAAGAGATGTGCAAAAACAAGGGGGCACAATTTGAAGATAGAGGGGGGACGGCTCAGAGGTAATGTGGGAAGTATTTCTTCACAGAGAGAGTTGTGGATACATGGAACAGCCTTCCTGAGGAGGTAGTAGAGTCAAAAACAGTGGGGAAATTCAAGAATGAATGGGACAGACATAAGGTAATTCTAGTGGGGGGGTAGGAGGAAGTAGGCTGTTGGTTAACTAGGATCTGCAGCTTATCAGTTAGGTAGGGAAATGGGCAGACTAGGTGGGCCAAGCGGTCCTTATCTGTCATCAAATTCTATGTTTCTATGTTTCACTCTCACCTCCTCACTGAGCAACTCACTACCACTAACAGAACATTCTAAGCTCCCCAGAGCAGCTGTCCACACAGGTGGCTATGCTGCTGCAAGAGTTCTGAATGACCTAATCATTCTTCCCTCAGGCTAGCTGAGTAAACAATGATATCATTATGTAAGGAGCCCCTAATGAGCTCCCTACCAGCTGCCTGCTACCTTCCTAACACTAATACTGATAGGATCCTAGTAACTCCAGGGGACTGGGTGGTTACATAATCCTGGACCTTCTCCAGACAATTGTTCAGAGCACTGAGTGGTAAGTAGTATAAGTTCATATATCTCATCAAATGTTAAATTTCAGCCAATCAGCACATGCCACGTCATTTGACAGGTGGGTGTGGCCTAAAATGGACCAATCAGAATCGTCCCTTGTTAAACTGGAAGTCCCTCCTTAAAATGCACTAGCCCCGCCCACTTCTGGTGGAAGTAATGCAACCTCGAACCCGTGTCCCGCCCCTTGCGCAGGAAATGACATGCGTTTGAACCCATGTCCCGCCCCTTGTGCAGGAAATGACCCACACTGAAACCCTGGAAGTGACATAACACCACCATTTTGTAAGCGTCTTACACCCCTCATTCTTGTACATTCCTCGAACCCCTGACACCCACCATTTTGTAAGCATCCTGCGCCCCTCCTTCTCGTAGACTCCTCGAACCCCTGCCAAGCCATCCTGGCTGGAACCCGAGTCCCACCATGCTAGCTTGAACTCCTGCATCCCTCCTTTCTCCTGCACCCCCACCAGCCTGGCTCGAACCCCTGTTCCCCCTTCTCCTGCACCCCCACCATCCTGGCTCAAACCCCTGTCCCCCTTTCTCCTGCACCCCCACCATCCTGGCTCGAACCCCTGTCCCCCCTTTCTCCTGCACCCCCACCATCCTGGCTTGAACCCCTGTCCCTTTTCACCACCGTTCTCCACCCACCCCAAAAAATCAGTTAGGGTTTATGTAGTGGTATGTGCCCCCTGTAGGCCTGGTGTATAACTGCAGGGGCACGTGTGTGTTTTTTGATTAGGATATTTTCAGAAAGAAGTATCTAGGAGGGAACCTGATCTTGCAGAGGTTTCACAGATCTGTGTGGAGACCCCAACCCCGAGGGAAATTCATCTGCCTGTGTGAGTACCCCTTTTTCTGTTTTTGTAACAATATACAAAATTATTTAACTTGCATGTGTAGGACTGTGTCAAACTTGCATCAAAATGATAGCTTTATGTATATGCATGTAACATTTATAAGCTAAAACGGGGGGACCTCTGTGTAAATAAGATGGTTCAGCAGTTTTCTCTGGATAGCATTGCAACAATCGCAAAACTAATTATTTATACTTCATCATGAATTAAAAGAATAAAATATATCAGAAAAAAGGAATACACATACCTATAGTTCAACCCTCAGATCTGTGTAGTATCAAGGAGAAGGCAGAAATGAAATGTGTGTGTGATATTTATAATGTTTTGAAAAAGGGGGTGGGGGCTACAACAGATGTGCCTCTGACACGTTACCATGTATAGTATGATGGGGTGTGGTGATAGTTTTACCAAGGGGCAGTCCATCTTGCTAAGCGTTATATAAACCCTGCATTTGAAGCCAGAAGGCACAGCTTTTGAGAGATTCCTCAGATTCTGTTTTATAGACTTGAAGCAGATTATCAAAAACATCACGCAAGAAGATGGCACATCGCAGCGCTTCACATTTCAACCTCCCTGTAACAGGTCAGATTGTCATACCACCTAATGAAAAGTCTGGAGATGAAAAACCAAGCAAGAAGATAGCTGTCGGGGCCCCACAACCCAAGCCAACGTATGTGTACTATGTGAGGTGTGAAAAAGAATGTCCCACACAAGTCTTGTTGAGTGGAAGAGTATCTGACATAAAAAAGAAACTCGCTGAACAGTTTGGTGAATCAGAAAATCCTAAATCTGACTGTCCTTCTGAAGAGACACCACTGCAAGACCTTGAAGAGTTGCTGGGGTGTGAATCTGATGCAGAAAAAGAAGTTACTATGAAACCCAAAACAGAGAGTGACAAGAAGGGGGAGCCAGAGAAGATGGTCCAGTGAGACACTGCCAAAAAAGCATCAGAGAAAGTTGTGAAAAGAAATGCAAGACACAGCCAAGAGGGGCCTCTGACCAAGAGGGGATGATGATAATGCCACAAGCAGTCAAGCCCAGGCTAAGAAAGAGAAAGATGAGAAAAATGAAGAAGAAGAAAAGAGTTGCCTTGATGAGGTAAATGCATTTTAACATTTAAAAAAATGTGAGTGGTGACATGCGTACATGGTGTAACTGAGGGAGATGAGTTAGCAGTAGAACTAAATCTTACCTATAATGAGTCAGAGGACCAATGCTGTTTTTTGTTTTACTTTAATAGACTGAAGGATCTGCGATGGAGCAGCAGTCATATTCGGACAGCATGGATTCTCGCCTTCCACAAATCTACTGCTCAACTGTCTTTGCTGTGTGAAAGATACAAATGCAGTTGTTAATGAGATGTGTGAGAACCAGTATGTTAGAAATACAGAGAGTGATAGAATGTTTCAAAATGTCACAGAACAGGCTGTGATCACTACACAACCCTCTTCTTTTTCTACTGAGATTAGACAGGGGACCTCGTGAAAAACCAGGCCTCAGTAGTAAACCCCCCAAAACTGACAATGATATGTATTGTAAGTACGTTATGTATCATACCATCCGTGGCGTAATTGCTTCAGTGATACAGAGGGTGATACATTGTGAATTGGTCGATTCCTGTCCTGGGTGTGAGATAGATGATCCGAGTCAGAAAAACCATTCATGTGTCCTTGATGACTTAAGGTCTAAAGAAGCATACAGAAATGTTTCTGAAGCCACACATATAGGGCAGCTCACGCCTGTGATCTTGACAATTGCTATGAAGCATCAGGGGTTAAATATGACCAATTGTACCCTGGAAACTATAAGTCATGTTTTAAATGATGTGAGAAAATCCGATGACCCCATGTGGTTAGTTATACAAATGTTACAGCAGACAGACAGTGAAATTAAAAAAGATGCCATCTGTCTGGTCAGCAAAGGTTCCTTTAAAAAATTTCTAAAAAGAAATTCAGGAACCCTGTTTATATTATAAAAAATTACCCCACCCGCCCCACCCCAAATTACTACATGGAAACATTTCAGTACCAAAATGTGTCATATTTTATTTTACAGATAATCATGAGGGATGCAAGTAGAGAGAGAATCCAAAGGCTTATGTATCTGATCCTAAGCCATTACTGTCATCCATCACTGTTTGGTTCACCTCAATATGACATTTGCCTTTGTGAGATACGTACAGCCTATGAACTGATGATGTTTGCCCTTCCAGAAGTATGGGAGGATACAGATAGATATATAAATGAATCTGTGTTACCACTTGTAGAAAATGTTAAAGTGATTGCCAATATATTCGTGGAAGACGATGAATGTCTTTGTGGACTTTATATCATGATCGTCATAGTCATGTGTGTGTGTACTACAAAGCAGAAAAAACCTTGTGATATTGTACGTGTTGTTAATCTGGCTTCTCTGCTTGCTGAAATGATCCACTGGTCAAAAAAAGGACCCTTTAAAAAATTATATAAGGAAATTTAGGAACACTGTTTACATTGTAAAAAACATTTACCCCCCCACCAGAAAACTGTTACTTGTTACCATTTTAATATTGTTCATATTGCTACCCTGGCTTTTACCACTTGCTAAACCACCCATGCATGAGAGGTCACTAAAACATAGTACTGTATGTTTTTTTCCAGAGTATACAACGATGGGAAACACCCTGTCAGTGCATACAGAGGCTTATTTACCAACTAGTCAGACACAGAGCTAAACAACCTGGTTTAAATCTACCTACAGGACAAGCCCCGTCTGCACTTTTAGAGACATGCCAAGGTCTTTTTGATGGTCTCCCAGAGGGACTCCAAAAGGAAACTGTGGATTATTTTAAGGATAAGGGGGCTACTCTTGAGGAAGCAATGTTTAAAATTGCTATAGAGTTTATTCCCTGGGGGGGGGGATGCTACAAGTCTCGATGGCTGAGACGGACCTGGGGGTGGTGGTGGATGTCAAGATGAACAACTCTGAGACTTGTAGGAGGGCAGCAGCCAAGGCCAACAGGATGCTGGGATGCATCACTAGGGGGATCACCTCCAGAAGGAGGGAAGTGATACTCCCTCTGTATAACTGCTTGGTGAGGCCGCACCTTGAGTACTGCGTGCAGTTTCAGAGGCCACACTTAAAGAGGGACATTAACCTCCTGGAGAGGGTCCAGAGGAGGGCAACCAAAATGATTTGGGGCTTGGGGGACAGGACCTATGAGGAGAGGCTCAAAGAGCCAAATATGTACACATTGGAAGAGAGAAGGACAGGGGGACATGATAGAGGTCTTCAGGTACATGAAGAGGGTAAATAGGGGAGGAACAGTCAGGGTGCTTCGAAGGAAGGAGGAGGGGCTACTAGAGGGCAGTGGAAGCTGGAGGGAAGATTCAGGGGAGAAAGGAGGAGGTGCTACTTCACTGAGAGGGTGGTGGAGCCATGGAATGCACTGCCTAGGCGGCTGGTGGAGGCAGAGACAGTGGAGGGGTTCAAGAGGGGGTGGGACAGGTACAGAGGAAGGGTTCTGGAAGTAAAATCCAATGCAGCAAGAATATCCGGAACTGGGAAGGGAGAAGCCAGAGAAGGCGAGGGGGGCAGCAAGGTCAGCAACCAGGGTGGGGGCTGACCAAATGAGCAGACACGAAAGACCGTTAGGCCTATTCTGCTGGCATTTTAGTATGTTAGTATGCATAACCCTTATGATGTAATACACTTTTGTGGTTTTATCTGTACCGCTGTTGACTTTTTACTGTTTAGTTTGCAGAATGGGGGGTCCGAGTCTGACATCATAAATTTTGCTTCTTTTATCGCTTTTGTTGTGTTTCATAAACCAGATTTAGTATATGCTTTTCCTAAATAGTGTATTATAATGTACTTTCAGATGGAACGTACTGGCATTCTCCCAATATTCCAGTCTTGATGTGTACAATGTACCGTGTGATAAAGGACATTTTAAAGGAACATATATACTTTGGAAAGCAGCCTGCATTAAATGTCTGCTCTGAAGATGCTGCTGCTTCACTGGCAGAAAACACACTGACTCTGATTAAAGAGTTGCCACCTCTTGCATGGAGACTCTATGTTGACATAATGGAAAACAGTAACTGTAGAGCAGTATGCAAGGTGAACGTCGTTTTAGATGTAACAGAATGTCTTAAAAATCAGGCTTGTTATTTTGAGTGGTGTATGGCATATGTGTGTATGTATTGTGCATACCTCATCACTAAGGGGGAAGTGGACAATGCCAACGCTTGTGTAAAACATGCAGCTCAAAAGTTGCTGTTTCTGGGTATTGTGAAGCGTGTAAAAATTGAAGAGTAGAAAAACAAGAAATTATATAATCGTTGCGTGCTTGCCATGTGTTATGCCTTTTGTATGTAGCAGCTATATGCATTAGTTTATGTATTATAAAGTATATAAAGTAAATATTCAAATACTGTTATGACGTGTGTATTTATAAATAACATATCATGCATTGCACTTTGTGGTTGTCATAGTGTTTTTAAAAGAACAGAAAGAGCACATACTTTATTTTACTGGTGACAAGAGTTTTGCTAGCTAACAGATGTGTCGGGGGGTTGACAAAAGAAAATGAATGATCACCTGTTCCAGAATATATATTTTAATGCAAAAAAAGTGAGTAGTTTCACAGGGGTGACCCAGCTGTATAAGGCTGCAAAAAAAACTTGATAAAGAGGTCACCAGGAAAGGTGTTGCAGAATGGCTTGCGAAGCAGGACCCCTATTCATTACACAAAGCAGCCAGAGTCTGATTTAAGAGAAATCCTGTCATTGTTTCTGACATAGACAGACAATGGCAAGCTGATTTAGTAGATATGAGTCAATATGCAAAGTACAATAATGGGTTTAAGTACATACTGACATGCATCGATGTGCTGTCCAAGTATGCCTGGGTAGTGACTTTAAAAGACAAATCAGGCAAGGCAGTGACGCAAGCCTTTAAAACTATTTATCAAAGTGGACGCACACCTCAGAAGTTGCAGACTGATCAGGGTAAAGAGTTTCTAAATGCTTCCTTAAAGAACCTATTAAAACAAAATAAAATACATCATTTTGTGACGAATAATGAAGTTAAGGCCAGCATTGTAGAAAGATTTAATAGGACACTGAAGTCAATGATGCTGCCATTTTACAGCTCAGAATACTTGGAAATATACAGATGTGTTGTCAGACCTGGTGCACAGCTATAACCATACTTATCACAGAAGTATTAAACACAGACCTGTGGATGTTAACCCTTCCAATGCCCTGGGTGTATGGAAGATCCTATAAGATAATTCTGTTCTTGGCAAAAACAAAGGGTACCTTCAGAAAGATGATCACGTGAGACTATCTAAGGTAAAAGGGGTGTTTGAAAAGGGATATGAACAGACGTACACAGATGAGATATTTATTGTGACGAAGGTCTTAAAGACACAGAGGCCCACCTATAAGCTAAAAGACTATCAGGGGGAAGACATTAAAGGTACTTTTTATGCTGAGGAGCTGCAAAAAATTGAACCTGATGAGGACCGTGTGTACAGGGTGCAGAAAATCCTGGAGGAGAAAAAGCGTGGCAGAAAAACTTGGTATCTGGTAAAGTGGAGAGGGTGGCCCGATAAATTTAATAACTGGGTTGAGGCAACACAAGTCTGGGACATTAGAAGCAGATAAGACTTAAGATGCTCAAAAATGGATTTTATATCACATTACCCAGCAATGCATCGCACAACATTTTCCCCAACAATACTATATCCACTTTTACTGTAAAGTTACCACAAACGCTTGAACTACTTGGTGAATGGGAAGTGGACTTAGCAGAAATTCAGTACCCTCATACCTAGGACAATGTGCCTGCACAGAAAAACAGGTTCAGTATGCTCTATCAGCCTCTAAACACAGCCCACAGTAAAACACCACCAACTGGACCCTTTACTGAGTCAGCAGCTTTTAAAATTCCATCGGGCTATTATCCTAACATGGCTGGTGTTATTTCTCAAATTAATAAAAGCATATTTGAAGTAAATGAACTGCCAGTGGTTTTGGAACAACAAACCGTCGGGAGAGAAATAAGCATTGACAGCGACATCAAATGCATTTTGTTTATGCACGGGCAGTTACAGTACCTTTTGGGTTTTAGCAGACTCGAGGTAGGTGTAGGAAAGAATCTAGCAAAGAACCCTCCAGATATTAATGGGGGTTTTACACATTATATATCTACACTGACATTACCATACATGAAATAGTGGGTGACAGTCTAGTGCCTTTGCTGAGATGCGTACCCATCAGGGGCCAAGACAATGAGATAGTGATCATGACCTACAATAAACCCTATTATCAGTCAGTAAACATCAGATCGATACAGTCACTATTGAAATAAAGAATGATCAAAATGAACCTGTACCATTTCAATTTGGAAAGGTGATCATGAAGTTGCATTTTCGCCCCCAGAGAGTACTCTAAAATTTATCAAGGATGGTGATTGTTCAACATTATGGGGACCCTGCCTTGTACAGAAGCTATTACAAGACACAGGCAGGATACAGTCTGCCTGACTTTCATGGACTTCCTACTATGTATGGTTCTGGTATAGGAGGGATATTTCGTAGTCTGTTCAGAAAAGCAGTTCCATTTTTAAGAAGGGGGTTTGAAATTGCAGAACCACATCTACAGAGAGCTGCTAAAAATGTTGCAAAGGATGTTGTGGGGCATGTGACTAGTGCTGTCGCTCAAAAGATGTTAGGGGGTGATAAGCCTACTCAGGGTGGCTCAGGGCTGATTGTATTCAAGAGAGGTAAAAAGAGAAAGCGCAGAGTACACCCTTCGCTTCTCATCGGCCCCCCCCCGGCTACTTTAAAAGAGTAAAATGCAAAACTTCACATAAAAGAAAATGCTCAAAGGCAAAAGGATCTTCGAGGAGTCATAAAAAAAGCAGAGACCTGTTCTAAAAAACATGGCTTTCGTGCACTGTGGTTCTCAAGAATGCACAAAATCAGAAATTGACTTGTTTGCCGTTTCCCCCACACAGACAAGCATTGAAAAAAGCATTTATGTAGAGATACCCCTTCTGACTGCCCTTTCAGAAAACTCACCAATTGAATTTTATATAGCAGGGACTGGTGAAGACTATTTGGATCTAAACAACACGCTTCTTTACCTGGTTTGCAAAATCACTGAAGTGGATGGTAGTGATATACCTGCAGCTGCCAAAGTGTGCCTTATAAACTACCCAGTGGCAACCATTTTCAGTCAGCTGGATGTGACTGTCAGTGATTGGCTCATTAGTCAGAGCAATAACTGTTACCCCTACAGGGCTGTCATAGAATCTGTGCTGAACTTCAGTGAAGAGACCCTTTCTACACAATTTACCGCAGGGTTATTTTACAAAGACACCCCGGGGAAACATGAAATCACTGACAGAGATGGTGACAATGTAGGTTTTAATAAGAGAAGCTCCTTCACACATCTCAGTAGAGGGGTAGAACTGCTGGGACACTTGCACACAGACTTGTTTTTTCAAGAGAAACCGATGCTGAATGGCATGGATATTAAAATTAAACTGACACGTAACATGGACAGCTTTTGCCTGATGAGTGGAGATGCTGAGCCTTATAAGCTAAAAGTCATGGCCGCCTCTGTTTGTCAAAAGGGCTAAAGTGACCCCCGGAGTTCGTTTGGGACACTCAGAAGGCCTGCTGACCTCCAATGCTAAATACCCTATAGACAGAGTGGGTATGAAAGTGTTCAGCCTCCCTGCAGGCAGCAGGGTCTGCAACCAAGATAATTTGTTTTTGGGACAGTTACCAAAAATGATGGTCATGGGATTTGTTGACAATGATGCTTTTAGCGGTTCCTACACTAAAAAACCCTTTAACTTTAAGCATTATAACATTAATTTTGTGGCTCTGTATCTGGACGGTGAACAAATTCCCGCTAAACCTCTGCAGCCCGATTTTAGAAATGGGAATGCTGTGAGAGAATATTTTAATCTAGTACTAGCGGTGGGGAAATCTATGAAAGATCTCCCGCTTTTAGTTAACTGTCAGGAATTTACCCAAGGGTACACCCTGTTTGCCTTTGATCTCACTCCGGACCAAGAATGTGCTGATCATTATTCTTTAATTAAAACTGGGAATCTCAGAGCTGAGATCAGATTTGCAGAAGCCCTTCCACAAACAGTTAATCTCATTATCTATGCAGTGTTTGATAATGTCATTGAAATAAACCAGAGAAGAAATGTCATTTTTGATTATATGTGATAAACCATAAAAATGAACACAAAGCAGCTGGAAAAAATTGTAACCAATGACACCCACATCCGTAACTGCTTTCTGGGTGTGTTTCCCCTTGATCTGCTACCTAAGGAGAGACTGAGAAACCTTCCCGCAGCACTAGTCATCAATACTGACCCCCATGACCTCCCTGGACAGCACTGGTTAGCCGTATACATTTCAGAAAATGGGACTGGGGAGTTCTTCAACAGCTACGGTTTTCATCCTGACAATCATGCTCAAACTATTGGGTTTTTTTTAAACAGAAATGCAAACAACATTTTGTACCAAGACACACAGTTACAAGATACCTTTTCTACCACCTGTGGATTTCACTGCATATTTTTCTTACACCACAGATGCAAAGGACTTTATGATCAGATTTTAAAAATGTACTCTAATGATTTGCTGAAAAATGATGCCATGGTAACTAGTTTTGTACGTCACTTTTCCAGACATCTAAACATGTCAGGGCACGTATCAGTGAGGTGGCAACATGTTCAGACTTGTTTGTCTTGTAATGAATTTAAAATATGCAACCGCCTGTAATTTTATTCAAAATCAGTCACTTACAAAATCATATATAAACACTCATAATTGTGTGTCTCTGTGTTTTCTGTGTTTAAACTTGGGGGGAGCACTTGTGCTTAAACTGTGGTGGGGGGCTGTTTAACGTTTTCAGATATGCAATGTCTTCAATAATGACAAAAATATATAAAATATAAAGGTGTTTATTGTAAAAAACTGCCAATAAAATACAACATACATCAGTGGTAACATCATGGATAAGATGTGCAATGTCTTCAATAATGACAAATATATAAAATATAAAGGCATTTATTGTAAAAAACTGCCAATAAAATACAACATGCATCAGTGGTAACATCATAGATATGATATAATAAACAAAAGCATCTCCTGTTAGAAAATGCACACTATATATACCATAGCACTGAGGTAGAATTATAAGCACCTCTTTCTAAAAACATGTTAACATATTTAACTATGAGGTAGGCTAACATGCATCAATATAAACACTTTTTTGTAAAAACACGATTACATATTCAATATGAGGTAAATGGCTAACATAGGTTGTACACAGCAGTCACTGAGGTAGGATTACATATTTCATATGAAGTAAATGTTCAACATATGCTGTACACAACAGTCACTGAGATATCTAACATTCATACACAGAGATTGCATTTTAAGTTTTACATAGTGAGCCACACAGGTTTCTTAAAAGACTTTTGTCTTTTGGGTGTCACTGACCATTGGTTAACTGGAGATGGCTGTGGCTGTTTTGCACCAGCTACCGATTTCAGCCTTTCCACACAGCTCCTGTTTGCTGAGTGAGCAAACACTGAGGTGGGTATGTTAGACTCAGCCATTGCTTTGACAAAAACATCCCAGCCCTTTGGCTTTCTGTGGTCAGGGATTGCGTGAGTGGCTGTAGCCGCTCTTACTAAATCGACCATGTGAGACCCAGAAACAACAGTGCCTTTATACATTAATTCACCTTTTCACTCCAAAACACAATATCCTTGTTCTTTGCCATATGCTTTAACAAAAGTTCAGCATTGGTTTTAGACCGATGAGAAACACTACTTAAAATGTCTTTTTCCATAGTACTAGGTACAGAAGCTGTCTCTGCCGTGTCCGCAGGGTGGTCAGACATTGATTCATTTTCAGGCATGAGTAATGTCAAACTGGTTTTAGCTTGTTCTCCTTGTCTTACAAAATCAGATAGTGCTGTAACACAGCAGAGTACATTTTGGCTTTGTCATAGTCTGATAAATCAGTCTGGGACAGTATAGCTCTCATGTCAGTGTCCAAACTGTTAGTTGCAACTTTTCTCATATCCTGATCAGGGTAATTAGTTTTAATGTGATCCATCTGTTGCTGAGGTACCAAATACATTTTCTGTGTAAAATCCATTATCTGTTAGCCAGCAGGCCTGTGATCAAAGGGATGGCAATTCCTAGCAGCGTTCCTATAAAACCACCAGTCTGATTAACTATTTTCTTTTTCCTTTTTAAGGTTATTTGTTTATCGCTTAAAGTTTTAATGACTCTCCATTTTTTTTTCAGCAAACCTAACTGTTTTGCTGACAGTGGAATATTTTCTTTGAGAGTGTTTAAGGCTATCTCAGCTATAGCTGATATCAGATCATCAGAGGCTGAACATAAAATAGCTTTTCTTAAGGCCCTTTTACTAGTAACTTTAAAACAGATTTCTCTGCAGTCTTTTAGACATAATGACAATACAGTTTCAAATATTTTTAGAAGCAGAATGTGTTTTTTTCATGACATATACCATAGGCCAGTCAGGGGGAAACACCCCACTACGCAGTCTAAATTCGTCTGGTGTATTGGATCTTAAATTAATCTGTAAATAGCCATGAGGCTTTCTTGTGGCATCTTCAAAAGCTTCTAAGAAAAATTTTGTCTGACCAGGATACATTTGTCTAGCTAGTGTTGTGATCTGAAGCTTGTCTCTGGGATTTTTAAACAAAATTATGTATCTGGCATTTAATGTGATGGTCCTGCTTTTTTTTACCTTGACAAAACACATTCTGGACAATTACAAATATTGTCAATTGTTTATGATGACTATACTTGGTAAACCCATATTCCACTTCACTATTTTGACAGGCAGAGTCCATCAAATCATCTATAATGACAAAATTTACTTTCCAGGGGGTAAGAGATCATTGTCAGCTAGTGACATCGGTAGCCCCTCCACAAATTTAATCTGAGGGAACTTTAACAGCAATTCATTATACAAAGGTTGCCAACAGCTGTAGAACCAGACAATATTTTCAGGCTTGTGTGATAAAGTGGCATCAGCATGTTCCAACAACTGTTTTATAAAGCTCTTCCCACTATTAGAGGGCCAGCCAACAGACAAGTAAAGGGATGCTGCAACCTGATATCCATTTTTCACAATCAGTATCCATAAGGAAGTGTTTTAAAATTGTCTTGTAAAACTCGCTTGTCATAAACTACTCTCTGGGTCTTGGACAGCTTTTTTGTTTCAAGTGACCACTGCTTTTTATTCCTAACAATGCTGGGTTGACTCACGGTAATTTCTTTAGAGATCTGTGACCCCATATAGTCAAAGACCAGGTCCTTCAGACTTTTAAAATTAATGTGTTTACTGCTGGCTACATTAAGGGTAAACCCTTTCACTTTAAGAACAACCTCACCACTGGACAGCCTGTAACCATAAGTTTTTGGGCCTGCAGAAACGAACTCTGTAATGTGTTCATCAGCAGGAACTTCACTGGTCAGCTCCCCTAAATAATTGCCCAGAGGTGGGGCCCAGTCACCCGGTCTGGACACAAAAATGACAGAGTCTGTGTCGTGGTAAAGGCACCTGTCCTGTAACCTATCTAGCAGGTTGTAGAGTTCAACTCTGGCATATGCTGTTGTAAAACTAGCTATAAATATGTTGATATTATTGGAATTTGTGTAATGATCGCTGGTATATTTCCAGCTTAAACATGCTGTTTCATCTTCGATGAAAAAGCATGATGAGATATCGTGATACAGAACAAAAACATATTGAAATAATTTCTGTGGGTCTGTTACTATGCTTGTGGTCGGTAAATTAGCTCTCTGCCCAAATCTGCCCCAAATAGAATTTAAAAACAGTTTTAGATATCTGTCTCCTTGCAGGGTTAACAGCTATGGCTGCAGGGTTCAAATGTACATTTTCCCTTTCAAAATAATGTTGTACGTACCTGACTTTATCCTCTTCAGTTTTGACCCATGAAGGGAAACCAGATGCCTCTTGCTTGCCTTTTAGATGCAGCTTGATGTAGTCTGCAAAAAGCTCTGTGCATGACTCTTTAAAATGCCAAACTTCATAAAAGTTAATGATTTTGTAGCCTTTTTCCAGTGCCAGGTTTAGTTCTACAGTACAGTAGGTACCTGTAAGTGACCGTTGCTCATCATCATGTGCGCATGATGTTGTTTGAAGTCTATTTTCAGCGCATGCACGACATAAAGTAAACACAAGTTTTTTACCAATCCTGGATGGCAGCACTGGAAAGAAAAGATCTCTAGGGCGGTAAGACTTTTACTTTTGCTAAACCAAAGTACTGAGTGAGGTCATCAAAATTGTCATAAATTATGTTAGGATGGCCGACTGGATACTGTTTGGTTTTGTTAACAAAAGGGTAGAGGCTGGTAAAATCATAATGATGTATTTTCTCATCAGGCTGCATCTTATAGTACAGACAAATGGCATTTGTTCTCCCCCCAAACAGTGACTGCCTAGGTTCGAGTGGCTGTGGTAGCTGCCTATCCCTCAAGAAATTATTCAAACCCTGATCTGTAGTCAGCATTGCTTTCCATTCATGTTCCCACAATACTCTAACGGCAAAACCCTGGCTTTTTAGAAAATGAAATTTGTGCATGGTCCTATTGAATAACTGTCCAAAACTAGTCCCAGTCATGTGGTTTCTATCTTTCTCACAGTAACATATGTTGCAGCCATGAAAAAAAACAACCATCAAATTCAAATGCTGTGGGTATTCCATTTATGACAGAATAGCCATCCAGAAAGTACGGACCCACCTTAAATTCACCACCCCTTAGCGCATGCTGAACAGAAATGTTTTCTTTCTCAGATATGTACATAAGCCACTGAATAGCAGGTGTGGAGTATCTCTTCAATTGTCTGTGGTAGATGTCTGGGGGGAGAACAGCAACAGTGCATTCTTTCAAGAATAGAAATCTGTACATCGCCATAGAAACTGAGGCTATGGTGACGTACTGGAAGGGGTCTAAGGTTACTGTTTCATACTCCACTGTATCACCATCTGACTGTTTTAAAATACTTTTGGTTGCCATCTCCAGTACTTCATTTCTAAATCTGACACAGGCTTTTCGAAGAATTTCAACATCTAACTGACAATAGTAGCGAAGCTCTCTTTCAGATTAAATTCTCTATGTCTGTTAGCTAGGTACCATTGCAAAAACTCTTGCTTTTCTGCAGGCAACATATATTCAGAACCATAAAACTGAGCATCGGGCAGGGGCCTACATAGTTTTCATTAGCCTTGGTGTAAAAATGGGAAGTAACTTTTAGCAATCTCATTCTCAAATCCAAGGGCTGCAGGGATTTTTGCTAGTTTAAAAGGAAGAAAACAATAGCTGTCAATAAATCTGATGTGTAGGGATGTCACTGTGACACAGAGTACTTTTCCTCCTTGTGTGAGCAATTTAATATCAATTCTTTCCTTGACTAGTTGGCTAATGATAAAATAACTGTCATAGCCTTTGGCATTGTGTGCTATAAATGTGTAGTGTCTAAATGGGGCATCAATAAAATGTCCTACAAAATCTTTTATGCAATCTTCACCTTCGAATTCCCAGGACCTCTTCCCATCTAATTGCTTAGCATACACAAAATTTGGTATGTGCACCTGTTTCTTGTGTGGCTTCAAAATCAAACACTATATATTTCTCAGAGATTTTACATCTGAGTGGTGACATGTAACACAGATGCTTGTCTGCTGTCATGAAAGAACCACATCTGCTACACTGAATCAATTTACATGTATGAGACCCTTGTAAAAACAAAACATTGTTCACGCAGTTTCATGGATTTACAAGACCCTGTATCCCCATCAGCTCTAGCTAAATGTCTTTCTAGGCACGCTGAAGACCTACAAATCTTCTTACATTTGTGACAAGATACTGTGCCAATTTCCTTTTGAGACAACACGGTCGAAACAAACTTTGCACTATTGTGCTGAGATATGATTTCCCTTATGGCTGTGAGGCTACATCACAATATTCGTAGAGGTACCGTCGCCTATGAATTTTTTTACATTAGTGATACCATAAAAATACCCTTCATGTAATAATACAAACAGTGTTTTAGGAAATCTTTCTGGACCTTTTGAAAATGTTTGCCAGTTTCCTTCAATATGATATAAAATCTTAATTTTGACTCCTAAAAAACGTTCAAACTGGGACACATCACTAAAAGTGACAGGGGTTTGGTCTGACAAACCTAGCTCAGCGTGCAATATTTTAGCCTTGTTCAACAACTGACTGTCACTCATATGTGGATTTAAGAGTGTGAGAATGGAGCCACCGAAACACAAACTATTGTCTCTGTTATTTAAATCAATCAGGTATCGTCTCTTTTTTTGTAAAATCCTGCTATACAAGATGGAGCTCAGTGTCCGTCTCCCCCCCACCCCGAACCCTGGTGGTTCCTGATAGTTGTTACCACGAGATGTATAGTGTCATCAGCAATTACTTCAGTATTGCTCTGTAGCATATCAGCTATCTGATCTAAGAAGGCTGCAGCGTTTAGTTCATTTGGTCTTGTCTTTCTTGAGAACAAGGGATGATTCAAAGAAGCAGCATTTAATCTTACTTGTATAAAATCACCATATTGTGTTTTTCTCTTCACACTGTCTAACAAACTTTCTATAGCCTGGTGCATTGCAGCAATAGCCTCTGTAAAAGATTTTATTTTATCTAGATTTATAAACTTATATCTTTGATGAAATTCTGTAGCATTAAATTTTTTTAAATTGCGTTCATATTCCTGCACAGCTTCTAAATACACTGTAGGGGGCGCCCTGTTAGCCTGATCATTTTCATGATGGTTTTCTAATTCAGACTGCAGACCATTAGTAACATGCTGTAACAGCCTACATTGTAATATTTTCCTGGCAAGCTTTACTTTTCTTATCAACTTTTCTCGGATTGTTTTATTTTTTACCCAGATTTTTCTTTTTTGACCCCATTTGTTTTTTTTTTCATTTTGTTAGTGATGCAACCCTTTGTACTCAGTTTGTGAGAGCTTCTGTGCTTTCACTTTGTAATTTGATCTTTGTTTTTGGCCACTTTTTCCTCCAAACCCCTGTACTTTTCATACATGTTGGCCGCACATGCCATCATTTTCATTTCCTTGCATGAGAATTTAGATTCATGCACTAAACCAAGCACACTGTTCAATAAAGTAGCTGAACTTTTAAAAAGCTCAGATTTAAGCAGCTGATGATCGTAATCCTCACTAGATAATCTGCACTCAATTACCAAGGCATTAAACAAACTATCAATTGTTTTAAAAATATAGGCTTTCCCTATATTGATCATGTCAATGTCCCTTTCTTGAAACCTTTGGTCAGAAACTCTTGTGCTGCTGCTCCTAGATGGCTGTACAATGTTTATTGGCACATTTGGTTCATTTACAACTGCAGAGACTCTTGAGCTGATGCTCGTAGATGGCTGTATATCTTGTTCAGTTATGCTATACGTATTCTGGTCACTGACACCAGCAGAAACTCTTGAATGCCTTTGAAAAACATCACTTTCATGTAATGGTCTCTTTTTCCCTCTCTCACCTGCAGGGTTTCTCTGTACGGCTGTTTAAAAAACAGAAAATACACCCCTGTCACTACTTTCAGTATTTTAAAACTTTTATAAGACATAATTTAAACTCTAAAACCTGCAGCATCTACTATTTCTAGTTAAAAATACACCCCGTCACTACTTTCAGTATTTTAAAATTTTATAAGACATAATTCAAACTCTAAAACCCGCAGCATCTACTATTTCTAGTTAAAAATACACCCCGTCACTACTTTCAGTATTTTAAAATTTTATAAGACATAATTCAAACTCTAAAACCCGCAGCATCTACTATTTCTAGTTAAAAATACACCCGTCACTACTTTCAGTATTTTAAAACTTTTATAAGACATAATTTAAACTCTAAAACCTGCAGCATCTACTATTTCTAGTTAAAAATACACACCTTCATGTAGTGGTAATCTGTGGATTAGCCAGGCTCTCCCTTGCAGGGTTTCTCTGTACGGCTGTTTAAAAACAGAAAATACACCCCCTGTCACTACTTTCAGTATTTTAAAACTTTTATAAGACATAATTTAAACTCTAAAACCTGCAGCATCAACTGTTTCAAAACAGAAAAATACACCCCTGTCACCACTTTCAGTATTTTAAAACTTTTATAAGACAAAATTTAAACTCTAAAACATGCAGCATCTACTATTTCTAGTTAAAAAATACACACCTTCTGTAGTGGAAAACTGGATAGCCAGATGAGCAAATGTTTGGATAAGGTCTTCATCAGGAGTCCATGAGTCCATAGCTACTTGTTAAATGTTTTTTAAAATTTTTTAGCTCAAGAAGTAGTTTTGGCAGTCTCGCTCTGTCCTTTTGTCTTTAGCTTCCAAAATCTTGAAGTACTTATATAAAAATGACTCAGACCACCCCCCCAAAGTATGTAGCTATGAGTACAACAACATCTGGTACTGTCCATCAAACCACCCCCCACCCTTTCTCGAAGGGGGAAATATATAAGTCCTACACAGCTCCTTGCAGGCTTCGTTTTACCTCCCTGTGACAGCTGAAAGGCATTAAGAAATGCCTTTGTGACAAACGTTTGGTCACAGTTTAATTAAAAGGTAAGTAGACTGCTTCTTTAAGTCCAAATAAGCTTATGCATAGTTAGCTTTTTAAAATGTATAATGAAAATCTTGTCTTTTTTAAAACAGCTGCGTCCTTTAAATTAATAATTCATTACATCAGTTTGCATAGCACAATTCAAAAAGATAATCATGTGAAACACCTGTTTTTTTCATTTACACAGTGGAGAGTTCAAAAAAGAAATGCCATACTACTGACACCCTGGTCACATTCTAATTAAAACAGCTACTTTTTATCAATCTTAAAACACAAAGAGGCACAGTTTATAATAACGGCAGTTGAGGGCCATCTTAAGTTATGTTTTTAAAAGTCAAATGGAAATTTTGTCTTTTTTAAAACAGCTGCATCCTTTAAATTAGTACTTTATTACATCAGTTTGCATAGCACGATTCAAAAAGATAATCATGTGAAACACCTGTTTTTTTCATTTACACAGTGGAGAGTTCAAAAAAGAAATGCCATACCAACACGCTGGTCACAGTCTAATTAAAACAGATGCTTTTTATCAATCTTAAAACACAAAGAGGCACAGTTTATAATAACGGCAGTTGAGGGCCATCTTAAGTTATGTTTTTAAAAGTCAAATGGAAATTTTGTCTTTTTTAAAACAGCTGCATCCTTTAAATTAGTACTTCATTACATCAGTTTGCATAGCACGATTCAAAAAGTTGATAATGTGAAACACCTGTTTTTTTCATTTACACAGTGGAGAGTTCAAAAAAGAAATGCCATACTAACACGCTGGTCGCAGTCTAATTAAAACAGATGCTTTTTATCAATCTTAAAACACAAAGAGGCACAGTTTATAATAACGGCAGTTGAGGGCTATCTTAAGTTATGTTTTTAAAAGTCAAATGGAAATTTTGTCTTTTTTAAACAGATGAGTCCTTTAAATTAGTAATTCATTACATTCTGTCTTTTCTTTGTAACATATCATTTATTTTCCTATTTAGTTTAGCTTAAGATTAATACTTTTGAGCCCTGAGCTCTTTTACAAAGGTCCCAAGTCAGATACATTACAGAAATATACAGGTAACGGTTACAAACCTACTACATGACTTTTAATTTTTTTCCAAAAAGACCATCTATATTTTAAACATCCATAAAAGACATTGCTTTTCCTACTTGTCTAATGAGGGACACACACACACACACACAGTGTGTATTTTTTTTGCAACAACTCTAAGCAAAGCTGTAGATACATTTTAAGACGGTGTGCTTTAAAATTATTTTGAAAGAGAAACATTATCATTTTGCATTCTGTCTTTTCTTTGTAACATATCATTTTTTCAAAACATTATAAATATCACACACACACACATTTCATTTCAGCCTTCTCCTTGATACTACAGAGATCTGAGGGTTGAACTATAGGTATGTGTATTCCTTTTTTCTGATATATTTTATTCTTTTAATTCATGATGAAGTATAAATAATTAGTTTTGCGATTGTTGCAATGCTATCCAGAGAAAACTGCTGAACCATCTTATTTACACAGAGGTCCACCGTTTTAGCTTATAAATGTTACATGCATATACATAAAGCTATCCTTTTGATGCAAGTTTGACACAGTCCTACAGATGCAAGTTAAATAATTTTGTATATTGTTACAAAAACAGAAAAAGGGGCACTCACACAGGCAGATGAATTTCCCTCGGGTTGGGGGTCTCCACACAGATCTGTGAAACCTCTGCACGATCAGGTTCCCTCCTAGATACTCCTTTCTGAAAATATCCTAATCAAAAAACACACATGTGCCCCTGCAGTTATACTCCAGGTCTACAGGGGGCACATACCACTACATAAACCCTAACTGATTTTTTGGGGTGGGTGGAGCACGGTGGTGAAGAGAGACAGGGGTTCGAGCCAGGATGGTGGGGGTGCAGGAGAAAGGGGGGAACAGGGGTTCGAGCCAGGATGGTAGGGGTGCAGGAGAAAGGGAGGAACAGGGGTTCAAGCCAGGATGGTGAGGGTGCAGGAGAAGGGGGACAGGGGTTCGAGCCAGGCTGGTATGGGTGCAGGAGAAAGGAGGGATGCAGGAGTTCAAGCTAGCATGGTGAGACTCAGGTTCCAGCCAGGATGGCTTGGCAGGGGTTCGAGGAGTGTACGAGAAGGAGGGGCACCGGACGCTTACAAAATGGGTGGCAGGGGTTCGAGGAGTGTACAAGAACGAGGGGCATAAGACGCTTACAAAATGGTGGTATGTCACTTCCAGGGTTTCAGTGTGGGTCATTTCCTGCACAAGGGGCGGGACACGGGTTCGAACGCATGTCATTTCCTGCACAAGGGGAAGGACACAGGTTCGAGGTTGCATCACTTCCGCCAGAAGTGGGCGGGGCTAGCGCATTTTAGGGATGGACTTCCGGTTTAACAAGGGTTGATTCTGATTGGTCTATTTTAGGCCACGCCCACCTGTCAAATAACGTGGCACACGCTGATTGGCTGAAATGTAACATTTGACGAGATATATGAACTTATGCTACTGTGGTAGGCCAGAGTTAATGCAGGAGAGGCTGAGTTTGTAGTTGAGTATCATTAGTGTAAGTGTAACCACCCCCTCACTACTTTACACAGTTAGCTACCCCTGGCATCCCTTAACTGGGCACAGACTTCAGAAACACATTTAGTAATGGTACCATCCCTAGCTTTGGGTATGTATACCAGGCTCATTACTCCAGAGATCAAATGGGTGGGGTGTACAAAAGCAATATATGACCTATAAGGTATTTACATATAACCAGGTCCTGGGGAGAGAACTTTTTTATAGGGCTATGCTAGACCTATACTTCTGTGGGGGGAACCCAGTAAATCCACACACAGGAAGCAATAACGTAACTGCCCAAACCATGGTTGGGGTTCTAGCGTGTGACTTTATTCCTAAAGATGTTCTCTAAAGCAAGGGTGGACCCCCAAGATTTACACATGGTGGCACTAGGAACTTGCAGAACAACAAAACAACTGTATCTGAGAGAAAAGCTCTTCGAATTCCCACACTGTAGGACACTGAACATCTTGTACAGGTATTCCTATATAGCACAGGACTTCTGAATACTCTCCCAGTGGCACTGGGCACAACTGAACACACATTTACTGACAGAACTATTTCACTTTGTATTCCCACATTTCATAGGACATTTAACATTTCTTCTAATGGCACTGGCCACAACTGAATGTACATTTGACTAATAACTAGCACAACCCACTTCAGGGGATAAAATTCTCTTCAGACATTGGCCCTATGTTGAAAGTAACCAGGCACCCTTACTGAACCTGTAGTCCTGAACTGGTTACTCCAGATAGGGGTCTGCCCACCCTTTGCTCACAAATCCATATCCAGCCATTCTTCAGAGTTACACCTTAAACATCTTGAACACACTTGGGTAAATGCATAATTGAATGAACTTTTGCATCCAGCATTTAAAGCACTACACTGGTAGTGAAAGAACTAAAGTTCAGAACAATGTGATATAGTCAATCCTCTGGACATCACACACTTCAACCAACTTTAAATGAGGACAGTCTGAAACTTCTGAATTCACAGAAGAGTTGTGCATTACTCTCTTGGTCAGAGAACACAACAACACAGGTGCTGTACTTGCTTTCTGCAGCAAAAGTCAGATCCTAATCACTGTTAGACATTTCAGGCAGCTTCAAACATCCTGGATCAAAAAGGGGATTGCCACTAGGATCTATCCACTAGCAGTCCTTTCCACCCCTCCTGGGATGGAAAATCAGGAGATCCTGCTGTAGACAATGGTTTCCACCACTTCACTTGGCAAACTGGAGAATTTCAGGACTAGGGTGAGAAAGCAGGCTCTCCACTCAGGGTCCTCTGTTGAGTAGATCTCACTCCTCACACTTCAAACTGCAACTCTACACTGACTCTGTCTCAAGATTCTAAACTTCCCTCCTCAGCTGCTGCAGCTTATGCTGCTGTGCGAGTTCCAAAATGAGCTCATCTCTCTCATCTCAGCTGAGGCCAAGTAAACAAAAGTGTGAGTAGGTGAAAACCCCATTTAACTAGTTAATCACCAGCTGCTTCTCCCTGCCTAGCACTGACACTGAGGGGATTCTAGTAACCCCAGGGCACTGGGAGGTTACATAAGAATAACTTACACCATATCACTGAAAGATATTTATAAGTAGAAGTATATATACAATCAAATTCAGCAGTATGTTGGATTCTGCCGTCCACCATGTGGCAGTTAATCTCAAATCTCACAGCTGCCTTAGATGCGTTCTGTGCTGGGTCACTGGCTGGTGCCAACAATTTATTTATATTCCATCTTTTACAGTAGGTGTCCCTCACCATTCATTGGCATTTTTGACTGGCTTTGTGCATAAGCGACTGAATTGTGCTCTTTTACCTGGTTCATATTAGGATTTGGTTTATGATTTCTGTTCCACTTCCACCCCTTCCGTCACCTCATCACATTTCTGTTACTTGTACTATACTGAATAAATACTATATATACACAATTTGCATGTACTGGATATCTTTTTTATATAACCAGATGTGGGGTAAAAATGAGAAGATAAAAGTTGTAGCTGAACTAATGACCAAGTCCACTGTTTTTCGGTTTTTACCGGAAAATCCGGTAAAATTCCGGAATTAGGGCTGCCTGAAAACCGGTAAAAATGAAGATTTCATGGAATCTGGCATTTTCTATCAGATCAGTAAATCTATAAAAAAGTCTGATTTTCTTTTAATTCCTTCCTGTACTATTTTCAGTTTGCTTTATTTAATGCTCTGTATATTAAGCCTTCTTTAATTCTGATTATTTATGCACATACTAAAAGAATGATAACAGAATCCCGGTAAAATCCAGAAATTAGAGTAACAATCACCAGGGAAATTCCGGAATCTTAAGTCTTGAAAACGGAATTTAATTGTTTTAATCACTGTAAATCAGTGGCCTTGCTAATGACATATGTGACTGCAACATATCAAACTTAGGTTGTTGTTACTGTTATCACACTGGATATTGTGAAGGTTAAGGGGGTGCCCTCCAAGATGCCTTCAATGCATGGGTCACAACAACCTTACTTGCCACTGGGTCACCATAGATGTCACAGTGGCTCCCATCCTCATTGAGTCTCCAAGAATAAGTGAAAGGACTTTGTGTCCATGAATAGTAAAAAAGTAGCATGGTGCCTTGACCCAGAGAAAGATTATTGTGGGCCTGATGAAACAGTAGTACACCCCCTAGAGATGCTGTACCACTTCTACACTGTAGTCACTCAACTCATGGACACATGTGATGGCTGTACAGTCCCCACTGAGCAAGTAATTAACTCTAAACAGACTGCAGCAGACAAACATGTACAAACAGTAAACAGCTTTGTTAAGATGGCAAGCCCTAAAAGTAAGGAACGGATTAGTCGGCAGCAAAAGGAAGTTGATTGTAAGAGATTGGCCTTCATTTGCTTTACATAGGCACAGCTCAATTACAGTGGACATTCTTCGCACTCATATGTAGTTGCAGCTAAATTACAGGTTCCCTGGGATGTCACTCAAAATGCTCAGCAAGGCACAGCCCTAACACTCAAACTGCCAACATGCCACAGTGTGCAACACAAGGTATAGCTATCGCTCTCCTGTACTGGAAGTGCAACCCTCTCCCCACTTGTACCAATGTATATCACCTCTCAACCTTTTAGGGAGCTCCCAACAAATTACTGGGCATCCAGTCACTGAATCAGTGTAGGCTCATTGGTGTCACATGTGGTTGACCATCACTGGTGCAATTGAAATGAAATGGCAGCAGTGCTTAGTGAATGCAGTTAAACTGCAAACCCAAAGGTCTTACAATTCCAAAAATGGCAAAACCTCAAACAGAGGTGTTTGTAACTCCCTGACCAGCTTGCGGAATCCAGGTAAACAGTTTCTCAACTAATGTACAGTTCCACAGTTGCAAGGGCAAGCCCTGTTTTACTCATGGTTCTATTGTAATGGGCTTTCCCTCATTAAGCAGGGCTCTGACATTGCAGCTTGCAATGATCCCTCTCAAGCAGTCGATCTGTCAGATGCACACTTTCACTCCCTCTCTGATGATGTTTTCAGGTGGTGCTAAGTCAGTTCGGGATTTATGGAAGTTGGAATTAAAACCATAACAGGAGAGTATTTAGAACAGGTACAGGAATACAAGTACCTGGGACTGTGGGTAGACAGTAAGTTAAGGTTCGAATATCATATAAATTATTTGGTTAACAGAGTCAGTTGCAGATTAGGAGCACTGAGACGGACAAGACATTGTTTAGACATTAAAATGAGAAGGTCAATAGTAAACCAAATGATAGTTCCTGTACTAGATAACAGATTACACATTTATGGGTTTGCAAATGGTAAAAGTTTAAAAAAGGTGGAGGTGTTATATAATTGACTGGCAAAGTTTGTGCTAAAAGCAGACAATCAAACTTACCATTGTCACCTATATGAGGGGATTAATTGGTATTCACTTAAAGATAAACAAAATATTATCTGGATAAATCAAGTTAGAAATGTAATAAAAACAACGAACCCTACTTATTTATATGAAAAATTGATAAAGACAAATCACACACATAATTTACGAAATGATAAACGTCTTAGAGTTTATCAAGTAAAAACTCCAAAATCCAAATTTGGTGAGATGACCTTCTCATTTTATGCAGTAAAAGTCTGAAACAAATACAATATGCAAGAAAAAATATATAAATGATAGTAAAAAATCATTTAATACAGCTGTTAAACAAGAACTAACAAAGAGATGCACATGTTTTGATTATAACTAACAAACAAAGGAAGTAAGTAAATTTTAGAAATGTCCAGGAAATATTCATGATAGAATATAGTTATGCTTTTCCTTGTTGTAATATTGTGTTGTATATTGTACCTTAGAGTATATGTTAAGTATTTTGTATTAATTTTCTTGTAAGAGAATTGTGTATTGTATGTTTTAAGTAACTTATGCTCTAAAAATCTCAGAAGCACCTTGAAAATGGGACCTTGGTCCCAATGGTGTATTTATGTCATCATGTTCTGTTGAAAAATAAAGGTTTTTACTACTACTACTCTTTCAGTCTCTCATTGTGCACCAGTACTTGTAAAACAACGAGATGTACATCGGTCCTCTGGTCAGTCAGGCCACAGCAAATCCACACTGACCCCTACTTCTAGCATCCTAACCCCCTTGGTGGTAATAGTCTTGTACTGGGCTACGGTACTCACTGGAGGATCCTCAGCAGTCACAGGTGGCAATTCACCTCTCACTCTCACTCTGTTTCTTTCTCTCACTCTGTTTCTGTCTCTCTCTCCTGATGATGCTCAACATTGACAGTGTGTTGGCTAGCATGAGAATAGCAGTCCAGAAAGAACTGCTCATGGTAAGCATATGTGCCACAAGCTAACACTCAGTGCAAACAAAAAGCCAGAAAAGCCCGGCACCAGGTTACTGCTTCAGAAAAAAAAATGCTCATATTAGCTTATGTGAAAAACAAGCTTTATAGCACATAACAAGAACATATGCCTCACAGTCCACCAATGTTTTACGCAGCCAAGTCTCTGCGCTTTTTCAAGATACACAGCACCGTATAGTGGTCACTCTTATTTTGTCAAAAGCATTTAAAGTGACAGTGCTTACTGCCCATTCAGTTACATGCCAGCTGTAAATGATAGTACAAGACATATTTACAAAAGAACAATGCACGATAGGGTGTATGTCATGCTGGGATAACATCTCGCCTCAGGTGACTGGGCCAGTACCCGAGAGGTGACATTATTCCAGCATGACACACACCCTGGAGTGCATTATTCCAATTATACAGTGGCTTGTTCTTGTTTAAAAAAAGGTTAAAAAAAAAAGATTAAAAAGCATAATTTAAAAGTAGATTTTATTTATCTTTACAGCTGCAGGGTGGAGCTCTGCAGACGTCTTGCTATCACATTAGTAAAATGAAGCTCTCCAGACTCCAAACAGACCAAGCAAAACTGAAGGTAATGTGCAATCACTCCGCTAATGCTAACTGAAGCAGTCTACTGTGTTCATTCAGCTGAGAAGTGCTGCACCACACTATTTTGTGTGATAACATGGTTACTAGCTTTAATCTAGGTAGTATTCTCTTTCAACAAAGATTCATAGCTCATAAACACATCAACTTAGTCAGCGTTTCCCAGCCATAAACTGTAATTGAGACTGAGGAAGGAGGTTCTGACTTTAGAGGCTATTGTGAAATGTCTCAGCTCAACATAATTTGTGTGTGTGCCTGTGTGGCAATCTGTTAACCCTTTCCTGGTACATTAACCTTTTCCTAGTCAGTTTGCAAATGGCTGTAGCACTGTGCACTATACAGAACATGACGCAGTGCATGTGTGTTAGTGTGTCACAGTGCTTATCCTAAATACAATAAAAGTTAGGGTTAGATGTATAAATAAATAAATGCCATATAAGGCAATGTTTGTGTGTTAGTGTGTGTGTGTGTGTGTGTGGCAATGCTCTGTGTGTAGACAGTGTGTGTGGTTAGATGTATAAGTAAATAAATGCCATATAAGGCAGTGTATGTATGTTGATGTAGAGACAGTGCACTGCTATGTTATACTGGAATATATAGGCATATGTGTGTATATGTATTAATCAGTATTTGTGTGTATCACAAAAATTAGAAAGTGCAATTAGGTGACTCATGGTTAGTGCAAAAATTGCTAGTCTACATTCCCCACTATCTAGATCAGTTTCAGCCTTATGCATGTCATTGCTGATTTAAATGAGATATTCAGCAATGTTCTTCAGAGCTGTCCTTTTCAGGCTCCGAGGGACATCGGAGTGTTGGGGGGGTGCCACTAGACACCACAGCAAGCATAACTACCAAGGGCGATGACCATCAGAAGGTAGGAATGCCACTAGACACCAGAGATAAAGTGCAGTGTTAAAAGGTCAGGCATGGGAGGGTTGGGGGTGCCACTAGACACCAGGGATACGTAAATAATTTACTTGGAGGGAAATTGGAGTGTGGGGTGTGCCACTAGACACCAGGGAAAGAAATATTATGGAGATGACAATCCGAGGATGGGGGGGGAATACCACTGAACACCAGGAAAAAACATATAAAAATTTGCAGTCACAGTTCTATGTGGGGGTAGGTGGTTTGAGAGCAAGTAATAGCATTTGGGCTTGTAGGCACAATTTGCTGTGGGGATGGGTGGTGTCATGACAAGTAATGGTCTGTCTCTCTCACTGCAGATGTACAAGTGACTCTCTCTCTCTCTCGCTCTCTGATGGCAAGTAATGTGTTTGACTTTGTGGTTGCAGTTCAATGTTGTGGCATGTGGTTTGATGGCAAGTCATAGTATTTGGTTTTGTAGTTGCTGTCTGGTGTAGGGATGGGTGATGTGATGACATGTAATGGTATTTGTAATGAGACGGGCAGATGTGTTATGTACAGTATTACCAAAACATCTGGGGTTCTATCTGTTACATTGCTGCAACTGCACCTCAGGATTCTAGGGACATCAATAACCTCTGGATTTTCACTCTTCAGGTAACAATATCACTAGAATCCCTCAATGGAGTTACAGCACTGTAACAGAGAAAAAGTATATGTTATTCTACTTTTAGCATCTTTTAAATGCTCTTGTCCAGGAGTCTCAGCATGCTGTAGTCCAGGATCTCCAGACATTAGTATATTCAAACAGTGGTGCTGTGGAAGCTATTCATTTTGTTTAGTCCATTTTAGTCCCTGGTAATGCAACACTCTCAATCAAGTGATGCAGTTTTAAGCAGACAGGAAACGCAGAGTGTTTTACAGGACCCAGTTATGGTGAGGAGTCATACATATGCAAGTTGCACTGATAAACAACAATAAGCAATTTAGATGAGCTTCCCTAATCAGGTCACAGTCACTCTGGATTTAACCGGAGTGCAATTGGTCCAGAATGCAGGAGAGAGGCCCTTTACTTAATAATGTGTGGATCATGGTAAATATATCGACCCCACCCCAACACCACCAAATGTAGTGATTCCACATACACACACACAGTATTTCTAGAACCTTCTCTAGATTACGTTTAAAAAAATATATGGATGCAGGGTTGAGAAGAGGAGAGTGCTTACAGTAATTCCTGAAACACTATTAGTTGTGAGAAATGGCTAATATGCAGTACTTCTTTTAAGACTGTTTTTAGTTGTTCTTGTCATTTTTTCAGAAGTGTGAAGATGCAAGTAGTAGCAATGTGGACTAGTGATCTGAACAACACTGTGTAAGATATGATAGTAAGTTAAAAAATTTCACTGTGCCTTTTAGCAAGTTCCCTGACCTCTTTGTGGTTTTGTCACCAAGTTCTAGAAGGAACCCCAACAAAATCAGATGTCAGTTGGGCATTCCAATGTAAATAAACTGGTCCCTTGACATTTATTGTTTCTGTATGTCATACATATTCAAATGATCTTTATAAGTTAATGCTAGATAGCATAAGGTCCTCTGCACACCAACGAGCAGACTTGAGCAACAGTAACCACCACCATTGCTTAGCTGGAATACTTTCTTCTTACTCTTTTGGTGTTTCTGCAGTTGTACAAGTGAGTTGCTGTATGGAGGGTTACATATCTAGGGCTGGCTATAAACTAGTATAATTAAATTAAATAATGAGCATTTGAAATGTAAAAAAATACACTTTTTAAACTACGTGATCTAGCTCTCCATTTTTCCAGCTGCTGAAAAGAGGATGTGCATCATCTGGGCAAAGCAAGCAGTCGGTCTATTTTTGTCCCATAACATGTTACAACTGTCTTATAGTGAGACATGAGAAACACAAAGAAATATTTTTCTTGTGAATGAAATAATTTTATATGTATTATTTGTTATGCACAAATAAAGGTTACTAGTACTACACACTGTGTGAGTGGCATGACAAGGCTGCCTTAAGTCATAGCAAACTTAAAATACAGATAGGAAGCATTGAAAACCTTACACCTTCTTCTGAGTTGCTGCTTCAGTGACACCAAAAAATGGAAGGGCTGCATTATAAGTGCCTCACTGGCATATAAATGGAGGCTTGCTTGAAACTTTACAAGCTTGTGTCAGTGCCTCAGCATCTAGATGATGTGTTACAACAGAAAAAAATACTGATCCTATTTACATATCTGCAGTAATTGAGGTAATGCATGAAAAATATGCCAGAAATATCTAATTCATAAATAGTAGTCTTCTCCTTTAAGGGGGCATGTCACCTTGATCCTTTCATTAAAGTGCTTTAAATCTAATTCGGCTGAGACACCCCCCACCCCATCTTCTTTGGAATGAGGACAAAGATGGGGGTATATGCACAACCTTTATTATGCTGCAGGACTGGCTGTATGGTTTAAATGTCCTTGAGGTACTGTACTATGCTCTGCATTCTGTGTTGCTTGTCAGAGTCATAAGACACTGGAGATAAATGTGTCGAGCTGGAGTGTATCAAAACTCAATGGCAAAGGCTTTGGAAACATCTGATACTCATCACTCTTTGAAAATCTTTACTCACCAATCTGTGAATCATAACATTCTTACCCAGAGCTTAGGGGGTGGACTGGGGCAAGCCTTATTGCAGTACCATTGCCTTTGTGGTCTCTGGTATCTATGGTTGCCTCTGTATCCTATATTGGGGCAAAAGGGACTCTGTTGGAAGGAATTCCATGATCATCCCTGGCAGAAATTACATTTTCCTGGACAGTGAAGCCTTGCTTTGTGAAAGGAAAGGTGTCTTTTTTTTTGTCTTGCAGCAGCACCAGCTCAGAGATGGATACATGCTTGATGAGTTTCCAACTCTGACCCAAACAGCAGGTCTCTATGTGAGGCATGTTTAATAGGGAAGCTTTTGAGGAGTTGTCAGCCACCCACAGTCAAAGTCAATGTGCTCATTTGGACTAATATGGGGTATAGGCATTGCTTAGCAGTGACCTATAAGATATCGTAGGCGCCCTCTACTAAGAAAACATCACCCCAGAACAGCAGAGATCATGGAGTTCAAACCTCAGATTTTGTGCACAGCTCAAAGTAGATGTCTGTGAGCCAATGCTGTGGCCCTAGATACATCCGCTGAAGCTTGGGCCACCTGCTGGACTATGCCTGATGTGGAGTAAGATCTCTTCATAACATTCTCTGATCTGAAGTTGAGTGGATCCTTGATGGGTGCTGAAAAGAGCTAGTGTTCTAGAATTTTGTGTCATGGACTATGTATGACAAATCTCATAGCCAACACCTTGCCATCAGCGTAAGCCCATTCTTGTGCTACAGTTTATCTCGTCATGTCACATACTAGAAATACTTTGTTCTTCTTAGTGGTGTTCTTCAGTGGCTCCGCCTTCTTAGAAGGTTGCTGTCAGTCCTCATCAAGGTCCAGTATAATGAAAGTTGTTTTTCATTAGGGTACATAGTCCCAGGAAAAATTCCTGCCAAAAAAGAAGTCCTCGTGTTCCTGGACCAAAGAGTGCCATTCTCCACTTTCTAAATTTGATTCCCTACCCTTTTCATCAGAGGACACAGAAGACTGCCCCTTGGGTTGGTCAGGCACCTGTAGGCAGGGTATGCCGAACTAAGTGAATGCCTGAGGGGTAGCCATGTGCAAAATTTAAATTCTGATGGCGGAATTTAAGCAAAAGACTGACTTTCACTTCAACTGAAGTTTGGAAATTGATTTCCGAATTTCCACGGAAATTCTGCCCTCGGTCACGATCACCCAACCCAGTTGCCCCCACCCAAAAAAGCCCCTGGTGGCTATTGGTCCCTTTCCCCACCCACTCCACATGTTAAAAAAAAATATATATATATCCCTAGTGGCCTCTCCCCTCCACCCTGTCACCCGCCCTCCCCAGCATGCAGTAACCCCCATCTCTGTATTGTAATAAATTAAATTGCAATTTTTATTATTTACAAGAAGGAAATAGGTACAGTATAATACATCTTACATAGCTGAAAAACACATTGCAGTCACATAGTCTAATACACTCATTCAGGCTAATAATTTATTATTTGGCTAGTACTATGTGTTAAAGGCTTGTGTCACAACAAGAACTGTATGTACTGCCTCTTTTACCTGTAATAACTGTAATCTTCCGGGTCGCCCCTGAAAGAGGGACCGCCGGGGTCCAGTGGGCCGACCGAGTCATCAAAATTCAGTAAATAAATGTGCATTTTCTTCATTTGTTCATTCTACCAACTTTTCCACTGGATAACCTATAGATCTGGCATTGCACAACACCGCTAGGGCTGGACGGGTAACTGAAGTGGAACAGACTACTTGCCCAATATCATTAATATTCTAATAAATAACTGGCATGGAAAGGAAGACGGAAGGGCAGTTAACTATGTACAAATCATTCCCTATCTCCTTTAATGAAACTGCATGAGCCAAAACTCTGTCAACATTGTCAGTGTTAACACAGTGTAGAAAGTAGATTTTGTGGCATCCAGGTTTGGTCTTGCTGTGGCAATCAGGTCATGTGCCAACCATCATCTGCTCTTCCTGCCAGTGCCACAATTGTGTTCCAAAGTGCTTTCTGGTACTGTATTATATTTATAAAATACGTAGAAAACTGTCCAATTTGTTGGAACACAGCACATGACAGCGTGTATATCAGAGCATGACTGCACACCTGCAGTTACCCCCCTCCAAAACAATTTTGAAATTTTATAAGATAGATAAACCACTCTGATATATGCACACCTAGGGCGGTTGACGCACTCGGCCTGCAGCCTCATGCATATATCAGAGCACGACCGCACACCTCAGAGTGGTTTATCTATTACACATATATGTGCTGAATAAGTCATCAGCAGGGAAGCTGTTGTATAAACCTTTTTTTTTTTTGCCATAATATCCAATTTGTTAGTCTTTTTCAGGGGGTTGCGCAGATAAGACAGATTTTTTTGTTTACAGGCAGCAGTCTGGAATATTCCCATGATGAGCACACAGATATTCCACTCCCTGCTCGTCCACTCATTTTTATTTCTTTATTGATGGTTGCAGCTGAAGTGTGTGCAGCCATGATTTTTGCTATAGCTTTTTTAAGTAGTTTATGTATGAATGGAAAGATCCTTCCTGGTGGAGCTACTTACAGCTTGCTCTTAAAAATCAGCATCCTCTGTTTTGTGTTGAGGTATGTTGGGGGGTATCAACCATGTGTTTGACAAATGGGGAAAAATATGCACAGTCCTCAATCTGCCTTTAAGGAGGTTCAAAATCTTGTTCAGGTGTGACCTCTGACTCCGTGGAGCCACTTTCCTCCACACGCACATACAGTAACATTCTTCCTGCTCCGCAGGCAGATAGGGTGGAGCCACCATTTGCATTAACCATGTTTTGCTAAAATGCCCAGCAAATACAGTTTGCATTAACCAGAGAGGGACTAAAAAAGGGAACTAGATCCACTGTCTCTGAGGTGAGACTAAGGAAAATCTGGTGACCAGAGGGAGAACGTGCTTCTTTCTAGCATCAGGAAATCAGTGTTAGAAAGGTCACCCGAGTTCAGCCACTATTTGGGTTCTGCCATCACCTGTGCAATTGTGGTTGACAGATACCCTCAATCAACTCCAATCTTCAAAATGTGACTGATACAGTGGTTACAGCACAGTAGACCAGTCAAAAGGGATTGCTCGGTGTATAAAGAAATCACAGCTGACTCCCTAAGTGACTGTGCTAGCCTGTCATTTAAAACTGCTGACAGTGTGGTCTGTAAGCTTAGAAATTCAATTCCCCCCTCACCAAAACGCCAAAGAACAGAATGTGACACCTGAGGTATGATTTGAGCTGGACAAGTATGCTGCCATTAACGTCGTTATGAATGCCGTTAAGACATTACCAGGCAAAGTATGGCAACACAATTAATGAGAGTACAATACAAAAATTTAAGACTGATTATCTGACTAAATTAAAGTCTGTACCTGACCCAGTTTTATTCCCCTCTGTACTTCCAACAAAGTTCTGCTTCCATCCAATATTGCTCATGGAAGATGTAGAAAATGAACTTAAAGAGCCACCGATGCCCTAAAATGAACTTTCATAAAGCATTTTTTTTATTTCAAGTAGGAAATAAGCTACTGAGGCAGATGATGGGATAAACTTCTTGTTTTGTGGGAATTCCTTCAGTAATAAACGATGGCTGGGAGAAATAAATAGAAGATATATGAAATGCAAGCTAAATTGTGTCTAATTATGTTTTCCAAAATTTCCCTAATGGTGTCAGTTGCTCTTTAAGCAGATCATAAAAAGCTTAAGCGCTGAGGTTGCACTACAGAATGCCCATGATGCTGTTGCCATGGGTGTAGTAAAAGCACAGAACCCCAAGCTGCTATTAGAAAATGGTCTCAGTTTCTTGAGGCAATGGGCATGGCAGTTTTTGAATAGGCTTGGGTTCTATAAACGAAAGAAAACAAAAGCTGGTAGGAAAACACCAGGGACTTCCAGCAGCTGAGGGACAATTTCCTGAAAAGGATCAGTACTGTTGCTATGCAGAAACATACCTGCAGAACACATCACTAACATTGACGAGACAGCCATTAATATGGCACTGTGTTCACAGTGGGCTATGGAAGAGGTCGGTGCAAAACAGTCATAAGTGACAGGTCTGGGGGATAAGCAGAAGGCATTGATGGTAATGGGCTGCACTTTGGTGGGGCACTACTTGCTACCACAGGTGATCTATCAAGGGAAAGCTAGTAACAGTCATCCAAACTTCAATCGATTTCGAGCGAGACTGGCTAGGCTCCCAATCCTCCATCCTCACCTCCACTAACAGTGAGGCCAACCTAATACAACTTATCTCGTCTTCCACTAGGCTCTCAGAACGGTCCCAGCCGCACAACTTATCTCATCTTCCACTAGACTCTCAGAATGGTCCCAGCCGCACAACTTATCTCGTCTTCCACTAGACTCTCAGAATGGTCCCAGCCGCACAACTTATCTCGTCTTCCACTAGGCTCTCAGAACGGTCCCAGCCACATGCTCATTGACTGGATTCTCACCAACAGGAAAGACGGATTTTCCTTCGCTGGGATCTTAGCTGACTCAATTAGCGACCACTGCCATTCACTGTGTGTGGGATGCCTCCTACCCTCTAAAAGTTGCATCTTTTTCCAGCTTTTCTGCTCTTGACCCAAATGCTTTCCTACATGACCTACGGCTGTGCTTTACGGGCCTCCTATGATACAGTGGACGCAACTGCCCATAGTGCGGCCTCCACAGTCTACCTCAAGAGGTCACCTGAAGGGTATTTGGGTGCATTCCTAACCCACACGTCCCGGGGGGGTGGTGAATGAGGAGATCAGGGAGGAGATTCCAAAGAATCTGAGGCCACATGGAGAGATGTCTCACAGCCGAAAGCCAAACCAGGTGGAGGAAACATCCTGGATATTGTATTCATGCCAGCCTCCAAATGAAAACCCCTGCCAGGAGGGGAAGCCTCTGTTTCCCAAAGGCTGAACATCCCTTCTTGGGGCAGAAACCGGCGTCGGAGATTGAGATGCCATACTGGGCTTAGGAGCAGACGCCCACCATGTGTTCATGAGGGCTCGGTAATCCACCGATGTCCGGCAGATGAGAATCAGCTGGAAAGCACAGCCTACTGCTGGGTAGTGCACCAAGATATCAAACTGGGCCTGTTAATTCGGACGAACCCATCGCATGTCTGGCAGATACTGTCCGAAGAGTCGAGTCGACAACCGTGCCCAAAGAGGGACCGGGGACAACACTGGTTGCTGTTCCAAGAACTCCCAATGGCTCCAATTCGGAGGCTGGTTCTGATGAAGCATGGAGGGCCCCAGAGATACCGGAGCTGAGTACACCCAGTCCGTAGTAAGAGGACAGTCCGGGCTGTCAGCGACAGATCCCTGGCAGGGAGAAAGCCTGACAGGCAACCCCTGGTGGCAGCTCCACAGAAGAAGGCTGTAGCCTAGAGGGTGACAGCAGGCATCTGTCAAACCGACTGCCGGCAGACCCCATAACTGAGTCCAGTGAAGATGCCGAGGCTGGAAGGGTGGAATCAGCTGCAGCATCACCCAAAGAATCAACCTGGCTACCTGTGTCAGGACCTTTCAGGAGGACTGGCCTGACAAATGGGTGGTGAGGTGGAGGAAGGATCCTCTGAGCCCACGTCAGCAACACCCAGGGGAGGAGAGCTGGAGTGGAAAAGGAGATCTACTTCTCGTGGGAAGAACTCTCTGATTCTGTCATGGTCCCAGGAGGTGGCTACCATGCTGAAGTGGACTGATCCGAGTCCCGATGCTTTTTTCTTCTTTGCAGATAAAGAACCACCTGAAGTCCTAGCTGTGGTCCAGGACTACAGCTCTCTTTCCAGAATGGCCAGTTTTTGCTGAAGGAGGTGCATCTCCAAGACTTTTTGCCGTATTTTCCACGTGACCTGGTTAAATTTTTGGCAGTCCTGGAAGGCTTTGGTGTCGTGGTCTGGGCCTAGGCATATAACATATGCGGAGTAGCTGTCCTTTTCAGGGAGCTGCTTCCTGCAGGCACACTTGGACTTGTGGGAGTCCGTTGAAGAATTTGGTGACAAGAGGTCGAGAAACATCGAGAACTGTTAGCAAAACAAATAAAGGAAAAAAATGTTGGTCGACTGTAGCAATGTTGTTCCGTGAAGTCTGATTAACGCAGGTCGACATCGGGAAAAGAACTGAGGTGAGTGTGGGGGACCGCTCCTTTTATACCAGAATGAATGTCAACATGCTCAGGGGCAGTCCCCCGTCGTATACTGCTGGCTAGCAATTTTCTGTGTGGTCCTGGCATCTGGCAGCTTAGTCCTAATGGTGTTGCCTACTACAAAAGCCCCTTCAAAGTAAGATCTTTTATTTGTAGGTGACGGAGGCAGACTAAGAGAGATAAAAATATGACGGGACTTAAAATTCATAAAGTCATGTTGTGGAACTAAACACTCTAAAGAGACACTGTTGCCTCCAGGAGAACTTTGAAAAACATAATATTTGGCCACAAAGCAGCTTATAGTTCTCATTAGCTCTGTATTTCTTCTCCACATTATTTATTACCGAGGTCATTTGCCTGATAATGGGAAAGTTGTTCCTTGAGGGTTCATCAGCTCCTACTGCCTCTTCCCAACCTGATGTCACAATACTCTGCTTGTGATATCATAGCCACTTCTGTGGCAGACTATGATGACACAACAGAGCATTGTAATTTCATGAAGGGAATAAGCTATACAGGTAGATGAACTCAGGATTAAGATCCATGTTTTCAATGGAATTTCGTCAGTAATAAATAATGAAGAGGAGAAATCCATAGCTGATATATGAAATAAAAGCAAAACTAGGTTGAAATATGTTTTCCAAATGTAACCCCCTCACAAATAGGGGTTTCTGAAAGCCTTCCCGGAGCTTACCTAAAATGCTCCCTGCCTAACTGGTGTTCGGCACAATGCCGCCTAAATGTGGGTGTTGTGAGTGCTTCCAAAGCCTCCAGTACTGTCTCTTTAAGAGTTGCCTGCTCGCAGGCTCCAGCGGGTTGGTATATGGGGGGGGGGGAATGGTGTCTCTGTCAATCTAACCTGGCTGGCGTGAAATTGCTCCCGTTTGGCAGTCGCTATATGCACAGGGGGAGCCCTTTTGAAAGATGTAACTGTTTGGGCACAATTAGTTAAGACTGTTGGTGGGGTTACAGTTTGTCTAACCTGCTTCTTCTGCAGCTGGGACTGTGTGTGCCAAGCCCCTCCATTTTGGACCAGGACTTTCTAAAGGGTCCAATAGGGGTAGGGGGTGTCCCAAATGGAGTAACTGGTGACCAACCAGACTTTGGGCTCTCTAGGGAGCTGGCAGACCAATAAAGATGCAGCTAATAATTGTGGGAAGTGAAGGCTAGACCATGGTACTTTTTTCGCACCACTGAGAGCAAGATTAAGTGACTGGCATCTGTAGCCAGCCAATGGGATCGGGTGGCGCCCGAGCTGAGAGGACTGCCCCACACTGCCAAGGGGCAGAGACGCTGTGGCTGGGAACGAAGGAGGAGCTCTGGGCTCTTGTGCCACTGAGTTTTTGCGCGGGAAGCACGTGAGAGGCCGGAGTCAGCCGTCTGAATAGCCGGCAAGCTTCGGACTAAATCCACGGGGCAGCGGTCAGAGGAGGCTGTGTAAAAGCACAGCTACCTACCAAGCTCACCCTATAGAGGACTGGAGAATCTGCTGAATTGCGCTCGGTCTGTCAGGAAGGTGAAGCTGCAGTGAGACTCCAGAGTAGCTGTGTGTTTGGTTGGGCCATAGGAGCAGCTGCCTGGTATGGTACCCCTCTGTAGTTTTCCATATAAAATGTGTGGGAGAAGTATCTGAAGTTCAGGCTCAGCCCTTCGAGTGGTGTGACAGCGGTTTTCTTCTGGAGTTGTGAGTACTAAAGCAGGGTAGCTCCCTGTTACACGTTTCTAATAAGGGAAAGATCTTCAGGTTGCTTTGCTGACTGCACTAACTAAGCCTGCTGGGCTCCATCTAATCTTCGTAGGAACTAAATGCTCGTTTGTGTCAGGGCCCCAACCAGCTGCATTGAGGAACTGGCCTTTAGGGCTTGAGTACCCATAGACAGCAACTTATAGGTTAGGCCTGTGCACACAGCCCTAGGTAGATACACATATATTGTAGTGGCAAGCCAATCACCCCGATTCCCCCTGGGCCTTGTTATTTCTCCTTAAATAAATCAGTTTGCTTGTTTTGCACAAGTACCCTGGCTAGTTTGTGTATTAATAGTAACCTACTGCACAGTAAATATTGTGTAACTGTACCTCTCTTTCCAGGGGGTCCCAGGAGTGAGCTGAGTGGTTTGAGCCAGGGGGTAAGTGTCTATGGTAGGGATGCTGCAACTGAACTGTGTGGGCCACTAGTGGGAGAAAGGGGGGCTGCAGCAACCCAGAGAGTTGTGACCAAGTCTGTCTCGACTGTTCTAACCCCTACCTCTGGGTGGAGGCACCCACCAACGGATCTGGACCCCTCACCCTGTTACAGTTAAGGCAGGCAGGGGTAGTAGCCCTTAGGTCAGCACCCCCTGGGGGTTATACAGCTTTTCCAAAGGCATCAGCTGCTCTTTAAACAGAGCTCATGACAGTCTGCCCTTGCCAGGAGGCGAAAACTACCAATGCAATGTTTTGATGATGTATAAGGTCTCTCTCACATACCAATCAGAACAATCCTTGAAATAATCAAAACGACCTCACCCCCAAAAAATGCAGCACAAGAGCCCAATAGTAAAAACAGCTCTTGTGTTGAAGAAACTGTTGCAAAGGTCAAATTGTGGCTCCTATAATAGGAGCCAACTGATTAAAGTGAAAAAGCATAGACAGGAAACAGAAAGTGAATTTTGGGCAGACTAGGTGGGCCGAGTGGTCCTTATCTGCTGACAACTTCTATGTTTCTATGAAAAGCACTCCATTTTCTCTAAACTGAAAGCTAAATACAGGCAAAGAATTCTGTGATTCTGCGGCCATGGAATTTTTGGAAGAATTTGCATAATTCTGCAAAATATATGTAGCACAGCAGAATTCACTCACTGTTCTTGAATTTTCATTCAAATACACACTTCTCCCATACTGCCCATCTCCCTTCCCCATCTTGTTTATCCTGAAGCCCCTCCTCTATGCTCAGCATGTGATGTCATCGATGCTATCACAGTTTAACCAATGGCAGGACTACATTCTGCCACAGAAAATATGCTGTAGAAATCACAAAATGGTTCTGTAGAATCCTAGGAGCCCTGCTGCAGAAATCAGGACAAAGTGCCATAGAACACCAGTGGCCCTGAATATAGGTAACCACCAAAAATCTGTAAAACAACGTGGCCAAATAGCAAAGAAAATAACAGTAACCAGAAAGGGTGTTCTCTGGTTCCTGGGAATCAAACTGGAACCAGACAAACCATAATTTACAGGAAAAAAACTCCCAACTAATGCAGAGTAATCGAAAAACTGACAGAAACAAATAAATGCAAAATAACAAAACCCAACTGGAGAACCAGTTGTTACTGCAGTTCACTATGGGACGACTGCTCTTCAGGTAGAGAAACAAATCTCAGCAGTAGCCAGAGTGGAGAGTGGATGCAGAGTTTGAACCTATAGTCCAAATTCTAAAATTTCCATGGATTCCATCTCCAGGGCATCATTCTCAGGCGAGATGACTGCATAAAGTACAAATATTAAGTGAGGAATTCCTGGGGTTAGAATAACACACAGCAAATGAAACTGATATTCTTACAAAATTAATGTTTAAAAATGGAAAGTGCTCGGGCATGCAGGAAATGTAAGACACAAAGGCTTTAAACATACATGTAACCAATACAGAACAATTACATGAAGTGAAGCCCTTAGGATAAACATACAGGTTACTCACCTGTAACAGGAGTTATAGGAACGGTATATGTTGTTCATCCACACTTTCTGGCAGGTATCCATGCCGCTTTAATTCTTGCCGGAAGGTCTTCAAGCTGGCTCCTCCCACCCACTCGGGTGGTAAAACTCTTGGCTCCACCCCATGACGCCAGATCTGGCCCGCTGGAAGCTCAGGTTGTGCGTAGAAGCCGGGGAGGTCGGGTGGGTCGTGTGGATGAACATAATATACCATTCCTAGAACTACTGTTACAGGTGAGTAACCTGTATTTCTAGGGACATGGATATGCTGTTCATCCACACTTTCTGGCAGACTCCTAGCAGTTCTCTGGGAGGAGGGAGGCAAGGCGCACACCCCTGATACTTACTTGGGAAAGAGAGACTGGAGAACTGAGGCCCCAAAACCAGCATCCAGGCATGACTCGAGGTCGATGTGGTAGTGGGTAATAAAGGTACGTGCAGACTTCCAGGTAGCAGCCCTGCAGATATCCTGGATAGGGACGTCCCTGGAAGCAGCTACCGATGCAGCGGTACGGCAGGTAGAATGAGCTCTTATCCCTCTGGGATGTTCCATGCCCGCCAACCTGTAGCAGAGCTCTATGCAGGAGGTGATCCACCTGCCTATTGTCTGCTTTGTTGCAGGTCTGCCAGGTGCGGCTTCAGCGTCAGTGACAAACAGTTGGTGAACCTCTCCCCGAACTTCCGCCGTCCGCTCCTTATAGTAAGCAAGCGCTCGTCTAGGGTCCAAAGTATGCAGCCTATACTCGGCCTCCGAGGTGTGCTTGGGGTAGAACACCAGCAGAGTCAACACCTGGTTAAGGTGAAACTCCGTCACCACCTTCGGAAGGAATTTCGGGTGGGGGCACAGGACAACCTTGTCCCTGTGGAAGACCAGGTAGGGAGACTCGATGGAAAGTGCCTGGAGCTCTCCCATCCTTCTGGCTGACGTGACAGCCACCAAGAAGGCGGTCTTCCATGACAGGTGTGAAATGTCACACCTGTGCATTGGTTCGAATGGCTTGCCCATGAGCTTGGCCAATACCAGCAGTAGATCCCACGGAGGTGGAGGTTCTCGCACCGGAGGGGAAATGTAGTCAAGGCCTTTGAAAAAGCACCCGACCACCTTCTCCTGTGCCACTGACTGCTTGCCGGCCCACACCCGGTAAGCAGAGATGGCTGCCAGGTGCACCTTAAGGGTCGTCGACCGAAGCCCTTGCTGAGAAAGGGACCACAGGTAGTCCAGAATGCTTGCCAAAGGGAAGTCGGAAGGGTCCAAGCCCTTCTCCGACACCAAATGGAAAACCTCTTCCATTTGAAGGCATAGCATTTTCTGGTCGACTCCTTACGGGATGCCTCAACAACGTTGAGGACCTCGTCGAACCCAAAGCCTGAACCTATCAGAACCAGGACTAGTGCAGGAGTTGAAGGTCGATGTTTGTCACGCCAATGCCAGTAAATGTCCCGCTTTTTCCCCTGATCGTGTATTTAGCTCTGATGCGAATAACAGTTAGTTCTACTCTCTCTTGAAGTAACCCCAGATATTTATCCTTTAATTTCAGGAGTTTCTGAATATCCTCATCTAGGGGATTAGCCGGAAGGTTAGCTTCCAGAAATCTGATTTGAGATAATAGGGATTTAAGGTCTTCCTCCCACTCTCTTTTCCTACCAACCGCCATGCTAATCAGTATCCCTCTCATGAAGGCTTTAAAGGCCCCCCACAAGATATCAGGTTTTGCACCATCTAAAGGGTTTAGTGAAAAAAAATATTCTATTTTTTCCCTAATAAGTTTGCAATATTTAACATCTTTAAGGAGTTGATCATTGAGCTTCCATCTAGTGTCCCTGTTAAATGAATTGAGCAGTACCAAATTGCATACCACTAGTGAGTGATCGGAAATTGGGAAAGGTCGAATCAAGGAGGTTTTCAGCCCGGGCAGGAGGTACTGAGAGAAATAAATAAATAGTCGATGTGGGACTGCGAGCCATACGCCATGGACCGATAGGTAAACTCCCTAGAATCAGGGTGTAAAACATGCCAGACGTCGCAGAGCCCACATTGATCTAATAAATCCCTGAATGCCTTCTGCCCTGGGGTAACTCCACCTAGGCCACTGCCCAGTCTGTCTAAGTGAGAATCAAGTACTTGATTGAAATCTCCCCCTAAAATAATTTTAATGGGAATCATTGGGAGAATGATAGATATAAGTCTCACAAAAAATCCGGGTCATCCAGATTAGGGCCATAAACACAGCCCAATAGAATTGGAACAGACCAGAGGACACCTGTGACCAAAATAAACCTACCTCGTATCTTTGATCACTTGAGAGAGAGAAAGGGATACTCCTGTTAATCATAAGCATGACCTCACAACTATTTGTGGTGCCCTGGGCACTGTAAATCGACCCCACTTGTTGCTTCCTTAATTGCAAAGCTTCCCCTTCTAATAAATGGGTTTCTTGCAAAAAAGTTATCTGTGAATTGAACAGACTTAAATGTTTAAGAACCTGAAATTGCTTATGTCGCTTTCTGATCCCCTTAACATTCCAAGACACAAATGTTAACTCATTCACCACCCAGAAGAGATATCAAGCTGAAATAATTATATTCAGCACATGAGACGCAAATTCCCTTTACATAAATCCCCAGGGTTACTGCAGTAAAGCCCACCCTCTTCCCTAGCCCACCCAGAAGTAGATACCGCCCATCCCCTCTAACCCCCTTCCCTCCAACCGTGCCCCAGCCCCACACTCCCACCACTCCCCCAAACTGTCACAAGCAACATTCAGCACAGTACTGGTTCTAATCCCTCTACTCCTGTCCCCCGATAATGAACCTTGATATTTAGCACTGTTGCACACAGATCACAGCCTTCAGAAAACAAGCCCTGTCAGTAGTACCCCCAACAAGGGAGAATAGTCCTGGGTCTTCGCCTCAGTCCAACCAAGGCATGGGTATAAGAAACATTAACATGGGGGGCTATGATAAGGCCATCTCATCACCCACTCATTCGTGGTATCCCAGATTAAAATCGGAGGTGCCGGGTTCAGCAACACCTGGAGGGAGAAATGCCCCAGCTCGTGTTAAGAGTGAGAATTAATATGGGAAAGCTGAAAACGTTTGACCGGAGGAGAAGGTATAAAAGCTACCTTTCCCCACTACCAGTCAGTATCCAGTAAACAGGGCCTCCCTGAAAAATTGAAAGTGTTGCATCCCAGCTAAGCAGTGCCCCTGCTAAATCCCTCATGAGTAGAGTTTCCCCGCAAGTCCCCAGAGGTAGGAACGCCCTCTAGCATTCGATTCCCTGGCCCAACCCAAGTGGACAGCGAGCTGGAGAAAGCCCAGGACCATCCCAGCAACAGCCCAGAAGGAAAAAATGAGAAACTAGCCCATAACCAAGCTGGGCCCTTTCAACCCCCAACAAAAATAGCCACTGAAAAACCTGGCTTGCAAACCCTCAAGAAGGCCCCAAACCCCAGTGTCCTTTGCATCAGACCACTATGGCCCATTATGAGACGGAAAGAAAAGAAAGGTCGGGTGGATGCGGTGATCCCCAAGTCCACTGCAAACTATGCAGTCGCCCAGATCTTCACATTCTTAAAATTTCTCCAAGGAAAGAAAAACAAAGTTCGAATTCTTGACTCGCATACTTCTATATTACGCCACCACCATTCAAGGGTCCTTGAAGAGATCTGGCAGCGTGGACTTAAGGCTCCTCAGGGTTTCTTCAGGGTCTTAACTTTCCAGGATCCATTAGTTGAAATTTGTAGTCTAGCCGGATAACTCATTCTGAACTTCAGGCCTGCAGCAATTAGCTTAGAAACAATAGGGTGAAATGCCTTGCGTGTCATGCGGGCGAGATGGGTAGATCTTGAGAGATTCTCAGCTTTATATTTCCAGCGAACCTCTTGCAGTGCACGCACTTTTTGTAGAAAATGTTGTCTCTCCAGATAATTCAGGAACCGCACACGATAGGATGGGGGTTCCTCAGAGGTAGCATCAGGCCCGTAAAGCCCTGTGAGCACGCTCTATAATGTAGCCAAACCAAATGGAGATGGGCCTGCCACCTGCTCAACCAATTTCCGAATAAATGCCACAACATTTTGGCCTTCCTCTCCCTCGGTAAACTGAGAACCACTACATTATTTCTTGGCTCCGACCCTCTAGGTCCTCGAGCTTGGCTTCAAAAATGAGACAATTTCTGGCGCGCCGAAACCAGTTCAGGGTTGAGGCTGCCAATTCTTTTCTCTATAGAAGCAATTTGGACTGCGTTGTGAGGAAACAGACAATGAGAGCTCATCTAACTTTCTGGATAACGACTTCAAGTCCATTGCCATATCCTTCATTTTCCTCTCGAAGGGTTTGAATTCCTCGAGAAATCTGGCCAGCGTTAAAGGTTCCTGATCACCACTTTGGCTCGGGAGATCAGAGCTAGAACTGCCCGAGGCCCTGGATTTCTTAGGGGCCTTCGGGAGTTGCTGGAGGTATGCTTCTGTGGAGCTTTCTGCTCTAAGCCTCCATCCACTGAAAGATAACCAGACTAGATTGCAACAGCTATTGTACAGCGTAGAATCTTAAAAACAAGAGAAAATTGTAAATTAAAACTCCAAAATGAGCTAAATAAGAGAGGGGAAGCGGAGCTGCTTGAGGGAGCTGCTACTCAGCACTCTGCATCACGTGATCTCGCCTCACATTTTTAAAGGGTGCAAATTTATCACAGGTGTGTGTGAATTCAGAGACAAAGAATTCTGGGCTGAGCCAATATTGGAATTGCATCTAAGGAGCTCCTATCAATTTGGGCCAAGTATGATTTGAATTCAGGCACTTTCTTTTGTTTTGGACTCAGCTGACTGTTTTCCAGGGCTTGGACTTGTCTGTTTAACTGCCCCAGACAATGCATCGGGAATGGTCACTTAAGGTATCTGACAGAACTTTGACAACTTTAACCCTATCAGGGTGTGTAACTAGTACCCAGTCAAGTACCGTCATGGTACCCATTTTATAATTGGTGCTGGTGTGTTGAGTAACCATTTGTGTGAGAAACTGGCTGGATATCTTATCCCTATGATTTGTACTGGACTTAGCATTCCAATTTATGTTAAAGTCACCAGCAACAACATTAAAATGTAAAGTTCTCCAAATTTGCTGCTTGTCAAGCTATCATGCATTATATGCATATTGATTATTGTTGGTGGTATATTTAAGTGTAACTTACGTGAACTGAACTGGGGCAATGCTGAAAATGAGCTTTTACTCAAATGTTATTTCCTGAACAATGTCTTTTTACTGCTACTGCTACTACTAGTACCACCAACAGCATAACAAATTAAGGTTCTTTTATTGTGAGCAGTTACCTTTGAACCATTCACAGGAGGCAGTATAGCACAGTGGTTTAAGGCTCTGAGCTACAAACCTGGAGACCTAGATTTGAATCCCACAGCCCCCACTTGCACACTGTGTGACCCTGAGCAAGTCACTTAACTTTCTTGTGCTCCTAGGTTGCACCTGTAAACAAGCTTTCAGCTTAGTGTGTCTCTCCTGGTTAAAAAATATATATATATATCATCAAGCATATATTCAACAGAGTCTTATAGTTTTAAAAGAATCATACAGTAACAATAAATACCAGTAATAATTACTTTTACCGTATATACGTACTGTGTTTATTAAATGGGCGTGAAAATCCTGTAACTTTTTTGGGTTGAAACATGTCACATGACTGTTGATTATTTTATTAACAAATGAAAGCCCATTGTATAAGTGGAATAACACAATCCATGGTGTGTGGTTGTAAGGAAATAAAGCACTTCTCTGGTGCTTGTGTCACTTGGCTACACCTCGTGCCTAACCATCACCTGAGGCATGCATTAATTCCTTATAACCACACACCTTGTCACATGTTATCCCTTACATAGCACTGGGCTTTTCATGTAATATGGGTTTGGAGGAATAACTGTTATAGCTTGAGATTGTAAATCTGATGTTCTGAGAGTGTCCACTTGAAGTGTGATGAAACACACGCTACAGGAGGAACATAATAGAGTATACACACCACCATTAAAGGTCCCTTTCAAATTCTTTTCATCTAAAGACATCAACAATTATGCAAAAGGTACAATCTACCCAAAGACAGAATGGTGTGTACTTGATAGGGTACATTAAATTGTGGATCTGGTGAACAGAGGTTCAGATTCTACTGTAACAAAACACAGGAGGTTGGGGAGAGAGTGAATAGTTGGGGTTGTGGCATGGCCTTCTTCCAGGTGATGCTCTGGGAGATAGGAGGGAGTCTAGTTTGTAGGAGGCTGGGATTCCTAGTGACAAAGTGAACCAACTCAGACTGAACTCATCAGACTGAGGGTGCTCCCATCCATTTATCTATTTATTTATTTATTTAGAGTTTAACCAGGAAGGCATACTGAGCAGGGTAGCTCGATTCCAGATCGACCTGGGGACAAGTTCCAAGAAAATAGTACATCACAGGGTACAGTAGTTAAACATCACAGTGAGGGAGGGCCACCATACACATCTATCTATCAGCAGATAGAAACAGGAAACAGAGGAGGGGAAACACCAATGAATGAAATTACACAGAAATTACTCAGAAACCCAACTGAGAACACAAAATACAAGTACATAGTGGGAACTAGCTATTTTATTAACAAATGAAAGCCCATAGGGGCCAGAGGCCTATATACCTCTTGTCCAGAGGCTCCAGAAGGCTTTAGTAGTGGATTGTGTACAGTGGGAAGACAAGAAAGGATGGATGGGAAGGGGAGCCTAGACCCTGGGGTGGTGACTAGTAACTGTTATCAGTCAAACCCACTGGTACAGGATACCAGAGAAAGGTGTGCAACAGGTAAGGTCTTAGATAGGAGAAAATACAGATGCAGTTCATCCATTTAAAAGACTTTATTCATTCCTTCATGTTTTTAAGTATATTCAACATCTGAAATGATATATAACCTTTAGATCTATGGGTTCATTTGATTACTTTTTAGCAAATGTCATTTATGGTATAAAAAAAAAATGTTAAGTGTATTTCTACATATAGTAGTATTTATATTATTATTTGTTTATGAAGTTGTACTAAATACGTGTTACTTGCTCTTTTCAGCAAAATGTATTTTTGGACATGATGTGGATTTGAAGTGGGTTCTGAATCTTGGTCATGAACAACAGCTAATTTAATGACTATCTGAAAATCATGTGAACACTGGCAGCCTAAGACCTCCATGAAATTAAGATGACATCAGAAGGGCCTTTCAAGTTTTAAAGTGAATCAAACTGCTTATAAGAATCTTAATGGCCTCTAATTTATAAACTGAGATTAAAAAAACTAATGTAAAGGCAATAATAAGATGTGCTTTATAAGCCTCTGAAATTTTTTGAGGAGCCCATTCTGTATTCGAAAACTTTTTTATCATTTCAGATGTTGAATATACTTAAAAATGCATATATAAAATTTGTATGGAGACTAATGAAACAATTAGTTCATAATTAATTTTGCACATGGACTTTGTTGTATGCTATAAATATAGTAACAGGGTATCATGCCATGCCCTCTGTAGAATCCTTGCAAAGCGCTGGGTCAGTGGTAGCTGGCAGTTGGTTTGAGGTAAAGTCGAATATTTTGTTGTGCTGTGTAAGTAAGGATTTGATCCTGCATTTGAGAGTTTTCTGCACTGAGAAACTGTTTACTTTGGCACGTATCTCAATGGTTTTTATGGAGAAAAGAAACAAATATTGAAACATGAAGGAATGAATAAAGCAGTTTAAATGGATGAATTGCATCTGTATTTTTCTCTTATCTAAGACCTTACCTGTTGCACACCTTTCTCTGGTACCCTGTACCAGTGGGTTTGAATGTTATATTGTAGGTGTTCCATAACCAAGTCACCTTTAGGTGTTGCACCCCATCTAAAAACTAGAGTGCAGGTTTTATTTTGACTGGAAGTACATAGTAACTCTTATCAGCCCTAGTTGCAGGAGAGGGAGTTGCATTACATAGACTCCAGCCTGATGGCATGGGGAAGGCTCCCGCTGTAGTGGGTTAATGTCCAATCCATGCAAAAGGAGCCTAATCATGTGGTCTAGTCTGCACAGGAGAAGCCTGCTAGTGGGCCAGTCAGTAAAAGGAGAAAGTGTAGGAGGAGAGTCATAGTACTAGGGGACTCAATTATGAGGGGGACAGGGAGGTTTGCTGAGGGCCTGGAGTCTGGCTGTAGGAAAGTGATGTGCCTTCCAGTTATGATGGTAGAGAAGATACTACCCAGGCTCCAGACCCTGACCAGGGTGGATGACAGGAGTATGAGGAAGTCAGACATTGTGCTCTATTTGGGAATCAAAGATCTGGAAGGTGGCAAGGTAGAGGCTGTACAAGACAGGTTCAGATGCTGTTACAGAAGCTAAGGGGAAGAAGAGGTTGGTGGAGGGATGGAACAAGCTTCAAAAACAAATGGTCAATGCAAAATGGTGAAGGGCTTTAGGTGGGGTGGATTAGACATAATGGGCTGGTCACGGGATCAGGAAAGTCAGGGAGAGGGAGGTCAGCCATAATCAGGTTGGTTGTGCTGGTCAGCTTCTCATGACTGGGGCTTGCAACTAATAATGACACATTATTAAATGTGAGTGCTATGGTGGAGGCGGGACTTGGGTGCTGCTGCTGGAGTGGGGGGTAGGAGAGTTAATTAATTTAAGAACAAGTGGTTACACTTTATTTTTAATGTCACTTAGCTACACTATAGTTATAGTGGGAGTCTGGTGGGGAGATTTCTGTGGAGGGGGGCGGATTGGGGTGGTGGGACTATGAGGCACCCTGGGGTGAAATGGGCCCAGGAGAGGGGTCCTCCATGCCTGGTGACCATATTCAAGGGCTTCACAGTTAGTGGGTAGGTTGCTGGACCAGCCTCATCTGCGTATCCTTCTTGAACAGTGTTGTACAATGCCAGATCTATTAAGAACAAGATGGCAATTATTGCCGATCTTGTTGCATCTGATCTGGCTTGCATTACCAAGACCTGGCTGGATGAAAATGCTGACTCAGTAATGGAATTTGCTGTTCCAGGCAGGTACTCGGTGGTACACTGCCTGAGAAAGGATTGCAGGGGTGGGGGTGTAGCAATTTGTTTTAAGTCGGACCCGAACCTCACGGCCTTCCCGACTGGAACAACGAGGTCTTTTGAATGTGTAGAGTGTGCAGGTGTGGGTTGCAGGATCCTTCTCATCTACCATCAATCGGGGATGGGGAGGAATTCCTACAGGAAGTTGTGGACTTCGTCATCGGGCTGGTATTGGAGTCCTCGAGATGGCTTATTCTGGGGACTTCAATGCCTGGATCAATGATGAACTCTAGCAATTTGGTTAAGACTTCCTCCACCTAATGTGTGTTCGTTGGGCCTCACTCAGGACTTAATATGGGAGGCAAATTATTGGTGGCTAACTGTGGATGTCTTCTCACTTTATATGAACATTCAACATAAATTAGGGACCAAGGCTGTAAAAGAAATTTTATTACAGTCAGTATTGCAATATCCTACTGAATTCATTTGCAACGCTTCGGAGCGCATTTTAAACACAAATTTATTTTTATTTGGGAAAGATTTTTTCAGACAGAGGTGTGGGACAGCGATGGGGTCCTCGGTCACACCCTCTTATGCCAACTTATTCATGGGTTGGTGGGAGGGGGGTGCGATCTCTGACCTGATCACTAACCTGTTTTTTTCTAGCATTGTGTATTATACAGTAGATGCTTTATAGATGATTTAATCTTTGTTTGGCAAGGAACAGAAAACCAGATTAGAGAGTTTATCAATTATTTGAATTGTAATCAGGTAGGTCTACAGTTCACTGCAGTTTGGAATGCGGTAGAGATTCATTATTTGGATCTCATTTTGATGAGAGTCCCAGGGCAAAAGGTAGAAACTAAAACGTATAGAAAACCAATGGCAGGGAATGGCGTGTTACCTGTACAAAGTGCACATCCCAAACACATTATTCAGAACCTACCATTTTGTCAATTGATTAGACTAAAAAGGAATAGTTCAAAACAAGAGGACTACATACAGGCTAAAAATTAACTTTTTTCTAGATTGAGACTTAGAAGCTACAAAGAAGAAGTTTTGCAAACTGCTGCACAGAAAGTGGAAAGAACAGATAGGCAACAACTGTTAATACAAAAAGAAAGTGCTAATCTTCCAGAACGAGTTACATTTGTTTCCACATATAGCCCAGTGTCTATGGACCTTAAAGCTATCATTCAAAAACACTGGCAGATCCTATCTTTGGATAAGGATCTGAAAGAAATTAGTGATAATGGCCCCCTCATTACTTTTAAAAGAGGTAAACGTCTAAAGGATTTTTTAACATCTAGTGCACTGAAATCTCAATTGAATCAGGGTATTTGATTAGGCAAGAAACCAATAGTTTTCTTTCCCTGCAAAAGATTATCACATGTAAGGGAAAATGTTTTCAGAACCCAGGCACTCAGGGCATCAGGAAAATCTGCATTTTGGATTTCATAACGTGTAATACGAAATTTGTAGTGTATGCCCTGTGGTGCTCCTGTGGCAAGACTTATGTGGGTCAAACCGCAAGAATGTTAAAAGAACGCATACAGGAGCACTACAGGGTTATATGTAAAAATGACCAAGCACACCCTATTGCAAGGCACTTTTTAGAAATAACAGATAGGAGTAAACATAGTGGCCCACATATTCAAAAGGGTTGCGCATGGCGCAACAATGTACAACTCACTGATGCGCCCCGGCGTGATATTCAAAACAGTGCGCCGCACAAATCCCGATGTGCCAGAGCGCATCAGTAATGTATGCAGGCACAGGTGGGGGGGGCGTGCCCATGCATAACCTGCACAGCCCGATATTCAGCCCGGGATGTGCAGAGTCATGCATGCGCAAACCCTACCTGCGCCTGCACAAAGTTAAGCCAAAAAAAAGGAACAAGTGATGGCCACCTACAGGTGAGCTGCCGCATTGCAGGGCACAACACGGCAGCTGCCAACTGTGGTTGGCCACCCGAGTTTCTGCCGCACCTGGTGGCGCCCCCCCATGCCCCATCGCGGGCATCCGTGTAGTGAAATCCCCCCCTCCTATATCCCTGGTGGTCCAGTGGGCTTCTATGTGCCCGATCACGGGCATTTGTGTAGAAGAATAAGCCCCTGATGGGGGTGCAGCCCTCTGTAAAAAAAACACATTGTTTCCCTGATGACACAATGCCGACTGTTGGCATTGTGCCATCGCTGTAATGCCATTCAACAAATTTCCTGTCAAACTGGCATGGTGGAACCGAGAACGAGTGCACTACTTGTCTGTCTACATTCATTTTATTGCAATGCCATTCAGTAGATCAGCTCTCTGTGGCAAATTTATTTATTATTTATATCAAATGTTTCACCAGGAAAGACATACTGAGCTAATAACAACTCATTTCCAGATATATCCTGGGGGAGGGAGGAAAGGAGGGCATTGAAGAAATCAAGAACAAAAATGACAACAGTTACCAAATTACAAACATTAAGGATTAAAAATTATGTAATAGGGAGCATAGGAACTAAGCATACTAACTAATCATCATACATGGGCAATTTATTTAAGGATGTGGAAAATGAACTATGCAGTGAGGAATTGGAGGGGAATAACAGCACTGGATGGTGTCATTCAAGAAGTACACTTCAAAAGTGCCAAGGTGTTAAAGGGTTAACAGAAGGTGCAAGGGTAGATGCTATAGGGAGTGTGAAGGGGGCTACTCAAATTGCAGAATTGCGGAGGAAGGAAGGAGGAAGAGAGTGGGTAAAGGGTTGAGAAGTGGGAGAAAATTGCAGAAACAAGCCTTTGGAATTATTTCTGTTTACAGTACTTTACTTTTGAAATAGCCTGGCATTTTTCCATAAATATTCTAAACTCAATGAAATATTTGTCAGAGCTGCCTGAAATACCTTGTGGTATAAATTAAATTTATTTTCTCCTCTTTTCTTCTATAGATACATCATACAATATTGGGTTCAGCTTCCTGAGGTGAAACTTTGCAGTTTTCCATGTCAGTTCATTGCTCTGCTGGATCTGTATTAAACTATACAAAGTTTTTGGAGTTCTGTTGCAAGTTGCATATGTTTTAATGAATTATTTTCTCTTACTGCTGTTCTTTGTATAAATCTTTCAGTTGTCAGATTTTCATTCATAACCACAAGTGGATTTCTTGACGTGTTTCTCCATACGAGTGGTTTTGTGAGATTGCCTTAGAAAAACAATACAGCAATTGCAAGAGTGAGGACAGCTAGTGCTGCACCTCTGTCTGATGCAAGTGTGGCTTCAGTTCTGTCAGTTACCGCTACCTAATATCAGAAAATAGCAAATGAGTGTTATGGGCATCCAATCTCACACGTCACTCACTCCTGATATGCCTGGCTTTTTCTTTCCTAACTCACACAGCTCCCTCCTTCCCTATCAGTAATAAGTGTATTAGTCCTTTAGGTAGTTTTGCTGCTGCCAGAACACAGTCACTAACATGTACTGTACGCAGACCTTCCTGTTGTTTCTCAGACAAAACACGTAGCCCTGGTTCAAGGCTTGCACCACAGTGCAGTTCCATCATCCCTGTTCCACAGAGCTCAAATTGTGTTCACACATTTCTCTGTAGCATATGTGCAACTTCTCTTGGATGGAAAGCTTCTGCACTTAAACTTGTGATAGATCAAGTAACTTACTTGAGGTATAATTAACAACTCTAGATCCAATCGAGGTCAGATCTTAGATCGGATTGTACAAAATCCAACTAATCTATCTTTCACACTCCTGGACTGATTCTCAAAGAACACCTAGACAGATGCAAGCTGCCCCAAAGGCATCTTGCATCAAAGCCTGAGTGCCAGGGACCCTGTGCCCAGTTCTCGATCAGGCAGAGTCCCAGTGGCAAGACCCACAGCTTGTAGCAGCCTGGCTGTGCACCAAATAGTGGGCACATCCTGAGGATGTGCCACACACTTACAGGGTGGCTGTGCCCACTCTTGCCAGTCCCTTGTTGCTAGTGGCCCCCACCCGAACCCCAATGTCCCTGAAATACTGTTATTTAATAAACCATCTCCCCGATCTCCAATGTCTCAATTAACTGTTATGTCAACAACCCCCTCCCCGATCTCTGAGTCACCCACTGTACAGACATATAATAAATACCCTTTTCCATGGTGTTCTAGTGGATCCCCACCCCAATCCCCAATTTCCTGGTATTTCATGTATATCAACATCCCCCATGTCCTGTTACACAGATATTTCATGAACTTCCTCCCTGTTTCCCGATTCACCCGCTGTACAAATATATAAGAATTATCCTTTTTCCTGGTATTCTAGTGGCCCCCTTCCCCTTCCTTAATGCACCCCCTGTAAGAATAAGGTCCCACCCATCCCAGCAGGTAGTACCCACCACCCCGATCCCCCCAAAACAGAGCCAGCGACCAGCAGTGCACTGCTCTCACCTCTGCTGCTGGTCACTGACTGAACAGTCACTGAGCTCCTACTGTAAGGTGTACGCAGGCTGTGTACACTTTACAGTAGGAGCTCAGTGACAGTTCAGTCGGTGAGTGAGAGGAACACACTGATGGTTGCTGGCTCTGTTTGAATGGAGGAGCGGTGGTGAGCATTACCTGCTGGGGTGAGTGGGGAGGCCACTAGAGCATCAGGGAAAGGGACCTTTTCTACAGGAGTGCATCAGAAAAGCGAGGGGGTACTAGAACACCAGGAAAAGGGGTAATTTTATATATTTTATAATAGGCGAATTGGGAATGGAAATACCTGGTTTCTTTTGTTATTTTTTCAAATTTCTTTTTATTGCTTTCAAGTTGTAATTTACATCAAGCAATTGCTCCCAGGAAAAGGTCAAACACCATTTAAAGTAGATTTGACACTTTACACTTAATACAGGACTGTCTGTGACACTTCTCCAATTGTAACCTCACAGAGGAGGTACACCTATTACATTCTCATTATTCACACCAGTAACTTTATTCACAGCCAATGCCTTTTTGGACTTTTACCTTAGTTGTAAAACTCCAAATCTAAAGCGCTTGCCATAAGGCTTCTATTCTATCAAGTCCATATTTCACCTAAATTGTAGCTCCTTAAAAATAAAGTGTTGTAGATCAACTGATGCAATTTTTATTTAAATACTTTTACATAAACGATTCCAACTTTAAATCATCACCTCAGGCTGGACACAAACCTCTTTACACATATGAGCATGAGGCAACCATGGCCTGAATCAAAATGCACCATGCAGTAGTTGGAACTAATCCTCTGGAGGATGCCATCTTAACCTCGTTGCCACAAATGGGAGCCCCTGGGTATAATCCCATTCCCACACTCCTTCACCTGCTTAGCCCTGCACATTAACAATACAGCATTTTCGCAACTAACAAGAACTGACACATTAAGAGGTACATGAAACAATAATAGGAAGGGTGTCTATGGTGCCCAGGAAAGCGCTCCAGAAAAATCACACATACGAGCTCCAGTCCTCAAATCAAGCCTCACATACAAAAGTATGCTGAAGAGTATTAAAAGTGTTCAGATGTTCCTTTATGTCTGATTGTTCTCCTCCAATCAGGAGCTGTTCGAGACGGATCTTCCTCTAATGTCTCCAGCGGCTTTGGACCTGTAAAGCTGTAAGATTTTTATTTAAATGTAAACTGAATGCAGGCTGGAAACAATATTCTGCAGGGGACTCCTGCTGCCTATAGCTTTGCCGTCACCCCTCGAAGGCTTTTTCTCCAGAGCTTCATGGCATATGCGTAGTCTGGGAAAACAGCAGTCTACCATCCCCAAGCATAATGGGTGAGTGTTCTTTAACCAACTTCAATATTTGATCTCAGATGGCCGATGTAGTCATGAAAAGCACTGTTCAGGGACCCTCTTGAGAATTTACAGCCCTTTTAAGCTGATTCTGTAAGCCTTCAGTATGGGACATATCCAAGTCCAACTGCTTCAGTAAGCCAGCGCTCAAGAATGTAGGTAAATCTCCTCCCTGTACCTTCAGGTAGTCCCAATATGAATATGTTGGCTGACCTTGCTACCGTTTTCCAACTGTTCCAATCTGGCTGAATGCCCCTGGTCCTTGATCGTGGCAGCAGAGGCTCCCAGTGCTGACCCCGCCATTCGTTCTGATTCTGCAACAGAGTTCACCATCGCATCTACTTTTTGCTCTAGTACCACCACCTTTTCATTTTGTAGATCCAGCTTTTTGTCAGGATGTTGGATTGTGGCAGTAAATGCTGTGAGTGCCTGTTGTAGTGACTCCAGCATTGCCAGCTGATCTCCAAGGGGCTGCTACTCCTTCAGTGCTTTTTGTGGGCATGCCCTGCTCCTACAGCATCTCCCTTCCTGCATTTTTGGCCTCCCATCATCTTGTATTGTTCTCTGGAGGTCTCTGTCATGAATCCAAGTTGATCACCACCAGATTATTATAAAACTCTTTCTTTTTCCTCAGGAGTACTGTAGCATATTTTTAGCTGAAATCGTAAACATTTTCAGAGCTGCAACAAAGTGCATGTACCCTGACAGGCTGTCGGCCATGCCCCCATGGAATACCTGTTTAACAGGACATGGTGGGGGGATGTTGATATACATGAAATACTGGTAAATCAGGGATCAGAGAGGGGGGCCACTAGAACACCAAGGAAAAGGGCAATTCTTATATATTTGTACAGTGGGCGAATCAGGGAAACGGGGAGGGGGTTCATGGAATACCTGGTTAATGGGTCATGGGGGGATGCTGATATGCATTAAATACTAGGAAATCGGGGATCAAGGAGGGGGTCAACTAGAACACCAGGGAAAAGAGTGTTTATTATATATTTGTACAGTGAGTGACTCAGGGATCATGGAGGGGTTGATGGAATACCTGTTTAATGGGACATGGTGAGGATGTTGCAATACATGACATACCAGGACATTGGGGATCAGTGAGGGGGTCACTAGAACACTAGGGAAGATGGACATTATTTTATATATATATATGTATATAAATGTACAGCTGTACATTGGTGAATGGGGAGGGGGAGCCACTAGAACACCAATGCCAGTGATGTACTACATGCTGCTGTACTGCACACGGGCAACTCTCCGAGGGGATTTTCTAAGTACACTAGACCACCCTGGCTGGTCTAAGCGTGCTCTAATTTCTACTCTGGGGAGTTCTGAGAATCTCATTTATGGTTTGGCAGCTTGCATCTGCCATACACCCCTAGCATCATGTTGCAGCCCATTTCTAGGCACACGGTGGTGCAAGACCCATTTGAGGCAGGCAGTCTGCAGCTGATGCAGGCTGCTTTTGTGAGTGCAGAGGGACGCTTTGATGAAAGGTACCATTTGTGCCATTTATGTTTGGTGCAGCCACCTTGTGTCAGTCTCAGGGCTTTGAGAATCCAGCCCACTGCCTCAGCCTGTCCTGCTGAAAACAATTTCCTGGCATGTAGTGGCACCCCACACTCCATCCCTTAAATATGATACTCCTCTTATTCCAGCCTGGCATTTAATGGCACATCTCTCCATCACCTTCTCCTTGTAAATAAAAAAAAATATTGTTGTCCAATGTCTCTTTCTTTTTTCTTTGCTTGTCATCCCTAGCATCCAGTGGAACCACCTCCCTTACTCTATTCCAAAAAAAGAGAACAAGCCTGTCTCCTGCCCAGTCCCCAATGGTAACCCACCCTAGCCACTACACAAACATCACCCACCCCTGCCCACCTCCCAGATTATTTAAACACATCTCGCACTACCAAGCCCACTCTAGCACCCAACTCTCTCCTCCTCGGAACAGTCCCAACAAAGTTCTGTTAACTGTAGGATAAAAGGTAAACATTCCTGACCCACCAAAACTCCAAACAAGTAGCCATCCCTTCACCACACCCCATCAATCATCCTAATCAGTACCACATACTTGGAGAACTTCCCAACGAGGGGACAAGGCATGTTATCACACTCTGGCACTGCACTCATCTGTGATGGGCTGCTGCTGAGACGGACTGCCTCCGCCCTCTTACTGTGAACATTAGGATCACTGGCACAGCAATGGTAAATAGCAGCTCATTTTGCATGGTACAACTGGAACTAAAATCAGTTTGGAAAGAATGTAGTGGGGGATTCAGGGCTGTTTGTCCCTCAGCTACTGGGGACTTGGCAGAGTGGCAATGTTCTGATGGCTCTTACACTGAGACTTGCCTGCATTCTGTAAAGGTTTGCTGATGTTCTTAATTATGTTGATGTCAGTTCTGGACATGCAGGTTATAAAAGTAGTGAGGTAATTTGGTGTAAGACATCCCGTAACACTGAATGTACATGGTACACCCTACTTAGACATCATTCTTTACCTCCGAACACTGGGGACCACTGCTATAGCCAATGCTAACACTGAAAGTTTGAGAATCATGCAGGGCACGAAGAAATAAGTGCCATTTGTAAAAAATATGTGCCAGTTTTAATACACAGCCTAGGGCCAGCACATAGAGACCAGTAGTGCATAAGGCTTCCGGGATGAAGGTATACATCCCACATATTTTGCCAACAGGAATTTGGCCTGGGGGTCTGAAACAGCACACAGTCTACTGTAGTGCTGTCCCCCAGCCCCAGGGTGGTCAAGCCAAGGGATAGAAGGCTGACAGTCCTGTAGGTCATCCCGGGAAACTGGGTAAACCGGGAGACAAGGTAGGTCCTACTGCTGGGAGACATGTCATGTGATGGGTGCGCCTGTCAGTTCCATGCTCGGTTGCAAATATACAGCTGATGCCTGCTCGAGGTCCCTGGAGGTAGTGAGGGCTGCTGAACAGATGCCACCCCCCACCCCCGAAAACATACAGCTGCTGCCTGCTCAAGGTCCCTGGAGGTAGTGAGGGCTGCTGAACAGATGCCCTCCCTCACCCTCTGCAAACATACAGCTGATGCCTGCTCGAGGTCCCTGAGGCAGTGAGGGCTGCTGAACAGATGCCATCCCCCACCCCCGAAAACATACAGCTGCTGCCTGCTCAAGGTCCCTGGAGGTAGTGAGGGCTGCTGAACAGATGCCCTCCCACCCCGAAAACATACAGCTGATGCCTGCTCGAGGTTCCTGGAGGTAGAGAGGGCTGCTGAACAGACGCCCTCCCCAACCCCCGAAACATACAGCTGCTGCCTGCTCGAGGTCCCTGGAGGTAGTGAGGGCTGCTGAACAGATGCCCTCCCCCACCCCTGAAAACATACAGCTGCTGCCTGCTCGAGGTCCTGAGGTCGTCAGGGCTGCTGAACAGATCCTCCCCACCCTGAAACTACACGCTGCCTGCTTGAAGTCCCTGGAGGTAGTGAGGGCTGCTGAACAGAAGCCTCCCCACCCCTGAAAACATAGAGGTACGGCTAATGAAAGAACTCCTGGCTGCATCCCAAGCAGAACTCGTGGACAATAAGAGTCTTTTTTGGCGCCTTTTTCAAATTAAAACTGCCAGCATTTTGTGTCATTGTACTAGTGGAGATAGTTTCTTGCCTGTTAAACTAGATACTGCCTGTAATTGCCTGTGTAATTCAAAACCGATAGAACTACCAGTGCTTTAATTTAATTTACTTTATTGCTGTTTAATAATTTCATTTACTTTAACACTGTTTAGTAAGTAGCTATAACAAGCATTCTCCATAATCAGTAGCTTTACCAAGCTTTAAATCCACCTCTGTGTAGAATTAGCCAGTTTGTAAAAAAAGGGGTCTTATTTTAATCTCTAGAGCTTAATGAATACTTCAGGCTTAGCAACCCTAGTTAGACCTCTGCTGCATTATTGTTTTTTTTTTTCTTCCCCTCCCCTTCCCCCGCTGTATAAAACTCACCTTTGCGTCACTGCTTCTTCACAGCTGCTGCCTGCTCAAGGTCACTGGAGGTCATGAGGGCTGCTGAACAGATGCCTTCCTCCACCCAGAAAACATACAGGTACGGCTAATGAAAGAATCCCCTGGCTGCAACCCCAGCAGAACTCAGACAAACAGAGTCTGACCCTGCCGGCGCTACCGTGTCAGTGCCCCACCACCACTCTTGGTGGACACGCCTTTATAGGGTCATCAACGAGTCACCTAAACCAATCAGCCTTCTTTTCCATTTGCAAGCTATACCCGCTGTCCACTAGAGGCATCTAAGCCTGCTCATCTCTTCCGCAGGTGTCTCTTTTCCCCATATCTCCTCCTCCTCCTATTTAGACATGCCATTGCTACGTGTGACTCTGCCTCCTGGTGCTCTCTCTCACCTACTCCTTTTTCTCAGATTATCACCCTCCCTATATCCAAGACAAATGCCTGTCTGCAGATCTGCTCCCTCCTGATGTTCTTCCTGCAAACTAGTTAAGACCCCTTAGTCCTAGCAATCTCTCTGCTCTGATACTATCTTCCTTTCTGGATGCGGCCACATCCCTGCCTACTTGCTTTACATTTTGTAGCTGCACCCACTATACCAGATGCACCCTAGGTTCTCATCCTGGCCCTCGACTCCCACCCTTACAGGTACCCAGTACCCCCATCCCCTCTCCACTCTCTCCCTCTCTGGCCACCCCTCCCTTACTTGCCCTCCCTATCCCCACATGGTCAAGCACCCAGGGGTCCCTCCCATGCAAAACTCACTATCTCAAAAATTGGCCTGAGCTCTCTCCTCAGATCCCTCCTTCTCCTCCTCATGTCCTGTAATATCCACCCTAATCCAGGTCCGCTCACTCCTCTGCACCCAGACAAAATCAGGCCACTGGCCTACTCATTGCCACCATCAATGTCTGCAGCCTAATGAAAAAATAGGACACCTTCCAGGGTTGGGTCCTTCAACATCATCCTGACGTCATTGCCGTGGGTGAAATCTGGCTCTCCCCCCACATCCCAGACTCCTCGATAACTCTCTCCAGGTACAACCTCTACAGGGCTGACTGACTGGGTAGAAAGGGGGTTGGCTGCGCCATTTACATTAAGGACTCATTGCATGGTCAATTACTCCCATCCCCTCCACTGGCCCCTGGATCCCAAGCCCTTACACTCAAAATTACACTAGGATGCTCCCAAACCCCCCTTCTCATCACTGCAGTCTACATTTCCCCCAGGAATCAGGGAGAAGCCTTCCACTCTGTCTTATCCTACCTCACTACCCTCCCATCAAAATAATGAATTAATAGCACTAGGGGACTTCAGTATCAACTGGCTGGCTAGGACAGCCACCCCACTCATCGATGCTGTAACTGCACAAAACCTTACCCAAGTAGTACACTCTCCTATATGACTGGACCAACACTCTGGGTCCTCCTCCCTCCTAGACCTGGTCTTCACCAACCGCCCCCACAAGATCACTAGCACCACCTTACTCCCTAATGCCCTTAGTGACCACTCTCTCCTCTGCTCCTAGTCATGCAAAACCCTAACCCCCCAAATAATACAACAACGTAAACTTGGACCCAGTAAACTTGCCCTCCTCAAATCCCAACTCCTTTCATGGGACTGGTCCCCCATAATGAATATTCTTGATCCCAACCAAGCCCTCGGCCTCTTTGTTCTTACCTTCAATGCCATCTGTGACTCCCTTGCCCCTCTTACTAATAGGGTGGTCAAAGGGAACCCTGCACTTTGGATCACCAGCCACCTCCTGGCACTTATGTGAACCCGAGACTCACTATGGCACCTCTCCAATGAGACCGGCCTGCCATCCGACTGGCAAAGGTACAGAGAGGCCCAGTACAAATGCACATGGGCTCTACACCAAGCAAAAGCAGAGTATTACAAATCCTCCCTTACCTCTACCTGGGACTCAGGGTGCAAGTTCTGGAATTACATTATAGACATCTGTGGCAAGAACAATAACCCCCCCAAATCAGACAGGTCGATGGATGCCTGACCACAGACCCCGCCCATATTGCCTTAGCCTTTAATTGCACCTTCACTAATCTCAGCCATGTCCTTCCTCCAAACTACGATCCTCCCCCCACCCTCTCCCCTATGGCCCCTCCTGCAGCCCCTCCCTTCCACCTTCATTGCATCACCCCCATGTCAGCCAAGACTTATCTAGAAAAAGCCCTAAGTCACACCTACAACAGCAGTGACTCTTTGGACCTGAGACTCCTCCAGCTCACTCTTCATGAGGTACTCTGCCCTCTCACTCACATTCTCAACCGCTTGCTCTGCCAAGGGAAATTCCACTCTGGTGGAAATCTGCCTCTATTATCCCATATTTAAAAGTGGTGACCATACCATCACTAACAACTATTACCCCATCTCTATACTCCTCCCTATCAAAAGTGCTTGAACATATTGTCTCTGACCAACTCACCAAACACCTTAACAAACATGACCTACTCTGTAAGCAACAACATGGCTTCCACAAAGAGCACAGTACTACAACAGCCCTCATGGAATTTACTGCACACATCCACTCTGCCTTAGACAAAGGCCACATCTCAGGTGCAGTCTTTGTTGACCTCTCTAAGGCGTTTGACACTGTCAACCACTCCCTCTTACTTAATACACTCTCCAACATCGGCTTCTCCCTGGATGCCCTTGGCTGGTTCATGGACTACCTGTCAGATCGGTACCAACAGGTGAAAATTAGCACCTCCCTCTCCATCAGGCTACCAGTCCATTCTGGTGTCCTCCAGGGGTCCATCCTGGGTCCGCTACTTTTCAGTCTCTTCCTTAACTCTCTCTCTCTCCTCGTCCTGCACCAGCAATCTACTACTGTATGCAGATGATGCTGTCCTTTATTCCTCCAATCCAGACCTTACCCTACTACACACTTCCCTCCAGTCCTCCTTCTCTGAAGCCGAAAAATGGTTCTCCACACACCGTCTGGCACTAAACTACAAGAAGACTAATGTCATGTACTTCTCGCATCCGCTGAACTCACGGAAGGTGCTCTGTCCTCAAATCCTTACCATCAATCAGACCCCCTAGAGGAAGTGGTAACCTTCAAATACCTGGGCATAACCCTTGACACTGCCCTAAACTTCCATCAGCACATCCATTTTCTGGCCACCTCCCTAACTGTCCATATTGGAATCCTCTATCGTCTCAAACACTGTCTCACCCTGACGTTCTTTGGCTCGCTGTCTCCTCCTCGGTCCTCTCCCTTCTAGACTATGGCATACTCATTTATGGAGCCACAAATCCCTTGACCCTACGCAGACTCTGACTCTCCCTGAACAAAGCCTGCCATTTTGTCCTCGGCTGTGATCATCTCACACACATCTGCTCTCTATACAGTTCCACTAACTGGCTGAACCTAGACAGTAGAATACAGTTCCACACATGCCTTATGGCCAAAAAGATTGCCCAGGGCCTCACTCCCGCTGGCCTCTCCCCTATCATCCAACCTGTCCTGACTCATAGAACCACCCATAGCACAGGCAACCTGCTTTACTCAGTTCCCAGGTGTCGGACCTCCCAACTCCAAAGATCTTTCAGCCACAGGGCCCCTTCCTTGTTGAACTGCCTGCCCAGTGCACTTGCCATAGAAACTAGAACTGGCCCCTTCAAAACCTTACTCAGAGACCACCTCCAGTCCTCCACCCTATGCGACTGCCATTGATCTCCCTGCCTCACCCCTGACAATGGTCTCTGGCCTACTCTACCCCTCCTCCTCCTCCCACTTTGCCTCTACCTGTGCTGCCCTACCCAGCTTTTTATCCAAGCCTTTATACTAAACTGCTTGACTGGTCCAAATATTCCTTTGGACCTTACTGTCTCATCATTACCATATTTTTCTTTAGCAAGTCTGTCAAAGTCCTGCTATGGAATTGTGTTTTACTGTTGTGTTGTTCTACTATATGTGACGTGGAGCCTTTGTAAGCGAGTCTTTGACTCAAAGGTACCTTCCGAATAAGCAATAAATAAATAGAAATAAATAAATAAGATGGGGAGAGATCAGATGAGGGCCTTTGGGCTTCCTGTCACTGGTCTGGGGGTGTCTCTGTGTGGGTGACACTGTGGCTCGGGAGAGCAGCTGGGGGGAGGTTGCATGAACATGGTCCTGGCTGAGTTCTGGGAGCACTCTTGCTCAAGGTCGGGGGCTGCTCTGGGATTGGGATGTGAGGTGTGCTAGGCTCACACATGCCTGGTTTGTCGGGATGGGGGCAGGTGGGGGAAGGGGGTTCACACAATCTTTTGAGGCTGAATTGATTAAGCAAAGAAGCGGTTCAGTATGTCAGGACCTGGGATCCTTAGGAACCAAAGGGAGGAGCCCATATATGGGGAGAGTCATGAACCCCTCAACTAGGAGCTGGATGCTAAACCCCATATGCCTACCCATGGCCAGTATGAAGCAATAAACTCAACCCTGGCCTGTGGTCGGAATGGTGGCATTGCAGATGTTGGCCCAAACAAGAGAACACCATAAGTTTTGATAGGCCTGGGGGCTGGTTAGAGTGAGGAGGGCCAGGAGGCGGGGTTGGGGGAAGAAGACTGGCACCCTTCACAGTCATTTTAGAAGAGTATTTTCCATTTAGTGGTTTTTACTGTACAGCTGATAAAATGACCCATTTGGGGGAGAGGGATGGGAAAAAGAACGATGTGGAAGAGCTAAAAGGTGGGAGATGTGCTTAAATAGCCAACAGACTTTTAATGTGATGGGACTTATATTTTGATGCAGGGTCAAGTGGCATTAAGAAACTGGTCATGGTTTGCAGAGTATATTTAAGTATTGTAAGCAGAGTCCTGACCACATACAGGCCTGCTTTGGGCTAGACTGTGATCACAACTTAAAGAATGCTGGACTCCTCCTTGACCCAGCAGGGATTCAGATGCAGACAAAATACAGCAGGAGCAAAGACAAGGTGAATAACACCGAGGCCTCCACTTGTGGACAGCTAGGGGTTACTTAAGATAAGTACTAGGCCTGCCCTAAGGTAAATGACTTGGTTACCAAAGGGTTACAACAATCAGACCTGGTTAGGTAATTTGGTTTAAATGTTTATGTATTTATGTGGCATGTTGTATGTTTGTGACTGGGGGGAGGGGGAGGGAGGGAAGTGACAGTCCCACTTTGCTACTAATGGAACTAACCAAGAAAGTACCACTTCAAGGTAACATCACAATTCAAGGTAAGGCATACTAAACTATACTATACTATACTATACTATACTATACTATACTATACTATACCAACAGGGACCCCACTTAAATACATAACTTGGAACATAAAAGGGGCTCAGATGGTGATCAAAAGATATCATGTGATAAAACATCTGACACAATTTGGGGCTAGCATGTGCTTTCTATAAGAGACACACACTCCCACAGATAAAGTTAACCTATTTAGGTGCATGTGGGTAGGCCAAGCCTTCAGTGCAGGTAAGGACACCAATAAAAAAGGTGTGGCTATACTTTTAGCCTGAAATGCCCGATTCCAGATGGAAAAGGAGATACAAGACCCTGAGAGAGACGACACTCTTCATTCAGGGCATACTAAATAACAGCAAAGTTACTATGGGAAATATCTAAAGGCTGAACCTTGACTCATCTCAATTTTCATGGAACTCCTACAAATCATGAATACATTCTTGCATACCCCCCATTCTGTTGGGTGGGGACCAGAACATAGTGCAAGAAACTGAAAGGGACAGGACAAGCAATAGAAGGGGGGGACCTAACACCAGCTCAAAGAAACCTAAGAGACATGCAAGACCACATGGGTCTTGTGGATGTCTTGAGACTGTTGCACCCACAGTCCAAGGAGTTCACTTTCATCTCAGCCTCTCATCTCACTGAGGCAAGGCTTAACTATTTCTTGACCTCCAGGGAGTGGTTGCCGGGACTTAACCCATGCAGAATAGGAGCCCAGGTTATTTCAGACCACTCACAGGTGTCCATGGCACATCAGTTTGCTGCGGTCATGGAGGCCAACACCACGTGGCCCCATAACAACCAATTACTTGAGGAGAAAAAGACAGTGGAGCACCTGCAGTCATAGAAACATAGAAACATAGACTTTGATGGCAGATAAGGACCATTTGGCCCACCTAGTCTGTTCATTTTCCTACCTAGTGGATAAGCTGCAGATCCTAGTTAACCAACAGCTACTTCTTCCTACCAACAGCCAGTCCTTCGTTGAGCACTCTCTAGAGACAATATTCCCCACTGTGGGAAGTGTAGACATGGCTGAGCAGCCATGAAATGCCACATTAGGAGCAAACTCATAAGACTAGCCACTACCAGAAAGTGCAACAGAGAGAAGGAACTAAAAGATGTACTGCATAAAATTAGGGAGAAAGAGAAAGCCCTGAGCCCAACTAGTGAGGATGATTGGATCTCTCTGAACAACTGGAGGGATCAATATCAGGGGCTGCTAAGAGAGAGACAGCTGTGACAGCAATATACAGAACATGTACTAGGTATGTTGAGCAATGAGATAGGGTTAGAAAGCTAATGGCAATACAGCTAAAAAAAACGGAAACAGCTCATACAATAATCAGGGTCTGTGGATCTGTTAATTGATGTACTGAGGCATAGCTGCGGAATTTAGGAGACTATCAAGAAATATAACAAGCTGAAAATCTTTCTAACTTAATAGATAAAACTGAAGCAATTCATGGCAGATGTAGCCCTGTTGTGCTATCCCAGGAGCAACAGGAGATGCTCATGGTTTCAGTCACAGCCTCAGACATGATCTCTATCATGCACTATCCTTTTCCTCTCTTACAAATAGACGACTCCAACTGCGCTAAATTCATCACCAAGAATTGGCTGGGTGAACTCTTCCTACCTCTCCCTCACTTATAACACCTCCACTCCCTTTCACTCCCTTAGATCATCTGACCCATACTCTGGCAGTCCCCAGCAGAGCCACCCTCATCGACCAATCCAGTTACTCTCACCACCTTCCAAAATGTGGAATTCCCTCCTCTCAAATTCTGCCACTCATTCTCCTACTACTCCATCAGCTATGCCCTTAAAACTTCCTTGCACCTAGCTGTTACTGGTACAACCCTCCTAACTCCATCTCCAAGCTCCTGACAACCCTGCCCCTCTCCTCGTACCCATGTAATGCCCCTGCTGCAAAACTCACCCTCCAGCCAGCTAAAAACAGCATTCCTTCCTTCCTCCAATTCCTTCCCTTCAGACCTTCCATTGTTCTCTTACTGTAATTTTTCAGTCATCCAAAGTTGTACCAAGGGCCAGTCCCTACCATATCCTTACACTGTTAACTCAACTCATCCCTCCACTTCTCTACATCTTGAATGGGCTGGGTCTCAGCCTCTTCTCTCTCACCTTCACCCTCTCCTCTGTTCTTCGAAGCCTATTCCCCCCTTGCCTACAACCTGCTTCCCTCCTATTGTACTCTACCTCTACGCTGTCACAACTGCTCCCTTCCTGAGTCTTGACCCCTGCCTTGTGCAGGCAGGGTCCTCAGTATAGTGGAGAGGTCAGGCCCCAATTGACCTTTCTCTTCCTACCTCTTCCTCACTTCCTCGCTCCATCCTCTTCCATCACCACCGTTTCTCTGCTTACCAACATACCGCCGCTGTCTCACCTCCTTTCTCCCTTTACGTATCCCTAGCTATGGCTGGTCCCTAATCTCTAAGGCACATGCACTTAACTTGCACTTCTGTTATGGCTGACCCCTAATATCTACTGCACTTGTACTGTAGTTAACTTGCACTTCTGTTATACCTTAGCCAACCTGTTCTGCCTGTGTTTATTCCTCACTAACTTCCCTAGCTCAAACTACAATTCTATTCAACCATTTTCTAAGTATACAGTTATGTGTTATTTAGTGTATGCCTAAATGTTATTTTGTGTTGTTGTATCTATCTAGTCCAAAAGTGTTGGCGTAGTATCTATCTAGTTCAAAACTGTTAGCATTCCACTATTTCATTACTCCTGTACAGTCTGGTGAAATTATTTGAATGTAATCTGCTGAAAATTGATATTGTGCACCAGATCTCTGTAAACTATCCTCATGTTCACCTTCCCCCCACCACAGGTCACACCGGGAGATGAGCAACTTGTTGCTCAGTGTGCCTTCCTGGTGAAACATTTCAATAAATAAATAAATAAAATAAAGAAGTATTGGCAGCAATTAAGGAACTTACTCTAGATTGGGCCCCTGGACAAGACAGATTTACACCCAACTTCTATAGAACCTTTGGGACCGCTCATGGCACACACCTAGCAAAATTATTCTCACATGAAGATGGGGAGGGCCTGAGGGAGAGCTCCTTCACTCAAGCCTTGACAACATTGATTACCAAGCTGGACAAGGACACACAGCTGGTTGGGAATCACCACCCAATATCCTTAATAATCTTAGATGCTAAAATCTTGGCAAAAGTACTAGCTACGAGACTGAGTAAAGTATGGGAGGTACTTATAAGCAAGGAAGAAATAGGTTTCATGAAGGGGAGAAACTCCTTGATCCATGTTAGAAAGTTGCAGCACTTTATCTCCATGTCCAGGAAGACAAAGACCCCTGTGACTCTGGCTCTCGTCTCCCTGGTTGTGGAAAAAACATTCAACAGAATTTAATATTCTTCAATATACTTACAAAATATGGCATACGAATACATCAAGTGGATACAAATACAATACACCAAACTCACAGATAGGATATATTGTAATGGGGTGCTTTTGCAAACGGTTAACCTCCAATGAGGAACCAGTCAGTAATGTCCCCATCTCCACTGCTCTTCAACCCATTCTTAGACCCCTTAGCATGCAAAATTAACCAGTCACAAAACATGGTTGGTATTCCAGTGGGAAGGGCACAATACAAGATTTTGCAGATGACATCCTGCTGCATATAAAAGAACTGAAGACATCCTTGCCTGCAGTACTCATCTTAGTTAGGGAATTCAGAGAGATACCTGCTTACAAACTGAATGTAGCAAAATCAGTCATAATGCCCATCAATGCAGGGGTCACCAAATCTGATATCACCAACCTAGGCCTACAATGGTCATCCCATAAACTGAGGTACTTGGGTATTGACATACGTAAAGAGGCATCCTCTTCTAAAGGAGACAATTTAGATGAACTGGTGAAAAAGATCAAGATGGACCTGGAGAGGTAGACCAAACTGCCCCTATTGCTAGCTGTATTGTATTGTTTGTTTATTGTTCAGAAATTAAGTCATTACAAAATACAAAATGACAATGATACAAACATTATACATTTATGATCACATATTAAATACAATTTCACAACTTTGATTTAGATGGTGTCCAGTTTCTTTGACATTCATAAGTAAAATTTGATATAATGCATTAAAATAGTTAACTTATTAATGTTTCATGTGCAATAATATGTGCTATTTTTGTTTGTTCCTAGGTTTTAATAAAATAGTTCTATTCTGTAAACATATACACATTTTAAATCATTATGTGTTGTAATTTTTGTATATGAATATAACATGAATGAATGACCCACAGAAATTTAGGCAACAAAAACTAATCAGATTCAGTATAGGAATCCAAGTTTTTCATATTGAGGAAAGAAGACCTTACTGAAAACATGTATGCCGTCACATATCTTTTTTTGGATTAAGTTTCTGTATTTGTTGTTTCCTTATTCTATTGATTTCTAAAATGTATAATGCCAAATTTTTTATAATGTTCTCATTTTCAGAATTGCATAATAGATTTAACATGAATCTTGGTGATATATAAAGGGATCCAATATACTTGCTTAAGTATTTCTCCTGGGGAAGTTTGTACCAAGGACACCTTAGAACAACATGTTTGAGATAATCTTCCTCATGTAATGAGCAATAACAAACTGTTGGGATGTTTTCATCTTTATTATACCTTGCTTCAGTTATATTACTGGGAAAAGTTTCAAATCTACATTGGGGTAATATACTCCTATGTTTTAGAATTCTTATAGTATTCAAGTAATGCTTTAAGGAATTATCTTTTGTGTTAAGAATCAACCATCTTGATACTTTTAGTTTTTTAATATCACTTAAATATTTTTCCTTTGATTTGTTTTGTAATTTCTTTATAATTGTTCTTTTATATGCTAAATTTAAGTGAATGTTCTGATCTACACAGTTTTTTGTTATTATTTAGTCTGTTTTCCTCTAGGAGGATCCTGACTGAATTCAGCCAATTCCATCCTTTAAAGGTTATTAATCTTCCCTTTTCCTGGAGACATTTGCCAATATTTGAATCCCTATTTTCTGATGTTACCTTTATCTAATAATTAATCAACCTTGCATCTACAAGATATTTAAAGCTGGATTGTCTTAGCTGAGTTCTGACTAAAGTACTTAGTGTACTAAGAGGGATTCTCAATATGTGTTTATATGTTTTATTTTAAATTGTTTGTATTTTTGAGGAGTTGTGTGTTCCCCAGACCTTTGCTGCATACAGGGCCTGGTTATTATTTTAGCATTTATTGCTTTTATCATTGGTGCCACAGTCATTCCTCTGCCAATAAAATTAAATCTTTTAAGTGCTTTTACTGTGTTCTGTACTTTCTTTGCACACCAATTAATATATTTACTCCATTTAAGATTACTTGAGAACAATACCACCAAATGAGGAAACTCTTAAACAAATTCTAGCTTGTTGCCTGCTAAAGTCAATTTCCTATATTGTTTGTTGCTTATAAATGCCATAATTTTGAGGTTTTTTTTTTCATATTGGGTTTCAAATTATATTTTACACAAAGACAGTCCAGTTTCTGTAGTGCTCTTTGGAGATCCAATCTACTAGTAGAAATGATAATTAAATCATCAGCATATGCCAACACTGGTATACGTTGATCACATATTTTAGGTGAATGATGTAATGGATTATCTAATGCATTAATGATTTCATTGATGTATATATTGAATTATGTTGGGGCCAACACACAGCCCTGTTGGACTCCTATGTTGGTGTCAGTTTTGTTTGTGAGTGCCCCAGTTTTAGTACATTTTATTTTTGTTAATGTGTTAGTGTATAATCTTTTTATCAACAATAAAAGATTCTGAGCTATTCCTAACTGGTCCAATTCCTCCCATAAATATGGTCTAAGAATGGAGTCGAAAGCTGATGTAAAATCAACAAATGTGACAAAACGTGCTTGATTTTCATTTTACAGTATTTCTCAGTGAAATGATTTAATGGAACAATTTGAGTTACACTGTAGTACCTCTGTCAGAAATTATTTTATCCTGGTCTAACTAATTTAATAGTCAATTAAGTAGGACTGTAGCAAATACTTTGGACATTCTATCCAATAGGCTAATGGGCCTATAATTGTTAGGGTCAGTATGGGAGCCCTTTTTATGGATTGGAATGATGTGGCTGCCTTGCCATGAATGTGGTATGTATGCATGCATTACTCTATTAAAAAAATATTAGTGCTGCCACCCACCATTCTGGGTTCAGTAGAAAACAATCTGTAGAAATATTGTCAGGGCCCGATGATGTGTTTCTTTTGAAGCTTTCAGTCACTGACTGGACTTCATTCACTGTAAACCACTTACAATTCTCATTTATTTCCATAGTTATTTATGGTTTCAGAGATTACATCACTATAAAATACTGAAATGAAATACTCTACCCATACTGTATATCAAGGTTTACATGAGAGTCAAAAAATGACTTTTATATGTATTTGTTCTTATTGCTACTAAAGTCCAACATTTTTTATCATTCTTTTCTCTTATTGCCATTAGCATAATTTTCCAGAGTTCTTTTTGATGTTCTAACTGTTGTGTGTTAACAGTGCGTCTATAGTGTTTTCTGCAGTTATTTAATTTTGTGAGATTTACTTTTGTGGGTTTTTTTTAGCTTTCCTTATGAGTTTTGATAATTTCTTCTTTTTATGTCTGCAGTTTTTTATGAAACCAGTTATCATATTTGTGTTTTTTGACCAGTTTTTTCCACAAGGATATTTACACAAAGCTGATCTTCAGTGATCAATCTATTGTATATGATCTCCAGATCTATCTCATTTACTATTTTTGCTGCTATTGCTTGGATGAATTTGTTGCTCATTGTTTTTGCTATGTCACTTGGTATTTTATCCCATTCGATTTTATTGTTTACTATAGCTATATATTCTTCTTCCAAGAGTGGAGTTACATTTTTTGCTTTTTTATATAGTACAATAGGTTAATGATCACCTTCTGTTCTTTTATTTTTTTTGCATGCTCTTTTTTCCACCCCTATAAACCCAGTCACCCACTCCTTTGGGCATCCATCCTCAGCCCTGCCACTTCCTTGTTCCACCATCCGCTGCCTCCTACTGACCCCACTGTCCCAATATATCCCTTCATCAGGGCCCCCCCTACCAGTGGGGCAGCCAGGAAGGAAGACTGAAGTGCCAGCAGGTACTTTCTTGTATCTTGGTCTGGAAGAGGTGCAGCTCGGGGGCTTCTTGGCTTCATGGTGATGGTAGTTGGGGCCACTGTCATCTGATCAGCATGGGTGGCTATTTTTCTCTTTTTTCTGCACACCTACTCCCCTCCTTAATTGGGTTAGGATGAAACAGCTACCTGAGGTGGGATGTGTGGGGGCATGTTGAGGCTGCATGCCACCTGGCATGTACACCAATCAACCTCCAGGTGCCAAAGGCCTTACCCACCCCCCTGGGACAGAAGCATCCAATGGATGCTCTGAAATTCCTCCCTGCCAGTCTCCACTTCTGACACCCAGGCTTGGGGTGTGAACCTGGGTCACCAGCATGCCAAGAGAACTCCTTCACTTGGCGCCATGGAGTCAGTACTTTTTGTTCTTTGTAAAATTTTAGAATTAATAAATTTACTTGTGAAAATCATAAAATGATGCTAAAAAATAATCAATAATAGTAGAACTTCTTGGGTTAATAAATGAAGTTTTTCCCTCACTGTCTGGGGGTAACCTTCCATATAGAATTATTAACTGTAAGGATACTAATATTTTTCCCATCTGTGCATGTTTATCAGTCCTCTTTTTATCCTGAGAGATCCTAAGTGGCATGTTTATGTCCTCTAATATTGTTTTATTATTGTTCCGTATTGATCCTTTACCATACTTAATAGTAAGGTCCCCCATTATTAGTATATCAGAGCATGAATCACCTAATGTTATAATATTTATATCCTCCACAATATTTTCAATTAGTTTTTTTTATCATACAACACAGATTTAGAAGGGGGACTACAGACATCTTCAAGTATAATTAAATCATCCCAAACTTTCAGCAAGATAAGTATATAATTTTACTTAACTACTGCTTTAATTACCATTAAGTAGTTGAATTCATGGCAGATATAGCCCTGCCGTGGCTATCCCATGGGCAATAGGAATTGCTCAGGGCTTCAGTCATGGCCTCAGAAGTATTAGCAACAATTAAGGTAGTTACTGTAGATTGGGCCCCTGGACCAGATGGATTCACACCCAGCTTCTACAGAACCATTGGAACCACTCATAGCACACACCTAGCAAAATTATTCTCACATGAAGATGGGGAGGTCCTGAGGAAGGGCTCCTTCACTCAAACCTTGATAACTTTGATTCCCAAACTGGGCATGGACACACAGTTGGTTGGGAATTTCCACCCAATATCCCTAATGAACTTAGATGCTAAAATCTTAGCGAAATTACTAGCTACTAGACTGAGTAAAGTATGGGAGGTACTTACAAGCAAGGAAGAAATAGGTTTAATGAAAGGGAGAAACTCCTTGGTCCATGCTATGAAGTTAGATCACCTTGTCTTTGTGTCCAGGGAGCCAAATGCCCCTGCGGCTCTGGTCTCCCTGGATGTGGAAAAAGAATTTAACACAGTTTAATGGTCCTACCTCTTCAGTGTACTTATGAGGTATGGCATACTGGATGAATAAATCAAGTGGGTACAAATACTATACACCAAACACACAGATAGGATATATTGTAATGGGGTACTTTTGCAAATGGTTACTCTCTAATGAGAAGCCAGGCTGAAATGTCCCCATCTCCACTGCTCTTCAACCTATTTTTAGACCCCTTGGCATGCAAAATTAACCAGTCACAAAACATGGTTGGTACCCCAGTGGGGAGGGCACAATACAAGATTTAGCTTTATGCAGATAATACCCTGTTGCATGTAAGAGAACCAAGGACATCCCTGCCTGCAGTACTCACCCTAGTTAGGGAATTCAGAGAGACACCTGCTTATAAACTGAATGTAGCAAAATTAGTCATAATGCTCCTCAATGCAGTGGTCACCAAATCTGACATCACCAACCTAGGCCTACAATGGTCATTCCATAAACTGAGGTACTTAGGTAGTGACATAAGTAAAGATGCATCCTCTACTAAAGGAGACAGTTTAGATAAACTGGTGAGAAAGATCAAAATGGACCTGGAGAGGTAGACCAAACTGCCCCTATCGCTGGCTGGAAGAATCAGTGTGATTAATATGAATGTGCTACCATGCCTCCCATACCCCCTTAACATGATCATTTTATTCATACCACTACATTAGTTTAACAAGGTACTTTCTATTATTGCTCAATTTATCTGGGTTGGGACAGCAGTTAGAAAAGCATAAAAAAAAGCTAGCAGGGAGCAAAGGTAGAGGGTGTTTAAAACTACTGAACTTCTACCACTATTATCTGGCAGCCCATGGGAACAAATACCTCCAGTGGTATAAGCCAGACCCAGATTGGCAATTCTACAGGTACATACATACCCCTGTGGATGGAATAGAAAATATATGTGTGAGTAAGTGAACACAGACATAAGGGTGCTGTTTCACTGCCCCTGGAGGAAGGTCCCCAATGCATTGAAGGATATGCCAATCAGTGCCTCAATTAAAGTGCACCTCCAGTTGTGCAGCACCTTACAGATCAAGCCCCACAGGGATACTGGACAACCTGTTCTTAGAAACCCAAATTTTAGAATTAGAGGAAACTTGATCACCTCAGACCCATGGAGGGCATGGGACATCCCAACACTAGGTCACATAACCCTTAATGGCAGGCTACTACCCTACCACTTCTTCAAAGCTGGGTGAAGAGTAGGGGGAAATATGGTCTTTCAATTTTTACAACTCTCCCACGCTGTAGCTCATCACATGGGACCCACTCCATGGCCAAATGTGTACAACAATGCCATAGCTCTCCTAATAGAACTCACAAACTGCTCAAATGCCATCTTGAAGTTATACGAATGCATCTCATAGAAGTGTTACCCCACTGGAGTGGAGATTGGTAAGTTCTGGGCTAAAATGTTTCCTGTAGAGAGGGCCTAGCGGAAATGGGAAGACATCTGGAACAACTTATACAAGTTTATTAAAAATGAGAGCCTCCAACTCATGCAGTACAAGATTCTGCACACTGTGTACTTCATGCCACAAAGGTTATATAAAATGGAGAGAAAATAGAGCAAGACACCTGTACAAGGTGTGGGGCACACAGAGGTAAACTCTACAATATATTTTGGGAATGCCCAATGGCCAAACCCCTTTGGGACACAATAACAGACAGATTTGACCTATTACTAAGCCTTGAAACCACTTTTATGCCTGAAATTTACCTCATTGGGCATTACAGCATGCGACTTCTATCTTCCCAAAGGCTACATGACAATTCGCACCATCAATCCAGTCCACCACATGTCGTTCCATCCTGTGAGCTCCAACATAAACCTGAACAAATCATCCCCTGGCAATTCACCCCCAGCATAAATATAATAGAAGAAAACTCCAGCAGGCACTAAACGGGAATGAATTGTTTCAGGTGATAATTGATGCCGGAGCTCATAGCCCAGAGTGAATTGACGCAGTGCGGAATGTCCATCATGAACTGATGTATCTCCTTCCCAAAAATACCACATAGCATTAATAGTGGGAGTTGCCAAAAAAGTGACATTGAGGCATTGTATGGATGACACGGTGCCTAGCTACCTGCAATAGCTGGCTGCACTAAGGATGGAAACAATTCATAGTTAGCATAAACAATAGGTTGGGGAGTTATCGAAGAAGGTGGGAAATCCTTCACACCCTATCCCTAGATAAGGCGACAATTGACTGAAATTAGGATGAAAAATGTGTCGGGGGCATAAAAGAAAATAGACTCTGAAGGATCCGCCATCCAGATCAGGGTAATTGGATTAAATAATAGTTGAATGAAATGACAGTACCAAATGAATTTACCTTGTTACCAAAAACATACAGGATGAACTTGTAACAATGCTTGGTTTGCTCTGGGATACTGTCATGTGGAGGGAAGAGTACTGTCTACTTCTGTTTTGTAATGTACTGTCTTCTTGTTGTATGTCATCCTTGTAATAAAGTATACAGTCTATAAACAACCAATCTTTCAATAAAGCATACTGATTTAAAAAAAATAAGATTTTTTTTTCAAACTCCTAAAATACTGAAAAAAAAACTGTTTGTAATTATGTTCTGATTACTGCAGTATACTTACATCAGCAAGTATTTTTATACTTAGTGTTTTATAGGTTGGGTCGGACCTGAAAAATGACTTTTTTATTTATGAAAGGTGATGTATGTAATGTTTCACTCTATGAATAAAATTAAAGGCATAAAGAAAACATAGTTCTTACTAGAAAAGCTAAGAACGTCGTAACCTACCATTGTAACTGCATTAAGGCTTGAAGTAGTAGTTCTTCACAAAAATTGGATCCCATTCCCCAAACTATCTACGGTCAGATAATGTGGTTATGTGCAGATCACTAGAAGCCCAATTAAACATGTTATCATTGTCTGATATAATCAAGGCACAGTAGTCTTTGGTGGCTTTGTATACTCCTTTGTTATCTAGTGAACAGTTTGACAAGATAGTCAAATTTCTCCAAATACAATTCAAGAGGCTCTGACAGCATCCACCACCACTGGTCAATGAATACCAGCAATCTAACCTAAAGCAGTACAAAAGTAGAATTTCAAACTGCTTACTGATTCAGCTGTGGTAAGAGTTAGTCTCAGATTCTGAAATTTCTGTACTATCTTTAAAGTGGTTTCTTCCTGGCAAATGGAATCCTGCAGGAGGATTCCAAGAGAAGAAATTTGGTGTGGTTTCCATTGTGGGAAGGGACAACTGGAGGAGGTTTCTATCACTGTCTCTATCTGACTTTAAACCACTGAGAAAACATATACAGTTATATGGCCAGTTGGCATTCATAGAGCTATATGGAAGCTTACAGTGGCATCACAGCTGGTGACTGTCTGTTGGTATTGTCATATGCAGGCATCAAGGACAAATAGCTAATAGTCAGGTTGGAAGTTGGGCAGGGGATTGAAGAGAAAATCCAAAACTGAAAAAGAGGAATATCAACCATATAATGCAGGAGCCATTTATTCAGTCACTGGCTCTTAGCAAATAAAGATCATGTGGAAGCTGAGAGGAATGTAAAAAACATTGCATACCAAATAGCAGCTCCTCATTATGAATAACTTTGCAGAAGGACATGAGTAGTAAACCAAAAGAGCAGTGGAAGTAGCCTTGCCACTGTACAAGGTCCTGTTCAGGCCCCACCTCGAGCACTGTGCAATTTTCCTGACCCCATTAAAGAGCAGCTAATGCCTTCAGTATAACGTAAACAAGACATACTATTTAGATGCAGTTTAGTTTATATTTCACATTAGTTCTGTATTTTTCCTCCCCATTATTTATTACTGAGGCCATTAGCATGAAAACAGGATCTCTGCCCCGGAAGGTTCCATCTATTCCTGTTGCTGTTTCCCTACCTGAGGTCATAATGCACTTCTTGTGACATCACAACTACTCCCATGGCAACAGATTGTGATGTCACAACAGAGGATTACGACTTGCAGTAGGGAGCAAGCTATAGAGGCAGATGAACTCTAACAGATAAAAGTCCAAGTATTCGTGCAAGTTTCCTCTGTAATAAAAGATGGGGAGGAGAAATCCAAAGAGTATATTTGAAATGCAAGCTGAATTGCACCTAATTATTATGTTTTTTCAAAGTTTTGTTTGTGGCGTCAGCAGCTCTTTAATACAAAAAGCACTTTGAGGCAGTTGAGAGAGTGCAACACATGTCTACAAAAATGATCAGGGTTATGAGGGAAAGAGCTATGATGGTGGTGGTGGTGGGGGACACTTATTGTGTTCAACTTAGAGAAAAGGGGGTCTGGAAGGAAGCATAATCTCAGTATATTGCATACTCAAGGGACTCAATAAGATCAAATGGAGATGTCTGATCTGGTGTCTTCCAACAAGATGCTACATTCAGGAGTAATACTGAGAGGCATTTCTTTTTTTATCGTATAATGTTTTTATTGAGTTTCATTTTTTGTTAACATGCACACTACAATTCACAATATCATGATAAGTATAAAGATACAATCATGTCAAATCCACAATGCGTTAATATACCAGCAGTAAACATAAACTCAATAGGTCTGTGAAAGATTCTCTAACTGCATACTGATATATAAAATGCAAGTCATAAGTATACATTGTGCACCTCTTACCATACTTAACAAAGAAGGTCAATGCTTTCACCCCAACCTTAAAATATCCCTGTGCCAACATAGCTAGGCCGGGGAATCTCAGAATCCCTTGGTTATTAAGGAAGGGTTCCTGGGTTGGGTTGGGTTGGAATTTTCAAAAAGTCAAACTGAAGATAGGGTCCCCATTTGGCATAGTATGGATGCATGTTTGATCCTTGCAATGAAGAGAGCCATTCGAACTGGGAAAGGTGTGTGATAGCCACATTCTACACAGGTCTGCTAGGTGTTATGGGTTGTCTCCAGTGAATGAGTAGGAGGCGTTTGGCTTCTAGTGTGGTGGAGAGAACCCAATACTGCAGGGATTTAGGGAGAGCTACCAATTGGTTTGTATGCCCTAAAAGAACCAGAGGGGCGGATAGAGTGATCGTAACCATCAATACCTTAGAGAGGTCTTTAGCCACCATAGCCCAGAAGAGAGCAAGAGAAGAACATGACCAAAGTATATGTTCAATGCGGGCATTTGGTTGTGCACATCGCCAACAAAGGCTGTGGTTAAGCAAACCTCTCCTATGCAATAGCTCTGGGGTGCGATACCAAAACAACACTATTTTTTGTTGTACAAAATGACTATAAGGGTCCCTGTAGGAGTAATGGATGCTTTTACAATAGGACAGCTATTGCTCCTCTGAAACTGATGCAACCAGTAGTTTTTTCCACTGAGCCCTACAGTTCTGTGTGGGACCAGGTTGGGAGTCTCTCCAGGTGCTATTAAAATGACCCATAAGGTCTTTCCGGGTATCCAACACACGATGGTCAGTAAGCCACTGCCATTGCTTGTAATCTATATTTTTAGTGAGGAGGGGAGTTAGGACACTGCTGATCTGTGGGTAACGCCAAAAATCTTTGTTTGGAAGAACATATTTACTCCTCAGTTGCTCAAATGACAGCAGCTGTTGAGTTCCGTGGACAACTAAATCTTGAACTATCCAAATACCTTGTTGCTGCCAACTCGACCAACAGACTCCCTCCCCCTTGATCTGGATTAGTTTGTTATGCCAGATGGGGGAAAATAGTACTGGCGGGTGCCTGCCATCTTGGGCATATGAGATTTGGAGAATAATAACTTCCAAACTCATGTGGTATGGGTAATTATATTAGAGAGTTGTGGGTCGATCCTGGAGTGAGGTGTTAAGAGATGATAGAGTGTGTGAGGACATGCCAAATCAGTTTCTAGGCGAACCCTGGGGGGCTTGCTAGGGTGCTCGGCACAAACCATCTGGTGGCCTTGGTAGCCAGACATGCTAGGTGATAGCCATAAAACCAAAGCACACCAAGTCCACCTCTGGCCCAGTGTGTCCTAGCCTTGTGCCTGCTCCACCTTGGTGGTTTATAGTCCCAGATGAAATTGGGTACTAACTTATCCAAGAGCTGAAAGAGTTTTGCAGAAAGGGGAATGGGTAGATTAGTTAAGAGGAAAAAACCCCATGGCAAGAGCAGCATGCGTACCGCCGCTACTTTACCTGGGAGAGACAGTTTGAGTTTGTGCCATCGTTCCACTTCTATGGCTAATTGAGTACACAGGGGAGAGAAGTTAGCTGTTTCCAGGGTTGTCCATTTAAAGGGGATTTGGACCCTGCGGTAACTGAAACTGTGTTCTGCCCAGGTAATATTGGTGCCTTGTTTACAGTCTTTCATACACAATGAGTTGAGAGGGGCCAGAATGGTCTTCTTCTGGTTTATCTGGAGACCTGAGAGTATGACGTACTCTTCCAGGAGCAGAAGTTTCTTGGGTATTGCTTGTCAAGGATCAGTCAAAGTCAGAAGGAGGTCATCCGCATATGCCATGGCAACATATGTGTGCCCCTTACTCTCAACGCCTTGTATCTGAGGGTCTGTGATGATAACCCATATCAGTGGATCTAAAGCAATGAGAAACAAAAGGGGAGAGAGCGAACACCCCTGCCTGGTACCTCTATGGAGGGACAAGGGGGGAGATATATCATTATTTGTGAGGATACATGCCACTGGAGAAGCATACAAAGTGTGTACCCACTGCTTAAAATATGGCCCAAACCCAAACATGTTTAGGGTTTTGTGCTGAAAACCCATTCCACTGAATCAAAAGCTTTGGCAAAATCTATGGCACAAGCAGCCACGGGGCTGGAGGTTAGCCATTTAAGGCCGAGCAGAAGGCATGTATTATCCATCCCTGTTTTCCCTTTGAGGAAACTGGCTTGTGCAGGGTAAATGATAGAGGGGAGCACCACACTCAATCTAGTGGCGAACACTTTTGCCATGATTTTAATATGAACTGATAGTAGGGATATTGGCCAAAAGTTCGCACAGTCCAATAGATTGGACGAATTCTTCGGAAGGAGAGTGATGATTGCATCTCTCATGGTCGGTGGCAGGATATGCTTTTTATGTGAGTCTAGGAGGGCCAACAGAAGTGGAGGGAAGATGTCCGAACTGAGCACCTGGTAGAGCTCCACTGACATACCATCCAGGCCGGGTGCTTTCCCCCAAGCCATATTAGCTAGCGCGAGCTTTAATTCATGGCAGAACACAGGTGCTTCCAACGTGGTCACTTGCTCAGGAGATAGGGAGGGGAGTTGTGCTCGAAGACAAAAATCCGATAGCCTCAGGCCCAATTCAGCAGGATTTATAGAGGAATGGGATTGATACAGAGATTCGTAGAAGAGCCACATTGTTTGGTTCACATCTCTTGGGGTGGAGGCTATTGCACCTGATGCAGTCCGGAGAGAATGTATCATAGTAGCCGCCTGTTGCTTACGCAAGCAGTAAGCCAGTAGTTTTCTAGACCTTTCCCCATTGTCCCCAAATTTTTGTTTGGAACATAATAAGTGCCATTCGGCTTTTTGATGCAGTGTTACATTGATCTGATATTTCAGGTTAAGTATTTTACGATATAGGTCCTTATTAACATTGGGCTTTGGGTTAGCTTTGAACCTGAGCTCCAAGCTTGCAAGTTCAGCCTGCATAGCAGTAAGATTGGCTTTATATGTTTTATCCCTAGCTGCTGAGAAAGCGATAATGCGTCCCCTTAGAACCGCCTTAAAGGCATCCCACAGTATGCTCGAAGAAACGTCACAGTCTGAGTTTAGAGAGAAATATTCCTTTGTTGTAGAGGCTAGCATTCGGCCAAAGTATGGGTCCTTAAAGAGCAATGGATTACAGCACCATCATACTTTATGGGAGGATTGCACAGAGGGGAGATACGAAAGCCAGATCGGGGAATGATCTGAGATCACTATCGAGCCTATCCCTGTATCCATAACCCCTCTCCCTGCAGCGTCGTTCATCAACCAATAGTCGATACGACTGTGCGAGTGGTGTGGGGTAGAAAAAAATGTATAATCCCTATCAGTGGGGTGGTCCTTCTGTCAAGTATCTACTAGGGCCCATTCTTCCTGTAGTTCCACCAAGGATTGCCTCGCTTTGGGGGTGGCATGTGGGATGGGTGATGACTTGTCCAGGAAAATGTCCTGCACCAGATTGAAATCCCCTCCCAGTATGATGGAATGGGGGGCCCATCCATTTGGAGTTCCGAGATTTCTTGACTCACTGCTGAGAAAAAACCTGTGTGGTCATTGTTAGGGGCATAGAGATTGCCCAAGATCAAAGCTCCCTCTGGTGAAGATAACCTTAGCACTAACCATCTGCCTTGCGTATCTTTCTTTACGCTGTCAATTTTCCAGGTTGAGGAGCGTCTCAACAAAATAGCGACCCCTTTGGATTTTGAGGGGGTGGAACTAGCCGCCATTTCACCCACCCAGGATTTCTTTAGCCAGGCATTGGATTTGGCTAGGAGGTGTGTTTCTTGAAGTAGTGCCACTTCTGCCCCCAGTGACCTTAGACGCTGCAAAACCTTTGTTCTTTTGATTGGGTGGTTGAGTCCTTTAACATTCCAAGACACCCATCTAGGGTCTGGGATGGTGAAGGGTTCAACCCCATCATTCCTTTCCTGGAGTATGAAGAATGTGTACTTACTGTGAAGTGTAGAGGAGGAAGGAGATTTTTAGGAGTGTCTAACAACTTGTCATTATACCTTACACCAAACAGTACAGACCAACCCAGGAATAGAGTAAACAGGGGTGGAAGCATTGCCTGAAGAGAATCAGAAATCTTAACTGTCAAACTTCAAACTGCTGCTATAAGACAAGAGAGAGAAAGAACAATCAACTTCATTTAACTTAGAAAAAATATTATACCAACAAACAACTGGAGGTATTAATAAGCCTCCAAGTATCCCCGAAATGGACACTAATTATATCTCAGCTATGAGAGTAGAGATCGCTGCACAAGAGGGTTGTAATATCACCTTACAGCTATGCTAGCTCCTGCTCTGAGTACGGGGTTGCAAATAAAGCCGGTGGTCACTCAAACAGAGCTGTCAGAGATATTCCCAGCCAGGTGACCATCCATAGTCGGTCATCCCAACTCCATGGGGGCGAGGGGAGGTATAAATCCCACCCATATAACCTTTAAGGCAAGCTGAACAGGGTGCCTAATTGCAGAGTAGCGGGGGGTCCTGTGAGGGGGATAAGGGGAGGTGGAACATCCATCCTCCAGCTACTGCACTGCACCCCGTAGAGTTGCTCATAACTTATAATCCAATAGAACCCTGTTAACAGAACCCCACAGCATCAGATTCATGCAGGCTAGATGCCCATGGGGGGGGGGGATCAGTCTACCCTTTTATGGGTCAACCAGGAGCATACAGCTGAGGTGGCAAGGAACCCTTAAGACCCATTCAGGGGTAATGAGAGTCCATCCCCCTTGTGTGAGAGCAACACAGGACACCACTTGCATAATCCGCTCTATACCCAAAAATGAGAAACAAGGGACGAGGATAAACTGTTAAGGAGAAACAACCATTAAACAATGCTTATCCAGGGTTATAAACCATATCAAGTGCTCATGTATTCAGTCCTTCAGCCAACTTGGGAGGGCCACGAGGGAGTGTGCCAGGGTCGACGACCTTCGCTGCAGCTGCAGCATACGAGAGGAAGCCAGACTTTGCCAATTGGGAATCTTCTGCCACTTCAAGCAATGTGGAGTCAGGAATATCTTCCCAGTCCCCTATGATCTCAGTTTCCATTTCTGAACTAGTAGAAAGTTCCAAGTCCTTAGATTTGAACGTAGCGGAGGGGTTCTCCTTCTGAATTTTTGCATGGGGGGACCTTACTAGGCGAGCTCGGGGGACTACTTCTTGTCTAGTTTTCAGGAATTGAAAAGCAGTTTGACCTGTGGTGGACATCAAGCTGGGCAGATTGGGTTGCTTGCTGCTTCTCCTGTAAGGGGGATTGCCAGAAGGGAGCACAGGTCCTGTCGCTGTTGTGCCCCCAGGGATCTCTGAACCAGCAGAAAGGTTCCTAGGAGGAGGCGAGGTTGCATGGGGCTCTCAAAGCTTTCTGGGTGTGGTAGTTTGAGAATACAGACCAGGCCAAAACTGAGCCAACCATCGCTCCAACTCTGCTGGATGGTCTACGATGATCTCATGGCCCCTTTTGCTGACGAAAGCCTGGTAAGGCTTTTGAAATGAAAACGAAAGTCATTTTGGTATAGAAATCACTTGATAGGGCCAAAAGCCCTTCTTTTTGCTGCCGTTTCTTGTGTAAAATCTCTAAAGATTTGAATTGGTGTCCCTTGCCATTGCAGCTCTCCGACGTCCCAAGCAGCCCTCAGGATCCTCTCTTTGGTCGGGTAACAAAGCAGATAAGCAACTATAGGGCATGGAGTGTTGAACTGTTTGTTGTAGCAGGTGCCCGCTCTGTGGGCCCTATCAACTTCCATGGGGCCTTGCCATCATTCTCCCAGAATAAGCAGGATAGTATGGTTCAAAAATTTCTCCATGGCCTGACCTTCCACCCCTTCTGACATACCAATGATCTGCAGATTATTGTGGCGATTTCTATTTTCGTGGTCCTCTGCTCTATCCCAAAGTGTTGCAAGGCGCTCTTCATGCTGCTTCAATTTGTGCCATATTTGTGACTGCTGGTCTTCACTGGCTTCAGCCTTTTGTTCCAGCACATTAACCTTGTCCTGGAGCTGTTTGACTTTGGTGACTGTGCTTGAGAGAAATAAACTGAAGCCATCCACCCTGGAGATTAAAGCTTCCAACAAGTGGGTAATATGTTGAAGGGATTCACCAACAGCCTTAGGCATGTCCCTGTTTAAAGAGACTGTGGTTGGAGCAGTGGTGGGAGTTGAAGAGCTCATACCTGCTCGTCGGGGAGATGGAAACAAGGTTGAATCCCAAAGAAACACATTTCTCTGTTAAATATTTAGCCATGCTCAATTAAGAACTCTGATGACCGCCACGATGGGTCTGGTGGTGCAGTGGGGCCCTCACGGCCTACTGGAGGTTGAGGAGAGCTTGTAAACATGGCACCAGATATTTAGCATAGGATTGGCCTGAAATCCCTTTAAAATATATGCCACCCAGGGTGCCGGATGTCACCCGTACATAAGGTCATTTGTTTTTGTCAGGACTCCACGGGATCACAGAGATCGAGCATGGATAGCCACTATCTAGGCAGGAGCTCTCTTTTTAGGCTGCCATCTTCCCGGTGGCCAGACCACGCCCCCCTGTGAGGCATTTCTCCCAGAGTGGTGAATCCTTTTTTTGTTACAATTATTTACCTAGGGTAGCTAACTTGAGATGCATCATCTCATTTCTAGTAGGGTCCTGCTTCTACGCATTTCTACAGCTGGCTGGCTGGAGTACTGGGTGGTTACGTGTCTTGCTCTAGATCATGCAGTGTGCATTTGGCTCTGGTTGGGTCTGAATTTATGATCTTTGAGCCCCCGAGCTGGTGCTTTAAGTGCAAGACACTACCTACCAGTGGTGACAGTGTATATGAAGATAGTAGAGTCCATCAGGGTAGGCCTGGAAATATTTTAGCTTACCAAGGGAATACCAGGTACCACATTATAATGCATCATCCCTGCATATTATTTATTATTTCAAAAGTTTCACCAGAAAAGACTTATTGAGCTGATACCAGTTCGTTTCCAGATGTGTCCTGGGAAGGAGGAGTAAGAGGGAAGAAAGAACAATCATAAGCAGTAGAATTACATAATATTACATGTCAGGAAGAAGACCAAGTAACAAACAGTAAGCTAAAGTTAAATAAGCAATATAACAATTTATATAGTATTTGTGTAGTATAACCAGGGATGTGGAGAAGATTGTAACCCAGAGGGTATCAAGAAGGTGCCCTGAGGTGAAATTGTTCCAGAAAAGGGGTTCTCCCAACCTGGTTCCCATACCCAAGGGCTCCACTGTTGGTGGGCAAGTTGCACGGTCTACCTCGACCACCTACCCTACTCTTGTGGTGTGCAATGCCAGGTCTATAAAAAACATGATAGCTATTACTGCTGATCTTGTTGGAACAACAGACCTAGCTACATCACCAAGATCTGGCTGGATGAGAATGCTGGACCAGTATTGGAATCAGCAATTCCAGCTGGGTACTCGGTGATACACTGCCTGAGGGAGGATCATGGGGAAGGGGGGGAGTAGCCATTTGTTTTAAATCAGAATTGGGCCTTGGAGACACCCCAGTGGGAGTGACTAGATCTTTTGAATGTATCATGGGAGCAGGTGTAGATTACAGGACACTTCTCATAGACCGTCCACAGGGGGGTGAGAAGGAATTCCTGTGGGAAGTCACGGACTTCATCTTTGGCATGGTATTGGAATCTCCTAGGTGGTTAATTCTGGGGGATTTCAATGCCTGGGTCAATGATCAGGACTTCCTCCAACTTATGAATTAATTGGGCCTTACAGAGATAATTACCTCTGCAACCCATAGTCAAGGCCACTCACTGGACCTGGTTTTCCTACTAGGAATGGAGATCTCTAATTCAGTGGTGGAACCAGTTGGATGCTCGGGCCATCATGCTATAAGGTTCACTTTCCAGGCCCCCCCCAAATCGGTCTGCCCCTATGGAGATGGTCAGGTACCGCTCTTTAAGGGGTTTGACTCTGGATGGCTTGATGGTGATGCTGGACCTATCAGGTGTGTCGAGAGTAAGCAGGGAGCCAGGGCACCTGGTACTAGCCTATAATAAGGCAGTGACAGTGGCCCTGGACTCCCTGGATCCTGTCCATGTTTGACCCCTCACTCTTCGCCCTAAGTCCCCTTGGTTCGATGGGACTTTGAAGGAGTTGAGACGAGTGGGTCGAAGGCTGGAGCGGCATTGGCAGAAATCTGGCTTGGCTGATGACAGACTTAGTTTGATGGCCTATTATAAAAGCTATCAATCAAAAATCTCCTGTAAGAAGGCAGAGTTTCTGTCCAGGGAGATTGCTGCTGCACAGAACCAACCAGCTCAGCTCTTCAGGACTGTTGACAGATTGTGCAGTACAACCTGTCTTCAACCGCGGGGAGCATTTTCACAGAATAAGTGTGATGAGTTTGCTCGATTCTTTGCCACCATCAGGTCAGAGACCTGCTCAGTGCCCCCAAGTGGGTATTGTGGCAGTTGGCAGGAGGATGCAAGCACCCAGATTGTCTGGGCCGTCTTCGGTTGGTTGGCGATTGTGGCCATCATGAGGATCATCCACAGTATGCTTCCAACCTACTGTGGTTTGGATCTGGGCCTAACACACCTCCTAGTAGAGTGTGTTGAGGACATCAGCCTGGTCCTGGCTGAGATAGTGTGGTGTTCATTGGAGACAGGGGTGTTTCCTGACCTCCTAAAAGAGGCGGTAGTTATACCCCTCCTTAAGAAACCTTCCCTTGACCCTGACCGCTTAGCTAACTACCGACCTGTCTCTAACCTGCCCTTTGTGGGCAAGGTTATTGAGAAGGTGGTTGTGGTGCAGCTGGAGGACCATCTGACCATCCATGATGTCTACGATCCTCTCCCAGTCCAGACTGAGGAAGAGGCTCAGTACCAAGGTGGTGCTTGTTTGGGTACTTAATGATCTATTAATAGTGATAGATCAAAGGAGCCATTCCATCTTAGTTCTCCTTGATCTCTCTTCAGCATTTGATACTGTGGACCATGGTGTGTTGCTGGAGCATCTGTGGATGTTCAATGGATTGTCTGGTACAGTACCCTGATGGTTGAAATCTTTTGTCACAGGCAGGACTCAGAGAGTTGTGTTGGGGATTTACTTCTTGGCCTCCCTCACCTTGTCTTGTGAGGTTCCTCAGGGCTCTGTATTATCACCCATGTTGTTCGCAGTGTATATGCTGCCATTGGGAGACATTAAAAGGTGGTATGGGTTGAGTTTTCATTGCTATGCTGATGATACTTAGCTATACATGTCCTTTGTGCCTGAGCAGACTGGGGCTGTCTCAGTTTTTAATAGCTGCCTCTCTGAGATCCAGGCATGGATGAGTGCCAACTGGCTGAGGTTGAACTCAGATAACACCAAGGTGTTGGAAGTGGACCCCAGTCACCAAGGTATGGAGTTGTCTCTGGCCAACCATCTGGGCTTTGGCTCTGGGTGAACCAGCTGTTTACCTCAGATCAGGTGCGAAATCTGGCCATTGTCTTTGATAGTGGCCTGATATTAAAATTTCAGGTGTCTGCTGTCATGAAAACCTCTTTTTACCATCTGAGGAACATTGCCTGGATTAAGTGCCTGGTCCCTCTTGGCGACCTCCTAACCCTGGTCCATGCCTTTGTGACCTCCCGCCTTGACTACTGCAATGCCTTGTACCTAGAGCTATCAGTGGTTGACCTCCACTAGCTGCAACTGGTCCAGAATGTGACAGCCAGGCTGTTGACTGGTTTACCAAGATCTTGCCATGTCACACTTGTGCTTTTATGGCCAGCACCGGCTGCTGGTCTGGGAGCAGATCATCTTCAAGGTTGGGTTGCTGACCCTTAATGCCCTACATGGACAGGGACAGCATTATTTGCAAGACCTTCTTTGCCCCTACCGTCCCCTCTGCTTACTTTGCTCCTCTGACAAAGGATTGCTAGAGGTTCCCAGGGTTCGACTTAAGACCTCCGGGGCCCATTCGTTTGCGTTTATGGCCCCTACCCTGTGGAATTCTCTACCTCATTGGATTAGGGAGTGCCTGACCATCGAGAGCTTTAAATCTGCTCTAAAAACTTCTCTGTTCAGACTGCCGTTCCCTAATTTTGACTAATCTGCTGCTCAATGTATTTGACTGAATCTTAATTTTAACTGCTGAATATATGTATTGTTATTTATTTATTTTTTATATTTTATCTGTGTACAAGTGCTTTGATTCACAAGGGAATTGCATTTTTTTAGAAATAAACAATGATTGATTGATTGAAGGAGGAGCAAGTACAGTGCAAAGTGAAGTAAGAGGAAGAGGGAGAGACAGCTATCTATTAGGAATTGAAGGAGGTACTGAATTTATTTATTTATTTATTGAAATGCTTCCCTAGGAGGGCACACTGAACAACAAGTTGCTCATCTCATGGTGCGACCTGGGGGGAGGGGTTACATAGGGTTGTGAAGGATGATCATTTATAATAGTTTGTGGTTAGTACAACAATACAACATTGTAAGATTAAGCAACAGTTGGAACACAAGGTATTGTACAATAAACAGCAGTGGAATAGTGGATAAATTACAATACATGTTCAAAACCATACAAAAGAATATATGAATGTACAAAACAGTATTAATGCTATAGAACCATTTATAGTGCATGAATGTACCAAGAGCAGGCTCAAGGTAGTGCAGAAGTGCTGCTGGAGTAAAAAGGATGGGGTTAGGTTGCGCACACTGGTGATCCAGAAGGGCAGGTGGAGAGGAGAGAGGGGGAGAGGCAAGAACTGAATATGAGGAGAAGGGGTAGCCATTTCCTGATTTCCCCCTTCAGGATGTTGAGAACCTTGCCAGGGGGGTTTATGGTAGGAAGGCAGAAACTGGGGACAGGTATTAAGGTGGGTTAAAGCAGGAACAGCTGAGGGAAAGGTAATTGTGTAGGGATGAGGTAAGGGAGTAGCTGGAGGAGGAGGAGTGTAGTATTTCAGGGGGGAGGGAATTCCAGATTTTAGGAAAACAATGGGCGAAACCAGTCTGACCAATGAGGGTGTACTGGTGAGGGACCGTCAAGGTGCAGGCATCATTTGATCTGAGAGAGTGGGTGGGGGGAGGTGGAAAGGACAGAGAGGAAGAGAGATAGGAGGGGAGCCCCCTGAACCAGAATTTTGAGGTTAGTTTGGCACAGTGAGAGATGCGTCTGTGAGATAGTGGAAGGAAGGTTAGAGAGTGATAGCATTCACAACGGTGGGAGCAGGAAGGGGAGTCAATAGCAAAGTGGCAGGAGTTAGAAAGACTGTCCAACTTGGTCAGGGAAGATTTGGGAGCAGCACCATAGACTACGTTGCAGTAGTCAAAGATGGGGAGTATCATCTTCTGGACAATTTCGCCTCGCAGTCAGTGGGATGCAACTATGATTCCTGTACAGGAATTGTGAATATGGCAGGGTAGCCCAGAAATAGCAGAAGGGGGTGGATAAGAGACAAACAGGGGGTGGAATAGCAGAAGGGGTGGATAAGAGAAGAACAGGACATGGGAGTAGCAGGTAGAAGAGGGAATGTGGACAAGTATCAGGAGCAACTGCAGGTGTGGGTAGAGAAGTCATGAAGTAGGAAGAAGGATGAGTGCAGAGAAGAGGCAGAGCAGATGTTTAGGGGGAAAGAGTTCCACAGTTTGAGGAAATGGTAAGAAAAAGCAACCTGGCCAGCTGAAGATTTTCTAGGAGGGAGAGCAAGGGAGTGATAGCCAGAGCTATGGTGTGTATAAGAGAAGGGTGGGGTGGTGGAGTGGAGAAGAGAGATTTGGTAGGATGGGAGGGAACCAATACAGAGTTTAAAGATAAAGGAAGTGCAGTGAGTGAAGCATCTGGCATCAAGGGAAAGCAGGGAGAGGCTGGAATAGAGGAAGCAATGGCAGAGCAGACAGTCCAAGGCAAAGCAGTAGGAGTGAAAGAGGGGGTCCAGTCTTGCTAATGTAGTCTTAGGAGCAGCACTGTAGACAATGTCACCAAAATTGAAGCTGGGGAGGATCATTTTCTGGACAATAGTGCAAGCAGGAAGAGGGATGCAACCTCTATTCCTGTTTAACGCATCAAGTTGAGGGTGGACTTCTTTGTGGATGGCGTCCACATGCCCAGAACAGTCAAGATGATGGTTGAGCCAGACTCCTAGGTACTCAAATGAGAGGACAACATCAACTGTGGACCCATCCAGAGTGTGGAAGGAGGGGAGGGCAGTAAACTTTGATAGCTTCTGTCTGGTGCCAAAGGTCATGGGGACCGTTTTCGTGGTGCTGAGTGATAACTGGTTAGACTGGAACCACTGCTGAACATTGTTGAAGTCCTGCTGGAGTCTGGCCTCCAGATCAGAGGGGGATTATACAGAGGTAAATAATACCATATCATCTGCGTACATGTGGGTGAAACATAGAAACATAGAATTTGACGGCAGATAAGGACCACTTGGCCCACCCAGTCTGCCCATTTCCCTGCCTACTGGATAAGCTGCAGATCCTAGTTAACCAGCAGCCTACTTCTTCCTACCCCACCCCTAAATTGCCTTATGACTGTCTCCATGCATGCTTGAATTCCACCACTGTTTTTGACTCCTGACCTCCTCCGAAGGCGTTCCATGCATCCACAACCTCTCTGTGAAAAAATACTTCCTTAAATTACCTCTGAGCCCCCCTCTATCTTCAAATTGTGCCCCTTGTTCTTGCACACCTCTTTTTTTGAAAGATGCTACCCTCTTGGACTTTGTTGATTCCCTTGAGGTACTTGAAAGTTTCTATCATGTTCCCCCTCTCCCTCCTTTCCTCGAGGCTATACATATTAAGCTCCTTAAGTCTCTCTTCATATGTCTTCCGGTGCAGACCCTGCACCATTTTAGTTGCCCTCCTCTGGACAGCTTCCATCCTGTCTATGTCTTTAGCAAGACTAGTCTCCAGAACTGCATGCAGTACTCCAGATGGGGTCTGACCAGCTGTCTGTACAGAGGATAATAACTTCTTGTTTTCTACTGGTGATGCCTCTCCTATGCATCCCAGTATCCCACCAGCCCTCCTTGCTGCCCTCTCACATTGCTTGCCCACCTTTAGGTCATCTGATATGATTACCCCCAGGTCCCTTTCCATTTTTGTTGTTGTTAGTATCTCACCCCCCACTGTATACTCTTCCCCTGGGTTTTTGTTTCCCAGGTGCATTACCTTGCACTTCTTAGCATTGAATCTAAGCTGCCATACATCTGACCATTCCTCTAACCTTGCCAAGTCCCTTTTCATCCTTTCCACGCCACCTTGTGCATCAACTCTGTTGCAGATCTTTGTGTCATCTGCAAAGAGACATACTTTTCCTTCCAGTCCCTCTGCAATGTCGCTTTAAAGACATTGAAGAGGACCGGTCCTAATACTGAACCCTGCGGTACCCCACTAGTAACCCCCCTTTCTTCAGAGTGGACTCCATTTACTATTACTCTCTGTGTCCTATTCTCCAGCCAATTTTTACCCAGGCTGTCATCTTGGGACCCACTCCAGGCTAGCTAACTTGTATATTAATCTTTGTGTGGACTGTGTCAAATGCCTTGCTAAAGTCTAGGTAGGCCATGTCCACAGCCCCTCCCTGATCTACTACTTTGGTCACCCAGTCAAAGAAATCTATCAGATTTGTCTGGCATGACCTTCCCACTGTGAATCCATGCTGCCTTGGGTCCTGTGCCCCTCTGGCCTCTAGATACTCGACAATTCTTTCCTTCAGAAGTGATTCCATCATTTTCCCTACCACTGAGGTTAAACTAACAGGTCTGTAGTTTCCTGCTTCTGCCTTGCTCCCACTTTTTTGAAGGGGAATCACATCTGCCCTCCTCCAGTCCTCGGGTACCACCCCATCCTCCCATGATTTGTTAAACAGGGTAGTCAGTGGTGTCACTAATTCTACCCTTAGTTCTTTTAGAATTCTGGGATGAATCCCATCAGGCCCCATTGCTTTGTCCACCTTCAGTTTTAAGAGTTCTTTCACAATCCTTTCTTCTGTAAATGGGCTGGTATCAACTTCTGTATCCAGAGTGTTTCTACTGTTTGTTTTAGGTACCTCCCCCTCTTCCTTTGTAAATACTGAGCAAAAATATTTGTTTAGTATCTCTGCCTTTTCACAGTCACCCTCTGCACACCCTCCCCACCTTTATTAAGCCTCACTATCCCTCCCTTGGTCTTCCTTCGCTCCCTGATGTACCTATAAAAGGTTTTATCCCCCTTCTTAACTGAGTTGGCTATCTTTTCCTCGGTTTGGGCCTTTGCTGTTCTGACTGCCTTCCCAGCTTCCTTTTGCTTTAACTGATACAGTTCTCTGTCCTGCTCCTTCTGTGATTCCTTGTACTTCCTGAAAGCTTTCTTTTTGTCTTGAACCTTCACTGCCACTTCCTTTGAGAACCATAGTGGTTTCTTACATCATTTAGTTTTGTTTATTTGCTTCACACAAAGGCTTGTTACCTCTGTGATGGCAGTTTTTATTATTCCCCATTGTTCTTCCACCCCTCCTTCCTGCCCATTTGCTAGTGCATTCCTTAGGCACTCACCCATTTTTGCAAAGTCAGCCCTCCTAAAGTCCAGTACCTTTGCCTTTGTATGGCTTGACTCTATTGCTGTGTTTATTGTGAACCATACTGTTCGATGGTCGCTAGTTCCCAGATGTCTACCCACTTCTACATCTGTGATCCTCTCTTCATCTCCATTTGAGAGAATCAGGTCTAAGATTGCTCCCTCTCGAGTGGGCTCCAATATTTATGAAGCACATGAGTGCATGTTGGGGCAGGGGCTGCTGCTCCCTTCCAGTTGCAAGTTTCTTAGATATTAATTAATTTGTTTGTTTTAGTATTTTATATTACATATATACTGTATTGCATTTAAGTTCATTTGCTTTTTGTACAGCGCTTGATTACTGGGTAAGCACATTGGGCCAGAGTCCCTTTTATAGATGTTGCCCAGGTATACAATATGCAGAACATAGAACAAAAGCATTGCATTACCCACAAATAGTCATATCAGTAAAAAAACAGGCATAATCACTTATAATTTATACAAGCACATTTCAAAGTGGAATACACATATTTTGCTATTTTGTAATTTGGAATTTAAATATAACAAAAACCAGTTTGCAACATGTTTAAAGGAAGAGTATTCCATACAGTAGGTGCTGAAAACATAAAGGAATTAACAGCTCTAGATTTCAATAGAGGAACAGGCAAAAGGTTTTTGTCAGATGATCTTAAACACCTGTTTGAATCCTAGAAGTATAACAAATCTGGTAATGGATTTCTTGAGTTAGGAATTAAATCCCTTTGTATCAAGAACCTTATTTACAATAGGTCACACTCCTGCTGTGAAAGTCATTGTAAATGATTATACAGAGTACAGTGATGTTCAGTCTTCAGATTACTCCGTTACAATGTATGTAACCTCTTCTGTAACTTACTAAAGTCCACCCCACCTTTTTATGTGCTAAATTTAATTAACCTAAAATGAAGCTGCACATTTGTAGCATCAAAGATTATACGTATATTTCTTAGTGAAAATCAGATTGCAGCATCATCAGGCAAAATGAGTGTGTAACAGCCGTGTCTTCAGTTACAACCTTTTCTGCCTTTGAACAAACATTCATCAAGTGTCTCCCCACCCACTGCTGATCTTCTGACCTTCAAATGGAACATTAAGTGTCATTTAGTCACTGACAGTAGCGCTCTTCCATTTATCAGCCTATTAGGTAAAGCTGGTGATTCTAATGGGGGTAAACGTGGAACAGCATCAGCCAATGCCTGCCAAGGCCTGCTGCTTCCCCTGTGCATGGCTGAAGGGGACTAACTATTTGAGGAATAATTAGAGCACATGCATCGTTTAGCTTCATGGTCAAAGGTCAGGTAATGGGCTATTTAACAAATTTCAGGGGGTCTAAATTAAGCGACTGGTATGCTTTTATCTCTAATTATCTTTTTACTCATTTTGCCTTTCTTCGCAAATCATTTGTATGCAGTTTCTTTCTGAAGTCTTCAATAAATAAGGAGGTTTGAAAGTCAAGATGTCTTCATTCCAATAAAGTTAATTGTAAGGCTCTTGTGTAGGCATGTTCAGCTTGGTTCACTTTGTGCTGGCTGCTGTGTGTCTAACATTATTTATCTGCCTGCCCAAGCCTAATGTTCTCTCTATTTTGTATTTAAAACAGCATGCAGCAAATGTTACACAATCTTTATCAAATCCAACATTGAAACTGGATCTTTGGGGAGGATCCCAAGGTTATTGTGCAGTACTACCGCAGGGACTTCAGTAAAACCTATGTTTTCTCTGTCTTTTAAAGTAAGTACACATTCAGCTTTATTACATATGGGGCCTGATTCTAAGACATATGGCTCAATTCATTGGTGAATGCGGCTGGGGACTCTGTGCCAAATTCCAGAACAGGTAGGGTCCCTGACAACTATGACCTGTGACTTGTGGCACCTCCAGCGGTGTGCCACAGGGAGGGTGCACCTGACCTGGGTGCCACAAGCTGTCGACATGCCCAACAATGGGGCGCAGCCACCTCCTCCAAGCCCCAAAACCCAAGACATGCCCGCAGACCCCTGTGGGCCATGGGGGGGTGTTGGCAGAATTGCACTGGTACCCAGGGGGGTGGCATCACTGCATCATGGTCCCCGAAGCTGGTGGGTGGAACCCCCAGTATTGCTGGGGGTGGGTGGGAGTTACTATGTGGTGGGGGGTGGTGTGGCATGGCAGTGTGTGGGTAGGAGCCATGTGGGTGGGCATCAGGCAGTTGGGCATGGCGGAAGCCCCTTATGCCAGCTAATAGCTGGTCTAACCCTACAGTGCCACAGGTCCTCCTGGAATGGTATTGCGGGGTTACAGCAGCTACACTTTCAGAATTGGGCACAGATGCTGCCATAACTCTCCCTTTCACCATGCCGTAGGGGTCTTGGGAGTCATAAGTCCCCGTGGGTGCAGGCTGCCTCTTAGAATCCCGTCCAGCAGAACCCATGGTGCAAAGTGCGACTCACACCATATGTGTTGGCACAAGCCGCACTGAACCAGGGTAAATCCGTCTTGGATTCAGACCCATGATTATTTTTTAAATCTTCCTTAGTTGGACACATGCATGGACACTGCTACTTTGCATTTGGATTTTGTGATTTTTTGTGGTTCTATCTGAAATGAATGCCAAAACAAGCTCAATTCAGTTCTGATCTCTATGGAATTGTGATTTTTTTTTATTGTGTGGATAGTGGGTAACATTAATCAGATAATGCTGCAGTTCAGTTGTTATCCTAACTGGCTTACCTTTCAGTCCTTGCTCATAGTCTACATGGGCAAATTTAGAGAGCTGTCATTGCTATATGTATGTAAGTATTCCAACCTCCTCACTGGCAGAATCTGATTACAGGATTAGTCATAACATCTCGGACAATAGGCCCTTTCACATGGAGCATACCTCATGTCCTTGTGGTTTCAATCTGTTTGCTCCACTCCCTATGCACTGATGCCTTTCCCTTTTACACACAGGAGCCATATATTACACTTGTGGCTCTTCTGGCATTATTGCTATCTTTCCAGATGGCCAATAGCCCAAGACTTGGTGGTGGAAGTGTGAAGTGAGGCACCAGTTACCCACAATAAAATGCAATCTGTATGTTTTAAGGCTCAAAAAAGGGGAGCTTGCACAATGCTCCCCCCCCCCCGGAAGATTTTCAGCTCACTTCCTGTTTACTAAACAGAAGTGAAGACTGGGGAATCATTACAAATCCAGGAGTCTCTCACAAGAGGCTTCTCTGGATCGATGTGCATGCTGCCATTTGATTACACAGTGGTGCAAATTGTCACAAGAAACCACAAACTCAGGAGACCAGGAAACACAAAAACAATATTCACTTTGGATGAGGTGCAGCTGGCATTTACACATCAGCTAAGATAACATTGTAATTGCTCTGTACCATTCACAACGGTGCAGATTGCTGCATATAAAAAGGCCTAATGTCAATCCCAGGATGGGAAAGAAAGATCTGAAACTAGCTGTTGTCAATTACTGACACCATTTTAGGGGGTTCACAGTGACAGATCAGGTATCATTAAAACAAGTTAACAGTTGTAGACTTCAGACTATGAACATGTATTACTGCTAGACAATGTATGTGTTTATGGGGTCCACCAGAACAAATAGCGACAATTCTGAAACTTGACTGTCCGCAGATCAATAAAATGTTATACCAGAAGAGTCAATCTACTTAAACTGTATTTTGTTCTAAGTAATTTCCTGTACTGTTTTAATTATGCTTGTTTTACTATTTACTATTTTAAATTAGCTGTATTTATCTTTTTCTGTTTGTTTATTTATTTATACATACTACAAGTGCTATACAATGGAATACTCTCACTAACATCAAAAAATGAGTTGAACAGTCAACAGTGTAGTCCTATAATTTCACATCTTGAAAATGGAATTCAGTTTCTCTATTACCATAAATCAGTGCTCTTGCTTATACAGTACATAGAAACTTATAATTAAAAATGTCCAAAAATATACAGAACCAGGGACCATCTGATGGCTTATTGGTTGACACCATCACTTGCCAAGTGAGGGACCCAGATTTTACTCCCATGACCATGATCTTAATAAGATGGGCAAGATGTGGGACTTAGTTCCCAAGAATCTGTTATACCTCTGAGGGAGGGGCTTCCAGTATATAGTCTCTGTGACTGAATTAAGTATTTGTTGCTTACTGTAGCACACAATAAGTAGGCAGATAGACAAGGGCAGGAGTAACCTTGAATTGGCCTACTGGAGGTTTTCAATGGTATGATTCCTCATGTGAAGTGTTTGGAAGAATCCAAGGAGAACAGAAAACAGGAGAGAGAAAAAGGGGAACATAATTAAAATATAAATTCTGTGTTTTCTGGCAATATCTAAATTTATTGTCCCACAACTTCCATAAGTTAATATCAGCAATGGCCTCTACTTGGTCAATAAGTTCATCTGAAACTGCAAACCTTTCTAGTGACCTGAACTAATGTCTTACTCTGCTTAGTATCTATCAAGAACTTATTTCAGATTCAGAGGTATGCCACACAATGGTTGAACAGTCTACAGGAGATCCAGTACTACAGCAGCTCTACAATAATTTTAATATCATAGAGTTCACCAAGTATAATATTAAATTATATATTGTAAATCAGGGACATTAGTATTATTCATTTTTCCTAATGGAGCTTTCTTATTCATTAGTAAATACATTATCTAGAAAACATTTGCATACTTTTTTTTCACCAGCACAATTCTCTATTAAAACAGCATAACATTAGTATACTATGATAGGTATTGTTTTATTTTTAGATTTATGATTTTGCTCTTTCAACAAAGTGCACTGTTCCTTTAACAGGCCAGACTATGAACTTTTCAATCAATGTCTGCAAAGAGAAACCACTGAATCAGAAAATGTATATTAATTAACTTGATATTCTAGTGATGTGATATGTTCCCAGGGCCTGCTTGGATCTCTCTCTCTCTCGCTCTCTCTCTTTTCCTCCTTAGAGGCACTGGGTCTATCATGAGCAAAACAGCTAATTCAAGAAGCAATACAGTGGTGTTCTCTTTTTCTTGTACTGGAGGTAATAACAAAGGATATTAAGTTATAGTACTGTTTTTATTATTATTTAGGCCATAAGCCCTGTTCACGTGGGCTCCATCATCATATAATGTCCATAGCATAAGCTAATGGCTAGGATTCTGGGCAATGGTACTTTATGAACCCCTAGGGCATTATCAGGCAACTAGAGTGAAGGAGACATTTTTATTATAAACTTATCAGAACCAGAAGGGGAAATAGAAATTAGAATCGGTTACAAACAAGGGTGCTGTGATGCAAAACAAAAGAAAAAACATGCTGCTGCTATGAAGGTAATATTGTTGTTATAAAGTTAAGATGTTACTAGTTTTAAATATTCATGTACTCTGCTTAAATAGCTTCTATTTACAGAGCCCTCTTGGAGATACTGCAGGAATGCAGTCGAAGAATCATTCACCCAGGTATTTTTATTCAGAAGATTGATTAACCACAGGAATACATAGGAGCGGTATGAGGCACCAGGAGGAACAGGGTAAAGATGGTTGTTCAGGAAAGTGGTCCTTACTGCCAAAAAACATTCATAGATAGGCTATTGCAACATGTTTGCATACTATTGTAATGGAAATGACTTGGGTTCTATCAAGCCTACCTCTCCTGATGTAAAGCAGTGACTATAAAAATGTGACTATGGATAATGCATCCAATCTTCTCAATTGGATTCTGTCCCTACTCATTCTGCCTCACCCTTAATGCCATTCCACCTAAAGAATCTGTCCAGCCCTGCTTTGAAAGTTTGAACCAAGCTAGCATCCATAACCTCACTAGGTTATTCAACATGTTACCAACCCGTGAAGTAATGCTTTCTAATGTTTCTTCATTCTGCACCATTCCCCCCAATTTGAGTACTTGTCTTCTAGTTCTACTAGCACTCACCATCTTAAATATATCTGCATATACTCCACCCTGTCTATCCCCTTTATTGTTTGGAATACTTTTCTTATGTTCCTCTTAGCCTTCTTCAATCAATCAATCAAGTCTTTATTTAACCAGGCGTTCATCGTTGAGCAGAAGCTCATTTGCAAGATGGACCTGGGTGGAGCATGAACAATTGTATATACAGGTCAACACAGGTATTTACAAGGCAATACAGATAATACTTTACAGAGAGGAAGAAAAAGAAGATCATATATAGAATTATACAGATATTATACAGATTACACGGTATTTACATACATAGAAGTGTCTATAGGAAGATAAAGCAGGTTATCTAAGGTTGCAGGAGGAAGTAATGGAAGAAAAAATAAAAATAAAATATACACCAGGTAGAGGTGAATGTAGGGGGAAGAGAGGAGGGAAGTAGGGGAGAAAGGCTAGGAGGGCACGGTGCACAGAAAGGAGTTGGTAAAGTGGATGTAGAGAAGGTGGATGGAGAAAGGAGTATGTGTGAGCCCCTGGATTGAATGCTATAAAGTACGGGCATGGTAGGATGTCGCAACCCAGGGTAGTGAGCTCCTATCCGGAGGTTGGGAAAGGAAGAATAAGGGATGGATGGGCTAGTGTTGATAAGACAGGGGATAAGAGAGAACAATTAGGCTGGTGAGGAGCAAGCTGGGGGGGTCAGAACTTAAAATTGGGTCTAGGCATGGCTATATACCAGTACTGGGTCTGAGTTGGTGAAGCAGTTACATACTTCTCTGATCGTACGGAAATAAAGCATCTTGAAAGCATTTATACCGATTAGAGTGCTTAATTTGAGGGTTTTTTGTAGATCGTTCCATAAGGTAGGTAGCACGAAGCTTATGGCTGCCCTGCTGAAGCGGGATTTTGCTTTGGGTACTTTAAGTGTAATAGCTGAGTAACTTCTTAAAGTTATTTCCAATTATACTCTAGGGGAAGACAGCAGGAGATATAGTAAGGCAGCTTATTAGAGATGGCTCTATAGGTCCAGAGAGCAGTGTTTCTGTGGCGCCTGAACTTTAGTGATGTCCATCCCACTGCCGCATATAGGCAGTGATGTGTCAAGGGGAGTCCTATAAACCCCAGTGCTCGATGGTAGAGTGTGTCCAGTTAGCCATGTAAGAGTTGGGGCATTGGCTGTAGAGGAAGTCAGCAGAATCAACCAATGATATGAAAATGGATTGGACCAGTTGTTTCTTGGCATCTCTGGTGAGAAATTGGCTGATTCTAAAAAACAGTCCAAGCCTTTGCCGAAGTCGTTTTAGCAAGTCCTCGATATGTTCAATGAAGGAGAGTCTTTGGTCTATCCAAACTCCCAAATACTTGAATTTTGTAACAAATTCTAGTTTTTCACCTAGAACTGTGGCAATTTGGGGAACTGTCCCACTGGACACAGGGTTAGCTGTACGGATAAAAGGAGAGAGGACCATCGCTTTAGTTTTTGGGCATTAAGGAGTAGCTTTTTTTGGAGGAGTTGGCTTTGCAAAAGGTTGAATTCTGACTGTAGGTCATTGCAGGCAGCTTCAGGTGTTGGGCGACTCACGAGAGACTGTATCATCTGCAAACAGATGGATGTTGGCTTCTTTTATACAGTAGTCGATGTTATTAATGTAGATTGCAAAAAGTAAGGGCCCTAATATAGAACCTTGAGGTACCCTTCTTTGCAGAGTTTTTAAGGGGGACAGGTCTCCTTCGGCTTTAACTTGTTGAAGGCGCCCTGTAAGATAGTCAGTGAACCAATGCAGAGAGGAGGGGTCCACACCTATGGTTTGAAGCTAAATAATCTGAGTATGTCCAACCTCTCTTGATTGCTCTTGCCCCCCTATGCTACTAATCAGCATGGTGGCCCTGTGCTGGACCATTTCGATCTCTTCCTTTCTGTACTGCAGTCACTAGAACTCGAGCCTCCAGATATGAGCTAACCAAGGCTTTGTACTGCCGGAGGATCACCTTTTTTGACCTGCTCCTTACCCTCCTCCTAACTGCATCCCGGCGCTGTATTTGCTCTCTGGAATGCAGAAACAGATTGCTTACCTGATTTGAACTTACTCTAAGTATGCATATCAGTTTCTGACATACTGTAACTTCATCTCAAACTGTTCAGAAATGGCTTCAGGTTTGCAGTTTGTTGTACTGTCAGAAACTGACAAGCTGTTTTAAGTTAACCAAAAACAAAATAACTTTTTAAACTTTTATACAGGTTCCATCTCTACTTCTCTTACCTCAGTATAGTAGCAATAACATAAGGTGTTTGAGGGCAGTCCTGGGGAGTAATGGTGCTGGGGTCTGTAGATAAAGACCTCAGCCCTTAACATTGGTGTTTTATCTACTGTAGAGTGCCCAGTGCCCAGTGCCATTATTCCTTGGTTATACCCTCTAACACCTCACCTTATTTCCATAACAAGCAACACCATACAGTGTCTTATTGTGCTTACAAAATGGGTTGTGTAAGCAAATTTCAAAATATAAAAAACATGAAACTTACAAAATGAATTAGAATCCATGGACATTACATGGAAAGTAGTAGCCCACTGAAGTTGGGCTATCGATAGGACAAGCTATGAATACCTCCAGTAAGCTGATAGCACACTGAAGTCTACTCCGTCAGTATTTTTAAGTCACACACAACTGTTGGATGATAATTTTAAAATTGTAACTTGTTTGCCCATTTTTATTTTGTACAATTATTTTTCTAAGCATGTTTGTGTGGAGTGCTAGATTGCCGCTCGGTGGTGGAGCCCTGCTGTTGAAGACCGGTGGTTCAACTATCTGGGTGCTCCTGTAACTTTGTAAGCCCCTGATCCATATTGGCATACTGTAATTCCTTGCATGAGCAGTTTATTTTAGTTTACTTTTTGAGTAAGGGAGAGTGCAGGTGGTCAATAGCAAATCCAGCTCTGCTTCTGCAAGGGACCCTTTTCTATAACTTGATCTGACTGCAGGAATTTGGCTGGAAAACGTCAGCTCACTATTTAGTAATTAGTGATTATTATTGTGATCATGTAGTCTACAAATAGTTTTATAAGATATCCCCCTCCACCACAGACATTTTCTGCCTTCCCTGTAACTACTCACCTATTCTCCTAGATAGTTTAAAATAAAATGCTGGCTACTAATGCACCCGTCCGAGGTCTAGAACTGGGCACAGAACTCGAGGTGAGGACTCACTAATCTTCTGTATAGGGACAGTGTCACTCCCTGCCTCCATCTGTCAAAATACCTCCCTGTACACCCCAGCATTCTTGATGCCTTGCTATAGGCCTTAGAGCACTGGCTAGTTCTATTAAGAGAGTCAGTGATGAGGACTTCCAAATCCCTCTCCTTGGTTGGAGTGGTTAGCTGAATCCCTCCGATACAGTATTCCTTACATAGGTTCTTATTGCCTAAGTACATCTCCTTGCACTTCTTGCAATGAATCTTAACTACCATATTTTTGACTACCCTCCAGGCTTTTCCATGTCCTTTTGAAGTTCCCTCACTCCTTCCTCACTGCCCACCCTACCACAAAGCTTTTAGTCATTAGCAAACAGACACATGGATACCTTCTCCTATGTCACTAATCAACACATTAAAAAGGACAGGTCACAGGACTGACCCATGCACCCTCTTATGACCTCTTGTTTCCAGATTTGACCATTTTCATTGCAACGCTCTGCTGATACCTCCCTAACCACTCTCCCACCCACCTGACTGACTAATCCTATCTCCAGTCCTAAATCCTCCATCATTTTCACCAGCCTCCTGTGTAGCACTGAATGAAAGGCTTTGCTGAAGCCAGAGTAGACAAATCTACTGCCTGTCTTTTCTCTACTGTCCTAATAACACAGGCAAAAAACACAATCAGTTTGGTCTGTCAGAATCTTCCTGGCACAAACCCATGCTGCTTGCCATTCTGCAGCCCTTGTTATCTTTTAGGTAGGCCAACAGGCCTTCTTTCATTATTGTTTCTATCAATTTACTCACAATGGAGGTAAGGCTGACTGGTTTGTTGTTGCCTGAGTTTTTCTTGTTCCCATCCTTGTGGAGTGGGACTATGTCTGCCATTCTACAGTTTCCCAGCACAACCTCAGACTCCAGTGAGCCATTAAATTACTTGGTCAACGGCGCAACCAAATCTGAGGTCAGTTGCCTAACTATCATCTGGGCCTGGTAACTTTATCCACCCTATGGGGCCAATAGCCATTTTTTCATTCGTTCACCCTCCCCATTTTCTGTGCCTCCACCCCGGGTAGCTACCTTATTCCTGCTATCTGGTAAAGGTCCACTGTGCTCCACTGGGTTGTGTTGACAAGATTGGTTCTGGGTGACTTCAATGCCTGGGTTGACAATGGACTCTTGCAGTTTGGTCAAAATTTCCTGCAACTGATGTTATCCTTGGGTCTCACACAAGTGCTTACTACTGCAACCCACATATACAATCATGCCTTGTACTTAGTATTTTCACTGAGGCTCGAGATAAACCACCTTGAGATTAATCCAGTCAGTTGCTTGGATCACTACACTGTAAATTTTTTGTTCTGTGTCCCCCCTGTTGTCCTTCTCCTGTGGAGATGGTTCACTGCCACCCTTTAAAGGGGTTGTCCCCAGCAGGACTTCAGGTGGCATTGGACATCTCGGATGTGATGGCTACATGTGGGACATGATCGGAGGAAGCCGTAGTAGCTTATAACAGGGTTGTTGCCTCAGCCCTCAATACTGTTGGAAGAGTTCGAATATGACCTAGGTCTTCTTGCTTGGGAAAACCTGTGGTTTGATGGGGAGCTTAGGGAGATGAAGGCTTTGGGTCACAGACTGGAGCCTCATTAGCTGAAGTCCAGATCAGATGGGGACACACTGGCTTTGAGAAATCACTACAGGGAGCATCAAAGGGCAGTCTCTCATAAGAAGGCAGCATTTCTGTCCAGGGGGACTGCAGCAGAAAGGAACAGACACACTTAGCTTTTCCAGACTGTGAACAGGTTGTTACATCCCGACTGTCTCCAGCCAGTAAAGGCATTTTCATCCACCCGGAGCAAAGAGTTTGCTCAGTTCTTCAATGACAGGATGTCCTCAATCCGGTCCAATAACTCCAACTGGGATGTCATGCCCCAACAGTGGATAGCAGGTTGTCATAAGAAGCACTCCTGTCTGGGGCAAGTTTAAACTGGTTTCAGTGGAAGAGGTGTGTGGTGTGATTTCTGAGCCATGGCCCACTTATTGTGAACTGGACCTGGGACAAATGTGCCTCCTAGTGAGTCGAGTGGCATCCTTGGGTCCAGTATTTGCGAGATAGTCTGGTGCTACCTTCTGAGGGGTCCTTCCTGAGCTAATTGAAAGACACGCCGGTGAGACCCCTTCTGAAAAAACATCTTTGGAGCCAGATTGCTTGGCAAATTTTAGACCTGTCTCTAAACTTCCCTTTCCAGGAAAAGTTATTGAGAAGATAGTGGCCCTGCAGCATGAGGCCCACCTCACAGCCTTTAACATCTTTGAGTCATTTCAGTCTGGATTTAGATGTAGGCAAAATACAAAGATTGCTTTGGTTAGGGTGCATAATGACCTCCTCAGGGCCAGAGGGGAATGGTCAGTTCTCCTTCTACTCAATCTCTCATTAGCATTTGAGACTGTGGAGCATAGGTTGTTGTTGTTGGATTGACTCAGGGGGTACTGTAGACTCACTGGTAGGGTCATCAGCTGGTCTGAGTCTTTCCTCAGTGGCAGGGTGCAGAGGGTGATGATGGGAAATGTTTCCTTCCAAAGGCCCTACTTTGTTGCCTTACTCCAGAGTTTGATCTATACCTATATTGTTCGCAGTGTGCATGCTACCCCTAGGGGATATCATCAGATGGCACAGCTTTGTTTTTTTACTGCTGTGTTGATAATAACTGGCTGTACTTGTCATTTGCACTGGGGATGCCTGGCATGGTCAATATATTGGATTTATGCCTAGTCAAGATCAAGGACTGGACATCTAGCTGGCTACAGCTCAACCTCAAAATGATGGAGGTACTGGTAATTGAGCCTAGTCAACAACAGGGTGTGGGAGCCACAGTGGAGAGGCTCAGCCTTTTATTTGGTTCATCTGATCTGGTGACCTCTACTAAGGTGAAGAATCATTTGTGTGTTATTCTGGATGAAAGACTGACATTTGAGGCTCAGATGTCATCAGTAGTCCAGAATGGTTTTTACCATCTCTGAAACATATCTTGGATTATAGCCTTCCCTCAATGGTACATGCTTTTGTGACTTCCAGACTTGACTACTGTAGTGTGCTGTATCTTGGGGTCAGTGGAGTGATCCTACACTTCCTGCAGCTAGTGCAGAAGGCAGTGGTCAGGTTACTGACAGGCATCCTGAGGTCATGCCATGTGACCCTTGTCCTGCATGGCTTGCACTGGCTGCTGGTGCAGTGGAAAATCTCCTTCAAGGTTGGTTGGCTGATCTACAGAACCATATATGGACTGGGGCTGGGTTATCTGAGTGAGCCCCATACTGCCTAGTCCACCATCTCTGCTCCTCTGAGGTGAGCCTCCTAGCAGTTCACAGGGCCAGGCTCAAGACATCAGGGGATTGCACTTTTAAGTTGGCTGGTCCAGCCCTGTGGAACTGGCTCCCCAGGTCTCTGAGGGAGGCTTCCACTTCTCCACAACTCCCTTGATCTGATCTACCCCCAATTATTTTTTTCTGAGCCTTTCCCTCATAGAGTGAAAATTCACCTATTTGAGTTCCAGAATCATTGCCCCTGAGGGGGAACGGGATACCCCATTGCCAGCTGAAACCACATGGAATAGGGGTTACTGGACCCTAATGGTTCCCTGACAACCACCCAACCCACCACCTCTGAGCTTTTAAATATAAAATCTAGGATACTGTTCTGCCATGTGGGCTCCCTGACCAGCTGCACCAGCAGACAGTCTTGCATGGTATCTAGCAGTGCCTGACTCCTGGTACTCCTAGTCACTGGGATAGCACAGTTAATGTCTGGCATATTCAGATCCTTTCCATCACTAGGTTCCCTTGTGGTGCTCCTCTCCTGATTTTTTTCACTCAGTTCCTTCCACCATTTTCTGTCGATGTCTAATTTTGTTGTTTAAGCTCCTGGCATTTAATCAGACCCCCCTTTCAACCTCAACCTTTATTCCACTTCACTTTCACTTCCCCATAACTGTTTCCCAGTTACTGTTTGTTATATACACCCTCCCAGCTCCTCTCTGTTCGTCTCCTGCTAGTTGGATTATTGTCACACACAAACAGATCACATTGACATATTGAGCAGATTTCAAGTTTTTATTTTTTTAATCAAGTTCCTAACCCAAATGGCTCCAATGTTAGCAATTTTCAAATAAATCATCTTTAGAAAGGGCTAACTTCAAAAATTGTTAGGGCAAGGAAATACATTTCCTTTTTTGGTATGCTTTACTCTACTTTTAATGAGACAGAAAAATAAAGAACCACAAAAGAGAAAACAATATATAAGTAATACATTGTCAAAGAATCATTTCATACTTTATTCTTAGAAGGGGTAAAGGTGCACCATTTAAATGAAAGCCTGGAGTCAGGCTGACATGGCTTTTGACACCAAGAGCATGTCAACATACAGTACCCTGGCAACAAGATAGCATTGCTTTTGAATGTCAACAGGAAATGAAGGTGATTTTGGCCACAATAGAATCATGCTCAGGCCATTTTTTTCCTTTTAAAAAAATCAGAACTCTTCCCCACTACCTCCCACGGAGCACATTTCCCATCTGCCAGCTGACCTGCCATCCCCACTTCATTATTACAGCTATAAATCAAGAGTGCCAGGGTTGAATTCTACCCCACCATTTACCCCCGTGTGACCCAGATCAAGTCACTAGCATGAAGCTTTGGAACAGGTATAATAAAAAGCTAGAAGTGGTGATCATGATTCATTACTCCTAAAAACAAAGGCTTGGTGGATTTTAAAACTCAAAGACATAGTCATCACAGTGATCATTTCAGTCTTACATATCTTCTGGCATAGAGCCCAAAGTCCCTACTTTGTTCCAGTTTCCTCTGTAATTGGAGTGGAATCTAGTTGTGATCTTCTCTGTTGGATGGGTGTAGCTCATGCCTGCTTTGACTGATTTCAAACTCCTCTACTGGACATCAACAATGCTGGATGTTTAATGGGGTGCTTTTGTTCTTGTTTCTTGTTCAAACAACCTATCTTCATCTTTCATTTGTAGTTACTGCTTTGGGGGAAATATTTGTTTATATTGCAGAATACAGTCTCCAACCAGTCATCATACTTTTTGTTAGAAAATTCTCGCTTTTGTTTTTTTGGATACTTTTAAGTCTTTTTGATAGGCAAAGTTCACTTGATAGAGCTTTTACCTCCCTTGTGGAAATGTCTTCAAAGACCCGACTCCACAGTGTTTTTCCTTAAACATCTTTCAGGGTTTCATGGTTGTCTGCAGAAATTATTTTTGTGTTCCTCACCTGTCTTCAAGTATTTTGTTTTTACAGTCGACTCCTGTGACAGTTTAGGGGAAAAGTGCATTACTTTTTCTGATAACCTTCAGATGAGGGTTTTTGTCTTTGGGGAATAGCACCATGCCATGCTCTGAGCATTTTTTGTTTACTTTTTCAGTATACGTATACGTATACTGTAGTTGTGTTTATGTATATGCATTGATGCAATATAACAAGATATTATACAGTAGAAAAGAGCTCTATTTTAACCATTCTTTGGAATTTTCTGATTCATGGTTTTGCCTTGAAACCCATCAAAATGTATGACATGCATATGTCACCAGCATCTTTCTTCACTCAGCTTGAGGCCAGTTAATAGAGGGCTCTCAAAGAGTTAAGCCTAACCCTGAGAGTTGTCCTCTAGAGGGGCCCCTTGCTTGCTTGGAGACAGAATGTCTGGTTGATTACATACAGTGTTCTGGCTGAGTTAGAATCAGGAAACTCAGTCATGAATATTCATGATCCTACCCTTCACCCTTTATAGTACAAGTAGGAGGGACAAGCAGGCAGAGAGCAGTATGGTTCCTTAATAGACAGGGAAGGCAGAAGACAGTCTAGCCTCTGGCTATGATGGAAGCAGGGGGTCTGCTGGACCAGGGATTGTGGCAGGGTTTCTGAGTCATTTTGGCACTAGTTCCCTGTTGAGGTCTTCAGAGTACCACCAACAGGCACTGCCAAGAGGATGGGTATCCTAGAAGGGCCTCAAGGACCTCAGAAGCTCTGAAACCAGATGGAACCAACAGGAATAGCTGTGGGCCACCCCTCAAAGGAAGTCACCAAGACTCATGAGGATCTGCTCCTGTTGTATCAGCACAAAGTTGAAAGAAGGCACAAGAAGAAAAGGACACCTTTGTAAGCAGGCCTTGTAATAAGGATGTCCTGCATTGTATTAGAAAAAGAAAACCAATGGTAACTTAAAGTATTTTCCCCTGACAGGTAGCTGAATTCATAGGTATCAAGTGGAGGGGTTATTGCAAGAGATGCTGTCATTAAGTCCCTGTGTAAGGGGCCAAGCAAGGAAGCCTGTTTCTTTGGGCCATTTGGGCCAGAAGGAGACAGATACAGTAGGACCAACTGTTACCTATTTAGTAGTACTGTCATGCTGAAACTTATTTATGCCAAGGTTAGGACAAATAGACCCACTCACCAGATATACAGTTCTTATATTTTCTTATATTCATATAGTAGCTCAGAAACTAAAACTTTCACTATAAGTACTGTTCCAAAATGCTAAGGCTTCACAAGGTTTTGAGGAGAAGTAGTCTTCCTCAGGGCAAAAGCATGTAAACTATTTAAAATTCATAATTATAAATTCATAAAAATAATGTATATTTATACACACACACACATTTTTTGCTTCAAGTAGCACCATATGGTAATTTCATATGGCTGTCTTTACCCCTGATCAAATCAGAGTAGAGATTCAGCATTACCATGACTAGTCCACATAACAAAGTTCTAACCTGTATACATATATTCATATAATGGGTCAAATAAAATAAGACATGTACCTTCTAGAGCAAAAATACTTGCTTCCTAACCATCTATTGTGGCCAGAGTGCAAGTGTTTGGTTGTAATAAATACAGTAAACTTATTTTAGATAATTCAAACCTTTACATTAATAGTTCACTACTAAGTTAACCATTCTGTATTACTCCAATGTGGCTTATAGGTTTGGAATCACTAAAACAATGTATATTTCCAAATAGCTGCAGTATATTTCATATAAAGTAGCTGAAACTCATAATTACTTAATTCCCTTTTTGTAACATAAATATCAAGTTAAATTGACATCCAAAACATAAGGAATACCATCAAGTTTTAAATGTTTCACCTTTAATTAATTTCATCCCATTCCTATATATCTAGATGGCTTACACACTTGGGACCAGAGTGCTCTGTAATAAAGATTGCCAGAGAAACAAAGCAATGTGAAATTCCCACCGCTTTGCCATCAGAAGGTTAAAAGACCCAATGTCTGGTTGTTAAAATTAACAAGGCTTACCAGACAGCAGATGGGCAACATCCTCTGCTCTGTGTGCAGGTTCACATACATGTGGGAGTGCTCTGCAGCTGCCTGTTTCATTCTCAATGATCTGCTACACTGGGGTGTGGATTAATGAACAGATTTTCAAAAAACAGGCCATAAGTGATGACATGTTCACATTATCAAGTCCATATTGCAAGATCTTGTATGAAATTATTTATTTAGGTAGTTAATTATTTAAAAATTGGTAACCGGGGAAAGGCACATTAAGCCAAATTTCATTTCCAGGTGCAACCCAGGGAAGGGGTATGAGGATACAATCAGGCAAATACTGTACAATAGTATTGATGCATACCATACAAATAAGGTACAAACAGAGGTAGCGTACCAACGTAGCAGAAGTGCAAAATAACAAAAGCGGATGTCTGGAACTTGACACACTATACATCCTAAAATACAGTCTAACAACATATCAGTGCAATGAAACTAGGAGACAAAAAAATGACCCTGGAGAGGGGACCGGAATAGAGAAGGGGAGAAGAACAAAGCATAGGTCAGATAGGGAGCTGTCAGGTGTAAGCAGGGAGGCGGAGCTTAATCTGGTGCTTACAATAAGTTGGGGGAGAGTGAGAGATGGAGGAAGAACGGAGGAGGTTCCAGAGTGAGGGATGGTGACAGGAGAAGGTTGACTGCCAAACAAAGGAGTGAGGGTGAAGAAGGGAGAAGGTACGGGAATCTCTGGAGTGAAGGGAGTATTAAGCAGGTGGACTGGGATTGTATATTCACAGACTCCTAAAGTTATTGGAAATCCATGCCTTGTTTAAACTAGCCTCATTATTTTGATATCTTCCTGTCATTGCTTTAAGTCAGTTAAAAGCAGATCCACTGAAGCATGTATGTGGTTGTTAGGAAACCCAGCCAAACAACACTGAGTTTGAGCCGTGAGACCTTAACTGATTCTGCACTGTTAGCTGTCAGCTTACCTGTTGGGAAAAAAGTTTTAGTAGGTACTGTATAGTCTGCCACAGCAGTATTCGTACAAATTTGTTAAAAGCTGATCTCCCAAACTAAGTTTGTGGTTGCTTTGTAACAAAGCCGAACAGCATTATATCAGAGCTAAGAGCCCTACACTGTTCTGGCACTTTTAACTGTCAGCGCATCTCCTGTGAAAATAATCATTGATTAAATTTAGTATACTACAAAGGTGTATGCTAGAAAAATGTTTAAATAAAATAAATGACTCAATTAAAAAAACTGGCCACATGAAGTACAAAACAAACTAAAACATAGAAGCCAGCCCCTGTCTCTCTAACTCATGATTTGTTTTGCCCTCTTTTAAAACTTACAGTCCACACAGACCATGCACGGGCAGGGTCTGTGAAAGCCTTGTGGAAAAATCCACTGCCTCTACCAAGCCTACTTGGAATTATTTAGACCCTCACAGTGTGCAAAACTGTGCAGGGGGACTGTCATAATAAGAACCTATACCTGTTAAATTGTATAATCCAAACTGAGCGCATAAATTGAAAACATTATACTGGAAGGTTGTCAAGACTCCAAAAATGTTAATCAGAATAGAAGTCAAATATAACGTTACTAAAAACTAATAAAGTTTTAAACTTTGCCTGTAAGTATCACACACTAAGCCCATTCTCATTGTTAAACATTTAGTAATTTGCTGACCTTGAATAAGATAAAATCTCAAAACCCTCCCTTGATTCATTTAGTGGGACCCAAACTTAACTGAAATATAGTGTTCACATTTAATGACAGGGTACAAATAACAACTGTATCGGATGGTAAACAGCTACTATCACATAGCTGTCCAGTGGGATAGAATACAACAATCCAGACAGATGGCGGTGAGCAGAAGAGACATGTACAGGTTGGAACTAAAGTTCTCACAGCAGAAAAGCCAGAGGAGTTTACAACAGAGGTGTCCAGTCCAGTTCCTCATTTATACCATATCGGGGGACAGTAGCTCTGAACCAATATGCATCATGCAACAAAAGTTTTTTCTCTGTATCTGTTCCTCTTCTGAGACGTGGGGGCATGTTCTAAGCCAAAGAAATGGAGTGTGAGGATACTGTATCCTTCTGAAATAAAATGTCTAGCCACAGGTGATCTCATGTCCTTCCTTCTGATGTAACCCTTATGCTCCAGAAAATGATTCTTGAATGCTCTTGTTATCTGTCCAATATATATTTTATCAAATAGACCTTTCAAGATATACACAATATACATTGTTTGAAAGGTAATCAGTAGTATAATCTCTAGCCCTCACCACCACCACCCTCCTCGTAAACACTTCAGCCCCCCTTTCTTGTTTCCCTCGTAAACTCCTCAGTCCCCCTCTCTCTTTTCCCCTCCCCCTTTTTCCCTCCCTGATTGCCTTCCCCATCTTTACACTGCCTTGACAAACACTGATTTCTGGCTGCACACTGAAACACTGTAATCATGTATATATTAGTAATATAATTAACAAGAAAATGCTCTGGTTAAATGTCATTCTATTGTGTTGTATCTTTTTTGCTGTTACCTCTTAACCCAATTCTGTATATCGCTGTTCTTGAACTCTGTATGTAGGTCATGTCTCTGTGTACTTGTGCTAATTCGTGTAATCTGACATGGAATCTTTGTAAATGAGCTCCCAGCTCAAAGGTTATTATTCTAAGGCAATAAATAAATAGACAAATAAATAATTAAATAAATAAATATATTCTCAGTCCCTGCTATATTGTGGATTGCTTTCATGCTATGTGTCTCTGAACGGGCTGAATGATGTCTGCATGCACAATTTCCTTTAATGGGGGAACCTAATCCAATGAGATCATTGTGTTCTCTAGTAGGTATCTTATGGGCAGAATGCACCAATCTTTCTCTCAAGGACCTAACTTTTTTAGCTCCCACAAGTGTCTCCTCTCTAAAAATCTTAGCACCCCCCGGTGATGTTTGTAAGACATCCTAGTACTTCAGGATTATCCTCTTCATATTATCAAAGGTATTACAAAATGATGTTGTGAAACCTATTCTAGACTGTTCCACCCTCCCTCCCCTGTTGTCTTTGTCTTAGTGTTTTTCTGTCTAATAACTCATAATGTTCCTCAGCTCTGTCTAAGCAAAAAGACTTACAGCCTCTGGTTAAAAACCTCTAGCATAAATCCTCCCAACTGTCCAGCCCATCTTCCTGGGAACTATTGTGTTTATCTCTAAAATATTGTGCAAATGGTATAGCCAATGTTGGGGACCATGGATGAAGGTTTTCAAAATGTAGTAGGGTATTCCTGTCTGTTTGTTTTTTGAATAGACAGGTATCTATAATGTTATTAAATTTGAATATTTCCAGATCTAAAAACATATTTTAGTGTCACTATATTCCAACATGCAAAACTTAAATGGTTATTGCAAGCACTAAAAATGTCAAAAAAGTTGTAAGAGCACTTCTGCTGAACCATCCCAAAAAAGTAACATGTCGCCTACAGTATGTGATAACCCCACCACACTATATGGTTGTGAAAGGGGTTATACACAGGTGACAGGCCAGATTGGTGCTTGAAGTTTGTAACACACAAGTTAACCTATGAAGGCACCAAAGTGGAGCCCATTGTTGTACATCAGACTTAATACAAACATTGCTTCTCAAATGTAAAATATTTGTACCTCAGTACGACCAATTCCAATTCTAGCAAAAACATCTCTTAGAGGAAGGTATGTCAGTAAGTGACTTTGGTGCCTCCTATAAACTGTGTAAACCCTCCTAATGAAGAATTGTGGTGTATAAGTCCTTTATGTCTAGTGTTGTCAGGATAATACAGGACTTATCAATGTTTTTCTTATTTAAGTCCTCAACCAACTTTAGGATATGGCTTTTTGTTTTGATGTACAGTAGGTGGGATCATCAGCCACTATTTTCTCTATGTAATAGTGAGCATAAGTGGAATGTAGTTTCAAAAGAGAGTTAATGTCTACCATGATATGGCAATCTGGTGGACTGGTCAGAGACGTATGAACTTTTGGCAGAGTGTAAAAGACAGGGACAATAAGTTTCTTGTTTCTAATGTTGCTGTTTCCCAATTTGCAATGATAACTCATTCTGCTGGATTTAGAATGGCAACTACTGTACTTTTTTCTTGACCTCAGGTGTGGAGTTGTAAATAACTCTCAAGCAGTTTGAGACCTTCTTGTTTAGTTGTCTTAAACACTCTAGTTGGTATTGTGTATAATCTTGTATGACCACCACCCCACCCTCATTAGCTGATTTGAAAACAATCCTCTCATTATTCTCCAAATGTTTCAATGCAGCAAACTCTTCAACAGTCAGATTGAATATCTTGCATCTATCGCTGTTTCTTTCTGAATTAACTTTTTCACTTTTTGATCAGTTGATTTAAGTGTCATCTACAGTGTTTGCCCAAAAGGCACAAAACCTGACTTAATGTTAGGGGCCTTTTTTAGTTTGTAATGAGATTCAGCTGCAACCTTAGCCACAGGGTGTTTTACTGGTACTGTAAATTGTTAAAAAATTACCTAAGTCTCAATTTGTGATAGAATTGTTGCAAATCAACATTTAGCCAAAAAAATGTTGCACGTTTATTGTGGGCAAAAGGAAATTCCACTGCCTAATACTTTATATTCTAATTGTGTTATTTTAGTACTAGATAAATGGTACACTATGGTTTCTGGACCTGCTGTAGTGCCGGTGTTTGTGATGTTGGCATCCGTTCTTCCTATGGTGGCTTGTGTTTGGGTTTTCCCCTGTTATTCTGTCTATCATGGATGTCTCCCAGGGTCCTGCCTTCTAATCCTGATCCAGTGCCCCCCCTCCTTGTCAGTCTCCTGCTGATCCCTGTTTTAGTGTGTAACATGGGTTATATCCTCACCAGCCTCTCCCACTCCATCTGCCTCCTCTGCCTTGGCCTCTGCTAAGATAAATGACATTGTCTTTGAGGGCAGTATCTATTCTTGAAGTCAGAACTGGATTCACTGCTGTATATTGTACTGTCTGAATCCAGATTGTAATTAATGTAGGAACATTTATGTGCATTTCTTACCCATGTGTAGACTTTATATTCTTTGTAATCACTGAATCCCTTCTCATTTGTCTTTTATTTTGTGAGATTTTATAAAATCTTCATATTCTTCAATAGTGTTGATGACCTTTTCCAAATATTGCTTAAGGTCATCCTCTAAGAATTTACTCTTGAGGTCCTCATTCAGTTTTTGAGTTTCAGCTGCTATTGACTGCTGCTGTTTAGTAGCAGCCACCACTAGCACAAGCAAAATGTCGTGTGAGCATGTATCATGTACTCTATCACATTTCTGTTCTAATATATCATTAGTGAATCCTAGGTGGGGTTCAACTGGCACTCTAAGACCCATGGGCTTGTCTGCTGCCTGGTAAGCCTTCTTTAAGAACTTTAGGATATTGTTTTATTTAACTTTCTAACATCTAAATAGGTGGGAGTTTCACGTTGGCTTTTCTTCCCTCAGGACATTTTTGTTACACAGCAGTCTAGTGACAAATGTGTAAACCATACACACTGTATACAGGATGCAGGAATGGAAAGGAATTAATTAAATTAAGGTAAAACATTGAAACCTTGATAGTATTCCTTGTGGTTTGAATGTCAATTTAATTTGATATTTATTTTACAAAAAGTAAATTAAGTAGCTGCGCACTTCAGCTCTATGAAATTATACTGCAGCTATCTGGATATATACATTAATTTAGTGACTCCAAACTTGTAAGCCACACTGCAGTAATACAGATGGTTAACTTAGTTGTGAGCTAACAATATAAAGGTACTGCATGAGTTATCTAAAATAAGTTTATCATATTTATTACAGCTGAAAGCTTGCACTCTGGACACACTTGGTGGTTTGGAAGCTAGTGCCCTTACACTATAAAGTACATCCCTTATCTTATTTGCCATATTATAGTTGCACGGTAGTGCAGCTATAGTTAGGGTTGCACGGTCACTTCTATGTTAAACCCCAAAGTTTGCACTTTAATAACTTTGCAACCATTTGTCTGATTTGCCTGAAATGTTGCAGGTGTGGCATCCAGCCATAGATCTCTGGATCGGGAAACTGTCATTCCAGTTGGATGTATGGTTGCAGAACCATAGAGCATCCAAAAAGTGAAAAGTACCAAACTTTTGCACATTTTTCGGGTCAGGCATAATGGACTAAAGAATGCATCTGAATGGATTCAGATTTGCTTGTCTATATGTTGTCTAGGTTAAAGTAGTGCCTTTTGAAGATTTGGTGAAAAAATATTAATCCATTCAAAAGTTATGCAAGTGTTTCATGTCCACTTGTAGTTTATGTAAAAATTTATAAGTGCATTGCAAAAACGCTTGCGATCACATTTTTGCTGTCATGCACCCTAAATTTGTTTTTGTGCTGCCGCCATCTTGTTTTCAGTTAGCAAGAGACAAAAAATGTTTTAACTCGAAAAATAATGCCTTTTGATAAACACCAACAGTTGTGTTTACCTGATTGGGCCCTTAGGAACATAACCCTGGCATTAGTTTTTAAGCAGAATATCTGCCAATATGTTTTTCAAACTTTTTCCACCATTCTGCCATTTTGTTGTTGTGACAACACTATTTGTTGTTGCAGCAATAATTGTGATAAAGAAAAGGAACATCGACAACATTTTCTATGCATGACAACATTCCCATTATAGAGATAGGAGTATCATGATCACATTAAAGTTATTATGAAAACACCGCATGAACACATTTTCCCATGTGTTGTTTTAGTTGTCACTTAGTTGTGCCAAGGTGGATTGTGCTTTTGGGTTGAAAGTTACAGGGTGGCAATCCCTGATCCCACAGATGTGCCTTTTGGTGGTTTGGTCCCAAAACATTCAATGGGCCCATAGTTACAGCATTCTGAAATTGAGAAATTTCCCATAAGACAACATTGCAGTGTCTGCAGTGCCTTTTGGCACCCATATCTTGGAAATGATGTGAGATACATATTTTTCGCTACCCGCAGTTTAGTCCACCAAGCATGCAAGGAAAGTTTAAAGTCATAGATTACACCTGCAGTGGAATTTGTTTCATAGGTTGTATGGTTACTGAGATATTGGCAAATTAGTATTACAATGGTTCCTTTTCAAGGCCTATAGGGCTACTGTATGGCTCTGTTGTTATATGTAAGTGAGAGTGCAGGGCCCAGAGGGTCCACGCTCCCACAGATGCATATCAATATGCACAAATGGACAATTTGAAGGGAGCATGGGGCCCAAAGGGCCCCATGCTACCACCAACACATACCATTTACTAGTTACATTACAATTTTTCAAAAAGTAAGGAAATTCATTGCAAAAAAACTTCATTACTGTATCAGCAAGGGCTGATGTCACAGCAACAAAAAACTGGAAATTCAATTTTAGGGTTACTCCCCCTACCACCCCACCCCCTATCCTTCACACACCAACAGACATTGGTTTGTGCCATTGTGTCATCAGTCCTAACTCTCACCCCATTCTCTTATACTGTAGCATGTCATCTTGCTTACACATGGAATGGGGTGAGAGTTTGGCCTGACAACCGCATGGCACACCCCAATGTCTGTTGGTGTGTGGAAGATGGGGTGGTGGTGGGGTAACCCTAACACTGAATCTCAAACTTTTGTCATTGTGACAGCAACACTAACTAATGCATTAACAAAGTTTTTGCAATGAATTATATATGATATATATATATATATATATATATATATATATATATATATATAAAGACAAAAAATGTGATTATATATATATATATATATATATATATATATATATATATATATACACACACACACATACACACACTGTATATTACTGGTATGGTAGCACCAGTATAGTTAGGGTTGAGGTATGATTTCTATGTTAACACACAGGTTTTGTACTTTAATAACTTCACAATGGTTTTATATATTTGCATTAGATTTAGCATGCATATTTTTGTTGGGTGGGCCTGTTGACTTGACAAATTTTGTTTGAATCGCTTTTCTAGTTTCTGAGATACTGAGTCTGAAAAATCGTTAAATTTTCTTTTTTTTTTTGCTGTTTCTTTGTCCACCTGTATCTAAGAAACTGTTTTAAATTGTGATCTGAAATTTGCAGGGTAGAAAGCCTTCCTTGCCTCACAGATGTGCCTTTTACTGATTTGGTGAAAAAATATTAATCTGTTCCAAAGATATTACGATTTGAAGTTCCTATTATTTTCAATGGGAAATTATAGACGTTCAGCACAAAAAAGGATCCTGTGTTGCAGGAGCATACTCCCTTTTTACAGATGCATCATCTTGTGTCAGGTGGCAAATCCTTTTTTGTGGGTCTGCCATTTTGTTTTTCAGTTAGCAAGAGAAAGAAAATACAAAAATGAAAGGATTTAAAAAACAAACATCAGAACTTAGATAAATGGAACACATTTAGTGGCATTCTGATTGTTTTTAAATTATGCTAAGAAATGTCTTTTCTGGGCACTTAAAATTCTGGGTGCCCAGCTTAGTGAGAGGTGCACTTCCCCCATGTTCTTGATATGAGAACAACAGGATTTTCTTGACTTCTGTAGCTGCAGTTGGATTTTGTACTGCCAGCTGCAGTTTGAGCTGTTAGTCACTGTTTCTCTGATGTATGGTGGTGCCCCCACACACACATACTCCATTGCTTCCTTGGCAATGATGTTGCCCTGGTGTCTCGTGGCTCCCCCCACCCACCAATTGTTGTATAATGACAGTGATATTGTTCATGAGGTGGAGTCACAAGAAGGCTATGTTGTAAATCTGGGGTCAAAATATGTGAAAATGAAAACGTTATGACCATTTGTTGCAATTTTGCTATGCACACTTGTAACTTAGAATTTTTAAATATTTTGATCCCAGTTTATCAACATAGCCTTTGTATTACCCCACCTAATGTATGTCACAGCTGTCATTTTTCAAATCCTGGCTAAAATGTATTTTTGTACCTGTGGCATGGAATGGCATTGCAATTGTGCGGAATTACATTTTGGTGGGGATTTGAACATTTTCTCTATGGGGTTTATGAGGTGGGGTAATAAGATGGATATGCTGACAATTTGGTCATTACTGTCCTATAAATAAAAAAAGTTCAGGACACAGAGGGTCCTGTGCATCCACAGCTACATACATATATGCATACTGCCCTGTGCTCCCACAGCCACATAAGGTTACAACTAAACTATCTGAAAAAGTCAGGAAATTTATTGAAAAAACTTAATTAATGCATCAATTAGGGTTATTGCGACAAAAGTAGGGAAATGTGGCATTAGGGTTTCCAACCCTAACACCCCACCCCCACCCACAGGCAGCAAGAGGCATTGGGGGTGTTCCTTGCAGTTGCCAGCCCTAACACCCCTTTCTCCTATACTGTACCATCTCAGATTCCTTACACATGGAATGGGGTGAACATTATGGCTGACAACACCAAGGCACACTTCTGATGCCCCTTGCTGCCTGCAGGGTGGGGGTTATGTCTTACGGTTGGAAACCCTAATGCCACATTTCCCCACTTTTGTCACAGCAACCCTAATTGATGCATTAATGATTTTTTTTTTCAATTAATCTATATTATACTGACAGGGTAGTGCCAATGTAGTTAGGGTTCAGCATTCACGTCTATGTTAAACCCACAATTTTGCACTTTAATAACTTTGCAATTGTAAGACCAATGCACATGAAATTGTTCATACACCATCAGATGCCATAGAGCTTTTGATGTGGTAAGTTTCATTCTGGCTGGATGTGTGATTGCGGAGATGCATAGTGTGAAAAAACGTGAAAATTACCATTTAGGTACAAATTCTTTGCCATTCTGCATGTCTGAAATTGCTTGTGGGTCTGGTCTGAAATTGGTAGGTTATATGAGGTCTGGATCACAGACATGCCTTTTGAAGGTTTGGTGAAAACATATTAATCTTTTCAAAAGTTATTAACGTTTTAATTTTTCCCATTATAGCCTATGGGAAAAATTAGATGTTCCGTGTGAAAGCAGGTTTTGCTGCCGCAAAAGCACTTTTTGCTGCCTCAAATGATATCAGTAGTGTTGTGCTGCTGCCATCTTGTTTTCAGTTAGAGAGGGGATAAAATACTGCAATTCAAAAATACTGCTCCTTGGTAAACACCACCAGTTGTGTTTACCTAATCACGGCCCAAGGAATACAATTCTGGCCTTAGTTTTTGAAAATAGTGGCAGGAAATATGATTTTTTTTAATCAGTCATTGGTAGTGTCACAAATTTGAGGCACTATTTTTGTGAAATTGCCTCAAAGTGCTGTAATTTTTGTGCAGCTAATGGCCTGTTGCTCCAAACTGCCACAAATTGCAGCACTGTTTCATGAAAACTGTCACAAATTGTGGCACTACTTCAATAAAAAAAAAACATCGGACCCTGCTAAATCCCAAAAAGTGTTCTGGTCATTTTCCAAAAAATAAGGTCAGAATTGACTCCTCGGCCCCTGTTTAGGTAAACACCTGCTGTTGTTTACCTAAAAAAGGATCTTTCATCCTTTTCCTGCTTCCAAGGGGGCCAAGGCATGCTTAAATAAAGAAAATGCTTTTGCCGATATCGGGGTGCCCAATCCCCGTGTCAGCATTTTGCCCCCACAGTAGTGTGGGACACTGGGGATCACACTCCCAGTGTCCACAGTTATATCCTACCCCCCTCCAGTACTGTTGGACACTGGGGAGCCCATCCCAGTGTCCCAAAGTATTGCTTTATGTTAACTTGTAAAGAAAGAAAACAGTCCCTCAATGTCTTTTTTTTATGCTCTGCCATCAGCCAGGTGCACAATCCTCCTGTCAGCACTAGAACACACCCCCTGCCAGTGTGGGACACTGAGGAGACCACTCCCGGTGTCCCCAGTTATGTTCTACCCCTGCCAGTACTGTTGGATACTGATGAGCCAACTCCCAGTGTCCCAAAGCTTTATGTTTACCTATAAAAAAAAAACAGTTCCCTGAAGACTTCTTTTTTTTTATGCTGTACTAACAGTGGGGTTCCCAATCCCCCTGTTGGTAATAGAGCACCCCCACAGTTATGTACTACCCCCCCAGTACTGTTGGACACTGGAGAGCCCAAAGCCAGTGTCCCAAAGTATTTTTTTATGTTAAAAAAAGAAAACAGACCCCCAACATCTTTTTTTAACCCTAAAAAAAAGAAAATGGTCCCTCATTGTCTCCCTGCCCCCTACCCATCCTGACCCTCCTAGTGAGCACCCACCACCCCACACCCCCCTTTGCCCTATACTTACCACTGGCGACCGTTGGCTGTCATCTTCTGTGGACTGGGACACGTATGCACTCTTCAAAGCCAACCACAAAATGAAGAATCAAGGTATGTGCCATATAATAACTGTCAATGGTGTTTTGAACTTATGGTGATATCTCAGCCATTTTTGCACCAGATTTTCAACATGGGGATTTTGGGATCCCCACCTCATGAACATTGTTGTTTAGTTAATCGGACCCAAAGGTAATTTTGCAGTCACTGTTCAAAATCACCTTTCAGGACCAAGTAATGAAATGACAGTGTCAGTGTTCATGAGGTGGGGTCCCAAAAAGCCCATGTTAAAAATGTGGTTCAAAAATAACCAAAACTGTCTGAGTTACATGTAGTCATTGAAATTTATTATGCATGCATGCAACTTTGGCAATTTTTAATATTTTCACTCCAAATTTTTCAACATAGCCATTTTTTCACACCAGCTGATGAACAGTATAGCTGTCATTTTTCACATCCTGCCTGAAATGTGTTTTCACACCTGTGGCATGGAATGGCACAGTGGCTGTGCAAAACCACCTTTTGGAACTGAATAACAAAATGACAGTGGCAGTGTTCATGAGGTGGGGTTCCAAAAAGGCCATGTTGAATATTTGGTGCAAAAATGCCTAAAAATGCCCGAGTTATGCTTGGCCATTGAACTTTTCCTATACATGCATGTAACTTTGGCAATTTGAAATATTTTCACTCCAAATTTACAACATTGTCATTTTTTCATAGCACCTCATGAGTAGTTCAGCTGACAGTTTTCACGTCCTGCCTGAAACCTGTTTTCACATGTGTGGCACAGAATGGCATTTTGCAACAGATTTAAAAATCATCACTAATGGGTTTTATGAGGTGGGGTAATAAGAAGACTATGTTGAAAATTTGGGGCCAAAATATGAAAAAATGAAAAAGTTAAGATCATTTTTTTGCAGTTTCAGTACATCCGCTCGTAACTATGGAAATTTTCAAAATTTTGACCCCAGATTTTCAACATAGCTTTTTTATCACCCCACCTCATGTATGTCACAGCTGTACATTTTCAAATCCTGGGCAAAATGGGTTTTTGCACCTGTGGCATGGAATGGCATCACAGTTCAGGCCCTGCACTCCAACAGGGAGATCGAGGTAATTACAGTGTCTCTACACTTACGATACAGGCCCTGCACTCCCATAAACAACTACGGCTATGGTGATTCTTTCACAAAAAGTAAGGAAATCAATTGCAAAAAACTTTGTTAATGCATCAGTTAGGGTTCATATTACGGTGTCAAAGAATGGAAATGTATGTTCCCAACCCTAACACCCCATTCCATCCCCCCCAACCAACCCTACCACCCTGATGCAGCCCCACCCTCCACACACCAACCGGCATTGGGGTGTGTCTTGGGGTCATTGACCCTAATGCTCAATTCCATTCTCCTATGGTGTACCATCTCAGTATACTTACACATGGAATGTGGTGAGTATTAGGGTTGACTACCCCAAAACACAGTCCGACACCTGTTGATGCATGGAGGGTGGGGTGGGGTGGTAGGGTTGGTTGGAGGGGGTGGGATGGGATGTTAGGGTTGGGAACCCTAACACCACATTTACATAGTTTTTTCACTGTGATATGAACCATAACTGATGTATTAACAGAGTGTTTTGTAATGTGTGTGGGTATATATACAGTATATATATATTATGGTAGCACGGTAGTGCTACCATAGTTAGGGTTGAGTAGCCATTTACATGTTAAACCTAACATTTTGCACCTTAATAACTTTGAAACCGTTCAATGGATTTGCCTAAAATTTGGAATACATGATCAAGACCCATATGCCTTGGGATCTGCCTAGTTTGGTACTGGTCGCCTATATGGCTACGGAGTTATTAAGCGTGATCTGCGTGTGCGTTTATGCTTTTTTTTGGAATTCTACAGTCGCACCTACAAGTTGCACAGTTTGTGCGACCGGTCAGAAATCTTCAGGGAACGTGTGGCCGAGGTCCCCGATGTGCCTTTTGCAGATTTAGTGAAAAAATATTAAACGATTCAAAAGTTATTAAAAAAACAAGTTCCCATTATAAGTCAAAGGGGAAAAGTTAACAAAAAGTTCGACAGTGTCGCAAATGCAGTTTATACTTTCACAAATGGCCCTTTTACTGTGGAAAATCTGCCATTTGTTTTCAGTTGGTGGTCAGAAAAATGCTTGGCATTTAAATTTGGGACCCTCTAGCAACCTAATTCTTTTTGTATTCACCTAGTCGGACCCTGAGGATGCTAGCCATGTCTATATTTTGTGGTAAAACACCCCAGAAGTAGGTTTTTCACATTTCTGGAAAAAGTAATTTCGCACTTGCGACACTGTCGAATGAATTTGCGAAAGCTTTCTCAAATTGCGACAGTACTTTTCTAGGCTGTGGGAAAATGACAGCAATTCAAATGCAACCCCCTTGGACCCCCCAACCCACCCCCCAACCAGCATTGGGGTGGGCATTGGGGTCTTCGGTCCTAATTCTCACCCCATTCTCGTATACCTCTGCTTCTTTACACATGTGAAGGAGTGAGAGTTAGGGCTGATGATCCCAGTGCACCCCAGTGCCGGTTGGGGGTGGGTTGGGGGTCCAAGGGTTTTCAACCTAACACCAAATTTCCTCACTTTTGTCACTGTGGAACAACCCTACCTGATGCATTAAACAGAGTTTTTGGCTCTAATATATATATATATATATATATATATATATATATATATATATATATATATATAGATAGATATGTGTGTTATAAATTTGTTATGTAGACTAGTAATGATAATGCTGAATCTGTACTCTGATCTGTTTAGGTGGTAAAGTCAGCATATGAAACTATCATATGGAGCTACTTGATGCAGAAAAGTGTATGTATATAAATATATATTATTGATTCATAATTATAAATTGTTTTATATATATTTTTTAATAGTTCACATGCTTTTGCCCTGAGGAAGAGGATTATTCCTTGAAACACTGGCAGTTTTGAGCAGTGCTTACTGCTTATAGTGAAAGTCTGAGTTACTGAGCTACTACATGCATGTAATAAAATATTAAGAAATGTATATCTGGTGAGTGTGTTAATTTTTCCTAACCTAAACATATGTTACATAGGCCTTTTGGGACCAGACTTCTCCCAGGTTTCTTTCTTTCTTTCAACAGAGGCCCACTTGTGAAGTATCATTGTGTATGCTGAAACTTATTGTTGTCTAATGTGGGCACTGTCTGTAAGACAAGTGTAGCCATAAAATAGCCACCAGGAATAATGCTAACCCTATCTGGCAGTGTGTCATACACAAGTGATATAGGACCACCAGTGATCAAGGGACTCCAAAAAGTATGTTAGGGACTGTAATGACAAGTAACGTGTATTTTGACTAAACCCATCAAAACTGAAATATTAATTCCTATAGTTCAGGGGTAAACCAGCTAGCAAACAACAACTGTGAGAGTGATTCATGGAAGTTAGACCATGGGTGTGGTGATGATTGAGATCAGAACCCCAAATGGCACTTGGAGCACATGTGATGTAGGTAGTACTGTGCTGGTGGAGTGAACAAAACAAGATAATTGCGAAGGGAATGCCCTAAGTGCTGTGCAACAAACAGGCCAGTTAATAAATGCACCAAGCTTAATCACAGCTCAAGGACTGGACATACAGTTTATGTGTAGTCACATGGTTAATGGTGCCTTAGTGTAAAGGTTATGGTGCCCATACTCCAGCTTCCAAGGTCTGTGGAGGCAAAGGTGTTTGGTGCAGGCACACATTTTATGGTGTAGGTGGGTGTTCCTCTGAAGAGAAATACCACCATATACTCCTAGACATAGGTGAAAAAATACTTTCTGTTGTTAAATAAAATCTGATTGATGCCTGTGATGCTCATGATGTGTGAGGGATTCATGACACTGGAGAATGATGTCCTTTCATTTAATCACTGGCAAGTATGGGCCTATAGCAAGGCTAACGGGATGCTGGGATGTATTGGGAGGGGTATAGATATCAGAAGAAAAGAGGTAATGCTTCCCCCCTACAAATCTCTGGTGAGGCCTCACCTAGAGTACTGCACTCAGTTCTAGAGGTCTCATCTTAGAAAAGAAATGGATGGATTAGAGACAGTAAAGTGCAGAGTATCAAAAATGATTCAGGGCCAGCACGGAAAAGTACCTCAAGGCATTAAATATGTACTCACTGGAGACCAGAAGGGAGAGAGAAGATATGATAGAGACCTTCAAGTTCCTTAAAGGGATTAACTAAGTGAATCTGTGGGAATCTATTTAGCCTGAATATCAATTCAGGTCACATGGACATGAATGGAAATTAACAGGAGGAATGTTCAGGAGCGATGTGAGGAAGTACTGCTTTACCGAAAGGGTGGTGGAGCCTTGAACAGTCTATCAAGTTGAGGTGGTGGGTGAGAAAAGAGTCAGGGGATGCAATCAGGGCTGGGACATAATGAAGGGAATAGTGGTTACTGGGGGTGACAGGACCAGGCAGGAGAATAGAGAGAGGACAGGGAGGGTTAGAACCCTGGAGGAACACTAGGTTCCAGAGATTATAGGGAAACTGGGCAGACTGAATGGACCTCTGGTCTTTTTTCTGCCATTATTGTCTATGTTTCTATGCTAATGATCACAGAGGAAGGAGAAGGGGTGAGGCCATAAAAGAAGTAACAGAAGCTTTGGAGTTGGGAGGTGGTCACTAGTCCTTTTTTTTGGAGGAGAGAGTCTTGAAGGGACTCTCTAATCTCAAGGTAGACAAAGCAATGGGTCCAGATCTGGGTGCAAAATGGGTATTGAGAGAGCTCAGGGAAACACTGGCTGCACCTCTGACAGTTCTATTTAACAACTCATTGGAAACAGGCATGGTTGCAGAGGACTGGAGAACAGATGTAGTCCCACTATGCAAAAGTGGTAATGGGGAGGAGGCTGGCAATTATAGGCCAGTCAGCCTGACATCGGTGGTGGGAAAGTTAATGGAATTACTACTGAAGGAAAGGATTGTGGAATATCTTGAGACAGCATGTGTTCATGGGGGAGGAGGTCATGTCAAACTCAAACAAATCTGATAGAGTTCTTTGACTCTGTTACAAAGGATTTAGATCAGGATAGTGTGTCGAGCATGGCCTACCTAGATTTCAGTAAGGCTTTTGACACCATTCCACATAGGAGACTAGTAAGCAAGCTGGGTAATTTAGGAGTGGGTCCAAAGGTGGTAAACTGCATAAGAAATTGGTTGGGGAACAGGAGACAGAGGGTGATGGTAAACAGAGTTCACTCTGAGGAACTAAGGGTTACCAGCGGGGTGCCCTAGGGATCAGTTTTGGACCGGTCCTCTTTAATATCTTTATAAGTGACATTGATGAGGACCTGGAGGGGGAGGTCTGCCTCTTTATGGATGACACCAAAATATGTAATGGGTGGACACTCTGGCATGTGTGTGAAAAGGATGAGAAGAGACCTGAGAAAACTAGTGGAGAGGTCAAAGGTATGGCAGCTGGGTTTCAATGCAAAAAAGTACAAAACAATGCACTTAGGGCACAGAAAACCAGGACCAAAGTACAAAATGGGCAGAGTGGTATTGACGACCACCAAGCAGGAAAGATACCTGGGGGTAACCATACCAGATGGCCTAAAGGTGGCCAGGCAGTGTGACAAGGCAGTTGGGAGGGCTAGTGGGATGGTGGGGGTGCATAGGGAGGGCTATAACCAGAAGAAAGAGGGCGATAATATTGCCTCTGTACAGATTGCTGGTAAGACCCCACCCAGAGTACTGTATCCAGTTCTACAGACCACATCTCCAGAAGGACATAGACAGAGTGGAGGCAGTCCAGAGGAGGGCAACTAAAATAGTGCAGGGCCTGCATCGAAAGCCCTATGTACATCCTGGAACAGAGAAGGGAGGGGGGATATGCTAATGACATTTAAATATCTCACAGGGTAAATAAGGTACAGAAGGGAAGTATTTTTCAGAAGAAAAGGTGCTCAGGAACAAGAGAATATGTTATGAGGCTGGAGGGTTAGATTCATGAGAAATGTGAGGAAGTCCTGCTTCACAGAAAGAGTGGTGGATTCCTGGAACAGCCTTCCAGTATAGGTGGTGGGGTGAAAACAATGGTGGGTTCCAAGAATGCATGGGATAAGCACAAGGGAATCATAGTGGAAAGGAAGGGGAGGGAGAAACAGCTGTAGAGGGGGTATGGTTTGCAGTAATAGTGTAGGTAGGGAGGAATGGGCAGACTGGAAGAGCCAAGCTGTCAAATTCTATGTTTCTATGATTCTATTCAGTCTTGGGCCTTTTTTGACTAAAAGAAATTGGCACACGTTTCATTCTAATGAAGTAGAAGTGGGTGTTTTTTGGTAGTGTGGACTAGTACTGACCACTAAAAACTAAAACCACAAAACTGTAATCTTCTTGTGAATCGAAGAATATACAGTACTGTACTATCTCAGCACATGGGTTATAGTTTTATGTTCTAGTCCATTTTACTTGGTGAGTTACAACTTGATAAATGATCACAAAAAAATGGCAGTTTTGGGATCCTTTGCAAAAGTGGAAATACAATGCCTTAAAAGCTTATTCCCCACAGACACACACCTGTATTCAGGCCACATCCACTGGTCTTATGTATCATGAGAATGTGTATATTTTATGTCCTACTTCAGAAGCAGTCATCACTGTGGCACCTTGTGTCTGCTTGAAAGGCCATATCAATACTTTGTTTCAGGAACAACACCAATGTTACTCCACTCAGCCACTAGGGGATAGTAGGAAGTGATGAGAATGCCTTCCGAGACAGATAAACAAACATATCATCTCTGTTACACTCCCAGTCTTCAGTGGTCCAGCTAGGGTGTAGGATCCTGAGCATAGACTTAGAGTAATTAGGCTTGATAGGCCAGCTATACCCTGCTCTTAGTCCAGTCTGGCAGCCATCTTATCCAGGGTAGCCTTCCCACTTAATAATTTATGGACATTGGATTTCATTGAATTTATTTCTTCTGCCTGATGTTATTGTAAATGTATTATTGTATGTTTTACACCTCTTTTGTAAAACACCCAGAGCCTCTGGGATTGGACGCTTAAGAAATTAAAGCTTACTTACTTACTGTTAATACAGATAAGTTTGCCCTGTGTGAGACGGCATACATGTGCCAGTTTATGACCTACATAGACTGCATACAGCTCCTTCTCTTTAGCAAAATATGAAGCATGCTATAATGTTACTGAGTGGCTCTAGGGTCCTTATTCTCCTTCTGTTGAGTTCAGCAGTACAAAACCGTGCTCCACATAATTGGCTCAGTTGCAGCATTTGTTTAATAGAGAAATATCAACAGTGAAGTTCTGTTACTGGGCTGTCTCTTCTCATTTGTACATGCCATACTAATCTATTGTATTGAGCCTGTCCCCAAGCATAGATTTGTCAGCTGTGTCACTGACCCATCCTTAAGAGTACCAGCTATGAATGAAAATAATCCAGAAAGAATCAATGCATTTTGCTGGTTCACATTGCTAACCTTGTTTTTGTTTTCAAAATGTTAACTGGAAATCAGTCTCAGTGAAACAATGATTTCCGAGCAGAGTTCACAGCAACATTTAGTGTGTGTTTGTGTCTGCTGGGGAGATGGCCAGAAGTATATGTAGTAAAACCTAAAACTTTGACAATAACTTTAAATCATTTTATTTTCAGTGCTGTTAACTCTGGGTTTTTATTCCAGGTTATAGTAAGATTTAAACAGTTTAGAGCATCACAAGATATGTGAGAAACTGTCACTTAACCTTAGAATATGGAAGCAGAGAGTAAAGATGATCGATTTCAATTTAGCAGAACAATTTTTTTTTGTTATCACTAGGAGAATCCCAGCTATTCTGTCTCGCTGATATATTCACTGACCCCAATCCTATCTTTAGTTTACTGGCTAGACTAAATACAACTCTTTATCTGCAGCAAAGATGAAGTGTGTTATGGGCATATTGAGTGGATAGCAGGTTTTAGCTTGGTTTCTGTTACTTTCAGCTGTAGAGCCCTGCTATAAAGTGCTAAACTGATGCAGATTATGTTTTTTTGTATCATTCTTTTTATTAAGTATTACAACATTTCATAAAATACAGTTCAGAAAATGTTAAGATGTCTAGACATACTGAACTAAGTTTGCAGTGAATGCACAGTCAAATATATTCATAGGATGTGATTGTACAGTAGTTGTTCAGCAAAGTGTTTGAGTCACTGAATCTGATGTGTAATAAAAATTGGTTTAACTTATTGGGATTCTTAGTTATGTTTGCATTTCTACTCACCAGAATCAGGCTTATAGACCAAAAAGTCCATCATATGAGTTTTAAGTTATTCAACACTTCAGAATATATTCCATGAGTTAGTATTTCTCAAAGATATGAATTTAGGGTAAATTGGAACTTGGTTAACAATAGCATATACTCTTTAAGATCCTCTGTTGGAGTTACATACCTGCACATCAAATCCCACCTCCCCATCTCCATTAATTTATCATCTTCCAAGTGTGCTATAATAATATTTATAAAATGGGTGGCTGAGACATAACTGACTGACTGCCCTCCAGGTCTCCTCCCAAGACTACATGCATGTACTTTGTATGTGCTGCTACAGGGTAACTATTGAGTACCATTAGTGTAAATCTGCTATTCTAGATTGAAATGCCCAGTATTAACTGCTATGTGCCACTGCAGGTTCATCCATATGGGGGGTATTGTTGTTCAACCTTGAGTGCCTTTTATGGCTCGACTGTTGAGAGATCACATGACTGTATAATAGCATTCAGTGTACCTGTATCCAAAGACTGTAATACTGAGGCTCATACTGTTCATAGGTACATAGGTAGTTTAGTATAGAAAAATGAGTGTATTGAGTCTGCCTTGATGTTCTTATACTGTTTTACTTTGCCCTTTTTCATGCTCCCTCACCTTAATTTTTTTTCCAAATTACCCCTTGAAAATGTCCCATAGGATTTGGAAGCTGAGATCACCCTCGCATTGATCACATTATGGTGTAGACATCAAAACTTAGAAAATGGGTAAAAGAAAGGCCAGTCTCTGATTGGCTAACACCTCAACCTAGCTGGTCGGGTATCAGTCGATAGAGACCATAAAAAAAATGAGTCCCAGTCTTTGGCCACCTGATAACCTTAGAATGTAATTCTATCGATAGAATATTCAACAATAAAAAGCAGCCATTTTTATTTTCTCGGCTAGCGAGAGATAGACCCTGCCATACCATGGTATAAAACATAAAAGAGTGTCTGTACGGCTAAAAACAAAAAAAGAAAACAGGTCTTCACTGAGGAAAAGCAAACAAAACAATGAGGGGAAGTAGCAATTCAGTTCCCAGAGTAACAGTCTGTATAAATAATTTCAAATGTCTGTCTCTACCCCATCATGTGCATAACATCCCGTAGTAAAAAACAAGTCATCCATTGTATTGCAGAGAAATTAACTGAATCGGTGTGAACCTAAGCTGATCTCAGTGCATATACGATGGGTTTCGTAGTACAATGTAACAGCCGCTGTCAGCTCTAGTAATTAAAATAAAAGGCTTCCCACCTCACTTTCTTGTGAAGCGAGAACATAGTCACTTGTTACAGCAAGCTGACAACAGTTGCATAAATAGTGTCACAGAATCCATAGAGAAATGCATAGAAAGCAGCTTATGTCCCCACTCATTCAGAAAATAAATAGCACACAGATCCGTATTAATCCAAAGTGACCATCTGCCGAAATTGGCTGAGCTCCACCCCCCCATATGTCCTTTCGTCCTCTGACCCCTGTCATCACACAGTGGCTTAGAAAAAGTTTTTGTTTTACTTGCCGGCTTGCCACTGCTGCTCCATCTCTCTCTTTCCCACTCACGTACACATTCCCTTCTCTTGGGCTGCGTTCATCCAAACACTCCGGACCAGTAAACGACCTATTGGCAAACAACATATTTGCTGACAAAAGCAGCTACTGGCCCCAAATAAAAAAGAATAATTACACTGCAGAGTTATAGAAAAATAAATAAAGTATTAAAAGCACTGCTCTCTCTTTGATCTTCACTTCCTGGTTCAATGCAATGCATGGTCACGAATTTGTGTCTGGCCAAGCCCCCCTCCTCTCGTCTGTCTCAGCTCTGTGTAGTAAATTAAAAGAAATAATGTAAAACACTTGTCACTGTTAAAAAAGCAGCACAGTAATATTACATTTCCTTGCTTCAGTTACAAACCACAACTGCATTTCAGTCACACAACGTGGATGCCGCGCGACCCCCAAAAACATGGAAGTGGTAAACAGTAAGTGTCAAATGCGCTGTATTGGTGAAAATGTCAAAATGTAAGAGCGGTGCTGGCAACAAATAATAATAAATAACTTGGTTTGTTGCCTTCCAACACCATAACTTCTCTCCTTCCTAGTTTTATAAAGCAGGGTCGTGTACCTGACAGCTGCATCTTTGGACCGAAGGAAAAAAAAGTCTTGTAAAAGGAAATCTTTTGTTTCTTTCTTTATTAAACATGATACCCACAGACTGCAAAGGGGGGCATTTCAAAAAACTCCATCTCATATGGAGCTGGTGGTGTTTGTGGGGTGGATAACAAGAAAAGAATGGCTCTGTGGGGGGGGCAACAAGAGATTGAATAACGTAGAAATAGAGGGACTACTTTCCCAATAAAAAGGGGTTCTTTTTGTTTTGTTTTCTACTCCTATATTTGAAACTTATTTCCTCTCATTTTATTACTTATGCAGTTGCCCATTTTCTAAGCGCAATAATACCCTCCAGGGTGGTTGGTATGGGCAATACCAGACCTTTCAGGGGCGCTATAGCCCTCTGCCAGTGGCATTGAGGCCTCATCTACACCCTAGGCGGTCCGGTATTGCCCAATACCACTTACTCGGTCAGGTATTATTGCTTGCATAGAACATAGAAATTTTACAAGCAGAAAAAGATCATTGGTCCATCAGGTTTGTCCAGTCCATACTTTGGTCATGACACCAGCTTAGCACTGGTGAGAGTGTACTTTGATTACATATATACCACATTACCTCTCCTGTTAACCCCATTCTCAGTCTCTCCACCAAGTTCACTGAATCTGTCCATTCAATTTTTAAATGCATTAACCGTTTGAATGTGAACAACTTCCTGTGGCAGGTGACTCCACTTATCCACTACCCTTTCTGTAAAGAAGAACTTCCTTTTTATTTACTCTTTATTTTTTTCATACAGAAAACAGAGTAATGTATATTGCATCGCATTAAGAATTCATTCTGAAATTAGCTATTCCTTAATTAACAGATGCAAATAAAAAACAAAAAGGATTTTGTTTTATTTGTGAGGATTAGAAATAAATAAATAATTCTAGAGCAGGAGAAATAAAAAAATAAACATAACAAAATATGTTCAGATTGTAGTCCAAGAATCACTCATTCCTACATCAGTTTAATAATCAAGAATGATCAAATCAGAGCATTATTTCTATAGCTCTTATAAAAAGAAGCAGCTAGGATCAAAATCCAAACAACTAAATTATAAGTCTGTTCCTCAAGGACCAGGATCAGGTGGTAATAGATTGAGCTGGACAGTATTCGGTCACTTCAGCTTCTTTGTCTTCAAAGTCGGAGTCCATTCCATCAGGTAGTTGCACAATCATCTCAGAAAATCTTCTGGTTTCATCTGGGACTTCAAATACATCCATTTTACCCTGAAATATAATTCTCAGACAAGCCGGGTCCAGTAAGGAGATGGACACCCCAGTTCCTTGAATTCTGAAAGGATTGGTAGGAAAAGGTTCCTTCTTCATTGCATGAGTAAATAAAAGTCTTGATAGAGGTGCAATCAGACTCCTGCATACATGAGTTGTTTCATTTGTCTGGCCATCTCTAACTCTTTATTTCTTTCAGTAAGAGACTTAAATGTAAGAACAATATACCTGTCACTTCCTAACTGTGTAGCTTCCAAGCCCCTCTTCTGAATACTGTTTGAAAATGGATGAAAAACAGACTCCAAAACCAAGAGTGGATCAATATTGAAAATAGTAAGAGCCTGTTGCACCTCCAGTTCACTTACTGGGACTGTAACAGGGAAACCAACTAAATGAAGATTTTTCATTATAGTATTATTTTCACCATGATCCAGTCTCAAGGACAAAGAAAGCAGGTCATGGGGGGCTGCATTCACAGCATCCTCAACATTCAAATTCTTTGCAGATAATTGTTTTATTTTGTTTTCGTTATTTTCCACCACATTCTCCATCTCCTCCACTCTAGCCTCAATCTGTGCACATCGGTTTGAAATATCAGAAAGTAGCTGCTCCATTCTTTGGGCTGAGGATTGTGCTTCTGCCTGGAAGTCAGTCAAAACAGCTGAAACTGAAGCAAGTGTCAGCTTGGCAGGCATTATGAGTTTTCCACTCACCTCTGAGTGCACCGATGTGAGGGAAGATCCATTCCCGGCTGCTCTGAGGGAACCCATGCCCACAGGTCTCCGGGCCGAGACCCCTCTGCCCACTACTTTGGGGGACAGAAACCTTTCTATTTGACTGGCAGGATTCTCCATCTCACATGCTCAATGAGAATGTAAAAAAAAAGTGTTTTCAATGAAAAACTGTGTCCTTCCTTGCAGACCAAACAAACAGCTGCCCTCAAAAGAACATTCTAATATCCTTTTTAAACCTTCCCCCTACCAACTTCATGTTGTGCCCCTTAGTGACATTACCTTCTTGGAGGCTAAACAATCCTTAACAGTGTGCTTTACTGATGCCGTTTAGTTGCCTGAATGTTTCAGTAATATCACCTCTCTGTCTCTCTCTCTCTCTCTGTCTCTCTTCTGTACTCTAATGAGCACGTTCCTACTGTAAGTCCTCATCTCTGCTCATAGGATATCTCCTGCTCGCCATGGATCATTGTAGTCACTTTTCTTTGAACTGATTCTAGATAGTCCCTGTCTTTTTTAGGTGCAGGTTTAAAAACTGGTGGCAATACTACTGAGGTTGCCTGACAAATGATGTATACAGCCAAAGGATAACCTCCTTCCTTCCACTAGAGAAGACCATCCCTGTGTATCCTAGCATACTATTTGCTTTACCATATGACTTATTGCAATACACAGATCTTTAAAGACTATCATTTATTATGACTCCTAAGTCCCTTTTTTCAGAAATTTCTGTCAAGTGAACCACTGCCTTCCAATATTCAGATTTCAAATCTGAATTACTGAAAAGCATAGCTACATTATTTGCCAGCAGATGATATAGAAAGCCAAGTGCTGAAAATACTCTTTTGAGATCTGTCAGTCACCATCCTAAAAGTTTAATCAATAACATTGCATGTGGACAGTTTTTAAGAATTAAAAGAAATTGCTTGGATATTTCTAAATCTATATAGGCTCAGTTTAAACCAGAACCGGTACAAATCAAGTCTATCAGATTCCCACATTGATCAGCTAATAGAGGAATCCACTGGACTAAACTTTAAATCTGGGAATCGTACACTCATAGGCTGAGTCCTTGTTGATAGAACTGAATGGGATCTTACCAAATTCCCTCAGTGATCACTCACCAGTATATTTTATCTGAAAAATAATTCTCACAATCCCCCTCCTCAACTCATAGAAGCCAGGAAGCTGTCCCAGTTTGAAGAGTCCTCTTTTCTCTACAGTCTAAAAGCTATCAACTGGAGATCAGTAAGTAATAGATCTCCTAGATGTGGACCAGGCCTTGGACTATTTCATTAATAACTTCAATAGTGTGGTTAACAAACATGCCTCCATAAAGCAACATAGGGTCAAAGGTCTCCGTGCCAAATGGCTTAACATTGACCACCAGAAAGCAATGCATCTTTGAGATAGGACCTGGGCTCAATATAAGAAATATGGCTTATCATCCAGTTTGCACACCTACAGTCATCTGAGAAATGCCTGCAAATCTAGTCTCAAAGGTGCCAAAAAGTCTCACCTAAAGTCCCTCTACACTAAAAATCTATCCAATCCCAAACACTTCTGGACCCAAATACACTGTTTACAGTACTTAAAAGCTGATCCAGCACATCTTCTTGTGAAATAATTGCTAATGGACAAGTCCTCTCTGACCCTACTGCAACAGAGTTTACTAAGTACTTGATGGACTTAGATCAGTTTAAGATCCCTTTAATGGGCTGCTCCGACAGGCTCTGACTTCCTTACCAGTCACCTACCTCAGGACCTCAAACTAAGTTCCACTTTAGAGTAGTGTCCAGGAAGGAAGTTCTCAAGCACCTTATAGGAATAAAAAGTAAAGGATTGTCTGAATTTTATGGCTTGCAAACATGTTCCTCAAAATTGCAGCACCCATAATTGCTACCCCATCAAACATTTTGTCAAAAAATCTCTTCTTTTTGGAACTGTCCCTAAAAAATGGAAAGTGGCACTGGAGGTTCCTATCCACAAAGGTGGGCAGAAGTAAATGATTAAAAACTACAGACCCATCTCTCTCCTCTGCATACTTGCTAAAATACAAGAGAGGCTGTTGCATGACTAACCCCAGGCCAGTTTGGAGTACAGTTACTTCCTGACTAGTTTCCAGCATGGTTTCCACAAGATTCATGGCTAGAGATGGGCAAAGTTGGTAAACCTGGCTCTGCAAATTAATCCCTGAATTTAGCGCAATTTGTGGATTTATTCGCAGATGCGAAGTGTGATGTTCCACCAGCAAAGTGCAGAAGTGCGCTGGTAAAATGTGGAATTTCACAGTGAACAGCACAATTTCAGCTTTTGAAGGTGACATTCCACCATTTGTGGGTGGAATTCTGCCATTTGTGGGTGAAATGCTGCACTCCGTGGTAAATTTCTGGAAAAGAAAGCAGCAAAGTCACATAGGCGAATTTTGAGCCTAGAAGCAAAAATTTGCAGATTGCTCTGTGGAGGTGAATTTCCCAACTTTTCCGGAACTCCACCAGTGAATTTAAACTTAGCAACATCTCTATTCATGGAACAGACACTGTACTGGTGCATGTGACCTCTGACATCCTCAAAGCCATGGGAGAACAGTATGGCTACAGGTGCAATTTTTTGTCAACCTTACCAAGGCATTCAACTTGATGAATTATGACCTACTGCTGTCCAAACTAAATGCATAATGTATAAGCTGCAGATCCTAGTTAACAAGCAGCCTACTTCCTCCTACCCTACCCCCCACTAGAACTGCCTTATGTCTGTCCCATGCATTCTTGAATTCCCTCACTATTTTTGAGTCCAGAACCTCAGGGGAGGTCCATAGACAATGTTTCATCTGCTGCAGTCCTTGGGCAGACTGCTTATGGTCTTAATAGGACTACACATTCCCCTCTCTGTGGCCAACACACACACACACACACACACACACACACACACTCATGTGGCTTGGATGAAATGGCCGCAGTCATACATTTATTAACTGATCAACAACAGTACAAATCTGAGTGACATGTGCAACCCGGGAGTCTTACCAGGTCAGTCTTAGACATCTGTAACCCTTCCCATACAGGGGCACACTCTTTGAGGACTAAGGGATGAATGCACCTCCCTAAGTTAGAACCCAAACCTCAAAGAGCAGCGGGGTCATGTGGCCAGATGGCAGGTGCTCCCCCATCTGATGACACTGCACCCTGGAAGCAAGCCCACTGAGGTCGGCCATGCCCTTCCCAAACTTGGCAGCATGTCATCTGCCCCTCCCGGCTCATGCCAAATGTGGAGGGAACCATATAGAGGCAAGCAGTTCACTCCCTTCTCACCTTATATTATCATCTTGTGAGACTCCAAAGTCACCACATAGGATCATAGAAACATAGAATTTTGTGGCAGAAAAGTACTGCATGACCCATCAAGTCTGCCCAAATATTCCTTGCCTAATCTGTCTCTGCAGATGCTAACTGATCTCTGGTGACTCTACCCCTTCCTTGCCTCCTGCCACTACAGGATGGATGTCTGCCCCCCCCCCAAGCAGTTCACTCTAGATACTCCTCCAAAACACAGCAAATAGACTCTAAAAACAAGTCTCAATTATTGTCAAAAAATGAAGTCCATCCCTGGCATATAGCCCCGGAACTCCATGCTAAGATAGTTGTGTCTCACAACAGTCCCCTGAGGGAATCCATGAAGGCACGCATTTCCATATTAATGAGTTTCACCACCTTGTCCCTCACCAGATGATCATTTGCATGATACCAATAGTGCTTCTGGATGATGTGAGACCAAAGGATATTTGTCTCAGGCCAAATCCTGTGAATGGTTCTTAGGTCCTCCTCCATCTTCAGTAGTAGATTGATGGCCTTTCTGAGTCCCAGGTCATTTCTGCCTGGATGAATTAACACTATCTCTGGCAAAGCTTGTCAGTGGGCCTTGGCCTCTAGCCCTGGTCGATGTCTCCCTTCCCCTAGCCCATTCCTCACTGCCCCATCCATCGCACCTGAATTTGATTCTTGGAAAATGATAGGTTCTTTTCCCCAGTTCAACACCCTGCATTTTCTGCTGCCCAATGGATGAATGAGTGAGTGTCCACATATCCAAAACATGTTTGGTTCCACTGGGAGGACCTAGAAACTAGCAATGCCCCTGAATGAGTGGGTGTGGACTCATTTGGGTTTAGGCCCACCCATGCACCACTGCACCAAAAATATGTGTAAACTGATAGGCTGCCAGTAGCACTCCATCTGCATTCTATGTTTCTATGGGAATTATAGGAGTAAGGGGGGGGGAGATTGTGCTGTAGATCAAATAGGGTCTGCAGCAAAAGACGAAGGTTAAAAAAATAAATAATTCGAAAATGGCAAAGAAAATTCCTGACAGCTGCTTAGCAGCCAACATCCCAGAGGTGGGCATCTATTTTTCAGTAGAGTCCTGTTAAAAACAAGTCCCCCAACTGTATGCCACATAGGCAAACTGGTATCCTTGTGCCAGTCCAAATTTCAAACTAAATTAGCCCTTATTCCCCCCTCCGCTTCCTAACCAAATGAGACTCTGAGCAAGCTCCCCATCAGGAAAAGTAACCTCCCCTACAGTCTCTTTAGCTGAACCATCAATGTTAAAAAAAAAGTTCTTAAAATAAAACAAATGTTTTAAGCAAAACACACTCCACTAGAGTAACACAGTTACTCGCAGCTCCCACTCCATGAAAAACCAGCCGTAGCAGTAGTCAGATCAAGCTAGCAAGAACTCTGCATGTCTGGGCACCAAATTAAAGAAACCCCCACTTCCACTGTTCAGTCCACACTCCTATCATGGTCAGTACCGGTACCAACTCTTTTCTTGTACACCCTTTGCCAACACAAAGGTCTCCACAATATCAAACTACCTCTTTTTTTTCAATACCACAGTAATTCTCACCTGCACATCAAGTAACAAAATGCCTCCATGACCATGGTCATTGTCGCAACCACATACATCTTTGCAGACTGGGATATCTTCTCTCGGTACAAGTACAACAGCTCCTACCCCCACTGTTGAAACAAATGGCCTGAAAAAAAGTGTACTTTCTCAATAAGCTCTGCTGCAGACCTTGGTCACAGTCTCTCTTTGTGCCTGTCCCGATCGTGATGGAAACAGATGCACACGCTCTCTCTCTTTTTCCTTTCCCAATCACCATGGAAACAGATCCCAGTAAACCCCAAAAATAAGTAAATAAAAATAAAACAAAATAGAAAGACATGGTGAGAAACAAAGGTGCTACTTGAGGAAGGAAGGGGAGTTTCAAATCAACAAACAAAACAGAGTAATAGAGGTGCTGTAACTGCATACAACCACTTAAACTACAGTCTCTCCAGCAGGACAAAAGTCCATAACTCAGTCCAGGCAGAGGAACTATTTTATTACAAAATTTACAGTAAACTAATTCTTTATTAATAATTTCTCATTGATTTGTTTTTTAAAGGGCCATTTTCTAGGTGCAATAATACCCTCCAGTGTGCACGGTATTGGAAATAGTGAACCTTCCAGGGGCTATAAGGCCCTCCGCCTGCAGCATCAGGCCTCATTACACCCCTGGGTAGTCCGTATTCCCCAATACCGCCCATCCTGTGAGGTGTTATTGCTTACATACAAATTGGCAGACTGGGTGGGCTCAATGGCTCTTATCTGCTGTTACTTTTTATGTTTCTAGGTTTCTGTGTATGCATCAGGCAAGAATGCTGACACAGCAGGGGGATAGAGGGCCATACTACTGCATTATAATGCTTATGTACCAAGCCGATCCTATGGGGATTGGTAATGTACACCAACAACTCACACCTCTGGTGAATTTTGTTCATGTGTAGCCACACCAACATGTTCGCTATGGTCACTGTCGCATCTTCATCCTGCTGACCGGACACTGCCTGATCCTTCACTAACTAGACCAGCTCTAATACCCCAAAGGCCCACAGAACACCATTCTTTTTATCAACTCTGTTTTTATTCTCCCCCTCCACTGGCTGGGACCTCCCTCAGCTGGCTCCAGTGCCTGATCCCACCCCATTGAGAACCATCTGACCCTGGATCCTCAGCCCTCCAGTCCACTTGTGACTCACGTGCTTGGTGGGTCCCCTCAGCTTACCCCCCATGTTGAGGATGCCTTCAGCTCCATGGTGACTCCCTTATGAGAGATCTGATTCCCAAGCAGGCAGAGATGAAAGCCATGGGGTTGTGAGGTCCAGGTGGGCAGCGTTCTATAGAGGGCATGGTGGCTGAGAGCAGCATCATCTGCCTAATCAATGACACTTTCCATTTTATTGGTTGCACCTGAAGGGACTGGATGTGCGGTGATGTCATGGTCTTTCATAAATGCTCTCATGCATGATGTGCCAATGTCTGTCATGTCCCACCAATCCCCGCACTTACTGGAACTAGAGCTCATTGTCCCACCACTGCCATCAGGAGACACTCTATTCCAGAGCCCTGCACCCTCCTACCCTGGAGGAGGTGAGTTGTCTGCCAGGTGCTCAAACCTCACCCCCCCCCACCAGCCCTCAGATGCTCCAAGCTTGTTCCAGAGACCAGTTCTTCGGCACTGCAAGTGGTAGCACTATGGCTGCACCAGTGAGCCAGCAAGAATACAGTCTTAAAGAGGGTGGCCTCATACTGTGATCAGCAGATGGCTGGCAGGATATCCCATACATGCTCCAGCATAGCCAGGCTGAAGGAGTGCTGTCCATCCATTTGCTTCTGTGCCCCCTTACATCAGCCTTCAAGGATCTTCCAAACCTTGAATGTTTGAGTGCTGACCTCAAAGCTCAACAAACTTAATGAGTCAGGACAGTCCCGCTAGGTGTTGATCCTCCTGTGTCAGGGCCTTCTGTGTGGCAGTTATGATGTACTGTAGCTACAGAGTTGTTTCTCAGGGGTAGACCACCTGTTCGGCTTCTTCTCCTATACCCTGACACTCTGAAATGCTTGACTCCTGACCAATATGCCATCCTAGAGTTACCTATCCACTGCCAGGCCTCTGGTTCACTGCCTGCCATAAGAAGGCTGGGATTTCACTGCCGGAGCCAGTTCTCTCAACTTCTGCAGCCGTAAACAAGACAATGTGTCAGCAATACCATTCTCAATACCTAGGGCATGAACTGTCTTAAATTAATGTTAAGCAACAGGCACTGAGGATAGATATCCTAATCATGTCCCCAGTGGGCTCTTCACGCCCAGCTGTTCATTGATATTGTCTGGCTGAAAGATAACTTATTTGTCCCTTAGCTGACTCCCCCACATGAGCAGAGCCACTACTATTGGGAAGAATTCCAGTAGCATGACTTGTCCAGTGAGTCCAGCCTCTACCCAGCTCTCTTGCCAGCTGGATGCACACCACTGAAGTATGCCCCGAAACCCAGTCCACCAGATGCATATGTGAACAGCTCCAGTTCATCACTGTCCACTGTCGCTGGTTGCAAGGATACTCCACTACAGTGAGCAAGAAAGGCATGCCAGACCACAAGGCCTTCCCTCATACACTTTGCCACCCATATCCAGTGGTGTAGTTTATGGGGCCCAGACCCAACCTTTACCACGCATCTCAAGTATGTTCTCCCAGTGGGGATGACCCTGCAGGCAAAGTTAAAGTGGTCCACGAGCTACTTGAGTTCCTTGAGCGTTATCTTCCCTGCTGACCTGACTCCTACTAGAAGCATTCAGCCATCTTCACATCAGTCCTCAAAATTGATTTTATGTTCCCGGGACCTTTCAATTTACCTGATGTTAACTGGAGTCCAAACTGTTTCCATATGTGTTGGAAAGCCTCCAATATGACCCACACTACTCAATGAGGCAGGATGATGAACAAGAAGTCATCCAAATAGTTTTCAGTCTCTGGCCAACCCGCCTCTTCTGCCACTGTCGAGTGTAAAAGCATGCTAAAACATTTGTGCAGTGCACAGGCAGTGGAGCACCCCATGGGCATGCTATTATCTATGTAATATTGCCCTTCAAAGTTCATCCCCAGCAGGTGCTGGTCATCTGGGAGGACTAGGAGTAGCCAAAAAGCAGATTCATTATCCACCTTGGCCATGAGTGCCCTTAGGCCTGCCATTCACATTGTTTCAAACGCCCAGCCAAATGACATACTGAACCACAGTGAAATGTGCGTTAATATGGTTGTTGAACGAGTCACCCTCTGGGAGTGACAGGTAGTTGATCATGCAGTACTCACCCAATACCATTTTGGGGACCAACCCTAGGGAAACCCACAAACTTGGAACTGGTTGGAATAAATATGGGCCACATATCCTACCAGCCTGATGTGCTTCTGGAAATTGTCCTGGACTACCTGTGATCTGTGCCTGGCTGTCTTAAGGTTCTCCACCTTAAAGCCCCACTGTGGGCCCTAGTATGGAATCCTGAACCCCTTTGTGAAATTGTCAGCCAGGAAAGCCGCCATCTTGCTTTCCAGGTCATGCTTGAGCCATGACTTAAACTCTTCTGTCATTATTGGCATTGGCAGCCTTGTCATTATCCAACTTACCATTTGGTTTATTTATTTTTAAACGTTTCACCGGGAAAGGCATAGTGAGCTACTATAACTTATTTCCAAATGCATCCATGCTTCCTTCAGAAGGGCCATTGACCCATATAGCCTGTCTTGTTTGGCTTGCACTGGGTAAAGGGGTCCAGTGGTCAACATGCCAATCACTCGTGCTAAAACTTACAAGTTGACTTGTTGCATGACTCTTTGTTCTAGCAAAAACATGCTTGGGAGTGGGATGTTGTTGGAGCTTGGAGTCCAAAATCAGCAATCCCATGTCAGTGGTAGCACTCTGCCTCTTCATGATGTCAACCCTCAGGGGAATGCCCAACACGCCCCAATCCTTGGATGGATCATACTGCATGCACCACTGAAATACCTCATTGTACTACTGCCAAGCTAAGCTCCATTTGTGCATGGAGGTACACATGATCCTGTTTAAACAATTAAGCAGGCACAAGCATTTCTTTAGGGTGTCATCTGACATATCAGTCCTGGAGAATACAATAAACCTTGCCAGCCAGTTTTCAAAGGTCCTGTCTTCTTTGACCGTTTGGACTGTTTTGTGGTCCTTATCCTTGCCCTTTGATTTCTTGCTCTTCTCTGGGTCCTTGGTCCAGTCTAAGAGGGAGAACATATCAATGTTTTTCTGTCTCTGTATCTGTTGGTGGGTCTTAGCTGAGAATAATAATAATAATAATTTTATTTATATAGCGCCTTTCAATATATCAAGACGCTGAACAAGTTAAAATCATAAATTCAAATTTCAATACAAGACATCAAAACACATAAAAAAAATCATAAAAACATAATAAATTACAATAAAATTCCAATCATATTACAACTAACTTAACTATCCAAGAAGGCCATTTTCCATAAATATGATTTTAATTCTTTCTTAAATATCTCCATGGAGGTGCACTCCAGTAACCAGCATGGTAGAGTATTCCAAAGAGTGGGTGCAGCATGAGAAAAGGCTCTGCTGCCTGAAGATTTTAAACTCACTCTTGGAATATCCAACAACCCCATGTCGGCTGAGTGGAGTGATCGGCCAGGGCAGTAAGGAACCAGTAGGTCTTTCAGATAGGACGGACCCTGATCGCAAAGGGCTTTAAAAGTCAATAAAATGACTTTGAAGGTGATCCGCCACCATATAGGAAGCCAGTGCAGTTCACGTAGCACCGGGCAAATATGACAGGATCTACTTGTCCCAGTGAAAACCCAGGCTGCAGCGTTCTGCACCAGCTGTAGGCGGTGGATTTCAACCCCAGAAAGCCCAAAGTAAAGGGTATTGCAGTAGTCTAGGCGCGAGGACACAAAGGCGTGGACCAACTTTGGCAAGGAGTCGGACGGAACAAGGTGCTTAACCCTGGCAATATTCCTAAGATGGTAAAAGGAAGTCCTGATGATGGCTGACACCTGAGATTGAAAAGTCAGCCTATCATCAAGGATCACCCCAAGGTTACGCACCCGTTCAGAGGTCGGTAGTGACACGCTACCAAGAAAAATTCCAGAAGGCGCGCCAGTACACGACCTCTCAATCTGACCACCCGGGTCCACCACCAAAACCTCAGTCTTCTCCGAGTTCAACTTTAACCAACTAGAATCCATCCAGTCTTGGATTTCCCCCAGACAGTTGTTAAACACCGAGAGAGCTCCATCCCGGTCGGGTGCAAAAGACGGGTATAGCTGGGTATCATCTGCATTGCAATGAAACCTCAGCCCATACCATCTTATAATATTTCCAAGGGGTAGCATATACACTGCAAATAACATGGGTGACAGCACAGAACCCTGAGGCACTCCACACAACAAAGAGACTGGGCCAGAGGAAAAAATCCCCAACACAACTCTTTGTGAACTCCCAGTAAGGAATGAAGTGAACCATTGCAGAACGGTTCCCGACATTCCATACATTTGCCTCAGGCATGCTAACAACACCACCACATGATCCACAGTGTCAAAAGCTGAAGAGAGATCAAGGAGAACCAGGATGGAACGTCTCTTTTGATCCCTCGCCCTCAGAAGATCATTAAGCACCTCACCTGAACCAGCGTAGTCTCGGTGCTATGTCTTTTACGGAAACCAGACTGGAAGGATTCGTAGATACTATGGATGGTTAAATGGTCATCCAATTGGGCAGCCACAACCTTCTCAATAACCTTCCCAATAAAGGGAAGGTTAGAGATAGGTCTGCAGTTTGAAAAACAGTCTGGGTCCAAGGAAGCTTTCTTCAAGAGAGGTGTCACCACCACCACTTTCAGGGAGCTAGGAAACTCACCTGTCTCCAAGGAGCACCAGACTATTTGCGCCAAAACTGGACCAATGATATCAACACAACCCAAAATTAGGGTAGTCGGTCCAGGGTCCAAGCCGCAGCTTGTGGGGCGCACACTATGGATGAACCTCATAATATCCACGAACGCAGGTCGACAAAAGGAACTCCAAGAGAATCGAGGCACTGTGTTCTCGCACACTCCTACAACATCACCCTTAGAGGTTGTCAGACACAAGTCCACCCTGATGTCAGCCACCTTAATTGCAAAGTATCGAGCGAGCTCATCGCATTCTATTTGCAAAAAGGCTTTCCGAACTTGCAGACAGGCTGGGTTGCACAGTCTATCTACAGTTCAAAACAGCTGAGCCGGTCGATTCTGAGCAACTGCAATCTCCCTGAACAGGAATTCTGCCTTCTTATGGGTGACTGCAGATTGATAGCTAGCATAGTGTTCTATCAATCTAAGGCGGTCAGCTTCAAGGACGGACTTATGCCAACAACGCTCTAACCTTCACCCTTGTCTCCGCATCTCCCTCAGAGTCCCATCAAACCAAGGGGCCCTGGGGTGAAGGGATAGGGGGTGCTCACGAACAGGAGCAATAGAATCCAGGGCAACTGTGATGGCCTCATTATTGGCCAACACCAGTGCCTCTGGGTTACTGCTCACCAACACGGGGGATGATAGGTCAAAGACCACTGCTAGGCCTTGTGAAGTAACATTCCGTAATGGGTGGTACCTGACCGTCTCCACAGGGGATGGTCTTCTAAGGGGGGTGCAAAAATTGAACCTCACAGTGTAGTGGTCAGACCAAGTGACTGGTTCCACCCCCACGTTGGATGCATCAATCCCTAGAAGGAAGACTAAGTCCAGAGAGTGTCCCAATTTGTGCGTAGCAGTGGAAACTACCTGTGTAAGGCCCAAAGAAGACATTAATTGGAGGAAGTAGTTACCAAATTGTGAGGAGTTAAATAAATCGGCCAGGCGTTGAGAAGTCACCCAGCACCATCAATCTGGGTGACTCAAATGACCTGTCGACGAGGAAGTCTGCTTTTCTGTAGGAAGTGTTTCCATTCCAGGTGGACGGTAGATGAGAATGATCTGAACGCCCCACACCTGCTACAACTGTACACTCAAAGGACTCAGCCTCACCTACTACTACATTCGTGAGGCCCAATTCAGTCTTAAAACAGACTGCAACTCCCCTTCCCCTGCGGTCCAATCTTGGGCGGTGTATCACCGAGTACCTGGCTGGAATCATGGCCTCCACTATAGGGCCAGAATTTTCATCCAGCCAGGTCTCGGTGATGCAAGCCAGGTCAGCCAAACGAACAAGATCAGCAATAATGGTGGTCTTATGCCTAACAGACCTGGCATTGCATAACACCGCCCGAGTTGGACAAACCTCGGAGGTTGTCGGGCCTATCTGCCTACTGAAATCAGTAGTGCCCTTGGGTATGGATACCAGACAAGGCGAACCCGGATCTGGATTCCATTTCACCCCAGGGCACCTTCTGGACTTAATAACCCTAATACAATGGCCCCGCTCATTCGTCCTCCCCTGTTCATGAACCCCCACCCCCCTCGCTCTCCCACGAGTAATCCCTAATGCTCTACAATGCTGATAGATGTCAAATTGTAAGGGAGGAGCTTAAAAGGGGCGGAGGGCGTGAAGAGAGGAGGATGAATAGCGCACCACCGTGGGGAATAGAGGCCAGCACATGTCACTACTTAACTAAATAATAAACACTAAAATGCAAAAACTCAGTCTTATAACAATAAAAATTATCAAATAATCCCTAAACTTATACAAAATTAAACAAAAGCAAAAACAAAACCCAACCTCAAAAATATTCAAACTAGCCTAAACTAACAATCCTACTAAATAATAAACAAAATTAAATATACAATTACAATAACATACAAATTTAAACAAAAATAAATAATTAGTTCCTGTATAATCCCCTCCTCCTCAGTCCTCTCACCACCGGGGAAAGAGGGTACAGTGGCACTCTCACTGCCAAACTAACATGGAAACATACAATTTTAAACAAAAAAGAGATATGAACTCCCCCCAGATTCTCTCACAACTGGGGAGGAATAATATTAGTCTTTCTCACTGCGAGGAGAAAGACACAGACTGTAAAGTCAAATAAATGAAAGGAAATTAAAAAACAAATAGAAGTTTATGGACCCAGGGTCCTCTCACCACCTGAGTGTCCAAAACAGAATCCAGGAAGGAGACAGCAGTCAGCAACCTCTCAAAACAAATCCAAAAATCCACGTAGATTCAGAAAGTCCAAGTCCAGGGAAGGCAGCCAAATAAACCCAAAAAGGGAAAACAATCCAAGGAGGGGATCCACAAAAACTCTATCCAGCAGGTTCAAAAATCCATGAAAAGGTTTTGTCCAAAGAGGATCAAACACACCCTTTACTCCCTGCCAAGTGCACATCAGGGCAGTTAATGCCACTCACACCAAAGGACCATGAGAAAAGCCACTATTGCAGCAATTTCCATGGTCCAAGGGAGCAAGGTACTCCACTCAGTTCCCCGACTGGAAAATACCCCAAACCCCTGTGGAGTGCCAAACCCAAGATAGCACCTGCCAGAGTAGGTAAGCTGCTGAAATGTCCAGCTGAAGTTTCAGGAAAGTCAAAGGGCACAACACAATCTCCAACAGAGCCCCGATCAAAAAGATCCTCCGTCGACTCTTGCCAGCATTCACAGTGTCCAGAGCTCCTCCAAATACACTTCAAAGCAAATTAATAACTCCTCACCCTCCACACGATAAAAAACTCTTCCACAATAGGAAACCAGAGTGCAAAAATGCAAAGTCCCTGCCTCAGTCTGTGGGGGAGATAAAAAACCCACTGACATCTCTTCTCCAAGAACTCGTATTAATGCACAGGAAGGATATTGAAAGAGAAGCCCAACCAATTCCAAAACCAGGAAACAAAGCCCACGTTGAACCACCACCGAGTGGCAAAACGGTAGAACTCAAGACAGAACCTGAAAGTCTGTAAGAGAGGACCGACCAGCGTCTCTCTCGGTCTGGAAAGCTGACCCGCTCTACGTCTAGCAATGGCCAAACGATAACACTTAGAGCCAACACCAGGACCGGATTTAGAAAACAAAAACCAAAAATGCACAAAAAAACTCAAAACTCAAATGAAACTAAAACTAAACACGTAAAAAAAAAAAATCAAAGCTTTGTCAAGAAAGCGACAGCAAAGTGCCCAGCCTGGTGGCCATCTTGCTCATCACATTCTTCACAGAAAGAGTGGTGGACACTTGGAATCTGCTGCTGGAAGTGTGACCCCACCACTTCTGCTATGCTGACGAAGTAGTTGGGAACTAGGGTGGCTTTCCCATGAGGGGCGCCTCTTGTACCTGCTGCCTGTGTTGCCTGACTCATGGCTGGAGACACCCCCTGCTGCTGGTCGTGGACCACTGCAGTGATCCTGACTACCAGCTCCAATAGCTCTTCTACCTTCTGGTCTGAAGTTGCCAGGCCTGCGGAGGCATCTGGCTTTTGCAAGGCTGCCATGTCTGGCTGTGCTAGCTTCCCCACAGGAAAATCACCTGGGACCCTGAAGAAAAAAGTGTGATCTGTATGATTATCATGTCTTCCTTTTGTGCCCCAGGGCTCTTGGCCATTCTTGCCATGGTCACAAGGGGTCCCAGGCTGGGGGTTTCTGAACTGGTATATCACCCACAAATATTTTCAAGACCATCTGTCTGAAGTCCTCCTTGGGCAGCTCCTCAATCTCCCTGTTAGCTTTACCTGACTTCCCTTTTGCCTTCTTGGCTACCTCACTTGGGGCCACTGCCGGCTCCTTCTTGGGATGCTTCCTTTTCCTTACCCCTGGGGCTTCCTTGGGTGTCATTGCTCCCTTCAAACAAGTCTCCAGACAGGTTCAGCCCCTGTTTTCCTATACTGCCTACAGCTGCAAGTCTGACTCCTTGGCTGCTCCCTCCCTAATGGATGTCAAATACAGAGTTAATAAGTATTTTTGGAAATGTGCAAGAGATGTCTGAAAAGATTGAATAGCCTTTGTAGATTTAGCATTATACTTGTTTCTAACACATGCTATTAAATTCAACCTTTCTGACTCATGTGTAGTGATTGACTGAAAGGCTAGCAAACTGTCTCTTACTGTTATGCAGATAATGGAATGTTGTCTCTACAAAAGGGTTTCTCAAAATGCTTGTTACGGTTATTCAGTGTAGTAACAAAAATGCATTGGATAAAAATATTCACAGAACCGTCATACGTTAAAGAGTATTAGAACTGGCTGAGCTGCACTGAGAAGCACAAAGGAGAGGGTAAAGTAAATTCACTAAAGGCTGGGGTGCCAGTGAAGCTAGATGAGGTAAGATTCAACATTGGAGCGTTGCAGTAATGTTGGGAAGGAGCTGGGCTGCAACCCAAACAACTGTAGACTGACAACAAAATGAGCAAGAATCAAGGACTCTCCTGGGGTTGTGCATAGAGATTCTTGCTTGGGCTACATAGTATACTGCTTTATGGGTGCTTAGTCAGGAGAAGTCCACAATTGGAGGAACCAGAGACTATTTGGAGTTGTCACCACTGTCCTACCCCCTGTTTAAATAACAAGGGTGCCACTTTAGAATGGTGGGTGCAGGAAACCCTCTGATACATGGAGTGGGTATGAATTTGATATGGGGAAAATAACATAAAGGGGGAAATCAATAATAGAGACATATTTAGTCATTATTTTGTGGTTGCTTCAACTTGTCTTGGGCTGTCCACCAGCAACATTTAGGGCTTTGGGTTGATCTCCTTCACAGGAGGAGGAAAGGAAATAAATAGCCCCTAGCATGTGGATGCAAGTGTGTGTGTATGGCAGAGGAGGAAGTTGTGTGAAAAATCTCTAGGTCCAGGCTGAAAGCAATAATCCAGACAAAACCCAAATGTAGAACTGACAGCAAATATTTATGATCCAGTCTATTTAAGGTTTTTATCAACACTAAAGGGTAGACACTGTTCCTTGTCTTCATAATGTGCTTAATTACCTGTTGATAACACTCTGCTATTTGCACATTGTTTTCTTATTATATTGTGGCAGCATATAGAGATGTTGGGGAGATTTAATTTGCTGGCAAAGTTTAGGCAAAGTCACCAACAACATCTTTGTGAATCAATTTGTGAATGCAGCAACTTCACCTTTCGGGTACATTTGGGCAACTTTTTCGCAAACTGAGGCTATTGGTAAACAAGTGCCTCAAGGTTACATGGACAAGCTCCTGCAGGTCACATGATACTCTCTATACCGTGACTGTGTTTCACTTCTGGTTTTGCATTGTAAGTTAGTAGAGGAGTTTGTGTACTTCTAACTTTGAAAGAGAAAAAGAGTAAGAGATAAATCATAATTTTGAGAAGTTTTATAGCTTATTTTAGATTCTTTTACCATTCTAATTTGTTTGACCTATTAGGAGTGCCTTACAAACTTACAGTAGATAGCAGAAGTCTATGGTTAACCAAAGTAAAGTCTTTGTAAGGTCTTTGAAAACTGCTCCAGTCATTAGCTCATTGTCCATTGCACCTAGTATAGCAGAGGACAGCTGTACCAGGGTTGTGGCAGTACCATGGTGCATCCAGAATCCATGCTGCATGTCATTCAGTAAATGATGCTGTTCAGTGGACTCTTGGAGTTGTATACCAGCCTCTACTGTACTTTAACTAGGGAGCTTAACAGTGAGAGGGGCTGATAATTCTCCACTGGTTCTTTAGGGCCACCCTGCTGGATGAGAACCACCAGGGCCACTTTCCATCTCTCTGGGTTAGTTCTCTCCAATAAAAACTTATTAAATATCAAGTTTGAGAGGGGAGGCAATAATTAGGGCAGCAAATTTTAGAAAGTTAGGTTCAAGTTTGCCAAAGTCTGACAAGTCGTCAGTTTTTAACTGCCCCAGCTGGATTAACACTTTATTCTGCATGATTAAATGGAAGCGAAATTTCGATGATGATCTCACTGTTTCCACTTGATCTGAATGGGTGGGGGGAGGAGAGAAAGTGCAGGGGTTAGTCACCAGATCAGTAAAAAGCTATTTAAGTCATTGGCAGTAACTGAAGTATCGCTGTGTAAATGGCTATCAGCAATATCATGCTCAGGTGGACCAGAATGGGTCTTGAAAAGAAAGTTTATCTGTCATTAGAAGATTTTAGGATCGGAGAGAGAAAGATTTTGTTTCTTGTACATTTTTAATGTAACTTAGCAGTCTTGAGGTTCGTTTTGCAGCATTTCTTAATTCCCTGTGTCTGAACCAATGAGCTATAAAACATGTGGCTCTGTACTGCCCCATGTCTTATCTCTTAGCCTCACTAGCTGTCTTAGTTTACTGACTGACATGCAGCATGGGTTCAGGATACACCACAGCATTGACACAGCTCTGGTACGGCTGTCCTGAGATGCTACGTTCTATGTATGATGAACTAATGTTGAGTGGTTTTCATTGACCTTACTAAAACCTTTGTTTTGGTTAATCATAAACTTCTGTTAGCTAAGCTGCAGCAGTAAGGTCTTGGCAGTCTTTCTTGATGCTGGTTGAAATGCTACTTGATAAGCAGGAAACAGCAGGTGAAGTGGAAGGGTATCCTATTAGTGCAAAGACTCATTATTGATGGAGACCCTGAAGGCTCTGTACTGGGTCCCTTTTCTCCCTGTTTGTCATCGATATGCCAAATAACTGCAGTAGGGCCAAACTGCTGTTATACACTGATGATGCTGTCTTATACAGAAGCTCAAATGACTTCAATCAAATCAGCATTCAGCTTGCAAATGACTTCGGGGAGTCAGAAGAATGGTTTCCTGCTAACAAGCTGGTACTAAATGTTAAAAAAAAGCTGATCTATTGGCTCTAGACTCCTTGGGAAGGAAAAACAGATATTGTTAATGTTGACTACTTCCTCAGGATTACAAATAGAAGTTAAGCTCATGAGGTGTTGTACTTTGATGTATATTTGGATCAGAAACTCTCTTAGAATTTATGTGGACAATATGACTAAATCATTACATAAAAAAATTGGTCTTTCATATGGTGTGAGAGCCTACGTCACTAATGAAGCAAGGCTAGCAATTACAAACAGCATTCTGCTTCCAGTCATATTGTATGGTACTCCTATCCTCCATATCCAAGGGAACTCTGAAATAAATAGATTAAAATCCTGTACAATTAAATTGGGCATGTTGCCTCTGGTGCTCCACCCAGGGTATTTTACTGTGACATATTTTTCAAGCTACGGTGGGCTTTCCTAATGTGCAAACTGGATTGCCCCCTTCTCTGACTGGTTTTCAAAATTGTCAAAATCTACACCTCTCCAAGCCTGCAAGGAGTTCTCACTCCTAAACCCCTTAGGTGGGTGTTACGATCCTCCACTTGCACTCTACTAGAGGTACCCAGGTTTAAGTCAGGCTCAAGAAAGATGTCCTTTGATACTCCCCATCCATCACTGTGGAATACATTCTCTTTGAGTTGCAGAACTGGTCCTCCCTTGGAGGCTTTAAGAACGGAATAAAGAAGACCCATATACTAGAGTGAAGCCACTCATCTACAATTGCTGACTTTGAACTTCTTAGCTTGTGTTTGTTTTTCTTGCATTGTTAAGACCTTATATAAACATGGATTAGGGAATAACAATGTCCTGATTGGCTGAGACTTGGTTCTAGACATTGCATTGAGAGTGCACAACCCATGGCTAAAAACAAGTCCCTGCCAAGCAGGGTGCAGCAATTCCATATTACTGTGCTACTATGGAATTTTCATTTTATAAACATCAGACATTTTTTTTCCCTCAGTCCATGTATTTTCCTGCATCTCTTTTTTATATATTTCCCCATCACACAAGAAATTCAGATGTCTTACTTATATAACTGTGCACCTGTTGCTTTCTAGTTTCCCTACCAATTACTTACCTGCTTGTTTTTAATCCACCTCCTGCTCTCTCACTCTGTCTTTTCCTCACCTGCTCAATTACTCTGTCTTGCTCCTGTGCCTGCCAGCTCAACAATAAGGCTTCTCACCTGTTCATTCACTTCCCTGAGTCCAATTTGTATATTAAAGGTAAGTTCTGCTTTACATTTAATTGGCTGTTTACTTAAAATATCAGTGATGATCATAATGGGTGCTACTGCTGCATTCGTTCTCTTCCTAAACAGGAAGTGACACATGCTGCAGCAGAAGAGATGACCCAGCAGTGCGCCTCCATCTGTGGGAGCAGTTCCCAACAAAGTACTAGTAAGGCTAGGGGGATGTTAGGGTGTATTAGTAGGGGTATCACAACTCAGAAGAGGGAGGTAATAATCCTTCTTTGCAGGACACTTGTTAGGCCCCATCTGGAGTATTGTGTGCAGTACTGGAGACCACACCTTCACAAGGACATTAACCAAATTGAGGCAGTCCAGACAAGGGCAACCAAAATGGTGCAGGGACTGCATCAGAAAACAGATGAGGACAGATTAATGGAGCTCAATATGTATACCCTAAAGCAAAGGAAGGAGAGAGGTGATATGATCGAAACATTCAAACACCTTAAGGGCATTAACAAGGTGAAAGAGTCTAACATGTTGTAATATAAGAAAAATAGCAGGACAAGAGGACACTGCATGAAATTAGAGGGAGGCCAATTAAGGGGTAATGTAAGGAAGTTCTTTTTCACAGAAAGGGTGGTGGATGCTTGGAACGGCCTACCTCAGGAAGTGGTGGATATGAATACAGTGCAGGGCTTCAAACAGGCATGGGATAGGCATAAGGGAGCAATACAGATGAGTATGAATAGATAGGCCATCAACAGAGCAAAGGCTGATGGCACATTTATAAGGTAGAAAAAGAAATGGGCAGACTGGATGGGCCTTGAGGTCCTTATCTGCCTTCAACTTCTATGTTTCTATGTTTCTATGGTGTTCTCACCTTCATTTTGTTTCCCACTGCACCCAAATGCTCACCTGTGGTAGTGTAAAAGAAAACAATCATTTACAAAATTCAGTTACCCCAATTTTTTGTTGCCTGCTGTGATGGACTGCTTGCCTGTAAGAGTATTCACACAAAAAACAAGCATTTGTCAATGCCGAATGTTGCTTGCTTGTATGTGCTGTTTAGGTATTTGGAAGTGACAGTTTCATGCCTTCCTCCCAAGACATCCACTGTGTCTTTCCGTTCAGTATTCACAGAAGAGTGGGAGGGGCAAGGGCCACAGCAGTACAGCAGTTGCCAAGGGGGTGAAGAGGTGGACAATAGTCCATTCAAAGGCAAAAGAGTCCTGCAGGAGCTCACTAAATTGAAGGTGGACAAAGCGATGGAACCAGATAGCATACTCCCAAGGATATTAACAGAACTGCGAAGGGAGATAGCAGTACCTCTGGCAGCCATGTTCACTGAGTCATTCAACATGAGTGAATTGAAGGAGGGCACTTGTGGTCCCTCTACACAAGTCCGGCAGCAGGGAGGAGGCAGGGAACAATAGGCCATTCAGCCTCACCTCAGTAGTGGGGAAGATCATGGCGACATTGCTTAAAGAAAGGATAGTGGGGCACCTAGATGCCATCGGAACCCAGGACCATAGACAACATGGATTCACAGTGGGGACATCATGTCAGATAAATCTGGTTGATTTATTTGACTGGGTGACAAAGGAAGTGAATCAGGGTGGGGCAGTGGACAACGCTTACCTTGATTTCAGCAAAGCCTTTGACACCATCCCATATAGGAGGCTGATAAACTAGCTGGGTAGGCTGGGCATGGGGGAAAAGGTGGTAAACTGGGTTAGAAACTGGCTAACAGACAGGAGGCAGAGAGTGGTGGTAAATGGTATGCAGTCTAGGGAGAGGGGGCGACCAGTGGGGTGCTGCAGGGATCGGTCCTGGGGCCAGTTCTGTTCAATGTGTTCATTAGTAATATTGCAGAACATCTGAAGGGAATTTTTTCACCAAATTTTCAACATAGCCATTTTAAGACCTCTACTCATGAACAGTGTCACTGTGATTTTCTTAATTTGTCCCGTACATTGATTTCGCACACCGACTGTGCCATTGTGCGCTACATGGGCGGAAACACATTTTGGGTGATATGTGAAAAATGACAGCTGTACTGCTCATAAGAAGGTGTGGTAAAATGGCAATGTTGAAAATCTGGAATGAAAATATTGAAAATTACGTGAACTTCTGAGCGTGCGGGAACTGTACTGCCTTGCAGCTCGTAAAACAGTAATTTTGATTTTTCACCAAATTTTCAACATAGCCATTTTAACACCTGAGCTCATGAACAGTGTCACTGTGGATTTTCTTAATTTGTTCCATTACATTGATTCGCACACTGACTGTGCCATTATGCGCTACATGGGCGGAAACACATTTTGGGTGAGATGTGAAAATGACAGCTGTACTACTCATAAGAAGGTGTGGTAAAATGGCAATGTTGAAAATCTGGGTGAAAATATTGAAATTTCGCGAACTTACGAGCCTCTGCGTAGGAACTGCATAGCTACGCTTATAAAACAGTCATTTTTGGAATTTTTGCACCAAATTTTCAACATGGGGTTTTTGGGACCCCTTCTCATGAATGATGTCACTGTCATGGTGTTATTCGGGCCTGAAGGGTGATTTTGTGCAGTGACTGTGAAATCACCCTTCAAGCCCGAATAACGCCATGACAGTGACATCATTCATGAGAAGGGGTCCCAAAAACCCCATGTTGAAAATTTGGTGCAAAAATTCCCAAAAATGCCTGAGTTATGCAATAAAGTTGAACCCCACCTATCTAGCCCATTATACAGCTTACCGGCATTTCCTCAGTTCGCGGTCGGCTTTGAAGAGTGCAGACATGTTCCCGGTCCACCGAAGATCGTCACGCCAAAGTCCGGAGGTAAGTATGGGGTGGGGGTGTGGGGAAGCTGGTGCGCAGTGTGTGGGTGTGGGTTGTGGGAGGCGGGGAGACTCGCCGTGGGACGATTTTTTCTTCACAGGTAAAAAAAAAAAAGACCACGTGGGACGTTTGCCGCACTGGGGTGGGCTCAGCGTGGCACAAGGATGTTGGGGCCTTCAGCTGACAGGAGTTGGGCACCCCGTCAGCCTAAGGAATAGATTGCCATGCTGGGGTGGGCTCCCAGCGTGGCATACTTCTTGGGGAGGGGAGAGCAATTACGGCAGCGGGGATTGGGCACCCCGTCGGCTTCTCTTATAAGTTGCCACTGGGGTGGGCACCCAGCGTGGCATTTTGGAAAGCCTTTGGGGGAGGGAGGCCTTTGGCACAGCGCGGGGGATTATGCCCGTCGGCTATACAGTGCAGGGGCGCTGCGCCTGCGTGGGCGTGCGTGTGTGTGTGTGGGAGGGGGAGCTGCGCATGAGCAGGCGATATCTTATCGCTGCTCACTCAAGCGTAGCTCCCCCTTTCAACTGTATGCCACTGCATTTTGGAGTGTGTCATAGACAGCTCCAGAATGCATTGGCTTACAGGGGCCGCGCCTGCCAGCACACTGACTGAATTGGAGGAGGAGGTGACACACCTCCGAAATCTCCGATGATGGCACTATGTTTCTTGCACATGCGTGCAAGCAACATAAAAAGTAGCATTAAATAGTTGTGCATAGCACTTCCTGAAAGTGAGCGTGACTTTGGGCTCAATCCTCTCTCAGCTCCAGAAAGTAAAAGCATCCGCTACTCTGCAGCCTAGCCATAATCCTCTGTCAATTATCTTTACAATTAAAAAAAAGACGCAAAGTTTTGTAAAATGTTTATTTTATTTGCATTTACTTAACGACACCTGCCGGTACCAAACAAGCAGAGGGACTATTTTATCTTTTTTTTTACAGCATTTAAATATTGTTTTTATATATTTCTAAATGTGTTTTACTTTTATTAATTTTTTTTTAGTTTTGCAAATACCCATTTTATATAAGCAATAAGCCACTCTGAGGTTGTGGGTTGTGAGGGTTTACTGCATGCCTAGGGATTGAAGACCTGAGGAACTGTGCCTCACTACATCCCTGGACATGCGGTAAACCCTGCACAAATCATGCTCCATCATGGCTTATTGCTAAAATATTTTTGCCTGTTCTGCTATCATTGTGCTGTCTTGAATGTTTTCCTTGCCTAGAGATGTCCATACAGTTTTGTTAGTTCTCGTATTGTTGTAAAACCTCAAATGTATTTAACCTGTGTCTAAGACCCATGTCTAAGTCTGTTCTGGCTTGTAATTCCAAATTAATGCACTTTATATTTTCTCGATTGTTTCTTTGTAATTAAGTTGGTGTTCTCCCTGAAAAGGGACTGTTAAGTCTCAGTGGGCTAACCCAGTTAACAAAATTCAATAAACAAATAAATAAACTAGTTTTTGTTTCAGCAATATTTTCTCTATATAGGGCACATAGTCAGAACTTCAAGGGAAACTGTCAGCCATTTTTTCATCATATTATTTCTAGTTGTAAACCCACATTTTATGATGGCTTACCTTCTCTAAAACTCATTGGTGTTGCTGGTTGTTTTGTCTGCTTTCTTTCTCAGTAAAACTGAAATGCATATTAATATTGAAATTATACCAATCCTTGTTTTGTTTTGAATCATTGCTCTGCTCTTCTTGCCTACTTTGTGAACATTAGAAACACCCCCAAAACAGTGTAGCCAGCCACTATACAATAGTTTCTGCTCCTTCAGATTGTGTTCCAGTGTTCCCTAGTCCAGGAAAGATACAATTTGAGTTGATCAAGGACAGTAAACAAACACATTCTAGTATGGTAAGACCAGCATGGTGGGCTGTCTATTTTGTAGTTTTAAAAATAAAAAAGGAATCAGAATCAAACAATCATCTACATCAGCAAGCGCCACAGAATGTGATCAATCGTGACATGTGGTTTTAAACTAGGGACAGTTTGAGCACTAAAAGGTTGACAGAGTCCCTTTCACATTGAAAGACCTCTATGTTCCCTTTTGTTTCCCTTTGTTTCTCGCTGTCTGTTCCTTTCTGTTGCTCTTTTGTCTCTAATCGTTGGTCTCCAAATATTTTCTTATGTTTTGTTTATTATTAAAACAAATGAGTAGAGAAGAGGAGAGGGCAGGAATGTCTGGCAGGGATTGTAGCAGACCCAAGGAGGAGATGGAGGAGTGGGGTAGTTCTTGAGAAGCCAACCTTCAATGGTGGAAAGCATTGTGTCCTTGTGTAGGACCAAGGGGCAGCAGGTGGGGTGAGGGCAGTAGCCGTCCCATGCAGTTCTGCAGCATTAGCCCCCAGTTCCAGAGCAGCCTCCAGTTCTGTAGCAGTCCATGATCCAGTGCAGCAGCAGCCCCAGTCTTCTTGCTTCACCACCACCACCTGAACTCCCTGTCCCCCCCCCGTGGTTCCACTTAGGAACTAGCTGCAACATTATCCACTTCCTGCTCCTCACAGTCCAGGAATCAGCCAAAGTCATCTCCTTTGTGAGAGTTTTTCACCATCAACCCCAAAGATGACATCATCATGAAGTGCAACCTGTGCAACAACCTAGTTTGGCATAGTAAGAGGGGCAACCATTTGGGCACTGCGGGGCAGCACACCCACTTGAAAATCAGGCACCTCTGGCAGTGGGAGGAGATAAAGAAGGAGATGGAGAGGGGTGGTGGAATCAGTGGTCCTTCTTGCTTAGGGAGCTGTGCAGTCAGAGACCATCATGGTCATGTGGCCAGTTGCCAAAGGGGTATGCATATGGGTCTGGGTTAGGGACCAGCAGCCAAACTTAGGTGAAGGCCAGGAGACAACAGCAGCATCATTTGTACCAGCATCAGCTAGAGGGGAATTGGCACAACTCCACGTGGAGTTAAGGGACCTCTAATGCTGAGTTACATCAATGGAGGAAACCCTACAGACATTGCTGTCAAAAAAAACAATTCTTCTTGAAGGCATGGAAGATCTTCATTGTGGTGGTGAGAGAGCTCATCCCTTTGTTTCACCTAAACCCTAATAAATATGTTTCAAAAACTGCTTTGCTCCTGTCTTCTCCGGTCCTATTCCCTGATCCTCCCTGTGTTACACTCCCTCCTTCATGATAGGAATAAGATATTCCATTCTGTCTTCTTTAACCTTTCCTCACCCCTGTTTGTTTATGTGTGAAGAAATAAACACACACACATACACATACACATAACACAAAAAAGTTCAACTCTTTTCTTGTCTTTGACGCTTACTGTCTCATTTAATCCTTTCTCATCTTAATATCTGAGTGCTTTCCTGCTGTTAAAAACATTTTATTTTTCTATCTCTATTTTTTGTAATTGCACAGTTTATGCACCCTATAACTCTTTTCTCTCTCACACTACTGTTGTTGCTGGTGGAGTTGTTGTTGTAAAGCACTGTGGTTTTCACATGCAATGCATGTGGAAAGTACGAAATGAAAAATAGTCTTGTCCCCAAATTTTCTTTCCAGTCCTATAGTTGATGCTGCACTACATTAGTTGCCCACTTACCCCCTTGGGCTGATTCTTTCCTTCCGCAGCCTCTTTTCTCACTTCTGAACATTTTATTCAGAACCAGAAATTATTAATGCTGGTAAACATGATGCTGCAGCTACGCTGATTGAGTCCTGTTCTCAGACTTAGTCCATCACTCCATAACCACTTTTTTTTTCACTTTTCTCACCTCCTGAAATGTTCTTATAAACCCAAAATTATTATTAGTGGGAAACTGGTAATATACTGCTGCTGTGCTGTTCAAGATGCCCTCTCAGACAGTCAGTTTTGTGAAGCACTTTAGTACACAGACGTGCACAGGCACAATATATAAATTTCTCACTTCCTAAAATTTTCTCCTGGTGAATTTGTTATTAATGGTGGTAATGTACTGCTGCTGCATTGTTAAAGTCACCCTCTCAGAAAGTCTGTTTTGTTATGCACTTTAGTACTCGTAAGTGCCCGAGCACAATATACACATTTCTCACTTCTTGAAATTTTCTCCCAGCCTTGAAATTATTAATGAGAGTAATGTACTGCTGCTGTGTTGTTCAAGCTGACCTCTTGGACAGTCTGTCTTGTGAAGCAGTTTAGTGCACACAAGTGCACAAATGCAATATATAAAGTTCTCCATTCCTGAAATTTTGTCCCAAACCAAAAATGATTAATAATGGTAACTTACCGCTACAACGTTCAAGTCATTTTCTTGAAAAGTCTGTCTTGTGGTGCGCTTTAGGACACACACAAGAGCACACGCACAATATATAAATGTCTCATTTCTTGAAACTTTCACCTGGACCAGAAATTACTAATGGTGGTACTGTACTGCTTCAGCCTTGTTCAAGTTGCCCTTTCATAAAGTCTGTCTTGTGAGCAGTTTAGTACCTACAAGTGCACAAACACAGTATATAAATTTCTCACTTCCTGAAATGTTATTCTTGAACTAGAAATTATTAATAGTGGTAATGTACTGCTGGTGCTGCTGCTACACTGTTCAAGTCTCCATACTCCCAGAATTTTTCTCGACTCCCAGCTTTAATATAATATGCTGCTACATGGTGCTGCATTAGGTCAATCCCTCACCACAGCTCTTCCTGTAATGCATTTTAGTGAAAACTGTGTGAAAAGGCACAATATACTGAAATTCAGTAATCCCATAATTTTTACCAGCTCCCAGAATTAGTGTATCATGCTGCTACATTGTGTTGCACTGTGCCATGTCCTCCACCACAGCCTTTCTTGTAATGCACTTTATTGAAGATTTTGTGTGAAAAGTACTATATATTAAACTTTAGTACTCCCAGAATTTTCCAAAGTTACAGAAATTATTTTTTGTGTCATTCCCCAGTGGGTCAGACCCCGCTCCCCTGGTCCCTCCCCCACTCATCCCTTGAGACATACCTTGAGTGATGATCCTCCTGAGCTTGCCCCCAGGGCAGGGCCACTGAGTGGGTGCTCCCCCAAAGGAGTTCTGAACCAGGTTCCCAGCAGACCCCGGTTTCCAGTATGCCTCTCTGACTTGCCCCCCAGGGCAGGGCTGTGGGGCCAGACCAATACAAGTGGAACACTAACTCTGTCTTCAACAAGAGGTTTGCATCTTTCAGAAAAAGAGATGTGCAAGAACAAGGGGACACAATTTGAAGATGGGGGAAGTTCAGGGACAATGTGAGGAAGTATTTTTTCACAGAGAGAGTGGTGGACGCATGGAACAGCCTTTCTGAGGAGGTTGTGGGGTCTAAAACTCTGGGAGACTTCAAGAATACATGGCACAGACAGAAGGTAATTTTTGTGGGGGGGTAGGAAGAAATAGGCTGTTGGTTAACTAGGATCTGTAGCTTATCTTGTAGGTAGGGAAATGGGCAGACTAGGTGGGCCAAGCGGTCCTTATCTGCCATCAAAGTCTATGTTTCTATGTCTATGTTTCTATGTGCCCTGGTCGGGTGGAGCAGGACCGCTGGAGCTGAGCATTATTAATGGGGCCAGCATTTTGAATGCTTTTCCCCTCTATGAGAGGTCTGACATGCAATTACATAGGACGCTGAAGTGCCCATCTGGCACACCTCCATACAGCTTAGGCTCTGGCAGCTTCTCCCCTCTGGCCTCCACCAGAGGTCTGTCATGCGGCAGGTGTTCACCCCCCCACCCCCCTAGAGGAGGACAGCAGTCCATATGAAACTCAATGTTTCTCCCCCGACTGGCCCTCTGACTTCTTGGGTCCATTCCCAAACCTGGGGAGTTGACATCACTAGCAGAAACCCTACCACTGTGCTGCCAGGCTGCCAAGTCACAGAAGTTATATTGTAGGTTGTAGCTAGGTTGAGGAGGTTGTTGCATGCAGTAACAGTAATGATAATCTCATTGGTGGAGGTAAGCAGCAGATGTGGAGGTACAGTATTAACTGTGGTAGTAGTGTTTTGTTGACATGTCTGCTACAACATTGACCACATCCACGATCTGGTGGAGAAGATGGCAGTGGCTTTCTTGCTGGAGGAGAGGAGGCATTCATGACAGGATAAAAAGAGACCTGTGAGTTCAAGAGAGAAATTATTTGGACTCTTGTACACTCCCTGTCGTTGCATCTGTGAAAGGAAAATAAAAATAAAAAGTAAAAGAAATTAAAAAAAAATACTTACTGCCATGTTGGTGATGGCCATGCCATTAAATGGAATAAAGGTGCCCCAGAGAGAGAAGGCAGCAGAGGAGAGATCTTGCTTGCTGGAGAAAGCAACAGGACAGGAGACTAGTGAAAAGAAAATTATTTAGACTGTTCTCAAGTAGTCACTTTAGTGACGGTATTGCATATCTCTTGTCCACTCCCAGCTTTCACCTGTGAAAACGAAAGACATTTTGTTTTCTTACTTGGTCACTGTGGTGGCCATACAGTATATCCACTGTCCACTGCTAGTCGTATTATACCTGTTATCCGTCAGACAAATGAGAAATTTATTTTTCCTCACTTGGCTACTGTGGTGGCCACATGGTTTATCCGTTGTCCACTCCAGGTCTTACTATTCAGTATCTGTTTATTTATTTTATTTATTTGGTTTTTGTTGACTGGGTAAGTGCACTAGACAAATCCTGCCTCTTTTCAGGCACGACCCGGGGGAGGGGGATACAGATGAATGCCAACTGACCTTGAACCAGATTAAGCTGTTGCTGGTATTTTTAGTGAATGAGGGAAATTTGGCCAGGACACCGGGGAAATTCCCCTACTCTGTGTGGGGGCACTGTTGGACCATGGATTCATTCGTGGGACCCAGTCATTCTGCTGGTGTACCTGCAGGAGAGCAGAGCTCTGCTCCTGCAGGTCCAGGTTTGGAGCCTGAAGTACTGAGGACGTCTGACCATTTTGTTGATATGCTTGTGGATCTTGCTGTACCAGATGAATCTTTACTTGCTCAGTCTGCCTCTGCATCATCAGATTTTTTTTCCTGCAGATGAACTTTGGTTGAAGTCCCTCCTTGCTGCACATCGGGACCAGGTACTCGCTGTTGTTGATACCGTTAGCCCTTTTGAGTCGGCCTCTCCTGGGACACGGACTCTGTCACCAGAACTAGGGGCTGTGGAGGCTCTTCCTGCTTTCATTATGGATGTGGTACCTTCAGGCTCCTTGGAGGTGCAGAGTCGGCAACAATCTTCTGTAGCACCAGTCCTACTAGTGTTGCACCAAGCTCCATTGGAATTTTCAGTTCCTACAAATCTGGATCGAGCAGTGTCTTCTCCACCTTTGAACTCGTCGGTGACTTTGCCTGGTGAACTTGTGAGTACTATGCATCCTAGACCGTGTGTTTCACCTCCTAATGCGCAGACTGTCTTGCCTGTTTTGCCTCCTCCCACTCTGTTGCCTTGTTCTAGCCCACTACCTGTCTCTTTAGAGGCCTCCCTGAGAAGTGCAGGTTGGAAACCAGGTGTTTTGGGGCATTGGATACCTGACCCTGCCCATAGCCTGATACCTGGTTGTGGAGGGCAACAGTCCCCCTTGATAGATATGCCTCCACCTTTGCCTGGTAGCCTGGATTTGGATTTGTGTGCTGAGGATGTTCAGCATCCTGCATTGGATACTACTCTGCTGGCTAAAGTTCCTTCTTTGCTTCACTCCTCTTTGGGTGATGAAGGCCCTAGCTCTCGGGGACCAGCGTGGGGTGATAGAATGGACATGAATGTCCCCGGTCCCTGACCCTCCTCCAGGCCCTTCTCCTGACCCTGGGGCAAGGCTAAATCTACTTGGGAAGAATTTCGTAGAAGGGATATGTTTAGGAACTCCCCCCCCCCCTCAACGATGGAATGCAGTACGCCTTCAGTATATTGGGGGTCTTGATGTAGCTCCAGACCGTCTCTATGTGGGAAAGTCACTTTTGAAAGGATCTTTGTTTTTTTTTTTACAAATGAAATATTTGCATTGATTCATGTATCAGGTTCTTCCTTATATGACATTAGTTTTCAAAGCCCTAGAGGATTAGACCGATTCTGGACAAAGTATGATACTCTTAAATACACTGAGTTGTGGCTACCATTTCAGGCTATCCCACTTACTAGACCTTCTATTAAAACTGTCACCATTTTGTTTAGAAATGAGAATGTAGCAGCTAGTGATATTACGCATTGGTTAACTAAATGCTGTGATGTCTTGGGGTTGCCACAGCCTATATTTGACTCTGAACACTTGTGGACTGGTGGCTGGTGTTATAGGGTGCGACTTAGAAATACGAATGTGGGTCCCATACACTTGCCTAGTTGTTTGTTTTTAGGTAGGAAACGGGGGCATTGCTTCTATGTGGGGCAGCCTCGTACCTGTTTTAAATGTGGCTCCCCTTCCCATCTCAGTGCAGCCTGTGATAGACTACTATGTTCCCTTTGTTTATCTTTTGGTCATGCTAGTGCAGATTGTAATTCTGAATTAAAGTATAACTTGTGTGAAGAACAAGGTCATGGTTTTAGATCCAGTCCTTGGGCTTCCCATAACAGGGAAGATAGCCCGGATCAGGATGTGATCCTTCTTAATGCCCAGAAAAAGGATATTGCTACGGCGAAGTCCCTTTCTTCGCATGTTACAGTAGTCACTGGTCCCCCTTTATGCCCTGATATTGTGGTGCCTGCTCCCCAGTCAGTGGTTTCAATATCTGAACCTTCCTCTGAGCCTCTTTTACAGGAAGTTCCACGACCGGTTGTACAGGACCCTTCCTCTATGCCCCCCCCCTTTCTGTTGTTTCTCCGGTTCCTGCTGAACCTCTGCCTGTCCCTGACAAACCTCTGGATAATATTATTATGTCCCCTCCTGAGCCTAGTGTTCAGACAAAGAAACGGGCTCAAAAACAGACTACAGGTAGGGCCAAATTGACTAAAGCATCTTCTCCTGGTGGCTCTGTTCCCTGAAGTAATAAATTTGAGGTCCTGTCCCGTCACACTCAGTCTTTCGATATGGAAGCTGATTATGACACCTCCTCACAACTGATGGTATCCTCTGATTCTGAGAATGATAAATCAAAGGAGTTGCCTATGGATACCCGACCCTTGTGGTTGGGAGTGAGACCCTGGAGAAGTACTGGAAAGGGAAGTGTTACTTGATGTTGACTTATTTTTATTTTGACCCTTTATCTGATTCTCTTTCATGGCCATGGCATTTCATCTCACTGCAGCCACCCTCAATGTGAACAGTGTGAAAAATGCTTGCAGGTGCCTGATTACTTTTCAACTTTTAAATGATTTGGCGTGTGATATTTGCCTTATTCAAGATACCAATCTCAATAGCCTTTCTTTGGTTAATATGGCCAAAAAGCTTTGGCGATGGGGTCCTTCTTTCTTTTCTTTAGGATTAGACACATGTAGTGGTGTTGGGTGTTGTTTAGGGGTGATGGATTTCATGTTACCAAGTTGGCTGAACTGCTTATGGGACAGGCCTTAATATTGGAGTTTACTTATTTACATTACACTTGGAGATTAATTGTGATTTATGCACCAGTTATGAAAAAAGGTCGAGTGGATCTCTTTCGTGAGGTGCAGCCTTTTTTGTTCACGTCACGCTTTCTCATATGGGGTGGTGACTTTAATTGTGTAGTGCATAAATCAGATCAGGGGGCACAAACTGATAAGGATTTCTGTGATACACATTGTCTCAATCACATTATTGTCCAGGGTCATTTACAGGATCTTTATAGGGTTTGTCATCCTACTGGTGGACGTACTTTTTTTAAGGGCTCCTTATCCACTAGGATTGATTTTTTTGTCTCTGCAGCTTTAAGGTTGATTAAAGCTCAAACCATTCCAGTGGAGATTTCAGACCATAATGTGGTAACTGCCACGTTAGGGGTAGGCCTCATGCTAAACTGGGGCAGGGATATTGGAAACTGAATTCTTTACTGCTACTTGATGACAGGTTTTTGGCCCTAGTTCATGATTTGTTGAAAGCTCGTATGTCACTATCTGGACTTTCTGAAGATTTGTTAGATTGGTGGCTACTCACTAAATCTGAAATCTCTACTTTGGCTAGGAGGATGTCTAAATATGCTGCAGTGACTAAATATAAGAGATATTTGTCTTTACGTATGCAGTTGGAAACTTTATATTCAGCTATACTCTCACAAGGCTTATCTTTGAGAGCACAAGTACAGAATGTTAAAAAAGAAATTGTTGCACTACAGTATACTAGAGCTACTTCCCTGTTACATGAACATATGGTTTCTTCTGCTAATAAATCTGCTTTGGGGGATGTTTTGGATTGTAGTCATAGGCGTTCTGCGGATCGCCTTCTGTCTAAAGTTGTGGATACTGCTGGTAATAGTTACACTGCATTTCAGGATATCATGCGAGCAGTCTCTTTGCATTTTTCAGACTTATATGCTACATTTCCAGTGGATAGCGCTGGTGTAGAACAATTCCTTTCCTCTCTACATATTGCCCCTTGTTCTGATATACTATTACAAGCTTTAGTTGCTCTGATTAGTTTTGATGAGGTTAAAAGGGAAATTTCCCATTTACAGAATAACATGGAGCCTGGTATTGATGGCTTGCCTGCAGAATTTTATAAAACCTGTAGTCCTTTGGTTTGTGATGTGCTCGCAGTAGAGTTTAATTGGGTTTTGCAACATCACACTCTCAATTTCCATTTTTGTACTTCAATTCAGATTTTGTTATATAAGAAAGGTGATAGAACTTTACTTTCCAATTGGAGGCCTTTAAGTCTCCTTAATACGGATTTTAAAATGTTAATGAAAATATGGAATACCAGATTGTTGTCCATAGCTCCACACTTGATTTCCCTACACCAATCCTGTTCAGTACCAAGCAGATCTATCTATAATAATCTCCTTTTGCTTCGGGAACTAATAGAGCTTGGTAAAGTTGATGTTATAAAGGGTTTTCTTGTGTCCATGGATCAACAAAGGGCCCTTTGATCAGGTCCCGCATAGTTATTTGTTTCAGGTTTTATGAACCTATGGAGTTCCTGATCGCTTTAAAACCTGGATTGCTTTTCTTTATAGTCATGCTTATACTATTCCCTTGGTAAATGGTTATTTGGGTTCCTATATCCCTATTCATTGGGAAGTGAGACAAGGCTGCCCTCTGAGTCCATTGCTTTATGTTTTTAGTTTGGATCCACTTTTACGTACAGTTGCCCAAGATGTGCAGATCCTTGGTATTGCTTCCCCTCATAGTACCCTTGAGGCCCAAATTTTGGCTTATGCTGATGATGTCTGTGTCTTTGTTGCTGATTTGACCTCTGGAGATAAGGTGTTACATCATTTTTCTAATTTTTAGGATGTTGCAGGTTCCTCCCTTAATAAATCTAAGAGTTTTTTTTTTATCCTCTACATACTGCCATTCCTGAGGTTATGGAGTTGCAAGGTGTTCCTGTTGTACTGGGTCCGGTCCAAATTTTAGGTATTGATTTTGGTAAAGGTGATAATGCGTTACTTAATTGGTCAGCTAAAATTGGGGCAGTTCAGTCCAGAATCAGATTATGGAAGTCTTGGCGACAAACTAAACAGAAAAAAGTTAGCATTACTAAATCTTTACTTCTCCCTCAAATTTTATACCTTAGTGCGGTATACCCATTCCTTCTGGTTTGGAAGCCACTTTATTGGGTCTTTTTTTTTCAAATTATTTGGAGAAGTTGCCTAAATCCCATTAAAAGAGATGTGTTGTATCTTCCTGTTGCACAGGGTGGTTTGAATTGTGTGAATCTGATTACTTTTTATTATAGTATTTTTTTCATTGGAATTTACTAGACTTTAGTCATCCACACTCCGTGTTATGGGTGATTTATGCATATGATTGGTTACCTAGATTGCCCTCAGAGTGGCCAGGTTTGAGCAAGAAAAATGTACACACTTCTAGTTACCTAATTTATGTCAGACCTGTGATATCGAAACTTAATAGATGGAAGTTACTTCCGGCCCATGTGTATTGCAAATCGCACAAATATATTTATGATGTCCTACAATCTAAAGCACATTCCATAGTCCCCATTTTTAAGTATGTACCGGATGGTCATGTTGATAACCTCCTTAAAAATTTTGTAGATAAATGGATTCCACCTAGATTATGGGATGTTTTATGGTTTAGTTGTCATAGGTGAATCAGTGTTAGGGAGAATTTAAAGCATAAAATGGTTACTGAAAGTACTTGTCTGAGGGATACTTGCATTAATCAGGAGGAAACAATGTCCAATTTTTTTGTTTCCTGCCCCTTTGTGCAAGAATTCTGGAGAACCCTTTCTGCCCATTGGAGCCAGCCTTTCTGGAGGGCTGTTACATATCTGGAAGTTGTGGGAGGTTTTTTGCTACATTCTACTTTGTTGGATGCAGGTGTAATACAGCTGCTGTTAGCTATGTTCAAGTTTCATTTATGGCATGCCAGATGTCACCTTACTGTACGACAGTTATACCACTCACCACTTGAAGTTCTTCAACATGTTGAACATGATTTGTTGTTACAATGTGATTCTGAATGCAAATGTTTGTCCAAAAATGTATGGCTTATGAGGTGGAAAGAGGTTCCTTTTTTGAAAGACAAAATAGGTTGAATCATTATGCTGTCAGAGAATTGAGTATTGCTGATATTCTCTTTGTTATGTTTTTTTCTTATTTTCCATGAATTGTATGACTGTTTTTCTGATTTATTGTTCTGTTTATTAATAAAAACCTTCCCCTACTCTTTTTCGATAAGTGCCATGACAGGAGGCAGTATAGCGCAGTGGTCTAAGGCTCTGAGCTGCAAATCTGGTGACATCCAGCAGACCAGACCTGGGTTTGAATCCCACAGCTTCCACTTGCATACTGTGTGACCCTGAACAAGTCACTTAACCTCCTTGTGCTCCCAGGTCGCTCCTGTAAAAAAGCTTTCAGCTTAGTGTGCTATACCTGGTTAAACAACTAAAAAAAAAAAAAATCTTTAACATCCACCTGAACTACCACCAATCCAGGCAGATGGGACCTTGGTTTAACATCTCATCCAAAAGACGGCACCTCAGAAGTGCAGCACCCCTCTCATGCTGCACTACAGTGTCAGTACTGGGATATTAACCCAAGTGCCAGATGTGGGAACTGAACCCACAGCCCTCTGATCTCCCGGCCTCAGAGGCAAGTGTGCTACCTACTGAGCCACTGACACTGTTACCTGTGAAGACAAGAGAGAAATGATTTTTCCTCACTGGCCAAACGGTATATCCCTTGTCCACTCCTAGTCTTACTCTACCTTTCACCACCTGTGAAGAAAAAAGATAAATTCATTTTCCTCACTTGGCCATTCTTTCACTGCCCATAATCTTCCTGCCTCATCAGTCTCCTCCTCCTTTTCCTCCACATCTTTAAATTCCACCAATACAAAACATCCCAAAGTGGATTTGTTGGGACTTTCCCATTAACCTTGCGTGTGAGGTGATAGCAACACTCAATCTCTAGTAAGTTTCAGGTAGTGCCTCAGATAACTGGGACTTTAGCATCTGTGCCCTATGTACCTGTCTTGTTAGAAGATTGGTCAAATGTTTCATCTGATCACACCCACCTTCAACTATTGATGCAGACCACATTTATAACTTGGGTCCAGCATGGTGGCATTCCCAAAATCTGAAGACTACAGAATGCCTGAAACGGGGGCATTGTGGTTCAAGCATGTGTTCCATTAAGGTACAACTTCCAGTGTCATCACCTGCATCCAGCACCTGCTGTACATTCAACAGCATCTGTCTCTGCACACATACTGTAGAAATGAGTTGGTCTGACTGATACAAGCAGTGCCCCCATTTACTGCCTATGTTGCATATTCAAATAGCATCAGAATTATGATCAGGCCATCCATTACTCACCACTGGTCTCTTGTCAAAGGTGTGGATACTCTGCCATCATCATGGCTTGCATGTAGCAGCAAATATTAGGAGATAGTTTTGTACTGCTCATTCAAGTGCTCGACCATTTGCAGTGTTGAGTTCTATCTGGTGATGACTTCCACCTTCATACTGTGCTGGGGCAGCTTTTCTGTATCTGCAGGTACCTGAGCTGGTCACAGGCATATCTGGACTGGGCAAAATGGACAAAAATGCAATGGTCCACCGTTAACATGGAGATGATATCAGGATGTGTTAGAAACTCCTACACAACTAGATTTAGACAGTGTGCCAGGCATGGCACCCCGAGAAACTCCCCATCAATTATGCATTTCACTACAATAGAGCCATTATCACTCACAATGAAATCCAGTTTCAGTGAATGGGGGTGCAGCCTCTCATCAATCATGGTCAGACACAGTTCTAGCATTTTCTGACCCTGTGTATGATCAAGTTATACTATTCATTGCCAGCATGGCATTCTATTGAATACCTGGAGCACTGCAACACTGCAACTTGGCTTAGTACAATTTCTCCCCCTCCCTGAGTCAAATACTACCACAGGTACCTGTTCCCAATGTGCTATAAAGCACATATAGGAGCTGCCAGCTGTTTAGTCAGTGGTCCGCATAGCCACACTAAGATGTATGTATGGTGATGCTGAATGCTGCAGGGCTTGAATTACCACATGAGACACTGTCCAATACAGTTCTGGAATGGCACTTGTAGAGAAATATATTGTTGAAGAAATCTTGCATTTGGGACAAGCACAGACCACCAACCTTGTAAATTCTGCATCTACTGAACAAGAGAATGGCAATAGATCAATAACCAGCTTTCGGCTGTTGCTGCATTTAGTTTATGTAAAATAGAAATATTGGGTGAATATTTGGACTGATGCCAAAGATTCTATGCAGTGCAGCATACTGTAGGTTGGACTTTTCTAGGTGTTGCACTACCAAAAAGATAGGCCCATCATGGTGGCATTGTTCATGGGATAGTATTTAACTCCCTGGGATTCATGTGTGCTGCTAAAATGAAAGCAGGGATTTGGGGTATTTTTTTCATTGGTGTTACCGTGGTTTGATGTCTTTGGGTGGTACTACTCAATCAACCACTGCTGCAATGCTCACTACTAGGCAGTCCCACAGCCTCCTCCTCCTCCCCCATCTGTGTGGACCTCCTCACTTACACCTTCTTCCACTTGGGCTATTTCCCTGCCACTTCTGAATGCTTTGGCTAATAATGATGATGAGGGATCCCTGCATCTGCTTCCTTCAGGTGTTAAATCCAGTGTAATAAATTATTGGACTTTAGGTGGATGTGTTGCCGTGTTGCCCATCATTGCCTAGGTGGCTGCCCTTTTTTCCCCTACTAACTCGAGCTTGTCACAGCCAGCACAGTGACTGTTTCATTAGCTAGGTCCAGTATATAAATTCCCAAACTAGGAATTTGGTGCCTCTTAATTCTACATGGTGGAAGTGGGAATGGGACAGAGGAGGGAAGGGGGAGTAAATGGGAAATGGGTGTTTTTTGAGATGCTTTATTAAGGCGATACTCCAGTCCTCTTTTTGGGCACTATTATAATCATGCAGTCCTGGCCCAAACAGTACCTAACTAAATCCCTATCTATTTTCAAATATTGCAGGGCCAGTCACCAGTCTTTACTCATGAATACCAAGGATGAAGCTACACAGCAAACTCTGGGGCACATCATCCATATGATTTTGCAGGCTGGCTTGGTTAAAGCTTTGGTGGACCTAATACTGTCCTAGAGACTACGTATTATACTTGTCCTGGATGTGAAAGATTTGGACTGTGATGAATATAGTAAAATCCTTGTCAGTGTTCTTCAATCTTTGGAGAGGACTCCTTTTCATCCATCTAAAAGCAAGCAGTAACTACGGTGTGTAGGGGATCTCTATGGGAACAACTCCTTGAAGCAGGATTTTCTGAGAAAAGTGTGCTCGCCTATTCCAGAGAAATGAAGATTTGCAAGGAAACTCTGCTCTGAAGGTGAAAGTTCTCTGTGAACACTTGTCATCAAGCTTTGATTCTGCTTCTGTGTTTCAGAGCCCCAGGCAAGAAACGCTGGTTAAAACTCAACCCAGAGGCTAAACTGCAAGCATGTCTGCCTCTCTCTGTAGATTAAGCATATTTGGGCTGTCAGTTCACTATGTAGCATTCCCAGGTTTCACTGTTCCATTGTTCATTGGTCAAGGCAGTCACACAAAAGAAAATAAACACCTTGTTTAGTGTGTTTCAACATCCTTGCTGCATTGCATTCCAAAGCCCTTTGCCCCTGTCTTCAAAGGGCACTCTCATTTGCAGGAGCAAGTAAGATGAAGCTTTGCTACCTCTCATTCACTTACTGGTTTCTTGGAGTTGGATGTGATCACTTCCCCTAACTCTGTGGGGACAGAGGATGTTTAACATGGTGGTCCCCATATCAACTGGGGCACTCTTCATTAATTTTAACAAGCCACCCCTCATTGCCGGTTCTAGGCATCTCACTAGTGTCACTGAGCACCAAACAACAAAACACGGCCAGTTCCAGATGTACCTGCCCACCTTACTATCTGTTGGGGTTGGGCTGGTGATGGAGAGAATCTACAAGCACTTCTGAGTGCTCTATTCCCCATCAGCAGTTCAGCGTGCTATTCCCTGATGACTTCTTGGAAAGGAGCCAAAGCCATATTTTTAGTTTGAAATCTGTCCTCTGTGTGAGCATCCTGTCTTGATCCCACATAGTGGGGATCACCACAATAAAGACTGAGTGCACCAGGCAGGCATGTAAAAAATCTGTGCTGCTGTTTGCTACCCCAGTCCCTATTGCAGGGTCCCATGAGAATTGTGTGCCATTGTCCATTGTAGTTGACAGCAGCTAACAAGAGATGCAAGACAGCTGTGGTGGTCCACCTGTGAAGTATGAGCAAAATTCAAGCCCCACCCCCTTTGGGAGAGGTGTTTCAGATGTTCCTGCCAACATTCAGTCCCCCAGAAAAGCAGACAGTGCAGTTATTAATGACTTCATGAGCTGTTCCTGAGTGTATAATGATGCTTTGTGTGCCTACATATAGTCATTGCACTAATAAAGGAATAATGCACTACAGGGTGGGTGTTATGCTGGGATAACATCCCTTCTTGGGTGGTTGGGCTCTAGGCTGCAGGCCGAGGGCATCCAACACCCAAGAAGTTTTTTAGTCATGGGATGGAAGGAGATGGATAGAAGAAAATTCGAGTGACTGACTTGGGAAAAGGAGCCCGGGACACCGATGGCTTGTGAGAGAGAATCAGTGAAGGGTTGCAGATCGGTGATCACTGAAGCGAGGTGAGGAGATAAAGCTAAGGTGAAAATATTTTGTTTGGTACTTTGCTGCTGCTTTCTGTGTCACCCTGAACTGTATTTCTGTGAATGAGGCTGCTGACCACTTGCCTCTGTGAAGTGCAGAGAAATGTCAATAGGAAGAAACTGAAATGGCAGGACTGTAGAAGCCAGTGGTGGGGATGGCTTTGGAGTCTTTTTTTTAATATTAAATGCAGTCATGATTGTGCTGGGACTGCAGCAGGGATGTTATGATGGGATAATATCCTGGGTCTCGACCCAGACTGACCAATCGGGTACCAGCATTCCTTCTTGCCATTGTATAATAGTATAAAACATATTGCTTTGTGCTGGCCTATTGGTGCTGTTGTAGCACTATTGCTTGTTATGCTGGTGACCCAGGTTCAGAAGTGAGCCCAAGTTGTTGGGGTCTTGCCAGGGGGAGGAGGATTGAGCATCTCACAGGACACTCTTCTCCTCTGGGGTGGGGGGCTTGCTAGCTCTGCTGTAATACTACCCGCTGGGTGACCACAGGTGGCTGTGCAGGCTTGAGCCACAAGGGGAGGATAGGCACCTCCTGACTGGAATGCACATGTATGCTTGCATTCATGGGGAGGCAGAGGTAGAAGGGGGTCAATAAAGGACAAGGGGGACAACATATTTCTCTGTAAAGTCCTTTGAGATAACATGTATCAAAGAGCAGTTGACTCCTCCAACAACCTTAAAAACATACTTTAACACAATGCATCTTATATTTCATATTAGCACTGTTTCTTCACTACATTATTTACTAGTGTGGTCATATGTATAAAAAATGGATCCTTGTTCCTTGAGAGGTTATCAGATCCTATTGCATGTTTCCCACCTGATGTCATAGTGCTCTACTTGTGACATCAGAGCTATTCCCTGGCAACAGACAGTGACATAACAGAGGATTATGACTTTAAGTTAGGAATAAGCTGTGTGCAAATGAATTCCAAGGGATAAAAGTCTGGGGCAAATTTCTTAGGTAATAAAGGGGAGAAGAAATATATAGAGGATATATGAAATACAAGCCAAAGCGTATCTAAATATTATGTTGTCTAAAGGTTATCCTGAGGAGACTGGAGCTCTTTAAAGGTACTACAAAAATCAGAATTCTGTTCTGTTCTGTTCTGTTCTGTTCTGTCCAGTCCAGTCCTGTCTGGTCTAGTCTTACTCTACTCTACTCTATTCTACTCTACTCTACCTACTCCACTCCACTTCGCTCCACTCCACTCCACTCCACTCCACTGGATTTGGTTCTGCTCTATTCTATATCTAAGAAACTAAAACAGTGCTGTAAGTGCAGTACAAGGCTGAATAATCTAGAAACTACTTTTTGGAGCACAATAAAAATTTGTGAAGACTGGATTAATCATGAATTTAGATTTTCATATTTTTAATTTTGTTGCTGAAAGTGGGGAGATCTGCCTGTTCTGTGGAAAAACTTGAAATTTCTCCTGCTTTTCAACAATTATCTTTTCTAATTAGATGCACCCAGCTCCATTCTGGCACCTTCTCCACTAACTGTTCCAGATCACATGCATAAATCTTTAGTGATGACAGTCTTTCTAACATCGGCCCAGTACTAACAATGCCATGAACACCTTCTATCAGAGATATGTTGATTAAATGAGAAGAAAATGCCAAAGAGTGTGAGCATTTTCATTCATTGGGGGAGTGAGGTCACCTGATTTGTGATGTGACGCAATATATAATCTACACATGTTCATGCCTGCCACTATGATGCCTGCAATGGTGTTATTCTCATGGATGGCCTGTGCCAGTGGCTCAATGTACATAGATACATAGATACTGTCAGAAGATAAGGGCCTGTTAGCCCACCCACCCATCCCATTTGAGCTTGTAAGTTCTCTTTACATTTTTCTAGATGTCTGTTGCCCCTTATCCCTGGCCTCCAGGATTCCCTTATGTCTATCCCATGCATTCTTAAATCCCTTGATTGTTTCAGCCCCCACCACTTCCTCTGGCAGGGTGTTCCACTTACCCACCACCCTTTCTGTGAAGAACTTCTTCCTCACATTTCCTCTGAATTGCCTTCCCTCCAACTTCATCCCATGTCTTCTAGTCCTGGAACATCTTTTTCACTGGAAAATAGTGCATTCCTGCACCCTGTTCCTCCCTGTAAGGCACTTTTATGCCTCTATGCCTCTATCCCCTCTCTCCCTCCTCTCCTCCAGGGAGTACATATTCAAGTCATTCAACCTTTCCTAATAGGACTTGTGATGCAATCCATGTACCATCTTTGTTGCCCTCCTCTGAACCTTCTCTACCCTGTCTATGTCCTTACATAGGTAAGGTCTCTAGAACTGTACAATGTACTCCAGGTGCGGCCTCACTAGTGTCTTGTATAGTGGAATTACAACCTCCCTTTTCCTGCTGGTGATGTCCCTGCCTATGCATCCCAGCATCCTATTTGCTTTATCTGCTGCCTTGTCGCACTATTTCTATACCTTGAGGTCATCAGAGATGATAACCCCAAGGTCCCGTTCCTGCTTGGTGCATGTTACATCCTCACCCCCCCCAACATTGCGAAGAGGAGAGGGGGCCAGGGTATCCCTGTGTTGCCCCTTTTTGTAGTGCCAGACATTACCATTAGCATTTACACTGGCATACGCTCCAAGATAATTTCCTCAATAGGTTGTATGAAACTATCTTTAAATCCAAATTTTTTAAGGGTTCATGTGATATGCTTTAGGGCTACAAAACTCTACTGAATGCCTTCTCCATGTCCACTCCCACTAGGAGAACTTCTTCTTTTGAGTTATGTAGACAGTTCATTAATGCACTGTCCTTTGATACTGTCCTATATTTGTCTTGCTCTTACAAACTGAGTTTGGTCCAAATCAATGATTTCAGGAACAGTATTCTTTACCTGCTGTTCAGTTATGGCTGTTAACATTTTTTAGTCCAGATTTAGGACAGATATATGGTGGTATGATCAACATTTTGTGCAACCTTTCTCCTCCATCGGAATAGTTGAAATTACAGTTTGACGCCATGTAGGTCGAAGTTCACCTTTTTTAAGATCTCATTAAAACCTTTAATAATAGTCCTAGAAGTTCATCCCTAATTATCCTGTACAATTCACAAAGGTACCTATCTGCTCTTATCTAATTTTAGTTCATCAATAGCATTTCAGACTTCTACTATATCTGTTGTTCTACTAAAGGAATCATTTTTTAGTGCTGACACCATGGCTAAGGTCAATCCATTCAGGATGAGATCCCACTCTCTTATGAAATTCTCAAATGATGCTATATAAAACTTAGAATAGTATGCCATAAATGCATCACCAATCGGAGCCATCATTTTTGACTCATTGTGTAGGTGGAGAACTTGTGTGACCTGAGCCACTCTCTGTCATCACCTTTGTTTAATATTTAGTTGCTTGGTCACTTTATCCTCTCTTTTATATCTTCAGGCGTTGCTGGGCCATTTCTATTGCTTGAGGTAATTTCTTCTATTTCTGCTATTGTTTTTTAAAACCCATTCTTACTGGTAGCACCATATGGTGTTGGAACCATGCATTGCTTAACCTGACCCCAAATGGCTGCACATAACAGAATGAGTTGTAATCTTCTCTCAGGTTGATTTGCTGCCGTGCACGTGTTGATCTTGCTCCTCCTGTTTTAGTATGGCCTCTAAGGCCACCTGCCTCTTCATTCTCTACTTCTTCTGATAAGCTGCCATATAGACAAGCTTCACAAGGAGGGTGACCATTTTAGTTACACACAGAGTGGACACTCACATGCCTTCCATGTTGTTAAGCTGAATTGTTTATTTGATGAAGTCTCTGATCTCCTCCCCGATCAGTTTGCTATTCAGAAAAGCTGCCAAAAGCCTCCACATGAGATACCATAGGTATGGTAATGTAACCATTGTCCCGTCTGGCTCAGTTTGTACAATGCTTATTAGTAGTCAAGGTCATAATCATCTACCTTTGACCTCACAGTCTGCAACTATGGAACAGGCAGAGGATTATGATCTCATCTCCTGAATGCTATCAAGAAACACTGAACTGAAATGCAGATATCCTTATATTTAAAGAACAGAATGACTTGAAAGTCATTTGTAATTTGAATTGTTGCATTACTGGAATCTACTGGTTCTAAAAATAACTTCTTTACTGATGCCTGGTGACCCTCTTTAAGGTATTACTTTTGACATGCAAAACACTGATTAGTCTGGGTCCCCATCACACTGCAACTCTCTGAGCCCCAATGTCCCTCCACAATCTTTCCATTGTTTTTGAGGGGTGCTAGTGTAAGTCATAAGACTGAAACTGAAAGTAAAATGCAGCTGCATCCCCACTTATTGCCCCTGTCCACCGAAATGTCCTACCAAATTATTTCCATATAGTATCAAATGCTAAAAAGCTTAATGAAATGGCAAAAAGCAAATATGCTTGAACAGAACTTTCTACAGGAGAATAAGTCACACACCCCCTCATAGGTGCAAAATTCTGGCTGATAAACACCTGGACTACTTCTGCAATCTGTTAAACCCTGCTACTAACCCCTCTTACTTGCTAAGATCTCAACTGGACAAAATGCTGCAGATCTCCCAATGTAAAAAAAACAATCTAGTCAAGTTGCAATCAGTTTTTAGGCTGCCAACAATCTGCAATAACTTGCCAAGCAAAGTAACCTGTGGCCCAAAATTAAGCATATCCAAGTTACAATTGAAGCATCACTTTGCCCATTCCTGCACTCACCCAAATTGAATTGTTCCTCCCTCCTAATGTCTGTATTAATACACATACTGCTCTGTTGATCTTGTTGTTTAATTTACTGTTACCCCATTCTCTCTGTTTTTGCTTTCCCCCTCTACTCTTCTTCCTTCCCCTAGGAGGCATCTATAAGTGAGACTTGTATGATTCTCTGTATTGCTTACCTGATGAAAAAAAAAAGAGAAACAAATAAAAAACAATGCACCTTGTTATAGTTATTTGTCTGTTTTAATTAATTTTCAGTAATATGGTTATATATGTATTGCTTTAACAGTCGGTACCTTATGTTTTAGAAAGACACCAGATTCTGTAAATTAGCTTTACCTTACCATACATTGATAACAGATATAGGCACTATTGGGACAACCATACACTTGCATGGGGGCTTGGTGTTAGGCAGACAAGGCCAAAGCCTCTCACTAGAAACTGGAGGGCTTGGTATATATTTTAGTGGCAAGTAAGGAAACTGTGGCTGAGGGGGGGGGAGGTGGCTGACCTTGAAGGTTTGGGACTGTTGCCAGCTATCCATATCAGTGTCAGAGTTAGGCCATCAGCAGTAAAGTCTCAGCGTGTATTGTGGAGTGAATATGGTCCATTCTAGCCTGAAACCTTGCATGGTGAAGTCAGCAGGAAAGTGCAGAGATGTCAGGTAAACGTAATAATGTATTTGTGGGGAATACGAGAGCAGAAAGTTCGAGGGTAATGAAGCATAGACACGACAATGCACTTTCCCAGCCTATTTCACTAGATTGTCTTTCTTTAATTGCTTTTCTCCCTGGAGGGACAAATGGATAGAGGATTTTACAGCCATTAAAGGAAGCTGAGTGCTATTGTAGTAATTTTTTAAGAGAAATATATTAAATCTAAAGGGATTAAGAATGAAAATGATCCTGAAGGCACTGTAGATGGGACTGCAGAAAAGAGCACATATAATATTCTTGCCATTTATCCAGATTAGGGTAGTGCCACAATAAGCATAAGCATTATACCTTTGTTTTATGTTCTGCTGCAACATCAGAGTAAATATAATTGTTATGACTAACAACAAAATACATATTTACCCATAATATGCTGTGATCCTTGTTAAACTATTTTTCATTCAAATCCATGTTTATTCCATGATGAAATATCAACCCCTACTGGACACTGAACCCTTGTCCCTTGTTACTAGACAGGTGCTCCAACAGATGAACTACAAAGTTTAAGTCTCTCCTGATCAATTTTCTTGTGCAAAATTGCTTAGCATGCAACTATTTGGATAAGGATAAATGTTATCCATGTATAAATACCTGCATACTAAGCGGTATTACAGAGAACATTTGACCATAGGAGAATTTAAGCAGTTAGCTGGTCTTGTAGCTCTGCTGGTAGGGCATCTGGTTTTTAACCTGGTGAAGGGGGCAGGGACCAATTCCCTTAAAAGTCAGGGGATTTGCTTCATAGTGTTTGACCATGTGCCTTGACAGGTGTGTAAGTGTGTGTGTGTGTGTGTGTGTGTGTGTGTGTGTGTGTGTGTGTGTGTGTGTGTATGAGAGAATGTGTGCGTGTGTGTTTGCTTGGAAACAGACTTTGAGTAATCTTGAGATTATTCTGACTTGAAAATGGCAGTTGTGGAGTTAGCATTTGCTAGTGCTTTGAGGCCACTGTGCAACAGGAGTAAAGCATAAGACCAAATGAGTAGGGATGCACTACTAAAATAATTGTGATTTCAAAGTCAAGAGTCCAAATTTAGCTGACCCTATAGAGAAAGCAGGTTTTAGAGACCATAATCTATCTTAAAAACCCTAAACGGTTTTATAAACAGCAGTAAGAGAATGAAAGACACTTTTAAGGCAATAGCTATAAAAAAAATCAGACCTTGCCTTTCTACTATGAAGGATTCTGGGCATCTTCGAGTTTCATTCATTTGTATGATTGTCTATGTTTGCCAGTATTTAAATATTTTCTAATGTTTTAAATCCATTGGTTCTCAAGAGAAATATGACTAATCCCAGTTTTGTTTATCTTTCTTGGACTCCTTGCTTTCCCATCAGAATGATAGTTTTCATAGTGTATCCATATCATGGCTGCACTATTCAGATATCTCAGCAGCTGTGCATCATCCTCACCAGTTAAAAAGTGACACAGAAGGCTAGGTATCAGGAGAGGTATCTAGAAAAAAAAATAAGCAAGTATATTGCACGTAGAAAGATAAGATGGAAAGAACGTAAGATTCATTTGGTCTGTCCCATCCCCACCCCCACCTGTGGTGACAATGCCCTAAAATGAATTACAGCATTATGCTTAGTGATTTCCTATGGCTGCAGTATGGATGAGTGATTTCATTTTTGCAAAACTTATTGTCCCTGGAACATGACAGACTAATGCGAGTTACTGCTTCAGATTTTAATATATGTTAATATGTGCCTCAGAGCCACTCGTTGCTGTATAAGAGTGGTTTCATGAGTATTTGGCTGGAGCGAAAACAGCGAATCAAAGCTGAGTTGTGGATCAAGCTGAAGGAAAGTGAAACCACTCTTATACGGGAATGAGTGGTGACAGGGGACATATCCACCAAGAGCTCTCCTCATCAGGTCTTACAAATCCCTTGACCTTGAAGGGCTCCTAAATGACTTAACAAACTCGGACTCATCCTTCATGCCCAAGGCCACTTCTATTGACTCTGCCCTAAACTTCTTTAGGTCCAGATTTCTTGCCATCTGGGACCACTATGCCCAACTCAAAAAGGCCAGAGTAAGGGGAGCTCATTTGCCCTGGATTTCAGCTGACCTTATGGACCATCTCTGAGCTAGGGACCAGACGTGGAAAGCCTACAAATCATCAGGTACCCTCACTGATCACCAACACTACCGAACGCTTAGAAATACCTGCACCAGGCATATCTGGCAGGCTAAAGCCATCTATTTCTCATCATCCTTCTGAAACAATCTAAATCACCTGGCTAAGTTTTGGAAGTCAATCAGATCACTCTTCTCCCCTCCCCCCAAGCCCTCTACCCCGTCCTAGTTGTAGGAAGCTCCACAATATCAGATTCACATGCAGTGACCACTGTTTTCAACTCCCTTTTCACCAGTAGTGTGACCTCTCTCCACTCAAATCCACTGCCTGCGAAAACACCCTCCTACATCCACATCCCTTCCTACCCAAACCCCCTACCCGGCTTTCTCCTTCTCCCTTGTTACTCTGACTGAAGTACTCAACCCCCTCTTTGCCCTCAATCTCTCTAAGGGTAAATGCCCCTCAGGGGTTGGATGCCAAAATGCTCTGCCTGTCAGCCCCAGCCATTGCCAGCCCCCTAGCTTCCCTCTATAACCTCTCCTTCTCTATCTACACTATCCCCTCTGATTGGAAGCATGCCATAGTCATCCCCCTCCCTAAAAACGGTGACCTATCCTCCCCTGGTAACTTCTGCCCCATCTCCCTCCTCCCCATTGTAGCCAAAATCCAGGAACATCTAGTCTTCTTGCAACTTTCCTCCTTCCTTGACTCCCCCTCCTCTTTACTCTTTACCAGTCAGGCTTTAGGAAATCCTACTCCACTGTCATTTCCCTCCTCAGACTCACTAACTCCATCCTTATAGGCATGGATAAAGGCCACATCACATCTGCCATCTTTGTTGACTTAGCTAAGGCTTTCAACGCTGTCTCACATGCCCTTCTTCTGTTGAAGCTCTCCAGTGCAGGGCTTTCCACTGTTGCCACCAGCTGCTTCAAATCTTACCTTGCTGACAGGTCCCAATCAGTCAGAATTGGGACCTCCACTTCTGACTCCCTCCCTGTCACCATTGGTGTCCCCTAAGGCTCCATCCTTAGCCAAATCTTGTTTTCCATCTTCTTAAATGACCTGCCCTCAGCCTGCCCACACACATCCATTCATATGTATACAGAAGATACAATACTGTATACTTCAGGACCCTCCCCACTGGAAGTGGCACCCAGAGTCCAGCAAGACTTCAATGCTATTCAGCTCTGGTTTCACTCAAATCAACTTATTCTAAATCCCAAGAAAATGGTCTCTTTAACTTTCGTCATGAGGCAGAGACTCTCCCGACTCCCCACCAGTCCTACTTTCAAAACCATAGAAGGGGACTCCCATAGAAGATTGCACCTCCTTCAAATATCTTGGGGTCTGACTGGACCAGCACCTCGATTTTTCAGCACACGTCAATGCTACCCATAAAAAACTGCACCCCAGATTGGGTGCCTTATTCCGAAACCGGGGGTGCATTCCTCTGCCAGCGTGCAGGGCAATTGTGCAGAAAATGATCCTCCCTATTTTTGATTACAGGGACACAGTCTACAGTGCCACCCCTAAGTCCACCCTGGCTAGACTGGATCCTCTTTTCCTCTCCTACTGTCGCTTTGCCCTGGACTGTACACCCTCCACTGTGACCTCTACCAGTCTCTTAACCTCCCCCTCACTCTATGATAGGCAACAGTCCCACTGCAATAACCTCATGGCTAGATACTAGACCCAGTCACTGCCCTCTTATCTCGCTGCTACCCTAACTGCTCAAACATCCCCTGCATACTCACTCAGGAATTCCGACTCCGGGCTCCTGCATGTCCCTTACATGTTGACCTCTGCCGGCCAGTTGGCCTTCAGAGCTCGCATGCCCAAACTATGGAACTCCCTGCCTGAGGACATTTGGCACGCTCCCTCCTCTTGGCAAATCAACTCACTCCTCAAAGGGCACTTCTCCGCCAACTGCTCATGCAGACCAAACTCACACTAGTCTAGCATCTAGCTCTCCAACTGGCTCCAGCTGTGGTTACTCCAAACATTTATCTCCGACAATGTGAAGTTGTCATTTGCACCTTATACCAATTTAGCTGATGTGTCTACCCAGATTTTCTGGTTGCTTGCTGTGATTCATTCTGTATTTATTCTTGTACATATCATTGTATATAGCTAATCTGTACACATCTGTGAAATGTCTGTACTTTGTATTTGTTGTGTATCCTCCCATCCTCTACACACTCCGAGGACACATCTGAAATCAAGCAGTGGTCTGCTCAGTGTGCCTGTCATGGTAAAACTTTTAAATAAATAAATATTAATATATTGTTGATCATGCACGATCAATAATATACATTTTCTTTAAAGTTCCCAGAATGTGCCCATTTCCAGGGCATCTGTGGGTGAGACGCTCTTTACAGAATAAGAGTGTCTCATGTGCAGAGGAAAGGAGTGCTCTCTCAATTTAAAATGATTTGAATTTGTAATTTTTGACCAGGGAATGCACACACTGAGCTGTGATTTCTCATTGTGTAGGTGTATCCTTGGGAGTGGATTACATGGACTTGTTTTACAGATGAAGGTAATGCTGGCCAGGTCACCAGGGGCAGTCTCCTACTCTTTTGGTGTAAAAGACAGAACAAGAGAGGGTGACTGAGTGACGTACTAGCTGACTGGCTGATGTGGTGGGTGGAAAAAGCATCAATGGTTTCAAGTAGAGAAGGGACAGAGTTAAGGGATTAATAGTTACACAGAGGAGTAGCAGTAAGGCAGAGGTTAAGGGGTGAAAATGAGGACGTAAACCCTATCTAGACATTAGGCCCTGGTGCAGCATAGGGTATAACAGACAAGAATGCATGGACCAATGGTCTTTTTTGATGGCATTATCTATGTTTCTAAAAAAATAATAAAAATATACAGGGGGTTTGTGGAGGAGGCCCATGGGAAATTATTAGGTAACAACTGCAGTTTCTTATAAAGCACAGCTTTATTAGCTCAGTACTATCAGGATTACCAGCTTAAACATCAACAGTTCATGAAGGCAGTTCTTTGCATGGGAAATTAGATCTCAGTGCTGAACCCACATTGCTACACTAACATTGAAAACTAATGGGGTCCTACAAGCTGAATAGGACCCCACAAACTTACCTATCTCTGCATCTTTAATGTACATTGAAGGGGATCAAATACATCTTCAGGCAGCTGGACATGGATAGTGCATACATCCACCTTAGTTGTCTGGAAAGCCCTCACAGGGCTCTAATGTACCCTTATATATCATATATATATATATATATATATATATATATACACACACCAGAGGATCACGTGAAACATAGAAACAGAGACTATGATGGCAGATAAGGACCACTTGGCCCACCTAGTCTTCCCATTTCCCTATCTACAGGATAAACTGCAGATCCTACTTAACCAACAGCCTATTTCTTCCTACCCCCCACAAAAATTGATTGATGTCTGTACCATGCATTCTTGAATTCTCCCACAGGTTTAGACCCCACAACCTCCTCAGGAAGGCTGTTCCATGCATCCACCACCCTCTCTGTGAAAAAATACTTCCTCACATTGCCCCTGCACTGCCCCCCCATCTTCAAATTGTGTCCCCTTGTTCTTGCACATCTCTTTTTCTGAAAGATGCTACCCTCTTGGACTTTGTTGATTCCACTGAGGTACTTAAAAGTTTCTATCAAGTCCTCCCTCTCCCTCCTTTCCTCAAGGGTATACATATTAAGCTCCTTTAGTCTCTACTTGTATGGCTTCTCTTGCAGACCCTGTACCATTTTAGTTGCCCTCCTCTGGACTGCCCCTATCCTATGTCCTTGCAGAGATGGGGTCTCCAGAACAGATAACTGAACTGGATGCAGTACCCCAGATGGGATCTCACCAACTGTCTGTACAGAGGGATAACAACTTCCTGTTTTCTGCTGGTGATGCCTCTCCTTATACATCCCAGTATCCCCCCAGCCCTCCCTACTGCCTTCTCACATTGCTTGCTAACCTTAAGGTCATCTGATATGATTACCCCCAGGTCTCTTTCCATTGTTGTTGTTGTTACTAGCCCCCCATTGTGTAATCTTCCCCTGGGTTTTTGTTTCCCAGGTGTATTATTTTGCACTTCTTTGCATTGAATCCAAGCTGTCATAATTCTGACCATTCCTGCCAAGTCCTTTCTCATCCTTTCCACACCTCCTTGTGTATCAACCCTGTTGCAGATCTTTGTGTCATCTGCAAAGAGGCTACTTTTCCTTCCAGTCCCTCTGCAATGTCACTTATAAAGACATTATAAAGGACTGGACCCAGTACTGAACCCTGTAGTACCCCACTAGTAACCCCTCTTTCTTCAGAGTGGACTCCATTTACAATTACATTCTGTGTCCTGTTGTCCAGCCAATATTTTACCCAGGCTACTACCCTGGGCACCACTCCTAGGCTGGTTAATTTGACTATTAATCTTTTGTGTGGGACTGTGTCACATTCCTTGCTAAAGTCTAGGTAGGCCATGTCCATAGCCCCTCCCTGGTCTACTACTTTGGTAACCCAGTCAAAGAAATCAATTAGATTCGTCTGACATGACCTTCCCACTGTGAACCCATGCTGCCTTGGGTCCTGTGCCCCACTGGCCTCTAGGTACTCAACAATTCTTTCCTTCAGAAGTGATTCCATCACTTTCCCTACCACAGACCCTTAGCCACCCTTCCCTATGATCCTATTAAACTTTAATCAACTCAGAAAGTACCCCAAAACTGGACTTTAATAAACCAGTTTAACAGTACAAACCCTTCCCCTGGACATCCACAAACAGTCAATACTAACCCCACATAAAGCACCAAACTACTTAGGAAAAAGCAGTAAAAGCTTTAATTGGTTTACTTGAACTTAAGCTATAATTTAACATGCAGATTCCAGGTATATTCCATGCAGGAATGTAAGAACTAGTCTAAGCATTTACAGCTCCCTTTAAAAATAGGTGAGGTTGGCCACGGGGCCCCCTTTGAAGCAGAGGACACCTGGATCCCAGACAACAGCCATACAAAATGTAAATATACTGTATCTCTCTGGTTCTTTCAACCCACAAATCTTTTTTTTTGGGGGGGAGGGTTAATTCAGATCATTCCCTTTTTATACCTCCTGGTCCTTTATCTTTCTTTTCTGTGTGCCTGCTTTTGTTCTTTTTTATTTATGTTTTGTCTGGGGATCATAGACTACCTCTATCTGTCTTCATGAGTCTTTTCATGAATTTGCTCATGCCATTTCAGCATTTATTTCCCTCCTGGTCATCAGAACCACTTGCAATGCTTATACCAGGCTAACATCCTACACTGCTTGTGTGGTTAAAAGTTTTTCTCTTTTTGCTAACCCAGCATGGATCCAAACAACATGCAGCAGGAAACAATGTACTGTAACTCCCTATACCTCTCCATACTCCCCCATACTCCTGCTGCAGTCAAAAGAAGGGCCACGTGAACAAATCACCTGGGGAGGCTGGCAAAAACTCCTCTCCCCATGACTAGGCCCTTACAGGTCTCTATATGATCCAGTCATGAGTTGAACACACACCTGAGCCACCATTAGAGGTGGGCCAAAGTTGTTATTTCTGCCTTAGCAGAAAATGTGACAACTTTCGTGAAAGTTCCTGAAACGGCAGCCCAACTGAGTGCTTCAGTGAATGAGCTTGTGCTTGAATAAGCACCCATCCATTCATTGAAGTGCTCAGACAGGCTGCCAGCTGTGGAGGTGAGTGGAGGGCTGTGCCGGTGGCCTGATTGGGGTATCTGGGTGGCTGGGGGTGCTATCTGATGACAGGGTGGGGATTGGGGGTTCATTAGACACCAGGGAATGGGGATTGACATTTTTTTTAGGATCAGGGGTCTGGGGGATTGGGGAAAATAATGACTTAACTGGGGGGGCTTCCTTTATTCACTTTGGGCCAGTGATTGGCCACGGGGGCCACTAGACACCAGGGGAGAATTCATTTTAATGGGAATTTGGGCCAGTGATCAGCCAGGGGATGTGGACCACTATGTAAATTTTGTCGGTTCGACAGTGAAATTTGGCCTGCTCCGTGGGCAAAATTTTGCATTTCACCTGGTGAAATATTTCACCAAATATTTAGCTGGGTGAAATTTTCCAATTTTTCACAACACTAGTGTGGATGTCTATCAGCATATTGTGTCGAAGCCATGAGGAAAAAATCAGGAGGTGAAAGGGATTCAAGGGGGTGGGTTGGTGAAAGGAAAATATTCAACCATGCCAATTCCACCAAGTACCAGTTCTGCAAGTGGTTGTGATGCAGCAGGAGCTAGGTCTGGGAGTCATAGTGCTGGTGTAAGGGCTATGCCTGAAAGGAAGACTAAGACTGGATGCATGACAGTACCGTCAAACAAACCATGGTTTATTTGTCCCCAGAACTCCACTAGTTCTACTATCACTGCAATCAATTTTCCCAGCTGTTTATCCATTGTATCTGGTGATGAAACCACCCAGAGCAGTTCAGAAGTGCTGTGATCTCCCGCTTTTCCTCCATCCATTGCTTCTAATTCTATTACCTGGGACAAAACAGATTAATGCAGATTTATGAAAGCAAGTCCATCCCTTGTCTATCTTGTATGAACAACATTTAGTTATTTATTTTATTCATTTACTTTATTCATTGAGTAACTAAACCGAGCAAGGGCCCTTTTTCAGGAATGACCCAAATTCGCGATAATTGCAGCTAAAGATGATCCAGATTGATAGCATATATTACAACACACATAAAGCAGAACAACACCTGATGGTATAAAATATAAATTATCAGCATATTTACGCAGCAGATTTAATTAGATAAAAATATTTACAAAGTAACTGTTGTAACAAATATGATTTTAAATGTGATTTAAAAATCATGTGAGTTTCTGCATTATGACATGTAAATGGCAGGTTGTTCCAACATTTTGCAGCATGTACTAAAAAGGCGCACTCTCCCATTGATGTAGACATATTTGAGATTGATAACAAAGAAGTTGAACTGGATCTTAAAACCCTGCATGTCTTTTTGTGATCAAGTAGTGCATATAAAGGAGAGGCGGTTTTGCAATCTCAAAGTTTCATCAATTATACAACATAAATTATACAAAAAGCTAAGTCTAGGTCAGTGGTGGGCAACCTGCGGCCCAAGGGCCATATGCGTCCCCCTAGGGGTTAACTTGTGGCACCTGCATCCATCACATCACATAACTTTTAATGCTGCTTATAATTTTTAATGCTGTTTCCAGTCACTTAAATAAAGTTTATTGCATTATAACTTATAACTTTTAAGGCTGTTTCTAGTACTTTAAATGCAGTTTAATGCATTCTAATGAATAATTTCTGCTTGATACTGAAGTAAAGGGGGTCTTGTGGCCCTCGGGGGTGTTTGAGAGCTGTATCTTTGGCCCTCTGGTTATCTTAAGTTGCCTAACACTGGTCTAGGTGGTAACCAACCAGTCTGAGCATAGAGCACACATTGATGTGTGCTGTATGGCATTTTCAAGGGAAAGTGACAAATTGCACTTAATGTTTTAGTTATCAAGGCTAAGTCAGTGCAAGAGAGATTAGTGAATGCAAAAGAGTTATAGTTCACTGTGGGCAACAATACTGCTGTTGCAATAGAATATCTAGCTTCCTGTGTTTAAACAGTTTTTTTAATTTAAACAGTGCCCCAAGTTTTTGATTTACTTGCCTGCTAATGATCTTTATGCAAGAGGAAAAAGTTAAAGTTGGATCCAATAAACCCCCCAGATATTTAAACTCTGTGACCTGCTCTAATAGAGTGCCATTCAGATCAAAAAACTGTAAAGGTTTGAATTTTGATACTTTAGGTTTTGATCCAAAAACCATGCATTTAGTTTTTTTAATATTTAAAGAGAGTCAAGATTGCAGAAGCCAGTAATTTAATGTTGCAAAGTCATGTCATGTCAACATATCAACAGATGCTGCCACAGTATCCTGTGTGTAGTCTGTGTATGCGTATGTGTGTGTGTGTCTGTGCACGCATGGATGATTGTGTGTGTGTGTGTGTGCCTGAATGATTGTGTGTGTGGGGGGGGGGCATGAATGATTGCCAGTCCACCTTGAAGCACTATATAGATGCCCTGCCCCCAAATCAGGCATCAGCTGCAGTACTACCACAGCCAGTGATGCTGCTTAATCATTGTGTAAGGAAGGTGACAGTGAGTCTGTGTGGGGCACAGATACTATGGTTATCTTGTCACCAAAAGAAAAAGTACAGTTGTTCATGGGTGTACAGGCAAGGCTTGAAGAAGGGCAGGACACACCAACCCCACAGTTCTACAAAAGCAAGCTAGTAAAACCACCACTAAAACAGCTTATAGATTTTGCCAGTGAAGAAGATATGGAAGTAGGGCTGGCATGATAGTGTACAATTAAGAGAGGGGAAGCACATGCAGAAGAAGGGAAAGGACATGGGAGAGCACACAATTCATGCAAAGATAAAGGGGCAGGAGAAGAAGAATTACATAGATACATAGATTACATTGGCATAAAAAGACTAGGCTCCACCTCTGCCCACCCTACTTAACCATTCTACCTTGCTCTTGTGGCAATCCCCCTATTTGTTAGTTAACCTACTTGTTTTAAACTGACATGCCTGTCCCACCCCTACTTGAAGCTGCTGATTAGTTTGACCTGTACCACTTCACCAGGTAGCTTATTCCACTTGCCCACCACTCTCTCCATGAAGAAGTGGAAACAGAGGTCCTATTTGACTCCCCCTGCCAGCTATAGGTAGAGAATTTAGGGCAGATTTGGTGGGCCAAGTGGTCTTTATCTGCCGACAACTTCTGTGTTTCTGTTTCTTTAGTGAATGCCATCTCATCCCTGTATTTGAACTCAAGGAGAAGAGTTCCTTGATACCTTATTTATCTCTGTGCAGGTATTTGAATGTCTCAACCATGTCAACCCTTTCCCCTCCTCTTTTCAAAGGTGTACATGTTTAAGTCTTGCAGCCTCTTATCATGTCTCAGTTCCTCAAGACCATTGATCATCTGCTTCCCTGTGCTGTACTTCCTTCACTTTGTTGAAGTCTTTCTTCAGGTGTGAGCTCCAGTACCTTGCACAATATTTTAGGTGCAGTTGCACTAATGACCTGTACAGTGGGAGGATCACTTCTATTGTTTATCTCTCTCCCTCTGCATCCCTTCATTCTGTTTGATTTGCCCAACACCCTGTTGAAGTGTGCAAACATTTTTAAGGTCTCCAGAATCATTACCCCAAATCCTTTTCTTAAGTAGTATAATCCAGCACCACCACCACTACCCATTTCATATTGCACTCTAAGGGTTACTTTTCCCAGTATGCAGTACTTTACATTTCTTAGCATTGAAGCTCACCTGCAAGATCTTTGACCAGCTATCCAACCAACCCAGATCCTCCCTTTTTTCCCTTTTCCCTTCTGCTGTGTCACCCTTATACAGATCCCTGTGTTGTCTGTGAAGAGGCAGATCTTACCATTGATACTTTTACCTATATAATAAATTACTGTATTGAAGAGTACTGGCCCTAGTGCCAAGAACAGAAGGGTGAAAGAAGCAGGAAAAGAGGAAGGACATGAGGAAACAGATGCAGGAAAGGAGCAAAAAGAACAAGAAGAGAGAAAGGAGATGGCAAAATTATAAAAGATAATAAAACATTGAATAGCAAAAAAGCATGTTTCTCATGCAATGAAATCTAAACTGATGTCCTACCCCCAACCCCAAGCATAAACAACTCCATAGTACTGCACCACTGCTGCTGCTCTGTCTGGCCATCCCAGCCCGCATCATAATAGAGCGGCAGAAAAAAAGAAATCTTGACTTATAGTCACACCCCAGTTCCTCAAATAGCCTACAGTCCTGCAGTCCTTTCATGTAGCAAAAAACAAACAAAACAAAAAACACAATGTGATCTTAAGCAGTGGGAGAGTGTTTTACTGAAGACACCACAAATCCACTAAGAGCAATTTGCAATCAGTTTTCCAAAGATCTGCTTGAGTCAGACTACTCAAACACTGGGAACCACTCTTCTGACTGATCTATTAAAATGTGAAAATTACATTTTCCTAACAGCTGCATCAGTTCACAATCCCCATTCTGGTCTGATGGGACAGCAGCAGGTACAGTCAGGTATAGGAACTAGTGGGATGACTGTTTGAGTAATGCAGCCACCATGGTAACCAAAGCAGTCAGCTGATTCATCCCCCTAGCTGCTTCAAAAACACCACTTCAACCACCACCACCACCACCAAAACAAACTATACTGCTGGAGTCATTACATGCCTGTTTCAAACTGCTATTGTATCCACTCACCCAGGTTCTGTCTGAATAAATGGACAGACACTATGTGCTTGGGGTATTGCAGTCAGTGCTCTTCAAGAGGCAGTCGTACAAGCACACACACAGATAGAAAGCCCTCCATTAGAAATAATCCAAGGAACAAGAACTTAGTAAATGCCTCCCATTTAATGAAAGTGTGGCAGAAAGGAGTCCTAGCACATCAATTCTAGCATGACCCTTTGTCAGGGGGACTACATTCTGTGATTCATCCAGTCACTGCTATAGATATACCCTCGTCATCTAAGGATGGAAATCTTTAGCCAGCGGCAGTGACATGCTGAAGGTGGTGAATCATGGGGATTTCCCCCATGCACCGTGTTCTGTACATGCAGTAACTGTGGTGGTCAGTCAAGTGCTTAACAAACAGGAATAGTTAAAAGGAAACACTTGCTACTATACTGGATGTCACTAGCTATGTTAATTGCTCCCCAAATGCACTGAGCTGTTTCACTAATACCAGTAAAAGCATAATGTCATTCAACAGTGCTTCATTAAAGACATTTTCACAGGGCAAAGCTCTGTCTTTTATATGGTGGAAAGACTTGTGGAACAGTAACCTGCAGTATTTCCAGGCCATGGAAATTGATGATGTGGCCTGTGGGGAATATCTGACACAGGTGTAGTGGTGTGTTTTGCAAAGGCTTGTTCTGCTTCTCTGACCATAGGAACAAGACACTAAAGATTACAGTACTGAATCAGTAACCATGCAATCCCATGGTGAGCTTACTTGAATACCATGCACACAATTATTTATGAACTTCTATGGCAGCCCTACAAAACAGTGGTTGGAGTAGTTATAGCAGCACTGGTGGGGGGAAGGAAGAATGGCAATGATGACGATGGGGTAGGAGTGGGTGGTGACACTGCTATTCTATCTGAATCATCACAGCAGATGCTGCAGCAGGATGCAATACTCATTAAAGAAGTGGCAAAGATATGTCTGACACAACATGGAGACAGGTTTGACAGCATAATATAGCACATGCTATGTGGTATGGCAACACTAGTGGATCCCACATATAAATGTTGGTTCATTCCCCCTGGATGAATATAGAATATCAAACAGAAAGTATTGCAGGCATTTATAATAGAGCACAAAAGAGAGCCTGAAGAAACTGGTAAGAATGCACATACATAATCTCCTGGTCATACTGTTCCTCCTCCTCCTCTTCTGCTGAATTTGTTTAGTGCCAGTACAAGGCATCAGCAGGACATGGAAGACTTGGATAGTGATGAGCCAGATACAACCAAGGATATTTGGGAGCTTTTTCATTAGTGAATGCCAACACTGCTCAGACATTTTGAAGGAAGATTCTAACCTGTTACCAGAGATCATGATGCAGGCGTAACTAGCAGAGCCATTGACATGCAGGAACAGTAATCCAGTCAAACTCTAACAAGAAAGGCAAGTCATTTGGCCTGCACTGGGTAAAGTGGCATTGTATTTTCTTGTTTATTATCCAACATTTGTACTTCGGAAGGATGTTTTAGTACGACTGGGGATATTGCACATCACATCACTCTTGGCTATGTCCTAAGAATCTTGAATTTGTAGCAATTTTTAACCACAACTTGCTGTATCAAAGATAATCATTAACTATTCATTTATTTGTTCACATGTCCAACAAGTGACTTCTACTATGATTCCCACTCCTACACGTCCTGGTGGCAAATTTCCACGTACTCCTCCCACTGTCACTAGCACTACAGTCTGGCTCACCACTCCCAGCAGTAGTGATACAACTCCTCCTGCTGATGACACTACAACAGCTTTCACATTGCTACTCCCAACAAGCTCAATATGATCAAGTGGATCACTGAGTTCCCAGAGTCAGTATCAGTTAAATAAGAGCAGCCACCCTACTCACCATGAATATTATGGTAATGGACTGAGTGACATGACTGGCCATGCACAGGCAGGCAGAGTTCTTCAGTCTGACTGCTACTGATACAGGATTAGCTGCCAGTGGGCAGTGTCTGTGTTCAAACTAAGTTTAACTTATGTAAAAATAGATCAAATCTAAAGAAAACAGATAGATAGATAGACAAACAGACAGACAGACAGACAGACAGACAGACAGACAGATAGATAGATAGAATCAATCAATGGATGAAAAATATAGTCATTGCCATAGAGGTGAACCTCAGATAACTAGGGGTTTATACCTTGACGTCTTCAATGAATATTAGCTATTACTCTAGCTCAAACTAGAAAGTAGCATTCTTAGTGGATTTGGCAGACTCTGCACCAACACCACAAAAAGTAATCCCTAGCAGGTGGATGCCAACAGCACCTGTCACAAGTAAGCTCCAGTAAATAATATTCGTTGCTGACCTCAAGGCTTTTTTACCCCATTATTTGTAGTCTGATTTATACCAGTCAATTACTGCATTGAAAGCCAAAGGAGTCTTGAAACTGAGCCAAATTTATGGGCCTAAATGCGAAACAGAAGCAAAGTTGCCAGTGGCCCACTTCTGTCACTCTTACTGTAGATAAGTCAAGTGAATACAGTTTTGGTGACTCAATATACTGAACACATGCTTTCACTTTATCAATATGATGAAATGTGAGTTTTTTTTACTCTATCAATAAACTATTTTCTATATCCCTATACATTATATAAATATTGATAGAACACAACCATGCAAACCAGGTTAAAGCTTTCATTGAAAAATGAGATTCTAGAAATATCTGACCATGTCTCTGGCTACTACTGTAACTCTAACAGTGCCACGTTAGCCCTCCTAACAGAAAGTATCTTTAGAAAGAGCTAACTTTGGAATTTTAGAGTTCTGAACTTCATTTTTATATGAAAGCTTAGAGTCAAGTGGAGATGAATTAGATAAGTCTCATCAATATCGTGTTTCTGTACTGCTATACTGAAATTTCATGCTATATCAGTGAAAAGATTTTTTAAGAAAAATAGAAATAGCACTTTGAATCATTTTCAGATTTTTGTTTCATATAAAAGCAGAATAAATAGCAGTGAAATTATTTTTGATATGAAAATGTGTTTTCAGAGTCATCTACTCACATTACATAAAATTTTCATTTCAAGTCCCGTAACCCTAAATCTTCTGTAGCTCTAAGACACTATGTCTTAAAAGGATTGGAAGATAACAAGAAGCAAGAGTTGACCTTCAGTTATTTCAGGAGAGAAAAATGCTGTTAGGCTATATGTTGTTCTATAAATGTGTTGAGCTAATCAGGCTTAGATATTACACTTATGTGAATGTACTAGTGGAGCATGGCAGGTGAGATGGAAGAGATATGAAGAACAAGCAGCAAGTGGTTCTCCCTTGCCTTTTCAGTGCAGCAGATCCAGAACAGAGGCTGTAAAATTCCCCAAATAGCTATATACAGTTATTTTGCATCATTTATTTGTACTATATGTTACAATTTTGGTTCTTGTTCTGCTCTGCCTTGTCAAAGCTTGCTTAACCCATTGGAGCTGAAAAGTCAGTCTGCACACCCTTATCCATGATAAAACTTGCTTGAGCTCAGCAAATCAACTCTGGAAGTGATGTTTCCAGTGCTTCAGCCAGAAGGGCTGGGAATATCGTTAAATACAAATTCATGAGGGAAACTGGTCTTATGGTTCCCATCTGGCAGAGTCTTTTGTATCTTTTAATATGGCATTTGTGTTAGCATGGGTTTATTCCTTTGGTATCTCCATTGCACACTGCATATGTAAACAAAAAATGTTTACAGTTTGAACAGCTAAGCTAGACAAAAGGTCAGCCTTACAAAGATGTAGGGCTGAGTTTTGAAGATGATGACACAGGTGCAACCTTCAATTTTAAATTGTGATTGCATCATCTGAAATGTGGAAGGCGTTTGTCATTTTTGAATGTGTTATCTCACACTGAGTGAGAGAAATGTCTAACAGCAATCCCATTCAGTTCTAAAAAAATTCAAATTACAGTACATAAGAACAATTTTATTGACCATAATAATCAAGACTATCCTCTCTTGCATTCAGGCCAATATGAGGATCACACAGTTCCACATGGGTGCATTAAAGGGACTAATGCATGTCAAAGGTTGGGACTTAGTGGCACTGACAGTGACCTGGGGGGATAAGAAACTGACTGGAAACCAGGCCAGAGGTATACAGATTACTCTAAAGTAATAGACCTAACAGAAGGGGGAAGAGTTGTTCTATTTATAGGGGAAAAAGTCACTACTGAGGATAAGTAGCACATCAAGAGTGGGAACAAATAGTATCACAGAGTCTACCTGGGTCAAACTAGGGGAAAGGGGGTAAATGAGTTACCCTGAGGCATGCTACAGTTCCACAAACAGCTCAGTGACATGATGCCCTTGCTGGTCAGAGAAATTATGACAGTAGCCATGTTAGACGCAGTGGGAATCCTGGGGGACTTCAATCTCCTGGGCACAGACTGGTATCTTGAGAGGGCAAATGACAGAGCTGAGAAGGAGATCATGTTCTCTTTTCAGGACTGCTTACTAGAGCAGCACATCCAACGGGGGCCAGGTTTTAGGCCAGCATTGTCTATGGGTCATCTCCAGTGTGAATATTATGAAATAAATGGGAGGCAGTGACCACAACTGGATAACCTTCTCCCTGGTGATAAGGAAGGCTAGTGAGAACTCTGCCACTATGACCAAGAACTTCAGAAATATGGGCTTTGCTAAGATGAAGAACATGGTTTGTGAGCCTCTTGAGAAGTTGCATGAGGCTGATAATGTAAAACACGTGTTGGATTTGTTGAAAAGAGTGCTTGAAGAAGCCAAGGTGGTCTGTATTCTTTTTTGACACAGAACCACAATAGCGATTAAGCAAGTACTCAGACAAAACAGCTTATTACATTTTAAATACCCAATTTCTTTATTTCATCACAAATTTTAGCAGCAAAATACACTTCCAGGTTCAAGGATTGCTTTTACAAATCCATTACTCACCGTTACATTGTTGCTAAAGTGATCTAGAAAGTGGTAATTAAATCTGGATTGCTTGCCCACCAAACGTCATGCTCATTGAACTGTGAGACCATGTGAATGACATTTCAATGTCACAATGATGTCTTCTTCTGGCTATTCAAAATATGATAAGCTGTTTTTGTCTGAGTGCTAACCTAATCACTGTGGTGGTTCTGTGTGAAAACATTTTTTTTTTTTGTTTGTTTTGTTTTTAAAAAGCCCAGGTATGTACTTGTTCACATAAACTAACACTGAGCCACATCATTTGTTTGAGAATTAGGTCTGTTTTCCAGTAAGTAATAAGAGGAAAAGGGCAAGGAAGTGTCCCTTCTGGCTCAACAGATCCATAACAAAACAAAAGTCTATGATTGTTAAAAAGAAAAGGACTGCTCTCTGGCCAAAGATGAGTGCAGAACAGCACTAAGGGACTCCAAGAGTAGATTAAGGAAAGTCAAGGAAGTGCTGGAATTCAGTCAAAAAGTTGCTGTACTTAAAGGGGAACTGTCATCAACAGGGATTCTTAATGTCTGAAAGACCATAAATAGCTAATTTGAGTGAGTCATTATCTTCATCTGTGAGTCTTTGCAGTCCAGAATAATTCATATGTAAATCAGTCTGTAATTAAGGACTGGGGGCAGCCATATGTTTTAGGATCCCGACAGGAAATGATGTCACTGAGGATCTTGACCCTCCATATACTATAGGTTAAATTGGAAATCATCTGTTTTATTAAGTGTGTTTTAAGGTGTTATTATAACATTTTTTACATTCATAATACTTGTTTCATATGTGCATTGAAACTAGTGAGTTATCACCATTACATTTCAAACTGTTAGTACAAATAATCCATCTTTAGGATTGCCTTAACCTCTAGGCTATACTGCCAGCTGATCATGAAAAACTACCCATTTCAAGGCTGGCTCTGTGGTGCCAACAGGTATTGGGGTGCCATACTGTAGCAGGATTTCTAAACCCTGGCTGTGTTCATGTCACTGCAGATTTATGGGGCTCCCACAGCACTAACTTTTGTCTTAGTCCATTCCCTCTCTTACAGCCTTTTCTCTTACAATTTTAGGTGTGAACTCATGATTACAAGATGCAAATGTGGCCACATACCTACTGGCCTGGCAACATGAGGCCAGCCTTGAAATGTGTAGTTTTTGATTAACAGCTGGCAGTGCAACTTAGAGGTTAAAGCAAAGAGCTGTGAACAAGCTTCATTCATCCAGCAGAATGGGGTTTGATTCCAACATGCTCTGCTTGTATAATGTGTGACCAGAGTAAGTCACCTAACCTCCCTGTGCACCCATAACACACCCAGAAACAAGCTGTAGCTGTGTGCCTTTCCTGGATAAAGACAGTAAAAACTATTTGAGCATGTGTTATGATTCTGAAAATATTATGATCTTTCTATCCAGATTTGACTTGAATAGAAAAAAATAGGACACCATTAATTGTTTATTAATTACAAAAACACATGGGTGGACAAAATTGCTTAAAAAAAGCATAATCTGAACTGCATTATTAAAATATAGAATAATATATGGGTGTGTGTGTGTGTATACCCATAATTTTACACATACCCGAGGTGCGGGATGCTACATTAACCCTGATGGCAAAGTTCGAGTGGTTTATATATAGAATAAAGTACAGGCTGGTGTGTGTAATGAGAAGTTTATGCACCCCCAAGGTGTTAGATGCTATATAAACCCCGAGAGCGAAGCTCGAGGGGTTTATTAATGCATCCAACACCTGGGGGAGTGTAAACTTTGAGTTTTCACACACCACCCTGTATTTTATTTTATATAATTGCTGGCTCTCATTTTTTTGCCTCAGCAATTATATAAAATAAAGAGCTTCAGTTTAGCTGCATTCCAATCATGTTTTTTTCTTCTTCGCAGTCGGATGTGCCGGAGATGACGTTTCCATTTTTTGCCTTTTTTCATTTAAATTAGGCAAGTTTCAGTATTTTCAGGCAGGAGACTCTTTTGTTAGTTTACAAAAAGTACCAGTGAGTTTGAGTGGTGGTGATGCTTCCGACTGTAAGCCATTTCATCAGCTACTACAGAGGGTACAGAGGTGACTGGCTCATGCACAGATGAGGAAAATCTGGCATGTGTTTGCCATTATAAACACTCCGTTATAACGGCAAATTATGCCACGGGTTTCCTTAGGGAAAAAATGAGAGCCAGTTATTATAAAAGCAGCCCACACTGAGGGTGTGTGCAGAATTCTGGTGTTTACACCCACCCACCCATATATTATTTTTATTTAATTAATGGTGATAATTTTTTCCCTCTCATTACAGTTCAGCTAGTGCAACACTTCTGTCTAAGATACACACACACACACACACACTCTTCACACACACACACTTCACATGCACAGACACACACTTCACACATGCACAGACACCACACACACCCCACACCACACACACACACACCACACACCACACGCACACACAAACACACACACACACACACACACACACACACACACACACACACACACAGCCTGTCTCTCCCTTTGTTTTTTTTCTTTTGTTTTTTCCATTACAGTGGGAATGGCATTCTGGAAAATTGCAGTCCATTTGCATAGCTGGGAAGTGTAAGACACGCTTGAAGGGTATGGGTGGCAGGATCAACCAGATTGATTTTTTTCCTTTACGGTAGAAAATCTCATTCCATCCAAAGTATTTCAGTAAGAAACTGTTATTCTTTTAACTTCATCATAAGAAGTAAAATACTCTTTTAATAATGCATTTCAGGTTATGCATGTTTTGACTGTGTTGTCCATCTATGTGATTTTGCAATTAATAAACAAGTAATGGTGTCCTATTTTTTCTTTTCAAGTCAAATCTGGATAGAAAGAGCATAATATTTTCAGAATCACAGCACATGCTCAGATTGTTTTTACTGTCTTTATCCAAGAAAGGTACACTGAGCTACAGCTTGCTCCTGAGTGTGTTTTGGGAGCAAAGGGAGGTTAAGTGACTTGCTCTGGTCACACAGTATACAAGTAGAGCATGATGGAATCAAAACTCATTCTGCTGGATAAACAAAGCTTGTCCACAGTTCTTTGCTTCAACCTCTAGGCTGTATTGCCAGCTGATAATCAAAAACTTCACATTTCAAGCCTGGCCCATGATGCCAGGCCAGTAGGTATGTAGCCACATTTGCATCTTGTAGACCTGAGTTCACACCTGAAATTGTAAGAGAAAAGGCTATCAGAGAGGGTAAGGAAAAGGACAGAAATTGGTGCTGTGGCAGCCCCAGAAATCTGCGCTGACATGAACACAGACAGGGTTTAGAAATCCTGATATGGGGGCCCCAATACTTGGCTGGCACCCCAGAGCCAGCCTTGAGATGTGTAGTTTTTGATGATCAGCTGGCAGTATAGCCTAGAGGTTAAAGCAATCCTAAAGATGGATTATTTTCACAACAGTTTGAAATGTAAAGGTGATGACATACAAAACAAGTATTGTAAATGTAGAACATGTTGTAATAACACCTTAAAACACACATAATAAAACAGATGATTTCTTATTTAACCTACAGTCAATAAAGAGCCAGAATCCTTGGTGACATCATTTTCTGTCAGGAGACTAAAACATATAGCTGCCCCCAGCCCTTAATTATAGGCTGATTTACATATGAATAGCTCTGGACTGCAAAGACTCACAGATAAACATAATGGCTCACTCAAATTAGATGTTTATGGTCTTTTAAACATTAAGAAACCCTGTTGATGACAGTTCTCCTTTAAGCTTGTAAGAGACTTTAATCTAAGATATTTCTTCTTAAACACTGACAATAATTTTGATTTGACATGCATGGCAGAGGGCATTATGGAAGTAACAGATAGAGATTCTGAGACACATACTGTATATGATGAATACCAAGCCACTCAAAATTTTATTACAGGCCTCAGTGACTGGGGGGGTATGAGTAATTGGATAGTTCAATTTATGCAAAACCAGAGGCACATGAAGTGGGCAGTTATACTGTACTTACAAACAAGCATGGATAATTGTATTGGGGCAGAAAAATTGTACTGTTTATTCTCAAGGGACTGCATCAACAGAGAAGGAGGAAATTAGGCACATGTTTTTGATGTTACTAGGAAAAATAAAAGGCTGAGATGGAGTTTCTTAACCCAAGTACCTCTTCTGCCCAAAACATCATGTGTTGCCATGCTAACCATTGAAAATGTCATCAGCAGAGTAACAGTAACACTTCTAAACAATAACAAGAGCAACTATTGGAATAATTGTACAGCCCCACACCAGGAACAGGTAGGGTATCCCGTGTGATGGGTGACCACTAATGAGCGCTTACAAAAAGAGTTACTCAATAGCGACACCTGTTCTCAGGGCTACTGGATGGGGGGGAGTGACTGCAGGTATAGCGACATCCTGTTGCTATGTGTACATGCGGGTGGAGTGAGGGAGCGAGCACGGTGGAAGGGGAGGAGGATTTGTGTGGCATGCTGCAGCTATGGGCTGCTGAGCTGGCCCCATGGCATGGTGGGTGGGTGGGTGGTAGGCTACAGCTGCCAGGTTTCCAGGTTTGGGTCTGGGCGCATGTACATTTTGTTGCGCCTGGTCCAAAACATTTTTTCCAGTCTTTGCACCCTCCGAAATGCATCCCCCTGGAGTTGAGAATCCTTTGGTGGAGGGGGTGCGGGTGGCACAGCTGACCGCATTAACAAGAAAAAGCAAGTCCCCAGCACCCTTTCACAGTGCACATCTGAGAAATTTATTTTCACTGATGTACATTCACCATAATGGCAATCACCTTTGTGCAATTGCCATTATCATATAAATCCAACAGGTAGTGTTGAATGAAAATAGGCATTGTGTAGTGCTGTGCAGAATTTGCAAATTCTGATGGAATGAAATTTCATGGAATTTTTGAAAATCTACAGAAATGGAATGGCAGAATTCCACAGCAGAAAAATGTGGAATGCATGTTTCCACAACATTTCCATGGAATTTTATTCTGTAGATCTCAATATTTTCTGCGGAAATGGTTATGGAATGATTTTCTGTTGCAAAAATGCTGTTCTGCAGAATATTATTCTGCAGATCACAGCAGGCGGAATTTCACAGAAGACCCAGTGAAATTTCAAAGGAAATTCCACCGGCGGCATGGTCATTCCATGCTAATTTCGCCAGCGGAACTCTTCATTCCACACAGTACTAGCATTGTGTTGTCTAGTGCATCTACCCGGTAAGCAAAAACTAAATAAATAAATAAATGAGCAGAAATTTAAGAAATTGTTTTCAAGCTAGCAAATAAGAGGGGCATTACTTTAATCATGGACTGGCCCCAGTATGCAGAAAGAGTAAAGAGTCTGATAAATGACCAGGATAAATATACAAAACTGTCAGGAAGCCTCTCAGAAACATTCAGAAAGGATCTTTTGCATATTTTTGAGAGAGCTATGCTGAGATGGGACATTTGAGATGATGAATTCAAATTTAGTTCTGGCTAAGTTGCAAAGTTCACCTTCATGAATTACTGCACTAAGTTCCCACTTCGCAACTTTGCCTAAATTCATCTAGCTTCACCTGTAAAGGTGGTGAAGATAACTGAAGTTAGGTGAAGTTGGGTGAATTTAAATCAATTCACCTAGAAAAGGGGCAATTTCACCTTGCAAAAACTTCACGAAGTAGGCACTTCATACTTCACAAATTTCACCAGCTTTGCAAATGAATTCACACAGTGAATTTTATCCACTTTGACCATCTGTAATCAGGCCTTATGATGGTCTCAAAGCCCGTGACTGCTTCTTTTCTGTTATTATTCCATTTTCTCCCCATGGAGCTTGGCAGGTGGCTGTAGCCCTCCCTCAGAGGGTCATCTTTCGAGCCTGGCTGTCCCATTCCAGCTCTGCCCTGATAATTCCCTCATAGATCCCCCCAATGGTGTGGCTGGAGGGAGGAGTGCAGGCTTACCCCCTCCCGGCGTACAATCCAGAAGCCAGGGAAGCTGGTACCGAGGGCGGGTCCAGACCACTATGGATCCTGCTGGCTCCAGTTTCTTATTTTCTCCCCTCCCTTCACTGCAGGCATGCATGAGCATGTGTGGAGGCACACGCACACTGCTGTCCACAACGCTGCCCCTTCGTGTCACTCCCCCACACCTCACTACCCCTTAGGCCTCCACCTGAGGGCAGTCATTTGGAGGGGAGTGGCAACACACCCACCTACATAGAAACATAGAAGTTGATGGCAGATAAGGACCACAAGGCCCAACTAGTCTGCCCATTTCTTTTTCTACCTTATAAATGTGCCATCGGTCTTTGCTCTGTCAATGGCCTATCTATTCATACTCACCTGTATTGCTCCCTTATGCCTATCCCATGCCTGTTTGAAGCCCTGCACTGTATTCATATCCACCATGTCCTGAGGTAGGCTGTTCCTTGCATCCACCACCCTTTATATGAAACAGAACTTCATCACATTACCCCTTAATCTGCCTCCCTCTAATCTCATGATGTGTCCTCTTGGACTGCTATTTTTCTTATATTGAAACATGTTAGACTCTTTCACCTTGTTAATGCCCTTAAGGTGTTTGAATGTTTTGATCATATCACCTCTCTCCCTCCTTTGCTCTAGGATATACATATTGGCTCTGTTAATCTGTTCTCATATGTTTTCTGATGCAGCCCCAGTACCATTTTGGTTGCCCTTCTCTGGACTGCCTCAATCTGGTTAATGTCCTTGTGAAGGTGTGGCCTCCAGTACTGCACACAGTACTCCAGATGGGGCCTAACCAGTGTCTTGTAAAGAGGAATTATTACCTCCCTCTTCCGACTTGTGATACCCCTACTAATACTCCCCTCCCAGCCTATAGGTGATTTCAGGGTTTCTCTTCCCTATGTGAATAATCTTGCACTTCTTTGCATTAAACCCCAGTTGCCACTCTTCTGACCATTTTGCTAGTTTATCCAGATCTCTTTTCATTCTATCCACTCCATCTGGATCATCTACTCTGTTGCAGATCTTGGTGTCATCTACAAACAGACAAACCTTACCCTCCAGTCCATCTGCAATGTCACTGATGAAGATATTGAAGAGGACTGGCCCCAGGACTGATCCCTGAGGTACCCAACTTGTGACTTGCATCTCTTCTGACTATATACCATTTACCACCACTCTCTTTTGTCTGCCCGCCAACCAGTTTGCCACCCAGTTGACCAACTTCTGACCCACTCTGAGCCTATCCAGCTTATTAATCAATCTTCTATGAGGAACAGTATTGAAAGCTTTCCTGAAGTCACGGTAGGCAACATCAACTGCTCCCCCTTGGTCCACCACTCTGGTTACCCAGTCAAAGAAATCTATGACATTAGTTTGACAGGATCTTCCTTTTGTAAACCCATGCTGTCTTGAATCCTGTGCCCCTGTGGATTCCAGGTGTTGCACTATCCTTTCCTTAAGGAGTGCCTCCCATAATCTTACCCACTACTGAGGTAAGAATGACTGGTCTGTAGTTCCCTGTCTCCTCCCTGCTTCTACTCTTGTGGAGCAGGATCACAGGAGCCCTTCCCATCTTCTGGGACCTCTCCTGTTCTTAGAGACTCACTAAACAGTTCTTATAATGGCTCTGTTAGTTCCACCCTTATCTCCTTTAGTACCCTGGGATGTATGCCATCAGGTCCCATTGCCTTGTCCACCCTGAGCTTATTGAGCTCTTGTAGGACCCTTTCTCTTGTGAAGGGACTAGTGCTCACCTCCCCCCCATGTCCATGGTGCTGAGCTGTGGGCCCTGCCCTACATTCTCTTCAGTAAACACTGAGCAGAATTATCTATTTAGGATGGATGGTTTTACATGGTTCTCCTCCTCCTCACATGCCCCCTTATCTCCTTTGATCTTAGCAATACCCCTCTGGACTTTCTCCTTTCACTAATGTATCTATAGAAAGTCTTGTCACCTTCTTTTACTGTTTGTGCTAGTTTTTCCTTGGTTTGGGCCTTTGCCTGCCTTATTGCCTTCCCTGCTTCCCTTAGGGAAGTTTGGTATGCCTCCCTATCTTCATCCTGCTGTGTTCCCTTATATTTCCTGAAGGCCAGCCTTTTGGTCCTGACCTTTTCTGCTACTGTTTTTGAGAACCAAAGTGGTTTCCTTCTTCTTCTGCACTTCCTTTTCTTGCTAACACAATGGGATGTTGCTTCAAGTATTGCATCCTTAATGCTTGCCCACTCTGCCTGTACCCCCTCAACTGTATTTCTTTTTGCCAGGGCTAGCTTAACTCTGTTGGCCATCTTATCAAAGTTAGCTCCTCTGAAGTCCCATATTTTTGCCTTGGAATGGGATGATTTAGTTGTAGTGGCCAAATTGTACCATACCATGTGATGGTCACTGGCCCCGAGGTGACCTTCTACCTGGAGATCTGGGAGAGGAGAGCAGTCCCTTGGACACGCAATCCTTCTCCCACCCTCCCCTACCCAACAGACCACTGGTGACCTGAGCTTGCTTCTGAACACGGGTTGCTGGCATGGAGTGAGGTGTGGCATCCAGTGACTCAACCCTCAAGACTGTTTCTTAAGGAGAGAGAACTCAGGACAGGATACACCAAATGAGTTTATTCTGGAGAGCCTTGAATATATACTCAATCATATAATATTTTTAGGGAGTGGCCAAGATGGCAGCAGTCACAACAATGACGTAACAGCACTCTGACATGTGTGGTGCTAAAGCATTAAAATTGCAGTATGGAGCTCCATTTTACAAGATATATGTTTTAAAATATCCTGTTTTCTTCTTTCCACTGTGGATTATTTGGCTGTACCAGTCCTGGCTCCAGGTATGGGTGGTTAATTCCCCGTGCATTCCTTGATGTATGCACTTTTGTGTTTTACATGGAGTTAGTAAAGGGAGCTGGTCAGCTTGACAGGGAGTGTGTTGGGGGCCTGAGCTGGTGAGCACATGGCAGCATTGAGATAGGGGTTCTGGTGCAAAAAGCATAATGCTATATTGCTGCCACACTCCATTCTATACACTCAAGAGTTGGTTAATTTTCAGATTCTGAACTGGGGGGGGGGGCTTTGTCCACAGGCTCCATCGAGAGTGTCCAGAAAATTTTGATCTGGGTCTCCAGAGGTTCAAACTCTAATACGAGCAATGAATACTTGAGCTGCTGCACCTGCTGTGCTGAGAACTGTGAACCATAATGAAGCACCTGAAGCATCCAATGCCTATCCCTGCATGGAATCTGATACAGCTTTGTGAAATTGCAAGGCAGCTATACGCACAAACCCTTTTTTTGAATTAGCTTGCTATGTATTTTAAATGTTTCTCTCTTCTGTCTTTTCTTCCATTGTTTAATTAATCCCTCTGACTGCTGATTGACTGCTGCTGGGTGTGTGTGTGTGTGTGTGTGTGTGTGTGTGTGTGTAGTAGTAGTAGTAGTAGTAGAAAAGACTACCAGCCTGAAATTCAATGGGGCTTCTGAATATTTTCTTTTCTCTGCTGAGCTGTAAAAGCAGACATTCTTCATATCACCACATCCCAAAATGGAAGCTAAGTGGCTATAATGTTAATACAAATTAATTGAATCCACTATTTGCCTATTTTTGAGAGTCTGTATAAATGGTTATATATGCTATTTAGGTAGACCTATAGTAATCTTTTTTATATGACACTATACTTCCTTAATGTCAAAGAGTTTTACATTTGTCAGAGAGCTCAGGGAGATGCTTTTTTTTTTGTAACAATAGAAGAACAAAGGAGAAAGAAACCAGTATAACTGACTTTCATGTTGTTCCTGCAACTTTTCTTGGTACCCCTTAATGTAGAAAGTTATGGGATTCAGATAGCAAATATAGCAACTGTACTAGCCAAAGTAAACAACATCTGAATAATGTAACTGAATGGGTGAAGGGAGTGTTACATTCTCCAGAATCAGAAACTAGACCTGCACAGTCAGTGAAATCAGATTTACCTGACCTGCATATCTTAGAAACTGAGGCTGAAATAACATTGGGAGAATTTAGTAATATGGCTGGTGACAAAGCCAAACAAATAGAGACCAAAATGGAAATAAAGGTTAAAGAACAACAAGAAATTATCCTAAAAAATGAGGCAAAGCTTTGTGAATATTGATATTTCATCAATATTTCATTTGGAAAACAAAACCAACAACTTTTGGATCTTACCAGTAACATCAGTACTTTGGCTGCTTGTACTAAGGAAACAGTAAAAAGGATATCGGATTTAGTGGATGAGATCAGGCTTATGGGGGGTGGGGGGTAGTTAAATAACTACAGAAGGAACTTGAACTCTTACAGATTAAAATGGAGGAGTTGTAGGTTTGACTCCAAAGGGATATTCATAAACTTGTTGGTGTCATTGAGGGGGTAGAAAGTTTTGACCTGTTACGTTATTTTGAGTGAATTATAAGTGAGCTACTTAGCAGAAAATTCCCTGAAAACAAGGTTGATCTGGCTTAGGGCAATAGAAGTCCAATAAATTCAAATTATAAGGAGAATCTGCCTAGGTTTGTCTTTTTGAAACCTTGTCATTTTACTGATCAAGATGCTATTCTTAAAAAAAAAAAAGCCAGAATGGAAAAAGCTGTTTAGTACGGAAGCGTGCATTTAAACATTTTTCCAGACTTTTCACCTAGTGCCATTGCAAATAGAAAATCCTTTTCCAAAGCTCAAGAGATGCTTTTGAATCATAATATATGCTTGTCAATGTTACCAATAGTTAAATTATGGGTGAAATTTTCTGGCAGAATTAGAATTTTTGTCTCACCAAAGGGAGCAGAGAAAGAAATTCGAGACACTTGAAAACATGGCTTTGATCCAACAGAGTTGAATCGTCCCCTCCAAAAAAATGACTATAGGCAGGACAATAGCCCTAAGGCTGGCCCCTGGAAAGAAACGGCCTTTGGGCAACACTGTAATGTTAAAGATAATTAAATTAATGCAGGAGGGGGAGAGGTAGGGAAGAGACCACTGGAAGAAGAAAAAGCAGAGGATAGGAAGGAATTTAGGTACTAAATATATTAAGAGTAATTTAATAGTGTGTGTGGTGGATAAATAAATATGTATAAAAGAATATATTTTCTGTTTTTGACTTGGAGTGTCCATATTAATATAACATTAAAATAACAGTGCAGATTTGATGCAGAAGTTGGATTAACTAGCCCCAGACTCTGTGGGGTGGGGTGCATTTGTTTGTGGATCCATCTTGCTTTTGGGGGGTAGTTCTGTTTATTTAATTTCTGTCTCCTAGATTTGAATGTTTTTTTCTGATATGGGCTGGGGAAAGTGGGTGGGAGAAAGGGATTTTTTGCTTTTCATTTTTTAGGGTACTTTCAATTAATACTGTGCATAAAGGGATCAGAACAAATGGTAATCAAGTGGATAGAAGAATATATATGATGGTAAGGACAATAAGTGATATACAACAATTTAATGAACAGTGTGGAGTTTCTTAATTGTCCTCTTGGTATAATGTTACTTGGCTATGTCTAACTTAATAACATGCATATCCTGGAATCTGAAAGGGTCTCAAGAAAGGTTAAAGATAAGAAAAATAACTGGTAAAAAAGAAAGATATGACTACATGTTTTTTCAAGAAACACATTTCAAAGAGAATGACTTTAAATATTTACTGAATTTGTATGGTGGTTGGGGCATATGCACCTCCTATAAAAATGATTCCTGAGGGATCGCAATCAAATTTCATAAAAAGCTCAGAGGAAAAATTGTGGATAAACATATCGATGACAGAGGAGGATATTTAATTACAAAAATCTAGACTGCACAACAATATTATACAATGATTTATGTATGGTGTGGTGGTGCTGTTTTTTTAATTAATTAATTCTTGAATATGGCCAAATGTCGCTTTCCATACATTTTAGTAGTGAATTTAAACGTAACTTTACATCTCTTAGATAAATCATTGAACTCAAAAGAAACAAAAATTAATGCAGTAAGAAATTTGGAGACATTAATAAAAGAATTTAATATGGTGGACTCTTTCAGATATTATAATAAGGAATTTTAAAAATATTCATTTTTCTGAGTAGTCTGTAACAGTTTCTTACATATAGAAATATGTATAGTCATGAAATCTTCAAAATATAACATTCTGCATATAGATTATGGTAATATTCACATTTCTGATCATGTCCCATGTATGTTTACCTTTGACCAAGAAGAAGTAGAAGCAAAAGGCTACCTGTGACGATTAGATGGGTCATTACTTAAAGAGCCAACATACATAATTTTAATTAAGAGATCTTTTAAAGATTTCAGAGAATTTAATGACCCAAAAGAAACAAGTTATAATATATATTGGATTTTCTAAAGACAGTGCTTAGAGGAAATATAGAGACCTATGCTAGGAAGAGAAGTAAAAATTTAACAAAAGTGCTCTTACAGAAAGAACAACAATTAACTATGGCCCCAACAGATTATATATTATCATCAAGTGATTTGGACCTACAGTATATAACATTCTTACAGCCCAGAATGAATATAATGATATCACTACTAGACAGCCCCAGTTAGCTTTGCTGAGATCCAGATCTAGATATTATTTTATGGGAGAGAGGCCAGACAAGCTGTTGGCTTTACAGCTATGTGCAGAAAAGTCTATGGGTATAAAGAAGGTACAAAACATGGTGAGTCATAAAACAGTAATTAGGTATTTAAATATTTTTCTAAAGAGTTATACACCCTGGAAAAAGTTCCAGATTCAGATGATGTAAGAATTTGTTTTGATTCTATACATCTTCCTTGTCTCTCTGGGTTGGGGAGAGAACTTGATAAACCAATTGAATAAACTGAAATAATAGAATCTATAACAGGTTTAAAAAGGGCTAAGTCACCAGTACCAGATAGCATTATAACTGCATTTTATATAACATCTTGTGAGGAGTTACTACCATTTTAAAATCTCTGTTCAACCAAATTGGAGAGATAGCATGGATGCCTCTGGCCTTTGATGAAGCATGGATTGTGTTTACTTTGAAATCTGAAAACAATCTTGTTAACTGTAGATCATATCATAAAATATCTCTTTCAAATAACAATCACAAAACGTTCACACAAACTTGGGCTAAACACCAGGAAGAAGGTTGTTAAAACATTGGTACATGAAGACCAATCAGGCTTCATCAAAAGATGGAGACTTCATCACAATGTTAGGAAAGCTCTTAATCTAATATGTATATCACATGACAAGAATCCAGTGCTGATCTCATTCACTGCTAAAAAGGTCATTAACAGGTCTCCTGGGTGTTTCTGGGGAAGACCTAGACTTGTTGCAGAGGAAGGAGGGATGAGGGTTGATTTTAATGTGACTGAGAGGGGAGGAGGGTGGGTGCTGTTTTGTTTTTTGTCTTCTTTTCTTTTAGTTGACACTATTTTCTGAATATGAATAGGTATGAATGACATAGAAGAAAATGCCTATAGGCAGAGATTTCAGTCCCTGAAATACCATTAAGTTGACAATCCTTAAGAAGTCTTCACCCAACTCAGAGACCTCCTCATTAAATGGCTACAACCAGAGGGCAAAGCAGTCCCACAGATCATCAACATATTTGCAATGGAACATTTTATCAACATCCTTCCTACAGATGTACAGATTTGGGTAAATGGATACCAATCAAAAAGGGGGTAAAAGGTCATTTATTTAGCCGAGCACTATAATATGGCCAGACAGACACTGCAGCAGTGCAGTAACAGCCAAGAAACAGTAAGACCCTCTTTTCCCAGTTTAACTCCAGATTAGATACGAATTCTTATGAGATAACAAATCTGCACCCAAACACTTTATTTGTTATAACTGTAATAAGGCAGGCTAGGTTGCAAGAAACTGCCATAAAAATATGGAGGGTAACACTGGAGCAAATGTGGCCTCAGCAAATTGGGGCAAGTACTTAACAGATGTCTAGGTGTGAGCTAAGACTGTGAAGTTGAAGTGACCTATAGATTCTGGAAGCAGACAGACCATGGTCATGCTGAAGTTCTGGGAAAATACTGCAAAAGTACATGCACTGGGGTCATCTGCATCCATGGGGACACTTGATACCATCCAACCACCAAAGTGACTCTGAGCATTAAAGGGGTGTCGCACCAAATGAAAGTGGGGGTAGTACCACAGTTACTGGTACTTGTGATTATTGTAAATGACTTTCCAGGATTTGCTAAGTTAATCACAGAGGTAGTAAGCTCTACTGTTTCAGCAACTATGATAACAAGAGCACAGGCAAAGAAAATCCCAGATGTTTGGGAGTCTTTTCCTTTTGGTGACTTTGATTCTGACTTGTCTGAGCCCAACTCCAAGATCCAGGAGTCCAGGAAAGAAAGAAAGAAGACACCTGAAAAAACACTGGCAACAAAAGACTGATGGACATAAGGGATTGAAAAATGAAAATACTAAAACTAAACTGATAACTGATTGTGATTTTGTTTCTGAGCAAACTAACAATGTGTCTCTTCAAGGTTATTTTAAGCAGATAGAGGTGAAGCAAAAATGGGGTAACCAATGTTAAAAAAATGAAATGCGCTACTGTACAGAGTCTGTGTTAATCATCAGATGCAGGAACAGATAGAACAATTGGTTATACTGAAGAAGCATAGAACGGAGTTGTTACAGATAGCACATGATAGTCTTATGGCTGATCACTTTGGGAGGGACTGCTTCTCTGCCAGTTTGTTGTACATATTTTACTGGCTTGATATTCTTGAGGATGTTGCCACCTATTGCAGTTCTTATGCTGAATGTCAGAAAGTAGCCCCAGTGATTAAAAATTACAAGGTGCCCCTGGTGCCCCTACCCTTGATAGATGTGCCTTCTGAGAGAGTTGCAATGTATGTGGTTGCCTCCTTAAACAAAAGTAAAAAGGGTAAGTGATTCATTTTGGTAGTATGTGGCTTATGCTACTCGATATCCAGGGGCAATTCCAGTGTGTATTGTCGCAGCCCTAAAACTGGCAGCAGAGCTTGGCAAAATGTTCAGCAGGGTGGGTGTACCTAAAGGGATTATTACTGATCCAGGTAGTAATTTTGGTGCTGTATTGCTGAAGGTGCTATATTGACTTCTAGGTATTACTGCCATAAGAACTTCCCCATATCATCTATGGTCTTGTTTAGCATTCTACTCAAACCCTCAAACATATGTTAAAAAGGTTTGTGAAAGTTGAAGGGAAATATTGGTACCGATACTTACATTACCTGCTTCTTGCTTGCACAGACGTGCCACAAGTATCAACAGGTTTTTCACCCTTTGAAATGTTGAATGGTAGACAACCTAAAGAGCCTCTAGATGTCATAAAAGAAACATGGAAAGATAGCAATCCAAAATAATCTATGACATCTTATACTGTATGTGTGCATGAGAAAGAAATTGGCAAAATATGTTGAAATTGTCCACAGTAATCAGGAAGAATCTCAAAACAGCAGAAGGTGCATTATGCCCATGAGGTAAAAGAAAAAGTTTTTGAGCCAGGTGGAAAGGTCTTGTTACTGTTACCACTAGGGAAAGCAAACAGTCAATGAAGTGGAAATAGCCTTATAAAGAGGTCGGATGTACTAGTACAATTAACTATGAGACTGAGTCCCCTGATAGGAAAAGTCCTAATAAGATATACCATGCTAACTTCCAGAAGAAATGAGTTGAAAAACAGAAACTGCTAAAGAAGATATCAACATAGCTTATGACAGACAGGAACAAACTGTAACTTCTGATGCTGTTAAGGTGAATGCTTCCTTATCCACAGAACAAATCACAGAAATTTGTAACTTGATAAAGACATTTCAAAATACTTTTACCACAGTGCCAGGCCAGGCAAAAGGGGTTGACCATATAACAGTGACAGAGAATGCTCACCCTATCAGCAAAAGACATGCACATTTCCAGAGCCATTAAAAGCAGACATGGTTAAGGAAGTACAAAAACTGAAAGAGTTGGGTATCACTGAAGAATTGAGGAGTGCTTGGTCATCAATGGTTATTGTAAATAAAAAAGAAGGGGTATAAGAATCTGCTTAATTTTAGGAAACTCAATCAAGTGTCCATATTTGACAGCTGTCTTATGCCCAGGATAGATGATTTGGTGGACAGATTGGAAAGTGTCAAGTACATTAGTACCCTCAGTTTCACCAAGGGTTACTGGTGAATTCCCCTAGATAAAGAATCTGGAGACAAAACTACATTTTTCACTCCAACAGGATTTTATAAGTTCACCACCATGCCATTTGGTTTACACGGCACACCCACTTCATTTCAGCAGTACATGGATATAATTCTAGCCCCTCACTCTGGTTATTGTACTGCTTACCTGGATGATGTCATGGTGTACAGTCCAGACTGGAAAAGCCACCTGGAACACCTACAAGCAGTTATCCGATCTATCAAATGCAGGTCTGTCCATTAATCCTACTAAATGCACATTAGGCATGAAGGAAACCAAATATTTGTGTTATATTTTGGGAAATGAAGAAGTAAAGCCAGAGATTTCCAAGACAGAAGCTGTAGCTAACAGTCCGGTCTATAAAACAAAAAAGCATGTCAGGTTATTTTTACGTCTGACAGGTTATTGCAGGAGATTTGTTCCCAACTTCACACAATAAGCTTCTCCTCTCACTGAACTCACAATAAAATGGGACACGCATAATGTGAAATGTTCCCCAGAGTGTGAAGAGGCTTTTCGGGCCACCAAGGCTGCATTATGTTCAGCCCCTGTTTTAAGTCCAGACTTTGAGAAACAATTTCTGTTTTGGACAGATGAATCAAAGATAGTCCTGGGTGCAGTCCTGAGTCAGAATATAAGTGGGGAGGAACATCCCATTCTGTATATTAGTAGACAACTGTACAACAGAGAGGAATAAGTACTCCACTATAGAAAAGAATGCTTTGCTACCAAATGGGCAATGGAGACCTTTAAGTTTTATCTGCTAGAAGCTGACTTTGTACTTATAACAGATCACAATCCTCTCTATTGACTTAATCAAATGAAGGATAAAAATGCCAGCATCATTAAGTGTCACTTGGCATTACAGCCATTTAAATTCAAAGTGATGCACAAATCTGGAAAAGACAATGTCAATGCTGATTTTCTGTCAAGATAGAGTTCAGGAATTGAGAATTTAGAAGGTTGAAAAAATGTGTGTGCTTAACAGATGTTTGCTGTAAAAGGTGTTGTGAATAAAGGTATACCGCATATGCAAAGAACAGTAAATGTTATAAGGTAATGCTAAAAGAGAAATAAAAGAAGGTTTGGGAAACCTGTTTTTAAAGAAAAAAAATGGGTTCCCTGTTGAAGAAGGTGTGTGTGATATGGATTGGTAAGACCCTGTCCCATTTGTTATGCATACAGTTAAAATCAAGGATCTATTTTTGCCCTCTCCTGTTCTTCCGCTCATTGGGCCCCTTATTCTAAAGGCTAGCATGGAGCAAACTGGGTTTGCACCTTGCAAACTGTGAATAGCGCCAGCTGCCTGGGTGTTGCCCACATTCAAAGGGCATTTTTGCAAGGTGAAACCCTGACAGTGCTGGCACTCACAAATGTGTGCTGCACTCATGCAAATGAGGGATCCCTCATGCATATGTGGTGCAGTGTAAATTTCAGAGATTTCAGAAGTGCCTAATGCCCAACTTGCATGGTGCAGTTGAATATTTCTGAAACCCAGTCCTTATGGCTGTGCAGATGGAGTGGGTGCCACACACCTTGTCCATGCACCATAGGGCAAATACATTCCCTGGTGTCCAGTGTTGCTCCTCATCCCTGATCCCTGTAAAAACTACGGTAGATATCCCCTCCTGGTGGCTAGTGGAACAGGGTGCTGGGGCACTACTTGTTAGGATGGGGGATCCCCTACACACCAGGGACTGTTGGGTATTGTCATATGTGGTGCTTGGGGATGTAGAGGGGGGAACACTAGACACCAGGGTAGTGTTGACAGTTTTGTATACATGGAAGCAGGAGTGAGGAGGGGGAACTGTTAGCCACCAGAGAATGCTTTCTACTGAACATTTCACTAGGGATCAATGATAGACACCATGGAGGGGAATTTTTTTTTTACTTGTTAAGGGAATCAGGAGGGGTGGGACCACTGGACACCAGGGAGTTCTGTTATTGAGGCATACGGGGACATCAGGGATTGGGGAAGGGGGACTGCTATCCACAAGGGAACCCTTGTATGTTATTCAATAAAGGATAAGGGTTAGGGATGGGGCACTGTGGCCTGGCACAATTGGACCATTGCATGGCATGCATAGGAGGCCATAATGAGCATGGAACAGGCCTGCTAGTGACATGTATGCCCAATCAGCTCATTTGCATACTTGGGCTAAATGTTGCCTATAGGGAACATAACGCTAACCAGTGTGTGTACCACACTTTACCCCATGGGTAGTGTTCAGTCCAGCACTCTGGTAGTGCAGTGCATAGCATGATGACCAATTGCTTTGCACCACGCTATCATGGCCCACTATTCAGACAGATTGGGCAGTCTGTTCAGATCATGCTATCTGTTGGAATATTGTGCCTGAGCCCTATTTTGTGCATGGCACATCTGTTTACACCACAAAGCTGGCCAGCTCTCGATATAGGGGCCATTATCTATTGCCTGTCTGATTGTGCAAATTGTCTTCTAGACATAGAAACTGGCCTCAGAATTGGTCCCACAATTTTGCCTGTTATCCCCTTTTCCTTCACTTGCTGTTCTTATTTCTTTCTCCCGTTGCTTCTTTGTGGTAAAAAAAATATATATGTGGACCGGGATCCCTTATTTTGCAAATGTATATACTTATATTGTTGAAATGATTGAAGAAAGCTATTTGGGTTTCTTAAAAAATAACAATCTATATTTCAGGAAGTTTACCTTGAAATGTATTTTGACCTCCACAAGCTTGTTTACAGACTGGGACAGAATGTTATATTTTGCTGCACCTGTTAAGACTAGATGCATTCTTCTGGCTGGCCTAAGGAAAGAAATGGATAAAGTTCTGATGCATTTTGTGAAAAACAGGAGATGTAACCTAAAAACAATCAGGATGCAGAGTTTAATCTGCCAGGAAATGATATCCTATAAGAAGAGAGCAATGTTTTGTTTAGAGAGCAATAGAGATTGTGATTTAAATTGAGAGAGAGACTTTCAGAGGTAGGACTTTCTTTCTTTGTACTGCCTGCATGAAGAGCTATCCTGTGCAATTTAATTTTTTTATTTAGTTGTTACTGATAAAAAATAAAACACTACATGTGAATTTTACAACCTCTCCTGGTCTGCCTATGCTTCCTGACCTATGCATCTATGACAATACCAATTATAGTCAGTATTATATGCATGAGGGGCAGCCTAACTGTAAGGCAGTTTGCAGCAAGGGAAGTCTGTAGAATGAATAAACAATACAAGAAGACAGATACATAGAACACAGAAAATACAATTTGTCAGTAGAAAGGAACTTCTTGGCCCATCCAGTCTGCCCAGATGTTCCCTGCCTAATTGGTCTCTGCAGACCATAACTGGACTCTGGTGACCCTTCCTCCTCCTCCAATGGCATTTAGAGTGTGGTCAAAAACTGTGCAGCCAAAATACTGAAAACAAAGGCAGTGCTCATCAGAAACAGCAAGTGCTACCTTCGTGAACTCAGCACAGGAGACAGAACACACAAACTGTATGCCCCCCGAACTCACCCATGTTAAAATAACTAACTCTGGGGGGATGACATTCAGGAAGGGGGAGAAACCTGGGGAGGCAGAATTGTTTAACACCTAAAATGAAAAAAAAAATTCTAGGATTGGGAATTGAACCCCAGTCCACTGACACTCCACCACCCCCACTGTCTCTGGCTCTATCTTCTAAGCAATGGAAACTGAGGGGCAGAACACCCCACAACAGAACCCTTCTCCCTATCTCCTGAACAGCTACAGAGACACCACTAGCTATTATTCATCTTTGCTATTATATCCTTGTAGCTGTTTTTACTTTAGCTGTTTTGACTGTGCGGTTTGGACCTGGGCTATATCGCTATTTCAATTTTGACATTTTAACCCAGTACCCTGCCTGTTTACTAATATGCCCCTATGTCTATCCCATACATGCTTGGAACCCCCCCCACCACTGTTTTCACTAACACCACTTGTGCTGGAAATCTGTCCAAGGCATCCACCACCCTTTCAGTGAAGTCTTATTTCCTAACATCCATCTTAAAGGGAAATTGCAATGTCTTTATTAAATAATTAAACTAATTACTGCAAGTTGCACTCAGACCCCTCCAATTTGTTTAAGAGGGAATTTCATACTTTACTTTCTGATGCCCTTGATGAGGTGATATTAATGAGGCTGAATATCAATTTATTTGGCAAGAGTATCCTATTACATCAAGATTTTATGTGTTACCAAAAATCCACAAAAACTGTACTAATCCACCAGATCGATCAATTGTTTCTGGTTCAGGCTCTATGACTGAAAATATTGGAACATTCATTGACTTCTTTCTACAGTTCAGTGTATTAAATTTAGAATACTACATAAAAGACAGCACTGATTTACTTAGAAAATTAGAGAATGTAACATGGAATAGTGGCTTTGTTTGGCTCTCTGTTGATGTAGAAGCCTTATATACCTCAGTTCAACACAATCAGGGGCTCTCAGCCATCAGTTATTTTTTAGATAATTTGAGAATTATCGATAACTTACCTAAGGATTTCATTTTGCAAGCATTAGATTTTGTACTCAAGCATAATTACAGTATTTTGAATTTGAGAACCAATATTATTTCCAAAAATATGGCAAGGCTATGTAGGCTGCCATGGCCTCCAGTTAAGCTAATTTATTTCTGGGTCACTGGGAACAAAATCTAGTGCTTAATGAGGAGCAAAATCCATTCTTTCACAACATAATGCACTGGTTTAGGTTTATTGATGATGTTCTATGCATTTGATAGGGAAACACTGACTCTATTCCACACATTTTTGTCTGGCTGAATAACAATGATCTAAACCTTAAGTTTACATACTGTACAAATAAAAAAAAAACTTTGAATTTTTTGGACCTCACTCAAACAATTGATAACTACACTAACACCATGGAATCCCAGTGTTATCAAAAGCCCACAGCTACCACTTCCTTCTTAATTCCCACTAGTGCCCACACCCCAGTCCTCAATAATTCAACTCCCTATGGTCAACATCTGAGGCTTTGTAGAAATTGTATTACTAATACAGCTTTTGAATCACAAGCTAAATAACTGATTGCCAGGCTTAAAGACAGAGGTTATGATATTGATCTACTCAACAAATCTAAAGACAAAATAAGCAGAATACCTCATAGTAGTCTGTTGTCAGACAAAGGTAGAGACACTTCTGAAAACCCACCATGAACTTTCATTATAGAATATAATAATTTAGAAGGCAAGATAGGTAATATCATTAATAAAAACTGGCCTATCTTGCTAAGTGATGGTGAGGTAGGCATGCAGTTGCCAATAGGATAAGGGTTACCTTCAGCAAGGCCAGCAGTCTTAAAGACAAACTAGTACAAGGTACTGTAGAATTAGGAAACAGAAGGGCATAAGAAAGACCTTGCTACCTGCTATAGTAGACCTTTTGGGTTTCACAAGTACAGCAGGTGCAATATTTGTAAATATGTACAACCTGACAATTGTTTTAAACATCCCAAAGTTTCCTGCACTTAAAGTGGATATCCAGCAACTCATCACATGTGATACTTTATATATGGTGTATGTACTGTGGTATAACTGTGGTCTCACTTACATAGGTAAAACTGTACGCCCACTTAAACAATGCATACTGAAACATGTACATTCAGTGCTTAATGGTAACAGAGATACTCCTGTTGGGTCTCACTTCATTCTACAACATGATTCTTGTCTTGATGATTTCAAATTTATGGGGCTCAAGTGGGTACCACCACTAGTGATTGGTGGAGACAGATCCAACCAATAGCTGCAAAAGGAAAGCAAATGGATTTACAAACTCAATAATGTGAAACCCACAGGTCTTACTAATCAATGAGATCTGAAACCCATTTTTGAAAAAATGAAGTAGCCTTGTTTAGTACTTCACCTTTACTGCTTTTTTTTATTTGTCTCTGTAATTTCCAAAAATCAAACTAACTTTGTCTTTTTCTTGTTCTCCCCTCTAGGACAATTTTCCAACCTTTGGAGAGAACACACAGCGTTTTATCATGGCTGCATTGCTTGAGAAACCCTTTCTATTTCCCAAACACTTATTCTCTAAGGGGTCCCCTATTTGGATGCCATGTATTATTTTTTAGGATGACCAGGTTTGAGTTTCCTAGTTTCTTGCTGTTGTTTTAACTGCTTTATTTAGTAATGCTTATTAGCTGCTTTTCTTTGAATATTTGCAATATGAATAATTAAAATAGTAATTGAGTGATGACAATTGTATTTTTGGTTATATTTTGTTCATATTTTTTGTATATTGTTTGTATATGTATGCATCAGCACTGAGGTTGAAACTTTGTTCCACCTCTAGGCTCATGAATATTGATGTATTTAGTGTTTTAAAATGAAGCATTGACCCACTAGCCATACCCCTTAAAGAAGACTCTGGTTCAAGTCAAAGTGCTGGGGTTACCTCACTAGTTTAACAAGATTGCTGCTAGATCTTGTGGTTACAGTCTTGGAACTTACCAAATAAATTGCTTTACTTTTGACCACAGAGGTGTCTCGTGTGCCACTATTGTCCTTGGATCTTTGTTATTTGAGGCTGGCCACCTCATTTATAATGAGCACAGCCCTGTTTTGTTTGCTCACATACACGCCTTCATAGACTGTTAAGTTTCCACTCTCCAGCTTCATCACATTCACCCTGGTTCTTGTGCTCTTTCTCATACAAAAGAGAGTCCCCTCTTGCAACCTGTTCCACACTCTGTGTTACTTTCAGGCTTCTATCATGTTACCTCTCTTCTCTTCCATGGTACACTTGTTGAGATCCTGTAGTATCTCTTTTTGGGGCTTATCTAATGAACTTTAGGGTATTTGAAATTATTTAGCTGTTTCTAGTGCACTTTGAAATGTTTGAAGTGCAGCTACATTTTGCTCTGGTCTAGGTGGTATGGGGCCTGTCATCCCCCAGTAGCAGAACCCAAACCCTACACCTCAGAGTGCACTCCTACCCTGCTCAGGTGTATAAGTTGAGATACCTCAGCCTCTCCTCATAGGGCTTCTTGGACAACCCCTGCAACATTTTAGTTATCTTCCACTGGACTGCATCCACCCTGTCTGTGTTCTTTTTGAGGTGTGGCCTCCAGAACTGGATATAGTACTTCAGGTAGGGTCTCACTAGAGAGTGATACAGAAGCAACATTACCTTTCTCCTTCTAGAAATACCCTTCCCTATGCATCCCAGCATCCTACTAGCCCTACCTAGTGCTTTGTCACACTGCCCTACCATTTTGAGACTATCTGTCAGGATAACCCCAAGGTCCATTTCCTGTTTAGTGACTGTCAGTACCTCTACCCATCCTATACTCAGCTGCTAGGGTGCTACACCCTAGGTGCATTATTTTGCACTTTTTTTATAGCTGTTTGCTCCCCATGGCCACCTACTCCTGTCATCAGGTCCCTTCTTCCCCCAACCCCATCAGTCTCTCCCCCCATCTTAGCTGATAGGGATGTGCAAGCAGCAGGGTCCAAGAGTGATGGGGCCATCACATACAGCCACAGGGAGACATGGATTATGTTGTTTTTTCTCCCTTCCCTCCTGGAGCAGTAGCACACAGAGAGTAAACATACATGGAGGTGTGCATGCACTCCTGGAAGTCACATGCTCCTTCCCCCCACCCGACATTCATCAGTCCCCCAGATCTCCCTTGACCTGGCATTCAGGCTCCACTGGAAGTCAGTTGAGAGTGAGTTGACTAGCCTCCCCAATCCAGGAGAGGAGAGGAGAGCAGCCCAATGGCCACTACTGTCCTGGCCCCCCCACCTGACCCCCCAGTAGCCTGCACTTGCCTCCAAACACAGGTCATTGGCATAGCATGAGGTGTGGCATCCAGTACCTCAACCCTCAGCGCCACCAGGACAGCTACAATTTTGCACTTTTGGCATTGAATATCAACTCTCATGTTCTTGACCACTCCTTAAGTTTCCCAAGATCCCTGCTCATTCTCTCCATTCCATCTTGAGTGTCTACCCTATTGCAGATCTTGGTATCATCTGCAAAAAGGCATATAGTGCCTTGTGTTCCAGTTCTTCTGCAACGTCCCTTATGAAGGCATTGAAAAGGAAAAGTCACAGTACTGAGCCCTTTGGCATCCTGCTGGTCTCCCATCATTTGAGTGAGTGTCATTAACCAATAGCCTCTACTGCCTATCCATTAATCAGTTTCATGCAGTATTTTCAAATCTGCTCATTTTTGTAGATCTCTCTAAGGCATATAACCCCTAAAGACCACTTTAAAATATTGACCCCAGAATTGTTTGTGAGCTATTTGGACTGACTGAATTCATGACCATCTAAAGGAATTGATGGTCTGGATCTGAAGATCATTACAATGGCAATGGATAGCATTGTTATCCCACTCACTAGGTTGTTGAATTTTTCATTATGTCAAGAAGTATATCCCACAAAATGGAAACAAGTAACTATACAGCCCATTCATGAATCAGGTTCTAAGCAGATGATCTCCAACTACAGACCCATTCCTTTGTTGGATCCTAAGTCAAAACTTTGTGAATAAATTGTTATGGCTCAAATGGTTGAATTTCTTTCCCAATATGATTTGTTAACTCATGTACAGCATGGTTTTCCAGCATTACATAATACTGAGAATGTGGGGATGTGCAAAAAAACAATTTTGCCAGTGGAACTAAAGCGAAAGTCAGACTAAAGTTCAGAAATACATTTCTGAACTTTTGCAGAAATTCCACCTCCCCTACCAGCATTAGAAGCTTAGTTGCCTGGTAATCCCTGGTGGTTAGTGGTCCCTCCCTACCCGGATCACCCACCCGACCCATAAAACAATACCCCTGTTGTTGCATCCTCCCTCCCCATCCCATCACCTCCCCCAAAAATCAAATTATTATACCACAAATGCCCTGGTGGCTAGTGGTCCTTCCTCACCACCTAGTCACCCCCCATACAATGTCCAGTAACCCCCCAATCCCTATCTCAGTCCATAATATTTTTTTAAATTCCCTGGTGGTCTAGTGGTTTCAACCCCTCCTCCCCATTCCCAATCCACAGTCTCTGAATAAATATTTAATTACTTTGTGGTCTAGGCCCCCCACCCCAGCAGGTGTCCCACCACCCTGCTCCCACCCCATAGCAACCCCTGTTGGTGGACCAGCATGTCCCTCCTCTCTTCTACATGGCTGGCCCACCGACTGAGCTGTCAAAGAATGAGCACATTCCTGTCCACCCATGGGGTGGTGGGACACCTGCTGGGTTGGGGGAGTGGGGAGCTAAAGACCACCAGGTAATTAAATATTTATTCAGGGACTGTGGATCGGGGATGGGGGGGTGAAACCACTAGGTCACCAGAGAATTATTTTAAAAAACAGATTACAGACTGGGATAGGGATGGGGGGGTTACGGGACACTGTATGGGTGGGTGACTGGGTGGTGGAGCAGGACCACTGGCCACTAGGGCATTTGTGGCATAATCATTTGATTTGTTGGGCAGGTGATGGGGTGGGTGGAGGGAGGATGCAACAACCAGGGGTATTGTTTTATAGGTCGGGCAGGTGAACCGATGGGAGGAGAGACGCTAGCATCCAGGGATATTTTGTTTAAATGTGGGTGGGTGGGGGAGGGACCACTAGCCACCAGGGCTTATTTTATTTTGAGTTGAACATGACAAATTTCGCCAAAGTTTTCTGCCCACTACAGGTGGAAGTTTGGAAACTTCAGCAAAAGTTTCCAGATTTTCGTGGAAGTTCTGCGAAAGCGGAAAGTCCCACTTTCACCCACCCTTATAAGACTGCCTTGGTGAGGCTCACAAAACATATTTACCAGGCCACCAATGCTGGAAGTGTGGTGGCCACTATATTCATGGACCTCACCAAGGCATTCAACGTAGTTGACCATAGCATGCTTCTTTAGGCATTGTCACACTGTAACTTTTTTTGAGGATGTTATCAACTGATTTTGGGATTATTTCATGGGCTGTAATGTTAATCAGACAAATTGTTCCAGTTTTCTTAAAGTGAGTTGTGGTGTACCATAGGGCTCCATTTTGGGACCCATACTTTTTTCCTTCTTTTTAAATGATTTTCCATCAGTCTGTCCCTTATCATACATGCTCCTATACACAAATGATGTGGTCATTTAAGTGGAAATGATGTGGGGATCCTAAATGATATCCTTCAAAAAAGTTTATTAATTTATAGTGTTGATTTAATGCCTGAGGGATAGTCTTCAACATTAGGAAAACTAAAACCATGGTCTTCATCACAACTAAAATGATTGGGAATAGTAAATTTTGGTTAAGAGCACTTATTGATGAAGTTATTGAAACAGTCAACCAGCTTAGATACTTGGTAGTTATACTGGACAGTGCCTTAACCTTTGAACTTCAGAGACACATAGAAGGTGATGGCAGATGAGGACCGTGTGGCCCACCTAGTCTGTCTCTTTTCCCTACCTAATGCATTACCATAGACCCTAGTTGATCTGTGGCTTGCCCTCTCTTCCTTATTGCCAGAGTACTCTTATGTCTATCCTATGCATTCTTGAATTCCTTTACTGTTTATGCCCCTACCACCTCTACAGGGAGGCTGTTCAAAGCATCCACTACTCTTTCTGTGAAAAAGTACTTCCTCATGTTGCCCCTGAGCCTACCCCCTCTAGCCTCATACCACACCCCCTTGTTCTTGTACACCTTCTTTCTGAAAGATGCTACCCTCCTGCACCTTGTTTTTTCCCCTGATGTACTTGAATGTCTCTATCATATCCCCCTTCTCTCTCTCTCCTCTCCTCCAGGAAATACATATTGAGATCCTCTAGTCTTTTCTCATATAACTTTTGGTACAGTCGTTGCACTATTTTTGTTGCCCTTCTCTGGACTGGCACTATTTTGTCTATGTTCTTCTCATGATGCAGCCTCCAGAACTAGACACAATATTCCAGATGAGGTTTTCATTCATGTAGATGGTCTGACAAAAATAATACATCAACGCATGGGCTCTTTGTATAGAGTTCATAATAATATTTTACCAGAGACTCGCACCCTTATGGCAAACAACCTGTTATTGTCAGTTCTAGATTATGATTTGATAATATATTCAGGTGGTGGGAGTGGGGTCCTAAAATAGGTTAAAAGTAGTTTACAATGCAATTTGTTGTTTCATAACAGGCCTTCCATTTAAAACCCATCAGTGTCTTCTTTAACAGGCTGCACAATTACCTTCATTGGATGACAGAGTAAAGATAAAAACCTCAGTTTTTCTCCTATAAGGTCGTCCTTAGTAAGGTCACATTTTCCATAGGGGAGTTATTTCCATTACAGTATAATTCATGTTGTACTCAATCACAGGATTTCACCTTGTTTAAGGTTCCTTTTCGAAAGACTTATTGAGCCAAAAGCTTTTGACTATGTTGGTTTAAATGCTTACAGCTGCCTACCACAGTCAGTTAAGTCTCTATAATCTATACCTGATTTTAAGAAACATTTTCTAAGTATTCTTGATGCACAGTCAGCATGTAATTGTAAATAATATTTGTATTTGTACTCTAGTGTATGTACTGCATGTTGTGTTGTAATATACTGGTCTCACTTGAAAAAGGGTAATGCTGCTCAATGTGTCTATCCAGGGTAAACAATAAAATGAAATGAAATGAAATATGCATGTATTGCAAAACCAAAATCCAATGCAAAGGATTACAGCGTCCTGGGTATGCACATCCTTGTGTGTGTGTATGTAAGGGAAGGGGAGTTTCTCACTTAAATGTAACTTTCATATTATTTAAAAGTCCATACACTGCCATTAATCAAAGTACCAAAGATGATGAAGGACGCCAGTGTAATAATTCTTATGTTACTTTAAATGCTTTCTTTCTGTGTGTGTGTGTGTGTGTGTGTGTGTGTGTGTGTGAGAGCTATGTTGAAAATCTCTCAGCTGGTACTACATTCTGTTTTCCATGGTCGCTAGTAGTCAGATTTCATGACAGCTCACACACACACACACACACACACACACATACTAAGCACAACAAAAATCTTTACAATCAGCTTAAAAGAGGTTGCATGAGTGCTGCACGTTATGCTTGCTCCATAAACACAACAATGGCAAACAGCATTTGAAAATCAGATTAACCTGATAAAGCAGTTTTTTTTCTGTTTATTTATAGCCCAGTTGAGATGCAACATCTCATTTCCAGCTGGGTTCTGCTTCTTCCCATTTCCATAGCTGGGTCTACTAGACCATGGGGTGGTTAGGTGACTGTCCCAAATCACCCAGTGTGTTCTCTTGGTTCCGCAGTCAGTGCTCTATCCACTAGCCAAACTGCATCCAAACCGAACAGTATCTTAAACTATGAAGTTTTTTCAACCTGAGAGTGGTGACCGTGAAATACAGTAATACAACATGCAGATGCTATACAGTACAAGTCACATTAAACTGTTCCTCCAACTCACTGGTTTAGCATTTTGCAATGAGTTGCTTAATATGTACAATTTTTACTGCAATGAAATAATAAAAGTTTCCAAATGGTTTGCTTCTAGCTGATATTCAGTTTCAGCTTACTTATTAATGCAGTAAAACACATTAAGCAACCCATAAAAAACACTGAACCACTGAGCTGTAACTCAATTTCACTACTGCAGTGTTTAGTACAACCTGAGTGACTTGTCATTTGACCCAATCACATGAAGAAGCTCTCGCCAAGTTTGAGCCAATAGCTATCTTGCATTCAGATTGAAAACCCCACCCCATGTTGTTTTTCCCACTTCTGAGGACTTCATTCATTGCTGTTTTTCTACATTCAATTTAGCATATAACATGTTATTTATGCTTTTTTTTCCTTTATCCCCCAAAATGCCACTATTTCTGGCTTCACTGACTATTTGCAGTTGTTTATCTGTGCTGAGATCATGCTGCACAAAAGTTGCCATTTACACAATTGCGTAATACATGTCTATCATGCAAATGGCAACTTTTGCTCGGTTAGCACAGTATTATAACAGCTGAAGAAAACTGTTGCCGTTTTCTGTATTCAGGACAAAAAATAAAAAAAATGGAAAAAAAACACAAGGTACTGTAGAAAATGGTAATGGAATTCATTAATTCCAATATAAAATAACAAGCATTGTTCTGTAGCCCAGCAGCTGAGGCTGCAGGGAGATGTAGTTTACTGCTTCACTGGGGGACTGTATAAGGGAGCTGAAAGTGCATTGCATGTGAGCTGTTTCTGAGGTGATGGATGGTTGAAACAGAGTTTGTATTTTAAGCATTTAGAGTTGCCACTGCATTGTCAGCTAATAAAAACAATGCCAGAGCAGTGAGTTGGTAGAACAGTTTAATGTGACTTGTCTTGTAGCTGATTTTCAACTGGTGCTACCAAAACATGGGTTTTATCTATCGTAACATATGATAGTGTGTATGAACCAAACAATTCCATTTTACAGTGACTCTTACATTACTAACATCCTCCATTGCAGACATGTCCTGTATTGTCACTCATTATCACAGTATGCCATTGTTGCTATTTTAATAATCAATATCAGGAAACAATATAGGGAACTATACACCAGTAAATACGAACACCTTTTTCTTCTACACTAAAACTTCAGAACCCATTTCATTTATTCAGTTTTGTCTCAGTTCCATACGTTAAGGAATACAGTATGGCTTCTTCATTTTGTACATTGGTTGGTATGTTCCTAACAAAAACAAAACAAAACAAACAAACAAAAAAAAATTAAACTACAAGCATGAAGACTACAAAAACATCCTCTGCTGAGCTTGCATTTTCCATTCCAGTTTTCTGAAGCTGTTCTAGTCTCTCATAAATTCAATAAATGCTGCTGTCAGGCAAAGATCACAGCTGTGTCTAGTCTGGACAGTTTGACACCATGAAGGTTTTTTTTGTCTGTCTTTCAAGAGCCACAGTGGATACAGTAATAAAGGCATACTGGATACTTTTTGCAGATTCATCCAATGGCATTAATACTTTATTGTCCATGATCTGGTGCACTGTATATGAGTACTGCATGTTAGCCACATAAATTTCCTCTCTAGAACCTACTTCTGACTTGTAGGAAACTGCATTAAAAATGAATCTTGAAGGTGTTGCACTTAGATCCATCGCTGAAGATTCAGAAAGATTGATTATTTGCTTACCAGGTTCTCAAAGTCCTTACTCAGAACCTCTTTAATATTCCCCTTTATACTCCTGATTGAAATAGCCAGATGTTGCTGACATGCCTCAAACCCCACTGACTAGTGATCAGAAACACCAATGCAGACAGAGGAAAGTTGTTCACAGGCTTCTTTCCTGAAACACAACACAGAAACAAGTATTGTTCACATCCCTAACTGGAAGGCACTGTGGTTCTGGCCTGGGATTGGAATATAGAACTGTGAAGCATGGATTCCCAGGATAAAAATGAGGTATCCTACTACAGTCATTGACTCTGTATGATACCAAGCAGGTCAAATTGTCTCCCTGTGATTTGGTCCTCTGACACTAGATACTCTTGATACAGTTTTGTATCAACTGGTTTATCTTAGAAAAATAAATTATTTAAAAAAATGGAGTCTGGGAGTAGAGTACTATTAAACAAGACCAGTAAAAATAATTACTACCTAAGACATGTTATGAGTCTTCTCATGACCTTGTGAACCTAATTGGCAGGCTTTAGTGAGGAGGAAGGAAAGCTATAAATACAGGTTGTTCATTTCAGTGCTTAGTGCAGTAATTGCTATATGCGTAATAACCTTTTTTGCATCGTTGACAAATTTTAGAAATAGTTTCTGAGACATTAGACATTTGCAATATATTAAAAGCACAAAACTGAAACCTGCTTTGTTTAGTTAAAAAAAAAAAAGAAAAGATGAGCCAATTAGAGCTGATTGAATTAGTACAGTCTTGCTGAGCCAGGAACCTGTCTCTAGAAATTTCAGTGTATAGTACTTCATTAGCTATCAGCAGCCCATCCCAGGGCCCTTGTGTCTATTGTCACATTTTTAATAGATGACCACTACCAGACCTGATACACACTCACAGCATGGGCTACTTACCTGCAGCTGCTTTACTTCTAGACCATATACTTGCCAAAATATGTTTTTCTACTCTGTCTCATTACTAGGACCTAAAAAACTATCAGTTGTTAGAGGAATAGTCAAACAAGTTATGAAAGAAGGGTTAATGGGATCCAACTACAATACTTGCATAAGTTTGCTTGGTAGTACTGCATGCTTTGTTAAGATGGAGCTTATACTGTAGGTGGATTAAAGGGAGGACCCAAAGGCACTTACAGGTGTAGAGAAACCAAAGGTAATTTTCACAATCTTTATTAGAAAAAATAATAATGTGGGTACATTATTTTTATTTGTCCTGTTCTCTAACAGCTAGAACAGTGTAAAATTTGCAAATTCCTAATTTGCTGAATTTTCGTGAAGTTCCATGAAATTTTGTGAAATTTCGTGAGCTTTTTTGGAATTTTGCAAAATTCATTAATTGGTCATAACTCTGTCTGTGTTATAGCTAGAGGTCTGAAATTTGGCATGCATATTGTCTGGTGAGGGTCCTAAAAGGGAGCCAAAGATAATAACATTTGGATGAAGGATGAAGAATAAAGATGTTATAGGGGCTCAAAATCTGGCGATTTAATATTCATGTAAAAATGTCTGAAAATATTTCTCTACTTACAATTTAGCCAAGGGAGATAATTGAAAACACAGATGCATACATTCTTGGAAGAATCATAGAAACTGCTAAATAGAGAAGTAATTGTTATATAAATTGTAAGTTTTAGCCATGGCCTGCCTCCTGACATGACTTCCTGGGCTCGCTTCTGAACCTGGGTTATCAGCCAGGCAACATGACATTCTGATGCTGGGTCATGGGGGTTTCCTTAAAGCCTACTGTATTTAGTCTCAATGAACCTAACAACATTGGTGATATTCTGTTCTCTAGTTTTAAACTCATACAGGCTTAAAATTCAACAGTTTTCATAACTGTGAGATATAATTTTAAACTTTCAAAATTTTTGAAGACTTATAACTCAGTCACATTTAAAGGCAGAAATCTGAAATTTCACACATATGTGTGGGCCTTGGTAAAGTCACCATTCCAAATTTGGTACAATTTGTATAAACACTTTTAGTTTACGTAGTTGTTTACTGTAATTTTAAAAGTTCTGACTGTATGGAGGCTTATAATGCAGTCATTTTTAAATATGGAGATCTGCAACTAGGTACACTGCTGTGTGGACATTGTCAAAGTCACTATAGCAAATTTGGTGCACTTTAGAAAAACAATGTTTAAATTAGGTTGAAGTAACCGAAATCACAATTTTGGCAACATTTTGCAATATTTTCACAGAACTTTTGTGACATATCAGAAAAATGAAATCAACATTTCACCATAATTCTGCTAGTGGAAGATTAATTTCACCCTGCCCTAATTACAGTCCATTTTCTGTTGCTTATTTCTGATAACTGCTGAACACAGAGGCTATCAGATGGCACATTCATAAGGTAGGAAAAGAAATGGGCAGACTGGATGGGCCTTGTGGTCCTTATCTGCCGTCAACTTCTATAGTTCCATGCTTCTATGTTTCTATCAGAGTACTGTCTGAGCTGAGCAGACTGAGTGGCACATGCATATTATTTCTGTTCGGCATAATTTGAAATGCCAGCAGAATGGAATTTAGTGGAACTTCAGAAATATCTGACTTACTCCTCTCAATTCAGTCAGAAATTAAGTGGTGGAATTCTACAGTGTCATGTATAGAAATGTCATAGTTCTGCCCCAAAATTCCACAGTTCAGCATTTTGATTCTGCAGAATACCTTTCTGTGACACGTAGTGTTGCTTGTAATCTGCTGAACAGGATCAGATTCATATGGATTCTGACCCAGTTTTGAAATGTAGGGTTTTTGGGATTGCAGTACCAGAATCTTAATTCCTAAACTGAATCCTTAAACTTATTTTTACATATAAATTTAGGACTTAGGATTTCAAATTCAAATCTATTGATTTTGAAATCCTTTAGGATCTAATTCAGAAAAAGATTAGGATTTGGAGGTTCCTAAATTTCTAAATCCTACAATTGGATAAGAATCAGCCAATTCCAAGCATCCCTAGTGACCTTGATATGTAAATTTTATTGCAGCAAGTGAATGAATTTAATCAGAAATGCACTCACTAGATTCCTAATGGCTGTTGAATACCTGCCTAGAGGTTCCTTCTAATGTTTTGATGGTTGATTGTCTGTTTAGAAACTGTTCCAGAATTCTACAGGTAACATTGGCTCTTCAATGTAAACTGAAAAACTATTCCTTCATTAGAAAATTAATCACCACTGTTTATCAGTTTTTTTTGGTTTAGTTACAGTGTCTGTTGCAGTTCCCCATAATGTGGTATTGCAATGCAATTGATGCAAAAGCTTAGCTACTTCTGTGTATTAAGTGGTGTCTACCATAATATATATTAGTGCATGTACTGTTAATTGGAATCAGTATATAGTGTATGGTTAAATGTGATTGTGAATGGAGATCCATACACTGTAAAAAGATCTGGTGCAGTAGTGACATTCATATTAATGCAGAATGATTTTTTGTTCTGCGTTAGTAAGTGACCCCATCAGCACTGTTGATAGGGCTAGCGGTGGTTGAAGAGTCATGTACACAAGCTGGCAGGAGGGTGGATAGCCAAGATGTGCGGGTTGCCTGATGGTAGAGGCTGGTGCTTGGAAAAAAGAGTGATTTGTTTTTGGGGGAACATACACTATACAGAATACTGTATAGTAGCCCATATATACAACATCACTCTGCTCACACCTCATGGTTACTAAGACATCAAAGGGACCTCTCAAGTTTTGCTCTCAAGGTCCTTGATGTCATAGTAACCACTCGATGTAAGAATTGCGTTGTTGTGTATGGGCTACCATACACTATCCTACTGTATATGTCTAGCACATTACTGAATAAATAAAAAAACATAAAGTTTACAAGAAAATTGTATGCAGAATACAAATCTACACTTGAAACAACCAAAAAAAACAAAAACAAGACTATGATATGTGCTCAGAGGACCATGGAATTTATGTAAAAACTTCCAAAAAAAGCATTTCTGAAGTAGAATTTCCATTCTTCCAGAATTCTAAATAAGGACTTACTCATTCCATGCATATTTTTTCTATAGAGTTATTTCTTTCTTTCTTTTGGGGTGCTGGTTTGGCCATTCATCCCCTGTCCACCTCCCCACTGACCAGCATCTCCCCCAGGACTTGCCTGCTTCTATTTATTTATTTATTGAAATGTTTCACCAGAAAGGCACACTGAACAACAAGTTGCTCATCTCCCAGTGTGACCTGGTGGAGGGTACATTACAATGTGAAAATATCGACATACAATAGCATTTGACAGCAATGTGTGAAAGTACAAACATTAGCAGTTAAAATGGCACCTATTTTATACATTTGAAGAGTGGTTTACAGAATAACATTTATAACATGGCTGAGGATTTATGCATACAGTGATATGCACTGCCCAGACAGGACTGTAAGTGCAAGTTGCTCAGGTGTAAGTAAACTGATACCTATTTAAGTGCTGAGAAGTAAGGAGCCAGAGGGGAATTGGGAAGTGTGGGGGGGGGACTGGCCTAGAGCTAGCCCCTCCAGGATGTAGAGAACCCTGCCAGGGGCTGAAACCTGGTAGGCTTAGAGGTACAAAGATGTGGGGAGTGGAGAGAGGAGAGGGTAGCAGTAGAAAGAAAGGGGGAGATAAGGTGAGTGATTAACAGAATAGGCAGGAAGGGGTATTTAGTGGGGGGGGACTTAATTAGGGAGGGTAAAGCAGAAGCAGTTGACAGAATGAAAGTTATGTATGGCAGAGGCTAGGGAATGGGGAGAGGAGGAATGTCATATTTGGGGGTGGGAGTTCCAGATTTTAGGGAAGCTATGGGAAAAGCCTGATTGATAAGTATGGCGTGATGGGGGATCATCAGAGTACAAGTGTTGTCAGGTCTGAAGGAGTGGGAGGGAGGAGGAGGAGGAGAGGAGAGGGAACATAAGAGGTTGGGGAAAGTTCCCCTAGCCAGAATTTAGAAGTGAGTTTGGCACAGTGAGCGAGGCATCTGTTAGCCAGAGGGGGAAAGGACAAGGCATGGTATAGGTCACAGTGATAAGTATGAGGTGGAGCATCAAGGGCAAAGTGACAGAAGGAGTTAAAGAGACAGTCCAATCTGGTCAGGGAGGATTTGGGAGCGGCACCATAGTCTACATCACAGTAATCAAAAATAGGGAGGATCATCTTCTGAACTAGTTCACGCCATGCCGTAGGAAGGATACAACTATGGTTTCTAAATAGGGCACCAAGCTTGGGGTGCAGTTTTTTCAGAATGGCATCAATATGTCCAGAGAAGCTGAGGTGTTGGTCCATCCAGACTCCAAGGTATCTAAAAGAGGATGTGTCCTCAAGGATTGTCCCATCAATGGTATGGAAGGAAGGTAAGGTGAAGCCTAGATAGTCTCTGCCTTGTACCAAAGGTCATGGAGACTGCCATTTTGGTATTTAGGAATAGCTGATGAGAGGCAAACCATAGCTGAACCCGGTGGAAGTCATGCTGAAGGATGGTTGCTACATCGATGGGGCATTTACCAAAGGTGTACATGACAGTGTCGTCAGCATACACGTGGATAGAAGATGACTGGGAACAGGCTGTGGGGGGAGGGCAATTTAAGAAGACGGAGAAGAGAAGAGAAAGGGGCCACGTACTAAGCCCTGGGGGAATCCTGTTGAGATTGGGAGTGGGGGAGAGATTTTATCAAGGATCTTGATGGATTGCATTCTGCCTGTGAGGTAGGCTCTAAACCAGTTATGAGCACGAGCAGACAGACCATAAGGGAGTCAAGAAGTAGGGTATGGGAGACAGTGTCAAAAGCCATGGTGAGTCCGACAAAGATAGCAGAGGTGATGAGGCCTTTGTCCATCCCCGTGAGGATGGAGTCAGTGAGCCTAAGGAGGGAGGAGGTGGTGGAGTGGTTCTTCCAAAAACCAGACTGGAACAGAGTGAGAAAGGAAGAGTCAGCTAGAAGTGAGGTTAGCTGAGAGAGCGCCAAGTGTTCTTGCAGATTGGCAAGAGTAGGGAGGAGGGAGATTGGGCGATGGTTTGCAGAGGAGGAGGAGGATCCCTATCCTTCAGGAGGGAGAGGACCACCACATGTTTCCAGGATGAGGGGACATAGGAGGTCTGAAAGGAGAGATTTAGAATTAGGGAGAGATGGTAGGCAATAGCAGAGACTGAGAGGTAAAGGAGTTTTGGGTCAAGATCATCCGGTGAGGAGCCTTTGGAAGGGTTGAGAGGAGAGCAGCTAGTATCTCTGTGGGATAGACAGGAGAGAAGGAGAAGGAGAGGTGGGCACAGAAGAGAAGTGGGATAGGGGACTGAGGGTGCAGGGAAGAGGGGACTGAGGGAAGGGACTTGAGGAGGGTTGAGGCACAGGAGACGTAGTAGGAGTTAAACTCCTGGGCCATTATATATGGATCAAACACTAAAGTGTTGTTAATGTTAAGCATTGGGGGGGTGTGAAGGGGGGAATAAAGAAGAGACCACTTTCTGGAATTTAGAGGAGGAGTTAATATTATTTAGGAAGGAGGATTGAAAATATTTGGACTTGGCTAACCTGGTAGCTTTTGTACAGGCATTTCTTAGCCTGCGATATAGAGTGTAGTCTGATGGGAGTTGAGAGGCCTTGTGTTTTCTTCAAGCTTTATCACGCTCCCTGAAGCAGGTCATTAACTCAGGAGTGATCCAGGGATGATGATTGCCATGAATTCTTGCTCATTTGAGAGGGGCAAAGGAGTTCCAGGTGGCTATAAATTTAACCTTGAAGTAGTCTAGGGCTTGGTTGACAGTTGAGGCAGAGACTATTGGGAACCAGTCAGTGCTGGTTAATATAGTGAGGAGGGGGATAGGATTAGGGAGCTGAAAGATCACAGCTGCAGGGTTTTGTATGACATATTTGGTCTATGTGCCTTCCTGACCATAAATATTGGATGGGGATCACTGAGGGCATCCGGAAGGATGCCTGACTTAATGACTCAGTGAGGGGGGGAGGTGAGGGCCCAGTCTAACAGTGAGTTATTTAGGATTTTGTGATTTAGATGGGTGGGTTCTTGGATGAGTTGGGAAAGACTGAGGGTGGGGATGTTGTTTCTCATTTTGGAGGTAGTTGGTGATAACCAGTTTAGGTTTACATAATCAAATAAGTATAATTCCCCTTTGTGTGAGAGGGATGTTATAGAGGTAATGAGGTCCAAAGTAATAGAGGGCTTGGTACCCGGGTGGCAATAGATTCCAGCAATAAAGATGGGGAAGGAGTAGGGCAATGTAATATTTACAACTAGGGCTTCATAGCTGGATGGTAAGGAGGATGAGAGGATGGTAGTAAACCACAGTGAGGATAAGATATAGAAGGCTACACCACCTCCCCTACCAGCTCTGTCCTCCCTGATTATGGAGTAGCCTGGGGTATTGATTGAGGGAACTGGTATTTTGGCGTGTGGCCATGTTTTTGTTATAATTAAGATATCAGGCTCAAGGGAAGTTACCATCAGTTGCAGGTCGATTTTTGAGATGAGACTACAGATATTTAAATGAAGGATCTTTAGACCTTTAGGGAGGGCAGAGGAGGTGCAGGATGTATGTGCATTAATGGTTGGATAACTACTGGAGGGGAGGGGCCAGGGTTAGGGTGAACATTTCCTGAGGCAAGTAAAAGGAGTGGGAATATGAAGAAGTGAAGTTTGGGACATTTGTGCTGGGCTGAGCATTTTGGAGGGGTGTGGGTGGCATGGGGGAAGGTGAGTGGTTAATCAGGAGGCATGGAAAAGCAAGGTGGATAGATATTGTGATTAATGAGGCTATGGGTTTGAGGGAGGAATGAGTCCACAGTATTAGTGAGGGGGAGGAGTTATAGCAAGAATGAAGGTAGGGGCTAGGGAAGCAGAGGGGGAGAGAGAGGTAAGACTATTAGATTGGGGGCTTGAGGGGCTGGGTTTAAGATGATGTAATGAAAAATTAAAAGGTGGGAAGCAGGGAGTGAGAGAAGGACATGATTGTAAAAGAGGGAGGACACTTACAGACAGGGTAGGCAAGAAAGCAGGGAGGGATCTGAATCAGTGAAGCTGGTAGGAGAAAAGAAGGCAAAAGTGACACGTTGCCAGTGGTAGCAGCAAGCTTTGTCGGCCTAAAAGACTTATGAACAGGCTGCTTTGCAGCCAATGGGAGAGGGATAGTAGGATGCAAGAAAAGAAAACAAAGGTGTCACGCTGCCAATAGTAACAGCAAGCTTTGTCGGCCTAAAACAACTTGTGGATGGGCCGCTTAGCAGCAGATGGGGGAGTGCTCATAGGGAGCAAGAAGGGGATTGTTTGTTTGGGTAAACTTTTAAACTTTCAGGTGTGAAGCTGAATCAATGAATGGTAGGTGAGGGCAAAGAGGGAGAGGCCTAAGACATATTTAAAAGAGGCCGGGCTTGGGGAGGGCAGGCGGGACATAATATTAAGTTTAAAATTTGAATGCAGCCGCGCTAAGGGCAAGCTGTTCCCCATGGCTTACCCCTGTGGTTGGACTAAGAGAGGGAGTTCTATCCTCCCTTCCCCACAGTCTGGTTCTAGTTTGGTAGGGTCCCCAGGTAATGGTGTGGGTATGGGCAAGTGGATGGGGTTTCCTAATTGCACAGCTTCTACTTTTTCCCATTTTCCTGTTTCATGCCCCAAAGTCAGCATGTGTACAATAGTGTAGTTGTGTGATGTGAGGCTGCTCCACATACTCAATCCTTGTGCCCAGCCCTTACAGATACTGCCACATGCTGTGCCACACAGTCTCTGCTGGGTGGCAGGCAAGTAGTGACATGCAGTGTCCCTTCTCCCTAAACGAGAAGAGCCATCTATGGATGCTCAGTCCTCTTTACCCTGGCTGGCCCCAAGTGACCCTGGTCCATTCCTGAACCTGGGTTGTGGCATGGCTGGAGGATGTGGCAGGAAATAAGGTGTCTAGTGCCTCAGCCATCCATACCTCTGGGCCAGCCATTCAATACATCTTTATTGAGCCCCAATGTTCTATGCAAACATTGAATAGCATTATTATTAGGCAAACAGTATCTAGCATGGTGGCATAGTTGGTAGCCTCTTGCTTCAGGCAGTTGTGGAGCTCTGGGAGCAGCACAAAGCAGCATCTGGCATGGTGGCATAGCTGGTAGCCCCTTGCTTCAGGCCAGTTGTGGAGCTCTGGGAGCAGTGCAGAAAATGACTGAGTTGCACATCTATAAAATAAGTTGAGCAGTAGTCATCCATCATGAGGACGGGGGTGGAATCCCAGAATTTGTATGAGTGCAGATGCTCATGGCCCCAAAAAAACAGTACAGCAGAGGTTGCATATGCATAATGAGTTAATGCAGGGTCCCCCCTGCAGAAAACACCACACTCCTTGAGCCACCTAACTTCATGTGGAAGTGACTCTGTGATTAACAGGACTCATGCCCTTGCCCCTACCATGTCCCCCTAATCCAGCTGTTTATATAGCACCATTAAATAGCCAGGATTTAGAAAGGTGGTAACATGTACAATACATACAATTACCACATGGATATGCAATTGGTTGTGTAATAGAGAACAAACTGTACATATTCAAGGCTTCAGCTCTGATATTGTGGGGGTTACTAGTGGGGTGCCACAGTGCTTTGTTTTGGGCCCTGTACTGTTTTGTATATTCATTGGAGACTTACATGATAACATCAATATCCTTATAACCAAATTCATGGATGATGTCAAATTAGGGGGACCAGTGGACACGGAGGAACACAGGCAGATTCTACAAAGTGACTTGGACAAAAGATTTAAATGGGCATGTGATGATGAGATGTTCTTTAATGTGGATAAATGTTCAGTCATTCACTTAGAAAAAAATAATAGTGGACATGATTATTATTTAAATAACAAAATAATTTAAAAAGTTACAACTGAAAAAGACCTAGGTATTTTTTTTAGACTTTCTTTTTAACCCCATCTTACTACCCTCTCACCCTACTCCTTCAGACTTGATCATCCCCTGTGGATCCCACCCATGGAGGCTGCCCCTAGAGTGCCCGGTTGACTCCTGTAGCTCTCCTACCTTGTTCCTTCCTTTGTAGTGCCTGCATATTGGGGTCTTGTCCATGGGTAGGTGGTCCTGGGGTCAGATCAGTCATCATCCAGGGTTGAGAGGGTGTTTTTCCATTTTTTCTCCCCTGTTGTCCCCTTTCCCCCTGAGGACATCGGCACATAGGACTGAAGTCCTGACAGACGGTGTGCTGATGCACACCATTGTAAAGTGCCCTCAACATCCTCCCCTTCCTGACTCTGTAGAGCCGCCTGTGCACCGGTGCCTGTGCTTCCACAAGCACAGGAACGTCGGGTGCACGAAGCACCCCAGGATCCCACCCCTGGAGGAGGAAAGCATCCGATGGGACGCTCAATCCTCCTCCTCCCCTCTGACCCCCGGCAACTTGAGTCTGTTCCCAAACCTGGGTCACTGGCATGGTGCGAGGTGTGGCGTCCAGTGCCTCAACCCTCAGCACCACCTGGCCGAGGATCTAGGTATTTTCATTGACCACGAGCTAAATTTTGGTCTCCATATTAGTGAATCCATAAAAAAACTCAAATTCTTATAAATGGGGTTAAAAGAACATTTTATTTATTTATTTATTAATTTATTTTATTTATGACTTTGATAACCAGGTGAGTACACTGATCCCAGGGACCGTTTTCAGGTACAACCTGGGCCATAACACATGATGCTGGGTGACAGTGGAGTACAAGGTAACAGTAATACACATGAAACAGATTTGATACAAGCAACAATAGTAAGTACAATAAACAAATTTGATGCATATGACCATTTGAGAACAGTGAATACAAGGTTTCAATATCGAACATGAGGAGATTTGGTACAAAACAAACAAATCGTAAGCACAGTGTACAATGTGTGACTGCATCATCCACTGAGCAAATAATACACAGAATACTCACTAAAAAATATATATACAATATGTATAGGCAAGGAAGTCAAATATTACTGTGAAAAATACCATATAACAGTTGTAGGCAGGGGAGTTGACTAGTGTAGGTAGGTGGGTAACCCCTGGGATGGGGAGTTGACTAGTGTGGGTTGGTGTCAGACCCCTGGGAGCAGCATCAGGATGAGTTTGCCAGGAACCAGACTATAAGGCAGGACTTGAAACTGGAGTGTGTGTCAATGGAATGGAATTCAGCTGGTAGTTTGTTCCACTGTAAAGGGGCAGCTGCAGACCAAGCTCTGCTACCCATGTTGGTGGATATCCTAGGAACAGCTAGAGGGGGAATACCATTAGAGCGGAGGTTGCAGAGCAGCGTTCAGGTTTTCAGAAGGGCAGTTGGGGGGATTCTGGAGCCGTGCGGATGACATTGTCCACCATGCAGCAGAGGGCTAGGTCAAAGTGACCTTGCAGCAGTAGCCATCCAAGGGTACTATAGAGGGTACAGTGGTGGGTTGAGAATGCGGCCAATAAAGCAAAGTGACAGGTGCTGTTGAAGGCAGCGGAGAGTTTAGCCATGGCAGTAGCTGAGGTCTTGGTATAAATAGAGGAGCAGAAGTCAGGAATAGGGAGAAGATTACTCTGGACAATGGCTGGTCTGGCTTCAGGGGTAAGGTATTGCCTGAATCTATAGGCGGCACATAACTTTTGATGGAACCTTCTGACAAGGGAATTTGCATGCTCAGTGAAGGTGAGGGAGGGGTCGAGCAGTACTCCTAAGTATTTGTAGGTGTTGACGTCCTCCAGGGCTGGGCCGTCTGGGGTGAGAATGAGTAAGGGGGCATGGTTTTTAGTTTTGGCCAGGAAGGGCTTGGATCCAAACAGCATGGATTTAGTTTTTTTGGCATTTACTAAGAGCAGGTTTTTTGAGAACCAGCTGTGGGCCACAGCATAGTTGTGTGAGAGAACTGAGGAGACCGCAGCCATGGATTTGTCACAGTGGAAGAGGACAAGGTCACTGGCATACAGGAGAGAGTGACAGTTGAGGCAGTCAAAGGGAAGTGCATTAATGAATAAGGAGAACAGGAGAGGACCCAGGATTGAGCCTTGAGGGACCCCCACAGAGACGGGCAGGGTGGGGGAGCAGGTTTGACCAATACACATGAATTGTGAGCAATCAGTAAGGTAGTTTGTGAACCAGCTGGTGACTTTCTGAAAACAACCAAGGAGGCTAAGCTTGGAGGTAAGGAGAGCATGGTTAACCATGCCAAAGCCTTTGAGTGGTCGACAAAGACAGCCCTGGTGGCTTTACCATTATCCATGTTAGAGAGGATGAGGTCAGTCAGAAGGGTGAGGGCAGTGGTGGTGGAATGATTCTTGCGAAAGCCGTGCTGTTGGTTGCATAGGAGGGTGTATTTGCCTATGTACTCAGTGAGCTGATTGTGGACTGCTCTCTCTCTCTCGAGTAGTTTACTGAGATGAGGGAGGATGGATATCGGATGGTAATTGTCGGAGGATTTTGGGTCATCAGATTTAAGAATGAGGATAACCTTAGCTATCTTCCATGGGTCAGGCATGGAGGAGGTGGAAAGGGCAAGGTTAAAGACAAAGGTGAGTGACTTGGCAATCGCCAGAGAGATCAGCTTAAGGAAGACTGGCGATAGCCCATCAGATCCAGAGGAGCCGTGGTTAGGTAGAATTTTGAGTAGCTACACTGTGTCGTGTATGGAGATGGCTTTAAAATAGAATGGGGGTATTAGCGGGTGAGTGGCAGGGCTGGAGGACGATGGCACTGTGTCAGGTATTAGGGCTGAGCTTTGAGGTTGGGCAGTTGGCAGCTTATTTTAGGTACATGGATAAGTTAATGAACTTACAGTTGAAGACACTGGCCACATCATGAGGGCCAGTCAGCAGCCTATCCTGGGAGCTGAGATGTGGTGCAGCGTAGCCGGAGAGGGGGTTTAGGAGGGAGCTGATTGAGTCCCAGAATTTTCTAGGGTCTCCTAGGTTGACCTTTTGCAGATTGCGGAAGTGGGTCTATTTCAAAAATTTGGCCTGTTATTTACATTTGTTCCTCATGCACCTGTAAGCATCCCAGAGGCCAAGAGAGGGGGCTGCTTTGAAAGTGGACCATGCGCAGTCTCTGGCCTTTATATGGGTTAGGAGGTTTTTAGAGACCCAGCACGAGCACCTGCCTCTGACCCATCTGGTAGTGACAGGGAAAAAGCAGTCCTGGAGTGTTAGTAGAGTCTGCGTAAATGTGGAAACTGCCGTGGCTGCATTGGAAAGGGAAAAAAGCGTGGACCAGTCCAAGGACTGGGCCTCCTCGAGATTTGTGGAGACTGGGCAGCTGAAATTTCTGAGACAGAGGTATTTGGGTGGGGGGCGCTTTAGTTTGGAAGACCAGAGGAGATAGGTCGGTGAGTGATCGCTTATAGAGTCAGCCATGGTGCCAGTGTGTAATGCTCGGTCCTCCCTGTTTATGAGGACCCAGTCTAGTAGAATCTGGGTGGCAGAGCGTGGATTAAGTCTGGTGGGGAGAGTGATCGCCTGCACTAGGCTGTGCTGCTTTAACAGGGATACATAGTCAGGTTGGTGGACGCTCAGCTAGTTTCGATTAAAGTCACTGAGAAGGATAGATTCCCTATGGGGAGTTAGAGAGTTCAGAACTTGGAGGAGGCTGGTGAGTTCAATGGTTTTGGTTGCATGGGGGTTGCAGCAGCAGCCAATATAGAGTTTCTTGCAGGATCCCAGGGTCAATTCGGAGAATAGCCATTCACTAGGTGAGGAAGAGTCAGGACAATGCTAGCTGAGAGTGGTTCCCTTAGGAGCAGGGCCATGCCACCACCTTTTTTCCTGCCTGGCCTGTCGAGGCGTAGGTAGGAGTAACCAAGTATTTTGAAGGTGTTTTCAGTGTGGTGTGGTTTAGCCATGTTTCAGTGAGTCCCAGAATATGGGGCTTGTGTAGCTCAATCCAAGCGTCAAGGTCAGTGAATTTGTATGGAAGGCTGCAGACACTGATATGTGCGATTTTAAGACCAGGGGTGTTTGTCAAGATGCTGGAGGAGGGGGGTGATATGAGAGTTTGTTGAGCCAGGGTTGCACTCAATGTCCCCAGCAAAGAAGAGTAGTAATAGTAGGAGAAATGTATGGGCAGGAGGGAGTAGTAGGAGACCAGGAGAGGTTAGCCAGGTAGTGGCCAAGGAGGCGGCATTCTCCTTTAGTGAGTAGAATGAGAGAGATGTACCCTAGGGTGGACTTATCCCTAGTAGTGAGTGAAGATGGTTGAGACAGGGGAGAGGGGGTGAATGAGAGGAAGGAGAGGTGCTGTTGATCACAGGCCAACACCGTAGTGCAGAAGTTGGTCAATAACAGTGCAGTAGTTAGGGAGATGGCCCATAATATAGGTAGTGCCAGCTTCATCTTTCTGAGGGAGAGTAGGGAAACAAGGGGAAGTAGTAGGAGAGAATTATTGTGGTCAGTCTTATGAAGGGGAGAGGAGGGAGTGGTGAGGCAAGGGGCTGTTAGAAATGTAGTTCTGTGGAGCAGGACCGCACTCTAAGAAGTGTTCTGCAGCTTTAAATTTGTGTAAGGCAAGATGGACAATGGGAGGAGGTGCACAGAAGGGGGAGTGGTTTAGGTGTATTTAATTACTAAGTAGAAATGCCAATTGTCCATTGCCTCTGTATAATCAATTTATTCACCCTCAGATCGATTATGGCACATCCTTAGGGAGTCCATGGTTAAGGAGAGATGTAGACAAGTTGGAATGTGTGCAGTGCCAGATGACAAAAATGATTAGAGGGTTGAGCCATTTGGCATATGAGAAAAGATTAACTCAGCTCAGCTTTTTTTAAGCTGGAAATAAGAAGAGAACAAGAGGTGACTTGTTAATGTTCTTCAAAATAATTAATGACAGCAAATTAATGGCTGAAATGGGTATGGAAATCCAGAACAAATCATATGGATTGAGAAACCACAATTACCAAATAAAATTGGAGCAATATACTAACAGATCCAGATTCAACAGTTTCACACAGATAACTGGTAGAATTTGGAACTGTTTACTAATTTAGCTAATGGGATGTAAAAACCTGGATATTTTCAGGGTAACATTGGATAATTATTTACTGAAGGGAGGGCACAATTGGATCCGCTAGAATGGATAGACAGATGCGATGGGCAATAGCCCTTTTCTGTCTAACATCCAGCATGAATACCCAGTATTAATGTAAGGCTGCTGGTGGGATTTATGAATGCTGTAGAGGTCACATTGACTCTCTGCTACAGGACTCCTATTTGTCTACTATACAACTATAAAAAGTTTGATAAAACATTTTTAACAAAAACAGCTATTGTTTGGGTTATAGTGACCATTATGGATGGGTGGAGTCATTCAGATATGCTTTATGTAGTCTTCACAGCAAAGTAAATCAACATATCAATGGTACTGGGTGGTAACAAGGTCTGAATGACAATGCATCGATAAACACAAACACACAGAAACACACACATACATACATGCATGTGCACACACACACACACAATGTTACAAACATGTACATTACACCTTACGATGGCTGTGCTTTTCAGCGGAGGGGCTTTATCAATGTTATAGTATGTAGTAGCAGCTCCTGCTCCTGGAGGGCTTTCTTGATGTTGCTTCTGACAGTGACAGCTCCTAGCCACGAAGGGCCTTATAAATGTTGCCACCAGCTGTGCTGACACTCCTGTCAGAAAGTTACCCAAATTCCCCAATCAAAAAAAGATATGCAACCTAGTATCATCTGCCAGTACACAATTCGGATTTGTAACCCACCATCCTCTAGAATGATGCACTGGCAGCAGGAGCGATGGAAAGATAGAACACGAGCAGCATGGTAGGCAGCTAAAAATGAGATGAAGATGTTCCTGTCAGGGACTTTCATGTGTGTTTTGGACATGCATGCTGGTGCCCTGCTGTCAAACAGCTACTGTTGTGCAACGCTATAGCAAAAAGTTCCAACCAGTACCACAGTACCTGACGGCACAACTACACAGACCTCACTACTAATGCACAGCCAACTCAGTCACCCAGAAGGTAACATTATTCTCTATTAAATAAGCATCAAAGTTCAAAAAGGCACAGACAAGACCCAATGGAAATTGTGTTTTATAAATAAAATGTAACTTTATTATAAGTAAATGGGGCTTTGAAGATGTCTCTCAACTAACCAAAACACTTACAAGGAGATACTCTTAATTAGACAAGCGACATCTACGTAGCCCTATTTACTTTTCATTGAGATTTTTTTTCCAGTCAAAATTAAGTTCAAATGGGAAATGCAATTACTTTGGTGTAAACAGTAAAAAAAAAAAAAAAACAATGCAAAGTTAGATAACTGATACACATAAATACCAGGACCATGTTCACTGAATGCCTTGATGCTTGTGCTTTGTTTTGTGTCAACATTGTATCCATTTTTATTAAGGGTGCTACCTTTTTAAAAAAATACTTTTGGCATTTTAAGTTTCCAATCTTGAGAGCTGAAGACCCTAACCTAGTGATAAACACATGCAACAGGTATAGGCCCCTCATTTTCAGATGCAACCATTTTCATCATGCAAAACAGCACCTCATATGAAATAGGACAAAGCCCTCAGGGAGGCATATTCATGAGGCACCCTGTCAAGCGTGCCCTGCCTACATGAATATAGAGCTATGGTAGCACCATACACAGTGCATATGTTTAGTATGACCTCTGGCAGGGTTCTCAGCATCCTGGAGGGGTCTAGCACTAGGCAAGCCTCCTCTTTCCCCCTCTCCTTCCCCTCTGTCCTTTCTACCCAACTTGTCCTCGCCTAAATCTGCCCTTTGTCATTATTCTTAGCACCCTGGTGATGTCTACTCTCAGGTAAGATTCTTCCCTCCCTCCTTTTTTTCCTTTCCTCTTCCATCCTCCCTTTTCCCTCTGCCTAACTTGTCCTCACCTAATTCTATCCCCTGGCTGAGTTCTCTGCATCCTGGAGGGGCCCAGCACTGGGTAATTACTCTTCTTCACTCCCTTCCCCTCTATTCTTTCTACCCAACTAGTCCTCACCTGATTCTGTGCTCTGGCAGGGTTCTCAGCATCATGGAGTGGCCTAGTCTTAGGCAAGCTTCTTCTTTCCCCTCCTCTTCCCTCCTTTCTCTTCATCCTTTCTTTTCTGTCTTCCCAACTTGTTCTCATCTAGTTCTGCCCCCTGGCAGGGTTCTCAGCATCCTGGAGGGGTACAGCACTGGGAAATTACTCTTCTTTCTTCTTTCCCTTCTCTCCTTTCTACCTAACTCATCCTCGTCTGACTCTGCTCTCTGGCAGGGTTCTCAGCATCCTGAAGAGGCCTAGTCTTAGGCAAGTTTCTCCCTCTTTCCCTTTACCATCGCCTCTACTATCTCTACCCAAAATGTCCTTGCCTACTCCTGCCCTTTATTCTAAGTGTTCACCTCATCCTGCCACTGGCAGAGATCTCCACACTCTGAAGGGGCCAGTTCCAGTTGTAACTTGTCCTACCCTACCCTATCACTTATCTTCACTTCTCTCCCACCTCCTGTCTACCGTCTGCACTTAAACAAAGGAATTAGTTCATTTGACCGTGTCACAACCCCACTCAGCAGGTCAGGCCCTCTGCTCCCACAGTGCTAACCTCCGAGTGCAGTACTGTGAACAGTTAACAGAACAGGGTAACCCTCCTGTCTGTTTTGTGGGTTCGAATCAAACTTTGGTCTCAAGTTCTGGAGGCATTCAAACTGTGAACCTCTTGTTAGCGTACCCAATGTATAGGCTCAGATAATTCTGCTCTTCGGGGGAGGGCAGATATCTTTTGCCTACGGGCACCTAACCATGTGTACAAAATGAACCCTTAAAAACTCTATGAAAGACCTCAGAATAAACTCTTACCTTTTCCCAGTTTGGTAAAACCAGTAAGCTTTGTACAGTGTCAGCTTTAATCATATATGCTTCCCTTGGCAAAGAAAGAATTTCAAAGGTACACCAGGTAGTCTCTAAAAATAGAGGTTTACTTAAAATAGATAAAAATGTAAAATGTAAAACACAGAACCATATATCACAAAACATACAGTCTTTTAAAACAATAAGGTCTAAAAAATGCAAATTCATACCAGTAATACACTTTGACCTGTCTACCTAATGTATTCTTATCTTCTTATAGTGTGGTAGATGTTTATTTTTTCAGAGTCCAAACGTGTGTCTGTAAAGGTCTGTAACAGCATAATTAAAACACTGTCTTGACCCTGCCTTCTCCATGATGTCACCCAGCTCCTCCTCTGTTTATTAAAAATTATACAATCAGGATGTACTGTGTCAGGAGGTAAATTAATAGGTGACATCAGCAGAAAAAACTTGTTTCCACATATGACTTCCCAATTAAGTCTATCATTTTCCAAGTCCTTTCTTTCATCCATAAGCAGCATCCTCTCTCAAGGACATCAAAGGACTTTTATGACGTAGTACATAAGTGCCATGACCTGTATTCTCCCTCTAAACTCCATAAAAGTTTATGATTTCTAGCCTAGCAGCTGGCAGCTGCAATTAAGCTAGATAAACAGGAGATCCTTGCTTTAAGTCTCTTCTATCCTGTAATTATCTCCTGGCTTTTATGTTTTAGCTGAAACAGCATGTCTCATGAAAGACACTCAATAACACATTTTTATATTACAAAAAGCATAGATTAAGCAAAACCAGCTGTCCAAGCATCACAGAGCTAATAACTTGCATTTTTTGTTCTGTCTGAGGTGCTCCCAGATTGCACTGTCCCTGTGTTAACTTGCCCCTCACAACTGTTTTGTTTGCTCACTTTGCTCCAGTAATGCTCCCCCCATCTTTATCCTCTCCTTCCCCCAGTTGGTTTCCCCTGTCAACCCCTCTACCCTCCTTGATGTCCCCTCACTGCTCCTCATTCATTCAGTAATTGCTGAATAATCTGCCTCTTAACTGTGATCCATTCCTGCAAGGAGTTGGCTCCAATGCTACATTAAATTTATGTACTATGTTCCTCAGATATGCCACTTGTAATTAAATGCATATTCTACAGGTATGATATATTTAACTGTATGTTATGTCACAAATGTGACTGTATGGTTATTTATGATATTTTTTAATTGTACGTCTTCTTACAAATGTAATTGATTGATTAATTTCTTGGATATGTTAAATGTTAAACTGTATGTCTAATTCTACCCCCCCCCCCACAACCAGGTCACACCAAGAGATGAGCAACTTGTTGTTCAGTGTGTCTTCCTGGTGAAACATTTCAATAAATAAAGTAAAAATATGTGCATTGCACTACAACCCCCTGCTACTAACATATACCCAGGAACAAAGAGGGATAGCACATACTAAACAGATTTTTGCATTTGTTTCTGAGTGCCATATTCAGAGGCCTGCATGAAATAATAGGGAAGGTAAGGAACTATGGTGCTGTTCGCATGCCATTATGCAGCTATTAGCAGCTCGGCAGTATGCCTCCATACATATGTAAGCATGGAGACATTTTAGGGAGCTCCTGCCATTCCCCCCTCACCTGATCCTGGTACAGAAACATAAAAATCCCTTGCTGTCTAGTGATACCCCAACCTGCCCTCATGAAATGAAATTACGTTGGTAGTCTCATAGTACCCCCTCCCAATCCCATTCCTGTTGTGAATAAAAATTACCCTGTTTGTCCAGTAGTACTCCCTCACTGGATCCCCATTGTAAAACTAAATTACCCTGGTAGTTCTAGGGCACCCCATTCCCACATTGATCCTTGTGGTGAAAATAAATTACCCAAATTTCCAGTTGTACCCCTCCTGCCTCAGTCCCTATTGTGAAAATAAAGTACCCTGCCAGTTCAGTGGTACCTCCCACCCACCCTGATCACTGTTGTAAAACCATGTCTCCCCCTCCCCTGCCTGGCCCACCTCCTCAGCAACAACACACTCCACCTTTCCATCTGGCACTTGACTTACCATATTTTTTAGTAACAAGAGTGTGGTGTGCATATTTATGGAACACATACAAACAAAAGAGAGAGAAAGAAGTAAGCACCTCAGCTGGGACTCGAACCAAGGTCGCTGGGAATACCATAAGATAGGCAATGTAATGAGAAAACATTGGCCCCTGCTTATAGTTGACCCCGGATTGAATGTTCTGACCAAATAAAATCCCAGAGTTACCTACAGAAGAGGACAAAACATATGGGATATGGTTGCACATACAACATTGCCAAAGCAGCCAGCAGAAACATGGTTGCTCCTCCTCCAGATTGGAAACTATAGATATGGGCATTGCAGTGTTTGTTCCGGTACTTATAATACAAGTTCTTTTGCACATCCTAGATCTGGAAAATGTTTTCAGATTAATCAATTTATTAATTGCAGCTCGGCTGGAGTTATTTTCATCCTGCTATACCCATGTGGACTACTCTACATAGGACAGATCAAACGTGAAACCAAGTTACAAGTGGTGTAACAAAAGGCGGCAATTAGGACAAATAACATGCAATATGCTAGGGCTAAACATTTTCAAGAAGCCTGTCATGGATCAGCAGAAGCATTAAAGTTCATTGGGATTGAGAAAGTAGAACATGGAGATGGGGGATGACATTGTTAAAAAACTGCTACAAAAAGAAACTTATTGAATATTTACTCTGGGAACTGTGCAATCATATGGACTGAATGATGAACTGTCCTTATGTGTGTATTTATCATGGTTATTTATATAATTAACAAAAAAGCTTTGCTTTTCAGGTTTTCTGTACATTTAACTAATTGGTTTTGCTTTACATGTTTCCTTATTGTTCTCTTTAAGTCGTGCTGTTTCTTTCATAATTCTATTGTTTGTTTTATGTGATTTATGTTGTGTTTTTTTAGTATTTATATGTCCTTTGACACTTTAAGCATGGGCACTTTACACTTTTGTCACTTTTGGGCTTTTGTCACTCTAAATCACTTCTAAGTGTGTTTTTTGTGGTCTGTGTCTTTAAATACTGATCTTCATAAATGGAATCGGGGGTTAGCTCACCACTTTTGATGAAGACATCAGCAGCATGACATAGAAACATTAAGGAAGTGGCTGTATACCTCGGGCAAGGGGCTAAGTTGGCTCAGTTTGTCCTCAAACAAGCAAATGCTATGGTGTAATTGCTATTCTGCAGCTTTGAATTTTGGAAAATGCTGTAACTGCATAGCTTTGGAATGCAAATGATGGCTTTCTGTAAAAAGGTGGAGCGATCATTTTATACTTCATGTTTTCTTCTCTTGTTGTTGTTATATTTGTGACCATTGTAAAATCAATAAACTTTGAATGGCAAAAAAAAAAAAAAGACAAAAGAAAAGATGAAGAGAAATATGTCTGTATTGTAATCTGTTTGTGTCACCCAGCCTGATGTACAAACAAACTGGGGAGCGGTATGCTTTTTAATTGAATTGTTTCGATATAATAAAGAACATAGAATTCATGTGAACATTTAAATTGTTATAGAGCATTTTTAAACTTAAAGTTGCTGACCCGCTTCTGTTACCTACGGGTATCAGTTTGTTTCTTTGATGTGAGCTGAAGAGGAGGTCAAATCACAGATTTCCTGCCTAAAGGGACAGTCACATGGTACACACTGCAGGAGAATGTTTCTCATATGAACCCCATGCTTGTGCAGTTGTAGCAAGAGAGCAGATGGATTAGTATGTATCTCATCATGCTAAACAAGGTCAGTCTCACTAGGTGTAAAAAAAAATTAACACTTACTGCAGAAAGCATTGTTCAGTTTGAGTGCTAAGACTTTGGAGAAGGAATTTGAAAGGTTTTTTTTTAAAGGTAAAGCATTTTTACCAGGCATTTTGATAAGTTTTTCTGAACTGAATCTGGTTGGGTAGGTGGTGAGTCAGGTCCCAGTGTTTTTTAATTGTTTTCATTTTTAAATGTTTTAATGTTTTTTACCAGTGCTGCTTTTTCTTTTATGGTCAGTGTTGCTGACCACTGATTTTAATGGCAGTACTGGCCACCATATCTGTAATGTTGAAAGTGAGTTGATATTTTTCAAATAAAAAAATTATATTTTGAGTGTGAGAGATAGCCGTCCATTATTTCATGTTTAGAGCAGTAAAACAATAATCCAAGGCACTTCACTGGTTCCGCAACACATGTTTTTTTTTTTTTTTATGTAGGACATATTGTATTGAGTAAATTGTGGCTGCATGAGACAACAGTCAGTTATTACTTTTGTAAGGCTGTTAAGCTACATACCTGCTGTGCACATCAGTGCTTACAGCTCTTTACTGTAGATTTTGGTAGTACATGCTGAGGAGGATTGAAGAATGGATACATCAGATGTGGGAAAGGTCAGAGGGGGGTTACTTCATCAGAATGGGGAAATCAAAAGGCAGAGATCATTACCAGAATAGGTGCTAGGCACCAACACCAGCCATTCAGTATCGCAAGGCAGAGACAGGGTGACAACAGTTGACTTGGCTGCTAGATGAGGTAGGCAGGAAGACTTAGTCCCAGCATAGCCCCACAGCAGGTCTAACACTTAAGTAGAAGTAGACAGTTGAGAAAAATGGCTGTCCAGAACATGACTGGAGGAAGAATCTAAGGAGACCAGTAAAGAAGAAGTAGAGGAGTTTGAGGGCAGCAAGGATGATGTAACAGATACTACAGAGGAACCTCAATCCAAACGAAAAAAAAATCAGCAAGTACAACCTGAAATGTATCTGATCATGCTACTTAGCATTACAGATGTGCAAAGTTCACCAAACTTTGCTTTCTGAGAACTTTATGATAGTGCCAGACTTCATGTAGTACAAACTGACACTTCAGGGTAGATAGTCACCGAGTGACGTGCCTACTTAACCTGGTGAAGTCTACTTATAGTAGCACTTCACTTCCAAAAGTGCTACTATGCATAGTATTCACCAAATGAAATAGCACTTCATCAGTGAAAATGACACAAAGTGGTCCTTTTGTTAAAAATGGGGAAAAAACAGGTTTTAAACCTAGTAGCAGTATTTTTATTTATTTAGTGCCCTATCCACATGGACTCAAGGCACTTTATAAAAATTACAAATTAACAGCAGCCATACATACAAGGATATGTGCCTGACTGTAATTTGAGCCTGAAGATGTTAAAATTCATAACCCCCCAGTCTAACTCAAATTAACTCCAAAAATAATAACAAAAGAAGTTAAACTGGGTAAGCCAGGCTGAACAAGTGATGTTTAAGTCATCCCTGTTTCAAAAACTCCACTGAAGGGGACTCTCTTTGATAATGGGGCAGTGTTTTCAATGGACTTGGCACTACAATTGCAAATGCTCTGTCCCCAGATAACTTCAGTCTGCGTGTGGAGACTCCACCTCTAAAAAGTGAAGGAAGTGGCAATAGTATATAGATGAGGGATTTTTTTAAGCTAGTTAAAGCCCAAGCTAACAGCTACCCCAACACTTTGTAAGCTACAGTGCCCACTCCCACCATACAGACTATTTACTGAGATACCCTGAGCCCTCTGCTCTACTCTCTAGCAACTACATGCCCCCTTCCTCTCCTGTTTAGAAGAAGTTTTAGAATAATAAATCCTTTCTCTCCACCCATGCTACATCAGTAAAACACCCCACCACCCACTTCCCTCAACCTCACTGAGAGACCCAGAGCCCAAAAATAGTGTGATACCCTCTCCTTACCCACCTTCTAGCACCTAACCTCTCCCCAAGCCACCCAAGTAGCATAAAAGATACTTAAGTAACTATTTAAACCTATAAAAACACAGAAAGGGGTCAAATGCTGGAACAAACGTGTTCAGTCATCTGTGACCTGCAATAGCATGAATGAACAATGATGTCATTAAACCTATAGCAACATCTGACTGGAAAGAAAAGCAGAGTATTCCAAAATATTTTCCCAACCAAGGAAAAAGCATGCTGATGAAGCCAACATGAATTTGGCTTTGGGACCAGTAATTAATGAGTATCATCAGAATAATGAAATGGGAGAGAATAACATACAGCAGAGAGAAGGAAGCAAGGTAGTCCTGCTATCCAGTATGCTGTACTAAGAAGGAAAAAGACAAGAAATTCAGTGTGAGCCCTGAGATGAAGTGGAAGCCATTTCAAAGTTTTAAAAAGGGAATTAATGAAGTAATGTGTGCATAATGAGAAGTATCAAATATCAAGTGGGCAGATACCCACATTAAAACTCTATTATTTGCTAGTACCACTCACTCTTGTGGTTGTAAGGGTGGTCTCACATGCATCCTTAGGATGTGAGAACTGCAAACTGTAGGTGAACAGTTCTGACACCCTAAGAATGTACTATAGTTGAGTCCACTCTTACAACCATAACAGAGGTCTCCTGAGCTGTATTAATACAGTAGATTAAAGATTGATGTTGATCAATAATAACAATTCAGATTTTAAAAATTCTCCCTAAACCCGCCTGTTCTCCTGGCACCTGTTCATGAGACTCTCTACAAAATAAGAGTGTATCCTGCTCAGGAGAAATTTGTGCTCTATTTAGTCAGTAGTGCTCCCTCAGTTCATAATTGTTTGAAGAGGAACTCACTTACTTACTGTCTCACTTTCTTGCTTTCTCTCTGTCTGTCTGTCTAGCTCTCTTTCTCTCAGTGTTCCTTGACTGTGCATGGCTATTATTGAAATGGGGGATTTTTGAGAACCCAATGGCTGCTTCACTTTCCAACATGCAGTTCCTGCACCACTGGTATCTAACTCACTTGTTTATAAGTACTGAAACCCTATGGGTTTACCTTTTTTGTGTTTGAGTTTGGGATTTCTATTACATACCTTCACATCATGATAGTTCCTAGAGAGTTTAACTTCTGACAGTGGGGAGCATCTAAAAGAGGGCCACATAGCTTACTCATGGTCACAGTTTGCTGTTGTGTGTTTCTTTCCAATTCATGCAGTGAACATGCCTAAATTATGTTTTCCAGTTTTGCGAAGTATTTAATTTTATTTATTTAATTTTATATTTTGATAACCAGTTATAGTAGACTGTGACATAGGTCTGTTTTTGAGCCATGATCCAGGAGAAAATGAGAAAAATAGTATAATGCATAAGTTTAAATGGTTTCAAGTACAATTCATCACTTTATTTTTTTTTTGTGTTATCTCTTTATTCTCCTTCTGTCCCTGGTGTCCCCCTCCTTCTGACTGCACATACCCCGAAGCCCCCCCTTTCAGGATCTGCCCCTAGAGTGCCCTTACCTTCTCCTTTCTCCTTGCACAGCGGGGTCTGTCCTAGGTGGGCTCAGGATGGGCAGTCTTCATCTAGGGACCCTGAGGACTGCCATTTTCCACTGTTCTCCCCATTTCCCTGCCCTGGGACGCCCGCACACAAGGGCCGTGCGTTCTAGGCGGCGATGTGACGCCGCCTCCTTGGCTCGCTAACAGCGTCCCCCCTCCCGGACTCCGGTGATGGAGTCTCAACCTCTGAAAGCCGTGCTCCACCGCATACACTAGGGGTTGAGAACTTCCTCTGAGGGAGAGGAGAGCATCTGTTGGGACGCTTGATCCTCCCTCCCTCAGCCGACCCCCGACGACCTGTGAAAGTCCATTCTTCAACCCAGGTCGCCGCGGTACGAGGTGTGGCGTCTAGCGCCTCAACCCTCAGCGCCACCAGGCTGGCTAATTCATCACTTTAAATGATTTCAGGGTACAAGATATTAAACCAGACAGATACAAGGCAACAGGGTAATCACACAGACAGTTTAAACATTCTGATTTGTAATCTGAAAACAATTACATATTACTATGGTCATTAAGTATTTTGAAACATAGCTTTAATTGTGCACAGTTTGACTCATTTAGTGTACAGAGAGGTAAGTTGTTCGATAATGGTCCCCAGTTAAGAAAGTATGTTCTCCAATTTTGGTCTTAGTCCTACAATATTAAAAACATTAGTAGCAGTGGAGTGGGAGAGCGGAGGTAGTAGAGTTAATTTTGTATTCGGAGGAGGCTGCACAATGTCTCTGGTTCTTTACATTGACAATATGAGATAGCTGTTTGCACTACAGGCAAATCCACTGTACCATGGTGGGTAGGATGCCCATCTGTGAGTCCAGTTAGCAGTGTTGAGTGAACCATGGTGCATTAGGCACAAATCTGCAGACATGCTTAAAGTGTCTTACTCCTTTTGGAAAAAAAAAAACCTGTAGACAATTTCTTCAAATTCGAGCACTGGGAAGTGGGTATTAGTTGCAACCGCTTTCCTGGCCTCAGCTGGTACAGAGTTTTTTACTCTGTAAAGGACTACTTGTTTTCTATTTATGGCTTTGGTGGTTTTCATTACACTGTGGGCCGGATATTCAAACTGCGTCGAAAAAGTGTGCAACAGCAGGAGCAAGCACAAGTCAATTGCGCATAGGCGCAACAGATGCGATATTCAAACATGGAGCAAAACAAATTGCGCAAGCAGCCAACGTCTGAATATCGCACAAACTGTGCCATAGCACAACCAGGAAGGGGAAGCCGAACAGAAAGGTTGCACCATAGCGCAACAAGGCTAGCCCAGCTGAGCAGTCCAGAGGTGCCATAGCGCAAGCAGAGCCCCCCCACCCCCAGCAGAGCAACGGAACTGCACAACCAGGGAGGCAGGCTGGGGCCCACCGCCAGCCATGCCACAGATGGGCACAGGAACACACTGCAGAACCAACAAGACACCCGCACACCCCAAGCACAGCATCACTGGGGGAGGGATGGATGATCCACTGGCTCATGGGGACAAGCCAACAAAGCACAGCAGGGCCATGACGCCCCAGCACAACCACTGTCAGACTGAGACTGCCACACACAGGGGCTCGACAACCACAGTGCACAGCAGCCCCCCCTTCTGCACAGCACACCCTGCACCGTGACCCCAAGACACCACCCATGTGCAGTGACTGTCACTGCAGTAAACACCATGCATCCCCCCGGCACACGTCAACCTCGTGTAGCATAGAACCATACAAGCCAGACCCACCCTGTGCACCCAACAGTGGGCGGCAGCAGATGGCAAGACTGACTGAAAGTCACTCCCACACTGGAGACACCTCCCCATGCACACAAATGCACACACACACACACATACCCAGGACCATACCACCCCAGATGGCATGCACACCACTGCAACTGAGCAACCATAGCCAGCTGCAAATCAGAGACCACCACAGTATTCATAACAAAATATATATATATATTGGAAAACAGAAATTACAACACCAAGATCAAGAACACAACTATATACAGATATGTACAAGACAAAGGGGGTAGGGGTACAAGGTTGGGGTGGGTAAGGGTAGGTGAACAACTGGGAGAGGAAGGCAGGGTGGGAGGGATGGGTGAAGTGGGAAGGGAAGACATTTACGCCTTGCAGGCTGGTCTGCTGCTGCCTGGTGCTGTCCCTGTCACCTCCACAGTCGCCTGACCCCATGGCGCTGAATGTCCCGGAGGATGTCATGGGTCACGATGGATACCCTGGTCAGCCGCTGGAGGGCACGGCCCATCCTGCATAGGATGCTGAGGCCTAGGAAAAGGGAACACAGTCAATGGCTGTGACTGTCCACAACCCTGAACACCACCCGTCCTGCAAGGCATATAGCCCAGTGCCCCGCATCTGTGATGTTATGCACCCACCCACAGTGACCATGCACATGACACGCCCAACCAGGCAGCACCAGCTATGTGCACCACTGCACACACACACTGCCCATGTCCATCACAGCACAAACAAGGTTGTCAAGTGACGTGGCAATGTGGTGGGATGCCAGTTCCACAGCCATGTGCCCAGTGCATGCATGGACCACCAGTGACACACACACAGATGTGCAGTGACACTGGACAGTGGCCTTTGTCGTGCATGGTTGTGTTGTCCATGGCTGGTGGTCATGCCCACCCCCTCCAGCATGCAATAGCATCCATGATGTAATGATACTCACACTCGTCAAGCTGCTGCTGCTGCTGCTGCTGCTGCCGCTGTGGCCCACCCCTCACGTCTCCTCCGTCCGCCACCTGGGCCCTGCCATGGCCCTCCTCAGCCTGTGCCTGCATCCTTTCCACCAGGCCTGTGGGTGACAAATGTTGAGAAAAACATCAGTGTGACCCCAAAGCAGACTGCCCCCTGTCCCAGTGAGTGTGCCTGCCCACACAGCCAGACCCATGCATCTCACACCTGCACACACTGATACAGCCAACCATGGCAGAGCCATCCCCCATGCACTGCCACCAAAACACAGTCACACCCCTATGGAGAATACAGGTGCATAGATGGTACACCCACCTGGCCTAGGCACAACGCCCCTCCTGGCACATGACCTGAGGCATCACAGCATGTCCGGCTCCCTCCTGCGGAGGTCACTAAACCTGTGCCTGCACTGCTCCACAGACCGGCACTGCCCTGTGACCCTCACCAGGTCAGTGGCCACCTGCAGCCACACCTGGGTGTGGGCCATGGTGAGGGGCATATCCCCGTACAGTGCCTCAAAGTGGGGCTCAACCAGGGACACCAGGTTGGCCACCTCCACCTGACTCCATTGGGGAGCTCTCCTGCATGCCATAATTGGGGTTGTACAGCAGGCAATATGGCGCCCCGCGGCAACCCCACATGGAAATGTTGCGCAATAGACCACCATAGGTTCCAATCGCGCTGTTCGTATAGCGCCATCAGTTCACATAGCGCTGTCACCAAACAGCGCAATAGAGCCATACACATGGCAGCCGAACAGCGCCAGGGGGGCAAAGGTCGGACACCAGGTCAGGGGTCTATGATGCAAGGCCACGCACAGTGCCATCTGACATCTACGCATCCTGCACGACCGATCACCTGCGTGCCAGTGCCACAGTGGACTATTGCGCAGTAGTGCCACAGCGCCATATGGAGCCCAGTGCTGTAGCACAACTGGCACAATGGTGGCCATGGCCTGAATTGCCGATCGCGCACAGCACGTCATCAGCGCTGCAGATGCCTGCGTAAGCTACCTGGGCATGCGCAATGCAGTGTATCACACAGTCACAGATCTGCGCCATTGGCTCAGCTGGCTCAACCGTATTGCGCAAATCGCAACTGTGCGATATTCAGCCGACCATGCAAATCATCTGATCAGCCATTCAAAGGCGCAGTGATGCGATTTGCATCTCATTACAGTTGCTCCACTCCTAATTTGCATGCATTGCGCTATAAATGTGCGACATTGGGCTGCGCTGGCCAGATTCAGTTACTGCAGGTGAGAGGTGGGTTGCATGCTGTGTGTGATGTTCTGGACAATGGTCATGGGATAACGCTGTAGACTGCACAGTGACAGGTGTCCACTTCCACCCATACAGATCGCCATGACCAAGCAGAGCCAAGGTGAGGGTGAGGATGGTGGGCGGAGGAGGAGGCCCAACTTCACCATGGCGGAGACAGAGGCCCACTTCCAGGCCTACCTGTAGGAGGAGGCTCTACTGAGTGGATGGCGGGGCACCCCTCAGTCCCGTGCGGCTACATGGGAGGGGGTAGCTTGGGCAGTGAACCTGCACGGAAGCCACCAGCGCTCCGTGCATGAATGCAGAAAGAAGATGGGGACAGACCGCAGGAGGGTGAAGGAGAAGGTGGCAGCCATCAGGGCGGGACGTGCTGGCACTGGCGGGGGCCAGCCAGCAGTGGTGGAGTTGACCCCGGCTGAGGACCGACTGGCTGCATCAATGCAGCGGAGTGCTATTGAGGGCGTACCAGGAGGTGGATTCCAGACAGGTGGAAGCCCATCACTGCACGGTATGACATGGTGGTGGTGTTGGGGGGGGAGGTTGTTCACATGCACTCACATGTCCTCTCTTTCTGTTACAGATCCTATTCATCTTCAGGGGATGGTGGTGGTGGGTCCAGGCAGTGAGGAAGACCTGCTGGACATGGAGGAGGGTCCATCCACCTCTGTCACCAGCCAGCATGCACGCCGGGCTGCCAACTCTGGTGTCGGTGAGTTGGGTGTGGGGGGTGCACAGCCTGTGTCTATGCAGTCTGGCATGCAAGCATGCCAGCACGCTGTGACTGTGGCTGTAGCATGTACCTGCACCATTGATGGTGCAAGGAATGCAATGGGCAGTGACATGTGTGTGTCCCATGACGGACACACAGCAGGCCAGCATGTGCCCCTGGGACTAGCTGGTTCCAACGTGTGTGCCAGCATGTCGGCACAGTCCCAGGCTGTGCCTGTCAGCACCGGTAGGGCAGCACCAGTGGCTGTGCAGGTGTCTGGCACTGTTGCGGCCACAGCAGTGGAACGAGTGGTCCCTGGGGCACAGCGGTTGGAGGGGCAGCAGCATCAGTCACCCACCAGGTCTCGGGGTACAGTGTCCAGCGGTGGCACATGCCCACCGCCCTTTGATATGCCCATTCCTGGTCCTGGTGAACAGAGCCCACCCTCAAGGGGTGTTTAGCATCAGGACCTTCCACACCCTGGGGGACAGGAAGCCATTGTGGCAGAGTACCAATTTGAAGAGCACACCCGCCTGCTGCGGGAATCAGTACAGCAGTAAAGGCGGGTTGCAACGTCCGTGGAGGCACTGTGTGTGGCTGTAGAGCGGCACAGCAGGGACTGTGCTCTGGACCGTGCAGAGATGGTCCATATGTGGATGGATGTGACCGCCGCCATTGACAGGCAGACCCAGGCATTGGTCGCTGTCGTGGCTGCATTGGGCACACAAGCAGGTGCTCCTGTACTGCGCATCCCACACAGTACGCTCTCCACTCCCCATTCCCAGTGTCGTTTGACACCAAGCCTGTTGACGCCAGGTTCTGCTGTGGGCATCCCAAGCACCCCTGGTGCAGATATGTTTGGCATACTACAGACCCCACTGCGGACAAGGTCACGATCGCGCAGTGGGACCCCTGGTGGTCCATTGGTGCCACCCCATGTGGCTCCTGCTCAGCCTGCCAGTGCTGTTGGGTCATGGCGGGGGCCGCCCACACATCCGCGGTGGCCGTGGAATGGTGCAACATGACTGACCTGTCTCCCAGTGCGGGCCCTGTCTGGTGCTGCCCTGTGTGCACTGTGCGTCATGGTGGGCAGTGCACTGGTGGGTGCCCTGCACATCACGCCGACAAACGGACCACCTGCACACCATCCCGACTGCTGTCCACAGGTGCATGTGCATGATGATTCCTGCATTGTACTGTACACCAAGGTGCAAGGGTGCCCAGCATCTGACACACGTACTTGGACAGTACAGGTGGTGGGTGTGGTCCGTGGATCTGTGTGTTTGCCATGCCTGTTCCTGCTCTGCTGTGCACCTGCCCATGTATGCTTTGTGCCTGTGTGTGTGTGTGTGTGTGTGTGTGTGTGTCCATATGACTGTTCGCCCCTCCCTGATGGTGTGTTTGTATGCCTGGTCCCTTCCATTCCCTTTGCCGTCATGCACCCCTGGTGTGTTACTCTGTGTGCCTGTGGGTTGTGCCAGGACAGTGTTGGTTGCACATGGCCCCTTGACTTACCTGTGTCGTGCATAATGCTCCTCCGTGATGGTGTCCCGGTGCAGCTGGGCCTGCCGGATCAGTCGGAGGTCCCGCCATCCAAGGGGGGGCTGCTCATCACCATCAAGACCGGCGTCGCTGGCATCCCCATCGATGTCCCCCTCTTCAACCTGTAGGGCTATCCCACAGTCTTTGGCCATGTTGTGCAGGATACAACAGGCCAGAAATATCCCACAGGCCTTTGAGGGGCTGTACTGTAGGGCACTGCCGGAGGTGTCTAGGCATCAGAAGCGTGCCTTGAGCATCCCAAACACCCGCTCAATGATGTTGCATGTGGTGGCATGTGCCTCATTATAGCATTGCTGTGATGGGGTCATGGGGGCGCCGCACGGTGGTGAGCAGCCAGGGACGGAGTGGGTATCCGCTGTCACCTGTGTGGAGATAGTGGAGATCAGTATCATGTTCAGGTCCATATTGCCCATATCCCTGTGTGCCACTACCATGGCACCTGTGGCATTCCCACCCTTGCCCCGAGTTTGCATTTCCTACATGTGTACTCACCCACTAGATGGCCTGTGGGGATGTCCCCATTCTCAAATCGATGGCACAGTGTGGACTGATGCCATATGAAGGCATCATGTGCTCCTCCAGGGTGTGTGGCACAGACATGGATTATACGCCCAGTGGCATCACACACCACCTGGCAGTTGACACTGGAGAAGCCCTTTCTGTTCCTATATGTGGCCCCATCTGGGCCAGGTGGTGTGTGCGAATGGCCACATGGGTGCAGTCTATGGTCCCTAGCATGCCAGGCATATGTGCTACCCCGTGGAACTCCTGCATGTTTGCTGTACGCTCTGCCACGGTGCTGGGGAAATGGATGTGCTCCGCAGCATGTGGCAGCAGTGCGCTGAGGAGTTGGGTGAGGATGTGTGACGTGGCCGACTGTGTGATGCCTGTGGTGTCCCCTGTTGGCCTCTGGAAGGTGCCCGTGGTGAGCAGGCACATGGAGGCTGTCACCTTGGTCTCCACTGACAGAGCGTGACTCCGTGGTCAGGGTGCCTGCATCACATCACTGCACAGCTCACAGAGCCGCCTCAGTATTGCCCTGTTCAGGTGGTACCGGACCACGATCTCTACATCTGTGTACAGCTCAAAGCTGATGCAGGCACGGTACTGCCTGTTGGGGGCGTACCACCGATGGGCCCATCCACGGCCACGTCCCCCTGCACCTAGCATTCTCACCTCCCTCATTACAGCTTCCATGTGGAAGTTGCCACTGTCCATCTCCCTGGCTTGTGACACCCCCTGGCTGATGTTGCTCTGTTACCCCGCTGTCCTGACTGCTACTTCCACTGCACCGGGCACCCCCGCTGGCCTCTGCAGCCTATGGCCCACACTGCTTCCCTTTCCTGCCCTGGTCTGTCACTGTCTGTCTTTCTCTCTCTCTCTTCCCCACTTGGCATCCCTGTAGTGTTCTTGCACCTCTTCCTTGAGCCTTTTTATTTTGGCTCATTTCCGCTGGGGCGCAACTTCCGGCTGTTCCGCTGTTGCGCATTGCGCAAGTCTTTGAATATCGCATTGTGCTCTTTATGCATGGATCCACCCCCTTCAGTTGCGCATGCCTTCATTTGCATTGCACTGTTGCTCAGCATGTTTTCAGTGGCGCAACTGCCTCCTGCTGAATATCGCAGAATGGCGCACTTTCAGACTTGCGCATGGCGCAACCCTTTTGAATATCCGGCCCCATATGTTTTTCAAAGGTCAGGTATGAGTCAAATAGGGGGCCTAGGTATTTATATACCTTTGTGTTTTTTAGGGTGGCCCTATCTAGACAGAAGATGCTCAGTGCATAATTCAGTTTGACAAGCTTGTGTTTTTAGCTGAATGGTATAACTTGAGTTTTGATTGTATTTAGTAAAAATGTATTGCTGAATGTGAAGCATTCAATTTTGCAAATTGTCAAAACCCTTTTCAATATGTTTATGACAAGCTTGAATTTTGGGCTGCAAGCATAAATAACCTTGTAACTGGTATAGAGTTGAATACAGATATCACAAATGGCACTAGGTAAGTCACTTACAGTATGAACAGTGTGAATAACAATGGACCTATTACAGATCCCTGCAGGACCCTTGCTTAGACTTGGGGGGTATTTATCTTTACCATTTATATTCTGTTTGTGGCACAGTCTTGGGAACCATTTATGTTTTGGGAGCCTATGCTTTGGAGTTTTAGTTTCTGCAGCATTAGCTGATGGTCTACATAGTCAAAGGCCTTAGTTAGATCTACAAAGATAGTCCGAGTTAAGGCATCCTTGTTTTTGTTAATCATATCATTCATTAATGTAACTATGGCACATGTTGTACTATGCCTTTCTCTGAAACCAAATGGCATGTTCATTAGGAGGTTGTTTTTTGAGAGGTGTGCACATAGTTCCTAAACTGCCATCTGATCCAGCAATTTAGCAGTAGCTGACAGTACAGAAATTGGTCTACAGTTTTGTTTACAGCTGGAGTCCTCTGCCTTGAATCCTGAGGTGACATGTACTAATTTCCAGATGTGTGGTACTGCCTCAGTAAGTAGTGACAATTTTAGATGTATGCCAGGGGATATGAGATTACACAGGCAGTGGCCTTCAATAACTTGAGCTCTAACTTATCACTGTAGACTCTGTTGTTGGCATCGATTTCTATTAGCAGCTTGTAAACTCATTTACCTTAGTCTGTTTGAAGCAGAAGGCAAGTATTTCCATGGAGGGTTGCTGGGGTGGGTCAGGTTTTTTTTGCACTGAGCATGCTCTGCTTATCAAACTTTCGTTTGTAGTGGGAGAGGTGCATGAAGTAATTTAGGTGGTTAGCTATTTTTTTCCAGTGAGCTAATGTCTATATATTTATCTGTTAGTTTTGTTATTTGGGAATGTTTTTTACTACCAAGTAACACATTTATGCTATGCCAGAATATTTTGGGGATTTTTTCTAATTGTTTGCCTGCTGAGATTGGTGAAGGTGTGCCTTAGTAGTTTTCACCAGCTGCTTGCACATTTTGCTGCATTCTGTATGTTTGTCAGTCTTGATCTAATCCTGACACCTTATACATTTTCCAAGATGTACCCCTTTCTTGGATCAGGGCACTTACCTTAGGTATAAACCAGTTTATGATAGTGCCTTTGATATGTTTTCATTTAAAAGGTGCATGCTTAGTATGTTATTTCTAGAAATGAGTTATAAAGTAATTGAGTACAAGATTTATATCTGGGAAAAGTTGCATCAAAGGTCAGTTTACCTTGCATAGGTCTGTTATGATAGTTGTTTAGCTTAAATCCTGCAAAGCTTCAGTTAGAAACCAAGTTCAGTGCCATTTTTGGTCTCTGTGTTCCAGATACAGAAATGGTCACTTATTGCATCTGCTAGGGTGCCACATTTTCAATTATGACTTGGCCTATTTGTTAATAACACTCTACAGGGGTATGCCTTGTATTATGTTTAGTCTCCTTGGAATGGTATTGAGTTGTTCCATTTGTAGTTCCTCCAGTAACAAACAGTATTTACCTTTACAGCTTTGCCAGTTTATGTTTGTATCCCTTAGTATAATATATATTCTCCAGTTGCAGCCATGATATGGTCAGATATTTCCAGATATTTTGCAATATAGCTAAAGAGATGCTGTCTGGTGGTCCACAGTCATACTGCAGGCAGGCAGGAACTTTCTCTAGCAATATCAAAGAAATTTCAGGAAATATATGACTGTGTCCATGGCTGCCTCTGTACATTGCTTACCTGATTTATGTACTGGCTCAGTAGCAGTATAGAGTGTTATCATTTTGGCCATTAAAATATAATTTTGTGGTCACCCATTCCACAGACCTCAAGTCCACGTTACTTGTGAGGGTGAGTGAGTGAGGCAAGATGTTATGTCAATTGCAACATTTGTTCCCCTTTTCCTATCATTTTGAAGATGTAGCATAGGCTCTTGGCTATGCTAGGGAAGAGTGGCATTTGAATGACAGCTAGAAGGTCAGGGAGTTTGTAGAATACCCTGTACTTTTAGTTCATCAAGATGTGTAAAAATGCTTCATGCATTTAGATGGCTTGAGTAAAGCCTCTTTGTTCCCATAGTATAGCATGCATCTTGCCCTTTGTAGGCAGAAGGTGTTCCAAGATTTAATTGTAGGTCCCTTTGCTAAAAGGAGGAGTATGACCAGTATGACTCTCCTAGAGAGTGTTGTTTGGCATTTAGGTGGTGATTTTCTCCATTTTATGGGCTATAGGGATTGTTAGCCAAAGCCTTGGGTATTGGTTCCATCTTCAACAATAGGCGGGGTGAGTGCACTCTGCCTACGGATACTATAGCTGTGGTAAGTGGGGAGGTCTTCTATGAGGATATAGCCCTGCAGTGATTGGAGGCATTAACTCTTTGAGAACTGAATACGTCTGAATGTATATTGATTCTGGACATATATATATATATATATATATATATATATATATATATATATATGTATATACATATATATTTTGTGTGTGTGTGTATATATATATATATATATATATATATTTATTCATTCAAAATCTCCGTTAAAGCATCCGTTAGGATTAATAGTAAAGCAACAAAAGTTTGAATGTGCTGTTAGGGTTCAAAACCCCAGCTCTGCATTCCCCCACCCCCACACACACACATATGCAAGCAGGAAAGGGGCCAAGGCAACACAACCAATCAGAGACAACCAGCATCAGGTAACAGAGGTAATGTACAACTCTCAAAATGCACTGCAAGACACATCCATCATCATGGGTCACCAACTCTATGAGTTCTGCCACCATCATAGTGCCTTGGGGATAGAGATGCTTGCTGTGCAACCATGAGTGATGCCCCACGGTAAGCATTTTTGTGTTACAAACAGCAATAACAAGATTTAAGCAGATGCCTATATTTCAATAGTAAAGAAGGGATGTAACACACAGTATATTAACCAGAGACAGTTTCTTGGAAATGAAAGTTAGTATAAGCCTACCAATAGTCATTGCATATTTGTATTGCATTTAGTAATGATAAAAGTAATTATTTGTAGTATAAAAGACAATGAACCTCTTTCTGCAAGCACTGAGGCAATGGTTACCCCAAAGGGCATTTGGCTGGGAAGCCAAGTTTCAAAGAAATACAAAATCACACATGCCCCCACAATGCAAAGCATCATGGGCTGCATATGTAAATCACCACAGAATACTATGCTAGTTCAACTTTAAAAAGAAATGCATGGTGCCGAAAGGCCTCTCACACAGTTTGCAAAGGGTGCCAACAAAAGACATAGGCACGTGTTTAGTCCTACCAGGACTCATCAGTATGCCTCCTCTGTTTGACACAGCAGTGTGATGAACCAGCTACCCTAAAATGGTCTAACTGGGTTATATTGTGGTGAACCAAATTAAAGCAAAAAAGTATTTGAAAGACGAAGAACCTCTTTGTGTAAGCACTGAGGCAATGGTTACCCCAAAGGGCATTTGGCTGGGAAGCCAAGTTATTTGTAGTATAGTTGACAAGTAACATGTAAAAGCAACAGTTGTAACATCCAAAGCTAACAATAACATGCTGCTAATGAGTATTTCCAGGTAATGCAGCAGCACAACAACATGTGATGGTGCTAGTTTCATACCTGAGCAGTAACTTAAAAGTACTGTGTCATCTCTATCTTTCCTGCTACCACATACCCATGTGGTAGCAGCGATACCTGCAGCAACCCAATTGTTGAATAGTGACACATAAAAGTCAATATTCTGAAAATGTGTACAGACTAAGTCTCATTGTATGATGAATATTTGCCAGTAATAATGTGTCTTACTGTGCTGGCAGTATAGAGTCAATGATACTACATTTGTTTTTTTCATTACATAGTGTTATGTGAAATAAGTAAAGTGTTGTGATTATTGTGGGTACAGATGTGACAGAGTGTTACAGTGTCTTACAATCTTAGAAACCCAGAAACATAGACTTTGACAGCAGATAATGACTGCTTGGCCCACCTAGTCTGCCCATTTCCCTTTCTACTCGATAAGCTGCAGATCTTAGTTAACCAACAGCCTATTTCTTCCTACCCCCCACAAAAATTGCCTTATGTCTGTCCCATGCATTATTGAATTCATCCACTGTTTTTGACCCCACAACCTCCTCAGGAAGGTCATTCCATGTGTCCACCACCCTCTCTGTGAAAAAATACTTCCTCACATTACCCCAGAGCCATCCTCCCTCTATCTTCAAATTGTGTCCCCTTGTTCTTGCACATCTCTTTTTCTGAAAGATGCTACCCTCTTAGATTTTCTTGATTCCCATGAGGTACTTAAAAGCTTCTATCATGTCCACCCTCACCCTCCTTTCCTCAAGGGTATACATATTAAGCTCTTTTAGTCTCTCCTCTCATGGCTTCTGTTGCAGACCCTGCACCATTTTAGTTATATCTCCTCTGGACTGTCTCCATCCTGTCTATGTCCTTGTGGAGAGGGGGTCTCCAGAACTGGATGCAGTACTCCAGATGGGGTCTCACCAACTGTTTGTACAGGGGGATAACAACTTCCTGTTTTCTACTGATGGTGCCTCTCCCTATACATCCTAGTATCCCCCCAGACATCCATACTGCCTTCTTACATTGCTTATTAACCTTTAAGTCATCTGATATGATTACACCCAGGTCGCTTTCCATTTTTGCATGTATCTTGAGTGTGTGGGGGGGGAGTGCGGAGTTAGGGTTTTGAACCCTAACAGCACATTTCCAAACTTTCATTGCTGTACTATTAACCCCAACTGATGCATTAATAGAGTTTTTTTGCAATGAATGTCATTTCTTTTTGAGAAAGCGCAATGTAAGTGGTATGTGTTAGTGGGAGCGCTGGCCCTCCGGGCCTTGCGCTCTCCTCATATTGTCCATTTGTTTGCATGATGATAAGTGTATATAGGAGTGTGGGCCTTCTGGGCCCTGTGCTCCCACTTCTACATAACTATGGAGCCATATAGCACCCCTATATGGCAAGGAACCCTTGTAATACTAATTTGGCAATATCTCAGCAACCGTAGCAGCTAGGAAAAAAATTCCAGTGCTGTAATCATGACAGTGGGTACTTCATGCAACATAAATTGACTGAATCCATATATTGCATCATTTATGAGATACAGGCACCAAAAAGCACTGAAAAGGTACCTTTGGAACATGTTTTTGCCAATATCTCTGTAACCGTAGCAAGTAGGAAAAACATTCCGCTGCAGATGTCATCTATGATTTCCCAACTTGCTTCTACAGATTAGTTTACATACAGGCCAACTAAACTATCAGCAGCAAAATCTCCATATCTTGCTTTGTTTTTGAGATATCGGCATTGAAAGGCGTCACAGATGCCGCAATGTTATCCTATGGGAGATTTCTCAACTTCATAACACTGTAACTTTGTCCCCTTTGAACATTTTAGCACCAAACCACCGAAAAGCACATCTGTGGGACCAGGTAATGCCACCCTGCAAATGTCATCCCAAATGACCCAACCATTTTGTTGCAAGAGGATGGCAAACATTTGCAGTTTGTTTTGCAAATTCCTTTCGCAAATGTGAAAGTTTCACAAAAACAGCACCAAACTTTCACATTTCCAAACTTTCTGCAAACACATTTGCAAAAATATTTTTTCTCCAATGTTGAACATGGTATTTCTGGTGGGATTTACTCCCCAAAAAAGATAGGGTTGGCATCCTCAGGACCCGACTAGGTAAACCCAACAGTCAGTGTTTACCTAGAGGGTCCCAATTTTAAATGCCAGGCATTTTCTCTCACACAAACTGAAAACAAGATGGCCAAATCATGAAAGTAAACAGGCCATTTGTGAAAGTTAAAGTGCATTTGTGAAACTTTCGTGATGCACATATATTTTCCCCCTTTGACTAAAATGGGAAATTCGTTTTTTTGAATAACTTTTGAACGGTTTAATATTTTTACACTACATCTTTGAAAGACACATCGGTGACTCAGACTGCATCTTCCCTGAAGATTTTGGACTGAACAGACAAACCACGTGGGCTGTGAGTGCAAGCAAAGAAATGTACAAAAAATAAATTTGTTTGCATTTTTGGGCATTCTGTAGTACTGCAGTCTTACATCCAACCATAACACAACTTGCCAGATCCAGAGATCTATGGTACCAGACCGTGCATGCAAATTTTCAGGCAAATATGTCATATGGTGGAAAAGTTATTAAGGTGCAAAATTTGAGGTTTAACATTAAAGTGCTTACTCCACCCTAACCTTACTATAATATGCCCGCAGTCCTCTAAGGGTTGCTTCCCAGCCTAATGCAATGGTTTTTGGTAGTAGGTACAGCATGTTGCAGCATATTTGGCAGTAGTAGTTTCAGTGGAAAACTCTTTGTAAGGAGGTGTATTGAAGGACAGAAACACAGACAATAATGGTAGAAAAAGAACAGCGATCCAACTAGTCTACCTCTAGCACCTTCTAATACCCTGAGACCTTTTGTCAATATGGGGCAGGGTCTTTGCTTATACTATCCACCCCCTTGCTCCCTGTTTTACTACTATCCCTGAGTAACTACTAATAACTCAAATCTGTCCCAACCATGTTTGAAAACAGTAATGGTTATGGCATCCACCATCTCTGCTGGCAGACTGTTTCATTGCTCAACCACTCTCTGTAAAAGAAAACTTTCTCATATCCCTCCTGAACCTCACCTCCACCAGCTTCCATTCATGACCTCATGTCCTAGATGTGCTACTCTTGTTGAATAGTTCCTCACAGTTTCTCTTGTTCATTCCTTTCAGGAACTTAAAGGTCTCTGTTGCTCTCCTGCCTACCTATTCTTGTTTTTAACCACATCACTTTTGTATTTTTAATTATGAGAAATTCTAACACTTTTACCCTTTGGGCTCATCTTGTTCTGGTTTAAGCATAAATGCCTTTTTTTCATGTGTGGTGTTTTACTTTGAAACTTGTCTGATTAGATGTCTACCCAAGTACTTTTTTATGTTCCTCTTGAAATCAGTCCTATTTAAATTATGTTTGTACCTTGGCTAAGCCACACCCCTGATGAAGGATCATGTTTAGATCTAAAGCACTGGGATTAACTGCTGTACTTGCACTCTGTTGGCAAGTAAATTGTGCATTTTATTTAACTTTATCTTGCATTTTTGAGTCATTATGTTATGTGTTTCCCTGCTATCCTGTTGTAGCCACCACTGACTGAATTGGGGGGTGTGTGTGTGTGTGTGTGAGTGTGTGTGGTTCTGTGTTTGTTTCCTATTTAGTTGCTGTACTGGAGATGTCACCTGTGTACCATGGGACCTGATTGGTCAGATCTGAGAGCAGAGTTTGGCTGAAAGCTAAGCCAGAGAAACAGTCTCTTGAGCTGAAAAGAAGGAAAATATGGCTCCTGCTGCTTGAGACAATTGGCAGTATTTATACCTGGCCACAAGGTGGCAGTCCAGAAAGTATGTAAGTCAAGGAGGTGGCATAGGAGTGTGGCTGTTTGGGGGCCCTTTATTTTAAGCCCAACTCCACCTTGGATGCATACAACTTGTGCACTTCTAGCTCTACTGAAGTCTCCTGATTGGCGGCAGCTGTTGGTCACTGGCTTGGTGTAACTCTATTTTGTGCTGCATAGTCTTGTGTTTAATGCTTTCTTAATCTACTCAAGCAAAAAGGCATGACAGAGCATGGGATATTGGGGGATTTACCTATTCCTCATGTGGTGTGTCATGAGGTGTAGCCAAGTGATCTAACCTTATGAGAAGTGGGTAGTCCTCCAATAAATACATCCCATCTAATGGTGATCATGCTCAGCAGTGCAGAGGGTGCAAACTCCTGGGCAACCAGCCCCAAACAGCAGAAATCTAAATCCAGTGAAGGGATTGCAAAGTAAAAGGATGACTAGGCAGTCAATAAATATGCTCACAGTGTGCTTCACTGCAAAAATCAAATGCCAACTTGTTAGAGACTTCCTGTTAAAAATGTAATAATGCCAGATGTACTCTTGATAATATAATAAGCAAATTGCACACAGACTTGCCCGGACACCTCTCACGCATGGACACACACACACACACACACACACACACACACACACACACATACACACACACAACACACACACACATACACACACACACACATACACACACACATACACACACACACACATACACACACACATACACACACACACACACACACACACACACACACACACACACACACACATACACACACACACACACACACACACACACACACACACACACACACACACACACACACACACACACACACACAGTGGCACTGCACATATGGACACTCAGCACTGGGACTCATCCTCATACACCAGGTGGGCAGGGCTACACACCATCCAGCACACTGCACACATCACACACAGCCATTCCAAAACACATCATTCAGCAATCCATGCCGTGCCTCCTTCCTGCTCATTGCATCCTTTGGTCTTGTGTCACCACCCAGATCCTGGGGACCATCCATCCATTCTCAGGGTTCCTCATCCAGTGGAAAAACCAATGGTAATGGCAGTCTCTATCTGGTAGCAATATTGTGCAACATGCAACACACAACAAACATGTGCACACCCAGCATGGTACAGGCATCATCGTGCCACCTGTCTTGTCCAGGCATCTGAACCTCATTTATCAAATGCATGCCCCACTGCTGCCCTTGCATTCTTGCAAGCATCATTGTACTTTTGCTTCACCTCCCTAATAGGTGTAATAGTAGTACATTTTTTGTCTGACATACAGTATATTATTATTACAATCTTTAGTAAAAACAGAAGAAAATCATTATATATATATATATATATGTATATATATATATATAACTATAAAAAGCAGCTGCATTCTATACATTAATCGTATATAATAATCACGTCACCTATTTTACATTCTGCTTGATCATCCATATTTTTGACCAATAGTAGAGCTGATTTAATGCCAAGCTTTTTTCAACATCTTTTGGCAGATTTTTGCAGCGATATACAGTATGTGGCAAACATTTTCAATTTGTTTACCTCATTTAAATTCATAAAGTAGCATATTAGATCATTTGATGGAAGATACATTTTTTTGGCAAAGTTCTGAGTAGCTTATCTTTCATTTTAGCACACCACTGCCATAATAATAAAATGTGCCTAAGATTCTCAGTTTCATTTCTGACACAATTGAAATTTGCTGATACAGTGATTGAGTTATCTGTATTGAACCATGCCGAAAGTATATTACTTTTAAAGGTTTGGAACCTTCGGGTATTAATGCAATGTCTTTCTTCTAGTATTTTCAGTAAATCTAAGTATTGTTCAAAATTGCAGTGTCCTATATTTGTTTAAAGCCATGAACTACTGTACATCTTTATTCTGCAACCAAGGTGATTGCCTCAATATATCATGCAATCTGAGTTTATTTCTCTAAATCCATCATGAATTATTATTTTCAAAGTGAATTTGTTTCAGATGTATAGTCCAAATCATTTATTTACAGGGCATTTTTAAAAGAGTTCAGTCAAATAGTTTCACATTTATTTGGTGAAGACCAGGGGAGGGATTGTAAGGTAAAAAAGGAAAAGGGGGCTGTGCAGAGGGGGGGGGGGACCAGGAAAAGGCAGACATCCTGAACAAATACTTTTGTTCACAGAGGAAGGAGAAAGGGAGGAGCCACAAAAAAGTAACTGTAGTTTTGGAGGGAGGGAGATGTACAGTAGTCCTTTTATGGAGGAGAGAGTTCTGAAGGGATTTAATAATTTGAAGGTGGACAAAACAATGGAACTAGATGGAGTACATCCAGGGGTATTGAGGGTCTCAGGGATGTACTGGTTGCACCATTGACAGTCCTATTTAACAGCTCATTGGAAGCAGGAGTGGTTCTGGAGGATTGGAGAAGGACCAATGTAGTCCCACTTCATAAAACCTGTAAGAGGGAGGAGGCTGGCAAATTTAAGTTAGTCAGACTGACATTGGTGGCAGGAAAGGTAAGGGAATTACTACTGAAGGAAAGGATTGTTGAATATTTTGAATCCCATGGCTTACAAAACCCAAAACAGCATGGATTTGGGGGGGGGGGATCATGTCAAACGAATGATTGATTTCTCTAACTGGGTGACCAAAGAAGTAGATCAGAGTGGAGCGGTGAACATGGACATGGCCTACATATATTTCAGTAAGGTACTGAACAGCATTCCACATAGGAGACTAGTAAGAAAGCTGGAAAGCTTAGGAGTGGGTCCAAAGGTGGTAAACTGGGTAAGAAATTGGTTAGAGGATAGGCGACAGAGGGTGGTGGTAAAAGTAGTTCCCTATGAGGAAGGAAGGGTGACCAGCATGGTGCCTCAGGAATCAGTGCTGGGATTGATCCTCTTTAATGTCTTTATAAGCGACACTGAAGAAGAACTGAAAGGAAAGTCTTCCTCTTTGTAGATGACACCAAAATCTTTAATAGAGTGGACACTCCAGGGGCAGTGGAAAGGATGAGCAGAGACCTGAGAAAACTCAAGGAGTCATTAATAGTGCTGTCTGGAATTCTCAAATTCTTGTGGAATAAAATTCCACTGAATTTTCAAAATTCCACTGAAATTCCACAGAATTTCATCAGAAATGGAACGGTGTAATTCCACAGTAGACAATAGTTGCAGAATGATTTTCTGTAGAATAAATGCTGTTCTGCAGAATATTATTCCATGGATCACAGCAGGAAGAAATCCACAGAAGAATCATTGAACTTCTGGTGGAAATTCTGTTAGTGGAATGGTCATTCCACACTAATTTTGACAGTGGAATTCCACATTCTGCACAGCAGCTGGGTTTCAATGCAAAAAGGTGTAAAATAGTGCACTTAAGGCACAGAAACCCATGTGAGTAGTACAAAATGGGTGCATTGGTATTGATGATAATCAAGCAGGAAAGAAACCTGGGGGTAATCATATCTGATGATCTAAAGGTGGCTGGGTAGTGTGACAAAGCAGTTGGAAGGGGCAAGTGGAATGCTGGGATGCTGGGGTGCATAAAGAGGGGTATCACCAACTAAAAGAGGGAGGTGGTGTTGCCTCTGTATAGATTGCTGGTAAGACCTCACCTATAATACTGTGTCCAGTTCAGGAACTATATCTCCGGAAGGACATAGACAAAGTGGAGGTGCTCCAGAGGACAGCAACTAAAATGATGCAGAGTCTGCATCAAAAGCACTATGATGAGATAATCAAGGACCTCAACATGTACACCCTGGAGTGGAGTATGGGGGTACATGATAGAGACTTTTAAATACCTCATGGAGTAAATAAGGTACAGGAGGGAAGTATTTTTCAGAAGAAATGGTGCACAAGAACAAAGGGACATGCTTTGAAGCTGGAAGGAGATAGATTTAGAGGAATTGTGAGGAAGTACTTCTTCCCAGAAAGAATGGTAGTTTCCTGGAACAGCCTTCCAGAAGAGGTGGTGGGGGCAAAAACCGTGGTGAGGTTCAAGAATGCATGGGATAGGCATAAGGGAATCTTAGTTGAAAAGAAGAGGGGGATGGATAAACAGCCAGAGATCAAGTGAGGCCTGCAGTGATACTATAGGTAGGGAAAAATGGGCAGGCTGGGTGTACCAAGTGGTACTTATCTGTCGTCAAAGTCTATGTTTCTGTGTTTCTATGTTTCTGTGATTGACCATATGGACTTCTCTTCCTGAAATACTCTATATGGATTTTTTGAGATGTTCATTTTATTTACAGTACTTTGATCCAATACAGAAGAAATAGAAGCGCTAGGTACAGTGATTGTATAATACCGAACTCAGCTCTCATCAAGGCTGCATGGATCATTATCATCATCATCATCATCATTTTATTTGTTAAAAAGTACCCTTCTGGAGTTCAGGGCACCCTTACAATGTAAAACATAAAATAACATACAATATAAACATGAACGCATATTCATATAGCTATGAAGTGCAGAGAAAGTGATAACACTCATGATGCTGGCTCATCAGGGGATAACCAGGGGAAGGAGGATACAGCATCACAGAGGACACTCTCCCCCTTATGGGAGGGAGGGAGGGAGGAAGGGAGGGATATGATATCCTGCTGCTATACTGCCACCTGAATGACCACAGATGGCAGTGCAGTAGAGACAGCATAGTGGGTGGGAGGACACAAGTTGGGCTCTGCATAGCATGCTTACATACACACACTGAGGAAGTGGGATGGAACAGAACAGGGAAGCACTGGAGTGAGAAGGGATGACCCTGAGTGTACTCAAAGCCTGACCCTGCTACTAGCCAGCCTCTCCACCTGAGGTTCTTCTGCCTCCCCTCAAACTATCCACAGAGGTAGAAGGTATGTGTCCAGCTTGGCCAGTTCTAACATGAGGGAAAAGTTCATGGGATACTTGAAAGGCAGAGGGGTAAGCACTAGAGGCACTGGAGGAGGGGGTTGGGCCTGACCTGTGGTATAGGGGCTGTGCCAGAACAGGAGCATGAAATATAATCAACAAAAATCAGAAAGCTGCAAGAATACTCAAGGGTAGGACGATTGTTACTTTGTAAACCTTTATCTTTGTATCTTAAAATTATCAGTGCATTATTAGCAGAGCCCCATATCTCTGAAGAAGATAATACCTGTGCATTTATTTGTATTTATTTTATTTAAAATTTGATGGCCAGGAAAGGCACACTGAGCCAAGGCTCATTTCCAGGTGCGACCTGCACGTCTTGGATATAGCCTTAAGTCAGCTTCTTAGAGCATACACACTTTATACAGTAGTTTATTGAGCAAAAGCAGTCCTCATGTTTAGAAACATAGATTTTGTCAGCAGATAAAGACCAAGGATCTATCCTGTCTGCCCTAACCCACTTGACCTCTCATTTTTGAGGGGTATTTGGCCCTAATGCCTCCCCCACACCACACCACCACCTCACTAGCTCCTCCTTTTGGTATTACCAACCCCCTGTAACTGTTTCACACACTTTTGAAACTGCTGACAGTTCCTGGTCCTACCATCTTCATGGGTAATCTGTTCCATGGTTTTACCATTATCTCAGTGATGTAAAATTACTTCACATCTCTAATGGAGATCCCTCCAATGATCCCCCATTCATGTCCCCTCGTTACTGCATTTCTTTTTCTCTGTTATGTTTATTCCATGCCCTATATTTTAGTACATTAGTCAAAGGTATCAGTACTCGTTCAAAATATCATAACTGCTTGTTATTTATCTGCCATTTATGGCAGAACTTTTTTTCCTTCTGACCAAATATCACTACTTTTTTTTTTTACTGATATTTATCATCAGTTTACTTTTTGGACAATGTTTAGGTAGTACATTAAATTTTCTCTGAAGGCCACTTGTGGTTAATGAAAAGATAACCATATCCTCTGCATATGCTACTAGAGGACATCTACTGTGGGAGATTTTAGGTTAGGCAGAATATTTAGCATTTAAAGCTAGGATATCAATGATGTAAATACTGAGATGTTCCGTATGTGCTAAATTATTTCTTTAGCATTTTAAACTGATCCTATTTTGAACTTCTGATTTCCATCAATATCAGATTAAAAATATAGGAAGCTGAAATAAGATATATACTATATACTCCTTTAAGTGCTTTGCATTAGACATTTGTCTATACAGTTTACATCTAAATTTCCCCTTCCTCCCTGAAGAAATACTGACTTATCAAACTGTGTTGGAAGAATATCAGGATATACACATGCACTGAAAAAACACTGTACAGAAGCATTTCTTAACACTGAAATTATGTGCCCACTTGCCCCACTAGTTGTATCTCATGTTTTTGTGTTAAGAATGTGTTACACATTATGGTCTTTTGTTCTATAATGTAAAGGTTGGTGCTACACATGTTAATGCTAACAGGTTGAAAGGCATGGTTCTTCATGCAGGCCATGCACAGACTGCAGTTTAAGTATTTTGATGTGTTCATTTGAGGCTGTGTTATTGTTCTATTAATGTAGAGTTAGCTGGAAATATGATCTCTGCTTGTTATTTTTAATATTGCTTAACTCCTTGAAAAGAGTCAGACACAGGTACTCTACCCCTGCCAAGTATATTTGATTTATTCACTGAATTATAGTACTGTAGCTAATAACATCCATTTTAACTCCACATGCAGTAACCTCTGCTTCCATTATATAGGACGTTAATCACTGCGGTAAAACAAAAAGCACGAAAATGAAAAGAGGCCATTGATTGGTTCATCCTCTTTGAGATTCCTTGACACTCTCACTTACCTCAAATGGGTGAATTCAGTTCTTTTTTTACAACTGGAAATCAGATATTATGCCAAATTCAGAATGCCATGCATGTTTCAGTTTTAAAAATACACTAAAAAAAAACATCCTGCTTAATGAGAGCAACACTAGCTCACACTACTACATTAACAATAGCTGTGCTCCTATGTATTGTCATGCTGTTTGTATTGGGGAGTTGCATAGTACCAAGTTACAGTACTGTCAGAGAACTCAGTTGATTACAGAAGCTGATGTCTGAAGGATGCCTATTACAAATGCTGTAATCTGACTTGAAATTGTCACATTGGTAACAGACTTAACTGTCTGCATACAATCAAAACACTCCTTTAAAAAGTGAGCAAGCACCACAGACCTCTTTGTTGTACAGTGGTGGCAGATCAAATTATTACAGTAACAGATGTAGAAACACAAACACAACAGAGGCAACCAGCCAGTGCAGGCCAAATGACAAACACATTGTCACTCAGGAACATAACGCAAAATAAGGTGACTGGATTCACACATTATTTTTTTTACATTTAAATGTATCTGACACACACGCATGCATGCTTGCACACACACACACACACACACACACCAAAAAAAACCTAGTACTGGAATTTGCAGGCAAATGATCAAAAGGTTAGGAAATATGAAGTTAGGGCTCACAGGACAGGGAGCCCTATTTTGACTAGTCTGCTAAACTGTAACCCAACTAGCTATGAAGCCCTATCACTGTACACTGCTTAAAGACAATAGACACAGTCAGGGTATTGATTTAAAAACCCTAACTTTGGATTTCCTGACTTTTGTACTGTCAGTGAATCAACTGTTATCATAGTGTACTATTTTGTTTTAAATGTCCATATTTTAAGAAAAAATACATCCTTTGCCTCACTCTGGCAGCACCTTTATCCCCTCCTCCACCTATCCAAACTGAAATTTGAATTATCCCCTACCTTCCTACCTACCACCCATACAACACCTTTATCCCACATCTCTCATCCACGTTCTAGCCACAGAGCAATCTCATTCCACCAGTTTAATAAAAATATCCCCACCCATGTCCCACCCGTATCCATATCCAGTTCCATATCCATATGATCACTGTAATGAAAGCATTTCATGTCCATGTCCCATCCACTGTACCATCATCCACCCCATCCCATCTGATGTAAATAAAAAGTCCTCTGCTTGCAGCTCACTCAATGTACAATCCCATCTGCTAAAAAAAAAAATCTAGTACCAGGAATCCATCCCTAGTGCTGGCGAACATCCTCCTCCCCAAATGTTTGTTCTGAGATCCCTTCCCTTGCACTACTAAAAATCTCTCTCAAAAATTAGTAGTATAGAAAAATGAGCCCATCCTCTGGACCATGCATTATGGGTGTGCTACTCCAGGCTCACCCCTCCATGATTGACAATGGTTTGTGGTAGCATATCAAGGGAGACTTCATAAATTGTATATACATCCTACAGCATGAGCAAACATGACTGGTGATGGATTGCCATTGCAATACCTTCATGCAATGGATGTGAGGCTTGTTAGGCTGGAGGAAGGGTGGCATTTGAGACTGCAGGATGGGTGAGATGTGGGGAGATTTTTATTTATTATAGGGAGGAGTTGCAGGGAATGGGAATGGACTCCTAGTGCAAACTTAATCATTCGGAGGGAGCAATCTTATGTCAGTATTAGGGAGGGGTTCCTGGTATAGACACAGTCCTTTGGAGGAGGGTCATTTGTTTGCTTAACCACTGGTATGGGGGTCCCAGTTTTGGTTAGATCGTGCAGAGGGTAGGTTGGTGTTTATGTGCCAGCACCAAATATGGGCATTTGTTGCTGGCACAATCATTTGGAGTCATTGTTTGTTAGCATAGGGGATGGGTGTCAAATTAATGACATCATTGCCATAGTCAACAGATTTGTACTTTACCTAACATGAGCCAACATCTTCAACTCACTCTTTTTAGTATTCAGTATTTGAAAAGGGGTTTCTTCAACTGCGTTCATTTTCATACAAGATGTGAATGAAGCACATATTTCCATTACTGATGCTATTACAGAGACACTGTCTGCACCTGGTGATTCAATTATGGGCATCTTAATGTAAAGCAGAGTCTTGTTTCCCAGTGAATCTCAAAAATTAATGCTGCATTTTATTTTTAAAAATAACGCTTTCCTTTTTCTTAAATGCAACACAAGAGAAATACAGTATCATGCTTTAAACAAAAAAAATCACTCTAAATATCATTTCAGAAGCCTTTGGTCTCATGGATTCAGACTCAATCAAATGTTTGAGATCTAGTTATGCTGAGCATAACCATTTGATTCAATTTGAATTCATGAGACCAATTACTACTGAAATGAGTTTTAGACTGATTTTTAAGAGAATGCTCTCGCACACCCCAGCACAAACAAGCAGATTTTAGGCTTTAGACCTCCTGGTTATCCTGGCTTCTTGTTTAAAGACAATGGAGACAGGGCCACCTCTGTGACTGCATGGTGCCTATGCCCGGCCCTTAAATTAAGCTCAAGAGTTAAAGTTATTTACTCAAGGCCACACAGTGAGTGTCTGTGGTGGGATTTAAACCATTGTTTCAAGGTTCATAGCTCTCTGTGATTTAACCACTAGGCCACACTACTTACTATGGAAATGGGTTGGATTTGGTTTGATATGGCCTGTAGTCTACACCCTTGAAGTGCCACATATACTGTTAATAATCATTCAACAGAACTGGGGCACCTTTGCTCAAATGGAGCCCAAAGTTGAACAGAGGGGACAAGCTCTTGACTTAAGGAGAAGAGTGGATCCCTTAAGTCAGTACTGAGATGAAAATAGTCAACAAATCAATGCAGAGAACCTTTAACTGTACATACCCTATAGACTGATAAAATGACACACAGGGTTCAATGCAGAGAATCCATAACTGTACACACTCTATAGACAGATAAAAGGATACACAGGCTAGACACATGCTTAGGTCATCACAAAAAAGAAGGGCTAATCTGATATAATGGGATATAAGAATGCAATAAGACATGACAGAGTGTGTGATTATAGGTCAATAATCACACACACACCTCTCAAGGGTGTTGTTAGGCAGGAGGTGTTTGTTTCGAGTTCCTTTAAATACCCGAGGGAAATGTGTGATTATTGACCATAATCACACACTCTGAAGTGCCTTGTTGCACTTATAACATATTGAGAAAAATTGTTTCACAAAATCAGGCAAGAAAGTATTTTTATTTGCTTTGAATCGTTGAATTTATTCATTCTAACATATGGGACATAAAGTAGTCCCTGGCTGAAACCTAATGTTTTAAGTCACATCATGTAAACCTAGAAAATGGTTCTATATTGCACCCTGATCTTGTTAAACAACTTTATGTAAAAAAGAGGGTTATTTTATGTACAATGCTTTTAAAACTGGTGCATGTTCTCAACTATACAAATGATATTTTTAAGCTATGGCATATGAACATAAAATCAGCTCTATAACCCTGATGTCTATAAAGCAGTTTATTTTACAAAATGAGGATCATTTTAGGTACAAATGGCTTTTGAAAAGTAAAGCTGTGACTCCAAGTGTGCACATCATTGTTGACACTGACGTGCATGATCAGAGTCACGGCTTTACTTTTCGACAGCCGTTTTCACTAAAATTACCCTCTTTTTATAAATAAACTACTTTACAGACATCAGGGTATAATATAGCATACATTTTTTACTTCACATGAAATGGCTTCAAAAATACTATTTCTGATATGCGGCACTGCACTCGTCATGCCACATTTGACAGTCAGGGATGCTCAGGAATGGGAGACTGAGAGGAAAGATTCTTTGCCCTCTCAGATGATGCCGCTGCCACTTCCAGCCAAGTTGCACTATCCATGTCCCACAATATGCAGTGTAGTAATGTTCTTCATCTTTCTGTGCTCAGGTTCTCTTGGCTAAAAGTAGATCTGGTGTGTAATTATGGTTCAATAATGGCATGCCTGTTACCTGCTTCTAGCCAATCAGAGGCACACAGTTTTTCTCAATATGTTATAAATTGATATAATTTATTTTACTATACGGCCATATTTATTTTTCTATTAGTTTTGTTTATGCTCAGAGAAAACATATTATGAAACTAAAATTGCAATTGTGGCTTGTTGCCTGACTCCATACCCTCATGTTGTTTTCAAAAGTCACTGGTGACATGGGGAGAATTTTGAGGAAATGCACAGCAAACATAAGATGATTTGCTTTCAGAAAGAAGAATTTACATTTGTGTATGGATCTCTTCTATCTGAGCAGGAGAACTGGAAGCACTTGAAGAAGGAAGAGGGGAAACTGGTGTGCTTCTGGATTGCTCTGGATGCTTTCATTCTTAGTTAAACTGGATGACCAGCTGTGATGGCCAACTTGCATACACTGGGAATGGAACCAGTGCATTTCTGGGAATTAATGAAGCATGGTTGCTTTGGTTGTATCATGATCCCAGCAGCCCTTCCCCTCACAGCCTCATGACCATGATCAGGCCCAATCTCCAATGCCACTGACTGCGGAACATTGACTTAGTAGAGCTAGTCATCTGGAACATTTATCTGCTCCTTACTGCCCCATGCATCTCTTTCTTCTGTTCTCCTCTTAATGTTTTTTATGTACATGCATCAACAATGCACATGACAGATGATGACACAATGTAGCCTCCTCCAGACACTAATGGTTATGACTTAGAATAGTCACTGATGATTGTTCAATGCCCACGTGACATGCACATCTGGTGCCTGGATAAACTGCAGTGCTCAATGATTTGCAAGATGATAGGGAAGAGGCACACCACCACGCTGACCCCGCCCAATGACACCAGATTGAGAAACCTTATGACTTTGAGTCTCACACAGCAGTCTATTCTGTGTTTCATTCACTGAGTAGCTGGCAGGTTCTCACACACATCTCACACATAGCTAAAACATAAAATGGTTCATTTCTGTGACCAGAAGTCACTAAAAAAATGATTTGACAAATTAATCGATCAAAATTCCCTATGCGCCTTTTCTAGTTTGCTAAATTCAATCTGCCCGGCTGGTGCAGCAGGGAAGGAATTAGAATAAAAAAAAACAAATAAATATGGGTTTCTGTCTGCTGTACCCTACTCCTGTAGCAGGCAGGGTCTGCAGTTGCAAGTTACTCAGGTCACTGCACATTCAGAGTATGTTACAAAGAAGCCAGTCTTAGCTACAGAAAATTATTAATTTTGGTCCGTGTCAGTGTTAAAGGAAATCCATTCATAGAAACATATGTTTCTATGAATGGATTTCCTTCAACATTCAGTAACAGATATCTTGTCTCACAGGCAGAGAAGCATAATCCCTGCACATGACCTTAGCTGCCCTTTACTACAGTCTACTCTGGTGCTTCTTCCCACCAGAGTCTTCATCAGGGACTGCAACTGCCAGTGCAGCTGGCTCTCACAGTGCACTCTCTCCTCTCTTCTTCAGCATGATTTCACTAGCCTGCCTGCCTGAAACTATTGTTAAAAGTACTGAGATCTGGCAAACTAGAATAATAAGATACTCTGATTTCGAAAGTTCTCTCTTCAAAAGTCGCTCTTTTTCAAATTAAAGTAGCTCATTCCTGCCACAGAGCCTTCAACTGTGAGAGACAGTTGAAAATGGCACTGAGAAGTGTGTAGCACATGGAGTTTTTAATCTGATCCTGTAACTGGCTTCTGCAAGGTGTTGTGGCATGCCAACAACTTGTGCATGCTTAGTGTGTGTGTCCCTCTGAGAAATGTTACATCATGACTGCGAAGTGCTGAAATGCTGAAGGAAAAGCATGTTCCTCTGGATCTGCTTTGCTGGAATCCAAAATGCAGGATCTGGGCTCATTCACTGAATGCAAATTCAAGCATCACTTCATCCTTTGTCTAGGGCTATGTTAGTCCTTAATCTGGCCCTGCCTAGTGGTGACAATTTCTCTTTTTGGGGTATTGCCTTTGTGCCTTATCTGTCAGTATTATGCAGTTATTCAATGTCTGAAGGATGGATGGGGGGATTGGACAAGAACTTAATTTCTATGATTTAAAATCAAATGTTTTATCAAAAAAGCTATAAAGTTGTGTTTTGTAGTAATCTATTAAAAAAACACAAAGAAACTGCTGCTGAATTTGTCATAGAAAAATTTACATTGCAAGCCATTACTCTGGGTGTAACAATGTGCTATTTCATGATAAAATGAGTGCTGTAGGCACATTTTGCACAAGTCTGGTCATACATGAAAAAACAACTAATCAATGTACCAAAGTTGCCTGAAGCAAGGGCACAACACATTTTTTTTTACCAACTGAAGGGGAAAGAGAACAAGCTTAAAGAAGATGTAAAATGTATATAAACAGCAGATGTATAAAGGCAGTTTTACTCTTACAATGCAAGTAGTAACCTGAAGCTGTCTCCATAAAGCTATGCTTTGTAATTAAATTCAGATCTCTGACAGGACCATTTTTTTTGTCCTCTGTTAGTCACTGCAGGAGTTTCTTGCTACATGGTTAGAAGAATGAGTATCATAAAGGAATTGTATAGTAAGTCTGGGGCTTACCCCACCTCATCATTAAAGAGGAGAGGTATGCCTTTTATCTATCAGCACCCCCTCCCCATGCAAACACTTGAGATCTATGGAGATAAGGAATGAGAGCTGCTGTGTTATGGTACAGTAAAATAGCACAACATGAATGGAATGAAGAGTCTTAATAATGGACTAAAATCAAAATTTCTGCTAACATGTTTCACTATGCCTTTATTTTTGTGAGGCACATACAGCTCATGGAGAGATGTGGAGAGGGGGAAAGCCCACAGAAATGGTCAGTGGTCAGAAAGAGGAAGACGTTGTGCAATACGGCAACACTATGGACAGGCTTGTAAGCTCAGGCCACAAAGATTGTAGGTGAGACCCGGATTGTTGTTGTCTGTGTCATGCCAGTCACCTCAAGGAATAAAGAAGGCCCTCAGTAATGACAGCAGCCTTCCCTGGGACAAAGTATTTTATGTATTTATTTGTGTAAAGGTTTTGCAAAGTAAGCACACTTAGGTAAGTCTAATTTCCAGGTGAGACCTGGAGGAAAGGGAGCATAGGAAGTACAAAGAAATACAATAGTAAATGGTACACATAAACCAACCAAGTTATAAAATACAGATATAAAAAGAACAAATAACAGATATTTTATCCTAGTAGGTGGTGTGAAGCCTTGCATTGGACCAATACAAAACTGCCAAAACCTGAAGGATGGCTCTGTGTATATTGAAAAATCTGTGTACTAGGGGCATGCAAGTACACTTTTCCATATATAGGAAAAGTACAGTATATTTACTCGGCACCCCCCAAATAAATGTCTATTTGTATCTTTTCCAGAATACCATGAGTAGTGGAAAACATTCAGTACACAGTCCAGAGTACTTTACAATTAATGGTATTCTAGAATTAATGTTCTGACAATGCATACCCCTTTTTACGTTGGTTGCGCGCATGCACAAGCCAACTTATTGTTACAATATGGGATTTTGGAGGATGTCTCTGCTGAGTCCATTTTAGTACACAAAACCAGAGGCTTGCAATGGGCTCAGCAGTCGACACCAATGACCACTCGTTGTGGTCCTGACACAGTCCTCTGCTAGGTGGGCTGAACAGTCATGCCCTTCAAAGGACTGAAGCCACTCCAATCAAAGGGCTTTGGTCCTTTGACTTGCATGAAGCCCACATCAGCAGAGCCAAGCAATCCTGGGAAGATAACAACTGCAGCAGTTGGGAGGCCCTAAGAGACAGGAGACCACTCTCATGCCCAGCTGTTATAAAAACAACTCATGCTTCACCTTGATTGCAGAGGATGAGCTGGATGGCTGCAGTGTGTGCGTGGCAGTTGGGAAAGAAGCGGAGGTGGTGGTGGTGGTGGTGGTGGTGATGGGAACATGCCCCCATAATGACATCCTTGCTCCTCAACAGTAGCTGTGGTGTGGCTTTGTCTCCTGATCCTCACTCCTATTCCCCCCCTTCAGCATTAGCCATGGTGTGGTTTTCTCTTAAAGCTGGCATCAGGCTGCCCAATCCCCATGTCAGCAATACAACCCCCCCTGCGGTGTCACTAAGGGACACTGGGGAGCACACCCCCAATGTCCCAGTGTGTACTCCCCCAATAGTCCTTGACACTGGGGAGCCCACTCCAAGTGTCCCCATATCTGTACCTCCCAATAGTCCCCATATCTGTACCCCCCAATAGTTCTGGATACTGGGGAGCCCACTCCCAGTGTCCCTATATCTATTACCTGTAATAAAAAAGAAAACGGTCCCCAATTTTTTTTACCTGAAAAAAAGAAAATGGTCCCTCATCACCTCTCCATTCCACTCCCCCATCCTGAACCTCCCTCTGCACATCCACCTCCCTGCACTCCCCCTACCCCATACTTATCTCTGGAGGTCAGCAGGTATCATCTTCTGTGGAGCGGGACACGTCTGCACTCTTTAAGGCTGAACGGCCAACTGAAGAATCAAGGTAAGTGCCCTATAATGCCAGTCAATTATATTTTGAACTTATGTTGATATCACAGCCCTTTTTTTTGAAATTTTACACAAAATTTTCAACATAGCCTTTTCGGAACACCGCCTCATGAATATTGTCACTATCATCTCGTTAATCGGACCCAAAAGGTGATTTCACGGTCATTGTGTAGAATCGCTTTTTTGGATCAGTTAATGAAATGACAGTGCCAGCGTTCATGAGGTGGGGTCCATAAAAGCCCATGTTGAAATTTTGGTACAAAATTACTGAAAAACTTCCGAGTTACATCCGGTCATTGACATTTTGCTATGCATGTGTGTAACTTTGGCAATTGTTAATATTTTCACTCCAAATTTTTAATATAACCATTTTTTCAGACCACCTCATGAACAGTACAACTGCATTTTCTTGCATCCTGCCTGAAATGTGTTTATGCAGCAGTGGCACAGAACAGCACAGTTGCTGCTTGAAATCACTTTTCAGGACTCAGTAATGAAATGACAATGCTAGTGTTCATGAGGTGGGTTCCCAAAAAGGCCATGTTGAAAATTTGGTGCAAAAAATACCTAAAAATGGTCATGGTATGAGCATGCCTTGAGCAGTTTCTATGTAGGCGCATAACTTTTCCAATTTTTTATATTTTCATTCTGAATTTTCAACATACACATGTTATTACACCACCTCATGAACAGTACAGCTGTCATTTCTCACAGCCTACCTGAAATGTGCTTTCTCATCTTTGGCACAGAATTGCACAGTCACTGTTTGAAATCACCTTTCAGTACTGATTAAGAAAACAACAGTGCCAGTGTTCATGACGTGGGGTACCAAGAAGCCCATGCTAAAAATTTGCTGGTAAATTCCTCAAAATGGCCATGCCACGAAGGTTCATTGACATTTTCCTACACGCGTGCATAACTTTTTGCTGTCCTTCCCTGCACCCTCTGTTCCCTATCCTGGCATCCAATTAAACCCTCCTGCTCCTTCCCTGTATACTCTCCACCCACATCCTCCATCCCAGCATACAATTAAACCTTCCCGCTCCCTCCTTCTGAATTCTGTCTGCCCTGCAACCTCCATTCCCCATCTTGGCATCCTGTTAAACCCTCCCACTCCCTCCCTCTGTGTGCTGTCTGCCCTGCATGCTCTCACTGACTAACCGAAGCAGCGTCTTTAACACAGCCACCCTACCCTCAGTTTCTACTCCAGAGTTTCAAAAATTACTCTCTATTCTTGGCTCCTCACTCTAGAAAAACATCAACTTGTTTAACAAGCAACTAACATTTGGCATTGACAAATGCTTGTTTTATACTGAATCTCCTATGTTCGTCTAGTAGTTAAAGGTATCATGTGCCAGCTATTTTGTCTGTCTGTTCATGGACCCATACTGCTACACTCTCTGGACTCTGATTGTGATAGGTGGTATCAGATGTCATCTTTTTATATTCTGAGTGTTAAGTTTGGTGCTTTTGCATAGTACCTGACCAATGGCACTGAAAACTGATGCAGTGTCTGTTTTTTATTTTGCTATTTATTTACCTATGATAGTCCAGCTGACATAAAGTAGTAGCCATGTTTTATTTTTCATTCCTTAACTGTATTTATTTAAGAAGAGAAGTCAACGTCATTGAGCAAGGCTAATTTTCACAAGTATAAAGTAAACATACTTATCCCATTTCATAGCCCCCCCTCTCTCCTCCTCCACCCTCCTTGGCCTGCTGATTTTCTTTTTTTTCTTCAAATTTAATATGCTTTATTGAGTTTTAAATGAACAATACATCTATACAAGGTATAGCACAGGAGTTCAACAAGATACCAATTCAATTATGTACAGAATGACAGGTCCTTAAGAAATCTATCGTTACTAAGTATAACAAAATACAAAAAAGGAACAACAGTTGCAATTACCATACAACAAAAATAATCATATGGCCTCCCACCCACCCACCCATAACAAAAACAAAACAAAAAAACACCCTCCCTTCCTGCACCATCAAAGGAGACAAGTTTAACAGCAATTTATCAGTAACAGGACTTGGTCTAGCCTAACAAGAACTATTTGTCTTTGTAAATGCAATCATTTAAAGTATTAATAAGGTATATAAGGGTGCCCATACCCTTTGGTACAATTGGTGATGATTTGAGATGCTAGCCAGGAGTTTCTCAGCTTGCAAGGTGAAAATGATTTTATGGAGCCATTCAGTAAGTGTTGCAATATGTTTGTCTAGCCAATGATGCATTATCACTTTTTTGGCACATAGTGATATGAGTCATATGTCTCCACTGGTTGCCAATAAAGCTTTCACCATAATCTCCAAATAGATATACCTCCGGCAGGAAAGCATTTGTTAAACCAAGTAAGGATCTAGCCTAGACTGAATAGCTCCCTAAAATGGAGACACTTTTTCACACTCCCATAAAATGTGAAATAAGGTGCTTGGCTGCTTTCTTCATCTGGAAAAGAGATTAGATGTAAGCTTTCCCATCTTATGAAGCTTCTTAGGGGTATAAAAGAGGTCATGTATCACTTGAAATTGGAGTAAGTGGTAATGGCCCCATTTGACATCCTTGTATAGACGGTCCCAAATCTGTGGCCATTGTTGGCTAGCAAGAGGGGAAGGGGGCAGAATCCAGTCCCAGGTATAGTGTGGTTGCCCTTCTAATTCCCCAACCATGGTACATAAGTAATGATAGAAAAATGAAATAAAATGAGAGGATGGGCGGCCTAAACCATAGCCAGAATGGGGCCAGCCAGGTGTTGATTCCATGGGCCCATGCCGAAATGTTGGAACAGCAAATGTGAGAGCTGAATAAATTTGAAACAATAGGAAGGGGGTATACCAAATGTATGTCTTACTTCTTGAAATGTCAGTAGTATGTGGTCTTTAATCAAGTTAGCTACTATTGTACCCTTGCCGTATGGCCAAAAAGATGAAGAGAGCATTTGATCTCCAATCTTAAAGTCTGGATTTCCTAAGATGGGCTGTGAGACATCTTTGACCAGTGAGGTGCTGGTAGATGTACATAATTGTAAATGTGTATGGAGGGCCACCACGATTGGGGTGTCTGTTAATGGTTTGGGAACTGTTTTGAGCGGTAGATAAAGTAAGGCACGGATATCCCCTCTATATTGAGCGCATATAGTTTTCTCTATCTGTAGCCATAGTAGGGAGTACAAGTCTGGGTGGGAATTGTCTATGGGCTGCAGCCATTGTGAAAGAATGGAGCAGTTAATCCAGAGATAATGTAAATATAAGTTAGGGACCTGAAGGCTTCCTCTTTTTTTGGTTCATTGTAGTTTGGAATGAGCTCTATGGTGGGTGCCCCCTACCACATAAAGTTGGAAATGACTCCATGAACCTGGATGAATCAAGATTTCGGTATGGGATAGTTATACATCTGTAGTGGATATAAGAGATGGGGTAACACATTCATTTTCACAACACTTAGCCGACCCCAGAGGGAAATGAGGAGTAGGGCCCAATAATTTAGGTCAGTTTTAACTTGAGTTAGGGTCTTATCTAAATTATATTGTTTCATTTTAGATGGTGATTGGGATAAGTAGATACCTAAATATTTCATTTTGTCTGTGATCCATTTTGGCCCTAGAGGTTGAATATCTGACTGTAACACAAGGGTGTTAAGTGACATAACTTCCATTTTAGAAAGTTTCAGCTTATAGTTAGACAAATATCCAAAGTCTCTAATAATGTCAAGTGTAACAGATGAGGAAATAGAAGGATGAGTAATATGCAATAAAATATCATCCACATATACCGAGAGCTTGATGTATACCAGTAGGGATACCAGAAACTGAGGAATAGTTGTTAATTTTTCTTATAAGGGGTTCAAAGAATAAATTAAATAAAAAAGGGGAGAGGAGACAACCTTGTCTAGTTCCTTGCTGTAAAGTGAAAGCCAGGGACAGAACACCATTACACAGTAAGTGAACGGTCGGATGAGTATAGAGTACACTGATCCAATGGATAAATTGAGCAGGGATATGATATTTGGGAAGTAGACTAAATAAGTAGTCCCATGATACTCTGTCGAAAGCTTTCTCTGCGTTTAGTGACTACAACACTGAAGGAATGTGGGAGTCCCTGGATGCAGAGATTAAATGAGTTAGCTTCCACAAGTGGTCTGCAGAAAGCCACCCAGCCACAAAGAGAACCTGTTCTGGGCTTAGAAGAGCATACCAGACCTGAGCTAGCCTGTTGGCTAGGACCTTAGCAAAGATGTTGAGGTTCACACTAATAAGAGAAATAGGTCAGTAGTTCGACACCATTAAGGGATCTCTGTCCAGTTTGAAAAGGACAACTATGGTGGCTTCTGTAAATGTGAAATCTGAGAGGCCTTGGTTATATATGTAAGTATAAGTATCTAGAAGAGTTTGGCTTACCTGAGATTTTAAGGCCTTGTAAAAATTAGTAGTATAGCCATCTGGGTCTGGAGCCTCATCTGCTGGTAATGTGTCAATAGCTGCTGTGACTTCCATTAGTGTTAGAGGGGTTTGTAAGAAAGTTATCTGAAGTTGTTCCAGATGTGGAAGATTTACATCTTGCAGAAAGTGCTCAAAAGATTCAGTATCAAAAGCTAGGGAGGACTGGGAGTATAATGACTGGTAATACTCTTGGAAACATGAGACTATCTCCCATGGGGAGGTACTTAAACTGCCAGATGGATAGCGGAGAGAGGTTACAATTCTATCTGTAACCTGGGCTCTAAGCCGTAAAGCCAGTAGTTTCCCAGCTTTGTCTCCCTGGTCAAAATATGTGACTTTTGATCCAAAAATGAGATGTTCAGCTTTGTCACTGAGGAGACCGTTATACCAACAATGGAGAATTTCCAATCTTTCTAATTCGGAGGGGGTAGGCTTGGGAGAGAGAGAGAGAGAGAGAGACTGTTCCAGTGTCCGAATGTGTTGCGGTAGAGAAGACAATTCTCGGAGATAGTCTTTTCCTGAATGGAGGCAAGATGGATAATCTCTCCTCTCAGAGAGCATTTTAAGGCTCCCCATAAAATGTCAAGTTTTGGCAGGGTACCAGAGTTGAGCTTGAGAAAATTAGAGATGACATTTTGAAGGTGAGTGATCAGATATGTGGATTTTAATAGCTGGGCATTAAACCTCCAAACTTTATCTCGATCCATAGCAGAGGAGAGATTCCAATGTAAAAATGTTGGGTGATGGTCAGAGAGTACTTTAGACAAGTAGTTACATGCCAGTACTGTGGAAAGGTGCTCACTCCCTAACAAGAAATAGTCTATTCTAGAAAATAAGTTGTGGGGAAATGAATGGAAAGAATAGTCCCTTTGGGCAGGGAAATAGAGCCCTCCAGGGGTCTATAAGGCCCAATGAAGCCATCATATCCCTAAGGGCCAATTCTGCTGGGGTTGGAGGATGATGGCAGGATCTGGATCTGCCTAGTCCATTACAATAGACTAAATTTTTGGCCCCCAGGCAGTATGGGAAGGTCAGACCGTGGAGACAGGTGTGACATGAGGCTAGTAAAAAATTGTGGGTTGTCAGTAGTGGGGCCGTAAACTGATCCCAGCACTAGCTCCAAGTGACCTAATAGGGCCCTTAGAAGCACAAACCTCCCCTGAGAGTTCACTATTGACTGCAACAATCTGAATGGCACCCTATGGGCAACCAGGATCGCCCCCCCCGCTTGCGCGTATCTAGCCCTGCAGCTAGTGTCTGGCCCACCCAGGATCTCTTGAAATGAAGAACCTGGGAGGAAGGCAAGTGGGTTTCCTGCAAAAAAGCAACGTCATTATTAAGTTTATGAAGGTGCAATAATATCTTAGCTCTCTTGGTATGGGATTGAGCACCCTTGACATTCCAAGAACAAAATCTCAAACTTAGTGTCATCGCAGAGTTGAGTATCTACCAACTTCCAGTAAGATAATATCTTTCCAGAGTTGTTCCAAGCCCCCCCCCCAAAAAAGAGAGATCAACCATCTGGTGGTGCACCCCACATTCCAGCCCCCCACTCTATCAAGAAATGTGAGTAGTAACTCCTTGGGGCATACATATAGCCTGAAAAGTTGTGGTACTAAGAACTTTCCCAGTCCTGTGCAGTGCCCCTAACATCAACCCCACCCATCCCCTAACCCCAACAAAAACATGTGAGTTCAGCCTACCAGGACTATGTATAATTAACCACATTGCATACCCTGTAAGGTAACCCCATAGATACCCCCACTTATACAATCCCCTGCCCACAAAATAGAAAGACAATCAGAAAGAAAATATTTTCCCAGAAATGTCAGTACCATAACCAGCTGGAGAGAAGACCATGGGACTTTCTTCAGTCCTTTAATGTGCAGGACATAAATGAAAAACAAGCCCATATACAGAACTGAGGGCTGCCCCCCTCCCTGATTCTGATTCGCAATACACCGCTTGCGAAGCAGAGTAAACCACCAACCCCCTCTGCTCCCACCCAACTTTAACTTTAAACTGTTCATTAAGTACAAACAGCAAAAAAAAGAAAAAGGAGACCATTACAAATGCTTGTAAAGTCCAAATACAGACACAGTTTTTTAAATCCAGTCTAAGTGTGTAAACACTATGGGCCGGATATTCAAAAGGGTTGCGCCATGCGCAATAGGGTTGCACATGCACAAGTCCAAAAGTGCGCCATTCTGCGATATTCAGCAGGAGGCAGTTGTGCCACCGAAAACATGCTGGGCAACAGCGCAATGCAAATGAAGGCATGCGCAACCGAAGGGGGTGGATCCATGCATAAAGAGCGCAATGCGATATTCAAAGACTTGCGCAATGCGCAACAGCGGAACAGCAGGAAGTTGCGCCCCAGCGGAAATGAGCCAAAATAAAAAGGCTCAAGGAAGAGGCGCAAGAATGCTACAGGGATGCCAAGTGGGAAGAGAGAGAGAGAGAAAGACAGACAGTGACAGGCCAGGGCAGGCAAGGGAAGCAGTGTGGGCCATAGGCTGCAGAGGCCAGTGGGGGGTGCCCGGTGCAGTGGAAGTAGCAGTCAGGACAGCGGGGTAACAGAGCAACATCAGCCGGGGGTCACAAGCCAGGGAGATGGACAGTGGCAGCTTCCACAAGGAAGCTGTAATGAGGGGGTGAGAATGCAAGGTGCAGGGGGATGTGGCCATGGATGGGCCTGTCAGCTGTACGCCCCAAACAGGTAGTACCGTGCCCGCATCAGCATTGAGCTGTACACAGATGTAGAGATTGTGGGCCGGTACCGCCTGAACAGGGCAATACTGAGGCGGCTCTGTGAGCTGTGCAGTGATGAGATGCAGGCACCCTCACGACGGAGTCATGGTCTGTCACTGGAGACCAAGGTGACAGCCTGGATGTGCCTGATCGCCACGGGCACCTTCCAGAGGCCAACAGGGGACACCACAGGCATCACACATTTGGCCACGTCACGCATCCTCACCCAATTCCTCAGCACACTGCTGCCACATCCTGCGGAGCACATCCATTTCCCCAGCACCGTGGCAGAGCGTACAGCAAACATGCAGGCATTCCACAGGGTAGCACATATGCCTGGCATGCTAGGGGCCATAGACTGCACCCATGTGGCCATTCGCAGCCACCTGGCCCCGATGGGGCCACATATAGGAACAGAAAGGGCTTCTCCAGTGTCAACTGCCAGGTGGTGTGTGATGCCACTGGGCGTATAATCAATGTCTGTGCCACACACCCTGGTGGAGCACATGATGCCTTCATATGGCATCAGTCTGCACTGTGCCATCGCTTCGAGAGTGGGGACATCCCCACAGGCCATCTAGTGGGTGAGTACGCATGTAGGAAATGCAAACTTAGGGGCAAGGGTGGAATGCCACAGGTGCCATGGTAGTGGCACACAGAGATATGGGCAATATGGACCTGAACATGATACTGATCTCCACTATCTCCACACAGGTGACAGCGGATACCCACTCCGTCCCTGGCTGCTCACACCGTACCGGCGCCCCATGACCCCATCACAGCAATGCTATAATGAGGCACATGCCGCCACATGCAACATCATTGAGCAGGTGTTTGGGATGTTCAAGGCACGCTTCCAATGCCTAGACACCTCCGGCGGTGCCCTACAGTACAGCCCCTCAAAGGCCTGTGGGATATTCCTGGCCTGTTGTATCCTGCACAACATGGCCAATGACTGTGGGATAGCCATACAGGTTGAAGAGGGGGACAGCGATGGAGACGCCAGTGGCGCTGGTCTTGATGGTGATGAGCATCCCCCCCCTTGGACGTCGGGACCCCCGACTGATCCGGCAGGCCCAGCTGCACTGGGACACCATCACACAGGAGCATTATGCACAGCACAGGTAAGTCAAGGGGCCTTGTGCAAACAACACTGTCCTGGCGCAACCCACAGGCACACAGAGTAACACACCAGGGGTGCATGACGGCAAGGGGAGTGGAAGGGACCAGGCACACAAACACACCATCAGGGAGGGGTGAACAGTCATATGGACACACACACACACACACACACACACAAAACAGGCACAAAGCGTACATGGGCAGGTGCACAGCAGAGCAGGAACAGACATGGCAAACACACTGATCCACAGACCACACCCACCACCTGTACTGTCCAAGTACATGTGTCAGATGCTGGGCACCCTTGCACCTTGGTGTACAATACAATACAGGCATCATCATGCACACGCACCTGTGGACAGCAGTCGGGATGGTGTGCAGGCGGTCCGTATGTCGGCGGGATGGGCAGGGCACCCACCAGTGCACTGCCCACCATGATGCACAGTGCACACAGGGCAGCACCAGTCAGGGCCCGCACTGGGAGACAGGTCAGTCATGTTGCAATGTTCCACGGCCACCTCAGATGCATGGGTGGCCCCACCATGACCCAACAGCACTGGCAGGCTGAGCAGGGGCCACATGGGGTGGCACCAATGGACCACCAGGGGTCCCACTGAGTGATCGCGACCTTGTCCACAGTGGGGTCTGTAGGATGCCAAACATACCTGCACCAGGGGCGCTTGGGATGCCCACAGCAGAACCTGGTGTCGACAGGCTTGGTGTCACACGACGCCGGGAATGGGGAGCAGAGAGCGTACTGTGTGGGGTGCGCGGTACAGGAGCACCTGCTTGTGTGCCCAATGCAGCTACGACAGCGACCAATGCCTGGGTCAGTCTGTCAATGGCGGCGGTCACATCCATCTGCATATGGACCATCTCTGCATGGTCCAGAGCACAGTATCTGCTGTGCCACTCCACAGCCGCACACAGTGCCTCCACAGACGTTGCAACCCGCCTTTGCTGCTGTACTGATTCCCGCAGCAGGCGGGTGTGCTCTTCCAATGGGTACTCTGCCACAACGGCATCCTGTCCCCCAGGGTATGGAAGGTCCTGATGCTCAACATCCCTTGAGGGTGGGCGCTGTTCACCAGGACCAGGAATGGGCATATCAAAGGGCGGCGGGCATGTGCCACCGCTGGACACTGTACCCCCAGACCTGGTAGGTGACTGCTGCTGCTGCCCCTCCAACTGCTGTGCCCCAGGGACCACTCATTCCACTGCTGTGGCCGCAACAGTGCCAGACACCTGCACAGCCACCGGTGCTGCCCCACCGGTGCTGACTGGCACAGCCTGGGACTGTGCTGACATGCTGGCACACACGTTGGAACCAGGTAGGCCCAGGGGCACGTGCTGGCCTGCTGTGTGTCCGTCATGGGACACACACATGTCACTGCCCATTGCAGTCCTTGCATCATCAATGGTGCAGGTATGTGCTATAGCCACAGTCACAGCGTGCTGGCATGCTTGCATGCCAGACTGCTGAGACACAGGCTGTGCACCCCCCACACCTGACTCACTGACACCAGAGTTGGCAGCCCGGCGTGCATGCTGGTGCAGTGCATGCTGGCTGGTGACAGAGGCGGATGGACCCTCCTCCATATCCAGCAGGTCTTCCTCACTGCCTGGACCGACCACCACCGTCCCCTGAAGACGAACAGGATCTGTAACAGAAAGAGAGGACATGTGAGTGCATGTGAACAACCTTCCCCCCCCAACACCACCACCATGTCATACCGTGCAGTGATGGGCTTCCACCTGTCTGGAATCCACCTCCTGGCACGCCCTCAATAGCACTGCACTGCATTGATGCAGCCAGTCGGTCCTCAGCCGGGGTCAGCTCCACCACCTCTGGCTGGCCCCCGCCAGTGCCAGCACGTGCCGCCCTGAGGGCTGCCACCTTCTCCTTCACACTCCTGCGGTCTTTCCCCATCTTCTTTTTGCATTCCTGCATGGAGCGCTGGTGGCTTCCGTGCAGGTTCACTGCCTGAGCTACCCCCTCCCATGCAGCCACACCGGCCTGAGGGGTGCCCGCCGTCCACTCAGTAGTGCCTCCTCCTCCAGGTAGGCCTGGTAGAGGACTCTGTCTCCGCCTGGTGAAGGCTTCCTCCTCTGCCACCATCCCTGCCCCTCACCTTGGCTCTGCTCGGTCATGGCGATCTGTATGGGTGGAAGTGGACACCTGTCACTGTGCAGTCTACAGCGTTATCCCATGACTATTGTCCAGAACATCACACAGCATGCAACCCATCTCTCACCTGCAGTAACCGAATCTGGCCAGCGCAGCCCAATGTCGCACATTTATAGCGCAATGCATGCAAATTAGGAGTGGAGCAACTGTAATGAGATGCAAATCGCGCCACTGCACCTTTGAATGGCTGATCAGATGATTTGCATGTGTCGGCTGAATATCGCGCAGTTGCGCTTTGCACAATACGGCTGAGCCAGCTGAGCCAATGGTGCAGATCTGTGACTGTGTGGTACACTGCATTGCGCATGCCCAGGCAGCTTACGCAGGTGTCTGCCACGCTGATGATGTGCTGTGCGCGATCGGCAATTCAGGCCATGGCAACCATTGTGCCAGTGGCGCTACAGCACTGGGCACCATATGGCACTGTGGCAGTACTGTGCAGTAGTCCACTGTGGCACTGGCACACAGGTGGTCAGTCACACAGGATGCGTAGCCGTCAGATGGTGCTGTGCGTGGCCTTGCGTCATAGACCCCTGACCTGGTGTCAGACCTTTGCACCCTGGCGCTGTTCGGCTGCCATGTGTACGGCCCTATTGCGCTGTTTGGTGACAGCGCTATGTGAACCGACAGCGCTGTAGGAGCAGCGCGATTGGAACCTATGGTGGTCTATTGCGCAACATTTCCATGTGGGGTTGCCGTGCTGCGGGGCGCCATATTGCCTGCTGTACAACAGGAACTATGGCATGCAGGAGAGCGCCCCAATGGAGCCCAGTGGAGGTGGCCAACCTGGTGGCCCTGGTTGAGCCCCACTATGGGGCACTGTATGGGGATGAGCCCCTCACCATGGCTCGCACCCAGGTGTGGCTGCAGGTAGCCACTGACCTGGTAAGGGTCTCAGGGTGGTGCTGGTCTGCAGAGCAGTGCAGGCACAGATTCAGTGACCTCCACAGGAGGGAGCCAGATGTGCTGCAATGCCTAAGGTCACGCGCCAGGAGAGGCGTTGTGCCTAGGCCAGGTGGGTGTACCATCTATGCACCTGTATTCTCCGTAGGGGTGTGACTGTGTTTTGGTGGTGGTGCATGGGGGATGGCTCTGCCATGGTTGGCTGTGTCAGTGTGTGCAGGTGTGAGATGCATGGGTCTGGCTGTGTGGGCAGGCACACTCACTAGGGCAGGGGGCAGTCTGCTTTGGAGTCACACTGATGTTTTTCTCAACATTTGTCACCCACAGGCCTGACAGAGAGGATGCAGGCACGGGCTGATGAGGGCCGTGGCAGGGCCCAGGTAGCGGACGGAGGTGATGTGAGGGGTGGGCCACAGCAGCAGCAGCAGCAGCCACAGCTGCTTGATGAGTGTGAGTATCAGTACATCATGGATGCTATTGCATGCTGGAGGGGGTGGGCATGACCACTAGCCATGGACAACACAACCATGCACGACACAGGCGACAGTCCTCACTGTCCAGTGTCACTGCACATCTGTGTGTGCGTCACTGGTGGTCCATGCATGCACTGGGCACATGGCTGTGGAACTGGCATCCCACCACATTGCCACGTCACTTGACAGCCTTGTTTGTGTTGTCATGGACATGGGCAGTGTGTGTGTGTGCAGTGGTGCACATAGCTGGTGCCACCTGGTTGGGCATGTCATGTGCATGGTCACTGTGGGTGGGTCCATACCATCACAGGTGCGGGACACTGGGCTATATGCCTTGCAGGATGGGTGGTGTTCAGGGTTGTGGACAGTCACAGCCATTGACCTTATTCCCTTTTCCTAGGCCTCAGCGTCCTATGCAGGATTGAGCGTGCCCTCCACCAGCTGACCAGGGTGTCCATTGAAAACCATAACATCCTAAGGAACATTCAGCACCGTGGGCTCCGGCGATGGCACAGTCAACCAAGACAGCACCAGGCAGCAGAAGACCAGCCTGCTAGGCGTTAGACAGGCTTCCCTTCCCACTTCACCCATCCCTCCCACCCTGCCTTCCTCTCCCAGTTGTTCACCCTACCTGTTGCCCACCACTACCTTGTACCCCTACCCCCGGTCTTGTAAATATCTGTAAATAGTTTTGTTATTGTTCTTGTTGTTCTACTTTCTTTTGCAATATATATATATTTGTTATGAATACTGTGGTGGTCTCTGATTTGCAGCTGGCTATGGTTGCTCAGCTGCAGTGGTGTGCATGCCATCTGGGGTGGTATGGTCCTGGGTATGTGTGTGTGTGTGTGTGTGTGTGTGTGTGTGTGCATGGGGAGGTGTCTCCAGTGTGGCAGTGACTTTCTGTTGGTCTTGCCATCTGCTGCCGCCCACTGCTGGGTGCACAGGGTGGGTCTGGCTTGTTTGGTTCTATGCTACACGAGGTTGACGTGTTCCGGGGGGGATGCATGGTGTTTACTGCAGTGACAGTCACTGCACATGGGTGGTGTCTTGAGGTCATGGTGCAGGGTGTGTTGTGCAGACTGGGGGCTGATGTGCACTGTGGTTGTCAACCCCCTGTGTGTGGCAGTCTCAGCCTGCCAGTGGTTGTGCTGGGGCATCATGGCCCTGCTGTGCTTTGTTGGCTTGTCCCCATGGGCCAGTGGATCATCCGTCCCTGCTCCAGTGATGCTGTGCTTAAAAGTGGTGTCTTGTTGGTTCTGCAGTGTGTTCCTGTGCCCATGTGTGGCATGGCTGGCAGTGGGCTCCCAGCCTGCCTCCCTGGTTGTGCAGTTCCATTGCTCTGCTGGGGTGGGGGCTCTGCTTGCGCTATGGCACCTCTGGACTGCTCAGCTGGGCTAGCCTTGTTGCGCTATGGCGCAAACTTTCTGCTCAGCTTCCCCTTCCTGGTTACACTATGGCGCAGTTTGTGCGATATTCAGACGTTGGCTGCTTGGGCAATTTGTTTTGCTCCATGTTTGAATATCGCGTCTGTTGCGCATATGCGCAATTGAATTGTGCTTGCTCCTGCTGTTGCGCACATTTTGGGCGCAGTTTGAATTTCTGGCCCCATTAGTCCAAATTCAGTGATGCTTGGGTTCAGTATAAGGAAATAACCATCATGGAAGAGGAAAGGACTTACTGCCTCCCAGAATATCACTGAAGTGCTGCCAATCTGCATCCCATAGCAAACAATGTAGAAGGGAGACAATCTGCAGAGGATGCGGCACAAGAGGGTTAAAAAGGTCTTTGTTGGAGACAGTCTAGGGAAATCCAGGAGTGAGTCCAGCAAAATGGCAAAGCTGAAAAGTGGTTTTGGAGAGATACTTATGGGCTGAAGTGCCCTCTAGTGGCGTAGAGCAAAAAGACAATATTCGCAAAGATGGTAGTGCACACACTAGTGTGTTGGAATTATGCTAAACTCCAGATCCTCTGTGGAGTGCCTCAGTTATCATTGAACAATTCTGGAAAGGCTGCTTTAACACCAGGTGAGGCCTGTTCTGCAGAATCGTAGTTCTGCCAAGTGCCTCGGTATAGGAATGACAAACAAGCAGGGTAGGCGACTTTAAACTTTATCCCAGATGCGAGGAGTTTGGATACTAATAGGTGGTATGCTGCATGCTTCTGCCTAGTCATGATGGGTAAGTCCTGGGCAGATCGAAGCTTGTGGCCTTCCCAAAGAACTTCCGAGAGCTCACACATTTTACCAAGTACGTGGAGTTTATCCAGCTAATTGAGAAACTTTAGTATCAGAGGTCTTGGAGGGGCATCTCCGGCAGGTTTAGGTCAAAGGGACGGGTGAGCCCTCTCTATAATGTAGGTGGTATTGTTAGGAGAGGGCCCTGCAACTTTAGCTAAAAGCTCCTGAGTGAATAATATTGGGGAGGCCCCTTCTGCATCCTCTGGAAGGTCGAATATGACAATATTATTCTGGCAACTTCGGCCTTCCAAATCTTCTAGCTTCTTTTCCATTTTGTGAAGTCTCTGTCTCAGAAGCGTAACCTCGGTGTCCACCTTGTCTCGACATCCCTGCAGTGAGGAGGTTCAAGCTGCTACATCTGAAATTGCTCTCTTGGCTTCACCAAGACCCACTCACAGAGACTTTAGCTCCGAAGTCAGATCTTGAAGAGCTGTTTTAGGTGGCTGGAGCTCTTCAAGAAATTTCTGCTCCATGAGAGGGACAGGTTATGTAGAGGTTGCTGGAGATTTGTTAGAGCTGGCAGAAGGGCACTTGGACTGTTTGGAAATCTTCTCTGGTGTTTGTGGAGGTGTATGGTGTAGTGGGGCCTGATGCATCTCTGTTTCCATTTTCTTTCAGTAGTTGTGATTCTCTGCGAGGTGTTTTCTTCTCCTCCAATGTTGGAGTCCGGATACAGGTACCTTTATCTGACTGTAGAGCTCAGTATATATTGACTTGATGCACTATATAGTAGTGAATAAGGCGAGTTAGCAGGAGCTCGTCTGTGGAGCTGCTATTCCAAGCCAGTCATCACGTGCCTCCTCGGCCTGCTGATTTTCTTCCCACCTGCAATTTGACAGTCCTTTACTGCCCTTAAAACCTTATTTTTGCATGATAAGCTTTCCCTTCCCTTAGCTCAAATTTAACTGTAAGAGACTGAATGCTGTTTACTCCAATGTTTGGTTAAGAATAAGGCATGACAGGGCATAGATCATGTGGGATTTACACATGCATCATGTGATGGAGCACGAGGTATAGCCAAGTGCCTAATACCACACAAACAGTGGGATAATCCCACAACAGCCCATGCCCCAGAATGCCTTACAGTTTTCTGTGCTCTAATTTAATTAAACTCACTAAATGAAAACAATGTGTGGCACTTTGCTTCCAATTTACATTAATTACTCTACTTGTGCTGCAAGCCAATCCAACATTAATCATGGAAACTTACAATTTTTTCAGATCTGTTGAACTCACCAGTTTGATGGTGGTGGTGGGTGGGATAAGGGTTGTTGATTTCTTCTGAACACTTTCCCAGTCTGTGATTCAAATCCTTTCAAAAACAGCATAGAAACAGAAACATATGATGGCATAAGGAGACCACCAGGTCCATCTAGTCTGCTCACTGAATTTTAGCCTAGCCTTTTAACTGCCTTTGGGTTTGAGGGCTTCCTTATATCTGACTCAAGCATTCTTGAAACCTACTGCTGTGCTTGCCCCACCACCTCTGCAGGCTGTCTGTTCCAGGCATCCACCACTCTTTCTGTGAAGAAAAACGTCCTCGTGTTGATGAAGAACTGCCTTCCTTGTAGCCTTAGATCATGTTCCCTGGTTCTGCTGCCCTTCATAAATTGGAAGAGATCGTCTATCTGCACCTGGTTTATACCTTTTATGTACTTGAATGTTTTGACCATGTCACCCCTCTCTGTTCCAGGGAATACATGTTCAGTTCTTTTAGTCTATCCCCCATAGGACATCTCGTGCAGTCCCTAAATCATTTTTGTTGCCCTCTTCTGCACCATCTCCACTCAGCCAATGTCCTTTTTGAGGTGGGGCCTCCAGAACTGGACACTGTACTCCAGGTGAGGCCTAACCAGTGATCTGTACAGTGGCAGGATCACTTCCTTCTTCCTGCATGTGATTCCCCTCCCAATGTATCCCAGTATAGTGCTGGCCTTTAATGCTGCCTTCTCGTACTGTTTACCTACCTTCAAGTTGTCTGAGATAATGACTCCCAAATCGTGCTCTTGGGTGGAGGCAGCTAGTCTTTCCCCTCCAGGGTAATATACCTTATTTGGATTTCTTTTTCCTAAGTGCATGAGTTTGCACTTTTTGGCATTGAATCTCAACAGCCATGCTCCAGACCATTCTTTCAGTTTCTTGAGGTCAGCTTCCATCTTGTCCACTCCCTGCTGGGTGTCGACCCTGTTGCATATTTTGGTGTCATCTGTGAACAGACACACCTTTCCCTGTAGTCCGTTAGCTATGTCTAATATGAAAATATATTTTTTAGAGTACTTTGGGTCTGCCTCTGGCCATTTACATGTCTTCCCTCTGTTACCCCCTCTTTTATATTATTTCCTCCCTTCCATACCCTGTTTCTTTTTTCAATGTCATTCTCCACATTTTTTTTTATTCTTTAGTAAGGGGGTAAGAACCTGTAAGCACAAGTTCCTGTTTTCAGGGGTGATCAGGAGCACTGGGGAGGTTGTGACTTCCTCAGAGTCACATAGTATGCAAGTGAAGGTTGTGGGAATCAAACACAGGTCTGCTGGATGTACCGAGCACATTCACTGCTTGTTACTCCATCCTCTACACTACACTGTGAGCCATTATATTTAAACTGTGAAGTGATTGTTTACGATGGAATACAATAATTCAAAATTCTGCATTTTCCTTTCAGGATGTTCACAAACCAGTAAATAATAAAGGAATAATGCCCGACAGAGTGGGTGTTATGCTGGGATAAAATCTTGCCTCAGGTGGTTGGGCCTGAGGCTGCAGGCCGAGGGCATCCAACACCCAGGAATGGATATTATTCCAGCATAACACCCACCCTGGAGGGCATTATTCTTATTATGCAATGGCTAGTGAGTGTAAAAAAAATGAAAAGATTAAAGAAAATAGATTTAAAAGTATTTTTTGGGTGTTTATTTAATGCATATGTTTATCTTTTAAAATAATAGAGCTGATTTACAGCTTAGAGTAGTGGGTGGAGCTGCTGTTATTGTGGCTCTATAGTCCCCCATAGGTTTATTGTTGCTACTAATTTTCCCCCTGTTTGAATGTAAAAGTTTATTTCCCTCAGTTTCCGCTGCTTTGTTGTTTTGGTAACAGCAGAGGTCATCTACCCCTCCTTGTCACAATGTGGCAATCTGCAGCTGTGTGGAAGTCAGCGGTCATATCTTCGTCATAGGTCATCTCCCCCTCCATGTTACAATGTGGCCATCTGTAATGGCTCCTGCATCTCCTTTGGCTGAGGAAGCTGTCTTTTTGGTAGCTTTTTTACCAGGAGAAAGAAAATGGCAAAATGGTAATTAGTTAAATATGGGGTTGCTTTCATGCTCAGCTGATGTATTCAACTACTGAGCGCAGAAGTGCTGTGAAGGTTAACATGGTTTCACTTCAGCCGTTTTTTTTTTATTTTAAACTAATGTGGGAACAGGTATGGTTGGATTTTGTGTTGGGGTGGGGTGGGCACTGATTCTGAGTTTGACAGACGGTGCCAGTTCCGATGGGGAAAGCATTGATTTTGAGATTGGCGGAGACTACTGATTTCGAGCAGAGCAGGACCACTCCTAGAAACAGCTGTGGAGGGATTGTGTTTCAGCATCTAATGTGGGCGTGAGTATGCTGGGACTAGAGCTGGGATGTTATGCTGGGATAACATCCTGGGTCCAGTCTGACCAATCAGAGAGCAGAATTCTTACTTGCCATTAGATGTAGGAACTTTCAAAACCACGTGCTTAAAAAGGAGTGTTTTTTTAATTTTTTTTTTTTATTTTGGAGCTAGATCTTATCCAGGATTACTGCTAATAGGGTGCTGGACCTTGTTCCTTTTTTAAAGAAATAGTGGAGTACTAGTATAAGTGGAAGCTCTTTTAGTCAATAATGTGTTATGTAGATCTGTTTGAAGTTATGTTTGTTAACCAAAATTATATTTCTCTACAGAAACCTAGAAACAAATAAACTGAGAAGGCAAATGAAAAATGAACAGAATTTTTCTACAACAAGAATTGCTGCTTAGATTGTTTTTAATAGCCCTTTACACTTTAATTCACTTGTGTTGTTCACTTAGTTATGGCCCATGTTTTATTTATTTATTTCGTTTTTGTTTACCGGGTAGGTGCACTAGCCATAGCAATGACTATTTTCAGGCACGACCCGGGAGGGTACAGTACAGCAATACAACAATACAATAATACAGGGAACCATTTCAATACAAGTACAGAAAATGGTTGACAATAGTATATAGACCAATTTGCAAATATTTCCATAGAAACAAGGAGGCTGCAATGCTATTGCAGTGCACAAAGTAAACAAAATAATGCTGGAGCAGTACAAGGAACAAAACTACACCTAAATTTGCTATAAGGAAAGTGAACATGTTGAGCATTTAAGTGCAATAGGGGAAATGGATATGGTACTAGTAAGTGATGGAAGTGAAAGTCAAGAGAGTAGGGATGAGGGTGAAAGTAAGGTGGGAGGAGGGACAGATAAGTAAGGAGAAGTGCATAGTGTATTTGAGGGTAGATCAGTAAGTGTCATGGAGAGAGGAGGCTGGGGAGAAAAAAGAGCTATGGAGGTTTGAAGCAGGAGCACTTGTGGGAAGTGTTGAGATAAATTCGCAACCCTTTTTTAAAAGATGCATGAGATAGTGATTGGCGCAATGCTAGTGGAAGGGAGTTCCAGTATTTGGGGGCATGGCAGGCAAAAGCACTAGCGCCTTTAGTGGTGTTGTGCCTGGGGGTGAAAACAGGGGCCTGGGTTTATAGCACGGCATCAGATTTTGGAAGAGTCCTGCTAGGGATTCGGGTATTTGTAGGTGGACTATATTGTCAATGATGGAGTCATAGACGTGAAGCCTTAGTTCATTAGGAGGAAGCCAACCCAGGTCTGAATAGAGGAAGCAATGGTGTTTCAGTCGGTGCGAGGACGACATATAGCGACAGATATTGTTATAAGTGACATCCCATTTCCGAAGGGTTGATTTGCACACAGAGGCATATGTTGCGGCACCATAGGTAAGTGATAGAAAGAGTATGCCACGGGCAATGGCAAGCCTCACTGAGGGAGTGAGTACATAGCTGGTTCGGTAGGCTATTCCAAGTTTAGAGTTTACCAGTTTGTAGGTCTGGTTGATGTGTAAGTTGAAGTTTAGTGATGGATCAAGAGTGAGGCCCAGATATCTAATTGAATTTACCACTCTAACAGGTGAGCCATTTAAGGAAATTACTTTAAAGTTAGGGTGAGCATGCTTGAGTTTTACATTTGATCCAAAGAGCATAGCTTGGGTTTTGGACTCATTTAGAACAAGTTTGTGAGTGGATAGCCACTCCTGTATTAACTGAAAGTCAAGGGAGAGTAGATTGTTTACATCTTCAATGCTTTTGGCACTAGCATAAAGAACAATGTCATCAGCATATAGCAGGGAGGTTGTTCTGCGGAGGTCAGTGGAGATGTTATTTATGAAAAGAGAGAAAAGCAGGGGCCCTAGGATGGAACTTTGTGGCACCCTAATGTTTATAGTGGCCTTGTCTGAGAGAGTGGAGTTGTATTTCACAATTTGAGTCCTATCAGATAAGTAGTTCTCAAACCATCTTGAAGCTTTAGTCAAGAAGCCTAGAGATCCTAGGGTGGTTAGAAGGAAGGAGTGATGAACTAGGTCGAACGCTTTAGTCATGTCTATGAAAATTGATCCGGTGAGTAGACCAGAGTCCATGGCCACTAGTGTATTTGATGTAAATTTGAGAAGGGCAGAAGTGGTGCTATGTCCTTTGCAAAAACCATGCTGGGCAGAGAAAAGTAGATCATGTTTCTGTAGGATATCAATTGTCTGGGCAGCTACAAGCTTCTCAAGAATTTTATTTAGGACAGACAGTATGGCAATGGGACTATAGTTTGAGGGATCTTTACGGTCTCCTTTTTTGAAAACGGGGGTTATCCTAGCTGTTTTCCATAGTTCAGAGATATAGCTCTGGCAAAGGGAGAGCGTGAAAGTCTTGGTTGGGGGGGCAGCGATGAAGGGGCAGCAATCTTAAGTGGCTTTGGTTCAAGATTGTCTGTGCCAGCTACAGTGCCTTCCAAGATACTGTTTAGTAGTCTAAGCACTTCACATTTAGTGGCTGCTTTGAAATGGAAATGAGGACCATTTGCATTTTGCCGAGTACGTACATCTGGTTGGACAGGGAAAGAGGAGGTGTAATTAAGTCAGAGAATTTGTTGTTGAAAAAATTGGCAATGGTTCTGAGATTATTACAGTGTACCCCATCATGCGACATGTCATTAGGAGTGGATGGTGGATTAGAACCAAGGAAGAATTTAATGTGAGCCAAATTTTTGGGATCACCATAGGAATTGGTTAGAAGGTCCTTGCAGTATGAGCTCTTGGCTTTTTTATATCCTTTTTGCAGGCATTTCACAGGGCCCTGTAGGTGATGAGGTCAGAGGATAGCCCAGAGCTCTTATAACGAAGCCAGCTTTTGTCTCTTAGTTTAAGTTTAACTAGTAGTTCAGATTTCAGCCAACGGGTATGCCTGTTTCTTACTCGACGGGTTACAAGTTTGCAGTGCTTATCTTGGAACACTAGGAAATGATTTAAGAACTGATTTAGGGCAGTCTGAGCATCACTGGACGAAAGAATAGGGGAATAATCAGTAGTGGCAATATTGTGCAGGAAAAGCTGAGAGTTAAAATTTGCATAGTCACGGAATGTAACGAAACTGGGCCCCTTCTGGGTAGGTTTGTTTTTTCCCCAGATACAGTACATTGGGGAGTGATCAGTGATATCATCTGGTAGTACTCCAGAAACAATTACATTTTCAGGGCGATTGGTCATTATCCAGTCTAGCAGTGTGTTTGCATTTGAGTAACGGGCATGCCTGGCAGGTTCACCTATCAGTTGGTGCAGGTTATAGTACTGCAATTTGGTCATTATTGTGGATTGGTTACTGCCCAGCCAGTTGATATTTAGGTCCCCCAGTATAAGGACCTCATTTCTTTTGGCAACGGATGAGATTTGTTCCATTAGTTCTTTTAGACCTATTAGTCCATTGGTAGGAGGATTGTAGGCACACACAATATGTCGTTTTTTGGTACCGAGAGTGAGCAGGACATGAAGTGCGTCACAGTGGCGTAAGATAGATGTTTTTATGGCGGAGACATCAAGATGACCTCTAAAGTAGACGGCTGTCCCACCCCCTCTTGTGTGCAGCTCTGTCTATGGCAATGTTTAAAATTGGTTGTATGTTCCTTTAGGAGATTTGTTTAAAAAAACTCTTATGGGACAGTACTGTGGGGCCTCTGACAAAGTGCAATGCACATGCACAGAATGTAAGGCAGGCAGTGTACCTGGATATTAATGGGTCTACCGCCGATGCACACAAACACTTTAATAAAAGTTTTTGTCCACTAGCAAGTGGCCTGCAGATATGTTTTGTCTGTTATATGCAGGGATTCCAGCTGAAGGTGAGTACCTGGTTTTCCTCTTATACTACATGTAATACTGATGGCACTCTGTTTTCACCTGGTAGGACTTGTTTGTTTTGGGAAACACATCTAAGAACAGACATGCATGCAACGCAACATGTGTGCTTGGAAAAAGGGAAGAATAAAATGGCTATGCAGGCCATTTTCAAACCCTGCCTTGAAGTGGGCCATCAGAGGACATCTGTGTGAGCAAATGTCTCCTACCCCAGCTGGGGCCTAGATTAATGGTTTGCACACCACAGGGCCAACCACATACAGTATGTCTTTGATTCCTTAATGTAAGTAATTATTGTTTATACTTTATTTTTCCATTAATATATGTTATTTGGTTACCCAGGTAGGTAGGCTAGACTGAGTGACAGGCTTTCAGCTATGATGGGGGGGGGGGCTGAAGGAAAGAATTACAAATCCAGGCACTATACAAGTGCAAAGGGGTACATACCAATGGCATCGAGGAAGCACAAAGGAGTCACATTTTTATGCATTGGGGTTACATAATTATACAGCCTGGGTAACCACACACAAAGTACTTACACTGTCAAGGTGAAGACTAATAATCAATGAAACAAATGCAACCTTTAATACTGTTTTTAATGTTGTTAACATACATTTTCCATCTCTCTAATAGCTAGTTAGAGACTATTCCAAGTTCCATGGCATAAGAGCCAAATTCTTTCCCCAGCTTTGGAGTTAAAGGAAAAACTTATCAGAGGAACATAGCTCATAGTAGACAGACTCCTTGTAGTTTATTTGATTGACTAGTGAGCTTGGGACTACATTGCAGTACAGACTAAATAATAGGGCTAACCAAGCATACAGGTGCTTGGCTTTTAGGGAAGTGCTACCAGAGCACAATATAGGAAACAGTAATGTCTTTGCCTGGGGAGACCTGAAGACCTACAATCCAAACAGTCCAGGCTTCCCCTTCTCTTGCAGAAAATAAGTTCTTCACACCTTGAATAATCAAAAAGCATATGTTCAAAATGGTACTGTAAAAGGTAGGATGAATGCCACTCAAAATTAGTCTTTTTCTGTTATGGATATTTATGTCTCAATACAACCTGGGCAACTTCATCAGACTTTCTATGTTTGATTTTCTGTTCTCAGTTACTTGTGTGTTTACTAACTTCACATTCTTCCTACAAGCTATGGGAGACAGCTGGACTGCAAGAAGACTCTTCCCCAACCAGGAAAAACTGAATGGAAGGGACATTTGAGCTCAGCAATACATGTCAAAACCTGAGAGGTATGTTGCAGTTCAGCTAAGTAAAACAACAGAATATAGAGAAATAATGTGTGTATACAGCTGAAGAATTTGAAGTTAGCAAAAACACAAGTAACTGGGAATAGAAAATCCAAATGCAGAAGGCCTGATGAAGTGGTGATGTTAAGCCATGAAATATTGTCCAGGTACTGTTCAGAAATAAATATCCATAAAAGGAAAAGACTGATTTTGAGTGGTGTTCATCCTACCTTTTACAGTACCGAGACCTGGTGTGAAGCAACAGATGTTATAGGAGGTATCTAATTTATCTTAGAAAACTGGCTTACAGATCTAGCGATTGTTACCGACTGGCAGTGGTGGCAGAGGGGGTACATTAACTTGCTGTTTCAGCCCTCCAAAAACAGGTATCAGCTGTGCCAAGCACATCACACATATCATGGTGCCTGTGTAGAAGCCATCATTTTTTTAACACTCATTAAGCGGACAGCTGAGTGAGGCAGACCCTTCCCCCCCAAGGCTGTCTTACCACACTGCATACAGAACCGTAACTTACCTAGCAAAACACATTACTGTAACAAAATAAAACCTATTCAAGCCACAACACAGTGTTGTGATGCCACTGAATACTTGAGTACTCCGGTCCCTCAGACTCTGGCTGATGTAGTAGCTGGTGCAATCCAGCAACGTGTCTCCATGTCTGGGGAGCCAAAGTTAGGAAAGCAACAACACTGCCCCTTGGCCTGAGTGTCCCAATTGCTTAATTATAAAAATCGTAGCCCTGCTGAGCAAACCCGCACACTACTGCACACCAAAAGAAATCTGTAGCACACTTAACTTGATTTCTTCATTAAAAAAACATGTTTTTTTACATGACAGTAGTAGGGATAGCATGTTGCATGCTAACCACTACTATAAGAGTGCCCAACATGCTGTAACTCCATCCCCACATAAGGCAAACAGACATGAAAAACACAGCTTTCCTATATTTTTTTTAAAAAACTGAAATCACCTTATGAAATTAGATAGTGGTCCTGCTCACGATCACCCAATGTCAAATGCCATCCCTGTTACACTCCACAAAGAAAATTACTTTAAATTAATTTTTAATAATTTTTTATACATATTACTTATCATATAATATATCATATTACTTATCATATACTTATCATACATATACATATTACTTATCATATCATAATACTACAAAAAATCTTACTAAGTAGCCCATTTTCTAAGTGTAATAATACCTTCCAGGGTGGGTGGTAACAGGCAATACTGGATCTTCCAGCGGCTATAAGGCTCTCCGCCTGTGGCACCGGGTCTTATAACTCCCCTGGGCGATCTGATATTGCCCAATACCACCCACCATGTCCAGTATTATTGCTTGTGTAATCTGCTGTGGATACTCTATAGAATAGAATACTCCCATAATCTAGGATGGGTATGAAGAATAGTCAGCTGTGCTGAAAAGGTGAAATTATTTCTGATTCTGCAAAGAAGGCCTAATTAGATGTTAACAGTCCTGGGTGTGAGGACTGTGCTATGGTGCAGAGCCATGTGGTCTAAAGGATGGCTAATCCCCAAATTGCTGCAAACTGAAAAAAGGACAACACTCATTTAAAAATATATATCCAAAAGGCTTACTCACAGTTGCAGGTTTGCTTTAATGTCCATAGAATGCATGCCAGAGAACCTTGATTCTAGCAAGTGCAGCAGCAGCAGCATTGCGTACAAACTGCACTTTTTTCAAATTCAAGGTGCTCAGAGTCTTACAAAGTATCCCCACAGGACAGTGCACCAGTAGCCTCAGAGGTTTACCCCAGTCAGGAGCTTAGTTAGGGGATGTATCAAATTAAATATTGACTGTCTTAATTACAGTACTTTAGAAATATATTCCTCCATCTTGAGGTTCTTTCCTAGCAGGGGTCTGAGTCCCAAGTACTTCGAGACATGCAGGCACTCAAGGTATGAGCCAACTTAGCATATAATTCAAAGTTCACTGTCAGAGATCTGATATCCCTTGGGCCAAGTAGCATGACTTGGATTTACTATCTTTTTTTTTTAAACTTTCTTTATGCTCCCCTGTGTCTATGCCAGTGGGGGATGTACCCTGTATCTGCTCCTCTGAGTCCTAACTGCCCCACACTCCCATCCAGGACTCACCAGGAGACCATCGTGACCCATACAGTGGGCCCTCTCTCTCCTCCTGGGGAAGAAGAGAGAGGAGGGAGTAATGACTATGCTAATCTGGCAGTCTCCTTGATGAGACAGAGTGGAGTCAAGAGTGGGTGTCCTGAAGCTCAGCTGGGAGCTTTCACTTATGCAGGATTCTCTGGGGCTGAGGACATGCAATGACATCCACAGTATGCAACGCAAGCTGCTGTATGCTATGTGCCAATGTGTGCCCTACATCAGTCCCATCATTTAATGCTCAAAGTGGCGCACTGACTCCTGGCCACCTTTAGGAGTCAACATGTTGCTTAGAGCTATGAGCCAACCTGGTGTGTAATTCAGAGTTCACTGTCATAGATCTGATATTCCTCTTTGTGCCGAGTTGCCCAGCCCACTCAGAGGAGAAGAGCTGCCCAACAGACACAAATCCTCCTCCCCACAGCCAATCTTCTGATGTTCCAGATTTGCTTCTGAACCTAGGTTGTCAGTGTCACAAGCTGCAAAAGTATCACTGCACTGGTGGGCCGGCCTAGATTTATTATCATTAGTACAGTAGCAGCCTGTCTAGTGAAACTAAGCCTGAGTTAGGTCAAAACCTACTTGTGCAGTAGCCTTGTTGGCATAGCAGTTAGACATTTACCACTGCTGTACATGATTCTGTATTTTGTGTAAATCTGTCACAGCAGTAGACTGCAGTGTTCACGGAGGTGAATTATGAAGGCAGAGAATAACAGTGGATCCATAATGGATTCTTGAGGTATGTTATCCTTGACTGGGGCCTGCTATGATAATGAGAAGGTGAATACATTTTTGTCACTTGGGTCTGATTTTAGAGATAGTTACTGAGCCAGTCTTGGAAGTAAAGTAGTCATTCACACCAAGATCACTAAGTTTATTGATCAGGATGGTGTAGTTAACCAGGCCATGTGCCTTAGTAAGGTCAACAAATATTGCAACCATCTCTTGTTTCCTGGCCATAGCCATCAAGTGTCCATTATCCAACCTTGGATCCAGAATCTGAATGAGGTCAATTGGGATCTCATATCTAGATAGACTATTCATCAGATACCATTTATCTAGTCAAAAGCCCTATTAGATCATTGCTGACAGCGACCCATGATCCTTTTCCCAGACAGTTGGAATGTTTGTAGGGACCATGCATGGAAGGGCTTGCAACACTTTTGTGCATGGCACCACACCACCAAAACTGGGTGCAAAACAAGGTGCTGTCACGAAGTGATCATTGCCACCACTTAGTGACAGTTCCTTGAAACTATGTGTGTGGTCCCAGGTGTTTTATCCTAATTGTGTTTAGAAAATGTGTACTAGGAAAACATATCAAGTAGGTTTACATTTTAGTTCTTTAGAATTTTCAGAGGCTGTATAGATCCTGACCAAGTGCACATCCTTTTAAATCTATTTTCTGAAACACACACACACACACACACACACACACACAGATCACTGGAGAAGGCAGAAAATATTGGGTACATTTTGGACTTTTTATCACTTCTATTAAACTGATGTCAGGATCACCATATCAGTTTTATCTAGTGGCATATAGGAAGATGCATCCCAGGGTCAAACACAAATCATTTGAAATATCCTAAGGTAGTCCAGGAGCACTCTTCCCTGGAAAATGTTTATTTGTTTTCTTCATTTGTTTCTCTGTCTGCCACTCCCTGGTCCTGGTGACATTCCCCCAGCCCCATCACCGACCCCTCTCGTGGACTTAACCACCACTTACACAAGTTATATCAGCAGGTGGCAAGTCATATAGGATCGTGCAGTGCCTGCAGGAGATGCTGAGCAAGCCAGGGTATTATATTCCATTTTTGCCCCCATGGCATCTGTGAGTGGTGCATGCACACTCATGCATATTGATGAACCTGCGTGTGGCATAAGTGTGCACTCCCTCTAGCATCTGCTGACCCTGATGGTACTCCCAGCTGGGTTTAGCTAGGTGACAGGCAAGCACTGAGACTCAGAATTCCCTCTCCCCATGGGAAGAAAGCTATCTTGTAATGCTTATTCCTCTCTCACCTGGGTGGCCACCGAATGATCATGGTCCATTCTCAAACCCAGGTCTTCGGTGTGGCTGCAGGCAAGGCACCTGTGTCTCAGTCCTCCATGCTGCTTAGCTGGCACAGAAAATGTTTATTAAATGTATGTCAATGAAATGTGGCAGCCATGTTAGCCCTGTCAAAACCATTAGGAAAACGTGATTTTTAACACCGCTCAAAAATGACTGACATTTTTAACTAAAAATGACTAAACTGCCAATACCAAAAAAAAAAGAGGACCTAATAAAGATTTTCTGGCACACTTCCAAAGGTTAATCAGGATCAAACCACAAAAAGGAAAATAATCTGTATTAAAGATAGTCTTATCATTTGTTTTTGTAGACTGGAATTCTTAGATAGTAACTAGTTTTTGATAGTTTAGTTTGGTCCAGTGCAGATAATCTGATATTTGTTAATTTTCCTGTCACATTATCAAGATAATCTGCTCAAATTATATACGATCTTATCACACATAAATAATTGTATTATCTGCAGACATGCACCACCTGTACTCAACTACAGCCTCAAATCACCTTAATCCACATAAGGATCCCCCACTCCTTTCTCTCATAATGACTATCCTTTTGAACATCAGTTACAGTACCATTGATGATCGCCGACTGAGTTAGGATTTTACAGATCACCTTTGTTGCCCTTGTTATCATATTTCATGAATTTAAACTTGTATTATGCTATATTTTACAACTGATTTCTCAAACGTTGATTCCCCTTGTCTGTCCCTCTTTATTGCACAGTACCTGAATTGGTATTCATTGTATTTATAACTTTTATTGGTTGTCTGTGTTGTCTGAATTTATTCCATCCCTCTAGAACTCCTCCCCTTACTCACACCTAGAAACAAGCCTCAGCTCAGTGTACCTCTCCCAGTCATCAATTTTCAATAAGTAAATAAAATCATGAGGTGCCAGAGAGCCGCGTTCATGACTGGAAGTGTTCCAAGCAGCTCTGCACTACAATCTGCACAAAATGTGATAAAACTTCATTTCTCAGCAACATTTATACTTCTTTTTACTTCGACAGCTTGTTCCTTGTTGTACCATTTGATACCACATATCTCATGGGTCACCCGAAGGGAACAGCAGGAGGTACTGGTCCAAAGCAGATGCCACAGGCCCAGCATGGAGTGTCAGATCAAACTGTAGGCCCAAGCAGAGCAGGTTTTAACAACAGTCCGAGAAATGGACCATAAATTGGAATAGTTCCTTGAGAGACTGGGAGCACACAACATTAAAATTGATTTGGCCATTAAAACTGTCAAAGACGCAGATGATCTATCCCAAAAATCTCAAGCTGCTTTTGCAAAATCAACCATTGAAATTAACCAACTGCGAGCCTGAGTGGAGAAGCTGAAAAACGCTAACTGGGCTATGAACCTATCTCTAGTCGAGGTCCCGGAGGGCACAGAAGGGGAGAATTTGCTTTCTTACCTTAAGCAGTGGCTGCAGTCCCATCTCTCCTCAGAAGTACAGCTGGACTTGGATTCCTTAAAATGGGCCTACAGAATTAATTTTTGATGGACCCAGGACAACTATGAGACAACCCATATAATCTTGCTGGTTACAGTTGGCCCTGAAATTAAGGATATAATCCTGCAGTGGGTAAGAGCTAGCTACCCTTTAACTATGGAAGGCCATTAAATACATTTTTTTCCTGACTGGTCATACGTGACTTGAAGTTTCTGTAAGTTATTTGATCCTCTCAGGTGGCAATTGTGGTGCCTGGGAGTGGCACATTTAAACAATATACCATGACAGAGTGTGGGTTACACTAGGAATTACAATGCCTGGTGTGTTGTGGCCTTGTGACCAAAACACACCAGCCATTGTAAACCCTAGTGTGATCCACACCCTGTCATGGTATATTGTGATTATGCATGGTATTGGTGAGTGAGTGCTTCAGAGTGGAAGAACATCTGTTGCTATGCACTCCTGAGTCTGAGGAGAAGCCTCAGGAAGTAGGGTTACACTGCCTGTTTTAAACTTACAACAGGTATGATACCGCTGCCTAAGAGCACGCAGGCTTTCCAGTACACCTTATTGCACCTATGTCTGGCTGTTTTGTCTGTTCTCTTTTCTCTGTTAGCCCCCAGGAAGAAAGCTATGGTCAGTGATCTGAGCCAGAGCTTGAGGCTCAATAGGGAACCCGTTCGGATGACATTGGATGATTGCAGAAGCTATTTTTGAATGAGAATAAATTCAGAGCCTCTGTCAACTGACAGAACTGCCCATTAGAAATGAAGTATTCCATCCACTCACAAAATCTATAATATTCAGTGCTTTGTTTTAGTGAACTTAGCTTGTACTTTAAACTCAGTCCTTTATGCTTTTATGCTTTTATGCTTCTATGCCATTTATGCAGTTTCAAACACGCGGGATTGTGATTTAGATAGAGACTGACTTTTAAATGTTCAGAGCACACATTTTTCTTTTACCTTGTATTAGTTTTATTGTTTGCATTTTTAAGCTTAATAGCATTTTTTGTATTTCTTGCATTTTAAATTTACCCACAAAGCTGCATACTATGTGGTAATTTCCTTTAAAGCACATGTTCAGCATTGGCGTTCCGATCGCTATGGTTGCCATCGCTGAAGCATCACTGAGTCGAGCTACTGAACCCGCAGTTTACTGTTTATGCTGGCTATTGTCTGCACTATCTACAAGCAGTTTGAAGCCATTCAAACCATTCTACCAGACGGGAGCTGCAAAGAAGGGAATCTTTTTTTTTTAAGAGCTAAAATCTTTTCTGAAAATCTGCTTACTCTGACTATGGATGCCACTGAAACTGTGGAAGTCTTGCATGTGCAAAGTCTTGCTACATATATGCACATTTCAGCTCATTTCTCTGCAGCGACTAAGTCTGACATTGTTTGAATTTGCTAAAAGTGCAAGTTAATATATTTTACCTTGTCACCAGGTTATTCATAGTGATCTAAGCTGTTAGTGAGTTATATTCTTTTCAAAACTGCATTCCATTGCACTTTATTGGCTTTTGTTTGGAGCAGTCAGGCCTTGCCTGCCTTGCTGTAATGCTTTTAGAGTTTACTGCTTTTTTCTTCTCTATTTTTTGATATTAAATCTGTTATTTAAGAAAGTGTTTCTGCTGATCTAGATACATTTTTAGTGGAATTGGGAGAGTACTCGCCCTAAAATCTCCTATCTTTTCTTTCACTCACAGTGTCTTACACCGAGGGAAGAGCTTGGCCAAACACTGTGACAATAAATAGACTCTACAGCAACTTGCAGCCAAGAATTTGACTGAAGACCTCCTAATCAGTTGCTTTCATGAATATTTTTCCATGAGGTGGTTTTCATTTGGACCTGCCATTTAACTGTTAACAGTTTCAAAGGGCTCTGGTAACATTTTTGTTTACTACTCTGCGCTTGCATGTGATGACTTATAGAAACTTACAAGTATCAGATCTACAATTAATTTAAAAGAACTAGTGCTCTGAACATCTACTGCTGTAAAACCAGAGTCAGTGGCAGGCTAGTGATTCTATCGAGTGGCCTGGCTTATTTTGGAGTTTTTCTAGGGCAAATCAGAAAATAAGAAAGATCATCAGCTTCTCTCTTGCCTTTTTGTCTTTTTACAGGGTACAAAACTGATCCCTCTCCATGCAAGAAAATGTTGACAAGAGTCTAGCAGGACTTTCTGGCAGTTTTGTTTATATAAAACAGGTGCATTATTCTGAAAATTTATCCTGATCATCTGAGTTAAGCACTATTCAGCACTTTATTTGGCACTAATCAGCACTTTATATGTATTAATGTTAAGTTGTTTACAGTACTATTCAGCACTTATACCATTGGCAAGCAGTTTTTAACTGCTGGTTCTTACAATATCCTTATATTATAACCATACTCTGAGAATTCTGAAAATGGTTCATACGAGAAGGCAAAAACAGGAAATGGTGGGGATAAATTATATTCTGTCAATGAATCTCTTAGTACTACAACCTCACAAAATAAATTAGAAACCTTGCAATATGTTAAATTTCAACAGGCTGACAATAGTCAAAACAATTTTATTTTATTTATTTATTTAGTGATTCAGAAAAGACCTTTGAGTACAAGCTCTTTTACAAAGATTCCACGTCATGGAATACAAAACAAAGTACAATACGAGAAAGCAAAGTTACATCACAATGAACGATACAGCTTGGATTCAGAACATAACAGAAAAACTCAAAACATAGGTACAAGTTAAAATAACAAGAAAAGCACTTTATGAGGATGGGGGTGGGAATAAGCTGCCACAAAGTGCCTTGTCAGTAGTTCAGAGGGATGGGGATAGCTGGCAGTGGGGTCAAGAAAGGGGGTACGAGAGAGAGAGAGAGAGAGAGAGGTAGGTTCTGCAGTGAAGGTGAAGGGTGGGGGAAGAAGAACAATATTATTCAGCACTTATACCATTGGCAAGCAGTTTTTAACTGCTGGTTCTTACAATATCCCTATATTATAACCATACTCTGAGAATTCTGAAAATGGTTCATACGAGAAGGCAAAAACAGGAATTGGGTGGGGATAAATTATATTCTGTCATGAATCTCTTAGTACTACAACCTCACAAAATAAATTAGAAACCTTGCAATATGTTAAATTTCAACAGGCTGACAATAGTCAAAACAATTTTATTTTATTTATTTATTTAGTGATTCAGAAAAGACCTTTGAGTACAAGCTCTTTTACAAAGGTTCCACGTCATGGAATACAAAACAAAGTACAATACGAGAAAGCAAAGTTACATCACAATGAACAATACAGCTTGGATTCAGAACATAACAGAATAACTCAAAACATAGGTACAAGTTAAAATAACAAGAAAAACACTTTATGAGGGTGGGGGTGGGAATAAACTGCCACAAAGTGCCTTGTCAGTAGTTCAGAGGGATGGGTATAGCTGGCAGTTGGGTCAAGAAAGGGGGTATGAGAGAGAGAGAGAGAGAGAGAGAGAGGTAGGTTCTTCGGTGAAGGTGAAGGGTGGGGAAGAAGGTTGATAAGGGTAGGGATAAATGGGGTGAGGGAGGCTGAGTGGAGAAGACTCACTAGAGTAAATGGTGGGGTGTGAGGGGGCATGGTCAGGCAGCCTGCATTAGGAATGACCATTAGGGAAACTCATGGGACAGGAGCATACTGTAGCAGATTGCACTCTACACCCATGCTGCCTTATATAGGTAAAATGGGCAAGGGTAAGGATAGGAATACAGCTAAAAATGTTAATAAAAATGGTACTCAGGCTAAAACAAATAAAATTAAGTTTTGAGATAAAGCTACCAAAAATAAAATGGCAGTAGTACCTCAAAGTAATGGCAAAATATGGAGAAAAACCAAGCAATCAAAGAGAAAAGACCACTTGAACCATCTTACAAATGTCCCTATTTTCCATATATTCCAAAGGGACGTACCAGGTGATACGTTAAATGCCAACGCTCCTGTGAATATTTCAGTTAACACCATTCTGAATACTTCACCCAAAAATAGTATAATAACTGCAGAATCAGCTGATCAACATAATAAAAGAGAAAAAAATATTAAACAGAACACTGATTTCTAGTCTATAAATAAACAATCTAAGGCTATGGAGCTCATTTCTGATAAAAATAAAGAATTGGATAAAACCCCACTTACAACTGAGGCATCAGGGAGTCTAACATATGATACCTTCAATTACACTTCAGATTCTCTACAATTTTCTCCTGATTATTTTCATGAATCAAACCCCAAACCAACTTGGCAACATGACTTGAAGACTATAGCTAGTGAACTACAGGAGACCATAAATGGGCTCAAGCAATTTACAACTCCTGGGAAGCCCAGAGTTGAAACATCTCTCAGACAACAGTCAGGTGAGTCTGTGGCTACATATCCTTTTGCATTAAGTGAGGATATAAAAAAGTTTGTTTGCAATCCCTATACTGCTCATTTGATGATCTTGGATCATTTAATTAATCTAAAATATGAGTTGGATTCAATTAAAGAGAACATAGCAATTAATGGCTCCAGATTCGATGATGGTTTACAAAAACTATACAGATTGACTCCCTTAGAAGGATCTCTATCAATTATTCTGGAGAATTCCTCTGCAAAGTGACCTGATAGCATACATATTCCTGATTCTGCTATTCAGAAGGTTGACAGGAAAGGTAATAAAAAGAATACAAGGAAGAATCAGACAAAACGAATATGAAAGATAAAGGAGATATTTCTATTCAGATATTAGACAGTTGCATAAATAATTCTAGTAAAACCCAATTGGTGGTTTCAGAACAGAATGCTGATAAGCACATTAGTGCAAGGGTGGATCAACCTGACCAAAAATTTAATTCCACTGAGCAGGCTGATGATTTTTTAAAACAGGAGTTCTGCTCATTGAGAATATAGCAGCCCAAATGAACAAGTTTGAGCTTAACTTAAATCAGTTCAGAAATTAATGGAACTCTTGGAGCAAAAAGAATGTAGCTGACACCTGTTCTGTAAATAGGGAAGAGCATTTGTGCCCCAATACTTCTAACAGAGCACAATCTAACCCAACTGAAAATACTAATATGAAAACTACAGTCGATGTCTCAGACTGTGCTATATTATGTTTTTGTGGTTATTCTGTGCATCAGGATTGGTCTTTTTGCATGTTAAGAGACAAGATTATGCACCCGCTTAGGGCAGCCACTGGGACTGATATTGTGAATACAGATGTGGTTCAAATTTGGATAGATAAGGATGTTGATGAAATAGAATGTTTGTTTGTTTTCTGTGCTGTACCCCAAATTGCCAATCAAAACTGGATTAATAGCAAGGCCTGAAAAAGTTTGGCTGTTCTCTTGATTACATAAATAGAAGGTTTGTCAACAAACATAGTTCACCAGCTGAGAAGCAGCCTTCTCAGCTATGTATCTATGGTTTGAAAGTCTCACTTAGAGAGAGACTCTGGGAAAAACTGAAAGCCACACTGAGTAATCTTTTTACCTATGCATTGAGGATTCCAGCTAGGATTTTGGTATTATGAACATTTTTAGATGGAAAAATAACACAAATACAGGACATGTAGATGTTCTAATCCAGAATCAGGAAGTGGCAGAAAATATATTGAGCAAAGCTACACTTTTGGATGAGGCTGTAGTTCACACAATAGATAGTTCCATCTTAAACAATCCTGTCCTAAGGTCAGAATGTAACAGCCCAGAATCCATAGAAGATAGAGTTACAAATACTCTGGCCCTTGAAGGCCTGAATAAACTCAAAATCAGAACAATTCCAAACTCAAGGCTATAATCCTTGATCTTTTGGAACAGCTACTGAACATTTCCATAGAAAATTCAGATGCTATCTCTGTTATCACACAGGGTCTGGATCCTGACAGTGATCTGGTCTTCTTAAGGTAGGCTTTTTCAGTCTATATAACAAGATCCTGGATAACATAAGACTACTGGATGCCATGGGGCTATACATAGTCCCAACTGACAAATCTTACCATTACAGTGTTCCAACTTCTAATATCCCTCAGAATACTGTTTAAAAGACTGAGGGAAGTTTCCAGGAAGACATATTAGCTCAACTGTATTTAATATCATAATTTCAAACAAATACAATGTTTTAGCTACTCAGGAGGACTGACTGAAGGTATCTGACACAACACATTCAGTCTGTGATTGCATGAACTTGGTCCTTGTCTCTTGGAATGCCTCAGGTTTAACTAATAAATTCACAGATAGGGAATGGACTGAGTTTGTTACTAAATCTAGTATAATATACCTACAAAAGACATGGCATGATAAGGATTCAGACATATTACTGAATGGTTATGTATCCTTCCAGGTCCCAGGCATAAAAGCAGTCAAAAAAAGGGAAGACAGCTGGTGGCCTGGTTACCTGGGTAAAGATCAGGAAAGGCACTCAAGTAGACCTGTTATTTAGTAGTAATAATATAACTATTCTCTTCCTGCAAACAAAAGGGAAGAAATTTTGTTTAGCTAATGTATACATTCCTCTATCAAACTCCAAATTTTATGATTCCGTTATTAGGGAACAGCTAGAAAATTTTACACATAGAAGCTGGGCTGTTACCTCCTGCAAAGAAATCATACTATGTGGTGATTTTAATGCCAGAATTGGCCTGTATGATGGATATGCAGATAAGGTCTTTCATGATTGATGCCACTCAGAGGCTTTCAATTTTCCCAGAAATTCAAAAGATACTAAAGTGAATACAATGGGGTATAAGATAACAGTGATATTAGAAATATATAATCTGACCCCTTTCAATGGCAGGCTACAGGGAGACCAGTCAGGAAACTTTACTCATAATTTTGTAAGCGGGCCATCTATATTAGATTACATATTCTGGAATGGAGACATGACATGGGAAACTTTTTCAGTCCATATGAAGGCTGAAAGTGACCATTTTCCTTTAGTATTGAAATCTATAGTTCTTGACAAGCAGCCTGTGAATTTGCCTTTGCCCCCACACAATTAGAGATTCGGAAAAGAAATATCCGACAGTATGACACAGCAGCTGGTTTAATCAGGGAATTGTTACAAAATTCTATCCCAATAGTTCTTGAAAATAGTACTGATTACTTTAGGATTCATCAAGGAGTTGCATTCTATCTTAAGGAAGTAAGATCTCTCTCTTTCACTTATCAACTAAGAATAATAAAAACAATGTTATAAAAAGACGCAATTACACCTGGTTTGATGACGAGTGCCATAGGGCAAAAAAGAAGCTTAAACATGTAGCGAGGTTGGCCAATGCACAGAATAGTTGTGTCACTTACAAATATTTAACCAAAGCTAAGGAAGAGTACAAGCAGTTTCTTGTAAGTAAGCAGAAAGAATATCAACAGAAACAATGAAATCATATGTTAAAGATCATTAATAACCAGCACCCTCAATCTTATTAGCATCTTGTAGCAGAGGGTACAAACAATTTAAAATATGAAATTGATACATATATTTCTCTGAACACATGGACCTTTATTATTCTTTTTTTTTGCAACTCAATATACTTTATTGAATATTTTCAAACAATACAATCAAAAAATCAAGAAGGGAAGGAATAGAACATAAAAGATAGAACAAAATCAGGTTATCATCCCCCCTCCCATATAAACCATCATCCCACCCCTCCCATCTGAGGTGCACCAGCCTTTGCAGCTAACTAGGCTGAAGAAAATAAATATTTTGAACCTAAATTATTGTGAAAGGTAGGAATAAAACTCTGTCCAATTATTTCCAGTTTCCAATGATTGTAAGGCGTAGTTTTGGATTGCCTTCTTGGCACAAATTGCAGTTAGGCACTCATACATCCATTCTGAAAGAGAGGGGGTCCACCCGCCAAGCCAATGCCTAACTATAATTAACTTTATAACTAAGGAGATAAGGGTTATATAGTATTTATGTGCACAGATTCCAATACTAGAATAATCCCCCACAAGGCATATTTTAAGAATAAAATAGTTATTTGAGCTGAACAAAGGGGACATTTTTGTAATAACCATAGCCCATACCTGTTTTGCAGGTGGACATTCCCATAATATATGAAATAGTGTACTCTCTGCCTTTCCACAACTTGAGCATACTGATGAAGGCAACAGTAACATTTGGAATAAGGCATGTGGAGTACGGTAAAGATTATGCAGTATATGAAACTGCAGCTGTTGAAGCCTGTCTTGTTTTATAAGAGCATAAATATCAGTCCAAGTTGTCTGCCAATGGGAATAATTCCAACTAAGTTCCAAAAGATTATGCCAGTAATAGGCAGTTGGTGAAACTGAAGCACAGATATGAAGTGATAGAGCATCATAAATTTAAGAAATGGCCTTCCTTTGATTAGCAAATTGAATGTACTCCTGAAAAGAAAATGATGAAGTCTGCAACCAAGGGAGGGGGATCTAAAAATTCTTTAAGGCAATTATGCAATTGCAAGTATTTGAAAAATAAATTGTGGAAGACTTGATATTTCCTCATCATATTGGGAAAATATATAATTTTATTATCAACCACCAACTCTTCCACCCTAATGGTTGACAATACAGACCAAAAAGAAGGTGGAATCACTTTGCCAGCAACTCGAATGTTACAGTTATTGAAGAGAGGTTGTGACAATATTTTGATTCTATCTACCTTGAATACTTGGCACAGCTGAGAGTAGTCTTGGACAATCCATCCAATGGGAGAGGAATGGAGGACCCCAGGAAGCTTGGAGTACGGTATGTGTATAGTAAAGAATTTAAGGAAATGTGAAGTTTTTTGACAAGAGAGTGCTTGACTTACAACCAGCAGGGATGTTGTGGGGTTGCCATTGTGGTATCTTCCCAATGGAAGAATTTAGCTCCATGCAAGGCTAGGTAGTGCATGTAGAAATCAGGTAGTTATACTCCACCATATTTGAAGGGTCTACATAGTTTCTTATAAGCTCTATGAGGGGATTTGTCCAGCCACAACAACTTGGAACATAGAGTGGTTAATTTTTGGAACCATTGTTTAGGAAGGTAAATGTTTAACATACCTAGGGGGTACATTAGTTTCGGGAGAACACATATTTTAACAAGGTTAGCTCTGCCCCAAGAGATAATGGTAAATGCCTCCATCTAAGGAAATCCTGTACAATATGCTGGACCACCGGGTCTAAATTCAAGGCTTTGAGCTTAGACATGTCTCTGGTAAGTTCAATACCCAAGTAGTTCAAGGTCTGGTTCTCACATTGAAGGTCTGATTGAGCACTAAGGGGCATGGGATTGATAAGTGATATGGGGTAGACAATGGTCTTAGTGAGATTAAATTTGTAGCCTGAAAAGGTATTGAATGTATAGATAATTTCTAGATAAAGATGTAGTCCAATCTGAAAGGTGGAGTAGAATGTCATCAGCAAATGACGAAATTTTATAGGAAACTGCCCTTGGTTCTATACCCTGAACCAGTGGGGCCAAGTTTAGGACCCTAGTTAAGGGTTCGAGATATAGGTTGAAAAGGTAGGGGGATATAGGACAACCCTGCCGAGTTCCTGTAGGTAAGGGAAAAGAAAGGGATAGCTCATTATTACACAGAATCCATGCTGTGGGAAATGTATATAGGACCCTTACTCGAAAATTGAATTTCTTCAAGACTCTGAACATGTATGTCCAGGAGACTAGGTCAAATGCTTTCTCTGCATCTGGGGAGACCAAAACTAACTCCTGCAGGGCCCCCCAGATGCAGAGAGACGATGAAAAATGTTTCTGAAGTACTCACTTGCTTTTCATCCAGCCACAAAGCCTGCTTGTTCCAAGCCCAGAAGAGAGGTCCAGACAGACGAGAGCCTAATTGTCAATATTTTCACATAAAGCTTTATATCATTGTTTATTACAGATATGGGCCAGTAAATGCCTGGTATAGTAGGGTGTTTCCCGGGCTTCAAAAAGTGATTGGTCAAGGGGGGCTTTGGTGCCCCTATAGTTATAGAGAGTAGTAAGTAAGGGAGTTAGTAGGACCTTATAAGTTTTATAAAAAAGGCAGTATACCCATCGGGGCCTGGGGCTTTCCCCAGAGGTAGTGAATGTATAGCCATGGACACCTCAGATTATGAGATCAGGCCCAATAAGTAATGGACCTGAGTCTCTGAGAGTTGAGGTAGTTGAGCCATTGATAGAAACCATTCTTAATTGGCTATATTATCTTGGTTGGGTGTAGGGGCAGTATAAAGCATTTGGTAAAAATGGGAGATGACGGTGGCCATCCACTTGTAATCTGTTGTTAATAACCCCATCTCTGGATCATCTGCTGAGGATATACACTTAAGACTAGATTGCTGCTTAATTCTAAGGACTAACAGCGTACCCTCATTGTTGCCTTGACCAATGTATGTGGCCTTAACCTAGCCGCTGTTTTATCTACCTTTTCCAAAAGATGTTCTGAATATAAGACTCAGAGCTGAGTCAGTTTCTCCCCCGGGTCTGGTTTGAGATGACTTCAAACTGGGGTAGTTTCAATCAAGCAGATCTGGCATAGCCAATCAGACAGTTGCACCTGTTTTTTCCATTTTCTAAGGGATGCTAACCTAATGCGTTTTCCCCTCCATGTGGCTTTGAGACTACCACAAATGATGTCAAAAGGCAGTGAGCTGTTTTTGTTACATTGGATAATAACCTCCATGTACTGTTTAAAGTTAGCAGCAATTTCTGGGTCTCGCAACAACTGGCTATTTATAGACCAAGTATGTAGTTGTTGGGGAGCTGATGGAAAATTAACCTCTAGGGTAACAGGGGAGTGGTCTGAGATGACCCTCACTTGTATTTGGCTGTATTGAATGTTCAGTATTAAATGCTTGCTAATAAGAAAATAATCTATTCTAAAGGACACCTTATGGGGTATAGAAAAAAAAGTATAATCACGGGTATTAGAATGAAGGCTTCTCTAAGGGTTGACCAAACCCAGGGCATCTGAAAATTAACTCAAAGCTCGCTGTCCCAGAGATAGCCCAGCCTTCATATGATAAGTGCGGTCTAAATTGTTGGATTGGACAAGGTTCCAATCTCCACCTAATATCATTGGTAGGTGACTAAATGGAGCCAAGGCTGTGGCTAATTTTGGGAAAAAGCTAGATGTATCAGTGTTAGGGCCATAAACAGATCCCAAGAGGAGTTTCAAGTTCCCCAGGTGGCCATGCACCAATATAAAATTCCCTTGTGGGTCCTTTAAGTCTGCCAATAAGGTAAAAGGTACAGATTTCAAAATAAGAATTGTCACACCTCATTGGCGTGCACTATTGCCAGCACCAAATGCCTTGCCTACCCAAGATTTGGTCAAGAAGGACATCTGTGAGTCCAGCAATTGAGTTTCTTGCACAAATACAATCTGAGGTGAAAATTGCTGCAGGTGTCTCAGTAGAATATACTTTTTCCTATTGTCCTTCCCCCTTTTATATTGCAGGTTATGAACAAAACTGGACTAGCCATAATAAAAAAAAGCAATTTGCAATCATTATACCTAGCAATGCAAAGGTCAGTGCACCAACCTCCCCACCATATAACCAACCAATACAACCCTGACAACCCACATCAGTGAGTCCCAAAAGAACTTAAGATAATTAGTCCCCTCCTAAGGAGGTAAAAACAAAGTATGTGTACTAAGCAACTAACTCAGGCCAAGCGCCTACTCCTAACTGTAAAAATCAGAGATGGGGTGGAGCTAGCCCCCAGCATCTGTTCACATAAAACGCACATGAAAACCTAATTTATCTATCAACATCTAATGAATTTAGAGGTTTAACAACTAGATAATAGCAAGAAAATAACAAGGAAAGGAGGGTGGCAGTAATTGCCCACATCTACTAGTATCTTATTCAATAGTTTCAAACCTTTTTGCAGTATGCAAATGTATAGCTTTGCTCCAGAGAGGAGTAGACATTAACCAAAAAGTAAATTAAGCAAATAACAGAGTCCCTTTTACAATGAGCCAAGTCAGTGACAAAGTTTTACAGCAAGGGACATGAAAAAACATCTTATTCTCCCCCCTTACTGAAGTCATTATATAAGTGATTAATTCACCAGAGGAATTAAAAAGATTGTCCCAGGATAAAGTTATCTTTTAACATAAACCTGGAACAAAATATTAGCATCCAGTCTGCATAAGGTTAGTTGAATCACCTGTCTGATAAGTTAAGTGAGGAAAAAAATTAGGCAAGATCACATAAAGCTGGAGATAACTCCTCAAGGTTTAATTTACGAGCAGTGCGTCTGTAAGAACTCAGTACTCAGAGTTAAGTGTCAAGGATCTTGGTCAGTAGATGGAACTCCAGTAACTAAAAAGAAGAGACTTGCTTCTGAATTAACTGGGAGCAAGTTGCAAAATATAATACACATAACTGACTAACAGCTATTGTTAGCCTGGATTGCAAAGTATGTTCGGAGCTTGTCATCACTGAAAACCAAATGTATTTAAGAGTTAAAGTCTGCTGACCAAACTTGACCCCAGTGACACCTGGAGAAAATTCAGAGATAACCTGTGTATCTAGTATCCTAGACAATTAACTTTCCATCATCGAGTAGAGTAGAGTAGAGGAAAGAAATGGGAATAAACACAACTAGTTTACATTGGTCCCAGTCAGGTTTTAAGGTGGAATAGGTCTGGAAAGAGTAGGGGTAACATTGCTGCCGCTTGATCTGCTGAGTCAAAGAGGCACTTACCTGATGGTGTAGTTACTTCTAGTTTTGAGGGATGGAGGAGCCAGTGTTTGATTTGGCCTGCCCAGAACTTATTCAGCAGGGGATGATAGGATGCTCTGGCTTGTCAAACTTTGACTGTTAAATCTTGTACAATTCTAATGCGCCGGCCAGCCCATTGGACTGAATCCAAATCCCGCACTTTCTTGAAAATGTGGTCTCTATCAAGAAAATTCAGCAACTTGAAAATAATTGGGCAGGGGGATCTTCTGTAGGAGGTCTGGCCCTAAGCACTGTATGGGCTGTCTCCACTACATAATGGGGGCCATAGGGAGAAGGCCCTGCTAATTTGACACTTAACTTGTGCACAAATTCCATAGTGTTTTGACCCTCCTCATCCTCTAGTAGTCCGAAAATTACTAAGTTGTTCCTTCAATCTCTTCCCTCCAGATCATCAGCCTTAGAGTCAAGTGCTGCCAGGGTCCTCTTGATCTGCACCATTTCTGGTTCGGATCAAGTTTGGTGGTCCTTGAGGGACAAAATACGTGCTTCTGTGTCGGACATCATGGTTGACATTTCTTGCAAGGTAGGTTTAATTTCTTTCATTTCTGCTATCAGCTGTAATACAACCTGCTTAATCTCAGAAATGTCAGAATAAATTTGCTCCGGTGAGAGATCCACTGGCTTCATTGAAGCAGACTGGATTGGAGAGCTGCTCTGACAGGGGCGCTTGTCCTCTAGGGTTACCACAGGGTCTTCTTCATGATCAAATGCTGACTGGGAGTTTTGTGGTATTGCTGCTGCCATCTCGATTTCTTTAGCTGACATACTGCAGTTGCCAGTCACTGTGAGGCCAGTGTTGATTATTCCTTCACTCAAAAGTGCTAAAATTGAGGTTTTTGTATTAAAACAGCAGTCGATGCTGAGGAGCTCTAAGAGAGTACTGCTAGCTCATCACCGACGTCATGTGATCTCAACACTTTATTATTCTACCAATTTATTTTGTTTGGATCAAAATGGTCCATGTGTCAGATTGGAAATTAATATGGCACAATTTACTCCAGTTACATTTTCAGAAACTTATTTTATAATTGTTTCTTTAAAAACTAGAAAGGTCCCTGGCCCTGACCTCATTTCTTTTGAGGTGTACTTAACCTCTCCTTCTTTATGGGCCACTCTACTTACAGTTTATTTCAACCAATGTTGTCATAGATTGGAGTTCCCATCCTCCTGGAAAGGTGCCACAATAATCTCCATTCACAGAAAAGGGGATAAAACTGATCAAACCATGTATAGGCCCATTTCATTACTTGCTAATATGGGAAAGATCTTCACAAAATTAATTCTGGACAGACTTAGAGAACAACTTGCTCTGTTAGGTGATCTTTCAGAAGCACAGGCAGGATTTTAAGCAGGTTACTGTAACATGGACAATTATTATACTATTAGGCATCTTTACAAAAAAAATATGTAGTCTTACGCAAACAAAAATGATACGCTGCTTTTACTGATTTCAGTACAGCGTTTGATACCATTTCTAGAAATATGTTGTGGAACCTGATGAAGGAGAGAGGATTTTCACATGCAATCATAGCAATCATTAGGGAACTTTTCACTAACACTTGGGCTCAAGTAAAGCTAGGCACACCTGGCAAGCTTTCCTCTACATTTCCAACCAATATGGGTGTCAGACAAGGCTGTGTTTTTGCACCACTATTTTGTGTGTGTGTGTGTGTATATATATATATATATATATATATATAGTTAAGCTTTTGAATGAACTAGAGTGTTCCCAGTCAGACTCTCCCAAAATTCTAGGTAAGCATTGTGCAGTGTTGGCCTATGCTGATGACTTGGTGCTGCTGTACTTAACCCAGTCTGGGTTACAACTCAAGTTAAACATATTAGATTGCTATGACAAGAGTTGTAATTTAAAGGTTAATGAACAAAAAAGACAGATTTTAACCTTTGGATCTAATACTGTAAGAAAATATTGGAAGATAGGGACTAACAAAATTGAATCAGTAAAACACTGCACTTATCTGGGCTTACTTCTAATGATGCTAAATGGTTTAAACACTCCAAAATGTTATTGACAAAGCACAAACAGACAGCTACATGTCTGAGTATTTTTAACAGAAAATATGGAGAAAACTCCATTAAACCTTTCTTGACAGCAGTCAGAGCAAAGTATAATGCTCAGGCCCTCTACAATGGGGAAATTTGGCAGTCTCAATGCATGGACAGGTTAGAAACTCCACTAAATAAGCTATTAAGATTCAGTCTGGGACTAAACAATTCTGTACCAGCCTCCTTAATACGAGCAGAGTTAGACATTCCCTGTATTAGAGCTTATTTTTTGGCTAGGAAAGTAAACTACTGGATTAAGGTTCTTCAACAGAAACAGACTAGATTTACTCATCTTTATCTAAGAGAGAAATATACCTGGCTCAGTCTGAGCCATCTAAAACCAGAATGGCTTGCCACAATCTTTCAAGTACTTTATGAGACAGGATTAGGATACTTAAAAAAATATAGTGATGGAGGTATCACAATCAGTTTGAAATATCAAGATTTTGATACCAAAATAATTACAGAATATTTCAAATTTAAAGACCAAGAATATAATCAAAGATTGAAAATTTCACATTGGACCAAGTTAAATGATATTATACCATGGACCTTAGACAACAACCAATCAAAATGACTGACTGGCACCTTACCGCCATTGTAAATCCTCTGATAATCATTGCAAAAGGTGCCTGCCAGCCGCATCTTGGAAAAAAAGCAATTCGATGGCGAAATCACAGAACTTCGACCACCATCTTGTTTCTTCACTAAGCGGAGACTGTAAAACAGCAGCTCCGTACATCAGGGGAAAGTACCAAAAACACTGACTGCTCTACTACTGAGTCACTTATTTAAGCATTATAGCAAGTACTGTTTTTTTTTTTTAAATAATAAAAAGCAGTACTTGGTATATGTGCATATAACCATTAGGGGATCTGGTTATCTGAGATTTACCATGGCTGGCATGGATTTACCACTCTGTTGCACCTTCTTGGGCAAACCACTCCAGCCGTGGTAAATCCCTGATAACCCACACCCCCTCATGGCTTATTGCTTAATTATACAATGGGGTATGAAAATCCGGTAACCTCATTTGTCAAAACACATCACATGACAGTGATATATTCTGTAATAACCTACAGCTGAGAAATGGAATTTATAAAAAAACATACTTAAACACATTTAAAATTTATTTTACATATGGGTCCATTGTATAATCGCAATAAGACACTCCAGAGTGTGGGTTATTGGGGGATTTACCCACACCCAGTTGTGCCTTATTGCTTAAATATACATTCTTATAGAAAATATTTTGATATATTAACCGATTACAACCAGAGAGTACAATATATCAAATATATGTTAGAGCTATTCCCTAGTAACATACTTGATGCAATATACAGAAAAGATTTATCTATTCAGGCCAGATTTTGTTCTTGCACCTCTTTTCACCCAAAAAACCTTAAACATGTTATATTTGAATGTCCATGGTATAAGAACTCTAGAGCCAAATTGTTAATACCACTCTGTAACACCATCCAAACTACTGATCAAGATCTCTTTCTGAGGACATTTTTTACTACCAGTGATGAAACTATAATTGGTACAGTAGCTCATTACTTAGTATGTATTTCAAGAATATGTCTCAAATATAAAGGTGTTAAATCAACTGGAACAGAAATGACAAAATGAAGAGTTTATAACACGTTGTAAGGTGCTGTATATGCAATTTTCTGTTTTGTTAATTAATTTAGAGCTTTGACGTATTTGTGCAATAACTCAGTATTTATGTTTTTTAATCATGTATTGACAGTACTGTATTGTATGTTATTTCTTTTATTGTATGATCTTTTTATGCTTGAAATGGTCAATGACCGATCAGTAAAACTGATAAACAAACAATGGTTTGTAATTATTTTGGTTATGTATTATATATATATATATTGATTCTTATTAGTGAAAATATAGTAGAATGGTGTGTGTATTCTTTTGCTAAAAAAAGTAGTCCATTGCAAGTTTGCTGAATTTTTAATAGTAAATATAAGTAACATGCCAACATAGTGTGGTAACAGGTAGAAAGTGTTTAGTGAAACAAGACCTTTTGAGGTTTTATTTGAAAATAAATTATGGAGTGGTGGTTTCCTGCTGTGTAAGCTGAGATGGCTGAGGAGATTCCAGGACACTTTCTGTGCAAGGAGCCATGATGGACATTCAGCCTGGACTGTAGGTGTTTGCTAGACTTGTAGGTAAGTATATTATTGTGTTGGGGGCTTCATTAGTAGCGGATTCTGTGCTGGAATCATCATACACAACTGAGAATATTTTTTCTAGTTTGTCTATTTTGATGACAGCGAACGTTGTTTCCATTGTTTAAATCTCCCACAGTACCTTTAAGTGTCATGTGAGTGAAATGAAATGTTGCAGTGCAAAGTGTGTACGAGAAGGGGCAATGCAATGATACCTGCCAGTTGGGCAGTAGGTGAGGTTGGTTGGCACTTCTTTCCATTGGTACTCTTCAGGATTTACAATGGGGGAGAAGTGCCAACCGACCAATGAGAATACAGCTTTGTTGGTACCCATTGTATAAGCCTTGTTAGCTCCTGCTCATCTCCATATTACTTACAGTTGGAGAACCTACCAGTTTAATGACCCGGAGGAAGCACGGAAGAGAGTGTACCTTATTGTGGCTGAGTTTCAGAGTAGAGCACCTCAGGAACAGCTCTTGTTGCATGACTCAGAAGAGGAGGAGGACTGATTTCTGACCAACTTGTTCACCTGTTGTTCTGGTAACTGAATTGGGGATCAGCACAAATCAGGGATGGGAAGCTTATTTTTCTTACCATTTCTCCGTCTAATTCATGGGTATTTGGAGAAGCTTTCTAGACTAGATGTGCTTTTTCTCCACATTTGTAATAAAAGATACTGGTGGTTTCTTGCTTCTAAAATGGCACCAATCATGAGGAAAACACCATCACTGGTGCAGTTTTTGGCAACTTCTATAGCTCTTCTGTTGTGACTGTGTTTGTTATTGGAGCTCTTGTTATTCAGATTTTTGAGTTTAGATGAACTTTTACTATTCAGCATGTTGTACCATAGTACTTTTATGCAGACTATTTTATTGGTCTTTTAGTTCAATTCAGTTAATGTTGCTGTTTTAATATATACTGTTTACAGGGCTGGTTTATTAAGTTTTAGAGTTTAAATGCAGCTACAAGGCCAGTGATCTACCTAAACTCCTGATGTCAGCTAAGTGGGAACAATGGCTGCCTAGGTCATAAGTTTCCTCTTGGTATGGTATAGTACCCCATACATTGGGTCACAACTCAATGGACTTGAATTACCTGATGCTAACATATTTGTATTGTCACTTATATGTGAGATATTTCTCTTCTAGTTCTATCATTTGCATTGCCTTTGGCTTGTTCATTTTAAAAGTAAATAAAAATAAAGTTAAAAAATAAGTAAATAAAATCAATAAATGATGGTTATGTCACAATAGCAAAGACACCATTGCCTCTTTTCTAAAATAAATTTAATCTAGAAGAAATCCAGTAACAAAACCCAGGACAGCATTTTCTGTGCTGAGTTGATTAACTAGAAATTTAACATTTAAATAGCCAAGTCCTTCTCCATTCATAATTTACTTAGAAATCTATAAATGTGCATCGTCTAGAAACAAATTCAACTCTGCTTCCATTCCACTGACCTGATGAAGTGAAAATAACAAGAAAGCTATTCTTAAATTAACTTTTTTTCAGTCTAATTAAGGTAACACCTCAAATTATGTGTCCATTTTTTTCTTCTATGTCGAAATGTATGTAAAATGGTGACTTCTGTTGAGTTTTCAGATTACAAAGTGCACTTTTTCTCAAATTACTTTATCAGTCCTGTTGAAGCAAATTGAAGACATAACTCATATAGAAACTAACTATATATTCCATTGTCCCAGACTCACCCGTTTTCCATCACAAAAAGACAGAGACCATTGTTGTTGTTGTGCTCAGATTGGCAATTAATTTATTTATATATCATAATTCCATGTTCCATTTCATCATCTTTTATTATTATATCTCTCACAATTTCATTTATTTTCATCCATATATCAATCTCTGATCATCCCTCTTTCTTCCTCTTTTTCTCCCCCAGGTAAAAATCTGGGTGCCTTCTTCTTCTCCTTTTCTGTTAGGTAATGGTGAAACCAAGACCACTTTTCTCCTTCAGCTTCTTCCTCTTTTCATCTTATTCCTTTTTCTTCCCCTCCCTCCTTCCCCTTCCCCTTTTCTGCCATCCATCTCTGGCATATTATTTTCTGCCATCCACCTTTGGCAGTCCAATAGTTGTCCTACCGGACACATCTGTCATCCACCTTTGACAGACCTACCATACAGTCCCTTTTTGACTGTCTTCCCCTCTTGCTCTATATTGTAGGGTGGTTGGAAGGGATCAAAACTCCAGGAAAAGTGGCTGAACCACTGTTGTGCTGCCCATTATGTACCTCCTCTTGCCCTTCCCCTTCCTGTTGCTTGGGTATTCTTCTGTTTTTTCCTGTGCCAGCAGAACCCTAATTCCTTGCACAGCTCTTGAAATTTGACCAACATTTTTTGTGGCTCCTTTTTCCCACTACCGATAAAAAGGAAATCATCCAAATAGGGAATGACCATTCTATAACCAGTTCTTTCTTGAAATATCCACTGCAAACAGGTGCCGAATGCATCAAATGTTGCATATGCTATAGAATATCCCATGGGCATGGCTTTGTCAAAATAGTACTGTCCCTCAATTTTAAAACCCAAAAGGTCCCAGTCTTCTCCCCTAACCGGCAGCAATCTGAATGCATATTCAATATATGTATTTGCCATCCATGCATCATCCGTAGCCCAGATTAACCAGACTGCATCTTCTAATGTTGCATATGTCACTCTACTATATTCTTCCCTGATAAAATCATTCACCAAATTCCCTTCAGGAAAGGATAGGTGGTGAATATCCCTGTATTCTCCTTCCTGTTTTTTGGGAACCAAACCCAGTGGAGAGATCCTCATATTCTGCAACGGGGAGGTATCAAATGACCCTTCTACTCTCCCTTCTGCCTTTTCCTTCTTTATCTTATGTCTTAACATTTCTTCTCTCCCTTTTACCGAACCCAGGTTGTTCGCCTCTTTTGCTTGTCTGGGGCCTTCACACTGCAATGAAAAACCTGTGCAAAAACCTTTTCCAATCACCTCTGTTACTTTTCTATTCGGGTATCTGTCCAACTAACCTTTCCATGCCTCTATCCTGATGGGGGTTCTGGCTTCCCTAAATTGCTCTCTGGCTTTCTTCCCTTCTCCCCTCCCAGATTTTCCCTTTTCACTCAGTGCTTGGCCTCGCTGGTCAGTGATTCTGACTCCCTCTACTCGAATGCCCCCTACCCCTCCTCCCATTCCATGCCTGCCCCTTATACCCCTGTCCCTCACAAAACAATTGTTGACCTGAACCTTGACCCCCAGATCCTTGGGCTTTCTGGACCCATGTCATCCTGCATCTGATTGCCAAATGTGTTCCCCTGCATTTCAAACATGCATGCCAAAAACGACATTGTGGCCAAGAACAAAAGGCCCTATTGTAAGCCCAGCAACACCTCTGGGGCACAGCTCCTTTTTTCCCCAACTCCCCTTCAGGTGTGGACTGATCAGTTATATAATCTGTCCACAAGTGTAGTTGCTTTGTGTCCCATCTTACATCCCCATATGTTGCCATTCTCTGCTGAAAAAATTTGTTGTAGTATATCCACCCCACCCCCCCTTTTGCCTTTGCCTGCCTTATTATTAGGGAGTATGTGATGAGTGGGATGCCCAGCTACAGTTTATTTTCCAATAAAATGGCTGAGAATGTGGCAAAAACTACAAACCACCCATCCCAAGTCTTCCATTTTGTGAATTTGTCCTCCTCCTTCTTTTCTAACAAAACTACCACTGTTGCCATTTCACTCTTTCCTATATTCTCTGTTTCTTCATATTTTGCTGCCGCTTCCCAGCTTACTAAAGTGAAGATATCCACATACTGTTCTTTCCATATTGTGGCCAGTGGAACGTGTTCGCCTACCCTCATCCCAGGGACACCTATTTCTCTTGTTCCTTTTCCTTCTTTCTCTGTACCTTCTTCCTTTTCCTTCGGTACCTCTTTTTCTGTCCTAATCTCTGCCAGTGCTGACTCCATTTGCCCTAAACCCCCATCTCAAGTGCCGGCACAATTTGGCTTATATACTCTTTGATACTGTCACCAACTGAGCCGGGTGCGTTACCTGTGGTCTTGTCCATTCCTTGTTGCCTTCGTCTTCCTGGTGCCCATTATGGTCCCCTGTGAATGAGGGGTGGTTGCACCACTAGCAGTTGTGGAGGAAACCACCATGCTCTGGGACTGCCAGTCCCCTGGGGGACCCTGACTTGGTCTTAGAGAGATTGGTGGTACCGGTCGATAGGCTGCAGAGGTACTGGATCAGCCACCTTGGTGGGTCCTACTGTCAGTGGTTGTACCCTGGTTGGGCTGTGTGGCCTTTCAGCTGGCTGCTTCCCTCTGCCCCATTTACCCTTTCCTGCTTTCCTTTTCTCCCCGGATTTCCCTGGTTCCTCCCCTTCCACCAGTTCCCACATTTTGTTGGCTTTTTCCGCCAATTCGACTATAGCTCTGTAAGCATCTGCCTTCGAAGGCCTGCTCTTCTTTGGTGCCATGTCCCTCATTCCTTTCAAACTGTGAAGACTACTGAAGAGAATAAAACAAAATTCCATTATTAAATTATGTCTACAGCAGTCCTTTGTGTGACCAGGCCCTCTTTTAAACAGCTGCCTAATGGTAACAAAACGTGTCCTTTTTTTTTGACTCATGGCCCAGCCTCTGTCTGGGCCTTCCTCCATCACAGGTGTTCACAACAGGCCCCTTCCAGGTGATCTTACCACTCTTCTGGTCTCCCCTGCCTTCTATCCCCTTCTTCCCATCCACTGCCCTCCAGGCCCCCATCTATTCCCCTGCTCCACTCCCACAGGCCTTAGGATGGTTGTGGCTTTCACACACCTCAGGCACCACCTCTTGTGGGCTTCCAGGCATAAGCCTGTCTCCCCTTGCATGCTCTCCCATGCCTCTGGCTGTTGGTCCCCCCGGGCCTGTTCATTCCCCTTCCCATGCCTGACCCCACAAGCCTCAGGCTGGTAATAGCCCTCACGCACTTCAGGCACCACCTCTTGTGTTTTTTCAGGCCTAAAAACCTCTCCCCCCTTGAATGCTCTCGCATGCCTCTGGCTGTTGCCCCTCCGGGCCTGTTCATTCGCCCTTTCCCTTTTCCCGATTCTCACGGCCTAACTCTGATTCCCTCTCCTTGAGGGCCACACATTTTTTAGGCCTACTCCCTCTCCTGGCTACTATCGCCATGATTCTTGGCCTGTTGCTTTCCTGTCCCCTTGTGTCCCCCTGCCGCTTTTTAAATTGTGGTCTCTTAGGGCCTGTGCCACCCCCACCCTGCATGCCTTCACAAGTCTCTGGTTGCATTCCCCTTCCTCCTGCAACCTTGACTGCTTGGGCTGCCCCCTCTCCCCTACATTGCACATTGTCCTCCTGTCAGATGATGGTAAGCCTGTTACCAGCTTGCAAGAGAGGAAACCTGTGGCTGGACCACGTGGTCCTGCGGGCGTGTGATGTCACGCCATACGTTTCTACCATGCTAGTCCATATACTGTCTTATTCATAGCAACCAGGACACTATTAATTGCCTCCTCCTCTGTTTGCAGTCCACTGGGTTCCTCTCTCTCTCCACATAGCTCCTTATTTGTCATCAATCTTCCATTTAGGCCTCAGCTCGCATCGTGGCCTCCACGTGGTATGTGACGTCATGCCACGTGGCCGTCCACGTCCATCCCGTGCACTTTTTCTGAGCTTGGCCTCTTTTTCTCAGACCCTCCAATGCACTGCCACTTCCCCAGTCCACTAATCCACTCTACAACTCAGCTTCCCCCAATAACATGCCAGGGCCACTGAAGGCGGCATGCTACCTCTTCCCGGCTGAAAAAAAAAACCCTTTGCAATGTAGTGCTCCTTCCCAGCATCCTATTCCCCTGACTTCTTTATTGCTAAGCCCAAATCAGGCAAACCCAGCTGAATGCACGCGATCCACCATTTTACTGGCGTTCCTCCGGCCTCCCTTGTCCTGTACAATATTACTTATCAGCTTCCCCTTACAATGTTTCCCTTTGTTCAACAAAAGGCCTTGTTAAAGCTGTGATCCTTGTATTCAGTGCCAGCAAGATCTTGGGCTGGCGATACCCCCTTCCAGCTCAGTCCCCTTCATGCAGCTCTTCACCTCTGTTCCACAAAATCGTTTGTTATCGCTGTAGTATGCAGAACTCACTAAACCGATGCCTATACCAGTTGAGATTCAGTTTCCTCTGCTCCACAAAAAACGCTTTGTTACTGCTGCAATGTACAAACCACGCTCAGCTATGAATATGCAATTTATAGTCAGTTTTCCACTGTATCACTTCACTTCTGCTTCCCACAAAAACGCTTTGCTATCACTGAAATATGTAAACCACCTTAAACTATGCATTTCTTTCTCACATTATTTGACTTCTTATCTTCTCATAATTTTCTGGCCTCCTGATCCTCTTACTGCCCTTTCAATTACTATATATATATTATTATTTATATGTATTTATTTCTATATTTTTATATAACCTCAACATCTTCATCCATATTATTTGTTTATTTCTTACCTTTTTATATTGTTGCACAAACCTTCCAAATTAATCCGCCTATCCGATGTGCTGCAGTTTCAATTAGCTCAGATCAAAACTCCAGCAAAAGTGGCTGAATCACTCCTGTGCTACCCATTATGTATCTCCATTTGCCCCTCCCCTTCCTGTTGCTTTGCCATTGTTCTAGTCCCTGGCCATCCCCTTCTGAGCACACCATCTTGATAGAAAGGGAAGGGGTGCACCAGGACAACCTGGTCTGTCCCTTAAAGGGCAAATTCCATTTGTATAAAATGTGTTTTAAATATACAGAAATGAGTATCTTTCCAGAAGATTTAAAATTATGAAAGTAGGAAAATATGCTGCATACATGATGCATACAGTATGTGAACCATACTGTATGTGTACAATGTATAAAACATGCATGTAGCCCTTTTATATTAAACATGTAAAAGCTATATTTTTGCTCATATTTCTGATACATATCATATATTTTCCTGTATTTTAGTTGCAGTAAACCAAAAACTGCTCAGTTTCGAAATATTTAAGATAATTTTCTGCCATATAGTACATTGGAAGCATCATTATTTTCTGTATGGATCTGTACGTATACTATGTGGTTCATGTCATTACCAGTTTCCACAGTAAACATTAAGGCTATTACACAGCAGATTGCATGTTGAAGCTAAATGTAGCTTTTATGGCTCAGGTAAGAAACAAGGAACTTAGAAAATGGAGATGGGGAGGGAGTGAGTGAAGCCTCTGGCAGGATAACAGGGAGGAGTTGGCTGTAACAGGAAGTGGGGAATGAATGCAAACCTTCAGTATGCAGGGAGGCTTAACAAGATGTTGGCTGAGCAGAACTGAAGCCTGGACAACATAGCAGGAAGCTATTACATTAGGCATCAGGGAACAATGGGAGCCAGACAGCAAAGGGTAGAACAGCAGTCTAGTAAACATCAAAATAAGTCAGTATACATGTAACTAAGAAGTTAGAAGGTGCCTTAGAAGATGCAAAGCCTAAGGAAAGAAAGCCAGTTGCAGAGGAGGAAAGACACAAATGGAAATTTTTGAAAATTTCTTTATTAAAACATTTTAATAAAAAACCTTCATTGTCATGTATAACTAATATTTCTCAACTATATTACAGCTGACATCATACATATCAAATATACTAATTAATATAGAGAGGGGGAGGAGAAAAAAGCAATAAAATGAAAGTCAAACAGAATGTAGAAATACCACTGACAAAAAAAGGAAAAAAGTGGGTAAGCCTAATAAGTCATCCATAGCTTGTGTTCAACAATTTTGACACATTCTAACTTGTGTTGTATTAATGCTATGCATAAATCCATACAAGAAAACAGCTGAAATGTTATAGGTAGGTATAACTATATTCAAAAATTCTAACATGAATCGTAATGATGAGGCAGCCCCTTGCCCCATGCCATAGACACTATTGTGCCCTGTGGTGATAAGCTAAGCTACTGGTGAAGGCAGAAAGCTGAAACATTAGTGCATACATGGTCAAACAGCTCATAAGTCACATGACAAGACTCCTTCATACAGTATATGGGGCTCCAGTTTCTGACTGATTGTTAATACCATTATCTTTCTTAATGAGAAGGGCTGGCATGGTTTGTGCAGCCCACTGTCTGCTTAATGATTTGGCTCTGCCTACTGACTCAAGTAATATAATATACAGTATAGGGTATATTGGTAATGGTATCTGTCATTATAATATAACCCCTTTCTAGGCATTTGGGAGCTAAATAAGTTCTGCACAATTTACCTTCATTGAAAGGCAAGGGTTACAAATCCACGCTCCTGTAGATCTAAGCAGTTTCAAGCCTTAATGTTAGCTGCTTGAGTTCTTTCCTGTCCCTGGAAGAGCTGTACAGGAGTGAATTGCTTAAAGTTCTGGAATCAGGTAAATGAGGGGCCCCATCTCCTTTGAAGTCAGGCTGTGTTGATTACAGGATGGTCTGTCTAATATACTAAAGTCCCCGAACATTGCAAGTGAGGGCTGCAGACAGGAAATGGTTTGCTACACTGATAAGGGTTACTGTGGACTGGTAGTATCAAAAGGGGTGCTCAGTTGCAAAAGGAAGGAGATAAGTAGAGTATGAGGATATTGACCTAAAACTGCTCAAGATAGTTGAACCCATCATAACAACTCCACTACAGGATCTGTACAACATGACCATGTGTTACTGAGGTGGGTCAAGTCACTGACATGATCTTCATAGACCTCAACAAAGACTTTAACTTGGTTAAGCGCACCTTCTCACTTCAAAAATTACAAAACATAAACTTCAACAGCCACTGTATATCCTAGTTCAGAAACTACCTGGAAAATTGTAAGCAAAGTGCAAAGATCAGTAGTGTTCTGTCCTCTCCTAGAACCATTACCAAAAGTATCCCACAGGGCACAATTCTTGGACAATTCTTATTTTTCCTTTTTCATCAACAACCTCTATTACAGCTGTGGTGGAGATGAATCACTACTCTACACTGACATTGTTGTACTTTGCCACAGATTCAGTAACATCCATAACATTGACAACCTCTTACAAAGCGACTTTTCGCAACTGCAAGACTATTTGCACACAATATGCCCTATGCATAGAAATTGATGCCTGTCCAGCTGTGCATATTCCAGCTGCAAAGGGCGACCTGGACAGGTGCACACCCAGGGGTATGCACTATCTGTGTGCACCTGTCCAAGGCCCCACCCACTGGGCACAGGGGAGCACAGAGGACAGATATGCGGACTGGGTGGGCATCCAATGGGATGCCCAACCCAGTCTACCAGTGGATGCTTTGCACCCACAGGCATGGAGAAATGGCTGCTGCTGCTGCATGTGGCAACCAAGATGTGGGCTGGTTCCTGGTGGCCATCCCCAGACCACCAGTTGTTGTCCATGGTCTGTGGAAGCATGGTGTGGGGGAAGGCATGCCCCCCCTGACATTCGGTGACTGGGGGGGCAGCATCCCAGGGGGTGCGCAGACCTTATGGCAGGGGTTCCCCCTGCATACTGTGCACCCCCCTCACCCAGCACTCTGTGACTCTGTGAATGTCGTGGAGTATGGGGCATGCCCCTGGCACACCCCCTGCACACCCCAACTGCATTGCTCTCTGTGCGGTATGACAAAGGAGGCTGCTCACCCCATAAATAAATACCATGGCCAAGCAAGTGGGGGCACAATGGGTGTGGAGTGGCTATGCACCACAGATATGCGGTGCATAGTCACTCAGCACCATAGTGCATATGGGCCATTAAGCTTGTCATTAACATCAAAAACACAAACCAAGCTATTTGGTTCCAGCTAGTAAACATGGCAACAACTTAATGCCTTAAAGGTTGTTTTCTCCATGTGATCTTCTCTAGAGGTTATGAATAGCTTCAGATACTTAGCAATAAATCTGGATTCCACCCTAACTTACATGATGCACATATGTTGGTAACAACACAAAATTTCCTATTTCCCCCCAAAATGCTGTGGTAAATGAGGTAATCATGTTACAGCAACTCTATTGTTTCAATGGTAATTTGATCCTATTACCTCAAGGTACACTTGGTTTTTGGACAGAAAAAGGCAAGGATCGCCTCTGACACTGGCTCTTACAAAGATGACATCCTAGCAGCAAACCTGACTCAGATGGTAACCTCCCCCACCCGGAAAAATTACAAAACTGGTACAAGCACCCTTATTGACTGGGTTCTCACAAATCACCCTGACCGGAAAAAAAACATTAAAGTCCTCCCTGACTCCCTCAGTGACCACTCCCCAGTGTCCTGTACCTGGTCTAATAAATTTCTCAACCCCCAAAGTTATAACAAGCAGAGTATTGCCTTATGGGAATCTTATCAAGTTGAAAACCCATCTCCCACAACAGGGCTGGGCGCCAATCCCTGAATCAACTGATATTAATACCGCACTAGAATACTTCATTAAATCTTTCAACTCTGCATGAGACTTATACGCCCCAGTAAAAAAACGTAAAATCAAAGCGCTATCAAATCTATGGATTACTGCCAAACTACTTGCCGAGCTCAAGGTTCGGGACCACCTCTGGGCAGTTGTCAGAGACACAGGCTCACCTCATGATACCCTAAAATACAAGCAGGCATGAAATAGATGTACCTCACAAATTAGGCAAATGAAGAGCGCCTATTTCAAAAATGCCCTTGAATCCACCTGGGGTGATGGAAGAGCTTTTTGGGACAACATCCGAAACATAATGGGTAAACAATCAAAATCGTCACCTACCATTATGAAAGTTGATGGATCCACCACTCTTGACCCAAAGTCTATTGCAGATGTGCTTAATAAGACATTCACAGACCTTAGTGGGGTCCTCCCCCCAGATTTCTTCTCGGACTTACCTGTGCCTAGCCTAGTATCACAAAACACCCCTCGTGACAAACCACAATTTTACTTCAAGAAAATCAAAGTGCACGAAGCACACAAGTACATAAGAAAGGCCTGCTCCAAATCCAGAACAAGTAGTGACACGCTAGATCTAAAAATCCTGTCTCTCACCCTGGATGAAGTAATTCACCCCCTTGCAAAAATTCTTAATCTGTCACTTTGCCAAAGTCAATTTCCCAACAAATGAAAATCTGCCATAGTTACGCCAGTGCACAAAGGGGGGGACAAAACCTCAACAGGAAACTATCGACCAATATCAATACTCCCTCCCCCTCTCCAAAGCACTTGAATGAATAGTGGCAGACCAACTCTCTGATTACCTGGACAAATACAATCTACTCTGTAATCAACAGCACGGCTTTAGGAAAGGACATAGTACAACAACAGCCTTACTTGATTTCTCTGGAGAAGTCCACTCAGCCCTAGACAAAGGGTGCCAAACAGGTGCAGTCTTTATCGATCTTACAAAAGCTTTCGACACAGTCCATCATGGCCTACTTACCTCCCTACTTTCTAGCCTAGGCCTGGCCAAGGTCCTTGTGCTACTAAAAGTTACCTGTCCAATCGGTCACAGGCTGTAAAATCTCTAATGAACTCTCCGACTTCAAACCAGTTCTCTCGGTGTACCACAGGGATCAATTCTTGGACCGCTCCTCTTTAGCCTGTTCCTTAACTCCCTCCCAGATATCTGCCAGGAGAAAATAATCTTATATGCTGATGATGCTGTAATTCTCTCTTCCCACAAGGATCCAAACTCCCTCTAGAAAAAGCCTGCAACTTGCTTTCTCTAGTGTTGAAAGGTGGTTCCTGGATAGCAAACTTGTGCTAAACCACAATAAAACAAAAGCTATGCTCTTCTCCAATCACCAAAACAAAAATAGGCATACTCCACTCACCATACAAACCTCTGCAGGAATTACACTGGACCAAGTAAATACTTTCAAATACCTTGGCATCACTTTTGACCAAGGGCTCACCTTTGCAACCCACATTGACAACACTGCGAAAACAGTGAACCAACGCCTTGGAATACTATTCCGTAACCGGCAATTTCTAAATCAAGCGGCATTGAGAATAGCTATACAGAGTTCCATAATCTCAATCATTGACTATGGCCTTATTATTTATGGCTCAGCTACCTCCACTGCTCTAAGGCGTATCTCAATCACTCTAAATAAGGCCTGGCCGGTTCCTCACGGGGGCTCAAAGACTGACTCACACGCAGTGATCTGTACTATGAATCAGGCTGGTTGAACCTATCAAATCGTCTTATTTATCTCACCTGCACAATGGCAAAAAATCTATCTTGGGACTGACTCCATTATGTATTCAAAACCTACTCCACTGAATCCTGGCTCACGACCCTCCACCAGATCTGAATGCCAACCTTTCCTGGTTCCGAGATGCCGGACTGCACAGGGACAAAGATCTTTAGCATACAGGGCCCCGACATGGTTCAATGCGCTTAGTCCACCCACTCTATCCTCAACCTTGCTTGAAGCTTTCAAATCCATGCTCTATGCCCACCTCACCACCACTAGCAACTGTGATTGCGCTAGATAAAGACTACTACTCCTCATGTCCATCCTCACATCTGAGGCCTCTTCCTCCCTGACTAATGAACCCTCTGGTACCTCTACTACTTCCTGTCTCCCATCCAAACTCACCCCCTTTTCCTGTCCTCTCACTTACTCTCCCGCCACCACCTTTCCTCCTCTCTAGCCTCCTTTGGCGCCTAATGATCACCCTCTCCCTGGAAGTTTCCTTAACCTCGAAATTGTCTACTCGCTTGAACCTGTTATAGCTTGTTTTTCTATGAAACTTAAAAACGTTACTGCCTTAAACTGTTAATAGCAAATTTATGATGTAACTTTCCTGTCTGGTTTTACCTGTAATGTGTATCGTGCTTTGTTAAATGTTCTTCGTGACGTGGAACCTTTGTAAAAGAGCCCTGGCTCAAAGGTATTAATTCCTAGACTAATAAACTAAACTAAACTAAAGGATGCCCAACTAATCTGGCCACCCAAATCTGTGGATCCAACTTGCCCCTTTGCTTAAAAGATAATCGTCTAGTCTCTGTTTAAATACTTCTATACTAATAGTTAGTACTACATCCATCCTGCCCCAACTGACCCAATAGTCAGCACTTATCACCCCATCTCTCTTCATTCTCTCCCACTGTCTCCTCTCCTCAACTCAGCCAACAGTAAGCACTTCAACATCCCTGGCTTCTTCTACCCTCCCCTGCATCCAGGCTTACGACTTCCCATTGCTTAGATTTATCCCTATAATGAATACACTGGTTATTGTTGTTCCCCCTGTTCTGTACTGCCCAACCAGTGCAGGGTTTGACCTCTTGTCTCACCACTGTATCCCGATGTACCTGTCTCCTATTGTTTGAGTGTAGATAACCCCTTGCTTTCCAAAAGTCCCTGATATTGTTGTCCTCTCAGTACCAAAATAGATATGTCAAAATATTGTACTGAAATTACCTGTCTCTTGTTATGTACTTACTCATTGTGTTGTACTGTGGTGATGTATTGTATTGTCCTACCAGGACCTCCTTGTAAATGAGCCTGCTCAATTGAGCTTTCCTGCAAATAAATGTGAACCTGAAAAAAATAAATCCTCAGGTAGCGAGTTCTATAGTCTACCAGTTCTATGGACAAAGGAATATAGTCTACCATTCCTTTTAGTATGTTCTAACATGATTTGCACTTTGTGGGATCTGAGTCCATCTGGTTTAACTTGTATTTCTAGCTCCAGTTCTCCTACTAATTATGAGTCATTCCATACCTTGTACATCATCAAGAGATCCCCTCTGACATGTCTATGCTTCAGTCTGTACATCCCCAAGGTTTCCAGCCTGTCCTCATATGATGTGCTGCAAACCGGACACTAACCTGGTGGTTCCCCTCTGCACTCTCCCAACCCTTTCCACATCTGTCCTCATGAGTGGGATCCTCAACTGAGTGCAATAATCCAGATGTGGCCTGATAAATGTTTGATAAATAGGTACAATACACTGTCTAGTTCTGGTCACTAGAGCTTTTTTAACACAGTTTACCAAGCGATTTGCTCTGTGCACCAATTTACATAGTGAGTACAGAATTTGTCGTCCCACCCAGATCTTTTTCATTGTCCACCTCTTTGATGCGATTTTTGTTTAAATGATAAACTTGATTTGAATTATGTCTACTAAGGTGCAAAACTGAGCATTTACCAATGCTAAAGCTCATGTTATTCATTCTAGCCCATTGTTCTACCTTAAGCAGGTCCTGTTCTAAGTTGTTCTTATCATCAGTGGTTCTAACTACCCCCAGTTTAATGTTGTCAGTAAATTTGACTAAAAAGCTGCTGGTATTATTGTTGTCACTAATAAATAATGAGAACAAGGTCAGCCCAGAACCTAGTCCTAGGGGACTCCGCTGGTGACTGCCCACTCATCAGATAACACACCCCTGATACACACAACTTGTGACCTGCTGCATAGCCAGTTTTGCACCCATAGGCCCAGATATTCAAAACTTAGCACAGCGTGCAAACCAGTAGCATGGAAATAGTGCAGGCTTAGCATGGAGCTGCAATATGCAAAGGACCGGATAGCGCACGCTAACCGCAATAGCGTGGGGCAAACCTATAATGTATGCAAGGGGCAAAGTGAGGGGGACGGCACCAGCATACATGCCCTACTGGTTATTCAAAGTGATAGCGCCACACAAGTCCACATAGTGCAACACATAGCACAGTGCTACTTACCGCCTATAAAAGGCTGTTCTTATTCCAGGGCAAAACACAGAGGGGGAGGGACCAGAACAGGAAGTGATCATGGCAGTTGTGCCAAATGCAGCATTGCTGCACTTGATGGCAGCAGTAGTGAAGGAGCAAGAGAGGGAGCAGGGCCAACATGGCCCACAATGCAGGCCAAGGAGGTGATATGCTGCACATATGTGGTACTGGCCCAGAGTCTCCTTTGAGACCCTGCCAGATGAGCACATCATTGGCCGGTATGGGATGAACAGGGGAATGCTGAAGTAGCTATGTGAACTGCATAAGCAGCTGCAGCCGAGGAGAAAGTGACAGCTGCGATGTGCTTCCTAGCCACAGGGAAGTTTCAATGACCAATAGGGACACCATAAAGGTATCACAGTCTGCCACCTCACTCCTCCTGACTTGTTCCTTGATGCTTTCTTGCCACATGCAGGTGAATTCATAGTATTTCACAGCACAGCAGCAGAGCACAGAGAAACCATGCAGCAATTCCATCGAGTTGCGCACTTACCAGCAGTACTTGGTGCCATTGACTGCACCCATGTCCTTACCTGTGCACCACCTGGAGATGGCATTGAGGTGTACGTGAAGAGGAAGGGGTACCACTCCATCAATTGCCAGGTTGTGTGCGATATGACTGAGCGCATCAGCAATCTCTTTGTGCAGTACCCTGGCAGTGCCATGACGCCTTAATCTGGTACCAGTCCCGAATGTGTCAGGCCTTTGAGGAAGGCAGGATATCCAGTGGGTACCTCGTCAGTGAGTATCAGCATGCAAGGCATGCACACACCACAGTGTGGGCAGGGATAGGCAGGGGTATGCAAGGAAAGGGGTCAGGACAGGAACACAGGTGGTGCACCACAGCAAGGGGCAGACAGCAGAACAGCAACACTAACAGGTGCACATTTCTCAACAGGGGACAGCACCTATCCCCTGCGACCCTGACTGCTGACACCAGTACCCTGGTTGGCCACAGTGGCTGAGGAGTGGTACAATGAGGCACACACCGTCACTAGGAATATCATAGAGAGGGTCTTTGGCATACTAAATATGCACTTCCACTGCTAGACACATCAGGCGGTGCCCTACAGTATAGGCCTCAGAAGGTATGCCATACGATCCTAGCTTGTTGTATGCTACACAATATGGCAATGAACCATGGGACACAGGCACCTGGACCTGAGAAACAGGCTGAAAGTGATCCAAAGCCAGAGGTCAGGCAGATAGTGGAGCAACTCGAGAGGAGAGATCCTCGAATGGCCCATAGAGCCCTGGATCACAGGGCTGGCATTATCAGGACACTGTCACAGGCAGGATGGTGAGTAAACACAGCACAGCAACCAGAACAGTACAGTGACAATGACATTATTACATGCAGACAACGACAACAGTGAGGACCACCAACAAAGCATGTGCACAACACAGTGGGAGTAAATGTATGTGGGATGGCAATGTGTACTGTGATCTGTGCAGGACACGCATGTGACTACGGTAGATAGCCATGGCATGGTGAAGTGGGTGATGCTTGAGGTGCCAGATATGAGGTGACAGGGTGGGAAGGGCTACCATGGCTGTGCATGGGTGACCGTGCCAGTGAATGTGTGTGTGCATGCATGTGTGCACATGTGGGTGTTGTCTGTGTGCCTATGCATGGCAACTGTGCCTATCTGAGGTGACTACAACCACGCACACAGTGCACACCATGTGCATGGAACACTGAACCAGGGGTGTTCTGTGCAGAGGATATATTTGGGGGTGACCGCGGTGAGGCTGGGAAGGTGGCGCACATGCCCTGGTTGACCAGCAGATCCAGACAGGGTGGGTGGCCTGCCACAGTGCTGCTAGATGCCTGCTGATGCACCCAATGCAGTGGTGCTGGACCCCATTCCTGCCCTGTGTCCATGTGAGGCCTGCCTGTGGGCCTGCATGCCTTGGCATGCTGTCTTCCTTGTACAGCCCACTGGCCACCATGCACCCCATGCAGCACTGTGGTGAGATCAACCACAGCAGCCATGAGACCCGCAAAGCCACAGTCAAGCATGGCTACCATGCACCCCATCCTGTCCTCCACCTGCTGTTCAGCACGTGCAAAGCCCAAGGCCACAGTCTTCTGCAGCTGAGAGAGCTCATGCCACAGCTCACACTGAAGGGCATGCAGGTCAACCTGGGCCTCCTGCTGGGATGTCAGGGCAGCCTGGAGCAGAGAGCAGGGTCCATGGCCATCCGGCACCATGGCCATGACAATGCCAATGCCAGCCAGAGGTTGTGCCCACTGTTGGACATGGTGGGGATGCTGTGGTGGCTGCTGCAGTTCCTGCTGCTGCACAGTCCCTGTGGTGTGATGTGTCCCCTGTGGGCCCTGCACCCCTCCCTGTGGATGGCACTGCATGTCCAAAGGTGCACACATGGCATGGCATTCCACCCCATGACACCTATGTTGCAGTCCCCAGCATGCTCCACCCCTGTGCCACCAACCACAGTCCCCTTCACAGGCATTTAGTAACCCTGGTCTGAGCCATCCGATCCAAGGTCACTAGTGACTGTCAGGAAGACCACCTGGCCACCACTCAGAACCTCCACCTGGGCATCCTCTAGGATGTCACCGGTGTCCAGGTCCCCACTAGCACTGGAGTCATTGTCCCCTAACAGACAGGTGTAAACCAAGTCCTTCAGCCTGCCACACATATGCTGCTGCTGAGGGTCCACACCTGGCACCCAGTCCTGAGGTCGATGGCATATTGTCGACATCCACTGTCTCCTATTCCATGTCAGCCATCCCAGCCACATCCTGGTGTGCTGCATGGTGTGCACCCACAGCTGTGAAACAAGAAAGGGCAGTGTCACCACCTGTAACTGCACATCCTAGGATGCATGCCACACTCCATGGACATGCACACCACACATTGCAGTCCCATCAATGCAGACCATGGCCACATGCACACACCCCCTCCCATGGTGCAAATGCATCGTACTGACGGCTGTGATGACAGCCCTGCACAGGCAATGGATGTATGCAATACTGCCTCATGTGTACAATGTGCACAGAATAGCATCCCCATAGTGCACACCACGCCTCGGGCCAACACTGACCCCCCCAGCACCAGTGCAGGCATGCCATGTAGGGTGCAGACACGCAGTTACTGACCTGTTCTAGGTGGTGTGAGACACCAATGACACGACCAATGGACACGGGATGCAGTGTGGAGGCCACCAGAGCCATCAGTGGGTCCCCCTGCCACTGTTGCGTGGTCTGTGGCCCTCCTCTGGTCTGTAGCCAATTTCAGAGCTGTTGTGCCTCCTCCTTCTTGGCCCATCACAGCACGTCACTCCACCTCTTCCTCACAGCATTGGTGGTACGTCCCTGGCCTCCAATGGCATTGGCCCATGACGTGACCTCATCCCACATCTATCTCACAGCAGCACTGCCGACACTGTCTATGTATGTGGCATCAGTAGCCTTGTGGCGATGTAGCACCTGCTCCCACTCCTTGACGCCGTAGACCACAGTCGTCAGTTAGTCCTGGGAGAATTTATGGACATGTATCCTGTCCTAACATGCTGCAGAACCTATAGGAGACATGTAGAGGGACACAGGTCACATGCTGTGGTTTGACTTCAATGCATGGCACAGGCAGAACACTATGTGCATGCCACCCTCGATGCCTGCAATGAATGTCCTGTAGCGGCAGAGTGCAGGCCCTGTTCAGCATGAGAGGGTACAGCACACACTGCAACTGTGTGACATGGCCACCCCATGTGCACAGTGCATGTGCATGTGTCACAACAGACACTGCGGCCATACTGCACACACCAGCCCCCACACAGGCACCGCAGGCCACTGTGTCCCCCCCAAGCCCGGTGCCTGGCAACAACATTGTACAGGCAGTCCACTCACAGCAATGACAGCTACTACTGACACAGGTGTAACACATGCCCAGGTCAGCTGGCCAACAGGCACAGTTGCCGTGTACACTGCTATGCAGTACCATGCTGAAATGTGGGCCTGCAGGCGTATGCTCTGTCCCATGCATGTTCTGTGGCTGTATGCATGTGTGCACTGTGTAAGCCAGGGCCTAGTCATGTCCCACTACCATACAGCCAAGCCCCAGGCTGCTATATAGACCTGCCTGTTGCTGCTTCCTCCTGTGACATTCTCCTCTGTGTTGGACCTATTCAGCTGTTGCACCTGCTGTGTCTTGCAGTCCCTCAACACAACACTGGTGGAGCACTGTTTGCCCTTAAATAGCTCTGCTGGTCAATCCTGCCTGTTAAGCATGCAAATGAGCTGATAATGATATGTTAATCACACTGTTTACCCCTTGCATACACAAGTGCCCTCATCTACATAGGCTGTTTGAATATGGGCCTTGTTAACGCCGGACAATCAGCTTAGTGCCGTGCTAATGGTGTACGGCGCTGCGCTGTCCTATTAATGCAGTGCTACATAGCATAGCACAACATCCATGCATGCATGTGTGACTCTTGTGCTGTGCTAGCACCCCAGTGTAGCACACCATAGTGCTGCACTAAGTCATACAGCGCAGTGCTACGTGCATGCGTGACATTGATGCTTCAGGGTCGTGGAGAGGTCGGGCATGCTCACTGAGACCACTTCCAGGTAGCGCCACACTATGCCATGTGACTGCGCAGTGCTAATGCACATGTTCCTGAAGGGCCCAGGGTGTGACACAAGCTGTACAGTTGTGCATGAGGCAGGGTACCAGTTATTCCAAAGAATGTCTGGGAGGCATAGGCAGCATGTAGTGGTGCACAGGAACAGGCACTGGGGGGGATGTTGAGTCAGATAATTTGGTGCAGCTTGTGCAACAACGGCACAGATGCCAGTTTGGGGAGGTCAGGGAGGGTGACCTCCCATGACACCAGGTGTGAGCATCTATTACATGCCGCCTCACAGAACAGATGGGCATCACGAGTGACACCGAGAAGTGTCGGCACCATTACGCGAACCTGCGCCGCGGGCACCGGCAACAACTGGAGAGGTTCAAATAGATGGTGCATGATGGCACTGTGCCAGTGCCAGGTAGGTGCCATCACGCATTGCACACATACATCATGTGTCTCTCTATCTGCCAGTGTGTGCATGTGTGTATGCGTGTGTGTGTGTGTGTGTGTGTGTGTGTGTGTGTGTCCCTGTCTGTGCACAGGTGTGCTGGCGTGTCAGGTGGTTGGACACATGTGGCACTGGTTCAGGGGCACAGAGTATGGCCCCCCTTGGGTGGCACTATAGTACAGAATGTCTGGGGGCCACAGTTGCCACTGTTGCCAGGGGCCACCCATGGTAGTAGCAGTGCTTGCGTGGTGCATGCTGTGTCCATTGGGGATACACTGCAGTCATGCCATGTGCAGCCATGACACTTGGCCATGGCATGGGTGGCAGGTCTGGACATTGCAGGTGGGGTGACCTGCTACAGGACCATCCTGCAGCCAACACCAGTGTGGTGAGGTGGTGCTGTATCCTGGGTCTCTGTCTGCCTACACAGCTCTGTGTGCATCCAGTCACTTTGCACCTGCATCTGGCACCGTTACATTGCAGTGCCACCATGCCTACATGCCCTGTGTGACTGGCGGAAACTTCATGGTCTATGGGGGGCCTCTGTGTGGGTGTATCCTGTGTTCAGACCCTGTTCCTGGGCTGCCCTGTGTGTATAGTGTTTTGGAAGTGGGGGTGCATCTTGCTGTGGCTATCACAGTACATGCTGTGTGTTGCATTAATGCTGCTGTTACCTCTGTCTACTGTAGAACAGATCGAGCAGCACAGCCCAGGGAGAGGGAGCCAGGAGGTGTCCCGGGAATCATCGTAGAGCAGCCCGAGGGTGCCATCCATGCCGCAGTGGGTGCAGGAGAGCAGCCCTTAGGCCAGGGGCCTATTGCATGAGTATATGTCTGTTTTCATGTGTGCTATGCATCTGTTTTGTGTGGTTCCTTCACTGGTCTGCCATTGACTGTGATGGTGGGTTAACAGCCATGGGCATCATGCCATTGCTGGTGCAGGATTGTGCTGGGTTGTGCATCAGTGTTGCACAGTGCTGCCAGTGTCTGGCTCTCTTGTTGCTGTACCCTGTGACTTGGGGGGGTAGTATGTGCTTTTGTCGGCATGCATGGCTGGCATTGCCATGCAGTCCACAATCATCGCTGTCCATGTTCAGCTGTTCACTTGGCATTTGTGGGTTCTAGCTGCAGGGCAATGCACACATTGCAGTACATGGCCCATGTGTGGCGGCATCTGTTGGCCCACCCCTGCTGGTATATGTGCCCTGTGGTCTTGCAGCTGCTGTAGGACAGTTTGGCCCTCGCATGGGATGGCCATTGGCCGGATACCGTGCCTGCATTGTGATGTTCCTGCACCCCTATGGGTTGTTGTTGCACTCTGCTTTCTGGTAAATTGCTATCTGACTATGGGCAACTTGTCCCAACATGTGTTCTCCCATGTGCGTGTTGTTGCATGGCTCACCCCCACTGCCATTCTGGAGACCGCCTGTGTGTCTGCACTGTCTCACTGTGTGCATTGCTGGGTTGGGTGGTGTCGACTGTACCATGTTGTTGTATCCATGTCTATTGGGTATTGGGTTGTTGCCTGTGTCTTCCAGGCCTGCACTGTGGGCACCTGTTGGTTATGCCTGCCATTGCGTACTTCAGCACCCCATGGGCATGACTGTCGGGACATGCTGTCCATCCCTGTATGGCCACCTGTGGCTGCAGTATGTCTTCTAGCTGGTTTCCCATCCTCACATGGTCCTTCCTCTTGTAGGTCCACTCTGATCCTCTTCGTGTGCAACACAGCCGGAGGAGTCAGAAGGCAGTGAGGACCTCCTGAGGTTCCTCTTGTGCCAGCAGCACACCACCATCATTGAGCAGCAGGCAGTGCTCATATCAGAAACACAGAGGGTGGCCGACATACTGGAGGCACGTCTACCTGAACCAGCAAGCTCCCAGCCATAATATCCTTCATCACACCTTTGTTTGCCTTGCTCTCCCCCCTTACTGGACTGAAGTTTCTGTTGCTGCCCTTTACCCTCATTGTTTGTGTCCACATCCCTGTCCCCTCCTGTTACATTGCTTTTCAGTTTGTTTTCTGCCTCTGTACATGTGTTTTGAATTTTTCATACCTTAGTTGATGTAGTTATTGTAGTCATAGTTACTTGTAGTCTAGTCACTTTTGTATTGTAGTTTGTAGTGGTAGTGTTAGCATTAGTAGTAGTAGTAGTAGTAGTAATAGTAGTAGTAGTTCCTGTTATAGTGTATGTAGTGGTTGTAATTGTTGTGGTGTTTGCTGTAAATTTCCTTTTAGTGTTTGTATTTTGTATTTTCATTACATTGCTGTCTGTTAAATGTTTTGTGTTGTTGTTCACTTGTTGTTTACCTGTTTCCTTTCCTTTTGTGTTTGTCACATTATACATACCTTTTTCATATTTTCATTGTGTCCTATGTCGCTATTGGGTGCTTGGCTTTTACAACAGGGTTGTCCTGTTCTTTGGTTCTACTCATGGGTCCTGGTGCCCTCGGGCCGTTCCCCTGGCTGGGTGTGTATCAGTGTCTGGATTTTGCACTGCTGTCTGCTCTTGGGATCCCTTTCTAGCCTGTGCTCCTTTGCCTGTTGTCCAGGGCATGGCGGCTCCACCTGCATTGTGTTCCTGTGGGTGTTAGCACTGTCTGCCTGGGTGCTATATTCAGTGCTGTCTTATTTGTTATATTCATTGCTGTCTTATTCTTGGGCTATTTTTGCATTGCACTCCCAGCCCAGTTTGCCCGGCTTCCTTAACATGCTATATTCATCAGGTTTAGCACTGGGCTATTCCTTTTGAATATGGCGGGCTATTTGGTCCAGGCAATTTTTGCACGCCAGGCAGGGCAAAGTTTTGAATATCTGGCCCATAGAGTTATACATTTGTCCAGTCCCAAGCTTTCCATCTTATGTAATAATACAGAGTGGGAGACTTTATCAAAAGCTTTTTGAAAGTCTAGGAAAACAATGTCCACTGGTGTATTTTTATTAATGCACTTATTGGCCATTTCATAGAAACAATACATGTAGATAATGCTGGCACTGTTCTTTTTTAATCCATGTTGAGTATTGCCACAGATTCCTATGTTGGAGAGTTCCTGTTCTAATTTATTTTTAATAAGTCTTTCCCCGATTTTACATAGTATAGCCATCAAACTGATGGGTCTATAGTTGGACAGCACTTTCTGTTGCCCTTTTTAAATAGTGGCATCACAATTGCCTTTTTCCAATCCAATGGTATTTCTTCTAGGGCAAATGAGGTATTGTATATGCATGCCAGTGGCTCTACAATTAATTATCTTAACTCAAGAAGCATTCTTGGATGCAACATGTCAGGGCCAAAAGATTTATTTGGTTTAATCTGAGATAATAATTCCAACACTTCAGATGTAGTAAATGATTCATCTATTATAGTATTATTTCATTTTGATGAGATATCTTGCTGTGTACCATATCGCTGTTGAATACCTCACAAGAATACTCATTGAAAATGGTCATTTCTTGTGGATCACTGATTTCCACACCCTTGGAGATGACTGGTCAAATGGAGCTATCAGTAGTCTTCAAATCATTTATATACATGTAGAAGATCTTGTTATCTGGTATCTTTAATATCTGAAATATCAAATACTAACTTGTTTCATTCAGATTTGATTCGACTTTATAACTAGATATAATGAATTCATCTTGATTTTTTTCATGTTTTTGAAAGCTAATTTCTTCCTTCATATTTGTTTTAAAACTTTAGTCATGCACCACATTGGTATTTTTCATTTTTTGTACAGTAGCAGCCACAGACACAACCAGCTATTTCCCAAAATTTCTGTGATGTTTCCAGAAATATCTCCTGCTTTCTGCATTTCCACAGTAGGGGCAGCGGAGAGAAACTCTTCAGAAATTTCGTGAAATATCTGGAAATAGCTGGCAATGTCCATCGCTACTACTGTACAAGACCCTGGTTGGTACATATTTGCTTTCTAAATTCAGAAGCCTGTTTTTTAGGATAGTCCACATTTCACTTGCTCTTTTTCTTCTTAGGGTATACTGCAGTAACACACAACTTTTCAATTGCTACTACTATAGATGTTACAAAAGCTTTAATTAGAAACTGGAGCTTTTTTGCAGGCTAAAAGTTTACCTCACCAAAGAATCTAGGCTGGTTATTACAACAGAATTCTCCTCCCAACCATTACTTATGGTGCAACCACACTCCTATCTGCAAAGGAAACAGAGATTGCTAGGCTCAGAGTCCTTCATTGCAGAATCAGCTACTTTGTCCTAAAAACTTATAGTAGGGACCACCACTGTAACATACTCAAGGAACTAAAATGTCCCACATTTTCTGGATGGATACATTATTCCCAGAAAAGCATCACTTACAAACTTTATAAAGCAAGTTTCCCTCCTTCTCTGGCATTGATCTTGGAATGGTAAACCCCCTCCTGAAATCTGATGTCAGTCTCTCATGAAACTTTTCTAGTCCTACACGCTGTTTCTACGGTATGTACATGCTCAGTCCCTGTCATTCAGATGGGGGGGTGTGAAGTAGTGAGAGAAGGGTCCATGCCTGTTACTGTCCAGCACTCTTAACACAGTTCAAAACAGGCTTTTTTCAGGTGAGTTGGTGCTGGACATGCATGAAGGGGCGTGGGTGCTGAGTGGGTGGGCTGGAGAGGGGGGTTCTGGGACAGGGGTACTAATAGGCTACCAGAGAAAATATACTTTTTACAATAGGGACTGTGGTGGGAGGGGGTACCATTTGACTACCAGGAGGGATTTACTTATCACAACATGGATCAGACATGGGGAGGCACTTGACTACCAGGAAAAATTTACTTATCAAAATTGTGATTTGGTTGGGAGGGGTATCCTTAGACTACCAAGGTGAATATACTTATCACAATGGGGATCAGGGTGGGAGAGGGTGTGTGTCCTAGAGCTGGCAGGCACCAGTGTTAGTAACAGGGCTGCTGGTGGGTCAGGGGATTGCTCCCTCTGCACACTGCTAAGAGTATGGTTTTGGAAGCAGCAACTAGAGCAGCCTCAGCAGCCTTTAAGTGATTCCAAAATCCTCTGAATATTCTATTTCTCCATGTATGTAAGTGGTTCCCTCAATTGTATGGTTATAGCAGTGTTTTTAGCCCAGTCATGTCATCCACTGCACGTAGCATTATGGGGCCCTTTGAATATAACCCCCAATTCAGCCATGCTATGTCCAGTTAGTAAAGCACTATTCATGTGTGGCAGTGTTGTGGTGAATGCCAGCTGTGCATTTGGAGGCTGGTCTCTGTGGCACCAATAGAGCAGCATGCTGTCCATGACAGCAGTATTATAGCTTGCCACCAACTTGAAAGAAACTCACCACTGCAATCATGGAGTGCCCTGTCATTAACAATCAGTTGTTTTTGCTGCTGGGGTGGTCCCTGATTCCAGTGGTGAATCACAGTTTGCCTTGTCTGGTGTCTCATCTGAATAAACATGGTGGCGGCTATCGCTGTCCACCTCTCGCAGTCCCCATCAAGCTGACTTTGGGGGAGGTCAATCCCCCTGTTGGCATGCCTACTCCTTAGTTCATTTGCCGATGGGGGAGCCCAATCCCTATCAGCATATATGCCCCATTCCTGTGTTTGTGTACCGAAGGGTGTGCCCAATCCCCTTCGGCATCATCACCCCCAGACACGCTTGCCAATGGGGTGCCCAATCTCCTGTTGGCATGTTTAACATCCCCCATTCACATCAGCATTTTCCTGCCACTCTTGTATGCCACACTGGGAGCCCATCCCAGTGTGGCTAACATGACCTCCCAAATAATAGGACACACTGGGAGCCCACCCCAGTGTGTGTGGAAAAGGAAAAATGATCCGCAGTGGGTTTTTTTTCAAACCTGAAACAAGAAAATGGTCCCTCGCTGTCTGTAGCACCCCCCAACCCGCACCCACCCTCCATGCACCCCACCTCCCACACACCCTCACCCCATACTTATCTCTGGGGCCCAACGTGATGATCTTCGGTGAACCGGGAACACATCTGCACTCTTCAAAGCAGACCGCAACCTGAAGAAATGTCAGTAAGCTGTATAATGGCATAAATGGGTTTTTTTTTTCAAACTTATGTGGATATTTCAGCCATTTTTTAAAATTTTGGCACCAAATTTTTAACATGGGGGTTTTGGGACCCCATCTCCTGAATTCAGTGACTGTCATCTGGTTATTCAGTCCTGGAGGGTGATTTCGTGGTCACTGTGTGGAATCACCTTTTGGGACTGATTAACAAAATGACAGTGTCACTGTTCATGAGGTGGGCTCCCAAAAAGCCTATGTTGCAAATTTGATGAAAAAATTCAAAAAAATGACTGTGTTATGAGCGTGCTTTTCGCAGTTTCCATGCACCCTCATAACTGCGAATCTGTAATATTTTCACTCCAGATTTTCAGCACTGGCATTTCTTACACCTCCATATGAACAATAGAGCTGTCATTTTTCACATCCTGGCCAAAATGTATTTTCGCACTTCGGGAGCAGAATAGCGCAGTCGCTGTGGGAAATCAGCGTTCAGACAGATTATGAAAATCACAGTGACACTGTTCATGAGCAGAGGTCCCAAAATACTTATGTTGAAAATTTGGTGACAAAAGTCCATAAAGGTGACTATGTTATGAGCGTGCATTGCGCAGTTTCCACGTACACTCATAATTTCGAGAATTTGTAATATTTACACTCAAGATTTTCAACATTGTCAATTTTGCACACCCCCTTATTAACAGTAAAGCTGTAATTTTTCTCATCCTGCCCAAAATGCATTTTCACACATCTGGCACACAATGATGTGGTCGCTGTGGGATTTAAGAAAATCATAGTGACAGTGTTCATGAGCAGAGGTCACAAAATGCCTGTGTTGAAAATTTAATGAAATAATTCCAATAAATGACTGTGTTATGAGCGTGTGTTGTGCAGTTTCCATGTTTGCGCGTAAGTTTGAGCATTTTTAATATTTTCACTCCAAATTTTCAACACTGCCATCTCTTCACACCTCCCTATGAATGGTACAGCTGTCATTTTTCACATCTTGCCCAAACTGTGTTTTTGCACATCTGGTGCAGAATGGTGTGTTTCCTGTGAGAAATCAATGTTCAGGACAGATTAACAAAATCACAGTGCCACTGTGCATGAGAAGAGGTCCCAAAGGCTTTCATAAGGTTGGGGTCACAAAAAGGCCATGTTGAACATTTGTAGTGCAAATACCAACAAACACCTGGGCGTTAGGGTTTCTAACCTTAACGTCCCACCCTGTACAGACTGACTGTCATCAGGGGTGTGTCTTTGGATTGCCAGCTGTAATGCTCACACCATTCCACCCCCAGCCCCACCCTGAAGCCAGTGACAGGCATTGAGGTGTGCCTTCAACTCTTAGGCCCCAGAGTTCACCCCATTCTCCTATGCTACACCCATTTTAGCATATGTCCATATGAAATGGGGTGACTATAAAGCCAAACACCCCAAGGCACATCTCAACACTTGTCGGTGTCTGCAGTATAGGGTGAGGTGAAATGCCGTGGGCGTTAGGGCGATGATCCAAAGGCACACCTCAGTGCCTGTCCATCTCTGCAGGGTGGAGGTGGGGTTGGAGTGAGTTCAATATTCACTGCCATTCCTATTCTACATCTGTCTGACTCCTGCACTTCCAATGCTAATATCAGCAAGCAAACATTCGGCATTGACAAATGCTTGTGTAGAACTAACTTTTGTATTCATACTGCAAGCAACATAAACAATTCTTACAAGCAAGTGTTTTTTTTTTTTTACCAAATCTAAAGTAGTTCATTCGCCTTAGTCAGCCATTCCAAACACAATAATGACAAACCAGATGCAGTTTTCAACTTTTTCCTTTGGAACAGAATCTTGAATGTGTGAAATTAACAAATGTTGTCTTATACTGCTGCTTATCCCAGTGGCATGCTATTGTAATTACACTTTTTTTGTCTACAAAACAAACATCAGAATTTGGTTGGTCCACAGATTCCTAGTAGAGAGTTAAACTCTGAGGTATTAAATGACAGCCTCATTAGGGAGGAAACATTCCTTCTAGAAATGGACTGTATAGAGTAACATAATAATTTAAGGTCTGTAGGGATTCTAGGCAAGCAATAATACCCAACAGGGTGGGCAGTATTGGGCTATACTGGACCATCCAGGGGTGTAATGAGGCCCGACACCACAGGCGGAGGGCCTTATAGCCCCAGGAAGGTCCAGTATAGCCTATACCACCCACCCTGGAGGGTATTATTGCACTTAGAAAATGGACCACTGAGTTATATATGTTTGGTGAAAAAATAATTTTTATGGTTACATGTTAAAACTGGTTTGATTTCTTTTCTAATCAAATAGTTCCTCCATCTGCATTAAAATGGCTGTTTTTTTAACCTAGGACTTCTGTCCTAATGCAGTCTCCGTAGCTCCTACATTGGAGGTGGTTGTCATGGTTACCCCCCACACACAAGCGCACACACACACACACACACACACACACAGACCGCGAGTTTGCCTTGCTGCGAGAAACCGTTGCTTGTTTCCATCCTACCCAACACACAGAACGAACAGGCTGTATTCCCTTTTATTTTTTTGTTACTATGCTGGCATCGATCCGCCCCCCCCACCCACCAATTGTGTTCAGTTGCGGTCGGGCAGACATGGGGTGTGTGTGGAATGAGGCTACCAGTACGAGACAGACCAGTCTTCTGGAAATGGAACTATTAGCAAGAAGGTACTGCCATTGGGGAAAAAGTGAAATGGTAATGCTGATAGCGGGAAAGAGTGGACTGGTAGCAGGACGAGGTTGCCAGAAATGGACGACCAGGGACCATCAAGTTCTTTGTATATTTTTTAAATAAAAGAATGGTGCTGGACTTCTAGACAGGGTTGTATGTGTGGGCATATTAAGTTACATGATCAGAAGAAGCTAGCAAAGGATAGTTGACAAGATGGGGGTGCGGACATGTACCATGGGCAGGCTGATTGGTGACAGTTGATAATTATTTCCTCACTCTTCCTGACTGCAAAATCTGTGAGCTTTCTTTTTCCTTTTTTTAATAACAAGCAGGCAGCTGGACTGAAGCAAGGAGTGTTGGGGGGAGGACCAGTAGCGCTCGTTAAGAGAGAGAAAAAACATGGCGGGGATTTGAAATTTTATCAGGTGCTTTCACCCAATGAGAAAGCAGGATGGCACCAGTATATGGCACAAGGATTTTAACATGAAATCAGGCAACAGAGACTGGGACTCTTTATTTCCTGGTCTCTATTGCCTCATACCAGACTGGGTGGATGCTTGTCTTGGCCAATCAACAATAAGCATTCTCCTGACCCATTGTCTAAGTCCATCTTGTCAACCCCCTCATTCTTAAGAAAGGATGACTATGCTTTGCAAACATTTACTAATGTATAGGGATTCCACTATCCACTCTACAACCCAAGGTGCCCTGTGATTCCACTTGGCAAGCAGAAATTTCTCTAGGCTTACCCTGAAAGCCATTACTGTCAGCATGCCCACTGCCTCTGCTGGTATGCTGTTTCATAGGTTACCCACCCTCTGTGAAACAAAACTCCTCCTAAAAGTAATTCACACTTTACTGCCTCTGAGCTTCAGGGTGTGTCCTGCAGCCTGCTCAAAGATGCTGGATCAAACATCTGTGTCTATTCAGTCTTGTTAATACTCTTGAGAATGAGGAAGACTGATATCATCACCCTTCTCAGTCTCCTTTTCTCCAAGGAGAACATGTTAAAGGCCACCCACCTCTCCTCAGTTGCAGCTATAGATTCTTTTAGATATTTAGAGAAATTTTGTGATACAGCTGAAAGATTCTCTCTGGTGTCCCAGAGTGGTACTGCAGGCAGGCAGGGATTTACTCTAGCAATATCACAGAAATTTCAGGAAATATCTTTCCATCTCTTTGGCTGAAACTGTAGCTCTTGTCCTCCAAGAAAGCAATCATTTTGGTGGCCCTGCCCTGTACCCTGTCACTGCTTCACTGTCCATTTTTCATTACAGTGCCCACAACCACATTTAGTACTCAAGATGGGGCCAGAACAGTGCATTGAAAAATGATAGAATTACTTCCTCTGTCCTGCTGGTCATTTCCCCTTTTAATATATCCCAGCTTTCTGCTAGTCCTCTTGACAACAGTCATAAACTACTTGTCATTCTCCAGCCCCTTATCTGTTATGACCCTAGGTACTTTTCCTGCTTCACTGCAACAAGAAGAGACCCACACAGTGTGTAGACCCTACATCTGTTTTCACTTCCCAAATGCAGCACTGTGCATTTGGCTTTACTGAACCTGAGGTGATAGGAGTTTGACAACTCAATCAGCTTGTTCAGGTTCCCCTGAAGTTCCTCCCCAACCTCAAGGGTGTCCTCAGCTTTTTCCAATTTAGCAAACTGGAGCAGTCTGCTGGAGAATCCAGGTTCCAGATCATTGACAAAAATGTTGAACAGCAATGGTCCAGCACAGATCCTACAGGGCACTGCTCAGTAACCCTCCTATGAGTTGTGCCTGTCCAACACAACCCTTTGCTTTCTGTCCCCAAGGAAGATAACAATCATCCGTGTGTATGCCATGCATATACCACACTGGTAAACTATAAAAACAAACTTGTATAGCAGATCTCTATCTAGCGGGATTGTAAGAGTTTGTAACAGTGTGATTCTTTATGGAGAGGGTGGTGGAGGCCTGGAACATACTACCAGAGGAGGTGCTGGGGGCTGAAATTGTGGAGGGATCCAAGAGGGCATGGGACAGACATATGGGGTTGGTAAGTGGGGGGAAGGAGAGTGCCCATGGAATAGGAGATGAGTGGGGGGAGAAGACTTGATGGGCTGCTAAGGTCCATTTCTGCTGTTGGATTTCTGTGATTCTGTGATCTAAGTTGGATGCGGGTGGATGGTGCTTCAAAGTGTTTCTATCTTCTGCTACAAAGAGCGGTAGGTACCTATTTGCAGGTGCAAGACAATAGGGTTTATTGGGCAATCTACAAGTGTCACATCTATAATCAGTTTTAGTGAGTCTGATACAAAATATCTTAGGACTATGATACAGAACTTTTCGGAATGCAATGTACAGTTGCAGCCAAAGACATGGACAGATATTTCCTAACATTTCTGTGATATCTCTAGAAAAATTCCTTGCTATCCTGCAGTACCACAGTAGCCACCAGAGATAATTTCTTTATGTATATTGCAAAGTATCTGGACATATCTGCAAGTATCTATGGCTGCAACTGTATGGTATACTACATCACTGTATAGCCTTTAAACTATAAGGCATTCAAGTTACAACTCTGTGAACTACTCTGATCTTTAAGTTAGATAACAAGCCTCTATGGTATCTGACTTAAGACTTTAAGAATTTTATTTGTAGTTTAAGGCATGTTTTTAGGGATGTACTAAGTTTTCCTATAGGGATGCTGTCAAGCCTCTTAGGCCCCAAAGTGTCTGTAGTTTAAAAAAAAACACATTATGATTGCCCACATTCTGTAGAGATTATTGATATAGCTAGCCATTTGATTCTATTTTTTTTGTTAACTGAAAAATAGACTGCCCACCATACTGGTGTTACTACACAAAAACATGTTTGTTTACAGTAGTTGATCAGCTCCATCTGCATGTTTCTTGGAGTTGGAAACAACCCCACAATGGACTAACAGTTAAACAGTCCGCAAACAATATCAATCCTGGTAGAGGTTCGTAAGGTTTAATTCCAACAAGATTAAAAAGCAGTAGCAACTACTAAATAGCATCCAGTGGAATACAATTTTTCAAGGATTTATGGCAAATGAGGCATGGATTAAATTAAAAAACATAATTCACCACTTGGAAGCAAACCATGTACCCAAAATAAATAAATATAAGAAAAAGGGTAGAATACCTATATGGTTAAATAAAACAATTAGATTGCAAATCAAAAAAAAGGAAAAGCTGTTTAAAAAACTTAAAAATAGTTCTTCAACTGAAAAAAGTATGCTCTGTATCAAATATAAAAATACGTTAAAGAATCTAAAGACCTTGATTAAAAAAGTCAGAATGAAATTAGAATTTAAGTTGGCACACACTAAAGATGGCTATAAATCACCTTTTTCCTACTTAATAAAAAGGGAAACTGTAGAAAGATAGGCCCACTTACTAATAATGGTATTACTGTACTATCTGATACTGATATAGCTAATCTCTTCAATGATTATTTCTGCTCATTTTTTTCAAATAAAGTACCTCACCATAGCCATTGCTGGGGGAGATCGTCTGGTTCGAAAGAACTTCCCTTTTTCATCATTTGTAAATTTTTTCATCATTTCTGTTTATTTTGTGACTGTCACAGAATGCTTATGCACACATGATGAACCCAAGCACTTTCTGTCTGCATGCACCTTCCCCCATCTGCTGCCAATCAGCTTCCTCGGTGCCAGTAAGATGACTGGAGCTGCTTTGCAAGTCTTTCTCCGCACCTTCCCCCTATGACTGGCTGGCCAATTGCAGCTCACGTCAGCATCATGAATGTGACTGGAATACAGCACGGACACTGCCCACAATTCACACTGTCAGCTAGCACTTGAGGAAGACGGAGCATGCCAGCAGGCTCAGAGACGACTTTTCCAGGAGAGCAAAAAAGAAGCAGAGGACCTCAACTTATAATATTATCAGTCAATGGCAGGTACATTTTGCTGGCTACTATTTTTCTTAATAACTGTATATCAAGGGATAGGCAGTGTAGTTGGACAAGGGAGCTGTTCAGGTGACTGGGCTGAAGATTTAGAAATAAATTACTTAAATCCTCCTCTATACAAAATGCAAAGTTGTCAGGTTTCATATGCCCGTTTAACTTTTCATAAGTTAGGCAAAAGAGGTGCCACAGTAGAAAGGCAATGCAAGTGTTTGGAAGGGTCTGGCTGGGATCTACACTGCCACCTCACTAATTGTACTGTTCAGAGGGGTCTTCACTGTGGTCCCATTTTCATTGATATTCAGTTCCACTTTTGTCTGTGTCATCTGTGCCATTCACCATTAAATCAAATACGTTGTGATAAGCATTTTCTTCACATGACCACATGTGTCAGTAGAATGACATTTGTTGCTACAGTTCAGTGTTATGAACATACCCAATATACTTTTGGCAGCATGGTGGGGAGGGGAGGGGTGGGGAGGCATTTAGGAGATGATAACTTTGCACTGGAAGTCCCCCCCCCACTGTCAAATCACCTTTCCCCTCACTCCCTTTGTCATGCCTACCACAGTGGAGAATGGAATGGGGCAACAAGTGTAGTACCCAATATTGAATTAAGAATTATGTCACAGAATTTTTTCCAGGCAGGGTTCCTGGTATAGAAACATAAACAATGATGGCAGAAAAAGACAAGAAGTCAATTCAGTCTGCCTGTGTTCCCTATAATCCCTGGAACCTATAATTTCTCCAGGGTACTAACCCTCACCATCCTCCCTCTATCCTCCTCCTCCTTGGTCCTGTTGCCCCCCCCCCCAGTAACCACAATTTCCTTCATTATGTCCCCTCCTCTGACTGTTTTTGCACCCACCAATTCAGCTGACAGACTGTTCCAAAGTTCCACCACCCTTTCCATGAAGTACTACTTCCTCACATCTCTCCTGAACCTACCTCCTGTTTATTTCCATTCATGTCCATGTGACTGCGGATTGGTACTCAGGCTAAATAGCACCCAGCAGTTCACTTTGTTAATTCCTTTAAGGAACCTGAAGGTCTCTACCATATCTCCTCTCTCCCTTCTGGTCTCCAATGAGTACATATTTAATGCCTTGAGGTGCTCCTCATAAGATGTGCCCTGCTGTCCCTGAATCATGTTAGTTACTCTGTGCTGCACTGTCTCCAAGCTATCCTCATCCTTTCTGAGGTGAGAACTCCAGAACTGGACACAGGACACTAGGTGAGGCCTCACCAGAGATCTGTAGAGGGGAAGTATTACCTCCTTTCTTCTGCTATCAATACCCTTATCGTTACATCTCAGCATCCTGCTAGCCTTGCTATAGGCCATGTTGCATTTACTCAATTGCTTAAATGGTATATTGAGTTGTGGAGGATGGGGATTACAGCAAGTGGTAGAGGGAGCTCAGATATGAGTTATTTAGACTTAAAATAAGCCACGGAAGTGCACCACAGAGCATGCGCATGCGCACACACACACTCACACGCACACACACACACACACACACACACACACACACACACTGAGCCACCCAGATAGTAATAATTGTCCTTAGAGCAGGAGGTGATGGGGAGCTCATAGATGAGTTATTTTGCTTTACAATAAGCCACAAAAGTGCACCACAGAGCACACCATGGCCCATGATTTCTGGGGATGTATGAGCCCCAGAGCCCTGCCCTAAAAGCAAGCCAGCACTGCAGTAAGTTAGTAATGTACAATACCCTGCCCAAACCAGCTGCAGACTCTACACTGAGGTTCAGTGCATTAGCATTATAGATATATATATATATATACACACACACACACACACACACACACAATCTGAGCCACTCAGATAGTAATAATTGTCCTTAGAGCAGGAGGTGGAGGGGAGCTCACAGATTAGTTATTTTTGTTTAAAATAAGCCACAAAATGAGCCACAGAGCATCTAGTACCCCAGAGCTTCTGGGGGCCTGGCAGCCCCAGACCCCTTACCTACACACCAGTAGATACAGCTGCAGATATTAAAGCTGATAACATAATATATCTGAGACAATGCCTTAGGTATATTACATTAGCAGCATCTTGCTGCCCTCTGGCACTGAATATGTAATAGTTAACCCACTCTTAGGTGTGCTGTCGTGCTCTGATATATGCACGCCTTGGTGTGCGTCAACCACCCAAGGCGTGTGTATATCAGATTGTGACTGCACATCCTAGAGTGGGTTATCTATCTTACAAAATGGCAAAAATTGTTTTGGAGGGGGGTAACAGTCCAGGTGTGCGGTCGTGCTCTGATAGACGCACGGTCACCTGATGGTGTTAGTCCAATGCGATTGATGATTGTAGCTCATTTTATAAATATATGTATTCACCTTGAAACCAGCCAAATAATAATTTTGCTTAGAGCAAGGGGTGTAGGAGATCTCAGATGTGACTTCTTTAACTTCAAAATAAGCCACAAAATGCACCACAGAGTATCTAGGACCCCACGGCTTCTGAGATCCTGGCAGCCCTAAGACCCACAGCTTATTTTAAAAGGTTACAGACTGCATAAAAAGAACCCCCCTTGTAAAAATCCTCTCAACGGCACTGCTCACCTACCCAAGGTGGATCCTAGGATGTGTTCCGTTTCTAGTATATCCCACAAAATAATTGTGTCTGGTATTATGTCTTTTTTGAAATCCTTAAAGTGCCATATCTAGCAGCACCTTACTCCCCTCCCTCCTCTATGGGCCTCCCCTGCTGCAGTCCCTAAGGATGGTGAACATAGGAAACTTACTATGCTCTACCACAGGGTGGCTCATTTCGCCACCAACTCCCCGCCAAGAAGGCACCACTGTGAGGTCCTTGCTGTCTCTACTGGCCTTCTATGTGACAAAAACTGGCCTATTCCTCTCTGTACCTGACCTTCAAATTTACCACTGTTGGCCCCCCTCCCCACTTCTGTGGGCTGCTAAATCCCAAAGTCCGGAGTCGGGACTTGAGATCCTCCACAGACTGTCCTCTTGACATCCCTCATGTCCGAACCAACTATGGCAAACGTTCCTTTAGGTACTCTGCCCCACACTTATGGTCCTTCTTCCTGCTGACTTGGCCAACTGTCGTACTATCCAAGGTTTTAAGTCGGGCCTGAAAGCTTACCTGTTAGAACTTAGCCTCTGTGGCTGTAACCGCTAGCTTGGAACTTAGTCTTAGTGGCTTTAATTTGTTTGCCCCACAGCAGTCAGCCCACTGGGGTGGCAATATATCTGACATATTGCTGATTTCATCTGTTCCCTAAATTATTGAAAGTTAAAATGTTACATGTCTGATTTAATTTACTAAGTTATTATATGTATGTAACTGACATGCTTTGTAATGTATGCTTTACCTTATCTAATGTATGCTTAAATGTATCCCGGTCGATGTATGTACTACTGTGTACTCCTGCCAATTTGAATGTAAACACTGTCTGTAACTAATTCCAGGTTGCTCCTGAAAAAGGAACCTCTGGTTTCAGTGAGCTTACCCGGTTATCAAAATCTAAATAAATAATTAAATAAAAACACTAGTCCAGGGCTTGACAGAATCACTGCTAGATTTCTTATTGAAACAGCCAAAGCAATATCTATCCCTTTAAATACAGTATTTGACAAATCTTTGAAATCAGCCAAAATTTCTGCTGACTGGTTAACAGCATCTGTAACTCCTATACATAAGAAAGGTAACAGATCATTTGTTCAGAATTATTGCCCTATAAGTCTTACTTCTATCATCTGCAAAGTTATGGAAAAAATAATAAAATCATTTCTAATGGAGCAAATGAGGGAACTAAATATATGTGCTAGTACACAACACGGGTTTAGAATTGGTCACTCTTGTATACAAACCTGTTAGCATTTTGTAATAACATCAGCCAGGGTCTTGATAATAAACAACAGATCGATGTCATTTTACTCGACTATAGTAAGGCCTTTGACAAGGTCCCACATTGCAATCTAATTAAAAAAATGGAATCTCTAGGGTTTTCCTTTTGTCTAACAAACTGGATAAATGCATGGTTGACAAATAGAACCCAGAGAGTTATCATAAATGACTGTGTCTAGCCAGCTCATCAGCGCAGTGGTTGGATTTCCGCTTGTGACGCCGGTGACCTGGGTTCAGGAACAGACTCAGGTCACTGGAGAGCCAGCCAGGAGGAGAAGGCTTGAGCATCCTGCAACTGCTCACCTTCTCCGGGGGAAGGGAGGGGATGTGGCTCGCTGTCTGCCACCTCCAGGTGGAGGCTGGGAGAGCAACAGTTCAAGCAAGCCCCACTGCACACAGGGGCATGGCGAACATCGGCATTTGCCTAGATGTCCGTGGCACACCACGCCCCCAGGGAGAAAAAGTGAAAACTCAGCCTTCTGGTTAGCAGGATGATGGCTGCTGGCTCCTGCCAACTCGAGTGCCCTGATGCTCTGGAATCCGCCTCAGCAGTGTCCGGGGACTGATTGAGTAGTGCGCTGGTTACCCCTCCTGGCACCTTCCTCCTAGGAGGAGAGGGACCCACCTGGTGAAGGGATACACCAGACCACCCCCGGAATGGCTGCAACCTGAGGTGAGTGGAAGGGGGTCAGGGCGAGGGGGTCATGAGGGGGGTCCTTGAGCAGCCAGAAGGAGAGGCAGGCCAGGGAGCGAGTAAGGAGCAAAAAAAAAAATACTGACTGTGTCTCAAACCTTGGTTCAGTTACTAGTGGGGTTCCTCAGGGCTCAGTACTTGGCCCCTGTTGTTCAACATTTACATAAATAATATGAAAATAGGTCCCAAAAACTGGTTATCCAGATTTGCTGATGACTCCAAACTAGGGGGTTTTGTGGATAATTCTCATGATTCCGACTATCTTAAACTAGATCTCCAATACATCTAGAACTGGGCACTAGACAACAAAATGGATTTTAATACTGACAAGTGTATGGTTTTGAATTTTGGGTTACATAACGCTCAAATTAAATATTATATAAATAATATCTTAATTAAATTATCAAATAAAGACAGGGATTTGGGCATTCGGGTTAATTCTAGACTGCCATCATTTGATCATTGTCTAAAAGTAGCTAATACATCAAATGGTTTAATTAGACAAATTAAATGTTCTTTTGTTACAAAAACCAAACAATGCCTAATACCTCTCTAAAGGGCATGTATTAGACCACTCATTGATTATGGATCTCCCTTCTGGAGCCCTTATTTAAAGGGAGATATAAACTGGCTTGAAAGAATTCAGAGACGGCAACCAAAATGGTCCCAAGATTTCGAAATTCCACATCAGACTAGACTTCAGATTACTGGGCTAAATTCCTTACAATGTAAAAGAATTAGAGGGGACCTACTCTTTGTTTTCAAGTTGATGAAAGATCCAGAACTTCTGAATAAGTGTGGACTAAATTTTATTGCTAGGTGAACTGTACCAAGATGCCATAATAGACAACTTATTGTTCCCAAAGTTAAAACCAACCAGAGATTAAATTTCTTTGTGGTCAGGGCATCAAGACAGTGGAATAAACTTCCACAGGAGCTAGTCGATGCAAATAGTGTAGAAGTCTTTAAAAAGGGTCTCGATAATTGGTTAATCCAGAATTGTATGTTTTAATTTACCCACTTTGTGTGGGGGAAAAGCTAGATGGGCCTCGGCCTTCTTTTTTCCTAGACAACCTAGTAAACCCAGTAAATTGGTATTGCCTATGGACTGTTTGTCAGTTAAGCCTGCCTTCTCCACTTGGCACTTTTAAGTATTTTGCCAGTGACTGCAATCACACCATCAGCATGTATTTTAGTTCTATCAAGAAAGCAAGCAGTTCAAACAACCAGCAATGTCAATGGATTTTAAAGAAGGTAAGCAATCATAAAATGTGAGGTTTCAACTAGAACTAATATAATGTACAAAGGGTTGACAGCATTTGTTTAAGACTCTGTGGATTCTCTTAAGATTCTATAATTAAGCAATAAGGTATGATGGAGGGGCTATTTGTGGGATAACGGCCCACATCATGTGGGCTGAAGCTGGACACCAAAGGTGGAGTGCTTCCACCACCTGAGAAAGGCCATTATCCCACCACAATGCCACCCCGCGTAGTGCCTTATTGCAGTTATGAAATGGACACCATACCAACACAACTGTAAAAAAGAAGCAGACACAGACTTGAAATGTTATAGTTTTTGTCAAGACTGTTTTTATGAATAATGGAATAAATACAGAACTGACGTAAAATAGTCCTGTGTAATAGATGCTGTAGAAAGCATTTACATTTAACAAATAGAAATTTTAAATAAATACTTAACATAAATAACTAGGATAGCCTTTAATAAACATACTGTCTGTTTATTTCAAAACATTTCATAATGTTTTGCACATCAACTTTTTAACTTTTGGGAGTGGGGAATTTGGTGAAAACATTAAACCTTGGTTAAGAACAATGCAGCTTACAGAACAACTTTAACTTTAGCGTATTAGTCAACAGTGTCACTTTGAGGCATAATTGTAAACATTAATTTGGATATTGCCTTGTAATGTCCTTATGTTAAAGTATCTCAAAAAGTACTGCAGGTTGCTATTTAGATTTACTGCTTTGAGGAGTCTTATTGCTGTCGGCAGTTGTGGCTGGACTGGGATAGATGTCAGTGCTCAGCTGAGTGACAAAGATGTCATCTCGATCAGTACTGGAGTAGTCACCGATGTATTTAGAGGGCTGGGAGTTGAATGTAAAGCCAGGAGTATGTTGTTAGTAGGAGCTGTGCACATAGTAAGCAGGAAATTGTGTGTTGAGGTTGTTGGAGGTGGTCTTTTGTGCATTTTTTCAGTGTTGTTGCAGGCGTGTAATGGAGGAGGAGAAAACAATAGCACTGACATGGAAGGCATCATACAAGGTGGAAGATGTGCTTCTGTGATTAATGGCTGCTTTAGACTGGCTCCATTCGGCATTCATTTTCTGTCTAATATCTTGGACTACTCTCATTGCTCTTGCAGGCTGAGACCCCAATAACTTCTTAGAGAGGACTCTGAACAGTGCCCCATTCATGGACATTGTATCTCTGGTTTCAAGACCAGCAGCAGAGAGAACATGGATGGCTGTGCTGCACAAGCTGTAATTTGTGTGTAAGCAGGAACATATTGCCCAGCTTACAGATGTGGGACAAAATACTTGAGAGGAAGTCCTCCCCCATAGGTTCTCTAGTGAACCAAATGTCTTCATGAGCAAACTGTGAGTCAGGGATGTGCCAAGGGTGTAAATTAGAAGCTGGCGCATCCAGAAGGATTTTACTTACGTATAGCTGCAAGGATCATATGGGGCACAGTGGGTCTCCTGGAAGTTCTGGTATATAGCCACAATTTTTACAGTGACTTGTTTCATGTGGGTCTGCACTTTTTTTTGTTGCTTTGTTGAAACTCATGGTGGCATATCTGAGTCCATTTTCATCCTGTAGGATTTGAAAGCTGTCAGGGATTAGTGAGTGGAAACCTTCTTTACCGTGGTGGGCAATGAAAAGCTGGATGCCCAGACAGACTTTTCACATGAGACCACCATGGTATTGATGTTCTGTGCTTCACTGGTTTTTATTTTGTTTAGTTTTTGTTTAGATCAGCTGTTGGTATGGAGGGATGATGGGAATCCTTGTCTTTTCCCTGCCTTCTCATTGATTTCAGGATGCCAAGAAAAACATTGTTCGAGGAGGTAAATTCCGTGTCCTGCATCAGGTTAAGGCAGCAGCTCAGAGGTGGATTGTTAAAGTGTCTGTTTATGCCAGCCCTGAGGGAGACATGCAAAGACACACTGTACATCTCTCCTGTGCTGTTTCTAACTGTTCAGTAGAGTTGTCTTAGGATATAGTTTAGCTCAGCTTTTTCTATTGTTTTATAGTTTATTACTATCTTTTTTTCCCTCAGCCAATTGCTAAATTGATTCATTGCTCAGATGGTTTGCCTGACTGTGTTAGCTTCATTTCACCTTAGGTCTAAGTTTGATAGCTCCATTTCTGAAGCTGTCAAATGACAGTTGACAGTACTCATTGAATTTGATTCAGCAGTTGTGCTCTGACTCACTATACCTCGTTCTTGTGCTTCATTGTCATTTCTAAGTTGTTTTCTTGCTGTGATTGATCAAGGAAGTCAGCAAACAGTTCAAAGATAGTTAGCATTTTTTCTCAGTCTGAGGGACAGCAATGGCTGATAAATGGAATGCTGAGTTTTTACAGGGAGCAGTGATTGTGCTGTGGTCATTTTAGTACCAGCATGCCATTGTGCTGGGATATAGGCCCTGCTGAGCTGCCTCATTGACCAGTTAGAGTACTGGATTTGTTATGTCCATTTCATAATTTCTCTTAAAACTTTATGAACTCATGTAAGGTTGTATGAATTCTTGTATGAGTCTTTGGATTCAGTTAAGGCTAGATGGATTCATATAGGGCTGTATGGAATCACATAATGCTCTATGGATTCAATTAATGCTCAATGGATTCACTGAAGATGTTATGGTTTTACTCAAGACTCTATGGATTCATTTAAAGCTTTATTGGATCCAGCTTACAACTCTAGTAATTAGTTTCAGACTTAATATAATTGCACAGACCTCTTCAAACTCCAGTCCAGTCCAAGACTACTACAGAATGATGTTAACGCCAAATGAAACTTTGAATCAGAATCCTCTTGTCACTAGTCAGAAAATCACACCTGGATCACTAGACATGAAGAAACACGAATAAAACTGAAGAAATAGGATGCTTTTGTTGCCAGCCTGAAATTACGTCCAGATAATAAAACAGGATATGAAGAAATGAGAAACAAAACTGGAAAAACTGAATCTTCTTGCTGCCAGTGTAACGATCACACCTAGATTACAGGACAGGATATGAAGAAACAAGAAACAAACTGGAAAACATGGAGCTGTTTAATTACTGATCTGAAGATCACACCCAGATCGCTGGATAGAATATGAAGAACTATGAAGAAGCAAAAGTGAAGAAACTGAATCCTCTTTTATGATGGAATGCTGGATGCGGTAGACAAAATTTTGGATGTGTTAGATGAAATCCTCCTCTATAATCAAATTCTGGTTACTGGAGACAAAATCCTCTTCTGTAATGGAATGTTGCATGCTGGTGATGAAATTTTCTTCTGTATTGGAATGCTAGCTGCTGTAGACAAAATCATCTTCTGTAATGGAATGCTGCTAACCCAGCCACTGTTGATGAACTCCCAAGTCTCCAAACCAGGGAAGTTCCTAGACTTCATGCCTTACTTTTGGTGTTGTAGCAGAGGAATGACTTTAAGTTTACCCCGCTGTGACTGTCTAGTCCGGCCACTAAATGTTTGTGATTTTAATTGTAGCAACAGTCTTCTGTCTTTAAAATGTAGAGCTACTCTGGTACTTTTGCTTATATGTAAAAGGAACTCTGGAATTGCTGACAAAGACCAAAAACCTGTAATCAGTACTTCAGAATGCAGGAGAACTTGGGATTGGCTGCTTTGAATGCTATTGAACTCAGGATCAGCTGCTTTGAATGCAAGAGGAGATCTTGTTCAGCTGCTTGGGATGCAACAAAACTCCAGATTAGCTGCTTAGAATGCAACAGAACTGGATCAACTCTGAACTGACAGCTTAAAATGCAGGAGAACTCTAGATCATCTGCTTAGAATGTAGTAGAACTCCCGGGTCAGCTGCTTAGAATGTATAGAACTCTGGATCAGTTGTTTGCAGTGCAATAGAACTCTCGATCATGTGCTTTGAACACAGAAGAACTCGGGATTAGCTACCTAGAATTCAGTACTGCTTTGATGGCAAAAGGGTTTTTTACAAATCAGTCATTGGCAGGATCAATTAATTGCATAGTCAGCTTCTTAATAATTTATTTAGAATGCAGAAGGAAACTGGGCAGCCTTCGAATGAGTACCCTTTAAGCTGACAGTTCAAATGTGCACACTTTTAACTAGAGAGGGCAATCCCTTAAATAATTGTTTTTAAATAGGTAGTACTTTAAACAAGTGCTAGACCATGAGGCTGTCTTTTAAACAAGTGATCTTTTTAAAGGCAGACTGTGAATAGGCGTGTTCTTAAAGGGAAACTCTCAGAGTGTCCTAACTAATAATTCAGGACCTAGAGCTCCTGATTAGGGAAATTGTAAAAAGAAATCATTTTCCAGTACTTACTTTAAAAGAATATTATGTTTTTATCTGGTTGATCCTGCTGACTGCCTCAGGCCATTGATGCTGCTTAAAATTCCCAGGGTCCCCTGTGGCTCAACCTCTGATGATGCAGACGATGGGCTTAGCATCAGGGAGCATCTATGTTATTTAATAAACAAGTGTTCAAATAAAGTAATGTTAAAGTGCAATTTCATGCAAAATATGCCGCTACTGACCTCACTCCCCAAGTTCCAGGGAGCAAAGTCAGTACAGGCATTATTAGAAGAAAACTGCCCTTTCTCATTACTTTATTTGAACACTTGCTTATTAAATTACATGGAAGGTTCCCCATCTGAACCCATTGTGTGCTTCATTGGAGACTCAGCCTTAGGGGACCCTGTGAATTGTAAGAGCCATTAATGGCCAACAGCAGTTGACATGATCAACCAGATTAAAAGGTAATTTTATTTTAAAGTTATGTACTGAGATTGTACTTAAGTAAAACTTTTTTTTTTAATTTCTCAAATCAGAACTGGACTGAAAGTAAAGGCACTTTGAGAGTTCCCCTTTAAATTAGGCATTCACTTACATGAACAGGTTTTACTTTACCAAACTAGGCAGTAACTGAAATAATCATGCTTTAGCAAAAATGACACAATTCTCAAAAAAGGAGGGATATTTAAATATTGGCACTTAAACGTCAAACTGGGGAAATTTGCACAAATTTAATAATTTAATTTTAAATGAATCCTGCTCCTCAGACCTATGGGCCAATTGCTAATTGTCCCTGCCACTGTGTCAATCCGCTACTAAAGACCTAGCATCCTGATTCATCTCCCCTTGACTTGCATGCTCTCCCCATATATCTTTTCATGATGTGGAGCAGGACCAACCCAGGCCACTTTTGACCATTGCCTTGCCTTCTTGGAAGAGCTGTTGGTCCACTCCCTTCAGACATGTTGCAGAAGCTGATTTCCCACTGTTGCCATTTGGTGCAAAGAAATTTTAAAAGTAACAAAAATCTGCTTCACAAAGGTTGGTACTGGGCTCTGGTGCCAAAGCACAATACAACACCACTACCTGGATAGTTATGGAGAGGATCATTCCCTGCTACTGCTGCTCTGCTGAGACATGGAGGAAAAGAAGCACTTGACTACTGCTCCAGATACTGCCTTGCTGCTGCTGCTGCCACCACCAGTCCCTGATGATAAGATTATGGGTAAGCCAAGGTTGTACAGTACATGGTTAAGCCACAGTTATATATGGTTAGCATCCATAGTCATTCATGATTGGTTCATGATTTTGAAAACACTTATCCAAGGCTGGCCACTGATGGTAAATGGCCAAGGAAAGACCATGGACAATTATTAAAGCTGATCATGGTCATCCATGGTTACCCATGATTGGTCATTTCAGAAGTTTCTTTAATTTTGAAACAAATGTATACCCTGGAGAGAGTATACTGCTGTGAAGCATGTTTGTCATGTGCACTCATTTGTATAAAAACAAGTTCTACACTAAGTTTTTTCACTATAGGTCCACAAGGATGTAATGATAGATATTTTTAACACACTTTCTACTACATGCTATGCATTTTCTTACAAGCGTTAAACAGAAAAACATGCTTTTTCAAAGCATTCAGCAGTCATTCTGGATAATTATTCCTTTTCCTCCCTATAATCAACATATTTCTGCGAATTTCTCTTTATGCTCTGAGAGTCTTAGCCCACTATATGAAACATTCAGCCACCTTGCAAAATGCAGCTTTGTGCAAATAAAGTTTGTACAGTACTTATTTAGGCTTTCCGCCTACACCGCTGCAAGTGTCCTCGCTTTCATGGCTCAATTGCCTAAATCCATATTAAAGTCACTTCTCTTGGTAGGGCTTGGAAGTGCATATGAATCTGTTTTTCTCTCAGGTGGCCATTCACTACACAGTTACTGTTGTGTTCTGCCACTCTGCCATGCCTTCACCTTCCCTCAGGTGTGTGGCATGATGCAAGCTGACATTTTGGAGTGACTCTCACTCCATCTTCAGAGCTCTGAAGATGGAGTGAGAGTCAATTAATCATCGGCATGAAATACATGTGAATATTGCTTCACACTAGTATACTTTCCTGTAATTACTGACTCGCATATTGCACCAGACCCTTATTGAGCCACATATAGGATTTTCTGAGCACCACTAATAATCTTCACAATTTGTGTTACAAATGTATAACCTGCTCTGGTGATTTCTTTTTTTCCTACAACTTTGAACATTCTGCAGTGAATACATATTATCCACACTGTCTTCTGAAATAGCCTTCATTTACTGACCCATTACTGCTTTTGTTACTCTTTATAATGGAGCCTCTTCTCATTCATATCTGATAGAATGGCAAAATTGCTATTCTGTACCAGAATAAAAAAAAAAAATTCTATTAAGACATGATGAGTTCTCATACCAGAATAAAATAAAATTCTATTAAGACATGATGAGTTCTCATATTAATTTTTGATGCACCAGTAATAAGTTTCCATGTGTAATTCTTATTATTTCTTTATCAATTGCAAAGAAAGTTATTACTGGGATTTATATTAAAGTCTCAAAGTTTTTAATTCTGATCTGTAAATAAATATGCACATTTGGTCACTATCCAGTTATGGTCATGGACAAATGATGGTAAAACATGGGTGACCTATGGTTGATCACGGTGTGTTGAAAATATGCAGAAAATGTATTATAAAATCTATGAAAAAATGCTTAAAATACCTTAATACAAGGAAAGCATGCCTGAACAATTCTATAGCAGATCTGACCAAAATTAGTAACATTAGCATTAATATCAAAATGGAACCAAAGCTATTGTTAAATGAACATGATATATTCATAAATTAGATTCTAGGAATGCAATTACAACTTGAATATATATTTGGGAACCTGTTCAATATACTAGGTAGCCAAAATTTACAGCTACAATAAGAGATAACATGACTGGGTTTGAGAATTAAGAGAGACAGAGAGAGAGAGAGAGACAGAGAAAGAGAGAGGAGGCCACATATGGTCAGTGAAGCACAACAATGATACACTGCTTAATCATTTTCTTTGCTCCAGTGACCTTTCTGCTGCCTCTGTCCCCATGCAGCCACTGAACTGCCCCAATAAACAGTTGTCTGTTTAACTCATTGAGCTGGTATTCTGATTGGAATGCCTGGGACCTCGTAAGCCAGCAGTGGCCAAGATTTTAAAGGTACCAAAGCCCACACACTGTGGGATAGCATTTCCAGCACATGGCTCAGGCTGCCAAGGGTCCTGTCTCACTGCCTGAAGAGAGGATCCAGTGGAAGAACTTTCACTCCGGTAGATGGGTGGATTCCTGGTTTGCAGGAAGTTTTGTCATCTGAGGGTTGAGGTCTGATATCTGAAGCAGGAAATAGGTGCGCTGGTGAAGGGGGTATTCATAGGGTGAAGAAGGAAGGGACAAAGGGAACACAAGACATAGAGGCTGGTAAGGGAAGGGGGACCAGAAATAGACTGAAGAGGGGGTCTAAAAAGGAACAGGTGCTTACGCAGGTCCCAGGGGTCTCCTTCTGCCCAGTGGGAGAGAAAGCCCAGGGAAGGGGGTGGATAACAGCAGAAAGATAAGGTGGGGGGGCAAGTGGGAGCATCTCCAGAGTTACCAGTGTATTACAGATTCCTCCCACTTGACAAGGGGGAAGAGAGGGAACCAAGTGATAGTGGGATAGGGAGGAATGGAGGTAGTATGAGGGAGGCATTAGGGAAGATGGGTGCAAGGGGTAGGAGAAAGTGAGTTTAGGCAAGGGGGAAGGGGATGTGGAGCAGGTAGCATGTCGGTGGATAATGGGTAATGAGGGGGCAGGCCAGAGGGGGAACAAAAGGGAAGGTTAGTGGTCAGGCCTGGGGTGAGCAAAAAGGTAAGAAGGGTGCATGCCAGGGGAGATAAAGGCTTGGAAGAGGATGGGAAAGGTGGCAGCTAGGGTAGGGAGTTGGGAAGAATAAAATAGGGACAGGAACAGAAGGGGAAGCAGGTGGGAGTGGGCAGCAGGATGGGCAGAGTGGTGGGAGGGTCCAATATGGAAGGGGGAAGTAATTATGGGGGAGTCAACTGTAAAGGGTGTGAGATGGGAAGGGAATGGATCAAGGGCAAGCCATAGGAGGGTAGAATGTATGCCAGGGATGATGGCAGAAGAGAGGGATCTCTGATACCAGTCTGTAGGTCAGGGAGGGAAACCTCAATTGTAGTGTATCTAGGGACAAATGACCCTGCAGAATGTGAGGTGAAGGAGGTGTAAAAGAGGTTCAGGGAGGTGGGGAGAATTTGTAGTATGGCAGGGAAGATGGTAGCCTTCTTGGAGGTGCTTCCAGTCCTGAGGGTTAGTATGGCAAGGAAGGTAAGAATAGAGAAATTTAATTGATGGCTTAGGGGCGGTTGAAAAGGAGGGGTACAGGCTCATTGGTGGCTGGAAAGTGAACTGGTATAACAAGAACCTGTATGATCTGGATAGGTTGCATTTGAGTAGGAAGGGTACAAGGTCCTGAAGGGCAACATTGAGGAATTCATGGGGAACAACCTCAATTTAAATTTAAAGGAGGTGGCAGCAGGGTGCACAGCATACTTAGTCACCTGGTGGAGGAAGTAAACAGACCCCCCAATCAGGACAGCAGGGGGAGGAGCTAGATGAGAAGGATGTAGGTATGGAGGAATGACTGAGGGAGAAAGGGAGTGGTGGGGGCAGGGCAGGAGTAAGAAAAGTCCTGAGTTGCCATGGAGGGCGGTGTCTCTGATAACAGAAGCCTGGAAATCAAGATGGCAGAATTGTAGTCTCTGATGACTGAGGGAAATGTGGACATAGTGGCCATCACAGAGATGTTGTCCACACAAAACCATGACTGGAACCTCACATTTATCAGGTATAAACAGTATAGAAAGGAAAGGAGGACAAGAGAACAGGGGAGTGGCCCTGTACATGAAAGAGGGGATAAATTATACCAGTCAGGAAAAGATGTAGGGTCCAACCGAAGCATGGTATGTGCAGGCACAATCCACTAGGTGGAGAAAACTAAGGATAGGATGGTCTATAGGTAGGGTGGCCAGGATTCAACTGATATCGGTAACAGTCGGTAAACATTGATTTCAAAACAAATACAGGCACTGATGGAAAAGAATTTACATCTATATTTATCTATTTTTTGTAAGACGATTTCAATCAAATCCTGCCAAGCGTAGCTATGCACTAATCACCTGATCTTCACAGCTGTCCAATCAATTCAGATCCAACTGGGCTGGACTTTTTATGCTGTATTTTGGCACATCTTTCATTCTGCAGTGTTTATCAGATAGTGCCAGAGGCCAGGAATGGCAACTTGTACCCCCACAAGCTGACTCTTTGGTGTGGGGAAACAGCCCTGGGATACTGGAAGTGCAGGTAGATTTGAAGGCAAAATAAATTATGGAGGGTAAACTGACAGGCAGTGGGGGGATGACACATGGTATGGAGAGGTGGTGAGGCAGTGGGTCAGGAGGACAAAATGGCTCTTTGGTATGGGGGTACGGCCCTGGGATAGTGGCTTTGGTATGGGGGAACAGCCCTGTGATAGTGGAAATGCAGGTAGCGTTGTGGGTGAAATAACAGATGGCGGCGCTGCTGGTCCTTTTGGCTTAGGGAGAAATGGTTAGGCAGTGGGTGGGGGGGATAAGATGGCAGATGCCATGAGGAGAGCAAACCAAACTGATCACATCCACCTGGTCTAGTGAGTCCAGTGCTCTGAGTTGCCAGCCAGGCAGGATGAGGATGTAAAAGTTGTAGCTGGAGCAGGCTGGCTAATCAGATGTGCAAGCAGGTGGGTGGGCTCTGCCTCCATGTGTCACCACAGGAGACCAGCCCGGCAGGTAGTTGCATAAGCTGGCATGTCATGGCAGTAGTAGTGCATGTGAGGGATGTGTACTTTTCATATTGAAATAAATCAAAAGACTTTATTAAAAATTAATGATTTCATGTATCTGTGACAATATGCACAGAAAAAAATCAGGACAAAAAAATGTATATTTTCCATTGAAATCTAGAGAAAAATGAAAAGCAAATCCTGGCAATCCTATCTATAGACCATCTTCCTAGGAAGAGGAGTTGAACACAGTACCAGGGTCTCAAATCACAGAAATGGCCAGTAAGGTTGAGGTGGTAATAATGGAGGATTTCAGTCTATGTGGAATGGACTGGAAAACCCTGGCTACCCCCTGCACTAGGGGAACAAGTACTGCTGGATGCATTTCAGGGAGGTTTCCTGGCCCAGGGAGATGGCTGTATTGGACCTCAGCCTGTCCAACTGTAAACATGTTCAGAGTGTGAAAAAGGAAGCACAACTTACAGGTAGTGACCACCACACAATGTTGTTCCATCTGGACTTGGGTAGGGGGATGGTCAGGACCAGGCAAGGGTTTTAAACTTCAAGAGGGCTCACTTTGGTAGGATGGGAGAAGTTCTAGTGGGACATCTTGGTGGGATCAGAAGGGATATGGACATAGAATAGAAAGGGCAATAATAGAGGGACTGACAGAGGATGTTAGTGAGTGTACCAAAATCAAAAGTAAGAAAACTAGGCCAAAAAGCCCAGTGGTTTCAACAAGGAATTGACATAAGCTGTAGGTAACAAGAGGGCAGCCTTCCAGAGGTACCACAGTACTCAGAAGGAGGAATCAAGAGAGGCAAACAGAGTGGTTAGGGTGGCAAAGGCTACAAGAGAAATGCAGCTAGCACAGATGGTAAAAACAGGGCGATAGGCATTTTTGTAAGATATGAGGGAGAAAAGGAACATACTGGATGAGACAGATCAAAAATGGAGTGTGGTTTGGCAGAAGGTAGTGAACAGAAAGCCGAGGTACTTAACAAGAACTTCTGTTCAGTCTTCACACAAGAAAGATGAAGCAGTGCAACAAAGGAACAGAGGGGTTGGGATTGGGAGGGGGAAATCATTGGTGGCATCATTCAAACTGAAAGAGTTCTTAAGGACTTAAGGTCCCTGAAGGTAGATAAATCCCTATGGCCAGTTGGCATGCACACAGGTGTCCTAAGGGAACTGGTGGGGGCTTTGGCAGATCCCCTGGCAAACCTGTTTAACACCTCTCGAGTCAAGGATCATGCTATGGGACTGAAGAACTGCACATGTGGTGGTTCTCCATAAGAGTGGGCTGAAGGATGAACCAGAAAACTACAGGCTTATCAGCTTGACCTCAATAGTGGACAAGCTGATGGAGAACATCCTGAAAGAGAGATTGGTGAGCTTTCTGGAAGATGATGGGCTCCAGAGCAAGAGGTAGAAGAGGTTTGTGTTGGGGAGGTCCTGCCAGACTAACCTAATTGACTTCTTCGACCGGGTCACCAGGACAATGGACAAGGGCCAAGTAGTTGATGTCCTGTATTTGGACTTCAGAAAAGCCTTTGACTCTGTACCTCACAGGAGACTGGTCAGAAAGCTAGAAGACCTGGGGGTGGGAGCTAAGCTTGTTGGATGGATCAGAAGTTGGCTGCAGGATAGAAGCCAAAAAGGTGGTAGTTGGGGGGGTTCTCAGAAGCTAGATCTGTGACAAATGGGGTCCCACAGGGCTCTGTGCTTGGTCAAGTGTTGTTTAACACATTCCTAAATGATATCACAGACAGGATCAGGGGTAAAACCTGCCTGTTTGCAGCTGACACAAAGCTCTGTGATAGGGTGGACACAGAGGAGGGGAGACAGGAACTCAGGGAAGATGTGTCTAAGCTAGCAAAGTGGTCTGGCATTTGGCAACTTGGGTTCAAAACTAAAAAGTGTAAAGAAACAGAAACATAGACTTTGACGGCAGATAAGGACTGCTAGGGCCATCTAGTCAGCCCATTTCCCTACCTACAGGATAGGCTGCAGATCCTAGTTAACCAACAGCCTATTTCTTCCTACCCCACACAAGAATTGCCTTATGTCTGTCCCATGCATTCTTGAATTCTCCCACAGTTTTAGACCCCACAACCTCCTCAGGAAGGCTGTTCCATGCATCCACTACCCTCTCTGTGAAATAATACTTTCTCACATTGACCCTGAACTGCCCTCCTTCTATCTTTAAATTGTGTCCCCTTGTTCTTGCAAGTCTCTTTTTCTGAAAAATGCTACCCTCTTGGACTTTGTTGATTCCACTGAGGTACTTAAAAGTTTATATCATGTCCCCCCTCTCCCTTCTTTCTTCAAGGGTATACATATTAAGCTCCTTTAGTCTCTCCTCATACAGCTTCTCTTGCAGACCCTGCACCATTTTAGTTGCCCTCCTCTGGACTGCCTCCATCCTGTCTATGTCCTTGCAGAGATGGGGTCTCCAGAACTGGACACAGTACTCAGATGGGGTCTCACAACTGTCTGTACAGAGGATAACAACTTCCTGTTTTCTGCTGCTGATGCTTCTCCTATACATCCCAGTATACCCCCAGCCCTCCCTACTGCCTTTTCACATTGCTTGCTAACCTTAAGGTCATCTGATATGATTACCCTCAGGTCCCTTTCCTTTTTTGTTGCTGTAACTACCTCCCCACCCATTTTGTATTCTTCCCCTGGGTTCTTGTTTCCCAGGTGCATTATTTTGCACTTCTTTGTATTGAATCCTAGCTGCCATACTTCTGACCATTCCTCCAACCTTGCCAAGTCCCTTTTCATCCTTCCCACGCCTCCTTGTGTATCAACCCTGTTGCAGATTTTTGTGTCATCTGCAAAAAGGCATACTTTTCCTTCTTGTCCCTCTGCAATGTCACTGATGAAGACATTAAAAAGGACTGGACCCAATACTGAACCCTGCGGTACCCCACTAGTAACCCCCCTTTCTTCAGAGTGGACTCCATTTACAATTACCTTCTGTGTCCTGTTGTCCAGCCAATGTTTTACTCAGGCTATCACCCTGGGTCCCACTCCCAGGCTGGTTAATTTGACTATTAATCTTTTGTGTGGGACTGTGTCAAATGCCTTGCTAAAGTCTAGGTAGGCCACGTCCACAGCCCCTCCCTGGTCTACTACTTTGGTCACCCAGTCAAAGAAATCTATTAGATTCATCTGACATGACCTTCCTGCTGTGAATCCATGCTGCCTTGGGTCCTGTGCTCCACTGGCCTCTAGGTACTCGACTATTCTTTCCTTCAGAAGTGACTCCATCACTTTCCCTACCACAGAGGTCAGACTGACAGGTCTGTAGTTTCCTGCCTCTGTCTTGGACCCACTTTGTGAATGGGAATCACATCTGCCTTCCTCCAGTCCTTGGGTACCACACCATCCTCCCATGATTTATTAAAAAGAGTAGCCAGTGGTTTCACTAGTTCCTCCCTTAATTCTTTTAGAATTCTGGGGTGAATTCCATCAGGACCCATTGCTTTGTCCACCTTCAGTTTTAGGAGTTCTTGCAGAACCCTTTCTTCTGTGAAAGGACTGGGATCGACCCCCCTATCAAGAGTGCTTCTGTTAATTGGATTAAGCACTTCCCCCTCCTCTTTTGTGAATACTGAGCAGAAATATTTCTTTCAGTATTCCTGCTTTTTCACTGTCCCCCTCTGCCCACCCACTGTTCATTCTATTCAGCCTCACTATCCCTCCCTTTGTCTTTCTACACTCGCTGATGTACCTACAAAAGGTTTTATCCCCCTTCTTAACTGAGTTGGCTATCTTTTCCTCAGTTTGGGCCTTTGCTATTCTGACTTCCTTACCTGCTTCCTTCTGCCTTAACTGGTACAGCTTTCTGTCCTGCTCCTTCTGTTATGCACTTGTATCGAAAAACCCAGGGACCAAATACTGGTTGGCTTGTGTGCAGGTAACCCTGACCTGGGTGTAATTATCATGAGTGACATGAAACACTTGGCAAACTACAGGAAAACTGCTGCCAAAGCAAATCAGATGCTGATCTGCATAGCCAGGGGAATTACCAGCAGGAAGGAGGCCATGTTGACACTGTACAGGTCTCTAGTGAGATCAGTGCTGGAGGACAGTGTGCAGTATGGGTGCTGTTATCTTAGGAAGTATATCAACTTGCTGGGAGCCTTCCAGAAAAGGCCAACCAAGATGATCCTTGGCCTGAAAGGCAGTACTTACAAGGAAAGGCTCAGGGGGGAATGTGACTGAGACCATCAAGCACTTTAAAGGTATAAACAGGGTGAGCACTGAGGACCTCTTTCAGCCTTAGTGGAAACAAGACCACTAGGAGTAACAGCCTGAAGCTGGTGGAGGGAAAGTTCAGGAGGGAGATGAGGAAGCACTTTTTCACTGACAGGTTGATAGCCAAGTGGAATGAGTTGCCTGTGGAGGTTGTATCCTTAAAAATAGTTGACAGCTTCAACAGAGGTTGGAACAGGGTGAGGGGGAAGAGGCAGGTAGAGGGGGAGAGAGTAGCTGAGGGGGTATTTGAGAGGGGGTCAAGAGGGCTATGGGGGGCAGTTTCCTCTGTAAACACAATGGGAACTGCACATTTGAGCAGGACAGGCATATGGTAAAATCTTTAGCTGCTGGCACATTCATAAGTTTGTACATAATGAATCAATTGCACTCAATAAAATGACTTGAAACATTTGCCACTCGTGTACAGTAGGAACTAAAACAATGAAATGCCATGTCTTTTTGTGGCTTGATGGCACAACATGTCAGTCCTTGTGGTCCAGGTCACTTGGTTCATTCATCAGAACATAGTATCCATCACTGATCAGCATACTTGTAATAAAAAAACAAACAGATAACATTAGGACCAAGTATTTACAGATGCAAGTACAAAACATCAGTCAGTACACTGGCAGCCAACTACATGTCAGCTTCCTAACTAAAGAACCATCATATTTAAGTTGTATAAAATATTTAGCAAAAGACTAGATAGAATATTTACATAACTATGATCTCTATATTTACAATTATCAGATAAATAATTATCAGATCAAAATATTCCTTGAACAGAGTGGACAGTTCCTAGATTCAAACTTGGTATCTCCCTAACTGACAGCATCATGCGTTAGACATGTCCATCAGTCAGGCCTATCATGGCGATGATCTGGTCCCTTTTGGAACCTTTATTTCAGTTTGTAAATAACTTTCTGGTTGAAATAACATTACTCTGCACTCACATACCCAGGACACTACATCTATTTTAAGAGTTTGGGAAAAAATACAGCTGGAGCAAAGGTCATATTTGGTGATAATGGTTATAGAAGTTGTATACACCAACATTCCACACACAGACATTCTGACATCCATTTAGCACTATTTGGAACATAGGAAAGATAGGTTCCACCACATCATTTTTTGGTAGAACACATCCATTTAGTCTTGCACTAAAACTACTTCCTTTATGATGAGAATACTTTCTCCAACAAAGGTGCACCTCCAGGGGGACAACTTTTACCCCAAATCTGCCAATTTGTTATATAGACTAATGGAAAGAAAGAAGCACCCATGATCCTGGAAATAAACCCTTTCTGGACCAGATAGATATATATCATCATTACATAGACAATTTTACTTTTGTCTGCAAGTGTTCTGAGACTGACCTATGTTAGTTTAAAACCTATCTGAAAATCTACAAATTCGAACCTGAAATTTACCCTCAACTATAGACAACGCAGCATTATCTTTTTCAGCCTTATGATTTCAATAAAAGCTTCTGGCATAATGATAACAGATTATACAGAATCCAATGATCAAAATATACTTTTGAGAGTGGAGAACAAAGAGTACAGAAGCTATCTGACAGACCAAGGAGAAATTGTGCTGAACAGAGAAATAGGGTGGATTTATTAGACAAAACTGTGAGGACCTAGGAACCACTTGGAGTGAATTTTATCACTACCTACCTCCCCCCCCCCCAAGTCTGGAAGGTTAGGAAAATTGCAGAGAAGCATTAAATTAGACCAGTCTTCAAGTGAGGCCACACAAGCAGCCCCTGGATTTGTATATAGGAGGGGAAGAAATATATTGGATAGACTGGCTCACAGTTTTTTTTACTAGAGAGAGCCAGCTGTCACTTGGTTAGGTACTACAGCACAACAAGGGTGCTACATGTGTGGTCATTGTAATCAGTGCAATTTTGTTACCAATTGCAAAACAGTTATGAATCCAAAAACAGGAAATTATTGTATTATTGGAGATATTGTAATGTGTAACTCCATGTTGGTCATCTATATGATTAAATATGTTTTTAATACATTCTATAGCAGCAGAACTAAGAGACCTCGGAGACAGAGACTAGATGAGCACATATGCATGTTAGAAATGATGAGAGGATATATGCGATAGCCAGACATGTGAACTGCCTATCTGATGTGATTAGCCATTGCTTTTAATTTGTGGCTTTAGAAAAAGTGCAAATACTACCAAGAGGTAGAGACTGGTAGTGTAAGTTGTCTCAGTGGGGAAAACTTTTGGATCTATTTTTTTGGGGTCTCACAATCTCTCAGGTTTGAACAATATGATAGAAGTTGTTTCATTTCTGTAGTAAAACTGTTTATCCTAAACTGTCCCTATGGTACAGTACAACATCGTTACTGAAACGAACTCTAGGACATTGATTGAACACCACAGTCTAGATTATGATGTGGCTTTGGAGTAGTGGCCTAAGGCATGGGTCTGCATTTTTTGAAATACAGCATCAGGGTTTGAATCTGTGAACCTTATCTCAGATTTTATCATAATTTAATACCATGTTCCATAAGGCATATATTTATAGAACACTTTTTAAAACTAAATTGTAATTTAGATATCATAATTAGAGCTGCTGTAAAATATTGTTTTACAGCCAACCCATTTATGCCTTAAGGCTTTTAAAAAATAAGTGTAAAGAAGTAGTGCTGAGTTGGAATAGTGCTCTATTGTGCTATGCTGTCAGGAGAGAAGGTGCCAAGTTGGAGTCTAGGAACTGGAAGTTTGAGAATGAGCCCTGACTGTTAGGGGCCAGCAAGGGGAGATGAGGACAGAGTGTCCCAGTGAATGCTATCCTCCTCCTGCGGGAAGACTATACAACACTCTGCTGTATTGCCACCACTTGGGTTATCATGGGTGGTGGTGGAAGCTGGAGGTGCTGGTGTGTGCAAGTGGGTATGGCTGGAGCCAGGTTGCAGCAGCACATGCACATTCAATTTGCACAGCTTCTGTGGCAACGGCTCATGGTTCCAGCCAAAGGGTCAGGAACTAACTAAGCTGTAAACTCCCTCTAAGCTGATACAGAATGATGATTCAGGCATTCACTGGCCCTGCACCTACCAGAGGTTGAATGTATTAGCGTCTCAGCACTTCCTCCATCCTTGGATTCTCCCTCATTTTGGGGGTTAAGCCTCACCATGGAGGATAAGCCACAATCTCCTGGTACAGGGTGTCAGAGCTGCAAGGACCCAGCAGAGGTCAGAACAGGGTATATCCCTGAGCTGCTGGCCAGAGGATACATAAATAGAATTTAAAAAAGTGTGTATGTGTGTGTGTGGTACATAGAACCCTGTAATGTTTGAGTCATGGAACCCTGTAGTTGCAGGGAACTAAAGCACAGCAGTTGCTGAAGCACAGAGCCTTGTAATTGTAGCGGTACAGAGCCCTCCCTGCAACTGCTGAGGCATGGAGTCCTACAGTTGGTGGGTGAAGGAGCCTTGAAAAGATTAGAGCACAAGAATGAAGAGCCCTATTTTCATCCAAAATCAAAGTAATGTATCACTGTCACTCTAAAGCAGGGGGTGGAATACCATTATGGAACCCAGAAGTGAAGCCAAGGATCTTGGGTTCTGCAACAGAAAGTTAACACAGCTATGTGTTCTGGAGTTGCAGCATCAGTGATGCAAAAGGCTGGATCTCTTGGTAGAGCCCTATGTGGGAGACCATTCCTAGAGTGGTAGTGCCACTAAGTGGAAGTGTCTTAACCTGAACTGCTTAGTGCCGAGCTCTGAGGTGGTGGACTGAAGCTGACAAAATAGCTCTGAAGACACTGGGCCAGATTTTCAACAATCTTGGATTGGCACAAGCCCTGCATGTGCCGAAGAAATGGTGCACGGGGATTGTAGCAATAACATGGCTAGCGATCGGGATTTTTGATCCCATGCACCAATTGCTGCAAGTTAGACCTACTTTTCTAGTCTAGCTTCCAGAAATCCTGGGTACCCTTTTTATGGGGCTTGCACCAAATATTTGGCACAAGCTGCTGTAAATCGGTTAAAGTGTCGTAACTGCACTTGATGTATTAAAATCAAGAGCAGTGGCAAAAAAGGTATTTGGCACAGGTATACCAGAAAAAAATTTGACACAGTGCTTGACACAAGCCTTGCATTGCCCTTTGAAAATCTGGCCAACTGTATTATTTATTTAGTTTTTGTTGACCGTGTAAGTGCACGAGACAAATTCTGCCTATTTTCAGGCACGACCGGGGGAGGGGGATACAGATGAATACCAACTGACTTTGAACCAGATGAAGCTGTTGGTGGTACTTTTAGTGAATGGGGGGAAATTTGGCCAGGGCACCGGGGAAATTCCCCTACTCTATTGTTGGTGGTAGGGGGGGCTGTCGGTGCTAGTCTGCGACATGGCAGACTGTGCTCAACTCTCGATGGAGATGGGCACAATGCCTTTAATGGCTTTGAAGCTTTCGGAGGTTTCGCTTGAGCCGAATAAGTCCTCTGCTATTATTGAAGATGTTACTGTGGGACAGCCTGGTGATGTGCGTGGTCTGGACCGTGCAGCTGGAGTATGCAATGCAGAGACATCTGTAGCCTTACCTTTCACTGAGCCACTGATGCAGTCAATTCCTTTTGGGGGAAAGCTTGAAGCTAGTGGTGGTTTGACTCTGGATTCCCCAGCCATGACAGCACCTTGCTCTTCGAGGTGCACTATGGAGAATTCATCTGTGACTTATTCATCAGATGTTCCACGTCATGGAATGTGGAAGTTGAGTTCCGATGTCGGCTGTCTCCCTTCTGAGGACTGGAGCAAAGAATCAGCACTTTCTGCAGCTGGATGGACTCTCCAGGACGGTCGCTGGTTGCCAAATTCAGACTGGACTACTTTTTGGTCACATGAGGCTTCAGTTTTGGCGCTTTCTGCTCAATTGGCGGATTTGGAACCTTCAGTTACCGGAATTCCAGGTAATGGCAATGATCCTTTGACTACTTATAGGTCGATTCCTGTTCAGGGAGATGGGGCTGAGATTCCTAATTCCCCCGACAGAACAATATTGTACTGGTCCATGCTTTTCTGATTTTTTTAGAAATAATAGATTAGATCACGCCCCAAGAAGAAACGCTGTTCACCTACGGTACAGAGGGGGGCTTGAAGAGCATCCAGACCATTTTTTTGTAGCACGGAGACTGCTCAAAAACTCTATGAACTTTCAAGCTTCAGACATATATGCCCTTATTAACATTAGAGGGGAAGACACCTTCGATGTCAGTTTTCGGTCATTTGCAAGCCTGGATAAATTTTGGTTAAAATACGATGCTTTGAAGGCAACTCTGCTTTGGACTCCCTTCTGCGCTATTCCCATCACAAAACCTCTGTTTAAAACTGTTAATATCATGTTCTGTAATGAAAGGGTTAATGTAGGTGATATTTTGTATTGGTTGGAGAGCAAGTGTACTGTGCTGGGGCCTCCTGAGCTCATTATCGATGGGGAAGGTATATGGACAGGGGGCTGGAAGTTCAAAATTAAGCTGCGTAATGTGGGGGATGTTGTCCAACATATCCCTAACAGTTTTTTTGGGGGAAAAGATAGGGGGGTATGCTTCTACACTGGTCAGCCCAAGGCTTGCTACAAGTGTGAGAGCAACCTACATTTAAGTAGTGCATGTGATAAAATTAAATGTGCACTTTGTGGAGAGCTAGATCACAACAGTGGTACCTGTCAAAATGTGTTCCGTTGTAACCTATGTGATGCTCAAGGCCATGCCAATCACCAATGCCCATATGCTGGCCAAAATAATACGGGGTTGGATAAGGAAACTCTTATCTCTGAAGCACAAGATAGGTTTCAGCCTAGCACAGCAGACCCTGCTTCTACTGATCCAGACCCTCCTGCATCAGACCCTTCTGCTGGTGCCCCTCCTAGTAATTCTGTACCTCAACCTTCCAGGGCATCACCTGGGGCCAATAATCAAAAGGTTCATCAGCCGTCAGTGAGTACAGAATCTTCCCTTCCTAGTACTTCTAATACTGACCCCCCCCCCCCCCGATTTGGAATTTCAAATACCTCATCCATGAAGGGTGATGAGGTCCCATACCAAGCAATTGGTTACTGTTCCTGCCCCACTGTACACAATTCCTTTCAGGTATCATTTTGTGGATGTTTCACTGTGTAACAGGCTGCACTGGTGGAGGCCTGTTTCTTCTGATTTAAAACATATTTGGTGGGATTTGCTTGGAGATGGTTATTTGAATTGGAGACCTATATCTGTTAATTTCAAGCCTATTTTGATGTGTTGTTAGTGAAGCTGATTAAACTGGAGACCTGTTTCCTTTGGCAGCAAACATATTTTGGGGGCTTTGAGTTGAATTTTGATTCCTTTTTGCTGACTCCACTTGCTGCAAAGGTTAGTGCATAGTGGGGGAAGAGTGTTAATGGTCTGGCCAGGTCTCACTCAGCCAATTGACTGGAGGCAGAGCTGAATCAGGTTTGAGGTGTTAGCTGCTTTGTCTTCTCAGAAAGAACTGGAAGGAACAGGATCAGTTGTGTTCCAGGACAGTAGCTGCTGCTTGTTGTTTTCACAGGGTTCTTGTGGATTTTACTTGGTAGAAGGTTAGTTCTTTTCTTTCTTACTTCTAAGGGGCTAGCAGGGTATTGTTTTGGGGGCTGCTGGAAGTTTGAAAACTGATTTGGTGGCTGTAAGTGGGCTCATTTTGTGGATGTTTCACTGTGTAACAGGCTGCACTGGTGGAGGCCTATTTCTTCTGATTTAAAACCTATTTGGTGGGATTTGCTTGGGCCTGGTTCTTTGGCTGCTGGACTTGGAGGGGAGACACAGGGCTGATACACTCTCTCTCTGAGTCAGGTGTCTGCCCAAGACCCTCCCCACACTCCTCCCCAGAATTCTGCTAATTTTAAGGGGAACACCTGCCCTGCAATTTGAGAAAAAGGCTGCAGGTGCAGCTCATGAAGTTCTAGCCACTGGGGGTTGGATTTAAAGGCTGGGAGAGAGGAGCTTAGGGAGTTGTTTATTTCCCTTATAAGCTTACAGTGTTGTACTGCACCTAGTAACAGGGTTATTGGTGTACAGTGGGACTGTCTCTAAGATTAGTGGGTGACCTGATTAGGCAGTAGGGTGTATCTTGGACTAGGGGGGAACCTGGTGGCTCACCTAAGGAAACCTATTTGGAAGGGGATGGAACCACACGTCATTAGGGCCGGCATCTTGGGTGGTGGGGTGCACAGGGTGTGGAGAAGCCATCATACTGGACTGGGCTTGGAAGTTCGGTGGTTGCCCAATGTGCTACCAGCTGGCACAGCTTAGGGAGGAGGTTGCGGGGATTAGGAGACAGCTGGGGGAAGGGGGGAGGTATGGTTGGGGAAGGGGCTGAGGATCTCCCACGGGGTTGCACCAAGCACTGGGGGTGGGGGCATAGGGAAAGGAGTGCAGGAGAATACTCAGGGTCACATAGGGACCCTGGCAGGGGGTCCAAGGACACTCAAGGAAGCAGGCAGGTAACTGGGGACCTCACAAAGGAGGACGGAGGACAACATTCTCAGGAAGTAGGCAGATGGCCAGGGCTGGACAGAGCGAAGCAAGGCGGGAGGTGGATCAGACCTTACACTCAGTAACTGCTTCAAATCTCTTCTTCTGCTCGAGGATGAGGGGGGTGATGTAGCCACGACAGGGGTGGTTAGAGACGGAAAGGGAGTAGGAGGCAGGAGGCAGGGGCCAGATAGCAGGAAGAACAGGGGGTGACCTGGAATGCAGGAAAATGGGGGGAGCAGTGAATCAGAGCAGGAGGGGCAGGGGGAAGAGGGAGGAAAGCACAAGGACAAGGACAAGTTGGGAGGAAAGGTAAAGGAGAAGGACCAGAAGTACAAGGAGGATTCAGTAAAGGGAGCTGAGGGTTTAGGCCAGGGGAGCACAACGAGCAAGGAGGAACTAAATGGAGACAGGAAGGAAGGGAAGGAGGACGAGCCAGGCTAGTTTAGCAGATGGGGGAGAAGGACCAGTCATGAGCAGTGAGGGGGAATTAGCAAGGCACAGAAGGATACCAGGAGGAGAAGAGGCATAGGATTGGAGGAGGGGTGGCCATGGTAATAGGAGGGGGGCATGTGGCACCCAGATAGGGGAGGAACAGGAGCCGCCGGGTGGAGGGGCGGTAGAAAGGATAAGGGACACAGAAGGGGAATGGAGGAAATGGAGCAGTCAGAGTGTCCTGTTGGGGATTCTATGATCAGGGGTATCAAATGGATAGGGAGGAGAAGCTCACAGTTAGAACAAGATGCTTCCCTGGACTAACGGTGCACAGGCTAGCACGAGTATATCAGCTGGCAAAGATTGCGGGGTTCCTGGACATACTGGTCCACCTGGGTACAAATGACATTGAGGAAATAACGAGCTAGAGATACAGGCAAGGTTCAGGGGAGCTTGCCAGGGTCTGTCATGACATAGGATGCACAGTTTCCTTCTCAGAAATCCTGCCGGTGCAAGGGCTAGTGGGGAACACAAAAGGAAGATTAGGAGATAAACCAGTGGCTCAGGGAGTGTTGGAGGCCAGAGGGTATGGGTTGATGGGGATTGGGGGAGACCTGGGAGGATAAGGAGCTGTATGCTAGAGATAGACTCCATCTCAATTTGGAGGAAGGGGAATCCTAAGTTGAAAATAGAGGGTTCATTGGTGAAAAGTGGGGTTTAAACTTGTGAAGGGGAGGGATGGGAGAAAAGGCTGTCAAGGGGTGCTGATAAAGGACTGACTCTGTCACCACTTCTGGGAGCTGGAGGATCTGTGGAAAAGGCCGACTGGCAAAATGCAGACCAGGGGAAAACAGAATCCCCATGGGAACACGAGCAGGGAAATGGAACTATAGGAAAGGGTGGAAGGTAGTCTGCTAAATGCCAGGAGCTTGGGCAATAAATGCCTGAGCTCCAGGTGATGCTAACTGAGGAGCAGTGGATGTGGCAGCGGTCACTGAGACTTGGGCCACTGCAGGACACGACTGGGACCTGAACCTGGAGGGTTACACTATGTTCAGGAAGGACAGGAAGGAGGGAGGGAGGAGGAGGGTAGCAATGATAGTCAAAACTGCATTGGCATAGGGGAGTAGAGGAGGCGGAGGGAACCGTGGAGCGATTTGGTCACCTTGATAACAAGGAGGGCAAAAGAGTAAAATAGGAGTGGTGTATAGACCCCTGCCTCGGCGGAGGAGCTGGAGGAGAGTCTGGTGGCAGATGTTGGGAGACACTGCAGACTGGGCAGAGGAACGTGTGGTGGTGGTGTTGGGGACTTAAACATGCCAGGAACAGACTGGGAGACTCATGACATCCTCTGTGACCAGGGAACAGAGGTTGTTGGATGTCTTTCAAGACACATTCCTCACTCAGCAGGTGAGGGAACCGACCAGGGAGGCGCGGGTACTGGATGTGATCCTGGCAGACAGTGACCAGATTGGGGGCTTGGAGGTAAGGGACCCATTGGCGGGGAGTGACCATGCCACGGTCTGGTTCTGCCTGGACCTAGGAGGGGTAGAAGGCTGCACGAAGACAGAAATAACTGACTTCAGGGGGGCAGATTTTAAGGAAATGGGAAGGATCCTTAAGGAGCATTTGGATGGGATTGGGTCAGAAATGGACGCTGATAGTAGGTGGGAAATCATCAGGAGAGGGGTGCAGGATGCTACCAGCACCTGTGCAAGAGTAAGACGAAAATGCGGTAGGCCCAAAAACCCTGCTGGTGGACCAGGAGGTGTTGCGGGGAAAGAAGGCAGCCTATAAGCAATTCAAGCACTCAAGGAGTGAAAGAGATCGAGGGGAGTACGAGCTGATGGCTAGAAGGGCCACTAGGGTGGTGAGGGTGGCAAAGGCAAGGAAGGAGCAGAATCTGGCCAGGGAAATTAGGAGAGGGAACAAGGGGTTCTTTAGATACATTGGGGAAAAACGAAGAGTAAAGGGGCCGATTAGCAGGATTAAATCAGGGGAGAGATGGGCACAAGACCTGGGGGAGCAGGCTGAGGTACTAAATGAGTACTTCACCTCAGTTTTCACCAAGGAAAATGAGGGTGCTGCATCATACATTGGAGGAGACAGGAATACTGAGGAGGGGGGGACCCTTACTGATCAGCAGGTCTGGGGAGAGGGAGAGGCATCACTGGCAGGAGGGGGAAGGGCTAAGCAGGGAGAAGAGGTACCGGAAGTGGAAATCACAGCAGAGAGAGTGAGGGAAGCTCTCAGCTCCCTTAAGACAGAGAAAGCACCGGGGCCAGATAAATTACATCCCAGAGAGCTGAAGGAACTTGCAGATGTCCTGGCGAAACCCCTGGCGGAGCTTTCACCATCTCTCTGAGGACAGGGTGGAGTGCCCAGGACTGAAAGGTGGCATATAGTGCCTATCCACAAGGGGATCAAGGGAGGTGGCAGGGAACTAGGGCCTGTCCGGTCTGACATCGGTGTGTGGGCAAGGTGATGGAGGGCATTGTCAAGGAGAGGCTGAGGGGGGACCTGGATAAGTCAGGGTGCCTGGACGATAGACAGCATGGATTCATCCCAGGGAAATCATGTCAGACAAACCTTGTGGAGTTCTATGACTGGGTGACGAGTGCCTTGGACCTGGGTAGATCAGTGGACATCCTCTTTCTAGACTTCAGCAAGGCATTTGACTCTGTTCCTCACATGGGCCTGTTGGATAAGCTGGGAGAAATGGGGGTGGGGAACCAGATGATCAGACGGATAGGCAATTGGCTCCAAGACCGGACCCAGAGAGTCATAGCTGGCGGGATAGTCTCATCCCCAAGGAGGGTCATTAGTGGGGTCCCACAGGGATCAGTCCTTGGGCCCCTTCTGTTCAATGCCTACATCTCTGACATAAGGACAGGAATCAGGAGTGAGATGAGTCTCTTTGCGGATGACTCGAAACTGGGAGTGGTGGTGGATGGGGAGGAGGGGAGGGTGGCCCTACAGGGGGACCTGGAGGCTCTGGAAAGATGGTCTAGAAAGTGGAAGTTGAGGTTCAATGCAGGGAAATGCAAGGTACTCCACCTGGGGGCCAGCAACCCGGGCCAAGTGTACACCCTGGGGGGGGGGAATGCTACAAGTCTCGATGGCTGAAAGGGACCTGGGGGTAGTGGTGGATGTCAAGATGAACAACTCTGAGACTTGTAGGAGGGCAGCAGCCAAGGCCAACAGGATGCTGGGATGCATCGCTAGGGGAATCACCTCCAGAAAGAAGGAAGTGATACTCCCTCTGTATAACTGCTTGGTGAGGCCACACCTTGAGTACTGCGTGCAGTTTTGGTGGCCACACTTAAAGAGGGACATTAACCTCCTGGAGAGGGTCCAGAGGAGGGCAACCAAATTGATTTGGGGCTTGGGGGACAGGACCTATGAGGAGAGGCTCAAGAGCTAAATATGTACACATTGGAAGAGAGAAGGACCTGGGGACATGATAGAGGTCTTCAGGTACAGAAGAGGGTAAATAGGGAGGAACAGTCAGGGTGCTTCAAGGAAGGAGGAGGGGCCACTAGAGAGCATGGGTGGAAGCTGGAGGGGAAGATTCAGGGAGAAAGGAGGAGGTGCTACTTCACTGAGAGGGTGGTGGAGCCTTGGAATGCGCTGCCTAGGGGGCTGGTGGAGGTAGAGACAGTGGAGGGGTTCAAGAGGGGGTGAGACAGGTACAGGGGAAGGGTTCTGGAAGCAAAATCCAATGCAGCAATAATATCCGGAACTGGGAAGGGAGAAGCCAGAGAAGGTGAGGGGGGCAGCAAGGTCAGCACCCAGGGTGGGGGCTGACCAAATGAGCAGACACAAAAGACCATTAGGCCTGTTCTGCTGGCATTTTAGTATGTTAGTATGTGAGTATTACAGAACCAGGAAGGGGATTTGGAATCTGATGTTTCTGTTCAATCTGGTGCTCTTTCAGGTATGGGACTTGAAGAGGAAGGAGGGCCAAATTTATTGGAATCAAAAAAGAAGTCTGGCCTTTAGCATAAAAAAGATAAACATTAATTTTAGTTTACTCTGGCTTCTTTGACCCTCCTTTCCTTGAATGTTTGTAGCATCAAAAATTCAAGGAAGCGTTTTGGGCTTTTACATTTTTGTAAATCCCAATCTGCAGATATTCTTTTTTTGCAAGAGACCAGGTTGAAGTCTTTATTTGATGTTAATTACACTACAAAGTTGTGGGCCCAGGGGCCTTCATTTTGGTCCTATGGCCCTGATGCTGCTGATGGGGTGGGAATACTTTTTTCCACACACATGTACAAGTTCACCAGCTGGTGGATTTAGTTCCAGGCAGGGCCCTGCTCCTAGACTGTGTTTGTAAAGGATAACCCCTTCGACTGATCAATGTCTATGCTCCCCAAATCAAGTTTGCCAGGATAGATCTTTTCCATGAAATTGAATTGAGCATTATCTATTTACCCCAGACATATTATATGGGGAGGTGAGTTTAACTGTAGTTTGGATTTCAAATTAAAAAATCAGATGCAGCAAAAAATGTACTGCGACTCCCATGCTTTGCATAAACTCATTGTAAAGGCCTCCCTATCAGATACATATAGAGCCCTTTACTCTGACCCAGAGCCCACTTATAGATGTGATGGTTTAGCTACTAGAATTGATTTTATCCTTTCTTCCTGATATTTGATTCCCATTAGTTTTGGCCTGACTCCTTGTGAATTTTCTGATCACTATTTATTAAGAGTATGTTTTTCTCTCTCCCATAATCCCCCACGTTTCCCTGCCTTCTCTTATAGATGGAAGTTGGGCCCAGTCTTACTTACACAGGTTCAGTTTCAGCAGGCCCTTCTACAGGCACTAGGCAGGCAGCAGTCAGTGGATGAAATGTATGATTCCTGGTGTGATTGGTGGATTGACACTAAAACCAAGTTTCAACAAGTTTCTTCTTCCTTTGTTAAGATTTCGCAGTCTGAGGAGTATATTACTTATCTGGGGCATCGGGCTCAATTTTATAAGTTATTGTCCCTTCCTACATCCTCAGATATTAGAATTCAAGAATGAATTTTGATCTTTCAGAATAAAATGAGGGATTTCCATTTTGGAAAGGCCTGCCGCTTTCATAATGATCTGGTTTATGGACTTAAGTCCTCTCCTGTTTCAGACCCTTTTTCAGCCTGTAAACAAGCTTTGGATAAAAAGCTTATGGACTACCAATATGATTCCTCGGGCTCTATGAAATACACTGATGCTGAAATGTTAAGTATAGTGCACCACTTTTTGAAGAAGCAACATGGTTCTGTTTTCGAACCCAAATATAATTGGGATACTTTTTTTTCCTTTGGGCCACCTCAGGTGACTCCTCTCCAGCCTCGGGCTTTGGATCTTCCAATTTCTCAGGCTGAGGTCCGGCTGGAAATTGGATGTTTAGAACTGGGTATTTCCCCAGGCCCAGATGGTCTTGTTAATGAACTGTACAAGATTTTTTGTGGATGATTTTAGTATCATCTTAACCCAATTATACAATGGTATTCTTACTACTACCTCTCTGCCTCCTGGTTTTTCAGATGCATTGACAATTTTTTTATATAAGAAGAGTGACAAGCACATTATTGGAAATTGGAGGCCAATAAGCTTATTGAATACAGACTATAACATTTTTTCAGCTATTTAGTGTCATAGACTTCAGCACCTTGCTATGACTATCATCCATCCTGTACAAATCTGTTCAATTCCAGGTTGGAACATCCAACAAAATTTGATTCTCCTTAGAAATGTCTGTGAATACAGTCATATGGGTTATCTTACAGGGTATTTAATTTCACTGGACCAAGCTGAAGCCTTTGATAAGGTTTCCCATGTTTTTTTATTTCAGGTTCTTCAGCAGTATGGGTTTTCTGAAAAACTTAGGTCCTGGGTTAAGCTTTTATATTCTACTGCACGCAGTTTTCCTTTGGTTAATGGCTTATTGGGAGATGGGATTGAGTTTTATACGGGTGTTTGGCAGGGTTGCCCTATTAGCTCTTTATTGTATACTTTAGTTTTAGACCCTTTAATTCAGGAGCTCCTTCATCATCGGGAAATTTTGGGTCTTACGCCAGCCTTAGATATCCCTTCTCAGGTTACTGCTGTTTATGCTGATGATATGTGTTTACTGTTACGTAATCCGGCCTCTGGCTTATTAGCATTAGACATTGTGGCACAATTTGGTATGATTTCTGGGATGTCGGTGAATTATGAAAAAAGTGCTGGGATTTTTTTAGGTATGGGATCTTTTGTGCCCTCTATTGGGCAGATTACTATTACGCCTGGTCCTATTAAAGTTTTAGGGTGTTACTTTGGTAAAGGTGATTTAGTGGATTTAAACTGGAAACCATGTATTGAATTGGGTGAAGGCAAAGTCCAGCAGTGGAAGTCCTGGACCTTCTCAAAGAAAAAGGGTATTTTGATTATTAAGAAATTCCTTTTACCTTTGTTTTTATATTTGAGTTCTGTGTTCCCTTTGCCTAAACAGTATGAGACCAGTCTATATAGTATTTTTTTCCAGATGTTGTGGGGAAGCCAATTGAATCCAGTCAAATGTGATTTTACTTATTTACATATTAAGGATGGAGGTCTAGGTATGATACATCCCTTGGTTTTTTACTTCTCTTTTTTAAAAAAAAAACTACTTTTAAGGAACCCACATAGTATCGGTCCCATCATTGGGACTTATTAACTCTTTTTTGATCAAGGATTTTTTGATTCAATGGTCAGATGAGGCCTATATACTTAAATTTAATTCTAGGGCACCTTCTTTTGTTTATTTGATGGCTATAAAATTATGTCAATGGTGCTTGACCCAAACTGTGGTTCATCGGCTTACCTGAAAAGCATTATATGCTAAAATTATGTCACTAATTTTTCAGTTATGATCGATTTTCCTAAATGTTTTCCCTCAAAAGTTCACTTGGCTTTGAGGATTCTTACCGACACAAGGATTCCTGTTCGTATGTGGGATGCGACCTGGCTTAGTTGCCATGGTAGACTCAGGGTTAAAGGAATCTAAAGCACAAAGCAGTTTCAGAAAGGTACTGTCTTAGAACAGAATGTGTAGGTATAAAAGAAACCTTGGAACATTTTTTTCTTTCCTGTCATTATGCTTGGTTGTTTTGGTCACATTTACTTACTAATTGGGGTTGGGGATTTCTTGTCATGTTTCATATGAATGTTTAGTGCTTGGGAACTATTCAGGTTTCTTTTCCTAATATTGTCCAAGTACGCTTACTGTAATCTTTGCTTGTATTAAATTTTATATGTGGCAAGCACATAGTTTATTTTCATTACAGCATACTGACACTCTAACTTCAATTGTTCTTAAACATATTGAATCAGCTTTACGGACTCAGAAGGATTTTGAATCACGGAATTTACCTTCTCATTTGTTCCATGAATATTGGAAGCATGTCTATTGGACTTAATTTCTTGATGTCTTTTATTTTGTTAGTGAATGTATGATTTCTGCACTTTAGACATTTCTATTCTCTAATGATTTGCATCTTTGTGTTTTGGTTTTTGTCTCTGAGCATATGTATTGATGTTTTTGTTTCTTTCAATAAACAATTCCCCTACTTGGCCAGTAGGGGGAACCTTTGTTGCTGGACTCCCGAATTGCTGAGTTGGCTGGTGAACCTGTAGGAGATCACATCTCCACTCCTGCAGGTCCAGCACAGGAGATAGTTTCAGATTTTATGGAAGCGAATGCTGCTATAGATATACTTATTTTGGAATATACTGAAGTAATAGCTTTGGATGAAGCTGAGAAACTGTTGCAAGTCAACTTGGATACTGAGAAGCACCATTTAGCTGATCTTCTGTGTACTGCTGAACTGCAATTTTCTCAAAAGACACGTTTGTTGGAGGAGGAAAAGAAGAAAAGAAAATGACTGAGTATGAGCCCAGGACTTACTACAAAAAACTGCCACCTTGTAGTTTACCTACTAGTCCAAATATACCAGTTGAATTAATTAACTTGCCGGCAGACTTTGAGAATTTGAATTGGTTGCCTGAACAGGAACTCACACAAGTTGGCTGGATTCTTACAGGAACGGGAGGCTGGTAACCCAACCCACAGATTCCCCGACCTGTATCAAGTCAACCATGTGCAGGTTTCTGACAATGAGGTCCAAAATGGCAACCAGGTGAATTTCTTGGATTCATCTCCCACTGATCCACAGAATGCAACTGTGACAGAACCGTACCCTGTTATCTTGGACCTGGTCTTGAATACAGATTTACCACAATATATAACTGACGGCCAACTTCTGGATGCCGGCTATGAACCCATTAATTCCAATAGAAATGAGCCTGCTATGGACATTCCTAGGCCAAAATCAAGTTTTGCAAGCCTTTTCCATGAGCCACCAGTTAATGTGAAACACCGGTATGCTATCAAGATTCGTTACACCAGTGGCTTGGATGAACTCCCAGACAGAAACTTTGTGGGGAAATTCCTAATTAAGCAATCACTTTGTTTTTCACCATTGGAAGTTTTCACATTTATCCATGCCCCGGGAGAGCACAGCTTTGATGTAAGTTTCCGTACAGCGGCTTTACTGGACAAATTTTGGCAACAATATTCCCTAGTAAAACACTCAGACATTTGGTTCCTTTTTTTTTTTGCAATACCTTTAACTAAACCTGCATTGAAAACAGTAACTATTCTATTTCACAATTAGGGGGTAAATGTGAAAGATATTGTTTATTGGTTGGAACAAAAATGTGAAATTCAAGGGCGCCCAGACCCCATTATTGATTCTGAGGGATTTTGGGCAGGGGAGTGGTGGTTTAAGGTAGAACTGTGTATGTCAGGTATTGGTATTGTTCACTTGCCTAGCAGTTTCTACTTGGGTCATGACAAAGGTATTTTATTTTATCAGGGTATGCCATGAACATGTTTCAAATATGGGTCCCCTCGACATGTTAGTAGTCATTGTGACCTAATTTGATGTAGTATGTGAGGGGCTTTAGGTCACCCTGGGATTCACTGCACCATGACCCTTAAATGTAGCCTCTGTGATACAGAGGGTCACATGTTCACAGAGGGTTCATGGACATCTCACAACACCTCAGACTCAGACTTCACTGAACATGACTTCTATGTCAACTCGCCAATCCACAAAACAAATTTACACAAAGCTGCAACCCAGTCTGCCATGTACCCCCCTTCTAGTACTTTGCTTAAGGACATAGTTCCTGTTCCCCCCATCTCCCCAAGTACAGATACACGCCAGGTTATTGCAGACTTTACCCCCCTACAGTTGATGATACTACTCCTGTTGTTGTTACAGAAATGCCACCCCATGACTTGCAAGCCTTTCATTTGGTTAAACAAGGGGAAGGGAAACATACTCAGAAACTATCTGTGCCAGAAACTGTATCTACCCAAAATCAGTATACACCCCTTCAATGGGGAGATACTGAGATGGGGGAGATATCTGATGCCTCTTCAGTTCTAGATGCCTCTTCAGAAACTGAAGAAGTTGAGAAAACTGCACACAAGGTAAAGAAAAAAGATGGGGTACAAGGTCTAAGGCGAAAGTAATGTCGCACCAGCCTCCCTGAGGTTAAATCTGTCTTAGGGTTGATTTAGCCATAGCCTCCCTAAATCTCAATAGTAGTCACACAGCAATTCATCACACACCATCTGGATGTACTATTTTCAAAAGATACTAGGATTTATAGTTTATCTAAGGCTCAGGCTGCATCACTCGATTGGAAGTGGGGAGCTAGTTCTTGGTCTTTATGCACTGAGACATGTAGTGGGTTAGCTATTTGCTTTTTTCACCAAGAAGTTCAGATTTTGAAATTGGTAGAAATTCATCAAGGGAGGGCCTTGTTGATAAATATTGTAATTCATGCCACACTCTTTAGATTAATTTCTTGTTACACTCTCTAAACTAAAACTGGGTGGATTGAATTATGGAAAGCTAGTCAACCCTTTGTATTTATGGCAAAAATTGTAGTATTTGGTGGAGACTTCAATTGTGGGTTACTATCTTCAGATAAAGGGGGTACCACAGGAAAAATCTTTTGTGATGTAGTAGCATTGAAGGCTATTTTATTCCAAACCAATTTGATAGATGCACAACATGTATTTTGGCCTAACCCCTGCTTCACACCTTACGGAAAGGTTTATTATCTTCTAGGATTGATTTTTTTTTCATTCCTGTAGGGGTGACAGTACAGTCTTGCAAAACACAAGCTACTGCCACCGCAGATCATTGTTTGATCAGTATTTTTCTTTCAAATATTGCTGAGGTTTCTTACAGGAAAGGATCTTGACGTTTAAATATAGACCTTTTTCAGAGAAAGTATCAGTTTTTACGTTCCGATTTAATGGAAGCAAGAATATCTGTTTTCTGTCTATATGATGACCATGTATCTTGGTGGTTGGATTCTAAGCTTGACTTTGTTTTTTGGTTTAAAACTAGCTCTTGGGCGCATCATGTTTAGAACCAGACTAGATATAGAGAGTTACAACACCAACTTCAAAGTCTTTCTGGGGATATTGATTTGTCAGCACATAAAAATCACCTTTTGAACAAAAGTAAAGCAGAGTTAACAAAATTACAATATGACAGGTTTCAGTCTTTAGAAGCCGAACAGAAGTTTGGAACTCAAAAAAAAATCTCACTTGACTAGCCCCTATGAGAGTTGTAATTATAGACGAAAACAAAAACATATTGAGTAGACAGAATTTCTGGACGGAACAATAGTTTCCAGTAAGGCAGAGATCATAAGAGAAGTAGACAAGTATCTTCAAGATAAATTTGAAACCCCGGTTTACTGTATCTGATACTACTGTTAATTGGTTGCAAACATTGAATGTACCACAAATTACACAAGCTCAACAACAAATGTTAATAACTCCCATCTCTAAACTTGAATTGCAGGGGGTAATAGATTCCCTATCCATGAATACTGCTCCAGGTAAAGATGGATTGCTGTCAGAATTTTACAAATGGATATGGCTTCAGTGCCCTGATGAGCTAGTTCATGTGTTTAATGCATTATTGAATTCACCTAACATCCTGGTAGTTATGAACAAAGGGACTTTGTTTTTTCTATACAAAAAAGGGAACCGGAAACAGTTGAATAATTGGAGGCCTATAACACTGCTTAATTTTGATATAAAAATCCTAGTAAAGCTTTTGAATAATAGATTGGTGAATGTCCTGAGTGATGTTATTCATACATCCCAGACTTGCACTATTCCTGGATGAAAAAGCTCTGATACCCTGCTCTTGCTTAGAGAATTGATTGATTTTTGCTATAGGAATACCGTGCCAGCTTATTTTGTGAGTTTGGATCAGTTCCAAGCTTTTGATAAAGTCTCACATGATTTTTTATGGCTTTGTTTGTCAGCATATGGGATGCCCCTTCAATTCATTCAAATTTTACAATGCTACTATGTGACTGCATCTGTATGCCCTTTACTTCAGGGTTATTTTGGGAATACACATTGAATTGTGAGAGGTGTCTGACAAGGATGCCCTCTTAGTCCCATTTTATATATTCTTACTTTGGACCCATTTCTTAGGGTGATTGACTTGGAGCCTAAGACTGAAGGAATTCAAACTTTTACCTTTTCTCCTATTAAGACTTGTGCATATGTGGATGATTTGGTGCTTACGGCAGCTAATTTACCTTCTGTAAAATCTGCCTTAGCTCTCTCAGCTACCTTTGCAGCTTTATCTGATGCTGAGCTAAAGTTTAGTAAAAGCTTTTGTTTACCACTAGTTTCCCCAGATAATTTAGGTTCTCATATAGCTGGCCTTCCTATTGTATATGCACCCCAAAAGTTTTTAGGAGTCTATTTTGGACAGGGAAATATGGCCGAGCATTATTGGGAGATTAAAATTGCACTGGCAGATAGTAGAGTTAAACTTTGGAATAAGTGGAGAATGCATAAGAAAAAAAGTATTTACATGATACAATCACACCTTATTCCCTTGTTCCTGTATCTTAGTCATGTTTTCCCTATTGCCAGAAGTTTTGAAACCAAAGTGCTTAGCTTGTTTTTTTCTGCCTTATGGGGCTCCCGATTAAATCCAGTAAAGAGAGGTATAACCTACTGTAAACTGACTGAAGGAGGGCTGATGATGCACAACCTGACTGTTTTTTCTTTACTATTTTTTTCTATATACATTTCGTACAAATACTACTACGAAGTTCAAAATTATGGTGTCAGTGGCTTACTCACTTATTGTCTCCTACCTTTTCAATGTGGAATGATCTGGTAGGATTATCAAAAAACTTAAAAACTAATTGGTTTCCCCCTTACACACAGTACAGATTAGACAAACTAAAAATCTGGCAAATTCACGAACAACAGCTGTGTAGTCTCCCCCATCGACAGCTTTGTTTATTCTCAAGCAGTTCTTTTTGATAGAAACATTTGATGATAGATCCCCACAAGAGAAACATAACATTTGCTGTATGTTAACTGAACCAAGATTGTCACCAAAAATGTGGGATACAACTTGGCTTTGTGCACAGGGGAAATTAAGTGTGAAGAATAATTAAAAACATAAAGAGATCTCAGAAAGATACTGCCCTAGACCTGGGTGTACCACTACCCTTGAAACAATGCAACATCTTTTTTTTGACTGTCCATATGTCTTAGGACTGTGGGACATAATAAAAAATATGTGGATGTGTTCACCTTTTCAGTATTTAAATTAGGATTCCTTCGTATTAGGACTTTTATCAAATAATTGGTTGTTTTTCAATACCAGTAGAGTCCTCATCTTGTTTTCTTATTTGAAGTATTGGATTTGGCAAAGTCGATGTTATTTCTCACTGTACAAAAAACATATTCCCCAGTTGCTGTTATTTTCCTTCATTAAAGAAAACATTAAATTCCATATTAATTTAGAATCTAGTAATTTACCCAGAGATGGTCATCTTCAAAACTGGACAGGGTTTCCTCAATTTTGATTTCAAATTTCTGTAAATAAACTCCCCCAAGGTTCCTAGGGGATGAGGTGGTTAATATTAGGATAAAGTATTGCTTATTTTCTATTTATGGAGGGTGTTGTTTAATATTTTTCTTTAATAACACACTAAAAAGTGTATATATGTAATAGTTGTTATTGTCTTTTTGGTTTGCTGATCAGTAGACACATTTCCTTTTCCCCTCTGGTGTGAATTGACACTGTGTCAATTATTTGTTTCCTTTTAGTATTAGGATGTTATTTTAGTTTTTTTTTTATATTTCATAGGACACCAAGAAATGTATGATTACAATTCCAGTTGTTTTTTTCTCTTATGATTTATATGTTTATGTCATGTAATGTTCACACTGTTTTGTTATTCCCTCCATTGTTTGCAGTTATGAAATTATACTTCCCCTACTCTTTTAGTGTTGGAGGGCTGTTTAGTTGCATGATTTATTTTTGGATTTCTTTTTCGTAGTTCAAAGACATAATTCATTGTTAATAATTTTTATTAAGTTTGAAAGATAATATCAGACATAGCCAGGTACATAGAGAAGATACAGCAAGACACATATGCATACTCATTGGCTGCTGTGTCATTATATAATTGACAATATCTAGCCCATAGAAAGGCACATTGCTAACTAATGATACAATAAGAAATTGTACAGTAAGGTGTATTATGGTATTGTGCCCAAGAGATAAAGAAAAAAAAGTATGAGAGATTGCATGATTACCACCGCATCTAGGTTAGATAAGATGTCTACTATGGGCATAATACATAAGTGTCTCCTGATACCTGAATAAGCCTGAAAGCACAGACATAATAACAAAATACTAGCAACAATAAGGTCCAGATCTGAATTATTATCCTATAAGGAGAAAAGATAACAGTCCTTGCATGGAGGGGGTGGGTTTTGGGGTTCCAAACCATTTTCTACTGGTGTATCTACTATGTTGGTCCACATTATTCCACAGGGGAAGTCAGCAAATCCCTACGCGTGGGAAGAGATAAGCTAAGTAAGGGGCCCAGGTAAGATAATATTGTGAAAGAGTGTTGGTAGTTGAAAGACATAATTGACCAGGCATGTGTGTAATGTTTCGCTGAGTCTTTTGTTTTATGATTTATTTATACTTTTGTGTGAAATTAATACTGTTGATTATCATTTGTTGTTGTAAGTTATAATAAAATTTCCCCTAATCTTTTTTGAGAAGTGCCATGGGATCTTTAACATCCACCTGAACTACCACTGGAACAGGCAGATGGGACCTCAGTTTAATGTCTCTTCCGAAAGATGAAAATTAGGAAAAAAGGCAAGGTAAATTGTCAGGCAGTGAAAGAGGTATCACAAAACAAAGGAACAAACAAAAGGATGAGAATGCAGCAAAATGAGTACAAAATGCTCAGAAATTCTGCCATACAACTACTCTGTTTTTAGGATGTCTTTTCTGATGTCTGGAATGGGGGATGGGTCATGTTGTCTGCTACCTGCTCCTACTAACCCGCAGACATAAGTCTGATAAAAGGGGATCTACTGTAATTTAGACCACATGCTGATGCAGCACCTTGTTTTTGTTTTTTACTGTACTGTGTTTACAAATATTAGGTGCTATGCACAAAGGTGTGGAGTGGCTATGTGCCGTGTATCCTGGGCATGTAGCCACCCCACACCCATTGTGCCCCCACGTGAGATGCACAAATGGGTGGCATGCAGACCCAGTGCACCCAATTCTCCATGTCTGCAGACCACAAAATGTTGGGGGTGTTCTGGGGACGTACCAGCATTACATGGTATGCAATGTATCACATAGTGCTGGTCATATGGGTGCAGAGATGGGCACAGATTTCAGCAGCCAGAACCCAGTCATAACTCACTAAGTTCCCCCAGGGACTCCAACCACAGGAATCTAGGGGACCTGAACAGTGCTCTCTGTGCTGCCCCTGCCCACTAGGCAGCCTGGGAGAGCAGGGACAGTGGAACGGGAGAGTGCCCGGCACTGCAGTGTAGCAGTGGCACTGGGATGTTGTGGGGGGACTGTGGCACAAGCCCACCTTTGGGGACTTGGGAGTATGTGGGTATGGCCACACTGTGTTTGGGGCACAGCTGCCATTGGGGGTGAGAGGAAGGTCCCAATGCCAGGGTCCTGCAGTGTGCTGCAAGGATGCCATTTGCTGAGGGCTGGGCCGGTGAACTGTCTGGCCATAGGGGCCATGCTGCATGGGTCCAGGTGCCTGCAGTAGGCATGCACTACCCCAGACCCATGCCTCGATGCACGAGGGATCCACTGTTGGACCTGGGATGGGCATCCCATTGGATGCCCGCCAGGGTCTGTGACTCTGCCCCAGCCACCCTGTGAAGTCCTGCATTCTGGGGGGGGAGCCATGGACAGGTGGCCATCATTAGTGATAGCCAGTATGGATGCATCTGTCCATGGGTGTGCAGAGCCATGGGCAGAGTACATGACTTCCGCATACCCCTGCCCACTTTGTGCATACTGCCCAACAATTGAAACTGTGTAGCTATCAGCCACTAAATTGGTTAAAGGCATGGAAAAAATGAGGACCGACTGAAGAACTAGGACTTTTCACTATGGAAAAGATAAGATTCCGGTGAGGCATGTCACAGTATTCAAATATCTGAATGGAAGAACATCATCAGATCAAATGCAACTCTTCAGGATGGACAAATACAAAAGATCAGAGACAATCTTTTTGAACGTCATAAGATTCAAGGGAGACTAGGAAGAAGTACTTCACAAAATGACTGATGAACGCATGGAACAGGCTTCTAGAACAGGTGATGGCAGATGACACAGTTGCTATCTTAAAGCTCAAACTAGAGAAGTACCTTAAAGAGTAGCTGACACCTTTGGGAAAACTTTGGAAAACATAATATATAGCCACAATTCAGCTTGTATTTCATACCTTTTCTATAAATATCTCTTCTCCATTATTTATTGTGGAAGAAATTCCCACAAAAACAAGATCTTTATCCTGTACAGCTCATCTGCCTGTATAACTCATTCCTTACTTATAATTATAATACTCTGTTGTGGTGTCACAATCTATAGCTATGGGAATAACTGTGATGTCACAAGCAGAGTATTGTGACATCAGTTTGGGAAGAAGCAGTAAAAGCTAATGAACCCTCAAGGAATACCTATTCTGTTTTCATACATATGACCTCAGTAATAAATAACAGGGATAAGAAATACAGAACTAATGAGAAATAAGCTGCTTTGTGTTCAAATATTATGTTTTTCAAAGTTCTTTTAGAGGAATCGGTGGCTCCTTAAAGACAGTGGGTTGATGGAGTATTTTGACTACAGTAAATCAGTGTGGAAAGAACTCAAGATCAATGATCTTCTTTCTTAATTTGTGTATTCATATGAAACTGATACTGCAGTTGTGATGAACAGTGCCAAAGCCACTCCAGAAATCTGTCATCTCTGGGGAGTGTGGAGATGTCAATTTGAGATGGTAAGGACAGACATATGTATTATACACTTATTCACCCTGGGGATCAAGCAACAAAATGCAAGAACAGGAAATTTGAGATGAAAGAGGACAAAGGGTCCATCATGCTTGCACCCTCCCATCTATTTAGTTCTCAATATTTTGTGAAATAGTCATAGTATCATTGTTAAACGGAAAGTGATACAAGTGCATCGTACAGGCTTTAGAACTTGGAGGGGAAAACCGCCAGTGGCAGAAACCTGGGAAACTAAGACCCTGTTACTTTCTGACATATTAATTCTGCTATGATGTAAACTCATTATGACACTGTTTAGAGAGGAATGAGGCTAACAATTTACTAACATAGAAGAAGACAACAGATTTGGATAGTTAAAATATATTTTATTCCATCGTGGAGTTAAAAATATCACAGCACTCACTCTGCCTACACAGACCTGATGTTTCATGCTTATCACATGCACTTTTTCAGGATGAAATAAATTATATTTTTAACTGTGCCAGTCTGTTTTTTTCCATGGTTAGTAAGTTGTTAGCCCATTCCTCCCTGAATAGTTGAACTTTTTGGAGGCTCCAACGGTTGTTATAGTAGCCTCTCTTCTGGGTGTCACTCAGACTGACACCCTTTCTAAGTGAATTAGGAGTCCAATTACAGTCATCATTTCAGAGCCACATTGTTTGTTTATTTAGATTTTGTTGACCAGATAAGCCCACTGGGCCTAGAAGTCCCTTTTTCAGGGCTGTCGGGGGTTGGGGCGGGTACAGATGGTAAGCAACTGAGACTGAACCGGATTAAGCAGTTGGTGGTATTTTTAGTGAATGAGGGAAATTTGGCCAGGACACCGGGGAAATTCCCCTACCCTTTCTAGATAAGTGCCATGGGATCTTTAACATCCACCTGAACTACCACCAATCCAGGCAGATTTAGAAGCTCAAACCATTTAGAGGCTCAAACCATTTTGTTGTGGCAGGTGCAGAATGTCCAGGCTGCAAATCAATTTGTCTCTTTTGTTCCACACCCCAAAGGAGGAACTGAAAGTGTTCAGCAGTTTTAAATGCTAGAGATAAAAAAAAACTGCCTCAATTTCCTACGATGGCCTGAGGTAAGACAAGTCAAATAAATCTACTACTGCAGTTCCTTACTAAGAGGGAATCATTTCAAAACAATGCATTCTGCAGCTAATTGCTATTAAGGTAATTTACAGTAAGTGTACATTGCAAAATGGATTACAATCCTTCTGAATTCCTACTGAAATAAAAAAAAATTGAACAGTATAACTGCAGCTAAATACTGTACACAGTAATGTTGTTTTCTATGAGAAGTTGATTTAACTTGAATTTACAAGATCCAAAACTTCTCTATTCCTTAACTTTCTTAGGGCTTTTTAGGTAAATACCCATTCCCACATTAGAGACTGAATTATGTGAGCAAGGATAACCCAGTTTATGTTACACTAACCTAGACTTGTCCTGCATTAATGCTGGATGTCAAATATATGGGAATGGCAACCTGATTTATTTTATACTAGCCTGAGAGCAACTCTTAATCCCAGTTTATGAGACCTCACATGCCTCATGCTTTGGGGTGTAAAATTAAAAAACATGATAAAGCTTTTCTATACTGCTGACTGAGAAATAACATTCAGTTCAGTTACATTTATTCAGGTAATGCAGACAGAATAGATGTTTTGTGAGCAATCAGCAAGTCATAAAGCAACAGAATCTTTCAAATAATGCAGTACCCTTCTCATTAGAAGCACGTTACATTTGTGATCATTTTTGTCCTCCTCCAGCGGGGGGCATCTTACTGGAAAAGTGGGATTCTTTGAACTATCCCTGTTTAGCAGGTATGTTCATAACAGCATTTTTGACTGCAGCTTGGCACTTACCCTGTCTAGATGCAGACATGTTTGAAGCACTTTGTGATGCATTTCTGGACACACTTTAGCTATGTGATTAACCCTCAGCCCTCATGTAAATCTCAGTCACAGTCTTTCATTCTCTTGCTAGGTACGATCTATTAATTAGGTAATTGGAAATAGGTACTGGCAATGATAATCACTTCTGAAGCAATAGTTTGCCCCTGAATATGGGACTGGCATTCCAGGGTGTGATGCTAGCTGAAATCCTTTCTCTCTCCCCCTGTCTCTCTCTCTCTCTCTCTCTCTCTCTCTCGATGGTCTGATCTGGTGGTAAGTGTTTGAAGGTGGTGAGAGGTGCTCTTGCCTTGCTTCTCTTGTATTTACTCTGCAGCATAGTACATGACTCAGGAAATTGCATGTTGTCTTCTGTAGTCAGATTCCTTGTGACAATACCTTAAATGCTTCAAGATACAACAGTGATGGGATCCTTAGATGGTGGAAGATAACATGTCTCTAGTGACGGCACCTACTGTAGATATTCAAAGGATGCCGTCCATGGTGATCGTACCAAGCAGTTCTCATACCATAGTGATGATATCATGGGATGTCAAAAGATATACTATAAAATGCATTTACTATAGACATTGAAAAGATATAATTTTCTCAAAATATGATTGTATTTTTATACAGTAAATCACACAGAGTAAACATTTTTATCTCATGCAGCCTGATTCCTTTGAGAAATGTTTGATAAGGTTGTTTTCACCAAAGTCTGTGGAATGGGGGTTGAACTTTGCTCTCATTTCTGAAAACTCATGCACTCCTTCAGTTAGGAAATTTACAAAATCAATATAATATGACTTTTAGGCAAGATGGGAGAGTGCCTCAGAAAAGCACTAGCAAACAGGCTAGAAGGAGGTGTGGAGCAACAATGGAGAATTATCAAAACTGCCATCACAGAGGCAACAAGCCTTTGTGTGAAGCAAATAAACAAATCAAAATGAAAGAAAAAGCCACTATGGTTCTCAAGAGAGGTGGCTGTGAAAGTCAGGAAGAAAAAGACAGCATTCCGGAAGAATAAGGAAACACAGAAGGAGCAGGACAGAGAGCTGTACCAGTTAAGGCAGAAAGAAGCAGGAGGGAAGTCAGAATAGCAAAGGCCCAAACTGGGAAAAGATAGCCAACTCAGTTAAGAAGGGGATAAAACCTTTATAGATACATAGCGTGCCGTGAAAGACAAAGGAGGGATAGTGAGGCTGAATAGAATGAACAGTGGGTGGGCAGAGGGGACAGTGAAAAGCAGGAATACTGAATGAATATTTCTGCTCAGTATTCACAAAAGAGGAGGGGGAAGTGCCTAATCCAATTAACAGAAGCACTCTTGATAGGGGGGTCGATCCCAGTCCTTTCACAGAAGAAAGGGTTCTGCAAGAACTCCTAAAACTGAAGGTGGACAAAGCAATGGATCCTGATGGAATTCACCCCAGAATTCTAAAAGAATTAAGGAAGGAACTAGTGAAACCACTGGCTACTCTTTTTAATAAATCATGGGAGGATGGTGTGGTACATGAGGACTGGAGGAAGGCAGATGTGATTCCCCTTCACAAAAGTGGGACCAAGACAGAGGCAGGAAACTACAGACCTGTCAGTCTGACCTTTGTGGTAGGGAAAGTGATGGAGTCACTTCTGAAGGAAAGAATAGTTGAGTACCTAGAGGTCAGTGGATCACAGGATCCAAGGCAGCATGGGTTCACAGCGGGAAGGTCATGTCAGATGAATCTAATAGATTTCTTTGACTGGGTGACCAAAGTAGTAGACCAGGGAGGGGCTGTGGACATGGCCTACCTAGACTTTAGCAAGGCATTTGACACAGTCCACACAAAGATTATTAGTCAAATTAACCAGCCTGGGAGTGGGTCCCAGGGTGGTAGCCTGGTAAAACATTGGCTGAACAACAGGACACAGAAGGTAATTGTAAATGGAGTCCACTCTGAAGAAAGGGCGGTTACTAGTGGGGTACTGCAGGGTTCAGATTGGGTCCAGTCCTTTTAATGTCTTCATCAGTGACATTGCAGAGGGACTGGAAGGAAAGTATGCCTTTTGCAGATGACACAAAGATCTGCAACAGGGTTGATACACAAGGAGGCGTGAAAGGATGAAAAGGGACTTGGCAAGGTTGGAGGAATGGTCAGACGTATGGCAGCTAGGATTCAATGCAAAAAGTGCAAAATAATGCACCTGGGAAACAAGAACCCAGGGAAGAATACACAATGGGTGGGAGGTAGTAACAACAACAAAACAGGAAAGGGACCTGGGGGTAATCATATCAGATGACCTTAAGGTTAGCAAGCAATGTGAGAAGGCAGTAGGGAGGGCTGGGGTATACTGGGATGTATAGGGAGAGGCATCAGCAGCAGAAAACAGGAAGTTGTTATCCCTCTGTATAGACAGTTGGTGAGACCCCATCTGGAATACTGTGTCCAGTTCTGGAGACCCCATCTCCAAGGACATAGACAGGATAGAGGCAGTCCAGAGGAGGGCAACTAAAATGGTGCAGGGCCTGCAAAAGAAGCCGTATGAGGAGAGACTAAAGGAGCTTAATATGTATACCCTTGAGGAAAGAAGGAGGGGGACATGATAGAAACTTTCAGTACCTCAAGGGAATCAACAAAGTCCAAGAGGGTAGCATCTTTCAGAAAAGAGACTTGCAAGAACAAGGGGACACAATTTAAAGATAGAAGGAGGCGGTTCAGGGCAATGTGAGGAAGTATTATTTCACAGAGAGGGTAGTGGATGCATGGAACAGCCTTCCTGAGGAAGTTGTGGGGTCTAAAACTGTGGGAGAATTCAAGAATGCATGGGACAGACATAAGGCAATTCTTGTGGAGGGCAGGAAGATATAGGCTGTTGGTTAACTAGGATCTGCGGCCTATCCTGTAGGTAGGGAAATGGGCAGACTAGATGGGCCTAGCGGTCCTTATCTGCCGTCAAAGTCTATGTCTATGTTTCTATGTTTTACCCCAACACAGTAGAATATTGTCAGCAGTTTCATAGTCACACATTTGTTAAACTGAAAAAAAATCACTTTAGAGCAAGTATTTCTTTAATCTGGTAGCCTAATACCCTATAGAATGAACTGTCTTAATTATTAAAAAAAATATTAACAACTTTTAAACACATTGGTTTCATAACAAGGCCACTACAAGCATTCATGTCTGAAAATGTTTACTGGCAAAACTGACAAAATAATTAATGTGCAGTTCAGTGGTATTTACTCTATTAATGTCCAGCTAATTAATGCACAAATACTTAAGATTAGGTACAGCTGTACAGGCGCTAGCATAACAAGCATTTAGAAAAAAATGCATATCCTCAGCATAGGCTAGAACAAGTTTTCATACAGTGGCATCCACCAGGATCAGATTCCTGATCCTGCAAAATTCTGCAGACATTTTACAGAATTCTGCAAGAAACAGCACAATGGCAGCTGTCATGCAGGAACCTGTGACACACTGTAACACCACATCTGATCATGACAGATACTGCTACAAGGTCAATATGAAAAAGCAAGCAAGAAAAAGAAAACAATGTGCATTTTACTCTTCGGGCCCCACATGATCATCTCCCTGAGCTGAAAAGATGCAGAAATCATCTTCATTATGATTACAGCAATGTAGGCACATTTTATATTAACCACATGAAATTATCAAACAACTTCTGAATGCAACATATAAAACCAATGGCACTTGGACTGAAACCATCTTGAACTGTTCTCCATGCACCATAATGCAGGGGTTGTCTTGAGGGTAAAGAAGGTTTTTCTTTATTTTAGTGGGGAGGTGATAAAAATAATCTATTTATTATTTACATTGGAGAAAAATAAACTGATTATTATCAGAGTATGTGTAATATAATCAATTATATGGCAGAGTTGGTAATGCACTATATGCCCAGTCATAATATGAAGGGATTGGGGGAACCTATTCCCTCCCACATACCTAAGACCCCTGAGTTACCAGTAGGTTCTAGTGGGAAAGAAGAACTGGTCCTGGATTGTAGATCAGCCAGAAAGAATACTGTACATACATTAGAAAAACAAAACATCTCTTGTGGCTGTCAAGTTGAAAATGTCATCTTCTCACCATTCTAACTTAGCAGACTTTATTGCAAAATGTGACCCACCAATGCACCACCTTCTGGTTGGCTGATCAATTTTTGAAGGTTTATGACCTGAATCAAGATAACTTTTTTATGTTTATACACTGTATACTGCATTTTATCTTTATATACTGAATGTTCATATATCGACTGGAAACAGTTCTGTACTATTAGCTAATCAACAATAAATGCTAATTTTTATCTTTGACTATGCCACATTTTTAAAATGCATTCAGCAAATGAAGGTACAGTACACAATGCCTTGATTTGTTTTTGTTACCCTGAGCAAAGCAAAAGTCCTACACTTTCCATTTTGTGATTAACTGGTGAGGTTTACATAAGCAACATCATTTGAAATGATTTGGACAGGACATAGGACAAAAATGTTAAAGGCAGACTGTCAGCCTGTTTCTCATCATATCATTTCTAGTTAAAAACTTACATTTTATGATTGCTTACCTTATCTAAAATTCATTGATGTTGCTGCTTGTTTTGTCTGTCTCCTTGTTTAGTAGAACTGAAATGCATGGCAATGTATATTTATAAACAACTTTGTTTTTGTTTACAGTCCTGGAACTGTTCTTACTGCATGCTTCCTGAGCATTAGAAACACCCTCAGATAGTGCAGTCACTCATGAGGCAGTAGCCTCCTAAACACCCACTGCATCACAAGTGGATAGACTGTGTTGTGGGTTTTCGCAAGTCCCGGAAATATGCAGCTGGAGCTGATCAGGAAATGTAAACACACCTGTGTTTGTGTGGTAACACCAGTATAGTGGGCAGTTTGTTTTTCACTTTTACTAGGAAAAAAAAAAAGAGTCAGAATCAAACTGCTACCTACATCAGCAATCCTTACAGAATGTTGGCAATCATAAAATGTGTTTCTTAAACTAGGGGCACTCTGAGACCTAAGGGGGTTGACAGTGTCCCTTTAAATTGGTTGAGCTATTAAAATTTAAAAGTCTACTACATCTTTACTTCCTTGTTGTACACGGCAAAGTGCTAACTTGGTAGTCAAAGGGGGAGCAAAATTATCCATCCTAGACTCATTTTTACAGCTGCGTGGGTGGAACCCTGCAGTCGTTTTGGGATTACATCACTGTATGAGAAAAGCGGAACTGATCACCGTCTTCTCCTACAGTTATGTGGTCTGCTGTCCACAGCGCTGAGGTCATTTTTTCTTTGTGGTGTCTCCTCCTCCCGTCACCTCCACGGTTGGAGCTCCCCTCTGTGGTGCTTGTCCCCCCCCCCCCGGATGCACTGTTTTCCATAACTGTGGAAGTGATGCTGCAACTGCGCATGCTCAGACTTGTCAGAGCTGCCATCTTGTGCATGGCAGGTGACTCTAACTCAAACTACGCACATGCCAGTACCGCACATGTGCATCTCTAACGGGGGTTCTGCAGGGCACAGCACGGCAGACTCAGGTGCATCGAGAGCAATGCTTTTACTTGATCTTGTCACACAGCATCACCACCATTGCTCTGAGCAGCCATATCGACTCTGATCAGAATTTTTTCAAAATGGATAGGGATATCTAAGAGCTGGGAAGTGTTGCCGGCACTTGTTTTTCAAGTGTGCGCAGGGAGTGCGGGACTATTGCCTGGTGCAGTTTGTATGGTCAAAACAAAGCTCCTGTGATGCAATCTACATCACATACAGTGTGCCCATCACATCCACAAGCCTAATACTGAGAAACATCTTTCTTTGAAAATAAAAATTGCCATCTTTTTGTTCACAGCTTTTGAAACATACAAGAGTTTCATACAAGTGAAACAGTTATTCAGATCTGCACAGTATTTCAGTATAGGTGTTTGTACTCAGAAATTCTTACATATGAATACATGAAGTTGCCAGCAGAAAAAGGCCTACAGGTCTATCAAGTCTGCTGATTGTGCAGCTCTCAATTTAATACCACTGCAGCTGCCCCCCATTCAATCCCTTCGCTCCATCCCCTGTCCAGGTCCTTCCCCCATTGTACTCTTGTCTGTATTAACCCTGCTCCTGACTCTATCCCACCCCCACTTAAATCTATCTACTGTTCTCAGTTTGACTAACTCCTCTGGCAGTGCACTAAATCCCTCCACCACTCTCTCTGTGAAGTTATGCCTCCCGATTCACTCCTGAACCTTCCCCCCCTCCAACTTCAGACTGTGCCCCCAAGTGACCCTACCCCCCTTTAAGCAGAACAATCCTCCCTTTGACTTTCTTTATGCCTTTCAAGTACTTAAAGGTCTCAATTAGAGATGTGCAAAATTGGCAAATTTCATTACACAAAATATTTTGCAAAATGTGCCTGTTTTGCAAATTTTGTTTGTGGAAGCGAAATTCTGAATTTCACCTGCGTAATGTGAAATTTCACTGCAGAAGGCAACATTTCACTTTTGGAATGTGAAATTTTACCTGTGAAAGGTGAAATTATGCATTACACAGGCAAAATTCTTAATTTCGCACCCAGCAAAATATTTCCATAATGAGTAATTTTGTGAAATATTTCGCACACGGAAATTGCCGATTTCACTGGCGAACTATAATTTTACAACATCTCTAGTCTCAATCATGTCCCCCCTTTCCCTTCTTCTCCAGAGAGTACATGTTGAGCTCCCTCAATCTTTCCTCATAAGGTAACTCCCCTAGTCCCATGATCATTTTTGTAGCCCTACGCTGCTCCCCTCCAGTAATCTCACATCCTTCTTGAGGTATGGGCACCAAAACTGTGTACAGTACTCCAAGTGCAGCCTCAACAGTGACAACAAGGGCAGGATAACCTCCTTCCTTCTATAGGTGATCCCTCTGGCAATGCACCCTAGCATCCTGTGTGAGGGAATTTTTATGTATGCTTTTTTTATAAAAACCTAAAGCTATATTTGCTATTATATGCCTTGAAGTTATGCTTGCTTTGAAAGCCATGCTGTACCAAAGTAATAATGAATGTAGTAGAAATTTCTGAGTTCATGTTTTCTTTTTAAGGGTTATAGAATTTGTACTGAGGTTACTTGAGGTACATTTGTGAAAACAGAAAGCTAGATAAAACTGAGCAGAACTGGTTGTACCAGCCTGAATACAGCTTGGACAAAATATAAAGATAAGAGCATGCCTGGGCAAAATATAAAGATAACAGCACATGGCGGCATTGAAGGCAAGCTGTACGTTGCTATGGTGTGAGTGAAACTCATTGTCTCTTTCCAGGTCAGCTTGACCCAGGCATATGTATCAAGCAGTAATGGGAAAGAAATGAAATAAGCAGTGGAAAAGTACCTCATGCATATCAATGTGTTTTTTCTGTTACATTGCTGAAAACTTGTTATGCTGTCTTATGATTGGCTTATACTGAAATGTTGGTATTTTTTCAAGATAAGAAGTGCAAAATCTAGCTTATAAAAAGCTGCTGTAAACTTTAATCAGGGACGGTCTCCTTTGTAGAAGTCCCACATGCATGTGTAAGATTTGATCAAATAAAGCGACGTTAAGACAAAACCCAGTGGTGTGGTTTTTGCCCCGTGACGATGGGAGTGGTTGCTCAGGTAATACTTACAGTGAGAGAATTTGCGATCACACCTGTTAGCCATTGCTGGCATCCTCCTACACTGTGCTGATACCTTCAGGTCCCATGTGACTAGTACCCCCAGGTTCTTTTCCTCTTCTGAAGCTGCTACCTACTCTCTCCCAGCCAGTTTCTGATCCTGGGATTTCTGGCTCTGAGGTGTATGACCTTGCACTTCTTAGCATTAAACCCCAACTGCCATTCCTTTGACCAGTTTTTGAGTTTAGCTAGATCCTCCCAGAGTGCCTACCTCCCTTCCTCACTGTCCACTTTTGTACAAATCTTAGTGTCATTGGTGAACAGGCTGATCTTACTCTTGACCCCCTCTGCAATGTCTCCAATGTTGACATTGAACAAAACAAGGCCCAGCACTGAACCCTGCGGTACCACACTAGTCACTGACCTTGACTGGGATGTCTCCCCCCTTACAACTAACCTGTGTTGTCTGCCCTACAACCAACTCTCAACCCACCCCACCAGTTTCTCCTCCAGCCCCATGTCCCTCAGCTTGCTCAGTAACCTCCTGTGTGGCACTGAGTGGAAAGCCTTGCTGAAGGCTAGGTTCAGGATGTCCACAGTGTGGCCTTCATCAACAGCCCTAGTGACCCAGTTAAAGAAGTCGATTAGGATAGTCTGGCACGATCTTCCCGAGACAAACCCATGCTGTCTCTCATCCTGTAGACCATTACTATCAAGAAAAGCTATCAATCTCCCCTTCAGAATGGTCTCCATCAACTTCCCCACTATAGAAGTCAAGCTCACCAGTCTTTAATTGTCTGGTTTGTTCTTGGGTCCACTCTTGTGGAGGGGCACCCCGTGAGCCATCCTCCAGTCTCTGGGTACATTCCCCTTCTCCAAGGAGGTATTGAACAGGTTTATCAGAGGGCCTGCCAACACCTCTGCCAGTTCTTTTAGGACCCTTGGGTGTACACCGTCCAGTCCTGGTGCCTTGTCCACCTGCAAGGCTTTAAGGCCCTTCAAAACTCTATCTTCTTGGATGACCCCATCTGTTATCTCTGCCCCCTCCACCCTTGCCCCCTCTCCCTTGTGGTATTGGGCCATCCCTCTCTTTTGTGAACACTCATTGAATGCTTCTGCCTGGTCTTCTTTTTCCGCCCACCCCCCATCCCTTTTGATTCTAATAATGTTATCTTGACAACTCTTCTTCTCCTTGTATTTAAAGAACCCCTATTTCCCCTCTCTCATCATCTGAGTCAATTTCAGCTCCTTTGCTGCCTTAGCTGCCCTGACTGCCCTGTTTACCTCCCTAGATGCCTTTATGAATACCTCCCTGTCCTCTTCCAACGCAATTTTTTGAACTTAATAAAGGCCAATGTTTTTTTCCTGACCTTCTCCTCCACTTCTTTGCTGAGCCAGCTAGTTTTTTTTTTCACCTGGACTGCGTACTTTGAGACTTGGCACACATGATCGTGGCCTCATTCAGTCCCTTCCTAATGACTGCCCACTTCTGTTCAGCATCCATCTCTGGGCTAATTACAACTAAATACCCCTCCAAGATGCTGCCCATTCTAGCAAAATCTGCCTTCCTGAAGTCTAAAACTCTTGTTCTGGTCTTATCCAACTCCTTCCCTGTGTTGAGGAGGTGGTTGTTTCCTGCTAGAAGTCCTGTATTACCACATGCTGGACTTTGTTGCCATTTGTTAGCACAATATCCAGTATGTTTCCCTCCCTGGTAGGGTTCCATACTTCCTGCACTAGATGGCTATCTTGGATTACCTCCAGTAGTACCAGTTCCCTAGCATTTGTTGTAGTTACCGTCCACCAATCAAACCAAGGTAGGTTGAAGTCTCCCACTATAACTGCACTTTGTCACTGACTTTCCTGATTTGCTTCCTCAGCTCCCTATCCACCTCCTTGCTTTGAGAGGGTGGCCTATACACCACCCCCATCCTGAGCTTCTTACCTTTGGGGCTTTGGAGCAATATCCATATGGCTTCTGGCCTTTCTTCTTCCTCCTCCTCCCTGGTACACAGTATCCCCTCCCTAACATAAATAGCCACCCCTCCTCCTTCACTTCCCCCTTCCTGGTCCCTGCGGTACACCTTGTATTCCAGGATTGTGAGATCCTAGTCATGGTATCAGGTGGCCCAGGTTTCTGAAATGGTGGCAATATCTACCTCCCATTCCACCATCAATTCCTGGAACTCTGCCATCTTGTTTGCCAAGCTCCTTGCATTCAAGGATATAACAGTACACCTTGTGTCCTGTCCTTCCTCTCCCCATCCCTCCCTCCTACACTTCTGCCTTGGTAACTTCCCCTCATTTTCTTCCTCTCTAGGGGGTGAGGCCTACCAGTGTAGGTGACTACCCCTTGCTATCTGACTCAGCTCCCCTCAATTTAAATCTATTTTGTTTTTAATGTAATTCTCCAGTCCCTGTTTCAACACCTGTATACACTCAATGCTGAGATGTAGTCTGTCCTTGGCATAAAGCCCCTTTTTATTCCATGTTTCACCCCACTCCTCTACAACCCTATACCCCATTTCCACACACCACCCTTTCAGCCAACTATTAAACTCCTGTATTCTTAGCTTCCTAGCACTGCTTGCCCTAGGTACTGGTAGTACCTCAAAGAATGTCACTGAACTTCTCACCCAATTGTAGATACTCCCCACCTCCCTGAACCTCCCCTGTACTTCATCCACTGTACTGCCTTCTGGATAATTTGTTTCTAGAGGCACTATGATATGACGCTTCCCTCACACCTTCTTCACACATTTCTGAATGAACTGCTCTACTCTCCCTGCCATCATACCTGGCATACACTCCACCCAGGTTCAGCTTTTCCTTGCTTCTTCACCTCCTCATCTCACCAATCCAAGCATAGAATCCCCTGGTACAAGTACTCAATCCCCCATCTCCTGCACTTCCCCCATGGTTTGCCCTCCTACAAGCCTTATTTCCTTAGTGTCTTCTCCTCTAATACCCTGTCCCTTCCCTTTCCCCTTCCCTTCCCCACCATTTGCACCTCCACCTGCCCTCTACCTCCTCCATCCTTTCTGTGCTCCTTCCCTTGCACAACCACCATCCTTCCACTACTGTACTTCTTTTCACTGCCCCATCATTGTGCCTCCCTCTTCCCACCCCCCCTACATGTTCTGACTTCCTTGACCCTACCTTCCTTTCCTCCCTATTATCTGTGCCCAGATCCATTTCCTGGACACTTGAGAACCCGAAGTAACTTTTTCCTCTTTTGGAGTTCTCTTCCTTCCACCACTGGGTCTGCCTGCTGGAGGACCCTCACATCCTCCTTGGTCTCAGCCTCAGGTTCCCTTGCATGACCCTCCCACTCCTCCAATACAGTGAATGTGTTCTTCAGCTGGATCAAATGGGGGATGTGCCTCTGACCCCCCTGAATCTCCCCGAGCCCCCAGTAGTGCATCCCAACCTTTGTCTGGGCAACTGTTGTGGCAGTGTCTGGGTACATGATGGCCTCTGGGTGGGGATGAAGATTCCCAGTACTCCTGCCAAGTCAGCCTGGAGACTGGTAATTTCCACCCTCAGTCCAGAGAGGTGCCTGCAAATGGGACAGCACTACAGTACCGAAAAGTTCTCCTGAAAACTGCAGCCCCACACTTATTGCACTGCACCACACCCTGCATCTTCCTGTTCTGGTTTTCTGCTTCCCCTTTTGCCCTAATGCCACCTGACAGCTGGTTTAGTCCTTTTCCATCAGGTGTCTATAAGTGGTTCTGTCTAGTTACTAGGCCCCCAGCTGGCTTGCAGATGTATGGATGGTACCTCACAAACTAAGGTACAAGCTGTGCTGTACAAGCAGGTAGGGCACTAGTACAGGGCTCCCACCACATTTCAGTCAGACAGAAAACAGGTACCAGCATTCCAGAGACAGGAGTTTAAACATTTAAATTCCAGTGAAGGAGGTCCATACAACTTTTGATACTTCAAATCTTGAATTTATTCTGGGGGAATTTCCCCAGTGCAAAATAAGACAGGTACAAAGTCCGTTTTCAACCAGACTGCCCTGGTGCTTTGCCACATAAGGGCTTCATCATAGGGCAGGGGTCTGATTTAGGACTACCCCTTAAATACTGGTTCAATCCAATGACATCATTATTACATCACAGTTCAGTACATAATTATTCCTTTTTGCAGAAATATGTCAATTATCAGGTATTTAAGGGCTAAGAAAATAAAAAAAAATTATCTGTATTAAACTAAAAAACATTTTAACCTCACTTTCCTAGTTGCAGTGATATTGTCAAGCTTTTTATGAAAATTTTTATAAGTCCATCATAAGTCCATCACGTGTTCCAAAAACCAAATAAAAGAGAAATACATTTTTTTTTCAACAATCATCACTGCATATTTCTGCCAGAAGGAGAGTATCAACAACAAAAAAACAACCAAGTTTGTAATATCACTGCTGTTTACACATTAATAATAGTTCCTGTTCATAATATAGATAAAGCACATTTCTCATTTTGTGATATGGTGCTCTTATTTTTTATAATGAATGTAAATATTCAGTACTTTACTTAACAGTGGCATTTTAGGTAGCAATCAGCTCAGCAATTCTAGCTAAATAATTGTGGATAATTTCAGGCAGGTCCTGAGCTCTCCAGTATTCTTACACTGCAAAAATAAAGATATAAACAAACCATTAGAGCATGAGTATATCACAAGCAATCGCAACATTTTTCTCTATACATATTTTTAGTAGTCTACAGTTATTTAGTAGTAGTTTGTTGAGAGTTTATAATTCAAGGTCTTACGTGTCTTTACTCAGAGATCCTTAACATAAGTACATACATACTGTCCTGGTCGGGGGGAGGTTATTTTTGTAATAAGGAATAACAGTCCCCTTTACGTTCTCACAGAGGATTTAGAGTTGGAGGGATTGTTTACCATTGTAGGTACAGTTATAAGTATGGTTTGAAATCAGAAACACCAAGTTATTTCGTCGGCGAGAATGCTGACCTCCCCCCACAGCGATGGCACAATACTGACGCAGGTATTGTGCTGCCTCTTGCATGGGTGTTTTCTGGGGGCCTCTTCCCCCCACATCCCCCCGACTCTAGGATTCTAACTCCAGGTTGGAGTTGGTCTGGGGAGGGAGTGGAACACTGGGGGAAGGCGAAACCCAGAAAAAGGACCATTACCGCGAATGTCACCATGATGGTCTTTTTCTGTGTTTCGCTATCAGGGTGTCGACAACAAGGGGTGATACATTTGAAATCAGTTTCCTGATTCAGTCTATCAGGTGTCAGGGCCTTAAGATTAAAAATCCAAAATGTTTCTCTTTGTGAGAGTCTATTTAGTCTATCTCCTCCCCTGGTGCCAATTTTTTACTTGCTCCAACCTTGTGAATCTTAAGGTCTTGGGGTCACTATTGTGGTGTATCAGGAAATGTTCTGCAACTGGACTTTCCAAACTAATATTCTTTATGTCCCTAATGTGCTCTTGGATTCTAACTTTAAGTGGGTGAATTGTTCTCCCAATATACAGGCTGGGGCAGTCACACCAAAGAGCATATACTGTGTATATAGTTACACAAGAGATGAACTGTTTAATAGTCACCCCTTTGTTGTTTGTTGGTGCTCTAATGCTTGTACCCTGCTGGCAAAATGAGCAGACATTGCAGTGTCCACACTTGTACATTCCTTTTGGTTTTACAGGTAGCCAAGTATTTATACCTCGTGGCTTGTTTCTGCAATATTGACTATTTACAATTTCATCCCTGATATTTCTACCTCTCCTAAAGGACACTCTTGGTCTTTCTCCAATATGTGGTGCTAGACTGTCATCACTTGTTTATTTATTTCACAATTTCGGAAAGTACCTTTGAGTCGAAGACTCATTTACAAAGGTTCCATGTCACATTTAGTAGAACAATTATTTATTTTATTTATTTAGTTTTTGTTGACCGGGTAAGTGCACTAGACGAATTCTGCCTATTTTCAGGCATGACCCGGGGGAGGGGAATACAGATGCATGCCAACTGACCTTGAACCAGATAAAGCTGTTGTTGGTATTGTTAGTGAATACAGTACAACAGTGAACACACTACAAGAGTCATACTCAAACAGACTTGTTACAGTGAATACAGTAAATAGCTAACAATCTGATCCAGAGTAATCTGTACATAGCAAAAGCTTGTTAAAATAGTTCCTGGGCCATAGCCAAGAAGGCTGTATGGGGTGGGGGAGGGGACAGCTGGCCAGGGGCCATTGTCCGGGGAAGTCAAGTAGATCAAGGACAGTCGCATGGGGTGGAGGACTGGAGGTGGTCTCTGAAAGCAACTTTGAAGGGGCCAGTTCTGGTTTCATTAGCAAGAGCAATAGGCAGGCAGTTCAGTAAGGAAGGGGCCCTGTGGCTGAAAGTTCTTTGGTATTGGGAGGTTCGACACCTGGGAACCGATAGGATCATCTTGCCAGCATTCCAGGTGCTTCTATGCATCAGGGTTGGTTGGACAATAGGGGTGAGGCCAGCGGGTGTGAGACCCAGGGCAATCTTTTTTGCCATAAGACATGTGTGGAACCGTACTCTATTGTCAAGGCTTATCCAGTTTGTGGCAGGGTATAGAGAGCATGTGTGTGAGAGACAATCACAACCAAGGACTAGACTGCAGGCTTTGTTCAGGGAGAGCCTAAGATGGCCTAGGGCAGAGGTGTTTTGCAGCTCCATAGATAAGAATACTATAGTCAAGGAGGGAGAGGACAGAAGAAGAGACAGCAAGCCGAAGAGCTTCAGGAGTAAGACAGTGCTTGAAGTGGTAGAGGAGGCCGAGATGGATGTTAAGAGCAGTAGACAGGTGATGGATATGCTGGTGGAAGTTTAGGGCTGGGTCTAGGGTTATGCCCAGATATTTTAAAATATCCATTTGCTCTATGGGGGTTTGATTGGCGGTAAGGATATGAGGGCAGAGCATCTTCCGGGAGTTCTGGGGATGTGAGAAGTACATGACTTTAGTCTTCATGTAGTTTAGTGTAAGCCGCTGTGTGAAGAACCATTTTTCAGCATCAGAGAAAGAGGATGGGAGGGAGTTGTGTCGTAGGGTGGGGTTGGCATTCGAGGAAAAGAGGACAGCATCGTCAGCATATAGTATTTGATTGCACGAGCAGGATGAGGGGAGGGAGTTAAGGAAAAGACTGAAGAGTAGAGGACCAAGGATGGACAAATGGGGCACACTGGAGAGGACTGGTAGTCTGCTAGATAGGGTGGTACTAATTTGGACCTGCTGATACCGATCTGACAAGTAGTCTGTGAACCAGCTAAGGGCATCCAGGGAAAAGCCAATGTTGGAGAGAGTGTTAAGTAAAAGGGAGTGATTGACAGTGTCAAATGCTTTTGAGAGGTCAACAAATACCAAGCCTGTGATGTGTCCTTTGTCTAAGATGGTGTGGACGTGGGAGGTGAACTCCAAGAGGGCAGTCGTGGTGCTGTGCTCTTTGCGAAAAGCATGTTGCTATTTACAGAGTAGGTCGTATTTGTTAAGGTGTTCAGTGACCTGTTCGCCGACAATACATTCAAGCGCTTCGATGGGGGGGGATAGAGATGGGGCGATAGTTGTTAGCTTTTAAATATGGTGGTAATGGAGGCAGATTTCCATTGGGAGGAAACTTTCCCTTGACAGAACGAGTGGTTCAGAATATGGGTGAGTGGGTGGAGTACCTCATGAAGTGTGAGCCGGAGAAGCCTCATGTCCAAGGAGTCACTACTGTAATTGGACTTTCTAAGGGCTTTCTCCAGGTAAGGTTTGAAGATAGACCAGTATTTGGTAACTATATTGCCAATCTGTCCTGCAAGTCTACTGTATGTTGTAACAAAGTTCCCTTTTTATGTTTGCTTGCACGCATGTGCAAGAAACATAGTGCCATCATCTGAGTTTTCGGAGGTGTGTCACCCCCTCTTCCAATTCAGTCAGTGTGTTGGCAGGCACGGCCCCTGTCTGCCAATGCATGCTGAAGCTGTCTATGACAGCTTCAAAATGCAGTGGCGTACAGTTGAAAGGGGGAGCTACGCTTCAGTGAGCAGATATCAGATATCGTCTGCTCATGCTCAGCTCCCCCTACACACACACACACACACACACACACACACACAAACACACGCACGCATACTGCGTGCCCCCAGCACACACAGTATAGCCGACAGGGGTGCCCAATCCCTCGTCGGCTGTGCTGCGCTTCCCTCCCAAATCCTTCCACATGCCATGCTGGGTGCCCACCCCAGCGTGGCAAGTTATTGTATAGTCAACGGGTTGCCCAATCCCCCGTCAGCTGCACTGTCCCCCCCCGAGTACTGGGTGCCATGCATGGCAACTGATGCTATGGCCAATGGGGGTGCCCAATCCCCTGTCTGCTCCACGCCCCTCCAACCAGTCATCCTTGTGTCATGCTGGGAGCCCACCCCAGCGTGGCAAACGTCCCACATCATCAGTTTAAAAAAAAAAACTGTAAATAAAAAACTGTCCCTCGGCAATTCTCCCTGCCCCCCTCCCACAACCCGCACCCACCCACTGCGCACCTTGCCCCCACACCCCCTCACTCCCATACTTACCTCTGGACTCTGGCGTGACGATCTTCGGTGGACCGGGAACACGTCTGGCACTCTTCAAAGCCGACCACGAACTGAGGAAATGCCGGTAAGCTGTATAATAGGATAGATAGGGCTTTTTCAACTTTGTTGCATATCTCAGGCATTTTTTGGAATATTTGCACCAAATTTTCAACATGGGGTTTTTGGGACCCCTTCTCATGAATGATGTCACTGGCATGGTGTTATTCGGGCCCAAAGGGTGATTTCACAGTCACTGAGTGAAATCACCTTTCAGGCCTGATTAATGAACCGACACTGCCAGCGTTCATAAGGTGGGCTCTCAAGAAGCCTATTTTGAAAATTTGGTGGAAAAATTCCAAAAAAATGACTGTTTTACGAGCGTGTGTTGTGAAGTTCCTATGCAGGCTCGTAAGTTCACGAATTTTCAATATTTTCACTCCAGATTTTCAACATTGCCATTTTACCACACCTTCTTATGAGTGGTACAGCTGTCATTTTCACATCTCATCCAAAATGTGTTTCCGTCCATGTAGAGCACAATGGCGCAGTCGGTAAAGTGAAATCAATGTATGGGACACATTAAGAAAATCACAGTGACACTGTTCATGAGCAGAGGTCTTAAAATGGCTATGTTGAAATTTGGTGAAAAATTCCCAAAATGACTGTTTTACTAGTGTGTTGCAGCAGTTCACGCACGCCATAAGTTCGCGAATTCTTCAATATTTTCACTCCAGATTTTCAACATTGCCATTTACCACACCTCCTTATGAGCAGTACAGCTGTCATATTTCACATCTTGCCCAAAATGTGTTTCCCACCTGTAGCACAAGCAATGCAGGTCGGTGTGTGGAAATCAATGTATGGGACACATTAAGAAAATCACAGTGACACTGTTCATGAGCAGAGGTCTTAAAATGGCTATGTTGAAAATTTGGTGAAAAATTCCTATAAATGACTGCTTCTACGTGCGTTCTTGGCAGTTTCCTCATGTCGCGTAAGTTTCAATTTACTCAATATTTTCACTCTAGATTTTCAACATTGCCATTTTATAACACTTCCTTATGAACAGTACAGCTGCCATTTTTCGATATGTCGCCTAAATGTGTTTTTCAGACATGTAGCGCACAGTGGTGCTGTTGGTGTGCTAAAGCAATGTTTGGGACAGATTAAGAAAATCACAGTTACACTGTTCATGAGCAGAGGTCTTAAAATGGCTATGTTGAAAATTTGGTGACAAAAGTCCATAAAATGACTGTGTTACGAGTGAGCATTGTGCAGTTTCCACGCACCCTCGTAAGTTCATGACTTTGTAATATTTTCAGTCCATATTTTCACCAGTGGCATTTTTTCACACTTCCTGATAAACAGTACAGCTGTAATTTTTCACAACATGGCCGAAGTGTGTTTTCACACTTTCAGCGCAGAGATGCATGGTCGCTGTGGGAAATCATTGTTCGGGACAGATAAAGAAAATCACAGTGACACTGTTCATGATTGGAGGCACCAAAATGCCGGAGTTGACAATCTGCTGTAAAAAATCCCCAACCTAATTATATTACAGGTGTGCGTTGCACAGTTTCTATGTACGCTCGTGGTCTTCACTATTTTTTTTTTTATATTTTTACTGCAGATTTGCAACATTGCCATTTTTTACACCTCCCCATGAACAGTACAGCTGTCATTTTTTACATCCTGTTCGGAATGTTTTTGCACCTGTGGTGCTAAATGCCTTAGTCGCTAGGTATAAGCAGCCTTCGCTAACAAACTGATATTGCCACTATTCATGAGGTGGGGTCACAAAAAAACATGTTGGAAATTTGGAGTGAAAATACCAATGAATGCCTGAGGTATTTGGGTTTCCAACCATAACGCCCAACCCTGTAGAGAATGACAGGCATCAGGGGTGTGACTTGGGATTTTTGCCTGTAATGCTCATACCATTCCACACCCTGCAGCCAGGAAGAGGCATCGAGGTATGCCTTGGACTCTTCGGCCCAAAAGTTCACCCCATTCTCCTATATCTCACCCATCTCACCGTATTTCCTAACAGAATGGGGTGTGCATAAGGGCCAAAGACCCCAAGGAACACCGTGACACTTGTCAGTGTCTGCAGGGTGGGGTGTGGTGAAATGGCATGGCCTTTATGCCTGATGACCCAAAAGCACAGCCCAATGCCTGTCACTCTCTCCAGGGTGGTGGTGGGGGTTGGCTTCAGTTCAATACTTCACTGCCATTCCTATTATGCAGCTCTGTAACTTCTACACTACCACTGCCAATGCCAGCAAGCAAACATTCGGCATTGACAAATGCTTGTTGTGTTTGATTCTGATCCCTCACATTTGGTTTTATCAGTTCTTCCCTATTATGAGATAGGGCCTTCTCATAGGCTCTCTCCAGGACATCAATATCATAGCCACTCTCTAAAAAACATTCTTTTAGTTCTCCTGCTTGGAAAATAAAAGTTTCCATTTCACTACAGTTGCGTCTTAGTCTGAGAAACTGAGAGTATGGAACTGAGTTCTTTAGGATCTGGGGTTCAAGCTGGTAGCAAATAAAACATTATCAGTTGCAGTTGGTTTTCTGTAACCTTTTGTCACCACATTATTACTCATACCTCTACTTAGGGTAACATCTAGAAATTCAGTTTCTTTAGGGTCACACTTATAGGTAAAGCTCTGGTTCTTGTCATTTTCATTGAGCCATGATACAAATTCTGCAGCTTCTGTTTCATTCCCTGTCCAAACACATGGGACATCATCTATAAAGCATGCACATTTTTTTTTTTTGCATAATAGGGATTAACATCTACATTCAGGACTGCATGTTCCTCCCACATCCCTAGGAAAAATTTGCATATGAGGGGGCCATTGATGCCCCCATGGCTGTCCTGCACTTCTGTAAGCAAAATTCTGAGTCAAATTCAAAATAATTGTGATTCAGTATAAACTCTAACGCCTCAAAAATCAATTCCATGGGCATGTTCTCTTTTAATGGATCTTGTGAAATGAAATGCCTACATGCCTCAATTCCATCATGATGTCTAATTGATGTATACAGTGACTCTACATCAATCATTAGCCACATCATTTCTTCGGTGAATTCAAACTCATAGTATGTGCATTGTGTCTCTTGCATAAGACTTTAAGCATGAGACACTTCTTTTCAGAAAAAAATCTATATAAGTACATAGATTACTAGTTAGTGAATTGATTCCAGAAACAATGGGTCGTCCTGGTGGTTCCCTTAGATTTTTGTGACTCTTTGGGAGAATGTAAAATGATGGGATGATGGGGTGTTTTATTAACAAATAATCAAATTTGCTTTTGGAGATGTTCCTTGTGTCTCTATTACTATATAAAATAGGAATCAAATGTAAAATGTATTGTGGAAGTGGATTGTCTCTTAGTTTTTCATAGTTCCTACAATCAGATAACAAATGCTGTACTATTCCCTTGTAGAACTCATTATTCATAATCACTAGGTTGCCAGCCTGTTTTATAACTAGGTTTTTGTTATTTTTCAGATCAAAAACGGCATCTCTTTCAGCTTTTGACATATCTCTACCCTTGTCTCCAATATTCAAAAACAATTTCTGCACTTCACTGATTACAGTTTTTTTATATGTCAGTATATAATTATTTTGAATGGGTTGGCAGAAGTCAGATTTCTGTTTAAATAACTCTTTTCTCATTTTTTTCATATTCTCCAAAGTAGTATCATAAAGGTATCTCAGGTCCTTCATTCTCTGCCCACAATTCATTCAAAATCTCTAAATTACGATAATCCAAAGAGTCAAGACATGTCCCTTCATCTGGACTCAAGCTCATATCCGAGGAGTCCAAAAATGAAAAATCCCCTGTAGCCTCAGGTTGTCGTTCAAGGTCCTTTGGTTCCCTCACCAGTGGCAAAAGAAACCTCAAAGAAACACATGACCAGGAGTGGGGTATAATTAACCTCACAGACTATGAAATAACTGAAAATCAAAGGACGGCTTTATTAAAGGGACTGTCATTTTTACCTGCATCATGACCTAATGTATTTGAGATTACAGTGGACTTGGAAGAATTGTTCAGAAGGATTACCTTGAGAGATTTCTTTTTGAAATAAATACAAAGAGAGAACATGGGTTTACTGGTGAGGGAACCAGAGGACCTTGAATAGTGTAGGTACTTCCCCATCCCTGCTGTAGTCAGCCACCTCCTTGTGTGCTGCTTCTCCACTCCTTGGACCCCGAATACAGCCTCTGATTCTTGGTTAGTAACTTGAAAAATACTACCACAGTGTTATCTATGGTAATGCAGTGTAGGTGTCTGTACTCGGGGTTTGTGGAGAAGTATTAGAAAATCCATGTCTAGAGTACCTCAAGCCAAAGGCATCAAGGTACTATACCTATCAAGGGTACATCAAATTAAAAGCATTACCTAGGGGGCTTAGGGTATCCATGTAGACAGGTAGATGAATCTTCTGAATGGGATTTAATTAGCTGCAGGATCTATATGGTACACTGTGGAGATATTTTGGCTGTCCAGTCTGCAGAAGACTGGCAGTACTCCTCTCTGAGATGAGCATGGGCCATAAATCACCATCAGCAGAGCCGACTAGATTGGGGTCCCGTGTGTCTATTGCTGCTCATCCTCCTCAGTGACTGCCAGGAGATTGCAATGGGAGTTGGAAAGTAGTGAAGAAGAAGGGAGTCAGGAGTGGCAATAACTACAGATGGAAAGGGCTCTAGAATTACAACAAGCAACTGCTTCACCATACTGAACTAAGCAGAACATGCTAATCGCCCTTCCACAAGAGAGCACAGTGTTGTAGCTAGGGACCCAACATCAATTATGTCTGCTTGGGGCATATCATCCAGGAAGGGAGTGCTAGAAACATAGAAACATAGACTTTGATGGCAGACAAGTACCGCTTGGCCCACCTAGTCTGCTTAGTTCTCTACCTATCAGATAAGCTACAGATCCTAATTTTACCAACTGCCTACTTCCTCCTACATCCCACTAGAATTGCCTTATGTCTGTCCCATGCAATCTTAAATTTCCCCACTGTTTTTGACCCCATGACCTCCTCAAGAAGGCCATTCCTTGCGTTCACCACCTTCTCCATGAAAAAATACTTCCTCACATTGCCCCTGAGCCATCCCCCATTATATTCAAATTGTGCCACTTGTTCTTGCACATCTCTCTTTCTGAAAGATGCTATCCTCTCAGACTTTGCTGATTCCCTTGAGGTACTTGAAAGTTTCTATCATGTCCCCACTCTCCCTGCTTTCCTCAAGGGTATACATATTAGGCTCTTTTAGTCTCTCTTCATATGGCTTCTTGTGCAGATCCTGCACCATTTTAGTTGCCCTCCTCTGGACTGCCTCCATCCTGTCTATGTCCTTGCGGAGATGGGGTCTCCAGAACTGCATGCAGTACTCCAGATGGGGTCTAACCAACTGTCTGTACAGAGAGATAACAACTTCCTGTTTTCTACTAGTGTTGGTTTTCCCTATGCATCCCAGTATCCCCACAGTCCTCCTTATTGCATTCTCACATATGCTTGCCTAACTTTAGGTTGTCTGATATGACTACCCTGAGGTCCCTTTCCATTTTTGTTCATGTTAATACCCCCCCAATTGTGTACTCTTCCCTTGGGTTTTTGTTTCCCAGGGTTATTACTTTGCACTTCTTTGCACTGAATCTAAGCTGCCATACTTTTGACAATCCCTCCAACCTTGCCAAATCCCTTCTTATGCTTTCTAACCCCCTTCTGTATCAACCCTGCTGCAGATCTTTGTGTCGTCTGTAAAGAAGCATACTTTTCCACTTGTCCCCATGGGCAGCAGTCATGATCCAGCCATAGCACTTCTACGGTGCAAGCAGCCTGATCCACCTACCCCCCAAAGAAATAGATAAGGTGCCACTTGCCCCCATGGGCAGCGGTCATGATCCATCCATAGCACCTCTACAGTGCAAGCAGCCTGATCCACCTACCCCCCAAAGAGATAGATAAGGTGCCACTTTCCCCCACGGGCAGCGGTCACGATCCAGCCATAGCACCTCTACGGTGCAAGGAGCCCGATCCACCTACCTCCCAAAGAGAAAGATAAGGTAAGATACTTGAAAATTACCATGATTTCTCTGGGCTGTGTGAACGCTGAACCGGATCATCACTTGCAATTTGCTGTTTTCAATTTCAGCGCCTCCTCAGGGTACAGCTCCCTGATTGGCTGGTCTCACTCACCTGAGACAGGTGCACCTGAGACGTGTGGCTTAATGTAAGCCTGCATCCCTGTACTTGGCTTCTAATTTATATATTTTAATTTAGCCTGTTCTGCCCGGCCTGTGTAAAGTAACTTACCATTCCCCCCTGCTGCATTTTCTCTCCAACTGTATGTGCACTGATTCAGTGCTAGCTCTGCAAACTTCCCCTTTATTTTTCCCCAGTTAAGCTTTCACTCTGTACACTGCCTTGAACTGAGTTTGTAAAAAAGTTTTGCTGGCTTTGTTAATATATGTATATATATATATTTTTTTTTAATCCCATTTAAGACTGTACTGGGTTTACATGCTTACTGCTATGGACTTTAGAAAATTCAGTGAATTGTAAAATCTGTGTAGCCTCTGTCTTGAGCCTAAGGCTCCCGCCCTTAACTAACATTCTTAATCATCTTCCTTTGTCCCCCTGTCCTCCTCTGCAAACTTCCCCTTGATTTTTCATCCCACCCCTCCCAGGCCTCCTTTAAATGCACACAGTCTCCACCCACTCCTATCTGATGTTTCAATTTATTGGTTACTTACTGTCAACAGCTGCAATTCCTCCCATCCCCTTTTTGCAACTAAGCCTTCTAGCAGCTTTATCTCATTCTGTCTTGCTGAGGTATACAATTTTGGTACTTTAGGTTTGCTTATTGCTGACTAGCATAGCCTGTCTTGCTGACTAGCATATCCTGTCATGCTAAGGCACTGTTTTACTTGAAAATTGTACTACAAATTGCTGAACTGTGACTGATTTGCCCAAAAACTGTGTTTATTGTCTAAAAATGTTCCCAGCAACCAAGTGTTACAGCCCCTTTGTGACTTTGTAGCTCTCGCCAGACTGCAAGGCGCCAAGGAAATCACTGGCTTTTCAATTGCTAATTGAGCTTTTTTTCGCTCAGACTGCTAACCTTTATGTTGCCCCACTATTAATTCGAGCTCCTCTCTCCTTTCTCTAGCCGAGAACCCGCTAGGGATACCAGATCATACGCCCTCCGCGTGGATTGCGGACACCGGGCGGTCGGCACTTCTGAAGCTGCCGCCCGAGACCTCCTCATCAGACTCCACCACTTGAGAAGTATAGCAAAGCTGCAATTTTTAGCCTACCTGCCCATCCCCCCTTCCTGTGTGCTATTATATAGACCCGTTAGCACCGCCCACTCCCATCCCTGATGATTCTCCTGCCTTCTCTTTCTTACTAAAACAATTTGTTACTGCCAGGGTTCCGCCAGGGGAATCCTGCAACCAGCAGCCGGTGAGCTACCCTTGTTATCAGCCAATTGCAACGCGGGCACTTTTTTGAAGCAAACCCCGATTGGCTCAGGTGAAAGGCACAGCATGTCTGTTCTCTGGGTTCAGTCCCTGCCGGGCTTTTTCTTGCCACCCCCAACCCCCTCCCAGGCCTCCATAAAATACTCAAATAGCTCCACCCCTATAGAGCTGTTTCATTGTATTCTCTCACGTTAAGGGCATAGACCATGCTGCAAGCCACCCTCTCTCTAGGTACCCTACCCCTTTCCCCTGCACTAGCCTGCTCTGTTGAACCATGACTCACCTCCCCATTATCATTTTATTTTTGCTCACTAACATGCTAACTATATGCTATCATGATGAAGTTCCAGGTTCAAAACCTACCCTGGAACACCTGACTGCTATTTACGTCACCTCCTTTCACTGCACTAATGGTCATCCAAAGCCCACCCCTCCCTTTAATTACAACCCACTCCCCACTCACCTGCTTTTATTACCCCATTCCCACATGTCACTCAGAGCATTATCCCTACTATCTATTAACTGCCATATTAGACTGTACCATAATATCACTAAAATGGTATCCCCTACCAGTACTATTAGCTGGTCACAACTTAAAAAAGCATTACGGACCAGCAAATAACTCTCCTCAACTATAATCTCTATAGGGCTTATAGTAATACCGGGGGGGGGGTGGAGTAGTTATTTATGCCAAATCCAAATTCACTATTAGTGACATGTTCTGCAATTCTAAATCTAAGGAATATGAAATCATATCTCTGAAACTCCACCTTCTCTCCCATGAAATTATTACAGTAATTGGCGGCTACAGACCTCCAACTGGTAGAACCGAAATCATCAACATCCTAAAATCCTTAGTTACAACAGCCAACACAGAAACACTGATACTTGGGGATCTCAACGTGGATTGGCTCACACACAAATTGCATAGCCTGAAATCCCTTTGTGATGAACTAGGTCTTGCCCAGATAATTAGTGAGCCCACTAGGATTAACACCACCAACACTGCCAATAGTTGTCTCATCATTGTCATACTTACCACCCATCCCCACAAAATACTACAATCAGCTGTTTTTCCAATGATATGAGTGATCATAGAGTTGTGGTCTGTACAAGACATCAGACCAAAGCCCGCAATCAGCCTAAGTTCATAATCAAGCATTCCTTTTGTAAATTCAACACTCTGAGCTATCTGACAGACCTTAGCAAGGTCAAATGGCAAGATCTGTACCTCTCTAAAACAGTCGATGAGGCTGTCTCTAACCTAAATGAAAATCTCACCAGCCTGGCTAACAAGCATGCCCCATTTATTAAGGTGCGTACGCGCAAGGTCTCCCACCCCTGGTTTACACCGGAGCTCAAAACCACACTTATAAACTGAGATAAACTCTGGGATCTAGCAAGAAGAACTAAGAATCTGACACATTGGCAGACATTTAGAGCAGCTAGGAACACCTGTGTAAAACATATTCACTCTACCAAAGCGAATTACTACATTTCCATGCTGGAAAAAGCTAAAGGAAACTCACAGAAAATTTGGAGGACCATCAAGTCTATTGAAGGTCGACTTGCTGCTCCCTCCATCCCAGCTAAGATCAACATAAATGTCACAGTTACTGAGAACAATTACCAAATCCTCGAAGAACTGAATTCTCACTTCGTCACAGCTGGTCTAGCTTTTGATGCATCACCGTACGCATCTCGTACTAGTATCCATGCTAGCCCTATCACTGTCCCGAAAGCTACAGCCCATCCTTTCCAGCTGCTCCCCCTCAGCTTCAAAGAAGTCGAGGATTCACTCATCAATTTAGATACCACAAAAAGTGCCAGAGACGATGGATTAGAACCATTTTTCTTAAAGGATGGCTACCACTATCTTACTGCTCCCATTCTCCATATATTCAACTTCTCTATCTCTTCTGCTGTAGTTCCATTATGCTGGAAATCCACTTATATCATACCCTTATTTAAATCCGGTGACCTATGTGACTTAAACAATTACAGACTAATCTCAATCTTGCCTATCCTTTCAAAAGTCCTCGAAAAATTGATTTATATACAATTGAAAAATCATCTGGAAACCTACTCTCTCCTCAATCTAGCCCAATCAGGCTTTCGCTCTAATCATAGCACCATTACTGCACTAGCTAAAGTCTCCAATGACTGGATCTCAGCCAGGGATGCCAAAAAAAATTATGGGTGCAGTATTCTTAGATTTGAGTAAAGCATTAGACAACGTTGCCCATACTCTAATTGTGAACAGCCTCACCAATATTGGCACTACCCTAGCTACTACCAAATGGTTCTCCAGTTACCTATCAGGTAGGATGCAGAAAGTCAAAGCTGGTGGGCTGTTCTCTGCCTCCTTAGCAGTTACTATGGGAGTCCCGCAAGGTTCCATCTTAGGTCCTATACTCTTCTCCCTATATATGAACAACCTTGATTCTCAAATAACCAGGTCAACCTTGCATTTCTTTGCAGATGATACAGTTTTGTATACATCTGGCCATACAATATCGGAAGTCAGGGATATACTTCAAGTCGATTTCACACAGCTAGAAACAAATCTCATCAATACCAAACTCCTCCTAAATGCTAAAAAAACTAAGGCCATGATTTCCCCCCCTAGTACTTCCTCCGTCACCCTCACTGTCCCACCTAAAGACTTCATTGTTACATCCCTAGGTGAATCGCTGGAAGTTGTCTCTAAATTTAAATACCTCGGCTTTTGGTTAGACAACAAGCTGTCCTTCAACAAGCACATTGACGACCTGTCCTGAAGACTAAAAGCTAGACTAGGCTTCTTCTTCTGAAATAGGTCCCTCTTTCCCCTGGAAACCAGACTCAGGCTTGTTCAGACCACCTTCCTCCTTTTACTTGACTATGGGGACATATTATACATTTCTGCAGCAATTACTAGCCTAAACAAATTGAGCATTCTCTATCACCATGCCCTGCGCTTCATTACAAACTACCCATACCGAACCCACCATTGCGAACTCTATGCAGCTGTTGGTTGGACTTCACTTACCATTAGACTCACACTCCATGCTGGCATTTGGACCCTAAAACTTCTTCTGAATAAATTACCAAGCTATTTAGTAGCACTTATCCGTACTGCCCACAGCTCTTATTTCCTTAAGAAATCAGATTTTATCCTACTCGACGCACCTAGGACTCATACCTCCTTTGGCGGACGAGCCTTCTCAAGTGCCCTACCAACTATTTGGAACCAGCTGCAATCCACTCTGAAACTATCCAGTATAGTCTCAGTAAATTTCTTCAAAACACTGGTGGCTTCAAAAATAAAGGACACCTGTAACTGTTACTAAACTCCTTCCCTAGCTTTCTCCTTACTTCCTTGGTTTGTTCTCACTACACCGCCTTCCTTAAACAACTTGTACTAATTATTTTTTTTGTTTGTTTTTCACCCATGACTGTTTACCGATGTACCCTGTAGGACCTGGTCCACCATTTATGTATTGTTATGTTATTGCCTGCATTGTATATTTGTTGTAACCATGCACCTAGGACCTCCTTGTGAATGAGCTTGCTCAATTGAGCTTTCCTGCAATAAACTTGAACTTGAACTTTCCTTCCAATCCCTCTGCAGTGTCACCTATAAAGACATTAAGAGGACTGGCCAAAGTACTGAATCCTGTGACACCTCACTAGTAACTCCCCTTTCTTCGTAGTGGACTCCATTTACTATTACCCTCTGTGTCCTGTTGACCAGCCAATTGTTTACCCAGGTTACCACCCTGGGACCCACTCCCAGGCTGGTTAACTTGTTTATTAATCTTTTCTGTAGGACTGTGTCAAATGCCTTGCCAAAGTCTAGGTAGGCCATGTCCACAGCTCCTCCCTGGTCTACTACTTTTGGTCATCCAGTCAAAGAAATCTATTAGATTCATCTGACATGACCTTCCTACTGTGAATCCATGCTGTCTTGTGTCCTGTGTCCTGCTGACCTCTAGGTACTCAACAATTCTTTCTTTCAGAAGTGACTCCATCATTTTCCCTACCACTGAGGTCAAACTAACAGGTCTTTAGTTTCCTGTCTCTACATTGCTACCACTTTTGTAAAGGGGAATCACATCCACCCCCCACCCTCCTCAGGTACCACACCATCCTCCCATGATTTGTTAAAAAGGGTAGACAGTGGTGTCACTAGTTCTCCCCTTAGTTATTTTAGAATTCTGGCATGAATCCCATCAGCCCCCTTTGCTTTGTCCACCTTCAGTTTTAGGAGTTCTTTCAGGATTCTTTCTTCTGTGAATGGACTGGTATCGACCCCCCCATCCAGTGATCTTCTATTATTTGGTTTAGGTACCTCCTTCTCCTCTTTTTTTGTAAATACTAAGCAGAAGTACTTGTTTAGTATCTCTGTTTTGTTACTGTCACCCTCTGCCCACCCTCTACCCTTAATTAAGCCTCACTAACCTTCCCCTGATCTTTCTTCACTTCTCAACTGAGTTGGCCATCTTTTCCTTGGTTTGGGCCTTTGCTATTCTGACTGCCTTCCCTGCTTCCTTCTGCATTAGTCAAAGGCACAAGGACCTTTGCACATACATGAAATGAGCAGGTGCTCCATTCAAAAAGCAGAATGCAAAAACGTAAAAAATATGAAGCAGTCCATACAGCCAGCCAAAAATAAAACATGCAAGAATCACGGCAGTGTAGCAAATGAGAATTGCAGCACACTACCCCTATGAGTAGTATGCAGCGGTTCTCATTTGCTACACTGCCATGATTCTTGTGTGTTTTATTTTTGGCTGGCTGTATGGAGTGCTTCATATTTTGTGTGTTTTTGCATTTTCCTTCTGAATTAACTGGTCCTGCTCCTTCTGTGTTTCCTTATACTTCCTCAATGTTCTCTTTTTCTCCCTAAAATTCCCAGCCACCTTTTTTGAGAACCATAGTGTTTTTTTCCTTTGTTTTGTTTATTTGCTTCACAAAAAAAGTGTTGCCTCTGTGATGGCAGCTTTGATGTTTCCCCATTGTTACTCCACCCCACCTTCTTGCCCATTTGCTAGTGCTTTTCTGAGGCCCTCCCCCATTTTACCAAACTCAGCCCTCCTAAAGTCCAAAATTCTAACCTTTGTGTGACTTGATTCTTCGATTGTGTTTATAGTAAACCACACTGTTTGGTGGTCGCTTGTTTCTGATGGCTACCCACTGCTAAATCAGAGATCCTCTCTCCATCCCATTTGAGAGTATCAGGTCAAAGACTGCTCCCTGCTGAGTGGGTTAACACTAGCTGTCTGAGGCATGCCCACTGTAGGGTATCAATAATTACTCTGTTATTGGATGTGGCTGCAGCAAAGGTGCTCCAGTTAACATCTGGTATATTCGGGTCCCACATCTCCCCTTTTTCTGCCATTCTAAGGATGCCTTCTATCATTTCCTTGTTCATTTCCTCCCCCTGAGATGGTAGCCTGTATACAACCCCCATACAGATTTTGGTGCCACTTCCTGTCTCCAGGGTGACCACAGTGCCTCTTCTCCTCCCTGTTTACCCTTTAGTTCCATTGCTTTGATCTCTTCACTTACGTAAAGAGCTACTCCTCATCCAGTTTTTCCCTCACTGTCCCTCGTGTAGATTGTGTACCCTGGTATGTTGACATCCCAGTCATGATTCTCTGTGTACCATGTTTCTGTGACTGCTACAATATCCAGGTGTCCCTCTTCCATCAAGGCAACTAGTTCAGGGAGCTTGTTACCCAGCCTACGTGCATTGGTATCCATTGCCCTCCATTTTTTGATAGCCTTACCCTTTTTAGCCCCATCCCTGTCATTAATGTCTTTGCCTTTTTCTCCATTGGTCCCTGTCCTGCTCCCAATCAACTTCTCTATCTTATTGTTTACCTCACTAACTACTCTGCTTTGTGGAGGGGGGCTGGGATTTCCGTGCTTCTTTTCGGTGCCTTAGCTAGTTTAAATGTTTGCCAATGAAGCATTTAAACCTATCACTTAGGATCCTGGTTCCCCTTCCAAACAGATGCAGACCATCATGCCAGTGTAGGCCTGCATCCCTCCAGGTGGACTCCCAGTCCCCAATGAAGCCACAACCCTGAGATCTGCATTGGTTTTTCAACCATTCATTGACTTTCAAGGTGCAGAGTACCCAAGCCTTACCCATGTGATAGACAGGCAGCACCTCCAAGATGGTTACCGTGCATGCTACTTGTCTAAGGCCCCTCCCAAACTCCATAAACTCATCCTGTACTGTTGTTATCCCATTCCCAGCCAGGTCATTTGTCCCTAGGTGGAAAATGATGTTCAGCTCCCTCTCCCATGCCTTGCTGTTGCTTCCACGATCCTGAGGATTTGCATCCTGTCTCTCCCTGCTATGGTGCCAAGCAGGCACCTCACCTCCCTCTCTCCTCCCCCCAGTTCTACCCTCCTAATGACTGATTCCCCCATCAGGAGTTGTTTCCTTCCCCTGTGGGGTCTTGTGCCACACTTCTCTGGGTCTCCTTTGTGGAGGTTCTCAGCATCCTCCTTAGTCTCCACTGCGGGTGCTTCCATAAAGGAACCATGCTCCGCCAGTGTGGCGTATGAATTGTGGAGAGGTACAACTGGAGGGTTGAGCATCTGATCCACCACCCTCACCCTTCCTGAGTCCACTGTGGTCCAACCAGTTCTATGTGAGAATGGCGATCATGGAATAGTGATCGCCATTTGGGCGAGTGTACATCGCCAAAAATGAATTTTCTGCTATACACACTTGCGGCAAACAGCAAGAGGGTGCTCAACATCTACAGGTTTATTTTTAATATGGGGAGCTGCACCCCCCACCACCCCTACTAAAGGATTCTCAACTCCGGGGGGGTGCATGTCGGGTGGGGTGAAATTACTAAAAATAAACCAACCACCTGCTGGGAAAAAAACATACCGCACCAGACCCAAACCCTGCACCTCCCAACTGACTATCCTCCCCACCACACTAGTGGACCAGCTCGGCAGCTGCCCACTACAATCCCTTCCACATGCCTCCCCCTCTCCCTCCTCATGCGTGCATGCCTATGTGTGCATATGTTACCCGTCACCCTACCTCACCCACCCTGGTATCCGGTCGCTACACTGCCTGGTAGCCCTGAACACAGGTGCCATAACTGAGTCACCATTTATGTTAGCACTCAATTGTGGTTGCCACTGGATACCGGTCCAACCACTCTGCTTTCTTGGCAACCTCTAAGGCAACAGCAGTGGTCCTGGTAGTTCCTGGGTGGGGGGAGGAGGTTTTCCGAATCCTCACCAGGTCAACCTGGAGATGGGCAACCTTCTCCCTCAGACCAGAGAGGTGCTTGCAAATAGGCAGCATCGCAGTCTCCAGAACATTTCCCAAAAGACTGCTGCCCCACAGCCAGTGCTTTGCACCACTCCCTACATGTCTCTCTCCCTTCCTGTTTAGTTTTTTCTTTTTTGTAAGTGCATATGTGTGTGTGTGTGTGTGTCTACCCCCGTGCAGACAAGAACAATACTTATAGTAGGGGATACTATAGTTAGGTTTATTTATTCATTTATCTTTTTATTTATTTGTGACTTTGATAACTAGGTAAGTACACTGATCCCAGAGACCGTTTTCAGGCATGACCTGGGCCAAAAGCATTGACACAGGAGCAACAATGAAAAAATATATAGAACATGGCAACCAGTTTACACATGGAATTAGAAAAGAGAAAAAAGAAAATACAATAATAGGCAGTGATAATATAAGGTCCACTGGAGTCTAACATGGCTGCCTGAGGGTGCGGATGCATAGGAGAGAGTTCTGCACTTCCCGAGTTATAAATGGACGTATCTCTACAAATGAGCAACAAAAACCTTCTAAATGTGCTATAACTTACTGCACACAGAGGGGATGCTGAAATGTTGAAGTCCACAAGGAGAATTAAAGTTCAGGCTGAAATCCATGAAAGCAAAAAAGCTAAGACCGCAAAAAAATGCAACACCTCAGCAAAGTCCTGGTTATGGAGCACTGCAAGATTCAAACATCAATACATCTGTAGCAGCATCTGGTTCCACCTGTCTACCTGTGGGATGAATGTGGCTTCAGCAGAGGACCATACAGATTCTCCCCATTGTGGACAAGAACTTCTTTAAAATCCCTAGTCTGATTTCCCCTCTCATAGCAACCCCAACACATCAGCAACAAAGCATGATAGTCACTAATGTAAACCAAACTGACATCCAGGATAGAACTTTATTCTGCAACAGTGAAGAAACAATTGCACAGGCAGAAACATCTGTGACACAGGGCGGCAGTACAGAAAAAGGCTAAGAAGCAAATAACATCAGATTTGAAAATGACTAGCTCTAAAGAGGTTAGTCAACATATTTCAATCGATGCAAGCTCTGTACCAAAAAATGTCAGATGCAGTAAAAGATACCGAACTGGCTGCAATGCCACTAAGGCTGCTTAATCTCACTCAAGGGAATTCAGAAGGGGAGAAACAAACATGCAAGTAAGCACCACTGTATTGAACATGAACACCAGGATTTCTGGGGGGAAAATACAGCTATAAACCAAATAAGCATACCAGAGGCTGTACAAGATATCGATGCTCTTACTAGAGCCAAAGAAGAAATCAAAGCAGATATAAAACAGGGGTTTGAGCAAATTGCCAAGACACTGACCATGTGACCATCACATGGTATGGTTCAATTTGGCCACTAGAACTAAATCATCCCATTCCGAGGCAAAACTATGTGACTTCAGAGGAGCTGACTTTGATAAGATGGCCAACAGAGTTAAACTAGCCCTGGCAAGAAGAAATACAGGTGAGGGGGGTACAGGCAAAGTGGGCAAGCATTAAGGATGCAATACTTGAAGCAACATTCCATTGTGGTACAGAGAAAAGCAAGAGTAAAAGAAGAAGGAAACCACTTTGGTTCTCAAGAACAGCAGCAAAAAAGATCAGAGCCAAAAAGCTGGCCTTCAGGAAATATAAAGAAATGCAGCAGGATGAAGATAGGGAGGCATAGCAAACTTCCCTAAGGGAAGCAGGGAAGGCAGTATGGCAGGCAAAGGCCCAAACTGAGGAAACACTAGCACAGACAGTAAAATAAGGTGGCAAGACTTTCTATAGATACATTAGTGAAAGAAGAAAGTCTAGAGGGGGTATTGCTAAGATCAAAGCAGAAAAGGGGGAGTGTGAGGAGGAGGACCAAGGAAAAGCATCTATCCTAAATAGATACTGCTGCTCAGTAATTACTGAGGAAAAGGTAGGACAGGGCCCACAGCTCAGCACCATGGACACAGGGGGAGGGAGGTGTGCACTAGTCCCTTCACAAAAGATAGGGTCCTACAAGAGCTCACTAAGTTCAGGGTGGGCAAGGCAATGGGACCTGATGGCATCCATCCCAGGGTACTAAAGAAGTTAAGGGTGGAACTAGCACAGCTATTAGCAGAACTGTTTAGTGAGTCTCTGAGCACTGGAGAGATCCCAGAAGACTGCCGAAGGGCTCATGTGATCCCGCTCCACAAGAGTGGTAGCAGGGAGGAGGCAGGGAACTACAGACCAGTCAGTCTTACCTCAGTAGTGGGCAAGATTATGGAGGCACTCCATAAGGAAAGGATAGTGCATCACCTGGAATCCATAGGAGCACAGGATCCAAGACAGCATGGGTTTACAACAGGAAGGTCCTGTCAAACTAATCTCATAGATTTCTTTGACTGGGTAACCAGAGTGGTGGATCAAGGGGGAGCAGTTGATGTCACCTATCTTGACTTCAGCAAAGCTTTCAATACTGTTCTACATAGAAGATTGAGTAATAAGCTGGGTAGGCTCTGGGTGGGTCAGAAGTTGATCAACTGGGTGGCAAACTGGATGGCGGGCAGAGAACAGAGAGTGGTGGTAAATGGTATACAGTCAGAAGAGATGCAAGTCACAAGTGGGGTACCTCAGGGATCAGAACTGGGACCCGTCCTCTTCAATATCTTCATCAGTGACATTGCAGATAGACTAGAGGGTAAGGTATGTCTGTTTGCAGATGACACCAAGATCTGCAACAGAGTAGATGATCCAGATGAGGTGGGCAGAATGAGAAAAGATCTGGATAAACTGGCAAAATGGTCGGAAGAGTGGCAACTGGGGTTTAATGCAAAGAAGTGCAAGATCATGCACGTAAGGAAGAGAAACTCTAAAGCTACCTGTAGGTTGGGAGGGGAGTTGCTTGGAATCACAAGGGAAGAAAGAGTCTTAGGCATCATCATCATAACAGATGACTTGAAATCATCCAAGCAGACCACAAAAGCAGTAGGTAAGGGTAGAGGGATGTTGGGGTGTATTAGTAGGGTCTTCACAATTTGGAAGAGGGAGGTAATAATCCCTCTTTACAAGACACTGGTTAGGCCCCATCTGGAGTACTGCGTGCAGTACTGGAGGCCGCACCTGCACAAGGATTTTAACAAAATGGAGGCAGTCCAGAGAAGGGCAAACAAAATGGTGCAGGGACTGCATCAGAAAACATATGAGGACAGATTAACGGAGCTCAATATGCATACCCTAGAGCAAAGGAGGGAGAGAGATGATATGATTGAAACATTCAAACATCATAAGGGCATTAACAAGGTGAAAGAGTCTAACATGTTTCAATATAAGAAAACTAGCTGGACAAGAGGACATAGCATGAGATTAGAGGGGGCTAATTAAGGGGGACTGTGAGGAACTTCTTTTTAACAGAAAGGGTGGTGTATGCATGGAAAGGCCTACCTCAGGAAATGGTAGATATGAATACAGTGCAGGGCTTCAAGCAGGCATGGGACAGGTATAAGGGAGCAATAAAGATGAGTATGAATGGATAGATTTCTCAGCCCCTGATCAGGGAAACATCTGAGCAGCTAGGGCTACCTGGGCCAGCTGTCCACAACACCACTGCTTGCCACCAAGGAACCCTACACTTGCTGATCTCTCAGCCCCTGATTGGGGAAACATCTGAGTGGCTGGGGCTACCTGGCCAGCCGTCCACTCCACCGTTGCTCACCGCCAAGGAACCCTACTCTTGCTGGTAAGCTCCCTGGCTGAGCTGGGAAGTGCTGAAAGGCTCCCATTGGTCGCCAACTGTTGCTTCCATCTCCTGTTGTACTGTTGTGCTCCGTGTGGCCACTGATTGACCCTGCAATCTTGACTGATTCAAACTGTTCTGCTGGGCTCTGCGTCCATAGACTTCAGTGGGTTTCGGTAGAAAATGTTGGCTAAATTGCTAGACTACTTGCTTATTTTTCTGTTAAAGTCTCAATTAATGTATAGACCAGCCTTGATGTTCTTAGCACTCGACTTCTAAAATCTCTGGGTCTTAGCCGAAAATCTGGGCTAAATAGCTAGGCTGCCTGCTATTTTTTTGTCAAAGTCAAAATTAATTGTGTAGACCTGCCTAAATGTTTTAGCATTGAACTGTAAAGTGCAGTTGGAAACTGTTTTAATTTAGAGCTGTGAAGTGATTCCTGCCCCTCTACTTTCACTTTTTCTGTCCACCATCCCCCCCCTTGCTGCTAAATCCTGCATCTCTCTTCCCCCCCCTTGTAAATTTCATATTCTACTACATCTCCTCTCTGTCCTCCCTCTGGTGCCAGTTCAAGCTTATTTCTCTTGTCTGTGACTTCCTCCCCCCACCCCTCTGCCTAATTCCCCTCTGTCTCTCCACTGCCCACGCCCCTGATTTACTCTCCAGCATCACCCTTTGTTATTACTGTGACTCATAATCTGTTGCTTTGTTCCTTCCCTCAGATCTCTCACCCCCTGATTGGGGAAACATCTGAGCGGATGGGGATACCTGGGCCAGCTGTCCACACCACCACTGCTGTCCACCAAGGAACCCTACTGTTGCTGGTAAGCTCCCAGGCCAAACCGGGATGTGCTGAAAGACTCCCATTGGTCGCCACCTGTTGCTTCCATCTCCTATTGGACTGTTGTGCTCCATGCGGCCACTGATTGGCCCTGCAATCTTGACTGATTCAAACTGTTCGGCTGAGCTCTGCGCCCATAGACTTCAGTTGGTTTCGGAAGAAAATTTCCTCCAACCCCCCCACCTTAATTAAATAGGCCTTAGCTCTGCCCACTTCTGCCCAGGGACTAGCCCTCTCATTTCCTATTGGATACTCTCTCCTGTACCTCCTCACTTTACCACCCACTCTCCCTCCTCTGTGGTCCTCCTCCCCCTCTACTAATCAACTCCATTCCCTCACTGCTCCTGCCTCCTTTCTGTGCCTGACACCCTTCTCACATCTCCTGCTGCATCCATCGCATCCCCCTCTCCCCTGTTTCACCTCCATTCCTGATTGTTTTTTCTTCCCCTCCCTCAGACATTTCTCAGCCTCTACTATCCTCACCTCTCTATCCACTATGCCCCCCCTGCCCCCTCTCTGGTTATTGTCTACTCCCTGTTTCCCATGGCACTCCTGCCTGGAGCCTGCCATCCCAATCTCCCATTGTGCTTCCAGCTGGACAACATCTACCGGCACTCAGGGACAATACTCACTGAGCTATGCCCTCCATATCTAACCACCACCAGGACAGGCTTGCAGCACTCCTGGAATCAAGATGAGGTGACTTACATTCGCCTGTTCCCACTCTCACTTCTGACCTATGTCACCACTTACTGGGATCATTGTTTACAGAGTAGCTTTCTCCATAGTAAGAAACAGTTGAATAAAATCTCCATCAAACAGCTAAGCTGGTGCACCATGAAACTCTTGCTTCTACTACTATTTCTGTCTGGCAATATTCACCCTAACCCTGGCCCCACAATCCCAAGCTGCAGCCTCCAGCAGAGCCACTCTGGGGGACTCACCTTTGCAATGATTAACATCTATAGCTTTCTACCCAAACTTGATGCCCTACAATTATTTGCACACCAACACAACCCTGATGTTCTAGTGATTGTTGAAACCTGGCTCACTCCAAAAATACCTGACAGTGCAATTACCTTACCAGGATATAACATATTCAGAATTGGCAGGACCACAAAAAAAAGGGGGTGGATGTGCTGTTTACCTCAAAGACTCTCTCCTGGGGCACCATGTTCAACCTCCCGCCTCAGGCTCTACCACCCAGATACTACCCATCAGAATTCTACTCGGGGTTCACAACAAGGCACTGGCTATTGCTGCTGTCTACATCCCTCCCAAGGAACAAGGTAAAGATCTCAACTCCATCCTTGACCTTGTCCGTTCCCAACCACCAGGCGCCAAGATAATCCTAATGGGTGATTTTAACATAAATTGGTTTGGATCAGATACAGGTGGTGACAAGGATGCCATCTCAGCTGCCAACCTCACTCAGCTTGTCGTCTCCCCCACTAGACTCAAATATAAGACTGGGACAAGCACCCTCCTAGACTGGATACTGACCAGCCACCCATCTCACATCTCAAAAGTCTCTGTTCTCCCAGATACGCTAAGTGACCACTCCCCAGTCGCATGTGAATGGTCTAACAGATTCAGCCCAGCACCACCCAAACTAATAAACAGCAGAATCAATCCACATGGTTAACTGAAGCACCTCAAATTATTCTTTAGACAACAAGACTGGTCACCTATCTTCCATGCATTAGATGTCAACCCTGCGCTTGACTTCTTCATCAGCTCCTTCAATGCTTCCTGTGACATTTACGCACCCTTCAAAAAGAGAAAATTAAAAGGCCTTAGCAATCTATGGTTCACTGTTGATCTCCTTACATTTCTGAAAGCTAGGAACCACCTCTGGTTTCAGGCTCGGGCCACACTGATAGGCAAGTAGATATACAAAACTACAAATGTGTTTGAAATGAGTGCACCAAAGAAATACTCCTGAAGAAAAGTAACTATTACAAGGATACCCTCACAAACACCTGGGGAAAGGGGAAGTCCTTCTGGAATAATCTCAAGGAAGTTGCAGGAATACTGCCCAAAACATCACCTTCAATGTTGGACATGGATGGGACTATAACTCTTGACCCTGCCACTATAGTTAACACATTCAATAACGCGTTCACTGACCTCAGTAGTGTTCTTCCTCCAGACTTCTTTAATGAAGACCTCCCTCCTGCACCCTCCCCACCCCCGCCCTTCCTCAAGTCAACTCCCTTTTTACTTCAGAGCAGTCAGGACACATGAAGTCCATAGATACATCTGTAAAGCTATTGCTGGATCTAGAATAAGTGGCGATGCACTCGACCTCAAACTGCTGTCCCTTACTCTTGATGAAGTGCTATCTCCTATAACCTGGATTTTCAACCTCTCCCTCACCCTTGTCCAGTTCCCCAACACATGGAAATCTTCTACCTTGACACCAGTCCACAACAGTGTGGATATGGCCCTTCATGGAAATTATAGGCCTATATTCATTCTACCCCCCCAAAGCCATTGAACATCTGGTATCTGACCAGCTAATGGAATATCTGGACAAGTACAACATCCTTTGTAAACAACAGCATGGTTTCAGAAAAGGCCACAGCACTACATCTGCCCTCCTTGAATTCACAGGAGCAATTCCCAACTCCCTGGACAATAAATACCTCACTGGTTACGTCTTCATAGACCTGACCAAGGCTTTTGACACTGTCCATCATTGAATACTCGTCACTGAACTGCAAAAAGCTGGGCTCTCCCTTGAGTCTACAACTTGGTTTAAGGGCTACCTGGAAAACCATTCCCAAAGAGTGAAAATTGCTGATGTCCTCTCAGATGCTAGACCAGTATGTTCAGGAGTCCCCCAGGGATCCATTCTCAGGCCACTACTCTTCAGCCTGTTGTTGAACAATCTTCCACAATCCTGTCCAGAACAAATCCTACCCTATGCTGATGATGCTGTCATTCACACCACCCAACAGGACCCCCACCTACTCCAAAACAAGCTTCAGAAAGGTTTCACCTCCATTGAAACGTGGTTTAGTAGTCAAAAGCTGGTTCTCAACTATAAGAAAACCAAGTCAATGTTTTTCTGTGGCTCCTACAACAAACATAAGCTTCACCCCCTTAATATTACAAACTGCCTTAGTGCTGTCCTCGAACAGGTTCACTCTATTAAATATCTGGGGATAACCATAGGCAGTAACCTATCCTATAGCATCCACATAGATAGCATTGACAAAGCTGCAAACATGCACATTGGTCTCCTCCACAGGGACAGGCAATGCCTTACCTCGGATGCCTTAAAGATAGCAGTCCAGAGCTCGGTGGTCTCTCTAATCAACTATGGTCTGATTATTTATGGCTCTGCAACTGACACAGCCCTCAAGCACTTATCCTTGGCCCTAAATAAAGCCTGCTGACTCATCACAGGATCCCACTGACTTACCCATACGTGTGACCTCTATGCCCAAACAGGATGGCTCCAGTTATCAAACCGTATCAAGTACCAAACTTGTCTAATGGCTAAGAAAATTATGCTACAGCTTTCTTCCCCCAGAGTCCAAAGTCTTCTCTATACAGCACACAACCCCTGCCTCACCAGGGCTTCAGAAAATCAAATGCTGCGTATTCCTTGGTACCGCACCACATAGGGCCAAATATCCTTTGTGTACCAAGCTCCTAGCTGGATTAATGGACTCAACAAAGACATCCCCTCTCTGCAAAAGCTAGGCCAGTACAAAGCCAACCTTCATCTCCACCTAGTTGCCTCTAGCTTCTGTGACTGTCCCTCATAATCTGATCTACCTCATAGCACTTCTACTCCTGCCCCTTCTCTTCCTCCTCCTACAGCCTACCCTCCCATCCTGTTTTTGCCCCCTACCCCCAAGCACTTTTTTGAGGCCTGACAAATGCCCATGGCAGCACCAATCTTTTTGTGTCCATTCCAAGCCTCAGTTACCTCTGGCTACCCTGCCCCCTGGTACTCATTTTCCCACAATGTAATGTATTTCAGCTGCTTAAAAATGTCTGTGCACCATTTCTGCACTGTTGCTCAACTCTATGTAATGTTTGTATTGTACCTCGGTTGATGTGGAACCTTTGTAAAAGAGCCATGGCTCAAAGGTACTTGTAATCCTAGACTCTAAATAAATAAATAGGCCTTTGACAGAGTACAGGCCTATGGCACATTCATAAGGTAGAATAAAGTGGCAGACTGGATGGGTCTTGAGGTCCTTATCTGCCATCAACGTCTATGTTTCTATGTAACAGGCCTTACTATTTCCATCAATGATAAAAGTGCTAAAATGGATTCATTAACTAAGAGAACTACAGAAGCTGAACAATGTAGAAACTCACTAGAAAACACTGTTAATCCATTACAACATCAGCTCAAGGAGTGTAAAGCACAGTTACAAACCCTACAAAAGAAAATAACAAATCAGGAAGACAGATCAAGATGCAATAATGTAAGGTTGACAAACATCCCTGAGGGAGTTGAAGGCAAAGGAGATCCTACCCAATACTTTGAAAAACCTATTACTGTGGCAATGGGATTAGAATTCCCAGAGGAAAAAATAATTTTAGGCAGAGCCCACAGAGCAGGTATAAACACACTTAAGAACTACAATTCAGGTACCCAGAGACAGATCTAAAGACCAATTTATATCAGGCCTTATTACTATCAGGATAGATAAAGAATTTTGAGAAAAGTCAGGATTGAAAAAGGTCTCCTTGAAGAGAGGATAAAATGCTTCACATTCCCAAATTTTAGCATGGAAACTGTACAGTCCAGAAGAACATTTGATAAAGCCAGAATGATGCTAAGAGAAATGGGAATCCACTTCACCATTCTACCGCTTGCAAAACTCAGATTTCTTTTTGCATGGTAAAATGAACTTTTTTATGAACCATTAAAAAGCTGAGAATTACTTGCAAACTCAGTTTGACACTAATCCATTGATGCAAATTCAGCCTGATAACGAGCAACCAAGCACGAACAATGAAACCCCAAGGGCAGATACATGAAGAAAACTGATTTGGAACCTGGTTTAACAGTCCAGTTAATGGTCATATTGGGAAAAAAAAACATTAATAAGCAATGGAAAATGCATAAAAGAATAATGGTTGCCCAGTTTCCTGAGTAATAACGGGGAGGGGGGGAGTACAGCAATAGTATTGGCAAAAAATAGAAAAATTATTTTCTTTTATTGAGGGGTTGTTTTTTTTCTTTTATATAGGTCAATAACTACCTTTATAAGGAAACTAGGGCAGCTCTATAATGTAGAAGAAAAGGGAGGGAGGTGCGGGGGCACTTATCACATCCTATCCATCCAGTCAGCACATCCTCTTTCTTGGGTGTTGAGACAGGTGTGGGGGGGGGGAGAAGGTCAGTAAACAAAGACGTAAACATAAAAAAAAATAGGACATTAAGATACAAAGCATAAGACCTAAGATAAATTGAGGTTAAGATGGGGGGGGGGTGATGGACGGGCACAATAGATTTGGTGATGGGATAAAACACAAAAACTATTTAGAAAATAATAATTGCTTTACCAATAAGGTGCAGGCACTAATATAAAGCCCTTTTAATCTGTTACTTTATTAAAAAACATATTTCTGTTAGAACTGTTGATGGTACTCTCTCTCTCTCTGTGGAGAAAAATTATTTAAAATGTGTATAAATGACAGATCAAATAAAGATATTAACATGAAATGTTAAAGGAATGAAAGAAAGAGTAAAAGGTAAAAAAAATATTAAATTACATTAATAAACAAGCTGTTAATGTATTAATGGTGCAAGAATCACACCTACTCCGGGATGATTATCAATTGTATGCCAACAAGTGGGGTCAAGGAATTAATGCACCATTTAGAGCAAATGCCAGAGGGGTGGCAATATTTCTTAAGAAGTACTCTGGTATTATGATCATTAAGCAAAATATAGATCCCAATGGTCACTTTATTGTTTGTGAAATTTTAGTCAAAGGCATAACTTTGACATTATTAAATGTTTATGGACCAAATGAAAACTCACAAGAGTTCTTTACCTATCTGTTCTTGACAGCTGCAACATATAAATCACCTCTAATAATAGGGTGCGATTTTAATCTTGTTTTAAATCCCAAACTGGACAAATCAAATATAGTAACCCCCAAATTCAATCTGCAGCAAAGAAAATCAAAGACTTTGTCTGATTTTAATATGATAGATCCTTGGTGATATACTTACCCTTCTGATAGACAATATTCTTTTTTTTTTTCATCTGTACATCAGATGTATTCAAGAATCGACTTATTTTTAATTTCTGAAACACTACTGTATGGTGTAACAACAATAGAATATAGAGTAAATCATATTTCAGACCATGCCCAAGTTATCATGTCATTACAGATTAGGAAACCAAACCCTAATTATAACTTTAGATTCAATAATCTATTACTAAAAGATGAAGATTTTAATTAAAAACTTATCCAAGTAATGGAAGCCTTTTTTAATATTAATAAATAGAATGAACTACCAGCCACAACAATCTGGGACACATACACGGCTTATATAAGGGGCATAACTATTTATTTTAATACAAAAAAGAATTAATGAGAAAAGGCAAAAAAAGTGCATCTGAAAACTGAATACTACAGAAAGAAAATTTATATATTATAAATAAGGATACAATACTTTTACAAGAATTATTAGAATAAAAGGAACAATATAACAAAATAACTACATAAGAAGCCGAACAACAACTGTTAAGAACAAGATCTAAGTATTAAGCAGTCAGAGATAAATATGATAAACTCTTATGCTGGCAACTTAAAACAGAAAAGGAAAACACTACAATAACCAAAATCAAAAATACCTCAGGAATAATAAAATCTGAACCTATTAAAATAAATAGAATCTTTGAAACATATTATACAAATCTTTATAAATTCGAAAGCTGCCTAGATGTAAAAGATATAGAAAAATATTTACAAAATATAAATTTACCATTAATACAGGAAACCCATAAAGAAGCATTAGACCAATACATTACAATTACAGAAATACAGACAGCAATAAAATCATTGACAATAGGCAAATCACCAGGTCCAGAAAGCATCACAACTGATTTCTATAAAACATTCATTAACTTGAAAACCCCCATTTAAAAATTCTGTTTGATTATATGATCCAACATAAAACCATGAATCCATTGGCATTAGAGGCAACAATATTATTATTATTAAAAAAAAAAGATAAGGACCATACACTAACTTCCTCATACAGACAAATTTGTTTAATAAATACAAATTGCAAAATCTTAACTCAGATATTGGCTAATAGACTTAATAATATTCTCATGGAAATAATTCATACAGACTAAAATAGTTTTATACAAAATAGACAGTTAAAAACATATGTTAGAAGAACATCAAATATAATTGATACATTTAAAAATGACTTTTAATATTAGCATTAGATGCCAAAATAGCATTTGATCATGCGGAATGGGGCTATATTAAAACTCTGCTTAAGGTAATGAACTTCTGCTTAAAATTTAGATCTAGGATTGATATATTATATAATGACATCACTGCCGGAATTAAAACTAATAGCGAAATTTCAGCAATAATTAAACTAGAGTGTGGGGTTAGACAAGGTTGCCCTTTATCCCCACTAATATTTGTTTTGGCTATAGAACCATTAACAACATTAATTAGAAATAACAAAAATATTCAGGGGCTAAAAATAGAATAAGTGGAACACAAAATCAGTTTATTCGAGGATGATGCGTTAATTTACACCAACAACTTTAATACCACATACATAAAATTAAATAATACTTTACAAACATTTGGTAATATATCAGGCTATTATATTAAATGGGATAAAACTGAATTATTGGAGTCAAAAAAACCATACCAATCCTTTTAAAATAACAACAAAATCTAATATTAAAAAAGTTACAAAATTAAAATACCTAGGGGCATATTTGGATAACAATACAGAGCAAATATACCAAAATAATTTAAACCCCTTGTCAATAAAACACAAATGAAACTTAATAAATGGGAAGCTCAACCATTGACACTTATAGGCAGAGTTAATGTCATTAAAATGGACACACTACCCAAGTTTCCTTTTTTATTTCAGACACTCCCAATACTTATTAATAACAATTTCTTTAAAAAATTGGAACAAATCATTACAAAGTTTTTATGGAAAGGTAAAAGACCTAGGGCCAGATATTTAAAACTTTGTGCCTGGCAAAAACCATTTGCACAGGTTTAGAGCGGGATTAGCGTGGGTCTGCTATATTCAAGAAGCCATATTGCGCAGGCAAACTGCATTAGTGCCGGGCAAAATCATAATGTATGCAAGGGGTAAACTGACATGAATACAGACACAATGCTATAGTCAGTGACTAGCACTGTGCAAAGTGGTTTTGTGTGACTTAGCATAACACTTAGCCTGGTGCACATTACTGCCCAGGAAAAGCTTGCCTTAACCCTGGGCAATCAGCTTTGCATGACACTTTGGCTTTGCGCAGTGTTTGCGTGGCCTTTGCGCAGCTTTGCGTGACCCTAACAAATAAATATGCAACATTGACAAAGCCAAACTTAGAGGAAACATGCTGCTAACTGATGGCATCACAATGATGCCATCATCTGCCACCAGTCCCAGCCATGCCAGGCAGTAAGTGGTGACCCTGCCAGTGGAAAACATGGCAGTGTGGCCATACAGCACACACCTGTGGACCACTTTTCTGTGGACACCAACAGATGCCAGCACATACATGCAGCACTGTGGGCATGGAGGATGTTGAGGGGAGAGTGTATGGGTGGCCAGGCTGTGCCAAAGACCGGGTGTGACCACAAGGCAGGGACACATCATGCAGTGCACATATGCCAGTATTGGGAATCCCACAACACCAGTGTACCTTTCTGATAATATATGCCACCCCAGCCACATACTGCACAGCTGTACAACTGCCACAGCACACAAAGCCGGACATGTATATGCCATTGTGAGCATCCCATGCCAGAGGTACAGCATCTGTCGGTCACACAACAGCATAACAGTAATGTCCACTGTCAGTAAACACCTGCTGGTTGGGCCTCTCACTGTGTATAGTGCAGTCATCATCACTGCCCTACACACCATAGGCATTGCTGTGTCCACACACTACTGGCCCCCCTTGCTACTGTACTATCTGCTGTGCACTGTAGCCAGACTTACAGTGTGACAGTTGCATGCAGCACCACCACCATTTGTGCCTATGCTGTGTTGTCTCAGTACAGCTGCAGGCAGCAGCAAATGTGGAAGTACAGTGTTCAAAACTGTATAATATTCCCCAAACTGTTTGCACAGTGCTAACATGTTTGTGAGGGTTTAGCACAGGGCTAAACTGTTAGCCCGGTGCAAACTGCATTCAAATCAGGGGCATAATGAGATGCTAATATGGATGTTTTCCCAGAGACTACCTAAGTAGGCTCATTTGCATGTCACTTTTGAATATGGGAAAAGTTTAGTGCCTGGCAAACGTGTTTGCACTGGGCTTACTGTTTAGCCCTGCTCTAAACCTGTGCAAACATGTTAGCGCTGTGCAAACAGTTCAGGGAATATTTTACAGTTTTGCACACTGTACTTTCACATACGCTGCTGCCTGCAGCTGTACTGGGTCCATGCATTTGCTGGCACACACATTGGCCGCATAGTTCACCTCTACCTACCTTCACATCACTGTGCACTGTGTTGCCATTGTGGTTTGCACTTCCTGCCATATTCAGAGTTGTCTTATTCCAGGACAAAGTTTGCCCTGTACTTTCAGCCCAGTTTGCCCAGCCTCATTCCCATGCTATATGCAGAAGCTGTTTGCTCTGGGCTATTCCTTTTGAATATGATTTGCTGTGTGCTCCAGGCTAAGTTTGCCCACTGGCAGTGCTACTATATCTGGTCCTCAGGATAATAACAGAAAAATTATATCTACCTAAGAATGAGGGTGGTCTCACTTTACCAAATTTTTACTGGTACTGACAAGCAACTAATATCTCTATAACATATGAATGGTTTCACCAAGATTATTATCAAACAAACTGCCAAATAGAAGCTAATCATTCTCCGTATCAATATTTAAAACATATATTATATGTAGGTCCTTACTGAATAATTATTACTTCCATTTCCATGACAACTAGGAGAACATGTACTATATGGGACACAATATGGAAAACATTTTTCCCATCAAGTGAGATATCTCCTGTCACTCCTATATTCCTAAATGACCAATTTCTACCATCTGTAATGGATAATGGTTTTAAAATATGGCATTTAAAAAGGCTTAAAGAGATTCATCAATTGTTTGATAATACTGGCTTGTTAATCTTTGATGTTATTAAACAAAAATATAATATTCCAAATACTCATTTTTTCAGATATTTACAAATAAAAAATTTGGGTGGAAAAATGGATTGTTATATATAAAACCACCACTAAATGAATTAGAAACCCAATTAATGCTTAGGAATAATACTAAACTAATATCAAAAATGTACTCAATATTACAAAACAAACTAAGTCAATCACTTACAACACTAAAATTAAAATGGGGAAATAAAATTCCCCAATTACAGAATTATAATGGGCACAAATTATTAACCTAAAAAATATAGGGTTGTTATCAGCAAGATTATTACACATGTATTTCAGTATAATACACAGAACTTATTATACAGCCCACAGACTAAACTTAATGAATCCTAGTTATCCAAACCTGTGTCCCAGATGTAAAACAGAAAATTCTACTCTAGAACATATGTTGATTTATTGTAAAAATATATTAACATATTTTGGAGAAAAATAATGGATACAGTATATAAAATCACATCCATCAAGTTGAAAAAAAAAAGCAGTGAAAATCTATTCTTGACAATGGGATGTATTGCAGATATAGCCAACTATAAACAACAAGGTTTATATGTATTTACTATAGCTAACATAATGTTAGCTATAATGAATGCACATAAATGTTTACTGATGAAATGGAAGGATGCAACCCCACTGGAATATAAAATGTGGTTGAATTTTATGATTGACATACACAAAATGGATAAAGTACACTATATCCTGCAAGATCATTTTGTAAAATTTGATAATATTTGAAATGGCTTTGAAATATATCCATCATCTATAGAGATGCTGAATAAGATTAGAACAGAATGATGTAAATAACAATTCAAATAACTACGTAATATTCTGTTTTACTTATTATCTATTTTATTCCCTTGTTTTCTTGTTATTTCTATTTGTTTTATTATTTCTGTTTCATGATTTATCTTCCCTGTACCTGTAATGATGTTCAACTAATAAAAAACATAACAAAACAAAAATAATATAAGGTCCAGGCACATAATGCGGAGATATAAACTCCTTTTACAAAGCAGATAACATAACACAAAGGTGCCTACAATTAGGCAGCAGAACTTGGTGGGGGGGGGAGTGCTAGGAGAGGGAAGGTTGGTGAAAAGCAAAAGGGAAGGGTACTAGAAGATGGTCTAGGAACTAAATGATGTCGAGGGAAGGGGAAAAAACTAGCCTGAAAAGTTTACCGAGACTATGGTCTGTGCCTCAGACCAGGAAGAGAGGATGGTGCATTTAGGGTGACAGCAGATAACATTGTCCCCAGGGAAGATGGATTGGTTAGAGAAGTGCAGGAGATGCCAGACATTATTGTCCATCTGGGAATGAATGATCTCGAGGGAAGTCTGTTAGAAGTAGTGAAGGCTAGATTCAGGACATTGAGTTCCAATATAAAGGGGTTGGCTGGTACTGCAACATTCTTAGATGTCCTCAAAGTGCACAGCATAGGGAGAAAAGAAGGCTGAAAATCTTCCACAATTGGGCATACAAGATAGACTATGAGTCTTTTTCTGCTGACTTTGTTCTGTGTTTTAATTGGCTTTAGGAGTGATGTGCAGAGGCTAATTTTCACTTTCTGGGAGATGGGGTTGCATTGTTGTGACATAAGGCCCAATTTGAAATGGGTAACCTTCATCCTAATAGGGTGGGGGCAAAGGACTTGGTGCAGACAATATAGGCATACATTTAGGGGCACTTAAACTAGCAGTGGGGAAGGCTGGGGCTAGAACAGAGATGTGCTAGTATGAAGTCAGCAATTTCACACTTCACAAATCTCCAAGTTCCTGGCACAAACTTTGCCAGACCTTTTGTTAAAACAAAAAGTTTAAAACAATTTTATAGCCCCCACCCACTATGCCACAACCCAAGATCTGTCTTCCACCACACAAACCATTTTACTCCCACCATGCTACCCTCTGCAATGAAAAAACACCTTCTTTCCTCCTCCCAGTGAAGTTCACAGCCACTGAGGTCATTATACATGACTGTAATGTAATGACAACGACAGTATACTTATTCCATTCCTCCCACATGCATGCCAAAACTGACTGCCTCGACTTTTCAACCCACCCTAACCAAGATCATGAATCAAAATCCCCTCTCCCAACCCACTATGGTCCCTACCTAATATAAGCATGCCACAGGTCTAATCCCCACTCTCCCAATTATTCAGATGTGCACACTGGAGAGTAAGTTCCATGACCCATGGGATCGTCTTCAGTAATTTTATTCCACTGCCATTGTGGGACAGTGCTTGTGCTATGATTCTTTATCCCCTGTTCTGTCCATGTTGTTAACTTTTGCTACTTGTAAAGTTGGTTTCTACATTGTGCACTTTCTTTCCATTTTCTTGGCCCCTTCTTTACTTGTTTGAGCTGTATTGCATAAAGTTAAACACAAGTAGCATGCCCCTAAAGGAAGACCAAGCTCCCAAAAGGGTATCGGGTCAATATAGTGCTACAAAAACAGTTCACCAATAATCATGCTGTGTAAAACATGGAAACATTCAGAGTGACAGGGATATAACAGCAATAGGGAATTACTGCTACTCCTGTCACTCTGTGCTGACATATGCAAGGGATCAGGTTGACATGTGTGGTGCCTGGTCAAGCTGCTCCATTGCTGGAGTGGAAAAGGCACCAGCACATGGCAAAGTTGGAGACCTAGGACCACAATTCAGTTCCTCCCAGGTCTCCTGGTGTTGCAACTTTTTAGTTTGTTTTTTTTTTTATTTAATTTTCCTCCCTCCTCAAGTTTCTCCCCATCCCTGAAGTCCACACCCACTCAGAGTTTGATATTTGAAAATAAAGTCCCATTTATTGTATTGACGTACGCTGTTTGTGTTGCAGTCTGTGTTTGTACCAGCCTTATTTTGGCGCATGATGTTTTGCTTGCAGCATTTACTGCAGCACTGTTTTTGTGTTCGGCATTATGACCCTGTGCCCGCCAAAACACAATAATGTGGGACCACTCTCCCCTAAGCTGAAGCATACTGCCAACAGCAGCACTTTTGCAACCTTAGCTGCCTGGACTCTAGTGTATGTGTGTCAAGTCCACTCCCTAACTTAGGTCACTGGCAGGTATTGCAGACAGCTAGCACAAGAAAGATTTAGTTACCCCTCTCTCTTTCATAGATCTTGATGGACATTACACATTACCTGTTGGATAGGTATATATGGCCAAATTCCAACTTGCAAGGAGCTGTGGCTAAATAAATGTATCATGATTTGGTGCCAGTTCCTTGCCTGCAACCCTCTTAAGCTATGGTGAGAGGGGATTGGGCAAGCAGCCCTTCCATGCCAACGCACATCAAAGTATGTTGGTGCATGGTGGTAGGGGCTGGCATGTAAATGGCATGCTATGGCATTTACATGAGCAGCTACTGTCCGTTCAGTTGGTACAGCACTTTGGTAGTACCCCATCTGTAGAACTTTTCTTATAGGTGGTAGGGGCGTCAGGTAGCTGTGCCCACTGAGCATGGACATCAGGTGGCTGAGATCACTCTGGGACTGAACAGTCAAACACATGTTTGCAGGCAAACAAGGCTAGTGTGGGAGGTTCCACCATATCACAGGGACTACTATGGGACTGGGACTATAGAAAGGGCCTGTGAACTACTTCTACATCATGCAACAGAACAATGGACTTTAGCATGAGACTGACAAACAGACCAAAGATATGGATTGGGTGGTTGGGGAAACAAGTGTGAGTGGTGAGCATGCCCATGTACTGAATGCTGCATGGCACTGTGCCATTCACAGACATGCATGATTAAGCAATACACCTCGACAGGGTGTGGCTGATGCCAGGATTTACCGCTGCCTGGTGTGGTTCGGTCACGAGGCTACAGACCAAGTGAGTAAACCAGCATCACCCACACTCTGGAGTGGTTTATTGTGATTATACAATGTCCCTTTTTATTTCTGTGCCCAATACAAAGAAAAACTGTTTTTTGTATTGTATTTAACATTATTTTTATGTAATTTTATTGCTGTGCCAGAATACATAGTCCTTCATTGCTAAGGTCAGGCTCTTACACATGCACGCGCACGCTCGCACACACACACACACACACACACACTCATAGGAAGCTTCTGTTTTTTTTTATTTCATAACTTTGTTGAGTCAGCAGTATCTCAGTGGGCATGGGGAGCGATCAGAGATTTTGACTCTCATCTGGGAGGCACTTTATTTTTACAGAAATAAGTACATCAAGAATTTCAGATACAGGGTGTGGGAGCATTTACTTTTATTCTGAAGGAGTGACCGGAGCTGGCATTTGAGTGGGACAAGACACACGTGTTTCCTAGCTTCTGAGTTCACTTTGCAGTCCAGAGAAAATGTTGAAATATGGATGTAACAAGGGAACAGCTTTTTTATTGGAGGCAGTGTCATCTCTCACAGGGCAGTTAGGAGGCTTGGTGTCAGTGAGCGGCAATGGCCACACTTTTGAACTGTGGAGCCCTGCAGTGACTGCCCTACTGATCCCCGTCTTCGGCAGTCCTGGGGCCGGAGGGTGAAAATATCAAAAGAGGTATGTTTTCAATGTTTGGTGCTGTGACGTTGATAAGTGTTAATGCACTCAGGGTGTATAAATTGAAAAGTGCAGTCCATTTTGAAAGTCACAGTACAATGTTGCAGAACACCGGCAGTTTAGTGGGGAGTCAATATGGCCATTTTCAAATTTGATCTTCAGGAGCTTGGATGGATTTCTCACACTGGGAATTCTAGATGCAGCTGACTGGCACCTTTTCCCATGGGAAATGCAAGGATTTACCATCGTAGAAAGGCGCCAGTCAGCCAATCAGAGTCTGACTCTTGGACTCCATTGTATAATCCAATAGTTTTGACCAGTGTTTTGTGCAAACCCAATGTGCATAGTGTAGCAAATGGAATGTCTCACTTGTTTTCAAGAATTGCCCCATGGGGCTCCACCCTCTGGAGTAAAACTAATGTTTTCTCTGCAGCAGTTCCATGGGTTTGTGCAATCGGTTGCAACGCCCATTTTTTGACCAATAAAACTGCAACTGAGAACTGGATTCACTTGATCTTATTGTGTGACTAACTGATAAGGTATCAGTAAGTACGGATTTTGGTCAGTCTATATATTGACCATGCAGGAAAGCTGCCTGACATGCTTGTGCAGTCAAGTGTCCACTGCTGCAGCTCTGCATTTCCTGAAAATAAGCAGGGTTCAAAAGATACTGCCTACTGCTGCCAGAGTTGGAGTTCTTTTGGTCCACTCCTTGGGCAGAGTTAGCTTCAATGTTTTGGGAATCCCAGTGAGATAAGTCCATAGGGTCCTTGCATAAGCCAGCGTGGCCATGTCTTTCACACCTTCCCATATGAATAACATTTTATTATCAATACTAGTTACTGTGTTGTTTTGGGTGGAGATAGCAACATTAGTCGTTAGGACTCTTCCCATCCAATTGACATCTGCTCATTGGCCTAGGATTGGTTAGGCCTTACCATGGTGATTACTTTCATGATGTTATGATGCCATACCAAAAGGCTCCATAGGACTCGGTGATGCTCTCTTATTGCTGTTTTATGTTTAACACGAAAATAGTTAAAAAATAAATAAAGAGATACTCTGTCACCACCTAGGTGCTGTCCATGAGCAGGATGTCCCCGGCAATCACAGGGTTTGCTGGTACGTAAAACTGGTTATGCTCCTTGGGCTAGTATTCATCACCACCAAGCAGAATGGTGCTGTTACCCAGGTGTAAGGAGTTTTGTGCAGCTGAGACCTATAGTGTTAGAGAGCAGTCCTGGCAATGACCAAGTTTTAGGGATGGAGTGAGCATGGCAGAGATGTCCTGGAGAGCAGGGCTGAGAGATAGAAGGGTCCTCACTGATGGTGGTAATGAGATCCCTCTCTCTTGGCCACTCCACCACCATTTATGCTATCCCTGCATGAGATTCCTCTTTCTTTAATTAAAAAATGTATGAGGAATTCCTAAAGGGTAATATAGGAAAACTGGAGGGAGTTGAGGAAAGGTGGGCAAAAATAAAAGAGGGAATTAGGCAACCTACAAACCTCTGTGTAAGGCAGGTGAGCAAGGGCAAGAGAAAAAGGAGACCACTATGGGTTTCTAAGGAAGTAGAAAATGTAAGAGCAAAAAAAAGGGGCTTTTAGAACATACAAAAAACACAGAAGGAGGGGGGATAGGGAGGTGTACCAAGAGAAACAAAGGGAGGCAGGGATGGCAGTTAGAAACACAATGGCACAGACAGAGGAAAGGATTGCCAAATCAGTGATAAAGGGAGACAAAACCATTTACAGAAGAAAGAGTGATTAGGGAACTACTAAAGATAAAAGTAGACAAAAGGATTGCCAAATCAGTGACAAAGGGAGACAAAACCATTTACAGAAGAAAGAGTGATTAGGGAACTACTAAAAATAAAAGTAGACAAAAGGATTGCCAAATCAGTGACAAAGGGAGACAAAACCATTTACAGAAGAAAGAGTGATTGGGAACTACTAAAGATAAAAAGTAGACAAAAGGATTGCCAAATCAGTGACAAAGGAGACAAAACCATTTACAGAAGAAAGGTGATTAGGAACTACTAAAGATAAAAGTAGACAAAAAGATTGCCAAATCAGTGACAAAGGAGACAAAACCATTTACAGAAGAAAGAGTGATTAGGGAACTACTAAAAATAAAAGTAGACAAAAGGATTGCCAAATCAGTGACAAAGGGAGACAAAACCATTTACAGAAGAAAGAGTGATTAGGGAACTACTAAAGATAAAAGTAGACAAAAGGATTGCCAAATCAGTGACAAAGGGAGACAAAACCATTTACAGAAGAAAGAGTGATTAGGGAACTACTAAAATAAAAGTAGACAAAAGGATTGCCAAATCAGTGACAAAGGGAGACAAAACCATTTACAGAAGAAAGAGTGATTAGGGAACTACTAAAGATAAAAGTAGACAAAAGCAATGGAGCCAGATGGGGAGCACCATAGGACACTGAGGGAACTGAAAGAGGAGCTAGTTACATCTCTGACAGCCCTTTTCAAAATGTTATTAAAAACAGGGGAGGTACCAGGGGACCAAAGGAGGGCAGATGTAGTCCCACTCCACAGAAGTGGAAATAGGGAGGAGGCAGGAAAATACAGGCTAGTCAACCTGATGTCAGTGGTAGGCAAGGTAATGGAAACACTATTAAAGGAAAGAATTGGGGAATACTTAGTTACTAGTGTCCTGCAGGATCAGAGACAGCACGGGTTCACAGGGTGGAGGTCCTGCCAGACAAACCTGATCAAGTTCTTTAATTGGGTGACCAGTGAAGTGGATCTTGTGGGAGTGGTGGACATGGCTTACCTGGATTTCAGCAAGGCCATTGACATTGTTCCACATAGAAGGCTGTTAAACAAGCTGGGAAGCCTAGGAGTAGGTCCTAACATAGTAAAAATGGGTGGAAAATTGGCTGGGCAATAGGAGTCAGATGGTGCTGCTAAATGGCACTCACACCATAGAAGGCAAAGTGACCAGTGGAGTACCACATGGATTCATACTAGGGCCGGTCTGAAGGGATTCACCCCAGAATTCTTAAAGAACTAAAGGGAGACTTAGTGACACCACTGACTACCCTTTTTAACAAACCATGGGAGGATGGTGGGGTACCTGAGGACTGGAGGAGGGCAGATGTGATTCCCCTTCACAAAAGTGGGAGCAAGGCAGATGCAGGAAACTACAGTCCTGTTAGTTTGATCTCAGTGGTAGGGAAAATGATGGAATCACTTCTGACAGAAAGAACTGTTGAGTACCTAGAGGCCAGCGGGGCACAGGACCTAAGGCAGCATGGATTCAAAGCAGGATGGTCATGTCAGATGAATCTAATAGATTTCTTTGACTGGGTGACCAAAGTAGTAGACTAGGGAGGGGCTGTGGACATGGCCTACCTAGACTTTAGCAAGGCATTTGACACAGTCCCACACAAAAGATTAATAAACGAGTTAGCCAGACTGGGAATGGGTCCCAGGGTGGTAGCTTGCGTAAAACATTGGCTGGACAACAGGACACAGAAAGTAATTGTAAACAGAGTCCACTCCAAAGAAAGGGGGGTTACTAGCAGTGTACCACAGGGTTTAGTACTGGGGCCAGTCCTCTTTAATGTCTTTATAGGTGACATTGTGAAGGGACTAGAAGGAAAAGTATGCCTCTTTGCAGACGACACAAAGATCTGCATCAGGGTTGATACACAAGGGGGGTGGAAAGGATGAAAAGGGGCTTGGCAAGGTTGGAGGAATGGTCAAAAGTATGGTGGCTTAAGCCAGCCCAATGGTGCTGAGGGTTGAGGTGTCGGACACCACACCTCATGCCATGCTGGCAACACAGATTCAGGAATGACCTCTGGTCATCAGGATGCCGGCACGGGGGTGAGGAATGGAGCAGGATTGAACATTCTAATGGCAGTTCACCTCTCCTGGGGTGGTTATCACCATCTCCCATAGTTCTGCTGCCACCAGGTGGAGGTCTGGTGGCACCGCAGGTGGGAGGGGGCAGCAAATCAGGAGGCCACTTCAGAACATGTCGTGTGCATGCCTCCACACACGCACGTGTGTGTGCACCCAAGGAAGGGGGCAGATGAAAATGGGGAAAAAACACCAGATAAAAACATAACAGAGGAAAAAAAAAAGTATGGCAGCTTAGATTCAATGCAAAGAAGTGTAAAGTAATGCACCTCGGAAACAAAAACCCAGGGAAAGAGTACATGATGGGGGTGAGACACTATCAACAACAAAAATAGAAAGGGACCCGGGGTAGTCATATCAGACAACATAAGGGTAGCCAAGAAATGTGAGAAAGCAGTTTGGAGGGCTGGGGGTTCTGGAATGCACAGGAAGAGGCATCACTAGTAGAAAATAAGAAGTAGTTATTCCTCTGTACAGACAGTAGGTGAGACCCCATCTGGAGTACTGCATGCAGTTCTGGAGATCCTATCTCTGCAAGGACATAGACAGGATGGAGGCAGTCCAGAGGAGGGCAACTAAAATTGTGCAGGGTCTGCACCAGAAGCCATACCGAGAGAGAGAGACTAAAGGAGCTTAATATGTATACACTCAAGGAAAAGAGGAAGAGCTGGGACATGATAGAAACTTTCTAATACCTCAAGGGATTCAAAAAAGTCCAATAGGGTAGAATCTTTCAGAAAAAGAGATGTGCAAGAACAAGGGGGCACACTTTGAAGATAGAAGGGGACAGTTTAGGGCCAATGTGAGGAAGTATTTTTTCACCAAAAGGGTGATGGATGTATGGAATGGCCTTCCTGAGGAGATTGTGGAGTCAAAAACAGAGGGGGAGTTCAAGAATGCATGGGACAGACATAAGGCAACTCTAGAGGTGGGTAAGAGAAGTACGCTATTGGTTAACTAGGATCTGTAGCTTATCCAATAGGTAGAGAAATGGGAAAATTGGGTGGGCCAAGCGGGACTTATCTGCTGTCAAAGTCTATGTTTCTATGGAAGGGAAAGTATGCCTGTTAGCAGATGACACAAAACTCTGCAACAGAGTAGATATACAGGGAGGAGTGGAAAAAATGAGAAGTGACCTAGAAAAGTTGGAAGAATGATCAAGCATTTGGCAGCTGGGTTTTAATGCAAAGCAGTGCAAAATAATGCACTTGGAGCATATGAATCTAGGGGCAACATATCAACTGGGAGGAGAGGTATTAACAGTTACTAAGCAGGAAAGGGATCTGGGGGTGATCATTTCTGATGACCTGAAGGCAGCGATGCAGTGTGACAAAGCAATGGAGAAGGCTGGGAGGAGAGGTATTAACAGTTACTAAGCAGGAAAGGGACCTGGGGGTGATCATTTCGGTTGACCTGAAGGCAGCGATACAGTGTGACGAAGCAATGGGGAAGGCTGGGAGGAGAGGTATTAACAGTTACTAAGCAGGAAAGGGATCTAGGGGTGATCATTTCTGATGAACTGAAGGCAGCGATGCAGTGTAATAAAGCAACGGGGAAGGCTGGGAGGATGCTGGGTTTCATAGGAAGAGGAATCACTAGCAGAAGGAGGGAGTTAGTAATACCCCACTATACAGATCACTGGTTAGGCTGCACCTCGAGTACAGTGTACATTTCTGGAGGCCCCACCTCCGTAACAATATACAGAGGGTGAAGACAGTACAAGGAGGGCAACCAAAATGGTGCATGTCCTGCATCAAAAACCATATGGGGTAAGGCTCAAGGAACTTAACATATACCCCCTGGAGTAAAGGAGGGAAAGGAGACATATGATAGAGACATTCAGATACCTCACAGGTAAAAACAAGGTACAGGAGGGAAGTATTTTCCACAGTAAAAGATACTCAAGGGTAAGGGGTCATGATATTAAGTTAGAAAGAGAGGCTCAGAGGAAATGTGAGGAAGAATTTGTTCACGGAGAGTGGTGGATGCATGGAACAGCTTACCAGTAGAGGTTGTGGGGGTGGAAATGGTGACAGGTTTGGTTCAAGAATGCATGGGATAGACCCAGATGGATCTTAGTGGTGTCGGGGTGGAAAACCGAAGACCGAGTAGAGTCTGTGGTGACACTATAAGTATGGAAAATAGGGCAGACTAGGAGAGCCATCAGGTCCATACCTGCCAACAGATTCTGTTTCTATAGCAATCAGGGGCTATATTTATCTCCAGTAATGGCTGAGGAGGATCACCCAATCAGAAGCTATAGTTATTGAATAGTAATAGCTACCTGCATCTGTAACTGCCCTCCTGGAACGCTCTTGATACTAGACACATACCTTAAGTGTTGATTAGAGCAGTGAGGAATGCAGAATTTGCCCATTGCAAGGAATGGAGATTCAACTTCTGAAATGCTGTTCGGAATTTCTTTTTGAATTTTAATTGTTTCTAAAAAGCATTTCCATGTAAACTGCTAAATAACCTTCCACATATTACATAAACTGCAGAATAAATTTCCATGGATTGCGACAAGGATCCCACTGATAATTTAAACCTCAGATTACTAATCCACAAAAAAATTCTGCTTTTTAGTTCTGGAATTCTGCTAGTGATAGATTTCTAGGCATTAGGCAGAATTTTCAGAAATTCCATTCTGCCAGAATTAGAAAATTCTACACAGCATTCGTGTGAATATCTCTGTGTACAGAAATGGTGCATAAAATCAGTAATTACGTCCAGAATCCCACTGGAGCTACTAATTCACTGTCTGACTCTTGAAAATATGAAGTTGCACCTCAGTTGGGCTATCTTGGGTAAAGAATTTTCCACCAGGCTAGAGGGTCACCTGGTCAGCAATGGAATTTTTCTGCTGACAAGCAGGATATCCAGCTAAATGTCATAGGGAGGAGCTCCCTGGTAATGGGTGCCACAAAGATTGTATCACTGCTGACGAAGCAGTAGGATGGGACTCCTCAGTTATGGAGGTATGCAGTATACAGTATATGTGACTATATGTATGTGTAGTGTGTCTCAGCGGGTGCGTAGGTGCATGGGTCCATGTGTAAATGACTATGTGGGTGGGCAGGTGTGTACATTCATGCATGCATGTGTGGGTAGATACTGTAGATGCTTGGGTCCATGTCTTAAGTAGGTGGACGCATGTGTGTGCCCATGGGTGGTTAGGTTTGTGTACATGAGTGTAAGACTGTTTTTTTTTTTAACATACCATCCACAAGAAGCTAGGGAACCTCACCAGCAAGTGGGCCTTTAATATGCCACCCACATTTGATCCTAAGATGACCCCACAACATCCATCCCAGTCTCCTCTGACCTAACTATACCTAAAAAAGAACAAAATCTCTACATCTGTACCATGCTGAGCAGACCCCTCATCCTGTTTCTATATATGCTGGGCCCAAATAGCATTATTTATGTCTCAGTATGACCCAAAAGCCATAAGACAGGATGAGAACAAAGTAGAACTGATACGGTGCTGCTGTTCATTTTTGAGTTATACAGGTTGTGGACTCAGAGAGCTACATTAATACCTGAGCGGGAAGGGGACCAGAACACTGTGATAGATGCTGGAGGGTTTTATAGGGTTTGTTTACAGGAAGGAGGAATATTTAATGACACCATGTTGGCAGGGGGCTTATTTTGAACTGGCAGTCTTAGTGTGTGGACTCAGGGACATACCTCTCAGTCTGTCATCATCCAAATGTTGGACGCTACCACTCAGATTGCACAACTGCACAAGCCAGTTGGCTACAGCTAACTCTTGTTAATTAATGCTGTCTAAATAAAATATAAAGAAAAGCTTTTGGCAACCATTTATGGCCAGTTCTTTAATCTTCACAGCTGCAGTGAAACGTAGAACTACTTGCATTAAGTACATACTTTTGTAAATGACAGCTTGTTATACTTTGTTTCCCTCTTAAACTGCCATGTGTAGGATTTGAAACTTAATAAATATTAATGTGATATTTAAGAAAAACACTAATGCTTCATAAGCCTAGCTTCTGGGAGTACTCTAATAACTGGAAGATTTCCAAGGACTGTTGTAAAAGCCCAGTAATTATCATTAAACCAGCTGCTGGATTGAGCAGGCATAGCTTGGGAAGGTGAGTGAATTAGCACACAAAGGTTGGTTGCCAATATACGTTAAGCTATCTCTGTTTGTGTTTCTATTATTTTTTTCTACATTTCTCAACAGTAACCCTCTCTGCACCAAGTAGTTCCTTTTCTTCAATGGGAGAATGGATGTGATTGAACACTAATGACCAAACCAGTTGGGGCCCCATCTAAATCCAAAACACAAGTCCAGCTCAAAAGTTTCAAATCATTTTCAGTAGCACCAGTAAAATGGGCATATTTGGCTTGAAATGGTTGGAACTGTGAACTAGAAAAAAATTAATACAAACCCCACTAACAAAGTGACAAGTCAGTGTTAACATTAGCAGTATGTCCCAGTATATGCAAATCTGCTCACAGGCTGCATAATGTTATCAACAGAGCAAGTTCACTTATGTTAGAGCCCTGTGATGTTGGATAGAAAATGGTGAAAATGTGGAAAAAAGGTTCTAATTAGTTTAAAATGAAAGCTGGAGCAGTTCTCCGCTTTTAGGATCATGGGTATAGCTGCACATGTGGTTATACATGGTCAGAAACAATGGTCATTCATGGTTTGTCTATGATTTTTAGCCTTGGTTATCCATGGGCAGCCACTGACAGTATATGACCAAGGCACAAATCCTAAACGGCCATTGTCAATATAGTCAGAGAATTATTCAAGCATGGTTCTTAAGTTCATACATTTCCTGCATTATAAAAAAATTTCTGCACTCAGGTAATTTTATTTATTTCAGCAACCTTAATATTCTGTGAGAAATACATACTGTCCACACATACATTTAAAATAGCTTTTATGTGCTTACTTATTGCTGTCTGTGTTCTTCTTTCTAATGGAGTCTCTCCTCTGCACAGCTAGCAGAATGGATAATTACTATTTATACCAACTAACCCTAAACTCTTTTAAGATGTGGTGAGTTCTCAGAGTAATCTTTTTTGCTCAGGTAATTATTTTTGTAAACTTTATTTTGTGTTTTTAAGTTGGAAGAAAATGTTATCATTGTAATTATTAAAGTAGTTTATGGTGCTAAATTCTACATTCTGATATGCAGCTACATTATGCAAGTTTGGTTTATAACCATGGACAAATCATGGTCAAAAAGGATGAATCATGGTGCCTGATTATGGTTGACCATTGTGTCTCCAGAATGGCTACATGACAAACTGTTCTCAGAATTTTCACCCCCTCCCATATAAATTTAATAAAATAACTTCCGGAGTGGGGGGTGGGGAGCCAGAGCAAACTGTCTGGTGTGAGTTGTTGCAGAGAGGATTGACCAGGATGACGTGTGGCATGTCACTGTCCAGAACATTCAGAAAACATATTAGTGAAGGCCACAACACATGCAGACCATGCTTGAAGAATTCTACAGATACATTAACTAAGGACAATAGTCAAATGGAGGCAGAACAATTTATTAATTAGCATGGTCTATTTATAAACTGTAGATTTTAGGAAAATTACCGGCTACAAATTTAATTTATTTTAAGGAACTGTTCATTCCTTTGAAAAAAATAAAAGATGCACTGGGTATAGTAGCTGTCATCTACAGGTACAGAAAGAGATATCATAATTTAGTGTGAGGATAACACTGAGCCTGACAAGGCCTTGAAAGTACAATAATTAGCTAAAATAAAAGATGATATAAACTTGAAAAAGAAGCTAACTAGAAATTCAGTAAATCAAGGAATTCATATCTTTCAATCTAATCTTCACTCTTGGGGTTAATACTTGCAACACTGTTTAAAAGTATCTCAACCCCTGTAAAAGGTTTAGTGATAAAAACAATGGGTATTTATGAAAAGGAGTGTAGGCTATGCTTTAAAGGCACCAACCCTGCCTGCGCAGCTCCACACCTGTAGGCAGGTGCGCACCGGCCAGTGTTCACTATCACCAGCCACCTGTCCATGACCCTGCCCCCTTGGCGTGCAGCCACACATTGCTGGAACAGGGCTGCATGGGGGGGGTAGTGCGGGGCTCAAGCAGGCATCCAACTGGATGCCTTCCTGGGTCCCAGAGTACATCCCTTACGCAGGCATACAGAGGGTGCCTGGGATGATGCAGAACCCTGTAGACGTACATGGACACTGTCAGCACCTGAAAGCTGCACTGACAGATGTTACAAGGGCAAGGGCAGCTCGGAACAGTACAGTGTACATGTCGCCCACACATCAGTGTGCCAAGTGGTTTATGGGTAACATCAAGCTAGCTGGGGGGGCAATGTGCTGAACAGTGAATTAGGTTGTGGGTCTGTACCATATGCCACCACAGGCGGTACTGGCTGCTGCACCACCAGCTGACAGCAGACCTGTTTGTAGTCCCCGAATATGCCTGAGGGATGGATTGACATGTGGAATGCACTGAATGGTAGCTGTCAGATGTACCCAACAGGGATGGTAATGCAGAGAATACTGTCAACATGGCAATCTGTGACAGCTTGAGGGCAGGACAGCAGGTTGGTACAGCAGATGCCACCAGCAGCGCAGGACTGCCAACTCGCTATACCTGGGTCAGAGGCACTGACACTGCCTGGCTGTGATGTAATGCCATCAATGGCTTTCCAGTGGCATCCTGCATCCAATGGATGCCATGGCCCAGTCTGGAATACAAACCTCCCCAGTCACCCGAACTCCTACCTTGAACCTGTGTGCCAGCATCTGGTGATCTGATCACATGCATGGATATGGGGTGGGAGGGTTGGGCCAGTGGCCCAGTAGGAGGCATGCCACATGGCAGTCACATTATAGGCATCAGTGGGTGGGCAGCACCGCATTGTTGTTATGTGCAAGCCTGTTGCCAGCAAGGACCCCCTCGCTCCCTCGAAAAACCGTGCTATTGCATGTGTCACATGTGTCTCATGCCAACACTGGTGTCAATACCCATTACCTCCGCAGCTAGTGGGTGTCCATTGGGGGGGTGTAACACAGTTATGGCAGAGTGTCCCCTGTGGTAACTCCTGCACCCTAGTGCTTGGCACTGCATGCAATTCCACTCATTTGTGAATCATACAGACTGCTGGCACACCCCTGATACACCCCTGGCCTGCACATGGCACATAGCTACCTGCACTACTGGGGAATTCATTGTGCATCTGGCCAGTGCATCAACAGTGAATGCCATGGGACCCCAGCTGTGCAGCATTCAAGGCAAGGCAAATGTTATTTATATGGCGCCCTTTCCAATGGCTCAGAGTGCCTCAAAATTCATAAAACAGATCATACATTTTAAAGAACATTCAATAAATACATCAAACTATTAAGAAATCACTAAAATATTCAGGTCAGAAGTTAGTTGATAATCGGGGTAGACCTGTGTGAAAAAATATGTTTTTAACTTCTGTTTAATGGTATCCACAGTGGGGGTGGAGTGAATTGTATCCAGGAGGGAATTCCACAGTAATGGGACCACAACTCCAAATGCCCTATTCCCAGGACTGTTTTAAATGAGAGCAGGGTACTGAAGGAGACCCACAACTGTGGACCAGAGGGGTTGAGAGGCAGTATAACGCACCAAGAGATCTTTCAGGTAGCTTGGTCCCAGTCCATGTAGGGACTTGAAGATGGCATGCCAATGAACTGGCAGCCAGTAAAGAGCCCAAAGCACAGTTGTGATGTGGGCATTATGGGAAGTTCCTGCCATCAGCAAAGTCGCAGTGTTCTGGACCAGTTGAAGTGGTTGCACCAAGGTTCCAAACAGCGCTAGGTAGAGAGCATTGCAGTAATCCAAATGGGAGGTGACAAAGGCATGGACGACTGTCTCAAGTTCAGCTGGCTCCAAATATGGTTTGATTCGGGAGATATTACGGAGATGGTAAAAACCATTCCTGACTACAGCTGACACATGTTTTTCGAATGTCAGCCTGCAGTCAAGAATGATGCCCAAATCCTTCATCGCATCCACGGCTTTAAGATTGTGACCATTCAAAGATGGAAAAGAAAGGTCACCACTTGTCATTGCCAACCCAGTTCATCCTGGTTTGATGGCCATCACCTCCATCTTCCCCAGATAGAGATGTAACCAGTTGGAGGCCATCTAGTCATTGATTTCTTGAAGACAGCATCCGCACACTGACCCCACATTTACCTGATCCTGGGTGCAAGACAAATAGAGCTAAGTATCGTCTGCATAGCAGTAAAACTCAACCCCATGCTGCCTTGTGATATCACCCAAAGGCAACATATACACAGCGAAAAACATACTGTAGGTGCCAGAACTAATTCCTCAGGAACCCAACAGGTGACCTCCATTGGTTCAGAGATGGAACTGCCCAAGGCCACCTGCTGAGATCTCCCTGTAATGTAAGACTCAAACCACGCAAAACAGTGCTGGTGAGTCCCACATAGTTCCTCAGCTGATCAAGCAAAACACCATGAGCCACCATGTCAAATGCCACTGAGAGATCCAAAAGGACCAAGATATAACAACCATAGAAACAAAGAAACATAGAAGTTGCCGGCAGATAAGGACTGCAAGGCCCATCCAGTCTGCCCATTTCTTTTTCTACCTTATGAATGTGCCATCAGTCTTTGCTCTGTCAATGGCCTATCTATTCATACTCATCTGTATTGCTCCCTTATGCCTATCCCGTGCCTGTTTGAAGCCCTGGACTGTATTCATATCCACCATTTCCTAAGGTAGGCTGTTTCATGCATCCACTACCCTTTCTGTGAAAAAGAACTTCTTCATGTTACCCCTTTAATCAGCCTCCCTCTAACCTCCTCTGTCCTCTTGTCCTGCTATTTTTCTTATATTGAAACACGTTAGACTCTTTCACCTTGTTAATGCCCTTAAGGTGTTTGAATGTTTCAATCATATCATCTCTCTCCCTCCTTTGTTCTAGGGTATACATATTGAGCTCTATTAATTTGTCCTCATATGTTTTCTGATGCAGTTCCTGCACCATTTTGGTTGCCCTTCTCTGGACTGCCTCAATTTGGTTAATGTCCTTGTGAAGGTGTGGCCTCCAGTACTGCATGCAGTACTCCAGATGGGGCCTAACCAGTGTCTTGTAAAGTGGGATTATTACCTCCCTCTTATGACTTGTGATACCCCTGCTAATACATCCCAACATCCCCTAGCCTTAACCACTGCTTTAGTGGTTTGCTTAGATGATTTCAGGTCATCTGTGATGATCTGTCCATGATCTCTTGCTATAAAGAGATCATGCACCACCCTAACCAGTGTAGTCTCAGTACTATGATGAGGCCTAAATCCCGACTGAAATGGCTCATAGTCTCCAGATCAACCTCTTGCTGCGACGCCACAATCTTCTCAATAATCTTTCTTAAAAAAAGAATGATTTGAGACAGGCCTGTAATTTGCCAGGACCTCAGGGTGCAAAGATGATTATTTTCAGGAGGGGCTTCACCACAACCCTTTTCAGGGTTGTTGGAAAAATCCCTCCCCTCAATGAACACCTGCTGATCCTCGCATACACTGGTTCTTGAAAACTATGGCTACCAATAAGGAGCCAGGTTGGTCCATGATCAAATGAACAGCATGTAGGATGCAAACTGGAAATCATCTGGAACACCTCTTCCACAACTGGAGCAAACTCAGCCCAGGCTTTCAGATTGTCATTGCCCCTCCTTTCTTGGACACCACTGGTCCATAACAGGCCACTTGCAGCAATCTCTCTCTCTGTATTGAGGACACCTTGTCAAGGAAGAAATGACTAAACGCCTCACACTTTTCTGCTGAAAAAGCTTTAACAGACCACAGACAGAGTGGATTAATCATTCTGCCTGCGGTGCAAAAAAGCTGAGCAGGCCTGTTCTTAATTGCAGCAATCACCCTTGATAGGAAGTTGGTCTTTTGCAAGGTGATTGCATTCTGATAGTCACCATAGTGACTCTTCAGAGCCAGTTTATCCTCAACAGAGTGAGATCTCCTCCAAGAATGCTCCAGCCTCTGTCTCTTATTCTTCATTCAACCATCTCAGTTCCTCACTGTACTATGGGATACTACAATGGGAGGTCATGGGATGAATGTGAACAGATGCCAGGGAGTCCAAGGCAGCAGCAAGAGCCATATTATGCCCTCCATGGCCTTCTCGACTCCTTTGGCACAAGCCTTCTCTATGCCCAAGATGTCAAACACCACCTGGAGTGTGCAAGGCTCCAAATTTCAAAAAGGGTGGTACTGGACCATCTCTACAGTGGGGATTTTCAAACAGGGAGCTCCACAATGAAACAAAGTGACATAATGATAAGAGAAAAAAAATGGATCCACCCTGACTGCACTAATATCAAGCCCCAATGTGAACACCAGATCCAGATTGTGTCCATGCTGGTGAGGTAATTACCTATGTGAAGTCCAGTGATGATGACATAGACTGGAGAAGCTGTTGACCAAAGGATGAGATCTCATTGCCAACCCTGGCATTGAAATCCCCCAGCACTAACAGTCTAGGGGCCTCCAACACCTGGTTGACCAAGAAATCCATCAGCTCCTGAAGGAAATCAACATCATAACGTGGAGGACGATATATGAGGATGAGTCTAAAGCCCACACCTACCTCACCCCTAACAGTTACACATTCAAAGGACTTGGTCTCACCCACTGGGGATGCTGTAAAGCTCAAAGCAGATTTAAAACAAATAGCTACCCCACCCCATCTCCCCTCCTTGCTTGGGCAGTGCACCACGGAGTAACCCGCTGGGACAGATGAATCCAGCACAGTCCCTGAGTTGTACCCAGCCAGGACTCCATGATACAGACAAGGTCAGATGACCCGAAATGGAGGGGCAGATTCAGCTGGCATACTAACCTGTTGCTTCTCAATAAGCAGAGCCCTAGGAAGGGGAACCAGACAGGGAGGACCCCTATCATTGTTCCAAATCCTTCCTGGCATCTCTGAGTCTTAACTAGCCCTATCTTTCCCCCTACAGTGCTATCTAAAAACCTCCCCCACATCACAAGCCTCATCTTCGCAGAATCCCCAGTTGAGCTCATCGATGGGAAACCACCGATAGCACAATTATCGGGGATGCCTTGAAAAGATGAAACAGATGTAGGTGGTCCAATGTATAGGGCACCCTTAACACATTCTGTCCCTTGTACATTATTCCTAACTAATAAAACAATTTTCTAATAAAATATAAACCCCAACCCCACAAGGAAAACAAGCACAGTACCCACAGAGAAAATCACACACACTCCAGTCCCTAACAATTAAAACAATCCAATCATACCACACAATTATAAAATAATACCCCTAACCACACACACTCTCAAACAAAGCAATCCTAACCATTCACACTATACAACCCCAGACCCAGAACAGTACAGAAATATTTACAGTTACTAATAAATACCCTGCATGACTCAGGCAATAAGAAATGTAAGACAATTTTATAAAAACCTTTACCTAAGCAAACACCCAACACCCACACAATATAACACAAATTAAACGATCTAACCACATACAGTAAGTACCTCATTCAAAAACTATCTGCACCCATGCACTACCCCAAAAGAAAACGAGTATTAATTTAAAACTTAAGCATATGGAGAATCCAGTTATTTCCAAGTCCAGGGGTTATGCGAAACAGTCCGTTGAATTTGTGAATAATGGCGATATGCCCAAAACCACAGAGGATCACTGGGTTAAGGTCCACAGCAGTGCTCTCACCACTGCTGAACGTGAAATGCAGGCCAGGCAAAGAAAGTGCTCTCACCAGTCTTTATTTGCTGACAAGCAAAAAACAAATTCTGCAGTACTAAATCCTATGAGTGGTGCTCCCAACTCCACTCATTGGAAAAGATGACAGTAATTCAGTACTTACAGGAGTAGGCCCATGAACGGGGGGGGGGTGATTGAGAACTGACCACCAGCATGCAGCTGAGTCACCAACTATGACTCTCCAGATCCCGGTACAACACAACTTTTCCATCCTGAGTAGTCCACAACCCAGGAAACACGGCTCAGTGGCTCAGTAGGTAGCACACTCACCTCTGAGGCTAGAAGATCAGAGAGCTGTGGGTTCAGTTCCCACATCTGGCACTTGCGTTGATATCCGAGTACTGACACTGTAGTGCAGTATGAGAGGGGTTCTGCACTTCTGAGGTGCTGTCTTTTGGATGAGATGTTAAACTGAGGCTCCATCTGCCTGGATTGGTGGTAGTTCAGGTGGATGTAAAAGATCCCATTGACCCGAACATGATCATATACTAATTTTATCAATAGTGATGACTTCATATGGTACCCCATAAGCCAAGAGAGTAAAAAACAAAAGGAGTGATCAACCCGATCAAATGCTTTTTCTTGATCTACAGATAGTACACATCCCTTAGAATTTGACATAGAAATGCTTTCTATGACATCTCTTATAATAATAAGAGCATCCTGAATTTTCCTATTAGATAACCCACAAAATTGTTGGGAGGAAAGTACTAATGAGGCATAACTTTTCAGTCTAGCATTAAAAATATAAGCATGACTTTTATAGTCTGTATTTAACAGGATGATGGGTCTCCATTTTTTCTATATGTGCTTTGTCACCTGATTTGAATAAATAAACTAATAAGCCTTCAGAAAATGTGGGGGAATACTACCGTATTGAAAGAAGTAATGATATAAATTGTGTAAACAAAGGGAAAGTTCTGAAACAAAAGTTTTGTAAAACTGGTGAGGGAGGCCATCTAAACCAGGTGAAGTCTGTAATTTAAGGGCCTTAATAGCTCCTTTTATATCCTCCACTGTTGTATCATTCAGTAATAATAAAGCCTCTATAGGAAAGGCTGGAACTGAGACTTCCTGAAAATAAGCTTGTATATCTTGTATAGAGGGTGTTATTGATGGTAGTAAAGATTGGTAATGCGATTTCATAATTTCCTCAATGTCATCAATACTGTCCAACCTGTTACCACCGGGATCCTGTAAAAATTATACAGTCATGTCATCAAGAATTTTTTTACAAGCTTCACAGAGGTTTCCTACTGGTGTCTTTTGTGTAACACTGTGGAGCATAGCTTGTATAGATTGTGCCCGATCATATTGATAAGTAAGCATATTGTGCTTAATGTTCAAGATTTGCTGTGAATAATCATATTTGGTAAAATAAGAAATTGTATATAAATGCTGTAATTGTTTCCTAAGGGACAGATACTTTAAGAATTTTTCATTCCCTAATTGTTTACAGTGTTTACAAAACCAAGATTTTAAATCTTGTTTAGTGTCCAACCAGCAGTCACCTGTATCTTGATATAAGCAAAGGACTGACAACCTGGCTGTGAGCAAGGTTCTAATCCCTCTTTCTACTTCTGAAATGGTCAACAAAGATCTATTCACTTTCCATCTATGTTTATGTTTTTTTATACTAAAAGGGGTTGAGATGACAAATTTCAATATTAAATGATCTGAATATTCGATAGGTATAATTTGAAAGGATCCTGCAGGTAAATTCCTAGAAATAAATACATGATCAACTGTGGTTTTATATTTGTGCCTGGTATATGTAAAACCGGGACCTTTGTTATAAACATTGCAGTTCAGAAGACTTGCAGTGTCTACTACTGATGTGAGCATGTTGGAATCACAGTAGGTTTTTTTCCTTTTCTCACCACATAAATGAACCCTGACAACATCACAATTAAAGTCCCTCCCCCCAAAAAACTGTATAAGAGGTTACACAGTAAGGCTGAACACTTTTTAAGAGTGCGACTCTATCAGCCTTAAGCTGAGGGTTATAGATAGATATAACACGACAAGCTAATGATTTCCATTTCTATCCAATAATAATAATAATCTAGCTGGGTGTAAGTCTACTAATTTTGTCTGGAAAAAATCATAAGACCCAAATAAGATACCAACCCCATCTGCACTATCGGGCCCAAAGAAGGTCCCCAGATCCACTCTCTTTTAAACAGTATAATTTGTTCCCTAGAACACATCCAGGTTTCTTGAAAAAAAAACACATCGAATTTGGAGTCATGGATATAGGAAAAAACAGCCTGCCGTTTTAAGGTGTTTAAAAGACTATGAATGTTTAAAGATCCTATAGAAAGAAAACCCATTTATTGTAAGAGAGGGTGGTCACAAAATTTAAACATCTTTTTTCCTCCTTTTCTTTTTCTCGCCTTTATAATCACCTTGTTCAATCCCCCTAGGGCCTGGAGTCCCTTCTACTAGATGAGGATCCAAGTCTCCTTGTTCCATTTTGGAATCCCCATCCAGTAGAAACAAAGCAGCCTATGTGTTATCAGACTCAAATGGTGAAGGACTGGATAATGAAGTTGATGGATTCTGTTTTATGTTCCTTGAAGAAAGTCTTCTAGGCAATGGTTGCAGTATGCCTGGGTCAGGGGGATCCCCATCCATACTGGTAGGTTCTGAGTAACATAGAGGAACCATCAGTTGGGGACAGGGTGGCGGACCAAGGTTTGGAATACCTGGAGTAGGAGATGTACTGTATCTGGGGGGGGTTACATCTGAAATTATCATGACATCTGGAATTATCATGACATCAGGCTCTATTTGTTCATCAGCCAAAGGGTGGGGAGGGTTAGAGGGAGGAATGGGAAGGGGGTGGATCTGGAACAGGAGCATCTTTAGGTATAGAAGCTGAGTCTTCTGCCTGCTGAATTAAGAGTTCAGGGCTAATACAAGAAGCTTTATTCTTGGCCGCCCATGGGCATTCTCCAAAAACGTGGCAATACTCCTCGCAGAGATCACATTTGGTGTGGTTGGCACATTGCATGGCAATATACCCTAATTATCCACAATTATCACACTGGGCCTGATCACAGGTACTAGATAAGTGTGTCCTGGACCCTCACTTGTAACATGCCCAAGGCTGTCCTGCGTAAAAACAAACCCCCCTATCTCTTCCTAACATAAAGGAATTAGGAATATGTTCCATACCAGAGTCAGATGGTCTGAGTTTGACTTTATATTTCCACCCCTCCATCCAAAATAACTCAGAATCTAATATTGCCTCTGGATCACTTAGTATATCACACTTTTGGGACAGCCAGTACGTGATGTCGTCCACATGAACCCCTTCATTGCGGAACATTATGGTAACATATTTAATAAGGGGTTTTGTGAGAGGGATCACTAAAAAGGGGGCCAAAATGGGAGAATATTTAACTTGTGCATAACATTCCCAGAACAATTCAAGGGCATATGCAGTCCGAAAACTAAAGTCAAAGTTATCTTCTCCAGAAATATTAATGAAGGCAAAGATTTCTCTAGGTGAAAAATGTAATGAGTCCTTCAGTAACTGTTTCCCCACAAAAGATCTGTCTGGTCATTCAGCCAAACCTCCTTTATAGCGGATGTGGACTGCATTCTGTCATGGAGTAGCTTCCTTTTTTTATTTTGGAAAAGAAATCGGAAATAAGAGGTTTGAAAGTTAGTGGAACTTCTGGTGTATCAGTTTTGGATCTTTCTTTAGATGTATCTGAAGTCTGATTAGACAGATTTTTTTCAGCTTCATTCGGCAAGTTTGATTTTGCAAGGTGTAATATAGAGTCAGAAGCAGCAAGGGCAGAATTGTCTGAATTACGTGTTTTTAGGGTCTGAAGACCTAATGAATCTGGCTGTAATGGTCCCGAAGTAGTGGGTTTCCATGTGGGAGAGGACTGTGTAAAATTCAGATTGCCCTTTGGAGTTTGGAACCACCCTGCATTCTGCAAGGCCTGTTTGGGAGACCAAGTATCTTCAGAAGGAATCATACTGTCCATATTTGTAGAAATAGGTGCATTAATAACAGTCTTCAGTTGATCCCTGGGATTGTGGGCCAAGTCTCGCTTAACAGCTGATTTCCTGCAAGGACTAACAGATCGAGGACCCTTCATCCCCACATCGGGTTTTTGCCTAAGCAAGAAGGAGAAGGCTGTGGCTTCAGGTTGAGGAGTTGGGCCAGTTTGGTACTTAATACTGGCTTCAGTAGAGAGACACTCCTTTGTCTCAGGAATATTAGCCGGGAGTTAGAAAACAAAACCTGATTCTCACATCATGAGGGGAGGTTTTGATATTTTGGATGCAGAAACATCTGGTTGTGGTGAAAGACTGTGTAGCTGGTCAGTCCTTTTGACTACGGCCTCAATTTCAGAAACAGGTGAGTCTGGAGCTGTGGGCTTCGGGCACATACCGAGAGCGGTATTTGAACTGCCAGCCCGGGAGTCCATAAGTACAACTTTTCCCTTCGTTGCCTGCAATATAGGCTGTCGGCATGCACTGGTAGCAGTGCTTAACATGCCAGCCGATGAATCATCTGAGGGAATTGTTTTAGAGGGTAAAACATTTAGAAGTGGTGACTCACCCGGCCTCGACAGGCTCTTTGATGTGATAGCGTCTGAAGTCTTTTTGACAGCAGGTTTCAAGGTAGTCATGCCTGAAACGGAGTCCATAGCAGTAGAGACAGGATTATCAGATACAGGCTCACTTGATAACAGTAAATTACCATCTTCTGGGCAAATGAGGTTTAGTTTTGTATAGTTTGAATGGAAATCAATCAAAGCCAATCTGGTTACCATATTTGTCTCAATAAGAGATAAATCCTCTGTAGATACAAAATAATCGCTCATGTCTCCTTCCTCATTTTGATCCTTAGAACCTTTGACAGCCTCTGGAAAATCGAGGTTAGGAGAGGAGGCCCACTCTCTCACCTCAGGCACGTCCATCTCATTTGGAGGATCTCTCCAAGTAGCCATTGCAACAGCCAAAGATCCCCCTACAGGAGAGTAGGGGAATTTTCCCAGTGTCCTGGCCAAATTTCCCTCATTCACTAAAAATATACCACCAACAGCTTAATCTGGTTCAAGGTCAGTTGGCATTCATCTGTATCCCCCTCCCCTGGGTCGTGCTTGAAAATAGGCAGGATTTGTCTAGTGCTCTTATCCGGTCAACAAAAACTAAATAAAAAAAAAAAATTATTTTGGTATCTTGGTTATAGAGACAAAAGAAGGCTGAAGCCCATCGAGATTGTCTCCCACCAGTAGGTGGGTTAATTACTGGTTCTTATATCCAAAATATATTTATCAAGGTTACGTTTAAAGCAATCTAAAGATTTTGAATTTACTAGTGAATTTGGTAATGAAGTCCATTGTTTGGCTGCCTGTATAGTAAAGAAATTTGCTATTTTGTTAGTTTTGGCCAAGTGAACTAACAGTTGCTAGTTGTGTGATCTTAATTGAGGTTTTCTGTTAAAAAAATTAATTCCCATTTCTTCCATAAGCTCATTGTTTTGAATAATATTGTATACAAACAGAAGATAGCCTCTCCACCTTCTTTCCTGGAGGCTGAATTGCCCCAGTTTAGTTAACCTTGAGTTGTAGTTGGTGTTATTACAGTCCTGTAGTCATTTTATTGAGTTGTCTTTGGGATCTCTCTATGAGTTTTATATCCTTCTTCAAATAAAGACACCGAAATGGGTAGCCATAGACCAGATATGGAATCGCATTTGTATTGTAAGCCTGAATAATGCCGAGTGGTTGTCTGGTTATGAAAGAACATCTTATTGTATGAATAATGCATGTTGCTTTCCCTGCAACCTCTGAACAATGGTTATTTTGGGAGAGTAAGGTATTGGCTACGATCCCTAGGTCATGCTCTTTACTTACAGATTTTTTTCTTCAGTTTAATATACTTTATTAAATTTATAATAAGAAAAACCAACAAACAAACATGAACAATCAGTAATAGCCGGTTCAGTAAATTAACATCATAACAGATAAAATAGACAAAGCAGCTACAAGAATCAATACAAAAGGTAACCCATGAAGTGGGTGCATGAGGAAGGGTGCTGTCCATTATGGCAACACCTTCCCTGCACAATCCACTCATGGCGATGGAAAAGGTAGGGTGACTGGATGAGAAGTAGGTGAACTAGGCGACAGGATGTCGTTATATGTATGCTCGCTGGGGAGCTATACAGGAGCTTGGGCTGAGGTGGAGGAGGCTGTAGGAAGTGGTGCTGCAGTTGCAGGTCGAGCCGCCATGGTGGACGGGATTGGCTAGTGGCTGAGGTACTGGGTTCAGGTCCAGGTGCCGGTGTGATTTTTATTGCACCCAGCCCGAATCTTTTAATTTTTACTGCTTTCACCCTCCCGACATGCATCCCCCTGAAGCTGATAATCCTTAAGTAGGGTGCTATGGGTGGTGTGGGGGGGTGCAACCCCCCACAGAAAGCAGTAAAAATATGTACTGGCACCATTGTGCTGGTGCACTGGGATTGTCAAAGTGCCGAAAATGTGTTTGGCACTCTGACTGAGCGATAATGGTGATCGCCTTTAGGCGTTCACTGTTATCACATAGACCCAATACAAAATGATCAGTAATATCAAAACACAACCCAGCACCTCCCCCCAAGCCCCTAACCCTCTCCAAACCTCCCCACAACAACCCCACCAACAACCCCCCACCCCCGCACAAGAGCACAAACCCAGGCCCCATGCAATAGAAAGTATAGAAGGGAAGAAAATAAAACAAAATAGGACCCAGACTACAAAGTAGGACCCAGACTACAAAGTAGGACCCAGACTACTCGAGAAAAGAGGGGAAATCCAATAGCAGCCCTCTCAAAAGAGGAACAAGGTTGTCTCCTTTGTTCCTCAATCCATTTCCATGTACAGGGCCCGCACTATAGGTAGAAGGGCCAGCAATGGACCCCACCTATTCTTGAATCCCTCCTGATGGGCCTGCCACCAAGCACTATGTTTCTCCAATTCAAGGGCTTGAAGTATTTCCAAGTGCCATTCCCGGAAGGAGGGGACAGAGTCATTCAACCAGAGCCTGACAGTAACTAACTTAGCAACAGTCGAAATTAGGGAGATATAAGCTTTATGACAACCTACCACCCTCTCCACTAAACAAACCTGTGAGGTAAAATACTGGCCCAAGCCCAAGAAGGGATCCAAAGCACATCAAACTGCTTGCCAGAAAGGGATGACCCAGGAGCAGTCCCATACGATATGTTTTAGAGTCCCCTCAGAAGCTTGGCATCAAAGGCAAATGGAAGATGTGGATCCACCCATCCTACAAAGCCTAGAATGCATAAAATATAGGTTATGGAGAATACAGAATTGGAGAAACCAAAGATGATCTTGTTTAACATGTTTAAAAAATCATCTCTAAATCCATCTCCAATCAATTTCTTTTCTTTTATTTATTTATTTCACAATTATCAGATTTACAACCTTTGAGTCAAAGACTCATTTACAAAGGCACCTCGTCACAGGGAGGCTAGACAACAATTGGTAGTGGAGTACAACAATGGAGAACATTACAGGTGATACAATAAAAGAACACACAAAGCAATTCCAGTAATACAAAGGTGTACAAAGGTTTCAATTAGTTACAATTGGTCTAGTACATAAATAATAAGGTACTACTAGGGGTTCTAGGGAGTGATACCTGGGGGGAAGGGGTGGTTGCAGGGGAGAAGGCAGTCCAGAAGGACATCTATAAATTGGGCCAGGTGGAGCTCTCGGTATGGGCCAGTCAGGGGCATTAACCGCTCTGAGTGTCAGTGAGGTGGTTTCGGAGAGCAATTTTGAAGGGGCTGATTTTGGGGATGTTTGTGATATGAGTGGGAAGGGAGTTGTACCAAGAGGGGGCTCTGTGATTGAATGATCTTTGGGCTAGAAAGGTCCTGGCTCTCGGGACCTGGAAGGTGGCTTTGGTTGTGCTTCGGGTGGTGACCAAGTGGGAGGCCAATTTTAGAGATGCAGCAACCCCCGGGTTGGGGGAGAGCCCAAGTAGTGTTTTTCTTACCAGTATACAGGTGTGGTAGCACAGGTGCTCATCAAAGGTAAGTAAGTTCAAGTAGGAATAGAGCTGGCATGTGCGTGTTCTGCTGGGGGCACTGGTCAGGAGCCTGCAAGCCTTGTTGATCGAGGTCTGGACTTTGGTGAGGGCGGTGGGGTCAACAGCCGCATAGATAGGGAGCCCATAGTTGACCAGTGACAGGATGGAGGAGGTGATAGCCAGCTGGAGGACATTCTGAGGGAGGCAGTCTTTGTGGTGGCAGAGGAGTCCAATCTGGGTGTTTATGGCAGTGGACAGGGAATTAAGATGAGAGTGGAAAGAGAAAGCCAAGTTGAAGGTGATGCCCAGATATTTGTATGCAGACACCTGTTCAAGGGGGTGTAGGATGCTGGGGAGGATGAGAAGGGGGCATTTCTGGAGTTACTCTGGCAGTGGACAAAAAGCATAGATTTTGTCTTCTTGAGATTCAGAACTAGACGGTGGTTGAACCATTTTTCAGCTTGGCTGAAGGTGAGTTGCAGAGAGTTCTGGAGGGTGATGGGGTCAGGGTTGGAGGCAACGAGAACCGCATTGTTGGCATATAGGAACATACTGACCAAGCAGGAGCTAGAAAGGGTATCTAGAAAGAGACTTAACAATGTGGGGCCCAGGATGGAACCCTGAGGAACACCTGAGTAAACAGGTAGGGCAGCTGATAGGGTACTGCTTATCTTGACCCATTGGGATCTGGCATGGATTTAACGGAGAACCAGGCAAGGGGACCAGATGAGAAGCCTAGCTGATGGAGGGAGTCAAGCAATAGGGGGTGACACACAGTGTCAAAGGCCTTAGATAGGTCAATGAACACTGCCCCAGCAACATCCCCAGAGTCAAGTGCAGAGTGCATTTGCTGTGAGAACTCTAGGAGGGCTGTGGTAGTGCTGTGTCCAGGGTGGAAGCCATGCTGTTCTGGACATAGTATGTTGTATTTGGTTAGATATTCCATTAGTTGGGTGGATACAATTTTTTCCAGGGCTTTAGAGAGTGGGGGGAGGATGGAGATCGGTCTGTAGTTATTTGGTAATGTGCGATCTCCATTCTTATGAATTGGGGTAATTTCAGCTGATTTTCAAGTGCTCGGGAATTGACCGAGGCACAGAGACCAGTTTAACATGTCAGTGAGAGGGGTTAGCATGACATCTAGAGTTAGATGGAGAATTCTGGAGTCAAAGGGGTCACAGCTGGGGTTGTGGCTGGAGAGGGCTTTTAGTAGGAGTGGTTTGGCTTCATGGGGAGATATGGTGCAGAGGACAAATGAGGGGCGATTCAGGATGGGGGGTTGAGGTAGGGATAGGGTCAAAAAAGTGGACAGGAAGGACTGCGCTTAGGTCAGAGAAAGTCGTGTTGAGGCAGTCAGCAATATGTGGGGGGGGTCAGTAGTAATAGTGCCGTTGATAGATATCTGAGATGGGAGGGGCAAGTCTTTCCATTGAGCTCCTTAATATTATCCCAGAAGGCACACACAGAGCCCCAGGGGGTGGCCATGATGGTTTGGTAGTATTTGGACTTGGCTTGCCTTATGACCCAGGTGCATTGGTTATGAGCGGCATTATAGGCCTGTCTGTCCACTGTCCTGCCTGACTCGACTGCAACATGCCAGAGGTTGTCTTGCTGCCTCAGTTGTTGAATAAGGGAAGGGGAAATCCAGGTGGCATTGTGTCTTTTGGAGTGAGTACTGGTAAAGTGGGCAAAGAGGTCACAGGCCTTGCAGAAGGCTCTGGTGAGGTAGGCTAGCACAATGTCTATATCAGTCGTGAGTGAGATCAGGGACCAGTCAAGTTGGGCTAGGTACTGCTTCAGTTTACTGAGGCCCCCTGGGCGAAAGCGGCTGTGGGAACAGAAGCTTTCCTCTAAATTAAGGTCCAACTCTTGTTGCCAGTAAAAGCAAAACCCCTTGAGAGTCTTTGGATCACCCTGTTGCAAAAAATCATTAAACTTAGAGGTAGAGTGAGGGAGAGCCGTCAGGTCCATAAGAGTTTGCAGCAAGGGGTTGGTATCCAATGACCATGGAGGGGGACCCAGGAAAGACGAGAGAGCCTTAGACAATTGTTAATGCTTAAAAAATGATAGGTGGGAATTACAAAATGGGCTCGAAGGTCATTCGCAGAGAGGAGTTTACCATCCTGAAGTAGGGAAGCCACTGAAGCTCGCTGAAGAGGTGAACAGAAAGAAATAGGAATGGGGTGGTTCACAATACAAAAATGTGGGTTGCCTATAAGAGGTTGAGTAATATCTTTAGAAGGGTCAATGCCAAGGTTGGAGAAGATCTGTCACAGGGCCTTAATAGACCAAAAAACAGGGGAAATTCAGAACGGCTTCGTAAGCTCAGAAGGCTTCATATATAATAAACTACCAAGGGTAATACCATATTGCTGACAAAACTTCTGTTCCAAAGAAAGCCATAAAGGACAATAGGGGCAAGCAGAAGAGGTTGAAGAAATTGAACTCCATTGAAACAGTTTACTACAATGAAGGGCACAATAATAAATAAAAAGGTTAGGTACACACAAGCCCCCGCGTTCCTTCGGAGCTGTGGGCTTATAATAAGCTCTATGAACAGCCTTACTGATCCAAAAAAAGTCAGAGATGTAGCTCTGAAAGCGGGAGAAAGAGGCCAAGCATCCCCAAGGGGTACAAGAGTTGGGGCAAAATATTAATTTTAAGGATGTTAACTCGCCCCCATCAAGATAGATGGAGGGCACTCCATCTGCAAAGATCACATTTGATAACCTGACATAGAGGGGAGAGATTTAACTGAACTAGTTCCAAAAGAGACCTAGAAATCTTGATGCCTAAATAATTTAAAACCTTAGGTTCCCAAAGAAGACCAAATGTATCAATTCAACATCGTTGCACCAGCAAGTTCAGCGGCATTACCTTGGATTTTTCCAAGATTAATATATAGCCTACAACCAAAGAGAACTTATGAATTTCTTCCAGGGCTGCAGGGAGAGCAGAACAAGGATCTCTCAGGTGTAAAAGGAGATCATCCGCATATGCAGAAATATTATAACCCTCACTCCCCCCCACCTAAATACCCCTAATGGCCAGATTAATTTGAATACAGTGAAACAAAGGCTTCAGGTACAGGTTAAACATAAACGGGGAAAGGGGACAGCCTTGACTCATACCACACAAGAGGGGGAAAAGAAGGGAAAATACAACATTACAAAGGATTCTTGCTGTGGGATGATTGTAGATAACCATAAGCCAGTCAAAAAAGGTGGTGGGGAAACCAAATTTAAAAAGCATAGCAAAAAGGAAATCCCAAGACACCCGATCAAAGACTTTCTCTGTGTCTAGGGAGACCAGGACAGCAGGAATCCCTCTCTCCCTAAATGCAGAGATTAGGTGTAATACTTTGCGGAGATGATCAGAAGAAAGATGACAGTTGCAAAGCTCACTTGAGTAGGACTGATAAGTTCCTTCCAAGTCTAAAGAAGATGGTTCAATAACACTTTCTCAAGAATTTTGATACCTGTGTTCAGTAAAGAAATAGGATGGTAACTCACAGGAAGAAGTTCGGGCTTGCCGCGAATTTAAGAATTAGGGTAATCCAGGCCTGTGTAAACGAGGTGTCAATAAGGCCAGAGGTATGCAGGTGATTGAACAACCAAGTTAAAAAAGGGGCTAAAATATCAATGAAAGCAGCATAAAAGGAAGGGAAGGGGAAATTGTTTAATCAGGAGAGGCACACTAAGCTAAAGCTTGTTTCCAGGTGCGACCTGGGAGCACAAGGAAGTTAAGTCCAGGTCACACCTGAAAATAGGCACTTGACTGTCTAGCATGCTTACCCGGTAAACAAAAGCTAAATAAATAGACTTGCTTAGGGTCACACAGTGTGCAAGTGTGGGGGCTGTGCGATTCAAAACACAGTTCTCCAGATTTGTAGCTCAGAGCCTTAAACCACTGCACTATAATGCCTCCTATATTATGTACTATACTACACTAACTCCTAAAAGGAGTTCTTAAACCCATCCAGCACAGGAGCTTTTTCCTTTGGTAGCTGTGCAATCACTCTATGAACCTCCTCCAAGGAAATAGGGGCTTGCAAAATCTCCTGCTGCTGATACGACAAACGAGGTAAAGGTACGGAATCGAAGCAATGTCACTGGAAACACCTGAATCTAGACTGTAAAGAGAACTACTGAAATCCTGGAAAGTGGCTGTGATGTCTCAGGAATGAGTAAGGGTCACGCCATTTACTTACAGATTTTAAAGTTGTCCCATTCAATGTATATTTAAACATTTTGTTGCTACGTCCAAAGTGCAATACTGAACATTTATCAGAATTAAATATCATTTTGTTATTCTCTGCCAATTTTGAGACAGTATTCAAGTCTTTTTGGAGTGCTTCACTACTCTCCTGAGTGTCAATTGTTCTCCTCATTTTGGCGTTATCAACAAATTTTGTTAATTTACTTTCAATACCCGCATCCATGTCTGAGACATATATGCCAAATAAAACTGGGCCCAGAACTGAGCCCTGGGGCACAGCACTGCACACCTCACTTGTGTTGGATAACACCCCTTTTACTCTAACCCACTGGGTTCTATAGTTAAGCCAGTTGTAAATCCATCTGGTGATGTATTTGTTTATACCCATGCCAAGTAATTTGTTAACTAAGAGGTCACGTGGTACTTTATTGAAGGCCTTGCCAAGATTCAACATGACTATGTCATATGAGTTGCCTTCATCCAGGTTTCTGCTTACTACCTCATAAAAAAGTAATCAAGTTGATATTGCATGACAGACCTTTCTAAAACCATGCTGTGAAATATCCTGAAGCTGCAAATCCTTGATTTCTCTGTTGATTAAGGTTTTTAGTAATTTTTCCTTAATCCACAGAGAAGGGCAACCTCCCCAGGATCAACACCTTTCAGCCCACTACCAACTTCACTCAGCAGCCTGACCCTATAAATTTCACAACTAGGCTTGAGTCTTGCAGGGCTATCCAGCCCACAAACAATACAGGGACCACTTCATCCAGTTCTTGGTAGCAATCACGGCTGCACTCGAAGAGTTCCAATTCTGATACTACAGCATGGTTTTCTGGCCGATTTTTCCTCCCTCTTGCAAACAGGCCCCTCTACCACAGGTTCCCGGCCAGTTTGTACAGTCACTTCACAACACTCCTTGCTCCCAGTCAACTCCTCTGAACAGATGCTGCCAAAAGCGCTAACTTTGAAATTGTTAAGGACCTCTGGAATTTAAACAAGTGGACTTCAACTCTTAAAACAATAAAAGCAAGCTGGCCCGGTGGTGCTGAGGAGCTGGCCTGGTGGCACTGAGGGTTGAGGCGCTGGACACCACACCTAGAGCCATACTGGCGATCTGGGTTTGGGAATGAGCCTGGGTCACTGGGGGGTCAGCAGGGGTGAGAGAGGATCGAGTGTCCAGAGGACTGCTCTCCTCTCTAGTGGGAAGGGGACTAGTCACCCACAGACTGCCCTGTGGTGGTAGCTGGAGGGTAGTACTGGTCGGGAGGCTTGAAAGCAAATATCCTCACTTTAGAAGGGAGGGGTGGGAGAAAATAGAAAATGCCACAGTCTCCACAGGACCCATGATGGTCTGATCGCACCAGCAAGTTTTCCCCCTCCCACCAGATTTGATGTACCAGGGTGACAGGGGTATGCTGGCACCCCCACCTGGCCCTGCCATGGAGGCGGAATCCATGGGGGAACCTTGGGGGGGGGTGAGCTGGGGATGGACCAGAGGATGAACCCTTCCGAGGGAGGGGTCATAGCCCCTGTGGAGACTGTGAAGGAAGGAGAAAAGATAATAAAAATAAATACATAAATAAAAGCTAATTCCTATACTGTCTCACTTCCATCCCCTGCCTGAAACTTCTCCCTAACTTAAACACTAAAATTACTTACTTGATTAAAAACACCACACTCACCAGATGAAACTTGCCTGGAAAGATGACTGGCTAAATGTAATCCTTTTCAATCTTACAGATGTAAAACTTAGTCAAAAAAGATAATAGAGACCAGCCGAATCTGTACTAACATGAGCACAGACAACAGACGCCCAGCCTGGTGGCCATCTTGGTGGCAAGTTTCCACCCTCGGGTCCCTCATGTAGGGTTGCACCACCAATAAGCAGCACATAGCCATGGTGCAGGATACCATTCTAATGTAATCTTACACAGGGCAAAGAGTATACATTTGACTATCATAATTTAAAACACTTAAAAAACATCATAAAGCATGGATACTAAAAAACATATTTACATCATGGACAATCATGGTTTCTTCAAATGTTATTTTATTAGTATTTTTTATTGACCAAATTTAAAAGGAATTTAGTTGTCTCTATTAGTCTTACTTCACTGTATAGCTTTTTGAGGCCTTTGTGCATCAACCATAGGCAACTCTGTCCATGAACTACGGACAAATCATGGATGGAGCTATCATGGACAAAGATCCACTGACAGAACATTTATGACCATTAATGTCCATGGGTAACTTTGTTTGCCCATGAAAATATGGATAACCTGAGTGTGGGGTACAACATATTGGATAATGTATGAGTTGTTATCAGAAACCACACTGTAAATGCTTTGAGAAGTTACCATGACAACTTTGTAAACCTCAAGAGCTAAGCTCAAGAGGTTTTCAGTTGTCATGGTAACCTCAAGAAGCGATTTCAGCATGGTTATGAATCAAAACCCATATGTTAGTTTTTATAGTGCATGGGCAAAAACTCAAGTGAGCACCACTTAAAAGAAGGTAGTCCTTACTTTTTTTCATTTCCCCATAGCACCTCTCTCCCTTAGGGCCAGCACTCATCACCAGCCATTCGTTGTGCACCGCTTGTTCAAAGCCGCACTTGCACAGATCAGCTCCTGTTGTTATTGTATCATTGTCAGGTAGTCAAATGGGGTTAACAACCTTTTGTTGTCACAACGATACCATAGCAGCATTATAAGCTACTTGATATCAGGTGATAATAAGGGCTCCCCATACATTATAATACCGTACAGTACATCTAATATTTTCATATTTCTCTTACTATGGCACTGTCCCAACAGCCCCGTCTTCTAATTCCTGTCCCTGGACAAAACACACCTGACACCAGTTTTGAAGGAAAATGCTGCAGCATTATGTTTATTTACATGCTGTACATTTTACAGAAAGTCATGACCTGTGCAACTCTGAAATCTCACCCCAGCTTTCCCTGTGATTTTGCAGGTCTCTTCCCTGCAAAGGGACCTCTCAAGTGAACTGCAGGGATAAAGCATATGCTCCTCAGGGAAACTGAATTCCAAGAAAAGGAAGGACCTCTGGTGGGCTGATTGATGCACTGCCCTCATCTGGCAGACTCCTCACTTGTGGCCCAGATCCACCTGGCATAGGGCTTTCGTCCTTCTGCCACCCTCCTTATGCTGACAATTGGGGACCTGTCCAGATGGAACCAGATCCCCCCTTTCTTCTTGTACTATTCTTTCCAGTGAGACTCTCATGTCAGCACAGGACAGACACCACCCATACCATCAAACAATTCTTGCCAAACCAACCTCAAAGATCACATGAATTGCCACGTGAAACATATTGTAGCCAGTGTGTATAAGGTGTACCCCATCCTTGGCATACAACTAAGATACAAAAGTGACAGTGTCATTGTGTCTTGTCACAGTTCCATTGACGAAGTCTATAAATGCATGAATCTTGGAGTCACGTGATGTTTTTGGGCTGATTTAGATGCATGTCCTTCGGCTCCACAATCCCAGCTGACAAATTCAGTATTTCTTATATCTTAACAGTATTATTTTTCACAAATATTAGCAATTGAGCCTTCTATAGTGCTCTGGATGTACTGATTGCTTGAATACTGCCATGGAATTCTTGGATGACACTGAAACTTCGGGACCAACTGAAACCTCTGGCTTACTGCCCAGACTGAAACCACCAAGGTAAAGGCCCACTTCTGACTCTCCGTTGGATACAAAAACTGAACCCGATAAATTAGATTTGCTACCGTCAGACATGGCAGGCATCAAGATTATGCTCACTAAAGTGGTGGAGGATTTTCAATTGTTTAAATCAGCCTTGGAAGTCTTCCATCTCCATCTCAGGGATGCCAAGATGCGCGTGCATTCTATCAAGGATTCATAGGCCCGGGATGAGAAGGAACTCCAGGAACTTAAAAGACGTGAAACCAAATCAGAAGCTAGAGTACAGGATCAGGAGGCACACAGTCACAGAAATAATTTAGATATTGTGGGACTTCATGAATGGGCTGTAGGTAATGACATGTTACCTTCATACAGCACTTGCTGCAGGAGGTTGTGGGTCCCCCCCTTCATGGAGCTTCATTTCTTATTGAGGATGTTCACTGTTCCCTGCAGCCTCAACCCCCTCTGAATGGGAAGCCAAGGGCTATCATTTGCATTGCCTGATTTTTCAGGTTAAGGTTCTTATCCGAAAGTGAGCCTGGGACAAGCAGCCCCTCACAGGGAATGGCCATTGGTATTACCTCTTTTAGTGACACTACCCCTCACGTCAGAGAATGACAGCTTGCCTACAAAACCATTAAACAGGAGCTACTGTATATAATGCAGGCATAACATTTTATATGCAATGCCCAGTGTGGTTGTTTATCTTCATTGCAACTGGAACTTTAGAATTCTCCTATACTGAGTGGGCATGCCTGGAGCTTCCTAAGTACTTCCCCAATATTTTTCAATCTCGCTCTCACTAACCAGGTAGACACCAGTGGCTTTTGACCCTCTGTGCCTCATTTTCTTTTGTGGATGTGCTCCTTTAGACTTTTCTGATCTGTCCTTGATCACTACAAGAGTGCATGAGTTCACCTTGCTCCACTTTATGAACTAAAATTTGCTGGTTTATATTCACCCATTAATAGGTCCTTAATACTACCATATTTCTGCCATCCCTTACCTTATGCCTTGGACCTTTTGATTTATGCCACCCCTATCACCCTGATCTAGTTGCACAACTTGTGGTAAATCTTCTCGCTGAACTGAACATTGGTGCTGTGCAGCAGGGTCATTCTATCAATCTGACATCGGAAGCTTTTACACTACTTCTTGGCTTCAGCACTTCTCTCCATATCCAACTGTATTTACTCTTCTCTTGCTTTTTCTACCACTATTCGCAGTGGCAACCTCCAGTGAGACCTTTTTTTTCAGTTATTCTATAGCATTCTAACAGTGCACTTGCTACAGATACAGCACTGCACTTTGTCTCAGCATTTTGCCAGTATAACCACGGACTGCATCGAATGCCATAGGATGATGGAAATGACCCATTCAAGTTCAGGGTGATTGGTTTCAATCTTCTCTCTTTCTTTTCCTCCTTCTCCTGTTTTCCTCCCCCCTTTTTTCTTCTTTCAATTTGTAGTCCATTTTGTCGGTTCTATATCTTAAGTAATTCTGTCTCTTACTAAACTCCTCGTGGTGTACTTAATGTCTTTTTCCATGCCATTTCTTGATCCAGTATTAACTCAGGAGATCTACATTCTGCACTTGTACCAGGATTTTCTCTCCTGTTGTTTGTTATAAATCCCCCCATCCCCCCCCACACACACATTTTCGAACTCTTCACTTTGTTTCTCACTGCCCTGACCTTCTCTACTCATTGGTTTAACATATTTCACTCCCGCTCTATTCTTTGTTCCATACGTCATAGCTTTTGCCTTACTGCCATATCCTTCTATTTTCATATTCTTGTATAGATAATGACTTTTCCCTGTAATTGACTTCATGATTAACTGAGCACTATCCTTTTTCTTCTTTTCTTTTCCTACATTACATTTTTTGGAATTTTCTTGCCTTTCTGGGTCCCCCACTGCTGATGCTCCTTACTATAATTTGGGCTCCATACAGTACTTTTAATGTCTTTTCATAAGCTGTTTAGTGTCTTTGGTTGTAGTCACATTTAGCCAGGATGTAGTTACTGGGGGGAAACACAAGTCCACCATGACACCATGGTCCTTCTAGTGAATAGTGGCCTTGAGCCATCTTTTGAGGTATTACCCATACCCCCTTCCTCCATACTTGGAAGGGGCAAACAGGGTTTTTTCTGTTTGTATTGATTATTATTTGACTTGTTGTATGCTTTTACATGTACCTGTTCTAGTTTGTTGTTGCTTTTTTTATATTGGTGTTTCATGTTGCCTGATAGCTGCTTACGATTACATCAATTGTACCTGTATGTGATTTACAGGATTGGAACCTATTTGTTATCTCACATTATTCTTAATACACTGTGTGCTTCTTCCTATGGCTACTGTTTCATAGCTAGGTTGAGTGGACTGCTTTCCTCATACTGGCCTATGTGGCCTTAACACAATTAACATGCATTATCTGAAACATGAAGGGGGGAGGGCAATCGAAAATGAAATGGCTACAAGTTCTAAACCACATTGCTAACTTAAAAGCCAACCTTGCAATGCTTCAGAAAACCCATATCTTAATGGCAGACATACCCCTTTTTTGTAAGGTATGGGTCGGTCAAGCTTATGGGGTATGTAACAGTTCCCTCAGGGCTGGTGTTATTATATTGGTCTGAAGAGGCTTTTTATTTCAGGTGCTACAAGAATATGCCCACACTGAGGGTCATTTTATTGTTCTTCAAAGTTTTGTAGGACCACAAGTAATGCTACTGGGATACATTTATGGCCCAAATTTAGATACCCCTTCATTCTTCACCCACCTTTTGCAAATTCTTTCCCTACATAACCATTTACTGAAAATAATAATGGGAGACTGGAATTAAACTTTGGATGACACCCTAGATAGGTCGGGCAAGCGTTGTAAGGGCCTCTCTCCAGCACAATGGGCACTCAGAGAGCTTCTAGATAACTGTGGCATTGTTGATGTATGGAGAGTTCTTCATCCAATGGAAAGGTATTACAACTTTCAATTCTCTACACATGGTACTCAATCAAGGCTAGATTTTGCCCTAATCAGTTCCTCCTTCATTCCAGCAGTTAGATACTGCAAAATTCAAAGTAAAGTCATATCTGATCATGCCCTAGTTTCTCTTTCCCTCTGCTTACTCCCTTTCAAAGATGCAGACAAGTGCTGGAAACTTAATAACCATCTCTTAAAAGCTGACTGGTGATAGATTAAAGCAGCTGATAACTGAATTTTTTACCCTTAATAAGCCAACTACCCCTCAGCAGAAATATGGTGGAACCCATACAAATGTACTATCTGCAAAGAACTTGTTCAGCTACCCACCATCTGCAAGAACCGTAGAGCCAAACAGATACAAGATCTTTTAACCTCCATTCGTCATTTGGCGAGAACCATCAATTCTGTATCTCCTGACACTGATTGGGTCCAACTTAATCAAGAAAGAGCCAAATATGCTTAGCTCAACAAAGAGCTAGCAGAACATGCACTTTTAAAAGTCAAGCTTAACTATAAAATTTATGTTGAAAAAGCTGGATGATTTCTTGCAATGCATCTTAAACAGCAAGAGACTGCTCACTTGATTAAATAAATCAGATCAGTGAAAGATGGTGTTCTTTTAACATCTCCCAGAGAAATTGCTGCTCAGTTCAAACTTTTTTATGACAATCTCTATGCAGCAGAAGATTTCCCAGTGAATTTGCACTCTCTCGTAAAAGATTATCTTAATCATGCTAACCTTCCTCAATTAAGCTCTCAATTGGTAGATTCCCTTAAAGACCCTATTGCTGTTTCCAACATTGAAAAGACTATTTCTTCTCTTTCTCCAGATAAAGCTGCGGGGCCAGATGGTTTCTCTCCTAAGAGACAAACAGCTGCTGCACTCACTCACACTTCAGAAGAGCGAACATCAGATCACAGAGGAATGGAAATGCTGGAACTCTTTATTGGTTAATATTCAGCAGCCACATGCTGTGGGCCAGTCACCAACCCAGCAAGGCAGCCCACAGCATTGATGCAGGCTTCCTTTTGAGAATTGTTCCCAGCACATCTTTTGGTGAAAGGGAGACTTTGTGCCATTCTTTGTGTCACAAGCCCCTTGCGCCATGCCGGGAGCTTTGCAAATCGAGCCCCAGGAATTCACGTATTCCAAAGGCACCTTTTTTGTCCTACCTCCCACCTTACATAGCAGGAGTCACTGCTCCAATCAGGGGTCTATGTGATAATGGCAACTGCAGAAAGGCAATTGCCATTAGGGCGAATGTACATCAGTGAAAATTCATTTCACCGATGTACACTCCTGGTGCACAACAAAAGGGCACCAGGAACTTTATTTTTTTTGTTTATGCAGGGGGCTGTGCCCCCCTGCACCCCCTACAAAATATTCTCAACTCCAGGGGGGTGCATATCGGGGGGAAGCACTGATCCCAGCACGTTCCCAACCATAGCCTGCTATGAACCTGTCACACCCTATGGCCAGCTCGGCAACCCACTGTTGCGCTACACCTCAAAACCCTCCCTCCCATTCTGCCCGTTGCACGGCATGCTTGCTCCCCACTGCACGTGCATATACACATAGCAACAGGATGTCACTATACCTGCATTCACCCTCCCATCCACTAGTCCTGAGAACAGGTACTGCCACTGAGTCACCCTTTTTGTAAGCGCTCACTAATGATCACCCTTCTCATTGGATACCCTCCAATCATTAGGCATAGCCTTTCCTGTAACAGGAAAGGGCTGTTTTGGCTTTCAAGCATGAATGGGCTGCTTTGACATTCAAGCTTCATCATTACCTGGCCAGGAGGCCCTGGTACAGGGCAAAGAGACTGTAATCACTATCCAGAGTCAGCTGACATGCCTCTGGCAACTGACTTAGTCATATTTTCCACTCACAGACCCATTCAAGCCTATTAATAGAGCTATAATGAAATAAATAAAAAACCTACAGTACAAAATGATATGGCAAGTTGTTAACCCTCCCCCCTGGGAAAATAAATGAGAAGAAAACAATCTTTTAACACCCCTAAATGACTTTTGCTTTTTTCATGTGAGCCAGCTGGCTCCCATTGCTGTGTTCTCCGTTCACTCTTTGTGTGAACCCCATATTAGTTTCTCACAGCATTTCTCCTACTTAAAAAGAGGCACTAACTAATGTCCAGACAACCTGTCTGCACTGCCATGCTGTGACCCACTGCAGAGCCTAATGTCCATATTCTAGGGCTACAGCACCAGGCTCCACCTCAGCAATTTGGGGTTTAGTCCACTGGTCACGTGAACCCATGTAAGGGGCATATGATCAGTGACCAGTGCAAACTCCTTACTATACAAATAAGGGTGCAGTTTCTGCAATGCCCAGACAATACCGAGACACTCCTTATTGACTGTGGCTAGGCCACCTCTCTGGGCAGCAGCTTCTTGCTCAGGTACATGACTGTGTGTTCTTCTTCCAAGTGTGTAACCTGAATCAGAATCATGCAAAGTCCATAATGAGATGCAGCTACATGCACAATAGTCTTAGAGAATAGTCTGGTCTGGCAAGTACAGGTGCCTTCTTCAGCTGTCAGAATGCAGTATTGTAGGTTTCCATCCACCGAACCTTTTCTGGCATTTTTTCCTGGTGCGATCAGACTGGGATTTGGACATGCTGCTGAAATTTGGCACAAATTTACATTAGTACCCTACCATCCCTAGGAAGACCCTACTTTACTCTTGGTCATGGTCATGGCCCACCCCTGTATGGCCCAATTTTCACTGTCTCAGGCCAGATGTACCCACTCTGCAACCTGTGCCTAAGGTATGACACTTCTGTCATTCCTATATGGTAGTTCTGTACCTTGACTGTCAGCTCAGTGACCTACAGTTGAAAGAAAACCTCTGTCATGTGCCTGACGTGATCCTCCCAAGTCTGCCTATAGATGGCGATGTCATCCATGTACGTCAGAGTGAAGTCTCTTGCCCCATTCAGAATGTGTTCCATGATCCACTAAAACGTGGATGGTGCATTCTTCATCCCAAAAAGCATTACTTTGAACTGAAATAATCCAAACACGGTGAGAGAGGTCAACCAGCTTCGGGAGTCAGGGGTACCTGCCAATGTCCCTTTGTCAGGTCTATGTTGGACAGGTAAAGGGCTACCCCTAACCTCTCTGGGACCTCTGTTCTGCGAATGGGGTATACATTTGACTCTGTGCAGCTGTTGAGTTGGTGGTGGTTCATGTAGAACCTTATTGTCCCATCCTTTTTGGGGATCAGTACCAGTGGGGAGGCCCAAGGACTACTAGACTCCTGGATCAACTGGAGAGCCAGCATCTCCTTGATATCTCCCTCTATGGCATGTCTTACTCCTTCTGGGACTCTGCAGGGTGACTGTCTCAGCAAGGCTTGGGACCCTGTATCCACATGGTGGTCTGCCATTGTGATGTGCCCTGGCTTCCCCATGAACATTTCACCAAATGTATGCAATACCCCACACATTTCAGCAGCCGGACTGATGTCAGCTGCTCCAAGAGGTTGACAGCATCCATTGACAATTTTCCCTTAATGACTCCCAGGAGATCCACCAGCAGGTCTGCTTCGGCCTCCTCCTCTTCTGGATAGTTGTGCACAGCCAGGACTATCTTGTCCCAGTCATGACTGGGCTTCGTCATGTTTATGTGGCAGACAAACTGTTTGTGCCTCTTGTCTGGCAGCTTCACCATGTAATTAACATCATTCACTCTCCTGACCACTGAGTAAGGACCCTCCCAAATTGCCTGTAATTTGTTTCTCTCAGACAGAGATGAGTACCATCATCCATTGCCTGACATCATACTTCCAGGCTCTGGCCCCATGGTTGTACCAAGTCTTCTGCCTCTGTTGTGCAGTGGTAGGTGCTCTTGGGCAAACCCCATGAGCTGCTTGAGGCATGACCTGAAATTCAGGACATACTCCACAACAGTTTCCCCTTGGGGAGCAAGTTCATTTCAACATTCATCCCATAACAAATCAAGGGGACCCCTTATCCTATGGCCAAACAGGAGCTCGAATGGGGAGAACCCTTGGGACTCCTGTAGGACTTCCCGATATATGAATAAGGGATGGGGTAAGTACTTATCCCACTCTCTTGCATGCTGGTCAGTGAATGCTCTTAATGTGGTCTTAAGAGATGGATTAAATGGCTCAACCTGACTGTTAGTCTTGGGGTGGTATGGCAAGCCCCTAAGCTGTTTTACCCTATACTTCTTCCAAGACTAATCACCAGATCAGACATGAAGTTGGTGCCCTGATCCAACAGAATCTCCTAGGGTAACCCTCCCTTCTAAATATCCCCAGCAGTTCATCAGCCACATTCCAAGCCTTGATGGAGGACAATGGCATTCTTTCTGGGTACCTTATGGCATAATATACAGCCACCAAAATGTGTCACTTGCTGGTGCAACTTGTGGTACTGAATGACCACACAATGTTCATAGCAACTTGTCAAAATAGCTCTTTGATAATAGGCAGGGTAATCAATTCTGCCTTGGCCTTGTCCACAACCTTTCCCACTTCAGACAATTCCAGCAGTAGCTTGTCATGTCTTTAAAAATATTGGACCAGAAAAGTTGTTTGTCAGATACCTTCTTATATGACTGACCCCCTAAGTGTACAGTAAAGAGTATGTTGTGGGCTAAGCCCAGAAGCTGCTTCCTACATTCCCTGGGAACTAATATATGCCAGGGTACCCCTTCTACTGGTCCTCCCTTAGTAACCCACACACAGTACAGGAACTCATTCTCTCAGTACACCTCCCTTTTTTCTAACTCCGGAAAATCACTTTCCACCCTGGTGGCACACTCACTTAGGTATTGCACAGATGAGTCAGCTTGCTGAACTCTCCCCAGCTCTGAATGCCTGGCCTTCCCCAAAACACACTCTGCTGCAATAGAGCCAACACAGATGGGCTATCCTCAGTTTGTAGCTGTGACTCAAAACTGATGGTCCCAGCTTGTTCTTCAGCTACAACCTCTGCTACTACCATTGAGGCAGGGGTTGCTTCCCCGCGCACTGCCCCCTCTGTGTCCTCAGAAACTGGTTCCCTCACCTTGCTATGGGTAGTGACACACAATACTGGTCCTACTGTCTAAGTCATTACCCATGATTACATTCATGGTCAGGCCTGGTACTGGAAAACACCAACATCCTGCATGCCCTGACTACCTTCCCAGCTTAGAAAGATCCAAGCCATTGCACTAACAAAGCAGGATCTATCACTCCTCTGATCCTAGAAAACTGGCCATGCAGGGTCTGGTCCTCCTGAATCAAATTCTGCTTCACCATAGAAATGGAGGCACCAGTGTCCTTCAATCCCTGGGTCACCATCCCATTTACAAATACAGGGTGCATGTGTTCAGTGGAGATAGAGGACAACTGCATCCTGTATACAGGCCTTTAACTGCTCTGCACTTCCCAAGCTACCCCCTCCAGCTGCACTCACACCTTTGGCCATATTTTTTATGCAGTCATGTGACAAACACTCCAGTTTCTGGCAGATATAGCATCTGACTTCACTTGTCTCCTTACTTTTGAAACCAGATGGCTCCCCTTTTTTTCCAGGCAGAGGCTGGCTTTCTTTAGCTTGTCTCTGGGGTTTTACCTTTATGATGAGAGCATAGTTGTCTGGATATGAACAGATCAGGGCACTCGGTTGCCTCCCTCGTGGAACTTGGAGTTCTAGCCAACAACCATATTCTCAGTTGTTCATGTACAGTTTTTAGGAACTTCTCCATAAGAAACAAATCTTTATTTCCATTTACAGAGCACTCTTTTGCACTGTCAGCATAGCAATCATCTGGTGACTTTTTTTCACCCCTTTTTGCCTATAAGATCAAGAGTTAACTCTAAACATTTTAGTAAGGCATTTTTTCACTTTCTGATGGTTCACACAGTCCTCACTGTCCATTCTGGTGAAATCCTTCTAAAGCCTTGTCTGTAAGCAGTGGCAAATGTATGTCACCCAAGAAGTCCTGCCCAATTCAAACTGCTGACAGATTCTTTCAAGTGATCTTAAAAACAAATCAAGATCATTCCCCCCCAGATATATGGGAAACATTTTTAAAATAAATGTTGGCTTCCTGGTTGGACCCCTCATGCTATTATTCACGGTTTGTGTTGTTGTTCTCTGTGCAGAATCTCCATCAGTCTGTCATGCTCATGCTCCTTCATATTACTCTAATGCTGATGCAGCCTTTCTTGCTCCTTTTGCTCTTTGTGGATCCCATGCTGCTGCTGCTGCTTTTCTTGCTCTTCAACTTTCAGCTTTCTCCTCTAAGATCCACATCTGCCGTTTGCCTCTCAATTTATGCCTTTGCCTTAACCAAGGTGAGCTCCAGCTCTTACATTTGTACCTGGTCTGCTTGTGCAGCTGCCTTAGTCATAGGCTCTGGCTCATGACTTCAGCTAGCAGTGACCACTTTCACACCACTTCCTTGGTTACTTTTTCTAAGGATGTCTATGAATTCCATCCATGTTTGGACTTCCTCATAGCACAATCTTTTCCTTCTGCACAGCTCCAGCAGGTTTGGCAGTGTGCAGTTCCCATATGGCTGAGTCATAGTGTCTGCTATCTATCTATCTACTTTTACTTATGACAAAATAAAAGTGGTAGAATATATGAACATATGAACATATGAAATTGTGAGCAGATACAGGCCATTTTGTCTATCTAGTCTGCTCGAATGTGCAGCATTTCACTCCATTAGACTGCAGCTGTCCCCTCCCTCATATGCCCTCCCCCATTTCCCACCCCCTGCCAATTTGTACCCTCTCCTTGAATCTGCCCCACCCCTCCCAAAGCCCCCAACATTCTGCAGCCATATGACTTCCTCTGGCAGAGCATTCCACCCTGCCACCACCCTTTCTGTGAAATAGTGCATCCTCAGTTCCCTCTTGAACCTGCCCCCTTACAACATCATAGAGTTTCCCCTGGCACCTGCCTAGTGGCACTGGAGGTTGAGGCACTGGTCACTACACCTCACACCATGCCGGTGACCCAGGTTGGTGAACAAGCCCGGGCCATGGGGGTCAGCAGGGGGAGAGAGGACTGATCATCTGGAGGACTGCTCTCCTCTCTTGGTGGGGTGGGCACACATTGTCCCGCTCACTGATTGCTGTCTGGTAGTGACCAGAGGGTAAAAAAGGTCATGAGGTGTGCTCCAATGTAGTTTTGTTGGTGGGGAGGGGGTGGGGAGAAAAGCAGGAAGAAAAAGAGCCTGGCAGGGCTCCATGACGGTCTGCTGTACCATGAACTGACCCCGGGATTCTGGATTGGGTCTCTGGGAAGGGAGCGCCACCTCCCTGGGCCTGCAGCAGGGGGCAATCCATGGGGGAAATACTGGGGGGCAGCTGATTGTGGGGTGGCGGGACTCAAGAGAGAGAGTTCCTCCTTTGGGAGGACCGAAGCTCCTGCCAGGGCTAAGGAGGAAAAAATATAAATAAAAAAAAAAAAGAGTGTCCCCTGGTTTCCCTTCCGCTCTTCAGATTGAACATACACCTGGAGTCTACTTTGTTCAAACCCTTCAGGTACTTGAAGGTCTCAATCATATTCCCTCTCTCCCTTCTTTCCTCCAGGGTACACATATTGAGCTCTTTTAGTCTCTCTTTATATGGTCTGTTCCCCAACCCCAGGATCATTTTTTTTTTATTATAATTTTTATTACTAGAGATGGGGTACACCATTTCACAATAGTACACTCATTCAAAAGCAGCAGTACTTTGGATACAGTAGTAGGCACAAGACAATGGGTATCATAAAGCACACCATGAATAACTGATCTTAATATGTGTACAACATCAACGAGACCTACTATTGGGAATCTCTTCCTTGTTTAATTCTTATGTTACTGAGTAATTAGCTCAGGGAATAACATCTTGTCTATGTTGCATAATCCATGTGATCTAATTATTCCAAAAATTCCTAACCCCGTCAACTCTGGAGTTTATGGCAGCAGTAATCTTTTCCATTTCATATATCTGTAGGACCAGATCTTCCCACTCTGTGATGCTGGGGGGGACTGCTGGAGCCACTTTATGGAAATATACATTTTAGCTGCTAGAAGTAGGATGGTAATCATTTCTCTAGATTGTTTGTTTTTCATTTCCGGAGAAAACCAATGTAAGAGGGCCAAACCTGGGGTCAGCTGTGCAAAGTCCAGAAATGTTTCTACAAGGGCACCTTCTATCCGAGTCCAAAAGTCACGGATCACTGTGCAATTCCAGAATATATGGAAATTGGTTGCTACCTCTTCCCCACAGTGTCTCCAGCAGCAAGACCCCCTTTTAACATCATATTTCCCTGAAACGTGGTGTGTCCTGAAATATTTCACCATGCACTTCCAGCAATATTCTCCCCATGTGTATGAACTAGTTACCTTATGTTATGTCAGAAAGATCTGGTTCCATGCTTGTTCAGGTATCTCCTCTCCCAAATCAGTCTCCCATGTGTCTTGTATTTTTAACAGAGCTCTATTCTCGGAGGGCAAAAGGGCTGTATATAAAGCGGATATAATATGTCTCGGCAATTGCCTAGATTTTGTTTCTATTATTATTCTGACCAGTGGATGCACCTGTTCTAGTTCCCAACTCACCCCACACCTCTGGTTCAAATAATGTCGGATCTGAAGGAATCTATAATGATCCCGTCTATCAGGCCGGTAGATTTGTTGCATCTGAGAGAAAGTCTTAATTACTCCCTGTTCATACCACTGATAAATATGGCTCAGCCCTTTCTTTCTCCAGTTGTCAAAGTAGGATCACTGGTTGCTGGGATAAAAGCAGGGTCAAAACTAAGTATAACCAATGAAATAGTTGAAGGTCTCACTCCCGGCTCCTCCAGCTTCGTACACCAAATAAAATTAATCTGGTAAATCTGGACTGGGCTATCTCCCTTATTTGACCTTTAAAGTGGAGGGGGGATCCAGTTACCATTCTATTCCCTCTGAATCTCTCCCTAGTTCCAATGTTTTCCAATGAGTGTCTATATTTGAGTCCCACCAGTGTAAGGCATGGGCAAGCTGAGTGGCACAATAATACAGCTTTAAATGGGGGAAGGGCTAGCCCTCCCTTAGATTTGGCCAGTTGTAGGACGCCTAAAGCCTTTCTAGGACTCTTCCCCTGCCAAATAAAAAAGGAGAGCATTTTATCCCAGGCTTCAAGGTTTGGCAAGGGGATTGGTATAGGGAGATTTTGAAAGAGGTACAGGAACCGTGGAAGGACTGACATCTTAATAGAATCTACTCTCTGTATAAGAGGTATAGGGAGGGGTTGCCATCTCAGTAGTTCTGTCCTCAGATTTTTGATAAGTGGTGGATAATTTACCTCATATAACTTATTTAAATCTTGTGGTATCTGTATACCAAGATACCTAAAATTCTGTGAATTCCATTTTAATTCGAAAGTGTTCTTAATCTCATTGTCAGGTTCATAGTGCCATCTAAGGACCTCCGTTTTTGAAGTGCTTAACTTATACCCGGAGAGATCCTGCACTTCTAGAAGTAAGGCAAATAATCCGGGAAGGGAGGAATTTGGGTGTGTAAGATAAATCAAGAAATCATCCGCATAAAACGCAGTTTTATGTTCCAATTCTCTTATCTTTATGCCCTCAAAGCCTTGGTCCTCTCGGATTGCTACTACGAAGGATTCGGCAAATAGGGCAAAAAGTAACAGGGAAAGGGGGCAGCCTTGCCTTGTCCCCTTTGTTAGCTGGAATTGTTCTGAGACAGTGTCATTGGCTTTAACTACCGCTAAAGGTGATGTATATAGGTCCCGTATCCAATCCCAGAATTCTGTGGGGAAATTCAATTTATTTAATGTACTGTAAACATTTCCATGATACACGATCAAATGCTCTTTGGCATCCATACTTAACAGCAAAGAGGGGGCTGATGACTTTTCTATCTTTTTTAACATGTAAAGAGTCCGTTTAATATTATCAGTTGTTTTCCTTGTAGGAACAAAGCCGGTTTGGTCTTTCTTAATTATAGTTGGCAATATGTATTCAATGCGGTGTGCAAGAATGCTGGCATAGAATTTATACATCTGGTTAAGGACCGAAATAGGCCTATACGATTCACTATTGAGAGGGTCTTTATCTTGTTTTAAGATTGTTGTAATGTTCACATACCTCCATGATGGGGGGAGATCAGTCTTCTGCTCCTGAAAGTCCCTAAATAGGTTCTGAAAGGTGGGGAGGATCTCCTTACTAAAGCCCTTATAAAATTCAGAGGGCAGCCCACCTGGACCCAGACTCTTTCCGGTCTTGGCAGACTTAATTGTTTCAACTATTTCCCCGGGGGCAATGGGGAGCAATAATTGTGTCTTCTGTATTTCAGTTAATTGGGGGAGAGTTATTTTCTGAAAGAAGGAGGAGTAATTCTCCTCTGGAGGCTCGGGACCTCGTGAGTATAGAGATTCATAAAAACATCTAAATCCCTTCAGAATATCCTTGGTATTGGTCAGAATCGGTCTAGTATGGGGGTGTCTCACATGTGTAATCATACCTCAGTTTCTTTGGGCCTGCAGTCTGGCTGCTAACAATTTTGATTCCCTAGCTCCGCCCTTATAGTATTTTTGTTTGAAATATGTCAGGGCTTGTTCAGTTTTATAAGTAAGAATATCTTGTAATTTTGTCTTAATTCTTGTTATATGCTGCAAGACTAATTTATCTCCTTGCACGTGAGTGGCCTGCTAAAACTGGAGTTCAGCTTCCAGGTCCTTCTGCATTTGCTTCCTTTCCCTCCATTCCCCTGCCATAAATTTTATGGTTTTGCCCCTGATTATTGCTTTAATCATATCCCAAAGTAACCCAGTAGTTATCTCAGGGGTATTATTCTGTTATTATCTCTGGGATGCGCTGGGTTATATATTTAATATATTTCTGATTTCTTAATAAAGAGTTATTAAAGCACCAGTTACTGGGGGGGGGGGTCTTTCTACAGTTGAGCTAAGTTAAATTAGAAGTGGGGCATGGTCCGTGAGTAGAATGGGGAATATAGAAATTTGCTCCACTAAATCACGTTGTTCTGTCGAGAAATAATCTATCTGGGAATAAGAATTGTGTGCCACAGAAAAATGAGTATAGTGTCTCCTCCCCCAATTCCTGTTCTGCCATACATCTACCAGGTCCATTTCCTTTATCAGCCTCTGGCCATATCTCTGGCCTGCTGTCATGCATGGGGGATGAGGGTTAGAGCTGTCTCACTCCAGGTCCATTAACAAGTTCAGGTCCCCACCCATCACTAAGATCTCTTGTTGAAATTTCATGATCTTGTCTATAAGCATTTGATGTACCCTTGGTTCTGCACCCGGGGGAATATATACACTGGCCACTGTATATAACGCTCCCCACCATGTGTTCATAACTATCACCAAGGTCCCTTCCCTGTCATAGCATGAATCTTTCAATTTAAATGCAGAATTTTTCGGAATCAGTATCACTGAGCCCTCCTCCTTCCTGAACAGTGCGAACTGGCAATCATTGTGGACATCCCAAATTTAGCTAGTTTTTGATGCTTTACATGATTCATATGAGTCTCCTGAAGGAGAATCATCTGGAGTGGGTCTTCTTAAGGTAAGATAAAACCTACCCTCTCTTTATTGGCCCACCCAGACCATATACATTATGAGATATGATCTTTATATTATGTGACTGAACCATCTGGGAGCAACAAAATTGTGTAAGGTCCCTGAGCTTTATCTAGAGAGGCCCCTCCCCCTGTATTCCTAATACCTGTCCTATCTTGTAACTCCTGCTGAAGCTGCTCATCCTTGTAATTTGGTGTCCCCTGTCCCAGTTTTCCAGATAAGGTAGAACTATTTACAACAAAAGCTAACTTATCCATGTAGTAATCCAATGACAGAGAAACTGTCACATAATTAACTATGTACAATGGTCTAGCGTCAACTTCCAGCAACTAAGATGATGCCCTAGCTTGCAGTGCCTCTCAGGTCACTAGGAGGGTGCCTGCACTACAAACCTTGAAGTGACTCTCAGGATACGCTTGACCCCGTAATGTGTAAGCCATATTAATACAATTAGGTATATTTATAACTAAAAAAGGCTCAGAATAGTCAACTAAAATAATAATATGCCATAAAAAAGGAAAAGAAAATGGTGCATTTTGAAAGAGCATTGAAAGGGTTCCCACCCCCTCACCTATTCATGAACTAACGTGGGTGTGGTACATCAATCTACATGACCCTGGGTAAGACCCAACTATAATCTAGTTTTATAGTCAATTTCATAATATCCCATAGGATTGTTTCCATCCGAGAGAAGCAGGCTAAAGATCTAGGAGGCTGAAAAGAGTACATGAAATAAAATCAAAGCCTGTACAACTCAAATGCCCCGGTAATGCTTCAATTACTTGAATAAATATCCCAGGGGAGGCTCTGGGTATTAGCAATGTGGACTGATGACACTGAGAGGCAGCCCGTGCGGGGTAACAGGAGCACTGGCAGGGCACCCCCCCAAAGAGCCCATCTCCTAGGCTCCCCAGCAAGGCCCACACATCCAGATGGCAGTCTCTCAGTGGAAAAATGTAGCTCTTCTTGGGGATTTAATCATTAATCTTTGGTCCCCAAGGGAAAATCCCACCTCCCGGTAATTTTCCCAGAATGGAAGGAGGGTGCTCCCCAGATAACCAGCTAAAGCAACTCCATCCCTCATCTCCCGGGCTCAGTTCCCGAAGTCTAATGGTGAATTAGATAGGCCTGGGCATAACCGTAGAACCTCCTGTTTCGTTTTGAAGTTCAATTTCAGATCTCTCACTCAATCTGCTCTCCGGGAGAGCTGGGAAAGGGGGGCTCCCCCCAGTCATACCCTTGCTATTTTCTGTTGGAGGAATTTACATCCTCAGCAGCAACCCAGGTCCATTGGCCTGGGAGCCCCTCGAGGAGTTTACCATATAATTTCAACTCGGTTCCAGCACACTCACATAAGCCTCCTTGAGGCAGGGAGACCTCAGGGATGCCACCTGTCTCTCAACCAACCAGCTGGAAAACTGCCAATGTGACCACCAATCCACCATGCAAGGCCCACTGGGAAACAAAGCAGCCCAGCCCCAGGCCCCACGTAGAGAAAGCACCCCGCTGCCACCCCTGGTCACCCTCACCCGCTGCCCCCTTCCACCTACCGATACACATGCCAACCCCGGGACTCACCCCTCATGTCCATCTGGCAAGAATATTGCCTATTTCAGTCAGCCTTAGGGATTACTTCTTGCAAACTGTCTCAGCAGTTGCTTGATTGAGTTCAATGTGAACTGCTGAGGCTGTGGGTGTGGTGAATGGGAGCTCCTCTGGCATTCTCGCTGTCCCCTGGATCTCTGTGGTATGGTGACTTTAGTTGGAAGCTCATATTGTCACTCTTTAAGCCCTGCCAAACTTTGTTCCACTGTATCAAAACTCTTCTGCCCATTTGGGAATTGTATGACCATCCTGGCTGGGTAAGGTGTCCGGAATTTTAATTTCAGCCCCCGCAGAATTGGAAAGAGAGGGATGTACTCCCTTCGAAGTTGCATTGTCATGGGAGCAAAGTCATTATCAAAGGAAATTCTAGTGTTCTGATAAAAGGTCTTCCCCTTTGCCCACGCTTTGCTGAGAATAGTGTCTTTAGTGGTATATCTCAAGAACAGTACAATAATGTATGAACAGGCACAGGTCGCCAGTAGACAGTTCACTTACTAGTCAGGTAATGTAGCACAAAAGTGGCTCTCTTCATAATTCAATTTTATTTTACTTCTTCAAAGTTTCTTTAAAGACAGGTCAAAGTCATCACAGCGCATTGATTCAGTAGCAGAGAAATATAACTTTCACATAAATTAGACAAAGTCTAACACTTTGGAGCTAGTAACAGAGCTCCTTGGAGTCCTACCTCTCCAGACCCGAAAACCTATCTAAATTCACCTCACATCAGTTCTTTTATACAGGTAAAGGCTCATGTGATCTATCTAACTCCATCCACATCTGATTCAAATAACATATTTTAATTCACACACAATTATTACATTCTACACATTTATACAATCATTTCTTTTAACTATTTCATCATGTATGTTGTCCATAGTAGTTTATATTTAATCCTGGTAGTTTATATTTAATCCTGGCTGTTTTCAGATAGCACTGACCATCCAAGCACCACCCTCATCAGAAGCACAGCTTAAAACTGCAGAACAAATGACCAGTCTGCACTATAGCTGTCCCACAAAGGGGAGTGGTGCAAAGAACACATCAGTCTGCATGCATGCTGGAATTCCAAGAAAACCCACAGAACATATCCCCACAATGTAAGTGAGAAACCCACCAGTAACAATCACTCCTTTACTATTTAAATCTCCCAACCTCCTTTATTTATTTTTATTACTTTATTTCATTTAGTTTTTGTTGGCCGAGTAAGTGCACTAGACAAATCCTGCCTATTTTCAGGCACCACCCGGGGGAGAGGGATACAGATGAATGTCAACTGACCTTGAACCAGATTAAGCTGTTGGTGGTATTTTTTTTAGTGAATGAGGGGAAATTTGGCCAGGACACTGGGGAAATTCCCCTACTCTTTTCAATAAGTGCCATGGGATCTTTAACATCCACCTGAACTGCCACCAATCCAGGAAGATGGGGCCTCAGTTTAACGTCTCATCCGAAAGACAGCACCTCAGAAGTGCAGCACCCCTCTCATGCTGCACTACAGTGTCAGTACTGGGGTATTAACCCAAGTGCCAGGGGTGGGAACTGAACCTATGGCTCTCTGATCTCCCGGCCTCAGAGGCGAGTGTGCTACCTACTGAGCCACTGACACTACACTGTATACTGTTAGCTCTTTTCCTATAACTAATTACTTTAAATAATACTTAAAGGCATTTAAAACTGTGTACCTTTAAAGCATTCAGAAGCATAAACCCCAGTCAATTAAAGCACAGAACCATTCCACCTAACTTACGAGCTTAAGAAGTTACATTACTTCAAACACTCTAACAGCTTCACTTTTTTAAAGCGAAGTGGGGGACCTACTACTGAAGGAGTTCAAGCTGCATTGTGAACTAAAGCGCTTATTTTAAACTGATGCTAGAAACACTAGAGCACGTAAGGCATTAATAACACTAAGAAGCAGCAGCTGAAATTAACAAATCTACCTTTTCACTGCTCGCTTTCCTTGTTTAACCTACTACAGGATTGTTTTCTAGATTTAAAATAGGGGCTTAATTTCTTCCTTTTTAACACAGAAGCAGTCTTCCCATTTGAGAAGACAAAACACCTTTCCCTCTCATTTAACCCTCAAGCAGTACAAACAAGGAAGACCAAAAGGGGCACATCTTTTACTTGTAATTTAAGTGTTTCGGGCTGGCAGTTACACTCACAGACACTGCCTTGCCCTGAAACACTCCACTAGAGTCAGCATTTCTATCATTAAGCCTATGCAGGCTCTCAAACAATGGCCATTTCTGCATTCATCCTGCTGATCATATACAAGCTCCCAAAGGCAGCATTTAAATGCAGACATGGAAACACCTCAGCAAAGGCACATTACTTTAAAACCTGTATACATTATATTTTGCTTCCATATCCACTACCTATCCACTATTAAACAGTGGAAATACTTTTAACCAGCATACAGGACACATGCACGCTATCAAACAGGGGAAATACAATACCCCACTGAGCAGTAGCTCAAGAAGCAGGCAAGAGAAACAGCTGTCATTACCAACAGGCAGCATAGCAACCCTAACAAAGGCTTTCTCGTATTTACTGCTGATCTCATCCTAAAAAGGGGGGGAGGGGATACAAACGTTTGACCATCCCTTACCATAACTACCCTTCTCCTTTACTCTACCTAAAGCACCTTGGGTTATAAATCAGCACTATATCAAGAGCCTTCTTTACATTTTACTTTATTTTATTGTCACAATATTTCCACAGAACTGCTGCTTCATTTACTCACTGAATAAGTGCAGCCTGAATATATAACCAGTAAAACCACACCACTAGGAGAAAATCCCAATCCCAAGACTTTTCTCTACCTACTAGCTTCTACTATATTTATTTTTCTATTTTTATCCTTAAAAAGCGCACCTTGCGTTGCGGAGCATCATTTTTCTCCAAACCCTTTACAAGGATACTACCTATTTTTCTGGCCCCCTACTCATCACAGAAGCACCGTGTGACATAATAGACCGGGGATGAGCTCCGCTTTGGGTAGGTCGGGGACCCAAGGCTCAGTGAGCACGTTCAATTTCAGTCTGAAAAGTGGGGCCAAGATCCAGTGTTTCCCCTAGAAGTTGGTCATAGAAACATAGAAACATAGAAGTTGACGGCAGATAAGGACCGCAAGGCCCATCCAGTCTGCCCATTTCTTTTTCTACCTTATAAATGTGCCATCGGCCTTTGCTCTGTCAGTGACCTATCTATTCATAGTCATTTGTATTGCTCCCTTATGCCTATCCCATGCCTGTTTGAAGCCCTGCACTGTATTCATAGCCACCACTTCTTGTGGTAAGCTATTCCATGCATCTACCACCCTTTCTGTGAAAAGAATTTCCTCACATTCCCCTTAATCGGCCTCCCTCTAATCTCATGCTGTGTCCTCTTGTCCTGCAATTTTTCTTATATTTAAACATGTTAGACTCTTTCACCTTGTTTATGCCCTTAAGGTGTTTAAATGTCTCGATCATATCACCTCTCTCCCTCCTTTGCTCAAGGGTATACATATTGAGCTCCGTTAATCTGTCCTCATATGTCTTCTGATGCAGTCCCTGCACCATTTTGGTTGCCCTTCTCTGGACTGCCTCAATTTGGTTAATGTCCTTGTGAAGGTGTGGCCTCCAATACTGCACGCAGTACTCCAGATGGGGCCTAACCAATGTCTTGTACAGAGGGATTATTACCTCCCTCTTACGACTTGTGATACCCCTACTAATACACCCTAACACCCCCTAGCCTTACCTACTGCTTTAGAGGTTTGCTTGGATGATTTTAGGTCATCAGTGATGATGATGCCCAAGTCTCTTTCTTCCTTTGTGACTGCTAGCAACTCCCCTCCCAGCCTATAAGTGGCTTCAGGGTTTCTCTTCCCTATGTGCATGATTTTGCACTTCTTTGCATTAAATCCCAGTTGCCACTCTTCTGACCATTTTGCTAGTTTATCCAGATCTCTTCTCATTCTGCCCACCCCATCTGGATCATCTACTCTGTTGCAGATCTTGGTGTCATCTGCAAACAGACAAGCCTTACCCTCTAGTCCATCTGCGAGGTCACTAATGAAGATGTTGAATAGGACTGGCCCCAGGACTGATCCCTGAGGTACCCACTTGTGACTTGCATCTCTTCTGACTGTATACCATTTACCACCACTCTCTGTTTTCTGCCAGTCAACCAGTTTGCCACCCAGTTGACCAACTTCTGACCCACCCTGAGCCTACCTAGCTTATTTATCAATCTTCTATGTGGAACAGTGTCAAAAGCTTTGCTGAAGTCAAGGTAGGCGACATCAACTGCTCCCCTTGGTCCACCACTCTGGTTACCCAGTCAAAGAAATCTATGAGATTAGTTTGACAGGACCTTCCTTTGTAAACCCATGCTGTCTTGGATCCTGTGCCCTATGGATTCCAGGTGTTGCACTATCCTTTCCTTAAGGAGTGCCTCCATAATCTTGCCCACTACTGAGGTAAGACTGACTGGTCTGTAGTTCCCCGCCTCCTCCCTGCCACTCTTGTGGGCGGGATCACATGAGCCCTTCTCCAGTCTTCTGGGACCTCTCCTGCTCAGAGACTCACTAAACAATTCTGCTAATGGCTCTACTAGTTCCTCCTTTAGCTCCTCAAGTACCCTGGGATGTATGCCATCAGGTCCCATTGCCTTATCACCCTGAGCTTAGTAAGCTCTTGTAGGACCTTTCTTTTGTGAAGGGAGTAGTGCTCACCTCCTCCCCTGTGTCCATGATGCTGAGCTGTGGGCCTGCCCTACCTTCTCTTCAGTAAATACTGAGCAAAAGTATCTATTTAGGATAGATGCCTTTACAGGTCCTCCTCCTCACATGCTCCCTTTTCTCCATTAAGCTTAGCACACCTCTGGACTTTCTTCTCCTTCACTAATGTATCTATAGAAAGTCTTGTCACCTTCTTTACTGTTCGTGCTAGTGTTTCCTCAGTTTGGGACTTTGTGCCTGCCTTACTGCCTTACCTGCTTCCCTTAGGGCAGTTTGGTATGCCTCCCTATCTTCATCCCGCTGTGTTCCCTTATATTTTCTGAAGGCCAGCCTTTTGGCTCTGACCTTTTCTGCTACTGTATTTGAGAACCAAAGTGGTTTCCTTCTTCTTTTGCACTTCCTTTTCTGTCTAACACAATGGGATGTTGCTTCAAGTATTGTATCCTTAATGCTTGCCCACTTGCCTGTACCTCCTCACCTGTGTTTCTTTTGCCAGGGCTAGCTTAACTCTGTTGGCCATCTTATCAAAGTCAGCTCCTCTGAAGTCCCATATTTTTGCCTTGGAATGGGATGATTTAGATGTAGTAGCCAAATTGAACCATACCATGTGATGGTCACTGGACCCCAGGTGACCTTCTACCTGGAGATCTGTGATCCCTTCTTTGTTAGTCAGTACTAGATCTAGGATAGCCCTGTCTCTTGTGGGTTGCTGTACCAGTTGTTTGAGGCCCTCCCCTGCAGGAATCCACTATGAGTCTAGTTCTGGCAGATGTTCCTGCTGGTATTGACCAATCTATATCTGGCATGTTGAAGTCTCCCATTATCAGAACCTCCCTTTAGCTGTCATGTTTTGCATATCTTCTAACAGTAATGTGTCTATGTCCTCCTCTGGTCTGGGGCCTGTAGACAACCCCAGTTCTTATGGCTGTCCCATTTCCTGTTTCCAGGGTGACCCACAGTTCTTCTGGCTCCTTATGTGTATTCTGAATTTCTGTAGCTTTGATATTTTCATTAACATACAGGTCCACTCCTCCCCCTTTTTGCACCTCGGTCTCTTCTGAACAATACATAGCCAGGTACTGAAGTCTCCCAAGTGTGGTTACTGGTAAACCACGTCTCACTAATTGCTACTATGTCCAGTTTAGCCTCTGACATTATTGCCTGCAGGTCTGGGATCTTATTTCCCAGGCTGTGAGCATTTGTGTACATGATTTTCCATTGGCCAGATTTTGGTGTGTTAGTTGTTGGGTGAAGTTTGGCATTACCCCTGTGCATCGTATGGGGAGACAAACCTTTTTTCTTACCTGGTGATGCAAATGAATGGCAAACACGCTGAATTCCTGTTTGACCAACAAAGCTATTCATGTCATTGTGTTCACTTCCCTCTTCTACCCCATAAATACTTACATTCTTGCACCAGTGTCTATTTTTGGCATCTTCCTGCCTTTCCCCTAAGGCCTGGCATATGTTCACCAGCTAAGTGATCATGGATTTGCAATCAAATAAGGCCTGAGATTATGTTTCCTGGGTTCCTTCAAGAGAAATTGCTGTATGCTGTAGTTCTACGATGTCCGTTTTGGCTTGCCCCAGTTCTTGTTTAATCGTATGTAGATCGGATTTAATGTCTTTTAATTGATCCAATATCTGGTCTAATTTATTATCCATAGTCACTCCTGACTTGTTTCATTGCTTTCTGGGAGGTTTAGTAGTTGAGTGCGGTGCCGAATGGTGTGAACGTGTGGAGACACTCGAGTCGGAGGCCTCCTGATCTGATACATCTGGATCCACTGGTAAATGTAAGGATCTGTTCACCGCATCCTTTAATTTGTTAGTAGCCAACTCTCTTACAGTTTTTAGTCATCTAATATTAAATCTGAAGGCTACAGGTGGGTTTTGCTGGTGAGGGATCACGGAGCTCTAAAGGGTAGTGTCCATACACTTCTGAGCTGCACCGGAAGCCCCCAGGATCATTTTTGTTTTGCTGCACTGTACACCCTCCAGTAGTTTAATGTCCCTTTTCAAGTAGGGGCACCAGAATTGCATGCAGTACTCTAGGTGCAGTCTCACCAGGGACCTGTACAGCGGCAAGATGACCTCCCCACTCCTAGAAGTAATCCCCCTTGCTATGCATCCTAGCATCCTGTTTGCCTTCGGTGATGCCTTCCTGCACTGAGCAGAGTGGTTCGTCTCCCTGGTTACCAGCACTCCCAGATTGTTCTCCTCCTTGGATTTTGTTAATGGGACACCCTCCAGCCAGTAGTTGTGTCCTGGGTTCTTGCCTCCTAAATGCATCACTTTGCACTTCTTGACATTGAAACCAAGCTGATAAGTGTGAGACCATTCCTCCAGTTTTGCCAGATCCTCCTGAAGTACTTTTGTTCCCCCCACCCAACTAGCTCGGCACAAATCTTTGGGTCTTCTGTGAACAGACTGATCTTGCTCTTAATCCCTACTGCAATATCGGCTATGAAAATGTTAAACAGAACCGGTCCCAGCACTGAGCCCTGTGGTGCATCACTTGTTACTGCCCTGGGATCAAATGCTTCCCCCACTACTACCTTCTGCTGTCTACCCTGCAGCCAGTTCTCTACCTATTTGACCAGTTTCCTCCCTGCTCCCAGACTCTTCAACTTGCAGGTCAGCCTACCACATGGTACTGAGTCAAAGGCCTTGCTGAGATCCAGGTAGAGGACATCCACTGTATGTCCCCTGTCCAATGGCCTCATAACCCAGTTGTAAAAATCAACCAAGTTCATCTGGCAGGATCTGCCTGAGACAAACCTGTGCTGCCTGCTGTCCTGGAGATTGTTATCCTCAAGAAATTGCACCAGTCTTTCCCTGTGGGATTGTATCCATCAGTTTTCCCACAAGTGCAGTAAGGCTCACCAATCTGTAACTCCCCGGTTCGTCCTTGGGCCCACTGTTATGCAGAGGTACCATATGCGCTTCCCTCCAGTCTCTAGGCACACACCCTGAGTTCAGAGAGGTATTGAAAAAGTCTGCCACTGGCCCTGATAGGACCTCTGCCAACTCTCTCAGCACCCTGGGGTGAACTCCACCTGGGTCAGGTGCCTTGTCCACCTTCAGGGACTTAAGGCCCTCCCTCACCCTTTCCACCATGATTTCCCTAACCGTGGTTGCTTCTCCCCACCTCCTCCCACCTTGTCCTTCTTCTCAGGTATGGGCCCATCCCTGTCCTTGATGAAGACTGAACAGAAGTATTCATTAATACTTCTGCCTACTCAGACCTCTTTCTACCCACCCACTTTCCCTCCTGATGCTAACAATTTGATCCTTGCACTTCTTCTTCTCTCTGATATATCTGAAGAAATCCTTTTCATCTTCTTTGAATCCCTGTGCTAATCTCTGTTCCCTAGCTGCCTTTGCTGCCCTTACCACTCTGCTCACTTCTCTGGATTTCTTCACATATTCTTCTCTGTCTTCTGTCCTGTTGGATCTCTTGTAGATCCAAAATGCTTCCTCTTTTCCCTCACCTCCTCCACAACCTCTCTGCTCATCCAACTTGGTTTCTTGGTCCTGGCTTTCTTGCTCTAGCTCTTGACACAAGTTTTAGTGGCTTCAGCCAGTCCTGCCTTGATGACTGCTCATTTTTGTTCCATGTCCATTTCTGGGCAGATGCTTGCCATATGACTTTCCAGTATGTGTCCCATCCTGCCAAAGCCCACCCTTTTAAAGTCCAGGGCCATAGATTTTGTAGTGGCTACTTCCCTACCCAGATTGATTGAGAACCACACTGTGCAGTGGTCACTGCTTACTAGAGGTTCCTCCACCCTTACATGCCTAACCTGTTCACCATCTTCCAGTACCAGGTCTAGTATAGTCCCCTCTCTCATTGGCTCCATTACCCTCTGGGTAAGGAAGCCATCCTGGAATGCTTCCAGAAGGATCTGCTCCCTTGCACAAGTGGTTGCTGAGATGCTCCAATCCACCCCCGGTAGATTAAAATCATCCACAACCACTGTGCTCCCTTTGCCACTATGCCTCCTTATCTGCTCCCCCAGTTCCCAGTCCTCTTTTGTATATCATGTCCTATGACTGGACAGATAACCTTTATCCTGACAGGCTGTATAAGATCCTACCACCTCACCAGTAAACTCATCTCTCCCTGACTCAGCCTATAACTGTTACCAGCTTTCTCAAGCCCTTCAGATACCTGCAAGGGTACCTCAGCAGCTGTCACCACTCAACACAGACACTCCCTTGGGCTATCTCTAGGTCTGAAACCCACCAATGCCACTGCCCACACAGTACAGTGCTCCTTGCCAAAGGGTAAACAATGCCCCTCTCTGTCGCAACTGAGAACGCTTCACTTTAGAAACAATATAAGGTAACTGTAGCATTCTTTTCAGGGATGGAGCACAGTTTCTGTCAATATAAATCAGTTATCTGTACATTAAGGACTCAGTTACAGAAGCATGAAGTATATAAAAATAATAATACTTCAAGATATTTACACATATAATAAGGGATGCTACGGAAAAACTTTGAGAAACAGCACTTCTGCAGAGGTTAAAAAATGTTTTGTACAGTAGCAAACATACAGAAACATTATGTCACTCATTCATCTCTCTAATAAACAGCTAGTAGAGACAAAACATTTTACATTTTGAAGAAGCAGTCAGTTGTAACTTTTTATTTATAAAGTACAGTAGACACTGTTTATTGGGGATGCCTCAGTGGATTCAGAAACATCCCATTTAAGCAGGTGTCCCGTTCAAAAGTAGTTCAGGATTAGCATTAGAAAAATGCCCCGGGTACTGCAGTGAACAGCAAGCAATTAATGCGGGTGAGTGTGGGTGAACATTATGCCTCCTACCCATCTTCTGATCAGTGAATGTAGCTCTTGAGTTTCGGAGAGATAGGAAAGCAACTTCAAAGAATCTGCCTACCTGACAGTTCAACACAAAGTAACCAGGCACAATGTGGTTGTTCGACTACAAAAAGCAGCATCATTTAATCCCTTCATACTTCATATTTTTTTTAAATGATCACCCAGTAATCAGTTGTCTTGCCTGCCCATTACTCCACTTGGCACCCCTCCACCTTATCGGAGCAGTCTCTCATTAGATCACCATGTGGATTCAGAGATCCCATTTTTTTGGCTGTGCAGATCTGAACTTCCAAACAAGTGATGTGGCATGAGGAGGGTTTGAATAATTTTTTTGGGGGGGAGGGGAGACACTACAATTCCACAAAATAAAAGCAGATAAGTGAAGCCATGGTGCTGTAGACAGTTTTGTGTCTCTTGCGTCTCTGTTTACTAACTGCTCCAAATCTGTGTAAGCCATTAACATTCACAACCATTACAACTAACCAGGTGGCCTCATCCCCATTATCCAGTTGTTTTCTCCAAAGGGCTTAATGGGGAAAAACTGGTTCCAGCAGAAATGTCCCGATTAACCAGGTCGTCCCTATTATCCATGCAACATTAAGTGGTATATGCTGCATTTTTCTTTTGCTCATTAGAAACTTTTCGATGTAAATGTTTTATGCTGGATGTATGGGCTGACACACTATCTGGAAGCTGATATATCTAGTTCTATTCCTTCCACTACATTATCAACACTGTGACCTCACTGACTGTGATTGTTGGCCGTCTCATCGGGATTGATGATTACTGTCCTGGAGGAGGTTGGTTTAGTTGGTTAAGCTGCGTGTTTGCATGTGGCTGATGAGTCCAGTGTGTGCTGTGCATATACATCTACATACAGGGTATGTGAGGCCCAATGCAGCTGCTTCTTGATGTTGAGAAACGGCTTTCCTTGCTTTACTGTTCTCTTCAGCTGCCGTCATATGTTGGCTTTCAAATAGTGTGACTCCGTAGTGAACAGTAGATCTCCATAGTGATCTGTCTTGAGCTATTAAATCCCAGTCATTAATATTGATGTTACATTTGGTCAGTGAATATTTCAGTGTGTCCCTGTAATGCTTCCTGTGTTTGACCGTGGAGCATTTATCCAACTTCAGCTCTCCATAAAGGATATGTTTCGGCTGCCGTTTAATGAGGAGAATTTTCTTAAGTGCCACATGTAGAAAGAGTCAAACTCCTTTACATAACATCTATAGACTATCCAGGTCTCACAGCCATATAGAAGTGTAGTCAATATGATATCTTGGTATACTTTGAGTTTTGTTGACAGTCTGAGACCACACTCATTTTAGACTCTGTTGTATAAATGGCCACAGTTGCTGCTGGCTTTATGATTGTGAGCAACTATATCCTTATTTATGAGCGTATGATTAGACAAGATGCTGTTGAGGTACATAACAGATATCACTGACTGTAACATCATATTCAACTGACCTGGCAGCTACTGGGCGGCTCTTTCTGTGCAATTGTGATATCACAGTCAGTAAGGTCATAATGCTGATGATGTTATTGAAGGAACAGAGTTTGATATGTTAGCTGCCAGGCAGAATGCAGTTCCACAAATCACACCTACCAACATCTGGTAAAAATAATCCTCTGATGAACCAAAATGAAAAGAAAAAGTACCGCAGATAGAAATGATAATAGTTGACTTCTTTTAAAAACGAATATTACCTTTCGGCAGTATACTACCTCTTCCAGCAAAGTAGAATAATTTGCCACACAGAACACCTTGGTGAATCAGGGCAGACTCAAGTCTCATATTGAAATTGCTCAAAGTCTCAACCTGACTACACAGTCTCTCACAAAACTTAAATTTAGTGAGGTTCCCAGAAACCAGTCTCCACTCACCCACAGCACACATGTCCTATGACATCACTTCCAGGCCAGTTCTTTCAGTCTCCAGGGACAAGTCCCCTTGGTCTTATCTGGACTCTGGGAGTTTGTGTATTCCAAAGCACACCTCCTTTATCCTATCTCCCATCTTGTACAGCAGGAGTGACCAGTCTAGTCTATCATTACAGTCTTTCCCATAACATGGATGGACTGTTTCAGCTTTCAAACATGAAAAGACTATTTTGACTTTCATGTACTTCCGTTAACTGTCCAGGATATCCTGTAGTACAGGACAAAGATTTTGATCATGCTCCAACATCAGCTGGCAGGCCTCTGGTAGCTAACCTAATCTCATTTTCCCCTTATAGACCCATTCAAACTTATCAATGCAGCTCAAATGAAATAAGTAGGAAAAGCTACAGTACAAAATTATATGACAAGTTATTACAAAAACAAATAGAGAGTTGTTTATCTTAGCATGGCTGCAAGAGTATAGGAGAACCTTCTGCTGGCAGTGGAAGAAAATCTTATATTCTTAGAGGAAAGAAAACAGGAAGAGTGGAGCTCTGTATACCTCCTTAATCCCCTCTTGCCACTTCTCCCTCAGATGAGCCATTCTTACCCTCTGGCAACCTCTAATGCCTCCCCTTTGCGAAGAGGTGGAGCCCTGCCAACAGCCCAGAGTGGTGGGAGGAGGGGTCATCACACAGTGCTCCCTGTGGTGCTATCTTTTGCAGATTGCAAATTCTGTAAGGAAGTAATGCAGCCAAGAGGTTATTTACTTATTTACTTATTTTAAAAGTTTTACTCGGCAAGATATACTGAGCTGGTGTCAGCTAGTTTTCAGATGCATCTGGGGGGTAGGTTGAGGTGGAAAACTGAGTAAAATGAGATGAGATACAGAAATGCAAATAACACAGATACTGCAAAAATCAAGGTAATAAGCATAAAAAATTAACAATTAATTGTACAGAGGCAAATAATTCTGAGTAAGGAGGTTCACTATGATGCATAAAGTGCTGAAGATGACCAGTTAGCAATGCAATGTGGGATATATGGTGGGACTAGTGATTGCAATTGATGGGGGTAAATGAGGGAGTTGCACTAATGGTGGTCCAGGGCACATGGAGGCAGAGAATGTAAGGTGGTGGGCAACATCCGAGGGCCCCGTGTCAGGGGCAGCTGAAGGAGTGAGAGGAGAAGACTTTTCTTCATGATATGATTACTTGTTGCCCATGCAGCCAACATTGCATCATCCCTCCTCAGACTGGTGGTGTTGTTGCCTTATGGCAGTACTGCCACCCTAGCCACGGCCCATCCAGCTAGCTCCTGAGTTCACCTCTAAACTCAGCTGTCAGACATGGGATCACAACACACTACCCACTCAGACAAAGGCCAGCCCTGCACACATTTCTGCAAAACTTTTTTCTTTTCTTGAGAGTTTAAATCCAAATTTTCAACATAGTCATTTTATGATTCCCCTAATAAACACGACAGGTGACATTTATAAAATTCTGGTTGAAATGTCATTTCACACCACAAGTACAAAAACACATTTTGGTCATGATTCGAAAAACAACACCTGCACATCCATTAGTTGATGTGAAAAAGTGATTATGTTGAAAATCTGGAGTCAAAATATTGAAAATTACCAAATTTATAAGCAAGCATTGAAAAATTTCAACTTATGTTCATAGCTAAGTTATTCTTTTAATATTTTGACCCCAGAATTTGAACATAGGCTTCTTATGACCACATCTCATGAACCTGGCAGGTGAACATTTTCAAATACCTCCTAAGTGGTGATTTTGTGCAGCAACTGCAAAAAAAAACTTTTTGAGCTGGATTTGTAAAATTTCTCTTACTTTGTTCATGACAAGGGGTCCAAAAAAGGCCATGTTGAAAATTTTGGGGAAAATGTTCAAAAATGATGAAGTTATGCATTAAACTTCAAACTGCATTTTAAAAAAATATTGAATGCACTTACCTTGTTTCCTCAGTTCACAGTCATGGTTCCAGGAGGAAACTTTTTTCATCCTAGAGAGTGAATTATGGTGCTGGACATTCTGTAAGTGAGTGAGGGTGTGAAGGGAATGTGAGTGGTGGGTGCTGAGTGGGGAGATTTGGGTGGAGTGGTCTGTGTTGGCATAGGTCACAAATGACATAGATGGACAGTTTATTTCAGATCACACAAAAAAGATGATGAGGGACAGTTTTCTTTGTTGCAGGTACCAGATGGATTGTTCAGTGACACATGGGGATGGGCACCCTAGTGTCCCTACATATGGTTGAAGACAATGTTCCATATACCATGCTATCTTGTCCTAATGTTTACACAGTAATGTGAGCATAAATAAAAATTATGTACAGCAGACAGATCAGAAGTAAAGAAATCAGCTGTCTGGCACCATAGACATAAACCAAGCCACCATTGCAAAACCATCATTGACATGATTATTCTAGGATATGGAAATTTATAGAAACATAGACTTTGACAGCAGATAAGGACCACTTGGCCCAGCCAGTCTGCCCATTTCCCCTTCCTATTGGATAAGCTGCAGATTCTAGTTAACCAACAGCCTACTTCCTGGAACCCCCCACTACAATTGCCTTATGTCTGTCCCAAGCATGTTTGAATTCCCCCACTGTTTTAGACCCAACAACCTCCCCAAGAAGGCGGTTCCATGCATCCACCACTCTATCCATGAAAAAATATGTCCTCACATTACCCCTGAGCCATCCTCCCTCTATCTTTAAATTGTGCCCCCTTGTTCTTACACATCTCTTTTTCTGAAAGATGCTACCCTCCCTGGACTTTGTTGATTCCCTTGAGGTATTTGATAGTTTCTATCATGTCCCCCCCATCCCTCCTTTCATCAAGGGTATACCTATTAAGCTCTCTCAGTCTCTCTTCATATGGTTTCTGATGCAGACCCTGCACCATTTTAGTTGCCTTCCTCTGGACTGCTTCCATCCTGTCTATGTCCTTGTGTAGATGGGGTCTCCAAAACTGCATACAGTATTCCAGATGGGGTCTCACCAACTGTCTGCACAGAGGGATAACCACTTCCCTTTTTCTACTTGTGATGCCTCTTCCTATGCATCCCAGTATCCCCCTGGCTCTCCTTACTGACCTCTCACATTGCTTACCCACCTTTAGGTCATCTGATATGACTACCCCCGAGTCCCTTTCCATTTTTGTTATTGTTAGCACCTCCCTTGCTATTGTGTACTCTTCTCCTGGGTTTTTGTTTCCCAGGTGCATTACTTTGCACTTCTTTGCATTGACTCTAAGTTGCCATATGTCTGACCATTCCTCCAACCTTGCCAAGTCCCTTCTCATCCTTTCTACCCCCTTGTGTATCAACTCTGTTACAGATCTTTGTGTCATCTACAAAGAGGCATACCTTTCCCTCCAGACCCTCTGCAATGTCACCTATAAAGATGTTAAAGAGGACTGGACCCAATACTGAGCCCTGAGGTACTCCACTAGTAACCCCCCTTTTTTCGGAATGTGTTCCATTCACTATTACCTTCTGTGTCCTGTTGTGCAGCCAGTTTGCTACCCAGGCTACCACCTTGGAACCCACTCCCAGGCTGGATAACTTAATTATTAGTCTTTTGTGCAGGACTGTGTCAAATGCCTTGCTAAAGTCTAGGTAGGCCATATCCACAGCCCCTCCCTGGTCTATTACTTTGGTCACTCAGTCAAAGAAATCAATTTGATTTGTCTGACATGACCTTCCTGCTGTAAATCTATGCTGCTTTGGGTCCTGTGCCCCTCTGGCCTCTAGGTACTCAACAGTTCTTTCTTTCAGAAGTGATTCCATCATTTTCCCTACCACTGAGGTCAAACTTACAGGTCTGTAGTTTCCTGCTTCTGCCTTGTTCCCACTTTTGTGAAGGGGAGTCACATCTGCCCTCCTCCAGTCCTTAGGTACCACCCCATCCTCCCATGATTTGTTAAAAAGTGTGGTCAGCAGTGTCATTAGGTCCTCCCGTAGTTCTTTTAGGATTCTGGGGTGAATCCCATCAGGCATCATTGCTTTGTCCACCTTGAGGTTTAGGAGTTCTTTCAGGACTCTTTCTTCTGTAAATAGACTGGTGTCAACCCCCTACCCAGAGTGCTTCTATTGTCTGGTTTAGGTAACTCCTCCTCATCTTCTTTTGTGACTATTGAGCAAAAGTATTCATTCAGTATCTCTGCCTTTTCACTGTCTCCCTCTGCCCACCTTCCCTCTCCTTTATTAATCTTCAGTATCCCTCCCTTAACCTTTCTATGCTCCCTAATGTACCTATAAAAGGTTTTATCCCACTTCTTAACTGAGTTGGCTATTTTTTTCCTCAGTATGAGCCTTTGCTATTCTGACTGCCTTCCCCACTTCTTTCTGCTTTAATTGATACAGTTCCCTGTCATGTTCTGTCTGTGATTCCTTATACTTTTTGAATGCAGCCTTTTTCTCCTTAACCTTCCCTGCCACCTCTTTTGAAAACCATAGTGGTTTTTCACTCCACTTTGTTTTCTTTATTTGTTTCACACAAAGGCTTGTTGCCTGTATGATAGCAGTTCTGATTTTTCTCCATTGTTCTTCCACCCCTCCTTTTTGGCCATTTGCTAGTGCATTCCTCAGGTATTCACCCATTTTTCCAAAGTCAGCCCTTCTAAAGTCCAATATCCTTGTTCTTGTATGGCTTTTCTCCATGGTTGTGCTTATTGTGAAGCACACTGTGCAGTGGTCACTTGTTCCCAGATGTCTACTGACTTCTAAATTTGTGATCCTCTCTCCATTTGAGAGTACCAGGTCTAGTATTGCTCCCTCCTGAGTGGGTTCTAACACTAGCTGTCTAAGGCCTGCCTCCTGCAGGGCATCAAGAATGACCCTGCTCTTGGATGTCGCTGCAGTACATGTCATCCAGTTAACATCCGGCATATTCAGGTTCCCCATCAACAGTATCTCCCCTTTTTCAGCCATTTTGAGAATGTCCTCTATCATTTTCTTGTCCATTTCCTCCCCTTGAGATGAGGGTCTGTATACAACCCCTGTGTGGACTGTGATGACATTCCCTCTCTCCAAGGTGACCCAGAGTGCCTCTTGTCCTCCCCTTTACTTTTTAGTTCTGTAGCTTTAATCCCTTCCCTTTTGTATAGAGCTACTCCACCTCCTCTTTTACCCTCCCTGTCATTTCTGTAGACTGTGTATCCCGGTATGTTGACAAATTGCAGTGGATGAGAACAATTTAAAGTTGAGTTCCAGTTGTGCTTTTAAGCCACGATCAAAACCACTGAACAGCCAATTAAGTAGCTCAGAAATTATTTAATCAATGTTCCTCTATATTTGTGTATGGGGGAGGGATGAAAACAACCACTTCCAAGATATATGCGGCATTAAGAAATGCTTATCTTGTCCTCATTTTGATGCCCATTTGTTTTGCTTTGGCAGGTATATGCCCTATGAAGAACCAACATAAATTTTGTACTTGGCAGGGTCTGAGCAATTTCACATCAGACATGTTTTACAGGTGACCTGTTTATTAAAATCTGCTGCCTATGCCACTGCTTGTTTCTTCAACAAACAAGAGAGTTACCACAAAATGTTCAGAATCTTCCTATTTTCAAAAGAAAAAAAGAATGTGTTTACTGTAACAAACTGCAGCACTGAGTACAGCAGTGGTTAACTCTCCCCACTTTATCAGTTGTGATCAGCTGTGAAGGAATCATTCCAACATCAGTTCACAGCTGATCCTAGTTAATGTACTAGGTGAACTTATTTCATTCACAGTAAGTACCCTGAGGAAAAAGGAAGGAGTTGCTCATAAAAGACAAGTTACTGTATGAATGTGTGCTGAAGGTACAGGCAAGTAAAATCTAATTTAAAAAAATAATCAGAATAAATGAGTGATAGACTGATTCACTTAATTTGGGTGTATGTGAGCAGCTGGATTGGGTTGGGTCAGGTTGGTTCAGGTCTGGTTAAAGGTATTTGTATTGTACATTAGCCATGTCTCTGTATATTCATCTCCAATATTTTATACCTGCTAGGTTTCAGATTTGTTATGACCCCACATTACTATGTGATGAAGCTACTGTCAAGGAAGAGTTTCATTTTAAATAAACATAAATAAAACAAAATAAAAGACTGTATGATTCAATTTAAGTTTCTGTATGTGGCCTGGGGTTGGATAAGTGAATGAGAAGCTGCCACTTTATTGCAGTCATTCTTCAGGTGTTGAACCCAATGTATTGGACAGTACTTGATATACATTTGAATCAGTGGCATGTATATTAAGGTAAACATCTCCTGACTTTTATTGAAAAAAAATTAAAAATTAAGCAGAGTATGTCTTCTGAAATGATTTTCTTTTTCACAGCCTTTGGTAATAGTAGTACAGTACTGGCTATTTAAATGGGGGGATTTAAACATGGTCCATACTTTGTGCATAAAGATGTTGTGAAGTACAACTTCACCCGCAAATTGTGCACAAAGTGCTGAGAATTCACACTTCATGAAATTCAGGAATTTCAGGCTGACCAGCCAAATTTTGTACATTTTTTCCAGTGAAGCAAAAATTCAAGGGCAACATTTTGCACCCCGTGGCAAATTGCGTGAAATTCCGCAGACTTCATACATCTCTATTTGTGCATTACAGCTGTGACTTGCAAAGGGTATGGAGCTTGCTTTAAATTTATTATCTCATTGGTCTTATAAGGCTGATAACATTTATTTGCAAGTATTTAACAGAATATAATAACTGGTGACCCTCTGTAATGACTGAATATGCAGTCCTGATAAAACTCCATAATAACCTGCTGAATTCTGTAGTAAATAGCAGGTTATTACAGCATTTTCCCCTTCATGTTCATTTCACTGAAGCGTAAAGAAAGCACATTGGCTCAAGACCACTTTTTCACTCTGCCTGCACAACAAAGTGGTACTCTACCAAACTATAAGATAAGCTTAGATAAGTTCTACAGTCTTCCCAAACCTTGCACCAGTTGTTATAAAAAATAATGCCTGTGCAAGATTTGTCTTATGAAGATTTTTCACACACCCTTGGGGTTTATGGATTGTCACACACCTTGAGTGTGTGAAAAATCCTCATAACACACACCTGCACAGGCATTATTCTCTATGTAATCAGGGTGGCAGGGTTGAGGTGGGTGATAGCATTTGGATTTGAAAATCAAATTGCACTCATTTTTGGTGGGGGCATTTTAATGATGAACAGTCATGAAAAGTAATCAAGTGCTCATAACCAGCCAGAAAGTTTAAAACAAGCCTATACATTTCCCTACTAATGTTTAGTAACCCTTTTAGCATGCTTTCCAGCTTTAACTTGATACTAGCAATGAATTGAATAGCACAAACTGTGATGTGTCTCAGTTTTACATTTAAATTATTTTTTATATTCCTTCATAGTTTTGAGTCTGACAAACAATGCCCTAGGTATTATTACAGCATCCTTACTGTAAGGTCACCTGATCAGATTCAATTTCAGCTGTGTTGACTCCAGCAGTTAAATTGGGCTGGAGCCCCCAGGACCTCAGTTCCATCAAGTGTTACAAAACTGCACGACAGTTCCACCACCTCTGTCATTTTTCTCCATTGACTAATATAGGAGAGTTCCACCATCTAGAAATGACAGTTCCACCACCTAGAAATCTAGATGTGAGAGTCCCCCCACCTAAACATTTCCAATTTAACCAGTGGGTGACTGAGATGTAAGATGGTCTCTCAAAGTAAAACTTGCACCAAGCTACAAAATGTCTTGTGGGATGTCCAAGCTGAAAATTTATCTTCTGTCATCTGTCACTTATTACACATATGAAAGTCATGATAGTTTGCCTGTTCAGTCCCTTACTGTGCTGTAAGCAGGAAGAACTAAGGGAGCCAGCTGATACTAGTTAGCTTGACATCTGTTACATGGCACAAAATAATAGGATCAGACAGGTATATGACAATTAATGAATCTCTCTATTTTTCTATATATGATGGAGGCTGCATTTCTAGTGAGGGGAGGAAATCCGCCAGTGCTGAGTTATTGGATTTCATGAGCTAAACGTTAGCCTATTTAATCATAGTTTTTTTAAAAGTCTTAAAGTGTAACAATGCTACGATGACCTTAGACTACCATTATAAACAGAAACAAAAAATGTAGCCCAGAGAAATTTCAGAATTATAATTTGGGTTGAGAGTACTTCACTGCCTGAAACAAGTGTATCACCTTCCCGCACTGTAGCCATAGTGAAAAGAAAATTTATTGCCAGTACTGGTTACTTACTGAATCATCTAGTCACCAGTTATGATTAAGCACCAGGGGGCATGAAAGGCATCAGGAGGCATTCCTGCTAGTGTAAGGAGGGGGTTGGTTGAAGTTTTTTTGCTGCTTAATTTAAACTGGTGTGTGCAATTTAAATAAAATGAAGTACTTGATTCACTGAAAAAAGCAGGTCTTCATGTGAAATTCTTCAACCTTCTCAACTTATGAAAGAGGTGACTGGATGGTTCAGTAAGTAGCCAGTGCTGGCAACTAATTTTCTTCTTGCTTATGCTACAGTCTTGACCAGGCACGGCATTCCCAGGTGCAGCTTAGAACTTTCTGACACAACTGTAGCCATAGTGGTCTATACAGAATTAGGCTGAAATCACAACATTTTTGAATACAAAATGCAAGATGTTTACTGAGTAGTTTTTTAAATTAACCCTACAAATATTGTATCTAAAATCCTTTTACCTCATCTCCTCTGGAAAACTTAATTTCAAATGATGTTCATCTTATAGCTAGTAACTTTGTTGTAACATGTTACACTAAGGAAATAAAAAAGCATTTCTAAGTTTCCACATATTTGAGACCATTCAGAGAACCATTAATGTTCATCCTTTTTACATGAAACACCATAACATATTTATCAGAATATTGCAGTACATTCCCCATAATCTCCTGCATATGTTGCATTTTGTGGTGGCGCAAAGTGTGCACTACAATTGGTGGCATGTTGCACAAAAGGGCAGTCATTAAATTGCAGCATGAGACACATAAACGTCAGCTCATTCTACTGAAACTGCGAATTACATTTTCAGCTCAGCAAAAACAGCACTAGTACAGAGAATCTTTAACATAGGGGTATTATAACATGGCTATGTCACAATTTGTTCTGGTCATTTCACTGTGTGACAACTTGCCCTGGACTATTAGATCTGTCATCAATCAGCTCCCATGACAATTCATCCCCAGACAATTCACCCCCTAGCATAAATATTATAAAATAAACTTCAGGTTCATATAATGCATCCACCAGATGAGGCAATGTGCTTGAGGGTTGTAGAAGTGGAAGTCATACTGTAATTATTGCTGGAGTACAGTATAATATGTAGTGGGAGTGAATTGTCTGGGGAAAATTGACATGGGAGCCAATTGACGCCAGAGCTAATAGTCCGAGCTGAATTGTCATGGATCAAAATGACCAAGACAAATTGATATGTTCCCTTATATAGAACATATGTGAAAATATCACACTAGACAATGTTTAAATTACATTTTAATTTGGACAACTAACAAAAACTGTAGAAGACAGTCAATACATACAGTAAGAGGTAACTACATTTTAAACAGACAGATATTTACTGTTGATCATTAACTGATTTAATTAAACTTCACACTGAGCTGCTGTACCTGTATCAACCACTACCTGTGTATTCTCATGCAATTATTCTGCAGTGATGCTGCCACTGTAATGTTCTGGACCAGACACTTACTGTATGATTTTGTCATGTTTTCATAAATTCCATGAACAGGTCGGTGAGCACCTGCCTTTGCTGTAGCTGATGCACTGCAATTACAGTAGCCTGCTCAGTTGGAAAAGAATATAATTAGTTCATTCTAGGATCAAAACTATATTTTGAATCAAACAATGAAGGAAACTGACATATTTCTTGATTTAGGTAAATGCTATCATTTTTACATCTCTGCATTGTGTAAAATTTGAGACAGCATGGGCCCTATTCACCAATGGGAGGAGTGGCTATGCAATGCATGTCTGGGGTATGTAGCCACTCCACACCCAATGTGCCTCCCACATAGGCTGCACTAACAGGGGGTGTGCAGCCCCAATGCACCTGATCCCCCTGGACTGCAAACCACACTACATCGGGGCAGGCTGGGATCATGCCAGCTCTATGTACCATGCACAAAGGCACATAATGCTGGCTGCAGGGGTGTGGTGGGGTGCAGGGTATGCCAGGGAGAACTCAGCCATAAGTCTCCTAAGTGCCCTATGCACACATCGGGTCTCCACCCAGACAGGGCAGATGGCCCACTCACCCACCCACCTGAACCACTGCATCTGTACCCTCTTATGGCTATCCAGTGCCACCTGTCCCAGCACATGTCAGTGCATGGCCCCTACCAGGTGCCCCCAACCCAATACACACCCCACACAGGGGCACTGGCCCAACGATGCTGCTCCCCAAATGGCACTGACAGTCCACCCCCACCACCAATCCCTCCAGGCATATGATGGGGTACAGTGCCCCCAACACTGCCAACAGACCCCCTCACCCAGTACCTGTGCACTGCTCCAGTGCTGCATCACGGGAGGGCCAGCGGCTTTGCCCTCCACTAACCTTCACAGCTGCCAACTTTAGGACATCTGCAGGGCATGCTGTCATTGTGTGCCCCACCACATAGGGGAGCCACTGAGTGACCTGGTCTAGGCATCCAATTGTATGCCCTTCTGAGTCTACGACTCCACCCCCAGCCATCCTGTGGAGTCCTGCATGCTGGGGGGCTGAAGATGGGTGGCAGCTGGTGTAAAGTTCCACCAGTGCACACCTGTCCACTGGTGTGGACCTACGCGGGTGGGATATGTGCCTCCAGTGCATAATTCCTGCCCATTGGTGAATAGGGCCCAATATGTGTACAGCATCTCCTGTCATCCCAGAAAATAAATCAGACTAAAAATCTAAGCCCACTACCAGCAGAGATATAAAAATGCTATGGTTTAGCTAAATCAAGAAAAAAAATTTCAGTTTTATTTACTGTTTGTTTCAAAATATAGTGCTCCTAGAAAAAGCGCGTTGTCTTCAAAGTAAAGGATAGCTTCTACTCCAGGTCTACCTGGACTGCATGAACAATGACACCAGAGCCAATTCTGTTGACATGAATGTGCTTATTGAGAAAAATCTATATCAGGAATTTCACTTAGCGATGTGTTAAAGATCCTGCATCTTTGGGCACAACTGCTACACCACGGCTAAAATACTACTCAAGCAGAAACAGAAACAGCCCATTAACTAGTGATAACTGAGCCTTGACTACAGTGTTTTTATGTTTGAAACAAAAATTATTTGGTCACTGCACTTTATATGCGACCAAAAGGTTTTATGGCTTATTAACAGAAATGAACCCCCTCGCTAAGCTGAGCATACAAGATATTTGTGATACCCAGAAAAGGAATTTCTGGGCCATTCTTCAAAAAACAAGAAAAACAAAATTTACAAAAATGTGTCATGTGCACTTAGGCTGATGTGTTTTCATTTTTTGAAAAAAATCTTTTTTTTTTGTATTTCCAACTTAAAAAAAAAACAAGATGGCAGCACTCATGACCGAAACATATTTCTCATGAACCCAAAACACAATTAATTGTTACTTAAAAACATCTCGCAAAAGAAAAATGTTGGGGTTGTTTACGAGCGTTGTCATGAAAACACTACTGAGAGTGCTCAGAAGCCAAATTTTAAAACCTTATAACTCTAGAACTGCTCAATATTTTTGCAGGAAACCTTCAAAAGGCACACATTGTTTCAGAACAAATTTCATATTGTCTTGGCTATAGATGACAGGAAACAAATGGCCACAAAGGCTGCTTTTTTATATATATTATTGACATTTCCACATCTCAGAACCCAGTTATGCGCCCTTCACAAACTTCCCACATCTCGAGAAATTGATACACAAACCACACATCAGTTTTCATGCTGTTTTATCAAACACCACCAAAGTTACTCAGGTGCAAAGATTTGGGTTAATATTGAACACTCTGCTCAGCTCTAACTTTACTTGAGCTACAATACAAGTATTTTATTTATAGGGCTGAATCTGCAGATCTAAGAGAATAGATTTATTGTGGTGCAGGAGGGAGGGAAATGGGTGGGGTAGGAGAGCTTAGTAAATTGTCAATAAAGCAGCCAAGAGAGTAGAATTGGACTGCTGAGGGCAAGAGTCAACCCAGAAAGGTGTACATGAAGCATTGGTGCGTGAGGTGTGGGGAGGATAGGGAGAAATAGCTGCTGGTATTGTAGGACAACCCAACTTTGCTGAAGACTGCTTTGGGAGCATGGAAATAGATAATATGATCATATTCCAGGTGGCGAGGAGGATGCCATGGGCAATTGCAAGCCTGTCCTAAGGTATAAGGATGCGTTTGAGCCCAGTAAGCTAGGCCAAGCCTGCTTTACAAGTCTGGGAATATGAAGGGAGACTTCCAGGCCCAAGTCAAGGGTGACCCCAAGATATTTAAATTCTATCACCGTGGAAAGGGGGGAACATCCTTGCAAAGAGTGGAAAGAAGAACTGAGGAGGACTGAATTCCCACCAGTGATCTGAATAGCAGGGCTCGGGTCTTTGAGGAATTGAGGATTAAACCTTGCAGGACCGCAGACTTATGTATCAGTCCAGAATTCCTATGCATTCTAATTCTGTTGGCTGCCTAAGGGTTAGTTTATTCCAGATGACCCACACGTGGACCAAAAAGAAGTTCTCCTGCAGTTGTGAATTAACTGTGGAGATGGCAGCAGAGCTAACGTACAGAATAATATCCACATACATGACTGAGGAGCTAATATGGTGACATCGGAGTGCTTGACTGTACATGACAGATTTTTTTGTATGGTTTGGGTGATTACTTTTCTTGTGCAGGTATCTCTGTCTATCTGTTGACTTCCTGTAAATACATGTATGTAAGGTTCCATCCTTAATGGTGACTGTGGTGTCCAGAAAGCTAACCTTGGTGGTAGAATACTCCAGGGTAAGCTTTATGGTAGGGTGGAGATTATTAAGTTTGTGATGAAAATCTTTGAGTGCATCTGTGCCCTCCATCCAGAAGATAAACAAATCATCAATGTAATGGAAATAAGCTAGTGGTTTGTGGGGGATACTGCCTTAAAAAAATCCTCCTCCAAATCAGCCATAAGGAGGTTAGCATACTGTGGAGCCATTTTGGTGCCCATTGCTGTTCCCATAGTTTGAACATAATGTTTACCATTGAAGTTGAAGTTATGTGTCAAAATGAATTCCATAAGTTCCCCCACCACTTCAGGGTTGATGTTTTGTTATGGTCCTTTCTCATGTATGTATTTAAGGCATGCTACAATGCCATCTGTGTGTGGAATATTAGTGTAGACGGATGTTACATCCATTGTCACTAAAATGGTATCAGGTGGTAAATCCTTATAACCAGAAAGTACATGTAAAAGTGCGTAGTGTCCTGGATATAACTGTCTCTTTCCATAACCGACAGTTTCAAAATGTTCTCTACAAACCCTGAGATCCCCTCGGTCAAGGTACCATTACCAGAGACTATGGGTCTTTCCGGATTGCCAGGTTTATGTATTTTAGGAAGCATGTAGAATGTCCCTGGCCTGGGTTCAGCAGGGATGAGGTCAGTTAGTTTTTCTCAGACATGGTCTGGAAAAGTTCTAATTAAGCCACATAGTTCATCTTTATATCTTGTAGTGGGGTCACTCTCTAGTTCTCTGTAGTATGTAAGATCTGTTAGCTGTCTATTAGCTTCATTAATATAATCCTGTCTGTTTAAAATCACCACTGCAGAGCCTTTATCACCTTTTTTGATGACAATGTTGTGGCTTGATTTCAGTGTCCCTATAGCTCTCAGTTCCAGTGGAGAAAGGTTGTAATGGAGTCAGGCTGGGAGACTCTTATGGATTCAGTCACTTTTTTTTTATTATATCCACCCCCCACACACACACACACACAAACCTCCAGCTGAACTGCATTCTTATTTCACAACTAGCTGCACTTTCCCTACCTGGAGTTCAATCAGGAGTCTAGTAAAGATCGGCTCAAAAATAGCTGCATCCATTGCCACCACAGCAAACATCAGATGGGAGGTCAGAGGACCACTGAATTGATTCATTTTTACATTGCCCTCCCCTGGCAACATGGACTGAGAGTATCGGCTGCAGTAACACCAGGAAACCTGCTCCTGAAGTTCCGGACCTTCCAACAGCACTGGAGTTCATTTTAAACTGATTGGTTCTTACATAAAAGGTGAAAATATTCAAACAGCCCCAGCATAACTGGCTCAGTAATAAAGAGGGGCTTAGAAACAGCTGCATCAATTGTCACCAGAACAAATATCAGATTGGAGGTCAGAGAGCTACTGAACTGATTCATTTTTACACTTCCTTCCCCTCACAACACAGACCAAGAGTACTGGCTGCAGAAACACCAGGACATCTGCTCCTGAAATGCTGGACCCTCCAACAGCACCAGAACATACAACACGGAGGAGGAGGAGATCAGAGAATGCAGGAGAGGGGTAGGACCATTAGACTACCTCGGAATGTATAAGAAACATCGGGGTCAGTGATCGGAGAACAGGAGAGGGACCACTGGACCACCAATATATAACAATATGTATTGCATAGCAGGGGGACGGTGATTGGAGAACCGGGGAGGGACCACTGGACTACCAAATAGAAATTTGCAGTTCGAACAGTAAAGTTCAAACTATTAGTAAATGCACATGGTTATTTGCCATTTCAATGGTAAAGGTCAAATAGTAAGTAACAAATCAAATGGTAATTGCTTAGTGAGTGACGGGGGACATGATTTTCTATGGAAAAACACCTGTTTGCCACAGAGATATACTAATTTGAAAACAAGCAACTAACAAGGCATATCAAGGAGACTTAAATTCAGGTAGTGTGCTTTCCTCAGGGTACAGTAGATGTGTACAGGACTATTTTAAAAAATTTTTAGAAAAACAAGATGGTTGACATCTTCAACAGTATTTGTCTGAGAATCAATCAGTAAATGGACTGTTGGAATGGTTATTTACTGTACAAAGTTTTCATTTACCTGCCTGTCCTGTGGCTATCTCAAAAGTCATTATAATTCAAAAATTATAATATGTTTTTTCACAAAATAATCCAAAGACACACCCGTGGCACACACACCATCATCCATGAAAATTACAGAGTAATTTTTCAATCCTTGTGGGCTGTAAATGATGGCAAAAAATCCTATGTTAACCTATGGGAAAAATATGTCATTTTTACTGTCTTTGATCACTTTATATCTCAAAAACCGTATAAGCTTCTGTCACGAAACTTTCCAGATCTTCCGACACTGACAAAATGACAGCACATCCCAATTTCGCATATTTAGTGGAAAATGCCAAAGTTATTAAGGTGCAAAAATTGAGATTTAACACTAAAGTGCTGTATGAACCCTAGCTTTAGGGGCGCTACAGCGCCCCTATAATAAAATGCTCTGTAGTTCTTTTTAGTTGTGACTTCCAATTTAAATTCAACCTTTTGTTTCCCTGTTAATTTCCCTTTTACATTGTCTGATCTTCTGTTTATGTTTAGTCTGTAGTATTTCATCATCTCTGCATTTTGCTTCATCCAACAAGCTTGTTCCTTAGCAGCTACCTACTTTTCTTGTCAACCAGACTTGAACATTCCATCTTTTATTGTACTGTACCCATTCTGCTACATATCTGTCCTCCAGTACTTTTATGTTATCACCCATGCATTCCCATTTCTCTTGTAGTTTTTTTGTCCGCCATATCCTTTTCCCAATTCCACTTCCAGGATCTTATTTCCTTTTTCATTCCATTCTTACCAACATACAAAATTGCTAGCAGTTACAGGCCTTAGGGTCTGTCTTGTCTGCTCAAGTGTGCAGCACCTCAGCCATTTAGACTGTAGCTGCCACGCTCCCCTTCCCCCCTATCTTTATTTCCTCCTGCTTCTTTCACCAACCCCCCCCGTTAAAGCCATCCTAACCAAATCTCTTGCTTCTTGTCACCCCCTTCTCTCTGATTCTACAGTTACTAGTTTTGAAGTTCACCTTTTAATGGTCTCTTTCTGCAAGTGGTTCTTCAACTTTACAGTCAATAATCTCATTTTCCATATTGTTCATCACAAGATACAATATACAATATATTCCTTCCCTGTACCCTCCTGAACTTATTGCACCATAGCCACCATCTCTACAAAATCTTTGTTGAGACTAGATCTACCCATCAAATTCTCCCAATGTATGCCTGGCACAGTGAAGTCCCCTACCAGTAGTATTCTGTCACTCAGCATAAGAGTTTTCAGGTTTGCTATAGTAGCATTTTAGTATTCACCTATTTGCTTTGCAAGGGTGGCATGTACACTATTCACAAATAAAAGTGTTTCTTTCCAACTGGTGTAATCTTGTTGCAGAGGTGTTCTACTTTCTCACTCTGGTCAACTAATACTTCTACTACCTCTACTGAATCCTGTATCTACATTTCTTAGTGTCATAATGCATTTTCTAACAGTTTACACACATACAGCACAGATGATGGGGGAGTAAGTACGGATCCTGACTCACATGGTGGCTAAGAAGATTGTCATAGTGAGATTTCAAAAGAACTGCCATCTGCAATTTTGTTGGGGTCTCACTGTGAGGATCTCATCAGCATTACATGAGCTGCAGTTGCTCTGTAGGAGATTTTGTTTAACCCCACAGAGACTTGAATTATACAGCAGAATCTCCTTTAGGGAAAGGGGAAATTGTTTAACCAGGAAAGGCACACTAAGCCAAAGCTTGTTTCCAGGTGTGACCTGGGAGCAGAAGGAAGTTAAGTGACTTGCTCAGGGTCATACAGTATGCAAGTGGGGGCTATGAGATTCAAATCCCGGTCTCCAGGTTTGCAGCTCAAAGCCTTAAACCACTGTGCTATACTGCCTCCAATATCATCATTCACATCAGCAAGTACAGTATGACCAAAGAAATGGTAGAACACACTGAGAAGGCAGTCACACAAACCATAGGTGTCAGTGTCCATGTGCTGTGTTGGTGCCTATCCTACAGCCACTTTGCAGCCATTTTGAGGTTTTAACTATACAGTAGGGTCACAGAGGCTCAGCAATATAAAGGACTTGACCACAGCATTCTACTTGGTTGATCACGGGCTTTTGATTAAAAGATTAATTTCCTTGGGTGTGGGTCAGTCAGCATTGGGGTGGTTCACTGATTACCTCACTGAAAGGTACTAGATGGTTAATTAAGGTGGTCACATCTCTGACAAGGCTTTGGTATCGTATGGAGTTTCACAGGGCTCCACACTAGGACCCATTTTGTTTTCTTTATTTTTTGATACAATATCCACACTCTTTAGGTATGTACATTTTACATTGCAAGTTGATGACATTGTAATTTATACACATGGTTTAACCATTAATGACCTAAATAGGATTCTAACAAAGGAAATGTGTATTTTACAGGAATGGCTGTTAAACAATAAAATAGTTCTTAATAAAACAGGGAGAAAAACAATGACCTTTGGTACTGCAGTTAGACTCACGGATAGTGATCATAGTCTTCAGGTTGCTACACACTGGATGGCACAACTTATGAAATATTACTACTTACCAGAATTTGGGAGTTACATTGGATCCAGCTTTGAACTATGGACCCCATATAGAAAAAGTAACATCAAAAATTCAAACTAAAGTTGCCTTATTGTATAGTCTACATCATTTTTTCACTGCTGAATCTAGGTTGGCAATAACAAATCAGTGTCTAAGGCCTATTGTTAATTATGCTTTGCTTGTAACTGATAATGCCTCAACTTGTATGTTATCAAAAAAATCAGCTTTGATACAGATAATTGGAAAGTTCACTTTGTTTGCACCATACACATTGCACCATTGTCAGGTTCTAAAACAATCTGGCCGGTTGCCAACCCCCTTGTTTTTCAAACTTTCAATGGCCAGGTTCATACACATAATTAAAAGGACAGCTACCCCTGCTAGTTTATGTAAAAATCTACAAGAATATAATTCTAATTATTGTTCAAGATCATTGAATGATCAGGTTCCATGTCACATGAGCAAATTTTTTTCAGTGACACACAAGAGCAAGTACATCCTGGTGAACACAAATACAGCACACAACCATATATGCTGAATATGAAATTGGCGCATATCTGATTACATGTTTAATGCAGGGGGCTGTGCCCTCCCACACCTCCCTTTGCAGGGGAAAGCCTGCACCACCCAAACTGTAAAAACCAAGGGTGCATCCAGTCTGCCCTAAAAGATTTTCTGACCTGAATCAATAATCAATCCCCACATTGTTTATATAACTGCAGAACTTCCATTGTAAGACCATGAATACTGTGTTGTGGCAGCAGAGTAGCTCTCTACTCCCATACAGATCTCCTCTTCCTGCTGGTGTGGCACAAGTACTCATGCACCTTAAAAGGAGAGATGTTGGGTACATGGACTGCTGGGGTGCTCATGGATCATAGTGTCTACATCCTCTGTGAATTGCATTTCACAGCTGACAGATATAGTATATTATCCAATAAAATGTATATAATACACAATGGTAATGTTCATTATCTTTTCTGTATTTGCTGTATTGAAGTGTCCACCTGGGCTATCTGGATGTGGACAGACACCTCCCTCCTCTCCCTCCTGGCAACAGTCCATGGCAAGTACAGTGCTGTATAATGAAGGGATTTGCACATACTGCACTATTGTATAGTCCTGTAATAATGCATATACTGCTATGTATAATACTGTGTAATCATGTAGTTCTCAAATGTTGCTGACTTTAATCCTCAAAAAGTCTCTGTCCCACATGCATCCCACATGGGAAATGGGCAGCCCATACAGAGAAAATGTTTAATCACAATTTAGTGCAGAAATCAATAATATCCTAAGAAGTTTAGTCATAATAAAAGGTTATACACATGCAATCACTAGTTTACATAGTTTCAAGTGTACACTTGAGTTTCTACAGTATTTCTGCATTTGATTATGTGTGTTTGGCTTGCCATAATTCAGTGACATAGAAGGTTAAGAGTTATAGTATGACTATAATACTGTAATAACAACTGTATTTGAGCTCACTGTTTTATGCCATTTCAGCAACAAGGAGACATATGGTGGTGCAAAAATGATAAACATTGACAAAGCTATTGGTGCTTAAAGAAGCAGCTGAAAAATAACAACTACATTGAAAAAAGACCCAACTGTGCATGTGCTGAGACACATTTCAAATGTGTCTCCTTCCAAAAAAAAAACAACAGATTTTCTGACCAATGCCAAAAGTGAAAACAAGGTGATCTGAAAGGGAGGAGGTTGTAGGTTGGTATACCCTCAAATGTGGTGCAACAATGTTACAAAATGACAACGTTACACTGCTTGAAAAAACATCAAAGAACACTGTAAGTTGAAAATAGACCCAACTGTGGATGTGCTTGGACATGATATGACAGTACCATGAGTTACCGCACAAAAGTAAACAGACAGACAGAGACAAACAGAAAATGCAGTTGCATCCCAAAATAAATATTTTACTTATAAGCAGGAAAAGAACAGCACAGTAAAGAACATAAAATGGAGGAGGGAAGGTGGGATAGAGACTGGAAGACCACAGGTTCAAAGTATAAGTTCAGGGATTAAACTCCCCATGTGGATAACCTCAGTATCCACATATGGTGGCCATTGCTATCCATCTAAAACAAAACATGTAGCCAAAGAAACAACATGACATATTTATATCCTCTACTGTATACATTTGTATGTGATTAATTTAATGTAAAATATAGTACTGTGCAATACATACACAATAACAAACAATAGGACAGGTCCTGGTAAGGCTGTCAGGGTTGAATCCCCCCAACATCCCACACAATTTCATGGTCAGTAAGAAAGGTAGAAGAGCCCACATCATTTGGACAGCATGGTGAAAGCAGCCCCGGGGTCTCAGACGACCCCCCCCTACATCTGTTGATAGGCTATTATTAGCCCCAATTTTTCCCCCTGTAAGAATGCAATAGTCGAGGCAACATGATCCATAACCATGCTTGCCTGAAAGGAAATAATGAGCAGAAATAGAGTAATAACATGTTGATGTCTGATTGCACTCACAGTGTACAGGTGGGCTATCCATGTTAACCACACATCTGATGTGCTATAGATATACACTCATGTACTTGATATATTGACATAGTAGTTCCTCACAAGAGTGGCTGCAGGTGTGAGAGGTTTACATTATTCCACTTCTGCACTAAAATCAATGGGAATTGTGGGAATGAGATCATTGTGCACCTCAAAGATCATGCAAGTGTGCTGTAAGAGTATGGCAGATTGAAACATGCTATGGACAACCATTGTGCATACTCTGTATTAATTTATAACTAATAAATTGCTAGATGTTTTTTTTACAGTGTTAGTAGTACCAGATTAGTCAAATTGTTCAGCCAATCAGGTGTTACTATAACACCTACAGAGGTGGTTGCTTCATGTTTATAGTGGTGTTTGGAAGCACAGATACTGTAGATGAAACACAACTAAATCATGGAAACCTCTAATGGTCCAAATAGTAATAGTGATTAAGGCATGGCACCAATATTGTGCAAAGTTAATGAAATGGCACCAGCTGCTGAGAAATTCAAATACAGTATATGCTGTCAGGCAGCAAACAACCAAATCCAAAATGCTGGTGCACACTCACAAATGGCAAAAATAAAACTTGCCATTTACAGGTTAGATAGCAGCATTTACGATGACAGCACTTCCCAGACTGATATATTGCTTAAATAACCTCTCTCTGCAAATCCCACCCAAGATATAGAGCAGATTGACAAGCTTGTCTTAAGATTCATTAGGGTTTGTCAGTGGCTCTGAGGTAGCAAGAAAATCCTTAGTGTAGCCCTGTATGAAGGAGGATGCAACCTGCCCTAGATTTGGGTTTATCATGTCACTAATGGCCTGCAGTGGATTTCTAAGCTGAAAGTAGGACTCACAATATGGCTAAAGGCAGAGCAAGCAGTGCTATGAACTATACTTCTCAACTTTATCTATTGAGGACATACCCCTAAGCATCCAGAACTCTCACCCCTGTGTACACTCTATAATCTTGGCAGCGATTGATTAACTTAAGGAACTGGAAGGGCCTCTCCCTGGACATGTATGAACCCTTCTAGAATAACCCAAATCTGTACATAGGGAACCACCCACTCAGATGGGAAATCTAGGCACACCAATGCATTAGAACCTTGCCCTAGCTGTTCATACCTTACACAATGGTGTTCAAATCATTTTCCCAGTTGCAAGAGGAGTGCTTCTTTTCAACAACTGACTAATAGAAATTTCATCAACTCAGACATGCTATTCAGATGTGTCTGGAACCCAATCACACCCTAACATAAAATGAGATGCCAAACACTATACATAGGTGGCTGACCAAACAACATGGAGGAAGAGTGGTATGATACATAGACATATTCAATCATACCATCTCCTGTACTGGGACTCACAAAAGGAATTGGGAGTACAGATTAGTGCAGATAACTGGGAGCAATAGTAGAGCACAGCGCACAAAGGCTCTCCAGATCCTAAGTATCAGCTGATACAGAAATAAGATCTTGAGTAGATGGCATAGTACACTAGCCAAGTTGGTGCAAACGGGGTCTCAATCCCAAATCAATGTTGGAGATGCAAGCACTCTCCAGAAGGTATAACTTGCATATTATGGAAATGTCCACAGGTCCAAGAGTTTTGAGAAGAGATAATCCAGAAATTTGAATTTATCTTAGGAGAGACTCTGCCACAGTCACCCTTACTGTGGATATTGAATGAAATGCAGCATTTACAGGGGGTGGGAGGGCAGCAAAAATGTTTCTGTATTTGGCCTTAGTGGAGGCAAAGCAACAAAGCAGTGGAGGTAGCCAGTAGCTCCTATAGTGGTACAATAGGAACTGAGGGTAACTAGGAAAACTTCATATATACAGTAAGAATTTTATATAGGAAGAGGGGGGCATCTCAAAAATTCATACCTAACTGGGCCTCTGGTGGATATATATAGAGAAGCATACCACTCAGGTGTTAGGAGGTCTAAACCGCACTTTCAGGTTCTTGACGATATTGGGAATGCAAGTAATTACAGACACATTGCATTGAAGTAATAAACAAGTTTATTATTACCAAAAGGATAAATCACTGTTGCCCTAAGCAGTTCTTACCATTACGAACCGGGATCCAGTGCTAAGCATTCCTTATACCTCGAGGTTTCTCTCTGTCTCTTGGGGTCTCTCCTAAGGTCTCCAAGGTATAAGACTAGTGTATAACATTATATACCTATGATAATTACTATGGTTACTGTAAGATAGAAACATTTCTAGTTACAGAGATGAGCCTTATTGGCTAAATTAGAGGTGGCTCCACGGTCCAAGATAACATTATACAATTCTGTATAGTCATCAGTTTATGAACAAAAGAGTTCTTATACAGAGTCTTACAGAACTCAGTGTAGTAGTACAAATCACCAAAAGGTGGCAATGCCGACTTACATATTATAATTATTCCAAGGACACAGGTGCCTTGGCATCTCACAAGTAAGAAATACACAGAATATACATAGAAGAATATATGTATTAGCAAGCAAAGTGTATTACATTAACATGCATTCATACCCTGACATCTACTCTTGTACGGTAGATGCCCTTAGCTCAATATGTTAGTATAACATATACTTAAATGCTAGCTGTTTACGGTGTACCTCTGAGGGTACCAATTAGGGTGCAGGGACCTCGTGTAACATTCCCCCCATTGTTGCCTCCAAGGGCAACACAGGCAAATGTCTAGGGAAAGGACAGAGAGCAGTGGTCATTTACAAACCTGATGCGCAAGCTTTGTAAAGGAACTCAAGCTGCTCATGGTGTTAGCGCAGTGTGCGCCGTAGGCAGCATAGCATAATAATCAAAATAAAGATTAAAAATGCTGGTATAATAACAAAACCTTTAAAAGTAATCTCTAACCAGGTGTTAGTCAATGCGTCATTCATGTCACCATCGTTAATTAATGAGAGGATAGCTTTGTTGTCCTTGGTCATATTATTGCTGATGTGGATGAGGTGTGTGTCTTTCCTGTCTAAAAGTGATTTTAATGTGAGTGTGAGTGGGTCTATGTCTATATTAAAGTATGGCAAGTATTCAGACAGTGTGAGCAGATAATCAGGGTTACCATCAATGATGTGTGCATCTAGGAGGGGTACGGGGGTTATAATAGTATGTCCAATGACAGTCTTCTGGTGGGGAACAAAACTGAAATTGGAGTAGCCAATAACACATGTAACAGATCCATAAGTATAGGATTTGTAGTTAGTCACCATGCAGTATTCTCCATCAGAATTATACTGAGAGCGAACAGTCGGGAGTCTCCACTTTTGCAACTGGACAGGGCAGGTGTAGGTCGTCTTCAAAATCCGTGTTGACAGGCGATGTACCTCCTCATGATATGATTGGTAAAACTTATCCGGAGCCAGAGTTGAGTCCATGGAGTCAGTGCCATTTGTGGTGATGTCATCATCCATGGTGAAAGTCCAATCAATGCTGTCTGGAGAATAACCACAAACAGGTTGAATAACATCAAATACATCACATCGGCACAAGTAAATGTATTGCTTTTTTGCACAGCAGTCCATGTGCGGAGCCACCCAGGCATCTAGGAAGGGATGGTAAACCAGTAGAGGTGGTAGATCCAGGTTTTCTCTGTAGATGTCTTCATCCAAATGCCCAATGGAGTGGACCAGTGCAAGTTTGTCAAACAAAGCTGTAGTGGGATCAAAATGTGGTAAAGAGACAGTAAAAGAAACAAACATGGTGTCTGTTACAGAAAATTTCTTAGCAGCAAAACAAGGACCAGTATTAGGGTGTCTGGTCACAAACCCCAAATTCCTAGCTGTAGAAAGAGGAATGGTTAAAGTTTGTTGCACACACATAGCAATACAGCTAGGGGTTTTACATCGTGGACAATGCCATTTGGAGATGCATCTGTCATGTATGAAATTAGGTATTTTTCCAGATTCTAGATCGTGGAAGAGGTTGTTGATGGTAGTGATAATGTATGAGCCATAGGCAGAGCAAAGGATTACTCTAGCAATGTATTGTTTATCTGCTTCTTTATTGTTCTGTTGTATGAGTGTGTTGATCTTACCCCTTGAATCAGCGAATGCCTTAGCAATGTCATGCATGTTGTATACAGTGTATCTTTCTTCCTGACTAAGGCCATCTACACCATGCAATAATGGGGGTAGTATATTGTTGACCCGACCAGTGGAGAACTTGGCAGAATGAGCTTTGATAGCAGCAATGTCTGCTTTATTCCAAATAGACATAGATGTACCAAAAAGGCCTGTGACAGTACCTGTTGCACCTGTGACATCAGAACTGTCAACTTCACGTGTCTTACGTTTACGAGCTGGATCATCAGGAGAGGGTTTTCTCCTGAAGTTGCCTCTATGTTCAGTAGAATGGACCCCGACATCAGGGTCTTGAGTATGAATCTGAAATGCAGCTAAACTATCAAGCAATAATGTACTATAAAATGCTGAAGTGTTAGTATTGTGACACATACCAAATTCTTTCATAGTCCAGTAAGTAAGATTAAATTAAACAGGTATATGCATAAATTGTAAGTTATTAATCAAAGAACCTGGGAGGACAGTGGCTGTTAGACTGCTATGGGGACCAGGGGTATGCTTTGGACATTCCAAAAGCTGTTTATCAGTAGGTGATAACACAAAGAGGTACATAGCTGCAGAAGCCATGTGGTGTATAGCACAAAATTTTCGAGCAGCATCTCTAGACAAAGAATTACAGTATGAAGGATCAATTAAGGCAGTTATGTTGTAAAAAACAGAATGTCTTAATGCAGTTTGTAACAAGGACAGAGAACCATTTTGGGATAATTTAGCATTGGGCCAACCTTGGAAAGTTCCTTTGGAGAGTTTGGCCACAGGGAGAATTTGTCCTTGTGATGTGGTTTGCCACTCAATTTGAAAGGTAGATTTATCAGGAGCAACAACCGAGGCAGTAAGGTAAGCATAGGAACCTTCCTGGACAGTGATCAGACTATCTGGTATATTGATGGGTACTCCCTCTGGAGGAGGTGCTGGAGGATTGAGGTGTCATAGGAGGTTCAGTACTGTGCCTTGGATGCAGGGAATAACTCCTAAAATGAGGAGATAAAGAAACAAGATAGTCATCTTGCCAGTGTATCTGAAAATGAAGATCAAAGATTAGTATGTTAGTACTATTCCACCCGATGGGGTGAGGAAAAGTAGTTAAGCTCCTTTATACAATGTTAGCTGGTTTGCATGTAACCATTTGTCAGTCAACTTGTTGTTATGCAGGAGTCTAACCTGATAGACTGCTGGACTGAGCTTGTCGACAATGGGGGTTGGGCCTTCCCACTTGTTGGAGAATGAGTGGGTGGGATGTGCAAATCGAAGTACCATTACCTGATCTCCAACCTGCCAATCCACTTCTTGTGCGTGTTTGTCAAACTGTATTTTGGATTGTTGCTGGGCCTTGCCTATGCAGCTGGCAGCATACAAGTGTGTGTGTATATGAGGTATTTTCTGAGTTTTTCCACATATTGGTCTACAGACACACGGTCTGCAGTGGGAGTGTGCAGGTCAAACAGCAGGTGTTAGGCAATCTTGTCTGTCTACCAGTCATCACCTCAAAGGGTGTGAGCTGGGTGGTGGCTGAGGGTGTGCCCCTAATTGCCATAAGGAGCAACGGCAGTAGGGAATCCCAAATTTTGGGATTATCCTCAATGAATTTGGAAAGCATTTGCTTAATCCATCTGTTAGCTTTCTCTACTTGACCTGAGTATTGGGGGTGGTAGGGTATGTGGAACGTCTGCTGAACTCCCAGGAGTTCAAGGGATTCTTTCATCAACTCACCTGTAAGACTGGTTCCTTTGTCAGAGTCTGCTTTAAGGGGTAGACCCAACCTGGAGAAAATCTGTTCCACCAGGATTTTGGCAGTAGTTTTTGCAGTGCATGTCTTAGTGGGGAAAGCTTCGACCCACTTAGAGAAGAGATCAGTTACCACAAGAGCATACTTGTTATTTCTGCTGGTGTTGGTTAGAGGACCAATAAAATCAATCTGCATGGCATGCCAAGGACCAGAGTGTCATTGTGGTAAAAGTTTGGCATTTCATTTGGTAGGGATGGGGTTGTTTTACACACAAATGAGACAGTTGTCTATGTATTGTTTAACATCTTTGGTGACTCCAGGCCATCAGGCGGTGGTCTTGAGCCTTTGGAGGGTATTTTCCACTCCCTGGTGTCCACCAGTGGGTGTATCATGCACTTGGTGCAAGAATTTGGATCTTAAGTGTCTGGGGACCACCCACAACTTGGTGGTGGAGTCATCTGGTTGGAACCAGATGAGCTTGTCATCTGATGACAAGTGTAACTTACCTTCATGCCTCTGGTAGGGGTTGTGTGTAGGAAGTTTCTCTTCGGTACCCTTGTCAAGGAATCTGAACACTTCTTTAAGTTCAGTATCAAAATGCTGAACTGCTGAGAGGTCCAAGGGGAAAAAAGGTTCAGGTTTCTTCCTGACTCCTGCAATCTGCATGGCTGCATTGGCCTCTGGATGGTCCATCATCCAGATGTCCCCCCCTCGGGCCCCTTCCTTAGCAAGGGTGTCTGCTGTGTTGTTGAAGGCATGGTAGGGGTCATGGAGAGAAAGAGCTTTGACTTTATGTACATAGAGTTTGTGTGCAATTTTTTGTGCCAGTGAATGTATGTATATTACCAATTCCTTATACTTTACTGAGCTGCCATCAGAGGAGAGGAAGGAGTTCTTCTGCCAGAAAGGAAGAAATTCTGTAAGAGAACAACAAACCCAGTTAGAGGCTGTAAAAATGATAGTATCCTCAGTTCCATGCTGGATGAACTCAAGGGCACAGACCACCGTTGCCATCTCTGCATATTGTAATTATGCTACACTACAGTGCTTAGAGATTTTGACAGTGTTCCCGTAAGGGTAAATCAGTAAAATACCCATCCCTGTGATTTGTTCTCCCTGATAGTAGGATGCCGAACCATCAGTAAAGACATGACACAAAGAGGTGTTGTCAAGCATTTGTGGCGTGGCAGGGAGGAAAGGACCCGGATCTGGAAGATTAGGTGACTGTAGTGTACAGTCATGGGGTTCTCCCTGAAAAAGGAGTCCATGAGCCAACTTAGATGGAATTTTTGTCGGTTGTACCTGTATGTCTCTATCCTGGAGAAGAAGTGACCAGTGTGTCAGTCTGGTGTCAGAGACTGACCCATCCTTCACTCTGTCTGAGAGCAGGAAGGTAGTTGGGGCGTGGTTGGTGTTGATGATCAGTGGTGAGTACCCAATGATATACAGGAAGTGCTTGACAGCCCAGTAGTTGGCCAGAAGGTTCCTTTCACAAAGACCATACTTCTGTTCCACTGGGGTCAAGAGCTGTGAGGCATATGCAATGGGTCTCAGGGTGCCATGTACCTTCCGGGCCAGCGCTGCTGACATGGCAATGTCAGAGGTGGCACATTCCAGATGGAATGGTAGTGCTGGATTGGGATTGACCAGAGCTGGGGCGGAGGCCAAGGCTTGCTTCAGTGACGTCACAGCTTGGGTGTGTATAGGGCCCCAAGTCCATGGGATGTCCTTTTTGAGTAACTCATACAGAAGAGCAGCTTTCTGAGCCAAATCACAAACAAATAAAATCTCTGGAGTAATTCACCATACCTAGAAAACTTCGAAGAGTTGCCACACTGGTGGGCAATGGCAAGTCTTGCAATCCCTGGACCTTCCTCCAGGTAGGGCTTCGACCTTGTTCAGTTATTTTTAGACTCAGAAAGAGTACTTCTTTCTGACACAATTGTGCTTTCACTGGATTGCATTTCAAACCTGCTCTCTGGATGAGAGTCAGTAGTTTGTCCAAGAGATCCAAATGTTGTTCCTGTGTGGCTGTTGCCAGCAACAGGTCATCCACATATTGCAAGAGACATTGGGGAGTAGAGAAACTCTCAAGGGCATCCATCATGTGTAGATGGAACAGGGATGGACTGTTATGGAATCCTTGAGGCAAGCAAGTTTGCGTGTACTGTCTTCCTTCAAAGGTGAAGGCAAACTTATATTGACTCTTAAGGGCCAATGGTAGTGACCAAAAACCATTGGAGATGTCCAGGGCACTGAACCATTTCAAGTCAGGGGTCAGAAGTCATAGCACATTGGATGCTGATGCCACAGTTGGAGAACAACTGGGGGTGACCTGATTCAGCTTCCTGTAGTCAATAGTAAGTCTCCAGGCACCTGTGGGTTTCTTCACAGGCCACACTGGGGAGTCAGCAGTGGAAACACAAGTTCTGATTACTTCTTGCTTGAGAAATGACTTGATCATCTCTCTAAGGGAAGGCAAGGCCTCAGTTGGGAAAGGATATTGCCTTTGCCTCTCATGTGCTGGGTCTGGCACTTCGATGACAGTGTGCATTCTACCACAGTCATGTTTGTTGATTGCAAACACTTCCAAATGTCATTGCAAAATAGGGAGGAGCTTTGGGAAAAGTTCATGAGTCTTGAACAAATCTATGACATCATACTCCTTGTCATTGGCAGATATTGTTGCCACGACGTGTGAATCAGGAATCAAAATGGTATGATATTGACCCTGAATCTGTATCAGTAACATGTTAACTAGGTCCATCACACAGCCGTGTGTTGTGCAAGGAAGTCAATCCCTATGATACTAGGATGATCATGCAATACCATCGGTTGGAAAGTGTGTGAGGCCTTTAGATGGCATAGCTCTACTGGTAGGGGTAGAGAACAGTATGCAGGTAACCTAGTACCATCAACTCCTGACATGTTGGTCCTCCGTCCAGTGGACCAAGAAGATGTGTCCAGGTGTTCATCATGTAACACAGATACAGCTGCACCTGTATCTAACAGTACTACTAGTAGGCGGCCCCTGACCTTGGCCTAGGTGCAGGGCCTTCCGTATGCATCCAAGACTAGCTTGTTTACAATCTGGACTGGGGCCTGTAATTGTCAATCTGTACTGCTTGAATCATGGAGAGGTTGGGCCTGACTCTTGTTTATCACTTCACCATGCTGTACTGATGCTATATAGGGAGGAGCTTCTGGGTTCAGGCCTTATGGGCTTGAGGGCCTGTACCACCAGTGTCCCCATGACCAGTTAGGGTCTGGGTTGCAGGTTGCCCCACAAGGGCCTGTGCGGGAACAGCATCCACTACAGAGCGCACTTGTCCCAGGAGCTCTTGGAATTTCCAATTCTTTTCAGCTATCTCCCTATATGAAGGGCCTGTTCTTTGCTGTTGTGGTTTACCTTTACCCTTATGCTTTTTATACTTATGCCAATTCCAGTTCCCACCCCATTTTTGTTGCTGTTGCAGTTGTTGTTGATAGGCCTGTTGGGGGTGTTGGTTATCAACTGGAGGAGCTTGTTTGTGTTGGGACTGTTGGTGTTGGACCTGCCCTTCCACTGTGTAGTGCATCGTGGCCTCCGGAGTAGGCTCCATGGTGGCTACCTTCTTGGAACCGGAGCCCAGATCACAGATATACAGTTGGTACATTCTCTTGGTTTTCTGAAGGATGTTGGCAAACCTATCCATATTGGGGTAGGTCGTTGGCTCTACCTTTTCTCATACTGCTGGAATCATGTTCCTAAGGAACAGGATCTTATATTCAATAAGATCCACATCTGCAGCTTTTTGTGCCAAGTGCTTTCCTGCTTGGTAGGCCATCCAAAGTCTCTGGCGGTAAGTCGCTGGACTTTCCTTTGAATTCTGTTTTACAGGGTATGCAAGCATCACTCCTACTACACCTGGGCTGTGAGCAGAAATGAGCTCAGCTGCAACCTCATCAAAGGTGGCATTCCCATCCTGGTGGATGGCATCAGGGAGTTTGACCCACAAACTAGGATTGATGGTTTGGCGTAGTATTTGAACCTGATATTCTGCAGCGAGGCTAAGCATCTCACATTTAGAATGCACCTTTTCCAAGTGACAGTTGAGGTTGTCAGATGGGTTCATCCAACCGATGCTGTCAGCTATTTGCTGAACAGAGCAGGCCATTTGTAGGGGATTACTGGGTCGATCAGGCAGAGGTAGATTGTCTCAAGCGCCATCCAGGGTGGCCCGAGCTGCAGCCTTGGCCGCAGTGCGGACAATACCTTCCTGAGTACCAGCCTCTTCAGAAGCTGCCTAATCTGGGTTTTAATGGCCTGTTTACTTCTCTCAGGAAGGGGTACATTGCCTATCGCAGTTTCAATCATGGTTTCTTTCTCATGCCTGTCTTCCACATTAATAACAGCTATTGGTGGTGCCATTGGGACCAGGCCTGGGCCTGCTCCCCCCCTATCATGGGGGCCACCATGTTGGCATCTCTCATGATGGGCATCACGATGCCGATGATGCATGACATGGTGAGGGTGTTGTGGGGACCCGCCATGTTGTGGATGGCTAGGTGGGGTCTCTGGGCCATAGTAGGGGTGTGACTGGGTGTTGTATTATGAAATGTCATCATCTGACAACTCCCCTTCAGATGATGTATGTAAGACAGGGGCAATGCCTCCCATTGCCTTAACATGTCCAGCCAGAACATCTCGCTGATGGTGCAGTTTCACCATTTTAATTCTACATTCAGTATGACTCACACTTGCAACATCCATATCAACCTCATCTTGCTTTTGCTTTTGCAACACTCTATACGTGGTGTTCAATTCATGATTGTCTCTAACAGACACTTCTAAATCATTACGTACCTGGTTTATCTCATCCTGCAGTTCACCCATTTCCTCACTCAACTGAGCATTTGCAGCACTTAGCAAATCATTCATTTGCAACGCCTGTCCCTTATCCTGTCTCAAACTTTCACATTCCTGTTTCAACATACAAAATTCCTGTTCTCCAGCTTGAGCAGAATGATGCAATAGTGAATCCTTTTCATTCCACAGAGTTTGGAGTTCAGACTCCAAGTTCTGCTGCAGTCTGATACATTCTGTTTCCTGCAAACCCATCTGTTGCTTAAGAGATTAAATCTGCAGATCAAGAGTTCTAAGCCTCACTTCGGAGGCTTCCAGAGCAGCATAGAGAGCAGCGACCATCAACCCTTTAGCTTGTCGCTTATTGGCTGATTGTCTCATCTCTGTGTACTGGGTTGCAATCCCCAGTATAGGGTTTTCGGATTGACTTGCATCCCACGCAAAGTCAGCTCATTCTCCATAGCAGGTAAGGAAATTCGAGACATCGAGTCTCAGTTCTGTGCAGATATTTGATACGGTGGCCATTCTGTGGGAGGGAACAAAAGATCAAAGTGTGTAAAAGGCACCATGCTGCATATTGATCCACAACAGGAGCACTTTATACACAGCCAGGCTACTGTATGAGTTGTAGGCTTGCAATTCAAAGCTGTGATGGAGTGAGTCAAGATGGCATCGACCACACCTGAAATGAAGAAAGCCAGACTTTGCAAGTGACTACAAACTGGTTTTAAAATGGGAGAGGTGATACGGGAATGTACACCTACTGTCCCCGTGTGAAAGAGAAAAGTTCGAGCAACAAGTGAAAACTTACAAACATCAAATATCGCCTGCTCACGGTTGTCAATTTGTTAGGAGGTCTAAACCTCACTTTCAGGTTCTTGACGATATTGGGAATGCAAGTAATCACAGACACGTTGCATTGAAGTAATAAACAAGTTTATTACTACCAAAAGGATAAATCACAGTTGATCTAAGCAGTTCTTACCAATACGAACCGGGAGCCAGTGCTAAGCATTCCCTATACCTCAAGGTTTCTCTGTGTCTCTTGAGGTCACTCCTAAGGTCTCCGAGGTATAAGACTGATGTATTACATTATATACCTATGATAATTACTATGGTTACTGTAAGATAGAAACATTTCTAGTTACAGAGATGAGCCCTATTGGCTAAATTAGAGGTGCTCCACGGTCCAAGATAACATTATACAATTCTGTATAGTCATCAGTTTATGAACAAAAGAGTTCTTATACAGAGTCTTACATAACATAGTGAAGTAGTACAAATCACCAAAAAGTGGCAATGCCGACTTACATATTATAATTATTCCAAAGACACAGGTGCCTTGTCATCTTACAAGTAAGAAATACACAGAAAATACATAGAAGAATATATGTATTAGCAAGCAAAGTGTATTACAACAATATGCGTACATATCTAGACATCTACTCTTGTATGGTAGATGCCCTTAGCCCTATATGTTAGTATAACATATGCTTAAGCACTAGCTGTCTACAGTGTACCTCTGAGGGTACCAATTAGGGTGCAGGGACCTCGTGTAACACAGGGCTCCTGACAAGGTCACAGGAGTCAGAGAAAGCATACCCAGACTTAGTCAAGTCCAACATAGGAACCGTTTGCCTGAAATCATAGGGCACTAGGATAAGCAGGAATAAGGCAGATACAGTAATTGGTGAAATATATACACTTTACAGAAGAGGAGAGAGGATCACCGTAGTAGTACCATGAAAGAGACATTTCACACTTCACATGGTTACCTATAACGGAATGCATGCATAGAATCTAAGCACCCAATTAAATAATGTAATCGACTGCTATAATTGTTGTTTTGAATAAACCATTTTCTTTTGTATTAACTTGAGAAACCAGGAGTTACAAGGGTTATGCAGTGTTATAATGAAATATAAACTTTTAAAACTATGGCAGGGTAGTGGAAGAAGTTTTAATTTTTTTATTTTGAATAAGTTAAATGTTTATGAGAAGTTTAAATAGATCTATAGAGATTGCTGTGTTTGAAGTCCAGAACAGAAGTATTTATTATATAATGTATTGTTATTGTACTTGCTGTGTAAAGTATCATATAGTAAGAACTTTAACAGAATGTAAATTTTAAACTGCAATAAACTATTCTTATAGTTTTAACTCCATGAGGTTTCCCCAGCAGGAAATTATCCGCATATGTAAATTGTTGTTTTGTATTTTGAAAACTCAGTAGACTTTGTTATACAAGAAACAAAAGGAAGAATCCAACAGGTTGATGGCATCAGCTGTTTGCTGTGAGTTCAATATGTACAGGCATACACATCTGCACATGAACAGTTCCACATGCTTGCCTGACATGATGAACGAGTTGTTTCACAGCATCTATGAACGTACTTGATAATGATGCAGTTACAGTGTTAATGAAACAAATGCAAAAAAGATATAAGAATACTTGCATTGATGCAGTCACACAGCAATTGATGCAGTTATTAACGAAAACTGGTGTGGCTATTAGCATTTTTAGTTTTCAGTCTCAGAGGCGTTTGGGGCCATATTGGTGGCAGAGAGCATCAACAGTTGTTGCTGCACAGCCAGAGAGGGGTGGCCATTGCTGCTTAAGAGTTGGGGCTGCATTGGTGGCAGGGAACATCAGCAATCATTACTGCAGAAGTCTAGGAATGGGGCCACATTCTTGAGTGGCATTTTACTTGCTGCTTAACTGAATCAGGGGTTGCTTCGACAGCAGGGAGCATCAGCAGCTGTTACCATGGAGAAGTTCAGGCCGCATTGGTGGCAAGGATTATCGGCGGCTGTTAACACACACCCAGAGGGGGTGGCCATTGCTGCTCAGGAGTTGGGGTTGCATCGATGGCAGGGAACATTGGCGGTCATTGCCATGGAGGAGTTCGGGGGTCACATCAGCAGCTGTTGCTACACAGCCATAGAGGGGCAGCCATTGCCACTCAGGAGTTGGTGCTGCATCAGTGGTAGGGAATATTGGCAGTCATTGCCACCAGAAGTATAAGACCAGAGCCACATTGTTGGGGGCTCCCACCAGAGCCAACCAATGAAGAGAGTGCTAAAGGCACAAAAATTTGAACTTGTGGCTGGGCTAGATAAGCTGGGCCCAGCCAGTGTTGGAATTGCACTTTATGAACTTTGGGAACTAGGGGGGCTCATAAGGGTCCTATCTTTAAATTTGAAACCTTCCCTTCCCATTATGTCAATTGCAATGATATGTGAGCTACTGGGACTCACTTCAAAGCTACAGTAGTAGCAATGAATTAGTCAAGGAATTTTTAAGGATTTTTAAAAATCCCTATTGAGAATTATGAAACCCTTTGTTAGGGATTTTGTTTTATTTGTTATTGTATTCACTGCTTCATGGAAAGGGTGCTCTCATCTGATAGTGCAGTTGAAAATCTACCAGATTGCACTTAAGTACTTTAATAGGAACTTGCCTCTTTATGTAGGTTTAACAAAAAGAATTTTAGAGGATTTTTTCCTTAAATTTTGTAAAGGATAAATAGGGAATCTCACAAAATTGCTTGATAAATTTGGCACTACTATTGTACCAGGGACGAGACCTGGCAAGCCCCCCTGTAATTCCAACCCTGGGCCAAGCCATACAAATTAATTGGTATTTTCCTTGCTGCTTACCTGAGCTGGGGGCTGCATCGGTGACTGGAAGCATTAGTACTTGTTGCCATGGAGGAGTTTAGGGCCGCATTGGCGGCAGGGAACATCAACAGCCATTGACACACAGCTGGAAAGTGGAGGCTGTTGCCGCTCAGGAGTTGGGGCCACATCAGTGGCAGGGAATATCGATGGTCACTGCCACCAGAAGTCTAAGACCAGGGACACATTTTTAGGGGCTCCCACCAGAGCCAATCAATGAGAAGAGCACTAAAGGTGCAGAAATTTGAACTTGCAGCTGGGCTATATAAGCTGGGCTCAGCTGCACAAAGGAACTGGTATTTTCTTCCACCAACCCACCCACCCCACACTGACTCCATTATTAAATGGACTAGCTGAGGTGGTGGAGCAAAACTAGGGGGTGGCCACAGGGCAGTCAGTGGGAGCAGGGGCTTCTTCAACTGGAGATAACTGGTGACTAAATTGACTTGATTTGGCTTTCTCCTAAAAGTGGCTGAATCACTTAGAAATTGGCTTAATCTGACATTCTCCTTAAAGGGGCTGAATCATTTATAAGTTCAGGGATATAAATCTTTATATATTTTAAGCTACAAGTCTGGTTACTAGGGGGGTACTGAGTGGGCTGTGTTTTCAGGTTTGTTAAAAAGTGGAACAATCTGATACAGTGAAGTTATTACTACAGCTAGACATTTTTAAGCTATAAGCAAAAGGCTTCCAAGGTGTTCTTTAAGGGTATGAGGCAGTAGGCATTGGATGTTAGATTCCATATAGCAGCTGTTGTGCTGAAGGCATTTGGGACTCTGGTAGTGTTAGGAAAAATGGAAGGGCAATCAAATTGGAGGGGCAAATGGAGCAGAGTGGGGGCTGGTCTGGGGCATGGTCCCCAGGATGCATGGGCAGGGGGCCCCTTTGGAAGGGTGGTAGGGCATACTAGTTGTGGGTTGGCCATAGTACTTGCTATGGCATGGAAGATGGGGGCTGCATGATATGTAGGCAGCTGATGCAACTAAGGGAGGAGGTGAGGTGGTTGAGATGGACACTGGAATGGGCAGGGGTGAGGGGTAGAAGGGAAGACAGGTGGAGCTCCACATAGGGGGTAAGATGAGATGGGGATAGAAGAGTCAGCAATGGTAGAGCTGCGGGGGATCAAGGAACAAATGCAGCAATAGGCAGATGAAGACAGGAGGCAGACTGGAAGAACACACAGGGGTACACAAGAAGTGAAGGAGGGGTTGAGGATGGCATAAGGGGGCATCTGAGAGCTCAAGTAGGGTGGTACTGGACTCAAGAAGAACCAGGGGGAATGGCAGGAGATAAGGTACAAAGGTCTGCTGCCTGCATGGAAGGGAAGAAATGAGAAAGCATGGGGAGGAGCCTCAGTCAGACGGATACAGACAGTGGACATAGAGCAAAAAAACTAATTTGTATTACTAGGGCCACAAAATGGGGGATAGAATAAGGAAAATGTGGTGGAGGAGTACCTAGGGGGTACATAAGAGGCAAACATGAAGGAAGGCTCAGTAGAAATGAGGAAAGGGGACACCCCTTTGCGAGATAACAAAGAAGGTAGCAAATGTAAAGATAAGCATGCAAGGGTGAACTCACACCAGACAGAGCAAATACTCAAGGGTGGGGAGGAAGCAAGCACAGGTTTAGGGGGGCTAAAACAAGATGTAAATGGAAAAGTGACCCAAACATTGGGAAACTCAGTCAGGACACAGAAAGGGCAGGGCAAAGGAAGGAGACAGAGCTCACTGATAGTGGGGTAGGGGTGGACTGTTTAGCAGAAAATGCCAGTGGGGACAGGGAGCATGTACAGAGATGGGGAAAGCAGCACTTGGGGAGATAAAATGAGTAAGGAAGGAAGTGAAAATAGGGTAAAAAATGGAATGCAAGGGGCAGGGAGATTGGCAGAAGAGGAGCACAAGCAGAAGGTAATGGGGAGAAGAGTCTTACTTCTCGGGGATTCAGTAATAAAGGGAATTCAATGGGGGGCATGGGGGATAAGAGCAGTACAGTATGGGTTGAGTGCCTTCCAAGTATGGCTGCAGCAGAGGTCATTCACTATATCTCCTCAGGGGAGAAACAGCAGGATGCGAAAACACATCTGATGTTCCACCTGGAAACACATGATCTGGCAGGGAATGGCTTGTTGGAGGTGCAGGTAAGATTCAGAGCAATCAGTAGGTACTGCAGCAGTCTGTGGTTCAAATCTGTGGCTTTTTTAGAGGTGCTGCCCGTACCAAAGGCAAGTACTGAAAGGAAACTGGGGACTGAGGAGTTCACTAAATGGCTAATGGGATGATGTGAACAGATGGGGTATGGGTTAGTAGGGGACTGGGGAACAATGTGGGGGGATGAGAGCCTATGCACCCCGGATCATTCAATCAATCAAAATCTTTATTTAACCAGGCAAAACACTTTTGAGGTGGACCTGGGCAGTATACATAATCAAATAAATCAATACACAGAGTAAGGATACCCACAACAAAAAATACAAAAGAAACAGGATACAATTAGGAATTGTAACAATATACAATACACAGACAAAGAAAAAATGGCAGACACCTAAATTTCAATATGTACAATATATACATGGAGCTTGCAGGTAGTCATATGTGAAAAGACCTTAAAATAAGCATGTAAGAAGAAGGTTAATAAACAGGTTAAGCTTGGAGCACTCACAGTGGGGAGGAGGTGGGAAGGAAGAGGATACAAGTGTTTGAAGAAGCTGAGGGACACCAGTATGAAGAGTCTCTGTTGGTTGAGGACAAATGGCAAAAATCAGGGGAAGCAAATACAGGGCTCCTTGACAGAAAGTACATATAGTGTTTTGAATGCAGATAGAGGAGGAGGAAGAAAGAGGGTATGGAGTGTTAGAAGGTGCCAGGGGACACTGTGTGAAGAGCCTCTGTTGGCTGAAGACATAAGGCAACAATCGGGGGAAACAGTTACAAGACTCCTTGACAGAACATACATAAAGCATTTTAAATGTGGACAAATTGATAGGGTGGACCAATTTCTTGGTTTTTTGCAATTTGTTCCAGAGTTGGGTCAGCGCATAACTTATGGATGATCTACCAAAGTGCAATTTGACCTTAGGTATAGTTAGAGAGAGATATAAGAGGAACTTCTCAGGGCATACTTACCTAACATACTTTGGGGAAGACAGTCTGATATGTATTGAGGCAGCTTCTTAGTGATTGCTCTGTATGTCCAGAGAGCATCGCTTCTTTGTCTTCCATAATTGAGGGATGACCATTCTACTACAGCAAAAAGGGAGCAGAGATGGGTGGAATACAGAGCACCAGAAATAAACGTTATGGCTCTATGTTAGGGCATATCAAGTCTGGCTAGTGCAGAGGCAGGGCCTTGGCAGTAAAGGAAGTCATCATAGTCCAGTAATGAAAGGTAGGTGGTTTGGATCAGTCTCTTCATGGCATCCTGGGTAAGTAGGTGTTTGATCCTGTAAAAGAGGCTAAGCCTCTGCTTGAGCATTTTTATCAGTTCCTCAATGTGACTGAGGAAGGACAGTTTGTGGTCAATCCAAACCCCCAGGTATTTGAACTTGGTTACAAAGTCTAGGGGTTCAGCTAGAAGTGTGGTAATCTGGGGCATGGCTCCTTGAGTAGTAGGATTAGTTGCATTAATTAAGGGTGAAAAATGCATTGCCTTGTTTTTTACGTTTGAAAGAAGTTTCTGGTTCAGTAGGTGTAATTGCAGCTGATTAAATTTCTGTTGTAAAACTGTGCATGCTGCTTCAGGAGTAGGTCTGTTAATGTAAAGTACCGCATCATCAGCAAAGAGATGAATGTTGGCAGATTTGATTCCCATATCAGTACCATTAATGTAAATTGTGAAGAGCAGTGGACCCAGTATGGAACCTTGCGGCACTCCCCTCAACAAGGGTTTTAGCTGTGAGAATTCCACCTCCACCTTTACCTGCTGCTGGTGACTTGTGAGGTAGTTTGAGAACCATCTCAGGGATATGGGGTCTAGGCCAATCTTACGGAGAGATACTAGGAGCAAATCATGGTCGACTATGTTGAATGCCTTGCTTAGGTCCAGAAATACTGCACATACACAATTCTTGGTATCCAGGGCAAGCTGCTAGTCATTAATCACCTTTGCAAGGGCCGAGATTGTGCAATGGCGTGGCCCAAATCCTAATTGTAGTGGATTTAACAGATTTGCAGTTTCTAGGTCATTCCTGAGCTGTGCACTCAGTATTTTCTCTAACATTTTATATAGGATAGGGAGTAAAGAGGTTGATGTATAGTGATTTAGATCACAAGGTGTTCCAGATTTGCATAAAGGGATCACATGGGCAGTGTTCCATGTTGGTGGAAGGTCACCCTGCATGAGAGATAGGTCGAAGAGATGTGTAATTGGCACAGCCAGGATGTGGTGACTAAGTTGTAGGAAATATGGGTCTATGAGGTCTTCTCCAGCACTCTTCCTAGTATCCAGGTGTAGCAGTAATTCTTTGACTTCTTTTAGAGATACAGGCTAAAAAGAAAATGCAACACCATTCAAAGGAACATTAGTAAACAGAGTTGCTGGGTCCTGTACATCAAGTTGTTACTGGAGGTTACTGGCAGAAGAAAGTGTCAAAGGCTAACCCTGCAGTAGTGAAGTAACTATTGAGATGGTCAAGGATTGTCAGTTTATCTGTGCCTGTGGTGTCACCAGCAGTGATTTTTGCAGGTAGGGAGTTTGAAGACACATGATCTTCGAAATCCTTTAGGGTTTTCCAAAATTTGGTGGAACACTTGGAAAAAGAGTCAAGTTCTGCATGGAAACAGTTTACCTTAGCTTCTCTGACCATCTTAGTACAATAATTCCTAGTCTTCCTGAATGAAGTCCAGTCTGCCGGAAGTTTAGTTCTCCAAGTTTTTTCCATAGCGAATCTATATTAAGCAGAAAGGCCTTCAAATCTGCTGTAAACCATCGGCATGATTTTTTGTATGTGGATTTTAACCTATTGTGCATGCTTGTCAAGTGCCCCAAGCACAATTTCCTGAAAAATATCGTACGCTGTGTTCACTGTTTTGGCTAGATAGAAATACTACCAGCTCAATGAATTCTGCAAGTTAGAGAGAAATGCGCAGTGGTCGAAATTACAATGACTTCTCTTGACAGTGAATTTGGAGGTAGAGGCCGGTTTTGTGATGGATCTCACAGGCAATGAAACAGTACTCACTGATGTCAGTGAAGAACACACTAGCACGAGAAAACAGATGAGGTTTGCTTAGTAAAATAAGATCCTACAGGGTGCTATTGTTATGGTTATTCTTATTTGGACTCATTGTTTCTAAATAAGTTGAGATAATCCAGAAGAGCCACAAATGTTTTTGAGTGGTTTGGAGATACTGGAAAACCAGTCGAGATTAAGGTCTCCCAAAATAATAAACTCCAATGTCAGTGATCCTAGTAAGCTGTTTAAGTGGTCTGATATCTGAAACCCCCGCCGAAGGGGGCCTATAACATCCTATGACATAGGACGAGACAGAGGAAGAGAGCTCGACTTTGAGAGTCAGGCTTTCATATTCTTTAAGAATTGAAGCTAAATCAATCACAGAGAATAAGAATTTATCTTGAACATAGATAGCAACTCCTTCTCCTCTTGCCTGCCTGTTGGTTCTGAAAATGGTATAAGATGGAATATTCACCTCATAGTCTGTGGTATCAGGTCTGAACCAGGATTCAGAGACCACCAGGACATCAGGTTTAGTATGGCAAATCCAGGCCTGTATAGAGGCAAACATCTTTAGGAGGCTACAAGGGTTGATGTGCATAAAATTCACACCTTTAATGCAGGCTAACTCGCCAGGAGATGAGATAGCCGCAAGGGGACCAGGGTTCAACTCAACATTGCCAGAACATAACAATAAAAGCAACAAGAGTTTCTTAATTGCACCTAAGAGCAGTCTATGGGATCTAAGCCATTCTCATTTGCAGCGATATTCATGTAGGTTGGGCAGATCACTGAGGCGAATATCAAGGGGGCCTAACGTCATATAAACAAGCACTGTAGCCATATAAATCAGGGAGAAGTGAGGGGCTAGAGAAGATGTAAAAGGAGTCGTGTACTCTATAGACCTCACAGATAAGGTTCCAACCTGTCAAGGTGGCTGCACAGGAGGTTCCAAGTGAGGTAACTTAAATAACCACTTATAGGATTCTGTTGTGCAGTGTGAAACCAGGTAATCCAATGTAGTGCAGGGTTTATTTGCACTACTGGTTGAGTGATGTTGAACAGTGTGAAATTCAAGGGAGCATTGCAGGATAAGAGAAAAACAGGGTAATAAGTAAATGGCACTCATTACTGGAGCCTGGACACAGTATTAAATGTAAACGATTGTCTGTTCTGTACTTCTGGAAGCAGGATGAGGAATACAAAGTTACTACAACTCTCAGATCCAGATCCCAGAAAGGATGATAGAGGGTAGCCTTAATGGGCTCAGCAGACATGTAGTCTTTGAGAAACATAGAATCATAGACGTTGCCAGCAGATAAGGACCACAAGGCCAATCCAGTCTGCCCATTTCTTTCTACCTTATGAATGTGGCATAGGCCTGTACGCTGTCAATGGCCTATTTATTCATACTCATCTGTATTTCTCCCTTATGTCTATCCCAAGCCTGACTGAAGCCCTGCAATGTATTCATATCCACCACTTCCTGAGGTAGGCCATTCCACGCATCCACCACCCTTTCTGTGAAAAATAACTTCCTCACATTCCCCCTTAATTGGCCTCCCTCTAATCTTATGCTGTGTCCTCTTGTCCTGCTGTTTTTCTTATATTGAAACATGTTAGACTCTTTCACCTTGTTAATGCCCTTAAGATGTTTGAATGTTTCGATCATGTCACCGCTCTCCCTCCTTTGCTCTAGGGTATACATATTGAGCTCTGTTAATCTGTCCTCATATGTTTTCTGATGCAGTCCCTGCACCATTTTGGTTGCCCTTCTCTGGGCTGCCTCCATTTTGTTAATGTCTTGTGCAGGCACAGCCTCCAGTACTGCACGCAGTACTCCAGATGGGGACTAACTGGCGTCTTGTAAAGAGGGATTATTACCTCCCTCTTAAAACTTGTGATACCCCTACTAATACACCTAACATCCCTCTAGCATTTCCAACTGCTTTAGTGGTCTGCTTGGATGATTTCAGGTCATCTGTGATGATGATGCCCAAGTCTCTTTCTTTCCTTGTGATAGCCAGCAACTTCCCTCCCAACTTATAGGTGGCTTCAGGGTTTCTCTTCCCTATGTGCATGATCATGCACTTCTTTGTCTTAAACCCCATTTGCCACTCTTCTGACCATTTTGCCAGTTTATCCTGCTCTCTTCTTATTCTGCCTACCCCATCTGGATCATCTACTCTGTTGCAGATCTTGGTGTTATCTGCAAGCATACAAGCTTTACCCTCCAGTCCATCTGCAATGTCACTGATGAAGATATTGAAGAGGACTGGCCCCAGGACTGATCCCTGAAGTACCTCACTTATGACTTGCATCTCTTCTGACTGTGTCCCCTTAAGAGTACGTTGCAACAGATGACAACAATAATATTATCCAATGGAGATTTCGTCCTATAAAGTGGGTGGGGCCAACATGTATTTAAGATGGCCTAGGGAAGGGGTGGGGAGGGCAAAAAATGGTTGAAAGAAATAAGAAATCGAAAGGCAGCAAGGGACCTTTTGGCAGAGAAGCGGTAGAGAAACAACCCAAGAAAGCCTAGCAAGTTCAGCTGCCAATTGGAGCCTGACTGCTGCTGAGAGCAACCAATGGGCTTCTTCCTCCAGTGGCTGATAACCAATCATTTTCTAGGCTTAAGATCTGGATCTGAGGTGCTGTACCTGTGGCATGAGCTTCAGGAAAGAGTCCTTAGGGATGTGGCTTGTTCTGGGGTCTGCCCAGTGGTTCCTTCCACCAGTCATGGAGGCAGAGATGGCCTAGTGGGGCTTCACCTGAGAAAAGAAAGGGGAAGATTACAAATATAGCCAAGAGACAAAGGCTTGGCTGGGGCACTTACTGGCAGGGTGGGATTAAGGGATTAGTTAGGTGGGCATATAGAAGTTAGACTAGAAGCAGGCAGGGGGAGGGGGAGCACAAACAGCACAACAGGTGGCCATTGGTTTGGTACCTAAACAGACTGATTCTGAGATGCCAGGGGTCTGTTTGGTGCCATGGGAGAGAAGTGGGAAATAACTTAATAAATTAAATAAAAAGAAAATGATAGCAAGCAGCAGAGCAGGGTTATTAATCAGTAGTAAGTTAGAAAAAAAGGTTAGAGATGGAGCGATGCAGATACAGGAGGAATCCTGCCCCCAGGCTAGTTTTGAAGATAGATTTAGAGAGAAGATTAGAGGGCTCAGTTTAGAGTTTAGATGGAAAGATTAAAAGTAGAGCAAAGTAATTTATTTAAGAGTCAAGCAAAACAGCTCCTTACAGAAACATTATAGCAGGGTCATAATACATTGGTGAAAAAATACATTTCCATATAATACATAGGTTTAAAAATACATTTTCACAATTTTCAAGACTGTCCCAGCAATATAAACTGTCCCCAAAAGCTATTGAGAAAAAAAAAAAAAAAACATAGTTGCAAGAAATAAATCAAAAGGCAGCAAGGGATTTTTCAGCAGCGAAGCCGTAGAGAAGCAGCCCAAGAAATCCTAGCAGGTTCAGCTGCCAATCAGATCCTGGCTGCTGCTAAGAGCAACCAATGGGCTTCTTTCTCCAGTGGCTGATAGCCAATCATTTCCCAGGCTTAGGAGCCAGTTCCAAGGTGCTGTACCTGGGGCTTGAGCTCTGGGGAAGAGTCCTCAGTGATGCAGCTTGTTCTGGGGGTCCAGCTGCCGGCTTCCTCCCACCAGTCACAGAGGCAGAAATGGCCCAGTGGGGCTTCACCTGGGGCTTGAGCTTTGGGGAAGAGTCCTCAAGGATGTGGCTTGTTCTGGGGGTCCAGCTGGCAGCCTCCTCTCACCTATCATGGAGGCAGAGATGGCCTGATGGGTCTTCACCTAGGGCTTGAGCTTCGGGGAAGAGTCCTCAGGGATTGGGCTTATTCTGGGGTCTGGCCTGTGACTTCCCCTCACCTATTACAGAGGCAAAGGTGGTCCAGTGGGGCTTCACCTGAATAGTCTGCACCAGAATAGGGAGGGTGCTATAGTGCTAAAGAGCAAGTTAGGAGAGTTCATAGAACAAACCTATAATTTAAACTAAACTGGGGAGTTGGAAACAAATCTGCACCACAGGATAGGAGAAATGGGAGACTACCAGCATCCCCCCCAGGACAGAGATAGAACATTGGGAAAGAGGGTATCAATCAAAAGGGGGCATGGGGAACATGGTGGAAGGGCATAGCTGCTAACGCATGAAGCCAAAGGAACAAAATGGTGGACTTGGAGGCCATCATGGGGGATGAATGGCTGGATATAGTAGCAATAAACGAGACTTGATGGACAGAGCACCATACATGGGAGATGACCATTACAGGATATAGACTGTTTAGAAAGGACAGGAGGGCAAATGGGGGGTTGCTTTATACATCAGGGATGACATTACAGTAACTGAGGGACAGGAGAAAGATGGGAGACTGAGTTACTATGGTTGACAGTAGGCAGGGGGAATGGAAAATCCTTGTGGCTGGGGGGTGGTTTACAGGCCACCTATGCAGGGGGGGAGGAGGGGGATAGACAGTTAATTCAGGCAGTCATGCACATGACCCTGAAAGGGGAACTATTACTGGTGGGGGACCTAAACCTCCCAGATATAGACTGGGAAGTCCCGGATGCAGTATTGCTTAGAAGCAGGGAGTTCCAAGCTGTGCTGCTGGGGGCATTTCTATAACAACTGGTCAGGGAGCCAGCAAGGGCCAACAACATGCAGGACATGGTCCTGACAAATGGGGAGAGTGTAGAGGAGGTGCAGGTTGGGGAAGTCTTGGGTACCAGTGATCACAGGACTGTAAGGTTCAGGGTTAGGGTAGGGATGGAGACAAAGCCAACCAGTGCTACAGTCCTGGACTTCAGATGAGTGGACTTCACAGGATAAGAAGGACAGCAAGAAAAGAAATGGAGGGAACAAAGACTATAGAGGCAGTGGAGGAGTTATGGAAGTCTATAAAAGGACAGATACTGAAAGCCATGGAAATGTGTGCAAAAAGGCTTAAGAAGAGCAAAAGGGGTAGGAGACTGCTTTGGTTTACTAAGGAGGCAGTGGAGGCAGTCAGGGGAAGGAGGGCTTTCAGAAAATGTAAGAGAACATTCAAAGAGGAAGATGAGGAAGCTTATAGAGTGAAGAGGAGACTGGCAGGGTAGAAGATCAGGAGAGTAAAAGTGGATACCAAGGAGAAAATTGCTAAAAAAGCTAAAAGGGGTGACAAAAGGTTTTTCAGATATATGAGGGAGAGGAGGAGGGCAAGGCAGAGGATTCCAAGGCTGAGGGAGGAGGGAGGAAGGGAGGGATACATTTAGAAGGGGATCATGAAAAAACAGAGGTATTAAATAAGTGCTTTTGCTCAATATTCATGGAGGAGGAAGATGGGAGGAGTTCTGAGCGAAAGAGGATGGGGAAGGAGGTTATATGTGTAAATCAGAGCCCATTCACAGTGGATAGGGTTAGGAAAGAACTAGAGAGATTGAGGGTGAACTTGGCAATAGGGTTGGATGGGTTACACCCCAGGATGATCAGAAAATAAAGGAGTTGGCTGCCCTATTGACAAGGCTATTTAACTTGTCCCTAGATACAGGGAGTGTGCCAGAGGACTGGAAGTGGGTGGTCATGGTGCCCTTGCACAAGGGAGGGAGGAAGTAGGGAGATAATGGAGAACTATTGACCTGTTGGCCTCACCTTGATGGTGGGGATGGCATTGGAGGCAGTAATCAAGGAGAGGGTGGTGGACTACCTGGAGGAGAGTGGCTTGCAGGACAGTAGGCATCATGGCATCATGAAGGGAAGGTCATGCCAAACAAACCTGACAGTGTTCTTCGATTAGGTGATTTAGGTGATGGATGTGACCTACATGGACTTCAGTAAGGCCTTCAACACCATCCCCCACAGCAGGTTGGTGAGCAAATTAGAAAGTCTAGGGATGAGTGAGAAAATATCAAGATAGGTGGAGGCCTGGTTAGCAGGTAAAAATCAGAGGGTGTTGCTAAACAGGGTATATATATCAGGATGGGGGATGAACAGTGGAGTGGCCCAGGGGTCAGTTTTGGGACCTCCCCTTTTCAACATTTACATCAGCAACATAGCAGAGGGTCTGATGGGGTCTTCTTGCTGATGATATAAAGATCAGCAATAGGGTAGGCACCCGGGGGGGGGGGAAGGAGGACATGAGGCATGACCTGAAGAAACTCAAGGAGTAGTCAGAGACATAGCAGCTGAAATTTAATGCCAAAAAGTGTACTGTGATGCACGTTGAAAGTAGAAACACATGAGCAGTTTACACCCTTGGAGGGGAGGAAATCAAAGTTATAGAACAAGAGAGGTATCTGGGGATCATAGTCTCATCCAATCTTAAGGTAGAAAACCAATGTAGCAGGGCAGTGGCCAAGGCAAATGGAACATCAGCTTGTATCAGTAGGGGCATTACTAGTAGAAGGAGGGAGGTAATAATGCCCCTCTACAAAGCCATGGTGAGGCCACATCTGCAGTATGGGGTCCAGTTCTGGAGACCACACCTCTGAAAGGACATATATGGGATGTAGAGGGTTCAGAGCAGGGCAACCAAGATGGTGCAGGGTATGCAAGTGAAGACTTATGAGCAGAGGTGCCAGGAGCTGAATCTATGCACTCTGGAGAATAGAAGGGAAATGGGAGACATGATTGATACTTTCAAATATGTGATGAGCTCAGCAAAGTAGGGGAAGGAGTTTACTTAAGAAAAAGAAGGGTCCAGAACTAGAGGGCATAGACTCAGACTACAAGGAGGAAGACACAGAAGCAATGTGAGAGGGAAATTCTTCACTAAGAGAGTGGTGAAGCCCTGGAACAGAATACCAGAGGAAGTAGGGGGGGGCTGAATCATTGGAGGGATTCAAGAAGGCGTGGGACAGATATGTGGGTCTGAATAGTGGGAGGAGGGCAGGGGCTAGAAGGAGGGGGAGGTGTAGGGGAAATTTTGGCAGACTGGATGGGCTGATGTGGTCCTTTTCTGCCGTCAAGATTCTATGATTCTATGAGGGCTTTTTTTCCTTGGCAGCACATACAGTATTTCTGCTGCTGTTTTTGTAGATACAAGTTTACTCTCTTTTAACCATTTTGGAGGATTAATTTCACTTCAAATTATTACCTCTCACAGTTCAATCTGGGTTACAAAATATCACTCTTTGAAATACTAACTGGCAAATGTGGTGCGAATGAAGCACAAAGTCTCTTGGACCCCATAATACACTTTTTTTCAGAGCACATGTACTTATTGTTAAGTCTACTCTCAATATTGCTGGAACCTATACTTCTTCAGTTAATACAGTGGGACCAATCAGGTTTTATAAAACAGAGAAGCCCATCTGATAATTTACAACAAATCCAGTTACTTTTGGAATATGTACATGCCACAAAAATCCCCTCCTCTATCATAAGTTTAGATGCACATAAAGCATTCGATAGGGTGGCATGGGGATTCCCGTGGGCTACCCTTTCAAAATGTTATTTCCCAGAATCCTTCCTTATTCAAGTTAATGGCTCTTTATCCCAACCAATACACATACAAAGTAGCACAAGACAGGGATGCCCCTTATCCCCACTACTTTTCGCTCTTTATATTGAGCCCTTGGCCAAGACTATTTGGAGGAATGCTTAGATAGAGGGGGTCCCTGTGGGTCAGAGAGAACACAAGGTGGCTTTGTTCGCGATGACATTCTGGTAATGGCCTCTCCCCAGAGACTTCTATTGCTGCGCTGTGGGAATCTCTGAAACATTTCAAAGTTGTTTTGGGTTTTCAGTTAAACGTAGCTAAAATTGACCTTTTCCCATTATTCTTTACCCCATCCCAATCTCTTAAGAACAAATACCCCATAAAGTGGTATAAAACAAAATTTAAATATTTGGGAATCTATATTCCAAGCAACTTAAATAATTTGGAACTGTTTATTTATGAACCTAAATCAATTCAGATCCAATCCAATTTATCTTGTTGGTCCATATTATCTTTAAACTTTTTCAAAAGAATCGAGACCATTCACATGATAATTCTACCAAAATTACTGTATTTATTTCAAAATATCCCTACCTTCCCATCTAACTTTCATTTTAAGTTGTGGGACAAAATTATTTTGAACTTTACCTGGAATGGTCAAAGACTGAGGATCAGGATGTCTCTATTGCAACTTCCGCTTTCCCTAGGTGGACCCAACCTACCAAACTTGAAATTTGATGCACCAGCAGCCTTTTTTAAAATACTGACCTTGTGATTGTCTCCTACATATGAGGCACCCTGGAAAGACTTGGAATTCACAACAAATTACCTATATGATATCACCAAGGTAACTTTGGCCTCAGTAACCAACATACCACCCATGCGGGAATTTACACCTTTTACAGCCAACATTTTTAAATGATGGTATAAGATAAAATTACATAAGGGTTTCAGGGAACTCTTTTTCTTTTACATACATATCTCAGAAGACGAGCAATTTCTTCCAGCAGCCCTAGACCATACCTTTTTAAAATAGAAAAGGATGGATCTCCAATTCTTTAAGCAATTCCTTTCTCCAGAAGGCATTATTCCATTTGAAACCCTTAAAATAAGTTATGACCCATCTGACAATGACCTTTTCAGATATACCCAGGTCAAAAATGATTTACTATGACAAATGGACATAACCTCTAAGTTACCAGACCCCATTCCAATGTTTTGGAAATTTCTGGAGGATAATATTAATGGTCATATGTGGGGACAACAGGTAGGACACATACAAAATTCTTGGGAAGGGATGGGTAACTCATCAGTCTCAGTGTTGAATAGCTGGTACAGGGATCTAGAGTTAGATATCTCAGAACAAGAGTGGTTGCGAGCAACCCTATTGGCATGCAGAGTAACCCATTCTACTAAATGGTGTGAATTCACCTGGAAATGTTGCAGTCAATTTTTTTTGCTCACCCGCACTTCTAGCTAAATACCTCCCCATCTCAAATGGCAGGAGTTGATGGAGATGTTCATGCTCGCTCGAGGACCTTAGCCATGTTTTTTGAACATGCCCACAGTGGACACCATACTGGTGCACATTACAACAGGAAATTTCAGATTGCTTAGGAGAGGCAACCAAACTCACTGCTAAGATGGTTCTGCTGTCTCTGTTTCCCCCTCATAGACCTCCTTGGTATCGAACCCTATTACCTTTTTATATTTTGGCAGCCAAAAAGGCAATAACAAGATGACGGAGGTCTCCTTTTATTCCAACTGCCACAGACTGGAGTGGGGTGGTTTCCGCAATCTACTATATGGAATCCCTTATGGCTAAACTCCATAATAAACACTCCATGTGTGAGGTGCTATGGAGGCCAGGGGTGATGTATGTATCTAGGCATGATCCAGATTTTGTCCCTTCATCCTCTCCATATAAAAACCCTGAAGGTAACAAGGGAGACAAGGTCTTGGGAGGGCCCTAAGTGCAGCCTTCACATCTGCTTTAACAATTTGCTAGCTCATAGAGGAATTCAATTTGCAATGAGCTTATGGGGGGTTAAATGTCTGCAATGTTAAAAATCCAGTCATTTTGTAAAGGTAATGCCTTTAAAAGGAAAAAGTAAATTGTTCTTTATATGCTAACAATGCAAGGTTTTACTGAAAATGAACAATGTAATAATATTATAAATGATGACCGTATCACTTGCTGTCTGTTACATCTAACTAACAGAAAGAAAGAAAAAAAAGTCTACTCTCAATATTCACCAAGTTTATTCCAATACCATATCCCTGTTCCATGATAGCTTCAGCCTCAGACTGTCATAGCAACAGTGACATTATTCACTGCTATGAGGTCTCTACAAGCACCATATCTCTTAGGTTTATGCTGTTTTTGTGAACTAGTAGGTGTCTCCAGTATTGATCTGAGCCCTTTTTTCTTCTTGATCTTTCCTTGTTATACTTGTTCCATGTATTGCTTTAATTTATCACTGTTGAAACTTTCTAAACAAGATCAACAAGCCTCTTCATAAGTTTAAAATTGTTCTTTTACTTTGTTTTCATCCCCCAAGGCTTAACAGAAAACAAGAAGGCACAGTAGCACTGCCCTTTATTTTCAAGTGTTTTTATTGAAAGCTGTAAGTGATCGACCAATCATGGTTTCCTTTCTTGTGATTCTCTTTCTCATCTTGTTTGAAATCAGACCACTGTGCAATATAGACAATTTAGATTAAGAAAGCCCAGTGAATTAAGTGTGTGAATGTGGGGAGAACCTGCAAGAGGCTTAGTGGGGCAGGCAATTGGGAGACATCATGAAGCAGGAAGTGGAGATAAAAGGAATAACACCTAACATGTCCCATCACATGAGTGGCACAGAGCTGGAGTGCACCATCTACCCTAGAGACATTTGCAGGGCATTTCTAGGGAGGATTCACTCCACAGGATTTTCTAGTGACTCTGCAGGTGGGACACCAGATTAAGGTAGGAGCTAACATAACATTTATAGTACTTTCATTCCACTGGGGCGTCAAACAGACGAGGCATGCTGATGAGTCCTGGTAGGACGAAACACGTGTCTATGTCATCTGTTAGCACCCTTTGCAAACTGTGTGAGAGGCTTTTCGGCACCATGCAATTCTGCTTAAAGTTGAATCAGCATAATATTCTGTGGTGATTTGCATATGCAGCCCATGATGCTTTGCATTGTGTGGGCATGTGTGATTTTGTATTTACAGTACTTACTGCATAAAATGATAATCAGCTAGGGAGCAAGTAACTACAGATTTTAGCCATAGTACAACTGTGCAAGTGGCAGTAGTCTTCCAGAAAAATGTAAGAACAAGTATTGTAGGAGTGTTACAAATGAAAAGCAAGAGAAGTCCTATTTAGAGTAAGGAAACAAAACAGTTTCAGGGAAGCAAAAGGGAGAAGAAAGAATACAAGAGAGTAGAAAGGAGGTTCAGTGGTACATCAGAGCTTTAACAGACACTAAGATAAGCAAGAAAAAGGAGTGGTACAGTGCAATGGTTGTGGGGTTACATTCTTTTAGGATATCTGTAGTGACTGAGGTGCTGCTCCAAATGTACTTACCTCTCAGGGTGGCGGGCAGAAGTTGCTGGAGTCTGAGCAAAACCAGCAAGGGTACAGATGACCTTCTGCCCCACACACGGGCCACCAAGTTTGTTGCTGTTCCTTCTCCAAAGAATGCCTAGGCAGAGGCAGAATGGATGAACCTTGATGGGCTCTGGAAGGGTGGGAGTGAGGGGAAGAGTGCAGTCTTCTCAGCATACATCAGTGCAGAACTCCTTTGCCATACTTGTGGACTGGGACATTTGAGAGGAGGCACTCATCTCAGTAAGAAGGGAGGAAGAGGGAGTCCTCAGAAGAGGAAGCCACAAGGATGGAAGAAGTGGTTCCCAGCCAAGGAGAAAGCATCTGGTAGGGGATTTTGTTTTAAGGGGGCTAGACTTGGGAGTGAGAGGAAGGAAGGATAGGGAGGTGGTGTGTCTGAGCAGTGCTTCAGCTTGGAGGGATGGAGAGTGGATTCACAGGAGTGTGAGGACAGCAGGAGATGGGAGGGAACTAGACATCATTGTTCATCTAGGGACAAATGACGTGGCAAGGGACAAGATAAGAATAGGGGAGGGTAATTTAGGGACCTGAGGAGAGGCCTCAAGCAGGTGGCACACATGATGGCCTTTGTTGAGTTGTTACAGTACCTGTTTACAGCCAAGAAGAGGCAAGGGTGTGTCACACCAGGGCATTAAACAACTGATTGAAGGCATTGTGCATCGAAGAGGGCTTCAGCTAAATTGGAGATTGAGGCCAGCATATGAGAATATGTGCCTCTATAAGGGAGCCTCCTTCAAGGAAATGGACCACAGTCCTTTATAGGAGGTTTAAATGCTACTTTGATGAGCATTAAAACTAGCCAGTGTGGAGGCAGTAAAACCAACATAGATAATCCCCCCCACATGATGGAGCACGAGGGAGGGAGGTCCCAAGAATAGTAAGCTCCCCTAGGGCAGAGGCACAAGAAGGTGGGGTAAAGACAAGGCAGAGGAAAAGGGGTTATAAATTAGGTAAGCAAGGATAAAAAATTGAAGGAGACAAGGTATTGTGACGCTAAAAAGGGAAGAGGTGGGTCAGCGGAATTCAGGGAACAACACAGGCAGTAAGAAGGAGCCGGGTAGCAGTCAGGTGGGATAAGGTGTTGAGGGCCATATATGCCAATGTACAGAGTCTTGGAAATAAAATTATGGATCTAAAAGCCATCATGGCAGAGAATTACTTGGATATTGTGTCCATAACAGAGTCATGGTACACTGAGCACCATGACTGGAACATGGCCATTCCGGACTATTCTCTGTTCAGAAGAGATAGATCAGGAGGAGGGGTTATATTACATGTTAGGAGGAAATCAAGACCAAGAAGGTACAGGGGTATCTGGAGGTAAAGGAAGGGGTGGAAGTGCTGTTGGCCATCCTTAAGACAGGCTCTGGGGCCACTATCCATAGCAGGGTAGTGTACACACCTCCAGCATAAGAAGTTGGATAAGGCACTTTGGAAAGCCATCATCTGAATGGCAAGTTAAGAGGGATCTTCTGCTATCTGGTGCCTTCAGACTGCCAGATATGGAGTGGAGCCTTCCAATGATGGATTTGACAAAGAGCAGGACCATCCTTGACTCCCTACAAGGGGCTTTTCTCGGGTAGCTAGTCAAGAAAACTATAAGGGACACAACAGTGCTGAATCTGGTGCTTACAAACAGGGACATAACTGATATTCTGAGCATGTACCTCTGCACAGTCTTCACATTGGGGAAGGGGTGGATGGACCACCAGTGAGTGCCAGTTATGGGGGTGCTGGACATAAGTCCATTTACAGAGGAAAGCATCACAAAGGGACTTGCAGCTCTGAAGGTGGACAAGACTATAGGACTGGATGAGATAAACCCAAGAGTAATGAAAAAACTCAGGGAGGTGCCAGCTGCACCACTGACAGCCTTGTTCAACATCTTACTGGAAACAGTCATGGTTCTGGTGGACTGGAGAAGAGTTGATGTGGTCCCTCTACATAGAAGAGGCAGCAGGGAGGAGGATAGCAACTATAGGCCAATCAGACTTAGTACAGGGTTCCATTTCATAAGAGCAAATACGTAGCAGTGACTTACAAGTCAGTGAGTACACATCGCCAAAAACTGAAAACAATGATGTGCACTATAGCGCCCAACAAGAATAGCCCTAGAATGCTCTATTTAACAAATAACAAAAAGGCTACTACTTGTTTTATGTGGGGGGCTATGCCACTCGCACCCCCCTAACTTAATATAAACAGCTCCTGGGGGGAATGATACTGGGACATACATGTCAGCAGGGGGATAACAGTGGGGGGAGACTGTACAGATGAGGGGAGGCAGGGTAATGGAACAGATATCAGCAATGAATTAAATTACACATGTCCAAAAAATGAAAAAAAATTAGTATGCCTACAGACGGTCCGAACCCAGGTTGTCCACTCCAAAGGCAGTTGCCTTAACCACCACACCACACAGCCAGCTTGGCTGGTGCTTTCCAAACAAATGTAGACAAACCATTCCAGATACACAACACTACATGCTCAACTTCACTGTGGTAGTAATAGCACATAGCTATTATTAGCACAGTGCCGTGTTAACATTCACTGTTTTGACATTGTTCTTATTCCCATTGTTCAAAATCAGTTGCTCACTTAACAGAATACCTTACTACAGTACTGGAGAAATTAATGGAAAGCATACTGAGAGAAAGACTGGTAGAGTATCTTGATTCCAGTGGGCTTCAAGACCATAGGTATCATGGATTCATGAGCAGGGGAAGGTCATTCCAACTGAATCTGAAGATTTCTTTGACTGGATGACCAGGAAAATAGATCAGTGGAGGGCAGTGGACATGGCCTATATGGACTTTTACAAGATCATTGACACTGTGCCACATAAGAGGTGGATAAAGAAACTGGGCAGCCTATGAATGGTATCCAAAGTGGAGAATTTATTTAGAAATTTGTTAATGGATAGGAGACAAAGAGTGGTGGTTAACAACACTAACTCTAATTATAGAAAAGTAGCCAGTGAGGTGCTACAGGGCTCAGTAATGGAACCGGCCCTCTTCAATGTTTTCACAAGTGGCATTGCAGAAAAACTGGAAAGAAAGATGTGTCTTTTTGCAGATGATACCATAATTTGCAATAGGTTGGACTCTCAGGAGGGGGTGGAGACAATGCATAGGTATCTAGAGAAACTGAGTGGTCAATAGCATGGCAGTTAGGGTTCAATGGCAGAAATTGCAAAATCATGTACCTAAGACATAGGAACCCAGGACCTGAGTATAGCATCGAGGGGAGGGGGTACTGGTAATTACTTCACAGGAAAAGGACTTTGGGGTAATTATATGTGAGGGATGTCACATTTACAGGGCTACAGCAGTATTATTAGGACATGACACACAGTACATTAATACAATTAATACAACAGCACTTGTAAATTCTTGTTTGTCAGAAGGCCACTTAATGGAAGTGTCAAAAAGGTTTAAAGGAGGGGAGAGAGATATGGAATAGGATAGTTAGTAGGAGGGGAGAGGAAGGGAGGTAGGGAATACAATAGTAAGAAGTTGAGTGGGGTGGGAGAGATAGGAACAGAGTGCCCCTTCAGAGACATTGAGGAGCTTAAGTGCAGGTGTAGGTACCTGCCAAAAGGCCCCAGCTAAGATTACAGTTCAAGTGATCACAAGCAAGCTCAAATTACTGTAGAACTAGAACTGGTTGCTGTAAAAACAACATCGCTGTGATTGTGCTGTGCCTTTAAGACACAATAGTAAATTTACAGCAGTGTGTTTTGTTTTCATTCATAAGTTCAAAGACACAGCCACGTGTTGATGTTGCTCGGCAATGAGCACTACCCTCGAATCCAGCTCCCAAAAACCTTTTATTGTTGATGTGACACAAGATAGACACAAGAGGAGTTTATGGTGTGCTTAATCTTCTTAATTTTTATATTGCCAAACAAAGAAGAAGGTAAAAATAAATTCAGACACTCTGTTGTCGTTGTCGCTATGGTCATCATCAATGAATTCAGCTATGGCATTTTTTTCCAGATGTCGATGCTATGATGCAGCCATCTTCTACAGCTCTTCCACAGCTTTTGCTCAGGCCTGGGGTCTGTAACAAGGAAAAGGAGGAAGCTTGGTAAAAAGGCAAAACAATATACTGTATAAGCAAAGATGACAGCATAAAGATTTTTGTACTGTGTTGTCAGACTTTCAACATGTTAGCTGACACTTGCTCTATCTCTTGTTCAGGCTCTGTAGGTAGAAAAAAGTTTAAGGGCTAAGTGGGGGAGGGGTAACGGAGTAAATCAGAATTTTAATCACAAAAATAAACAGTGTCATTGTCAATACCGTCAAGGCAGTGATTGTGTGCCTTGAGTATACCTGCCTGACGAAAGCCCTGGACACACTCCTCTCTTTGGGTAGACAGCTTAGCAAAGCTGGTTACTAGCCACTGAGCATGGTGTGCTATAAGTGATGCTGATCTCAAAGCAACCTTAATTTGTGAGCTGCTGTTGCCGACCTGCAGCTGCTCTGATATCTGCTGAGCATATCAGTCAGTAAATTGTATCTTTATTTCATCTTTAAAAATTTTGTTTATGCAGATGTCCAGTGGTTGTAACAGGTTGGTGCAGGATGCAGGAACATAGATAGGAATGATTCTGTATGCCTCAAAATTTTCAAGAATGTCTGTTGTGGTATGGCATCTGAACAGATCCAGGATTAGTATTGTACCCCAAACATCAGGAAGACTCATTTGTGTTTTGACTTTGGAAATGTGAGGGACAATCACTTTGATAATATACTCAGTTGTGGTGCTAGAATTTGCCTCATGGCTCTCAGTATGGGCAATACACCAGTCAGCAGGGAATTTACAGCATGGATGGCATTTATCTGTTTTACCCTGGTATATCACCTGAGGAGGGAGGTAGTGACCTGCCAGTGAGCAGTATAACACAACTGTCACTTGCCTATTGTCCCCAAGACCAAAGACTTCTAACTGTCCATAGTCCACTGGAAACAAGGAATAATATTCATACCAGTTTCATCAAGGTTCCAAACAAGTTCCTGAGGTACCAACTCTTGCATTGCAGCAGCTGAAATATGACTAAGAAACTGCTTTCAGTTCAGGGAAATCAACAGGAGTTTTTCTGGCAGCTTTAGTACTCATTCGTTTGCTGAACCCCATGCGGTTCAAAAATAACCAGGACCACTGCTTTGAAAAATAATGGATACCACCATTTTTAGTTAGCATGTGAGGGTATGTGGTTTTTACTATGCCAGTAGCAACAGCAGCCAAAACTCGCCCATTAACAATGGCCCCCTCTGCTCTGAGTGACTTAATGATTGCTTTCAGTTATTTTTCAATGTTTTCCATCAGGCATGGAGGGCAACCTCTTGCTTTACTGGGCAGCATTTTCTCTAAACTCTGTGGGTCAGGATTCTCTTTTAGTTTTACTAAATAATCATGCTCAAAAGTGCGGACAGTACTTTCACTGATTTTACCCTTGTACTTTGCCTCATACAGATATGTAGTGTTCCTTATCCCCTGCTGTACTGTGTGCTGCCCAATCTCAAACCTGACATCAGAGGGATAAACTGAACTAACAATTTTCCTTTTCTTTGCTGGTGGTGATGCACTGACAAGCTCCTCCACCACATTCTCTGCCATCAGCCTTGAAATGCTGTCCGTGACTCTCGGCAGCTCAGCATCAATATCTGTAGCCTGCTTTTCTGAGAAGTCACATTTAGACATTCTTTTGGCTGGAGTTTTTAGGCATTTTACAAAGGATATCTTTACACCCAGCTTTGAAACAGCACACCGCAAACTGGTAAACAGAGCTACGGCAGACTGCAGAATTTGCATTTTACTGCTGACATGTAATGAAAGACGGCCCACCAGTAGCAGAGCATGATGCAAATTTTTTTAGTTCTGAAAAGTGAAATTTGGACCACAATAGAAAGTTAATGTGGTATTAAATAGTTCTATAGTAAATACCCATGTAAAAGACCTAAATTAAAATATGTATAAGGAGCCACCTGGAAAGATTACGTAAAGCTAAGAAATCAGGGAAAAAGACATAAAAAAGAAAATGGCTATATTCATGGCTCTAGGAAAATAATGTATTACTTAAGAAGGCATTGTGACCCTATTGGGAATCTGATATCACAAACTGATACAGAATTATGAAAATCAAGGACTATCTCTAAAAACTATAATTATTATCCACCCAAATCATACCCTGTAAGGGGATCTCCTCAAATCCATGAGAACCTGCTAATTAATGTGATTAATAAAGTTGAGCTAGATAGAGAAGAGCTAATTGTATGTGAAGATATACAATCTAACCAGCTAAGGACTGATTGTGGACTTAATGAAAACAAAGATACTGTGATTTAAGCTCTCCCATCCCCAGCGTTTTTAGCATCAGAATCCATACTCAGGTTTTTTTACCTCACTGAGTATGAAAAATATAGTCCTCTAAGCAAACAAGGCAATTAGAGGCAAGGCAATGTTATTAATATGGCACCCATCCCCAAGGGTTCTGGGTGTCTCACAATAATACAGATGAATCCAAATAAAACACTTGTAAATATTTTTACTTTTTTTTTTTTTGCCTTGGGGTTCAGAGATAATACCAATGGATCAGTTTTAGGTTTCAGAAAGGTTATCATTACATTAATCGAGGAGTAAATCCTCCACCAAAACTAAAAATGTTTTGCGTACCAGGCATTGTTCATCATGACCCCACCACTACCACCACTCCCTCCAATCCAAACTAACACTATCTATGTTATCTACCCCATCCCAAACATAATAAGGGAAATTAAACAGGTAAAGAAAGATAAAAAGAAACATATAACCTTTTATAAATCATCTGATGCCAATAATCTATAAATTGGGTGCCATAATGTTCTATATTTATGTTCCTGCCCCTTATTTATATAATGGATACGTCTGAGATTCATACAATCCAGCAAAATATTTTTCCATAATATGTAAGTTGGTGGTTCTTTGTTTTTCCTCCCTCAAGCTATACACCTTCTTGCATTAAGAAGAGCAATATTTAAGCTTTTTCCCAGTTTGTCTATGGGAAAATATTGTTTAGAGATAGTACCCAACATAAACAGTTCAATCTCCCTCATGATGTTTAAACCTGAGATTTTGTTTAGTACCTTTATTATACCACCCCAAAAGGGTTTATATCTTTACATGTAGCCGTCACATGTTCCAGGGTTCCCACGGCTGTACCACATCGATCACATGTCTCTGAAATTTAATTATTTATTATATTTAACAATTGCGGCACATAGTACATTCTATGAAAAATATTGTATTGTATTTGATTCAATCTGTTATTAATTGAGATTTTTATCCCAGCAATCATTTTACTCCACTTTTGATCTGAAATGTTAATATGAAGCTTTTTTTCCCATTTTTGTCTTAATTTAATAACTGGGGAGTCATCTGTTTCCATCATAAGACTGTATATCTTAGATATAATTGTATTTCTATCTTTCATTAAATATGTTTGTATGGTCATCATCAGGGGTTTTTCCAGATTATGCCCTAATTCTTTACTGTAATACATCCTTAATTGTAAATGAATGAAGAAATCTTGTGAATGGATATGATATTTGTCCATTATTTGTGTAAAAGTCATACAGATGTTATCTTCATTGCATATGTTATTTAGAGAAACAATTCCTTTCTCAGTCCACATTTTATATTCCGTATTTTTTGAAGGCAGATTATTATGATTTAAGTATATGGGTGTCTGAATATTAATTCTTAGGTTTTGTTTAGTTCATGATATTCATTCAAGGTTTCTAAAGTAATCCTTGTCATTTCATTTTTAACATTAATTTTATTACTTATTAATATATTATTTTTACTACTTTTATTAAGATAGTAATTTAATATTAATATTATTGCTTCCATTTGTTCCCATATTGGAGAAAACCATTTGAAATTACCCTATGTGTTTTACTTGATTTGTTTCATGGTATACCCACTATGGTGGTTCTTCCTCATAGAAGACACCAATTTGATTTATAATTGCAGCTTGGCTGTATCTTTTTAAGTCAGGGAGATTAAACCCTGCCTTTGTTAGGGGAGCTTTTAAGTTTTTTTCATGCTGATTCTTGCTTTTTAATTTTTCCAGAGATTTTTTTTTGTATTAGTTTATCTAGTTTTTCAAACCAGTTGTTATCTATTTTGATAGGCAATGATTGAAATGTATACAATTCTTTAGGTAATATACTCATTTTTATTACTTGAACTCTCCCAGTTAAAGTTAGAGGGAGAGCTCTCAATTTTTCCAATAGAACTCGTACTTTCCCCAGTAGAGTATCAATGTTCCATTTTATCATATCTTTCCTATTCTGAGCTAAGTATATACCCAAGTATTTTATCTTGTTCTTTTTCAATTCAAATGGATAATTTTTGGCTAAGTGTGATTTATCTCCTGGATTAATGTTGCTACCTACTGATGTGGTGTCACATGGGAGGCTGGAGGGGCAGCTGGAAGTTACCAGGGTGGGAACAAAAATGGTCAAATGGATCATCAATTGGCTGAAGAGAAGGCAGAAAAGTGTGGTAGTGGGGGGGCTCTCATCACCAAGTAATGTGATAAGCAGAGTGCCACAGGGATCAGTACTGTGACCAATGTTGTTTAGGGTATTCATAGCAGATATCTCTCACACAGAATGCAGAGTAAGATCAGTCTGTTCACAGACAATACTAAAATGGGAGCTGTGGTATATGATGCAGATGAGTGGAAAAGGCTGTAGTATGACCTGATAAAACTGCAGGAATGGCTGGAAACATGGCCACTGGGGTTCAACAACAAGAAGTGTAAAGTACTGCACTTTGGAACTAGGAACCAGGGGAGGAGCTATCAGTTCAGAGGGGTTCACTTGGAAAGCACTGGGGAGGAGAAAGATATCAGGATGATTATAATGTGGAATATGAACAACTCAGCACAGTGCAGGAAGGCAGAAGCAAAAGCCAACAAGATGCTGGGGTGTATAGCAAGAGGTGTCTCTTCCAGGAATAGGGAGATGATCCTTCCCCTGTACAGGTCACTGGTCAGACTGCACCTGGAATACCATGTGCAGTACTGGCGCTCATTCCTGAAGAAAGACATCAGATTACTAGAAGGGGTACAATGCAGGGTGATAAAGATGATTCAGGGTCTAGAGGGTATGTCCTAGGAGGATAGGTTGGGCTAGCTGAACATGTATTCCCAGGAGGAGAGGAGGGATGGGCGATATGATTGAAACTTTTAAATACTTAAAGGGGATTAACAAAACTGACACAGAGAGGATCCTCCAGATTAAAAGTGGGAGGAACACAAAAGGGCATAAATTGAGATTGGTGGGAGAAGATTCAGGAGGGAAATCAGGAAACACTTTTTCACTGAATGGGTGGTGGATAAGTGGAATGCCCTGCCTGAGGATGTTGTAGCCTGTAGTATAGTGAGGGGTTTTAAGAGGGAGGAGGACAGAGTGAGGGAGGGCAATTAAGAGGAGTGGGAGGGAGGGTGGGGCAGCTCAGTTGAGGTGCTAGCTGCACAATCAAGCAGAATCGATAGACCATTAGACCTGTTTCTGCTGGCATTTTTTTATGTTCGTATGTTTGTATTTGTTCCAATTTATTTTTAATCCAGAGACAGACCAAAATTATTTTATCCCTGCCAGTATTATATTGAATGCCTTGTCTGGATCTTTCATATATAATAATGTATTGTAGGTATATACTGACATTTTTAGTGGTTTATTTCTTCTATGTCCAACTATGTCTCACATGCCGCACACCAATTTGTGATGATCCTCTCTCTTTTGGCTGTAACTTCTTTTAGAGAGTCGTCTGTTACCTTGTTTCTCAGCTGCCACCAGCTTGGTTTCCTAGGACTTCCCTTCTCCTTGCACAAAGCTAGGAAGGTCACTCAGGTTAACTTGGGTAGTATGCTCTTCTGGTGATGGATGCCAGCAGAGTTTTCCCTTAGCCAGAGAAAATAAATCAACTACTTTACAAGTCAGACAGTCACAACTGCTATATAAATAAAAGTATTTTGCTTTAAGAGTCAGACTGCAACTCCAGGATATCAACAGTACAAATCAGAGGAAAACAATTTTGCAGGAAAAAAAATGGTTTTAAATAACAGGAGTCAGAACAGAAAACACTACAGACTGCTTTAAACTATCATAAAAATGTACTTGCCTTTCTAAGCTCAAAGAGAAACTGATAGCTAAGCTGTCATCCCTACACAAAACTTAGCTGAAGGCAGGCTCTGCTTTTCTTAATAGATGTCTCAGGGAAAAGTCCTGCTCGAAAGGAATCCTCTAAATGTATAACTTACATCTGAAACTCTGTTATGAGTCATCCCTTTGAACTGACCAACCATTTTAAATTCTGTACAAGTTTGAATTCCCTTTCCCCAATCAACTTAAAACCAATAGATATTCAATAAAGATCACTTTAACAACCAGTTTGTATTTGAGGGGTCCAATCCTTTCAAAAATCTGTGTGTATGTGTGTGTGAATGTCCAATCCCCTTGGTCACTCTCTGAGATTTATTACCTATCCTATTACCTTGTCCAGAGGTAGTTCTCATTTTTCTCACAGTTCCAATATATTCTGAATCCAGAGACAGACCCAAATCCTTCTATCCTCGCCAATATTACAGTATATTGAATGCTATGTCTGAAATATATATATATATGTACAGATATATATATTATGGTAGCACGGTGGTGCTACCATAGTTAGGGTTGAGGAGTCATTTCTATGTTAAACCCAAAGTTTTGCACCTTAATAACTTTGCAACTGTTTGACAGATTTGCCTGAAATTTGGAATACACAATCAAGACTCATACACCTTGGGATCTGCCAAGATTCGTACCAGTTGGATACACGACTGCGGAGTTATTAACGCATGAGCTGTTGGCGTGCATTCGCTTTTTCTGGAATTCTGTGGGTGCCTGACAGGTCGCACATGTTGCGCGACCGCCCAAATCTTCAGGGAACGTGCGTCCGGGGTCCCCGATGTGCCTTTCGAATATTTCATCAAAAAATATTAAACAGTTCAAAAGTTATTCAAAAAACAATTTCCCATTATGAGTCAATGGGAAAAGTTAACAAAAAGTTTGACAGTGTCGCAAATGCATTTTTACTTTCGCAAATGGCCCTGTTACTTTCGCAAATCCACCATCTTGTTTTCAGTTAGTGATCAGAAAATTGCTTGGCATTTAAGTGTGGGACCCTCTAGCAACCTAATTCTTTTTGTATTCACCTAGTCGAAGCCTGAGGATGCTATGCTAGCCATGTCTTTATTTTGGGGTAAAACACCCCAGAAATATGTTTTTCAAATTTCTGGAAAAAGTACTTTCGCAAAGTACTTTCGTGCTCATGAAAGTGTCACAAATTTTTGCAAAAGCTTTCACAAATTGCTACAGTACTTTTCTAGTCTGTGAGAAAATGACAGCAATTCTTTGGCACTCCACTGCAAAAGAACAGTTTGGAGTTTTGGGCTGAAATTTGGAGGGAACGTAGCCGACATCTCACAGATGTGCCTTTCAGTGTTTTGTTGAAAAAATATTGCATGGCAGTAAAGTTATGGTACTCCAAAGCTGACACTTTTTCCCATAGGATAACATTACGGCACCCGACGCATTACAGGAATCCTTTGGCACCCTGCTGCAAAATAACGGTTTGGTCTTTTTTCCTGAAATTTGGAGGGAACACAGCCAACAGTCCACAGATGTGCCTTTCAATGGTTTGGTGAAAAAATATTACAGGGAGGCAAAGTTATGGCACTCCAAACTTCTCTTTCTTTCCCCATAGGATAACATACGGCGTTCGCTGTGCCTTTCAGGGCCCGTATCTCGGAAACGGTGCGAGATACGGACTAGCCAGGACAGTCATAAATCATATGACTTTTAAATTTTTTTCTACGTCACACGGTTCCTGAGATATAACCTATTTAGTATTCCAAGTCCTCATTTTCTGCTCCGATACCCATTATTATGCATACGTTCTTTGTACTCACTGTCTTTCTCTATGCAGCTTTTGGGGAAAACCAGCATGCGCTTATTATTACTGTTACCGTTGCCTTTCCGCTTGTGGTTCCATACCGTTTCACTTACCGTTGGCGTCTACGCCACCATGTGCGTTATCGCTGCGTTTTCCTTTGCGCTTGCGTTTCTGTTATTTTTTGCCATTTGTGTCTACAGTACTGTTTCTCTTTCTGTTTCGCTTTGCGTCACCATGCCCATTGACATTTCCGTTTGCAGGCACCATGTTACTATGTGACAACACATCACGTGGCAGACCGTTCCCATCTACGCCACCGTGTGCGTTACCCTTTCTGTTCTCATTCGTGCTTGCGTTACCATGTGCGCCACTGTTAGCGCTTCTGTTTGCATTGCTGATCTTTCTGGACTAAGTCTCCATCACTCATTCACACTAGTGGGATAGCGCCAGAGGTGCTAGGACCAAGTGGGAGCCAAAAATTTTCTGAAGGGTCAGTGCCGAGATAGGACCACGCATGCATGGCACCACGAGACTGACTCTCGCCTGTGTAGGCTATCTCAGCATCGACCCTCCAACCGTCTCAGTTCCTTTTCTCCCACTGTCGAGTGCGCTTGGATGTTGACGTCACTTGTCAGCCGGAGTCAAAGTTTTCATCTATACGACAGCAGCTTTTAGTGTTTAATTTAACTATTTAGTAGTAATTTTTTATTTTACGAACAAGAAGATTATGAAGAAAAAGAAAATCTTTCCTGCCATCAACGGAGTCGTCCTTAGACGGTAGCAGTGACAGTAGGAAGACTTCGTTTGAAAGTTGTTATGGCAGAGAGGTTGTGCCCGGTCCACCACCCTTAAGTAACGAGGGGGGTCTGACTATGGACAGTCCTGTGAATGGGGGGAGGACAGTCCACCGAAGCATGAATCTGGCGGTGCCGGGGATCTGGCTCTGCTTAGCCTCAAGCTCTTCTTCTTCATTTGGGGAAGAAGAATAGGTTCCACTCGAGGTTGCCCATTGGTATGTCTGCATGAGGATTGTTCATTGGTAGGGGTGATAGGCCTGAACTGACTTTCGTGGGTTCCCCTTGGCCCCACTCCTAATGGCCACATACTCGACTCTGGACTCCATCTCTGTCCTCATTGGAGTTCCGGTGAGCAGTTTCACCTCTGGGCCACTCCTGTGGAGCAGGGGGTTTGACTTTCCATTTTTCCTGGTTGTGTTCCTGTTTAAAGGGCTTCCCGGCCTCACAGCCATTCAACTGGAGACAGGTCAATTGGATCAGAATGAGCGCGGTGCCCTCTTGGTGCCTTCACCATCGTGTAAGCCCCTCGTGCTACCCTCCTCTTCCTTTTCCATGCTGGGGCTGGCACAGGCACCACCTTTCTCCTTCTCCTCATCTTTTCCATTGGCTTTTCCATGGTGTTTTTCCTGGCTCTGTGCCTGACACCTTGGTGGCACCACAGGTCTGGCGCCGTGCCACTGGTTTGGCATTGGTGCCATAGGCGGCGCCGCTGGTGTTTGGGTCAGTGCCGGGACTCGGCGGCATGGATCAGTGGCTTGGCACTGCACTCGGTGCCTTGCTCTGTGCCGTGCTCGGTGCAGTGGGCTGTGCAGTGCCATGGGTGCTGTCATTGTTACCTTCACTGCCGGCGCTGCTAGCGGTGCTGTGGGTGTCTCACGGTGCCATGCATGCCCACGGGTGCTCATGGGTGCCATGGGTGGTGCCAGGCACCCATGGGTGCTGCAGGTGGCACCACGGGTGGCTTTGGGCACCCGTGGGTGGCACTGGGCACCTGCGGGTGCTGCAGGTGGCACCAGGCACCTGCAGGTGCTACAGCGGTGCTGGGCACCCGCAGGTAGTGCTGCGGGTGCTGCGGACAGTGCCAGGCACCTGCGGGTGCCACGTGCAGCACCGACCACCCACGGGTGACACTGGGCACCCGCGGGTGGTGTCTGGCACCCATGGATGGTATGAGTGCCATGAGTGCCCATGGGTGCCATGGGTTTCTTAGGTGCCATGGTACTATGGGTGCTATGGGTTTCTTGGGTGCCATGGTACCATGGGTGCCATGGATGTCGGGGGTGCCCTTGCATGCCATTGCTGCCATTAGTGCCAAGAATACCTGTGGGTTCTGCTGTGGGTGCCCTCGGGTGTCTCCCAGGTTGGCATAGGTACTGCTTGGTGCCCTCCTGTGCCACGAGTGATGCAGGTGCTGCAGGGGTGCCATTTGGTGCTGTCTGACAGAACTAGGGAAAGATCTCCATTTGCAGACCTCTCTTCCACAGGACTTGTGGTGGGATGTTTCCACGGAATGAAGTCCTATTCTGTGGATTATTTTTCCACACATCTTGGTGGCAGACTGCATCAGGTCTCATCATCCAGCGTTTTTCTGCTGATGGGACTCTTCTATTCTGTTCTGTCAGCAGAATTTCTCATTCTGCTCAGCACTTTCTTAGCTCCCTATGTGGTGCCAAGCTCCTTGACACCCTCCTGGTGGCAGAGTCTCTAGTGGCTCTAACCTAGACCTCTTTTTGGGGTCCATCTGTGGTAGAAGGGCATCTAGATGAGTCTTTCCCTGTCCTTCTGGTCAGTGATACAGTGGATGACTCATTTTTTATACTGAAAGACACGCCCTCTCTATCATCAGAGTCTGTGATGGAAGCTCTTTTCAGTAGTTCCTCATTTATGGCGTCCACCATAGTGTTCAGACTGGATCTGTGGACCATATTCTTCTGCATCTAGACTCTTTCAGTTGTCAAGACAATTACACTTTGTGGAACATTCTAATTCAATGGTCGGGAGCTGCACAGACTGTTCCGCTCCTTTGATAGGGGTATACAGGCCTCTTTTGTTGCTGCCCCTCTGGTGGCTGCTTCGGCACAGGTGATTAACATCTGTCTAGCTATTATTAGTCCAGTCAAGAGTTCAGTTATGGATCCTCAGGCTCCTCCTGCTCCTCACAGGGATGACATCCTTGTCATTTCTGTATCAGGCAATCCTTGCCAAATAGCAGCCAGCTACCTTGTCAGGCTCAGACTAATGATAATTAATACAAAAAAAAAAAGGGGGTCAGAATTATCACAGCACAGGGCCTAGTTGGAATTTCCTGATACCACACTTTGGATCTGGTCAGGTTCCACCTCAACCCTGAGTCAGTTGTCTCTAAACTTCAGTAAAGAGTACCTGATTTCTTCTGTCCTTAGGGGCAGTCCGATCCAGCGGTGGTATAGCTCACCTCTTTTCTCTAGAGAATTTTCTCTTATTCCGAGATATTTCCAAAACCTAGGTGTCTAACCAGTCTGTTAGTCCCTTTTGGTTTTTTAATCAGTCTTTCTTCTCTTGATCAGAGCCTCGCAGCAACAGAAGTGACTCTTCAGCGAGTCGGAACTTAGATTCCTACTTCCATGCTTGCTTCAACTTAACAGACGACATGCTCTTTTCTTGACCATAGGTCAAGTAGGTCTTTTCTGAGGTAGCTTCTAAAATATTCACACCTTTGGTCCTGTGCACTGGTTCCGTGCCAGTAGTACTCGAAGCTATCCTCTCCGACTTCGTGACGGAGCGATGATGTTTGTTTTTTTCAACAAAGCAAACTAGAGTCCTTCCTACTCCCTTCAGGAAGGCTGGAGTAAGTAGTGTTTCACCGCATTGAGCTACTTCTGCTGCTTTCAGTCACTTCAACAAATGGGTTAGCCCTAACTTGGTCCTGCTGTGTCCCTCCTTGATGCACATCTGCCTCTATTTGCCTTACAAATCCAGCCCCTGTTTTTTTCTGTCGAAATGTTTTTTTTTTTCCACAGTGGACACGTCCTCCTGTACACTTTTCCTTTCTTCCCTGAGTTCAGAGACTGCTGCTACAGTTATACACACAGGGACAGGATGATTCCCTTTTGGAATATGCAGTGACTAGGATTTGATTCTACTAGACCACCACAAGAGACTTCTAAGTTGTGCTTCACCTTCCATCAGGAAGTTTTCAGTGACTTAGTGAAACCTTTTTCCTTGATGAGCCAACCCCACCTGAACCTTCTTTTGCTCACCAAGTAAGGGGTTCAAGTGCTACTGGACCTGTTGTTTGCAGGTCAGCCATACTTGGTAGTGGGGGTTCCGTCTCGATTTTCAGTCTACCCTGAACCTGTAGACTTTACCTCTGGCTCTTGCAGTTCCTGAGGTCCTTTACATTAGATTGGTACATGTCTTTGACGCTATTAGTTTTGGTCACATACCAAATTGTGAGTCCAGGTTTTCACCTCTCTCTGAGTGGTTGCAACTTCCTGGCAGAGTTTCATTTTGTGCCCATTGCAGTCATCTGCGAAGTGGTGCGTTACAACTCAAGCGCTTATCTTGTAAGCATCATGTTCTGGATGCTCTTTACAAGATGGCTCTTTTTATTAGCAGGACAGTCCTTGGCCGTCCTTTCTGGGTGAACCCTATCTCCTACCACCCTACTCAGGGTTGTGGGTTTTAGCTTGGTACTCTCCCACTAGTGTGAATGAGTGATGGAGACTTAGTCCAGGAAGATATGGAAATTACATACTTACCGTAATTATTGATCTTCTTGGACAGTCTCCATCATTCATTCACACGCCCACCCACCATCCCCTGGGTTCACTCATTTTTCTTCCTTGGTCTTCATGGCCTATGGTTCGGACTGTGAAGACATTGTTTTTTGACCTTTCTTACAAATGCCATCTGGGCCCTCTCAGGCCCAGAAACTCAGAATGAGTTATTCTCATTAGTTACACTGCACCTCCTTGGTCAAAAAGGTACTGAGGCAGTTGGAGGGTCGACGCCGAGATAGCCTACACAGGCGTGAGTCAGTCTTGCAGTGCAGCGCATGCACGGTCCTATCTTGACACTGACCCTTCATAAACTGTTGGCTCCCGCTTGGTCCTAACGCCTCCGGTGCTATCCCACTAGTGTGAATGAGTGATGGAGACTGTCCAAGAAGATCAATAATTACAGTAAGTACGTAATTTCCATTTTACTGTTACTATGCCACAAGACAACATGTGGCGAGAGCGTGGGGCCCAGAGGGCTCCACGCTCCCGCAGCTGCATTACATTCACTATTTCTCATTATCATTCTCAAAAAGAAGGGAAATTAGAGGCAAAAAACTCTGTTTAATGCATTAGTTAGGGTTGTTCCACAGCGACAAAAGTAAGGAAATTCGGTGTTAGGGTTGAACCCCCCCTTGAACCCCCCCAGTCCACCCCCCAACCGGCATTGGGGTGTGCATTGGGGTCATCGGTCCTAACTCTCACCCATTCTCCTATACTTCTGCTGCTTTACACATGTGATGGGGTGAGAGTTAGGCTGATGACCCCAATGCGCACCCCAATGCCGGGTTGGGGGTGGGCTGGGGGTCCAAGGGGTTTTCAACCCTGGCACGCCTAACTTCACTTTCACTGTGGAACAACCCTAACTAATGCATTAAATGGTGTTTTTGCCTCTAATATATATATATATATGTATATATATATATATATATATATTAACAAAAACTTCATGTAAAACAAAGTTAAGGTTCTAGACATAGGTCTTTAACCAATGTGATACAGGTCAGGAAATTTGGATGTTAGGGTTTACAGCTGTTATACCCCATTCACCAATCCCTATCACTGTACCTGCACCCCCCACCTTCCACACACAAATAAGCATCAGGGTGTGCCTTAGGGTCATGGTCCCCACCCCAGCCAACCCTACCATCGCAACACCACCCCCACTGTCCACACACCAAAAGTGTAGGGGTGTGCCTCAGGGTCATGGACCCTAACACTCATCCCATTCTCCTATACTGTACCATATCAGGTTCCTTTCTGATGGAATGGGATGAGTGTTAGGGTCCATGACTCTAAGGCACACCCCAATGCTTGTTGGTGTTGCAATGGTGGGGTTGGCTGGGGTGGGGCACACAACCCTAAGGCACACCCTGGCATTTGTTTGTATGTGGAGGGTGGGGGTGCAGTTTCAATGGTAGGGTTTTTGTTGGGGGATGGTAACAGTTGTAAACCCTAACTTCCAAATGTTCTGACCTGTATCACTTTGGTTAAAGACCTATGTCTAGAACCCTAACTTTGTTTTAAACAAAGTTTTTGTTAATTAGTAACCTTAATTTTTGAAATAATATAATAGTATCCCAGTTTTGTGGGAGTTTTTTTGGTATTTTTGTTGCAAATTTTCAACACAGCCTTTTTGGGACCCCACTTCATGAACACTGACACTTTCATTTCATTACTCAGTCCCAAAAGGTCATTTTGAGTAGCAACTGTGCTGTTTCATACCACTGCTGTGTAAACACATGTTGGGAAGGATGTGAGAAATGACAGGTGAATTGATCATGAGGTGCTGTGAAAAAAGCCTAATATGGAAAATCTGGAGTGAAAATATGAAAAATTGGTGAAGTTACAAATATGCATAGAAACTGCTCAATGCACACTAGTAACACAGTCATTTTTGGGATTTGTTGTAATACATTTTCAATATGGTCTTTTTGGGACTCGATCTAATGAACAGTGGCACTGTGATTTCGTTAGTACATCTCAAAAGTTGATTTCACACATTCTGCACCACAGCTGTGAAAAGACATTTTGGGCAGGATGTGAAAATGACAGCTGCACTGTGCATGAGGAGGTGTGAAAAAATCTCAATGTTGAAAATATGGAGTGAAAATATAAAAAACTGGCAAAGCTATGAATATGAATATGCATAGAAACTGAGCAACGCATACTCATAACAGTCATTTTTGGTAATTTTTGCACATTTTCAACATGTTTTTTTTGGGACCTCCCCTCATAAACACTGGCACTATCATTTTGTTAATGATTCCAGAAAGGAGATTGCACAAAGTGACTGTGAAATCACCTTTTAGGACCGAATGATGAAATGGCAGTGACAGTGTTCATGAGGTAGGGTTCAAAGACCCCCATGTTGAAAATTTTGCATAAAAATTCCTAAACATGGCTGAGATATCAACATAAGTTGAAAACCCCATTGAGAGCCATAATACAAGTCTACCTCAATTCCTCAGTTTATGGTTGGGCTTTGAAGAGTGTAGACGTGTCCCATTCCAGAAAAGATGATAGCCACCGACCTCCTGAGGTAAGTGTAGGATGAGAGGGAGTCTGGGGAGGTGGGAGGTTGGGATGGGGAGGGGGCAGGGAGATGAAGAGGGACTATTTTCTTTTTTCTAGAATTAAAAACCAAAGACGTTAGGGACAGTTTTCTTTTTTTATGGCAGGGATAACTTTATTTTTGGACACTGGGAGTGGGCTCCCCAGTGTCCCATAGTTCTGGGGGGTTCATAATGTCAACATGGGGATTGGGCACCCTGATGTCAGTGAACACTATTAATATTAGAATGGGTGGGGGGTATTCGACACAGGGTGTGGACTTCCCAGTGTCAGAAACAACACTGAAAAAAAGTTAAGGTTTTTAGCATACTAGGGGTGGTCTCCCCAGTGTGCCACAGTAATAGAGTGAGAAATAAATCCTGACCCAGGGATTGAGTAGCCTGATGTCAGCTAAGAATAATGAGAATGGGCTGTGTGGTGGTGGGGGCATCTGACACCGGGGTGGGCATCCCAGTGTCAGAAACAACCAAAAGTTATCAGAAAGTTAATGCTTTTGATGCACTGGGGTGGTCTCCCCAGTGCGCCACAGTAGTGGAGGGTTAAGGAAATGCCAACATGGGAATTGGGCACCCCGATGTCGTGAAACAATAATTACAAAGGGGTATGCCAGAAAAATGACAGTTTGATGCAGGATTCTGTATCGTAAAATGCCACTTCAGTGCACGATTCTTTCTTTTTTGTTTATTTAAGAATCTTACCAGGAAGGCATGCTGAGCAGGCTACTGCCCAATTCCAGATGCATCTTCAGAGTACGGTGGTATGGAAAAATACATATAGTGTACTGTGTACAATATCAGCTGGCAAGACAATTCAAGAGACATTATTATATTCAAGAGACAATATAAGAACAAAATATCCATCATCATTCTGAATCTAACATGGCAAGCCAATGCAGGATTCTGCATCAAACTAGAATCCTATGTATCCAGGGACATCTACCGTATATACTCACATATAAGCAGACCCCCCAAAATGCTGCCTTGATTTTGAAAACAATGCAGTAACCCGCATATAAGCCGATGCCAAGTTTTACAAATGAATATCTACATCAAGCTCAGGCAAGGAAGTGTTGTTTCAGTAAATGTGGTGTCACAGCTCATTTTTTTTGTTTTGTTTATCACCAGTCACTCAACAACCTACCAAGCCTGTTCCCTTTTCACCAACTCCCTCCTTCTTGGCCCCATGTCCCCTGTCCCCTGTGCTTCCCTTCATCCAGGTGGCTTGCAGGTGATATCAAATGCCAAAGTCCCTCACAGTTTGTAATGCTGGCAGGCACCTGCAATACCCCAACTACTACCTTACTCTGTTACGCACTCCTGCTGAGCAATTTGTTACCCTGTATGGCTAATCCCCCTCCCATTCCCTTTCCATTCCCTTCTCGCTCTCTTTTTGATCAGCTCCATCATTGGGGCACTCTGTACTGCTGTTCACTGCTGCAGTCCTCCTGGCATCCATTCCCTTTCCCATTTCATTTTTGAGAGAAGACTCTGCTCCCTAGCTGGCTATGCCGACCCAACACGCTCGACCCTTAATATTAATGTGCCATAATGACTGACCCATGTATAAGCCGAGACCCTCTAAATTGAAATGCTGACTTGGTACAAAAATCTTGGCTCATATGCGAGTACTGTATATACAGTAATTTTCCCACCTAGGAAATAATGGAAAAAGAAAATTTCATAACTTTAGAATAGATTAATATTTTTTTACAAAACCTTCAAAAGGCACGTCTGTGAGGCCACAATCTTCTACCCCGAACATTTCAGCCCTGTACCTATTGTCATTTTTGAGATACAGGATGACAAAAAACACATCAAAAAACCCATAAAAATCTTGTATTTTTCAACACTCTGTATCTCAGAAACCACACAAGGGATTCAACAAACCTTTGGCATATCAGTAGACCTTTCCATACAAAAGAAGCCTGCAAAATTTCAAGCAGATATGTGGAACCTGCATAAAGTTATTACCCTGCAATAATTGGCCTTTGACATTAAATGCTCACACTAACCCTAACTATAGCTGCACTTCAGAGCAGCTATAATATATACAGTTATATATATATATATATATATATATATATATATATATATATATGGATATGACACAAGAGGCCAATGATATCATGATGTCATTGGCCTTGAGTGAAGATAAATATGATATCTTCACTCAGGCCATTTCATGTTCTGTTTATATAATGTATGCTTTGGGCCCCACTCAACACAACCCCCAAATGGCCCCTTGATAGAATCCTTCACATAGAAGTAATGGCTATTCCATCTCAACTGTGCATATCTGTTGTAACACAACAGATGGCATATGTTATTTAAAAAAAAATGTGTGTGGTTGATCTTGCCACTTTAAAATTAAAAAAAGCATGTTCTGGATTACCCAAACACAACTCTTCTTCCCCCCCCCCCCACCAATCCAACAGATTACATATATTAAATGTTAAAACAATGTTTGATCTTGGCACTGTAAAGGCATTTAATAAATGATATCTGGTTGATCCTGCCTGTATGTTAAAAAATATTTAGTAAAAACACATATCTGGTTGATCCTGTAACTTCTGTTTATCAACTTCTTTGTGGAATGTAGCGTGACCGAACAGCTGTCCCCAGAAGTGTAGCATGGCCGAGCTCTATATATGAGAAACCTGTGGTCTGAAGCTGCCAACTCACCGCTTCCTCTCAGTACTGCGTCGATATCTTCTTTTGAGGAAATAGGGCTAAAATAAGACAAACAAAACACTTCTCTAAGTGTGGCAGTGATGACTCCCTCATTCTAAAAATCAGACTGTGCCTCAGGTTTTCATATTTATAACACTCGGCCACGCAACACTTCTGGGGATAGCTGCTCGGTCACGCTATGTTCCACGAAGAAGTAGATAAACTGAAGTCACAGGATCAACCAGATATGTTTTTAAATATTTAGTTGTGTAAAAATATGAGCAGATTTGAGAAATGTATGGGGGTCATGCTTGTAAAGAAAAAGCTGTGGGGAGGGTGCTTGTATGGAAAAAGCCAGATGATACAAAGTGAGAACATTTCACTTTCAATGTGATGACGTATAGGAACATGGAGATATCAATGATATCTTCACATGTGAAGATACCATTGATATCTCCATGACCTGGCTGATAGACTACATTTTATCCTGACATTTGTACCAAAACATACATTGTATAAATATATATATATATTTTATTTAACCAGGAGAGACACACTAAGCTGAAGTTTGTTCACATGTGTGACCTGGGAGCAGAAGGAAGTTAAGTGACTTGCGAGGGTCACATAATATGCAAGTGGGAGCTGTGGGATATAATAATATATTGTTGGCGGACAATGACATATTTAGCTGTTATTTATACTTTTAAGTACCACTATGTCTCTATGATTTTGTATTAGGTTTGCTAAAGGTTCTACTGCCAGAGCAAAAAGCAAAGGTGACAGGGGGCAGCCTTGTAGGGTATCTCTTTTCAATTCAAAAGGTTGGGAAATGTTATCATTTAAGATCTATGCAGTGGGGTGTGAGTAATCAACCTTACCCAATTTATAAAGTTCTCTCCCAAGTCAGCTTTTTCCATAATTAAAAAAAGGTATTCCCACTCCACTGCATCTAGTGATAAGATCAATGTTTCATTTTGATCTTCTATTGCTAAAGCATTTAAAACATTCCTTATATTATTGAATCATTTTATTCCCATAATGAAGTCTGTTTGGTCTGTCTGGACTATTATAGGTAGAGTTTTTTTCTAATCTTTTAGGCAAGATTTAAGTGAATATTTTATTATCTACATTTAAAAGTGATATTGGTCGATATGATCCACATTGTAAAGGATCATTGTCCTTTTTAGTATTAAAATAATTCGGGCTTCCAGGAATGTTTTGGGGATTCTTTCTACTTCTAAAAATATTATTGAAAAGATCTGTTAGTACAGGTGATAGTTGAACCATATGTATCTTACATAATTCTGATGGCAACCCATCTGCACCAGGGGTTTTCTCAATTTTTCGTAGTCTAATAGTTAACTTTACTTTGTCTTATGTTATTCTTTCATTTAACATTGTTTTACCTTTTGCTTTTATTTTTGGGATGTTTAGCTTGTTTACAATCTCTTGCTGTAGTTCCATGATTTCAGATGTGTATAATTTATCAAATAATTTCCTATATGTGTCATTTATTTTGTTATAATCCACAATTTTTTCTCCTTCCACTTCAATTTCTTTTTTTTTTTATTCTTTCAGTCCTCTCTCTTTGAAGCAACAAAAAGCTAGGACTTTGCCAGCTTTATCTGCCTGTGCGTAATATTTGGCCAAGGTTTTCATTATGAGCCTTTCCATCTTTACGTCTGCTGATTTATTGTATTGCAATTTAAGGTTCTCCCATTGTTTCAAATAATTTTTAGTTTCAACTCCTTATATACATATTTTCTGCCTTTTCAACCAAAGAGAATACCCTACTATTCCCCAGATAGGTAATCTTTAGCATAGCTGGATTAGGATGGCAAAATCGAATATGTTTTTCCCAGAGAAAGTTTTTAATGGCTTTGAAAGCATTCTCCATTTTTTTTGTACTTTGAGACCCGGATCTGGAATAACGTATATCATTTTTTCTTGGAACATCAGTTTTTTTTGTTTTGTTTTTTTGCTTTGCCAGTGTAAGTATACCCTCTTTTTTTTGATATCTTAGAAAGGTAACATAGAAACATAGAATTTGATGGCAGATAAGTACCGCTTGGCCCACCCAGTCTGCCCATTTTCCTACCTACTGGATAAGCTGAAGATCCTAGTTAACCAGCAGCCTACTTCTTCCTACCCCCAACCCCTAGAATGGCCTTATGACTGTCCCATGCATGCTTGAATTCCACCACTGTTTTTGACTCCACAACCTCCTCCAGAAGGCCATTCCACACATCCACAACCCTATCTGTGAAAAAATACTTCCTTAAATTACTTCTGAGCGCCCCATCTTCAATTTGTGCCCCTTGTTCTTGCACACCTCTTTTTTTGAAAGATGCTACCCTCTTGGACTTTGTTGATTCCCTTGAGGTACTTAAAGTTTCTATCATGTCCCCCCTCTCCCTCCCTTCCTCAAGGCTATACATATTAAGCTCCTTAAGTCTCTCTTCATATGTCTTCCGGTGCAGACCCTGAACCATTTTAGTTGCCCTCCTCTGGACAGCTTCCATCCTGACTATGTCTTTGCGGAGATTGGGTCTCCAGAACTGCACGCAGTACTCCAGATGGGGTCTGACCAGCTGTCTGTACAGAGGGATAATAATTTCCTGTTTTCTACTGGTGATGCCTCTCCCTATGTATTCCAGAATCCCCCCAGCCCTCCTTGCTGCCCTCTCACATTGCTTGCCCACCTTTAGATCATCTGATATGACTACCCCCAGGTCTCTTTCCATTTTTGTTGTTGTTAGTATCGCACCCCCCATTGTGTACTCTTCCCCTGGGTTTTGTTTCCCAGGTGCATTACCTTGCACTTCTTAGCATTGAATCTAAGCTGCCATACATTTGACCATTCCTCTAACCTTGCCAAGTCCCTTCTCATCCTTTCCGTCCCACCTTGTGCATCAACTCTGTTGCAGATCTTTGTGTCATCTGCAAAGAGACATACTTTTCCTTCCAGTCCCTCTGCAATGTCGCTTATAACTACACTGAAGAGGACTGGTCCTAATACTGAACCCTATGGTACCCCACTAGTAACCCCCCTTCTTCTGAGTGGACTCTATTTACTATTACTATCTGTGTCCTATTCTCCATCCAATTCTTACCCAGGCTGTCATCTTGGGACCCACTCCCAGGCTGGCTAACTTGTATATTAATCTTTTGTGTGGGACTGTGTCAAATGCCTTGTTAAAGTCTAGGTAGGCCATGTCCACAGCCTCTCCCTGATCTACTACTTTGGTCACCCAGTCGAAGAAATCGATCAGATTTGTCTGGCATGACCTTCCCACTGTGAATCCATGCTGCCTAGGGTCCTGTGCCCCTCTGGCCTCTAGATACTCAACAATTCTTTCCTTCGGAAGTGATTCCATCATTTTCCCTATCACTGAGGTTAAACTAACAGGTCTATAGTTTCCTGCTTCTGCCTTGCTCCCACTTTTGTGAAGGGGAATCACATCTGCCCTCCTCCAGTCCTCGGGTACCACCCCATCCTCCCATGATTTGTTAAAGAGGGTAGTCACTGGTGTCACTAGTTCTACCCTTAGTTCTTTTAGAATTCTGGGATGAATCCCATCAGGCCACATTGCTTTGTCCACCTTCAGTTTTAAGAGTTCTTTCAGAACCCTTTCTTCTGTAAATGGGCTGGTATCAACTTCTGAATCCAGAGTGTTTCTACTGTTTGTTTTAGGTACCTCCCCCTCTTCATTTGTAAATACTGAGCACAAATATTTGTTTAGTATCTCTGCCTTTTCACAGTCTCCCTCTGCCCACCCTCCCTTCCCTTTATTAAGCCTCACTATCCCTCCCTTGGTCTTCCTTCACTCCCTGATGTACCTATAAAAGGTTTTATCCTCCTTCTTAACTGAGTTAGCTATCTTTTCCTCGGTTTGGGCCTTAGCTGTTCTGACTGCCTTCCCAGCTTCCTTTTGCTTTAACTGATATAGTTCTCTGTCCTGCTCCTTCTGCAATTTCTTGTACTCCCTGAATGCTTTCTTTTTCTCTTGAACCTTCACTGCCACTTCCTTCAAGAACCATAGTGGTTTCTTACATCATTTTGTTTTGTTTATTTGCTTCACACAAAGGCTCGTTACCTCTGTGATGGCAGTTTTTATTATTCCCCATTGTTCTTCCACACCTCCTTCCTGCCCATTTGCTAGTGCATTCCTTAGGCACTCACCCATTTTGGCAAAGTCAGCCCTCCTAAAGTCTAGTACTTTTGCCTATGTATGGCTTGACTCTATTGCTGTGTTTATTGTGAACCATACTGTTAGATGGTCGCTAGTTCCCAAATGGCTACCCACTTCTACATCTGTGATCCTCTCTTCATCTCCATTTGAGAGAACCTGGTCTAAGATTGCTCCCTCTCAAGTGGGCTCCAATACTAGTTGTCTAAGGCATGCCCCCTGTATGGCATGTAGAATAACCCCACTCTTCGAAGTGGCTGCCACAACTGCACTCCAGTTAACATCTGGCATATTCAGATCACCCATCAGCAATATCTCCCCTTTTTCTGCCATTCTAAGTATACTTTCTATCATTTCCTTGTCCATTTCTTCCCCCTGAGAAGGGGGTCTGTATATAACCCCTGTGTGGATTGTGGTGCCATTGCCTGTCTCCAAATTTACCCACAGTGCTTCTTCTCCTTCCTACACTAAAGATTACCTATCTGGGGAATAGTAGGGTATTCTCTTTGGCTGAAGAGGTACCATAAATTACTCATGGGTATTGAAAGGCTGGGTTTGAAATTGCTGGGGATCTATGCACATTGAATGGCAATTTTGTCCTCTGGATATTGTCTTCCAGTAAGTTCAGTCAGACATTTTTAATAGACTGTTACTGTAGAACTGATTGAATTAGTGGTCGCTAGATTTCACTGATGCTACTGCACAGGCATATTCACTTCTGATTGAATTAGCTTATCAGCGGTACTGGGTAGTTAGTTAGTATTAGTCCAATTATAATAGTGGTCCATTTAAATTAGCTGATTTCCTCAAATAGTGAAAATAGCGAAAATAAACAGATCACAATTATAATCTACTCTACAGTAATATATCATTTTGCTCTGCACCTTCAGGTATTCCCAGAATTTTCTGGTTATCCTGACTTGATCTTAGTTCAAGATCTATCACTTTATCCTTTCAGGCTGAACAATCCCCTATTACTTTTTTTGCATTTTGTTTAATACCAGGCAGCTCATCTTCTAAACCTGAGACTCACACTTCATAATGAACCATTTAATTGTTTAGCTCTTGCACTTCAATTTTTACCTCTTCCATGTCAGTGCTGATTCTCTCCAGCTTATCTCTGATTTTTTTAAACTCTTCCTTCATTTTTTGGATTATGGTTTGAAATATTGTTTCTTCTTGCATCTGTTCCTCTTAGATATTCTCTCATTTTTCTCTATATGAGTGTTCATTTAGGCTTTGAAAGTTTTCTTTATTTGAGTTGTGTATTTCTTTTTTCCTAGTTACTTTTTGAAGGTCCTTCTTAGTACTGTTGTTGTTTGGTGGTACATGTTACTCTGGGATCCCCTTAGAGGCCTCCTCCCTATTAAATACATCCTGTGTGTTTGTCATTTGCATATCCTTTGATTCCATTATTCTTTCTTCCTTGTTCACTTTTGACTCTGTCTTTTGTAACTCTGTGTCTAAGTCAATCTGCCTTGGCAATTTCTCCCTGACCTGTTCTTCCCCAGTTTCTTCTGTATCCCACACCTGCTGTGAGTCAGCTGATACTGGTGACTGAAACAGACCTGAATCAGAAGAAATACGCAACTCATCAATTTTTCTGGTTTTCTCCAAGGGTTGAATGTTTTTGGATGCACCCTGTTTGTGCCCTTCTGCAAAACTCCTGCAGTCCTGGTCTGTGCTAGCTCTTTGGCTGGTCGACTCAATGGAATGAGATTCCATAAAAAACGGAAATTGAAACAAGCTGGCACTCCTTGAACCATAGGGTTACAGTGGTTTTTCTTCAAGGAGCCGCCACTCCCCTTGGCAGGTGAGCTCTTTTTCTCTGTTCTTTTCCCACGTGGTTTCAGTTCTGCCTTTGGAAAAAGTCCACAATTTTCTTTTATGATTTTTTTAGTTTGGTGCCCATCTGATACCTAAGGTTAGTGCAGATCTATGAGAACACAGTTTGTGTATTTAACCAAAGAGCGCATTTCTTTAAACTGCTGCAGCGTCTTGTCCTCCTCCCAAGTGCATCCATTAAATATGCCTTAATAGTAACATAAGGAAAGGGATAGTGATCTTACTGTCTGGTTGCTAAAGTAATTTTTTATTTTAGTAAACTACAAATCCTTACAAATTAACCCTTGCATTGTCCTGAAGCATTACCATCTTGATTTTGGGATGGTTGAGCTCAGCGATGCTCCCTCCTTCTGGTGCCATCTTGTCTCCCAAATATTTTTACAATTAAAATAAACATACAGTTTATACAGCAGAAACATGTCCAAAACTCAACAGACATAAATACCGTAAGTCTTCAAATGAGAAAAAACTGCCTGGGATGATGAAGAGATCTACAGGAGCAGAAAATGTTATGATCAATCTGAAAGACACAAAATAGTTATCTTCAGTAGAAAAAGAACCTTACAAATACTACTGAAAATCAATATTTAATGAACAGTGAAGCTTTCCTGACACCATGTATAACAAATGTTATTTTTCAAGGCCCAGGAAAAGCATTTGGACATTTTCCATCATTGGTCATTTAATGAAAAAACATCTAATGAGTAGGAAGTAGGTACAGTCCCCAGTAAGTCTGATCATGGGAGAAAAGTTAGGCAAGACAAACAAATCTCTATGGGGGCATATCTGAATATATAAGAGCAGGAAATGATGTACATCAAGATTCCAATAACAAACAACCAAATGTGGCCAGTCTGAGCAGACCAGAAAGACAATGAGTAATGCAGATGGGATCTGTGCAGTGCCAGTCATCAGCTTCAATTGCTGCCACTACCAGCTGAGACCACAGTCACTATAGTATTTACACAGGAGTTATTTTTGTCATTATTTGAAAGAGTGGCATGCATTACCTACTGACCATTAAAGATTATCGATCCTATCTGCAGCTGTGTGTGAGTGTAGTCAGAGTGCTGGATTACTGTAGAATCACATTAGAGATGGAAAAAAAAATTGATACACAGAGACAAGGTTTTCACATAAATACTTAACTGCATTTAAAAAAAGCCATATATTTCATTTCTTAAATTCTTTAAAAAGCAAGGCAAATGATTGAGAATGTTTGCAGTATATACATGACTTTGATGTAGTTTTGCTGCAGGAAGCAGGGTATCTGAATATACTGTAGCTATAGAAAGATTGATAGATTTTTCAAGCTGGATGATCAAGAGTACAAGGAGAGTATATATGGTCAGATGTGTGGGAGACTGTTAACACTGCTTTTTACTCAATATATTCGTATTTAAAATTGAACTGAGTGCAGTATGGCTGATAGCCATAAATATGTACTATATTTTCCTCCATCCTCTCTAGACAAGTGCTTGGACTAAATTTTTAATAGTCTAAAATAATTATTAATTTATATAAAATTGATATTTGAAATTATTACTATTTTAATGTCAAAAGATGTAAATATTAGCATGGGTATTTCAGATGAGGTCACATTAAATTACACAGTAACTAACAATATCCTAAATATTCCACAACAAAATTCAGAGGATAACATAATTAACCCATGAGGCAAAAACTATTGGTAGGACTGAAAGAAGTTGGGCTCTACATTCTTACTGGAAGGATCCATGGGGATGAGGGTGGTGCATTGACAGTGAATTCTGCTATGATTCAATGTAGTGTCTCAGGTTACTGCATGACAAAAGTGATTAACTGCTATTAAAGAGCTAATGTACTGCCTAAAACAAACATTAGATTTTAAAAACAGCCAACCATCACCCTTTATATCTGAGGTATTTTTTCTTTTCCTTTTGTTTAATTAGAGGATTGGTTACCTGATATTAGTACGTGTGATGTGTGGAACAGCACTCTGCCTGGCATGTGACATATCTAGCTCTATTGCCCGCCCCCACTACATCATCAGCATTGTGCCACACTGCCTGTGACATCACTGCAGCTTATAAACAGACACTCAGTAGCTACCAGGTCAGTCACTTTTGATGTCACTATCAGTGAGGTCAGAAAGCTCATGATGAGGTGGTGGGATTAGAGATAGATATGTCAGCCACCAGGCTGACAGCTATTCCACACTTACAGCACAATAGTATTACATAGAAAACTTTCTAATGGGCAAAGGGACAACTACGGATACTTCAGAAATAAAAAGTTTCAACTGGCTGCTTCTTAAAATGTGTATTATTTCCAGTCTGCCTGTTGTGGCTTCACTACCTCTTTGAAATTATTTTTCTTCCTGCATCAACTCTGCCTCAGTATGCTGCAGTATTGCACTGCATCCTGGCAGGATCCACTGTACCTTCCCAACAAGGAGAGAGGCATTGTGCTTGACTATATGGCAACTAATGTAGGCAGCTCTCATATGATGAGGAATTTTTCTGTGGCAAGCAGATATGATACTGATCTTTTCCTGATTTTATTCAATTTAGAACCACAATTTGCACTTGATTAGAAAATTTGTGCAAGCAGGTAAATACCTGTACCTAATGGAAAAAGATCAAGAAAGCAATGTGTCTCCAGAGTTACTGCTAATATTGTGTTATTAAATTTTGGTGACCTGGTAAGACAACTGAGCCCCGGAGGTTCCTTTTTCAGGGGCGACCCAGGTGTTACATAATACAAGAAATAAGTACAGCATTTGTTTGAGTTACAGGAGTCACAGAAGCACAGTTAAGATGGCAAAGCAGATCATAAACAGTTCACAAGGTATAGAACAGGTTGATCAACAGTGAGTTACAGCCATCACAGCAACAGCAGTTAATATGGCAAAGACAGTGTATAAATGTACACAAGGAATTGAATAGGTTGGTCATCAGTGACACCAATTGTGCAGATGTTAGCAGTGTGACAAGGAGTGTAGTCAGTGGCGGAGACTAGGACCTGGTTAGTAATTTGACCTTCTGTTCCTTTTCAGGGGCCGGTACAGCGGCAGGTCCTAGCCTCTGCTAGGGGGGCCTTGAGCCTAGTGCAGAAGTTTTTGATAGTGGGGGCTTCCTTCACCCCAGGAGGGAGCTGGTTCCACAGTGTTAGAGTGGTAAGGACAAATGACATACCGCCCACCTTGGTTCTGACCATGGGGACATCTAGGAGAGTTTGGCCAGTTGTGCGGGGGTGTCGGTGATTGGCCTTTATAGCCATGAGGCCAGAGAGGCTGGGGGATTGGTCCTATTAGCTTGTTTTCTAGGCATAGCAGTGGGTACTGGAGGCATGCCTCCAGTGAGGGCCAGTTTAGGAATGTTAGGGAGTCACAGTGGTGATCCCTAGGATTGGCCTGTGAGGCAAAGTGGGCCACCTTGTTGTGCAGCACCTGTAGTCTGTTACTCTCCAGCTTACCCAACCCTTGCACAACTGGGGCAGCATATAAGAGTGTAGGGAGAAGGACACTGGTGGCAATTGAGGTTCTGGCTTCAGTTACTAGCTGCTCTTTCAGCCGGTAGAGGATGCCTAGTTTTCCATGTAAGGTTTTGGTGACTGAGTCCACATGGTACTTCAGAGTGAAGCTCTGGTCCAGGGTTATGCCGAGGTATATCAGGAGGGCACAACTTCTAGGCAGTAGCCAGATGCAGTGGTGAGTTGTAGGTGCTGTGTTCTGTCCTGACCTAGTTTTCTAGGGCCAAACAGCATTGCTTTAGTTTTGGATGTGTTGAGGACCATTCTGTTCTCAGTGAACCAGTGCTCCAGTGACTGGAGGTCACCTTGGAGTAGGGGACTAAGTCCTCCCAGGTTGGCGGTGGACAGGTAGATGACTGTATCATCCGCATACTGGATGACATAGCTCCCACCACAGTGGTCAGCTAGTTCATTAGTGAACAGGGAGAAGAGGAGGGGGATGAGTATCGACCCTTGAAGTACCCCCTCTTTTAGTGGGAGTGGCCCAGATAGGGCGTCCTTCCATCTGACCCTCTGCATCCAGCCAGTCAAATAACTCTCAAACCACTTTAGTACGTAGCAGTCTAGGCCCATGTTGTTCAGTTTAGTAAGAAGGAGATTGTGATGAACTAGATCAAAGCCCTTAGAATGGTCTATGAAGACCGCACTGGTAAGGGTACCCTTGTCTAGGCCTCAGAGAACGTCTGTGGCAAATTTGGTCAGTGCAGTGTCTGTCCCATGCCCATTTCTGAAGCCATGCTGGGAGGTTGCCAGGAGTTTATGGGCCTCCAAGTAGTCTCAGAGTTGTCTGTAGATCAGCTTTTCCTGGATTTTTGACAGGATGCAGAGTAGGGAGATTGGTCTATAGTTGCCAATTGTCTCCCGGTGGCCGCCCTTGTGGATCAGTACCATGTGTGCCTGTTTTCACTGTGTAGGGATGATGCCCTCCTTCACAGAGTGGTTGATGAGCCAGGATAGGGGTATGGCCAAGGCTGGGACCCCATCCTTCAATAGCTTGGGGTGAATCCCATCAGGACCCCCCAAGCCAGAGGTTTATAAATTTTTCAGTTGTAGTAGGACCTCTTTGAGCTTGACTAATCATAGATGAAAGGATGGGTGGTCAAGGTCAGAGGAAATCCTTGTGCTGGGATCCATGGTGAGGAGGTAGGCCAGCCTTGTAGGGGTCTAGGTTAGTGAAGTGGTGGTTTAGGGAGGAGGCGATTAAAGGGCCCTCATAAATTAGTTGTCCATTGACCTCGATGGGGCCGGGTTCTGACTTGCCTTTTCCCTTCACCAGTTCATTGATGTGGGCCCAGAAAAGTCTAGGGTTACCTTTGTTATTTTTCTGGAGGCCTGTGATGTACTCTTTTGTTGCTTTTTTTATGGCCACTTTACATTTGTTCCTAAGGGTTTAGTATGCCATGAAGTCTAACTGTAAGGATGAGTGCTTTAACTTTCTCCAAGCCTTGCCTCTTTGAGTCATGAGTGCCTTTAGTGGTGGGGTTACCCATTTGTAACATTCGCCCTTGGCACACATATTTTTCATGGGGGCAAGGGGTTTAGCTACCTTGTTAAACGTCCTCTGAAAGAAGGTAACAGCCTCATCCAGGGTAGGGAAATGCTTGATCGGGCTCCAGTCTAGGTTACTTAGATGAGCAGAGAATTGTTCGGGGGTGTAGTGGGTGTAATCCTATACATACATAAGATGAGGTGACACTCTGGGCACCCTATTCTTCGACATACAGAAGCTAGGAGAGTGATCACACAGGGCATCGGCCAGGATGCCTGCAGACTGGATATTACAGGGGTTAGTCACTAGAGCCCAATCTAGGGTGGAGTGATTCCCTGTTTTGTGGTTCAGTCTGGTGGGTTCTGAAACCACCTGTACAAGGTTAGTATCTTGTATCAGGCCCAGTAGGGACTGGATGGAGTCCAGGACCCAGTTCAGGTTGAAGTCTCCCAGTATGAGGTATTCAGTGGTGATGCATTTGACTGTGTCCTGGAGGACTGCCTCCAGGGCTTGGTGGGCGTTCATAGGAGGGATGTATATGCACCCCTGGTGAGGTGCTTACTGGAGTCCAGGGTGAGGCATACAAAGACTAATTCACTGCCAGTTGTGTCATTGTGGTACATGATGACCTCAGTTGAGTCCAGGGTATCTTTTACATAAATGAGTACCCCCTCCTTTGTTGTTCCTGTCTTTCCGGTAGGAGTGGTACCCAGGGGCAGTAACCTCATAAGGGAGGATGTGGGGTTCGAGCCAGGTCTCTGACACAGCCGGGATATTTGGCATGTGAAGATCCAGCCAGGCTTACACTTCCTGCATCTTGGGTTGCAGGCTGCACATATTCACGTGCATGGTCCGCTGTCCCTTTGAGGACACCCACTGAGGGTCGTGCGGGGAAGCTATCAGGAGATTGCCAGTAGTGGGGCCTGGGTTCTGATGGATGTCTCCTGCCAGGAGGAGCAGGGCTCTGAATACACATAGTGAGGTGGGGTTAAGGAATGAGATTAACCCTCTATAGCGAGACCTCCTTGCAAAGTGGGTGATGGAGTACCAAGCACCATTTTTAGTGAGTTTTGAGGCCATCAGTAAGGATTGGAAGCTGCTTTGGTAGGGGATTTGTTTGCAGGAGTAAGGGAGGGTATTAGGTTGCTGGGGGTTTTGTAGGTTTGGGTCACCTGTGCCCATGAGTCCACCCACCCAGAGGAGGGACAGGATGTAAATGGTAGTAAGTAGTAGTCCTCTGTTGGGTAGGTAGTGACCGGGTGTGCTAAGCATCATTACCGTGTCTTATAATTAATATACTAACAGATACATCTTGAACTTGTTTCATTTGAAACAGTTCCAGATTACCTACAACTGGAGCTTTACCATGTAACAGATGAATAGTGTAATGATAAGGAAAGTGTCATAATCATTGACTTTTAGCTTTTGGAGGTGGCATCAGCAACCCTTATATCGGTTATGATGTCAACATCAAATAGTCTCGTATGAAACATTATTGTGTTAAAGATATGACAGAGCAGCTTCCACCTAACCCTGTTAAGTAGAGAGCTGTAGTGGCCACCACTCTGCACTCATTGTAACACTCAGGATGGGTGGTTAGGGGGCAATCACTAGACTATTGAGGCTATACATATACAATGTGGGATGGGTGACTGGGGTGGTGGGACCACCAGACTTCCTTCTGGCAGGATAGGTAATTGTGGGGTGGGAGGGAAAGCTTGGCATAGGGATAGGTAGCTGCAGTACAGCATCCCTGCCTTCAGAGAGACAGGGACATTTCCTTAGTGCCATGCTAAAATGCTTTTATTTTGGCAGCAGTAAACAGCACTGCTCTGGGAGCTGTTTAGCACCACTATGAACCTTTGACTATACTGCTGTATCAGTATGCATGAGGGACCTCCTAATTTGTATAGGCCCAGCAGTATGGATAGTGTCTTGGCATTGCTGAGATAGGGCAGTGCTCTGGGGGACTGTGAATATGGCCCTTCCAGGTGCGCTGGTGCTAAATACATTCATGCCAGTACTACCCTTTGAATATAGGGCCCATCATGCTTTAACATATAATAAGCAACCAATCTACCCAACATATTACAAGCAGGGGCACCAGGTTTTGAAAACTTTTGTGGGTGCTCAGGGACAGAACAAAAGGCTGGGGGTGTGGGGGCAAGCTAAAGGGTTTTTCATGCTTCCTGGTGGATTTTGGGGGTATTCTGTAACATTTTGGAATGATTATGTTACCATCACAGCTACTCCACTGTAAAGTATGCCAGTGTGCCATTGGGAGCTCTTTGATGCCTCCAGTTAAGGACCCATGGAAGAGTGCCCTGGTGGGTTTTTTGATGCCCTTATGTGCTATAAGGATGCCCTTAGTGATGGTTACAGTGCCACCAATCCACAGGGTGCAAAAGTGCCCTGAAGGGTTCTTTGATGCCTCCAGGACTCCAAATCCAGTAAAAGGATGCCCTTTGAGATTTTAGTTTGCATCCACCAGGTGCTGCAAGAAGACAAGGAACTTCCAAGTCTTCTTGCAGCACCTGGAGGCATCAAAGAGCCCTTCAAGGCACTCTATCATCAGGGAACCATCAAACAGAAGACCACTCACAAACCAAGGTCCGTACCAGGAGTTGGGGTCAAACAGGTTACATATTTTTTTAACTGTCTGTTATCACACAGCTTTGAAGGGCATTACCCTCACTACTTCAGTTTCAATCACTGTTTGCCTTAACTTCATCCTTCTCCGGCATGTTCAGTCACCACCATTATACTGTAGCAGTGTACTTGTACTTGTAATTTCTGCAATGTGATTGGCTAATGCAGGCTCAATAGGGTTACCTAAATCTTTGATTAATAGCCATGTTCAGACTCATCATGTACAGCATGATTCCCCTTACATAGTCCATCATGAAACACAGTAGCATTCCGTTATATTTTATTGTGACTGCCATTGTCAGCCTGCTTCACCAGTTCTTCTTTGTAGGTGTCAGTGGAAATTCACACTAATCTGACAGAGCTCTCTGCATAGGTATTTGTAGTGTGAAAGCATTATACCCCACTCAGGGGGACACCAGAGTGGGATTTGGTGATTAGCACTAACCTCTGGCTTCGTTACTCTTGCTGTTAATTTCTCTGCCCACTTTGATTTTCTGCATATGCATAAGTGTCTGCGGTACTTGCAGTCAGTGACTGTTTTTTTTTAAGTTAGTATCATTAGAAACCAGCCGAATCCCCTAGATTTTAGCCCTGTTAGCTCAAATTGTTGCCATGAAGACAACAGTTTCCTTTTTACAGTCAGCCACTGCCTTCCATGAAAACTGCTATGGTAACTACATTAAGAGCACAACTGACCTGCACTGAATGTCAGTGATTTAGTGGCAAATGGCAACCCAGGTTGCTATGGTAATGATGCCAGTTACGCTACCACTTGGAAAAATATTATGGAGCTACAAAAATGAAATGGCAGGCACGTAAGCACATTCATCAGTCAGTACAGATTAATCATAAATAGTTAAGTTACATCATCAATTAGGCAAACAGCATACAGTCTACTAAATCGGCTTAACAAATTAATAGAAGAAATAGCTCTTAACAGAACATGGTGGACTTCAGCACTTGGAATGTAAGAGAAAATCATTATTTTTGATTGGTTAGTTCTTACTTGTGCAGCAAATCTAGATGCACAGGTTAAAAACAAAAACTTAAAAGGAGGACCTCAGTGCAAAAATAGAACAACAGTGGGCCATTAGGATGCTCATTTTTTAAATACAGAAATTGTTTCCCTTTGCTAACATGGCTCATGATCACCCTCCAGACTTGTGGCTGATCAAGGAAACTCTGAAGCTGCTCGGCACTGACTGTTCACATTTTTCCCCTATTGGCAGAAAAGTAGCCAAGTGTGCAAAAAAAAGTATGGCCCGCCGTGTCATTTTACCATTTACTCTAACCAGACTGTTCATCTCTGGGTTTGGGAGGGAGACTCAGGGAGCTGAACTGCAATTGGGGTGCTCATTTTAACTTTGTGGGCACTCAAGCACCCAGACACCCATGCTGTCAGCACCCCTGATTGCAAGTAATGCTTGAAAAATGTCAGTTTTCACTGTCTGAGACTCCTAGAACAAGTGCTCCCATCATACACATGCCATGGCAAATCTATATTATATATATATATATATATATATATATATATATATATACTGTATATATATATATATGTGTGTGTATATATATATATATATATATATATACACACACACACACACACACACACAAACACACATATGTGTATGTATTTCAAATTGTGTAATTTGTCAACATACAAATTTATCATAGCAAGCTCATGAACATTTGTAGAATTGCAGTAGTCAACCTTAATATTTATCTTCTTCAGGGTCAGTTATGCCATTCATTTAACATATTGGGAATGTAACCTGCACATTCTAAATCTCTTTTTGCAAAGTGTAGAATAGGGCATTTTCAAACATAGCATCAGTCCTCTAATGTTATAAACTGATCAAAAGAAAAAAAAAATCTCATGCCACTGTGATGACCAGCAAGGATGCCTATATGATGAAAATGACTTTCACATATGCCTGCATGTGAGCATGCCTGTGAAAGACCTAAAAAAAAGTTGTCAATGGTCTGACTGAACCTCTATCTATGTATTCTATCAATTATGTTGCTTGAACAGCTTGCTGGATTTTAATCATTGATAAAATCTTTTATGCATACAAATGGCAGCTCTGATAATGTTTGATCACAAAACCACTTCTTAACAGATGTTTTCTTTGGACTATAACTCTGTTTTCCACTTTCCTCATCTATTTCTTCTTCTTCACTTAGAAAGACCATCAAAACATTGCATTTTTGACCAGCTTCATCAAGCAACAATTTTTTATGCACATTATTTTTCCGAAAAGAAAGAAAGACTCAGAATGTTGTGTATGCAAAAATATTCTATAAAGTATAACAGAACTGGTCCCTATTAAGCAATGGGCATGTTTGCATTTTTTCACTTTAAATAGGTTGCCAAATATTTGCATTTGACTACAAAGTTTGAGCCACAGTGTTTTTTGGGGAAAAACCTTACATACTTGTATCTGTTTATCCTCATCCTAAGTTTCATGATTGCAATTTTATTTTTGATTTATTGACTTTGTTTGCACAGTATAGATGTTATGATTTTAGTAATCATGGCTCTCCATGTGCAAGATTTCTAAAATACAACACTTGTCTACAGAGCTTCTTGTTCCCTACTGCCCTGAAAGACAGCTCCGTTCAGCTGACGAGGGGTTGCTGGAGATCCTGAGGGTGTCTCTGAAACCTACTGGGGCCCATGCATTTATGTACAGGGCCCCTACCCTCTGGAATTCTTTACTCCATCAGTTTCGGGTGTGCACGACTGTGGGGCATTTTAAACAGGCATTGAAAACTTTTTTGTTGTATCAGGCTTTAGTGACATGCAATGGAGGGACTCGTAAGTTTATTTATTATTGTGTTTACTGATTTTATTATTGTTGATTATTTCTTTTTGTAAAGTGCCTTGATATTTTGAAGGGCGCATAAGTGAAATAAAGTTCATTATTATTATGTTTATTATTACAGTTGCTCTAAACAAGTCAGATTCAGCATGTTTTCAATTATTTTTGGTACTGCATTTAAATAATTTATTTTGCAAATGCCTGCACATCTCTAACAGGGTTTGGGACACATACACTTTTTACATTGTGTGTATACTTTATTTCATTGTCATCATCATGTGTACCACATCCCAAACTCTTAAACTCTTAAGACACTACCTTGCATTTCTTTTTTTCCTTAATCCATTTTATATGTGTGCCAAATGTATTTTCTTCTTACTACCTTTCAAATCTATGTATTGTTAATGTTGTTGATATCTAACTCTTTCTTTCCTTGTTGAAATATTTCCTATCAATGTTCTTGTTAAGGCGATGTAGCTGAAATGTTAGAAAGAAGAAAATTATGTTAGCAACTTAAATATATATCCCAATTTCATTTTCAAATATAACAAAATATATTTCAAGATTGCAAAACGCAATATAATCATAACACTTCAAAAAGCCATACCCCACAAAATTTTGAGAAAACTTAAACACAACACTATCCATTTGTAATTTTATCCTAATAAAATTCTATCATATTCAATTACGGTTCTTTACTACAATTTGCTTTTCCATAATGCTCAACAACAACAATTACTTACATATGTAATATGGTGTTACAACTGTAAAGCATTAAATATGCCACCAGCAGGTATGTGTTATATTTTGCATATGACTTGCGTAACTTGTAATAATGTCTATCTATACAGTGCATCTTGGATTACAATATTTTATTACATGTAAAACATTCATTACTGTTTTGTTTCATTTGCTGATTTCATGAGTATTACTAACCAATGCACTTATCTCTGTCATATGAGTCCTCAGATTTATGACACAAAAAAATCTTGTTTGCTTTATTTATTTTATCAATTGATTTAGTGGGTCCAGTTTTCAATTGGTTTAGAATGATGCAAGAGAGTTGTGTCAAAGAGTTTGACACAAGTTGTGATTTGTGTCACAACTTGCATCAAATGGATTTTCAAATGCAGCCTGCATCTGCTCCAGACACAGCTGCACCAAAGCCCCCTTGCATCAGGGTTGCATACAACAACCCAGTGCACTAGGTCACAAGGGGGCTTGCACCATAGTGGAGCTGCCACAGCCACTTTTTTTGTATCTTCAAAGCCCCACCATGCATGCAGCAGGGGCACCACATAGACCAACAAGGAGGTGGTCTAAGTAGCTGTGCCATTGAAACCTGGAAAGTCTGTGAGCAGTAGTGTGCAGTAGGAGCAGGAGAGGAGCTCTGGGGGGGTGTCAGGGTACAGCTGTCCTTCAGCCCTAGTGGAATGGTACCCAGCAGGGCAGTGCCATGGTGACAGGTTTACAATCATAATGACAATTGCACACACATGTTCCCAGGTAGTGTAGCTCCCCCAGATCCACATTCTGACCTATCTGCCCTGGTGGTATAGTGGATCAACCCCCCATGCTCCCTAATCTTCCCTGAGAATGATGCCAACAGTGGCCCTGTGGCATAGCCCCCCCAATCCCAAATCTCCTGAAAAAAAAAGGTTATACTCCCTGGTGGTCTAGTGACCTTCCACCCTGTGCAACCTGACAAAGACCGGTAACCCACCCCTCTCTCTATCTGACACATCCCTCTGCACACTACCATGGCCAGCTGCAGATTGTGTTATGTGCATATTGTATACTGTTATACAGTACACACATAACACATTCTGTGGCTGGCCGTGGTGGTGCATGGAGGGATGTGCCAAACTCAATAGTGGGTCAGGGATGAGGGGGAGGGGTGGGTGACCACTGCCTGTTGAGGTGGGGAGGGTGGAAAGCCTCTAGACCACCAGGTACTGAGCATGATATGTGAGTGGGCACATCATGTGTGCGGGGGGGACAGGACTGGGCCCAGAGCTGCTTGTTAGTTGTCACCGCAAGACAATCAGGGCTAGCTGGGACTTGGGGGGCACTATACCACAAGTCAAGTCAATTTTATTTATAAGAAGAGCCTTTCTTAAACCAAGGTGCTTGTACAAAGCATAAACAACTTCAGACCAACATAATAACAAATAGAACAAATATTAATCACTATGGCCATGGTGGGGATTGGACGGCGTGGTCATTAGCCCGGCAAGGCTGGGGCATGGCACCACTGTGGTGGCACATGGGTCCTGGAATGTACAAAGGCACTGCCCTATGGTGGCAACATGCCCTGTTTGGCATAAAGGGTTTGGCAAGCTCAACCCATCACATTTACAATACATCTTTATAAGATATATAGGTGTGCACCTGGTGTGTGACCAAACAAAAGCGTACAATTAAGGTACCCGTGCTCCTCCCCGCTGCTTAAAAACCTGCAATTATTTCAAATAACACATGTATTTTTACTTATTTTTACTTATTTTAGATTGTTGATGGGGGACCTGAATATGTCAGATGTTAACTGCAGCACCTTTACTGCAGCCACATCCAAGAGCAGGATTATTCTTGATGCCCTAGAGAGGGCATGCCTCAGACAGCTAGTGTTAGAACCCACTAAAGAGGGAGCAAACTTAGACCTGGTAGTCTCAAATGGGGATGGAGAGAGAGGATCTCAGATCTAGAAGTGGGTAGCCATCTGGGAACAAGTGACCACCAAACAGTGTGGTTCATGATAAACACAGCCGCAGAGTTAACCCATACAGAAGTGAGAGTACTAGACTTTAGGAGGGCTGACTCTGTAAAAATGGGAGAGTGCCTCAGAAAAGCACTCTCAAACAGGCAAGAAGGAGGGGTGGAGCAACAATGGGGAAACATCAAAACTGCCATCACAGAGGCAACAAACCTTTGCATGAAGCAAACAAACAAATCAAAATGAAAGAAATAAACACTATGGTTCTCAAAAGAGGTGTCAGGGAACGGAGAAAAAGATAGCATTCAGAAGTATAAGGGAAGAAAGAAGGAGCAGAACAGAGAACTGTACCAGTTAAAGCAGAAGGAAGTGGGGAAGATAGTCAGATGATCAAAGGCCCAAACCAAGGAAAAGATAGCCAATTTGGTTAAGAAGGGGGATACAACATTTTATAGGTACATTAGGGAGTGAAGAAAGACCAAGGGAGGGATAGTGAGACTTAATAAAGGGAGGGTGGGGGCAGAGAGTGACAGTGAAAATCAGGGATACTGAATGAATACTTCTGCTCAGTATTCACAAAAGAAGAGGAGGGGGAGGTAGCTAATCTAATCAATAGAAGCACTCTGGATAGGTGGGTTGATACCAGTCATTTCACAGAAGAAAGGGTTCTGAAAAAAATCCTAAAACTGAAGGTGGACAAAGCAATGGACCTGATGGGATTCACCCCGAATTCTGAAAGTACTAAGGGGAGAACTAGTGACATCACTGACTACCCTTTTTAACAAATCATAGCAGGATGGTGTGGTACCTCAGGACTGGAGGAGGGTGGATGTGATTCCCCTTCACAAACGTGGGAGCACAGCAGAGGTAGGTAACTAAAGACCTGTTAGCTTGACCTCAGTGGTAGAAAAAAAGATGGAATCACTTCTGAAGGAAAGAATTGATGAGTAACTAGAGGCCAGTGGGACACAGGACCCAAGGCAGCATGGATTCACAGTGGGAAGGTCATGTCAGATGAATCTAATAGATTTCTTTGACTGGGTGACCAAAGTAGTAGACCAGTGAAGGGCTGTGAATATGGCCTACCTAGACTTTAGCAAGGTATTTGACACAGTCCGACACAAACGATTAATATACAAATTAGCCAGCCTGGGATGGGTCCCAGGGTGGTAGCCTAGGTAAAAAATGTACTGAACAACAGGACACAGAGGGTAATAGTAAACAGAGTCCACTCTGAAGAAAGGGGGTTACTAGTGGGGTACCGCAGGGTTCAGTACTGGAGCCAGTCTTTTTTAATGTTTTTATAAGTGACATTGTGGAGGGACTGGAAGGAAAAGTATGCCTCTGTGCAGAAGTCACGAATATCTGCAACAGGGTTGATACACAAAGGGGGTTGGAAAGGATGAGAATGGACTTGGCAAGGTTGGAGGAATGGTCAAATGTGTGACAGCTTAGATTCAATGCACAGAAGTGCAAATTAATGCACCTGGGAAACAATAACCCAGGGGAAGAGTAAACAACAGGAGGGGGAGGTATTAACAACAACAAAAATGGAAAGGGACCTGGGGTAGTCATAGCAGATGACCTAAAGGGTAGCTAGCAATGTGACAAGGCAATAAGGAGGGCTGGGGAGATACTGGGATGTATAGGGAGAGGCATCACCAGTAGAAAACAGGAAGTTATTGTCCCTCTGTACAGACAGTTGGTGAGACCCCATCTGGAGTACTGCCTGCAGTTCTGGAGACCCCATTTCTGCAAGTACATAGACAGGATAGAGACAGTTCAAAATAGTGCAGGGTCTGCAACAGAAGCCATACTAAGAGAAACTAAATGAGCTTAATATGTATACCCTCGAGGTAAGAAGGGAGGGAGGACATGATAGAAACGTTCAAGTACCTCAGGGGAATCAATAAAGTCCAAGAGTGTAGCATCTTTCAGAAAAAGAGATGTGAAAGAACATGGGGACACAATTTGAAAATAGATTGAGACAGCTCAGGGGCAATGTGAGGAAGTATTTTTTCATAGAGAGGCTGGTGGATACATGGAATGGCCTTCCTGAGGAGGTGATGGGGTCAAAAACTGTGGGGGAATTCAAGAATGCATGGGACAGACAAAAGGCAATTTTGGTGGGGGTTAGGAAGAAGTAAGCTGTTGGTAAACTAGGATCTGCAGCTTATCCAATAGGGAGGGAAATTGGAAGACTAGGTGGTCCAAGCAGTTCTTTTCTTCTGTCAAAGTCTATGTTTCTATTTTTCTGTTATTAGAGGATTCCTTGTTCTCATGGTTCAACTGAAATATGTTCAAGCCTGACCACTGCGACAAAGTGGCCACCTCATTGGTCAGGAAAGGCATCACATTTTACCTTGCCATTCTGAGCTGTGGTTCCTCTGTTTCCTTTATATCTTATGGGAATCCACTCTCTGGCTACATTGCTTATATCATGTGTCCTGGCCAATTTGAGGTTCACAGGGGAACTCACCAGTTAGGACAACACCACAGTTCTCCTGCATTCTATTCAGCATAAAGGGTTTTGTAAGCTCAACCCATCACATTTACAATACATCTTTATAAGAAAGATAGTGGTGCATCTAGTGCATGACCTAGCAAAAGCAGAATACCCTGTGCCATGGGCTTATAGGGGCTGCCTTCTTGTGCCCATGTTCCAGGCTTGGTGCTCCTTGGGGCACCTCAGCTGTCCCCTGCGCACTTGTCTAGGGATGTGTCCCAGCCCTGTGCCACAGCCTTTGAATGTGCCACTCTTTCTGGTGCAGGGCCACATCCTGTGGCTACTCCAGAAGGTTTGCCACAAGTGGCAGACTTTATGGAATAGCGACTTTTGCATGTACTGCAACTGTGTGGGATGCAGCCCCCTGCTTGGCCTCAAATTGCATCCAACTCAGGTGACTTCTAAAATCAAGCCCTGTTTTGTTGGCTGGGAAAGGAGGACTAGGCATTCTACCTATTTTCAGCCTCGTCTTAGGGGAGGTGGAGATACATATGGTAACCAACTGAAATTCAACCAGATTAAGCTGTTAGTGGTATTTTTAGTGAATGGAAGAAATTAGGTCAGGACACCTGGAAAAGCACCCTACTCCTACCAGTAGGTGACACTCTTGTCTGTCATGACAAGATGGTGGATTTTACCAACACTGGTGGTGGAGGAGATGTTGCTGGGGGTCTCCTTCTCCCGTTCTGTACCCCTGCATGTAACGTTGTTAATCCAGCAACTGAATTTACTGATTCTGAGATGGAATTAACTTCTGTGCCACATGTCAGCTTTGTGGACAGAGTTTCTGCTGTGCCTCCTCTTCAAGTGCATAGCACACCTTTACTGATGACTACCACTGTATCTAGCAGCTTGTCATCTGATATAGTCTCTGTCCTGAATGATCAAGACAGGTATTTGTTACAGTCTGCAATGTACTGGAATAAAGCTTTTCTCTTGAAACTGTTGAAGGAGGATGTCTCCTCCAGTTCTCCCATGTCTCTTGACTTTGCTCCTGTAATCCCTCTGGTTTGCTGCATGGGTCTGCCAGGGTAAACTGACTCACATGAGTTGCTGTCCTTTTCACAGACTGACCCACTGTCTCTCAATGCAGATTTGGTCTGCTTGTCTTCCTCTGATGTTGCATTGCCTCTTCGGAGCTATTTGGGTCTCCAACAGGGCTGCTCTGACAGGTGACAGCCTGTCGTTTCTGCTGAGATTAGGAGCCTTTCTGAGTCCTTCCAAGCTGCTGGATGGATTTCCTCATCAGAGGGCAAGGGCTGGGTTTCACCCCAATGGATCTCCATTCCTGAGATTATGGCCATTACTCAGCACCCAATGTCATTGATTTCAAGTGGACCTACAGATGATTCCTATGCTAGTGGTCTTTCCTCATCCCTTATTGTTGTGCTTGTGGTTTCCCATAGCTTTTCTAGCAGTTCTGCAGCTGAAGAGTCTATTACTTTCATCTCTGTACTTCCCATTTCCCCTATCTCCACTGTATCCTTGGACATTCTTTGGCACCACCTCATGCCTTGACTGCTGATTTCTTTGCTTCTGAACTTGACTCTGCTATTAAACTTGACTCTACCTCTCACAGTCTTCCTGTCAATAATTCCATGTCAATGACATGCCCCTTTGTATGGCTAATAACTCAGATTCAGAGGACGCTGGTGTACTTGAACTCTGCCCCCATTTGTTACCTTTAGAACTTCCCTTGCATGATGCTTAGGACAGCACTGCTTCATTGGATTCAAGACAGCAACCCAGAACTTTCAAAATGTCTGACTCATTTGCTAATATGGGGGGACTTGCACAATGGCTAAAGTACACAGGTTATGATGAATTATTTCCTGATAGAAAATTTGTCATTTATAACTTATTGAAAGCCAGCAAGTTTGGGTACTAACAGCTTGTTTGCTTTTATTCATGTGAAAGGGAAGTAACATAAGATGTTAGTTTAAACAAATGTGCTCATTGGAGAGGTTTTGGCAAAAATACAATTTGGTTAAGGATACTTCTCTCTGGCAACCTTTTTTCACTGTCCCCCTTACCAAGCCCACTGCAAAAACAGATTCATTACTATTTGAAAAGAAGGGGTTAACATTGTTGATGTCCAGTACTGATTAAGACAACAGTGTAATATTCTTGAATGCACTAATCCCATTCAGATGACAACCTGATCTGGAATGGTAGATGGAAAGTCAAGGTGCAGTTAAAGCATGACCATACTGAGATATGTAACCTGTCCAGTAGAATTCATAATGGCTGGTATAGAACAGTGTTTTTATTGTGGTCAACCCAAAACCTGTCATTAATGTGGCATCCAGACTCACCATAGCTCAGTTTGTGAGAGTGTCCAACTCCATTTAGTTGCTTTTTATGTGATGCTACTGGTCACTCTTGTAGACAATGTCCATATGTGGTGCACAATCACCTTGACAGAGTTATGTAGGACCAGGAGCAAATCATCACTGGCTCCCAAGTCAAAGCTCTGTGAGCTAGAGACACAGTTCTTCATATTACAACTTCAGTCTTTGACCATTCCCCACCCATATCCTATTCCTTAGTACCTCCTGAACCTATTTTTGGTATGCAGACTCCTGTTCTATCCTGTACTCCCTGTCTTGCAGATTTTCTTGCTGCCTTTGTCATTTCTCCTGTTCCTGTTCCTCCTGTGGGCCTCCCTGGTAGTTTGAGTACTGTACAGCTTGCTGACATGCCCCCTTCCCCACCTTTGGAGGTACCTCTGACCTTAGTTAAACCCTCAAGGAAAGGGCACCACAAAAAGAAGCCTGAACCTATGGAAGTCCCTCAACCTATTTTGACTCAAAATTGCAATAATACTCTTTCCAAGAAAAAGCAGTGTTGGGGGGGCACTGAGGAAGAGGATTGTGATTCTGACACCTCCTCAGTTGCTTCTCTTCGCATGCACTGTTCTACTTATTCAATGGGTCATATCATTAAAAGTAGGGAACTAGAAGTACAATGAACTGAAAGATTCTGTGGTCTGCTGATGTTCTCCTTTTTTCTCCTTATGTCTTTGGGACCAAACATACATCCCCTGACAATTAATGTCAATCATATAAAGAATTATGAAAGGATGTCTTACTTTTCAGATTTTGGCAGACTAAACTAATGATATTGTCTTTCTTCAAGATGCTACTTCCCTCAAAACTCAGCATGAACTTTCCCACGCTAAATGACTTTGTTCATTGGTCAGTTCTTTTTGGTCCCAAGGTGAGGACATCTGTGATGGTGCAGCCATTTTATTGTGGAGATATCATTTCACCATTACAAAGGTGACTGATATTGTGCCTGGTAGGGCTCTCCTCTTGGACTTCACTGTTCATAATGTAAGGCTTCGTGTGGTAAATGTTTATGCACCCCAAAGTATTGCTTTACAGGTAGACTTATTTCATACCATTCAACCATTCCTTCATAGGAATAGAAGACTTATTTTGGGTGGAGATTTTTTTATTCATTTCAAGGAATCTGCAGGTCACCAATGGCTCCACAATTCCCTTTGAGAGCTCTGAATGTTTTGCAGTCCCCTGTCATTGCTCTTTGGGGCCCCCTGGGTTGTCTGAGTCCCGTTCCCATTGGATAATGAATGCAGGTTTATTATCCTTTCCACAGCTTACTGAGAAATGGAGCCTTTCTCAGGCTAGAGTGTCCATTTTTGATACCCATGATTCAGTGACTGAGTGGTAGGTTGCTACCAAATGTGATTTCAATTTTTTTTGATAAGGCAAGCTGTTATGTTAAAGAGAATTAAATACTTTAAATATGTTCACCTTTGGAAGCATTTGCAGGCCCTCATTTCACTGGCACATGAGACTAAGCAGAATGTGGGATCCCAAATTAAGGCCATTAAGTCTGAAATGTTTCAATATCAACACAACAGGGTGGAATCTTTGAAATTACAAGCAAAATTTGTCACACAGGGACAAAAGTTATCTTTGAATGTATGTACAGGATGTGCTACACTAGTATGTTGTACTCATATTAATGGCTTTCTTGATGCTGACCATATAGAGGATAATGTATGATCCTCTATCGTTAACTGGTCAGTTAACAGTCGAGAGGTTGCCAGGGTGACCATGGAAACCTCGAGAGCAAAGCTCGAGAGGTTTACATCACCATGGCAACCTCGAGACGGGTAAAATTGACCGGTTGCCGATAGAGAGACCATACATTATTTTTTATAGTGTATGGTACCACTATCAAAAATTAAAGGACTTACATTTTTTAAAAAGTCATCGCCGTGGCCCTTCAGTCCTTCCCCGTCGGTTTCCTTCAGTCGGTTCCCCGTCGAAAAAAAAAGTGCATTACGTAGAGACCACTGCTGTTGTTATCCTATCGATGTGATGTAGGATCGATAGGTTAACAACATATCTACGTCACATCGATAGGTTAACAACCTTAGGAAATGATGATTTCCTAAGGTTAACAGCGTTCTAACATACATTATATTGCTGTTTTTCTAACCCTGATGAAATTTTGAACATTGTACAAAGGTATTTATTTAATATGTTTGGAACCCCATCCGAGGCTACTAAGGATGATTCTTTTTTGCAGGATGTTGTACTTCCCATATTGTCTGATCACATTCCTCCCAGAATGGTCACTGCCATCTCTAAGAAAGAAGGAAGTTGCTATGGTTATCAAAGCCTTGCATAAGAATGCAGCTCCTGACCAGGACAGTCTGACAGCAGAACTGTACATGATGTGTTCTGCACAGTTCTGCCCTGTTTTAGCCCTCTTTTTGAATGAAAATTTACTTTATGATGTAATAGAAATTTCTCAGGTGACAGTCATTCTGCTTTTAAAAAGGGTGATAGATCTGACATTTCAAATTGGAGACCCATTAGCCTCTTAATGTTGATTATAAATTACTGATGAGTATTTTAGTGACACGCCTACTGCCATTAGCAGAGGTTGTAATTTACCCTGTACAGACCTGTGCCATCCCTCAGACATATATGTTCAATTTACTTGCATAAGATAATCTTTGTGATCTTTCTGGCTATCTCTTTTCTTTGGATCAGTATAAGGCATATGACAGAGTTTGTCATCAATACATGTTTAATGTTCTACGGGAATACGGCACTTCCGTACAATGCATTTCTTGGCTGCAGAGTATTTATGTGAATGCTCACACAATACCCTTTATTAATGGCTTAACAGGTTTGTCATTTTGCATACAAAAAGACATTAGGCAAGGTTGTCCGTTGAGCCCTCTTTTATATACCTTTGTTACTGATGTCCTTATTAGAAAAATTCTTCACAACCCTAGCATTCCTGATTCATTTGTAAGATCAACAGATCTCTGTTAATACTTGTGTGCTTATGCAGATGATATTTGTCTCTGTGTACAGCATGACTCAGTAGGTCCTGAACTGCTTCATGAATTCTTCTTTGAACATGTCTCAGGAGCTAAGCTTAGTTATTCAAAATGTAGGGGATTGCGCACTGTGTCCACAGACAGTGGTGTTAATGTTTTCTACAGTATATTGCTAATATCCCCATTACATCAGACTTTAAGATAATTGGAATCACATTTGGTATGCTCAGTGATGCCTTGCATAACTGGGAATATGTTGCTTCCCTGGCTACTCCGCAGATTTAACAATGGAAGCACAAACTTCTCTCTAAACACGAGAGTTTTTTTACTTAAAACATTGATTCTTCCTTTGTTTTTACATTTTGCATATAATATATTTCCATTGCCATTTGTTTTGGAGACAAAGATTTTTAGTATTTTGTTTTTCAAGGTCTTTGGGGTAGTAGGTTGATACCATGAGTATTGTTTTGTGGGGATCTGCCTGATCAATCCTATTGTTTTTTTTTTCCATAGGCTTTTTATTTATAGCAATATTCATAGCTTATTACGGAATGACTTTTTATTTGGTATGATATTATGGCACACTGACTCCTCTCATGAAAGAGAAATAGGAGCAGGCAGTCACTATGGTTACAGCTTTGTCCAAAGTTCAAGACTTCATTCCATCCATGAAACCCACTTTTACAATGTTGAGGCAATGGCAAATCATGCAGGCCTTTATAACTTCTCAGCCTAAAATATAGTTTTACTTGAGTATATTGTGAGATAGATTTTATTCTGCACCTGCATTACCATCTTGTGCAAATCACCTTATAGATACTGCTTGTCAACAATTAATTGATGAAAGAATTCCACTCCAGTTTTGGGATGTTAGTTGGCTGCCTTGGCATGGGCAGATTGGTGTCTGTAATTCTTATAAATATAAAGCAATTGAGGAGTACATTTGTCCTTGTTGCTCCTGTGGCAATGTTTTAGAATTAATCATGTGCTAGAACTATGTTTACCTCTTGAATACAGATTGCCTAGACGCTATATTGAAGAAAAAGTAGACTACAACAGTAGAGGGTTTTCTCCTCTAACACTTGATATTATTATAAAGCATATTATTAGTAACATAATGAGTGACATACTCTATCAGATAAATAATACACCTTACGAAGAAATCAAAATTATAATTAAAAATAGAATTAGGTATATCTATTACTCATATGATATGGAATAGATAAAGAAATATAAGAACTCTTTCTGGTATAAACAAATTAAGGAGGATCACAATTACACTTATCAACATTTAATGATATTAATCAAAGAAGAACCATGACACGCTTTAGATTAGAACAGTTTAGGAGTAATTACATATTATCTAAACAGAACTGTAATAACAATGCAACTGAATTTTGTAGATACAATATGAACTTGCACAATGATTTAAAACATGCATTGTTAGTCTGCCCATTGTTTACAAAATACAGGAAAAAATGGTTGGGTCATATGTTGGGAAATATGTGGCTACCACTGGAATAAATCTTGTTAACCCTGTTGAAATCAAAAGACCGATCACTGCAAAGAGATCTATTGGGGTTTATGAACTCATGTAAACTGTAATACTTCAATAAGTGCAATGTCTCATAGCCATAATGTAAATGTTAATCATGTCATCAAATACATAACATATCCTCAGCTTGTATAAGAATAGACATGTGTACGCTGGCAATTATGTTTATTTAAATTTATTATAATTGTTATACTCTAACTGTAAAAGCAAAAGCTGAACAATAAAATATTGATTGATTGAATGTTTTGGAATCACAAGAAACATTTTTCCTTACTTGTCCTTTTTTGAACCATTTCTGGATTATGTTCACACACGAATGGAATGCTCCAGGGTTATTCCCAATCATGTATAATATTCTGGCTCTGGGTATTTACCCAGCCAGACTTCAGACTTCAGAGATTTCATGCCAGCACACTGACATCATTTTTCTGCATGCAGATTTTACTTATGGTAGGTGAGGTGTGCCTTAGTTTTACAACAAAATGAATATCATATGCTGATGCCTGTTTGACAATTTTACCACGACCGACATTACAGCAACAACAGTGACAGGTCACTGGAATGTCAATGCAGGACCCCAGCATTGCTTTCTGGGGGTCTTTCACCCACTTCCTGAATCAACTCTGACTCATAGTTGATTGTTATGGGGTTATGGAGGGTGCAGGGGCAGAGCCCCCACATGGGGGATTCGGGAGTTAAGCCCCCTGAAGGGAACAAAGTATTTTTTTATATTCTCTTTTTATGCCCCCTTCTCACCCTGGTACTTCCTCACCTTCAGGAGTCTCCTACAGTCTAGAACATCCCTGATCATCTGTCAGCTTCGGGCGCAGTCATCCCCCCATGCTACCTTCGTTTGACCCCCAGGTGGGTACGAGGTGGTGCTCCCCCTTCCTCTGCCCTGAGCATCTGTGTTTCATCAGGGATCCATCTCCTGTGCCAGCAGGGACCCTGGGATCAGGACCTGAAGCTCCGTCTACAGGGAGCACCGGGGGGGTATTTTCCTACTGTTTCACCCATCCCATAGGGTGTCTGTATGCAAGGAGAGCCTAGGAATGACACACATCACAATGTATTAATGCTCTGGCTCCCGGCAGATGTCCTCCCTCCCTGCTACATGCGGTCTTCAGTGCACCTCCACCCGTGGTCTCCCAGGTGGCAGTATCTCAGCGGGACCCACATCCCACCCCACTCGGAGGAGGAGAGCAGACTCTGGGTGCTCAATCCTCCTCTCCAGCTGGCCCTCCAGCTGCCCGAGTCCGTTCCCAAACCCGGGTTGCTGGCGCCACGAGCAGTAACCCTACCGCTGCACCGGTGGACCGGCAAGAGAACAAAGTCTTCATGGCACAGCTTTATGTCGACCACAGTTGCGGTTGGCATAAAGTCTTGGCTGTAATGTAATTTTTCGACAATGAATTTGTCGAACACGTGTCATGGATCCAATGAATACACCAGTGTGCATATTATTCAGCATATTAAAGCATTTCTGAATAAAATATATGTGCTGGCACTGGCTATCATGGTATCCTCTTTATTGACATTGTATTGTTAAAACTGTACCTAGTTTTTAACTTGGCACCATGTCATGTGCCTGTATAAGGGAAGTGATTACCCTACTTTCTTCTGTACTGTTTTCTGTTTATTTTACAGTTTCTATGAGTGATTGTTTTGTGTATATTTCTGTTTGCCTTTTCTTGTATTTTTGTTCTTTTGAGTTCATCATAATCATTATGGATCTCAATATATTGTATTGATGTTTTTATGTTTTATGATGATTCATGTTTATTACCTTTTCTTCATAAAAAAATTACCCTACTTTTTTTGAGAAGTACCATGGGTTTGTTAATATCCATTTGAACAGCCACCAGAATGGGCAGATGTGACCTTGATTTAACAACTCATCTGAAAGATTGCACCTCAGGAGTGCAGCATCCCCCTCATGATGCACTACAGTGTCAGTATTGGGAAGTAACCCCAAGTGCCTGGTGTGAGTCTTGAATCCACAACCTTCTGATATTCTGGCCTCAGCAGATAAGTGTGCAACTTGCTAAGCCACTAACACTTTCAGAGACATTGTCAAATGATTACATTTCATAATGCTAGCACTGATTTTTGTGACTACATATGTTTTCTATTGTGAGTTCTAGGACCGAAGGCTCTTCAAGGGTGACGGCCTTCACCTAACAAGAAAGGGGCAAGTGTGATGGGGAAGAAATTTTATTCCCACATTGGTGAACAGTTTAACTGACTGCAGTTGAGGTTTAAGCTAGGGGAACAACTGAAACAGGAGAGAAAGTAGGGAATTTAGCTAGGACTTCCCCTGAATCGGGGGCTAGGAACACTGAGGAGGAAACAGCATGACTGAAGGTCTTAAAAGGTTAAGAGGAGATACCAGGAAGGAAGGACTTACTATGTTAGTAAGAAAAACAGAAAAAGCAAGATACTAAGGAGATTAGGGAAAAGTGAAGGGAGATGATCTCTAAAAGAAAATGAGTGATTTAAACAAAAGAAAGTGGTTTGTCCAAATGCCAGGATCCTGGGAAACAAAATTAGTGAGCTCCAGTCAACAGTGGCAGATGGAGGGTTGGTCACTGCAGCCATTATGTAAATTCGGGCCACAGAAAATAACAGCATGCACCTGTCAGTCCTGCTACACCATAAATAGGTGAGCTAGGGGAAAAATAAAGGAGGAAGGGTAGCCCTCAATGTGAGGAAAGGCATTGAGGAAGTGGAGGATGGGTCCACCAGGGAGGTAATGAGGAAATAGATTCACTGTGGGCTCATCTCATAATGGTATGAGGTAAGAAATTGCACATGGAATGTTCTATAGACTACTGGGATGGTGGACAAGGGAGATAGTAAATGATGAACAGAAACTGACAGGGGTTCCAAAGTGAGAGGTGATGGTAGTGGGAGATCTCAACCTGTCAGACACTGATTGAGACAATCCAGCAGCCAGATATACCATAAGTTAAGCTCTGCTAGATATATTGTAGGACTGCCTACTGCTACAGTCAATCAAGAAATCCACAAGACAGGCTGCCAATCTTAGCATGGTGCTCACCAACTTTGAAATGTTAGGTGAAGTGCAGATTGGGGAAAAACTGGGGTCCAGCAACCATAACACTACTGTATATAGTTCAAGCTGGACCTCAGTATCAGTAAGCCCCAATCAAAGGTTGAAGTTCTAAATATCAGAAGAGAAGACTTTTATCAGATGAGTGAATAAGTCTGGGACATGTTAGTCTGAGTGGACAAAACCACAGAAGTGGAGGAAAGATGGGGAGAAATAACAGGGTCCATCATCCAGTTAACACAGTCATGTTTCAGGATATTTGCCAGGAGAAACAGATGCAAGAGAAAAATATGGTCCTCTGAAGAGCTCAGGGAGACAGTGTGAGTCAAAAAGAAGGCTTATACCAGGTACAAGAAGAAGCAGGGAAATGCAGAATGGAGGGAACACCAAGAATAAACTATGGAGACCAAGATAGCAGTCAGGGAAGCAAAACCAGACATAGACCTACATATTGTAAATAAGGTCATGGGGAAAACAGTTTTTCAGATATATCAGGGAAAATAATTGACAGACAGGAGGGAGAATTATTTGGCTAACATATGAAGACAAGGTAGTAGATGAGAATGAGTAGAAGGCAACCATTTTTAATGACTATTTCTGCTCAGCATTAACAAGGGAGGATAGCAGGCCATTGCCAAATAGCAGCATGAAGGATTCTGAAAGGGGATTGCAGTAATGTGTTCCAGCAGCATATTGAATTGATTGTTGAAGAAACAAGTAAAAAGAAATTGAGGCTAACTATGGAAAAATGCAAAATTATGCATTTAGGGGGAATAACAAATGTTATGACTATTACATAAAAGGAAATAAATACAGTGAAACCCCACTAGAGAAAGATCTGGGTGTTTTGGTAAATAATGATCTAAACTTTCAAGATCCCTGCACTCATATAGTTAAAAAAGGGTACAGTATATTGGCATCAATAAAAAGAAATATCTCAAGTAGATCCAAAGAAGTTGTGATTCTCATGTATGTGGCTTTGAACAAACCTCACTTGGAATACTGCTGCCAGTTCTGGTCACCATATTTGAGGTTACATGTAAAGAGACTGGAGGGGGTCCAGCGTAGAGCAACAAAGTTGGCAGTGAATATCAGTGCATTGTCCCATGAGGAAAGACTGAGGGATTTGGGGATGTACGCCTTGTGTTATAGAATGATGAGAGGTGATATGTGCCTTGTATATAGGGCATTCAAGGATCCAGCTTTGTGGGAATGTCTGGGCCTAAAATCAAGACCAGTGAATATTCAGGTTAGGGGTCATCACAAGATGTTAAGGGGACCACATTATAAGAACAATAAAAGTGGTAATTGGTTCCCCCAGAGGGTAGTGAGTATATGGAACTCCCTTCCAACATCAGTGATATCTAAGGAGACAATGGAACAGTTTAAAAGAGTCCTGTATTCACATTTTCAATAAATTATTTGATGAAATTGTGATCAGTGCAGGTCAGTAATTGCTAATGCTATGTACCTGGCCACACTTTTATGAATCTTATTAATGTGGTAGAAGGCATTTTCAAGTGAATGGTTCAGAAAAGTGCCTATTGCACTGAAATAGATAAATCCACAGTGCTGGATGGGATGCATTTGATGGTGCTCAAGGAATCGCTAACAGAATTAGCTGGACCCCTGCTAGTGCAGTTCAATAGTTCAAGTCAGCCTGGGGGTGGTTCTGAAAGACTTGTCAGCAGTGGACATAGTTCCACTCCAAAAGGATGGGGACAAAGAGCAACCAGGTAACTACTGACATGTCAGTCTTACCTCCACTGTGGGCAAAATGATGGACACATTAGTCCAAGATGACCTAGTGGACTACCTAGAAAAAAAATGGCTCCAGGATAATAAACAGCACAAGGTTTATGGCTGGGAGGTCTTGTCAAAGCAACTTGATAGTATTCTTTGACTGCTTAGCTAGGACAGAGGATAAGGATCATGCAGTGGGTTTACTCTACTTCGACTTCGGCAAGACATTCAACTCAATGCCTCACAGAAGGCTGCTGAAGAAGCTAAACGTTCTGGGTGCAGTGAATGACATAGTTAGGTGGGAAAGTCTTCAGAAGCATGACAACAGAGGGTTGTGGTAAACAGTCAAATACGAGGAGAGGGAGGTCTCCAGTGGGGTACTACAAGGATCATCCCTAGCTACAGTCATTTTTTAATATTTTTATCAGGGACATAGGAGCAGGGGTTAAGGGCAAGATGTGTCTCTTTACAGATGACTCTAAGTTATATGGTAATATAGACTTTGAGCGGGGGGGTAGGAGAGTTACAGAAGGATCAGCAAAAGTTGGAGAAGTGGTCTGAGGTTTAGCAGTTTAAAGTCAATGTCAACAAGTGCAAGGTGGTGCATATAGGAAAGAAAAATCTCAGAGGGGAGTACCATATGGGATGGGTTAACCTGGGCATCACTTCTGAGGAAAGTGGCATATGAGTCATCATAAGTGACTTAAATAATCTAGCCAATGTAGCAAGGCCTACAGTAAGGGAACCAGGATGTTGGGGTGTATTGGGAGGGGTATTGATAATAAGCGAAAAGATGTATTAGTAACTCTTTGTAGATCACTGGTGATGCCACACTGTAAGTACTATGCCCAGTTCTAGAGACCTCACCTTAGGAAAGATCACCGCAGGCCAGAAAAGAGAGGGGCCAAATAATGGAGAATTTCAAATTCCTATTATAAGTAAGCAAGATAAACTGTAAAGCAATATTCAACAGAAATTGCAGATCTAAAACACGGGAACATGAGTGGAAGCTAGCAGGTGGGGGGATTCAGGAGGGACATGAGAAAGTCTTATTTCACAGAGAAAGTGGTTGAGCGATAGGGCAGTCTGCTGGCTAATGTGCTGGGCACCAAAATCATCAGTGGTTTCAAACATGGTTTAGATAGTGTTAAGGCTTTAGTAGTTACTCAGGGGCATAGCAGTAAGACATGGAATATGGGGGCGATAATTTTTATAAAAAAACATATTGACAGCAGGTCTCAGGCAATGTCAGGGTCTTACAGGCAGACTGGATGGACCAGTGGTCTTTTTCTACAATTGTTAACTATTTTTCAACGTTCATCTATTGTCTATGTAAGAGTTTCACCATTTACAGTAAATGTACTTACAAAATTGAAGCATTTCAAGTTCCAGCTTTCATGACTCATAAATCCTTGTAGTGACAGTCATTTTTCCCTCAATACATTTTTAGCGAGATCTTAAAAAAATATACAAATTTCAAGCCACTTATGTAGACAAAAACATATGACATTTGAAAGATGAATTTATTAATCATACAGGTACATATTATAAGTCTGGAAATCAAGCCCAAGAATAATTACAACTTTATGGCATTTTTGGATACAGAGTACGTTTGTGAAAAATATAATTTAGGAACCTTTTAATAAATGTGAGTAAACACCCTCATTGTTTTGTCTGAATATTCTTTACTATTACATAAAAGTAAATATAGTATGAGAAGTTGAGTTTGCAAGGCATTCTCATTTCAGAAATGATCCGGAACTGGCAGACTGCGATATGAAATGGTTCGAAGGAGATTGATCAATAATATATTAAAATTTTTTAAAACTCCCAAATGTGACCATTTCCAGGGTAGCTCCAATTGAGACACTCTTCACAGAACAAGAGCATGTCTCTCACACACAGATGAGAGAAGCACTCCAATAGGTCGGGAGAACTTCCTCGATCTATAGTGTTACCAAGATGGGGGTCTGAAATGTAAATGGACTTTCTCATCTGTTGTGTTATGCATTTGCATTAGCCAAGTCACAAAATTGAAACTGGGTAATGACAATGGGTCCCAGAAAATAGACTGAAGCTCGTGCTCGTGACTCATGATGTCCACTTTTGTGATATGCTACATTTTGTCATGTGTGTCTGAAATTGATGTCTCACTGTATGCATCATTTTTATGACCACGTGTCAAAGCTAGTTATTATGACTGACAATTGTTGTGATGTATGTTAATTCAGCTACTGAGACCATTTTCATGGTTGTAAAAGTGGTCTCAAATGCATTCTTAGGGTATGAGAACTGTAAACGAATCAATAATTGATTTGCACCTTATGTACAGTCTCATTTTACTGTTCATACCAGTCTTAATACATAATATATGTATTAGTGCAACACAGCTATTTAGTAAATTGTATACTTTGCGCCAGATATTCAAAAGGGTTGCACATACGGCGCAACAGTGTTGCGCCATGTACAACTTTCACTATTTCTTGGTCACGATATTCAAATGGGAATTGTTCCTGTACAAATCCCCGATGCATCAGCAATGTATGCAGGCGCAGGTGGGGGGGGCATGCCCATGCATACTCTGCACAGCCCGATATTCAGCCCAGGATGTGCTGAGCCATGCATGTGCAACCCCTACTTGCATCACACAAAGTTGAGCAAAAAAAAAAAAGGGAGCAACGGCCGTCCACCCACAGGTGAGCTGCTGTATTACAGGGTGCAACACAGCAGCTGCCACCAGTGGGTGGCCACTCGAGCTCCAGCTGCACCTCTGTGGTGGCGCCCCCCCAATGCCCAGACCGCTGGCATAGGTGTCTATAAATAGAATCCAATATCCCTGGTGGTCCAGTGGACTGCTGCCTGCCCGACTGTGGGCTTGAATAAAAAAGAAAAGTCTCCTATATCCCTGGTGGTTCATTGGACCGCTGTCTGCCTGATCGCAGGCTTAAGTATAAATAAACAGATTCCTATATCTCTGGTGGTCCAGTGGACCACTGTCTGCCCAATCGAGTCTGAAGTAAAAGAAATAATTATCGCTGGTGGTTCATAGATCGACAGTCCGCCTGATCGGGCTGAAGTAAAGAATAGGCACCATTTTCGGTGGTCCAGTGACCGCCGTTTCATCGCGGCCGGAAGTAAAGAAATAATAACTATTTCCTCGCCAGTGACTGCTGTTCGCCCTATCAAGCTATAAAGAAATACGGTTCATTTGGTTCAGTGGGATCGTTCGCTCGATCGCTGGGCTGGCAAAATAAAGAAACCTGAGAGTCTCGGTGATCTAGTGATCCCTCCCACTCGATCTGACCAGCCGTTCCTCACAGCCCCCATCAGTGGCAGGTAGCACCACCTGCTTTCAGCGTCTCGCTGCCGCCACTGACACCGAGGTGCGCCCATTGGTTATTGCAAGCACGAGATGTAGCTTGTAACAGATTACACATTCCAGACAGTGAATGGATCCACATCAATATCTGAATGTAGTACGGCATAGGCAGCATGCCTATGGCTGGCTCACTCTGGACCAATGGGCGTACAGCCCTACCTATGGTGTCAGTCAGTGGGCAGCGGGCGCAGGTGGTGGGTGTTTCCACCACCGCTGACGGTGGGGAGCGGTGGTGGGGATCAGTGGTGGTGGGGAGGGGGTTCACTGACCACCAAGGAAATAGGTTTCTTTATGTTTTACTTAAGCCCACGATCGGGCAGACAGCGGTCCACTGGACCACCAGGGAAATAAGATTATTATTTCTTTTACCTCAGCCCCGATTGGGCAGACAGCAGTCCACTGGACCACCAGGGAAATAAGATTCTGATTCTTTTACTTCAGCCCTGATCAGGCAGACAGCAGTCCACTGGACCACCAGGGAAATAAGATTCTGATTCTTTTACTGAAGCCCGCGATCGGGCTGACAGCGGTCCACTGGACCACCAGGGATATTGGGATCTTTTTTATTTAACAAATACTCACGATCGGGCTGTGGGGCACATTGCCGCGATGCAGGGGGCGTCAGTCCCCAACGGCTGCTGCCCGGCAGGGTGCCAAGTGTAAGTTGTCAGGGATCAACGCACCTGCATGCAAATGGGGCCATAATGACATGCAAATGGCCCCATTTGCGCCTTGCATACATTATGGCCACATTTGCATGTAAACTTTTGAATATCGTGGTTGTTGCACCTAGAGCAATGGAACTTGCTCTAGCGCATCCCCATGCTCTACTCTGGCCACTGGCGCTGGTGCAGTGCCACTGCGCCATGCACACTCCGGGTGGCCAGGGTGAGATATTCAACTATGCTGAGCCATGGTGCAGCTCCGTTGAATATCGCCCAGTCCATGCCCCTGCGCAGCCAAGTTGAGCTGCACCCAGGCTTGCACCACAGCCTGACGCAGTTTGAATATCTGGGCCTTTATGTACAATTGTACCCACAATTATTGTCTATTTTTTCTTAGCATTAATGTACCTTGTTACATATTGAAACTCACTATGTACAGTACCCCTAGGTTCCATGAGCACAAGAAAGCCTTGCACACAGCCCACTCACATAGGCAGTTGATCAAAGACTGAAGTAAAAAGTATGTAGCTGCAAAAAGTTTTATTTACTTACATATATAGTTATCCACAAAGTGCTGAAAGTGTAACAACAGTGCTGCCACCAAAGCCTACGACTAAACCACCCAATGATGTCATATTCCTAAATCAGAACATTATCCCCTTTACTCTTGATAAAGTTCTGATTTAGGAACAAACTGCTATTGGGTGGTTCAGTTGTAGGGAGAGATGTGCGAAATTGACAAATTTCATTATGCAAAATATTTCACGAAATTCACTCATTTTGTGAAATTGTTTGCACAAGCAAAATTTAGAATTTTACCTGAGGAATGTGAAATTTTGCACACGGAGGATGAAAGTTTGCTCGTGAAATGGCAAAAAATGCCTTTTGCTGGTGAAATGTCACCCACTTTTCCAGGGAAATTTCTCATTTCGCACCTCACAAAATATGTCATGTAAGGGGCAAATTTCATGAAATATTTCGTACAGCAAAATTGCCGGTTTCGCTGGAATTTTGCCGGTGAAATATAATTTCACAACATCTCTAGTCGTAGGCTGTGGTGACAGCAGTGCTGTTATATAACCAGCAGTTTATAGAGCTCTATGTATGGAAGTAAATAAAACTTTCTGCAACTACAGCAGCACCCGCCAGGATTCACCAAAGCAATGCTGCAGTATATCACAAACTGCTGTAGTGTGCTGCAGAGAATAGTGTAATTTAAGTATTTTTTTAACTGCAGTGTTTTGTGACATGTCATTTACTGCAAGTTACTCCACTGCATTGTGGCTGGCTCCACTGTACATACATTATTCTTTGAGTCATTGGGCAATGCGTGGATCCCTAAGTACCCTATACCCCTGTTTGACACCTGAAAATGATCTCTGACTCAGTGGTCCTTTTTCCAATTACCAATGTTCAAATAAAATAAATATGATAACTATTTACAGTACATGAACTATGACTTGGTTTTCTTATGATATCAAGAACAGTATAATGATAAATGATAACATATCTACAAACTTGTGATACACAAATATTATGCGGGTGTTCTTGTAATATCAAAAATGTATTTTACTCATGGTGCTTCATCTCTGGCCTTATGAGTGGTATAGGCATGTGTAAGGTCCATGGGGGTCAAAAAACATAATTTAATATTTTATTGATATCGGAGGAAGCCCTATGCCATATTTGATGTATACAACAGGTTTTTTGATACTATTTCATTCATCATCTGACTGCTGTTCTTTTCACTGACCACATCCTACTGGCTGTATTGCATAGCCACACTGCTTCTCAGTTTGTTTATGCATTCCACCAGTTAAGAAATGTGAATAACACCAATTCATGATCAGGAAAAGCATGGACCACCAATTAAAAAAAGAAAGTTCATACATACTGGTGAAATTACATGCTTGTGTTTATCGTTTTCAATCTCAATAAGCAGATGTTAGCTGCCCTTACCATGTCTGCTGGTGTAATCACTGGTGCATGCTTGTTGCTCCAGAACAAGTACTTTTGTCTGTTTACAGTTTGGCTGAATTTACCGCTGGAGTCGAGGGGAATTCTGTACTTCAGATGTCGCAGTTTATTTCAGTTTTGAGCAGATACAACTCATTCTAAAACACGATATTGAGATTTAGCTTGTAAAACATGGTTACCCAAATACAAACAAGCAATGGCCCCTATACATTAAGGGGTGGGTTGCTATACACTGTGGATCCATGGTGCACAGGCAACCCTACATCTGAATGCTACAGACCACTGCATATATTCACAGAAGGGATGCACATCCCTTCTGCACAGGATCCCTCTTCCAGTCATGCAGCTATGAATGGGGCCAGCCTGGGGGCATGTCTGGGGGCATGCCTGCACTCCATGCCATTCATGGAGGTGCTGTGTGCCAGGCAAGGGGCTGTAGGATGTTCAAGATGTTATTAAGATTGCCCCCACCCCAATCACTACACAGACACATTGGCACCTTTTGCCATTCTGCGACTATAACAAAATCTATGAGACCCTTCAAACCTCAACCCTGAAACACTTCAACTTCAAAACAGTAAAAACTTAAAAAGTAGTTCAAGTTTACCTTCCTTCACTGTCGTTCATCCTCTACATTATGTGCTATCATGCTATCAAACACACACACACACACACATTGAATTATACCTGCAAGCAGTTCCACATCTGATGAGGTTAACTACTGCATTAAAATGTTAAAAATAGTTAAAATAATGCAATTTTTCAACTACAAAAATATATTATTTAAAAAAAGGTAGTGTTCTTTACACAGAAACAATGCCATCACAAGGGACAATCAGATATGGGCTTTAGATTTCTTGGTCTTTGATTGGCTGGTATGCATGCCAGAGGGGCACATTAACTTTCAATAGAGACCAGGAAATAAAAAGTACCAGCCCAGCCTGCCTGAGTACCAAAGTGGTATCATTGTGCCACACTGGATTTTCAAGTTACCAACTAACATTTTTCCCCTCACTTAGTGAGTGCCCCCCCTCCGCAATGTCAGTCAGATGAAACAGAGCACCAGTTACTTCCCTGCTCTGTACACACAGCCACACAGCCAAAGCCTCCACAAATTACTTTGCACTGATTTTAAGTACATTTAAAAACACACACAGTTTTTTTAAAACACGAGCTCCAGGCAGTGTATCATACCTTTGCTGTCAAACTGCACCCCCCTACTCTGCTCCACTCTGTTCCACTCCACATCCTAATGCACTGCCTATCAGCCACACAAGAATCACTTACACAGCTTCAGTGGCATTAATTCACATATTTTCCTAGAAAATCAATGTACCTCAGTTTTTTCCCTGTTGGTGAGTTCATGAGCCGATTGCAGTGTTGCTGTCTGATCGTGCCTGAAGTGGACATCGTCATTCTCCATTCAGCATTCAGCCATTTATTTCCCATTCACAGTGTCACAACAACAAACCATCTTTTCTTTAAAAATGTCTGTAGCACTAGCGCCATTGAAAGCTTTCACTCCATCACTCTCGATCACCCATTGGGGTGGGGGGAGTTGACAGAAAGTTAATGAATAGGAAACTAAGAGTGATACTGCAATGTAAAAAAAAGGTTCAGCAACAGCACCCTCTGTTGGCATTTCAACCAGTAGAGGGACTTTTGTACACAAACTACTTTTTATATTCATTTGAATTAATATTGTACCTTCTTTTTTTTCCTTCTGAAATCATTATTATTAAAAAAACTAATAAAATACCATTTTCTATGCACAATGACACCCTCCAGGTTGGGTGGTATCGACTATACTGAACCTTCCAGAGGCTATAACTCCCTCTGCCTAGGACATCATTACACCCCAGGCAGTCCAATATAGTCCAATCCTGCCCACCCTGTTGGGAATTATTGCTGACATAAATCCACTTGCCCTTTGAGCTCATGGTTTATTACCTCACTGCCCCTTCAATGGGAATATTTGCTTCCCCCTCTTGTTGTGTTGTTCTTTGAGCTACGGGCCTGTCATTGGCAAACTGATATGTTTACCCTTTGTGGCAGGATCTTAAAACCCAGCAGACTATCTAGAATTTGGGCAAGAATCTTTAAAGTTAGCTGTGATGGGGGAGGTGGTTTAAAACAGAAAAATTAGGAATTCTTAAAATGCTCTTTTGGGAAAAAAACAACAGAAAAATAGTAAAGTGGTGAAATCAAAAACTTTCAGATTTATCAGATCCTGACACAAAGTGATGCTTTTGTGGTTTGCTTAGTAAAATTGAAAGCAAAAATGTTGAGCCCATTTTTTTTTTTAAAAAAGGCATGGGTTACACTTGTATGTTAGCACTGTCACTGATTTTTCTTTATAAGATGCTTTTACAAAAACATTAACACATGGCCCTGGGCCACTAGAATGGGTCACATGGGGACAGCCTCTTTATCTAACATCTTCAATGACTGGTTGCTTTTAAATAAAGAAAATACAGTGTTCCACCTCCCTACCTGTCTTTGATACATAATAATGTAAAGTAAACCTTTTCCCCATTCTGTTGCATCTCCAAATCCTGGCCTGCTCCTCACCTATCCTGAGCAACCTCCATTCTTTGAGTCTTGCACTTGGAACCATTTCTCAGCACTGTTAACTCCCACTTCCCCCTCATTGAACACTAAGCACAGCACTGTGAGCCCATCCCTTATCCCAAACACAAATTCAGGACTGGGGGCCCACTGCAAGTACTTGAAAACACCCTACACACCCCCAAACTGCAAGTGTGACACTGGGATCCCATCCCAGTGAGTAAAATGTACTCCCCACTCTATGTGTGGCAGCAGGACTACATTCCTAGTACAGCAATGTAACAAACCCCCAAACTCTAGATCTGGCACTGGGAACCCATGCCCAAGCTTCTGAACACTACCTGAAAGTGAAAGTTGCAAGATAAGCTCATCTTTGGTGCTTTTAAATGTGGCTTTTCACTGAGCCCCCCAAATTCAATCACAGCTCCAGCCAATTCCTGACTTGCAAAGGACTGCCTAGTATTTTGAAGCCCCTCCACTCAATGAACCTAGTCCTTGAAATGGGCAGAGGATTGGAGTGCTAGTGGACATAGGGGAGCACATGACCTAAGACACAGCAAGGGTGGGGGTGTGACTGAACACCAGAAAGTGCATGGCATGGGATGCAGACAGGCAGTACACTGGACACCAGAGAGTTCTCAGCATAGGATAAATGAGAAAAAGGTATGCTACTGGACATTAAGGAGGGCTGGGCATGAACGGTATGCTATTGGAAGGGTGATGTAATTTTGTTGCCACAATTAGGGCACCGGAACAATGATGAGAGCGACTAGGGCAATCTTGATTTCTGATTGCCCCCACTCTCGTGTTTTGCACCCCAACAGTTTCTCCCTCTTTCAAGACATGCCCATCCTGGAGTTAGCTATATTTTTTGTTGGGGACTGTGGGGGACAAAGCCCCCCAAAAAACAGAGATATTTTCTCTACAGCGCTTTGATGGTCTGGCTTCTAGGAGCTGCAATGCCTGGTGCTCCAGAGCCAGGCGCCATATTGCCTGCACTTCTATTGGTATTGACAAAATGACTGTGGCGCTTATGGGGTGAACCCCAACGGATGCCAAAAACTGTTTAGCATGGGATTCAGTCACATAACAGTTACTGCCAGATACCAACAAAAAACAGCAGCAGCCAGATTACAGCATACAGGATTTTTCAATTTTGCTATTCTTTTTTTTAACAAAACCATTTCCCTAGAACACATAAAACACAGCAAGTCAGTCAGTCCCCTCTCAAAAACCTGAAGCACCAAACTCTGCCTACCACTTTATAGCAAATAGGATGGCAACATAGACTCATGCTCCAAACAAAAGAAAGCTTTTTAGAGCATATTTAACAAAATCCCCCCCCCCACACAAAAACATACAAAAAAACCCCATCTCTACAGCTATTTAAAAACACAATTAAAACAAACTCTTGGCCCAAATCTCAAAAGCCTATACCTGGCATGACTTGATGTGTACCAAAAATAATGGCGCAGCTAGCAAGTTACGTCAGCAGTTGCGACATGAGGTGTTCTACAAAGCAGCCTGCGACTTGTCACAGGCTGCTTGCACCAAAGTGGACTTACACCACCAGTTACACCATAAATCTCCTGCGACATGGCACTAGGGGTTTTATGGAAGTAGTCCCACCCTATTCTGGAAGGGCAGCCTCCAAGTCCCTGAACTGTTATTCTAAAACACCCCCGGAGGACATCCGTCAAAGAACAGTTACACCAGCAAACAGCTGTTGTAAGTGTACACTGCATTCAATAGAGGGGTTGCGTAATCTGCTACCAGCCCCAATCCCCCATACAACCCCAGCCCCAACCCCAAAATAGTAGTAAAAGCCCCACAGGGCTATCGAACCCCTGCCCCCAATTCCCCAATTATGTTTGAAAATGCCCTGCAGGACTATGGGACCCCCTGCCCTGATCCCCCAATGATGTTTTAAAAGTCCCGCAAGGCTATGGGACCCCCCATCCTCCAGAATTATGCATATCAAAGCCACACAGGCCTAGTGCTTCCACTTCCCCGATCTCTGGAATTGCAATATGCAATAAAAAATAATTAATGTCCCCGCTCTCCCTGGTAGTCTAGTGGCCCCCCACTTGGCAGTGCCAGTTCACCCAGCACCCCCACCCATCCCCAGCCAGTGACTGGCATAGCCCACCTCTCACCACTATGTCTAGCCACTGACTGAGCTCCATATAAGTGCATACTATTGTAAACAGTATGTGCTCGATGAATGAGCTGTCATTCATTGAGCGTATACTTTTACAGTAGTACAAGCTCATATGGAGCTCAGTTGGTGACTGCCCATGGTGGTGAGAGGTGGGCTGTACCAGTTGCTGGCTGGAGACAAGTGTGGGGTGCTGGGTGGACTGGCACTGCCGGGTGGGGTTGTGGGGGCCACTAGATGACCAGGGAGATTGGGGGCTTTGTTAATTCATTTTTCTTGCATATCACAATCCCGGGGATCAGGGAGTGGAGGCACTAGCCCTGTGGCACATTTGCTTTTGATGTGGGGAATGGGCATGGTGGGTGTGTGTGCTAGCCCTGCTGGGCATAGGGCATGTGTTCAGAGCATTGTGCATGGGGGGTGATAACCCTGTGGGGTGTTTTGTTTTTGGGGGTTAAAGACATTGGTGAATTTGTGGTCCACTAGCCCTGCGGAGCTGTACTGTTTGGTGGCCACTTGTGCCCTGCACTTGGGCAAGCCACAGGCTTATGGCCAAGCATTCCGGTATGCCCTGCATTTGGCATACTGGTACAGTTGGCGCAGGTCATGGGACTTAACCTTGGGGACTCTGCCTGATAGAGAATCAGGCATAGGGTCCTTGGTGCAACTGTGTTTGGTGCAAGTCACAATTGGCGGTGACTTGCACCATTATTCTAGAATCAGGCCCTCTGTCTTTTAAACATAAACATAAAATCTTACCATGATATACTATTGACCTTGAGTATTCCTATTAGTTAAATGAAGCCATTGCTGGTACATGACTCACTGTATGATTTCAAACCAAAAAGATAAAAAGTCTTTCTCTGAGAGTTTAAACCCCTCAAAGCCACATGAGAGACACTGAATCACAAAAGTACTGTAGTTTTGATCTACTGAATGTTTCAACTTGTTCATATGTAGAAAGTAATTTTCTGACCCGACTCCATTTGTAGTACCAGACAATTTTATAAATGCAGAAACACACTTCACAGAGCTGCATTTATTGAGACATAGGAAGTTCTGTGTGTGTGTGTGTGTGTGTGTGTGTGTGTGCACGTGTGCTGAGGAGCCTCACACCTCAGCGCACACCTGTGGAGTGTTTATATTTCCAATGAATGCATACCTTGTCATGTGTTATTGCCCAGATATGTACTGCTCCAACAGAATGCATCAGTCTAGCAAAGCCATAGCTTTACAGAAAAGAATATGTTCCAAAGAATAGATCTGGTCATGAATGAATGGCCAAAGCTTGGATGAGCTAATCAGATTAGAAAAGTCCCATTGCAACAATCAGCCACTCAAGTCTCAGTCCTTTGGACACCCTTCTTGTACAATAAATAAGAGGATGTAGCCCCAGACCATGTATATCAACATTTTAGCTAATGAAAATTCAGATTCTCATATATGCTGCTTCTGTGCTGTTCATTCTTTATACCAAAATATTCTGTCTGTTTTTATATTTGTTGATCGTCACCCTGATGTGCTTACATAATGTTATTCTGCAAGGCATTCCTCCCTTCCTATTTATTGAGGAAATCACAATTTAAAGATCAGAGCTCAAACACAGCTGCACATATTACCCACAAATGATGATGTTGCTAATAAAGATTTGATCTTGTGCTCTTCTACGAATAATAATGTTTCCAATACTGTGAAAATATTCAGTCTTGCAGGAGAAACGATGATACAGTACTTGCTGGCTGTAACTCATCGCATCTCTCAGCAGGGTTTATTATCTTGTTCCGGTATTTATTTCTCAGTAGCATCAGCTTCAGGGAGCATATGTTTTCATTAGACTGTTTCACAGGGGCCTATGATAAAGAATTCATGTTTAAAAGACCTTCATTTTTGCTAAATGCCTAATATTAGACTACAGTCTATGTTGCTCAGAGAACTGAGTTATGTCCTGAAACAATGCTTCTACAGAAGAACATTACATCTGTAGATTTGACTCTGATTAGCCTTTTAGTTTTCTAATATAGTCCATTGATTTTCTACTACTGTAGCTGCCACTGCGTTTTCCTTTCTGGCATGGGGAGGGGGAGATTTCTATCTGTTGCATGAGAAAGAGAATGATGAATGGCTGTCTGAGTGTCTCTGAGCACATACTTATTTCCTCTTCAATAGGAATAACAGTCAATATCATTTAAACACAGTAAACACACCCCAAGCAGCCAGGGTTGAGGAATGTTTGGACATCTTAAGCACTTAATTGTGTAATACTGTACACAGAGACTGTTCATAATTCATATATCTAGTAGACCATCATTACTTCTGATAAAAGCATTGTAAAATGTACGATAAAAACCTTCTGCATTCTACCAAGAAAGAAGATGAACATTGCCGTTACAAAAGCAGTTGCTTCTAAAACAGCAAGTAACTTGTCCTTTGGCGGTATCTTATGGTACTAGCTTTCACCTATCGACAAGCTGTATCACTGCTAGCTTTTCTACTGACAATGTGCCATGTCAAGAAAGTCAGACAGACTTAGTAAAACTTAGAGCAGTGTCAGATTACTTGGATTAAATTCAAGTCTTGATTAATATCAGCACATCACTAAATGCAGATAGGAAAAGACTATTTTGAGAAATTAGCAGACATTGGGATTGTTGCTCCAGTGGTGCCATTTGTTTGCCAATGAATATTATTTTTATTATTACTCTTCATTCTTGTGGTCTTGAATGACCTGTAAAGTTATTAACAATTCAAATACCATTATGGTTAAAAGGGGAAACACAGCTATATACATTTTTATTGTACTTTGTTTCTTTGGGGAGATATTTTTTATTCATGTTACAGTTGCAGCAACTGGCATAATCAAATTTTCCAGAAATTTCTGTGATATCTCTAGATAAATGTCTTGCCTGACTTTAGTACTGCTATTGGGCCACCAGATAGAATTTCTTTGGAAATATCCTAAAATATCTGGAAATATTTCGCCATGTTAAATGTTGCAACTGTACGTATTTGTAATTTTTGATCAGGAAAGGCACACTGAACTGTGACAGCTTGCTCCCAGATGCATCCTGGGGGTGGTTACATGGATGCCAAAGACAGACCTAGGTGCACTCCAGTGGAAACAATAAAATGAATGAAGTTCATACACATTTAATCACTGAACCAAGCCCTTGTAATTGGGCTCTTCTAGCTTCTCAGATTGGTAGTAAACAAGGACAAAGCTTGCAATCCAGTCAATTCCAACAAAAATTCTATTATTTGAAAGTATGAACAAATGAAGCTGAGAGGGAGCCAAAAAACTGACCACACTTGCCCTAGCACCTTGGGTTCAAACAACCCTTCCTCAGGGGGCACGGTTACATGAATCTGCTTTTTTAACAAGGGTTGTGTGGCTAGAAAACTGAGGAAAATCCTTCACTGTTATGATATATGCCATGAAATCTTTAACTTCCACCTGGACAGTCACCAGATACAGGCAGAAGGGACCCTGGCTCAGTATCTCATCTGAAGGATATGTTACAGCAACTAACAATTTTTTTTGTCATCTGAAGGATAACTCCTAAACAGTGCCGTAGTCCCTTGGTTTGTCACTATAGTGAAAGTAGTGGGTTATTACTCAAGTTCCTAGTGTGGAACTAGAACCCATAGCCTTTTAAACATTTGGTACTAGTGGCATGCATGCTACTCACTGAGCCACACCATGGTGTGTGTAGTCATTCTCCAACATATACATTTCTTGGGTTGCTGAAGGCTCTTTGCTAAGGCTCTTGCCTCCCAAGTTACCCATGGCACGCATATATTGAAGTACAACCACACATCTCATCCTGTGTTATCCCTTGCTTATAAAATATAATTTCAAAATATGTCCTTATTAGTGGACAAGTGTCAGCAGTATAGACACACAAAGTTACACATTATGTCAATAAAATTAATTCGCAGTTTTCATGAGTAAGCACCTTTAATGGAGTGTGGGATGGAATTCCATATTCTGGGGCTCGACTTACAAACACAGTCTGACTAGCTGATTGTACAGATTAAGGATTATGTAGATTATTACTGCTGTTGGATCACAAGTATCGCTGCCATTCCTAATTATTTGTGACATTGCTGTGTTGCTCTATGAACTCAGGTCACCCAGTTTTTAATTTTATGCTGTGCCTTTGTCAGAAAAGTATCATGCTGCTGCAGAAGCCAAACTATTAAAGTGGCACAATTTATCTTAAAGGTTTTCAAAAATAGTAGGTGAAGGATAGCCTTTTCAGTGATTTATTCTATCACATCTTCAGCAGTACAACATGGCAACACTGAGCTCATCAATTTCAAGGGTCACTTGTGTCCAGGTAGAGTGCTGTTTTCCTGAGTCACATGCATGCTACAGAAATGCAGTAGAAACCAAGCATAAAGGTATCAATTCTTTCACATATCACTAGAAAAGATTGAAAAGGTTTATGTTCTTTTAATATTCTTCTAGACTGCATCCTTTGACGAGGATTTATTGAATGCCACTTTGGATTGATTACCAGTTCATGTGTGCACTGAGAAGCTATAAATGCTTACATATTACTGGCCTTCTGAAACCTGCATCCAGATGAAAGGTTCTTTTCACAAGGAAGGAGTTAACCTTTTTTCAGTTGGAAGTAAAATAAGGCCACCTTTGAACTCATACTGATTTGACTTTTCTCTACCTAAATTGACTACTGTGCAAATTCTGCATGATCTGGATATTTCTGTTAAAACTCTCAGGGATGGATTTTTTGAAGGGGAGGACACAGGCATAATTCTTGAGTTTCCACTGCATCTGCATTCTCCAAGATTTATCAAAATGTTTTAATGAATTTGTGACAGTTTCCATGATTTATGAGAGCTTGCATCCCCCCAAAAAACAACAATGCAGGCATCATTATTTTGATGTGTGCATTATGTTGTAGTGCTTCACATTGCAGCTACTGAACTTTAATGTTTGGCAGCTTCTGAGGTGGTCCACATTTCAGGCACAGCTCACAGATATGAATCATTCTGATGCATGTATCATCTTTTAGAACGGAATATTAATGCAACTCCATTGAAAAGTTAGACAACCTATGTATTGATCCAATGTTAAGGCGCAGTTCATGAAAACATAGTAGTAAAGTGCCACAAACCCCTCTGAGCGTTTTCAAAATCTAGACCTTAGTATTTACTTCAGAAACCAATTATGCAAATAATTCATCCTTGAAGAAATAAAAAGACAATTGCTACACATTTCCTAAGTCTTTTATTAGCCTTTCATTTGAAATCGGAAAAAGAACAAAAACAAGATGCTGCGTCAGTGTGTGCTCTGAAAGCAAAACAAATTGGTAATATTAAATGCACACTGAAAATAGAATATAGAGTTAAAAATCTATGTTTTGACCTTAGATCTTCTTCAGGAAATATCTAAAAGAGAAAAAAACAAAGTTAGTGTAGAGGGGAGATAAAATAAGAATATATATATATATATATGGAAAGAAAAAAGGGAAAGGAAGAAGAGGTGATAAATTACAAGATTAAGAGAGAATCTGTGAAACAAAAAGGTGATGATGGGAAAGACCAAGCATAATAGGAGTGAATGAGCTACAGAAGTCCCCAGATAGTGACTAATTAACAGGGCCTAGTAAGAAGGCTGAAAGGTGACAAATATGGGAGAGGAAGACAGAGATGGAGACATATGGTGAAAATGAAATTAAATGTGTACAGATACAAACAGACTTTAGGGAAAACAAGAGGTGGCTGAAAGATGTTAGTAGCAAATAAGTCTATCATTTAAACTGGAGGGCTGCTGGGAGCCAAGGCGGATGATCAGCTTGGTTTCCATGTTTTTTCTATGGTCAGAATCCCAGATGTCCTGCTGAAGAACACAAACAGAAAGGTCATTGACACTGTGGTCCCTGGTGATAAAGTGGGATACAATGGGTTTATCAGTGTCTCCATTCCTGACTGCCCTGTAATGTTCCCTGAAATGGTCAGCAAGGCGTCTGCTAGTCTCTCCGATGTAAATAGCTGCACACTTCCTGCAAACAATACAATATACCACATTATTGGAGGTGCAGGAGAACTCCTTGGTGATGTGAAAAACACCTGTAGAACCCTGAATTTCAGTCACACTAGAAACAAACCTGCAGGTGTAGCAGAGAGTTTTGTTGCAAAGTTTGGTACCTGGTAGGGAGGAACTATTAGGAGTAGGTAGGCTGCTTTTTAGCAGGAGATTCTGCAGGATGGGCGGCTGGTGGTAGGAGGCAATAGGTGGTTTTGTAAAGGAGGCACCAATGTTGAGGTCCGTTTGCAAAATAGGGAAGTTACTGGTGATGATCCTGTGAAATGAAGGTGTACTCTGATAGAACCAATAACTTTTCTATTTTGCAAACTGACCTCAACATTAGTGCGTCCTTTACAGAACCACTTATTGCATCCTACCTCTGGCCACCCAACTTGCAGAATCTCCTGGTAAAAATCAGCCTACCTACTACTAACAGTTCCTCCCTACCAGGTACCAAACCTTGCAACAGAACTCACTGCTACACCTGCAAATTTGTTTCTAGTGTAACTGAAATTTGGGGTCCTACAGGTGTTTTTCACATCCCAAAAAGTTCTCATGCAGCTCCACTAATATGGTATATTGTATTCTTTGCAGGAAGAGTGCAGCTATTTACATAGGAATGACTGGTGGATGCTGTGCTGACCATTTCAGGGCGCATTACAGGGCAGTCAGGAATGGAGACACTGATAAACCCATTGTATCCCACTTTATCGCCAGGGATCACAGTGTCAATGACCTTTCTGTTTGTGTCCTTCAGACGGACATCTGGGATTCTGACCATAGAAAAAACATGGAAACCAAGCTGATCATCCACCTTGGCTCCCAGCAGCCCTCCGGTTTAAATGACTGATTTATTTTCTACTAACATCTTTCAGCCACCCCTTGTTTTCCCTAAAGTCTGATTGTATCTGTACACATTTAATTTCATTTTCACCGTACAGTATGTCTCCATCTCTGTCTCCTTCCCCCACATTTGTCACATTTCAACCTTCTTACTAGGCCCTGTTAATTAGTCCAAACCTGGGGACTTCTGTAGCTCATTTACTCCTATTATGCCTGGTCTTTCCCATCATCACCTTTTTGGTTTTCAGATTCTCTCTTAATCTTGCCATATATCACTTCTTCTCCCAGAGTCTTCCCCTTTTTTCTTTCCCCACATATATAGCCCGTATTTTACCTCCCCTCTACACTAACTTTTTTTTTCTCTTTTAGATATTTTCTAAAGAAGACCTAAGGTCGAAACATAGATGTTTAACTCTTTTAATTTTCTGTTTTCAACATGCATTTAATATTACTATTTTATTTTGCTGGAAAAAGAACAGGTGAGTAAAATGTTTAGTTTATTTACAATAGAAAACAAGTATTTGTCACTGCCAAATGTTTGTTTGAATTTTGTGTCTGGTAGATTTTGGTTGTTTAGTAGAAAATAATGAAGGCAGAGTAGTATTGTACTAAGAAAGAGTTTGCAGTGGAATTAGTGAGTAGTAATGTCCGCTTTATGTATTTTCATTTCTAAAGCATGATAAAGGATTTTGAAGGTTTTAAAAGTTCCCAGTCTTGTGCTATGGGTGCTATGTAAAACTAAAATATATTGGTACAGTACTGTGGTATTTCCCATTATAAATATGTGATACATTATCCTACTACATCCAGAGTGCGAATCTAGCATGCACATTCAATAGATAAGATCAAGGGAAGAGATTTTTACAAATTATGAGTGGCGGTCATTTATTTATTTTATTTTAGCCTTTGGTAACTGGGTAAGGCCCACAAGGCACAAGTGCCTGATTTGAGGGGTGACCTGGGAGCACTGGGGTGATTAAGTGTCTTGCTTAGAGTCACACAGTATGCAAGTGGAGGTTGTGGGATTTAAACCCAGGTCAGCTGGATGTACCAAACTCATTCACAGCTTGTTACTCTAACCTCTAGGCTATACTGCCAGTCCAATGTTTAATGAAATGAGTAATTAATTATAAAAGTAGACCATGACATGCATGGCAACCCCTTGTGGGGAAGACGCCTCAGTCCATCACAAGGCGTCACCTGTGTGATCGAACACTGTGCAATACCTTTCAAGGCTATGAGCAGTATCATGCAACAGTGTTTGCCCCATCCTCGCACAGCCCACCTGACTCCCATAGCTTGTCCCTGAACTTGAGTCCCAGTAACAGGAGCACAACATGCTACCCACTGGGCCAGTGGTTGACCCTGCATATAACGTTTCATCATAACTTTTTTTTACATTTTGATCAAATTTTTAACATACTCTTGCTATGAACCCTTTTAAGCATCACATGTATCATTTGTAAAATACTGACTGGAACATTATATCGAACACAGGTTTTAGGCAGGATTTGGAAAATGACACCTGTCACATTCATAAAGTGGTGTGAAAAAATGGCTATGTTGAAAATGTGGAGTCATAATATTGAAACTTACTGAAGCTGTGGGTGAACATTGAAATTTCAATATACCTTCATAGCTTTGATGCTTTTTTAAGATTCTGGCCTCGAATTTTCAACTTAGTCTTTTTATGGCCCCACTTCAAAAAAATTTTCAAACCCCAACTAAAAGGTGATTTTACAGAGCAACAGTGAAATTAACTTTAGGGACAGATTTGAAAACTGTTACCTACTCCTACCTTGTTCATAAATTTGAGTCTCAAAAAGGCCATGATGAAAGTTTGGTGGAAAAACATTGAAAAACACTGAAGTGATAAGTAAGCGTTGAAACAATATCCACTCATAATTTTGTCATTTTACCATATTTTTTCACTAAAATTTCAACATTGTCTTCTTATAACCCCACCTTGTTAACTGAGTAGGTGACAAAAGGGGATTTTGCCAGACAACTGTGAAATCCCTTTTTGAGCCAGATTTGAAAAACTTTTCCTACCTTGTTAATGAGGTGGGTTCCAAAAGGCTATGTTGAAAATATGGTGAAAAAATATTAATAAATGACAAAGTTATGAGTAAAAGTTGAAAATGCATTGAAAATACTATACATTTCTTCATTTTCTGGTCAGCATTGAAGGAGAAGTATATGTTTTGTAGAAGAGTGGTGGTGGACCATTTGAGGTGAGTGAGGGTGTGGGGGGGTGATGAATGGAGGTCTGGGGTGAGGTAGGTGATGGGAGGGAAGTTGGGTCAGCCGCAAAAGACATCGATGAACAGTTTTCTGATTTTCAGGGTAAAAGGAAAAGAAATACTATGAGGAACTGTTTTCTTCTATTACAGCAATGTTAACACTGGTGGTTGGGGACTCTGGTGTCATAGATATTTGAAAAATGTTAATAAATGGCAAAATTATAAATAAAAGCTCATAACACGGGGGCGTGGCTAGGACGCCATCAAGGTAGTTGCCTACGTCAAACTCCACTCAGCTCGGGCAGTATCGCAGCTCGAGCGACATGACCTTCAGGCTTAAATAATCCACAATGTTACAATTAGATGGGGTAAACATCCCTTACCTAGCGACACATAGCAGCATCTACACATAATGCCCCTTTGAGTTGGTAGAAGTGTCAGATCTGGAGCAGTGCGACAAGCAGCAAGCTGAGCAGGCCCTATTAGAAGGACAGCAGGACTGCAGTAAACGGAGTGGCCGGAGACCTGAGATGAGCTGCAGGCCGAGGTAGAGTGGCACTAGGGAGTTTCCCAGTTAACGGCAATCAGAACAGCCGGTGCATTAAACTTTTTATTTCAACACTTGTTACACCGATACACCGGAGGCAAAGATTCTATCCTCTGGTCCCTGCTTTAGTGATACATACACATGGCCTATCAAAATGAGAAGGGACATGTAGTCCCGAATACTGCAACAGCTGCAGCTACACCATCGGTAGCCGATTCCCTGCAGCACATCACACAAATGCTGGAAACGGTGTTGAACCGGATAGAGGATATTAACACCACGTTATCGAGCACAGTGGCTGATGTCCGGAATTTACAGGACCGCATGAACATGTCAGAGCAATGGTTGGAGGCGTGTGAGCAGCACCAGTCTAAGCTCCTGCATAGGTTGCAGGTACAGGAGGAAATAATTACAGCGCTCCATGACAGAATAGAGAATCAGGAGAATAACCTGTACATTATAGGTATACCAGAAGGAGCGGAGGGTCAGAATATGGGGAGGTTCTTAAATGAAACGCTGCCTACCATGTTAGGGGACAGATGGCGGGGTAATATGGATGTTGAATGAGCGCATCAGCTTGCATCTAGAAGGGACAGGAATCCCGCACAGCCGAGACCAATAATAGCATACTTCTTGCGATACTCCACGAAGGAGAGAATCCTCAGGGCTGCCAGACACATAGGAGAGGTGTGTTGGCAAGGTGCTACTGTGCTGTTCTATCTTGATTTTGCCCATGAAACTGCCAGCAAAAGATGTGCTGTGGTCCCCTCAAAAAAGTTCTATATCAAAATAACTTTCACTTTAAGTTTAGGGGTCTCACTGAGTTGCTGGTTACGAAGGATGGCAGAGAGCTGGTGGCAGAGTATCCCACGGAAATAGAAAGATGGCTTGCTAAATTTTGGCCCGAATTGCTTATTCCCTCCTCACCCAATAGGCAACTCTGGGAACCTAATACCTCGAAAGGGAACTGTATGGACAGGCATCAATATCAAGGAGAGGGTACAAGGGGCGGTTGTGTAACATTAAAGCATGGTCCCCCAGTGCTGCTTGGGCCTCCTGACCTTGCACAGTTGCGGTCTGCAGTGCTGGAACATCCTTCACAGTCTCCATACAAGATGCATACTGCTATGGCACCTAGAGCAGTTAATTCAGGGGCTTGGCATCGACAGAGATCCAGGAATGGTGGCCAATACACACAAGACTCTGTAATGATGGCTTCTTCAGCAAAAGTGTCTCAGGATGACAAAGCTTCTCCTCCTCATTACGTCTATTCTCCTGCCCTGGATGCTGTAGATATGGACACTAGACTGTCGAAAGACTGGGCTGATATATCCGAATCCACTTTGATAGAGGTGGTTGATGCTGCGACCCCCATCAGACCCAGGTTAATCTGCTATGCGGCTGCAGTAACCAAGGAAGGTGCAGAGCGTATAGCTGCACTCCAACAGGCTGGTGAAGGCTTGGATGAACTCCCTGGTTGATAGTCTGGACTTGTATAGTTGCTACATTATAAAACTGTCTGAACATAGGTTGCATATCTAATCCTGTTATGATGTTTACTGTGCCTATATCCTGAAGGGAATCAGGGTGGTGGCTTCCTGGGGTCACTAGGGTCACGGTATATATTTTATCTCCACTCCACTAACCTGTGCATCGCACTCTCCAGACATACAAACATTATACCAGGGGTGTTAACCACCCTGTGACCTAGAATTACTTGCATAGGGGAATGAGCAGGAGTCTCTAGCACTGGGACATCCACTCCTTTCCTGCAATGTTACCTATTTTTCTTGCTTGGGGCCTCTACAGATAGGTAAGGTTGTTTCCCCCATTCCTTCCTTCCCTCTGCCCCCTGAGGACCTCTTCTTCGGGTTGTCCCCTATGGGGCTCCTGGGGGGCTCCCTTTCCCTTTCCCTTTCCGTCTCTTTCCCCCTGACGGTCCAGCACCTGATCTCTGGATTACTGCTGGACCAGAGTGCTGGACTGTTATTGGCTCTAACCAGTCCCCTCCTATAAGGATTTGGTCCAGTGTAGCTGAGGCTGCTAATTTGTAGGGGCCTCTTTCACAGAACCTCGATCCTATAGCACTTGTGCACATTGGTAAAGTTTACTGGTTTTTACTATAAGAGTTGTTTTTGGGGTAGGGGTTGGATAAGGTTAGTTATTCAACCCTCGGTTAACTTACTTAAATTGTAGTTATATAGATATATAGGATATAGTGTATACATTGTTTATATTGGGTTTTAATCTCTGTGTTGTATCCCTTTTGCTGCGGCTTACAGGTTTAGGCATGAATACTCATTATGTCACTGGTTCCTGTCTCCCTTCCCATCTGGCAGCACAGGTTGATTTGACTTTGTTTTTTGGTATTTGTTTTGCTGATTTAGATTATACCTAGTAAGGTGACTTATTACTTAGTCATCTGGATACAGTCCTGGGGCTAATATTTGCTGCGTACACCTTAAGTCAGTATGTGTCCCCCCACGGCTATAGCTAGTCCTATTAGTTCTCCCACAGTCTTGGTATCCTGGAATGTTAATGGGTCAAACCACCCTGTTAAACAGACTAAAGTGCTTCAGTACTTGTGGTCCTTAGGTTCAGACATTGCCCTACTTCAGGAAACACACCTTCTGAAAAAGGCAGTCGCATGGATGAAGAAAGCATGGGTGGGGGCAGTATGTGTTGGTTCAGCTACGTCCAAGACTAGAGGGGTAGCCAGTCTGGTCCACCGCTCCTCCTCATGGATCTTGGAGGAATCCAACCTCGCAGGGCAGGTGGGTGGTTGCCAGGTTATCCTCCCCAGAACGGAAGCTGATTCTGTGTAACCTGTATGCCCCCAACGTAGATCATGTGGAGTTTTTCCCTGCAATTAGTCAGGCCATCTCTTCCCTCACCCAGGATGATGGGACAATCCCTATTATAATAGGAGGAGATTTCAATATGCTAGCAGATGTGTTTGTGAATAAGTCCAACCCTACCCCTCAGGTCATATTCAAGGCCAGTTTGGCTCTCCAGGAAATGCAGCAGGAATGGGGTTTAACGGATGTGTGGCGTAGGGACAACCCAGATGGGAGGGACTATACATTTTATTCCCCTGTACAGTCCACCCACAGTCATATAGATTACTTTCTAACTAATGCGGTAGCGGCTCAGAACACACTTAATGCTAAAATTGGGAATATTCTTATTTCAGACCATGCTCCCGTGTCGATATCCTATACGGGGGGGGGGAAGGGGACAACCTAAAACAGGCACTCATTGGAGATGTAATTCGTTACTACTTAAAGACCCAGAATTTCTTAAAATGTTGTCTCAGGCTGTGAAGGAATACTTTGCTCTCAATGCTCAGTGTGGTGTCTCCCCTGGTATTGTATGGGAGGCCTTTAAGGCAGTGATTAGTGGCCGCATAATTGCTTTCTTGGCTGCCAAAAACAAAGAACGGAAAGCCAACTTGGCCCAATAGCAGGTATATCTAGTGACCTTGGAGTCTCACTTTAAGGCTTCCCCTACCCATAGGAGAGACAAATCTCTAATTCGACGCATTGTGGGCCTTAAGTATCAAATCAATGCCACCTTACACCAAAAGGTGGAGTGGGTCTTAATGAGATCCAAGCACGCATACTGGGAGGGGGGTGAAAAAAGTGGCAGATTGCAAGCGTTTATGCTGCGGAAGCAACAAACATCATCCCATATTCAGGCCCTTCGTGCTGCAGTGGGTAAGATTGTCCACAAATCTCAAGATATTAATGACACCATGAGGGCATTTTATCAAACCTTATATAGATCGCAGGCTTTTCTTTTGACTCAGCAATTGGAGCACGAGATTGATCAGTTTTTTCAGAAATTTGTCAGTCCTGAAATCACCCCAATGCAAAGAATCACCCTGGACAACCCAATAACCCCAGTGGATCTACGGCAAGCCCTATTCCTTATGGCTAAAGGCAAATCTCCTAGTCCAGACAGGATGATGGCTGAGTTGTATCAAGCACTGGCGGATGATATCTCACAACCCTTACTCCTTGTCCTGCAGGAAGCCCATTCATCTGGTGTATTTCCCCCATCTGTAAGAGAGGCCCTGATTATTCTATTCTGATTATTACCAAAAAAGTCTAATGACCCTACAGATTGCTCCAATTATCGTGCGCTCTTCCTACTTCCAGTTGATACTAAAGTCTTGGCCAAGATTCTAGCCATGCGGATGCAGGAGGTGCTACCCTCAATTATCCACCCAGTGCAGGTGGGCTTCATGTAGGGCAAATCTGGCTCTGATAACACCAGGCTTCTTCTTAACTTAAAATGGATAGCCTCTCGCTCCCCCGGAGCCATGGCTGCCTTGGCAATAGATTTTACTAAAGCCTTTGACTCCATTGAATGGCTTTACCTGCATCGGGTACTGCCGAGGTACGGCTTCGGCCCAAATATTTGTCAGTGGGTGGCTACATTATATGGATCCCCGATGGCTAGAGTGTTGACCAACACCACGATTTCTGCACCATTTCTGTTGCATAGGGGTACCAGGCAGGGATGTCCCCTTTCCCCCTCTGTTATTTTTGGTGGCCTTAGACCCTCTTATAAGGGTCTTTATTCTCTCGCCTGATATCTCAGGCATTACATTTGCTGAGAAATCTTATCTCGTAGCAGTCTATGCTGACAATCTGCTCCTGACCCTCTCCCATCCTGAAGAGACCCTACGGCATGTTCTACTCCTATTGCAGGTTTTCTCATCTTTTTTGAGTCTCTGTGCCAATCAGAAAAAAATACTTCTGGCCCCTCTCAATAAAATTTGTAACAAACAATGTTTTCAGGGGACTGACCTGTTCTGGGCTAGTCAGGAACTCTCGTACCTGGGCATATCAGTACCGGCCAAATGGGCAGATCTCAGAAGGGCTAATTTTGCACCACTGCTGATTCAGCTGTCAGCAGAGAAGATGGAAAAGACTTCAGCTTTCTCTACCTGGGAGGGTTGCGACTATCCGCATACTTCTGCTGCCCCGAGTTATGTACTTGTTTAAGAATCTTCTAATATGTCTCTTCCCTAAGCTCTTTGCCTCCATGGAAAACCAGATATCTCATTTTTTATGGGAGGGTAAAGCTCCCAGATGGAGCAAGCAAAAATTAAGAGCGCATTGGTCCTCAGTGGGTCTAGGATCCTCCTGGCTTCAAGGATATCATCTAGCATGCACAGCTGCAGCTGCTACCAAGTGGTTTGTCCCTAGTTTGTTACCCTTTTCCCCTTGGGTCCAGTTGGAGGTGGACTTAGTGGCAAACACCCAGTTGCACCGGTTCCTGCATCCCATGACCCATTCCCAGTGTACTCTGGCACCATTAGTAGTGGAAACTAAACGAGCCTGGCATCTGCTCTTGACCCGCTCCCATACACCCAGGAAGCCCAAGCTCCCCCGTGGCTTTATACCCCGCTATGGCACAATAAGGCTTCAACAATTGAGGATACCCCTCTTCATTGGCCTACATGGGAGGTTCAGGGAATCCGGTATATACAGGATCTGTGTTTACCTGGCTCCTCAACTTTGATGTCCTTTGCCCAACTGCAGCAGAAATTTCAGATCCCAGGTAGGGATCTTTGGAGATTTCTTCAAATGCGAAGTGCTATATAGGCTCAGAAGCCCTGTAGGGACATGGATCTAAAGTGGGAGTGGTTGGCCCATAGGCATGAAACATCCTCTAGTGGGGGGTCTTATTAGGCGTTTTTACAAGACTTGGCAGGATGCACAGGCAGACCCCTCCAATGTGTGCAGGTTGAAATGGGCTTCTACCTTGAACACCCATATATCTCAGGAATCCTGGAACCGGTACCTTGGGGACTGTCATTACATATACGCAGATACTAAAAGCCATTTCATACAGCTCAAAATATTGTTGTTTTGGTATCAAACGCCAGCATACTTACACTCTCATGGCCTATTGCAACACTCCAACTGTTGGCAATGTCAACACTCTGGAGGTCACCTACTGCACATTCTCTGGTCATGCCCGCTGCTCTCACCTTTCTGGTCTGCTATCACCCAGGATTGCTCTACGATTTTTGGAACTCAGATACACTTGTCTGACTCCAAGCTTCTATTAGGGGTACTTCATCCCTCACTGCCTTATCTCGGCCTAAGAGACAATGGATCACACTTGCTCTTCTGGAAGCTAAGCGACTGGTACTTATGCACTGGTGCCAGCCAACTCCACCACCCTGTAGTACTTGGCATGCTGCTCTTGCTAGATTAGCTATATTAGATCATTTGTCCTGCATTCAAGTAGGTTGTATGGATAAATATAATGCCGGATGGGAAGCTTACCTTCATTCATTTCTTTGTAGAACTCCAATTCCTCACTGTAATCCTCCTTTATAACCTGTTTGTTAATTTATAGTTATGGCAAATTATTCCGCCCTTAGAATGTTTAATATTAGAGGTCTTTAGTTGGCCTCAGAGGATTATTGTATATGCTGCATTATTCGTATAATGTCTGTGTGTATTCAGAGCTTGATATTTTCTCGTATGGGTCAGGCCACTTTTGTGGCCTCATGTTATGTATGTATGCTTAGAAAATTAATAAATATTTTCTATGATAAAAACACACTCATAACACATTGAAAATACAGTCAATTCTGGATGTGTGCACATGATCGGGACCTGTAGTAATTGTGCACACATCCGAAATTGCATACAACCGAATTTACCTCAGTTTAGCTTCGTTTTTCATTGTTTTTCCACGTTGGTGTAAATAACGACATTTGGAGATGAAATGCGGTTACATACTCTTTAATTTATAAAATAAAGTGCAGAATTGCAAAAATATGTGGAAAATACACATTTTAAAATACAGCCACTTCACTGTTCTTGTGAACAGACAGTCTGATAAAAGTCAGTAATATTTGCCTGTCTTACTGTCTTGACAGAAAGTTGGTCCAGCTTTTTCTCAAAGAAATAAAATCAAGAGAAGTCAGCCTGCTCGCGGTGATCAATATAGTGTCTGATTTTCCCCATCATTTGCCAAACCTCAGCAGTTGAAGGAAATGGGATTTCCTGATCATCAACCTCCTCTTTGTGACAGCCGTTCTCGCCAAGGACTGATGCACTTATGTCTTCCTCCGTAAGCTCACCGCTTGCTGGTTCATCTGAATCTACAGCTATCAATTCAGTAAAGGATTCCAGTGGCATTCCGGGTGGGGGGGATTCGCTCAATAGCAACTGAGTCGACATTTTCTTGACCGTATTCAGCTCCTATCCACGCCTTTTTAAAACAATTTTCTATTGTTTGAGGGGAGACCTCACAAGCGGAGTGCTACTACTGCTCAGAGGTAAGCACTAACAGGCTACAGGTGAGGGCGATGTAGACTCATTGGGTTGGAACAATTAACAGCTTCACACTGTCTCAACAGCACGCTATTGAAGGCTGTGAATAAGTTTACTATCATTTAACACCAAATTATGAAGCCGGGGGAGAAAATAAATAAAGGAATCAGCCAGTTAATAATGACACAGACTAGTGAGTTCAGGTCAAAATGTGTGAATAATAGAGAATGAATCGGGACCTGCCAATTGTGTGCACACAAGCGGAATGTGCACACAACCGAATTGCACACAAGTGGAATCGACTGTACATTGATTGCACATACATTGAGCCCGATTTTGAAGATTTCATGGAGCAATGCAAGTTGCATCACTCCAGGAATGCAGCAAACTCAGGGTGCACCATGAACCCTGTGCCCAATTCTATAAAACTCAGGATCCCCTGCCAAAATCCCTGGCTTTGTCACATGTGGCCTGTAGTGCCAAACAGTTGGTGCATCTGGGGAATTGCCACAGAGATCCAGCCCCCCCCCCAACCAGTGCAACACTAGAGGCACCGGGATAGTGGGGGGGAGCAGCTGGACAGGAAGGAGCCGGGTGCACTGGGGCACAGAAGGTGGCTGTGAGAGTGTCAGGGCAGATAGCTGGGCAAGCACTAGAGTTATATGTTACCTGCAGTGTGTATCTACAGTGCAGTGTAAGTGACTTGAATAATGTACAAAATACAGTGCATTGCTGGTGGCCCAGTGGATCCCTTGATCCCCGATGTCACCCATCCAAACTGTCATGCCCCCGGTGGTATAGTGGCCCCCTCCTCCAATCCTCAGTGTCCTGCAATTACAGTGAAAGAGCCACAGTGGCAGTCTTGCACCATCGGATCTCGATTTACCCCAACACCACATGGAGAAGTGTCTCTGATGGTCTAGTGGACCTCCACCCACCCCCACCCACCCTCATTCCCCATCACCTCACTCCCATCCCAAAATGGAGCCAGTGACTAGCACAGCCCTTCTCTCACCTCCATGGCTGGCTTCTGACTGAGACCTCAATGACTGCAACTTACATAAAGTATGTGCTCACTTAATGATAGCAGCTGTCAATCAATGTTCATGTGCTATACATAATACCGTCCGTTGAGAGCTCATTTGCCAGCCATCTGTGGAGGTGAGAGGAGGCTGTGCTGGTTGCCAGATCTGTTTTGGGATAAGGGGACAAGGTTGGTGGTGCATCAGAGTGGGGAGGGTGGGGGGTCCACTAAATCACCAGAAACACTTCTCTATGTGGTGTTGGGGAAGATCAGGGATCTGGGGGGAGTGAGACTGCCACAGTGGCTCTTTCACTGTATCTGTGAGACATTAAGGATTGGGAAGGGGATCTACCATACCACCAGGGAGGCTTGTCAGTTTGGATGGGTGACATCAGGGATCGGGGGATCTGCTTGACCACCAGCAATGCACTGTATTTTTTGCATCATTGTCAGGTCGCTTACGTTACACAGCAGACATACTCCACAGGTGACACATAGCATTTGCCCACCTGTCCACCCGACACCCTCACTGTCACCTCCTGTGCCATTAATGTGCCTCTACTGGCTCCTGTCACACCCCATCCCACTGGCACACACCATTTAGACCACCTCCTGGCTGGTCTAAGTGCTGTCCCTTTCTGCATCCATGGGGGGTTTGCAGAATCCCAAACAAGGGGATTTTGAAGCCCCGCCATGGTACAAGCCTCCTTGTAACCTGGCACACCTGGTTGCTTGCTGCAACCTTGGCACAAGGGGGCTTTGGCATAGCTGTATTAGATTTGATGCAGGCTGCTTTACAGAACTGTGTTTGACACAAATTGTGATGCAAGTCACCACCTGCAGCAAACTCTTCTGACACAAGTCCCTTGCATAAATCTAATTGTTTTGAGAATCAGGCCCTTGTTTCTTCAGTTTCTGGTCAGCACTGAAGGAGTAGGACATGTTTTGTAGTACAGCAGTGGTGGACCATTCTGAGGTGAGCAAGGGTGTGGGGCGGTGGTGAGTGGTGAGTGGGAGGGGTCAGGGGAGTCTGTGTTGAGTCTGGAGGGTGAAGACCAGCTGCAAAAGGCATCAATGAATGTGTTTCTGCTTCTCAAGGTAAAGTAAAAAATATCACGAGGGACCATTTTCTTCTGTTACAACAAGGATGACACTGGGGATTGGGCACCCCCAGTGCTACAGATGTTTAGAGGCACTGGCATTGAGGACCCTAGTGTCTGCACATTTTAAAGGGCCTGGGGCACACTACATTGCTGGGGAGGCTTTACATGTAAGACAGGGAGAGGGAATGGAGAGGAGGAGTCTGTGCTGCAAGCTCCCCACTCACAGAGTGGGCTGAGATTCAATGCAGCACATTCAGAGAATGAATCTGAGCAGACTAAGTATGACATCCCTCAGCTGCTTGCTGGGCAGCTTCATGCAGATGAACAAATCAAGCCACTCTCTGATAGGAGCTCCTCTCAGCTGCTAGAAGTTTCTGCCAGACAAGCACAGAACTGTCATGATTGTTCTCACTGATCATTGGGCTGCCACTGTTGAGTCCACCACAGTCTGAGCTGCATTGGACCCAACAGTGACACTCCTTTGAAACCCCATTCTTGTAAAAAAATGTTTGCTGCACACGTGCAAGCAAACATAAAAAGAAACAACATGAACAAATTGGTTATAGCGCTGAGCAACGTACTTTTAACATTTTTTTGGCATTTCTTACATTTTGTAATCAGTTTAAAGCCTTATGATCACTTAAGAGCTTGGAGATGAAAATACAAATATGGTAATGTAGTTGTCCATTACTCATCGTTAACTCCTCAGCAGGGCCACTGGAAAATTGTGCATGCAACTTTTTTGAGGAACCCACAATTTTCACTATTCTCTGCAAAAACTGACATGTTCCACAATTTCTTGCAATTTTTGAGTTTTTATACTGAACTGTGTAAAAAGTATTAACATTATAAATAAAATACTCTCAAATATGCTGACAATTTTTCATGCAGACTTGGGTTTGGCCAAAACAATGCAGTGCAAGGTAGGGCAAGGGTTTTATGTGACACTGATTTCTTCTGAATCCTTGTCTTGTTTGGTTTCAAAATCCTCTGGCCAAGCATAAGTACACTGAAACACTTAACATTTGTTTTGTGTTGAAGCAGTCTATCAGAAAACTTTTTGTTGCCACACAGACTGAAACAAAAGATGGGAGAAAAGGTGCAAATTATCCCATTCACTTAAACTGGGTACTAACTATGAAGCCTTTTTCGAAGTGGCAGGGCAAGTTTTTCCTTGTGAGCATACTTTAATTCAGACTAGTTTTGATTCAGACTGCTGAGGATTTTTGGGTGGCCCTGCTGATTTTAAACTTGAATAAGCTAGTTGCTAACAGTGATCTCACTTGTAGCAACTACCCCCTAGATGTTCACATGCAAAGACTACAATAAAAACCTGACTAAAGTCTAAAAACAAGCTTAAAAAACACAAAATGTATCTGAACATTTATCTTTAACTAAACAAAATCATTGCAGCCAGAGTAAAATAAAGGTAAATTACAGGGTACCCTGACTATTGCATGATGGAGTAAAAATATACTGGTATTTTTTTTACATTTTTTGGTAACCACATAAGGGCCACTAGGCACAAGTGCCTGTTTTCAGGTACAATCCAGTAGCACTGAGGAGGTTAAGTGGCTTGCTCAGAATCACACAGTATGTAAGTGGAGGTTGTGGGAATCAAACCCAAGTCTGCTAGATGTAGTGAGCTCATTCACAGTTTGTTACTCTAATCTCTAGATTATACTGCCAGCCCCTATAACCCCCAGATTTAATGTTTAAATATGTGATTTCAAAAATAGCGTACGGTATCCACAGTACAAATTATGAATATTAAACACTTTAGTAAGATTTTACTAAAACTTTATTTACCACTCTATCTGCTTATTTTTTCTTGTACCAAAGTGGGTGAATAGCTGGCAGAGCACTATAAACAGCTATTGATTATGTGTTCCTTATTCTACAGCCAGAAACAACTATAAAATATTTCTTCAGGATTTATTTAATATTGATTTGCTGTGGCTTACTTTTTAGAATCTATTTAGCACTGTATGAGGCAGGTGCCTTTAAATTTTGGAAGATAGGCAACGCTTATGATAGCTTATCAGTTTAGTATTCTTTTTAGGAACATAAACTTTTGTTTATGTTTTAAACATATTCAGGTGTCAGTGTATTCATTTAGCTATTTATATTGACTAATATATGCTGTAAAAAAACATTAAAAGATTTATTGTGAAGCATTTCGGGTCTGTAGTAGAACCCATGCAATGTCCACGCAATTTTTACAAAACACTGCGCAATTTCTGGTAACCTTTTTTCACAATTTTCCAGTGGCCCTGTTCATCAGTAAGATAAGGAATTGATGCTATTGACAAACTTAGTAAAACAACAGCTATAAATTTTATAAGTACAGTAATATAGATTGCCAGTAAAAGTTACAATAATGAGTGAGGTTAGTGCAGTATGAACCAATCCACTACTTGCAGCTGAAATCAACATTCTTTGTTATGGAGAGTAAGATCATGCAATGTCAATATCATAGGCTTTTCATCTACCTTAACTTGAACAGGGGTCCATATAAAATATCCTTACATATTATTCAGTGAACCTTGAACAAATTAGCAGTAATATGTTATGGAGATGCTTTTTAGAGACAGACAGTTATAATTTGTAATGTAACTTTCAGGAAAATTGCCGGGGCTGTTGGCCATGTGGGAGACAGCCATGTTCTTTAGTCAGTTGTTAGAGGTCCTTAATTCCCATTTCACTATCAGTTAAAACTTAATGGAAACACACACTGAAAGAAGGCATGACTTCAGCCCTGCCTGATTTGTAAATCTCTGTTGAATAAAACTGAGTGGTTAATTGTATTGGGGGATTACTGGTGTTGGGTCAATACAGTTCCTACTTATTGAGTATACTGTACATTTGATTGTTTACACATTTCAGAGTCTTGCCCTCAGAATTAATTTAAAATGGATCTGAATATGCACATGTGCTCTTTTTGATAAAAGGATGCAATTTTCATGTTAAGTGTATACTTGAGTTTTCATTTCAGTTAAAGTGTTAACAATTAGTACACTTAATAAGAAACATAATTATTTAATGTATTCTGTTTTAGAATGGTTGGCTTTTATTTCACACACTTGCATTAAAAGTTTAACCCAAACATTTTTTAACCAAATTAGGGGGTGTACTAATATTTCAATGTATTCTGCAATGGTAACACACCCTGCAAGTTTAGTAAAATGACTCTTGAGAACTAACTGCGCTGTTGTATCATAAGTGCTGTACTACACAGACATCTATCAAAAAATTCATTACCTACTTTTTGAAGTAAAATGTTATGCCTAGATCCAGAATACCACACAGAAAGGAAATAGAAAAATATGTTTTTCTTCTAAATAAACTCTTGCTGTTCTTATTATAATATAGTGTTATGCAACACATCTTTTTATATGGAATGCATACAAAAACACAACATGACCATTTTTATATTTATACTACATCCATCCTTTTTCATTACAGAAACATGTGTCACCCTTCAACTCTACCTGTAAACTACATAGCTATTGTAAACCCAACTGGCTGCAAAAAAAAGGCCTTCATATATGATCTCCAATGTGTGTCTATCAGTAGACTCAGTCTGCAGAGAAAAACATCGTTGATCGAAAGGATAACAAATATAAAAGAGGTAATGTAAGTGGTAACCCATTATAGTATATGCAGAATAACTTATAGTCAAGTGTGTATAATGTGGTTGCAATTGCATTGAGGGGTTCAGGGGACATTTATAAACCAGAAGTGCAAAGTACATGGGCTATTTGTAACAAGAACCCTAAGATACCATTCTAGTCTTATTTGTACAAGCAGGGTGCACATTATGTGTTATAACCTTTCTGAATTTCTGTCTGCTTGTCCCTGCACCTGTCCTGATTTATTTATACTTTCTTTGTGGTGTAGGCCACAGCATTATCTGTGAGTTCATACAACAGAACACCTGTATATAACATAATATACAGTAGAAATGCACCAATATAGAGAATACTGGATGAGCAACTGTGCACAAATCAGTGTGTTCTGCCATAGAGGGGTTCTGGTACCCTATGATCTCAACAGCCAAGCTTGAGAGGTCTGTGGGAATTAGAACCCCGAGGTGGTAAAACACACTGGTTGTGCATAAAGTTGCTTATCCTGTATTTTTTATACTGCATAGTAAACAAAAGCAGTTGTTCATTGTGTGAAATGTATGCAGTGGTTCTTTTGTTTTTATTTATTTATAGTTTATAAACATTTTATAAATTGGAACAAGGAAACAAGTACATATCAGTTTCCACAAGGTGCATGGAGATACAATCCAGGAGTACTAAAAGTGAGAGCAGGTACACAGTACTATATGCAAAGCACAAACAATGAAACAAACACCTTTAAGTCATAATACCAAAACAATGCAACTGTAAAGCAAGAACAGTCAAATGGCTAACATATGTTGTAAACATAACAAACAGAACAAAGCCCAGTGAGTTAGTGAGTTACAAAGCCTACAGTCACAACCTCCAATCGGATTCCTGATTGTAATAACTACTGACCATTTAACCAAGGAACAGAACTAGGAGGTCTCCCACCTCTCCTCAAAACCCCTGCCAATCAACAAAGTCAACATAAGAGAAAAGAAGACAAAAGAAAAAGAGAAGGGATGAGAGAGAGAGGGAGTGGCGGGGGGGGGGAGAATTGCTCGGGGAAATCAAACACTTGATATGTTGAGTACTTGCACAGCCCAGAGTTGGGTTAGGAATAACACCCAAATGTATAACAATACCTAAATCCCACTAGCCCTTTCAAAATCACTACAGGGAGGTAACCACACTCACCCAAAATGAAATGAGATCCAAAGGAAGTCAGAAAAGGGGCCCAGACCCACGTGAAACTATCATGTTTCTCCCAGGCAATATAAAGGAGGCATTCATACCCAGCCACTTTCAGCATGGAGTCTGACAATTGATGAATAGTAGGTATCTCCATTCTGCACCAAAGGCAAAGCAACAGATGCTTGGCCTCCGTAATAGCCATCATAAGCCATGATTTCTGATATTTACAGTAGATATATGAGGGAGCATTCGGGTGTCACCCAGAACCAACAAAGAGGTGTTCCAGGCCACTTTCACCATAAGAGTACACTCCTTTACCTTAATCAACTCCTTCCACCAGGAGAATATCTCAGGGCAATCCCACAAAATGTGCAACAAAGTACCCTCCACTCCATTGCAAAGCCAGCACCAGGAATGGTGCACCAGATTCATCTGATGAAGCACCTCAGAGGTATGATACCACAACCATTATGTCTTCAGCTGCATGACTCTCCCTGCAGCATCCTTCCCTTCCCTGTAACCATTGTCTCAAACAGTTTTCCATTCCAAATCAAACAAAGAGGCACCCAACATAATCTCCACTGAAGCCCACTTTGGGCCGATGACTTACAGTAGCTGCCAATAGAGCCTTATATACAGTGCCTAGTTTAGGCAGAGAGGAGGGATCATTGCTTGCAGTTCCCACCCCAAAAACTGCATTCCATTTGAGTGGAGGAGAAAGAGACAGCCCCCCCCCAAAAAGGATTGCAACAGGTGCCTTAATTGCAAATATCGCCATTGATGAGCAGTAGGGAGAGAATACTGCAGCTGAAGGTCTTGAAATGATTTACGATTCCCAGCATGAGAGGGAAAAAGATCCCTCAACCTCTTAATACCCTTGTCTACCCAAAGTCATCAAGTAAAAGGGACTCCCCCCATAACTCCAAAAAGGGGTGGCCCCAAAGGGGCCAAAGATGTAAAGGGACCCACCAGTCTGACCCCAAGGTTACTCTAGCCAACTTCCAGATATCCAAGCACTCTACTGGGTAGGTAATAAATTAGATGACACTTTATGGCTTCATAGGACATTCTCTAGAGAGGTAGGAGCTGCCCATGCAGCCTCCAACTCCAGCCACCAGATGGCTCAACTTCACTGTTGGGAATGCAGCCAAAGCCATATATGGTGAAGGCCTGCAGCTATGTAGTAACCCTGCAACGAGGGGTAAGCTAGCCCCCACCATGCCATAAGGTACCATCAAGTGAGCCATAGTAAGACAGGGCTTTTGTCACCCCCCAAGTGAAAGTCAGAAAGAGCCTTTTGAAAGTGTCACCACCAAGTGACTGAGATACATATGGGAAGGTGTCTAATGACATATAGCACCTTCAGGAGGAACAACATCCGAATAGCCTGGATTTTACCCCATCATGGGAGGTGAAGATGCTTCCAATGTAAAAGATCATTCCATAGTGTGTGCAAGAGAGGCTGTAGATTCAAGGTTGGCCAATTCAAAGGGGAGGGGGAGATAAGAATTCCCAAATATTTAATAGGATTGGAAGTCCAGGTCAGGGGAAGGGGATGTAAAAAGTCCACAGTGCCCACCACCATAATCTCAGTTTTTGACCAGTTGTTCCAGAGACTGGAAACAGCCACAAATTCATCCAGAAGCCAGACCAGGGCAGGCAGAGAAGAGCTCACTTGTTGGAGCATGAGCATGAGTAAACATCATCTGTGAATAGCATCGCCTTATAATCTTGAGAGCCCACCCAAATACCCACTATATCTTCCACTGTCCTCATCCTTTGAGCTAAAGACTGTATAGCAAGGAAGAAGATGGCCAGGGAGAGAGGACAATCCTGGAAGTACCTCTATCCAAAACACATGAGGGAGAAAGCATACTATTGATTAAAACTGAAGCCTTTGGGGCAAAATAAATAATTACCATCCAGTGCAGGAAATAGGACCCAAAGCCAAATTTCTCTATAACTGCCAAAAGATATGTCCATTCCACTGAATCAAAGGCCTTCTCCATGTCCAGGACCACCATGGCACCAGTTGCCATGGAGATCCTGAGGACAGAGAGAAGTTCAACCAGATGGTGCATATGTTCCGCACCATCCCTCCCACCCACAAAGCCCACCTGATCAGGATATATTAAAGAGGGCAGGAATTTGGACAGCCTATTCACTGGGGCTTTAGCTACAATTTTGAAATCCATATTAAGGAGGGAAATATGGTGATAGTTCCCACACTAGTAGGAGTCTTTCCCTTTCTTTGCTAACACTGAGATCACTGCCTCGTACATGGGGGGGGGCCATTCCTGGCACCAGAATGCATCAACCACCTGTGCCAGCAAAAGGCAAACTGTATCTCCCACCACCTGATAAAACTCCACAGGAAAGCCATCAGGCCCAGAGCTCTTCCCTCCCTGTATTTGCCCCATGGCCTCCTGGAGCTCCTTTACCAAAATGGGGGACTCCAATTGCTCATACTGGGATTCTGTGAGCCGTGGCAGCAGTAAAACCTCCAGGAATGCCTGTATATCCAACCCCTCCTGTCTCTTCTCCCTCCTTAAAGTATAAAGTTCCTGGTAATAATTGTAAAAGGCCTGGTTAATGCCAGCTGGCTCTATCACCTGCCGCCTCTGCGCCCAAATTCCTAGAATCAGTCTCAACACGTCCATTGTCTTCTGCTGGTATGCTAAATGCATCCAGCTTTCTCTCCCCCCCTCCCAGTAGGCATGTCGGGCTCGATAAAGACCCATTTCAGCCTGTTGGGAATTCAGCAAGTTAAGCTGGAATCTGGCCTCACGTAACCATTGTAAGAGGGACAGGTCCCTCCCTCCAGCTTTATGTAATTGCTCCAAGGATGGTAGTAATGCTTCCAATTCCAAAATCTTTGCTTGGTGAGCTTTTTTATGGGCAGAAGCATAGGAGATTAACCACCCTGTAATGTAAGACTTGAGACCCTCCCAAACCCATTGAGGGTCCGAGTCCCCTACCTGATTAAATGTTAAGTATTCCCCCACCTCCTTCCTTAGCCCAGCTCCTACCATCGGGTCTGATAGAAGACTCACATTACAGCACCTTCAAAATGATTTCCCCTCTCCCTGATCCTGCTCAAAAACCCAAGTAACCGGAGCATGGTCAGAAATCACTATAGAATCTATATCTACCCAGGACGTAAGCTGCCAAGATCATGTCTATATGACTATACGTCTCATGGAGAGAGGAATAATAAGAGTAATCATGTTCTTGGGTAAGTCCCAGGTGCTAGACATCACTTAAGTTATGCTCAGAGCATAAAGCTTGTAAGGCTTTAGATCCTAGGGTAGTCATCCTGCCAGGGGAGCCTCTACGATCGCAAATGGGGTCCATAACTTCATGCATGTCTCCATACACTATGAGATGCCCCTCAGTATGATCTAACAGCAACTGTGAGAGCTCCCCCAAAAAAGTGGCACCCTCTTCATTAGACCCATATACAGACAACCAGGGTATAGGGGCTGCCATCCAGCAGCCCTGTAATAACTACCCAACGGCCCCTGGATCCATTCAGATCTGCTAGTTAACCCACCCAACCCCCTGCTGGACTAAAATCTGAACCCCACGTTTCTTAGTAGTACACAACAAGGCAAATACCTGCCCTCCTCAGCTTTTTTAAGATACTCCGCCTCCTTAGTTAGGAGATAGGATTCCTGGATAAATAAAACATGACCTCCCCCTAGTTTGCATAAATGTGTAAGGACCCTACACCACTTAACCAGGCCATTCATACTCTGCATGTTCCAGGTTATAAGTTTATATGCCCCCATGACAACACCAGGATATCCCAAGGGCCCCAAACCACCCCCTCCGAGCTCAAGAACAACCAGACCGTGACATATAACAACAGCATGAACCCCCCCCAATATCCCCAAATGATTTATATAGGCCATTATTGCACACACTCCCAAATGTACTCTCCGGGTCATGCTCCCTGCCCCTCAAATCATACAAAGAAACCCTCAACCCACTCCCCTGTTATTTCCAAAAGACTAAATCCCTATCCCAGACCCCCAACTGCCCACCAGCATCTAAAAAGCAACCCCACAGGATCAATAACCCTGAAGCAGTCATCCTCTCAAACCCCACTACAGACCCTTGTACATCAGAACCCTTGCTGAAAACCTCCAGAAACACAAATACAACTCTCCCCCTAATAAAAAACCTCAACAATGGTCCCACTGCACTGCCCCCCCAAAGAGACAAGGAGTCAATACCTGCAGAACTAACTGTGTCAATAGGCACAGTTGATTCCTCCCTGCATATACCAGAAGAGTATGGCAGAATGAAACCCACATGGGAGAACCAACCAGTCCAGTCCAGTCCCACCTCCTGGATACCCTAAAAGATCAACATGCAGGGGATTAAGCCAAGGGCTGTTTCACCCCCCATCCCCTGCTTACAAAGATCCAACAATCAAGACACAAAACCAACAAAGGTAATGTACAGTGACATCCACCAGAATGAAACCCACTTTTAAAGCACTCTGCAATAGGCTGCAGCAGACCTCATGAAAATGTAATTATTAGTTCCTTTGTCAAGCAGGAAACTGTGGCATTCACTTCATCCTGGCAGTGTCACATTTTCCTGCATGACAAAAGGGACTTATTGCTATTGAAATTACATTGCTTTATTCAGTAGGTCTGCTGCAGCATTCTGCAGAGTGCTGCAAAATTATTCAAAATTGAGTTTCTCCTGGGGGATGCCACTGTACATATAGTTCCCTGTAAGGAAACCCCAAGAACATGTAAAAAAAGAGGGAGAAATAGATGCTGTCCAAAGGATCAAGAAAAGAAAAGACCCCCACCACTGTGCACTGGCATGGCCTACTTACAGCAGTGGCAGATTAGTAAAGAAAAAAGGCTATCAACAAGGCAAGCCTCCTATTCAAACAGCTGGACCACAGATCAGGGAGAAGAACTCTACATCCACTGGTTAATCAGTCCATGGTGTCCTCACTGGGCAAAGCCATCAACACTGCAAGAGATTTAGACAAGAGGTCTTCTGATGTGGTGGAGGAACCTTCTCGAGCCAACCACCGAGGAGGCAGAGGGGAATTCCTGTCCCTACCTAATCCTGGCCGAGAACTCACTGTCTCTGTGGATTGATGAGCTTCTAGAAAAGTATGGGCCTCTGCCAGGTCAGAGAACAGCACAGTCTGGTCCCCAAACAGAAGCTTTAAGATGTCCGGAGGAGCTAGAAAGCATTTCAGACCCTGATTCTGAACTTTATCAAAGGCTTTATGATGTTCAGGCACCTGCTTGTAGAGATCCTGGGAACAGGACAATCGGGATCCATTGTACTGAATATCATTCAGTACCCTGTCAGCCTGCAAAAGTTTCTTCTAGTTTTTATATCATAACAATTTAAATACAACATGCCGAGGCTGAGTAGCTGCAGTGTTGGGGGAAGGACCGTCTGGCACCCGATGGACCCAATCAATTTCAATAACATAGGAGAGGTCCCAATTAAACCATACTGGGAGGTGGGTTTGAAAAAATTTAATCATGTCATGTCCCTCCGTTGTTTCAGGTAAGCTGAAGATTTGTACATTACCCCTCCTATGCCAGGTCTCTAAATCGTCCACCTTACCCCAAAGAGTGACCAAGTCCTGCTCCATGTCTTTCATGTGACACTTTGTTTTCCTAGACCAGTCCTCCATCCAGCTAATTCATTGCTCCACCTGTTCTACTCAATGTCCCAGTGCTTCTATGGGCACACGGACTGCAGTCAGCTGGGCAGTAATATTGTTGCGATCCCAACGGATGCCGCCCATAAAGGCCTTTATTTCTGCAAGCTCCATTATCAGTATGCCCACTTTGGATTCCTTTTCCACCTGCATAGCTGGGCCTAACCTGCCACAGTCTTCAAGCAGTGGAGGAGAGGCTGACAACTTGTATTTCTTTTTTGTACTTGTCACAAATTTTTCCACCTCTGACCTCAAAGCCATTTCAGAAGATGGAATAGCACTGAATAGGTCTAGAAAACACAATGAAGGGGTTAAAAAGGTAAGAAATTACTGCCTTGGGGATGAAGCGAAGTGAGCATGCAGCTAACTGTTAGTGGGCATCCTGTGACCTCCATGCAGTGGTTCTTTCACTTTTAAGATGGAACTCAGTTGTGCAGCCTCTAGAGGTTTAAGAATGCTATTGTACCCCAGAAGAGTACAATCACATTCCACGACCTTTGAACTGTGGTAAAACAGAATTTTGAAACAGACAGAATACTATACTGAACAACACTCTACTGTACACTATAATATGATTGCAAATAAATGCAGATTTTACAGAAATTATGAAAATGCTGTAATCTAGAAAAAAGGAATTTGTAATCAGTGGCCTTGAGTCACCTAGTTCTCAGGGCATTAAGCTAGCCAGGTAAAAATGGAATAAGACTAGCTGATAGGTGAATGAAGACAGCTTCTGTAAAGTCTGGCACAAAGACTGTTATATTGTAGTGCAGATATGACTTATGCTCTGCCATTCTTTGGAACAGTTTTGCACCTGCAGAAAATTATTTGCATTTATTTGGTAATGAAATGGAATGTAAAAAAACAAAGACAAGGCGCTGTGTCAGCATGTGGTCTAAAAGCAAAACAAAATGGTTATATTAAATGCACACTGAAAATAGAAAATAGAGTTAAAAATCTACGTTTCGACCTTAGGTCTTCTTCAGGAAATATCTAAAAGAGAAAAAAAACAAGTTAGTGTAGAGGAGAGGTAAAATGAGAGAGATATATATGTGGAGAAAGAAGAAGGGGGAGGCAAAGGGAGAAGAAGTGATAAATGATAAGATTAAGAGAGAATCTGTGAAACAAAAAGGTGATGATGGGAAAGATAAAACATAATGGGAGAGAAAGAGCTGGGGAAGATCCCAGGTAGAGACTGATTAACAGGGCCTTGTAAGAAGGCTGAAAGGTGACAAATGTGTGAGAAGGAGACAGAAATGGAGACATATGGTGAAAATGAAAAATAAATCAGTACAAAAACAAATTCAATGAAATGGAATACTAACTCTGACCATTATGTTTGCTGGATAGTGATAGCTGAGTAGAAATGGTGGAAAGTGTGCTTTCAAGCACCACCCTGATGCATCTTTCACCCCCCACAAATGACTGTCTTAACCATTACATCAGAGCAGCTTAAGCAAGTCCTGCTGCCTTCACTACAGAGCCTAGTTAGCTTCTTGCAGTTCATAATGGAAAATGAAATAACCCAGTAATTTATGAATGAGACATAAATCAGAGCATACAGTGAGGCTCAGAACTTTAGAGATCCCCAGGAAGGCACTGTCTGGTAGCGTCTGCTAAGGAAAAAGAATTCCTCCAGAAAGTCATTGTGAAAGAGTCCAATAAAGGACACCAGAAGCCCAGCGGACATGGGTCTGTGTGATCCAAATGCTAATTGAGTGGGTGCTTAAGGAATCCAATAAAGAATCAGTGCACCTGCTCACTATTGTCAGTGTGTGTGTGTGAGTGTGAGCAAGATAGACAGGAAGAGTGAGACAGCGAGAGAGAGAGGCACAGAGTTCAGCAGCAGATAACAGGTTAGGAAGAGATAACTAGCAGTACCAGCAGAAAATGGTTCCATTATCTCTTGGCTGCATAGACAGCCCCGCCCTGACTGGCTTGTTCTGCATGCCTGAGTAGTGTTGTTCCATGTCATCTCAGCGTGAACAATTTCGTTGTGATAATTATTAGCATGGTCAGATTGCCGTATGTAATATCAGTACTAGTCAATTAACTCTTTTCGCAGTGCATCGCAAACAAAATCTGCATCTGTTTTAGATCAGCCTTAAAGCACACATTGCAGTCCCTTCAATGGCAACATTTAAGTTAGGAACTGTATTGGACAGGGATGCACATGTTATGGGTAGAGATGCAGAGAATTTAAAATTCACCGGCAAAATTGCAGTGAAGTGGCCAATTTTACCACCCAGAGTAATCCACAAATTTCTCCCTTTTTTGCCTGTTTTCACCTAGGCAAAATTTCACCGGTGGAAAGGTAAAATTTCACCTTGGAAGGTGAAATTTGACCTGCGAAAAGCAAAATTTTGTCTTGGAAGGTGAACTTTCACCTCTCAAATCCAAATTTCACCTTGGAAAGCGAAATTTCACCACACAAGGCAAAATTTCACCTTTCAACAGGCGAAATTTTGTATTTTGGCAAGCGAAATGGGTGAAATTCATGGATTACTCCACATAGCAAATTATTGTCACTTTGCCCACCTGTAGTTATAGGACTGGTTTCAAATAAGGTTTCTTTTATTCTTAAAATGTTTATTTCATATGGAAGTGTTATGGTTTTGCGCTTTAATGCTTTAATTTCTTCACTGTGACACATATAAATTTCTTAAAATCAAGCATTTGCTCAGCACAGTAGGACCCACAAGAATCACATTGTATGGCAATTATAAAGCCCTTGGTACACATCTTAGAAACTAGTAGATAACTATAAATACCACCTCAGCAAACAAAAGGTGTGTGTGGGGGACAATAACAGCAAGCAACTCAATAATATAACCAAACTGTGGGTAATATGATTTTTAAATACCAAGAATTCACTTGTATGCCAGTAGCATATTGGGATCCCATGATAGAGCAACAAATAAAGCAGAATAAAATTTCTCCAATGAGACAAAATTTGTTTAATCTTGCAGCTTTTACTGAACAAATATACAAAACTGAGTAGCATTCTTCTAACTTGTTCTGTAAACTAGATTCTGGAAGCAGATAGGCTTGGAACTTCAAAAAAATGCTGCTTGTTTGTGATGCGCAGATTCCAGGGTATGATGCTGACGTGCAGCCAATATAGGAGCAAATAAAAAATGGCAGGTTTCCTTTGCAGTCAGACACCAAGAAGGATCACTCAAGCATCACTTGGTGCTGTTAGTGAGTGGTTCGGGCACAACCTCAAGCACAGCCTGTGCAACAGCACACATCAGCACATAAAGGGAGAAGGCAGTGGACTGGTAAGCCTTCTAATTACCAATGAATGATTCTGATCCTTGTCTCCTGGACAGTTCCTCTATAAACAGAGTTGAAGTCAGAATTTGCCAAGAAAGGAACATTCTGTATTAAGCCACTACAAAGCCTCTTGTCACACTCTGATTTGGCATATAGTGAGCACGGTGCAAGTGTTCATTAAGGTGATCTGTACATTCAGGATCAAACTTCTGTAGATGAGGTAACACTAATACTGAATCTAATAACATTTTTAAGCCTCAATATTCATTCTGCCATCCAATGTCCCCAGCTCTCCAGACCTAATTTCTGAAAACTGATTACTGATTAATGAAGAGCAATTTCTTGCGCTGGGTCAGGCTTGTAATGTAATGTGGTTTACGCTCAATTTGTGTTTTGCGGTTTTGTATGTGCTACATTGTTTGCACTGTTATGCTTGTGCTGATTTGACACGATATCGATAGTGCGGTGCAGGCTGCAGCCAGTGTCTTAGCTTAGGGGGAACTTATCGACTCCTGTTTTATTGCTTGGAAGCAGAAAGGAGCATTTGACAATCATTGACCACTCAGTCCTGTTATAACCCGAAGATGTACAGAGGAAGCAGCAGTAGCAGCCATGGATCAGATAATCATGCCTCTCTGAACAGCCTGGGTGGAATTTCCTTCTGCGCTTCTTGGATAATCTCTCTGGCAAGTGGTATGAATTATTTCTGTGAAATAGCAAGCCCAGATTTGTGGACTCACATTCTGATGGTCAGCTGTTCCAGTGGAGTGTGTGGTTCAAAGGATTTTAACAATTATTCAGCAAAGGGGAAGGGACCCTAAATTCTGGGTTAAATGTACAAGCAAAACACAAATGGGAATAAAAAGACCGAACTTTAAATAAATACACATGTTGCCTAGACTTCAATGACAGCTTGACGTATACTACTTTTGAGAAAAAAGCCAGTGACACACAAAAATAGTGCTGTTCTAATTTTACTCAGTTTATGTGGCAGATGTTTCTTGAAAACAGTTTAACAGAAGCTATCACATTGCCCCTGCTGCCACTTGAGGCAGTTCTCAGTTACAAAGCTTAGTTAAATGCTACAGTATCTAAAGGTATTTTTATCTTTTATCTATCTATCTCATATTGCTCTGGTTATTTAAAAAAAATAGTTTTTCATGTTTAAACAGCCTATGAGGCACATACCGGGGGGGGGGGGGATGGAGCAGCTGCTTGCTGGCAGATGAAAGGATCGAGCTGATTTCTGATAGGAGCAGCTTGCCTCCTTTCAACTATAAGAAGTTTCCAACCCACAAGCAAAGAATAGTGTCATGGTCAACCTCGCTGATTATTGAGCTGTCACTATTGAGCCCACTGCAGCCTGATTTGCATTGAACTGAAGAGTGACAAGCCTCTGAAACCCAGTTCTTGTAACAAAATATTTGCTGAGCATACACAGGCAAACATAAAAATAAGAATTTATAAAATGTATCCAGCTTAATCTGTTTTGACAGTTAAGCAGGAATATTTTGTTAGCCTTACATTCAAAACTGGAAAATAGAAAAGGTGAGTAAAGTGTTCAATTTAGTTGCAACAGAAACAAATGAGAACTCATCAAACATATCTAGCTAATTCTGTTTCAGCTGTCAAGCAGGAGCCCAAGCAAGGCAGTAAGGTAGGGGGAAGATGTAGTGTAGGCTGTAGAGCAAATACATGACAGCTGTTGGTGTTGGTAGTGGTCAGTGGCAACCAGTAGCCAGAATAAGATTTTTAGCAACAGGACCTCATGATTCTGAAGAGAACCCTGCAGGTCATGTGATGGGGAATTCTGCTAGTTCTTAATACTGTATTACAATGCTTCCCATACAAGGAAGTGGTAGGTATGTATTACTGCAAACAAGCTATGTGATACCAGGAGACAGACCAAAGTTCAGGGACAGGGTTAGGTTGCTCCTAGACCATACAGCCACGGATTAGTGATGTGTGAAGTTGGAAAACTTCTCTCCATGGTTTAATTTGCCAGTTTACCTCATGTCATGAAGTTAATCCACTGTGCAAAGTCCAAATTCATGGAAAACTGATAAGTCCATGAACTGTAAAGTTGGCAACTCCACCCGCGAGTTTGGCACAGAGGAGACATTTGCAATGTTCATTCCCTGGTGTCTAGTGGTCCCTCACCCCTGACAATTGCCAGCCTGTTGTATAAAATAAACTTTCCCTGGTGTCCAGTGGTCTCCCCCCCCACAATTGCTGACCTGTTGTATATGATAAAATTTCCCTGGTGTCTAGTGGTACCCTCCCCCACACTGATCAATAGCCCATTGTACAAAATAAACTTTATATGGTGTCTCGTGGCCCTCCTCACTGATCATCAGCCTATTGTGTACAATAAAGTTTCCCTGGTGTCTAGTGGTCCACTCCCCCACCAATCACTAGACTGTTATATAAAATAAACTTTCCCTGGTGTCTAGTGGTCCCCCCCACCAAACACTGTCTCTTTGTATGCAATAAAATTTCCCTAGTGTCTGGCAGTCCATCCCCCTCCAACCGATTGCCAGCCCATTGTATACAATAAAATTTCCCTTTTGCCTAGTGGACCCCCTGCCAGTCAATGGTCCATTGTCTACAAGGGTGAGCAGTTAATATTGGATTTGGTTTGTAAATGGCGAAGTATGGCCTTCTCATTTAACTAGCTCCCCATCAGCTACCTGTGCCTTGGCTGGGCCCACACCTTAATTATGCCATTTTTGGGCTGATGCACCCTATAAAGGTAAGCCATTTGAGGCAGTTGCAGTTTAGAGTAGGGATCCAGCTGATGGGTGGTCTACCTCAACGTTGGTAGCTGGGTGACTTCACAGCAGTGCCCTGGGTTGAATACTAAGAAACCCCAACTCCTTTTGAAATCAAAATAGTAAGCTGCCAATCCAGGCTGAAAAAATATATGTTTATTGTTACACTGGAAGGGGGCAAGTCAGGGTATGTTCTGACTTTTTTTTTTGTTGGTGTATGTCATACACAGTAGCACCCCTCATTTAAAATCCCATTTATAGTCTGTGAATGAGCAAGGGTGAGCAGTTAATATTGGATCTGGTTTGTAAATGGAGAAGTATGGCCTTCTCATTTAATTAGCTCCCCATCAGCTACCTGCACTTTGGCTGAGCCCACACCTTAATTAAGCCAATTTTGGGCTGATGCACCCTATAAAGGTAAGTCATTTGAGGCAGCTGCAGTTTAGAGTAGGGACCCAGATGATGGGTGGTCTACCTCAACGTTGGTAGCTGGGTGATTTCACAGCACAGCCCTGGGGTGAATACTAAGGAACCCCCTCTCCTTTTGAAATCAAAATAGTAAGTTGCCAATCCAGGCTGAAAAAATATATGTTTATTGTTACATTGGGGGAGTCAGGTGTGCTCTGACTTGTTGTTTTTATACAACAACATTTCCTTGGTGTCTAATGGTACCCCCTGCCAATCGATGGTCCATTGTATACAATAAAATTTCCCTAGTGTCTAGTTGTCCCTCACCCCCACTGATTGCTGGCTCATTGTACAAAATATACTTTACCTGGTGTCTGGTGCCCCCCCCAACTGCTGGTCCATTATAAAAAATATTTTTTCATTCATGTCTTTTGGTCCTCCCACTGATTGCCAGCCCATTGTGAAACATACACATTCCCTGGCACTAGTGGTCCCTTCCCGCACCTGTACTAATGCCTGATGTTCCAATAATATTCCCTGGTGTCCTGTGGTCCCCCCCAATCCTGATCCCCTATAAAATAAAGGTACACCATTCCATGGTGTCTAGTGCCCTCTGCCCCCCCAACTCAGCAGGTAGTGCCCCACCACCCAACCCCCCCATACAGACTCCAAGCCAGGGAACAGCACAGACCTGCACTCTCCACCACAGCTGGCCACTGACTGAGCTGTTCGTGAACATGTACTGTTACAGTAAGCACTCAGTGACAGCTCAGTTGGTGGTCCGCCATGGTGGAAAGCGGAGGGTTGTGCTGGTCGTCGGCTCAGGGCCAGGATGTGGGGGAGCATAGTGGTGGGGCACTACCTGCTGGGGCGGGGGCATGGGGGTCTACTAGATACCAGGGAATGGTGTAACTTTATTTTACAGGGGATTGGAGATAGGGAGGGAGTCCACTAGATACCAGGGAATGGTTTAACTCTGTGCTACAGGGGATTGGTGATAGGGAGGGGGGTCCACTAGACAACAGGGAATGGTATACCTTTATTTTATAGGGGACCAGGATTGGGGGACCACAGGACACTTCAGAATATTATTGGAACACTGGGCATGGGTGCAGATGAGGGGAGGGACCACTAGCACCAGCTAAAGTGTATGCATTACAACAGGCAGGTGATCAGTGAGGGGGAGATGACTAGACACCAGGGAATGTGTAATTTTCACAATGGACTGCAATCAGTGGGGGGAAGGGACCACTAGATGCAAGGAGAATATGTTACTATATACAATTGGCTGATGATCGGTGGGGGGCCGACCACTAGATGCTAGGGAAAGGAAATCTTTTACAATGGACTGGCGATCAGTGGGGGGACCACTAGACACCAGGGAAACCTTATTGTATACAATGGGCCAGTGATCAGCAGGGAGATCACTAGACACCAGGGAAGGCTTACTTTATATAACAGGCTATTGATCAGTGGTGGGGGGGAAGGACCACTAGACACCAGGGACATTTTATTGTATGCAACGGGCCAGCAATCGGTGGGGCGGGGGGGGGGAGACCACTAAACTCCAGGGAAAGTTTATTTTATACAACGGGATGATAATCAGCGGGGTGGAGGGATTTTAAATGATTGAGGTCAATATAGTTCTTATAGGTACTGATGCTTTTCTCATCAGTAGGAGATACAAGAGCCAGTCCTGTAGCCACAGTACATTTGTGGTTTGTGAATGTAGTTTTCATACATAAGGTATGAGCTTGAATTGGTTCTGCTGCTGTCAATGTTTTGGACTATGTGGATCCTTTCCCTTTTAATATGAGTGAAATTGTTATTACATTCTTATTTTCACATTTATAACATTTTTAGATGTGAGCAGCAGTAGACATACAGTAGCTCACAGAGGAAGTTTGGCATCTGGCTTCCATCAGCTCCTGCAGGAAGGAGTAAGGAGTGCAAGCAGGCTCAATTCATGCTCCAGTAGGAGCCAGTAGCTCATAGATTTTTCCTGTATCAATCTATGACATACACTGGAGCCCACCATGATGTAAGGCAGTGTCATGGATTCCTGCTTGACAAAAGGAATTAACTGCAATTGAAATGGTCTTGTTTCCTGCAGTAGCTCTTATGCAGAATGCTACAGTATTGCAGTACATCCTGGTGGGCTACACTGTAAATGCACCAAATACATAGAAACATGGAAGCTGATGGCAGATAAGTATCGCTTGGTCAAACCAGTCTGCCCATTATTCCCTACCTACTGTATCACCAGAGACCCTACTTGATCTTCTGCATATTCTCCAACCCCCCTTTCCTTACCCTTTAGATTCCCATATGCCTAACCCATGCATTCTTGCACTCCACCACTGTTTTCAGGCCCACCGCCTCCACTGGAAGCCTGTTCCATTAATCCACCACTCTTTCTGTAAAGAAGTACTTTCCTCAAACCTCTCCTGAATCTACCTCCCTCCAGCTTCATAGCATGTCCCCTTGCTCTTGGGCACTTTTTTCCCTGAAAATACTTCTCTGAAACTATCCCAAGCCAAAATCATTCTGTTACTAGCCAGTAGATAATGTCCACTTCCACTGAGTTGCCACACCTGTTAGACAACAGTGCTACATTCCTAGACACAGAGCCCAATTGCTAGTGGTAACAGTTGGACAGTTGTAAGATGGGCAGGTCAACAGTGGTTGGTGACTTGCCTTGTAGCTGGCAGCATGTTTATTTTTAACTTTACTGACTTCTTCCATGACCAGAATGGAAAAGTTCATGCCCGTCTAAGACGGACTATTTATGTTACATGCTTGAGTGAATGACTGTGTGGCCAGCTACCCTGATGTAGTACAAATGCCTGTCAATCTATCAGACTGTAACTAAGAGCTGTCCATTTTCTGCACACTAAATGGAAATGATTATTGCAAACTGTTGCTGTGCCAAAAAGAATAGAGCATGCTGCATTGAAGAAAACTACCTGTCAAAATATGATCTATAAACTGTTTCAGCTCAGCATTTTCCATTGGGTGTTCAACATCATTAGAGACGTCCCTAATCTTTTTTACCCATGTCCACATTACATCTTTTATTTTTTTATACTGTTTAATATCCTTCCTGAAATGCACAACACTTCCATGAGAATGAACTGGTTCCTCATGTTGGTGGCTTAGAAAGTAGATATCTCAACAAAAGATATTATCTCCAAATCCTGCTTAGGGAAACCTGTGTATACAGTACTTTAACAATCAATACTCTCACAATATTGGGGATGCAGTCCTTGGATTGGTCATCATGTCTGCATTAAGAATTCATGGATATTTCCAAGATGGGTTGCCTGATTAAGAGGTGGATCCCTTTCTCCTGGGCTTCTGACCCAAGTGTAGGTGACTCAGTCAGGAAAGAGAAGGAGGAGGGCCGGGAGGGGAAGGGAGTGAGGCCTGGATGAGGTGACAAAAGGAGGAAGGGATGAATAAAGAAAGGTGAGGATAGGGATTGACTGGAGAAAAGAGAGAGAGAGAGGGGGGGTGTTAAAAGAGGCTGCACCAGGCAAGCAGCCCTCACAATTTTGTTAATCAGTTATTTTCGGGGGAAGGGGGTCAGCAGGCAGTCAAAGATTTAAAAATAAAAGTTACAAGGAGAAGTCTCAAGGCAATAAAGGGGGACATACGTAATTAACAGCAGGAGGTTTGAAGGCTGCCTTGTTTGTTTCCTTTGTTTGTAATAAGATTGAAGGGCACAGCTCCATGCATGTTTAAAATTAAGTGATTCTTATTTTCCCAGTTAATGCATCGAGTTCATAGCGAGTGATAGCTTAATAGTTGAATGTATATGTTATATATAAAGGCATGTTCCTCATCAGGTGACGAGTCATTTAAAAAAAAAGACAAGAGGGTGTTTGTTTCATTATGTTGACTGGGGGACCTGTTTAAGGGTTGCAGCAGGCCAGCTGCAGGCAGACACCTGTACGTGGAGCAGTTTAGAGAATGGTCCAAACATAAACAAAAAAAGGTGGTACAGTGATTAATGAATTATGTTTGATTCACAGTATTAAAGAATTGCAAAAAGAGGCATAAAGAGCTCCAAGGAGGAAGCAATAAGAAGAGTCATGGAACTTGTTGAGAAGGCAAACAAGATGCTGGATGCAGTTGAAGACAATTCATAAGGATCAGAGCCAGAGGGACAAGGAAAAAAGAGGAAAGATGGCAGAACAGTGGGAACAAAGGGCAAGAAGCAGCCGAAGGGAGTGGTGCGATGAGCACCGCTGCAACTGAAGCCTGCTTCTACTCGGCCACCATGCCCACCAACTCCTATTCTGCCTCCTCCTATGCCCCACCCCCCCACCGGCTCCAGTATCTCAGCCACAGCCATTGCTTGCACCACTGCCAGAGCTGGTCCCAGTACCTCAATCCCAACCATTGCTTGAACCACAACCACTTATGGCACTGGCGTCACACCCACAACTGGTACTGGTACTGGCACCACAGCTCCAGCTGGGGCCAGCACCACAACCAGTCCTGGGGCCACAAACCCTGCTGGTCCCAAGACCGTAACCACAGTCGGGTCCAGTGTCCCAACCACAGCCAGTTCCACAGCTGGAACCTGTACATCAACCTCAGCCAATTGTGCCACAGCCCCCTATTCCTCCTCCACAGCCAGCTGCTCCATTGAACAATGGTCTACCAGAGCCGGCCCCCAAACTCCAGGTACAGTAGAGGTAATGTTAGAGAGTAGCATTAAAGAATATGTGGAGCACATGCTAGGGTTGATGAGGGACAACTGGACTGGAGAATCTGAAAAAGTATTAGGTGAAATTAAAAAAGTGAAAACAAGGGAATGAATTAGTGAGAGGAGGAAAAGGGTGTAGCATGGGGACGGACGTAGGGTCACCCAAGGTGAGGACTGGGGACTATGTATCTATAATGACAAAAGAAAAAATCTGGAAAGGGGAATATGAAGACATATTCACATTAGTCAATAAAGAAATAATTAAAAAATACAATGAGAAAGAAAGCTTTGAAGAAAGGGACTTGTCGGCAGCACTGGTGTTACTAGGTAGGGGGGAGGAAGCCCGTACTCTCAGAGGGAAAACATGGGACGCTTAGTCGGTAGATTTCACGTGCTACAGTGCCATTGTACAAGAAAAGCGACCAGAACTAGCAACGTCTCTACTGGCATACTCACTGATCATTTGCAGCACCTATAAAATGAGGGGAGGGATTAATTGGATACAGTACAACAAATTGTTTCAGCAGAGAATGGCCATGCATGGGGTTGCCTGATGGGACACGAGGTACTCTGACTTATGGTTTGAGACCATGACAGTGCCAGGGGGGTGAGGGGACTGGGGAAGGGGGCTGGGGTTTTCAAAAATGTTGCTGGGGATATAACAGGGCACAATGTTAATGGCCTAACTGCCAATTTAAGCACACATGTTCCAGATGCTCTGGTTCCCAACCCGCCTCTAGGTGCAGGAGCTACAGGGAGAATAGCAAAGGAAACAGCTTTCAGAGCCAGTCCTTTTGGGCTGGGCACATAGTTTTTTTTGGGGGGGCAAGATGGTAGAATGGGGGAGAGGTTTGCAGACAGGGGTTATGGGCAGGGAAATAAATTAGTGCAGGGTGGGTAGGGACATGGGGAAGACTTTCCGATCAGCACAGATGCCAATAAAATTAAAGGTTTTGCAGAAATGGGTGAAAGACTACCCAAACAAAAATGTTGCAAAGGACCTAAGAGAATGTTTTAAGAAAGGTTTTAATTTACAATTTCAAGGGCACAGGGTGGGCACAAAAGCAAAGAATCTCAAATCAGCGAGGGGCAAGGAAGAAATACTGATCAGAAAAATAGAGAAGCAGATTGCGGCTGGGAGAGTGGATGGGCCTTTTCAAGCACCTCCATTTAACAAATTCAGGCTATCACCTTTAGGCTTAGTGCCCAAAAAACAACCGGGGGAGTTTTGGGTCATTCACCACCTATCCTACCCAGATAGGGAATCAGTGAATGAGTATATCAACAAGGAGGATGGCAGGGTGGCCTACTCAACATTGGAGGAGGCCATACAGATGATCAGTGCAGTAAAAGGGGTGTGGATCACAAAGACGAACATTGAGGCTACCTATCGCTTGCTTCCTTTCTGGCCCGAAGATTGGAATCTGCTGGGTTTCTGTATGGGTGACCAATTTTACTTTGACAAGGCAATGCTGATGGGGTGTTCAGTGGCATGCATCACATTTGAAACCTTCAGCACATGGCTACAATGGGAATTCCAATCATAATATGGGCACAGGACAGTCATAGATTACTTGGATGATTTCTTCCTGATAGGGGATGGGGAGGAAGGAGTCAACCGTGTGTTGCAACAATTTTGTCAGATGTGCAGGTAATTGGGGGTACTGCTGGCAGAGGCCAAGAAAGAAGGACCAAGTCAGCGTATTGAATTCCTGGGGATATAGATATATGTGGGAAAAGGGTTTTTTAGGTTACCGATGGTAAAAGTACAGAAGCTAAAAGGGCTGTTAGGTTATGTTAAGGGGCGGAGAAGGGTGCCACTGAACATGGTGCAGCAGCTGCTAGGTCATCTGAACTTCACATGTCATGTGACTGCCCGAGATAGAATGTTTACACAGTACCTAGCTAGGGCAACAAGAGGGGCCACTAGACCCCACCACTGGGTAGATATAATAAAAGAGGTGAGGGAAGACCTGGTCATATGGGAGGAATTTCTTCAGTTGTAAAATGGGGTAACATTCTGGCAGTATGACTGGGTGTTCAATACAGACTTGGAATTGTATATGGATGTGACTGGGAGACTAGGGATGGGAGCTTACTTTAAAGGACAATGGTTTTTGGAACAATGGCCAGAAACATGGGTACAAAAAGGGCTGACACGGGACATCACGCTACTTGAAATCTTCCTAATATGGGTAGCCATGATTGTGTGGGGAGAGAAGCTGCATAACTAGAAAGCAATATTCTGGTGCGACAATAGGGTAGTGGTGGATGTCCTGAACAAAAGGGGGGGCCATTTCAGATACAGTCATGCAAGAGTTGAGATAGTTGGTACTGCAGGGCTTGAGACTCAATATGTCATTCAGAGCTAGACACATTGAGGGGGTACTGACAATGGTGGCTGACAGTCTCTCCCATCTCTAGTTGGACAGGTTTCAGGCCATTTCCTCAGGGGCCAAAATCCAGAATACAGCGGTACCAATGTACACGTGGGAGACTGGCAGGAGGAAGCCGAGTTTCTATTCTGCAACTCTTGGACCCTGAGAACATACGAAGAGTCCTGGAGAGGTTTCCAGGTCTTTAGGGCAAGCCAAGGCATGGGGCAGTCACAGAGGAACAGGTAACGAAGTTCTAAGTTAATAGCTGGAGGTCAAGTGTAGTGTATTCCACCATGGGAGTCCATCTCACAGCCATTGGGTGGGTCAGCAACCTGCAGGGTTGGGGAGATCCAGGGAAGGGACAAGTGGTGAACCATATGATGAAGGGGTTGCCCAGGGTCAGAGGGAAGGAGCCCAACTGGCGGTGACCAATTTTGGAAACACTTGTTGAAAGGCTCATAGGGGCCCTTCCAAGGGTATGTCATTCAGGGAATGATGCAACCCTGTTTGGCTCAATTTTCACAGTAATGTTTTATGGGGAGTTTTGGGTCAGTGAGATATTGGGGCAGGGAAGGAGTGAAGAGAAAACAGGCCTTCAATGGGAAGAAGCACACTGGCAGGGAGATAGAGTGGAGCTCAGGCTGCAGAGATCCAAGATGGATCAAGCAGGAAGAGGGGTGACCATCATGTTAAATAAGCATGCAAGGACGGTGATTTTTCCAGGTCCAGGCTCTTATGGGGTACGCCACAGTCAGGCCAATAAGTATGGGCCTGATGTTTGAACTCGGTGATGGGTCACAGATGACAGTGGGGCAGAGGGCAGCTGTGCTTAAGAAGAGCTTAGAGTTTCTGGGAGAAGATTCGAGAGGTTATTCATCATAATCATTTAGAATAGGAGCTGCATCAGAGGTGGTCGCACGAGGGGGTTTCATGGAAGGGGTCAAGAGGGTTGTCAGGTGGGCTTCTGACAGCTACAGAACATATATCAGAAAACCATCTTTCTGTTTTTTCTTACGGGGTGAGATTAACAGGCCAGAGGCTGTTTCGGTAGGGAGGAAGGTGGGAGGGGGTTGTGGGGTGGGACTGTCTGAGTAGTATCTCACCATGTAACTCTGTATTTGGTCACAGGTACCAGAGAGTGGCTAGAGGTTTGGATCTGTGGCCACTCCTTTATATATTGGGTGGATTGCACAGCAGCATTGAAGGCCGGGGGATGGAAATTGTACCAGAATTGGGACAGCTTGAGAATACAGTGGAAAGGCTTGTGAGGGATGAGATGGGCTCAATTATTGCTGCTTTTACAGGACATGCAGACAACATGGCCAGAACTGCATATGGTGATCATACACATGTGGGGCAATGATCTGGGAACCTGGTCATGTATGGACATTTTTTACCAGATAAAAGAGGACCTTACAAAAATAAAAGAATGGTGGCCAGCCACAAAGTTTATATGGTCAGAGATGTTACCACGCAGGGTGTGGAGATATGCTAGGAACCACAAGACCATAGAAGGGGCACAGAGAAGGATGAATAGGAGGGTTGGGGAGCTTTTTCAGTCCCTCAGAGGAGGAAGCATAAAACACGGGAGTATACAAGAAGATGACCCGGAACTATACCGATCAGACGATGTACACTGTCAGATTTAGGTATTGACTTTTTAATGCAGAGATAGAGAACTGGAAACAGGAGTTGGCATAAAATAAAGAAGGACAACAAGGTAGGACAGGAGGGGGGAAGCCCACCATCCAAAGCAAGCTGTAGGTGGGCTAATGGAAAAGAAAAAGTAGAAGGGGAAAGAAAGAGGGAGGGACCAACCTGGCCTGAGCGTAAACCAAGGCCCGGGAGACAGAATCCTCTGGATGTACATCCAGGGGGCTATGGAAGAGGGGTACCAATGTACATCAGTACCCAGCAGGATGGATGGTCAACAGAAGACAAGAGCCCCAGATGTGCATCTGGGAGAAGAAGATAAATGGAAAATGTTATGAAGGATGAAAATATATAGAAATGACTGTTACGCAAAATAAAATATTGTGGAATGGTTTTGCATAAGAAGATATTTATGCAAAAGAGATAACGTTATTTAGGCTGTAAATACAGGGATGATTTTAATAAATTAATTTGCTGACTGAGCAACTGACAAGACAATGTGCAATGGTTTTCATTGGGGAAGGGGAACAGGGGACAAGGAAGGCTTGGAGCATTTATTACCAAGCAATAAGCTTCACCTAACTGTCATGGAATGAATTTTCATATACTGTAAGTGAACATACAATAAAATAGGGGGGTGTTTTAAAACAATCCATTTCCTGCACACCAAGGCAATATGCTTCATTGTTTTGTTTGTTTGTCTTTTTGTTCATTACCACTGCCTCATTTGATGTTCCATTGTATTTACAGCTATAATTTTAATGGCATGCCTGCTCAGCTGGTACAAATACTACACTCTCTTTCCTATTGGTACCTAAGGTAACAACTGCAAACTAACCTCCACCCCAACGAGAGCACTGTGAATTTGAGATTTGTTATTTTTAAATCCCAATTTAGTAGTAACAGTAGGAAAACTCCCAATGCCTAAAAAACAAACGTTCCACACTGCCACACCAATGTGTTGACCAAGTATGATTTTGTTAACTTTCATTTTTTGCTGTTCATCTTGTCCTTCCCCTGAATTAGGCTTTGGTCAGATTGTTTACTTTAAGGGTCACATCAGTCAGTTCTACAGCATAACATTAGAGTCCTGTCTGTTCTGTTTCAAAATGATACATTACATTGCAAGCAACTGATCAATAACACACTTGCTCCCTTATTTCCTATTCAATAACGGTAGTCAATAGCCATTTATCCAGAGAAAAATATAACTAAACAGGTCTATTTAGCTAGTTTAAACGTACTAGGTAACATACTTGTGTTATGCTCAGCAGCTTTATTGTAGTTTCAGTTTTGTGCAGCTTCTTTTCCTATGATCCCTTTTTTAAAGAGACTTATGATAGAGATTAGGAAACAGGTTTAATTGGTGGCCCTTTAGGACTCTGTTTACTTTCTGGTATATAATTACTGTAGGTTTAGAGGACATATTACCCACACAGACACCTTCTCATTTGAAACACAGTTAGTTGCAGACAATGGCAGAGAACCTTTTTTTTACAGATATCAGACTTGCTCTCTGATTTTGTTTATCTTCTTCTGTTTACAGTATATAAAGAAAACATATTTTGGTCTCTTTAACAATAAAACCTTTTTTATAATTTTTTTTTAATTTAAGCATGAATTTTAGTGCACCTGGAAGGTACAAGATTGACACAACTTATGTCCAAGCTCCTTTATTTATCCACATGACAAGCAGGGGCTAGATGGTCACAATGCAAGCTTCACCCCACTGCACCACAAATGTGCCTTGACAGGCTCACTTCCCATTCAGTCATTGGCCTCCTATGTAATACTGCCAACAAAACTGACAATTAGTGTTAATTAAATTGGTAGTTTAAAAATTTGGACACATGTCCACTACACACTCCTGACTGTGGCAACTCTGATAAATTTCATGTGGCCCATTAAACAGCCATCAGATAAAAATGGGTTTTAGACAGTATCATCTTGTGTTGGATTCAACTGAGAGGACAAAAGGATCTATAACCCACTACCAATCAGCTGAGACAACCACGTGGTGAAGTAACACCCACCACCCCCTTAGGCCAGCAAACAATAGTTATTTTCCTATAATGACTTTTAAAAGAGCAGAGTTTATATTTTCCTAGGGAGGTACCACCCCCTTGATAAGATTGCTACTCCTTAGAAAAATAATAGCTCAGCCTGTGCAGTATTACTATACAGAACATTTAACAATATAAACATTTCAAACTTGCAGTTGTCAGTGAACCCTTTTTAGAATTTGGTACTTGTAAAGGCCTTCTGTTAATTTGCCACAATTCCTATTTTTTTTTCTGTAGCAGCTGTCATCTCTGTGTCTCTCCATGAAATACATTGGCCCCAATGTTCAGAAAGTTAGTGCATTGTTAATCATGTTCATGATGCACTAACCGTGCTTTGTATGATTGGATGGGGTGGGGGACAGGTTCAGTGACACCGATGCATAACATTCAGTGAACAGCTTGCTTGGGCAGAATATACTGCTGTGCCCATGAAAATGAGGAAGTCCTCTTTTATACAGGATGCAGTGTTATATTCAAAGGTTTTTGAATTACTAAAAGTCTGCTGTGTCAGCACTACTTAACATTTTCCAAAGCCCTACTGTTATCCTCGCACACTGTGAAGCATGGTCACCCAACTCCCACCTCCAGCTGAGCACTGGGTAGAGGATGGAACAGGAAAAGCTACCAGTCCTTGACAGTCTAGTGATCCCCATCCCCTGGTCACCATCCCAATGTGTATCCAGTATATCCATTGTATTCTAGTGGCCATGCCAAACTCTGGATGCCTGTGAGATTTATACTTAAAAATAGACCCCTATCCCTGGTAGTCAAGTGGTCCCCCTGTCCTTCTGATGCCCATCCCCTGCATAATTAACTATGGATCCCTGTATCTAGTAGTCCATTGGTTCCCCATCCCACTATCACTATCCTGATATGTATGCAATATATCCCTGGTAAACTACTGCCCCACAGTCATTGTGGAATCCTCTCTCCCTTGGACACCAACTTAACACCCACCACCTATATCCCCCATTGGTACCTGACTCATTCTTCTCAAAAGCTGTATCTTTCGTGACGGTGATCAGTGCATCCCCTCTACTCACCACCTCAGCTAGGCACTGCATGACTGACAGAGAGCTAGCACACATCTACTGACAGATTCTACTTTGCTGAAAAAAAACATAATCACTAGGACTTCATCGGCATATACATATATAATACTGTATATAAATATATATATATATATATATATATATATATATACACACACACACACGCACACATATATATATATTCATTGCAAAACAGTTCATTAATGCATCAGTTAGGGTTGATGTCACAATGACAAAAGCTTGGAAATTCAATGTTAGGGTTACCCCTCCACCCCCATCCCCCCATCCTCCACACACCAACAGATGTCAGGGTGTGCTATGTGGTAATCAGGCTCAACTCTCACCACATTCCATGTGTACGCAAGCTGACATGCTACAGTATAGCAGAATGGGGTGAGAGTTAGGACTGATGACCCCATGACCAGGGCCACTGGAAAATTACAGAAAAAGTTACACCAAATTGCAGAGCTTTTTGCAAAAATTGTGGGGAAAGTGTGGGAGTTCTGATATAGATGCTGAGTGCTTTACAATAAATATTTTAATGCTTTCTGCAGCATGTATTAGTCAGTATAAACTGCTAAATGAATGCACTGCCACTTTGAATATGTTTAAAACATAAAGAAAAATTTATGTTCCTAAAATGAATACTAAACTGATAAGCTATCGTAAGCGTTGCCTATCTTCCAAACTTTAAAACATCTGCCTCATACAGTGCTAAATAGATTCTATAAAGTGAACCAGAGCAAATCAATATTAAAACCAGAAGAAATAAAATTTTCTGTTTCTGGATGTGGAATAATGAAGCCTAATCAACAGCTGTTTACAGTGCTATGCCAGATATTCACCCACTTTAGCACAAGAAAAAATAAGCAGACAGAGTAATAAATAATTGAGTTTTAGTAAAATGTTGTTAAAGTGTTTAATGTTCATAATTTATGCTATAGGTACTGTGCACTATTTTTGAAATCACATATTTAAACATTAAATCTGGGGGTGACTGGAGCTGGCAGTATAGACTAGAGGTTAGAGTAACAAACTGAATAAGCTGGGAACATCTAACAATCCTGGGTTTGATTCCTACAACCTCCTCCACTTGCATATTGTGTGACTCTGAACAAGTCACTTAACCTTCTCAGTACTCCTGGGTTGCCCCTGAAAACAGGCACTTGTGCCTACTGGATCCATGTAAACATAGAAGGCAGAGCTCACAAGCAAGGGAGGGTGCTGAAAAAATATAGAGTACAATGGTATTGAGAACTCAGCACTCCAGAAACAACAATTTGGTGAGAGTAATAATTATTTATTTTCTGGAAAAACACTTCAGTGCTTACAAAAAATTTATTGTTGCAGTGAATACAGAAATAAATTTCAGCTCCCTTCAGAATGAACCAAGCCTCAGCACTTCAGGGTGCTCTATCCCTTTGTCAGGAGGTGTCTGGAGTGCTGATTTTTCAATACCACTTGTGCCTAGTGGGCTTTATCTGGTTACCAAAAAATACAAAAAAATACCAATATATTTTTACTGCATCATACAGTAGTCAGGGTACCCTGTAATTTACTTTTGTTTTACTCTGGCTGCAATTATTTTGTTTAGTTAAAGATAAATGTTCAGATACATTTTATGTGTTTTATAAGCTTGTTTTTTAGACTTTAGTCAGGTTTCTATTGTAGTCTTTGCACGTGAGCATCTAGGTGGTAGATTGCTAAGAGTGAGATCACTTTTACCAACTAGCTTATTCAAGTTTAAAATCAGCAGAGCCATCCAAAAATCATCAGCTGTTTAAATCAAAACTAGTCTGAATTAAAGTATGCTCACAAGGAGAAACCTGTCCTACCACTTGCAAAAAGGCTTCATACTGTAGTTAGTACCCCATTTAGATGAATGGGATAATTTGCATCTTTTCTCCCATCTTTTGTTTCAGTCTCTGTGACCACAAAAAGTTTCCTGATAGACTGCTTCAACACAAATCAAATGTTAAATGTTTAACTGTACTTATGCTTGGCCAGTGGATTTTGAAACCAATCAAGACAAGGATTCAAAAGAAAGCAGTATCACATAAAACCCTTGCCCTACCTTGCACTGCATTGTTTTGGCCAAACCCAAGTATGCATGCAAAATTGTCAATATATTTGAGAACATTTTATTAAAAATGTTAATACATTTTACACAGTTCAATGGAAAAAATGGTGAAAACTGCAGATTCTGCAAATAAAAGTGAGGGTGAAATTTTCCAATGACCCTGCCCATGGCACACCCCGATGTCTGTTGGTGTGGGGAGGTAGGGGTGGGGTGGGGTGGCAGGGGGAGTAACCCTAACATCGAATTTCCAAACTTTTGTTGCTGTGACATCAACCCTAACTGATGCATTAACAAAGTTTTTTGCTATGAATTTCCTTTCTTTTTGAGAAAGTGTAATGTTAGTGGTATGTGTTTGTGGGAGCACAGGTCCTCCAGGCCCTGCGCTCCCTTCACATTGCCCATTTTTTGTGTAATTGTATGTGTCTGTGGCAGCATGGGCCCTCCAGGCCCTGCACTCCCACTTACACATAAGTACAGAGCCATACAGCAGCCCCATAGTACAATAAAGTAACCCTTGTAACACTTATTTGGCAATATCTCAGGAACCGTAGCAGCCTTGAAAAAAATTCCACAACAGTTGTAATCATGATTTCGAAACCTCCACATGGGATAAGTGAACTAAATCCATATCTCACATCGTTTTCGAGATACTGGCACTCAAAAAGTGGTGTGGGCACCACAATGTTATCCTATGGGAAAAATCTCAACTTTGTAATGGCATATCTATGGAACCGATGACAATTTTTGCACCTAAACAAAATAATTCACATCTCAACCCTTTACGCTTCAACCCTAACTGATGCATTAATGAAGTTTTTTGCAATGAATTTCTTTACTTTTTGAGGACGTGTAATGTACCTGGTAACTTGTATGTGTTGGTGGGAGCGCAGGCCCTCTGGGCCATGCGTTCCCACCAAGCTGCCCATTTGTGAATAATGATATGCATGTGTGGGAGAGCAGGCTCTCTGGGCCCTGCGCTCCCACTTACACTTAAATACGGAGCCATACAGTAGCCCTATAGGCCTGAAAAAGAACCCTTGTAACACTAATTTGCCAATATCTCAGTAACTGTACAACCTATGAAAAAAATATTCCACTGCAGGTGTAATCTATGACTTTGAAACTGCCTCATGTGCTAAGCTGCAGGTAGTGAAAAATCCATATCTCACACTGTTTCCGAGACACGGGCTCAGAAATGCACCACAGGCTCCACAATGTTATCCTATGGAAAATGTCTCACCTTTGGAACGCTGTAACTATGGGCCTGGTGAATGTTTTGTGACCAAACCACCAAAAGGCACATCTGTGGGACCAGAGCTTGCCATCCTGTAATTTTCAGCCCAAAAGCACAATCCACCTTGGTACAATGAAATGACAAATAAAACAACACATGGGAAAATGTGTTCATGCAGTGTTTCTGCGATAACTTTAATGTGTTCGTGGTACTCCTATCTCTATAATGGGAATGTTGTCACACACAGAAAAATGTTGTTGAGGTTCCTTTTTTTTATTGTGATTATTGCCACGACAACAAAAAATGTCATGACAACAAAATGGCAGAATAGTAGAAAAAGTTTGAAAAACATATTTCCAGACTACCTGCTGTTCCTAAGGGCCCGATTAGGTAAACACAACTGTTGGTGTTTACCAAAGGGCATTATTTTTCAAGTTACAACATTGTTTGTATCTCACTAACTGAAAACAAGATGGCGGCAGCACAAAAACAAATTCAGGGAGCATGGCAACAAACGTGATCGCAAAAGTTTCACAATACACATATCAATTTTCCCATAGGCTACAATGGGACATGAAAAACTTGCATAACTTTTGGACGGATTAATATTTTTTAAACAAATCTTCAAAAGGCACCAGTTTAACTTAGGTTACATATAAACAAGAACATGTGAATCCACTCAGACACATTCTTCAGTCCATTATGCTCAACCAAAAAAATGAGCAACAGTTGGTAATTTTCACTTTTTGGATGCTCTACAGTTCGGCAACCATACATCTGACCAGAACAAAACTTTCCAGATCCAGAAATCTATGGTCGGAGGCTGCACATAAAACATTTCAGGCAAATCATACAAATGGTTCCAAAGTTATTAAAGTGCAAACTTTGAGGTTTAACATAGAAGTGACTGTACAACCCTGACTATACATACATAGATACATAGATATATAGACAGTGTCGGCTGATAAGGGCCTATGGCCCACCCAGTCTGCCCATTTGAGCTTGTAAGTTTAGTTTGTTTTCCTAGAAGTCTGTTGCCCCTTAACCCTGACCTCCAGAATTCCTTTATGTCTATCCCATGCATTCTTAAATCCAGTGATTGTTTCAGCCCCCACCACTTCCTCTGGCAGGGTGTTCCACTTGTCCACCACCCGTTCTGTGAAGAAATTCTTTCTCATGTTTCCTCTGAATCGTCCTCCCTCCAACTTCATCCCATGCCCTCTAGTCCTGGAACATATTTTTCGCTTAAAAATAGTGTTTTCCTGCACCCTGTTCCTCCCTGTAAGATACTTGTATGTCTCTATCATATCCCCTCTCTCCCTCCTCTCCTCCAGGGAGTACATGTTCAGTTCCTTCAACCTGTCTTCATAGGACTTGTGATGCAATCCATGCACCATCTTTGTTGCCCTCCTCTAACCTTCTCTACCCTGTCTATGTCCTTACGTAGGTATGGTCTCCAGAACTGTACACTGTACTCCAGGTGGGGCCTCACTAGTGTCTTGTTTTGAATTATGACCTCCCTTTTCCTGCTGGTGATGCCCTGCCTATACATCCCAGCATCCTATTTGCTTTACCTGCTGCCTTGTCACACTGTTTCCTACCTTGAGGTCATCAGAGATGACAACCCCAAGATCCTTTCCTGCTTGGTGCATGCTACATCCTCACCCCCAACTGATATATTGTGCCTGGGTTTTGTGCCCCAAATGCATTATCTTGCACTTCTTGCATTGAATTTCAACTGCCAAACCTCTGACCATTCTTCAAGTTTCTGCAGGTCGCTTCTCATTCTGTCTACACCCTCTGGTGTGTCTACTCTGTTACAGAGCTTTGTGTCATCAGCGAACAGTGAAATTCTGCCTTCTAGGTCTGTGCAATGTCACTGATGAAGATGTTGAATAGGACCGGTCCCAGCACTGATCCCTGTGGTACCCCACTGGTCACTCTTCCCTCTGTGGAGTGACAGCCATTTACCACCACCCTCTGTGTCCTGCCACCCAGCCAGTTACCTACCCACCACACTACTGTCCTGCCCACACCCATATTCCCCAGTTTGTGTAATAGTCTTCTATGTGGCACAGTATCAAAGGCCTGCTGAAGTCCAGATAGGCCATGTCCACTGCCCTCCCGATCCACCTCCCTAGTCACCCAGTCAAAAATTCAGCGAGGTTGGTCTGACATGGACCTCCCCTGGTGAAACCATGCTGCCTTTGGTCCTGTAGTCCACTGACAACCAGATGTTCCACCAATATCTCCTTCAGTAGTGCTTCCATGATCTTCCCTACTAGCGAGTGAGGCTGACTGGTCTGTAGTTCTGCTTCCTCTTTGTTCCCACTTTTGTATAAGGGGACTACATCTGCTGTCCTCCAGTCTTTGGGTACCTCCCCTGTTTCCAGTGATCAGCTAAACAGGATAGCCAGAGGTTCAGCCACCACCTCTCTTAGTTCTTTAAGGACCCTGGGGTGCACCCCATCTGGACCCATTGCTTTATCAACTCTTATTACTTCCAGTTCCTTCAGGACCCTTTCTCGTGTAAAGGGACTTGTGTCCATTTCTGCACCATTCTCACCCCTTGTACTCCTTTCAGACCCATTACCCTCCTCCTCTTCAGTAAAGACTGAGCAGAAATACCTGTTCAATATGTCAGCTTTACTGTTGTCATCCTCCACGCAGCCCCATCCTCCCCTTCAGTCTCACTATCCCTCTTTGTCTTTCTTTTTTCACTTATGTACCTGTAAAAGGTTTTGTCCCCTCTACCCACTGATTTTGCAATGTGTTCTTCTGTCTGAGCTTTGGCTTCCCTTACTGACCTCCCTGCCTCCCTTTGCTTCTCCTGGTACTTCTCCCTATCCCCTTCTGCCTGCGTCTTTTTGTATTGCCTGAATGCAATCTTTTTGGCTTTCACTTTCTTTGCTACCTCTTTGGAAAACCATAATGGTCTCCTCTTCCTTTTCCTCTTGCTAACCTGCTTAATGCATAATTCTGTTGTTCTTGTAATCCCATTTAAATACTGCCCACTGTTTCTCAACCCCTGATTCCTGTCCCATTCCCCTTAATGCCTCTTTCAAGTATCTCCCATTTTCCCAAAGTCTGCCCCCTAAAATCCAGGATACGTGTTTTTGTGTGGTTTGGTTCTACTCTTTCTGTGATTTAAACCACAATGACTGGTGGTCACTGTTTCCCAGGTGCTCCCCCACTGTTACCCCCATCACACTGTCCCTGTTTGGGAGCACAAGGTCCAGTATTGCCTTGTGCTGAGTTGGTTCCATGACCAGTTGCTTGAGGAAGGCACCCTGAATGGAGTCCAGGATAAATCTGCTCCTAGTTGATGCTGCTGCTGGGATGCTCCAGTCCACGTCTGGAATATTGAAGTCTCCAACCAGTACTACCTCACCTTTGTCTGCCATCCTTTGGATGGCTAGCATCAGCTCCCTGTTTCTTCCTCCTGGGCTGGTGGTCTATAGACCACACCTGTGCGGATGGCTGGCCCCATTTTCCTTTCCAGCTTAACCCACAGTATCTCTCCTCCATTTGTTCCTCCTGGATCTCTGTGGCCCTTATGTCATTTTCACATACAGTGCCACTCTCCTCCTCCTTCCTGCCTGCTCTGTCTCTTCTGAATATGTTGTAGCCAGGTATGGCCATCTCCCAGTCGTGGTTATCATTACACCAGGTTTCAGTGATGGCCACAATGTCCAGGTCTGACTGTACCATGACAGCCTCCAGATCTTCCATCTTGTTGCTAAGGCTCCTGGCATTTGCACACATGGCTTTCCATGATTTGACCGCCTCAGACTGTTTCCTTTTCTACTCCAGCCCCTTCCTTGGTTGTCATTTTTCCTGGTTCTCCTTGCTGTCTGCCCTTCTGCTGAATTTTGTCCCTTTCTGCTTATCCACCTCTTGGGCACTAATCTCCATCTTCTGCACACTGCTTTGCAGAGATAGCCACTCCTCTGGTTCACTGGTTCCACTGCTAGCGGTGGGGGTAAGCAAGTAGGTACCCTCCTTGCTGGCCTGCCACCCCCTTTGCTAGTTTAAATACTTGTCAATGTAGCATTTAAACTTATCATTGAGTGCTTGATTCCTCCAGGATGGATGCAGGCGTCAGGCTTGAACAAACCTCCATCCCTCCAGGTGGGTCCCCAGTCACCAATGAATCCAAACCCTTCCTCACAGCACCAGTTCTTCAACCATGAGTTAAAGTTCTGGTGCATGCCTCCTATGCTCTCCCTTGCCTCTCACAGGTAGTACTTCTGAGAAAGTGACAGAAGTAGCTACTTGCTTGAGACCCCTCCCCAGTTTCCTAAACTCTTCCTGAACTTTCTTTGGCTCCCCATTTGCCAGGTCATTAGTACCTAGGTGGATAATGACATCCAGCTCACCCTCCTGTCTTGCCTTCCCAGTGAGCCCCAGGATCTTCCTTCCATCTCTCCATGCCGTGGCACCTGGTAGGCACCTCACCTCCCTGTCCTCCCCCTCCTGTGTTCCTAGCTGGATCCCTCTTATGATGGAGTCCCCCACCAGGATTCGCTTCCTCCTCCTCTGGGGTCCACTGCTTTCCCCGCTGAGGTCACCTCCTTGGCTAACCTCCACATCCTTTCCTTCCGCTTCTTTGGGTACCTCTATTTGGTTGTCCTCATTTGCCAGTGTGGCATATGAGTTCTTGAGTGGAATAGGATCTGGGATGTGCCTCTGCCTGACTGCTCTAACCCTCCCTGAGCCCACTGTCATCCAAGTGCTCCTCGTTCTCGGCATCCTTTGAGGCAGTTGCATTGGACTGGGTGGTCCCTGGATAGGGGTGATGGTACTCCTGACCCAGTTTACTTCCGCTCTGAGTCTGGCTACCTCATCCCGCAGTCCATATATAATTTATATATAATATATAATTTTTGGTAACCATGCACACCAAGGCTGTGTTTACACCAAGAGGTTGCAATGACATCATAGGGATATGGAAAGCAAAGCCCAAGAGTCTTTAATGACATAACACACCCCAAGATGAAAACATGACCAAGCTGAGATGGTATGATTCACCATATTTTGTATACCGTAGGGTGTTCATATTTTAAAACTTTCTCAGTTACTCACCTGTCTCCCAATAGAGTAAAAACACTGTGTGAACTACTCTCACTATCTCCAGTTTTCAGTTTCTATTATGTAGCTACAGTGGTAGAATGAGAAGTTGTACCAGAATATTATTGTGCCTACTGTGGTACAACTGGGTTTTTGAGTGTATGGATTTCAAAACACAACCACCTGTGACTATATAAAATAACTGTGATTGTACCTAGTTAGACCCTGACTCAGACATTTCCAGTTACTCTACATGTACATTACTGCAGCTATGTGTAATACTCACTGAAAATGATTGTATCTGTTCCAGTCATTGGCAGTGCATTTGCAGTGATGCAGATTTTAAGATTACCAATACTGTCTGCATGCAGTCATCATATACTGAGAAAGTATATTCATAAATAAAACAAGAAAAAGCGTTTGAAAAAAATGTTTAAAAAATATTTTGCCAGTAAAGTGAATGAACCAAAAGATCAACAGTTGATCCAGGGTGGTAAGGCCAGCTGAAAGTTATCCCTTGATAGTGTGTCACTCTGTTTTCCTGAACCTTAACAATCCCACATCGCTTCTTTTTTTTTTTAACTCAGCTTTATTTAGGGTGTATCAGATAGTCACAAACAATAAATACAGATGTTCGTACGAAGCCTTTGGCCACATTTCTATTAGCAGAGAGCAATCCATAATGGTTGTATTGTGTCTGTATTGCATGACTTATCTAAATAATAACATTCAAACTTCTATATTGCATGTTATACATTTATCCAATACTGTATGTATACACTGTAATGCACCATAACCTTCTTCTTTAAGTAAAAAAAAAAAAGGAAATGGATTATGCAATGTAACCAAAGGGATTCTACAGGTGAACAAATCTGACTTCTAACTATAGGATTTTCTTTCCTTCCTTTCCATCGTGGTTATTTCAAGGGGAGAAACAAAAAAAATAGGTTACCTGTTAAGGGCCGGGGGAGAGTGGGGTAAAACAAACCAAAACAAGGTCCTGCAGGGTCCATCCAGGGGAAAGTGTTGGACAGCTGGGTATCTAGTCTACTCCACCAGCAACCCAAGGCAGCATCCAGAGCCAGAGACCCACACATCCCAGAGGACCTGTTCCGAAGTATCTAAAGCAAGTAAATAAATAGATGGATTTGAGATCAAGGGTCTATTATCTGTGGATGTGGTAAGAAAGGTCACTCAGCTGTGCTAGCCTTCTGTGCTTCTGTGATGTGCTGGAACTGTCTTTCTAGCCTGCCAACTAACCCAGCCCCTCCAACTCACCTAATGTTTGTCTTGTTGCAAGCACAACCTTGCAGTTATGGACTCCATTTCATGTATTTTATTCATTCTAGACTCCCACTCGTCCTGTGAAGGGATCAACACTGTGAGCCAATGAGAAGTAATGCATTTTAGGGTGACCACCATGCAGATGAAAACCAGTTTTCTGGAATCTGGGCTGAGCCTGGTTGTGGCTGGGAGGCCTAAAATCCACTGGCTTAATTCTAGAGGGATGTCTACCCTGTAACCTTATGTGTTATTTTTTGGATGGTGTTCCAGAATGGGGTCAGCACCGGGCACTGCCAAAATATATGTGAGTGAGTACCACATACTCCACATAGTCTCCAGCATCTATCTGAGCCGGAAGGATGGTAGTGCCTAGTGATCGACTGGGCTCTGAAAAACCTAATTAAGACCTTCCAATAAAATTCCCTCTATTGGGGGCTAGCAGTGACCTTCCAGCCCTTGACCAATCTCTTTCCCCATTCAGAATCTGGGATTACTATCCCTGCTTCTTGTTCCCATGCTTCCTTTATATTTGATATTGTACTACCCTGAACCTTTTGTAGGAGGTTATATATTCCTGCTATGTATCTCTGGGGGTCCTTTATCTTTACTATCCAATAGATATAATCTTCCCACTCTGAGAGGGTCCTGGATAGTTTTTGTAGGTTTCCTGGGGAGTTGATAAAGTGTCTGGTTTACATTTATCTCAGGAATTTGGAGTTGTCCCACCCAAACTTCTCTTTAGCCCTTCTATAAGTTATGCGCTGCCTGTTTTCAATGAATTGTGTGAATCTGGTAATCCCTTTCCTCTCCCATTTGACATATGTTGTGTCCAGCTTTGGTGGGGTAAAGCTATCCTCATATCTAATAAGATACATAGGACTTAGTTCCAGGGGGGTAAATGTAAGTCTACAAACTTTTTGAAGCATCTTTTGGCTATGGATCACCCATCTGTTCCTAATAGTGTGTACTACTTCTGAGGGAGTATTGGTCAGGGCCAGGGAAAAGAGGGGCTGTCTGGACACATCTGCATTTTTCATGTCATACCACCCTGAGGTGTGTCTCTTTTTGGCCCAGGTGCAAACTGCCATGAGCTGAGCCACCAAGTAGCACTTTTGAAAGTCCGACAGGGCAAGCCCCTCCATTCTCTGGGCAGCTGCAGCACCTTTCTTGCTATGCGAGGGCATTTCCCACTCCAAATAAACCTTGATACAGCCATGTTTATCTTGATCCAGAATGCCTACAGGATCTGGATTGGGAGGGACTGGAAGAGGAAAAGGAAGTGGGGCAGGACATTCATTTTTAACATGTTTACCCTGCCAATTAGAGCGAGACAGAGGGGTAGGAGATTCCATCCGGCCAAGTCCGCTGCCACCTTATCTGAGTCTGCTATAATTTATCTGGTGAAGTTTCTTTAAGTTGTTAGATAGGTGCATTCCCAAATATTGTATCTCCCCTCTAGTGGCCCAGGTAAAGGGAAAGTTTGCTGTGAAACCTTGGGGCTTTGTGCCTGCCACCACCAAAGCCTCCAATTTAATAAAATTAATTTTATAACCAGAGAGCTGTCCGAAGCTGGCCAAATGGTCAGTCAGTCAGGGGACTGTTATTTTTGGGTTGGAGAGTTAAAAAATGGTATTGTCCACATATAGGGAGATCTTTTGTTCCACACCCCTCCCCTTCAGTGATACCCTCCAGTCCCTCATCCTGCCTGATCAGCATGGCTAGGGGTTCTATGCATAATGAAAAGAGGAGAGGAGACAATGGTCAGCCCTGTCTTGTGCCCCTAGAGAGGTCGAAATATCTAGAGCGAATCCCATTTACTCTAACCAGGGCCTGTGGGGAGGCATACAATGATCTAATGGTGTTTAGTAATTTGGGGTCGAATTTCATTTTATCCATAATTTTTAGCATGAATGACCAATTTACTCTACCAAATGGCTTTTCAGCATCCATGGAGATGGCTATTTGAAAAGGGTGGGCATCTTTTTTCTGATCCAAAATGTTTAAGACTCTCCTAATATTATCTTGCAGGTACCTTCACTTAATACAGTAAATCCACTTTGGTCCTGGTGTATCACTTTTTGTATGACTGTCTGTAACCTGTCTGCTAGTATCCCCATGAACACCTTAAGGTCAACTTTGAGTAGGCAGATAGGTCTGTATGAGCCTGGTTTTTTTGAGGTCTTTATCTTGTTTTAGGAGAACTGAGATTTGAGCTGACCTCTATGTCTCTGGGATAGGGTCACCCCCCCCCCGGACCTCCCCATATACCTGTGTCAGTAAGGGAATCAGCTGATCTGCAAATGTTTTGTAGAATTCAGCAAGCAGACCATCCAGGCCTGGGGACATCCCACCCTGCAAATTTAGGAATTTGGCTTGTATCTCCTGAGCCCTTATTGCCTCCATGAGCCCATCGGCCTCTGAGGTCTGTAAAGTTGGGAGGGTGACTTTAGCGAAAAAAGTCTCCAACTTCTGATCAAAATTATCTATTCCCTCCTGGGCATATAGGTTCTGTTAGTATGAGGCAAAGATATCTGTCACCTTCCCCAGGTCACTGTAAGGCTGCCCCTGATCTTGTGGGGCTTTAAGCCACAATACTGCCCTGCTGCTTTGTTGTTGCCTGACAACGAAGGCCAGTAATCGGCCAGCCCTCTGCCCTACTTCATAATACAATTGCTGTGTTCTTCTGTAACTCCTCCCTATCTTTGCAGTCAGCAGAGTAGTTAATTTGTTCATTTTCTGTTTTAAAGTTTCTTTCGTATGGGGGTTAAGAAAGATTTTGTGCTGAAATTGAAGGCCAGCTATGGGGTTCTCTAGGTCCATCTGTTTTTGTTCTCTATGCTGTTTCTGTTGAGAGGCATATCTAATTATGATCCCCCCTCAAAACCACCTTCGAGGTGTACTACCTAACTGCATGAGAGGTTGCCCCCTTTGTTCTCCTGAAGATATGTCATTATAGTGTCCTTAATCAGGGCTTTGCATTCAGGTGTGTTCAGGAGTCCCACACTGAGTCTCCAGTTGGAGTTCCTGAGAGAAGGTGTGATAAACATGGTCAATAAGATGGAGGAGTGATCAGATAGGGTACGTGGCAGTATCTCACGGTCCACCACCATGGAAGCCCACTCCGAGGCCAAGAAGAACATGTCTAATGAGGCATAGCTGTTGTGTCTATCTGAATATTGGGTGAAATCATGGGTGTTTCCATGTGTATGTCTCCATATAGCTATGATTCCCAGCTCTGTAGCCAGTCTCCAAAATAACTTGCCCACCCTTCCTTCTTTCCTAATCCTCCCTCTCCTACTATCCCAGGTCCCCAAGATGACAGTGTTGAAGTCCCCCTCCCCCCCAATAATGTACAGGCCATCAGGCTCTACAACAGTTTCAAGCAGCATTTATTTCAAAAATGAACAGTAGTCTTTCTCTTTGTTTGGGGCATAGATGCTTAGGAATGTACATTTTGTATCTCTACAGGTACCCTGGAGTTTAATGTATCTCCCACCTGGGTCCAGCTCCACTCACTGAATCTTAATTGGAGCCTCTTTCTGGATCAGAATAGCTGTTCCCCTTATGTGTGGATGCTCTGTCCAGGGGGAGGCGTAAGCCTCACCCCCCCAGTTTTTCTTAAGTTTTCCATGTTCATGTTGGTTAAGATGAGTTTTCTGCAGCATGGGCACCATTGTCCCCACCTTACCCATCTCCCACAACAAACTAGTTCTTTTAATGGGGCTATTAATGCCCCAGACACTATAGGTCAATACTTTAAAATCTTCCATGGGACTAACAACAGTGGCCCAGGCCTTTTTCGTAAAAGTCTTGTCTCCCTCCCAACCCCTTCCCCTGCATTCTCCTCCACCTGAGTATGTGTCCCTTGGTTTGAGAAAGAATCCCTTCATTTTTTAGTAACAGAACAACCACAACTGAAACACAACTTGCATAGTAAACTGTAACATCAAATTCCAAATGGGAAATAAACATGTGAAGCACTTCCCTTTAGGAGCTTCCATCAGTGGCACTTGTACCTTGCTGCCTTTAAAATCAAAATGGACAGAAAGATGTATGGTCAACCGGGCCATACTACCCTCTGCTGGGATCATTTTCCCCTAGCTGAGGCAAGTACATGCTTCACCAGCCAAGAGGCAGCACATTTCTGTCTCTCCCAGAGACACATCCTGACTCCTTCCATCTTACTCTGGAGGATGGTACCTCAATGCAACGCCTTTTGCCTCCAGGTAATCTTGTAGATCCCATAACTTGGCATTCAAAATAAATTTATCTTGATCTGCTCAACGATTTCCTCTCTCACCCCTTTGCCATCAAACTTTTGTTTTGGTTTTCAAATCTTTGCATCATATTTTCTTTACAGACAATCCACCCCCCCACAATCTCCATGAGGGAGTGAAAGGAGAAGCCTCCTTTGATTTCCTTTAGGCATATGTTCAAACACCTCAAAAAGTCCAGCAGGATAGAGAGATATAAAGCACTAAAAGCCTACATCTCTCGGCGATCAGCCAAAGGATTTCCCAGAGGGGTCCCCCGTAGCAGCTTCTGATCTTGGGTTTTGGGCCTGGCTTCTTTTTAGACTGGTCGCGGGAGTCTGGAGTGCTGCAAATCTGTTGCACTGTCCCTGTGCCATCTTTTCCCATATGTTGTTCTCAGCAGGTGATGGTGCAGATTTCCCCTTGGCTCTTAGACCACCAGCACCTCTTTGTAGTTCTTTAAGTGTCGTGGCCAAGTCGGGCCCTGCAGAAGATGTTCCCAACGATTTCAGGTAGGGCTTCACTTATTGAAGAGAGTCAAACAGTTTAGAGCCTGCATCTGAAGGGACTCTTAGTTTGGCCGGATACTCAGCTCTGGCTTTTAGGCCTTTGGCCGGCAGCTCTTTCAGGGTGGGGAACAGCTGTTTCCTTTGGTCCATAGTGAGAGGTGCATAATCCTGTTCGAAGAATAAATGCTTGTCCCCAAATATAATTTCCTTCCTTTCCCAAGCATTCTTCAATATCAACTCATTGATGCGGTAATCCAGGAAGGCCACAATAATGGAGCGGGGCCGTGCTGTTGGGTCAGAGGGGGAGCCGACAAGGCCTGATGAGCTCTTATTACATTTAAAGTTAAGTCTGGGTCCAAATTTAGGATTTCTTTTAAGAAGCCTTCAACGAAAGTGACCATATTCCCTGTCTCTGTTTTTTCTGGAACCCCATGGATCCGCAGATTTGTGCACTGGGATCGTTTTTCTAGATCCTCCAGATTTTGTCGGAGTAGCTACTCCTGGTCATGCAGCTATAAGATGGCCCCAATGTGAAGGTTGGAAGATTCCTCTAGGGCTGCCACTTGGGATTCCAAGGTGGAGGTTTTAGTTTCTTGTTGCTTCAGCTTTGCTCTATTGTCTGCCACCTCTGATTGGATTTTGTCCATAGTGTCCCCTAGGCACCTCAGCTCTAAATATTAGTACCTAGAGGTGATGGTGAATTGTTCTTCTTCACCCCCATCTGACTTGTTGTCTCTGGAGCCATCTGGAGAGTGGGGTAAGCTGGTTGATAAGCAGCTGCTGCTATGGCTATGAGGAAATGAGGAAGCCACCTTTGCTTTTTTGGCATCAAACACTGTCAATTTCTGGCAAGAAGCAATAACCACCTCTTCCAATCTGCTTAATTTTGTTCATTTCATGGTTTTAAAGGGATAAAAATTGTTAATTGGTCGGTCGGATCTCTGGAGCTCTGTTCTCCCATTACCACATACATTACCTGGTGACATCACTGGAAATGAGAGCAACATTGCCTCTTTTAATGCCAGCTATATTCCCTGTGTCCATTTTAAGCATCAGAAGTAAAATATGGCTACAGTGGGTTGTGTTGTTTTCTAGTGTCAACAGTTCTCACAGATATATAGACACATAGTAATTTGCCAGCAGAAGAAGGCCTTACAGTCTATCAAATCTGCCTGATGCAGAGCCCATGCATCTTCAGTTTTATGCTGCTCCCCCTCCCCCTCCCAAGACACCTTTACCCTGACCTTAACTTTATCCCACCCCCCCTTGAAGTTATCCACAGATTGCATGCTTACCACCTCCTCCTGTAGCCTGTTCAACCCCTCTCTCCATGAAGAAGTGCCTTCTGGCTTCCTTTGGGGACTTCCTTCATCCAGTATGCACCTGTTTCCCCATATGTTTTTCTTTTCGCTGGACCTGAAAAGTTCACTGGGATGTATCTTGTTGATGTTCTTTAGGTACCTTAAGGTCTTTATCATGTCCCTCCATTCTCTTCTGTCCTCTGGTGAGTACATATTCAGGTTCTACAGCCTCTGTTTATACAAATGCCACTGATGACCCTGAATCATTTTCATGGCCTTTCTTTTCACAACCTCTAACATTTTTTTATGTCTTTTTTGTGGTTGGTGTTTTGGAACTGCACACTGTACTCCAGATGTGGCCACACCATGGATCTGTGAAGAGGCTGTATGACCTCGTTTCTTCTGTTTGTGAACCCCCACATATGCAACACAACATTCTAGTTGATCTTGACCCTGCTTTACTGCATTGCATAGAGGGCCTCAAGTAATTGCAATCTGCAGGTTTTCTCTTCTTCAGACACTGTGATGGTGACCCCCTCCCCCCAGCTTGAACTCCACTCCTGGGTTCTTCTTCCATACAGGAAAGACCTTGCACTTTTTCATACTGAACCCCAGAGTTGCCAGATTCTGGATCATCTCTCCAGTCTTTCTAGTTCCTCCCTTATGTCTCTGACCCCTTCATCTCTGTTAACCCTCTCACAGAGCTTGGTATCATCAGCAAAAAGGCAAAGCTCATGCTTGATGCCATCCCCATGTCATTAATGCTTTAAGGCTGAACTACTTGGAACTACTCACATTTCTGGAGAGTGCCAGATATAGCAAGGCTATAACTAAGAATGAATCTGATCTGCCTAAAATTCATACAAATCATGAGGAGCTACCAGGTCATCTCAGAGGTGGGATCTCTGACTGATAAATGTTTAGAATTTGTGAATTTGTTTTAACAAGAGGTCCAGAAATCAAGATCCCACTTCAGAGACATGGGGGACCTTTTAGCAAAGCTTAAGGACTTCTATGGCAGAAACAATATAAGAGGCTGGCAAGTGATGTTAAGTCCTTATATGCAAGTATTTGCTATGATAATGGCATCTTGACAGCACAGTTTGCTCTAGGGAGAAGTAAAATTGCCAGTCTAAAAGGTTTTAGGTGCAGAGTGTACAATTTATTCTAACTCATAATTTCTTTCAGTTTGCTGGTAAGATCTATCTCCAGACTTGTGGGATGGTAATCGGGATAAGTATGGCCTTGTTGCACACCAATGTATTTTTAGGTCTATGGAAACTGGAGACTGTGTTTACAAAAGGATTCCCATACACAGACTGTGTCATCATCTGGTATAGATATATTGATGTTGTCTGTGTATGGCAAGGAGGAACAGACAGGAGGATGAATTCATAGAGTGGCTAAACATAAGTAATGTAAACCTACAATTTACTGCCAGAATTGAACCTGAAACCAATAGCGTTTTATATATAAGCCTTACTGGGATACTACAAGAAACAATAAGGACAACAGATTATAGGGAGCCATCCACAATGAATGCTTTACTGTATGTAGCAAGTGCCCATCCAGTAAGCTTGAAAAAGCCTATATTACATGGCCAATCCCATCATTTGTGGAGGAACTGCAGTGAGACTGATGACTGTAACTCACAAGCTGTAGTGCTTTTTGACAGGTTTAGGTAAAGAGGGTACAACGTGGACCTCCTGGAACAGGTAAAACAAAAAGTGAGGACTATGGAAAGACAATGTCTACCAAATATTAATGAAAAGAAGGAAAGGGATAAGAATCCAGTAACACTGCCCATTGAGTATAATAATGTGGCAGGCAAAACTGGCAGTCCATGTTCACAAATGATGAGAACCTGAAATATACAGTTGGTCCAAAACCCTGAGTGAGATACAGATGAGCACCAAATTGTAAGAGAAAAGTTGGTGCATAGCCAGTACAAGAGTACCATTATTGAACCTCAGAGATACTGGCTCCACCTTTATGACAATGGTTTCAGAAATGTAATGTCTGCAAGAATAGCAGACAGGGAAATACTTCTGACCACCCAGGGATGGATTCCCAGTATGACATAAGGGAATTTATGACATTTTGTTGTATATGCAATTGTATGTGAATGCAAAAAATATACACAGGTAGAACTGTTAGGCCAATAAAACGAAAGAGAACATGCCAGGGACATCCAAAATGGAAGAATGAATGGCCTTGTATGAGTTACTTTTCACAGTTCATCAGGACAGGGTTGGAATGTATGAAATCTAATAGCAGAGGCAGGGAACATTTGAAAGAACTGCTGAAGAAAGAGTCTTTGAGGATACATAGATTGAGTTCTTTGAAACCATATAGCCTTAATGTTAGTTTTGATTTGAAACCTTTCCTACAAAAAGTAAAATGATACATAATGTGTTATTTTGGGCTATGATAATTTGTTGACAGATGAAACTGAAAACTTAGTATGTTCATTCTTATCTTTGTCTGAGAGTGTATGCATGAGGAAGCTGTGGTACAATAAGGAGCCTAAACACTAGAAGTTGAAATCCTGTGCCTTTCACAAGGAAAGCAGAAAAATAGATGCCCTCTCTGAAATCTACTGCTCGGTTCCATATAACAGAAGCATGATTTAAGCCCTCATATAGTACAGATTGACATAATAGTAACCATATGAAATATATTATGTGCCATGTAATGCTTTCATATGTAAATATCTTATATGTGCAATCCTTACCCCAGTCAAGAGCTGCATCTTGCAACCAGGACACCCCAACTTGTAACACAGCCAAGGCAACAAACCACAAGTTGGCAGACAGTAAGTATCATCCCTGGCATTAGGGTAAATACTTGGCTTGGGCATCTAAGAGGTCGGGGGGTTAGGACACAAAACAACATTTATATTTACACCAAGTCTGGGAGAGAGGTGCCAGGGCTATACTGTGTCTCCTATCTGAGGGGGCCCCATAACATTTCATTTGGACTCATAGATGAATTGTCCACAACCAAAAAATGGGGATTGTATTGTATGGCTTTATTTTATGACAAGATGTTAAGCAGAAACTAGGGTGGTCCCCCAAGTTTGCACTGTCCAAATAGATGACAACACTTGCAGTAAAAGAACATTTTGTTTTCTTGCAGAACACAAGCAGTATGGTACATTCCAACATGAATTTTTTTTTGCATATAAACAATCCACCCCTTTGCTTAGGGATCTCTGGATTTCTGATCAAGTGTCTATATAGTGGGGATTGCCACACACTTTACTTTAAAACATCATGATGAGATGAACTGTGTTAACACCTGCAGAGCAAACTGTGCCTATCAGGTAACCAGTTAGCCCTGACTGAGACTCCAAGTGAGGTTCTGCCCACCCTGGCCCAGCCAGCCTCTGCCATGCCTTTTGGGACACACAAACTGGATTCTTTAATCCCTCCTGGATTGCTAAAGGCATCCTTTACCCTGGATTCCCCAACCCCTCCTGGATTGCTAGAGACATCCTTCACTTTGACACATTACTTCAGCTCATATCTGTGGTGAACTGGGTCCTGAGTGAAATGTAATCTAGTCATCGTAGGGCCCCTACAACACCAGACAACCTAAAAAGTCTTTGCCAAATGCTACTATACTCATGGTTTGGTAGTCCCTTTGTTACAGGTATCTGACAGTATTTGAAGAAACATTCCTTCCTTGAAATCCATAGCTTTTGCCAGAAACTCTTTTAGTCTCTTTCTCTGGGCAGCTCTGACAGTCTTCAGTCCATCAAGGATTGCCCTTCAGAACTACTGATTTCTTAGTTCCTGTTACCATTTCAACAGAATAGAACCCACTTGGGTCTCACTGACACAGGTCTCCACCACTTCTTTTAGGCACACTGTTGTTCCACATACTAGGGTGAGAAAAATGATGACCAGAGGTCCTTCACCCAGTCCACGGAGGCTGGAAGGCACCTCTTTCACTCTGCTGGACAGAGAGTGCCTTCCTCTTCATTCTCCAACTGGAACTCACACACTGAACTCCCATGATTCTAAACTGCTTCCCCTGTAGTTGAGCTAAAAGGCTTATGCTGCTGCAGCAGTTCTTAATAACATCACTCATTTTCTACCTAGCCTAGCTAAGTAAATAATGAGGTGTGCATAGAGAGCTTCTAATAAACTCCCTACTAGCTGCCCAGAGACCTACCTGGTCTAACACTGATGAGATTCTAGTAACCCCAGGGGACTGGATGGTTACATATGAGCAATGCAGTTAAAGATACAGTAGTTGTAATTTTGTGGTATATTAAAATAGGAGTTTGATGTATGTTCAGAAACCAGCATGATTAGGTCGGAGTTGAAGATTTATGTACTGTATATTATTAACTCATTTTTGTCTATTATATATTAAACAACATGATAACTTTACATATCAAATGGAAGAATTCAGATGATATGGCAACGATGGTATAAAGAGACAGAGGTGGGTCCCATAGACCATGCCCCCTGAAGACGCCTAAACTGACGGAATGCCAAGGTTCACTGTGCCACCCATCTTTGTGACTCTGGAGGTTAAAGCTAATATTTGACACAATTAGAATTTTTGCAATCTTTGTAAAATCCATGGATAATTGCAATACAGGGTATATGCTTGATCGAATGCACCTTAGTCACTATGCATTATGCACTTTATTGAAGCTAAACAAATGTAATTCAGATGCTTAAGAAACCTGTAATACTGTGAGAGAGAGATTGTTCTCATGAATGCCTTAGGAGAAGGCAATTTCAATACTGTTACTTTGTGAGCTACAGCAGAACATAAAACAATTTAAAATACAACATTGGAGTTTGTTAAATGTGTCTATTATAATAACCTCTGAGAGTACATTACATTCCAGGATCTGTGTATCAGTGTAATCGATGAACATGTTGAACAACACCATCTGGAGCACTGAACCCTTGGGTATCCCACTGATACTGTTCCTTATCCCTGAGTGTTCCCCACCTACCACTACTGTCTGAGTTGTCCCTCCTAACCAGTTTGTCACCCACCTAGATCTTTTGCCCGCCATCCTTAGGCCATCCAACATTTTGATTAGTCTTTTATGGAGGAAGGGAGTCAAAAGCCTTACTAAAATTCAGGTACAGTATGTCTGCTGACTGCCTTTTATCCACCATCCTTGTGCTGTCTGTTGTCTTGGATCCTGTGTCTACCAATCCTTCCATGAGAATGATTTCCATCAGCATTCCAATGATCAATGTGTAGCTGACTCATCTGTAGTTCTTTGACTCATCTCTAGCCTGTTTTTTACAAGGGCACTACATCCATGGTCCTCCACTCTGCTGGCACAATGCCTGAATCTAGGGAGCTGCTGAAAAGGTCAACCATTTGGGCCTCCAGCTTCCTTAGTACCATGAGGTGGAGCCATCTGTCCCATGAGATTTATTTACCTTCAGTACCATTAGCTCCTTAAAGACCCTAACAGCAGTGACTGGCTCCTAGCACAACTTTAACACCCCATCTCTCCCTTTGCATATCCTGCTCTGTGGTATTTGCCATACTTCTCTTTAGTGAATACAGAGCAGATGTATTTGTTCAATACTTCTGCCTTTTCTTAACTGTACTCCACCCACTTGGTTCCCTTCCTTGTCTCAGTCTGACAATATCCTCATTCATTCATCTCTTTTTCTGGATGTACTGAAAAAAGGTCTTGTCACCTTCCTTGATTACTTCCACAGTTCTCAGTTTAGCTCCTGCTTTGTCTTCCTCCACTTCCCTACTAGCTGACTAAAGTTTGACTAGGTTGTCTCATATGTCCCCTCTCTGAGTCATCCTGTATATTTTGAAGGGAGCTCTTTCCTCCCCTCACTGACTTTACTATCCCCTCATGTACCACTCGGGTTTCTTGTGTTTGTTCTTACCCTTCCACTTGACAATGGTGTGACCTGCTAGATCCCTTTCCTAATGAGGTACCATTATTCTTCTACCCCCCCTTTCTCCTCCAAGCTCGAACAGGTGCTAGTCCAGTTGCACTCCTATTGTGGCAAAGTCAGCCTTTTTGAAAGCTAGAACACATAATTTAGTATTAATGGATTTCCTCCTCTATCAAGTCGGACCCACACTGACAGATTATTGCTGCTCACACTGTCTCATGGTGGTTCTAGTGGGCTTTGTAGACCTTCTCGCAACCTCACAAACAGTAATCCATAGCAGATGCACACCAACAGCACCTGCTACAAATAAGATACAGCAATTCATATTTATTGCTGACCCCAAGGCTTTCCCCACCGTTTGTAGTCGGCCTTATCCCATGCCAATTACTGCATGAAGAGTTGAAGTCATTTTGCTGGATTCTTGAAGTTAAGTTAGTTCTGTGAACCTCAGCTCAAAGTTGAATCAAATTAAACAATTGCTTACTTCTCTTACCCTTACCATCATCCAAAGTGGCATGAACTCACTACTTAAACTGAATCAGATATAACAGGAAAAATCTTTAGCATACAGATTTAGATGTCCCAAAGTGGCATTTAAACAATAAAAACAACCAAATTATTCACACGAAAACCTGGTCCAGATAAGACTTTTAATCACAGAAACATATAAACTGATGGCAGATGAGGATCACTTGGCCCACCAAGTCTGCCCATTTTCCTTATCTATTGCAATACCACAGATCCTACTTGATCTCTGACTTTTACCCTCTCTTTCCAATTGCTAGGGTTCCTGTGTGCCAATCTGCTGTTCAAACAGCGATACAAACACCGTGAAGACCATTACAGCAACAAAATCGGCAGTTCGCTGTAATGATCTGCGGAACACCAACACTGCTGTCTCCAATGATTTTGCCCCCTTCCCGACACAATTCCAACTTGGAGTTAACTACTATAAAATGCAGGGGATAGAAAACACTGTTTTACTGATGGCACAATGCCGACTGTTGGCATTGTGCCATCACTGTAATGCCGTTAGACAAATTTATTGTTGAACTGGCTTTATGGAACCCCTTATGCCAATCCCATGCATTCTTGAATTCCCCTACCATTTTTGCACCCACCACTTCCACTGAGAGGCTGTATCATGCATCCACCACCTTTTCTGTGAAAAAATGCTTCCTCACATTACCTCTAAGTCTACCCCCCTCCAGCCTCATATCAAGACCCCCTGTTCTTGAACAACTTTTTTCTGAGAAATGTTACCCTCTTGTACCTTGTTTATGCCTTTGAGCTATTTGAAGGTCTCTATCTTATCACCCTCTCTTTCCTCTCTTTTAGGATATACATATTGAGGTCCTCTAGTCTCTCCTTATGTGACTTTTGGTGTAGACCCTGCACCATTTTTCTCTGAACTGCCTCTGTTCTGTCTATGTCCTTCTGGAGATGTGGCCTCCATAACTAGACACACTACTCCAGATGGGGTCTCACCAATGATTTGTTGGGTGGTATCACCATCTCCTTTTTTTCTGCTGGTGATACCCCTCCCTATGTACCCTAACATCCCACAGACTCTTCCCACAGCATTTTCACACTGTTTGGTCACCTTTAGGTCATCAGATATGATTGCCCCAAGGTCTGTTTCCTGTCCGGTGGTTGTCACTACCTCCCCTGTATCATGTACTCCTTCCCTGGGTTTATGTGCCCCAAATGCATGAGTTTACACTTCTTTGCATTGATTCTTAACTGGCACACTCTTAACCGCTCCTCAAGCCTGCTTAGGTCCCTCCCCCCCCCAGAGTGTCAACCCTGTTACAGATCTTAGTGTCATCTGCAAAGAGGCATACCTTCCCTTCCAGCCCCCTCAGCAAAGTTGCTTATGAAGACATTAAAGAGGACTGTCCCCAGAACTGATCCTTGTGGCATCCCACTGGTCACCCTCCTCTCCACAGAATGAACTCCATTTACCACCATCCTCTGAGTTCTAGCCCTTAACCATTTTCTGGCCCAGCTTACCACCTTGAGACCCACTCCCAGGCTGCCCAGTTTGTTTACAAGCTTCCTATGTGGAACAGTGTCAAAGGCTTTGCTGAAATCCATTTAGACCACATCCACCACCACTCCCTGATCTAATTTCCTGGTCACCCAGTCAAAGAAATCCATCAGATTTGTTTGACATGACCTTACAGCAGTGAATCCATGCTCCCTATGATCCTGTGATCCACTGGATTCAAGATATACCACAGTCCTTTCCTTAGCAGTGATTCCATTAATTTCCACACCACCAAGGTCAGACTGGCTTGACTGAAATTTCAAGCCTCCTCCCTGCTCCCATTTTTGTGGAGAGGGACTACATCTGCTCTCCTCAAGTCCTGTGGAACCACTCCCATTTCCAGCAAATTGTTAAACAGGGCTGTCGATGGTGCTGTGAGCACCTCTCTAAGCTCCTTTAATATTCTTGGATGTATCTCATCTGGCCCCATTACCTGGTCCATTCTCAGGTTTGCGAGTTCCTTTAAGACTCTCTTCTCTGTAAATGGACTGGTGTCCACCTCCCTTCCATCAATGTTCCTGTCACATAACTTAGGTCAGTCACACACCGGTCCTTTCCCTTTTTCTGTGAATACTGAACAAAAATATTTCTTCAGGACTGCTGCTTTCTTTAGGTCCCCTTCCACACACTCCCCTCTTTCCCCTTTTAGCCTAACAATCCCTCCGATCAAATCACTCTTTGGAGCACTCCCCAAGGATGTCCATGTATTTAAATACCTTGGAGTCTGGATGGATCAGCACCAGTCCTTTGAACTTCATATAGACCGTACCTTTAACTGATGAACAAGAAACTCAGCTTGCTATACAGAAACAAACACTGCCTGAACACTGATACCCAAAAACTGCTAATGAAGCAATTCCTTTAGTCTTCCTTGTAATATTTTATTTTATTTTGCTTATCAGAACATTTTACCTGAAGGGCCTGCTGAGATGGGACAGCTCATTTTAAGAAGTATCCTGGGCCGACAGTACATAGAGAAACATTTTTTTAACTCTTTGTTTCCTTTTTTTGTTTTAAGGAAAAGGGGAAGGGGAAAGGACACAGAGTATGACATTGCAGGTAACATCAACATAAATCATAGTATGGTACAATGTTCTATACATAAATCAGCATCCAGTGGGCTGGGCCCAGTAGATGTACATTCTGAATATGAGGGCTTAGTCCTTCCTATTATATAATGAAACAAGAATTTGTGCACTTGTAGCTTGTGTCTCAGGAAGAGTTCAAAATAGAGTTACAAGTGAACAGCTATGAGGGGGAGGGGTAGAGCCCGGGGGGTTGGGGTGCCTTCTGACAGCTGACAGAACTATACTATTCCAGTCACACACACCCCAGGGCCTAACATCCCTAGAGGGGAGTGAATGGGGCTGTCTGAGACTCCCTGAGATCCAGCACAAGGTCAGGAAGGCATTGTATAATCTCCTCAAGGAGTTAAATCTGGCCTAGACTGTGCAATACTAAGGAACCATATAGTCCATCTGTTCATCAATTCTGGGACTTTATTTTGTAGCCAGGCCATGATATGTTCTTGTTTATAAATATCATAGATAGTATCTTCCCAAGAGGAGATACTGGGGGATTCCGGGCGTAGCCATAGCCTGGTAATGCATTTCTTTACTGCACCAAGTAAGATGTTAAGAAGGTATATCTGATGTGGATTTTTAAATTTTCTGGGGTAATGTAGTAACAAAGCCATGTCTGGGGAGAGAGATCTTAGATGAGGGAAAATGTCTAGCACCCAATCTCCTACCCTTACCCAAAACAAAGATAGTATTGGCAAAACCAGAAGATATGTGAGTGAGTAGCAACCTTGCAACTGCAACACCTCCAACATGTTGCATCTCCCGATCACTGAGAAAAAGAACTCTGCATTCCTTCCGAATGAACAACTCATTGGATTGCGTCACACTCACCTCTGCATCTATGAAGCAGTCCACCCATGTTGCCCCCACCAACCGTAGCACTGCACTATTAACAGCCACCATATACAGACAGAAGAAACAATGCCTGGACTGTCCTGGAACTTAACTCATGCATTTGATAGTACACTATATATTAATAAAAACCCCTGCATATTAAATTTATGCAACAGACTTTTTTTGTGGGGGTGCTGTGAGGTGTTTTTTGTTGAGTTTTGGTGGGGACTTATTTGAGGCAGTGTGTGGTGGTGTGTTCCTATGCCGTACTTGCCAGTTGTTTTGAGTAGGTAATTAATTTGGGTTGTTTTTGTGAATGGGTGTTGTTGGTGGATTAGGAGTTTGAGTGACAGGTGTTAGTGTGTTGCGATTGGTTGAGGGCATGGTTTGTTTGGTGTTTTGTGTTGCGATTAGTTAAGGGCGTGTTTTTGTTTGGGTTTGAGTGGCAAGGGTATTGGTATTCTGATTGGTTGGGGGGTGTACCTTATGTGGGCAAGTGTTTTTATTTGAGTGAAGGTGTGGTGTCGATTTGTGGTGTAGTTCAGTTAGTGGCTTCAGTGAGGAACCAGCGTGTGGACCTGGGAGCAGCAGAGAGTGGCGTCGAGTGGTGGATATTGGCGCTTTGAAGTTGGAGCTGGAGCATTGAGGATTTGTGTGGCCTTCTTATTCTTCAGAGGATGTTGGAGCCAGGATGCAGACTGATGCTGTATTTGGTGGTCAATGATTGGCAGTCATGTCATTGGGTTTGGAGGAGTCATCGGTGTTGTGGGGATTTCTTTTTTTTTTAAGGGATGTGGGTTTTTTTCGCAGTGTGGAGTAGGACATGTAGAGTCCATTGGTGGAGTTGCTGGCTGCTGCAGTTGATTACGACGAGGAGAGCCCTCTGTATTTGGATTTATTTTATTAACTTTTTTGGGTGGCACTGTTTTATTGGATACCACAGGAAGAGTCGCATTGATCTTTTAAATGTTTTTTTTTTTTCGGGGAACCCATGGAGTCAAGGAGAAAAAAGGTATAGAAGTTTCAAATTGTTTATTTGCAGTTGAGGAAAAAGACAGGGTTTAAGCAGTGTATAAGTAGGTAAACTAGTGAAATCTTACATAGTAGCCAGTGATAATTTGTGAAACAGTAAATATTTACATGTTGTAACAGTTTTTGCTCACTTTTAAAAAGTTATGCTGTTAATTTTTTGTTAGAAATTGCTTTATTGCTGAAAAGAGTATGGGGTAGGATTAGGCAGAGGTATGGGGAAAAAGATTGCGTTTATTGTTTGAAAATTGTAGAGGGGCAGTAGCATGGTGTGGGAAAGAAGATAAACAGAGCTGTAGAAACATGTACATTTTTGAATGTTAGAAATAATATGGTAGAACCAATCTTCACCTTATGAGGTGTATGGTCCATCTGTGTTACTTTGCTACTTTTTGTGGTTTGGAGATATTTTTTTAACAGTGAAACAGAGTCATAAAGAATCCGTCTTCACTTTTCTGTGATGTCCATGGTCCATGTTTGGTGTTTTGTTGCTTGCAGTACTTTAGGTTGGAATCAATCTTCACCCTGTAGGGCCTTTAGTAATGCTGTGATGCTTTTTTTTCTAATCTGTGTCACTGTCAAAGTCCAGTACTTGAGATCTCTTTTTGGAGTAGGAATCATATTTATTGCCTGTGGGAAATAGTGGGAGAAGTTGTTGGTGTTAGGTAGGTTGGAGGGAGGTGTGGGGGGGGTATAGTTTTGGAGTACAGTGGGAATGGTTTGACTCACCTTGAATGATGGTGAAATTGATTGTCTTGGCTTGTATGGAGGGCTTGTAAAAGCAGGTTCCCAGGATGTCAGACTAGTTTTCAGGGATTGTTGCAAGTGGTGCCTGTGGAATAGGAGTAGTTACTTGTTGGTTGTTTGGCTCGCTGCTTAGTATGCTAGAGATTGTTTTCTGCTTTTCTTCATTTATTTTGGAGTAGTCATTTAAACTTTGGAGCTGCTTATGTCCAGAAATCTGTACTATGTCTGTCGGAGGGATTCCACTGTATGTGAATTATTGAATAAGGTGCTTTCGGACGGAATGGTTGGTTAGCGTTTTGTCTGTCTGAGTAGAGGATTTTGTTATCATTGTTTTAACTATTGATGCCAGTTTGTGTATTCCTACTGGCTGGTTTTCGTACCAGGCATTGGGTGGGCCTTCTTTAGCATGGAAGTTTGTTGCTAGAAAGAATGGGGAGTCATCCGAAAGGCACTGTTGTCGTCTTTTGCTTTTCTAAATGAGTTAGTTTTGTACTGGGCATTTGTGGGTGTTGCTGGTGAGCTGGTAGGCTTCAGGATTAACCTTTTGACAGTCTTTAGGTTTTGCTCCAGTGCGGGTTTTGGTTTGCCTTTCCTGGTCTAGCTGTATGTATGTTTGGCAGTTTTCATCAGTTCTTAGTATTGTGTCTCCCCATTTGAGATTGCGCATTTCGGTGTTGCCCCTTACACCAAAATACATACTTATTGTGAGCCACATAGTGTTGAGTTCAAGTTAAAGTTTTTTGCAGGATAGACTCCTTTGAACAAGCTCATTCACAAAGAGGTCCTGAGGCACATACACATACAGTTCACAATTACATAGACAGGAGATATAAAATGTAGAACAACAAAGAAAAAATATATAATACAAGAGGTATACACAATAGAAGTCCTTATTCTATATATGCAGTACATTCCAGCTTTAACCTTGTCCTAAATTATGCAACACATTTCAGCTTAATAAGTAGAGGGCCAGTTGGTACCTAGGAAGTTGACTTGGCATTGGGGGCCTAGTAGCACCTACATATGTCTTTTAATTTAGAGATAGCTAGTGTTTTGTAGGAGTTAATTGATACAATGCTGGTTAGCTTCAGCATGGCTTGTAGTTGGTTCTAAATGCTTGGGAGGGTGTAAGAGACAGCTTTTTGGCCAGCTGTGGTACGTGTCCTGGGAACATCTAGTAGGATAAGGTCGGATTTCATTAGGGAGTAGGCGCTATGCAAGATGTGTATGAGAGATGTTAAATAGACAGGCAGTTTGTGGACTATTAATTTGAGGGTCCAAATGCCAGCATGCAGGTGGCGTCTGGTGACAAGAGAGATCCACCCAACTGCTGCATAAAGATCTCAGTGGTGGGTCCTGTACACAGAGTTAGTAATGAAGCGAAGAGCACGGTGATAGAGTACGTCCAGTTTAGATAGGCTCAAGGTTGGGGAGGAGATAAAGATAACGTCTCCGTAGTCAAGCAAGGGAAGGAATGTTGCTTGGACAAGTCTTTTGCTGGTCGTGAGAGAAAAGAGGGTTCTATTTCTAAAGAAGAAACCCAAGCGTGCTTTAAGCCTCTTTATAAAATGGGTAAGACCAAACTTGCAACCTGATTTGCTAACAGGTACCAGTAGCCGTGTCCTTATCAGCTGATATACATGGCAGCTGGTACTTCTTATGCCAAGCAGGACACACTGCAGCCACAGATCCATGCATGTCACTTTACAAAAAACATTTTCTGCTGTTGTGCTCTAGTCCCCTTCCATCTCCCGCCCACTCGCTCGCTCACCCGCCCTGTCACAACAATGAACTCATTGCCGAAAATGACTGTATCTGCCTCCTCATCATTTTAAATACAGCATTTATGATAAATAACACTGACCTCCACTTCACAAACATCATTTCTGTCACGTCTCTTCAAAGAACTAGCTTCCAATCTGGCCAGCGTCCCGCGTGCTGTCACTATGCAACGTTACATTTAAACCACTTGAAAATGGCCTCTACTATTAAACATTTAAATAATTAAGAGCCTTCTTTCTTTTTTAAAAAAATGAAACGTACTCTTTTCAAATGGCACGATTAGTTCGGCAAAGCGCTAGTAAAGAAAACCGCTGTCTACAGCAACCGACCTGCGACATGCTCGCTCCCTCTTGGTCTCATTCAACCATGTAGTCTATTAACCATGTAGTCTATCATATAGCAAGAAATACTCTCAAAGTAAAACAAACAAAAAAAGTAAACTAAACGTACTTTGCTTGATTTTTTTGTGTGTGTGTGTGTGTGTGTGTGTGTGTAGGGGGGGAGCAGACACTCGTGCCTACTAAAATTGTCCATATCAGTCAGCACAAACTGCCGGCTTGCTCTTATATCCCTTACAATGAAACCACCCTCTTCCTCTGTGTGAAATGGATCCTATGTTCCTCAAGCACTATATGACCTGTTATTTAAATCAAGTAGTTAGCACTTTTAATCCAGTGTCATTTAACTGTTCAGTGATTGCTAATGAATCAACTTAGGAACTATTTTATCTTATTTTTAAGACTGTTGTCAAATAAATATGTTCAACTTAAAAACCACACAACTCTGTTTCTACTTTTATTTACAAAAATACAGTGCCCTTTTTATAAGTGGAATAAGACACTCCAAGGTGTGGTTTATGGCTTGATAAGAGCACTTCCCAGGTGCTAAAGTCACTCAGCGTTAGCGCCTCGTGCCTCATTACGCACCTGGGGCATGCTCTTATAAAGCCATAGACCACACCTTGTCATGTCTTGTTCCTTACTTGATAGATCCTTGATGTGATTATTGAAAGAAAGCTTGTTGTCTAGCCACATACCTAGATATTTAAATTTAGGTACGACTTCCGAGGGTTCACCTAGGGAGGTAACTATGAAGGATTTAGGTGGGGTAGGGCACCAGACAAGGCAAGTCTCGAGAAAATCATTGTCTTGGTATTTTTGGCATTTAAGAGAAGCTTGGCATTGATAAGGTTGCTTTCTAACTGGATAAAGTCAGCTTGGAGTGCTTCCCTGACTTCAGTTAAGGACAAGCCTGATGCGTACAAAACCGTATCGTCTGCAAAGAAATGTATGCTAGAGTTCTTTATATGGGAGTCAAGGTTGTTGATGTACAGGGGAAAAAAGGATTGGTCCTAGGATGGAGCCTTGAGGGACTCTTCTGTTGAGGAGTGATTCAGGGGTGTAGGGTCCCAGTAGTTGTTGTTCACAGAGTTTGTCTATGATGAAGTCTGTGAGTTCATCTGCTGCTTTTGGTTTGGAACCCTTGCCCTGGCTTTTTAAGTTTTTTTGTTTGGAGAGCAGTTCTTGATGTGCCTTTTCAAAAGCTGGTGATGTGGAGAGGGAGTTGCTGTATTCTTTGTTTTTTAGGTACCAGTCAACACTTTGAAATGTTGCTCTTAAAGTGAGAGGCTCATAGTCTGTGCCATCTTTTTTAGAACAGTTGATGAAATAGTGGCAGAAGTAGCTGTTTAGTTAAGCAGGAGGAATGCCCTGAAGATGACATTGTTCTCCAAAGGTTTTGCAGACGTAATTGGTGAACATTTTAGTATCTATCTGGGTTTTCTTTGCTGTGTTGATATTCTGGGCTTTTTCAATATAGAGGTCTATTTCTTCCTGGTCGATAGCATTTGTGTAGTTGCTAGTGGCTGATGTGGAAGCGCTTGTGCCAGACTGAGGGTTTTTAACTTCGTTCACTGGATAGAAGTGCTGTGGATGTTGTTGTTGGCTGAATGGTGTTCATTCCAGATAGGTCTTCCAGTGGGTCAGGATTGTTTTCGAGTTGTGCCATTATTTGTTCCATTTCTAGTTCGAAGTTTGTCATTCCGTAGTTATTATTTGTCATGTTTTAAAGAGTTTGAGGCAGTATGGCTTTGTAGTTTATTCTGGCGGCAGAGTGTATTCGCACTGTCATGTACAGTGGTCTGTATGGCAGCTTGAGCTAGGGGTTTAGTATGCACAAGGTTTTTGTGGGTTTAATTAATGGTTTATGTGGGGGTAGGTGTGCTGTACAGGTGTGTAATTTGGGGTGCATTAGTATGGTGTGTGGTGTGGAAGTAGTTTGGATGTGACTAGAAATTATGTAATCACTATGAGGGATTCAAGTAATGATGTAATCACTATGTGGATAAGTTGGAGTTATTCTCATAGTGATTACATCATGGTTATGTTTTTATACAGTGTGTTAGATAAGTGCTGCTATGTTCCTGTTTTTATCCTGATGCCTGTTGCATAAATATGCTTTCTCACGTAGTGCAAACAGTCCACTTGTGTGACTGGGAAGGTAGGCAGATTATTTATTGTGTGGCAACTGCAGTATTGCACAGATGGTAGCACCAGTATTAGTGGGTGTACCTTTGGAACAGGACAATGTTATTTTTATTTTCTGAGATCCCTGAATGTTCCACTCTAACATAACAGATTTATGCATTACCCTGTTTTACCTATCTTGCCCGTTGAGGTTCTGTATGAAGTTCTCCACTGATTGTAAAGGTCAGCATCTGCCTACAGATCCTCCACACATTGTTCACTCTGGGCAATGCCCAGTTGGTGTTATTCAGAGCAAAGGTCACATGATGCCACTATGGTAGCTCAGGCAGTCCATGCAGAAAGTTCAGTCTTTCATGAACTAGAAAAAGATGGCTTTCTTTTGAGTGATATGCTTGTATGTGTTCCTGAACATGTTAATTGTGGTGCATACCAAGATTGGTCCCAGAATCACTCTGAGTGTATGTGTGTGAGTGAGTGAGTGTGTGTGTGTGTGTGTGTGTGTGAGACGCCGCATGTGTGTGTGTGTGTGTGTGTATGTGTATGTGTACATGTGTGGCATAATGCCTAAATTATTTTTTCTCTCAGCCAGAGCAGATCCCTTATCAAATAAAACATGAAAAGAAATCTATAGAAATTACAATGGAGAAAGATAGTGGACAGGCAGGAGCATTCTTAAAAGGCAAAAGCAGAGCATAAATGAAACATAATGTTGCTTGAAGTTAGACCCCCAACCCACTACCACCCCTCATTACGTGGATGGACTATAAAGCTATTATGAACTTGCAGTTCTTGTGTGTGTGTTTTTACAGTATGAAACATATAGAAATATAGTAGTTGCCAGCAGAAAAATATCCTTTGGCCTTTTCTCTCTGCCCAGGTATGTAGTTTGTGTGTCTGTGCAATACAATGTGTGTGGTGTGGCATGGTGTGGTACATGCTAAGTGGGTGGGGGGTGTTGGAAGCCCCATGAAAGTCTCTGCCCTTCTGTATATGCAAGGCCTGCTATCTAGGTATTACAACACCTCTGCTGCTCAAAGAAAAGAGCATGCACAACTTTATAAAAAAATCATGTCCATTTTATCAGTTTCCAGTTATAGTATTTGTTCATCTTGTAATAGAAGAGCATGACTACAGTGAACTAATCAGTAACAATCCCCACACTTGGTGTGTTATGTTTTGAAATACAGTATGCTGACATTATGCTTTAACTGACTTACTTTTCTCTAGCTTGTTTGTGTTCCTTATTTAATATCACCATGTACTACCTCCCACCATTATTTTGTGCACACAATATTTACCTGCAGGATTTGTGCTTCTAATGTGAATCTCTGCTTGGCCACTTTTATTTCCATGTAATAAATGCATCATATATAAATTACACAATATTTTTGTGTTTCTGTGAGCCCTTTTCTTTTGTATTTGTTTGGTACTTTTATTTGGCATGTAATACATCTTAACCTATATAAGTAATATAGGGATCTCCAACATTGGCTAAATGAACTAAATCAGTAAAAGGTACCCTACTATTCCAGGAAGGCATTATTCCCTCCCTCAGAGCAAGGTTTTGAGGGACACCCTACTGCTGTGGTCCCCTTAGGGTCTCCTTTATTTCATGTGCCAGGCCTCTAACAAATGATTACCAAAAAAAAAAAAAAAAAAGACCAGAGTCTTTGCTTTTTGGCACATTGGTATACTTATTCCTGGACCTGAAACCCATCATATTAAACAACCTGCTTTTCTTTTTATGGAGTTATTTGCTTGCTTTCCTTAACTCTTCCTTTTTGTATTTTTACAAGCTAACAACACTTTCCAGCCCACGGCCCTTGCTCAACTGTAGTTATTACATGGTGCAAGTCTATTAATATTAGCCAACCTAATCCTTGCAGGGGAGGGAGCAAAGCTATGCACCACCAGCAATGCTGACCCCGTGAGCTGTAACAGGCGCATACACAACATTGGAATAAACTGCTAACTCATTATTAATCACTTACTGATGATGACACTTGTTTTGGTAATTGTATTTATATAGTACTATAACTGTGTGAATCCCAGTGTCAACCGGTTATGTTAGTATGTGGATGTATGGGTAGTTATCTAGCTAGCTAGATAGAGATGTGTTTACAAATCTGCATATATTTACTCTTTCTATGGTATCAGTGGGGAACAACTTTTCAACATTTTGTTTATTTCTAACATACTTTGCATAGATTGTGATTTTTTTTAAACTGCGCCTCTTTTTTATATTTTATATTTAGTCTGATATTAGTATCATGCTTGATGCAAATAGCAATAACTAGATTTTGTGTGTGTATACATCATTAGATTTATTTACCAATACCCCTCTTTTGGTGTTTATATATATATATATTTTTTTTACACACATTGATACGCTTGGACGTGCCTATCAGGTCTTTAAAGGAAAGCAAAGGAAGGTTTCTTTCTTTTTTGACAACCAAGGGTTAAACTTGGTTCTTGAAGGAGTTAGAAAAGAAATTCTAGATAAAGGGTTAATGCAGAACTATGCAGGGACCTGTGATTCACTCAACTTTTAAATACTTAATATATACTACTGTGTTATTTTGTTAAAGTTAAAATGCCCTTCATAGGAGATATAGCTACCTGAGTGCACCTGTTAGAGCTTAATATTTAGCTGGTGATTTATCCTTCAAAGTGTTTTTCCCTGACCCAGAGCTGATTATCTGATTGGATGATTGGATTATTGGCTCATTGGCTGATTGTAGTGCATGTTTAACATGGGCTTGATCCTGACAGATCTTAGTATATATTGCCCAGGTCCCCGCAGACAGCCTTTTGTCTGCAAGTCCAAAGAGTGAGGAGATTGCAGATCCAGATTCTGAGTGAACGAAGGCTTTTCAAAACCACCCATTTTAATCTGACGGATTTGTATAAAAAAGTGACACATCCTACTGGTTTCATCACTCAATAGCTTGATACCTTGAATACCTTGAATATACTATTGCAAACACGGTCAGGATTTCAGTAATCATGGACCCCTCAGAGACTCGTGCCGTTTCTACAATACGTCATACTATTATTTTGGCTACCGCTTGGATACTTATACTTATGGTTATTCAATGAGTTTGTAGCTCAGTAGCTCAATGGCTTAATGGCTTAACACCCCTCTAAAACATTATAGTTATTTAACTTACAGCTAGTCCCAGGTCAGTTACATCTGAAAAACAGCCCAGTCCTACATGCTGGAAATTTGCTAAAATCAGTAAGTTATTTTAAAACCTTCATTAAATCCTGTATTTTACTCTGAATCTTGTACTTGCAAGCCGCATTATATCAAGAGGGGCAAAGGTTTTAGACTATATAAAGCGTATTGCATTTAGCATCCTCTGTATCTAGCATATTGTACTTGTATAAATTAACTATTGCACTTCAGGTTTTGCTAGAAGCTACTAGTTGTTATCTCTTTCCATTAGAAAGAATATCCTGGATCCATAGTTTATTTTTAGAAGTTTTTTAAGTGCATTTAAGAGCAAGGGCAGGAGCAAATTTTATCTGGTCTCTGCTTTTTATTCTAGTGATAGATCTCCCTGTCATAAGCTGTGCATACAGTTAAAGCCACCCAATGAGACTGCAAGAGGTCTTCAGACTGTGAAGATATTGCTATTCCTAGCTAGTATTTCATTTTTCTTCACTTGCATTTTATCCTGGACTTACACTTCATTTGAACATTTGCTCACATAGTCAAGATACTGGGCCCATTGTATCGACTTCCTCCTATGTTAAGGACGGCTCAGATAAGTACTATATTGCCACTCTGATCTGAAATTTTTGAAATTTCTGTAACAGAAGACATTGTCAAGAAACAATAGACTGGACATTTTTGTTATTTCATTTTCAACTGGTTTCAGACTTTAATTTTCCTAAAGATACCTCATAGCTATTTATGAACATACATTTATTGATATTTAATAGTTCTTTACTGTACACCATTTAACTTTTATGTTGAGTTTTTAAGATGTTAGATTTAGTGTGCCAGTATAGTGTACCTATTTTATACTGGGTACTGTATTTTGTAGGATAAATATACCAGTCTAAATGTGATAAGTTGAGCAGGTTCTATTCAAATCAGCTTATAGATTAATTCACCTCCGATAGCACTTAATTGAGACTAAGGTGCTTTATAATGGTGAACACAAGAAGTGAATTGTTAGCCTCCCCAAAACAAAGGTTCAAAAGGAAAGCCAAGGGTAAAAATAATAGTAAAGTAGAGGAGCTAGAGGAGCCAGAAATAAAGAGAGATATCAAAAGGAAAGCAAAGAACTACCAAATTAAAATCACATCTTTTTTCAAAAGGTCACCTCAAATTAACAGAGATAGCTCAACTCCTGTTATCTCAAGTGAACATAACATAATTGAGGAGACCTTGGAGGAATATAAACAAGATGATGTGAAAGTGAGGAATTTTTTTCCTCCAGTATTTAATGAAATTGATCAACAAATAGTTTAATTGTTTAATTAGTATTTCAGAAAGACCTTTGAGCGTGACCTCTTTTACAAAGGGTCCACGTCAGGTGCCAATAGCTGGACTAAGGAGTCTGTAAGCTTAGTTGAGTCCTATGTACAACCATTGGGGCCCGTGGTCTTATTTGAGCTAGATTTCGACTCCTCTAATGAGATGGTTACGCCATTAAACTCACCAATTAAATTCCATTCTGTGACTTCAAAGTAGTGGAAACCTGTGGACTTGAGGTTAAAAAACACATCTTAAAGACTAAGGAGTACCCTAAAGTACAAAGAGAATCAAAGAGTACTGATGGCAGGTTGCTTAGGGAAGCTATAGTTAGGAAAAGAAATGTTCAGGGAGCTAGTAATACATTAAAGGAACTGGAGCAAATCCTACAAAATTTGAATCAATTGGTGGTAACTAATGATTCCTTAAGTGCTTTATCATCTTTGCCACAATTCTCACCCTCCCCTGGGCAGCCAGTGGAAGGGCAAGTTATTGTACCAAATTTAGAATCTGTGGAGAAGGATAGCACAGTACCTAGAGATAGTGCTATGAATTCAGTTTTGTCTCCAGAATTATTAGAGGTGGTTAAAAACCAATATCTGGCAAATATGATATTACTGGAAAAAAAAGGGAGGTTAAGAATTTGAGAGGTGACGTAGCCTACAATAAGGCAGTATTAGACACCCTTAATACAAAGCAAGATAAACTGATCACTGATTCAATAATAATTGAAGGCACTTTGTATAACAATGGACAACAGAAAATAAATAAAGCAAATCAAGTTAATCTACCTCTACCTTTTCAAAAGGGAACTGAGTCCATAACAGTATTAGAAGTAGTAACTCAAAAAATTTAAAAGGGAAAGAAAGTAAAGAATCAACCAAATAAATCAAACACATGTAATGGTAAATGTAAAAGGTTGAATAAGGGTAAAAACAAAAATGTTATATACAAACATAAAAAGGGAAAATACTCCAACGAAATTCCCAAAATCAAGTTGGTTCAAGATCCTTCCCAAATACAAACAGATACCTGTAACAACAACATCTTATTTTGTAAAAGTGTATTTACTGATATAAAGGAAATAGATATAAGGAAGACCAGGAGTACTTTATTGGAGCCACAAATTGAGAAACCAAATAGTCAGGAAAAAGAAACCAGTCAAAGCCCAAAGAGAACAGTTATAGCTCCAAGGGAAGAATATTTAATAGAGATGTATGACATTCATAGTTTGGACCATGACTCATGACTCAAACTAACAGACTGGGTATTAAATCTATTACATTTGAATGAACAAGCTAATGAGATATTTATCAAGAGACCCCCCCAAATCAAGAGCATAAAAACTGTTCCCGGTTATATTGCCCATCTTATAGTACAGCCCAGAGAATCTGAAACCAAGAAAGGATACTATATGAGAAGGGTATTGATGTTTATCCCCCTCATTTGGTGCCATCTTTTGTTCCAAGTGTCAATTTTGATTTAGCCCAATCAAGAAGAAAAACAAATGAAAGAAAAGAAAGATAAGTAGTGGCTGCAGAATATTGCTAAAGTAACCAATGAGCAAAATAAGAAAAGGGCAAAGGCTTGGGAAACTAAGACCATATTGCGTTTTGGGTGGGAGACTGAAAAGAATCAGTCTATTGGCTTTATCAAAAGAGATATAGGCGATTTTCTTTCCTGTGCCCTGGGTGTGAATATTAATAGAAGTTCAATAAAATATATTCACGTTCATTCATTTACTTTGAAATACCCACAAATTTACATTACTTTTCATTTAAGAAAAAATGGCAGTTTTAGTATTGCAGGCAACACATGCCCTGGATGAGTATGCAGTTTATTTAATTAATATTGAGTCAGTTTTCAGAGATACATCTCAAAATAAAAACCAGGTATGAGAGAGAACACATCCCTAAAAACATATACTAGATTTTCCACACTGGAACATTTAAAACAGATTGACATATAGGACCCCAAATTAGGGAGAAAAAAATGATCATATTAACATGGAACATAGAGGGCCTGATTTTCAAGTTAGCAGACCAGGAACTTAAACAGTTCCTCATGAAAATAGACATAATGGGCCCAATTCCAAGTCACATGGAGTAACTCGTGGGCATATGCCAGTTGCACCATGTGCTGCTATACTGGGGACCCTATGCCCTATTCTAAAACAGGCAGAGTCCTCGACACCAATGCCATGTGACTTGCAGCAGCCACAGGGTTACATCACGGGAATGGTGCAATGGACCTGGGTGCTGCTTGTCGCAACCAACTGTTAACTGCCCCCCTGGAGCCCCCCACCCCATATCACTGCCACAATCATCTAGGGGCCTTTGGGGGGGTCTGGCCAGGTGGCAACTGGGTGGCAAAGGTGCATGGGGGCACGGTAAATTATGGACTCAGCAGGTCCCTGATATTCAGGGGTGGGGGCATGACTGTGCTGGGTGGGTCCATGGGGCAGATTACAGTACTGTCTGTGGCACTGCAGGGGAGGAATACATCAATTTGCCAGGACAGATGCCCCTTAGACCATCCCCATGCTGGTCTAATCCTGCAGCACCATAGCAGGTCTTGGAATTGCGTAAGTGGGTTATGGCAGCCACCCTTTTGGAAAAGGGCACAGATGCTGCCATAACCCACCCTTGCACCATGTTGCAGTGGGTTGCAGGTATAGTGGGTAGTGTAGCCCACCTTTGGTGCAACCCGCATACAGCATGGCGCAAGCTGCAGTTTGGAATTCCAACTTGCGTTATGCCTGATGCAAGATGCGATTTGTGCCATAGGGTTTGGCATAAATCACCTTGTGCCAGGCATAACCCAACTTTGAACTGGGCCCCATATGTCTGCAAGAGTCTTGGATGATGGTGGATAGTTCTTCATTATTATCAGGCTATTCCAGTTTCGCTATTCTGGTGATAAAATATAATAAAAATGTGGGACCTATGGCAGGTCTGGTCATGTTTATAAAAACTGTTCTCAATAATTAGTATAGTTATGGAGATAAAGGTTCACTTAGAGAACTGTCATGTATTTAAGATTTTCAATGACAGATTATAGCTTATTTTAGTTAATATTTATATCTCACCCAAAAGGAAAACCAACAGAGGAGATTATTGGACATTGTACAAACTGATGATAGAGGAAATAACAGACACTTAAGAACAATTTTCAATAATAATACAAGGGGCTTTTAATGACGGAGGGTCTCAAAATAACTTAAAGGGATATATTGACTGTGATTATTTAAAAGGAATAAATGTCATTAATAAAAACCAATCCTCCATAAGGACCTCACATGATAAAATAAGCAATCAAAATGTGAAATTATTGTCAGAAATTATGAAGGACCAACATTTTTGTGTTTATGATGATACAACAAATAGGGACATAGAGGCTGATTACACTTACATTGGCCCCCTAGGCTCCTCTTGCATAGATTTGGTATGGAGCAATTTGGATGCTTCTAGCACCATACTGGACTTAGAATTTCAAATAAGAACAGAATCGGCTCATTTACTGGTAATAACAACATGGGACTGGGGATATCTTGTAGATAACCAAAATGCTTCTCTGGACACAAAAGGAATTGAGATAATTAACATCAAAAGAATACGTTGGCAAGGAACTGAAATTATGAAATTAGAAGAAATATTAAATGCAGAATATTTATTAAACCTCAAAAATAATTTAGCAGAGATGAACCATGGAGTGACTGCAGGACTGTGGAATGATGCAAATTTTTATATAAAACCTTTCTTCTGTTTGGCTTCATTGCAGAAAAAGAGGAGTAATACTTGGTTTAACTACAATTGTAATATAGCAAAGAGGAAATTAAATGGTTTAATTTGGCAAAAGAAAAATTGAGATGAAAAGATACCAAAAAAACATTAAATAAGGCAAGGAAAGATTATTAAAAAATTATTAGAATTGGAAAGAACAAAATATTACTTAGTTATGTAGGAAAAACTAAGGAAAGCAATAATAAATAATAATACCAAACAGTTTTGGACCCTGGTAAGCAAAGGCTATGATAAATATGCAAACAAGTTTGAGGCAACTATTACACCATTAAACTGGGAAGCTCACTTTAGAAAGTTATACTTCTCTCAAGAGGAAGAAGATAGGCAGCTCACTATTAAAAATGATAGTGATAAAGGTTATCCAAAATCATTTTACATAAATAAGGTGGAAATAAAAAATTCCCTTGATAAAGTATCCAATAATAAAGGCCCAGGACCTGATGGAATACTGGCAAACATATACAAAACATTCAGTTATTGGTGGATCCCTGTTTTGCATATATTTTACAATCATTGCATAAGGAAGATAATTTTCCTGATTCCAGGAAGGGTAGTATAATTTGTCCCATCTTTAAAAAGAAAAATACAAATGATCTGGCTATGTATAGGCCAATAAGCCTTCTTGACGCTTCACAAAAGATTTTTTGCTGAATCATCCTAGATTGATTACAGCAGTGGGCAGAAAATAATAATCTAATATCTGAAACACTTAATGAATTTAGAGAGACTCGTTCAACTATAAAACATTGTTTTGTCCTAAATCATCTTATGTGGAAATATGTGACAATTAAAAAATCAAAATTATTCTGCTGCTTTATTGATCTAAGAACCGCGTTTGATTCCATAAGCAGAAAGATATTATGGGGAAAAGTTAGACAGTTATAATATTCCTCGAGATTTACTAGATATACTAATAAAACTTCACAATAGCACATGGCTAAGGCTTAAATATGATCATGATGGGAACTTAACAACTAAAATCAATTCAAATTTAGGAGTGCAGCAGGGTTGTTTGATAGCTCCATTTTTGTTTAGCATTTATATAAACCCGATTCTTAAGTCTCTGGATAATCCTGATTTCCATTCACCAAAACAGATCATCATGCAGTTACTTTATTAGCATATGCAGATGACGTAGTTTTGATTTTGGCTTCTTTATTGAGTCTTCAAAAAAGGTCACCCATTTTTTGGACTTATGTAAAAAAGATAAACTGGTAATAAATATGGGAAAAACTAATATGGCTGTGTTTGTGAATAGGTCTAGTAAACAATATACCCTATACATTGATATAATTAAAGTAATTACGGCGGCATATTAAGATTTGCGAATAACTTACCACGGACTTTACATGTAAAAATGAGGTTACAAAAGTTCAAATTGTCCTTTATGGCATTCAAAAAGTTCCATAGGAGAATGGGACAATCTTCCATACTAGGATTAATTACGGTAATTAATGCTAAGATAAAGGCTGGAATCCTATAAGCTACTGAAATTTGGACTCCTTCCAACATAAGATCTTTAGATGTAGAAATAAATAAAATAAATAGGTATCTTCTGAAAGTTCAGCAGTCAGTACCTGCAGAAATTCTAAGAAGATAGTTGGGTCAATTTCCTCTATGTGTCTTGGCTATAGAAAGAAGAATTATATTTACATTATGGTTATTTCTTCTTCATGACAATCGACTTCCTCGGACGTGTCTTGAAGAACAAATAAAGTATCATGGCATGGGACTTACACCGAATGTAATTAAAACCATACATGATCATATTATTCCCTTGGGGCTAGGAAATACATTATATGAAATATATAAAATGTCCTTTCCCCCAAATCAAACAAATGGTAAAGATCAGATTTAGAGATGTTATTGTTCAACATGATTTTGCAAGAAGTGATGATTTGCATCATTTCAAATGGTATAAAATAATAAAAACAATAATAAATTAGAGCCATACTTAACTATTCTTAGAAATCCCGAACAAAGGAGAGTGCTGACTAGATACAAATTCAAGCTTTATAAAGCAAGATATATTTTTCATGATCAAAAAAGATCGGGTACTAGTAGCCCAAACTGTAGTTATCACATGGGAGTAGTAGACAATGTTAAACACATATTATTACATTGCCGACGATTTGAAATAAAGGAAGAAAGCTGCTGGCTTCGATATTAGCTACCCTTGGTCTCCCTTCAGATCAACTTGTAAGACCTGAAAGTACTGAATAGATCGTACAGACATTTGAAATCTTTGAATAGTATGCTTGTTGAGCATGGGACATAAAATATTCCCAGACAAATGGGTTAATCTAAAATTTAGTAGTAATATATGCACAGTATTATGATGTTTTATATTTGTAAAATCTATAAATTTTGTATGCAATATATTTATGTGAATTTTGTAATGACTTAGGTCGAACAAATAAATTTTACTTACCTACCTACCTAATAACATTAACACTACAGTTCTTCCAATATCTATCTATCTATCTATCTATCTATCTATCTATCTATCTATCTATCTATCTCTCTGTCTGTCTGTCTGTCTCTGTACTGAAAAGTTTATTAAGAAAGGCCTACTTTGGGCAGAACAGCTTGTTTCCAGAAGCCTCATAGAGAGAGTACAGGGACAAAAAGTAAACAGTACAATAACTGCAATATTACAAAATGTCCAAACTATATGTAAACAGTATTTCAACACAGGGCAGATGAGTAAATTGGTAGAATATAAACCAAGTAAACGAAAGAAGACTTCCATAAAAAATGAGCCTAAGATAAATCATCATTTTACTGTTTTTGGCATGAAAGTTAATCCTAGGTCCCTTCTGCCCATCTCTTGTGATTGTCCAGGTGGAAGTAAAAGATCCCATAGCATATTGATGAAGAATTGTGGGGGGGAGAGTATATGTGGGACAAAAACCAAAATGAAGGTACAAGCGCAAAAGACAGTGGAACTTTGTGCTTTTAGTTGTACACTTTTTCATTAGGAGTATTATGAATTTCTGCCCAATCCCCCAATGTCGCAATAGGGGATCATCAGTCTTTTTTTCTGACAATGGGGGTTCCCAATCCTGCAGTGTCAGAATCGGGGATCATCTTTTTATTTTCACTTGTAAAACAAATGGCCCATCGATGCCTTGCCCCACATAACTGTGACACTGAGGTGCCAATTCCCCCACTGTCATGATTGGGGATCATCGGTCTCTTTTATTTTTAACCAGTAAAAAAATAAGCAGTCCATCAATGTCTTTTGAGGCTATTCCTTACCCCCCACCTGACCATCCCATTGAACATCCACCACCCCACACCCCCTAAATCCTTTTGGGGGTTCAATGCCTTAATCCTCCATAGACCACAGACATGACTTCACTCTTCAAAGCCGGACTGCAAACTGAAGACACAGGTATGCAGTTCAATGTATTTCAATGGGGGTTTGAACTTATTGCCACAACTTGGGCATTGTTACATGTTTTTGGCCCAAATGTTCAACATGCCTTCTTTGGGACCCCACTTCATGAACAATGCCACTGTCCATAGGCAGATCTGTCCCAAAAGGTGATTTTGTGGTCCCTGCATGAAAACACTTTTTGGGCAGGAATTGAAAGTTTATCTGCCCCTGCTTATGAGGTTTTGGTCATAAGAAGCCTATGTTGAAAATTTGGTGAAATAATATTGAAAAGTAACAACGTTATGAGCCTACGTTGAATTTTGTGAATGCAGGCTCATAACATTGGTACTTTTCAATATTTTTAACCCAAAATTTAGAACATAGTCATAACTTTACAGCTCCTAATGACTTTTATAGCTGTAATTTTCCATATCCTGTCCAAAATGGGGAATTTTTTCATCCCGAAAGATGATTTCACTGTCCCTGCATGAAATCACCTTTTGGGCACCAGTTGAAAATTTGTTCTGCCTTTATTCATGAAGTGGAATCATAAGAAGACTATGTTAAAAATTTGGTGAAAAAATCTAAAAAAAACAAACAAGTTATGAGCCTACATAGAAATTTGCCAATGCAGGCTTGCAACTTTGGCAATTTTCAATATTTTTATGCCAAATTTGCAACATAGCCATATCATCACAGCACCTTATGAATGTGACAGTTGCCATATTTCAAATCCTGGCCAATATGTTTTTTTTACATTCCAACAGGTAATTTCATGGTCTCTGCACAAAATCACCTTTCAGCCAGGAGTTGAAAATTTTCTCTGTCCTTGTTAATGAGGTGGTGTCATAAGAAGACTATTTTGTAAATGTGGTGTAAAAACATTAAAAAACAAAACACTTATGAGCCTACATTGATTTTTGTGAATGTGGGCTCATAAGTTTGGTAATAGTCAATAATTTTACCCCAAATTTTTAACATAGCCATTTCTTTGTATCACCTCATGAATGTGACAGCTGTCTTTTTTCAACTCCTGTCCAAAATATGTTTTTGCATCCTGAAAGTTGATTTCTTGGTCACTGCATAAAAATACCTTTAAGCCAGGAGTTGAACATTTTGTCTGCCCGTCTTCATGAGGCAGGGTCCTAACAAAGCTATGTTGAAACTTTAGAGTGTAAAAATATTACAAACCAACACATTTATAAACCTATGTTACATTTTGCAAATGCATGCTTGTAACATTGGTAATTTACAATATTTTTACCCAGATTCCACTGCTGTAGCCCTATCGGCTCAGGCCAGAGTTTGTTTTATCAGGTCATTGCACTCAACGGATAATGGTTTTAGTACTTATTGCCATGGCCTTACCAGTCTTTTTGTTAGAAGATTCAGCCTTTCAACCCGAATGTGATGCTTTTATCCATGATATTTATATGCTGGTACTAATTGCTAATCATATAAGGCTGACAAAAAAAAGTCCATTTATGATATATTCTCCCTTCTCACAAATCAGAGTTTTACTGGTTTATTAAAATTTGCTCTTGTTTTAGCATCTTACTCTTTTTGAGATGACCGTCCAATAATCTGCTTTTTTATTATGCATCAACCACACCCTAAATTGCACAGGGGTTTATTTGTTAAATGTCGTAGAGTTTCTGTATTCTGTTTCTTGCATTATTTTATTTGGCTCAGTTTGGTAGCTTTCATTAAAATCCAGGTCCTAGTGCTTTTCCTTACACATCTGATATCGTCAAATCCAAGGAGATAGAAATCTGCACAATCTGGTTCCTAATGTAGAAGCTGTTCAATCATGGGTGCATTGTTGCTACCCAGATTTTCTGGTTGTCACTGAATCTTGGTTGAGTCTTGAGACCCCTGACTGTAATTATCCATCTTGGAGTGTCAGCTTTGGCAGATGGACGGCAACACAAAAGGTGATGGTATTGTATTTTTTCTTGGAATTATTTCATAGTGAAGTTATTATGTAAAGATTCTATCCCTAGTGGTCTAGAATACCTTATGGTAGATGTCTCAGTATATTCCTCAAAACCATTAATTTTACTTATGTGCTACCATATTTCAAATGTTGAGGTTATGCAAGCTACTGTATGTTTAATTGTCTTTCTATTTATACCTTTTGCCACAAGGCTTTAGCTGTTGAGGATAGCAATATGAACTGGAACTCACAGTCTGCCTCTTGGAGTTTAACCAATGTAGCTTCTCATCTTGGGTTGATCCAACTAATAAATGAGCCAAAAAGACTCAACTAAAAAGATCCATCATGTGGTACTGTACTTGATTTGATCTTCACTAACTTTTGTATTACTATAATCACTAGAATGTCTTATCCTAATCTTGTTGCAACCACCAACTGATATTCTACATTAGGAAAAAAAACTTATTAATATTGCAAAGCCTAAATTCATTTACTACAGGTCTATCAATGGATTTGATTATTTTTTCTTCATGTCTGCATTTAAACATTTTTGTGGGAGAGAACTGACTTGATTACCAGTGGATGATGCTAAGTCATTCTGTCTAAATGAACTTTCATGTCTTTGGAATAGCCATGGTCCTTAATGAAGGAAAGTATGCAATCAAATGGTTTCCTATGGTATACCAGGAAAACTAGACAAGCTTTGATTGCTTAACAATAAAGCCTGCTTATTTGTTAAACAGCATGGCTCTCAAGCTAAGACTTCTATAAACAGTTGCAATATTCTTATCCAAAGGAGATAAGACAGGCTAAATCAGATTTCTTTAGGACCTTATTTTTTGATAGTCACAGGATCTTTCTGGAGGCCCTTAGCACACCTACTGCAGATGGCTCTCCCAAATCTGAATATCCCTCTTCCTCTGTTTTAAATGATAAATGATAGAACAATCTGGCTATTACTGTTATATAATTTAATGAATGCTTCCTAAACTCAAGTAACTTATTTGAAAGAGGAACAGTCAGCACAAAGGGCCCCACACTCAAGTGTAGGGTTGGCCCCAATGTGTACTTTGTGTGCAAAAACATTTTGGTTTATTTACTGTTTAATATTATATTGTATTAGACTGATTTATTCTAGATTGGCATCTTCTGTTATTATAAATCCCCAAATCCCTTGCAGTAGACATCAGAGCAGTAGGCAATTCAATAGCTTGCAGTGCATGTTGGAGCTTTTATAATCTCTGATCACATTTTTCTGGTTCTGCTTTTCTCCAGGGGCTATGTGCAGTCCTCTGTGACTGTATTTAACCCAGGAAGGACAGCGGGACCAGTAAACAGAAGACCAGAGCTTATATAAACTCTAACATGCACTGTAGGCTACTTAATCTCCCACTGCTGCCTAATGTTCTGATGCTGGCTGTACTGGATTCTGAGGTTTGAAGTAACAAACGATGTCAACCTAGAAGTCAACAAAATCAGTCTGATACAATTTACTATAATCCAGCAAACAACAAGTAAACCAAGATGTTTTTGCACACAAAGTGCACATTGGGACCAAAAAGCAGCAGGAGTTTAGAAATGAAAGACATTATTACCTGTGATATTATGGGAGTAATCTACTTATCCACATGTATGCATGGGGCTTATTATATTGACAAGATGGTAAAAAAAAAACTTGTGCTAGAGTGCGAGAACATTGCAAGGCTATTTTAAATAAAAACCTTATATATGCCATGGCTAATCATCTACATTCAGGCAAGAATGAGTGTATGTATCAGTGTAAGTTCCAAGGGACTGCAAAAGTGCATCCAAATGTGTGTGTGGTGGTGGTGGTGGGGGGGATTTTGAAGGTGGTTATGAGAAAAGCTTTTTGAATACATGACCTAGGAGCAAGTGAGTGGCCTGGATTGAACTGTGAGCTCAGTCTAGCACCTTTTATTAAAAAATAACAAAATTGTAAGTACTAATATGTGAATTAATTGATATTGATTTGATTCCTTTACAGCACCTCTACAAGGAATACATTTGAGGTTCATTGTGTCAAGAAGAAGATGCTATATAGACTTGAACACCACAACTCCTACATATGCCAGCAATTTAATCACACATGTAGTGACTATAGAGTTACCTGTAACATAAAATAAGTAAATTTAGAATTTAGTAACATTATGTATTGTGTAATAATACAGGTAATGGGTTGTTTTTAAATATTTTGTTTTAATGGTTGTAAATATGTATATATTTATAAGTTTGCACATGCATTTTAGTCACTTTTTGTTGTGAATGGCATATTTGTCTGTCTCAATAGTGAGTAAATGGGAACTGTCCCCTTAAGAGTACCTTATATATGACATCAGAACTTAGGAACCTTGCTTTTGAAAAAAAACACTTTGTTTGAAATGTGTTAGGCAATTTCCAGAGTGGGCTTTTAACTTTTGTACCACAAGAGACTTCAAATAAAGGAATTCAAGCACTTATTCCACGCTGCCTGCATGTTAACTCAGGTGGTGAGTGCCATGAATTCTCTCCTATCTGTAGTCTGTAAGAAATCAGCTAGAGCCTTTACTAATTATAGCACTTATGGCATTGGGTGATTTGCATGCCTTTTATGGCTGGGTGTAGTTTGATGAAATTAAAAGTTTTAAAAGCAAAACTTTTATTTCTGCTGGCTAGACCTGACATACACATAGAAAACAAAACTGTTGAATTCAAGCTATTTAGTGGAGACCAGAACATCAGGCTCCTATCTCTAGTACTTGCTGAATCAGGGGTCTCAGATTCATCGCTGTCTCATGGAGCAGGAGGCATTGTAGGAAAAAGAAGAGCAATAAACCTTGTTAAGATAGATATCCCCAGGGCCATAAGATTACCATATAACTAGCAAGCTTATTTAGAAAACACTCTTAATAGCAAACAAAGAATAGGATACACCAGGACTACACACAAATCAAAACACTCAGCACAACATATGTTTCTGCAAATTTTGACTGCAGTACTCTTTTAAACAAATGAATATCTAAGAGGCCAGCTGGTTTCACCTGTGGCTTTTTATTCAGAAAGAGGGGAGGAGAGGAGTAAAAGGCTTCATGGGAGCAGCCTTTCAGAGAAGGTCTCAAACAATTATTTATTGTATTTTCTTCAAGGAAATGTATATATTAGGTTTGTGTTTTGAATGTTCAAATGTATGAAAGGTCTTTTGAGAAGTATACTAATTTATACAAAGAAATTAAAAAGCTAATCATACTCATATGATGTGAGAAGCATGAGACTTGGGTGTCAGGTGACTTAGGAAAGTGTATTTAAAGGGTGTCATTTCCCTGTTTTATGAGGCTGTCTTTCAGTTGTACCTGACTTGAGTGAGAGAAGAATCCAATTCCAGAGAGAAGTTAGAAGCAGCCTTGAGACCTGCATCTGTTTCCCTCCTATATGCCTAGAGAAGGATAGCTATAGATGTCCGAGGAAGTCCTTTTACAGTTATTACAAAGAATGTCTCATGGTAACTGATGTTTTGCTTGTTTCATCCTGATGGAATCAGCTCTACAATGCTACAGCATTAACATCTTCCCGATGCAACCCTACAGTGATGGATTTATGTCGACCACAATTTGCGGTTGTCATAAATCCATGAGAGAAACTGTTTCTGTTTATCAGAGGGCTCTGCCACCACACCCCCCAGACTTAAGGATTATCAACTCCAAGTCAGAGTTGATTCAGGGAGGGGGTGCAGGACCAGGGGAAAGAGTCCCGGGGTCTGGGGCAGACTTTACATTGAGCTGTCAATGATGTCGGCATCGATGTGTTCGCTAAAAAGGTTTCACTGTGCAATCAGCATACTGGAAAAGAACATATATAACCATCCTGAAACTGACTTTTTGTTATTTTAAAATAAATATGCCCTGCCAAGGAATTTTTACCTGACAACCTCTCTATCTTTTATTTAATAGGACCTCACCACTAGGTTCTTTGGTTTAAAAAAGTGTGTCAATAACTCCTAGCCTTTATTTATGGCAACCCCAAATCCAGCTCCATAAAACACATTCAGTAAGAGAACCCAATCATCTCTTTAAAGGGCTTGTTTTTAAATGGTAGTTATTCTGGAAAAAGAGTATTTACTGTAAATCTTTTACAGCGACTCCTGATATGCCTTCCTGAGTGTGTCTTTCACAGCACTGCTCTGTTTGTGTCAGAGTCTATATTGTTTAAAAAAGTGTTCCAAACTAATCTTCTCCAGAATTAATTTTGAGCCTTTTTTAACTACGGTCTGTTCCCTGCCATGAGCAAGTGATTTGGAGTCACCCACTAGTGTAGGTTATTAAGCTGGTTCCACTTGTTAGTAGCTAGAGTGATTCTAAAATGTAGTCCCCTTACCTTGGTCATGCCTCCCCATGCTCCCTCTCAATCATAATTAATGAATCTTGAAGGCTGGTCCTGGTTTCCTCTGTTCAACACATGCATGACCTGAAGAAATATGCTCTTAGTGGCCAGAGAACCAGGCTTTTAAATCCCAGTTCCTATCCTTGGGACTTCCTGGTCAGTCTCCTGTTGGTCCTCATCAGTCATGTGACCCTCCTCTGCTGTGTTGGGAAAAAAGCTGCTATGGTATGATAACACATTTGAACAACTAAAGAAAGCTATGAATAAAGCTGGTAGAAAAGCATATAGATCAGGAGGATTAAATGATAAAGACATCAATGTTAATATTAAAAATAATTAAAGTCACTGTTAATTATAAAAGATATAGAGAGAGTTCATGGTTAATGCTACATGATGCGATATAGGACAAGGACAGTCAGCTTTTCTTGGATATTTATATCATTTGGTGGAATAGAAAATAGAATGAATATAGGTGTTTGCATCACACCTTCCATTTGAATAGAGTATTTTATTAATGTTTTCAGGAAAAGTAATCCAATAATCACTACTGACTAGTTCTATGAAAGTGATTTTTCATGATCAGATTCTAGTATGTCACATTTCTTTGGATATAGAATTCACAAATGTGGAGCAGGTGACTGATATATATATACAGTATGAGGCAAAAAAATGTCCTGGTCGAGATAGGTTACTAGTATAAATCAATAGAAATGCAGTTACATGGTGGTCAGAATTACTAACTAAATTGTTCAGTTGTATAAGTTGGTCAAAGAAGATTCCAGTATTGTGGAATTCAGCAGACATTATACATCTGTTCAAAAAGTGTCAAAATGAGAATCTGGTCTCATATAGGTCAATGTCACTTCTATATATAACACCAAAAATTAAGACATATATTACTGGATAAATTGCTACTGAGCACAGAAACAAACAAAATCATTAGTTCTAATCAATTTAGATTCTATGACGGTTGTGCAATAGCTGATTATTTTTATAGACTTCCTTTTGCATAAATATGTTTTATGGAAACAAACAACCCCTTTATTATATTTATAGACATTGAAGGAGCTTTTGATAATCTCAGTAGATATTCAGGGAGCTTTTGATAATCTCAGTTCTTTGGTCTCTTTTTGCAGATAAAGGTATTAATAGTAATCTTCTTATTTTATTTCAGCTGTTGCACAAAAGTATAACTTTAAAAGTAAGATATTCTGAAAATGGGGATGTTACGGATGATGTTTGTGTGGAAAAAGGTGTTAAACAAAGTTGCCTTTTAGCACCACTACTTTTCAATAAATAAGTCAATTTTGGTAGTCGCACAGTCAGAAGTAGACTTACTAAAAATGTCAGGCAAAAATGTGCATGTTATAATCTATGCAGATTATGCAGTGGTCATGATGAGAATGACAATAGGTCTTAAACATAGAAACTTAAAATCTGTCAGCAGAAAAGGACCATACGGGCCAACTAGTCTACCCATTTTCCTACTCACTGCTGCAGTCTCAGATCCTATTTGATCTGCAGTTCTTCTACTCTGCACATCTCCTGGGTACCCTTATGTCTATCCCATGCACTCTTGAACCCCCATATTGTTTTCACACCCACCTCTTCTGCTGGAAGGCTATTCCATGGCTCCACCATCCTTTCAGTGAAAAAGTACTTCCTAACCTTACCCCTGAGCCTTCCACCTTTCAGCCTCATATCATATCCCATTGTTCTTGTGCAGAGTTTTCTCTGAAATATGCTTTCCTGCTGTACCTTGTTTATTCCCTGATGGTACTTGAAAGTCTCTATCATATCTTCCTTATCCCTCCTTTCCTCCAGTGAATAGATATTAAGGTCCTTAAGTCTTTCCTCATAGGGCTTCTGGTGCAGTCCATGTACCATCTTCAATGCCCTTCTCTGGACTGCCTTCATTTTGTCAATGTCCTTCAAGAGATGTGGTCTCCAGAACTGTACACAGTACTTCAGCTGAGGCCTCACCAGTGATCTGTACAGTGCCATCACCACCTCCTTCCTCCTGCTTGTTATGCCCCCCTTTTGTACCCCAACATTCTATTTGCTCTCCCCACCACCTTTTCACACTGCTTGGGCACCTTCAGGTCATTAGATATAATAACCCCAGGTCTCTCACCTGACTTGTGGTGGCCAGAATTTCCCCACCCATCCTGTACTCTTCCCTTGGATTCCTGTGACCCAGGTGCAGGATCTTGCAATTTTTAGCATTGAAACTCAGCTGTCAGACACCTGACCACTCCTCTAATAGGCTTAGGTCCTTTCTTATTTTTTCCACCCCCTCCGGTGTGTCAACTCTGTTTCAGATCATGGTGTCATCTGTGAAGAGGCATCCCTTTCCCTTCAGATGCTCTGCAATGTTGTAAATGAAGACATTGAACAGGACTGATCCCAGCACCAACCCCACGACACCCCACTGGTCACCTCCCTCTCCTCAGATTTCATGCCATTTACCACCACCCTCTGATTCCTCTCCCTTAGCCTGTTCCCAACCCACTTTACCACTCTAGGACCCACTCTCAGACTTCTCAATTTATTTAGCAAGCTTCTGTGTGGAACAGTGTCGAAGGCCTTGCTGAAATCCATGTAGGCTATATCCACCTTTTGAAGGTCCTTCAAAAGATACTGTACATTGTAGAAACTATTTTACATTTGTTGAATTTAGAATTAAATGTAAATAAAACAAACATTATGCAATTTACAAAGCATAATACAAGAAACATTAATTGGAAATACAAGGGGAGAAAACTGAGGAAGTAGAAACCTTTAAATATTTCGGTGTTCTAATAAGTAAGAAAAGTAAAAGTTGGTTAACACTCATAGAAATTAAAAAAAGACACATGACAAGCAACCTTAGGTAATCTCAGAAGTGGTAAACATTTTGCAAATAACTCTTATGTCTCTTTTCTGCAGAAATATATTCTAGTATTCTTTATGCGGCAGAAGTGTGGGGTTACTATAGTAAGGTAAAAATTTTAGAACCAGTTCTATAGTCTCTCTTCCTTGGTTTGCCTCAACTAACACTAACAGATTTCTTAAGAACTGAGAAAGGTCTACTTTTACTGTTGACTTTAGCATTCAAGAGAATGATTAACTATTATAAAGAAATTGGTATCAAATACTGATAATGTGTTATTGTATGCTTGTTGACATGAAATAGTGGCTGTTTCTTCTAAGTAAATTAGGTATTGAACTTGGTTGTTGAATTTGACAGTATATTAAAACTTATGGGCATGGAGTCAATTTTTCAAATAGACAAGTCATAACAGTTTCATTTATTTATTTAGTTTTTGTTGACCGGATAAGGTGCACTAGCCATAGCAATGACTATTTTCAGGCACAACCAGGGAGGTTACAGAAAAAACACATCAATAAACAATGACATTGCAATCATTAAACAATACATGATTTGACAATAGGAATACTGTGCAGGCAGGAGAAAAACAATAGGTAAGGTTTGATTCAATTACAATGTCAAAAATGAGAGATTTAAGAAAGCAGCACAATATAAAAGCAGTAGAGGCAACATTCAGGGATTAATTGGGTAGGATTATACAGTGATGACTGTAACATTAAAATGTTCATATGAGATATGTATAGGAGAGTTAGGAATTTATAGGAGTAGGGAAGCAAGATAAAGGAGGGAAGGGTAGAAAGGAAAATTGTGGTAAGGTAAGAGAGGTGGACCAAAGGACACAAAGGTAGGCAAATAAGGTGACAGGAAGAAAGTGCCAAACATATATGTTGGGGACAAATTATGAAAGGTGGTAGGGGGTAAAGAGGTCAGAGGTATAAAGCTAAGGAGGCTTGAAACAGGAGCAGGTGCAGGAGTCAGCAAGATGGACACGTAAAAACTTTTTTAAGGAGGCATGGGATGATGCTTGGTGTATAGTTAGAGGGAGGGAGTTCCAGTGTTATGGAGCATGACAGGGAAAAGCACATGCACCTTTGGAGGAGTTATATCTGGGAATGAGAACAGGGGCATTTGCCAGGGGCTTAGATGTTTGTGTTCTGATTATATTGTCTATGATCAAGCCATACACATAGGCCCTAGAGGCATATGAAGAACATCATCCCAGTTCAGAGTAAAGGAGGCAGTGGTGCCTCATCTGATGTGAGAAGGACACGTAGCGACAGATATTGTTGTAGGTGACATTCCACTTTGAAAGCTATTTTTTCCCATAGAGGCATATGTTGCAACTGCATATGTGAGCTACGGAAGGAGTATGCCATGTGCTATTGCAAGTCTAGCTGAGGGGGTCAGCACATAGCTGGAAAGGTAGGCAATATCAAGTATCATGTTGACCACCTTGCAGGTCTGCTGGATATGTGGATCAAAAGTCAGAGATGGGTCAAGAGTGATGCCCAGATATTTAATGGAGGGTACCACCCTGACAGATGAATCAGTAACAGTAGAGACTTTGAAATTTAATAGGGAGTGTTTGAGTTTAGCATTAGAACCAAATAACATGGATTGAGTCTTTGACCTATTTAATACAAGTTTATGGCTAGACAGCCACTTCTGAATTTGTTGAAAGTCCTGGGAGAGTCATTGCTTGATTTCAACAATGTTTTTTGCACTGGCATACAGAACAATGTCATCAGCATATAACAGGGAGGCAGTCTGGAGGAGGTTAGAGGTGATATTGTATATAAAAATGGTAAAGAGCAAGGGGCCAAGGATAGACCCTTGAGGCATGCCAATGTTTGTAGTTGCTGTGTCCAACAAGGTGGAGTTATATTTAATTACTTATGTCCTATCTGATAGGCAGCTGTCAAACCATGCAACGACATTCAGTGAGAAGCCTAATGATCTGAGAGCAGCTAGGAGGATGGGGTGGTTGACAAGGTGGCATTCTTAACCCCCCTGATGCTTTGGGTGTGGCCAATTTATGATAGGCCATCCTGGCTTTCTTGTATCCCCATACAAAGTTAGCTATAGACCCATGAAGCTTCTTAAACCAGGAAAGTGGCAGCCAGATAGTAAGCATACTCAGGGGATAAAACAGTCAGGGAAACACATTCATTTTGACTATATTTATCCTGCCCCAGAAGGAGAGAGGAAGTTGTGCCCATCTTTTGAGGTCCAGCTCCATAGTATGTACAAGGGATCCAGGTTTACTTGGCGACCACTTCATATTCTTCATCAGGGAAGACCCAAATACTTAAAAGATTCAGATTTCCACCCTAGGCCTAATTCACTAATCTCCTGTTTGAAGAGGGTTTTCGTAAGGGGATAGACTATAGACTTTTCTAAATTTAGTTTGTAGTTGGCTAGGTGGCTAAAATCCCGGATAGATTCTAACAAGGCTGGAATGTATACACTTGGGTCAGAGACGTATATCAGTAAGTCATCTGAGATGAAGGTGATTTTTAAAATAGATAGCTGTACCCCCCTTTGGGAGCAGGTCTGTCAAATCACAGGAGATTGTATGATGGAATTGAGCATTGCGAGTCCAGGGTGGAAGGTTTGAGCCAGGTTTCACTGAGGCAGATGATATCAGGCTTGTAGAGGGAGGTCCAGGATTCCAGTTCAGCAAAGTTGTGCACAAGGCTTCTGATATCATGGTGCACCACAATAAGACCTTTGGCATTAGTAAGGGGACTAGGTGTGTTGTTAACCGGTTCAGGGTTAGAATGAACATCTTCTGAGAGCAATCGGTCCAGTAGGAGGAAATACCAGAGTTTACTAAGCAGGAAAGAACATAGGGCACAAATATGCAGAGGGCAGTATTTTAGGGCATAGGCTATCAAGTGGATCCAGGACCTATTTAATAGTAGTGGAGTGGGGTCACATCAGACAGTAGGCAATAGGAGAAGATTCAAGTATAAGTAGTCATGGGGGCAGGTAATTCAGGACAGCCAAAGAGGCTCGAGGAACAATAAATAGGGATAGATTTAGCAGAGTAAGAGAGTGCCCAAGAAAGAGCAGTAACCAGTAAGGTTTCATTTTGCAGACCTATGTACCGTCTTGTAATGTAGGTGACTTCAGGAGGTGTCAGTAGGATAGAATTGAGAGAAACAAGCTGAGAAGGTGCGTATCTTTCACTAAAATTAGTAGAGACTGACCAGGTTGAAAAGTTTTGAGGTTAGAAAGTGAGATGATACTATGAGGTAGGTCAAGAGAGAAAAAATGGAACAGAATTGGTGTTACCAGAGTAAGGAAAAGAGGGCAAAGTGAGCCAATGGAAAGGGAGAGGGAGAAGCGATAGTGTATTTAAAGGAAGCCTGGGTGGGGGTGGGGGGTTGGAGAAAATACTCCAAGGTTTAGCAAGATAAACAGAGTAAAAAACAGCAGTGATTTTCCATATAAAAAGGCGCTCCAATCGGCTGAGGCTAAGGAAGCAGTATGGTCAATCAGGACCTGCCTGCAAAAACACCACACCAATTGGAAGCCTTGGTTCCTAAAGTTCAGATGGTGGTAGTACCTGAGGAAGGGATCTGAGTTGGAGGACCATGAGGGCGGCTGAGAGTCACTGGTGGAGTCAGGTGGCAGCCATAGGTATGGCCTGGCTATCTGCCTCACAGATCAGAAAGCGCCACTTCAGGTGCAGGTCCCCTGGGGAGGAGGAAGGGGGAAACTCAAGTAATTAATAGAGCACAGACATGAGGGGGCAGGCAGCTGGTGGCAGACCATCAGCAGGGGCTGGGGGTGTAAAACATTTAACAAAGGTTTAAACAGATTAGAAAAAAGTAGGGGTGGTGTTTGTGGGAGAAAACAATGGTCAGTGGGAGGATGGAAGCCACGAGGTGATAAGGTAGCTGAGATGGGGGTAGGGTTTCAGGCACAGAGAGCAAAGATGGAGTTTTACAAATGAACAGCAGAGAGAGCTGGGGGAGAGGGTAGGAGTCAGGAAAAGTACATGAGCTTATGGATTAGACTGACAGACCAGAGCAGGGGAGAGAAAATAGGCAGAGATGGGGAAGAAAAACAAGGGAAAAACAGTATGACATAAGGCACTTAGAAATAAATCACTAAATCTCTGCTTTTAACATGCATCAGACAGGTTACACAAACATTGATTGTAACAGTCTGCACAGGCAGAAGTGATTAGGCAAACAGCAACAAGGCAAACTAGGAGCATAAGCACAGTCCAGAACATTAGGCAGAAATATCATGAAAATAATCCGAGTTTTAGCAAGATAGAGTAAAAAAACAGCAGTGATTTTCAATATAAAAAGGCACTCCAATTGTCTGAGGCTAAGGAAGCAGTCTGACCAATTAGGACCTGCCTGCAAAAATGACGCACCAATCAAAAGCCTTAGCTCCTAAAGTTCAGATGGCAGTAGTACCTGGGGTAGGGATCCGAGTTGGAGGACTGTGAGGGTGGCAAGAGTCAATGGTGGAGTCGGGTGGTGGCCGTAGGTATGGCCCGGTGATCTGCCTCACGGATCAGAAAGCGCCTCTTCAGGCGCGGGTCCCCTGGGGTAGGGATCTGAGTTGGAGGACCGTGAAGGCAGCCAAGAGTCACTGGTGGAGTCGGGCGGTGGCTGTAGGTATGGCCCGGTGATCCGCCTCATGGATCAGAAAGTGCCGCTTCAGGAGTGGGTCCCCTGGGTTAGGAATCCGAGTTGGAGGACCATGAGAGCAGCTGAGAGTCACTAGTGAAGTTGGGTGGTGGCTGTAGGTAAGGTCTGGCAATCCACCTCACGAATCAGAAAGTGGCACTTCAGGCGTAGGTCCCCTGGGGAGGGATCTAAGTTGGAGGACTGTGAGAGCAGCTGAGAGTCACTGGTGGAGTTGGGTGGCAGCCGTAAGCACGTTGATTCATATGCTAAAAATGCAATATCTAGATATTCAGATATCACCCTACAAGCTGACATAGTGAGATTGTTGAAATCATCATTATTTTAGCTTTCACACTTCTTAATGTTGAACCTGTATATGAAATTAAAGTGTATTTAAAAATTGTGAGAAGGCCAGCCGATGGCGCTGAGGGTTGAGGTGCTGCACGCCACACCTCGCGCCATGCCAGAGACCCACATTCGGGAACAAGCCCAGACCATCGGGGCTTGGTGGGGGGAAGAGATTGAGCATCCATAGGACTTCTGTCTTCCCGGGAAGGGTTTTGGGGAATCAATCGCTCCCGGAGCGGTCTCTGGTGGTTGTCAGAGATGCCCAATGTAGCGACACTGTGGATGCAAGGGGTTGAGTTGCAGCATAATGTTGCCTTGCCAGCCACACTCTGTGAGGGCAGGAACTGAAAAAGAGAAAAAACCCACTCCTGGGGATAGATGAAGGCACCTTGGCCTCCTAAGCCCACACTCCCAAATCCAGACTGGCTTCCTTTCCACAGGAAGACTTGTGTGCCTGGCACTTTACCTCTAGATAGAGTGCCCTGGGTGGATAGGGTGGCCCTACCTCCTGGGGGTTCAGAACCGGAGGAGGTGGTGCTGGGTGGGACGAGTGGAGAAGACCTTGAAGTCACGGAGGGAGGTAGAGACTGGGAGTTCCCGAGGTTGCCAGAAGGAGTTCCCCAGGTGGTGGAGATAAATAAAAGTCAAAAAAAAAAAAATTGTGAGAACCACAATTATGTGAAGTTATTGGCAAGAGTGATATTTGTTTGTACCTTTGGAACAACTGTTTTATTTTTTTACAGAATTTAACATTATAGAAAAGAGTCTTTGCCCAGCAAACTTTGGGTCTAACCTGACTACAATTTATATTCTTTTTTGACTGTCCAAGTCTCGGTCTTCTAAGGAGAAGACAGATTCTCTCTTGGTTGGGAAGGTTCCTGGAATATTTTGTAAAAATGCATATTCCTGTTGAAAAACAAGACAACAAATGTTTTCTATACCATTACAAATATTGCACAAATGTCTATGTATCATCTAAAAGTATGTCTATAAAAATTGACTTGATGTATACACTCAGATGTATTTATGTAAATGTCTTTTTATTAGTGTTGTGCTAAATGCGGAATTCCACTGGTGAAATTAGCTCGGAATGACCATTTCACCGGCAGAATTTCTGATGGAATTTCACTGGTTCTTCTGCAGAATTCTACCTACTGTGAGGCACAGAATAATATTCCACTGAACAGCATTTTTCCACAGAACATTATTCTGCAACAATTTTCATGGAAAATATTGAGATCTGCAGAATAATTTTCTAAAGAACAGCATTTTTCCATGGAAAATCATTCTGTAACTATTTTCTACCATGGAATTCCACCATTCCATTTGTGGCAAAGTTCAGTGGACTGTCAGTAAAATTTAAAAAATTAAATGGAATTTTGTTTTGCCAGAATTTGGAAATTCAGCACAGTGCTACTTTTTTATGTTTTTTTAAGTCTTTTAAGTCAGACCTTAAATGTTTTTCAAACTTAGGTGTTATGCACACTTTTGTACTTGTAATAAATGGAAGTATAATACAATGAACAATACTAGTTTTTACGATAAATGGTGATGAAGCATTTGAAACCTGCACATACCTCTGATGATAGTCATATGTTCTTTGGCAGAGATTTAGACTCCAGTATGAGCTACACCGGTGGACTATGGCAGACTCATCACTCTGCTGCATGCTACTCCACAGAGGTTCTCTTGAACAAAGCCCATGCAAGAGTGGGTTAGGGAATGTAGCAGCTACAACTTTGAAAGTTGTGCTAAATGCCTGCTGCAGCCATGATCTTCCTGGGTCACAGAGCACCAAACTGGTTTTCCAAAAGTCCAATGCAATAAGGGTCTGATGCAGCTGGTGGAGAGTAGGCAGAGGAATGGCATGCCTGCCCCCATCTGCAGTGTTTCCCAGTCAGTGGCTAAGACTCAAATATGTGCTACAACCGGTAGTAGTAGTAGATACAGCTTTGATATTCACGCCAAAGTCCTGCTGCAGCCCAACTGACTATAACAATTATGTGACCCTCAGGGGTCTCTGAGCAGCTGACTTCCACTAGCAAAATTCTGTAGAGCTAAATATCAGGTGCAGCTGTGGAAGCGGGGCTTAGGTACTGCATGCCTGCTTGCCCTCAGCAGTCAAACAAGCTATACTGCCAGGAGTGGCAGCTACAACTCTGAAGTTTGTGCCAAAGTCCTGCTGCAGCCCAGTTGACTGCAGAAATCACCTGGCCCTCTGGGGTCTCTGTGAACCCAACTAGTGATTTCAAAAGTCTGTGGAGGTGAGGGTCTGGTGCAGCTATAGAAGGGGGAGCTGAAGAAAGGCCCACTCCCCCTTAGTGATTACACTGGTGCTACTGCCTGGAGTAGCTGCTACAGTTTTGAAATTTGTATCAAAGTCCTGCTGTAGCCTGATTGGCTGCAAAAATCACATGACCCTCTTGGGTCTCAGTGCACCTGACTGATGCTTACACAAATCTGTAGAGGTGAGGGTCTAGATCAACTGTGGGGGGAGGTGCTGAAGAAATACCTGCCCACTCCCTTTGGTGGTCCTTCCAGGTCAGCAGCTGGGAATTAAATGGATGCTACTGCCAGGAGAAATAACTACAACTTTGAAGTTCATGCCAAAGTCCTGCTATAGCCTAATGACTACAACATACAGTACATTGCTATATAGAGCTATAAGTTCAAGTTCAAGTTTATTGCAGGAAAACTCCATTGAGCAAGCTCATTCACAAGGAGGTCCTGTGACATAAACACTTAAAGTACAAACACAGATAGGTAATAACAGTATATACATGAAATGCACGTTACATGATACAGGCTGAAGGGGAAGGGAAAGCAGTTAATATGACAAATCAATTATTACTATAAGATCTGGTTTAAGCTACTCTGACAGGCTTGAGCTTGTATATCATCATATCTCAAGCTCTTTGGGCAGACACGCCTTCATAAATTCTAGCTTATCCTTTGTGGAATATGCTCCACATTCATCTTCGTACCATCTCAGGTCCCCTCTCAGTATGTTCATATATAGCTGACTGGCTCACTGACAAAGCCTTTCACTCTCACCCTTGTTGTATATCTTTATGTTACCACAATGTAGTCACAAAATGAGTAACCTTACCTGTAAAATGTCAGGCTTAAAATGTTGCAATTGTTTTATATTGTTTTATATTGTTTTAGATTATTGTAAGTTATTTATTTATTTAATTATTTACGTAAAACTCAGTGGCCAGGATGGGACCCCTGAACTGGGCCTCATTTCCAGGTGTGCCAAGGGGGAAGGGGTACAACAGCAATAACAAAGTTACAGCAATAGGTGCATGAACATGTACAATAAAATCACAGTATAAGTAATGAATTTCAGGGAAAGACAAAATCATGCAAAAATTGCACATGTAAAATTGGTTATGGGCTAGCAAGGTAAAGAGGTAAGGAAGTGTGCTGCCAATGTAAAGCAAGACATTTGTAAAGAACCAATGAGGCATACAAGTCAGATTACAGAGTACATTGAGTTGCAAGCTATACAACTGAGTTGCAAAAATATGTAAAATGGTAAAAACAGTAGAGGGGAGATGGATAGGAAATGAGTGCTTGTAATGTGGAGTGAAGAGGAAGTAGACTTCCTACAGGTGCATTTTGTTGTGCAGTGTGTCAGCAAGAGCGGTTTAAGAGGGAGTGCAGGGTGGAAGAAAGATGGAGAAGGATGCTGTTCCAAAGTGTAGGAGATTGGATAGATACAGCAAGACTGGTCTACTGCAGATTTACTATGAGGATACAAATGGAACAAGCAGCAGATGACTTAAGGGGGTAGGAGGTGGGTATGGCAGGGTCAAGGAGAGAGGAGAGGTATGTGGGAACAGTGCAAGCCAGTACTTGACCATAAAGGAGGAACAGTGTAAGAGATGTTGAGCCTGAACTGAGGGGACAAGAGATTAGCATATAAAGAGCAATGATGGGTGAGAGGTGGAACACTAAGGGCAAAGCAGAAGAAGGAATGAAAAATATGGTTCAGTCTGGCAAGTGAAGACTTGGGGGTTGCTCTGTAGATTACATTTGCATAATCAAACAGTGGCAAGATCATCTTATGGATGATCTCAGGGTGGACCAGGAAAGGAAAGCATGATTTGTTTAAGCAATAAACCTCAACAGGGTGTGGGTTATGCTGGGATTTACCTATGTCTGGTCTGGTTTGGTCATGAGGTCATGAGGACATAGGCTGAGTGACCAAATCTGCACCACACGTGGATAAATCCTGGCATAACCCACATCCTGTTGTGGTTTATTGTGATTATACAATGTCCCCCCTTTTGTCTAAAAATAAATAAATAAAGGAAAATACTCTTTTCTTTCATTTTAAATGATATTTAGTGAATTTATTTGTGTGTCAGAAAAAATAGTCCTGGGTTTCTAGGGATGGTGTCCTGGATTGCCAGGGTCCAGTTTCCTGCTTGTGTGCAGTAAGGTTTTACCATTCCCAGCCCTGTTGCTTTTCCTGGGGCTGGGAAACCTTTAATACTGTGCCCCATGTTGCCAGTTCACTGTCTCCCAGCTCCATTTCTGTTGAAGGAGCCGGGACAGCCTTGTGAACTTTATTGATGGTCCCACTTCAAGTACAGAGCTCTAGCTCCCTTTTTTGTGCATTGTGTGCATGCATGGCAGAGTGTATTACTGCCGTGCTTCACAATACTCCTTCCCCAGCTCTTCTGTCAGTCACAGAGTCACTCATTCTTTTTATAATGGTGGATGGACCTTGAAGGCAGTGGCCACCTAAAAGTAGGTAGATGGAGTGGATGTTTTGGTCAGAGCAGCTACTGGAACAGAAGCTGGAGTAATCAAGGTGTTGCCGGAGCCAGTGTAGAATGGGGAGGAAAGAACCATTAGAGAAGTCATTAGCACTAAATGTTACAGTATTTTTCTTTTACAGTTCATTGTGAGACTTTTTTGGTGGGTGGGACTTGTTTCAGGAGGCCACTGTACTTTTTGTAGGCAAGTTTCTGATTTTGTCCTTTCTGGAGGACTTTAGTGGGGATTCAATATGGCAGATTTATTGTTTTGAATTTCAGGGATTTGATTGATTTTTTGGCAGATAAGACTGACTGGGTCTTTATCCACGAGTTATGCTAGGATTTACTCATGGATAAAACATCTGGTCAGACATAGCAAGGCAAAAAATGTACATAGCAAGGCATTGTAAGTAAAATAACCTGTTTTCCAATTGCCTTACTGTGAGATGCTGTCTCATAATTCTGTAGTGGTTTCAACAATAAAAGCTTTTGTATGTTTATTTTCACAATAATTCAACGTGCACACTGGATCTAGCTGCAAGACTTCTATACTGACAGATGTGGTCTCCTATTTCTTCAGTGAACACAGAAATATAATAGCCTGTATACTAATGTTCACAGTGAGGCATTGTGGGTACAGTACATATCTGATTTGTCTCTCTAAAACTAAAAAGTGACACTGTCCATTTAATAACTTTGTTTCCCTGGTATGATGTCACAGTTGAGTGTTGCAGCTTTGAGAAAAAAAAAGGTCAGGTTATGCAAATAAAACAGAGCACCAAAATAAAATGATTTTTTTCATGGAAAACAGCACTGTTTGGCAGTTTAAATGGTAAGAGACTGATTCATAATACTTACAGGTTACTATTCCCATTTGTTATGGCAAACATTGGTTAATCCCTTTAAAGGGATATGCCATACTTTTCAATGGCATTTTTTGCACAGGAATTTCTACTGCTGCATTTTTTCCCCACAGGCTGCAGTGCATTTTTCCCTCAGCTGCAGACATTTTGTGTATATGAAGCAGTGCAATGACCCTTTTTTTTCTGCAACTGCGCAAATTTTGGGAACTTGTGCATTTTCCCCACCTTCAAAGTGTTTTATTAATCCTGCCCAAGGTTTCTAGATTGGAAAGTGCCATTGTATAATTCTGTATAGCACACCATGCTTAGGGCAAAGTTTCTTGTGCATGGTGTCAATGTGGGTGGAAAAACAGATTCTGATCCATTCCCACCACTAAAAACTTGAAATGGGGTACCGGTTCAATCAGTTTGCCATCTAGTGTTGAGAAGAGTTGAGAAGATAGGTGCATGTTGGAGCCTTGCTAATCTCTGTCTAATGCCAAACATAAGAGAAACAGTTGTTTGGGCATTTTGTGAGAGATGGTTTGAACAGAACCAAAGTTGGACATTGTCAAAGTTACGCTGGAATGAGGATTCCAGCAGAGGGACCCAATACATCTTTGAAAAAGGACCTCTATAGATCCAAAATGTGTCAGGCTTATAGAGGGACGTTTGTTTGCCAATACGTATATTATTTGTGAATAAAGACCTTTTTTAGTATTATTCATTGGAGCTGGAGTGTTTATTTTTATGAGGTGGTGAGTGCCTGACTTTTCACAATTTTTTTACTGTTCAGTTTGTTGTTGACACCACTTTTCCAGTGCTGACTGTCCTTTGCTTTTTATCATGCACCTGAAGCAAATATAACTGTGTCCTCTGCCTACATACAAATGTAGGAAGAGACACAGGTGGTGAAGGTCATTTAAAAATATGGATAAAAGTATTGGGCCAGGGATGGAACCCTGGGGGACACCAGACTTGAAGGGAAAGGGGTAGATTGGGCACCACGGACTTGAACTGATCTGAGAGGTAGGAATGGAATCAATTGACTAACAGGTTTCTAGCTTATGATACTTAACATATGATGTTGTACTGATGCTGTTTTATGCAGGGCACCATTGGAAATTAACTTCAAGTCAATGATTTTTATATTGCACATCACCTGTTTGTTTTTGTTAATTACTTATGTAAGGTCCAGGCACCCTTTGTTGTTAAGGGTATTTCACTGGCATATTTCATGCAAGGAGCACCTGCCATATGCCATGGAACCAGTATGCCTCTCCTTATCAAGTCACCACAGATTGGGGCAGATGAGGACAAGGAGCACCACACGTACACCTACAGTACACAGGGGCAACATGAACCATGAGACCACACACATAGAACAAATGTTCATACTGGGAGCTGGGGTCAAGCAGGTTGAATGTTAGTTGCTACACTGGAGGTACACAGCATCTAAGGGCATTATCCCTATCAATAAATCATGGCAGCCATAATGCCATTGATTTTGGCATGCTGTACACCAGTACTGTACTTCACTATATCATTATTGCTGCTGTACTGCTCTGCTGCTATCATGCACAATGACTGGGCTCTGCTGATTCTTCAGATTACATGACAACCCTATCTTCCATTTTGGGGTTTCTTGGGTAGCTTCACCCACAAAACCATTTACACAGTGGCACCCTGACAGCAGGGGTGAGTACTACACTGGGGGCAATTGTGCCTGCATGTGTCTGCTGTGCCTGCTCATGCAAGTCTATGAAATAGCTATCAGGACTATGGTATACTCTTATGTTATAGAACTGTTTTTTCAGACATGTATATCCCCTTCCTGACAGTACACTGATAGCTCTAGCGGTGCAAGGAAATGGACTTCTATGCCCAGCCGAACTCTGTAGAACTTAACTGACACCACCCCTTGCTGAACCCCTTATCCTCATGACCATTAGCATTACACCATTCCTGACTATACATAGAGGTGAAATACTAGTCTAGGTATCCTTTCATATTATGAAGCTCAATCATGCGAGGTGTACTTACAAATTGCTCTCTGCCTTGCATTCTCCTGGTGGTAGCAGATCTGCAAGGAACCCGATGACCTCATTTATGAGGGGAGCCTCCTTTATGAGGGAGTCAACCACTACTTCCCTGTGCCAATCAGGTTTCTGGTCTACTCACTCCAGCAGGACTCCTTTGTCTCCTTCCTCTGGCTAGTCTCAAAAGTACCCCTCCTTGCCCCAGGAGGGGGCGAAGAGAGACAGAGCTCCCACTCTTTCTTATTCCTGTATTTAAACTCTATCTCTGGGCACTCCAGACATCTTTGGATCTGGAGAAAATCCTGTCTAGGTCTGAATCTTGTGGCCCAAGCTTCAAGCTAGCCTTCCTCTCTTATAAAGAAAAGTGGAGGAGCAGGGCCATGAATTTTCATGTCTTGGTTCCTGCTTCTAGCTGAATTCAGAAACTTAGAGCACAAATTCCTGACAACATGTCTCTAAACTGAGGCCCAATAGAAAACATCTCCCTGGTCAGGATTAACCTTTTGTGTGCTTTCTAGTAATCTGAGTCGAGCTTCAGAGAAGAGAGTCTAGGTGCACTTCCTTACTTATCAAATCAAATTAAGCTCACCTGAGTAGCTGAGGAAGCCAAATCTCCAGCCTGATAACTTTCGAGGCAGCTCCCCCCCCCCAAGCTAGGCACTCGGGACAATCAAGCAACTGAAGCACAAGCAGCTCACCTGAGTAGCTGAGGAAGCCAAATCTCCAGCCTGATAACTTTGAGGCAGCTCCCCCAAGCTAGGCACTCGGGACAATCAAGCAACTGAAGCACAAGCAGCTCACCTGAGTAGCTGAGGAAGCCAAATCTCCAGCCTGATAACTTTCGAGGTAAAGAGAGCCTCTTCTCTTCGTCTGGATGACTGCAGAGGGGTGCTACCTGATGAACACTTATATTTTATGAACTTTGTTCCTGTTCACCACTAGGTGGGCTTGTTATTTGATTCTCTTTGTGCTACTAATTGCTGAAGTGTAAAGCTAGGGACTCACTGGCTTTTCTAGAGTTGCCTTGCTGATTTCATCTTAAAGCCAGATATACCAAGCAGCTAATATAGATCAGACTTGTTTAATATGGTGGTATTGAGCTAATTGTGCTTGTTACTGAAGGCATTAGGTTAGCTGGGTCCTAGTGTGACCTCATTTTGGAATAGCCCTGTTTGCTTAGAGTGGAGCTCCTTTGTGTAAGTCACAACATATTCTCCCGCTGCATAGTAATGAGAGGCTTTGTTTTCTCCACAACATAGGCAGCTCCCCGAAGCTAGGCACTCGGGACAATCAAGCAACTGAAGCACAAGCAGCTCACCTGAGTAGCTGAGGAAGCCAAATCTCCAGCCTGATAACTTTCGAGGTAAAGAGAGCCTCTTCTCTTTGTCTGGACACCTGCAGAGGGGTGCTAGCCCGACGGCGCTTGCGCCATCTGCCCCGCCCACCCCAACCACCCTCCCACCCAGGGGCGGCTGTCAATTTAAGGATCCACCCCGTGACATCACATCCGGTGATATCACGTCCTGTTGCCCAGAACCTATCTCCCCACTTTCCCATTTGCAGGTTATACCTGCTGGCCACTAGAGGGACCTATGCTCCCTCACTACTTCCTACTCCTACCTGTACAGCACTACTTCCCTGGGATCTTGCTCACCACAATGTATTGGCCCTGCCTCACGCTCTGCCTGTGCCTATCCCCACTAGCAGTGCACTTACCCACTTACCCATCTGCTAGTCCACACTGTGCCCTGGCACCCCTCCCTCCCCTTGCTCCTGAACCTCCTCTCCTGCCCCTTGGGACCTCTGTGTGTCCCCATCCCCCCTGCCCTCCCCCTAACTATCTTTTACCTCAGGCACATCTGGGTGTCTTCTTATTCTTGCTTTCCCTCCTGTACCTCCCTGCCCACCCCTGCTCCCTTAGCCTCCCTCCCTCCCTCTCTTGTCAATCGTAGGAAAACCTCTCACCATCTCCCAGCCAGGTGTTAGTCATGCTACTACTCCTGTCAGGAACATTCATCAAACCCTGGCCGGTTCCCAGAGCTCCCCAACTCGCACCACAGGCCTATGCATGGTCTCCATGAATATCTGTAGCCTCCTAAAAAGTTTGACTCACTACAATGCCTGGTCACATCAATTACCCTGATGTCATCACCCTGGTTGAGACTTGGCTGTCAAAATCCTCCCTGACTCCTAGTCTCCCTTCCTGGTTTCACCCTTTTCCGGTCTGACCGTGTTGGGAGGCAGGCGGCGGCTGGGCTATTTATGTCAAGGAATCTCTCCCGTACTAGCCCTGCCCACTCCCATCCTTGACTCCAGGGCCCAGGTGCCTTACGCTGAAACTAACCCTCTTAAAGGACCCCTTTATCTGACTACTGCATATGTGCCCCCAGGGACAAGCATGAGGCCATTGCCTCTCTTACAGAATACCTTACCTCTCAACCTCCTTCCGCTGATCAAATTCTGGTGGGTGACTTAAATGTCAACTGGCTCAGCCCCTCCTCCTCCTCCTCTACCCGAGACTCCTTTTCTGCAATAGACCTAACGCAACTAGTTACCCACCCTACCAGGACTAACGCCAAGAGAGGCTCCAGTACCCTGCTTGATGTGGTACTCACCAACCACCCTAATCGGATCCCCAATGTACAAGTCCTCCCAGACTCTCTCAGCGATCACTCCCCATTTTATTCCACTGGTCAACCTTAGTCCCCAAACCATAGCACAGTCCACATGCAGGCGTCTAATACCTGGTGGACTGATAAAACTTCTAAAGACTTCTGTCCCAAATTGACTGGTCTCCTATACAGGCAACTCCTGACATCGACACAGCTCTCTCTTCTTTACCCAAACTTTTAATAATGCCTGTGATATCTTTGCCCCAGTGTTGACCCACCGTTCTAAAAGGAAGAATGCCCCTGGTTACCCCAGCTTTGATCCACCAGCTCAAACATAGGGACAACCTATGGCACCGTGCCATTGAGACTGGCGGCCCAATGACAGGCGGTTATATGCTACCACCAGAAACAAGTGCACTTTCGGGCCATCAGAAAGGCCAAGTCTGAGCACTATCGGTCCTCACTCACTGCCTCATGGGAATCCCAGAACCTTCTGGGATAACATTAAACAGTTAAATGGGGTGCACACCCCCCACCCACCCAGATCAACATTAATGGTGTGATCTCCTCAGACCCAGCCCTCATAGCCAACCACCTCAACACCTCATTCACTGACCTTAGCCCTATCCTCCCTACAAATTTTTTTGACCCTCCTCCCCCAGCACCTGCCGTAAATCTTCCTCGCCCTTATTTTCTCCTCCGCCGTGTTTCTGCCCAAGAACTTAGGCCGCACCTTGTCACTGCCCTCAAGAGTAATAGTACAGGCAGTGACACCCTGGATCGATGTATCCTACGGCTGGTCTTAGACACAGTCCTTACCCCGATCACATGCCTCATCAACCACTCTCTTTGCCTGGGGAAGGTTCCAACTGCCTGAAAGTCACCACTGTCACCCCTATCTTTAAAGGTGGTGATAGGACTGTGGCTGGAAACTATCAACCGATCTCTATTCTCTCTCCTCTCTCCAAGGCCTTGGAAAAAGTGGTGGCCTCTCAAATCTCTGATTACCTCTCCACCTACAATGTCCTTTGTCCTGAGCAGCATGGCTTCCGAGCAGGCCACAGTACCAACACAGCCCTCCTAGAGTTCTCCAACTTTCTCCACTCCTCCTTAGACACTGGTTCTCTGGCTGGTGCTGTCTTCATTGACCTCTCAAAAGCTTTCGACACTGTCTCCCACCCTCTTCTTGATGCCCTTAGTCTCTCTGGTTTGCTGCTGGGCCTATCTCCTGGTGCACCAGTTATCTGTCTGACCGCTCCAGCATGTAAAAATTAATGGGACCTACTCAGACATCTGTCCCATCTTTTCTGGGGTTCCCCAGGGCTCCATTCTGGGCCCTTTACTATTCTCCTTTACCTTAACACCTTCCAAGCTCTTGCTCGGGGAACATTCTATTATGCTGATGATGCAGTCATCTTTGCCTCAAGTCGTAACCCTACTGCCCTCCAGGACTCACTGCAGAAGTCCTTCACTGAAGCCGAGGGCTGGTTCAAGAACATAGATTGGTGATAAATCTTAAAAAACAAAACCATGTTCTTCACTCATCCCCAAAACAAGTCCTGCAACTTCAAACTCCTCATTCACTCTGGGTCCTCATTCCACTCGAACAAGTTTGCTCCTATAAATACCTAGGGATCCATTTTGACCCCTTCCTCTCCTTCCATGGACACATCGCTGCCCTAGCCACTGCCACTAATATCCGATTGGGCATCTTACATCGGTATAAACACTGCCTTCCCCCAGAGGCTCTTTGACTCACAGTCACCTCCTCTATCCTGTCCCTAGTGGACTATGGACTGCCAGTGTATGGTGCTGCTGATCAGACCGCACTCCATAAAATTCGCACTACTCTGAATAAGGCCTGCAGGTTAATTACTGGAGCACCTAGGATGACACACACTTGTCTACTGTATGCTAAAAGCTGGTACTTGATCTCGACAGAGCGCCTCAAATATCTTACCTGTACCCTTACAAAAAGACCCTCCTTGGGCCTTCCCCACCAGGATTGACCACCACCATCGCCGCTCTGTCCCACTAGTTCATACTCGGACCTCTGGGAAAACTCTCTTGTTATCCCTAGAGCTAGGACCTCTCACGGCCAAGAGCCTTCAGCTTTAGGGCCCCTCCTGGTTCAACACCTGCCCCCTCCATCTCCGAGCTCCAACTATATCGTGCTTCAAAACTTCCTTACGTAACCACCTTATTAACACCCGATGCTGTAACTGCCACTAGTCAAAGCCGTACTCAATACTTATGACAAAGCTTATTACTAAGCTGCTAAGGACGACATAACTCTGGTATTGTTTGCATCCATCCTACCTGTACCAGCTTGTTTGTATCTATGTCTTAATTTACTGTTATACCTATGTGTTTTACTGCTATACTGTGTATTTTGGTTTGTCTTACTGTGACAAGGTACCTTTGTAAATGAGCCTATGGCTTAAAGGTTTTCCAAACTGCTGTCTAAATAAAATAAAATAAATAAAACTTCATATTTAAGCACCTTTCCAAAAAGACCAAGGCACTGCACACAACACTTTAAATTTCATGTAAAACAATAAAATATATTAGATTTAAATTAAATATAATTTTAACAGAAACAGATGATTGCTAACTAGATATCATTTGAATCAGGAAAAACAAGGCTGAATAAGTGTGTTTTTAGTTCAGCTTTAAAACTCTCAAAACAATCTGAGATATTTGACCATGATTAATATAGCTTACAGTTATGTCCAAGGGCAGTCAATCTGTAGCCCATGTCCTATAATTAGGTGCTGATACCTTAAATATGTATTTTTTAACAGTTTCAGGGCCAGTCCCAAATAGCAAATAAGTTGGTCACTCAAAGTAACACTGCTGTATTTCTGTTTCAAAGAAAACCGGTTCAATTCTGAATGTAGATTCTAATGATGTGTTCTTTGACAGGTATTCAGTGCAGATCTACAAACATTGTTGAACACTACCCTAATGCAATTAAAATCTGTTTCATCCACTGTAACATAAAGAGGTAGGTTGTAGTCAATAAGAGAAACTACTAGGCTTTGCACAGCTATGTTTCTTGTTTACAGCAAGAGGCAATATCAAGTTTGATAAAGTAAATCCAATCAGGAATATCCTGATTTTGCTAGCACTATGTGAGACAAAAATGATAGGGGATTGTCCAAAACTAAAGCTAAGTACATCAGCTGAATCAACTCAATATTATTTGGTGTTTAATATTGAGATAAGTTCACTTACAATGGTGTCCCTACCTGCAAGTGTGACAAAGAGTTAAAAAGTATACAAAGAAATAATACAATACTCATCTAGTAATACAGAAAGCTTTAAAACATTCTTACTTAAACATATACTTGAATCAATCGATCAATCAATCAATTGATCACATCTTTATTTATCCAGGCGATCATCATTGAACAAGCTCATTTACAAGGTGGACCTGCTGTTGGTAGGGACAATTGTACGGTCACAGATAAAATATACATAATACAAAATGAACAAGATGTTTACAATAATGATAGGAGCGAAGTATATACATTCCAAAGGCACATGTGCAAGTAATATATACATAACACAACAGTAACATGATATATACAACACCCACAACAGCAGGACGTGTATGGTTGTCATACACAAACCATAGGAGAAAAAGAAAATTATTTATATTCCTGGCCATTAGCAACAAGTTACAGGCCTGAATGGAAGTCCCTAAGCTATGGAGGTGCACATGACGGTGTCTGGGTCTCAGGCTTATGTGGCAGGGGGAGGGTAGTGTAAAAAAAGGGATGCAGAGGATGCTAAGGGCAAGTGAGGCAAGTGAGGGGTGGGTGGTTAATAGTGGCAGAAGGGAACTTAGGTCACTGGCTGGGACTAGTATGGATGAGGAGAAAAGCTGCAATCAGGCTGCTAGGTACGATGGTAGCAATTACAGATTTCAGCAAAAGTTTTGTCATAGAGGGTCTTAAACAAGGCAACACTGACAGGGGAGCTAAGTCTCAACAATCTTTGTATCCTATTCTAGAGCGCAGGCAAAGCATAGCTTATGGCAGCCCTTCCAAGGTGAGTGTTGGTCCTTGGGACTTTCGGGGAAACCAGCGAGTGACTTCTTAAGGCATAGTTACTGGTCGGACTCAGGGGGATTGATTGATTGATTGAATAAAAAAATCAGAGAAAGTGGTGGAAAGGTAGCTTAGTGTTCTGATAAGCATTCTTTTGAGGGAAATTCATTGGAGTCCAAAACAAATCTGGACATGTTCCAATAAAATCATTAATGTGGGCTGCAATAGCCAAAGAGTAAGTAACCAGGCCATCTTTTAAGTCAATACCTTAGTCACCGATTTTTTTTAATTCTTTCAATAACTCAGCAGTTTTCAAAATGAATTAGGGGTATGAGAAATCGATCTTTTGTTTCCCAATTTAGTACTCAGCCCTTGATTGTCTTACCAGATGTTTATATTTATTTCAAAGTTCCTTAAATTTTAGTAAGTGACATAGTTCTTTACCTTGTTATACACTTTCCAGGCATTGTCTTTCAAATGTCTAGTATAATGTACTGCAAATTATACTGATTCTTAATTGTTTCACTTGACTGGGTAAGTGCACTAGACAAATTCTGCCTATTTTCAGGCATGACCTATGGGAGGGGAATACAGATGAATGCCAGCTGACCTTGAACCTGATTAAGCTATTGGTGGTATTTTTAGTGAATGGGGGAAATTTGGCCAGGACACTGGGGAAATTTGGACTCAAAGTGCTGCGCATCAATGGTGGAAGGACGGGTGCAGAGATAGGCTACCTCCTCAAAAGTCATGAACACAAGAAAAATCTGCACTCAACAGGATCTGCAAACATTGAAATCCCTTTAGAAAAAAATATGTAGACTTTTGGAAGTTTTCAAATGGTTTAGATACCTTTTTTTATTTTGCTTTTCCCACAAATTACTGTAACCACAAACGTAACTCCTGCACTTTGCTCTTTCAAGCTTCCTTAGGAAGTATCACATATTAAGCATTCTGGGCTTTTATACAAATAAAAAAATGTGACATCATAAATTACATTATACGTTATCAGCATATTGATTGGTTCATGCTTTCTATTTATCATTTCAGACCACTTTGAATTTTATATGTTTATGTAAAAGGGTTTTATTACAAAAAAAAAAAAAAACAGAAAAATATAAATTGTTTCAAGAGAGAATTTCATGTAGTAAACTAAGCGATTTCTAGTTTCATTTTTCTATTGCCACATACTACAACTAAATTTATAAACAAGATTTATTACAACTAGGATAACTGTCTTAATACTGAAATAAAAAAAACTTGTGTCTTAGAAATGTATTTATAAACAGTCTTACAAGCCTATATATCTTATATGTTCTTTACAGTTTAGGGAACATTATTATATTGCCATGAAAGTAATAATATTAGAAATCAAGTTAGGGCAATATAATTTTCTTACTGTCTAGGCTGAAATCCACTACTTTGGTTAAAAATTGTTTACATTTTACTGTTTAAGATGCAGAATGAATACTAAAATTATAATGGACACAGACAAAAAAGTATTAAATACATAATCTCAAAAAATAAGTTGAAAGTGTACAAATATAATTTTTTTTCCTTTTCTTCTTTTTTATCTTTTTTGTCCTTTTCTCCATTTTGTGTCCAGTGAAAAAGAAGAGGGAGCCAAAACCAAAGGCAAAGAGATGTCATGGCTTCATTTTTGACTAGGTTCCTGCAGGAAATCCTGCACTTTCCAAGCCATTTCATGCGGACTGAAAAAGAGAAGAAAAAAAGACAAAATGAGATAAAGAGATAAATGCTGCAGACAAAAACATATGTATTTTACTTTGCTTAACTTTATCAAGTTCAGATATTAAATACTATATTAGATATTTTTTCTTTCTTTCGGGGAGAGGTTTGTTCAAAGGAGGTTGTCTAAGGAAGAAGAGAAATGACAAAAAAATATATTTCACATCTTTTGGTTTAGAGCTACATTATAAGGAACTAGAGTTTAGTTCATTCTTCCAAATATGGTTTCAAGTTCCATTGTAGGTTCAGTCCAAATGGTTGAAAAGAATTCAACTCAAAGAACCAGTAACTTTCCCTACACAGTAATCTGTTAGAGTGATTTCCACCTCTGTTGTTTACAAAAACCTCTTCTAAACCCATACATTTTAGTGTTGCTGGATCCTGATTATGACACTCAAAAAAATGAGGTGCCACTGAGTTTTCCATTGTCCCAGATTCCCCCCTCTTCCTCCACAAAAGACAGAGACCATTGTTTGTTGTTGTGCTCAGATTGGCAATTACCGTAATTTATTTAGATTCATAATTCCATATTCCATTCCAATTCCTTTATTATCATATTTCCAACATTTTGTTTATTCCATCCATATATCAATCTCTGATTATCCTTCCCCCAGGTGAACACCTGGGTGCCTTCTTCTTCTCCTTTTCCATTAGGTAATGGTGAAAACTGAGACCGCTTTTTCCTTCATCTTCCTTCTCTTCTTGTGTTATTCCTTTTTCCTTCCCCCCCCCTCCTCCCCCCCTTCCCCTTTGCTCCTGCCATCCACCTTTGGCAGTCCTTAACCATATTATCACCTGCCATCCACCTTTGGCAGTCCGTAACCATTCATTACCTGCCATCCACCTTTGGCAGTCCAATTTGTCTGACGGACGTGCTTGCCTTATACCTTCACAGACCCACATACTGTCCCATCTTGACTGTCTTCCTTACCCACTCTGCCTGACAGGGTGGGTGGAGGGGATCAAAACTCCAGCAAAAGTGGCTGAGGCCCCTTGTGCTGTCCCTTAGAATACTGCCCTATTTCCTCCCTTCCTGTTTGCCTGCCCATTGTTCTGTGGCCCCTAGCCTCCCTTCTCCCCTCCTCTTCTGAGCACAACCATCCTAAGCATGAGGGAAGGGGTGCACCAGGACAACCTGGTCTGCCCTTTTAAAGGGGCAAACTCCATTGTCCCGGCATCCCCCCTCTTCCTCCACAAAAGACAGAGACCATTGTTTGTTGTTGTGCTCAGATTGGCAATTAATTTATTTAGATTCATAATTCCATATTCCATTCCAATTCCTTTATTATCGTATTTCCAACATTTTGTTTATTCCATCTATATATCAATCTCTGATTATTCTTCCCCCAGGTGAAAACCTGGGTGCCTTCTTCTTCTCCTTTTCCGTTAGGTAACGGTGAAAACCGAGACCGCTTTTTCCTTCATCTTCCTTCTCTTCTTGTGTTATTCCTTTTTCCTTCCCCCCTCTCCCCCTTTTCCCCACTAGCCAGTCTCCAGCTTTCGTTGGATGGCTGGCTTCCCCCTTTATCTAGGATAGCATTCTTCCTTACTTCAGGGGAGCTCCTTTTCTCTCTCTATATATATATTATTTATTTATTTATTTATTTTTATTTCCACTGTTTGTCTGTCTCCTCCATTCTTCTATAAATCCCATAATTTCTGTATTGAACATGTCTATGGCTATATCTGACAGGTGCACCCTGTCTGACTGGTAAAATTCATCTACCCATTCTTCTACCCCCCTCAGTATCACCTGTCCTCCCATCTGCCTTACCAATGTTCCAACCCTCCTATTCATCTTTCTCCTGGCCCTTTCTATTGCTCTGTGGCTGTGCTCTTGCCTCCACAATCTCCTTGGTATCATATCTGACCAAGCGATGCACACTTGCGGCCACCACTGCCATATAGCTCTTAAGTCCTTTTTTATTTGTAAGTATGTGTCCGCCCAAGGCCTGCCTGCCAGGTCGTTGCCTCCCAAATGCATAATAATTAGGTCTGGCCTGGGTCACCATTCTCTGAGTTCTTTTAATGTGGGAAGCAGCTGAGCCCACCTCATCCCTGTATGCCATGCCAAAACAACCTATACTTTCTCACATCTTGGTATAGCTGCCTTCCCCCAGCCGTCTTCTCTGCTCTCTTTCCAGCCCAATAAATGTAGGAATGGCTGCAGATCCATACTTTCATGATCCTCCCTCTACCTACGGGGTTCAAGCAAAAATCATTACTATACAAGCTCATAGCGTCATTCCCACATTCATCCCCCCTTTATCATGCCCCCCACCCTGCCTATTACCATTTCTTGCCCCCCCATCTCTGTGGTCCCAGCCAGGAGCCCTACCTTCCCCCATGTCTAAATATATATCTATATAGCTACATAGTTTTTTTTTGTTTGTTTTGTTTTTATTTCAGTACTCTAATGTATCTTTTATAACTGGCCGATCGCCAGCGTCCCTTTTCCAGTATCTTGCTCACCATCTCGCCTGCTGCTGCCCACTGTGAGACAGCCCCAATCTGCAGAGAATGGGAAGAATATTTAGCTGGGTGCTCTCCCATGAATTGCATGCCCTTTTTAAGTATTGCCGTAACTTGGTAGCCAGTCACCCTTCTCCCATGACTGTGTACAAATAATTTTCCTGTCCTGTTCCCCTGCTCTGCAGTGAAAACCCACAGTGACTGTACTGGGCATATTGCACCCTCTGGTTGAATTTTCAGTGTCACCATGCAACCTTTTCCCCCTTGATCTGTCTTAGACCTTCTAATCCTGGTCTGTATCTTCATCACCCCCCAGGTTATGTCATCCCAGTCTAGCCCCCCTTCCTCGTCTTCACTCCCATGGCCTACCACCTCACTCACTCTCATGGCACCTGCTAACATTATAGCATAAATCGTGTGAAACAGCTGGGCCTTGTTCTTTGATCTGCATATTGCTGGGAGCACATCCTTCAGCTTTATAAGCCACTGTTCCCCTGTAGGCCTCCTACTATCTGCTGGTCCCTGTTTCAACCTGCTCCATCCTTGCATCATTCTTCTGATGAGTAATGTTTTTGTCGGGTCCCTCCACCCTTTCAGACTGCAGATAAGACTAATCCCAGCCAGATATACTCCCATTGTGGTGTGGGTTGTGCCTTTCCACCACTGCTCCACTGTGAACATTCCCAACTGCTCCTCTGTGAGTGGCCTACTTACCTCCATCTGGTGTTCTGCCCTGAATGTTTGAAACACTCACTAGGCCCTGTCGTAGGCCCTCAGAGTCCGAGGCACCCAAAAGCTGCGAAACAACAGTTCTGCTCCTTCCTGCCAATGTCCCAGATGTTCGTTGGTATGGGTGTTTTTAGTTCTTCTGCTGCTGGTGCCAGCCTCTGAAAATGGTCCAGCTGCAGACGGGAAAGGCTGTCAGCCAGAGTATTGTGTACCCCTTCTATGTGTTGCGCTCTAAATGACATGTTCAGTTGCAATGCCCTTAAAACTAAACGTTGTAATACCTGCATGAATGTGTCTGATCTGGCTGCCCTGTTGTTCAACACATCTACCACTGCTCTATTGTCACACCAAAAAGTTACTTTTTGATCCCATAATTCCTCCCCCCAGACCAAAGTACACGCCCATATGGGCATGATCTCTAGCAATGTAATGTCTCTCACCTTCCCATCCTGCACCCAACTGGCCAGCCTGGGTTCTGCGAACCATCTACCCCTCATGTATCCCCCCATGCCCAGCCCCCCAGCCGCATCTGTGTATAGATCGAGATCTGTGTTGTATATCCATTCCTCCTGCCAGAACGAGCACCTGTTGTACTCCCTAAGGAATTCTTCCCAAATCTTAAAATCCTCCTTGACCCCGAGCGTCACGTCCACCCAGTGATGTGATCTGGTGACCCATGCTGTAGGCCTGGCTAACCTCTTTGTGAATGTCCTCCCTGGCCCAATGGCCCTGCAGGATAAGTTCAAGTGCCCCAGCACCTGTCGTACCAGCTTTAGCTGTACCTGTCTCCTGCTGGTGTGTAATTGTATTAGTTCTTTCAGCTTATTGACTTTCTTATCCAGTAGTCTAAATACCTCGTTCGGGGCATCTATCTCAATCCTCAAAAATTCTATAACCCTGCTGGGCCCCTCTGTCTTTTCTGGGGTTAGTGGTACCCCCAACTCCTGACACAATTCCTGGAATTTACCCAGCATCATTTGTGTCTCCCTTTTTCCTTTTCCAATGAATAGAAAATAATCCAGATAATGTATGACCATCCTATAACCTGTTTTTTCTTGAAATATCCACTGCAAACAGGAGCTGAAAGCCTCAAATGTAACACATGCAGTGGAACAACCCATTAGCATTGCTTTGAAACCCAATAGATCCAAGTCTTCCCTCCTAACCGGAAGCAGTCTGAAAGCAGACTCAATGTCCGTTTTAGCTATCCATGCCTCCTCTGTGGCCTGAATCATCTGGACAGCATCCTCTAGTGTCGCATAAGTCACCTTACTGTGTTCCTCACTGATGAAATCATCCACTGACTCCCCTTCTGGATAGGACAAGTGGTGAATCACTCTGTATTCACCTTCCTGTTTCTTGGGTACCAGACCCAATGGTGAGACTCGCATGCTATGCAATGGGGGGTTATCAAATGGGCCCTCTATCCTGCCTGCTGCTACCTCCTTCCTTCTCTATCTTCTGTCTCAGTACCTCCTCCTCCCTTTCACTGATCCTAGGTTGCTGGCCTCCATTGCTTGCCTAGGTCCTGTAAACTGTAATGAAAAACCAGTGCTAAAACCCTTCAAAATCATATCCCGTACTCTTGTGTCTGGATATTTGTCCATGTAGCCTGACCATACCTTTGCTTTGATGGGGGTTATGGCCATCCTAAACTGTTCCTTATTCCATCCCCCGTCCTTCCTCCTTTCCCCCTCTATCTCTTCCTGACTGACCTCTCGCCCTTCATTGTCTCTGTCCCCCCCATTCGTGTTCCCCCTACCCCAGCCTCCCCTGTTCCATGTTTGGCCTCTAAAACCTTGACCCTCTCGAAAAAACTGTTGGCCTGTTCCTTGCCCCCCATGCCCTTGTGCCCCTTGGCCCCATGCCATTCTACATTTGCTTGCCAGGTGGCCTCCCCCACATCCTGAGCACGCATGCCGAAAGTGACATTGAGGACAGGAACAAAAGGCTCTGTTATAAGCCCAGCAGCATCTCTGGGTCCCAAAACCCTTCTTGCTGATGGCCTGTTCTTCTTTGGTGCCATTGTCCTCCTTCTCTTTGCCCTGTGAAAACAACTACGAGAAGAAAACAAGGTTAATTATATATCTGTTCCATCCAGAACGCTTTTCAAACTTTCTGCTGTACCCCCCCACCCCATTACGCAGTCCGGCCATCAGTCAAGACCCCAATCTCTCTTGACCAAATTCTTGCCACTCTTCATCACCCGTTTGTGACCCATCCAGTCCTCCATTCTCTATTCATAGCAAGCCCCCACTTGTTGTACCCTGCTGTCTGCCTCGGAGCTTCCCATCGATCACCAGAACCAACCCACCCCTCTTTTAACCTTTCTTTTACCCCAGGTGCCACTCACTGGCCCATTGTCATCCCTACAGCACTTGCTCTTTCATAATCCCCTCTGTTGCGAAGGGAATAGGGTGTCCCCCCCGCCTTCACTTTCCTTTGTTTTTTTTTTGTTTTTTTGTATGGCGTGTGCCAGGCTATCCCTCGCACCATGCTCTATACTAATCTCGAGACTCTATACTTCAAAGAAAACACCAAGGTGCTGCTATCAGTGGGCAAGAAGAGATAAATGTTCACATGTAACAACTGTATTGTGTGTTCACATTATTCACACTGCCATCAGGGTACAGACTTCCAAAGAACAAACATAGAAAGAAAGGTAAACATCAGACAGTTCATTTCTTGCATATCTACATTTATTGTATATGTTCTCTGGTGCCCATGTAACAAAACACATGTAGGGAAAACTATAAGAAAAATGAAAGAGGGAATTCAAGAGCACATCAGGGACATAAGAAACTGTAAAATGGAAAACCCAGTGGCAACTCATTACTCTGAGTGTCATAATCAGGGCCCAACAACTCTAAAATGTATGAGTTTAGAATAGGTTTTTGTTAACAAAAGAGGTGGAAATCACCCTAACAGATTACTGTGTAGGGAAAGTTACTAGAGCTTTGAGCTGAATTCACATCAGCTGTTTGGACTGAACCTACAATTGGATTTGAAACCACATTTGGAAGAATGAACTAAACTCTAGCTCCTTATAACATAGCTCTATACCAAAAGATGTGAAATAAAAAATGTTTTGTCATTTCATTTTTTCCCTAGACAACCTCCTTTGAACAAACCTCTCTCCCCAAAAGAAAACAAATTACCTAATATAGTATTTAATATTTGAACTTGATAAAGTTAAGCAAAGTAAAATGCATATGTTTTTGTCTGCAGCATTTATCTCTTTATCTCATTTTGTCTTTTTTTCTTCTCTTTTTCAGTCCACATGAAAGAGTTTGGAAAGCGTAGGATTCCCTGCAGGAACCTAGACAAAAATGAAGCCATGACATCTCTTTGCCTTTGGTTTTGGCTCCCTCTTCTTTTTCACTGGACACAAAATGGAGAAAAGGACAAAAAAGTTAAAAAAGAAGCAAAAAAGAAAAAAGGAAAAACTGTATATTTGTACACTTTCAACTTATTTTTTGAGATTAGGAGCTCGATTACAGGATCCATGGCACAACTCATGGGTGTATGTGAGTTGTGCCATGTGGCACTATTCTGGGGACCCTGCACGCTATTCTAAGACAGGCAGGGTCCCGGGCACCTATGCCTATGACTTGTGGCAGCCACAGGCTGGCAACAAGGGAATGGCTCACTGGATCTGGGTGCTGCAGGTCATGGCATGCAATTGCCTGCCCCCCCAAGCCCCTCCATCTCAAAACCCACCCACATACACCTGGGGGCATCGGGAGGCTGGCCAGTAGGCACTGGCAATCAAAGGGGCATAACAGAAAATGCCCCTTAGGGGTCACTGAATTTCAGGGGGGTTGGGGCATGTCTGAGCAGGGGGGCATGTGGGGCACAGAAATGGTGTTTCCATGGTGCTGCAGGGGGGGACATCTGTTGATGTGCCAGGATAGATGCCCCTTAGACCTCCTCCAAGCTGGTCTAACCCCACTATGCCAAACTGGGTCCTGGAATGGCGTAGGTGGGTTATGGCAGCTGCCCTTCCAGAATAGGGCACAGTTGCTGCCATAACCCACTCTTGTGCCATGCCACTGTGGGTTTCAGGCATAGTGGGTGGTGTAGCCCACCTTTGGCATAACCCACAAGTGGCATGGTGCAAGCCGTGTCTTGGAATTATGACTTGCATATCCCATGGAGCAAGTTGCGATTTACATCATGGGGTTTGGTATAAATCACCTTGTGCCATGCAGAATTAGTCTTGGAATTGGGCCTTAGGTATTTAATCTTTTTTTGTCTGTCCCCATTACAATTTTGGTATTCATTCTGCATCTTAAGCAGTAACATGTAAACAATTTTTAACCAGAGTGGTGGGTTTCAGTCTACACAGTAAGAAAATTATATTGCCCTAACTTGATTTCTAATATTATTGCTTTCATGGCACTATAATAATGTTCCCTAAACTGTACAGAACATATAAAATATATAAGCTCATAAGATTATTTATAAATACATTTCTGAGACACAATTGTTTTTTATTTCTGTATTAAAACAGTTATCCTAATGGTAATAAATCTTGTTTATAAATTTAGTTGTAGTATGTGGCAATAGAAAAATGAAACTAGAAGTTGCTTAGCTTACTATGTGAAATTCTCTTTCTTTAAACAATTTGTATTATTTTATTTTTATCTTTTTTTTATAATAAAACCATTTTACATAAACATATAAAATTCAAAGTGGGCTGACATGATAAATGGAAAGCAGGAACCAATCACTATGCTGATAACATATGATGCAATTGATGATGTCACATTTTTTGATTTGAATAAAAGCCCAGAATGCTTTGTATCTGGTAGGTAGGTAAAAGTTTATTGATCGGTCATTGACCTTGACAATTAAAATAGTCATGCTTACATTTATATAAAAAAAAATCTTTAAAAAATATATTTACAATACAATCTCCCCAAAATTTCCACCACACTCTTTAAGTATGTACTGTATAATTTAAAATCATAATTTAAGAGATAAATATATTCATAAACTAACAATTATGCACAGCTTAATAATAACAGATGTTAGATATTATTTACTATGGTTATATTGCAACTGTCGTTATTTCATCTACCATTTTATAAAATTCATAAAAGGCATTGATTTATACATTTTTTTCTGCTGCTTCTTTACTTTTAATCCTCCTTCAAATATTTACAATATTTGCCAAATATCTTGCAGTGGATTTGATAATTATTTTGTCATTTGTTGTAAACAATATTTTCAATAGAAGATCCTGATCATCAGATAAAATAGTTTTACAGATTGGTGCAATCCATTTATCTCTAGGCTTTTTATACCATTGACAATGAAAAGTAACATGTTTAAGATTTTCAAAACTTGTTTTTGTACAGGAACACAGTTTGGCATCCCTCTGTTTCTCCCCCCTATATCTTGCATCCATAATATTACTGGAAAACATTTCTAACTTGTATATTGTGTATAAGTTCCTTTGATTTTGGTCAGTAAGAATCTCATAATGATATCTAAAAACATGATTGACATCATTTGTTCTAAACCAAGGAAAGAGATTCTTAACTTGGAAATTTTTTCCAAGTCCTTAAGTTTGTAAAGATCCAGTAATCTGGTAGTGATATAGGGTTGATAACTAAGACTTATATTGATGCCTTTTTCCTAATTTTTTCTTAAAGATTCCAAATCAATATCCTGCAAAGTTTGATATACAGAGTTTAACCAACCTGATTTTAGATGTTCAAGGTTTAACCAGTTATGTTTTTCCTTCAGACAGCAGTAAGTTAATCTATGAGTTTTATGATGTATTTTTATCCAATAGTTAAACTTCCTAGCTGAAAATATGCACCTAGATACACTAAACCTAACTCTGCCCTTATAATACACATAGGAACAGACTTTCCTAAACCCAAACTTAAATGTAATACTTTATTTATTGGAATTTCAATTTTATTTACATCTCTTGGTTGCCAAATTTCCCCATTGAATAATGTCTGTGCTTTATACTTCCCCTCAATAGCTTTTATGAGAAGTTTGATTGAATTCCCTCCATATTTTTTATTAAACCTGTGTAATGAGTTTGCTGTTTTTTTTAAGGTTGGAAATCAGTTTATCTGTATGATTTACCCATTTCCCATCACTAGAAAGCTGAAGGCCTAAATATGTGTATTCTTTAACTTTGTCCAGTATTTTTCCCCAATCTTCCATTTAAATGAACAGTTTTTAGCTCCAAAGGATAGGACTTGGCTTTTTTGATTCATTGATTTTTAGATCATATTCTTTCAAGAAATTATCCAAAATATTCAATTTGACCTGTAAATCTGAGCGAGTTAGTGAAAATAGCACCAGGTCATCTGCATAAGCAAGAGATGTACAATCTTTCCCTAAAATTTTTGGAGAGTCTGTTTTAGAATTCTCCAATTAATTCTGCAATACATCAATATAGATGCAAAACAAGGTTGGTGCAAAGACACAACCTTGTTTGACACCCCTATTTGTTGGAAAAGGGGCAGATAGTTGTCCTGCTATACCTATTTTCACTTGTGCCAAAGTATGGGAATATAGTTCTCTGATAATGGCAATTAACCCTTGTGAGAGTCCTTTTTTATCATTATTTCCCATAACTTAAGACGGGATATAGTATCAAAAGCAGTACTGAAATCTATAAAGGCTGCATAGAGTTTTTGTTTCTGCAATATAACATATTTTTCAAATAAATGCCAGATCACAAAACAGTTATCAATGGTTGAATAACCTGGCTGAAATCCTGCTTGGGCATCTGATAAATCATCTCTTTTAAGCAGCTGGGGCCAGATATTCAAAACTTTGCCCTGGGGCTAAATTAGCACTGCCCAGCAGGCAAACTTAGCCCAGAGCACAAAACAAGCTATAGAAACATAGAAACATAGACTTTGACAGCAGATAAGGACCGCTTGGCCCATCTAGTCTGCCTATTTCCCTACCTACAGGATAGGCCGTAGATCCTATTTAACCAACAGCCTATTTCTTCCTACCCATATTCAAAAGGAATAGCACTGGGCAAACAGCTTCTGAATATAGCATGGGAATGAGGCCAGGCAAACTGGGCTGGGAGTGCAGGGCAAACTTAGCTCTGGAATAAGACTGCTCTGAATATGGCAACCAGGAAGTGCAAACCACAACAGTAACACAGTGCCCAGCGATGAGAAGGTAGGTAGAGATGAACTATGTGGCCAATGTGTGTGCCATCAAATGCAAGGACCCAGTACAGCTGCAGGCAGTAGCATATGTTAAAGTACAGTGTGCAAAACTGTAAAATATTCCCCAAACTGTTAGTGCAGTGCTAACACATTTGCACGGGTTTAGCGCAGGGCTAAACCATTAGCCCAGTGCAAACACTTTTGCCCGGCACTAAACTTTGCCATATTCAAAAGTGACATGCAAATGAGCCTACTTAGGTAGTCTGTGGGCAGACATCCAGATTAGCATCTCATTATGCCCTGATTTGCATGCAGTTTGCACCAGGCTAGCTGTTTAGCCCTGTGCTAAACCCATGCAAACGTGTTAGCGCTGTGCAAACAGCTTGGGGAATTTTATACAGTTTATAATGTATGGTAGAACACTGTTATGGCCCAAAAATCATCTTTTTACAGCGTTGCTACACTATCAATGTGACGTCAAGGTCTTGTTATACTATCGACGATGCATCACATCGATAGTGTAACAGATTCGAACCACCACACAATGCTGTTGCCATGGCCCCCATAACAGCCGAACATGCCTATGTTTAAAAAGTTTATCAGGTAATTGGTGAGAGAGTCGTGGAGCTCTGTCAGAATGCTACCATGCGGTCGGAAGCTTCACCGGAAGTAGAGGTGGTGGTGGTAGTAGTAGATTATTTTTCCCAACACTGGCATCATTTTTTTGTTTCTCCACTGACCATACACTATAAAAGACATCGTATGGTCAGCGGTGTGCAACAACGCTGTTTGCCTTCTCGTGGTTCCCTTGGAAACCCTGTAAACCTCTCAAGCTTTGCTCTCGAGGTTTAACATAGTTACCAAGAGAACCACTCGAAGGCAAACGTAGCATTGTTACACACCACTGCCCAATCGTTATCCTCTATTGAACACTACTTCCACATGTGCTGCTGCCTGCAGCTGTACTGGGACAACACAGCATAGGCACAGATGGTGGTGGTACTGCATGCAACTGTCACACTGTAGGTCATGCTACAGTGCACAGCAGACACTACAGTAGCAAGGGGGTCAGTAGTGTATGGACATAGCAAAGCCTATGGTGTGTAGGGCAGTGATGATGACTGCATTATACACAGTGAGAGGCCCAACCTGCAGATGTTTATTGACAGTGGACATTACTGTTATGCTGTTGTGTGACCCACAGATGCTGCACCTGTGGCATGGGATGCTCACAGTGACATGTACATTTCTGGCTTTGTGTGCTGTGGCAGTTGTACAGCTGTGTGGTATGTGGCCAGGGGGGCATATATTATCCAAAAGGCACACTGGTATTGGGGTATTCCCAATACTGACCCATGTGCACTGCATGATGTGTCCCAGCCTTGTGGCCACACCTAGTCTGTGGCATAGCCTAACCACCCATACATGCTCCCCTCAACATCCTCCATGCCCACAGTGCTGCATGTGTGTGCTGGCATCTGTTGGTGTCCACAGAAGTATGGTTCCCAGGTGTGTGCTGTATGGCCACACTGCCATGCTGTCCACTGGTGGCAGGGCCACCACTTACTGCCTGGCATGGCTGGGACTGGTGGCAGATGATGGTATCATTGTGATGCCATCAGTTAGCAGCATGCTTCCTCTATGTTTGGCTTTATCTATGTGTCATATTTATTTGTTAGGGTCGTGCTAAACCAGCACAAACACAGTGCAAAGCCATAGTGTAGTGCACAGCTGATTGCCCAGGGTTAAGACAAGCTTTTCCTGAGTGGTAATGTGCACTGCGCTAAGTGTTGTGCTAAGTCATGCAAAACCACTTAGCGTGGCGCTAGTCGCTGAATATAGCATTGCACCTGTATTCATGTCAGTTTGCTCCTTGCATACATTATAATTTTGCCCGGTGCTAATGCAGTTTGCTCACACTATTTGGCCTTTTGAATATAGCATACCCACGCTAATCCCACGCTAAACCTGCACAAACGTTTTTTGGCGGGTGCAAAGTTTTGAATATCTGGCCCCTGGTCTCTTAACTGGCTTAAAATTAGTCTGGCAAAGATTTTGCCCAAATGATCTAAAAGAGAGAGAGAGATTGGTCTGTACATTACTGGGTCAGACCAGTTGCCTTTTTTATATATTTATTTTTAATATTTTATTTACTTATTTAACCAGGTATAGCACACTAAGCTGAAAGCTTTTTTACAGGAGTGACCTGGGAGCACAAGGAGGTTAAGTGACTTGCTCAATTGAAATGATTATAGCTCCTTTCCAAGATACTGGTAGATTTACATCTTTACCACATACATTAAATAATACTGTGAGAAGCTTTGCCCATGTTGCTAGGGACTTTAGATAGACCTCTGAGGGGATTTGATCTGGCCCTGGAGCTTTATTCAATTTTAGCAAAACAATTCCCTGGAAAACCTCCTCAAAATTAAAAGGCACAAATTGATTTGCATCATAATTTAAAGCTATCTGAAAATCGTCACACACTTTACTATAACATTTTATTGAATACTATAGAGTCCAAGACTCCATTGTAATGTATGTGTCAATTTCAAATTTAACTTTATTTGAACCTTTCACTACTAGGAGCCAAAATGATTTATAATATTTTTGATTTATGACCCTTAACATTTCCTGCCATTGCTTCTGTTGATAGGCATTCTTTTTTTGTTGAGTAAAAAGGCCTTATATTTTTCTCTATGTTTATTTAAATCTTTGAAGGTGAGACCTTCACTATGAGTCTTAACACATCTTAAGATGTTATTAAGTATCTTTTTTCTTTACGACAATCTTTATCAAACCAAGTTTTTGCTCCTGTGTCCAATCTGGATTGTTTAACATATGGCTTGCTTAATAAGGATCGAATTTCTTCCAGACATTGAGTGACATGCTGAATAATAATTTCACGTCATGAATGTGTTTTAATGCATTATCCAATCTATCTATTATTAAATTATGAATCTGATCAGCTACTGCATCATTCCATTTAATTTTATTGTAGCGTACCTCTAAAGTCGGTGGTTGAAAGTGATTGTCATTAAAGCCATAATTTAACTGTTTAGAAGTTAACGATAGTGGAAAATGATCACTGTCCACTTTATCTGTAATTATTAAGGTTTCCTATAGTGACACATCCCCATTGCAAAATAAATAATCAATTAGGGATGGCTCTGTCGATGAAAAATGGAAATAGTTACCAGTTTTGTCACCTGAAAGGCGACCATTTAATGGAACTAAATTGAATGTATCTAGAATCTTAATTAGATTCCTTCCCATCCTGTTAATTCTTGTATCCTTTGAACTCCCCACATGAACAGTAGACTCTTTATAGACCCAGTTATGGTACTCACTGTCAGTGTAACCATCATAGCTACCTATTCTGGCATTGAAATCACCGCAAAGTAGGAGTTCCTCAAAGTCTGAGAGTACCCAGCTTTTATGAAGCATATCTTCTAATTGATCCCATATAGAGTGATCATAATATTTTGAATTTGAGTGAGGAATATAAATGTTTGCTAAGCAGAATGAAAAACCTTTCTGCTTGACTTGTATAATCAAAATATTTTTATTAGAATATATATATTTTACTTCTGTGTTTTCCTCTATTTTGATCCAAGTGATTAACCCATCTGCTAATCTTCCTTTGCTCGTTTTTTGTCCCCACTAGAGTGGAACATACTGTAACCATTAAGGAAGCTATCTGAATCTTTACAGTGCCATGTTTCCTGAAGACAGATTATATCAAAACTTGAAGTAAAGTCCATCCACTCGCTATCTGCTAATGTACTTGTTAGACCGGAAATATTCCAAGAAACCAACCATAACTTTTTGTTAGAATTCTATCCAGAAGATTGATCTGGTTTATGCAGTCAATCTTCACAAGATGCTAATTCTTGACATTTGTTGGATGTTGCTGTGTTGTTTGTTATTGCTGAAATTTGTGTTTCTCTAGATGACCCATTTTCTAAACTTTTATTATTTCCCTGAGAAACTTTTCTAACAGAATTTGTTGAATTTTCATCATCAACCATCACTAAATGTAACCCTGAAGAGTCCAACAAGGCCAGGTTATTAACTAATTTATTGTATAAATGCATTTGTTTGATTATTAAGATAATTGTATCACATTGTGTGTCTCCTCTCTTTCTTACTACCCGCAGTGTTTTGAAATCTTCCATTGGAACTTGTAGTATTTGCTCCAATAAGTCTTTTACTAACCTTTCCAGCTTTGTATCATTCTCATTCTTAATCCTTTCTACACCATAAAGTTGCAATAGCTTTGGATATTTTTCTTTCTGATGTTCTGATGCTGTTTGAGATATGTTAGTATTAGGAACGTTTTCTGTTTCCCCTAGTACTATATGTACACCTGCCTTATCCAGTAATAAGGCCTTCTCCATAATCATATCTACTAGTTTTTTTGATTCTAATAAAGCCTCTATATGGCCTAGTCTAGACTCAGATTGCCCTTTCCTCACTTCCAGAATTCTTATGACATTCTCTGGTAACTTTAATATATGAGAAAAAAGATTAATCAGAATATTTTTTAACTTGAAATATGTAACTTTTGGAGAAACACTTAGTCCAAAAATGGAGATTTGAGCTGGGTGTAATCTATTTTTTTGTTTTATTTTATTCAACATATCTCTATTTATATGAGTCAGCATATATCCCATCTTTTTCAAGGATTCCTTGTTAATCCAGATTTGATTCACTATCCTCGGAGCCTTACAGAAAATAAATAAACAAGCCACTCCCTCACAATCTTTGTCCTCCCATAACTGAATAATATCTGAATACACAATATCAGCACCAGTGGCTGCCCTGAATAGGTTCACAATCTTTTCCCTTAGTATCACATTTGACCAGTTGGCATCAGTTTGGAAACCATACAAATTCAATATGGCACAATCAGTAATATTTGTAGCTGAATTAGTAGCTAAGTTGTTTACTGAGGAAGTAGTGGAAAATTGAGCTGTGGTGCCTCTGTCTTTAATTTCCCCTTCAATGACTGCTTCAATTAACCTGTAAGAAATTTCCCATTCTACCCTTTCACCCCCAACCTGATTTACGTTTGGTTCAGGTTCCTTCAATTGGGGTTTGATACTCCCTGGGGTAGTACATTCATTATGTGTATTAAGACACAAATGAATCTGATTAGAGTTTGAGAATGCATGTTCTGTTTGTATTTTGTTTTCCTTAGTTACAGGACAGTGTTGCAAATCCACTTGTAGTAAAGTTTTGTCAGAAACACTGTCCATTATTGACAAAACTCCGTCTTTTTTTCTGATTCTGTTTTCTTAACTGTCTTTTCCTTGATTTTCTCCTTTCTTTTCTTCCTTTCTTTCTTTATTCGTTTGGGTACTGGAGTTCCAGGGAAAATAATGGAAGGGAAATCTGGTCTTATTTGCTCATTAACTGCCTCCTGATTGTCTAAATTATCTGTAATTATGGAAGGAGAACCCTCCTGAGGAATGATTTTATTCAATTGCTGTAACACCTCATCCAGTCTACCTCCATTGATAGCTGTTTTCTTTTACTGTATCTAATTCAAATTTAAGATTGATTAGATGGTCTATAATCATCATGTGCACAATATGTGGATTTTGGACATATATCTTTAACTAAGGGCAAATGGATAGGTGGTATTAGAGTTATTCACATAATCTTTTTGTATCTGAAAAGGTTGACTTAATTGTTTAGGGGATTGTGAATTGTTTGAGGCCATTTATAGTGTCCTGCAATTCACTGGCAATATTTCTCAAGTCTCTATGCCATAAGGGTTTCAATTTGATTCAAAATAATCAGAAGAAAATTCCAGTGAATTGCATGTACTTGAATTTTCCTTCTGGCTCATATTCCTAGAAGTCTCCAATGTTATGTGCAGATCTGTCCCTGTTGTTTCTTTTAAAACATCAGAGCTTAAGATGGTGTCAGCTTTTCCTAACCTTTCTATCTTGTCAAGGTCATCTGCTACTGCTTGTAAACATTTATCCCCCAGTTCCTTATGTTCCTTGGATTTAATAACTTTACTAGAGCTCGCTGAATTATTGGCCTGATTAATACATGCCTTATTGGCAATTAACTCTAAGTCTGCCATGTCATTAGATGTCGAATGAGCAGAGTGAAATTGCTCCCTTCTAACAAAATGATCTTTGATTTTGGCCTGTTTGGTCTTATTTGCTTTAATACTTTCCCCTTATATTTTCTCCTCTATACCCACCTTTGATTTAAAAGTCCTGGTTCTATAGTTCAAAATTTCCTGAGACAGTGTTCCTTCCTGTTTAACAGTGGGTATAGTTTTGCTCTTTAGATTCATTAATTTCTTTAGTTTTCTGCAATTTTGATTCATTACTTTTTTGCTGTACTAGGGTAGGGGTGCTGCTTCTAATAAAACTATCAGGGATGATGATACTTTCTCTATAGTCAGCATCTGCATCTATCCTGATTTCATCTACATCAAAATGCATGGTTAATTCTAAATCTATAGAAGAATTTACAGGAGAGTGACCAGGTCTATGATCAGACTCAAAAAGGATATTTATATCAGTACCCTTGAGTCGTCCATTTCCCCTCCTTTGTCGCCTACTTTGGACCATGATCTTTATGTATGTTTTGGGTTGAGTCTACCCCTGGTATCCATTTACCAACAAATGTTAATAAACTGACAAAACAGTAGTAAAGTTAAAACAACTATGTCCCCTCTGAATATACAACGTTTCACAATAATATTCACAGTGATCACAGATAACACAGATAGCATAGATAACCACCTATAAAATCATTACAACGGGTATACTACTAATAATAATAATAACAATGTTAAAACAACATAAAACTAAGGTAGTGTACTCAAGTCCTCAGACCTTAGAACCAACCTTGAGACAAGGAGCTTTTACTTTTCCAACTTGGTAAATAAGTTCAAGGTTATTGGTGAATTAGTACATAGCATGTTGTGAACATTTAAAAATGCACCCCTTCAAAAAAAAACCCAAACAAGGTGCTCACGGTTCTTGGCTGCTTTGTAACTTCTTCAGAATTCACCAGTCCTAGTCAGTAGAGTCCCAAGTTTCTGTGGACAACTGTAACCTGATAAGTTCAAATCTTTGTCTTCAAATAACAGAGCAGTCTTTTCCAACAAGGCAATTTGTAGTGAAGCTCCTACAGGCTTCTTCTTCTTCCCCCACACCAGGACTATCTTCCCCCAAACAGCAGTTTGCAAACTTCACAGATTTTCCCCTTCTGTTCCCTTTGCCACCAGATAACTCCACAAGTTGATACGAAGAAACACTGTATCCTTTGATGTTCTGACTGAGGAGAGCCTCAATGAACTTTTCCCATCACTGGACTCACTGCAACCATCAGTTATGGCTCCGACACTTGTGATTTATGGTCTTGCTCTTGCTCTTGCTCCCTCAAGATCGATAGCATACTTTTGGGTCCAGCCATTGTGGATTTCCTGATCCTGACTGAGTCCTGACTCCAAGCTTGTGAGATTTAATCCCTCACAGGCTCATAGGGCACAACTAGTCAGCTGCTCCCTGCTCACACTCCACGTAGTATAAGGAGTACTTCCAGTCAGACACATATAGCTAGCCACTCGATGGGTTAGAGGATTTCTGCAGGACATTCACCAGATTGCAGATCCATCTTTCACATGAACAGGAAGTACCAACTGCAGATGATTTGAAATGGGACTTTACCTTGTATGTGATACTCCCTAAGGAAGCTTGAAAGAGCAAAGCGCAGGAGTTATGTTTGTGGTCACAGTAATTTGTGGGAAAAGTGAAATAAAAGAAGGTATCTAAACCATTTGAAAACTTCCAAAAGTCTACAGATTTTTTTCTTAAGGGTTTTCAATGTTAGCAGAACCTGTGGAGTGCAGATTTTCTTGTGTTCACACTGGAGAAATTCCCCTACTCACCTACGGGAGTCTGAATGTAAGAGGCAATGCAAAGCACAAGGCCCAAGAGGAACGGAATTGTCCATATAATGGCTGTATAAATATTGAAGAGACAATGGGTCATTTCCTTTTCTCCTGTTCCTATGCAAATGCCCTATGGGGATATTTAAAGACAGAATGGAATCTAAGGTGGTTAGACAGTTTAACCTATGAATCTTTGGTCCTTGGGCATTGTCCCAACCTCAGGATGATGTATGATTATGATACTTTAATGGTGCTGTTTTGCTGTTTAAAGTTTTACCTTTGGCAGGCTCGCTGTCAATGGACACTCCAACAGAGATTGATGTCATATACCACCTATAAGACACTGGAAGAACAAGCTGTGGGGGCAGTGTCTAAGAAAGATCTGCAGGCTAATCCTAAGAGCTATGTTTTAAGGAAATGGAAAGGGTTGTTTGGATTTATCAAATACAAGTAAGTAGGAAGGCTAAAAACCTATTTCTAAATAGGACGTGTTTAAAAAGTAATACTGATTTGTACCTTAATAGTTTATTGGTTACTCATCAGTTGAAAAATTATTTTTGAACAATCACTTAACCAGAGTATGAATGAAATACTTGTTTATTTGGGATTAAAATTGTATTCTTTCATGTGACTTAACACATTCAGAAGTAATTAGGTCTGAGAACACCAACTAGAAAAATTCCCCTGCCACAATGGTATAGGGAAAGATAATAAGAAGGAGGGGGGAAGGTTTCTTTGGGGATAAGGAGGGATTATTGTGTGGTCTTTAACATACTGCATCGACTGCATGAAGTGAATACCTGTTGTTCTTTCTTTCTGTATGTCGTTTATTTTTTCTTTTCTCTTTATTTTTTATACAATGTGTTATGATTTGTGATGATGTGATATCAATAAAAAATTCCCCTACTCACCTGTAGGAAGACTTCCTAGTCCAAGATGGCAGATCAACCTGTTGATGGAATGGAGGCTGGTGTACCTGCAGAGGCCATGATCTACCCCTCTGCAGGTCCAGCAAATGAAATCAAGCAAACTGAAGCTACTACAATGCAGAGTAATGCTACAACTACAGTTGATGGAGAAGAGATGCGAGATGCACTTGATCAGGAGGATTGCTGTGATAAAGACGTGTTTTTTTTGCAACTTTCAATATCCTAGTGAAATCATTTATGGGTCACCTTGAAGAAACAAGGTGAACATGAAGAAGGAGACTCAAGGTGAGAAATGCCTGCTGACTTGTCTGTTACAGCTCCCGATGTGTTTATTGTTGAGGAGCCTACAACAGCCAGTAGGGATGGCTTGGATGTGGATTTAATGAAACCAATGCCTGCCCAGCCCTGTATGGACTTACTGAAGGAAGATGATGATTCACTTGCAGCACCACAAAAAACGCTAGAAGTGGTAAGTGACATTAATGATATTTCAGAAATATTGCAAGAACCAAGTAATGAGAATGCTATACCTGACCCTTGAAAACTTCATTCAGGGCACCACAATACCCCAGATCCCCTGAAATCTCATCCCCAACCAACTCCTTGGACGGTTAATAAGGCTTTAACTAGTGCAGGTTGGAAACAATCAAAAGAAGGGTTCTGGGAGGCTGATGATTCAATCCTACCCATCCTGGGGATACCTCCAGGGAACAGTAATAATGCTGCCCAAATCACTGATCCTTCTGATGACTTTGACCATGACTTAACAGATGATGATGTGAGACATGATTCTTCTCCCCCTGTGCAGACAGCGGCCTCCTACCCCTACTATGCAAACTTCCTGGGATGACAGGGTAGACCATCCTCTGGAACCAGATGTTCCTCCTATAAGGTGCTCTTCTCAGATATGGGCGACCTTCCACTCGGCGGATCGCCCTACTGCTACAGTACTGCCAGCACAAAGAAAAAACACAGTTCGCCTCCACTATCAGGGAGGCTTAGAAATTCCTCTGGACAGGATTTATGTTGGAAAACGATTAATCAAGGAATCCTTTCAATTTTTTACTAATGAAATCTATGCCATCATCCATGTGACACGGGATTGTAATTTTGATGTGAGCTTTAAAACCCAGATGGGCATAGATGGGTTTTGGAGTGCCTATGAGAAGAAAAAACATTCTGTGCTGTGGCTCCATTTTAAAGCAATTCCACTTACGAAACCTGTTATAAAATACATTACAATCCTGTTTCAAAATTAAGGGGTAAATGTTCATGATATCATGCACTGGCTTAGTACAAAATGTGACATTATAGGACAACCTCATCCAGTCCTAGATGAAGAACATATTTTGACAGGCAGCTGAAAGTATAAGATCAAGTTCAAAATGACCCCCATGGAGTAGAACACCTGCCTTGTTCCCTGTTTCTCGGTAGGGACAGAGGCCATTGTTTCTACTCAGGTCAACCCAGAATGTGCTTTAAGTGTGGCTCTTTACTCCATTTGAGCTCAGTGTGTGATTGCATAAAATACAATCACAGCTCTAATTGTACAAATGAGGTGAAATGTAACCTTTGTGAAGACAGTGACTACACATATGTCCAATGCCCCTCGGCCATGCATAATCAACAGGACAGACCCCATCAGAAAGACATTCTGGCTAATGCTCAGAAACACAGTATTACTATCCAGAGGATTTCCAGGGAAGGACAGGAGTGCAGACTCCTGGAACAACAGCATGGGCAAGAGGAGGAGACTGAGGCACCCCTGCAACAACAACCGGCTGCACCGCCTTACACAACCTCACAGGTCCCTCAATCTGAAATACAGTTGCAAGTAAGAGCTCAGGATATGGAGGTTGAAATGATACCAGACACGTCTGATTCTCAAACACAACCTGCCCAGGATACCCCCCAGAAGGTGGTAGTGCCAGACCAAGCACTGGAGATGCTACCCCAGCACAGTTTACAGTAGTGACTAAGAAACAGCCCCCAGTAAACATTTGCAACCACAGGCTAAAATGCCAAAGTCTGTGGCTACACAAAACAGGTATGAAGCTCTGCAGTGCTTGGACCAGGAGCCAAACTTGGATTTGGAACATTCCAACAGTAGATCTTCTATACAAGATCCCTCATCCGATTAGGGTGTAGGGTCTGAGAACACTACACAAAAATTGACAAAACAACCCACTAGAACATTAGGATGAAATACCAGGCATAGTACCCACTTGTCTAAAGCAGTTGATGTTAGTTAAAGAATCTTGCTGCCTGTGATTTGTCATATATTTTCCTTCTGTGGTACTATTTTTTTTTCTTTCTTTCTAACATACTGTATACAATGCCAGACCCCAATGCATTTAACATTTCCATGGTGAATGCTAATAGTATGCATAATGGCAGAAGACAATTCATTTTGTTTTCTCTTATTAGGGATTTAAAGCTTGATCTATGCTGTGTACAAGACACAAGGTTACACACTAATTTGGAGATTAATGCAGCGCAAAAGGCATGGGTGTGGGGAGCCTCTTTTTTTCCCATGGAACAAGAATGATGTGATGGGGCAGGGATCCTGTTTGGTAGTTATTCCTATATGATAACTAAACTAGTGGATCTCATGCCTGGGAGAGCCTTACCTTTAGATTTTATATATAATGACCATGTTTGGAGGCTTGTCACTATCTATGCACGCCAAACTAAAAAGGATAGAATAACTATGTTCCACTTGGTTAAACCATATTTGATAACTTACAGGAAATTGATATGGGTGGGAGATTTTAATTGTATGGTATCAGATATATGTAAAGATAAGAAGATCTATTGTGACACTAATGTTTTGCAAAACATTATTGCAGATTGTGATCTGCTTGTTGCATATCAAACTGTACATATGATGGGTGGTTACACATTTCATAGGAAGCAACTTGTAACCAGAATTGATTACGTATTCATATCACAATCATTAAAGATTAGTATGGCAAATGTTATACCAGTGCCAAATTTGGACCACTTGATGGTCACTATCACAATTAGCCAAAATACCAGTCCTCAGTTTGGGAAAGGATATTGGAAATTAGATACAACCCATCTGAGCTCACAGGATGTTATAACCAAGCTTAAACATTTGCTCTTAGCTAGATCCACTATAGCCAGGCTGGAGGATAGCACTAGCAGAGGATGGGTAGAAACAAAAGATGATTTGAAGTCATTGCTACAATGCCTAGCTACATCTCAGTCATTAGACACATATAAAAAATACTTATACTTACGAACACAATTTTATAGAATTTTAAGTAGAGTAAATGAGCACTATAAAGAATATGAACCCCAAATCCACACGCTGAAAGCAGAGATGGAGCAACTGCAATATGACAGGGCCTCTTCACTGTTATATGAACACAAGATAGCAACCTCAGGTGAAACAGGAGTGGGAAATAAGTACAACTCCTGTAAATCCAGATTCAAACTCTGAACCTTAGACACAGTGTATACCTCGCAGCATACAATAGTTTCTTCCAACTTGGAGATAATGGATACTGTGGTACAGCACCTTCAAACCCTGTATGCAGCACCTCCCCTGAATGAGACACAATTTGATAGGTTTCTACAAGGCATTTCTATCCCCAAAATCTCCCCCTCAGATGTTCAAAACCTTATTAGGCCCATTACAACCCAAGAAATTTCAGCAGCCATTCGAACTCTAAAAAATAACACAACCCCTGGCCTTGATGGTCTCCCATCAGAACTCTACAACATTTTAGAGCTTGATCTTCTCCTCACCCTTCAAGAGCTATACAATGGCATGCTCCAAAGAAAGGACATTGCTCCTCAGCTAGGCCTCTCTATTCAAATTCTAATGTATAAAAAATTAGATAGGAAAAACTTATGCAACTGGAGACCTTTAAGTATCCTCAACACTGACTTAACAATACTGATGACCTTGTTGATTCCTGACAAACTTGTTCAGTTCAAGGTCAACAGATTTATGAGAATCTACTTTTATTTAGGGAGGTGGTGGCAATAGGAGACAGTGATATAATTAATGGCTTCATTGTCAGCTCAGACCAAGAGCAGACTTTTGACTCCACAGCTCATGCATACATGTATAAAGCCCTCTTAGTATATGGTATTCCCCCCCTACATTTGTGAATTGACTTAAAACTATTTATAACATTGCTGCAACCAAACCGGTGATTAATGGTCATATAGGACCCCAGATAAAGATTACTAGTGGCATCAAACAGGGATGCCCAATGAGTCCTTTACTCTACATATTTTGTATAGCTCCGATACTACATAGCATACTGTACATAACACCAGGACCATTCAAAGTATATGTCTGAACCAAGTATATTCCATTCCTAAGATTACTGCATGTGCAAGCAACAGTACAGTTTCTACTCCTTTCATAAAGAATATGTGGTTTACATGTGAGGATATTAAAATATTAGGGATTAAATTTGGCAGAGGGGAGATAGCCCAACAGAATTGGGAGACTATATTGCTCCAGTGTGATACAAAGGTACAGATCTGGAAGCTGTGGCAACAAACTAAACCAAAAAAGGTAATGTTGGTTAAAACCTTTTTATTGCCTCAATTCACTTTTTTGGACACAATTTACCCCACCCAGCACATTTTAATATTCATATTTACAGCTTAGTCTTCCAAATGATAATGGGAAGCCACTCAAACCCCATAAAAAGAGAAGTTTTATGTAGCTCTTGTAAAGTTGGAGGGTTAAATTTAATAAATCCAATTAGTTATATTTTTAGCCTGTTTTTGTTTACCATTGTATCAGTGTTCTTTACTCCAGGACCACAATCCTGGAAAAATCTTGCACAGAGATGGATGCTACCATTTTTGGATCTTTGGTCCCTTACCTAAACTGGATTGAAGAGATCCCCTCAGTTCCCTCCATACATTAACACATGTCTACAAAAAATTAGACAATGTAAACTGGAGAAATTTCAGATCCAAGTACTGACAAGACTGATTTTATGTTGGATGATTCAATTACAGACATATACCAGTTGTCTATTATATAAAGATTTAGGGCAGGAGGGTATCCCCTGAATAGAGACTTACCTGACAGACAAGGAAACACCACCTAGAATGTGGGATGTGGTATGGCTGCGCATGCATAGGAGATTAGGCATAAAAGGAAACCACAGACATTAACAACTAGAAGATAGAATTTGCCCCAGGCCACGCTGCCACATGCAGACAGAGACGTTACATCACTTCTTGATAGATTGTCCTTACACAATTTCCTTTTGGAATTTGTTAGCCATACGTTGGAAATGTCAGGGATGGAAACCCCTTACTTATGAACATATAATCACTGGATACTGACCATCTCTGAATACAATAGAAGAGGGAATATTGGGGGATCACGTGATGTAGAGTGCTGAGTAGAAGCTCCTCCACTAAACTCCTGCCTCCCGAATACAAATTCATCTTTTTTATCATTAAAACCTATCTAATTCCTCGACTTACGAAGTCTTCCATTGTTTAAACATCCTGTGCTCTAGTTTTGGGCATCAGTGCGGTAAATGGAGGCTTATATGAAGAAAGCCCCACAGAAACATACCCCCCCACCACTCCTGAAAAGGCCTCAAAGAAATCCCGAGCCTCGAGTGGCCCAGACAAGCCTGATCCTTCGTGTCAAGCTGGGGTGCAAGAACCTTTAACACTCAATAGGTTCTTGGAAGGATTTAAGCCATTTCGAGAAGAGATGAAAGATATGGCGACTGATTTGAAATCTCTCTCCAGAAAATTGGATGAAGTATCTTTCCTGGTCTCTGATAATACGGCCTGAATAATCTCAATGGAGAGGAAACTGGAACACCTAGATCCTGAATTGCTGTCAACGAGACAGAAACTATCTTGTTTAGAAGCTAAACTTAAAGATTTAGAGGGCCGTAGCTGAAGAAATATTGTTGTAATACTCGGGCTCCCAGAAGGGGGGAAGAGGACCAGCATGCTGTAGTTTTTGTACAGAAGCTGGTAGACCGGGTTGCTGGTCCCTCTCCCTTCGGCCCAGTGTATATGATAGAGCATGCTCATCGGTCCCTGCGACCAAAGCCCCCACCTGATGCTCCCCCCCCGTCCCATTATCTGCCACTTTCTGAATTATTTGGAAAAGCAGCATTTCCTGCAGAAAGTCAAGGCCTTACAAGAAGTCCGTTGGGAGATGGCAAAGTTGAGAATTGCACAGGACCTCCCTGGTTCAGTCCATCTGAAGCAGAAAGTGTTTCACCCTGTTGTATCTAAGATAATTGCGGCAGGTCTAAAATTCAGGATGGGGTACCCAGCCAAGTTACAAGTCTCAGTAAATGGTTCCTGGCCTTAGTTTTGAAGATCCTGAAGCTTTGTTGTCAAGCCTTAAATCAATGCTGCCAGATTTGTTCTGGATGACCTGAGAGTGCCTCTGGAGTATTGGAATTCATCGAGAGCTGCTGTTGGAGCTGTTACTCATTTTCTTTGTGGAGAAGGCATTTTCCAGTGACTGAGATCAGACGTGTTTGTTTTCTCAATTGGAACTGGGCTACCAGTATACAGCCTGACTGTTACCATTTCCATGCCCTGGCTTCCTGGTGTTAATATTGTTTCAGGGCAAAACCCCATAGGGTTCTGGTGATGGCTCATGCAGGAGTGCAATTTGGAGCTTATCACACATTCAGTTTTTGGGAGTTGCATATAGGGGGAACGTTTTGGGTTGATGGCTTTTTGATTGTTCTTATGTGTTAGTTTGTCAGGTTTTAGAGCGGTTTTGGGCTTTCATTGCATTTTTGGCATGCCTGTTGAACTGGGAGATAACCACAAGAGGGCGCGGCTCACCTATTTAATATATGCCTGGGTGGTCTTGAATTCGAGAAGGATCTCTATCAGTGTTTATGCCATTTCAGCTTTTGCAGGGGGTATTTTGGAACTAGGGATTAGTAACCCCTGGGTAGTCTCACTATCGTAATCTTCTTTTTTCAGGGTCTCGTTTCAGTTCTCACCTTGTTTCTCATTTCTCGCTCTCAGCTCGAGATTGAGGCTATCCATCAGTACTAGTTTTCCCTCTGGCACTGGTTTTGGTGCAGTTCTCTATTGGGGACAGGCAACTTTTAATTTTCACTCCGGTGTTACGTGGCTGCCTGTCATATTCACGTCTCTGATAGCTTGTTTCCTTTTTCCGAGTCCTATTGGACTCACTACCACATGTCCATAGGCTCTAGAAGCCTGAGACCACTCTTTAGGTATTAAGGGCCTGTCAGAGTTGTTCATAACTTACATTTGTACCTAGAAATATGTGGGTGCTCATCAGCAGAGGATATTTTCGGGGTGGGAGAGGGAGAAATGACCCAGTGCTGTGCTAAACGTTGCTTGTGACAGATTGGGGCATTGGGAGGGGTGGGAGGTATGGGTTCCTGTTGGGGGGTGGGGGTGTACAGTGGGGTCTAAAGCTGGGCTTTTGATGGGGGGGTTAGGGTGGTGGGAGGGCCTTACAGCAGCAACTGGTAGGGTCAGATCACACGCATTACATACCCTGAGTGCAGGGCTGAATCTATTAAACCTAGTAGTCATTATCAGGTGGCCAAGGAGGTGACTTTTGCAATGTGGAACGTTAAGGGGATCAGGAAAAAATCTAAACAATATCAGGTTCTCAAACATTTAAGCCTATTACGCTCACAGATAACTTTTCTACAGGAATCACGTTTATTAGAAGTGGAAGCTTCACAGTTGAGGAGACAACAGGTGGGGATGTTGTACGAGGCTCAAGGCTCCACCAATAGTTGTGGGGTCATGCTTATTATCAACAGGGGCATTCCTTTTGTCTCTACACAAGTTATCAAGGACCCCGAGGGTAGGTTTGTTTCAGTTAAAGGTACTCTCTGGTCAGTCCCACTGCTACTGGGCAGTATATATGGTCCTAATGTGGATATTCCTAGGTACTTTATGAGACTTGTAAACATAATCCTGCCTTTGCTTCCTATAAGGATTATTTTGGGAAGCGACTTCAATCAAGTCATGGATTCAAATCTTGACAGGTCAGGTAGTGGGTCGGGGGGGTTTCTCCATGCCAGAGGGCTCTTAGAAACCTACTGGATCAATGCGGGCTCTGTGATGTCTGGCATGTCTTATATCTGGACTCCAAGGAGTTTACCTACAGGTCATTGGCGTACGGCTCGCAGTCCCGCATTGATTACATTTTTATTTCTCAGGCTCTTTTGCCTGGGGTCAGGACTTCGTCAATCCAACCTGGCCCTGTCTCTGACCATTCATTGGTGCTATGTAAACTGGCATTCCAGGATGTTTCAAAGAGAGAAACAAGATGGAAACTTAATCAACTGCTTAAAGATTCTAAATATTGCAAATTCATAAGAGAACAAATTGAGGCCTTTTTCTTGTCCAACCCCTTAGACAGTGCAAAACCAGATATCATATGGGGGGCCTTTAAGGCCTACATGAGAGGCATTCTTATTAGTATGGCAGTGACCAGGAAAAGGGCTAGGGAGAAGGAACTATTATCATTACTATCCCAAATTTGGGCACTCGAAATTAATATTTCGGCTAATACTCCAGAAGAAGACAGGAGGAAGCTCCTATTGCTAAGAGATAGATATTTAGAGCTGCTCTGGGAAAAGTCAAGAGTTAGCTATTATATGTACCAGAGCTAGTTACACTGATCAGGGAGAGAAGGCGGGGTGCCTATTGGCACTCCATATCAAGCAACAAGAATCTGCGTGATTTATCCCTCCAATTAGGGCGTCAGCTGATGGGTCTCTGAAAAATATCTCCTACCGAGATAGTTCAAGAATTTGCTTTATAATACGAAATGCTGTACTGGGATATGGAGCACCCCCCCAGTTCTGAGAGTGTGGAGAAGTATTTGACTGACTCCCATTTGCCCTCCCTCCCAGCACATCATAAAGACTCTGTAGTTTATTTTATATCACAGGAGGAAATTGCTGAGGTAATCAATGGATTACCTTTAGCAGTGTCAGTGGCTCAGTAGGTAGCACACTCACCTCTGAGGCCAGGAGATCAGAGGGCTGTGGGTTCAGTTCCCACATCTGGCACTTGGATTAATATCCCAGTACTGACACTGTAATGCAGCATGAGAGGGGTGTTGCACTTCTGAGGTGCCGTCTTTCAGATGAGACGTTAAACCGAGGTCCCATCTGCCTGGATTGGTGGTAGTTCAGGTGGATGTTAAAGATCCCATGGCACTTATCGAAAAGAGTAGGGGAATTTCCCCGGTGTCCTGGCCAAATTTCCCTCATTAACTAAAAATACCACCAACAGCTTAGACTGATTCAAGGTCAGTTGGCATTCATCTGTATCCCCCTCCCCCGGGTCGTGCCTGAAAATAGACAGGATTTGTCTAGTGCACTTACCCGGTCAACAAAAGCTAAAAAAAAAAAAAGCTCCAGGTCCCGATGGATTCTCTTCCCTTTTTTACAAGACGTTTCGAGATCTCTTACTACCAGTACTTAATCGATTATTTCAACAAATTCTTTCTGGGGCAGAGGTTGATTTTCACCTCTTTGAAGCCTTGATAGTACTTCTCCCCAAACCAGACAAAGACCCAGAGCTTGTCCAAAGTTATAGACCTATATCTCTTCTAAATCAAGACATCAAAATTCTTTCAAAGATTTTAGCTAATAGGTTATCTGTGGTACTCCCTGAGTTAATAGGCATGAATCAGGTAGGATTTATGAAAGGACTCTCATCAGCTGACCACTTGCGTACATTATCTCACATCTTCTCAGCTACCATAGACACAGAGTTCCCTGTAGGCCTGGTCTCTTTGGATGCCGAGAAGGCGTTCGATCTGGTAAACTGGAGTTTCTTGTTCAAGGTTTTGAGTGCCTTCAAATTCCCTCTGGTATTTATATCTTGGGTTGCTGCACTATATAAAACCCCTACAGCAAGAATCTCGGCAAACGGGGCTTTCTCTAACTCCTTCCCACTCTATTCAGGGACTAGGCAGGGCTGCCTCCTATCGCCTCTGTTATTCAATTTGTATTTGGAACCCCACATTCAAAATATTCTCAAATGTATCTCTATACAAGGCATTTGGGTTGGGCACCATGAAATTAAAGTCACCACGCATGCAGATGATTTGTTGATACACCTATCCCACCCGGCATCATCTGTACCGCCCCTACTGAGTGAAATACCTAGATTTAGTGAGCTATCCAATTACAAGCTGAATGCCAGTAAATCTTTATTTTTTCCATTAAACCACAAGGTATTCAAGAACGATATTAGTCCCTTAGGGTCATGTTGGACTCCCAGAGCATTTAGGTATTTGGGCATTAAGCTATCCCGTAACCCCTTAACAAGGTTTAAGGACAACCTTGACTCCCTCTCGCAGCTTATTACTCACGACCTTGACAGATGGTCTAAACTTTCCATATCATTATGGGGCAGGATTAATATAATCAAGATGAATGTTTTTCCTAGAATTTTTTAACCCTTATCCCTTCTCAATACTTTTATCCCTATATGCTGGTTTAAAAAATTACATGGTATATTTACCAGATTTTTCTGGGCAGACAAATATCCCAGCTTGACCTACTATAAACTATCTGCTCCAAAATTTGAGAGGGGGCTGCGGATTCCCCATATGGCAATATACTACTGGGCCAGTCACTTAGTAAAATGCGTGAGATGGGTATCCCCGGGCCCTGAAGAGGAACAACCGGTATGGCTTAGGATTGAATTAGATGCAATTAAAGCTAAAAACCTGGACCTCCAACCCTATTTTACCTTAAAATATCACAGGTACGGATAGCTGAGTGTCCCAAAGTAGGTATCTCATTAAGAGTATTCACACAATTATGTTCATTTCTTCATTATTCCCCCCAGACTGACTTAGCTCAGTCCATTTGGAACTCCCCATCTTTCACTATTAATAAGAAGCAGATTTCCAGTAAATGGTTGCCTCAGTTGGGTGATGGAAAACTGCACTCCTTGGCGGATGGGGAGGGACACTGGTTGTCCCCAGATGAAATTACTGAAAAATTTCTCATTCCAGTTTCATCTCACTTCAAAGTTATGCAGTTAAGACACCTACTCATAATAGCCCTTGGGAATATTCCCCCTTCCCAGACGGTGTCAGCCCTGATACCTGAGATATCCTTACTTACTGGATCTTCAGGTGCTGTATCTAAATTATACAGAGTGTTGTTTCATAAAAAATATGTGGAGCTGGCTCATCAGCACAGCAGTTGGATTTCCGCTTGCGATGCCAGCGACCCGGGTTCAGGAACGAACTCGGTCGTCAGAGCCAACGGCGGGGAGAAAGGTTGGGCGTTCGTGACAGCTCGCCTTCTCCAGGGGGGAAGGTGGGGATGTGAGCCAGACACCTGCTGGCCCCTGGTGGAGGCTGGGAGCATGGCAGGGTGTCAGGGCTCGAATTGCCAGGGGAGTGACGGACGTCGGCGTTTGCCTTGACGTCAGGTACGTCACGCTCCAAGAGAGAAAACCAGAAAAAATGGCTCCCTGGCTAGCCAGATGATGGCTCTCCAGTCTCCTCACTGCCGTCACGGCCACACGATCTCCTACCTCAGCAACACCTGGAGCCAATGCCACAGTGCGCTGGATGACCCCCACTGGTGCCTTCCCTCTCAGAGGAGGAGAACCCACCCGGCGAAGGGTTACACCGGGGTACCTCCAGGGGGTTGTGATCTGAGGTAAGGGTAGGTCATGGGGATGGTGGACAGATGAGACAGGGACCTTGGGGGCCCGAAGGAGGTGCTGGCCAGGAGGAGCAAAGGACTATAAATAAAAAAAAATATGGGGACTCTTTTGGACCTACTAGATTCTGGAACTCGCTCCTTCCTCAATACCAGTTGGATTGGCAATCTCTATGGAGATCTTGCCATAAATATGTTTCCCAAGACAGATTGCACCTTATGCAATACCATATATTACATAATACATATTGTACCCCTGTTAAATTAAAAAAATGGGGTTATTCAAATTCTAGTACCTGTATTAAGTGTATGTGGGAAGAAGGAACACTCTTTCACATGTTTTGGTCCTGTCCCAAAGTGTCCCTCTTATAGAATTCAATCAGGATGTCTCTGGATCCCCTACTGGGCCTTCAGGAGTATTTCATTCCTGATATATGTCTCTTAGGGGACATGTCCTCTGTCAGGGTTAAAATCAGGAAATTTCATAATTCCATGATTGCTCTATCTGTTAAGAAACTCATCTTACGCCATTAGAAAGACAAATCCAGCCCATCTTTCCAGAATGGTTGCAAAATCCTTGCTAATCTTGAACAGAAAAGCGGTTGCAAGCCTTCATAACAGACTTGCAGTTCATAACAAATATGATCCCTCCCTCCTTACTCTCACTGTCTCATTTCGACTATGTCATATCTCAAACCTTCTCACAGGCCCTCAGGAATGAGCATTGCACCTAGGGTTATATGGAGTAGTTGCTGCTGTAAGGGGGATGGGTGGGTGGGTGGGTGGGGTGGGCTGGGCAGTTTTATCTTCATATGTGGTTATGTCACATCTTGTTTTGCTGTAACTGCCCATTATAATGGGAAATGTACCAATAAAGTTTAAATTGAAAAATAAAGAAGAGGGAATATTACGCCTATTATTTACATGCATTAAGTTCTTCCTCTGGCAAGGTAGGTGCAAGTTCATGTTACAGCAACACAATATGACACCTTTAGCTATTATCTTTCAAATTGAAAAAGAAATTCAAAAACAAAGTGCATATGATCATTCCACCTTACCTGAACCAGTTTGGAAGCACAGATGGAAGCACAGTATTGAGATGATACCGATGGACCCCTAAAGGCAACTCAGATAGCATGGTGGCCTATAAGTTCCTTTTGGTGATTAACTTTAAGAATGTGCTGCATATATTTTGAAGATGGTCATGAGTACATTATCCTAAATGTTTATAGGAGTTTTTTTATATACTGCTTTTTAGTAAAGTATAAAAGCCTAGATAGTAGGTCTGAATATGATTATATAGGATGCTTAGATATGATGTAATACTGTAATGAAAGTGTATAGATTTCTGTGAAAACTGGATTGTACTTGAGACATATGTACCCCTGTATGGATTTTTGTGATTGTATTATTGCTGTATAGTACACAATAAAAATTTCCCCTACTCTTTTTGAGTAGTGCCATAGGATCTTTAATATCCACCTGCACTACCACCAGAACAGGCAGATGGGACCATGGTTTAATGTCTCCTCTGAAAGATTGCACCTCAGGAGTGCAGCACCCCCTTCATGCTGCACTACAGTGTCAGTATTGGGATTTAACCCAAGTGCCTTGTGGGGGGGGATAGAACCCACAGCCTTCTAATCTCCTGGACTCAGAGGTGGGTGTGCTACCTGCTGAGGCATTGATACAGACATATAAGGACCTCTTCTGATTTGTACTGGTTGAATGCAGTAGCCATCATGGAGCTCTGTATAGCAGGCTAGGACTAGTATATCTACATGACAGGCATGAACACTTCAGGCCCATGTTTATCTACAAATGTTATCATGATTACCTAAGTCACTTCTTGATTAAAACAGTCTTCATCCATCAAATAAGATCACAAGTTAAACACATAGCCAAGGTCACACATATCCTCTGACCCATAGACAAAAAGATCTTGTATTCCACCCCTCACCTACAATGCCTTATAAAAGGTCTCATCTGTCTCCCTCTTCAAGTATTCCTTATACAGATTCCTGTACAAGCACTGCCACTGCATGATTTACCTCTGCAACTGATACCTGAAACATTTATATATACTATAGGAACCACTGGCCATTCTCTAACCATAGGCTTAGTGTGCTTGAATAAATGTGTTATCTTGTGATATTTTGTAAATATACAATGGAGCAGGCCAGGATGTAATACAATACTACATTATACAGTTGCTGAGTAGCTGCAGAAAACAAGACAATTTCAATGGCAGTTAATCCCTTTTATCAGGCAGTAACTCAGGATACTACATTACATCCTGGTTGGCCCCACTGTAATGCTTAAACTATCAGTAAATTAGATAATTTATTTATCTAAGGTACTGTATCATCTGCTTTATCCTTGATGTAGCTCAGAGACAACACCATTGCCTCATGTATTCCAAAATTGAATGGTTAAAATTAATATAAAAGAAGGGAGTTTCACATAATCAAATATATGTATCAATGTTTTAAAAATAGAGTACCAAGATATATTAGAGAAAAAATACAACAATTATGTTGCAGGTGATACCTTTTATTGGACTAACAAAATGATTTTACATTAGACAAACTGGAATTTAAAAATATAAAGGTGGGCTTAAGAGCTGCTCAATGCATAGAATTTATTTTACCCAGAAAATGAACTTATCTTGGGTGATCATCCTTTTTCCATCTTGGCCCCAAAATTTGGAATTCCATACCCTGTCAACTGAGACCAGCTAAAGGCCCAATATTATTTAATAGAATCAAATGGTGGCTTTTTGATACTACAAAGTAACCACTAGTGTTGTTCTAATTTTGATGTTCCATAAATATGTGTTGGTACTGCAACATGTGATAGTTGACACACCAATTTACAAGACCTAGAATATGGCAGAATAATGGTACATCTTAAATGACTGTATAGCCTTAGGAACCTGTGCAAAATATGTTGTATTTTGTAAATTGCACTTCATTCTGCATTTCAGATTTGAAATTTGTATTTGTATTAGAATGTTGTGTTGTTATTTTGATTTTTTGATTATTATTTGTATTAGTTGATTTGTAACCTTGTATATTGTATAATCTACTGAACCCCATTTGAAGTTAGCTTCGGCTCCATTGGGCTATCCACATTCATGGAAATTTTATGAAGGAATGAAATAAACTATTATTACTGAATCTCTGCTGCTCCAGACACTCTGTTCCTGGACCCTCTTGGAAATTGCCACACGCCTAATTGAGGCTATCCTACTGCAGAAACAACTGAACAACATAAGCAAACAATAGAGCAGCATCAAAACATCACATTGAAACTTTCTTACAATGGTACAGTATATACAGTTCAGTAGATTGTGGTTTCATTGATTTTATGAACCTTTATAAGGCTGCAGAGATTGACCTGCAAAAAACACTAACTGCAGAACTGTAGTCCTTAAAATTTAAGAGATACTGTATACAGGCTTCAGAATTGTAAGACTGTGCCACATTTACTATAAGACAAATCACCAGTCTAATTATTACAGTACCTCTTATCATAAAATCATACTAAATTGAAACAGAATATTGTAGCATAGTATGGGATCTGTGTTATCAGATTTAACCATAATTATTTACCATGTCACATTTTCCATCTTGTCATGCCTTTTGCAGTCTTGATTTATTAGGTCTCATGACATTAGGATGAATATGATATATCCCATAAGCAGAGATCAAACTTTAGCCACATATACAGTATTGCAGTACACATTTCAATATGATGTAGCATTAACTTAAGGATGATGGATGTACTAATATCCAGTGTAAAATTGATAAAGCATTTAACAATCACTAATTAGCCTTAGGAAAGGTCAGAGATCCCTGTGACATTAAGTCCCTAATACCTTTCACATTAATGCATTGTGAGACAAGAGGAAGCCTGATGTCATGAATTTTGCCTTCTACTGATCTTAAGACACTACAGCTCATCACTGTGGCCTTTTGTTTGCCAGGATAAATAATGATCTTTGAGATTGCTCACATTGTTTCTACTTTACTTAGAGGGGCCTTTAACTGAGAATATTTTAAGCTGTCAAATCACATAAAACTTGTTCTCAGATTGTCCCATTACAGGATATAATTTAAATAATTTAAAGTTACATGTTATTTCTATAACCACTTCCAAAATGGTAATCAGATCACCAGCATGAAAGGGCAATTAATGTTTAATGTTTCATTCAAAGACATTTTGGTGGTAGCTGTACAAAACATGACAACCATTCAAACTGGTTATTAAGTAAGTAAGCTTTATCACCCAATCCCAAGGGCTCTGGGTGCTTTACATCGAGGTGGAAACTTAAACATAAACAGTTCAACAATTAAATCAAACACAGTTTAAAACACATCCATATAAATATTACATAAACTCTAACACCTGTAGTGCAACAACAGGATAACAGAAAGAGTAAAGTACACCCAGTCATATATAATTAGTGTATATTACTATCAAGGGAATCTGGTGACAGTAATAAACGGCATCTGCTTTATACAGCATTTCTCACCACTGCCATGAGGAAGCATCACACCCTACTTATGTACTGTATAGTTGGGTATATTTTATTATAAAACATTTAAAGAAGAGGAAGAAAAAGTCCAGCCCAGTGGTGTGGAAGTCTGAGAAACTGGGTGCCTCACCTTCTGCCACATCACTGATCTGGGTTCAGAAATAGATGTGGGTTGCTTGACAGCCAGCTGGGAGGAAGGATTCAGCATCCCAAGGACTGCTCTCCACCCTTGGGGAGGGGGGGTACATGTGTCCCACTCAGTGGTTGCCATCTAGATGAGTGTGGGTGGCAGTGAGGCAGGATGCCAGGGGAAAGGCTGTCACCCAGCAGATGCTGGGGAGCATCTCCATGCAGACAGAGCTTGCACAAAGCATCATTGCACATTGCAGGGAGCCTTCTGGACAGAAAATGATGGAAAACCCTAGGCTATGGCAGGATGATAGCTGGCCTCCCACAGGCACAACACCAGCAACTTGGCACCACTGACTGAATCCTGTAACAGACTCACCAGAGACAAGGTAGGACCAAGAGAAGCCAGGTGATGGGACTGGAGGGGAGTGGGACCAGATTGTGTCAGGCTGGTGGCGGAAGGAGACAAACTAGTGATTAAAAAAAAAAAGAAAAATAAGAATTAGCATTTCTATGGAACATTTCATAAACATTGTATCCAAAAGCACTGAGAAGCAGAAAGTGGTAATCTGGTCATGTAGTGATGGTAATCATGTAATGGCAGCCATTCTGCTCATCAGCACACACATACACAGCCATGGACAGTTGTCTGAATCAATTTTATGGGAAGGGGAATATTGGTCAGAACACTAGGGAAAATTGTCTCCTGTTCCAAAAAGTGCTGCAGGTTTTTTGGCACCCTCCCAGATAACCCCCAGCATATTACCAGAGATGGGTAGAAGCAACTTAGTTTTTAACATCTCATCCAAAGGATGGTACATCCCAACAGTACACCACCTAGTATTGCACCAGAGTGCCAGTATTTGGGGTAAGAAACCAAATCCTAGTGTGCATCTAGAACCCATTATCTTCTGCATCAGTGATGAATGTACAGTCAGCTGAGTCACACCGACACCTTTCTGTGAAAAGTACAATTTGTGCAGGGATCTGAAATTAACATAGCGATAGTTTCTCCATGTACGTGAAGTGCCATGGGATGCATCAATGGCTTTCATGTATCTCATCGGGACATCTGTGTGAAAATGAAAGTTTGCAGTGTTTCTGTGACCCAATCCTGAGGCATGTGATAAATATGGTATTTCACAAAAACATTTCTAGCCAATCAGAAAAGATCATGAGAATACCGCTCATCCAGCATACGTATGCACTCTTATACATTGTATAGTCCCACTGTTGCAGATTCATTTCTTCTAAGCAGTGCAATGGTAAAAAAACAGTTTTTGTTTAAAAAGGGCAAAAAATGTTTGCAAATGAAAAGAATGAAATGAACACAAGTAAACTGCTCCAGTCTCACCCGCACAACCTAGCACATAATGTGTCTTCACTGTGTGTGATTTCTGTAACCATTGGACTGACTTATCTGCAGTTTTAATTGTTGGGATGAGAGAAGCAATACATAAATAAAATTTGATGTCTTAACTGCATTAAAAGTTATGAAGTCTATTTTTTGGTGCTGTCAAATGTTCTAGTAAGTTTACGTGTCTAGTTCAGAGTGTCTCTAACTGGATAAGAACATTATCTCATGCTGTTTTGGCTGAAAGAACTGTTCAGCTTTACGTTGCAGTCCTCTCTAATAGTACAAGATAATGTTCATTATAAAACACACTGAACTAGACATATAAACATATATGATAAGCAAAGCATTGTATTCGGATTTATTTATTTATTTTTTATTTACTGTGCTTTCTCCCCCTTACCACTCAACGGGCCCCCCCCATCAGTCCCAGCAGTGTCTCACAGAGACATCACCTGCCATCTCTAGGACTTACCTGTACACCGCTGGTCCTCCATGGATGAACTCCTCATGGGATGGGATGGGATGCCAGGGGGTCAGGCCCTTACTCCCTCACAGACAGAGTTGCATTGTCAGGTTGTTGTAGTGAGACCTGACTTGCAGCAGGTGGCAGATGGCATCCTATTTCAGTCTGGAGTTTTTCCCTATTTTTATGTCCCACCCACTGATGTCAGGAAGGCTTTGGCTGATGCAGAACATAATGCCGTCAATGTCCCCTTCCTCAGTCCTTGGCTCCAGCTGCACCACCAGCTGTGGTCACCCAGGTGGTGGATTTGCAATGGAGTCCAAAGCCCCTCCCAACCCTAAAGACATGAGCATCCATGGGTTGCTCAACCATCCTCCCCCAGCTGGCCCTCCAATGACAAAGGCTCATTCTTGAACCTGGGTTGTCAGTCTTGCAAGCGGTAGTGCTACCTCTGCATCAGTGAGCGGGCTCAGATCTGTATTATCATTCAGTGGTGAAATGACCGCTGATAATTGGACTACAAAGGCAAGGGCAAGATATTCCAACTGTTTATAACTTAGTTGCTGCAGCAAATTTAAAAACACATTGTCAACAGAAAGCTACCTGCCCAGAATTTCCAAGGATTTCACCAGAATTTGCAAGACTGATTTATTTGGGGGATGACGAGTTCCCTGGAAGTACTGGGAAAGCAGTTTTCTATTAAAAAGGTGAATGAAAACCTGTTGGTGTGCTCAAAGTGCATCTGCAAAGGTTCTGAAATTCTGGACCACAAGTTTGTAATATGATTTCAGTTCACTTTTTTTCTTATCACAGAATGGCATTTAGCCAGTAAAGCAAAACTTGATAAATAAATATGTCCCTGTTGCAGTCACAAAGAGTAACCCAAGTCCCATATCCCAGTCCATACAACTTTGTTGGCACTAACAGGCAATATTTCAAAATTAATGTTTTTTTAAAGCTGCGTTTTTCAATCATTTCTTGTTGTAAGCACTCTAGGCCTGTTTATCCAGTACCCAAACCAGCCAAAAGTATAATTGTAGCCTAGATTTTATTGAATGTAGACATCATAGTCCCCTCACTTACACAACATTTTGTTTGATGATATTTTTCTTTTAAAATTAGGAAAACGCAGTTCCACTGAATTTTGACTCTTATGGCACAACAGCATGTATGAGTCCAGTCATCTTAAGTTGCATTGCAACATATGCTGCAGTGTTGTGGAAGAAATCAACAGAACCAGGGAGCATGCAATGAAGCTGGGGGGTGTAAGAGGGAAGTAAGGAGGAACTATATCAATGAAAGGGTGGCAGACACCTGGAACAGATTGCCAGTGGAAGTGGCGGAGGCAAAAACAGTGAGGGGCTTCAAACATGCATGGTATTGACTTAGGGGTATATTAGTAAACAGACAAGAAGGAGGGTGGATCACCGAGACCAGTTATGGTCTGTTGGAACAGATTAGGCAGGGAACATCTGGGCAACCAGGGTGAGCCATGCAGTCTTTTTCAGCCAACAAATTCTATATTTCTATGAAATATTTAGTTTCAGAGGCCTCAAAATTGTAGAACAAATGTGGAGTCTGAAGCCAGTAACACCCCCCATACACACACACACACAGTTGCAAGGGATTAGATCTGATCCTTGATGTCAAATAAGATTTTTAGTAAACTTCCTGTAAATTATATTCATAAAATAATCCAAAGAATTGTGTGTTGACCAGTTTTCTTCAATATTATGATACTCACGTGGATAGTGAGAATGACTTAAAAAGGGGAAAGGTCCCATCACATAAAGATATGTACTCTTCAATTGATATTTATATGTTAAAATTTGTATTCAAGGAAAGCCAGCAGCAACATAGCATCTCATTGTCATGAAGATATAGGAAGGTCAGCAGTAATATCCCCACTTGTTACACTCAGTCTACCTGCTGTAAAGACACTATACAACAAGTTAAAAGTACTTTAGAACTCTTCAGAATTTTCAGTTCTGCTTCTGATGAAATTCCATGCAACTTATGGAATTCAGCTTAATTTCATGAGAAGCAGAATGCTGCCAATTAGAGATGCAGTGAAATTTAATTTTGCTGGCAAAATTCCGGCGAAGTCAAGAATTTCGTTGCCCAAAATATTTAGCAAAATTTGCACATTCCATAAAATATTTCATTGGTGTGAAATGTGGTGGCAAAATTCTGCTGTTCATGGGTAATTCTCATTCATGGCTGAAATTCTGCATTTCGCTGGCCGGAATTTCATTTTCTACAAAATATTTTGCAAAATGTGCACAGTTTCGTGAAATATTTTGTGGAATGAAATTTGTGGATTTCACCCATCTCTACTGCCAATCTGAAGGAGTTTAGCATTTTTTTCTGTTTAAACCATTGACTGGGGGCTGGATTCACAAAGTGATTTGGAACTAAGTCCCAATCTGCAACTCCAATTGTGGACTGAAATCTCTGCAGCTGTAGAGAAGATTAGTATTCACAGTCCCCCAGAGCTGTGGGGATGCAACACTGAATCCCACCAGCTGTAACATTTTATAGCAGCTGCAGGGACTTCCATGGCAACGACACCAGCAAGCTGCTGTAAATCGTGAAGTGGGTCGTAAGCTGGCTCCACCTTTGTGAATACCACAGTTGCAGGAAAAACTGGAGCAACCCACTTGCACTGGGTTTTCCCTACAGCTGTGAGAATTTCATGGTCTTTGTGAATCCAGCCCTGGTTTTCCACAGTTTACATAAACCACAGATTAGTTTTTCAGAGTTTATATGAACCAATGTTTAATTTTCCACAATTTTCACAGACTCTTCATGTAAACTGCTGAAAATCTATCCACAGTTTATACTGACTCTACTCTAAACTGTGAAAACTAAGATGTGGTCAACATTGACTCTTTAAACTGTGAAGACTAATCTGTGGTTTAAATTGATTCTTAAATACAGCTGAGTGGAATTTGCAAATTCCATTTTTGCAGAAGTTTCACACAATTTCATAAATTGCACTACGTTTTCTGAACTTTAGCAAAACCAGAATCTTCCAAATGCATTTGGCATATTTTTGACCTGTTCCACAAAATTTTCTGGCTGAATTGCTGAATAATTCACATGAACTGTGGAGTGACAGTTCTAAGGAATTCCCTTTCCCAGTTCAATACATTAATCGCAATACATGTAATTATTCCACAGTTCAGTGATCAGTTCTGCAGAATTTCTTTCTGTGGTTTAATGCGTTGATCTGTAATTCATACCTTCATTCTGAGGTTCAGTGACTGACTAAACTGTGGAATGCATGAAGTTCATTGACTCACTGAACTGCAAAATGAATGTACAAATTGCGGATGTATCTGTTCTTTATATTGACTCTTTAAACTATGAAAACTAATTTATGGTTTTCTGTCCATTGACACTTTAATCTAAATTGTGAAAAACTAATCCATGGTTTACATTGACTTTTCAGTCTAAATTGTGACACCTGTATCTGGGGTTTACACCGGCTCTTTAATCTAAACTGTGAAACCTAATCTGTAGTTTACATTGACTCCTTAAACTGTGAAAACTAATTTGTTTATTATATTGACTCTTTAATCAAAACTGTTAAAATTATTCTGTTGTTTACACTGACTCTTTAATCTAAATTGAGAAAACTAATATGAGGTTTAATATACATTGACTTTAATCAAAATTGTGAAAACTAATCTGTGTTTTACCACACGGGAAAGGGGGCAAGAATGGAGGGGGGACAGAGATAACAGATGGGGTCATCCAAGAGGATAGAGTTCTGAAGGCCCTTAAAGCCTTGCAGGTAGACAAGGCACCAGGACCAGATGGTGTACACCCAAGGATCCTGAAGGAACTGGCAGAGGTGTTGGCAGTCCCTCTGACAGACCTGTTTAATACCTCCTTGGAGGCAGGGAATGTACCCAAAGACTGTAGGATGGCTCACATGGTGCATCTCTACAACAGCGGACCCAAGGATGAACTGGGCAATTAAAGACTGGTGAACTTGACTTCTATAGTGGGGGAATTGATGGAGATCATTCTGAAGCAGAGGTTGATAACCTGTCTCAATAGAAATGGTCTACAGGATGAAAGACAGTACGGGTTTGTATCAGGAAGATCATGCCAAAGTAACCTAATTGACTTCTTCAGCAGGGTCTCTAGGGCAGTTGATGAAGGCTATGCTGTGGATGTCCGTATCGGGACTTCAGCAAGGCTTTTGACTCAGTACTGCACAGGAGGTTACTGAGCAAGTTGAGGGACATGGGGAGGTGGAGAAACTGATGAGGTGGGTTGAGAGCTGGCTGCAGGGCAGACAGAGGGTAGTTGTAAGGGGGGGAGACATCCAAGCCAAGGCTAGTAACTAGTGGGGTACCACCGAGTTCAGTGCTGGGACCTGTTTTGTTCAATGTCTTCACTGGAAACATTGCAGAGGGGGTCAAGAGTATGATTAGCCTGTTTGCCAATGACACTAAGATTTGTGAAAAAGTGGACAGTGAAGAAGGGAGGCAGGCACTCAGTGAGGATCTAGCTAAACTCAAACACTGGTCTAAGGAGTGGCAGTTGGGGTTTAATGCTAAGAAGTGCAAGGTCATACACCTCAGAGCCAGAAATCCCAGAGCCAGCTATAGGCTGGGGGGAGTGCAGGTAGCACCTTCAGAGGAGGAAAGGGACCTGGGGGTAATAGTCGCAATGGACATGAAGTTATCAGCACAGTGTAGGAGGGTGGCTGCAAGGGCAAATCAGATGCTGGGGTGCATTGCCGCAGGGATCACCTCTAGAAAGGAGGAGGTCATCCTGCTCTGGTATAGATCACTGGTGAGGCCGCACTTGGAGTACTGTGTACAGTACTGGTGCCCATACCTCAAGAAGGATGTGAGATTACTGGAGGGGGTGCAGTGCAGGGCTACAAAAATGATCAGGGGACTAGGGGCGTTGCCTTATGAGGAAAGATTGTGGGATAGCAACATGTACTAGTTGGAGGAGAGAGGGGAGGGGGGACATGATAGAGACCTTTAAGTACATGAAAGGCATAAACAAAGTCACAGAGGAAAGATTGTTCTGCTTAAAGGGGGCAGAGTCACTAGGAGCACAGTCAGTGGTTGGAAAGGAGAAGGTTCAGGAGGGAAATGAGGAGGCACTACTTCACAGAGGGAGAGAGAGTGGTGGTAGTATGGAACACACTGCTGGAGGACTTAATCAAACTGAGGACAGTGGATAGCTTTAAGTGGGGTTGTAATAGAGTCAGGGGCATGGTTAGTACAGACAAAGGATACAATGGGGGAGGACCGGGATAGGGGATTGAGGAGGGGTTTGGGTGGGGGCAGCTGCAGTGGTATTAAATTGAGAGCTGCACAATCAGGCAGACTTGACAGACCAGTGAGCCTTTTTCTGCCAGCAAGTTTGTATGTTCATATGATTTACATTGATTTTTCATTCTGAACTGTGAAAAACGAATCTGTGGTTTACAATGACTCTTTAATCTAAATTGTGAAAACTAATTTGTGGATTACAGTGACTCCTTAATCTAAACCTTAAAAACTAATCTGTGGTTTACATTGCCCTTTTAGTCCAAACTGGGTTCAGAGGGGGAAGGAGCAGCAAGATGGCTGAAGTGTTGCTCTACTCCACCCATTCCATTATTTCTTTCCCTGCTAAACATAAGACTCTCTAGGGATTTTTATGTGACAATCTTGAGCCTTTATTTAAATAACATTTAGTTCTGAATTCATTTTGACTGCTTGAGGTGTTTGGAGCACTTGCCAGCATTCCTCGTCTTAGCTAGCGTTAGCATTTCTTGTGCTAACAGTGTTGTTTTCTGGTTTTTTTTAGAAGGAGCTATTCCTTATACTATTTTCATTTTTATTACATAGCTTTATTGTTCCCATGTTGGAGAGATTGAGGACCAGCCAGTGGTGACTCTGAAAAGTTCTGAATGGAGAACATGTCAAGCCACGAGGACTGGTGGATCAGTTCCTGTTCCCAGAGAGGAAATTTGGTAGCATTACCAGTGCTTAAAGATGCCTTTTTCACTATAAGCAAGGTATTCCAGCACTGCCTAGGCTGGGGGCCCATACACAAATTTTATGAATTAATGCTAGGTGCAGTGGAGCATTTTCTATTGTTTTGTTTTGTTTCTTTGATTCCCTAGATGAATCTGCTCAACATGGAGGATGAAGCAAGAAAACCCAGGAGGCTGAACAAGAGGATTTTCACAAGGCTGTTCTGGAGGGAGCAATACATGAAAAATCTGTTGGAGGCAGATGCCAGAGATCTTTGGGGGTAGGAAGTGTTGGAGACTATCTAGAAAATTGATGTATTATCCCCCAGAGTTTTGTTGGCACTCCGGCCCCCGTGCCTGTGGCCTGAAAACGATGGAAGCTATGGTATAAAAATCAGTGGACTGCCAGACCAAGAGATGGGAGCTAAGGTTAACTGCTTTTTAACAGTCATGATCCTCCCTTGCTAATTTTGCATAGATGCTGATGTAGCAACCTGAGTAGACCAGCCATGAGATACTTCTCCATCTAAGAGGTGCTGCTCTTTTTTCCCTTCATATTTGACTGGATTATATGTGAGATCTTGGATCCCATGCAGCATCTTGGATGGGTTTGTAGTCTTGGACTGTGACTCAAGCTCCAGACAAATTATTGAAGTAAGGCTACTGGATTGAATGCTTTTTGTATTCCTTCAATGACTGTCATTACAGAGCCTGAACTTTCTCTATTTTAATCTTTTTGAAGCCTATTCACAAAGGTGTGGAGTGGGATATGTGACATGCATCTCCATTGCATAGCCCACTCCACACCTGCCAGCCCTCTGTGCACATTCACATTTGAGGTATGAGCCCCCTACGCACCTGATCCTCCATCTCAATGCACAGCTCCATGCCAGGGTGGGTCAAGGGGCAGAGGCTGTGCCAGCATTCTGAATGATTCTCAAAGCCACAGAGTGCTGCACATGGTGGCTGGCAGAAATCTGTCCTCGGGGCAGCCATAACCCCAAGTGGCTGGTTATGCACCCCCAGGGAAGTAGCCACGGTAGACAGAGCAGGGGGGCATCAGCCCCCTCAATAGGGATGCCTCTGCCATCAAGGCACACCGGGAGTTTGAGGGTGGTCAGCCAGGGAACCCTGCTCAACATCACAGTTAGCACTCTGCATGCCAGCTGGCATCATGATACACTGCAGGACCCTGCTCAGGCAGCCGATTGAGTGTCAGCCCAGATCCACTGCTCTGCACCCACCTGCCCCCCATGGACCTACATGCTGGGGGGAAGGGCCATGTATTGGAGCCAGGCAGGGGCCAGTGTTTGTGAAGGTGGCCCCCACACAGATCTCCCCAAGGTGTGGAGCTGCACACCTGGATATGTCCCTTCTGGGCGCACATTGGTGAATAAGCCCCACTGAGATTATATTAAATCCACAAGGAACTATGTTAGTTCAGATCATGAAGCATCTTATTGATCTTTTTAGCAAAAACCTCAAACATGACTTTTTAATGTGGACATGAGCCACAGGGTGTTGATACAAGTTCTAACAGAATGACCTGATTTAAAGTATTTCTTCATTTTATTTATTTTCTTGTTTATGTTATTTTTGTTTTCTAGTTTGTTTCACTTAGTTGGTGTGGTATTTGGTGTATAAATAATGTGTTAAATTCTGCCAAGTTCTGTTATAGTATACCAAATTAACCATTATATTATATTATATCAAATTATCCATCAGATAGCCTTGCTTTCCTATTTAGCAACATAAATTAATGTTACAAAACTAGGAAGTATAAAATGGAAACATAATCCAGAGTCCCTTTAATATCTGACTAATAACTTGTTTATAGGCCTTGGTATGCAAGCAGTTAGATGGGCTTATATCTACTGGGGATGCAGATACATGTTAAGTTTATTCAAATAGCTTCCTTTATAAGATGGGAGCAGGCTTGAGAGGTTGCAGGTAGGACCTACAGGAGGCAATAGGTATAGCAAAGGGACTATGTGGCTGGTAGTTTGGGAGCATTTATGGCTAGAAATGCCTATTTGGAGATAAATTTGCACCTTTTTTTTTTAGGTTTGCTGTATAGGTGGCAGTAAGGGTTGTTTCCCTTGTAGTATAAGGGGTTTTCCCCTTTTATGATTCATTTAACCTGGCAAACTTTTTCTTAGTGGCAATAAAGTTCCCTATCTGGCCTAAAAACTAATATGTTGATAGACAAGCATTTATTACCCATATGCCTCCCTTGAGGGCAGCATATTGTAACTTGTGACTTGCCCTAGTAGGACTGGGTTTAGGTTATGTTTTGGAACTACAACATGATTTTGCAATGTCCTTTTGCATGTTGGCATATTAAAATATTTATCTTCCTCTTCAGAAGTAATGTCAAAGGCCTTTGTAGGCAATAGATGTGCCCCATTTGATCATTTTGTTGTGATGTTATTAAGTTATTATGGGCAACACTAAATTAAAGGGACCTCTCCTTGTTCCCAACTCCCTTTGTGGTTCTGAAGTGCTACAAAATATAAAATATTCTAACAATATTCACAACCAATAAGCTGCTCTATTTTAAGTATGATCAATAACATTTATTTTAAAATTTACAATTGTTTGTACATCTAATGCAGAAGTGTGCTGGTTAATCTCTGCTTCTTTTGGCCTAATAGGCTGTATAAGTGTTCCATGTTGATAACTGTTTTGCGCTAGATGGAAAATGTACATACATATTTATAGTACTCCAATTATAATATATATTTTTTACACTATGTGTATGTATGGAATGTGTGTATCTGCTTTTAGTATATTGCATAGGCTTGTTAGCGGAACAATAAAACCAAACTGACTGATAAAAATATAATCTGTGAAAACTGAAAAAATGTATCTGGGGGTTACACTGACTCTTTAAATTGCAAAAACTAATCTGTGGTTTACTATACATTTAATCATTAAACTGTGAAAAATGAATATTTTGTTTACTTTGACTCTTAAACTATGAAAACTAATTTGTGGTTTACACCGACTTTTCAATCTAAAACTGTAAAAAATATATGTATGGTTTACATTGACTTTAATCTAAACTGTGAAAACTACAGTAATCTGTGATTTACATTGACACTTTCATCTAAACTGTGAAAACTAATCTATGGTTTACACTAACTCTTTAATCTAAATTATGAAAACTAATCTGTACTTTACATTGACTCTTTAAACTGTAAAAATGAATCTGTGGTTTACTGTAAATTGACTCTGTCATCTAAATGGTGGAAAACTAATCTGTGGTTTACAGGACATTGACTCTTTAATCAAAACTGTGAAAAATTAATCTATAGTTTACACTGACTCTTTCATCCAAACTACAGAAAACTAAGTTGCAGTTTACACTGATTTGTAGAAATCTAATCTGTGGTATACACTGGCTCTTTAATTTAAACAATAAAAACTAATGTGCAGTGTATATTGACTCTTTAATCTCAACTTGGTAAAACTAATTTGTGGTTTACACTACTCTTTAATCTAAACTGGAAAAAAAATAATCTGCCATTTATATTGACTCCACAATGTAAACTGAAAATCCAGAGTATGATGTTTTACTCGGGGTGTGCAGGGAGTGGATCACAGTTGCAGATCTGCCTATCCAATGGTACTCAAGTGAGGGAAGTGAAAGGATATACTGTAGATATTTAGGTGTAAAAATGGATTCTTATATGACATTTAAAGACCATACTGATATTCAGGTCAGAAAGGTAAATCAAAGATTGGGGGCTCTAAGCAGGATGGCAGGAGTATTACCAAGAGAAGTTAGAGAGAAGTTGATTAAACAATTGATGATCCCAGTACTAGGATATGGAGTAATAATGTATATGAATTCTAGTTAAAAACTATTAAAAAAGGTGAACCAAACATATTACAGATTGGGTACATTTATTACCAAAAGTAAATATAAAACTCATCATTGCACAATATATAATCAAATACATTGGCTGCATCCTGATGCTCAAAGAAACTACATATGGTTAATTACTTTCCATAGGATAATATTTGTGAAAAGGAAACATCCATTAGCCAAACGCGTTACACTACTGTACAATTGTCAAATAATTTAAGAATTCGAACAAGAAATGCTGATACTAGAATTCCAACGCAAAAAAATCATAGCAAAATTGGAGAGTTAAGGTTGCAAAATAAAATGGCTGTTTGCTGGAATAGTTTGCCAAAAGATTTAAAGGCCACATATAATCTGTCAAGTTTTAAAGTTAAGCTGTTGGAACACCTACAGGTTGAATGTATATGTTTTGTATGATGTTGATGTTAAGGTTTTGTTGTCAAAACTCTGAAGTCAGATTTTGTATGTTTGATGTTTGTACTCAATCTATGATTGTATTTCAACAACAAGACATTGGTTGAAAACAGGTCCTCGGTCATAATCCATTTGTTCCTGTATAAAAATAAAGTTTTATCGTATTGTATTGTATCATATCATTTATACTGACTAATCTAAACTGTGAAACATTAATTTGTCATTTGCATTGCCTCTATAATATAAACTGTGAAAACTAATCTGAGGTTTATAGTGACTCTTTAATCAAGAATGTGAAAACTAATCAGTGGTTTACTGTACATTGATTTCTTAATCTCAGCTGTAAAAACTGATGTGTGGCTTACACTGACTTGTCAATCTAAACTGTGAAACATTCATCTGTGGTTTATACTGACTCTTTAAACTGTGAAAACTAATCTGTGGTTTACTGTAAATTGACTCTGACTCTGACTCTAATCTAAACTGTGTAAACTAATCTGTGATTTTCACTACCTCTGTAATCTAAACAGTAAAAACTAATTTGTAGTGCATATCAAACCTTGAATTTAAACAGTGAAAACGTTATCTCTCATTTACATTAACTCTTTAAATTGTGAGAATGAAGATGTGATTTGCACTGATTTTTAAATCTAAATTGTGAACATTTATGTGTCTTTTACCTTGACTCTTTAATCTAAACTGTGAAACGTAATCTGTGGTTCACTTTGACTTTTCAGTGTAAACTGTGAAAAACTAATCCATGATTTACATTTGCATTTCAGTATAAACTGTGGAACACTAATCTATGATTTGTACTTGCCTTTCAGTCTAAACACTGCAAACTTTATTTGTGGTTTATATTGACTTTTCAATCTAAAATAAAATTTATCAGAGGTTTATATGGACAGTTCAATCTGAACTGTGAAACACTAATCTGTGGTTTACCTTGACTTTTCAATCTAAACTGTGAAACATTTATCTGTGGTTTATATTGCCTCTTTAAACTGATAATGTAATCTGTGGTTTATTGTACACTGATTTATTAAACTGAAAACTAATCTGTGGTTCACATTGACTTTTCAGTCTGCACTGTGAAAAACTGATCTGTGGTTTACACTAAATCTTCAGTCTAAACTGTGAAAAATGTATCTATGGTTTACATTGTCTTTTAATCTAAACTATGAAGAATAGTCTTTGATTTTGACATTGACTTTTCAATTAAAAATATGAAAAACGTATCTGTGTTTTATATTGACTCTTTAAACTGCAAAATGAAGCTGTGGTTTACTTTACATTGACTCTTTAAACTGTGAGAAATGAATCTATGATTTACATTGACTTTAATCTAAACTGTGAAAACATATGTGTCTTTTACATTGACTCTTTAATGTAATCTGTGGAAACAAATCCATAGTTTATTTTGACTTTTCAGTCCAAATTGTGGAAAACTAATTTGTGATTTACATTGATTTATCAGCCTAAACTGCAGAATATTAATCTATGGTTTACATTGACCTTTCCAACTAAACCATGAAACAATTATCTGTGGTTTTTATTGACTTTTCAGACTAAACTGTGAAAATGTAATCTGCAGTTTACATTGACCTTTCAATCTAAACTGTGGAAAATGTATCTGTGGTTTACATTGACTTTTTAAACTGTAAAAATACATTTGTGACTGACATTGACTTCACAAGCTAAACTATGAAATATTTGTTTGGGGTTTATATTGACTGTTTACTCAGTGCAAACTAATCTGTTGTTTACTGTACTTTGAGTCTTGAATCTAAACCGTGAAAAGCAAATCTTTTGTTTGCATTGTATCTTTTCCATTTATATTTTATTGAGTTTTCATTGATTATATACATTGAAGAAACAATGATTATATATCATTAGATCAAAAATAAATAGAAATAAAATTCTTATATTTATCATCATTACTTAACTATAAAGTGTGTCTAGCCCAAAACATAACATGGAGGAGGAAACTATTATATATTTACCAAACTAAAAATAAACACGTGAAAAACTTCTAACTCTTCACTTTAGACAAGCATATTACATTTTTCATACCAACATGTTTATCTTCCACCTTATCTACTTAGAAATTAAATTCTTGCATTAAAGTACCACTATATCCCACTTTCTATAATACATTTCTTTGTACCATTCCATCAACTCCCTCCACTAGTTGCTACATTTATAGTCAAATCCATAATAATATCAATCTCAATAAATGAAATACAATGCTAGTCTAAATATTGCCCTCTACTGCTTTGTGAGTCTATCAGTCCGTCAACTTCTAATGGAAATGGATAAGAACAAAAATTAGAGAAAATATTAAATTAAGAACTTTTTTTCACATATTTGTAATTTCCTCTTCTGAGGGCATTGGTGAATCAGTTTCATAGTTATTATTTATGTCCCAGTTATATTCAGCCTGAATGAAAGCAGAAAGTTGGTCAATATCATAATATAAATGTTGCACCAACCTTGTATTTCACTCTCACTTTGTCATGGGCAAGTAGCTGAAATTCCACTCCCATCTCCAAAAGCTCTTGATGGTAACTAAAGAAACAGCATCTTCCTTGCTGTTCAACAAGGAAATAAGCTGAAGAAATAGAAAATTTAAAGGATTTGTAAGTCTGAGGAGCTTTAATTCCTGATAGTCTAATAATAAGGTCTTTGACTCGAAGGCAACAGTTACCATTATTTTGGACTTTTTCTGATATATACTGTAGGTTCAGTTGCAGGCCATGGAGCTGTCAGATTCAGATGAGTACCTTGTGTATTTTGTTTAGGAGGAATACGGCATGCTTTGATAATAAATGTTAAATTTTCTTCTGGCAACTCAAATAGTGTGACAAACATGTCTTCAGCTTAACTCAACTATTTTGTAATTCTGCATCCACAGAAACAGGCAATCCCACAAAATGAAGATTCTTGTTACATTGTTTTTTTAAGTACTTAAATTTTTCTTGTCATTGCAATATTTTGGGGAATTAGGTTTGCTGTTGCAGCATCCAGTCCGACTATTTTACTGGTTGCCATGTCAATTTCTTTTTATTAGTTTCTACATCCTCTGAAACAGTTTCAGTACTCCCTCTGTTTTGCTTGGCATCTTGCTTGAGAAAAACAACTTTTTCTGAAAGTGCATTAAACTTATGATTGAATCATTGTGTCCACTGAATAAGTTTTTTCAGGGCATCCCCAATGAATTCATTGTGTGTCTAGAGCCCGTACCACCTCTAGCACCTGCAGCACCTGCAGCACCTGTACTGGCAGTGCTTGCAGCAATGACAGTGTCGGCAGTCTCAGCAGCCTCAACTAACTTTCCCAGTTTCACCTACTTGGAAGAAATCAAGGCAGAACTCAAGGCAGGTGAGGAAACAGGATAAAACAGGGTGTCTAGCAAGTAAATGCTTAGGAAACAATCTAACATCTCAATCATCAGCACAGTCTCTGCAGTTAGGTTTGCTGTAACAATGACTATCGCTGCTGCTAGTGAGATGGTATTAATTGGGATGGGAGTTTTATTCATACTGAAAGAGTAGTACTATAAGCAACAGGATTGTGATATATTACTTGGTTTGTGGCTGTAAAACTAGTGCCAGGATTAGGAGTAGTAGTCAAAGGTTTCAGTACTTTAGTGGAGCTTGCTTTAATGAATCCCACCATGAGCATGTGCAGGTCAGCAGTTGGCAAATTATCCCCAGAGCAAGTTACCCTCTCCTGCTCTGCTGACACCCACTGTCCTGGCCTCAAGCTTGTAGTATTTTTCAAGTGGATTCATTTTTAGTGACTGAAATTCTTCTGAAATGATGAAGATAAAGCCTTGCTCTCATCAGCCGTCTTAAAAAAAAACACAAACCTTAACTATTAGCACTGGAACTCTCTTCAAAAGGCCTTGAAGTTGAATACCCTCATTCCAATAACATCCTTCAAAAAGCTGTACACTAGTCTCTTTCCAGAGCCATGCAACTGCTTCCACAAGACCTAGTCCTATCATACCCCCTTTTTCCCCTACCCTTTTGCACTTCCACCTTAATTTGTTTTCTAGCTTTCACCCACCTATTTCTTACCAGACTTTTTCCCAAAATCCCATCACCTCGCTTTAATCTTTCAGTACTGTTTATTTTTCCTTTTATTATAACCCAGATTCATTGGCTCATTGCTTTGTATATATGTGAATATTCTTGCATCTGTTCATTTATAAAGTCTTTGTTTTTTGTATTCAATCTGTATCTTGTATTTGTGTAAAATTGTACCTTTATATTGTTATGACCAATCAGGTCCATCTTGTAAATGAGCTATGCTCAATGATGCTCGCCTGAATAAATAAGGATTTTGATTGATTGATTGATTGATTGAAATAACCAAGTATATTGAGCCACTTGTGCAGAGTTCTCACAAAAAGCAATGCCCAAAGCCATGTTGAACTTGCCACTTCATTGAATCCTTAATTTAAACCATGATAAACGTATCTGTGGTTTACACTGACTTGTTGATCTAAACTATGAAATATTAATTGTGGTATGCTAAATGTAACTGCATGTATAATTCCTAGGAAACATTTCAATAAATAAATAAACCTTGCTTCTTAACTCATTACCTCCTGGGTGGCCATTTTGTGTGAGGTAAACAATAAATAGTTCAGACTTCATATGGAGCTATTGGAGGTGATGAGCTAAAACTAAATTGTAATATGTGCTTTACATTGACTCTTTATTCTAAACTGTGAAACACTAACCTGTTCTTTACACTGATTCTTTAATCCAAATTATAGAATCTGTGATTTACATTGACTCTTTTATCCATGGAAACTAAGCCATGATTTATACTTACTCTTTCATTTAAATTGTGGAAAACTAATCTATGGTTTTCACCGACTCTTTAATCTAAACAGTGAAAACTAATTTGTGACATAATTTAAATCTTTAATCTAAACTGTGTAAAACAAATCTGTGGTTTACACAGACTTTTCAATCTAAACTGTGAAATATATATCTGTGTAGTAGTAAAATTTATTGATCGACTTAAATGTAAGTCATTACAATTACAATTATAAACACACATTTAAAATACAATTAAATTACATATTCCATATGAAATTTCTTTGTGCAAATATTAAGAACACTACAAGGTATGCAATATATGTAATTCCTATTTGAAAAATATCACTTCAATTTTTCCAAAGTGGTCTGTAGTTGTTCAATATACAATTATTATTGTATATAATCAAAGTCTTACCCACATTTAGACAGAAGAATAAAATAGTCTCAGCTTTAGGCTTAGTAATATATCAGAAAAAATACATCTCTTTAACCCTTAATTGTTAGTTCTCATATGCAACTTTTTCTGTTTGACAATTTTAAGGAAGGAGGCCACAACATTAAGTATTTTTACACTAAGGGATTTCAAAAGATACACCACTAAAATTTCAGGTTCAAGCTCTAAAGAGCCTAAAATGTTCTCCAATATTTGTTGTCTATCTTGCTCATATAATGGACGTAATATCATCAGGTGTTTGAGGTTGTCTATCTCCTTACCGCACTTACTTAACATTTCTCCTTTGTGTCTTTCTTTATTATAAAAATGTAGCTTCCAGTTGCTCATTATACATTCAAATCTGTATCTGGTTAGCAGCTTCCTATATTCCAGCTTGTTCACCATTTGCAAATACAGTTCCAACTTATGAGATCTTTTGTTTTTTGACCTCCATTTACTTATCCTACATTGTTTGCAAAGGGACAAATCTTTTTGCATATAAATATCTAATTCTTTCTTTGATGTTTAACGTAATTTGTTGGACTCTAAGGGCTAGATATTCAAACCTTTGAACCTAGCACAAATCCAAAGCACTGGAATAGCACTGGATTTGTTCCAGATCCCCTCCCCTCAAAAAGAGACATCACACTCAATATTGTAGATTTGGCTGCTCAGTCGGCAAAACCTTTTATTGTCCACTTAAACATAAATATATACATTTTTACAATATTGAGTTCCTCTTATTTTCTTTATCATATTGTATTCCACTCCTCTTTCTTAATTTTGTTTCTCTTTGTATTCTCCCCCAGGTGTCAAAAACTGAGGGGGTCCAGTTCCACTCCTTACCCGGGCGTAAACCCAAGCTGGTCTTATACTTTCTTTCTTTCTAGGCAGGTCCAATTCCTGCTCCTCTTTCTCTTGTCCATTTTTCAGGGTGTCCATACCCTTTTACCTTCTTCCAGATATTAATCCCACCATTTTGTTTTCCCTAACCCCCATACCCTTTCCCCCCCTTTCTCCTTATTGAATCTTTCTTTCCTACCCTCCCCACCTCCCCGTTTTTAAGGGTGGCAGGTGGGTCTTGAATTACTTACCTAAGAACCTTAGAAGAAAGTGGCAGAGCCCCTCTGTGCTACCCCTCTTAAACCCCCCGTTGCTCCACCCCACTCACCATTCTCTGCTTCTCATTGGACCTTATTCCCCACCCCCATCTGACACTGTGATGATGTCAGGGGAGCCCTTCCTCTTTGTGACCTCACTTCCTCCCCTTCCTTCCCCTCCCCTCCTCCCCCTTTCTCACTTCCCCTTCTTGTCCCTGCTGACATCCCCAGTCTCTTCCCAGGGTCCGGTGGCCTGGAACAATGGGGGTTGCCCTTAATGGCAACCCAATTTGTTCCAGATCCCCTTCCCTCAAAAAGAGACATCACACTCAATATTGTAGATTTGGCTGCTCATTTAGCAAAACCTTTTATTGTCCACTTAAACATAAATATATACATTTTTACAATATTGAGTTCCTCTTATTTTCTTTATCATATTTTATTCCACTCCTCTTTCTTAATTTTGTTTCTCTTTGTTTTCTCCCCCAGGTGTCGAAACCCGAGGGGGTCCAGTTCCACTCCTTACCTGGGCATAAACTCGAGCTGGTCTTATACTTTCTTTCTTTCTGGGCAAGTCCAATTCCTGCTCCCCTTTCTCTTGTCCACTTTTCAGGGTGTCCATACCCTTTTACCTTCTTCCAGATCTTAATCCCCCCATTTTGTTTTCCCTAACCCCCATAGCCTTCCTCCCTTCTCCTTATCTAATCTTTCTTTCCTACCCTCCATTAGCTTGCCTCCAGCTTGCGTTGGATGGTAAGCTTCCCCCCTTCATTTAGGAAACCCCTTCAACCACTGGTCTATGCCTCTACCTAGCTCAGTGGTGAATATGTGATTTCCCATCTGGGACAGGTGCACCCCATTCATCCTGTATAACCCATGTATCCTCTCTTCTATCTCGTCATGTCTAGTGGCAGCTCCCCCTCTTCCTATCAAATATCTCCCCACTTTAGTATTCAGCCTCCTCCTCCTCACTTTTTCTATGGCTTTGTGCTGCCTGGCTTGTCTCCACACTCTACGAGGAATCATTTTGGACCACATAATTGTTATCTCTGGCCACCATGTCCTTATGACAGTGATATCCCTTTGTATGCTGTAAAAGATGTCTACCCAGGGGCCATGTCCCAAATCATTCCCACCATGATGTATAATCATGAGGTCCGGGTCCTTGTTGTTCTTTTTCATCTCTAGCAGTAGAGGAAGGAGCTGCCCCCAACGCATCCCCCATATTTCTTTCCACATGATCCTTATTCCTTTGTGGTCATAACCCAGTTGCCTTCCACCTCTCTTCTGTGCTGCCTCCCTTTCTGCCCAAGAAATGTGTGAGTGTCCCACTATCCATATGTCCTTCCTTTTCCGTATATCTATAACACATAATAAGAAACAGTGAGTCAGGAAACAACATTTGCTTGTACCTTTTTTTTTTTTCCCCCTCTTCTTTATCTCTCTTTTTTTTTTGTACCTTATACCTTCAATTTTTCCTGTAAGGAGACAAAACCAATAGAGTTAGTGTACTGCATTTCTAATATATTTCTTGTAGCAGTCTGATGCCCATCGTCCCATGGCTTTTATGTCCTCCTCCCTTTTTTCCCGGGCAGCCACCTCTGAGGCTGCCCCAATCTGGAAGGAATGAGATGAGAACCTGTCTGGGTATTTTCCCAGTTCTTTTATGCTCTGTTTCAACACCCCCAATACTTGACTCCCTTTTACCTCCTTCCTGTCTTCGTGCACAAAATATAAACCCCTTTGTTTTGGCCTAACTCTGTGGAAGTCGAGCATAAGCTGGCATGGGCACACATCCGGGGTCTCTTCAGGCTCAATATTCACCCTGTACCCTTTGCCTGTCTGGTCCATTTTTGACCTAGAAATTATTAGGATGATCCCTATCCTTTTCCATTCTATATCATCCCACTGCAAACCTTCTCCTGGGGCAGGTGTAGCGGGTCTAACTATTTTGGACACGATGAAAGCTCCTTTGTATAAAATAAAAAACAATGCTTTGAATAATATTACCTCGCATGGGGTGTAGCAAATCTCTGCTAATTTTCTTAGTATCTCTTCTAGTAAGTGTTCTGTGATTGGTTCTCTCCTATCCCTCTCCTTCCCTCTTATCCTTTGCCACCCTATCATCATTCTTCTTACCAAAATACTGTTGCACGGCTCTCCCCATCCTTTCATCTAACAGACCCATCCTATGGCCGTCAGATGTACTCTCACTGTGGCACAGGCCGCTCCTTCCTCCCAGTTAACCGCTACAAATCTCCCCACTTGCTCTTCTGTGACCGCCCCACTTACCTCCATGTTGTGGTGAGATCTGAAAGCTAGGAAAACCCTCCATGAGCTTTTGTAGACTTTTTGGGTGTTGTCTGCCCATGCGCTGTGAAAGAGATATGCTGCTCCCTCCAGCCAATCTCCCATAGCTCCTCTGGGATCCTCTCTTCCATTGGATCTGTGTTGGGAGCCAGCGTTCAAAATCTTCCCATCTGTAATCGTGAGAGGCTGTCAGTGATGGAGTTGTTTATTCCTACAATGTGCCTAGCCTTGAAACTCATGTTGAGCCTCAACCCTTGTAGTACTAACTGTCGTAGGATGCGGAGTACCAAGACAGACCTTGGCTCGCTGTTATTTAGCACATCCACAACTGCCTTGTTGTCACACCAGAATGTGACCCTTTGGTTCTGTAGCCATGGTCCCCATATTTTCGTCACCGCCCATATTGGGAAGATCTCCAAGAAAGTGATGTCCTTTGTCAAACCCTCTTCAACCCACCTCTGTGGCCAGGGTTCTGTTATCCACTTCCCTTGGAAATAGGCGCCTACTCCATGCCCCCCAGAAGTGTCCGTGTAAAGTTCTAGGTCTGTATTATAGAGCCATTCCTCCTGCCAAAAGGCTATCCCGTTGTAATTTTCTATGAATTGCTCCCATATTTTTAAGTCTTCCTTTGTCTCTTTCCCTATACTGACCCAGTGATATGGCATTGAACCTCCCGCCGTGGCCCTTGCCAGACGGCCCGATCGCTCTACATGCAAAATTCAAATGACCCATTAATTGCTGACTGTTAATTAGGGGCACTCTTTTTCTCTTCCCTATCTCTGTCAACATTCTCTTTAGTTTATTGATCTTTGAAGTTGGCAAATGGAATAGGCCCTGTTCCGCATCCACCTCTATACCCAGGAATTCTAAACACCTGCTGGGGCCTTCTGTTTTTTCCCCAGCTAATGGGACTCCTAATTCCTTACACATTTCTTGAAAGTCCTCCATGATCTTCTGCACCCCTTTTTGACCTTCCGCTATAAACAGAAAATCATCCAGGTAATGCACCACCGTGTCGTGCCCATACCTGACCTTGAATACCCATTGCAGCCATGTGCTGAATTTTTCAAAAGTGGAGCACGCCACTGAACAGCCCATCGGCATGGCTTTATTAAAATAATACTCCCCTTTGATCTGGAAACCCAACAATTCCCAATCTTCCCTGCAAACCGGCAGTAGCCAAAACGCGGACTTGATGTCAGTCTTTGCCAGCCATGGAGTATGCCTTGCCCTGATAATCTGCACTGCGTCTTCTAATGTACCGTAAAACACCCTACTATCCTCCTCCGAAATGTAATCATTGACTGACTTCTTCTCTGGATAGGATAGGTGGTGAATTACCTGATATTCCCCTGCTCGCTTTTTCGGGACTAGGCCCAGTGGTGATACTCGCAGGTGCTGGAAAGGAGGGTCCTTGAAGGGACCCTCTATCCTCCCTGCCTCCTTTTCAATCCCAATCTTCAATTTTAATAGTGCCTCCTTGCCTTTTATCAATTGTAAATTTTTTGCCCATGTCCCAAACCTCCTTCCTTAGTAATGTAAACTAAAACTTTTCCAGAAACCCTCTATTAACTCCCTCTCCACCCCCTTATTCAGGTTCTCTTTCATCCATTGCTCTACTTTTTCGGCCCTGATCAGGGTTTTTGCTAATCGGAACTGACCTTTTTCATCTTCCCCCTTGCTGAAACCCTCTCCCACCCGCATGTCCCATCCCTCTCCCTGTATTATCCCTCTGCATCCCTCTGTAGCCTCCCTGAAAGGAAATGCTTCCTTGCCCTCCCCCGGGGCTGGCTTCACTGTAAGATCTGCATCTTGCAGCTGGGTGGGATCCCCCACATCTTGAACAAGCGTGCCTAAACCTGCAGCCTGGGAAGGAGCAGAGTGCTCTGTTGTACTCCCAACAGCACTTCTGATATCATGGCCCTCCCCTCTGCCATTCACCTTCGGCCCCCCCTGCTACCGTCATGGTCTCCCACCATAGGTCATTATGTCTAGAATCCCATCTACAATCTTCCTCATAATTGGCCATTCAGGTCCTGAACTTTTCGTCATATTGTAACCAGTTAGTCCCTCCCATCATTTTATATGCACTTCTTATGATTAAAGTGTAAGCTAATAGGGGAATGCCCAATTCCGGCTTTTTCTCTTGCGCTATTGCACTATAATATGTGAAACCCAAGGTCCACGCCTCCCAAGATTTTCCTTTATATGTGGGCCCTTTCTGTTCCTCCCCCTTTTTGACCAGAACTACAGCAGCCGCTAATTCTTTTTTGCTAAAACCCTCCTTCTCTTCATATAGCTCCGCAGTTTTCTTGTGTACCAATGCAAAGATATCAACAAATTCTCCCTTCCATATTTTTTCTTTCATTGCTAATGGCACATGGTCCCCAATTCTTACCCCACCACCCCCTTTTTCTGCTCTGTCATTTCTTTTTCCCTCCCATCCCCCTGTTTTCCCCCCTTTTCCTCTTCCTCTAATTCGCCCAGTATTCTCTGCAACCTCATAACACCATCTCCCCCCATACCTAACAATATTTGTTCCACATATTCCTTCATGGTACTCTCTAATGTCAACACTGTACCTGATTCATCATGGGCTTCTTTTGATGGTTCAGTTGTTCCTGCGTGTCCTGGCTCTGCTCCCTCTCATGATTCATTACCTGGGGACCGCCAGTCCCTGCCCGTCTCCGGCCGGTTAGCATCGGGTGCAGAAATGCTGGGTCCCAGGTGAGGCCTAACCACCTCCCTGGGGGTGGGTTCTGGATCCAGCATCGGCCCCTCCGGACTGGGCGCAGGTGATGGGTTGGGCATTGCGTGGATCATTGGTTGCTGCACCAGAGAACTGGACCTGGGGCACTTTGGCACCGGTGTCCCATCTCCCTTCCCTTTTCCTCCTGCCCCGCTCTGTCCCTTCTTTCTGACCTTCCCTTTCCATGCTGGTATCTCCCCCCCGTTCCATGTCCTCCACTGTATCCAGGACCTTGTGGGCCCTGTCCATGAGATCTATGATCATCTTCATTGCGTCCGATTTAATTAAACTAGATCCATGAGTATTTATTCTGTCTGTTTTCCTGCTTGTAACAAAACATAATTATGTTAGTTAGCTCTCTTGGTTTTCCCCCCTATGTAATGCTTGATCTAACGCTACCTCTGCCCCCCCCTTTTTTTGTGTGTGGGCACAATGGGATTTGCCCCACAGACCTCTGGAATGCCATTCCAGTGCTCTAACCATTAAGCTACAGGTCTGCCCTTTGAACTATTCCCCTTTTTTTTTGCCCTATATGCAGTACTTACCTTGGCTCTCAACATTCCCTGTGCAGTTGCTCCCCTATTTGCTTTTTAGCTGCCCCAGGTTGCCACGATGGCTATCCCCCACGCCTCTATTATTTTTTTTTTTAACTGCCCCAAGTGTAATCTCCTGTGTCCTTATCCCTCACCCTGCCCCCGGGCACTCTGATTGGTAATGATGCCCCAAAAGCCATTTTTTTTTTTGCTGTTGCCTGTCCCTTTTCACTTGCACACCTTTATTGTAACGGCGGCCTTGCTGTTCCACTCCTTTCTGGTGATGCCCCACCATGTGGCCCTTTGTTCAGGCCTGCTACCATTCTCCTAAACACACTTTCACATCCCTTTATCACCTCCTAGCTTGGTGTCCCACACCTGTGCGTCGAGGCCCTTGTTGGGCTCTCCGAAACTGCCTGTTGCCCAAAAAGGGGTTTCCTGCTCTAGGCAGTGTCATCCCCAAATGTACAATATCCCTCATTGTATGGAGGACCAATAATACCATTCACTAGCCCATCACTGTGAATACAACTGTCTATAGGCAGCAGGTTGTGAAATGAATTCAATATAACAGAGAGCACCTCATGCTAATGAGGATTAACAGTGTCACATTGTCAAGGTCCACAGTTTTGGAAATCTCTGAAATGCTGGGAAGTCGTCCCCCCCACTTTCCAAAGACCCTCCCTTAGCACAGCTCCCAATTTGCAAGGGGCCCGTGCTGCTCACCCTGTCCGTGCACTTCCAAAGCTCCCTTCCCAGTTTTCTAGGCCCACGCCTTCCTCCTGGGCCCTGCCGGTCCTCCACTTTGACTCCCTGCCCCAGCAATCCCCCTCTTGCTTTTTTTTTAAATACCTGCTTCCGTGGCATAATCAATCTCCGATCTCCTTTTGCCCCCTCCCTGAATACTAGGACCTTATTTGTCCTCCTTTGCAGCTGTCCGGAGTCTCCCCTCTCAGCTTTCTCCATCCCTTTGTCACACTGGGCCCAAAGGCCCACCATGTGGCTCTCCATAAACGCTACTGGCCTTTCTCCTCTACCGTACCCCCCTTCCTGCTTGAGCGTCTGCTCTGCGTCCTTCTCATCGTGGCCACCCTTTGCTTCTCCTCTTCTCTGTGGACTCCTTACCTCCCTCCTTCATAACTAACCTTCCAATTACTGCATAAACAGCTGTTTTTCTTCTGGCTGCCCTTCCATTCGCCGCATGACTCCTCTGTTTTCCAATTCCTTTCCCTCCTACTGTGCTTTCCATCCATTGCCCCCAGCTATCCACTGCTTGTTTTCCCCCCAGTTGCTCGCTCTGTCTTACCTATTGAAACTTACTAACCAAGCTTCCAGCTTCGCTTTGTATGCAAACCAACATTATTTAAAGACTTTTCTGCTCCCATTGACTTGCATGAAACCGCATGTGTTTTTTTTTTTAAACCCTTCTAAACAAAACATACCCAAATCTTGCAACTGCAATTTCTTTGGATGAAAACAACGTTCTTAAAAGACTTTACCATGAAACCTTACTTTTCTTTAAACCAAACAAACAACAAAATGTTACTGTATCTTTTTTTTTAAACCAAGCCTCATATTCTAATTTTCTCTTAGCTCCAGCCTTGATATCTGCCTCAGCAGTCCACCTAATGGATTAATGTCCCAAATATCCTTTTCTTACCTTTTCCTGAGGAACTAGCTGACCAATGTGCTAGGTTCTTTCTCTTGAATTACTTACCTAAGAACCTTAGCAGAAAGTGGCAGAGCTCCTCTGTGCTGCCCCTCTTAAACCCCCTGTTGCTCCGCCCCACTCACCATTCTCTGCTTCTCATTGGACCTTATCCCCACCCCCTTCTGATGCTGTGATGATGTCAGGGGCACCTTCCTCTTTGTGACCTCACTTCCTCCCCTTCCTTCCTTCCCCTCCCCTTCCCCTTCCTCACTTCCCCTTCTTGTCCCTGCTGACATCCCCAGTCTCTTCCCAGGATCCAGTGGCCTAGAACAATGGGGATTGCCCTTAATGGCAACCCATTTTGCGCAAGGCTGCAATATTGAAAAGCCCTATTAACACCAGCGCTGTATGGTAGTGCCGACGCTAATAGGTAATGGTATGCAGGGGCATGGACAGGAGAGTGCCCATGCATGCCAGCAGTATGTTATATTCAGATGCATAGCACTGCACTATAGGCATTAGTGTGACCTGCAGCATGGCACCAGATACCGCTGGAAAAAAGCTGGTGGTAATGCAGCAGTGCCTCCCCCATTGTGGACCTCTGTAGCTGTGGTAGAAGCCCTGGTAGTCTAGTGGTCCCACCCCCCAAAGCACTTATCCCGACCCATGTTTTGAATAAAATTAAGCACATATCCCTGGTAGTCTAGTGGTACCCCCAGCACATTTTTTGACCCCATTTTAAATAAAATAAGCACATTTCCCTGGTAGTCTAGTGGTCCCCCCCAGCATGTATCCTGACCCCCATTTTGAATAAAATTAAGCACTTATCTCTGGTAGTCTAGTTGTCCCCCCAGCACATATCCTGACCCCCATTTTGAATAAAATTAAGCACTTATTCCTGGTAGTCTAGTGGTCCCCCAGCACATTTCCTGACCCTCGTTTTGAATAAATTCAAGCACATTTCCCTGGTAGTCTAGTGGTCCCCCCAGCACATTTCCCGACCCCCGTTTTGAATATAATTAGGTTATATTCCCTGGTAGTCTAGTGGTACCCCCCACTCGGTAGCACCACCCCCGCTCAGCCAACCCATCTGCCAGGATGTGAGCTGGCAACCGGCTCAGCCCTCCGCACTCCACCATGGCTGGCCACTGACTGAGGAATGAATAAGCTGCTCATTTATTCCTCAGTCAGTGGCCAGCCATGGTGGTGTGTGGAGGGCTGAGCCAGTCATCAACACACTTCCTGGCAGATGGGTGGGCTGAGTGGGGGCAGCGCTACCAGGTGGGGGGTACCACTAGACCACCAGGGAAAATAACTTAATTATATTCAAAACGGGGGTCAGGAAACATGCTGGGGAGACCACTAGACTACCAGGGATATGTGCTTGAATTTATTCAAAACCGGGGTCAGGAAACGGACTGAGGGGACCACTAGACTACCAGGGAAATGTGCTTATTTTATTCTAGATTGGGGTCGGGATACATGCCGGGGGGGGCCACTAGACTACCAGGGATATGTGTTTACTTTTTGTTGGAAACAGGGGTCGGGATACGTGCGGGGGGCTACTAGACTACCAGAGAAATGTGCCTAATTGCATTCAAAATGGGGGTCGGGATACATGTGGGGGGCACTAGACTACCAGAGAAATTAGGTGTAATTTGCTTGTGAATGGGTCAGGAGTCATGTTGGGGAGGGGGACCACTAGACTACCAGGGAAATTAAGTGTAATAATATTGTGAATGGGTAGGGTGTCATGCGGGGGGGACACTAGACTACCAGGGACATTACCTTTATTGTCAGTACACATGGGTTGGGATTTGTGTAGGGGGTTGGGGGGACCACTAGACTACCAGGGATATTATGTTTACTTTCATTGTGAATGGGTCAGGAGCATACCTATCAACTGTCCCTGATTGTCAAGGACATCCCTGAATTTGCCTCAAAAGTATTAGTTTGTCCCTCCTCACAGTTGTGGTTCCCTAGCTGAACAGTGGAAATTATAAGCACATAACAACGGCAAGCATTAAAGTTGCAGACTTGTTCTTCTTCTTCAGAATATGCATTTTGCACTAAGCTCTATATTCTACCAGCTGTCTGGGTGGATATCTCTACATTTGAAGATGTGTTCCAGATTTTGGTCCTTTGTCCCTGATTTGTTTAAAGTGATTTACCAACTTCCCCTGAGGTCATGTTTGCAGATCACCTTCCCTTCATTGAGTGATGCAATGCTCAGCTGCCCTGAAGTTAAGTATTAAATATATTCAGATGCTTAGTTTTTTAACATTTGTGCCACAGTTGTCTCTGCATGTTTTTCTTTGTTTGAAGTTCGCACATGAGCAGTGCATCCACATGCATGAGTGACATCAGCACAGAGAAGGTGTTCCCACTGCACCTTTCTCACTGTTCATTCATTCATCTTTCCTGGACCCAGCCTCAGTGAGTGCAGATCCAAAACTGAACTGGCAAAAATGACAGCACTGATGACTGAAACAGTCTGTTATATTGGCAGCTGTTATACTTGCTTTTGGGATTGCAGAAGTGGTGATTTCTCCTGATTTTCAATTTTACTCATCTGACTAAGCTCTGTGTCCTAGGTCCATCGGCTCTAGGAACATCACAATCTACTTTGCTTGAGTACAGTGTTACAGTTTTAATAAGTGCTGCAAGTACATAATTATATCAACAAGTCTGTATAAAAAATACATTTTTTAACTGAGTGGAGCTGTAATCTGTAGCGTATTGGGACACAAAAGGACAACTTTTGAACTAGGCAGATCTGTAAATTGAAGTAAGCTTTTCAGTATTGTTACATAGAGGTCTGTGTTAAATGGATGACTTTTTCAACAGTTCAGAATTGTAATGTGCAGCAAGAGTACAGTATAAGCACTGAGCTGCACAGTCCAGTCCCAGAAGAACAGTGCAATAAACTGTGTATTTTTGGCAAGTGCTGCTTCCAGTGTGATTGCTTCAGTAAACTGCCTTTGCTATTGCATTTCTGATTGTCACCATCATTATAGACAGTTTATATTTTTTCTTGTGCTCCTGTGTTTCTTGGGCTCATATTGTGTTCTCATGCAAGCACCATAACACTGATCACCAAAGTATGCTTAGATGTGCATGAATAAAGGGACATGGTACACTGAATTGTTTCTCCAGCTTGCCAGCTCCTAGTTAAGTTTATAAATGAATGCAATAAAATCAGTTATATACTGTACATAGTTTACAGTGTATCTCAAAATTAAAAACACTTAGTTTTTTTAACATTTTAACATACAGTTTTTATTTATAATTAGGATTAAAGCATCATTATATATGCTCCGGAGCATCAGCAAAAGAAGAAACTGCAGTTGCCATCCTCTCCCAACACTGGTACCAATGTACGGCTTCTATGGTGTTAGATTGCAAAGTGTGCTAGTCAGTTCAGCATACTTAGGGAATAATGTCTGAACCAAAATATGGGCTACACAGCAATGAATGCAGGGAGCCTACACAATGCACCATGACATCGGTAAGGCATGGGAGACAGTATAGTGCAGTATCTGTTGTATTTGCTGTACACTTTATGCATGTGCATCAGAGATCCACTGTAATGGAAAAAATGGGAACACACAAACGGCTTGACACAGACCGAAGTGGTAATGAAGTATGGTGACATAAGTGAGGAAGCGTGGTTCAAATACAGTCTAACACTTGAGTACCTACCGCAAGAATATATCCCTTTTTGTAGTGGACCAATCAAACGGTACTTAGGCTATCTAAACATAAATGTGGTCTCTTTCTCCATGAGAAGGGTATTGGCAGTGTCATTTTTAATCTTGGGGGGTGGGGGGACGATCACCGACTGTACTGTGTATTTTTTGCTCAGTTCATAATGCACCTGGAGGCACACATGTAGTGGCAATAAGCCAATGCCAGGATGGTATTACAGATGCTTATGCAGGCACTAATGACAGCTGCAGTCTGTATAGTTCCTGAGCTCTTAGAGGTAACACAAAGCTGGTGCAATAATTTGTAGTTTAAAATTTATAACATGCCGTAAACAGGGGAACAGGTGACTTCAACACGTTACTCAATCACTGATACCTCTAAAGGGGAAAGTACAAGTAGGTCCCCCACCCCCAAACACACACATACACAGAGAAGAAAGCTATAGTGTAGACCAGTTGGCACTAGGACAAAGACAAACCCAAACAGTATAAATAATTTACAGATAATAAAAGTTCTATGCTGCAGCATTTTTCTAAGTGTATGTGTGCAGCTGGGGGTTTGGAGTGGTTGGGGTGCAAGGTGCCTGCTTGTAATTTCCACCCTGTGCTCCATCGGAGTGAGTGACTGATAAATCAATTGGTGGGAGGTCACTACTAACTAGTACCAGGTGAGGAATTTGGACAAATTGGATTTGGACAAATTGTGAGCCATTTATCCTGCTCAAGCAATGCCACCAGATCGAGCCGTGCTCTCAGTGTCAAGCTGGAGTGGCCAACAACTTGTTAGCATAGGGAAAGCAATCTCCCCCCAAAAAAAAGAAATATAAAAACCCAGGGTACTATCACTAGCATTTGTGTGGGCACATCGATGCTGGGAGTAACAAAACACACACCATACCTTGATTTTACACAGTAAAATGACAGCAATGATGGGAACCAAACCGTAGCACTAAGTAGCAAAATGTAATATTAACAGTCCATGTTGCTAAGTCTGCTCTCACTGCTGTACTGGAATGGATCGGGACTACTGCTGTGACTGCCTGAGCTACTGCCCACATCATTCTTGCTGCTGTCATAGGGTCATCCCTATGGGAATCTACTATGCAGCGGCTGTCAAATTGTGGCACTATGTCAGTGTCTGAAAGATCACTGTTAGTGCAGGACAACATAATGCTTTCATCATCGGACCCTGAAAATGAATTGTTTGACATTGCTATTGTCATGCTGCATGCTGTGACCAAGAGCTCTGTTATCAAGACAGAATTGCTGTGACCAAGAACTAATTTTAATTGCAGAGCACATATCTCCCTGTGGTGACATTGAAAAAGTAATGAGTGTCAAAGGTCACCAAATACAGGCTCCAATACACAAAATGACACTTCCTGGTCTGTGAGGGTGAAAACCTGATTTAATTTGCTAAAATAGGCTATGCATCTATCAAAATACATTGTGAATCAGTTCTATATGCAGTCATCTTGCAGTATATGCGTTCATATATCAAAACTTGGTAAATCGCTTTAAGCCTTGTCTCTGATTCAGGTGGCAAGGGGTTGTGAGATATGTTTGCACCAACTGAGCCTGGCAGCACACATTTCCTGCTGCTTCTGGTCTATACTTCTATTACGACCAACAGGGGATGCTGTGGGTCTGCCTTGGTCTGCAGCATCCAGCCTGTACTTCCATTCTGACCAAAAGGGGGAGCTTTGTGCGTCATGCAGTAGCACCAGGCAAACTGCATGGTACTGTATGCTAAGCAGCACATGACAAGATGCAAATGTGCCTGTTTGCCCATGGATTACCTAAGTAGGCTCATTTGCATGGAAGCTTTGAATATAGTTCCCGTTTGCCCCGGGCTAACCAGTTTGCAGCTGGCTAATGTGTTAGCACTGTGCAATCAGGTTAGTCCTGGACAAACCTCACTTCAGCATAGCACACTAAGCACAGTTCTGCAGTGTGTGGCTTACATTGTTGTTTGCAGTCATACCGCTCAACTGTCCCTGATTTTACCTCAAACCTTTACTCTTTCCCTCTTACAAATTGTGTTTCCATGATCAAACAGTGGGGGTTGTAAGCATAACATAATGTCAGACATTAATGTTACAGATGTGTTCTTCCTTAGAAAATGCATTTTACACTACATCACTTATTCTACCATCTTTCTGAGTGGATATCACCATTTGCTAAGGTGTGTCCCTGATTTTAAACCCTTGTCCCTGATTTTTTTTAAGTCTTGTCCCTGATTTATGAGGCTGGAGGTTGAAAGGTGTGTTTGCAGTGGATGTGAGACAGCTCTGTGCAATCACACATAATGTTTTCCACCTGCAAGTTTAACACTGGCTTGCTACAGAGTCTAATGAGCTGCAGTTGCAGTTTGCACTTCCCTGTTGCTATATTCAGCGCTGTCTTATTCCCGGGCTATTTTTGCCCTGCACTCCCAGACCAGTTTGCCCGGCTTCCTTAGATTGCTATATTCAGCAGGATTAGCACTGGGCTATTTCCTTTTGAATATAGCGTGCTTTGTGCTCTGGACTAAGTTTGCCTGCCAGGCAGTGCTAATTTAGCCCCGGGGCAAAGTTTTGAATATTTGGCCCTGAGTCTCAAACTCTGTCATAATATCCAACAGACCAAAAGGTTTCATTACTTTTTCTACTATTAGCATACATGGGAATATTATCTTTTGTTTCTGATATTCTGTTGCCTCCTCCATACATAATCTTGGCAAATGTGAATTACTCATTTTGCATACCTTAAACCAATAGTTTAGTCATCTTCATTTGATTTCACATTCTAGAGGGAGCTGGCCCAATTCAGCCCTCACCAAGGCTGATGGGGTACCATTGGGTAAGCCTAAAATTGTTTTGTAAAAATTATTTAAAGTTATTTCCATTCTAGTTGTATCATGTAAACCCCACATTTCTGCCCAGTAGAGTAATTGGGCCCTGACTTTAGCATTCAAAACTCTTAATATACCCCTTAATGAACACCCTCCAAACTTGTACGAGAGCATGTTCAAAATTGGCATAAATCTATTCACCTTATTTTCTGCATCCTTAAGATGATTTTTCCATGTCCCATCCTGTTATATAATTACTGCAATGTAGCAGAAATTGTTAACCACCTCTAATGTACGTCCATTAGTTATATATTGATATTTTTTCTTATTGCCCCAAAACACCATTACTTTAGTGTAGTCATAGTTCAATGTTAAATCTGCCTTATTACACTCTTCAAGAATATGTTTTAACATCTCTTTGATTCCTATATAGTTTGTTGAAATTAATGCCACATCATTGGCAAAAGTTAGATAAGAACAAGATCTTTCTCCTATTTTAGGCAAATGATGTTCCGGATCATACATGTTGTTTAACACAGTTTGAAAGTACAAATTAAATAGCAGGGGTGATAATGTGTATCCCTGCTTAACCCCTATATTGGAATGGAACCATTTTGTTAATTGGCTGTTTGTAGAATAATGAACACTACTATAGTTGTCCTGATAAAGATGTCTAACAATACTCAGAATATTCTTAGCAATTCCCAAATCCTCCGATCTTCCCCAGAGTTTATTTTGATTTACTCTTTCAAATGCAGTTTTTAAATCTACAAATATGTAATATAATTTTCGTTTTTTGATCTTGTTATATTTAAAAGCAAGATGTATTAATGTTCAACATTGGTCTAATGTAGATTTGCCATTTTTAAAACCAGCCTGTGCCATATCTATAATTCTTTTTTCTTCCACCCATAGGATTAATCTATTGTTGATAATTTTTGTAAACATTTTCTTGGTGTAATCTGTTAAACTAATAGGCCTATAACATTCTGGCTTACTTCTATCACCTTTTTTAAATATAGGTACTATAATATTTAACTTCAAACTTGCCGGAACTGTTCTATTTTCCAGACCATATTGAATAGTTTTACTAGAAAGGGAATCGATTGAGTAGCTGTATAATAAATAACGTCAAGAGGTACCCCATCGGGGCCTGGGGCTTTGTATTTTTTGAAGGAGCCTAGTACTTCCCTAATTTCTTCTTTTGTGATAGGGTTAAAATTAGGAGTGTCCTAAATATACAATTAATTTCCACTCAGTTGGTTCCAATATCCATGGTTATTTAGGAAAAATAAATTTGTGTAATATTAAACCTATATATCTGGTTCTATGAGTGTATTTATTTCTTCCCTATAGTTTGTTGTACCTTTATTAACTATGTTCCAAAATGTTTTTGAATTGTTTGATCTCACAGCCTCTTCTTTTCCCCCCCTGTACTTGCTTCAATCCTCCCTAAACCACTTGTCTCTGCCATCTCATTCCCTGGTCCCTAAGTCTACCCCATATATGCCCAATCCAACCCTAGCATCTTATACTTCTCCTATCACACTAACCGTCCCCATCCCCTCTCTTCCTGCCTATCTACCCTCCCATGCTAACTCCTTAAGTTGGTTTTTCCTATCTTCTTATGGAATTAGGATTCTCATGTTAGGCACTGCACTTAAACTTGAATGATCTTGTCTTTTGTCCTTTGTTTTAGCATACCTGGACTCAGCACTTATATCCTCTGTGAACATGTTACCCTCTGAAATTGCTGTAACCTCGTATTCTGTATTGTAATCAAATGCTGTAACCTTGTAGTCTGTATTGTATAAAATCTGCTATTCACCGTTATGTGTCTCCAAATTGCCTACCTGTACCTTGTAACCTCCCGGGTCGGGCCTGAAAATAGTCACTGTGGGCTGGATTCACAAAAGAAAGTAGGGCAGAAAAAAACCTGCAAGTGTCCAAATATTGTGCAGCTGCACGAAAACACACCTACATGTGCTGCAGGGAATTCACAAATCCCCCGCAGGTTCAGGAAAAATATCCTGCAGTTGCGAAAAAAATGCACGTGTGGAAAATATGTTGTGGGGAAAAGTGCCGTGATATGCATGCAGCATCCCCTGATAGACTATTCACAACCAGTCTTTTTTCCACAGTTGCGAAAAAAATGTTACACACAGTGGAATGAGGTGTAACTCTCCCTCAGCAAATTGCAGTAGTGCCCCAGCAATTGGAATCAATTAAGGTGGAGGAGATGCACTGGTAATAGTATCCTAGATAGTATAACAGTGGCTGCTGTTACAGCAACAAACGCGCACATTGCCATGATATGGCAACAGGCAACAACCACCAGACACAGTGCAGCCCATGGTGGAGCCCCACAGGCAGTAGAGCCTGGCCAGCCTGCAGTGACTGCTACCCCTGCAGGCAACAGGAACACCCCAGGGAGGGAGGACCAGCAGTGACAGTTGGCCACTGTGGTGCCATGGTATTGCTGGTGCCTGTGGTGCTGCAGTGGTCCCAGTGGAGGGACTGGTTACTGGTCTCTTTGTGGGTGCTTTCAGCTTCATTCTATGGCAGCACTGTTAAAGTCTGCTGTTCCAGCTAATTAAGTTCACTATTGCAATGCTTCCTAAGCTATTTCTGCAGCTGTGGATCTGCAGTTGAGGATTTTCAGCACGTGTGCAATTTCCGCAACTGCTGATAATTCCGCAGCTGCAGGGATTTTACAAAATTCTGCACCTGCTCAAAATTTCTATATGAATATCACGCAACTGCGTTTTCGCAGTGTTGTAGGCATTTTTCACGCAGCTGTGGGATTTTTGGCTTTCTTTGTGAATCCTGCCCCCTGTGTCTAGTGCCCTTGCCCAGTTAACAAAACTAAATAAAAAAAAACAAAAACATTTTACCCATAGATTAACTTGATGCCTTTCCCTATTTAGTTTTGTCACAGATTTATACTCCTTCCTTAGTTTGTTCATATTTTTATTATTGTTTATTGTTGGTTTCTCTTAGAATCCTTAGCTGCCATTAAGTTTCCTTTTGGCATCTCTGCATTCTTTATTGTACCATGTATAGCCTTCTTTTTTCTTTATAATATGCTCTCTAATAATGATGTTCCTTATATTTCCATAATGATGTTATATTCTGTAAGGATTAACTTAATATATGTAATAGTGGTATAACTATCTACATTTTCTGATATATATCTTTCTTCCATAGTCTGTATTAATTCTCCGCTATCAATAATATTCCATCCAATGCTATTCTTTTTTATTATTTTTATTGGCGCCATTTACATTTCTTTTGCTATCTGGTAACCGCTTTCCATTTCAATTTCCATTTCTAATGCTGCATGTTGGCTTTCTATAATAATTTTTACATTCATAGTAACACAATTGAGTAGCATATTTAAATTGACCCATATATAGTCAGTTGCAGATGACCCCATTCCTCCTTGGTACGTGTGATGTCCAGGTATATCTCTTGTTATTCTACCATTTGAAAGGAGGAAGTTTTTTTTCCTGTAGGGTCTTGCGTATTCATATGCCTCTATTATGTGTAGTATTATCTCTTGAATTCCTCTTTATAGTAAGACTGCTTGTATCCATTTGGGCCATAGAGTATATGATATCTTCTGTTATACCTTTTAGGGTACCCATTCTTGTGTTGAAATCTCCTGCAATTAATATTTACTTTTTGGGTGTTCAAATTGTATATTATCTAAATTCCTTGATAATTTTTGTAACCAGTCCCTGTCTCAAAATTTGCTATTGTATGGAGGTGCATATATATTAATCAGAAACAATTCTTCAGATCCTACCCTTGAAACCTATACTATTAATATGTTTTTACTGTCAATTTGTACTTGTTTTGTTCTTACTTTATTATTCAATTTGCAAAAGTGGACAATCCTCCTGCATTTCTGCCATATTTTTTCAGTTTTTCTGCTCATTTCCCATGCGATGTATAACCATCCAAATGATCATCTTTCATCATCCATGTTTCCTGAATACATATGTACTCAAGAGTGCATGAGTATTTAACCACTTCTGGATCTCCTAATCTGTCCTGCAGCCCAGTTGGGTTCCAGGACAGAATATTTGTCATTTTTTCTGTACGTACTTCAGTTTTGACCAAATCACTCTGGTTTGTCTTAATTATGACCTCCCTTCTCTGTGGCCTCCTTCCTTGCCTGCCCATTGGCTGTCACTGATCTAAATCTGTCAATGCCTCAAATTTCTTTGCTGTTTCTATCATTATTTCTACACCGTGTCCTCATTAGTTTTTTGACATCCTTGTATAGTTTTTTCCTCTGCCTCCATATAAATGTGGATGCCTAACCCATCTAATATTGACTGTTTTGTAAGTCATAATTCATACACACTACCTTTTCTTATCTTTGCCATAATTTGGCCATCCATTTCCCATTGAATTGCTTGTTGTATTTCATGGGTACAAACCTGTGTGCCCAGTAGTACATTTAGTATGTCTGCCAGTTTGTTTTTAAGGTTTTTTTATTCTCCAAGTATAATTGTTTTATGCCAAATATGATAATATCCCTATCATCTCTTACTTTATTTCTTTCCTCATAATATTCTGGGAATAAATCTCCCAATGTAACTATTCCCCCTACTGGTATTCCCATGTTCCTTATTTCCTTTGTTTTATAATCAATTGCTTTAATCTGGTTCAAGGTCAGTTGGCATTCATTTGTATCCCCCTCTCCCGGGTCGTGCCTGAAAATAGCAGGATTTGTCTAGTGCACTTACCTGGTCAACAAAAACTAAATAAAAAAAATAAATAAATAAATAAATTTTAAAATGTGAAATTGATCTGTTACCATCAGCACCAACTATGATTCCATAACTGGTCTGATAATACTTGTACTATTTAGCACATGTTTGCACCCATTCATTACTGTGCCCAAAAGATTCTTGGTTATCTTAGACAAACTTTCTTCCATTTCATTGGGTGACTGCCATCTTATAGAAAGGTAGAACATAATCCGTCTTAGTTGTTTTTGATAAAAATTGCTTGAATCTCTCTTCGTATTCTACATTTGTATCTTTCATGTCACATTTTTCTTTTTGTCTCTCCTTTCCTACTTTCCCTTCTTTTTTGTTTTTGTCTAAGTCCACTGTTATATCCTGCATAGATTGTTCCTTAATTGGTTCTAAATTTTCTGTCTGATTATTCTCTATTAAGTCTATAACCTTTTTTTCCTTATTACTTTTATTTTATTACTTTTATTTGGAGCTCTTTTTTTATTTCTGTGCTTTTTTTGAGACCATTTCCTTAGCAATTTTCTTGCCCTTTTTTTCCTTATTTACCTCTGGATGTTTTCCTTTTATGTCACCTACAGGCTTCTTCAAATTTACCCTTTCATTTTTATTGTCTCCTGTGATCTCTGGATTATTGCCATTTTTATTTTCTGAAGTTTCTTTTTCAATTAGATCTCCATCATTTGTATTATCCTGTGGTATACTGACCCCATATTCCCCTTTCTCACTTGTGTATGTTGATGTTTTCATCTCCTCCTGTTATCCCTTATCTTAAATTCTAAACAAATACTGTCCTCCCTTATTGTTTTATTTGGTAGCATCACATATTCCACCGAGTCTTCCCTTATAGTTACCTCAAAGTGGTCGTGCTTCGTAAATTCTTTATCCTCCTCTCTCAATTGGTTTATTATATCCTGTTTTGATATTACTGTTGTTTAACTATTCTCTATTTTTGATCTTTTACCAGTTCATCCAATCTTTTCTTGTTTTTAATGGTTATACCTTTTAAAAATGCTAGATATTTTTTAATCTGCGTCAATTGTTGATATAGCAGAATGTTTGCATTAATTGGATCTCTGAGTGTCCTCACTACTTCTTTTGTTATACCTTCCAAGTCTAAGTAGGAAGGACTTCTGGAACTAAGGGACTATGACTGCTCTTCTTCAATTGATCCCCTATGTTCTTCTGTTTGCTCTAGTGGCTCCTTCATACCTGATAGTGTTGAAGGTTACATACCTTCTTGAATAATAGTATCTTGTCTAACTGATTCTCTCGTACTTCTAATTTTTGTGTTTGCAATTTGTAGATTATATATTGTGTTAGATAAATCAATTCCATTTGTACTATCTGGCCTTACTTCTGTTTCCATTATTATATCCTCATTAACCCTCTCTTGTTGTATAACATTTTCTGCTATTTCCACATCCTTCTCTTTGAAGTCCCATAAACTGTAGTAAAAGTTAGTATTCTCTTTTGTAGTGTTGGAATTTTACCTGGGTTTTAAACTGTACCTCTTTTTTTCCTTCTTTTTTACCCATTCTAGTTGTACATAAGAACTTGGTAATGTCCCCATTAGGGGTAGATGTATGTAAAACTTCCTTGCTGTTGATTATATCCCCTATTTCCTCTCTCTTTAGTTTATCCAATTTTTTTAGCCATTTGTTTACTTGACATTTTCCCTGTTGGCTGTTTTAATGAAAGACTATTTTTTTCTTCATCTTTTCTTTAAGTGACATATCTGTTTCTGTTATAATGTCTGTCATAACACCTGTTGAAATATCTCCCTTTCTGATCCTAGTTATTGCAGGCATACTGATTGATTCTGAGATATTTCTATACATAAATTATACTGTTAGTCAGAAACTAGGTCAGATATACTTGCTATATTATTTTAACCCAAGGACAACAGGTAAAAACAAATACGATATTTCAACACTAACAACACCTTAAGTTAACAACTCGAGTCAAATATACAGAAATACTATATGATATCAAGACCCTGCTATTTAAACAAAACCAAATATCAGATGATAAATTTCCAGGCCCAGATATTCAAAAGGGTTGCACATGGTCCAACAGTGTTGCACCATCCACAACCCACTGATGTGCCCCGGTGCGATATTCAAAAGGGAAAAGTGCGCAACACAAATCTCGATGTGCCAGGCGCATCAGTAATGTGTATGCTAGGCAGAGGTAGGGGGCATGCCCATGCATAACCTGCACAGCCCAATATTCAGCCAGGATGTGCAGGAGCCATGCATCACACCTTCCTGTGCCAGCACAAAGTTACACCAAAAAAAGGAACACGTGATGGCCACCCACAGGTGAGCTGCTGCATTGCAGGGTGCAACACGGCAGCTGTCACCTGTGGGTGACCACCAGAGCTCTGGCTGCACCTGGTGGCCCCCATGCCCAATCACGGGCATCTATCCAAAAAGAGAAAACCTTCCGATATCCCTGGTGGTCCAGTGGACCGCTATGTGCCCAATCACGGGCATCTGTCCAAAAATAGAAAACCTTCCTATATCCCTGGTGGTCCAGTGGACCGCTATGTGCCTGATCGCGGGCATCTGTCCAAAAAGAGAAAACCTTCCTATATCCCTGGTGGTCCAGTGGACCGCTATGTGCCTGATCGTGGGCATTTGTAAAGCAAAATATTCCAATATCCCTGGTGGTCAAGTGGTACCCCCCACCTGCCCACTGAGCCCCACCACCCCGCTCCCCCTTCAGCCAGTGGGTGGCAGCACCCCAACCACCTGCCACCCCTCCACCCACCGACTGACACCTTGGTAGGGCTGCACAACCATTGGTTCTGGCGTGAGCCAATGGGCATGCAACCCTACCATCTACACATTCAGATATGTAATGAATCATTCCACCTATCTGGGAATAATATATGACAAGGGGCTGCATGCCCGGTAGCTCACACTGAAAGCTGTGGGCATAACCCCTACTGAGGTAATCGGTCGACAGTGACTCGGGCAGCAGGTGGGTGGGGTGCTACCACCCGGCTGTGGGGAGCAGCAGGCGGTGGGAGCTCAGTGAGGAGGGAGGTGCCTTGACCACCAGGGATATTGAAATACACGGCACACAAACCGTGATCGCACGCAGAACAATCACCACCGCAAATAGGAAGGTTTCTTTAGACAATGCTATAATCAGGCATAGCAACCACCGACCACAAAATTAGAAGTTTTGCACAGACAGATGACCGCGATGACATAACCATCCACTGGACCACCAGGATATAGGAAGGTTTTCTTTTTGGACAGAAGCCCGTGATCGGGCACATAGCTGTCCACTGGACCACCAGGGATATAGGAAGGTTTTTTATTTTTACACAGATGCCTGTGATCGGGCACATAGTGGTCCACTGGACCATCAGGGATAGAGGAAGGTTTTCTATTTTTACACAGGTGCCCATGATCAGGCACATAGCAGTCCACTGGACCACCAGGGATATAGGAAGGTTTTCTCTTTTTAGACAGATGCCCATGATCAGGCTGCAGGGGGCATCAGTCCCCGACGGCTGCTGCCTGGCAGGGCGCCAAGTGCAAGTTGTCGGGGATCGGTGCACCTGCATGCAAATGGGGCCATAATGACATCCAAATGGCCCCATATGTGCCTTGCATACATTATGGCCCCATTTGCATCTTCAGTTTTGAATATCGCGGTTGCTGTGCATGGCGCAATGGTGCTTGCGCTAGCGCATCCCCATGCTCCACTCTGGCCACTTGCGCTGGTGCAGTGCCACTGTGCCATGCACACTGGGGGTGGCCAGGGTGTGATATTCAAAGCTGCTGAGCCATGGTGCAGCTCCATTGAATATTGCCCAGTCCACACCCCTGCACAGCCAAGTTGTGCTGAACCCAAGCTTGTGCCACAGCCTGGCGCAGTTTGAATATCTGGGCCCCAATGTTTAAGTGCCCAATATCTTGTAATTCTTTGTCGAATTTTCTGTTATTCCAAGAGTTTTCAGGCTTTTCAAGCTTTTCTACATTTCTTAAAGAATGACAATAGTACAGTACTTATCTGAGCCTTCATGAAATATGTAGAAAATCAGTTCTAATAGTGAAAATGTCCAGCATCTGTCCAGAGGAAGAATATGAACCCAGAAGAACACAAATTCAGAAATACAATGAAATCCCAACTCAGATAAAGGATTTCCACACAAACGATGAGCCGTCTTGTGGTATCCCTTAACAGCTTTAAATATATAGATAATTTGTCACTGAAGCAGTCATCCACTAAAATAGAAAACCAGATACCAAATAACAACTGATCTTGAATGAGTTAACCTATAAAATAAAGAAACTCAATGGCTCTATTACATTAAGTTAATAATACATTATTTTAAGCTAAGCCAGACTGTCTCTATGTGCTATGCTACCTTTCTCCCTAGTTGACCCTGGTTATACATAGGAGTTTGTCTCAATACCTTGTTTCTAAAAATATTAAAATTTTTTTTTTAAAAAGAGCATGGCACAGCACAAAAATTAGCAATCAAATAAAACAAACTTACTTTTGGCAATAAACATCCAGCACACAGCTCTTATTTGGTTATTAACACCCAAATAGTATCCAGGATCCAGCCATGGTATTTGCCATAGTATTTTCTGTAGTACTAACTGTACTCATCAGGCTCCTTTAGCTACCATACATTGCCTGGCTATTTATCTCCTGTTTGTCTTCCGTACTGGAGCACGGCGAAATAAACTTAGCAGTAACCAAAAAGAGGAAAGACTGCAGCAATAATCAGTTTTTGAAACTTGCAGAATCATAATATCAAAGGCATCACAGGTGACCCACTATTATTCTAACTTTTATGGTTATACACTGGCAAAAAAACTTAGATTCTGAGGCTAAGAAATGTTGAGTTGTCAAGTAATCAAAAAAAGGGCTTTCTGGAACCTTCTGTTAAATCTTTACTAAATCTAACATACAAACAGCCATCAAATTAGTTTCAAAGTTCTTACCTTCATTTGCAACTCGCTCTTAGCTTCAATGTTGGAGTCTGACAGAACCTCTCTACTTATAAATGAACCAAGAGTCGGCTAAATTGTCCAGACAAATCTGTTGAACCAGCCCATGAAAACATGCACATGCAAACAGTTCTAATCAACAGTGCCTTTTATTAGGCACCTCATTAGCTGTTGGCCGAATAGATGAATGGGTCAGTAACCAGTTAGGTTCATTCAAAAATTAATAGGTGAACTAGTATTGCCTAATAATGTATCATTTTGTAACTGTGACTTTGTCAGTGTTTTAAAAATTACTAATAACTACTGATAGCTAACAGGTGGTATCTATTGAGTATCAAAATGAGTGACAGCAGGTTCCTGGCTTTACTTCTGCTTTACTTCTTTATCTAGGGTTTTAATTTGGTGTTAAAAAACAAATCTGACCCCCAGACAGTGGTAAAAAATAAATGACTAGACCCTTCCTTTGCTTTGGGAGCTTATAAAATTTACTTTGGGAACTTATAAAATTTATTGTGTGACATATCACACAAACAGCAATAAAACCAGTAATAAAACCAGTGGCAAAATGCAAAGATTAAATATAAAATATGTCCCCCACTAGAATCACTAAACTCACTAAACTCATAAGGCACAATTATTGCTGGAGAGTTCTGGAATCAATCAAAACATTTGCACTTACATTCATATATGTATTTTACAATATTTAACAGATATTAAAATACAAGAAAAACAGCTTAAAAGCTTTGAACTTTAAACCACAACAAGTTCCAGTAAAATGTCAATAAAATGCTACTTATATTCGTATCTGTTGGCCTGGTAGCCTCTCATAAAACCTCTTAACCTAATGTTTGCATTTGAAGCAACAATCTTTTAAACAGGGATATCCCCTTCAAGCTTGTTTTGGTCATCCTGATTGGCTGTTCGCATCCCGCAGATCCACTTTTCCTCCCTTTCTCCGATGCTGGTGTGGGGGGAACCCACATGAATCTCCACCCATGATTTCCTCTATTTCAATCGCTTTTCCTTATCCACCTTTTGATGGTTTTAAATCCAAACAAAACAAAACACAGAACTCTTTGGGGGGAATCCTGGTGCATATAAGAAACACTGGAAAGGGAGCAAACAATTGAGGCAACAGTGGTTTACCTTTTGTAAAATAAAATGAGCAATGCCCCCCTGCTTCTCTGGCTTCCTCCACAAGGCAGAGAGCGAGATGCAGCATAACCTCTACCTTCAGCTGCTCAGTCAGCCATAGAAGAGGTGCAATATAAAAATCGGAGTAGCAGTGTGTGTGAATTTCACAGTCGCTGCACAAAATCCAAATACATCTGTGGATTACATTGATTATAATCTAACATATGAAAAACTAATCTGTGGTTTGAACTTTTCAATCTAATGTGTGAAAAATTATCTGTGGTTTATACTGACTATTTAATCTAAAGTGTGAAAAATTAAGATGCAGATTACATTGCCATTCCAATCTAAACTGAAAAACCTGTCTGTGGTTTATGTTAACTCTAAACTGTGAAAACTGATTTGTGGTTTACTGTACATTGACTCTTTAAACTGTGAATGAATAACTTGTGGTTTACATTAACTCTTTAAACTGTGAGAACTAAATTATGATTTACATTGATTTTTTAATCTAAACTGTGAAAACTAATCTGTAGTTTTGGCTCTTTAAACTGTAAAACTAGACTGTGCTTTACTTTGACTTTTCAGTCTAAACTGCGGAACACTAATCTATGATTTACATTTCATTTACAGTGTAAACTGTGAACAGCTAATTTATATTTACATTGACTCTTTAATCTAAACTGTGAAAACTGATCTGTGGTTTACACTAAATTATCAATCTAAACTGTGAAACATTTATCCATGGTTTATAGTGACTCTTTAAACTGTGAAAACTAATCTGTGGATTGCTGTAAATTGACTCTTTAATGTAAACTCTGAAAAACGAATCTGTGGTTTACATTAACTCTTTTACCCATGAAAACATAGCTATGATTTACATATCAGCTCATAACATTGTTTAAAAAACATTGTTGCAATAATATCATCGTTAAGAATGTTGGGAGCCTTTACAGAGACAGGGGTATTACATCGTTATGGAGTTACCCCATCCCTGTGGCTGTATGTGTAGGCGGGGAAGGAAAAGCACTAGTGGGGAAGGGATAAGAGAGCAGGATGTATGGTGCCCAGCTGAGCAGCTCCCATGGTGGAGTGGCTAAGGCACTCACTCCTGGAATGGAGGAGACCTGGGGCTCAGGGCTTGGTTCCCCATCTCCCGGAACTGAAGTTATGTTTTTTTTTTTATGCAAAGACATTTCCCCCTCCTGAGTTTCTCTCTGTCCCCTAGATCCACACCCACTTGGAACTGATTACATTAATTCTGGGGGCTGTGGTGGGTGAAGCCACCTACGTCAGTGGGCATGGGGGATGGAGCCCCCCACAAAACAAAGAACTCCTGCAATTTTTTTGTTAATTTTTGTGGTGTGTATGGATTTATGTTGGTTGGTGTTTTCACCAACATTGTCATTTGGTTTAGATATTTTGGTTAAGGCATTGTGTGCCGCTATGTTAGTGTCAGCGAGGTTATCACCGGAACCATGATTTATACTTGCTCTTCTATTTAAACTGTGAAAAACTGATCTGAGATTTACACTGACTCTTTCACCCCTCACACCCAAGAGCCAGTATTGTGGCTCACTTTTCACTGAGTTCTATTTAATTCAGGTGTGAAGGAATAAAAATGAATTTGTAGTGTAATTTAAATCTTTAATCTAAACTGTGGAAAACTAATCTGAGGTTTACATTGACTTTTCAAGCTAAAGTGTGAAAAATGTATCTGTGGTTTTCAATACAACTGTGTGGGCTTATCTGAGAATCTTTGAGTGCAGAGACAACCTTGTTCCTATGACAAAGATTTGGGTTTGACTGACCCACTGCTGCACCATGTCCTCTGAATCACCTGTGGGTGAAAGTTTTTTCTTGTTTTTCACCCACACAGGTGGTGCGGCCTGACACAGACACTGATAGAGCCCCATGAGTGAACAGATGCATGTGAATCATTACACATAAGCAGACCTTGGAGAAAACATGGTGGGTAAATCTTCTTAGCCAGCAAAATGTAAATGATGATCTTCAGGCTCTGCACTACTGACTATGACACCAATACCCCCACCACACAGTGATACTAGGCAACTGGTGGGGTTTGTCCTGGGGAAGGTAGTTGATGTGGTTGGGGAATCTATGAGAAGGGGGTTGTTGAGGATTAGAACATGAATTGAACAGCTACAGCCTTCTGACCGGCTGAGGGAATTGCCAAGGTTGGCATTCATGAAACTGCAATGCCCCACCTAGAAACAAGACCCTCTACCAACTACAGTAGCCTTACTACTAAAAAATCACCACCTACATAACATTTTTAAAATTACTGACCACCATTTTTGTCCCTCACTTAGCAAGTGAGAGATGGGCTGCCAGCATAACTCACCAGTTTAACACTGGGAACCATAAAGTATCATAAATTGTTACAAACATAACATTTTCTTTTTTTTAATGTAATCTTCTAGTGATAGCACAGCACGCTCTTATCTATAATCACTATTTGTGCCCCCTCCTCTGGCTCACTTTGTTTACTGCCCTAAACCGGCAGTGTGTCTTCATCTGCAGGAGATGAAACCAACAAAGTACTGCCGGTCTCATCACTGGTACAGTCCCCCACTCGATCTTCCACCACATGGCCCTAGTTCTTTCACCTGTTACAAATAGCCATATTGATAAATCAGGTGGATTCTTTAATAAAGTTGTGTTAATCTGAACAGATATTCATGACAACTAAAGCAGTTTGCCAGATAAATCATGACATAGTAGCCCGTATTAAGAGATGCTAGTATGGCTTATGGAGCAACGTGTCATATCATTTTAAGTAGAAAAGAGGAAATGCAGAATTTCAAACAGAATCAATCACTCTCTTTAATTAACTAATAATCCACTTCTGTCTACAAACATTGTTTCTCACCAGCGGGCAGATGGGCAGCTGAGAGGGAGAGAAGTTGCCATGTAATGAGGATGGGAGGTTAAAGACTGTGGAAGTGAGGGTTTTCTCACAAACAGCAATGCTTTCTACTAGCATCTCTTTCAGCAGAGGGATTATTTTTTTTTATTTTGCTGCACTTTTTCTCCCAGTGCCCAGCTTACCCCCTTCAGCCTGCCCTCTCCCTCAGCCCTGTCAACCCACTCCTTCTGGGACTTACCTGCCAGTCTACAGTGACCCATGGTTTACTCCCTGTGGTGGAACCCCCCCCAGGATCCCAGACTTATCCCAGGAGCAGTTGAGCTTGGATGCAGCTGAAGAGCCCAGAAGGTGGGTGGGGGGCCTGCAGGGTGGGAGGCATCATCCTGCAGGCTGGGGGTTTCCCTGCTTTCTCCCTTTCCTGGGACAGTGCACATGCTCATGTAGAGACATGCACATGTGCTGGAGTATCCTGGCATCCTTACCACCCTTGAGCTGATGGCATCGGCTGCACTGCCATACATAGTCACCCAGGTGGTGGTACTGCACTGACATCCATCCATCCACCTCCCCTGGAGGTTGTGAGAGTCCAATCAGACACTCCAGTCACCTTCCCGGCTGGTCCTCTGACAGCCCAGGCCACTCCCAATTCTGAGTTGACAGCATCATGGATGGCAGCTCTCCTGCTGCGCCAGTGGTCTGGCATGGGATTACTTCAATATTTAATTATTTTGTATAAATCTTTACTAAATTTTAAGTGATTTTTGTGTAGTTCTTTTTAGCACATTTTATTAAAATTTAAATAAAGACCCATTTTATAAGTGCAGTAATACCCTCCAGGGATATAATGGACCTCCCAAGGACTGCAAAGTCTTCCACCTCTGGTGTTGGGTCTCATTACTCCCCTGTGTGGTCTAGTATAGATCAGTCCCACCCACTCTGTGAGGTATTGCTTGCAGAGAAGGAGCAGAAAACTGAAATATTAAAAAAATGCTCTTGGATTTCTACAGATTTCATCAAAAATTGTGAAAAGCATTACAGAAGCAGAGCTGCCATGCTACCTGAATTCTGCTAGCAGGATTCCACATTTATCACAGCTCTAGTAATGATAAAATGTAACTGCCAGACTGTCAGATAAATAACATAGGAGGTGACTGTGTTGAATGCGGTTACATGTTGTTCCTTGAAAGTTGGAGGTACATTTATGGAAACAGCAGAGTTGGTTGTTTATTTTATTTAGATCTAAGTAAATCTCATCCTGCATTCATTCCCACATCACCCTGTTTGGGATATGGTAATTAGTGTATATATATGGTGAAATGCATTTAGTTTGTTCTTTTTGTAGAATGTTGCCTAAATATAAGTTCCACATTGAACCTTGCTTTTGTGGAATCCTCAGATTTCACTTATAGTATGCAAATATACCACTGCTTGTGAACTGTATGTACTAAAACTAGACAAAACATATGGAGCACATTGTTCTTTCCCAAACTAAATTATACAACATTTACTTTTTGTGGATAGCTTTTTGCAAACAATATTGCCAAATAAAGTTATTAAAGTAATGGCCATAGAACATGGGGTATGTATAAACTTCTGAGATTTTAGAAAGAAAATTCTATTATTCTGCAAGGTTTCTCTGCGCAATAACAGTTATCAGAATACAATGGATTTTGTTGTAAATTTGTGTTTAACCATGGAATTTTTATTGGAGTGTAATTCCACAGAGCATTACCCTTGTATGGTTCTGGCATGGTGTAAAATGCTGATTTTTTTCTTCTTAAAGAACAATCCTTAAAAATAAAAGTCAAATTAAATAGCCTGACTGTGCTACACAAACAGCAGGAACTTGACCACACAAATAGGGTTTTTTCTTTTGCCTGTTTATTCTGCTGTCTCTTCCAGTCTCCTTTGGAAATAACTGACTGCCCCTGTAATCAAAGGCAATTTTTATTTTACCACTGTATTGGATGGTGGTACTGGCACTGTCATTTGGGAAGTTTAAATATATACTGTAAATAAAAGTTAAAAAAATACACTGTGGGTTACACAGAGGAGAGTCTGATAAACAATGCATTCTTTTTACATTGCTCAAGCCCATAACTATTGCCAAAGAGTTAAGCTGATGAGAATTTTGATAGTCATATTGCTTATGTAACCCCCACCAGCGTATGGGGGCTTACCTTTGGCCCAATGGTGCAAGTGGTAGACAAGAAGTACTGGAACGCAGTCATTGCAAATATGAAATGTAGAATTAAGTTCCTCAATCTGAAGGATAACTGTACAGATACTATGGGGTTTAATTAGGGATACTGAAGTATTTCCAGGAAAATAACACTGTTGTACAAGTCACATTTTGTGATGGAGTCTCTGATTTCAGGTCACAGGCACGGAAATTGTTATTATTTTGCTGGTTTAAGAATTTCAGTTCCTGTATCAGTGGGAAGAAGTACAGGAACTCTGTTCCTACTGCAAAAAAGGTACAGGAACTGAGTTCCTGTGCTTTCCTGTTCACTTTCATCACTGCCTTTGGGGCTTCATTGAGCCCACCCTGCAGCACCCACCACCTGCACTATTGCTCTCGCTGGTCTTCTGATCTAGACACCTGCTGCCATTAGGACCAGACCAGGATAGAAGGAAGGAGCTAGGAATCTTTGGCACTGGTATGCCAAAAATTAAAGCAGCTGCATCAACCTCATATCAAAGCAGCCACCAACAAAGGGAGCACAACTATGCACTCAAAACTGGGGATTCCCCTAACTGCAGCCCTCACCGAATGGACACTTAGTGCAATATCGGGGCAGCACAGAAGGGGCACCAAATAATTGATCAAAGGCAGGATCCCTGTAAATACTAAGAATTTAGGTCCAGTGCCCCACTGATAGAACAGGCCATCACCATCTTAGTGTACCCTGACCCCATCACTACAGCGACAGTGGTCAGAGGTGGCAGCATCAACCAAACAAGATGCATAGCCTGGAAAGAGAAGTACAGAGGTCTTTTGGGACACTGAAGAACTGAAGAGTTTTAGACATTAATTTGAGGCCAATCACCTTTCATGGAATGGTCCTACATCCTAGTTCCATGACTGATTAACAGATGCATAGATCAGTGGTAGGTTGGCATTCCCTTGTGAACAGCATGGGTTCTGCCAGGACATAAGGGGCTCAATTCTCAATGGGTTTAGACTGCTGAAAGTCCTAGATGTGCCAAACACATGGCACATGGGGCTTGCAGCAGTCAGTGGCCAACAATCGGGATTCTCGATCCCGGAGCCCTCCACCGTGCGCTGCATGCTGCAAGTTAGACCAAATTTTGCTGGTCTAACTTCACAGACTTTTTAATGGGGTTTGCACCAAGTATGTGTCACAAGGCACCGTAAACAAGGTAAAGTGTTGTAAAAGTGTGCAACCTTTATGAATCAGGTGCAAGGTGTGCCAATTCAGTCAGTGCAGCACAGAGTTTGATGCAGGGCTTGTGCAAGCCCTACATTAACCTCTGAGAATCAAGCCCAGGAGCCTGCATTTAACAGGGTCAGGAGGCAAATGGAGTCTGTGTGTGACTGCTGTGAAAAGGAAACTGTCAGAGTTGCTGGAGGAGACAGACCACATGTACAACTACCAGACAGGAATGAAAGAGGCAGAGTAGCAGACCACATTTTGCTGCTAAAGGAGGTAATCGTGTGCTAGCCTAGCAAAAAAACAAAAACTGCAAGCTGCAGCTGAGTAAGTGACTTTGCTATGTTGCAGCCCAGCCTGCATCTGAACTGGGACCTCATTTCATTTGGGCAGCTGCCTAGCCACTACTGCAGCCTGTTGCCAGTTATTGTCACACACTAGAACGTGTATGTCATTAAGTGGTATGCAAGGCAGATAGGATCAGTTTTTGCAGGCATATTTGTCCTTTGCAGAAAGAGGAGGAAAACTGTCTGTTGTATGAGAAGGTAAGAAGGAGCCTGACGGGGACAGGGACAACAGCCATCTATCAGCCAACACCAGAGGTGTTCACCACCAAATATGGTGAGAGAGTGATTCCAGCCAGAGGGACTTGCTGCAAACTATGCTACATCACAAAAGGGATGATTTCCTGGTATGGCAAACCAAGAGTAAACTCAAGGTTTGTCCTGCAACCACAGCACTTCTGTATTATAGGTTGGGAAGTCATCATTGGACTTGGCCACTCAGCAAGAGTTTACAATTCCCCAGTTTGGACTTCTTAAGCATTCCTATTTGGTGTTTTAATTTGCAAGCATTGCTTTATTTAAGTGCACCGGCAGCCAACCATGTGCAACAGTATCGGACCTACACCATTTCCTCAGCTGTGTACCCAGCAAAGCACCAGGAGCTCCCTAGTAGTAAATAAGGGTTTAACACTAATAGCAGTCAGGAAAGGGTAGTGTCCCTAGTACAGTAGGGCTGAAGCAAGATACTGTACTATGCATGTGTGGTGTGGGGACATGCTACTTTATTTTGGTTAAGCCTTGATTGGCACTTAACCAAAGCCCAGAGATGTGCAACATTATCTGGCAGCTCTTAGTTGGGTCCAGAAAAGCTGCCCCTGTGTATGTAGGCTGACTCTACAAGGGCACTAAAGAACTAGCTGGTACTGTACTACAGTACCTCATTTGCTAAACAATCTCCATTCTCCCATTTTGGGCCTTGCAGTCCCTAAATACAGTTCTTTGTTCTTTTGTTGTTGAAATCCTTGTCTGAGACCTAATGGTTCAAAGTGATCAGTTTCTCCTACAAAGAAAAGCTAAGTGGATTTATCTGCTCAATGCTCTGATACACAGGGGTTTAAATGATCAAATAGACTACAGATCATACCTATGAGATGTAATTTTTGTAAAGCATAAATTGGGGTTTATTGCCCTTTTATGAAACAGAATAATAAAACTGTGCTCTGTCCCCAGTGAAACATAGCAACATAGAATCTGGTGGCAGATAAGGACTGTCTGGCCACTTTTTCCTGCTTAATTAATTAATTAATTAATTAATTAATTAATTAATTTATTTATTTATTTATGTCTTTGGTAACCGGGTAAGTGAGCTGATCCAAAGGACCATTTTCAGTTATGACCGAGGCTTCAAAGTGGCAGTCAACAATCAGAAATACAATACAGTGGTGCAGGCAAACAGAAAATAAAATACATGGTACAATGCGCACCTCAATATGAGGTCAGAAATACTTGCAGAGTAGTTCAGTCAGTACATATAGCAAAACAGAATACAGGGATAAGCAGTCAAGAGAAAAATAAGGCTAAATTCCGGTAGACATTGGTAATACTGCATCAGTGGCTACACACTATGGCAAAATGTAACCTGACTATATACAGTGTAACTAAAGTGAGTGGAACAGTCCACTGTCTGACATGGAAGCTTCTAGGACACTAAGAGATCAGGACAGCATAGGACAGCATATGTGTAAGGGTGCAGGAAGGGGATAGAGGAGATTAGAAAGGTCACAGGAGATGGCAGAGTTCTGGGAAAGGGCAAGCAGCACTCAGACAATACGCTAACACAAAGGGGAGAAGTGCTGGAAAATTTGGGCGAGAGGGAGGGACAGTGGAAGTGAAGCAGTTGGGAGATAGGCAGGCAGCACACTGTGCAGTCTTGTAGCAAGGCAGCTTTTGGACCCCAGAGTTGTCTAGGGAAGCATTTACAAGTTGACTCAGACTGGAGCCAGGCTCTAAGGTTAGTCTTGAAAGACAGGTGGGAGGGGGCTAGGCAAATGGATGATGGGAGCTGGTTCCAAAGGAAAGGGGCAGAGACTGAGGACACTTTACTTCCCATAGCCGTGGAGATGCGAGGAATTTCAAGAAGAGTGATGGAGGAGACCCTAAGGCTTCTTGAAATCACCCTTCCAGTAAGTAGTGAAACATAGGGGGACAGCTGGTTCTTCCTGAGAGAGTTGTCAGCTAAACATCCCATAGCATAATCAAAGCAACCCTGTAGTGGGAGCCACCCTAGGGATTGATAGAATATGCAGTGGTGGGTAGAGTAGGGGACCTAAAGAACAAAGCAACAGGTGGAGTTATAAGTGGTACTTAGTCGAGAACATAGGGATGAGGACACAGAAGAGTAGACAGGGCAGCAGTAATCAAGCAGACTTTGTTAATGCAGACCGCATTTGATCTTTAGCTCTTTCTCCCTTCCCCCTTTCCACTAAGAGTCGCTTATGCATATCCCATGCATTTTTGAACCCCATCACTGTTTTCTCCCCCAGAACCTCCACTTGAAGGCTGTTCCAGGAATACACCACTCTTTCTGTGAAGCAGTACTTCCTCACATCTCTCCTGAATCTACTCCCCTCCAGCTTCATAGCATGTCCCCTTGTTCTTGAGCAACTTTCTTCTGAAAAATACTTACCACTTGTACCTTATTTACCCAGTGAGGTGTTAAAAAAATCTCTATCATGCCCCTCTTTCTCTCTTCTAGGGTGTACATATTGAAGTCCTTTAGTCTGCTGTCATGGGGCTTTTGGTGCAGACCCTGCACCATTTTAGTTCCCCTCCTCTAGACCTCATCCACTCTGTCTAGGTCCTTCCAGAGATGTTGTCTCCAGAACTTGACACAGTATTCAAGGTGGGGTCTTACCAGTGATTTATACAGGGGGCAACACCATCTCCCTCTTTCTGCTGGTGATATCCCTCCCTATGCACTCCAGTATCCTCCTAGCCCTCCCAAATACCTTGTCACATTGCCTGGCCACCTTTAGCTCATCTGATATGATTACCCCCAGATCTCTCTCTCTCTCTCCTATGTGGTGGTCATCAATACCATGCCACACATTTTGTGCTCTGCCCCTGGGTTTCTGTGCCCTAAGGGTATTACTTTGCACTTTTTCACATAGAAATCTAGCTACCATATGTTTGACTACTCCTTGATTTTTCTCAGGTCTCTACTCATCCTTTCCATCCCCACCCCATAGAGTGTCCACCCTATTGCAGATTTGGTGTCATCCACAAAAAGGCAGACCTTCCCTTCCAGCTCCTCTGCAATTTCACTTATAAAGACATTAAAGAGGACCAGTCCCAGCACTGATCCCTGAGGTACCCCATAGGACACCCTCCCTTCCTTGGAGGGAACTCCATTTACTACCATACTCTGTCACCTATTCCCTAACCAATTTCTTACCCAGCTTTCCACCTTTGGACCTACCCCTAAATTACCCAGCTTGGTTACTAGTGTTCTATGGGGATTGATGTTGAAAGCCTTTCTGAAATCTAAGTAGGCCATGACCACTGCTTCACCCTGATCTAATTCCTTGCTCACCCAGTCAAAGAAATGTATCAGATTCATTTGACGTGCCCCCCATGAATCTTGGGTCTTGTAACCTGTTGAATTCAAGACATTCTATAATCCTTTCCTTCAACAGAGATTCCGTTAACTTTACCACCACCAATGTCAGGTTGACTGGCCTATTTTTGCCAGCCTCCTCCCTGCTACCACTTTTGTGAAGTGGAACTACATCTACCCTCCTCCAATTCTCCAGAACCACTCCTGTTTCCAATGAGCTGTTAAACAGGACTGTCAGAGGTACATCCAGTACCTCCCTGGGCTCCCTCAGTAGGCTTGGATGCGCTCCATCTGGCTCCATTGCTTTGTTCACTTTCAGATTAGCAAGTCCCTTCAGGACTCTCTCCTATGAAAAAATGACTTGTGTCTACCTCCCTCCCCACCAAGAGCTCCTGTTACTCTTTTGTGGCCCCTCCCCTTCTCCTTCCTCTCTGAAAACTGAACAAAAGTATTTGTTCAGTATATGCACCTTTTCTGCTCCCCTTTACACAGCACCCTGCTTCCCTTTTTAACATTCTTTCCAATCCCTCCTTTGGTCTTCCTTCTTTCACTTACATATCTAAAAAATGTTGTGTCCCCATTTGTTACCACCTGGGCTAGTCTCACTTCAGTTTGCACCTTCATGTTCCTTACTGCTTTCCTTGCTTCCCTCTGTTTCCTATGATACACATCCCTATCCTTTTCCCTCTGTGTCTCCCTATACCTTCTGAATGCTACCATTTTAGCCTTCATTTTTCCAGCCACCTCTTTCAAGAACTGTACTGGTCTCCTTTTAATCTTGTTTTTCCTCCCTTACTCTTCCATGGTGTGACAGTTTCTCATCAGTTTAACTGTACCACTGTATTGCACTACTATCTTGTATGCTACTGTATTATAGTGTATAGTACAGCATTGTTCTGTATAGAATTCCATTCCTTTTAAAATGCTGTTGTACCAGAGTTCAAAGGTCATAGAATGTGATTGCACCCTTCTGTGGTACAATAGCATTCTGAAACCTCAAGAGAATGTACAATTCAGTTTCATTCTGAAAGCAAAAGAACCACTGTGTGTGCATTTCACATAATACTATACACTATAAAAACTACAGGTTAAGCAACTTTATGCACAACCAGTGTGTTCTGCCACCTCGGGGTTCAGATTCCCATGGACCTCTCAAGCTTCACTCTTGAAGTCAGAGGAAATCAGAACCCCTCTGTGCAGAACACACTGACTGTGCATAGTTGTCCATCCAGTATTCTCTGTGTGTCCTGTTATGTATTCTTTACATCTAATTTTCTATATTTAAAAACATTTTGCTCAAAGTCTACTGATAAGTTGTTCCAAATATTATTGTTCAAACATCTTAAAAGACAGTTAAGTAGGTAGTAATATATGGGTGGGTGTACATTTATATTGTGACATATATAACCATGAGTGTGTTGGCACTAGGGATTTGCAATATTTACTGTATATTCCACTGACAGAAATATTCGGATATTACTGATTCTACTTCTGTGATAATTTGCAGAATTTTTCAGTAAACTCCATGAAATATGCCAATAAGTAAACTGTGGGATTTTTCTTTTAATTAACGTCTATGTAATCTGAAGAATTTTTATAATTCTCTGCTGTTGTCTAATTGACTTAACTGTAAGTTTTAAATCAAACTAACTATGATATGGCTAAAAAAATCAACAAAACTGATTGCCAGCCAGAAAGTTACTTAAAGCCATGACATAATCACAACCTCAAGAAACCAAACACCTGAGCATTCACCCAAAAATCATCTATTTGCCCTCGGTCATAATCCCCAGACACAAAATGGTTGCTCTGGCACCTCGTCTTTTGCTACCCTGACAGGTCCCTTTGTCAATCTCTTCAGGCAACTGTTTAAAAACAGGTCCCAAGTGACTCAATACAACAGTTGCCAATAGTGACATTCTCTCCTGCCACCACACTTCACACACTGCCCCATTCAGGCAACCACAGCTGCTGCTGACTATTATATTCTTTCTACTCACTGCGCTGCAAAGCATTATAACATGACTGCAGCTCTTAGCAACAGGTCCAGATTGGGCAAATACAAATGCCACTGTCCTTGCCACTTAACTACAGTATATGCCCTGGTAAGGCCTGTACAAAATATTGGTGACCTGCTACCCAGACACCACAGCTTCACTTTAAAATGTTATTTATTTACTTATTGTTATTTAAGGTTTGAGAATCAGGTAAGGAACCAAAAATAATAATGCAAATTTTTAATCTATACTGACAGTCTATATAAGAAACTAAGGCCAAGACTGTGTTTTTACTATAGAAATAAATTCAGCTTACCCCCAGATGCCCACAAAATGCAATTTCAGATTATGGCAGGGACCTACAATTTCAGAATTATTTATTTGTTTCAAAAGTTTTATCACTAAGATATACTAAGCTGCTATCAGATAATTTCCCCGACATGTCCCAGGGGGAAGGGGAAGAGGAAGAGTAGAGAACAGTGCGAATACAAAGTACAGTCTACAAAAATGCAATGATACGGACATAGATATAAAAAAGAATAAGTAAATTACAGGAAAATGTTTCTAAGTAATACAATTGCAATACAATGAATTACTTAGTTTGTTTTTCCTTTTAGAAGCAGCAGATTAGAGAGAGGAACAGGGGAAAGCAGCTACAGCTTCCCCTCTCGTCATCACTTAACTGCTAACTGCTAGCTGAAACAGCTAACTGGGAGGGGGTCTATGACCTGTGAAAGCAGAGGCAGCTGTGCCCCTGCTCCATTTTGCTTCTCCTTTTAGAAGTAGCAGATTTGAGAGAGGAATGGGGAAAGCAGCTACAGCTTGCCCTTCCCCATTACTTAACTGCTAACTGCTAGCTAAGAAAGCTAACTGGGAGGAACATGTGACCTGTAAAAGTAGAGTCAGCTGTGCCCAGCTCCATTTTGCTTTTCTGGAATTGCCCTTCCACCCACCCTTCATCCTTCCACCCTGACAGTTCTATTATTATAGGCACTGGGCTCGATTGACAACAGGTACTTCCTGTTAGAATGCAAGAAGGGCAGGAGCACCAAGACACATAGACAACAGGTACTTCCTGTTTGAAGGCAGGAAGGGTGGGATCACCAAGACACATAGATAAGCCACACTTGTAGAAAAGGAGTAGTCCTCCCTCCCATCCAGCTGTCAGAGGTCTGTTGGAGGTCTGACTCAAAGCAATCGAGTAGTGTTTTTGTTATTTCTTGAGTGACTTCTCTTGGCAGGAGACCAGTGGGGACTCAGGAAAAACTCTAGCAACAGTCAAGAGTAGCTAGATCCATGTCAGCACTCATTTACACTGCCCACCCACCTGGGTCCTGCCCTAAATAGATAGGCATAGATAGTGACTGACAACAGGAACTTCCTGTAGTGGGGCAGGAAGAGTGGGATCTCCAGGATGTGTGACTGGTCTATCTTGAATTAGCCCTCCCTACTGCTGAATCTGCAGCTGTCACAAGCTAGATTCAAAGAAAGGGTAGGAGGAGATTCAGAGAAAAGGTAGGAGGAGACTACAAGGTACACCTTAAGCAAGGAAGAGTCCTGACCTGTAATGAGTACAAGGTATTCACTACAAGGTATGTTGCACTATAAGGTAAATCAAAATGGATGTAGTTAGTTCCCATATTTCTGGGGCACTCATCTCCAGGGGAAGGGGACTTCTCTGGAGGGTGGGGCACTGCCCCATTTCTATAACTCTAAATGAGCTCAGGGCTCAGCTGGGTGCAGCATGGAAGGAAATAGCCATGCTGCAGTATCAGCTGTTTTGGAGTTCTCCACCACCATGCCCACTCCCTCAAAGGTCCCTAGACCAAGGTGGGTGAAATGTGCTAGGGTGGGGGGCTGGCAGGGTAGAAAGGATGAATCAAGTGAGCCCTGTCCGTCCCACTGTCATCTGGACCACAAACAGTTTTGCACCTCTAGCAGGGATGCAGGATCCTGGCTGTGCTGGGGGGTACTGTGTGTCAGTCAAGAGGACAGGGCAGCCCAGGGATATGGCATCCATTGGCCGTAAGGGAAAATGTGGCAGAAATAAATGTGGGCAAGTATTTGTTGAGGGTGATTCAATGGTAGGAGGAGTTGAGACACATCTAGGTAAATATTCGCAAACAAGTGTGACAGTCAAATGATCCCTGGTGCATCAGCTAAGCAAGATACAGAATGCATCAGGAGGGTTGTGGACAGAACAAAGAAAGGACTTGGGGTTCTGGTTCACCTCAGAACTAACGACCTGATGAATCAGACTGTGGAAGAAGCCAAGCAAAGCTTCATCAAACTGAATCAACAGTTGAAACATGAATGAACTCCCTGGCTTTCTCCAAGGTCCCCCCAGTGTGGGGCAGAGGGGATTGCACAAACAGGATCAGGAGCAAGGAAACTGAGGAATTTAACATGTGGTTAAAAGAATGGCATCTGGAAAAAGGATATCACTTTGCAGGTGTCTGGGGAGATTTCTGGGATAGAAAGTTCTTCAAGTTTGGTGGACTCCATTTAAACAAACAAGGCATGAGAGCACTTGGTCAGAAATTTTATGTACTAGTCAGGAATTTAAACTAGGTGAGGGGGAGTCTTGGGCAAGAGAACCTAAGTCATATCATCAATGATGGGAACCTAACCACCACTCCACAGCAAATGAGGAGCCAACTCCTCCAATACAGGATCATAAGAAATGAAGGGGAATTTGGGAGGGATATAAGGGGAGCTATAAAATAGTTAACCTCAAGAAGAAACCAAAAGTAGGGATAAAGAGAGCTAGTACAGGGTCTTGGAAGGGAGTGCGCTTCAATGCCAGAAGCCTGGGAAATAAAATGAGTGACCTATAGGTGATCATCGCAGACACCCAAGTGGACCTGGTGGCCATTATGGAAACATAGGCCACAGAGAACAATGACTGGGACCACTCAATAATAGGCTACACACTCTTTCAACAGGACAGGATGGAAGCCGGGGATGGGGAGTAGCACTGTATGTCAGGGATGGTATTAAAGCCACTTCACTAGATGATAACAAAAAGGAAGGGATAGAAACCCTATGATTCAGCTCACCTTGCCACCAGAAAGAAGGTCTATATTGGGGTGGTTAACAGACACTAAGGTCAGGCGGTGGACAAGGACAAGCAGCTTTTGGAGGAGATCAGAGATGTCATGCAGAAAGGGGGTATGGTGTTGGTCAGAGATCTGAACATATCAGATGTGGACTGGAATATTCCTGTGGCCAGGACCTCAAAAAGACAGAAAGTAGTGGAGGCCATTCAAGACTGACTACTCACCCAACTAGTTAACACTCCAACTAGGCAGGACTCCATCTTGGATGTGGTTCTCTCTAACTTGGAGACAGTCGGTGCTATAGAGGTTAGGGAACCACTGGCAACTCCGTCTGGTTTGAACTATCCCTAGGGGATGTAAGATCTCAATCCAGGGCAAAGGTCTTGAGCGTCAGAGAAGCCTACTTCAAATAGTTGAGAAGCTTGGTCAGGGACAGGCTGTCTAAGATCCAGGAAACAATGGAGGTGGCAGACATCTGGGGGAAAATCAAACTAGCCATACTGAAGGCTACAAAATGTTGCATTAGGACAGTGAAAAAAAGGAATAAGCATAAAAGACCCATATGGTTCACAGATCAGATCAAACATGCTATCAGGACCAAATTGGTAACCTTTCACAATTATAAGAAGAATGGGGGAGTGACAGTAATTGGGATGATTTCAATCAAAAAATTTCAATCAAAACAGCAAAGAAGTTAAGAGGGCAGTGGGACTGGAAAAGGCAATAGCTGAACTAAGGATTGTGACAGGGATCAAAGAAGGGAACAAGCAATTTTTCCATTATATTTAGGAAAAGAGGAAGAAAGGGGGAGGGATAGTTCTTCTCTTAGATGGCGACATATTAGTTGAGGAGGATGAACAAAAGGCCGCCGTTCTGAACAACTTCTTCTGTTCAGTGTTTACAAAGGAGCACAATGGACCAATGCCTGAAAGTGGCATTAAGGTAGCCAATTTGAGGATCCAACCAATGGAATCGATGACTTTTACTGCCAACAGAATCAGTGAGGTGTTAGTTCAGCTAAGGGTGGATAAAGCACTAGGGCTGGATGGGCTGCATCTGACAGTGCTGAGAGATCTTGTGGAAGAATTGGGGAACCCCTTGGCTTACTTGTTTAATTGTTCACTACAGTAGGGGGTTGTGCCTGGTGAATGGAGAAGAGCAGATGTGGTGTTTCTCCAGAAGGGAGGGAGGAGGCTGGCAACTACAGACCAGTAAGCCTCCCTTTGATACTGGGAAAACTTATGGAAACCTTATTTGAGCAGGACTTAGTAGAGTACTTAGAGAAATATGGTCTTCAGGATAGAAGATAGCATGGGTTGGTAACAGGTAGGTCATGCCAGACAAACCTAATTACGTTCTTTGACTGGGTGACTAAGGAATTGGAGGTGTACTGACCGAACAATGAAACTGTTATGATGAAATCCCCCATAGTGATAATTTTAACAGGTTTCAAAATTGTCGCTGTGGGGGACCTGAGGGTGAAATTTAACCCTTTCACCGTGTTTTTCCCCTCCTTTAAATCAACTCCAACTCAGAGTTGATAATCTGTAGAATGAAAGAGAAACACTTCAATGTCGCACAAGCAAAATTTCACCTGTCAATATTGGGGATCTCACTATGTCAAACTTCGACAACAATGTTGTTGATTTGGCATAGGTAAACCAGAATTGGACAAGGGCCACCCAGAGGACCTCCTACACTTTGACTTTAGTGAGGCCTTCAATTCAGTGCTGCACAAGCGCTGGCTGAAAAAGTTGGAGGATCTAGGTATGGCCTGGAGTATAGTTAGTTGGGTAGGTAATTGTCTAAAGGGCAGGAAATGGAGAGTGATAGTTAATGGGGTGAGGTTAGGAGAGGGAGAGGTCACCAGTGGTGTACCCCAGGGCTCAGTCTTAGGCCAGGTCCTATTTAATATATTCATCAGTGACATTGGCAAAGGCATCCAAGGTAAGCCTGCCTTTTTGCAGATGACTCTAAGCTTGGCGATAGGGGGTACAGCACAGAGGGGGTTAGGGACCTTCAAAAGGACCTGCAGAGGCTCAAAAGAAAGGTCCAGTGTCTGGCAGCTGAAGTTCAATATGAAGAAGTGCAAGGTGATGCAGCTGGATAAGGGTAACCTGACGACAGAATACTGGCTTAATGGAGTCCAGCTCTGTACCTCACATGAAGAAAGGGTCCTAGGAGTCATTATCTTGGACACCCTTAAGCAATCCAGCCAATGCAACAGAGCTTATAGCAAAGTGAAAAAAATGTTGGGATGTATTGGGAGAGGCTTTGCCAGTAGGAACATGGAGGTGATCCTTTCACTCTACAGGTCTCTGGTAAGACCACACTGGAATACTGTGTCCAGTTTTGGAGCCCTCACCTAATTAAGGACAGGGATAGACTAGAGGCTGTATCGAGAAGGGTGACCAAGATGATACTTGGGCTCCATGAGCTCTCATATGTGGATTGCTTGAAGGCACTAGACATGTACTCACTGGAAGCTAGGAGGGAGAGGAGGATATGATTGAAATGTTCAAATTCAGGAGGGGCATAAACAACGTGCCCTACTCTGAACTCTTCAACAGGATATCAGATTTAAACACAAGGGGACACAAATGGAAACTAAGAGGTGGTCACTTCAAGAGGTAGTTAAGGAAACACTACTTTTCAGAGAGGGTGGTGGAACCATGGAACAGGTTGCCTGCTGAGGTGATAGGAGCTAGGACTGTGGTGGAATTCAAACATGGGTGGGATAGAGCAAGGGCTACCTTAGACTCTGCAGGAGCTAGAAGGAGTATAAAACTCAGCAGTGGTGGGCTAGGACCCATGACTGCTAGAGGTCTAGGAACCTATTGGGCAGATGTGATGGACCCTTGGTCTCCTTCTGCCATCTTTTTCTATGTTTCTATGTTTCAGAAGAAATCAAAAGAACTTTTTTTTATTCTCCATTGCTCAGTTGGCCCTCATTCGGGTAGGCACCCAAGCCTCGTCACCTTGACCTCCTCCAGGACCTGCCACCAGCCATCTTCCCATAGAGCTCCCCACCATAGAGGGGTCAGTGAGGGTTCCCAGTTCCCACTGAGGACCATATCTAGTTCAGGCTGGTGAGCCCAGCTAGTCAAGTGCTGGACCTGCAGGTGCCTATCCTGTCACTGGGGCTTTTGCTGTTCTGGTCACCTAGGAGGTGTGGCATGCAAGGATGCTTAGGGGCATGCCTTGCATTCCCATGTGATATACACCAATGTCTGCCAGTTTTCCTGATGTTCTGGCCCAATCTGCCTTTCCCCCAGCTTCTGCCAGGGGACAGGAAGCAGTGGGGTCAACCCACCACCCCCCATGGGAGGAAAGTAGTCTTTCAGATGCTTGATCCTCCTCTCCCTAGTTGACCTCTAACATCCCAAGATCGCTCCCAACCCCAGGTCACTGGCATGGTGGCAGGTGAGGCTTAGTGCCTCAGCCCTCTGTGCCACCAGGCCAGCCCCAAGTCAGAAGAACAGTAAGCAACAATGCAATAATATGAATGGCAGGGAATAGTGACTGATAACTGGGGGTGAGAGGCTGTACTAGTATCATTGTAGGATGGAGAGCAGCAGACAGCAGTCCACCCCAGTGTCAGGAGCAACTGCAGGAGTGAGAACAGAAATAATTGTGGAGGGATTTCAGAGCATGAAGGGAAGGAGCAGATCAAATGGAATGGGGGAGAGACCCATAGCTTAGGGAAGTGGAATGAGAAGGCAGGTTGACCTGCAATAGATTTCACTGAGGAGACAGCAAGAAGTAGAATGGTGAAAGAGAGGAGAGAACCATGGTATGAGGTAAGGGAGCTAGACCAGAATTTGGAGATGATATAGGCACAGTGGGTATGGTACCTGGCATCAAGAGAGGGAAGAGGGGGAGAGAGAGGTATACCTGGAACAGCAGTAAGTACACTGAGTTTTGTCTAGGGTAAATTGACAGAAGGAGTGAAAGTGTGAGTCAAGTCTAGCTAAGGTGGGCTTGAAAGCAATACAGTAAATGATATCACCATAGCCGAAAATGGGGAGAATCATTTTTGTGAGGATTTTTCTATGAGCAAGAAGTGGAATGCTCCACTTATTCCTGTAAAGAGCACAAAGTTTGGGGTGGATATTCTTGTGGATTTCTTCCACACGAACAGAGAAATCAAGGTGACTCTCCAGTCAGACTCCGAGGTACTTGAAGGACAAAAAAATCTTCAATCGCTACTACATCTAGGGTATGAAAGGAGGGAAGACGGAGACTCTACCAAGCTTCTGCCTGGTTTCAAAAGTCATATAAACCATTTTCCTGACATTGAGCTATAGCTAGTTTCACAGAACCAGTGCTGATCATTGTTAAAGTCCAGTTGGAGCTGGCCATGAGGTCAGGGGCAGAGGAGTCAGAGGTAAAGAGTACCATGTACTATATCGTCTGCATACATGTGAATGGACACATAGGACCAGGCTGTGGGGAGGTTGTTTAGAATGATGGAGAAAAGAATTGGGCCAAAGATGGACCCCTGGCTGATGCCTGAGCAGATTGAGAGTGGTGGAGAGAGGAAGTTGGCAATACAGACAGCTTGTGACCTTCCCTTAATTAGGAGCAGAACCACTCAACTGGGGAGGCAGAGAGTCCTATTGCCTTAAGCTTGTCCATAGGAATGGGGTGGACAACACTGTTCAAAGCTTTGGCTAAGTTGACAAAGATGGTCAAGGTGACAAGGCCCTGATCAATGCCAGAGAGGATAATATCAGTGAGCTGGAGAAGAGAGGTGGAGGTGTAATGGGACTTCCTAAAGCCAGAGTGGAAAGAAGAGAAGAAGGAGGCTGAGTCAGGAAAAAGGGTAAGGTAGGGAGAGAACAAGGTCTTTCTGGAGTTTTGCCAGAGTAGGGAGTAGAAAAATGGGATGGTAGTTACCAAGGGAAGAGGGGGCTAAACCTTCAGAAAGGAGAAAGACTGTAGCCAGCTTCCAAGAGTTAAGAATTGAGGAAAAGGAGAAGGAGAGGTTGAGGAGGTAGGTGATAGGGTGGGCAATGGCATGACCAGAGAGATACAGGAGTTTGTGGTCAAGAGCATCAGGGCTCACACCCTTATGTGGGTTTAGAACCATGAGGGCCCTATGGGCAGCAGTAATGGTGGTGGGAAAGAAAGAAATAAGAGAAGAGGGGCAGTAGGGAGGGTAGAGGAGAGAGGAGGGTAGTGAGAGGCTAGGAAAGAAAGATTGATAGGGGAAGAGGAGAGGAGAACAAGCAAGGGAGTGGGCACAGGAGGCAAAAAAGGAATTGAAAGAGGAGGCAAACTGCAGTGGGATCAGAAAGAGTACTGTTGTCCACACTGAGAACAGGGAGAGGGGCTGGGAAAGAGAAGAAAAGAGGGCATGGATCACCTTCCGCCAGAACTTAGAGGGTTACTGAGATTGTTCTGGAGTGTGGATGCAAATTGTTCAGACTTCACAACTCCAGTAATGCTAGGCATTAAGAAGGGTCCAGCAAGTTGTAAAGTCAGAAGGGGAGCCAGAGGACTTGTAAGTCCTCCAGGCAAGGTCATGCACATGGTGATAAGCCAATAAGTCTGCTGAGATCCATGGGAGATGAGATCCTCAGACTCTAGTTCTTCTAATGGGGTCATGATGATCCCAGAGAGGCATGAACTGGGAGGTGAAGAATTTGAATTTCATCAGCAATGCCAGCCCGCCAGTGCAGCGGTAACACTACCACTTGTGACATTGATAACCCTGGTTCAGGAACAACCCTAATTCGTCAAAGGGTTGGCCAGGGGAGGTGAACAGAGCATCCAATGGATGCTCTCCACCATGGGGGAAGGGTTGATGGCCTCCGCTCTGCTACTGACACCTGGGTAACCTTGGGTGACAGTGCAGGTGGAGCTGCAGAACAGGGGGTTGACACCAACACCATGTAATGCATGCACATGTATGCTCACTTGGTTCAGGGGATTGTTCAGCACCCACCAAGAAAACTAGAGAAAACACCGCCAGTCACTGCAGGAAGATGTCTTCCCCCACATCAGGCCCCACAACACCGACTGAGGCAATCTTCTTCAGAAGAGCACCGACTGAGTTTCCAGCAAGGATAAGAGTCCTCTCTTGATGGCCTCAGCCTGTGGAGGTAAGCCAGGATGTCTGAAGGAGATGGAGGTAAGTCCCGGAGAAGGTGGGTGAGGGGGATGGGTGTATGGGCAGGACCGAAGTGGGCCAACTGGCATGAGGGAGAATAAAAGCATAGTAAAGTTAATAAAAATGTATTATAAGCTGTAGAACTAGGGGACCAAGATGGCCCTTTGGCACAGAGTTAGTGCTACTGGTCATGTTACTGGTGACCTGGATTCAGAAGTGCCCAAGTCATAAGGGGCTGGCCAGGAGGAGGAGGAGGAGGAAGATTGAGTGTACAAGAGGACACATGCCTCTTCTGAGGAAGGGGGGGTCTGTGAGTTACACTGCATTACTTCCACCTGTATGACCACAGGTGGCAGTGCAAGTAGAACTGTGATGGGTGGGTGGGTGAGTGCCTCCTGTCCGAGGATATCTTCATGGGTGCATGTTATGTCCACTTCTGTTCTTGCCAGCAACATGCCCGGGAAGGGGAAACAGGAAAATGGAACCCTTGACCTCAGGATGATGATACCTCTCTCCTCACAGACCCTGCATTGCTCGACTGAAATTTACAAGGTAAACCCCTCCCTGGCCTAGGGAACCCAAGACACTCCACCACAGGAGGAAACATGTGGGGCACTGTCAGGTTGGAGGTAAGTCCCAGGAGCACTGGGTGATGGGCCTGGGGGAGAGAGTGGCTGAGGGGAGTTGGTTGAGTGTGAGAGATAAAGTATAGTAAGTTAAAAAAAAAAGAAATAAGAGACCAGTGAGTGGCTACCAGGTCAGCATGGAGGCGGGACAGAGGATATTAAAAGCAATGTCTAGGCATAACATAGTACAAAAACAGAAAGTGGGAAAGGAGGGAGAGGAAAACTCAGTATGAGCACAATAAATAACAGTTTTTTTGCAACCATAGCAGGGACAGAGTACAGTGACCGATTGGAGTCGGACTTTAAGATGTTTATTATTTGGGGAAAATGGTCAACTCCATATGAATAGCCACTTGGAACGTTAAAGGGGTCATGAAAAAATCTAAACAATACCAGGTATTAAAACATCTGAAATTATTGAATATAGATATTGTGTACAATCAAAAATCACATTTGTTAGATTCTGAAGCAACTCAGCTTCAAAGACAATAATTTGATCAGTTATTCGCGGCTGAGGGTATGACTAATATTTGTGGGGTAATGATCCTCATACATAGAAGGGTACCGTTTAATGTGACTAATGTGGTTAAAGATCCACAGGGTAGATATTTACTGGTCCAAGGTCTACTTTTCAATAAAGAAATAGTGCTGGGCAGTATTTATGGGCCTAATCAGGATTCACCAGGATTTTTTACTCAGCTTACCTAGGTGTTATTACCATATATTTCTATACCTATGATTATCGGGGGAGACTTTAACCTGGTCTATGACCCTATGGTGGACAAATCAGGTCAACAGAGAAAGGGGCTATCACCTGGTCAAAGAACACTCAGGGAACTAATGGATCAGATTGGGGTGTGTGATATCTGGAGGGTCCTACATCTTCTGGAAAGGGAGTACACATATATTTCTCCAGTCCATCATTCCTCCTCCAGAATAGACTACATTCTCCAATCGCACTTCTTCATACCAAGGATTTTGGAAACATCAATAATTCCTGGTCCCCCCTCAGATCACTACATAGTTTCTTGTCTAATATCACTAGTAGCACTACCCAATAGAGGTTCTAGATGGAAACTGAATGAATTATTGTTAAAAGATCCAGACTCATCTAAGGTCATACAAGAGCATATTGAAAGATTTTATGAGTACAACTTTGACCCTTTGGGGAGACCAGATATGCTCTGGTGTGCTTTTAAAGCATATCTTATGGGTATTCTTATTAGTTTAGCCACCCAAAAGAAAAAGCTCTCCACTTTACGGATGTCCCAATTATTATCTCAGATAAGGATCATAGAAAGGGATTTTTCTCCTCAATCCCTGGAGTCAGTCAGACAAGAATTAACCAGATTGAGAGCTGCCTACTTAGAAGTGTTAAGAGAGAAAGCTGATTATGCCATATTGAAAACTCAGGCATCATATACTGACCAAAGGGAAAAACCGGGTCGCCTCCTTGCACTCAGGGTTAAGCAAATGGAGTCTTCCCATTATATAGCCTCGATAACCTCCCTAGTAGATGGTTCTTTAAAAACTCTTTCAGAAGATATTATAAAAGAATTCACCAGATATTATAAGGAATTATATGGCTCTATGCAATCTCCCCCATCCGAACAAATAGTACGTAACTACCTATTAGAAGCTAACCTACCCCAACTCACAGAGGACAGAGGAGTAGACTTTCAGCCCTTATAACGAGTGGGAACATGTCTGAAGTTATCAGAAATTTATCGGTGAACAAGACCCCAGGGGTGGATGGCTACTCTGCTAATTTCTATAAGAAATTTAAAACTCAGTTAATTCCAGTACTTCTTCCTTTATTTCAACGAATCATTTCTGGGGTAGAGGTAGATTCTACACTATTTGAAGCATTGATAATCCTGATGCCAAAACCCGATCAGGATCCCTATATTGTTACAAACTATAGTCCCATCTCATTAATGAATCAGGATGTTAAAATATTGACCAAATTATTGGCCAATCTCCTTACCATGATTTTACCTACCCTGATCAGATCTGAACAGGTTGGATTTATGAAAGAAAGATCTTCTTCTGACCATTTATGTACCCTGTCACATGTCTTCTTGGCGTGCAGGGACGCACCCTATCCTGCTGCTTTGGTTTCCCTGTACCGCGAGAAGGCTTTCGACAGGGTAAATTGGCATTACTTGTTTCTAACCTTGGAGGCATTTGGTTTCCCACTAGACTTTATAGGGTGGATCAGGTCCCTATATCACTTCCCAACTGCATGTGTTTTGGGTAATGGAGTGACATTTGAACTCTTTACACTACAGTCTGGAACCAGACAAGGATGCCCCCATCCCCATTATTATTTAACATCTACTTTGAACCCTTAATCCATAAATTGCAAAATTGCCAGGCTATACAGGGGTTCCTGGTTCACCCATGTGAAGTGAAAGTATCTGCTTACGCAGAAGACCTTCTTCTCCAACTTTCCAATCCCGGTTTATCCATACCCCCCCCACGCTAGAAATTATTGATGCTTTTAGCAGAGTTTCTAACTACAAGCTAAATGTAAGCAAAACAATTGTATTCCCACTAAATCATACAGTATTTAAGACCGATATTTTGACCTTAGGACTTAACTGAAACACGACTCCCTAACATACCTAAGTATAGAAATATCCAGAAATCCTGGACAACTCATCAAACTAAACCTAGATCCCCTGGTCCACATAATTTCTCAAGATTTAAAATGATGGACCTCACTCCCAATTTCTTTGTGGGGCAGAATAAACCTAATTAAAATGAATGTTTTTCCCCAGCTTTATTATCCCCTTTCAATGCTTAATATTTGGCTTCCATTATCTTGGTTCAAAAAAATACAATCTTTGCTCACTAATTTTATTTGGCATAGTAAACCCCCCAGGATAGCCTATTTAAACTGACTGCTTCCAAACTTAGAGGGGTGTTACGCCTTCCCCATATAGTGCTCTACTTCTGGGCCAGTCACATTAATAAATATTTAAGATGGCTGTCCAATGAAAACCAGTATTCGGCCACAGCCTGGCTCAAAATTGAGCTAATCCTTATGCATTCATGCGATTTGAAACCCAAGGGACTACTATATACAAGACAGAGTCTTCTCCCTTTAAAGCTTAAAAGTTCTACAATTACAACATCACTGAGGATCCATTCCCAGATTTGCCGTTACCTTAAGTATGACCATTGTAAGGATACTAATCAACCAATACTAGAGAACCTTCAACTCAAAATAGATGGAAAACTGATTCCACAAAACTGGCTACCGGGTTTACAAAATACACAAATCACTAACTTCATTAAGGATGGAGATTTCTGGTTTTCGGTCACAGAACCTATGACTAATTTCAGGATCTCACAGAAATACACTTTTCATCTCATATAATTGAGACATGTATTAATACAATCTTTTGGTCAAAACCCCCCAGCTAACTAATTGCACCCTCTTTTGTAATGACATGTCGAAGTTTAGTGGCTGTCCCAAAGCAGTCTCAGGGATTTACAGTATAATATACAATTGAAAATTCCCTGACTGCTTCGGGCCTACTCGATTTTGGGAATCCTTATTCCCAAATCATGTCATAGAATGGCCGATACTCTGGCATAACTGTCACAAATTTGTGATACAAGATAGATTAAGGCTAATGCAAATGTACATCCTGCACAATGCATATTACTCACCGCATGTTAGGTAAATTGGGTTTAAGACCCTCCCCATTATGTCCTAGATGCCTACAGGATGAAGGGACATTATATCATTTATTCTGGTTCTGTCCCAAAGTGTCATCACTGTGGGCTACTATCAAACAGTTATCTGACCTCCTACTGGGACTTCAGGACCTGTTTACCCCCGAAATATGTCTCTTAGGTGATCTTTCCAGAATTAGAGTTCATAATCGTAAGTATCACATGACTCTTATAGCCATGTCGGTCAAAAAACTCATACTAAGACATTGGGTTGACCAACAGGAGATTCCCTACAACAATTGGTTGACTGAATTCTTGTCAAATCTATGAACGGAAAAAGCTATTGCTAACCTGAATAATAAAATGGGAAAGTTTAAAAAAATTTGGGACTCCTTATATACCCTATACTCCATATAAGGTATTAACTGTTCGTATGGCTCATATTGGCTCAGTCTGTGAAATAATGATTTTAACATGCTTTGGATGAACTGATTATGAAAATGTTATTGCTCTGCTGGGAAGGGAGGGAGGGGAAAGGGGAGGGAAGTAGGGTGGTAAAGGGAGGAAGGAGCAGATTCATGGAGAATTGTTGTCTTATGTATCCTGTATGATACACATGTATATCTGCCTTTTGTGTAACAGAAAAAAATAACTTTAATAAACTTTAAATTAAAAAAAAAATTAGAGGAGGGAATAAAAGGCTACACATTGATGGGGGAAGCTAGTATCAAACATAAAGAGAAACAAGCATTTGTCACTGCTGAATGTTTGCTTGCTGGTATTGGCATTGGTAGTGCAGGAGTTAGAGAGATGCATAATAGGAATGGCAGTGATGTATTGAAGTAATGCCAACCCCCACCCCACCATGCAGAGACTGATAGGCATTGTGGGTGTGGCTCTGGGTCATCAGACATAACACTCAAGCCATTCCACCTCACTCCACCCTGCAGACATCGACAGGTGTCGCAGTGTGCCGTGAGGACTTTGGCCCTTATGATCACCCCATTCCATAAGGAAATAAGCTGAGATGGGTGCAGTATAGGAGAACGGGGTGAATGTTAGGACCGAAGACTGCAAGGCACAACTCAATACCTGTTAGTGGCTGCAGGGTGAGGGTGGGGGTGGAATAGCATGAGCATTATGACTAACAACCCCCGGTGCCTATCAGTCTGTACAAGGTGGGCGTTATGGTTGGAAACCCTAACACCCCAGGTGTTTGTTGGTATCTTCACTCCAAATTTTCAACATGGGCTTTTTGGAACCCCACCTCATGAACAGTGGCAGTATCTTTTCATTACTCAATCCCAAAAGGTGATTTCACACAGTGAGTGTGCCATTCAGTGCCACAGGTGCAAAAACACATTTCGGGCAGGATGTGAAAAATGACAGCTCTACTGTTCATGAGGAGGTATGAAAAAATGGCAATGTTGAAAATCTGGAGTGAAATATGGAAAACTGGTGAAGATATGAGAGTGCACAGAAAGTGTGCAATGCACAATCATAACACAGTCATTTTTTTGGAATATTTTCACCAAATTTTCCACATGGCTTTTTTGAGACCTCTCCTCATGAACAGTGGCACTCTGATTTCATTAATCTGTTCTGAAAGTTGATTTCTCACAGCGACTAGGTCATTCTGCACCACAGATAGAAAAACACATTTTGTGAAGGATGTGAAAAATGACCACTGTACTGTTCATGAAGGGTAAGAAAAAATGGCAATGTTGGAAATTTGGAGAGAAAATATAAAAAATTGATGAAGTTATGAGTATGCATAGAAACTGCACAATGGACGCTCATAACGCAGTAATTTTTTGGAGTTTTTCACAAAATTTGCAAGAAGGGAATTTTGGGACCTCACCTCATGAACAGTGGCACTGTCGTTTCGTTAATTGGTCCTGAAAGGTGATTCCGTGCAATGACCGTGAAATCACCTTTTGTGACCGAGAAACAAAATGACAGTGCCAGTGTTCACAAGGTGGGGTCCCAAGAACCCAGTATTGAACATTTGGGACCAAAACTCCAAAGACTGGCTGAGATATCAGCCTAAGTTGAAACCCCCCACTGACTGCCATTATAGGGCTTACCATCATTTCTTCAGTTCCTGGTTGGTCTTTGAAGAGTGCAAACGTGTCCCCAGTCCACAGAAGATCGTTGTTCCCAACCTCTGGAGATAAGAATGGGTGGGGGTGTGGGAGGTGGGATGCACAGAGGGAGGTGTGGGTTGTGGGAGGGAAGCTGGCAGGAACAACGAGGGACCGTTTTCTTTTCTTTTCACATTTAAAACAAAAAGTTGGGGGACTGTTTTCTTTTTTACAGGTGAAATATTAACAAAATGGATTTTGGTACACTGGGGTAGGCTCCCAGTGTGCCAGAGTACTGGAGGGATGATCAATGCTGACCCAGGGATTAGGCACTCTGAGATCAGCTGAGAACATTGGGGCATGGGGAGAGCGGCACATCTGACACCAGGAGTGGGCATCCCAGTGTCAGAAACATCAAAGAAGTATTTTTGGGCACACTGGGTTGGGCCTCCAGTGTGTCACATTAATGGGGGGAAGGAGGACAAATGGTGGCACAGTGTTTAAGTACCCCTATGTTGGCAGGGAATGGGGAATGGAGGATGTGGGGCAAGCAGTAGCAGTGAGAGGGAGTGGGAGTGGGAGGGTGTTATGCCAGTGCAACATAGAATGGAGTATGTGGGGTGGGCAGCAGCAGCAGTGGAAGGGGTTAAGCCGGTGTGACAGAGAATGGAACGTGCTGGGTGAGCAGCAGTAGTGGGAGGGAATGGGAGGGTTGTATGCCAGTGCGATGGAGATTGGAGGGTGCAGGGTGGGCACCAGCAGCTGGAGGGTTTTATGCCAGTGCGACAGAGAATGGAGGGGTGGGGCGGGCAGCAGCAGTGGGAGGGTTTTATACTGGTATGGGGAATGGAGGCTGTGAGGCGGGCAGCAGCAGTGGGAGGGAGTGTGGAGGGTTTCATTATGTGCTGTTGTGATGGGGAACAAAGGGTGCAGGCAGGCAGCAGCAGTGGGAGGGAGCTAACATTTAAATTTGTTTTCCTGCTGTGTGCCTGGTTGGGAGGGAAGGGAAGGTGATGCTGCAATGATGAAACTGCCCGTGATTGCAGTGGTAGAGTTCTTTCAAGTGCAGCACTTGCTCTGAAACTGCTGTCATCGGCAGCTTCAGCATTAATTGGTGGCAAGGGACACACCCATTAAAGCGTCCACTGCATTGGCCACAACACTGCCACACCTCTGCAATGCTCTATTATCTCAATATGTATCTTGTGCGCTGTACACGCAAGCAAATGTAAAAAAGGCTCACCTAGAAGGAGAGGAGGCTGGAAAAAAAATTAGAATTAGGAGCAAAAAGACCCAGGCTTCACACTGGTGTAGTGGAAATAAGAATAAAAAGAACTGGGAAATTAAGTCTACACCCAGATAGGGAAGAGGCCAGAAATTTGAAACTGGAAGGGAGGGAATATAGGGCTTGCCTTGATAGGGGAGAAGCTTTCATTTCATTTAATTTCATTTTGTTCTTTTATACTGGTGAGCCTGTGAGCAATAATGTCAATTTTCACAAGAGACCAGTTACCTACACAATTACAAAGGACAGAAATACACACACAATAGCAACAATGCATTATCGAGAAACGCAACGATCAACATGATTGAATTAATTGATGGCCCAATAAAAAACTCTTTCAAATTGTTTTTAAAAGATGTAATCCTGGGGAAATCAGTAACAACAATTGGAAGATTATTGTAGGCCTTCATTGTTCTAGAGACCAGGGAGTTCATACCTTGTTTTATATGGAACCTGGGTGTTTTGAATGTAAATTTACTTTGTGACCTTGTACTATGGCCATTGACAATTTTAGGAAATTGTCCAGAAACACAGTCTGGTGAAAGACCCAGCATTATTTTTTCCAGTGACACAAGAAATATAAAATTTAAAAATTAAACAATGAAAGGGGGATATGGGCTTTACCCAGATAGAAAGCAACAATGACAGCCCCTAAAAGGTAACTAAATGAGTACTACAGGGAACATTTGCAACAGCATATGTTTACAGAGTGTTTTGATTTGTGTATCTGTAGTGCTGGTGTGTCCTTCCTTCTGTTTGCTATTAAGAGTTTTTTTTCTAAATTTGCCTACTAGTTTTATGGCCACTGGGAATCTTCATGTTAACATGGTCTATTGCTCTTAATTTTCTTACAGTGCCTCCTGTCCCATGTGACAGTAATGTGCCCAACATCATAGATTCAGCAAGTACTGGTTTAGAATCAATTTTACAGCAGTAAAGATATGATTCTAAGTAATTTTCCTTATTCAGTGTCACTGAAGGCTACATTTGCATATTAGCAAACACTTGAGGGATAACTGACTGAGTATTCTGTAAGAAAGCAAACTAGAGATTTTACTAATTACAGCACAGATGACCTAGAGTGATTTGTGTGCTTTTTATGGCTGGGTGTAGTTTGATTACTGCAAATGAAAAGCTTTAAATGCAGAACATTTTCTCCTGCTGGCTAGACCTTGATACATACATAGAAAACCAAAATATTGAATTAGAATTATTTGGTTTAGGCCAGTAATTCAAACAACATGAAGTCTTGCTGTATTCAGACATAATGCAGTTAGCCCCAGCACCTGAACTGCCCTGAAGAGGAAAGAGTTAACTCCATGCAGAAGCATGGAATGTTGAGCTCGAGCTCGGTTTTCAAACCTCTGTCTGTGGTACTTCCCAGTGTAACCGTCAGATTCTTTACTCCGACCTAACAGTGAAGTCGCTCCGGAGATTCCTCTGCTCATTTCGGTATAGTAAAGCGTTTGGTTTAAAAACCATTTCTTTATTGTTTTTTCAGATTGCCAGCCTCTGTCTACGGTATAGGTAGTGCTGTAGATAGGTAGTAACTGTGTTTTTATTTTATTTAACTGTGGAACTCGTTTGTCTCTTCAGTTTCTTTTCGGTAGGTCCAGTTAGGAACCGACCTTGTGAATTGTCTAATTTTATATAATATCTTTCTGGGATTAGTGTGGTGTTCCAGTACTGATCAGTTTCAAAAGAACCGGGCTTTTTCTCAGTTCTTTTCCAAACCCATGACACGGTTGTTACCGATTGGTTGGTATTACCTGGCTTGAAAGCTTCTATATGGTAATTTTGGTAGGTTGGGCATGTCTGAGAAACCCAAAAAGAAAACCGGTCCCACTTGGTTTCAACACTGTACTGAGTGTGGGGAGGCCTTTGGCAAGGCCGACCCCCACCTCATCTGTGTTTATTGTCTGGAGTTTGACCACCTCCAGTCAGACTGCCAAATTTGCAAAAAACTTTCACAAAGCCACTCTAGAAAAAAGACTGAGTAGGTTGAGGGAAAGGGAGGCCGAGAAGTCCATGGAACCGGATGGCCAGCCCGGTTCGGTTGCAGCAGAACCTGAGGAGGTGCCTACTAACCTGGGCGATACCTCTTCAGGCAAAAGGAGAGCCGACTCTGAGGGGTCGGTTCCATCAAAAAGGAAATGAAAGTCTCCTGGTTCGGATCCAGTACCACATACTCCAACCGCGTTTGAGATTGCCAAAGTGATTAGTATTGTCCAATCACTTCACCCGGTTCCGTCCGAACCGGCACCGCCGGTTAGGCAGTCGGTTCGGTCGAAACCGGCTCCTTCGGATTACGATCCGGATGCTTTCTATGAGGAGTGGGAGGGAGACAAAGATTATCCCGATGATGATTACGATGATGATGACCAGGGGGGTATGGATGTGTCCATTGAACCGGACATCTCCCCAGACAGGCCCTCTGATATATCTCCTCCCAGACTCTCTGAGTCCCCTTCACACTTCTTGTTTTACAAGAAGGTTGCCCAAACCCTCCAGCTCCCTATGGTTGAAGCTGCTGAGGAGAGCCTGATTTTGTGGAGAAGATGGACATCCCAGAGTCCAAAAGGTTGTCTATTCCCCTTCATAAGTCTTTGGGGAAACAGACACAAAAGATTCTACAGACTCCTAACTCTTTACCTCCTGTAGATAAAAGAATGGACAGGAGGTATATGTTATCAGGCTCAGCTGCGGAGTTCCTTTATTCACATTGCAGCCATGTTGGGGTAGTGCAGGCTGCAGCCTGTGACAGGGCAAACATTCCTTTGGCTTCACACCCCAGACAAGGACTCCAGGAAAGTTGATGCCATGGCCAAAAAACTATACTTGGCATCCTCTTTGGGACTCAGGCAGGCAAATTATAAGGCCTATACAGCCAGGTACCAGAAGTCCAGGTGGGATACGGTTCTGAAACTGGCTCAACAGGCCTCCCCCCAGCTAGCCAAAGAACTGGAGGAGGTGGATGCAGATGGAATTGAGGCATCCAAAGTACAATTTCACACTGTTGTGGACTCCAACGATGTGGCATCCAGAGTCATGGCTACATCTGTGTCTCTCAGGAGGCATGCTTGGCTCAGATGTACTAGCATATCACAGGACACTCAGTCTAAGGCTATGGATTTTCCTGTAGTTGGTAACTCTCTGTTTGGGGAGTAGACATAGGCTTACATGAGAAAAATAGATGAATACAGGACAACTTACAGGAGGGCACAGGCCAAGGAAAGGCAAGCCACTCCTCAAAAGCAGCAGTCCAGGGGCATGGGCAGGCCTTTTCACAGGCCTTTTTACCAAGCCCAGGCCTCTTCTTACCCACAAAGGGTTTTTTTCCAAGGGAGGGGCAGGAGGGAGATGAGCAGGACTGCTTCCTCCTCCCAGTCTAAGGCTCCTGCCAGGCAGACACCCTGAGGTGTCAGCCCGGGTCGACTCCCCAATCCCAGTAGGAGGCAGGCTGGCTTACTACTTTCAGGCTGGAAGTCTGTTACCTCAGACAAGTGGGTCCTGGAAGTAGTAAGCCTGGGACTGGCCCTCATTTTCAAAAGGTACCCAAAAAGGAGGGCCAAGTCTTTTCCACCTGCATCAATCTCAGAAACCCTTGCCCTGGAGGCAGAGGTTTCCTCTCTCCTAGCTCTCAGAGCCGTAAAGAAGGTTCATACTCAACACAGGGGAAAAGGCCTGTAATCCAGGTACTTCCTTACCCCAAAGAAAACAGGGGAGTGGCGACCCATCCTGGATCTAAGGTACCTGAACAAACACATATCAAAACCCAAATTCAAAATGGTAACTCTGGGAATAATCCTTCCCTCTTTAAGGCCAGGAGATTGGCTAGCATCATTGGACCTCAAGGATGCCTACTTCCATATCCCTATAAGGTGCTCCCACAGAAAATACCTCAGGTTCGAGTTGCCTTCAGGCCACTATCAGTTCAAGGCCATGCCTTTTGGCCTAACATCAGCTCCAAGGGTGTTCACAAAATGCCTTGCAGTGGTGGTGGCTTACCTCAGAAGACAGGGTATCACCATTTTTCCATATCTGGATGACTGGCTGCTGGTAGGCTAGTCATCAGATCCGGTCAGGCCAGCTCTGCAAACCACCCAGGACTTGTTCAGTTCTCTGGGGTTTCTTCTAAATCTGCCAAAATCAGTCCTTGAACCAGTACAGCTTCTCACTTTCATAGGGATGGAATTGGATATTGTCCAAGCAAAAGCCTTCCTTCCTCTGGCAAGAGTGAAGGCCTTAGTAGACCTCGCTTTCTCCTTCCGGCCTTAGGTTTCTCTTCCAGTGAGACAGTTCCTCCAACTCTTGGGCCACATGGCAGCCTCCACTGCAGTGGTTCAGGGAGCCAGATTTCAGATGCGGGACATTCAGTTCCATCTAAGGTCCTTTTGGTCACAGAGAAGGGACACTCTCTCCAAACTGATTCCAGTGATCCAAACTCTGGTACAAGCTCTCCAGTGGTGGTTGGACCAGGACAACCTCAGACAAGGGGTTCCATTTCTCCCTCAAGTTCCATCAGTAGTACTGACTACGGATGCTTCTTTCCTAGGCTGGGGAGCCCACCTGGGAGCCCTAACAGCTCAGGAAATCTGGTCCCTGCAGGAGTCTCTTCTTCATATCAATCTCCTGGAACTCAGAGCAGTTTTCCTAGCCCTTCAGATCTTCTCAGTTTCAGTCAAGGGCAAGGTGGTCCAAATCAGGATGGACAACACTACCACAATCTGGTACATCAACAAGCAGGGAGGCACTCGGTCCATGGTCTTCTGCACGAAGGCCATGAAGATTTGGTCTCTGGCCTATTCCCTTCAGACTTCCCTGGTAGCGGCTCATCTTCCAGGGAAAGACAATGTGTTAGCAGATGCCCTGAGAAGGATTTTACAGAGACATCACGAATGGTCCCTGAATCCTCACATTCCTAGGATTATTTTCTCCAGGTGAGGCATCTCAGATATAGATCTATTTGCAGCACCAGACAATCATCAACTTCCTCTGTTTTGTTGCAGACCTCCAGTCCTGGGGACAGTTCTCCAGGATGCCCTCATTCTGGACAGGAAGGGCAGGTTTCTCTATGCCTTCCCTCCTTTCCCTCACCTGTTCAGAGTTCTGATCAAGATAAGAACTCAACACTGCACAGTGATTTTGGTGGCTCCAGATTGGGCCAGACAGCCCTGGTATCCTCTTATGTTGTCCTTGGCTGTGTCACGTCTCCTGTGTCTTCCCAGGAGATACAATCTTCTCTCCTCCTCCCAGGGGCAGATCTGGTTCCCCAATCTCCATTCCCTCAACCTCAAGGCCTGGCTCTTGAAGAGTTACAATATGCAGCACTTCATCTCTCTCAGGGAGTTCTGGATATTCTAAAGGTCTCCAGAAAACCTTCCACTAGAAAAACTTACAATTCCAAATGGAAGAGGTTCAGTATTTTGTGCTCTCAGAAAGGCATCCTGCCTGATTCTGCAGACATTTCCACAACCTTAGACTATCTAGTTCATCTGAATGGTCTATACCTTTGGCCTGCCACTCTGAAGGTTCATCTAGCAGCTGTCTCTGCATTCCTTTCAGCAGGGAAGAGCTCTTCCCTGGCATCTCATCCTGTTTTCAGAAAGTTTTTCAAAGGTCTGCTCCACATTAACCCACCCTTTAGGGAGCCTACTCCACCTTGAGATCTTAATGTCTGCATTGCTCAGCGCATGCAGCCACCCTTTGAGCCTATGGCTTCGGCTGAATTGAAGTACTTGACCTGGAAAACTGTGTTTCTGGTAGCTGTTTCTTCTGCCAGGTGGATTAGTGAATTACAGGCCCTGTAAATTGAACCTGACTTCATATCCTTCCTTAGGGATAAAGTGGTCCTAAGAACTAATAGGAAGTTCTTGCCTAAAGTGGTACCGGATTTCCACCTAAACCAATCCATATCGCTCCCTGTGTTTTTCACTGACCATTCTTCTTCAGGGAAAAGAAGATTACACAGTTTGGATGTTAAAAGGGCTCATAGCTACTACATAGAGCATACTAAGGCACACAGAAATGACTGTCTTCAATTGTTTCTCACTTATGGTGAAGTGGGGAAAGGTAAGTCTGCCCCTAAAATATTTATTGCCAGGTGGATTGTTTCTTGTATACAATTCTACTATGACAAATTAGGTAGAACACCCCCCTTCAGGCCTGAGGGCTCACTCCACTAGGGGTATAGCTGCCTCGCTAGCTGTGGCCAGAGATATTCCCTTGTTAGAGATCTGTAAAGCAGCCACCTGGAAAACAGTACATACATTCACCAAGCATTACTCCCTGGACATCCAGGCTAGGAGTGATGCCAGGTTTGGCACAGCTTGTACTGTACAGCCTGTTCCCAAAGTTGGTTCTGCATTCCCTCCTCCATAGGGAACTGCTTGGTAGTCTGTATTATGTCTGAATACAGCAAGACTTCATGTTGTTTGAAGAAAAAATTACTCACCCTAGTAATGTTGTTCCTTCTAATGGCGTCTTGCTGTATTCAGACCTTCCCCCCCACCTCCCCTCTCGGAACCTGTTTTTGGGAAGTGGGCTGGCAGGTACAGTGTTGCACCTCAGGGGTGTACCTTGTACCCTCCCTTTTGGTGGGGTAGCTGTTATGTTTATTATTTTTATGTTCATAGCCTAAATTGTCACTACCTTGTTTCTTCTTGGGTTCTCGACTTGAGCCTTGAGTACCCCAAAACTATTTTTTGCCATTTGGCCATATGTTTCAAACAATTTCCATATTTTAGTGCCTGGTTAGTTAGTTGCTAGTAAGAATCTAATGGTTACACTGGGAAGTACCACAGACAGAGGTTTGAAAACCGATCTCGAGCTCAACGTTCCATGCTTCTGCATGGAGTTAACTCTTTCCTCTCCAGAGCAGTTCAAGTGCTGGGGCTAACTGCATTATGTCTGAATACAGCAAGACTCCATTAGAAGAAACAACATTACTATGGTGAGCAATTTTTTCATCTGGCTCCTATCTGCAGATTACTGCTGTAGTACTTTCCTTCACTGAATCAGTGTTCCCGGACACATCAATGTCACATGAGACAGGAGTAGTGCTGTGAGGAATGTAGAATTCCACCAGCAGAATTAACACAGAATGACCATTCCACCAGTGAATTTCTGCTGGAATTTCACTGGTTCTTCTGTGAAATTCCACCTGCTGTGATCCGTGGAATAATATTCCTCTGAACTGTATTTTTTTCTGCAGAAAATCATTCTTCAACCATTTCCACAGAAAATATTGAGATCTGCAGAATAATATTTCATGGAATGGCATTTGTTCAATAGAAAATAATTCTGCAAACATTTCTGTGGAAGAAAATTGATATCTGTGGAACAAAATTCTGTGGAAATGTTATGGAAAAACTCACCCTGCATTTTTCTGCTGCAGAATTCTGCCATTCTGTTTCTGGTGAAATTCTGTAGAATTTCAGAGGAATTCAAAGCATGGCTCAAAATTTTGTTTCACCAGGATTTGAAAATTCCACATAGCACTAGACAGGAGGCATTGTAGGAAAAAGATGAGGAGTAAACCATGCTAACATGCAGATGCCATGTAATTCATAGTGGCTAAAAGAGTGAAAAACATGGGTAACCATTTGACACATTCTGAACTAAAAAGCAGTGCTGAACCAGTTCACTTCTTTACAACCACACATTCAAAGGGAAATCACCCATGTGGGTATTGTAAGAACTGTTTGAATATTCCCAAAATGAAACAAATAAGGAACTCATACATCAAGCATTTGTCAATGCCGAATGTTGCTTGCTTATATGTGCTGTTTAGGTATTTGGAAGTGAAAGTGCCATGCCTAAGAACTAAGAACCCCCCCCAAGACATCCATTGTATTATTACAACAATCAAAATAGCATAGCTCAGTACTTAGCTCAGTTAGAGAAATAAACAGAACAACTAAATCTGTATTATTACAGAAATCCTAAAAGTATCCAGTCATTGCTTTGTGTCCACTCCAGAGACCCTTCTGTAATATAGAACCACAGAGGACCCTGAGTGGGAGGGTTTGCAACTCTAAAGTCATGGCAGAGCTCCATTGAGCTCGCTCACTCCCTCTCTCTCACTCGCTCATTCTATTTCTCCCAACGCTGCAGGCTGCCCTTTTGTACTGGGCTCCTGCTTGTGTTGGTGCCTTTTTCTGCCCACAAAGAAGTCTGCAGCAGTCCTGACAGAGCTCTGTTGAGCTCACTCACTCCCAGTCTCTCACTTGCTCATTTTGTTTCTCCTGGAGCTGCAGGCTGCCCTTTTGTACTGGGCTCCTGCCTGCGTTGGCACCTTTTGCTGCCCACAAAGATGTTCACAGCTGTCCCAACAGAGCTCTGTTGAGGTCGCTCACTCCCCCTCTCTCACTTGCTCATTCTGTGTCTCCTGGCTCTGCAGGCTGCCCTTTTGTACTGGGCTCCTGCCTCCATTGGCACCTTTTTCTGCCCACAAAGAAATCTGCAGCAGTCCCGACAGAGCTCTGTTGAGTTTGCGCACTACCCCTCTCTCAGTCGCTTATTCCGTTTCTCCCAGTGCTGCAGGCTGCCCTTTTGTACTGGTCTCCAGCCTGCATTGGTGCCTTCTTCTGCCCACAAAGAAACCCGCAGCAGTCCTGACAGAGCTCCACTGAGCTCACTCACTCCCCCTCTCTCACTCACTCATTCTATTTCTCCCAGCGCTGCAAGCTTCCCTTTTGTACTGTGCTCCTGCCTGCATTGGCACCCTTTTCTGCCCACAAAGAAATCTGCAGCAGTCCTGACAGAGCTCTGTTGAGGTGGTTCACTCCCCCCTCACTCGCTCATTGTTTCTCCCGGTGCTGCAGGCTGCCCTTTTGTACTGGGTCTCTGCCTGCATTGGCACCTTTTTTTGTCCACAATGAAATCCACAGCAGTCCCGACAGAGCTCAAGTTGAGCTCGGTCACTCCCCCTCTGTCACTCGATCTTAATTTGTCCCAAACACTGATTTCCCAAAGTGACTGCGCTATTCGGCACTGGAAGTGCAAAAACTTATTTTGGCCAGGATGTGAAAAATGACAGCTGCACTGTTCATAAGAAGATGTGAAAAAATGCCAGTGTTGAAAATCTGGCTTGAAAATATTACTGATTTGCGAAGTTACAAGGGTGCATGGAAACTGCTTGTAACACAGTCATTTTATGGACTTTCAACACAAAATTTTCAACATAGGCATTTTAGGACCTCTGCTCATGAACAGTGTCACTGTGATTTTCTTAATGTGTCCCAAACACTGATTTTCCACAGCGACCGTGCTATTCTGCGCCCCAAGTGCAAAAACACATTTTGGCCAGGATGTGAAAAGTGGCAGCTATACCGTTCATAAGAAGGTGCAGAAAAATGCCAATGTTGAAAATCTGGAGCGAAAATATTGCAAACTTGTGAAGTTACGAGTGTGCGTAGCAACTGCACAACGCACGTTTGTAAAACAGTCATTTTTTTTGATTTTTCCCACCAAATTTGCAACATAGAATTCTTGAGAGCCCACCTCATGAACACTGGCACTGTCATTTTGTTAATCAGTCCTGAAAAGTGATTCCGTGCAGTGACCTAGAAATCACCTTTTGGGACTGAATAATGCCATGATAGTGGCTGAATTCATGGGGAGGGGTCCCAATAACCCCATGTTGAAAATGTGGTGCCAGAATTCCCAAAAATGCCTGAGATATGCACCAAAGCTGAAAAAAACTATTTATGCTATTATACAGCTTACCGGTAGTTCCTCAGTTCGCGGTCGGCTTTGAAGAGTGCAGACGTGTTCCGGTCCACCGAAGATCATCACACCGGGCTCTGGAGGTAAGTATGGGGTGAGGGGGGGTGTGGGGAGGCAGGGCATGCAGAGGGTGGGTGCAGGTTGGGGAGGGGACAGGGAGACCACGAGGGACCATTTTCTTTTTTAACAGGTTTAAAAAAAAAAACATTGCAGGACGCTTTTTCTTTTTCAGAGGCATTTAGCATGCTGGGGTGGGCTCCCAGCATGCCTCCTGAGTTTTTCTGGGGGGGAATCTATAGGCAATGGGGGATTGGGCACCCTATCGCACATACCAAAGGGGACACAAGAACTGAGGGATTGAGCACCCCCTTGGCACAGAATGAAAGCGGGGGACTTATGCTGATGGGGAGGGGCTCACCCTTTGGCAAGGGAAGGGGACTGAAGCCGACGGGATTGGGTGCCCCATTGGTAAGTCCTGCAATGAGGGGTCACTCCCTCATTGCAGTGGATGATGCTGCGAAGACGAGGCGACCCCTGATTGCAGCAGCTAAAATGTTTCAAGGTGGTAGCACACTGGCTGAACTAGTGTCAGCAGCAGTGTGCCACCCTATTGGGGAATGGGGGCCAAGCCTCCAAAGGCAGTGGGAGCATTGGCCACACCAGTGCCACACCTCCACAACCTACTTCTGCAGCAAGCTGCCACAACATGTTTCTTGTGCATGTGAGCAAGCAACATAAAAATGGAAGAATCACCCAAAAAATTAAAACTTGTTAAATGGACTACATGATAACACACACTGAAATAAGACTTATTTTATATAGGAAAGATATCACGTTAGCTCAGTGTCAGGATTAATGAACATTAAAGCAGTATAAGAAGAGAAGATTGGATGTCACCAGTAGCCAGAAACTACACAATAACTGGAAACACAATACTTAACTGTATGCTAAAGTGTTATGGTAAATAGAAAGTTGGTGCAAACAGTAGAGGGGGTGGCTAGAAAAAGCATTTGCTTTGCTGGGAAGCCTCTTGGATTGATTGATTTGGGACACTGGACCCTAGATATGGCATGAAAGAAGAGACTGGGTCATAATTATGTGACTACAATGTCTAACAGTGTTTGTTTTATATGGTATTTATAGTTCTTCACCTGTTCTTACCTTCTATCTTATTCATCATCAGTTAGAGTTATAATTATGTTCTCTGAGGATATTTCTTATTTCTTTCTGTTTTCTTCACCTTAACAAAATCCCCATCTTTCCTTTTCCTCACCATCCTCTCTTCGCATTCCCTTCTTATGCTTCTCATATGGCTGTATACAGTAACTTAAGCATCTTGCTCTAATTTATAGCCTCCACTCTTTTTCCTTTTACAATTCATACAACATTATAACTTCCTAGTACAGGTGTATAGGTATTTGGTATCAGGTCCCAAGAAATAGCCATCACCATGAGCAGGCAATGGGAGATAGTTTTAAACATACTGCTTTAATCATGTTTCCTCAGTTTCCTCTCCTCTATAAACCGACTTTGACCACCTGATGGATTTTTCCCCGGCTGTCCCCTCATACAGGGACACAGTCACTAGATTTTCCTGATTATAGGAATCATTACAGTAGCCTTTTCTATAACAAGAAAAGGGGTGGGCAACCGTAAATGACCTTGCATGTGTCTAGTGAGGTAAACTGTGCTCACAGGCAACAACAGATGTCACATAAGCTGATGTCACACGCTGGCCTGACATGGCACTACTGATTCCCAGTTCCACATCTTCTAGAGTTTGAAAGGCACAAGCAGCTCCCAAAATGAGAGAGCAGATTTAAAATTTCAGCCTTTGTATCCTAAACTAAGTAATCTTCCTACAAGCTCAACACAGCTTACAAATACAGACACTGATGAAAAAAAGAGAGATAATCTCTTTTCTGAGAGCAGCATGGTCTCTACTTGTTTCTAAAGGACATACAGTTGCAATAATGTCCAATCAAATAGTATGTGAACTAGTGACATGGAAAAAACTCAGATGAGAAAACAAGTGTGCATTCTATTACAGCTAGTCAGAACACAAATCATAGCTGACATGTAAACAGGTCAGTGATCACATTCTCTTAGTCTATAAGAAAAACAATAATGTTGTTTATCATGTTTCTAAATACTGGCAACTTTAGTAAAATACTGAATATAATGTTTAAACATATGGGGCCCCATCTTCAAAGGTTAGTGTGGGCTCGAACGAGTCAGTGCCCGTGCTAACCTGCGTTTGCAATGGCACTCCAGGTGGGGACATATTCAGAGGCTTCTGCAGCACTGCCTAAACCCGGTAGCACAATCACACTACCATGCTGCTCTGCCTATGCAAAAGAGGGAGTCCTTCACGCATAATGGTTCAGCGGTATCATCAAAGGTTTGCAATGGTGCTAAATAGCCACTAGAGCAGCTCTGTTTACCACAATGCAAAAACTCATCTTGTTGCAGCAATAAGGCCATGTTTCCCACCACCAAATTCAAGGGGACTGTACTGCAGTCACCTGCCTCAGGTAGTCTACTGTTCCGCCTTCCCCGATCAACCCTGTAATAATAACAAAGAACTTTCTTTGGTGGTACAGTGCCCCCCAATTGACCTTGTAGGAAAAATACAGACTCTTTCCTGGTGGTTTTGTGGCCTCTCCCTGATTGCCCCTGTAGGAATAATACACAACCTTCCCTAGTGGTATTATGAGCCACCTTATCACCCCTGTATCAATAATATAGACCCTTCCCTGATGGTATAGTGGACCCCACCTTCCTGAATGCATGCCACTACCCATCTGTCAACCCACTGCTGACCTCTTGCCCAGCTATTCCCCATACTGGTCACCGGCAACTGGCACAGCACACCTCTTACCTCTATGACCAACCACTGTCTCAATGTCAATGAGTGTGATCACTACAATATGCACTATCACGCTCATTGGCATTGAGATATTGGCCTGCAGAGGAGGAGAGTGGTGGGTTCTGCTGGACACCATCTGCTTATGACAAACTGGTGGCCAAGCTGAGGGGTGGTGTGAGGGGTTAGCAGTGGCAGGGTGGTGCAGGGGATCAGCAGTGTCTGGGTGGTGTGGGGTGTCAGCAAAGGCTGGGTGGGTGGGTGCTGACATGCAGTCTAGGGGGTTGGGAGGTCCACTATACCACCAGGGAAGGATTCATATTATTGATACAAGGGTGACTGGGGACTGGCACTATAGCACTGGGAAAGGTTCTGTATTATACCTACAGGGTCAAACTGGGGGTGCCACTATACCACCAGGGAAGGTTCTGTATTATTACTACAGGGGTGATGGGAGGTATGGGGGGAACATTATATTGCTAGGGACATGCTTGTTGCTGCTGGACATGGGACCACTATGGGGTTGCTGTGTTCAATCAAATGAGCCCATAATGGGCAGGCAGATGGCCCCTTAGCACCTTGCATGTCCAAAGAGCTCATTTGTATGCTCAGGCTGAATATGGCCTACAGGAGCCCTGGTGATATCCTATTTTCAGCAGCCCTTTCTCTAGTGGGCCATATGTGGCCTTAGTCTGTGTTGGTGCAGCACCAGTCCTCTGCGTCCTACACCAACATGGCCAAATGTGCAGTTAGTTAGCATGCTTTGTCAGTGCACACTAACTGGATAAAGATTGCTCAGAGCTGGCCATGCCCTATCACAGAGACATTGCAAAAGGCTGCACTGTGCTTGCTGCTGGCTCTGAAAATGATGGCCATGAAGCATGAGGATTAAAAAGTTTTGTGCCTTAGTTAACAAGCTGCTTGTATGGGGATTGCTATAGTTGTTTAGGCCACTGATATATGCAATGGGAATTGTGTGTGTGTTCTAAGGGTCTTATCCTACCCTTAAATATAAAAAACTACTCAGGCTATTGAAAGTAAAGATATTTAAAATGCATTTCTTTTTCTGGAGTCCTGAGTCTCCTGAAAAAGTGGGTTACCATGAAACATAGATAACTAATACAGAAAGACAACAACATTATATTCTATTAAACTGGTTGAGCGAGTATATTTTCTTTAAACCCCACATGCAATTATTGGACTCACTCACAATTTACCTGAAGTCCCCAACTGAAGAATGCAAAACAAATCTGATAAAAGTAATAATCCTTGAAGATAAATTATATGCAATTATATGAAGCACAGTGGGTATAAAGGCAAACCAAGTAAAAAAGTGATGGGAAAGTGATTTTAGATGTACTATATTGGAAAAGCTGTGGGAGGAGTTGTCCTGGATTTCATTCAAAGGTATCCCATTCAGTAAACTGGCAAATACAGTTCTCTTGCATAGCTTGCTATAGACCCACCTAGCTGAATAAGATGAATCCTGAAATTACTGATATGTCCCAAAGGTGTCATGTTGCTAGGGTCACTATACTCTATATTTCCTCACATGTAAAACTCTTACTTTACACTGGGAATAAGTACTGACTAAGCTGTCTCTGGTTACATCCCAACCTCCACACAGCGGCAGATCACAGTGCAGTGCACCAAGAACCTCTGAATGTGCCGACCGCACATTGAAACCCCTACGGCAAAATCCTTCACAGCGACAATCTCAACAAGTTTCGAGATTGTCACTGTGAGGGATCCAAGGGTGAAAATTTGTCCTTTCGACATATTTTGCCACCCCCCCCATCAACTCCAACTCTGAGTTGATAATCTTTAGTGGGGCGGGGCTGCATTCATAAATGCTCTAGAACCAGAAGTTTTCAGTCTAACCCTAGGAACCAGGAACCTTTAGTAATCCCTCATTGGCTGAGCGGAGGGGTCGGAGGGGGCAGTAAGGAACCAGGAGTTCTTGCAGGTAGTTAGACCCAGTCTGTGTAGGGCCTTATAGGTCAGTAAACTGACCTTGAAGGTGATCCACCACTGAACAGACAGCCAGTGCAGTTCATGCAGCACAGTGGTGAAATGACTGGCCCTGGAAACCCCTGTCATTAGGCTAGTCGCAGCATTCTGCACTAGCTGCAAGCAGCGGATATCAACTCCCAGAAGCCCTCGGTAGAGGGAGTTACAGTAGTCAAGGCAAGAGGTCACAAAGGCGTGGATCAACATTGGAAGGTCACGAGATGGAACAAGGTGCTTAATCTGGGCGATGTTCCTCAGATGGTAAAAAGAGGACTTGATTAATGCTGACACCTGCGTATGCAGTGTCAAGCCCCTCATCAAATATCAACCCCAGATTCCATACCTGAACAGAGGGCATGAGCTTGTTACCCCTGAGCCAAAGCTCAGAGGCAGACCATGCCCCTGCCCTCTCTATACCGCAACCCAGATCCACCACCGACACCTCAGTCTTATCTGAATTCAACCTTAACCAGCTGGCCAGCATCCAGTCCTGGAGCTCTGTGAGGCAGCTATTACAGACAGAGACCGCACTATCCTGGTCAGGTGTAAAAGACAATTAGAGCTGGGTGTCATCTGCATAACAGTGAAACCTCAGCCCATACTGTCTCACAATGTCACCCAATGGCAGGAAATACACCGCAGACAACATAGGGGACAGCACACAGCCCTGAGGAACCCTACATGGCAGTGTGAATGAGACCAAGGAATAAATCCCCAACACCACTGTCTGAGTTCTGTCAGTGAGGAAAGATCTAAACCAACTGAGGACCGTACCTGACAGGCCACAGATGTCCCTTAGGCACTCGAGTAGCCCCCCATGGTCCACGTTGTCAAAGGCTGAAGAGAGATCAAGAAGGACCAAAACTGAAAGGAACTTCTGATCTCTAGCAATCAGGAGATCATTGAGCACCCAAACCAGAGCTGTCTCAGTACTATGCCTCTTCTGAAAACCAGACTGGAGGGAATCACAGATGTCACGAGTGGTCAAATGGTTCTCCAACTGAAGGGCAACTACTTTCTCTATCATCTTCCCAATAAAGGGGAGTTTAGAGAGATTGGCCTGCAGTTAGCAGGGCAGTTTGAGTCCAGAGAAGATTTTTTAAGGAGCAGTGTAACCGCCACCTCCTTCAGGGAGTTCAGAAACTCACCTAACTCTAAAGAGCACCAAACTATCTCTGCCAGGACAGGGCTGATGATATCCACACATCTTAAAATGAGGTGTGTAGTGCCCAGGTCAAGACTACAGCACGTAAGCTGGATACCTTGGACAATCCGCATGACATCAGAGATTGCCGGCTGGTCAAAGTCATCCCAAGAAAACCGAGGCATAGTAACGATACACCAACCACTGTAAACCCCCACAGAGCATGCTGAATGGATCTCTGCCCTAAAGTCGGCCACTTTATTAGCAAAGAATTAAGTGAAATCATCACACTTATCTTGTGAAAATGGTCTCCGAACCTGGAGACAGGCTGGATTGCACAGCCTGTCCACAGTTCGAAAGAGCTGATTCGGTTGATTCTGAGAACCAGCAATCTCCTTGGACAGGAATTCTGCCTTCTTATGGGAGATTGTTGATTGATAGACTCGATAATGTTCCCTCGATCTAAGGCGGTCGGCATCCAAGGCAGATTTCCGCCAGCACTGCTCTAGCCATAGCCCCACTCACCTCAAATCCCTCAAGGTCGCATCAAACCAAGGGGACTTGGGGGTGAAGAGTGAGGGGGTGAACTCAGACAGGTGTAATGGAATCCAGAGCACCCATCACAGCCTTATTATGGGCTTAGACTAGGCTTTCTGGACCCTCGCTGGCATCCGTAAATCCAGTAGATCTAGAACCGCCAAAAGACCAATGGGAGTAACAGCCCTCAAAGGGCGGCATCTGACCATCTCTACTGGGGCAGGCCTATGGGGGGGAGCTCGTAAATTGACCTCACAGTGTGATGGTCAGACCATTCAACCAGTTCCACCACCAGGTCAGAGGCTTCCATTCCCGGGAGAAAAAACAGGTCGAGTGAGTGACCATGATCATGGGTTGCAGAAGCAACAACCTATGTGAAGCAAAACATGTTCATAAGTTGCATTTAAAAGGTGACTTTGTCTTCTAATTTGGGTGTGCAACAATAACTTGTTGGTGGTATAAAGACAAACCGAGTCCAGGCTTGTTTCTACAGTAGGTGTTTATATGTATATTGGTGACAGGGAAAGGCACACTGAGCCCAGGCTTGTTCCTACAGTAGGTGTTTATACATAAACTTGTGACTGGGAAAGGCACACAGAGTCCAGGCTTGTTGCTACTGTAGGTGTTTAGATGTAAATCGGTGGCTGGAAAAGGAACACTGAGTACAAGCTTGTTCCTACAGTTGATGTTTATATGTAAATTGGTGACTGGGAAAGGCACACTGAGTCCAGGCTTGTTCCTACAGTAGGTATTTATATGTAAATTGGTGACTGGGAAAGGCACACTGAGTCCAGGCTTGTTGCTATTGTAAGTGTTTAGATGTAAATCGGTCACTGGGAAAGGCACACTGAGTCCAGATGTGGTTCTACAGTAGGTGTTTATATGTAAATTGGTGACTGGGAAAGGCACACTAAGTCAAGGCTTGTTCCAACAGTACAGTAGGTGTTTATGTGTAAATTGTTGACTGGGAAAGGCACACTGTGTCCAAGCTTGTTTTTATAGAAGGTATTTATATGTAAATTGGTGACTAGGAAAGACACACTGAGTCCAGGCTTGTTCCTACAGTAGGTGTTTATATGTAAATTGGTGACTGGGAAAGGCACACAATGTCAAGGCGTGTTACTACAGTAGGTCCCTATTTACATGTGAATTGTTGACTGTGAAAAGCACACTGAGTTCAGCTTGTTCCTACACTAGGTGCTTGTATGAAAACTGGTGACTGGGAAAGGCACACTGAGTCCAGGCTTGTTGCTACTGTAGGTGTTTATATATAAATTGGTGACTGGTAAAGGAACACTGAGTCCAGGCTTGTGTCTACAGTAAGTGTTTATATGAAACAGGTGACTGGGAAACGCACATTGAGCCACTGTTTGTTTTCAGGTGTGACCTGGGCTAAGGGTACAGGAAGTTGATTAACAACAGGGTAAGAGGGGGAGAGATGAAGGTGGCTAGGATAGTTGTTCCAGATAGAGGGGTAACAGACAGAGTAACAAGGGTCCAAGAGTCAGAAAAAGTGAAGTGACAAGGATAACCTGGGCTGTTGGATTGGGGGTGGAGAACAATAAATTGAATAAAAAGAGAATATACTGAGTCAACTTTATTAGTCTCACTTTATTCCTGGTGTATGGTGTAAAGTATGGTATTTGTTTATGGGGGGGCCCAAGATTTTTTTCAAATTTGAGAGAGGCTCAAAATCTTTTACATGGTTCGGGAAAGGCTTATTATCACAAAGTGAGAGAACTAATGTCTTTGCAAAGGTGGTTAGCACTATGCTTCTGGTAATTTCTGCAGCATCTGCCTCAACATAACACTGGTTACACTAAATAGCTTAGTTTTGTATGCTCTTCTGTATCTCGCCTATTTTGCTTTCTGAAATGCCTTGCTTTGTATGCTCTTCTGTATCTCACCTGTATTGTTCTCCACTGTCTTGCTTCACAAATATGTTGTCTCCCCTCACTGTAATGAGGTGCCTTTGTAAATGAATCTTTAACTCAAAGGTTTGTAAATCCGATTTCTGAAATAAATAAAATAAATAAATAAAGCTCAAGAACAACCTACGCTTTCTCAGCTTTCGTCTTTCCTTGAGTCCTGACCTCAGAACTTGCTAGTCTGGTTTCAGAAATATCCAGTCAGTGGTATCTTCCCTCCTCAGGCTCAATCCTGATTGACAGGACCAGGACCTGTTTACCTCTACTATCTTTTCTGACACTGCCAAGGCCTGTGACATGGCTACTCATCCCCTTATCCTAGAATACCTTGCAAGGGTTAAACTACATTACTGTGCAACCTTTATCTCTAAAACCATACTTAGCTCCCTTTCCCCTCATCTCAACACTCTACTTACCAATGCATTCTCTCCTTACTCTCTTTGCAACTCCAATTCTCCCCTCCTCCTGTTCTTTCTTTCTTTCTCCCCTGACAAAAAAAACACTACAGGGCAGAATGTTTTTTCTTACTGACTACCCAACCTATGACCTACTTTTCCCCATCCTTCTACTTTTCCTTCTTCCCATCAGCTTTGAAAACTTTACTTCATGAACTCACATCCCATCCCTTACAGAAAGATAAGTGTGCTGTGTACAGTATATGCAGAATGCATGCCACATGCTTAATTGTGCAATGTTTGTATGCAGTTTGCATACACAAAAGTGAACCTAAGCGAACCAGGTCTAAAAAAGCAAATCAGTTTCAAATGCTGCAAGCTTGACATGTGTGCAGCAGGTAAGCTGCTGTGAACATCTTCTAAAAATCACATCCGGTTCGTGTGTTGCACTCTTGATATGAGTGCAGCAGTTAAGCTGGTGTGAACATCATTTAAAAAAATCACAACAGGTTCACATGCTGCAGGCTTGCCATGTGTGCAGCATCTAAGATGATGCAAATCTCATCTAAAAAAACACATCAGTTTCTATTTCTTATACTACTGCCAACAATTAGAGCCATTAAACCACATTTCCATTGAGTTCCCATTAAAATTAGGTAAACAAATTAATTCTGATCCTTTTGCAAGTTGTTTAATGGCTTTTGATTTTTGTATGTAAATCAACATTACTTTGTAAAGTATTATTTGCTTACTGCATTAAATGCCTAAGATATACTCAGTCAACATCCCCCATTCTAGATGTGTGAAGAGGGGTTTCTGCGTTGTGAAGTCTGACCTTTTTGTTTTGGGCCATGCAAATCTCCTTATGCATATTTAGTGCTACAAATGTGTTTCTCCGTGACTGTTTTGGCTCACTTACTTTCCCTTTGTGATTCTGTATGGAGCATATATACTATGACCAAGCACTCTGTGTGCTGGGTAGGGCTTGGAAGCATGTACCATACCTCACATTTTGTCACTGAAATGAGTGACATGGACGCTCAAAATGAAGGGCAATGAGAGACATTAACCCTGGTGATGATTAAGAGATATAGTACCTCAAACTACAGTGGAAAGGATCGTATTGACTTGTACTAATATTAGCATTTGAGAATGAATTTCTAACATAAAGCAGGGGTGTCATTTAGGTAGGGCAGAGGGGGCAGTTGCCCCCCCACATTTGTCCCTAGGTTATTCTTATGGTGTGGCAATAATGGCATTACATTAGATAACAGATGCTGATGGCAGATTTGGATTTAATGTTTTGCACAATAAGTGCCCCCCCGGCCTGTGTGCACTCCTGCTGCAGCTGCACTCCTGACTCAACTGTGTCTGTATTATGTTGTTCACTCTTTCCACCTACTAGCGGTGGCACAACAACATGTGCCACAGAGGAGCTCCAGCCAAGCAAGAGCACATGAGTCATGTGAGTGTGACACTGTCTTTCCTGCCACAGAGTAGACAGGCCACACACTACAGCTTGGAGGACTCAGTGAGCACTAACCTCTCAATAGCGGTGTTGTGGTCACATATTTTTGTTGGTCTACTCTTAGTGAGTCTCCATCTCCTCCGATGGCTGAAGGGGCAGATGGTGAGCTAGAAGCTAACTAAAGTCTAGGCTACCTACTTACTCTACTAGACTTGCTTCACAAAAAAAAAAAAAAAAAAACCAGCACAGACCCCAATGGTAGCAAGCTAGGCCAAGCAGCAGTGGTGACAACGGTGTGGGTGGCCTTCATAGGCCTTGATCAGTGTAGTATGGCAGCAGACAAGCAAGAAGCAAGCAACACAGGATGGGTGGGTTCAGTTTGTGAAGTTACTTGGTCACGGACCACCTTGGGGACCTGGGATGGTTGGTTATAGCATACAGCTTCTGGCAGAAGGACGGAGGAGGAGAGGACTGAAAACTGGGCTGGTGGCACACTGGGCCAGGCTGCAGGTTCTGGCCAGGTAAGTAAAAGTAACACATTTTTTTACAGGGGGATTGGGGAAGGAGGAAGGACTGAAATATTGATGTGTTTTTCATGTGTCTGCACATTTGGGCGGCTTCATGACCCACATAACATGGGTATTGAATGGAATGGAGTTGGGGAGAGAAACCAGGACAACGTTTTGTTTTCGGAGGGTGGGGGTCAGAACATTAGCCAGGAAGAAAATTGATTAGAAACTGGGTGGGTTTAAGCTCAAATCTAATGCACTGCTCTGGGGTATAGCCAGATAAATCATATACATTTGAATTTTTCATGATTTGCATATCACTTTTCAGTCACTGCAAATAAGTTTGACCTTTTAGAGATGTTCCAGACATTGTACAGCTTGCCACCTAGGGGGTAACTGGCACCTGGCCTCCACTGGTTGTTGTCTCCCCCCCTGCTGAAATCTGAAATGGCACCCCTGCCATAAAGTCAAAAATTTACAGGACAGCCTCTGTTTGAGCAGCATGTTTTTCAAGAGGGATGGATGAGGAGCAGAGCAGTTTTCAGGGGTAAAATGAGGCTGTCCCTTGCATTCAGGGACAGTTGAGCAATATGGTATGCACAGACCATTGGAGCCCCACTATAGTCAGGGTTATGCCCCTACTCCAGTGTAGCTGACCTCCATATGCCCACACTCAGGCACATTATGACATAGGACAAGGGAGACTGCAGGGGCATGCATCATTGAAATGAATGGGATTTTTTTTTTATTATTATTTTATACATTATTGATGGATAGTTGGAGATTAATGAAGGCCACCACTCGACAAACAACAAGGGCCTTGTTAGTAGAACAGTGGCCTTCATTATTCTCCAACTCACCATCATAATGTATAAAACAGTAATGAAAAATAACTCCATTCATTTCAAGGGGGTATGCCCCAGCACTCTGACCCATGGACATCATCTCTGAAGACTACTGCATCTAGCTCCCTAGTACTCAAGTAAGAGACTCTTGACTTATATTGATACTTTGTGGGTTGTCTGTAATAGTATGGCCACACTTGCTATAGTGTGTGTGTTTGGGTTGCAGGGCTCACCAAGTGGGTGGATGATGAGTTGTTGCTACTTTTGTGTTTGCCCCTTAAAGTCTGTTTGTGTGGAAGCATTCAAAACTATGGAGAGAAAATAGTTGGAATACAGGCCAGACAGAAATAATTAAGTAGTTTTGTGGGTAAGTGTGTGTATTGGGGATGGGAAGAACCACATGTGTGTCCATGGTATGTGTGCTACAGTTCAGCTGTGCAGCTCAGATGAGGGGAAACAAGAAAACTAAGAAGTATAACAGTGGCTATAAGCATGCATCATGAGTGCAGATGAATTCAGATTTGTATTGAAGTACAAGTGAGCTATATGTGTGCAGGCAGTATGGCTTAGTGGTTAAAGGCACTGAACTGCAAACTTGGAGACCTGAAGATCTGGGTTTGAATCTCATCAACCCCCACTTGTACAATATATGGTGTGATTCTGAGCAAGTCACTTAACTTTTATGTGTGCACTTATCAGTGACCACTTGCTTTTTGCATGCATGCCACGTGCATGCAGTCTGTTCCAATTTAACATGAAAAGCATGCATTCCACACTTGCTTGCTGCACGCATGACACATGCATGCAATTGGTTCCAATTTAACATTTAAATCATACTTGCAGCACGCATATCACATGGGTAGTTTTATGTGTGCAGCATGAAAACATTTCATATAATTATTTCTGTAAGGAATATCTGCCAGTGCTGTGTAAGTCTTGAATACTAGTTCTGGAATACCACAAATAATGGGTTACTAAAGGAATAATGCATGGCAGGATGTGTGTTGTGCTGGGATAATGTCATGCCTGGGGTGATTAGGCACAAGGCCGCAGGCCGAGTGCGACTAATCACCCCAGAAGTGACGTTATCTCAACACGACACACACCCTGGAGTGCATTATTCCTATTATACAATGGCTCTATTGCAGAAAAGTTGCTTAAAATATATTTTAAAGCATGTTTAAGTCATTTTTATGTGAGTAGGTATACAGAGAGGAAAAATAGTCCTGGTATTGTTACTTTGTATATGTGTATGCTGTATTTTTGTTATACTGTACTAGGTTTGTGTTCCCCTGAACACACACACACACACACACACACACACACAGAGGAGATAGGAGAGAAAAGTATTTTATTTAGAAGAAGGTTAAATGATTTGATCGTGCTGCTGACTGGGAAACCGGTGAAGACTGTTAAGGAGTGGCTGTCAGCAGTCATGTCTTTTGGTGAGAATCCCCGCCCCCACCCTGCTGTTTCTGTTTTTTTAATTTTTGGTCACATTTAGGTTCTCTGGTACAGTTAAAGTATGTCTGCCCTGGGAGAGGAAAGGTATTCAAGTGTCTTCTTTTAAGGGAAGGAAGAACAGCGCGATGTTTACTGCGATGAGTGAGCACGTGCTGGGAGCAGTGAAGCCATTGGGCATTCACTCGTTTCTGGCAGCATGAATGTCTTTGTATTTCAGTGTCATGGTTATCTATTCAAAAACGGGATACCGAGACACTGTCTGCTGCTTGATACATTTCTTTTGTTGTGTGGTTTTTGTGGTTGGGTTTTAAGTTGTGCGAGGGGAGGAGCGGTGAGCAGAGTGGCAAGCAGAACAGTTAAGCGGGGACTGGAGACGCTGCTCATGAGCAGTGGAGCAATTTTTCTTTTTCATACTACATGTGGTCATCAATGTGCTGGGAGCAGAGCTGTGATATTATGCCAGGATAACATCACGGCTGCAGTTCCAGACGGACCAATAAGAAAATTTTATTATTTCTTGCCATTGTAAAATTTGGATTGAGTACTTGGTGTCCTTCATTATTTATGGATATTCTGGGAAAACTATTTAGGAGAATAAAATATATTTTTCCATTTTAACAAAGAATTCTAAATTCTGGGAACCCTCCTGTATTTGCATCACCAAAAGTTTTAAACTAGCCATAATTTCACTAATCCTATAACTCTCTGGGTGCAATAAGTATGTTGCTTTTCAATAACTCTTTTGTGCAGCAGGTTAGCATTTGTAATTATCCTGCCTCTCTGTGCTGGTTATACTGTATATGTAAGCCCCACAAATGGTGGAGCTTTCCTTTACTCCTTCTACTGCCCAGAACTGCCTGCTTGAATTATGTGACACTATTTGTTGTTGTCTCCATCCCCCAGGACTACAGCCTGTGTGAAGACTGGTGAAACATTTTTTTTGTTGCAGCCTGCCTGGCTGTCTGGTAATTGTGCACTGAGGTTAGGAATAGAACCAGTTTAAGACATGAGCTTTCCAGCATGGAGAAGGAAGGAGTTAATATAAATCTTGTAAAAACACAGCAAAATACCAGATACCATACCAAAGGACATTCTACAGATGAATGTACCTCAGAGATAAGGGACTCCATAACTTAAAGAGCAACTCTTGCACTTCAGCACGTGTGTTCATAAATAAGATGTTTCAGCTGTTACAATTTACTAGGGAAAACATATTTTTTTTCATTTTCACTGTTCCTTTCCAAGATTTACAGCACATCTTGGTAGTTCATCTAAAAAGACTGTTTAGAAAACATTTGTCTCTCCCCTATTAACCTCACAGTGCCTTTGTTTATGGCATCACAGTGCTCACCATGAAAACAGACTGTGATGTCACAAACACCAACTGTGTTGTTAGCCGGGGACAGTCAGATACATTTTGAAAGACTCAGTGAAACAATTGCTGCATTTTCTAGAATATTTAGAAAACTAACAGCCTGGGAATGTAAAAAAGTAAAAAGTAATGAGAAAATAATGAAGTTAAAACACAACTGGTGTAAATCTAGTGTTTTCAAGAGTTTTATTACAATAGAGAGTTGTATTCAAAGGAGCTGCATTGACCACCGACATCTTATGTTACCGATGTGAAGGTGAACACCATCAAATCACATGCTGATCTCGACACGAGAAATGCTGCAGCTGTGGAAAAGTGGATCACATACAAAGGGTGTGCAAAAGTACATCACAGACTGCTACTGCACGGTATGAACTGGGAAAAGATCTTCAGCTTAAATACGGTGACCAAAGCACCGCAAGATGCACTAAAGAAAGTATTGGACAAACATGGTTCTACTGTGTTTTCTACAATGGTTACATATGATCCGGGATCCAGGATTTCAATGCAAAGATCAGAGTGCAACTGGAAGCTGATCCAATTTTCCACAAGCCTCAATCAGTACCTTATGGTTTAAAATGAAGCAGGAGAGAATGAACTGTACATGGTGAGGTTGTGTGGTGACTACAAGGTTACAGTGAATGGTTGTATACAGCATGACCCATACCCATTACCCAATGTAGAGGACTTGCTTGCCACACTCTCAGGGAGTAAGTTCTTTAGCAAGTTGGACTTATCTTTTGCATACCAGCAGTTGGAACTGGAACCAGAGTCAGAACTGTATCTAACTATCAACACCCACAAGGGACTTTACCGGTATCATTGCTTGGCATATGGAGTTTCCACAGCATCAGCAATGTTCTAGAACACAATGAACCAGATACTACATGGACCGGACCATGTAGTATGCTTTATGGATGATATCTTGGTAACAGCACCCACAGTGGAAGAGCATCTGACAATCCTGGACCAAGTTCTGACCAGACTGCAACAATATGGACTGAGAGTAAAGCTAGCCAAATGCCAATTTCTGCAAAATTCTGTTGAGTACCTAGGTCACCAGATCGATGCCCAAGGCCTACGTCCAAAAGACAGCAAGGTGGATGTTATAGTCAAGGCACCTGCACCAACAATCGTGACACAGTTAAGATCATTCTTAGGCCTCTTGAACTACTATGGATGGTTCCTAGCCCATCTGTCCACATTGTTGCAACCACTCCATGACTTGCTACAAAAAGAAGCTGAATTGACTTGGTCATCACATTGTAAGGAAACATTCCAGGCTTGCAAGAAACATCTCATAAGCAGCAGATGGTGAGCACACTATGACCCAGCCAAACCTTTGAGGCTGGCATGCTATGCATCACCATATGGAGAGGTGGCTGTCATCTCTCATGTGTTACCATCTGGAGAGGATCCCGATTGCTTTTGCTTCCCGCACCTTGTCCTCAAGTGAAAGAAACTATGTTCAGATCAAGAAAGAAGTCTTGAGCATAATTTTCAGTGTCAAGAAGTTCTATAAGTACTTGTACGGACAGAAATTCACTCTGTTAACAGATCACAAGCCTGTACTGGCAATTTTTGTGCCAAAGAATAGCAATACCAACTCTTATAGCACTTTGGATGCAGCGATGATCCCTGATTTTGTTGGCATACAACTATGACATCGAATACAGACATTCTCATGACCATGCAAATGCAGATGTATTATCAAGGCTGCCATTCAAGGATGCTTCCATGAAGGAAGGCGATACAACAGTATTCCATATTTCACATCTCGAAGATTTACATATTGCTTCACAGGATGACGCAGCAGAGATCCTGTCCACTCTAAAGTCCTATATTTCACCCTGAATGGTTGGCCCAACTTCACTAGAGACCCAACCCTCTGACCTTTCTTAGACAAGAAGGACCAGTTGTCCACAGAGCAAGGCTGTGTTCTGCGGGGAGCTCGAGTTGTGATACTTCCAAAGTTCTACAAGAGGTTACTTTCTGACTTGCATGACAGTCATCCCAGAATCTCTTGAATGAAGGCATTGGCCAGAGGATACCTCTGGTGGTCAGGACTTGATCAAGATATCACACACCTTGTCAACCAATGTGCACCATATGTGGCTGTCCGCAAGCAACCTGCTACCGCACCACTTCATCCTTGGTCCTGGGCTACCACACTGTGGAACCACATCCATGTCAATTATGCCAAGATGGACAAACAATACTTCTTGGTAGTAATTGATATCTACTCCAAATGGCTGGAAGTATTGCCCACACAAGTCACAACTACTGAAAAGACTATAGACCTTTTGAGGCAACTTTTCACCTTTTATGGCCTACCATGGGAGTTAGAGTCAGACAATGGTTTCCAATTTTCTTCTCATGTCTTCAAACTGTTCTTAAAGCAGAATGGTGTCTGACATATTTTAACTCCATCTTACCATCCAGCATCAAATGGCACTGCCAAAAGAGCTGTAAAGACATTCAAAAAAGCTTGGCATAAACTACATTTACAGCAAGCACCTACTGCTCAAAGGTTGGCTCATTTTCTGTTTGCTTACAGAAACACTCCTCACACAGCCACAGAGCGAACCCCTGCTGAACTGTTCCTAAAATGGCAACCTCATATCCTTTTGTCATTGCTCAAGTCAGACTTGGCCGACTCTGTCACAAAGCATCAACTACAACAGCAATAGGATCATGACAAGTCATCCAAGCCAGTATGGATTTTTCATCCTGGGGAGAGGGTAATAGTTTGAGACTACATACCCACATTTCTTTGATTCCTGGGGTGATGATTGAAACAAGTGTACCTTTGACTTAGGTAGTTCACGTGGGACATTGACTTGTTCATGTACATGCGGATCACCTTCTGCATTTTGAGGTTCCTTCAAATGTGGAAAAAGGATGTCACTTCAGCTGAGGAAAGTGACACAGAGGACTTTAACCCTGCCCATGAAGTTCCACTGGAGCCAGTGCCAAATAATAATGAAACACCTGTTCCACCACCAGCATTTATTCCAGCCCGCAGATATCCACTGAGGCACCAAAGACCACCACAAAAACCTGACCTTTAAAGTCATGTACTGAAGCTGTACCTCTGTGCAACTGAACTCTTATATGTACTGTTACTTATTTAGTGACAAGTTTTACCCAAGGGGCAAAATAATCCCCATAACTTGTTTCTGGGTACCGAATTGTCTACTTCAGCCTGGAAGTTAGGAAATGTTACTGTTGAAGTGTTTTAGACAAGTGTCTGTCTAAGGTGGAGGAGTGTAGTATATACATGGATATGTATGGTAGTATATATGTGGATATATATTGTAGGAAGTGGATTAGAGCTGTAGTTTATGCATATGGATAATTGTAGTCCTAAATATGTAAGTTCCTCTCATGCACAATAGGCTTTTCTTTGTGTATGTCCAGTGATGCAAGACCACTATCTCAGAGAAGAATAAAGATGGCCATTGAATTGACACACCGTGTATAAGTCTCTCCCTTCACTGGCTCACTATATTACATTTGGGGACTTCATCCACAGAAAAACTCCTACATGTGCAAAATAGGGGTCATGTAAACTAATGCATGCTTTTTTTTAAACTGCTATGTAGATCTTTCCAGCTACCTTGCGTCTCTTCTGCTTGACAGGCTTGCTTATCTGTCCTTCTCTGGCTGGCTACTGAAAACACCATAAGTTGCTGAGCTGTACACTCTGGCTATAGATTTATCTAAACAAAGATACAACAAAAACCAAAGGACAGGTCACGTCATGCCTTCTAGCTGAACGGTCTCATCCCCTTGTCGCTCCCGCTCCACCCACCCATTACTGGCATTTCTTCCTTAATTTCACTCATCCTTCTCAATCTGCTGTTTGTACTCACACACAGGAGTCATCCAGTCACTAATTCATCCCGCAGATCATAGCACCAGATGGACACAGAGATGAAGCAGGCTATTCCTCAGCACACGCCGCCTGCTACCTCAGAAAAAGTAAACAAGAAGGTCAAGTCGCAGGGGGCCTCTTCTGCTTGAGCTGTTACTACTAGTTCCCAGGCCGTGCCGCTTACTGAAGAGCATTTCTTATTGGAAATACAGCTCTTCAAAGAGCTCATGAAAACAGTCACAGATGAGCTAAAATCCCTGCACCTGGGGTTAAATAAAACTACCTAAAGATGCAGAAGCCTGAATTGTGTCTATAGAGAGCTGGAGGGAGAGAACAGACCCTCAGCTTACATCGCTAAGACACAAATTTGCCAAAGTGGAAGGGAAGTTGGAGGACCTGGAAGGAAGGAGCAGGCATAATAATTTGTTAATTTTTGGGCTGCAAGAGGAAGCAGAAGCATCTTCCCCAATTTTATTCATGCAAAAGCTTTTGGAAATAAATAGCAGGGCCCTCTCCTAACCACTCCTGTTATATTATTGAGAGGGCCCGTCATTCTTTAAGAGCTAAACCTCTGCAAGAAGTCCCTCCTTGTCCATTCATTATCAAGATGCTGAATTTCTTGGATAAGCAACATGTTTTGCAAAGGTGCCATGACCTTAAAGAAATCTCCTGGGAGGGCCAGCGCCTCCGTGTCTCACAGGATCTACCAGCTACAGAAAAGGGCTGCCTTCCACCCCGTGGTCATCAAGTTGCTGGCTGCCTCCATTAAATTTAAAATGTTATATCCTGCAAATCTGCAAGTATATTGTCAGAATATCTGGCACTCTTTTGAGAGTGTGGAGCATGCTACTAGTGATCTCCAGTGACTACTCCCTGATCTATTTAAGGTGCCTTGATGGGATAGGCTGGCTAAGTTGAGAGCAATGCAAGGAGTGCTTCAGCTTTTGTAGCATACAGAATACAGGGCAGAAGTGTCACTACCTATAGACTTGAAGAGTCTCGGCATGCGGCAGTGTGCCTACATTTTTTTTCTGTGACAGTCTATCTGGTTTCAAGGTTCAGTTGAGGTAAAGCTGTCACCTTGTTGCTGCTGAGCCTCGATTTTGGTTTTCCTGCTTGTTCTAGCCCATGATACTTTTGTTTGTTTTACTCCCTTTGTGAAGCCCTCTGGTGTATCTGGGGACTTGATCCGTCTTCACAGTTTATGTGTATGAACTACATTGAGGCTCTAAGCTGAGTTCTACACTGTTAACTGTGTTTCATGTTAACTGTGGAAAGGGTACTCAGCACATGGTTATTTAAAGGGTATTTGGGTCCAGTATTAGGCTGTTGTTACTAGATGGAAGCCACGTTGGCGAAGGTTGGGAATGCTGGGGGAAGGAGAGGGGATAAGTGGGATGATGTATGTGCAGGCTTTTGAGGCTGACACAAGCCAAGTTATGGGGGATGTTCTCTTTTCTTCTTTTGATGGGCTTTCAACAGTATTACCTTAGGGGATTGTGAGAAGAGAACTGTTTTGGGGTGGGGGTTTAATGGGGTTTGGGTCGGGGTGCTCCTTTGGGGGTACGGGAGGACTAAGGGGAAGGGGTGGAATATTGGGTTGGATGGTGGAGCTTTTTGGGTACATAGGGGTAACTTACTATGGGTGTCCTGTTATGGCAGGCCAATTTACAAGAATTATCATGGCTAATTCTCTGACAATTGCCTCCTGGAATGTTAAAGGAGCCAGGTCACCTCAAAAAAGATGTCAAATTCTTAAACATTTGCAGCAGCTCCAGTGTCAGGTCACCTTCCTACAAAAGACTCATCTCTTGTCATTGGAGGCTCCTTTGCTCCGTTGACAATATGTGGGCCAGGTTCATGCTTCAGGAGATGCCACAGCTAATTGTGGAGTGGCCATTTTTGTTTCTCAGCATGTCCCCTTTCAGGTAACAGACGATTACCTACGCTAATGGTGGATACGTCTTTGCACATGGGGTCCTGGACCATGCCAAAATTATCCTGGGTAGTATATATTGGCCTAACCATGCTGACCCTTCCTTTTTTTATGGAGATACTAAATCAGATCTCGAAGCTTCCCTCGGTTCCTATAATTATAGGAGGAGATTGGAATGTTACCCCTTCCCCTGATCTGGATAGGTCCGAAATGCAACAGCCTGAGCTGTCTTCTGTGCAAAGGGCACAACAGGACATGATCCAGACCATGGGGTAATGTGATCCATGGTGGCTTCTGCATCCTCAGGATAAGGTATATGCCTTTCACTTGGTGGCCCATAATTCCTATTTCAGGCTGGACTATGTGCTCATTAGCACCTCCCTTTTCCCTAGTATAATAAATGCTGAGATTGGTCCCAGGGTCCTTTCAGACCACTCAATAGTTTGGATCTCAATGTTTCTTTCTCCTAATGTAATAAAAAATACAATCTAGAAATTTAATAACCAATTGCTAACAGATAAATTTATAATAGATCTGAGCAGGGACCAAATCATTGCATTTGATCAACAAAACTTGGGTTCTGTAAGTAAGGCTGATCTGGACTGGGCTGCATGCAAATGTTTTATTAGGGGGAGCGCATTTGGTTGGCAGTCAGGCAGAAAAAAATGTATCTCTACAGCGAATGAGCTGTTACAGCAGATTACTAACACTGAGAATTATTTGTCCCCTCAATCACCAACAGAGGTCTTACAAAAGTTGAGGATACTGCTGAGTCAATACTCCAAACTAGTAATAGAAAAAGCCAAGTACGCCCTTTTAAAAATGAAGGCGAGATATGTAGACCAAGGGAATAAGACTGGATGCCTGTTGGCTATTAGGGTACATCAAATGGAATCCTCCAGACTGATTGTGAGCCTTAAAACCAAGGAGGGGGTGTTAATATCACAACCCAGAGATATTGCTCAGGAATTTGCCTCCTTTTACGCAGATCTTTATAGATCTAATCCCTCTCCTCACCTTCACCCTGCTCTCCTCTCTTATCTTCAACAATGTGACCTCCCATGTCTATCCGCAGACCAGCAAACCCTCCTTTCTCAACCTATATCTACTTTAGAAATACAACAGGCTGTAGCCAGTCTGTCCCCTGTTAAAGCTTCTGGTTCTGATGGATTTACCTCCAATTTTTATAAAAGTTTTCTTGGACCAATTACTGCCCCTTCTCTCTAGATTCTTTGCCTATATCCATGAGCACAGGTTGTCAGATCTCACACTCTTGGAAGCTCTCATTGTACTACTTTTGAAACCTGACAAGACTCCTGACTCTGTGGGTAACTATAGACCCATCTCTCTGAGCAACTATGACATAAAACTTTTGGCTAAAATCCTTGCCAGCAGAGTGTTTCAGGTATGGGAGGGGTTTCTTTCACGTGAGCAGGTGGGATTCGTTCCCAGCAGATCCTCTTTGGACCATTTCTGAAAACTGGCACATATCTTCTTTGCATCCAGGGGATCCGACATTCCTAAGGTTCTGGTCTCCCTGGATGCAGAAAAGGTTTTCAACAGGGTTGACTGGGCATTCTTATTCACAACCCTAGAGGTCTTTGGTTTTCCACAGTCCTTTATAAGATGGGTGAGGATACTCTATTTCTCCCCATCAGTGAGAGTTTACTGTAATGGGATTCTTTCTTCCCCCATTCCCCTTGGATCAGGTATGAGGCAGGGCTGTCCCCTATCTCCTCTCTATTTCAATTTATATTTGGAGCCCCTCCTCCGCAGGCTTACCATGTCCCCAGAAGTTTTGGGCATACTAGTTGGCTCGGATGCATTTTCGATGTCTGTTTAAGCGGACGATATTTTACTTAATCTTACTCACCTGGATATCTTCCTACTGGCTGTGCTATGAATTATTGGAGAATATGGCTGTCTATCTAATTATAAACTCAATCTCAATAAAATGGAAGTCTTGCCCCTTACCACTGCTGGGAACAAGCAGGAGGTGATCTCTCTGAGTAAGTCTTAGTCCCCCCAGTATCTTAAATACCTTGGGTTGTATCTGTCTAAGGATCCCTCGCTTATGTATAAACTTAACCTGTAGGTCCAACAAGACCTGCATCGGTGGCAAGCTCTCCCCTTGTCATTGAGGGGTCGCATTTCAATTATTACAATGAATGTGCTCCCAAGGTTGTTTTATCCTCTTCATATGCTAAATTTCTGGTTACCCCTCAACTGGTTCAAGAGGTTACACCAGTTAGTTACCAGATTTATATGGCAGAACAGAAGCCCTAGGAGGGTCTATAAGAAATTGGCGGCCCCAAAAGAGGTAGGCGGTATTAAACTCCCTCACTTTCTGTTTTATTATTTTTCCAGCCACCTCAGCAAATTGCTTCAGTGGTTTCTTCCCTCTTCTCAGGACCCTCTGACTGGTTGGATTTAGAACGGCATCTCTTACAGTAAAGTGGCCTTGCACTATCCTCCTTGCCTTTTACCCCTTAGGCTAGTATCCCATCTAAGATTAAAGATTCTGTCACGGGAATCTCTTTAAAAGTATACTCTCACTTCTGGGCTTTGTTAAAATTCCCGATATCTAAAGACATTTCACAACCTATTCTTCATAATCCAAACCTTAAAATTGGGAGACAGTTCATTCAGGAGGACTGGCTACCTCAATTGAAGTCATTGGTGGTCCGGGATCTGCTGGAAGCAGGAGTGTTAAAATCGTCTCTAGCACTAATGAGGCAACTTGGCCTAGGGATAAAAGTCTATTTTTAAGGTTTTCAACTAAGACATGCTTTAGTACATTGGTTTGGTCAGGGCCTGTGGACCATGGATTTTTCTGGTTTTCTCTCCTTCCTCTCTCTATTAGTTTCTCAGAAGCATGCAGTTTCTTCTTTCTATGGTATATTATTTGCTCAATACGCTACCGAAATTAATGGATCCTCGCCCTACTAGGATCAGCAATTTTCTATATCCCCTCAACAGTGTTTAGGTATCTGTTAAGGTACTTACCACTATATTCGACAAGACAGACTGCGCCTTACGCAGTTTAACATATTGAACCATATGTGTTACACCCCTCAGAAGCTGGCACAGATGAGCAGATTGCCATCATCAAGATGTACTAGGTGTGAAGAGCGGGAGGGCTCCCTCTTACACATTTTTTGGTCTTGCCCCAAAGTTGCTCCGCTCTAGAAATTAACTGAGGACAGAGTGGACTCCTTCTTGGGTTTGCAAGGGCTCTTCAAGCCAGAGATATGTATTTTGGGGGATATTTCTGCTGTCCTAGTTCTGGAACATAGATACTTTATGTCTTTGATCTCCTTATCCTTGAAAAAGGTCATCCTCAGGCACTGGCTAGACCAGGTCTCAATTCTGTATAATGAATGGTTACAAGAACTGTTATCTAACTTACATATTGGCCAAGATATTCAAAAGGGTTACGCGGCATAGCGGTGTTCAGCCATACAACTACTGATGCGCCCGGTGCGATATTTAAAAGGAAAGGTGCACCACAATCCCGATGCGCCGGGGCACATCAGTAATGTATGCAGGCACAGGTAGGGGGGGCGTGCCCATGTATAAACTGCACAGCCCGATAATCAGCCTGGGCCGTGCAGAGTTATGCAGGCACAACCCCTACCTGCGCCTGCACAAAGTTACGCCTAAAAAAAAGGAACAAGTCGAAGGCCACCCACAGGTGAGCTGCCGCATTGCAGGGCACAACACAGCAGCTGCCACCTGTGGGTGGCTATCACCTGTTCCTGCTGCACCTGGCGGTGCCCCCCCATGCCCCGATCGCGGGCATCAGACATCCCCCCCGAAGTCCAATATCCCTGGTGGTCCAGTGGACTGCGATTAGTACAATCACGGGCATATCTATATCCCCCCGATTAGCCCGATCACGGGCATCAGTATCCCCAAAGTCCAATACCCCTGGTGGTCAGTGGACCACACAGAGCCCGATCGTGGGTGGCATTCCTCATCCCCAAGTCTGAAATCCCTGGTGATCTAGTGGACCCTCCACCCACCCGCCCACTGAGCCCCAGCACCCTGCTCCCCGTCAGCTGGCGGTGGCAGCACCCATCCACCTGCCACCCCACCACCCGCGACTGGCTCAGTAGCTTTGCGCCCATTGGTTCAGAGCATGAGAACAATGGGTGTGCACTACTCTCACTCTAGTCAGTCCAGATATGTGAATGAATTCATTCGCATATCTGGACTGAATTGCTATGGCTGCACCCCCATTGGCTCATGCTCTGAACCAAGGGCATGCAGCCATACCAAGCTGTCAGTCGGCAGATGGTGGGGGTGGCAGGCGGGTGGGTGCTTCCACCCGCCGGCTGACGGGGAGCTGGGTGGTGGGCTCAGTGGGCAGTTGGGGGTCCACTCAGATCACAAGGATTTCGGACTTGAGGGGTGTGGAATGCCACCCACTATCGGGTTTTGTGCGGTCCACTGACCACCAGGGATATTGGACTTTGGGGATACTGATGCCCACAATCGGGCTAATTCGGGGATACAGTTATGAACGTGATTGGGCTAATCGGGAAGCAGCTATGGCGCTACTGGGCCAATTGGGGATACAGCTATGCCCACGATCGGGCTAATGGGGGATAAGTTATGCCCATGATCGGCCAATAGGACATAGTTATGCCCACGATCAGGCTAATCGGGGATACAGTTATGCCCGCCATCAGGCTAATCGGAGGGATATAGTTATGCCCACAATCGGGCTAATGGGGGGGATACAGTTATGCCCATGATCGGGCTAATCAGGGAGGGATACAGTTATGCCTGCGATCGGGCTAATCGGGGGGGATACAGTTATGCCTGCGGTCGGGCTAATCGTGGTCCGCCGGACCACCAGGGATAGGAGACGTCCTTTGTCCCTTATGGGACGTCCCGTGATCGGGCTGCAGGGGGCATCGGTCCCTGACGGCTGCTGCCTGGCAGGGCGCCTGGTGCAAGTCGTCGGGGATCGGCGCACCTGCATGCTAATGGCATGCAAATGGGGCCATAATCAGATGCAAATGGCCCCCCATGTGCCTTGCATAAATTATGGCCCCATTTGCATGTCACCCTTTGAATATCGCAGGTGCTGTGCATGGTGCAATGGCACTTGCGCCACCGCATCTCAATGCTCCACTCTGACCACTTGTGCTGGCGCAGTTCCACTGTGCCATGCACAGTGGGGGTGGCCAGGGGGCGATATTCAAAGCAGTTGCGCCATAGTGCAACTCTGTTGAATATCGCCCTGGCCACACCCTGCACAACAAATTTGAGCGGCGCACAGGCTTGCGCTACAGAATGGCGCAGTTTGAATATCTGGGCCATAGAGTGTATGATTGCACATTTATGACATAGCCCCCGAAGCTCTGATAAAAGATGGGGGAAGCTAGGAACTTTATATATGGTCACAAATAGCTGAAGTCAATTTGGTATAGTATATAAAATAGCCATATTAGGGCACGTAATTTATATTCATTGTTCTTCCTCGAGAGTTGGTTGTTACCTGTATTTTTGTATTTTCTTGCTGGGGTTGCTCCACCTGTGGGAGGGGCGGGAGGTGAGGGTATGGGGTACGGTTGGGTGGGTGGGAGGGAGGGATGAGGCTGGGATGCCTTGGGAGTGGGATACATCGACACTTGTTATGATTCTTTGACTGGCATATTGTTGGTGTGATTTTATATTCAATAAAGTATAATAAATTAAAAAAAAAAAAAAACAAAGGGCAATTGTGTTCTGTTTGGCTAACTTGATGTGTGGAAAGAGAAAGAAAACAGTTTCCAGCCCTGCTCCAGAGGCCACATAAATAATGTCTGGAAAGTGAAACTTAACATTTCATTTTCCCCCGCGACTGGAAACACAACCAGAAAACAACAGTTTTTTTCCTTTGACAGTACAGCTGCAGAACAATCTACCAGGAAAATGGCTGCAGTTGGCAGAGTGCCTGAATTTGATGAATCCAAGGAAACATTTGATTTATATCTAGAGCATTTCCAACGCTGGCTTAAGGCAAGCAAAATAGCAGAAGATGAACAAGTAGACATCTTCTTAGCAGTTTTGCCACCAGGGATTTATACCCTTCTACAGAATTTAACAGCCGCAGCTGACGTACTGACCCTGACATATGCGCAAGTCACTGAGGCACTTGCACAGCATTTCAAACCCAAGCCCCTTCTCATTGCTGAATGGTATATCTTCTATCATCGCAATCAAGAGGAAGGAGAGCCTATTGTTGACTATATCATTGCATTAAAGTGTGTAGCATGCACTTGTGAGTTTGGCCAGTCCCGGGATGATGCCCTCTGGGGTCACTTTGTCTGCAGTCTGAGAGGGGAAATTTATTGAAAAAGGCATTTGCAAGAAAATTTCCTAGACTTCAAGATAGCTTGTGAAATTGCAGTTGCTATGGAGCTTGCTCAGAAAGGCTCATGAACACTGGCGGAATGTTCTGAACTCCGAAGAAGTGGAGTCCACAAAGGTTACCCATACTCAAGAACAAAAGAGACATACCACACCATGCAGTGGTCTAACACCCATTTCTCAGCAACCCTAAACATTTAGGAAGCCAGCACCACAAAATACTTCTGCAAAGTCAAAACTATGTTACCGATGTGGAGGTAACCACCATCAAAGCATATGCCAATTCTGACACGAGAAATGCTGCAGCTGCAGAAAGTGGGTCACATACAAAGGGTGTGCAAAAGTACATCACAGACTGATACTGCATGGTATGTCACAGATGGAACTGCAACCACTGAAACAGAAGATGAGGCATTGTACCTGTTCATGGTTTATGCAACACAGGCAAACGGGAAGAAAATTTACCTTCACCTTGAGCTAGCAGGAAACCCGGTAAGCATACAGCTAGACACTGGAGCATAAGTATCTCTTGTGCCAAAGAATATCTACAGGGAAAAACCTCAGCAGTGCCCATAGCAACCATCATATATTCAGAGCTTCTTTTACATGGGGGAGCATATCCCCAAGCTAGGGGAAACCCAAGTGCCAGTCATCTATGAGGGAGGAACGTGAACCCTGCCTCTAGTGGTGGTACAAGGAGAAAGACCTGCATTACTAGGCAGAGAGTGGCTCACACAGATCAAACTGAACTGGTAAAAGATCTTCAGTTTAAATACAGTGACCAATGCACCACAAGATGAGCTAAGGAAAGTATTGAACAAAGATGATCCTATTTTCTAGGATGGTTACGCACAATCTGGGATTTCAAGGCAAAGATCCGAGTGCAACCGGGAGTCAGTCCAATTTTCCACAAGCTTTAACCAGTACCTTATGGTTTAAGGGAAGCAGTATAGAGGGAACTGGACCATCTCGAAAGCCATGGTATCATTTCACGAGTAGAGAGGAACAACTGGGCTGCCCCTATCATTGTGGTACAACGAGACAAAGCAGTGTGGTTGTGTGGTGACTACAAGGTTACAGTGAACTGTTGTATACAGCAATACCCATACCCATTACCCAGTGCAAAGGATTTGTTTGCCACACTCTCACATGGCAAGTTCTTTAGCAAGTTGGACTTATCTTTTGCATACCAGCAGTTGGAACTGGAACCAGAGTCTGAACCATATCTAACTTTCAACACCCACAAAGGACTATGCCGGTATCATTGCTTGGCATATGGAGTTTACACAGCACCAGCAATTTTCAGGAACACAACGGACCAGATACTGCAAGGACTGGACCATGTACAATTCTTTATGGATGATATCTTGGTAACAGCATCCACAGTGGAATAGCATCAGACAATCCTGTACCAAGTTCTGACCAGACTACAATGGTATGAACTGAGAGTAAAGATAGCCAAATGCCAATTTCTGCAAATTTCTGTTGAGTACCTAGGTTACAGGATCAACGCCCAAGGCTTATGCCCAAAAGACAGCAAGGTGGATGCTATAGTCAAGGCACCTGCACCAATAATCATGACAGAGTTATGATCATTCTTAGGCCTCCTGAACTACTATGGATGATCTTAGCCCATCTGTCCACATTGTTGCAACAATTTCATGACTTGCTACAGAAAGAAGCTCAGTGGAATTGGTCATCACATTGTAAGGAAGCATTCCAGGCTTGCAATAAATGTCTCCTAAGCAGCAAATGGTTAGTGCTTTATGATCCAGCCAAACATTTGAGGCTGGCATGCAATGCGTCACCATATGGTGTGGGGGCTGTCATCTCTCATGTGTTACCTTCTGGAGAGGAACACCCAATTGCTTTTGCTTCCTGGACCTTGTCTCCAAGTGAAAGAAACTATGCTCAGATCGAGAAAGAAGTGTTGAGCATAATTTTCAATGTCAAGAAGTTCCATATGTACTTGTATAGATGGACATTCACTCTGCTAATAGATCATAAGCTTCTACTGCAAATTCTGGGGCCAAAGGCCCACAATAGCAATTCTCATAGAACTTTGGATGCAGTGATGATTCCTGATTTTTTTGGCATACAACTATGACATCGAATACAGACTTTATCAAGATCATGCAAATGCAGATGCATTATCGAGACTGCCATACAAGGATGCTACTGTGAAGGAAGACGATGTGACAGTATTCCATCTTTCACAACTTGAAGACTTACCAATTGCTTCGCAGGATGTCACAGGAGAGACACAGCAAGATCATGTCCTCTCTAAAGTCCTAGATTTCACCTTGAATGGTCAGCCTAACTTTACAAGAGAGCCAGCCCTCCGGCCTTTCTTAGACAAAAAGAACCAGTTGTCCACAGAGCAAGACTGTGTTCTGTGAGGAGCTCAAGTTGTGATACCTCCAAAGTTCTGCAAGAGGTTACTTTCTGACTTACATGACAGTCATACCAGAATCTCTCAAATGAAGGCATTGGCCGGAGGACTCCTCTGGTGGCCAGGACTTGATTAAGATATCACACATCTTATCAACCAATGTGCTCCATGTGCAGCTGTCTGCAACCATCCTGCTACTGCACCCCTGCATCCTTGGTCCTGGGTTACCACACTGTGGGACTGCATCCATGTCGATTATGCTGAGATGGACAAACAACACTTCTTGGTAGTAATTGATGTCCACTCCAAATGGCTGGAATTGTTACCCAAACAAGTCACAACTACTGAAAAGACTATAGACCTTTTGAAATAACTTTTCACCTCTTATGGCCTATCATGGAAGTTTGTGTTGGACAATGGTTCCCAATTTTCTTTCTATGTCTTCAAACTGTTCATAAAGCTGAATGGCATCTGACATATTTTGACTCCACCTTACCATCCAGCATCAGATGGCACAGCCAAAAGAGCTTTACAGACATTCAAAAACACTTGGAATAAACTACATTCACAGCAAGTACCTACTGCACAAAGGTTGGCTTGTTTCCTGTTTACTTATAGAAACACTCCTCACATAGTCGCAGAGCAAACCCCTGCTGAACTGTTCCTAAAACTTCAACCTCATACCCTTTTGTCAATGCTCAAGCCAGACATGGCTGACACTGTCACAAAGCATCAACTACATCAGCAAAAGGGTCATAACAAGTCAGCTAAGCCAGTACGGATTTTTCATCCTGGGGAGAGGGTAATGGTTCGAGACTGTAAACATCCCAAGATTTCTTGGATTCCTGGGGTGGTGATTGAAACATGTGGACCTTTGACTTACATAGTTCGCGTGGGACATTGACTTGTTCATGTACATGTGAATCACCTGCTGCATTCTGAGGTTCCTGCAAATGTGGAAGAAGACGTCACTCCAGCTGAGAACAGTGACACAGAGGACTTTGCTCCTGCCCATGAAGTTCCACTGGAGCCAGTGCCAAATAATAATGAAACACCTGTTCCATCACCAGCATTTATTCCAGCCCGCAGATATCCACTGAAGCACTGAAGACCACCACAAAGACTTGACCTTTAAAGTCATGACCTGACGCTGTACCTCTGTGCAACTGAACTCTTAATTGTACTGTTATTTAGTTCATGACAAGTTCTACCCAAGGGGCAACATAATCCCCTGAACTTGTTTTTGGGTACCGAACTGTCTACTTCAGCATGGAAGTTAGGAAATGTTACTGTTCAAGTATTTTAGACTAGTTTCTGTCTAAGGGAGAGTAGTGTAGTATATAAATGGATATGTATGGCAGTATATACATGGATTTATATTGTAGGAAGTGGATTAGAGCCATGGTTTATGCATATGGATAATTGTTGTCCTATACATGTAAGTTCCTGTCCTGCACAGTCAGCTTTTTTTTTTGTATGTCCAGTGATGCAAGACCACTATCTCAGAGAAGAATAAAGATGGCCACTGAACTGACAGACCGTGTATAAGTCTCTTCCTGCACTGGCTCAGAATATTATGCTACTCTTGCCAGAGAAAGTCTGAGGGCAGATCCAGGACTAGGCAGTCAGTTGTGAGCTCTCACAGCATGAGGATGGTTGATGCTGCTGAGCAAAGCCACTGAGGGAAGCTTGCATGGGGCTTCTACAGCCACTCATCAGGAGGGGAATTTGAGGTTTCTATAGTCTTTACAGTACAGAAACTGAACTGTGTGTTTGCTGATTGTGTCAGAATGACAGCTTTTTGGAGAAAGAGACTATAGCGATCTTTCCTGTGAAAGGAGGTAAAAGCGTCCTGATCCAGTAATTGTGTCACAGCTGCCAATCTGCAGTATAGCCTCAGCTGTGTATGAGTAATGCTGTGTGAAAGCCTAAATCAACACTGCAGACAGTTGGGAAGATGGTCAGTCAGTACTACTGCTAGGCATTGGCTAGTGTTCTACCCTAGAGTCCAGAAACCTAAACATGCATGTGTGGAGGGGGGTAGCCCCTGATGTCTGGACTGATCTCTCCAGTGAAAGAGAAGGAGAGAGGAGCTAGAGAGGTCCAGATGACTGCCAGAGCAGAGAGCTTGATTCGCATCCAGAGGTACCTGAGATTGGCATCATTGAGCTGGACCCCTCTCCAACTGTACTGTTGATCAACTGCTCAAGAGGCCCTATACCTGCAGAGAAGGTGGAAGACAAGACCATGTTGTTAGGAAAGCTGGTAACACTGGAGTACTCACAAGGCTTGCCTTGCAACTGGGATTATGTATAAAGTTTGCCATCAAAGCTGCAGCTTTGGACATCAGGACAGGATGTACAAATATCTCCTTTGAAGTTTGCCATTTTAAAAATTGCTTTGCCTGTGATATTTGGGTTCTAAAATGTTTATTCTGTTTAAAAAGTAAACCACTGCTGGCCAGTCAGCTGCAGCTTTTACAGGACTACACTGTATCTCTGACTGGGTACCCAGTGAAGCACTAAGAGCTCTCATGAGTTTTAAAGGGGTTTAAACTGGTACCAGTGGGAAGTGGGGAGTGTCTCCAGTAGTGTAGTATTGATCGAGCTCAATCAAATATAGAATAATGCATGGGGAAGTGTGGTTAATGAGGATTTTATGCACACCCGAAGTGTGTGAGGCCCCATAAACCTGGGCATCTCACACCAAGGGTGTGCATAAAATCCAAATTTCCAGACTTCCCCATGTTTTATTTTTTATATTTACTGGTTAATGAAAAAAATGGAGAGAGAGATGTATTTTCTGAAGAAAGCTATATTGCTTTTAGTTGTTTTTTTTAAGGTGTTCTTGTTTTCTTGTTCATCTATGACTTTTTGCCTTTCCTTCATTCAGAGGTGTGAAACAGGATGTGGCTGCCATTGTTAAACAATTTCTTGTCAAAAGTTTTATTTTAAGCTGTGCCCAGCTTTTTTCTTTTAGTTTTCCGAGAAGTGTGCTTTCCACGTTGGCAGTTTTCTGTCAGCAGCGGGAGCAGACTGCCAGCATGAGGACAGCTTCTCAGAGAGATGCTGATGGAGACCATGGTTTATGGAACTCCATAATTCACAAGTGTGAATTATGGGTTTGAAGGGGTCTGTCAGCGGTGGTTTATGGATCCTAACCAGTATATTATTAATATATTAATACCACCACTGATACCACTCTTACAAATGTAAGAGTGGCCTCACTTGCATTCTTAGGGTATCAGAATGGCCCACCTTTGGTTTGCAGTTCTCATAGCCTAAGAATGTTTGTGAGAACCATCTGACAACTGTAAGAGTGGTCTCGACAGCACTATTAACATACATTATATGTTCTACCTGTATATCTTTTTTTTTGGAAATGATCTGCAATTTTGAAAGCTTTTCTATAATAAAAAAATTATTAAAGGGACACTGTCAACCCCCTTAGGTCTCAAAGTGTCTCTAGTTTAAAAAACATACTTTATGATTACCAAAATTGTGTAAAGATTGTTGATGTAGCTGGTAGTTTGATTTTAACTCGTATTTTCTTTACAAAAGTAAAAAAACAGACTGCCCAAGATACTGGTGTTATCACACCAAAACAGGTTTGTTTACATTCCTTAATCAGCACCAAATGCATCCTTCCTGGATTTGGGAACACCCACAAAACAGTCTAGCCTCTCATGATTCTGTGGGAGTTTAGGAGGCTACTTCCTTATGAGTGACTGAACTGTTTGGGTGTGTTTCTGATGCTCAGGAAGCATGCAGTAAGAACAGAACTAGGACTGTAAACAAAACAAGGTTGTTTATAAATATACATTGCCATGCATTTCAGTTCTACTAAACAAGGAGACAGACCAAACAAACAGCAACATCACTGAATTTTAGAGAGGCTAAGCAATCATAAAATATGGGGTTTCAACTAGAAATAATATGATGAAAAACAGGTTGACAGTGTCCCTTTAAGTATAAAAAGAAACTCTACCCCTTCCCAGATAGCTACAGTTAGCACTGTGGCCACCCTGTACCCCACGTAGTCATTTTCTGCCCTCCACCTTCCACTGTCCTCTTATGCACTGATTTTTAAAATAGAATACCAGCTCCAGGCACTGTGCCAGGCGTCAACACTGTCTTTAAAATCCATCTCCCTCCTTACACTGGCCCCCATTCCCAAAATGTCTTTGTGTAAGAATTTGGCCCTCTTCTAACCCCTGATCCATGATTTTGGGGGACAAAAGTCAAAATCTCAGGCTAGTCCAGTCCCTAACCCTATTTCTACAGCATCAACATTTTTAGGCTCATTTTGAGCACATACAGGAGTGCTGCTTGTCCTTGACTGTGTGCCCCATCCTTAGCCTGAAGCATGTCTTTAAAATATATATTTTTTATTACTTTAGATCAAGGTAGAGTTGTGCCATGTTAGCCCACACAAAAGCAGAAGAGAAACAAAAATAATCGTTTTGCTAGGTAAAGATAATACCTTTATTGGGCTAACGAAAAGTTAAAGATGCAAGCTTCTGCAGTCTATAAATCTCTTCTTCACTACTTCACTGCTACACCATAACATACCTGAAGAAGAGGTTTATAGGCCTCAAAAGCTTTGTATCTTTATCTTTTCATTAGTCTAATAAAGGGTTTAGTTTTACCTAGGGAGTAGATCCTCTTTTTGTTTCTCTCTTGCTTTACTTATTTAGCATTTTGCACACAAGGATAACCTCATTTACTATAGGTAAAACATCTGTTTTTAAGAGGGTCAAGAATGCCTAAAAAAGCAGTTGAGTCAGTACTTTAGAGGTACATCATTACAGAGAACAAGGATTTCCAGCAGTGGTTAACATATATTTACAAAGACAGGAATCATATTACAACACTATATACAGATGTAGAAAGGGTCCAGCCGGATGGAGGTTGTATATGTGTGTGTGTGTGTGTGTGTGTGTGTGTGTGTGTGTGTGTGTGTGTGTGTGTGTGTGTGTGTGTGTGTGTGTGCATGTGTGTGTGAGTATGGGAGGCGGGGAGGAAATGGCTTTGTAAATGGTCCAACATGGCCATTTGGAAGGATCCCACATTTTTGCTTCTTGTATTGTATCAGGTAATGCATTTCATGTTGTATGGACTGCTTTGGCAAAGGCCTTTTCACCAAAGGACTTACTCATACTTGATATGTGCAAGAGATCTTCTGTCTGGGAGAACAGTTGATATTCCTGATGAGGTATGACAAGGAGACTGCTTAGACTAGATGGGAGGTCACACATGTTTTTAAATATTATTGCCATCCATCTGACCTCCATTCTTTTCAGCGGAAAGAAGTCTTCGGCTGATGTACAGGAGGCAGCGGTGTGTACTTTTGTCAAAGCCTAGTACAAATCTGGACAGCTACTGTATTATAAGAATTGAAAATGTTGCATGAAGCTGTGGCATTAGCATATATTAATATTTCACTCTCATATTCCAGTGATGATACCAATGATTGCTTTAGGAGCAGTTTTCTGGTGTGAAGATTAATACAGTTTTTCTTGCAATAAAGATGTCTTAATTTTTTGAGTGCATTTGTGGCAGGCCTACAATATTAAGAACTGCATACTGGAAAGCTTAGCATCAATCCAGTAACTCAAGTATTTAAAATAGTTAACATTTTCCAGAGGTTGTCCTGTTCAAAGTGTGAATTGTTTTGAGTTGGAACTGTCCTTCCAGTGAACAACATGGATTTAGATTTTGAATCGTTCAATAGCAAACAGTTTGTATTTATCCAAGTCCGAGTTTCAGTGATTCATTCAGGTCTGGGTTTCAGTGAATACATTTGGCAGAGTGCTATTTACTTCTGAGACCAATTTGGCTTTGGCACTGTATATACAGTATTACTTTACCATCTGCATAACAGTGGATACAGGTCTTTGGGTTTCTGCAGATCATCAGTTAGTCATTTATGAAAGGGCAGAAGAGAAGAGGAACAAGGATAAACCTCTGTGGAACACCAAGCTCATCAGACTAAGTTCATTCTTTGAATGACAGGGAGGAGGAGGAGGAGCAGTATGTGTCATTGAGCAGACTGATTTACACCACTAATGTCTGCACATGTAATTAACATTCACTTGGTACCTCTGTCTCCCTTCTGAGTTGTCCTCTGCCCTTGAGTCATAATAGTTGTCTGTCAGCACCCTTGTTTTAGTTCCCATTACACTGTCATTTGAGTCTGTTGTACTTCTGGTATTGTCATCTTTGCTTCTTTATTTTAGATATAATGCACCCGTTTACTTTTATCACTCATTATTTATCATGTTATCTGGTGTTCTGTCTGTTATTATTGCCTGGTACTATGTGTTGTGATGAGAAAGAAATAATACGACTTAGCTTGGAATTGAACCAACGCCCCAAGAATACTGTCACAGTACTTCACCACTGCACTATCAGGCTTGTATGGCATCAGCCAGAGGAACTCATAGTCATATTTCTTTCTCTGATTGCATATTTTCCTTTTTATTTCCTTTTTTTATTTTTAACCAGGAGGTGGACTGGGCACAGCTCTTTTTCAGCCACGCCTGACATATAACATCAAGTACAAAACATAGTAAGATATAATTACATTTACAAATTAGTTACATCTACAAACATTCACACAATGTAAAAATTTGATCAACAAGTGTTTAAAATGCAATGTGCTTTGTGCAGCTCTTGTCTGGGTACCATATTCATTCAAGACTGAAGGTGCAAACCATGAAAACTCTCTTTTGTAATTTGAAAACAGGTACTATGTAGGGAGATAGTCCGCTATTTCTTGTATGCCAATTACATTTCCTTAATTGTAATGATTTAGATAAGATAAGTGGTTCAACAATTCTAGCTACTCGGAAGGCAAAATTTGTTACAAGGCTCCTTATCTCTGGAGTGGCGACAGTATACCCAGTTTGCCATATAACAAACAGTGATGAGTTTTTAGAGAAACTTGGAGAGCAAACCTACAAATATTGCTATATCAGCCCTATACTTAGACTCAAAAACCCCATTACACTGGGCAAATATGATGCTACCATAGTCTAGTGTTGGCATTAAAACTTGGCAAGCTTTGACCTGACATGATTTGTCTGTCAGAGAATTTACATTTCTATATAGGAATCCTAATTTTTGATTAATCCTTTTACTTATTCTATCCATGTGTATAATCATACTTAAACTGGGAACCAGGCAAATACCCAGATATTTAAAAGTGGAGACCTGGGGAAGGAGAGACCCATTTTGTCCCACAATTTGTAACGAACCTTGTTTCATTAGTTTTTGTAGGATCCCAAACAACATTACATTTGTTTTGGATTCATTTAGGAGCATCCTGTTTGTTCTGATTCAGTTAGCCAAGATATTATATTTATTTTGTAGGGAAAGCTGTACTTCACTGTCATCTGGAGCAGAGTCCCAGATAGCCATGTCATCAGCATAAACTATACTGTTCTTAATAGAAAAAGGGGGTGGTAAATCATTCATAAAATTCAAAAATAAAAGGGGACCCAGCACTGACCCTTGAGGGACCCCTGCTTTCACTTCCCTAGGCTGTGACAGAGTACTGTCAATCTTTACCCTTTCTATATGGCTACCCAGGTAGCTCCCAAACCAGTTTGTCTCAGTCCCTCTTACCTCCATGCCTGCCATTTTTGTGGAATAACAGTTCATTGTCTACTGTATCGAAGGCACCGGCCAAGTCCATGAACACTACACCGGTGGTTTTCCCACTCTCACTTGCCACCAGCACAGCATACGTGAACCTGGCCAGTGCCATCACCGTGGACCACCCACTCTGAAAGCCATGTTGCTGGTCAGTAAGTAATTTGTGCCCTTCCAAGTGAGCAAGCAGCTGTCGGAGAACACACTTCTCCAACTGTCTGCTTGCTACTTCTAAAAGTGAGATCGGTCTAAAGTTGGACATGGTTAACCTATCTCCCCCCTTGTATACCGGAATCACACATGATTCTTTCCATATCAAAGAAACTGACCCTTTTCCAAGGATAAATTAAACAAGTGGGTTAGAGGGGCATTTATTTGGACCACCAATATTTTTAGCAGTTTTGGGGACAATTCATCCACACCACCACTCTTCCCCTCGTTAAGACTCAATAAAAGTTTCAAAACCTCCTTTTCTTCTATTCTGTTAAATGAGAAAATAGGCACCTTACTGTCCTGCAACACTGGATTGTGTTTGATGGTTTCCTCAGCATATTTCCCTACCTGTGTTTCTGCCACTTATGGTTTTTGATATAAAAAAAATTATTAAAGCCATCTGCCATAGCCTTACTAACCTGTACCATTACATCACCAGTCTTTATGTTTCTAATTCTTCTGTCATTGTGGGGACTATAGAATTGTCTGAAGGATTGCCAGCATTTCTTTAGATCCTTAATATTTTTTATCTGGGCTTCTGACAGTAGTCTGATTTTGCCCTGATTATTTCCTTTTTAACTTTATTCCTACGTGTTTTATACTGCCTTAAGCTTTCTATGTCCTTACTTCCTATGTACTGTTTCCTTGATGATCCTGAGATTTAATTAATTCCCTTAAATTCTTGATTAGCCATGGCGAGAATTTCCCTTTAACCCTCCGCTTTGTTACAGGGGTTTGTTTGTTGTAATACTGCTTAATATTATTATTGAACTGCTCCACCTTACCATTCAGGTTAAGCAAAGTCATAACTTTATCCTGCGACAAGGAACAATTGAGCTGGTAATTAAATATTGGTACAGTATTAGCCACAGTTAAACAAATGGAACACAAATTTTAATGAGAAAGAAATAATATGAGTTAACTGGGAATTGAACACAAGCCCCCAGAATATTATCTCAGTGCTCTAACATTTTGCTGTCAGGCTCACATTACAGCAGAGTATAGAACCCACAGTAACATTTTTTTCTCTGATTGTATATCCTGCAACTAGGAATAATTGAGATGATAGTTAATTAGTGGTGCAGTGTTATCCACTGCTGTGCAAATGGAACTCAATTTGTCATGAGAGTTATGTAAATGAGTATTCAGAAAATTAGCATTATGTATATAATGTACCACTGTTGTATTTTTATTCATTATGGGCCCTAAGTACAAATGCCTACGTGCCACATAAGGGCAGTGCGTAGGCATTCCTACAACTGAATGCCATGCAGCAGTGATCTGCACACCCATTGCAGCATTCACCCACAGGTGTGCGGGTCCATGTCAATACAACGACTCAGGGTGAATGTAGAAACAGTGAGTCTTTAATAGCAACTTAAATAACAGTGCATCCAAACAATAGTGCATTATGGAAATGGCGACTGCATAACATGCACATGTAGCATAAAGTTGTAAGCCAAACCTCTGAGGTTCTCATACAGACTTCTCTTACTGTATTCCATTACAACCTCAACCAGGTGCTCTGTAAGATCAGGATAGCGCAGACGAGTGCTGTGGGTTTCTGACCAGGACAACCACATATTTAAACACAAATGCACAGGTGTTTTGGCTGTAATATGATCACATATTCACATGCAGGGGGCTCTGCTCCCTGCACCCCATGGGGGGCTGTGCCCCCAGCCCCCATCTCTAGGATTACTACTCCAGGGCGTACATGGGTACTGGGGATGTCAGCCACTTGAATTCACCATTCACTTCCGATTGCCCTTATGTGGCAATCCCTATTTCTTGCTTTCCCTTACTGTTTAGCCTAAATTTGTTCATTATAAAAAATTTGCTATTATAATGTGATACCCAGGTGTGCTAGTGCCCTGCACATAGGTTCCTCGGCTGGCCATGGGGTGTTGCACCAGGTGTGGGACAGGGGTGTGTTGGAGGTGCCAGCTCCAGCACATATGCATGAAGACACTTGTGTACCGTGCTGGTATGGGACATCTGGGTGAGGGGGGACTCTTCTGTAACTATCCTACATGGTTATATGGCCCCCAGCACTAGCCAGCAGTGCCAGCATTGGGACCCCTGCTGCATTCTTGTCCCAGCCCACTGTGCAGCTTAGGTGGGCTTGGGGTGGCCAATTGGGCAGCACCCGGTGTTTTTACTCCTTGAGGTACACACCCTCCCAGTCACCTGTGCCCCAGCACAGACTGGCTCCACTATGAGACCCAGGGTGGGCATCCAATTGGATACCCCCCCGAGTCCGGCACTCCACCCCCACACTGCCACATTCTTCAGCCACATGGCTGCACACCTGGGGGGGTGGAGGCATGGTCTGGCAGCTGTGATTCATGAATGCCAGACTGCACACAGCTGTCTTGGGTGCGGAGTGGCACAAGGCACTGTATGTGTGATTTGCACATAGTTTGTGAATCACCTCCATTATTTTTTCCATTTCCCTTCCTCCAGGGCACAACTGAAAACAATGACTTTTTGTTGCTCAGTGTGCTTTAAAGGCCAAGTAGTTTAAAAGAAAACTACACCCTCATATCATGTCAATTTTTTTGTTTCCATGTAAATGTCCATACGTAACCCAGAAGAGATGTTCAGAAACAAAAACAAGCTGTAAAAAGCACAGTTCAACCCCCCACCACCACCACCCACTGTCTTACTGGAAAATATAGTACTGACTGTTTAATTGGGTTAAATCTACAGCCTCAAATAACGTGAAACTTGTGCTGTGTGGAATTTTCAAATTCTGGGCAGAACAAAATTTCACAGAATTTTGCTGGAAACGGAATGGCAGAATTCTGCAGGCAGAAAAATATGGAATGAGTTTTTCCACAACATTTCCGTGGAATTTTATTCTGCGGATCTCAATGTTTTCCATGGAAATGGCTGCTGAATGATTTTCCACAGAAAAAAATTATGTCCTGCAGAATATTATTATGCAGATTGTAGCAGGCAAAATTTTTCAGAAGAACCAGTGAAATTCCAATGGAAATTCAGCCAGCAAAATGGTCATTCTGCGCTACTTTGACCGGTGGAATTCTGCATTCCACACAGTACTGCCTGGAACATTAAGCTCAGGATTTTGGGCTCTAGTTCTTTAGGTGGTGGGAAGACTACACTAAATGTCATTAACAGCAAAAAGAAGGTTTTAATCAGTAAACCCTTTTTTTTTTGTTTGCTGTCAGACCTTCCAGATCTTAATCTTCTCTTCACAGATTCTAATTTTCACTTCTTCATTCAGTTTAGCTATATCTCCAGGACCATACTATCCTTATATTCTCAAAGGCTTACAAGAAATAAGAATACCCTTTGTGACTAATATTATCAGTAGCATGCTAACAGGCATTCCATAACTTTTGTTTATGTTTATTTTAGAGTAAGAAATTTCTGAGAACCTCATTATCTGAGAAATTGCTGCCTGTCTAAGTTCTTTTTCTTGTACAAATCCACAAAAGTCATCTGTGTAGGCTGATAAAGTAGTAGATGTCCCATCATGTGAACACTGCAGGTCTGTTATCTGAGGGTGTCCACGTAATGTCCTGAATAAAGGATCCAAGCTGAAATGTACAACAATGGCCTTAAAGGACATCCTTAGTGTACTCCACATTTTAACTGAACTTCCTTACCCAGGTGGGCATTTACAGCTGGAATTACTGTTGCTATCTTATATAACATTTTTAATCAAATGCAAAATGTTCATGGGAATCCTATACACCTCCAAAACTTTGAATAAGTATTCATGAGACACCATGTCAAAGGCTTTTATCTGATCCAAGGATAAAACATTCCCTGTCAGTGCCCCTCCATCTCCGAGTTCAAAAATTTACCAAAGCAAAAGTAAGTTGTCAAATATGCTTCTTCCTACTACTGAGCAGGACTGATAATGCATAATTGGCTCTATGCGCTAATGCCTAAGTGCCGCATATGGGCAGTGCATAGGCATGCCTACCTCCAGAAGCCACGCAGTGGGGATCTGCACACCATCAGCAGCATTCACCACAGGTGCTCTAGCACATGATGCGCTGGGTCCTCTAGCCATCCATGTGGCACCGGGGGGGCTGTGTGCTTGCCATGGGGAGTGCCCGTGCTGTGCAGCATGCACTAAGGTGCGATGTGCCAGCTAGGGCTATGCAAAGGAGGACCCTGCCATAGATTTTCTGTGTGTTCACGTGCCCTCCCATTGGGCACCAACCAGCAGCAGTGGTATTGGGACTCCTGCCGCAACATTGTTCCAGCCAACTGGACTACCAGGGAGGGTCAGGGATGGCCATTCATGTACTTGCCCATAGTTTATTTTGGGAATGAGTTCATGCCTTCCCAGGATCCCCTGCCCATGTGCAGAGGGGATCCACTATGCAACCCAGGATGGGCATCCCATTGGATACCCACCAGCATCCTGTGCTCCACGCCTATGCTGCCACATTCCTCCACCATGCAGCTGCATGCTGGGGGGCGGCGGCATGGTCTGGTGGCTGGTGATGATGAATGCTGGCTTGCAGACACCTGTGCGTGGGTGAGGAGTGGCACAGGTGATTTACACATGTTCTGTGTGTACATTGTGACTAGGGCCTAATAAGATGTTGGGCTTCTGCTGATAGAATTTACATTAAAATCTTCATATCAGAATGTAGCAGCACAAAGATCTTCAGTTCTTCCAATTCTGAGTGTTACCTCTCTTTGTACAGGAACATTTGCAAGGCCTGACTAAACAAGGCATGTGGACCTTTTTCAATCAATTACAAAAGGTTGAAAACTCACTTTACGAACCAGAAACATTCTAAATGAGGAAACAAAGCAGGTAGACTCTTGGCCATGCTGTTATGGAAACAAGAGGCACAGAGGGATGTTCCCCAAATTACTTCAGACTACCCCCTCCACCATGATTCTCATGTAGCTCCCCATCAAATTGTACAAGTTTTTTATGATTATTATGTTTGTCTGTATGCTTGGAACAGGGGACCAGACCAGGGCACCTGGTTAGATATTCTATTACATGGGATTCTTCTTCCTACATTGACTCAAACCCAATGTGATAGCTTAGACACTCCCTTTATGGAAGAAGAAATAGTAGCTGCTATAAAGACTTTGAAGGCAGGGAAAGTTTCGGGCCCCGATGGTTTTATTCTTGAGTTTTACAAAACATTTGCACCTGAGGTGACCCCTTTGTTTACAAAGATATGCAGTTTAGCTCATGAGCCCAGTGCTTTACTGGACACCTGGGATGAGGCTATTGTTATGATTCTATTGAAACCTGGGAAGGACCTCATGAAATGTGCAAATTTTCGTCCCATCTCTCTTTTGAATTATGATCTGAAAATTTTCACTAAGACCATAGTGCTTCGGTTACAAAAGGTAACATCTTCACTTATACATCCAGACCAAACTGGTTTTATTCCTGGGAGACATCTTCAGGATAATATCCAGAGATTACTGAATGTTTTGCCTGCATCTCAGACATGGTCCTATGATATTCTTTGGGATGTTGTGTCGCTTGATGCAAAGAAAGCATTCACTCATTTAGATTGGCAATTTCTGGATGCTACGTTGTCTAAGTTTCAATTTGGCCAAACATTTTTCTGTTGGTTTCAGAACCTTTATGAGGAACCACAAGCTTGAGTACGAGTTACAGGCCTTCTGTCCCCCAGGTTTCGAATAGAAGGAGGTACTCGATAGGGGTGCCCATTCTCCCCTTTTTGTTTGCTTTGAGTTTAAAGCCTTTGGTAGGTATGATATGACAAGCTGAAGTTTATTGGGGCATACACATCATGGGGGGAGATTTGAGAGTGTTCCTGTTTGCCAATGATACCTTATTAAATTTGTTGGACCCTTCTTATACTCTCCCAGTAGTCATTAGATCTGTTGTCATGATACGGTCAAACCTCTGGCTTCAAAGTTAATGAATCAAAAAGTGAAATTATGTTTTTGAGCTCTTTGTCTGACTACACACCCCCCCAACCCCATCAGTACTGGTTTTAAACGGGTCACATCTGGCTTTAAATATTTGGGTATCTGGATCCCTCATGAACTTAATAAGTTATTTTCTGCTAACTATGTTAAGTTTCTGGCAGATGTTCAGGAGAATTGTCTTTGATGGCGGGAGTTACCCTTATCTGTTGGAGGCAGGGTGGAAATGATTTGTATAAATATTCTCTCTCATTTCTTTTTTTTTTTTACTTTCAGCCCTACCCCTGCACATCCCAGAATCTTTTTGCCTTTCATTTTGTAGTACATTGTCTAAGTTTATATAGGAGGGAGGGAGGAAACCTTGGCTTAAGTGGTCCATTCTTCTGTCCTCAAAGGCTAAGGGTGAGCTGGGCATCTCAGATTTCTGGGCCTATTACTGGGCTGCACAGCTTCAATATTTTGTAATTTATATGTCAACTACAGAGCCTCCTAGCTGGGTGACCTTGGAATCTGCCTCTTTATTCCCTATATGGATGACTGATATAATTTTAAAGGATAGAGTTCATTTGTGTCTTCTTGGGATTTCTAATCCCTGGGCAGCACTCATGGTGAAGGTTTGGGAGAAGGTCTGTTCTACTTATCGGCTTCACAATGGTGTGAGTCAGTTAACCCTAATATGCTCCTGTTTGGACTTTGCTCCCCTTCATTTGGGCCCTGTTTTCCAGTGGTGGGAGCACCAAGGTCTTTGTCGATTGGTTAATTTTTTGAAGGGGAGATTTTTAAACCTTTCTTCCACCTTAAAAGGGAATTTGGTTTATCTTCCCATGATTTTTTCACTATTTGAAATTCTGTCATTATTTAATTGAGACATCCTGCTTGGAGGCCCTTCAGATCGATGAAAACCCCCTGAGATTGTTTTTTTTTCTTCCTTGACTATGCAATCCCACTGTACTGGACTCATATCTAACATTTATAGACAGCTTCAGGTGTTGGAGCCGGACCACTCAATTCATATTAAATGCAATTAGGAGCGTGGGGTGGGGGTATCTCTTTCAGACACAGATTGGGTTGAAGTTTGGCAGGGTATCCATTCCACGACTTCCTCTCCCTCTTGTAGAGAATTCCATTGGTGCACAGTGATGTGATATTTTCATACTCCCACTACTGTTAAACATTATGAGTGCCATTGGTTGAATCAGTACTGGAAGGGATGTGGAGGGCATGAGACTCACACATGTAATATTTCTGATGACCCGCATCTTCAGTCTTATTGGATGGTGGTGACAGCTGCGGTGGGTCAGATTTTGGGGACAATTGTTCCTTCTCACTTTCAAGTCTGGATTTTTGGGTTACCCCCATTGGGGATTCAGGGCAAAGGGGCCAAGTATTTATTTTATATTCTGGTTGCAACTGCAGTTAAAGTGATTACACAGCTATGGCTGACTATAACTGCTCCATTGGAGGATTTATGGCTTAGAAATTGTCGTAGAATTTTAGTCATGGAGCAAGTGATGGTCTTTTTATGGTTACAAGGTAAGCAGTTTCAAGGTCGTTGACTTCCTTTTTTCCATTTTCTGGCAGATAAGGAGGGTAGAAATATTTTTGACATCCTAGCTCACTTCCATTAGGCTTGTCATTCCGCAGCCTATGGCTTTTTGTTTATTGAACATATTTGGGATTGTTCTGTTTTGTATTGTACCACCGGGGTGTTTCTTTTTTGTGGTTTTCTGGCACATTTTGTACTTTGGTTTTTAATTTTGTTTGATCTGTTTGCTCTACTTAGTTTTCATGTATTATGTTTTTAGTATTGATGTCCCTTTGCATATTATATATCTGGTCCTAGTGTATGGTTTAATTTATTTTGGGCCTTGTATGTTAACTGTTTGTATTTGTTGTTCAAACTGAAAAAAAATGTTGATTTAAGAAAAAAAACAATATTCTTAAAATTTCAGTGAGTTAATCAGCAAATGTTTTACAAAATTTGTTAGTTAGGCCATCTACCCCAGGAGCTCTATTATTACTTAATTTTGGTGCAGCCGGTTTAATCTCCATAGTGGAAATAGGGCCACTCCATTTTTGTAATTCAGATGGAGTGGTTTTAGGTAAAATAACCATACCTACAAAATCTGTTAGTGTCTTACTGGCACAAGCTTCTGTGCCAAATAAAGTTACAGTGTAGTCCTGAGCAATTTCCATAATATCGCTGGTAGTTTTTATACCTGACCAGAATCATCCTGTAAGGAACTTATATGTCTTCTGTGTACTCTTTCCCTACAACCAACAAAAATTGTACTGGAGCCAGATCTTCCTTGGGTACTGCTTCTGTGCTCCATCAATAGAGAGGAGGCTCTGCCATACTGTAAAGAAACCATTGCTTGTTTTAAGTTACTGTATGTGTCTGATCTGGAAATGAGCCTATACCCTGATTCCTTAAGGATATCAGTTCAGCTAAGTGAGCCCTAACTGTTAAATGTTTGTGATATTCTGTGCATTTTTGTTTACCTGACTCTCTCTCTGCAACATACTTTTTAATTCTGACTTTGTATCTGACCACCACGCCTGATACTGAGGTATACACAAGAAACCAATTGTCTGGCCAATAAAAGGTCTTTAATGTACCTGACTATTTTAGTATCCATCAATAGCTTATTATTTAATTTTCAGGTACCCTTGCAATTCTCTGTCTCCCTGGATCCTCCGAAGCACCCTCCCAATAATAGCTGATTGGAATTTTCAAATGGTGTTAAAGAGACCTTTTGTGCTGATAAATAATCTGAAATAAACAAAGTCAATGCACATTGCCAAATTGCTTTTATTGTACGTAAAGCCTTCAGAGGCATGTAAATTTCTGTAGGCATTCTGCAGCCCAGCATCTTTTAACATAGTTATTAAAAAGTTAGAATCACAAAAGACCTTATTTGTTTTTACACCTTGGTCTGTTATTGGTAGCACACAGTTAAAATCACCACCACATATTAACCACCTGTTTGCATACAAGTATGGCAAAACAGATATAAATATTTCAACCTATTAATTTTTTGTCTGCAAAGCACAGATGTTGAGCAGACAGATTATGTTATATGATATCTAACATTAATGCTCTCCCTGGGAGTATATCCACCATCCTTGTAATGCACACATTGTATCCCTTAAATAGAATGTCCACTGCATCACATCTGTCCTCATCAAATAATCAAAAGGACAGGCCCCCATGCAATAATTGTTATGCTTGTGCAATATCTGAATTTAGAGTTAATCTAGCTTCTTGTAGTAAGTATATTTCATGTAGTAGGCCATTCAGAAGAATGAATGAGATTAACTTTCTTTTGGGATTCTTTATACTATTCACATTAATAGTGGATATTTTTAATGTTGAGATAGTGGTCATTTATGTTGGATAGATATGTGGGGAAGCCAGATACCAAGGATAGTGTCAGGTGGTGCGAGCTTCCAATTTCCCACTTTTAGTCCAATGCCCCTACATCATTTTCTTTTCTTTGTAGATGTGAAGCTCTGTGAGACATTTTCTGTTTCACAGGATGCTAATCTCTGAGATGGTCCCATAAATGAAGCCTCTGAATCATCACCTACATCAGAATTTCCATTATCAGATGTTAATTCTTTGTGCTTATTCTCCAGAAGGATATTTGTATCACTGGAATCTTTCCATAGAATTTTCAATTTCAGATGCTGTCTCCAAAGAGTTCTTTTTCTGGTGACTATAGTGATTTCTGGTGGGGGCATCATGTCTTCATTGTCAGATTGATTACCAACATTATCTGTAGTAATGTCTGGGTAATATCTGTTTGATTGATCATCGTGTTCCAGTTCACCCTCCTGATTTTCCACAATCTCCATACCCTCCATTTGCTGTAGGATAACTGTTTCAGGAGGTGGTCCATCTATGTTTGCCTTGTAACTTGTATTGTGGGAGTGGTAAGTTCCGAGCCAGGGGTTTCCATTTGGGTCTTGCTGCAGGGGAAGCTAGATTTGGGCGTTGTGCTTCTTTCTGTGCAGCTTCTCATTGTCTTTTATTAATGTTTGATTTTTGTGCTGGTCACAGAACAGGTGGAAGTAAAGGATCCCGTGGCACTTATCAAAAAAGGGTAAGGGAGTTTCCTAGGGTTCCACGTCATGTCAGTGACTGCAAAACAGCACTGAACATGACAGTGAGTGCAAGTCACCGAAAACCGCAATGGCGACATGCACAACAGCCAGTGCAACAACAGCCAGGATCGGGCGCATGTCACAAAATAAACAATTATAGAATTTTTTTTTATGTAGAGGAGCTGTGCCCCCTGCACTCCTATTATTAATATAATCAACTCAGAGGGTGGGCCTGACACAGGGGAAAATTGTTAAAGTAAAATACCGCAAAAGTTCTGGCAGGCCACAAGCTGTGAACCCAGAGCCTTCTGCGCTAGTGGCATACACCCTACCACTGCACTAGATAGCCAGCTCAATTTTGGCATGTCACTCTGACTCCCTTATCATGTACAGTTCTCCCACCATCTCTCACTTGCTGTATTTCTACAGTCACTATTCATGTTCCCAAACCTCGCTATCCACCCACTAGCTATTGTTTCACACTCCCTTTTCTTAAGGGTAGTCAAATTGAGATGCTCAGAGTCATATTAAGTTGCTCATTTGTGACTCACCCATATCACTGGATACCATTCCTAGCATCATGGCCAATATTCCCCATTGACAAAACAGGTCCATGGAACCCACCCTACAGGACACACCTGGAAACAAGCTGTCATAGCTTAATGTGCCTTTCCTGGTAAAACATTCAAATAAAAAAGTGTTCTAGATTATTTTCAGACAGAAAAATTGTTTGGAATGTACCTTAACATCACTGGTTCAGATTCCCAGGGTGTAATTTCTTTCTATCAAATTATACTTACAAGTTACAAGATGTAAAACAAAATGGTTATATTAAATGCACGCTGAAAATAGAAAATAGAGTTAAAAATCTACGTTTTGACCTTAGGTCTTCTTCAGGAAATATCTAAAAGAGAAAAAAACAAGTTACAAGATGTGTTTGCTCATTTGAAGCTCCAGAAAGAGAACTGACACACCAGTAAATAAACAAATGCCAACTTGCTTTCTGTTTTTGGATTATACAGTATATTATGCTTTGTTCTTACATTAGCCATTACTGTGATGATGTGCCTCCCTCAGCCACTTGGTTATGTCTGTCATATGCTTCACATCTCAGTTTACCTACATTTTCACGTCTGACCAGTCAGAACAGGCAAGTTCAGCTCACTGCTGGCTCAGCTTGTATCCAGCTGGGACTACTTTGGGCACAAAAATGTACTGGGTATAAAGCAGGTTGTGAGAGTTAGGGGAGTAATCAGAAAGCGATGTCAGATGGAGAGAGGGACAGGCAATGGCTGGAGTCAACTACAGTATAGGAGTGCAATTTAAAAATAAACCTTATTGTGCCTCCCCATAATGTGTTAGCTGGATACAATGACTGTACAATTACTGGGTCAATTGCCCTAGGTAAGGTAACTGGGGTACTGTGGAGTGCATTATTCAGGGGGCCCTATTTTATGTTTTTGTTCAGTATTCATGCAGTAAGGGGTAAGAGAGAGGCCACAGATAGGGGAAAAGGGCATTAAGGGAAGGGAGGTGGATACTAGCCCTTTTACATAGGAGAGAGTCCTCAGGCAGCTAGTGAAACTAAAAGTAGACATGTCAATGGGACTGGACAGGGTTCATCCCAGGATACTGAAGGAACTAAAGGAGGAGCTGTTTGTACTTCAGATGGCCCTGTTCAATCCATTACTGGATTCAGGGAAAGTTCTGGTGGACTGGAGGAGGGCAGATATGATCCCACAACACAAAAGTGGGAACAGAGAGGGGGCAAGTAACTTCAGACCTATAAGCCTGACTTCAGTAGTGGGCAAAGTTATGGAAGCACTACTGAAAGAAAAGACTGGGGATACCATTCTAACCAGTGGACAACAGGATCCAAGGCAGCATGGGTTCACAAGGAGGAGATCTTGCCAAACAAACCTGAACAAATTCTTTGACTGGGTTAACAGGGAGGTGAATTGGAGGAGTGGTGGATGTGGCCTACCTGGATTTCAGTAAGGCCTTAGACACCGTTCCACACGAAAGACTGGTAAACAAGTTGGGCAGCTTGGGAGTGGGTCCAAAGAGAGTAAAATTGGTATGAAGCTGGCTACGTAACAGGACTCAGAGAGTGGTGGTAAATGGGGTTCACTCAGAAGAAGGTAAAATAATCAGTGGGGAGCCACAGAAGGTCAGTACTGGGACCAGTCCTCTTCAATGTCTTTATTAGTAACATTGCAGGGCGGCTGGAAGGGAAAGTATGCCTGTTCACAGATGACACAAAAATCTACACCAGTGTGGACACACCGGGGGGGGGATGAGGAAAGATCTGAAAAAGCTTGTAGACTGGTTAAGGGTTTGGCAACTAGGCTTCAATGACAAAAAGTGCAAAATTATGCACATGGTGCACAGAAACTCAAGGGCAATGTATTATTTGGGGGGGTGGTAACAACCATAAAACAGGAAACTGTCCTGGGGGTCATCATATCTGATGACCTGAAGGTAGCAAAGCAGTGTGATAAGGCAGTGGGAAAGGCTAGTGGAATGCTGGGGTGCACAGGTAGGGATATCACCAGCAGAAAGAGAGAGAGGTAATGTTACCCCTGTATTGATCAATCGTGAGGCCTGACCTGGAGTACTGTGTCCAATACTGGAGGCCCCATCTCAGGATGGACATACTGTAGATCGGGTGGAGGCAGTACAGGGAAGGGCAACCAAAATGGTACATGGCCTGCATCAGAAGCCCTACGAGGAAAGACTCAAGGAATTAAATATGTACACTCTAGAGGAAAGAAGGGGCAGGGGAGACATGACAAAAACATTCAAATAACTCAAAGGTATAAATAAGGTACAGGAGGGTGGCATTTTACACAGAAAGAGATGCTCAAGGACAAGGGAGCATGATATGAAGCTTGAAGGTGGGAGACTTAGGGGGGATGTGAGGAAATTAATTTTTGCAGAAAGCATGGTGGACATCTGGAACAACCTCCCAGCAGAGGTGGTGGGTGCTGAAACAGTAACAGGATTTAAACATGCATGGGATAGACAAAGGGGGACCTTAGTAACAGGGCTGGGGGGGTGTAAGACCGGAAATCAATTGGGGGGTGGTAACAACCATAAAACAGGAAAGGGACCTGAGAGTCATCATATCTGATGATCTGAAGGTATCAAAGAAGTGTGATAAGGCAGTGGGAAAGGCTAGTAGAATGCTGGGGTGCATTGGTAGGGGTATCACCAGCAGAAATAGGGAGGTAGTGTTACCCCTGTATAGATCAATGATGAGTCCTGACCTGGAGTTCTGTGTCCAATACTGGAGGCCCCATCTCAGGAAGGACATAGATTGGCACAGGCGGTACAAACCAGAAGGGCAACCAAAATGGTACATCGCCTGTATCAGAAGTCGTACGAGGAAAGACTCAAGGAATTAAATATGTACTCTCTAGAGAGAAAGAGGGAAAGGGAAGACATTATCGAAACATTGAAATACCTCAAAGGTATCAATAAGGTACAGGAGGGTGGCATTTTGCACAGAAAGAGATGCTCAAGGACAAGTGGGCATGGTATGAAGCTGAAAGGGGGGAGACATGGGGGGATGCAAGCAAATACTTTTTTGCAGAAAGGATGGTGGACCTCTGGAACAGCCTTTCAGCAGAGGTGGTGGGTGCTGAAATGGTAACATGATTTAAACATGCATGGGATAGACAAAGGTGGACCTTAGTAACAGGGCAGGGCGGGGGTAAGACTGGAGATCAATTAGGGTCTATGGTAGCACAGTAGGTAGGGACTTTAGGGCAGACTAAGTGGGCCAAAAGGTCTGTTTCTACTGACAGATTCTATATTTCTATGTTTCTATAGTGTAGGGGAGGAGCTGGTGTGGTCAGAAAGCCATACTTTCAGTATCTGAAGACTATAGATGGGGCAGCTGGCAAGTGAAAAGAGAAGAGGTAGCCATAAGAAATGTCCTGGCCATCTGGTGGAGGTGGTTCTGGGTGGTTTAAGAATTGTTACCTAGTTTACCAGAATAAGCAATACGAAATACAAAAAAAAAATTGGGGTACTGAATATGAATTTTAAGCTAGATGTTCTACATAAGACATTTGTATAACTCTATTGACAAGTGGTATTGGTGTCCTTCCTCCCAATTAATCTGATGTACTATCCTTGCTCTAGTTCCACCTGTGGCTAATTTTACTACTTTTGCCCATTTCCAAGTCTGCCTTAAACAAGACCAATTTTGTTACATAATGCTAAAATGAGGAAAAAGGTAATTCACAGATTTATTTCCCATATCTCCCAGATAAAATATAAAAAATAAAAAAAAAGCATAATAGGGACAATAATTTCACATCCAGTAGTTCCATTTGTGTTCAAACAATAAATCACAGCTTTATTGGGAGTAAAGACTAGGGAAGGGATACCAGGACAACGGATGGCTGTGAATAAGAAGATGGTTAGAGAGAACAAGTAATAACTATATGGGCCCATAGGCCAAACACCCTTCCGGAGGCCCACCCCCACTGGTACCAGTAGCTTCCCTGATAGTTCTTAGAGGTACCCACTAGGTGCAGGCCTGTTTATTGCCACAGGTTGGCCAGCTGTTGGGGTCCTGATGGAACACAACAATTATTTGAGGAAGCAATTAAATTCTTTTTACACTCCCTTGCTTGGTTTCTGGGAACTAGTTCCTGGGTACTCATGGTTTTGCAGAACTCAGACACACTTGGGTTGATTGCCTCCTGATGTCCAGGAATGTGGAGCTCCGTGCTGCAATGGGCGGATGTAATCTTGCTTGAGGATCTTGCAGCTTGTCTCCTTGATTGGTGGTCTGGCCACTTGTCACCTGCAGCTGCATCTGGCCCATTGCAGAGCTCTGTGGCAGGACCGCACCAGCCCCAGTAACTCCACAGCCCGGCTCCCCACAATGGATCACGGGTGCCCTAGCACCCCAGCAAGTGCTGGTGTCCTCCTGAGACAGTGAGTCCCACTTGGAAGGGGTTAGCTGATTCCCTTCCTGGTTCTGGGTGAGAACTCCCAAATTGGGGGGGGGGGTCCTCCTGCAGTCCTTGCACTGAATCTGAAAATGGCAGAAATCACAGGCAATAGCTCAAGCAAAGTAAAGTGCCATTCAGCAGTGGATGCTAGCCCTAGATCAATGAAGCACAGGTGCAATCAACAGGGGGATTCAAACACAACAGACCCCTGCACACCAGTCTGCACTTTCCAGTTAGAGAATGTCCACAACCTTTTCTTCAGCTGCAGCTGGGACACAACTCTCAGCCACTTCAACCAGCTCACTCAGAAAATGTACAGCACCTGGCTAGCACCCCAATCTCCAGAGACACTTTGCCTCTTCAGAATCACAGTCGCAGTCCCACTCAGGCAAAACAAACTCTCAGCAGCAACTGTGGCACTCAAATAGAACAGCTCAATCCTCTCAGCTCAATTCAGTCTACCAGTGCAGGGTCTCTGCAGCACTTACCTTCTCCAAGATAATCAAACAGTTCACAATACCTGGGGAATCAAGGTATCCGTTCAGTCTCTTGCTCTCTTTCCCCTGCTGATTCTCTCTTGAACACAGCAATCCCCTCTAAAGGCCTGTGAAACACATCTCCAGTCCAGATCCACTCTCACAGGAGACCTCTCACTCCTACAGAGCCCAGGAACACACTGACGAACAACCAGAAAGTCCAGGGGTTTTCACCTGAGAATCCAAGGTTCTGAATGGCCAATTGAGCCTATCAATTGTCTATAACCATAGAGATCAATATTTCCGAATGGCTTATTGGGGTATGACTTAGTCACTTGAACCAGTCCCCTCCTTTTCCCAGGAGTCCCTTTTTCGCAGTCTTTGGGTGCCTAAAGAGCTAATTGGCTATTGTTTGGGGGTCATAGTGTCTCAAACCTGGCTGATCCCATTTAGTCCTATGCAGTCCAACACAGTTCCCTACCTGTTAAGCCCTAGTCAGCCTAACAACTATCATTATTTCATAGAAACCCCCACTGTGATGTAGCCCCTTTTGTGCCCTTCTAAGCGACCCCATGTCTGACCAGTTGTGCCCACCAGCTTAGCTGTCACTGCCGCTGAAACACTATCCCCCCAGGTGGCAGGCAGCATCTCATTAATATACATGGAGTGCTCATTAATATTCATAAGCCCCAGGCACATCCTTGTTTAAACTTTAATTTTAAATGTTACTGGGACTTCTACCCAGTCCTACTGAAGCCATCGGCCCCTATCAAAGTGGAGATGGGCACTGGGACCATGGCCACACACTCCGAATGACTGCAAATCAGGCAGTCAGCACATCAATTCACCCTCTAGCGCATGTACAATCCCTGTGAGCTGCGAGAAGCCAGACAACAGTGGAGGAGAGGACATGGCTGGCTGGCTGGCATTTTCCAGGTACTGTGCTGGCACAAGAGTCTAGGTTCCTGGAGGAGGATGAAGAGGAGGAGAAAGATGAGACTTGAGAGAGCATTTTCCTGCCTTGGTTGACTAGTTGCCTGTCAGTTGATGTGTTCTACACCTGCATAAGAGTCTAGGTTGCTTTAGGAGGAGGATGATTGTAATGAGGAGGGACAAGACTTGAGAGAGGACTGGACTGACTGGCTTATCAGGAGCTACTGGGTTCTATGCCGATACAAGAGTCCATGTTTCTAGAGGAGGAAGAGGATGAAGAGGAAGAGAGAGACAAGCTCTGAGAGAGTATTTTGGTTGGTTGGCTGACTGGCAGTTGTTGGGTTCTATACTGGCACAAGATTCCAGGTTGCTTGTGGAGGAGGAGGAAGATGATAAGGAGAGATGATACCTGAGATGGAACTTAGCAGGCTGGAAGGCCAGTGGTTGCAGGGTTCTTCGCTAGTACAAAAGTCTGTGTTGCTGGACTCTGGAGGAGGAGGAGGATGAAGAGGAGGAGAGAGATGAGATTTGAAAGAGTGCTTGGCTGACTGTCTGTCTGTCTGGCAGTTGATGAGTTCTATGCTAGAACAAGAATACAGGTTGCATGAGGAGGAGGAATATAATGGTGAAGAGAGAAAGGACTTGAGAGAGAACTTGGCTGGCTGGCTGGTAGTTGATGGGTTTTATGCTGGTACAAGACTCTGGGTTGCTTCAGGAGTAGGAGAATGATGATGAGGAGAGACAACACTTGAGAGAGTACTTGGCTGGTGGGCTGACTTGCTGGCTGGCTAGCTGGCAGTTGATGGGTTCAATAGTCATACAAGATTATATGTTGTTGGAGGAGAAGGATGAAGAGGAGAAGAGAGACAAGACTTGAGAAAGTACTTGGCTGGCTGGCAGATTGGCTGGTAGTTGTCAGGTTCAACATTGGTGCAAGAGTTTGTGTTGCTTGAAGAGGAGAATGAAGAGGAGAGAAACAAGATCTGAGAGAGTACTTGGCTAGCTGGCGAGCAGCTGAAATCCCAGAAGAGATGCTGGTGAAGGAGCCATGAGAGTGGGAGTGAGAGACTAGTAGTTCTTGAAGACTAACTTTAGGGAGCTTTGTCTTGCCACCCACTGGCAACTGTTTTACCTGAAGGAAATGGAAACAGAAACAGAGAACAAGACACATTTTAGTGTTGAATGATGTGTTTTGTTTGCAGGAACACACAGCCACACATAGTGAAAAGAAAAAAAAAGTGTTGGTCATTTACCATCACAGCAGACAGGCTGTTAGGAGACACAATTCTGGAAGGAGAACCATGAGAGGGCAATGAATGAATGCATACTTGTTTGTTCTGTCCTTTCCTGATGCCCACTGGCAATAGTTATATCTACAGAAAAGGGAGACACAAACAGAGAATGAGACATGTTTTAATAATTGTGTGTTGAAGTTGCAGTGTTACTATTACTGTACTAAATATATTACAAAGAAACATTCATACTCAGAGAAACCAAGCAAGTGTTGGTCACTTACAATAGCAGCAGACAGATAGGCTGTGGGTAGACACAGTTCTGGGAGGAGGGGTCTTGATCATAAGTGAACAACAGTGTGTCATTGGCTTTGTACAGGTTCTATGCCAGTTACAGACCCTGGGATTTTGCTGTTCAGTGGGTCAGATATGATAACTGAGACAACTATCAAAGGCAAGACTCTATATGAAGTGCTCATACTTATTGCACTGATAGTGGTTTAAAGTTCTGCATCATTTTCTGCAGATTTACTTTTCTTAAGAAGGAAGCATTATATCCTTATTTTTTTTAACAAAGCACAGTACTGAGTTTATTGAATTCAAAATACAACTGATTATAGGGCCTATTATCACATTTAATTTTGTACTTTTGCTGTCTAATGAAGCTATCATAGAATAAGAAATGTATTTGAGTCAACACATCCTTGTCATGTCTGTCACAGTGGCACTTGACAAACAAGAGGTTTGGAGCTTATGCAGCCATGATGGCAATAGAATAAGTGACTGCATTTGTGCTTTTTTAAAAGGAAAATACTACAGCAAGTATAAGATCAATATTGATAAATCATTATGATTGTAATGCACAATCGTGATACTCAGTTTTTGCACCTGTTACATCTCACTTGTTGGCTGTTGTGTTATTTACACATTTCTTAAATAATATAGAATGGAGTGGAGCCAGAGTACAGGAGCTAGGAGACAGATTTGGGCTGTAATATAGAATGGAGTGGAGCCAGAGTACAGGGGCTAGGAGACAGATTTGGGCTGTAATATAGAATGGAGTGGAGCCAGAGTACAGGAGCTAGGAGACAGAGTTGGGCTGTAATATAGAATGGAGTGGAGCCAGAGTACAGGAGCTAGGAGACAGATTTGGTCTGTAATATAGAATGATACAGAACAATAAAACATAGAGGATAATGGATGGGAACCAGTTATTAACAACACTGTGTTTCCATCGAGAGGTCATCATGACAACATAGTGAACCTCGAGAGCAAAGCTCAAGAGGTTTGCATTTGTCATGATGACCTTGAGATGGGACTCAGCGTTGTTAATAACTGGTTCCCACCCATTGTCTTATATAGTATATGGGCACCAGTTATAAGAAATTTGTGCTTACTTTTCTTTTTTTTTTCTTTGCGCGGCTCTCCCTCTCAGTCAGCTACATTTGTCAGTCAGCTCTCACCACCACAGCCATTTGGTCCAAAGCCCCATGGTGACAGGGGCTATCTCAGTAGTGGACAAAATTACAATTCAAAACAGAAAATTTTAAGTAAAAATAACAATACAGCACGTAACTTTTGAACACACAAAAAAACATTTTGTAAAGAACCAAGTGTCCAACAATTTCAGTAGGTTGCAGTAATCATGTGGTGGGTGGGAGAGTTGAATCTTGGGAATCTTCACTACAGGGCCATCGCGAGTATGAGCTGGCCCTGTTGCAAGATGGATATTGCTGCCTGAGTGGAATTTAAGTCATCAGAGGCAAAATAGAACAGAAACAAATAATAAAAAATTACTTTGAGCACACAGACAGTTTTTTGTTTATTGGTAAGATATGTGTCACACTTGGTTGCCATAGTGATCACTACTTTCTGATCGATCCTGGTTGTTATACCATCGATGTGATGTACCATCGATAGGTTAACAACAAAGTGACATCACATCGATGGCATAACAACCTTGGTAAAAGATAGATTTTGGTAGATAACAACGTTCTACCATACACTATAACATTATTCTACATCATCATGAATTAAAGCCAGGTACTGGTAGTGCAAAATATGAGACAACGCTACAATCACTAAGTTGCTGATGATGATGAATCGAGAATAATGATTACAATTATATGCACTAACTGCATGAGAATATGAAATTGTGGTACTGTATAAGGAACTAGACACTGGGTGGATGGCAGGTAGTTGATGCCTCAACATCAGCAAATCAAGGAGCATGCAATGTATGTTTGCTTGATTGAGAGGTATGTGACTTGAGAATACAGATATGGAATTAGATCCTCCAAATTGACAATCTGCATGTCTAATGTGTAGACAAAAAAATGGTGAGCTAAATAAATGTAATATTTAAGAAACTGATTACAGAAGGGCATTTTGAAATTGAAAACTGATTTCTGGAAAATAAGTCACAAGATCAATGGTGAGCATCCTCACATTGCGTTTGACTGTATGTGGACAAATGGACTGGGCAAGTGGTTATTGGTGCTAGGAATGTTGGCCACATGAACATACTTTATGTGAAAAGTAAAATCACAGAATTATCACAACAGAAACTAGATGGAGCAATAGTCTTTAACGATCCTCATCGTCGTCCCACATTTCAGGTTGATCAGCAGACTGGGACTGTACCACTGGTAGGGGAACTGAAGGGTCAAAACAGAGATTCAGTGGTGCTGGTGGCTTCACACAAAAGTCTCCCAAATTCATTTTCTGAAATGTTAGTTGTTCCACAATAAAGGGACTGAGGATAGTTTGCCAGTCACTAACAATAGCACCAGCAGCACTGAATATTCATTCAGAGTATACACTGGTACAGGGACAAAAGATGTAATATACAGCTAGCTCAGCAAAAGTAGGTCACTCCATCATCTTCTTTCTCCAACAATAGGCAGGAACCATATCACTATCCAGAACTACTAGGTAATAAAAGTACATATCCATCATGTCTTTCACTGATATGTCATGTCTTTCACTGATATGTCATGTCTTTCATTTGTTGATGGTCTCTTGTTGTATATTTATATAGTATATGCATTGACAACATGCACTCCAACAGTGATTTACAGGTAGATGGCAAAACCTCCCTAACAGTTCCGTCTCCTCCTCCTCCTCCTCAAACACCTCTCCACGTTCACAAAGTCTGTCTGGTTCAAGAACTCCGCATTCCTGTTCAACACCCACAGACTGTCAACAACTGCTACTAAGAATGCCAACCCTTTCTTCTGACTGAGGGGATAAGTAAAACCTTTCCTGTGTAATTTCTGACAGCTTACTGAACAGGACCTCTTTCCAGTACTTACAATCAGAATACTCAGGCAAGATGGTTTGCACTGTCTTTTTAAATCAGGGATCAAGAATGGTTGTCAGCATATAGTGCTCCATTTGAAACATGCTGTTTAGCCATTCACCCTCTGACAGGACATGGAGAAGGGAAGTAGTCAGTGACATGACATGACTGTTATCTGGTAGCCTCCTATATTTCACATGCAAGTGTACCAGGAAGGTGTAAATTAAGTGAATTTGTGGGAAAATCATGCTGAGACATGCTTTTTCAGAGCTAACCGCACAGGTAACTGAGTCAGATGGTTCTAATCTTGCAAACAGCATTTCCATGTACCTCCAGTTACTTGAACTGAACATGATGTCAGTACTTGCCATTTTATTTCTGAGAAAGTATTTGTGCACTGCCAGTTGCTGTTCATGAAATCGCTCCAACATATGCTAAGTCTAATTCCACCGCATTGCCACATCTTAGTTCATGTTCAGGGAAATGTTTGTCCCCCTGCAGTCAGTTCAATTCCTTTCTGGCCTTGACTGAATTTGAGGAATGTGTGCATATTCTTTTGAAAGTGTCAATCAGAGCTTCAGCCACTTGACTACTTTCAATAAATAGTTCCTCAACAAGATGTATGCAGTGAACCAGGCATGTAACATGTGTGTACTTGCTCTCCAAGACTGCTTTGATAAGGTTTCTGCCATTGTCTCTGACAATCATTTCTGCTTTGAGACTGTTGCCGGCCAACCATTTTGTGAACATCTCCTTCAATTTTGCCATATATTCTGATGAGTGTGATCTTCTGGAACTCACAAACAGGTAGTGCTGCCATCCTACAATACACAGTAGAACTTGACTACCACATACTGCCAGTACTGCATTGTTTGTCAAAACCTAGCCAGTGTGCAGTTACAGACACATAGTCTAACACTTGACCACTCATCCACATGTTCATTGTCATGTGAACCTTGGGACAGGAGGAACTTTTCAAACAGTGGTTCACTTCATCATCATTACACATAGTAACATATAGTTTGGGCATGGCAACCACAAGTAAAAAGGTGCCTTGATGGTATAGTATAGCGTGGAACCACAATTTTCATGTAGCAGCAACATCTGGGGCTTGAAATAAATGAAACATGGAGAAGATTTTCTGCCAGAAGCTCAGCCAGTGTCATATTTAACTCTTTGGCACTACTATGAGTGGGTGTGTAGCATCTGCCATGATCAACAATGTCAGTAATAGTCAGTGGACATTGCAGTGGTAAAGATTTCTTTTTTTTTATCCTGTGAAGATTTACCTGAATCAAGTAGCCTTTTTAAACTGACTGGTTCACAACATGATTGCTCTTCTTCATCTTCTCCTTGGACTGACTCAGCATCATCCTCATCTGCATCAAAATTGATGAGACCAGTGGTCATATGTAACTGATCTGGCTACATTATCCAGCCACCACTGAAATCAGGAACCATGGTTATCTGACTTCTACAAGAAGTTAAAATATGTCATATCCAGCATTGTCATTGAAACCCCCCTGGAAAGACCACACCATCTCTTTTCCTTGGTTCAGCATCTGAAGTTTATTTTGGGTAGAAACCTTTACATTTATGACCGTCATTTCACCTCCAACTTTATTACAACTTATTTACAACATCCAGAGTTCCAACACCCCACATACACCATATTCACATTACACTCTTTAGGCCAAAGCCTTCCGTCCTTGTCATCTTGCTGCCCAGGTGTGGCTACAAGGTGCAGCCCTTTTCCATTTCTTTTCCATTTCTTCTTCTTGGTTCAGGTGTCCACCCCGCCACCTGACCCCCCAGCCCCATTCCCCCTTGAGGTGATTACCCCATAGGGAGCCCCCCCCAGTCTAGCCATATCTTTCCTATGGCTCAGCCCCTATCTCTACCTTTTTTCCACTAGTCTGCATTGGCCCCTCATAGCCCATGCGGGCTTTCTCATCAAAAACTAGGTCCAGGGCCCCTCCTTAGACTTGCCAGGTCTCTGTGGCCTCCCTAATGGCCCCCATGAATGTTGCATTACCAACCCGCAACAGATGCACCCCATCCTCTCTGTACCACCTTGGGGTGTCGTGCTGTATTAAACCCTGGGTAATGTACCCGCCTCCCGTCTGCTGGGCCCACTCTGCTAGCTTATGGTTCACCCTCTTACATGCTTTGTCAACTGCCAGAAGATTCATCGCCCCCTCCAGCTTCCCCGCTAGATCATCTCTGACCAGGCAATGTCCACCCATGGCCATCTGGCCTTTATCACAGACAGGTCCTTCCAGATCATGTGGACCAAGTCCACCCAAGGCAATCTGTGAAAGTCATTTCCCCCTAGGTGCACCATGATCAAGTCTGGAGATGGGTAGAAATGACTTCCTTCATCCAGCAGCAGCAGCAAGCCTATCCACCTCAGGCCCCTCAGGCCCAGCCATACAATCCTTGCCCACGCTGGGACCTGCCCCAATTGTATTCCCCCCATCATGGTGTGGGCTCACTCCTCTGCCCAGTGGATGAACGAATGCCCCACTATCCACACCACCTTTTCCCGGCCAGGCCCTAGGAGACAAAAAGTACACAATGTTAGTTGTCATTGCGAATGTACCTCTTGTACGCTTGTGATGACCATCTGCCTACCCTCTGAATTTCCCATTGCACCCACCCCCCAGCCATGTCGGAGGTGGTGCCTATGCAGAAAGAGTGTGATGAGAAACTCCCCGGTTCCTCCCCCAAGAAAGCCATACCTTTCTTCAGGACTGCCACAACCTGGGCATCTGTGAACGTCTCCCCGCCACCATGCCAGAAGAAAACTCCTCTCCCCACTGGCCGGTCCTTCCAATATCTGCCTAATGCGGACACCAGCAGATTCCCCTTCCCTTCCTGCTTTGCATAGCTCCACCCTACATCCCTTGCCCTCCTGGTCCATTTTTAACTGCCACAGCCAAATCATGGCCGAGGATTCTGACCAGGCAATGTCTCCCGTCTGCAAACCACCACCCCCATCCCTACCTATCTGCACCACTATCTCCCCCACCCTGAATACTCCTTTATATATTACCCGAAAGATGGCCTCGAACAGCCACCCTTCCTGTGCTGAGGAGCAGACGCAGGGAACATGGCTACAAGCCTTTCCCATAATTCCACTCCTATGGGCCTGCGTCCATCTGCCCTCCTACCCTGCAGCCCCAGCCACCCTTAATGCATGCGCTGCACCGCCGGGGCCCGGTTCAGTGCCCCACGCCCACTTGCCTGACAGACCAGCCCAATGCTGGCCAGATGGACTCCCTTCGGTGCCCCAGACATGCATCTTTCCCACTTGGACACCATGTACCTCATGATCTTGGCTTCCGTTACTAGGCTGCTTACCTCCAGCCCCAGACCCCTTTGAAAAACCTGCAAGTTCCTCAACACCACCTCATAGGCCTTCAGCGTGTTTGGTGCCCAGGTGCTCTGAAACAGTAGCTGGGCTCCTTCCATCCAATCTCCAACAGTTCTTGTGGTTCCAAGGCCTCTGTGCCACTGCTGATGGTGCCAGTTCCTGAAACCTATCCAACTGGAGACGTGAAAGGCTATCAGCAATGTTGTTCCTCACCCCCTCCACGTGCCTGGCTCTAAAAGTTAAGATAAGCTTTAAACCTTCCCAAATCAACTGCCTGGCTACCTGAAAGACCACCACCATGGATCCGGACCATCTATTCATGACGGTCACCACCGCCATGTTATGGCAATGGAACAATATTTTTTTTGTTCCGCAGCCTGTGCCCCATACCCTTAATACGACCCAGATTGGGAAAGCCTCCAGGAATGTGATGTCCTTGGTCAAACCCAATTCATTCCACCTGGGGTGCCATGGCTCCGAAATCCACTCTCCCTGGAAATATGACCCCATCCCCAGACCTCCCACCACATCAGTAAAGAGCTCCAATTCCTCCCCCATTGTCCATCCCTTCCTCCAAAAGGTGGTGCCATTATACCCTTGTAAAAAAATGTCCCACACCAAGAGATCATCCTTGACCCTGCGGTCACTTAAACTCAGTGATATGGAAGTCTGGCTTTTGTCGAGGCTCTCGCTAAACATCTGGTATTCACCCTGCCCGGGGCGATTGTCCTGCAGGCGAAATTCATAAGACCCAGTAGCTGCTGGACTACCGAGAGTTGGGCCTGCTTCCTACCTTTCATCCCCCATATGAGTTCCCACAGCCTGTCCACCTTGTCCTCCAGTAGACGAAAACATTGTTCATCCAGATCCAGCTCAATGCCCAAAAATTCCAAATGTCGAGTGGGCCCCACCGTTTTTCCCCCGCTCAAGGAACGCCCACCTTGTCACATACCTCTTTGAATGCAACCAGCATCCTATGGTGCCTCCCTCAGTCCCCCCAATGAGAAGAAAATCATCTTAATAATGTACTACTGCCCCATGCCCATGCCGCATGGTGAAGACCCATTTGCAGCCACGTGCTGAACATATCAAATGTGGCGCAGGCCACAGAGCACCCCATGGGCATGGCCTTGTCGAAGTAGTACTGCCCTTGGAACTGGAAAACCAAACATTTACAATCCTCTTCCCAAACTGGGAGAAGCCGGAAAGCTGATTCAATATCCGGTTTTGCCATCCAGGCCCCACCCGTGGCCATGATCAGGTCCACTGCCCTGTCCAGTGTGTCATACACCACTGCGCAGTGTTCTGTGGGAATCCTGTTGTTAAATGACCCCCCCCCGGGTAGGAGAGGTGATGGATCAGGCAAAATTCCCTCTCGGCCTTCTTGGGGCTATCCCCAGTGGAGACACCCTTAAATTGTTGAAAGGGGGAACCTGAAATATTTCTTCTATCCTACCCGCTTCTTTCAATTTCTTGATTTTTCTCTCCACTACCTCCTCCCTGCCCTTGACAGATGCCAAATTTTTTGCCTGCATGGCTTTCCATACCCCTGAAAAATATAGGTTAAAGTCTCTCAGAAAACCTTCCCTCAGTATATGCTCAGCTTTCTCTTTGGGGTACCCCCTGGTCCACTCCCTGACCACCTCCTCCTTAATTGGTGTCCAGGCCAGTGAGTGTCCCAATCCACCCACCCTTCATTGGTTTATCTCCCCTGTACCCCCCCAATCTGCCACCTGAAACGACCTCCCTGCCCCCATGCCCTCCCCTTTATTCTCCCTGGACTGCCCCCATCGAAGGGCTAGCTGCCCATGCCACCTGCCTGCCTCTCCCTTGTGTATTGCATCTAACCACCAGGTGGACTCCCTACACCCCAAGCAGACATGTTTAAATTTGCAAGTGGCCCACGTGCAGTTCGCTTTATTGTACGACCAATAAGCTTTTGCCCCCCAAGTTTTCCTCCCTCATCCCTCGCACCTCCAAGCGTGGACAGCGTCCTTATCCAGAGCTCTGCAAGGGTTATGTCCCACTGGGCGTCTCCATGAGAGGCCACCCTCTGCCTGAATTTCTCGTCAAACACCAGCCAACCATAGCCGTACCATAACCGGTATGCATCCCATATAATGGTCAAGTATGTGAGCAGCGGGATGGCCAGCTATGGTTTCTTTTGTAGCATTATGACACTGAAATGCGTAAAACCTTCCATCCAGGTCCCAAATGTCTTCCCCTTGTTGTAGATCTCCTCACTGGTTTTCCCTAAGATGGCCAATGCCACCGCCATCTCTGAATTCTCCACTGACTCCTTCTGTTCATACTTCTTTGCTGTATTTTTATCAACAAGGGCAAACATGTCCACATATTCTCCCTTCCAGATTTTTTCTTTTAGGGCCTTGGACACATGATCACCCAGTGTCATACCCAGCGGCCACCCATATGCCCCTTGGTTGGTCACACCTCCTGATCCTGCTGTCCCTTGATCTGTTGTCTCTTTCTGCTATTCTCTCCAAGTCTTGTCTACCTCCTCCCACCCTTTATCCCCTTGCTCCTTCATTATCCCTGCCAAGTAACCTTTTAGACTCCCATCCACTGTGCTGTCCACCAAGGGGACCTTACTCTCTTCCACATGAGGCTCACTACCCTTGTCCAGGCTCTGCCTGGGCAACTTTTTTCTGGCCCTCTCCTTGCTCACTGGAGGCTCCTTCCTTTTGTTTGCCTTCTTCTCCTTCTCCTCAGCTGCCCAAGATTTCTCCAGGATTGCTTGCACCTGATCCATCAGCTCTGCAGCCTTGCTAGCCAGTGCCTCGCTGGGCTTCTGCTTTTGTGCCTTTTTCAGTGCTATGCTGCTTATTACAACAAACCATGACAGTTAGCATTGCACCCCCTTTTATTTTTTATTTTTTTTAATCCCTTTCCCTCCCTTCCTCCCCGGCCCCAGCTCCTTTAGCTAGGATTCCACGCTTTCTGCCCAGAAGTAATGGGAGCCCCAGCATGTTATACATGCCCCCAGGCCTCCCCCATGGCCCGCTCCCTTCCCCTACCCCAGGTGTCCCTGTTCTGCACTGCTGCGCTGCCGTCCCCAGTCGGGGGATCCAGTACGCCCTTGCCCACGTGCCCCAGTGATTCCCCGTAAGACAATTGTCTGTGGTTGCTGGTGCTATCTTGCCACGCTGTGCACTGAATCTGAGCTTCGCACCACTGTACAGGAGCTGCCTTGGGTCTCTCTGTACCCTCCATTCCAAAGCTAGGGCATAATCCCGTAAATTCCCCACCCCATTGATGCGTGCTCATTCCTAGCCACAGCCACATCACAGACCATGGCTACGTCCCATTGCGGTCCCCCATTCTGCCTTTCACTGCGTGCCCCCCTCCCGCTCCCCATCAGAAGCCGGAAATGCGTGGCCTCCACCAGACCCCATCGGGCCTGCCGAAAATAAACAAGCTGCCCCCCTTTTGCCCCTTCTTGCTTCCTCCCCAGTCCATTGCCCCTTGTCCTGTGCCTACACCCTGTCATTGCCTGCAGGCATCCAGCAAAATCTTGTCCCCAGGGCCTCCCCTGGCCTGGGCCTGATGTGCTGTGGTAAAAAATCCTGCCTATGCACCACATTTCAGGGTGAGTCACCTGGCCCCCACTTCGCTGTCTCCCTGCAGGCCTGCCCCACCAGGTCCCAATACTTCTCCCCTTGTCCACAGGCCTGGTGTCTCACTGAAAAGCCCCGCTGGCAATTTGGCCTGCAACCACATGGGCCCAAGATGGCGACCACAAGTTGCCACATGCTGAAAGCAAGCCTGCCAACTGGCCTAGTCATGGATCCCGTTCGCCGGCCACCAACGCCACATGGAGCAATTACCTGTGAGACCTCCCTCTACCATGCCTGGCCCTGTTGTCTCCCCTTTAGCCAGGCCCTTCGCTCATCCTATGCCCCCAAGTATGGCCAGAGGCCTGCAAAATCCCTCATCCAGCAACACGTCTCGTTGCATCAGCAGCCCACAGTAAGGACCCAGCAAGCTTTCCTCCCCCCGCTCCATTTTCCCGATTGGTCCCACCCCAGGGACCACCCAGCCATGACCTGGCCATGCAGCCACTGCCCTGCGGCCAGCCAGGAAGCCAGATGCCACCTTCCCATCACAGTTTGCCCCGGGCGACTGCCACGGTGAGCCTCAGCCAGCATTCCATGGAATTCTCCCATGGTCTGGCTCATCGCCTGCTCCACACCACCACCAAACTGGAGCTGTCCTTCCTCGTTCTGGAAACTGGAACCCTTGCACGCTACTGTGCGGTGACCACCAGCGAGTGGCCCCACAAGCATTCTGAGCAAAACTACTGAAAAACTATAAGGATGAATGAACGTCTGCCCCAGGCAACCCGCTCGGCCCCCAAATGCTGTCTGTTTCCCTACTCACAGCTCACATTCAAAACCACTACCTTTACCATTTTAAAGCGCGCTGCAATGCCAATGAGGGAGAGAAACAAATGACAGAACAGCACTCACATTTTAGACGCATGGCTGGTAGTTCATTTCACCTGAGCAATCCACACATTCTAGTCCTTCTTTAGCCTTACTTATACCTTCCTTAGATACATACTACTTGCCTTACACATTGCAGTACTCCCTAGGCTGCATTTTTTTTGTTATATTACTGATTTACTTACTGTATATATATTTTTTTAAAGTTGTGTGGCATGCCCTGGGCCTCCATAGACCTTCTCGGCCTACCAGGACCACTGCTCCCACGCCTTACCTGAGTTCCTAGGTACCTTTAGCCCCAACCTCCAGATAGCTCTGTGCAAATGAAATTAAATTCAGCTGTAATAGAAGAGAGGGCTCTCCCTTCTCAGCAGGCCCTTATCAACCCCCTTAGCTCCCCCCTCTTCCTGTGCCCCCTGGCCAATCCATGGGCTCCTGACCCCCAGCTTCTTGCCCTCCCTCCCTCTGACCTCATTCCTGATCTCCTCCCCTTTGTGACCTATTCCTGTCTGATTTCCCTCCCCCCTCTTCCCTCTGTGTTCCCTATTCTGGCTCCTCCCCCACTTTCCCCTGCTTTCTTGCCTCACCTCTCCTTCCCAGCGGGTCCCATGACAATCTGGGCTGCCCCTTGATTGGAGCAACCTCTTTTATCTACTATGCCACAGTAAATAAATATTATCTCCAGCCATCCACATACACTGTAAAGCCTTACAAATCACTGCAAAGCATTATGGGTGTCTGTATACAAGTCATGCTGTGTCAGCGAATGACGGTGGTTGGAGGAGAGCGAGAGGAAATGAATATTTTGGACACTTGTTCTCCAATGGTATTCTTTTTAAGGAACCAACAAACTGCAGTGTCTGGAAATTACCTCTGTTATATGCTACCCCTGAAGGTTCTAACAGTAAAAGCATTAATTTTCAAAGTACTGTTTCCTTGTACAGAAACATGAATGGTTAGCAAACTCTGATGGACTAGCACAGATTTGTTTTTTAACATGTTCCCGAGGGGCAGAAACTGCAACTGGCACAGTAAGTTACCAAGCTGAATAAAACGTGAACGGACTAAACGTCCCCAGACTAAACGTTGCAGTCATTTAGTTGTGGTCAAAAGGTCGACTGGACAAAAGATTGCCAATCTAAATGTTGCACGGAGCTTTGACAGTCAGAAAAAACTTTGTGGACAAATTGTCGTATATGTATGTGTAATGGGCGTACTGGGCTAGCTACTAAGTCAGCCAGATTGGATCTTGGAAGTGCATACAGTGCAGAGCTCAACCCCGAATAAGGGAAGATCTGAAAAAAAAGTCCAGACTTACCACTCATTTAGCTGTTTGGCTTCTGTGAATATGTGCATATGGTAGTGTTCAAGGGCTCTCATCACATGCCCCAGAGCTTGGATTCCTTTTAATCGTAATCGGGGCAGGCTCATGGAGGGCCAGCACTCTTTATAAAGGCAGACATTTAAAGGCACAGTGCATTTACACATTCTTGGTAGGTTGCCATTTAATGGTTCTCGACTCTTAAATATGTGTATCAATATGTGTGCCATGAAATGCATACAAAAAAACATTAAGTCAAAATACAGTTGTCTATTAAGATAACTGTAAAGAAAGATAGAAATAGAGGCAGAGTAAGAAGTGTATGTGGAGAGAAAGAGAAGTGTTTTGGCCAGCTACTATGGAAGACCGCTCCAGGGTCCACTACCTTAAGTGATCGCCCCCATTTACTTTTCATTTCTCTTGGATTCTACGCTCACTCTGTCCCTGCTATGAAATGTCACCAGTAACGCATTCAGCATTGGCAACCCTATGACTGTGACCACATAGTACGGTGCCAAAAACAGTATCGCTGATTTGCCCGAAACACGTTGTTCACAGCAAAATACATTGCAACGAATTGTCCGTATGCCGAATAAAACTGCCCTTCAGTTTTTCCAGCTCTGCGCAGTTCATTTAACTCACATTTCTAGCTATAATTAATATTCATTTGTTTGGGCAAACATTCCTTCTCTCAATAAAATTAGTTTTAAAGAGGGGCACTCATCACCTGCAACATCAAATCATAGTTTGCATCAGTAGAATTCTATTACACTGCATTCCACAACTTGTGAATGGCATGCCATTCAGATTTTACTATCAAGGGCACTGACATGAAAACTGGCTCAGTGCTCATTCAAGTTCACTTACAGAGCTAGTAGTGCCAAAAAGAGCAAACAGAGAATGTTATTAATATAGTCAGTTATTACTTTTTAATTCTTAAGGGTTTTTTTGCCTATTAGAAGGTTTTCTACCTGATCTTATTAGGTATGATGCAAACAGCAGTGTGTTACCTAGCAACTGATGTATCTAGTTCTATTCTACCTAAAAGACATTGCTATATAACACAAAGTTCTGTTCTGCTGGACTCGAGTCTAGCTAGCGTACCAGGTGTATGACTACCTTTCTAGTTGTGGATGTTTTTTTCCTCTACAGCACTGACACCATATTTCAACATTATTACTACAGTTTAAGCAGACAAACCTCTGTTCAGATTATCTTCCTGTAGTGATGCATTAAAGAAATTACTTGCACACAAAATGTCAACAGAATGACAAATCACTCACTAATCTTTGATCATTGAAATCCCTTCCTAGTTGAAGACATAAAGGGATTGAATAATGTTATTTTGTTGACAAGTAACTTATCTACAAATAAATCTCAAATCTTTTTTATTGTTTTCGATCACTGCCATTCCTACATCTGACCTTAGCCACCCCTACCACGCCTAGTGCAGGATATTATCTAATATTGGGTATGTGAAGATTACAGGATTGTGATTTTGCTGAATCAATTTCAAACTGTTTTCCATACAGATCTGATACAAGAAAAAATATGAAATTGGTATGAGCCACTATATTTTGACTGTCAACCAAAACAATATTAGTCCTGTCATTTCCTGTAACCTTAGCCCTTTCTATTGTCAATAAATTGAAAATGATGTAAGCCATATATTAACACTAGTTGAGTTCCAGTGATAAGGTGTCCCGGAGCTGATAAACATGAAGCAGACAATCAGATTAGTGAAACAATAAACTCATTTTAGCTCCATATATTTGAGCGGCATGGCTAACCAACCTGTTTGCCAAGAAATGTGACTCAGTTATCACCCTTGTGTGGCATTATTAGTAGGACCTCGTATAAAAGGCTGAGACTTGCCTGTCATAAAAGGAAAATTAGAGAAGCAGCCATAGCCAGGAACAGGGGGAATAAGTGGGGACATGGGAAAGCTGATATTGATGGTAACATGCATATTGAAAACAGTACCACTATTTTTCCCTTTAAGAGCAGATTCCTTCTTATTCTTCTTGATCGAATACGCTAGGAAAACCTGTCCACACAATCAAATGTTCAAAGCATGATAGTTCAGGCCAGGGACACTGATGATGGTAATGTTTATATGATGGTGGGAGAAATCAAATCCCAGCTACATTTCCATTTAGCACAAACTAGAAAGCTATGGTTATAAATCTGCTCTGAGGAAGCACGTTATTAGCAAAAAGAAAGGTTTTGTTTTAAACCGGGAGCACTCAGTTTTCCTCCAGTAATGTGCTTCCCTGGAGAGAATCTATAATTCCAATCTTTTTCTTATAAGTGGTAATGTAAGCATGTCCCAGGATCAGCTGCTCCCCTGTAGACATTTGCAGGTTTCCTCGAAGTTTTCCATAGATTCATTGCCCATGGCTATGACCCTGCTATTAATACTAATGATACAGCCTTGATTGCTGGCTCAGTTTTGCATTCTCAAGTCATTTTTTTTTAACTCCCTGCACTCAATGAGGTACTTAATTGCACTTTATGATGGGATGGAGGTGGGGGTTGCTGCTGCACTGAATTCAGAAACTAGCATGGCCCTGTAGTAGTATCAGATGCATGCAGCCCAGGCTGTACATGATGGGAAATGAAAACAATTATGCTTCTGCCACTGTGTAATCTGTCGGTAGTGTGACTGTGTGAGCGGTGGGGGCATTGAAGAGGCAGAGCTTTTGAACTGCATCCAGGAGGCTGACATTCTTGTCCATTTGCCTTGGATATATTGAACAAGATGGATCTTGATTGCTTCACTGGGTAGTGCTGAAGCATGTTGCTCAATGTATTACCCGCTGCTGGCACTCTTAGCAACATTTATAACAAAAAGGAAATAAATATTATAATTGGACATCATTTTTCATGGCCTTTTATCCAGATTAGTTTATGGACTAAGGTTCTTAAACTGATTTCTGTTTCTTAAGGAGAATAATTATCCTCCATTTTGTGAAATTACTAACTGTATTTTCTAAATGTCTAGAAAACTGAGGTTTGCATAAATGAAGGCATCAGTGACAAAGTGAATTGGCCTGTGAGGAAGCAACAAATGGGAAATGTCAAAAACACCATCTTGATTTCTCAAATTAGACTTACAACATAAAACGTGTTGCACCTTCTCGTATGTACAGTATGTATTTAATCCCAGCAGGTACAGAAATGTGTGCATTCTAATAGTTCGAAATGGAAAAGAATTGATACATTATTTTATATTATTTTTTGCATGAGTGAGAATGGTTCTCATTCCAGAAATACTTTTAACCCATATTGTCAAACAGAACAGTATATTTGCTCCAGTAAGGTGACAGCTCTTCAGTATTCTGCCTTTCACAGATTTCTTAGCCAGCGCTTGAACCCTTCAGTTACACCAAGTTCATCTGACTGTCACAGTGTGATCCCTTCCTCATTTATCCTTTCATGCCAACTAAGCTCAGGACTGATCTTTCTCTGCTCTTATTTCAAAAGCTGATAATCCCACTTGCCCAGGGAACACCAAAGCACACACATATCCACATGACCTTAAGGGGAAAAAACTACTGCATGTTGTGTCCCCCTATTTACAGTATGTCTAGTTATTGTCCCCTTCCAACCATATGGGCTCATATTGAATGATCATAGGGTGTGCGGATCCTGTACGAGGTGCTGTACTGTACTTCAGATGAGACACTAAACCATGGCTCCTCTGCCCATTTCTGGTGATTTTACAGGTGGCAGTCAAAGATTTCCTGGTGCAAGGGATTTCCCCTTGTGCCCAGACCTACATTGCATTTCTCCTTAAGAAACATTGTTTCTGTTGAAGTTGTCAGTGGCTGTGTATAGACTGCACAGTGCCTGCCATTATACCTGCATGCAGGCATGGTGCTTTTAGTATTGAAGTTATTGCACTGCAAAGAGGTTTGTGATATAGTGTGTACAAAGGATACAGTAGTGCTATACAGTATAAACCATATAATAAAATGGAATTGAACTGTAAATTAGCCTGATTGACTGGGAATGATCACATGACTGTATATCATTTCCTTTTGATGCACAGTCGTGTTTCAGATCTAATTTTTATATCCAAGATGTCTGTTTACTAAACAACAGCAAGTCATTTTATAATTGTACAATAGCAGAAAGGGTTTCTACATTTCTGATTGGTCAGTGGCCTCCTTGAACAGTGATCTTATCCCAGCACAAAATCATTGTATGAAGGGCCAGCGCTCGTGACTGCAGCAAAAAGGAAAAAAATCACTTCTCCTGCCACTTCAGCACTTAACAGAACACTGAGACACAACAGCATACTGTATACAGTAAACCTCACCTAAACTTTCTATAAAGCACCACCACAGTAACTGGCATCTAACCTACAGAAGTTTTCCAAACCGCAATCGTATAGTTTTTAAAGTGCTGCCTGCTGAGAACATGTGCCTGCAATCCACTGTGAGCGGCTTATGTCTCCTGCTGTCATTGTCAACAGACCACAAGTGAGCAATTGACCTTCAAGGACTGAAACATTTTAATAAGTACAGAAACTGCCCACAACGCAAACTGCAACACTTCTCTCCCAAACTAAGATGTTTAAACTTGTCCTGACAACTTACTGATCTCTTCCAAAGAAACAGGAGTCTCTCCCCCTGCTACCCAGCTTCAACCAAGAACGTAATCTTAATTCTCCCCACAGGAAATTCAGACATTCATCTCGCCCCAGGGCAGGCTGTGCGACTGACTGAAATAAATGGTGTGAGGGGGAGTTAGCAGGCAGAACACAGAGGTGTAAGTATACCTGCCCAGTAAATATTTGAGTAAAAATATCTCTTTAAATATATTTTTTATCTTTTTTTTTATTACAAATGAGCTATTGAATAATACCAATAATGCATGACTGGGTGTTCTCAAGTGTTATACGCACTCGGCCTACAACATCATACTTTACCACCTGAGGCGTGACGTTATCCCACCACGACACACATCCTCTTGTGCATTATTGCTTAAGTGTAATAATCCACTTCAGGGTGTACAATAATGCTAAACTGATGGACTTTTTGCCATCAATATGAATGTTTTGTGCCACTTCACTAAGGCATTCATCAGTTTAGCATTACTGCAACCTACTTATGGGTTACTGCTTACAGCTATGCTGTCTGAATTTTAAATTATTTCCTTTTTAATTGAATAAAAGGCGTAGTAGTCTATCATTAAAAAAGCTATTTTTATCTAGTTATATAATAATGTTTTGAGAACTAGGAAAAGTACAAAGGTTAAGCAACTGAATGAATATTTTATCCTGATTTGAGAGGCAGCAGGCAACTCACACTCTTCCCTCAAAGCTCTGTAATGAGCATCATTCATGCATCCATTTCAAATGCATTACAGGCCATGTCTGCATTCTACCTTTCCTCTGGGCTACTTCCCTGCCCTAAAGCTTTTGCTTTTCTGTGGTTTATGCCTCTCCACTTCCTGAACCCACACCAGTGCACCCAGACTCACTCTTCTTGGGTTTGTGCTTGGCTTCACATCTGCTTCTCTTTGCTCAGTGCTGACTCCCATCCCTTGGGCAGCAACATCCTCTTGCCACAGTGTCTTGTGATACTGTTACTGCTGCAGGCTCTGTGTCCAATATTTTTCCAGGGCATCACACCCCTGTCTAATCACTGCTGTCCTTCCAAGGAGGTTCATTAGTCTTGCCCCATACCTTTCCTCATCCTCTAGGACTGTGTTTTGCCCATGCTGCTGTCACCTAGCAGTCCTGGATGCTTCCTGCACTTTGGTCTCATTTGTTTTGGTGGAGTTGCTACTGTTTCTGCTGTGCTGTTTCTTTTCGCTGTTGAGTTATGCTCCAGGTTTCATTGTTTTTTGTGGTGGATCAATTACATTCCCTTCCATTGCTTTGATTATACCTGTCACCTTATACCTTAACAGCCTGCCATTGGCAACTGATGTGTCTTTGTTTTACTGGTGATATTTCTCCATCAGATTCCCCAACATTCCTTTAGCTGGACTGATTTTCTTTCTGCACCTCTATGTGTGGAACTCTCACCATATAGTTTATATCTCTGGCACCTTGCAAGGGCAGTATTACTGGCCATGAAGTCAATGAGATGGAGCAGCAGTCATTCCTACAGCTTCTGCTGTGCTGCAGTCTTCTCTCTCTCTCTCTCTTTCTCTCTCACTCTCTCTTTGGGAGTTTGCATTTGCATACCCCAACGTTCCATTAGCCATGTAGGCCAGGGTTTTTTTGTACCTGCTAGGGCATTCCTCTCAACTGTCCTGGATTTTCCAGGACTTCCCGAATTTAGACTCCCAGTCCTGAAGTCACAACTTAATTGCTTATATTATGGATTTTTAGACAGCCAATGTAAGTTAACAGACCTATTTAACCCTTAAGCTACCAACAGAATTAGCAAGTATAGGAATTCTAGACTGATATATCAACCAACAACAGAGCAAGGGTTAAACTGGCCAATGCAGACAAAAGCAGCCTGTAGGAGATAGCCCCCCCCCAGCATTCCACATGCTTATCTGTTTCTCTAATGAGACTGAGAAAGAGAGAGACACACACACACACAGAAACACACACACACGTGCATGCGTGCCCCTCACACACACACACTACATTCCAATAGAGTATATTTCTGTTCCATTAAGTCTGGAAATTAATAACACTGGATCCTTAAAAGCCTGGAAATTAATTTAACACTGGATCTCAAGAAAATTAATGCTCTAGCAGTACCCATGTTACACTTTAGTTTCAAGTAGGTAATTGAACAGAAATGTCAACAGAAAGAAGATGCAAAACATTTGCCTGTTTTTTTTTTATTGTGCCATTTGATGGTATGCAACTGAATTTGACATATTGAAAGCATAAACTAAATGGCATGTCGCCATGCTGAATAAAATATGGTGGCACTAATTTTGGTCATTTATCCCCAATTTTTGAGAAGAGTGTCCCTGATTTTAGTCCTAGCAGGCTGAGAGTTATGTGCTAAGGTAGAACCTTGTTGAATTTGTTTCATCATATGGCCAAGCTCTGTGACATCTTTGGAGGGTAAAATCTTTTTTCTGAGACAGAAGAGAGTGAAAGGCTAACCATTCCCCAGATATTTTATCTAAACAAATCTAGTCTGTAATTTGTATGGGTTCTGATCCTGCTTCAGTACTAAATATTTTGACTTCCGGTCTGGATGGGAACAAGATGGTAGCTTGAGTCCGCTAGCTCTCTCAACTCCTGCAAATATTTCGATAATATTGCTCCTCTGTCCTCTTCCTACTTAAGACAGTGGGGTGTACTATTACTTTGGATGCCCTGGGCTAGCTATTGCAGTCTGAGAGCTTCATTGCCAGGCTAGATTGTGAAGTTTTTTCCTACTTGCATCTTGGGATGGCTAGGTCGGCTGCCGATCGCTACAATGGCAAACCCAGAGAGTTTGGTGATGGCGAATAAGAACAACTTGGCTGGCATCAGGACCATGCTCCATACACTGGCCCAGGACATCCCTACCATAAAAGTGGCAGTGAGCCATTTAGAGAGCCACATGGATGAAGCAGAACAATGCATCGTGGGCACAGAGCTCTATTGTGTGCAAGTAGACTCCTCTCATGACTGGCAGGAGGATAGACGTCCTCAGCTGAAGTGCAAGTGCAAGCTTTATCGGTGAAGGTTGCCGACCTGGAAAACCATGGTCATCATAACAATATCTGGATAATTGGTCTCCACAAGGGCACTGAAGGACTACACTACAGTTATTCTTTCCCCAGCTTCTGGTTTTTCTCTGGGGTCACCTGCTGGAGAATGAGCAGGCATACTGCTCCTTGGGTCTGAGGCCTCAGAGGGGATCCCCCCTGCTGCCCATCTTGGTGTACTATCTCTGCTTCACTGTGAAAGAGCAGATTCTGCAGCTGGCCAGGGAGCAGGGTCCACTCAAGTGGAATGGACATACTGTACATCTCTTTCAGGATTTTTCTAAAGACCTGATGGAGCGATGCAAGGCTTTTACCCCGATCAAAAGACAACTAGTGGGGCAGCACTTTAAATTTGCTCTGAAATATCCAGCAACTTTGACTGTGTTCTGGAATGGTGGCTGGCACTGTTTTGATACCCTGGAAGCCATTGAAAATGTCCTGATGTCTATGGGGTCCCAGCCAGACTCTTCCCAGGGAGGTTCTGCTTTGCAGCAGGAGGTGCGTCCTGCAAAAACAGCAGTAGGGGGTGCACAGGATCCAAGAGTTTTGAACTATGACTCTTCTTGCCACAGTGCTGTTGGTGGCTGGTCTCTCCCTAAACATCTCTGGTAGCAGAAGAACCATTTGTCTTCTCCACAGGGTGAGTATTCTGAGACTGCATTAGCCCCCTTACTCAACCCAGGGGGTCCTGTCCTGTCTTCCCATCTTCTGCAGCTGATCGCTCCCCCACTCTGGACCCTAAACATCCCTAACTTTCTCCTGAACCTAACTTTCAGAGAGATGGGATGGAGTGGGCAGACTACCAAGAGGATGAGCTTTTGGGGGCATCACAAGAAGGATTGTAGATTGTGGAGCCTAAATCACCAGTTACTGCTGCATCTCAAGATCCTGCTCTGACCCAAGCACCAGCTGAGCTAAATGCAGAGGTTATGCAGGTGTCTGCAGTCCCTGGCAATATCAGAGTAGCCGGGGTATCTGTGACTGTTACAACCTGATGCTATCTCATATGTAGTGAGAGGGCTGTAATCACTAACCGTTTGTTTTCTATTTGCAGATTTTTCAAGATGATATCCCACCCTCCGGCCATTCAGATGACTGTTTTTGGATTGGGGAAGTTGTTGGCCTTTCACATTTTCCTTTTAAGAGTTTGGTATGCTGAGAGGTTCAGCATATTTTGTGGGGCCCTTCTGGGTGTTGGAGGGCTGTCATTTTTGGCGGGAGGAATCCTTGGTCTTGCCCAGGGCACTTAAGGGGCAATATCACAGTCCTCTTTTGAGAGGGTTCTGACTTTATTTTGGGAAGCCTTTATTGTGCGGCTGTCTTCTTTGCCACTTTGACTTGCCTATTGTGGGAGCAACGGAGGCCATACCAGACTGGTCTCTTGGTATTGGGCTGACCGGTGGGTTGGAGACTGCACCTCCATGCTAACCGGGGGACTGGGGCATTGGCGGTTGGACTGCTAGCCATATTATGTACCCTCATACTTGACTCTGTGGGGAGAGGGTGGGGGTATATTGGGGGTTTCTGGATTTTGGATTGCTGTTTATGGTGGGAGGGGTGGTGGAAAGGGATTGACGGTGCATGGGTTTTCTTGATGTTATTTGGTTAGCACCCCGTTTTTGAAGGGGGTGTTACTGTTGTTTGGGCATGTTTTTTTTTTTCCTTCTTGGATATTTATCTTGGGGGGGTCTGATTTCTTGGGGGTTGCAGGATGCTGGTGTGGGAGAGCTACTGCCTATCAGTTGTTTTTTTTTATACAGGATGATTTATGGTATCATTTGGATGCTGCTAATTCTTCTATGGTGCAGTTATTATGTATAGCGTGGAATGTTCAAGGTCTTAATATCCCCATTAAACAGAAGAAGGTCCTCGCTTATTTAAAATCTTGTAATTGTGATATTATTTTTCTTCAGGAGACACAAATCTTGAAAAAAGATGCCAGTTCTCTGGAATGGGGTGGGTGGGCAGAGTGTACTCCAGTTCTTTTTCTTTAAAGAAGAGGGGAGTTTTGATTTTAGTGAAACGGGGTTGTCTTTTACTGGTGGATAAATGGGACTCTGACACTGAGGGCCGATGGGCTATGCTTTCTGGTAGAGTGGAACAGATTCCTCTGTTATTGGTTTATATATATGGTCCAAATTCAGATGCTCCTGATTTTTTCTCATGGTTCACTCAACACATTATTGATTGGTATGTCCAACCCATGGTGCTCCTTCTGGGTGGAGACTTTAACTTTGTTTTTGATCCTGTGATGGATAGGTTTTCTGTGGAGAAAGGGTTTCCTTCCCACCAAAGGTCTAGGGATATTCTTTATTTATTTGTTTTTGGTAACTGGGTAAGCACACTAGACAGCAAGTGCCTATTTTCAGGTGCAACCCAGGAGAATCACAGGGTAATTACATAGGAGAGATACATTGACAACATTACAAGCAGCAGACATACTCCAATAGTGAAGCAGAGTATCAGTTACAAAGTTAACATTACAATAGGGAGCAGACATACTCCAACAGTGGGATAAACAACAGGGATTATTAAGGCAGGAGAACAAGCAATGGAATTGCATATCAGCAGTCACAGATTGCCAAACATACAGGCCCAGGGGCTACAGGGTGGTATGAGACCTCCCCCTGGTGAAAGACACAATTCCCATTTTTGTGCTGAATTTCTGCTGGTTGATTGTTGGAGGGTCTTCCACTCCATTGTGAAAGATTTTACCTTCTGATCCTCGAGGCTCCGATCTTATAGCCATCTGGATTATTTTCTTTGCAGTTTGGCCATGCTATCGTATGTTGTGGAGGTCTGTCATAGGCCAATAATTTTATCTGACCATGCCCCAGTGTCTTTAGTGTGGGGACCCTGACAGACAATGATGAAATCTCCCTGCTGGCATTTTAATCCCACCTTATTGCAGCTGGAAGATTTTTGTTGCTAGTTGGTGAAGGAAATTAATTTTTACTTTGACAGTTGTTCTCCAGAGGTCTCACCTTTTGTTATCTGGGATTCATTTAAAGTTTTTTTACAGGGCAGAATTATTTCTTATGCTTCACGTGTTTTTTGTTTTGTAAACTTTCCTTTATTTAATATTTTCTATATAAAAAAATCACAACCAAATTACAGTCTGCAATTATATCACAGGAAAGATCCATTTTAGGGTCATTCAAAAACATCCTCCCTCCATCCCTCCTCAAATATAATACACAATACATTTATACTTAAGACAAAAGTAAATGGAAGAAATGAAAATTAATAGCTTTCCTGGATATAGAAAGGAGATGTTGTCCTAGCTCAAGCCTTTGAACCTAAGGAAATAGATATAGGACTAGATATTCAAAAGTTCTCCTAGAACATGTACAATGGGATGCACAGCACAATCCAATTGTGCCACAGCAAAAAAATGCAATATTCAGCAGATGCACCACAGAAATGTGAATGCGCCTGCATGAACCATGTTGAGTATAGTACAAATGCACCGTGGCACAAACAGACATGCACCGGAGCAATCTGAACTGCACAGGAGCAGCAGTGCATGCTGATTATAGCAAGTGGAGCAAGTTGCACCATGCACAAGGAAACACAGGCAGGGCTGCACAAAGGCACAGGACTATGATAGTGGAGGCAAGGTACAACCACAATAGGAAAAAGGTGCAGAAGGCACAATATAAGCACAGAGCCCAATGGCCACGGACGAGGCACTGAGCCACATACAGACCTAGGGAACCAATGTGACAGGGCACGGAACGGCCATGGAACAGACGGCCATGGGGAATGAGCACCTCAGGATCAGAGTCCCAACAGCCAACATGGAATAGCCAAGCACTGTAGCCTCTGTGCAAAGTCACCGTGCATGCACAGTGAGCCACAGCCACACCAGCAGACAGGCACATGGCGGTATGCAGCACATGCCAAACAGTCACACATGGACACAGGTCACTGCACCTCATAGCTCAGCAGCACAGGGAAGGGCAACACAGCAAGGGGTGCACCATGCTGGACATGTGGGCATAGGCACACTGCACTGTGGCATGCACAGAGGTGGGCCACACCCAAAAACCATGTAACTGTGACACATATGGACATGACAGGCAAGGTACTGGCACTAACCAGTCCCATGCTGCAAGGACATCACTGGCCAAGACATGTACCAGCCAGACCCCAGCTATGTACAACACCTGCACACAGCAGCAACATGCATGTGAGGGAGACATAGAAACACACAAGCAAATGGTGGTAAACAGTTTAATCAGAATGAATGTAAAAACAGAACAGCAACACAGTAATAAACAGCCAGTGGGGCAGATACAGGAGAGATGAAACAAAGATATGTTAAGAGGGGCACAGTCAAACAGGGAACAGAATGGCATGGGGACAGGAGTGTACCGGGAGTGTAAGGAGAGACAACACAACAGTCCAAGTGGGATGGGGTGAATGGGAGGGAAACAAGGGGCTATACAAAGACCAATCCAATGGTTAACACTGCAGCAGGTGGATGTCTGCCCTTAGTCACCACACCTCTACCACCAGTGCCCTTGTTGCCTCCAGATGCCTCTTGGACAGGAGGATGTGGACTGCCAGATGAGACAGAATGTGCAGAGTCAAGCAGTGAAGTTGTAGCATGCCACCTCCCAGGACGCCTACACCTTGGCAACCTCTCCCTGGCCCTGGATAACCAATGCAAGGGAAACACAGAACAGCCACTGAGTGACAGGTCCCACAGAGCAAATAGCATCCCCCACCCAGGGCTCTGTGCATATAGGACTGAGGCTTGGCACACCCATGGATGAGGCCGCCAACAGTACATTCACAGCGGACACCCACAGCAGCCCAGGACACCATGCCACATATGGACTGTGCAGATCACCAGGGAGTTCTTAGCACTGTCACATGTGCACTACCACCCCACAACAAGGGACTGATTCCCCCAGGTACAACACTTGAGCCAGCCGATCAGCAGCTGCATCTGCACCTGGGAGTCAGAAATCCAGGCAAGGGGTATACCCTGGGAGAAGACATAATTCAAGGCACGGAGGGTGAGAGGGACCTGGGGGTAGTGGTAGATGTCAAAATGAACAACTCAGAGACCTGTAGGAGGGCAGCGGCAAGGGCAAATAGGATGCTGGGATGCACTGCCAGGGGGATTACCTCCAGAAAGGCGGAAGTGATCCTTCCACTGTACAACTGTTTGGTTAGGCCACACCGTACTGTGTGTGGTTTTGGAGACCACATTTAAAGAGGGACATTACACTCCTAGAGAGGGTCCAAAGGAGGGCAACCGAAATGATCTGGGGCCTGGGGGGACAGGACCTATTAGGAGAGGCTCAAGGAGCTTGACATGTACACCCTGGAGGAGAGGAGGGAAGGGAGACATGATAGAGGTCTTTAAGTACATGAAAGGGATCAATAAAGGAGGCCCAGTCATGGTGCCCCAAAGGAAGGAGGGTGGGGCAACAAGAGGTCATGGGTGTAAGCTGGAAGTGGGCAGGCTCAGAGGGGAGAGGATGTTATTTCACTGAAAGGGTGGTGGAGCCATGGAATGCACTTCCTAGTGAGCTGGTAGAGGTGGAGACTGTGGATGGGTTTAAGAGGGGTTGGGACAGGTACAGGGGGAAGGTAAATCTGACCAGGCCCAATACAGGTGGAACATCTTGGACTGGGGACAGTATAACTCAAGGGGGAGGAGGGGACACCAAAATCGGCCCTCAGTGCAGGTGCTGAAAATCAAGCAGACTTGAGAGACTATTAGTCCTATTCTGCTGGCATTTTAGTATGTTAGTATGTGTGCACTGTGGGTCACACACAGCTACCACCAGTGAAAGCAACAGGGTACCACCACACAGATGCCATGCACACTATGGGACCACCACATGCTGCCTACAAACACCGGCAACACTGACAGTGAACAAGCATATGCCCAAGCACTGCTATTTGTACTGGCCCCCCCCAACACCCATCCCCAGCAACTCATGTGGAAATGCATATTGCACACTCACCTGCCACCAGTCCCTCTGGCCCAGCTGCTGCACTACCGTCTGGTTGCCTGCCCTGTCTACCGGCCTTGGCCCTGGCTCACCTGTGTGCTTCCGGCACTGAGAAGGAAACACATAGAAAAAGGACTATGAAAGCAAGCTAACATACACCCAGCTCCCACCCCCCACCCAAGCAGCCCCAACACATCACACCACTATGCAGAGTGCCATGCTGAGACCTGAGCCCACAAGACGGGCCCACCGGTGAGGGCTACTGACACGGTGCAACAGAGGACCACACAGAGAACATTGTGGACTCACTACAGTACCCACACACCTAAACATGGCTGGCCAGTCCTGTGTGCAGGTGCACACAGTCGTGCTGCACACCCCAATGTGCCAGGCCCAGTCATAGGACACATGCACCATGCACAGACACACGTACCTGGTTGTGGGACCACACCTCGGTGGGCACGGTCCTGCAGTCTCTGCAGCTGCTCTGGATCACACCGATGCAGGTCACCATAGAGGTGACAGCACTGTTCCCCCATCCTGGGCACAACAGTGCCCCTCTCCAGACCCACAGCCACACGGGCCCACACCTGGGACCGTGCCTCCTGCAGGTCCCCTGCCCTGAATAATTGGTGCTCCAATGGGACAATCACTGCCACCAAGTTGACTATCTCAACCTCACTCCAGTTCCTGGCCTGACGTTCAACACCCTGAGCACATGCCATGATCTCCGCGCAGTACACAGGCCTAACAGAGCAATGTAGTGCCTAACCGTTATCCACATAGCACTGCTGCACCTGTTATGTGACAGGATTGCACAGCACACCATCGTGCAGCACATAAATGCTCAGTAGGCAAGCACCTTTGGGGCCGATCATGCAGTCCTGCACATGCACAAAGCCGGAAGTGCAGGCAGGAGACTAAGGTCATGTCCGTGACCCACGTACATGCAAGGGTGCATATATGCCATCCTGTGAAGGTCATGCATTGCCACACATATGGCACACCAATGGTGCAATGACTGCACATGCGCAAAACCTGCCAATGGTGCTGCAGGGTCAGATAAGCGATAGGTATGTCATACACAACACTGTCACATGTGTGGCACACACACACAGGCGCATGCACAGTAGGTCCTGCATGTGCAGCATGCTAAGATATGCGATACACAGTCACGTACAACACTCTGCGTGCATGGCAACTGCTGTACTGTGCAGTGCACATGCATGACGATTGAGTCTGTGAATTGTTCCTGCGCATTCATGTTGTGCATGACGCAGTCCGTTGCACAAGGAGCAATTCTACAGTATTCATCCAGAATATGCGAATAGCCTCATAAGCCAATGCCAGGTGCAAGTGATCACATTACCATCTCATTACAGGTTGCTTCCAAGCTAATTTGCATGACTTGAGCCATAAAAAGCAACACCACACAGCACAGGTCACTGACAGGCATTGCAGCCTTTAAGGTAGGTTTGTTCACATTTTGATCTCTGACTATTGTATTGCAATGCCACAATGCAATGTTGCACAGCAACAGGGAATGCAACCATGCAGCTCATCAGTGCACCATTATTGATCACAGGGAGCAGAATGTCAGAATTGGAGGGTGATGAGGAGCAGGTACCTGCCAGGAAGGGCAGGCCAAACATCAGCAAAGATGAGAAGCAGACCCTGTTAGAGGCCTACTTTGTGAGGGAGGAACTCCTGAGTGGGGCAACAGGGACCACACAGGAATGGGCCAATGGCTGGGATGAGGTGGTGACCTATGTCAATGTCCATGGATGCCACAACCACACTCCACAGGACTGAAAGAAGAAGATGGGCACTAACAGAAGCTGTATAAGGGAGAACGTAGCTGCCATCAGGGCATCACACAACAGGATGGGTGGCGGACCATCTACAGCATCCATCCTCTCAGCGGAGGAGGAGCTGGAGGCAGCCACCATAGCCAGGCAGCAATTGAGAATGTCCTGGGGGTGGACTCCAGACAGGAGGCAGCTCATCACAGCACTGTGAGTACACCAGCAGGGGGGGCAGCGTGTGCATGCCACCAGTGTGCCATGTACACAGCAGGGGTGCATGTAATCTGTACTCATTGTGTCGTGGTGTGGTGCATCGCCTGCGCAGCTGCATTGTGGTCCCCTGTGTGCTGTGTGACAGCAGCATGAGGCATGTAGTGGTAGGGAAGTGCAGGGTCCAGGTGGTGCACATCACCCAGCATGCCTGTCAGTGGTGTGAGCAATGCAGGATGTGCTGGCATGTGCACATCCACAGTGGCCACCATCAGCGGCATGTCACACTGCACAGGGCATGCACTTGTGTGCTGTTGGGGGGGGGCATGCCTGTCATATATGTGCATGTGCATCACAATGTTGTGTGTGCACACAGATGTGGACACATGTCCTGAGCCCTGCATGTGTATTGCAGGCATTGTCTGTGGTGCTGCCACATCACACACAGGAGTGACCTGGCACGCCTGTGAAACACATGCAAACACTGAACAGTACACCAGACTACCTGCACTGCATCTATGATACAATTAACACTAACCATTCTGTCTTTCAGCTCCATGACATCTCAGGGGTGCTGTGCAGGACGAGACCAGCAATGTGGCACAGGACAATGCCGTGCCATCCATATCGACTGGCATTGTGACCACCACCAGGAGGCGCCATACCAGTCTGGTATTGGTGGATTTCCTTGGACTGTGGGATCTCTCTTTCCAGGACAACCTACCTGTGCTTGTGCTGGCAACACAGGATGATGATGATGAGTGCAACAGTGATGATGACCTCACCCTGATCTTGGGTTGCACTGGTATCGACACCCCTCCCCATGTTCAGGTATTGACACGGGCAGTGGCAGGTAGGTCTTGTGGCCCAGCGAACACACAGGCCCCCCCTTGCCCACTCGGTGGCATGTGGCGCTGCTGCCAGTGTTGGCAAGGGACAGGGCATAGGTGTGGTCACTGGTGCAGCTGGACAGGTCCAGCAGGCTGCTGTCATGCTGCAATGGCCTACAGGGGACACTGTGCAGGGGCCACCGCCAGCACCTGCAATCAGTCTCCGCACCATGCATGGTCCCCTGTGTGGCGTTCCCAGTCGAGGGATGTTGCATGGCATGCCGCCACCCCTCCAGCCTGTTGGCATCAGAACCATGATACGCACGGAGCAGACAGGCTGGATGAGCACACCAGGCTTCTGCAGGATTCCATGGACAACCAGGCAATGCTCTGGGCAGAGATACGTGCACTGCAGGTTGAGCCTGGGGTCATGGGACGTGCACAGCTGATTGATGAGATCCGTCAACTGCAGGAGGCCATGACCGCATCGGTGGAATGCATTACAGAGAACATCGCTGCAGGCTTTGCAGCACTGGCATCCACTGGTCACCGCAGGACATGCAGGACTCCCTGTAGCACAAAGTCTACACCATGGACTCAGCGTCTGGTGACCCATTGAGGCTGATGCCACCCACTGCCATTCCCATCCCTGCCACACCCAGCAATTGTCTGTTTGTCAGTTTGTGCACACCCGTGAGAACCCAGTCATGTTCTCAGGCCTCTACCCAATTAATGTGTTGGTGACACCACCTGTGGCTGTTGAGCAGCTTGTGGCTGCCACACAGTCAGGGAATGGCCACCCACGTGGCCATGGTGGTTGTGGTTCTGAAAGGTAGTCCTTATGGGTGTGCTGCCCAGTCCAGTCTCCTGCTGCTGTTGCCAGCTGCGTGCATGTCTGGCTGTGGCCTGAGTCGCATGCTAAAGCACATGTGTGGCCTGGGTCACATCCACCATGTGGGGCGGTTTTGCTGGACCATGTGGCATGAGTGTGATGAGTGCAGCACTGTGTTGGCATTGCCTGTGTGCCAGCACGTACCCTCTGATTCATGCCACAGCCTGTTGTACTGCTGTGTGTGTGTCCCTGTCCATGGCTGCACTGTTGTGTGTGTCCCACCTGGTGCTCTGTGCACTGCTCTCTGTCCTGTGGAAGTACTGCTGCTTGTGCCTGCCTGTACTTGTCTACATGGGTATAAAGCACATGGCACCTTGGTGGTTGGGTCTGTATCTGTTGTTCCATGGGGGTGTCGATGTGCGTATGTGTGCATGCATGCATCTCCACCTGTGTGAGCAGTGTGTTTTCATGTGTCCCTGCATGCATCTGTGTGTGTGGTGTGTGTGTGTGTGTGTGTGTGTGTGTGTGTGTGTGTGGTGCTATGCATGTCCTGCTTCCCTGTGTGGTACTCACCTGTGATTCCCATAGTGCTCCTCAATGAAGGTGTCCCTGTGCCTTCTGGCATGTGTAGCCAGCCTGGGGTCCCTCCTCTCCATGGCTGACTGCACACCCCCATCCGACTGGTCCTCATCATCATCATTTGTACTGTTGCCCTCATCCACCTGGACAGGTATCCCATGGTCAGTGGCCATGTTGTGCAGCATACAACAGGCCAGAATTATGCCATGGGCTTTTGCAGGGCTGTACTGTAGGGCACCACTGGATCTGTCTAGGTAATGGAAATGCATCTTCAGCATGCCAAAGACATGCTGTATGATGCTGAGTGTGGCAATTTGTGCCTCATTGTAATGCTCCTCAGCACCATTGCTGGTTCGCCATATGGGGGTGAGCAGCCAGGGTCAGAGGGGATACACACTTTCACCTGTGGGGAAATAACATGTGTTGGTTGCTGCCTGTACTTGCCTGTTTCCACTACCCCCTTCCAGACTGACCACCACTGCCTGCCACCCTCTGTGCCCTGGCCACGTCCCCCCATGCATGGCTGTTGTGCCACCATTCCCAGCTGGCCATGTGTGTTCTACATGCCTGGGCCCCTATGTCTATGCTCCCCTGCACTGTTACCATACTCCATTTCAGTCCTGTCTCCTCCCTAGCACTGTCCTCATTCCCCACTTCCCCATCCTGCTGCTGTGTAGCATACTGCATGGCTGCTTGATTCACCTCTTCCCACTCCCTACTCACCAACTAGGTGCCCTGTGGGGATCACCCTACTCTCAAATTGCTGGCACAGGATGGAGTGGTGCCATATACATGCATGATGTGTACTCCTAGGGTGCATGCCACACATATTGATGATGTGCCCAGTGGCATTGCACACCATCTGTTAGTTGATGGAGTGGTAGCCCTTCCTGTTCATGAATACAGTGCCTTCCTAGCCAGGTGATGCACATATGGCCACATGGGAGCAATAAATGGCCCCTATCATGCCTGGCATGCATGCCAACCAGTGGAAGTCCTGCATAGTTGCTGTATCCTATGCCTGTGTGCTTGGGAATGTTATGTACTCCAAAGCATGTGACAGCAGAGCATTGAGGACCTGGGGGAGGAGGCAGGACATGGCCGACTGTGATATGCCAGCAGTGGCTCTCACTGGTGTCTAAAAGGTGCCCATGGCGAGCAGGCACATTACCGCTGTCACCTTGGTCTCCACCATCATGGCATGGTTCCTTCTGGTGGGTGCCTGCAACTCATCATGGCACAGCTCATAGAGCTGCCTCAGCATTGCCCTGTTGAGATGGTACCATCCCACTGTCTCTGTTTCACTGTAGTTCTCAAATGTGAGCCAGGCACGATACTGTCTCTGTTGGGCATACTGCTGACAGACCCTTCCTCAGCCACGTTATTGTTCCTCCCTTCTCTCCTCACCCCCCTCGTTACCTGCTCCATCAGGAATGGTGTCGCATCCATTGCACTGGCTCTCCTGTTTTGAGCCTGTGCTCTGTGTGTGGTTGAGCCTCTTTCTTTTATGCTCAACTTTGTGTGGTGCAATCTGTGAGTTGCTCCACAATTGTGCCATGTGTTTCAGCTGAATATTCCATGCACCACATATGCATGGTCACGTCCCCCTATACTCATGCTGCATACATTACTGTTGTGCAGTGGTGCATCTGGAATTGCACTGTGCAATACTGCTGTTTGAATATGGCTCTGGGGTACAATTCTGTGATTGCACCAGTGCATTTTGGTTGTGCTACATGCAACACCTTTGAATATCTAGCCCTCAGAGTTGCAGGTGTTGGAAAAGTATTATAAATTAGAGTGCATCACTAAAGAATAAATCTTACCCCATTTATTGTAAAATGGAATAAGTTTGTTATTAAATGAGTAGATTAATCTGGTAATTTGCAGGTTTAGAAGTAAGTTAGATATCCATTCTCCCAGTGTTTTACAATAAGTTGTTTCATCAAGATACCTAAAATAGTAATTATTGCTCTATTACTGAAACATCTGACTGTGGTAAGATTCCCTATGGTCCACCTTTCTTTAAAAGGTGGTATTAAGACACTGGCTTGATGACCTCCCATTAACTTACTCAGATTGGCTTTGGGAGCTCCTATGGAGAAAATGGGAGCCAGTATGAAGAACCGCCTCCCAAGTTATTTCAGAACTTGGGAGACCTTGCACTGTTTGTTCCTGTTACAAACAAGCGACTCTTCTCGCTGATGGCTTCAGGATAGCTACTTGACACTCAGGTCTACCCAGTATCATAGAATAAAGACAAATGTGCCTTTATAGTGATTTGTACTAAAGAGTGTATGCAAGGCTGGGAGGGTATGGGAGGGGAAGGGAGGTAGGGAAATTGGTTACAGTCATTGTCACTACTTCTGATCTGATATCATTGTATTAGGTGCAACTTGCTCTGTAACTGTGAAACAATAAACTTAAATTTAAAAAAAAAAAAGATTCCCTATGATACAAATTTTGAAATTAAATGCATAATAAAAGGAGAGTTTTGTGCCAAACGTGTTTCTAACTGAATTCCAAATGAATTGAGATTTTGGGCAATCCCATAAGATGTGACAGCTATTTCCCTCCCCTGGGTTACATTTAATACATCGGTCTGTTTCTGAAAGACTGAATTTGTACATTTTTTGAGGCATCATATAGGCATTGTGGAGAACTTTATATTGAAGTAGCCTAAGGTTATCTAAAGGAAGGAATTGGTATGTATTTTTCCATAAAGTGGACCAGTATTGAGTACAAGCATTAGACACCTTAAGCCAAAAATGTGGAATGATAGGGTCTGTGCCAAATTTTTGAGTAACAGTTGATAAAGATTAGAGATGGGGTGGGATTTTAAACTATTAATTTTCATATCTCTAAGTAGGTCCTGAGGAATAGTAACCAATGGAATATGTCCAAAACAAGCTTTCAAGTCTGTTTTAACAAATAATAACTTGGGAAGGAATTTTTTTATGAAAAGACTCATTTTCCAGCACTTCATGTAAAGGGATGAATGAGCTATTCCTAATAAAGGATCTAGCGATAAGATTAACATTGTTGGGAAACCAGGCTTCCCATTTATTTTCACATTTGAGTTGTCAAAGACAGGTTGAGCTAAGCGTCTAAAACCTGATAAACCTATAAAGGAGAGGATTTGGTGATGAATTTCCAGAGACGTTCCAATTGTGGAACACTTTAGTTTTTGCAGGTAATGACCTAAAATGAGTGTAAAGTAAAGTATCAGGATGAATGAGACTGAGACAGAGAGAGTGAGAAAGCAGCCACAGTTTCCTTGAATTAAGGAGGTCATTTTCTAGACTATACTGAACTGAATTATTACTTTTTGGACCTGTGTCAGTAACTAGTATTGATTCTGTTTTTGGGGTGGACTTTTCTTAGTTTTAACTTTAATTTGCCAGGGAGAAACTGTAGCTGGAAGATATTTGCAGTCAGTTGTGACTAGACCTGTTACTTAGCCTTTGTGAAATAGGTGCCTGTTAAGGGGAGGAGCTGAAAGGGGCCTAGCTGAACTGAGGATTCGTAACTGAAGTTGTTTGTGGTCTCTGTCTAGTGAGACTGAGACAGAGAGTGTGAGAAAGCAGACACAGCTTCCTTGAATCAAGGAGGTTATTTTCTAGACTACACTGAACTGAATTATTACTTTCTGGACCTGTGTAAGTAACTAGTATTGATTCTGTTTTTGGGGTGGACTTTTCTTAGTTTTAACTTTAATTTGCCAGGGAGGAACTGTAGCTGGGAGATATTTGCAGTCAGTTGGGACTAGACCTGTTACTTAGCCTTTGTGAAATAGGTGTCTGAAAGGAAGAAAGGCACTCCTCGAGGTGGAGGGTAAAAGCTGTAGGTGATTGTTTCTGGATGGCATAGGTTTACTCCCACTCACTCTTCCCCTCACCCCACCCAACCCAAGTGCATAACTTCCTTTATAGCAGGGGCTCTGACATCACTTTCCCAAAACTGCAAACAACATACACCTGTTCATTACCTTAAAGGCACAGAACACTGAATAGGGGGTAGAGACACTCACAAGCTTGCACACACTAAAACAAGAACAAAAAACCAAAAAGCATCTGTAACTGGAAGGGACACAGACATGTGTGGAGTGGTGTAATGCACTGGCTGTGGAGCAGCAGTCTTCCGGGAGACATTCTGGAGACTGCGTTGCTGCCCTATTTGCAGGCACCTCTCTGGTCTAAGGGAGGAGGTTGTTCATCTCCATGCTGACCTGGCAAGGGTTTGGGAAACCTGCTCCCCCACCCAGGGACCACTCAGGCCACTGCTGCTACCTCAGAAGTTGCCAAGAAAGAGAAGTGGTTGGACCACGGTGGGCTCAGGGAGGGTGAGGGTGGTGGAACAGAGGTGAATCCCTCCAGTTGTGCCTCTCCACAATTCATTCACCACTCTGGTGAAGCATGGTTCCTCTATGGAGGCACCTGCAGTGGAGAACAAGGAGGATGCTGGGAGCCTCCACAATGGAGACCCACAGGAGGGTGGCCCAGGATCCCACAGGGGAAGGAAACAACTTCTGGTGGGGGACTCAATTGTTAGGGGAGTAGAACTGGGGGAAGGAGGGGAAAGGGAGGTAAGGTGCCTGCCCAGTGCCAAGGCTTGGAGGGACAGGAAATGAATCCTCAGGATCGTGGGATCAGTGGCAAGGGGGAGGGAGCTGGATGTCATTATCCACTTAAAGATAAATGACCTGGCTGAGAATGGGATCAGAGCAGTACAACAGGAGTTTGTGGAGTTGGGGAGGGGCCTTAGACAAGTAGCACACAAGGTAACTTTCTTGGAAGTGCTACCTGTCTATGGCATGGATGAGGCTGGGGTACTCTGCACCATGGGATTCAATGACTGGTTGAAAAGCTGGTGCAGAGCTCAGGGATTTGGCTTCATTGGGGACTGGGGCTCCACCTGGAGGTATACAGGCCTATACAGGTGGGATGATCTGCTTCTCTCCTGGAGGGGAACCAGGATCCTAGGTGATAGGTTTAAATGCTTCAATGGCAAGCATTTGAACTAGCCAAGGGGGGAGGCACTGAATAGGAGAAGGGAAATCCTAGCCATCCCCCAAAAATCAGGGTAATTAGTGAGGTAAACACCAAGATAGAGCAGTCGATAGGGAGAAGGGCAGGGATAAATGGAGAAAAAGACAAAGGCAGTAGGGACAGGGATGGGGCAAAAAGAAATAAAGCCATAAAAAATAAATGAAGGGTAATGAGTACCAATGCCCGTAGTCTAGGTAAAAAGCTCCCTGAAATGGTGGCCTTGATGGAAGAGGGATGACTGATTATTGTGGCAGTCACAGAAACATGGTACACAGAGAATCATGACTGGGATGTCAACATACCAGGGTACACAATCTACAGGAGGGACAGGGAGGGAGGAAGAAGAAGAGGAGTAGCTCTCTATGTAAAGAAAGGGATCAAAGCAACAGAACTGAAGGGTAAACAGGGAGGAGAAGAGGCACTGTGGGTCACTCTGGAGACTAGAAATGGCTCCACAATCTGCACAGGGGTAGTATACAATCCTCCGTCTCAGGGGGAGGAAATGGACAAGGAAATGATAGAAGGCATCCTTGGGATGGCAGAGAAAGGGGAGATATTGCTGATGGGGGACCTGAATATGCCAGATGTTGACTGGAGCACCTTTGCTGCAGCCACATCCAAGAGCAAGGCCATTCTCGATGCCCTACAGGGGGCATGCCTCAGACAGCTGGTTTTGGAACCCTCTCAGGAGAGAGCAATCTTAGACCTGGTACTCTCAAATGGGGATGGAGACAGGATCTTTGATCTTGAAGTGGGTAGCCATCTGGGAACATGCGACCACCAGTGATGTTAATGATAAACTTAGCTGTAGAGTCAAGCCACACAACAGTGAAGGTACTGGACTTCAGGAGGGCTGAATTTGTCAAAATGAGAGAGTGCCTCAGAAAAGCCCTAGCAAACAGGCAGGAAGGTGGGGTGGAGCAACAATGGGGAAACATCAAAACCACCATCACAAAGGCAACAAGCCTTTGTGTGAAGCAAATAAACAAATCAAAACTAAAGAAAAATCCACTATGGCTCTCAAAAGAAGTGGTGTGGAAGGTAAGGGAGAAAAAGATAGCATTCAGGAAGTATAAGGAAACACAGAAGGAGCAGGACAGAGAACTGTACCAGTTAAAGCAGAAGGAAACGGGTAAGGCAGTCAGAATAGCAAAGGCCCAAACTGAGGAAAAGATAGCCAACTCAGTTAAGAAGGGGGATAAAACCTTTTATAGGTACATTAGGGAGCAAAGAAAGATTAAGGCAGGGATACTGAGGCTGAACAAAGAGGAAGGTGGTTGGGCAGAAAGAGATAGTGAAAAAGCAAGGATACTGAATGAATACTTCTGCTCAGTATTCACAATGGAGAAGCAAGGGGAAATACCTAATCCAGTCAATAGAAGCACTTTGGATAGGAGGGTTGATATTAGTTCTTTCACAGAAGAAAGGGTTCTGAAAGAACTCTTAAAACTGATGGTGGATAAAGCAATGGGGCCTGATGGGATTCACCCCAGAATTCTAAAAGAACTAAGGGAAGAACTAGTAACACCACTGACTATCCTTTTTAATAAATCATGGGAGGATGGTGTGGTACCAGAAGACTGGAGGAGGGTGGATGTGATTCCCCTTCACAAAAGTGGGAGCAAGACAGAGGCAGGAAACTACAGACCTGTCAGTTTGACCTCAGTGGTAGGGAAAATTATGGAATCACTTCTGAAGGAAAGAATTGTTGAGTACCTAGAGGCCAGTGGGGCACAGGACCCAAGGCAGCATGGATTCACAGCGGGAAGGTCACATCAGACAAATCTAATTGATTTCTTTGACTGGGTGACCCAAGCAGTAGACCAGGGAGGGGCTGTGGACATGGCCTACCTAGACTTTAGCAAGGCATTTGACACAGTTCCGCACAAAAGATTAATAACCAAATTAGCCAGCCTGGGAGTGGGTCCCAGGGTGGTAGCCTGAGTTAAACACTGGTTGGACAACAGGACACAGTGGGTAATAGTAAATGGAGTCTACAGTGAAGAAAGGAGGGTTACTAGTGGGATACCACAGGGTTCAGTACTGGGGATGGTCCTTTTTAATGTCTTTATAAGTGACATTGCAGAGGGACTGGAAGGGAAAGTATGTCTCTTTGCAGATGACACAAAGATCTGCAACAGGGTTGATACACAAGGTGGGGTGGAAAGGATGAAAAGGGACTTGGCAAGGTTGGAGGAATGGTCAAATGTATGGCAGCTTAGATGCAATGCAAAGAAGTGCAAAATAATGCACCTGGGTAACAAAAACCCAGGGGAAGAGTACACAATGGGGGGTGAGATACTGACAACAACAGAAATGGAAATGGACCTTGGAGTAGTCATATCAGATGACCTAAAGGAGGGCCAGCAATGTGAGAAGGCAGTAAGGAGGGCTGGGGGGATATTGGGATGCATAGGCATCACCAGTAGAAAACAAGAAGTTGTTTGTCCTCTGGACAGACAGTTGGTAAGACCACATCTCGAGTACTGTGTACAGTTCTGGAGACCCCGTCTCTGCAAAGACATAGACAGGGTGGAGGCTGTCCAGAGGAGGGCAACCAAAATGATGTAGGGTCTGCATCAGAAGACATATGAAGAAAGACTAAAGGAACTAAAGATGTATAGCCTCGAGGAAAGGAGGGAGAGGGGGGACATGATAGAAACTTTCAAATACCTAAAGGAATCAACAAAGTCCAAGAGGGTAGCATCTTTCAGAAAAAGAGATGTGCAAAAACAAGGGGGCACAATTTGAAGATAGAGGGGGGACGGCTCAGAGGTAATGTGAGGAAGTATTTCTTCACAGAGATGGTTGTGGATACATGAACAGCCTTCCTGAGGAGGTCATAGAGTCAAAAACAGTGGGGGAATTCAAGAATGCATGGAACAGACATAAGGCAATTCTAGTGGGGGGGTAGGAGGAAGTAGGCTGTTAATTAACTAGAATCTGCAGCTTATCTGTTAGGTAGGGAAATGGGCAAACTAGGTGGGCCAAGCAGTCCTTATCTGCCGTCAAATGCTATGTTTCTATGTTTAAATTCAGTTCCAATTCAAGCCGTTTGGTACGGTAGCTTCCTAAAAATATTGTGAGGAGAAATACATTTAAAATATTTATTAATATGTGAAGACATGTAATATAACATACAGTTAGGCAATTTAATTCCACCTTGTTCTTTGGGAAGAACAAGCTTCCTCCATACTATTCTTGGAGTTTACCACCTCATATGAATTTGATGATTTCTGAAGTTAAATTCTTAAACCATTTCAAGGGTATCAGAATATTCCACATATTGAGGGAATGAAAAAGTCTAGGGAAAATATTCATTTTAATAACATTGACTCCACCCCAAAATGAAAGGGGGAGTCTATGCCATCTTTTAAGGTCTTGTTTGATGGTAGTTAATAAATCATGTAGATTGAATTTTAATAATTGGGAACCATCTTTTGTTAGATACATACCTAAGTATTTTCATTTCTGGAGGGACCAAGTAAAGCCTTAATTTGATATGTCTGTTTTGAATAAAAAGGAGTTAAAGGGTAAGACCTCAGTTTTATCAAAATTTAGCTTATAATTGGAAAAAAAACACTATATTCATGTATAGTAACTAGTGCTGCCTTTAAGGAGGGCACTGGGTTGGCAATACAAACTAAAATATAATCTGCAAACGCAGAGATTTTACACCTAAGGTTACCACAGGAAATACCTATATTATGGGGATTAGTATTTAAAAAATAAAGCAGAGGTTCTAAGTACATATTAAATAAGACAGGAGATAAAGGGTATCCCATCCTAGTTTGACAGTATAAAATATTTGCATCTGAAATTAGGCCATTGCAACTTAATCTAGCTGAGGGAAGACAGTAAAGGATTCTTAACCATGAGATAAATTTATCTGGGAATCCAAAATTAGAAAGAGTAAGAAATAAGAATTTGTGATGAAACATAGAAACATAGAAGATGATGGCAGATAAAGACAGCAAGGCCCATCCAATTTGCCCATTTCTTTTTCTACCTTATGAATGTGCCATCAGCATTTGCTCTGCCAATGGCCTATCTATTCATACTTATCTGTATTGCTCCCTTATGCCTATCCCATGCCTGTTTGAAGCCCTGCACTCTATTCATATCCACCACTTCCTGAGGTAGGCCATTTCATGAATCCACTACCCTTTCTGTGAAAAATAACTTCCTCACATTACCCCTTAATTGGCCTCCCTCTAATCTCATGCTGTGTCCTCTTGTTCTGCTATTTTTCTTATATTGAAACATGTTAGACCCTTTCACCTTGTTAATGCCCTTAAGGTGTTTGAATGTTTCAATCATATCACCTCTCTCCCTCCTTTGCTCTAGGATATACATATTGAGTTCCGTTAATCTGTCCTCATATGTTTTCTGATGCTGTCCCTGCATCATTTTGGATGCCCTTCTCTAGTCTGCCTCCATTTTGTTAATGTCCTTGTGAAGGTGTGGCCTCCAGTACTGCATGCAGTACTTCAGATGGGGCTAGCCAGTGTCTTGTAAAGAGGGATTATTACCTCCCTCTTACAACTTGTGATACCCCTACCAATACACCCCAACATCCCCCTAGCCTTACCTTCTGCTTTAGTGGTCTGCTTGGATGATTTCAGGTCATCTGTGATGAAGATGCCCAAGTCTCATTCTTCCCTTGTGACTGCCAGCAACTCCCCTGCCAACCTATACGTGGCTTCAGGATTTCTCTTCCCTATGTGCATGATCTTGCACTTCTTTGCGTTAAACCCCAGTTGCCACTCTTCTGACCATTTTGCCAGTTTATCCAGATCTCTTATTATTCTGCCCACCCCATCTGGATATTTACTGTGTTGTAGATTTTGGTGTCATCTGCAAACAAACCTTACCCTCCAGTCCATTTCCAATGTCACTAATGAAGATATTGAAGAGGGCTGGCCCCAGGACTGATCCCTCAGGTACCCCACTTGTGACTTGCATCTCTTCTGACTGTATACCATTTCCCACCACTCTCTGTTTTCTGCCCAACAACCAGTTTGCTACCCAGTTGACCAACTTCTGACCCACCTCAAGCCTGCCCAGCTTATTAATCAATCTTCTATGTGGAACAGTATTGAAAGCTTTGCTGAAGTCAAGGTGGGTGACATCAACTGCTCCAACTTGGTCCACCACTCTTGTTACCCAGTCAAAGAAATCTATGAGATCAGTTTGACAGGACCTTCCTGTTGTAAACCTACGCTGTCTTGGATCCTGTGCTCCTATAGATTCCAGGTGTTGCACTATCCTTTCCTTAAGGAGTGCCTCCATAATCTTGCCCACTACTGAGGTAAGACTGACTGGTCTATAGTTCCCTGCCTCCTCCCTGCTACCACTCTTGTGCAGCAGGAACACATGAGCCCTTCTCCAGTGTTCTGGGACCTCTCCTGTGCTCAGACTCACTAAACAATTCTGATAATGGCTCTTCTAGCTCCATCCTTAGCTCCTTTAGTACCCTGGGATGTATGCCATCAGGTCCCATTGCCTTGTCCGCCCTGAGCTTATCGAGCTCATGTAGGACCCTTTCTTTTGTGAAGGGACTAGTGCATACCCCCTCCTGTGTTCATGGTGCTAAGCTGTGGGCCTTGCCCTACCTTCTCCTCAGTAAACACTGGGCAGAAGTATCTATTTAGGATAGATGCTTTTACATGGTCCTCCTCCTCTCACGCCCCCTTATCTCTTTTGATCTTAGCAATACCCCCTCTGGACTTTCTCCTTTCACTAATGTATCTATAGAAAGTCTTGTCACCTTCTTTTACTGTTCATGCTAGTGTTTCCTTGGTTTGGGCCTTTGTTTGCCTTACTGCCTTCCCTGCTTCCCTTAGGGAAGTTTGGAATGCCTCCCTATCTTCATCCTGCTGCATTCCCTTATATTTCCTGAAGGCCAGTCTTTTGGCTCTGACCTTTTCTGCTACTATTTTTGACAACCAAAGCAGTTTTCTTCTTCTTTTACACTTTCTTTTCTCTCTAACACAATGGGATGTTGCTTCAAGTATTGCATCCTTAATACTTGCCCACTTTGTTGTATCCCCTCACCTGTGTCTCTTCTTGCCAAGGCTAGCTTAACGCTGTTGGTCATCTTATCAAAGTCAGCTCCTCTGAAGTCCCATATTTTTGTCTTGGAATGGGATGATTTAGTTGAACTCTGTCAAATGCTTTTTCTACATCTTGCGAGACCAAGGCCATGGGGATGTTGGAGTCGCTAGATGCAGAAAAAATGTAAGCAGTTTTTCTAATACGGTCAGAAGCCTGTCTAATGGAAATAAACTCTACTTGCTCTCTAGAGGTAAGCAGGTGCCAGATTAGTTTAATTCTCTGTGCCAAATTGGAAGCAAGAATTTTTATATTGTAATTAACTAACAAGATGGGTCTATAGCAATCTACCCTATTATTCAGTTTATTAGGTTTAGGTAGTAAAATAATTAATGCTTCAAGACTCAAGCTGTCCTTGACTCCATTTTCAAAAATAAAATTATATAAATTTTGGTGTAAAGGAGTAAGAGATTTTTGAAGGTTTTATAAAAGTTTGCTGTAAAGCCTTCTGGGCCTGGTGATTCATTTGGAGCTAACCCGTCAATGGCCTCTTCTATCTCCTTTTGCTGTATTGGCTTGTTGATGTTAGTAGCCTGACTTTGAGTAATTTTAGGGCAAACAAAATTAGATAAATAATTTTTCTATCTCTCTAACTGCAGGAGGATTATTTATCGGACCGTACATTTTTGAGTAGTATTTATGAAACTCTGTTAAGATGCCTTTGGGGTCTGTTTTGATCTCACCTGAATCCTCAGAAATGATTGAGTCAATAAACTTAGATTTTTCTTGATGTTTAAGCCTGTTTGCTAAGAGTTTACTCGGTTTATCCCCTAAGTCAACATATCTGGCTTTTGTTTTTAAAATAACAAAATCTGCCTTCTCCTTTGTAAGTAAAAAAGATCATTTTTACATAGTCATAGTTCTTTGGCTTCTGATTCAGATAATAAAGAGTGGTCTATATTTCCTAATACATCTATTCTGTTAGTAACAGACTCTATCTTTTCTTAATATTGTTTCTTCTGTTTTGAAGAGAATCTAATGAAGTCACCCCAATATAACTCTTTAAAGCTGCCAGATTATATCTACCCTATCTGTAGAAGCAGAATTCTCTTTCCAAAAATTGTTGATAGAAAGGTAAATGTAGTTAATAATGTATTCTTGCCTAAGTAAAGTGTTATTTAACCTCCAAATGGAGTGTTTGGGGTGTAAAACCGAGAGCTCGATGTGTAAATCAAAAAATTATCAGAAAGGGATCTGCTAAAGATCTGTGAACTCTGGACATCTCTCATCAAAGATTTAGTTATTTTAAAAAACCAATATGTGAATAGGATTTGTGTACTGGTAAAAAAAGGAGATTTTTTTTTATATATTCGGATGGAGAGTTCTCCATGGATCGAATAAATTGCAAATGTTTAGAAATTCATGTAAAGCTTGAGTATCAGAATGTAATGTGGAGTTAGATGGGTTACATTTGTCTAATAAGGGGTCTAATGGGATATTCCAATCTCCACCAATCAAACACTTTGCAAATGTGCTTGCAGTCTCAAAGGTGTTAATCCAAGAATCAAATAAATAATTAAATAAACTGTATGTGATAAGAAGTGAGTTAAATCAGTTAAATGTTTAGTTACAAAATATGAGGTATTAGTGTTAGGACCATAAATTGAACCTATAACCAAATCTGAATGATTCAATTGTCCTAACACAGCAATATATCTACCCTCTGAATCTTGAATGGCTTGTGTAGGAGTAAAGTTTAATAAGTTATGCACCAGAATAGCAACTCCACCTTTGGATGAGTATCTACCTACTCCAAACACCTGAGTATGGCCAAATTTCTTGAGTTGATCTAATTCAGTGGACAATAAGTGGGTTTCTTATAAGAATACAAGACTGTATCGCAGTGAGTGTAGCAAACTGAGAATTTGCATTCTCTTGACCTTTAGGCATAGGCCTTTAGCATTCCAGGAAGCTCTCCTAAGAAGCAATGACATAATATAATATTTGAAAATAATAAAAGAAGGTAGTACAAAAATGTATACAATATTCCTTTGGAATATTCACATTTCTTCCATATTATATATAGGAACCACCCACCCCACCATTGACCCCTTTACTAATGCAAGAACCCACCCCCACTACAACTGATCACCAAATTGTGAATAATAAACAATCCTAAACAGTAATAAGAAAACCTCCCCCAGTCCCAAAGACTGATCTCCTAAATGCATTTCAAGATGGCTGACCCTCGCCTACTGTGCCCAAACCTCTTACCCCAATATGAATGTAAATAAGCATGAGATAGCAACCCAACATCACCAAACAGGTCATATAGCATAAAGATATTCACATAAATATGCATGCAATAATCAAGTAACCATAAGCTCAAGAGTATCAATTTCAGAGAAACTATATCTGAATTTGGAACAAATTTACTTTATGTCCCACAGGGTTTATCTATTTCTTAAACCATATCAAAGAAAAAAAGGGTAAGTATTAGAGGTTCAACTAAATATTATAAATAGGAAGGGAACCTGCTGAACCTATCTACCACCTATGGTATTTTAACTCTGAACCCAACTGGAACAGACAGATGGGCAACCACTAAATAATCAAACCTCATTAGGTATATAGATTTTTTATAAAATGCTTAAAAGTATATACAGTAAATGGAAAACCTTAATAGGGTATTTTGGTTGTTCATCTATTTCTAGTACTTTTAAATATATGAACTTCCTATAATTTCAAGCTGTTAAATAAGACCTATAGGATTTCCCTGGGGAATACAGCAATTTATTTCTGTCACTGGAGTAAGAAATCTACCAATGTGTTTTTCTGGGGAGAAAAGAAAACATGGAGCTCCCACATGTGGAAAAAGCCTAAATTCTAAGCCCTTATTAAACAATTTGTTTTGGTCTGGAATGTAAACCATATGATATATTGGAGATATAGCAGAATCCCATCAGACACTCATTCTGTTGGTGACATTAACATCATCAGTATCCAATATCTTCCCTATTTAACTGGAAAACAGAAGATCTGAATATGCCTCCCAATAGTTCAATTGCCCCTCATCATAGAGAAACTTTGTAAAAAGTTAAGCAGTCTAGAGTGCGATCCACTTTAAGGCATTTAGTTAATCAAAAGTTACTATTGCCCTTTGGAACACTTTGAAAAAAGAAAGAGAAAAGAGGGGACAGTAGAGCACAGAAAGAGGTTGGTCCCTATTTAAAGGGCAGTTTAATTTTAAAGAGAATCACAGCATCGAATAAAAAGGAAAAATAGCAAGCTGGGGTATTAAAAACCTAATAGCTTCCCCCGAGTCTGAAAACTGTGATCTCTCATCCTATTTTCTGAAGTTAGAAGCATAACAAGAGAAAAACTTGAAAGGGAGAGAGAAATTTAAATAGCCCCTATTTATGGAACTTAACTAAAATGGAGTCTCAAAGTGTCAAACTTGTTTAGCAAGCTCAAGACTGCCTCTGCTCCATTAAATACAATATGGTTCCAGGGCCGATGTACATTGGGATCGCAATGTTAAGAGAAATTGCTCAATATGTCCCTGGGAGAGAGGTGTTAAAAACATAACAGTTAAGAGGGGACACTTATCATCAATGCACTTTAATATTGGAAATAGTTACCATTTAACATAGATTCCAAATCAAGTAGTTTGACAAAACCAAACCAAGAACACATTATTAGCAAAATAATAGCTCTCCCTCTCTAGCTGGAGGCATTCTATGATGCATTATTTTAAAAAGAGTCCATATTAACTCTCCCCCCCCCTTCCACCTTCAAAATGCATTTAAAATAAAATAAGTTGGGAGAGGAAGAGAAATAGTTCAAGCAATCTCCATACAAATCACTCATCTGAAGCACACTGCATACAAATCAGTCATCTGTCCCCTGAGGCAACAACCTGCAAATAAGTCTGCTGGTCCCTGGGTTTCACTCTGTTATTTCCACTTTTGAAATTTAATAAAACTTTATAACCAGACTATAAAGTAATACACCTTTTCTTTTTCCTAAAAGAACAATAACAGAAAGTCTTACCCTGAGAAGGACAAGTTAGAGGGCCCCTTTTTTTAAACAAAAGCTAGACACATTATTAAAGCCTACTGTATATAAAAAAATATATATAGCAAATTCTTTCAGGTACATTCTCACTGTTAAACCATCACCTGAAGTCCTAGGGAAGTGGAATTAAAAGTCCAACTCTCATAGCTTGACTAAGTGAAACAGAGTCTTTTTTAATCAACTCACTTGCATGGACTAGCCCAGTTATATAGAACATACACAGTTATTTTCACAGTCCAAACAGCTCAATACCAACTAAATGGAGAAAAAAAAGGTTTGAGGTCCTGGACATATTTTGAAAAATCAATTTAAGTGATTTTTAATCCAACTTTAGTAATTCATAGACAGTGTGGCAGCAATCATATTGTAGAAAACTCTTTAGCGCAAAATCTTTAAAATAATACAATGTGAACATCCTGACTTGAAGCAATCTGGGAATAATTTTGAAAGGTATGTAGCAGCTTGTTCTGGGGTATCAAAAGCATACAGTTTACAATCTTTAAAAAATGCTCAACTTTACAGGGTATATATCATCCAAAATGTAATCCCGGCAGCAATTAATTTACTGACGGTCAGGGAAAAATGTATTTGTCTCTGCCTAACTTCTTCTGCTAAATCTTGAGACAAATGTATTCTTTTGCCATCCCAACTCAGAACTTTTGCTTCCTTAACTCTGTTTAACACATGGAGCCTGTCCAGGTAATTTAGAAAATGAATAATATATGGATGGGGGGGGGGTGTTCTCCTTTAGCAGGTCGTGGTCTGAGGGCTCTGTGAGCTCTTTCAGTTACTGTCTGTACTGGGGTCCATTCAGGGATATACCAGCCAAATTTTTAAACAATACCTGTGTGAAATGGATTGAATCAGAGCCCCTCAGAATTTTCCAGATGCCCATGCAATACAACATGATTTCTCCTGCACCTACCTTCTAGGTCTTCAAGTTTTGCCTCAAATTTAGCTAGTTTGTGTTGCATTAAGGGAAGTTCTGGCTCTATTTTGCATTTCCAGTCCTCCATCAATAAAATTCTAGCTTCTGAGTCAGACAGCTGTATGTTAATTTTTTCAATAGCTGACCAAATAGATTTGGAATTATAGGCAAGCATTTTAATAGCATTTTTTTAGCTCAGATATTTCCTCCAGGAATTTCTCTTCAGTTAAAATATTCAAACTGGAAGCAGATGATGATGTTTTGGCTGAGGCCTGTTTAGATCGTTTCCAGCTGGCAGACCTGTCTGGGGTAGGTGGTGGCATATGCTGCACTGGTGTTTTCATTTCCACATCCATTGATTGCCATTTTTCAGGTCTTTCTTTAAAGTGTTGTAAAAATATATCCCCAGAGGAGTTGTAAAAAACTCTTTGAAGTTAAATTAATTAAATGGGTCATCTTTCTTGTGGGGTTTGGAGATGGAGCACTGGAGCTGACCCTCCTATCACTACAAGCTCATCACCAGAAGTCCTATGAGTCACATGTGAATAAGAAGGGTAAGAAAAGGGTTAAGACCCTGGTGGAGAAAATGTGACTGTTAGAGCAAGAGATATATAGGTCTCCAATGCCTCCAGAGGATAAAGTTCAAGATCTGATTACTTGTAAAGGTCAGTTAAATGTAATCCTCCAGCCGAGGGCTCAGTGGGCATTGTTTTTTATTCAACAGTCCTACTGGAAATCTGGGGACAAGGCCAGTAAGCTACTAGCTTACTGGCTGAAGAAAAAATCAATGGAGGCACAGGTGCCTTTTTTACAGGATGGCAAGGGGGGTATTGTTTCTGTTGTGGGGTACATTGCTGAGCAGTTTCAGGAATTCTATTCTTGGTTATATCAATCTACTTCACTCCTTCCCAGATGGACTATGAGGCCTTTTTTGGATGCTGCACCTTGCCTAGACTAGTGGCGGAATTAGCCTTGCCCCTGGAAGAGGATATTTCTCTCCTAGTGGTGCAAAGGGCAATCAAATCCTTAACTATGGGCAAGGCATGGGGCCCAGATGGGCTCAGTGCAGATTTTTACAAAGCTTTTGAAGTGCAACTGGCACCAAGACTGTTGGATGTGTTTCAGGACATAGGTAGGATGGGCTCCCTGCCAGAATCCATGAGGGACGCAATTGTTACTATCCTGTCAAAACCAGTTAAGAATCCCACATTGTGTGTCAATTATCAATCTATTTCTCTCCTAAATGTTGACTGTAAAATTTTAGCTAAGGCGTTAGCTTTGCGTTTGGAGATGGTGATGGGATCCCTAATTAGTAGAGCTCTATCAAGATTTATGCAGAGGCAGCAGGGCAGTGACAGTCGGCATGCAGTCATTGATTTAATTTAAGTAGCAGTGTAGGGGCCGGAGTCAGCAGCTATGATTGGGCTGGACGCTGAAAAGGCATTCGACTCGGTCGAGTGGTGCTATTTGCAATCTGTGCTGACTAAAGTTGGCTTAGGCCCCAAGTTTTCTTGCTAGATAGCCTGTTTATACTCAGGTCCTTGAGCTCAGGTATGGGTGTATGGAGTGCTGTCAGAATCTTTTTCCTTGTTTCATGGCACATGGCAGGGATGCCCCTTAGCCCATTACTTTTTCTGTTAGCAGTGGAGCCTCTGAATTTGGCACTGACCCAAAGTCCTGTGGTTAAGGGTATTATGGTGGGGAGTAAATCTTTTTCTATGTTATGTTATGTTATGCTGATGACCTTCTTTTGTTGTTATCAAAAGCTGAATCTTCCTTGCCAGTGGCTTGGGAAATTATTGATTCCTTTAGCACCATATCTGGACTCCATATCAATTGGGGTAAAACAGAGATCCTACCCTTATATGGGGCTGACACTAGGGCCTCATAATCTGAAATGGTCTCCAGATGAGGTGAAATATTTGGGAATGTATGCTTCCCCTCAAGCTGATGGGATGTGCTCTGGAATCCTTAGGGGGGTAATGGAGGATGTCAAGGTAGCTCTACAATGGTGGAGGCAACTTAACTTGTCTTTACTGGGCAAAATTGCCACTCTTAAAATTATGATTTTCCCTCACTTATTTTATAATCTGTGCAATTTGCCTTTCATTCTGCCTCAACAGGATTGGCTACAGATGGACATATTGTCTGCAGATTTTATTTGGAAGGGACACACCCCACGGTTCAGTAGGAAAATACTTAGGGCCCCCATCCCTGCCAGAGGCTGGAATTTGCCATGGCTTTGGGCATATCATCTTTGTCCGGGGGGTTGCACAAACACTGCATTGGAGACTTCCCCACTATGGGTAAAGATTGAACAGGAGTGGCTGGGGGAGGCTCCCTTAGTGACACTTTTGAAATTGAGTAGCCCATGGGGATTGGTATTATCTGCCCCAATGCTTTTCTCAAAGTGGGCCAGGGGGCCGTTTTTTAAGATACTAAGATCAGATGCCATCATTTTTGAGACATGCGAAGCCTTGTGGGGTAATCTGGATAGCCAGATGGAGGCACCAGTCCACTGGAGGCAGTAGGTGGCCTGTGGAGTGCAATGGTTGGGGGATTGAGTGGATGATCAGAGGGGTCTTTGGGGGACTTTTATGGATTTACAAGTTAAATTCAATCTTCCACATAGGGAGTTTTGCTGCTATCTTCAGCTCCAACACATCGTCTCAGGCAAGGCCCTCTGGGACTGTCATATCAGGGAGATAGTTTTTACTTCACTATTGGAGAAGTGGGTTCAGTTGCAGAGAGATCACATCAGTATGTCATACAAGGAGTTGCAAATGTTTTTTCTCCTGAATTGGGATATCAGAAGCTGAAATGGAGTCAGAATTTGGGTTATGCTCTGGATGAGGCTAGGTGGACTAGGTGCTGGGTGGTTGCACACTCTGCAACTCTGGATCCTAAGCTCCAGTTAATTCAAAAGAGAAAACCTTGGGAAGATGGCACCAGACTCCAGTGCAGCTGGTCTGGTTGGGGTTGATCTGCTCTGATTTATGCTGACACTGTAATTCTGTTTCTGGATTCATTCATAATATTTTATGGGAGTGTGCACCCCTCCTGCCCTGGTGGGGTGCAATTTTTAATCATTTGGATGCCACCTTGGGAGTCTCTGTCATGAGGTTCCCAGGTTTTTGGATATTGAGGTGATTCAGGGTTTTTGGGTGACTCTGTTAAACAATATAAAAGTTTTTTGTTTGCTGCTGCTTTGGAGTCCAAGTGCCTTCTTTTGTTACATTGGAGATCCCAATTTATCCCAACAATTCATAGGTGGAAGCAGCTTTAGATGAAAACTGCTGTTTTATATCAGACTATGTATTATAAGCAGAACACCTTATCTCAGTTTTTTTAATGCCTGGAACCGATGGGTGACATCTGTTGGTGATTCATCTGTGGACCTGATGGGGTTGGGTTCTGCATATTAAGGTTTGTGGATCTTTTTGGTTCTTTTTTTTTTTTGAATTTTATGTTTATTAATTTTCTGGTTAGACAGACAATTAACATAATTCTAGCTCATACATGGTATAGGCATATAACAATTACATTCCCAGTACAGACATAATTAGTACAATATAAACCATGTATTCTGGTACAATAGGAGATAGGGGGAGTCCTGGACAGTAGTCTGATTTATGACAAAAAGTCTGAGACGTTGATGAAATTTGCCAGCCTCTTCAGCAGCTAAAGGTATTTCCAAAGGTAGAACTTCAGCAAAAGGTGATAATACAGTACTATGACTGTTGTTTAAAACCTGGTATATGTTTTGAGGGATAAACACAGGAAAAATAGATGCACCCCCAATCGCCCCCTTCTTACACTTGTGGCTAATAATCAAAGAGTATCTCCTTAACACAATTTCCCAAACTGTTGTATAGAACTTCTTACAACAATTGTGAGGTTCTAGAAAAGCTTTAACAGATTTAACAAACATTTGCAGCAGCAATCTCACAGAGCCCTCTCAAAGCTACAGAACATAACATCATGACTCTCTTATTACTTGCAGGGGTCCTGCAAACAACCACGTGTCATTAATGCCACCAGTATGATCAGAAAAACTTACTCCATAGAGTCCTAAATCATGCCCTTGTATACGATATTCAGTATTTATGTGTTGAGAATAATTCCCCAACACGCCTCCCTGAAAATAAAAAGACAAAAAAGAGGGACTTTGCTTGAAGAAAATGTTACTGCTTTTAGAACTTTTAGAACTTTTTATAAATGTCCCCAACTCACTGCTCATGTTTCCTCTGAATCAGAGCTCCGTGGCTCTGAAGGGTCACACTATCCGGTAAACTCCTGCTCCACCTTCTACATCCAACGCCCCACATCTTGTGGACTGGTAAACTGCCAAGTTTGGTTCTTTTTAGTGGTAGGCTGAGGGAGGGGGGAAGGGCCAGTGTTCAGGGGTTTGGTACATGTTGAGGATTTCTTATGTTGCTGATTTATGTAAATGTTATTTCAGGGTCACTTTTATTGTCTTTTTCTGATTTTGATCTTTGTGAAAGTGTTGTATCACCTGTTACATCGTTGATATTGTTGCACGGTTTCAATGAAAATGTTTATATACAAAAAAAAACCTAAATATTTTGAGGATATTATCATATTTCATTATATTATACATTTAATACAATAGGCCTGTTGAGATGGCAATGTTAGGTTGGTTCTCCAGAGTTTTCCTTCACATAGATTGTTTCTCCTTTCTTCTAAACTGAAGGTCCATCATACGTTGTGGTTGTATAGCAATCAGATAGTTGGTTGCTGCTGTCACTATTCTATCTCTTTCTTAGGAAATGGGATCCAATCCATTCTCTTCAGATCATTTAGTCATATGTATGAATTCCTCTAGCACCTCTGTAATCCCTATTACCCCAGAGGATTATCAATGTGTGTCTTCAGATGGTGCAGGCGGCCTAGGCTTAAACTGAGCTCTCCTCGATACCCCTGCCATGAGCTCTGCTCGATACTCCTGCTCTGTTGCCAGGTGGGTAGAGATGTTGCAAAGTTAAAACTTCACCAGCAAAGCTGATGCGGAGTGTAAAAACGTTGCCATTGCAAAGCTTTGCAAAGTTACCATCTCCAGCAACAACTTCACATGTTGCCACTTTGCAATGTTTTTTCTAGTGATATGACACTTTTTCTGACGAAGTAATCATGAATTTGCAGCTCTGTCAGTGAGATTGCATGATTTGGCTATGAAAACTACCACTTTACCTGCCAGAAACTTTGTGAAGTTGGCACTTTGCGCTTCACAAAGTTCACAAAGTAATTCACAAAGTTAAATTTGACAACTTCACGCATTTCTGCATATAAGCGTGGATGGCTGCAGCAGCATAAGGCACAGTGGAATCCTACTGGCAGTTAATCTGCCTGAGAGTTCAGCGCCAGTGAGAATTCCAGTCAAAAGCTTATGGAGAAGGAGTCTGCGCACCCTTTTTTTGTCCTGAGAGAAGAAATATCAAACCACTAGTGAAGTGGCAGAGGCCGTCCTAAATAGAGCCCCCCACTGGGGTACAGAATAGAGCAGTACCTGGCATTTGGTCTGTGAGTAACTGGGACTTTTTTTATAATGTCAGAACCTCAGAGTACCTGCTGTGCTGCCTTTAATTCAATGTCTGACCTCAAAGTTTTTACCCAACTGTAGTCTCTGCGTTACCTCATGCTCATCACTACAGCCCCTCTGGGCCAATGGAATTTTAAATGGCATAATATCACTCCCCCCCTCAAAAAAAAAACAGAAAGAATGCAGCAAGAAACATACAAAACAAATAAAAACAAATTCAGTTTACAATATTATATTGCCCTTCGTAGTATTTTAACATCCATTGGTTGTGATCTCTTCTATTATTTTTTATATATTACATAGATCTATTTTATGTTCTTTTTAATTTGGTAGAACAGATAATTGTAAAGGAGAAATCTGAGAAGGAGGATAATTGGGAAGACAAAGAGGTGAAGAAATTACAGTGGTAAACTGATTAATGAGGCATGATGATTCATTCACAAATCTGGATTGTCATGTACGGTATGGCCTGCATGCCCATTGGCTCTTGCTCTGCACCAATGGGCGTGCAGCCCTTCCGGGCAGTCAGTCGGCAGGCGGCCGGGCGGCAGGCGGGTGGGATGCTGCCGGGCTGCCAGGGGAGCGGGTGGTGGGGCTTTGTGGGTGGGTGGGTGGGGGACACTAGCCACCAGGGGAGATGTTTTGGGGGTTCAATTTACTTACTGCCCGTGATCGGGCATTTAGGTCCACTTGATCACTCGGGGAGATGTTGGGGTTGGGGGTTTCAATGTACTTACTGCCCACGATCGGGCACAAGGGGATGTTCGGGGGTTTCAATGTACTGACTGCCCGATCGGGCACAAGAGGGATGTTCGGGGGTTTCAATGTACTGCTTGCCCATCGGGGCACAAGGGGATGTCTGGGGGTTATTGCCATTTTCTGCCCGTGATCGGGCATTTCGGTCCACTGGACCACCAGGGATGTGAACGGGAGGGGGTTTAACATACCACGCGTGATCAGGCATTTCCGGTCCACTGGACCACCAGGGATATGGAACGGGAGGGGGTTTAAACATACCGCCCGTTATCAGGCATTTTGGTCCACTGGACCACCAGGTATGTGAACAGGAGGAGGGGAGCCACATTGATGCCCGTGATCGGGCTGGTGGGGGGGAGTACACTATGCCCGTGATAGGGCTGTGGGGGGGGGCACAGGGACTGAGTTGGGGGCCAGCCACAGGTGGCAGCTGCTCTGTTGCGCCCTGCAATACAGCAGCTCACCTGTGGGAGGCCCTTGACTTAAGCCTTTTTTTTTTGGCTCAAAGTCCTGCAGGTGCAGGTTGGGGGTTGCGCCTGCACAACTCTGCACAGCCCAGCTGAATATCGGGCTGTGCAGTTTATGCATGGTTCCTCCCCCTCCAGTTGAGCATGCATTCATTTGCATTGCGCTGTTGCTCAGCCTGTTTTCAGTGGCGCAACTGCCTCCTGCTAAATATCGCAGAATGGCGCAATTTAGGACTTGAGCATGCGCAACCATGTTGCGCATGGCGCAACCCTTTTGAATATCTGGCCCAATTGTGTAATTTTGTAATTAATGACTCATGCCATTAAAGATTGCTGCCACTCACAATTTAAAAAAAAATATCTTCCACTGAGGTTACCTGTTACTTGAATGTGCTAGATTCATCATGTGGATGTATTCAGATGGTGTTACCACATGTTTCTGGTAGTAAACAGCACTGCACTGTACAAAGATTTTTACATTTTTCATGGTAATGTAAGTGTGGCATAGGTGTTGGAACTTTTAAATATTTCAAAGTCAGGTATCTTGGTTCAGGAATAAAAAAGAAAGAAAAGAAAAATGAGTGTCTTGATATTTTTGCCAAACAAACATTACAGTAAAAAACAAGCATTTGTCAATGCTGAATGTTGGCTTGCTGGCATTGACATTGGTAGTGCAGGAGTTAGACAGATGCATCATAGGAATGGCAGTGAAGTATTGAACTGATGCCAACCCACCACCACCCTGCAGAGAGTGACAAGCATTAGGGTGTCCCTTTAGGTGTTTGGTAGTGCAGTGCGGGAAAACATGTCGGGCAGGATGTGAGACGTGACAGCTGCACAGTGCATAATGAGGTGTAAAAAAATGCCAGTGTTGAAAATGTGACATGTAAATATACCAAATTTGCGAAGCTACTAGGGTGAGTGAGAAATAGGCAATGCACACTTGCAACACTGCCATTTTATGGGTGTTCAGCACCAAATTTTCAAAATAGGCATTTTAGCACTTCTGCTCATGTACAGTGTCACTGTTATTTCCTCAAAGTGTCCCAAGAAGTGATTTCGCACAGCAACCACGCTATTCTGCACCGGAAGTGCGAAAACACATTTTGGGCACAATATGTCAAATGACAGCTGTACTGTTCATCAAGAGGTGTGAAAAATGGCAATGGTGAAAATCCAGACTGAAAATATCACAACATGACGACGGCACGAAATGCTAAGCGCAAGTAATCTGCCAACGATGTTCAGAATATTACAAGTTATTTTATGGAGTATCATCACCAAATTTCCAACATAGGCATTTTAGGTCCTCGCTATTGTGCGCCGGAAGTGCAGAAACACATTTTGGGCAGGATATGGAAAATGGCAGCTGTGCTATTCACAAGGAGCTGTACAAAAATGACAATGCTGAAAATCTGGCAGTAAAATATTGTGAATGCGTGAAGTTACAAGCCTGCATAACAACTGCGTAACGCACGCTCATAAAACAGCCATTTGTTGGATTTTTTCCACCAAATTTGAAACTTAGGCTTTTTAAGAGGACACCTCATGAACACCACCACTGTCATTTCGTTAATGGGCCCCGAAAGGTGATTTCACGCAGTGACTGCAAAATAACTGTTCGAGGCTGATAAATGCCATGACAGTGACAGAATTCATGAAGAGGGGCCCCAAAAACCTCATGTTGAAAATTTGGTGCAAAAATTCCAAAAAATGCCTGAGATATGCAACAAAGTTGAAAAAACCCTATCTAGCCCATTATACAGTTTACCGGCATTTCCTCAGTTCGCAGTTGGCTTTGAAGAGTGCAGATGTGTTCCCGGTCCACGAAATTGTGCGCCGGACTCTGGAGGTAAGTATGGGGTGAGGGGTGTGGGGAGGTAGGTACACAGTGGGTGGGTGTGGGTTGTGGGAGGGGCAGGGAGAAGTGCTGTGGGACCGTTTTAATTTGCAGGTTTTAAAAAAAAGATGATGAGGGATGTTTGCCACCTGGGTGGGCTCCCAGCATGGCAGAAGGATGACTGGGGGGGCGTGGAGCCGACGGGGGATTTGGCACCCCCATCGGCCATGGCATCAGTTGCCACGCTGGGGTGGGCTCCCAGCATGGCACCCTGTACTGGGGGGGGGAGCGGCACGTAGTAAAGTGGACATAACTTCTAAACAAAGTGACGCTGCATGGCGAGCTTTTCTCTGATTGCAGTGGCACTTTGTTTAGAAGTGTTGTCCACTTTACATAATGTTGGTGTCAGCGCTAGCATGCTGGCTTATTGGGGAATGAGGAACGCACCTACTGATGCATGACCTGCATTCGCCCAACAGCAGCCACGCCCCCAAAGCTGCACTCTCCCAATATGTTGACTGCCGCGCAAGCGCGGCAAGTCAACATGAAAAACAACTATATTGCGACTAATGAATAATACTGCTGCTTTAACTATAGGCAACCAGTAATAGTGAATGGTCCAAGAATAGATGATGGATGACTATATTCAATCCAGTTTGATAATCATTCAAGTTGTCCATGGTCATCCATAGTTGTCAGTTTTCAATGTTCACTGCCTTATAAAACAACTTACTATACAGCTCATGCAATTTAATATTTTTTAAATCATCATATTCTTTAATGAATATTATCTGTGAAAACTTTTCAAACTTTTTTATGTAGTGTAGTAGTACCCATTGCTTCTGTTGTTCCTCTTTCTAATGGAGTTGTTCCTCATTCATGACTAACAAAACAGTCTGATTACTATTTGTACCTCTATAAAATTAAACTCTTTTAAGTTGTGGTACATTCAAATGTAACATTTTTGGTACAATAAAATAATTAATTTCCTTGTTTAAACCTTATTTTCATTTCTTATATTGTAACAATTGTTGTTGAGATTATTACATTTTCAAATTCTGCATTCTGATATGCAAATAAACTATGCAAATTTGATTGCAATTTTGTGTTCTTATGATCAAAGACAAACCATTGTCAAACATGGATAACACATTTTGTGTCTAGAACAGTGGTTGTCAACCTTTTTTGGTCTGGGGACCCCCTGGCCACCTTTTAACCTTGTCAGGGACCCCCTACTAAAAACACACGTTGATTGTACTGTGTTAATTGTTTTTCAATATCATAATTGCCAAAAAAAAATACATTTCTATGTGCTGGGGGGAGGTAAATTACTTATCTAACTGGTAACTAACAGTAGTGGACAATTATCCAAATAAAAACAAAAATTACTTTGTAGTAATGGCACTTCTTGAGCTGCTAGCTGTTGGGGGGGATAAATGACTTATCTGGCAACTCAGAAATCACAGTAAAACAGAATAACTAGCACTGTCCTGGGCAGCAGACTATTTGCTTTATTCATGTATATTCTTGCACTGTCCTTAGCAGCAACTTATCTGCTTTATGCTTGTATATTCTTGCACTCTGTAAATATCTATGTAAGCACCACAGAAATCACTACTGTAACACAGCACATGGAATAACTAGCACTGTCTTTAGCAACAAATCACCAGCTTTATATGTTTGTTTATATTTGTATATTCTTGCACTCTGTAAATATCTATGTAAGCACCACATAAATCACTACTATAACACAGCACATGGAATAACTAGCACTGTCTTTAGCAGCAAATCACCAGCTTTATGTGTTTGTTTATATTTGTATATTCTGGCACTCAGTAAATATATATTTACCAGGCGCTTGGAGCATAAAGCTATGAGTGTTTGGGCAGCATGGAAACATTCACTCCTGTTACCTAAACCAGGTCAGTAATTCATTGAGAGGAACTGAAAGTGAGCAGCACGTACTGAGGAGTCATTCAAATAGTTAAAGGGTACCTAAACAAGCAGTTTTTTAAAACTGCAAACTCCAAAATCTGGCTTCATAACAAGGTAAAGTAGAGGCTGCTGTTTACATTTATGCTAAAACTGCAATTATGTAAATAATTTAAATGCAGTGTCATAGCTTTCGAAAAATGTAAACATCAGCCTTTTACTTTCAAAAAACAGCCTTGGTTTCTCCATAAGGTGTCTGCCAAGTCTGTTAAGTGATGAGTCATGATGACATCATCTGAGCCAAAGACAGAGACCCACATATATTTCTATAGTGCTTACTAGTTCTTCTTTCCCTCTTTGTTTTGAATTGTACCAGAATGATCAACACCATGTATTAACTCTTGGATTATTTTGATCAGTACACGTTAGGTTAAGATTTTGTTCATTTTGTTTACTTTAATTTGCAGAAAATGTTTTGCAATCCAGCTGACTTTTTCCTTGGCAAATTGCATTACACTTACAGTACAACACTTCAATTATCTGATGATCTAGTGGTTATGTGATGCACTGAATTTTGTTTTTTGTTAACCAGGAGAGACGCACTAAGCTGAAAGCTTGTTTACAGGTGTGGCCTGGGAGTACAAGAAGTGTAATGACTTGCTAAGGGTCACATAGCAAAGTGCTGGTCTGGTTCAGTTCCAAAGCCTATGCTCTCTTGTTAATCCACAAATAAGGCTTTCTTTTTCCATGTGAACCTCCTGCATCTAGTCTGCCTCCTGTTGAACCCCCCACCATCCATACCCTGTCCTTAGTACTGCCTGGTGCCACATAGGTGCTTACACTGTCTCGTGAAGAAAATTATCATACCTCAGATTGTAATCTTGTACCTCAGAGAGTTGTGCACACCTACACCGATATGCATCATCAGCTGGCACTGTTAAAAAATGCCTCCCAAATCACTCTCCAGTCCACATTCTCAGTATATGACTTCTGCTCCCACAGTAAACATTGAGTGGATCACCACCCTTCTGCACAGTGACAGTAGTATGTGCAGTTCCCCTGTTGTGTTTTTTTCCCACCTCATTAACCAACAACTAGGTCTTCCTGGAGGGCCAAGCAATAAGCATCATGACCCACCAGAAAAACTGCTGTTCATGCCCTCATAAGGGCTGCACTTACAATGGATAACGATATTATTAGCAGGAGAGGCATACTAATACCTTGAGCAAATCCACCCGACTTCCAGTGTGAGTCTACTCCTTTACCTGTGATCTGCAGAACCCCACAGGACAGTTCCCAGCAATTCCTCTTCAGTACTTTTCTGTGTTGTACTCCACAATTCGAGTTGGCTGTCTACCACCCTTCCAAATCTTGAGTGAACTATACACAACTCCCTCAATATTGTCCTAACAAACATCAACACCCCCCCACCCGAGGGTAATCTCTCTACACTAAATTCAAGTAACAGTTTAGGTGCAGCCCTACCACTCTGAGTATTTGTCATCACTGGCTACTCTCATCCACAGTCAGGTAGAGATCACAATGTTGGCAGCCCCACATTTCAGATCTCACAGTGATCTGCTCAACATCCTCCTTCATGTCTTCAACTAACCTGAATACAAAATCACACATGCCCCCACAATGCAAAGCATCATGGGCTGCATATGCAAATCACCACAGAATGTTATGCTGGTCCAACTTTAAGCAGAATTGCATGGTGCCGAAAGGCCTCTCACACAGTTTGCAAAGGGTGCTAATAGAAGACATAGACACGTGTTTCGTCCTGCCAGGACTCATCAGTATGCCTCGTCTGTTTGACACCCCAGTGGAATGGACCAGCTACCCTTAAGGCAGTGTGCCTTGGATATATTGGGCACACAGAGGTTCTTTGTCTTTTAACCTGAATATATCTATACCCTGCTTGAATGGCCTCTTCAGTCCCACTCTGGCATTCATTCTTCTCACCTGCTTCCTACACCCAAAACTGGTGAGTTCACTACCCTTCTGCATCATGAGTGTGGTTAGTACAGTCTCCCATGTTATTTTTATATATTAATAATAAACATGATCTTATGGTAAGCCAGACTGATAGCTGCATTGCACAAGTGGAAAAAATAGGCTTTCCTCCCCATGAAAGATCTAAGCCACCTATGATTAGGCACTATTAAATGATGTGCATAATGATGTGCACACCCATCATTTAATAGTGCCTAATCAAAGGTAGCCTAGATCTTTTAAGGATAGGAAAGCCCATCATTCCCCTTGTTCCCTACTGCTATCAGCCCGACTTACTGGAAAGATATGTTTATATTTGATACGTCAGAATAAAATGGGGACTCTACTACTTGCATTCATGATGCAGAAGGGTGATGAGCTCCCCAGTTTTCGGTGTGAGGAGGAATAGTGAAGAATGAATACCAGAGGGGGACTGAGAAGACCACTCTTGCAAGGTACTGTTATATTCAGGGAAGGAAGAAGACAGAGGAGAGAAATATAAGCAGATTACTGTGAGAAATGAGATGTGGGCTGCCAGCACCTTGATCACTACCTGACCTCATTGTCCTGGCCAACATTCCCCTTCCCATGAAACCAGTTCATGCAATTGTCCAAGGCTGTTTGTGGATATTAATGTATGAAATGGTTGCCACTACATGTTCAGTCACTTCACTACCAGTCTAGTATTGCTTCTAAAGCACTTTGGGATACAATGTGTATGAAAACCACTATTTAAATGCTGATTCTTCTTATCATTATTATTATTTTCCAAGGACAAAGAAGACAAGACAAGCACATATTTGAGTTTTGAGAAAGTATGAAGTCTAACATTGGACTGAACAAGAACTTTGCTACAAAAAAGTGGTGACTCTAGGGGGTGGTGAAGGGTGTGGCTGCACCCCCTCCACACACACATAGTAATGTACTTGCGTGCTGCTGCTGCTGCTGCTGCATTTCACTTTGTTGAAGAAGTCTGATTTATTGATTGTACAAATGTTTACATTCAAACTATGGATTACATTTGTAGGTTCTGTCAAAAACGTACTAGACAAGAATACCAGAAAACATAAAGGTTTAGTAAAAATGTTAAAAAGTGCATATTAAGCATGCACACCACCCCAGCACCCCCACTGTAGCATCTTAGATCCACCATAACCACTAGACCACCAGGTTATTCAAGATTTGTAATGCACTATGATTTGCCACAGAGAAAGTCGGTTGGATTAAAACACAATTTCAGCATGTTAAAATTTAAAAAAATGAACAGAATCATAGCCTAACATGTGTATTACACAAAATAATGCACATGGTTTTGACCATTTGGGTGAAACAATTCTATACAAAGGGAAAAAATAACTAGTTAGCACTATAGAGAGCCATATATCTTTCTGACTTTGGCTCCATTGATGTCATCACATAACACATTTGGCGGCCATTTTAAGAAGCAAGAAAGACAGTTTTTTTGAAATTAGGCTGATTTTACAATATTCAAATGCTTTGGAACCACATTTAGGCAAATTATATAAATAAAGTTTTAACCTTAATGAATACAGCAGCCTTTCCTTTAGTCACCTACGGAGTCAGATTTTTGAATAGTTTGTTGTCAAAATGTTGTTTAGGTATCCTTTAAATAGTTAAATTCTGTCAGACACGGTCTCTCATTAACAAGCAGAGAAAAACTGATAAATGAGTGACACTTCCCTCACGTACAGCAGTCAGGCAAGTGATTAAGATTTAAATGTCTGAACAAGCAAGTAAATTGCTATATTGTTCAGCTACTAATCTTATGCAGCTTGTGATCATTCCCTTCCAGTGTAGCGAGTGGTGTGAGTGATTAATAAAAGAGCTGCAAATCAGGAGCTGTAAGTATGTTGCTGAAGGTTGTAGGTTAAAAACAATAATCAAAATGAGCTGTAAATAGGGAGGTGAAAGTGGGCAGCACATAGAGGGGAGAAAGAGACAGTCAACAAGTAATTCAGTGTTGAACTTTTACTAGTGCTAATCTTAATCAGTTTCCAGATTGCTCACGATTGAAACTGCGATGGCAAAATGTAAACAATACTGCGCTTCGCATTTGAATTTACTGACTGTTCTGCGGAACCTCTGGCATGTGCTTGTGGACCCCTTTTGGGCCGTGGACCACTGGTTGACAACCACTGGTCCAGAAGATTCAGAAAACATACTGGGAAAGGACATAATTCATGGAGGTGGTTGAAGAATTCTATAGCAACTTTGATCATGAGCAGTGGTGAAATGTAACCAAAATAATTTATTATTAGACACATCCTGCTGATACTTAAAAGATTTTAGGAATACAGGCTCAGATATTCAAAAGGGTTGTGCATGGCACAATAGTGTTGCACCATGCGCAACCCACTGATGTGCCTTGGCATGATATTCAAACGGGAATTGCACCTGGCACAAATCCTAATGCACCAGAGTGCATCAGTAATGTATGCAGCGCAGGTGGGGGGGTGTGCCCATGCATACTCGGCACATCCCGATATTCAGCCCAGGATGTGCTGAGCCATGCATGCACAACCCCTACTCGCACTGCACAAAGTTGATCCCCAAAAAAAGGAGCAATGGCTGGCCACCCACAGGTGAGCTGCCATATTGCAGGGTGCAACACAGCAGCTGCCACCTGTTGGTGGCCACCCGAGCTCTGGCTACACCTCCATGGTAGCGTCCCCCCATGCCCGATCATGGGCATCTATTCAAAAACCTCATGTCCTAGCTCCCTGGTGGTCCAGTGGACTGCTGTCAGCTCAATCACGGGCTTAAGTAGAATAATTAAGAATCCAATCTCCCTGGTGGTCCAGTGGACCGCTGTCAGCCCAATCGCGGACATTTGTAAAATGATGAAGTATCCAATATCCCTGGTGGTCCAGTGGACCACTGTCAGCCTGATCACGGGCATTTGTAAAATAAAGAAGTATCCAATATCCTTGGTGGTCCAGTGGACCACTATCAATAATCGTGGGATTAAGTAAAATAAATAGGATCCAATATCCCTGCTGGTCCCGGACCCCCTCCCCCACCCACTGAGCCCACTGCCCTGCTCCCCAGTCCAGTGGCGGGCGGCAGTACCCCGCCAGCCTGCCACCCGCTGCCCGCCGACTAGCACCATCGGTGGGGCTTATGCGCCCATGGTCCTGGCGAGAGCCAATGGTGTGCAGCCACACCGTATGGATCCATTCACATATCTGAATTTGTAGTATGGTATGGGCTGCACACCCATTGGCTCACGCTAGGACCAATGGGCATACAGCCCTACCAGATGGTGCTCAGTCAGCGGTGTGGGCAGCAGGCGGGTGAGTGCTGCCACCCGCCACTGACTGGGGGTGGCGGGGCAGTGGGCTCAGTGGGTGGGTGGGGACGGGGTCCGCTGGACCACAGGATATTGGATCCTGTTATTTACTTGCTCACAATCGAGCTGACAGTGATCCACTGGACCACTAGAAGACACAGATTCTTTTATTTTAAAATATACCGATGAAACTGTGGGGCACATGCCGTGCTGCAGGGCATCGGTCACAACAGCTGCTGCCTGGCAGGAATTGCAGGTGCAAGTCGTCAGGGATCAGTGCACCTGTATGCAAATGGGACCATAATTACATGCAAATGGCCCCATTTGCGCCTTGCATACATTATGGTCCCATTTGCATGTGCACTTTTGAATATCGTGGTTGCTGCGCATAGCGCAGCAGAACTTGTGCTAGCGCATCCCCCTGCTCCAATCTGGCCACTTGTGCTGGTGCAGAGCCAGGGTGCGATATTCAACGATGCTGAGCTATGGTGTAGCTCCGTTGAATATTGCCCGGTCAACACCCCTGCGCAGCCAAGTTGCGCTGTGCCCAGGCTTGCGCCACAGCCTGGCGCAGTTTGAATATCTGGGCCACATTGTCAATGTGCATACATATTTTGAGGAACTGGTTTTACCTTTGTAAACAAAAACTAATACTCTAGGTAGCTGTAATTTTTAGTAAGGTCCAGGAATGAGAGATGGTCTAACCTAAAGAGAGGCTAAATAGAAATAAATCCAGAAAGTTGTATCTTTCAATTGGACCTTCACCCCTTGACTGAACCTTCAAATCCTCTTCAAATTATCTATGCTCCTGTGCAGGCCTTAAGTGGACCCATCTTAAAAATAAGGCTAAATTACACAGTTGTATAGTCTATATCACTAGCAGTTTGAATAATGAAACTACTAGTATGATAAATATCTGGTTCTCAAAGGGTTACGCAGGGCTTGCGTCAAGCCCTGTGTCACACCCATTTTTTGGTGCAGCTGCAACAAACTACTTCGGTGCAGTTGCGAAAGTTTCTTCAGTTTACAGCAGCTTGCCCCAAAGACTTGGTGCAACCCCCATAAAAAAGCGCCCCAAATGGTGCAAGTTAGAGTAGGGAAAAGCTGGTCCAACTTGCAGTATTTGGTGCTCAGGATTGAAAATCCTGATCAATACTGCAAGCCCCTGAAATACAAAATGATCAGTGCACCAGGGGCTTGTGGCATTCTCAGAGCTTTGCAAATTGAGCCCATTGTTTCTATTTTAATAAGGAAACCATTATGATATAATCTTGCACAGGACACAAAATAGAATACATCTGACTTGTATCTTAATGAAGACTAAATCATGAAAGCTGTTATCAAGCATGGACATGAAACATTAAAGTTAGATCATGGACAGACATCGCAACTACCTAAAATAATTCAAAATGTTATTTTATCAATATTTTTTCTTTCATTTGCCAAATTTAAACCTGATTTTGTGACATTTAAATTCTTATTAAAATTTTTAGTACTAGAATAATGAAAGTTTGGTATCCTCTACTTAGCCCTGAACAAGTAGGATTCATCCCCGAGCAGATCCTCAGCAGATCATTTACGTAAACTGAGCCATATTTTTCAGGCTGCTAAGCTCTCCTCTACCTCTATGGCCCTAATCTCACTTGACACCAAGAAGGCTTTCAACAGAGTTGACTTGGCCTTCTTATGGTTAACCCTACAGAAAGTTTGCTTCCCCCCCATATTTCTACAATGGCTTAAAGTGATCTATTCTTCCCCGTCAGCCAAGATATATTGCAATGGGGTCTTTTCCTCTCATTTCTCCCCTTCATACTGGTACCCGTCAAAGCTGTCCACTGTCGCCCTTTGTATTCAATCTATATCTAGAACCTTTAATCAGGCAAATCAAAGCTTCTCTCCACATACTCAAAATACCAGTTGGGGACTCAGTACTGTCTCTTTCAGTGTATGTCAATGACACCATTAGCATCTTTCTCATCCTCCTGCCTCTCTTGCTGAAACACTGAAGGTGATTGATTGGTTCAGCTTCTACTCCAACTACAAGTTGAATTGCAGCAAAACTGAAATCTTCCCCTTAATCATTTTACTTATAGATCCGACTTTACCCAGTTTGGCATGCGATGGTCTTCTAGGTCTATCAAATATCTGGGTGTCTCTTTGTCTACCGATCCTTCTCTTATGAAGAAACTCAACCTTAATGATCTCATCACCATCATACAACAAGACCTTCTGAGAAGGAAAATTCTTCCAATTTCCCTGTGGGGTAGGATCAACATCATAAAGATGAATATTCTGCCCAGATTCTTCTATCCCTTAAACATGTTAAATATATGGCTTCCTCTCTCCTTCTTCCAACACATCCACTCACACATCACTAAATTTATCTGGTTAGATAAGTCCCCTAGACATTCATATCTTAAGTTAGGACTTCCCAAAGAAGCCAGCAGTTTCCAACTGCCAAATTTCCTGTTCTGTAACTGGGCCAGCCATCTTTACAAATGTGGTAAATGGTTTTCCACCCCTCAAAAATCTCACAGATGGGGACTATATCCCTCTCTGGCTGAAGATAGAATCTCACTTACTTCAGACTTTCAATCTTTCTGCCTCCACTATCTTCTTTCCCCTTGGAAATCTTTGCCGGTGCCTCTATATGACTCTGTAGTTGGCACATCTGTGAAAGTCTTTTCACAATTATGCACCTCTCTAAAGATTTCATCTTCTAAAGATACTTCCCAGTCTATCCTATCTAACCTAAACCTTAAGATTGAGGATGGTATGCTGTCTTCCGGTTGGCTCGCCTAACTCCATGGGGCCAGAGTATCTGATTTCTACTCCCAGTATTCACTTCTCTCCTCTCCTGAGATCCTAGCAAAGTTCCATTGGGGTCCTCCCACATTTTTAAGATTTTTCAGTTAAGACATCTGCTTTTACAACATTTTGGCCCCACACCAGAGGCTTCTAGTTTAGTCAGCTTACTGGCTCTGATACAAGAGTTGGTAGTTAAACCCCACAGGACTTCCCTACTTTACTCACTCCTCCTCGCCACATGCACCACACTCCCCCTGCAGGTTCTAAGGTCTGGGAGGCCCTGATGCTGGATGCCACACTCAATTGGATATATATTTGGAAAGATCTATATAATTATGTCACTCAAGACAGGTTGAGACGTACACAATGCCATATTTTAAATAACATGTATTATTCTCCTGTCAAATTGTCCAAGATCAGTCATCTTCCTTCTTCGGCCTGTTCTAGATGTGGCAAGACAGAAGGAACAATTTTACATATCATGTGGTCATGTGAGAAGGTTTCACCCCATGGGGCTTGATTGAAGCCCGTGCCTACCCCCTTCTGGGTTTGGAAGGTCTCTTCACTCCAGAAATATGCATTGTAGGGGACTACACTGGGGATTGTGGTTAAGGAAAGGAGATACCACATTGCGCTTATTTCCATGGTGGTCCAAAAATTGGTCCTTAAGCATTGGTTGGACCAATCACCCATCTCATACTGTGAATGGTTGCATGAACTCTCCTTCTGTCTTTTGACTGAATGCCTGACTGCCAGTATTCACTATAGATTGCATCTTTTCAATAAGAAGTGGGGCAAGCTCTGTGCTTTATAGCTGAATTAAATCCTTCTTCTGAGTTCCCCCAGCTCCCCTATGAACACACATTCTTTGTGGTCCCCTAAGATTGATCAGCAATGCCTTGTCTGGCCCGGTTGCTCCTTGAACAGCCATTGACTACAGCAAAGTGTGAACTGCCTCTTGGGACTCAGTTAAGCCAAGGAGCCTTAACACACATATGGTCTTTCACCAAGGAGTTGCTATTAACAGATCTAAGGATGTGACTTGGGTGCAGTGAGATCCAGCTGTCAACTTTGTTATCTACCCATCATATACAATTGACAAATTCTGCCCATCACTCAAACCACCATATTGTCAATTTCTCCACTACGCCTTTGGACTGTCAAACTACTCCCTGAGGCTGGGGAAAATGCAAGGGCCAACAACTAAGCTGTGACCCTGAAAAATTATTTGCTAAGCTAGTGAGGGGAAAGGGTTGGTCTAACATGCAACAGTTACCTGGAGATGTGCAGCAGAAGGTTGGGGAAGATAGGGACAAAGTGAGTTGGAAGAACATCTCAAGTCAGAATGGAATGGGGCCCTTCTTCTCTCCTCCACATTGACTTTGGCACCTCAAGATGGCCAGGCTGAGATTGGCATCTTCCAGGTAGGGACATATGGTCCTGGGTCTACTCCTCTGATGACTGGATTATTTGGTCTCTTTGGGGGATGATGGGGCAGAGACATGCTGTAATTTCAAATATTTTCCCCTAGGTCAACAGCAGAGCATGCTAACTGTTGGGGGGGGGGACCAGATCAATGATCTCACTAAGGTGCAGACTGAATGCAGGTTCTGAGAAGTGATGTACAATTTTGGGGGTAACACATAGGGGACATAAAATGCAGGACTTCTCCTTACGATGAAGCTGGTGACCATCCTGTGCTGACATTTTGGTCCCAATTGCAGCCTTCTAGCAGTAGGGCTGCTGCCTCACTGGTGGAATGTCTCTTTCCTCTGTTACATCTTGACTGTGCATGGGGTGCAGGTACCCACAGGGTGGGCCCCATACAAAGGGCAAATCTGAACGCAAGACAGTACCTGTCTTTGAAGCGGCTTGGATGTAATGAAAGGACAACTTATGAAAATTATTCAATGTGCATGGGTCACCATACTGACCCCCCACCCACTGTAAAATGTATCATAATTGTAAATGTAAGGGTAAAATGCTCACATCCTGTTAACAAATGGAAAAGCATGGGGGGTGAAATGGGAGAAACACAAGGGGCAATCTAGTCATGGACATGGCATACGCAGAGAGACTGGAGATCAACTGAGATGGGGGGTGGGACAGCAGATTGAACAGTGTCTTAACAATTGTTGGGGCTGCACTGGGACCATAAAGTTACTAGTTGTTTTTTTTCTTCTTTATTATTCTTATTCATGAGTGGTCAAGCTGCAGCAGATCCAAAGTTGCTGCCCCTCATACATCCCATCCTTTGGAGGAAGAGCTAATGTAAATATCCAGGGGATCATCCACAGGAGAAAATCATGTGGTGGGGGCCATCACGGGCCCCACTGTCTTTTCTATAGAAAAATAGTGGCATAATATTTCTGCAAATAGCAGTTAAGCTGTATATTTGAAATCTAACAATAGGGTACAATGCCCAAGTGCCCAATCTAATACACCATAGTAAATTGAGGGAGTGGGGGTGGGCTGGCATGGAAAATGAATGCTACTCTATGTCAACTGCTAAGCACAGGGTTAGTATGTACTGTTGAGATGGCAACTATGGATCAGGGAAGAGGTGGGGGCAGGAAGGTATTGGGAGGGGGGAAGAAGGAGGTAGAAAATGGGGGAAAATGTTTTCTGACTGTTAAGATAAATGTTGTTGTTTACTGGTTTAAAAGGGGACTTCAAGTCCAAAGGTATACCAAAGTACATATATACTGTACACAATACTGAGCTACGTGGGTTCGCAAGGGGGTGTAATGCTATGGCATCCCCCATAAAAGTATTGTCCTGGAATGTGAATGGTTCAAAGAACATGGTCAACAGGAAAAATGTATTGACAAAAATAAAAAAATCCAAAGCTAATGTTGTATTGTTACAGGAGACCCACCTCTAAGGAGGAGAGATGAAAACGTTAAAAACTACATGAGGGGGTTGTAAATGTCAGCAATCTACAATTTGCAAGCTAAGGGGACAGCTATCTGGTCATCAAGAGGATTTCAAGGCCATGTCTCCAGCTCCTACGCTGATCCAGGTGGGAGATATGCCTTGGCACCGCTCCAATTATTTATTTAATTTTGGTGGGCCCGCTGGAACCATTGTAGTCCCTTTTTCAGGGGCTACCGAGAATCAATTACAGGTAGAAATACAATGACATATTACAGAGTGTGAAAATAATTGTTGACATTTCAACATATAATAGTCAAGCATATTCATTAATACAGTCAAGACAGCCGCACGGTTATACAATAGGTTATACAATTTTTTTTAATGGACATATCACAGTGCAATATAAGTCTGCATTAATACGCAGAGGACTACTGTGGAGTAATTAGCGGTAACAAGTGCATAGGCTCTGCTCCATCAAGTGATCCTCTCTTAAATCCCCCTAGAGAGTTAAACACAGGAGAGATGATTGCAGAGAGCAGTGTGTATGGACCAAATATAGTGGACCATTAGTTTTATTGAAAATCACACTTGGACAAGGCTGTATATGAAGGACTGTGGATTCTGGGAGGGAGGGATTTCAATTGTGTATCGGATACGGTGTTAGATTTGTCCAACCCTTCCCCAGTAGCAATGTCAAAAAATGCACAGGCACTCAGAGACATTGAAGACATTTACTCTCTGATTCACATGTGGTGGCACCTCAACCCTACAGGAAGAGAGTACAGTTTCTTTTCACACTCCCATCACTCATATGCCCACATAGATAGGTTACTGCTGTCTATGTCAGCCTCCACGAAGATAAAGCATGTCACATGTGAAACTATATTGATCTTGGACCATGCACCAGTGATGGTTTAGACAGACTGGGGGAAGAACCAATATCAGATAGACAATGGAAGTTAGACCCTAGACTTCTCCTGGATGACAAGTATAATGAATATGTATGGAAGACGATATTAGAATATTTGAGTTGCAGTAAGAAAGGAGATACCTCTAACACAGCTAGATGGGAGGCCTTAAAAGACTTATATAAGGAGAAAGACAATCTCCTACTCAGCTCACAAAAAAAAGGAAAAACTAGAAGAGTCTGGCCTGACATTTTTGGAGAACAAAATTTTGAAAATGGAGAAGGCCCACATGACACACCCCATCTCTGAACTATATAATAGAATCAAACTAAATAGAACAAAATTCAATACACTTAGTAGCTCCCAGAGAGAGTGCAAATTGTTTCTGGGCAATGTGGGACCTTATTTTGATGGGGGCAGGAGAAGAAAGTTTTTTGCATGGCAACTTAAGAAAAGAGAAAGTGAACGCAACATAAGGGAGGTGGGGGGCAATCTCAAGCAGATTCAATGGGCCGAATGGTCTTTTTCTGCCAGCACAATTCTATGATTCTAAAAGGTGAAAGGAACTCACAAGGGGACATCAGCACAGATTCAAAATCTATAGGTGAAGCCTTTACTTCCTTTTACATAGATCTGTATTCCTCAGATGTATCCCCTTCCTCCAGCCAAATACAGCAATCTATAAATAAAGCTCCCCTAACAGTAACAAACAAGAAGGAGGTAAAAAATCTGGATAGCCCCATAAAGAAATCAGAAATTATTAGAGCAGCTCTGGGCCCCAATGTCTTACCAGTATATCTTTAAAAAAATTCTTAAAGAAATTACTGGATCCGCTATTCGAGGCATTTGGAGATGGGATGGAGGTTGGCCAGCTACCCATGTCCATGCCGTTGGCTGTTACCACTGTATTGCCCAAACCAGGTAAGGACCCAACACAGTGTGCCTTGTAGCACTCATCACTCCTCACATCTGACTATAAAATCCTTGCCAGCATAATAGTGGCCAGACTGGAACTCCTTCTGTTTCAGTTAATCCATAAGAACCAGTGTGGGTTTGTCCAGGGTCACCAGGGTAATTATAGTGTGAGGAAGACCCTAATAATTATCCATTCTTGAGCCAAGACATGTAAAACACATAAGGCAGCAGTCCCTGCACTAGACACTGAGAAGGCATTCGACTGTGTGGAATAGGGGTATAAGTTTGCCACACTAAGAGCCTTTGGAGTGGGGCCACAACTCATTAAATTCATTAAAACACTATATTCAAACCCCGCTTTCCAAATTTTGGTAAATGAGTCCCTTACCCCTAGCTTTATACTACAGAGGGGGACACACCAGGGCTGCCCACTACCACCCCTACTGTATGTCATGTCCCTAGAGCCATTGGCAGAAGTGATATGTAACCACTATGGGATGGAGGGCTTTGGAGTTGAGGAGGAGTATAAACTTGCTTTCTTTACAGATGACCTCCTCCCTTATCTATGGAATCCAAGAGACAGCCTACTGCAGGTACAATCAATTCTGGAGGATTATGCTTCCCTCTCTGGTCATAAAATAAACTGGACCAAAAGTGAAACCCTCCCAAGAGGGTATAGGAACAAGCACCTCCCTGTGGATAATGCGGTGTGGGCCCAAGTGGTCCAAAAGATTAAATATCTGGGGGTTCAAATCTCGACCAAATACTCACAATTAATAACCCTTAACTATCTACCCTTCCTGACTATGTTAGCGCAGGACAGTGAGAGACAGTTCCCCCTGCCCCTCACACTCTTGGTGAGAGTGGCAACTGTTAAAATGACTATCCTCCCTCAATGCTTATATTGATTCCAATCACTACCGGTGCATTTCCCAGATAAATGTTTTAGACAGTTGGATAACATAATCTACAGATTACTATGGAAGGAGAAACCAGCCCGGATTTGCAAAGGGATCTTGTAGCAAACTATAAAGCAGGGAGGAGTGGGACTTACAAATTTTAGGTCCTACTATTATGTAACACAATTAGCCTTTCCCAGTGGAAAATGCCCCAGAGTATTACACATGGCTAGTAATGGAGGAGGAACAGATGGGATTAGTCATTAGAAGAGACCTCCTACCAGCCTCCTTACCCAAGGGGGTGCAACAAGCTTGTAATAACCCTTTCACTAAGAACTTACTGAGAGTGTGGAAGTTGACACATGGAGCCCTGACACAACCTTATGGAATCTCCCAACATGCCGCTATCTGGTCAATACTAAAGACCACACCGAGGTACAATGTATTTCTGCACAGAGGACTTCTCAGATGGGGTAAGAAGGGGTTGAAATACATTTGTCAGTTATATGTGGGCGGCAGACTTCTCACATACCAAGAACTACAGGGCCAATGGGGCCTTGCACCAGAGGAATTGTTTGTTTTCCACCAGGTCAGAAATAGGCTGTCTAGGCTGACCACAAAACTTAGTGACAGTAGCCCACCTGACCCATTTGAAGAGGATCTTTGTGTACCTCAACCTAACCCTAAGCCATTATCGATATACTATGGAATACTTCAGGGTGACTCCCAGGACTCCTCCCAACATATCCGTGAGGCCTGAGAACATGATCTAGACATTGCCTTGTCACCAGAAATATGGTCCATGGCCATTGAACATTTTAAGAACTGCTTTAAAAACAGCAGACTAAGGCAAGCCCAAAACAATTTCATATATGGAGCATACAACTCCCAGGCAAGACTGCACCACCTTAGACCTGATAAGTTTAAAACCTGCCCCAAGTGTTGAGCCACAGATGGAGATTTTTACATCTGACACTAATGTGCCCAAAAAGTACTTAGATATTGTCACAAAATCCATAGAGACATGTCACTAGTTATGGGGGCCACACCACCCAAGTCACCTTTGGAGTTCTTGCTGGGGGAAGACCCAAAACAAAGGTCACTGGAAGCAGAGAAGCCCTGTTGTCACTTGCATTAATAAATGCTAGAAAAACTTTGGTACAATGCTGGCTGGCTGACAACCTAGCTACTATACAGCAATGGGCTCATAACCTTTTGTATTGCCTAACAATTGAGCGGGCCCAGTCTGTTGTCACTGTTGAAGCCCCAAAATTTTATAAAACATGGACTAGGTTGTTGAAGGTGGTGTAGACAGGTGTGTTCCCATGGTAACATATAGGGAATTGTTGTACATAGGCAAGGGGTGGAGTCAGTTGGCCCACACGCCATCCACTAACCACATGGATTATTAGCTGATAACTACGATCCCAGTCAATCTTATTCGTCGAAGGGGAGAACTCTGGTTCACATTCTTTTGGGGCTGAATGGCTTCCACTAGAATATCAACTATTAACAATACTAACATAAATTTATAGTAGCTCTAAAAGAAAGAATAAGCTTATAGCTTACCCAAAAGAGTGAAAATGTCAACAGTATGTCTACAGAATATACCTCTGGATGTGTTTTCATGTTCTGTATTATGTACCCAGTTATTTATGTTTCTTTTTCATATTTCAAACTTCTTAAAAGCCATACATGTTGTATGGATGTACGTTGTTATTAATATTTTTGCAATAAAAATATTTTACAAAAAAACAACTATGATAACAGCGTTGAATGAGGAAACAATATGTAGGAGCCATATGGGCTGATTAATGTTGTAAAGTGCAATACGTTAATAATCAGCTTATGTGATAACATTCTACAATTTGAGCTTTTCAAAAAAAATTTTGATTCAGGTACTGCGGTACATTAGTTAGTTGTGGAATGTTGTAGTGAACATTGGAAACAGACTACTTTCTATGGAAAAATTAATACTTTTATTTAATAAAATGGGGGGAGTTTTTGATTGGTTCCACCTAATTTAGGGATTTTTCTATGTTGGAAAGTAAAATTTATAAAAAAAAAACAATTCCTGAGACATTTAAATTAACTACACAATGAACTGAACAGCTAATTGGTTCTTTTTTTATTCTCATACTGTCAACGCTTGAAATGTAAGCACAGTGGTGCTGCAAACAGCTGATGTCTGTCTAGAGAAGGCTGACAGTGAGTCTCAGTATTTTTGTACTTATTTTCAGATTATTGTGATTTCTGAATATTGTATTTTGTAATTGTACTGCACTCTCCCATTCCCATTCCCCACAGGGCACAGCTGGAAACAAGCTGTTATCTGCTCACTATGTCTTTCCTGGTAAAATAAACTTTTGAAATAAACAGTTGAGACAGGATAGAAAAAAGAATGTCACACTTCACATGTGATGGCAGGTGTAGCAGTTTTACCTAGATCTAATGGCAATTCAGTGTTCTCCAAACAAAATCTATATAATGTAGGGCTTTAAGTATGAAGAACCCATCCTCCAGTGAAAATGCTCAATGAGTACATTAAAGGGAAACAGTCAACACTTAGAAACGCACACCCAAATGTCGGACTGATCCAAATTTGTTGCTCGTGTGCAAAAACATTTTGTTATACTCATGGTTTACTGCAATACAATAGATTGCATCAGGCTGATTCTGTTACGTCCAAGTTGGCATTTGCCTTTATAAGTTCTGATCTTTTGTTTGCTGGTCCTGTTGTCCTCCTGGGGCTAGGTACAGTCACAGAGGATGGTCTTTAGCCCTGGAAGAACAGTGGGACTGGCAAATAGCTGATCTGAGCTTATGCAAGCTCTAGTATGGACTGCAAGCTATTGAATCTCCCACTGGTACAGCCCAGCTCTGACAATAGCCACAGGGGATTCAGGGATTTCTGGCTACAGCAAATGTCATATTGAATGTCAATAAAACCAGCGTGATACAAACTACTATTCTGCAGTGAATATTGATTAAATAAATATATACATTTTTGCAAATAAAGTGCAAATTAGGACTAACCCCACAGTTGAGTGTGGGGCTCTTAGTGCTGACTGTTTACATTTATTTGAAAAAATACATAGGGCTAATGGGATGCCATCAGCCAATTGGGATTTACTATTCTCCAGGCTCTTTTAATAATATAAATTGTAAGTGTTAGCATATTTATTTCTTTGCTGTTTGTGAAGCAGTAGGGTGTGATGGGTGGACATGATGAACCTGGAGCTCCTTCCGACCTTAAATTGCTATGCCACTATGAATGTTGTCATGAGTGTGCCATTCTGTCAGGTGAATTGAATGTGGAACAGTTGGATTCTTTCAGCAGCACCTGGCACTTTACAGTATGTTTTCCCTACCAGCAACATTTGTTTCAAATCCAACCAGAACCACTTAATCATGATGCAACCTTAAGCAAGTCATTTAGCTTCCTAGTGCTTTAGTTCACATAGCCATAAAATTAGGAAGAAGCAGTAGCCCACTACAAATGAGATGTTGCTGATCAGCCAGGCTGTCATGGGTAAAAAAAAGATTGTTAATACAAAAACAATCATCAGATCAGACACAACTCTGTGATGCAGTTGCAATGCTATACAGATAAGCAGTGCCAAGATGTTTAAGTGATAATATTTTAAATTAGAAGTAAAGTCTGTACTCATCAGTTATTGTTGCATATTTGGAATATGCTGAGTACGTTTTACTGACCAACACTGAAATCATCACCCATAATGCCTGCAGTACTATACCATGTGCAGTGGGGATAGCAGGCAAAGGATTGCTTCTTACTTGGCTATAAGAGTTGACTGGATTGCAGAATGTACTTCCTTAGATGGTGCTGTATATGCAATGGAATGAAGGGGGGGCCCAAGAATTAGATCATCTCTAGTGTTGTCTCTAGGGCATTTGTGCTAGACTACTACAGAATACAGTTTTCAATAATTGCAATGCAGCAGTACTAGTAACTGTGTTCTTCTGTGCGGTGAGGAAGGTTGCAGTACATGTTGCAGAACCTGCTTTCTGTTTTAGCATGATTAGCATCATCTTATGGAAAAGCTACATTGCATCTAAATACAAACGTCTGCAAAGTTGTCTCAAAGCATTACTAACAGAGAAGTTGCATGACTGTTTCCAACATATAATAAGCAAGTCCAGTGGTTTTCATTTTTTACCGGTAAACCCGGTAAAATTCCAGGATCTGGTCTGCCTGCACACTGGTAAAAACAAAGGATTTTACAGAATTTGACATTTTATGCCAGATTGGTAAATCTACAAAACTTGTATTTTTATAATTACTTCATGTACTATTCTTGTTTTGATTCGTTTAATGCTCTTCATATTAAGCCTTCTTTTCTTCTGATTATTTATTAAGAATAAGAATGACAACAGAATCACAGTAAAATCCAGAAATTAGACTAACAGTCACCGGTGCAGTTTCCAGAATTTCAAGTCTTAAAAATATAATTTCATTACTTTAATCACCATAAATCGGTGGCCTTGATAAGTGTTCTGCTTTAAAAACCAGAGTTTTACACTTACTTTTTACTTCTGTTGTCACAGTTATCATTTCAAAGGGGGCTTTCTTTAACTTCAGATGATAAGGAAATAATGATCCAATGCTGATATCCTAGAACTCTAGACTTTCCACTCCCAAAATCCAAGCGTAAGCTGGGCTCTAAGTCACTACATCCGATTCTGTAGTGCATGTCATCTTCATCTCATAAAGGCCAATTTTTGCCCTGGTTTAATAAACTGATGAGAAGAACACAAAGTACTGTATTTTTCTGGTGAACATCTCCAGATCTCTTCAGAAAACAAATCTATAGACTAGATAGACAAATACAAGATACCTACAAATTATCCATGGGAAGTGCACTTCCCTCATAGGTGAAGGATCTGGTTTAAGTGGTGGGTGCCTGATTTTCAGGGATTGCTTACTTAATTGCATGGTGGAAACCCCTGTGGTCAAACATACGAACATACAAAATTTCCAGCAGATAAAGGCCTTATGGTCTATCAAGTCTGCTCAATTGTGCAGCTAGTAGCCCTTACACTACAGCTGACCCTCCCTCCTCTCCCCCTTCCCCTTCCGTGACCCTACCCCTTACTCTGTCCCAACCTCTTTTGAAGTAGCCAGCTGTTCTACAGCATACCACTGCCTCTAGCAATGTGTTCCACCCAGACACCATCAATTTCCCTCCTGAACCTTTCCCCTTCCAATCTCAAATTGTGCCCTTGAGTGTCTCTCCCCCTCCTTAATTTGAAAAGCCCCTCCATACCCATCTTATTTATTCCTTCATGTATTTAAAGGTTTCAATCATGTCCCCCCTTTCCCTCCTCTCCTCCAGGGAGTACATGTTCAACTCCCTCAGCCTGCTCTCATAGGATAAGTCCCCTAGGGACAGACATAAGGCAATTTTTTTGGGGAGTAGGAAGAAATAGGCTGTTTGTTAAATAGGATCTGCAGCTTATCCTCTAGGTAAGAAAATGGGCTGACTAGGTGGGCCAAGCGGTCCTTATCTGCCATCAAAGTCTATGTTTCTATGTTTCTAGTCCTTGAATCATCTTTGTTGCCCTGTGCTGCACCCCCTCCAGTTACCTAATGTATGCTGCAACCCCTCCAGTAACCTAATGTCCTTCTTCATGTATGGTCACCAGTACTGCACGCAGTACTCCAGGTGTGGTCTAACCAGTTACCTATATAGCAGCAGGATCACCTCCCCCTACTGGAGATATGCCCCTGGCAATAGAACCCAGCATCCTGTTGGCCTTTGCAACTTCCTTTCTACACTGTGCTGTATTTTTCATTGCACCCATTATGACTACTCCCAGATCCTTCTCCTCCTCCTCCATCTTGGCTAGTTGAATCCCCCCTAGATGATAGCTCCTCCTTGGGTTTTTTGCACTGAAATGTAGCATCTTGCATTTCTTGGCATTGAACCCCAGCTGCCAAGTGTCCAGCCAGACATCCAATTTTGCCAGATCATCTTGCAGCCTCTTCCACCCTCCTAACAGCATGCTGTGTGACCATCCCAAAAGCTCACAGGTTGAAAACCATGCTAATATAAATAGACTAACTCTGAACCGCACACACTGTTTTGACCATGCAGTTTTCAACCATGTGGCTTTTTCATCATGATCTTGGTGGGAAACCAATGTCGGTGTGAGGCCTGTGGGGTGGCAGTTGCTATCCTGCTGCTTCAGTAGTTTACTCACCATTTTTATCTCATGGCATGCAGTGATGTCACATGTGCAGGCACAGTTGTGAGTCAGCATGTATTAGTGTCTGTGGCAGCCCCTGTCTATATGGCAGCCTCTAGATGTGCTGACACCCACTCTCTGCATGGTATCAGTCAGATAGCAGGAGACGGAATCCTCCTCCCCAAAGGAGGTAATCTGTCCAGCCGGATATTCAGCTCTCCTTTCCCAGCTGCCCCCTTCAACCGGAGTCCATTTCTGAACCCATAATGCTGAAGTAGTGAGGCAAGGCCTAACTGCCACTCTACCTGGCTAGCCAATCTTGAGATTCCCAAAAATGCTACTGGAGTGTGTGAGCAGCTGCAAGAGCAGATTTTAATACAGCATGTGTTGCCTAAAATGTTCCCAGAAGGAGGTATATGAAATAATTAAGCAATAAGGCATGCCAAGGAGTGTGTTATGGTAGGATAATGGGTAGCCTAGGGTGGGTTGAATTCCGAGGCAAAGCCAAGAGATTCCATCACCCAAGAAGGGCCATTAGCTAACCATAATGTATCCCCTGGAGTGCCCTATTGTGATTATGAAATGGGTCCTATTTAGTAAATTAGATGTATTTTTTAAAACATATTTTCTTAAGCTACTTTCAGCCATGCTGTTATGCTGTGATAACAAGCATGGCTGAAAATACCTCTTGGACAATCAATAGCCAGCATTATTTCTACTTTTTTTCATAACAGTATTTAAAACAGCATATCCAAAAACGGTCCAGATTCCCTTATTATTGATGCCATAACCAAGGCATTTCAAAATGGTCTGATTGTTAGTACTTGCTTAGACACATTAGGTTTTGTATTTTTAACTTGACAAAGTCAGAATAACCATCAGGCAATATACTGCACACGCAAGCATGCTAGTGTACATAAATGTAGGTGTCATGTGTTAGTATCTAAAAAGATTAGAAAGAACTTTTTTTTTTTATCTTTATGTTGGCAGAAATCCATGAGCGCAAGTGCAATAACACACCTGTGCTATGGCAGTGTCCCTTAACCATGGATGTTAACAGGGTCAGAGGCCATGAAGGCAAAGTGAATAATTTCCTCACTGTGCTTATCACTCTGGGTGTGCACAACTCTACATTTACAGAGCTGCTTCCTTTTTGCAGAGACCACCCAGATGTCTACAAAAGCTAGCCACTTAAATGGACAATCAGGACATTTTATCAGACAGTATGTTCATTTATTAGCAATTTGACAGGCCATAGATGAGGAGAAAATAATCTTTGTCTGGAAACACTGGCTGACAGTTCTGCGGTTCTCTTTCATCTTTAGCATACTGTTACTGCATCATCTTTTCTACACTTAGGGCTGCAAAAGGCCCCCCACAAGAAAAGATTCAACAGTAGCTATCAGTTTAAATTAGTCATGCACTACATTCTCTCTCTCTCTCTCTATTTATATATATATATATATATATATATATGTATATATATATATATATATATATATATAACTCCAGAATTGTCTTATTTAGGAGCATCACCGAGTTTTCATAATTGTCCTAGGCTAGCACTTAAAACAGAAGCAGCAGCAAATGTTATATACTATAAATTGCTTAGCTTACATAACGGTACAATTGACTACACACATACAATACTTGGGATTCCATTGACATGAAGGTAAAATTTAAACATTATTTACTGAACTCCACTGTTATTTCTTACATGTACAATTACACAGCATTTTGGGAGAAGGGCATTGCCGATAAGAAACATTGGAATGTTTATTGATTTAGAAATTGTTAACTGGGAGAGACACACTGACCTAAGCTTGTTTATGGGTGTGACTCAAAGGGTATACAGTGGGACTGAAAGTACAACAATATATTTAAAACAATTATAGCAGTCCCCTAAAACATGGGACAAGTGTGTGGTTAAAAATACTTAGTGACAGTAAGCAGAAGAGGCAGGTATGAAAGACCAAGGATTTGACCCAGCAAATATCCAGCAGCTTGTAGTAAAATTAACAAGCACTGGCAAAGGCCACATATTTGTTTGCTTGTATTTGCTGTGTAGCTGTTGGGCATAGATAGTATAACAGTTAAAATTAACAAATTAATAACACGAGTTGAAACACTGAAATTGTCATGATTGGTATATGAAGAGGTTCACACATAGCATTGCTGTTTTCTTAAACTGTGATCATAAATTGCCAAGGTAGTATTTTTGTTACCTCAGCCAGATAATATCCGAACTTACCAGAATGAATTATAAGACCAGGAATGGCACTCTCCTTGATTGGATCTTGGCTAGCAACTCTGCCAGAATCAATAATGCTGCGGTGTTGCCTGACTGTCTTAGTGATCACTCCTCGGTCACCTGCACCTGGGTAAATAAAGAAGATTAAGTTCCCCCATTTACCATCCACAGCAGAATACTAAGGTGAGGGCAATTAAATGCATTCAAGGAAGCACTAACACTCATTAGCTGGTCTCCCATCGACAAGTCCAAGGATGTTGACAGCCCTGGAATACGTTACCGATAAGTTCAATGGTATCTGTGATGTCTATGCTCCACTAAGGAAAAGGAAAGTCAGGGGAACCACTAATGGGTGGGTCACCCAGGACCTCCTTGATGAAATTAGTGCTAGAGACAACTTGTGGTATAAGGCAAAGAACTCTGGCGATAGTGCCGACTTTCAGAATTATAGGGTAGCAAGAAATAGGTGCATGCAACTAGCCAGGCTTGCAAAGGCTAAATACTATAAAGACAAACTGGACAGGAACTGGAGTAATGGGAAAAGGTTCTGAGAGAACTTAAGGGAACTCATGGGAAAAGAGGATGGGAAACACCCTACTATGTTTAACCTGAATGGATCCTAGCCGTTGGACCCTCTAGCAATTGCCCAGGCTTTCAATTCAGCTTTCACCAATCTCAGCACCATCCTACCTCCTGACTACTTAAACTCCCCTGTACCAGCCCAGCCAGCAGCAAGCACTAACCTTAATCACCCAAAATTCTATTTTAAGAGTATCTCTGTTAAGGCGGCTAGAAAGTACATGCTAAAGGTACTCGATAAAACCAGACAGGGCAGTGATGGTATTGATATGAAGCTGTTGGCTTTGACTCTCAATGAGGTTATCACTCCCATTTCCCAAATCTTCAACAAATCTCTTTCCTTGGTGGCATTCCCAACTGCCTGGAAATAGGCATTAGTGACCCCAGTGCATAAAAGTGAGAATGCTCCGATGTTACAAACTACTGACCTATTTCTATTCTATCCCCACTCTCCAACTCACTTGAGAGAATTGTAGCAGACCAGATTTCTGAAAACCTTCAAAAGTATGATCTTCAATGCCCCCAGCAACACAGCTTCCAGAAGAACCACTGCACCACCACAGCTGTCATGGATTTCTCCAACTACATTCACAAGTCAATGGAGGAAGGCACATTTGTGGGATCTATCTTTATAGATCTCATAAAAGCCTTCAGCACTATCAATAATCCAATCCTCCTTGAACAAATACTGTCTGTGGGACTGTCTGTGGATGCAGTTCACTGGTTAAATGATTTCCTGTCTCACAGGATCCAGATGGTCAAGATTGGTTCCACTACCTCCACATCTAGGGATGTCTGTACTGGAGGACCCCAGGGGTCCATACTGGGGCCTTTACTATTCAGCCTGTTCCTAAATAACCTACCAACAGCCTGCAGCAGTAAAATAGTTATTTATGCAGATGGTGCTGTAACACTGGGCAGTAACATTTATCATGACCAACTTCAAAAGGAACTTCAGTCCACCTTCAACCTTCTTAAGGATTGGTTCAGGTAGCAGAAGCTGCTACTTAACTACAAGAAGACAAAAACTATGTTGATCTCAAGCCACCAGCTCTAGATACAGCATCCAGTTCTGTCTATCCTCAATAATCAAGGCACTCCGCTGGAGCAGAGACACTCTTTCAAGTACCTGGGGGGCACCATCGATGATACTCACTCCTTCACCCAACAAATTGACCAGGTGGTAAAAGCAGTCAACATTAAATTGGGTATTCTCCACAGACATAAAAAATACCCGATGCCATCGGCCCTTGGCTGTCAGTCTCCAGCTCTATCCTATCTATTATCGATTATGATTTGGTTGTGTATGGTTTGGCTTCTGACACTGTCCTTAAACATGGTGAGACTACCCTTAACAAAGCATGCAGACTCACCCTAGGGGCCAATATACAAACTCATACATGTATGCTCTACAAGCTAACCAATTGGCTTAACCTTAGGAGCAGAATAAAGTATCTGACATGCTTGCTTGGAAAGAATGCAATGCTCGGCAATGCTCCCACCAGTATTACAGAATTACTGGTGACCAAAAAAATTGAGTTATTCAATGAGAATTATGTCTCACAGTCCCTTCAGTGTATCCTTCATAAGAACCTCTTTAGGACAGCAGTCCTTTGCATACAGAGTGCCCCTATGGTTGAATGAGGTCCCAGAACTTATATTAAGCATGGGCACCCTCCCCCCTTCAAAACCTCGCTGAAACACTTTCTCTCTGAAATCAAATCCCCTGAGTGTAAGCTAGGGTCCTGTTCCAGTTGCCTCCCATAGGTTTTCTCTAACCCACCACTCCCCTGTCTCTCTGCATAACCCTGCTAAGTGGCCTATTCTCTGCTCTCTGCCTACCATCTCAGCCCCCCCACTTATGCGGCAATTATCTGGATCTTCTACTCCCCCTCTTGCCTCACACTCCTCCTTGTAGTAGATGCACCCTCCTCATCTCCCTCTCCCTCTCTCTCTCTCTCTCTCTCTCATGCTTCCCCTCTCACTGCCTCCAGTATCCCTCCCCTTTGTCCTTAGCCTGGACTCCTCCTTTCTCCTTTCCTCCTCCTTTGACAAAGCCTACTCCTTTGAGCAACTTAAGCTCAAGTTCTTGTTGACCATCAGATGAAGGATGAGCCTAATGTAGAATACCAATCTAGATTTAAGAACATTGTTAACTGTACTTGTTTTTATTGAACTGTAAACCTTGGATGATGTACAAAGCTTGTGCCAGCACCTGGAAATTCCATGCTGTCCTGCTGTAATTAGAAACAAAGAAACATAGAATTTGATGGCAGATAAGGACTGCTTGGCCCACCCAGTCTGCCCATTTCCCTGCCTACTGGAAAAGCTGCAGATCCTAGTTAACCAGCAGCCTACTTCTTCCTACCCCCCAACCCCTAGAATTGCTTTATGACTGTCCCATGCATGCTTGAATTCCACCACTGTTTTTGACTCCATGACCTCCTCCAGAAGGCCGTTCCATGCATCCACAACCCACTCTGTGAAATAATACTTCCTTAAATTACCTCTGAGCTGCCCTCCCATCTTCAAATTGTGCCCCCTTGTTCTTGCACACCTCTTTTTTTGAAAGATGCTACCCTCTTGGACTTTGTTGATTCCCTTGAGGTACTTGAAAGTTTCTATCATGTACCCCTCCTCCTTTCCCGAGGCTATACATATTAAGCTCCTTAAGTCTCTCTTCATATGTCTTCCGGTGCAGACCCTGCACCATTTTAGTTGCCCTCCTCTGGACAGCTTCCATCCTGTCTATGTCTTTGCGAAGACTGGGTCTCCAGAACTGCATGCAGTACCCCAGATGGGGTCTGACCAGCTATCTGTACAGAGGGATAATAACTTCCTGTTTTCTACTGGTGATGCCTCTCCCTATGCATCCCAATATCCCCCCAGCCCTCCTTGCTGCCCTCTCACATTGCTTGAGAGGGCAGCAGTTTTTTTTTGTATATGTTTCTGTACTATAACCTGCTGACATGGAACCTTTGAAAAAGAGCACCATGCTCAAAGGCCTTTTCCGAAAACACAAATAAAAAATAAATTACCACAGCATATGAACATGACGGTTATCATTTATAAAATGCCACTGGAAACATTATTTTGTGGAACAACCACGAAAACAGGCTTCTGAGGGGATTTGAAGATGACACTTGCCATGTTCATAAGATGGGATAATAAAAAGTCTGTGCTGAAAATGTGGGTTCAAAAAGTAAAATAAGGAGTGGCATTCACTGTGGCAGTGAGAGTGAGATAAGATGTTCTTAACAGGCTGCTCATGCTGATCAGTGCTTTTCCTGGCAAAATGCAATGTCCTGACCACTGCGATGTTTTGTGGAGGGGTTCCTATACAAATCAAAATAACAACATAGATCTGGTGCTGTATTTTATTGAGTTATTTAGTAAGTTAGTTAGTTAGTTGAAAATTTGGTAACCAGGAGAGGCACACTGAGCCAAGGCTTATTTCCAAGTGCGAACTTGAAAAGGGGAACAGTGGAAGAGCAGCAGCGCAATACATAATAGCAAAAACAGTCAAACAACATTTGATAAAAACTTTGTAAAAAAGCTGAATAAATACAAAAATTGTATTTACAGAGAATAAAGTGCAGTACAGCTCAGTAAGAACACCTAACAAGTGCATATTCAGAAGTGGCAGCAATACACAGTGAACAAGAACAATGTTGACAACAGTGATTGACCTGTAGGGTGAGTTATTGCCTGACCTCATAATAGAGGGGAAAAAACTGCAGTGATATGGCAGTGAACACCAAGACAGGAGCATGAGCCCAGCCAGCTGCTTATCACGATGGTTAAGGCTTGGCTGGGGAGGTGTCAGGAGGAAGGGTAACAGGTACAGGTGGGGAGGGGGTGGAGGTTCAACTGGTGCTTGAGGCAGCCATGGGATTGGGAGAAGTGGAGAGAGGAAAAGAGTTTGGTTCCAGAGTGAGGGAAGTTGATAGAAGAAGGCAGATTGCCCAGCAGAGGAGCGGGGGTTCAGAGTGGCAAAAGTGCAATGGTCCCTGGAATGGAGAGAACAGGAAACAGGTGGAAGTTGGGACAGGAGAGAGGAGAGAGGAGAGGTAAGATAGAAGGGAACCAAACCAGTATTTGGATATGAAAGAGGTACAGAGAGCCTGGTGACATAAGGGCAGAAAGAGGCTAGATAGGGATGAATACAGTGAACGATGGTGGGTACAAGGGGGAGAAGTTTGTAGGAAAGTGGCAGAAGGAGTTGTAGAGAGTGTCCAGGCAGGTGAGAAAAGTAGAAGAGGGGGTACTATAACCACATCCACATAGTCAAAGACACAGAGCAGTTTTGGATGTTGTGGATAAGCAAAGGTAAGCAGTCTATACTGTGATACATGCCACCAAGCTTGGAATGGTGTTTTGCATTGACAGCATTGATATGGGCTGAGAAGTCAAACTTACTGTCTAGACATGCTCCAAGGAATTTGAAGGACTGAACTGCTCCAAGAGGTGTGTCATCCAAAGTGGTAAAAATGGGAGGGGGACACTGAGTCTAGACTGTTTCTGACTGGTATCAAAGGTCATGGATAATGTTTCTTTAGTGTTGACTCTGAGTTGATTGGACTGTAACCAATGCAGAATGTTGTCGAAGTCCTGTTGGAGCAGGTCTTCCACAGCAGCAGTGGAGGGACTGGAAGTGAAGATGACTGTGTCAACTGCATATATGTGGATATTCCAGTTAACACAGGCAGAGAGAAGGTCATTTAGGATGATGGAGAAAAGGATGGAACCTAGAATGGAACCTTGTATGACCCCAGCCTGGATAGAAAGGGGAGGTGACAGGGTGCCTCCAACCTGTACCGATTGTTATTAGCCCATTAGGTAGGAAGGGAAATAAGCAACAGCAGGAGGTGAGAGGCCAGCAGAGCTCAGTTTGTCCAGGAGGAGTGAATGGGAAACAGAAATGAAGGCTTTGACCAGACTGATGATTATAGCTGCCGTAATGTGCCTCTGATGAATCAGAGAGAACACAGAATGAGTGACGGTGGAATGGTGCTTCTGGAAAACAGAATGGAAAGGTAAGAGGAAGTTGGAGGATGAAATGAAGTCAGGGAGTCTAGAGTGGACCAGTATTTCTTGCAGCTGAGAGAGGAGATGGGACATAAGTTGCCTGGGGAGGACATGGTCACCCCCTCTAGGAAGTGGAATAAATTTGGCCAACTTTTAGTATTGAGGAACAGCACTGAAGTAGATGAAACGGTTGAGTAGGTGAATAAGGGATCTGCAATGGCAGGCTATGAGAGCTGGAAGAGCTTGGGCTCCACACCATCAGGGCTGGACTTTGATGGGTTGAAGAAGGACAAGGCAAGCAGGGTTTCCTGGATGGTGACAGGGGAAGAGGAAACCTGGTGGGAGGGGGAGGAGCAGGAGTGGCAGAGGAGGAACCAAAGGGGGGGCACAGGTTGTGGAGAATTCGTCAAAGTGAGCAACAACAGAGGTAGGTCAGACACAGGTGAACCATTAACCACAATGTTGAGGGGAGCGGTCTGGGCAGGGGGTCTAAAAGGTAGTGGATAACCTTCCAGAATTAAGCTGTGGAGTTAAGTTTTTCTGGAGGTTGGCTTTGAAATAGTGTGATTTTGTGACCCAGACAGCCTTTTTACAGTTGTTCCTCAGAGTAAGAGATGAAGTCAGGAGGAGGGGGTCTATGTGTAGTGGACCCATGCAAGGTCTCGGGACTTGAGCAGATTGATGATTCTGGTAGTAATCCAGGGGTGGTGGTATACCTGTCAACATTTTGTCACTGAAATGGGGGACACAGACACTCAAAATGAGGGACAATGAGGGACACTGACCACTTGAATGAAGGACACATCCTCAAACATGAAGACCCAAGTTCAGAACAATGTGGAAACCATGGTGTTTACTTGTACAAAGTTTATTTTTGATTTAGCATCTTAGAAAAATATGAATTTCTGCTTTAAGACTGAATTTACAACACATTCTCTGTAATGGCAGCACTTTTTCCATGAGGGACCGATGAGGCACAGAGCAATTTTGAGGGGTTAAATGAAGGATGTCCCTCAGAATCAGGGACAGTTGAGAGGTATGGGTGGTGGGAAGTTTATATTCTGTTTTTTGTTGTGAGATTTAGCACTATGACTGAGGAACATGACCTAGGAGTTATCATTAGTGACACCCTCAAGCAATCGAGTCAGTGCAACAAGGCTTATAGTAAAGCAAGTAGGATATTGGGGAGTATAGGGAGGGGTACTGATAGTTGGAGGAAGGAGGAAACACTATCATTTTATAGCTCTTTAGTCAGGTCATACCTGGAGTACTGTGCCCAGTTCTGAAGCCCTCACCTCAGGAAGGATACAGATAGGCTGGAGACAGCTCAGCACAGGGTAACAAAAATGATTTAGGGCCAGCAGGGCAGGTCTTATGAGACATGTCTCAGGGAACAGTACATGTACAAAATGGAGATCAGAAGGGAGAGGGAGATATGACAGAGACCTTCAATTTCCTAAAAAGATTAAGCAATGTGAACTACAAGGAACTATTTAGCTTGAATGCTAGTTCGAGATCACAAAGGCATGAGTGTAAACTCACAAGGAGGGAGCATTAGGAGGGACATGAAGCTAACATTAATCATTGAGACAGGAGGGCATTTCCCAGGAATTACTGCATGGTTGGGGGGTGCACAAGGCAGAAGACAGAGTGCTTTCCACCACCCAAAAATGCATTAATTCCTGGGGAAATGCCCTCCTTCAAGGGGATTAATGCACTTCTAACATGGCAAGTGCAATGTGGGAATTCCTTACATACCATTTTGCACAACAGTAAATACAGATCAGTTACAACAAAGATTGTGCTTTACAATGATTGCTGAAATGTGTAGTTCTACAATGGCGTGTGTATGTGGAAAGATGAGCATGCATGTTGCAGTAGTGATATACATTAATACTGCGCTTTCCAAGTTTCCAAGCCAAAGGAGGCAGTATAGCGCAGTGGTCTAAGGCTCTGAGCTGCAAATCTGGTGACATCCAGCAGACCAGACCTGGGTTTGAATCCCACAGCTTCCACTTGCATACTGTGTGACCCTGAGCAAGTCACTTAACCTCCTTGTGCTCCCAGGTCGCTCCTGTAAAAAAGCTTTCAGCTTAGTGTGCTATACCTGGTTAAACAACTAAAAAAAAAAAAAAGTTCATGTGGATGTATTATAATGAGTAAGACTACACAGATACCAGTAACATAATGCCTACTTGTTATGCTGACTCTTACTGTTTTTAGCTCCATTTGTGTCTCATATTACTACTTTTCTCCTTCGTTTTTTACCATGCTGCATTGTGGTCTGTGTGCTGTATTGCATTCGCTATGTGCCATAGTATTCTGACTGTAGTGCCACCTATAGGTTGAGTTGCGACTGCTGCTGAGACACGCTGCCGAATTCGAAAGGCAGTTATTATGCCCCCAAGTGTGCATTTTCTTGCTTCACAATGAAGCCGTGCATATCTAGGGAATTAATGCACTGCCATGTTCGGGTCATGTTACCTCTTTGCTCCAGTCACTCCTTTGTTTTTTTTTGTACTACAATTAATGCCATGTTACAAGAAGTATTATTTTACAGAAAGGATGGTGGAGCCATGGAACAGTCTACCAGTCAAAGTGGTGAGTGCTAAAACAATTAGATTGTAGAGGTCTCTATGATGGCATCACATCCATAAGATGGAACTAACGCCTTGTTGTGTATGGTCACCCACGCGCTGTTTTATATAACATATAGTTCCCCAAGATTTAAAAAGTTTAATTTCACACGGTTTCATTGCTTGTGTTCATGCTCTTGCTTATATCTGTCAGCTCAGTCTGCTCTGAAGTTACTCACTGTGGTCCCGCTCTACTTCCAACCCTCCGAAGATTCACGGCGGCAGTAATTTACAAAAACAAATGACTAATACAGTTTGAAAACATGGAGTTGACTACAGCTGCCTGTGTCCAGACTGTCTTGTTGAATCGCTTACTAAGCAGTGCTACCATTTTACCCAGAATTTTTGTGTGCAGAGCACTGTTTCCTCCAATCAGGTGGCAGGTCAAGGTGGGGAAAGTTGTTGTGGTATCACTCTGGTGTCAGAATGATACTACACCAACTTTTCATGACCTTTGAACTGTCTTACAACACGTCCTTGAGAGTCACTGATTTCTGTATACAGTAAGCCCTAATCATATACGATAACGGTATTGTTAGTGAAAGTTTTCATGGCCATCACAAAATATAGCTAAAATGACACCCTTTCCATCAGTATTCTAATACGTTCCCACAGTGCTTTCTTACCCCAATGGATTACAAGACAGGGACTGCTATGCAGGAAAGATAGCTAACTCTGCTGAATTCCATATAGTGTATTTTGTGACGTGGACTGAACACTGAGAAAAGGCCTCCAAACATATCTCAGATGTGATAACTTTCAAACCAGGGTCTCCAGTGTTTACAATTAATTTCCTGAAGCCATGGATTTCCCACCAAATGAGCCCGTTGAATGCTTGCGTTCGGTTTCAGTTATACTATGTCTGCTTCCAATCACAGAAAAGCCTCATTCATATTCCGAATTGGGCTTTTGAAATGTTTGTGCAAAGGCAGGACTGGGTTTGAATCCTTCCCATTCTTCACTGTTTTGGTAAAACGGTGCTTGGTTTCTGATATTATGCAAGCAACTTTAGTGTGCTGTCTCCGCTTTACTCCTCCTAAGTCCGAAGGAATCCTGCTCTGGAAAGAATGGTACTGGTATAAAAGTATAAAAACAGTAGTAATTGTGCCTTAGTAGCTGCATATAAATTAGTGTCCATTATTGCCCAAGAGAAAAATACTCCCACATGAAAACAATTCCTGAAATTATTATCATCAGAACTGCAACATGTAGTAGTAAAGCTATTTCCACAGGGGGTATTTCCATACCATAGATCTTGGAATGGCTATTTGACTTAAAAGGCAGAAAACATGTGACTTGATTAAGTAACCCAGAATATCATTGAAGAGGGACTTTACCTTGTACAAACTTTTATAAATTAAATGTTTAAACACTGACATATTTACTTTTTCTGAATTTACATTTTCATCTTTTTTACCTTTTTTAAGTTGGCACTCACTTAAAGAAGTCAGACCAGGAAACATAATTACAATCATAAGACATGACATAAAAATGCTAAAGGTTGCTTCATATTTCAAAACTGGCAATTCTGTAACTGCTTTTCAATATAAATTGTTCTTTGAGGGCAGGATGAGACATGTGCAGGCATGGACCTGCTCCAGATCAAGTGTTCACACTACCTGGAAGGATGCCACGCACAAATGGTCCAGGGATGGCCAGGGCAACAGGGGCCCCATAGGGAGGTAAGGGATGTATATACAGTGTAAATGTATTGGGACTAGTTACTGTGAATAAATGTAAATATGTATGCCCGATGAGTGCAGGGGTAAACCTGGAAACCATCGAAGTGGAAGTATTTCAAGAGAAGCTTGGAATGGTAGGGATGGAATTCAGAGCCCCAGTTAAGTTAGAGGGTATGGTGGACACAGCTGTTACTGTACTGCAAGAAGGATTATATGGAGGAGTGATTGAAAGAGAAATGGCCTTGGACTGTGTAATATCAGTAGCAACTAAATAAATGCACCCAGCTTGATCCCAGCTCCATGTTAGGTCTCTGTCTGTGTGTGGTATCTTGTTTATTGGTGCCACAGTGTTTGGTTCATGGTGCTCCTACTCCAGTGTCCAGGTCCAAGGTGGTAGCAGGGCTTGTACAGTTAAAGGTTCTATGATGTGAGGTGGTTACTCCTCTGATAAGACTACCACCATATACCCTAGTCATAGAGGGGTGCTTGGTCCTTACATAGGAAACTGTGTATTGGTATACTGTACATATGTTTGATTAATTTCACACAGGCTGATGAAAGGTCATTAAAGAAGAAGGAGAAAAGGATGGGACCCATGATAGAGCTCTTAGGTACTCCAGAGTTGATAGAGGGAGGGGATTAGACATTGCCTTCCTGAACTGTTTGGTTTCATACTCAGGTTTATACTTGGGTTTGAGGGCAATAAAAGGTAGTTAGCCCATAGAGAATGCCCCTTTATTCTCAGTGGTTTTGGCTGGGTAAGTAACCTTTCCCTACAAGGATGTCCAGTTTTGTTTTAAAAGTTGTGATGCTATTGCAGTTTACTATGTCTTGAGGAAGCCTATTCCATACTTTAATTGTCCTGGGAATAAAAGCATATTTCCTAAAATCTCTATTAGGCTTTTTTTCAACTAGTTGGAATTGGTGTCCTCCTAGATTGTGTAAGCGTTTCCTAAATTCTAAGCCCAGATTATTGAACAACTGTTTATCATTAATTATATTGAACAGCAATAGCAAATCTCCTCTGTTTCATGTATCACTCAGGCCCTGGGCACACTACAGAACTCTTTTTGAAAACCATTTTTAAAACCAGTTTAGTTAAACCATTTCAGTGCAGCCACACTACTCAGTAACCATTTTTGAAAACGGTTTAGTGTGGCCACACTGCTAGTGTTAAACCTGTTCTCCTTGTAACTATTTTGTGTGAAGTCCAACACACAGAACTGTGCTTGCCTGGACACACTGCAGCTAGAACTGTTTTAGTTAAACCATTACAGCTTAAAACACTTTTACTCCTGGACAGACCTGTAAGTAAAACCATGCTAGCTCTAAAACGTTTTTACAAATGGTTTTAAGACTAGGTGTGGTTTAGCTGGGTTTAAAAACACTTTTGTTAAAACATTTTAAGGGGGTTGTAGTCTGTCTGCAAACAGTGCTAGGGGGATTTAAACTGTTTCAAGGCACTTAAACCATTTTAAGTTCCCCAGTGTTTCCAGGGCCTCAAAGTGAATAACCCCAGATGCCTAAATCTATCTTCATAGGGTTTATTCTTACAGCAAGATATAAGTTTGATGAACCTTCTTTGTTGTGTTTTTTTGCCAGTTTAACATCCTTCTTCAAGAGGGGACTCTAGATCTCGGAACCATCATCCAAGTGTGGACATACGTAAGCTCTGTATAGTGGCATTAATACTGCTTCCAATCTGTTGATAAAACTCCTTCTTATGCAGTTTACTCGGTAATTTGATTTTTGGTGATCTATCTACAGTGGTGGTAGGTTTTAAGGCAGGGGCCCCATGTTTTCTGTGATTCTGCAGTTGCAACAACTACCGCAGAAAGGAGGCCCTGCTGCAGAAACAAGTCTCTGCTGCAGAAACAGCATTTTGTAGTACAGCAAAAGTAGCAGTCACCACTGAAAACTCCAACTAATTGGCTAAAATAACTGTGATCAAGCTTAAAATGGCATTAGGGTGAGCTGTAGGCAGTTCCATTATGAATCCATCCCCTCTAGGTTGCAGTAGTCAGTGGAGCCACTCCTTTCCAATCTACTGGCACTCTTCCCTGAAACTTATGACCATTATGGTCTTCTACAAACACTGAGGGAACTTTAGGAAGTCTATTTCATGAGAAAGAATGGTGGCTCTATTTGCCAGTTGCAGAATTGTGGAATGTAAGTATTCGTAATTGCAGACAAAAAATGGAAGGTTTTCTGGACCTTTGTCTAATATAAAATGGTCCAGTTACTCTCTAGCCTCACAGTAAATCCTTACAGAGTGGGAAAGAAGAAGATATTGACACAGTGGGAGAGAAGAAGATATGGAAACCAACTTTATTTGAAGCAAATGGCCTTGTTAGACAGGCATCCTTAGATAGTACCAGATCACACAAACTAAAATTACAGGTAGAAAAATAAGACAGTTAGAAGAAACAACGTCATCACACAAAGAACACCTCCATTATGGAATTATTTACCTGTTTCTGTTGCGAACAGTAAAAATATAAAACAATTTAAATAGCTACTTGATCTACATATGGGGATTAAAAAAATTTGATTCCACTATTAGAATATAATGGTGGCAAGTTCATAATGGGCTTGCCCTCGAACTTGTACTATCTATGAATCTATGAATCTATCATGTGGGTTAGTTACCAATCCTCCCAATTTCATATCATCTGCAAACTTCAAATGACCATTTCTGCTGTCAATTTTTAAATCATGGATATAGATATTGAATAGTTTTGATCTGTGAGGTAGGCGAGGAGCTAATCAACTGAAGGGTCATACAGTACCACACCCTCATCTTATCGATGAATTGAACATGGACCTCTATAACAAAGACCTTGGCAAGGTCAATGAAAATGGTGGTGGTACAGGCTGGACCTTCAGTAGGGTGCCAGGGCTGCCACTCATGATGCCAGTAACCTAGGTTCAGGAATAACACTGGGACATCGGCAACCAGTCATAGGCAGGAGGAGGATCAAGCATCCCAGAGGATATGTTCCTCCTCCTCCTCCAGGTAGGGATGGCAACAGTCTCCAGTACAATACTGCCATCTATGTGATCACTGGTGGCATTGCAGTTGGAGCAGCATGGCTGGGAGGACGTCAGTTGGTGCTGTGTGCAGTCACACAGTTGGGTAAACACCCTTGCTGCTGGCATCCTGAGGATGGGAAGAAAGTGAATGAAAAATCCGGACACACTGCATGCTCACACAAGACATGGGATGAGTCACAAAGTGAGTTTCAAGGGGCAAATGCAAATTAAAAATTACTTTTGGAGAGTGTGCCTTTGGGAACTGATGGTAGCAGCCATCTTTTTCAACTCTGACCCATGTCAGTTTGTCCATCAGGGTTAGAGGACAGCAAGTGACCAATAAAATAGCACAGCCAGCTCCAGAGGCACCAGAAGGCTCATGGGCTACTAAAGGATTTCAGTAATGTGCCCGGTTTAAAGGCAATCAATCAGCTGTTGAGTAGTCAACAGACACGCCCTCCCCCATGACTGAGATCTACTTTGCCTAGCGGGGAGGCTGTCTGCTTAACTTTTCTACATTGAACTTGGCACTGCATTTCTATCTTTCTGAGAAAGTAGACCTACCATCATTGACTGCAAGTCAGAAATGCACAGATATTGTTGAGATGTAGATGTGTACAGTCTCATTCATTGAGGAAGAGCTGATTAATGCAGGACTACAATACGCTTGACTGACCCTGAACTGTCAGCCACCAACTGTCAAGCTGTGAGGGGGCCACCTTGCAGTCATAACTGAGACAGAAAGAGAGAGAGAGAGAGAGAGAGAGAGAGAGAGAAGCAAGGGGAACCAGAAGACTTTATTCCACTCAGGCCAGAATGGCCTGTACAGCAACTGCAGCATATAGGGCATGGCTAGGAGCAAGGCATCACTGCAATGGGACAGCCTGCAGTGGATGTTGCCAGGACCGACTGTGAAGTTGAGCTCACAATCTTGTATCCACCTATCCACCTGACCACCATGAGAGTGAGATCCCTTAAGGAACAGCCCAGCTGACTGGCAGAGTCACAGAAGTTGACAGCCAATGAAAGCAGAGGTGTTGTAGAGAGGAAACTGCTAGGATGCAATGCAGTGTCACAGACTGTTGCATAACAAAAGGGATTAAATTCCTTTGAAATTGCCTTGTTTTCTGCAGTAACTGCACAGAGTGCTACAGAATTGAGTTTTTTCTTGGTGGGCTCCACTGTAGGTGTGATCCACTCTATAGAAAAGAGGGGTTGGTACATGCTGCCAGGACTGTGGAGAGGCAGCGGGTGCAGTATAACCAACAGTGATTGTAAGACAGGGCCCATGGGTCTTGTGATACAAAGCCTGTTTAAAGATCTACAAAACCCCTTTATATAATTATAAGTTGGTTGGACAAGGCAACATCTTCCCAGAGTTACAAATATGGGAATTACTACCAATTCTCCTCTAATTTATGCAAATCAATACATGCATGTGTGATGGGTTGGCAATGTTTTCATTGGCTGGTACCCAGTGAAGCACTGGGAGCTCCCTATAGACACAGGGGAAAACACTGGCACCAGTAGGGAGCAAGGTAGAGGACAAGACAGTTCAATTGGGCAGGGGAACTGGGTTGATTGTGAAGGTGGGCTACAAAGAGAGTGAATTAATAACTGCCGGGGCAGTGCTCACATTTAATTTTATCTGCTTAACTTTCCCTTTTCTTTCCCTTAGGACCAAGCACTTGACTCCCCCTCCATATATCACTTTCATATTTGCTTGAAACACTGGCATTCTAGTGTATGTTTTTTATAAAGTGTCAATTTGTTATTCGGTCAAACCGTTATTGAACCAGGTAATAACTGGGAGGACTGTTTAAGTGGGGATGGCAGTGGGTGGGTACTGTTTCCCAGGGATAGTAGTTTGTGACCTACTGTAGCTACTTCATTTTTCGGGGTGGAGGCATCATGCACGTTATTTAAAGTTAATATCTTAGGTAATGAATCCTTGCAGGAGTTAATAACCTAGGCCTCTCAACCTTACCAGAGCCCCTAAAGCAGGGGTAGCACACTGACATCTATAATGACCCAGTGCACACATAAGGAAGGAGGAGCATTGAGAAAGGACAAGTTTCTACTGAAGTTTCACAAACACAGTATGTAGATAAGGAGGTAGTTCCCCAGGGAAAAGGTCAGGTCACTCCCTTCGTGGAGAAGGAGGACCTTGGTCTTCTTCCAGCTACAGAAAATAAACCTGAGTGAAAGGAGAGATTGAAGAGGATGATATGAGGGAGGCAACAGGGGATCAGAGAGGTACATGCAACTGTATAAACCTGTCACTTCAGATGGCAGAGCACAGTTGAATACAGACTCACTAGCAAGATAAAAATACCACCCCGATTCATACACACACCCTCTAAAGAATATTGTGAATAGCTTGAAAAATGTGGACTAAACTTGAAGTCATAACTCTCATAAGTTAATCAAGATCTGAAGGCCAGCCTGGCAAACCTGAACCCCTGAGGTTTTGTTTTGTCTCCCACAATTAGCTAATTTGTTATTTGTACCAATTTCCTTTATTGAGTGAAGTGTGATGCTGTACTACAAGAAAACTAAACCAAAAGTTATGCAATTTTAATTAGGCTACCCACAGTGTAACTTTGTTTTATGCTTTTCATTGCCCCCATAGTTAAGATCCTTGGATTCCACCAGCTCCACCCAGTAACACTTGCTAGGAGTAACAGGGCTGAAGCAGCTGTTGGAACCCCTGTTGCTGTTTCCTCAGCTGCACGTGCAGACATGCTGAATGATGCCAGGAACTATAATATTCTGTTTCCCCTGTGGGTCAGAGAGCATCCTTCTGAACACAAAGGGTAACAGTCCTCTGGGCTGTTGGAATAAGATTCAGAACTGTACTACACTTAGATATGTTTACATCCAAGCCTGACCAGCAGAGTTTGGTTATGAGCTCACTTGTCTTACTCTCACCTCTTTATCTCCAAAACAGCAAGTCATAGAAACATAGAACATAGAAACATAGACTTTGACAGCAGATAAGGACTGCTAGGCCCATCTAGTCTGCCCATTTCCCTACCTACAGGATAGGCCGCAGATCCTAGTTAACCAACAGCCTATTTATTCCTACCCCCCACAAGAATTGCTTTATGTCTGCCCCATGCATTCTTGAATTCTCCCACAGTTTTAGACCCCACAACCTCCTCAGGAAGGCTGTTCCATGCATCCACTACCCTCTCTGTGAAATAATACTTCCTCACATTGTCCCTGAACTGCCCTCCTTCTATCTTTAAATTGTGTCCCTTGTTCTTGCAAGTCTCTTTTGAAAAATGCTACCCTCTTGGACTTTGTTGATTCCACTGAGGTACTTAAAAGTTTCTATCATGTCCCCTCTCCCTTCTTTCCTCAAGGGTATACATATTAAGCTCCTTTAGTCTCTCCTCATCTGAGCTTCTCTTGCAGACCCTGCACCATTTTAGTTGCCCTCTTCTGGACTGTCTCTATCCTGTCTATGTCCTCCGGAGATGGGGTCTCCAGAACTGGACACAGTATTCCAGATGGGTCTCACCAACTGTCTGTACAGAGGGATAACAACTTCCTGTTTTCTGCTGCTGATGCCTCTCCCTATACATCCCAGTATACCCCAGCCCTCCCTACTGCCTTCTCACATTGCTTGCTAACCTTAAGGTCATCTGATATGATTACCCTCAGGTCCCTTTCCTTTTGTTGTTGTTACTACCTCCACCCATTGTGTATTCTTCCCTGGGTTCTTGTTTCCCAGGTGCATTATTTTGCACTTCTTTGCAGTGAATCTAGCTGCCATACTTCTGACCATTCCTCCAACCTTGCCAGAAGTCCCTTTTCATCCTTTCCACGCCTCCTTGTGTATCAACCCTGTTGCAGATTTTGTGTCATCTGCAAAAGGCATACTTTCCTTCCAGTTCCTCTGCAATGTCACTGATGAAGACATTAAAAGGACTGGACCCAATACTGAACCCTGCGGACCCCACTAGTAACCCCCTTTCTTTTCAGAATGGACTCCTATTTACAATTACCTTCTGTGTCCTGTTGTCCAGCCAATGTTTTATCTAGGCTACCACCCTGGGTCCCATTCCCAGGCTGGTTAATTTGACTATTAATCTTCTGTGTGGGACTGTGTCAAATGCCTTGCTAAAGTCTAGGTAGGCCATGTCCACAGCCCCTCCTGGTCTACTACTTTGGTCACCCAGTCAAAGAAATCTATTAGATTCGTCTGACATGACCTTCCCGCTGTGAACCCACGCTGCCTTGGGTCCTGTGCTCCACTGGCCTCTAGGTTCTCGACTATTCTTTCCTTCAGAAGTGACTCCATCACTTTCCCTACCAGAGAGGTCAGACTGACAGGTCTGTAGTTTCCTGCCTCTGTCTTGGACCCACTTTTGTGAAGGGGAATTACATCCGCCTCCCTCCACTGCCTCTACTGTTTAAAGCTCCGAATGTTTGAACTGAGGTGAGTTACAATACAGCTCACATTCAACTGTTACACCAACAAGCTGGTTTAGCATTTTTTTTAAAGTTGCTAGTGCATTGGCAACTCACATCATGCTATTTTTCAACACTTAACCAGCTCAATAGCAAATTTTATAAAATGTTTTTGCAACTCAACTGAAATGATCTGAAGCTCTTTCCCAGTGCAATGTGAAACTGAATTGCAACTGTTTTGCAAGGCACTGAGCTAGATTCGACAATGCCTATGCAAGTATGCATCTCACTGAGAAATGCTAAAGCATCTTATTGGTGTGACAATTTAATGCAAATTGTACTGTAGTTTCAAATTCAAAAAACACTTGACTTTGGTTCAGACTCATTTATACTACTAGTTTTAAATCATGTTTTTGCATGAGAAGCACTGGTATGAGCCTTAAAGTTTAATTTGTCCAAACCAGTTTAAATTTTGCTTTAAATAATTGAACTGCCATTTCTGTTAAAGGGATTTGAGTCTTTTTTTGTATGATGTGTTTCACATATATTAGTCCTTCAAGGCACAGGCCTGGCCTCATTTTGTGTAAGTAGGTAGGTAGGCTTGGAATGACTTAAAGCACCAGTGTAACGAAAAAAGGTTTTCCAAAAAGCTAATTATCTGTTATGGTTATGAAAAATATTGGCAGAACTGTTGATTTGGGCTTTCTGGATGCTTCCTATGCTGTGCACAGTACATTTGAATTGTTGTCTGAATTCTTACCCTCCTCAGGTCTTTACTATTATTTCAATGCAAAAACGAGGAGGGCCTTCTTTTTTTCTTGAGAAATAAATGTTTTAAAACTTCAATAAAATTCTTAAATGATGATAGAAACTGAACATTTTTACCACCAAAATAAACTGCAATACATCTGGCATTAATCTGGAAGAAAAAAAGTTGGGGTCAAACTTTTGCACATTTTCATTGCACTGCAGCTTTAAGTCCATCAAAAAATAACATTTCTATATAAGCTAGGCATCTATCACAGGAGGCAGCCTGTCATACTATTGACTAACAAAACTGCCTTGTCTTCACTTCCCTCTTTTTAGAAAAAAAGTATATTTCTTCATTTATTTCCCTGGAGGATGGACACAACTTTCTCCCTCTCTATTGAAAAAATCCTGAGTTTTTGGCATTATTTGACTTGCATGCGTATATATAACAACTTGTCCCAGCATAGTGGGGGCCCATACAGTGTGGATTATTCACTGAGGGGCCAATGCAACATAAAGTGTAGCCACACATGGACTGGTACGTGGCTCATGTAGCTCAGCATGCATGAGATTTACAAAGAGAAAATCAATGCTGACACAAATGAGGGGCAAGTTTGACCCAGCTTTATGAGAAAAACCCCTGGAGTGTGGTGCTGTGATTACAGGCTGATGGATTCTGTGACTGAAGGTTGGCAAATCAGATATGTCACTTTGTCTAGCAACTTAGGCTGTCAAGGTGATGTTCTTTATGCAACTCCCCCCTTTGAGTCTAAGAGAAATTAGAGAAACAAGTGTGTCTATAACTCCTTGTCCTAGAAGGAGGAAGTCTAAAGAGTTATTAGGCCCTCCATATAAATGTTCTCTTACATTTGGTGACAGAGATTAAAAACATGAAGCAATATCTGCATTGACACAATAGTAATGATGCCAAGTCCTTGAAATAAAAGATCGTGACATTAAGAAGATGGAAGGTTTACTTAATGGATACTCCATTGATAAAATGCCATCTTCTTCCAGCAAACAAGTGTCTTTGGCTATTATTGTCTTACGGGAGATCCAATACATCAGGAACTAGCATGACTCTAAAAGAGCCTGAGCAGATGTGAGCCATATGCCACTAATTTTTAATCTGAAAGGAAAGAGACAACAGTGAAACATATATCCCATAATTGTATGTCATTGATTTACAACAGATATTGAGCTCTACATTACAGCTGAGCACACAGCAGTCGAATATGCTGTGATGTTCACAATTATTTTTTTGTTGAGCTACACATTTCTGTTTTTCTAAATATTTATCTTTCTACCATACGAGTCTCTTTCTTAATTATTGGGGTGATGAGTTCTGAAGACAAGAGACTGATGTGCTGTAACTTAAAAATGAATGAGTGAGTGAGGCAGCGCTTTTCAGAGATTTAAGCACAGGCTTGGGAACCTAGAGTTCATGGGTTCAAACCTCACCAGAGCCATATATTTTTATATTAGCATTTGAGCAACCCATTGGTAACCTCTCAGTGGTCAACTACACCCACATTCGACAATGTGTAAAAGCAGCAGGACCCTGAATAAAATGAGATGTTGAATCACAGTTGGGCTATCCTGGATAAATACTACATTAAAAAACAACTAACCTAAAGCCCTCAGTTTCAGCCATGTGGTAAAGTAAAGGCTTTCCATGTTGTCTTAGTATTATTGAATATTAGTACAGACCCAGAGAATACTAATTAAATTTGTTTCTTATGGGCAAAGATGTCCAACTGCAATAGACTGCACCAATTATTTCCTTTTGTACGATTTTCCTGTTCTTGGCCTATATGGAGATGATTCCATTACACAGCGTATAAAGGTGGCATTGGTTTGGGCAAACTGCTGGTGGAGTCAACCGTGGTACTGGGGCGATGCAGCCTGGTGATTAGGGTGCAGAGCTGAGTATTTGGAGATACAGTTTTGAATCCCACCACTGCCACTTACAACTGTGATGACCTTGAGCAAATCATCTAATATCCTTCTCTTTCACTCTCTCTCTCTCCCGCCTCCCCTCTACCTCTGACCTTAACCTCCATGCACTGTACCTTCTCTATCCACTCTTAACCTCACTTAAAGTGTTTTTCCAGTGTCTGGGAAAAACATTTTAAAATGTAGTATTCAGACGCAGTTCAATTATCATTCCATTTAGGTCCTGTATTTATGTTCATTGTTTTTTTATCACTGAGGACATCTACATGAAAATGGAATCTTTGTGTCTTAGACTTTGTGTCAGCATTCTGCCCCACCCCAACACCCACTGAAGTCTAACTTGCTCTACTTGTGACACAGTTGTCATTTCCTAGCAACAGATTGTGATATCCAAACAGAGCCTTATGATTTCATCAGGAAGAGAAACAAGAGGATGAGATAAACTTTGGGAGACTGATACATTTTCAGGTCAGAAATTAAAAGGTTTATTTTCAACCACTGGAAATGATTGCTTGGACTTTCCAGAACAAAATACAGGTTAAGGGACATAAAGAATAGTAGCCTCAGGGTGGCAAATACACATAATCACTTTGGAAACATGGATCTGCTATAACTATTACTTACCAAACACATGGAACTCACTCACTCTGAAGATGACAAATGCAGAGTATTTATCCAATTTAAAAACTCTGGTGGCACAGGAATTTGTTGACACCTGTAACTGCTAAATGTTTGCTGAAAGACAAGGTTGTTAGGATTACAGGAATGTTCCATTTCAAACATGAATGTTGTGGATTATTAGTACTCATTTATTTCTGTGAAGAACTTTATAGCACTTGATAAATTAAAATTGTGAATAAAATTATTTATTTCAAGATTTCACATTGATTTATAGACAGCAGAAGGCATAAAGCCCATATGAGCTGTTCCCTTTAGTTGTAATACTTTTTTAGTCCCTTCTCAGCTAAGAATTTATTCAAATTATTCTTCTACCCACTAAAGTTACTGCTATTGACATCAGAAGGTAAACTGTTCCATATTCACACTATCCTTTGCATTAAATATTTCTTCCTCTTTTCTGTTTGAAAAGTGTTAGGTTGTAGTTGTTTATCATATGCTCTAAGGTTTTGATTTATTCTATATTCTAAATTAATTCCTTCCATTAGATCCTCCCTATTAAATACATTATACATCAAGAGTAAATCTCCTCTGATGTGTCTGTTGTGGGAAGTGTTTAATCTGAGCTTTTCAGTCTCTCTCATATGATTTGTATTCCATCCCATTGATAGGTCTTGTAGCGTTTCTCTGTATGTGCTCTAATTTGTACCTATCCATACTGTTTAATCCACCCCAAAACTGTGTGCAGTAATCTAGTTGGGGTCTAACATATGCATTACACAGTTGCAGTCACAATTCAATTATAGTATATGGTTAGGGATTATTGTGGATAAAAAAGCGATGGCTTTCCAAAAGCTGTTGTAGGACAGTTCAGAGGTCAAGAAAAGTTGTTGAAGTATCGTTCTGACATCACAATGACACTACAACAACTTTTCCCCCTTGAGCTGTTACCTGATTGGCTAAAGCAGCTCAGTGTTCAAAAAACAAATGGGGTAAAATGGCAGCACCACTTAGCGAGTGGAGGGGCAAGCGTTTCACTAAGATAGTTTGGACACAAACTTCCATTGTCAGCTTTGTGTGTCCAAACTATCAGTTTGGCATTTTTCTTCTTCTCTTTTTAAATAACCAGCACTTTCAAATATTGGGTGGTGAGTGGAACTGTAGCCAGGACCGGAAGCAGAATGAGACTGCAGCAACAATGGGGGATGAAGCAGGTGTGTGAACACAAGGTATGAAATCTTGTATTTAAATTAAACTTTAGACATTTCTGGGAACCATATACTATATAAAATAGTACACGGGTGACCAGACACAACAAGACTTTGTTTCCTTCTCTGGGATGTGTTGTTGTCAAACGGACCTCTTGAGCTTCACTCTTGAGGTCTGTATGACATCATCACATCCCCTAGATGGAAACATAGCCTTGTTGTGTATGGTCACCCATACACTATTCTATATGTGGAGTTGCATTTTGTACTGCATTTATCTGTATAAATGTTTTTCTTCTGTAACCAGGTGTCTATTTTGATATCCAACAGGACAACTTCGTAAAAAGAACTCCAATCCTAAAGTTCAACCTGTTTATAAAATAAACTTTTTATTAGTACTACTGCTCCTACTACTACTACATGTGCACTGTCTTCAGTAATAAGGAATATGGTGACATGCAGTACTGTAAATAGAGAAAATCAGTGAAATACAAGTTGAACTGTGTCTCAAGGTGTGCCTGTAATTGCTGCTGCAGCTGTTCATTCCTCGTAAAGTGATTTGGACTACAGTATGTCTGGAGGTAATACAATGAAATTCCTTCCTTCCTCTACAGGAAGGCAAAACTCCAGCTTCCCTAGGCAACTAACAAACAAACCCTTTTTGTGGATTCTAAACACGATCTTCCACCATCAACCCAACCCAAACTTACCTTAGGAAATGGTCACGTTAAATACTGTATTCTGTTTGGCAGTTGCCATTCAATGGGCATATGTTTATGTGCCAATAACAACCTGTAAAGAAAAAAGTCCAACCATGTTATCTGGTATTTGAACATATCACATTCAGAGTTTATGAGCCACTTCCCTAATTCCTGATTTCTATCACAAACAGGGTTATCACTTTTACTCTTACATTAAAAACAATAAGAAAACAACTTCAAATAGTCCCTAAAAATAATTGAATATTCTGTCTACTCATGGTATCTTCCCTAGGCACATAAACAAATTTACAAAATCATGCTGTATTCAGTTTTTTTCTGATTTTCTTTGATGATTCTGAAAAATACTCCTCCTAGCCTAAACAGCTTGACAGAGCAATCTCTGCTGCTAACCCAGCAAGAGATAAAATTGAGCCTCTGGTTCCAAATGAAGCATATGTGTGTGTGTGTGTGTGTGTGTGTGTGTGTGTGTGTGTGTGTGTGTGTGTGTGTGTGTGTGTGTGAGTATGCCAGTGGAATACTGCAGAATTTTGAATTCATGTATTCCATGTTAACACTGCATGTTTGTGAGGGGGGGACTGAGCATTCTACCAGAGAAATACTGTAGAATATTGAATTCTTATGTTCCATGCTAAATAAACAAACCTTCTAATGCATGTGTAGAAAGACAAATGACTGTCAGGAAGGGAGACACCATCTGTGGAGGGATTATTTAACATTTTCTAAGCAATATTTTATTATATTTTTTGTGTCTTTTTATCATTTAGAGATATTTTTATTTCTATTTGCCCAACCCATTTCTAAGTACAATAAAGACCCTCTAGGGTCTCAGGTAATAGTAGATACCTGCATTGGCAGGTGCTGCATGGCCCTCTGCCTGTGACATCAGATCTCAAAACACCCCATGGCATGCAGGTATCAACCAGTACATCACACCCTGCTAGGTCTTCTGCTTACATGGTACACACAGGCCGGAATGTCACATCTTGATCCTTGGTGCTAAGCTGCATATTGATTTATTTATGTTTTTGATAACCGGTAAGTGAATTGATCCGATGGACCATTTTCAGCTATGACCGGACCACAGAGTGGTAACAAGAGTCAAAAACAATGTGTCCATTAAAGCATATTTCAGTAACCAGGAAAACTTTTCAAACACAAATGAACTTGTCTGTTATTCATTTTCTGTATTTTTGTCCTTTTATTTTAATTGCTGAAGATATTTGCTTGAAAACATTATCTTTGTCCCCAGATTCCTTGTTACCTTTATGCTTCTCCCTCCCCACTGAAGTCATAATACTCAGTTTGTGGCACCATTAGACTTTATTTCATCCTCCTTTGTATCCCCCTTTCCTCAGTAAAATCATATCCTCTGTTTGAAACATCACAGTGTGTTGCTGTGGAAATTAGTATGATCTCACAAGCAGACCATTATGATTTGGGCCAAGGGCAGGAGAAGCAGGAGGATGAGATGAAATCTGGGAGACAAATATTCTATTTTTATGTGGGTATCTTCAGCAATAAAGAATAATGGTACATAAATACAGAAGATTAAGGAAATATTGATTGAAAAGTGTCCCAATAAACCTGGGGACAGCAAATAATACTAACTGATTTCAACTCTACAAAAATGCCTAAGTACAATCGAAATGTGGCTAAGGACATCTTACAAGACAGGAGAAAAGGGTAAACTGCAGTGGAATAAAAAGAGTAGATGTAATATAAAGTCTGTTCAGAGGTATGCTTCAAAGAGTGCTCTCTAAGTGGGGATTCAGTTCTCTGCAATTTATTTGAAGTTATAGTGGCCTTGCATGTTGCATGTCATCTCATAAACCTTTTTTTCCATAAAACCTGGAGCTGCATTAACCAATACATTTTTGTTAGCCACAGCAGCAAACATATGCCAGAAATTTGACCTTCAGATGTGAAAGAAGGTTCACTATTTTTTCAATACAATTTCTTCACAAAGACAGCTGGTATGCAATAGCATGATGTGTTTCATGCATTTTAATAATAATAATAAAAATAAACTTTATTTATATTACACCTTTCAAATATCAAGGCGCATTCCAAAAAGATTAAATACAAACAAAGTAAACAAACAATAATATAAAAACTGTTAAACACAAATACAAAGCATTAATCAAGGACACCATATGCCTTATTCCATAAAAAGGATTTAAGATCCTGTTTAAAGCTCCCCACTGTCGAACATTCCCTTATCCGATGTGGTAGAGAATTCCAAAGGGTTGGTGCCACAAACATAAAAGCTCAGGCACCCGCTGATTTCATTGCAACCCTAGGAATCTCTAGCAACCCCTCATCGGCTGAGTGGAGTGACCTCATAGGGAGGTAAGGAGTCAGGAGATCTTTCAGGTAGTCAGGGCCCAGATCATGTAGGGCTTTAAAAGTCAGTAATCCAACTTTGAAGGTGATCCGACACTGAACTGGTAGCCAGTGCAGATCCCGCAGCACCAGAGTAATATGAGATGTTCTAGGAGTACCTGTAAGTACTCAAGCTGCGTGAATTCTGCACCAGCTGAAGGCGGCGGATATCAACCCCTTGAAGCCCAAGGTAAAGTGAATTGCAATAGTCCAGGCATGAGGTCACAAAGGCATGGATCAGAGTTGGCAGATTGCTGGACGGAACGAGGTGCTTGATTCTGGTGATGTTTTTCAGATGATAAAATGAAGATTTTACCACTACTGACACTTGAGATCATAAAGTCAGCCCAACATCTAAGATCACCCCAGATCTCGCACCGTTCAGAGACCGGTATCTCCACATCCCCACAAAACACCCTTAGTGGAGCCGACCACAGGTCCTCCTATCCGGTGATCGGATCAAAACCAACACCTCGGTCTTCCCAGAATTCAACTTCAACCAACTGGACCTCATCCAATCCTGGATTCCTCCAGACAGCTATTAAATACCAAGACAGCTCCTTCCTGGTCGGGTGCAAAGGACAGGTGCAGTTGGGTATCATCTGCATAACAGTGAAAACCCAACCCATACCATCTCACAATGTCTCCGAGAGGAAGCATGTACACCGCAAACAACATGGGGGACAATACAGAGCTCTGAGGAACCCCACAAAAAAGAGAGAAGGGATCAGAGGAGAAAACCCCTGACACCACCCTCTGAGATCTTCCGGTGAGGTATGATGTGAACCATCTGAGCACAACCCCAGAGAGTCCACAAATACATCTCAGGCACTCCAAAAGAACCCCATGGTCGACAGTGTCAGATGCTGATGATAGATCCAGTAACACCAGAATAGACCATTTTCTCTGGTCTCTCACCATCAGGAGATCATTGAGCACCCGAACCAGTGCAGTCTTGGTACTATGCCTCTTATGAAAGCCTGATTGGAGAGGTTCATAGATGCTATGGATGGCCAAGTGGTTCTCCAACTGGTCTGCTATCATCTTCTCGATCACCTTCCCTGCAAAGGGAGTGTTAGAATAGGTCTGTAGTTAGCCAGACATTCTGGGTCCAAAGACGATTTCTTCAACAAGGGTGTCATCACTGCGTCTTTCAAGAACAGAGGATATTCACCCGAGTCAAGAGAGGACCAGACTATCTGTGCTAGAGCCAGTAGGATAGAATCTCCACACCCTAAGATTAGGGGTGTGGGACGTGGATCTAAATTACAGGAGGTAGGATGCAGCCCCTGGACAATCTGCATAACATCCACTATTTCCGGGCGGTCGAAGGTACTCCAGGAAAACAAAGGGATAATGACCCGATCCTGGGCACCCGCAACTAGCATAGAATGTGTCAAACAGATGTCTGCCCTAATGTCGGCCACCTTATCAGCAAAGAACCGAGAAATCTCATCACACTGTGATTGTGACAACGCTCTACGGAGCTGTAGACAGGTTGGGTTGCACAATCTGTTCACAGTTCTGAAAAGCTGAGTAGGTCGGCTCTGCGTGGCAGAAATTTCCCCAGACAGGAACTCTGCCTTCTTATAGGAGATTTCTGACTGATAGAATTGATAATGTTCTAGCAGTCTAAGGTGAGTCGGCATCCAGGCCAGACCTCCGCCAGAAATGTTCTAACCTGCGTCCAAGTCAGCACGCAACTCCTCAAGGCCCCATCAAACCATGGGGTTCGAGGTCGGAGGGAGAGAGGACGCACATGAAGTGGTGCAATAAAATCCAGGGCAGAGGTAATGGCTGTATTATAAGCCACAACCAATGCCTCTGGATCATTGCTATGCACTTGAAGTTCTGATAGTTCAAGAACTGCTGCAAGGCAGGAGAGGAAACATTCCGCAAGGGGTGGAACTTGACCATCTCCACAGGGGTCGGCCTACAAGGAGGGGTGCCAAAATTGAATCTCACAGTGTAGTGATCTGATCAACTGACTGGTTCCACCCCCACATCAGAAGCCTCGATCCCCAGGAGGAAGACCAAGTCAAGAGAATGGCCAGCTTTATGAGTAGCAGTGGTAACCACCTGTGTTAGTCCCAGTGAATCCATTAACTGGAGGAAGTGCTGTCCAAATTGCGAGAGTTCATCATCGATCCATGCATTAAAGTCACCCAGGACCATCAGCCTGGGCGACTCAAATGCCAGGTCGACAATGAAGTCTGCTACTTCCTTAAGGAATTGCTTCCCATCTCCTGGTGGACGGTAAATGAGAGCAATTCGATAGCCCACACCTGCTACAATGGCACATTCAAAAGAAGAAGTTTCCTCAACTGGAACACTAGTGAGATCCAATGTGGTCTTAAAACAGACCGCAACCCTCCCCCCCCCACGGTCCAACCTTGGGCGATGTACCACTGTATACCGGGCTGGAATTGCGACCTCCAATACTGGTCCCGCATTATTATCCAGCCAGGTCTCGGTGATGCAAGCCGGGTCCGTCGAGGCAACAAGATCTGAAATTATTGCAGTCTTGTTCCGGACGGACCTGGCATTGCACAACATCGCCCGGGTTGGACAGAACTCCTGGACTGCCCCGACCACCTGCCCATCACTAAGGATGGTGCCCTTGGGTATGGGGACCAAACAGGACGGCCCACACTGTAGGCTCCACTTCACCCCAGGGCATCTCCTGGGCTTAGTCACCCTAATGGGAGCGCTCCACTCATCTCGCCTCCACTGTTCACGCCACCCGCACTCCCCCTCCTGTGGGCAATACCTAAAGCCAGACAGTGCTGGTAGATGGAAAAAGCCAGAGTGGGGGTATAGAAGGCGGAGGAGTGGAGAGCAGAAGGCTGAGTAGCGTACAACCGGTGGTGCCACAGGAAGACACATTTCAAACAGAGCAAATCCTCAAAAACAATAAAAGTAGTTCAAATCAATTCCTTGCACAGATTAAAACAAACTAACTATCAATAACTAAACAAATTTAAAACCCCAAATCAAAGCCAGGCCTTTTCTCACCCTACCCCACCCAACTAAATAGTCAAACCAACTTCAAACAAACAAATAACTAAAGTATATAACTTGAACAGTAGAAACCTAACCTCCCTATCGCGTAAAGTAAATAAATAAATTAGCACACCGGTCCTCTCACAACCTGGGCTACTGAACAACACAAAAATACAAAACTAAAATAAAATTATAGAAGTTATTCTAAAATTTCCCCTCAGAGAAGTCTCTCACAAATCTCTACGATGGGGAGATTTCGCAGATGTAAACTGAGCCCTCTCACTGCTCTTATAACTTCCACAAATTATATAAAATCAGAAAAAAGTACTTGTACTTACGGTGAGGTAGATCAAGCTGGCTGTAATCCAACCAACCACAGTCTCATTTGTTTCCTTTTCCTTATCTTACTCATTGTCTCTCTGCCCACTGAGTCCATTTATATTGGAGGCAGTGTGGGCTAATGGCTCGATCACACCAGCTTTAAAAGCAGGAGACTCAGTTTCCAATCCTGTCGCAGCCACTTACAGCTTGTGACACAGTGTGTGACCCTGACTAAGCCACTTAACCTAACAACACAAACATTCTGTAACATAAAAAGGAAGGTACACATTTGTGTACGTACAGTAACAAATATGAAATTCTTTTATTTGCATTTTATAAGGATTTTATTCGTTGGATTTGTTAATGCAGAAGTGGCTCATCTCTGTAACTTGCTCCCAATCATAGCAAACTGGCAGCCCTGTGCTTTCAGACTGAGGATATTTAGCAGTAAATTGACAGTAGTCTTTTCAGTTCAGGGAGGGACCCTGGCATTTTAAAACTGACATGAACAAAAGAGATTTGCACCATACTAATTGCATTCAACTGAGTTTTTTTGGTTTTTTTAGCTTAGATTATAGCAGACTCCCGGAAATGGAATCCAGTTACTCTGGCCTCCTGCACTAGCCATGCTTGCTCCTATTTTTCCACAGTTTGTGAATGTCCTACCTTTACAACACATATTTCTGCCTAGTTACAATTTCATTATCATGTTTTAATCCTTATTTTCCATATCTGTGTTTTTATTCTTGTCACTTTGAATGTGTCTCCTTTGAATGTGTGTCAGATATTTACCCGACACTCAATTAAGCACTTAGGGCTGGATATTCAAACTGCCATTCATAGCGCAAGCCCTTGAGCTCATAGGAAATAGTTGCACAGGGGTGTGTCTGGGCGATATTCAAAGGAGTTGCGTATTGAGCAACTCCTTTGAATATCACCCAACCACAGCCACTGTGCATGGCGCAATGGAACTTGCGCCACCGCCAAGTTGACAGAGTGGAGCATTCAACTTGCGGTGGCGCAAGTACCATTTACCATCTGCCAAAATCACGATATTCAAAGGTGACATGCAAATAGGGCTATAATTCATGCAAAGGTGCAGGGGCCATTTGCATGTGATTATGTCCCCATTTGCATGCCATTAGCATGTAGGTCGCCCGATCCCGAGGACTTGCGCCTGGCACCCTGCCAGGCAGCAGCCGTCGAGGACCAGCGCCCTGCAACCGATTGTGGGCATAGTGGCACTCCCCCACCAGCCCGATCGCGGGCATCAATGTGGCTCCCCACCCTCCTCCCGTACATATCCCTGGTGGTCCAGTGGACTGAAATGCCCGATCGCCAGGCGGTATGTGTGATAAAACCACCCCGAACATAGCCCTGGTGGCTAGTGTCCCCCACCCACCTACCCACGAGCCCACCACCTGCTCCCCGGCAGCCAGCGGGCGGCAGCATCCACCGCCTGCCACCCGCGCCCGCCGACTGACTGCCGGTGGGCCTGCCGCCCGATGGTGCAGAGCAGAGCCAATGAGCCAGCACATAAGCTAGGCATCTATCACAGGAGGCAGCCTGTCATACTATTGACTAACAAAACTGCCTTGTCTTCACTTCCCTCTTTTTAGAAAAAAAGTATATTTCTTCATTTATTTCCCTGGAGGATGGACACAACTTTCTCCCTCTCTATTGAAAAAATCCTGAGTTTTTGGCATTATTTGACTTGCATGCGTATATATAACAACTTGTCCCAGCATAGTGGGGGCCCATACAGTGTGGATTATTCACTGAGGGAGCCAATGCAACATAAAGTGTAGCCACACATGGACTGGTACGTGGCTCATGTAGCTCAGCATGCATGAGATTTACAAAGAGAAAATCAATGCTGACACAAATGAGGGGCAAGTTTGACCCAGCTTTATGAGAAAAACCCCTGGAGTGTGGTGCTGTGATTACAGGCTGATGGATTCTGTGACTGAAGGTTGGCAAATCAGATATGTCACTTTGTCTAGCAACTTAGGCTGTCAAGGTGATGTTCTTTATGCAACTCCCCTTTGAGTCTAAGAAATTAGAGAAACAAGTGTGTCTATAACTCCTTGTCCTAGAAGGAGAAGTCTAAAGAGTTATTAGGCCCTCCATATAAATGTTCTCTACATTTGGTGACAGAGATTAAAACATGAAGCAATATCTGCATTGACACAATAGTAATGATGCCAAGTCCTTGAAATAAAAGATCGTGACATTAAGAAGATGGAAGGTTTACTTAATGGATACTCCATTGATAAAATGCCATCTTCTTCCAGCAAACAAGTGTCTTTGGCTATTATTGTCTTACGGGAGATCCAATACATCAGGAACTAGCATGACTCTAAAAGAGCCTGAGCAGATGTGAGCCATATGCCACTAATTTTTAATCTGAAAGGAAAGAGACAACAGTGAAACATGTTATCCCATAATTGTATGTCATTGATTTACAACAGATATTGAGCTCTACATTACAGCTGAGCACACAGCAGTCGAATATGCTGTGATGTTCACAATTATTTTTTTGTTGAGCTACACATTTCTGTTTTTCTAAATATTTATCTTTCTACCATACGAGTCTCTTTCTTAATTATTGGGGTGATGAGTTCTGAAGACAAGAGACTGATGCTGTAACTTAAAAATGAATGAGTGAGTGAGGCAGCTTTTCAGAGATTTAAGCACAGGCTTGGGAACCTAGAGTTCATGGGTTCAAACCTCACCAGAGCCATATATTTTTTATATTAGCATTTGAGCAACCCATTGGTAACCTCTCAGTGGTCAACTACACCCACATTCGACAATGTGTAAAAGCAGCAGGACCCTGAATAAAATGAGATGTTGAATCACAGTTGGGCTATCCTGGATAAATACTACATTAAAAACAACTAACCTAAAGCCTCAGTTTCAGCCATGTGGTAAAGTAAAGGCTTTCCATGTTGTCTTAGTATTATTGAATATTAGTACAGACCCAGAGAATACTAATTAAATTTGTTTCTTATGGGCAAAGATGTCCAACTGCAATAGACTGCACCAATTATTTCCTTTTTAGCACGATTTTTCCTGTTCTTGGCCTATATGGAGATGATTCCATTACACAGCGTATAAAGGTGGCATTGGTTTGGGCAAACTGCTGGTGGAGTCAACCGTGGTACTGGGGCGATGCAGCCTGGTGATTAGGGTGCAGAGCTGAGTATTTGGCGATACAGTTTTGAATCCCACCACTGCCACTTACAACTGTGATGACCTTGAGCAAATCATCTAATATCCTTCTCTTTCACTCTCTCTCTCTCCCGCCTCCCCTCTACCTCTGACCTTAACCTCCATGCACTGTACCTTCTCTATCCACTCTTAACCTCACTTAAAGTGTTTTTCCAGTGTCTGGGAAAAACATTTTAAAATGTAGTATTCAGACGCAGTTCAATTATCATTCCATTTAGGTCCTGTATTTATGTTCATTGTTTTTTTATCACTGAGGACATCTACATGAAAATGGAATCTTTGTGTCTTAGACTTTGTGTCAGCATTCTGCCCCCACCCCAACACCCACTGAAGTCTAACTTGCTCTACTTGTGACACAGTTGTCATTTCCCTAGCAACAGATTGTGATATCCCAAACAGAGCCTTATGATTTCATCAGGAAGAGAAACAAGAGGATGAGATAAACTTTGGGGAGACTGATACATTTTCAGGTCAGAAATTAAAAGGTTTATTTTCAACCACTGGAAATGATTGCTTGGACTTTCCAGAACAAAAATACAGGTTAAGGGACATAAAGAATAGTAGCCTCAGGGTGGCAAATACACATAATCACTTTGGAAACATGGATCTGCTATAACTATTACTTACCAAACACATGGAACTCACTCACTCTGAAGATGACAAATGCAGAGTATTTATCCAATTTAAAAACTCTGGTGGCACAGGAATTTGTTGACACCTGTAACTGCTAAATGTTTGCTGAAAGACAAGGTTGTTAGGATTACAGGAATGTTCCATTTCAAACATGAATGTTGTGGATTATTAGTACTCATTTATTTCTGTGAAGAACTTTATAGCACTTGATAAATTAAAATTGTGAATAAAATTATTTATTTCAAGATTTCACATTGATTTATAGACAGCAGAAGGCATAAAGCCCATATGAGCTGTTCCTTTAGTTGTAATACTTTTTAGTCCCTTCTCAGCTAAGAATTTATTCAAATTATTCTTCTACCCACTAAAGTTACTGCTATTGACATCAGAAGGTAAACTGTTCCATATTCACACTATCCTTTGCATTAAATATTTCTTCCTCTTTTCTGTTTGAAAAGTGTTAGGTTGTAGTTGTTTATCATATGCTCTAAGGTTTTGATTTATTCTATATTCTAAATTAATTCCTTCCATTAGATCCTCCCTATTAAATACATTATACATCAAGAGTAAATCTCCTCTGATGTGTCTGTTGTGGGAAGTGTTTAATCTGAGCTCTTTCAGTCTCTCCTCATATGATTTGTATTCCATCCCATTGATAGGTCTTGTAGCGTTTCTCTGTATGTGCTCTAATTTGTACCTATCCATACTGTTTAATCCACCCCAAAACTGTGTGCAGTAATCTAGTTGGGGTCTAACGTATGCATTACACAGTTGCAGTCACAATTCAATTATAGTATATGGTTAGGGATTATTGTGATAAAAGCGATGGCTTTCCAAAAGCTGTTGTAGGACAGTTCAGAGGTCAAGAAAAGTTGTTGAAGTATCGCTCTGACATCACAATGACACTACAACAACTTTTCCCCTTGAGCTGTTACCTGATTGGCTAAAGCAGCTCAGTGTTCAAAACAAATGGGGTAAAATGGCAGCACCACTTAGCGAGTGGAGGGCAAGCGTTCACTAAGATAGTTTGGACACAAACTTCCATTGTCAGCTTTGTGTGTCCAAACCATCAGTTTGGCATTTTCTTTCTTTTAAATAACCAGCACTTTCAAATATTGGGTGGTGAGTGGAACTGTAGCCAGGACCGGAAGCAGAATGAGACTGCAGCAACAATGGGATGAAGCAGGTGTGTGAACACAAGGTATGAAATCTTGTATTTAAATTAAACTTTAGACATTTCTGGGAACCATATACTATATAAAATAGTACACGGGTGACCAGAGACAACACAGTTTTGCTTTTCTGGATGTGTTGTTGTCAAACACTCTGAGCTTCACTCTTGAGGTCTGTATGACATCATCACATCCCCTAGATGGAAACATAGCTTTGTTGTGTATGGTCACCCATACACTATTCTATATGTGGAGTTGCATTTTGTACTGCATTTATCTGTATAAATGTTTTTCTTCTGTAACCAGGTGTCTATTTTGATATCCAACAGGACAACTTCGTAAAAAGAACTCCAATCCTAAAGTTCAACCTGTTTATAAAAATAAACTTTTTTATTAGTACTACTGCTCCTACTACTACTACATGTGCACTGTCTTCAGTAATAAGGAATATGGTGACATGCAGTACTGTAAATAGAGAAAATCAGTGAAATACAAGTTGAACTGTGTCTCAAGGTGTGCCTGTAATTGCTGCTGCAGCTGTTCATTCCTCGTAAAGTGATTTGGACTACAGTATGTCTGGAGGTAATACAATGAAATTCCTTCCTTCCTCTACAGGAAGGCAAAACTCCAGCTTCCTAGGCAACTAACAAACAAACCCTTTTTGTGGATTCTAAACACGATCTTCCACCATCAACCCAACCCAAACTTACCTTAGGAAATGGTCACGTTAAATACTGTATTCTGTTTGGCAGTTGCCATTCAATGGGCATATGTTTATGTGCCAATAACAACCTGTAAAGAAAAAAGTCCAACCATGTTATCTGGTATTTGAACATATCACATTCAGAGTTTATGAGCCACTTCCCTAATTCCTGATTTCTATCACAAACAGGGTTATCACTTTTACTCTTACATTAAAAACAATAAGAAAACAACTTCAAATAGTCCCTAAAAATAATTGAATATTCTGTCTACTCATGGTATCTTCCCTAGGCACATAAACAAATTTACAAAATCATGCTGTATTCAGTTTTTTTCTGATTTTCTTTGATGATTCTGAAAAATACTCCTCCTAGCCTAAACAGCTTGACAGAGCAATCTCTGCTGCTAACCCAGCAAGAGATAAAATTGAGCCTCTGTTCCAAATGAAGCATATGTGTGTGTGTGTGTGTGTGTGTGTGTGTGTGTGTGTGTGTGTGTGTGTGTGTGTGTGTGTGGTATGCCAGTGGAATACTGCAGAATTTTGAATTCATGTATTCCATGTTAACACTGCATGTTTGTGAGGGGGGACTGAGCATTCTACCAGAGAAATACTGTAGAATATTGAATTCTTATGTTCCATGCTAAATAAACAAACCTTCTAATGCATGTGTAGAAAGACAAATGACTGTCAGGAAGGGAGACACCATCTGTGGAGGGATTATTTAACATTTTCTAAGCAATATTTTATTATATTTTTTGTGTCTTTTTATCATTTAGAGATATTTTTATTTCTATTTGCCCAACCCATTTTCTAAGTACAATAAGACCCTCTAGGGTCTCAGGTATTGGTAGATACCTGCATTGGCAGGTGCTGCATGGCCCTCTGCCTGTGACATCAGATCTCAAAACACCCCATGGCATGCAGGTATCAACCAGTACATCACACCCTGCTAGGTCTTCTTGCTTACATGGTACACACAGGCCGGAATGTCACATCTTGATCCTTGGTGCTAAGCTGCATATTGATTTATTTATGTTTTTGATAACCGGGTAAGTGAATTGATCCGATGGACCATTTTCAGCCATGACCCGGACCACAGAGTGGTAACAAGAGTCAAAAACAATGTGTCCATTAAAGCATATTTCCAGTAACCAGGAAAACTTTTCAAACACAAATGAACTTGTCTGTTATTCATTTTCTGTATTTTTGTCCTTTTATTTTAATTGCTGAAGATATTTGCTTGAAAACATTATCTTTGTCCCCCAGATTCCTTGTTACCTTTATGCTTCTCCCCTCCCCACTGAAGTCATAATACTCAGTTTGTGGCACCATTAGACTTTATTTCATCCTCCTTTGTATCCCCCTTTCCTCAGTAAAATCATATCCTCTGTTTGAAACATCACAGTGTGTTGCTGTGGAAATTAGTATGATCTCACAAGCAGACCATTATGATTTGGGCCAAGGGCAGGAGAAGCAGGAGGATGAGATGAAATCTGGGAGACAAATATTCTATTTTTATGTGGGTATCTTCAGCAATAAAGAATAATGGTACATAAATACAGAAGATTAAGGAAATATTGATTGAAAAGTGTCCCAATAAACCTGGGGACAGCAAATAGCTCTGCTTTCGTGATTTCAACTCTACAAAAAAATGCCTAAGTACAATCGAAATGTGGCTAAGGACATCTTACAAGACAGGAGAAAAAGGGTAAACTGCAGTGGAATAAAAGGGTCGAAGTGTAATATAAAGTCTGTTCAGAGGTATGCTTCAAAGAGTGCTCTCTAAGTGGGGATTCAGTTCTCTGCAATTTATTTGAAGTTATAGTGGCCTTGCATGTTGCATGTCATCTCATAAACCTTTTTTCCATAAAAACCTGGAGCTGCATTAACCAATACATTTTTGTTAGCCACAGCAGCAAACATATGCCAGAAATTTGACCTTCAGATGTGAAAGAAGGTTCACTATTTATTTTCAATACAATTTCTTCACAAAGACAGCTGGTATGCAATAGCATGATGTGTTTCATGCATTTTAATAATAATAATAAAAATAAACTTTATTTATATTACACCTTTCAAATATCAAGGCGCATTCCAAAAAGATTAAATACAAACAAAGTAAACAAACAATAATATAAAAACTGTTAAACACAAATACAAAGCATTAATCAAGGACACTATATGCCTTATTCCATAAAAAGGATTTAAGATCCTGTTTAAAGCTCCCCACTGTCGAACATTCCCTTATCCGATGTGGTAGAGAATTCCAAAGGGTTGGTGCCACAAACATAAAAGCTCAGGCACCCGCTGATTTCATTGCAACCCTAGGAATCTCTAGCAACCCTCATCGGCTGAGTGGAGGACCCATAGGGAGGTAAGGAGTCAGGAGATCTTTCAGGTAGTCAGGGCCCAGATCATGTAGGGCTTTAAAAGTCAGTAATCCAACTTTGAAGGTGATCCGCCACTGAACTGGTAGCCAGTGCAGATCCCGCAGCACCAGAGTAATATGAGATGTTCTAGGAGTACCTGTAAGTACTCAAGCTGCGGAATTCTGCACCAGCTGAAGGCGGCGGATATCAACCCTGAAGCCCAAGGTAAAGTGAATTGCAATAGTCCAGGCATGAGGTCACCAAGGCATGGATCAGAGTTGGCAGATTGCTGGACGGAACGAGGTGCTTGATTCTGGTGATGTTTTCAGATGATAAAATGAAGATTTTACCACTACTGACACTTGAGATCATAAAGTCAGCCCAACATCTAAGATCACCCCCAGATCTCGCACCCGTTCAGAGACCGGTATCTCCACATCCCCACAAAACACCCTTGAGGGGGAGCCGGCCACAGGTCCTCCTATCCGGTGATCCGGATCCAAAACCAACACCTCGGTCTTCCCAGAATTCAACTTCAACCAACTGGACCTCATCCAATCCTGGATTTCCTCCAGACAGCTATTAAATACCAAGACAGCTCCTTCCTGGTCGGGTGCAAAGGACAGGTGCAGTTGGGTATCATCTGCATAACAGTGAAAACCCAACCCATACCATCTCACAATGTCTCCGAGAGGAAGCATGTACACCGCAAACAACATGGGGGACAATACAGAGCTCTGAGGAACCCCACAAAAAAGAGAGAAGGGATCAGAGGAGAAAACCCCTGACACCACCCTCTGAGATCTTCCGTGAGGTATGATGTGAACCATCTGAGCACAACCCCAGAGAGTCCACAAATACATCTCAGGCACTCCAAAGAACCCCATGGTCGACAGTGTCAGATGCTGATGATAGATCCAGTAACACCAGAATAGACCATTTTCTCTGGTCTCTCACCATCAGGAGATCATTGAGCACCCGAACCAGTGCAGTCTTGGTACTATGCCTCTTATGAAAGCCTGATTGGAGAGGTTCATAGATGCTATGGATGGCCAAGTGGTTCTCCAACTGGTCTGCTATCATCTTCTCGATCACCTTCCCTGCAAAGGGGAGGTTCGAGATAGGTCTGTAGTTAGCCAGACATTCTGGGTCCAAAGACGATTTCTTCAACAAGGGTGTCATCACTGCGTCTTTCAAGAACAGAGGATATTCACCCGAGTCAAGAGAGGACCAGACTATCTGTGCTAGAGCCAGTAGGATAGAATCTCCACACCCTAAGATTAGGGGTGTGGGACGTGGATCTAAATTACAGGAGGTAGGATGCAGCCCCTGGACAATCTGCATAACATCCACTATTTCCGGGCGGTCGAAGGTACTCCAGGAAAACAAAGGGATAATGACCCGATCCTGGGCACCCGCAACTAGCATAGAATGTGTCAAACAGATGTCTGCCCTAATGTCGGCCACCTTATCAGCAAAGAACCGAGAAATCTCATCACACTGTGATTGTGACAACGCTCTACGGAGCTGTAGACAGGTTGGGTTGCACAATCTGTTCACAGTTCTGAAAAGCTGAGTAGGTCGGCTCTGCGTGGCAGAAATTTCCCCAGACAGGAACTCTGCCTTCTTATAGGAGATTTCTGACTGATAGAATTGATAATGTTCTAGCAGTCTAAGGTGGTCGGCATCCAGGCCAGACCTCCGCCAGAAATGTTCTAACCTGCGTCCAAGTCAACGCAACTCCCTCAAGGCCCCATCAAACCATGGGGTTCGAGGTCGGAAGGAGAGAGGACGCACACGAAGTGGTGCAATAAAATCCAGGGCAGAGGTAATGGCTGTATTATAAGCCACAACCAATGCCTCTGGATCATTGCTATGCACTTGAAGTTCTGATAGTTCAAGAACTGCTGCAAGGCAGGAGAGGAAACATTCCGCAAGGGGTGGAACTTGACCATCTCCACAGGGGTCGGCCTACAAGGAGGGGTGCCAAAATTGAATCTCACAGTGTAGTGATCTGATCAACTGACTGGTTCCACCCCCACATCAGAAGCCTCGATCCCCAGGAGGAAGACCAAGTCAAGAGAATGGCCAGCTTTATGAGTAGCAGTGGTAACCACCTGTGTTAGTCCCAGTGAATCCATTAACTGGAGGAAGTGCTGTCCAAATTGAGAGAGTTCATCATCGATCCATGCATTAAAGTCACCCAGGACCATCAGCCTGGGCGACTCAAATGCCAGGTCGACAATGAAGTCTGCTACTTCCTTAAGGAATTGCTTCCCATCTCCTGGTGGACGTAAATGAGAGCAATTCGATAGCCTCCACCTGCTACAATGGCACATTCAAAGAAGAAGTTCCTCAACTGGAACACTAGTGAGATCCAATGTGGTCTTAAAACAGACCGCAACCCCTCCCCCACGTCCAACCTTGAGCGATGTACCACTGTATACCGGGCTGGAATTGCGACCTCCAATACTGGTCCCGCATTATTATCCAGCCAGAGTCTTCGGGTGATAAGCCGGGTCCGCTGAGGCAACAAGATCTGGAAATTATTGCAGTCTTGTTCCGACGGACCTGGTACTGCACAACATCGCCTGGGTTGGACAGAACTCCTGGACTGCCCCGACCACCTGCCCATCACTAAGGATGGTGCCCTTGGGCATGGGGACCAAACAGGACGGCCCACACTGTAGGCTCCACTTCACCCCAGGGCATCTCCTGGGCTTAGTCACCCTAATGGGAGCGCTCCACTCATCTCGCCTCCACTGTTCACGCCACCCGCACTCCCCCTCCTGTGGGCAATACCTAAAGCCAGACAGTGCTGGTAGATGGAAAAAGCCAGAGTGGGGGTATAGAAGGGGCGGAGGGAGTGGAGAGCAGAGGCTGAGTAGCGTACAACCGGTGGTGCCACAGGAAGACACATTTCAAACAGAGCAAATCCTCAAAAAACAATAAAAGTAGTTCAAATCAATTCCTTGCACAGATTAAAACAAACTAACTATCAATAACTAAACAAATTTAAAAACCCCAAATCAAAGCCAGGCCTTTTCTCACCCCTACCCCCACCCAACTAAATAGTCAAACCAACTTCAAACAAACAAATAACTAAAGTATATAACTTGAACAGTAGAAACCTAACCTCCCTATCGCGTAAAGTAAATAAATAAATTAGCACACCGGTCCTCTCACAACCTGGGCTACTGAACAACACAAAAATACAAAACTAAAATAAAATTATAGAAGTTATTCTAAAATTTCCCCTCAGAGAAGTCTCTCACAAATCTCTACGATGGGAGATTTCAGATGTAAACTGAGCCTCTCACTGCTCTTATAACTTCCACAAATTATATAAAATCAGAAAAAAGTACTTGTACTTACGGTGAGGTAGATCAAGCTGGCTGTAATCCAACCAACCACAGTCTCATTTGTTTCCTTTTCCTTATCTTACTCATTGTCTCTCTGCCCACTGAGTCCATTTATATTGGAGGCAGTGTGGGCTAATGGCTCGATCACACCAGCTTTAAAAGCAGGAGACTCAGTTTCCAATCCTGTCGCAGCCACTTACAGCTTGTGACACAGTGTGTGACCCTGACTAAGCCACTTAACCTAACAACACAAACATTCTGTAACATAAAAAGGAAGGTACACATTTGTGTACGTACAGTAACAAATATGAAATTCTTTTTATTTGCATTTTATAAGGATTTTATTCGGTGGATTTGTTAATGCAGAAGTGGCTCATCTCTGTAACTTGCTCCCAATCATAGCAAACTGGCAGCCCTGTGCTTTCAGACTGAGGATATTTAGCAGTAAATTGACAGTAGTCTTTTCAGTTCAGGGAGGGACCCTGGCATTTTAAAACTGACATGAACAAAAGAGATTTGCACCATACTAATTGCATTCAACTGAGTTTTTTTGTTTTTTTTAGCTTAGATTATAGCAGACTCCCGGAAATGGAATCCAGTTACTCTGGCCTCCTGCACTAGCCATGCTTGCTCCTATTTTTCCACAGTTTGTGAATGTCCTACCTTTACAACACATATTTCTGCCTAGTTACAATTTCATTATCATGTTTTAATCCTTATTTTCCATATCTGTGTTTTTATTCTTGTCACTTTGAATGTGTCTCCCTTTGAATGTGTGTCCAGATATTTACCCCGACACTCAATTAAGCACTTAGGGCTGGATATTCAAACTGCGCCATTCATAGGCGCAAGCCCTTGAGCTGCGCAAAATAGTTGCACAGGGGTGTGTCCTGGGCGATATTCAAAGGAGTTGCGCTATTGAGCAACTCCTTTGAATATCACCCCCCAGCCACAGCCACTGTGCATGGCGCAGTGGAACTTGCGCCACCGCAAGTTGACAGAGTGGAGCATTCAACTTGCGGTGGCGCAAGTACCATTGCACCATGCGCAAAATCACGATATTCAAAAGGTGACATGCAAATAGGGCTATAATTCATGCAAGGTGCAGGGGGGGCCATTTGCATGTGATTATGTCCCCATTTGCATGCCATTAGCATGTAGGTGCGCCGATCCCCGAGGACTTGCGCCTGGCGCCCTGCCAGGCAGCAGCCGTCGGGGACCGACGCCCCCTGCAGCCCGATCACGGGCATAGTGTGCTCCCCACCAGCCCGATCACGGGCATCACGTGAGCCTTCACCCTTCCTGTATTATCTCTGGTGGTCCAGTGGACAAATGCCCGATCGCGGATGGTGTGTGATAAAACCACCTCGAACATAGCCCTGGTGGCTGGTGTCCCCATCCTACCCACCCGCGAAGCCCCACCACCCGCTCCTCGGCAGTCGGCGGTGGCAGCATCCCACCCGCCTGCTGCCCCGCTGCCCGCCAACTCGACTGCCTCGTAGGGCTGCACGCCCATTGGTGCAGAGCAAGAGCCAATGGGCGTGCAGCCCATACCGCATAGACAGTCCAGATTTAGAATGATAGTCCAGATTTGTGAATGATATTCACAAATCTGACTGTCATGTACGGTATGGGCTGCATCCCATTGGCTCTGCTCTGCACCAATGGCGAGCCCTACCGGCAGTCAGTCGGCAGGCGCGGGCTGGCAGGCGGTGGATGCTGCCGCCCGCCGCCGCCGGGGAGGTGGTGCAGGGCTTCGTGGGTGGGTGGGTGGGGACACTAGCCACCAGGGCTATGTCTGGGGTTTATCACACATACCACCATGATCGGGCATTTTGGTCCACTGGACCACCAGGGATGTGAACAGGAGGGGTGGAATATTATACATACCACCCGCGATCGGCATTTCAGTCCACTGACCACCAGGGATGTGAATGGAGGGGGTGGGAATTATTGTACATACCGCCCGCGATCGGGCATTTCGTCCACTGACCACCAGGGATATGAACGGGAGGGGAGCCACATTGATGCCCGCGATCGGGCTGGTGGGGGAGTACACTATGCCCGCGATCGGGCTGTGGGGGGCACAGGGATGGGTTAGGCCAGCCACAGCTGGCAGCTGCTGTGTTGCGCCCTGCAATACAGCAGCTCACCTGTGGGTGGCCCTCAACTGTTTTTTTGGCTCAAAGTCCTGCAGGCGCAGGTTGGGGTTGCGCCTGCACAACTCTGCACAGCCCGGCTGAATATCGGGTTGTGCAGTTTATGCATGGTTCCTCCCCCTCCAGTTCAGCATGCATTCATTTGCATTGCGCTGTTGCTCAGCATGTTTTCTGTGGCGCAACTGCCTCCTGCTGAATATCGCAGAATGGAGCAAGTTTGGACTTGCGCAGGCGCAACCCTATTGCGCATGGCGCAACCCTTTTGAATATCTTGCCCTTATAACCTAGCCCATACCCCTCTTACATGCACTTTAGTCCACCCTGTCATCTCTGTTTGCCTTCAAAATCGTGTTCTGTCTGTGTCTCTCTGTAAATTTCCTTTCCTTTTTCCATTCTACCCTCCACAATCTTTCATTCCATCCTTCCATTCTTCCTCTCTTTACTCCAATCACTGTAAATCTTGAATATATATGTTACACTAATGGCTACCAATTACTATTGGGTCACCTTACCATCTAGTGCTACATACTGTTGGCAAGTTATTATATGTGTTCCAGTGTTACCAACTGTCACCTACTGTTGCAAATTTGCTATATGAGTCTTCATATCTACTATACTTATCTGTTGTATTGTTAGCCAATGTTATCCACCTGTAATCCCTCCTGCTCTCATTGTGTGCAAGTAAGCAGATTGTGTTCCAACATTGTAACATTTCTCTGTATTATATCCCATTGTTCCCTACCCCCCAGGTCGCACAGGGAGACAGGTAACTTGCTGTTCAGCGTGCCTTCCTGGTGAAATATTTCAATAAATAAATAAATATTTTAACCGTAAACTTTTTCATGACGTGGAACCTTTGCAAATGAGCTCTAAGCTCAAAGATTGTAATCCAAGATCTCAATAAATAAAATAAATAAAGACTCTTATGTATCAGGGCCTTGCTTCTAGAACTCCAAGCTGCTGGAATGTCCCAGTCTATGTCTGCTAGGTTGTGATCTCCCACAATTATCACCTTCCCCTTTGCTGCCTCCTTCCCTACCTCTGCTCCCTGTTCCTTATCACTCTCGTCCCCCTGCCCTGGTGGTCTGTTGACCACCCCATATGCAATTTCTTACTTGATGCCGCCATGAACCCAATCCACAGCAATTCTATTACTCCATTCCCTCCCCTGATGGACCAATTCACCACTGCCTCAATTTCTTCCCTGACATAGAGGGCTATCTCTACTCCTTTACGTTTACCCCTATTATGCCTATACACAGTATGGCCTGGGACCATCAGGTCCCAGCCATTGTTCTCTGTGACCCAAGTTTACATAATGGCTACTAGTGCTGTGCAGAATGTAACAATTCAGTGGTGGGATTAGCATCGAATGACCAACCCGGCAATGGAATTTCCACCAGAATTTCACTGGTCATTCTGCAGAATTCTGCCTTCTGAGATCTGCAGAATTATATTTGACTGAACAGCATTTTTCCACAGAAAATAATTCCACAATCATTTCCATGGAAAATATTGAGATCCATAGAATAGAATCCCATGGAAATATACAGTAGCAGAAAACCCATTCCACATTTTTCTGATTTGGAATTCCATCATTCTGTTTTTGACGAAATTTGAAGAAATTTCGTGGAATTTTGAAAATTCTACAAAATTCTGTTCTGCCTGAATCTGAAAATTCCACACACCACTTATGGCTACGAGGTCGAACTCAACATCTGCTACCATCATTGGGAGCTCATGATTTTGTTTTCTAGGCTCCTGGCATTAAGGCAGACCACCTTCCATCTTGTGCCCATACCCGTTTTTTTTTTTTTTACATGACCTGCCTCTTCAATTTTTCCCTAGCCTCCTTAATTTCTTGTTTTTCCCCAATTTTTTTACAGGCTTAGTGAGCTTCCTCATTGGCATCATTATCTACCCTTTTATAAACTTGTACCTTCCTGCTTCTCCCCAGTGCGTCTAGTATTCCAGTTCAGAAGGAGTCATATTTCTCATTTCCTGACCCTGATCATTGGTATCCCTAGTCTCAGCCTCCCCCACAGTCAGTTTAAGTATTCACCAATGTAGGCATCAGATGACTGCCCCAGTGCACTGGTCTCCTTCTCTTCTCCTCTAAGGTGAAGGCCATCACCCCTGAAGAGTGCCCTGTCCCAGAAACCCCACTAGGTGCCCCACAAAGTGGTAACCCTCCTCCTGACACAATCCCTTCAACCACATATTAAAATCCTCAATCTCCTCCTTCTTCGCTCTGTTCTTCCCATTCCCCCAACCCATACAGGAAGGACCTCAGAAAAGACCAGGGAAGCCAAGTGGGCCTTCAGTCTGTCCCCTGGCATTTGAAAATTCCACTTCCCCTGTCTCCACAGGCTGGTTTACTAGATTATTGGAATCCAAGTGTATCAGCACCCCCAGTTTCCATACTCTCCTCTACCATCCTCCTTATACTACCCATATCCTGGATGGCTAATGCTCCTGAAAGACATCTGACCCACCTCCATTTTTCTTTCCCTCTATGTCCACCAATTTCTAAACCCCTCTAATCACTGAGTTCCCTATGACAAAGATACTGCTTACCAATTTCCTCCTGTTCTGACCCTCTGGTGCCAACAAGTCACTCTGCCTTTTCTTCTGGACTGACTCAGATCCCCCCACCCTGATGAAGTTAGTCATCCGTGTCTGTCTCAGGAGTGCAAAGCAATTTGCTATCAGGATTTCATGGATTTGGTCAATCACCATGTGACTGACCCTGCCTTTCTTTCCCATATCCTCTTCACCACCCTCCAGCCTCCCAGGTGTGTGGGCATCTGGGGGAGAGGGGGTGTGGGCACCAGTTCAGTTGATCTTACAGCTGAAATGTCTCCACTTTTGCTGCTACCAGTTGAGTATGTAGTTCACCAAAGATCCTGCATATGTGGCAGTTTCTTGTCCTCCAAAGCATAATCCTCTAGATGAGTGCCCCACAACTCCTGCAGCTGACTGTCTCCCCACTGTACTTTTGCTCCACACTGTCAGCTGTCTCCTTATACACAAAAACTGCTGGATTGCCACTACTATGCTTTCTCCTTCTACTTGCCTAGTACACTTTAGCTTAGACCCAAACTGGCCTACCCTGGATAGGGTGCTTAGCCTAAGGTACTGCTTTACATGGTTACCTACCTGATACACCTTTAGTTGCTTCAGTCATACCTCTACCCTAGAGATGTAGTTGGCTATGCTTCCCTCATACCCCTAACTTAGACAGCTGGCTATGGATACTAATTAGTATAGTTTTAGTATTGTAAGTGTATATACTCAGATGCAATGTTGCTGTACCACAGAAAGAGAATTACTACTGTCCCTTTAAGAAATTGGTATGTGTACAACCTGATACTTCCTAGATCCTGCACCGGCAGAGTCCCCTGAGGGTTCTGCAGTCTTTCTGTGGGTGTCCTGTGGATGTGCTGTAGATAACACTTAGATGTCACATTTCTACCGTGTGACACTCATACAATGGGATACCATGCAATGGGACACTGGCAGGCATGAAGCCCAAATTCCCTGCCTCCTCTAAGCCTGCTTCAGTACCTCCCACAATCAAAAACCTGCTTCACAGTTTGTAACTAATTGCACAACCCACAAGAGACTGCAGATATCCTCTCAGCTGGGTGCCCTCCCTGTGTAATAAGAGTTATGCAAATTTAAAGAACAGCCCCAAAAATGAATCAAAAACCAGTTACTTCTGCTTACTCACTCATACAGAACCTTTAAGTATAAAATAAAATAAACTGACTGTCCTGCATAAGAATAGCTGGTCTGACCTCCCTTCCTCTCAGCTCTCCCAGCAAAATCTGGCCACGACACTGTGGGAATATCCCCCTACTCCTTTTGAGAAGTGCCATTGGATCTTTAATGTCCACCAAAGCAACTACCAGTACAGGCAGAGGTGAAGTCACTTTAATGCAGCAGTATTTATTAGTAACCATACACATTTTTCAGTAATCAGGTTTGTCTGGCAAAAATATCAAGATACACATTTTTCTTTTCATTTTCTTTCACTCCTGAACCAAGATATGGGGGCTTAAATTTTTAAAAGTTCCCACGCCAATGCCACACCCATGCTATGCCTCCGCCACACCCACCATGAAAAAAAATTAATATTTTGTGCTGTTTGCTATCAGAAACATGCGGAAGAACCATCCTAATACAACTACAGCATAAATCTAGCATGCACATTCAACAAGTAACACCAGAGGAAGAGATTTTTTTAAATAGTGAATGGTGGCCATATTTAATGACGTGAGTCATTAATTACAAAATCAGCTATAAAAAAGTCTTAACAACATCTGAGAAAACAAAAACATATACTGAGCATGAGTCTTAGCTTGTCAGAAATACATTTTTGCTAAAAAAGCTACATGATGAATTTTTTTCAGTGACAGATACTGCTGTTTTAATGTCTCATTCAAAGGATGGCACACCCCAACAGTACAGCATCCACCTAGTACTATACTTGGGTGCTAGAGATTATGGTATGAGCCATGTCCTGATGAGAAAGATATGCAAATCACCATGAAAATTTAGACTTGTCCTGCTTTAAGCAGGAATGAGTGGTGCCAAAGGGCCTCTCACAGAATCTGCAAAGGGTGAAAACAGAAGACACAAACACGTGTTGAGGTTGGGCTGCCAAACAGCAGGACTCGTCATGGCAGCATTTTTGGGGTGATATTTAACTCCTGGGGATTCATATGTGCTGCTGCTTGAGTGACACCATAATTTGAGGGGGGTTCCTGCAAAGGCATTACTGTGCTTTTCTGACTCAGGGTGGTACTACTCAACCCACCGCCACTGTTGTTATGCCCACTACTAGACAGACCCACAGAGTACTCCTCCTCCTCCTCCTCCTCCTCTGTAGTCCTCCTCACTCACCTTTCCATCCACTTGGTCTGTTGCCCTGTCACTTCTGTTTGCCTTGCCAAATGATGATGATGACAGACAGGGACCCACTGCACTGGCTTCCTTCTGGTGCTGACGCCAGCATAACAGGTGTCTATTCTTCAGGTGTGTGTGTGTGTGTGTTGCCCACCAGTGCCTAGGTGGCTGCCCCTTTCCCCCTTACTAACTCAAGCTTGACATAGCTGACAGATAGCAACTGTCTCATCAGCTGGATCAAATATATAAAAATCCCAAACTTGGGATTTCATAACCTTTGTTTAACCATGGTGCCGGGAATGGGACAGCTGAGGTGAAGGGGTGAAAATGTGTATTTTTTTGGGTGATTTCATAGCCTCAAGAATATTTGGGGGGTACTTTGGTAGTTGGATAACTGCACATAACATCCTCTGCACCATCTGCATCACCACCCTTACACTTCTTCTCTTCAGGCTCCCATAAGGGATCCAACAATCCACCATCAGCACAGCCGCTGCTGTCCTCCCCTCCAGCACAGGTCTGTTCTCATCATCACCACCATCTCCAGGCTCTCTGACCCTTGGAGTCTGACTGTAACACACATTTTCTAGATCTCCCGCCTCAACCACTGACTCAAGCTTCACACTATCAGGCTCAGCACCACCAGCCACGGGGACACCAACAACCTCCTCCTTGACCACTGTTCCTTGTTTGCTGCTGCTTCCCTTGGCACCTCCCACATCCCCCACCAGCATGGCTGCCACAGATGTGGCAGTGAACAATTTGACTACATTAATGCCACCGCCGTGAACTACTCCTTCATTACTGCTAGCCCCGGAACCCATAGAACATGCTGCTGCCACACCTGCAGACATTGTTTTTCTAACTGCAGCACTATTTGGACCCACAGATTTGGAACATTTTTTTGATGCCTCCCTGGCACCTCTCTTTAGTAGAGTATCTCCTCCGGGTCATTCTTCTATGCAAGTGGTTCTTAAATGGTGACACCAGCCACCCAAGGGAGGCCCCAAACTGTTCCAGAGGAGGTCCAGTCAAGTCTGAGAATATACTGTATTTAAATTTTAAGTTTTGGATGTTTTGTGTGATGGGATGAAGCAAACTAAATATGGATAATGACAGCTGAATTTCTTTACTTATGCACAAATATGTGACCACACTGAGTCAAGGCTTGTTTCTACAGTAGGCATTTCTATGCAAATGAGTGACTGGGAAAGGCACACTGAGCAAGGATTGTTTCTACAGTGGATGTATATGTATAATTAGTGACTGTGAAAGACACACAGATTCAGTGTTTGTTTCAGGTGTGACCTGAGGTAAGGGTACATGAAGCTGCTTAACAACAGGGTAAGGAGGAGAGATATAGTGGCTGGGTTAGCTGTTCCAGATAGAGAGGAAACAGAGTAACAAGTGCCCAAGAGTTAGAAAAGTGGAGTGACAAGGATAACCTGGGTGTGGGGTTGGGGGTGGAGAACAATTAGTTGAATAAAAAGATAATATATTCAGTCAACTTTATTAGTTTCACTGTATTACTGGTGAACTGTGCAAAATGTGACATTTATTTCTGCTGGGAGATCCAAGGTTTTTTTCAAATTTGAGGGAGGCACAAAATCTTTTCCATGGCTTGGGGGAGGCTCACTATCACAAAGTGTGAGAACTAACGTTCTATGCTAATTGTAACTTGATTTGGGATGAAAAATTACAAACTGTAAATAAAGCCTGTAATACAAATAAGCACCAGGAGCAGACAACACCTCCCCAATCAGATCAGCAGTGTTATCTGAAAACAATGTACCAAAAACAACCCAAAAAGTTTTTGTTTTTTTTAAACAGAAAAAGGATTACAACAACATGGGTAATGGGTAATTTAACAGTGACACAACAATTTTTTTTTATTAAGACAGGATAGGGATTACAACAATAGGGGTAACAGCGGTAATTAGTAGAACGAACAGTGACAGACAGAACACTTTTTTTAACTGGAACAGGGACTACAATGACAGGGGAAACAGTGGTAATTAGTAGAACAAAAAGCGACAGAACACCATCACTTTAAGGAGAATATAGCTAAAAAAAAATCATTAAAACTGCTACAGAAAGACACTGACAAAATGCTTTACTTAAACACACCAAACTAAACCACAGAAATAAAAATGAGAAATTACTTACTACAGATAAAAAAAAATGATTAACAAGAAAGAGTGAGAAAGCACAAATATAAAACAGATCACCTGCTTACAAAAATAATGTCTGGAGCTTTCTGAGCTGCCTAGCTAACTTCCTGCTTCACTGTACATATACCCTCCCTCACATCACTGCTTCACAGACTGACAAAACAGAAACAAACTAATTTAAAGTAAATAATCACAGAAAAATAAACAAAAAACACAAATCTAAGGGCCCCATATTCAAAGGGGGTGTGTGAGTGCAATCCAGGGTGATCTGCACATACCTGGAAAAGCGCCAGCTGTGAGGGGCATTCCCATATTCAAAGGGCACGGATGCATGACACACCCCTGACAGCACTGATGCACACAGTATTGTGCTGTGCCTATACAAATTATGGGTCACCTATGCATATGCAGCACAATATTAAAATGTTTCAGAAGTACAAATCAGCCCCCAGCAGCAGTGCAAAATTATGCTTCTGAAACCCTGACCTAAATAGTGTGCAAACCCAGCTGACCACTGATAAGGGCAGGGAACCCTGGTGGTACAGCGGTCCCTCCCATGTCCCGGGCTGGGAGGGAATGGCGTGGTGCACTCCAAGGCAGTGCAAGGATGCAGATCAGCTCATAATGGGCATGCAAATGGACCCTTTGTGCTGTGTATGCCCAGTGGGCTTATTTGCATGTTTGGGCTAAATAGCACCTATGGGGGCTGTGGCACACACCAGTGTGCACTGTGAAATATGCCATGGGTGGTCCTCAGCCCTGCACCCTGGTTGCACTGTGCGAAACATGGTGACCCCCTGCTGTGCGTTGATCCACCAGGATCCGATATTCAAACAGATTGCACAGTCTGTTCCAGTTACGCAGTCTGTCTGAATATGGCACCAGAGCCAGCAAGCCCAAGTTTTATGTGTGGTGCACCATTTTGCACGCACATCTGGCTGGCTCTGAATATTGGGCCCTCAGAGCACAAGGTCCACTAGAACAATTTGTGAGCAATTTGGATTCAAAAAGCTGAGCTTTGAAATGTATTTAAAGATTTTTCTTTCTCAGACAAGCACACAGATTTCTGTCCTACTCTTTTTTCACAACATTGCACTTAGACTGCCTCCTCCACATAGTAATCAGGCTGTTTCAGCAACATGTGACCTCCAGTCCCATAGCACATTGCAAACTTTGCCTCAGTACCAAACTTTGCCAGCGAAGTTGCAACTTCACATTCTTGTGAGACTTCCCCTCTGTACCTAACTCCATCAGCAAAATTGTGACTTCACATTTCACGGAGTTATCACTTCTGTGAAGCTGTGACTTTGCACAGTGGATTAATTGCTGAAATGAGGCAAATTCACAAATTAATCCACAAAGTGAAGTTTTCCAACTTTGCACATCACTAATTGAATGAATACCTCTGCTCTGTCTTTACAAAAGAAAAAGATGGCCTGACGAATCAAGGGAGGAAAATAGGGGACACGGGGGGGCACAAGACAGAATCTCAGATGAAAGGGTAAAAGAGGGCTTATGGCCCTCAAAGGTGATAAGTCCCCAGGTCCAGATAGCATTCACCCAAGGGTGTCAAGGGATCTGGCAGAGGACCTGGCAGGTCCAATGGTGGATCTGTTCAACAGCTCACTTGATATGGGGGTGGAGCTACAGAAGTGGAGAGCTGCACATGTGGTGTCACTTCAAAAAAGTGGGCCTAGGATGACCCAGGCAACTACAGGCTGATCAGTCTGACCTCAATTGGTGGTAAGCTTATAGATACAATCCTAAAGGAAAGATAGTAGCATTTCTGAAGGCAAATGGGCTACAGGATGGGAGGCAACATGAATACAAAGCAGGAAGATCATTTCAGACTAACCTAATTGGCCTCTTTGACTGGGTTACAAGAACAGCAAATGGGCTGAGTGGTTGACATACTGTACTTGGACTTCAGGAAGGCCTTTGACTCTGTGCCCCATAACAGGTTGATCCTGAAGTTGAAGGACCTAGAAACAGGGGCTACACTAACTAAGAGAGTGGCAAATTGGTTGGGTAGGAGGACCCAGAGGTCTGAGGTGGTAGTGGGGGGACACTCTGGGAAGTCAACAGTGGGGTACCACAGAGATCAATGCCTGTCTCAGTGTTGTTTAAGGTATTAATGAGCAACATTGGTGGTGGCATAAAGGGGGAAAATCTGCTTCTAAGCAGATAAAACTAAGCTCTGTGGGAGGACAGAGACTGTGGAAGGGTTACAAGACCTTAAAGAGCCACTGACATCTCAAGAAGCACTTTGAAAAATATAATATTTAGACACAAAGGAGCTTGTATTTCTCATTAGCCTTGTATTTCATATCGTCATTATTTATTACTGAGATCATATGTATGAAAATATGAAAGTTTTTCCTTGAGGATTCATCAGCTCCTGTTGCATCTTCCCAACCTGATGTCATAATACTCTGCTTGTGGCATCACAGTTTTTCCCATAGCAATGGAATGTGATGTCACAACAAAGCATTATGATTTTAAGTAGGGAGTAAGCTAAAGAGGCAGATGAACTCTAAGGGATAAAGATCTTGTTTGTGTGAGAATTTCTTTAGTAATACCTAATGGAGAGGAAAACTCTATAGAATATACATGAAATACAAGCTGAACTGTGTCCAAATATTATGGTTTTCAATATTTTACCAATGGCATCAGCTTCTCTTTAAGAAAAATCTAACCAGGCTAGAAAGGTGGTCTGGAATATGGCAACTTAGATTCAATGCAAAGAAATGTACAGTCATGCACTTAGGAAGTAAGAACCCAAGGATGGACTACTATCTGGAAGGGGTCCAGGTCACTAAAATGGAAGAGGAAAAAGAATGGGGGATAGCTATCAGCAGTGACCTAAAACAAATGGTGCAGCGCTAGAAGGCAGCAGCTAAAGCAAACATAATGCTTGGCTATATTGTGAGAGGGATCACGAGCAGGCAGGATCAGGTTATATTACCACTGTGCAGATCATTGGTCCATCTGCACCTGGAGTATGGCATGCAGCACAGAAGACCCTGTGTGAGAAAGGATTTTAACTTATTTAAGACAGTCCAGAGAAGGGCAACACAAATGGTCCAGAGAAAGCAAGTCAAGGCATATGAGGACAAGCTAAGAACATTAATATGTAGTTAATAGAGGAGATGAGGGAGTGGGGGGATATTATTGAAATGTTTAAGTACTTGTAATCAGCCAGTTTCCGGGGTTACTAGTATCCCATAAGTTTTAGATCAGGCATCTGGCTGTGCAGTGTTCAGAGGGATTAAATGCTCTCTGTTAAACATTACATCATAATTTGCCTAGCTCTGTTGAGCAGAGGATGAGGTAATGCTGCTTGCAACTCTCGCTGCAGCATAAGTCACACTTAGCTAACAGCTGAGCTGGAGCTGTCAAAGTGTTCGTCTGAAGTTGGAGTTTGAAAGGAGAGGTGCTCACTGAGAGTTCAGATGGCAAGAGAGCCTGCTGGCACTCTTGTTCAAAAGGGAAGTACCCCATGTGTGTGTGTTTCTGCCATAGAACAGTAATCCAAAGGCTGGTTTCCTGGAAGTGGTGGCTCCCAGATTTTGTGAAGCCCCAAGGGGGGAAGATTCTTCACAGTGTAAGAGGAATGGGACTGAAGGTTCATTAAGTGATTTGAGGCAACCCCAAATTGAATGTAAGTGCCATCAGCACTGCCCAATTTGTAGAAATTTGAGAGTACAAGTTAAAGAAATAGACTTGTGTGAGATCTGAGGATTTCAAGTACTGTTTAAGTGCGGTTTTCTAGTGCCTTGTCAGATATCTGGTGTCATGGACCCTAAGGAACAAAGTGTGTGAAATGTAGACGGTTTAAAGGGAGGTTCTCTGATGTCAGTCAGATGCAGGTGCCATGGAACATAGCCCAACGTTTGTGAAGAAGGCTGTCTCTAGCAGCCCAGTGGGACTGGAGAATCCAGGATTTATTTATTAAAATGTTTCACTAGGAAGGCACGCTGAGCAACAAGTTGCTCATCTCCCAGTGCAACCTGGGGGGTAGGGAACAACTGGATATAATACGCAGAAAAGTTACAATGTTGGAATACAATCTGCTTACTTGCATACAATGAGAGCAGGAGGGATTACAGGTGGATAACATTGACTAACAATGCAACAGCTAAGTAAATGTAGATATGAAGACACATATAGCAAATTGGCAACAGTTGGTGACAGTCGATAACACTGAAACACATATAATAACTTGCCAACTGTTTGTAGCACTAGATGGTAAGGTGACTAAATAGTAATTGGTAGCCATTAGTGTAACATGGATATTCAAGATTAACAGTGATTGGAGTAAAGACAGGAAGAATGGAAGGAGGGAATGAAAAATTGTGGAGGGCAGAATGGAAGAAGGGAAAGAAAATGTATGGAGAGATGCAGACAGAACATGATGTATGAGGCAAACAGATGATGGGGTGGATTAAATGTCATATAAGAGGGGTACAGGGGTAGGTTATAAGTGCTTAATTGAGTGTAGGGGTAGGCCAGTGTTAGGCTATGTTAATTGGAAGGGTGTAGGAGGAGAGGAGAGGTAGAGTGTGGCAGGGAGGTGAGAGAGAGGTATTGTAGGTGGGGAGTATCCAAGTGGAGGGAACGGGGGAGTTGAAATTCAACAGTGTCCTGCCATTCCTATCTGGGCAGGGTGGTGGACAGCCCTACTGGTAGAACACAGGTTATAGCCGATGAGAGTTATTTATATATAGTGATGCTAGAGAAGGGGTTGTTGGGGGAGGGATGGTGTGGGAGGGGGTAGCAGAGGTCAACTATAGTAGGGGGGATAGTACCCACCAATGTGCTGGGTGACCCTGCCTGTACAAGGCAGTGATCTAGCAGTGACTGAAGGGGTGCAGTAAAAAGAGAAATAGGGGAAAGGGGTATAGTTGTTGCCCACCATGCGCTATGGATCCTGCCTGCACAAGGCAGTGATCGAGCACACAGGAGGACGCTAGAGTAAGGGTAGAGAAAGAAGAACACTTTAGGAGGAGGGAGGGTAGGGGACTAGGAGGAGCATGATCAGAGGGAAATAGGAGAGGTGGGGAGTAGGCATATGGTAATATGGTTTTAGGGGAGATGGCAGGGGGGATTAGGGAGGGTCATGGCAGGTACAGGAAGGGGTAAGGAAGTTCTTGAAGGCAGAGTTAATGGAGAATGTCCTAAAGTAATGGCAGAGATGATCCAGTTTGTAGCCTGAGTGAGTAGCCCCTAAAGCTCTGTGGAATACAAAATTCCACCTGTGGAATGCCCTTTCTGATTCTCTGGAATTTCACCGAATATTTGTGAAAATTCTGCAGAATTTCACAACATTTTCAATTTCAGTTATTTCGCTATAATTTTAAAAGTACATGTCCAAATAACACCAAATTAGAAACCTAAACAGTACCCAATGGCTTACAAAAGTGTACCAAGGTTCAGAGTTGTTGGTAGAAAGAGGCAGAGTTATGCATGGCCAAACATTTAATTCAAAATGTAATTTTCAGTTATTTGGAGATAATTTTAAAATTTCTGATCCAAATTTCTCCACAATGTTAGGATCTAGAGAAGCAGCTAGTATGGGTATATGCACTATGTTTTAAGTCTCAAGCTTCAAAGGGAGCTGAGTTATTGGTAGCTAAACATTTTGCCAACATTTAGGTTTCTGTAATTTTAATATACATTTGATAGTATTCATTGAAATGTTTTAAAATTTGACAGAAAAACTGGTTATCACTACATTTGTATGTGCACATAGTTTCAGATTTCTAGCTTTAAATTTGACTGAGTTATAGCATGCCAAACATGTTGCCAAAATTTTAATTTCAAATTTCAGTTATTTCCCTCTAGTTTTAAAACTACGTATCCACATTTAACCTTCTGCAAATTTAAAACTGATAAACCAATTTATCCAGTTGTGTTAGACACCAGGATACACTGACTATGGATATGCATGTCAAATGTTAAGAAAATCCATGCAAGAGCAGAGAAGTTACAAACATCCACATGTTTGATAGCTTTCAGAAAATTGTGCAAATGTTTACTGTATATATTAAAGTTTTGAACCCCTGTAATTTAAAAATCTCTAATCCAATTCTCTCCATATGTAGATCATTCTATAAGCATTCAAAAAGGTCATTTGTACTAATTTAGACATGTCTAGCTCCAATGTTGCCTGAGTTATATGCTGATGCAATTTTTTCATGAAGTTTCCCCGGAAAAAATAAAATGACAGATTTTGATTGCATATACTTTTTAGATGATGCATCATATTGCCATGAAATCTGGCACATTGTTAGAACACCTATCAGCAAGGAATCATTCCAAATTTAAGATCTCTGACCCAATAGATAGCTGATGTATCTGCAGATAAAAATGTTCATGAAATTTCACTCAAAACATTAAATGACAAATTGTGAGCACCTGCAGTTTTGAAACTATCCATCTGCATTCCATTATATTTAGCTTGTTAGTGGCCCTCTAACCAATGAGTACATATCCCACATTTGAGAGCTCTAGCTTAAATAATGGGCAAGTTATGACTGAATTGTTAAATTTTAAAAACTCCCCCAATTTTTATGAACTTTTGTTGAAATTCCACAAATTTGGAATTTTCCCATTCTGCACAGCTCTAGAAGCCCCTCATTCTAAGCACAGATGGATCTAAGTAGTTACCCAGAGGAAACTGTGTTTTACGTGTTAACATGTCACCTAATTGCTTTAAATAAATACCAGGAATCCTGAAATAGGACTGGTAGAATATTTTGTAAGTCCAAGGTCCCTGAAATAGGGATGGCGGCAGTCTGTAGAACTCTGGTAACCCTGAAATAGGGCAGAACATGGTGTGTTAAAATGTGTGTGGGAAAAGAACAGTTTACTTGAAAGAAGTTTGAAAATGTGTTGCCTGCAATGTGTCATCTATCATGTATATTGCGAGCCCTGGGGGCACCACCTTTATTCACTGTTAACACTGTATCAGGAATAAAAAGCCATTTAGTAACACCCCAAATTCCTGGTTGTGTACGTTTCATCTTTGAGAACCTGAGAGATGTTTTGGGGGCCCCTCAAGTAGGAGACACAGCATAGCCCTGGTACCTCTCTCCCAGACTCAGTTAAAATAGAAATGTTATTTTGTACACTACCCATGACTCTGAAATGCCCGAGCCAAGTATTTACCCTAATGCTAGGGGTGGTACTTACTTTCTGCCAACTTGTGGTTCATTGCCTTGTCTGTGTAACAAGTGGGGGGCAGTTATAAGATATTGCTCTTGGGGTGAGTATTGGTTACAAAACTGGGGGCTCATCTAAGGATTTGGGGAAGAGGAAAAAAGCTGCCATGCCAGTGCAGAGGGTATGTCTGTGGTCTTTCTGTCTGGTGGCAGTGCACCATGCCAAGGATCATTTTGTGGAAAAAGGCTGCAGTTTTGTCAAGAAAAATGCCTGTCTCACAATGTACATTATTGAGAGTGGACTACAGTATAAATGTGCTGATATGGACTGTTTTTGAGGAGTTGAGGAACTGTGCTTGATATGTGCTTAAAACTGTCAAAAATGGTCCAAATGTGCCAGCTGCAAGTGACTTTGTACCAGAAAACCCTTGAAAACTGTGGATATCATTTTTCCCTAAGCCAGAGGAGGGAAGTATACTGTAGCAGTCACTAGAAAGAACAGTATTTTTAATGTGTTGCAATCTCAAAATTCAGTGAGAAGCATTGTTTGGGACTATAAACACAAGCCAAGAAAAAAAAGTACATTTTGCACTTTAAATTTGGCTCCGCCGGCTTGAGGAATGCCATGAAGGAGAGAGAGAGTATGCATCAAGCTAATTTGCATGGCATCGAGTGATTGGTTCTCTCAGCACAGACCAACCCCTTGGATGGAGCTCAGTAGACTGGGCAAGTGTTCATGAGGAGAGAGAGAGAGAGAGGAGTGTGCAAAGCATCAGGCCGGGTGAGAACTGTAGTGTTGGTGGACTTTGGATTTTTGCAAAAAGAACTGTAAAAAAGTGCTGAAAGCAGTTAATTCGGGCTTCTCACATGTAAACTGAGTAAGCGATTGTTCCAGCAGCTACTGCTGTGTGTTTTGGAGCAAATTGTTGGGTGGACCTCCCAAAGAAACGAGTGCAAGTGGTATTTACTGGCTTTAAGGCCGTATCCTGCAAAATAAAACAAGTGATTTTAGTGAGTACCCAAAAGACTTTTAAAAGCTAAACAAAAAGTTTCTGGGCAGAACTGAGAAGAGTACCTAAGTTTATGCAAGTAACTAAGGCTGTGCAAATAAACTGAGTGCTAAGAAAAGTAACAAAGTTTGTACAAGTAGTCAAGGCTGTGCAAGTAAACAAAGAGCTGAGCAAAGTAGCAAGTGTGTGAAAGTAAACAAAGTTATGTGCAAAGTAACCATGTTCTGAGCCAGAAAGTAAAGTGTTTGTGCAAAGAGAACGAGAGAGCAAACAGTGTGTTGTGCTATGTGATACAGTGGAGAAATGCAGCAGCCATGTTTGGGGCAGGGGCAAAACAAAAGTAAACAACCAGTGCAGTAAAGCAAATGCAGATCACTCAATAAAGTGGGCAGGCTAAAGAAAGACTTTTGAAATAAACAATAAACTGAGAATTTCTTCATTTTGGTAATAACAATTTTCTGGATGTTTTGCCGTTTTAAGCGTGGTAAGCAGAGGCAAACCCTATCCATTGCACTTTACGACCTGGGTAGCCCAGAAAGAACAAGAACTGAGAACATTTGAAGAGGAGTATGGTTGTCTTGGAGCTCCCCATGACATAGAGCTGCCTGGATTTCCAGTCAGTGTATGTGCTGTATGTTTAACAGTTGGCAGAGAGGTAATAGCTGTCCCCCACTGTCAGGACTGTAGAAAGAACTTTGGCTTGTGTATGGCTAGTGGCCCTCCAAAAGACACTGTACCATGGGTCCTGTTGTCCCCTGCATAGATACTCAGAGCAGTGCATAACTGTGAGAGACAGGCTGAAACACAGAGTAAGCAGAAGATTTCCTACAGGATTTTTTTTATAAATGTGGCTACATGCAACGTGCAAGAGGTGCAAGCAGCATGTAGCCCCTTGGACGAGGAAGAGGCTAAGAGGGATTTGGCAGTGGCAGGACTTGAAACTGTGGACCCATGGGCAAGTGTTCCAAGTCTGAGTTTGCCCGGAGAAAATGAGAAGCTAGAGGACCTCATCACCTGGGAGGCCCATGCCTCCGGCAGTAGTGAGGCGTGGATGTTCTCAGGATCGAACCAGTAACTGGTTCCTGGGCAGAACATATGGAGATTTTGGAGGAGGTAGAGGTCTCTTGTGAAGAGAAGGAGTTACTAGATGCCACAGCTGCAAACACTTTTGAGCCCTCAGAAGAAGGGAGGGAGGGGTTCCAGTGTGCAAGAGGCACAGAAAGATGCAGGAGGTAGTTGGTCCAGGAGGTTGGCAGTTGGTTAGAAGGGGCAAATCGGGTGCCCCATCACTCGGTGCTCTCCAACATATCACCTCCACAAACCATATAAAAACTACAAACAGGTATCTGCCTCTATCTCCAAAATCAAACAAAGGGGCAAAGGACACTGCAGAGCAGGACACTGCAGCACAGAAGCTAGCACAACAAAACTCACCCAAAATAGGAACCAAAATAAAAAAAGCAAAAAGGAAATCCAACAAACTTCTGATCATAGGAGACTCCATGATTCGGGGAGTTGATACGTATCTCCAGCCAGGGGTAATGGTCAGATGTCTCCCAGGTACATCAGTGTAGAGAGACACTGACTGCACTGCTAAAATTGTTCAAGAAGCAGGAAAAAACATTGGCACATGGTCCTGGTACACATAGGGACTAACGATCTCGCCAGTCGATCAGTTGTGGAGACCAAGGAACACCTGACCAGGCTGGGTGACAAACTATCATCCATTGCTTCCGGCATCTCCTTCTCTGAGATCCTGCCAGTCTGGGAGAGGGGGGCAGATGGATGGAAGGTCAGAGAAGGGGCGAAAGGGGAGCTAAACATGTGGCTCAAGGGCTGGTGCCAGGAAAAAGGACACAAATTTGTAGGAACTGCAACAGTTTTGGGAGTGAAAGTTCTTTAAATTTGATGGACTGCATCTGACTAAGAAGGGAGTCAGTGCATTTGGGCAGAAGTTTGATTTCTTTGCAGAATATTTAAACTAGCAAATGGGGAGAGGGGTGCAGCACCCCAGACGTCGAATGAGAAGAACACCCCTTCCCCTCAGCTAGTGATCAAACAGGAGTTCAGAATGTTTGTAGCTCATCTGCATCACCAGGCAAGGAAAAAGGTCTGGCTCCCCATACGACACACAGGGGAAACACCAGACCTCACCCAACAACTAACACAACGATATCTGGCCAATGCAAAATCATGTACACAAATGCTCGCAGTCTGGGAAACAAGATCCCAGACCTGCAGGCAATAATGACAGAGGCTAAACTGCACATAGCAGTCATTAGCAAGACATGGTTTACCAGTATCCACACTTGGAAGACTTCATTACCTGGCTATGTACTGTTCAGAAGACACTGAGGTGCAAAAAGGGGGGGTGGAGTGGCCCTTTATGTCAATGAAAATATCAAAGCTACAGAAATTCAGAATACCCATTAGGAGCCAGAAGAACTGTGGGTCACTCTGGAAACAGGAAATGGGACAGCCATATGAACTGGGGTTGTGTACAGGCCTCCAGACTAGGGGGAGGACATAGACACATTACTGTTAGAAGATATACAAAACATGACAGCTAAAGGGGAGGTTCTGATAATGGGAGACTTCAACATGCCAGATGCAGATTGGTCAATACCAGCAGGGACATCTGCCAGACCTAGTCACATGGTGGATTTCCTGCAAGGGAAAAGCCTCAAACAACTGGTACAACAACCCACAAGAGACAGGGCTATCCTAGATCTAGTACTGATTAACAGGGAAAGGATCACAGATCTCCAGGTAGAAGGTCTCCTGGAGGCCAGTGACCATCATATGGTATGGTACAATTTGGCCACTAGTACTAAATCATTCAATTCCAAGGCAAAAATATGGGACTTTAGAGGAGCTGACTTTGATAAGATGGCCAACAGAGTTAAGCTAGCCCTGGCAAAAAGAAATACAGGTGAGGGGGTACAGGCAAAGTGGGCAAGCATTAAAGATGCAATAATTGAAGCAACATCCCATTGTGTTAATGAGAAAAGGAAGTGCAACAGAAGAAGGAAACCACTTTGGTTCTCAAAAACAGTAGCAGAAAAGGTCAGAGCCAAAAGGCTAGCCTTCAGGAAATGTAAGAGAACGCAGTAGGATGAAGATAGGGAAGCATACCAAACTTCCCTAAGGGAAGCAGGGAAGGCAGTAAGGCAGGCAAAGGCCCAAACCGAGGAAACACTACCACAAACAGTAAAAGAAGGTGACAAGACTTTCTCTAGCTACATTAGTGAAAGGAGAAAGTCCAGAGGGGTATTGCTAAGATCAAACGGGATACAGCGGCATGTGAGGAGGAGGACCATGTAAAAGCATCTATCCTAAATAGATACTTCTGCTCAGTATTTACTGAAGAGAAGGTAGGGCAGAGCCCACAGCTCAGCACCATGGACACATGGGGGAGGGAGGTGTGCACTAGTCTCTTCACAAAAGTAAGGGTCCTACAAGAGCTCAATAAGCTCAGGGTGGACAAGGCAATGCAACCTGATGGCAGACATCCCAGAATACTAAAGGAGCTAAGCAAGGAACTAGCAAAGACATTATCAGAACTGTTTAGTGAGTCTTTGAGCACAGGAGAGGTCCCAGAAGACATTAGAAGTGCTCATGTGATCCCACTCCACAAGAGTGGTAGCAGGGAGGAGGCAGGGAACTACAGACCAGTCAGTCTTACCTCAGTAGTGGGCAAGATGCCGGCCCGCTGGTGCAGCAGTTGGATTTCCGCTTGCGACGGCTTGGAGCCGGGTTCGGGAACGAGCCCGGGAAGCTGGAGGGCTGGCCGGGGAGAGGGCTTGAGCGCCCCAGGGACTGCTCATCCTCTCCGGGGAGGGGAACCAGAGCCTGGCTTGACTGACCTCGGGTGGAGACCCGAGGTGGGCAAGCGTCGGCGGCAGAGAAAGAAGGGGGCGACGTACAGACGCCGCGCCAGCGCCTTGACGCTGTGGGGACATGGCACATCATGAAAGAACACTGAAAGCACCTTGTGGTCTCCCGTAGACGGAGCACTACGACCTACCCTCAACGCCCCTGCCTGCCCAGAGACAGCAACCCGACGAAAATTTCGTAGTCTCGGGGTGTATAGGGCCCCCACCCCGGACCCTGCCTGGGGGGTAAACCAAGGCTCCATGGGGGATGGACTGCTCTGGTCTACAGGCAGGTGAGCAAGGGCTGAAAAGGCCGTAAAAGTGACTCCCGAAGAGAGGGGGACCGCAGGGGAGAGGGGAAAAAAAAAAAAAAAGTAGTGAGCAAGATTATGGAGACACTCCTTAAGGAAAGGATAGTGCAACACCTAGAATCCATAGGAGCACAGGATCCAAGACAGCATGGGTTTACAAAAGGAAGGTCCTGTCAAACTAATCACATAGATTTCTTTGACTGGGTAACCAGAGTGGTGGACCAGAGAGGAGCAGTTGATGTTGCCTACCTTGACTTCAGCAAAGCTTTTGATACTGTTCCACATAGAAGATTGATTGATAAGCTAGGTAGGCTTGGGGTGGGTCAGATGTTGGTCAACTGGGTGGCACACTGGTTGACAGGCAGAAAACAGAGAGTGGTGGTAAATGGTATAGTCAGAAGAGATGCAAGTCACAAGTGGGATACCTCAGGGATCAGTCCTGGGGCCAGTCCTCTTTAATAGCTTCATCAGTGACATTGCAGATGGACTGGAGGGTAAGGTTTGTCTGTTTGCAGATGACACCAAGATCTGCAACAGAGTAGATGATCCAGATGGGGTGGGCAGAATGAGAAGAAGTCTGGATAAACTAGAAAAATGGTCGGAAGAGTGGCAACTGGGGTTTAACGCAAAGAATTGCAAGATCATGCACATAGGGAAGAGAAACTCTGCAGCCACCTATAGGCGGGGATGGGAGTTGCTGGCAGTCACAAGGGAAGAAAGATACTTGGGTGTCATCATCACAGATGACCTGAAATCATTCAAGCAGACCACTAAAGCAGTAGGTAAGGCTAGAGGGATGTTGGGGTGTGTTAGTAGGGGTATCGCAAATTGGAAGAGGGAGGTAGTAATCCCACTTTACAAGACACTGGTTAGGCCCTATCTTGAGTACTGTGTGCAGTACTGGAGGCCACACCTTTACAAGGACATTAACCAAACTGAGGTAGTCCAGAGAAGGGCAACCAAAATGGTGCAGGGAGTGCATCAGAAAACACATAAGGACAGATTAACGGAGCTCAATATGTGTACCCTAGAACAGAGGAGGGAGAGAGGTGATATGATCGAAACATTCAAACACCTTAAGGGCATTAACAAGGTGAAAGAGTCTAACATGTTTCAATAAAAGAAAAACAGCAGGACAAGAGGACACAGCATGAGATAAGAGGGAGGCCAATTAAAGGTAATGTGAGGAAGTTCTTTTTCACAGAAAGGGTGGTGGACGCATGGAACGGCCTCCCTCAGGAAGTGGTGGATATGAATACAATGCAGGGCTTCAAACAGGCATGGGATAAGCATAAGGGAGCAATACAGATGAGTATGAATAGATTGGCCATTGACAGAGCAAAGGCCAATGGCACATTCATAAGGTAGAAAAAGAAATGGGCAGACTGGATGGGCCTTTTGGTCCTTATCTGCCTTCAGTTTCTATGTTTCTATGTGGACTGCCTTGTACCTGTGTGGGACACAGAGGCATGGTTGCAACAGCTCTGGCCATTCCCAAGTTATGCTGTGGGCCTACCTCTGCCAAACAGCAGAAAAGAAGAAAAAGTAATCAGGAGGAGAGCTGAGAAAGAATTTGATGTCAAATATCCATTTATGCCAAGATGGATGAGGAAGAAAACTGAGGACTGTAGAAAGCAATGGATGCTGGAAGAAGCCAGAGCATCCACCAGTAATCTTTGGTGCTGGATGAAAAGCAATGGTCCAAGTGCCGGAGAAAAAGTCTGCCAAGATAAAGTCAAGTCTTTGAAGGTGGGTAGCACCCTCCACCTGGACTCAGTAATAGTGGTTGATCGTAGTGAAAGAGACTTTGCACTACATAAAAATTGTCCATCCAGGTGGGACAATCATCTATGGTCCTCATACCATGTGGTACTAACCATAAAAGTACCTGGAAGAGCCAGCTATGAAGAAAATGCTGTGGTCGATGGGCCACACCCTCAGCAGGCAATCGGCCAAAGAAAGAAGATTCAGAAGGTCAAAGTGCATTGTGCCCCTTGAGAGCAATGAGGGAGTTCATGGCTACAGTTTCTTCCTTGGCCAGCAGAACCAGATCCAGAGGTGTTATGGCAGAGTTTGATCTGAAGACCTGTTTCTCAGCTGGGAGAGGAGAAGAGAAGAGAAGAGGTTCCAAACCAATGAGAGAGTGGTGATGTAGAACTGTCAACCTGCACAGCTAACTGGTATGGATAAGTATTTCTTATTTTCTATTAATTGACTCCCTTTCTAAAGTAATGTGCCCTATCACATTGGTCCAGTGGACACTTTTTCTGGACATTTCCAGTAGGCCCCGTGCCTACTTACAGGAACAGTTTAAAGTCTGGCTTCGGCCATTATGCAAAAAGACTATTTCTGTGTGGAAATGCCTTGTACACTCAGAACATTTTATCTCTAGAAAGTCTTCTAGAACCCCCCCCCAAAAAAAAAAATTTTTGTATGTATTATTTTTGCACTTTTATACTGCCTTCTCTAGAATAACCCCTTAAAATGTGTCAATGACAATGTCGGTTCTGGCTGCTTGTACTAATGACAATTATAGGCTCTATAGTTGGGCCTTAACAGTTACCTAATTGTATAGGCCTCTTTCTCCTTAAAGATTGTACTGTTCATACACTGTGTTGTTGTTGTCTACTGTATCTGTATTGTTCTCCGATGAGGAGCCTTTGTAAATGAGTCTATGACTCAAAGGTTGTAAATCCAATATCTTCAATAAATAAATAAAATAAAAAATGTTTTTAGGATTGTATTGCATCTGCTGGTGGGAGGTTTGTTGCTGTTTTCTTGCATGTTGTTTCTTTCTTGCAGGTTTTCTTCTTACACGTGCGGCTGGGAGCAGAAAAGAAGAGGATCTGGGGCTCAGCCAGAGCTCTGGTGTTTCCTAGTCTTTTTAGAGTGTAATTTAGAAATGTTTAAACATTTTTCAATTGCAGGTTTAAAGTGCGTTGTATTGGGTTTGGGGAATTCATAGCAATATCATATGTATGTTCCAAAAGCAGTATGTAATATGAAATGTGTAAAGGTATAGGTTGCTCCTTGGATAATGTAATGTTAGATAGCTTTTCCCTAGTTAGAAGGGTTTTGATAGGCTGGTGACACTGATCCAGATAGGGGTGACTAGTGCTGTCTTGTCAGTTCTTCAGCTTTTTCCTTTGGGACGTCATGGAGTGGGGTGTCCCAAAGCTAGCTGTCAGTGATGGCTAAAGTTTACTTCAGCATGCATCCGAGTTCTCTGGTGCAACCTGTCTACGTTAAGTCATAGGTAGGGATGGGCCTGGCCACCTACCCTGCAGGGTGCCCAGAGATTGGATGGCCTGTGTTGCAGTCCAAAGCCTTGCTGCAGACAGCAAGCTTGTCTGGTGGCAGTGAGTGTAACAGGCCAGTTCCTGGGTTACTAGAATCCCATCAGTTTTAGATCAGGCAGATAGCTATGCAGTGTTCAGAGGGATTTTTGCTCTGTGTAAAACATAACACCATCATTTCTCTGGCTCCACTGAGCAGAGGATGACATAATGCTGTTCAAAACTTTCACAGCAGCATAAGCCACACTTGGCTAACAACTGTGCTGGAGTTGTCAGTGTTCATCTGAAGTTGGAGTTTGAAGGGAGAGGAGTTCACTGAGAGTTCTGAGGGCAAAAGTTCCTGCTGGCATTCTTGTTCAAGAGGGAAGGACCATCTGTGTGTGTTTCTGCCATAGAACAGTAATTCAAAAGCTGGTTTCCTGGAAGTGGTGGCTCCCAGATTTTGTGAAGCCCCGAGAGGGGGTGAAGATTCTTCACAGTGTAAGAGGAATGGGACTGAAGGTTCAGTAAGTGATTTGGGGCAACCCCAATTGAATGTAAGACCTATCAGCACTGCCCAATTTGTAGAGATCTGTGAGTACAAGTTAAAGAAATGGACTTGTGTGAGATCTGAGGATTTCAAGTACTGTTTAAGTGGGGTTTTCTTGTGCCTTTGTGAGATATTTGGTGCCATGGATCCCGAGGAACAAAGTGTATGAAATATAAATTGTTTAAAGGGAGGTTTTCTGGTGTCTGTCAGATGTAGGTGCCATGGACCATAGCCCAACGTTTGTGAAGAAGGATGTAGGATCTGTTTGTGAGGAAGGATCTTTAGCAGCACAGTGGGGCTGGAGAATCCAGAATGTCCAAAAGTAATTGCAGAGATAATCCAGTTTGTAGCCTGAGTGAGTAGCCCCTCATTCTAAGCACAGATGGATCTAACTGGTTACCCAGAGGAAAATGTGTTTTAGGTGTTAACAGTCACCTGGTTGCTTTAAAGTAATGCCAGGAATCCTGAAATAGAACTGGTAGCAGATTTTGTAAGTCCTAGGTCCCTGACATAGGGATGGCAGCAGTCTGTAAAAGTCTGGTAACCCTGAAATAAGGCTGGACATGATGTGATAAAATGTGTGTGGGAAGAGAACAGTTTACCTGAAAGAAGTCTGAAAATGTTTTGCCTGCAATGTGTCATCTGTCATGTATATATCATATATATCATAACATATATCATATTTAATTAAATGCTTTGTTCCAAAAAGATTAAAGCACTGAACAATAAACAGTAAAACCATGTAAATAGTAATAAATAAAAGTTAAAATCAAACAGTTATAGAATAATTAAATATAAAATAGCAATAAGCTAGCTATTATCAGGCTTAGGAAAAGCTAAATGAAACAGATGGGTTTTCAAGGTGGTTTTAAAACTCTCGATGGTGAGGCACTCTCTAACCTGACGAGGTAGAGAATTCCACAGTGTAGGGGCCACAAAAGCAAAGGAGAGGGCCCCAGAGGTCTGCAGCCAGACCCTGGGAACCTCTAGCAATCCCTCGTCGGAGAAATGGAGTGAGTGGAGGGGGTTGTAGGGGCAAAGAAGACCTTGCAAATAGTGTGGATCCTGTCCATGTAGGGCTTAATAGGTCAGTAATCTGATCTTGAAGGTGATCCGCCAATGCACAGGCAGCCAGTGCAGGCTGCAGAGCACAGGAGTGACATGGCAAGATCTTGATAAGCCAGTCAACAACCTGGCCACTGCATTCTGCACTAGCTGCAACTGGCGGATATCAACCCATGGTAGCCCTAGGTATAGGGCATTGCAGTAATCAAGGCATGAGGTTACAAAGGTGTGGATCAGCGTTGGAAGATTACAAGGTGGGACCAGGCACGTGATCCGGGTGATGTTCCTCAGATGGAAAAAAGGGGGTCTTACTGACAGGAGACACCTGAGATTTTAATGCCAGGCTGCTGTCGAACACTATACCCAGATTTCACACCTGATTAGAGGTAAGCAGCTGGTCACCTCTGAACCATAGCCTGGATGGTTGACCTGCCGACAACTCAAAACCATGCCAACTTGGCTCCACCACCAACACCTCAGTCTGGTCTGAGTTCAACTTCAACCAGTTGGCACACACCCAGCCCAGGATCTTGGAGAAGCAGCTGTTAAATACCGAGGCCATTCCACTCTGCTCAGGTTCAAAGGACATGCAGAGCTAAGTGTCATCTGCACAGCAGTGAAAACTCAGCCCATGTTGCCTTACAATGTCTCTTACTGGCATCATGTTCACTGCAAATAACATAGGGGACAGCATGGAGCCCTGCAGAATCCCACATGACAGGAGGAGAGGGGCTGAGGAATAAATCCCAGACACCATCCTCTGAGCCCTGCCAGTGAGGAAAGATCAAAACCATCTGAGAATCTGCAAGTGCTCCAGCAGTACCCCATGGTCTACAGTGTCAAATGCTGCAGAGATCAAGAACCAAAATAGACCAGCCTTCATGATCCCTCGCTATCAGGAGGTCATTGAGTACCTGAACAAGGGCAGTCTCGGTACTTTGCCTCTTTCTAAACCCAGATTGGAGAGGACTGTAGACATCATGAGCTGTCAAATGGTCATCCAGCTGAAATACAACCACCTTCTCAATAACCTTACCCACAAAGTGCAGGTTAGAGACAGGCCTGTAGCTCGCTAAGCAGTCTGGGTCGAGGGAAGATTTCTTCAGGAGGGGAACCACTACCACCTCCTTCAGGGAGTCCGGAAACACCCCTTTCTTCAATAAGCACCAGACTATCTCAGCAAGGACCAGGCAACATCCACCAAATACATGTGGAAGATTCCAATCTCGCCAATGGCGAAAGTTCAGAAAATTTCACAACAGTTCAAAAAGTTTGCAAACGTTTCACAACTTTCGCCCACCTCCATTTTACTTTCTTCCTCCATGCCTATCTTCAACTAGAGCTCAGCATCTACACATGTCAGCATCCACACATGTCAGATACCTACACTCTACCATGGCGCAGCACCTCCTTCCCTCTGCTCCATTCTAGGTCGACTGTATGCTTCTGCTGTTTCCTGTCCCATGCTTCTGACTTGCTTCTGATTTCTGACCTCTTCTTATGATTTTTGCCACTGACTAACTGTCTTATGGTCCTTTCCCTTCACAAATGGTGAGCATCAGGCAGGTAATATGCTATGCAAAAGGCTGAGTACATGGTTCAACAGTTGTAGGGAGCACAAGAATGTAACTGTGTGATTCCCCTCTCACAACGCACTGTCCTACTCTGTTAAAGGAAGGAGTAGGATGGGTCTTCATTGTGCTGAGAAAGAACATCAGGCAGAATCTGAAACATTGCTTGATTTAGTGCAACTATTTTATAGTAGATTGCTCCTAGATGTGACTGACCTTGTGATGGGCTTAAAAATTGTTTTTAGGTACAGTTATACTGCACAGTGAGTGCAATGTGCTCTGAGAAGGTAATGAAGGCTTCAAGGGTGACTCTCAGATACTTAAGAGATGGAAACTAGCTCAAGAGGGGTGCCATCGGATGACAGGATATTAGGTGGATGTTACCAATTTACCAAGCCTAAGTTAGGACCAGAACAACATGCCTTGGTCTATTTTGGAATTGACTAATAGCCTATTGGTTAGGGACCACCTCTGAGCAGCATTAAAGTCATCCATGAGTATAGAGGAGATTTTAGCATGGGTTTTAGCACTACATCCTAGTATCAGTTTATCTGCATACAGAAGTGTGTGTCATTGTATATCTGCCTTAGGGAAAGAATCAATAAACAAGGAGAAAAGAATGGGCCCAAGAATGGATCCATGGGAAACCCTTCTCAAGATGCCCAGAAATGTATAGGTTGCCTCCAGTGCAGACCTCCTGGGTTCCCCTGAGAAGAAATTGCAAAATCAGTATGTGGCTGCAGTAGAAAACCCAGTGTGCCTTAGTTTGGCTAAAAGGCTGTCGTGATCCACCAGGTTCAATGCTTTTGTTAGGTGAATAAAAACACCACCAGTCATTTTACACTGATCCATATTTTTTCAGTGAACCTTTCTATTGAAGATTACAAAAAAAAAAACAACACACAACACAACATACAGCAACAGTGCACATGGTAAGAAATCATACAATAGATTTCCCAGTGACCTATTAGGGTATATACAGTGCTTAACTAAATGTATCTGGTACATGAAGTACAGAAAGCACACACAATATCAAGTAGCTGTTGGCATTACCATGATCCAGCAGATACTATATTGTCATAGGCTACCCACTCCCCCTTGAGAGTAAAAATAGCTCTGGCTGGTTCCTGGACTATGTTCCAGGTCTCCATGGTGGGGTTGTTTGTTACTATGGCAGTATGCAGATTCAAGGTACAGTAAGTGCCCCAAACAGTGTTATAAGTGTGCATGGTGGCATCATTGAGGTGTGTAATTCTTTCCAGGGCAGCTGGTTGGCCCACTGTATTTAGCCATTCATTTGTGGTCAGTATGGCTGTGGCTCACCACTTGTACAGAGTGAGCCTTTTCCCATTACACTAACTGTGACCATCCATTGTGCTGTGGGAGAGTATGTGGGGACATTGCCATGAGTCATGCCTCTTAGGAAAAAAGGAGCATCCATGGGTAGAGCTGAACCCATTATCTGTTCACATATACTCTTTATTCCTGACCAAAATTCTTGTAATCTGGGGCATTCCCACTGAATTTATGTGAGATGAGCTCCCTGTTCCTGACACCACGAGTAGCTATCTTCTGTTAGTATATCAATTTTCTTTAGGGTTGCAGGGGTCCAATATCATCTAAGTAGGGTTTTATTTGGTTCCATGTCATAACAGCGATCGCTGTTACAGCAAGCATACATCACCGAACAGCAAAATGGCGATGTACATTCCCCACTGAACCCACCAACAGTGACGATAAAACAACAATATATCTATGCTTCACCCTCCACACACCCCTAAATTAGGATTCTCAACTCCAGGGGGGTGCATGTCAGAGAGGGGGAGAAACTCGGAAACCAAAAAAAAAAATTAAGCCCCGCACATTAAAAAACAAAATAGTATCTCTACCTAGCCCCGAACCTCTCTCACTGCAGCCCACCACCCTCACCACCATACCAGAAGGTCAGCTTGGCAGACCTCCCCCTCTTGGTCCAGTTATGAGGGGTAATATATGGGGGAAATACTGTAGGTGAGTCCCAGGGGAAGGTGGTAGTCAGCAGGGATGGGCTGAGGCAGGGCAGTGGCTGATTGGCTGCTGAAAGAAAAACCTTCGTGGAGGAAATAAAAAAAGAAATCATCTTGCAGTTGCTGCCCTGCCAAACAGATTCCATACAGAAGCATCCCCAGCCCCCACTACAATCACAACGCCACTCTACCTAAACAAAACAAAACAAAAAAGATACATCCTCTGCAGTGCAGGCATAATCTACAAATAACACTATGACGCCACTGACATCACATTTTCTTGGCATATAATTAAAGCCAAATGTTATAATAATATGAGCCAATAATAATTACATTAAATTAAAACCATATGTACTGTAATGCCCCCCCAAATGGGGGCTTATCTTATTGCCTCCCATTGCTCCCTTCTGCCTCATTGTGCCTGCTCCATCCTCCAATTGTCCTTGAAGTTTCACTGCCATGGCCCAAGTCCTCAATTGTACCCCAGGGCACCAGATGAGCCCCAGTTCTTAATTTTAGCCTGCTTCAGGCTTAAGAGCAAAGCCACAAGCCGTCGTTACTTTGTTGTGCACTCCAGTGCTAAGTGGTGCTCGCGCATGCACAAGGTGCGCCTTTGATCTCCCGACTACTGGTTTTGAGGTCCAATCAAGAGTATTTGGGGGGGTCCCAGTGCCCCTCCTTACTTAAATGGGGACCGGTGACCTGCAAGATGCGGGATAGGAGCCTCAGTAAGTTTTAAATATTAAGTTTGAAATCGGGGCAGAAATCGGGGCTAATGAATATTAATGAAGCCACCATTAATAGTAATGAGTAGCTGTTGGCCACCTTAGGGAACTGTCTGTTTTTGGCAGCTGTGACCAGGAAAGTACGGCAAATAAATGTAAATTAAGGGCAGGATCCAAAAGGGTACAGTGGGGACTGGAGAACAAAGCAAGACCCTGGAAAACCTGTTCCTTCTTGTAAATAGTGAGCGCTGATCATATTGTTTTTGTCAAATTCACGAATTTTAATGAAGGGGGTATTAATATTCATGATCTAACCTGTTCTGACGCTGCGGGCCTTTAAAAAATGTTGGCGCCAGGGCAGGCAAAGAAGTGTAAATATATGTGGACGTTTAGGAGGACTTGAGGGGAACTTTGAACAGGAAGGGGCTATGTAAATAAAGAATAATTGTACAGGCTTCACCAGTCTGTTATATGGGGCCTTTATAAGCTGCCTGTCTGCTGCCTGGGGACTGCAAATTTCGGCAGCAGTGACAGGCTAGAGACTGCAGTAAAATGTGTAATGGGCAGCGTTCAGTAGGGCACTAAAGTGGCTACAAAACTGTGGGGCAGTGGTTTAAATAAGATGTTTTAACTGGCTGCACTAGAACTGTATTATTGGGACTGTAATAAACTGCATGGTGACTGTGTACACCAGCAACCTTATTAGCAGCACAGCAGCCAATCTGAAAGCAAGGATTTCAGTGCAAAGACTGTTGGGATAGTGGACTTTGCTAAAGGCTTATGGTGAAATAGCAGGGACTAAATTCAGGTGCAAAAACAGGGGGTCTATTGAGCGTCGAAGGAGGCTAATATTCATTTTTGGGACTGACAAGTAATTTCAGTCAATCAGTTTGGGAATGATAAGTGGATTCAGCCAATCGGGGAACCCCAAACAGCTCCTTAAAACCCAGGGATTCTGTAGGCTGAGCTCAGTCTTTGGTGAGCCCCTCCACAGGGAGAGGGGCTCTAGCCCTCAGCTAAGAAAATGGGCCTAGTGCATTCAGTGGGAGCCCCTCCACAGGGGAGGGGGCTCTTGTCTCCTGCCAGAGAAAAGTGGCTGCAAGTAACTGACGTCGCTAGCCTGGGGGTTGCCAGAGATTGTCCTCCAGGGCTAGCATCTGCCTTACCACATTAGGAAAATGTGGAAAAGACACCAGCATTCACCTGCAGTTGTGAGAGAGCTACAAGAAATGCTTCTTCCTCAGCAGTGAGAGTGCTGATGAATGTTTGTGACTTTCAGAAAAGGAAAGTATTGTGAATCCTTCTGAGTAAGTAAACTTCTACTTACAAGTGCAAGGTAGAGAGAGATCTGTTGTGGGGCAGAGAAGCCCAGCAAAGCTAAAGTTGTGACTGTCTGTTTGCACCTTGCATCTAACCAGCACACAAGAAATGGGTGGACATCTGTTCTCAAGTGACCAAGAAAGGGTCCAGTAATTCATCTGTGCTGATTGTGACTGTATGATGTACATACAGGACTGAAAGGGGGGCGCTCTCTAACCATGAAGAGTTTTCCTAACAGTGCCTGGGAGGCCAGTGAATTTTCTGAGTGTCCAAGTTAGAGCTGCTGACTCCAGCAAAACCACAAGGGCCTGTCATGTTGTGCATCAAGCTTGAGAAAAGCTACAGTATCAGTGTTGCTAACAAGTAAAGTATGCTAAATGGTGGGGAGCTGAGCCTGAAGCTCCATCTGTTGTTTCAAGTGTGTCAAATGATAGGGAGCCATGACTCAAGTTCCATCTGTGTTGAATGTCTCAAGTGGTGGAGAGCCAAGCCTCAAGCTCTGTATGTTGTGTTAGTTAGGAGTCATGCCTTAAGCTCATGCTTCTGCTGTAAAGAAAGACAAGATTTTGCCTAAAAGACTGTGTCCTGTCATCCGCTTTGTGAGCCATGCCCTGGGCTCTGGTTATGCACCCCATGAAAGAGTGTGGGTGCTCATCCCTAAAATTCTTGGGAGTGTACCCCTGGTTCTGAAATTCTAACCCATCTAGGAAAGGGTCTATGTATGTCATGCTGGGCACATGGATGAAAGATTCTGACTATTTAAAGCAACTTCTAAATGTATACTTGTGCTGAATGCATAAATGCACAGAATGTGAAAAGTGACTGTAATTCTCGGACTGGTCTGGGAGACAGCCTGGTAGGGTGCCACCACCTAAGGCACTGCTATATGTGCTTCACCTGAGGGGCATAGCCTAGACGTGGGGTTTGAAGCATGCCAGCCCTGATCCCAGCCTGGTCTTGTTCCAAACATTTCCACAGAAGTAACTTTAAGCCCAGAGAAAGGGGACATTTGTTTCAAAGCTGAGAAAAGCTGCTAGTTTGTTCAAAGCTGCAAGAGCCTTCCCAAACAAGGGAACATCCAAAGTGCCTGCCTTGCCTCAGCTAAAATCTACTTCTGCAACTTCTAAAATTTGCCTTGTATGGCCTGATTTAGACTTTGCCAAAGATGACTACCAAACTGTGAGTATGCAAGGTCCATCCCTGTACAATCCAGAGGGACATATAAATTGTTAAAGTTGTTGCCAAGTTCAGTACTCAGTCTGATTTATTTAAATCAAGAAACAGTTTAAAGTCTGCCATATTACAGTCATGATGTGTTTGAGAGTAAAGATAATGTTAATCTGCTTGTCTGCTTTCAAGGGCCCCAATTCAGCCAACCACCGCAGCTGCACCACATAACAGGCCTGCACCTTTAAGACTGTAGTGTTGGGTACCCAGATAAAGGGCTTTAGAATTATGGGGTTCTAATGCCATTTTGGGACTGGTATTGTGTGGGCATCTAATACAATGTTTTCTGTCATCAAATGCAGCTAGATAGATAGATAGATAGATAGGTAGATAACTAGATAGATAGATAGATAGAATTAATTAATGAATGAATGAATCTGAATACATCAGAGGTTGGTGGGTGGCCACTATGACAGATGTTTAAATTTAAATGTAAAATGATTATCTTGATTCCCAGTTAAACCAATGCTAAATCAAACTACATGTAAATACTTAACCTCTACTTCCAATTACCCATCCTAACCCTTCCCCATGTAAATAAATTGTTCTTTACTGTTTTTACGTTTTTGTCATGAGCATATTATTAGCATGAGTCAATAATTACAAAATGTCTTAAATGTGGGGTTTTGATTTATGTGGCATGTGTGGGTGACTGTATGGTATTGTGGGTGAGTACAACATCCCAGGGGTTGTAGCAGGTTTAATCTAGCCCATGCAAAAGTATACTCTGGGTGGAGGCACTGCACATTTTGTTAACTTGGGAAATAACCAGTTTTAATGTCTGAATAGGAACCCAGGCCCCTCAGCCTTGTTCAGGCCTGCAAGACATGGGAAGTAGCTCTTGGTAGAACAGCGCCAGAGTTACACATAAAAAGATGACTACTTCAGAAAACAACATATCCTCTTTATCGTCATCCTCCTCCTCCTCCCTCCATCATGAATCACGTTTTCCTCATTGTGCATCACTACAGTATGTGGGTGATGCCACCTTCTTCCTTGCCTACATACTGCAAAGAAATGGTATAACAGGATTGATATCCATCACTTTCTCTGTGTTACAATGCTCCACTCTGCTTTAGATAAGAATGCAACATCTTTTTAAATGTTATGGGTACCTGATCATGTTCACATGTTAACAGCTGCTAGTACCAATGCCACTACAGCCACCTGTACACTGTGGGCAAGGGCAATTGCATATCTGCCTTGAGCAACTATACCTAGTGCTATTTATAAAATGGGTAAAGAAAATGCTTTAATTTGGTTGACTGAAAGGACCTTTCAGCCGTGTCCTTATCAGTGAGTATCTGTACCAACCTGCCCTTTTCTCCCTTTGGTGACTATACAACAAGAACAAAACCACTAACCTATTGGATCTGGAATATCTTTTCTGAAGTGGGCACAGGGCATGCAGCAGCAGCGCAAAACGCCTCACTGCCATAGCAGCAGACACCAGGTAACACTGATTGACTTTCCCCATATGCCCCCCAAAATCCAATAAATTCATAAAGAGTGGTATTTTTTTTTTGTATCATTCAAAAAAAATCATAACTACTGAAACCGCTGAAACAGAAAGCGCTTGTGCCGATTTCCGTTTCTCTTCATGCTGCCTCCAGTGTCATTCCCTCATCCCCCACAGTGTTATTCTTGATTTCTGTACCGCGGGACACATTTTTAAACAGGATGCCACCACGCAGTAAAGGAAACGTTTTTAAAAAAAAAACGGCACCAACCCAGAAACAGTTCTATACGGCAGCCGGCATGGACATGCTCACTGCCATTAACAGTAGTTAGAAACGGGAATGGGGATGTGGAAACGGCGAAGATGATGACACATTAATGCTATGTGGAGAGGGGTAGCATAATGGAAAATGAAAAGTGCATAAACACAGAGAGAGCAATCTGACCAATATCTCTATGTGTGTGTGTGTTTGTGTGTGTGTGGGGGGGGCACGTACTCAACATCGCACAATAGAAAAACTACCTAAACAGAGGGACTATTTTACTACTTCATGTATTAAAAAAAACCCTACAGCTATTAAAATGTTTTCCCTCTTTTTTTTTTTCTTCTTACATAGTTACTTGGAAATCCATTTTATAAGTGCAATAACACACCCTGAGGTAAGGATTATCGCCTGATAAGAGCAAGACCAGGGGCATAAGGTACTCGGCACAAGCACCTCATGCCTTAATACACCCCTGGGCTTGCTCTTATCAAGTGATAACCTACACTTCATCATGTGTTATTGCTTGCTTATTACCATCTTCGTACCTTATAGTGTGTTTATTACTGGGACCATTGGCAGAAGGTAGTTACCCATGTTGGCGATGTTTCCAATGTGGAAACACTAGTAAAAAAGTGGAATTTGAGCATCCCTATGCAACATCAAACAACATATAACCTATATAACCTGTACCACGGACCATATTGTATACCTACTACAATGCCCGTGTGATAAACTGTACATTGGAAAGGCTACAAGAGAGTTAAAAGTTCAGATTGGAGAACATAAGAGTGACATTAGATGTAAAGAAAATAATTCAATAGTGGCAATACACTTTGACAGTGCAGGCCATTCAGTTCCATCACTACAGTTCTGGGGATAGAACATGTGAAGAAACTCCAAAGGGACATTGATTGGGACATTCTTTTGTCACAAAGAAAAGTATATTAGATCTATACTATGGACTGTTTAAATCCAGAAGTGGGCCTAAATGAGGACTGTAATCATGCTCTCTTCTGGTAATATGAAGAGCACAGTTATACTATGCATCAGGTGCTACTGTCAGACCTGTCTGAGGATTAGGATAGCATTACAGTACTTGCAGTGTTAAATGGTATATGGAGATTATAAACTTCATTAGGTAATTATTGAAAATGAATAAAAATGTTGAAGGCTTTAGCCCTCAGTGGGGGATGAACTGTGGTGATTGGTCTCTCCGAAGGTTCTGGTGCATTCTGCCTGTCTTTGTGCACAGAGCTGCCTTGGTGGTAGGCTGAGATGTGAGACATATATTTTCATGTCCCTACTGCAGCTGACAAGGGGGGAGTCTTGGCATGACATTATTTGTGATGTCATCCCACCCCCTACTGCAATGAAGTTTATGAACAGCTCATGTCGGTGGTCTGATTATTCCTAGTATCTGTTAGGAGTAGGCTGGGTAGCAGGAGTTTTCCCCGTTAGTGTCAGCAGTGGCAGTGTAGGGGATGGATTTCTGCTGGTTCTTCAAATTCTTCCATATCAGGTTCAAGCAAAATTTTAAAATCTTTGTTAAAGAGATCACCTGGCTCACACATCATGTGTTTGCACTCACCTCTCTGGTGATTACCTCAAATGGTTGCAGGATTAAAATGACAAACTCCAGCATGGACCACTGTGGTGGATTAGTGCAAATGCCTGTATCACCAATTTTATTTTCCAACGTATACTGCCTAGTGGCTTTCTTTTGTTCCAGTAGCATTTGGAATATAAGAAAGATGAAATTAGACCAGGAAGAGACATCTTGGATGAGCTTGTAAGGATGTGCTGTACTTTGTGTTTAACTTGTATTTTAATAAATAACAGATGTGCTCTGCATGAGTGGCTGAAATGAGTGCAGATCCTTTTAGCACTGGTAACCAGAGCCTTAATGTCCTCAGGACTGGAAAAGGGCAATAGTAGTACCTTTACACAAAAGCAGAAGCAGAAAGGAGGCAGGAAACTACCGACTGGTTAGTTTGACCTCAGTGGTAGGAAAAAGTATGGAGTCGTTGTTAAAGGAGAGGATAGTGAAGTACCAGGAGGATAGCAGAAAGACTGACCCCAGGCAACATGGCTTCACTGCAGGATTCTCTTGCCAAACCAATATGATCAACTTTTTTGACTGGGTCACCAGAGCAGTCGACCAGGGATGAGCAGTGGACATTGTGCACCTGGACTTCAGCAAAGCCTTCAACATCATCCCCCACAGAAGGCTAGCTAACAAATTAGAGCATGCAGGAGTTGATCATAAGATAGTGAACTGGATTACCAACTGGCTGCAAGATAGGACACAGATAGTGCTTGTCAATGGATCATTATTTTTTATTAGTTTGTTTCTCCTTCAGGTCCCCACCAGTCGGCATCTATCTTTCAGCCACCCGTCCAGCCCCGCACCCCAACATCAGGCAACTAACACCTTCTTTTCCCATGGTTTACACTCTGTAGCAGGGCAGTGAGGAGCCTCCCTCACTCAACTCTCCTCAATTAGGATCTAGATTCTGGGGAATGCCATTCATGGTCTGGGCCTACAGCTGGTGGCTGCCTTCATCCTGCTTGACCTGGGACCTCATTTTTTTGTTCTGTGTTTCCCCCTGGGTAGAGTATGCAATGTTGGCAATGGCCATGCTGTGCGTGCTTCCGCCCATGGCATGCCGGCCAACTGCTCCACCCACTCACTAGTGACAGGCTCATGGTGCACTGGCACCCAGTCTCTGCTAGGTATTAGGGAAGCACAGAATCTGCACTCCACCCCCCCTTCATGGGAAAGGAGCGCTATTCTGTGGATGCTCGATCGTCTCCCTCCCTGGCCAACCCCCAGTGACCTGCACACAAAGCGAACACGGGTCTCCGGTTTGGCAGGAGGTAAGGCACAGATGCCTCAGCTCTCCATTCCACTGGGCCAGCTGAATGAATCATTATTAAGGGAAGGCAAAGTGACCAGTGGCATTCCACAGGGGTCTGTACTGGGACCTATTCTCTTTAACACATTTATTTGGGATATTTCAAATGACTTTATGGGGAAGGTTTGCCTGTTTGAAAATAACACAAAACTCTGCAACAGAGTAGACTCACAGGAGGGAGTGAAAGGTATGGGAGGAGGCCTGAAAAAACTCAAGGAATGGTCCAGGGATTGGCAGTTGAAGTTTAATGCCAAGAAGTGCAAGGTTATGCAAATAGGAAAAAAAAAACAGGGATAAAGTACACGCTAGGAGGGCATCAGTTGGAGGAGACAAAGACAGAAAGAGACCTCGGAGTAGGCATCGCAGATGACTTAAAGGTTGAAAAACAGTGTGAAAAGGCAGCACAGAGGGCAAGTGGCATCCTTGGCTGCATTGGTAGGGAAATTACAAGTAGAAAGAGCAAGATTATGCTTCCTCTCTATAGGTCCTTGGTGAGGCCACATTTAGAGTACTGCAGTCAGTGTTGGAGTCCCTACCTCAAAAAAGACATAGACCACCTGGAGACGGGACAGAGAAGGGCTACAAAGATGGTGCATGGACTGCATCGTGAGCCATATGAGGCAAGACTCAGGGAACTAAATCTGTACACCCTTGAGCAGAGAAAGGAAAGGGAAAGTGAAAATTGTTTTATCAGGAAAGGAACACTAAGTCAAAAGCTTGTTTCCCGGTGCGACCTGGGAGCACAAGAAAGTTAAGTGACTTGCTCAGGGTCACACAGTATGCAAGTGAGGGCTGTAGGATTCAAACCCAGGTCTCCAGGTTTGTAGCTCAGTGCTCTTAACCACTATGTTATATCTGCCTCCAAGAAGAAACAGAGGGGACATGATTGAAACTTTTAAGTACGTTAAGGGGAATCAACACAACACAAGCAGGAAACCTCTTCCAACAAAACAAGGATGTGCATACAAGGGGCACAGCTGGTGTCTAGTGGGAGGTAGGTTCAAAGGCAACCTCAGGAAGTACTTCTTTACAGAAAGGGTCATATACCCATGGAATAGCCTACTTCAGGAGGTGGTGGAATCCAAGACAGTACGCAAATTCACACTTGCATGGGACAGACATTGTGGACACATCAGGGTGCGGTCTAAATAAGGATGTGGGCAGAAACAAGGGCAGACTAGATGGATCATGCGGTCCCCATCTGCTGACATGATTCCTATGTTCCTATGTTCTTATGTCCTAATCAAGAAAGTTGTGAACTACAGTATTACTGTAAGTTCAATCAATCTATAAAGCAGCAGACGTGAAAAAAAAAAACCTCCTCCAATGATTCCCTATCTGCAGTTACAAAAACCACACAATCCCTGTGATGTGGGAGTCGTGGTGCGATATCTAGCTGTAAAATGCAAATCAGTCCATTGGACATGCAAGGTGCTATGAGGCCATTAGTATGCCCATTATGGGCTCATTTGTATTGGAAGTGGCAGCCTGCTTGTGCTCAACTTAATGTCATCTCTGTTGGCTAGTAGAACCCACCATCACTCCCCTGAACACCCATCCTACAAATGAGCAGCCCATCCCCTGGTGTCTAGAGACGCTGCTAACCCTCTGAGCACCCATTTCAGAATGGTACAGGTGTACCCTGGTGTCCAGCAGCACCCCCACCCACTGGACCCCCATCTTGGTGTGGGTAATTGGTACCATGGTATCTAGTGGCCTCCTCACCCTCTGATCCCCCGTTACCCTACTGTTCATGTCTTCCCTTGTGTCTAGAGGCACCCCCACCCTTCAATTCCTTGTCCAAGTACTGTTCACATCCTTCCTGGTGCCTAGTGGCACCCCCCACCTGCTGAGTCCCTGATCCATGAAAAACAGTCATCAGTGGCATCCCCAGCCCTCCAAGCCCCTGTTCCATAGACAAAAGCCATAATTCGTGGCTAGCAGCACCCCCCCAACTCCTTACAACCATCCCAATGCTAAGAATATAGTCACTGCTGACAAGTGGCCCCTCGCACACCCATCCCTGTGATGATACGAGGTACTCCGTGACTATAGGCACCCCTGAACATCTGTACCATAGATTGCAATATAGTCCCTGGCATCCCAGAGAACCACTGCTCCCCCACTCACCCATCCAGGTGAATGGCCCCATAGCTCTGGTGTCCACTGGCACCCTCTCAAGCTCCTGGCATGTGTCCCCTATGCAATCCCTGGCATCCAGTGGTACCCCCACTCCCACCCCTGAAAGCCATGCAACAGATGCTCCAGCACGTAGTAGTAATCCCATGACCACCCACCTGCCCTGGCAGCACCCACCACTGAATCCACCCCAACTTCCCCTTACCGGGCAGGACAGGAACCTGTGGCACATCCTACAGTAACCAGCAATGCCCTCCACTCACCTCCTTGGCTGGCCACCATATGAGCTGCAGTGAGTACGTGTACAGTATGTTATATGCATGCTCACTGCAGCTCATACAGCGATCAAACAAGGAGGTGAAAGTAGGGCTCTGCCAGTCATGATGCAGGGATACAGTGCATGCTCTTGACCTGTCGGTTATGGGGAGTTGGGAGGGTGCTTTACTGGGTGCAGGCTGGGCAGGTGGGGCTGCAGGACCGCTACTCTGTGCCAGTGCATCTGTCAGCCAGCAATTGAGAGGTGAGGCAGGGATACCACTGGACATCAGGGATTGTGTAAGAGACATGAGCTGGAACCTCTGAGGGCCACCAGAAACCAAGGATATAGGGCTACTCACCTGGATGGGAGAATGGTGGTGCAGGGGTGCCACGGGATATGAGGGACCATATCTCAAATGTACGGGACAGGTGTTTGGGAGGTTCATGTAGTCACTGGAATGTGTCCTACTGTCATGGGAATGGGTGTACTGGGGGGGCCACTTGTCAACAGTAACTATTCTCAGAATTGGGATGGTTGTTCGAAGAGGTGGGGGTGTCACTAGCCACTAGTGGTGGCTGTCATCTACAGGACAGGGGCTCTGCAGGTGGGGGGTGCCACTAGACACCAGGGAATCCATCACACTAGCAGGGGCTGGGGATCAGAGCAGGGGGTGCCACTTGACATCAGGGAGCATGTGAACAGTGCTGGGATGGGCAATAGGAGGGTGGGGTTTTGCCGCTTGATACTAGGGAGGACATGAACAGTATGGAGATGGGGGATCAGTGGGGTGGTGGATACCTCAAGACACCGGGGTAAATATGAACACTAGGGGGACGGGGGATCTGACATTGGGGGTGCCAGTAGACACTAGGAAGGCAGTGATCAGTACGTGATCAGTATGGGGACAGGGGATCTGAGGGTGGGTAGTGCCACTAGACACCAGGGATGACATGAACAGTATGGGGATGGGGGACTGGAGGGTGAAGGGTGGCACTGGACAACAGGGAGGATGTGAACAGTACAGGGACAAGGGATCAGAGGGTGGGGGCTTTCTCTAAACACCAAGGAATGCTTTGTTTCACCAGGAGGAGGGTTCAGAGGGTGGGGTGTGGGCAGCTGCAATACAGCCATCCCCCACAATAGCTTTGTGCCCAGTTAAGACTAGGTTTGAAAAGGTGATAAATAGCTCCTCTGTGATGCCATTTACCATCGACATACACCTCTGAAATTGCCACTTTCCCGTATGCAGGGTGGACCCCCTCATTTGCATTGGTACAGTGTTCTGTTAGCACTCAGGTGCCAACAGGTTTTGCCAGTGCTACAGTGCTACAGGGTCTCTGAATATAGACCCCATCCATGAACTGTACACAAAACCCAGTTAGCACAGGCAAACACCCCTTAGTAACCACGCTAACTTATGAATATCTCTGGACCCCAAAGTCATTTATCTAAATTCCAGTTCAGTACTGCAGCCTCTAATCCTGGTTTCACTTTCATGAACACTTGACTACTACCTCTCTGGTCTACTCATCCACTGATCAACAGCAGCCAATTATTTCCAATTCAAATCCAGAAAGTAAACAATATCATTTTTTTTTTAAATATAAAAACATTTTAATAAAATGGGGGTTATGACTTTAAGAGACACAAAAAGCACCTTCCTAGTGTTCTGTTGTTTTGGTCAGGCATAAGTTTGCTTCAGACAGTCAGGTTGGATAAGTTAGGTAGTTGTTTGAATGACAGTAAAGGTGGTTCCTGTAAAATACATTTTAAGGTGTCATCCTCACTGATTATTGGTTGTAGGTCTTTAATAATTTTTCACAGTGGCTCCAGACCTGGACTCTATGTAAGCGGTGGTCTTTTCTTTATATTGAAGTAGTTGTTCTCTTGGCAGAAGTGTAGTCTGTTCCACAGTTCCATCAGTTTCTCTAGAGGAGTGTCCCTGTTTAATAAATGTTTTTTGAATGAGACAAGGTGTTATCTCTGTCCTCCTCACTTGAACAGATGTGGCGGTATCGAAGCGTACGTACATATATTTTAGTGTATCTATGGTGATTGCTGTTTTGTGTAGTATCGCTGTCTGTCTGTTGGTTTCTTATAGATACAGGTCTGTATGATTCCGTCTTTGAGGGTGTAACCCCCCCCACAAATGGTGGTTCCCGAAAAGTCTTCCTTGAGCTTGCCTTAATGCTCACTGCCAGGCTGGTGTCCTGCGTTTTAGCAGTTTAAATGTTATTGCCAGAGAGTGCCTGTATAGCCTCTGTGTACTGTCTCTTTAAGAGCTGCCTGCATTGCAGTGCTAAGTAATCTGAGAGGGAGCTCTGTTGAAAGATGTAACTATTTGCTGAAAATCATTTAGAGTGATAATGATAATGTAGTTTGTCTAACTTGCCTTCTTTGCAGCAAGGACTGTTTGGTTTATGTCTACTGTCTTGGTCCTGGACTGTGAATTGGACTTATCAGTTCTGGTGGGACCTAAAATGGAGCTGGACTACAGGAGCTTTCTGGAGTCAAAATCTGTAGGAATTGTAGTTTTGGGCTTTTGGTGACTTTTTGCACCTGAAGGGGGAGCCTTTGTTGTGACTGGCAGACAGACAGATCAGCCAACCAAACCTTTTGGATTCTGGGGAAAGTCCCTGGCTTGCTGGCAATTGAATCAGATCTAAGTTGGGAGCTGAAGAAGCAACATGCTTGAGACAGTCAAGCAGCTGTCTGAGTAGTTTCGTGCGGGAGAACTGTGGAAAGGCCTGAGTTGTGGCCTGCATGTCAGCCTGCTGCCCCAGAGAGGGAGAGAAGAGAATTATTTCAGACTAAATCCAAGTTTGTGAGAACGAAGAAAGCCACTGATTTTTTTTACCAGGCTCATACCTGAAGAAGACCAAGGATTTTGGTGAATGTGATCGGCCTGTCAGGATTTCCAGCAGCTTCTGAATCCCCGGTTTGTGCAAAGACTTTGCAATCGTGACCGGAGAGCGGTTTGCCTGATACAGTAAAATTTCCTTATATGTAAATGTGCTGTGTATTGAAAGTGGGTCGTAACTTGGTTCCCCACTGTGTGAACTGTGTTCTGTTTGCTGGAAGCTGTATCCAGCACAAAATGGACTGTATCCAAATGTGTCTTCATTCGGCCTAGGCCATGCCATGCTGGCCCTTCCAGACTACCCCACTGCACAGAGAAAGCCACAGATGAGAGACCTGCCTGGGGACCAGCTCCCTGCTCCACGCTTGAACAGGAATAACACCTTGGAGAATCGTGTGGGCCCTGCTTCTCCTGGCACTCCAGATCAACCACCTGCTGTCTCGATTTTCGTCCCACCTGTGTCCAGTCTTGAGTATCATGAGTAATCATCAGGGTAGCTCCCTGCAACAACAGCCTAATCTAAAAGTGTGTCATCTGATTGTCTTGTTGTTTTCTTTTCACAAACTGAGCCCTCTGGCTCCGGATTACAAATAGTGTGTGTTGTGCATGTTGTTCTCTTCCATCACAGGGCCCCAACCAGCTGCAACATTCCTGGCTAGCCCACCATTCTCTATCTGGGTACCCAGGGTGTGTGATTGTTTATGGACCCTGAATTGCATGCATAACTGTTTGATACAGCCTTTAAGCAAATTAACCTGATTATGCCCCTCCTTTGTTCAAGTCCCTTAAATAAATCAGGCCTAACTCTTTTTTGCATTTATCCTGACTGTGGTTCCAGTTTGTGCAAGAACACTGTACTGCTGTTATTTGCTGTGTATAACCTTGTTTTACAGGAGGTCCCCAGGACTGAGCCAGGGGAAAGCCCTAGTGGTAAGTGCAAACAGTGTGGGTACTTGTGTGGTGTATCAGGGGTATTGTGAAAGTGATTATTGTGTATTGTTCTGGCCACTTGTAAGGAAAAAGGAGGGTTACAGTATCCTGAAGGGCTGTGCCCAGGTTAGCTTGACTACTACCAACCCTGACCTCCGGGTGGAGGCACCTGTTTCAGAACTCAGGCCCCTTAACCTGCTACTAGCCAAGCTGGCAGGGGTAGTAGCCCATGGGATAGCACCACATAGGGGTTACAATGGTAACTGTGGTGTCAAGAAAATTAATGCTGATATCAGAGTACTCCACCGGAAGTTTAATGGATGTGTAGAGAATGTTAAATTGCAGTGTGTGAGTACCTTCTGTCCAAATAATAACTGTCATCAATATACCTGAAGAATGCAAGTGGTTTGATTTTGTATGGTTTCAGGAAATCCTCTTTCAACTTTGCCATGAAAAGGCTGCCATATTATGGAGTAGTGCTGTGCTGAATGCGGAATTCCACCAACAAAATTAGTGTGGAATGACCATTCTGCCAGTGGAATTTCCCCTGGAATTTCACTAGTTCTGTGGATTTCTACCAGCTGAACAGCATTTTTCCGTGGAAAATTATTGTGCAACCAATTCCACTGAAAATTATTCCATAACCATTTCCGTGGAAAATATTGAGATCTGCAGAATATTATTCTGCCAAACAGTCATTTTCTTTCTTGGAAAATCATTCTGCAACCATTTTTTTCCCATGGAATTCCAACATTCCATTTCCAACAAAATTCAGCGGAATTTCAAAAATCCCATGAAATTTTGTTCGCCCCAGAATTTGAAAATTCTGCACAGCACTATTATGGAGCCATTCAGGTACCCACTGCCATTCCCATAGTCTGAACACATTGCTTGCTGTTGAAACTGAAGTTGTGGGTCAGAGTAAATTCAATAAGTCTGGTAATGAATTTTTGGTGGACGTCATGGTGCTGTCCTTTCACTTGTATATACCTGAGACAGATCCAAACAATAGTGCACTCAGGCTGATTAAAGTGTGGTGCCAGGTGGGAGCTGCTATCTCCCATAAGCAACCACAACGTTTAGGACTTGCTGGGCACTCGATCTGTGCTGCTCAACCAAGAAATGAAAGAATATGGGAATATATTCCAAAATATTTTTTAGTTCAGCAGCATAAATCTGGCACACAGGTGAGTGAGCAAATCTAGCACACAAGTAGGTGAGCAACTGCTAGCCACAAGACACCCCACCTACCTGAGTGCCGAATCTGTGCTGTTGAATTAATAAAAAACTTCCGAAATATATTCTAGTATTCTTGAACTTCCTGGTTGAGCAGCGCACTCACTTCAAATGCCCAGCAATTCCTGGACTTTGCAGGTGTTTGAGACAGGCTGATATTCCATCAGTATGTGGGATATTAGTGTAGATGGAGTTCAAATTCCATCCTGGGAGAGGTGCCTGCATCCCCAATAACCACCTACTATTTCAAAGGCTGCCTATTTTGTCTTTGCATGCATCCAATTATTTATTGCCCTCTAGGCTAGAGTTTATGTCAGGTTTAATAATTTATGTTACATATTTGATGACTGGCCGCTATATATTTGCTCTTTGTAAGGTGTCCTGAGCTTGCAGGATAGGGTACCAATAAATAAAATTATTACAACACCTACCCGAATTCCTCAATGAAATTGTTTCACTGTAACAGATACTGAGCTATTATTCTGTTTGTCATATTTCTCACAAAAGATGTTTTTTAGCCAAGAAATCTCAACATTACCTGTTAATATGACTCTTCAGTGTTAGCACTAAATCCATGTATGAGCCCAAACTCACCTGACTATATTGATGCACACTCATACTAATGCTGGGGTTAAAATAATATATTGTCTGCCCTCCCTCTCTGGCATTGGACTGATGGGATTGCCTTTGATAATAAAAGAGAGTGAAGCTACATTCTGTTGTATTTTAGAAGGAGTCAGGAGGGAGGTGCAGGCCAAGGGTCTGCAGTTTCTACAGAAAGAGTTCCTTGTTCATAGAAACGTAGATTATGATGACAGACAAGGACTGCCTGGCCTATCCAACTTGCCCATTTCCCCCTACCTACATTATTACCAAAGACCGTACTTGGTCAAAAGCGCTTTCTCCCTCCTCTCCTTCGTTTCCACTATGATTCCCTTGTGCCTATCCCATGCATTCTTAAACCCCACACCACTGCTTCCACCCCACCACTTCCACTTGAAGACTGTTCCAGGAATCCTCCACTCTTTCTCTGAAGAAGTGCTCCCTCACATCTCTCCTGAATCTACTGCGCTACAGCTTCATAGTATGAGCCCTTGTGTTTGAGCACCTTTTCTTCTGAAAAATACTTCTATCTTGTACGTTATTTACCCCTGTGAGGTATTTAAAATTGACTATCATATCCCCCTCCTTCCCTCCTCTCTTTCAGGGTGTATATATTGAAGTCCTCTAGTCTCTCCTCATAGGGCTTTTGATGCAGACCCTGCATAATTTGACTTGTCCTCCTCTGGACCATCTCCACAATGTCTATGTCCTTCCAGAGATGAGGTCTCCAGAACTGGACACTGTACTCTAGGTGGGGTCTTACCAGCGATATATAATGAGACAATGCCACCTCCCTCTTTCTGCTGGTGATACCCCTCCCTATTCACCCCAACATCCCACTAGTCCTCCTGGCTGCCTTGTCACACTGCCTTGTCATCTTTAGGTCATCAGAAATGATTACCCCCAGATCTCTTTCCTGCCTGGTAGTCATCAATACCACTCCACACATTTTGTACTGTGCCCCTGGGTTTCTTTGCCCTAAGTGCATTTTTTTACACTTTTTCACATTAAAACCCAGCTGCCACACCCTTGGCCACACATCTATTTTTGTCAGGTGAGACCCGCCTGCCATACCCTTGATCATACTTCTAATTTTTTCAGGTCTCTGCTTAGCCTTTCCACACACACACACCCGGAGTGTACACCCCACTGGAGATTTTGGTGTCATCAGCAAAGAGGCAGACCTTCCCTTCCAGCTTCTCTGCAATGTCAGTTATAAAGCCTTTAAAGAGGACTGGTCCCAGCACTGATCCCTGAGGTACTCTGCTTGTCACACTCCCTTCCTTGGAGTGATCTCCGTTTATCACTATCCTCTATCACTTATCTCCTCACCAATTTCTTATCCAGTTTACCACCGCTGGACCCACTCCAAAGCTACCCAGCTTGCTTAATAGTTTCCTACATGGAAAGGTGTCAGAAGCCTTACTGAAATGTAGGTAGATCACATCCACCACTCCACTCTGATTTAAATCCTTTGTCACCCAAGCAAAGAAATCTATCAAATCCATTTGACATGACCTTCTCTCAGTGAACCCATGCTGCCTTGGGTGTTGTAACCCACTGGATTCAAGATATTCCACAATCCTTTCCTTCAGCAGTGATTCCATTAACTTTCCCACCACCGATGTCAGGTTTACTGGCCTATAATTACCATCCTCCATCTCCCTGTTACCACTTCGTGTAGTGGAGTAATATCCAAACTCCTCCAGTCCTCTGGAATCACTCCTGTTGCCAGTGAGCAATTAAATAGGCCAGTCAGAGGTGCAGCCGGTATCTCCCTGAGCTCCCTCAATGTCTTTGGATGCACTCCATCTGACCCCATTGCTTTATCCACCTTTATATTAGAGAGTTCCTTCGAAACTCTCTCCTCCAAAAAAGGACCAGTGTCCACCTCCCTCCATAACGTCTGCTACATTTTTGAGTCCCCTTCCCTCCTCCTCCCTCTGTGAACAATGAACTAAAATATTTGCTCAGGATGTCTGCTTTTCTTGGTCCTCCTTTGTATAGTCCCCATCTTCCCTTTTTAACCTTACAATCCCACCCCTGGTCTTCCTCTTTTCACTTACATACTGTATATAAAAAATGTCTTGTCTCTGTTCATTACCTCCTGGGTTATTCTCTTCTCAGTTTGCACCTTTGCATTTTTTACTGCTTGTCCTGCTTCCTTCTGTTTCCCCTGATACACCTCCCTATCCTCCTCCCTCTATGTCTCCTTACACCTTCTGAATGCCACCCTTTTAGCCTTTATCTTTTCAGCCACCTTTTCCAAGAACCATAGCATTCTCTTTTTCCTCTTGCTTTTGCACACTTGTTTGTTGCAGAGGTTTGTTGTTATTACTATGCTCCCTTTTCAGCTTTGCCCACTGATCTCCACCACACCCAGCCCCCCCCCCAGTCATCCCTCAGGCATTCACCTATCTTTATAAAATCTGCCGTCCTGATGTCCAGGACTCTCACCCATGTGTGGTTCGAGTCCACAGCTGTCCTTATATTGAAACACACTAAACAGTAATCACTGGTCCCAAGGTGGCCTCCCACCTTGGCATCTGCAACACTGGCTCTGTTAGTGAGTACCAGGTCCAGTATTTCCCCATCACAAGTGGGTTCACTGACTAGTTGCCTGAGAATGCCCCCCCAGGCAGACAGTCCAGAATGGCACTGCTTCAAGCTGAAGCCACTGCTGGGATGCTCTACTCTACTTCCGGTTTGTTGAATTCCATCACCAGCAGTACCTCCCCCTTTTCTGCCATCTTACCAATGGCTTCCAAAAGTACCTTATCTAATTCCTCCCCCCTGTGCTGCCAGTGCTGGAGGTCTGTACATCACACTAGTGTGAATAGTGGCCTCAATCCCCCTCTTTAAGGTGATTCACAGAGCCGCTGCCTCACCCTGTATTTCCTATATCTCCATCACCTTTATACTTTCCCTCACATAAAGCACCACACTCCGTCCTTTGCTTCCCACCCAGTCCTTCCTGAACAGACTGTAGCCTGGTATAGCCATGTCCCAGTCATGGTTTTCAGTACGCCTTGACACGGCAATGGCCACAATATCCAGGTTTGCCTCTACCATGATAGCCTCTAGGTCTAGAATTTCATTTCCTGGACTTCTAGCATTTACACTCATGCCCTTCCAGATGTTGCTTCCACTCTGCTTGTTGTCCTCCTTTTTTCCTTTTTTGCTGTCCCTCCCTCCCTCCCTCTCTCTTTTCATTGCTCCCATTCCCTTCCCCCTTTGTCTCTACCACCCTGATTCCTTTGTTAATTTGCACCCTGGGAGATTCCACTCACCTCAGGTTTTTTTTACTCCCTACTTCGCCCTATGGGGGGCCAGTTTCTGTCTTCTTAATTCTTTCCATCACCCCCTCAGCTACTTTAAATGTCCACCGACGTAACATTTAAACTGTCTACAAAGGACTGTGATTCCCCTCCCAGATGGATGCAGGTCATCATCCATGTATAGGCCCTCATCCTCACAGGTGGGTCCCCAGTTCCCAGTGTAGCCAGTCCCCTCCTCTCTGCACCATTCCTTCAGCCATACATTAAAGCTCCAGGTGCAGAGATCCATCTGCTCCCCACTGTTGTAGGCAGGCAGGACCTAAGCGAAATCCACTGAGTGAGCTACATAAGATCCCTCCCCAGTCCCCTAAACTCCCCCTGCACTATCCCAGCCCCATCCCTAGCCAGGTAATTAGTTCCCAGGTGGACAGTGACATCCAGCTCTCCTTTCCATCCTGCTGCCCTAGCAGTCCTTAGAATCCTCTTCCCATCCCTCCAGGCTGTGGCACTGTGTAGGCATCTAACCTGCCTCTCCCTGTCCTTTCCTATTCCCAAAACTATACCTCTCACAATCGAGTGAGTCCTCAACCAGAAGGTGTTTCCTCCTCCTCCTCTGGGGTCCTTTAGCATCCTCCTTGGGGTCTCCACTATGGAAGGCCCCAAATCCTGCCTGGTCACCACTGCGGATGGCTCTTCCTGGCAGTCCTGCCCCACCAGAGTGATGTAGGAATTACGCAGTAGTACCAGATGAGGAATTTGCCTCTGTTGTACCACTCCCACCCATCCTGAGACCATGATAGTCTAGCTGTTCTTCTTTCCTGGCATTCTCTGTGGTAACGGTGGCAGACTTGGTGGCCCCTGAGGGGAGATGTCCCCCGAATCCTAGCTAACTCGGTTTATGGTCCAGCGACCTCCTCCCTCAACCCAGAGAGGTGTGTGCAGATGGTGAAGCATCACAATCTCCAGAAGGTCTCTCAGAAAACTGCCACCCCACTGCCACTGAACTGCGCAACTCCCAGCATTCTCAACTTCTGTTCTCCCTGTGTTACCTGGAAATATGTTTGTACCCTTACCCCTGATAGGGTGTTTCTAGTTTTCCCCCTTTTTTGTTTGTTTCTATTTGTGGTCCCCCATGCCTTGTATGAATCTCTTGATACTCCTACCCTAGATAGGGTGTTGCTCCAATTCCTGGTTTTGGCCTACCTTTTACCTTCTGCCCTTCCCAGCAGAGACTGTTACATAGTAGTGAACATGTGCCTTATCTTAGTCAACCAGCAGAGTCCCTTGCTTCCTCCTGTGGATGCCTGCTGATGCCTAAGACGCAGTTACCTGTTCCATGCCTTTGCTGTTCCACTCACTCACTGGGACATGAATGTACTGGACATGTTAGAGTGGAAGTGCTTTTATAGTGCTCTTGTAAGAAGGCACTAAGCCCTTGTCAACTCCACCCCCCCCCCCCCCCCCCCAATTACACACCTGATTCTCAGGGATTTCTGAATCTACTCAGCCCAAGATTAATCTCCTGGAGTCACGTGATGCTAGCTTGCTGAGCAACAGCAGGGGCTTGGAGCTCTCTACTCCCATCAACTTTATCTACTTTAATTGGCGATTTCGCGGAAAGCAGCTCCAGCAATTTACATCTCATCTGAAAGCCTACACTCCACCTATTGGCCTCAGGGCATTTTCTAATCATACCCCTTGAGTTTATAAGGGGATGGAGGTGGAGAAAAAACAGGCCGCAATTAGGCACACGCCACCAGCCACTCCTGAAAAGCTGCCTAAAAAACTGAGGAACCAGCCCGGCTCGACCTCTGATAAAATGAGTGATAAAACTCCTCCGTCTAATCCTCTCACCGAGGAGAAATTCCTACAGGAGCTGGCTCCACTGAAAGACGTGCTGCAAACCATCACTTCGGACCTCAAGTCCATCCGAGGGGATCTCTCCTCTCTCACCACGAGGGTGTCTGACTCGGAGGCCAGAATCCACTCCCTAGAACAGCGGGACACTAAATCAGAGTTGGAGTTGATCACGCTAAATCAACAGGTCAAGAAGCTACTATTAAAATGGAAGACCTGGAAGGTCGCAACCGGAGAAATAATTTGCTCATTCTGGGTCTGCCAGAGCTCAAGGAGGGAGCAGACCCCATCGCCTTTCTTCAAAAATTCTTAGCTAAGATAGTGGGCCCTTCACCTCTTAACCCCCATTACCACCTGGAGAGAGCGCACAGATCTCTGAGGCCCAGACCTCCGCCGGGTTCTCCTCCACGAGCAATAATTATGAAATTTCTTAGCTACATAGAAAGGCAACATGTCTTTACCAAATCTCGTGAGCTACAAACCATCATGTGGGGACCAGCCAAACTTTGCATCGCTCAAGATCTCCCTAGAGAAATCAGGATGAAGAGATCCGCTTTCCACCCTGTCGTCCAGAAGTTAATTGCTGCGGGCATTCCCTTCCGTATGATGTATCCTGCTACCTCAAGGTCACCATTGGAGACAACTCCCAAAGCTATGACTCTCCGGACTTGGCCTATAAAGACCTCTCTGTTAAACTTCCCAATCTTTTAAAACAAATGGCTGAACCTTTAAACCCAGTTCCAGCTTTAAGGCAGGCCTTAAGTTGTTCATCCTAGGTTTGGTGCCCTTGCTGTCTTTTGCCCCTTTTGTACCTGTTTGTATTACCTGTGTGGCCGATTCCGAGGTTGCTATGGTGGGCGGGATCTCCCGGACCGAGCGGAGGCTGGGGTAAGCCGCGATGCTTCTGGTTCTCGCTATTCACCCGGAACCAATCTGGGGTGGTTGCAGATTTCAGCCTTGCTGTTTTCGGTGAGGGTTCAATCTGGTCCCTCCCCAAAATAGCTCCCCGTGGAAACAATCTGGTTTGGTGAGGTTGTACCTCCATCTCGCGGCCCATTCCGCCAGTCTGCGGCCCTTTTCCTATAACCCGGTTCAGGAGGTGAGTAAACCCCTCTCTTCGGGCTTTTTTCTCTTTTGAAAATTAAGTGGGGCTTTTCTGTGGTATCGCGACTCCCTGTATTAAGATCACAATTTTGTTGATGGGGGGGGGGGATGCTCTTGTGCCCCTTGTAATTGCCGTAAGTTGCATTGCGAGCTTGTAGAAGGGGGGTTTGCAAACCCAGTCCCATATATTGAGTTATCCTTATTTCATCTGGTTTGGATGAGAATCACTTTTCTGTTTTGGCTTTTGGTGTCCTGGAGATCTTCTAATCTGAAGGATTCTAATAACACAGGGCTCTCTGGGTTTGCAACAGGGACCTGGTTCTCAGGCTTTTGTTGTAGTTGTCTTCCCCTTATAAATGCTCAGGCCTGGAACCAGGATGTATATAGTTGGCTTGTTTTTTTCAATGGATTTAAGGGGGGAGGGAGTTGGGAGGGTTGACCTGTCTGCCTCTTTATATGTATGTTGCTAAACCAGTTATGTTCTGTTTGGTCATCACACTGTTACTTTTAGCATTCCCTTCATGGCAGACCATAATGAGTTGGGGTTTTGGGTTTCGAGTGTGCCTTTTCTACTGGACTAGAGTTGGGAGTTCTAGTAACTGTTTTGTTTTTATCCTGTTTTTGAAATGGCTGTAAGTACTGTCAAAATTGCATCATGGAATGTGCGTGGGCTCAGGGAGAAGGTCAAGAGGACTCAAGTATTTAACCATTGCGAGTTATTTCAGACTGATATTTTACTATTGCAAGAAACCCACTTAACTAACTCAGAGGCTAAATGGTTGTCTCGGTCTGGTTTCTCACAGGTTTTCGTAGCAAATGGGTCCAGCTCTAGCAGAGGCGTTGCTATACTCATTTAAAAATACATTATGTTCCTGGTCAATACAACAATAACTGATCCGGAAGGCAGATTTATATTGATTAAGGGCTCCCTTAATGGTGATGATGTCGTTCTAGGCTCATTCTATGGTCCAGTAGGGGGTAGCTCTGATTTCTTTATGTCCCTAGCAGACAAAATAAGTACCCTACTTCCCTCCCAACTTATACTTGGAGGTGACTGGAACGTTTCACCATCTCACCTATTAGATAAAGACCCTCAATCAAGCCGCCCATCTTCTCCGGTTCAAAGGTCCCTGCTAGATTTCCTGCACATATTAGGGTTATGTGACCCTTGGCGTCTCTCCAACCCTTCCCTTCGGTCCTTCTCTTTTTTTTCTCAATCCCACGGATCCTGGTCTAGAATAGACTATATCCAGATTAGTAAAACTCTTCTCCCTGGCCTTCTCCAATCTGGCATCGAGCCAATTGTACTCTCCGATCACGCAATTGTCTGGACAAGACTTTCCCCAGACCCGAATTTCCAAAGGGACACAATCTGAAAGCTCAATACTCAACTCCTTAAGGACCCCCACTTAGTGACCCACATTAAGACCCTCATTTCTGACTTCCTTGAGGACAATCTTGGATCCACCCCAAGATTTGATATCATCTGGTGCTCCCTAAAATGCTACCTAAGAGGTGAATTAATTAAATTAGCCTCAGCGATGAAAAGAGCTAGACAATCTCGTGCCTCCCTGCTAATGAACAAAATCAAGGAGCTTGAAAGCTCCCATTCCCCTTCCTCTCCTCTGTCCTCCCTCGAAACCGTCTTGGTAGTCAAAAACGAGTATACTGATCTTCTCAAAGAAAAAGCTGAATACTGCCTTTTCAAGACTCAAACCAGATACATTGAGCATGGCGAGAAAGCCGGAAGGCTTTTGGCCTTAAGACTTCGTACTTTAGAAAGTTCCAGATTAATCCCGGCCCTATAATCTCCTGCTGGCTCCATCAAAACCTCTCCCAGAGAAATTGCGCAGATTTTTGAGAATTACTATAGGAATCTTTATAGTGTGCCTCCCTTTCCCGCCTCTCTCTCTGACATATCTGCCTACCTAGCAGAGCTTGATATTCCCCATCTTTTGCCCTCTCAAAAAGAAATACTGACCGCCCCCACCTCACTTCCTGAAATAGAAAATGCCATTGCCTCTATGGCCCCAGATAAGGATCCAGGTCCGGATGGGTTCCCCTCAAATTTCTATAAAGTTTTTTCCAAGGAACTTGCCCCTTTACTTCTCAAACTATACTATTACCTCTTCTCTCTACCATGGACCCCACGCTTCTTGAAGCTACTATCATTCTAATTCTTAAACTGGACAAAACCCCCACTGACCCAGCGAGCTATAGACCCATATCTCTCCTAAACTGCGATATGAAAATTCTTTCTAAGGTCTTGGCTGAACGGATTAAGAAAATCTGGACCCATCTCCTTAGTCAAGAGCAGGTTGGATTCATACATTCTCGGTCCCCATCAGACCACCTCAGAACCCTCTCTCGTATTTCTCATCTCGCCCAATCATCCCATCTCCCAATGGCCCTGATTTCGTTAGACACAGAGAAAGCATTTGACAGAGTTGATTGGTCTTTTCTCTGGGCTACGATGGCCAAGATGGGCTTCCCAATTCCCTTTTTCAAGTGGATCCAGGTTCTATACAAATTCCCCTCGGCTAAGATTTATTGTAATGGTGTTTTTTCTTCACTGTTTCAACTTCATACTGGTACCAGACAAGGCTGTCCTCTCTCACCTTTTTTGTTCAATTTGTATCTCGAGCCTCTTCTCATCAAGCTCAAATCCTCCCCAGATATTCAAGGCTGCCGGTGCACCAACATGAGTTAGTCCTCTCAGCTTATGCTGAGACATACTTCTACATGTTACTCACCCGCCACTTCCCTAGGACATGCATTGCAACTAATCATTCAATACGGTAACATCTCTCAATACAAACTGAATATTTCTAAATCTGTAATATTCCTTTAAACACTCACATGCAAACATGAGCTTATTAAATTTGGCATGAGATGGTCCCCTAAATCGATTAAATACCTTGGTATTCATTTTACCACAGACCCTTCTCTACTCAGAAAACTCAATTTAGATAACCTTAAGGCCCATATCCAGCAAAGATTTGCAAAGATGGACCACTCTTCCTATTTCCTCTGGGGCAGGATTAATATTATTAAGATGAATGTTCTCCCAGTATCTTCTATCCTCTTAACCTGCTAGGGCTTTGGTTGCAGCTCTTACCTACAACAGTTTCCAATGAATTTTCTCAAAGTTTGTCTGCGAGGAAGGCAGTTTGCCGTTCATTTCTTAAACTATCTCTCCCCAAGAATAAAGGGGTCTTAGACTTCCCAATCTAGTATTTTACTATTGGGCTGCCCACCTCTCTAAGCTAGGTAGATGGTTTTCAGCCCATCCTGAACCCTTCTCCCCGATTTGGCTCCAAATTGAGAAATTGATCATTTCGGGGTCTAAATTGGATCCCTATGCAATTTTTTACACTCCTCCCTCGGTGCTTTCACACTAGATAACTGACCAAACAATTCTCACATCCCTTAAATCTCTTTCCCAATGTTTATACTTCCTTAAAATTTCTCCTAAAATGGACCTAGCACAGCCCACCACCCTTAACCCTAATATCAAGCTGGGCAACTCGATGATTACCCCTGAGTGGCTCCCACAAATTAAAGAAACTAACTTAGAACACTATTACGATCAAGGATCCCTTCTTTCATCATCTGACATTTTGGCTAAATTTGGAATTCCCAGTAATAAGATTTTTAAGGTATATCAATTAAGGCATTTTATTGCTGTGAAATTTGACTCACAGTTTAGAGAACCCAAGGTTCAACCCTTTCTCTCTCACATCTTTACCTCGCTCTAAACCACATTCCATTTCGCTGATATACTCTTTCTTGCTGGATTACAAATTTTCGCAAACGATCGAAGGTTCTCGCATTTGGCTTTCTTTGCTCCCAGATTCCACCCTCAACTGGGCCCACATTTGGAAAGACCTGCACAAATACCATACCCAAGACAGGCTTAGACTTACCCAATATTATATTTTGAACAATATGTATTATACCCCTAAGAAACTTTTCCAGCTTAAGAAACTAACTCTCTCCCTCTGCTCCAGGTGCTCACATAGTGACGGGAATTCCCTTCACATTTTTTGGTATTGCAATAAGGTTGCCACTTTGTGGTCTGCTATTCAACACAATTTTGATCCACTACTTGGCCTCACCAATCTTTTCACTCCTGAAATCTGCATTCTAGGTGACTACTCTGGCATAGACTGTTTAGAGCGCCGATATCACATTACCCTTGTGTCTATAGTGGTTAAGAGACTAGTTCTTAAACATTGGACTGATCAATGACCCTGACTTATTCTGAATGGTTGGCTGAGCTTTCAGCCATCTTAACATGGAAAGGCTGATAGCCAGTTCACGTAATCATGGATTGTTTCACAAAATGGGGTAAATTGTTTGCACTATATTTGCACCAATGATCTTTTGGCTTCCTCCCTGTTGCCCATGGTGGTTTACTCTTTCCTCTCTCCTTTCCCATTTGTCTTCTCAGATTTTGAAGGCAGGGAATTGAGTTGCGATGTATCTATGAACTCGCTAACTGGTCTAGGTACAAAGTTGTTTGGCACACTCTATGGGGGGTTGGGGGGTTTTGGGGGGGGGGGTTCTCCCCCTTGTTTTTCCTTTTTCTTTATACCATGTATGGATACCTGGCATAAGATATGTAATGATCTTGTTTATGTTTGCTATGTTAAAATCAATAAACTTGAATTTCAAAAAAAAAAAAAAATTAATCTCCTTACTTAGTTTCACCACACCACCTGTTACAATTTTAAAGACAAGGTAAGTTCCACAAACACTACCCACAAATCTCTTTTTTCTCCCCACTTACCCTGCTACCTTTGGTATGAAGAGAATATAAATAAAAATAAATATAAATATACCTTTAAGGTAAAGCTATGTGCTTTCACTGCTCCCTGTCAGCAAAGTCTGATCATCCAGTTCAGGACCCAAACCGCAGCTGAGTACTAGCGGCTCTGGTACTGAAAACAAGAATGCCCTCCTTAGGTGAAAGTAGGGATCACAAAATGGTTGCTCCTGGGTTGCAGAAGCTAGGACAGTATTGAATTATGAGCAGTTCAATGCTGTAAGATATTAGACCGAAGTTCTCCAGGAAAACATATTGCTGGATGAGAGTAGGGGTTCCCCTCTAAGACTCCCAATGGACTAGACATGATCCTTGTAAGCTACAAACTGTGTGGATGGAAGAAGCACCTAGAGAGCCCCTTCATTGGGGGTTGGTACCCATAAAGTAGATCCTTCCTTAGTGGAGGTCATTGGTCTATGCCAGTGCAACATCTCATTGCGTTCTATCATTAAATCAATTTACTATTAGGAATTGAAAATTGATTGTATTAGTGTCCATACGATGAAGTGTCACTCACAAACCTGCAACATCAAATTAGCTTGTCTATCAATTAACTGAGTCCCCTCCCCCCAAGGGTCCTGCACTCTCTGATAATGGTAAGAACTCCAAAACATGCAACAGAGTGGACTCTACCGAAGGAGTGACAAGAATGAAGTCAGATCTAAAGAAACTGAAGTTATGGTCCGCAGCATGGCAGCTGAAATACAATGCAAAAAAGTGCAAGGTTATACATCTAGGAAGGAGCAAGCCAAGAACTGAATACTATCTGGGGGAAGCAAGGCTAGCAGAAACTAGCATGGACCGTGATCTGGGGAGCATGATAACAGACAACCTATAGGTAGGAAGACAGTGTGAAAAAACAGAATCATAGAAACATAGAATTTGATGTCAGATAAGGACTGCTTGGCCCAACTGGTCTGCCATTTCCCCTACCTAATGGATAAGCTGCAGATCCTAGTTAACCAACAGCCTACTTTCTCCTATCCCCCACTAGAATTGCCTTATGTCTGTCCCATGCATTCTTGAATTCTCCCACTGTTTTTGACTCCGCGACCTCCTCAGGAAGGCCGTTCCATGTATCTACAACCTCTCCATGAAATAATATTACCTCACATTACCTCTGAGTCGTCCTCCCTCTATCTTCAAATTGTGCCCCCTTGTTCTTGCACATCTCTTTCTCTGAAAGATGTTACCCTCTGGGACTTTGTTGACTGCCTTGAGGTACTTGAAAGTTTCTATCATGTCCACCTCTCCCCCCCTTTCCTCAAGGGTATACATATTAAGCTCCTTTAGTCTCTCTTTGCATGTCTTCTGGATGACCCTGCACCATTTTAGTTGCCTTCCTCTGGACATCCTCCATCCTGTCTATGTCCTTGTGGGGATGGGGTCTTCAGAACTGCATGCAGTACTCCAGATGGAATCTCACCAACTGTCTGTACAGAGGGATAACAACTTCCTGTTTTCTACGGGTGATGCCTCTCCCTATGCATCCCAGTATCCCCCAGCCTGCCTTACTGTCTTCTCACATTGCTTGTCCACCTTTAGGTGGTCTGACATGACTACCTCCAGGTCCCTTTCCATTTTTGTTTTTTTAGTATCTCACCCCTCATTGTATACGCTTCCCCTGGGTTTTTGTTTGCCAGGTACATTACTTTGCACTTCTTTGCATTGAATCTAAGCTGCCATACATTTGACCATTCCTCCAACCATGCCAAGTCCCTTCTCATCCTTTCCACCCCACCTTGTGTATCAACCCTGTTGCAAATCTTTGTGTCGTCTGCAAAGAGACATACTTTTACTTCCAGTCCCTCCACAATGTCACTTATAAAGACATTAAAGAGGACCGGTCCCAGTACTGAACCCTGTGGTACCCCGCTAGTAACCCCCCTTTCCTCAGAGTGGACTCTGTTTACTATAACCCACTGTGTCCTGTTGTCCAGCCAGTTTTTTACCCAAGCTACCACATTGGGATTCACTCCAAGGCTGGCTAACTTGTATATTAATCTTTTTTTGTGGGACTGTGTCAAATGCCTTGCTAAAGTCTAGGTAGGCACTGTCCACAGCCCCTCCCTGGTCTACTACTTTGGCCACTCAGTCAAAGAAATCTATTAGATTCACCTGACATGACCTTCCCACTGTGAATCCATGCTGCCTTGGATCCTGTGCCCTGCTGGCCTCTAGGTACTCAACAATTCTTTCCTTCAGAAGTGATTTCATCATTTTCCCTACCACTGAGGTCAAATTAACAGGTCTATAGTTTCCTATGTCTGCCTTGCTCCCACTTTTGTGAAGTGGAATCACATCCACCCTCCTCCAGTCCTCAGGTACCACCCCATCCTCCCTTGATTTGTTAAAGAGGGTAGTCTGGGGTGTCACTAGCTCTACCCTTATTTCTTTTAGAATTCTTGGGTGGATCCCATCAGGCCCAATTGCTTTGTTCCTCTTCAGTTTTAAGAGTTCTTTCAGAAACCCATTCTTTTGTGAATGGACTGGTATAATCCCCCATCCAGAATGTTTGTATTGTTTGGTTTAGGTACCTCCCCCTCCTCTTCTTTTGCGAATACTGAGTGGAAGTATTCATTCAGTATCCCTGCTTTTTCACTATCACTCTCTGCCCACATTCCCTCCCCTTTATTAAGCATCAGTATCCCTCCCTTGGTCTTTCTTCGCTCCCTAATGTACCTATGAAAGATTTTATCCCCTTTCTTAACAAAGTTGGCTATCTTTTCCTCTGTTTGAGCCTTTGCTATTCTGATTGCCTTCCCTGCCTCCTTCTGCTTTAACTGATATAGTTCTCTGTCCTGCTCCTTCTGTGTTTCCTTATATTTCCTGAATACTATCCTTTTCTCCTTAACTTTCCCTGCCACCTCTTTTAAGAACCATAGTGGCTTTTTCCTTCATTTTGTTTTGTTGATTTGCTTTACACAAAGGCATGTTGCCTCTGTGATTGCAGTTTTGATTCTTCCCTATTGTTCTTCCACCCCTCCTTCTTGCCTGTTTGCTAGTGCTTTTCTGAGGCACTCTCCCATTTTGCCAGAGTCAGACCTCCTAAAGTCCAACACCCTTGCTTTTGTATGGCTTGCCTCTAACAGCTGTGTTTATTGTGAACCACACTGTTTGGTGGTCACTTGTTCCCAGGTGGCTACCCACTTCTAAATCTAAGATCCTACATCAAATTGGGAGGACATCCTCTTTCCACAACATGGCTCCCAATACCCTCAGAGTTCAAAGTTTCAGATTTTTATTCCCGCACTTCTATTCTGTCCTCCAAGGAGATACTAGCTAAGTTCTGCCGCCATCTTACATTTTCAAGGTTTATCAACTCCAGCATCTCTTGGTCAAAATGTTTGGGCACCAGTCACAGTCTTCCTTACTTGGGGATTTCTTGCAGCACATATGTGGCTCAGCCTGTAGGCCTCACAATAAAACTTCTTTAATTCAAAAAAAAATCTAAGATCATCTCTCATCCCCATTTGAGAGTACCAGGACTAAGGTTACTCCCTCTCGAGTGGGTTCTAACACTAGCTTTCTGAGGCATGCCCACTGTATGGCATCGAGAATGACCCTGCTCTTGGATGTGGCTGCAGTAATGGTGCTCCAGTTAACATCTGGCATATTTAGGTCCCCATCAACAATATCTCTCCTTCTTATGCCATTCTAAGGATTCCTTCTATGATTTTCTTGTCCATTGCCTCCCCCGAGATGGGGGTCTGTAAACAACCCCTGTGTGGATTGTGGTGCCATTTCCTGTCTCCAGGGTGGCCCACAGTGCCTCCTCCCCTTTCTGTTTACCCTTCAGTTCTGTTGCTTTGATTCCTTCCCTTATGTAGAGAGCTACTCTTCCTCCTCTTTTACCCTCCTTGTCCCTCCTGTAGATTGTGTACCCTGATATGCTGACATCCCAGTCATGGTTCTCTGTGTACCATGCTTTTGTGAGTGTCACAATGTCCAGGCATCCCTCTTCCATCAAGGCCACTAGTTCAGGGAGCTCGTTACCCAGACTATGGGCATTGGTACTCATCTCTCTCAATTTCTTAATGGCCTTACACCTTTTAGGACCATCCCTCTCATTACTACCTTTACCTTTTTCTGGACTTACCCCGTCCTGCTCTCTATTGACTTCTCTACCTTTGCATCTACTTCACTAATTACCCTGTTTTGTGTGGGGGGGCTGGGATTTCCCTGCTTCTCTTATGTGCCTTCCCCCTTGGCTAGTTTAAATGCTTGCCAATGAAGCATTTTACCCTCTCACCTAGGATCCTGGTTCCCCTCCCAGACAGATGCAGACCATCACACCAGTATAGGCCTGTATCCCTCCAGGTGGATCCCCAGTCCCCAATGAAGCCAAATCCCTGAGCTGTACACCCATTTTTCAACCAGTCATTGAATCCCATGGTGCAGAGTACCCTAGCCTCACCCATGCCATAGACAAGTGGCACTTCTGAGAAAGTTACCATGCATGCCACTTGTCTAAGGCCCCTCCCCAACTCCACAAACTTCTGCTGCACTACTCTGATCCCATTCCCAACCAGGTCATGTGTCCCTAGATGGACAGTGACATCCAGCTCCATCTCTGTGCAGCTGCTCCCACAATCTTGAGAATTCACTTCCTGTCCCTCCAAGCCATGTCACTGGGCAGGCACCTTACCTCCCTCTCCCTTCCCTCTCCCAGTTCTACCCCCTAATGACTTGAGTCCCCTACCAGGAGTTGTTTCCTTCCCCTGTCGGGTCCCATGCCACCCTCCTGTGGGTCTCCTTTGTGGAGGTTCCCATCACCCTCTTTGGTCTCCACTGTGGGTGCCTCCATAGAGGAACCATGCTACACCAGAATGGTGAATGAACTGTGAAGAGGCACAACTGGAAGAATGTGCCTCTGTTCTACCACTCTCACCCTCCCTGAACCCACTGTGGTCCAGTTGCTCCTCTTTCATGGCAACCTCTGAGGCAGTGGTGGTGGCCTGGGTGGTCCTTGGGTGGGGAAGCATATTTCCCAAATCCTTGCCAGGTCAGCATGGAGATGGGCAACCTCCTCCCTCAGACCAGAGAGGTACCTGCAAATAGGGCAGCAATGCAGCCTCCAGGACATCTCCCAGAAGACTGCCACTCCACAGCCAGTGCAATGCACCACTCCTCACATGTCTGTCTCCCTTCCTGTTTAAGATGTTTTCTTTTTTTTAGTGTGTGCAAGAGTGTGAGTGCCTTTACCCCCTATTCAGTGTGCTGTGCCTTTAAAGATATGAACAGGTGTATGTCCTTTGCACTTTTGAGGAAGTGATGTCAGAACCCCTGATATAAAGGAAATGATGTGCTTGGGGTGAGTTGGGTGAGGGGCAGGATGGGTGGGGCTAAGGCCATGCCCTCCAGAAACAATCAACTACAACTCTGACCCACCACCCCAGTGAGTGCCTTCCTTCCTTTTTAGACACCTGTTTCACAGAGTTTAATTTATAGGTCTAGTCACAAATGACTGCAGATATTCTCCCAGCTAGATTTCCTCCCTAGCAAATAAAAATTACACTAAGAAAAACCAACCCCAAAAATAGAGAACCAAAACACTGACTTCTACTTACTTACACAGGCCCCAAAACTAAGAATTCAATTCAGTGTACTCTATTAAATCACCTCCTTGCTATAAGGAAGCTGGTGGCTGGTCTCTGTCTCAGCTACAGCAGACAGAGTCCACAAACAACTCCTGTTTTGAATCCTCAGTTTTGGTGTAACCCTCCTATAAATGGAGGTTCCCAAAAGTCTTCCTTGGGTGTGCTTAAATGCCCACTGCCAGGCTGGCATTCTGTGTCTTTACAGGTGTAAAAGTGCTTGCATGCAAGTGCCTTGTTAGCCTCCGTGTCTGTCTCTTTAAGAGATGTTATTTTTGTAGTGTATTATTAATCTGGGTAGGGGCGTGTTTCCAGGCTCGAGTCCTGCCTGAGTTGCAGTAATATTGCTTTGTTCTGCCATCACTAATGGTGCAGAGGGAGCTCTGTTAGAACTGGTAATTGTTTGCTTATTAGCTGCTCTAATAACCATGGTATTATAGTGTGTCTAACCTGCCTTTCTTTGCAGCATGGACATTTCTGTATTGCACCAATCAGTACCTTTTGGGGACCTTAAAATGGAGTCTGTCCCCAGGGGTCTTGTGGGAGTTAATTTCTGTAGAAATTGTAGTTTTTCCACTTTGGCACCTAAATGGACCTGGAGGGGGAGCTCTAGCTGTGACAGACAGATTGATCAACCAACAAACCTTTTGGATCTCAGAGGAAATCCTGGTGCTGCCTGAAGCAGAGAGTCAGTCTGAGTTTGTAGTTGAGAGAGTGAACAACTCGAGTGATTTGAGCAGCTGCTCCTGAGTAGTCGCATGGGAAACTGGTGGAAAGGCTGAGTTTGGCCTGTCTGCCTGCTGTCCCTCGAAAGGGATCCTTAAAGAGTGCTAAATAACTGAACTGTATTCAAACCAATTGTGACAAAAGCCACCGAACTGTGACTGTACCATTGCCTGAAGAAGACTGAAGATTTGCTTCATGTGATCAACCCGTCAGGAAGTCTGAATCACCACAGCGATCGCGGTTTCACTTGGGAAAGCTGAAATTACAACCGGACTGTCATCCAAACTGTGGCATTGCTTTTCTTTTACTATAAGTGTGCTGAATGCTGTTAGTGGGTCGTGATTTGGTTCCCCACCACCTAATTGTGTCACGCTTGCTGGAAGCTGCATCCAGCATTTACCAGACTGAATCTGAAATGTTCACCTGGCCTGGGCCCTGGCAATTTGGCCCAGCCAGCTACTCACAATTCAGAGAAAACCATCGACAAGAAACCTGCCCCGAGATCAGCCCCCTGCTCAACACCTTGAACAGGAACAACACCTTGGTGATTCGTGTGGGCCCTGCTTCTCCCGACAAACCAGCTAGTCGTCCTAATGTCTCCATTTTGTCCATCCTATGTCCTGTACTGGGTAGCATGAGTAACCACCAGGGTAGATCCCTGCAACAACAGCTCAATCAAAGTATGTCATCTGAGTTAGTTGTTTTGTCTAATTATCACGAACTGAGCCTCCTGGCTCCAGATTACAAATTGTGTGTGGTTGTGCATGGTTCTTTTTTTCATCGCAGGACCCCGACCAGCTGCAATGCTGGCCTACCCCAGGCAATGAATTAGGCTAGCCCCCCTTTGTTCCAACTGGGTACCCAGAGTGTGTGACTGTGAAGAGACTCTGAAGTGCATGCACGATTGCCTGTTTGAATCAGTTACAGAACTAATCAGCCAAATTATGCCCCTCCCTTGTTCATTCCCCCTGAAATAATCAGATCTAATTCTTTTTGCATTTAACCTGACTGTGGTTCCATTTTGTACCAGAAGCACTGTACTGTTGTTACCTGCTGTGTCTAACCTTGTTTTACAGGGTGTCTCCAGGGTTGAACTGGTGGAATGTGCAAACTGAGTGGGGATTTGTATGCTGACTAGGGGCTATTGTACCTGTGTATACTGTTCATTGTTTAGGCCACTAGAAGGGAAAGAGGGGGGTCACAGTGTCCCGGAGGGCTGTACCCAGGTCAGCTATGCTACCACTAACCCTGTCTTCCAGGTGGAGGCACCCGTTTTCAGTACCTAGGTCCCTTAACCTGCAACTAGTCATGAAGATAGCGGTAGTAACCCTTGGAATAGCACCACCTAGGGGTTACATTAGCGTCACTAAAAGCAAATGGCATACTGGGTTGCATCAGAGGGGGTCACAAGCAGAAGGAGGGAATTTTGTTTTACCACTGTACAGATCACTGGTCAGGCCCCATCTGGAGTATGGTGTACAGTTTTGGAGACCACACCTCAGAAAGGACATAGACAGGATGGAAACAGTACAAAGGAGTGCAACACAAATGTTCCAGGGGTTGCACCAAAAGCTATACGAGGAAAGGCTGGGGGAATTAAACATGTAGTCCCTGGAACAGGAGGGAGAGGGGAGACATGATAGAAATGTTCAAATACGTCAAGGGTGTAAAGAAAGTTCAGGTGCAGGAACATTTTCACTTAAAAAAATAGAATGCGAGGGCATGATTTGAGGCTGCAGGAGGGCAAGTTCAAGACAAACATCAGTATGTTTTTCTTCACAGAGAGGGTGGTTGTTACCTGGGACAGCCTGTCCATAGAGGCCATCAAAGCCAAAACTGTAGGGGGTTTTAAATGTGCATGGGACAGGCATGGGGGTATCATCACCCAGAATAGGTAATCAGGGAGGTGGGTAGAAACCAATAAATCCTGGGCAGACTAGATGGACCATGTGGTCCCCTTCTGCTGTCACCTTCTGTGTATCTATGTATCAGTCAGGGAAAGGGAATGAAGTGTCTGCTTAAGAAATACTGTATTTTTTGACTGAGAATACATAGGACTGGGCAGAGTTAATTGAATAGTTGTTAACTGAGGTGCTCTAGATGCCTCATTATTCCACCACAGTCTTTCATGAAGCCTTGCCATCCCCCTCTCAAGGAAGAAGGCCCCACTACACTTGATAGGTGGGGATTGGCTACATTTGGGTATGAGTACTGTTGTAAAATGCATGTACTTTACATTCTTTTAAACAGAGTCTGTGCTTTGAAGCCCCGTTTGAAGCTCTGGGCCTAAACGAGAGTTCTAAATTGAAATGACTCTGCACTTGTGGTGACTCCTGATTAGCAGTAGATTTACAGCAGCACTGAACTCAGTTCCTTGAACTCTGGAGTGAGTGTTTCAAATTACAAGTGAGTATGAGAGGCCTTCTTTCAATAAATCTAAACAGGATGGTGGCACCAGTGCTTTAGTGAGTGAGAACATGTTGACGGAAGCCAGGAGCACCTCATATTAGACCCCCTCTGAGAGTTTGGTGGAAGTGCTCTGATTTGAATAGAGGTTTAAAGTTGCAATGACCTGTCATACAGTCTAGGCACTTTGTTTACAACAGTCTGGTGTTTGTTGAGAAAAGGGTCTGGAACTAATTGGTTAGGCTGGATTTGTAACAAGATTGCAACAATACAAAAGACTTTTCTTCTGCAGGTAGGGTCTGACTCGGTAGAGGGCAGAAGGTATTGAATTTAGGAAAAATTATTGTCAGCAAGGGGCATGGTAGAAATATACTGCAGCTGGTTTTCCCTCAAGTTACAGATATATCATTTATTATCTATGGGGATTTTGAGGTATTCTGTGGTTTATGATTAATGAACTGAGTGAGAGGGCCATTTACGTTTTGAAAGAGTCAATTACCTTGTTACTGGAACACATCTAGAAATGGATTTGTTCTTATCACTGTCAGTTGGACAATTTGGCAGAATAATGAAAAAATATTTGTAACAGCGATATTTTTTTTAAATAAAAAAGCAGAGGTATTGAGGACTTCATAAAACTAATAAGCTGAAAGGCACAACTAACTCTTTCTAGTTTTAATGTATTTTTTAGCTGCTTGCTCACTAAAATGCTGGCAGTGTTAGAAAATGAAACATGCTTGTCATACCCCAGCTGTAGTCTTGGTGCTGGGTACCAGTTATTAACAAACCCCCTTCAGTGACCTGTCATTTCATCTGAACCCAGATATCCTGCATGAGAAAGGCTTCCATTCTCAGCAGCCTTCAGCCACAGGGCCAGTTTAGGTAATTTCTAAGGTGCAGTCATCAGTTACTAGAAACTCTACTGAGGCATTTAAAAACTCAATTTAGATCCAAAAAATTGCTTGCAATCATTTCAGTCTGGACTGGGATTCAAATGCAGATCTAAGCAGCATGTTCAGTTGCTGCACCACTAAAACCACCCCAAGAGACCCACCTTACAAAAATTCCATCATCATTTCTGCGTTTTCACAAATAGCAGTGTATGAAGCTGTGACAGCCACTGGCTAAATGTGTGCCCTCTATTTTCTAAAGTATGCACATGGGTCAAATATGATTAACTTTTTTTTATTTTGCCTTGGGAATGATAGCTGGCCTCTGAAGGCTTTTTGCTGTTTTCAAAAGACTGAGAATGGGCCCCTAATGAAACTGATGGCCTATATACAGTATTACGGAAGTGTGGCTAATAAAAGCATGGTTCTATTTGCACCAACACTTTATATGCCTGTTGGCCACTGCTTTGCTGTTGCTGCAGCCTGTCCATTTGTACTGGGTTAGGCTGCACTCTTGGCCATTGTGCAGCTTGAGTTTGCATTGCTGTCAATGCCACAGGTTGTTGTGGCCAGAGCAGTACAGTAGTGGTTGGGCTGGTGGGAATGGCTGGGGGTTGGGGAGGCAAGGTGGTGGCCATGCCAGTGGCAGTGTCCTGGGTTGCAGAGCAGTGGCTGGTCCTGTGGGATTGGCCTGGGGTGACAAGGTGGTGGCCATGACAGTGGCAGGGTCATGCAATGACACAACAGTGGCGATGCCAAAGGAAGTGAGTGGGTGCATCACTCCTGTGGCAGTGCCAGGGAGGGGTGGTGGTTGGGAACAATTGATGGGGGGCCAGCAGGGGCAGGCAACCCTTACTGGTCCAGGTGGACCTATCTTTCCCCCACTCCTCCACATAGGTCTCCTTTTCATCCTCTTCATCATCATCATCTTCTTCCTCTCCTCTTTACTGCAGTCAGTGTCCTTCACAGCATGGCAGCATCAGGGGCAACCTCTGCCATGATGGACCCAGGATATCTGAGACGGTGTCCACTATGATGGACTGAGCTGTTGAGGAAGTAGAAGAGAGATATATAGCAATGTGATGTACATACCTGTATGGTGACCATTGCAGCATGCATGTCCAGCATACTGTGTCTCAACACCTATGCGGCTTTTGCAGGGCAGTGCCCCTATACACTGGGGCTATACACACCCATCCCATGACCGGTGATCACACAGGCAAACGCACGTGTGACACAGTGGGGGATTACCCTGCAGATTACCAACATACCAGAATACCTGGATACCAGCTCACAGCCTACAATCAATGTGTCACACATCCAACAGTCAGGATCTTTCATGGGTACTGATAGCCTGACAGCCAACCAGATGCAATGGACAACATTTGATATCAGTAAGGGAGACCAGGGAGACCCTTTAATGTGAATATTACATGTAACTATGATACACTATCTCTGAGTTCCCCATATCTATGCCATAGAATGACCAGGGCTTCCCAGTGGGCCTGTCTAGCCCATCAGACAGGTACACTATGACAGACAGGGTATGCAGCAGTAGGAACCCACATGTATTGTGTCCTGTGGACCATACAGGATGCATGACTATGCCTATAGTTGGACTAGTACACATAACACCAGTCTGAGCATTGCATTCTGTACTCTGCTCTGTGACTGTCCAACCAGGACAAATGGAACCTTCCCCCAAGCCACCACCATTGCACACAACAACACCACTGGTGTATGCATGCAAACACGCACACACACCCAATGTGATTGTTCAAAATCGGTCACTCACATGGCTTTGCTGGTCTCACTTGGGTCTCCTAGTGACCTCATGGTACACCTGTCACCGCCTTAGTATGGATGGTTGAGACTATTGCCTCCTTTGCAGGAGCTAGAGGTGCTGCTTGTGCCTGGTGCTCGCTGCCTGTGGCCTGTATGTCCTAGTATGCCATTGCCAGGACCTATTTTGCAAGCCACTTTGAGTCATCCAGCCCCTTTGTTACTTTGGGGTGAATGTCTTGCAGACCCCTGTTAGAGACACATAAGTGTTCCAGCATTGTTGAACCAAACTCACAGCCAGACACCTGCCTAGCCCAGGCCTTGCCCATGCACAGATACAGCCATAATCTAGTCCAGATATAGCATAAAGACATTTCTATGGTCACCCATGTTTCTTTGTAAGCCATTCCATAATACACTTACAGTGGCACCAGCGAGAATGCAATCCAGTACTGCTGCAGTATCTAACAAAATGCATGCTGCAGTATGCTGCAAGGAACAATGTAATTCAATGGCAATTAAGCCCTTTGTCATACGAACATACATAAAAACAAACATATGAAGAAGTCAGCAGAAGAAGGTCATTTAATCTATCTAGTCTGCTCGTATTGCAGGGTCCACAGCTTGAGCTACTGTCCCTGCCCTCCCTCCCCTCTCCTCCCATCGTCCCTAACCATGATCCTTAACTTCTTCTTATGCCTATCCCAGTCACTCTTAAAGCTGCCTACTGTCTTCAATGAGATCACCTCTTCTGGCAGTGCATTCCAAGTGTCCACCACTCTCTCTGTGAAGAAGTGCTTCCTGACCTCCCTCCTAAACCTCCCACCCTCCAGTTTAAGACTGTGCCCCCTTATGTTATGGTTGCCATTCAGCTTAAAGAGACTCTTCTTATCCACCTTATTTATACCTTTCAAGTACCTGAAGGTCCCAATCATGTCCCCTCTCTCTTTCATGTCTTCCAGGGAGTACATGTTCAGTGTCCTCATCCTCTCCTCGTATGGCTTACCCTGCTGACCCACTGTCATCTTTGTAGCCCTCCTCTGGACCTTCTCCAGCAGGCTAATGTCCTTTTTTGAGGTGTGGGCACCAGTACTGAACTCCATACTCTAGCTGAGGCTTTGTACATGGGCAGTATAATCTCCTCTCTCCTACTACTGATCCCCTGATATGCATCCCAGCATCTTATTTGCCTTTGCTGCTGCTTTCTTGCATTGTGTGGAGTGTTTCAGGTCACTAGTGATCATCACTCCCAGGTTCTTTTCCTCCTCTGATACAGATATTTGGACTCCACCCAGGTAGTACTCTCTCCTGGTATTCTTGGCTCCAATATGCATACCTTTGCATTTCTTGGCATTGAAGCCAAGCTGCCAGATCCTGGACCACTTTTCCAGCTTTTCAAGATCATCCTTTAGGTCCTGTATCCCTTCAGCTGTGTCCACTCTACCACAGAGCTTGGTGTCATTCACAGATAGGCACATTTTGCCTTTAATGCCATCCCCAATGTCATTGATGAAGACACTGAGCAACACCGGCCCCATCACCGAGCCCTGCGGGACCCCACTGGTTACCTCTCTGGTGCCAGATAACTCTCCCCCCCCAACCACCCTCTGGGTTCTGTCTCTCAGCCAATTTTTCACCCATCTGACTGTCTTTTCCCCAATCCCGAGATCCATCAACTTCGTGATCAACCTTTTATGGGGCACAGAGTCAAAAGCCTTGCTGAAATCAAGACAGAGGATGTCTACCACTTGGCCCGTCTACTGTCTTAGTGACACAGTCAAAGAAGTCAATCAGATTCATTTGACACTGTCTCCCCCCCATCTCCATCAACCCATGCTGCCTCGCATCCTGGAGACCATGCTCCTCTAGATATTCCACTAACCTTTCCTTTAGTATAGTCTCCATGAGCTTGCCCACAATTGCGGTCAGACTGATTGGTCTGTAATTCCCTGGGACCACTTTTGTGGAGGGGCACTACATGTGCTGTTCTCCAGTCCTTTGGTACCATGCCTGACTCTAGTGATAGTCATGCAGTATTTTGTCACATGTCACTTACTGCAAGTTACTACATTGCATTGTGGCTGGCTCCACTGTACCTCTATCCACCTGTGGTTCAGCTGTGGAATCTTAGTGGTGCACTTTGTTCATTTTATATGCTCCAGGCAAAATTAAGCACGCTAATGGATGAATATGTTCCAGTAATGACAAACTAATGTGGATTTTGCCCTTGGAATGCAAAATTAGCTCATTTGCATACTTTGTTTGAATCTTGCAGTTTTGCTCCAAGTGCTATTGTAATTGTGCCAGCACATCATTATGCAGTGCTGACATGATGTCACACATCGTGGATGATGTCACACATTGTGGATGATGTTATCATACAGCACAAGCATGTACGCTATGCTGCTGCACAATGGTATTGTGCAGGGCTGTGCATGTGCACAATGCACACATGCCAGCCCATACCTACCATGTGCTGAAGGCCCCAACCCCCACCAGATGCATAAATTGTACTGCCCAAAACAAGGTTAGTAATGGCAAAATGTGTTACGCAAACAGGCAACACCCATACAGCCAGGACATTGTCACCTGCCTGTTATGAAGCTGTGGTGCTGCAGCTAGATCTGTGCATTAGCTACAATGGCAGATAAGAGAAGGCCTATCCTGTGAAGGGATTCTAGGTGGTCAGCTACTGAACTGGCCAACTTAATTGCACTAGTAGCTGCCAATGCGGAACAGTTGCTAGGCAAGGGGAAAGTGACTATCTTAGGTGAGAACTTTAGGCATCTCTGGGTAGGAGGCTCACCCGCAGAACTGGGGTCACACACACTGGTGATCAATGTAGGTACAGGTACAATGATCTGTCCCAGAGGGAGCACTGCCACCTGCAGCATCTGAGGGCGATGGTGGACAGTGGCATGGTGCCACAGTCAGGTGAGCACAAAGAGCTCTTTCTGTGTTTTTGTTGGTGACCTGTGTGCAGTACTGTTTCCAGGATAATATACCTCCTGAATCATGTGCACAGTAGAATGTGCACTGGATCATTGTATCCTTGTTTTGTCCTCTCTGTCCTATGGAACCTTCTCAATTGTATAGTCTGATCCTACCAATACTGCTGTTTGGCAACACTGCCACTACATCTCAACAGAGCTGGGCTTCCCTGCTCCATATAACTGACTGTTAACCAACATGTAGTCAAACGTAACCTTATTCCAATGTATACCTGTTTTATGTTTCTGTTTGATAACCTGCGTGTTATCCTCCTTTTGTATCCCTTTCCCCAGGTTGCACCAGAAGACGAGCATCTTTTGCTCAGTGTGCCTTTCCTGGTGAATGAATTCAATAAATAAATAAATAAAATGTGTTTTTACATGTAACATTGGTGGCAGGTATAACCTACAGCACTTAGATGTGGCTACAGTCTGTTTCATTTACACTGTTCATGTTATGCAGCATGGGTGCTGGTATGCATATGCCATGTAATGCATGGTGTACTAATATATTGCACAAGGTATGCCACTTTTGGCACTGCCACTGTGTTGGGCTACACCCATGATAAAACAACCTCCCCTACTGTTGCACAGGTATGCTTCTTGTGCCCCTGTTGTATGAGACCTGGTGCTCCATGCATCCTACTGCATATTATAAGGTCTATGTGGCCTGCGGCTGATATGTATTGGTATGTTGAACAGGGTTGAGGAGGACAGTTGGATATGGGCACTACATTGGCTGGCGTACACTGTGCTAGGCCATAGTTACAATGTGAGATGTAGTATTCTGGCTTCGACTGGGCCATGACATACCCCTCTGCGTGTGGTGCCACAGTTGTTCACAGTGGTAAGAAGTGGGCCTGCATGGTCCTGTCCATCCGCACCATGCACATATAGCGGCTGGTACACAGTACCGGCAAATGGGCGTGTTTACTGTTTATGATTTATGATACTGTGCCATATGTTTCACTGCATGCTATTGATTATGTCTCCTTTGCCCTCCTCCACAGATACCAGCACCCAGAAGGGCCAAGTCAGGGCCAGGGAGTATCATCAGCTGCATCACCAGGACTAGTGGCAGGACACACCAGGACATGACGGTGACCCAGCTTGGCCAGTCCATGGACACATGTCCAAGTAAGTACCCTGCATTGTGTGTTTTGCACTCTGGGTTGCATGCCTACACTATGCTGCATGCTTCTGTGGTTGATGTGTGTGCCTCGCCATGCTGCATGCGTGCCTGTGGGGGTAACACCTATGCAGTTGTGATTGGGGACAATTGCCCTGTACTTGAGGCAGTGTCCCACTGCTGACACTGTGGTGTGTCATGGTCTGTGCTGTCTACTGTTGTGCACGTCCTTGAAGCAGGCATACTGCTGTGTGTGTGTGTGTGTGTGTGTGTGTGTACTGTGCCTTGGCATGCATTACACTATGCAGTGGTGTGTCCCTTGTGCCACTGGCCTGGTGCACCAGGGACTTGGCAGTAATGAACATAGCCCTGATTGGTTCACCTGTCATTTTCAGTCTGGTCTGTTGTGTGGTGGAGGTACACACAGTATGTACCTGTGCTCACTGCCGGATCATACAGCAGCTGGACAAAGAGGAGATAGAAGAGCTATGCTGGTAACTGTACTGGGCATCCCAGTGTGACCCCAGACACCCTGGTGAGGGGGGGATGGATAGGTAGTGTTCTGTGAGTGGGTGAGGCAGGTGGGGCATGCTGGACCACCAATGCGTAGCACTATGTATGCCGACAGGCATTCAGAGGGTGGGGGATGGAGGTACCACTGGACACCAAGATATTCCGTGTTGGTGTGTACAGGTGATTATGGTGAAGTTTGCCACTAGCCACAAGGGATATGACACCATACTAGGCATGAGGATGTTTCTGAGGTGGGGGGGTACAACTAGACACAAGGGATATGTACTATTTATGTTGGATGGGTGTTCAGGGATGAGGGGTGTCACTAGACACCAGAAATATGCACTACCTATGCAGGACAGGTGTTCTGTGGGTGGTGGAGTGCCTCTAGACACCAGAGATATGTCCTGCCTCCATGGGACCAGTGTTCAGGAGTGGAGGTGCCACTAGACACTAGGGATATGTACTGCTTATGCAGGACAGGTGTTCAAGGGGTAGGGTGTGCCACTAGACACCAGGGATATGTTCTATCTCCGTGGGATGAGTGTTTGGGGGGTAAGAAGTGCCACTAGACACAAGGAATATATCCTACTTATGCGGAACAAGTGTTTGGGGGATGGGGAGGTGCCTCTGGACATCAGAGATATGGCAAATTAATGCAGGATGGATGTTCAGGGGTATGGCATGCGAATAGACTCCAAGGACTGCAAGCTCGCTGGAATGAGGGTGATCGGTGATAGGCGGCTGCAGTACCCTGCCATTAGTGGTGTGGGGTGCAGGCTTGGCACCTGGTTTAAGTCATGGTTTTTGGTGGCACTAAACAGTGGTGCTTTGGAGGCCATTTACCACCACTGCAAACCTTTGAGCATGCCGCTGCACCTGTATGCAGGAGAAGACACCCCCCCCCATTTGCACGGGCATAGTGTTATGCTAGTGCCTGGGCTCTAAGGGGTTTATGGCATGCTACATAAGCCTCTGAATATTGCCCCCCAATGCAAGCTGCAAACCTGGGAAGTGCTGGATCAAGCAAACCATGTTAGTGATTGCACTAATGTTTGAATATCTGGCTACTCTTGCCCTGCACACCTGTGTTGGCTTGTATGCTGAATGGCTGGTCTGCAGGGCACCGAGTGTGTTTGTGGAGCTCCAAGCCACTTGGCCATTGTACTGCCTATCAGGCTGTGCCTTGGTGCTTTGTTACTTGTGCTGCATTCCCACATGCAAGCTGGTGTCATGTCCCTTGCATATTTCGGTCATGCTCCGTTGCTGCATGGCACACTCATTGTATGTGCAGTCTTTTCCTATTCAGGTCCACAATGCTGTCTCTAGTATGCCACACACATTCTATTGCAACTGTTTGCCTCCCTCCACCTATGTGTTTCATGGTGGCCCATTTGTTAGCTGGTTGCACTCCCTGTTGTGCATGTTACACCACTTTTGTGTCCCTAGGCCTATATGCACAGCTGGCTGAGCTCAGTGTATTTCTTTCCATGGGTGCCCAGAGTGCTGCCATCAGCTGTGAGAGAAGGAACAAGTTACACCAGCACCAGGCTGGACTGCCACGGATGTTGGTCAGGAGGGTTGAAAACACCTGAACCATCCAGCTGTGTTACAGTGCCAGCTGCAATAATCACAGCAACCATCCCACTACCACCACCTGCAGCCCCTTGATTATGCTGGGCATTTGTTATGCCCTTTACTTTGTTCTCTCTTGTAACAGGTGGGTGCCCCTTTCTTTGTTTAGTTTTTAATGGGCAGATAACAGGCTGGTACCTCTTTTATTTTTTGGGGTTGTAATGGGTGGGTGCCTTTTTCATTTTTTAAGTTTTAACTGGCAGAGGTACCAATTATTTTGTTTGTTTTATAATGGGCCCTCTTCTTTGTTTGTAATGGGTGGGTGCCCTTTTTCTTTTGTTTCTCCCTCCACATGGGCAGTTGGCCTTTTTGTTTTGATTCCTCCCCCCAATTTATATGGGCACTTGCCTTTGTTCAATTCAATTCACTTTATTTACCGGGTAAGCACACTGGGCTGAGGCATGTTTTTAGGAACTACCAGGAGCCTCAGATAATTAGAAACTAAGACGGTATACACAAAATACATTGATACTTCAAAAAGTACAAATATGAGGGCTCTACGATGCCGGTTCGACAACCCTTTTGTGGACCGGTATCTCACAGACAGGAATCATGTCAACTGCAAGTTGCAGTCGTTATGATTCCTGTTTGTCTCCGTCCTTTTTTTATTGGGGCTTTGACCCCAAACTCCAATGCAGTAGGGCTCTTCCCCCATCCCCTAACTTTAGGATTCTTAACTTCAGTCAGATTTACTTCAAGGTGGTGCAGGACCAGGAAACAGTGTGCCTTCAGGCTGAGTAATACCAACACAGCGACCTGTTGGCAAAGTGTCAATTTTGCTGACAGGATTGTAGTTCGCTGTGTTGGTGTCGCCCAAAGGGGTACATACCAAATATGAGTACACATATTTAAAAACAATTACATAGAGCCAAACATTGAAAATTACTACATAAAACCTTCTTAAATGTTACACTTCTTATAGCATTTACACACTTGGAAGGAAAATAATTTCAAAACACTGAGCTCTGTTGTTTTATTTTTTAATTTTATTTATTTAGTTAGTTTTTGTTGCCCGGGTAAGTGCATTAGACAAATTTTGCCTATTTTCAGGCACGACCCGAGGGAGGGGGCTACAGATGAATGCCAACTGACCTTGAACCAGATTAAGCTGTTGGTGGTATTTTTAGTGAATGAGGGAAATTTGCCCAGGACACTGGGGAAACTTCCCCTACTCTTTTCGAGAAGTGCCATGGGATCTTTAACATCCACCTGAACTAGCACCAATCCAGGCAGATGGGACCTCGGTTTAACATTTCATCTGAAAGATGGCACCTCAGAAGTGCAGCACCCCTCTCAAGCTGCACTACAGTGTCAGTATTGGGATATTAACCCAAGTGCCAGAAGTGGGAACTGAACCCACAGCCCTCTGATCTCCCGGCCTCAGAGGTGAGCCTGCTGACTACTGAGCCACTGACACTGATATTAAAATTCATTCCCATACCAGGAGTCGAATGTACCCCACCCCCCACCCCAAATTTATATGGGCCATTTCTTTTTTGTTTTGGTTCTACTCTGCATTTATATGAGTGGTTGCCCTTTTTGTTTTTTTCCCCAGTGGGTGGTTGCCCTGTTTAGTTTCATCTCCCCCCTCCACCTTGTTGTTGTTCTTCTTCTTATTCTTTTGTATGGCCTGTTGCCATTTTTGTATGCTAAAGTTTATTTTCGATATCTATGCTGTTGTGTTGTGCATCTTTCATCAGTGCACTCCTCACACCCACTGACATCCTCTGTGTTTTGTGCTATCCTCAGTGAAATATTCAGTACTGCGCAAATACATTGTGCTGTGCAATTCATGCTACACCTGCACAATACATTTGTGCAGTGAGTATGCAGCCCTACATTCAAAGGTATTGGTGTCAGCGTAGTTCCTTTGAATGTGCTTGTGGCTGGGTATTGGTGCAAGCAGGGCCCTAAAGCAGATGACTGAATGTGGGTCCTTAACTGTACTATTTTATCTGCAGCAGCTTACAATGATAGCCAATAACAGAGCATCACTGCAGATTAGATTATGACTTTCATTGCAAACATTTCATTCAGTTCATAAGGCTGGTATTGCTAGAATGTTACCACAGAAATTCCTGACTCACTTTTTTAGAGTTTCTTTACTTCTGAGGCCGTGGGTAAAAATGGGCTCTTCTTGCTAAAGGTGCAATTTTTATTTACTTTCCTTGGGGAAGGGTGAAGTCTGTCCCCTATGCATTGTGTATTCTTCACGGTGAAGTAAAATAACTACGATTATTTTGTGTAGCATTTGCCATGAACAGAAGGAGGTGGAATTTTGCATAGACTCCTAAAGTTGAAATTTCCCCAGAGAAGTACATTATACAGTACTTTTCAAAGTGTGAGCCAGAGAGCAAGTCACATGACTGATTTCCTGTCCAAAAAGATGGTCACATGGGACACACTGCAGCAGAAGTTCCCTGCTGGGCTCCATGCTCAGTGTGCCATCACAGAGTGCCAGCAGGAGTAGGATGTATATCTGAACACATAACAAAATCAAGCTTATTAGGTTAAAAAACATAGTGCAGAAATGTTTGCTCAGTCTGAGTGCTTAGACTTTGTAGTAGGGATTTAAAAAAAAAATTTATTTAGGGAGAAAACACACTCAGCAGAATGAGAAGACTGTGCTCATTTTCAGAATGCAACACATCTGTGCTGAATCTGTTGTGGAGTGGGAAAGTCACCTCACACTTTCAGTGTTGTTTCAGTAAATATTTTAAACATTTAATGTTTTTCTTCAGTGCAGATTTTTTGTTTTTAGTGGTCTGTGCTGCAGACGACTGATTGTGTATGATCACTGGACACCAAGGCCCATATATTCAGAAAGTTTGTACAATGCTAACATGGATAGCATCACGCTACCCAGGCAGAGTGGGGCAGTGCGATATTGAAAGGGCCGTGGTACATGTCACTCAGTGGATAGCGTGATCACACTGAACACACCCCTATGTCCATGCATATGAGGAACCGCTCTAGCATATAGGGCACAGTGGAATGCTGAGTGGTTTTTGGAAGAGGCATAAGGCTGCTATGGCAGTGCTACAGTCCACAGTGGTGCACAATCTGACACATTCCCTGGTAATCTAGTTGGAACCCTGACTGATTTATTTATTTATTTTATTTATTTGAGTTTCAGATTAATACCTATAAGCCAAGGGCTCTTTCACACAGGTTACACATCGTGAATACATAGATTGGTACATACAATGAACAGTTGACATTATACAAAAGTCATTAAACAAGTAAAACAAAAGATAACAAATGGTTGACATAGTATATGTACAGGATAAGGTAGTGCATTAGCTAAGGCGATGGTTAGGCAAACTAGGCTGAAGTTAGAAAGGCGGAGCCCAGCAGACACATACAATGAAATTATAAGATTGCAGCCAAAGGCCTTGTCCAGCATCGAAAACAGAAAAGAAAGCAAGAAGTAGGGGCTTAGGTAATAGTTGTCAGGGCCAGGGGACATAGTGGGGTCAAGATGAAGTAAGAGTGCTGGGGGGGGAGAGTGAGTAGGAGGGGTAAGAGTAAGTAAGGAGGGGAAGGGGAGGTAAAAAAAAAAAGGACTTAAGGCAATAAGAAGGCACAGAATTGTAAGTGGCCATCTCTGAGTTTAGGTGAAGCGGTCTCGAGTCACTAGGAGCTGTCGTAGTTTGTGTTTGAATGGAACAAGAGTGGCAACATTAGTGACCTCACAGGGTAGTGAATTAAACAGTTTCGGGGCTCTACCTGTGAATGAATGCTGGCCTTGAAATGTGCAGCAGTCAGGGACTTGCAGAGCTGAGTTTCCAGAGCTTCTGTTAAGGTGGGCGCTAGTGGCTGGGCAGAGGAGCTCCTGTACCCTAGTGGGCATGAGACCAAGGGAGGCCTTTTTTGTTACCAGGCAGATTTGGTATTTGATTCTTCCCTTGAGCTGATGCTCAAGTGAAATTAGTATCCTGATCACACTATACCCTCGTAGTCCAGTGGTACCACTGTCCAGTGCTAAAGTGAAAATATTATCCCATTCACACTATGCTCTGGTAGTCTAGTGGTAAAGTTGATGTTACCACTGAATTGATATGTAGGGATCTGAATATGTACACCTTTGGGGGGGGCATGATACAGACCTATAAGTACCTCATGGAGGAGAATAAGGTGCAGCAGGGGGGTATTTTTCAGAAACAAAGGTGCACCTGGGCAAGAGGGAATGCAATGAAGCTAAAGGGGAGAAATTTAGGAAGGATGTGAGGAAGTACTTCTTCACTGAAAGGGTGGTGGATGCCTGGAACAGTCTTTGAGCTGAGGTGGTGGGAGCAAAAACAGTGAGGGACTTCAAGTGTGCATTGGATAGGCACAAATTAATCTTAGTAGGAAAGCGGGGGGAGTAGCTGGAGATCAGGTGGGGTCTGCAGTGACAGTATAGGCAAAGTGTGAGACCAGGTGGCTGAAGTGGTCCTTATCTACTGACAAATTCTTTGTTTCTGTGTTTCTGCATCTTCCCTTCCTCCCTCCATCCTGAGCTCTTAGCGAAATATGACAGCTGTCCTGTATAACCTGGTAGTTTAGTGATCCCCCTTTCTGCCCAGTCCCTGAGTGAACTATGACAGCTGTCAGATATGACCTGTTAGTCTAGTGGCCTATCCTCCTGCTCTATCCCTAAGTGAAATATGATGACTGTTCTTTGTAACCTTGTAGTTGTGACCCCCCACACCCAATACCTGAGTGACATACAAAATTATGACCTAGACATCTAATGGACTTCCCACCACCTGATTCCTGTCAAAACAGTTGTAGCCCCCTCCTCCCCAGCATACTTTCCACTCTCACCCTCATCCGTCCCTGACTTACCCAGCCATAGAAAAAATATCTGCTGATAACTCTGTGGAGATGGTGACTAACACAGACTCTCCACTAACCACCTCAGCTGGCCACTGTCTGAATGTCAGGGAGTGGGCATACAATTCTGTGGAAACATGTTTCTAGTTTCAAGTTTCATACCGACAGTGGTATAGTGCATTTCCCTGTTGTGGACAGGCAGACCTGGGCACCCTCGGTTGCCCACCATGGAGTCTCTGGGAATCCTATTCACAGAAGCACCATAGATAAAAATAAACAGTCTTTGGAGTACCAAGCTAATGAACCACCAGTGCCAGTGAGATGGTCAAATCTTCCCCAATTGCTGAAACATAGCAGGTTTGGTTAGATTGTAAAACCAAAACTTTTAGCTCTGTAAAACACACAGAACAGAAAGGTTTATCAGGTGCTAGTCCCATATCATCATCATCATCATCATCATCATCATCATCATGTCAGCAAGTGACAGTCATAAGCCTACTGCCATGCAGAATCAAAACTCTTCTTATAGTTCATCACATCTTCCAACTGAGGCTGAAGTGCCCTCTTCTTTAATAATTTCCCATACAGACTTGCTTGAGTTTTAGGTAAACACTCTTTGATTTTTGAAGCTCATTCTGCTAGTCCTGAGAATGAGAGCAGTACAAATTCTTCTTAAAATGCTGTTGACTCCCATGTGTCTGACAAAGACTGTGAACCTATTGATCTTGATCATGTTGATGATATATATACAATATATATGTATATATATATATATATATATGTTGTAAACAATTTCATTAATGCATCAGTTAGGGTTGAAGCAAAAAAAGTATGGAAATGAGAGGTTAGGGTTGAGTCCCTAACACCCCCCACCCAACCCCACAAGCACACCCCACCCCACCCCCAAGCAGACCAACAGGCATCAGAGTGTGCCTTGGGTCGTGGGCCTAACTCTCACTCCATTCCATGTGTAAGAAATTTGACACAGTACAGTATATGAGAATGGGTGAGAGTTAGACTCACGACCCCAAGGTACACCCTGATGCTTGTTGGTCTGTGGAGGGTGGGTGGTGTGGGCTGGTGGGGTTGGTGGGGTGTTAGGAGCTCAACCCTAATGTCTCATTGCCCTACTTTTGTCGCTTCAACCCTAACTGATGCATTAACGATGTTTTTGCAATTTTTTTCCTCTAATAGTATCTTTATTTTACTGTGGGGACCCTGCACTCCCATCCCTCCACAGATGCAAATATGAATCTAGCTGTGGAAACACAGGAGTCTCTGGCCCCTGTGCTTCCACATATTAAGTTACAAGCATTGGTGTAGCGAAATTGAAACCAATAGTTATAACTGTGCCATCTTAAATAATATTCAACCCGAATGTTCAACATAACCTTCTTATTACCTCACAGCATGTACCCAGTACAGAAAACTTTCAAATCCTTGCTAAAATGTAGTTCTAGTATGCAACTGTAAAGCCGTTTTGCACCACAGGTGTGGAAAAACATTTTTGGCAGGATTTGAAAAATTACAGCTTTTCTGTTCATGAGGTGGAGAGAAAAAATGGTAATGCTGAACATCTGGAGTGAAAATATGAAAAACTGGTGAAGTTATGAGCGTGCATAGAAACTGCGCAATGCATGCTTGTAATGCGGTCATTTTTTGGAATTTATTCACCAAATTTTCAACATGGGCTTTTTGGAACCTCCCCTCATAAACACTGGCACTGTGATTTTGTTAATTCATCCCAAAAGCTGATTTTGCCCAGTGACTGCACCATTCTGCACCACAGGTGTGCAAATTTGTTTTGAGCAGGATGTGAAAAATGACTGCTATACTGCTGATAAGGGGGTGTGAAAAACTGGCAATTTTGTAAATCTGGAGTGAAAATACAAAAAATTGGCAAAGTTACGAGCATGCGTAGAAACATGTTAATGCACGCTGGTTTCAGAATAAGTCATTTTTTGAATTTTTTTCACCAATTTGCAATATGGGTTTTTTGGGAGCCCACCTCATGAACAGTGGCAATGTTGTTTCTTTAATCAGTCCTGAAAGGTGATTCCATTGAGTGAATGCAAAATCACCTTTTGGGACAGATTAACAATATGACAGTGCCAGCGTTCATGAAGTAGGGTTCCAAGAACCCCATGTTGAAAATTTGGGGCCAAAATTCCCAAAAATGGCTGAGATATCAACATAAGTTGAAAACCCCATTGACTGCCACTATACGAGCTTACCTTGATTCTTCAGTTTGCGGTTCACCTTTGAAGAATGCAGACGTGTTCCAGTCCACAGAAGATGACAGTGCCCGACCTTTGGAGGTAAGTATAGGATAAGGGGTGTGGGAGGTGGTGCAGCAGAGGAGATCAGGATGGGAGGAGTGGAGGAACGATGGGGGACCATTTTCTTTTTTTCAGGTAAAAAAAAAAAGAAGGGGACAATTTTCTTATTTCACAGTTTGTTTGTTTTTTGTTTAAAAGCACATTTCAGCACAATGGGGTGGGCTCCCAGTATGCCACAGTAGTGGAGGGGGGATACATGCTGACACAGGGATTGGGCATCCCTATGTCGGTCAAAAACCATAGCGGGGTAGACTAGTTCGATGCAGGATACTGCACTGAAAAAAAAACATTGTTGTTGAAAAACCATAGAGGAGTTGACCAGCAAAAATTTTGATGCAGGATTCTGCATCAAAAAAAAGGTGTCAGGGGACTGTTTTTGTATTTTTCAGGTACATAAAAAAACCCCACATATTTTCGGACACTGGGGGTGAGCTTCCCAGTGTCCAAAGCTGCTGGGGGGGTTGAGTAGGTAAAAGCTGACACAGAGATTGGGCCCCCCGATGTCGGCACATTTCAAAGTAATGGGCTGCAGACGGGGTTATCCGACACCGGGGATGGGCAGTCCGGTCAGAAATTTAAAAAAAAATACAGGGAAGAGCGATCAGTGGGTGGGGGGCCACTAGACACCAAAATTAATCTTTTAGAAGTCAGAGTCCACTAGACACCAAGGAAAATGGCACAGTTAGCTTTAAGAATCTCTTTTCGTCAGTCGATCTGGCGAAAAGGGATCAGCTGGTGAAAAGGGATTGCGAAAAGGGATTTTAAAGTGCAAAAGTGCCATTCTTAAAGTAAAAAAAAAAAATAAAAACAAAGGCATGGGCGGGTAGAGGACATCCCCTTCATCAAAACCCATGCCTTGGTGTTTAGAAAAGGCGACCCTGGGGCAAGTTATGAGGTTTTGTACTAAACTGAGAAGCTCAGAACCAAAAATTTCAAAATTTAATAACTTTGGAATGAATAAATAGTTTTTCACCAAACCAGTGCTGGATTGTTCCTTAGGACAACCTATTTCTACCCTGAAAATTTCAGGCCAAAATTCCAAACGGTGTATGCACAGCCCGATGTCGAAAAATGACCCTGACATTTGCCCCCAAAAAAGCGAAAAACATGTTTTGAGGAGCTTTACTGTGCAAAACCCACAAATCTGATCAAAACGTAACTTGGCAAATCAAGAAATCTACCATCGAAGACCATGTATTCCAAATTTCATGCAAATCCATTGAACTGTTGCGAAGTTATTAAAGTACAAAATTTGGGGTTTAACATTAAATTGCCTACTCAACCTTACCTATAAGGGTGCGGCCGCACCCTTATAATTTATTTAGTTAGCTATTCTTTGTTGACTGGGTAGGTGCACTGACGTCAGATGCCTTTTTCAAGCATTACACAGGTACTGCAAGTACAAAGAAAAAAACAGCAAAAATAAAGACACAGAACATCATACAATAGCCAGAAATGATGAGAAAAAGGATACACCTATGCACAAAAGAAACACAGTTACACATTTTACATACTGCAAAAAAAAAAATGTTCGTATGAAAGCATATACAGTCAACACTTTACAAATGCATTTTACATAGTGCCAATAGATGCACGTATGATGGCATTTAAAAAACAACATGGCAACATGGCTTGTGCAAGAAGATTAAGTAGCAGAGTCTGAATCTGGGTTAAGCTACAGCAAGATGCTAGAGTTACGTAGCACAGGAGCATGCATTGAGGTTCAGCAGGTGGTTCTTCATTTTATTCATAAAGGCTTTTAGTGAGGATGGCAATCTGATGTGAGAGGGTATGGAATTCCAAAGAAAGGCAGGGCGGTAGCAGAAGGATCTCTGCTCCATGCTTGTTTGCATGAGCAGGAGCATTAGAAAACTGTCCACAGTGGAACAGGAGTGAAGGAGGTTAACGGGTGTAAAAAAACTCAGTGAGGCTCTGAGGTATGTCTATGGGCACAGTCTGCAAGCTGGCTAGTGTAAGTTGTACTCTGTGTTCCTGTTGCAACCAGCTGAGCTGTTCGAGATCGGTACAGTGATGGGACCCAGGGCCCATGGAAGTAGCAAATCTGGCCACCTTGTGGTCAGTGGCTTTGTTTCTTTGCTCAGACAGACTTGGAAGTGACATCCTTTAGGATGGCACCATAGTCTATTAGAAGGAGGTTGCTTTACACTAACCTTACTTTAGTATCAGCTGTGAGATGCCTTTGAATGCAGAGAAGCTGTCCCACTTTCTGCTGTATGGACTTAACCGGGTTACTGCAAAATTGATTTATTTCTCTGTAAAAAAAAGTCTTGCTGTGCTCGCTGTAGAAAGAGACCAGCTAAATTAATTGAACAGCAAGCTTAGTTTTCTATGTCAGACTCATTATATGGAAGTACAGGACAGTGAAATTTAATGGCAGCTAATAAGTCCCATAGCCTTGGACCGCTAAATTAAATGAACGCACTATTTTTCAATTCTACAGTATTTAGCTTATTGTCAAATGATAGTTGTGAGTCTAGGGTTGTGCCAAGGTATTTTAATTCAGCACCTGATTCAAGCTGGGTGCCATGTAGAGTACAGATGCTGAGTTCTTGGGAATGGCACTTGATTTGGGGAGCTGTGCTAAAGAGTATGGCTTTCATCTCTGACACATTTAGGACCAATTTTTCTGTAAGTAACCAACATTAAAGAGAATGGAAAATTAACACACAAGGGCATTGTTGATGTCAGCCATGTCTCTCCCATGGACATAGACAACTTCATCATCTGTGTAAAGTAGGCAGTTGGCAGGTGTGCAAGATTAAGGCAGGCCATTTATAAAAACTGTGAACAGAAGGGGTCCAAGAATTGATCCCTGTGGCACACCATAGGTGATGGTGTTTGCATTGGAGGTTACTTTACCAAAATAGAAATGTTCAAATTCATGAAAGGTATCTGTTCAGGTAGGCAAACGCTTCCATGCAAATGGAGAGGTGCGTACAAGAGGGCACAACCTATGCCTGAGAAGGGGAAGGCTCAGAGGCAATATCAGGAAATACTTTTTTAAGGAGAGGGTAATAGACAAATGGAACAGCCTGGACCCAGAAGTGGTTGCAGCAAAGATGGTGAATGCATTTAAACACGCATGGGACTGGCACTGCAGTATAAACAAAAACAGGATGTCCTGCCTACTGCTTGATAGAGGTCACAATGGTGTGTCCTATGTGGTGCGTTTGTTATAAAGTTTGTTACAGATCTGCCACCATCTTGGGGTCGGTATGTTTAATGCTGTCTACTTCAATGACCATTAGGGCCTTGATAGCTCTAGGGTTAAGTATGCTATTTATACAAGGCCAGAAATGTTTTGGTTAGCATTTAGATATGAACTCTGGGCCAGAGCTTGTACTTATATTTGCTTCTCAGATGCCTATAGACCTCCAGGGCATGTTTGGAGTTTGATTATTTTTTTTTTTTATAAGAGTCCCATGCCGTGTCCCTGGTTCTCATTAATTTGAAAAGGTCACATGTTAACCAAACTGAATTCAGATTTTTTGACTCCACACTTGGTCAGGAGGGCATGCTTATCGAGCAGCTTCATGAATTCGGTTATGAAAAAGTCCATTGCACAGCTGACATCAGGGATTATATCCATGAGGGACCAGTCGATGTCAACAAGATCAGCTTTGAATGCATGGACGTTGAAACCTATGTAGCTACAGAATAGAAGTTCTTTAGGGGCAGGGTTACGTACAGCACTATCTTGCCAGAGGCAGTAGATGACAGAGGGTTCACTGACTGTATCTGGCAGGTGGACAGATTACCTGATCCTAGAGGGGTTGCTGACTAGTACCCAGTCAAGGAGGGAGTGGGTTCCCTGTTCTAAAATTAAAACCTAGTGGGAGTGGAGAGAATCTGCTTTAAGTTATGATCTACCAAAGCTTCTCTGAATGCTGCAGTGTTTGATAGCCAATTTACATTGAAATCACCTAGCAGTATCAGTTTGGTATGACCCAGGCTGGCAATCATATGTGCCACATCTTTGAGGCCTTTGATGCCTAGTTTGGGGGGATTATGTGCAAAGCTTATGTTCAGATTTTTGATACCTAGGTTCAGTTAAATTACTAAGCATTTGCAGGCAGTTGAAGAAGTATAGTTGGGAGAAGGGATGTGTGAATACCTTATTTTGAATATTCGGGACGAATATTCTATCCGGGCCCCAAATATTTGGGTATTTGTTATTCAGTTTTCATATTTGGGATGGGGGGATGCAATTAAGAAAAAAAAAAAGAAAATTAACAGTCCCCCACCCTCCTCCCCAGGCCAAATCATTAAATCCAAGCCCCCTGTCCACCCACCCTCTGTCAATAACCCGATCCCACCCTCCTGTCCCAAAACCCAATTCATATATTAATGATAAGTGATCGCACAAACCTGCCCATCATCCATGCATGCAGCCTGCAACAGCAGCCTTTGTGTTTGTTGCCTTCTGTACTGAAATGATCTGATCAGCTGATCATTTCAGTATGAGAACTGGAGAGCAAGCAAGCACGGGTAGGAATGCTTTATTCTGCAGGTGGCTGGCCTTGAAGGAGGGTGGGTTTTTGCTGTTCACCTTAATTCATTAAAAAAATAAATGTATGAATTCGGGGAGGAGGGTTGGTGGATTCTGCCAGCAGGGGGTGGGGGGATGTTGGGGTCAGGGACATTCAAAAGCACAAACAAGAGTTTACCAGATTGGTGGCCAGCCGTAGATGTGGGCGGGTTGTGTTGGTAGCTTCATAATTAATTAAATATATTAATTGGATGCTGGGGGAGGAGGTTGGTGGGTGCTGCCACCAGGGGTGGGGGGCATTGAGCACATTCATTTTTTTAAGCACAACAATGTGCTTAGATTGGCAGTCGGCTATGGCGGAGGGTGGGTTTGTGCTGGTCGCCTTAAAAAAATATGAATTGAGTGCTGGGGGAGGAGGGTTGGTGGGTGTTGCTTTGGGGGTGTTAGGGAAATTAATTTTTCAAGTGCAAAAGAGCGCTTAGATTGGCAGCTGGCCGTGGAGGTGGCTGGATTGTGCTGGTCTCCCATAGAATGTTGAATTGTGAGTGCCGGGGGAGGAACTAGGTTACTGACAGAGGGTGTTGGATTGGGGGACTTGGATTTAGTGATTTGGGCTGGGGAGCAGGGTGGGGGACTGTTCTTTTTTTTGGTTTTTTTTAACAGTACTTTCCGAATAGCAGGCCACGAATAGCATTACTGTTCATTATTTAGGATCCAAATAATGAATCGTGTGAAGGTGCAAAAAGGGGGGTTGGGGAGTGGCCCTTTATGTCAATAAAAATATCAAAGCTACAGAAATTCAGAATATACATAAGGAGCCAGTTGAACTGTGGGTCACCCTGGAAACAGGAAATGAGACAGCCACACGAATTGGGGGTTGTCTACAGGCCTCCTGACCGGGGGAGGACATAGACACATTAGTGTTAGAAGATATACAAAACATGACAGCTAAAGGGGAGGTTCTGATAATAGGAGACTTCAATATGCCAGATACAGATTGATCAATACCAGCAGGAATATCTGCCAGAACTAGACACATAGTGGATTCCCTGCAGGGGGAGGGCCTCAAACAACTACTAAAACAACTCACAAGAGACAGGGCTATCCTGGATCTAGTACTGACTAACGGGGAAGGGATCACCGATCTCCAGGTTGAAGGTCACCTAGGGTCCAGTGACCATCCCCCAGGTATGGTTCAATTTGGCCTCTAGAACTAAATCATCCCATTCAAAGGCAAAAATATTGGACTTCAGAGGAGCTGACTTTGATAAGATGGCCAACAGAGTTAAGCTAGCCCTGGCAAGAAGAAATACAGGTGAGGGGGTACAGGTAAAGTGGGCAAGCATTAAGGATGTAATACTTGAAGCAACATCCCATTGTATTAGGGAGAAAAGCAAAAGAAGGAGGAAACAGTAGCAGAAAAGATCAGAGCCAAAAGGTTGGCCCTTAGGAAATATAAAGGAAAGTAGTGGGACAAACGATAGGGAGGCATACCAAACTTTCCTAAGGGAAGGCAGTAAGGCAGGCAAAGGCCCAAACCGAGGAAACACTAGCACAAACAGTAAAAGAAGGTGACAAGACTTTCTACAGCTACATTAGTGAAAGGAGAATGTCCAGAGAGGGTAATGCTAAGATCAAAGGGGATAAGGGGAGTGTGTGGAGGAGGACCAAGGGAAAGGCATCTTTCCTAAATAGATACTTCTGCTCAGTATTTACTGAGGAGAAGGTAAGGCAGAGCCCATAGCTCAGCACCATGGACATGGGGGAGGAAGGTGTGCACAAGTAGTTTCACAAAAGAAAGGGTCCTACAAGAGCTCGATATGCTCTGGGTGGACAAGGCAATGGGAATTGATGGCATACATCCCAGGGTACTAAAGGAGCTAAGGGTGGAACTAGCAGAGCCATTATCAGAACTGTTTAGTGAGTCTCTGAGCACAGGAGAGGTCCCAGAAAACTGGAGAAGGGCTAATTTGATCCCACTCCACAAGAGTGGCAGCAGAGAGGAGGCAGGGAACTACAGACTAGTCAGTCTTACCACAGTAGTGGGCAAGATTATGAAGGCACTCCTTAAGGAAAGGATAGTGCAACACCTGGAATCCATAGGAGCACAGGATCCAAGACAGCACTGATTTACAACAGGCAGGTCCTGTCAATCTAATCACATAGATTTCTTTGACTAGGTAACCAAAGTGGTGGACCAAGGGGGTGGAGTTGATGTTGCCTACCTTTACTTCAGCAAAGCTTTCGATACTGTTCGACATAGAAGATTGATTAGTAAGCTGAGTAGGCTCGGGGTGGGTCAGAGATTGGTCAACTGGGTGGCAAACTGGTTGATAGGCAGAAAACAGAGAGTGGTGGTAAACAGCATACAGTCAGAAGAGATGCAAGTCACAAGTGGGGTACCTCAGGGACTAGTCATGGGGCCAGTCCTCTTCAATATCTTCATCAGTAACATTGCAGATGGACTGGAGGGTAAGGTTTGTCTGCTTGCAGATGACACCAAGATCTGCAACAGAGTAGATGATCCAGATGGGGTGGGCAGAATGACAAGAGATCTGGATAAACTGGCAAAATGGTTGGAAGAGTGGCAACTGGGGTTTAATGCAAAGAAGTGCAAGATCTTGCACATAGGGAAGAAAAACCCTGAAGCTACCTATAGGTTGGGAGGGGAGCTGCTGGCAATTTCAAGGGAAGAATGAGACTTGGGCATCATTATCACAGATGACCCGAAATCATCCAAGCAGACCACTAAAGCAGTAGGTAAGGCTAGAAGGATGTTGGGGTGTATTAGTAGGGGTATCACAAGTTGTAAGAGGGAGGTAATAATCCCTCTTTACAAGACACCGGTTAGGCCCCATCTGGAGTACTGCGTGCAGTACTGGAGGCCACACCTGCACAAAGACATTAACAAAATGGAAGCAGCCCAGAGAAGGGCAACCAAAATGGTGCAGGGACTGCATCAGAAAATATATGAGGACAGATTTACGGAGCTCAATACGTATACCCTAGAGCAAAGGAGGGAGAGCGGTAATATGATCGAAACATTCAAACATCTTAAGGGCATTAACTAGGTGAAAGAATCTAACATGCTTCAATATAAGAAAAATAGTAGGACAAGAGGACACAGCATGAGATTAGAGGGAGGCCAATTAAGGGGTAATGTGAGGAAGTTCTTTTTCACAGAAAGGGTGGTGGATGCATGGAACAGCCTACCTCAGGGAGTGGTGGATATAAATACAGTGCAGGGCTTTAAACAGGCCTGGGATAGGCATAAGGGAGCAATACAAATGAGTATGAATAGATAGGCCATTGACAGAGTAAAGACCTATGACACATTCGTAAGGTAGAAAAACTGGGCAGACTCGATGGGACTTGCGGTCCTTATCTGCCATCAGCTTCTATGTTTCTCTGTTTGTAGTGCATTATTTATGGTATTTAGAAACACAGAAACATAAAAAAAGGTGTCAGGAGGGGCCCCAGGGTCCATCTTGTCTGCCCAGTGGTTTCTGAGACCTCTATCGGTCACAGGTCCTAGTCCCTCCTGCTGTTCCCTTGGAATCCGAGGTTGAACTCACTCTGTCCCATGTGTGTTTAAATGCCATTACTGACCTAACCCCCACCACCTCTGCTGGCAACCTGTTCCATGGTTCCACCACCCTTTCTGTAAAGTAATGCTTCCTTAATTCCTTACTTCCTTCTTGAAATGACCTTCTTGCAGTTTTCAATCGTGCCCTCTTGTGCTTGACTCTGGTATTCTATTGATGAGTTCCGAGTAGGGCACCTTGTTAATGCCTTTCATGAATTTGAATGTTTCAATCATGTCCCCCCCTTCCCTCCTAGTCTCCAGGGAGCACATTTTTTTTTTTTTTTAATTTTAGCTTTTGTTGACCGGGTAAGTGCACTAGACAAATCCTGCCTATTTTCAGGCACGACCCGGGGGAAGGGAATACAGATGAATGCCAACTGACCTTGAACCAGATTAAGCTATTGGTGGTATTTTTAGTGAATAAGGGAAATTTGGCCAGGACACCGGGGAAGTTCTCCTACTCTTTTTTCGATAAGTGCCATGGGATCTTTAACATCCACCTATACTACCACCAATCCAGGCAGATGGGACCTCGGTTTAACGTCTCATCCGAAAGACGGCACCTCAGAAGTGCAGCACCCCTCTCATGCTGCACTACAGTGTCAGTACTGGTATATCAACCAAAGTGCCAGATGTGGGAACTGAACCCATAGCCCTCTGATCTCCCGGCCTCAGAGGCGAGTGTGCTACCTACTGAGCCACTGACACTGCTAAATGTTTGCACATGTTTAGAGCCCTCAAATGTTCTTCATAAGAGAGCTCCTGTAGCCCTTGAATCATTTTAGTTGCCCTTCTCTGGATGGTCTCCAGCCTGTCCCTATCCTTCTTTCGGTGCGGACTCCAAAACTGGATGCAGTACTCCAGGTGAGGCCTCACCAAGGACCTGTAAAATGGAAGAATCATCTCCCTATTTCTGCTGCCAAAACCCCTCCAAGTACAGCCCAATATTTTGCTGGCCTTGCTGTAAGCTCTGTTGCACTGGCTAGCTTACTTGAGGGTGTCCGAGATGATGATCTCTAGATCCTGTTCTTCATGCAAGGTGCAGAGCTGGAACCTGTTTAGCCAGTATTCAGTCCTTGGGTTACCTTTCCCCAAGTGCATCACCTTGCACGTTTCCGCATTGAACTTCAGCTGCCAGACATTGGACCCTTTTTCAAACCGCTGCAGGTCATTCTGAAGGCCCCTAACCACTTTGGCACTATCTACCCTTCCACTTAGTTTGGTATCATCTGTAAATAGGACCAGCTCACCCTGGATGCCTTCCTCTATGTAATGAACATATTAAATAGGTCTGGGCCCAGGATCGATCCCTGCGGCACTCCACCTGGGACTTCTCCCTGCCTCGTCCTCCCCCGACCTCACCCCATTCACTACTACTCTGTTTCCTTCCCTTAAGCCAATTTCCCACACTCTTGAATATGCTTGGGGCCATGCCAAGATCCTCCATTTTTTTTAACAGGCACCTGTGCAGAACGGAATCAAAGGCTTTACTAAAGTCGAAGTACAGGAGATCCATTGGATGGTCCCTGTGCACTTCCCTGGTCACCCAGTCAAAAAATGGAATCAGATTCATCTGGCATGACCTGCTTACCACAAATCCATGCTGCCTGCCGTCTTGAAGGTTGTTCTTCTCCAGGTGCTCTATTAAGTCCTGCTTGATTAGGGATTCCATAATCTTCCCCGGAATTGATGTGAGGCTGACTGGTCTATAGTTTCCCGCCTCTTCCCTACTCCCCCCGCCTTGTGGAGAGGAACCACATCCACGCTTTTCCAGTCACCAGGCATGACCCCCAATCATAGTGAATGGTTAAACAAATGAAGCAAGGGATTTGCCAATTCCTCCACAAGCTTTCTCAATACCCTCGGATACAGCCTCTCTGGACCTGGTGCTTTGTCCATCTTGAGTTGCGTTAGTGCATCTCTGACTCTGCAGGTGGTGAATGTCATTGGCTGCATTTGCAGGATCCCTAAATTGATTGCCTTAATGACACTGTCGGGAACTGGCCCATCGTGCTCCTTTGTGAACACTGGACAGAAGGTGTTCAGTATGGCAGCCTTCTGTCCATCATCCTCTACTAACTTATCCCCATCCAGGAGCCAAAGAATCCCCTCCCCACTTAGTTTAAACACCTGATTAGGAAGTCAAACTTCTGATCCAGTGCTCTTGCACCTTGCTTGTTCAGGTGGAGCCCATCGAAGTTAAAGAACTTTCTTTCCCAGAAGTCACCCCAATCACCGATGAAGTGGTATCCTTTTACTTGACACCATCTTTTTAGCCATATTTTGAAATCCATTATCTTACTTAGACATATCCTGGTGTCATCTCCTTTACCCCATTCAGGGAGTACCTAGGAGAAGGTCAGTGATGTTGATCAGCTCATCAGTTTTTCTCCCAGTTTGATGAAGCTGTCTTTGGCCTCTTCCACTGTCTTATTTGCCAGGTCATTGGCGCTGAGGAGAACTAACACCCCAAGTCCTTCCTCTGTTCTTTCCACAATCCTCCCCATGCAATCCATGTCATGCTTGGTTGATGTACCCAGGAGACATTTAGCTGTCAAAGTTGTTTGCGAACGGTCACATAGCTGGGTTTCCACTCTGCGTACCATTGAGTCTCCCACAACGAGCACACTTTTGTGATTCTTTTTGCTATCTTTGTTTCGCTGTCCTGGATGCCATGCTCCTGACCAGCCTTGTTCTCTTCACTGACAAACTGTCCCCCTCGGTGGGATCAGAATCTGGTTTCCCTGCCAGGCATGCAAAACGGTTTGTGGTGGAAAGGGCAGAGGGCTGGGTGGGGACCCTATGGTCTATCCTCTCCACCTTGCCTCCTCCCCCGTTCCACCACCATACACCCCATGGGCCTGAGGGTCTCTGAGGGAACAGGCATGGTGGGGGAGTATTCCAGTGCAGCTGATGTTGCAACCTGGCTATTTCCTTTCATGCAGCGCCCAGCTGTGCCCTGAGCTCATTTAGGGTAATACACCTAGGGCAGCATTCCACCCTCCAGAGAAGTCTTCTGGAGATGAGTGCTCCACAAGCCTGACAACTGACCATATCCATAATTTTTTTTTATCTGCTTACTTGTACTGGAGATCAGAAATAAAATCTACTTGAAAATAATATTCATTATTGCACACCCCTAGTTGGGCTTAGTGATAACCTCAGCATCCAGGTCTGATTTAACATAATCATGATAATGATCATCATCATGATTATGATAATGTTGGTGATGTAGTAGCAGTCCAAACATCAAATGAAAAGACTGCCACCACACAAACATTCGTCAGTAGTAGCAAGTGTACAACACAGAAACAGAAATTGATGGTAGATAAGGGTCACTTGGCCCATCCAGTCTACCCTATTTCATTGTGCTGCTTTTGCTGCAGACCCTTCTAGATCTACGGCACTTTCTCTTCCACCCCTTTCCTATCTCATATGATTCCCTTGTGCCTATCCCAAGTTTTTTGAATCCCACTGCTGTTTTGCCCCCACTAATTCCACTGGAAGACTGTTCTTCAAAGAAAGGGTGGTAGATGCCTAGAAGTATTTTCTCACATCTCTCTTGAACCTTCCCCCAGCTTCATATCATGACATGTTGTTCTAGAGCACCCTTTCCTTTCCAAAATATATCCCACCTGTACCTTATTCTCCCCGTGAGGTATTTAAAGGTCTCAATCATATCCCCCCCTCTCCCTCCTCTCCTTCAGGGTGTACATGTTTAGTTCCTTTAGCCACTTTTCATAGGGCTTTTGATGTAGACCCTGTACCATCTTAGTAGTCCTCTTCTGGACTGCCTCTACTCTGCCTATATCTTTCCTGAGATGTTGTTTCCAAACCTGGACACAGTACTCCAGGTGGGGTCTTACCAATGACCTGCTGTATATAGGGACAACACCACTTCCCTCTTCCTGCTGGTGATACCCCTACCTATATACCCCAGCATCCCACTAGCTCTCCTGATTGCTTTGTCACACTGTCTAGCCATCTTCATGTCATCTAATATGATTACTCCCAGGCTCCTTTCCTGCTTGGTCACTGCAAATACCTTGCCCCCATTTTGTACTGCACCCCTGGGTTTCTGCATCCCAAGTGCATTATTTTGCACTTTTTTGCATTAAACCTTAGCTGCCAAACTTTTGATCATGCCTCCAGCCATTTTAAATCTCTTTCCATCCTTTGCGCCCCCGTGTCCACTCTATTGCCGATCTTGGTGTCATCCCCCTGCACCGACTCCTTTTCTAGTGCCAGTTACTATCACAATAAAATTATAAACTACCATTGCTTACACACTCACAGGTGCCCTCCAGCTGTCTTTACTGGCAGCAATACCACAACCAGCTACTATTCAGTTCTAATAATTACAATTTAAATCAGGGTCATTCACAACAGCTCACAAAGGTGCCACTGTGTAGTAGTTAACAGTGACTGAACAAGCAACAAAATAAAAGGGAGAACAGAGCATACAACATGAATGCAACAGTAATTAATTTAAAGTGCTAAAAGAAGGTACGTGCAGTACAGTAGAAACACACTATTAGAACACAGCTAGAAAACACCCCAGACATTTCATCAACATACTGCTAGTTTCCTGTGAGCTTACATTTATGAGCATTATCATTAAATATATATAATATATAAACTACATATGATGAGTCATCAACTACATGAAATAGCTGTTAACTCTAAAGTAAATTTATTGCAGAGATGGGCCAGCCCGATGGTGTGGAGGGCTGAGGTGCGGGACACCTTACCTGTTGCCATGCCGGGAACCCATATTTGTGAGTGAGCTCAGGCTGCCAGGGGTCCACTGGTGTGCGAGAGGACTAAGCATCTGGTGAATTGTTCTCTTCTCCTGGGTAGGAGGAACAAGCTGCGTCACTCCAAGACTGCTGTCATGTGGAGGCGTGGTGGCAGCGCACCAGGCACATACTGTATACGTGCTGGCATCGGCAGCAGGCATGTGGTGTGCATGCCTCTGGATGTCCACACACTTGTGTTACTGCATGTGGCCTGGATGAGGAGAAAGAACAAGTGAAACTGACGAACACTGGAAAAATGAAGCCCGACCCTGGCTGCCACCCGGGACCACCTCTACTGGATTGTGCTCCAGTGGAGGGGGGGACATCCCCTTCTCCTGGCCCACAGTGGGGGGAATTCGCCTGATTATCTGAAGTAGGTACTGGGGCAGGCAGTCACTGGTGGGGTGTGGACTGGAGCCAGGGCTGAGAAAAAAGCTTAATGAACAAAAAATGATTTATTGCAGATTATCTTAATAAAGATTTGTTATAAAAAGTTGTAAATATCTGCCTGCCTTGCAGCCCACAAGATATTTGCTTTTTATCACTATACTTTGTTAAAGTGGTCTTATACTGCACAGTGAGTTCCTGCAGAAGTAGCTTCTCAAGGATAATGAATTTAAGCTTTAAGTTTCATTTTTTCATTTGAAGAGCCACTGCATTTGGGTTGGCCCAGTGGTGTGGAGCGCTGAGACACTAGCGCCTTACCTCTTGCCACACTGATGACCACTGTTCTGTGAGTGGCAGTTCTGTGGGTTTGCTGGGTTGGGAAAGGATTTAACACCTGACAGCTGCTCTTCTTTCCTGAAGGGAGGGCCTGCATGCTCCGCCGACTAACTGCCATCAGGTGGAGGTCAGGTGGTAGTGCGGGTCTAGGAGGGAAGTAATAGGGAGGGCTGTGGGACTCTGGGGCATGCACACGCCCCAGCATGGGGAACAGGGAAGAAGAACTGAGGAAAAAACATATGTCGCCCTGCCGCTGTATGTGACGACCATCAAGGGGGCTCGATGACAGGAGCCAGTGGTGCTGGGCAAGCAAAAAGCTATACATGAAATAAAAAAAGCCATTGTATTCACAATCACTCCTAGCTAGTAGCTCCCAATGGTATGCATGCTTGGCTATATCCCTTAGACAGAAATTTGCTGATACTATCATCAGTATTAACAATTTCTGCTTCATTCTCATTGCAACAACTCCACCATGACTTATTCAAATGGCAAAAGAATCAGAATAAGCCTATCTCCAGTGCTGGGCAGCCACACTAACAAATTAGAGACTCTGCTCTACTCGATCTTTTGATTTTCCCATAATACTGAAAGTAAATGCATCTTTACTGTGCTGACTACTTTTGTGACTGTGCTTTATCCCATGGTAGAACCCCTTTAACTCACAAATACACAAGTGCAACGGTGCAGCTCTCAGCCACCCATGACTAAACACACAACAAAAGAAAGAGAGAATGACACACAAATGTATGCAAAACTAATTGTTTTAAATTGCTAAATGGGGGTGCATATAGCATTCCACTATCAGACTACAGCCCACTAACTCCCTAAACATTTTGCAGATATGCTGTGGCTTCCATAGGGGATGGCTTTACAGGGGCAGAACCATCTGGTAGTTGAAGTGTCACATCTAGGAGCATGTTAGGGCAATCAGAAATAGTAGACCTGATAGTGTTCTGGGTGCTCTCTTTGGGGAGGCTCACAACTGTGAGCCTTCCCCCTTTGAAATGCATAGGCATTCATTTTGTCAAACCAAAGGAACATGGAGGTGATAGAGTGGAATGATTGCTTCAGCATAAAACTAAGTAGATTAGAAACACAGTACACAGTATTTGTAGAAAGAAAAGGACTGACTGTCCCTCCTAGTCTACCTCTGCAGACAGTATCTGGTCTCTGGCGACCCTCCTGCCTCCCTGACTCTTTTTTAATATAATACACCTATGTCTATCCCATGCATGCTTGAAGCCCCACACTATTTTTGCCTCCACAACTTCCACTGGCACTCTGTTCCAGGGGTCTACCACCCTTTCAGTGTAGAAATATTTCCTCACATCTTTCTTGAACCCACCCCAGCTTCATCGAATGCCACCTAGTCCTGCTGCTCTTTCTCATTTGAAAGAGACTCCCTCTGCACCCAGTTCACCCTTTTGAGGTACTTGTAGGTGTCATTCATGCCGGCTCTCCTCCTTTTCTTTTCCAGGATATACATGCTGAGATACCTCAGTCTCTCTTCATTGGGCTTCTCATGCAAACCCTACACCATTTTAGTTGTCTTCCTCTGGACTGCCTCCATCCTGTCTTTTTTTTCATACAAGGTTTTATCCTCCAGAGCCCTGGCAGGCGGCTTCGGCCCTCCTGACGGAAGGACTATGTCTGGTCCCGCTGCTCCCGTACTTTGCTGATCCCTGGTAGTTTCCCTGTGGATTACCCCCCACAGCGGGGCCAGGAAGGAGGTTCCTGGCTTCTGCCCTCTCCTGGAGACCCAATCCAGAATCTGGGGATGGCTTTCAGGAGTGGTGGACCATCATCGAGCCTGCCAGGCTCATTTTGCCTCCATTTTTCTACACCCCCTCCCATCTGACGTAAGGACATTGGATCATGCCTCCCTACCCATACTGCCCTTCAGCCACCACCAGAGGGCAGTCAACAAGCGGGATGACAAGTCTCTCTCCCCCGGAGAGAGGAGAGCAGTCCTCCAGATGCTCATTCCTCTCTTCACCCCTGCTGACCCCAGTGGCCTGGGCTCATTCCTAAACCCGGGTCACTGGTGTGGTGCAAGGTGTAGCTACCAGCACCTCAACCTCCAGTGCAACTGGGCCAGCGTCCACCCTGTCTATGTCCTTTCTGAGGTGCAGTCTCCAAAATTGGCTACAGTATTCCAGGTGGGGTTGCACCAGTGAGTGGTGCAGTGGCAACACCACCTCCCTCCTCTTGCTGTATGTACCACTCCCTATGCACCAAAGCATCCTACTAGCCTTACCCACTGCCTTGTCACACTGCCCTGCCACACTGAGATCCTCAAATATGTTAGCCCCAAGTTGTCTTTCCTATTTAGTGACAGTCAGTACCCCCATCCTATTTGAGTAGATGCTAGATGCATGGTTTTGCACTTTTTGGCACTCCAGCTACCCACCATTTTTTGACCACTCCTCAAGTTTGACACTATCACTGCACATTCTCTCTGCCCCTCCTAAGTGTCCACTCTATTGCAGACTTTGGTATTATCTGCAAAAACGGCATGCCTTCCCTTCCTGTTCTTTTGCAATGTCCCCTATGAAAACATTTAACAAGACTAGTCCCAGTACTGAGCATTGTGGTACCCCGATGGTCACTCTACCATCATTCGAGTGACTGGCCGTTACCACCACCCTCTTTCTCCTATCCGATAACCAGTTTCTAATCAAATTTGGATCCCACTCGTAAGCTGTTCACCTTCTTTATCAGCCTCCTGTGCTGCACAGTGTCACAGAAACATAGAAAATGATGGCAGAAAAAGACCTTTGGTTCATCCAGTCTGCACATAAAACCCTAACAAACACAGGACCTATTGTCAATACAGGGTTCTAACCCACACTATCCACCCCCTCCTCCTTGCCCTACCACTACCACCCTGAGAAACCACTAAGCCCTTCACTCTATCCGAGCCATGTTTGAAACCATTGATAGTTTTGGTGCCTACCACATAAGCCTGCAGATTGTTCCATGGTTCCATCACCCTTTCTGTAAAATGAAACAAGGGCCACGATTGTCACGGTGGGCTCAGTGATTCCACTAGGTCTAAAGAATATTGTTGATTTCATCCCTTTTCTAAAAGGTGCCAGTGTGACTCAGTGGCACATCCGCCTCAGGGCCAGAAGGTCGTGGGTTCTAGTACCACACAAGGATTCTGGTACTGCTGAGGTGTGCTGTCCTTTGGATGAGATGTTAAACTGAGGTCCTGTCTGCCTTTTCTTGTGACTTCCCAGATGGATATTAAAGGTCTCATGGTGCCTTCTTGAAACAATACGGGAAATTTCCCTATTGTCCTGGTCAAATTTCCCCTATTCAGTAAAAAATACCAACAACAGCTTAATACCATTCAATTTCAGTTAGTTTGCATCTGTATCGCCACCCCCACCCGGGACATAGAAACATAGAAACATAGAAGTTGACGGCAGATAAGAACTGCAAGGCCCATCCAGTCTGCCCAGTTTTTCTACCTTATGAATGTGACATAGGCTTGTATTCTGTTAATGGCCTATCTATTCATACTCACCTATATTGCTTCCTTATGCCTATCCCATGCCTGTTTGAATCCCTGCACTGTATTCATATCCACCACTTCCTGACGTAGGCTGTTCCATGCATCCACCACCCTTTCTGTGAAAAAGAACTTCCTCACATTACCTCTTAATTGGCCTCCCTCTAATCTCATACTGTGCCCTTTTGTCCTGCTATTTTTCTTATATTGAAACATGTTAGACTCTTTCACCTTGTTAATGCCCTTAAGATGTTTGAATGTTTCGATCATATCACCTCTCTCCCTCCTTTGCCCTAGGATATACATATTGAGCTCCGTTAATATGTCTTCATATGTTTTCTGATGCAGTCTCTGCACCATTTTGGTTGCCCATCTCTAGACTGCCTCCATTTTGTTAAGGTCCTTGTGCAGGTGTGGCCTCCAGTACTGCATGCAGTACTCCAGATGGGGCCTTACCAGTGTCTTGTAAAGAGGGATTATTACCTCCCACTTATGACTTGCGATATCCCTACTAATACACCCCAACATCCCTCTAGCCTTACCTACTGCTTCAGTGGTCTGCTTGGATGATTCCAGGTCATATGTGATGATGATACCCAAGTCTCTTTCTTCCGTTGTGATTGCCAGCAACTTCCCTTCCAACCTATAGGTGGCTTCAAGGTTTCTCTTCCCTACGTGCATGATCTTGCACTTCTTTGTGTTAAACTTCAGTTGCCACGCTTTCGACCATTTTGCCAGTTTATCCAGATCTCTTCTCATTCTGCTCACTCCATCTGGACCATCTACTCTGTTGCAAATCTTGTGTCATCATCAGACAGATAAACCTTACCCTCCAGTCCATCTGCAATGTCACTGATGAAGATATTGAAGAGGACTGGCCCCAGAACTGATCCCTGAGGTACCCCACTTGTGACATGCATCTCTTCTGACTGTATACCATTTGCCACCACTCTCTGTTTTCTGCCCACCAACCAGTTTGCCACCCAGTTGACCAACTTCTGACTCACCCAGAGCCTACCCAGCTTATCAATCAATCTTCTGTGTGGAACAGTATCAAAAACTTTGCTGAAGTAAAGGTAGGAGACATCAACTGCACCCCTTGGTCCACCACTCTGGTTACCTAGTTAAAGAAATCTATGAGATTAGTTTGACAGGACCTTCCTGTTGTAAACCCATGCTGTCTTGGATTCTGTGCTCCTATGGATTCCAGGTGTTGCACTAGCCTTTCCTTAAGGAATGCTTCCATAATTCTGCCCACTACTGAGGTAAGACTGACTGGTTTGTAGTTCCCTGCCTCCTTCCTGCTACCACTCTTGTGGAGTGGGATCACATGAGACCTTCTTCAGTCTTCTGGGACCTCTCCTGTGCTCAGAGACTCACCAAACAATTCTGATAATTGATCTGCTAGTTCCACCCTTAGCTCTTTTAGTACCCTAGGATGTATGCAACCTGGTTTCATTGCCTTGTCCACCCTGAGCTTAGTGAGCTCTTGTAGGACCCTTTCTTTTGTGAAAGGGACTAGTGCACACCTCTCTCCCTCCTGTGTCCATGGTGCTGAGCTGTGGGCCCTGCCCTACCTTCTCTTCAGTAAATACTGAGCAGGGAAATGCAAGGTACTCCACCTGGGAGCCAGAAACCCGGGCCAAGTGTACACCCTGTGGGGGGGGGAATGCTACAAGTCTCAATGGCTGAGAGGGACCTGGGGGTGGTGGTGGATGTCAAGATGAACAACTCGGAGACTTGTAGGAGGGCAGCAGCCAAGGCCAACAGGATGCTGGGATGCATGCTAGGGGATCACCTCAGAAGGAGGAAGTGATGCTCCCTCTGTATAACTGCTTGGTGAGGCCACACCTTGAGTACTGCGTGCAGTTTTGGAGCCACACCTAAAGAGGGACATTAAACTCCTGGAGAGGGTCCAGAGGAGGGCAACCAAAATGATTTGGGACTTGGGGACAGGACCTATGAGGAGGCTCGAAGAGCTAAATATGTACACATTGGAAGAGAGAAGGACGGGGGACATGATAGAGGTCTTCAAGTACATGAAGAGGGTAAATAGGGAGGAACAGTCAGGGTGCTTGAAGGAAGGAGGAGGGGCCACTAGAGGCATGGGTGGAAGCTGGAGGGGAAGATTCAGGGGAGAAAGGAGGTGCTACTTCACTGAGAGAGTGGTGGAGCCATGGAATGCACTGCCTAGGGGCTGGTGGAGGCAGAGACGGTGGAGGGGTTCAAGATGGGCTGGGACAGGTACAGGAAGGGTTCTGGAAGCAAAATCCAATGCAACAAGAATATCTGGAACTGGGAAGGGAGAAGCCAGAGAAGGCGAGAGGAGCAGCAAGGTCAGCTCCCAGGGTGGGGGCTGACCAATCGAGCAGACTCGAAAGACCGTTAGGCCTATTCTGCTGGCATTTTAGTATGTTAGTAAGTATCTATTTAGGATAAATGCTTTTACATGGTCCTCCTCCTCACATGCCCCCTTATCTCCTTTGATCTTAGCAATACCCCCCTCTGGACTTTCTCCTTTCACTAATGTATCTATAGAAAGTCTTGCCCCCTTCTTTTACTGTTTGTGCTAGTGTTTCCTTGGTTTGGGCCTTTGCCTGCCTTATTGCCTTCCCTGCTTCTCTTAGGGAAGCTTGTTATGCCTCCCTATCTTCATCCCACTGCGTTCCCTTATATTTCCTGAAGGCCAGCCTTTTGGCTCTGACCTTTTCTGCTACTGTTTTTAAGAACCAAAGTAGTTTCCTCCTTCTTTCACTCTTGCTTTTCTCTCTAACACAATGGGATGTTGCTTCAAGTATTGCATCCTTAATGCTTGCCCACTTTGCCCGTACCCCCTTACCTGTATTTCTGCTAGCCAGGGCTCGCTTAACTCTGTTGGCCATCTTATCAATGTCAACTCCTCTGCAGTCCCATATTTTTGCCTTCAAATGGGATGATTTAGTTCTAGTGGACAAATTGAACCATACCATGTGATAGTCACTGGCCCCCAGGTGACCTTCTACCTGGAGATCTGTGGTCCTTTCCCCATTAGTCAGTACTAGATCTATGATAGCCCTGTCTCTTGTGGGTTGTTGTACCAGTTGTTTGAGGCTCTCACCCTGCAGGGAATCCACTATGTGTCTAGTTCTAGTGGATGTTCCTGCTGATATTGACCAATCTGTATCTGGCATGTTGAAGTCTCCCATTATCAGAACCTCCCCTTTAGCTGTCACGTTTTGTATATCTTCTAACAGTAATGTGTCTATGTCCTCCCCCTGGTCTGGAGGTCTGTAGACAATCCTAGTTTGTATGACTGTCCCATTTCCTGTTTCCAGGGTGACCCACAGTGCTTCTGGCTCCTTACGTGTATTCTGAATTTCTGTAGCTTTGATATTTTCATTGACATAAAGGGCCACTCCCCCTCCCCCTTTTTGTGCCTCGGTCTCTTCTGAACATTACACAGCCGGGTACTGAAGTCTCCCAAACGTGGTTATTGGTGAGCCATGTATTCCTAATGGCTACTATGTCCAGTTTAGCCTCTGTCATTGTTGCCTGTAGGTCTGGGATCTTGTTTTCCAGAATGCGGGCATTTGTGCACATGATTTTCCATTAGGCAGATTTTGGCGTGTTAGTTGTTGGGTGATGTCCAGCGTTTCCCTGCATGTCGTATGCGGAGCCGGACCTTTTTCCTTACCTGCTGATGCAAATGAACTACAAACATGCTGAACTCCTGTTTGATCACTAGCTGAAGGGGGAAGGGTGTTCTTTCCGTTTAATGTATCGGGTGCTGCACCCCTCTCCCCATTTGTTAGTTTAATATTCTGCAAAGACATCAAACTTCTGCCCCAATGCAGTGATTCCCTCCTTAGTCAGATGCAGTCCATCAAATTTAAAGAACTTTTGCTCCCAAAACAGTTGTCAGTTCCCTACAAATTTGTGTCCTTTTTCCTGGCACCAGCCCTTGAGCCACATATTTAGCTCCCATCTCCCCTTCTCTGGCCTTCCGTCCATCTGCCCCCCTCTCCCAGACTGCCAGGATCTCAGAGAAGGAGATGCTGGATGAAATGGATGACAGTTGGTCTCCCAACCTGGTCCGGTGTTCCTTGGTCTCCACAACTGACCAGCTGGTGAAATTGTTAGTCCCTATGTGTACCAGGACATCAATGTTTTCTCCTGTTTCCTGCATGATTTTAGCAATGTGGTCAGTGTGTCTCCACGCTGATATACCTGGGAGACATCTGACCATTACCCCCAGCTGGAGGTAGGTATCAACTCCCTGAATCGTGGAGTCTCCTATGATCAGAACTGTTTTGGATTTCTTTTTTGCTTTTTTGGTTTTGGTCCCTGTTTTGGGTGAGTTTTGTTGTGCTAGCTCCTGTGCTGCTAGCTCCTGTGCTGCAGTGTCCTGCTCTGCAGAGCCCTATGCCCCTTTGTTTGATTTCAGAGATACGGGCAGATCATACTAAGCATCATACCAAGGATAGCAAAGAGCAAAAGGCTAGTTGCCCACTAAGCTCTTAAAATTACATATAGTAGGCCAAGGATTTATTTGTTCTTAGAAAATAATCTAGCCTATTTTTTGATGTATTTTTATTCTAACTAACAATAACAGCTGTAGGGAGTTTATTCCATGGACCAATGATTCTTTGTGAAAAATAGTAGGCCCTTTTTTTTGTATAAGATTTGCTTCTCATCAATTGGAGCAGGTGACCTCTAGTGTTGACTGATATTTGTTTAAATTCGGGACCACATTCTAAAATTTGTAAAATGTCCCATGTAAATCGAAGATTCCCTCTTAGTCTTTGTTGTTCTAGGGACATTAAATTGAGTCTGTGGAGCCTTTCCTCATAAGTAAGAGTTTTGTCTAAACAAATTGTTTTTGTGACTCTTCTCTGAAGTTTTTCAATTCTACTTATGTTCTTCTGTTTAAAAGGGCTCCATAACTGAGAAACATAGTCGAAGCAACGTCTAACATAGGCCTGATAAAGGGATAATTGGATATACGGGTCTCTAGAAATTATATTGTGTCTAATTGCCCACCAGATTTTACTAACTTTACTTATAGTATTAGTAATATGTAGATCGAAGTTTAAACTGGAATCTATAGCTATTCCCAGATCTCTTTTATTTTCCTTATTAGCTAAAACTTTGTTATACAAATAATATTGATTTCTTGGGTTCTGTTTACCCAAATGTATAACACAACATTTAGAGGAATTAAACTTTAGGTTCCATTTAATAGACCATGTTTCCAAAGTATGTAAATCCTTTTGGATAATCTGAAAATCTGTAGATGTACCGCAAATATTACAGAGTTTGCAGTCATACCTGTTTGTAGTTTTTATATGGTTTGTGGAGGTGATACGTTGGAGAGCATTGAGTAATGGGGCTCCCAATTTGCCCCTCCTAACCACCTGCCAATCTCCCGGACCAACTACCCTCTGTGGTCGAGGTGCTTCAGTTGGATGTTGGGGAATTGGCAGGTGGTTCTTGTAATATATTTCCTCCTGAATATGCAATTTCAGGTTTGCAGTCTCTGTCCATGCTGCCTGGAGCTGAGCCCTTAGATCTCCAGTAGTCCAATATTTAGGACAGCATCCTGAATCCTGTATAACTGCCCTTTTGCAAAGTGTTCTACAGTACCTGCAGTTAATAATATCCATTCCAGATGAGTTGCTGGGTTTGTAACCTGGTCCGAGTAATTAGAAGGAGGAAAATGAAAGCAAAAGTTTGATTTTTTGTTTTGTTTGTTTGTTTGCTTGTTTTTGTATAACTTGTTATAAAAAGTAAAATGACATGTGGCCATGTAAGTGAGGTCACTATATTGATACCCCTCTGATCCTCCCCTTCCTGCTTTGCTACTGGAAATGTCATGACTGTGCTACCTTATAAAAGGAGTGTAACATGGGGTGGTTGGGGATAGGGATGGGTGGCTGGGCCCTTCCCCTGCTGAAAAAGAAGAACCACAGATGAAAGAAACAAGGAGGTCAGAGCAGAAACAATCAGCCAACAACAAATGCAGTAGCCCTGAAAGCTTAGCCTATTGATCAATAAAGCTGTACTCATGTAAAGCACCAACTGTAATAATTTCACAGAAAATATGTCCTGCAAAAAACACTTTGCTACAGAGAAAAATAAAGCAGTAACAGAAGATATAGCTTGCAAAATACAATTTGAAGCAGAGAAGATTACAGCAGTAATCTGTAAGCACAAAACAGTAAAAAACCTGCAGACACACCCTGTAATAATGCAGCAGAAAGTATACCCTGCAACAGCAATTTGAATCAGAGAACAATAAAGCAGTAAAATGTTAGCAAAAAAACCCAGTAACAAACCCTGTGTGTACAAAAGAAAATAGTAATGCACAGTAAATCTGCCTAGCCAAAAAAATGCCTTAATCTTTTTCCTTGCTCTGATAATGTTCCTTGCTCTGTCCTTACAAACAAACCTAGAAGAAAAGAGCTCTGGTGAAGCTAGGTGCCTTTGCCAGCAAACCTAGTCTTCCACCTCAAAAACACCAACTAACCTGATCTTTTAACTCTTCCTTCTGTTGGAAGTTACTAAGAATTTGTCAGCTCCACCCCTCAGTTACACACCTAATCCACTGGAAGAGCTGTGGGAGGAAAGCAATTAGCTCCTTCAATGTGAGAAGGAGACTGCAACACCTTTGAGGCCAAACCAAACACCTTTAAGCAATAAAATAAAATAGTAGCAAACAGTAATTTTGCTTAGCCTAATGATAGACAAAAAGTCACAAAAATGTAAGCACCACCTGTAACAATTTCACAGAAAATATAGCCTGCAAAAAACACTTTGCTACAGAGAAAAATAAAGCAGTAACAGAAGATATGCCTTGCAATAAACAATTTGAATCAGAGAAGATTGCAGCAGTAATCTGTAAGCACAAAACAGTAACAAGCCTGTAGGCACACCCTGTAATAATGCAGCAGAAAGCATACCCTGCAACAGCAATTTGAATCAGAGAACAATAAAGCAGTAAAATGTTAGTAAAAAACAGTAACAAACCCTGTGAGTACAAAAGAATATAGTAACACACAGTAAGTCTGCCTAGCCAAAAGAAGCCTTAATTTTTTTCCTTGCTCTGATAATGTTGCTTGGTCTGTCCTTACAAGCAAACATAAAAGAAAAGAGCTCAGGTGAAGCTAGGTGCCTTTGCCAGCAAACCTAGTCTTCTCTAGTCTTAGACAAGGATGAAAATAGGCAGTTTTGTCTAGACCTCCTTTCATGGTCAACAAAAATTAAATGAATTAATAACTCCTACTCCCCCCCCCCTCCATTTTATTGTCTTTTTGGTTTGATCTTTAATGGCTATGGAATAGAAATGGTAGTTTATTCACCTGGTAAAGGTGATTATAGGAGCACATTTTTACAGCACTCCAAGTCAACACAACTGGGTCTTAGAGGCATCCTCTGATATAGGCTGATGCACAAATTGACACTTAGAATCTGATCCTGACTCTGACCCTTCCAGCTGTATCATTCTTCAGTACAGAACTTCCCAAGCTATATTTCCTGGAACAAAAACTGGTTAACCACACACATGCATGGAGCTGAGAGCAAAGGGATAGGAGATCCATAAGGAGGCGGAATAATGGAATGGATTCAGTGGGCTTTATTATAGCAGAGAACATCAAGAAACGTATTAAGGTTCTTCTTCTTAATCAAGAAAACTGAACTATCAATGAGGCATAGCTTTGAAAAAGTCCTAAAAGTCTCAAAACCACTTGTAGAACAAATTCTGAAGCAAAACTAGACATCATAGACCAGGCTCAACCTTCACAGAATACCTGTGTGCTGTGTTCCTCCTTGCTGGGTGAGAAGTGGAGTGTTGTAAAAAGGTGCTCATATAACCACCTTTACCAATTGGGTAAACTACCATTATCTGTCACACCTTTTTACAGCACTTTGAAGCATCACAACTGGGTGATTAAGAAGCAGTATCAGAAGACAAACAGGTGGGCTGAGGAGGAAGCAGTCAAGAAACTGATTTCAGCATCATGTACCCAAAATTGGATTTTCCGTGACTCCAAGTGTAAAGCCAATGGTACCTGGAAAAGGTGTGGACTGATGACCAAGTGGCTGCAGTGCAAATGTCAGCAATGGGAGCCATATTATGCTCCACTCACTAAGAAGCCACAGCTCAGATAGAATGAGCTTTCACCTGGGATGGACAAGGGAATGGAGAGACCCTGTAAGCTTCTGTTTTGGTGTTTTTTAGCCACTGGGGAATGGTGGACCTGGAAGCAGCTAACCCCCCTTGTGCCCTTGAGATGGGATAAACCTCCTCCTCAGACATCCTGAAGGAGACTCTGCTGTCAAAATGAACTTTTATGGTGTGGCTCAGGTCAAGGAGAAGGAGTGCATCCCTCTGAGGGTCCTTGGGGTCAGGTTCGAAGGTGTAGAGATATCTCCTGAGCAAAATGAAAAGCCAACACTACCTTAAGGAGGAAGAAAGCGATAGTTCTTAGCACCACCCTTCACCATGGAGGGTGAGGAAAGGCATGGCACACGATGGAGCCTGGAGCTCAGAAGTTCTACAGGCTGACAATATGTCAAACAGAAACACAGTTTTTAAAGTTAAGAAATGTAAAGATAGAGAGTCCAAAGGTTCAAATGATGGCCTTGTTAGGGCATCTAGAACCATGTTCAAGTGCCAGTGGGTAACTTTGGATTTAGTCTTGGGTTTAATGTTCACAGTTGCTTTAAGAAATGTCTGAACCAGAGGGTGAGCTCCCAATAGACCACCATTTGTCTCCCCATTAGTAACTCCAATGGCTGCTGCTTGGACTCAAAGAACTACAGAAGACAGACCTTTATCAAATCCTTCCTCTAGAAAGTCAAGAATTTGGGGGGCAGAACTGGTCAAGGGATTGATCATTTTGCACCTACACCACTTACAAAAAAATGAACTAGTGTCTATTATAGGTGCAGCTGGTAGAAAGCCTGTGAGCCTGTAACATGGTGCTGGCCATCTTGTCAGAGACCCCAAGTTTAGGAATCTGAGCTTCTGAGCAACCATGCCATCAGCTGCAGGGTGTGAGGGTTTGGGTGTAGAATGGGGCTCTGCGATAGTAGATCACGCTGTGGCAGTAGCGGTAGTGGTTTGTCTGTGAGCATCTGTGTGACTGAGGCGTACCATGTCCTTCTTGGTCAGTTTGGTGCTATGAGATCCACTGTACTGCCAGTATCCTGGAGTTTTCACACCACTCACCTTATCATGAAGATCAGTGGAAACATAAATGCTGTTCGGAACTGTCGCGGTGTTGATAAAGCATTTGCATCTGCTGCCTCATTTTCTTTGTACCTCAAAAAGACATTCTGCACCTGTCTATTATTGGCAGTGACCCTTAGGTATACTGGAAGGGGGGCCCCATTGTTCTAGAATTGTCTGAAACACCTGTTGATTTGGCTGCCATTCCCCCAGTCGAAGGGTCTGGTTACTGAGCCAGTCTGTGTGCATATTCAGTTCTCCTGCTAGGTGCAGTGCTGACAGGTTTAAGATGGGGGCCTCTACTCATATCAGAAGTGTGAAGGAAGCTTCCCTGGCCATCCTCTTGCTTTTAGTTTCCCCTTCCTTGTTTATTTAGGACATAGCAGCTCTGTCTGTCCAAACTTTGATGTAATGGTTCTATACGTGAACTTTGAAGTGTTTGAGGACTAGTCTGATTGCTCTTGTCTCCAATATACTGATGGGAAGCTGGGCCTCTGCCAGTGACTATTTTCCTTGAAATGTTCTGCAACCCAAGAATGCACCCCACCCTGATAGGCTGGCATCTGTGTCCATGTTTCTGGTGATCTTTTTGTCTACGGTTGCCCCCTTGGTCAGACTGTCAGTGTTTGTCCACTACCAAATGTAAGTCTTTACTGCTGGAGGCAATAAGAATCTCTTTTGGTTGTCCTGCAAGGAGTGGTCCCAATTGTTCAAGATGAATTTCTGTAGGTTCCTCATGTGGAGTCTTGACCAGCTGTGATGATCTATGCATGCTTCTGTGAGGCCCATGCACTGCATCAGGTCCCAGATCATGGGGCGATTATGTGAGAGTATCAGATTGCAGTGAACTTGAAGGTTGCTGATGTCAGCGTGTGATGAGTGGACTGTCCCTCAGATGGTGTCAAACATCACCCCTAGGTGTTCCAGGTTTGATGACGGTGAGAAATTGCTCTCAATCCTGTTGATGATCTACCTGTGTTGGGCCAGGATCCACTGCATGCTTTGCATTGTGTTCTTCGATGCTTCCCTGGTTCTGGCCTGAGTCAGCCAGTCATCTAAGCAGGGGGTCCCATGTATGCCATCCACTCTCACGTTCGCTCTCAGAGCTGCCATGATTTTGGTTAAGACATGGGGGGGGAGGATCAATGTCAGACTGAACAGGGGACATTTATATTGGAGATTTTAGTTCAGAATGCAGAATTTCAGGAATCTATGGTAGAAAGGTTGAATAGGAAAAAGAAGTTAGGCATCCTTCAGATCTGTTGAGGTGAGGAAGTTGCCCTTCTGGTATGCTACTATGGTGGTGTGTATGGTCTCCATCTTGAACTTCCTGTACCTCACAAACTGGTTCACAAACTTGAAGTCTAGTATTGGTCAAAGGTCTCCTGACTTTTTGGGGAATAAAAAGAAGATAGAATAGATTCCTGACTGCTGCTTGTCTGTCGGTAGTGACTCTATGGCACCCTTCTGCAGGAGTCCCTTCAGGAGTGCTCTGACTTAATGCAGTGATGTTTTGTCTGGCAATATGAATTGTATTAAACTCTGTTGTGTACCCCTTGGATATAACTTCCAGAACCCACTTATCTGTCACATCACTGTCTTGGTCCAGGTGCTGGCAAAGTCTTGAAGTCTTCCTTCCACAGTCTGGTCCATGTCCTCGGCTTGTGCTCCCTCCTGCTTGATAGGTTTTGTGCCCATTATAGGGCCTGAGTCTGCCCCTGTTCTTGGAGTGCCAAATTTTGAACCTTGCTGTTCTGATGGTGACCTCCGAGGCTGAAGAAATTCTGCATGGACCCAAAATTGCAAGACTTTGACCCTTGAAAATAGATTTGCAGCCCTTCTGAGATAAGTTGTGAAACCAGTTGCTGCAAAATTATGCTAAGGAGGTCACTCTTTTAGAGAGATCCTTGCCATCTGCTTTCAGCTTCAAAAACTTCTCCAGTCCTGGATCAAGCAACATGTCTCCTTTAAAATGCAGTTTTGTTAACTTATTTTTTGATTCTTGGTCCACGTGCCATAACTTGAGTCACAGGTGTCTTCTGGTTCTATTGACTGTAGCTGTGGCCTGAGAGAACATTTTGAAGCTGCTAATGGTGGAATCTTCCACGTTCTTGATTGCCTGAATGGCGTAGTCCATGGTGGCCTTGTGAGAACTGATTTGAACAGGTCCAAATGTATAGCCACCAGACATCTGAGGATAGCCCTGGTGGTGTAGATGGCTGCCTCAGAGGCCTTCATGGCCATCATTAGGATTTTTTGGGCTATCTTTTTTTGCTATCTATTTTTCCTCCTTAAGCCACCAGACTGCCTACCTGACCCCTTCTGGCATCCCCTTCAGGTCTCCAGCCACCATCTCCTGGAATCCAGTGCTCCTTTGTGGGTCCCATTGCTACCCCTGCGGCTTACCCCCCCCATGGCGGGGTGGAGGGGAGCTTCTCCCCCTGAGTTCAACCCTCCTGAACAGGATTCAGTGCCACGTATCCACTGAGCCAACTGGTCTTCCTCACAAGGGACTGCCATCAAGCCACCGTGTCTGGTGCCCGTATTTCCTTGTTCTCCCTCCCATTGTCTATGGCATGCAATGATGCCCAAGGACCCGAGCATGTGCACATCTGCCCACACCCTCATCCTGGCGTCCTGCCACAGTATGAGCCCCATACATCCTACCCATGCTCAGTGATCCCCAGCCATCGCCAGGGGCTGCCCAAGCACCAGCAGCAGTCCACCCCCCCGAGAAGGAGAGCAGTCCTATGGATGCTCGATCCTTCTCCTCCCCTGCCGACCCCTGATGACCCTGGCTCGTTCCCGAACCCGGGTTGCCAGCATGGAGCAAGGTGTGGTGTCCGGCGCCTCAACCCTTAGCGCCACCAGGCCGACTTTTGTGGGCTATCTCAATTGCATCCTTCACCTTCATGTCTATAGGATCTTTGAGCACTGATGAACTTCTGACAGTAAGATAGTCTTGTGGCTGAGGGAAGTGATTCATAAATCAACCTTAGGAGGTACTGCATAGAACAGACTTCTTGTTTGTCCTCAAGGATTGGATACTTTCTATCACAGAATGCCTTGTCCCTGGTCTTGACCAGGTCTGGAGAATCACACTCTTTAGAGAGGATAACTTTTAATGCCAAATTTTGGGATTTCTTTCAATCCTTGACCAAAGGGGCCAGTTTCTGTTCCTCCAGTGGGGCTGGCTCCTCAAACTTGAGCATCTCACAGACTACTCTAAGAATGTTGGGGATGACATCATAGGGACATAATCATGTTGCAAAGACCTCTCTGGGCTCATCATCTTCTTTGTTTGAAATTCTTCATTTGCTGAGGTTTCTCCAACCTAGTCCTCCAGTTCTTAGTTAACAGCCTTTCTCTGTTTCTTAGGCATAAGGACACTTGGACTTTAATCTCATGCTTACTTCACCCCTGGGGCATGCATTAAAATCCTATAATTACTGGTGACCCCCTTTAATGCACGGACTAGAGACATGTTTCAAATGCTATAACAACTGGGTTACCGGGTTATTACAGCATTTTCACTTCACTCTGTTTCCAGCTGTGTGGTAGTGTCTGTCTCAAGACTGTAATAGTTACTTACACTTAGTGGCTTGCCACAGCTACATAATCCATTTCTGTTTCGGGGAAACTATGTAGTTTGCAGAAGGCACCCAAAACAGCTTTCTTACTTTAAAAAAAAAGAAAAAGGAAGCAGAAGCCACTCACTATGGTGGATCCTGAGGGACATGCTTGTTCTGTTTCAATTTCACTCATGCCATCACATTTCACCTAGCGGTCTCCTGCACAGTACAGTATCTTGAATTTGAAATACATTGGAGAATATCAGGCAGTGAAAGTCAGAGAAATAGATTCTGACAACCAAAACTGTTACTAACTCCCTAACTTTTCCATAGCTCCTGATATCAGTGCCTCAGGAACCATGCTATCTCCTATCAAAAAAAGTTAAAATCCCTATAGATTCCTTGCACAAGTAATTATAAACAATAAAACATATGCAACTGTGAATTTATGAAGTTTTTTTTTAACACACCCTCGGTGTAAAAAAATAAAAATAAAAAATTCAGAACACACAGCCACCTGCGTATTATTCTCTATATAATATATACCCTGTCATGGCTCATTTCTTACACACACATTATACAGTATACGTGTGTGTGTGTGTGTGTGTGTGTGTGTGTGTGTGTGTATGTATATGTGTGTGTGTTTGTGTTTTTATGTGTATATATATAATATATATATATAAATAATTCATATTCATTGTAAAAACTTTGTTAATGCATAAGTTAGGGTTGAAGCAACAAAAGTAGGGAGGCATTAGGTTGACACCTAACACTCCCTACTCCTACTACCCCATCCCTACCCTCCCCAGAACAACAGGTGATGGGGTGTGCCTTGGGATTGTTGTCTCTGTCACCCCATTCCATGTGTAAGAAAGCTGACATGGTACAATACTGGAGAATGGAGTGAGAGTTCAGCCTGATGATTGCAATGCACACTCCATCACCTGTTGATCTGTGTAGTGTGGGGGTGGGGTGGGGTGGTAGGGTGGGGGGTGTTAGGGTGTCAACCCTAATGCCTCATTTCCCTGCTTTTGTCACTACAACCCTAACTGATGGATTAATGAAGTTTTTTTGCAATGAATTTCCTTACTTTTTGAGAAAGTGTAATCTTACCCTTATATGGTTTTGGGGATGCTGGGGCCATCTGGTCATCCCCTCACAGATGGGGATTTTGACAGTTCATGAACAGGGATTCTGATAGCTCATGAACAGGGATTCCTTTTTATAATCCCTGTTCATGAGCTGTCAAAATCCCTGTTCATGAGCTGTCAAAATTCTTGTTCCTGAGTCAATCTTTGTTCACGAGATAGGGTCATCTGATAATCCCCATACGAGCAAGGATTTTGACAGCTCATGTGCAGGGATCAGCTCGTGAACAGGGATTTTGACACCTCATGAACAGGGATCAGAATCAAGACATGAACAAGGATTTTCAAATGTAAAAACAGCCATTTGTTTTACTAAACGGAACCAAAGCAATTGGTTTGTAGAGGGTGTCACCTTGAACGAAACCCATACTTCGATGTGTACAGAAGACATCCCTGGGGCAAGTTGCAAGGTTTTGTTTTTTTAGAAAATTGAAAAAAAGATGGTGGCTCACGAACAGGGATTTTTTTCATATGAACAGGAATTTAATGAATCCCTGTTTGTGAGCTGTCAAAATCCCTGTTTGTGAGCCCAAATTCTTGTTCGAGGCTGTGCAGCTATCCAAAAGACTGACCTGATCATGTTCAGAACCCGAAATTTCAAAACTGAATAACTTTGTAACAGATTAATATTTTTTTCAACAAATCAATGCTGGTTTGTTCTTTGGGGCATGCTCTTTCTACCCTGAAAATGCCAGGCCAAAATTCCAAATGAAGTGACTGCAGCATGATGAAAAATCAGCAAAAATGGGTGAAAAAAAGTGATTTTTACACTTTTTTCACTATGTACTGTGCATAATCTGCACATCCGATCAAAACAAAACTTGGCACATCAAGAGATCTACCCCACAGGACTGTGCATACCAAATATTGTGCAAATCCATTGAACAGTTGCAAAGTTATTAAAGTGAAAAATTTGAGTTTTAACATTAAACTGCTACTCAGCCCTAACTATAGTGGCACTACCTGCCACTACAATATATTTATACAATAGAAATGAGCACAAAATCAGTTAAATAAATCCATTTATTCTCACTGGTGTTGAATAAATGTGTGAACCACCATTTATTTAACACCATGCCATCAATCATCCCCCTCCACCTGCCGGCACTTGTTCTGTAAACTTTGGCTTTTATTCTCCCAAGCTCCAACTGCCTGCTTTCACTTGTTCCCTTGACAGTATCAGACTGATACGTACATACATACATACAGTATATACACACACACACACACATTCAAATACAAACTTTTTTTCCATATTACCAACAAATGAAACTTCTTTATCTTTTTTGTTGGGGAGAAATTCCAAACACCATGCTGAACTCTATTTCCCCACCCACCACCATCACCCACCCACACACACACACTCGCTAACTCACTCATGCCTGAGGCTTTTGCCACTCCTATCTCCAGTGGCCAAAAGCAACCTTTTCATAAAAAAAAATCTCTCCCCAGCAACAACAAAATAAACCCACAGCCAGCCGCTGACCTCACAAAACTAACACTGTCACTCCATAACTGCCCTGCAGTTCTCATATGCAGGCTCCCTTCTCCAGTCTGCTTGTCTCTGACTCCAGCCCTGCCACACACATCAGCTCACTTCTCCGTTCCACAGACAGTGAAGTCAGGAACAACCAGATAAGTTGGGCAGCCTGAGAGTGGGTCCTAAAGTGGTAAACTGGGTCACAAACTGATTGAGTGACAGGACATAGAAGGCGGTGGTAAATGATGTTCAATGCAAGGAGAGGGGGGTAACCAGTAGGGTGCCACAGGGATCTGTGCTAGGGCCAGTCCTCCTTAATGTCTTCATAAGCGACATTACAGAAGGGCTTGAGGTGAAGGTATGCTTCTCTGCAGATGACACTAAGATCTGAAACAGGGTAGACACTCGGGGTGGAAAAAAATGAGAAAAGACCTAAACTTGCTAGAGAAGTGGCTGAGAGTGTGGTAGCTAAAATTCAATGCAAAGAAGTGTAAAATCATGCACTTGTGGTGCAGAAATCCAAGGGAAGAGTACAAGATGGGGGAAGGTACTAAAAGCAACCAGTCAAGAAAGGGACCTGGGGGTAATCCTATCTGATTATCTAAGAGAAACCAAACAATGTGAGAAGGCTGTGGGGAGAACCAGTGGGATGCTAGGGTGCACAGGAAGAGGTATCACCGGCAGAAAAAAGAAGGTGATTATATCACTGTACAGATCACTAGTGAGACTTCATCTGAAGTACTGTGTCCAGTTCTGGAGGCCACATTTCTGGAAGGACATAGACAAAATAGAGGCAGTCCAGAGGACAGCAACAAAAATGGCACAAGGACTGCACCAAAAGTCATATGAGGAAAGACTAGAGGACCTCAATATGTATTCCCTGGAGGAGAGGAGAGAGAGAAAGGGGGGATATGATAGAGACATTCAAGTACATCGGGGTATAAACAAGGTACAGGAGGGTAGCATCTTTCAGAAATGAAAGTGTACAAGAACAAGGGACCATGATATGAGGCTGGAGGTGGGGGTAGGCTCAGGGGCAATGTGAGGAAGTACATTTTCTCAGAAAGAGTAGTGGATGCTTGGAACAGCCTCCCTGTGCAGGTGGTGGTGGAAAAAACAGTAGAGGAAATCAAGAATGCATGGAATAAATATAAGAGTACTCTAGCAATAGGGAAGAGAATGTAAGATGCAGATCAACTAGGATCTGCGGTAATGCATTAGGTAGGAAAAGGGGCAGACTAGGTGGGCCATACAGTCCTTATCTGCCATCACCTTCTGTGTATCTGTGTATAAGGCATGATTGACCAGATAAATGATTTATTCTAAAAAAAAAAAAAACCCAGAAACATAGAAAAAAAAAAGCTACAAAAAAAACCCAGAACATTATCACCACAGCAGCTCTCTCTAACTGAAAAGGTGGAGGATTGTTTTCAATGTAGGGCTTCTGACCTACAAGACCTGGCATGAAAGGGGACCTGTCTATCTGCAAGATCTCCTTGTCCCCTACCATTCATCCCAGGCACTCCGTTCTGCCGGGGGAGGCCTCCTTGGAGTTCCTAGGGTTAGGTTGTGGCATTCTGGGGACAGGGCATTCTCGGTGGCTGCGCCTACCCTGTGGAACTCCCTTCCTGTTTATTTAAAGTAGGCTCTCTTGGTAGAAGCCTTTAAAAAGGGTCTAAAAATATCTGTTCCAGCAAGATTTTATTGATTGATTAGTTGTCTGTTTTAATGCTAAACAGATGAATTTCAAATCTACTCCCAGTTGAATTTATGTACATTTTGCACATTATTTTATATTATTGTTTGTTTTTATTGTACAGCACCCAGAGTCCATGGAAATGGGTGCTTTTATAAATAAAATATCTATCTATCTATCTATCTATCTATCTATCTATCTATCTATCTATCTATCGCTAGGCGAGAAATGGAGCCGGAATGTTTTCAAAAGTCTCTGGCCCTCCCGCATACAAAAAACACATTTCCCATGGCTTAAATTGGACATGCAATGGAAAACTCATGGAATACATGATTTATCTGCACTCAAGTAGCATGACCTTGGACACCTCACTCGTGACTTATGCCATGTGTGAGGTTACCCGAGGTCAGACTGCTTTTCTGCAGATAAATCATGTATTCCACTCATTTCCATTGCATATTCCATATTTACAAAGACATATTTAAAATATAGATAAGGAGTCAACATGGCCATTGGGATCTCCTGGCCTCCCAAGATATTCTGGTGCCATCTTGAAAGGATGCTGAAAAGGAGGCAAAGAAACACATACACACACACACAAAATGGTCACTGAGATTGGCTTTGATCATGACATCTTGTCACCATAGAGGAGAGCCACAAACCAGCATGGCCAGGAACAAACTGAGGCACGTGGGTGTGAGGGACTCATGTTGGCTCATGGTTCCCTGTACCAACAAAACTAGAGCCCATCTGGCTCTGCTGTGCCCCTTTCCTGCTCAACCATGAAGTGGAAAGAGCACGTGCCCCCAACTTTATCCCTGTGTGGCTTGTGTCCGAAAGTGGAATGGTTAGGATGCTGCAGAATGGGGGTCTCACTGATCGCAAGACTTAGATCTAAATCAAAAGTAACTGCCATCTGAAAAAGGCCTTGAGCACCCAACCTCAACAACACCCACCAATAGCTATGCTCACTTCACTGGCCCATGAGCAGCAGCTGAAGAGGAACAGGAAGGTGAAGCCTGGAATCATCCAGCACCAGCAAGGGCATTGGATGGCACTCTCGACCCCTCAGCTTAGCAAGGTAAGCAGGGGGTGGGTGTAAATGGAGCATATAGGCAGCACTCCACATTAAAAAAGGATAAGATTGTTCTAGTCTCCAGCAACACATGCAGGGTGGGCATAAATGAAATGGGAGGGCAGCCAGCTGCCCACACTCAAGAGCTAGGAAACCTTCCTTGCCAGGTCCCAGGTAGAACCAAACTCATCCATACTAACAACCAAAAACACCAAATGAGCCAGGGGAACAGCATATAGCATGCACACAGCAGAGCACAAAATAAAAGGACTACCAAAAATCAGTCACAGAACTAGAGAGAAACCTGGCAAAGGGGGAGAGCTTCCACCCCAGCCACTAGCTCCAACATAGTACAAAAAAACACAGAAAAAGAACTAAAACTCTTAGAGAATGTGAAAAATGCACAAACAGTCATAAAAATAAAGCAAATATGTTTAAAGGAAATGAAAAAATCTATAATTCTTAGCACAAAGGCAAACAGTTGGCACAGAGCCAGAAAAGATGTGATCAGCTTGAAGAGATGCACAAATTAAACTGAGGAATGATCCAGCAGGAAGATGTGGAGTCAGGATCAGATTTCAAGTTTCACTTTGTACATCAGCTTATCAGAGGATGCCTCTATGACCCAGTTGTGATGACTCCAAGAGCTTTAAAGAAGGTGGGAGGGATAATATAACTTCTATATGCCCATTCCTACATCTTTTTTATAATATTCATTGCAAAAAAACTACATTAATGCAGATTAGGTGTACTATTGCATAAAACTCAAACCCTCAAAGTTTGAGAATGTGTTATTATGGTTTTCAACCCAGTGGCCACAAAGTCTGGAAATGTGCTTTTAGGGTAGTCAAGTCTAACTCTCACCCCCTTCCCCCAGGTCCCCTTCGCCCCCAAGACCAAGCTACAGGTATGAGGCCATGCATCAGTGGTGTGGTACCTCATATAGGGCCAACATATTTGAAATTTGTAAATAGCAACCCCATCCCCTGGAAGAGATGCAGTCAGCTATGCTTAAGATAGTGAGATATCTGTTTCTAAAGACTGAGCTGTTGTAACATGTAGGAGATGGATCTACTATTTGTATGGGGACTCTCAAACTGGTACTGTATGGTTATTGAAGACATTACTCTGCCAGAGGATGTGAGGAGATTGCCAGTCACTGCCTGAGGTAGCCAGTGGTTCACTTGTATCCACCACACTGTCTGGTGAGAGTAAAGACCTGGTTAATGTGAAGTACCCAGAGCCAGGGTGGACATTAGCCAGGAGTGCCAGAGCCAGTAGATTCATTGGTCACTGTTACCATATCCAGGCAACTAGGATGACAGGGGATGTAATCAGTTGTAGGGCATGTGGCACAACCACAACCAGTTTCTAGAAGGTGCTCTGGAAGATGGGGTTCCAGATGTGTAGGAGGTTTTAGGTCCTTAAGACACAGGGTGTTCACCTCAGAGATGAGGTTCAGTGGCTGAAGGAAGACGACACATTCAGGACTTGTGGGGGGGGTTGCTGTTCCATTGCCCAGAGTCTCACAAGAGTGAACTCTAGAGGATAGACTATAGTGGCGAGGGAGGAGAGGCAAGTTGGTTCAGACAGGATAGCATTCCCAGGAGTGCACATTCAGAGCCCCTTGACAAGTCTAGTAGTTGAGGCACAAGACAACAGAACCAACCTCATGGGTTTAGTCAGTACTCTGAGGCAGGAGGCCCCATTCAGGAGTTATGAGTCGGGTAGGATGGCAGAAGTCAAAGACAGGAAGGGCAGTAAGACTGTGATGGAGATCAGGGACTCTATAATCAGAGGATGGAGAGGCTGGCCAATGGCTTAATACTGGGGGAAATATTCATCATATGCATCCTTGTGTAGACATCTATGAATGTACTTCCATGGATGGAGAATTTAACTAGGGCGGGGGGGCAGACAATGTGATTCATCTAGGAACCAATTATTTGGTGCACTGCAGTGCAGATCAGGTTAATGAAAGATTTAGAGAACTAGATAGCAGATTGAGAAAAGTTGCATGTATGGTAACCTTCTCAGCGGTACTTTTGATGTCACTTGCAGGAAAGGTTAGAAAGCAAGGATCCTGGAGATTAACATGCAGCTAAAAGGTTGGTGTGGAGGGGAAGGGATAAGATTGGTGGGGGACCACGGTTCCTTCTGGGATGATGACCATCTACCTAGAAGGGATCATCTGCATCTAAGTCGAGGGGCACCAGTGCACTGGGCCAGAATTAGTTTTTCATTAGATTGAGCTTAAGTTAGATGAAGAGGACAGCAGTATTAGGGCACAGGGACCAGAACAAGATAACTGCCAGAACCTAATTGGCACCCTAAACAAACAGAATAGTAGGGACTACTAGGCCACCGGAAAAAGGAAGAGAGGCAAGAAATTAATCAGAAGGGGCAAAAGAAAGAAATTCTAAAAGACGGGAAGAGAAATGGAAGGTGTTGTATATAAATGACAGAAATCTGGGCAACAACATACAGTAGCTGAAGTACAGGTAGTTATGGCTTCAGAGGATCTAGACATAGTAACCAGTACTGAACCTTGGGCTAAACTGAACAACTGCTGGTACAAAAATGTTCAGGTACAAGTTCTTCAGGCAGAGCAAGGAATACAGGTGGGTGATGAATAACATTGGGTATCACATCAAAAGGGTGATCACATATGAGCAACTTGCAAATGAGCAGGTCATATGGAGTGAAATGGTTAATGGCTACACTGCAAGGGTAGCAGTCTGGTCGAAGGCGACTATGCAGAAGGGCGACCGGAAGGCAGGAATAGCGAGGGGAAGGGGAGGAAGGGATAGGAGAGAGGGTTTCTGTGGGGCAGTGTTCCTGGTGCGGCCAAGCCAGCCGGTGTGGTGTGGTGGTTAGGGTGGCTGGCCCCAGCATAGGAGGTTCTGGGTTCGGGGATGGGATGGGATGGGGAGAAATATTTTGCCGCTGCCTGCGGCTCTTATTTTTTTTTTTTAATTTCTTTTGAGGTCTCACCCCTCCCTGACATGTACCCCCTGGAGTTGAGAATCCTTCAGTTGTAGGGTGTGGGGGGTGAAGCCCCCCCCGCATAAACATTGAAAACTACTGGCCGAATGTAGTGTCACCATTTTGTGTATATCGCCAAATTGCTTTTCGTCGATATACACTTGCCATAATAGCGATTGCTCTTTTGCATTCACTGTTATGACATGGAACCATAGCATTGTATGTAAGGGATGATATGAGTGTGTCTGAAGATGCAGCATTAAGGAGGAGATGGGGAAGCATCACCGTGGGTACAGGTGATGGAAGGGGTGAAGAAGCATAAGGAAGGTGTCATATATAGACTTCCGGTTTCGCCACGGAGCAGACAAGAGCTTAGGAACGCACCTCCGCTCACCAGGGACAAAGCTACCCTATTCCTTAAACTTTTAAAAGCAAAGAATGGCTAAAAAAGGTCGTAGGAGACAGCAGGGACCATCTCTGTCAAGTAATTTAAGTAAATCACAGAGGAAAGACTTTGCCGGAGAGGAAATACAATCGCTCAGTTCTACACGCAGCAGAAGCCGCTCACGTAGCAGCACGAGAGGCTCCAGCTACGACACGGAGGCCGAGACAGATCTCTTATCTCATACAAGGTATGAAAATATATTGCTGAAGATTTGTGATTCTCGTGCTGAATCAAAGAGAAAGTTTCAATACCTGGCTGTGCAAATCTCTAACGTTGATACCAAAGTTAACACAGCAGAAGACAAAATAAAAGTCCTGGAAGAGAATAATACGCACCTTTCTAATGCTGTGGAAGCGCTGTTCCAACAGGCTCAGGCCCTGCAAAGTAAGTGCATTGATCTGGAGGGATGCTCAAGGCGCAGCAATCTCAGGCTATATGGACTCGCTGATGGGGCTGAGGAACCTCCTATGACAGCATTCCTAGAAAACCTACTGAAAGATGTATTAGAGTTACCACCCAATTATGCCTTGTCCATTGAAAGGGCTCACCGCTCACTGGGCCAGAAACCATCTGGGGAGGCAGCCCACCTTCGGTCAATAATCTTTAAGCTAAGCAGCTACAAAACTAAAGAGGATATTCTTTGGAGGGTCTGGGGTAAGAAGGAGTTGACGTACCTTTCATCCAGAATAACCCTTGACCATGATTATGCCCCAGAAGTGCAGCAAGCAAGACAGCTATATGTGCCAGTACTGAAAGCACTGAGAGCTAAGGGTATAAGATTCCAAACCCCGTTCCCTGTGAAGCTCTGTGTATTTTGGGAAGAGGGCCCTCAATTGTATCTTTCTCCTGTGAAGGCACTGGATGAGCTCCAGAAGAAGGAAATTCCTATTCCCCCTACAGATGCAGAGCTAGTGCATAAACAAAGATTTCCGGTGGGGCTGCTGCCACAGACCGCAAATGGATTTGGGAGACTGGCAACTCTGAGAAAAGTAGGAGAGGCCTTGGAACTGATGCAGCCAGCGGCGTACTTCAGATCGACGAGCGACTCCTCTCCGGACTGTACCTGAGGAGGACAGAGGAAGGAACTGGTATAAGTCTGTTCTGAGATGGGGAGCACATAACCATGGTGACGATTTATAGGCCTGGCAAAGCACTACTCGAGGCTGAGAGGCCCATTAGACTCAATGACTGGGAATCTTATTTTTAATGGTCTGTACTGAGTTGCCTGGCGGCGGACCATCACTGGTGAAGGTTAAAATTATTCTTATTGACCTTCCTATATGCAAGTTGGAAAAGGAAGGGTATTCCAAATGTTTAAATAATTAAGTGTTTAAACTTAAACTGTCCCTAGGGGGGAGCAACGAGGCATATTTCTGTTCATACATGACCTTGTTGTACGTTCCTCTAAATGTTTAAGGGATTGAGGTGATTCTGTGGAGAACTTATTTCTCGAAATCACTCCTTTGGAGTTATTTGTTGAAAAGGCTCTGTTAATTCAGGGCATACCTCCTCTTCAACCCCTACCTCGTAGCCTGCCTTTTTGGCTCTTTTGAGGTTAGGGCAAGGGATCCCTAGGTTTTGGATCCCCTACCTTGGAAGCCACGTGTTTTATAATAACAATAAGTTGTTGTAGCAATTAGTGTAATATAGAGCTTTAGTTAACAAACAGGTATAGATTTGTTGTGTTAGACTACGCCACTACTTTTTGTCTTTTCTAGCTAATCTTTTTTCTTCCCTTCCCCCCCCGAGCCCTCTCTCTATTTACTTCCAGTAATTAGACCCTGTTTCCCTTTTTAGTAGGCTCCTGTAGGTTTTGGAACCAGGTGGAACGAGGGTGAAAGTAAGGGACATTGGTGGAGGGAGGTAATAATACCTGGGTTGAGACAGAGGAAGAGTCCCTGCCGAATTAGGAATGGCAGCTAAACCTACCACCTTTTGCTCCTTCAATGTAAACGGGCTGACTAATCCAATAAAACATAGCAAAATACTCGCCTTCCTCAAGAGGACTGAGGTGGACGTTCTGTTCCTGCAGGAAACGCATCTTTCATTGACGGAGCATCAGAAGTTGGGGAAATTTGGTTTCTGCACTTGGCGTGTGCAACATATGGAAGGGAAGAGGCGCGGGGAATAGGCGGTACTTGTCCAAGGCGCCCTTTGAGAAAATAGCTTGGCTGACAGATGGGAAGCTTTGCCTTCCTGAAGGGGCATCTCTTTGGGCGGCTACTAACTCTGGCATCGATTTATGTCCCTCCTGGCTCCGACTTTCAGACATACCGTCAAATTTTTTTAAGATTGCAGGAGTGGGCAGAGGGGGAGGTAATTATTGGAAGTGACCTAAACTTGGTCTTGAACCCGAGGCTGGACTCTTCCTCTGCGGTTCCCCGTCGCAATCAGGTTTGTATAAAAAAGGTTGGGGAGCTGCTTGCAGAGCTGGGACTAGGGGATGGATGGCGCCTCACCCATGGAAAGCAAAGAAACTATACCTTTTTTTCAGCTCCGCATCAGTCCCACTCATGGCTGGACTACATTTTACTCCCAGTAGAGCTAGTTGGTCAAATAAGAGATAGCTGGATAGGGGATAGATCATTGTCAGACCACGCGCCTGTCTTTTGCCAACTTCACCTAGGGGACTTTGTCAAGCGTACATTTTGGAGACTAAATACGTCCCTGCTTCAAGACCCAGAGGTGAAAAAGGCAGTTAGTGATACAATAACCCAGGCAGTGGCTGACAATGACTCCCCAGAGATAGCGGTGGCTTTGCTTTGGAATACTTGTAAGGCTATAGTGCAGGGTAAATTTATTGCTATATCGGCTTTTAAGAAAAAGCAATGAGAAGCCCAAAAAACAAAGTTGAGGGGGGAGAATCTCAGCTAAAGAGTAAGTATAACGCAGAGATCTTCAAGAAGCTTAGCAAACTCAAGGCTGACCTTAACAAGCTATTGGAATACCAGGTGGAACAGAAGGTCTTGTACCTTAAACAAAAGTACTATGAGGGAGGTCCAAGAGCCACTCGCCTATTGGCAGCCCGCTTGCGATCCCAGAGAGTGAGAGCACGGATTTCAACCTTGATACACCCCAGCTCCAGGCAGAAATTACATCAGACCCCGGTAATAGTAGAAGCCTTTAGAGAATTCTATACTTCATTATATGCCACCTCCCCTCCCACACCCCAGCAAGAGAACAATATATCTGAATACTTGGAGCGTCTCTCTCTGCCCTCATTGACCCCCCCAAGCTAAATTAGACCTGTTAACCCCTATTACTGGAATAGAGATGCAAAGAGAAGTCTCGAGACTGAAGGCCTCTAAATGCCCAGGTACAGATGGACTCCCGGGGGAGTTTTATAAACATTTTAAAAGTCAGATTATACCACTCCTACTTAGGGTCTATAATGGGGCCTTGCAAACCAAAGAAATGCCACCAACCTCATGGGAGCAGGCCATCATATCAGTTATACCTAAACAATCGAAAAACCCGACGCTTTGTCCTTTGTACTGGCCCATCTCCATATTAAATACAGATTATAAAATTTTTATGTCAGTTTTGGCCCAACGTATGCAGAAAGTAATACCTAAACTGATTAATCTTGACCAGACGGGTTTCATCCCTAATCGCCAGGCACAGGACAATCTCAGGAGAACTACCCACCTAATTGATTACCTGGGTCCCACTCGGATACCCTCCATTTTTCTTAGTCTTGACGCCGAAAAAGCATTTGATAAAGTCCTTTGGCCTTTTCTTCGTGCAGTACTCAGCAAATTTGGTCTCCCCGCTCAGTTTTATTGATGTAATTTTCAAAATATACCATACACCAAAAGGATACATTAGGGCAAATGGCCATGTCTCCCCTTCCTTTCCATTATGCAGAGGTACACATCAGGGCTGTCAATTGTCACCCATTCTTTTTGCTCTATATCTTGAACCTTTAGCCCAAAGTATCAGAGAGAACTTAAATATAAAGAGAATAAACATAAATGGGGATGAACATAAGCTTGCACTGTCAGATGACATCTTGCTATACATCACAAGAACCAGTCATCTATCCCATATTTATTTCAACATATAAAGGAATTCTCAGAACTTTCTGGCTATGCCTTGAATACCCATAAAACTGAGGCCATTACTTTTAATTATTCCCCTTCTCAATTCTTAAGAGACAAATACCCACTAAAATGGGACCTCCCGTCTATGAAATATTTGGGAATAGTGTTATCACCTAGCAACTCTCAACTATACGACCTACATTTTCCCCCTTTAATAAAACAAATACAAATAGATATTGAAAGGTGGTCTGTGCTCCCTCTCCCTTTGTATAGCCGAATTCAATCTATTAAGATGAACCTGTTGCGAGGTTTTTATTCTTGTTTCAATGTGTGCCTCTTAATCTCAAAAGAGATTGATGGCCTGGCAAAGATGCTTTTGAAATTTATATGGGCAGGAAAATGCCCAGGATTAGAAAACAAACTCTTCCTCTCGAAGGAGGAGGAGGGTTTGGTGTTCCTTGTTTGGAGGGGTATTGGGTGGCAACCCAACTGAGGGTCTCTTTATTATTACAACATCCCACTTACCAGGCTATTTGGAAGTCCATGGATCTAGCCATCCCCTGTTCTCCCTCTCTCCAGTCACAAATGTTTGCACCAGCTGCATCAGTGAGTAGCTCTTCTCCACTGTATTCGGGCACCGCTGCAGCTCTGGAGGGTTGCAGACGAGGGTGTCTGCGTGGAACTACAAAGGTATACCTTTGGAAGTATCAGGCTTGGTCCCTGAGCTCACTTCATACACCTGCTCATGGGAACCCTTGGTTTAAGCGACTTCAGAGATGGGGATGTTGGGCTCTGTGGCAGTTAATGAAAGGGGAGCAGATCCTGACATTTGAAGAAGGCACCGGAAAGTTTAATTGGGTACAGGGGGACTTGATATTCTACTACCAGATTAGAGATTATAAAACAAAATGCTTACGTAAATCCTCTTTAGATTCAGGGGGGACTCCCCAACTGATGGTGTTTGAAAGGATTTGGGGGACGGAGAGGGGGAACGAGCAATCTCTATACTTTATAAAACTTACATTATGGATTTACATTGTTCCACTACATATATAAAAGAGAAGTGAGAAAGGATCTTGGGTTAAGTTTACATAAAGAAAGATAGTTTATTGTCCATAAAGAATACTTGGTCTACCTCCTCCTCCCGGGGTGGCGTGAATTTTATGGAAACTTAGAAGCAGGTACTGGCACCGAGCAGGTGTCTAAGTGGAATGGATCTACGCCATTATGTTACGGAAATGTGGTAATCTGGGGCATCTCAAGCCCATATTTTTGGCACTGCCCTATGCTCAATCAATACTGGAGCAATATACAAAGCAATTACAGAAAATTTTTAATATTGTGGTACCTATGGGACTGGAACATATAATTTTGGGCCTATACCCCTAGAGGTTGTAGGTAAGGAGGCCAAGTATCTTTGGAACATTTTGGTGGCGGCAGCTTGTAAGGTGATATCAAGGAAGTGGCTGTCCCCCCAGCCACCTACTGAGACGGAGTGGAGGGACCTAGTAAACAATGTAAAAATCTATGAGAGGATTTCCTTCTCGCTAACTCTGAGGTCTCCACAGTTTGTAAATCGATGGGCAAGATGGGAATTGCTTGGTTAGGGAACCTCGAGGAGGATTGCTCTTACTCTCCTTTTCTCATCTAGGTGCTGACCTTGTTTCACCCTCACCTGGGTTAGATCTAGTTTCCCCACGCCCCTAATTGTATATCCCTGTCCCTTGTTCCCTTCTTTTTTTCTTTAATTCCTTACTGTTTAAACTATCTTAGTAAATAGGGCGTAGTCTATAATTTCTCTTTTTCTTTCTGTTTGTACTCTAACGCCGTTGAAAATGCATATGTACTATGACTGTGATTTAACATGATGTAGTACCAGTTGAAATTGTAAGAAGTGTTTACAATTCTATTGGACCTCTTAAGGTTTTTACATAAGTATGTATAAAATAATGATGCTGATATAACACAAATTCTGTACTGGAATCTGTGCATACCAATAAAAATGAAGTATAAAAAAAAAGGAAGGTGTCATATATATAGTCCACAAGAACTTCACCAGGAGGTGGTAGAAAATGGAATTTTTCACTGCAGAGTGTAATGGGGTCGAGGCGAATATAAGTATAAGACTTTGGGGGTGAACTGGCACATGTAAAAGGAGTGGATGGGATGGGATTTATTGCAAAACAAAGTGTTACTGCAAAAAAGCAAAACACATTGGGTAGTTCTTTGTGACTTCGCCCTGTGGAAAACTACCCAAAAATCCACTTTGCTGGCAAAGTACCACTTTGTGTATTTTTGCCAGGCAAAGTCTGACACTTTACCAGGTGAAGACATGATGAAGTGCTTCACAAAGTTGGGACACTTCACAACATTCTCATTTAGCAAATTTCCCAACTTCGAACTTCTCTAGTTCTCACAGCCCCACAACCATGACTTCTCTCCAAGTCCTTATTCTACCATGATCAGAACCCTTTCCACCTCCACCACTTGCAGAACTTGCACTTTGTGGAAATGGCACAGCAGAACATTTATCTGCTCCTTTCATCCCTGAGTGTCCTCTTTCTTCCCGTTCTTCTATTCATGTTTTTGACATATATTGACAAAACACACATGATGGAAATGCCATGATGCAGCCGCTGTTGGATGCTAGCAATCATGACTCACAATAGTCACTGGTGATTCTTAGATGTCTAAGTGACATGTATGCCCAGTGCCATACAACTCATGAGGTGGCAGGGAATAGTTGACACCATCAAGCCACACACTCCCACTGACAGACAACACATCACCCTACTCAGCGACCTTGTGTCACACACAGCAGCCTATTATGCTTTACTTTTCATTCACTCTGGCAGACTAACACTCACACACAGACAAAAGATAAAAAGATGGATTTCTGTGCCCTGCTGCACCACCAGCAGTCAGTAAAAAATTATTTGTTGAATCCTTCAAAATCCCCCAAAACTTTTCCCATCTGCTAGCTTAACACTTCCCCACTCCTGCTACAGGAGGAAAAATAACACTGCTGAAAAATAACAAATTATTTCTGTGCCCGTTCCTGTTTTTTACCACCAGCACTCAGTAAAAAAAAAAATTGTCAAATAATACTTTAATCCCCCTGCACCTTATCCAGTCTGTTAAATTCAGTTGGTCCTGCTCCTGCTGTAGGGCCTGCAAAAGCAGCTGCCAGTGAAGCCACTGGCTCACATTGTGCTCTTTGTCTTCTCTCTTCTGATGATTGCTAATGTTTTCTGATCAAAAGACACTCTTTTTGATAATTAATTAGCTCCTTCCAGTAGCCAGGTCCTTTCCCTGTGAGACAGTGCTGGAAAAGGCATTGAGATGGGTGCAGTATGAGGTGTTCTCGATATTCAGTACAGCTGATTGGCTTCTCTAGCTCAGATGGCGTGCCAGCAACTTGGGCATGCTCAGTGCATGCTCTCTGTAAGACAGTACTGCATCATAACATTAAAATGCTGAAGTGCTGAAAGGAAACTGAGTTCCTCTGAACCAGTTTCAGTTGTGGCAAGTGCCGAATTTTGACATGTTCATTGTGTAATCGAGCTGTCATGTATACAGTGAATACAACCCCTGCCTTGTGCACTCAAGCAAGGTTGAGGGGCCAGGGCTCTGTTGTGATCTGAAAGGGGGATTCCTTTCCAATACTGATTGATTAGCATGGTGCCTCTACCCAGAGATAAAATATAGTAGGCCAGATGTCTGACTGGTACAACCCCCTGGGATGCTGCACCTACCTGCCTCCCCTTGCAGTCACCACACACATGGAACACAATGACCAGATGCAATACTTCAATGTGCATGCAGTCAATGCCTATAACTAAAAATAAATGATCATACAGTGTATAATTGTGCTCACAAGACAGGTTAACAATAACAATAAACAGTTTATTAACCAGGGTAGGGGATATAGGCAGGATAAATAATGGTTTCAAACATTTAATTTGAATTTTAAAAGCATAAACCGCAACAATAAGAATAAACAGTGCCCACTCCCCAACAGCAATGCAACCACTAAACCCACCTCCCCAAGTACCAGTGGCCCTTAATGCCCTCTCCGGGTATCCAGCTGATGAGTTGGTGCAGGACTGATGCGATGCATCTGGTTGGCTGGCATTGGTGCACTTTTAAATAAAGCAGAAACTTTTGTGGCAAACTATTTACAATTCCTACAGAGGCACGGCAACCCTGAGTTTACTCATGGTCCAGGAGAAACCAGTCTGGGACTCTGTTTCGCTGAAGCTCTGGGGATCTTTACCTGGATGCAGAGGAATGCAGATTTGGGCAGTCTGGACAGATGAAAAGATGGCAGGCTGTGACAGTCTTTGCTTCTCTGCAACTCCAGAGTCCCTTGCTGTTCTCTCTCTCTTGCAGCTCTGGAATGGACCAGTCTGAGGGCCAGGGGCTACACATCCAACTCATCCATCCATCCAGCCCTCAGGGTGGGGTGATAGGCAGTGCTTGGCTGTGACACTGAATGGCCAATCCCACCAACTGTCCGCTGTCTGGTCACCTTTTCCTGGGTCTGAGGAACACAGATTTACAGTTGCAACCACACTGTAGGCTGACAGCTGTGGCACCAAAAATCCAACAACATAGCAAATACAATTCTGGATCTCCTCCTGTTGTTGTATGCAGGAATCAATCTTTCAAAGTCGGGAGCTTGGGTTCTGTTCATAAAACAGCACTGTTCACTTTCATTCCCTGGCAACTTCTTCCAGATATTGAAATTCGAGCAGGCACTCCTTGGGCTGTTGGCTTTGGAAGCCCTAGGCAGGCCTTCAGGCTTTTTCCAGAACTCACAGTCTGAGCCTCCTCACTCTCTGGAAGCTGCCAGACAACTTCTCCCAACTGGGTCTGCCCCCCCACCCAGGCTTCTAGAGATCAGATCAGAGTCCTAGTTTGTCAATCAGGCTGTCAATCCATCAAATCAATATATAGAATCTTCATGTGACTCCTGATTAGCTGGAGAAAAAGGCTCCAGTACACTGTCCTCCCCTTTTCCCAAGAGTCCCCTTATTGCAGTCTTATTCATGTTCCTGGACTTCTCATTGGCTGCAGAGCAGGTCAAAGGCAACAAAGATGACTGCTATACAATGTGGCATCCAGTGTAAATGAATAGTCCCAACTTTAACTGTATTTTGCAGACAAACTGTAAAACATTAACATTAATTGCCCCCATAGTCTGGCAGCTGTCCCTCTGCTCTATTATCCTGTGGCAGGTTGGGGCATGGAAAAATCTCCCACTGCATGTTGCTAGCACCATAGCGCTGTCCCCTCTAGGCGACAGGCAGAGCATTTTCTTAAAATGCAGCCTCAGCTGCTCTTAAAGTTATACCGCTGTTAAGCGCTCACATGAAGTTTAATTCCTATTCTCCTCCAGCATGTCTCCAAACCCTCACTTATGTCTTGGAGTCACAGGGGTCAGAACACACAAAGGAAACACTTGCTGAGCTGCCAGTGTGGCTTTAACAATAAGGGCCATAGCACTATTAGGATCTGTGAGCAGACCACGGCAGCTCGCACGTTCGAGCAGGAGCCAGCTTGAACGTGCACACACAGAGCTGCATGGTGCTTTATTGGCTTGCCCAGTGCAAACTGCACTGTTACTCTCATCTGGCAGTTTTAACTTCAGTATACACACTCCTCCAGTCCCCCACAGCAAAACAGGAACACGGGGCTGGTAGGAGCAGTAAAATGGGGCACCACTGGACCATGACTTGTGAGACCAGATGGCTGGGAGGCAGACTAGGTAAGCCCCACTCATGTGGTGGGTTACACTAGAATGCAAATTCAACATCAATTCACCATTACCCTAGGATAGATCCTCTGTTGTACTGAAGGGTCGAAGATGAATTTTTGCAATTTGGTTATGACCTCCTTGAGTTGATGTCATCACTGGGCCTGATGCAAGTGGTTACTTCTGCGACCCATCATCATGGCCACATGCTCAGCTTGGTGTTCTTGCTGGGGCTTGAGGTAGCTAACCTTAAGACTGATCAGGTCATTTGGTCTGATCATTGTAAGGTGAAGTTCTTGTTTGGGGCCCCCCCCGAAAGTCCCCCCCCCGGTTAAGATGGTTAGATATCGCCCTTTGAGGGGATTTTCCCCAGAGGGACTGTTGGCAATAGCTGACTTATTTACTGTAGATGCTGCATGTGTGATTGGCACAGGTGAGGTGGTGGCCCCATGCAATAGGATGGTTTTCTAAGTCCTCAATGCCATTACACTGGTCTCTATATGACCCAGATCTTCTCACTTGAGATCCCCTTGGTTTGATGGGGATATCAAGGCGATGAAGATTAGGGGTCGGAACTTGAAGCATTGCTGCTGGAGAACCCCATCGGGGGAGGACAAACTGGCCTTGCATGCTTGCTACCATGAGTACCAAGGGCAATCAACCATAAGAAGGCAGAATTCCTGTTCAGGGAGATTGCAGCAGGGAAAAACTGACCATCTCAGCTATTTCGGAATGTGGACAGACTTTTACATCCAGTCTGTCTACGGCTCAGAAAAGCTTTTTCAGTCACTTTGTGTGAGGAGTTTGCTCTGTTTTTCTCTGACAGGGTGTCCTCCATCTGGTTAGGGATCCCATCGGTGAAGCAGGCTTTGCCTCACAGTGATCAGCCTGGGATGAGCAGAGGCACTCCATCTGTCTGGAAGGAGTATAAACCAGTGGAGGCAGCCGAGGTCATTGAGGTGATCTCGAAGCTAAAGCACACTTATTGTGAATTGGACCTGGCCCCAGCTCATTTCTTGATGAGATGTGTCGGGACCGTTGGCCCGGTTTTTGCAGGGATTATCCAGTGTTCGATGCCGGAGGGAGTCCTTCCAGATATCTTGAAAGAGGCTCTGGTAAGGCCTCCCCTAAAGAAGTCATTTCTCAACTCTGATGTCCTGGCCAATTACTGTCCAATTGCCAACCTGCAGTTTTTGGTCAGGGTTGTTGAGAAGTTAGTGGCACAACAGCTCAAAGAAAACCTCATGTCCTTTGATATCTATGAGACATTCCAGTCAGGTTTCAGGGCTAGGCATAGCACTAAAACTGCATTAGTTAGGGTGCATAATGACCTCCTCAGGGCTAGAGATAGAGAGATACAGGACAGGTCAATTCTTGTTCTCCTCAATCTCTCTTCAGCCTTTGATACTGTGGATCACATTGTGCTTCTTGATTGTCTTTAAGAGTATTGTGGACCTGCTAGCACCATCATCAATTAGTTTGAGTTCTAGCTCTCTGGCAGGGTGCATCGGGTGGTGACGGGGAATTTATCCTCCTTCCCAAGGCCCCTGTCTTGTGGAGTTCTTCAGAGCTTGATCTTGTCACTAATTTTATTAGCAGTATATGTGCTGCACCTTGGAGAGCTCATTTGACAGTGCCATGTGGGTTTTCACTGCTATGCAGATGATACCCAACTGTATGTGCCTTTTCCCCTGGAACACACAATGCCATGGAAGTGCTTAATAACCGCCTAGCCAAGATCAATGACTGGATGTCCTTCAGCTGGTTGTGACTGAACCCCGATAAAACGCAGGTACTGATGATGGAGCCAGGTTGCAGGTGTGATGAGAGTGCCTCCGGAGTGGGTACAGGATTGCATTTGGAATCCACTCCGTTGATGGCTTCCCCTAGGGTGTGGGATCTTGGCGTTATCCTGGATAGCAGATTGGCATTTGAAGCTCGGGTGTCATCTGTTGTCAAAAGTGGTTTCTACCACTTGAGGAATGTCACCAGGATTAAGCCCCAAGTTTTGCCGGAAGACCTTCCATTACTGGTGCATGCCTTTGTTTCTTCAAGGCCAGGTTACTGTAATGCTCTATGCTGCATGCTCACTAGAGGGACCCTTCACCAGCTGCAGCTGGTGCAGAATGCAGTGTCTCAGTTACTGACTGGCCTGGCTATGTCTAGTCATATTACCCCAGTCCTGCATGCTCTGCACTGGCTTCTGGTCAGGTGGAGGGTCATTTTCAAGGTGGGCTTGCTCACCTACAAGGCCCTATACCGGCTAGGCCCTGGCTATCTGGCTGATCTCCTCACACCTGCCACCTCAGTTAATTCCCTCTATTCTTTAACCAGGGGCCTCCTTAATGTTCCCAGGGTCAAACTTAAAACATCTGGTGACCGTGCCTTTAGTGTCACTGGGCTGACCCTGTGGAACACCTTTCTAGCTGCTGTCAGGGGGGCCCCGACAGTCAAGTCTTTTAAAAAGGGACTAAAAGCACACCTGTTTTCTCTGACCTTCCCTGGTGAACACATTTGACCTGCACAGACTACCTGAGGTTTTATTAATTCTGAGATTTAATCATTGTTTTAATTTCTATGTTTATAATGTTTTATAGAGTTCTGTATTGGTTTCAGCTAACCTGTTTTAATGTGAGGTGCCCAGAGCCTCAGGGATTGGGAGTCATAGAAATTAAATTTGCCTTGCCCTTACCGAATGTCTAGCAGACCCATTTTGAAACTTCTTGCTCAAGTTGCTACCTATTACCTTTGTTGTCCACCCACAAATGTAACATCAGAAAGGATATTCAACTCCACTGAATGCAGGGCAGGTGGGACAGACCATATGGAGGAGAAAAATGAAGTGACTGTTTCTCACTGGCCCTTTTAATACAGCAGATCCTTGAGACCTGCTGTATATCTCTGAGCTTGTATACTACTGATTGCACCATTAATTTTCACTGTACGTTACAGTTTCTGTTCTGGTTCTAATTTTCATAATTTGACTCGGCTTGACTGGTCAGCACCAAAATAACAATCCACACACCACTAGTTTATGAAGTATTTTTAGCATTATCAGTTTTGTGGTTCATAGTGCAGCAGTACCAGTTTACTGAAACTAAACCCTATATACCTTCTTGAAATGATTTACTGTTGGTACAGTACTAGGATGGTATTGCTGTATTGTTTTAAGTGTTATTTATTGATTAGTGCCATTATTGTGATTACCACCAAGGACATGCATTAGCATGCTGAGACAGTTACCTGAAGAAATGGGCAACACAAGCAAGATGGATCACTAGAAAGGTCAGCCTCCTGGTTTCTTCTGTGAAACTTGGAGTAGCGATCAGTCAGGAGAAAAACAAACCCATTTTCTCAGACATACTGAACCTAAAAGTCAAGGGCACATTGCTTTTAAGCTATTGACACCACATAAAACAGGTTTGATTTTAAAGAACAACTTTTAATCAAAAAATGAGCCTGTCATCATCTATTCATGGCTTTTACTCAATGCTCTAAAAGTTCCACAACATACTAGAATAATACACTGTTGTGGGCCTCAAGGGTAGACAAATAATGGGTTATTGTGGCTCCTCATCAACCCTCCCTAAAGTGAGCCTACCCAGGTACCCCCCTCAAGATCCAGGGTACCTTGGTCCAGTTATTGTCCTATAGATAACTTTTGTATTGGAGGTCGCTCTCCACCTGAAAACTGCAAATTGCTTGTCATGTATAAAACCACGCCAGGTAGTTACTAAGTAAAACTGTGTTACGATGATAACTATGGCTGTAACCTCCATATAAACCTGAATAATCTTGTAACCAAATGTATTTCCACTGCATCAAACATGTATTGTTATCCCAGGTCGCCCCTGAAAAAGAGACCTCCAGGGCTCAGTGGGCCTACCCGGTCACCAGAATTGAATAAATAAATAAAATAAATAAATAAGTGTGTGTGGGGGGGGGGAGTTCCACATTTTAGAAAAGGACTGGTAGATTTTTTTTTACGTCTTTATTTTGGGACTTCCTCTGTAAGTTGCACAATGAAAATCACAACATGAAAATGAGGAAGACAATATTTCTGATATAATCTAGCTTTACACTTTTAGTCAGAATACTTAACATGTTCAGATTGGGACTTTTGAGGAGAGGGATGTTATCCAACATACTATTGCTGTATTGTGCAATGCTACATGCATATTTGTGTTCACCACTTGTTTTCATGAGACATTTGAGCTGAATATTTGTTCCAAGGTCAAATACCTTGCTTTAGTTTGAAAATACCATTGATTGTATAACTTAACTCTGAAAGAAGCCATCTAGTTAAATGTAAATCTGAAGCAGGGGTATCTCCTGTACAGTAGGTTAGGCAACTAAGCTATGTGCAAATGGATGTCCTGGGAAGGAGACAAAATTCCTTAACATGCCTATGAGATTCCAAAGTAGAGTTAACACCTTCCAGCCATGTCACTATAGATTTTGAAGTGGATGATCAGTCTCTACTGGCCCCTCCACCACATAAACCATATTTTAATTGGGGATGGGTGGGTACTAAAACACCCAACCCCCAAGACTACATACAGGTACCCCAAAAATACCCTAAAAATATCTGGATAAAAACCAAATGCTCAGGTCTGGTAGTTACTACCAGACCTGTTCTACTACCTGATTACCTGGCTCTGACCATAACAAAAATCATGTGAAAGACTTTTTTTTTTACTATTGTACTGTTTGTTAGGTGCTCCAAGCTGTTATGCCCAAGGAGTGGGCATTGCTCAGGCAGGTACGGAAGGTGTAGCAGCTGCTGTTAGTGAGCCTGCTGCCATTTTCAAAAATAATACCCATGGTGACATTGCTCATGCAGGTATGAGAGGTGCAGCTGCTCTTAACGAGCCTGCTGCTGTGTCCAAAAATTATACCCATGGTGGGCATTGCTGAGGTAGGTACAAGAGGCACACCAGCTGTTAGTGAGCCCGCTGCTGTTTTCAAAAATTATACCCATTGCGGACCTTGCTGAGGCAGATACAAGAGGTGCAGCTGGTCTTAGCGAGCCTGCTGCTGTTTCCAAAAATTATACCTGTGGCGGGCATTGCTGAGGCAGGTACAAAAGGTGCAGCTGCTCTTAGCAAGCCTGCTGCTGTGTCCAAAAATTATACCCATGGCAGGCATTTCTGAGGTAGGAATGAGTGGTGCAGCTGCCATGATTGAGCCTGCTGCTTTTTCCAGAAATGAAAGCCATGGTGGGCATTGCTGAGGTAGGTACAAGAGGCACAACTGCTGTGAGGAGCCTGCTGCGGTTTTTAAAAATTATGCCCATGGAGGGCATTGCTGGGGCAGGTACCAGAGGCACATTTGCTCTTGGCGAGCCTGCTGCTGTTTCCAAAAATTATACCCATGGTGGGCATTGTTGAGGCAGGCACGAGAGGTGTAGCTGCTGTGACTGAGCATGCTGTTGTTTCCAAAAATGTTAACCATGGTGGGCATTGCTGAGGTAGGTATGAGAGGCGCCGCTGCTCTGATTGATCCTGCTGCTGTTTTCAAAAATTATACCCATGGTGGGCATCAGTCAAACTTACATAGTATAAAACTTATGACTGACAAAAGAAAACTAAGAGTAGCGTGGCACATGCAGCTGGCATGGTGGCAGTGGTGATGATTCTATTCATTTTGTACACAACCTAGTCATCCTGTTCAATATCACCACTTGCAGACTGTTGTTCATGTTCAGGGTCAGACTTGCATAATTCTGTGTTTGTGACAATTGGGAAATTCTCAGCCTTCAGTCTAAGAAATGTAAACCATTCCACATTTGCAAGACTTAGTAGTGTTCTGTTGTCAGTAACTATTCCTCCAGCTGCACTAACTATGCGTTCTGAATAAACGCTTGAAGGTGGACAACTGAGATACATTACTACAAGATTTGCTAGATCTGGCCAGATTGTTCTCTTTTGTTTACAACAGAGTAAAGGATCTTCCTCGAGACCAATCACAGTATGGTCTACAAAATACTCCAGGATCATTGCACTGTGTGAGACGGTCGTCAGTCTGGCACATGAACCAGCTGAACTTTCTTTATACAGTAGAATACTAGTCCATTTTGTTTTGGCTGACTCAGAAGTGTTTGGCTTTCTGACCCTGAACTTAGAATGCCCGAGAAGTAGCTGTAGATGTCCTTTCCCTCACTGATGACACTGGTGATTGTGAAGAATTTATAGTTGTGCTATTGTCTGCGATGGAGGTACACTGTGATGGTTTGGCAGGGTTTGACTGCTGTACATCAGTTAATGTTGTTTGTAGGGAATGTCACATTTGGTTAGCAGATCTCTCCAATACTTAATGTCTTCCCCTGCAGGAAGGATATCTTCAGTGTTCTACTTAAAGTGGGGATCTAGCAATGTAGCCAACACATACTGTAGATGTAATTCTTAAACATGACATTTAGTCTCTGATCAGTCTACAGTCTGAGACACAAGTCATCTGCCAGCATAGCAGCAATGGTGGTGTTTTTTGACCAAAAGTCTTTATGTCATCAAGAAAAATGTGAAGAAATCTGATTTGAGGAAGAAATTGACTCAGAGTTCCACTGTCCACACTGACATCACATGTGGCAGCCTCAAATGGCTCCAGTAAGGTGACCAAAGATTCCAGTAGAGTCCAGCTGCTGGAATTGAACATGCTGTCTATGTTACCTATTTGATTCTGCATGGTGTAGTCATGTACAGCTTTCTTCTGTTCAAGAGGCCTTTCCAAGATGTAAAATGTTGAATTCCAGTTGGTTAGAATTTCCTGCTTTAATGTATGTAAGAGTAAGTTGTTCGACCTCTACAGCCCCTTCAGGATTTTTTGTGCTTTCACAGAATGGCTGAAATGCCCACATATTTTCCTAGCAAGCCCTAACAGGTTTTCAACATTTCTGTTTCCATTTAAGAAACTATTGATGAGAAGATTTAAACAATGTGTAAAAAAAGGTATGTGTTGGTAGTTACCATCTCTAACAACTTTGACTATGTTGGCACAATTATCTGACTCTATGAACCCTGGAGATAGGGAATATGGAGGATGCCATTTCTGGAATTGATTTTGCAGCTCCTGCAAAATATTCACAGCAGTGTAGTTTTCCTCAAAAGTGGTGACACATAATGCAGCCTGCTTCTTATTGCTTATGGCAGAGTGGGGGGTATTAATTTGTGACTGAAAACTTGCCCAATGACCTGTAACAGTCATGTAGTAAATTGGTTGCTGGTCCATACAGTGTATCTGTGATTATGTGAACTGCTTTACCTCAGAGAGTTTCAACTGCTTAGTGACCACACTACACATCAAGTCATACAACTGTGGAACAGTCTTTTTGGAAAATATGTTTTACAGGGAAAGGTGTACAGTGATTCATTCTGGTTCATGAACTTTAGGAAACCTTTTTGGGCAACAAAATCCAAAGGGAGTTGGCAATCAACCAACAGCTCTGCAATGGCTCTACTTAACAGCTGGCATGTTCGATGCTTGTGGGTAAATTTTGATGTCCTTGCAATACTTTTTCTTTTAATGTTAGTTGATGAGAATGATGAGATATTCTTAATTTTGGAGGGATTGTATTTTTCATGCCTTTTTCACGTGGAGTACCACTGTGGGTAATCTATGTTTGTCTGGGAAGACTATAAGGACACATCAAGTAATTCAATGTCAGTTGCTGCTTCCAGTTCATTGTCACTAAGGTTGCTGCCACCCCTCACCTCCACTACCACCCATACCAACCACACTGTCCCTTGCCCTGCCCCACTCATTTGGGTGTTTTGTCTTTGCACGTTGTGTCATTACTAGGTTCCAAAATGTCCCACTTTGCCATCACAACTGACACTCTCTTTTTGCACAGACTGCATACAGCTCAAGAGTTGTCTGCAGGATCAATATAAAATAAAATTACACAGTAAAGATTTACCTGTTGTGCTTTATATTAAGATGCCCGGCACTGTTTCTCGCACAGTCAAGGGGCCTGGAGGGAACCCTACACTGCCATTTCCTTGTTCACATGAATTGTTTTCATTCATACTCATCTCATTCTTACATTTCGCATATGATTTTTGCATTGTTGCACTTGCGCACCAAATGTTTTGGGATGAGTACATTGGGAATTGGGAGGTGTGTCACTGCCGAGCCTATTGCAGTTGCAACTGCAAGGGGCTTGGTAGGCTAGACCAATGCCCATGCATTGTGGTCGTGATGCAGCTCTCAGCTCAGTGGGCTGAAATTTTGTGTACTTCAAAGGACCAGAGCCGCTTCAATCAGAGAGGGATTCGGTCATTTGATGTGCAAGAAGCTGTGTCAGCAAACAGCTGATTGGCTTTCAAAACAGCTGTAGCTGCACACCAGAAGTTTGCTAAGGACCTTTCCAGTGTGCAGCTGCTATATCAAGCCCTGTAACAACAAAAAATGTCTGTTGCTGGTGCACCTGTTACTCTCCCCCGACCTGATCCTCCCTCTCAGCATCCATCACCCCACACTCCCCCCCAATACAACATTGACACTGAGGGGTGCCCAGTCTCCCAGGATCTGCCTCATAGTTTGAGTTTTTTTTAATATGGCCTACAATTAAGAAAATCATCCATCGATGTCTATTTCATCACCTTAACAGCACCCCCCACCCACCATTTATAGCACTGACACTGGGGATACTCAATCCCCCAGTGTCCACTGCTGGTGCCCATGTAACTTTCACCCCCACCTGACCCTTCCACTCAGCATCCACCAGCCTCAAACATAATACTGATACTGGGGGTGCCCAATCCCCCAGTGTCAAAACCTGAAATAAAGGAAAGCTTCCCTCTGCATTTTTTTAAGCCTGTTAAAAATAAAACCATCCATCAATGTCTGTTATGTTAGCTGTCCCACCTAACCCAGCCACTTAGCACCAACCACCCCACACCCCCAGACATAACACTGACATTTGGGTTGCCCATTCTGCTCCCCCGCCATGTCAAAACATGAAATAAAGAAAACCTTCCCTCGGTGTTTAAAAATACCCTGTAAAAAAAGAAAATGGTCCATCGATGTCTGTTGCAGCTGCAACTGTATTTACAACCCCCCCTCCTATTTTATTTTTTTAAGATACCCTGTAAAAAAGAAAATGGTCCATCAATGCCTATTGCAGTGGCCACCGTAACTGCACCTCCTCCCCCCCATTTATAACACTGACACTTGGGGTACTCAATCCCCTAGTGTTCACTACTGGTGCCCCTGTAACTGTCACTCCCACCCTACCATCCCACTCAGCACCAACCCCCCCAAACATGACACTGGGGGTGCCTAACTCTCGTGCTGAAATCTGAAATAAAGAAAACCTTCCTCTGCATTTTTAGCCTGTAAAAAGAAACCATTCCTCGATGTCTGTTGCACCATTAGCCCCCACCCAACCCTCCCACTCAGAGCCACCACTCCATACACCCCAAGCTCTTACTTACCCACTGGGGGTAATGGCGTTACAATCTTCTGGACCACAGACACAATGCATATCTCTCTGGACCACAAACACATCTTCACTCTTCAAAGCGGACCACAGACTGAGGAAATTGGGTATATGGTTCAATGTATTTTAATGGGGTTTTGAACTTAGTAGTATAACTTGGCCATATTTCAATATTATTGCCCCAGATTTTCAACACATGCTTTTTGGGACATCACCTCATGAACCATGCAAGTGACGTTTGGTAAATCTGCCCTGAAAGTTGATTTTGTGGTCTCTGTGTGAAATCACCTTTTGGGTAGGAGTTCAACGTTTTCTCTACCCTTGTTCATGAGATGCAGTCATAAGAAGGCTATGTTGAAAATTTGGTGAAAAATATTAAAAAAAACAAAGTTATGAGCCTATGTTGAAATTTGCAAACACAGGCTCGTAATCTTGGTAATTTTCAATATTTTGACCCCAAATTTTCAACATAGCCATTCTTTACAGCACCTCATGAATGTGACAACTGTCATTTTTCAAATCCTTGCCAAAATGTGTTTTCATTCCTGTGGCACAGAATGACTTTTTGGCAAGGATTTGAAAATCTTCAGCAGCCAGGTCCATTAGGTGGAGTAATAAGAAGGTTATGCTAAAGGTTTGGTGTACAAATACATGAAATGCCCAGGTTATGACTGAACTTTGCACTATTTCACTGTTGACTCATAACTTTGCTAACTTTGAATGTTTTTACCTCAGTCATAGCCATTTTCCCACAAAACCTCATTGACCCGACATGTGTCATTTTTAAAATCCTGGACGAGATGTGTTTTCACACCTCTGGTGCAAAATGACATTTTGGCCAATATAGCATAAATGGTACATGTCATGTCTTTAAGAGGAATCCTAAAACAAGTATCTTCAAAAGTTGAGGTCAAAATAATAAAAAAAAAAAAAAAAGTACATACCACCAGCAAACGTTCAGCATGAAATGATTGTAATTGCTTGCAAGTGACTGAAATGGATATACTTGGTAGGCTTTTCTCACACTGTTACTAACACCAAACTGTTGCAATTGTGGCATACGATGTAAAATGTGTCAGTGTTGTTTTACTACATTTGTGTTTCACAGTATGTTCTACCATAGTGGTTCTCAAGCCCCAAATTCTGGTGGCCAGAAAAGGCCATAAAATGCAGTCACCTGTGTGACACTTGTCCAGCTGGTTCTGATTACTCTATGATTTTTGTAATATAAACAAAAATATAGTGTGATTGTCTATCATGAGAAATGCTGTGCTCCTGGGATAACCCCCCCCCCAGGTTTCAGTTCTAACAGGGCAGGCTATGTTAGACAGCAGATCTCTGAAATGTGATTAACTTACAAAGACTCGCATTTTATGGTCTTGTTGTTGAGTTGGACTTCTTTGAAGGCCAGGAACTAAAATATCCATTTTATGACGTCCTCAGGAAGGTCAGTTAATTGCACCTGGTGTCACTAAGCATATTACACCTCAGTGAGATCTGACAGTTAGTCATAAAAAGTTATTTGATGTATGTGAAGGTCAAGAAGACACACTAGATCAGGGGTAATTTGAGAAATGAGTTTTGTTGAAGTCACAGAATTTACCTCCTGTTGGATAAGACATTCTGGTTGTATAATTTTTAATAAACAGAGGAGGAGCTGGGTGACATCATGGAGAAGGCAGGTTCAAGACATTTTTTTAATTATGCTGTGACTGACCTTTAAGAGACACATTCTTGTTTGGACTCTCTGAGTTACAACATCTATCAGAACTATAAGAAGATAAGAATACATTAGATAGACAAGTCTAAGTGTATGGTTGGTAGGAGTTTGCACTGTAAACCTCTATTTTAAAGAGACTACTTGGTGTGCCTTCAAAATTATTTCTTTGACAAGTGAAACATATATGGTTAAAGTTGACACTGAATAGCTTAATGGTAATACCAAACTATGAAAAGGTAAGAGTTTATCTGAGGTCTTTCATAGAGTTTTTAAGGGTTCATTTTGTACACCTGGTTAGGTGCCCGTAAGTGAAAGATATCTGGCATTTCCCCAAAGAGCAGAATTATCTGAGCCTGTACATTGGGTATGCTAGCAAGAGGGTCACAGTTTGAATCCCGCCAGAACTTGAGACCAAAAGTTAATTTGAACCCACAAAACAGACAGGAGAGTTACTCTGTTTCTGTTACCCTTTCACAAGACTGCACTCAGAGGTTGACACTGTGGGAGCAGAGGGCCTGACCTGTTGAGTAGGTTTGTGACAACCAGAACCTACTGGTGGACTTACTCCTTATTTTTCACCCCAGACCCCCTTATACACACCAAAGTTCCTATAACACATTTCTTTTCACACAGCATACATGAAATCAAGTCCCTGGTGTATTTTTACTTGAAGTGTATCTCCCATGTTTATATAAAGATAAGAAATTTTGCATTTCTTTTTCATTACCTTTGTGATCGTGGCTCTAAAGAGCTCTGTGGCAGTACAGTATTGTGTTGGTGGCTGCATGCAGCCATGGTGACCTCTTTTGAGAAACACTGGACTTAATTTTCAAAAGGTCAGGACTGGCACATGGGGCTTGTGGCAAGGAGAAATGTCGCAAAGGACTCCTTCTGCCAGTCTTAGTTTTGTAAGGGACTGTGCACCACTGGGGGACTGCCTGCACCAACCAGGCTTGTGTCGTCTGTGAGACAGCTGCACTGGTGTGCCATGGCAGAAGGGGGCTTGCACAGGGGCAGGGCTGTAATATCCCTTATACTGGGATATTGCAAACCCCTCCAAGGGGCAGAAAGACCCTGCAGTTAGACCAGCCTGGAGCTGCTCTAAGCTGCCATGTCTAAGCTGCAATCCTCACTGGTGGGCTGTGTCCATGTGTCCCCATGCAAAAGGTGCCCAGACAGCCCCTGACATCTGCAAGACCAACACTGGAGTGCTTGGTGGACTGTGGCAGATAAGAACCTGCAAGCCCCCCCTTGGTGGTTCTAGTGCACCCACACACACATCCATGGAACCGCACTGTCCCTGCTGTCACCCCAGCCAGACTGTACCACCCTGCCATGAGCCAGGACATCCTCCAGATGACCCACAAACCACCTGGTTGACTGGCCAGTGGGTTGCCATCACTGGCCACTGATGCTGCAACCCTGTGCTGCAGCTTGCAGCACTCCCTTTCTGTACAGTATTTAGTTGGTGCATGGATTGGCTTACTACAGATTTGGGGACTTTGGTGCTGGGACCAAGTTCTTGTAAAATCCTGTGAAGAGACCCCGGCACACACAAGTTTGCATCAGGCGATGGTTCACCGCACAATGTGCTGATCTAAAGATGCTGTAAAAATCAAGCCTAGTATTCTAGAATCAGGCCTCTGAAAACATGCTGTAGTTCTAAATACCAGCTTGTGTGGCAGTGCTGAGAATCAAACCTATAGCTTCATATGATAGTATCAAAAACATTAGAGCTTGTTACATTAAGTACTTACTGTGACAAAAATTAAAATACTAGGCCCAGTTTTCAAATGCCAAAATTTTGCGCAAGGTGCCTGCACCAAAAGGGTTTGATGCAAGTGGCACTTTGCACCAAATGTTGCAGCAATCCTGATTTTCAAATGCAAGCTGCACTGAAATCGGGATGCCGTATGCCAAAACCACCCTGCGCCACCCTTGGTCCAGAAGAGGTGGTGCACCAGGATGTAACAGGGCTTGCACCATGGTGAGGCTACAGCGTCCTCTTATTTCATGTTCTAGAAGATTCACCATGGCTGCAAGATAGGGCTGAGGTGAGACCAGCCATGAGCTAGCCTAACGGCCCTACACCAGAGGTCTGGGGAGAGGCAAGGGGGGATCTGCAAGGATATGGAACAGGTCCGAGGGACCTGTGAGGGTGCCATAGTGGGTGGTGGGGGCACAGTGCCTATGGTAGGGTACAGGCATGATAGTGGGCAGATGTGCCCTGGTGAGTTGGACAGAGCTGCTAGGACCAGGTATGCTTTAGTAGGCATGTACAGACCTTGCCCCAGACCCCCAGGTGCCACGAGCCATGACACCTGTTCCAGAATTTACACAGTCCATGACATGCAGCAGTTGGCATTGGCTGCAGGGTACTAGGTGCAGTCTGTGGATGAGCACCTCCCCCAGGCACTGCAACATTCCTCTGCCAAACAACCCACGGCGTAGAGCCATGCTGATGCCCAACTACACTGCTGGGAACTGTGTAAGCTCCAGGATAGGAGCCAGGGCTTCTGGCACCTGTGTGTCTTTGACAGGGTCCATGTGTTCCCACCATGGCATACCCGGTCCTAGCAGTTCTGTACATCTGGCCAGGTCATATCTGTCTGGTGCCACCTCTCTACCCTGCCATAACCGCCTTTCCCCCGGCATCCACAATGGCACTCCCCATTTGGCAGCTGGAACGGGGTTGCGCCAGGTGGGAAGCTCTTGACGGGACCCTCCATTAAACTCCTCCAGTGTGTCAAAGGTTTCTTGCAACACTCTGACTGTGGCAACTCTCAGGACTTTGGCACAGGGACCCCCTCTGTTTTGGAATAGGATACAGGGTCCCTGATGCACCTGGAGTTTGTCACATCCATGGATCGGCACATGGTATGCCAATCTAGCAGCCCTTGGAAAATTTGGCCCATTTTCTGTATTAGAAATAGAACAATATCAAGATATTAGAAACTGAAAAAAGGTCGTTTTTTTTTTTTGTTTGTTCTTTTCAAATAGAGGTTTGGTAACAGCCAGATGAAAGCAGAAACTGAAGCTCAAAGGCTTATCACTTTGGGGCATTAAAGCATGTTAGAGATTTATTGTGTGAAACTCTGTGCTCTTAGGTCTGGTTGGAATATGTAGGGTTTCAAAGTTTTCTGTAAGTTTGCTGAGATCTGAAATTGAGCTAAAAAGCAAAAGGGGCAGAGGTTGGTTTAAGGTTTGTTTCTGTTTTTTGCCCTTTGTGCTAAGTCAAAGAGGTTGTCTGGGACTGGAGGTACACAAATGCAGAAATGGGCTCACAACAGGTCTGGTCTTGGATTTCACTAAAAGTAGAGGGAATAGACAGACAGACAGATATAATCTGGCATGTAGAGTAGACTGAGATATATGTACAGAGATGAAAGAGTTTTGAGGGGCTAAAAATCTGCAGGGGCAGAGAAGAGATGAGTGGCCTGATACATACTCTCAGGCAGGGGTGGCCTACTGTAGGGGCACAAAGAGGCTTCACATTCTTCCTCCTCTGAAAACTGCTATACATGGAGGCCTGACTAAACTGCTGGTGGAGGAGTCTCCCACGGTGACCAAGTCACAATGCAATTCATTGCCAGATGTTTATGGTCACAAATGGAATTTTCAATCCCAAATGTACAGACTGTTACCAAATCAGACATCTGGCATGGGACTGTGCCAGCAGCATGGTGGTATTCCATTGCTAGAGGCCATGGCATGAGGTGCTACCACCTCAGTCATCCCCCAATCCCTAACCCAAACCATAAGGCTTGCTTGTGGGCAGTCTGTTTCTTTTTATTTTTCTCATCCCTCAGCAGTCATCCCAACTGGTTTTCTGCCTCCTAAGATCCTTCTGCTCTATTGTATCCCTGGTGTCCAATGAATCCTACACATATAGTAATTTGAAACACCCTGTGACTGCTTGACCTGAGAATGAACCTCCTACATTGATACCTCCCTCAACTGTCTGTCTGTTCCTCCTGATAATTACCTCTGGACCCCCCCGTCTCCCATGGCCTCCCTCCAGCAGTATCCCACTAGTTACTCACCCTTGCCTAATCACACATTGGTGTATACACCCACTCAGCTCCTACTCCCAACACCTACACCCAATTTTCTGTCCCTCCCCACTCCCTCCCTCCCTCCCTGTTCAGCTGCCTCCCCTCCTTCTCCCCACCACATCCCATGTAGACCCCCCTACTTCTCCCTCCTCCCCTTCCCTCTTTCAATAATCTCTCTCTACACCCTTTTCCCAACACTACATTGGCAGGCCTTTCTAGGGCTGCTATTCTGTACTTCTCATAGTGGTTATTAACTCTTGTGCAAGTCGATTGTTTATATTTCTTGTAACTATTTATGCCTGTATTCTAAACTACTGTAAAAAATTATGTTTTGTAATGTCTGCACTGTTTTCTTCTTGACGTGGAACCTTTGTAAAAGAGTTCATACTCAAAGGTTGTTTCTGAATATACAAATAAATAAAAAAATAAAATCCCCCAGCCGCACTACCCTGCATGCATTGTTGTGCTAAGTGATCCATTGCTGAGCTCTGTCCATTATTAAGTTCTGATGGGGCTGATGAACACCTGTGGTGTCCCTGTAGAACAACTCCTAAAAAAATCTACTGGTGTCAAGGTTTCAGAGGTGTGTAGTAGAACAAATGCGGGGGGGGGCTGGTCCTCCTTCCCTTTCCCTGTGGTGGCATAGCACAAGGGGGTGCAAGTTAGAACACTGGCACAACTACTTAGCGTCACAAAATTTTGACTTTGCATAAGACCCAAGGCCACTGAAGCCAAGACATAGAAACACAGAAATTGATGACAGATAAGGACCTCTTGGCCCACCTAGTCTGCTTATTTTCCCTACCTACTGCAATACCGCAGCTCCTACTTGATCTTTTTACCCTCTGTTTCCTGCTGCTAGGGTTCCCTTGTGCCTATCCCATGCATTTTTGAATTTCCCTACCGTTTTTGCTCCCACCAACACTGTTGTGAGGCTGGTCCATGGATCCACCACTGTTTCCATGAAAAAATACTTCCTCACGTTACCCCTGAGTCTACCTCAGCCTCATATCATGACCAGTTGTTCTTGAACATCCTTTTTTCTGAAAGATGCTACCCTCATGGACATTATTTATGCCCTTGAGGTATTTGAAGGTCTTTATCATATCCTCCCTCTCTCTCCTGTCTTCCAGGGTATACATATTGAGTTCCCCTAGTTTCTCCTTATATGACTTCTGGTGCAGACCCTGCACCATTTTTGTTGCCCTTCTCTGAACTTCCTCTACTCTGTGTCATTCCGGAGATACGGCCTCCAGAACAGGATACAGTACTCCAGATGGGGTCTTACCAATGATTTGTACAGTGGTATCACCACCTCCTTTTTTCTGCTGGTCATACCTCTCCCAATGCACCCCGGCATCTCAGTAGCTCTCCCCACAGCCTTTTCATGCTCTTGACCACTCCTCAAGCCTGCTTGGGTCCCGCCTCATTTATTCCACCGCCCTCCTCAGGAGTGTCAGCCCTGTTGCAAATCTTAGTGTTATCTGCAGTGGCATACTTTCCCTTCCAGCCCCTCTGCAATGTCACTTATGAAGACATTAAAGAGGGCTGGTTCCAGAACTGATCCTTGTGGCACCCCACTGATCACCCTCCTCTCCTCGGCATGAACTCCGATTACCACCACCCACTGTGTTCTAGCCCTTAACCAATTTCTGACCCAGTTTATCACCTTGGGACCCACTCCCAGGCTGCCCAGCTTGTTTGCAAGCCTCCTTTGTGAAACAGTGTCAAAGGTCTTGCTGAAATTCAGGTAGGTTACATCTACCGCCCCTTCCTGATCTAATTTCCTGGGAGATGACCTTCCCGTGGTGAATCCCTGCTGTCTAGGATCCTGCGAGTCACTGAATTCAAGATATACCAGAGTACTTTCCGTTAGCAGTGACTCCATTAATTTCCCCACCACCGAGATCCGGCTCACTGGTCTGTAATTCCCAGCCTCCTCCCTGTTCCCACTTTTTGTGGAGAGGGACTACATCTGCCTGCAGTGAAATACCTATAATTTACTGTATAAAAAACAATATTGTGTACCTGAAGGAGAAACCTATTCTGCATCACAGAACTATAAAAAACTAAGCCCAGATTTTCATCTGCTTCACCAAAAAATCCTGTTGTTATCATATTGCATGTGTCACTGCATATATGCTAGCCAGGACACAGGTCCATACATATTTGTACTGTATGAACCCAAGGAGACTAAGAAGAGAAAGTCTGGGAATTCCTATCTCAGCTGGTAGCAGCATGACAAAAGGTGAGAGGTAATGGGATATTATCTGAGGTCACCATCTTTTGCAGGTTTGAGAAAAAATAGGTGGCAGGGGAAAGGGTAGCAGCAGATCTCAGATGCCACTAGGCTGTTCTAAGAGATGCATCATTTTACAGATCTAGCTGATGACAAAAGGCTGTAGTGACACTAACATGACAAAAACATTTACTGTAACACCCTTTTACACATACATTGATATGTTGGTTCTAATTACACATTTTAATTGGTTCCATGACCTTAACCTCATAAAAGTGACGTGTCATTTTTTTAATCCTGAATGAAATATGTTGTCACACCTCTGGTGCAAAATGGCATTTCATCCGGTGTACCATAAATGGTACATGTCATGTCTGTAAGATGAATCCTAAAACAAGTATCTCCAAAAGTCGAGGTCAAAATAAAAAAAAAAAAAGAGGTGCATACCAGCAGCAAATGTTCGGCATTGACAAATGCTTGTTTTTTTCTGCACTTGTATCTCATGTCTTACAGCGGCATCCTCTCCTACTCCCTAGGGTTGCCACCTTTTAAGAAGCCCAAAGTGGGACATTTCTTACTGAAACAAGATTTTTCGCAGGACAGTACGTAACCTCGACCAATACAACAGATGTGTTTTCTCTATATAATCAGAATTAAGGCTAAGTATTGTAGTTTCTTAGTTGCTTCTATTGTTTCTTATCATTTTAAGGTATTTTAGTTAAGATATGATAGTTTTCTGCAACATTTAGTAGAAAATTAGAAAATATTTTTACTACTACAAAGTCAGGACATGTAGTATTTTTCATGTTTTTTTGCAGGACACAGCTGCCAAAATCAGGACTGTCCTTTGAAAATAGGGACATGTGGTAACCCTACTACCCCCTCATCAAAACTACAGACTTTATTACCACAAGAGTCAGAAGAACTGGAAGTGCCATCATCATCATCATGTGGGGCATAGCCTGGGCTAGCCTATTGCCAGTCCCCACTATCACCACCACCTTTATCAGCATTCTCTGCCTCAGCATCTGAGCTTATATCTAAGGAGGATGCCTCCCTGTCCTTGCATGCTGCCTCAGCAGCTGGAAATATCCTGGCACATGTGACAAAATGTTCAGAACCTCTACGAGAAACTCCAGTCAATTATTTCTGAAACTCTACTATTATTTCATTGTGAACATGCTTTTTTCGGTTCAGGAGGACATTTAGTGCCAGTCCTGGTGATGTCATTATTGTCGCTATGTTCTTCATTAGTGCTAAGATTCATATTGTTCACATCATTTTCAGCTGCACTTGGAGCAGCACTGTGCTTCCTTTTAGTAGACTTAGACTGGAAAATATGAGACATAGACACAGTCGTGGCTTTTGCTAGGCCTCAGAGACACATCACACAGTGTTGCTATGACAGGGCTCAGTTCACCTAACCACCTAACAGACAGTGTAATATATCCTAAATGGCTTTTGCTATGCTGCAGAGACACATCACAGAGCTATGGCAGGGCTCGGGCACCCAACAGGCTACCACACAGTGTAATATGGCCTAAATGCCTTTTGATATGCTGCAGAGAGATGTTACACACTGTGTAGCTATGACAGGGCTCAGGGCACCTAATGGGCTAACAGACAGTGTAATACAGCCTAAATGACTCTCACTATACTGCAGAGACACACAGAATAGCTATGTCACAGACAGGGCTCTAGGCACCTAACAGACACTGTGTAATACATCTTAAATGGCTTTCACTATACTACAGAAACACACAGAGTAGCTATGTCACAGACTGGGCTTGGGGCACCTAACAGAGAGTGTGTAATACAGCCTAAATGGTTTTCACTATACTGCAGAGACACACACAGAGTACTTATGTCACAGAAAGGGCTCTGGGCACCTAACGGACAGTGTGTGATACAGCATAAATGGCTTTCACTGTACTGCGCAGAGTACAGTAGCTATGTCACAGACAGGGCTCGGGGCACCTAACAGACAGTGTGTAATAAAGCCTAAATGGCGTTGACTATATTGCAGAGAGACACAGAGTACTAGCTATGTCACAGACAGGGCTTGGGGCACGTAACAGACAGTGTGTGATATAGCCTATATAGCTTTCACTATGCTGCAGAGAGACACAGAGTAGCAATGTCACAGACAGGGCTCAGGGCACGTAACAGACAGTGTGCAATACAGTCATATGGTACAGCCAAGCATAAAATATACACAATATATTTCCTTGTTTCTTTGCAGTTCTAGAGAGTGTAGTGTGAGGTTAGATCTGCTCCTCAGAGCTCTATAAATCTGAATCTTTTGGAGAGCCTTTAGTCAGCAATTTGGGAGATATAGCTTTCTAAAATTTAAAATTCCATTTTTGTCTTCAGTTGATTTATAGTCTGTACATTTTTTTTCTCATTTTAAACCTGTACTTTTCTCTCACTTTTTCCACTTTGTTTTTCTGTCTTTGCCTTTTCTCATGATCTTTTCTGAATTTATGTTCTGTCTCTATATATATTATGTATTATAGGGGGTGCCGTCGTGCCCCTATAGTTAGAGTTCAATGGTCATGTCTATGTTAAACTCAAAATTTTGCACTTTAATACCTTCATAGCCATTCAACCAATTAGGATGAAAGTTTGCATGCCCCATCAGGGACCAAAGATTGCTTCATGTGTCAAGTTGCATTCCAGTTGGATGTGCAGGTGCAAAGATACAGAGTTTCAATAAATGTGAAAATTATCATTCTTGTGTAATTTTTTTGTCACACCGTTGTGCAAAAACTGTGGAATTGTGGTCTGAAACTTTCAGGGTAAACAGGACTTGGGTCATAGGTGTGCCTTGTGAAGGTTTGGTGAAAAATATTAATTTGTTCAAAAGTTATTAAATTTTAATGTTTCCCATTATTTTAAATGGGAGCAGTTAGATGTCCTGTGTGAAAAAAGATCCTTTATCACAAACTGGTAATCCTTTGCCACAAATGGGTAATCCTTTTTCATGCTGGCCCCATTGTCTTTTACAGTTAGCGAGGGAAACAAAATGTAATAATTCAAAAAAAGTATGTCTCATTTTCAAACTGACACATGTAGCTTACTTATCTAGACCCCCAAACTTGGATTCTGGAGTTAACTGGTGGCAAATGGCTTTCAATTTTTTTCTGGCATAATAAATTTCCCTGGTAGTCTACTGGTCCCTCCCCTCTCCCCGATGTGCGATCGCTGTTCTCTGTTAAAAAATAACAATTTCCCTGGTAATCTAGTAGTCCATCCCCCCTTCCCGATGTCTGATTGCTGTTTCTGTATTGACAAAAATTCCCTGGTAGTCTAGTGGTCCCTCCCCTCTCCCCTATGTATGATCACCGTCCCCGTATCAAAACCAAATGTTCCTGTTAGTCTAGTGGTCCCTCCCCCTCCCACAATGTCTGATCACCATCCCTGAATACAGAACAAATGTCCCTGGTAGTCTAGTGGTCCCTTCCCCCTCCTCCAATGTCCAATTGCCATCCCCGTATCAAAAAACAAACAAACCTGGTAGTCTAGTGGTCCCTCCCCCCATGTCCAAACACCATCCCCATTTTAAAAAAAAAACTGGTAGTCTAGTGGTCCCTCCACAACCCCCCTCATGTGAAAACCCAGTTTGATTCCTAGTGGTCTAGTGGACCCCCCACCCTCTGAGGTAGTCACCCACCTCTCCACTCCCCCAATCCCAGACCCAGTCAGTGACCAGCACAGCAGTCCTCTCACCTCCATGGCTGGTTGCTGACTGAGCTATGAATGAGCAGGTACTACTGACAGTACATGCTCATTCACCCAACTCGATCCGCAGCCAGTTCTTGAAAGGTGAGAAAAGGGCTGTGCTGGTTGTTAACTGGGACTGGGATGGGAGGGAGTGGGCTGGTGGGTGACTACCTCAGAGGGTGGGGGGTCCACTAGACCACCAGGGATTGAACTGGACTTTCACAGGAGGGGATCTGGGAGGGGGACGGACCACTAAACTACCAGGGAGATTTGTTTTTGATATGAGGATGGTGATCAGACATTGAGTGAGGGACCATTAGACTACCTGGGAATTTTTTTTAATAACGGGATTCAAAAGTTACTCAAAATTTTAATCAAAAGTTTAGGCATAATTCCAATGAGATAATTTTCCAAGCTCCACTGTTAAACAGTCAAGCAGAAAAAAAAATAGCTTATCATGTGATTAACATTGCAGCTTTTATGAAGACACCACTTAATTCACAACTAGACACTGTTGCAGTTTTTCTGTTTACGAGTGTGGACCTTGACTGGTTCTTTTCACTTGGTGGAGATGAACAGCATGCTCAGATAAGTGTTATTATATACAGCACAAAACTGTGAGTAAATGTGTGTTCATTTTTCCCTCAGAGTATGCAAGTACATTTTTCAGTAGTTCCCTGATTAACTCTTCAGCAGTGCTCCAGTTCTCCTAACCAACTTAATTGTCATATATGTCCCCACTGATCTTCAGCTTAATTTTCAATTTTAAAAAGTGCATTTTACCCCAAGGCATGCCTCCCCCCATGCCTGTTGCTGCCTGCATGGTGGGGGTGGGGTGTTAGGGTTGGAAACTCTTTAACAGCACATTTCCAAACTGTTGTCGCTGGAACCATAACTGATTCATTAATGACATGTTTTGCGAGTAGCCTTTATGAGCTTGTGCAACCCCAAGATGGTATTATCTCCTCATATACTGTACCACACTTTGCCATCATTTACTACAATTGCTTGTGCATGCTCAAAGAACATTTTCTTACAATTAATGGCATTTCAGAGGTGTGTTAGTGCTGAGCCCATTGCAGCTCAAACTAGAAGGGGCTTGGCAGTCCAGACCAGTGACAACGCACTGTAGTTGTGATGACACTTGCTGCTTGCTGGGCGGAAACTTTGTGTAGTTGAAAGGACTGAAGCCGCTCCTATCTGAGGGGGTTTTGGATCTTTAATTTGGATGAAGCCAGTCAGCATGCAGCTGATGGGTTTTCAGCATCAGGAACCTGAGTGATCATGCAGTATTTATTTCTATTTCTCTATCTGTCTCACCTTTGAACTCGACACCCTAGCTCTGAACTGGTTAAGAAGCTACTTTACTGGCCATACTCAATGTGTCAAATAGGCCGGCCAGACTTCCCCTTTCAGTGCCATAAAAGATCAGGTCCCTCAGGGCTCTATTCTCAGTCCACTGCTGTTCTCCTTATTTATCAATGAGCTCCCACAGCATTGTGGGGGTGCATCGGTTCAATTATATGCCAATGATGCCATTCTTTACTGGTCCTCCTCTGACCATGCCATGTTAAACCACCTTCTCTAGCAGGATTTCCTGAACCTTGAGACTTGGTTTCTTAATAACCACCTGGTGCTCAATAGTAAGAAAATGAAATCTGTGCTTTTCTTCCATCGGGCTCCCAAGTATCCCACCCCATCTCCACTGTTAGTCTACTCCTCCCAGGGTGACCCTCTTGAAATTATTCAGTCCTTTCAATATCTGGGCTTGACCTTGGACTCCCACCTCCTTTAACACCCACATTTCCTCAGTGGTCAAGACCCTCCATCAGAAGCGTGGAATGCTATACCGCCTCAAGCACTATCTTACGCCTGTCTCCTGCCTTGTCATTGCCTCCTCCTCCTCCCTACTTTCAATAATCTCCTACAGTGCCCCAATCTTCAACTCCACTCAGGTCTCCCCCTTAACAAGCTAAAACAGTCTTACCACAGGTAGCTCGATTTGCCCTTGGCGCTAATGCCAGAGATCACCACTGCACTGTCCTTGGCTCACTGGGCTGGCCTTCTTTTGAAGCCAGGCTGCAATTCCTCACCCTCTGCCTGACTTTCAGACTTGGGCATACATTCCTCCTTGCCTCCTGCCCATCATTTAATGTAAACCCATAACTAGACCTTTACGGTCTACTGGCTTCCCTTTGTTCTCTATCCCTAAACCCCACCTAGCGGTGGGTCAGTGTGCCTTCACCTTCTTGGGTTCCTCTCTTTGGAACTCTCTTCCCTCCACTGTCATGACCTGTACTGCTATTCCCCTGTTCAAGCGTTCTCTCAAATCTCACCTTGCCTCCACTCAGCTGTGTACCTGCTCCTGCTGACTGCTCCCCTTATCTCTCATCACTCTCCCTTCTCTTATACTCTTTCTGGGTTCTTTACCTGAGCCTGTTTATCCTCCCTTTATTTACTACACTGTGTTCTGGTGCTATGCAAGTCATGCGTTGATTGTCTGGTTGGTCTCAGTTGTAAATAATTTCTCACTGTGCCTGTGTACTCTGTATTCAGTTATACCTAATTGTACATACGCTTTGCTTAGTTATCGTTCTCTGACTTTTATCCCCATACCAGTTTTGAAGATGTAACTTAATTTACTGCCTGTGTGATGTTTTGCTCTGTTTATTATGTGTTTTTGTAAAAGTGTCTATGTACACTTACCATGTGCTAATATTTATTGTATCACTGTCCCTCCCTTTGCAAACCTTTTCCTCAGGTTGCCCCTGAAAAAGGGACATTCCATTTCAGTGGGCCTACCCAGTTACCAAAATTCAAATAAATAAAAATATATAAATAAATAAATGTATCTCTGTCAGTCTGTGTCTGTCTGTATCTATCTATCTATCTATCTATCTATCTATCTATCTATCTATCTATCTATCTATCTATCTATATATGTGTCTACTTACAATATCTGTTAAGTGGAGTGGGGTGCCCACCCCCAATACCTCTTCTTCCTCCCCGTCCCCTTCAGGTTGCTCACCCAGCTCCCCGCTTCCCAATCTTTGTGAATATATTTAAAATATATGCAGATCAGGGTATCCACCCCTGTTACCACTGTTCTTGACCCCCCCCTCCCTCCAGGTCACCCTCCCTGTTCCCAACAAGCCCAACACTGGGGTGCCCAATCCCAGTGTCAGAATATCCCTAAAATAAAGAAAACCATGCCTCAATTGTTTTTTACCCTGTCAAATAGAAAACCATCCCTTAATTTTTTTTTTTACCCTGTCAAACAGAAAACCATCCTTCGCCAATCTGCCCCCACCCCAGCCCAACTTCACTACTCCCCACACCCTCACTCAGCTGAACATCTTCCAGGGTGAAGATCTACTCTCCATTCAAAGACACGTCTTGCTGCTGGAACCACCAACTGCAGTATAAGAAACTAAGGTAAGTATGGTTCAATGTATTTCAATGTTTTTTGAATTTTGATGCATAACTGTCATTTTTTGCATATTTTGGCCCTAATTTTTCAATATGGCCTTTTTGGGACCCCTCCTTATGACCAGTGATGGTGGAATTATGCAAATTGGGCTCTAAAGGTGATTTTGCAGTCGTGTTGCAAAATCACCTTTTGGGTGGGATTTGAAAATAATCATCACCCTTGTTCATGAGCTGGGGTCATAAGAAGGCTATGTTGAAAATCTGGGGTCAAAATATGTAAAAATGGCAGATATGTGCCTATGCTGAAATGTTCCTACACTCGCTCCTACTTTAGTAATTTTAAATATTTTGACCCCAAATTTTCAGCAGCATCATTTTTTCACACCACCTCACAAACATGGCAGGTGTCATTTTTCAAATCCTGGCCAAAATGTGTTTTCATACCTGTGGTGCAGAATGATGTTTCGGTGGTATAGAATGACTTTTTGGTGTAGATTTGAAAATGTTCACCTACCGGGTTCATGAGGTTGGGTAATAAGAAGGCTAAGCTGAAAATTTGGTGTATAAATATGTAAAATGCCCAGGTTATGGCTGAACATTACACTATTTCAATGTTCACTCATAACTTTGCTAATTTTCAATATTTTGACTCCAGACTTTCAACATAGCCATTTATCCACACCAGCTCATAATTGTGATGCATCATTTTTTAAATCCTGGACAAGATGTGTTTTCGAACCTCTGGTGCAAAATGACATTTTGGCCAATATACTGTACTATAAATGGTACATGTTTTGTTTATAAGGTGAATCATAAAACAAGCATCTCGAAAAGTTGGGGTCAAAATAAAAAAAAAATATATAATTGTTTAATAACCTTGGTGTGTAGTGCCAGTCTTCACCCCAAGGACCATGCTTTGTGATCCTTTCCCTGTAAGACAGGTTTGAGGGTGAGCTCAGTGACCCAGCTGGATGGAGGGACAGTGGGGAAATGAAGATGTTATTCAACACCCCCCTAGCCAGGGAATGAAAGGTGCAGGGTTGTCCACATGGGCCTGCATACCATACAGTGAAGATAGCTGTCCTCTTGGCATAGGGCCCTGCACCTCTCCACCTGTGAGTGGTAGAGTGACCTCTGCATTGGCTGACAGATACACTCTTTGCCCTGTGCATCTGTATCTGCTACCACATAGAAACACAGGGACCACAGGGCCCTGCACTTCCACAGCCTACCAGACAGCCTCATGAATTTCTTCACATCCGTCCCTGCACTGAAGTGCAGGGCCCTTGGATGGAGTCTTCCCTTGATGCAGGGCATCTACCTGCAAGCACTATCAGTACCAAACATCTGCACAATACATATGTGCAAGCAAACATTTGTCATTGACAAATGCTTGTTTTTATTTGATACATAAGGTTGGACACTTTTTCTTGTATCCTATATTTATTTATTTATTTTGTTTTTGTTGACGGTAAATGCACTAGACAATTCCTGCCTATTTTCAGGCACGACCCTGGGGAGGAGGATACAGATGAATGCCAACTGACCTTGAATCAGATTAAGCTGTTGGTGTTATTTTTAGTGAATGAGAGAAATTTTGGCCAGGACACCAGGGAAATTCCCTACTCTTTTTCAATAAGTGCCATCGGATCTTTAACATCTACCTGTACTACCACCAATCCAGGCAGATGGGACCTCGGTTTAATGTCTCATCCAAAAGATGGATAGTGTAGTGGTATGTGTTAGTGTTAGTTTTAAGGGACATAATTGCTTGCTGAGAGTGTATTGGGTATTAATGTGTTCCTCAGGTGTTCATGATACTTTTAATTCAGTGTAATTAGCTACTTGGGGTCATAATACCTTAATTGGCAGCTAGTTCAGGTCATAAATACTAATAGGCAGCTAGCTGGGGTAATAAATCATAATAGGTAGCTAGTTAGGGTCATAATACTTTACTTGGCTATCATCATATATGAGGAAATAAATGATGGATTTTTGAGTGTGGAAAAGGGCCCAACCATGTATTATATATAAACTATATATATGTATATACTGTACTCAATTTTAAAAAAGTGAGTTGTGAGGGTAACAGGGAAGAGGATAAAGAGGGATTATCCTCTCAAAGGCACCAGATCATGCAATCCATAGGTAGGATGGAAGCTATGACAGTTCTAATAAGACTGCGTAAGGACAAATATAATACCAGATGGCATCCATACTTTGATTATAAAGAAGAAATGGAGGGAATCTCTACTTTTGAGCAGTTATTATAGCTGCACCCTCTTGATTTGCTTCAGACCTATTCCCCCTTTCCTGCGACTCTACCCACAGTCGCTAGCAACAGGTTAGATGAAGAGTACCTGCAGGTGCCACATTACCATGCCACTCTTCCTGGTGCCATAAGGAGGTCACATAGGTGATTATGTAAAGTAACGCACTTAAGATATGTAGTAGCATGCCATTTTCTGCTATTGTCTGATATATACTGTAGAGTGCCTTATGAATGTAATGATTTTGTGATGCTGCATCTGTTTACTGTTTGTTCCCCTTTTTTAAATTTAATTTTTGTCCCATGGGTATGAAATCAGTTTGTATTGTTCCAAAAAAAATTATCCCTTCCCCAATAAAGCAAGGGACACTTGTTCTTTCTTGGTTTTGTTTCAGAATAACACCAGCTGTACTAAGTCAATTGGGACAGTTATTGCTTACATAAAAGTGTTAGAAGTTTGCATAGAATAGAATCACTGTTTCAGATGTCAGGTAACCATAGACACTATATATCACCTTTTTTCTTTTCTTAAAATCTATGGTTAACCTTTGACTAATGTGAAGAAATTTAATATAGTGGAGGTACGATTAAATAGACTGGTTAAATATCTGTCTTTAAGTCTTTCCAATTAAAACATGACACCTGCGGATGTATGGTACTAATGATTTAGGTCTAGGCCATGCCTTATATTATTGATGTGTGGAACAACTGTTTGTATCTTATGTGATAGTGTAAATAAACTTTAAATTAAAAAAAAAAGTGAACATCCTGGCCCATATGGATTCACCAGCATACATTGATGGCACCAGCCCTACCCTTGCAGCAGAAGCAACAGCAGGAGGAGGAGAAGCAGTGGCAGGAGCAGCAGCAGGAGGAGAAGCAGCAGCAGGAGGAGGAGAAGCAGTGGCAGGAGCAGCAGCAGGAAGAGGAGAAGCAGCAGCAGGAGCAGCAGCAGTAGGAGCAGCAACAGCAGGAGCAAGTCCATCCAGCTGCTCCCTCTACTGTGACCCCAGAGCTATCACCAGCACCATGTGTAAATGAAAGTAGTTACCTCTCCTGCCCACCCCCTCCCCCCATACTTCTGTTTGTTCAGTGGCAGCTGCTTACGGTTCTAGTGTGAGATTTCTTTATATTGAACGCAGCTGACTGCAGTGTGGCCAGTTGTACACTGTGCACAACATGTGTCAGCCATGGCTGAAAGGGATCGCATCTTGGTACCGGTGGCAAACATACCCACCTTAGAGTCACTCACATTGATGAATAGGAAACCCACTGTAGGCAGCTCAGGAGAGGGGGGAGCAGGCAGTGGTGTTAGTCCTACTCCCACTCCCCCTATTCCAATGGTCCAGGTGGGTAAAAGGGGAAAACTGACCAAATAATCTATCCATAATGAGGAGGAGGAGGAGGAGGAGGAAGGGGCACATCAAATTCAGAGACTCAGGGACCTGGTGTGGGTAGGAATACTCCAGTACTGGAACTGAGAGTAAGTGGTGCTGGCAATGTTGGGGCATCTGTAGTAGAATTAAAGGGGAAGATAGCTGATCTCTCCAAACGTGTGTCATCCATGGTGGCGAAAATGGAAACTTTGCTGGCAAACCAAATAAACATACTGGCCAACCAGGCAACCATCCTCACTGGATTATTAGTACTCGGTGGGTTGCCCTCTGCCCAGAAGGTAAAGCCCTCTCCCTCACTGCTGCTATAATGCTTTATCGTAAAATGAGTAAGAGAAATACTGTACTGTGATTAGTGGAATCCAGTCACATGACCATGCTGTTATCCCAGCACAACAGAACAGGTCAGAAATGATTAACCTTCTGAACCTCAAAATCAGAGAAGCCATTTTATAATCACAATAAGGCATTACAGGGTATGCATAATTGAGGGATAATGGCACTTCTCAGGTGCGTAAAGCCCTTGGCTTCGCCTTGGGCTTCACTTCCCAAGGTGTGCAGTTATCCCAGAATAATACACACCCCTGTCATGCCTCATCGATAATTGTAAAGCACTGTGGTGGTACTTTTGCCACCCAACCCCCCACCCCCACCCCGCTGCTGTTATATAATTTTACCCCATTGCTGCTTACACTCTTTTATACAAACAATGTTTAATTGTAAAGCCTTGGTGTACCGCCACCCCCCTCCCCAAACACCTCTTAAAGTGTAAAGCACTTTAGTGGCTATTGTGTGTTAAAAGCACAATACATTAAATTCCCAATCCCCTGCATTTTAACCCTTTGCTGCCTAATTGTAAAGAAGTTTGTGAAGGATACCATGTACTGCACATGAAAGGCATGCTATATAAAATAGTGTTTAATTATAAAGCATTGATGTACCCCCACTTCCCTCCAGCACCTTTAAGTTGTAAAGCATTTCATTGGCCAGTGAGTGTTAAAAGCAAAATACATTAAATTCTCAATCCCCTGCATTTTTCTGTAGCATAATGCACAGCAGTACCCAGAAATTCTCAGTGTAATAAATTCTCATGGCTAGAAATGTTAACACTAAGACCTGAAATGAGATGGGCTCCCAGAATTTATCTGCTGCTGCTGTGTGAGTCTTCCCTGCAGAACCTTTTGTAAAGCAGTTTAGTGGGCAGTGTGTGTCAAAGGCATACATTAAATTCTCAGTTCCTTGCATTTTTCAATAACACGGCACTATAGTGCCCAGAAATTCTCAGTGTAAAAATACCTGCCATGTTTTAGACTGCCTGTGAAAGCACTGCTAGTGGGTATAGCACTATACCCAACACATGAGCAGAGGAAATGGTGCCAGTAAGAAGGAATTCCAGTGGACATGATCTAGGGTTGAGAAATACAGGTTGAAACCTATTCCTGAAATGGAGCCAGTAGTTCAACCCAGGGAGCCACTAAAGAAAGAAGAGGGAGAGTCCCCAGAAGAAGAGACAAGAAGAGAAGAGATGGAGTTCAGTGGAGAAGAAATGGATGGAAGAGGAGAGAAGGCAGAGGGAAGAACATGTTCCAGAGGATCCAGGAGATCTGTTTTGCCCTGCCTATGCCTGAGACAACTAGAGATGGAGAGAGATCAAGAAGAAGATCATCGACAGAGAGAAGAGGATCGGAAGACCCAGAAAGAAGAGAGGAGATGGCAGGATACAAGATGGCATGATGCCTTGCAGGCCATCCAAGCGATGAACCCAGGGCAACCTGATAGAAACATCCCCTGGGATATCAAATTGACTAAACTCACTGAGGCTGTTGACATTGAGGCATACATGACCATCTTTGCATGGATTGAGCAAACCTGCACCTGGCCAAGACAGAAATGGGTAATTAGACTGGTACCATACCTATTCGGATATGCCCAGCTGGTGTATAGCCACATGATAGCACCAGATGCCAATAACTACTATCGGGTGAAAGAAGAGATCTTAAGAAGTTTGCTATTGATACTGAGACATTTAGGCAAAGGTTTAGATTGCAGACAATGGTGGGTGAAGATACACCAAGGGAAACCTTTGCCCGACTAAAAGGATTTTGTACTAAATGGTTGCAACCGACTGTGAAAACTGTTGAGCAAATAATGGATCTCATTATAATTGAACAGTTTATACAAATAATGCCCCAGGATGTGCAGGTGTGGATAAAGGGACACAAACCCAACACTGCGGAATGAATGATAACTCTGGCAGAGGATTACCTGGTGGCCAGACCCGCAAGGACCAGAGGACAGCAGAGCCCAGCACCACAAACATCAACACTGGTAAGACATTTTGACAACACTTACCAAAAACCAGTATCTGGTGGGGGAGCTAGCTGGCAAAGAGATAGACCCTATCATGCCAATTATCTTTGCAGAATCTGTACAAAAAAGGGACATATAGCTTGTAACTGTCCCAGTAAAGGAAATAATGCTTCCCATTTTGCTATGGCTAACTGGGGATATGTCACCACAGTGGGAACTGGGCAACACAGCTTCCTGGGTCTTATAGATTCTAGTAGTAAGCAGACATTAGTAAGAGCTGACCTAATAAAAAACTATCAGAAAGGAGGGATGGAGACCAAGGTGACGTGTGAATGGAGACATTCATCTGTACCCTACAGCCATGGTGGAAATAACTGCTGAGCAAGATACCCAGATGCTTTCTGTGGGTCTAGTCCCTCAACTTCCTGTACTCATTATCATTGGTCAGGACTTCCCGAAGTTTGATCAGCTACTGAAGTCTCCCCATATAGGTAATCCCTTGGTAGCTGTCACTACTCGAGCACAAGCAAGAAAAGAACAGTCTCAAAATATTTTCCCTTTTGAGACAGAACTGTTTCAGGCTCCTGGGAAAACATGGAAAGCTAAGAAAAGAACTGATAAACAGATGTGGAAAGACACTCATCAGACTGTAATGCCTGAATGGGACACTGCCTTAAAAGGAGTTAACATTCAGGAGGAAAAAAACAGGGGTGTGACACGAAAACCATATTTGTTTGCAGGTGAACCAAGAGGCTGTGCAGGGACAACCTCATTATGTAGCAACCAATGACATATTGTATAGAATGTGCATAAACCCTGTTACAGGAGAATGGTTAAAACAAATGATGGTCTCCCAAATGTATAGAGAGACGTCGATGGCCCTGGCCCATGACATTCCTATGGACGGCCATGAGGGATGAGACAAAACTTTGGGAAGGTTGATTCACCAATTTATTTGACCAGGGATACATGACAATGTAACAAAACACTGCTGTACCTATCCCAAATGCCAGCTGGTTGCAAAAAGTGGGGAAAGAAGATAAGGTGCCATTACAAACCCTTACCTGCTGTTATGCACCCCTTTGAGAGGGTTGCAATGGATGTAGTAGGACCACTAACCAAGAGTGCCAAGGGCAACCAGTTTATTCTAGTCATCTGTGACTATGCCACCTGGTACCCTGAGGTGATACCCATGTGCACTGTTACTGCCCCTCGGATCGCTAAGGTACTGGCAACATTTTTAGTCAGCTGGGTATCCCTCAGGTTATTCTCACAGATTGGGGTATGAATTTCACCTCTCTACTCTTAAAAGAATTGTATAGGCTTTTGGGTGTTACAGCAGTGCGCACATCTCACTACTGCCCCCAGACTGATGGCCTGGTAGAGGGGTTCAATAAAACCTTAAAGCACATGCTGAGAAGTACATCCAGGAGGAAGGACGGTATTGGGATAAGTACCTGCCCTATCTGTTATTTGCATACAGAGAGGTGCCCCAAGCTACAACTGGTCTCGCCCCATTTACCCTGTTGTACGGTAGAAACCCACAGGGTCCCTTAGATGTGGTAAGGGAACATTAGGAGGAAGGCAAGGAGGTTTGCCACACCAATATTCTTGATTATATGACTGCTTTAAGAAAAAAACTGGTTAAGTTTGTGAAGGTAGCCCATCAGAATGTGGTGCAGAGGCAATCAGATCAGAAACAGTTGTATGATGAAGGGTTAAAATAAAAATGTTTTCATACAGGAGAGAAGGTGCTACTGTCATTGTCAACCACTGAAAACAAACTACTAATGAAATGGCAGGGTTCATTTGAGGTGATCAAACAGGTGGGGAATGACAATTATGAAATTGAAACACCTGGAAGAAAAGCAGCCTCAAAAGTGTATCATGCCAATTTATTACATAAATGGCAGGAAAGACTAAATCCTATGCCCAGTTGTTTTGTTTATTCTGAGCCCGATCACAGTGAAATGGATGTAGCCTGAGAGAGGCTGGACCACAGGTCCGAGGTACATGAATTACAAATCAACCCCAATTTGGATAAAACCGGGAAACAAGAAATTGAGCAATTGTTGCAGTATTATGGGGCCACATTTACAAGCATACTAGGAAGGGCCAAGGGGCTGGTGCACACCATACGAATGGAGCAGACAAAGCCTATTCACCAGAGATCCTATCGCCTGCCTGAGAAGGTCAGACAGGATGTTATCGATGAGATTAGGCATATGGAGGAACTGGGGGTTATAGTACCATCTCATAGAACATGGTCTTCACCCCTGGTGGTGGTACCAAAAAAGGAAGGGGGAGTCAGAGTTTGTCTGGATTTTCAGAAGATCAGTTCCCTTTCTTCCTTTGATGGGTATCCCATGCCCTGGGTGGATGATCTATTAGATAAGATCAGGTCAGCCAAATATATTAGTACCCTGGACTTGACAAAGGGTTATTGGCAGATTCCCTTGTCATTACAGTCCCAAGAAAAGACAGCTTTCAGCACCCCTGCTGGACTATACTAATTCATGACAATGCTGTTTGAGTTAAATGGGACCCCGGCCACCTTCCAGCATTACATTGATATTGTTTTAAGTACCCATATCCAATACAGAGCCACTTATTTGGATGACATAGTCATCTTCTGGCCTGACTGGCAGACACATCTCATCCATTTAAGCACAGCCATCCAGTCCATCACTGACTCAGGCCTTACTATAAACCCAGTAAAATGTTCCATAGCCAAAACAGAGACCAAATATCTTGGGTTTATCATAGGTAAAGGTACTATAAAACCTGACATCAGCAAGGTAGATGCAGTGGCCAACAGTCCGATTCCTCAGACAAAATGACATGTACATTCATTCTTGGGCCTGGCCAGTTATTATAGATGCTTCATCCCCAACTTTGCCACTATTGCCACCCCTCTGACAAACCTGACTAGGAACAAATGTGCTAATAAAGTCCAATGGACCTAGGAGTGTAACGAAGCCTTCTGGACGATCAAGGCCTTACTTTGTTCCTACCCCATGTTATGCAGTCATGATTTTTCAGATGCTTTTGAGCTTCACACTGATACCTCTGACACAGGCATTGGGGCTGTCTTGTCCCAAAAATATAAAGGTGAGGAACAACCTGTCTATATATATATATATATATATATATATGTATATGTGTATCTATGTATATGTGTGTATGTATCTATATATATATGCATATATATATGTATATATGTGTATGTGTGTATATATATATATATAGATATATATATATATATCTATATATATCTAGAAAACTGCACGAGAGGGAACAAAAATACTCTACTGTGGAGAAGGAGTATTTGGCATTGAAATGGGCTGTAGAGGCCCTCAAGCATTATTTGTGGGGCAGAGAGTTCGCAGTAGTGACAGACCATAATCTGTTGTGCTGGCTCCAATAAATGAAGGAGAAACATGGTAGGATTATGCAATGGTATTTGGCTTTGCAGCCCTACTGTTTTACCATCACACACCGAGCAGGTTCCAAACACCTCAATGCTGATTTTCTGTTTCTGTATAGGGCACATATAATGAGTGTTTGATGAATTATGTGATGCTAACCTATTTTTGCTTTCTGTGAAAACTGTACATTGAACTGATGAAGTTGGAATGACTCAAGAAAATTGAAGGTTACATGTTGATAAAATGTGTTTATGCCTCAGGGAAAACATGCAGTGTATAGATATTGATATATCTGATATTAATTACTGTATTGTATAAGGGTCCCTGAGGTAGAGTTTCTGAGAGTGGGTGGGAAGAAGCTCCGACCCTCCTAGGGTTTCAGAAGGGTTTTTAGACAACAGAATTATTTTGCCTCTTGGTGGGGGAGGTGTGTAACAGGGTGCAACCTGTTATTATGAATAGCCCCCTGATATGTGCCAGTTTCACTTATATTTTTCTCACCCTTTCCTATCCTCTGGTGTCTTTTTCTTTTTCTTTTCTTATTTCTTTGTCAGGGTGGCCAACCTGACAAAAGTCTTTCTCCTTCCATGCTGTCCTCTTTGCCCTCCCCCCTTTTGCTGTGTGTCATCAAGGCACAGGTCAGGAAGCACTGAGAAAACCCAGGAAAGGTTGTACAATTCTACAAACGTGTTTATTTGTAGTTGAAGTAGTGTAAAATAAACCTGTTCAGAATAATTATGTACAGAAGCAAAATAAAATCTCTTGTAATCCCCTCTTTACAAAAGGCTCAATATTTGCACTCAAGTAACCTCTAGGTTTTCAAAGTCATGCCAAAATACAATAAATACACATTTCAACAGTGATACTAAATATTTTCTAAACAATAAGGATCCCAATATCGGTTACATTTCCATACATTGATTTGCACATAATTTTATATTGGCTGATATGGGTATGCTAGATATGTAAGGAAAAGAAAACGGACAGCAAGAGCAAACAGAGAGAGGCAAAGGATTGTGAGACTGTTCAGGTTGATCAAGTCCAAGGTCTCACAGAACAATTTGGTTAAACAACCAGACAGAGAAGAGAGAAAAGGAAAGAATACAGATCCTTGCATTTACATACTTTCTCCAACAAATGGGACAGGGTTCTATTGTACACTGTCACACTGTTCACATCAGTGCTGTGTGCAATTGTTTTGATCTCCTGAATTGGAGATATTTTAAAAGCGCAAGTCATGCTGTTTGTGAAGCTCCCAAGCATGAGGTTATATTACAGTGCATATTGTGCTTTAGGAATAAAGACCACTGGTGCCCCTGAATGGTCCTGCTGACAAGCGCGACCGAGCGCCGGACCTGCTGCTGCTGCAGCTTTAATATTTAGAAATGCTCTGGAGTCTGGAATTGCTCCTGGTGACACAGAATAAGTCTAAAAGTAGAGCAGTAGGCTCTGGTTACCATTGTCGCACCATGCAGCTGGAGATATGCTCCTTGCATGGAGCTTGAACTAAAAAAAGGGTTGCTTCAGAGAAAAGGCATGCTTTGAAGCATTACAGACTGCCACAAGGAGCAGCAATTGCACAGAGAAGCTGTTGACTAGTGGGACAGGAAGTTCCTTAGTGTCCCATAATTAACAAAACATATTAATTATGTTTCTGCAGCCCCAGAGATGATGTAACTGGGGCTGCCTGTAAAATAAAGCATATCTGGGCAAAAAGGGCCAAATAAAAAAGCCCCTGAATGTTAAGGCATGGAATAACATGGACACTTGCTCCATTATGTAACGTCATGGCCAGTGGAAACTCCCCCACAGAGAGTGATGTAATCCCTAGGGCTATAAATAGGGCTCACCACTGGGGGAGAAGGGTAGAGTCGAGCCAGTTGATGTGCTGACTTTGAAGGAGGAGGACCTGTATTGTGTGCTTAGTATTTCACACAGATATTTTGGAAAAGAGTGTAAGAAGGATATTATACTCAGGTATTGGCTGAAGTTAAGCCACAGGCTCTATGAGGCAAGTAGTGACCTGGAAATTTCTTTTGTTGTTGGACTAACGATTCCTGATTTTTCTTTCTGTATATATTTTTGGACTTTTAAATAAAATGATAGGCACAGTCATGCATCTTTTATGCACCTGAGCTCTGCCTATTGTGTCTCGTTATATCCCATCACGCTCACAGACTGTTACAGGAGGGGTTAGAGCTGAGAGAACCTACAAGTCTCCACTAACCATTACATACAATCTGCCACCAGACACTTCACCACTTCCCTGTCAGCAGGTCACCAGCAGATCACTGCAGACACCTTCCATCTTGCCGGTGGCTTTTGCTTTCAGTCCAGGGACAGTCAGTATGTTTGTTACCTTATGGTAACACTACAAGCAGCATGGTCTCTACTACAAACATTCCCTATACAGCTACAGGGAGAGGGGCTGGGGAATCAGCCAAACCAACAGAGCACTGTCCGGACCGCTGAATAAACAATAAAGGTTGCATTTCTCAGGACTGTGGAGGCAGATCTACTGGGTGCAGCTGACAGAGTGAACACTCACCACAGGCTGCATACAAGGAGATCTGTGAATTAAGGATAACTCTGTAGTCGTTGCATTTTGTAACTTGTTTTTTTTTTCCTTCTTACCTTACAGCAGGATACAACTGTAGGTGTTGCTATCTGTTTTTGTTGCTGTTGCTTTAAGTTCCTTCTTAACTTACAGTGGACTCAACTGATTGATTTTCACTGCTCGCGGGGGGCCAAATAGGAGGTGGTGAACACAGACTGAAGCATTAAATGTAACGTCACAGTGTGATGTAGATGGTGCCCAGCAAATTAGGGTGGTCTGAAAAAGAGTGCCAACTTTAACAATAGAAATGGGGTTTAAATACTTCCCCATAGCCACATCAGAGCAGACTGTTACAGGAGGGGTTAGAGATGGGCAAACCTACAAGTCTTCACTAACCCTTACATACAGCCTGCTGCCAGACACTCTGCCACTTCCTCACCAGCAGGACACCAGCAGATTGCTGCAGACACATTCCATCTTGCCAGTGGCTTCTGCGTTCAGTCCCCAGGACAGTCTGTGAGTCTGTTACCTTATGGTAATACTACAAGCAGCATGATCTCTACAACAAATACTCCCTAGACAGCTGCAGGGAGAAAGAGCTGAGGAATCCACCAAATCAACAAAGCACCGTCTGGACTGCTAAATAAACAATAAAGGTTTTGGTTCTCATGACTGTGGTGACGGATCTACTGGGTGCAGTTGGGATAGCAAACACTCCCCACAGGCTGCATACAGAGAGATCCATACAAAACAATGGGGGATTGTGAATTCAAGATAACACTGTAGGTATTGCATTTTGTAACTGTTGCTTTTTTTCCTTCTTACCTTACAGCAGGCTACAACCATAGGTGTTGCTGTTTGTTTTTGTAGCTGTTGCTCTAAGTTCCTTCTTAACTTACAGCGGACTTGACTGATTGATTTTCACTGCTCGCAGGGGGCCACATAGAAGAACCTGCCCTCCCTCTACAAACCCCACCCACCTCAGGGTCATCCCCTTTTACAGGCAGTTGGGACCATCCACCACCTGCTAGGACTCGGGACACAGCACAACACCACACACACCAAAAAAATTAAAAATATTTTCCGGCTCTTAATCCACACTCCTCCCAATAAATAGGGAGAGTTGTTACATTACAGAAATGCCCTCTCTGTCATTTAAGAGTTGTTTTCTTGTCCCTTCATCCATAATTTGCTACCAAACAACAGAAAGAGGCAATATTCCATCATAAGCTACTGCTGCTCCACTTAGCATCCACACTTCAGACCACAGAGCTGTATAAGTGGCTACACAAACCTGCTCTTCTTTTTGTCCATACTTCTTGCCTAGGAGCAGAAAAAGGAGCAATATACTGTATAAACAAAACATATATATATTTTTAAACTTCTTCAGACTGAAACATGAACATAGTCAGCTGCAAAAACTGTGTGACACTGTACATAAGGGCTTACCACCAACAGCCAGGACCCTGCCGTACTTGTGGGGTCATCGCAGACCTAAAAGCCCAGTTACAAGATGCTTGGCCCACAATCTATAATCTGCAGTACAAGTGTAACCCCCTCCCAAGTCGGGAGCTTACCTGGAGCTTCTGCTGCCTCCCGATATGCTTCATGCAGCCGCTGATGCTACTTTGCTCCCCTGGCCTGCAACAGGGCTGAGGAGCAGATTGACTGCATGATGGTGCCTCCTAACACCCGATCCTTGTAGCCAGCAAGCTGCTTGCATCCTCGCTTCCCCAGCCTGATCCTGGACTGCTGCCAGGGCTGGGGAGTGCTCCAAGCTATTTTTCAACACCAGTGCACCCGATGTAGATGTGGCGAGCAAGCCACCAGAGTGTTTTGCTTTCCCACCCCCCTGAACTGCCACACAGAAGTGGAAGAAAAGGCTGCAGGTTGTTTTGGTGCTTCAGTGCGCCCATCAGGGAAGCCACAGAAGAAGTGCTGCTCGCATTTCCTCTCCCCAGCCCCATCAGACAGTAAAAGGCACTGGGGGGGGACTGATAAAACTAAATTAATAACTTTAAATAGGCTCCCTGATCCAATCCAAGTGGGGAGTACAGGTGAAAAAAATGGCCACTGAGACTACAAGTCTCATGATGCTCTGTGTCCGAGATTGCCATTTTTCAGTTCAGCTCCTGCTGGGGAGCTCACAGAATACAGCTTCCAATGGGGCTCCTGTCCCCCCAATATTCCTCCTTGAGCTAGCAACCACCAGAAGGGACCAGGAGGGTCCTCTCCATGCAGCCAGATGCTGCCAACATGTTGTACCTTTTATAATAATGGACTGAGATGAACAATACTGTATGGGGAGGCCATATTGGATGTGGTCTGCCTGAAGACAGAGAGGAACCTTATTGATAGCTGCAGCAGTCCAATCAGAGGGTGGAGCATGAGACTCCTGTGGACCAATGAGATGTCATAGATTCAAACTAACATTCTGGGGTTGACAAGGGTGAGAACATTGATCTTAAAAAATATATATTTTGGTGCAAGGGATCCCTGAAGCAACCCCAAGGGACTGACTTGAAAGTGTCATAGGCAGCATAAAATATTTGGGAAAAGTGACTGTGCATGGGAGAATTTACAGTTCTGCTCAGCAAGCATTATGCATTCTGATAAAATGCTGAGAGGATGCTGATTCTTCCAGGGGGCCCAATCAGCTCACTGATGGAGACCCTACCCCCTGGGTCTTAACCACCCATGCAAACCCGGATTCTCCTTCCAATGACCCTAAAAAAAACAAATTGTTTTGAAAAGAAATTGCACATACTTTTGGCCGCTGAAAGACTGTTGAAGAGGTTAGAATAATTTTCCAAGAAAGTGACCCAACATCAACAAAAACCCCTTGTGAACCCCAGGTCGGAGGACATGACTGGTTCCCTTATTTGGTCCCACCTATTAAACAGTACAAGAGACTATGTACTTTCCCTGGTGCCACCCACAGTCCTTCCGGAGAAGATGACTATGAGAGCTGGATTAGTCAAGCCACCCAGATGAGAAAGTGTGGAAATGTTCCGATGATGAGAAATGCAAATGCACAGTAGGGAGTATGAAAGGTATGGCACGGGATGTCATATGATCACTGTGAGCCAGCCAACCAGATTGCACTGTTAATGACCATCTCACCATGCTGAGAAGTTCCTTTGGAGCAGTTGAGCATAAGGTAAACCTCATCTTTAAGTTGGGAGCCACCACGCAGGAAGAGGGAGAGCAGTTGTCCAACTACATGGCTCAAGTGGAGATAATGATTTGCAAGGTAGTTGAGGCTGGAGGAGTTACCCCTGCACAAGGTGCCCAAATGAGATTCAACCAGTTTTTACGAGGTGCTGTGTATTCCCATTGGACTCTGATTACTTTGAGACTGAAAGACTGCAGGGCAAATCCACTAAATTCCAACAGCTTCTTGATTAGGTGAGAAAGTAAGAGTCACAGGAAGCCACTGCCAATTCACTGTGAGTGCCTACTGAGACAGCCATCCTCCTGCAGCCTCAAGTTGACAGTAACCAAGAGCACAGTGATGTCTTGGACATGAAAACACAGTTGAACTCATTGAATGTGTAACAGCCTTGCAGATGACACAGGCACCTTGCCCATGAGCTAACTCCTTGCCACCTTCTTCTGCTTCAAGGGTCAGTCCTTGATCCTCAACCTTACCCAGAGATAGACTGTTCTGCTTTCATTGCAGAGAAGATGGAGATTTTGCATGAGGGTGCGGCAAGCCTGAGAACCAGCAGTTAGTGGATCTGAAATGGGAAAAATAACAACAGCCGCAGGGAAACAACAATGGAGCCCAGTGAGGGAGTGACCTGGGACTTCAATAGTAAACAGCTGTATAAAATGGACCAATCCTACTGCATCTGTCAGGAACAAGTTGCCATCAGGACTGATGGGTCCTACTCCTGCAATAAAAATCTCCATTGAATGATACTCATGTGAAGCCATACTGGGCAGTGGGTCACTAGTCACCAACATCAATTGATCATTTTACCAGACCTATATACTTGAAGCATTTGCCTTTGTGACCTTTAGATGGACTTTCTGTGTGGGGGTTGAGTAATGCCAGCTACTCCTACGATGGCTACATCACTGTGCAAATTGAAATTCCAGAGACTTTTGCTGGAGTTCTTCAAAGGATCAACACTTTAGCCCTCATTTGTACTAATGCCCAGATATTGGACAAGGCACCTGTGTTGATTGGGACAAATGCCAATATGTTTGGATGCCTGGCTCACTTGTGCCTGCAGAAGGCAGGGGAAAAAACTACCAGACTTTACTGATTCATGCCATTGTGAGTACTGCCCCACCTGGAGAGATAGACCAAGGTCTGCGACCAGGGTTCAATTTTAACATTGTTTTACTAGCCCCACACCTAGTGCAAATTGACCAAGGCTAGTGCAGCTAACCCTCTACTTGTCCATCTTGACTAGTGCAGGTTATCCATGGCTGTTCATGAAGTTAAAATGTCCCTACTTTAGCAGGCCGTAGTCCTCCTGTTAATCTCTCTGTGTCCCAGATGGTCTGGTGTGATTAACAACACCTCATTAAGAGCTGCATTTGTCTGGCAGATCAAGAGGGGTATCCCACAAAAGACTGAATGTGAGTCATTATCACTCCACTGCTAGAACTTTCAGCTAGTGTCCAGAGTGTTATCAAGGGTAGAAACTGTTAAGTCACTAGCTTCCACTTTTCTGACTATCTCTATCTGGAAGTTTGTTCCACATTATTAAGACCAGTGCCCCTCATTTCCTTACATTTTGAGTGTCTGTCTAACATTTCAGTGAACTAATGCTAAGAGGCATACAGGGAATGCTCAGTAGGTGGTGGGTTTTAGCCCAGCCTTGTCATAGCTGCTCCTTTCCCTTCCAGATCTCTCATCTCTGGACACCATTGCAGACCATACTCTGAAATGACTGTCTATAGACCCATTGCAACCATTACTGCCAAGTGCTGGGGTCCCCAGCTCTTCTAAATGGACCATGCTGCCAGCCGACACCATCCATACAGTCCCACCCTTATCCTACCCAGCATGTCCTTTCTATGGGCTACTGCAACCATCTGTGGGCTAGTGCAATTCTGAATCAACTTGTCCTACTGGCTAGTGCAAAGAGGCAGTATAGTGCAGTGGTTTAAGGCTCTGAGCTGCAAATCTGGAGTCCTGGGTTTGAATCCCACAAACCCCACTTGTATACTGTGTGACCCTGAGCAAGTCACTTAACCTCCAAGTGTTCCAAGGCTGCATCTGTAAACAAGCTTTCAGCTTAGTGTGCCACTCCTGGTTAAACAATTTGGAGAAAAAAAGTCATGGTTTACCCATGTCTGTGACCACTCTGAGGGGATTGTCAGAGTCATCAAGAAAGAAGGGAAAGATCCTATGATTGTGCCCCCTGGCACTGAGTGCTTGCTGGAAGGAGCTGTGGATTGCAATAAATCTCTGTCAGACCAGATTAACATTGTACAGTCACCAGGAAGAGGTTTTCCCAATGGTCTGATGGTTCAGTGAGGAGTGTTACCTGGAACCAAAGTGATGGTCAAAAGAATCAACATAAAGTTAAAGAACAAGACTCACGAAGATCTGACGGTGCACTCTGGTACAGTACTAGCCAACCTGTACACAGCTGATGTAGTCCTGGCTACATCCTGTCCAGAGAAGAATACTCGATTGGATGGAGGGGTGTTCAGTTTTGGTTCATCTCCCATTCTCCTCAGCTGGAAGAATCAATTACAGAAGGAATTGGTCAGCCAATCCAATGTCTTCTCCTGCCATGAATGGGATGTAGGATGTGCAAAAGGAGGTGAGCATCACATATGCCTACATGATGACTGCCCATTCAGAGAAAAGTCGAGAAGATGGGCATCCACTGATATTGAGGATGTTTGGTGACTTCTGCAAGACCTCTTGAAGGCAAGGATCATAACCGAGTCTCACAGCCCCTATGCTTCACCGATAGTGGTGGCCAGGAAAAAGAATGGTGCCATAAGAATATGCATTGACTATCGCACCCTTAACCTACGGACAGTGGCTGATCAATACACCATGCCTCGAGTACAAGATGTCTTAGACGGCCTTACAGGTAGTCGCAGATGGTTTTCTGTTCTTGACTTGTGCAATGGTTACTACCAAACACCAATAGCAGAGGAAGATAAGGAGAAGACTACATTTATCTGTCCACTTGGATTTTACCAATTCAAGTGTATGCCCACAAGGAATATCTGGCACCCCAGCAACCTTTCAGTTCCTGATGGAGAAGGTGGTAGGTAAGATGAATCTTCTAGAAGTCTTGGTCTACCTGGATGACCTGATAGTGTTTAGGAGAACACTGGAAGAACATGAAGCCTGACAACTCAAGGTACTGGACCGGTTGAAGGAATATGGTCTAAAGCTCTCCCTGGGCAAGTGTCAGTTTTGCCAGACTTCTGTGAAGCATGTGGGATATAATGTTTCCGATCACAGTATCAGCAGTGATACAGAAAAAGTGAAAGCTCTTACTACATGGCCGAGGCCTACCAACTTGAAATGCTTCAATCTTTCTTAGGTTTTTGTGGGTACTACCGGAGAATTGTAAAAAATTACTCCTCTGTGGTGAGGCCTTTGCACAGACTAACTCAGGGATATCCTCCAACTCAGAAGAGCAAATGTATGGGAGCCACAAAGACAACCCCAAGTGAATATTTCAAGACCAATTAATCTTTTGGGGACTGATGGACCGATGAATGTGAGAGTGCATTTCAAGAGATTATTTGACTCCTGACAGAAGCTCCTGTATTAACCTTTCCTGATTACACCAAGCCATACACTGTTCACATTGATGCCAGCATGGAAGGATTGGGTGCCATACTCTACCAAGATCATGAAAAGGGTATGAGACCAGTTTATGCCAGTTGCAGTCTGACTCCCTTTGAAAATAACTATCCAGGCCATAAGTTAGAGTTCCTTGTACTGAAATGGGCAGTGACTAATCAGTTCCATAAATATTTGTATGGAGTCAGATTTGTTATACTGACTGACAATAACCCACTGACATGTACTGACCACTGCCAAGATGGATGCCACTGGACAATGAGCAGCAATGGATCTTTGCCCTGTCTGTTTACAATTTCTGCTTGCAGTATCGTTCTGGAAGAAACAACATGTATGCAGATGCACTGTACAGACACCCTCATCATACTTCTCCCACAGAGGGGCCCCTGGACCTATGTATCAGAAGACGGAGTTAAAGTAGTTTGCCAAATGATGGTGCCTGATGACTGACCCACTATCACCAACTCAGACCTAGCTTTAGACTCACTTCAAGTGCATCCTGATGCTATACCAGAAGTGTACGCATGTTTCACCACACTGCACAACACCTCCTTGCCTCACTTATCTCCAACAGATTAAAGAAGAGCACAACAAACAGATCCTTGTTTGAGAGACATCATCATAGCAAGAGAAAAAGGCTTGTCATCCTCTCAAGTTAAATCCAATCCACCTGATGTATTACTTCTTCTGAGACAGTAGGACAAGTTTTTGTTAAAGCATGGACTGTTGTATCATATCTCCAAAATGCAAACTAATTTCCATAATGAACAACTGGTGCTGCCCCAAAAGTATCACAAAATGGTTTTGCAAGCCCTTCATGAAGACATGGGACATTTGGAAATTGATAAGACTTTTGGGCCTTGTACAAGACTGCTTCTACTGGCCACGTATGGCCATTGAGGTGGAAAGACATTGCAAAAGCTGTAATAGGTGCATCACCCATGACTTTACCCAAACGAGCAGCTCTTCTTGTAAATATTTCCAGTAGTGGGCCGATGGACTTGGTCTGCATGGACTTCCTTTCCCTTGAACCTGATTGGGGAGCAGTAACATCCCAGTAGTAACTGACCACTACACCTGCTATGCACAGGCTTTCCCCACAAATGTCCAAGCAACCACCATGGCTAAAATTTTGTGTGAAAAGTATTTTGTACATTATGGACTCCCCAAATGCCTGCAATCTGATCAAGGGAGAGACTTTGAGAGTCACCTTATCAAAGAACTCATGAGCATTTTGGGCATCAAGAAGTCTCAAACTACTCCTTACCACCCTCAAGGTGACCCTCAGACTAAGAGATCCAATAGAACATTGTTTAATATTCTGAGAACATTGTATCCTAACAAAAAGCCATATTGCAGCCTGCAAGTACCTTTCCTAGTCCATGCCTACAACTGTACAAAAAATGACTCAGCCAGGTTCTCAACCTATTTTCTAATGTTTGGGTGAGAAACAAGGCTTCCAGTGCACTTATGCTTTTAGGTGTCAGCAGATGGAGCCCTGCCAGAAACACACTTGGAGTATACCCAGCCTGCCTGCAGTTTCAAAGAGCTTTATCACAAGTAGAGTGTGAAGAGCTTGCTCGCTTCTTTGCAGCTAAGGTGGCTGACATCAGGGCAGGACTCCAACCTGCATCCTCTATGGGAGAAGCTGTGGAGCGGAGCCTGGCCACTGTCCCTAGAGTCTCCTGGAGTTCCTTTGACCATCCAGAGTTCATTGATGTCATGCAGATTGTCCAGGGTATGCGCCCTACATGCTGTAGTTTGGATCCAGGCCCAACTTCCCTAATAAAGGGTTGTTGTGATACTATTGGCCCGGTTCTAGCATGGATAGTTTGGTGCTCCTTGGAGATGGGTGAGTTTCCTAGTTCCCTGAAGGAGGCAGTGGTGACACCCCTCCTGAAGAAAGCTTCTTTGTACCCAGACTGCCATGCTAACTACAGAGCAATCTCTAACCTTCCCTTTGTGAGGAAGGTGATTGAGAAAGTAGTGGCCATACAATTGGAGAATCACTTGACAATCCATGACATCTATGAACCATTCCAGTCTGGTTTCTGAAAGAGGCATGGTGCTGAGACTGCACTGGTTCAGGTGCTCAATGATCTCTCAATGGCAAGGGATTGAAAAAGACATTCCATCTTGATCCTTCTTGATCTCTCCTCAGCATTTGACACTGTGGACCATGGGGTACTTCTCAAATGCCTGAGGTTAATATGTGGCTTGTCTAGTCCAGTCCTCAGGTGGCTTAGATCTTCCCTCATGGGCATAACTCAGAGGGTGGTGTCTGGGATTAATTCCTCTGGACCACGCTCTCTGTCATGTGGGGTTCCTCAGGGTTCGGTGTTGTCCCCATGTTGTTCACAGTGTACCTGCTGCCCCTTGGAGGAATTGTAACAGGGTATGGCTGAGGTTTCACTGCTGTGCTGATGATACCCAGCTATACCTATCTTTTGCACCCGACCAGGCTAGAGCTCTCTCGGTATTAAACAACTGCCTCATTGAATTCCAGAACTGGATGAATTCAAGCTGGCTGAGGTTGAACTTGGAGAAGATGGAAGTGATGGTTGTTGACCCGGGTCACCAGATAGAGGGGATGGGAGCTTGTTTTGCCTTCCGGACTTTTTCTGGGTGGCTCCCAGCTCCCTACCTCTGAATGGGTGTGGAATCTGGGGGTGATTTTTGATGATGGGTTGACACTGCGTTCACAGGTGTCGGCAGTCATCAAGTCATCCTTTTACCATCTGAGGAACATCTCCAGGATTAAGCACCTAGTTCTGTCCAGTGACCTGCCTACCTTGATCCATGCCTTTTTGACCTCATGCCTTGATTACTGCAACTCTCTGTATCTAGGGCTTCCAGGGGTTGATATCATCCGCTTACAGCTAGTGCAGAACAACGTGGCTCGGTTATTGAAGGGTACTCCTTGTACCTGTCATATTTCTCTGGTGCTGCACGAACTGCACTGGCTGCCAATACAGTGGCGGATCACATTTAAAGTCAGTCTTCTGACTTATAAAGCCCTACATGGACTGGGCCTGAACTACATGAAAGAGCTCCTGGTAACCTACTGCCCTAGGTGATCGCTCTGCTCAGTGGATGAGGGGTTGCTGGAGATTCCGAGGGTTTCTTTAAAATCTTTGGGGGCCCGTGCTTTTATGTAAGCTGCCCCAGCCCTTTGGAATTCTCTACCCTATATGCTTCAGGAGTGCACGTCCGTGGAGTAATTTAAACAGGCCTTAAAGACACATCAATGGTTAATGGCACATCCCTGATGATGGTATTTTATTGTATTTTTTTAACTTAGTATTTATTGTATTTGTGTTTATTTTATTAAGTGATGTTTATTGTTAAGGAGCCTTGGGTTTGGAAAGGGACTGTACAATAAAGTATTATTATTATAACAGGAGGTTGTGTGCACAACTGACAGAAGCCTACCAGGTGGCCCAAGAAGCAGCTGCAAAGTCCGGCCTCACAAACAAAAACAGATATGAAAACAGAATCTGAGAACAAGATCTTCAGCCAGGAGACAAAGTACTGATTCAGAACTTGGGGATCCAAGGCAAACACAAGATTGAAGACTGATGGAAGTCTGATCCCTATGTAATTGTGGAACAGGTTCCAGACTTGCCAGTATACCAATTAAGAATGGAGAGAGGAAACATGGTGGTTAAAATGCTGCATCACAACAACCAATTGCCAATTGGTCAACTGTTACCCGAGCTTGTTAATTCAGTACCTCTTTCACCACCATGGAGACCAGTCACTAGAAATGAGACAATGCAGAGAAAAAACAGTCAAGTTCAACCACCAGAACTTGTCACCCCCACCCCCAGTGACTCAGTCTGATGTGGTCAACAGTAGTTCTAGTTCTGAGGATGAAGAATCTTACATTTGTCTGATACCACGTCACTATCGGCCTGCACCATTCCCCATGGACTTTCCCCTTTCAGCACCTGGAAGGAGTAAGGTGAGTCATTCCAGGCCATTGAATCTGGCTGCAGTACCCTTTGTTCTGACTGATGCTGGGCCCACAGTCATGAACCATGTTCCAAATACAGGGAATGTTGAGACTCCCATAATAGAACCAATCCAGGACATTGAAAGATTAGAACCCATTGTGGCAAAGTATGAAGAACCCATTAATGGTCCTGATCAAATCTTTGCTGAGGAACTTGTGGTACCCCACCGCTCTGGTAGAGAAGTCAAGCACCGAGTAAAATTAATTTACAATGTCCCTGGTGTCCCTTCTAATCTCCCTATCAATGTGGTGCATAAAAAGGTTAATGTGCTGCCAAGCCCACTTTTGCTGTCCCCCCTTGTGCTGCCCTCAAGTCATAATATGGAGATGTGCGTGTAAACCATGGTGGGAAAGTAATTATCTCAGTGTATGCCCAGTGTTTTAAGAAATGCAATGCTAAAGTTAGTTAGTCAGGTATCAGGTATATTAGATAGCATGTGATGTATTGTATTGCAATGTTTAATGTTTAAGGCCTTGACAAGGATGCTAAGGATTTCAGTGGGGGGAGAATGTAACCCCCCTCCAAAGTCGGGAGCTTACCTGGAGTTCCTGCTGCCTCCCAATATGCTACTTGCAGCTGCTGTTGCTACTTCACTCCCTCTGGCCTGCTTCTGGACTACAACAGGGCCAGAGAGCAGATTGACTGTGTGGTGTCACCTCTAAGCACCTGATCCTTGAGGCCAGCTAGTCGCTTGCCTTCTTGCTCCCTGGCCTGATCCTGGATTGCTGCCAGGGCCAGGGAGCACTCCAAACTGTTTTCTGGCACCAGTGCGCCTGATGTAGATGTGGCCAGAGAGCGACCAGAGTGTTTTGCTTCCATGCTCCCCAAACTGCCACACAGTAGGGCAGTGAGTGGAAGAAAAGGTAGCAAATTGTTTTGGCACCCCAGTGCGCCCATCAGGGAAGCCGTGGCACAAGCGCTGCTCGCAACTCCTCTTCCCAGCCCCATCAGACAGTAAAGGGGGCTGGAAGGAACTGATAAAACTAAATTAATAACTTTAAACAGGCTCCCCAATCTGAGCCTTCAGTGGGGCGTGGAGTACAGGGGACAAAATGGCTGCTGGGACTACAAGTCCCATGATGATCAGTGGCCAAGATTGCCATTTTTCAGTTCAGCTCCTGCTGGGGAGTTCACAGAATGGAGCTGCTGACGGGGCTCCTGTTCCCCCCACTGTGTCCCCTGGCCCTAGCAACCACCAGAAGGGACCAGGAGGGTCCTCTCTGTGCAGCAAGATGTTGCCAACAAGTTGTACTTTTTATTTTTCTTTTAAATTTAAAATGTTTCATTGGTTTTCAGAATAGACAGACATCCAAACATTACATAACATTGCAACACTACAATCACACTTCCTAACTCACACAGCCCCCTCCCCGACCCTCCCTCCTCAGCACCAATTACATTGTAACATACACTGCCCTTGATGGAGGACCATAATTGAAGTTTAGTTAAGACTGTCATTAGGACATACATGCTTAACTATACATGTACTAGTGAGGGTCGTGCAACAACAATAGAGTTTCCAGCTTGCTCCATTTTTTTGTTATGGGCACCCATACAATGTTTCAGGCTAGCAAAAGTTTTCTCTACTCTCAGATTGTACAATATATCATTTAACCATTCTGTGTAGGAGATAGTTTCCTGGTCTAGCCAGTGACGTGAAATTACTTGTTTTACAGTCAAGGAAATTAAAGACATATAAAATCTTATTTCTTTACAGGAATTAGAGAGACATTGCCCAACACGCATATTTCTGAGGTAAAATAATTAGTTTGGCCCAACATGGGGTTCAGCGCTGTCTTAAACCTGTCCCATATAGGGGTTACCTTGGAACATTCCCACAGAACATGCTTCATAGAACCTTCTGCATTCTGACATCTGGAGCAGGTTGCTGCTGCTGGGAGCTTACCCATTTTGTACAGATGAATTGGGGTAAAATATGTGTTATGTATTATATGAAATTGTGTGAGCTGTAGTGTATCATTAGTGAGATAATAACATACGTCCTACCATATATGCTTCCAATTCAGAGACAAAGAGGGTAATGCATTCTCCCAGTAAGGAGAGTATCCAGTGACTTGGGGCTGTATCTGAGAAAAACGGAGGGATACCAACTTCGATACAGCATGGGGTTGCCAGGAGTGAGACTGGATAAGAGAGAGAAGATTTTCATTGTTATCAACCCAATCCTTGTTCCCAAGCCACTTGATCAGCATGTGTCGAAGTTGGTAGAGTTAAAAAATTTGCATGTTGGGCAGATGCAAAAGTGCCAACAGAGCATGACACTCAAGTAGTTTCTCATTCAGCATCAGATCAGATACATTTTTGTCCAGAAACCCCAGGAGCAATTGGGGAGAGAGAGGACCTTTCAGTTCACTTTAAAGTTGAGACTGTGGCATAAGGGTTGAGAAGTGTCCTGCATGTTCATGTAGTGCATGGATCGGCATAATTGAGTATGCACTTTCATGGATGTATACACAACTGTTCACTTAAGGTTCAAAGGTAACTTGCAGGGTGGGACAAATAAAAGGCTGAGTGTGGAGACCCCAGTAGATGCTATTAAGTGTCTCTCTGTGTGTAGCCATATGGGTAAATAGCCAGGGGCTGCGACCTGTCTATCAGAAATAACCCATCGGGCATATTTAGAAGCGAGACTGGCCACGTAATAAAGGTAAAAGTTGGGAACTTCAAGGCCTCCTAAATGCTTCGGAGCTACCAAGTGGCGGTACGCTATATGGGGAGGTTTCCCTTTCCAGAGGAAGTGGGATATAATTGAGTGGAGGTTTGTGAACCAGACCTGAGGGAGAAAAATATTGAGCATATTGAGAGGGTTAAAAATATGTGGGAGAATGTTCATTTTGATGACACTGATTCGGGCTTGATGTGAGAGTGGGAGCAAGGTCCATCTGTTTAAATCTTGCGTGATGGTGTCCACTATGTTCTCCAGACTGAGTTTCTAAATAAGGGACTGCTTTTGGGACAAGGTGATACCTAATTATGTAAACTTTGAGTCCCAGATCGGGTCTAAGCCTGCACAGTCTGAGGAGAGGGCAAAATGATTTAAGGGCATGACTATGGTTTTGTCTACATTCAATTTGTAATTAGAATAAGTACCAAACTGAGAGATGGTATGTAGGGCCTCTGGTAGGGATGTCGCTGGATGCGATACATGCAGAAGGGTGTCATCCGCATAAGCTGAAATCTTAATGTCAAGAGGACTCACTGGGATGCTCTGAAGCCTTGGGGATACCTTCAGCATCCTAATCAGTGGTTCCAAATAGAGGCTAAACAGGAGGGGGAGAGAGCACAGCCCTGACAGGTACCCGATTGGAGAGGGAAGCCTTTAGAAAGTATCCCATCACAGTATACTTTAGCACTTGGGCTAGTCTATAATACTTGTACCCATTGAACAGATTTGGATGGGAATCCAAATTTTCCCATAGCCAAAAATAGGAAGTCCCATCAAACCCTGTTGAATGCCTTCTCTGTGTCCAGGGGAGACCAAAACCATTGTGTCCTTTGACTCCCTGGCCGCGGAGAAAACATGGTCTAACTTCCAGAGGTGATCAGCAGAGGCTCTTCCTCTCATAAAACCCAACTGATGTGGACCAATCAAGTGGTCCCAGACGTGCATGATTCTGGTGGCCAGAATTTTGGTGAAGAGCTTCATATCACTGTTCATAAGGGAGATGTTGGTAATAATTGGTGATCTTATCCACGGCCTTATTGGACTTAGACAAGACTATGATAAGGGCTTCTAGTAGGGAGGCATCCGATAGTCCATTATCACAGAGATTGGAAAAAATTGAGATAGGCTAGAGGCTAGTTCATCCGCAAAGGTTTTAGAAAGATTAGAGGGAAGACCATCAGGTCCTGGCAATTTATCTAGGGGTAGGGAGCCCAAAGCCGTAAGGATTTCTTGAGCAGAAATAGGGTATGTGAGAAATTCTTGTTGAGCAGGGGAAAGCATAGGAAGCAGAATACACTCTAAATATGTCTTAATCTCTATTTCTGTTGGAAGATTTGCTGGGAGGCTGTAGAGATGAGAGTAAAATGTAACAAATTCTTGGGTAATTTCTACTGGGGAGGTTTTAGTCGCGGCTCCTTCCTGGGGTACTGTGAAATGCACTAGTCTAGAGGCTTCCTGCTGACAAAATTGCAGTGCCAGCAGATGCCCTGCCTTTTTGCCTCGGTTTACATAGGAGGCCTGCATCTTTAAGAGGGCATATTCTGTTTTTTCCCTGAGCAGGTCAGCATATTGGTGCCTTAATGTGGTTAATGTTAGCTGCTCCGCTTCAGAGAAATCAAGACCTGTCCTATTTTCAAGAGCTGTAATCTGGTCAAGCAGGGACAGCAATGCAGCCTCTCTCTTTTTTTTCTTTTGTTAACTGCCAGGCGGATAAACTCACCTCACAGTAAGTACTTCAGGGCAGCCCAAATGTTAATCAGTGTCTGCGATAGAGTACTTGTTGCAATCCCAATAATCCACTATAGGGATTTTATTTTAGTTATCATCCAGGGGTCTTTCAATAATTGTGCATTGAGTTTCCAGATCCTGTCCCTTTTAAAGGTAGGGTGGGCATTGTGAACAAGCCACAATGGGGAGTGGTCTGAAAGGACTCTTGGAGATATGCCACTGTCCGGTATCCCTGGCAAAGCTGAGGTACTAATAAAGAAGTAGTCGACTTTTGAAGACGACTTATGTACTGGGGAGTAAAAGGTAAATACTTTCTTTTCCAGGTGGAGCACTGTCCATGGGTCACAGAGGCCTCCAATATTTAGGAGTTTTCGCAGCACCTGCTGGGTGTGGGGGGGTTGAAGGAGCATCCCTTTGATCTGTCAAGGTCTGCAGTAATAGTGATATTCCAGTCCCCACTTAAGATCAAGGAAAGATGTGCATATGGCGCTATCAAGTTAACCACTTCTGAAAAAAATTACGGTTATTGAATATTGGGACCATAGAAGCAACCCAGTAGCAATTCTGTGTGTTCTAAAATACAGTGCAGTAGGACGTATCTACCCTTCATGTCTCCTGTCTTTCTAAGTAGTTAGAAGTTAACTCCTCTAGAGATAAGGATAGCAACACCCCTTTGATTGGTGGAGTCGCCTGCTACATAGTACTTGCCTCACCTGCTGGCACTGGAAGTGAAGTTTTTCCGATGCCAACAGATGAGTTTCCTGAAGGAAAGCAAGTTGGCAGTGCAATAATTGCAGGTGCTTTAAGATCTGATGGCGCTTCACTCTGGTGCGTGCCCCTTTAACATTCCATGATATGTATTTCATCATCATTGAACCACAAACTGTAGGCTGCAGGAATAGCGTTATATAACAGGTGCTTACTAGCAAGTACTACTGGTGCTTTGCCCTCCCACCCCTTATCCCTGCTACCCCCAGTTATACCAAGTTCTCTGTCTGTCATCCCTTTTCTCTTCCTCCTTCCTCCCTTAATACTCAGCATGTCTCTACACATGTTTACCAGTCCCAGAGACTGTTCTCCTCACACTGTCTGGGCCGTAATAACACTATTGTCCCCAAACAATCCCAGACCCCCCCCCTCCTGCTCTCTCTTCCACTGGGTCACCATTAAGCAATCAACAAAACCAAAAAGAAAAATATATTTTCCTGTTCTAATCTAGGTGCCTGTGTATTATCCAAACATAGTATAGTATTGGTGTCCCCGTAGTCAATTAGGCTAAGTACCAGGATAACATTATGATTAGGGCTGTAATTTTTTCACGGTAAAAATATGCCAATTTCACGGCACATGCACAGGAAAAACACAGTAATTTCATGTCACAGCATGGTCCAAAAATGTAGCTTCTCTCCTATTTTTATTTTTTTTATTTATTTTATTTTTAAGAATTCATTACTTTGTGATCCTTTGTTGCGTCTTATTTGGTTTTAGCCAAGAAGTAAGGTGTAGGGCAAAAGCTGTAGGTAGTGTAATTAACATGTTTATTGAGGGTTCAGGTATATGCCATGGAGAAGTTGGAGAGTGGAGGAGGCTGGAATTTGACCCGATAGATGAGCCGCAGCGGTAACGTGTAGTGTGGGTCCGATATCCTCATCAAAGTTCAGTCAGTCTCACTGTACACGACGGTAGCATGTAGTGTCTGTCCGATTAACTCTGCAAGAAGGACCTGGCTTTGGGAGTGACTCTTCTTTTTCAGCACTGTGCTTCTTTCAATGCCCGTGGTGGTGGCATGTAGTGTCGGTCTGATTAACTCTGCAGGAAGGACCTGGCTTCGGAAGTGACACTTCTTCAAGTGTTTAAACTGATTTATTTCAACTGTGTGCCACAGCTGTAATGAGTAGTGTTAGTCCACAGTCTTTTGGACTGGTGTGCCAGTTTGAATTTACCAAAAAAAAAAGTTTCGCCAATTTCACGGCATTGAACTACTTTCACGGAAGTCGTGAAATCCGTGACAGTCGTGAATTTATTACAGCCTTAATTATGATGCATAGTGCCCTTATAGAAACTGACACAGAACAAATATATTGCATCATTGAAATATAGAACTACGCTACTTGCTAAGTTAACCAGTAATACATTTAAACAATGCATAATCCCCCCGTAAAGTAAAATTATAAAAAATAAATAGACGTCAGGCCCATAAGTACAGCAATACTGTGTAATGCACAACTATCAGTTCTGAAGACCTCTTCTCGAGGGTGCGCATGCCAGGAAAAGTTTATGCTATCTGTAAAACGGAAACAAATAGAATCCTTACATCAGGGAAAACAGTCTCTGGCGCAGGTAAGGTCCCACATAGTAAAATAGTAAAGCAAAAGGAGAAAGGGCCTCCAACAAAGATAGGCGCTAGACGCAGGCTCACAGATAGCATCTGGTAAGGGGTTCAACATGATTACTTTAAGCTGAACAGGCCATTAAAAGGTTGTGCTTCAAAAGGACGGTGAATCCAACATAAAGGGAATATTTCACTAGGTTTGACTTGGTAACCCAGTAGATCGAGTGTTGATTTACTTCTGCATCTTTTTAATATGAACCAACCGTGTAAAACGTCTCACAAGTAAATTAGCCCAAAAGACCCTCCAGATATTTGCTTCACTTGAAGAGATCAGGATAGAGGATCTTCAGGCTCACTATAGCTTATTCCTGCAATTCAAAATTATGCCACACTTCCCAGTTAGAGGCTAGTTCATCCGAAAAGCTAGTGTCAGCATGGCTCATTTGGTAGCACATCCGCCTGTGGACCAGAAGGTCATAGGTTCTTGTCCCACACCGGGATTGGACTTGTACCTAAAAATCACTAGCGTATGAGTGCAGCATTGGGGGGTGCTGTACTGCTGGGGTGTGCCGTCCTTCAGATGAGACGTTAAACCGAGGTCCCTTCTACCCATCCTGGTGCTGTCCTGGTGGGTGTCCAGGTGGAAGTAAAAGAACCCAGGGCACTCTTCACAAAGAGTAGGGAACATTCCCGGTGTCCTGGCCAACATTCCCCTTCCCATAAACCGGTTCATGCAATTATCCAGGCTGTGTGTGGGTGATGATGTGTGATATGGCTGCCACCACACATTCAGTCACTTCACTACCAGTCTAGCATTGCTTGTAAAGCACTTTGGATGTATAAAAAGCGCTATATAAATATTGATTCTTCTTCTTCCTCACCTTCTGGGAGACCCAGGATAACAAGGTTGTTATGTCGTGATCTTTCTTTGAGATCCTCCATTTTACTCTCTACAGATTTGAGGTGCTGGCGTAGTTGGCTTAACTCTGGATCTGTCCTTGCCCCCCAATCATCTAGGGAGGAAATGCGAGCTTCGTTATCCCCAGTGCATAGCGACAGAGCAGCTAATGAGGAGGTAAGGGTTTGCACATAGTTCGCTAATGCTTCTAGTGTAGATTGTGTTGGTGAGATCCCTTCCAGGAATTTTTCCTCAGTAAGTGTGGCCTGGGAACTCACGCCCATCACAGCTCCACTCTGAGATGCCTTAGCTCGGTTTGTGTTCTTGACTCGAGTCAGGGTATTCAGCAGAGTGTGACGGAGCAGGCTTTCATGCATTTCTGCCTCCATCCCAACACATTTCTTGCCCAACGATGTTCTGGACACTCTCCCCAGGGTGTCAGTAGCCAGATTGAAAGTTTAAACAGCAACTAGATGCAGGAAAAGAAGTTTTAAGCAAGAGCGGGTAAGGAGCTTGGGGGACAGTGTCTTGTTCAGTCGGCCATCACATGCTCCCAAGTTGTACTTTTTGTAATAATGGACTGAGATGAACAGTACTATATTGGGGCCGCCATATTGGATGTGGTCTGCCTGAAGACAGCGAGGAACCCTATTGGTAGCTGCAGTAGTCCAATCAGGGGGTGGAGCTTGAGAATCCTGTGGACCAATGAGATGTCGTAGATTCAAACTAACATTCTGGGGTTGACAGTTTGACCCTGGGTCTGTCTGTGTGGGATTTTGAAGCAACAACAACTGATTTGGACAGTTCCTGCTGCTGTCACAGCCTAAAACAATTTAGTTTGTGCCAAAACAAATTAAGAACTTCTGAACGTGTTGCCATCTTCCTGATAAATCCCTGAGACAAGGGGATTTACCTCAGCTTGACTGAACTGCTGTGTTTTGGCAACCAAAACTGCAGAGACTGCTGAAATAAGTATTTGTTTGTGTTTATGTGAGGTGACAAATCCACGGCCTCACGGTTCTGATACAAAAAACCTTTGGTTTCTGTCAGGTAACCAGACCTCTGAGGTCTTGCCTTTCTGCCTAACTGCAGGCCTACCTTTTGAGGTGGGTGAAGTCAAGTCCCTCTATGGAGTGAAGACAACTGCTAGCCTACCTTCTGAGGTGGGTGAAGACAAGTCCCTCTGTGGGGTGAAGACAACTGCTGGCCTACCTTCTGAGGTGGATGAAGACAAGTTCCTCTGTGGGGTGAAGAGGATCATCATCAACATCCACACTAGCCTAACTGTTCTACCTGATTGCCGGAAAGGGGAGACGTCCCCCAATGCCTACACCATCTGTTCACCTAAAGCTTGTGAATACTGAGTTTTACCCAACAATTGCTTTTCTAACTGTCCAGCTAGCTAGCTAGTTAGTTTACCATCTGGGCTTCCTGCACATCCTTTGCTTAACCCACAGCAACAGTTACAGTCAGGATCAACTGTATACCTACATCCACTGGTGTAGTTTGTAATTTGCAACTGCAGCATCCACCTACTGCAACAGTGCTGCACACACTGTCTACTCCTCACAGGCCTGCAATTCCTTGTTGTGTGCACACAAGGTATTTGGGAGCTCCCACAGGGACTGTGGGGTTAACTAGTGCACCAGTGTGGGGAGAGGGATTGGGACAGGGAAATACTGGATTGTAATTTGTACTGTGTTATTTTTTATTTGCATGATTACAGCATTTATCATAAGCTGTTTTTGAATGTTTTACTCCCCTTTGCTTCCTTTGCTCTCCATTTTATTTTCCTGACCCCAGAATAAACACGTGTTTATTTTCCTACAAGTGCTGAAGTATTTGCATTATTGTATAGTGTAATATTTGCATGCTTTGAGTAATAAGTTGGGAGGGGATTGTGTACTGTTCTTCCTGTTACTGAGGGAGGGGGCTGTATTTCATTTCCTGTGGCGAAGCACCTTGGCAGTACGCTGTCATAAGGATCCCCATAGATGGAAGCACCGTGCCACTTGCCAAGCCAATTATAACCATGAACCCAGGCACCAACCTATATCCCTTAGGCAGCATCACTTGTGAGTGGTTGTGCAGATACAAAGGTAGGGGTGGTTACATAAGGAACTCAAAACAAGTCACCACAACCTCCATACCACCAGTGACAGAGTAGCAGTCATGGACCAGGATATGATAAGGAAGCGAAAGTGTCCCAGAGGGTCCAGGAAGGAGCCCCTATCCAGGAGCATACCTCTGCTATTATAATAATAATAAACTTTATTTGTTTAAAGTACAATTCAAATAGTATCAAAGTGCTTTTACAGAACACACAACAATAAAATAGTTAAAAGAGTTTAAAATAGCAAAAATCCAGAAATTAATAGTCCGGATAAGCAAGAGAGAATAAAAACATTTCAAGAGCAGATTTAAAGCTCTCCACAGTCAGGCACCCCCTTATCCAAGGAGGTAGAGAATTCCACAGGGTTGGAGCCATAAAGGCAAATGCACTGGCTCCAGAAGTCTTCAAATGGACCCTGGGAATCTCCAGCAATCCCTCCTCAGCTGAGTGGAGTGGTCAGAGGGGGCAGTAGGGACAAAGGAGCTCTTGCAGATAACTCAGTCCCTGTCCGTGTAGGGCCTTATAGGTTAGCAGACCAACCTTGAAGGTTATCTGCCACTTCACTGGCAGCCAATGCAGTCCGCACAGCACAGGTGTGACATGTCTAGATCTAGAAAGCCCAGTAAACAACTTGGCCGCAGCATTCTGCACCAGCTGCAGGCAGCAGATATCAACCCCTGGAAGCCCTAGATACAGGGCATTGCAATAACCAAGGCGGGAGGTCACAAAGGCATGGACCAAGGTCAGAAGATCAGCAGGCAGAACCAGATGCTTTATCCAGGTGATATTTCTCAGATGGTAAAATGAGATCTTGATGACGGATGACACCTGAAACTTCAGTGTCAACCCCTCATCAAAAATAATGCCCAGATTATGTGCCATTCAGAGGATATCAGCTGGCGGCCACTGAGCAAAAGCCCAGAGGCCTGTCCAGCTGAAGACCCCCCTCTACCCAGTGACCAGGGTCCACCACCAAAACCTCAGTTTTGTCAGGATTCAGTTTCAGCCAGTTGGCACTCATCCAGTCCTGAATCTCAGTGAGGCAGTTGTTAAACATTGAGATCGAATCATCCTGGTTGGGCATGAAGGACATGTATAACTGAGTATCATCTGCATAGCAGTGAAAACTCAAGCCATACTGCCTAACAATGTCTCCCAACAGCAGCATATACACCGCAAATAACATAGGTGAAAGCCAGAGCCTTGGGGTACCCCACAAAACAGAGGAAATGCATCAGAAGAATAAATTCCCGACACAACTCTCTGAGATCTACCCATGAAGAACGAGTGGAACCAACTGAGGACTGTTCCTAACAGTCCACAGACAACCCACAAGTGCTCCAGCAATACACCATGCTCCACAGTGTCAAAAGCTGCAGAGAGATCAAGGAGGACCAAGATGGAATGAGTCCTCTGATCTCTTGCTATCAGAAGATCATTGTTCACCTGCACCAAGGTGGTCTCGGTGCTATGCTTCTCTTGAAACCTGACTGGAGAGGATTGTAGATGTCGTGGATGGTAAGCTGGTCATCCAGCTGCAGCATGATCACCTTCTCAGTAACCTTACCCACAAAGGGCAGGTTAGAGAAGGGTCTGTAGTTGGCATGACAGTCTGGGTCAAGAGAAGATTTCTTCAAGAGGGGAGTAACCACTGCCTCTTTCAGGGAGTTAGGAAACTCATCCATTTCCAGTGAACTCCAGACTATCTTAGCTAGGACCCAGTCGATGACATCAATGCACCCCATAAAGAGGAAAGTAGGGCCTGGATCCAAACTATAGCAGGTTGGCTGCATAGTCTGGATGAGCCTTATGACATCCACAATTGCCGGCCAGCTGAAAGCTGACCAACCAAACTGAGGTTCTGTGACCTCTGACCGATCACCACCCCACCCACTGGAGTGAGCTGAAAGGATCTCTGATCTAATGTCGGCAACCTTCTCCGAGAAGAAATGAGCAAACTCATCACACTTATCCTGTGATAAAGCTCTCTGAACATGCAGACAGGCTGGATTGCACAGTCTGTCCACAACTTGAAAGAGCTGAGCTGATCAGTTCCTGACAGTGGAAATCTCCCCGGACAGGAACTCTGCCTTCTTATGAGAGATCGCCGACTGATAATCTGAATAATGGACCATCAGTCTAAGCCTGTCAGCATCAAGACCAGATTTCCACCAGCGACGTGCCATCATTCGCCCATCTCTCCTCATCTACCTCAAGGTTCCATCAAACCAAGGAGACAGAGGGCAAAGGGTGAGGAGGCGAACACAAACAGGAGCAATGGAGTCCAGTGCCGCTGTCACAGCCTTATTATAAGCTTGCAGAAAGCTATCTGGACCCCTGTTAGCAATCAGAAATCCTGATATATCCAGCATTGCCATCAGGCCATCTGGTGTAACTCCCCTTAATAGGCAGTACCAGATCATCTCCACGGGGGCAAACCTATAAGGTGGGGCCTGGAAGTTTAACCTAATAGTGTAATGGTCAGATCAACCAACTGGCTCTGCCACCAACTCAGAGGTCTCCATACCCAGGAAGAAGAACAGATCCACAGAACGACCAGAGCTATGGGCTGCAGAGGCAACTGCCTGTGTGAAGCCAAACGATCTCATTAGTTGGAGGAAATCTTGACCGAACTGCGAAAGTTCATCTTCAATCCAGATGTTGGAGTCACCCAGCACCATCAACCTGGGTGACTCCAACACCATATCGACAATGAAGTCTGTGACTTCCTGCAAAAATTGCTTCCTGTCAACGGGTAGACGGTAAACAAAAAGAACCTTGCACCTCACACCTGCACCCAAGATACATTCAAAGGATCTGGTCTCCCCCACTAGCACATCTATCAGGCCAGTTCCATTTTAAAACAAATGGCTACAATCCCTCCACTGCAAACCAGTCTCGGGTGGTGTATCACCGAGAAACTGGCTGGAACTGCTGACTCTAAGATTGGGTCAGCATTTCCATTCAGCCAGGTCTCAGTGATGCACACCAAGTCTGATGACCCCAAAAGATTGGCAATTATTGCCATCTTGTTTTTAATGGACCTGGCATTGCATAACACTGCCCGAGTTGGATGAGACTCCAAGGCTGACCAAGAAGGCTGGCCACTAAAAGTGGAGCCCTTGGGTATGTGAACCAAACAGGGAAAACCCCTGTCCAGTATCCATTTCACCCCAGGGCATCTCCTCGACTCCACAGCCCCAGTCCATCCACCCCACTCGTTCCCTCCCCACAGTCCAGAGCCCCCCTCCACCTCTTCTTTGCTATCCCCAGTGCCTGACAATGATTATAAACATTGGCATGTAACAGGGACCGCTAAGGGGACGAGGTCCTGGACTGCAGAGGCGGAGTAGCACCTGACCCGGGAGAGCCACCTGCCAACACATAATCCCCAGTCACCCAAAACAACCACCCCTAAAATTATCAGTTCTCAGACCATCAAATAAATTATACAATTAAAAACAAACCCCCCAAGCAACTCCACACCTAAATAGCACTCAAAATAGTAAAAAGCAACAGCAACATAAAATATAACGCAAGATATCATTACAACATGAAATATACAAATCAAAAGGAGCTAGTCACAAAACTGTCAACTTAAATCAGTGAATTAGTGAGCCTGTAGAGCTCTCACTTCTACAGAAAAAACCAAAACTCTATCAAGTCCAACCTCTCACATTCAGACTTGAAAGAGACAGATAGCTTTAAATGTAACACAAATTCAATAGGCACTCTCACTGTCAATATTAATTATAAAGTGTCCCAGAAAAGAAAAAAAAATGACCAGCTTATAAATCCAGAGATATCCCTGAAGGGAAAACTTGTTCTTGGTTGACCAAAAAGAATATTTTGCAGTTCTGCAGATTAGCAATATAGTTTGAAGAGGGCACTCTCACTGCCCACCAAATCAGGGTAATACAGGAAAAGGAAAGTCTAGCCATTCATTCAGCATAGAGCTAGAGACTAAACCCTCTACAGGTTCTGAAGGGCTCTCATTGGAGATCGATCACACTTGTCCATTCAGGGAGGCCTCCCACTTGGGACACCAGAACGGTTCTGCCATTTCCCAAGGGGTCACCACTCAGAAGGCCTTAGGCCACCACCAGACTCAGCAGAGAGCAGGCACTCCTGCCCACCCCTCCAGGAATCCAAGGGGCACCAGGCAACAACACACACTACCCAGTGGCACTGAGCATGGGCTCCCAGACAGCCATGACCCAGTGATTTCTCCCCCCCCCCCAGTTTGGGCCAAATTCCACTCTGGTCCCATCAGGAAATCTGATCACACAAGGAGCTCCAAGTCTGGAAGATGCTCCTTCGTTCCTCCCCAAAACAAACCAGCAAGGAAATTCTGGTCCTGGTCCCACAGTCAAGCGCCACTACCAGCCAAATCTCCACACCACCATTCCACCAGGATCTCCAGGATAAGCTCCAGCCAGAAAACAGCATCGGATTCACCAGCTCTTGCAAGGCCAAGTAGGGAATGCAAATGGCATTCACAATCACCAAATAGTTGAAATAGCATCCAATATCCCAGCAAAATTGCACCACACTGGGATAACCAAGCAGGTGATTTGCCATGTTGAAGTTATTTTACCTGTAGTCTGAAATTGTTATCCCGAGATGCTCCTCACGCTATCTCAATCACTGCTTTGCCCCATCTAACTGCCACTAATATTTTTCAGATTTAATAAGCTTTATTGTATTTTCAATTTTTTTTATTTATTTGTTTAACCAGGTATAGCACACTAAGCTGAAAGCTTTTTTACAGGAGCGACCTGGGAGCACAAGGAGGTTAAATGACTTGCTCAGGGTCACACAGTATGCAAGTGGAAGCTGTGGGATTCAAACCCAGGTCTGGTCTGCTGGATGTTACCAAATTTGCAGCTCAGAGCCTTAGGCCACTGCGCTATACTGCTTAACAAGGTTATAAACAAAACAACATTACACAAGAAGTTAAGGAGCAATATTCCAATGTACTAGATCCTATATTTTAAAATTTTCATATAGGAAACATACATGAAGTTAACTACTAACAGAACACCTATATATAATTTCTGTTCAAAATTAATACCCTACCATAAATAACAGGATTTATTGAGAACAGTTAACAGTAACATCTAGGAAAAAAAAAAAATAAATAAAATAACGCCCCCCCCACTACCCTCCCCCTCACCCCCTTCCTTCTTCACCACAGGTAGAAAAACAGAAAAACATCCAAAAATACAGCTTTGTTACATGAGACTGAGGATAAATCTAATAAGATTTAAGAGATAAATGATTGTTATTAAAATGATTAAAATCTACAGAGTTCAATTTGACACAACCGTACAAACCTTGGTGTGGGGTTAAAGAACATTAAATGGACAGTAGAGTATGCAGAGGAGCCCAGATCTTCTGGTATTTATTACTACATTTAGAGATGCTCGCCAGGAGGTGTTCTGCTTGTAAAGCAAAGAGAATTTATTGGTGCCATTCTGTATACGTAGGGATCCAGCCAATGGCATAATATAACTTTCTTGGTGCATAGGGAAATTTGGGTCATATGTTTCCATTGGTTCCCTATTAGAGTATCCCCCGATTCCCCTAGAATACAAATTTCTGGATGAAAAGCATTTTGTAACCCTAGTAAGGGGTCAAGTCTTGAGCAGATACCTTCCCAGAAATGGAACACTTTAACACATTCCCAAAGAATGTGAAATAGTGTACCCCATTGAAGCCCACATCTGGTGCACATATCTGACTGAAGCTTTCCCAATTACAATGTTTTACAGGGGTGTAATATAAGTCTTGTAATATCTGAAACTGGAGCAATCTATAGCGGTCCCACCTGACATCCTTATACAGTCTGTTCCAGATTTGTGGCCAGTGTCGGGGGCCGTGGGGGTTGGGAGAAGGATCCTATCCCATACATAACGAGGGGTACCATCTAGTTCCATAACTCTATTGTGCAGCTCTTTATTATAAAAGGAGACAGAGTGAGAGGTAGGCCTCGATGAGAATGTACTGAGAACTGGGCCAACCATATAGTGATCCCAGAGGCCATTACCAAAGTGCTACATTAGAGCCTGGGAGATTTGGAGATATTTAAAGCAGAAAGAGATAGGCAAATTGTACTTTACTTTTATATCTGAGAATACTAACAACTTATAATTCTCTGTTAGATCTATAACCTTTTTCCCCACTCCACCTGGCCAGAAGGAGTGAGTAATGACTCTACCACCAATTTTAAAATTGGGATTGCCCAGAATGTGTTTGCAGGAATCCTTCTCCAGGGAATAGCCTCAGGTCTTATTAAGTTGCATATCGGTTCGAAGGGTTGTCATAATGGGTGTGGTTTTAAGCTGGCCGGGAACTTTGTTAAGGGAAAGATAAGTTAACACCATAATATCTACACCCACTAGAGTACAGAGTGACTTTTCTATTTGTAACCACAGTGAGGAGTAGTGGTTTGAGCAAAAGTCCGGGGCAGGTCTCAACCATTGCGAAACAACTGAGCAGTTAATTGAAAGATAATAAAGATCAATATTATGGACTTGTAGCCCTCCTAGTTCTTTTGATCTCTATCATTTGGAAAGTGCCCTTCAAGAGGATTTATTTTTCCAAATAAATTTAGATATAATGCCATGAACATGGCTAAACCAGGACTTAGGGAGGAATTGATTACACATTTGAAGGGGATACAACAAATGGGGCAGGACATTCATTTTAGATATATTAATACATCCCCAAAGGAAAATAGGGAGTAATGCCCAACTGTTCAAATCTGTCCTAATGTGCATTATTAACTGATCTAAATTATATTGCTTCATTTTGGAATTAGATTGAGATAGGTATATGACAAGATATTGCATCTTGTCTCTTACTCAAGAAAGTCAGAGATGTTGAATGTCCGCTTTTAGAGTCTGATTATTTAAGGGCATTACCTCTGTCTTGGACAAATTCAGTTTGTAATTGGATAATCGCCCAAAATTCTGAATAATACCTAATGTAGCAGGTATAGATTTAGATGGATGAGTAATATGGAGTAAAATATCATCAGTGTACACTGATAATTTGTATTGGAAAGGATTGATTGTGATACCAGTAATTAATGCTGAGGTCTTAATTTTCCTGATAAGAGGTTCTAAGAATAGATTAAACAAATAAGAAGAAAGGGGGCACCCTTGTCGAGTGCCCTGTTGTAATATGAAGGAAGGGGAGAAAACTCCATTACAGAGCATGCGAGCTGATGGTTGAAAATAGAGAAGTTTTATCCACTGCATAAATTGTTTAGGTATATGATATTTTGGAAGTAGGTTAAACAGATTGTCCCAGGACACTTGATCGAAAGCTTTTTCTGCGTCCAGAGACACCAAAGCCAATGGAGTATTAGAGTCCCTGGATGCAGAAATAAGATAGGAGAGTTTACGCTGGTGATCCGCTGATAAGTGACCAGCCACAAAGCCCACCTGTTCAGGACTTAGTAGAGTCTGCCATACCTGAGCCAGCCTATTGGAAAGGATTTTTGCTAGAATCTTCAAATCAAGATTTATGAGGGATATTGGATGGTAATTTGATAGCAAATAGGGTCCTTGCCTGGCTTTGGGAGCACCACAATAGTAGCAGAAGTGAAACTATGGTCTGAAAGGCCTTGCTAATAAATGTAGTTGTAAATATTAAGAATGGTTGTACCTAATTGAGAACTGAAAGTTTTATATGTTTGATGTGTAACCATTGGGGTCTAGTGCTTTATTTAATGGGAGTGCGTCAATGATCTCGTGCACTTCTGTTAAGGTCAGGGGGGGCTTTAAGAGAAGCTATCTGATGTTGGGACAGGTATGGAAGGTCTATTCCTTGGAAAAAATGATCTAATTCAGTATTATTAAAGGGTAGCGGGGAACATGAATAGAGAGATTGATAATATGATTTAAAACAAGAGACAATGTCTCTGGGGGAAGTGTGGAGGGTACCAGTGGCATCTCGCATAGTTGACACAGTTCTATCTGCCACCTGTGCCCTGAGCCTCAGAGCTAATAATTTCCCAGCCTTGTCTCCTTGATCAAAATAGGTGGCTTTTGATTGAAAAAGGAGGTGTTCAGCTTTATCGTTGAGAAGGATGTTGTATCGGAAACAGAGGCTTTCTAATTTTTCAAATTCTGTTGTATTGGAATAGGTGGAGAGAGATTGTTCTAAGACTCTAATTTGCTGTAACAGTTAGGAAGATTCTTGGGAAATGTTCTTTTTCCTAATAGAAGCCAGATGAATAATCTCTCCTCTCAGCGAACACTTCAAAGCCCCCATAGTACATCAAGTTTTGGCATGAAGGGAGCATTGTATTCATAGAAATTCTCTATAAACCTTTGAAGATGATCTACCAGATACTGGGATTTCAATAATTGAGGGTTAAACCTCCAGACTTTATCATAGTCCATTGAGGTAGGTACAGGCCATGGTAAAAGGGTTGGGTGGTGGTCAGATATCACTTTAGCTAAGTAAGTACAAGTTAGAACTCTTGATAGGTGCTCAATCCCCAACAAAAAGTAATCAATCCTTGAGAGCGTATTAAGGGGCAGGGAATGAAATGAGTAGTCTCTTATTGAAGGGAAGAGGGCCCTCCAGGGATCAACAAGACCCATAGAGTCCATCAAATCCCTCAGCGCCAATTGTGCAGGAGTAGGAGAACATCGGTGTTTGGATCTGTCCAATGTAATACAAAGGACTAAATTCCAGTCCCCACCAATTAGTATCGGAAGAGTAGACCAAGGAGCCAAACTGGTCATAGGTTTGGTAAAGAATTGTGGTTCCTCACCTACAGGACCATAAACAGAGCCCAATATGAGTTCCATGTGGCTCAGGATAGCTCTTAACAATATATATCTTCCCTGGGGATCGATTACCGATTGTAGCAACCTGAAGGATACGTGTCGTGCTATCAGCACGGCAACTCCACATTTTTGGGTATCCAAGCCAGCCCCCAGTACTTCCCCCACCCATGTTCGTCTTAAGCAAAGAATATGTGAGGTGGGTAGATGTGTCTTTTGAAGAAAAACCACATCAACATTAAGTTTATGGAAGTGTAAAAAAATCTTAGCTCTTTTATTGGGGAATTGAGCATCTTTAATATTCCAAGAGCAAAATTTTAGTGTTGTTGCCATAACCAGACAAAATATCTGAATGTACTCTGTAAAAATAAAACAATCCCATAGTGGTAAATACCAAGTCCCCAGTAAGCTGTTTTATAAGTACCAGTGGTGACCAATATGGGTCCCCCCCATCCTTGCTATAAATTCCAGTTCGTAAGTATCCATGGTCCCCCATACCCAATACACCACCCCATCATGTACTATATAAATAAAAGTTAAAAGTACAAAAGAAACCATGGAAAAAAAATGAATTACTAAAATAATCCAGCCATACCCTCCTCCCCTCTGCCGTTAACCAATATCTCCTTTCCACAGCAAGGTAGTCGGTACCCTTAATGGGTTGATTTGGTACAGAGGCCGTTACCCTTGACAGCCCCTGGAACATAAATATTGCAAACCATAGCATCCAAATATTTGCACATATTGTGGAACCCCTCCCCCCCATGCTGGTACATGGTGTACTGAATAGACTGCAGAATAATTCAGAGCCTTCACCTCCCACCCCAACCCCCAACATATTGTTGAAGCTAGTGTAACTTAATTACAAACTTAGCTAAGCAATAGCAAGAGCAACAATATAACACTCAAGAATCACAAGTTTGGCGTAAATAAGATAAAAAAAAGAAAGAAGTCATTTACTTCAGCCCAATGGTCTTAGAGGACAGCAGAGACATGTACCTACAGTGTCTTTAATATGCACAAGTGAAAAACTAAACAGGCCTTTAGAACTCATAAAAATTTAGAAATTCCAGTTTCTTATACAGAAGACTGTTGCTGCGCCTTGTCTGTACAGTGAATATTTACTGCCCTCTTGTGGTCCTTCTTAATAAAGATAGACAAAAACAAACAGTCTCACAGCATTCGTGCACAGAAAAAAGGGAAACAAAGACCACTGTGGAAAATCACAAACAAAAGTGGGCTGATTCTCCCAGCAGACAATCTTACCAACTAACAGATTCTTATGTCAATATCCCATCCTAAAAGGGATCAGTGGAATCGGAGAGTCAGGCACCAGACTCACATCAAGGCGGGCTCTGTTAGCAACACAGAAAAAATGCAATGTACTCTCATCGTCAATGCCATGGTCTCTGTCACCCTCTTGTGGTCATTCAATGGAATTATCAGAATCCACCCAGGCAAACCAACACATTCTCCTTTTCAGATGAATGGGAAAGAAAACCCCAAGAAAACCCTCATCAGGGAGCAACAGTGGGTGGTGAATAAATCTGGGAGCAAAGAATGCAGAGCAGGAGTAGCTTGCAGCCTGGTATCAAAAGAATGCCAAGTACCAGCATGTAAGACGGCTAGACAAGATGGATACTGTACCCTGTACTTGATCCCTGCTGCTATTAATTTAGAAACTAAGGGATGGTACTCTGATCTTCTCTGTCTTACTGAGGCTGGTAAGTCCTGTGCAAATCTCAATTGTTGGTCCTCCCATAGAACTTGTTGCAGACTTCTGACTCTCTCAAGAATGTGAGATTTATCCAAGAAGTTGAGAAATTTTATAATGATTGGTCTTTGGGGCTTCCCAGCTGTAGGTTTAGGATGTAACGAGTGATGAACCCTCTCTATAATGTAAGTAGTATTGCTAGAAGAGGGCCAGCAATTTTTGTGAGCATCTTTTGTAGGAATAAAATAGGCATAGGTCCCTCAGCATCTTCTGGAAGGCCAAAGACTATGATGTTGTTCCTCCGACTTCGGCCTTCCAGATCTTCTAACTTGGATTACATTTTATGTAGTCACTGCCTCATATTTACTACCTCAGGTTCTATTTTGCCCTTCCAGTTTTCCAAAGAAGTAGTACGGGCTGCAACATCAGAGATAGCCTGGTTTGTGTCTGAAAGCTCCCCTCTCAGCGATTTAATTTCCGCAGTGATATCTTGTAGGGCTGCTTTAAACGGTTGCAGTTCCTCTATAAATTTTTGTTCTGATAGCGGAGTCAGCATTTGTTGGGTTACTGTGGGAGCAGCAGGTTTCGAAGAACCCCCAGGCTGGCCTCTAGGTCATTTTGGCCCCTTCTCAGGAGTCTGTGGGGGTGTATGCTTTGGTAGGGCTTGCCACATTTCGATCTCCATAGTAGTATTAGGCCCTGAATTAAACAACAAATGTTTTGAGTTTACTCTTAATCGCCAACCGCATGAACTGATTTCTGAACATGTCCGGAGTCTGTCCGCAGCACAATCCATAGTAGATGAGTAGAAAACTGAGGTTAGTCAGCTATTATTAAGTATTAATTGAGGGTTGGAGTAGGAGCTGGACCTCGGAGCTGCACATCTCACAGAAGCATCACGTGATCTCCTAACTGCCACTAATATGACAACCAGAGACACAAAGTTTACCACAATGCAAAATTTAGAAAAATAAATGCAAAATCAATCAAAATAAACAAAAATCAGATTCTGATGCTGCTGCTTCATGTGGCTAGCCCAGTGTGGCCACCATCTTGCATGGGTTTATGTAGTGATTCCAACCAAAAACAGGCTCACACCACTGGAACCAGCCTTATACAAAGCAAAACACAACAAAATTGACAAACACCCTAAGACTACAAAAAAAGTCAAATAAAACCAGCAACCATAAGGACAATAACATTAAGAAACTTCCAATAATTGGGGATTCCATGATCCGCTATGCAGAACCCCACCTAAATCATTACAGATCTAGTGAACTTGAGGTTGAGTTTCTCACAGGAGTCTCTGCAAAAAGACACACTAAACATATAAAAAGGATAGTACAGGAAGCAGGGGATATAACACACATTGCAATACACCTTGAAACAAATGATGTGGCCAATCACACAGTGGAGGAGGCCAAAAAACACTTTGAGGAACTAGCCAACGAATTGTCTTCCCTGTCATCCAAACTAGCCTTCTCAGAAGTTCTGAAAGTATGGGAAAAAGGCGCAGGCACAAACCGAGTCAGGGAGGTTGAAATTTGTGAGTTCAACTCATGGCTGCAAAAATGATGCCAGGACAAAGCATACCACTACATAGGAAACTGGCACAACTTCTGGGAAAGAAGATAATTTAAATATGATGGCCTGCACCTAAATAGGGAAGGTGTGTGAGCGCTGGGACAAAAATCTGATGTTTACAAAAAGTATTTTTTTTTGTTGTTGTTGTTTAACCAGGAGTAGCACACTAAGCTGAAAGTTTTTTAACAGGAGCAACCTGGGAGCACAGGGAAGTTAAGTGACTTGCTCAGGGTCACACAGTATGTAAGTGGAAGCTGTGGGATTCAAACCCAGATCTGCAGCTCAGAGCCTTAAACCACTGCGCTATACCACCTCCCCAATTTAATCTAAACAAAGGGAAGATGGTGACTGCTCACACCCCAACAGTCAGTGGGCTAGTCATCACTCCCCAAAGCACAGCCGACATACTTGCAACCACAGAAAAGGGAAGGGGAACAACGCACACACTCTTCAAAAAAGGAAAAAGTTCAGGAGAGCTGGAGTTAGCGTACCTCTGGTGAGAGGTGGTGTTTTTAAATGCAACTTCATATGAAATTTTATTACCAATTGAATAGTGTTTAGCTGTGTCCCAGATACTTCTGCAGCTTGGAAAGTGTCTGGCCAGCCAGCTGCTAGGGAGATCTTTGAAAGGCACTCTGGGATATTGTTGTTATACCCAGTGCTCTAGTGCCACGAGGAGACTAGCCAAAGACACTTTAGGAGATCTAACTGCTTAGATAGGGATTTATTACAGCCTTATCAGCACTTGTAAGCACTGAATATTCTATTTGGTGTAGTTTCACTGCTGATTTATTTCATCTCTGTCGGCGCCAAAACCGAAAGCAGGAATACACTTCACTTCTGGTTTTGGCACCATATAAGGCATGCACTGGTGAGCGAGGCAAACATGTGTGGGGCTGCACGCAATCTGCTGGAGACACTGGTGAGTGGAAAGAACTACAATACACAAAAATTTCAAGTATTTGTAAACCAGTAAGTTGGCAACTAACATGGATATAAATGAAGGGTTTATCACCTTACAGTCAGGGGAGATAGCTATGCTCTGCATACTCTGTAACAAATTTTGTCTTGAGAATCAAACTGGGTTTGATGGATTAAAATGTAAACAATGTTTGGAAATTCTCTATTTAAAAGAAAGGATAAAAGAACTTGAACAAAAAATTGGGAACGAAAGCTATAATAATGAAACAAATGAAGGAGAAAGCCTCAGAGATAATGCAAAAGCTTAATAAACTGCAAAATGAATGCCAGAAAAGAACAAGGGACATAATCAGCAGCAGTGATGGGGATGATTGGAGTCCAGTACAAACTAGGAAACAGAGCAAAAGAGGTAGAAGGTGCATGGAATTCTCTATACCATTACAGAATAGATTCTCCCCACTTCCTATAGATGAGGATGAGTCAATACAAAATGCTAATGAAGGTACTAATGAAAAGTCTATAGATAATGAGCTAAGTGATCCAGCTACCACATCAAACAGTTTACTAATAGGTAACACCAATTTAGGAACAGTTAGGTCAAGCTCAGAGGCAGAGGAATGTCCTCTAGATAATTCAGTATATACACCGCAAATTGTCCCAACCCAACCGACTGTAACCACTGAGGAGCACAATATATATAATAGTGCAAATGACATACAGAGTGACACTAATGGAAATAAAAGACAGGTTATCATTCTGGGAGATTCCATTACCAAATATACCGACAAATTTATCTGTAGGAGGGATGAGACCAATACCATGTGCTTCAATTATAGTGGTTCTTGGATCAGGGACATAGATCGTATTGTCCCAAAAATCATTAAAAACGCAGGTCCATATCCCCTAGTAGTAATTCATGTGGGAACTAATGATATCACAAAATTTACAGGACAATATGAAAGAGGATTTCACTAAACTAGCAGAAACCCTTAGGCTGAATGGATGCAAATTCTGCTTCTCAGAAATTCTTCCCATCCCCAGAGCAAATAAGAGCATTCAGAATGCAATTAAACAAGTCAATGAATAGCTTCATAAGTGGTGTCTCCTAGAACAGATTAAATGCATTACTCATTGGGAAATATTCTCAGGGGACAATAGTCTCTACTGCTGGGATGGTCTGCATCTTAGTAAAAGGGGGGCAGCCGTATTAGGAAACTCAAGTTGTTTACACTATTGAGGCTTCTTTAAACTAAATTAGAGGGAACATACAGGGAAGTCTGCTACTTACACTGTACAAGAATCTAGCACATATAAAATCCTTGTAGCAAATGTTAGAAATCTTAATGTAGTTAAGATATTAGAGCTGACTGAGATATTGACAAATAAGGCAATTGACATTGTAGCAATTTCTGAAACATGGTGGGACGATATCTCTACTTGGTACAACAGTATTCCAGGTTATTCCCTCTTCCACAAAAACAGGAAGAATAAAAAAGGGGGAGGTGTCTGTCTGTATGTCTCTAATAAAATTAAAGCAACAGAATATATCTTAAACAATAATGTAATTGATTTAGAAGGGATCTGTGTAAAAATACAACAGAACGGCAAACATTTCCTATTAGTTAATTATTACAGACCACCATCTGCCAATTTAAATCATGACCATCAGTTAATTTCAGAAATTGACCAGTTAACTGCAAATTCTGATATAATTGTTGTTGGGGACTTCAACCTCCCAGGAGTTGACTGGGGAAAGCTTGTAACAAAATCAACTCTAGAAGGTCTACTACTGGATTCCTTTATAGGGTCTGGGTTAGAACAAATAGTCCACAAACCTACAAGGGGATCCAATATTCTTGACCTGGTGCTAACCAATCTAGCTTCTGAACTAATTAACTTAGACATTAAAAGTCCTATAGGAAATAGTGATCATAACACTATATTGCTCGAACTTAATAAACATAAAAGTAGTATGGGTAGGGTAAACTACAGTTATAATTATAATAAAGCTGATTATAGGAAAATGGACAAAGCATTAAATGGATATAACTGGAAGATTTTGTTCAGGGATCTGAATGTGGAGCAATGTTGGCAATTACTTAAATCAATTATCAAAAAATTAGAAGAATTGTATGTGTCTATTAAGAAAACACATAACAACAAGAGTAAAATACTGTCATGGTTAATAAATGCAGTTAGAGTTCAAATCAGTAATAAAGAAAAAGCATTTACAAACACGAAAAAATGTCAAAGTCCATCTAACGTATCTAGGTCTAAGATTGAACTGGAAAAAACCAAAAATATAATTAGGAATGAAAGAAGAAATGTAGAATTTAAGTTGGCATTAACAAAAAAAACCAAAGCTTTTTTCTCTTACGTCAACAACAACAAACAACAAAGTTCTAGTCACAAACCCACTAGACACGTGACAAATTAAATACATTTTTTGGTTCAGTATTTAATACAGATCAAAGGGTATGAAGAAAAAACATAGATAACTCTACAACTGAACTAATTACCATTGATGAGATATTTAAAGCAATTAATGACTTACGAGCAGATTCAGCCATAGGACCCAATGGTATCAATCCCAAACTAATAAAACACACTATTCATTCTATTTCTCTTCCCCTAAAAATAATGTTCAACACTTCTCTACTACAAGGAAATATACATACTGTAAGCAAGCAGTGGTAGTCCCGATTTATAAAAATAAGGGAAATAGAAAGGATGCTGAGAACTACCGACCCATTAGTCTTACGTCAGTGGTTTGCAAGACTATGGAAAGAATTGTTAAGAACAGAATTGAACTACAGATAGACAGCAAGGGACTTAAAAACACTAAACAACATGGATTTACCAAAGGGAGATCATGTACCACTAACCTTATTAGTTTTTATGAAAAAATGAGTGACACACTGGATAGGGGTACACCAGTGGATATTAAATGTCTTGACTTCGAAAAAGAATTTAATAAAGTTTCACATTACATTCGGTTGGACAAAATGAACAATATGAAACTAGGCAAACACATAATATTATGGATTTCAGAATGGTTAGCTAACAGAACCTAGATGGTTAGGATCTAAAACACTCTTTCAAAACAAATCACAGCGACAAGTGGGGTCCCCCAGGGATCTGTTTTGGGTCCCATTTTGTTTGGGATCTATATATCTGATCTCCATGACTATATTATTGGACACATCAATAAATTTGCTGATGACACAAAATTAAGTGGTGAAGTGGATTCTAATGAAAACATCAAAGCTTTACAAAATGACATTATGACCCTAGAAAACTGGGCAAAATATAACATGTTTTTTGAAGAGGATAAATGTGTTGTAATGCATTTAGGACCTAGAAATCAGAATATAACATACTATTTAAACAACAAACAATTAAAGCATGTTAATTCTAAAAAAGACTTTGGCATCTTGATTAATGACCAAATATTACATGGGGATCATTGTAGACAGTTTGCCCTTAGGTCACATCATATTCTGAACTCTATCAAATGAGCATTTATTTGTAGGCAGGAAACCTGCATATTAACCCTATGTAATTAATTTATTAGACCACATTTGGACTATGGAGCAGCATTCTGGGTGCCATATCTGACCAAGGATAAGAGGCTTCTGGAATGTGTCCAGAGGAAGGCCACAAAATTGATCCCAAGATTAAGAAATTTACCATATGATGATAGATGTAGGGAATTTAACCTGTATAATCTAGAAGCAAGACATCAGAGAAGTGATTTACTAATGTTATTCACAATTCTTCAATATAAACAGTTATTGACTGACTGTGAGTCATGATATGCAAAAAAACCTAACACACTTAGATGTAACAAACAACAGTTATATGTCTCAAGGGCCTTAATAAATAAAAGAGAATATTTCTTTTCCATTAGAGCAATACAACTGTGGAATAAACTACCTCAATCAATTGTAATTTCCAAAAATATAGAACAGTTTAAGAGCAAGTTAGACGTATGTCTTTTGGGTACCTAATTAAATAACCCACATGGCATGGGGAGGTAGACTTGATGGGTCACAAGGCCTTCTTCTACCTTGAAAAAACTGTGTGAACTGTGTAAACTGCCAGAGTATCAGTTATCACTCACCAAGAAATCAGCGACTTGAATGGTCACGTGATGCCTTGGACGGAGTAGCAGCTTTGATCCTCCTCTCCCACCTGCTCCATGGTTTAATTATACGTTTTCATATCTATGAAATTTTTACCTCAACTGTCACTGTTGTATAAGCTGTTTAGAAGCTCATGTCATCGAGAACTACTGCTTTTCTTTCATAAATACTGACAGAAATGGAGGAAGAGATGTGGCAAGCGCACCCACACCATGCTCCACCTCAGACACTGGATAAAGCTAATAAATGCCCAAAGACCCAAGGATCAAGTACTGGCTGTTCCAATACTCAGATACCGGTGCCATTCCCACTTTCAGAAGAGAAATTCCTCACAGAATTTCAGCATTTCAAGGACTCCCTTTGGGAACTCACAGAAGAATTAAACTCTTTAAGGTCAGGCTTGGGGGATGTGGGCTTGCGAGTGAGTGATGTGGGAGCCCCATACTTCATCTATGGAAAAATAGTGTGATTGCTTACATCCTGAGGTTACTTCTATCCAGCAGAAGCTAGCAAAAATGGAGAACAAACTTGAAGACTCAGAGGGGAGGAGCTGAAGGTACAATATTGTCATCTTCGGCCACCCCGAGGAAGAAGAGGGCTCCGCACCAATTTTTTGTCTCCAGAAGCTTCTGGTAAAAGTCACTGGACCTTTGCCCAACAATTCTGTTTAATTGTGGAGCAGGCATACCACTCGTTACATCCAAGACCACCTCCAGGATCACCACCCCAACCTTTAATATTAACATTACTAAATTTCCAGGCAAGCAACATATCCTTCACCAGATTAAGGACTTAAAAGAAATGTTATGGGAAGGCTCTAAGCTGCATATTACCCAGGACCTTCCCAATATTACTTGTCAAAAATGGCCCACACGCCATCCCTTTGTGACCAGGCTTATTGCTGCAGGGATTAAATTCAGAGTTGTCTATCCCACTTAGCTGCAAGTGATTCTTCAGGGATCATGGCATTCATTTAATACTGTAGATCAGGCTGCCAGTGACCTTAAAAAGCTCTTACCAGACCTCTTTAAGGATCATTGATCAGTTTTATGACTCCTGGGATCTGCTGGGGTATTTTTTGAGATCAAAGATTGCCTGGACTGCACAGTGTTTTTTTCATCATCGATCTATAATCCTGCTTCAACTGTGGACTCTTTAGTGATCTGACCCAGCTCAGGGATCTCTTTGGTAAGCCCATATTTATAAAGACCTGTTTGGTTGTTGTTTTCTGCTTTGGCTAACCTTGAATTATATACCCCTCCCAGTTCTGTCTTCTACCCTCCACTTTAAGATTTGGTGAATGATGCGCCTTTATGATGGGAACTTTGATTCATGATTAGCCGTTTCTGGTTTCTGCAGCTCTATACTCATATCGACCCGAGACCCTGTTTTGATGTGAATTCCTGATTCGAATAGGCAGACTCTGTTGCAGATGCTGCAAGCCCATCATACTCGTATGGGTGGCTTACACAGTACTGGCCCAAACTTTGTGATGGGTGATGAGAATACTCTTGAGACCGAAGATGATTTGTCCTGCACAGTTGTTTTTCTTCATCAATTTAAAATCCTGCTTCAATTGTGCATTCTTTAGTGCATGGGCCAGTTTGGGGAGCTCCTTGGTTAGCACATTTTCATGGAGAGATGCTTGATTTTCTGATTCTGCTTTGGTTAATCCTGGACTATATATCCCTCCTAGTTCTGTTTTCCACATCTCACTGTTAGATATGGTGAATGAGGCGCCTTTATATTTGGAGCTCAACTCGGGATTAGCAGTGTATGGCTTCTGCAGCTCTTTACCTGAATCAACCTGGGATCCTGCTTTGATGTGAATTCTTAATTCGAATAGACAGAGTTTACTCCTGATTCTGCAAGCCTGTCATAGCCATGCGAGTGGCTTCTACAGGGTCGGCTTAAGGTCCTTGATGAGTGGTGCTCCCTGGTAACACAGAATCACACTGTTTTGGCCTCCTTAGTTTCCTACACATTTAACATCTTTGAAGAATGGTCATCCCTGTCCTTTTTTTTTTGCTGCCTGGTTCCTGTATGGTTCCATGACTGATCCTGCACCGGATGGAGATTCTGGATCAAACCAGGATGTTATCTTGGTTTGGACTGCTATCTACAGTTTCCCTCCTACTGTTTCCCATCAAAGGTTTATTTATTATTTCAGAAGTTGACAGAGATTTTCAAGAAGAGGCAATAGTGGTGCCATTTCTATTGATAGCCACTTCTCCAGTGCGGTTCTCACCTTATCAGGTTCCCTGCTTATTCTGTTGCCCTGATTTCTCTGGCCATGTAAGTTGTCAGTGTGGGGAGTCTCAATGGCTCTTCAAGGATTAACTTTGTTTGGCAGCCCGGTGGCACTGAGAGTTGAAGTGCTGAACACAACACCTCATGCCAGCGCCCCGGGTTCGGGAATGGACTAGGGTCATCGGGGTGCCATCATGGGGGTGCAGGGTGGGAGCAGGATTGAGCATTTGTTCTCCTCTCCTGGGTGGGTGGGTCACCCATTCGTAGTCCCTCTGTCATCAGGTGGAGGTCCAGTGGCAGGCGTAGGTGGTAATGGAGTGACTGGTAGGCTGGGGCATCCCATAAGGCATGACGTGTGCATGCCTCCACATGTATGCATCACGTCGGGGACGTGAGGGATTGGGACTGGGGACAAAACTGACAAAGGCACCTAAAAGTACTTCCTGAAAAAAAAGGATGAACTTTATTGCTTTATGGACCATTCCTGGTTATTCATACTTTCTGGCTATTTCATTTACAGTTTTGATCTGGGGGACAATGAGATGATGCTGTGATTTACAGCTGCCTTATTTTTTGGGGATCTTTTGATAAGCGGTCTGCTTGCACATTTTGTTTATAAGATGAAACTCCAAGGCATTAAGAACTGCTTTAGTTTAATGTTTTCTTCTTTTTTTTCAGGGGGTGTATTGCTAATTTTAATGCTAGAGAAGAATGTTCTGTATGATTTTTATAATCTTGCCAAGATGTGGTTACCATGTTGGTCTACTTTGGTTGCTATTTCTTATACCTTTTACATTTTTACTTGAATGGTATTACTAAGGCAATCTTTGTTAAAGAGTTCAGTTGACATTTAAAGGATTTATACTTGAGGTAGTTACTTGTTTTTGGGGATGGGGGGGCAGGAGCCAGGGAGTCTGGAGCAGAATGCTATTAGTGGCAAGGACATCATGACCCTGATTAGTGGGAGGGGGTTCCTTGGGTTTTGGGTCTCCAGGATGGGGGAGGTAAGGTATAAGTACTGGACCCACAAATTTAAGTCACCTTCTTTTCTCTGGTGGGTCAGATTATGGATTTTTTACCTTGGCCTGTTTGTGAATACCTACCGGATTGGATCCTATCCCCTGTTTATCCTTTCTTGGTTTTTGATGCCAGTTGATGCCAGTTGTGGTTAGATCCAGATGGGACCGGACTATTTACCAAATCCCTGGAGAGCAGAGTGGTATCCGAAGACTGGAAGCAGACAACCATAGTCCCACTCCACAAATCAGGCAGCAGGGAGGAGTCAGATAATTACCGACCAATAAGTCTTACGTCTATAGTGGGAAAACTGATGGAGTCACTGCTCAAACAGAGTATTATCGTAGTCCTCGAAGTCAGCGGGCAGCTGGATCAGAAACACCATGGATTCACAGCGGGCAAGTTGTGCCAAACAAATCTGGTTGAATTTTTTGACTGGGTTACCAAAACTGTGGATGAAGGTGGGTGCTTGATGTGGTTCACCTGGATTTTAGCAAGGTCTTTGACTCAGTTCCACACAGAAGGCTAGTAAAGAAGTTATATCACACAGGGATTAGACTAAAAGTGGTAAAATGGGTACAAAATGACTACAGGACAGAACCCAGATGGTGCAGGTAAATGGAGCACTATCGTCAGAAGGCAGGGTGACGAGCAGAGTGCCCCAGGGCTCGGTGCTGGGGCCCCTGTTCTTCAATGTTTTCATAGCTGACAAAGCTGAAGGACTAGTCAGAAAAGTGTGTCTGTTCACAGACACCAAGTTATGTAACAGGATGGACACCATTGAGGGAGTAGGCAATATGGAATTGGACCTAAATAAACTTGAGGAGTAGTCTGGAGCATGGCAGCTGATATTCAACACCAAAACATGCAAAGTCATGTACATAGGAAAGAAAAATTTAAAGAAGGCATATTACTTGTGAGGGGAACAACTAGATTCCTCCAGCCAGGAGCGTGACCACAGAATCATGATCTCAGATGACTTAAAAGTGGGAGATTAGTGCGAAGAGGCAGCACTTAACGTCACTGGAATGCTGGGATGCATAGGGAGGGGAATCATGAGCAGGAGAAGAGAGGTGGTCCTGCTATTGTATAGAGCACTAGTCAGGCCACACCTGGAATATGATGTCCAGCTTTGGAGGCCTCACCTTAAAAAAGACATCAACCGCATAGAGACAGTCCAAAGAAGGGCAACAAAAATGACACAGGGTTTACATGAGATGTCATATGAGGATAGATTGGGTGAACTGAATGTGTATTCCCTGGAACAGAGAAGGGAGAGGAGAGACATGATTGAAACATTCAAATACATAAAAGGCATAAAAAAGGTGCAGTCACAGGAACTTTTTCACTTCAAGAAGGGCAGTAGAACTGGAGGGCTAAAAGAAGGGAAGTTCACTACTAATGTCAGGAAATTCTTCCTCACAGAGAGGGTGGTGGACGCATGGAATGGTCTGCCTCAGAGGTTGTGGGGGCAAACATGGTGGAGGATTCAAAAATGCATGGGATAGACACAAGGGAACCTTTACACAAAGGGGCAGCTAGGGGGTAGGAATAGATAAAAACACTGGGTAGACTAGATTAACCTGGTGGTCTCCTTCTGCCATCAGCTGCTATGTTTCTATGTGTGGAGAAGTAGGTTCTTGATGGAATCTGCCATTTGTGATAGATATGTACCATCAAACTTCTAAAGTCCACATTCTCCACAGAAGAGATGGGCAGTAGATCAATTGCCAGCATTTCAGAGGTTGCTGCATTTAGTTCATATGCAATAGCATGATTGGGAGGGTATTTGGAAAGATGCTCAAACATGTTATGCAGAGTAGGCTGGACCTTTCTGGGTGTTGGTCTATCAAACAGCAATACTTGATGTGGCAGCATAGCTGGTGGGCTAGTATTTGACTCCTGGTGATTTATAGGTGCTGTTAAACTGAAATCAGTGATATGGGGTGTTTTCTGCACCAGGGTTACTGTGCTTTGGTGCCTTTGGGTGCTAGTACTTAGCCCACCACTGCTACTATGACCATTACTAGGCAGTTCCACAGATTCTTCCTCATTTTTGTAGTAGTCCTCCTCAGTCAACCCTGCCTCCACCGGCACTGTTTCCCTACCAGTTCTAGATGGCTTGGCAGATGAAGATGATGAGGTACCAGGACCCCATGCACCAACTTCCCTTTGGTGCTGAGTCCAGCATAAAAGGTGCCTAGACATGAGGTGTGCATGTGTGTGTGTGTGTGTGTTGGCCACCATTGCCTAGGTGACTTTCCTTTCTTTTCCAAATAACTCACACTTGACACAACTGACAAAAAGCAACTGTTTCACCTGCTGGGTCCAGTATGTAAAAATTCCAAATTAGGGATTTTGAACTCCTTAATTTTACATGGTGGTGGGAGTGGGACTGGAGGAGTGGCAATAGTTTTTTTAGATGTTTTCTGCACTTCAACACTGGGTGACTCACACAATGTAATGGAATCAATACTAGTAATACTGTAGCAACAATGGTTGTAGTATTGGGGAAGCTTTGGTAATTTCATGGCATAATGGTAGTGTGCAAAGCAACACATGTTCAGCAGCATCACCCTTATTCTTTTTCTTTTCTGGTTCCCATAAGGCAGTGGTGGGCAACGTTTGGGCTGCATGTGGCCCCCAACAGGTTTAACTGTGGCCCTGAGAACATTTCTGTTAATGAAAAAAAAATTTATACAGTGCTCACTGTGTCTTTAAATCCATTCCACTTTCTGCTCCGTTCCTTTTTTCACACTTCTTCCCCCAATCCTAGCGGCTACCACATTCACAGATGGTGCTAAACTTTAGCATAAAAATTTTTAACCTGGGTGGTAAGGGGAAGCAACCCTCTGAAATGCTGTTTATTTGTGATTTGCCATGATCCACTATATCTCTGTCCCGTGTGGCTAAGTGGTGTTCACAGTTAAAGAAGTGCATGTTAGGCAGGGTGAAAACCTACATTAGTGTGGGAATCATGCAGGTAATTAGGTGAAAAGAGCAACAACTGAGTTTATACCACCCCCCAATTTAATTTGATTTTAAGGCAAGTATTTGTGGTATTATGGGTCCTGCTTGATTGCAATTAAATAAAATGTAATCATCTGACTTAATCATGCCTCATTATATTTTGTTAATGGAAAGCATGGGACATATAAAAAGCAAAAAAGAAAACAGATTTACAAAAACAGAGAGGTAGAAGACTTGGTTTGCTGGCCAAGGCACCTAGCTTCACCTGAGCTCTTTCCTTCTAAGACTGCTTGAAAGGCAGAGTAGAGAAACTTACCAGAGCAAGGGAGAAGGATTAAGACTTAGTTTGGCTAAGCAGATTTACTGTGTGGTGGTGTTTTGATTTTTTACTCACAGGGATTGCTACTGTTTGTGGCTAACATTTCATTGCTTTATTTTCTCTGATTCAAATTGTTGTTGCTGGTATACCTTCTTCTGCATTATTACAAGGTGTGCCTACAGGTGTGTGCTAACAGATTACTGCTGTAATCTTCTGATTCAAATTGTCTTTTGCAAGGTATATCTTCTGTTACTGCTTTATTTTCTCTGGAGCAAAGTGTTTCTTACAGGGTATATCTTCTCTGAAATTATTACAGGTGGTGCTTTACAGGTTTTACAGTTTTATCTAACATTAGGATAAGCTTTCAGGGTTACTCCATTTGTTGTTGACTGATTGTTTCTGCTCTTACCTCCTTGTTCTTCGTCCGTGGTTCTTCTTTTTAGGCAGGGAAGGGCCCAGCCACCCACCCATCCCCAACCACCCCATGCTACCTCCTTTTATAGGGTACCACATTGTGACATTTCCTGTGGCAGAGCAGGAAGGGGCGGATCAGTGGGGCCTCCACAAGGTGATCTCATTTACAGGGAACTAGTAATTTAACTTGTTATAACAAGTTAAACAAAGCACAATTAAACCATTACTTGCATTTTTTTTCCTTTTTTCCTTCTAATTACTCTGACTAGGTTACAAACCCAGCAACTTATTTGGAATGGATTTCATTAACTGCAGGTACTGTGGAACAATTTTCAGAAGGACAGTCTTACAGGATTTAGGACACTGTCCCACATGCTGGGCCTTTGAGATCTTCGGTCTCAGCTCCGGCAGCATGGGCAGAGATTGCACGCCTCAAATTTCATATTGAAGAGGAAATACATTATAAGAACCACCCGCCATTTCCCAGCATCCAACAGAAAAACCTCGACCAGAGGTAGTTGGTCCAGGAGGTTGGCAGGTGGTTAGGAGGAGCAAATCAGGTGCCCCATCACTCTGCTCTCCAACACATTACCTCCAAAAACCATATAAACGCTACAAACAGGTATCTGCCTCTATCTCTGAAATCAAATAAAGAGGCAGAAGACACTGCAGAGCAGGACACTGCGACACAGGAGCTAGCACAACAATACTCACCCAAATCAGGAACCAAAACTAAACAAGCACAAAGGAAATCCAAAAAACTTCTGATCATAGGAGACTCCATGATTCGGGGAGTTGATACCCATCTCCAGCCAGGGGTGATGGTCAGATGTCTCCCAGGTACATCAGCATGGAGAGACACTGACCGCATTGCTAAAATTGTTCACAAAGCAGGAGAAAACATTGATGTCCTAGTACACATAGGGACTAATGATCTCGCCAGCCGGTCAGTTGTGGAGACCAAGGAACACCTGACTAAGCTGGGTGACAAACTATCATCTATTTCGTCCGGCATCTCCTTCTCTGAGATCCTGCCAGTCTGGGAGAAGGGAACAGATGGACGGAAGGTCAGAGAAGGAGAGATAGGGGAGCTAAACACGTGGCTCAAGGACTGGTGCCAGGAAAAAGGACACAGATTTGTAGGGAACTGGCAACAGTTCTGGGAGCGAAAGTTCTTTAAATTTGATGGACTGCATCTGACTAAAGAGGAGTCAGTGCATTGGGGCAGAAGTTTGGCGTCTTTGCAGAATATTTAAGCTAGCAAATGGGGAGAGGTGCAGCACCCCATACGTCGAATGGGAAGAACACCTCCCCCTCAGCTAGTGGTCAAACAGGAATTCAGCGTGTTTGCCATTCATTTGCATCACCAGGTAAGAAAAAGGTTTGTCTCCCATACGATGCACAGGGTAATGCCAAACTTCACCCAACAACTACACCAAAATCTGGCCAATGGAAAATCATGTACACAAATGCTCACAGCCTGGGAAATAAGATCCCAGACCTGCAGGCAATAATGTCAGAGGCTAAACTGGACATAGTAGCAATTAGTGAGACGTGGTTTACCAGTAACCACACTTGGGAGACTTCAGTACCTGGCTATGTATTGTTCAGAAGAGACCGAGGTGCAAAAGGGAGGAGTGGCCTGTATGTTAATGAAAATATCAAAGCTACAGAAATTCAGAATACATAAGGAGCCAGAAGAACTGTGGGTCACCCTGGAAACAGGAAATGGGACAGCCATAAGAACTGGGGTTGTCTACAGGCCCCAGACCAGAGGAGGACATAGACACATTACTGTTAGAAGATATACAAAACATGACAGCTAAAGGGAGGTTCTGATAATGGAGACTTCAACATGCCAGATATAGATTGGTCAATACCAGCAGGAACATCTGCCAGAACTAGACTCATAGTGGATTCCCTGCAGGAGGGCCTCAAACAACTGGTACAGCAACCCACAAGAGACAGGGCTATCCTAGATCTAGTACTGACTAACAAAGAAGGGATCACAGATCTCCAGGTAGAAGGTCACCTGGGGTCCAGTGACCATCACATGGTATGGTTCAATTTGGCTACTACATCTAAATCATCCCATTCCAAGGCAAAAATATGGGACTTCAGAGGAGCTGACTTGATAAGATGGCCAACAGAGTTAAGCTAGCCCTGGCAAAAGAAACACAGGTGAGGAGGTACAGGCAAAGTGGGCAAGCATTAAGGATACAATACTTGAAGCAACATCCCATTGTGTTAGACAGAAAAGGAAGTGCAAAGAAGAAGGAAACCACTTTGGTTCTCAAATACAGTAGCAGAAAGGTCAGAGCCAAAAGGCTGGCCTTCAGAAAATATAAGGGAACACAGCGGGATGAAGATAGGGAGGCATACCAAACTGCCCTAAGGGAAGCAGGTAAGGCAGTAAGGCAGGCAAAGTCCCAAACTGAGGAAACACTAGCACGAACAGTAAAAGAAGGTGACAAGACTTTCTATAGATACATTAGTGAAAGGAGAAAGTCCAGAGGGTTAAAGCTTAATGGAGAAAAGGGAGCATGTGAGGAAGGACCCTGTAAAGGCATCTATCCTAAATAGATACTTTTGCTCAGTATTTACTGAAGAGAAGGTAGGGCAGGGCCCACAGCTCAGCATCATGGACACAGGGGAGGGAGGTGAGCACTACTCCTTCACAAAAGAAAGGGTCCTACAAGAGCTTGCTAAGCTCAGGGTGGATAAGGCAATGGGACCTGATGGCATACATCCCAGGGTACTAAGGAGCTAAAGGAGGAACTAGCAGAGCCATTAGCAGAATTGTTTAGTGAGTCTCTGAGCACAGGAGAGGTCCCAGAAGACTGGAGAAGGGCTCATGTGATCCCGCTCCACAAGAGTGGTAGCAGGGAGGAGGCGGGAACTACAGACCAGTCAGTCTTACCTCAGTAGTGGGCAAGATTATGGAGGCACTCCTTAAGGAAAGGATAGTGCAACACCTGGAATCCATAGGGGCACAGGATCCAAGACAGCATGGGTTTACAAAGGAAGGTCCTGTCAAACTAATCTCATAGATTTCTTTGACTGGGTAACCAGAGTGGTGGACCAAGGGGAGCAGTTGATGTCGCCTACCTTGACTTAGCAAAGCTTTTGACACTGTTCCACATAGAAGATTGATAAATAAGCTAGGTAGGCTCAGGGTGGGTCAGAAGTTGGTCAACTGGGTGGCAAACTGGTTGACTGGCAGAAAACAGAGAGTGGTGGTAAATGGTATACAGTCAGAAGAGATGCAAGTCACAAGTGGGGTACCTCAGGGATCAGTCCTGGGGCCAGTCCTATTCAACATCTTCATTAGTGACCTCGCAGATGGACTAGAGGGTAGGCTTGTCTGTTTGCAGATGACACCAAGATCTGCAACAGAGTAGATGATCCAGATGGGGTGGGCAGAATGAGAGAGATCTGGATAAACTAGCAAAATGGTCAGAAGAGTGGCAACTGGGATTTAATGCAAGAAGTGCAAAATCATGCACATAGGGAAGAAACCCTGAAGCCACTTATAGGCTGGGAGGGAGTTGCTAGCAGTCACAAAGGAAGAAAGAGACTTGGGCATCATCATCACTGATGACCTAAAATCATCCAAGCAGACCTCTAAAGCAGTAGGTAAGGCTAGGGGGTGTTAGGGTGTATTAGTAGGGGTATCACAAGTCGTAAGAGGGAGGTAATAATCCCTCTGTACAAGACATTGGTTAGGCCCCATCTGGGTACTGCGTGCAGTATTGGAGGCCACACCTTCACAAGGACATTAACCAAATTGAGGCAGTCCAGAGAAGGGCAACAAAATGGTGCAGGGACTGCATCAGAAGACATATGAGGACAGATTAACGGAGCTCAATATGTATACCCTTGAGCAAAGGAGGGAGAGAGGTGATATGATCGAGACATTTAAACACCTTAAGGGCATAAACAAGGTGAAAAGAGTCTAACATGTTTAAATATAAGAAAAATTGCAGGACAAGAGGACACAGCATGAGATTAGAGGAGGCCGATTAAGGGGAATGTGAGGAAATTCTTTTCACAGAAAGGGTGGTAGATGCATGGAATAGCTTACCACAAGAAGTGGTGGCTATGAATACAGTGCAGGGCTTCAAACAGGCATGGGATAGGCATAAGGGAGCAATACAAATGACTATGAATAGATAGGTCACTGACAGAGCAAAGGCCGATGGCACATTTATAAGGTAGAAAAAGAAATGGGCAGACTGGATGGGCCTTGCGGTCCTTATCTGCCGTCAACTTCTTTGTTTCTATGTTTCTATGTTTCTATGTTTCTATTTACTGATGGTAACCTATGAGAAGAGCCGAGATGTACACAACTTGCTCCAAACCTTAGAAAGCTTGTGGAGAATATGGCAACCCAAAGGTCACGTTGATATTTATTACTGTATTTATGCTGTATACTATTTAATACTGTTTTAAACTTTCAATGATGTTACAAGTCCATTAAATAAAAGGTGTTTTGCATTCAAAGGTCTCAAATGTGTCAATTTCGTGGTACAATTCATTCCTTCCAAGTCGTGTGTGGTAATGTGGCCCTCGAAGTGGTTTGCGGACCTTGGCAAATTTAAGTTGCCCACCACTGCAATAAGGGGTCCAAATTATCATTTCCACAGATGCTGATATCCTCCTCCTCCTCCTGAGCTCTGTCCTCCTTATTTATTTATTTTGAGTTTTGGTAACCAAGTAAGTCCACTGAGACAATTACAGTCCCTTTTTCAGGGACGACTCTGGGTTGAGATTCAACCATGAAGTTACAAGTGAAATGAACAATGCAGTTCTCATGTTACAAAGTTGACATTAGGCAGAGTACCTCTCTTCACCTTCTCCACACATCATTCCCCCTCTAATCATCTTTAGTCAGAGAAACATTTTAAATGTAGTCTTTTCTGAATTTGCAACAGTTGGATGTTCCTCATCAGGCTCTGACTCATGGTGAAGCTCAATACTCTCATTTGAGAATGGGAAACTATCATTAAATCATTAATATCGGGCTCCTCACTGCCACCAGGAGCAGTCATAGGAAAAACAACAACCTCTTCCTTGACCATGTGCCTGAGCCAGGCATTTTGCCACATCTTGGACTGTTCCTCTTGTCACCATCTAGTGCTGTGCGAAAATGAGAAATTTCATTACACTAAATATTTTGCAAAATTTGCACATTTTTGCAAAATATTTTGTGGGTGTAAAACATGAAATTTCGCCTGAAAGCTGCGAAATTTCAACATGAAATTTCTCTATTTTTGGGTGAAATTTTGCATTTTGCAACCATGAAATACTTTGCAAAATGCACAAATTTCTTGAAATATTTTGAGTGGTGAGATTGCCAATGTTGCAGCAATTTCACTGGTGAAATTTTATTTTGCCAACATCTCTATTGCCATCTCCCCCACCAGCACAAATGCCACAGATGTGGTAGAGAACAGTTTGGCAACACTAATGCCACCACCACTTCCATAGATTACTCCTTTGCTACTACTACTGGTCCCATAGCCCATAGAAGACATTGCTGCAGATGTAGGTCTTTTTTAGCTGCAACACCCTTTTGCCCTATAGAACTTGTACACTTTTTGGCCACCTCACTGGAAACTCTCCCTTTTAATCAAGTGTCTCTTCCCATTTACTACATGTTATATATATAGATTTGTAATATTCAAGTGTAACCCCTAGGTGGCGCTATCCCAAGGGCTACTACTCCTGCCTGCTTGGCTAGTAGCAGGTTAAGAGGCCTGAGTTCTGAAATGGGTGCCTCCACCCAGAGGTCAGGGTTGGTAGTGGTCAAGCTAACCTGGGCACTGCCCTCTGGGACACTGTAACCTCCCTCTTTCCTTACTAGTGGCCAGAACAGTACACAATAATCACTTTCACAATACCCCTAATACACCACACAAGTACCCACACTGTTTGCACTTACCACCAGGGCTTTCCTCTGGCCTGACCCTGGGGACCACCTATAAAACAAGGTTATACACTGCAAATAACAGCAGTACAGTACTCTTGCACAAATTGGAACCACAGTCAGGGTAAATGCAAAAAAGAGTTGGGTCTGATTTAATTAAGGGACTTGAACAAGTGAGGGGCATAATCTGGTTAATTTGCTTAAAGGCTGTATCAGTCAAACAGTTATGCATGCACTTCAGGGTCCATAAACAGTCACACACTCTGGGTACCCAGATGGAGAATGGTGGGCTAGCCAGGAACATTGCAGCTGGTTGGGGCCCTGTGATGGAAGAAAACAACATGCACAACACACACTATTTGTAATCCGGAGCCAGAGGGCTCAGTTCGTGAAAAGAAAAACAAGACAATCAGATGACTCACTTTTAGATTAGGCTGTTGTTGCAGGGAGCTACCCTGATGATTTCTCATGATACCCAAGACTGGACACAGGTTGGACAAAAATTGAGACTGCAGGTGGTTGATCTGAAGTGCCAGAAGTAGCAGGGCCCACACGATTCGCCGACGTGTCATTCCTGTTCAAGTGTGGAGCACGGGCTGATCCCCAGGCAGGTCTCTCATCGATGGCTTTCTCTGTGCAGCGGGTAGTCTGGCTGAGCCAGTGTGGCAAGGCCCAGGCCAAATGGAGACAATTTTGGATACAGTCCATTTTGGTCTAGGTATAGCTTCCAGCAAGCAGAACACAGTTCACACAGTGGGGAACCAATTCATGACCCACTTTCAATACACAGCACATTTAAATGTATAGAAATTCTACTGTACCAGGCAAACCACTCTCTGGTCATGATCGTAAAGTCTCTGCACAAACTGGGGATTCAAAAGCAGCTGGAATCCTGACAGGCCGATCGCATTCAGCAAAATCTTCGGTCTTCTTCAGGTATGAGCCTGGGGAAAAATCAGTGGCTTACTTCATTCTTTCAAACTTGGAATTAGTCCAAAATAATTCTCTTCTCTCCCTCACAAGGGCAGCAGGCAGGTATGCAGCCAAATCTCAGGCCTTTCCATGGAGACTGTATTGAGCTCTTGCTTCTTCAGCTCCCAACTTATATAACATAATAATAATAATAAAATTTATTTAAGTGCCTTTCAAATTTCAAGGCGCTGTACAATTCACATAAAACAAAGTACAATAAATACAGAATAAAATCAAGAAAATACTGGAAATGTTTTCCCCCCATAGAAATGTCTTAAGTGCCTGCTTAAAACTCCCCACCGTCCTGCACTCCCGAAGCTGATGGGGCAGAGAATTACAAAGGGTAGGTGCCACAAATCCAAAGGCACATGCACCAGATGACTTCAGATTAACCCTCGGAATCTCCAGCAACCCCTCATCAGCTGAGCGGAGCTGTCACAAAGGGGTGTAAGGAACCAGGAGCTCTTTCAAATAATCAGCACCTGAACCATGTAGGGCTTTGTAAGTCAAGCAATCAATCAAACAATCATGTTTATTGTTCTTCCAAAAAAGTTTTAAATTTTGGACATTACAATCTTAATAAATACAAAAGACAATAAATACAATTAGTAACATCTGATTCATCTTTAATATCAGCTATAAAAATGTTTATATATATCCCTTTTTTATTTCTTTTGAAGTCTTCTTCTATGTGCCCGTTTCTTAAAACTAATTACTGTTGAAAAAAAATTAGCACAAAATAGTGTATCTGTCACTGTCCCAGGATGGAGCAAAATAAACACTGGATCGTAATCCAAGTTCAAATATTTCATTAAAAAGTTATTTAAAGTCAAGATTCTGATTTTTTTTATACAAGGGGCATTGTACTATAATATGATATAGAGTTTCTCTAAACCCCTTTTTACAACAACATTCATTAATGTTATTATTGAATGTGATAGCAGAATGATTAAAATATATGAATTTGGAAATGATTAATTCAAATCTTGCCCATGTTATTATTTTCCGAATATTAGGGGCTAACGGCAATAATAAGTAATTTTCTATCCTTCAGTCAATCTTATTTTCCCCAACAATATAGCTTGTTCATGTGATCTGACCAATTTTAATTGTTTTTCAAAAGCTTTGTCAAATATTTTTCTCTTAATTTTCCCTCTTTAAGAATCCATTATTAAGATACCCTTCTGAAAATCTCTCTATAAATGAAAGGAATTAATCTTTTGTAAATTCGAACTTACACTTTTTAACCATGGCAAATAAAAACCATTGGCATACCATGTTTGTTTTTCATAAAGGCAGAGTTTTATAAAATTCTTATAATTATTCTTAAGAATATTTAGCCAATATGAAAGAAGTCTTAAATTAATTAAGTCCATCAGTGGAATTCTGCCTAATTCAGCTCTTACGATTATGTTAGCCATTGACTGAGGTACTTAAAGAATTGCTTTATAAAACTAAGATAAGGGGAGCTCAAGATTAGAATTTTCCTTAATACCTCAAATTTAAGCTCCGTATAACAATATTGGAGTAATCTTGGCTTCCCCTGCTTTAATAGCAGGTTCCACCAAGAGTCCTCCATATTTAATATTAAAACGAAGAAGGGCCTTTGATGCACAATTGGCTTTGATAATTTATTTTTTACAGTGTAAGATCCAAGATCCATTGGAAGTAAATGTTATCCCAAGATAGTAATATAAAGTCACTACCTCTAGATGTAATTTATCTAACTTGATTCTTGGTTTAGAAGATTTAGTACCAAAAACCATTAACTTAGTTTTATCAGGATTAATATTAAGTTTTAAATAATCACATTTTTGCTTCAATTGGTCAATTTTTATCTGAAGACCCTTTTGGGATAAAGAAAAAAGAACTATGTCATCAGCATAAGCTAAACTATGAATATATTGTTTGTTTATTTTAGGGGAATCCAAAGATAATAATGTGTCAAAATAAAACAAAGAATCAACACAGAGGTTAAACAGGAGTGGGAATAATAAACACTCCTGTCTAACCCCTCTGTTTGTACTAAAATATTCAGAAATATTCCCCATTTTATCATATCTAATTGCCATACACATTTCAGAATACAGCAAGAAAATTGGGATCAGCAGATTAATGGGTATACCTTGTTCTAAAAGAACATTCCAAAGGATGTTCCTTACTACAGAATTAAATGCCACTGTTAAATCAACAAAAATAACATACAGTTTCATTTTTCTATATAATTTGTATTTTTCAATTAAATGAGCTAAAACATAAATATTATCTAGTGATGAGAAACCTGGGTGAAATCCTATTTGAAAATTTGAAAGGGGGCTAAATTTATTAACCCAATTTTGAAGCCTATTTAATAATATTCTAGTAAAGATTTTACTACTAATATCAAGAAGACTGATAGGTCGATAATTTTTAGGGTTTTGAAATGATCCTTTTTTATGAATAGGAATGTTAATATTTTTTACGCCAAGATGGAGGAATATCTCTTTCTCTAAGACAAATGTTAAAGAAACCTACAAAGAAAGGACCCCAATAGGTCATATTTTCTTTGTACATTTCTCCCGGAATACAATCAGGACATGGGGCCTTATTATTAGCCAGTTTGGTAATTGCCTGTTCAACTTCTAACCAAGAAAATTGCAGCAGTAAGGATGTATCATCTAACAGCCATTCTGGCCATTTAAATTGGTCATTTAAATCAGACTCGTTAGAAAAAAGTTTAGAATAATAGGCTATCCAGATTTCTTTAGGAACATAAACAGACAATGAAGGTTCAAATGATTTAACTCCCCTTGCAACCAATAACCAAAAAGCCTTTGAATCTTTTTATGTATTGCTTCTAACATATGAGTCCATTGTTTTAAAGTGAACTCATATTTTGTATATTTTAAAAATTGTTTATATTGTTTTCTTGCTTTAAGACTAATCATATTTCTTCTAATTGAGTGTTTAGTAGTTTTTTTTAATCAAAAGACCCAATTTATGTTTTTCATCCTTGCATTGTTGATCGAACCAAGTTAAAGGGGAATGAATTAAATTAGTATAGGAATAAATCACTGTTCTAATCTCCTGATATCCCTCTTCTAGATGCTTATTTATACATTGTGGAGAGCTAGAATACTGAAATAATGTAAATAATGAACTCATTCACAGAGAAAATATAACTTCTGCTGCTTTTTCTTTATTTTTATTATTCAATTTGAGTTTAAATTTACCTGTAATAGAGAGTGAAGGTGGAGGTAAAGTCTCAGAATTACTCCCAGAATTATCTTTTATCATATCAATCCTCACCAGCAATGTCACATGGTCACTTTCAGGTCTCATTACTATTTTAAAATCCTGAAAGTAAGCATAGGCCTCCAGAGAGATTATTAAATAGTCTATAATACTCTTCCCATTTGAAGAAAAAAAAGTAAATGCTCCATCCTGGTCCCCTGTTCCTCTGCCATTTAAAATACAATAGTTGCCTTTGCTAATAAACTCCATCATTTTTAGACCAGCTCCAATGACAATAGTATCTTCTGAATTCCTAGGTTCAAGATCCCCCATATAAATCTGGGACTGAAGTATTTTTAGGTTGTCGAATTTAGCAATATGAGCATTCAAATAACCCCCTAATATGGTAATATCAATGTAATGTTTTAAGTGTAAAGAATCTATTTCTGATGCTAACTGTACCCAAGGATCATAATCAACAGTAGAATGAAAATTAGGTGGAAACTACACATTAACTATCAGAAAAGTTAAGGAATCCCAGCACAGCACACAGAGCAGAATTTCGTTACCAAATGTAGTGTGCTCTATTATACAAATACCCTTTCTTATTTTAACATAAGTAGACAGGCCCCCTTTCAGTCTTCCAAATTTTTTGTCTTTTATCGCAAAAATATGATGTGGGATATAACCATTAATATTAATGTCTGAAAGGATCCATGTCTCTTGAAATAGTATAATGTCGGCTTTGGAGACATAGTCCTTCCAACAAGAGTGCACCATTTTTGATTGTAAACCAGCAATGTTCCATGAAATAAAATTATAAGTAGCCATATTAACAGTATTATCTAATTCAGTTAGCTCCCTCTTAACCTCAGCAGTCTCAGAGTCAAATGAAGTTATTTGTATAATTGGATGTCATTTTTTGACCAAATTCCCCTAAGATAAACAGTCTAAACAATCTAGATTTATGTAAGTCAAAAGACCTACCTTAAAGGTGATCTGCCACTGAATAGGCAGCCAGTGCAGATCGTGCAGCACAGGGGTAATATGAAATCTTTTAGTTGCCCCTGTCAACAAATGTGCTGCCGCGTTCTGCACTACCTGCAAGCAGTGGATATCAACCCCAGGAAGCCCTAGGTAAAGGGAGGTGCAGTAATCAAGGTGCGATGTCACAAAGGCATGGACCAAGACAGGTAGGTCACTGGATGGAACAAGGTGCCTAATCCTAGCTCCTAGCAATGTTCCTAAGATGGTAAAAGGCCAGCTTGATGACTGCCAAAACCTGATGACAAAGAGACAGACCATTGTCAAGCACCACCCCTAGGTTACGCACCCATTCAGAGGTGAGAATCTGGGCATCCCCCAGGACTAAACCAGAAGGGAGCCCAGTCCTCGACCCATCTGCCCTATGACCCGGGTCCACAACCAAAACCTCAGTCTTTCCTGGGTTCAACTTTAGACCACTGGTGTTCATCCAATCTTGGATTTCTATGAGGCAGCTGTTCAGTAATGAGATAGCACTAACCTGGTCGGGAGCAAAAGGCAGGTAGAGCTGGGTATCATCAGCATAGCAATGAAACCTCAGCCCATACCATCTTACAATGTCTCCGAGGGGTAGCATGTATACTGTGAATAACATGGGAGACTGCACTGAACCCTGAGGAACCCCACAGAGAAGTGAGAAAGCCCTGGAAGAAAATAAACCCGAGACCACTCTCTGCATTCTACCAGTGAGGAAAGATGAAAACCATCTGAGGACTGTACCAGACAGCCCGCAGATGAACCTCAGATGTTTGAGCAGAATCCCATGATCCACAGTATCAAAAGCTGATGATAAATCCAGGAGAACCAAGATAGAACGGTGTCTCTGATCTCTCACCATCAGGAGATCATTGAGCACCCAAACCAGAGCGGTCTCAGTGCTATGCCTCTTACAAAAACCCGATTGGAGAGGTTCGTATAAACTATGGATGGTTAAATGGTTATCCAGTTGAGCAGCCACAACTTTCTCAATAACCTTCCAAACAAAAGGGAGGTTAGTGGTAGGTCTGTAGTTTGCTAGGTTCTCCGGGTCTAAAGAAGCTTTCCTCAGAAGGGGGGGTCACCACTCCCTCCTTCAGGGAGCTAGGAAACTCACCCAAATCCAAAGAGCACTGGACAATCCGAGCTAAGACCGGGCCGATAATATCGCTACAACTCAAAATCAGGGAAGTAGGGCCAGGGTCTAAACTACAGCATGTGAGATGCATCTCCTAGACAATCTGCATAATATCTATGAAATCTGGCAGGTCAAAGGTACTCCAGGAAACTCCGGGCACTGTGACAAAGCACTGATCAACAACAACCCCCTTAGAATGAAGTTGGTGGCACTCCCGCCTGATGTCAGCCACCTTATTCGCAAAGAAATGAGCAATCTCATCACAATCATTCTGTGAAAAAACTCGACGGAACTGCTGACAGGCTGGGTTGCACAGCCTGTCAACAGTTCTGAAGAATTGAGCCGGTCGATTCCATGTAACAGCAATTTCCCTGGACAGGAATTCTGCCTTCTTACGGGAACTTTCTGTTTGGTAGAATTTATAATGTTCTAACAAAATAAGGTGGTCGGCATCAGAGGCAGTCTTCTCCAATGACTCTCTAACCTATGCCCCAATCTCCGCAACTCCCTGAGAGCCCCATCAAACCAAGGGGCCCTGGAGCGATGCAGGAGGGGGCGAACATGGATGGGAGCAATCAGATCGAGAGCTGAGGATATGGCCCCATTATATGCCACAACCAACTGCTCAGGGTCTGTGCAAGTCTCATCCAACAGCGAGAGGTCAATTACTGCCATCAGGTCTTCAGAGACCACATCCCACAAAGGGCGGTACCTGACCAACTCCACAGGGGCTGACCTACTCAGGGGGGCCAAAAAATTGAACCCAACTGAGTAGTGGTCGGACCAACCGACTGGTTCCACCACCAAGTCTGAGGCCTCGATCCCCAGGAGGAAAACCAAATCAAGAGAGTGACCACCTTTGTGAGTAGCTGAGGAAACAACCTGTGTGAAGCACAGAGATGTCATCACCTGGAGGAAACTTAGATCTGATTCAAACTGCAGCAAGCCTGGGAATTTCTCCAAGATCCAAAAGGTTTGGTTGGCTGATTCATCTGTCAGTCACAACAGGAGCTCCCCCTTCAGGTGCAAAAAGGAGCCAAAAGTCCAAAACTACAATTCCTACAGATTCTGACTCCAGACAGCTCCTGTAGTCCAGCTTCATTTTAGGTCCCACCAGTACTGATTGGTCCAATTCGGCAGTCCTGGGCCAAAGTGGTGGGGATAAACAAAACAGTCCTTGCTGCAAAGAAGGCAGGTTAGACAAACTACATTATCATTATCACTCTAAATGATTTTCAGCAAAATAGTTACATCTTTCAACCGAGCTCCCTCTCAGATTACTTATGACTGCAATCCGGGCAGCTCTTAAAGGGACAGTACACAGAGGCTATACAGGCACTCTCTGGCAATCACATTAAAACTGCTAAAATGCAGGACACCAGCCTGGCAGTGAGCATTTAGGCAAGCTCAAGGAAGACTTTTTGGGAACCCCCAATTGTAAGGGGTTACACAAGGAAAAAATAAACCCCGCAGTAAAACTACAGTAAATTGCAGCAATAGACAGCACCTCACCCAAAAGATTAGCACAGTGATCTAAATCTCCATAGAACAATTTACTAAGTTAATAGCACAGTAGCTACAGTAAAACCACCAAGAATATGTATTTATTTTCTTAACACAATGGATATTAACAAAACACACATGACCGGGGTAATTCAAAAGTTACAGTATGTAACACCATCACTTTAAGAGATTAACCAAGTAAAACCATGCTGCAGAAATAAAATGAGAAATTTCAGACTACAGACAAAAAAAAGTAACAAGAAAGACTAAGGGAAACAAATCAGACTACTGCTCACAATGAAAGAAGATCAAGTTACTGATGATTTATTTGTAGGACAAAACGTGTCTGTGTCTTCTGTTTTCAGCCTTTGAGTGTGTGTCAGAGGCCATTTGGCAACATATACCCTTGCATAGAGCAGAACCAGTCTAAATTCTTTCATGGAGATTTGCATGTACTTCATATGATACTTTGCATTATTGGTATACAGTTTGTGTAATTTTACATTTCTTGAACCCTGGCTTTATTGCCAATGCCCTTTCCAGCCTCAGTGTTTTTGTGTTTCTTTATGGGTGCCTTGCTTGCTGAAACACCTCCCCTCCCCCACATAGCAGTGCTTCACTAGACAAAACAAGCGGTTTAAACTAAATAAATCAGCAAAACTAGAAAGAAACAACACTAATCTAGCTGTACAAGGCATTCTGTATCTTTTTTGTTAGTGATCTGGTTCAAACTACTCCAATATAGGAATAGTTTTCCAGTTTTCTGCAAAGATAAGCAGGGACAGACTTCTCTCCAAGTCTCACTTTGTAACACTCAGTATGGCTTGCATTATAGCCTAGAGGTTAGAGTAATGAGTTGTACATGTTCTTGGTACATCCAGCAGCCTTGGGTTTGATTCCCACAACTTCTACTTGCATACTGTATGACTCAGAACAAGTCACCCCTGAAAATGGGCACTTGTGGCTAGTTGATAGTTTTGTCCCCCCTTCCTGTTTTCCTTTTTCCACAAAGTTTTTATACTCCTTGACTGAACTGGGTGGCCATTAGCCCTGTCCCCATACCTGGTGGATACCCTACCTCTTTCCAGGTCCATAAGTTTTGTTCCCCCCCCCAGAGATGTCCCCTAGCAGCAGGGTGGGGGGCAGTCTCTCCTCCCTCCCCAACAGGCACAGGCATATCCAGATTGGCACAAGGGCCAAAAGTGGCAGATCAGACCAGCAGGACACAGGCAGGGCTTCATAAAGCCCAGGCCCCCAGAATTTCCACTTTTCTTGTCCCCCCCCCGTGTTTCAGTGCCAGTAGGTGCCCATGAAGGTGCACTCATCCTATGTCACCGCAGACCCCCTTCCTTCAAGTTGCTCATGCCTACAGTACCACCAGGCCCCCACCTGGTGTCAGTCATGGGCAGAGATGGCTTGATCACCCTCCCTGAGAGAGGAGAGCTGTCCCTGTGATCAATCAATCAATCAATCAAAGTCTTTACTTAACTAGGCGATCACTGTTGAGCAAGCTCATTTTCGAGGTGGACCTGGATCTGATGCACAATCCTCTCCCACCCCTGGCAACCCATGATCATTCCCAAACACAGTATAGCAGGAGGTAAGGCATGTGATGCATCTATACTCCACATCCCCAGACTGGCTCCATCCTGCTTTTTCTTTGAACGTGACCATATAGCCTCAATGGACCTGATTGCCACACTGATTTCCTCTTTGTTTCTTACAGACAACCTCCCTTCAAAGAAAGTGCCACCTACTCCTTGTCTTCTAGGACTTATCCCTTTGCAATAGCCAGAATTTCTCCTTCCTAATAGCCTATTTTTCCCCACACCAGTTCTCTGTGAGTGCCTCTAAGTTCTGGACTTCCAAGTGCACTAGGCTGTCAGACCATTCAATTTTACCAGGCGTAATTCTCATATTGTATATATGAAAAGTGGGGAGCTTTTTTGCACCCCTTTTTTATACTTGCAAACACATACTGTATGTTAAAGACAAGTATTAATATTGTGAATGAGGGCTTATAATGTCCATGTGAACATGTAGGGCTTTGAATTAGATATATCAGGCTTGGGTCCAGATCAATACTGTGTATACAACACAGTGTGGTCACAATCCATGCAGGAATAACTGCTGCAGACATGATAGCACTCAAGAAAAACAGCGAGCACTACAAACAGTGCCTAACAGTGGGGCATGAACTTGGACAGGGGGTAGCAGGGTCCCACTCACCCACCCAAAAGTTTCTCCTGTTCGAGTTCCCTGTGGCAGGAAACTGGCACGGGAGAAATTTGGGCAAGTAACTCACCCAAAAAAACACAGCAACTCCATACCAAAAATGACCCATCACTTGGACAATGTTATGTGGGGGGCTTTTCCCCCCGCACTTCCACATCATCTCATAATAGATATCTATATATATATATATATATATATATATACATATCTCCTCAAAGACACACCAAACACCACACAAAAAAAAATTCACAGTAGGTCATTACCAAACATTATCTGTCACTTGGACAATGTTATGTGGGGAGCTTTGCCCCCACACTCTCATGTGAGGGGGCTTCACCACCCCACCCCCCGTGGTGTGTGTGTGTGTGTATGTGTGTGTGTATGTATATATATATATATATATAGATAGATAGATATATCTGTCTCTATATATATAGAGAGATATATCTATCTATCATATAGATACATATATCTATATATATATATATATACACACACATATGTATGTATATATATGCAGTATACCCTAGAGGTTAGAGTAATGAGCTGTGAATGAGCTTGGTACATCCAGCAGACCAGACCTGGGTTTGATTCTCACAACCTCCACTTGCAAACTGTGTGACTCTGAGCAAGTCACTTAACCGCCCAGTGCTCCAGGGTCGCCCCTGAACACAGGCACTTGTGCCTAATGGGCTTTAGCCAGTTACCAAAGACTAAAATAAAAAAAAAAATATATATATATATATACACATATACATCCTCAAAGATGCACCAAACACCACACCAAAAAATATTCACAGTAGGGAGGAAGACTTGAACCCAAGTCTGCTGGCCATTCAAGGGATTCCTAGCCTATCACGCTAACCGCCAAGCAACAGAGCCAACTGGCTCACTCTGTGCATAATGTAAATGTTAGAGTGCTCAGTCTGTGAAAAAAAGAGCTCCCTGCATAGTGCTGCCATGGCCACACTGTAATTCCCCAGTAGCTCTTTTCAGTCATGCTATCTTTACATTGCGTTTTTTACCATACTGTAATTTACACATGCTTTTGACCTGATACCATCAGGCTTCATAATGGAATTAACACATATAAAGAGTGTTATATGTGTACAAAAAACAAAGTCCTTACTTACATAAATGTTTGTTTCTCTGTCAGTGCATTGTGAGTAAAGCTAAGAGTTTTATAAACAAAATTATATATTTAACAGTGAAAAGTTAATACAATGAATGCACATTAAAATGTTGAGATAAAATATATTTTTAATTCATTTTAGTAAATGTAAAAGCCCTGAAGAAGGTTATCATTCCTTGAAATGTTGGCTGGCTAAAATACAGCACTGTTATGTCATGGATTTTATATACATTATACTATTTAAAAGATTACTTGTTGAGTGAGTCTCATATCTCCAGGAACTGTATTTACATATTCTATATATGAAAGGTGGGGGTTTCTCAGATAACAAAATCCGCTTCCCAACTTGTTTTCTGATTTGTCAATGATGCTCTTTATTAGCTGCTTGTACCCAACATTTCAACATGCCATATATGGCTTCTTCAGGGGATATCACCTTAATATACTTTTTGACAATATTTGACCTTTATGTTCAAATTCCCCTCTCTGGACACTCCTTCTCATTGCATTGCACTCCTTGACAGTGCAATGAAAAGGAGTGCCCAGAGAGGGTGATTCAAAAATTAAAAGAAATTTAAGGAAATGGCTGTAAAGAAAAGTCAGTTACAAACTGTGAAATTTACTCCACAGCACTGTCAGGCAATAGAGAAATAAATGTCAGTATACAGGGAAAATATGTGTCAGAAAGCATACTGAGGTAATAAATTAAATACTATTCCCTGAAGAAGCCATATATGGTATGACAAAACATTGGGGTACAAGCAACTAATAAAGAGCATCACTGATAATTCAGAAAACAAATCTGGAAGTGGATTTTTTGTCTCAGCACCCCTCTTTCATCTATGGCATTTGTTAGCACCTGGGGCAGCTCCAACCCATGTAATTTATTGCATACATCATGAATGCCTGTGGAACACTGTATCTTTTTGTATGTTGCTCATATTAACTGCTTTAAAATTAAAGTTTTCACTGTATGTTCCCTTGCTCCAACTGGGAGTCTGCTATTCTTTTACCATTGCTCTCTGCTGTCCTTCCCTTGGTAAACCAATGCCTCTAACTGCTGCCACTGGTGACCCCTGCATTAGTTACCTCCCCTATCATATAGTTGAAATCCCCATGATTTACCATTTCATTAAAATAACTATACCCCTCCCTCTTGGCAGAATTACAGTCAATTTTGGCTTTTCTATGGATCATATTCATTTGACTTGTACTGCAGGCAGGTCACTTTATCTGCACTAGGATCATTGTCCTGCGATGCTCCTCCAGCACTCCTCCTATAGTGGTGCCTATCATCATTCTCCATCATGACTGAAGATATTCATATGCTAATAAAGTCCATTTATCAAAGGGTTATGGTGCAGTAGATTGAGCCAAATGGGACTCTGTCACTTCAGATCCATAATCTCTAAAATCATACCCTAATTACTGATGTACCTGTATATTGTTATCAGAGAACCTCCTGGAAACATCTGGATCTTTGAACATTTCAAGTTTTCCTTGAAAATTAACTTTAGGAAAAGCTGTGGCAAGTAGAGAAGCTGAAACTTCAGCTTCTTTAAACTCTGATAATATTGGAAGAAACTGTTTTGTCCTGTGTTGTGTCAGTAAGCAAAAATCTGGAGAAAGACGCAATCTGGCACCAGCATAATAGATTTTCTTTTTTCTGTCTGGCCAGTTGTTAGAATTTATTTTCTTCAAGCAAAGATCTAGATGTAAAAATTTTATACCTGGCACCCAGTGACTGAGCTCAGCAGCCCACAGTTTCCAGAGCACTCCTTACTACTTTTTAATGTTAGAAGGAGAACAAAAGACAGAATACAAATACAAAGGGGGTCTCAGTAGCAATAAGTATGGTTAGAGTGTACTGAACCTCCTCCTTCAGAGCATTTAAATGTCATTAGGTTTGAAGAGTGCTGTCAATAATAGCACCATCCATAACAGTGCTACATTAACTGCGCTCCCCAAGACAGCGGCAGGAATTAATGCTACCAGTAAACACAATGTCAATGGTAGGGGTCAGACACCATAGCGACCACTGTTACCATTGTAAAACAAATATATTCACCAAACTATATTTATGTGGGGGCTTTTCCCCCCACACACACCCACATAACTAATAATATCTACTCTGAGGGGGAGTAGCTCATGGGGAAAAGGTGAAATTTGTGGGACCATGGAATTACTGTTTCCATGGCCCTTTGCTAACAAATTGTCATTCCCCTGAAGTGAAAATTAAATCTTCTGAGTCAGGATACCAGGATTAGAACCCTGGTGTTCCGGTCCGTGCTGGCTGAGCTGCTGTCTTAACCTGTTCCACCATGGGGGCAGCTTGGCCAGCAACCGCACTTTTTTTCTTCTTCCCCACTTTCTCTAATCCTGTTCAATAGCGACAGGGTTAGTGGTAGTTGCTGGACACTATTCTACCTCTGTTGCTATTCCTTCCTGATGTGATCCTGACCGTGCAGTTTAGACAGCACGGTTCAAGCCATGCTCTTTTAACCAGGTACTCATTTAAAGTTTCCATGGCATTAAATCCTATGAATCTGAGGTTTTTCACTAAACCATATTTTCCACATGCTCCAGTCCAGATGATAATGAATGTTGATTATGAAGGGCAGCCTTTACCTTCAACAGTTAATGTTCTTGAAGAAAGAGCTTTAGTTTCTTTTTCATTCACTTCCACTGTTTTCTCCATCCCATCCACTCTAGCTTTGATCACAGCACAAAGATTAGATATATCTGTAAAAAGCTGGTCCACTCTCTGAGCAGAAGAACTTCTTTCAGCCGGAAACTCTGGGAGTTACAACTGAAATAGAAACCATTTTCAGCTTTGTTCTCAATTTGGAGCAAGTAAATGTGGGGGAGGATCCTGTGCCAACCACTTCAAGGGAGCTCCACAGCCACCAGCCGGGAGCACCTATCCAAGCAAATTTCAGGTATAAATACATCTCCAGCTACTGTAACTGGATGAATTATCCATTGGTACATAGGTTAGGTCAGGATACACTGATAAGCCAAAGATTCATGATATCAGAAGCTTCAAATGTGTTTTGATGAAATATCAGTATCCCAACCTGCAAAGCTGTAAACAAACAGTTTCAATCTCATACTCAGCAGCATCTCCCCCTCAAAAAAAGACCTTGATTATTGTTGATGGCTCTTCACTCAAAGAAACTGGTTGACATGGTGATACCTGACATTAGGCGATACTGTACATTTACTGTGGAGCTGCATATGAATGGTACCTTGTTATCATTCTACCCAGCCTTTTCCTTCCTCCTCCTCCTCCATGGCAGCTCAAGTGTATGTCTGGGCATTATATATGGATATGGCTTCCACAAAATTATCACACAATTCCACAATTTTCACAACAGCTAATGATATTTGACATTAATTACTGTCATTTTACAGTTTTTGGCAGCTAATAGCTTTGACATCATTTAAGAAAGAGATGAGAAAGTTGAAACCCACAGCCTCATTTGCAAGGTGTTCATTCTAACCAAAAATGGTGATACTGTGTTCTCTAGTTTTAATGTTCTAGGGGCTTAAACTTCCACAGTTTACATACTTGCAACAATTAATTTAAACATGTCCAAGGTTTGCTGGTTTATAACTGATCCCCCTTTGAAACAAGAAAAAATACTTAGTATGCTTCTCTATGATGTAATTGACTGTAAGCATACCAATCTGGGTACAATTTGGACAAGTACATTTAAACATAGAGGAAAATGTAAAATTTGCATTTTGTCAATGTTTTGAGAAATTGTGATGGAAATTGAAATGCTTGCTGAAATTTTGAGACTTTTCATGAAAGCAAAATTATGATTTTGTCAAAATTCCACTGTTGAATGTTAAATTGTACTGAGCCCTAGTTGCCGATCAACTGGCCTTCCCTCCGTGTCTCACCAGGTAGGCAAACCTTTAAATGAGCATAGGGTAGCACCAGTTGATACCACCTCACAGTCCCAAACTGCAAACTTGGCATAGCTCATTCATACCATATCAGTGAATGGGTTCTTGGTCTAGGGGAAGAGCATGTACCTCAAGTTCTGCCAAGTTAAAAGAACTGACAAGAACTTCAGTCCTTAGGAGTTTTGGAATCAGGATCAGATAACGGTGCAGCCATCCAGACAACACCCTGAAGGTGAGCCCCTACAGCAGGCCTATCACCATGCTTTACTGTTCTATCTCAGGTGCATGCAGCCTGAGACTAACTTTGATGGAAAGCCTGTGCCACATCTTAGAACCAAAAGCCATAGTCCTACCCCTGGTCTGGCATGTCCCCCCAGAGCAGTCACACCTATCACTATAAGAAGGATTACTCTCCTTTCTGGACTGGAAAAAAAAAAAAAACTAAAACATTGTTTTGCTGTGCTCCCATTATATATCTTCTTAGCAACAGCAATTCTTGAATGCTTGGATCCTTTTTCTTACACTGTCACAGAACCTGTAACACAGAACATCCTGTACCCAGTGCTACCATAGAAGAGATATTAGGCTTGGGAAAATATTAACCCCTCCTGCCTGTAAGGGTAGGTTACAAGCATAAAGCTATCTGTTACAACACTGTTTCTGATATAAAGTTTTTTTATCTTTGTTTCCACTGTAATTGAAGCCCATTCTTACTACAGTAACTTCAATATATCACTTTTGTATTGTTTTGCTTCTAAGGAGATCAGTACAGTATAAAGAGGGTTTGCTGCATTTTAAAGGTACACTAGAGCCTTCCATTGTAGACAGGAGTCCTGAGCTATAGCTATTCTTTTTTTTTATTTTCCTTTTGGTAATTATCTGGCTGACTGGCTTGACTAACTACAATGGCAAGTAACTCACAGTACTATCTACCTAACTGGGGGTAGGTAAGCTGGTATCTAGAAGAAACTACTAGGAGACAGACTAGTTTTTGGTTAATTTTTCTGCAAATGTTTTCTCTGGTTCCTTTACATCCCCCACTCCACTGATTAGAGCTAAAATAACTGAACATTTCCAGCTGGTAGGGTAGCTAGTGAGTGCTTTCACAGCCAAACAGATAACGTAATTTAGCTACCCAAACTATCCAGATTTTTTCATCTGTGAGAACTCTAATGTGTGTAAGTATGAAGTATGAGGCAAAGCCTTTTTTCTTCCCATATGTGCCCAAAGGAAGGCAGAAAAAAGACAGTTTATAACTTGTCAGACTGCATGCTTTCTATGCTTTCTAGTGCACGTGTGGGTTACTGCATACTCAAAAGACCATCTGACTATTTAAAATTCATGTACAAGAGCATGTGAGGTAATTGTATAAAATAAAGATGACACTGCCTTAGGGGCACATCTTTCACAAGCACATCCGTCTAGCAAAGAATATTTAAAATGTATGGACATTTGACAGGTGCCAGTACACAGCAGAGGTGGGGCTTCAGTCCACGGTTTACTGTAAAAAGGAATCAAGTTCAGGGGTGTAGCCATGAATTTTAAACTTGTACTCAAGAGTTGACAAACTGTTGCCCCCCCATAAACACAAACCAAAAGATGTGCTGCCCTGCCACACAAACATTGCCCCGCCCCACTTCAGTCAACTATATGTAGTACTGTAAGTCAATGATCATAATAGATTCAAAACATTTTATTTTATCTAACACACATGCTACCAATCAGACAGATGTTGGCTGGCTTTTAGTTACAATGTTTAGGATACATTGTGATACGTCTCTGTACTACGTCAGGGTAGCCAGCCTTTCAGAAGTCCATTCACACCAGCACTCATGCATACATGCTTGATCGGGTCACTCATGCAAATCATGGCCTCTAAGTTAAGCACCCACACATCTTCCAAAGATCATTTAAAAACTCACACTAAAGCACCCAAGGATGGGTGGCTCTGTTTGTGCTTTTTGCCCTGGCCTGAGGCTCATGTTACCCCTGATTTTCCATATTTTACTGTACTCGTCAGAGTACACTGAGTATGCCTGCCAACACCCATGGTCAAGTTGGATTTTCAAATTGGACAGTTTACAGCCTCACGGATTCTATCATAAAACAGATCCCATAACTTTTCTTTAAGATAGCTATAAAGTTGCCTGGTGTTTTTTACTTTTTTTCTTGAAAGTTGAAATTTAATATGGCTTTTATTTAATAGGTACTGAAATTAGTATCTTTTGAAAAGCTGATATTTAATAAAGTTTTCTCTTTTTTTCTGTAGCTCTATCCAGTGTTTCAGGACCAATCCTGGAGTTTTGCTTCATACATTATGTATCAATTATTACTGCCAAAAGAAGTCTACTAGTTCTCTTTGATGTGCACTGTATGACTCCTGGCAGCACCATGTCATGAGGAGGGATCTTATATCCATTTTTAATAAGTGTAAAATATCTTTTTATGTTTGCTTGCATGCATGTGCAAGAAACATAGTGCCATCATCTGAGTTTTCGGAGGTGTGTCACCCCCTCTTCCAATTCAGTCAGTGTGTTGACAGGCGTGGCCCTTGTCCGCCAATGCATGCTGGAGCTGTCTATGACAAGCTCCAAAATGCAGTGGCATACAGTGGAAAGGGGGACCTACACTTCAGTGAGCAGCGATAAGATATTGCCTGCTCAAGCGCAGCTCCCCAAACACACATACACACACACACACACACGTATACTGCATGCTCCCCCCCCCACGCACACACTCTATAGCCAATGGGGGTGCCCAATCCCCCGCCGGCTGTGCTGCACTTCCCCCCAAAGCCTTCCAAATGCCATGCTGGGTGCCCACCCCAGTGTGGCAATCAATGGTATAGCCGACGGGGTGCCCAACTCTTGTCGGCTTCACTGTCTCCCCCCCTACCCCTGAGTACTGGGTGCCACACTGGGAGCCCACCTCAGTGTGGCAATAGATGTTATGGCCGACTGGGGTGCCCAATCCCCCGTTGGCTCCAAAGCCCCCCCAGCTGTCCTTCTGCCACACTGGGAGCCCACCCCAGCATGGCAAATGTCCCGCGACATCTTGTTTTTTTTTAGTACCTGTAAAGAAAAAACGGTCCCAAGCAGTCTTCCTGCCCCCCTCCCCACAACCCACACCCACCCACTGAGCACCCTGCCTCCCCACACCCCCCTCACCCCATACTTACCTCCAGAGCTCAGCACAACGATCTTTGGTGGACCGGGAACACGTCTGCACTCTTCAAAGCCGACCGCGAACTGAGGAAATGCCGGTAAGCTTATAATGGGATAGATAGGGGTTTTTCAACTTTGTTGCATATCTCAGGCATTTTTTGGAATTTTTGCACCAAATTTTCAACATGGGGTTTTTAGGACCCTTTCTCATGAATGCTTTCACTGTCATGGCGTTATTCGGGCCCGAAGGGTGATTTCGCAGTAACTGCACAAAATCACGTTTCGGGACGAATTAATGAAACGACACTGCCAGTGTTCATAAGGTGGGCTCTCAAGAAGCCTATTTTGAAAATTTGGTGGAAAAATTCCAAAAAAATGACTGTTTTATAAGCGTGCGTTGCGCAGTTCCTACGCACACTTGTAAGTTCGTGAATTTTAAGTATTTTCACTCCAGATTTTCAACATTGCCATTTTACCACACCTTCATATGAGTAGTACAGCTGTCATTTTTCACATCTCACCCAAAATGTGTTTCCGCCCATGTAGCGCACAATGGCACAGTTGGTGTGCATAACCAATGTACGGGACAAATTAAGAAAACCACAGTGACACTGTTCATGAGCAGAGGTCTTAAAATGGCTATGTTGAAAATTTGGTGAAAAAATTCCTAAAAATGACTGTTTTACGAGTGTACGTTGCACAGTTCCTACACACGCTCGTAAGTTCACGAATTTTCAATATTTTCACTCCAGATTTTCAACATTGCCATTTTACCACACCTTCTTATGAGTAGTATAGCTGTCATTTTTCACATCTCACCCAAAATGTGTTTCTGCCCATGTAGCTGCCAATGGCATTCAGTGTGTGAAATCAATGTATGGGACAAATTAAGAAAATCACAGTGACACCGTTCATGAGCAGAGGTCTTAAAATGGCTATGCTGAAAATTTGGTGAAAAAATTCCAAAAAATGACTGTTTTACAAGTGTGCGTTGTACAGTTCCTACGCAGGCTTGTAAGTTCGCGAATTTTCAATATTTTCACTCCAGATATTCAACATTGCCATTTTACCACACCTTCTTATGAGTAGTACAGCTGTTATTTTTCACATATCACCCAAAACATGTTTTCGCCCATGTAGCGCACAATGGCACAGCCGGTGTGCGAAATCAATGTACAGGACAAATTAAGAAAATCACAGTGACACTGTTCATGAGCAGAGGTCTTAGAATGGCTATGTTGAAAATTTGGTGAAAAAATTTGTAACAATAACTGTTTTACGAGCATGCATTGCGCAGTTCCTACGCACGCTCATAAGTTCGCAAATTTTCAATATTTTCACTCCAGATTTTCAACATTGCCATTTTACCACACCTTCTTATGAGAAGTACAGCTGTCATTTTTCACATCTCACCCAAAATGTGTTTCCACCCATGTAGCACACAATGGCACAGTCAGTGTGCGAAATCAATGTATGGGACAAATTAAGAAAATCACAGTGACACTGTTCATGAGCAGAGGTCTTAAAATAGCTATGTTGAAAATTTGGTGAAAAAATTCCTAAAAGTGACTGTTTTATGAGTGTGCATTACGCGGTTCCTCGCCGCGGCTCGTAAGTTCGCGAATTTTCAATATTTTCCTCCAGATTTTCAACATTGCCATTTTACCACACCTCCTTATGAGCAGTACAGATGTCATTTTCACATCTTTGTCAAATGTGTTCACCATGTAGCATAATGGCGCAGTCGATGCGAAATCAATGTATGGGATGCATTAAGAAAATCACAGTGACACTGTTCATGAGCAGAGGTTTTAAAATGGCTATGTTGAAATTTGGTGAAAAAATTCCTAAAAATGACTGTTTTAGGAGCGTGCATTGCGCAGTTTCTATGCGTGCTCATAAGTTTGCGAATTTAATATTTTCACTCCAGATTTTCAACATTGCCATTTTATTACACTTCCTTAAGAACAGTACAGCTGCCATTTTTCATATGCTGCCCAAAATGTGTTTTCGCACATGTAGCGCACAATGGTGCTGTTGGTGTGCGAAAGCAATGTTTGGGACAGATTAAGAAAATCACAGTTACACTGTTCATGAGCAGAGGTCTTATTATGGCTATGTTGAAAATTTGGTGACAAAAGTCCATAAAATGACTGTGTTACGAGTGAGCATTGCGCAGTTTCCACGCACCCTCGTAAGTTCATGACTTTGTAATATTTTAAGTCCAGATTTTCACCAGTGTTATTTTTCCACACTTCCTTATTTACAGTACAGCTGTCATTTTTCGCTAACGTGACAAAGTGTGTTTTCACACTTTTCAGCGCAGAGAGATGCGTATCGCCAGGGAAATCATTGTTCGGGACAGATAAAGAAAATCACAGTGACATTGTTCATGATCGGAGGCACCAAAATGCCTGAGTTGATAATCTGCTGTAAAAATCCCCAACCTAATTATATTACGGGTGTGCGTTGCACAGTTTCTATGTACACTCATGACTTCACCATTTTTTTAAATATTTTTACTGCAGATTTGCAACATTGCCATTTTTTACACCTCCCCATGAACAGTACAGCTGTCATTTTTTACATCCTGTTCGGAATGTTTTTGCACCTGTGGTGCTAAATGCCGTAGTCGCTGTGCATAAGCAGCTTTCGGCTAACAAACTGATATTCCCACTGTTCATGAGGTGGGGTCACAAGAAACCATGTTGAACATTTGGAGTGAAAATACCAACGAATGCCTGAGGTATTAGGGTTTCCAACCATAATGCCCAACCCTGTAGAGAATGACAGGCATCAGGGGTGTGACTTGGGTTTCTTGCCTGTAATGCTCATACCATTCCACACCCTGCAGCCAGTGAGAGGCATCGAGGTATGCCTTGGACTCTTTGGCCCCAAAGTTCACCCCAATCTCCTATATCGCACCCATCTCACCGTATTGCCTAATGGAATGGGGTGCGCATAAGGGCCAAAGACCCCAAGGAACACTGTGACACTTGTCAGTGTCTGCAGGGTGGGGTGTGGTGAAATGGTGTGGCCGTTATGCCTCATGACCCAAAGGCACACCCCAATGCCTGTCACTCTCTGCAGGGTAGTGGTGGGGTTGGCTTCAGTTCAATACTTCACTGCCATTCCAATTACGCAGCTCTGTAACTTCTACACTACCACTGCCAATGCCAGCAAGCAAACATTCAGCATTGACAAATGCTTGTTTAAGACTGCTTAATGTAGTTAAAAGAAGACATTTTTTTAGCAGACTTGTGGATGTGACCAAACTGGAAAAGCAACTCTGCAGGAGGTGAGCTGTGTGGAGCTGTAATGCAAAGCTATAGATGATGTAGGGATTTATAGCTTTGCACAAGAGGACGTTTAGGAACTGTTTGTGGAAATAATGCTGCTGGGAATTGTATTGTTTTCCGTTTGCAATGTATGACATGTAGTATTGATAGGACAACTACTTTTCCCAGAATGCTGCTTGTCTTTTTTTTTTCTTCACTAAATGATCCAGTATTAACCTGGACTTATCCCTTTGTCTGTCACATCTTAAGTGTTTTTGTTGTACAAAACACATTTTATTACTGCCTTCATGTATTGTAATCAATTTTAATCTCAATAAAGCTAAATTAAAAAAAAACAAACATTTTATTACTGTATGAGGCCTCCACAACATCTGAGGTAAACTATGGTGGCTTGCTTACATAACATTCTACTAAAAGGCAAACAAATGTATTCAGTTCAAGAGAACGGAGACTGTACAGAGTAAACAGGTGGATCCACAGCATGCAGAGAGTCACAGGTATCTAGGAATTAGCCAGTCTCAACATCACATTCCACAAATGACATCTGAAGACTTGTCCCATTTGCTTCAACATTTATTTAAAGGATAAAAACATGAACTTCTTGAAAAAGAGCCAGTGTGGCTTCAAACGTAGAAGACTGCTTTTGTGGGGTTGCTGTCAGTGTGGTATGCTGTTTTATATCATTTTTTTTTTACTTTAAATAAATGTTGAAGCAAATGGGACATGTCTTCAGACGTCATTTGTGAACTGTGGTGTTGAGACCGGCTAATTCCTAGATACCTGAAACAAATATATTCATCTGTGACAGCCTCAAACACTAAATGGCCTTGTATTAAACAAACCATTAGTACTCCTATGATTTTCTCATAATTAATGATGTCAATAGAATCCCTCAATGAAATTCAGGGGTTACCATTTTTTTTAAGTCACAAGTGCAGAATGATAGTTGTTTACATATTGTAAGTCCATGTCAAATCTGGTTAAGTCTTACCAATTATATTCTTAAGGTGCTAGATGAATTACCTTCAGACTTAAACTTTTTTTCTTGACAGAATGGTTTACACGCTACTAGAGATGGGCAAAAATGGTGAGATTCTGGTTCTGGTTCAGGCTTTGGTTTTACTAAATCACCTTTGGTTTTGGATTCAAGCAAATCTCTCTTCCTCTGACACAATTTTAAGAACACTCTCCCATCACTAACTGTAACCAAACCTTTACCATAATAGGGCAAAAGCCCCAAGGCAAAACTCTCCTCCAATTTTCCCATAGCATATGACTTCCTGCCAGTCTCTCTCCCCTCCAGCCTGACACGTTTGATAATAATCCCCCCCTCTCTAACCCCAGTCCTTAAAGAAAGTATTGGTTTTACAGAACCATTCATACACAGTGTATCCCAAATTGCTTTACAAAGCACCGAGTAGGTTAATGGTAGTGCACAGACTGTTGAATGGAATACAATTTAATTTTATACAGACTGTATCCCAAAATGCTTTAACAGTCCTGGAACATGAGAGAAGAGAATGCTGCTGCCATTAGGTATACAGATTCAAACAATAGATTACAGGGAGGTTAAGCAAAGGGCAGTTAAGTGAGTTGCTCAGTAGTAACACAGTAAGTGGTGCTGGTGGAATTCTAATATTGGTCTCTAAGTTCACAGCTCTGTTCTATCGACTATACCAGTCTGTCTTTACTGGGTATCCTCCACCCCCAGCAAAGATGTATAGCTGACCCCCAGTCAGTCTCCCCTCCTCCTAACACACTTTATACCCCCTCTACCTCCCATTAGGCTGGCTGCCTTGACTATTTGGGAGTAGCCTCTTTCTGTGTTGACTGTTTGGAGCATCAGCCCCTGATGCATCTGCACCTCTAACCCCTCAATTGCCAGTAGTTGATTAGAGGAGCACCTGATGGGTAGCAAGTTCAGTAGTCCTTTAACCTTTTGCTGGGTGAGTTTGGTTGACCCTTTTCCCTTGAAGCGTACCACTAAGTAATTGAGCAGTGTGCTGAGGGGTTCTGCATTGTATGCAGGTGTTCTTGTAGACAGTAATAAGCAACTGGAGCTCATTGATTAAGAGATCTATGAGTTCCTGTTTTTATTCAAGTCTATGAGAATGCACGTGTATAGTGCAGAACTCCTCAATCCTCTGCTAAACTATTAACAATGGCATGCTGCAGGGTAAAGCAGAGCAACTGAGCTAGATGGTAAACAACAACAACAAAAACCAGTGACTACTGAACTTGCTGTCTATCAGCTCCTCCTATCAATTATTGGTGATCTGGGGGGTGGCAATGTTGCTTATGGGGCTTTTCCCTCCAAAAGGTATAGGCAGGTGGATGGAGGAAGAAGGTTAATTTTATAAACTCCCTTCCCACTGACAGTCTCTTCTGCAAGGCACTTTTGTATGCAGACAACCTCATCCTTTTCCACAGTGACAAGTCCCTTACAAACATATCCTCCATACTAACCCTTAACTATGGTGGTGCTTAGTATTGGTTTCTTTCTAACAGGTTCTTGGTAAATGAAAAGAAAATGAAAGCTATGCTCCTTGGGTCAAAACCACACATTTTCAACATCTCCAGATCTAACTCCTCCCTATTAGTGCTAACACCTGAAGCCCCCACAAATGTTCTCAGCTTCAAATACTTAGGTGTTACCCTTAACACCTCCCTTGTCTTCACGAAACACATCAACAACGTAGTGCGCAGGGTCAACCAGAAACTTGGGGCTGCCTACCACCAAAAACAATTTGTGACCTCTGAGGTGCACCTTGCTATTGCCCAAGGCAACCTTCTCCCCTTGTAGATTATTGCTCCCCTGTCTATTCCCAAATGTCCTCTGCCCTGAGCTACAGTCTTAACTCAGTATATAATAGCATATTTTGTTTTGTGCTCCAGTCACCTTACTCTACCTATCATTGTGACTTGTACCAGTCACTAGGGTGACTCTCACTCCAAGGACTGTTTGACTGTGCCCTTGGCTGCATTACAGATAATACCCTTAGATGTGGCCACTTGTCCCCATATTCATCCCTCCTCAAGGGCAGACTGATGCTAATGTGCCTCTGAGAATCATCTTTCCCCCCACTGGAAGACCCTAGAATCTCTTCTGCCATGGGCAGCAAAGCCATTTTCTTCTCTGCCCCTTCCCTGTGGAACAAGCATCTCATGCCACTCCGCTCAACTGAATCTCACCCCCACCTTCAAAACCCACCTCAAAGCCTGGCTGCCATCAGAAGCCAAATGCTCTTGTCAACCTGACTAATGTGTGCCATCCCCTATCTCTATATCCCCCTTCCCTGATGTGGTCTCCTGCCCTTCTGGAGGCACTGTTACCCCACATGACTCTGTGCTCTCCCCCCTTCCTGATTGTTTCACATTGATTGCTTAACTATCCCTCCTGATTTTTTGTGTATCATAACTGTGTATTGACCTATCTACTGCATTGTGTACCTTACTGCAATCCATATCATGTATGGCCATTATGTACTATGCACTGTGTACCCTACTGTAATCCATTTCATGTATGACCATTATGTACTATGCACTGTGTACCCTACTGTAATCCATTTCATGTATGGCCATTATGTACTATGCACTATGTACCCTACTGTAATCCATTTTATGTATGACCATTATGTACTATGCATTGAGTACCCTACTGTAATCCATTTCATGTATGACCATTATGTACTATGCACTGTGTACCCTACTGTAATCCATTTTATGTATGGCCATTATGTACTATGCACTGTGTACCCTACTGTAATCCATTGTACATATGGCCATTATGTACTATGCACTGTGTACCCTACTGTAATCCATTGTACATATGGCCATTATGCACTAGGCTTCTTTTCCCGAATCATTGATGCCTGTAAAATATTGACATGTTACCTGTATTTGCTTTACTCATTGTGCCATGCTATTGGCCCGGGTCATGACTGAAAATGGTCCATTTGGATCAGTGCACCCACCCAGTTATCAAAGACATAAATAAACAAATAAAAGAAGGAGGTTTTTTTTCAAAATCAAAAAGCTGTGAGCAGTTTCTGAGTTGAACATGGAAGGCTAGACTTGGACTCAGTTTCTGCTGGGCTTCCCACGTTCAGAGCCAGAACAGGTTCTGCACACCTCTAGTGTACAGAACCTGAAGAAGAAGAACACTAACAGTAAAGTAGAAGTAAGGTTTGCTAGGAGTGTTGTGAAGTCTTACTTTGTCAATGAATTGCCACGCTTTTCGCTACACATACTCTTGCCACACAATTTGCAGTGCAAATTAAGTTTTATTTTTTAAGAAGGCTCAAACATCTTAGAAAAACAAGTTCCTATTCCCACCCTCTCATAGTACCATCCCATCTTCCTTCCTTCCTCTGGCCCCACCAGTATCATACCACTGACAGTCCGCAACCCACCGACCCACCCACTCACCAACACCCAATACCATATACCCCCCACCAACCTCAGAAAAAGAATCAATAAAGCATCCCTTCTCTCATCTGCTCAGAAACACCAAATCCCACCCAATCAGAACTAGTAAAAAAATTATACATTATCTCCCCTCAACAACTGAACAGTGAATCCACTCACTCTCATGCCATCAGATGTAAGGATATAGGCTCTGCAGTGGAGAGAGGGATGGTGACAGTCACACACCCTCTTCTCACCTCCTTGGCCAGCTTCTCAGATGACATCACAATCCTAAGTCTGGTAGGTGGCTCTACATCACATCACATTATTGCATAATGCTGTCAAACAGAAATTGACTGGGGGAGAGGAGGAGGCCTCTGAATCAAAAACAGCATGGTGATTTGCTCTGGAAGCATAGCAGCTGTCACTATGCATCTATTGGACATACAGGGAAAACATATTCAAGAGAGAGAGAGAGAGAGAGATGAGTGTGGACAAAATCAGGGAAAAATATCAGGATTAAAAGCAGAATGATAGAAGTGCCATTGAGCCCCATTGTTTAGGAAATCATTCCCCAAGATCTCGTCTGAGACCAGTTTCTGTTTTTCCCAACTGAGCTGGTCTGGGATCAGTTGGTGTCAGAGATGTGTCTAACTGCCAGTTGGCTAAGAAGCAGTTAACATAGCCTAGTGGTTACTGCACAAGGCTGTGATCACGGAGGGCTGGGTTTGAATCTCAATTCCCCCCAAATTCTTTTTAACCTCACATTTCACTGGAGTGGTGATCTATGGCAGTGTGGTGTTGCAACAGTAAATCTACACCAAAGGAAGTTGGTGCAAGAAAAAGAAACTAAGTGCAACAGAGAAACTGGTCTCAGGGAAACAATCTACCTGGAGCCTCCACCTATATCAACTGGAGATTCCCAAGACCAGGCCCAAGTTATCCATGGCTCAGTGATCCTGTACTCCATCCTCCTGTATGCTGAAAGAGTGACAGCTGGAAATGGGTAGGCCACCAAGAAAGAAGTAGTGGCTGAAAGAGAAACTACAGCAATTAGGAGGAGACTGGTTGAAGGCTGGGGCATGGAACCTTGTTATTTAGAGGAAAAGGAGCACCAGGCAATGTGATGGTGCTATGAATCTGAACAAAGTTAAGTGAAACAAAAAAGCACCCATCACAAGGACTGAATAAAGACACTCTAATAAATGTCCAAAATATTTATTTAACACCAGTGGCACTGCAACCAGTGGGCTTCCTCAAATTACTCTGAGGAAGACCAGCAGTTAGTTGGGTGAAATACAAGGTTTCTTTCTGCATTTTACTGCAGCCTTGCAGTCCTTACTACTGGTTGCAGTGTCTCTGGTGTTAAATAAATATTTTGGACACCTATTAGTGGGTCTTTATTCAGTCCGTGTGATGGGTGCTTTTTTTGTTTCACTTGGCATGGAACCTTCAAGATATAGGCACAATGGTCATAAACAATGTAAGAAAAAAAGCTCCTGTCAGCTGTTCCTCAGTCCTAGTGTCCTCGTAAGCCCAAGAAGAAGTAATGTAAGACCTATTCCAAGAAATCCCAGTCATCTAGCCACTCCTCTTCCTTGAGCTGCAGTGATGCACACAATGCAGCTCCTGCAGCAGAAGGTACATTTAACCCAGGAGATTACTGCAGTGGGAGGCCAAAAAGAGGGTCCAAGAGCAGATAATGTGGGGCTGCAATGTGTTGATGGTGGGAGAGGTGACAGGAATGCTAGTGATGGAGAGAGGGAGAGCAGGTAAATCAATGTGATGGGCTGGGGGACACTCCATAGGGCAGAGACAAGGGACGGGCAGCTGTCAGGAAATAGTGGGCATGAGAGTTAGTATTGGGAATCACAGATATTTGGGCAAGGGGCAGGGGATGTTTGTGGAAAGCAAATCATGACATTGAAGGGACAGGTGCTGAATGACAGAGGGGACAGGGGAGCCGGTACTGTGCAGGGGCACATAATGGAGAGAGGGGACAGAATATATGTGAGGGAGAAAATATTATGGAATACACAAGTGGGAGACAGGGCAGTGGGCAATGGGGACTCATGTAATGTATGTGTTTGCATCTACATTCCTTACCACTTTAACACATTTGCAGCTATTTTGTCTCTAATCATATCTTTTTTCTTCAGGTATTCACTTTCACATTACTATCCCAGGTATATCTCAGAACCCATATCCTATGATTTTTTTTCGACATAGATTTTTATGTCCTTGGCCAGCTGCAGTCAACGTTGAGCATATATACAAACAGAAGAGTGAAAGCAGCCAGTGATCATCTGTGTAACACCAGGTTGTGTGTTGTAGAAAGAATAATGTGCTCTGGAAAGGGCCAGTTTCCAGTTGCCTAAGAGGTGCAGCTGGTAGTGCAACTAGAACAGCATTCTAGGTGGCCTGGATTCAAGTCCCAGCAGAGGCAATGACTTTTTTCTCTCTTCTGTTTGTATGTGTTCCATAATCTGCACACTGCACTCTTGTGATTGAAAACATCAAGGATATAACCTACTATGGTGTATGGTGGAATGTAGTTGTATATGGAAAGCCATACACCACAAAAAGTCATTCTGCAGCAGTAGTGACATCCTCACTAATACAGAATGACTTTTTGTTCTGCGTTAGTGAGGATGTCATAATACAACTACCCCATCAGCGCTGTTCATAGGACGGGGCAGTTGACTCTTCATGTGAGCGAGCTGGACAGCGAGCTCAGATGGAACAGAAGAGCCAGTTCCCTGGAGGCAAACAAGGACAATAACATGTGAAAAAGTAAGCGGTCTGGTAATTTGGGGCACCATACACTATAAAGAAAAGTGTATGGGAGCCCATATACAACCATGCTATTCTCTTACTGAGTGGTTTCAGTGATGAAAAGGACCTCAGGAGCGAAGCTCGAGAGGTCCCTGTCATCACGGAAACCACGAGGTAAGAGAATAGCGCAGTTGTGTATTTGTGTTGTTGTCCTTGTTTGCCTCTGGGAACTGGCTCTTCTGTTCCATCTGAGCTCGCTGTCCAGCTCATGCACATGATGAGTCAATTGCCCCTGTCCTATGAACAGCACTGATGGGGGGTTGTATTATGACATCCTCACCCTGGCTGCCACGAATCTGGCTACTTGGTGCACTCCCATACCCAAGTTGCCATCATGGACACACTTAGCATGTCCGCTGGGTCACTGCGTGGCCCTGATATCCAATAGCATGTTTTAAATGTTTTACTGTATAACTGCACTACTGGTGTGGGCATTAAAACATATTACCAAACATGCTTTATATTATACTGAGTATTAGTACATATCTATGCTTTTCCAGGGTAGTTTGTAATATGATGAAAACATAGTTTTGTACAACTCTTATATTCCCTTTGATTCTCCACAGCCATTCACTGTATAGGCTTACTAATAAAGTATACAATTTTATATATTTTGATATTTTATAGAACATATTGAGAACTGGTTTTGAACCACTGCATCTGTATGCCTATTACTATTGAATCAGTGTAGAGGGATGCTGTACGTGATTCACCACCCCTTGTGAAAATGTGTTGTGTCTGTGAAATGCCATTGAGCCTTTCAGGAGGCAGTATAGTGTAGTGGTTAAGGACACTAGGCTGCAAAAGTGGAGACCTGGGTTTGAATCCGTTAGCCCCCACGTGCATACTATGTGATGCTAAGCAAGTCACTTAACTTTCTTGTGTTCCCAGGTCACACCTGGAAAAAAGCTTCTCTGCTATAAATAATTAATAAATGTTCTGCCTCTTCCTCTCTGTTCTCCATCTCCTTTTTTTTATCTATTTCTTAGCCTTTCTAATTCCTTGATCTTTTTTCATGATTTTTCTGTTTTTGGTTTTTTTTTTTCTGTTTTTGGTTCTTTCTGAGGTTTGGACACAAACCTCTCCTACATTCCACAGCAAAGTCTCAAAAACTATAGCTGATGAATTTATGCAGCTATCATAAAGTGGGTATGGAATTTGCTGCATCCTGGTCATCCAAGAGAGTTTGGAAACCAGTGCCTTATGTGGTGACAACCACCAGTCCAAAAGTCTTCCTGCAACCAGAATGCAGTGCATCGACATATCAATGGCTCCCCAGTAATTAAAAAAAAGTTTCTTTCTGCTATGTTGCTAAAGTAATAAAACAAAAATAAAAAAAAAATAAAACACTAAGCCATAACTCGCCATTTTAATAATGCCCCATCCCACCTAAAGAAGAAAAACACCTAACAAAGCAAAATAGCAGATTTTAACCCATCCATCCATCTTCTGTTCTTTATTTCTACACTTTAATTTTTTAGGCCTCCAAATGTCTGTCTCAATTCCCCCTGCTCATTCTCTCATTCTGTCAGTCTGCTCACTATTGCTTGCTTGCTATTGTGTCCACCCATTGCAATTTTTTTCAAAAGACAGTCTGCCTGTACTTTTCACAATATTATATCAACATCCAACCTGCTCAATGTCTATCTCTTTTGTCAGAACCATGGCTGCATATAACTTTTGGGTCTCCTTCAACAACTGGTAACATTGCTTTTTCTCTATACTAACATACTAACATACTAAAATGCCAGCAGAATAGGCCTAACGGTCTTTCGTGTCTGCTCGTTTGGTCAGCCCCCACCCTGGGTGCTGACCTTGCTGTCCCCCTCGCCTTCTCTGGCTTCTCCCTTCCCAGTTCCAGATATTCTTGCTGCATTGGATTTTGCTTCCAGAACCCTTCTCCTGTACCTGTCCCACCCTCTCTGAACCCTCCACTGTCTCTGCCTCCACCAGCCCCTAGGTAGTGCATTCCATGGCTCCACCACCCTCTCAGTGAAGTAGCACCTCCTCCTTTCTCCCTGAATCTTCCCTCCAGCTTCCACCCATGCCCTCTAGTGGCCCTTCCTCCTTCCTTCGAAGCACCCTGACTGTTCCTCCCATTTACCCTCTTCATGTACCTGAAGACCTCTATCATGTCCCCTGGTCCTTCTCTCTTCCAATGTGTACATATTTAGCTCTTCGAGCCTCCTCATAGGTCCTGTCCCCAAGCCCCAAATCATTTGGTTGCCCTCCTCTGGACCCTCTCCAGGAGGTTAATGTCCCTCTTAGTGTGGCTCCAAACTGCACGCAGTACTCCAGGTGCAGCCTCACCAAGCAGTTATACAGAGGAGTATCACTTCCCTCCTTCTGGAGGTGATCCCCCTAGCGATGCATCCCAGCATCCTGTTGGCCTTGGCTGCTGCCCTCCTACAAGTCTCAGAGTTGTTCATCTTGACATCCACCACCACCCCCAGGTCCCTCTCAGCCATTGAGACTTGTAGTATTCCCCTCCCCGGGTGTACACTTGGCCTGGGTTTCTGGCCCCCAGGTGGAGTACCTTGCATTTCCCTGCATTGAACCTCAGCTTCCACTTTCTAGACCATCTTTCCAGAGCCTCCAGGTCCCCCTGCAGGGCCACCCTCCCCTCCTCCTCCCCATCCACCACCGCCCCCAGCCCTCACAATCACTTGGCCCAGCTAAATCATACTCTTTCTTGCAGTCTTACTCAACAAATTGGTCACTCTATTAAAAATCCAGATCCCTAAACACAATAATGAAATCCCTACTGAGCGCCATCATGAATAGCAACTCGGACCGACTCCAACTGCTGAGCTCTTCAAAAGTGCAGCAATTAGAGCTGTGACCTCAGTCTCAGCTGCACTGCTCGCTGTCCTTCTCTCCTTTACACTAACAAGACCATTGCTTCAGTCTCTCACTCTCTTTTATTAGCAGGGAACATCCTTACAAAAAAGCCACTGTACCAAAACTCATAGAAACAAAAAACACTATATTATTATATCCATTTCATTCATAAAACAACTGAATGTGAATAAATGCAGAATGAATAGCTATCTATCTATCTACAGGGTTCTACATGTTAATAGCGAACACTAAATAGTGAGTCACATATTGGTGAGTGTTAATCGCTGAAAACAAAACAGGTGATCAGCACTATGCTGAGTACAAAGTCACTGAACATTGACATAACAACAGAATCTGTTTTATGCGAAGGGCTCTGCCCCAACACACCCCATTGTGAGGCAATCCCTCCCCCCCCCCCAAAATATAGATTCTAAACTCCAGGGTGTGTGGACACTGGGGGAGGGAGGCAAAAATTGGGGGGGCACCCGTTGCTGGGGTGACAACCTGCGGGTGAAGGAACAACATGGGGAATGGGAGGATCGACCCCAAAAGCACAAGGAAACATGGGGAACAAGAGGTTGGAAAAACCAAAAACAAGCAAGGCAACCCAGAGCTAAAAATGTATATTCCCCCACTCAGTCCCAATCCCAGGTCCATGCATACCACAGGCAGTGACCTTAACCACCACATCATGCAGCCAGCTTGGCAGCAATCCACTCACACTACTTACCTAACCTGCTACCGCTACATTAGCTAACCCCTTCACCCTTGCTATTCTGTCCTCCATACCTCGCTATTGCTATCCCTCACTATTCTTCCTCAGTCACTGTATTTGTGGCCGTGCAAATTGAGTCACTCAATTTTCATCACCCATATCACTGGATACCTATCTACAGTGGCTTACAATAGCACCATGTAGTGACAGAAACCTACAAATATGGTTTTCACATTTGTATTTGTACTGTACTGCAGAATGTGATTTTTACATAACTATTTCTCTATTTCTTCACATTTTTCTTTGCAGTATACATTTCTGCATGGGGACTGATTTTATAGGTGCAATAAGACACTCCAGTGTGGTGGCTGCTACATGTTATTGCACTTCCAGATGCTGAAGGCACTCAGCACAAGTGCCTCATGTCTCACTGCACACCTGGGTGTGCACTAACTCATAACAACCCCCACCACCCCATTACATTGAAACATAGAACCATAGACAATGATAGCAGAAAGACCTTTGGTCCATCCAGTTTACTATCCACCTCCATACTGCCGTTCTTACAGCTACCACCCTGAGTAACTGCTAAGCCCTTCACTCTGTTTCAGCTGTTTGTAATCTTTAATGGTTTTTGCACCCATCACATCAGCTAGCAGACTGTTCATGGCTCAGCCACACTCTCTTTAAATAAAATGTTTGCATGTCCCTCCTGAACCTCCCCCCACCAGTTTTCACTCATATCCCCGTGTTCTTGATCTGCTGTTCCTACTGAATAGCTTCTCACAATTCACCTTGTTCATTCCTTTCAGAAACTTGATGGTCTTTAGCATATCTCCCCTCTAGGCCTAGGTGATATTTCATGGAATTTTTGTAAAATGTTGTCAAATTTGGTAAAATGTCACAACTTTTTTTGATATTTTCTGAAATCCTTCAGTTTGTCATACCTCAGTCAATGTTGTAGGTAGAGATCTGAAATTTGGCATGCAGATTGTCTGGAAGATTCCCCAAAAGAAGTCAGGTTTCATGACAATTGTATGAAGAGTGGGAAGTTGTAGGGGGTCAAAATCTGCCAATTTATTATTCATGTGAAAATTTCTGAAAATATTTTTATGGTTACAACTTGGCCACTTTTGGAGATAGATAATTAAAAATTGATATGCTTATTTGGAAGGATCACAGAAACTGCTAATAGAGAGGTAATTGGTTGTGTGAATTGTAAATTACAGGAGTTCAAAATTTCACAATGTAATTATTTGTTAGTGTATTATTCCATCTTTGTACAAGACATTTGTTGGTCTAATAAAAGGTATCAACCCTTCCATCATTTCCTTAAATTATGTGAACATTTTCAAGATATGTCAATGTTAATAGCTCCATTGCTATTGCATATATACACTGAAGATTTGGAATACATACCGAAGTAAATATGTCCTGGAATCTAGTTAAGCTGCATGAATGTGGTTTAGTAGGTTAACATTTATTGTGGATACTTTAGAAGTTGCTAACTGCCAAAATTTGCTCAAGCATTCATGGATGTATAACTGGAAATGCCAGTAGAATTGTACTTGTGGAATTGAACTTTTACAAAGTACTTATAACCACCAAATCACATTAACTGCACTAGCATCATGGCCTTGTAGTACCCCTACCCCTGCAACACTCCTGTGACATCGATGCCCAGCATTATACCCCATCATGACTAAAGATATTCAAATACGTTTGACACAATGGCCTAAGTCACAACTATTTGTAAGTTTTGGTGTCTCTTGGTGTCACTGTTTTCACATAGTAAAGATATACATTGTTATCAACAGGGTTGGCAAATAGTCAGCAGGTGGCATTGTACAGAAACAATGCTGCACATGCTGGCCTGTGCCTCCAGAAGTCAGTGAACTCTACTGATTTTCTGGCATATTGTAAGAATTCAGGCAAGTGCATAGTGATGTCCATGACTGTTCTTCATGGTTTGTCACTCAAGATAGTGACCTGGGAAACTGATATTAGATAAAATCAAACATGATCTGGAGAATTGGAATCATCTTCTGATTACCTTATTGGGCAGAGCACAAGTGATTGAAATGATGGTCCTTCCCAGGATTTTATATATCCTACAGGCCATACCATTATTGATGCCTAACAGGCAGCTTAAGATCCTGGAAAGGATGATTCAGAGATTCTTATGGAAAAATAAAAAACTAGATTAGCTATGGCTAAATTAATGGAAAGGGATGAAAAAGGGGCCTAAATTTAACTCACTTTGGGCTATATAAATATGCTACAACTCTTTCTCACACTAAAGAATATTATATAGAATCCCCCCATTGGTGGGCAGACTATGATAAATACTTTTTCAAGAATATGAAACATTACCATCACTTATACATGGAAATTAAAAAAACTGACTTGAACAAGATTTCTAATGTATCTATTAAAAATACTCTATTGGCATGGGATTATTATCATAAAAGGAGAAAAGAAAACATTAGAATCAACATACATAGTTCTTTATCATATTTTGTAAATATAGCTGGGAGCCTGGATAAGAAATAAATACATTTTGAGGGAAAATTTTCCATTTTTGATTTATAGGATATATATATATATATGTGTATATATATATATATATATATCTATATATATATATATATATATATATCAGAATAATAGGCTTATGTCCTTCATGGAGCTAAAGTCTTTATATGGACTTCCAGACTCTGAATGGTTTAATTATAGGCAACTTAGAGATGGCCTTAAAAATATCTAAACAGAGGGCTGGAATTGCCAAATGTAAGCTCCTTACAGTATTGAATAAGTTCCCAGGATCTAAGTAGTAAACTTATTTCTAAGATTTATAAGAGCTTGGGTTTGAGCAATCTTGACCACAACGTGAAACTCAAGCAAAATTGGGAAAAGGAATTACAATATGGTATTCCAGAGGGGAGATGGGAAACAGTCCTAAAACTGATGAAACCAAGAAGTGTACAGCTAAATCAGAATCAATTTAATGTCTTACATAGAATCTATCATACTCTTCATTTATTAAATACATTTAATGCAAATATATCTTCTACAGTATTTGTAACAGGTGAGGGATTTATCAGGGTACTCTAATACATGTGATTGCTCAATGCTTAAAACTCAGATCTTTCTGGGACAAGATAATTTTTACTTTGAATAAAATTCCCGGTGTAGATATTATATTTGAACCAGAGTTATAGCAAGTAAGTAAATATTTATTTCTATAAGGCACCCTTCCAAAGCTCAGGGCGCCTTTACAATGTCCTTCATACAGTATTAAAAACCATAATTATGAACAGCATTAAATTCAAAACACAATCCGACATAATTCAAGTCACTAAAAATGCTTGGTTAAAAAGGAAGGTCTTCAAAGCTTTTTTAAAGCTCTCCACAGTCAGGCTATTGCGTATCTGGCAAGGTAGAGAATTCCACAGGGTAGGGGCCATAAAGGCAAATGTTCTTCCACCAGATGTTTTTAAAGTTACCCTGGGAATCTCCAGCAATCCCTCACCAGAGGATTGGAGGGAGCGGGAAGGACAGTAAGACTGTATACTTATTGGGGACATCGAATGTCCAAAAACTTCCCTTGGATAACCTTTGTGTTATTATAAATATGGAACTGATAAATGCTAGGAGATGTATAGCTTGTCTCTGGAAAGATATAAACCCCTAGATTTCTCTTTATGGAGAAACTTGTTTTAGAAAGTATCCAATTTGAAAAAATCTATTGTTATGATACTAAAGCGGTAGTAAAATTTGAAAATATTTGGACTCCGGTGTTAACTTTAATAAACACTAATCTCATTTAATTATGTTAGTGGGTTAGGTATAGTGTAGTTTTGGATAGGTTAGTTAGCTTAGGTTAGGAGGGGGGGGGGGGTAGGCACAAATTTCTCCAAGTGAGAATGTACAATAAGTAAAGACTCCACCAGGATGGTGGATAGAGCATTACTATTCAATAACATATAATAACTGTTTACTGAACTTGAGGGAGGGGGAGATAGTGACTTGACACTTGGCAGCAGCATACTTTTACTATGGAATCTCCTATGCATGCTATCTTATTGCCACTTTACCCAGCTTTTACCTTCCTCTACAATGGCAGCTCAAGCGTATGACTAGGCAAAATGTATGGATGGGACTTTGACAAAAGTATCACAGCATTCCACAATTTCACAAAAGCTCAAGAAATTCAATTTTAATTAATTACTGATACTATTTTGGAATCCTTGGCTGCTTATAACAAAGCCAGTATTTGAGCAAGAGTTTATAGAATTGACACACACAGCCTTTTTTTCCATATTGGTTTTTCTCCTGACTGGCAGCTTATCTCTCAGGGATATACCCTGATCAGGCTGAACCCAGCCATCACTCAGTTGACACCAGGTTTTTCTCCAACATATTTCCCCCCTTCTATCTCCCCTGGAGGGGGAAGTACCTCTGTAAACCTCACAAAACCACAGCTTCCCCTGTGGCAGAAGGAAGCTCCCTGGCACAGCCACAGGGTTGGCTGCACTGGTGGGATCCACTGACGACAGTCCCTGACTGAGATGCACTGCTGAATGGCAGCTGTCTCAGCTATGGCCTGCCTCCTATGAATTCCTGGGCTCACTGCCGAACTGGATCATCAACAAGACAGTGTGATGCTCTGCTTCTGGATGATGGGGTAGACTCAAAGACCTAACAAAATTGATGATATTCCATTCTTCAGTTTTAAAGTTATAGGGGCTTACGTTTCTGCAGTTTATTGCAAAATGGTTTTTGAATGTTTGGAGGCTTTGGACTCAGTCACCATTATTGACAGAGATATGGAACTTGGTACACTTATGTAGGGACCTTAGTAAAGATATTGTACCACATTTGATGCAATTGGGACAAATATGTTTTAAATTACATGGAAATAATTGAAATTACAATTTTAGTAAAATGTTGTAGACGTAAAATTGGAATTTCCCCAGAATTTCACTGCTGGAAGCTATATTTTATCCATCCATCCATACTTCTCTCTCCTGGTTTCCATCAAGTATATGTTCAGTGCCTTAAGCTGATCCTCATAAGATCTGCCTTTCTGGCCCTTAATCATTTTGGTTATCCTATGTTGCACTGTCTCCAACCTGTACTAATCTTTGCTCAGGAGAAGACTCCAGAACTGGACACAGTACTCCAGGTGCAACCTTACCAGTGATATAGATATAGACAGAGGTAGTAATACCTTATTTCTTCTGCTGTCAGTACCACTCCCGATGCTTCCAGCATCCTGTTTGCCTTACTGTATGCCTTGTTACATTGGTGAGATTGTTTAAAGTAATCTCTTATGATGACTCCTAAGTCACTTTCCTCAGAAGTAGTGACCACCTTAACCACTCCTACCCAGCACTCTGCACTGAGGTTCTTGTTCCTTATGTGTATCACCTTATACTTTTTGGTGTTGAATTTCAGCTGACAAACATTGGAACATCTCTCCAGTCTTTGAAGGCACCTCTGTGTCTCCCTAATCCCCTCATCACTGTCTACCCTACCACAGACATCTTGCCCTGAATGTCTTCTCCTATGTCACTGATGAATGTATTAAAATGGACAGGACCCAGGACTGATCCCTGTGACACTGCACTGCTGACCTCCCTCTCCTCAGATATGACTCAGTTTACCACAGCCTTCTGCAGTCTCCCTCCCAACCAATTTCCCATCCATCCATGTCCTTTGCTGAACCCTGATCCTTTAGTTGTGTCTGCTTTCATAAACCATTAGCAGACTTTTATTATTTACAGAACTGTTAGTTTCAGTTAGTGTTTTGATAGAAACAGCATTCTTCAGCTGTGAAAAACAGAAGTACTGAAGATTAAGACAAAGCAACTGTGGATGGGAAGGAAGAGCATGTGCCCATTGGTTCTGGCATAGGGAAATCCCAGCCAACATTTACAAAGTGTAAAGTACAAGTAGTTGAGGGTTTTCCCAAATGGTTTTACAATATAGCAGTGGTACTGCACACCATTAGTGACTCAATTTACTTTTCAGTGAGAGACAATCTGAAAGCCCAAGCTACCTTTGCTCAGCTTAAATAATATCCTTTGTATTATTCCAGTTGGCAGCTAAAAGAAACAAGAACATCTGTTTCCTTTCTACTTTATTTTATTCCCAAGGCATGATAGGTTATTTTGAAATTTTCCAGTGTTTCAGCTCTCTTGGCAGCTCTCTTCTCTCATTATGGGTGTAGGTAATTTGGGGTTCTGTTGTATTGTATTGCTGGTTATTAGGGATGTGTGCTGGTCATTAGGGGTGTGCCCACAATATGACTACAGTGTGCACAGCTGAGGAGTGCTCTCTATGGAGAATATTTTAAAAAAATGCTGAGTGCTGCCATTTTGAATCTAGCTTTACACAAATTACCAAGCAAAGAATCAGAACTGTCTTAAAAATGGTTGATTTAGGAGGTCTGCAAATGACCCAGTGGAAGGTTATACAGAATTAAAGGTTCAGCGAAGAGGTTTGAGTCCCAGCCACTGTGTTGGAAGGAGGTGGTTAGTCCTGTTGTAATCTCACTGTTTCCTTGTAGGTAGATTTGCAAACCCCACTGCCTGACTGCCCCTCAGCTGGCCCAGGTGATGGGAGGCAACAAACCCAGATTTTCTTCTACACAGAAGCTAACAGTCTGGAAACAAAAAGGCAGCACTAATGTTCACCAGTATAGGCTTCTGTTCATTGTCAGAGTGGGGCTACAGACAGCAAGGGCAGAGTAGAGCTCCCATGCAATAAGGGAGAATGCACAAATGTAGTTTGTTGCTGAGTGTAGTTTGACACTATCTGATGCACTTGAGAACATAGAGGGATGGACTTCTTCCATGGGGTGAGCAAGGAAGAGAAGAACATGCTCAAGCAAGGACTCTGACTCAGATTCAGTGGGAGGATGCCCCCAGGCAACTAGCAGGTAGACTGCTCCAGTAGATTGAATCAGCAGAAGCAGAAGGGGAGTGGGGGATGTGGAGAGAAAATGGGTGATTAATCCCCCCTCCTGTTATCAGGGACAGGACAAGATCCCAGGAGAGCTCCTAGAGGAGTTATGTGAGGATAAAAAGAAAAGTTAAAAAAATGATTAAATGAACAGTTACTACATTAACAAAGAATCTAAAGATGCCATGAGTACATTACTGCTAACTACAGGTACCGTTTAATGACTTTTTTTTTTGCTAGCTAACTACTGTTGCTTTTACAATAGTAACCAGATTGTTAAGATTGTGACATAACAATAATTTTTGCCTTTCCTGATCCATAAAGGTTTCCTCACAAATACCATTAAGAATGCAGTTAAAACACTGAGAGTTGGAGAGGAGGTGGTTTCATGTAAGTTCTTAGAATAACTATACATTCTCTGAAACATGCCACTAAGAAAAACACACTGGACTAATTTGACTGGACAAAGTCCTGTTTGCCATTTTTGTTTATTTACATTTTAAATATCCATTATTTTCAAAATATCTGGAGTATTGATCTCATTTTTCTTTCCTCTACCCTAATTTTTTTTACTGGAAGAAATTTGTCACAGACAACAGAAAGCATTACAAAGTTGTTTAGAGTCACCATCCAAATCGAGAAAAGTCCAATCTCTCATTGACAATGTGTTATTAAATTCTTCAACTTTCAAACCATTAATTCTACAGTATGTATAAAAATGTAGGTTGGTTGTTTCCAAACACCTTCTGTGGGCCAATTGACACATACTGCACATTGACCGCTGATGAGTCCAGAAAGACCCCAGCGGCCAGCAGACATAATGGGTTAGAGAAAACTACCCAAACTATGATTGACTCATAACCAAATTTGCAATTGGTATGAGTTGTTTCAGTTATCAGTAAATGCATGACCAGATCAGCCCCTTCTGAATGCCTACATCTACAAATTAAATTGAATCCCTCAAAGCGCCAGGGAATTTGTCATGTCCTTTAAATAAATTTACAACATTTTTTATACTGGAGCTTGTTTGAGTAATCACGTTTTTCATGTTTTCCTGCTGTGTGTTGCCGTTTTAAACACTGATCCTCCACAGAACTGGTTAGTGTATTGGTCTATGTCTTTTAAATTGAAATTCCCCATTAAGAACCACTCTCTGCTCGAGTGAAGGAGTGACCAAATTCAGAAACAGCACCTAATCCATAATTTGAAAGTCCAGGGAGAATGTAAATATTGCTGACAGTTAAAATCTTATTGTCACCCAGGGCAACATTAATGGAAAAGAATTCACATTTGGTGCAGTTAATTTGGTTTGAACATTGAGAGACAGCAAGATTTTTAGACATAAAATAAGCACCCTGTTCTTTTTTCCTAAAATGTGCTTCCTTGTAAGTGTATAACTGTCCAGGTCAATTTCATTGTTTGATATTTGGTCTGAAAGCAGGTCTCTGTAAGTGTGGCAGTATCAAATTTATGCATGTTAGCCAAATCATTGAATAGTTGGTTCTTTGCTAACACAGGCTCTGAATGTTCAGGTGTACTGCCGTAATTGTGGGTTTCACTCCTTCAACACCAGAAGTCTGATTCTGTTCACCATTGGGAGGACCAGGATTGGGAAGAACAGAACTAGAAATTAGCAGTAGGAGTAAAAGTAAGCATCTTTGCCTGAATGACATAAAACATTGATTATTCTTAACCACCAAGATCCTAGAACTCCTATTACTCCCAATAGAAATTACATATCATAGAATATCAGTATTCTAAGAGCCATTTTAAGAAACAGTTACTGAAATCCTCATTCCAATTCCCCTTAGCTATCTCAACACTAATATCACTGTAAAACAAATGCGTTACATTTAAAGCCTCAGATGATGAACCAATTATATAAGGTTTGAGGAGTGAGGTCCCAGCAGTTATTGATGAAGCATCTTGCTGAGACAAATGCTTAAAATGTATCCAGTCTTTTGAGTTCAGTTCCAGTTAATTTAAAAATAGCTATTTAAATTACACAAGTTTGAACTAGCCCACTTTGTGAGCTACAGTACCATAGTATAGTATTTAACAGCACCGTCCATGGAACCTAGGAGCTACCTTGATTAGGAGCAGCTAAAAAATATATATGTCTACATAGCTCAGCTTGTAATGAGACAAAATACATGATGGAGACAGTCCAGGTATGCAGCAGCAACATGCAGTATATAAAATTTAACAGCAGACAAGGAGGAACCTGGCCGTTACCCTATAAAGGAGCAATCCATGGTGTACAAAATCTTGTCTCTATGAAAAAACAAAGTCAGAGATCACCCAGGTAGGGAAAAGACCCAAAATACAATATAATAACTGGTGACCCTCTATGATAGCTGGATATGCAGTCCTGATAAAAACACCATAATAACCCACTGAATTCTGTAATAACTCAATTGTGTGTTACTATGGTGTTTCCTCCCTTGCTCGTTCACTTCGTTATATTTGTGTGAGTACAACGGCTGCTCAGGAACATGCTTGCTCGTACAAATACAGCTTTGTTTTTCTCTTTGTTGAAACCTCACACCAGTTATAAAAAAAATAATGCCTCTGCAAAGTTTGTCTCATGAGGATTTTTCACACGCCTAAGGTGTGTGAATAATCCTCATAACATACACCTGCACAGGTATTATTCTCTATCTGAAAGCAAGCAGAAGCCACTCCATGGCCAGGTGTGCAGTGAAAAACCATCAAATGAAGGCAAAATTTCAACACCACCTGCCAACCTCACAAATGCAGCTGAACACCATATGATATCAAAACAGGCTGAAATGTTATTTTGTTGCAAACAGCCACAAAAGGTAAAAGAGACCTCTTACCAAGGATACCAGCAGGATCCCCTCTCACAAAACCTCCTACCGGTTTCACTCAATGCATCACTCCCTAATGATGTGCTGAGTGAAACCGGTCTGAAATTTTGTGTGAGGGGCTCCTACTGACATCCCTTGTAAGAGGTATCATTTACCTTTTGTGGCTGTTTGCAGCAAAATAAAATCTGAACCTGTTTTGATATTATATGACGTTCGGTTGCATTTGTGAGGTTGGCAGGTGGTGTGGAAATTTTGCCTTCATCGTATCATTCTCTATTTAACAGAACCCATAAAGTACTTAGGGACTCCCTTGATAAGATGCAACAACATAGTGAAACTCCAGCTCAATTAAACCAAGCAGGCTAAAGCCACCCAGACAGTGAGCAGCTTCAAGTTAATAGAAGCATAACAAGTTATGCTCACTAGGTAGAGGTAGCCTAGACTACCACAGCTACTGGTACTGTCTAGACAAAGGAGGAGTTATATTAACAGTACTGTGCTCAGCATGATGACTAGCAGCATGACCAGCCACTGGTTGCCTCCACAGTTGTTGCCCTTGGCAGGTGCCAGATATGATACCCTTTGCACTGTGGCCCTAGCACTGATTACTGCAACGTGGAATACCACTTGGTGTAAAACCCTATTAAGAATAACAGTGGGCTCTGTAGCCCTGCCAACAGCCCTTGTCCTTCTGCCTAACTGGTAGAGATTGACTTGGAGTCTGGTACAGGAGAGATGAAGGACCTGGCCACCTACTCCTATTGTGGCCTTTCTGTTGCATTGATCTTTGAGAGGGAGGTAGGAGAGTGAATGAGTGTCCCTACCCCTCAACACTTTGTTTCTGCCTTGACGGTACCAATGTGGTATGAGGAGCAAATTGAGAGCTATGATGATTAACCATGTGGTGGGCACTGTAGCCCCACCCACCATTCCAGTCCTGCCACCTCATTGGCAGAGACAGAGCTAAAGACTGACACAGGAGAGATAAAGCAACTGGCCACCCACTCTTTGTGCAGCTTTTCTGTAGTGAGGATAATTGGGGGAGGTAGGAGACTGGCTGAGTGGCCCTATATTTCAACCTCTTGTTGATCCTATGGCAGTCCCAGCATGCTGTGAGGTGCAAGAGGAGAGCTGTGGTGAATAACCATTTGGAAGGTTTTGTAGCCCTGCCCATCATCCCAGTCTTGCCACCCAGTTGGCAGAGAGAGATTCAGAGTCTGGTGCAAGAGAGATGAAGCACCTGGCCAACAGCTCCAATTACAGTTTTTCTGTTGCCACAATCCTTGGGGGAGGGGTAGTGAAGTGGCCTTACCTCTTGACCCCTTGTTGCTCCCTTGGCAGTTCTGATGCAGTGTCTATAATAATAACTTTATTTACTAACATGCCTACTCTAGTAGCAGTGGAGTGAACTAACTATGACTCTAAGGATCTAATGATCTGATGAAGTTAACTTTTAAAAATTTGGTATACTAGCTTATTGAAGCAAGTGTCAATTCTTTCTGTGTGACTATGTCCTGGTGGGACCAGAGTACCTTCACTTATACATTTTATTTCACTTTATTGTTTAAAGTTCTGTTTATTATTTTTGATAGTGTCAGAGTTTGTGTGAGGTATCGTGTAAGAAGATGGTTTGTGTGTTGTGAGATGGGGCTGGGTGGAATTAACAAAATGCATGAATGTCAATGGATGGTGACCTACTCTCCTGGTGAACTGATGAGGTCATGTCATTTTAAGGAGTTGCTTTCTCAGCTCCGTGATAGTGTAGTCATGAAATGCAAAATTCTTATCCTGGAGATAGAGGCCAAGGTGAATGGGCAGATGAGGGGTGGCTAGCAGAACTAGGTTAGGAGACAAGCAATAAATGGGAGATGATTAGTTCTGGTTCCTGATCCCTTTAGAAGCCCCAAGAAGTGGGTGTCTGAGGCAGCCAGGCTACTTAAGTATGGGTGGTTTTAGTTGATGCCAAGTTAGTAAATATTTAAACAGCTATTTTGGTGGACTGAATTTTGACCTGCAGCACAGACCTGACTGGGGAACAATGCTAGTATTAACCTCTCTGAGTTTGTTTTCCAAAGGATTTTAATCTCACACCACCCTCCTGTGGAGCATAGGGGATGTAGTGTTGCCATTATTTGTAGATCTGACGTGAAGGATATGGATTTCCTGGTGGGTGACCCAAGTTCATTTCAGTGTGTGGCTGTTGAATGCAGCAGTGTGCTAAACTGTAAGATCCTCCTAGTTTACTGCCCACCTAGTGGGCAGAAGAGGGGTCATGAACTTTTGAAGGAATTTACAGATTTGGTGATGGCCAAGAAGTTGGAATCTCTGAGACTTTTGGTTCTCATGTATTTCAATTTCTGTGTTGATATCAAAGAAGATAAGACTGCCACAAAGCTTCTCCAGTTACTGGTGTCCTTGAGTTTTACCAAACACATTTTGTCCATCACCCATGTGGGCATTCACATGCTCAATTTGGTTTTCACTACTGGGATAGGGGCTGACAGACCTCAGATTAATTCTGTGGCTGGGTTAGGCCAAGCTGTCATATCCCTTGGTCTGATGGCTCACCACTCCTTTCTGCCCCTACACAAAATCTTCACTGTAGATCCTACAGTAGCTCAACCCTTATGTCTTTTGAGAGCCTATACATATTTCTAGCATTACGGCTGCCTCCGTTAGTAGTGTTCCTTAGGAAGTAGAAGCTTACAATAAAAGAACAGTGCCTACAGCTGACTCACTGGTGCTAGTCCATAGCCATCCTGCGTACTTGATAACAAATTCCCCATGGTACCATAGGGACCTCCATTCTCTAAGAGTGTAGGGGCAGATGTTAGAGCATTAGTGGAGAAAATCTAGCCTAGAATCTGAGAAGTTTATTTTGCAGGCTGACTTCCAGGAGGGATAATAGGCATGAGAAGGAGGTTCTTTTTAGGCATCATCACAGCTGAAAGAAATAGGCAGTGTGCTCTGTTTAGGGTGGTGGACCTAATCCTCAAAGAATCTGTCACAAAGATCCAGAGAGATTTCACATTAGAGATGTGAGTGCTTTTCTTATTTCTTTTCAGCTAAGATTGGAGACATCAGGGCTGAGACTGCCTCCACTGTTGCTACAGTAGCCATGATTGTAGTGGTCAGGGTTTACTGATGACATTAACTGGGACTGCTTGAGGCAGTTTATGCACAGCAGATATTGATTAGATTTGTTGGGTGCTATTGGATCTATGCTCTAGCCACTGTGATTTTAACCCAGTACCTGCCTCTCTCATGAAGTCTGGAATTGAGTTCCTTATACCTATGTTTATGGAAATTATCAATGCCTTTCTAAGAGAGGGGTTGTTTCTTTCTGCTTTGAAAGAGGCAACCCCGCCACAAGCGGGGTTCCTTAGAGCCTGACTATTTAACAAATGTTAGACCTATCTCTAACCTGATCTTTCTAGACAAAGTTATTGAGGAATTGGTGGTGGAGTCATTAAGAGAGCATCTGAAAGAATTTAATATCCATGAGTCCTACTAATGTGTATTTTGTGCCCAGCACAGCATCAACACAGCTGTGGTGAGGATTTTGAGTGATCTCTTCCTTGCTAAGACCAATGCAGAGGTTTCTTTCCTGGTCCTGTTGGATTCTTCTTCAACATTTGGCATTGTTGAACATGTGAAACATTTGGAGCATATAAATGTGTATGTTTGGGTGGCTTGAATTGTGTTTTGCTGGTTCCAGTCTTTCCTTCATGATTGCAGGTTCACCCATATCGATGCGACAATCATTTTATCGACACTGAAATGAGTGCAGGCAAAATGCTGCCTGGCTCTGCAGTGCCAGGCATTGAGGCTTCCTGGCACCAGAGCACATTCTTGTTTTGAAGGGAGCTTCACCCCCCCACCTCCCAACATGGGGGTTCCACCCCCTTCACCCCCTGCCAGTAAATATAACAAACTCTGGGGTCAGCATGCCCCGAAAGGGAGGAAAATTGTGTTGGCGCAAAGGACAGCATGATTGCGGAGTGATCAAAAACAAAGATCACCCCTGTCACTCTCGACCTTGTTGTGGCATCCTAATTGCAACACCAAAATTTAGTTGGCAACTTGACGGGATACCATGATTGCAACAGCCAGTGGTTTGAGGGAATTTTCAGTTTTCCCTAGTAGTGACATTGAATGCAGTGTACCTTAATGCCCCATTTTGTCTCAATTATTGCTTAAGTGATCTTTTTATTTGTTGGAGATGTGATCTGAAAGTACTGTTTGGGTTCTCATTATTAAGCCAATGATAGCCAGTTATATAAACCTGGGCAGGTCTCCCGATAGCAGAGCTTGAAAATGTTTATTTGAGATCAGCTTGTGGATGACTTACAGTATAGTGGGTAGAAACTGAATCCTCGAAAAAAGAACTAACTGTTAATGGTGGGCTCTGATTACCTAAGATCATCCATTTTTGATAATATGGGTCTTTCCACAAATAGTAGTGAAAGGCTATAGACAAGGCTGGTTGTCTGCAACCTAGAGGTCACTTTTGACCTGGAATTGTCACTTACTCACAGATGTTGGCTTTGTTCAGCAGTGGCTTTTGCCATCTTAAAAATATTTCTGGGTTGTGGCCCTATCTGGATCCAGATGAACATGCATTCATCATCACACCCCTTGAATATTTCACAATGCTCTACCAGGGCTTTACATCAGGTCATCTCCACCACCTGCCACTAGTGATGAATGTTGCTGCTAGGCTTGTCACTTACACTAAGAGATGTGGGCATATCACCCTCACACTGTGTTTGCTGCACTGGTTGCTTTTTAGATGGTGGCTAAACTTCGAAATCTTGCTATTGACATATAAGGCCTCCTGCAGGCTGGGACTCCACTACCAAAGAGAACATCTTGCAAACTGTACTGATATCCAAGTATTAAGATCAACTGATTTGAGTGTGTTGTCTCTTCCTCTTAGGAACTTTTAAATCTCTATCATGTCACCCCTCTACCCTCTGATCTCTAACAAGTACATGTTAAGGGACTCAAGCTGTTCCACATAGGATATGTCCTATTTGCAGTAGATCATCCTAAGACTGTAGCCTGTCCCATTCCTTTCTCAGGTGCAGCTCCAGAACCAGGCAAAGTAAACCAGGTGAGTCCTCACTAGTGGCCTGTACGGGGGAAACATCACCTCCTTCCTCCTACTGTCAAATCCCCTCCCAATTCATCCCAGCACCCTTGTTGCCTTGCTTCATGCTTAATTACACTGTGTGGATTGTTTGAGAGTCACTAATGATGACCACCCTGGTCTCTTTCCTCTGATATCATGGCCAATGTTACCACCACCCAATCCAGCGCCCTGCACATGGGTTCCTCTTCCCTATGTGCATCCCTTTGCACTTTTTGGCACTGAATTTCAACTACCATATTTTGGACCACCTTTACAGATACCTCTGACTCCATCACCCCTTCACTGTCTACCCTGCTGCATAGTTTTGCATTATCAACAAAGAGACACATCTTGCCCTGGTTCTTCTTCCCTCTGTCATTGATGAACATATTGAACAGAACTGGTCCCAAGACTGACCACTGCTGCACCCCACCCATGACCCCCTTGTCGTCTGATTTGACCATGTTTACTGCCACCCTTTGTCATTTCCCTCCCAACTAGTTCCCTAACCATCTGACCAATTTCCTCCCCACTTCCAGGACTTCCAGCTTCCTAATCAGCATCCTGTGTGCCACTGAGTCAAATGTTTTTGGGAAACTTAAATGCAGTAAATCTACCATCTGCCCTCTATCTACCACCTTTGTGACTCAGTCATAAAATATCACTGGGTTAGTCTGAAATTATCTCCCCACCACAGATCCATACTGCTTGCTATTCTGTTGTGCATTTGCCTCTAAGTAGTTGACTATGCTTTCTTTTACCAGGGTCTATATCAGCTTTATCTGCACTAAAGTTAAGACATATTGCTCTGTAGTTTCCTGGGTCTTTCTTGTCCCCCCCCCATGGAGAGGAACCACAGTTGTAGGCCTCCAATCCCCCAGAACCACATCAGATTTCAATGATCCCAGCAAGGGGCTTAGCCAACTCTGAAGGTGCTCCCTAAGCACCTAGGGACTTAGCAGAAATTCTACCTAAATTCTCATCTGGTTGAAATAAAACTGAAGATAGACAGGATGTATTCTAGTATGAAGACAACAGCAATGATAACCAATTGGATAAACAACCATTGATGAGTGAATCCATTTGCCCAACCATCCTAAAAATACTTAAAAACCCGGAAATGTAAGCCCATCCTCCTCAGGGGCCTAATCAGCGAGCCTAGCTCTAGTCACTGCACATTTCCACATCCTTATATGCCAGACAGGAATAATAGTTTTGAAACACTGTGGCTTACCATTAAGGCTGCTATACCCAGGCAAATTGGTAAATCATCAATCATGATTTTTGAAGGTCAGTCATGACTGATTATTGTTAATCATCAAATGTTACCATAAGATCATCAAAGGAGATAATGATCTAAGATCATCATCTAGATCATGATTTAATCATCAAACATGAACTTTCAAATCACCAGCTGATGATTATTAATTATTTTTGTAACCTTAAATCAGCATGATGTTTTTGATGATCTGTGGATGATCAAGTGATGATCACTGATGATTATATTAATTCTGTATTATAAGATTGCAAGTCACAGAAGTAATACTTAAAATTTTATTCGTTAATTATGAAAATATGAATTTCACATATCAGCAAAGACAAATTAATTATGAATTATAATGTAACTCGTGTGAAGTCAAGTTTTAATACCATTATGAAGAGTGCATGTAATGTCTGGTATAGGATACATATTAGCATACCTAATTTGCATATCTCAGCAGCACCGTTTATGGAACAAAACAATGGTAATTTCTATTTTTAAATTAATTTTGCATTGACAGTATTAGTTTGCAGACTATCAAGAAAGGTTTTGAGCACAAACCAAGTACTTTTAGGAACTCACCCCAACCATAAAAGGAACCACTTAATCGGGATATACAAACCAATTTGAGCATTTCTAACTCCAATAAGTGTGATTTATTAGAATAAGCATAACTGAAAGCAGTGGGCTTTTAGGGAAAAGGTATCATAACTGATCATGCCGGTAAAGATATCTAAATACAAAATAAATTCCAAAAGTATAGAGAAAAGATCAATTGAATTTTTAAATTTATTTCTGGTAATCTTGACCATGGGGAATCATGAAAAATCATGATGATATGAGATCATCATTAATCATAATCACCATTTCAATAACTTCATGGTTTTTGACTGTAGCCATTTAATGTTGATGGTTAATTATTGTTAATGATGATCGCAATGATGGTTTTTGAAGCTTAAACATGATCTCTGAACATAATTGGATAATGATCATTCATGATACATCATTAAAAAATCATAATCTTTTTGGCTGGGTAGCTATCATTATGCTAGCCACAAAAGCATGTCAGGACACCCATAATTGCTTAAAACACTAGTAGCTTGCCATATGGGTTGCTATACCTGCTGTTCTGTAAGCCACAACAAGCAAGTCAGACAGGCATTATTTCTAAATCCCTGGCAACTTCCCATGTAAACTGCTGTACCTGCTAGTCTGCCAGCAATGATGAACATGTTAGACAGGCATAATGTTTTGAAACAGTTGTAGCCTATGTTCATAACTTGCTGTATGTACCTACTAGTGTTGGCCACAATTTAACTTCCACTGGTGAAATTCAGGTAAAAATATAGCTCTGCTTCCATTAAGTTTTGCCAAACTATAACCTTCAGTTATTAATTTTAAAACTACATATCCAAATTCCACCATAGTAACCACATTCCATACCCTCTTCTGCACACTGTAGGTATGTGTACCAAGTTTCAGATCCCTAGCTTCAAAGGAGGCCATAATATAAGGTCAAACACTCAGAATTTTAAATGAAATTTCTAAAGTATATAAACTGTAACATTTTAAGCCCCTGTAACTTTATAACTGGAGAACGTAATGCACCAAATTTGCAAGGTTCATACACCCTAGAACACATGCTGTATGCATACACCTTCTAATGTCTTGCTTAAATGATGGCCAGGTTATAAGCAGCCAAAGATAGCAAAATAGTGTCAGTATTTATTTAAAGTCACATTTCTCATGAGTTTTTATTTTTGAAAACTGTGGAATTTTGTGATAATTTTGTGGAATCCTTATATATAAATTGTGCCCAGCCATACACTTGACCTCCAAGGAAGAGGAAGGATAAGGCTAAGTAGAGTGGTAATAAGAGAACATTCATAAGGGACTCCATAGTAAAAGTAGCAGGAGAGTTAGAGGGGTATTTCAGGACACATCTTATGCAAGTAAGGTAATTTGCCTGCCTACCTGCCTGCAGAACCTGTCAAATAGGTATAATCCATAGTCAAGCACTGCAGCTAGAGGAAGATGATGCATGTTGCCCACATTCGGATGGAGCCAACACATTCTGAGGACATTAGGAGGTCATCTGTTGAATTAGGGATGTTTCTAAGGGGAAATATATCCAGAGGGATCTTCTCCAAAGTCCCCATGGCCTTGGTACCTGTAAGATATGACAGTGGGCTATTAGGCAAGTTACCCCTTGCTATGACTCTCTTGAAAGATGGAGGGTGTTCTTTTTATGTCCCACTAGAGGGTATTCTGGGGCAATGAATGCTTACATGCTCAAGATAAGCTGCAGTTGTGCCAGGAGGGTGGAGGAACTGGTTATGTCAATGGACAGAGCAGCCAGTGGGTCTTATATTAATGGACTGGGGTGGCAGACAGTAAAGGTAATCACCAGTGCCAGGAGGTATATGCATGGGTTCACCTAGGGAAGGGCAGCAGAGCTGAATAGTAGAAAAAAAAAGGAGAAAGAAAGCATACATGGACTACAGTTTACACTTAAAAGCAGATCATATGAGACTCACACCAAGAAAAATTGACTAGCCTGACTGCTCTGTGCACTTAAAAGTCCAGGAATTACAGGCACTCACAGAGTCCTGGTGGGTGAAAAAAAAATCTGTGGCACCAAGAAGGAGGAATTTCAGCTATTCTGAAGGATAGATCTAACAGGAAGAGGAGTAATTGGCTCTTGTTTTAAGGGAGAGTGTCACTGTGAAGAACATGAACCTGAAGTTGGTGGAGGGCATCTTGCCCTGGAGCTCCCGCGACGATCCTGAGCTGCCCCCCCGCCTGAAGTTGGTGGAGGGCATCTTGCCCTGGAGCTCCCGTGATGATCCTGAGCCACCCCCGCGCCTGAAGTTGGTGGAGGGCATCTTGCCCTGCAGCTCCCGCGACGATCCTGAGCCGCCCCCCCCACCTGAAGGTAACTGTAGCTGAAAGTGAACACCTCATACAGCATTCTTCTCCTTTGTCTGCCTTTAAATTTGGCGCCTTCTGAAAGCTTTTGATCTGGTAAACCACTCGCTCCTTCTATCAAAACTACGGTCCTTTGGTTTCTCCCCAGATACCATAACTTGGTTTGAGAGCTATCTGACTGACAGGCAACAGACCGTGGTCTTTAACTCTGCTACTTCGGATCCTGCACCTATCCACATTGGAGTGCCACAGGGCTCTATTCTTGGTCCGCTACTCTTTACTATATTCATTGATGACATCCCTTCAATCGTACCGAATTGTTCGTCTCTGCTCTACTCGGATGATCTGGTTATCTATCATAGTGCGAAAACTTCAATCTCCCTACACCATCCTCTTGCATCGGATTTCGCAAGTATCCAAATCTGGCTTACTCATAATAAACTTGTCCTAAATTCTAGCAAATCTTACTCAATGGTGTTTGGCTCCCAGGTCAGACTCAAAACTAATCCTTATCATCTCCTGTGCAGACAACTCTCCTCTACCCTCTACCAATTCTTTCAAATATCTTGGTGTCACCCTGGATGAATCACTTGACCTTGACCTTCATATCTCTACTATTTGTAAGTCAGTCAATGCTAAGCTAGGAAGTGCCTATCGTACCAGCTACGCACTTACCTCTCAAGCCAGACTAGCAGTGGCTCAAGGTTTCCTTCTACTGGCTCTAGTATATGGCTCACCGATCTTCCTTTCTGCATCTAAATCTGCCCTTCATAAATGGGACATCACTTACAATAACATTTGTCTCTATGCCGCAGCCTCACCATGCTTCAAGCACCACTGCCACCTTTATCGGGACCTAAAATGGCTCAGCCCGTCCGCCTATCGTCTTCAGACCTTTGGATCATTAATTGACTCTGTCATCAGAACAGGTCTCCCCCTATCCCTTTCTTCTGCACTGGAAACTCAACCTCCTATTCATGAATTACGATCTACTGATAAAGCCCTTCAGCGTGTGCCAAGATGTAGAACAAAAATGGGTACTCGTCGCGTTTTCCTACACTGCCCCGAAATACTGGAACTCTTTACCTCTCTCCATCCATCAAACAAACACCCATGCTATCTTCAAGAAACTACATCGTGAACACCTTCACACTCTATATCCCTGCACTTATTTTAACCCACCTTGAACCCTTACTAATGCTTGCTCTCTCCCTTATCTTCATCCTATCTACCCCCCTTTTCCCCTTCCTCTACTTATGATCTTTACCTGCCATGCTCTTTCATCCCCTCTTTCCTCCTTCTCTCTCCCTCTCTACCTTTTACTGCACTTACTGCACTGTAACTTACTACCTTCCACGATGTTTTCTTCTTTGATACCAATCCTGTTTTCTGCTTCTGTATTCATGGTATCTTATCCTTCACCATTCAGTATGTCAATGTACTTACTATACACTGCTTTTACCCATTTGTACTGTTTCATGTGCTGCGTCACATGTTTATTGTTATGTCTGTAAACTGTTTTTTCCCAGGTCGTGCCTGAAAATAGGCATTGTTTGACTTACCCGGTCACCAAAAGCAAAATAAATAAATAAATAAATAAATATACCAGGATATGCACTGTTCAGGAAGAACAGGGTGGGTAAAAAAGGAGAAGGAGTTGCTTTTTACGTAAGGGATAGCATTAAATGAACAGAGATACATGGAACACAGGAAGGGATGGAAATTCTGTGGGTCACCCTAGAAAAGGAGAATGGAGCCGCTATTCACAGTGGAGTGATATATAGACCTCTGGCACAGGGAGGAAAGATGGGGGAGGAGATGGATAAGGTTCTGGCAGAAGCCATACAAAAGATGGCTAATAAAGGGGAGGTGCTGCTGGTGGGAGACTTCAGTATGCCTGATGTAGATTGGTGCATCCCAGCTACAGCTTCAGGTTGAAGCAGGGACATCCTGGACTCCCTGCAGGGAGCATTCCTCAGGCAACTAGTATAGGAGCACACTTTTGAGGGAGCAATATTGGACCTTGTGCTCACCAATGGGGACAGTCTTGCAGATGTTATGGTGGGTGACCACCTGGGGAGCAGTTATCACCATACGGTGTGGTTCAATATAAGAATTGCGTCAGAAGTGAACCACACAAATGTGAAGGTCCTGGATTTCAGGAAAGCCAAATATACAATGATGGGAAAATGCCTCAGGGATGCCTTGGCAAGGTGGGAGGACTTGGGAGGAGTGGAGGACCAGTGGGTGAAGCTAAAATGGGGCATTATGAGGACAACAAACCTCTGCATCAGGCAGGTAAGCAAAAGAAAAAGGAGACCGCTATGGTTCTCAAAAGAGTTGATTGGCAAGGTAAGGACTTAACAGCTAACATTCAGGAGGTATAAGAAGACACAGAGGAAGGAGGATAGAGAGGTGCATCAAGAGAAGCAGAGGGAGGCAGGGAAAGTAGTTAGGAGTGCAAAGGCACAAACAAGGGAGAAGTTAGCACAGGCAGTAAAGAAAGGGGACAAGACATTTTTCAGGTACAGTATGTTAATGAAAGGAGAAAGGCTGTGGGAGGGATTGTAAGGGTAAGGAGGGAAAGGGGAATTGTGTAGAAGGGGATAAGGAAATTCAGACATCCTGAACAATTATTTTTGTTCAGTTCTCACAAATGAATGGGAGGGTGAGGGACCACAGATCTGTATCAGGGGCATCAAAGGAAGGGGTGTGGACACTAGCCTATTTACAAAAGACAGAGTCCTGAAAGAACTTGCAGATCTTAAGGTGGACAAGACAATGGGGCCAGGCAGGATACATCCAAGCTTTTTGAGGGAGCTCAGAGAGGTGCTGACTGCACCTTTGACAGTCCTATTCAACCACTCACTAGAAATGGGAGTGGTTCTGAAGGACTGGAGGAGGGCAGATGTAGAACCACTTCACAAAAGTGGGAGCAGGGAGAAGGCTGGCAATTACAGGCCAGTCAGCCTGACTTCGGTGGTGGGGAAATTAATGGAATCACTACTGAAAGAAAGGATTGTGGAATATCTTGAATCCAGTGGCTTACAAGATATGAGGCAGCATGGATTCACTAGCAGGAGATAATGTCAAACTAATGTTATAGATTTCTTTGACTGGGTAACCAGGGAAGTAGATCAGGGTAGAGCGGTGGATGTGGCCTTCAACACTTTTCCACATAGGAGACTCATAAACAAGCTGGGTAGCCTAGGAGTGGGACTAACAGTGGTAAACTGGGTAAGAAATAGGTTGGAGGATAGGCGACAGAGAATAGTGGTAAACAGAGATCACCCTGAGGAAGGGAGAGTGACTAGCAGGGTGCCGCAAGGATCAGTACTGGGACCAGTCCTCTTTAGTATCTTTATAAGCGACATTGCAGAAATGTCTTTTTCTAGATGACACAAAAATCTGCAATACAGTGGACACTCCAGGGGAGTGGTAAAAAATAAATAGAGATCTAGGTAAGTTTGAGGAGTGGTCTAGAAAGTAGCAACTAAGTTTCAATGCAAAAAAATGCAAAATCATGCACTTGGGGCATAGAGACCCAGGGTCAATGTACAAAATGGGGGAGTAGTGCTGGCGGCCACCAAACAGGAGAGAGACGTACAGTAGGTGTTATCATATCTGATGACCTAAAGGTGGCCAAACAGAGTGACAAAGCAGTGGGGAGAGCCAGTGGGATGCTAGGGTGCATAGGGAGGGGTATCGCCAGCAAAAAGAGGGAGGTACTGATACCTCTGTATGAATCTCTGGTGAGACCCCACCTAGAGTACTGTGTCCAGTTCTGGAGTCCTCATCTCCAAAAAGGACATAGACAGATTTGAGGCAGTCCAGAGGAGGGCAACTTAAATGGTGCGGGATCTGCGTCAAAAACCATATGAGAGAGACTGAAGGACCTAATTAAGTACAGACTGGAGGAAAGGAGGGAGATGGGGGACATGATAGAGACTTTCAAATACCTCAAGGGTATAAATAAGGTTCAAGAGGGAAGCTTTTTTCACAGAAAATGATGCACTAGATCAAGGGGTCATGCGATGAAATGGAGGGGGTAAAATCAGGGGAAATGTAAGGAAACACTTCTTCACAGAAAGGGTGGTAGATGCCTGAAACAGCCTCCTTGACGAGGTGGTGGGAGCAAAAACTGCAATGGGATTCAAGAAGGCATGCAATATGTATAACGGAACCTTAAAAGCAAGAAAGGGGGGGTATAAAGCCTGAGATCAAGTAGGGTCTTTGTAGCGGTGGGCGAAGTGGTCCCAAATTGCTCCGTGAAGTGATTTCCAGAGTAATGCAGAATACGCAAAGTACTCCACAATGTGAAGCAGTGTACTTCACATCATAATGAGGAACACGAAGTCTATTGAAAGCAATGATTTTGCGTTATTCCGTCTTCCCCAAACCAGTACTCCACTAATTTTAAGGCGAAGTACACTGAAATCAATGTACTTCACACTACTTCTCCTTGTTGGTGAGCTCCAAAGGTGAATTTTGCAATGATTCATGGGATTGCAGGTCACATGGGCTCTAAATTGTTCTGCACAGCCTGAGTTCAGGGTAGTGTGTGTAGGTAGTTGTAGGAGACAGTTTGTTCTGAGAGCTCTCTGCGATTCAAACCCTCTAAAATCTGTTACAAAAAACCTTTTTGAGTAATTTTTTTTGTTCAAACTTTAGTGCATCGATTGTGCATCTTCCTGTACTCATATCATCGAGTGTTTATTGTTTGTGTGTGGATTTTGAATGTTAATGTACAACATTCAGTCTGTGTACTGACAGACAGTGGAAGTGTGCTTCGAGGGAGGGGTGTATCTGTGGTGTAAGTAGATGTAAGTTGGAGAAATAAGGAGTTCTTTGTCTTTTGGTTATATTTTTCTTGTATAACTGTGTTAATGTACACATAGTAATATTTTCGGTAATTGTTGACATTTTTTTGCTGATTGTGTTGTGGACCTGGTGCAGCAGTGCATAATTTCTGTTTGTTTAGAATACGTGGTATATTACTGAAGTTTTCAATTTGCTTAGACAAAGTGTGTGTGTGTGTGTGACTGTGTGTGCGGTGTGTGACATCAAATAATACACCTGTTATTGTGCCACAGTGTAATTGCAGCAGTAACCTGCTATCCACTGCACCTGCATGATTTTGTACTGCCATTGTGGTATCTTGGATTTGCACTGTTATTGTAATCTGCAGTAACAGTGTCCCCCCCAACCGGCAAAAGGTATTCTTTTCCAGATTGGATTGTGACTTGAGCACCACTGGTTAGTTAAGGTGTTGTTGAACTTGTTGTGACTTTGCGTCTGTATCTCTTGTTGAAGCCACAGTTGGTTTTCTTGGCTTCACATCCAGCGGCTCAGAGTGAACGTTCCAAAATCTAAATTTGTTTAGAATATTCTTGTTGATCCCGCAAAGAGACATACAAGCAAAGCTGTTTCTCACCATGGCACTGCTGCCAGTGGTAAGATTGTCTGTGGGCGTGGTAGTACACAGTCGCAGAAGTGCATTGCTGATGTGAAGAAAGGTATTTCTCCTTCAATGTTTTTTACAGTGCAATCGGTAGCTTCACTCATAGTTGGAGGAGATGATGTTGTCCCAGCTGGTGGTGTTAGTGCAGTTGTTGGTGCTATGAGTACTGCTGCCTCAAGTTTCACTTCTGACCAGTTGACCATGTCCAAAAATATAGTTGAGTGTAAAGCAATGAGTGACAGAGTAGATGATGTCATACTCCCCAGTAACATCCCATTGGTAACCGAACATGAGGATTCTGATCATCATGGCAACGATAACACACAATGTCACATTTCTTCCACTGCGGTTCAGGTCATGCATTATTTGCCATGCAATGATTTACAGTGTGGTGAAAAAATATCGGGTGATGGTGGTGTTGATGATGAGTCTGATGATGCTGATGTTGCTGTGGTTGCAACATGCAGTCCACATGCCAGCATCCAAGCAGAAGATGTGGATGTGGATGATGCTGATGAATATGATGATGATGTCAGTCACCCTTGTTGAGAACCAGAGAAAAAGAAATTCAAGGTGGCTGTGTCTGTGTCTGTTTGCATTAACCCCCCCCCGTAAAAAGTTGTGATTTATCAGTTTCAGTTGATGATGATGATGATGATGACCCAGTAATAATGATAGGTAGTCATGGTGGTCAGTTGCAGTCCAAGTGTGTCCGGCCTGAAAAATCATGTAGCACACCCCCCACTTCAGGGCTTAAAAAAGCAGAGTCCAATAAGCAGCATCAGGGACATGTTAAAAGTAGGGGATCACAATTCATTGTTTGGGATTTTTTTTGTGCAAGATGCAAATGATGAGTCAGTTGCAATCTGCCAGGTTTGCCATGCACGTGTGAGGCGAGGTAAAAAGGGGAGCCATCTGGGCACAGGAAGACCACATACACATCTTAAGAACAGGCACATGGCACTGTGGACCCAGCACAAGATGGCAGCTAATACCATAGTGGAGTGTTCACCCTCATCATCAACCATAATGAGCATGTTATCCCCTCCATGACTGTAACATAATGTAGGAAATTAAATGTGTGCAGTAGTGATGAAATAACAGCAGAGGATTACTACGGGCATGATGAGGTGGAGGAGCATAATGATTTTGAAATCTTGTCCAGTGGTGGTGAGAGTAGCAGTTCTGGTGGTGGTCCATGCAGTATGTCTAGTGCAAGTGGTACATCAACCCCTGTTCGTAAATCTGGGAAAATAACTTCATTTGTGGATTTTTCATCACCTGTGCAACCATCTTCATCACATGTCCACACTCCACCCCCTGCCATTCTCAAAGCAGAACCATTTATCATCACACCTGTTACACAAGGTCCCTGCACCCTTATTAGTACCCTCAGAGGTACACCGTAGACAGCTAGTGCTTAGGTATATGTTGTACTAACATATAGGGCTAAGGGCATCTTGGGGTTATCATCTCTGATGACCTCAAGGTAGGGAAACAGTGTGACAAGGCAGCAGGTAAAGCAAATAGGATGCTGAGATGCATAGGCAGGGGCATCACCAGCAGGAAAAGGGAGGTCATAATTCCACTATACAAGACACTAGTGAGGCCCCACCTGGAGTACAGTGTACAGTTCTGGAGACCTTACCTATGTAAGGACATAGACAGGGTAGAGAAGGTTCAGAGGAGGGCAACGAAGATGGTACATGGATTGCATCACAAGTCCTATGAGGACAGGTTGAAGGAACTGAATATGTACTCCTGGAGGAGAGGAGGGAGAGAGGGGGTATGATAGAGACATACAAGTATCTTACAGGGAGAACAGAGTGCAGGAATACACTATTTTTAAGAGAAAAAGATGTTCCAGGACTAGAGGGCATGGGATGAAGTTGGAGGGAGGATGATTCAGAGGAAACTTGAGGAAGAATTTCTTCACAGAACGGGTGGTGGACAAGTGGAACACCCTGCCAGAGGAAGTGGTGGGGGCTGAAACAATCACAGGATTTAAGAATGCATGGAATAGACATAAAAGAATTCTGGAGGTCAGGGGTAAGGGGCAACAGACTTCTAGGAAAACATAAACTGAACTTACAAGCTCAAGTGGGCAGACTGGGTGGGCCATAGGCCCTTATCTGCTGACACTGTCTATGTATCTATGTACCGTATAAGAGTAGATGTCAGGATATGCACGCATGTTATTGTAATACACTTTGCTTGCTAATACATATATATTCTTCTATGTATTTTCTGTGTATTTCTTACTTATAAGATGTTAGGACACCTGTGTCCTTGTAATAATTATGATATATAAGTCGGCATTGCCACCTTTCAGTGATTTGTACCACTACACTGAGTTATGTAAGACTCTGTATAAGTACTCTTTTGTTTCACAAACTGATGACTACTGTAAAATTGTATAATATTGTCTTGGACCATGGAGCCTCCTCTAATTTAGCCAATAGGGCTCATCTCTGTAACTAGAAATTATTCTGTTTTACAGTAACCATAGTAATTATCATAGGTATATAATGTGAGACACTAAGTCTTGTACCTCGGAGATCCCAAGAGACGCAAAGAAACCTCGAGGTATAGGGAATGCTTAGCACTGGCTCCCAGTTCGTACTGGTAAGAACTGCTTAGGGCAACCGTGATTTTATCCTTTTGGTAGTAGTAGACAAGTGTATTACTCTAATGCAACGTGTCTGTGATTACTTGCATTCCCAATATTGCCAAGAACCTGAGAGTGAGGTTTAGACCTCCTGACAATTGGCCACCGCGTGCAGGCAATATTTGGTGTTTGTAAGCTTTCACTAGTTGCTACAACTTTTCCCTTTCCAACAAGGACAGTAGGTGTACTTTTCCATATCACCTCTCCTGTTTTCAAACCAGTTTGTAGTCACTTACAAAGTCTGGCTGTTTTTCTCGGGTGTGGTCGATGCCGACTCGACCCACTCCACAGCAGCTTTGAATTGTAAGCCTACAAATTCTACAGTAGCCCGACTGTGTGTAACGTGCTCCTGCTGTGGATTGAAACATAGCATGGTGCCTTTTTCACAGTTTGATTTTTTGTTCCCTCCCACACTATGGCCACCAAATTAAATATCTGCGCAGAACTGAGACTTGATGTCTCTAAATTTCTTGCCTCCCATGGAGGATGGGCTGACGTTTCATGGGACGCAAGTCAATCCAAAAACCCTATATTGGGGATTTCAACCCAGTACACAGAGATGAGACAATAAACCAATAAGCGTCATGCCAAAGGGCTGATGGTCGCGGCTCTCTACACTGCTCTGGAAGCCTCCGAAGTGAGGTTTTGAACCCTTGATCTGAATATTTCATCTCTTAAGCAAGAGATGGGTTTGCAGAAAATGTAATGTATTAGACTGCAGCAGAATTTGGAGTCTGAACTTCAAAGACTGCGAAATGAAAAGGATTCACTTTTGCATCATTCAGCTCAGGCTGGAGAACAGGAACTTTGTATGTTGAAGCAGGAGTGTGAAAGTTTGAGACAGGATAAGGGACAGGTATTGCATATGAAAGACTTGTTAAGTACAGTGAACGCACAGTTGAGTGAGGAGATGGGAGAGCTACAGGACGAGATAAACCAGGTATGTAATGACTTAGAAGTGGCAACTGGGGACAATCGCAAATTGAGTGCTGTGTATAGAGTGTTGCAAAAGCAAATGCAGGATGAGGTTGATATGGATCTTGCAACTGTGAGTCATGCTGAATGTAAAGCCAAGATGGTGAAACTGCGCCATCAGCGGGAGGTTCTCGTTGGACATGTTAAAGTGATGGGAGGCATAGCCCCTGCCTTACACACGTTATCCGAGGGGGAGTTATCAGATGACGACATTTCTCAGTACAATGCCCAGTCACACCCCTACTATGGCCCAGAAACCCCACCCAGCCATTCACAACATGGCGGGTCCCCACTCCACCCACACCATGTCATACGTCGTCGACGTTGTGATGCCCATCATGGTAGACGCCAACATGGTGACCCCCATGATGGGGGGGAGCAGACCCAGGCCTGGTCCCGACGGCACCACCGATAGCCATTATTAATATGGAAGACAGGCAGGAGATAGAAAAAATGATTGAAAATGCAATTGGTAATATACCTTTTCCTAAGAGAAGTAAACGAGCCATTAAAACCCAAATCAGACAGCTTCTACAAGATGCTGGCACTCAGGATGGCATTGTTCATACTGCGGCTGAGGCTGCAGCCCAGGCTGCCCTACACAGCGCCCGAGATAACCTACCTCCACCTGATCGGCACAATAATCCCCTACAAATGGCCTATTGTGTTCAGCAAATAGCTGACAGTATTGGTCGGATGAACCCGTCCGACAATCTCAGCTGCCACTTGGAAAAGGTGCATTCTAAATGCAAGATGCTTATCCTCGCTGCAGAATATCAGGTTCAGATACTACGCCAGACCATCGATCCTAGCTTGTGGGCCAAACTACCTGATGCCATCCGCCAGGACGGCAATGCCACCTTTGATGAGGTTGCAGCTGAGCTCATTTCTGCACACAGCCCAGGTGTAGTAGGAGTGATGCTTGCATACCCTGTAAAGCAGAATGCAAAGGAAAGTCCAGCGACTTACCACCAGAGACTCTGGATGGCCTACCGAGCAGGAAAGCACCTTGCACAAGAAGCTGCAGATGTAGATCTTATCAAGTACAAGACCCTGTTCCTTAGGAACATGATTCCTGCAGTAAGAGGAAAGGTACAGCCAACCATGTATCCCAACACGGACAGGTTTGCCAACATCCTTCAGAAAACTGAGAGCGTCTACCAACTCTACATCCGTGATCTGGGCTCCGGTTCCAAGAAAGTAGCCACCGTGGAGCCTACTCAAGAGGCTGCGATGCACTACATGGTAGAAGGGCAGGCCCAACACAAACAGCCCCTCCTCGAAGACAACCAACACCCCCAACAGGCCCAACAACAACAGCAACAACCACAACAGCAACAGCAACAATGGGGTGGGAACCAAAACTATCATAAGAATAAGAAGCACAAGAATAAGGGCAGACAACAACAACAAAGAACAGGCCCTTCATATAGTGAGATAGCTGAAGAAAACTGGAAATTCTGAGAGCTCCTGGGCAAGTGCACTCTGTGGCAGATGCTGTTCCTGCCCAGTCCCTTGCAGCTGTACAACCGGTGACCCAAACCCCAATAGGCCATGGCGACACTGGAAGTACAGGCCTTCAGGCCCATTCTGGCCTGAACCCAGAAGCTCCTCCCTATATAGCATCAGTGCAGCATGGTGAAATGGTTCAAAGGAGCCAGGCCCAACCTCTCCATGCTCCCAACAGTACAGATTGACAATTACAGGCCCCAGTCTGGATTGTAAACAAGCTGGTCTTGGATACAAATGGAAGGCCCTGCACTGAGGCCGAGGTCGGGGGCCGCCTACTTATAGTGTTACTAGATACAGGTGCGTCTGTGTCTGTATTACATGATGACCACCTGACACATCTCCTTGGTCCACCAGATGGAGGACCAACATGTCAGGAGTAGATGGTACTAGATTACCTGCATATCGGTCTCTACCCCTGCAGGTAGAGTTAGGCCACTTAAAGGCCTCACACACCTTCCAACTGATGGTATTGCATGATCATCCTAGTATCATAGGAATTGATTTTCTTGCACCACATGGCTGTATGGTGGATTTAGCTAACATGCTATTGATACAAATTCAGGGTCAATACCACACGATTTTGATCCCTGATTCACATGTTATGGCAACAATATCTGCTAACAACAAAGAGTGTGACATCATAGATTTGTTCAAAGACCATGAGCTTTTCCCAAAGCTGCTCCCCATTTTGCAACAGCATTTGGAAGGGTTTGCAATCAACAAATATGACTGTGGCAGAATGCACACTGTCATCGAAGTGCCAGGCCCAGCACATGAGAGGCAAAGGCTATATCCTTTTCCAACTGAGGCTTATTTCTCTCAGAGAAACAATAAAGTCACTTCTCGCCAAGGGGTAATCAGAACATGTGTTTCTACTGCTAACTCCCAGTGTGGCCTGTGAAAAACCCACAGGTGCCTGGAGACTTACTATTGACTACAGGAAATTGAACCAGGTCACCCCCAGTTGTACTCTAACTGTGGCACGGCACCTGATGTGCTTTCGACTTTTGACCCTGACCTAAAATGGTTCCAGTGCCCTGGATATCTCCAATGGTTTTTGGTCACTACCATTGGCTCCCAAGAGTCAATATAAGTTCGGCTCACCTTTAAGGAAGATAGTATACGGACTTGCTTACCACAGGGATTCCATAACAGCCTGCTCCGTTCCATCTGCAATGATGGATGCCCTTGAGGGTTTCTCTACTCCCCAATGTCTCTTGCAGTATGTGGATGACCTGTTGCTGGCAACTGCCACACAGGAACAACACTTGGATCTCTTGGACGAACAACTGACTCTCATTCAGAAAGCAGGCCTAAAATGCAATCCAGCAAAAGCACAGCTATGTAAGAAAGCAGTACTCTTTCAGGGTCTAAAAATAACTGACCAAGGCCGAAGCCCTACCTGGAAGAAGATACAAGGACTGCAAGACTTGCCATTGCCTACCAGCGTCGCAACTCTTTGATGGTTTCTTGGTATGGTGAACTACTCTAGAGATTTTATCAGTGTTAGTGGCTCAGTAGGTAGCACACTCGCCTCTGAGGCCAGGAGATCAGAGGGCTGTGGGTTCAGTTCCCACATCTGGCACTTGGGTTAATATCCCAGTACTGACATTGCAGTGCAGCATGAGAGGGGTGCTGCACTTCTGAGGTGCCGTCTTTCAGATGAGACGTTAAACCGAGGTCCCATCTGCCTGGATTGGTAGTAGTTCAGGTGGATGTTAAAGATCCCATGGCACTTATCGAAAAGAGTAGGGGAATTTCCCCGGTGTCCTGGCCAAATTTTCCTCAGTCACTAAAAATATCACCAACAGCTTAATCTGATTCAAGGTCAGTTGGCATTCATCTGTATCCCCCTCCCCCCGGGTCGTGCCTGAAAATAGGCAGGATTTGTCTAGTGCACTTACCCGGTCAACAAAAAATAAATAAATAAGTTTGCTCAGAAAGCCGTTCCTCTGTATGAGCTATTAAAAAAGGACATTCCATGGACTTGGGGCCCTATACATACCCAGGCTGTGACGTCACTGAAGCAGGCCTTGGCCTCCGCCCCAGCTCTGGTCAACCCCAATCCATCACTACTGTTCCATCTGGAATGTGCCAGCTCTGACATTGCCATGCAATGTGTCTGTGATTACTTGCATTCCCAATATTGCCAAGAACCTGAGAGTGAGGTTTAGACCTCCTGACACACCCCATGTAAAACGTTTAAGTCAGCTCACGTTACAGAGTGTTTTTGCACATAAACTGAAGTACCCATCCAATCATGCAGTGTCATGTGAACTTAATGCTGTTGTAGCTGAAATGCTGGCAATTGATGATTTGCCCTTCTCCTTTGTGGAGAATTCTGGGTTCCGGTGGTTTGCAGAATGTGCTGTCCAAAATGGAAAGTCCTGTCCAGGACATACTTTTCCACCCGTTCTGTCCCTGAGTTGTACCGTACTGTGTCCGACTCTGTAAGACATGCCCTTTAACATTCCTCCTCTCCATTCATCCATTTAAGTATGGATATGTGGACAAATGGCAAAACAGGGGGAGTTCATATTTTTGTATAACTGCACATTGGGGGCAGGTGCCGGGTGTTGTTTGTGCTGTTGGTAGTCTGAATAATCAGTGTAGTAAGGTGGAGCATCGTAGCAGCAATCTTCCAGGAATTCGACAGCATGCAACAATTGCTATGTGCAATGTGACCTGTTCACACACTGGTGAAAACATGCTGGATTTGGTGCTGACTGAAATTGACAAGTGGCTGAACCCCCTGTCCCTGAGAGCTGGGTTCATAGCAAGTGACAATTGGTCAAATGTGGTTAAAAGCATCATGAATGGTGGCTTTGTTCAAGTTCCATGCATGGCCCACTGTTTAAACCTTGTGGTGCAGGAGTTTCTGCAGAACCCTGATATAAAGGAAATGCTGACAGTTGCACACCATATCTGTTCTCACTTTTCACACTCTGCAAAGGCCCGTGATCAACTTCAGCAGTTGCAGATCCGAAACTGCCTCCCGCAACACTGCTTGAAGCTGGAAGTTGTCACTCCATGGAACTCCACTTTAAACATGGCAGAGAGGTTGTATGAACAAAACAAAGCCATCTCAGAATATCTTGTCATGTACACTAGCCGTGACAGTTCCAGGGCCTCCATGTCTATGACGACTGAACAGTGGCACTTCACGGATTCTGTAATAACAATTTTAAGACCTTTTGAACACGTCACACAGGCAGTGAGTGGTGAGCCTGCCTTCATTAGCCAATCAATTCCACTGCTGTGGGTGCTGAGGCAGACATTGGTGAATGTACATCATAGCCTTGATGTTGCCGGAGACAGTGCTAGCAGTGTGTTGCTGAAATACATGCTGACAGTATTCGACCAGAATCTTCACATATTGATCATTCAGTGTAGCGACAACTTTGCAATAGCAACACTGCTGGACCCACTATACAAATGTGGAATTGCCTCAGTATTGGAGGGTGGGCCTGAACAGGTAAAAAATGTCAGTGGGCAACTGGTGCGCTTGGTTCATGGGGCATAGAAGTCACATGCCAAGGTTAGCAAACCTCAGCAGCATAATCAGATTGAAGGTAAACCTGGAGTAGTAGCAAGCATATCCTGTAAGGGGAAGGGGACTGCAGTTCCAGGTGGTCTGCCATCAAAACCGGTTGGCATTAACCCACTTTGGGAGGCTTTGTCCTAAGTGGGGATTTGTGACATAAATGATTCCAGAGAACAGGATGATGCATCAACCGCTGGACTTAGTGTAGCACAGCGAACGGTTGAGACATATTTGTCTGAAAACAGGCATCTGTTATACTGGAGTGGAAAGGTCAGTGAATGGCCAGAGCTGACCACAGTGGCACTGAAGTACCTGACATGCACACCCTTCAGTGTAAGTGTAGAGAGGATATTCAGCTCAGCAGGTGCAATAGTTTGGGATCATAGTACAAACCTCTCTCCTGCAAATGTCAGTTTGCTGACATTCATAAAAATGAATGAGAGGCACATACCAGCTCAGACTGCAACTTCAGTATTTGTACCCGGTCCCCGGCCTAGTCATGGTTTTGCTGATGTAGAAATGGACCATCCTGGTGGCACTGGCACTGGCAGCATGAAATGGCCTACTACTGATGTAAATGATGACACAATGGAGAAAGAATTTCCCAGTGGTCAGAATTCATACATAGATGACTGTGAGAGCAGCTTTCTTTATGAGGATGATGATGAGGTTAATGTTGGCAGGTTTTAACTTAAGTGGTTAAAAGGCTGTTACATTTGTTGTATGATACATGTTTTCTTTTTCATAAAGTTAAATCAGTGTCCCACTCAGAGTGACTCAAATTCCATATGTCACGTTGCATTTGTAATACAGAGCACAATATATCCTGGCCCCTGGACCACCACCATAAGACTGCTGTTAGCCACTGCCACTATAGGGAATGTCACTGTGTGCCCCCTGGACCACCACCATTAGACCTCTGTTAGTCACTGCCACCAGGGGGAATGACTTTATGTGCCCCCCTGGACCACCACCATGAAACTGCTGTTAGCCACTGCCACCAGGGGGAATGACTTTGTGTGCCCCCAGACCACCACCATAAGACTGCTGTTAACCACTGCCACCATAGGGAATGTCACTGTGTGCCCCCCTGGACTACCACTATGAAACCACTGTTAGCCACTGCCATCAGGGGGAATGACTTTGCGTGCCCGCCCCGGACCACCACCATAAGACTGCTGTTAGCCACTGCCACCATAGGGAATGTCACCTGTGCCCCCCGGACCACCACCATGAAACCACTGTTAGCCACTTCCACCAGGGGGAATGACTTTATGTGCCCCTCTGGACCACCAGCATAAGACTGCTGTTAGCCACTGCCACCACCACCAGATGCAGGAAGATGTGAGAGGGAATGTCATCATGTGCCTAAGCTATGACCACCACCACCCACCACCACCATTCTGATGATGTTTTCCATTACATGTCTTGACCATGCCAAGGCAGAGGAAGTCGAACAGGAGACCACATCCATCAGCCACAGGCACAAGGCTTCTTACTATGAATACTATAAAGTGAGTATATGTACTAATGTTTTTCATGCTATTCAACTTCCTTTAGCTGTGTGTTTTGTTTTCTGTTGCGCATCTGAGCTGCAATGGTCAAACAAATACGGTCAACCTATTTTGTTTTCTTACAGGTTAACAAGTGACTCTCCTTCGCTGAAGGTCTGTCTCAATGGTACAGCATTACTGTGTGCATCAACCTATGGGATATCCATTTCCATACTGGTAAGTATATCAATTTTATTTAATCTGCTCCTTTTTTTTTTTATAAGAGTGCAAAAAATCCAACTGATGATTCATAAAGTATGTGACATGTATGTCACAAAATATTTGCCCAACACATCATGTACTGTATTCCAAATTTGCAGCTGCAGACATGCCAGTGTTGAAAAATATTTGACCCAGGTCGTGTGACTTGACAAGATGTGGTTTTAAAATGTAACTTGAGTTAAGACACAGGGACACTGACACAGTGTATTTCTTACAGCCTGGTACTAAATTTAATTATGATCTGATGATTTGGTGTTCTTGTGGTTTCACAGCTTGCTATCTGTGTTAATCCATATACCCGTGGTGGAACAGCCACAGCTTAAACACAATGTGTTACTGCTGCAATCAAGTTGTAATAAGTCCTTCATTTCTGTTTTTAGGAAACTTCCAGATGCTTTGTTGTGTCATAGTTGCCTTATCCAAAGAACTTCAACATCATACACCCCCCCGGGCTGGCAGACATGCAACAAGTAGAAGCTGTATGAATCGATGCTGACCATGACCATCATTACTGGACTGGAGAAGGATGCAGACAAAATGTGTGAAGAAGTAAACAGACAATAAACCATTAATGAGACCTATTTTCAAATAAGATAATCCCCCCCCAAAAAAAATAAATACTTACCTTCATTGGCTTGAGAGTTTTCCATTTCCAATTCCAACACCACAATTTCTCAAGCATGGGAATGCGCACACCAACAGTATGTGACCTGTGACAGAAAACAATACAATGAGTACATGTATATATATATGTCACCCCCCAAGAAAATACATATATGTATATATGTATATATCAACTCACCAAGGCTACTATTGGTGTGCACACAAAGGGCAGTCTTCCTGTTGAGGTGATCGCAGTGCGCTTTGGGCAACCAACAGTTCTCTCAGTGTCATCATTTGTGATGGTACACTGAATGGTCATTCATGTTATCCCTCCTTCATACGGTTTAGCAAGACACTGTGCATCATCACATCATCATCATAGTAAGGTCAATACACAGCAGCATTACATTTAATTGCAACAGCACTGGGGAATTTTCTGGACACAAGAAAGTTGCATCTTGGGGATGCACAAAAATTCTGGTGACTGTGTGAGCACTGCATGCATGACTGAGTGCACCATTAATTCTGGGACACTTTGCATTTGGTGTAATGCTCCCATTTCACTTCGTCAGCACTGGGAAATTTTCTGGACACAAGACAGTTGCATTTTGGAGATACACAAAAATTCTGGTGACTGTGTATGAGCACTGCGAGCTTGACTGAGTGCGCCATTAATTCTGGGACACTTTGCATTTCATGTCACACTTTCATTTCACTTTGTCAGCACTGGGGAATTTTCTGGACACAAGACAGTAGCCTTTTGGAGATGCACATTATTTCTTGTAACTGTTTGTGAGCATATATAATGTCATAATGTCTATTTCCAAAAATAAATATATTTGGAGCATCAGTAATGTTTACTTTCTGTCATGAAGTGTTTGTCAAAATGCAGGACTGAGCAGTGAAAGTATACTGTGCTAAACTGCATGTGTGGTGTCAGTGTTCTTTCCTGTGTGTGCAGACACTGTCCAGCTTTGTGCAAACATATATATGGTGTGACTTGTTGCAGTATGTAAAGAATAAAGATAAGAATATATAACATATATTTTATTTGTACCATCAGCAGCAGCGGAGTAAGTGATATCATATTTTTTCAGAGGTCTCAGGCCAGTGTGCACCTCAGTCACTCATGGTGCACACATGACTTTGCAGAGATAATAGCACAAAAAACTCATGCTTTTCAACAAACCATACCTAACAGACATTAAATATTGCTGAGGCACCCAAAATATGTTATAGTGTACAGACATTTTAAAGTCGTAATATATAATAGGTCCTGCAGTCCACTGCCACCACACTGTGTAACCACTGGTGCCGTGTCGTGTTATGGTGTACATCAACTTGCTAAAAAACTGACACTGCCAGTCTAAACTAGAAAGACATCACTTATTCCAGAACAAAAAATGAAAAGAAGAACTGTGGTAGCACAGTGTGTTGGCATTTGGCAGTGAACTGGACCTTATATATTTTCTGACTTTATAGTGTCTGTACACCATCCTTCAAATATTTTGGGTGCCTCACCATCACCAATACTTCATGTCTCTTGGGTATGGTTTGTTGAAAAGCAGGATTTTTTGTTGCTATATGATCTCCTAAAAGTCATGTGTGCACTGTGTGACTAAGGTGCACTCTGGCCAGAGACCTCTGAAAAAATATCATATCACTTAGTCTGCTGATGATGATGGTATCAATAAAATATACATTATATATTCTTATCTTTATTCTTTATACCATAAACACTACAGCAAGTCAGCATTTATATGTTTGCAAGAAGCTGGACAATGCCTGCAGTCCACACACAGGAAAGAACACGGACTACACACATGCAATTTAACACATTATACTTGCACTGCTCAGTCCTGCTTTTCCACAACCACTCCACGTCAAAAAGTAAGCATTACTGAGGCACCAGAAATATGTCAGGGTATGCATTCTTAGCTTGGAGTATAATAACAGGGCAATGAGGAGCATGTATGTATATGAAGTCCTACTGTGTTCTTCCCTCTGTCTGCTATTAGGAATTTTTACTAAATTAGCATGCTACCTTTGTGGTACCTTTATGAGCAAGAGCATAATTGCATTTACATACAGGGGATGGTGGAGGAATACATTTTATGACACAGCGGGGGGGGGAGATGTGATGAAAAAAAAGCCAATGTGGGATCCCCTGCTGGTCCAGCAGCACTTGGAGCATGGACACACTCTGCAATTGATGTCTGTCTATCTGCTCCAACTGCTGCTGGACAGCACTCACCCTCTCATTGTTCTCCTCGATGGCACCCCACAGAACTGCAATGTCGGCCTGAGTTACAGGCAGTTCTGTGGGGTCCACAAGTGGTACAGCTGGTGATGGTGGGGGTGGTGCTGGAGGAGCAGCAGGTGCTGCTGTTGCCCTCCTCTTACTATGGTGACACACAGCCTCACCCTCTGCCAGTGCCACAGAAGGGCCAGCAGATGCAGGCCTGGCCCGTTCTATGGCAGCCTGCCACTCCACCTTGTGGTGATTCAGCATGTGGGTGCGCTAGCCCCCAGTCCCCAGGTGAGTCCCCCAGGGGCCACGGCGCACCTCCACACCACAGATATGACACCGGACCAGGCTGTTGTCCCCCCCAACACAGTCAAAAACTCCCAAACTGGGGAGCTGTAGGGGGGACCAGGCATGGGAGGGCCACATGCACTGGTGGCAGCCTGGTCTTGGTGCTCAAGCTCCAAGTCCACACTTTGGCTCGGGGGCACAAGCACATCCTGCTGTGGAGGACCTGCAGTTACAGCTGGTGCTGCTGGAGCTGCTGCTGAACGTGGTGGTGCTGCAACTGCATGAGGTGCTGGTCCTGCTTCTGGGGCGAGGGGTAGAACCCTAGATTTTGGATCAGTCCAACATCACCCGGCCACATCCCTCACTCATGTGTACTCCTCCCCCCTGCCAAGCATGCTCCCACGTGGTCCCATGATTGCACCTGGCACCATCCCAGACATTCCCTGACCCTGTCCCTGGTCCATTTCTGCTGTCAGCAACTCAACTGACTCGACTGCCCTCCCCTCTTCCCTCCATCTGAGCAACGAGTCAACAACATGAAACACTCACACACACAACACAGGCACACACACAGTCACACACACAGACAAATAACAACTTATAAAAGTAAAAAGCAAAAAAATTACAATCACAGAAAGAACAAATTAGGTACAAAAAGAGTACAAAAGACACAAAACAATATAGCTTTGAAAAAAAGCTGTTGGGTTTATATAAATGATCTCCGCTCCTCCTAACTGTAGTCTCTGTCAGATACACACAAAGATAAAATGCCTCCTCTCTTTCCCTTTGCACAGGAGACAGTGAAAGTATCTCCTTGCATGAGTCACTTCCTTCCTGCCTGGCTAAAGCATGTGACTTACAGTACTGTAAGCCATGTGATGTGTGGGGGGGCTGCCTATATTGTTGTCACTTCGCTTTACTTCGCGTTAAGGTGGAATGACAACGCAAAGTCATAATTACAAGGCGAAGTGAGCCTTTCACACTGGCCACTCTGCATAGCAGAGTGACAATGCAAAGTGCCCACTTTGCAGGCACTTTGCCAGCAAAATTTAACTTTGCTGCATCTCTAGGTCTATGGTTTGACAGTAGGTAGGGAAAATGGGCAGACTTCGTGGGCCAATTGGTCCTTATCTGCTGTCAAATTCATTGTTTCAAAATTAAAATTCTGTATTAGGGAACAAGCAGTTCCAGTGGATCCAAAAAAAGTGTGTACTTGAGGGGAATCAGGAAGGAAATATAGTACATGACTGCAGACAACCCAACTAAACAGATGCAGTGGTGCTAAGTGTTTTGTGAAAGTTAAATTCCAGAAGTGGAATTCTGATGGCACTACCTGTTAAGATTCCATTAATTTTTGGCAAAATGTTACCAATTAGTAATTAGCAGTATTTCAACTGTAAATGTAAAACCACTGAACAAAATTTCTCAGCTTTGTTAGATTCCAGGACCCATTGACACTGGACAGGCATACAAGATTTCAGATCTATGCCTTCAGTAGCAGAGGAGTTAGAAACGTCCAAATGTTTAGAAAAGTTTCACAGCATTTAGCAAATAATTAAACAGTGAAATTATGAACCCCTGCAACGTAAAAATTACTTAATTAAATCTCTTCACATTTAACAATTTCTATGACCCTTACAAAAAGGTTAAACATGCTCATTTTCTGGTGCTTATAAGCAGGGAAATGTTTTCACAAAATTTTACACAAAAATAAAATGCCAACGTATGAGCCCCTACAAGTACACAGTTACTCATCCAAATGTCACATGTCAGTTTACATGTCTTTAACCAAAAGGATGGCTGACTTATGACCAAATAAAGAAATTTACAAAATGTAAAATTCCATGAAATTGTGAAATTTCACAAACATTCAGTGTAAGCAATATTTGCTAATTATGCCCAGCCCTACCTTCATGCATACAGTACAGTGCAAGTTGCATTAAATTGTTTCACCCATGAATTGGTTTAGCATTGTTTTTTACAGTTGCCAGTGCATTGGAAACTCATACTGCATTGTATTTCAGTGTTTAACCAGCTCAAGAGCAATGTTTGTAAAATGTTTTTGCAACTCATTTGGAATGCATCAGCGGTCCAGTCACAATGCGATGCAAAACTGAGTTTTAACTCTTAAGAAACAGTTTGTTCAGGGCTTTGTACTGGATCCTGTAGCACTTATGCAACTCAGTCAGAAATGCTAAAACAACTCATTTGAGGAACAGTTTAATGTGACTTGTACTGTACGTACACAAACCTAACAGCAAACTTAAGATCCCTCCCAACCAATACCACAACTCACTTTCCATTCATTTCCAAGCACAACTTCCAGCACTGACTGCACAGTCAGGAAAAATATTGGTAAAAAAACACTTTTTTTTTATTTGCTGTATTTTTTTGCTCCACAATGGACCACCCCCTATCGGCCCTACCCCTGCACCCAGCCCCATCATCCACCTCCCCAGGCCATACCCAATCTACAGTTATGCCCTGGATTACCCCCCAAGGTGAGGCCTCTGAGATCATTCTCTTGGACAATGGAATACAGCCCTGGGATGCTTCTGCCCCATGGTTATGTCATGGATTGCCCCCCCAGGACAGGGCTTTCAGAAAGAGGCTCTTCTTCCCATCTGTTGGGATACAGCTCTGGCAGTGCCTCGGGTCAGTGGTGTGGGACTTGCAGCGTGAGACGGGCTGTATCCTGTGTGGCCAAGTTTTCTGTTTTTTGTCCCAGAAGGTGGGGTATGCAGTCATGTCAGGGGCATGTATGATGATGTCTGCCCCACCTCCAGCAACTACATGCACTGGCTGTCAGACTTCTGGTCTCCACCAGGAGTCAGACAAGTGCCAGGAGCTTCCCCACCCTCCCTCCCCAGAGGAGGAGAGCAGTCCATGGGATGCTCAAGCCTATTCCCCCTGGCAGGCCCTCCAATGCCCAAGTTCACTTCTGATCTCTGATCATCAGCACCAGAAGCGGTAGTGCTACTGCTGCACCAGTGGACTGTCACAAAAACACTTTTCATGTTTGATGCATAAGCAACAAAATGTTTTAGGATGAGTACAAGGGGATTTGGGAGGTGTGTCACTGCTGACCCCATTGCAGTTTACAATACCAGGGGCTCGGCAACCTACACCAATGACCATGCACTGTGGTCTGAAGCAAATCTCAGCTTAGTGGGCAGAAACTTCTTGTACTCCAAAGGACCGAAGCTGCTATAATCAGATAGGGCTTCGGTCCTTTGTTCTGCATGAAGCCGAGTCAGCAAACTGCTGAGTGTTTTTCAACGTCAGGAGCCCGTGTTTGGATCCATGACTCTGGCATGTGCATAATCATCAATGCTAATGCACATGCCCAAAGTCACGGAAATTCCACGCATACCAACAACAAACAAAACTGTCCATTGATGTCTGTTGCTGGTTCTCCATAACTGTTCTTCCCCCACACGAACCTCCCTCTCAGCATCCACCCCCCCTAACAAAAGTAACACTGACACTGGGGGTGCCCAATCTCTCAGTGTCTTTTCAAATATATGGCCTGTAATAAAGAAAACTGTCTATCAATGTCTGTTGCTGGCACCCTGCAACTTTCTCCCCAACCCGACCTCCTCTCAACACCCACCACCCCACCCCCAACAAACATAACACTAACACTGGGGTGCCCAGTCTCCCAGTGTCAGAACCTAAAATAAAGAAAACCTTCCCTCTGCATTTATTTTTTTTAAATACCCTGCAAAAAGAAAACGATCCATCGATGTCTGTTGCAGCTGCCACCATAACTTCAACACCCCACCTCCTATTTTATTTTTTTAAAATACCTGTAAAACAGAAAGTGGTCCATTGATGTCTGTTGCAGTGGCCATTGTCCCTCCCCCCGCCACCATTTATAACACTGACACTAGGGGTACCCAATCCCCCAGTGTCCACTGCTGGCATAACTGTCACCCCCACCCATCTCTCCCACTCAGCACCCACCCCTCCAAACATAACACTGACACAAGGGGTGCCCAAAACATGATATAAAGAAACCTTCCCTCAGCGATTTTTCTTTTCTTTCTTTTTATTTTTTAAAGCCTGTAAAAAAGAAAATGGTCCACTGATGTCTACTGCAGTCTGTTGCACCCCCCCACCATTTATAACACTGATACTGGGGGTGCCCAATCCCCCAGTGTCCACTGCTTGTGCCCCTGTAATTGTCATCTCCACTCGACCCTCCCATTCAGTACCCACCACCCCACTCCACCCCAAAATAACGCTGACACTCAGGGTTTCCAATCCTCCAGTGTCCACTTCTGGCACCCCTGTAATTGTAACTCCCACCCAATCCTCTCACTCAGCACCCACCACCCCACACACCCCAAACATAGCACTTTCACTGGGGGTGCCCAGTCCCCCAGTGTCAAAACCTGAAATAAAGAAAACCTTCCCTCACCATTTTTTCTTTTCTGTTTTTTAAGCCTGTAAAATGAAAATGGTCCATCGATGTCTATGCAGTCTATCGCACCCCCCACCATTTATAACACTGACACTGAGGGTGCTCAAATCCCTCATTGTTCACTGTTAGCACCCTATTATTATCACCCCACCCGACCTTCCCACTCAGCACCCACTAACCCACACACACCCAACATAGCTGACACTGGGGTGCCCAATCCCCAGTGTCCTCCTGGCACCCCTGTAATTATCAACCCCACCCGACCCTCCACTCAGCACCCACCACCCCCAGACATAACACTGACACTGAGGGTGCCCAATCCTCAGTGTCAAAACCTGAAATAAAGAAAACCTTCCTGCTGCATTTCTTTTTAGTTTTCTTTTTTAAACCTGTAAAAAGAAAATGGTCTATTGATATCTGTTGCACCATTAGTTCACCCCCCCACCCGACGCTCCCACTCAGCTCCCAGCCCCCCCCAGCCCTTACTTACTCACCGGGGGTCCAATGCCATCATTTTCTCTGGACTGCAGATGCATCTTCACTCTTCAACACAAGACCACAAACTGAGGAAATCAGGTATGTGATTCAATGTATTTCAGTGGGGGTTTGGACTTAGTGGAATAACTTAGCCATTTTTTGTTATTTTTGCCCCAAATTTTCAAAATACCTTTTTTGGGACATGACCTCATGAACAATGCAAGTGATGTTAGGTAAATCTGTCCCAAAAGATGATTTTGTGGTCACTGCGTGAAATCACCTTTTGGGAAGGAGTTGAACATTTTCTCTGCCCTTGTTCTTGAGATTGGGTCATAAGAAGGCTATGTAAAAAATTTGCGGCAAAAATATTAAAAAACAACAAAGTTATGAGCCTACATTGAAATTTGTGAATGCAGGCTAGTAACTTTGGAAATTTTTAATGTTTTGGCCCCAGATTTTCAACATAGCCATTCCTTTATAGCACTTCATGAATGTGACAGCTGTCATTATTCAAATCCTGACCAAAATGTGTTTTCACACCCCAAAAGGTGATTTTGCAGTCATTGCACAAAATCACCTTTTGGTCAGGAGTTGAATATTTTCTCTGCACTTGTTCATGAGGTTGGATCATAAGAAGGCTATGTTGAAAATTTGGAGCAAAAATATTAAAAAACAACAAAGTTATGAGCCTATGTTGAAATTTACGAATGCAGGCTTGTAATTTTGGTAATTTTCAATATTTTGAGCCCAGATTTTAAACATAGCCATTTCTTCACAGCATCTCATGAATGTGGTAGCTGTCATTTTTCAAATCCTAGCCAAAATGTGTTTTCATTCCTGTGGTGTGGAATGATGCTTTGGTGGTGCAGAATGATGTTTTGGTGGGGATTTGAAAATGTTCACCTACTGGGTTCATTAGGTGAAGCAATAAGAAGGCTGTGTTGAAAATTTGGTGTACAAATACAGTAAAATGCCCAGGTATGACTGAGCATTACACTACTTCAGCGTTCACTCATGGCTTCACTATTTTTTAATATTTTGACTCCAACCTTTCAATATAGCCATTTTTCCACACCACCTCATAAACATGACATGTGTCATTTTTAAAATCCTGGATGAGATGTGTTTTCGCATCTCTGCTGCAAAATGACATTTCGGCCAATATACTATGAAGAGTACATATCATGTCTATACGGCAAATCCTAAAACAAGTATCTTCAAAATGTGGGCTCAAAACTGCAAAGCACAAATTGTTTATCAAGCATCAAATGTTTGGCATTGACAAATGCTTGTTTGAAACCCAACTGACTTTCAAACACAGCTCGGAACATTGAGAGTAGGTACAGTGTAACTGTACAAATATCTGCTGTTAAATGTTTTTTTTTTAATCCATTTCACTTCTGTCTCACTTCCAATCATACCTAGAAGCATGGGTGTAGCCAGGCATACTCCAAGTACTCCATGGTGTACAATTTTATTTAAGGGGGTAGCAAATAGACTCTGAACTGCTTCCTTTTTGCATGAAAACTAACAAAGAAAATGCTGAACCTTTCTGAAATGATATTCACAGGAGTCGAAACTTGAAGGACTGGTCACTGTCATTGCATCCCAAGGACAATACAACTTTACAGGCTCTTGGCTGGTATGTGGCTGTCTTAGGAAGCAATGCATGGCATTTGCATTTACCCATGCATGTGGGGGTAGCACACCTGCACACCCTACCGGGGGGGTGGGGGTAGCAGTGCATCCACTTGGTGTGCAGATCTGAAATCCCTGGCTACACCCCTGCCTAGGAGCCCTCTAAGCACAAACTATCAAAATATAGCTGCTCCAAATCAAGCAAGGCTTCTGTTTTTGTTTGATGTTTTTTACAACATAATGGGGACACATCCTACTCCTTCCTCTTACAGTGCAGGACTACAAACTGTGAGGGGGTTCAAATAATTACACCCCTGTACTTCCTGCTGCATTGTAACCATGCATTCAAGCACTGATGCCATGTAATCAGTCTTTTGCACATAATGTGATCTTCCCATATAGTCACCCTTCGTGAAGTAGCATTGACTTGACCAGCAAAGCACCTTGTATTATTCTGCGAAATGCACTGCCCCACCCCCAAATTTGGTAAATAGAGGTCACTTCAGAAAGTCTTTTCAGAGAATGAAGTTTGAGACTTTTTCCCATCTTCACCAAAGAAGGAAAATTTTGGTACATCTCTATCCAACAGGAAAGGATTAAAAGGTCTAAACATTTCAATACAATTTGATTTCAAGAACAATCAAGGCCCACGTTATACTTTGCTGGCACTGTGCACAGCTATAGAAAAAAAATACAAACCAAATAAATGTAACAGTTACAGTAAACACTGTTCCAGAATTAGCATTTGAAATAAGATGCAGCACTTTTGAGATGGTATACATGGTCAGAAGCATACCTAGCAGAACTAGTATGATTAAGAGGAACAGGTTGATCATTGAGACTTGGACACCCAGAGGTTTCTGTCACTGTTGTTTTGCCTTTCCACACTGCCACATAATTTACTGTTGTCAAGTCCCATAAAACACTGACTACAACTCTGCTTCATAAAAATGAATTCTGTAGCTGCCTGAATTGTGACAGCCAAGTGTCATGGTCTACTGATTCTTTTTTCTAGTAGTATTCTCTGTTTTCTATGTTCCAATTTTTCTCTCCCTGCTCTGTGTTCTCAGACAAACGTTATCCAGAAATACTATGAAGTATCCTGAAGCCCCACAAATGCTTCCATTCCATTGCAAGTTGCCACATGCCAGAAAAAACTATGGTTCTCAAAGCCCTATGCATGGTGGCCTGAAAGCTGTGAATTGTAAGATTTCTCATGGATTTTGAATATTCTGCCTCACTGACTAGGTTTCACTTGTATTCTGCAAATGTCCCTGCAAATTATGAAACAAAATTGAAAGGTCATGCATAGTAAAATAGCTAGTCAGAGTGTCAGCCATTATTTTAGTGTATCCAGAGAAGGAAATCTCTTAAAAGTTAGTTATAATTTGTAGCACAAATATAAATCTATGCAGATAACTAGGGATGATCAGATGAAGTTCTACTGTCTCATTAATATAATAAATAAGGACAATGTGCCTTCTTAGCCCTTCTGATTTCCAGTCCAGTACTATCCAGTTGCTGACTGGAATAAGGAATATTCTTGCAGTCAAGTTTGAGATTTGTTTTTAATCACAGGGAATTTAAAGGAGCAAATATTTTACCTGATTGTTACTATTTGGCCCACATACAGTGCTGCTGATGTAATTTAGGCTAACCCTATTTTTCATGTAACCTATCATCCTCCTGACCGGACATGTAATCTGGGGCTTTTGCTTGTAGTAATCTAACCCAGACATCCCCTTGTACCTGCTCTGTTTTGTCCCCCCACAGCCCCCCCCCCGGCAGTGCCTTCAGAGAAGCGTGTCAGATGTCAAAGATCCTACGTTTGTGGAGTGGCTGGGAGGATGTAGTCCACCTGTGCTGGGGATGTCATGCAGGCAGACACCATTTTTCCACAAGGATGACAGCTGACCCATAATCTCTACTATCTAACCTGGTGCCATGTATAGCCTAATGTGGACCTTGCAAGTATGCAGAATACTCGCAAGAGTTGCCCAAGCTTCCTGGCCCTCCACGGGGGGTCACTGGGGTGGAGGATCATAGTGCAAGTGCCAGCATGGCTCAACTGGTAGCACATCCACCTCTGGGCCAGAAGGTCATGGGTTCTAATCCCACACCGGGATTGAGCTCATACCTAAACTCTGGCGCCCAAGTGCAGAATGGGGGAGGGTGCTGTACTGACAGAGTATGCCATCCTTCAGAAGATAAGTTGAATGAGGTTCCTTCTACCCATTTCTGGTGCTGTCCTGGTAGATTCTAGGTGATGGTAAAAGAACCCAAGGCACTTTTCACAAGAGTAGGGAACTTTCCCCAGTGTGTGGGCCAATATTCAGCTTCCCATAAAACTGGTTCATGGAATTGTCCAGTGATGGTGTTGATGTGTGAATTGGCTGCCACTACACATTCAGTCACATCACTACCAGTCTAACATTGCTTGTACAGCACTTTGGGATACAGTGTGTATAAAAAGCACTATGTAAATACTGATGATTCCTTTTCTTCTTCTTCTACAGGCTCTTTCTAGTATGCCACCTGATTCCTGAACCTGGGTCACCAACACAATATCATGACTGTTATCAGGTGACCTGCTGACATATATTTTTAAAACAAAGTAGTTATAGATACAGTATATATCCAAAGCTGTCAATAGAGCACATCTGGCAGTTTGTTCACCATTCTTTAACTGTGACTCTCACCTCTGGGCCAAATTCATGTGTTTAAATGTTATACTACTGATACTAAAGTGCAGTAGTAAGGAGGTACTGCACTGTTGGTAGTGTTATTTGTTTGATCTATAAACCACATTCTGTGAATAGCTTAGTCTTGATATAAGAGCCTGCAATAGAAGACTCTTCTAGTGTTGAGTGGTTAAATTTAAAGCACAAAATACCAGTTAACTTGGTAATATTTTATATAATTTTGTATTTGAAATGTTACAGATTTGATATTGTATCATATAATATTAGTACATTGACTATGCTTGTGAATATCAATGGTTGAGGTTTTCTTTCTGTCCTTGGTATTGTTGTTAATGATTTTTATTATAATACTTCAGTACTCAGCTGGTGGATTTCAACTGGTTGGTTGACTACTGATTGAAAAGTGTCCTCTCTAGAAGTGAGACATTGAAATAATGGGATGGTTAAAAGTAGTCTACCCTACAGTAAAAGAGACACAGTCAACACTTGTGCTTCATATTATTACTAGTTTACAGTGCATGTTAGGATTGCTCACCTGCTGTGGAATTCGTTGATGTAGCTGATTATTTTATATCTGCTTCCTTTTTCTTAGTAAACATGAAAATAAAAACTATTGGTGTAATCATATTACAAGTTATTTGGTTTTAAATCACATGGTATCCTTTCTGATCTCTTTTAATGCCTACACACAGTCTAGCCACTCACTGTGCACTAGTGTCCTTCCACTGTATTATGAGTGGCTAGACTATGTGCGAATATTCCAAAGATTCAGGAAGGATACAGTGTGAGTACACATGGTGAGTAAAAGGACTGTTAGCAAACAGTTTTTAGTGTGGTGACACTAATATGGGCACTATGCATTAAGGGTCAGGTTGCCTATGTGCCGTGAATCCGTGGCACATCTGCAACCCTATGTCTGCATGCCACTAACCATGGTTCCCCCTGCACACATTCCCAGAAGGGATGCACATTCCTTCTCAACAGGATCCCCCAGCTGGTCATGCAGCCATGCTCACATGTGGTCCAGGGCTATATCTGGTGATGTGCCCACATTCCATGCCATTCACAGAGGTGCAGAGTGCCAGGCAAGGGAGCACAGGATATGGCAGCAGGGACCTTGCTGTATCTTTTGTGTGCCCCCCCCCCTTGTTTACACCTGCTGGCTGTGACGGCATGAGGAATCCCCCCACCATACTGTCCCAGCCCAGTGGGCTGACTGGGAGGGCTGGGGGCAGCCATTTGGGCACTCACCCATCTTTTTACAAAATGGATGTTCCATGCCATCCCAGAGTCCCCCACTCTGCACAGAGCAGGGGATCCACTATGGGACCAGGTCAGGCATCTGATTGGATGTCTGCCTGTGTCCTTTTATCCACTCCCCCTGCAGCAGAGTGCTGGAGGGGGCAAGGCCATGGAAAGACACTGTGCAATGGCATGCATTAGTGCATGCTGCACCCCACACACCTGTCTGAGGATGTAGAGCACCACGGGTCTGATACACACCTCTTGTGTCTACCTGGCTTGTGTTCATGTATAGTCCCCATGGTGAGCAGTACATTCTTTATCTTTATAAAGAAAAGGGAAAATGTTACAAAACAACCAGCTACATCAACAAATTCTAAAGAAGGTGAACAATAAACAACCCCATGGTGTGGAGGGCTGAGGCACCTAGCACATTACCTTCTGCCACACCAGCGACCACAGTGTCGGAACAGAGTCGGGTCATTTGGGGGCTGGCCAGGGGAAGGCAGATTGAGCATCCCATTGGACAGCTTTACTTCCGCAGGGGTGGGGGGTTGTGTGACTGGCTGTTTGCCTGCCACCTGGAGGTGTCCAGGTGATAGCACAGTTGGGGCACACACAAGCAAGCTAAACACAGGCATTTGAGGATGTCTCTGCGGTGGTGGAGCTCATCCATTATGCCACTGCATGCGGGCGACTGTGGGGGCAACAGCTCGGGGAAGAAAAATCAGGTGGAAAATTGGAAGTTGGGTAACATGAAGCCTGACCCATGAGAACCATTCTCCAGAGGAGAATGGAGATTTGGGATGGCCAGGGACTGTGCGAAGGGCTGATACAGCTACCCTGCTTGCCGCAGATGGATAAAAACCTGTATGAAAAAAAGAAGGTGAACAATACTGTAGTAATGTACTTTTTAAAATGAGGAGCAATGTGAGTCCTGTGGGTGGTTTACAGTGTCCTTTTCATTGAAATTTTCTTTTAGCTGGATGGTTACAGTAGCCACCTTTAGAAGTCAGAGACCTTACAATTACTTTAATTCCCATCAATTGTTATGAACAGGTGGAAGATTTGTGACCATTATAAAATTAATTCTTCTTTTTAAAATATGAAATCTTGGAGGGGGAACACTATGATAGTAAAAATGAATTCCTAGAGTTGTGATTGGGTTTTGGGGTAGAAATGTACTTTTTGTCAGGGGACAGATTCCCCATGTTTTTTCCTTTTGGCCCCATCCCTTTCACTGATGCTGAAAGAGGGAATGGTGTCACCTACCCTTGGCCATGAGGCACGCATTACTCTCTTCTGTGAACCCTCCATGTCTCACAAATAAATAAGCTTTAAGGGCTACCAGAGATCAACACACCAAAGTTTTCCTTCTCAAGAGAGTCAGCACATTGCCTCCATGGTATGCTAACTTTTCACTGGGACAGTGAAGAAGAGATTGAGGTTATTTCTACTCCCAGATCTTCCATGTGGCAACACAGCTCACTACCACCAAGACCCTGGGACAACTGAAATTTATTAACTTGTTCTGCCCAGTGATGGGAGTATCAGAGTTTGTGGTTGGCAGACTGTGTTTATAATTCTTTGTTCTGATGTCAGAATTGTGAATTTAGCCTTTCTGATGTCAGAATAGTGAATTATAATTAAGCAATAAGGCACAACAGGGTGTGGGTTATTAGTGGTTTACCCACACCTTGTGTGGTGTGTCACAAGGTGTAGCCGAGTGACTTAACCACACAAGAAGTGGGTAAATCCCCAATAACTCACACCCTGAAGTGCCTTATTGCGATTATACAATGGATCCATGTGTAAAATAAATATAAAAGTCTGTTTAATTATGTTTTTTATAAATGCAATTTTTCAGCCGTGGGTAATGCAGGAGTTACCCGCCATCATGTGACATGTTTTGACCAATGAGGTTACATGATTTTCAAACACCATTGTATAATGCATTCTTTAATATGGGCAGGCCTCACATATCTGTTAAGACTCTTGTCCATGTATGTTATGTCTATTATAATGCAACAAACTGGACTATTAGGAAAGTTAACATAATGATTTCCCACTAGCAAACAAGGCCTATGGAGTTGGAACTAAGGGTTGTTCAGTAACTCTTTAGATAACCTTTGTGCATTCTTTCTCTTTCGATTTAATTAATCCACAGGAGCCTGACACACGCCATTTTCAGAGTATCCACAACAAAGTCAAAAGGATCTTCCCAGGAGAATGTCAACCAGAAAAAGAAATGACTAAGACAATTAAAATCATGACACAACGCATACTGAACAATGGAAGAAATGACAGAGACTGAGTCACGGTAAAGAATTTGCAATTAAAAACAGACTTTAATTAAGCTTACTCTTTAAAATGTTTACAGGAGCAGCTTTCTTTGTTGTAAATGGGTTATACAGAATTCCTTTTTTTAATTAATGCTGTACTTACACATTATCTATATTGCCTCTGCTGCTGTACAAAATTGCATGTAGGTCATTCAGTATTTATTGATCTTGCACAATTAAATATCCACTTGCATCTTTTGTGCTCTAGTTGCCTGAGACATTTAAAAGCATTCATTCACACTGAGTACTTTAAATGTGATACATTAAACGTGCTTCTTAAACGAGGGGAGACTATCACCTTAGACGAACTTGTGGCTAGAATATTTAAAAGATTTCTGATAGTTAAATTAGGCTTTGACAGCACAGAGGAGCTGCAAATACTGAATGTGTCAGTCTTAAAGATGGATCTAACCTGCATAATCCACCCCAGGGGATCATCTTAGCAAAGATCACTGCTAGTTATAAATTACTGTATTAGGTTTATAATTGACCTTTAGAACTGCGTTCTTGTTAAACGGTTGGCACTTTTGTACGGAAAGCTGACTTTTCAAGAACATTGAAAGCAGATGGATTCTGGGAAAGAATTAAATGTCTGCCAGTAGGAGGGTGATGGGATGCTTCATTAATAAAATGTGAACAGCAGGAGGACATTAATGAATAGGACACCCTAGTATCAACATAAGAAGTTGTCTTCATCAGAACAATTCTTTCAAGAAATTCCATCTCTAATTTATTGGTAGAAGAATGTAATCCATTTACTCCTGCATTTGAAATAACTCTAAAGTTGAAATCTTTGCAGCAGTGAAATATTTGTTTGGTGTTTACGCTGTTTTTTCACAAGCCATTTTTTAGTTCCTATATACCATATGGAAGTTAATTTTATGGTTCAATACAAAATTAATGAAACATCCCATGGCAACTATAGTAGTACAAAAATATCCATCAGCATGCACCATCCTAGAGGACATACATTTTTGCAGAGCATCTGTTGTTAATACAGACAGCTAGAAGTGGGCTGCAGCTATAGAATGTATTCAAGCACTTATATTCCTGAACATTTTAGTATTGCTCACTGTTTTGATCAAACGGTTAGATCACCCTAGAGAATAAGTATTCCAGCTCTGTAGTTGCACTGTCTCTGTTACAACTGGCAGCTGTAGGGTTAGCAGAGTTTTCTGTAAGTACCCAGTGGCCCACCCAGTCTGCCTAAAGTACTCTATCTTTATACAGCAAAATGCCAAAAGATGCACAAGAAAAAAACACATGCCAGGGCTGTGCCAAAGACTAAGGTCCCCCCCCCCCCGCAAAATCTTTTTTGGGGCCCTACCTCCCCACCAATAAGTGTAAAATAACCATAAATGCTTACAAAAGAATCTACACTATAAATATTTCAAATCAGCCTCCCTGAGCATCCATAGTTTGTCATGCTGCCCCCTTCTCCTTTGTTGGCACCAGGATTAAAGAACTAAACAACATCTGTGTTCCCCATTCATTAATTTAGTGAGGTGGGCCACAACCCTATATTTTTTTACCACTGCCCTATATTGTTTCACCACCACCCTATAATTTTTACCACCACCCTATATTTGTAGCCATCAGCCTAATTTGTTTTTATAGAATCCTCCAAAATGACCTTTTACTGACATCCTTTATTGTACTACTACCCTTGTTTTGATACCAGTGCTCTAAACCTTATTTAAAACCACTCATGTACATGTACAGTGTACATAGGAGGCTCAAGAGATAACACACCTTCGGCCTGATCACCATAACCACCGCCCTATATTGGCAGGCTGTGGGAAGCCTGAACATAATTTCTCTCTGCTCCTCCTGAGCACACTAGTACCAAGATCAGATTTTTTGACTAATGGGGCCCTGAAGTTCTGTACTCCCCCATACCCACTGCTGACAGACCCAATTACAAATGGATAAGCAATGTACAAGGAAAGTTGCAAGTTAGTCTGAAAATCAAAGATTTCATTAATCCTGTCCTCTGAGGCAGTGGGCCCCCTGGCAGTGAGGGCCATACTGCAACTGTATCTCTTGCACCCCCTGGTCATGATCCTGACAATGCATACTCTTAAAATTAGGGAATTTTTTCTGAAAAATTAAAAAGTACAGAGAGACCTGCCACCAGCACTAATATTTCCCATGCTAAAAACACTAATGGTTTGCTTTTCGTTCTTGTTTCTGGGTCCAAGGTTCAGTAAGTATATTATATATTAACCCCTATTTGCCAGAAAGATTGATATCATGAGTACTCCAGGTACAAGCAGTGCTGAGATCATGGTATGGAGTATCACTAGGGAAATACCCATAAACACTTTTTGTACAGTCCAACAACCACTGGAAACCTAAAATCCAAATAACACCATCCTCAGCACCATCAGAAGTGATTGAAGTTGAACACGAGATTCATGAAGTATCTGAGTCTCTTGCTACCAAAATGCTAACTTTGTTCTCCTCGAAAGAAGGTGATATTACAATAGAGAAAGTATAATATGATTTTTTGATACCTAAATGCAGGTGCAACACAAAGCATTGTACTGTAGGAGATTGGGGGGAGGGAGGGAGGTTCTCCTTTGCTTCAGCTGGGAGATGCTGCTATTAACAACTGAGTCTGTCCCACTGCAGAGGTTGATATCTTACCATCAGAAACTGATGTCATGGGTGGTGCTGTCACCATGCAGGGCAGCACAGTCAGTGCAAATATCACAAGAATCAGGCCAGTTCAAATACTGTTTAACAGATCACAATAGCGACAGTGTTTGGTGCGTGAAACGCTCACTTTCTCTGACTCTTGAGATAATATAGAACCTGCAACTAACATACGAAGACTGTTTTAATACACAATTCATTTCTTGTGATCAAATGTCAACATTAAGAAACTTTCATGAAACTGCTACAACAAAATGAAATACACACATTGAATGTGTTTTATGTTATATTTAACTTTAGGACCATATCCCTTGAAAAAAAATGTAAGTTACATAGCGAAATTTTGGGAGGTGGTTACATGGCCTGGTATGGGTTGCTAACCCTGATAAACAAGCATTTGTCAATGCCAGAGTTCATCATTGGGATTACTGTTGGTACGCACCGATTGGCAGGACTACAGTTCCCAGCAGAAAGAACAAGTTATGCCACCAAGTTCATATTCCTGTTGAAATACAGTGAAGTGAATACCTGTTTCCTCAATTAGTGATCTGGCTTTGAAAAGTGACGATGTGTCTGTGGTTCAAAGACGATAAGGGCATTGGAGCCCCACCATGGGTTGGAGGGGGGGGGCGTTATGGTTAGAAACCCTAATGCCCAGGGCATTTATTGGTATTTGCACTACAAATTTTCAACATGGCCTTTTGTGACCCCCACCTCATGAAAGCATTTGGGACCTCTGCTCATGAACAGTGGCACTGTGATTTTGTTAATCTGTCCCAAATGTTGATTTCTCACAGCGACCGTGCCATTCTGTACCAGATGTGCGAAAACACAGTTCGGGCAGGATGTGAAAAATTACAGCTGTACCATTCATAGGGAGGTGTGAAGAGAAGGCAGTGTTGAACATCTGGAATGAAAATATTAAAAATGCTTGAACATACGAGCGTACATAGAAACTGCACAATGCACACTCGTAACAGTCATTTAGTGGAATAATTTCCCCAAAATTGCAACACAGCATTTTGTGACCTCTACTCATGAACACTGTCACTATGATTTTCTTACTCTGTCCTGAATGTTGATTTCCCACAGCGAACACGCCATTGTGCACCAGATGTGTGAAAACACATTTTGGGCAGGATGTAAACAATGATAGCTGTACTGTTCACAAGGAGGTATGCAAAACTGACAATGTTGAAACTCTTGAGTGGAAATATTACAAATCCTCGACATTACAAGTGTGCGTGTAAACTGTGCAATGCACGCTCATAAAATAGTCATTTTATGGACTTTTGTCACCAAATTTTCAACATAGTCATTTTGGGACCTCCATTCATGAACAGTGTCACTGTTATTTTCTTAATCTGTCCCTAACACTGATTTGCCACAGCAACCGTGCTATTCTGCACCTGAAGTGCAAAAACACATTTTGGCCAGGATGTGAAAAATGACAGCTGTATTGTTCATGACGAGGTATAAAAAATACCATTGTATAAAATCTGGAGAGAAAATATTACATATTCACGATGTTACAAGTGTGCATTGAAACTGCGCAATGCACACTTGTAACACAGTCATTTTTTTGGAATTTTGTCATCAAATTTTCAACATAGGCTTTTTGGGAGCCCACCTCATGAAAAGTGACACTGTCATTTCGTTACTCGGTCCCGAAAGGTGATTCTGCGCAGTGACCGTGAAATCACCTTTCAAGACAGAATAACACATGACAGTGACTGAATTCATGAGGTTGGGTCCCAAGAACCCCATGTTGAAAATTTGGTGCCAAAAGTCACAAAAATGGGCAACATATGCACCAAAGTTGAAAAAAAAACACATTTATGCCATTATACATGTAACCCCTAGATGGCGCTATCCCAGGGGCTACTACCCCTGCCTGATTTGCCACTAACAGGTTGAGGGGCCTGGATCCAATGGCGGGTGCCTCCACCCAGAGGTCAGGGTTTGCAATAGTTAAACTACTTGGTCACAGCCCTCTGGGACACTGCAACCCCCCTTTCTTCCCACTAGTGGCCCACACAATATAGCAGAATTACCTTCACAGTATACACTTACCCCAAGGCTGGTTCAGGCACGGGACATCCTGTAAAATAAGATACAGTGCAACAATCACAGTACAGTACTTTAACATAGACAAATACCTCAGGCAGTATAACTTTGTTGGAAACAAACAGCTCTGATTTATTTAGGGGGATATAACAAGGACAGGGGGAAATCAGGTTAATTAGCTTATCACTTTACTATCTACCTATGGCTCTGTGCACAGGCCTATCCCTACCAGTTACTGTCCCTGGGTACCCAGGCCCTAGTGGCTAGTCCAAACCGTGGCAGCTGGTAGGGGCCCTTTCACACAGAGAAAAGGAAAATTAAACAGTCAGCAGTACAGTAATTCCATTTGGATTTAATGTGGCAATTCAACAGGGAGCGACCCAATTAGTACTCACGACCTCCAAAGAAGATATGGTCCTTCAATGTCAGCAGGGCTACTGTTGATCTCAAGAGACTCTCACACATTTATATGGTAAAAAAAAAAGCACGATACCAGGCAGGCTGCATCTGTATCCCAATCGCAATTACTGCACAATAACCAGGAGAACACACAGCAGATTCAGTTCCTGACAGACCGATGTAATTCAACAATTTCTTCAGTCTTCTACAGGGTGAGCCTGGTTTCTACTCTTCAGAGATCCTTTGATTCTTTTCACAGGACGGATTCAGTCCTAACAAGCAGTTACACAAGTTGTAGACCGAACTCTGGGCCTTGCACACGTTTTTGACTGAAACTGTGCACTGAAGGAGCACAGGGTTTCTTTCCCTTCACTTTCAGATCTCAAACTGAAAATCCTAACAGACAAAACCGGCACTTCCTTTGAGTTCTTCCCAGTTCTTGACTGGATTGGCTGTCACTCACAATAGACTGCTGCTGTTGGTCCAAAAGGCACCAAGTCTAAACTACATCTCCCAGAGTCACTGCCCATACAATCCTCTTGTGGCTGGCTCAGATTATGAGTCCCAAGTTCTGATTCGTCCAAGGCATCATTTTAGAGCTAGTTTACCCACACTGATTGGTCCAGTTCAGCAGTTCAAAACCAGAATGGGAACTAGCAGACACAGTTCTGACTGCAAAGAAAGCAGGTTAGACAAACTGTAATTTTATTATTACTGTAAATGATTTCTGGCAATCAGTTACATCTTTCAGACAGGTTCCTTTGCACTCCTAGTGACTGCAAAATGGGGTGAATTGGCAGCAGCTTGAGTGGTACTCAATCAAAGAAACACACAGTCCCCATACAAACTAATTATGTCTGCAAGCAGACAGCTCTTAAAGAGACAGTACCAGAGGCTCTAAAACACTCACTGATAAATGGCTTAAATGCCAAACACCATTCAGGCTTGGAGCATTCAAGCAAGCTCCTGAAGTCTTTTGGGAACCCCATTTGCAGGGGGTTACACCTTCCTGGCCTGGGAAAGCTTGACGTCGCGTCAAGCAAGTACCCATAAGTTTCAACTGCAACCATATACATTTGCATTAGGCTCGCAATGTAATCATCAGTCAATATATCATTTTACCAAGAACACATTTCTGAAACATTGCAGTACGTCACTCTTTACACAGTATTACATACACATTGTACCATAACTCAAGTTATTACCTCTTGTACATGAAACCTGAAGAGAGGGACCCTTCCTATCAGTTACCTTGGGGCTGGACGGGCAAAGGGCACCATACTTAGAGGGCAACACAAGTAACTTGAGTTAGCACTAACGCTCAGTTTGGGCAATGAGCTCGGGACACATACACTCCTTTATGGACAACATTGAGAGGCAGGTCCACTGGCCGCCCAGGGAATCATAACTGAGGTGCACCACAGGCTTTACAGCTCGACCAGTCTTTCTAGGGGAGCTGTTACAGTCTCTGCACTCTGAGCCTCATTTTCAGCATTGTTCTCACTTGTCAGGGGAGTCTCCATGGGGGTAGAGAGGCTAGAACTTGGGGCACTTTCAGCTCCAGGAGTTACAGTTTCTGAGTCCACAACATTTGGCTCGCATGGAGCTTTCAGACACTGGCAGTGGACTGTCAGGGCACTCAAAATACTCTTCTTGTTCGGGTTATCACCAGTCTGCCCCAATCTATCATTTTCCTCCCCTGAGAGCTCAAACAGTTCAACCATGCACAATGATTCCATTTCATCTGATCTGATGCTTTGCACTTCACTTTCTGGGAGCATTGGCTCCAGGGATGAAGTGGGGCATAGACAGTCCAGAAGGCCCAGCTTTGTCTCCAGTATTGACTAGGGGATTGCCCGAAACAATTGACTCAGTTCGTAAGAAGGATAGTATTCAAAGTCACTCTCACTTTCTTCTGATATGGACTGACAGTCATGCTCAACTGGGACTTGTGCAGGGAACACTTTAACTCTGCTTCTGTAGGTGCAGACTTCCTTGATCTTTTCTTAGCAGCAGCTCTAGTCACTGGTCCAGAGGGGCATCTTCTGGGGCTCAGACTCAATCAGGATTTGTCCAATGGGTAGTAAATGATTTCTATGCATTGTTTTACATCTTTGAATTGTTCTCAGGCCTTACTTTGTACACTGGCAGATCATCTAGTTTGCCCACTACAATGTGAGGGAGATGGTGCCATCTGTCAGCAATCTTGTGTTTGCCATGCAGTCCCAGATTTCTTAGCAATACCCGATCTCCCTCCTGGAGTTCCTGTGCTTTCACCTTTTATCATACCTTTCTTTGTTGGCCAGATTTCTTTTGGCAGCCATGGTTTGAGCCAGTTGGTACGCATGAGTTAGCTGGGCCTTTAACTTTTGCACATACTGTAAATAGTTGTCAGCTTGAACCCCATCAGGAGAGACCCCAAACACACATCTACCGTAGTGAGCTTCTCTTCCAAACATCAGGCGGTAGGGGAGAACCCAGTGGCATCACTTTGGTGCAGTTATAAGCATGTACCAGGGTGCTAATTTGTTGGCTCCATCTAGGCTTGTCCTTTGGGTGCAGGTGCCTAGCATATCTAGAAAGTGCGGTTGAAATCGCTCAGGCTGTGGGTCCCCTGGGGTGGTAAGGAGTGGTTCTGGACTTCGCACTCCCCACAGAGAAAACATCTCTTTGATCAGACGACTCTCAAAGTCTCTCCCTTGATCAGAATGGATTCTTTGTGGAGCCCCATAGTGAACAAAAAAGTTTTCTACAAGTACTTTTGGCTACAGTGGATGCTTTCTGGTCTTTGGTGGGGAAAGCTTGGGCATATCTCGTGAAATGGTCAGTGACCACCAGCACATTACTGATATTTCTTTGATCTGACTCCAAACTCAGAAAATCAATACAGACCAGCTCCATGGGTGCACTGGTGGTTATGTTAACAAGGGGCAGCCCTCTGAGACAAAGCTTTCCTCTGTAAGCAGCGACTACAAGTTCGTAGTGTTGCTCCACATCAGCCCCCATCTTAGGCCAATAGAATCTGGATCTCACCAAGTCAAGTGTTCTGTCTATACCAAGGTGCCCCATGTGGTTGTGCAAGGACCTCAATACTGAGTCTCAAAGGCAGTGGCAGCACCAGTTGTTGTTTGTCTACTTGTCCCCCTCTCTACTGTTTCTCTATATAACAGTTTATTGATCAGTTTCAACTTAGGACCTTCTTTGTATAACAGTGCAGTTCTCAAATCAGTGGAGCGTAATTTGGACACATCTTTTCCTGCATAGAGGGCTTCTAAAGCTGATTTGATCATAGGATCGCGGGATTGAGCCCGCCGAATACTGTCATTGTCCAGCTGAGGCAGTGCACCAATGTCTATTGCAGAAAAGTGGCAATAAGCAGCAGGTATGCAAATTCTCAGAGGGTCCCAAGCAATCCACCATGCAGTCCACTGCGTCCGTGGACATTTGTTCCTCCTGTCAAACTTCTGGCACAGTGCCCGAATGTCAGGTTCTCGCCAATCGGACCCAATCATTCTGGGGAACAGGCCCGGAGAGAGCATCAGCATCTATGGTTCAGACCTGCTCGGTATTCAGAGCATAGTCATATGTAGATAATGCAGAAAGCCACCTATGGCCAGTGGCATCCAACTTAGCTGAGGTCTGCACATAGGTCAAAGGATTATTGTCAGTTTTACTAGTATTTTAGCCCCATACAAGTACTCATGGAATTGGTCAACAATAGCCCACTTCAAAGCTAGGAACTCTAACTTATGTACAGGATAGTTCTTCGGATGGGGTCAGGCTTCTACTGGCAAAGGCCACTGGTCTCAGGCCATTCTCGTGCTCTTAGTACAACACAGCCCCCAACCCTTGCAAGCTAGCATCAGTGTGCAGGACGTAAGGTTTTCTTGGATCGGCATAGGCCAGCACTGGAGCATGGGTAAGTTGATACATGATCTCATGAAAAGCAGTCTCACAATCAGAGTCCAGCGGGCCCCAAATACTTCACTCGGATGAAAATACACTCTTTCAGTCTTGAGGGACGCTGACTTTTGTATTTTTGTGGGTTGGGGGATACCTTGAGTAAGGTTAAGTGAGTCGGATCACTCTTGAATAGTCCTTGATGAAGCGCCGATAATAACCACAGAATCCCAGGAATCTTTGCAGTTCTTTTAGATTTTTGGGCTGTGGCCAGGTGGTCAAGGCCTCAACTTTACTTGGGTCGGTCTCTATTCCCTCGGTGGATACTATGTGTCCCACATACTTTACTGATGTTTGAAAGAATTGACACTTATCAATGGACAGTTTAAGGCCAAAGTCCTCCAGTCGGTCCAATACCTTAAATAATCTGCTCTCATGTTCCTCCAGTGAGCTGCCAAACACAATAACATCATCTAGGTATACCAGGCACTCTAGTAAGTTCATGTCCCCCACTGCACGCTCCATCAATCGTTGAAAAGTGGCTGGGGCACCTGAAATCCCTTGAGGCATCCTCATGAATTCATAGAAGCCAGCGGACAGATAAAGGCCGTCTTCTCACGGTCCTCTGGGGCCATCGAATCTGGTAGTACCCACCATGGAGATCCAGCACAGAGAACCACTTGCTCCCGCTTAGGCAGTCCAAAGCATCCTGAATGCGGGGCATAGTGTACTGATCAGGATAGTCCGCCGGTTTAAGTGCGATAATCCACACACATCCTTACTGTTCCATTCTTTTCCTCACTACCACAATGGGGAAGCATAAGGGCTTCTGGATTCTTGTATTACACCAGCAGCTAACATCTCTTGCAGATGCCGTCTCACATCATCTATGTCAGCAGGTGCCAGGCGCGAGACCTCTCACGAAATGGTTCGTCATGCAGCCGGATATTGTGCTCAGCTCCTGCACGCATCCCACATCCCATTCCTTTAAAGAAAACACCTGGTCTCTCTGGGCAAGCTTCTCACTGATCCTCACTTTCCATTCAGCTGGCAGCGGGAGTCGCCAAATCAAACAAGTCAGGCGTTACTCTGTCATTCTTCCTTGAACTCTGCTGCTGGGTAGCACTGCAGTGTCTGCACAATGCACATTAGCCAGGATGCAACCTCTATTTACTCAATGTCTCTTTCAGACACATTATGAACTTGGACCATTACCCTTCTGGCATAAGCATGGGCTCTAGCGGGCAAATACTAAGCTTGACCAGCAGTCCCTCTGGCAATTTTCCATCGCCTGGTGCATCCAACATTAATATTTTATTCTTAACATCCTTTCTGATATGGACCTCTCCTGTAAGGTACACTGGGCATTTGGCGCCAGGATCAGAGACTCAGGATCCTTCTTCCATACAATTCGACCGGTTCCTCTGGTTCTGTTTTTCAGCACTCTCTGTGCCTCATAGGCCTTCTTAATTAAAGCGGAACTCTTAAAGCTCTACTAGTCTTTGACCCCTGTTTTCATAACACAACTGTGCCAGCCTTCCGAACATGTGAGCATTTGTTCCAATCAACAAAGGGACACCATCATACAGTCCAGTGGGGGACACACTAAGGCTAGGTCTCTACTTGTTCGGCCACTCCAGCCACGGAGGTGGGGAAAGACAGCCAAATTCGGATATACCCGAATAGGGTAGGCCTTCTCACTTAACCCCATACATGCAGTCCTTCTAATGGTTGTAAGGGCACGCCTGACAAATGCTTCTGATACCAATCCTGGAACATAATTGTCACTTGGGAGCCACTGTCTAATACAGCTCTTGTAGACACTCCATTCACCTTTACAGTGGTCTCCATGGAGGACCCACTATTCTGGACCAGTCTGGAGGCGGTAGTGGGGGCCTGGGCAACTGACCTTGCCACAAAAGGACGTGAATTAGCATTTTGGTGCCCTCACTGGGATCATGTCGTGCACCTCTTAACCACTGATTTCTTCTCCAAGCTCTCCTTGTAGCCTATATGCAACTTTGTCAGTGTCTTTGGGGACTGGCATTCCTTTCATGTGCCCATCTTTCCCACAATTATAGCAAAACATACTTTCTGGAGTTTGAGCTGGCCGAGGCGCCACACTGGGAGCCAGGGCGGGGTATTACTAACTGGAAACCTGGGTGCCATCTCTGTCTGTGGTGATAAGCATTTGGAGACATCTCGTCAGTTTCTCCACTTCCATGGTCAAGGAATTGAGTTTGGAGCTGTTATCACCAGGAGAATACATGGGTGGTACCCCACCCCATAGCAGATGCAGTCGGATATAGGTCAGGGTCTGCATTTGCAGAAGGCGTGGTTTCATAAAGGGACTGTTTTTGAATTCCTCGATCTCTCAACAGTTCACCCCATTGTGGCATATCTTTTCCTTGTCAGAGCACTCATTGACTGTCAACCTCTGCCCTGAACTTCACTTGATGGGTCACCCTCAGTCACTCGGTCGTAGCCACAGCTGTTGGTGCAGGTACCTCCGAGTCGCCTTTTCTCAACTCCTCGAATTTCTCTCATTAACTCATCATAGGAGGGTGGGATTCCAGTCGATTTGCCAGGCGTAACTGAAGCAACAGCAGTTCTGAGAAGGGGCAGACTTAAGGATTCTGTCCAGTCTGGTTCGGTCCAGTTCAATCGCTGGCAAACTACCCCTTTCTGAGGCATTCTTGCAACAATTTTTCCAGCCGAGAGACATACACAGACAACAACTCCCCTTGGTACTGTTGTGCATTCTTACTCTCCACCATAGGTCCTCATCAGAATCTGGGCTCCTCACACATTCTCCAAGGCCTCAAGATAGGCCTGTGCAGTCGCTCAGGGTTACTGGCCCGTTAGCACGGATGGTAGCCAGGGCAGGACCTCGGGAGGCTCTCACTAACCCTCTTCGCCGCTCCGAGCATTGCCATTCTAGCACTTGGGGGGGCAACATAGTCTATCCAGGTCTCCCAGTCATCCTCCCCTTGGGGGGTTGGGAGGGTGCCAGAGAAGATCCTCAACCTTCGGTAAGAGTCGTGACTAATGGCAGGTGCAGAAATAGGAGTCTGCATTGGTTCAGCCACCATTACGGGCACTGGAGCAGGAGAGGGTGTTGGGGAGGAACACCCCCAGGTGGCAAGAATAGTTTCTTCAAGTCCTCCACAGTTTTCCCCTCTCCCAGCAACCATTCAGCAAATTTCTCCTCAAAAGTTTCAGATAGTGGTGGGGGCTGATTCCCCCCCGGGTCTTTACTGTCCTTAGTTATCACTCTCCAAGCAGTGAGGGCTCCTCTGGGGTAATGGTCTGTGGCACTTTGGAGCTATCTATGGGATCCTTAAACTCTACTAGGCCAGGAAAGTGTGGGTGAGCAGATTAGCATGCCGACCCACCACCACAGGGTTTGTAAACCTTCCACCTTGAAAGTACTCCTGCACAGTGTCCGTATTGATACCCAGGGGGATGTCCAGGATAAGCATAGCATTTTGGGGGTTGATCTCCTCCCCAGTACACCACTCCACCAGCCGGTGCACAGCCACTTCTGTCGGGGTACCCATTTTTTCTTAACAGTGGTTCGTAAATATGGCCACTAGAGGACACACAATCCCAGCGGTGAGCCTCCAAGATGTAACCCCTAGATGGCGCTATCCCAGGGGCTACTACCCCTGCCTGATTTGCCACTAACAGGTTGAGGGGCCTGGATCCAATGGCGGGTGCCTCCACCCAGAGGTCAGGGTTTGCAATAGTTAAACTTACTTGGTCACAGCCCTCTGGGACACTGCAACCCCCTTCTTCCCACTAGTGGCCCACACAATATAGCAGAATTACCTTCACAGTATACACTTACCCCAAGGCTGGTTCAGGCACCGGGACATCCTGTAAAATAAGATACAGTGCAACAATCACAGTACAGTACTTTAACATAGACAAATACCTCAGGCAGTATAACTTTGTTGAAACAAACAGCTCTGATTTATTTAGGGGATATAACAAGGACAGGGGAAATCAGGTTAATTAGCTTATCACTTTACTATCTACCTATGGCTCTGTGCACAGGCCCTATCCCTACCAGTTACTGTCCCTGGGTACCCAGGCCCTAGTGGCTAGTCCAAACCTGGCAGCTGGTAGGGCCTTTCACACAGAGAAAAGGAAAATTAAACAGTCAGCAGTACAGTAATTCCATTTGGATTTAATGTGGCAATTCAACAGGAGCGACCCCGAATTAGTACTCACGACCTCCAAAGAAGATATGGTCCTTCAATGTCAGCAGGGCTACTGTTGATCTCCAAGAGACTCCTCACACATTTATATGGTAAAAAAAAAAAAAAAGCACGATACCAGGCAGGCTGCATCTGTATCCCAATCGCAATTACTGCACAATAACCAGGAGAACACACAGCAGATTCAGTTCCTGACAGACCGAGTGTAATTCAACAATTTCTTCAGTCTTCTACAGGGTGAGCCTGGTTTCTACTCTTCAGAGATCCTTTGATTCTTTTCACAGGACGGATTCAGTCCTAACAAGCAGTTACACAAGTTGTAGACCGGAACTCTGGGCCTTGCACATGTTTTTGACTGAAACTGTGCACTGAAGGAGCACAGGGTTTCTTTCCCCTTCACTTTCAGATCTCAAACTGAAAATCCCAACAGACAAAACCGGGCACTTCCTTTGAGTTCTTCCCAGTTCTTGACTGGATTGGCTTGTCACTCACAATAGACTGCTGCTGTTGGTCCAAAAAGGCACAAGTCTAAACTACATCTCCCAGAGTCACTGCCCTACAATCCTCTTGTGGCTGGCTCAGATTATGAGTCCCAAGTTCTGATTCGTCCAAGGCATCATTTTAGAGCTAGTTTACCCCACACTGATTGGTCCAGTTCAGCAGTTCAAAACCAGAATGGGAACTAGCAGACACAGTTCTGACTACAAAGAAAGCAGGTTAGACAAACTGTATTTTATTATTACTGTAAATGATTTCTGGCAATCAGTTACATCTTTCAGACAGGTTCCCTTTGCACCCTAGTGACTGCAAAATGGGGTGAATTGGCAGCAGCTTGAGTGGTACTCAATCAAAGAAACACACAGTCCCCCATACAAACTAATTATGTCTGCAAGCAGACAGCTCTTAAAGAGACAGTACCAGAGGCTCTAAAAACACTCACTGATAAATGGCTTAAATGCCAAACACCATTCAGGCTTGGAGCATTCAAGCAAGCTCCTGGAAGTCTTTTGGGAACCCCCATTTGCAGGGGGGTTACATACAGCTTATTGGCATTCCTTCAGTTCGCAGTAAGCTTTGAAGAGTGCAGACATGTTCCGGGGCAACCAAAGATCATCACACTGGACTCAGGAGGCAAATATGGGGTGGGGGGTGGGGAGGTGGGTGTGCAGTGGGTGGGGCTGGGTTGGGGAGGGGCCACAGAATTCAACTAGGGAACATTTTCTAGTTTGCAGGTTTTAAAAAAAATTAAAAACCTTGTGGGAAGGTTTTCTTTTTTACAGGAACATTTGGCATGCTGAGGTGGGCTCCCAGCATGACACCTGAGAGTTTGGGGGACTGTAGCTGACAGGGATTGGGCATCCCCATCAGCACATACAGAGTGTTGAGGGGCAGGACAAGTACTGAGGGGGATTGGGCACCCACCTTGGCACACAAAAAATTGGGGGGGACATTATGCTGATGGGGAGTGGGCTCCCCATAAACAAATGAACTGGGAGGGGGGCATGCCAACAGGGGATTGGGCACCCCTGTCATTTTTTGTTTGTTTTTATTGCAAGGGGGGAAGGCCTGGCCTCAGCACATTCACACTGCTGTAAGCTACAGCAGTGTGAATGTGCAACCAGGAATACAATGCAGGAATGCAACTTCTAAGGATCGAGCCGCACCACTATTGATGTGGCTCCGTCCTTTGAAAATTTGTCCAACTCAGCCTGAACAGCTGCAAGTGAGTCATCTCCAGCCTGCTAACTGAGTTGCCTGCCACTGACGTGCTCCTAGAAATGGAGCTCTCCATTGGGCACACCCCTGTTGAGCACCTTATAGCAATGAGCTCATCTGTGCCTGTGCACCATGACAAACTCATTAAACTACTAATAGTTGAGAAGTTTTTGTTTTGTCTTATGGTGGTGGTTTTTAGAACATTTCTGGTTTTAGAGAATGATGTGGGACACCATGCTGAATTCTGAAAGATCAAACATTAAACTAGACGAAACAGTAGGATGAGGAGATTCTGGGAGTGCACCTTGCTGGAATTAGGAAGGAAATGGAAGTGCACCAGAAATGGGCCATGATCAAGGAGAGGCTCTTGGCAGCCACTAACACATGGGCCAAACTCAGGAGCAAAACCTCTAGGGCCAAAAGTCCAGCTGGCTTGATAGGGAGGAAGCCCAGGTGATAAAGAGTAAGAAGTCAGCCTTCAGGAAGTATGAATGCATCCAGAGGGATGGGGGACAGAGAGGAGTACTGTATCAAGACAAGAGAAACAGGCAAGAGAGTTTGACTGGCTGAGGCCAAGAGAGAGCTGCAGCTGGAAGTATCTAAGGCAGTTGGTCAACAAATTTGTTGGTGAACGAGGTTACAGCGACACCTTTATGTTAACTGCATTGCATAAAATTGGTCACTTCGGACTGCTTTTTCTTAAGGGCGGCTTTGCCCCCCAACCACCCATACCTCCATAACTAAAGTAATCAGCTATGAGATGGAGTTGATTCAGGGAGGGGGTGCAAGATTCCCAGAAAGCAGTGCCAGGATCCTGCGCTGACACTACAGCGACCTGTCACTGTTGTCGCTGTGGCATCAATAGTAGTAAAATTGTCACTGAAGTAACAGCATATACAGCTGGAAGAGGGGGTGAAAACAGGGGAGAAGGCCTACTTCGAGTATATCAAGGAGAAGCAGAATAACAAGGATGGGCTAGTCAGGTTGAGAAGGGGGTGGGCAAAGGCATGTGAAGAGAAAGCAGAAGTAACTAATAAGTACTTCTGTTCAGTCTTCACTAAGGAGAAAGTTGGTCGGTACCTAAGGGGAAGACGTGGGGATGCAATGGGGTGGGTGGGGTCACAAACTGGGAGATTGAAATTGATAGCATGAGGAATGGCTTAACGGTCCTGAAAGTAAACAAGTCCCTGGGACCAGATGGCATACACCCAAAGGTTTTGAGGGAGCTGGCGGATGTGCTGGCAGGTCCCCTGATGGACCTGTTTAACATCTCACTGGAGATGGGGGAAGTATCTCTGGACTGGAGGACAGCACATGTAGTTGCACTACACAAAGATGGTCTGAGGTAGGACCCTGGGAACTACCATTCAGTCAGTCTGACCTCAATAGTGGGGAAACTCATGGAAACCATACTGGAAGAAATACATTGTACACTTGCTGGAAGACACTGTGTTCCCGGACAAGAGACAGCATAGGTTTGTATTAGGGCAGTCCTGCCAGACACACCTGGTTCATTTTTTTGGCTGGATAACTAGAACAGTGGACAAGGGTGAAGCAGTGGGCATCCTGTATCTGGATTTCAGAAAGATGTTTGACTCTGTTCCTCATAGGAGATTAATCAGGAATCTGGAGGATCTGAGGTAAGGGCAAAACTGGTTATATGGGTTAGAAACTGGTTGCAAGAAAGAAGTCAGAGGGTGGTGGTCAGTGGACAGTTGTCATAGGCTAGGCCAGTAACTAGTGGCATCACACGGGGTGCGGTGCTTGGTCCAGTGTTGTTTAATATCTTCAACAGTGACATTACAGATGGCATAAATGGTAAAATATGCCTGTTTGTGGATGACGCAAAGCTCTGTGGGAGAGTAGACATGGATGAGGGGAGGCAGGACCTCAGGGGAGACCTGGCCAAACTAAAGAAATTGCCAAATATTGGCAACAGGGATTCAATTCCAAAAAGTGTAAAGTGATACACCTGGGGACAAAGAACCCAGAGATCAAATACTGCCTGACAGGTGTGCAAGTTACCAGGTCAAAAGAGGAGAAGAACTTGGGTGTAATCATCACATGTGACCTGAATCTCTCAGCACACTGCAGAAAGGCAGCAGACAAAGCAAATCAGATGGTAGGCTGCATAGCCAAGGGTACAAATGGCAGGAAAGCAGAGGCCATTCTGCCACGGCACAGATCCCTGCTTCAGTTGTATCTTGAGTAATGGAATAAAATTGAGTTAGGATAAGAATGGCTTCTAAAGCAGTGGTGGTGTAGATTGTAAATCTGTCATCAGATCAGAGAACAGACATGGACAACGTCATGTTCCAAAATATCTAAGTAAAGGCGTATTGGGGAGACTAATTATAAAGAGAGAGTTCAATTACCTAATAATAGGCTGGGAGATGTACACAATGGCAAGTAAAGTTGAACTAGACATTCAGGGCATACCTTGCTGCTGTCCTTCAAATAAGACATTAAATTGAGGTCCTTTCTGCTTATCTTCTGTGGTAACTCCTGGTGGAAGTTAAAGATCCCACAATATTTGCTATAAGAGATGAGGATTTCCTCTGGTGTCCTGGCTAACATTCCCTCTGTCAAAGACATGCCTTGAAAAGAACTGTCACAGTGCAGTGTGCCCTTCTTGGTCAAAAAGTTACAAATAAACTAAAAGCTTTGAGACTGCTTTCTTTCTCAGGAGTCGTCAGAGGTGGCAACTAGAGGGAAGGCAATCCTTAATCAGTTACTAACTAATGGTGGTGGTCTAGTAGATATGGTAGACATTTGAGAAAGGCTGTTGAATAGTACATTCTACTGCTGAATTTAAAATACTCATGAATAAATGATGCTGAAGAAGGGGAATCAAGACATGGAAATTTAGTAGGGGAAGTAAGCTAATCAGGGATGTGAACTGGGAAGCTAAAATGAGGGATAAGGATGCTGAGACAATTTGGAGAAGATTCAGGGACACAAAAATAAAAGATCAAGGGGAGCGCATTCCAGCAGCAAATAATATGAGACAAGCAAATGCAGGAAAGTAGGGATGAGGAGGAATATCTTACAGGTGATACGGGAAAAAAGAGCTGCATTTTGGGTATGGACCGAGAGCAGGGAAAAGATGGAAGCAAACAGGACGCTACAGGAAAAAATGTAAGCAGTTAATTATGACAGCCAAGGGAGAAACTGAGCTGTCAATAGCAAAGAACAATAGGGCTAATAAAAAATTATTATAGGGACGTGGCAGTGCCCCTATAGTTAGGGCTGAGCAGAGAGCTCATTGTTAAACCCCTAACTTTGCAGTTTAATAACTTTGGAGGGGTTTGTTTCAATAGCCCTCAAATTAGCATTTTCCATGGACATACCATGTTATGAAAATATGGAGAGTTTCATGACGGCACTTTGTTCAGTTTTTGAGATCTGGATACCCCTTATTTTGTAAAAGGGTCACATTTTTCCCTATATTTAACATGGATTTTTTTTGTGTGTGTTTTTTTTTTACTCTCATGTATAGGCTACATGATACTGAATTCCTGCACAAAACATTCAGGGTACTTGTGGTCTGTGCTGAGGTAGTGCCTTTTGAAGGTCTGGTGAAAAATCATTAAAGAGTTCCAGAGTTAAAAGGATTTAAAAATTGGTTTGGGGTAAATGCCCCATACAACCAGAAATTACTGGTTCGCAAGAGGGTTTTTTTTGGTTCACAGATTTTATGTATCATGAACCCAAAATGGGTCTCACAAACCACTTTTTTTGGTGGGGGGGGTTGCAATGGACACCATCTGGTTTCTTTATTTCTATTATTACTGAAGTTGGAAAACACTTGTAAAGGGATCGTTCTAGCAAAACTGAAACATCCTGATGTACAATGTTTTCCTAAGCAAGATTTTATAGTCTGTTTATGGGAAAATGTGCCCTCGTTGTATATTTCACACATTCATGGTCTTTCCTGACTGATTTCTGGTTTGAAACACTTTTTTTGGTTCAAACTAAACATTTTCTGGTTTGTGAACCAGGAAAAATGGTCCAAACTACTAATTCTAGTTTGCAAACCAGAAAAAGTGGTTCTAACTCGATATTCTTTCCCCCTACTCCTTTTTACCTAACCCCTTAGGTTTATGCAAGGATGTATTCCACTGCAACTCCAGAGAAATTGTACATCTCTAATTGTAAACCTGTATTTTATACCAACATGTAACTAAGTGTATTCTGTGTTCAATGTCTGCACCTGTAATGTTGTCCAATGTTGTACTGTATCTGCACAATGTTCTATTGTCTTGCCCTCTCTACGATGAGGTGCCTTTGTAAAAGAGTCCCTGACTCCAAGGTTGTAAATCCAACTTGTACAAATAAAATAATAAATAAATGCATTCTGGTTCATGACCCAGAAAATGTGGTTCCAGCCAGTACCTTTTGTTCTCAATGCAAAAAATCTGCTCCAAAGTACTACGTTTGGTTCACAAACCAAAAAATGTAGTTCAAACTACTACTTCTGGTTCATGAAGCACATAATGTGGTTCAAAGTTCAACTTTTGATTGGTGAAGTAGAAAATATGCAGAAGCTAATGAGGAAGACAATTTGGTCTATGTAGTCTGCTCCTATTGCAGTGTCTAAAGCTTGACGTACTGGGTCTGCTCCAACTCCTTACTCCTCCCATGCATCCATTCTTTAGTACTCATGGAGAATACTTTCCCCTATGGCTATTCTAGCCCCTCTTGAAGTGTAGAGCATTGCAAATGTCCTCCACCCTATGTGTGAAGAAGTGCATTGTCAGACTGCTCCTACACCTCCCTGCCTGCATCTTAATACTGTGGTGTCTCATGTTATGGTTGCCACTTAAGTTAAAGAGAGCTTCTGTATCCATGTTATTTATCTGTTTCTAGTTCTTGACAGTCTCACTCATGCCCCCTCTCTCTGTCCTGTTCTGTACTGAGTAGATGTTCAGTGCCTTAAACCTCTCATACTATGCCTTACCTTTGTGATCTGCTATCATCTTTTTAGCCATCCTCTGGAACTTCTCCAGTAGGTTAAGGTGCTTTTCGAGATACGGGCATTAGTAACTAAGTCCGTATTGTAGCTCCCACAGGCAAATAAGTATACGAATATGTAGTCTCAAAAAGTAAGGAAATTCTTTTTAAAAAACTTCATTAATGCACCAGTTATGGTTACAGTGACAAAAGTAAGGAAATGTGTTAGGGTTCCCAACTCTAACACCCCACCCCCACCGTGCAGGCTGCAACAGGAAAAACCATTACAGTCTCACCTCTCCTGCATCTTCGCAAATCAGGCGTGGGGTGTACCTTGGGGTTGTTAACCTTAATGCTCACCCCATTCCATCAGTAAATAAGCTGAGATGTGTAGTGTATTTGAGAATGGGGGGGCTGCTTCATTGATTATATAGCAGCTGATGTGAAATTACCCAGCCATTATATTTGGATCACAGGGGAGTCTGCCAGTGTTCACTGAAACCATTGAATGTTTTTTAACAAAACAAAATAGTCTGCTGCAAAATGTGACTGAGATTCTGGCAAGTTAAAGTAAAACAAAATTCTCCTAATGTAGAATAGTGTCTGCCTGCTATGTCATATTCACTGTGAATAGTGTTTCATATAAAAAGATAATAATATAAAGTACAAGAAACTGTTGATAAAAACACAGATACTAAGAATTATATTTCTACAGCAGTGCTAATATATCACAAAGTAGCAGAAGTAATAATTTTTTATTTGTATCTGTACTCCATAATTGATTATGGACTTCAAACCACCGTTAGAACACCTACTGTAAACAGAGAGTATCAGCTACCAGAAAGTACTTTCAACCATTTCTATGCCATGATACAACTCAAATCATTGTAGTGTAAAAAAGGTTGATGGAAAGTCCAACAGAGGATAGTAGAGGATGACAAAAGTGGTAGTAATAGTCCAGGAAGCAGTGGAAGGTAGGAAGATCATTGAAGGGGTGAATTACAAGGAACAAAGACACAAGGGGTGAGAGAAACAGTATAACGGAAGATGTGGCATGGATAGTGGTGGAAGCAGAGGATCCTGGAAAGGGGTGTGGATAATACAGGAGATAGTGAATGATTGGAAGTAGAGTGGAGGGCTGAGGGTACAGAAAATAAAGGCACAGGGATCTGGAATTAGAAGGTGATGGGATGTGTAGCTGGGGGAGTGGCAGAAGCAGAGGATAATGGGAAGAGGTGTGGATAATGTAGGAAATAGTCATTGATGGGGATGGGAGGGAATGATTGAGGTACAGGGGAACAAGGGGGAACATTTAAGCAGTGGGGATAGGGATGAGGGTGAGAGAGTGTGCAAGAGAGAGAAAGAACCCAAGGTACATATAGGGGTAAGAGAACAGCAAAAGTAGAAGGGTATGGAAAATGGATTGCTTTACACCTGGGGAGCAGACTTACAGAACCTGCAAAGCAGACATTCATCCATGGAGATTGTCCATGTTGTAAACAAGTAGTCTCTTCAAATATGTGTAGATTTAATTCCCTCTTAATATTAAAGTCAAGCTACATACTGTATGGTCATGTTCATGGGAGAATAGTCAGTGGGCTCTGAAGTTGCTGACACCGTGTTGATGTATTTGTTGACATGAATGCTGCAGATGTGTTCTGAGACTCTGTCCCCTTCCTGTCTCTGTCTTATTTTATTGTTGTAATTGGTTTCACAGTACCTGGTGGTGATATATTACTCCACATTGAAGAAAGCTCAGGTATACTCATGGGGGATGCGTAAATGTGAGCAGGGGTTAAAAAACTCTGTGTGTCCTATGTGAGTACTTGTAAACCTTTTCAGATGGGAGCATGGGAAGGTATCATGGGCTCCTGGGTCAGCAGACTTTGAGATCCACTGTGGACTGTGCCCCGTATCATCCTGCATCTTCAACAGTGAAGTACCTAGGATGGTGGCAGGTGTTAATATGTGCATTTAAGAATATTAAAGTTGCATAGGACGATATCCTGGATTGATGGATATTCGCAGGGGGCATGTGAGGATGAAGAGGATTATGTTTGTGAGCCTGAAAGGGGATGAGTTGAGTGCTATAAACTGCTTGATCCTTATTACATGTTAGTGGGAACACTGTAAATCTGATGTGAGTAGTCTAGGGCTCTTGTAATGATAGTGTGGTAATACAAGGAAAAGCAGATAGTCTTCAGGCAAGTGGACTTGCAGTCATCAGTTGCCTGACATTCCCTTACAGTGCATTGGGTCAGCTTTGAAGGTGTTACTATTCTTGCCTTCACTTCTGCCATTACTACCAGTGCAACCATTTAAAAATGTTAAGTCATGCTGCAAAGAATGTCAGTGCTGCATACAAACTATTATACACAAACCCACACAGTTGGCAATATTAAATATAAGATGAAATCTCTAGTTATTGCTTGGGTCACATTACAGGGTTTGAAAGCCATCTTTTTTCTTGCTAACAATATTGAAAGTGCGCTTAGAAATTCACGTGTCCTGGCTTGCTATTTTATCTTAAAGAGGGACTCTCATGTGCCACACTGTAAAACTAATATTTCAATATAACTCTAATTTTCTTTCCTTATTTATTTATTTGTTTGTTTGTTAACTGGGTGGGTACACTTATCCCAGGGACTGTTTTCAGGCATGGCCTGGGCCAAAAAGATGGCAAACAACAAGTAAAAAGAAAATCAGGTACAAAAGATACAGGGTGAGTAGTTACAATACATTAAGTGAAACATTAAGTGATACAAAACAAATGGTATAGAACTGAGCATATTGGGTATACTGTGGCCACAGTGCAAGCAAATATTGTGCACAGTTTATGTGCCACAGCAACACCCACATATTTCATTACAGTAACAAAAGTTTGAGAGTCGGATATCAAAAACAACAACTTCTGCAGTCATTGTGGCACTCCAGTTTAACCAGCAAGATTTGGGACAGAGCAGATGCTTTGCCCTTAGACAGGGTCAGTTTATCATATATTTGTATACATTTTCTTTTCCATAATTGCTTACTATAGAGGGCTATCATTTACAAAAAAGAACCTTCCACATGAAAACATGCATATCCACTCTTCTGGAGCATACCACTCTGCAGGATCATGCAGTTAAATCACAATTTTAGTTTACGGCATCACAGCCATTTCCATGACAACATTCTGTGATGTCATAAATATGGGACTATAATTTTACAATATGATCAGCAGTCAATGGCTTGTGTGGGTGACAGCTCTTGGAACTGGACGAAAAATAAAAAAACATGGTTTCAGTATTGCTCTATTTGTCTGTCACGGTGTAGTGTAAGAAATACTGGACAGTGATTGATATGTGCATAACTATTGCAGACATAGCATGTAGAGTAAAATGTGTTACCACTTTTCTTATTCTGTAAGATCCCTTAAGAATCCTGTCTAAATGGTACGGGTCATTCTACCACCTGCTTATTCAGGGTGTGAAAACAAGATTGAATTATACGGTACATACTACATGTCTGAATGCATTCTTCAACAATAGGATTCAGTCATTGAGTATATCATACACAACGCCATTAGAGAGGGCACTGTTCTCCACTCAGCTCACTAGTGTTTGATGGAACAATTGTTTCATAGTCTGAAACAATTTATTTTCATCAGTCAATAAACAGCCTTACTGAGTCAAATTATTCTATTCATCCAGCTCTTCAAAAGAAATTTTGAGCAATTGAGAAACAACTCAGATTTGAACTACACTTGTTAAGCAAGCTTGTTCTGTTATGCCCTGATGAAAACTCAAAAGCTGTAGCAAGGAGTGAAAAAAGTACATATTAGTTAATTACTTTTAGATCCTTATTTCTGTACTAGACAACTTTCTGATGCTGCAGTGCAAGATAAAGTTTGCAGGCTGTTTCAAATTGATGAAGTGCCTGCAGAAAGATTTATGTCTTCCTTCTTCTCCTGTCACATCATCTCAGATCCTGAAAAAAGTACCATTCTCGGTATGTCTTTCAGTAATGGCAATGCAGAAGCTGGCAATCTCATATCTGCTGTTATATGTTGGTTACTGAGGGAGCCTGCTCTGTAATATCCATTATAGGCACATGACCTTCAGAGGTCAACACTGGCACAAAAAAACAATTTGTTGGCTTCCTGCAGGTGAAAGAAAGCAAAGAAAGCTACCGGCCAAAGTTTCCTTTTCTGACTATTAATTATTTTTCTAACAGCAGAGATTTATCCACCCCCCCATCCCTACTGTGTGGTATTCTGATGCACGTGGGCCCTGGAATGTACAATAGATTTGAACCACACCACTTGTACCAACACCATGCCTTGTGCCTGATTCTATTCATCCTTCGTATTTTTTTACATCTGTAGAATACTTCACTCACCTTAGTTCAAACTTCTGTATCTTAGCTATGCAAAAAGTAATAGTTAAAGAGTTCAACAGAACTTTGTGGTACCAGGGCACTTGCATTTCAAAAAGTAGGGCAAGTCTAACATCTATTCACTGCAATATTTCCTAACTCCTTATGTGTAAGTGTTGTGTGCTTCCTCCAGTTGCCAGCAGTCATATTTTTGTCCAAATCTGGCTTGTAAATAAAAAATGAGAGCCCCCAGAAGTTATCATTGTGCTTCTCCTCCATTTTTCCATTAACGTTGCTGGAGGAGGATGTCATCTGAGCAACAAAGATAGTGATGTTACACTAAATTAAGTTCATAGGTGCATACAAGTTAGAGGGCAAGCCCAATATGAACTCGCCGCCATATGTCCTAATGGCAGAAGAAAAATTTCCTATCACCCATATACTGGTCGAGTTTAAATTTAAACTGCTCAATATTGTCACTGGTTACAACAGACAAAGATAGGGAATTCCAAATTGGAGGGAATCTTGGAGTAATAAAATTACTTCTTTTTACTGTTCTATTAAGGTCAGCATGGTGTTTTAATGTATGTGATCATGTATTATTTGCAGATGCATGCCTTTCAAGACAGATTGTTTAAAATAATGCAGACTCCTGAAAGGCCTTGTATGCCAAGCATAGTTCACCCCTTACTGCTCTGTATTCAAGTGTGTACAATTCCAGAGATTTAAGTCTATCCTCATACTCAGAATTTTCTAAATTGTTTATATTCCTTGTTATTTTCCTCTGAACTTTATCCACCGTAGTTTTTCCTCCTAATGAGGTGGGTGCACAGAAGGAAGCTCAATATTCAATGTGTAACTTAAGCTGGTATATAGTGGGATAATGACCTCGGGTTCATGACTTTTAACATGTCTAAGAATACACCCTATTTTGGCATGGCATTTTTCAACAATTTTGTTAATATGAGTACTCAATTTTAGGTTGTTAGTAATAATGACACCTAGGTCTTTTTCTGATGTTGTAACCTGTAGTTGGATGCCATTTAGTGTATAACTAGCTAAGGTGTTGTTTTTACCCAAATGCATAACCTTGCATATTGCAACATTAAAAATCATTTTGGTTTTCGCTGCCCGCCTGGCCAAGTTGTCTAAGTTATTTTTAAGGATCAGATGGACTGGCTGTCATTTACAATACAGCCAAGTTTACTATCATCTGCATATTTATTAATCCAGACCCAGTTAGAAGTCTGCATACTGGAAACTAAGATGTTAAACAATATGGTCCCAATACAGAGCCCCGAGGGACCCCACTGATGACTTTTCCCCAGGCAGACTTTTGATCTCTAATAATAACCCTTTGCCATACCTCTCAACTGCTATGAATTCTGCATAGCACTATGATTTTACTCTCAAATTTCCCCTTGCTCCACATAGATTTACTGATATTCTTATAATAATGTTAGAGCAATTTCTGGACACTCAAATTATTAAATCATTGAACTAAGCTGATGAAAACATTCCTTATCACTAATTATATGGGCCAAACTATTTGTACACATATTAGCGTATAAAATAAGAAAGTGCTACACATTCAGGCCATTTGCTATTATTTTTGAAGGCAAGTGCTATGCTTTTTAATGCTGAGAGGTTGAGAGGGTATGCCCTTTTTTGCCTGTCCTTAAGCCATGATTCTGTCCATTTGATGATGTTATGGTGGAGTTTGATTTTAACTAACTGACCAATAAGGATTTTGTGGGAGACTGCATCACACGCTGTTTCATAATCAAGAAAGACTACATCCACTGGGAATCCTCTATCCAGGGCTCTACTAACAGGTTCAAAAAAGTTAATCAGGTTACCCTGGCATGATCTTCCCTTTGTAAACCCATACTGGGATATATCCAAAAAAAAATTTTCCTGCAGACATGCAACAATTTTGTGTTGCAGGAGTCTTTCCATTTATCTATCAATGGAGGAGGTGAGACTTATAGGCCTATAATTACTAGCATTCAGTTTTGTTCCATCTTTATGTATCAGTGTCATTGTAGCCAACTTCCAGTTGGGTATGGCAGTACCTTCCATGATGGATTTATCAAATAATTCTGTGCATATCCCTGTTAGTTCGTTTGGGAGATTCTTAGTAAAATTGGGTGGATTCCATTGGGTCCAGCTGATGAGTTGGATTTGGTAGCTTTAATAGTGGCTAGGATATCTTCATTGGTAAATAGGATTTGTTCATCCACATTTTCTACTTTGTCCAAACTTATGTTATCCTTAGGTTTAAAGATGCTTAGGAAGTAGGTGTTCAATTCTTCAGCCATTCTGACCTCATCAGTTATGAATTGCTAGTCTTTGAGTAGGGGACCAACACCAGAAGGATTACCCTTTATTGACCCTATATAATTATAAAACTGTTTTTTATTATTTTTTGTTAGGGTAGCCAGATTGTATTGTAGCTTCTGCTTTGCTGACCTTATCAGTTTTTTAGTTTTATTTGCTTTGATTTTTAATTTTTGCCAATTCACCACAGACAGTTTTTTTTGTATTTGTTACATGCCCTCTTTTTGTTTATAATGGTTCTCTTTATGTTTTTATTCCACCATAAGGGAACTTTTTGTTTGTTGTTGTTATATTTCATTCATTCAGGGACCCACTTCTTTATACAGAAGTTTATTTTGTTCAGGATAACCTGCCACATACTAGTTGCATTTAAATGTTTCAGCTCTTCTTTCCAGTTCCAGGTATTCAGAAATTTCTGTATTTTGACATAATCTGCTTTGTCAAAGTTATTAATTCTAGTAATGCTGTTTGCTACAGTTTTGAAGCATTTAAGGGTCCATAATACCATGATGTGATCACTGTCACCAAGTGGTTCCAGAATTTTTGGGACAGATCCAATATCTTTAGTGTTAGTTAAAATTAAGTCCAGGATGTTATTGTTTCTGCTTGGTTCAGTTACGAGTTGCTCCAGGTCATGTTGTAAGGTAATATCAATAAATCTGGCTGCAAGGTTGCCTTTCCCCGTGAGTGATGACCAACATATAGTGGGTAGGTTAAAGTCACCCATGAGTATATAGTCATCATAGTCTTTCATATCCTCAATGGACTTCATTAAGGCTTCATTGCCAGTAGCATCAAGACTTGGTGAGTGGTAACATAGACCTATTGTTACACATCTATCAAGACATTTTATTTTTGCCCAGAGAACCTCACTGCTTGCACTTTGGTTATAATTATTTATTAAATCATAGCTATTTAATTTTTCATCAATGTACAGGGTAGTGCCAGCTCCAGTTTTATTTATACAATTTTTAGTAATCTTGGAGTATCCAGATATATCGGTACCCCAGTCAGGGTCAGAGAACCAAGTCTCAGTGACCCAACAGATATCTATACTTTCTTTATTTAATATATACCCTAGTTCATAAATTTTGTTTTTTAAACTTCTTGCATTAACTAGTAAGATTTTTAACTCTGAAATGGGGCTCTCAAATTATGCTATTTTGGGTATAGTAATTGCTACATTGCTTTTCATATTATTATTATTAGTTGTTTTAGCAGGCACAATAGCATCAGGGATACTATTGATTGTGGTGGGACGCTTTCCACCAGTAATCCACACCCATGACATTTGCTTCCCCATGAGTAATGGGATAACCTTTAAAGTGTTGAGCACATCTTGAAGTGCAATTCTAACAACAATTCTAACAGTGCAAGTGTGATGCAGCACTGATTTGACATGTATGATATGTATAACACATGTATTAATATAAGGAAGTGCCTGTATTTGTTATGCCAATGTTTGTTTTATCAGAAAAAGCATTACCTAATAAATGAATCTGTATGTAACAGGAGAGTTTTGAGTGTCATTACAAAAATGTTGTAATATTTTGTATTTGTGTTAGCATTCTGTGTTTTGATTGACAACAGCAGTGAGTGAAAATCTTGTAAATATCCCCTTTCCCTTAGTAATTAGGCAGTCACTGATCAGATGGCTGCTGTGAAGTACTGACCAATTCAGCTAAAACAAGGAATAGGTCACATGGGCAGCATCAACTTCAGCATATGGAGGTCGGGTGATTGAATGGTTAAAGCACAAGCATGGGAACCAGAAGATTCAGGTTCTAATCCTACCAGAGTCCATTATTATAGGAACATATGAAATTGCCAGCAGAAACTGTACAGGCCATTCGGTCTCTCTAGTCTGCTCGAGTGTGCAGCACTTCAATCCATTAGAGTGCAGCTTCCCCCTCCCTCATATGCCCTCCCCTCCATCTTGCACCCCCTCCCAGTTTGTACCCTCCCCTTGAATCTTTCCCACCCCCTCTTGAAGCCCCCAATACTATGCAGTGATATGACTTCCTCTGGCAGAGCATTCCACCCTCACCAACCTTTCTGGCACCCAGCCTCCGTCCCCTCCTAAACCTGCCACCTTCCAACTTCATAGAGTGTCCCCTGGTTTCCCTTCCACCCTTCAGATTGAACATACACCTGGTATCTACTTTGTTCAAATCCTTCAGGTACTTGAAGGCCTCGATCATATCCCCTCTCTCCCTTCTTTCCTTCAGGGTATACATATTGAGCTCTCTCAGTCTCTCCTCATATGGTCTCTTCCCCCATCCCCAGGATCATTTTTGTTGCCCTATACTGTACCCCCTCCAGTCATTTGATGTCCCTTTTTTAGTAGGGGCACCAAAACTCCATGCAGTACTCTAGGTACGGTCTCACCAGGGACCTGTACAGGGGCAAGATAACCTCCTCACTCCTAGAAGTAATCCCTCTTGCTATGTACCCTAACATCTTGTTTGCCTTCACTGCTGCCTTCCTGCGCTGAGCACAGTGGTTCATCTCCCTGGTTACCAGCACTCCCAGGTCCTTCTCCTCCTCCTCCTTGGATTTTGTTAACGGGACACCCTCCAGCCAGTAATTGTGTCCTGGGTTCTTCCCTCCTAAATGCATCACTTTGCACTTCTTGGCATTGAAACCAAGCTGCCAAAGTGTGAGACCATTCCTCTAGTTTTGCCAACTCCTCCTGAAGTACTTTTGGTCCCCCCCCCACATCTATTTTGGCATAAATCTTTGTGTCATCTGTGAAGAGACTGATCTTGCTCTTAATCTCTACTGCGATGTCGGCTATGAAAATGTTAAACAGAACCAGTACCAGCACCGAGTTCTGTAGTACACCACTAGTTACTGCCCTGGGTTTAGATGCCCCCCCTACTACTACCTTCTTCTGTCTATCCTGCAGCCAGTTCTCGATCCATCTGGCCAGTTTCTTCCCTGCTCCCAGACTCTTCAACTTGCAGGTCAGCCTACCACGTGGCACTGAGTCAAAGGCCTTGCTGAAATCCAGGTAGCTGGCATCTACTGCATGTCCCCTGTCCAGCGCCCTTGTAACCCAGTCATAAAAACTCAACCAAGTTCACCTGGCAGGATCTGTCTGAGAGAAACCCATGCTGACTGCTGTCCTGGAGGTTGTTGTCATCAAGAAATTGCACCAGCCTTTCCTTGAGGATTGTCTCCATCAGTTTTCCCACAATTGCAGTACGGCTCACCGGTCTGTAGTTCCCCAATTTGTCCTTGGGCCCACTATTATGGAGAGGTACCACATGTGCTTCCTTCTAGTCCTGGGCATGCACTCCAAGTTCAGAGAGGTATTGAACAGGTCTACCAATGGCCCTGCCAGCACCTCTGCCAACTCTCTCAGCACCCTGAGGTGGACTCCACCTTCAGGGACTTAAGGCCCTCCCTCACCCTTTCCACCATGATTTCCCTATCTGTGGTTGCTTCTCTCCCATCCTCTTCCATCTTGCCCTTCCTCTCATTCTGTTACTCTGTAACCCTTAACAAGTTTCTTAACCTCAGTGGGAACTGTGGTGGCCCCTCAAGTCCATACCTTTAAAAATGCCCCCTATTCCCATTATAAATCATATTCAGTGATGTGAGAGCTGCAATAGTTCACCTCAGAGGTACTGGGGACAATATCTGACAAGCCCACACCCCCAGCTTGTAATGCCAGTGTTTGAAGCAGGCAGGATGTCCCTCAAAAATCAGATGCTACACCTCAGCTGTCTTGGGCAAAGAAACTAAATTAAAAGGAATAATGCTGCTGCTGTCACCAGTGGAGGCCATGACTGACAGCCTCAGGGAATCCTAGCATTACCATCCACTCTGAGGAGATGGCACACTGTTTGACAAATGTGACTGCAAGATGAAGGGCATCTGTGTAAATAAATGGAAAAGAATGTTGGAAGTCTAAAACTAAACCAGAGTTGTCCTAGTTTTCCCGGGGCCCTCTTACTATTGATTGTACACTCTGGAACTGCTGTGGTTACACAAGGTCCCATAATTACACTGTGACATTATTCCTCAGTACTTCATTTTGGCTACTCAGTTGTCCAGTACCCTAGGTTGCCCCCACCAAATAAGGATCTCACAGACATAATTTCTGTAAATATGTATATTTGTAACATTTATAATTATGCTCCTTTGATGTACAGTATTGTTGTATATGACCATTATTTTTGTAATGCTGTTAATTACTATTTAATTTTTTCCTATTTCAATATCCTCCATACCCCTCCCCCAGGACACATCTGGAGACAAGCTGCTTAAGCATCACTACATACCCTGGAAAGAGTATACCATGGCTCTTTTACAATGCACAACTGTGTGCACAGTTATTCTGCAAACCTTGTGTCGCGTTTATGTGATTGACCTCTGCTATATGCCCACATTGGTTACATGAACACATTTGCCTCTGCCTCATGCCTCAGCACATACCCAGGAAAATGGATATCATGGCTTCTTCAGTATGTACAAATGAAACTGTACTTATTCTGCAAACTTTAGTCTCATTTTGTGTGATCAGCCTCTGATATATGCTAACCTGTGTTAAGGAACACACTGAACTCTGCCTTGTGCCTCAGTGTCTACCCAGAAAACTGAATACCTTTGCTTGATCACTATGTACAATTGTGAATGTTGTTATTCTGAAAATCTTCCATCACTTTATGTGATCGGCCTCTGATGTATGCCCACCTGGGTTATATAAAGACACTTGGCTCTGCTTCATGCCTAATTACATACTCTGGTAAGTACATAACATGGCTGCATCACAAGGTATAGCTATTACTGCAGTTATTCTGTAAACTTTGTGTCACTTTTCTGTGACCATCCTCTGCGATATGCTCACCTAGGGTACTTGAACACACTTGGCTCTGCCTCATGTCTTAGTGTCTATGCAGGAAAGTGCATACCATGGTTTCATCACTATGTACAAATGCAGCTGCACTTATTTTATAAATCTTGTCTCATTTTGTGTGATCAGACTTTGTGTGATCAGCCTCTTGATTGACCTCTGATATACTATCACCTAGATTACATGAGCACACTTGTCTCTGCCTCATGCCTCAGTGCATACCCAAGACAGTGCATGCCATGGCCCCACCACTATATACAAATGTGACTGCACTTATTCTGCACACTGTTTCTCTTTGTGTGATTGGACTCTGACATATACTATCCTGTAGTCATTGAACACACTTGGCTCTACCTCATGCCTCAGTGTCTACCAAAGTACATTTTCTCCATCACAGTGAACAACTGTGTCTGCAGTTCTTCTGAAAACCTTCTTTCTCTTTCTATGATTGGCCTCTGATATATGCTCACCTGGGTTACATGAACTCACTTGGCTCTGCCTTGTACCTCACTGGATACACTGTTAAGTACATACCATGGTTCCATCACAGTGTAGAATTTGAGCGCAGTTATTCTGCAAACCCTGTGTCACTTTTGTGTGATCGGCCTGTTCTATATGCTCACCTCAGTTTTGGCTATGCCTCATGCCTCAGTGCATAAACAGCATACTATGATTCCATAACTACTGTATGTACAAATGTGCATGCACTTATTTTGCAAGCCTTCTCCTATTTTCTGTTAATGGCCTCAGATATACTCTCACCTAGGTTGCATGAACACATTTGGCTTTGCCTTGTGCATCAGTGCATACACAGGAAAGTGCATACCATTGCTCAGTCACTATGTACAAATGTCACTGCACTTATTCTGCAAACCTTATCTCACTTTGTGTTATTGGCCTCTGATATACGCTACCCTGTGTTAAATGAACACACTTGGCTCTGCCTTGTGCCTCAGTGTCTACCCAACTAACTGCATACCATTGCTTAATCACTATGTACAACTGTGAGTGCACTTATTCAGAAAACCTTTTGTCACTTTGTGTGATTGGCATCTGATATACGCTCACCTGGACTATGTCAACACACTTTGCTTTGCTTTGTGTCCCACTGCATATCCTTGTAAGCACATACCATGGCTCTATCATCATGAACATTTGTGAGTGGAATTATTCTGCAAACTTTGCATCACTTGGTGTGATCAGCCTCTGACATACATTGACCTTGGTTACATGAACACACTGGTTCTGCATTGTGCCTCAGTGTCTACCCAGGTAACTGCATACCTTTGCTTGATCACTATGTACAATTTTGAGTGCAGTTATTTTGCAAACCTTGCATCACTTTTGTGTAGTTGACCTGATATACGCTCACGTTTGTTACATTAGCACACTTGGCTCTGCCTCGTGCCTCACTGCATACCATGATAAGCACATAATATGGCTTGATACATGTGCAACCATGTATATCCAGGTATGTGGAGGTCACATCACCACTACACTATGCTAGTCTTGGATTACGTACTATGATGATAACATTGATTGTGATGTGTAGCTAAATATACCATGTGTTTTTCACAGTAGTAATGTACTGATGAATCAGTAAAGAATGACAGCCAGAGGCACAAAAGAGAAGTCTCTAAGGTTTGCAGTGCTCTGTATTTGCTTACCTCACTCCTCCCATGTCATATTAATTCCTTATATCGGTATTTCCATCAGCAATTGTGGTTTAAGGAGTATTTGAAATGTAAAAAGAAATACACTCATTAAAATAAGTGATCTAGCTCTCCATTCTCTAGCTGCTGAAAGGAGGATGTGTATCATTTGTGCAAAGGAGGCATTCAGTCTACTCCACCCCCACAACATGTTACAACTGTCTTATAGTGAGAGAAGAGCAGTACAAAGAAATATTTTTTTTTCTTGTGAATGAAATAATTTTAGATGTATTGTTTGTTATGCACAAATAAAGGCTATAAGTACTAGACAGTTTGTGAATGGCATGACAGGACAGTCTTAAGCCACTGCAAACTTAAAATAAAATATGGATGGAAAGCATTGAAAACCTTATGCTTTCTTCTGAACAGTTGCTCAATTGACATCAAAGAATGGGAGGGGTTGTATTACAAGTGCTTTATTTGCATATAAATGGAGACTTGCTTGAAACTTTACAAGCCTGTGTTATAACCTCAGAATCTATTATTTTTTTGTATTTGTTTATTAACATCTGGTGAGGCTGTCAGCAAATCTGCCCATATTCATAGATGACCAGACAGATGCAGTCAGGAGGAGGGGGACGGATTACAATTGTACACCATGGGAGAGCCATTACAATGCAGACAAAAAGTATGATAGACAGCAAGAACAAGTTAAGCAACATGGCATATTACAGGCATTTACATGTATCTGAGGTACATAACCAGTCCTATAATTTGGTTTTGAAAACAGGGAGAGACAGAGATAGGTCTGACAATGTGGAGTAAGTGAGTTGTAGCAATAGGGCAGCTGGGCAAAAAAGGCTCTTTGACCAGCACCTGTTTGTAGTAGGGAAATTTTGTATTGGGCAGTTGCTGCTGAACTGGTCTGGGAAACTCTGGGATGGATGTAGGTGTACTAGATAGGTGGAGCACTGTTTGTGGCTATTTTCAGTGCCATTATACCCATGCAAAACTCGACTCTGGTGGACAGGGAGGGGATAAAGTTGGCCTTATTGAGATCACAGTGTGGGTCCGGGGGAGTGGGTGGGAGTTGAGTAGCAAATCTGGCAATCTGGTTATACAGGGTTTTGACCCTGTGGAGCTCTGTCAGTTGATGCAAGGAGAGGGTTATGCCATAGTCAATAAGCTGGAGCAGGAATGATTTTACAAGGAAGTGTCTTGGGGGGGCAGGAAGGGGTTTATCCAGTGTGATGTGGCTACTGAAAGTTAGGCTGGAGTCAATGTGGAGGCCTAGATATTTGAAAACCTGAACTTTTTCGATCTTTGCACTGTTTAAGGTAGTGATTGAGGTACGGACACTTTCTGGCAGTTTTTTTCTTGAAGTTGTGAAAGGTCATGTATTTTGTCTTAGAAGCATTTAGTACAATCTTGTGTTCGATGAACCATTGTTGTAGTGTGTCAAAATCAGTTTGGATGGTGTTCTGCAGGTCAGTGGTGCTGGCTCCTCCTGTGAAGATCACTGCATCATCAGTGTATAGTAGGATTTCAGTCCTTTTGCAGGCCTGTGGTAGAGCGTTCAGTAACATACAGTACTGAAAAATAGCAGATCCAGAATGGACCCTTGTAGGACTCCAATGGAGACTGGTCAAACAGTGGATAGGCAGTTGGCAATCTTTGTCTTGTGCATGCTCCCTGTCAGGTAACTCTGAAACCAGGCCAGCACTTCCAATGAGCGGCCCAAGTCCTCAAGGCTCCTGTTTAGGAGTTGGTGGTTCACATGGTCAAAAGCCTTGGTGAGGTCAGTGAAGGCCACTGTTGCTATATGGCAGTGATCCAGGCACTGGTGGATGGTCTGCATGAACCCAACCAAAGCTGATTCCGTACTGTGGTCTGTACAGAAACTGTGCTGGGCAGGGGTCAGGGACTCTGTTTTGCTCAAGAAGTCAAGGAGCTGGTCCAGATACATGTTACAACAGAAAAAATTACTGATCTCTTATTGACATACTTGCAGCAGTTGATGCAATGTATGAAAAATATGTCAGAAATAGTCAAATCACAAATAAACGGGAGTCTTCTCCTTTAGCAGAATAACCATACCATAATATGTACAATGTCAGTTCACTTTTTAAACTAATTTTAAAGTGTTCTGCTTTTTTTTTCTTAAATTTTCAGAAAAGACCATTTGATAAGTTCAATAAACCACTCCAGGGTGTGTATTAAGCTCTATTTTTGCACTTCCTAGGTGGCAGAAGGTACTCAACTGCCCCTGATGCCTGTCATTATACCTGGGGTGTGAAAGGATATAGCTTAATAAAAACAAACAAAAAAAAACTGGAGTGTGTTATGGTTTACATAATCCCAAGTCCTTTATTGCCCTGCTTTCTAATAAGGTGGCAAATGCCAACATTTTTACTGTGGGTAGTTAACTTCATTGTCCCGTGTATTTTGTACCAGTTTGAGCAGTAACACACTTTTATCTAGTACCCAGGAGAATGTTTCCAAATAATGGTGCCCTTTGGGAGATCTTAGTTCTGTTTGCAAGCACCATATATCCAGTGATCAAGACACAGATATGTCCCTTGGAACACCCACAGTTATGCTACTAATAATTGCTTTCAGTGCCCTAAAGACTAAGACATTGTTTTTGGCACCCTTTTACAAACCTGAAAATGGAGTCCCCACTCTCCATCCATATTCATCCATACCTTAGAAAATATCATTCCCTGTCTTTCAAATAACTGGGGTGTGTTTGCAGTCTTAATTCACTTAGAAACATAGAAAGGTACAAATAAGTAAAGCCACATATTCCCTCAAGTCAGCTCTATAACCCTACCTTGAAACTACCTCCTTTGTATTCCCCCCTCCTATTTCTGCTCTTTAAAAAGCTCTTTGAAGCCATCCCATCCAGCACTGATGCCAGCAAAGGTGCCTGCATTGACCACCATGCTAAGCAGGCTATTCCACTTATCCACTATTCTTTCCATGAATAAGAACTTCCATGTGCATCACTGAACCAACAAGAGCTGAGGCAATTCTTGATCTGGTGCACACAAATGGGGAGCATGTACAGGAAATAGTGGTCAGGGAGCCACTGGGTGGAAGTGACCAGTGCACAGTGTGGTTCCAGTTGGATATGGGCAGGGAAAACATCCCTACTAAGACCAAAATCTTGGATTTCAGGAAGGTGAATGTCAGGAAAATGGGCAAAGTACTAAGGAGCCATCTGGAGGACATCAAAGCAGATATGGGGGTGGACCAAAGGTGGTCCATCATTAAGGAAGGAACACTGGTTGCCACAGATGAGTGTGTTAGCCTCAGGGGTAAGAACACAAGGGCCGAAGTGCCCAGCTGGTTCAGTTCAGGGCTTGCCCAGGCAGTAATGGAAAAAATGTTGGCCCATAGGTAATTCAGGAAGACCAAAAGAAAGGTGGATAGGGAAAATTACATAAGGTTGGATAGTGAGGCAAGTAAGGAAGTCTGGGGAGCAAAGGCACAGAAGGAGCTACAGATAGCTGAAGGAATTAAGAAGGGGGAGAATGCTTTCTTTAGCTATATAAGTAAGAAAAGGGACAAGAAGTAAGGGATTGTTATTCTTAAGAAAGGGGTTGAGTAAGTGGAGGATAATGGGGGAAAAGCAGAGATAATAAATTAATTCTCTTTTTCTGTCTTCACCAGTGAGAAGGACGGACCAGTGCCTTCAGGAGGGAAAACAGAAGCAGGGAGGGAAGGGAACACAGATGTAGTGATAGAGAAGGATAGAGTGAGGGAAGGGCTACTGTCATTGCAGGTGGACAAATCACAAGGCCCGGACAGAGTACATCCAAGGGTACTAAAGGAACTGGTTGATGAGCTGGCAGGGCCACTGGCAGACCTATTAAATAGTTCACTAGAGTCAGCTGTGGTACTGCAGGACTGGAGAACAGCACATGTAGTGCCCCTCCACAAAAGTAGTCCTAAGGATGACCCAGGGAATTAAAGACCAGTCAGTCTGACCTCCATTGTGGGCAAGCTCATACAGACCATACTAAAGGAAAGGTTGGTGGAATATCTAGAGAAGCATGGTCTCCAGGATGTGAGGCAGCATGGGTTCATGGGGGGGGGGGGAATCATGTCAAATGAACCTGATTGACTTCTTTGACTGTGTCACTAAGATAATAGACAGGGGCCAAGCAGTACACATCCTGTATCTTGATTTCAGCAAGGCCTTTGACTCTGTGCCCCACAAAAGGTTGAACAGGAAGTTGGTGGATCTTGGGGTTGGGGAAAAGATGACCAGGTGGGTGGAAAGCAGGCTGAGGGATAGAACTCAGAGGGTGGCTGTGGGGGGAGAGTTATCTGGTACCAGAGAGGTAACCAGTGGGATCCCACAGGGTTCTGTGCTAGGGTGGTGTTTTTCAATGTCTTCATCAATGACACTGGGGATGGCATTAAGGGCAAAATGTGTCTCTTCATGGATGACACCAAGCTCTGCAGAAGAGTGGACATAGCTGAAGGCATACAGGACCTACAGGAAGATCTGCAAAGCTGGGGAGGTGGTCCAGGATCTGGCAGCTTGGGTTCAATGTCAAGAAATGCAACATTATGCATGTTGGAGCCAAGAATCCCAGGACAGAGTACTACCTGGATGAAGTCCGAGTATCTGCATCAGAGGAGAAGAAAGACCTGGGAGTGATGATCTAGTGACCTGAAGCACTCCACACAGTGCAAGATAGCAGCAGCAAAGACAAACAAGATGCTGGGATGCATATCTAGGGGGATCAATAGTAGGAGAGAGGAGGATATACTGCCCTTGTACAGGTCACTGGTGAGGCTGAATCTAGAGTATGGAGTTCAGTACTGGTGCCCACACCTCAAAAAAAGGACATTAACCTGCTGGAGAAGGTCCAGCAGAGGGCTACAAAGATGACAGTGGGTCAGCAGGATAAGGCATATAAGGAGAGGTTGAGGGCACTGAACATGTACTTCCTGGAAGGCAGGAGACAGAAAGGGGACATGATTGGGACCGTTAAGTACTGGAAAGGAATAAATAAGGTTGTTAAGGATAGTCTATTTAAGCTGAGTGGCAACCATAACATTAGGGGGCACAGTGTTAAGCTGGAGGGTGGGAGGTTTAGGAGGGAGGTCAGGAAGCACTTCTTCACAGAGAGGGTGGTGGACACTTGGAATGCACTGCCAGTCGAGGTCATCTCATTGAAGACAATGGGCAGCTTTTAGAGAGTCTGGGATAGGCCTTGGGGGAAAGTAAGGATCATGGGTAGTGAGGATGAAAGGAGTGGGGAGGGAGGGCAGGGGACATTAGCTCAAGCTGTGGACCCTGCAATATGAGCAGACTTGATAGACCAAATGGCTTTCTTCTGCTGGCTTCTTCGTATGTTTGTATGTTCATATGTGTCCATTTTGAATTTGCCCCTCATTGATTTAAGGTAATGACCTTTGTGGCTGAATTCTTATTCACTTGGAAAAGTTTGGAATTGTCAGCCCTGTTCTAAACTTGCAAACACATGAAGATGTCTATATCATATCACCCTTCTTCCTTCTTGCCTGCAGTCAGTACAAATTAATACTCTAACCTTTCTTCATATGATTTTCCCTGTTTTTCCTGGATCATTGTTGTGACCCTCATCTGCATTTCACCAGTCTAATTTGTCATTTTTATGTTGGCTTGCCGTGCTTGCGTGGCAGTCAACATATTGGGAGAGTGCAGCTTTGGGGGCGCAGCTGCTGTTAGGCGAATGCAGGGCACACATCAGTAGGTGCGTCCCTCATTCCCTCAATAAGCCAGCATGCTAGCGCCATACCATTGATATGTGCGGTTAAAATCCTAAACAAAGTGCCGCTGCAATCAGAGACAAGCTCGTCATGCAGCTTCACTTTGTTTAGATGTTATGTCCACTTTACTAAGTGCCGTCCCCCCCCAGTACAGGGTGCCACGCTGGGAGCCCACCCCAGCATGGCAACTAATGCCATGGCCGACGGGGGTGCCCAATCCCCTGTCGGCTCCACTGTTCTCCCCCCAGTACAGGGTGCCACGCTGAGAGCCCACCCCAGCACGGCAACTGATGCCATGGCCGACGGGGGTACCCAATCCTCTGTCAGCTCCATGCCCCCCCAACCATCCTTCTGCCACGCTGGGAGCCCACCCCAGTGTGGCAAATGTCCCGTGTCATCTTTTTTTTTTTTAAACCTGCAAATTAAAAACTGTCCCACGGCGCTTCTCCCTGCCCCCCACAACCCGCATCCACCCTGCACACCCTGCCTCCCACACCCCTCCCTCACCCCATACTTCCACCTCCAGTCCGGTGCGACAATCTTGTGGACCGGGAACACGTCTGCACTCTTCAAAAGCCGATCGTGAACTGAGGAAATGCCAGTAAGCTGTATAATGGGCTAGATAGGGTTTTTCAACTTTGTTGCATATCTCAGGCATTTATGGAATTTTGCACCAAATTTTCAACATGGGTTTTTGGGGCCTTCCTCATAATTCTGTCACTGTCATGGCATTTATCAGCCTCAAAGGTGATTTCGTGATCACTGCCGAAATCACCTTTTGGGACCCTTAACAAATGACAGTGGCGGTGTTCATGAGGTGCCCTCTTAAAAAGCCTAAGTTCCAAATTTGGTGGAAAAAATCCAACAAATGCCTGTTTTACGAGCGTACTGCGCAGTTGCTACACAGGCTCATAACTTCATGCATTCGCAATATTTTACTGCCGGATTTTCAGCATTGTCATTTTTGTACACCTCCTTGTGAACAGTACAGCTGTCATTTTCCACATCCTGCCCAAAATGTGTTTCCGCACTTCCTGCAATAATAGGGCAGTTGCTGAAATCAGCCGCTTAGTAGATTATGAAAATGACAGTGACATTTGTTCATGAGCAGAGGACCTAAAATGCCTATGCTGAAAATTTGGTGATGATACTCCATAAAATAACTGTGTTACGAGCATGCATTGGCAGATTGCACGCACGCTCGTACCGTCGTGCATTTGTGATATTTTCAGTCTGGATTTTCACCATTGCCATTTTTCAACACCTCTTGATGAACAGTACAGACATCATTTGACATATCATGCCCAAAATGTGTTTTTGCACTTCCGGCGCAGAATAGCGTGGTCACTGTGCGAAATCACTTCTTGGGACACTGAAGAAATAACAGTGACACTGTACATGAGCAGAGGTGCTAAAATACCTATGTTGAAAATTTGGTGCCCAATGCCCATAAAATGGCAGTGTTGCAAGCGTGCATTGCATATTTCCCACACACCCTAGTAGCTTCGAAAATTTCGTATATTTGTATGCCACATTTTCAACACTGGCATTTTTTTACACCTCCTTATGAACTGTGCAGCTGTCATTTCTCACATCCTGCCCGACATGTTTTCCCATACTGCACTACCAAACACCCAAAGGGACACCCTAATGCTTGTCACTCTGCAGGGTGGGGGTGGGTTGGCATCAGTTCAATACTTTACTGCCATTCCTATGATGCATCTGTCTAACTCCTGCACTATCAATGCCAATGCCAGCAAGCCAACATTCGGCATTGACAAATGCTTGTTTTTATATGGACACCAGACCTGAGCCCAGTACCCAAAGTGTGGCTTCACTAGAGACCTATGTGGTAGCAAAATAACCTGTTGCTTGCAACTGGTAAAGCCTTGCCCTATACATCCAGCATTGTATTGACATTCCCATATTCCTTGCCGCATTGGGAGATAGCCTTCATATTGTCACCGATGGTTATCCCCAAGTCTCTTTCATCCCTTCATTGCTCCACTTTCACACTGTTGATGCAGTACTCCATTTTTGGATTTCTGTGATCATTGTGCATGACCTTGCACTTCTTGGCATTGAATTGCTAGAATGTTTTTCCAACCTCTCTATCTTCCCTTTTATATTCCTTACACTGTCAGCATAACACTTTCTACTGCAAAGTTTGGAGCAGTCTGCAAAAAGGCATACCTTGCTGTGTAAACTTTCACTTATGTTGCTGATGTATATGTTAGAGTTTGGTGCCCACACTGACACTTGCAGTATGCCATTGGTGACCTCCAGTACCCCAAGGAACTTACCATTTAGAACCAACCCCTGGTCTTGCCTTCCAGACACTTCTCTATCCTCCTATTAGTTTATTTCATAGTCATAAGTTTCTCACCTTCTTTACCAAGCACTTGTCTGGAACAGGATTTAAGGCCTCACTGAAATCCAGGTAAAGGATATCAACCAGTTGGCCACTGTCAAATGTTTGTGTCACTGGACTTGAAGAAATCGATAAGATTCATCTGACATGACCTGCCACTTACAAATTTGTGCTGTCTCCTACCCTGCAATTCATTAGCTTAAAGGAACTCCACCATGAATGTTAATCTCACTGGTCTGTAATTTCCCAGGTTCTCCCCAGCTGCCCCCCGCCCCCGCCATGAAGCAGCACCACATCTGCTACTCTCCAGTCTCTTAGCACTTCTCCTCTCCTATTTCTGAGGAACATTTGAAATGTTATGCCATGGGTGCTGCCAAAGCCTGACTAGTCTCATTCAGCACCCTTGGCTGAACCTCATCCAGTCTAGTGTATTTTTTTAATTTCTAGATTTGACAACCCTTTGCTCACTCTTTTCACAGAAACTGACCCCGTCTCTAACCTTTCTGAGGGATCACTGAATGCTACCATGCTTTCTGGTACAAGACTGGAGGCCTCTACTGTGAACATATACTGTACTAAAAAAGTTGTGAAGGATTTACACCTTGTCTACAAGGGGGTTGTGGTAGGTAACTTCTTGTTTGGTTATGCCAGTCAACTCAGCACCTTCAGACAAACTGGGAAGAATGGACTGAGCCATCACTGCTAATTGCCTAATTGCTCTGTGATTTCTATCATTGTGTTTAGTTAGCACAAAGAGCATTGTGCCAGTAGTGTTACAAAATGACAAGTATAGAACAAAAATGACGTTGAGCAACACTGTTCATCATCCTCTAAGCTCATGCCATCCTTCCTCATCTTTTCAATGCTCTCCATTTTCAGTCTTACGAAAAGCATGCAAATCATCTCACTGTGACAAACTATCAGGCTAGGAGCCCGCTACAGAGAAAGACAGCTTCTTAATTCTCATGTGAGAATCCAAATCTCTAAACAATTTCTACTACCAGTTTTAAATTATTGTGATGTGATATATATATATATATATATATATATATATATAGATATATATATATAATATATATGTATATATATATATTATATATCTATATATATCTATATATATATATATATATATATATATACAGTATCTACCCCCGAAGCAACTTTACATACCGTACATTATAGCGGGTCCCAGCATTAGGTTCCCTTATATGTGGCCATGTCAATCAGTATATTGGGTGAACTTTGAAGAATATTGAAGACCACCTCTTTGCCTGTATTCTTGCAGTTTGCCATCTGACTACTACAGCCCATAGGCTGAAGTACTTGTGGAGGCACACACATGTGCAGCAGTTTCTTTACAATGCCACCTGCTAGCTCTGTAACAACCCTACACACAATGATGTACAGTTATATCGTTTATAAACAGTGACAACAAGCATTACACGTATCGTTGTGACTGTGGACATCATGACAGTAGCATAAAGATATCTTAAGTCTTGGGACCTGGTGCTGGACACCACTATAGGTTACATCTTCTGGTTTGCCTTTGATTATGACTCAGTTCAGTTCAGTTTTATTAAATCCAAGTATGTATAAAATCAAATTTGTTACATACAATAGTTTAAAATCATACATTGACAAACATACATATCTCTCTTGCACATTTCCTACAATTCATACTTATTACAAATCTCTTGCTTTCATACAAGTTTAAAAGTTTTTCCCCAGCAGCAGTAGATTTTTAAACAATGCATTTATTTTCAGCAGGATAAATATATTTTGCAGTTGGTCATACCTTATCTCATTATATTGTATCATACTGTCCTTTTTTCCCACCTCAGTTTGCTTGCTACTTTGTAGGCAAATCAAGCCAGTGCAAAAAGATAAGTTCTTGAATCCACGTTAAATATTGTAAATATTCTTGATTTTTGTTTCATATCTCCTTTAAGGACTAGTAGCAACAATCTTTTTCTTTCATCTTTAAAAACTGGGCAATCTCACAACAGATGTAGTGCACTTATTTTGGTATTTTCATTACAACAGCATGATATACCTGCCATGTGTACATTTTCAACTTTCCAGATATTTCCAAACATTTCAAATCTCAACTTGCTAAGAGCTCTTCTATGTTCGATATTTTCACAGTATAATAAAATACTTTTCAGCGAAGAATGTATCTTTAATTTGTTTAAGAGCTCTGTATTCTCATGCATCTCTAATGCTGGCTATATCATTTTGCATAGAGATATCTATTATTCTCTGAGTGGCTATTGTGGTAAACACTTTGGAGGCCATTTGTTTTTTGTACACCGTATTATATAATAAACCAGCTTTGTTAAGCTCTTGGTTTAATTTCGCAAACCACCCTTCTGTATATGTTCCCTGTACATTAATCATATCTGCCTGACAGGGAGCCAGCAGATTATCTGGTGGTGCATTATAAATCTTTTTCCAGTAACAGATACATTTTTTAAGATTCTAGTTTGTACTGACAGTGCACCAGTTTCTGAGCATACTGCTGCATTCAGTGTATATTCTGGTACTCCTAAAGCATTTTTTAGAAATAGATTTTGTACCATCTCCAGGTCCCTTGGGCTACTATATAAACCCCACACCTCTTCTCCATATAGCATTTGGGCATTGACCTTTACTTCAAAACATCTATGCTGTGCTACATAGGAATATTATGTGAAGGAATACACAAACTGATTTATTCCCAGGATTGTACTCATCATGTTTTCCTTCACTTTTTTAATCTGTGATTTCCATTTAAGATCTCTACTGAATGTTATCCCTAGGTACTGGAATTCTGATATTTCCTCAATAGGTATACAATTAATACTCCATGTATCTAGCTTTTTCTTTGTGGATCTGAAGGTAACTATCTTTGTTTTTTCCACATTTAATGTTAAGCTTAAGCTTTCCAAAGAATTCATTACACAGGTCATTGCCCACTTGAGACCAGTGGGGTCTGTGTTAAAAGGACCATGTCATCTGCATACATTAATATTTTTATGGGCATCATGTTAACTGTGGGCAGAAAGGTATCTATTTATTTATATCATGAACTAAAGTATATATATATATGTATTTATTTTTATTTTTTATTTGTATTTAAGTCTAGGATTGAGCCAAGGCTCTTTTACAAAGGTTCCAGGTCAGCAAGAACAGACAATACAGGATATGAAACTACAGAATAAAACAATCATGACAATGATGGTTACAACAGATTGGTTATGGGTACAAGTACATGATACACTAGAAGGTGTATTAAAACATAGGAGAATGGGAGAAGAGAGGATAGGGATGAGACAGAGTATAGCAGACTAGATGGCCTTGTCAAGACAGAGCAGTGGTGAGTGCATAAGTTGGGCATGGGAAAAAAGTAAGAAGTGCTAGGAGTGGGGCAAACATGGGTAGCGGAGGGTAAGGGCAGCAGTGAAAAAGGGAATTGCTCAGCTAGGGCAATCACAGGTGCTTGATGCAATGAGGGAGTGATGGAGCTTCTTCTTGAAGGTGCCCAGAGTTGGTGAGGCAGAGATGTCACTGGTAAGATTATTGAGCCAGCTCGGGGCCCTGTATGTCAATGACCTTTGAGCTTGAGCTGTAAGGCAATGAGGGATATGCAGTAATTAAGGTTTTGAGCTTCTGGTGTTGCAGTTGCTGACTTTGGTCTTGAGATGGGAGCAGACCCGGGGGGGCATTTCCCAGCATTATTTTCTTGGATGTGATGCAGGTTTGATACTATATATATATATATATATATATATTCTATACAAAAACTTTGTTAATGAATCAGTTATGGTTCTTCTACAGCAACAAAAGTAAGGAAATTCAACATTAGGTTTCCCACCTTGCACCCCACCCCACCCTGCCCCCACCAACAGGCATCAGGGTGTGTGTTGGGGTCATCAGTCCTAACTCTCACCCCATCCCATGTGTAAACAAACTGAGGTGGTGTAGTGGAGGAGAATGGGGTGAGAGTTAGAACCGATGACCCCAACGCACACCCTGATGCCTGTTGGTGGGGGCAAGGTGGGAGTGGGGTGCAAGGGGTGGGCACCCAAATGTTGAATTTCCTCACTTTTGTCACTGTAGAAGAACCCTAACTGATGCATTAACTAAGTTTTTTGCATAGAATTTCCATTCTTTTTAAGAAAGAATAGAAAAGTAGAAAGTTGCACAAGTTGGTGGGAGCGCGGGGCCCGTATAGTAACAGGAAGTGCAACAGAAATGCAAGCACAAAGGATTACACACATGGTGATGCAAATGTAAATGGTAACACAAAGAGTAATAGAAATGCAAGCACAAACTGACACCAAATCAAACAGTTATGTAAATGGAGACATCAAACAGAAGTGCATACAGAATGCAACTGGTAACACACACATTCACGGTACCGCAATTGTAAACGCAAATGGTAACAGCAACAATAACGCCAAAGTAAACAGAAATGCAAGCATGTATGAAAATGCAAACTGTAACACTCACACTCATGCAACCACAATTGTAAATGCAAATGGTTATAGTAACAGCAACAATAAAGCCAACAGAAATGCAAGTGCATACGAAAACGCAAACTGTAACATGCACGGGCATGGTACCGCAATTGCAAATGCAAATGGTAACGGTAAGAGCAACAATAATGAGAAACAAAATGGAAACACAAGTGCAAATGAAAACACAAACTGTAATCCACACAGTGGCATAATTGGGAACGGTGATGCGGACGGTAACAGAAGCGCAACTGGAAACGTTAACTGGCACAGTAACAAAAGGTCACATCCTTCTTTTCCCCAAAAATTGCATTGAAAAAACACATTGAAAACAAAGAATGTATGCATAATAATTGACTTCGGAGCAGAAAATTACGACTTGGAATACTAAATTGCTTATATCTCAGGAACCGTACGACGTAGAAAAAAAATGTAAAATTTTGTATGAATTATGACTTTCCTGGCTAGTTTTGTGCTTAGCTCCCACTTGGGGGGGCTTAGCCTTTTTGTGATGAAAAGTCCATATCTCACACCATTTCCGAGATACAGGCCCTGAAAGACGTAACGGACGCCATGTTATCCTATGGCAAAAACTGTCAACTTCAGAGTGCTGTCACTTTGCCACCCTGTAATATTATTTCACCAAACCACCAAAAGACACTTCTGTGTGATATTGGCTTTCTTCCCTCCAAATTTCAGCCAAAACGACCAAACCATTATTTTGCAGCAGGGCGGCAAAGAATTCCTGTAATGAGGCAAAAGCCGTAATATTATCCTATGGGAAAAATATCAACTTCGTAGTGCCGTAACTTTGCCGGCCTGTACTATTTCTTGACCAAAGCACCAAAAGCCACATCTGTGGGATATTGCCTTTCTTCCCTTCAAATTTCAAGTCAAAAGACCAAACCATTTCCAAGATATTCAATATGAAAGATTGCTAAAATTTCCCTATCTATTCCATTATAAAAAATCTGGCCATCTTGTCCATCCCTCGCGATCAAAGATGGCGATCAAAGAATCTCACGATCAAAGAATTTGCAGACTCACGATCAAAGAATTTTCAGGCTCATGAACAAAGATTTAAAAGCCTTATAAATCAAAAAAATTAAGGAATTCCAATAAACCACCACAATGTTTCGCAAAACAAAGCCCCCTGAGTAAAACCCACCCTCATCTGACTTCCTACAACACCCCTGAGCTGAGAAAATTGATTTTTTAATTAGGTCATCTCATCCCTCACTCACGATGCATGATCGCAATCTAAGAATCTCAAGATCAAAGAATTTGCAGGCTCACAATCAAAGAATTTGCAGGGTCACAATCAAAGAATTCAAAGTGTTCAAATTAAAAAAATAAACAGAATCGCGGTAAATCACCTCCATGGTTCATCAGAACGAAGCCCCCTGAGTAAAACCCACCCTCATTTCTCTTCGTAGCACACCCCTAGAATGAGTAAATAGATTTTTTCATCTGGCCATCTCGTCCCTCACTCGCGATGCATGATCGCAATCAAAGAATCTCACGGTCAAAGAATTTGCATGCTCGCGATCAAAGAAATTGCTCGCTCACGAATAAAGAGTGAGGAATGAGATGGCCAGATTTCTAAATCAATTTATGTAGCCCAGGGGTGCCCTAGAGTGTTAAATTAAGGTGAGTTTTGCTCAGGAGGCTTTGTTGTGCCTCATCTGCATACCCAAAATAATGTACTAACTATCAGTGGTAGTCTAGTGGCTCCCCATCACAATGAAATATTAACATCCCTGGTAGTCTAGTGGCCCCCCAATAAAATATATAATCCTATGTAGTGACCTGGTAGTCCAGTGTCCTCCACCCCCTGCATTTTTTAACATCCCTGGTAGTCTAGTGGCCCCCCCGAGCTGTATAGTATTATTATCAATGTTTATATCCCTGGTAGTCTAGCTGCCCCACCCCCAGGATAATGAAATAAATAAAGATTTCTATTACCTTGTAGTCTAGTGGCCCCCCACCCATCCATGCCAGTCCACCCAGCAGCACCCCCACCCTTCATCAGCTGGCGACTGGCACAGCCCACCTCTCACCTCCACGGCCAGCCACCAACTGTCTGCATTACGTGCGGTAATGCATAGAGGAGCTCAGAAATATTTTCAGGTTCTAATGGAATCGTGTTACTGTTTTTTATAACATTTGTTACACTTCTTGTACCAAAAATATTTTGATAGTGGTAAAACCAGTCTTCCTTGGATATAATTCCTTCAATATTAAATCTCACTTTTCCTTGAACATGAGCCACCATATTCCAAAATGTTATAGTATCTTTGGATTCAATTGCTTCCTGTAGTGTATCCCATAATCCCATGTGATAATTTGCTTTTTTTCACTTCAATAGAGCTCTGTATTCCTTTCTGAGGTGTTTTAAAGCTGTTCTGTGCTCTGCATCATTACATAGAATTTGACGGCAGATAAGGACCGCTTGGCCCACCTAGTCTGCCCATTTTCCTACCTAACAGATAAGCTGCAGATCCTAGTTAACCAACAGCTTACTTCCTCTTACCTGCCCCTAGGACTGACTTATGCCTGTCCCATGCATTCTTGAAGTCCCCCACTGTTCTTGACTCCACGACCTCCTCAGGGAGGCTGTTCCATGCATCCACAACCCTCTCCGTGAAAAAAATACTTCCTCACATTACCCCTGAGCCGTCCCCCCTCTATCTTCAAATTGTGTCCCTTGTTCTTGCACATCTCTTTTTCTGGAAGATGCTACCCTCTTGGACTTTGTTAATTCCCTTGAGGTACTTGAAAGTTTCTATCATGTCCCCTCTCTCCCTTCTTTCCTCAAGAGTATACATATTAAGCTCCTTTAGTCTTTCTTCGTACTGTATGTCTTCTGGTGCAGACCCTGCACCATTTTGGTTGCCCTCCTCTGGACAGCCTCCACTCTGTCTATGTCTTTGTGGAGATGGGGTCTCCAGAACTGCACACAGTACTCCAGATGGGGTCTCACCAACTGTCTGTACAGAGGGATAACAACTTCTTGTTTTCTACTATTGATGCCTCTTCCTATGCATCCCAGTATCCCCAGCCTTCCTTACTGCCTTCTCACATTGCTTGCCCACCTTTAGATCATCTGATATAATTACCCCCAGGTCCCTTTCTATTTTTACTGTTGTCAGTATCTCACCCCCCATTGTGTACGCTTCCCTGGTTTTTGTTTCCCATGTGCATTACCTTGCACTCTTTGCACTGAATCTGAGCTGCCATACATTTAACCATTCCTCCAACCTTGCCAAGTCCCTTTTCATCCTTTCCACTCCATCTCTTGTATCAACCCTGTTGCAGATCTTTGTGTCATCTGCAAAGAGACATACTTTTCCTTCCAGTTCCTCTGCAATGTCACTTATAAAGACATTAAAAAGGACCGGTCCCAGTACTGAACCCTGTGGTACCCGCTAGTAACCCTCCTTTCTTCACTGTGTACTCCATTTACTACTACCCTTTGCGTCCTGTTGTCTAGCCAATTTTTTTATCCAGGCTACCACTTTGGGACCCATTCCAAGGCTGGCTATCTTGTGTATTAATCTTTTGTGTGGGACTGTATCAAATGCCTTGCTAAAATCTAGGTAGGCCATGTCCACAGCCCCTCCCTGGTCTACTACTTTGGTCACCCAGTCAAAGAAATCTATTAGATTCGTCTGACACGACCTTCCCATCGTGAATCCATGCTGCCTTGGGTCCTGTGCCCCACTGGCCTCTAGGTACTCAACAATTCTTTCCTTCAGAAATGATTCCATCATTTTCCTACCACTGAGGTCAAACTAACTGGTCTGTAGTTTCCTGCCTCTGTCCTGCTCCCACTTTTGTGAAGAGGAATCACATCTGCCCTCCTCCAGTCCTCGGGTACCACCCCATCCTCCCATGATTTGTTAAAGAGAGTAGTCAGCGATGTCACTAGTTCTACCCTTAGTTCTTTTAGAATTCTTGGGTGAATCCCATCAGGCCCCATTGCTTTGTCCACCTTCAATTTTATTAGTTCTTTCAGAACCCTTTCTTCTGTAAATGGACTGGTATCAACCCCGTCTTCAGAGTGTTTCTCTTGTTTGGTTTAGGTAACTCCCCCTCCTCTTCCTTTGTGAATACTGAGCAGAAATATTCGTTCAGTATCCCTGCTTTTTTCACTGTCACCCTCTACCCACATTCCCTCCCCTTTATTAAGCTTCAGTATCCCTCCTTTGGTCTTTCTTCGCTCCCTAATGTACCTATAAAAGGTCTTATCCCCCTTCTTAACATAATTGGCTATCCTTTCCTCGGTTTGGGCCTTTGCTATTCTGACTTCCTTCCCAGCCTCTTTCTGCTTTAACTGATAAAGTTCTCTGTTCTGCTCCTTCTGTGTTTCCTTATATTTCCTGAATGCTTTCCTTTTCTCCTTAACCTTCCCTGCTACCTCTTTTGTGAACCATAGCGTTTTTTTCCTTCATTGTGTTTTATTGATTTGCTTTACACAAAGGCTTGTTGCCTCTGTGATGGCTGTTTTGATCAGTCCCCATTGTTCCTCCACCCCTCCTTCTTGCCTGTTTGCTAGTGCTTTTCTGAGGCACTCTCTCATTTTTCCCAAAGTCAGCCCTCCTAAAGTCTAGTACTCTTGCTTTTGTATGGCTTGATTGTATGGCTGTGTTTATCATGAACCACACTGTTTGGTGGTCGCTTGTTCCCAGATGGCTACTCACTTCTAAATCTGAGATTCTTTCTCCATCCCCATTTGAAAGTACCAGGTCTAAGATTGCTCCCTCCCAAGTGGGTTCCGATACTAGCTGTCTGAGGCATGCCCCCTGTAGGGCATCAAGAATGACCCTGCTCTTGGATGTGCCTGCAGCAAAGGTGCTCCAGTTAACATCTGTCATATTCAGATCCCCTATCAACAATATCTCCCCTTTTTCTGCCATTCTAAGAAAGCCTTCTATCATTTCCTTGTCCATTCCCTTCCCCTGAGATGGGGGTCTGTATACAACCCCCATGCGGATTGTGGTGCCATTTCCTGTCTCCAGGGTGACCCAAAGTGCCTCATCTGCATCCTGTTTACTATTTAGTTCTGTTGCTTTGATCCCTTCCTTTACATAGAGAGCTACTCCTCCTCCTCTTTTACCCTCCCTGTCCCTCCTGTAGATTGTGTATCCTGGTATGTTGACATCCCAGTCATGGTTCTTTGTGTACCATGTTTCTGTGACTGCCACAACATCCAGGCAACCCTCTTCCATCAAGGCCACTAGTTTAGGGAGCTTGTTACACAGACTACAGGCATTGGTACTCATCACCCTCCACTTTTTGATAGCCTTACCCCTTTTATCCCCATTTCTGTCCTTACTGCCTTTGCCTTTTTACATTGAAATCTGTTTGGCTCCTAATACTTCTGTACCTTGTGTTTACCTCACTGATCACCATGTTTTGTAGGGGAGGCTCAGGATTTCCTGCTTCTTTTCAGTGCCTCCCCTTGTTAGTTTAAATGCTTGCCAATGAAGCATTTAAACCTTCTCACCTAGGATCCTGGTTCCCCTCGACAGATGCAGACCATCATCCAGTATAGTCTGCATCCCTCCAGGTGGCTCCCCAGTCCCCAATGAAGCCAAAACCCTGAGCTCCACACCAGTTTTTCAACCACTCATTGAATTTCCTGGTGAGAGTGCCCTAGCATCTCCCTTGCCATAGACAGGCAGCACCTCCGAGAAGGTTACCATATGCGCTACTTGTCTAAGGCCCCTTCCCAACTCTACAAACCTCCTCTTGCACTGCTCTGATCCCATTCCTAGCCAGGTCATTTGTCCCTAGGTGGACAATGACATCCAGCTCCCTCCCTCGTGCAGCTCCTCCCACAATCCTGAGGATTCGCTTCCTGTCCTTCAAGCTGTGGTGCCAGGAGGCACCTTCCTCCTCTCCCTTCCTCCCCCATTTCTAGCCCCTAATGATTGAGTCCCCCACCAGGAGTTGTTTCCTTCCCCTGTGGGGTCCCATGCCACCCTCCTTTGGGTCTCCTTTGTGAAGGTTCCCAGCATCCTCCTTGGTCTCCACTGCAGGTGCCTCCATAGAGGAACCACTATCCACCAGAAGAGCGAATGAATTGTGAAGAGGTACAGCTGGAGGGATGCAACTGTGTTCCACCACCCTCTCCCTCCTTGAGCCCACCCTGGTCCAGCCTCTCCTCTTTCTTGGCAACAATTAAACTTTCTAATCCTTCTTCCAATCTTTAGTATTAATTTTCTCATCCTCATACACTCTTTATCAAACCATTTTGCTTTATATCTTCTATTACATTTATCTATTTATTTATTTACGAGTTTTATCAGGAAAACATACTGAGCAAACATGCTCGATCCCAGATGCGAACTGGGGTTTGTTTTCTGTTTTTCATTAATCTCCTCCACAATACACATTTCTAATGTCCCATATAATTCCAAGGGATTATTTCCATCTTTTAAATTTGATGCAAGGTTCCATAAATATTGTTGTTTTAAATTATTTATCTCATCTGCCTGTAATATTAAGTCGATTTGCTTCATATTATACTGGGTACATTTTATTTTTTGGAATTGTATACATCATATTTTCCTCACCCTTCTCATTTTACTCATGTCTTTCATTGTCATTTCTCCAACCCCTTTCAATATAATTTTCAGTGGTCTATGATCACTATCCCACTGTTCCACTACATCTAGGCAGAGAATATTCCAGAAGGAAAAGATATCCACAATAAAAGTCAATTACACTTCCACCTTTTTGATATCTGTATGTAATGTTCCCTTGCTTGTCACCCCAACATCTTCCATTGACTTGCCTTAGATTCAGCATATTCAATAACTCTAAGAACATGACCCACTGTCTGTTAATCTTTACATCCAATGAGTTTCTAATTGGAATTTTAAAAGTTTCATCCAAATTCAAGTCATTACTCCCATCTTTTATGGTATACTGTGTGCAGGGCGGCCGTGATTGAACACTTACAAAAAGGGTGACTCAATCACAGCATCTGTGTACAGGGCTACCTGGCAGGGTAGTGAACAGATACCAGGGTGGGTGAGGTAGGGTGAACGTATGCATGCATGTATACATGCACGTGCGGAGGGGAGAGGAAGAAGAGGGAAGGTATGTGGGAGGGGATGTGGCAGGTAGCTGCAAAGCTGGACAGCGAACATGGCAGGGTGGGTGGTCTCTTGGAAGGTGCAGGATGCAGGGTTCAGGTCCGGCATGGCGTGTTTTCTTTTTTTTGCCAGTGGGCGGTTTTGTATTCTCCAAGTCCCCACCCGACATGCACCCCCCGGATTTGAGAATCTATTAGTAGGGAGGTGTGGGGAGCACAGACCCCAGCATTAAAAAAACCCCCATAGGTCTTGGGCGCGCTCTTCATCCTCACCACAAGTGTGCATCACTGAAATTCATTTTCAGCGATGCACACTCGCCATAATGGCGATCACTATTCCATGATCATCTTTATGACATGGAACCATCTTCCATATTTGAGGTTGTTCAAGCATTACAGTCTCAACCCATAATAATCATAGCCCCTGGGTACTGAAGTTGAGTTTGCATTATCATTTCTTTTAGCTTAATCAGATATTTAGTTATTGGTGCCATTACAGTATATGGGGGAATATAAACATTTACCAGTATATAAGGGAGCATGTTCTGTCTTGTTATTTCAATGCATAAAATATCATAATTAACATCTTTCATTATACATTTTGCTTTAAGTCCTAAGCTGACTTTCATCATTGTACGCACCCCACCAGATGCTCTTCCATATTTACTCAACTTCCTGGAAGGAATATTCCAACATTGGAAACCCTCCACATAACAGTTATCTTGATTAGTAGCCCAGGTTTCTTGTAACATTACTATAGAGTGTGCTGCCAGAAATCTAACACAGCCAATGTAATTTATTTTACCAGCAATACCTGTGATATTCCAGAACAAAATGTCTAGGGAAGGGGTTATATCACATTACATTTTTTTTTCAATTTTTTCATTTTATTCAGGAACTGAATAGGATTACTCAGCTGAGATTAGTTCATTTCCAGTGAGGTCCTTGTGCAAAACAGCAGTCAGTTGCATACAATAGTTACAGTAGTTACAAACAACAGGTATTATAAAATGGTTTATACACACTCATACAGTACGATACATACATATATAAACAGCCATTACACAATCAATTAATATATTATTTAAATTCTATAGCAGTTCTTACTCTTGCTTCATTAAATGACCACTTTTTTTATTGCACTAGCACAGATTTTCTTACCCCTAATGGTTAACGGTAGCAATTTCCAGACTCCAGGACCACTATACAACAAATGTTTCCTACCTAATACTGTTGTTAAATTTGGAAATTCATACTCCAGACCTGACACAGTCTGAAGACCAGGTTTAACAGGTCTGACCTCAAAACAATGATATAATCAGGGACAAGTTGCTCCGAACATTTTGTCATGAAATGGACTGCATGAAGAGATTGTCTTTCTGTAAGACTAATCAATTGTAACCTATCATATAATTCCAACCTATGTGTTCTTTTTGGTGTCCCCAAAATAAATCTGGCCAACTTGTGGTATATACCATCCAACCTAGCCAGACTCCCAGTTGATGCTCCTAGGTACACTATGTCCCCATAATCAATTATAGGCATACCTAATAGCTGTACCACATTCTTTTTGTGATCTCCATCAAACAGCCCCTATTCCTATACAAAAGACCCAAACATCTCCCCACCTTCTTTACTATTGACTCGATGTGTATATCCCACTTTAATGTTGAATCTAAGTGAATTCCTAGATATTTATAAGTAGGCACTTTTTCTAGTAAAGTGTTATCGGATGTTCTTATTTAAAGAGAAACATTCCAAGACTGAAAAGAATTTATGACCTTATTACCTTCCAAGAAAATCTGTAACTGATTTGCCAAAAGTCTTTCAAATACCATTGCAATAACTGTGATTAATGATATGGGTCTATAATTTTTAATTGAATGTTCTTATACCAGATTTATATATAGGAACCACTTTTGCTGTTTTCCATAAGGTGGGAATATCCATCTGTGTCAAGGACAAGTTAAAAATCAAGGTTAATGGGTGAACAATTATTGGGGCTGCATACTTTAATAACACCATTGGCAAACCATCAAGACCTATTGCCTTTTAAACATTTAATTTCAACAGGGCCTTTTGCACCTAATCTGTCCCTATTTCAGAGAAAACAAATTGTTGAAGTGGGACTACCTTTCCTAATTGATTTAAATCATATTGATTTTTCACTTGATCTAAGTGGTTTATTTCCCCATTTTTTATTAGATTGAGATTGAGTACTCATAGTGATAAAATGTCTATTAAATTCATTTGCCACCATAGGTCCTAAAAGGATGTTATTTTGATTTATACACAATTTTTCTGGCAAGTTAATTTTTTTTACATTTTACATTTCTCGAATATATTTCCAAAAATCCCCCTGAGTACCCATAGCAGAAGCCGATAGTTCCCTATTATAATATTTATATCTAGCATCTTTTACAGCTTTAGTATATTGGTTCCTAAGTTGTCTATTGTTATTCCAGGCCCACTGTGTGTTATTTACCTTTGCTGTTTTCCAGGCCTTATCTCTCTATTTTTTTTTTGTTTAAAGAGATCAGAATTATACCAGGGGGAATTTCCTATTTTTATTTGCCTTGACTTTATTGGACCATGTTTGTTACTAATTTCCATGAAATCCTCATGGAACAACTTCCAGGCATCTTCCACTGTAGGAACCAATAACAATCTTTCCCAGTTATGATTCTCCATATCCATCATAAACTGAGTATAATCAAAATCCCTAAAGGATCTATATTTTATTGTTTTTGAGGGCTGTTTAGGTCTGTTTCAGGCACAGATACAATGAACCATCTGATGATCGGACATTGACTCGGGTAACACTCCACTCGAAATAATTTTATCTGTGTGAAACAAATATTAGATCTAATATTGTAGATGAAGAAGGACATTTAGTATTTAATCTAGTGACCTCTTGCATCAATTGTGTCATTGCTAATGAACAACTAAGCTCTCTTATTTCATGATTTTCCTCTACCTTTTTCCAATCTACATTGAAATCACCTAATAGGTAAATTTCATGAGTAGCCTGGTAGATTTCCAAAAAGCTACCAAACGAGCAAATATATAATTACCCTTCTAGGGGGGACGATAAGTTCCCACTAATAACATATCTCTTACCTGTCAGATTTCCTCTGATTGGTCTCCTAGATAACTACTATCAGTATCACTTCCACACAATGAGCTCCAATCCAGTGAAGCTTCTACATCACTTTTGGACAGTTGAATAAGATCATCAGAGCTTTCCAGCATTATACTGTTGTTTATTCTATTTCTCTTTTGCAGTCTACTATGTATTACCTCTCTATTCCCTTGCTGTAATATGTCATCATCTGATACTAATGTATGTTCCTTTTCTACTGTCGCCAAATATGTAGTTATCCTCTGCTGAATTTTCTGTCAATTTATTTCTATCAATTGTGTTTTTTCTTTCAGTGTTTCTTTCTTCTTCTCTTCCTGCTCTTTTCTAACCTTTGTCCTTCTTCTACAAGGACAGTAGTTTCAGCTTTAATACTTAAATCTGCGAGCTCATTTTTCATTGCCAGCAATTTTTGTCTGCTGTGTCCTGTTTTAATAACCATATACACCCAACCTCTTTCTTTTCCTGGTATATTTATAAACTGAACTTATTTTGGCCCATGCAAATTTGGATCCCAAGATCCCCTTGCATGTGTTGCATGTTGCCAGTTTGTGTTGTGGGGTTTTCATTCCTTGATTTAGATATTCCTTTCAAATATAATGTTGGTACTATCAGTCCTTTTTCTATCATCCATTCCTTATTCTTTTTGTCTTTATTAGCACTGATGGCAATATTCTTTTCTGTTATTTTTACTTGATTAGCCTTGCTAGTTTCTTTATTATTGTTTACAACTTCTTCCATTGTTACAGTTTCTGTGATAGTATATTTCTTCCTTGTCCGTCCTTCCTCTATAATCATCACATTTTGAGTTGGATTTTCCTTTTCTTTCTCAGAGATAATATTCCCTCATAGTTTCAACATATGTTTTTTCCTTTGCTTTTTATTTGTCTTTGTATTCAATGTTTTATTTACTTGCTTATCTTGTTTTAATGTTTTGACTAATTTATCTGTTTCCTGTAATTCTTTATTACCATTTTCTTCAGTTGTTTTCGTGATGGATATATAACTTTTCTTATTGGGGATTGCAATTGCTTCCTTTTCTTTGTTTTAATAATCTGTAGCATTTTCTTTTAGTTGTAAGTTTGTGCGAAGTAATGATGTTAAATTAATTAGAACATCATTATTAAGCATAATTCCATTTCAGATTTCTTAGAGTATGTCCAATATAATGTTTTCTGTTTCTGTTTCTTTTCTTGAATCCTTAACTTTTCTCTTTTTACCTCTTTTTTGTGTATCTATCTTTCCCTTCCTTATTTTCAGTAAAAAAAAAAATCCTCTCTTCTGAGTTTGCTGTTTGTGTTCTCTTACTACTTCCAATTCCCAGAATATGGGAAATATTAGGAGGTTGTTGACGTGGGGGTCTAATTTTAATATTTGTGTATATGATGTCAAACATTCCTCAACATCTTCCAGGAAAGATCTGCTTGGACATTGCAATGAAATATCTTTATGCTCCTTATTTATCTCACATTTCTATCTATAATTATCAGCTTACTAGATTTTTTTTGGGGGGGGGGTGTTCTATACCTTTTTTATTAACTTCTTCCTGTACAGTTTCATTTATTTCCTCCATTTCTTCTGAATGTTTTGATTGTCTTCCTTCCTATTTTTTCTTTTTCTATCTTCCCCTGCTGACCAACTTTCCTCACTGTTTTCCTTCTAGTATGCCCCTTACTGTGTACCTGTGAAATGTCATTTTCCAATGCTCTAATTGTTTTAATATTGGATGTTCACTAGATTCAACAAGCTCAGAACAATTTTCTATAAGTTTTATCAGTGATGAGCTCAGGTGTGGAAATGTTGTGCTGTGAATCCTAAACCTTTCTTTCTATCCACCAGATTGATCTGTGATCATGGGGTCAGAATATAACTGGTGATCTTTTTCTCTCCCTTACTTGGATTAGTTTCTTTTTTCCCCCTTCAGACTGTTTCTTTTCAAATCTAATTGTTTTTTCTTATTTTTGTAAGTAATGGCAGTGGCTGCCAATTTCTTGCTGGTTTGTCTAATGTTCATTTTTGCCCTATGTACATCTATAAATACACTATTAAAGTCCCCTTTTTATGATGCTACCATAAAATATTCCTTCTTATTAAAATATTGCTCACCAATGCAATACAGTACAAGACAAAGTCTATTCTATTATATATTCTTTTTTCAGATGTATAAAGTGTTGCTGGGGTATACAAAAACTCACAATAAATAATGATCAAGAAGTACAGTAAGTCAAGAAAATAGCAACTAATGATGTATTGCTTTGATACTATATGTACTCCACCTTGATTTAATCTCTACAATCACAGACACAATACTGACAATATCTGAAAACTATGTCCCTATTTTATTTAGTGATGTGCAGCTATCATCAAAAGCAGTCTCTTTTTCCTTGACTCCTTCCTCCAGTAACTTTATTTGCTATCTCTGTGGTTCCCAAACCTGGTTATTGGTGTTGGCATTAACCACTGTTTTTAGCTCACTGCAGTGCTTTATTCAGTTCCACCACTCAGTACCAGGGTTGAAGGACTCTGTTTTCAATCAGCATTCTTTAATAGCAGGAACTTCCTCATGCAGGTGCAAGTAACCAAATACCTGATATTTCCAAACTCTATCCCTCAGCCAAAAAGTAACTTTCCTTGTACCAAAGATAGCCTCCACTAAAAATTGTAAGAGCAAGAAAGAAGACATAACCAAATATAACTCACAAACATAACTAAATAAGTAGATAACTAGATAAATCCCCTCACTCACAGAGATTACAGAGTTTACATCAAATAGCAGGGGGAAAGCAACTTAAGGGTTTTCAATATTTTCAATGTTTGGGTGTTTTATAAAAACAGGATCACCTGCAACTTTTATTTAACACTATTTGACCTTAACTTTAACTTTAGATGAAAAAAACTCCTATTTTCTAATATTGCTATAACATCAGAATGTTGGTATCGTAGATCTTGCAAATTTTATTACTTGTGTCAGATTTTAACTCTGGTTCTACTTTAAAAAGAGGTCTGGAACAAATTGTACCCACACTCCAATGGTGGCATCTTCTCCTTGGTAGCAGCAGAATATCAGTCTTTAGGTTGAACGTTGCTAGTTATCGGTCTATTTACAATCTGTTTGCAGTCTGTTTGCTGTACCTCCACCAGAAGAGAAGGCACAAATATACTTATTTAATTAAACAAATTTCTGCTACTCTAGTTTGCAAAACCCAATAGCACAGCTTAAGCAAGAAACAGAAATTGCATTAGTGCACTCTGCACCTAAAATGGCGACTCTAATAGAAAGAGACACCATGCATGCACTATATAAGGACAGATCATGTGATTTGTTTGAACTAATGACACAAAAAAGAAAAATAAAGAAAAATGTTTTTCCAGTATTTAAAATTAAGGATAAATAATAATATACTAAGTACTTTATAAAACCTATAATACTGCCTTCCTTTGATGCAATCGCAAATCGCTAAATTAATAAAAATAAAAGCATGAACGCAAACAAATTTAAGCATGTACCAAAATATTTAACTATTCAGAGCAAAGAAGGGAGGTCTACTTTTATACCAGGGTGAAAATTTGATCACTAAATCAATATACCACCACTCTTCTAGCCTCCCCCCACACCAACCCTTGTTGCTGCCACCAATGGAGTAAACCGAATGGCTCTACAGCCACACGGCATGACTAGATGCCAGTAAGTAGAGTAGCTTTAAATATTTTAAAGGGTCAGAAAGATTGGAGATTAGAAGAGTGAAGCAGCTCTCATTAAAAGATGTGGCTATGTGGCAACAAAAACAACAATAACAACAACAACAGTAGTTCCAATTCAAACTCAGTGATCTCAAATGTGTTTCCCACTCAGTTCTTGTATTTGTAGCACCGTATTTAAAATCTCTGAACCAGACTGTGTAGCACTGTAAAACTGTTGCACTTCCCAAATCCTCTAATTTTTCTCTGTACAGCTCTTCTCTGTTGTCCGGCATCCTAGTATCTAATTTGTTGAGTTTGGTCCATATTTTTACTTCTCCATCCTCCCCATGGGGACGTTGCCTTCTACTATGCAGGTGCAGGCTCCTCCATTGCTAAGACTCCAGTGTCCTGTTTCAAAAAAGAAAGCAGAGCAGAAAAACAGACCACAATATTCTCCTGGTGGCACAAGTTGGACTGGAAAAGTGTTAGAGCTAGCCAGAAAATTGAGTCAATGGTGGCATACCTCTTCTAGCTAAAAAAAATGCTTTTCTAGCAATCTGCTTTGCTTTTCTCCCAAGAACCAGTGTGCAGCCACCACCTCCCCTTCCCATATATTGACCTATCTACATCATGACAGTAGTATAAGGATATCTTAAGCCTTAGGACCTGGTGCTGGACATCACTATAGGTTACGTCTTCTGGTTTACCTTTGATTATGACTCAAAGACCCTCCTCTGTATGTTGCAACACAGCAGCTGGTTGAATCCCACTTGTCATAGAAACTACAATTGGTATGTTTTCCTCCACAAATGAATCATGTATACATCCCCTATATCTAACAGCTTTCTTCTCTCCTGTTCTGACCCCCCATATTCTTGAATATAAACTTAAACAACTAATTGGTTAGTATGGAAACAGTGAAAACATTTCAGCAAATGAGACTTTTCTTTCCCAGGCCCAATAGATTGGAATGGTCCATCAACTGCCTTTGAAAAAGTGCAAACTTTTCCAGTTTCACAAAGTTGTTTTTTTTTTGATCAGCTCTGAATAGTAATTAAGTTGTATATACTACCATCACCTTTCTTGTCAGCTTTCTGTAGTTTTGGTTTTCCTTTTTATTGGTGATTACCACAGTTTTTTTCTATGCATGAATACCTTAATGCACGCTATGTATATGTTTGCACAGAATACTTTTTAATCCCTGTTTATGAAGCAGTGGTTACAGACATGATTGTACCTAGTGTTCCTTCCAACATGAAATTACTGTATTAGGTTTACAAGTTTCATTCTACTGCTACTATGATCCTTTCTGTATTATGATTTCACATTTGTATATCTTTAGCCAGAGAATGCGTTGTTGGTTACAAAAGCATCCTTTTAAATCTGCTAATATACCCTTTTCCTATTTACTGAAATGTTGGCACATTTGGGAGAGTTTTCTGCTTTATAGACCAGGGCCAGTGATTCTTGGGTTTTTCTGGGGGCCGACTGGTTGGTCGGCCTTGGTGGAGTCCTGTAGCAATGGCTGCGGGCTTTGGCAGTCTTGTTTCACCATTTGGGAGTTTTTGGAGCCCGCTTCTGCACAGGTTTGGACACTGAAGAAGAGGATTTCTTCCGCCAATTTTCCATCTACTTATGGTCAGACTTATAATTTAATCACTAGTTTTTGCCTGTTTTGTCAGTCCCCCTTGCAGTGAGAGGGCTTGGGAGGACTGAAAATCATTTGGGCTATATTTCATTGTATAGACCTCCCTAGCAGTGAGAGTGCTTGGTGGCCAAAATAATAATCTATTTGTAACATATATCAACATCCAGGAGTGAGAGTCTTTGGTTTTATTTGGCCTCCTTAGGTTGTGAGTGAACCTTAGGGGGGCTGAAGATTTCATGCAATTGGATTTATAATTACTGTGGAACTTAAATGGCAGTTGCAGAAACTCATTATTTTTCTCTTTAGTTGACTGGCCTTCTATGCAGACCAAATCGTTGTTCTGAACCTGAATGATTGAACTTTTTATAGTTTATTTGTATTTTATATTGTATGTATAGATTCTGTTTTAATATATTTTAGCTTATTGTTGGGTGGGTGATAGGGAGTTTTTATTTATTGTTTGATTATATATTTGTAGTTTTAGCTTTAATTGTTTAAAAGTTTTTGTGGGTGTGCTTTTGAAAAATGTGTGGGAGTTTTATTTTATTTAATTCCAAGTTAATTAGTTTTGGTAGCATGGGTTTGTGTAGTTTTGTTCAGATGGGGTGTATCATTATGTTTTGGAGGCCTGTCCCCACAGTCGTGTCCTATTCATCCTCCACCCTTCATGCCCTCCACCCTTTCATTTCCCCCAACTGCAGTTTAATCTACCAGCATTGTAGAGCACTGGATATTGCTCGGCGAGGGGGAGGGGGTTGGGGTGCGAACAGTGGAGGATGAATGAGTGGGGCCATTGCATTGAGGTTGTTAAGCCCAGAAGATGCCCTGGGGTGAAATGGAACCTGGACCATGGTCCTCCATGCCTAGTTTCCATACCCAAGGGCACCACCAGTAATGGTGGGCAGGTTCCTCAGGCGGCCCCAGAAGCCCATCCAACTGGGGCAGCGTTATGCAATGCCAGATCCATTAATAATTAGACTGCAATAATTGCAGATCTTGTTGGGACGGTGGATCTGGCTTGCATCACTGAGACCTAGCTGGATGAGAATGCTGGCCCAATGTTGGAGGCCTCAATTCTGGCTGGGTACTCAGTGATACACCACCCAAGATTGGACCACGGGGGGCATGGTCTGTGTCTAGACTGAACTGGGCCTCACAAATGTACCAATTCAGGAGGCTAGGTCATTTGAGTGACTGTAGTAGTTGGTATAGGTTGTAGGATCACCCTCATTTACTGTCCACCTGGTGATGAGAAGTGTTTCCTTCAGGAAGTAGCGGACTTCGTGATCGACATAACATTTGAGTTACCCAGGCTGATGGTCCTGGGTGACTTCAATGCCTGGGTCGATGATGAACTCTCTCAATTTGGACAACACTTCCTCCAGTTGATGACATCACTGGGCCTTACACAGGTAGTTGCTTCTGCTACTCATAAAGATGGTCACTCTCTTGACCCGGTCTTCCTCCTGGGGATCGAGGCTTTTGACGTGGGGGTGGAACCTGTTGGATGTTCTGATCATTACACTGTGGGGTTCAGTTTTTGTGCCTCCCTTCATAGGCCTACCCCTGTGGAGATGGTCAGATACCACCCTTTGTGAGATGTAAGCTCTGAAGGCCTGGCGGTGGTGCTTGACCTATCAGAGCTTCCTGGGGCAAGTAGTAACCCCGAGGCTCTGGTTATGAGATATAATAAGGCCATTTCAACAGCCTTGGATGTTCTTGCCCCTGTCTGTGTTCACCCTCTCTCCCTTTGCCCTTGATCCCCTTGGTTTGATGGGACTCTGAGGGAGATGCAGTGACTTGGATGAAGGTTACATCATTGCCGGTGAAGATCCACCCTGGAGGTTGACTATCTTAGATTAATGGAGCATTATCAAGTCTATCAATCTGCAATCACCTGTAAAAAGGCAGAGTTCTTGCCAGGGAGATTGCGGCCACCCAGAACCAATGGCTCAGCTCTTTCAAACTGTAGACAGACTGTGCAACTCAGCCTGCCTTCAGATTTGAAGAGCTTTTCCACAAGTGGAGTGTGATAAGTTCGCAATTCTTTGCGGCTAAGATGGCCTACATCAGGGTGGGACTCCAACCAGTACACTCTATGGGAGATGCTATTGATTGGCACCCAGCCACTTTCCCCTCAGTTGTCTTGGAGTACCTTCGACTAGCTGGAGTTCATCGATGTCATGTGGATTGTCCAGGACATGCACCCTACATGCTGTAGTTTGGATCCGTGCCTTACCTCCCTGATTATGGGTTGTTGTGACATCATCAGCCCAGTCCTTGCACGGATAGTCTGGTGCTCCCTTGAGTTGGATGAGTTTCCTAGCTCCCTGAAGGAGGCAGTGGTAACACCCCTCCTCAAGAAAGCTTCTCTGGACCCAGACTGCCCTGTCAACTACAGACCAATCTCTAACCTCCCCCTTTGTGGGGAAGGTGATTGAGAAAGTAGTGGCGCTGAAACTGGAGATCCATTTGACCATCCATGACATCTATGAACCTCTCCAATCCAGTTTTCGAAAGAGGGATAGTATTGAGACCATACTGGTTCAGGTGCTCAATGATCTCCTGATGGTGAGAGATCAGAAAAAAACATTCCATCTTGGTTCTTCTGGATCTCTCCTCAACATTTGACACTGTGGACCATGGAGTTCTTCTCGAACACCTGAGATTCATCTGTGGCCTTTTGGGTACAGTCCTCAGGTGGTTTAAATCTTTTCTCACTGGCAGAATTCAGAGGGTGGTGTCAGGGATCTATTCCTCTGACCCAATCTCTCTATCATGTGGGGTTCCTCAGTGCTTCATATTGTCTCCATGTTGTTCGCAGTGTACATGCTTCCCCTTGGAGACATTGTAAGACAATATGGGCTGAGGTTTCACTGCTATGCTGATGATACCCAGCTCTGCCTGTCTTTTGCATCCAACCAGGATGGAGCTCTCTCAGTTTTTAATAACTGCCTCTTTGAAATTCAGGGTTGGATGACTTTGAGTGAGCTGGCTGAGGTTGAACCCAGTGAAAACTGAGGTGATGCTTGTGGACCAGGGTCACCAGATAGTGGGGTTGGGAGCAGGTTTGTCCTCTGGGCCTTTTTCTCAGAGGCTCCAAGCTACCCACCTCTGAATGGATGTGAAACCTAGGGGTGATATTTGATGATGGGCTGACAATATGATCACAAGTGTCGGCAGTCGTCAAATTTTCTTTTTATCATCTAAGGTACATAGCTAGGGTTAAGCACCTAGTTCCATCTGGCAATCTTGCAACATTGGTCCACGCCTTTGTGACCTCGCACCTGTATTATTCCATCTCCCTCTACCTAGGGCTTCCTGGGGTTGATATCAGCCACTTACAGCTGGTGCAGAATGCTGCAGCCTGGTTATTGATGGGAACTCCCCAGATTTGTCACATCTCTCCCGGTGCTGCATGGACTGCACTGTCTGCCAGTTCAGTGGCGGATCTCCTTTAAAGTCAGACTTCTGACTTTTAAAGTCCTACATGGACAGGGCCAGGAAAACCTGAAAGATCTTCTCATTCCTTACCACCCCAGTCGATCACTCCGCTTGGCTGATGAGGGGTTGCTAGAGAGTCCAAGGGTATCTTTAAAATCATCAGGGGCCCAAGCATTTATGTACACAGCCCCTGCCCTTTGGAATTCTCTACCCCTCTAGCTTTGGGAGTGCATGGCCGTGGAGGGATTTAAACAGGCCCTAAAAACCCACTGATGGTGTTTAGCCTACTCTGTCTGATTTGACTGATGCTTTTTCCTCTGTAAGCAATTGTTTTAATTGTGTCAATATTAGGTTCTATTTTTTGTAAGGCGCCTTGGTTTTGAAAGGCGCAGTATAAATAAATATTATTATTATTATTATTAACTAAAATCAAAAATGTGACAGATGCACCACGTTTTGAAGCAAGTGGCACCTGAAGTGTCACAACTAAGGGCAACTGTACCTGAACGTTAGATCACCTTTTATGTAGTCTAAAGTTTTTGTGTAGTTGACTGGGATGTGGCAAAAACATAACACATCTCAGTGCTGTGTGTTTAAAAATCTTGCCATTCATGTACCTTTGTAACCTGCATATTATGCAGTACCTTGCAATTTTGTACTTTGATGTTTCAAGGGACCCATGTGAAAACTTGATAGTATGTCTCATAGAGTCATCCCACTACTTGTACAATGACAATTTCAAATAAGTAAATAAACTATAGCAGTTACAGTGTGAAGCACTTCACCTGGAAACTGGCTTTTGGTCCTAAAGGGTCTAACCCTCCATGGTAGCATAGGAACCTCGTGGAAAAGTTATCCAAAATATCAGACAAATCGCATGTTCAATTTAAGAAGGATCCTAAAGCCTGGATTTTCAAACACTTGTAACACTATTTTTCCAGTTACATTACTTATGACAAGACCATTAGACCACAGAAGGTTGGTTAAGTTATTGGCCCAGGTACGGGAAAAAGCACATCAAAAAATGAAAGTGTTTGAAAGTCAAACACAAACATTCTAGCACATTAACATGGATGCAGCTGTAGTAGTACAACTGCCATAAGTGCTGTATCCAAACTTTGGTTTATACCTGTTTCTGAGATAAAATTTAGACAATTTGTCCATGCATAGTCTATCTCATAATTATATAATGCATCCTTTGAAATTTTCTTTTGTCATCCTTAGTATAGACCTTTCTCAAATGATCTAGTGTTGTTACTATTAACTAATTCTGATGGACGATTGTCATATAACTGAACCACTCAAGTATAAATTAGTTTCCTGTCTTTTGCCCTGAAATGTACAGTTCTAAATTGCTTGTTATACCTTCATAATGAATATATTTCTTACTCCTTGTGAAATTTAATTCCTCCATTAACTCTTTGTTATTGCATATTGTGAATAGCAGTAACGGGTCTCCTCTGATGCACCACTGTTCCAAATTGTGTAACCCCAAGTGACACACTCTTTCTTCTTATGTTTTATCTTCCAACCCTGTAATCAAGTTTGTTGCCTTGTGTTTTATTCTGTCTATTTTTATATTTTTTCTTCTATATGCAACTCCATACACGTGCCCCATTATCACTAATTGGCTTAACATAACTATGATATAACAACAATATCATCTGTTTTAGTCTGTGTGTAAATTGTTTGTGAATAGTGTTTAGTAGATGATTTGTTTTGTTAAACGATGCACTGACTTGTCTCCTGCTATATTGATCATTTGATATATATAAGCCAAAGTCTCTTTCAAATTCTGTAGTAGTTCTTAGTTTGACTCCATTTATGAAATAATCCTGTTTTATATTATTTTCCCCAGGTACATTACTCTACATTTTTCGCAATTGTAAGTCTTACCTCCATTCCTTTGCCCAGTTAACAATCTTATTCAAAGCTTCCTGCAATACTTCAATGTCTGATGCCATATTCACCTTCCCCCAGTTCAGTATTGTCTTCAAATTTGTTACAAGTATTTTAATATTGTTCCCTAGATCATGTATGAAAATTACAAACAGCACCAGCCCCAAAACAGAACACTATGAGTCTTCACAAGTCACACTGCCCTCATTCAAAACATTTCCTTTAACTCTCACCCATTGAGTTCTATCATACAACCAATTAGATATTCAGTTAACAATTCTACTATTTAGTCCCAAGTTGGACATTTTCATTATTAGCTTAACATGCACCACTACATCAAAGGGTTTGCTAAAGTCCATAAAGATAATAGCCTTTGCATTGCCCTCATCTAGTTCTTTACTGAATTTCTCCTGTAAAGTTAGATCAGTGACACATGACCTGCCAGCTTTGAACCCATGTTGCATCTTGTATGTGATATCCATATTTGCACACTTCTGTTCTAATCTGGTTTTGATGCGTTTCTCCATAAGTTTTCCTGCCACAGAAGTGAGAATACTCAGCCTGTACTTTTTAGGAAGTGGCTTGTCACCTTTTTTGGAAAAAGGTATAACCTCCACTATTTTAGATAGGTCAGCATTGGTGCAATTTCATTAGCCAGTTCTTTTAGTAATCTTAATTTGTCCAGTTCTGCCTCTGCCTCTTTATCTATCTTTAATGTTAATAAGTGTTTAAGTACTTCCTTTATCAAAATTTCTTTTGATGTTTCCTCAGTATTTTTTTTTATTTCTGGTACATTTACCTTTTGTTGAAATACCGAACAGAATTAGCCATTACATTTTTCTGCTGTTTCTTTATCTTTTGTAAACAACATATTATTTATGCGTAATGGTCCTATATTAGGTTAACTTTTTTTTTTAAATTTATGTAGCTGTGAAAAGCTTTAATGTTTTATTTATCATATGCTAGTACAAGTTTATAATTTCTTTTTGCTTTTCTGATTTCCTGTGTTAGCAAATATGCATTTTTTTATTTTATGTTATTTCCTAGACATGGATATTTCATAGCTATTTTGTATGCCCTCCTTTTTTCTTTGTTATGTTTGCCAATGTTTTGCCATACCAAGTTGGTATCTTGCCCATTTTATTATATATCTTTTGGTTTAGTATATATTTGTTTCTTACTGTGAGATCTAACTCATAAATATTTCCTAGCATTCAGACTTGTCTTTGTTCATCATTTCTTCCATCCAGTCCCATTGTATTACTACTCAGACATATACTTACCCTCGTTGTATTTATGTATTATTGTTTTGCCTCTGTTGTATACAAGATTGCTGTCTGTATTAATTTCTATCACTGCGTGGTCACTCATGCTCAATGGTTCCCTTATTCTGTATTTTATATTATTTTTTTTTTAATTCAACTTTTATTAAAATTTAACAACTTTAAGGAGTACACCCAGAAGGGTAACAAGATAACAGCGAAAATAACTGCCATTAAAAAACAGATTATCAGGATGTAGACCTTACCCCCCACCTCCTAAAACCCCCCACCCCCCCAACCACCCACCTTTTGCACAGCACTCAGATGCAGACTGGCTGGAAAACTAATTACCAATTACAGTGGCACAGAAAAAAAGGTGTATAAAGAACCCCAGGTATGATTAAAGTTAGAGAGTTTATACTGCAAACTTGCAATGGTTCTATCCGTTCTGAGATTAGCTAAGAATTCCTGCAACCATTCGCCATACGAAATCTCTATGCTATCTTTTCAATGCCTCAAAACTAGTTTTTTGACTGAAGCCGAAATCAACCCCATATGATATTTCCTGCACCGGACACCAACCCGAGTCATGTCTCCTAAAATACAAATCTCAGGGGTAAATAAGTTTTCAGTTCCCAAAAGGGGATCGAGATTGTTCTTTATAGTCTCCCATAGCCCTGTTATTTTCGGACAGTGCCAAAAAATATGGAGTAAATCTCCAACCCCTTGCTGACATCTGAAACAAGAAGATGAGGAGGCCATGCCCCTCTCGGCTAATTTTACAGGGGAGAAATAAGAATTGTGTAATAACTTAAACTGCATTAACCTCAGCCTGTCTTGTACTAAAAAGTTGTGACCCGCTCCCCAAATTGCTCCCCAGTTAAAAACGTGTTCTGGAAACAATTGCAACCAATATTGTTTGGGGGCATAAATATTAGGGTGCAACCAGCCAATCAAGGTACTATATATTACCAAAATGGCGTGAGCTTTTCCAACTATTGGTGTCAAAGTTACCTCAAAATCACGTAAGCCGCAGTCCCCGGACAGGGTACTCAGCTTCCCCACTAGGAGATGGTGAAGCTGGAAGATTTTAAATATCAGACGCTGGGGAATTTGAAACTTGCTCAAGATATCCATCGAGGTAAGCAATTTACCCCCCTCATCAAGTAACTCTTTAACCGCCACTTTTCCCAATAAAGGTAGCCAAGTATCTTGGATAGGTTTTCCACCTATTAGAAAATTAGGATTACCCGTTATTGGTTGAGCCGGATCCCCAGTATGACAATACTTTAAAAAGGAACATAGTTGCACATGTATTCTAACTGAGGTTTCAATGGGTGTCTTCCGTAGAGCGGGGGAGAACTTTCAGAGGACAGTATAGCAAGGCCTCTGGCCTAAGGCCGGAGTCCACGATCCGGGATACCTCTAAGTCTAACCATAGTGGTACATAGTTTTCAACCTGTAAATCGTCTGTTTTTTTAAGCCAGCGGAGGTATTTCGATGCATGGCTAGCCCAGTAATATAACGCAAAGTGGGGGAGTCTCAAGCCCCGGATATCTTAGAAGCGGACAATTTAAAATAAGACAATCTGGGTCTCTTATAACTCCAAATGAAACGGAAATAATTCTATGCACCTCTTGAACCATTTAACTGGAAGCAAACATTTAACATACTAATGTGGTAAAATAATCGAGGAAAACTTCATTTTACCAGATTAATTCTGCCCAAATGGACAAGGGATAATACGCCATCTCCTTAGGTCCGTCTCAATATCATGCAACACCGGGTCCAAATTACTCTGCATTAAGCGAGATGTGTCTCTAGTTAACGTAAGACCTAGATATTTGATAAGCTTAGCATTCCAAGCCAGCCCGAAAGGGGCAATCTCATGTATATTTGTCCTAGAATTTAAAGGAAAAACCACCGATTTACTAATATTAAGCTTATAATTGGCAATAGAGCTAAACTCATCAATAATATCTAACAAAATTGGAATGGAAGAGGATGGATGTGAGATCTGCAGAAGGAGGTCATCTGCATATGCCAAGATTTTCAGTGTGCCCCAAATCTGGATACCCTGAATTCTCTGTTCTTGTTTAATCCATATAATAAGGGGTTCAATGTATAAATTAAAGAAGGAGGAGAAAGAGGGCAGCCTTGTCTGGTACCTAGGAAAAGTCTAAATAAGGATGAGGTAACTCCATTGCATGTAATTCTTGCTGATGGAAATTTATAAATAGCTTGGATCCATCCAAAAATTGTTGAGGAAACCAAAACATTTCATAACTTTTATGAGGAAATTACCGTATACCCTATCGAAGGCCTTCTCAGCATCCAGACAGACAAGGACCATGGGCTGATCTGAATCCCTGGAGGCCAAGAAGACATGAACCAAGACCCTCAAGTGGTCCGCAGAAGATCTACCTTTCATAAATCCCACCTGTTCAGGTCCAATTAAGCCGGGAGGGACCTTGCTTATTCTGTCGGCCAATAACTTTGTGAGAATTTTAATGTCCTGATTGAGAAGGGATATGGGTCTATAATTGGCAACAAGATCAGGGCCTACCGGCTTAGGTAAGAGCACAATTAGAGCTTCAAAAAGAGATCTATCGGAGGCCTCACCATCCAGGATACATTGGAACAATCGTAACAAAGAGGGAATTAATTCCTTGGAAAAAGGTTTATAAAAATTGGCGGAAAGGCCATCTGGGCCAGGTGATCTATCTAATGGGAGGGACTTGATAACCCGGTCTACTTCTTCTACCGTAATGGGGGCCAATAGCTGAAGTCGGTCTGATTCACCCAATAGTGGAAAATTTAATTCCCCCAGAAAATGATCTATCTTATCTGCAGACGGAGGGTCTTTCATGGGTCCGTAAATCCCTTTAAAGTATTTTACAAACTCGTTTAAAATGTCTTCAGGGGAAGTTTTGATTGGACCCCCCTCTGGGGAACGAATAGCTGACACCCACCTAGAAGACTCTAGTTCCTTAATTCTTCTGGCTAATAGTCGGCCGGCCTTCTCCCTTGGTCTGTGAAAATAGCTTTAGATTTTATGAATGCCCATTCAGCTTGTTCATTTAGTATTCTGAGGTACAGGTCCCTTAACAAAAATAATTCTTGTCTATAGGCCTCTGAGGAGGAATCAGAAAGGCCCGCTCTTTATCACGGATTTTGGATAGTAACTCAGAGATAGAATTCAGCCTTTTCTTTTCTCATGGAGGCCAGACCAATCAAAATACCCGGATAAAAGCTTTAAAACCCCCACTCCATATCTGGTTTATTGGTGGAATTTTTGTTGAAGAGATAAATTCTGCTATTTAGCTGAGAGGTATTTAATTAATTTGGGGGTCCGTTAGTATCTGATTATTAATTTTCCATCTGCTCCTGGTTTAGGTAGAGCAGAAAAAGTAAAAAGGCATTTTACTATGGAATGATCCGATAATGGCCCGGAAACAATATTCGTGTCTAACACCCCAGCCAGGAGAGTATTGGAGATTAGAACATACTCTATCCTGGATATGGTGTTATGCACTTGTGAGGCAAAGGTAAAATCCCTTACAGATGGATGGAACACCCTCCAAACATCGCACTAGCCTAATCCGTCCATCATCTCCCTAACGGCCCTCTGACCCGGGGTTAATCCTTTCCCAACGAAGCGAGATTTATCTATTGACGGGTCCATGACCAGATTGAAGTCACCCCCCATCACTATTGGCAGGTTACTCCAAGAAGAGAGTAACTCCATAATTTGGACAAAAAAGCTTGGGGTATCAGTGTTAGGGCCATAGATTGAGCCCAAAATAATTTCTAAAGTTGACAAGGTACCCCTTACAAAAACATACCTCCTACACCTATCTTCGATTACTTGAGTCGGAAGAAATGGGACTGATTTACGTAACCATAACCATAACCCCTCTGCTTTGGGAACTCCTTCTGAGGTAAAAATCTGGCCAACTTGAAGTCTGCATAACTGGCTGATTTCGCTTTCAACAGATGGGTTTCTTGCAAAAACATAATATCTGCTTTTACATAATCTAGGTGCTTTAAAACCTTATACTGTTTTGATTTATGGCAAAGTCCATGCACATTCCAGGTCACCACATTAATGTGCCTAGCCATACGATAAGGTATACTCAAAACCTAAGCAAACAAGAGACCAGCCCTGCGCTATTAAGCCTCGGAAAATAGAGAGTGCTGTGCAAAAGGTCCCCCTCCCCTCCCAAGATACCCAAAAACCCATAACAGTAACATAACCAAAACCCCAACAGCCCCTCCACCCCTAACCCACCCGAACTACCAACGAACATGATACCAGAACAATGAGAAACTCCACCTCCCCCCCCATCCACATTAATGCATCCATAATTAGGTCCAATCCACAATTAACAATGTTAGTATTGTCTTGACTTAACTTTATCCCTCCCTTTCCAGACTTTATCTTAATCCATCCCCAAAAGCCCAAGCAAACCATCAGATTAGGTTGGCAAAGCTACCAAAAGAGAGAGAATAGTTTATAAAAAAAACATAAAAGGCAAAGGGCCCTCAGTGTACCTTAACTGGTTGCCACTATGACATATCAGAATAATATGCTAAAGCAATTAAATACATCACAGTTCTGTCAGCTTTGTCCCACCTACAGGAAGGACCAGTTCTTATCTGGTAGAAGGCCCTCCCCTTCCCATCGTCTCCAAAGCTCCCGTGGGTGCCACAGAACCAGAACGGGATTAGTAGACTACACCGTATCAGGGAGTGTCAGATTTGAAGCTTGGTGGCATCTGTGCTTCCAGAACATACATTTAGGAATGGTCCAAATCAGTCATGCACCCTCCTTCTCGGGAGGAAGTCTCAAGCTGCACCCAGCCGTGACAAAATAACCAGACAAAAGATAAGCGATATTCCAGAATACCAAAGGCTCAGCTCCAGATAACTCTCTTCTGGGCAAGGGCTTCACAGGGAACCAACACTAGAATAAAATAAACATCTCCATGTCCATATCAGATGCTAGGGTCATCCCATCGAACAAAGTTCTTAGTAACTGCACCAAAAACATCCTCATGGATCCCGAAATAGATCTGGGAACAGCTGCTTTAGCCCGATAAGCAGATCTCCGTATTATCAAAGTATGCCAAGTGTCCTTTGCCAGCACTTGGAATCGGGCTGGGTATCTCATCCGAATCGAATATTTGCTACGATCAGCCTAGTGATGAAGGTATGAAATGATGCTCTCCTCTGCCGAATAGATAATGGCAGGTCTTGAACACCACTTAATCCTGCACCTTCCCAGGATATTTCTTTTAGGTCTCTGGCTTTATTCAGGAGTGCTGCCTTTCTAAATAGTTTAGAAATTTGAAGATGAGCGTGCGGGGTGGTGCACCCAGTCGGCGGCATGGCCCTCAGTGCCTATGTGCTCTCTCAATGACATACACTTGCCTGAAAGGCGAAGGGCCAACTATTTTTCTGTATAAGCGCTGGCGTAGTTAATCGGTTCGAGCCCTCTCTCTCTCTGGGAGGCCAATAGTGACTACATTGTTGCGGCGGGATCGGCCTTCAAAGTCCTCGACCTTGCTTTCCACCTTGGTGATCCGTTGTCTCATCGCCGATATGTCTGGGGCCAGCTTGTCATGTTTCCGTTCCACCGAAATAATGCGAGCCTCCACATCCGTAGTCCTGCGAGTTAAGTCCTCGAGAGCGCGGGACATGCCTTTAACTTCAGCCGTGAGTTCCTTCATTTCTTCATGAAACAGCTGGAATTCCTTTAAAAAGTTTGCCAGAGTAAGTGGTTCTGCTTCAGAGACACCTGGCGCTACTGAGGTGGGCTGCTGATTACCCGAGGCCCGGGCTCTTTTTGAGGCCTTCTCGGGAGTCGTCGGGGGCGTGTGTCTGGGCAGCGAATCTTTAAAATCCTCCTCCATTTTCTTGCACCGGACACCCACTGATGCTTTCCAACACCTTCCTAGGCAAAGAGGGAATTGCCAGGACTTAAAGAAACCGCTGTTTTGGAAACGGGTGGAGGGAGCTCTTGGAGGTTGCTGTTAGCCCTTGCTCTGCATCATGTGATCTCCCTGTATTTTATATTATTATACTAGCTGGTTAATGTTAGGTCCAAAATATTTTGCCCTCTTCTCGGTGATAAAATTAGTTGTTCAAAGCTACTTTTCTGACTGTATCCAGGAACAGGTTGCACTCTTTTCCTGATGCCTCTGTATTACTACTCTCTATTTCTGGTAAATTAAAATCTCCCATTATCAATGCATGGCATCTGCTTGCATATGCTTTTTATTTCTTCTAAGTGGAAACAAAACAGATCCTTACTAATATTACGGGGAATATTGCAATATTATGCTGTATGGGTTGAGATGAGTTACTTTCACTCATATTGATTCTAGATTATCATCATCAGTACCTTGATTCTGACTTTCTATTTTTACATGTCTCTAAAGTAAAAGACAACATCTCCTCCCTTTCTACCCATCCTGTCTTTGTGTACCGGATCATATCCTCCCATTACCTTGCCCCAGTTGTCATTGTGGTCCCACCAGGTTTCTGTGGCAACTTCTATGTTCATTTTTTCTTCTTTTAGCAATAACTTAAAGCTACCCCATTTTTTAACCCAGCCTCTTGTATTTATAGAAATATTTTGAGTTATTTGATGTGATTCTTCATTTATTTGTTTATTGTATTTCCATTTCCATTTATACCATACTTCCCTTCATCCCATTTACTTGCTTTAAATTTAAATTGATTCTAGTGGCATGTTGAATATATCACCCAGTAATTTTGATCCATTGCATTTAAATGAAGCTTATCCTTAGCATAAAGCTAGTTATTATTGTGAAAAAGATTCCAGTGTTTTAAGAATACAAAATCCTCTTTACAGGTCCAGTCATCGAGCCATGGACTAATTTTTATATCATTTTCTTTTTTTTCTTTGAAGCTCTGGGAACTGGGAGTATTTCTGATATAATTGATTTATAATCTAAATCTTTAATGTTTTCCCCAGTTCATAAACTCTTTCTTTATTTTGTGCTCATGCTCCCTCCCTGTATCAATTACTCCAACACATATTAACACATTTGGTTCCCTTCCTGCTGCTGTAATGATTCTGTCCAGATTTTTATGTCCCTTATGCAAGTTCTGGGCAAGCAAGTAACCATGCCATTGACTTAGTTCTCCTTACATACTTCCCTGTCTGTATATTTCACCATGAAGTCTCTTATGACCAATATATTGCTTATGGTATTTTCTTTCTTGGAAGTTGTACTTTTTAGCAGAACAAGCAGTTCATAGCTATTAGAATATGGGATAGTAACACTTCCAAGCATCTGAAACATCTCTGCTCTCCTCCCCCATTTTGCATCTTTCATTGGTTTTACCTTTTTCAAACCCTGTTCCTCCCTCCTCCTGCTCATTTCCCTCAGATCTCTTCCTGCTCCTATTGATAAAAACACAGAATACATTGTTGTTATATCCTTGCTTTTAATCTGCCCCATGTCCCTAGCATGTTGTCTACAAAATCATCAAGATTTCATATTTTCTGCATTTCCCTTATTTAATTTCTTAATGTGAGTATTTCATTCTGAAGTATTTGTACTTTTTTGCAATCCAGACAAATTGAACTTCTCCCTGAACCATGCCCCATGCTATTTAGTCTAGTAATCAGTTTACAACTGGTGTACTTGATTCAATCATCTCCCCCTACAAACTCTATTCTGTATTCCTCCATGTTTGAGACAGTAGCCTTATGTGCTTAATGCAGTAAATTTATTTTCATGCAGTCATTCAGAGTTCCTGGCCCACTGCCTATATAGTAGCCAGACTGGAAGTGACCTACAGTCGACATCTGGTTTGGTGAGAATGCAGGCAGCACTTTTAAAAAGTTTTCCTTTGTCAACTTGTTGCCTGAATTCCTGAATTAGCTTTGCAATGCTTGTTCTCCAGTAAAGACAGCTTAACACCTCTACAGCAAGGATTCTGAGGGACCATTTAAAATTAGTACTAGTCCTCCAGGTTCCCAGAATTCTTAACTGACCCTCACTGAACTGATTAGAGAGGGGATATATTTTTGAATTTTTCTGGTATTTTCTTAGAGATTTAATAAAGAGACACTCACATACTGCTTAAGAACACAGTTTATAGCTGTGCAAGTGATAAAATCACAGCCCCAAAACTCTGAACATCTAGGCCTAAGACTTCTGCTTGGAGATAAAATAAGTAAGTTTCCAACTTAGGCAGAAAGAATATTTTATTTGAAAGAGTTGCCATGGAGGAGGGTGCACACTAAACTCTCTATTTTAACTGATGTTTGACATAAAGCAGTAGCCCTCTTAATGCATAAAACATTTATATTTTGTGGATGAGCAAGGGTTGAGCTGCTAATTTTGTTTGTTTAATGCTTGGGAGATGTGTGACTCACTCTATTAGCATGATCCTCACCAGTTATCTACACATTCGAAGGTGGTCACACCTTAATTAAAGGAAGCCAATTTAAGCAGTGCACTGTATATAACGAAGTCAATTCAGGCTTTATTTCTATTCTTTCACATTTTAGAATAGGAACTCAGCTGATGGGCTGCACATGGTGACATTTGGTAACTGGGCTTACTTCACTTAGAGTTCTGAATATGAACACCAAGAGATCCCCACTCCTGTTGGAGATAAAATAAGTAGCTAATTTAGGCAGAAAGAATATTATATTTGAAAGATTTTCCATGGGCAGGAAGGTGTGCACTGAACTCTCTGTTTTAACTGATGTTTACTATAAAGCAGCAGCATTGCTAATGAAAAAAATAAGCCTTTAGATTTTGTGAATGAGCAAGGGTTGAACTGCTAGTTTTGTGCTTGTCTGTCTTCTTCTACAGTTCTGGTGACTTCAGCAACCAGTAGAACTCCTGACCCAGGCTTTCAAACCCTAAGTACCAGTCTGCACTTTTGCTGTATTTAGCCTTGGGGAGGAGCACACTAATCCAGGCTAGACTTATCCTTTCCCACTCCCACATCAGGGCAGTACTTCTATCTTTAACTACACCAACACTCTCCAACCATCACTTTCAATGCTTTTTCATATTTTGCTAGCTTGGGTTAAGGCCAAGTGCAGCAAATCTGTCCAGCTTTGTTGTGAACCATTAGAATCAGTTCAGCTTTTTGTATGCATATTTTCCAGACCTTACTCAACTCTTAAATCAACCTTTTATCGAGTAGCTGATGAAATGGATCTCACTTTATGTTGGCAGAACTGAATCTTGAAGAGGTAACAGCAAGCAAGTGAATCTATAAGAGATGACACTCACAACAAGTAACGGTTTGCCAGTGTTTTAGGGCTGTCTCTAGCTAACACTTTATCAGAGCAGACAGACTCCCACTGGATGGCATCCAGCTATATTTAACTGTTACATTGCCTCTTCTCCTCATCTTCCATGTCTCTGTTATCAATGTACCAGAAGTATAGCCTAATTTGTACCTGATTCTAGATCAGTATCTTTTTATCTCTTTGAGTAATATCAGTTAGAATATTGCCTGTTATGTACCCTGAGTATTATTATCAAATGGGTTTAGAATCTCCAGTATCCTAATTGGTTGAAAGGAATTTAAAGCCACATTTTTGTGAAACAATGGCCAATCATTTCAGACTTCCTTCAGCAACCAGAATGCATCACCTGGCAGAGGTCACTGTGCTACCTTCAGGTTGTCAAAATTCAGAACTGCTGACCTTTTTTCCCATAAAACATTAGCACATTTGTACCCCCACCACAAGTTGGTTTGTTTTTAACATTTATTGTTACTCCACCTAAGCTTCCTTTTCTTTTTTTAAATGTTTCCTGATGACTTTGCAGCATATTTCACTTAATACTTTTTTTCTGTCTGACCCCATGATTTAGATTGTTAATTTAATTATTTGGAAGTCTTGTGTGAATGAGTTTCACCTTCTTGGGATCATGCCATATTTCATTGACCTAGTCAATGTCCATTACCCTGCCTAACTTTACCACAAGTCTCTTTAAGACTTGCAGTGACCACTCTTATTTTATATGTATATTTAAGGCATCTTCATTATATTCAACCTAAACTATGTGTTTTGTTAAGTGATACCCTTTTGTAATCTATATGAGGTTTCCCTTTCATTATGTATGCCTGTATGTCTTTATATACTTAAAAGTAATAAAAACATAAACTCAACAAAAAAAAAAAGACTTGTAGTGACCTAAACACCTCTGTATTGCCAGCACCAATGCCATCAAGTGAGCCAAGCCACATTTCTGTTAACCAACCTAAAGAACAACTTTAAATTCCCTTACAAGTTTGGAAGGGTTATCCACTCCCTCTCTGACCCTCCAACTTAGTCATGTTCTCAGTCTGCATAAGTCAACTATCTGCAACCCATCTGTGGTTGTTAATTCTGTCAATCAGTTCTTCATCACTCACACTCTCTTCTTGCTCCCTCTCCACCTCCCCTTCCTCTTCCTTCTCTTTCTACTCCCCCATATCACTTCTACCTTCACCTCTTTTTCATTCTCCCCTTCTGCTTTGAACCTCCATGGCTGGTGTGATATCTTTTAAACCAGCCAAAAGACACAGCACAGATGGTCTGGACCACAGACTTCTCTTTGCCCTCACCTCTGCTATCACTAAATTGCCAAATTCCTCCTAAACCTTTCATCAACATTGGGACCAACCCATAATCCTGGAAGCAAGCTAAAGTCATCCCACCTCCACAAAGGAGCAACTCATGTCCCAGGAGATACTGTCCCATCTCCCTCCTTTCTGCCCTGGCTAAAGGGCAAGGAAATCTCACTATCTTACAACTCTCCTCCTTCCTTTTTTCTTCTTCCTCTCTTCTTTCCAGTCTGGCTTCCACAAATGCAAATTTGTGGTCTCTGCTCTTCTCCATGTTACTGATTCCATTCTTAAAGGGATGGAGCAGGGCCTCATCACTGCAGCTATTTTCATAGATCTGGCAATTGCCTCAGTACAGTAGCTCATTCCCACTTACTGGATAAGCAAAGATGGCTCAGTCTCTCTAACCAGGCAGTCAGTTAGTTCTGGTCTTACTTTTCTGATTGGCCTCAGTTGGTCTAGGTCAGTGACACCTTGTCTTCCCTCTGGCCAATCAGTTCTGGTGTTCCTCAGGGCTCAAACCTCAGCTCTATCATCTACTCTGCCTTCTTAAATAACCTCCCTTAAGTCTGTGTCCCCCTACATGTAAACATGTATGTGGATGACACTGTGCTCTTTGCTTCAGGGGCTTCTGTCCCTGAGCTACAACTGTCACTACAGTGAGACTTCCACAATGTCTAACAACCAGCTCTTGCTTAATGCTAAAATGACTGTTTCCAAGACTTTTGGCACTAAGAAGAGGCTATTGAAGCTCCAGCAAACATTAGTATTCAGGACTCTTGATGATGCTCCCCTTGAGTTTTTTTCCCATTTCAAGTATCTCAGTGCGTAGCTTATCAAATCCTTTCCATCCCCTCCCACATGACACAGTTTATTAAAAAGTATGACCTAAGCACTGTATAAGAAAGATTACTACCACCCACTTCTGGTCTGCTGTGAGCTCATTCTTAGAATGATTCTGCATGTGTCTGACTATGCAGATGTGGTTAAACTACAACCTCCAAAACCATCCCAGTCATACCAGAACCCTTCTTCCACTCTTTCTGCTGCTTTTCAGGCAATGTTCCTACTCTTGCCCATCACTGCTCATCCTAATATGATCTGTGTCTTAATTTCCTGATTGCTGACCCTTCTTTCACTGCTCATTATTTCTGGCTAAAAATTGCCTCCTTACCTCTCCCCTTCAGTATCATCATCCTACTCTCTTCAGTCCTCTGATGTTTGCTCTTTATTTATCTCTCATTACAAATCCACTGCAGTGCAGTCTGCCTGTTCTATTACACAGCATTCTGGAACACCCTCCCAAAGTACATCCACCATCCCTATACTCTGTTAGAAAATGGGCATCAAAATCCTAACACCCTGATTGGCTAAGAACTCCCCGACATCCCCAATCTATCTGGCAACAGACCCCAGCCAATAAAAGGTGCCAGCATTTTTGTCCCCATCACGGCGATCCCTCAGCTGATCAAATGCTAAGTTTCTGACAGCTGTCAAAAGCCGCCATTTTTCTTCTCCGTGTGTCCCGAACTTTTAAAACAAAACTGACAATGTCAGATAACGTACCAGTGTTCTTTGAAATAGTAACCAAGGAGAGTCTAAAAGAACTGTTCCCTTCATCAGAATCACCGTCAGCTGCAAAAAAAAATGAGCAGAAAAATGGACCGAGTCCCTCAAGGCAAGCCGTCATATATCGGTGAGTGAACAGGAGCTGGCTCAGATAGAAAGTGATAGGGATGAGGCAAATACAAAAAAAAAACACTGTCTGGGCTGTGGGAGTGTTCAGCGACTGGGCAGCCAGGCAGGGTCTGGCCGTTAACTTTAAAACTGAAACTGCTGAAAAGCTCTGCAGCTTACTGAGGCAGTTCTACGCTGAGGTGCGTACGAGTGCTGGGACCATGTACTCTGTTTCTGGTTACTGTGCCATCCATGCTGGGCTAAATCATCACCTTAACAGCAACACAGTAGCACATAGCCTCAACATAATAAGTGACCCCATTTTCCATCCTGCCAACAATGTATTTATCAGTAACCTAAAAAAATATCACAAAGCAAATAAAGACAAGGCTACCCGCCACCCTGCAATAAATGCAGCAGATCTAAAAAAATCAGCGAGTCTGATGCTATGTCACTCAATACTGCGCCGGGCTTAGTGAAAAGACTGTGGTTTGAAATACAAATCCACATGGCCTGGCATGGCAGGGAAGGGTTACATGAGCTGACACCCAAGTCATTTGAAGTGAAGGTTGATGAAAATGGTTGCAGATATCTAAGCCTAGCACACTACAAGCATTCAAAAAACCACAACCAGCCCAGGGAGTTGAACAAAGAAAACACCAGAGGCAGTATTTTTGAGGAGCCTGAGAATGAAAACTGCCCCGTCAAACTGTACCTGAAGTATATTTAAAAAATCCCAGCAGATGCCAAAGCCCTGTACATGCATCCTAGAAGACTCCCCCAAGCATTCCTAGATACTCAGCAGACATGGTACTCGAATGAACCTATGGGAAAAAATTATTGAGGCTCACTAATGCCACTAATAAGTAAAGAAGCAAACCTTTCAGCAAGATATACCAACCACAGTATCCGTGCCAACTCAGTACAGATCTTGTCAGACGCAGGTCTCCAAGCCAGGGAGGTAATGTCAGTAACAGGGCACAAATGTGAGCAGAGCCTGCAAAGTTACTGGAAACCATCTACACATGATAAAAAGAAATGGAGCAATGTCCTGGGTGCACAGGAAACAACATTCAAGACAGAAGAGCCAGAAGAACCAGAAGAAAAGCCATGCTGCAGCTCAGCCATGCCACCTACTGGAACCTCATCAACACCATTCAATCTCCTGAATTGTTCCTTCACAGCACCAGTGAATTTTATCAACTACAGCAATTGAAAGGGCACACATTTTATTGTTTTCTCCATCCCAAAGCCAAAGTGCAACGTGCGGGTTATAAAAGCGTTTCTTTATTTTCCCATCCCAGTCCCAAAAGGGACTACTTCTTCTCCCAACCATTTAAAGTTCATATATCTGAATGAATAAAAAAGTTTTAACTGAAAAACTATTTTGTGTCTCTGTCTCATTAATGTTACCCATTGCCTATTTCATAAGTGCAATATGCACCCTCCAGGTGGCGGTATTGTGCTATACCGGACCTTCCAGGGGCTATAAGGCCCTCCGCCTGTGGCGTCGGGCCTCATTACGCCTCTGAGGTGGTCCGGTATAGCACAATACCACCCATCCTGTCGGGTATTATTGCTTACTCAAATCACTCCTCCTGTTTTACTTCTTTCAACCCTGTATGTGTGACTGGCAGTCCTCCCCTGGTCCCCTCTCCATTATGGCATTTTGCTGTATTTCTGACCACTGAATATCAACTTGCAATATCCATTCATCTATAATTCTATCTATCTCTCTTTCTATCTATCAATCTATCTGTATGTATACATGAAACAAAAAGAATCTCAGCACAAAAGCATTGAGGCAAGGGGTTACATGGAAAGGGCAATGACAATAAAGTCAGATTTCATAAAAATACAAAATTACACATACCTCTATAATGCATAGAATCATGGACCGTGCACACAAATCACCATGAAAGAATTTAGACTAGTTCTGATTTAACAGGAGTATATAGTGAAATGAAAAGTAAACCAAGGATATGGTGTAACAAGTTTTGTAGGCAAGGAAAGAAAAAAGGAATAAAGAACAGTAAGAAAAATCCTTCATTGAAGAATAGGATGACTCTTCATAAAGCAAGAAAACAATATAGCTGATCTTGGAGAAACACTGATGGAAGGAATAATTAGTAAAGATTGCATTTCATTTTTGAATTATGTTACAAAAGAAATAAATTCATATTCCAAATCCCTGGATACCTATATTACAGGAGATATCTGGCTAATGCATTTAAAAAGAGTATTTTTTATATAAAAGAGAGTGGTTACTCAATACATTTTGAATTCTTGTAAAGGTAATGAAACTTCCCCAATGTACAGAAAAGGTGAGAAATTAAATCCAAAATCATATGGACCAGTCAGCTCAATAGATGTTTTGCCAAAAAATTTTATGAAAATAATTCTTCAAATACTACAAATATGGGAAAGGGAACAAACAATGTTATCCCCCCAGCAATCAGGCTTTTGAGGTGGTTTCTCCCCCATGGACACTTGTGTTATTCTATATCATTTGTTCCATAAATGTGTTAATTTTAGAAAAGGAAGGGTGCACAGTATGCAATTTTTTGGGAGATTTTTCATCTGCATTCAATTCACTTTCACATCAAATATTTGGGGAGAAAACTGAGAAATTGTATGTTGATGATAGACTCCTTAATATAATTAAATTGTTTCATAAAGATACAGGGAGAATAATTTGACTTATTTTAAATGGGTATGCCACCCTAACAGTGACATTTCTACATCGACATGTGTCGATATCGACAACAGCACCATGCCACCATAGAAGTGCCACTGAAAGGGGCAACCACTTCCCCAGTCCTGCACACCCTCCTCGAACTAACTCCGATCTGGAGTTAGAATCCTTTAGTTCCAGGGATGTGGGGGTGGAGCCCCCCATGTGGGGGGTTCTGGGGCAAAGCCGCCCAAGGAAAAAAAAGAGTCCGAAGTGTGCAGTTCCATGCCAAATGCAACTCACAGACAACATGGAACCTGGAGCTGTACTGATGGTCGAGGCATTTTTTTTGAGCCACAGTGGTAGAGCCTGTTAAATGGATTGCTGACAGATTCTTTCCCTTCAAATAGAAGAGTAAGTCAAGGGTGTCTATTTGCCCCCTTCTGAAATTGTAATGATTTCCTTACTGCTCTCTTCATGAAAATGATACTGTTTTATTGTCTCTCATATGAGCTAGTCTATATGATATTCTAAATTATTTTCCCCCTTTCTTAACAGTTCAAGATTAATGTTAAATGAACTCAAGATTACAGATGAATTTCAGAAAAAAACAAAATCATACAGTTTGGTCATAATTCATCTTCTTATTCATAGAAATTTTATGATAAAGCAATTGAAGTTGTGAAGGACTATATTTATTTAGGTATTCAGATTTTCTCTAACTTTCCATGGGCAATTAATTTTAAAAATACCACATAAAAATTAAATGCAGTATTAATGCTTTTGTCTAGCTTTAATAGAACATATGGGGCAATTCTGTCATCACAGCTGTGAGGGCAGCCAAACTTTGTGCAAGAATTCTTTAAGGACCAGAATTCTGAGGAAAGGAAAGGAAAGAATTAGAAATGTTCAATAAAAAATGGCCAAATTCTGGAGGCAGGTTTTGGCTCTACCACAAACCACCCCTATCTGTGCAGTCAGGGCACAAATGGATCAGTCTGTGCTGGAACCTGCTTATATTACTAGTATAATATCAAACTGGATAAGCCTGCTGAAAGTGGATAAATCAAGACTTCTGAGATTAGCATATAATGAGATGCTAGAATTTAAAATGAAAAATGCAGGTGCAGTGCTGGCTAGCAAGAGTGGAAAGTGTGTTAGACCAGTCTAATTTGCAAGTCATCATGACTTGGGCTACTGAGGAAATCATCATAATAATCATTCTTACACATAGGCAATTTTGAATAGGTTAGAGGAGATAAAAAAAAAAACAACAAGACATGGAAAGGATTGCTTGTAAAAAATGTCATAAATTGTATATTAAACATAAGAAGGTGCATAAATTGGAAAGATATTTAGAATTCCTGCTAGACTCTCAAATGAGGTCAGCATTTATAAAGTTTTGTTTCCACACTTTTCATTCAAACATATTAAATGGTAGATATGTGGGAGAATCGAACAACTGCCAGAAAACTTTACATGGCTGTAATCTAGAAGTACCACAGGACACCATTCATGTTGCCTTTTCTAGCCCAACATACAGTATTAAAAACAAAGGAAAAATGGTTGGGAAGTTTTCTAAGAAAATCACTTGTCCCAGCAGACAAACAACTTAAAATGCTACTACTTGGGTTGGACATTGATTTTATATTAAGATGTGCAAAGTTTTTAAAAGCAATAATTGCTCTGAAAAAGTATTTCTGAGATGTTACTTGTAGATTTTTAATACAAGCACTTATACAAATATAATGCCTAAAGCTGATTAATAAATTATAATACTACTATACTACTACAGAACAAATCAAAATTCTTTCTTGGTGATTTGTCTATACTTCCAGTGGAGCTCTGCATTATTGTGATATATATATATATATATAAAAGTCATGGCCAAAAATATTGGCGCCCTTGCACTTTTTTCAAATAACTCACAATTTCCTCTAAACATAAGTTGAAATTAACAACAGTATTTGGTCTCCACAATTCTTTATTTCTCTGTTAATATTACAGAACCTTTGTTTTTGATTCAGAATTTAAAATATCATTTTAAATCAGAAATTGAAAAGAAATGGCATTGACAAAATTATTGACACCCTAGACTTAATATTTGGTAGCACAACCTTTGGTCAAAATAACTGCAATCAACCGCTTCCTATAGCCATGGATGAGCTTCCTGCACCTCTCTACTGGCAGTTTGGCCCACTCTTCTTGTGCAAACTGCTCCAGTTCTCCCAGATTTAAAGGGTGCTTTCTCCCAACTGCTGTTTTCAGATCTCTCCACAGGTTTTCAGTGGGATTTAGATCTGGACTTATTGCTGGCCACTTCAGTACAGTTCAGTGTCTTGTCTTGAACTATTCCTGGGTGCTTTTTGAAGTGTGTTTGGGGTCATTGTCCTGCTGGAAGACCCATGACCTTTGACGGAGACCCAGCTTTCTGACACTGGGTTCAACATTGCACTCCAAAATGGCCTAGTAATCTCCAGATTTCATGATGCCATGCACACATTCAAGGCATCCAGTGCCAGAGGCAGCACAGCAACCCCAAAACATCACTGAACCTCCTCCATGGTTGACTGTAGGGAAGGTGTTCTTTTCTTTGAAGGCTTCATTTTGTTTCTGTAAACATAGAGATGATGTGCTTTACCAAAAAGCTCTAATTTGGTCTCATCTGTCCACAGGACATTCTCCCAGAAGAATTTGGGCTTGTTCAGGTGTGTTTTGGCAAACCCCAGTTGGGCTTTCTTATGTCTCTCTCTCTCAGTAGGGGGGTCCTCCTGGGCCTCCTACCATATAACCCCCTTTCATTGAGTTGGCGACGGATGGTGCAAGTTGAAACTGTCGGACCTTGTGTCTGAAGGGCAGCTTGAATCTGTTTGGCAGTTGATCGAAGTGCATTCTCCACCATTTGAAAAATCCTGCGCTGCAATCTTCAATCAAGTTTTCTCTTGCAGCCACATCCAGGAGGTTACAGTGCCATGGGCCTTAAACTTCCTGATAACATTATGTACGGTGGACAGGAACATCAAGGTCTCTGGAGATTGATTTGTAGCCTTGAGATTGTCCATGCTTGGCTACAATCTTCTGTCTGACCTCCTCAGACAATTCTCTGTTTTCTTTCTTTTCCATGCTCATTGTGGTATACACAGTGGCACAAAACAGGAGAATGTGTCCTTTTCTCTATTCAAACTGGTTGAATGAGTGATTTTTATATTGCAGGCACCTGCAACTCACCACAGGTGAGTTCAATTCCAAAGTGAAGGAGAATCACCTGCTTGGAATCTAATTATTTCTAACTACTTCTAAAGGGTGCCAATAATTTTGTCTGGGCCATTTAAGGATTTCTGTGTGGAATAAGCTAAGTCTTAGTAATTTTTTCTGCTTTTTGTGTTTTATTCCACTGCAAACCAAAGAAATACATATGTGGATACCAAAATATTTTTTAATTTCAACAATTTTCTGGAAGGAATGGTGCATTATTAGAAAAAACTGCAAGGGCGCCAATATTTTTGGCCACGACTTGTAAGGTAGTAAGTAACATATATATATATATATATATATATATATATATATACTGTATATATATATATATTTCTTTTCCATTACGTGCTTGTACACAACATTCATCACTTTCATGTACGTATATTGCTGCTTTATACAATTTGTGAAATTCTTTGCTCTTTTGGCACTTTATATTTCCTTGCACTTAACCTTACTTTCCCTCTCCTCTAGGTCACACCTGGAAGTGAGCTCCAGATCAATATGTATATTTCCATCAATACATTTTAACTGAATAGATCTGAAAAAATTGGTCACTAAAAAAATCTTTACCATCACACCCATCTGCAGAAGCCCTCCAAACCCCAAATCTTCCCTGTATTTTTTTCTGTAACAGTTGTTAAGCAGACTGTCTCTTAATTTCTGTGGGGTGGGGGCTGTCTCTCATTGTACAAACTTCAAATTGCATCTCCCCCTCCTGCAAATACTCTTCTCTTATTCATCCTCTGTCCCCTATCCCTTGCTTGTGATACAATTGCTCTACTGCCTGTACACTTCAGGTTTCTTCCTCAACATATTGTAATTTACCCTAGTAAACACCTAATGTACTCATGATCCTACCTGTATAATTATTCTTGTAAATGGTAACTGCCCGAATGTAACATACAACACCCTGAATGCACTTTGAACTCGTCTCCATACTATTGTAATTGCTTGATGTGTTCTTGTCCATAACTGTATCATTTAACTTATATTTTGCTATTTTACTGTACAGCATGTAACACATTTCACCATGTTAAGCATCTGCAGTCGATATTTGTATTATTTGTATCCAGGACACAACTGGAAATGAGCAGTTACTTCTGCTCAGTATGCATTTCCTGGTGAAACTTTTAAAAAAATAAATAAATAAATACAGTAACTATTGTGCAGCAATGTCCTGTTTACAGGAATTGTTATAACATTTTACAGTACCTGTAATATGCAGGAACACTGTTTATAGAGATTATGATACAGTTTGTATACAGCTCCTAGCAAGATGGCGGCCGCGTTGGGTCAGCCACTGAGGGCTACTAAGAGTTATGGATTTTAATTAGTTTTAAGCTTGAAGATTTAATAAGTTAAAGTTTAAAGTTAAAGTTTAAGTTTATTAGCCTTATTATTGATTTGTTTGTTAACTGCGTCTACTACACTACCTGGATACTCGATATTTGTTATTGTTCTTGTCGGAACCAAGGGCTGACTATACAAACTGTACGCGCTAATTTTAGCATCGTGAAAATACATCTGAAGACCAAGAGTTTGTTCTAGGTCTGTCTTGACTGACTTGTTCTGTTTTCTTATCGACTCTTGACCATCTCGCCAGGATATGCGGAGCTGTGGATTTGTTTGGAAGAAGTCGTAATAAGGGAAGGAGTTTGGTTTAATCAGCGGGCTCAAGCAGGGATCGCTGTGGTAAATACTGTTGGGTGAAGATCCATTTGTGTTTTCGGGAACTGTGGGAGCTATGGCCGCCATTTCGGTCTTCGACCAGGCAGGAGTCGCCTCGTTTATTCCCTAGGGAGCTGGGGGAAACTGGGGCTTCTCCAAAGCCGCCTTAGGGGTCAGCCACTGAGCTGATTGCTGAGGCATCTGTAGCTGCTGGTCGTCGACTGGCTGGGGGGCATTTGGCTTCTGTTAGCGAAGGGGTCTGTTTGCCTGCCTGTGACTGTTCCCTGGAGTTGCTTGTCTGTCTGGAGTTTTTTCAGTTTTTGGGATCGAGTTGCGAGGATTTGCTGCCAGGGGACTGTGTTGAGTGTTGTCCGGCCTTCCCTGCTTGGATTTGATCTGGATTCCTGTTCTGTGACTGGATCTGTTGGAGAAACTGACTTGCCTTTTCCCTGCCCTGATCCTGGATATAGGGGTGGTGAGAGTGCAGTACACGTCTATTTTTTTTTAAACTGTTATGGGTTAATGTCTGGATTAATTTATAAATGGTCCCCCAACATGTGAGAGGTGGTATTTGGGGAGTACACAATATTTTTTTAACATACTGGTGACTTGTTGGATTGCTTGCACGTGAGAGGTGCTACATTGAACTTTATAATACAGACTCTGTTCATTTTCTGTCAGTTATTTTAGTTCCAGCCCGGGTTTAGTATCCAGCAGCATTTGATGACATTGGACATTGTGTCCTTTTGGATAATTTGTTGTTTTATTTTGCTACTATATTTTTTGTTATTTGGGGTTAGTTTTGGGTTGGGGTTTAATTTGTATATTTTGGGTGGGGTTTTATTTCATATTTTTGTAATATTGTTTGTTTTATTCTGCTCCCCCTCTGTGAAAGAGAGTGGAGAGTGCTTTTATTCACAGGTTTGATATTTATAGGTTTAATTCTTGTTTTATTTTTTGTTTTCTTTATAGTTGATTTGATTAATTAAAATGTGTTGGACAGGAGTAGTAACGGTTGGGCATTATTCCCCCACCAGGCTCAGGGAATTCCGTCCTTTTGAATGCCCACCATTGTCATCCGACACCTATTTTAAGTGTCCTGAGGAAGCGTGGATGAAGGTGGAGAGCTGGGCCTGGTGGGGGACAGGAAAGGGGAGGGCGGATTGGGGTTTTGGGGTCCAGGAGACGCCCTGGGAATCAGCTCACGAAAAGGGATGTTGACACGTCACGAAACAGGAATTTTCAAGTTTACTGTTTCTTTGCCACTTCACTGCAAAGAAATGGTTAAGATCTTGGGGATGAAATTTTCAGGGTATAAAGGGCTTGCCCCAGAGATGTGACTTTTGCTGGTTTGGTGATAAAATGTACATCATCTCCATACTTATAACATTTCAAAGTTTGGAAATCTCCCGTAGGAAAACATTGTGTCAGACGTAGTATCTTTCAGTGCCTGTATCTCAAAAATGATTAGGGATATGAATTGTTCACTAAATGTAGTTTAGTACACCTGTACCAAGCAATGATGCAAGTTGCCAGTCCATCATCACAACTGCAGGGGAATGTTTTCAAATTTTCCTACGGTTGCTGAGATATTCTGTCATTTGCAGCACTTGGAATGTCTGTAGAACTGTGCTGCAGCTCCACAATTATAGATAGATGACAGCACAACCTGCACTCCCACATATGGATACCATTATGCAGTACTGGGACTGCAGGGCCCTCAATTATGCAATAGTGGGAAATGACAGTTCATTACAATGCCTTTACACTTATGGATACATAGAAGCATAGGGCCCAAGGGACACTGTGCAACCACAAAACACTATAGACTGATGAGAGTTCAGGGCCCTCCCACAAACATATAAGGGTAAGATTACACTTTCAAAAAGCAAGGAAATTCATTGCATAAACTTTGTTAATGCATCAGTTAGGGTTGAAGTAACAAAAGTAGGGAAATGAGGCATTAGAGTTTTGAACCTTAAAACTCCCCCACCCCTACCACCTCATCCCACCAACAGACATTGGAGGGTGCATTGGGGTCCTCAGGCCTCTCACCACAGTCTCCTATACTGTATTATCTCAGCTTACTTAGACATGGAATGGGATGACAGTAAGGGCTGACAATTCCAATGCACACCCCAATGCCTGTTGGTGTGTGGAGGGTGGGGGTGGGGTGGTAGGGGTGGGGAATGTTAGGGTTCAAAACCCCCAATGCCTCATTACCCTACATTTGTCTAACTCAACTGATGCATTAATGAAGTTTTTTTGCAATCAATATAGATATAGAAGATAGAGATAGAGACAGAGACAGAGACAGAAATATAAAGCAGTGTCAGCCAGGAAGTAGTACAGTAATGCTGCAGTTAATCACAAAATGCTGCAGTGCTGCAGCAATGCTTCCAATGGCAAATAAGCCTTTTGTCATGCAATATTTTGTGACATGTCACTTACTGCAAGTTTCTGCATTGTATTGTGGTTGGTTGCACTTATGTATAGAGACAGAGACTAGAAATATTGACTCCCTGAACCTGCTTTTTGAATTATGCTATTTTAACTGTTCAATATCAGGCAGGGTAATTTCTTGAACCTTAACTGTAACAATTTACAACAGGGTACAACTGTTTTTTTAAGGGAGATTACTGCATTAAGTTGAACCTGCTTTTTAAATTGTGCCTTTTTTTACGGTGTAACATTCAGGCAGGGCCATTTCTTTATTTAGTGTAACTGTTTGCATCAGGAGGAATACTGCTTTGTTAAGTTTAGATTGCAATGGCTGTCTCAGCTGCTGTTAGCCTAATTTCCAGCCTGCTCTGAAATGTAATGTTTTAAACTGACTGTTCTCCATCCTCTACCTCCCTTACTCAGTCCCTCTCACCCACTCCCTTCGTTCTGGGCTCCTCCCTCTGAAGTCTCTGTCTACCTCTCTCTGCTTTTCCTCCCCCCACTCCCTCTCACTGTGCAATTGCCCGCTCCAGTTTAACTCCTGACTTCCAACGCAGCTGCCACCATTGTTGGTGCCATCCTCCCTCCCTTACTTTGAATTTTTTCCTTTCTACTGCCCCGGCCCCCTCCCCTGTTTTCACACTTACTCCCTTCCCATTGTTGTAGTGCACCTAGTCTGCCCACTGATTCAAGGTAGGCATCCTTAGCTGCTCACAAATAATTGCTTCTAACTCACCCACTCCATCTACTTTCAGTGACCAGCAGACTCCTCACTCAAGCCCGACCTGGGCTTGCAGCTCATGCTGCAACCTTCAGCCATCCACTAGCACCCACTGGCCCACCTGGCTCTCCTGCCAAAGGTACGTTAATTCTCGCATGGCTGAGCGCTGTTTCCTGATTGTCCTTTCTCCAGCCTCCTCACCTGCTATTGGGAACCTCTGCTCATTGGGCATACGGGATTGGTCCACGCATACCGCTTCCTGGACAATCTCCCCAGCTACACAGACTAGAAATATTGACTCCCTGAACCTGCTTTTTCTCTGGCCTACCTGCCCCAACCCCGACGCTATTAAATGCGTCTCCTCCCCCCGCCTTCCTTTGGCCACCCCTCTTCCTTCTCCTGATTTGCCAACTGTAGTGCTCTAACCTCATAATTGGAACCTATCTGGAACTCACTCTGCCTCTGCCCCAGGGCTTCTAATTCCCCAAAACCACACAATTTTCTTCTTTTCTCCCTCTTGTTTCTCCTTTTCCTCCTCAACATACATCTAACTTCCCCTTTAACCTTTTCTCATCCCTCCCGCAACAATGCCCTCCCTTTCTGATCTCCTGTCTCTCTGTATCACTATGCTTGTGTTCACTGCACACACTGGGCACCCTCAAGGGGACCCTCACCCTCCTGCCCTCTATATTGAAGAATACTGTCACCTCAGCCCTTACTGCACAATTACCTCCATGCTATACCACAACTTATCAGTTGCATTCAAGCAGGACAGCCCTGCCTGGCACACCTGTTCCCTGCAACAGGGCCTCCCACTGAGGCTTCCTCTACTTCCACTCCCCCTCATAAGTGAATTTCATGCAGACAAGCCCACAACCAGGACTGCCCTAAAACAACTACAAAAAGCTACTACAAATCATTTAAATCCTACCTTGCCTGCCTAGCCCTGCTACTTCTCATCCTCTCTGGCAATATTCATCCCAATCCAGGCCCTCCCCAAAAGCTAGGTGCGGGCATGCAAAAAGCAGGCACATTAACTTTCACATCCCTCAATATCCACAGCGTTGTCACAAAGCTGGCTAGCCTACAAGCATGAGTAACTCCCCATAACCCTGATGTCTTGTCTGAAGTTGAAACCTGGCTCTCCCCAAAAATTCCTGATGCTGCAGTCAATCTCCCAGGCCATAGGATCTTTTGGCATGATCAGGTATCTAAATGAGGGGGAGGTTGTGCAGTCTATCTCAGGGACAACTTACATGGTTTAGCCCTGCAGTTACCCTGCCTATGTCTACACACGCAGGCCCTTGGCATAAAAGTCCTCCTGAGTGCCCATAACAAAACACTCACACTGTCTACTATCACCATAAGCTGGCCCTAAAGACTTTTTTGTGGAACCAGGCATATGGTGAATAATTAACTGATTAATGTCATTTTATGATGTGTGATTTCATGATCATTTTATTCAGATCTGTTCCTGATTTTAATTTGTACGGCACCTTGTCACTTGAAAGGCACCTAATAAAATGAAGATATTATTATTATTATTACATCCTCCTAAAAACTCAGACTATGGCCTCTAAGCAGTTATTGACTGCCTTGGAAACCTCAGCTGCACCTCGGAAACTATTCTCCTTGGTGACGTTAACATAAATTGGCTTGCCCCTGAAGCCAACCATTTTAAAGATGCATCCTCACTGCCCACTTCACGCAGCTCATCGTAGCCCCCACTAGAACCAACTACAGGACAGGTACCAGCACACTACTTGACTGGGTTCTCACTAACCGCCCTGAGCACATCACCAATGCGACTGTCCTTCCAGATGATATCGACTGCCACTCCCCTGTCTGGTTCCGTTGGTCAAACAAGTACTCCAAACCTCCACCTAAAACCATCTTTAACCAGGTCCCAAAGCAGGGCCACACCAGCCACCTAAGAACCAATCTTCTCAACACTGATTGGTCAACTGTGTATGGTGTCAGCGACGTTGATGGTGCACCTGACCAGATCATCCACCTTTTTAACCTGGCCTGCAACAGACATGCACCCTTCAGAAAACATAAAATCAAAGGATACTGCAACCCCTGGCTGGGTCATGACATAACTGAGCTCATGAAAAGCAGGGACCACCTCTGGCATGTAGCCAGGGCCACAGGGAAGCTGTCTGACATCAATAACTATAAAAGGGCCAGAAACAACTGCACCTGGAAGATTTGAGTAGCACAACAACACTACTATAAAGAGGCCCTTGCTGCACACTGGAAGGATGGCATAAAATTCTGGGCAAACCTAAAAAGGTCACTGGTCATGAGCCCAAATCTGCCCCCTCCATGCTCAACATCGATGGGACCCCTATCCTCGATCCCTTGTCCATAGCCAACACCTCAATCTTGCTTTTTCTGATCTCAGTGGAGTCCTCCTTGGTGGCTTTTTCACCTCTCCTAGCTCTACTGCACCTCCTCAGCCTCCTGAACAGCCCCCTTTTCATTTCAAGGCCATCTCCATAGGGGAAGCCAGGAAATATCTGCATAAGGTTCTAGGCAAAGGGAGATATAGTGGTGATACCCTTGACCTAAAACTAGTTTTTTTCGTGTTAGATGAAATCCTATCCCCACTTACATACGTCATCAACCTATCTCTCCAGCTTGCAAAATTCCCGAAAAGGTGGAAAGCCACGGTAGTAACTCCTGTGTTCAAGAATGGTGATCCGGCCTTGCCAGGTAATTATAGACCTATTTCCATCCTCCCGGCCCTCTCGAAGGCCCTAGAATGTGTCATATCTGACCAGCTTGCTGATTATCTAGAAAAACACCAGCTGCTCTGTCATCAGCAGCATGTATTTAGAACTGGGCACGGCACTATGACAGCCCTCCGGGAATCCATGGGCTCTATCCACAAAGCTTTCAATCGGGGAGGCATCTTGTTGGGGAAACCACCATTGATTTAACAAAAGTCTTTGATACAGTAAACCATGCTCTACTAGCTAGCCAGCTTGCTGCCTCTGGCCTCTCCAAAGATACCACTGTATGGTCCTGTAGTTACCTCAAGGGTCACTCCCAACAAGTGAGGAGAGACACCGACCTCTCAGACAGCAAACCCGTTTGCTCAGGTGTCCCTCAAGAGTCAATACTGGACCCACTTCTCTTCAGTTTGTTTATGAGTTGCCTTCCTCAAGCCTGTCAGAATCACATACTCCTTTATGCGGATGATATGGCTGTCTTTCACAATGGCACTGATCCATATACCCTGGAGCAACAACTGCAGTGCAACTTCTCCAGTGTAGAGAAATGGTTCAGTGACCACAAATTGGTTATGAACTGTAAGAAGACAAAGACTATGCTGTTTTCCAGCCCTCAAAACAAACATCAAAAGTACCCTCTTGCCATCTGCAACAACTTGGGATCCTCTCTGGAACTTGTTAATCACTTCAGGTACCTTGGTATTACAATTGACAGTACACACTCCTATGCCCTCCACATTAACAACACCCTAAAGCTGTCAATTCATGCATCGGACTTCTTTACAGACATAAACATTAACTCCCAAAGCTCTACGCATCACTGTCCATAGCTCTGTTGTCTCTCTTGCACTTCAGCGCATAAAACTGCACTCAACAGAGTGTGTCATCTCGTCACTTGTGCACCCCGGCTGATGTATACCTGTGACCTCTACACCAAGGCTGACTGACTTACTCTCAGCAGCTGCTTCAAATACCATATCTGCCTTCTAGCCAAACAAATCCACCTTGGTCTAATGCCCTCTAGGGTTAGCCAACTACTTGCTCCATGCATAAACCCCTGCTCCACCCGTAACTCTGAACACCAGTTCTTACAAGCCCCCAAATGCAGAACATCCCAAGGTCAAAGGTCTTTTGCCTACTGGGCACCACTTTGGCTTAACTCTCTAAGCGATAATGTGGCTGACCTGCCCACTTTGGGCACCTTCAAAGGGAGCCTTACGGAACAGGTGTTACTTGACGCATTCTTTTTTTTTCTTTCTTTCTTTTTCTGGCAGGTCCATTTGTTGGACTTCTGCCCTAGTCATGACCCCCAGGCTCCCACCAAATGTCAATTGCCCACATCCTCCCGGTCACCCCCAGTTTGCCCCTGGATGGTGGGGCCGCAGCACTGGTTCCCTTAATTCCAGTGCCACAGAACCAGTATCTAATTGAGAGTGCTGCTGATGACAGTGGCTAATTAAAGCCTGGGGTGGGCTTCATTTAGATGGAGAACCCACCCCCAATTTTTCCATTTATTCATCTGGGAGGCGGGGACGTGTAATGAAGTCCAGTGTCCACCCCGCTTCCAGTGCATGCTAGCGCCGGCAGCTGCGTGACTCCTGGCATCTGCCAGGGGTCCATCTCATGCTGGGCACGTCCCCACCCTCCCCCTGGAGAAGGAGAGCAGTCCATAGGATGCTCTATCCTTCTCCCCCTGGCCGGCCCTCCAGCTACATGGGTCCATTCCCAAACCTGGGTAACTGGCGTCGCAGGTGTAAATCCAACCACTGCGCAGATGGGCCAACCTCCCTTACTTGACTGATTCTGTGACTGCTTTCATTAACTCCCTTATAATGCTTTTCTTGACTACCACCTCCTCTGTCTCCTCCTCCCCCCTCATGCTTTCCCCAACTTCTGGCCCACTTAAGTGCCATCCTACACTCCTGACCTTGGTCCCACTGAGCACTTAATTAAGTGACTGCCTACTGCTGAGCATTTAATCTCCAAATGTCACACTGCTTACTTCACTTCTTCTGATCTGGACCTGATTAGACTGTAGTATCCCACCCTCTCCTTGTTAGAATATGCTTGCTGTGCTTTTTGCTAATATGTCCTATTGTATATCTTGTATAAGCAATGGAACCCTGTATAACTGTCTACTTTGGCTGATTTGTACTGCACCTGACATGGTACCTTTGTACCTAAGCAATGTAACTCTGTATAACTGCTTACCTTGTCTAACTTGCCTTGTCTCATTCGTATTGTACTGACATGTAACCTATGTAATGAGCTCCTATCTCAAATGGTACTTCCGATATTCAAATATATAAATAAAAATAGAGATAGAGCTAGAGATAGAGCTAGAGATAGAGACAGAGATGGAGATGGAGATAGAGCTAGAGATAGAGCTAGAGATAGAGACAGAGATGGAGATGGAGATAGAGCTAGAGATAGAGCTAGAGATAGAGACAGAGATGGAGATGGAGATAGAGCTAGAGATAGAGCTAGAGATAGAGCTAGAGATAGAGACAGAGATGGAGATGGAGATAGAGCTAGAGATAGAGACAGAGATGGAGATGGAAATGAAGACGGAGACAGAGAAGGAAAGGGAGACTGAGATACAGATACAGATATACACAGTAGATATAGCTATAGGTGTAGACATAGATATAGATATTCATTAATTATAGATAGCTATAGATATAGATTAAAGTGGTGCCATAGCACCACTATAGATAGGGTTGGGTAGGCTGTTAATGTTAAATCCCTAACTTTGCATTTTAATAGCATCAGCCCCGTTCAATGGATTTGCAACACATTTTACACATGCAGTCGGGGCGGGGGAGGGGCAAGATCTCTTGAGATGCCAAGTTTCTTTCTGGTCCGATGTGCAGATTCTGAGATCCATATAGTGGGTTTTTAGGAAAAATCAGTTTTTTTTTTTTAGCTGTTTATTTTGTCATCATCTAGCACCCAAACAATTTTAAATTTTGGCATGTAATTTTCAGGGTAGAAAGGACCTACCCCAGAAAGGTGCCTTTCTGTAGTTTGGTGAAAAAATATTAATCCATTCCCAAATTGAAGCATTGGAGTTTTGGTCTGAAATTTTCAGGATAGGGAGGACTTACCCCAGAATGGCACCTGTCATTGTTTTGTTGAAAAAATATTAATCTGTTCCCAAGTTACATAGATTTGAAATTTTGGTTCTGAGTATGCTCAGTAGGGTCTTAGTTTAGTTTAGTATATTCATTTAATAGTGTGCACTATTTCATTGCGACTCTAGGTGTTTTACTGATACCAAACATCACAACAAATTAAAACATACATACAGTAAATATAAACCACCATATTAAATTAAGATTAAAAAGAGGGGAAAGCTTTTGGTAGATGTGTGATAAACTACTGAACATACTCAGAACCAAAATTTCAAATCTATGTAACTTGGGAACAGATTAATATTTTTTCAACAAAACAATGACAGGTGCCATTCTGGGGTAAGTCCTTCCTATCCTGAAAATTTCAGACCAAAACTCCAAACTGTCTGGGCTTCATATACTGTATATTATAGTGGCACAGTAGCACCACTATAGTTTTGGTTAAATACAGTAGGCTACTTAATGTTAAATTCCTAACTTTGTACTTTAATAGCTTTGCCCCCACCCCAGTTCAACAGACTTGCATGAAATGTTGCATGGGCAGTCTTGGGTGCAAAGTTTCTTGATTTGCCAAGTTTTGTTCCTGTCAGATGTGTGGATTCATCCAGTTAATAACTTCAGCAGTCATAACATTACTATCTTTAAAACATAGGGACAAAATCTAATTAAAAAAGAGTGAATGTGTTAAAAGTGAATGTGTAAAGAGTGAATGTACCAGGTCCTGCACTTCTGTAGGTAGACAGAGTCTACCCATGGTGCAGGGCCCAACGGGCCATGCAGATCTGTATCTGTTTATGCATCTCCCAAAAGTACCTGCTTGAATGAGGATACAATTCCACTATCTCAAAAGAAAGGAAATTCTTTGCAAAAAACTTTGTTAATGCATCAGTTAGTGTAACTTAATGCTACAAAAGTAGAGAAATGTGGCATTAGGGTTTCCAACCGTAACTCCTCATGCCCATCTCACAAGCAGCAAAAGGGAAAAACGTTAGGGTTTGGAATCTCCAGAGTCTTGGCGAATCAGTGATGGGGTCTTCTTGGGGTTGTCAATTATACTGCCCATGCTGTTCTCTGAGCAAAGAATGTCATACGTGATCTCCTTTCTTCTTGCAGAATCCAGCATGAAGAAAGCTACAACATATTGCGTTGGCAAAATGTGGTGAGACATACTTCTCTGCCTTTGAAGAATGTACCACTATGAGGCACAGTCTTGGAGCTGTACCTAGTGCTTCGGACTGGAGGCTATGGGCTGGGGAGGTGGGTGACCATTAGGATTGATAATCTCAAGGAAGATCCCACCACTGATTTGCCAAGAGTCCTGAGACCCCAGATCCTAAAGTTTTTTCGTTGTGGTGCTTGGGGGGGAGGTGGGGGAGTAACAGTTGGAAACCCTCACACTACATTTCCCTTCTTTTGTGACATTAAGATACCCTAACTTGGGCATTAACAAAGTTTTCTTGCAAATAATATAGATATAGATATAGATATACTGTATACTGTATAGCTATAGGTATAGATACAGTGTAGCCAACCGGGATGCAATGCAGTGTCTTCAATTACTGGATAACAAAGGGGATTAATTGCCTTTGAAATTTGTTTGCTGCAGTAACTCTACTGCAGAATGCTGCAGTACTGTGTTGCATCCTAGCCAGCACCATTGTGCATATAAAATTATGACCTTCAACATGAAAGCAAGAAAAAATACCCTTGTGCTGGAAACCTCTGGGTTACCAAGGTCTTTACTGCCATCTCTTATCATGATTTGCTATTATGATGGTTTGGATCACTGCTGAATTTGGAATATAATAACGGTGAATAATTGGAAGGGAAGGTGCTTGCTCTATCCCTCTACTTGGCAAACACTGTGATGTGCTGCTGAGTTGATCTACACAGCAAGAGGATTTGCCACCTACAAAGAGTGCCCTATTGTCAAGGCATTGGGGTGATGAGAGAGGCAACTGCTTGACAGGTGATGCCTGACTTTGAGTCCATGGGGAGGCCTAACTTATGACTGTTGTTAATGAGAACTAAAGGTAGGGGATATGGAGCAAGAACAAACAGGCCATAGGCAAACACAAGAAGGATTGCTTTATGAGGTGCCACTGAATCAATCTGAATGGCCATAGGAACCTCCAGTGGTGAAGAAGTTCCACCATTAAGAAGCAGGATTCATAACTACTAACCTGTGATGTGAGTATGAGAATGCCTAGAGGTGCTGCAGAGCAATCTGTATGGTGAAATAGATTCCAGTCCAGTGAGGCCCCCCACTTGAAATGCAAACGTCTATAAAGCTGAGTGAGCACATTAGCTTCCGGGGCAAAAAAGCTCTGCAGCCCAGAAAAATGGCCCTTGAGGAACAGGAGAGAGAGGACTGAGCTGGCAAGGAATAGGGAAAAAAGCGGGCCAGGTTGATTAGAAAATAGGGATACAAGGCCTGGGTAGGAAAGGAATTATGAGAAATGAGAGTGCCTGAGTAGATAGATGATAAGGGAAGTATGCGTAAATAGTATGGTATAGCAGTGGAAGGTATGGCAATGGGGGTGAGGCCATGCTATTGAAAGGTTAGGGTCTGAGTTTATCAGAAAGTAGAGAAGATAAGGACTGGGTAAGGAGAATTCTGAGGGTGGCAATGGCCTGGGTAGGCAGAATGGGCAACCTCCAAAGGAGGTAGATAGATAAGCAGGTAGGTAGGCAGGCAGGTAGTGTGGGTAGGTAGGATGAGGAAGCAAACTGGCAGCTGCACAGCTGTAGTAATGAAACCAGGAGCCTGATTCCAAAAGGGTTCCACCCTACACAAGGTGCTTGCATCAAACAGCAGTAATGCAAGTTGCACCTTGTGTAATGTGTTGTGGCTTTCCCTATTCCAGTGCATGGTCTGCACTAGATAGGGAAGCTGCAGCACCAAATGGGCAATGCGTTACCCTTGCGACCCACATCTGGGTATGCCAGGTCGCAAGGGGGCTTGCACCATGGTGGGGCTCACATTTCCAATTCCAAAAGCCCCACCATGGCCATCACAAGCGGTTCTACTTAGACCTGCCAGGAGGTGGTCTAAGCCCCTTGTGTCTGAGTGGGACACTGTTTTAGGAGGGCTACACATGGGATCTGTGGGCAGGAAGGGCACAGAGGGGCAGTGGGAGGGTTGGTGTGTCAGCGAGGATATACGGGATTGCTTTGGCACCCGGCAGGGTGCATATGCCTCCGTGTATGTTATACATAGGCATATGCACCTCACCTGTTTCTAACACAATCCTGTACTTCCCCACTGCCACACCAACCCTCCCCATGCCTCCTCATGCCCCTCCTGTCCCCTGACCCCCTCCTGGCATGGGTTACCCCCTCACCACCACCACCACCAGTGCTGGCCCATCCAGTGTTGCGTCAGTGAGGGGAAAGCCAGATCCTTGCAGTGTGTGCCACAGCTATGCCAATGATTGGGTACTTAACTGCACTTGGGCCAATCCCAGGGACTTTGGCGCTGGGACCCTGCTATTTTGTGGAATCCGGCACAGGGTCCCTGGCACACCTGGGTATTGCTGCAGCCCTGGAGCAATGCAACTTGCATTGCTCTAAGGGCTTCTTTTGGAATAGGGCTCCAGGTGTCTGAAGCATGTCTAGACATGCACACTTGAAGTAACACTTGGTGGAAGGACATGGAGAGTGTTGTCAGCTTTGCCATAGAACCCTGGGTAAGGAACTTCAATTTATTTTTTTATTGCTGAGTGTGCAGATTGGTCCTTCATTCAATATGTACTTGGTTGTAGAAGCTATCTTCTCAATATTTCTATAATTTTCTCCCCATAGTAGGTCTGGGGAACTGGATTTCCAGGGATTTCCCCATGCTGTTTGATTTGTGGAGTGGGGGCTGGATTCACAAAAAATTCTGAAGGTGCAAAGCCTTTCCTAAGTCCCCAAAAGTTGCCTAGCTACAGAATAAAAGGGGAAATTGCACTGAGTGCTATACACAAGACATCTGCAGCTGCAGAAAAAAATATACTGAGAACCGTGGAAAAAGGTGCAGCTACAGAAGTTCCTGAGGGAAAAAAGCCATCGAAAAGTATGTTATATCCCCTTATAGGCTATTCACAGCCAGCGTTTTTCTGCAGTTGTGGAAACAATCTTGCACACGTGCTGCACCACAAAGAGTGAGGTGTAACTCTCCCTGAGAAAAGTGCAGTGTACCAACAATTGAGATACAATTATAGTGGAGGTGCAGGCATAAGTATCAGCAAACCTCTAGTAGTGTCAGTTGTTACAACAAAACCAGCACACATTCTTATTGAAATACAACAAACTACAATCACTAGACCCAGTGCAGCCCATAAAGGCACCCCACAGGCAGTAGAGGCAGAGCTGGTAACAGCCTGCAGTGAGTGCTGCTGAAGCAGATAACATAAACACTCCAGGAAGAGACACAACCATCAGTTCCACCATCAGCTACAGACAGCCACTATGGTGCATGGCCTTGCTGGTACCAGTGGTGCTGGAGTGGTCTCAGTTGGGGGGGGGCTGGCTGCTGGTCGCACTGTGAGTACTTTCTGCTACAACTAAGTCAAGACTGTCAAAATCTGCTGCTTCAGTTATTATGGATCACCTGTTGTGCCTGCTGAGCCATTTCCTCAGCTGCGGATCTGCACTTGTGAATTTTCAGCAGCAGCAGAAGCAATGTTGCAGATTTTCAGCACTTACGGAATTTTGCAACTTGCTTGTTTTGCGATTTTGAGCAACTGCGGACATTTTCTTTGTGAATATGCCACGACTAAACTTCCACAGTGCCACAAGCCTTTTTTCTGCAACTGTGGAATTTTTGGCTCTCTTTGTGAATCCTGCCTGCAGAGAGCTGGATTCAATAAAAACTCTGAAGGTGCAAAGCCTTCCTTAAGTCTCCAAAAGTTGCCAAGCTGTGGAAAAAAAGGGTAAATTGCATGGAGTGCTATACACAAAACTTCTACAGCTGTGGAAAAAAATACATTGAGGACTGTGAAAAACAGTGCAGCTACAGAAGTTCCTGAGGGAAAAAAGCCATCGAAAAGTGTGGCGTATCCCCTTAGAGGCTATTCACAGCCAGTGTTTTTCCACAGTTGAGGAAACAATCTTGCACATGTGCTGCACCACAAAGAGTGAGGTGTAACTCTCTCTGAGGAAAGTGCAGTGTACCAACAATTAAGATACAATTATAGTGGAGGTGCAGGCACAAGTAATATCAAATCAGTGGGTGTATGGTAGTGTCAGGTGTTACAACAAAAACAGCACACATTTTCATTGAAATACAACAAACTACAACCACTAGACCCAGTGCAGCCCATAAAGGCACCCCACAGGCAGTAGAGGCAGAGCTAGTAACAGCCTGCAGTGAGTGCTGCTGAAGCAGATAACATAAACACTACAGGAAGAGACACAACCGTCAGTTCCACATCAGCTACAGACAGCCACTATGGTGCATGGTCTTGCTGGTACCAGTGGTGCTGGAATGGTCTCAGTTGAGGGGTTGGCTGCTGGTCTCTCTGTGAGTACTTTCTGTTACATCTATGGCAAGACTGTCAAAGTCTGTTGCTCCAGTTAATATTAATCACCTGCTGTGCCTGCTGAGCCTTTTCCTCAGCTGCGGATCCGCACTTGCGAATTTTCAGCGGCGGCTGAAACAATGTTGCAGATTTTCAGCACTTGTGAAATTTTGCAAGTTGCCTGTTTTGTGATTTTGAGCAACTGCAGAAATGTTCTTTGTAAATATGCCACAACTAAATTTCTGCAATCCCTGCAAGCCTTTCTTCTGCAACTGTGGAATTCTTGGCTCTCATTGGGAATCCTGCCCAGGGTTTCTGCAGGTGGATGGGATGGAAAATACATTTTGTAAACCAATTGCCTCAATGTCTAAATTTCAGGGTAGTGTGGGGAGGTTAAGGGTGGATGTGGGCCTGAGTCTACATTGACTCGGCTTCAACTTGGGGCTTGAAATTTGGTTTAGATTTTGTAATTTGGCTGAACCTTTTTGGCCCCCAATGCAGCATTGGCATAAGAGATAAGATGAAACAGATTACAACTAGGAGGTAAAAGTCTTGAGGTCAGCAATGAACATGAATTATTGTAACTTATTTGTGGCAGGTGCAGTTGGCAAACATCTGCTGTGGATTACTGTTAATGCTGCTGTGACATAGTCTTCATAACCCACTAAGACTGCCAAGACAAAGTGTGAGCTGCAGTGATAGTTACTATTCTTTGCTAACCTCAAGGCCTATCGTAGTCTCCAAGTCTCCACTTTACCACATGCCAGTGATTATATTCTCCCTTTCAGCACCATAGATTCTATAATAGTTGTTATATTATAATTAATATTTTATACCAGTATCTCTTCTATTATTTTTATTTTAATGTTATGTGTTGTATATTTTCGATAATAAGTAGTAATATGATTAAGCAATAATGCACGACAGGGTGTGGTATATCATGAGATATCGTCACACCCCGGGTGGTTGGGCATGAGGCCGCAGGCCGAGTGCATCCAACCGCCTGGGAAGTGACGATATCTCACAATATACCACACCCTGGAGTGCATTATTGCTATTATGAACTAGGCTGTGAAGAGAAAGTGGCTAGTAAATTGAAAGAAGAGTCATTTTGTTTTTTTTAACATTTATTTCTTGTGTGAATACATTTCTTTTAAAGAAGAGAAAAAATAGTCCCTTTTTTAGAAACAGTATAGAGGTGTATAAGGTAGGCTAATGTAAGCAAACAGTGAAGCAGGAACATGTTTCACATACTAACAGTGGTAACAGTTATAGTAAAGCAATAGCTTATGAACAGTAGCATATATATATGTTTTTTATTTTTCATTTTCCTTGTCTTTATAATTATAAACATTAAATTGGATGTGGCCAGACATTGTCCCTACTTGTATGTAAGGGAAGAAGTGTTTGCTTGACGGCGGTATGCAGATGTCTTCAGTGAAGGTTTCCCAGTCAGGTTTGTTTTGCTGCATGTATGGTCGGTGGATTGGCTGAGCTTGTTGAGGGGATATCCTGTTCTTGTTGCTGTGGGTGGAGCTGTAGGAAAGACAAGAGACGTTACTGTTATGCGTAGCTGAGTTTTTTTGTGAAGAGAGGACAAGTTCAGCCTTGCTGTGGAAGCGTTAAGGTGTGTGGTCTAGCGTCGTGTGAATTTGAGCTGCTTTAGAAAGGTGAGCGGTATGTAGGTTTTGGGAGCTGCATCGTCGACTGAATGTTTGTGGGCCACAAGTTCAAAACTGCTGAAGTGCGGGATGATTTTGCTGTGTGCGAGTTTTTGGGCAGATGTACAGATTGTTTTCGACTTACCAGAGATGATGGTGAGTTGATGTGGGATGGAGTCATGTTTTCTTCATCTTCTGTGGCTGTTGACATCTGTGGAGAAGAAAAAAAGGACGTTAGACGTTATGTCACTGAATGGGGGGCTTAATGTACTTACCAAGTTGTGGTGTATATTTGTATTTGGGCTTGACTGCTGGGTTGATTTGTATTTTTTGGTAGGGACTGCTGTTTCTTCTGGTGGGATTGTGGGTGCTGATTTCTGTGTTGGTATGCTGGCTAATTTCGTAACAGATTGAAGAGATGTGTCAGGCAGTTCTGTGTTGCTATTAACTGTCGTTAGGATTTTGCTCCATTGCTGTCTGTCCGTTAAAGAGGGCTGCCAATAGCTTCAAATTGATGTTTTGGATTTGTGGCCAGTAACGGACATTATTTCTTTTGTTTCTAATCCGGCTTTAGAGAGAAGTTGCACTGCGGTGCTTCCTAGGCTGTGGTTTGTGTATATTTTCTCGAGGTTTACTTCTTTACAGATTCTGGGGAGCACAGAAGCCAGGTAATTTACACCTAAGGGTTCTTTACTGTACCATATAGGTTGTTGGTCTAGGAAGGTTTGTGGTAGTCGTTTGGGATGGCAGTATAACGCAGGGGCATCTGGTGGCAGTTTTCTTAGGTACAGCTCGAGGGTTCTGACAGGACACAGTGGGTCAGTGGGATTTTCAAACATGAATCCTCGTGTACTTTCTTTATTCCTTTCCAATGGATCATTGTGATTTTTAGTGTACTCATTACACGTTAGAGATACATATCGCAAGCCTTGTTCATTGCTGTGGATTACGAAGCTACTTGGTTTTATACTGTCAGACTCCCTCTTTCCCCTCGTCTAGCGAAATGAAGCTGTAAATCTTGCCAAACCTTGCGTAGTAAACCTGGTGCTGTGTTTGGGTTAAGGGCTACTGAATTTTTAATTTGAAGCAGATGGTTTTCAGATAACGCTGGGTGGTGTTTTGTTATATTCTTTCCTTCACGCTTTATGTTTTTGATAACTCCAATGAATACGTTGTTTGACGTTGTGAAGGAAGGGTCAGTCATTAAGCTGAAATTTCTGTTAAAAGGCGGTTCATTTAAAAAAATGGTTCAGACCAGTTCGTGTTCCTGTGTAACTAGTTATTCCATATTCTTGCCCATTTGCTGTTCTAACGCTGCCATAAAATTCACGAAGCAATGTATTTAAATTTTCAGGTGTTACTGTTGCAAAGTCAATGTCTATTTCTTTTTCTGTCAGCCAATCTTTTAAAACATTCACTGCCCAATTGGTTTGACGTTTTGTATTCAGCTCGTTTTTATTCATTTCTATTGAGTTTAACTGCTCAGGTGTTACCTGTATATGGCGTTTTATGTCCTTTCTTACAGTTGGTTTACTCTTTTTTTTTTTCAAATTTTTTCAAGGTGTTTTCAATGCCCAAGTTGAAATTTACTTAGTGAGATGCTGCTTCTCTTTCCATTTGAGGTAAGTGTTGAGTTCTGTCAGTGGTGCAGTGATATGCTAATTAGAAGGTTTGGTCTGTTGCTGGGTCTTTTTTTTTGGTGTGATGATGTAGCTAGATATCATCACACCTTTACTGAGGAACTGACCAATCAGAGTTTAGGATTTTTTTTCCCTAGTTCATAATGATAGTTATATAACAATCTATTTGGTTATTCTTTTTTTCTAGCTGGTTTTGTTACTAAGACCGAACAACATGATTTGTGATAATGCATGTTTTGTGTTTAGAGTAACTGATCAACTTGTGTGCTTTTTATTTTAATGTAACTTAATTACTATTACTTTTTATTCATATACTAAAAATATTTTGTATAATAATATTATAGCTGCGCGTTAGCACAACTATGGTCATGGTTGAGAAGGCTGTTTAACGTTAAACCCCTAAATTTTCACTCTAATAGCTTTCCCCCTATTCAACAGAACTGTACAAAACTTTGCATGCACAGTCTGGCAGGTAAGGTCTCTTGATTTGCCGAGTTTCAGTCCAGTTGGATGTGTGTTTAATGAGATCTAGATAGTGCATTTTTAGGAAAAATTGGGGGTTTTCCTGCTGTTTTTTTTTTTTTTTTCATTTTTGCCATTGCCTACAGCCCAGATGGCTTGGAATTGTGGTTTGAAATGTTCAGGGTAGAAAGGGATTGCTCAAGAATGGTACCTGTGTTGGTTTGGTGAAAAAAATATTCATCCATTCCCAAGATATTAGGATTTGAACTTTAGGCTCTGAACATGCTCAGTAGGGTCTTTTGGATATTTGTTTGATACCCCACAGAATTAGGAAGGAAGTCAGAGGTTACTAATATAAGGACACTAAAAAAATAAATCTTCATTTTGTTATTTATCTCAACATGTTTGCCATATCATAACAGGCTGCAAATGTCGAGTATGCACAATCTGTGCAACAGCAGTAATCACAATCAAAATACAGTAACAAGAAATTTGCACACACACACACACACACACACACACACACGCACACCCATACACACAAATCATGTTGCACACTGGCACTCATCTTAAATTGTAAATTTCCTATATACTGTACAACAAACAATCCATTAAGGCAAACAGTATTGCAGAATACCATACAAAGTAAAATGAGAGAATGGCTACCAAAAAAAAGAAAAAAAATGCTATTTGCTATTATTAATCTGCAGTAGAACATGCTTTGTGAGCTGATTATATGAATCTCAATTGCATAACCACCCTGACTGTCACTAAAATCAAAACTGATAAACCAGAATCAATGTGCTATGGATGAAAATAGAAATATTGAAATAATATAAGTATAACATTTAACATTACTGTGACCGATAGCAATTTGGAAAAATCTGGAAGATAACTCACAGTTTAATAGAGATGCTGCAAAGTTTAAATTCATCAGTGAAGTTCCGGCGACATTGGCAAATTTCTCCTCCGTGGAGCAATCCATGAATTTGTTCTTCTGTGCTCAAAATTCACCTATGTGACTTCTCCATTTTTGCAAACTTTCACTGTAAAGTGTCAAATTTCACTCATGAATGGCAGAATTTCACCCACTAACAGCAGAATTTCTCCCACAAATGGTGACATTCCACTGTTCATGGTGAAATTCTGATGTTTGTGGACGAAATTCCACACTTCGAGTGTGGAACTTCACACTTTATTTCCATGAATTAATCCATGAATTGTGCTAAATTCATGGATTTATTCACGGAGAGAAGTTTCCCAACTTTGCCCATCTCTACAGTTTAATGTTTACTTCATTATAGTGCTTACTGTGCTGATCACATCTTGGAATAAGAGGTTGTACTTCTACCAACAACAATCAGACTTTCACATAAATAAAAATGAAATTGTGTTTTATGTTTTTGAAAATTATGAATGGGTCAGGACTAATAGCTTACTGCACTTCTTAATTATCGTATTTCACAGTGGGTCAAGATACGCATCATGACCTATGTGGTATGAAACTGAAATTCATGTTGCCAGCACATTTTGCCCATAGTCCTAAACTCAAAAAAAAGGGGGGGGGTTAAAACTTGTGGTTCTGTTAGTAGTATCCACTGACACCAGTCTTCTTAGCTGCAAGCACATAGGTCCCCTGAAATCAAAGCAGTTCTCTGTTAAGTGGACTGGGGTGCCCACCCCCAGTACCGTCTCTTTCTTGTCCATCTCCTCCAGGTCACCCACTCAGCGATTTCAACCAATATACTATAAATGCTACATGTCATGTTTATAAAGGTAGCCATAAAATGACTATCTTAATAATTTGGAATCAAAATTAAATACAAAAAATAAAGAGTGAATGTGCAAAGAGTGAATGTGTAAACAGTGAAAATGAGAAGAGTGACTCTGAAGAGTGAAGGTGCAAAGAGCGAATGTGTAAAGACTGAATGGGCCAGATCCTGCGCTTCTGTAGAGAGATGGAGTCTTCCCATAGCACAGGCCCCAAAGGGCTTGGTATATTTGCACCTGTTAATGCATGTCCCAAAGGGATCTGCATGAATGAGGATATAGTTCTGCTATCTCAAAAGGAAAGGAAATTCTTTGCAAAAAAACATTGTTAATGCACCAGTTAAGGTAAGTTAATGCCACAAAAGTAGGGAAATGTGTTGTTAGAGTTTCCAACCCTAACTCCCCACCCCCTCCCCCAAGCAGCAAAAGGAAAAAACATTAGGCTTTTGGGTCTCCAGAGTCTTGGAGAATTAGTGGTGGGGTCTTCCTTGGAGATGCCAGCTCTAATGCCCACCCCATTTCCTAAGCAAACAGTGTCTCACATGATCTCATTGGGCCCTGTGTGAGGAAAACTACAACAAATTGTGTTGGCAATGTGGCAAGACACACTTCTCTCCTTTTGAAGAGTGTATCAATATGAGGCACTGGTTTGGAGCTATATCTTGTACTTTGGACTGGAGGCTATGGGCTGGGGGGGAATAAGCATTAGGGTTGACGATTCCAAGGAAGATCCAACTACTGATTCATCAAGACTCTGGAGACCCAAAACCTTATTTTTTTTTTCTTTTGCTGCTTGAGGGTGGGGAATTATGGTTGGAAATCCTAATGCCACATTTTCCTACTTTTGTGGCATTAAGTTACCCTAACTGGTGCATTAATTACGTTTGTTGCAGAGAATAACAGTATGCTTCATTAGGTTGCTATAGAAGATCACAAATAATGGTGTTTGTGGCATTTGAGTGGATTCACCATGGGGAGGACCATGAAACAGGTTTCTTATTGTACACTTTGAATGCCTCTTACATGGTCGAAGAAGTGGAAAAACCTTTTCAACTCACACCACTATGTAAATTCCTAGGCCCGACATGCCTAGACAATGTAAAGCAAGATGGAATGTTTTATTTGTACTTCAGTTAATCATGCAAGAGTTTTAAAATGCCAGTGTCTTCTAGAATGGAAAAGGTGGAAGAGCAAGAGTCCTCATATTGTAGCTCTCTACTGAGTTCTGAAGTGAGTGCCAGGGCATTGGTTCTTGAGCTTCTGCTGGTACTGGTAGAGGAGCTCATTGAAGCATGCCCATGTGGCATTAGTTATATGATAATACATTTACTGGAGTAGATGACAGTAATAAAATCTATAATTTTTTTAATATTGTAAATGTGTTTTTATAGTCATGACAAGAAAATATGATTTCTGAATGAACACATGAAAATGTGTAAAGATGGTAATAAATAACACTATGCAAAGTACCTCAAGGCAGGCATGCAATTGTTACATACATAGAAGGTGTCAGCAGAAAAGTACCACTTGGCCCACTTAATCTGCCCTATAATCCCTACCTACTGCGCTGCCATAAACCTTAATTGATCTCCGGCCCTGCCTCCCATCCCTATTACTAAGGTCCCCCATGTCTATCCCATGCATGTTTGAAACCTGTTACCATTTCTGTACCCACCACCTCTGCTAGGAAGCTGTTCCAGGCACCCACCACCCTTTCCATGAAAAAATATTTCCTCACATCCCCTCTGTCTCCCATTTCTAACTTCATAACATGCCCCCTCATCCTTGAGCACCTCTTTCTGTGCAATATGCCACCCTCCTGTACCTTCTTGATACCCTTGAAGTATTTGAATGTTTCTATCATGTCTCCCCTTTCTCTTCTTTCCTCCAGTGAGTACATGTCAATCCAGAAGGTTGCTAGGAAAGGTATCTGTTTTCAAGCATGACGACCGTAAGTGCACTGAAAAATACCAGCCTATAGCCATTTTGTTGTCTGTCAGCAAGTTGATGGAGAAGGTTGTTGAGGTACAACTATCTGAGTTCCTGCTCAAATATAACTTACTAACCCCTGAGCAGACTGGATTCAGAAAGAGTCATAGCACTGGAACAGCCCATGCTAAGGTCACATCTGAAATTCAGACCTCAACTGACCATGTCATGCTTATGGGCTCAATCTTCATTGACCTCTCCAAGGCCTTTGATTTAGTTGATCACCCCCTCTTGTGTGTGAAACTTTGTATGCTTGGCATGTCTGACCCAGCCCTGGCCTGGTTCTCAAATTACCTTGCTGGTAGATAACAGCTACTGAAATATAGTCAAGTCCTTTCTTTGCCTATTACAGTTAAACTTGGTGTCCCTCGGGGTCTATCCGAGGCCCCAACTTATTCTCCTTATTTATAAATGACTTTCCTGTGGTCTCTACCCATTGTAATTCGAACCTCTATGCAGATGACTTAGTCCTTCTGTCCAGCTCACATGACAACAATATCATTACCCATCATCTTCAAGCTGACTTCCTTAAGCTTTAATCCTGGCTCCTTATTAATAAGCTTGTTCTTAATTTTAAGAAAACTCAGGCCATGTTATTTGGATCTGCCGCTAAGCTTAAGATAAACTGCATCCCTCTGATGATCATAAACTCTGATGGGTCCCCTATCGCTGTTACCTCCTCCTTCAAATATCTGGGTGTCATGTTTGACCCCCAGCTGGAACTGTCCTTGCACAACCAAAATGTCTGCAGGGCTACAAATATCAAATTGGGCCTAGCCTTCCAGGCCAGTGGGAACCTAACCACTGCTACGCACCTTGCCCTTGTCAGAGGAATTCTTCTTCCTACTCTTAGCAGTGGAATTACAACCTTCCCACTTGCTACTAAAGCTAGTCTTGTCAAGTGGGACATCACCTACAATAAGTTCTGCTGCTTTGCCCTTGCTGCCCCTTGTCTCACCCATCACTGTAAATTGTATAACAAACTTCAATGGCTATCCCCATGCAACTATTGCTCCTTTGCTCATGGCTGCTTCATTGACAAAATTGTCCATACTGCCACTCCCTTCACCTTGTCCAGTCTATTTTCATCTGTCCCGTCATCCTACTTCCTCAGGTCTGTTGACACACATTCCTTTCTTGTCCCAAAGTCATGCACTCTGTCTGGGGACCATGCGTTTGTGCTCTGTGCCCCTAGTTTCTGGAACTCCTAAACCAATGCTCACTAGGTGTACCACTTCCCATCGCTCTTTTAAGAGATCCCTATGGTCTCACCTGAAATCTGCTTCTGACTGTCGCAGTCCCTAGTAGATCCTGTTTGTTCCATGCCCATGCTTGGTCTCCTTTTTTGTTCTTTTTATCTGAGTAATGGATGATGTCCTCATTTTTGTTACGCTCATGCACTTATTTGAACTCCATTGTATACAAAAAGCTTCCAATGTATTTTGCCTCATCCTAAATGCTCATCTCTTCTATGCTATGTACCATGACCTTTTGTTGCATTATCACCTTTGTTATTATGTTCATGTTTCTCAGTTTATCCTGTTATTGTTGCGTACATATGTTTTTTCTGTGTTAATCTTTGTTACCTCCCAGTTCATACCTGAAAATAGGCATTTTCTGTCTAGTGTGCTTACCCGATTAACAAAAGTTAAATAAAATAAAAAAAATATTTAATTCCCTGAGTCTTTCCTCTTAGGGCTTCTGATGCAGGCCATGCACCATCTTGGTTGTTCTTCTCTGCACCGCCTCCCCCCAGTCTATGTCCTTTCAGAGATGTTGCCTCCAGAACTGGACATGGTACTCCAGGTGTAGCTTCACCATTGATCTATATAGCGGTAACACTACCTCCCTTTTCTGCTTGTGATACCCTCCCCTATGTACCCCAGCATCCTACTAGTCTTTCCTACTGCCTTATCACACTGCTTTGTTATCATCAGGTCATCAAATATGATGACCCTCAGACCCCTTTCCTGTTTTGTTATTGTTAATATCCCTCCCCCCCAAATGATACTTTGCTCTTGGGTTTCTGTGCACACTGCATCATTTTAAATTGTTTGGCATTGAAGGCTAGTTGCCAAACCCTAGACCAATCTTCCAATATTTTTAGATCTTCCTTCAGTTTCTCCACCCCTCCCCTTTGGTGTGTCCACTCTGTTGCATACCTTTCCTTCCAGCCCCTCTGTGATGCCGCTAACAAAGACATTGAAGAGGACCAGTACCAGTACTGACCCCTGTGGCACCTCACAGGTTAACTTATCTTCCTCTGAGTGAACTCCATTTACTACCACCCTCTGAGTTGTGTTACTTAGCCAACTTTGTACCATTTCACTATCTTTAAATCCACTCCCATGCTGCCTAGCTTGTTTGCCAGTCTTCTGTGTGGAACAGTGTTGAAGGCCTTACTGAAATCCAGGTAGGTCACAACTACCACACCTCCCTGATCCACCTCCCTGGTAACCCAGTCAAAAAACTCTATCAGATTTGTTTGGCAAGACATACCCCATATGAACCCATGCTGCCTAGGAGTTAAGGTATTCCCCAATCATTTCTTTAAGTAGAGTTTCCATAACATTGCCCACCACCAAAGTTAGGCTTACAGTTCAGTAGTTTCCTGCTCCTACCTATTCCCATGTTTGTGTAGTGGGATCACATCCTCCCTCCTCCAGTCCCCAAGAACATCCCCTTTATAAAGTGATAGATTGAACAGGGCAGACAGGAGCGTAGACAGTTCATCCTTTAGTTCCTTTGGTATCCTAGGGGGAACCCCGTCTGGCCCCATAGTCTTGTCTACTTTTAGTTTTGTTAGTTCCATGAGTACCCTCTCCTCTGTAAAAGGTCTAGTGTCCACTTCCCTTGCCTTAATGCCCTTTTCCACTATCTGTGGCCCATCACCTACCCCTTCCTTTGTGAATACTGAACAAAAGTACTTATTCAGTATGTCAGCTTTCTTCTGATCCTCTTCCACACTCCCCTTCCCCTTTTAGTCTTACTATCCCAGCCTTGCTTTTCTTATTATGTTTATAGAACAACTTTCAGAGGTGTGTCAGGGACGAGTCCAATGCAGAGCACTCTACAGTGTGCTTATCCCTGATAGAACAATGAGAGCGCAACCAGCCTGTGACACTAGTCACAGTTTCATAGCTGGAAACCGTTCTCTAGTTGAAAGAAATGAAGTGCTCCAATGAGAGCGCTTCACTCCTTTCATTTGCATGATGCTGGCTGCCAAACAGCCATCCTAGTTACACAACTTTGAGGAGTACCTCTTGACTCTGCTCCCTCAGACCAGTGACCAGGTAGCCCCCGTCCCCTCCCCCATATCACTGCTCCATTTGGCCCTTGCCCCCACCCCTACCCCTTTAGTTGGCAGCACCCGGCCCCAGATCTGTTATCTAAAGCTGTGGTGTGGCTCCATGTCTGATGCTTCTCACTGCCTTCCATTTCTGTCTGGGTGCTCAGCCACAAGTGTAGCTCACTATTTGGCAGTCTCCCAGCCCCTGCTGCTCCTGCCCCCAAGCTGTTCAGGGTGCTTACATTTGCCACTGCAGCAGCTTACTGCTCCCCTTCTCCCGAAGAGCTCATGTTTCCCCCCCACCTCCCTATCATCTCCCACCCATATGGAGCAGGCCGCAGCCTGAGCTCTCTACGGGCTGGGAGTCATAAGCATCGTCTGACATCTTCACTTTTATTGCAGACACTCGTGCTACCATCCAACCCCAGACCTGCACCACAATCACCCACTGGGCTATTTAAGTGATAACTGTGGTGTGGTTCAGCTGCCTGTCATTGCCCTCCACTTCTGGCTGATATCTGACCATGGCCGGATGGATCAGATTTGTCACTCGGTATTAGGCCGGCAGTAGCCTAGCATGTCATCGCGCTGACAAGTCAGGCAGGTGAGGCAAGTAGAGCTTGCTGAGAGGTCAGAGTCTTGGAGACCCACTGGATGCAATGGAAAGGAGGACCGAGAGCCAGCAGCAGCCACAGGTAAATACGGTCGGGGATACAGGGAACCACTGCATAACATAGTAAACCAGTACTTTTTTTCATTGATCTATCCCATTGTGAAATGCTTGCTGCTTATTGCCACTGCACTACATTGCAATATTTATAATGATCCCTATTTAACAAGTATTAAGAACACAGCTTACAAGTGTCTGCATTCAGCTAATCTTTTAAAACTTTACAATGGCTGCCCAGACAGACCACACTAGGGACTTGGTGTGGTCTAGTAGTTAGAGCACTGAACTGTACACTTCAGGAACAAAAGTCTGAATCACATTGACACAGACTCAGTCTGTGACCTTGATCATGTTATTACTTGACCTCTCTGCATTTCTAGTCTCCAAATTATGAGTAGAATGATTCAGTTAGACAAGTTGTTTCTCTCCAGCTAGGCACACCAGAGTAAATGTACATTAAAACAGAATAAAGAAACAAAGATTTAGTGCACACCTAATCTTCTTGGAAATAAAAAGTTTAGGCAAATAACTCCATAGTTATTAATAATCACCCATCTTTTTTGTCTGCTGTGTTTTCCTTTCCATGGATGTCTTGTCTACAGCGTACCCAGATGTGTGATGTCTAGTTTACTCTCTTAGGTCTTTCTCCTCTTGCTCTGGATGCCACTATATGATTCATTTTTCCATCTATGTTTCATATTCTTGAGGATATCCTGCCTTTACTTTTCCATTGCTGAACACCTTCGTGTTTATTCAGTATGCTTCCAGTCCTAAACTGCCCAGCTCGGTTCTTGCATTGGCCTACTCATTCAATGTTTATATTGTTGTTTTCTTCTTTTCTGTGTATTGTATCAATTTATGAGAGCATAGTTAGAAACATTTGTTCTGTAACATTGTGTAGCCCCCTGAGTAAAAGAAAGTGGGCTGTCCCCTCTGCAGCTTCAGTCATATGGATCTATCTCTGGTCATAAAAGCAGAGGCCCCTTGTAGAACAGGGAGGAGGAAGTGATGAATTCTGCTAGCAAGTTATAAATTGGGTCCCATACTGCTGCAGGTGTCTCGGAGCTGTGGGGACTATACTGTTTGTTCTGTATGTGGAGTACTGTACATGCAGCCTGGAGATGAAGTAGTGAAGGCCACTTAGGAGTACCCATGCAGAGGTCTGGGTCACCCAGCCAGGTGAGCCAGGGTACCAACATGAGACGGAAATATAATCCAGATGTTGTTTACTGTTTTGCCTTCACTCTGTGAGACACCAAGTAAAATAAGGAAATAATTTCTGATTTTGTTTCCTCAATGTCCCAGGAAAAAGGATATAGGAAGTGGGCAAGGTGCAGTAGGTGGAGAGGAGCCCATAGAGTGCACACTAGTTGATTATACCCCATGCAAGGCTCTCCAGAGACATGTTTTCCCTGTGCTGGGCCAAATGTTTACTACTGTGTCAGTGCTGCTAGTAAATCCAGTGAAGACAGTCAGTGATGCTGATTCATGTAGAGTGCTGCATAGAGGGGATTCTTATTTTTCCCGAAGATAAACTCAACCTAATCAGTTTTAATCAATCAATCGATCAAAATCTTTATTTATCCAGGTGAACATCGTTGAGCAAAGCTCATTTACAAGATGGACCTGGTTAAGGCCGGTCAAAATAGAGTTACATACAACAGTGACAATATATCATTAAGGCAACAAATAAATACAGAACTCATTTACAGGATGGGCCTGGTTAATACCAGTACAGAATAGATTTATTTACAACAGTGACAGTACATCATATGACACAAATAATACAAGATAGGTGCTCAATGCAGTGGCAGAATAAAACAGAAGGGAATAGTGAGGGTGGGGAGCTGGGAGGTCATGGTGGGTAAGGGAGAGCATAAGGGAGGGAGATAGAGGACCTAAGCCAGAAAACAGGTGGCTAGAGTGCAGTTGCAACCTAACTGGGCAGAGAGAAATTAAAGGGTTTGCTCACAACATGAGATGGATCCATAGGGCGAGCAATACTTTAGTCTGCACTGAAGGCAGCTGAGAGCTGGGTGCCTAGGACTCAGGATAGGTTATGGAGTGAGGAAAACAATTACAGTGTTCCCTCACAGTTCAGGCAAATAAGGTCTTGAAGGAATCTAAGCTGATGGGTACATTCAATTTCAGAGATTTTTGCAATTTATTCCATAAGGTGGGCAGTACAACGTTAAATGCTGCTCTACCAAAGTGTGAAAAGACCTTGGGAATACAAAGTGTGAAAAATGAGGCACTTCTAGAGGCATAAGTTCCTGGCGTGCTTAGCGGGAGACAGTCAAAGATATATCGGGCAAGCTTTCTGTGACAGCTCTAAGAGTACAAAACGCCGCATTTCTATTTCTTCTAAACATAAAGGAGGACCACCCTATGGTAGCATACAGCAAGCAGTGGGGGGTAGAAAGAGAAAGGCCTGTTATAAATCTGATAGCTCTGTGATAAAGCGTGTCCAGTTTAGAAAGGGAAGCTTTTGGGCACTGACTGTATAAGAATTCTGCATAGTCAACCAGTGATAGGAATGCTGATTGGACCAGGCACTTTTTAGCATCTGCAGTCAAGAACCGGTTAATCCTAAAGAAGAGGCTCAGCCTCTGCCATAGTTTCTTAAGCAAGTCCTCAATATGCTCCGAAAATGAAAGATTTTGGTCCAGCCACACTCCAGGTATTTGAATTTCATGACAAACTCCAGGTTTTCTGCAAGGACAGTAGTGATGTGAGGCAACACTCCAGTACTAACCAGGTTCACAGCACGACTGTAGGGCGAGAAAAGCATTGCTTTTGTTTTTTTGGCATTTAACAGAAGTTTTCCGAAGAGAAGTTTGCTTGGGCTAACTCTGAATAATGATTGTGAAATAATGAACTGCATGCTGTGCACCTGACTCACTCTGGGAAGGGACCATTAGTGCTGAACCAACTGCCGAATAAACCCATAGTTGCATGGCTTGAATGCTGTTTGTTGATAATGTGTCAAAAGGAGAGCATCTGAGAAGTTTAAAGAAAGCCAGAGGTGAAGATAGGGAAATGTACCTTGAGCCAACAAAGATAGCTGGTGGGAAGGTAAGAGAGACCAAAGCAGAGACAGAACTTCATCTTTATTTATTTCATATTGTTTTGCCAGGAAAGACACGCTAAGCCATGTCTTGTTACCAGGTGCATAGCGGGAGCACAGGGATGTTAACTGAGTTGATCGTGATCACACAGTATGCATGTGCTTGCTGTGGGATTCAAATCCAATTCTTCAGGTATGTAGCTCAGTGCTCTTAACTACAATGCAATGCTACCTCAATAAGGTAAAGTAAGAGGATAAGGCATTCTTCAGTTACACCTGTGTAACCCCCCACACCAATTCTGGGGGCTTACCTGTAGCCCAATTAGCTTCCATTTCCTGTGCTCTCCTCAGGCACCTCCAGATTGCGTGCATTTTTTTTTCTAGTCCTCACTCTGGCACAAGTACTTCTGTGCCCCTGGTGTCCCAGTATAGCCCCTGTGTTTTAATCTAGTCCTATGGGGCTTACGTCTCCAGCCATGCCTCCTTGCTGCTAGTGCGGCACCCCTGGTGCCTCGGAGATCACGCCTGCGCAGTGAGGCACCTTTGATCTCCCAACCACTGTATTCATGGTTGAGCACGAGAAAGTTCGGTGGTCCCGGTGTCCCCATGTGCTAAGTGGGACCCGGTGACCTTAGTAAGGGTGACGAGATCCTGTTCTCTGGGAAAAATATAAAAAATCCACAAGGTGTCCAGATCTGGGCTCATGAATGTAAATGAGCCCAGAACCCCGATCGTATGCGTATTAATGAGAGTGTCCCTGCCCTCGGGCAACAGTGTTTTGGCAACTGCTGAAAGGAACAAGGAATGAAAATAAATAAATGTAACTGTCCGTAGGTTTGGAGACTAATGCTGAAAAAGGGGGAAGTGTTTAAATAAATAAATGCTCTAAACTGGCTACACCATAAATGATGGGACTCAGATTGACAGCCTGCCTGCTGCAAATTTTATTTATTTATTTTATTCTTTGTTAACCAGGTAAGGCCCACTGGGCACAGGTGCCTGTTTTCAGGGGCGACCTGGGACTGCCATGGAGGTTAAGTGACTTACTCAGAGTCACACAGTATGCAAATAGAAGTTGTTGGAATCAAACCCAGGTCTGTCTGCTGGAGGTACCCAGCTCATACACAGCTCATTACTCTAACCTCTAGGCTATACTGCTAGCAAATGGTGGCTTTAAAATATTGGCAGCCGCGACAGGCAAATGAACTGAAAGAATCACTAAATTTGGGCAGCAACTTAAAGGACACGCCAGTGGCTACTGAGTTGTGGGGCATTTGGGCAGATATTTTATTTATTCTGGCTACACCAGGACTTTATTTGGGACTGTATGAATTCTGCTTATGAGACTGTGTGTTCAACAGCCAGTACCAAGTAGCAACAGCCAATCGGGAAGCTAGGATTTTTTTTTCAAATTTACTACACTTTATTAAATTTTCACATTTACGTATTGCACACAAAACAATTTATACAAAAGAAAAAGAAAAAAAAAGAAATAGAATTAAAAGCCAGAAATATGCACACCAACTCCTGTAAATTCTCATACTTCTATGAAATTCAAGAATGAAGTATTATGATACAACATTCATATGTTTCTCTTGAACAGTAATTATACCTGTAGTTTAACATAAATATCAGATAATATTTAAACATGATCAATTATAACATCCATATTCAATAAAAAAAAAAATCAACCTCCCTCCCAATCCACCCCCTCCCACCCACTTCGCCACCATGAGTTAGTTATAAACGGAAAGCCTGAAAAACCATTTCTTACACTTAACCTTAATAATATTATAGGTATTTATCATAACCTCTATAGAGCTCAAATTAATTCAATAATGCAATCAATACAACTGTCTTTGAGGGACCATTAAATGGACAATAGGGTATGTAAGGGGGGGGCAAATCTGTTGATATTTCTTACTACGTTTGGAAATGCTTGCCAAGAGATATTCTGCTTGTAAAGCAAAAAGCATTTCCTGAAACCATTCTATATATGTAGGAATTTGTTAATCTAACCAATGGTGTAATATAATGTTTTTAGCACAAAGGGATATCAAAGTCATATGTTTCTTTTGGTTCCCAAGTAGAACATCTCTTGAGTCTCTGATAATGCCAATTTCTGGTTGAAAGGCATTTTGGAGTCCCAACAGGGGATCAAGTTGAGAACAAATACTTTCCCAGAAGGAGGATACTTTGTTACATTCCCAAAGAATGTGGAGCAACGTACCCTGTTGACACCCACATCTGGTACACATATCTGACTGGAGTTTCCCCATTTTTTTAAGTTTTACTGGCGTATGATATAAATCTTGTAACACATAAAATTGAAGTAACCTATATCGGTCCCACCTAACATCCTTGTACAATCTGTTCCAGATTTGCTTCCAATGATGGGGGATTGTTGTTGATGAGGGAATAATCCTATCCTATACATAATGGGGAGTATCATATATTTCTCCATACCGAGCACGGGGCTCTTTATAATAAAAGGAAATATAATGAGATGAAGGCCTTGCCGAAATTGTGCTAAGAACCAGTCCAATCATATATTGGTCCCAAGGACCATTACCAAGATGCTGTATTAGAGCTTGGGAAATGTGGATATATTTAAAACAAAAAGAGGTTGGTAGATTATACTTTATTCTTATATCTGAGAAAGAAAGCAATTTATAATTCTCTGTTAAATCTATCACGTTTTTCCCACACCATCCGACCAGAAAGACTGTTTAATAACTTTACCTCCAATTCTAAAGTTGGGATTACCCAAAATGGGCTGGGAGGTGTCTTTCTCTAGTGAATGACCTAGGGTTTTGTTAAATTGTGTGTGAGTTCAAAGAGATGCCATGATAGGTGTGGATTTCAACTGATTGGGGACCTTGTTAAGGGGAAGATAAAGTAGTCCCTTTAGGTCTACACCCTTTGATACACAAGTGACTTTTCTATTTGGAGCCACAGTGGGGAGTAAGAATGAGACCTATGATCTGCTATAGACCTCAACCAATGAGAAACAACTGAACAGTTAATCAAGAGATAATAAAGGTAAATACTGGGAACCTGTAATCCTCCTTGTTCTTTGGGTCTCTGTAATTTGGAGATAGCCCTGTGAGGGGGTTTGTTTTTCCAAATAAGGAAAGCTAGGATTTTAAAGCCAGGACTTGTGGGACATTTGCCAAAGCTCATGGGAAACTACCAAGTGCTCAGAAGGGAACTGCAGGGACCTAATTTCAGGTGCCAAAAACAGCACACCAACTGTGCATTGAGGATGCTTCATGAATACTTAATTTTCCTGACTGACAAGCCTTCCAGCCAGTCAGAGGCAAGGCAACCAATAGCCCCAACCAATCGGGAGTCTCAGGAGAGACCCATAAAAGACTGTTTCTAGCTGTGCAAGCAGATCGAAAGGGAATTGAGTGGAAGCCCCCCACAGGGGTTGGGGCTCAGCCCCCCCAGCCATGCAATTGGACCTGGTGATCCAGTGTAAGCCCCTCCATCCTGGATGGGGTTGTGACTGCTTTGCAGTAAAGTTAAAGTAATTTAGTTTAATGCAGAATCTGCTAGCCTGGGGGTTGCCAGAATGTCCTCCAGGTGCTAGCTCTCCCTTCCATGCTTGGGAAAAGCTTGACCTGCAACTTGACTACATCAAAGCCAGCTGTGAGAGAGCTGATCTGCCTCAGTGGTGAGAGAACTGAAGAAATCAGGAACCTTCATTGCAGAGATCCAAACTGTGAGGAGCCTGAGTGAGTACCCTTGTCCCCCCTGGTGCAAGAATGAAAGGAACTTGCTTATTAGGGCTGCCAATACCCTTAGTGACTGTTGCTATTTGAGACTGTTCTTTGGGTCTGCACCTGGTGTCTGCTGTGCTTAAGTCTTGCCCAGTGCAGATGGATCTAACTGCCCTAAGGAACCCCTGTGAGTCCAGCTAAAATGTATAAATGTGCTGACTTGTGATTATTTGCTCAGATCCTACAGGACTAGAAGGGGAGCACTCAGAACTGGAGCTCATCCTGACTTTGCCTGGGAGGTCCAGTATTTGTTTGAATATTTCGGTCAAGATGTACAGTGGAGCTGCCAGCTTCAGTCATGTGCCGCAAATGGGACTGAGACCTCATGTCTAATTGGATTTGACTATGTTAACCTGGAAATGACTGCTTTGAATACCTAAGTCTGCTCATATGAATGCAAAGAAACAGGGTCCCTCTAGATTTGGGAACAAGCACCCACAGATTTAAGTAGAAAGGACCAAGGGGGCCATACTGGATGTGTTCGAACTATAAATGTACTGGATGTGTTTAACATACAGATGTGCTGAATACTCAGAGATTCTAATTGGGCTCAATCCAATGTAACAGTCTGGTTACACCAAATCCTTGTTCAGTTTGCACCATGCAGGGCACCCCCTGCATATTTCCAACAGACTGTAAATAGTTCAAATATCTAATGTTTGAAAGTTTAGTTTCAATTCGTTCTACTCAAGCTAGCCAACATACAGCTGCACCATCCAACAGGCCTGCAACTTGCAAGAACTTTAAAGTGCTGGGTACCCAGGTTTAAAATGTTGGGATTGCAGGGTTCCAATACAAATTTGAGGTACTGATACCAGTTGTGAGAAATTATATTGTGTGTCATCTGATTTTAGGCAGCTTAGATAGCCAGGGCTCTGGTCATCAATGTTGGTATAATGTTGATTGCTTTCTGATTTAAAAAAAAAGTGTACCTATCCAGCTGGAGGGTTTTCGCCAGCACAACCCAAGGAGCCTAATGCAATGTAAATATTATAAATAATAGTACTGCATAGCCTCTATTCCTCTTTTTCTCCATTCCTAAGCCCTGACCCCACCCCCCATAAATAAATTGTTATTGTTTGCAGATTATGGTGTCATGAACATATTATTAGGAGCCAGTCAATAATCTGTACAGATATTGAAATGTGGGGAAATGTTTATTGGGTCATGTGTTGGGGTGGCAAATGGTGATAGTGGGTGATACAACATCCCAAGGGGTTGTACCAGGTCCCCCATATCAGCCCGCTTAAAGTTAACTCTGGGTGGAGGCACTGTGCAAATGTAATATATAGGAAAGAACCAGTTTTAATCTAATCTTGTGAACCCAGGCCCCTCAACCTTGTTGTGGCCAGGCAGGGGTAGTAAGTCTAGGAATTGCGAAACCTTGGAGTTACACCTGGATAAAGCATACGTTTAAAGGTTTTACAGTGAGGGTCTTTGTATCTATGTAATCTGTCATTTTACCATTTGTATACAGTAAGTCCCTTACTGCTGTTGTGTGCCTTGAGTCCCAGAAGTAATAGGATAACCTCTGGCCAGAAACTTCACACAGCTAAGGGTAGTGTAGTACTAAAAGCTCAAAGGTCAGTCACAATTGCACTAATCTGGGCAGATGTTTTCTATGCTAATAAATATCTATGAACCTTCTATGAGCTGACAGTTAAAGTTTCATTTGCATACTATGAGCTGTAAAATGATATAAAGACAGTCGATGAGCTCAACAGTGACCTTCCCCTTAGGATACCAGCAACCTGCATTCCAGAACAAGCCCAGTTCATCAGAGGGCCAGTGGAGGGGCAGAGTCAGGATTAACATTTGGAATAAGGGACAATGAGAGACAATTTCACTCATGAAGGGCACATCCTCAAACCTGGAGATACAGGCTGTGAACACTGTGAAAACCATTGTGCTTACTTGTACAAAGTTTATTTTTGACTTGGCATCTTAGCATATTATGAACGTCTGCCTTAATGTCTGAATTTACAGCACAGTCTGAGCAACACCTTTTCCATGAAGGATGAGTGAGGGACAGAGCAATTTTGAGGGGTAAAGTGAGAGACATTCCCCCCAATCAGGGATAATTTGGAGGTATGTGAGGTGACCATGATGGGCTGGTGACTGACTGGAGAAGGGGAACAGAGAAAAGTTAGGGGGGGAGACTGTGGTGGATTGGTGGCTAAGGGGAGGGGAACAAAAGAGAACAACAGGACAATGTTACAGTTAAAAAAAAAAGAAAGAAAAAGATGAAGAGTCACCCTGGCTGGAGGAGGTGACTGAGTGGTGGGCTGGTGGTTGAGTGGGGAAGTTGACAACCTAAGGTTCATGTTCAGTATATCTTTTGTTTTCTCAGATATTGTTAAAATGTTTTTACAGCTTACTTTTTAATTAATGACTAACGTCATTAAAGAGGGCCACCATTTAAAAAAAGCTCGTACCCCAGCATTGCTTGTTAAATGCACATGCAAGATTCATATTGCAGATGTATTAGGATGGTTCTTGTACACATTTGTAATGGTAAACAGCTCAACGCTGTGCCAAGATATTTAGTTTTTTTCATGGCAGGCATGGAACAGGCGTAGCAAATTTGAAAAACGTAATCTTGTATTTTGATTCGGGTATGAAAGACAACAAAAATGGAAATGTGTATCTATTTTTTTTGCCAGATGAACCTTATTACTGAAAAAAGCAATGTGGTTAAGGTTAATAACAAATATTACATGGGAGACCATCTCAGTCAACAGGGTAGTGGGTGACCCCAGGTATTGGGAGCTCTGCTCCCATAGTACCCTGCTGGGGGCTTTGCCCTCTGATCCCTGGGCCCCACCAAATATTTTACAAACCTGGCTCCTATAGGGACAACTAATGATAGCTTGTACAGATACAGAAGATTCATTTGTGTGGGCCACAAGACTATTGAAAAAAAAGTTGCAAATTCTACACTGTTCTTACGTCTGTCCTAATAGTTCTAGTGATGCTGGAGATGGGCGGGGGGTCTGCCAACATTGGAAACACAGCACTATGGCAGTAGCACAGACAAAGCAGTGTGAAAGGTAACAGGAATAGGTCCACATCATAAATAAATATAAAATTCAATATCCAAGACCAAATACATACATCCAGTTCAGCCTATCCTTCCTCAGCTCCAGTCTCTGTTGAATAATTCACAAAGATGTTGATGTTAAACCTGTTTAGATGTGGAAGGATGCCTCTCAACACTGTCCTGTCAGAAACAAAGTTGAAACTGTCAGCTGGTGTTTCCCTGCACTAGGTCATGTCCATCCGGACCCCTGTGCTCGCATTGCACAGCTTGCTACAGTTTTGGTCCATTTAAAAAACAAGTGGAGGTAGACAAATTAACAAACTAAAGAAGAAGAAGAAGCAGCATTTATAAAGTGCTTTTCATACACAATGTATCCCAAAATGCTTTACAAGCAATGCTAGACTGCTAGTGAAGTGACTGAAAGTGTAGTGACGGCCACTAAACTGAACTAGGAGATTAGTATTATTACATTTATAGTTTAAACTTGCTTAACTTGGTTCTCCAAACATGACAGATCAATTACTCGATATCACAACACTACCTCTTTAACAGCCATGACCAGGGCTACCCATATGAGAGCCTCCCGCCATCTCTCCTTTCTAGCCCCTCATGGCAATATAGTTGCTGCCATAGCAGCGGTTGGGGTAGGTGAAGAGAGGCTTGCTTATACTGGCTTTCTCTATCTCCCAATCAGCACCTGTGTCTCCATCTCCCATCCACACAGAGCAGGCTGAAGCCTGAGCTCCATATGGGGTGGGAGTACAGAGTACCAGCTGCCCCTTTCACTTTTAGCATGGTCGCTCACACTAGGTCTATCAGCAGTCTGACCTTGTGTCGTCTTCCTCACACTGTGGCTCCCTGCCTGCAGAAAACAGTTATGGGGTCCAGGGACCACCAGCACTGCCACCAGACTAAACCCAAGGCAAAAGGTTTTACTTAGCTGTATCAATACATTGGTCACTGGCCACCAGGGAAACTAGCCCACCAGGGGTATTTTGACCCACTAACCAGCCCCCATGGGGCAACTGTAGACCCCATACCACCAATGCTTAATTGTTTTAATAATGCTGGCAGGGGAAGGGGCAGATCAGCAAGATGGCAGTGGTGCTGCTCCACTCCACAGACCTGCTCTAAGATTTATTTATATTTATATATGTGTGAGCAAATATCTTTTTATTTGAAGTAGTGTCTGTACTACTGCTTTTGCCTTGCTGGAATACTTTATAAAGTGATCCTCGATATTTAAAGTAAGTTGAACAAGCAAGCAGGCAGGTTTTTGGTAATTTGAAAATTAGAGATGCCAGAGAAGTTTAAGGAATAAGAGTCTTTTCCTTCTGTGTTTTCTCCATATTAATCTAATTTCCTCTTTAACAGGTCTGACAGAAGGATGAATATTTCCACTATCAGATAAGTATTACTCTGTCTAAATTGTCTTCTCCTTCCTATCTACTGTCTAAGAACTATGAATCCTTTGGGCCTCCTTTCCTATATTTTATTTTACAGGTCCAACAGACATCGTCCTTTCAAGATTCCTACTTCTGGTTCCTTAGTACCCAGGTAAGAGACAGAGTAGAACCGGTTAAGAGAAGAGCAACAAAAATGGTGCAGGGGCTGCACCAAAAGGTATATGATGGGAGACTAGGATGTCAGTATGTATTCCCTGGAAGAGAGGAGAGTGGGGGAGGGATGATAGAGACTTTCAAATACCTCAAGGGTGTAAGGTACAACAGGGTAGCATCTTAAAAAAAAGATGTTCAAGAACAAAGGGCCATGATATGAAAATAGAGGTGGTAGACTTAGGGGTAATGTGAGAAAGCAATTTTTCAAAGAAAGGATGGTGGCTTCATGGCACAGCCTCCCTGCAGACACTGTAGAGGCAAAAACAGTAAGAGAATTCAAAAATGCATGGGACAGACATAAAGGAACTCTAGTGACAGGAAAGAGAGGAAAAGGCTACAGATCATTTAGGATGTGTGGTATATGAAACAGGTGAGGAAAATGGGCAGACTAGGCTGGCCAAGCGGTCATCATTTGCTGTCAAATTCTATGTTTCTATGGTCTATGTTTCTATATATTACCAATACTTTATGTATGCATGTTACTGTGACACATACAGCAACACTTTTTTTTCTTTTCTGTAAAGCTTTTTGTCATGGAAGTTGACACAGGTAGGATCTCAGCCCTGTCCCCACCACACTACATTTGGCATTCACCTCCCCGTACCCAAAATGTGGTTAATCATATGTGCTGCCTAACCTCCATCCCCTTTGTTTACCATACAGCCTCTTCAGTCCCTCTTTTTTAATATATGCCCCCACCACCTCCCTATACCTTCCTCCCTTAGTAGTCCTCCCCCATCCCCACTGCTCCCTCTGTTTAGCTATAGAAAAACTTGAGGAGGTGAAGATTCCTCCTCGACAACTCTGCCAGTAGAAACCAACCTCTCTAGGGGAGGAAAGGCCTTGTCACAGTAGCCCAAATTTTTACTAACCCTAACCATACCTTGGTCATGACCTCTGGATCTGAAAATTTCTCGTTTAGGCAAGGCAAGTTTTATTTTTCTAGATGCCCGATCCTGGAGGCTCTGACTGCCATACACAAACAATACCACAATCAATAAAACAATAAAATTATCAGCAATAAAACTGATACTGCAACATGTTCTTGTTCTCGTTTTGCTGTTCCATGACTGCCTTACTCCTTTACAATTTTTTAAAAATTTAATTTAGTAGCCAGTGTGCCTGTTTATGCCTTTACCCCGACTTAAACTGTGCCAGAACTCCCAATACCCCTTATTGGAATCATGCCCCTTGGCCCCAGGTGAAACTGACCTTTAATGGTCAACAAATTATAACAGCAGGATATTATTCGCATAGCATCTCAAGCAGTGTTTTGTGCTTGCTTGGTCAGGTTTGCACTATTTAATGTAAGCACAGTGAATGTTTCATTCCTGAAAATGGTCACTGTTCACCAGATTTGGTCAGTTAGCGGTCAGTACATTTACATTTGTACTAGCAGGATATTACACCTGCCTTTGCTACAACATTTGTATTTTACTACTAACAGTTTTCATAACAATCGCAGCATGGCCACACTCTCAAGTCCTCCATAAGCAATTTATTCCCCCTCATCCCTCTTTGTGATTTTAATACACCCTTCCCACATACACCATGCAAGGAAACATTCGGCATTGACAAATGCTTGTTTTGCTTATATACCTGAAGAGTGTTTTATCCCCCTTTTTTGCTGATTAGGCAGTTTTCCTCTGTTTGTGCCTTTGCTCTTCCAACTGCCTTCCCTACCTCCCTCTATTTCTACTGATAACTCTCCCTATCATCTTCCTTCTGTGTCATCTTGTACCCTTTAAATGCCTGCTTCTTTTCCTTTACCTTTTCTATTACTTCCTTGGAGAACCATTGTGGTCTCTTCCTTCTCTTACTCATAGTAAACTGCTTGACCCAGAGGTTTGTTGCCTTCTCAATGCCATGAATTATTCTTGCCCACTTTACCTCTACCCCACCCTTATTCCCTATTCCTGCTGGGACTTCCCTAAGGCACTATCCCATTTTCTTCAAATTGGCCCTCCTGAAGTCCAGGACCCTCATTTTAAGGTGGCTCAGTTCAGGCCCTGTCCATCTGTTGAACCACACCGTACGATGATTACTGGTCCCCAGGTGGCTTCCCACTGTGATGTCACTGACACAGTCCCTGCTTGACAGTACCAGGTCCAGTAACGCCCCCTCATGAGTAAGTTCTTTAACTAGTTGCCTGAGGATCGCCCCTGCAGGGAGTCTAGGATTTCCCTACTTCTAACTGATGTTGCAGCAGGTAGGTTTCAATCCACATCTTGTAGATTGAAGTCCACCACTAGCAGTACCTCGCCCTTGTTAGCCATCCCTTGTATTTCATCTATCATATCCTTATCTCCTTCCTGTCCCTCTGCTGGAGGTCTGTAGATCACCCCTATCATAATAGCAACCCCCCTCCCTGTCTCCAGGGTGACCCACAGCACCTCTGCTTTACTCTGTCCCCCTTGTATTTCTGTGGCCTTTATGTTTTCTCCCACATTAAGAGTCACCCTCCTCCCTTTTTTCCTACCCTCTCTCTCCTGAATAGCACATACCCTGGTATGGCTACCTTCCAGTCCTGGTTTTCATTACACCAGGTCTCTGTAATTGCTACTATGTCCAGGTCTCCTGCTGCCATGGTGGCCTCTAGGTCTGTCATCTTGTTGCCCAGACTTCAAGCATTTGCACACATGGCTCTTCATTTTATACTGCCATCTCCCCTCTTCTTGCCCTTTTGCCCCTCCCCTTTTTCTTCACTATTATCTTTCCTCTTTCCCCTTCCATCTTCCTCCTGATTTCCTATTTGTGTTTGTTACCTGTGGGACTTCCCACCCTCAGGAGTCCTACTGCTTACCCTGTAAGCATGTGGGGAGAGGGCAGACCATGTCTTCCTGCCTTATGATATTGTTAATATCAACATTGGATAGGTGGCTGTGGTGGTACTGGCAGCTGGTGTTATGATGTTTGTAATTCACATGTAATGATTCATGAAGATAACAATAAATAGCACTATGTATAGTGCCACAAGGCAGACAGGGAGTTGTCCACACACATAGTGCACAGTACCTCCTCTTTTAGTGATGGATACCAATCCTATTCTACAGTATCTGTGCAGTGCACAGGCAGGAAAGAAGGTAGCGTCATCTGTACACTGCAGTGGCACATGTTGAGGAAAACATGATTCATGATGGATGGAAGGAAGAGAATAATGAAGTGGATGTCTTGTTCTCTGAACCAGTTAACTTATATTGTTTTTTTATGTAATTATTATTAGTTATTCTTATTCTTGAATCTGGCTTTATTTATAAGCCAAGAAAACATAATAATAATTGATATATGAGCAGATAATATAAGCTGATATAATATATGAAAAGGTAATATAATCTGATATAATGAACTGTATGGTATTATATAATCTGATTTAAGATATCCTATATGATATATTATCAAAATAATATAATCTGATATAAAAAATGATATGTGAGAAGCACTGAAAATGATATATGAAAAGGCACTGTGATGTGTACGCATGAGGAGTTCTTGCTTCTCAGCATTGCTGATCGGCTACTGCAGATTATGAGACCTGTCAAAAATTTGGACATGCTTAGTGGGTGCTCCATGTAAAAATTTTCTGCCTTAGGATATTGAAGTGCAAAAATGCAAAAGGAAAACAATTGTTTCAGACCTGCTTTGCCAGTATCCCAAACACTGGATTTAGAAGGTTCACAGAGTGCAAATATGGCATTGAACCATCTGGGGGGGAGGGGGGTTCGAGCAGACTGACAGGGACACAGTATGACTGTATACAATCAATTAACGTGTGGGGGGAGAGGGACCATGGTTTAATCAGTGTGAGAAAATGCATTATTTTTTCTAATTATAAACAGAGCTTCTTAATTACTTTATTATATACTACTTTTTCCCTTTAACCCATTTTATTAGTAAAATAAGACACTCCATGGTATTGATTGCTATGTGATAACTATACATCCAGGGGTGGAAGGTACTCTGCATACTTTCTTTGCCTCAAAATACAGCTTGGAGATTGGTTTTCACATAACCCACCCCTTACCATGACTGATTGCTTAGATTATATTGGTGGCTCCTGGACAAACTCTTTATAATCACTGTTCTGTATTGCAAAAGAGACTATCAGAGCAGGGGAAATAATCCTACCACTTTCGATGGTCCTTGTCAGCGCCCCCCCCCCAAAAGTATTACATGCAGTTTGGCCTCCTCCACACAAAGCATATTGAGGCAGTCGAGAGGGTGGATGAATATAACTAAAAGTAACCCAGTTACACGTACAGTAAGTAATATTTTATTCCTGTCTGCCCTCTACTGTCTGTTCTGAATGATTGCTTATCTCTGCAGATGCTTTCTGTGACAAATTTAAAACCTGACAATATTTGACAACTGAAATTTCTCAAAGTCAAGTTGCAACTAATTACATTGATGAGGCAAATATTTAGAAACATGAGGAAGATGAATCACAGTGCTGTACACAAACCATCTAACTGATTCATGTCTTACACAAACTTAGAAACAGAGAATTTGCCGGTAGGTACAGAAAGTACCACTTGGCCCACCTAGTCTGCCCATTTTTTCCCTGCTTACAGTATCACTGCAGATCCTACTTAATCTTTGACCTATTCACCCACCCCCACCCCCTTGGAATCATGACAATTCAGCGCAAGCAAAGCCACAAAAGTAATTCAGCATGATCAGTACCATGCAGGACGTATAGCACTTATGGTAAATAACAGTGTATAACCTTTTCATCGTACAGCTTGGATACATATCATTTTTTAACTCTTGCTGACATTGAGGAACTTATATCTACAACTGTTATAAAAAAGCACTTTTTCAGGCTACATATCACTTTTAAACCACAGTTCACAACATTTGTTAAGCATTTTAAGTAAGACAGCTTCTATTAGGCATTCATAAATATTTATTTACCTGCTGATGCTCTGTTGTGCCTCTCCACTCTACATTAGTGGTCACATGACTGTCGACCATAACGTCATGACCTTCAGTTAAGTTAGGTCCAGTGGCAAAGGGGATCATCATTAGTATATAAAGATGTCCCCAAATTTTAGATCTGATAAAAAGTTATCATTTTATTAGTCGAGAAAGAGGATATTAAAATCATTAGTTCCTTTGCAGCGAGTTACACTTGCAGCTGAAAGCAGTGTGCTATCCCACATAAATAATCATTTATTGCACAATTTCTGTACCCACTGATGACTGCAGTGATTCATTTTGTGGTGTCTCTGTATTTTCTCCTTGGGGCAGGTGGTTCTATACTGGACTGGTACTGCTCCAATTCTAATTTGTTCATATTTTGCTCAATTTGGAGAGCTTGGATACATTTCCATATGGTGGAATGGGATGCACCTAATAGGTGATTGAAACTTCTGTGCCATCCTTCTACTGCATTTATTGTTCTCAGAATAATATAGAGCACAGCATTATAGCAGCTCCAAAATGTGGGTGGAAACAGTGGTCTGCGTCGTCCCCATCTGCCAACAGGACACCCCAAATAAGTATCTTTGAAATAATCTACTAATCGGGCTAGCAGTTCATTGTTTTCTACATGGAAGTCACCAGATCAAAGTGCTTTGAAAACCACTAAGACATCATCTGGTGGTACGTATGCCAGTGCAGGGAGCATTCTTACATGGAGTGCAAATTCTTCATCCACTGTGTGTGATTTATATATATCTGGCAGTTCTTGAATTTTGAGCCATATGGCCTGACACAAGGGGAAAAAGCAACCTCTGGTTTCTGCACTAGGGAATTCGGTATCGAATGCTTTAATTGCTGCCATTTTGAAGTCCATCATGATGGACTTCGGACACATGTTGCAGCACAATTCTTTGATGGCAGATAGAATCCTTACATAACATGCATTAGTATGACTGCACATCAGAATTAAAACCCTAGGTAACACTGCAGTGTACTGGACACTGTGGATGGTGTAGAATTGGGGAAACAGTGGTGGGGTTGATTTAAAAGTTCCATCAGCGAACCAGTGCTGACTTTCCTTCATATACTGAAGGGTTTTTCTGGTAGCAAATATTAGGAATCTATCCAGGTCAGCTGCACCACTATCAAACAAAAGAAACTCCTTTCCGCAGTCAGTGACGGAGTATTCCCTGGGAATATGTAGCTCGACAACACAACTTGGCAGTACTGGTGCCACTAAAGCTGTCTTTCTAGCATGCTCAGTTGTTCTTTTTAGGCAAGGGAAAGAAGGTAGTTTTTCAGCAGTTGCTGGGTCTACTTGACTAGTTGCTCTGGCCACAGTTTGATGCTTGGCCTCTTGTGAGTGCTGTACCTTAGTTTTTATGTCATGTACTACCTTGCGCACAGTTATTTCACCAGCATCTGGAACATGCGTGTGCACATAAAGAAACTTACAAATTGCATTGTTTTCTGTATGAACTCATGCAGGACAATGAGAACTATTGTACTGGCTGCACTTCCAGTATGTCTTATTTCTGTATACTCATTCCTTTTGGTACAAGTAGCCTCCATGAGATAGCAGCTGCTGGCCACGCTGGCTACTGACAAATTCAAGTGGCATCATGATTCATGATGTGTGGAAAAGCAAACAGCAAACAGTCTCAGGAGCCAAGCATATATTACATCTGGTGCCAATTAGTGAAGCTCAACCTGTGACCCATACATACTGTATGGGTACAAGGTAACTGACTAGCCTTTGCCAGGCTTGAATGACAGCTGCCACTGCATCTGCAATCAGCTGGGGTTTGCACTGAGCCGCATTGCAATGTACATGCTTAGCATTCAGACATCATGCATTGAAATGCTCATGTCTGAAATTACCATGTGGTGATGTTTTGCACTGATTTGATCTGGAACCCCTTCCCTTTCCCTTTCCCTAAGATTCTGTTATGCCTATCCCATGCATTTGTGAGCCCAACCATTGTTTTCCCCTCACCACCTTTTCTGAAAGACTGTTCCAGGAATCTAACACTCGTTCTGGGAAGAAGTACTTCCCCACATCACTCCTGATTCTACCCCCTCCAGCATCTTATCATGCCCCTTGTCCTTGAGCACCTTTCTTTCTGCAAAATACTTCCTTTCTGCACCTTATTTAACCCAGTGAGGTATTTAAACCCACCCCCTCCTCTCTTCCAGAGTGTACATATATAGATCATTAACTCTCTCCTCAAAAGGCTTCTGATGTAGACCCTGCACCATTTTAATTACCCTCTTCTCGACTGCTTCCACTTTGTTTGTGTCCTTTCTGAGATGTGGTCTCCAGAACAGGACACAGTACTTTAGGTGGGGTCTTACCAGTGATCTATACAGAGGCAATTCCACCTTGGTCTTGCCGCTGGTCCCTATGCATCCTATCATCCCACTAGTCCTACAAACTGCCTTGTTGTGCTGCCTGTCCACCTTTAGGTCATCTGATATGATTAGGCCCAGGTCTTTTTCCTGCTTGGTGGTTGTCAGTACCACTTCTCCCATTTTGTACTCCACACCGGGTTTCTGTGCCCCAAGTACATTACTTTACACTTTTCCACATTGAAATCCAGCTGCCATACTCTTAACCACTCCTTAAGTTTTCTCAGGTCTCTCCTTATCTTCTCCACCCCCCGGAGGTGTCCACCCTATTTCGGATGTTGGTGTCATCTGCATAGAGGCAGTCCTTCCCTTCTAGCTCCTCTACCATGTTACTTATAAAGACATTAAAGAGGACTGGTCCCACGACTTATCCCTGAGGCACCCCGTTGGTCACTTTCCCACATAGTGGTGTATTGAAGCATAGAAACATAGAATTTGATGGCAGATAAGGACCGCTGGGCAGATTGGATGGACCAAGCAGTCTTTATCTGCCATCAAATTCTATATTTATATGTTTCTGTGTTCCTTTACATGAACTCTGTTTACTACCACCCCCCTCTTCCACCTATCACCTAACCAATTTCTTACCAAGTTTGCCACCTTTGGACCCACTCCCAGGCAACCCAGCTTGCTTACTAGCCTGTTATGTGGAACGGTGTCAAAAGCCTTACTGAAATCTAGGTAGGCCATGTCCACCACTCCACCCTGATCTAATTCGTTGGTTGGCCCAGTCAAAAAAATCTATCAGATTTCTTTGACACGACCCACCCCCCCCCAAGAATCCATGCTGTACTGGGTCTTGTAACCCATTGGATTCAAGATATTCCACATTCCTTACATTTCTGTATCAAGCACAGAAGAATGATCAGGGATCAGAACGTATTTAAGACAAGATCCAGCCTACATTCTATGGTGGGTGGAAATCGTAACATAAAACATCTAGTAAAAGCATCTCAGAACATGTTTCCCTACCAGGCAAGCCCAATGCCTTGCTTGCTTTACACATTTAATACCATAAATGTCTCCCCGTGTCAATATCCTGAATGTTTTAGTCCTAGTTATACAAACCCCTGATTACCCAAACTATTTTTGTGTCACCCAAGCAGTTCAGATAATCATTACCACAGTGTGCACTATTCCTCTTCATCATAATTTGTGTCTGGTCACAGTCATCTGGTTCACAGGTTATGTTGGTGACTATCAGGAATAGAAGGCTAAGAAGGGACAGGAGACAGACAGAGTGGAGTATACAAAGATGTTAGAGCTGATGAGTATGATCAGAACTAGTGGGCATTCCCTTAAAGTTGTGGTGGCAGAATGAGGGTAAATATTAGAAAATTATGAAATGGATGGTCAAAATCATCAGGTATTATTGCCCGAGACCACTTTCAGCCAGGATGGTATATCAGTGCATAATACCAGTGTGAAAGTGGGTAATGCCATCAGTCAAAAAATCAAAATGGATGCAGTTCATAATCATAATATTTCACTCCAAGATGTGTGATATTATGGGATATCCCTTCTCAGGTGGCTGAAATCCCTCAGCCTATGGTCTTGTGCCTCACAACACACCTGAGGCGAGAAGATATTCCGTGATATCACATCTTTAAGGGTACCACTGCTTAAGTATTACTTCACACAGTGGGGTTAACATGTGGAATATTCTACCTAGAGGAGCTATGGAAACCAGAGCTATTTAGGCTTTCAAAACAGAATTAGGCAGACTCTTGAGGGAGGATTGTATTGAGGGTTACACAGCATAAGTAAGGGTAATATTCCATCTGATAAGCTTGGATATGTAACCATATTCAGACTGGATATCACTGCCATGTCGCAGGAAGGATTAAAAAGATCCCTTCATTCATCACGCTACTATGTTTGTTACTATCAGTGACACTGGAGAGATTTCTCAGTTTCATTGCATTCCCTCTGAGTCAATGAGCCAGAATGTCTTACTGAATTCACAAATTTCAAGCTAGTTCACTGGTAATAGTGGCAGTCACTGGTGCTTTTCCTGTGTAATTCCTGGTACTGGTAGGGGTGCAGACAGTGGAAGTACCAACAATCACACTCCACCAGTGTTTCAGGTGTACTGCTAGTCATAGGCAATATGGGACACAGAGCAATGTTTTATAGTTCTTCTATCTTGGACTAAAGGTAGTGTTGGATGAAATTCGGAAATTTTGTTCCACAAAATATTGCTCAAAATGTGTGCATTTTGTGAAACATTTAGCTGGTGCGAAATGCTGTGTGAAATGTAGAATTTCGCCACCCGCATGTGAAATTTGGCCATTTGTAGGTGAAATTCCACATTTGAAGGGGGATGAAAATAAATGTATATTTAAAAAGTAAAAAAACAAAGTGTCTTCCCCCTACTGGGCAACAATAAAATAAATATTTATAATCCTCACTATCCCTGGTCCCTAGTGGTCTCATCCCCCTGGCTGATCATCAGCCCAATATGAAGAATCCCCCCCCAACTGAGACTCACCCCCATCCCCCATCAAGAATTTTAATTGAAAATAAATATAAATGCCTCTGGTGTCTACTCATCCTACCCCTGGCCAATCACTGGCACAATATGAAGAATCCCCCCATGAGATTCACACTCCATCCCCGTCATTCATTAGTGCCGCTGTACAGACTCCCTTTTGTATCACTGATCAATGATTTAATAAAAATAAAAATGTTGCCTGGTGTCCAGTGGACCCCCCTGTCCCCACTCTGTCTGATATTGACCCGCACCCTGCTCCCCCCATCCAGGACCCCAGCGGGCCACTGGCACAGCCCTCCACTCACCTCCACTGCTGGCAGCCCAACTGAGCACTTTCATTAATGGGTCCAACTAAGCGGTTTCAATGAATGAGCGCCAAATGGCTCTTTCATTGAAAGGGCTCATTCATGAAGCACTCAGTCAAGCTTCTGGCTGTGGAGATGAGTGGAGGGCTGAGCAGTGCCCACTGGGGTCCTGGATGGGGGAAGAGGTAATACCACCGAGAGGGTGGGGGTTCCACTAGACACCAGGCAACATTTTTTTTTAATTAAATCACTGATCATTGATGTGAATGGGAATCTGGACGGTAGCACTAATGGACAATGGAGGACGGGGTGTGAATCTCGGGGGAGGAATTCTTCATATTGGGCCAGTGATCATCAGGAGGGTGGGATAAGTACCAGGGATCATAGGAATTGTAAATATTTATTTTATTGTTGCCCAGGAGTGGGGAAAGCACTTTTTTTCATTTTTAAATATACATTTATTTTCATCCTCTGCAAATGTGGTGGTGAAATTCCACATTTTGTCCACAATTTTGCATCATGCAAAATATTCAGTGAAATGCACAAATTTTGCAAAATGTTTTGCTATGCAAAATTCCAATTTTCAATGAAATTTCACTGGCAAAATAACATTTTGTTGCATCTCTAACTAAAGTGTAGTACTGCTTGATTTGTTTACAAAAAATGCAGACTATGTTGGAGCCGCTATCTTACAGCTTGCTTAACACACTTCACCAATGATTCCCCAAGCCTGTTGCATATTTACCACTGGGCTGTTTCCTTCTGATCCTATTGTAAGTGCTTGCTCACACAGTACAAATACTTTGGAAATAGGAACCCTAATTCACTTCAGGCACTCCTGAACATGGTCTTATAGTAGAATTACCCTTATTATAAGTTAGTACATGCGCTCAGCAATGTAGCACAAAGAAAGCAGTAAAATAATTTGTATGTACTTATTAAAAACAAAGCAGAGTCACAGATGCATTTAATATAAGATATTTAATATTTAAACAACACACAAGATACAGACTATATACAAGGGAAATACAAAACACACATGGGAAATCAAATAGGTATTCAGTAAAATAAAATGCATACAGAAAGAAACACCAAACCAAACTGACCTCTAAGTTTCTCTCACCACTCCAGATTCTTTGGCAAGAAGAATTTTCCCACAGATTTACTTCCCAAAAGAAGAACTTCTCTACAAGGGAATTAAGACTGACCCCTCAGGAATGCAATAACAGACAGCTATCACATAGTGCTGTCCTTCTCTTTAATCTAGGCCAGACCGTGTGTAGCAGGTCAAACATGAGTACACAGCACAGTTCTGATACAAGTCCTAAGTGACTAAACATTTTAAGAGCCCTAAATGCCATAATTATAAAAATCTTAATAACTCAAGGGCACATTTTATACAAGTCAAAAAGAATTATGGATGCTTGTACATACTTTGGAATGAATTTTGAATGAATAAAAAAGAAAAAGAAAAGTGTTAAGTGGTTGAGTGCCTTGCTAACATATGATTGTTTTCAGATTTCTGGAATAAGAAACAGATCCAGAAGCAAACCTTTTGATACCTTTTATTGGACCAACTTAGATGTTCCAAAAAGAACAAAGTGCCTAAGCTTTCGGATTAACTACAGTAAGTCCTTCCTCAGAAGCTTATGACAGTTATTTAGAAAATCCCTTATTATTAAGAAACACACTGACACATTCATAATTTATGTTAGTGGAGCTTTCTGCTTGAAGTTCCTTATCTCATTTTGATGACATTTGACCTTTTAAGGCTCCTTAGTTTAAAACAAACTGGTGAAATGCGATTCCTCTGATTTAAACTGCTGTTATGGTTTAAATGAGTATTTTAAACCAATGAGAATTCTTTCTTTTTTTTATGTATGATCTGGGTGTTAATAGTATGGGATTTCCTAAATAGCTATCATAAGCTTCCAAGGAAGGACTTGGTTGGTCTGAAAGCTTAGGTAATTTGTTCTTTTTGTAACATCGAAGTTGGTCCACTGAAAGGTGTCAAACCATTTGCTTCTGGCTCTGTTCTTACAATGACCAATACGGCAACTAAACTAAATCTGTTTGGAATAAGTAAGGCCTTTCTGTGATTTATTAAAACATTGGAAAATTAACAAAAAGGAAGCCTGGGGAGAGAAGAATATAAAAACTTGGATTTCAGTCTGTGCAAGATAAACTGGAGGGTCCCATCCATGACCTGTGCCAGGAGTCAGTTTATTCAGGATCAGTTCAGAGTGTGTTCACGCAGCCTACAAGGGGAGGAAGCCATCCTGGATCTGGTACTAATGAATGGAGAACATGTTCAGGATGTTAAGGTGGAGGAACCCTGGGAGGGAGCGACCACTGTATGGTCTGGTTCAGATTGGCAATGAGCAGGAAAAATGCAAATATTAGGACAAGGGTGTCACAAACCCACTCAACAGGTCAGACCCTCTGCTCCCACAGTGCCAACCTCCAAGTACAGTACTGTGAACAGTTAACAGAATGGGGTAACCCTCCTGTCTGTTTGTGAGTCTGAATCACCTTTGTTCTCAAGTTCTGGATGGATTCAAACTGTGAACCTTATGCTAGCTTACCCAAATGTACAGGCTTAGATAATTCTGCTCTTTGGGGAATGGCAGATATCTTTCGCCTAAGGGCACCTAACCAGGTATCCAAAATGAACCTTAAAAACTCTATGAAAGACCTTAGGAAAATTCTTGCCTTTTCCCAGTTTGGTACTACCATTAAGCTTATGAACAGTGTCAACTTTATCCATTTGTACTTCACATGTAAAAGAAAGAATTTTGAAGGTGCACCAGGCAGTCTCTTTAAATATAAATTTACTTAAAAACAGATAAAAAAATATGTAAAATGTAAACACAGAACCATATATCACAAAGCATACAATCACTTAAAAGAACAAGGTTAAACTACAAACATAAACTCCTACCACGCTACAATTAGACTTGTCTATCTAATGTATTATTACCTTCTTACAGTGCTTATAGTTAGATGCTGTGTCAGAGTCTAACAGGAATGTGTCTAAAGATCAGCCACAGAATAGTTTAAAACTGTCTTTGAACTTGTCTCTTCCATGATGTCACCTAGCTCCTCCTTGTTAAATATAAAAAATATAATGCACACAGAGGATGTCCCATCACTCAGGAGCTATATTAAATAAGCAAAATTATTTTTGACTTGTATAAAATGTGCCTTAGAGTTATTCATCTGCAACAATTCATTTCCCAGTATGACTCTTTGATCTTGAGTCTTTCCTGCTTTTCAAAGACATCACAGGACTTTTACAACTCTGCAGTTTTCTCACCTAGATGTCATTTAGCTTCTTTTAGCATCAGTTGAAATTAACTGTCCTTCCTCTGAAGACATCATAAAATTGATATTTTAGTCCCTGGCTTCAAAGCAACACAGATCATAAACAAGGCTATAAAATGTGACTTCTTGGAAGTTAATCACATTACAGAGCTCTGCTGTTTAACATATATCTTGTCATTTTAACTGAAACCTGGGGGGGGGGTCATCCCAGGAGCACAGGGTATCTCATGACAGACCATCACACACTACATTTTTTATATTACAAAAATCATAGAGCAATCAGAACCAGCTAGCCAAGCATCACAATCCTCCCTAACTAGACTGAATTTGGGGGCTCTATCCCTAGCATGGGATGAGCTTCTCAAATCAGTTCACTCCTCATAGACGTGCGATAAGCCATTGCTGTTCTGATTTGTCACCCCAGCCCTATGTAGGAATGTCATATCGTACCCTTGCAAAGCAAGACTCCATCTTAACAGTCTACCATTAGTTTTTCCCATTTGCGTCAGCCATACCAGGGGGGTTAGGGTCAGATTGTACCACAAAATTCTGCCCATATAAGTATGGCTCTAGCTTCTTTAGTGCCCACACTATGGCAAGACACTCTTTTTCCAAAGTAGAGTATGCCTGCTTCCTGGGAAGTAACTTTTTACTCAGGTACACTACCAGGTGATGTTTCCCTTGGTTGGATGTCTGACTCAGTACTGCCCCAATACCCACATGTGAGGCGTGAGTCTGAACTATAAAGGGTTTGCTATAGTCAGGACTTGTCAATACAGGAGCACTGCACAGTGCCTCCTTCAGTCTGGTAAAGGCTTCTTCACAGGCTGGTCCCCAGGTATTTTTCTTTGGCATCCTTTTCTTTACCAGGTCAGATATGGGAGCAGCCAGGGCACTGTAATTGGGTACAAATTTCCTATAGTACCCTGCTGTCCCTAAAAACTCCTGACCTGCTTCTACATTTCTGGTCTGGGCCACACCTGTATCACTTCTATTTTTATATGGTTAGGACAGAGCTGTCCCCAGCCTACCACATGCCTGAGGTATGTCACTTCTCCCATAGCCACCTGGCACTTCTCAGCTTTGACAGTGAGCCCGGACCTCTGTATCCTGCCCAGAACTTCCCTAAGGTGGGACAGATGTTCCTCCCAGCTGGCACTAAAGATGGCAATGTCATCCAGATACACCATGGTGTACTCCTCAGCACCATTTAACACCTGGTTCACCAACCTTTGGAAAGTGGCCAGGCGTTCTTCATTCTGAAAGGCATTACTTTAAATTCAAATAAGCCTATCAGAGTGATGAAGGCCAGCCTCTCCCTAGCTCTGTCCATTAACTCTACCTGCCTATACCCCTTGGTCAGGCCAATGGTCATAAGGTTGGTCGCCCATCCCAACTTGTCCAGGAGTTTGTCCATCTGGGGCATCGGGTGGGCATTTGACAGTCCACGATAGTCCACACAGAAATGAGTAAAGCCATATGGCTTGGGCACAAGGACTACGGGTGAGGCCCAGGGGCTGTGGGATCTCTGGATTACCCCTAAATCCAGCATCTCCTCCACTTCCCTCCTAATGTCCTTTTGGACAGTCTCTGACACCCGATATGCTGTCTGCCATATGGGCGTTGGTGTCCCAGTCTCCACATTGTGCGTTGCTAAGGGGGTTAGTCCAGGCTTGGTGCTAAACTATGGGGCAAAGTCTGCTAAAACCTCCCTTACTTCCTGGATCTTGTCCTGGGCCAGCTGGGGAGACAATTTTACTGCCTCCACAGAGGACTTCTGCTTGCTTTCTTCCAGCAAGTCCAGAAGGGGGTCTCCTTCATCCGTCCCCTCACCAGGACTACACACTGCAAACACCATGTCAGCCCTATTAGAATATGGCTTCATCATGTTGACAAGGTACATCCTTTCTGTCTGTCTTCTGTCAGGTAACTCTATAATATAGTTCACGTCATTTACCTTCCTAACTACTTTGTACGGTCCCGCCCACTCAGCCTGTAGCTTGTTTTTCCAGACTGGAATAAGGACCATGACTTTCTGACCCACCATGTATGAGCGAGCTCTGGCTCTATGGTCATACCACACTTTTTGTTTCTGTTGGGCAGCTGCCAGGTTGCTCTGGGCTGTCCCCATGAGCTCCTTCAGCCTTTCTCTAAGCCTAAGGATGTAATCCACTATGGGAGTTCCCTGGGTAGTGTGCTTGCCTTTCCAGTCCTCCCAGATCAAGTCTAGGGTCCCACATACCCAGCATCCATATAAGAGTTTGAAGAGGGAAAATCCTGTCGACTCTTGGGGCACCTCCCAGTATGAAAACAACAAGTGGGGAAGGTATTTCTCACAGTCCCTCCCATGCTGTTCAGCAAACGCTCAGAGCATTGAATTCAGGGTATCATTAAATCTTTCCACAAGCCCATTGGCTTGTAGGTGATATGGTGTCATGCATCTCTGCACCACCCCACACTTCTCCCACAAACATTTCATCAGGTCTGACATGAAAGAACCCCCTCGACTGGTGATAACCTCCTGTGGAAACCCAACTTGGGAGAAAATCCCAGGTAAGGTCTCTGCCACTTTGTCTGTCCTCAGAGAGGATAGGGCGACTGCCTCTGGGTACGGGGTAGCATAATTCACCACAGTCAGAATGAATCTCTTCCCTGAGGAGCTGGGGGTATTTAAAGGCCCCACTATATCCATTCCCACCATCTGGAATCACTCCTCCACTATGGGCAATGGAATCAGGGCAGCTTTGGTTTTCTTGCCCGCCTTCCCTATTTCTTGGCACCGGTGACAAGACCTGCAATACTCCTTCACCTACTGGGTGAAGTTGAGCCAATAGAAATTCTGGGCCAACCACTGCATAGTGCACATGATTCCCAGATGACCAGACAAGGGATTAACATGTACAATCTTGAGCAACTGCTCAAGATACCCCTGGGGAATGACAAACTGCCTTCCTATCACTCCTACATCTGTCTGCACAGCCTGAGTACACATCAGTCCATTTTCTCAGTAAACCCTATGTTTGCCATCACCTCCTTGTGCTCCGTCAGAGTCTGCCCAAGTCCTCAGCTTCTCTAGACTAGTGTCACTTTTCTGAGCAGCTGCAAACTCCTTACACATTCCCAAGGTATGGGACAGGTCCCCTTCAGTCTCTAAACTAGGGTCCCTAGCACTAGCATCAGGGCACTCAGGATCACTGTTATTCCTCACCCTCTGACAATGGGTCACCCCTCCATCTTCAGAGTAACCCTCTGTAGCAGTTTGGTTAACTGATCCTGGGAAAATTTCTACTCCCTTTTCATTAGTCTCGATATCAGGAGACACAGGCTGGGGAACCAGCCTCCCAGTGGTTTCCACAATGGCTTCTGTGGGGGTTCAGGGAACTACAATTTTCCCTTGCTACTTGGTTACGTGTAACTGCACACACCACCCCTTGTTTGAGATTGTTGCCAAGGATGATGTCCACTGCTAATATTTTGGCTACAGCCACCTGTTGCACAGTTCCCCCAGTTTCACCCCAGTCTAGGAGAATACTATCGAGAGGCAATGTGGTCTCCTCACCAGTGAACCCTTGCACAGTCACAAATTCATTGGGTAAAAGCTGACCAGGCTCTATCAGATCCATCTTTTACCAATGTCAGGGATGCCCCTGTGTCCCTTAACCCTTGAGTCTGTAAACCATTCACTGTGACTGGGTGCATGTGTTCCCTCATGTTCACAGGCATGCTTCCAGGGACACACAAACAACCCACTTCCTTCCTAGCACCACCTTGCGTATTGCTCATCCTTTTGGGACACTGTCTGGCAATATGCCCAGTTTCTTTATGCAACCAACATTCATTTCTTTTCTCAGATAAATCTTTTCTCTGAAACCTGGGGCTAACTGGTTTTAGTGGAGGCAGTGATGGTTTTAGCTGCCTTGAAGGCACGCTTTTCCCTTTTTGCACTTCCATGCCTGCCCCATTCATTCTTAGAGCAGGTCTGCTCTTGGCATAGTGGTCCGAGAGCTCAGCAGCCTCTTGCACTGTTTTGGGATCTCGGTCCTCCAGCCAGGTTTTCAACTCGGCTGGGCATGCCCAAAAAATTTTTGCTAACAGTATAGCATTTTCAATTTTATCTACAGAGTTTGCTTCAATTCTCTCCCACCAACATTTCAAAAACTGATGTTGTTTCATGGCTAGCTCCTTGTAGCTCATATCAGTGCTTCTCCTGACCTTACAGAATGTAGCTCTATATGCTTCAGCAGTTAAATCAAATCTTTTTAAAAGTGCAGCTTTAAGTTTGCTGTAATCACTACTGTCCTCATTGTCCATTTGACCCAATGCATCCCAAACTTTCCCGGTAAGTAGCGGTGATAGCTGGAAGATCCAGGACTCTCTAGGAATTTTAGCCTGAATACAAACTTTTTCAAAGGAATTTAAAAAGGCATCCATATCCTCTCCCTCTTTAAATTCAGCTATCAATTTGGAATTCAATTTGTAACCCAGTCCTGTAGTTCCAGTTACACCCAAGCCACTTACCTGCTCTGGTACGGGTGGTTGGAGTTGTCGCTTCTCCAGTTCATGTCGCCTCTGGCACTCACACTGTTCATGGTCCGCCTCTTGCTGTTCTTGCTCCCTCTTTTCCTCTGGAGCTTGCTGTTCTCACTTCATCTTCTCCTGGAACTCCAGCTTCATTCTGCACAACTCAGTCTGCAGCCTGAGTACTTCTGGCTCCAGAATGCTGGTGACCTTCCCCTGCTGCTGTGGCCCTTTGCTGGCACTGGCCCTGCTATCATCTTCATCAGATCTGGACACTGCACTGGCCACTAGCCCTTCCACATTCAAGGTTTGGTCTTTTTCAGTCACAGTCAGTGACTTGATGCTCTGGGTATCTGCTATCATCAGGGCATCCATGAGGTTCTGCATGGTGGCTCTCACCTTGTACAGGACTCCTCTGTCCCTGCACAACTGCCTCAAGTAGTCTACAGTCTGCCCGCTGTAGTTGGAAGCCATCTTCTTCCCTAACTACGGCTACTCTAATTTGCATTAAAAAAAAAATAAAACAGGTAGGAACTTGACTGAAAGCCAAATTATATAGTTCTGTTTCCTTTTTATAAATCACTGCCTTTTTTTGCAAGTGAGCTGTACAGTATCAAGCTGACACACTGAACAATATAAAGCTTGTGTTATAAAAATTATCTGCACCGCTGCCAACCAATCTGTCACAAACCCACACAGCAGGTCAGGCCCTCTGCTCCCACAGTGCCAACCTCCAAGCACAGTATTGTGAACAGTTAACAGAACAGGGTAACCCTCCTGTCTGTTTGTGAATCTGAATCACCTTTGGTCTCAAGTTCTGGAGGGATTCAAACTGTGAACCTTATGCTAGCTTACCCAAATGTACAGGCTCAGATAATTCTGCTCTTCAGGGAATGGCAGATATCTTTTGTCTAAGGGCACCTAACCAGGTATCCAAAATGAACTGTAAAAACTCCATGAAAGACCTTAGGAAAATTCTTACCTTTTCCCAGCTTGGTATTACCATTAAGCTTATGAACAGTGTCAACTTTATCCATTTGTACTTCACATGTAAAATAAAGAATTTCAAAGGTGCACGAGACAGTCTCTTTAAACACAGATTTACTTAAAAATGGATAGAAAAATATGTAAAATGTAAACACAGAACCATATATCACAAAGCATACAATCACTTAAAAGAACAAGGTTAAACTACAAACATAAACTCCTACCACACTACAATTGGACTTGTCTATCTAACGTATTATTACCTTCTTACAGTGCTTATAGCTAGATGTTGTTGTTTCAGAGTCCAACAGGAATGCGTCTAAAGATCAGCCACAGAATAGTTTAAAATTGTCTTTGAACTTGTCTCTTCCATGATGTCACCTAGCTCCTCCTTGTTTAATATAAAAAATATAATACACACAGGATGTCCCATCACTCAGGAGGTATATTAAATAAGGTGACATCAGCAAAAACTCATTTCCTAATATGACTCTTTGATCTTGAGTCTTTCTTGCTTTTCAAAGACATCACAGGACTTCTACAACTCTGCAGTTTTTTCACCTAGATGTCATATAGCTTCTTTTAGCACCAGTTGAAATTAACTATCCTTCCTCTGAAGACGTCATAAAATGGATATTTTAGTTCCTGGCTTCAAAGCAACACAGATCTTAAAGGATGTTAAGGTGGAGGAAACCTGGGAGGGAGCGACCACTGTATGGTCTGGTTCAGATTGATAATGAGCAGGGAAAATGAAAATATTAGGACAAGGGTACTGAACTTTAGAAAGGTAGAGTTCAGTAAAGATGGGATAAGTGTTAAGGGGTCACCTATCTAGCCTCAGAGAGGATATGGGAGTTGATTACATTCAAAATGGGATAACAGCTGCCACAAAAAAGTGTGTCAGATAGATGGTAAAAAACTGTAAAGCCAAGAAACCAAATTGGTGTAGTTAGGATGTGGCCCAGGCAGTTGTGAAAAAGAGGACTGCATACAGAAAATTCGGGAAGACCTGTATGGATGAAGATAGGGAGGAATACTTGGGAAAAGGCTAAGGAGGCAGGTAGGTTAGTCAGGCTAGCCAAGGCCAGAAAAAAGTTGCAGATTGTGGAGGGATCAAGAAGGGGGGGGGTCTTTATCCAGTTCATCAAGGAAAAGGGACAAAAAGGATGGAATAGTGAAACTGAAAAGGGGAGGCAAAAAGTAATTCAGAGAAGACAGAAGCATTGAATGAATACTACTGTTCTATCTTTATGAAAGGAAAAGATGGCCTGGTACCACAGGGGAAGAGGTGGGGGATGATGGTCTGAAAGACTGGATCCCAGGGGACAGGGTGGAAAGAGGGCTTATTGTGCTCAAAGTTGATCGGTCTGGATAGTATCCACCTGAGGGTGTTGAGGGAGCTGGCAGAAGACCTGGCTGATTTGATGATAGATCTGTTCAGCAGCTCGTTGAAGTCAGGGATATGTCACAGGAGCTCTACAGAGCTTTGTGCTTGACCCTGTCTTGTTTAGCATCTTTATTGGTGACACTGGAGATGGCATTAAGGGCAAGATATGCCTTTTTGCAGACAACAACAAACTCTGTGGGAAGAGTAGACACGGCTGCGGGGATACAGGACCTTAGGGAAGATCTGGCCTGGCTAGAAAAGTAGTCTGGAACATGGAAGTTCAGGTTCAATGCAAAGAAGTGCAAAGTCATGCACATTGGAAATAGGACCCAAGGCCTGAATAGAGCCTGGGGGGTCCTGGTCACCAAACTGGAGGAGGAAAAAGACTTGGGGTAGCCATCACCAGTGACCTGAAACAATCAATGTATTGTAGGAAGACAGCACCCAAAGTGAACAACATGCTTGGCTGTATAGCCAGTGGGATCACAGGCAAGAAGGAGGAGGTCATATTGCTGCTGTATATATTCTTGATGTGTGCACACCTGGAGTATGATGTACAATATTGGAGACCCTACCTGAGAAAGGACATAAGCCTGCTGGAGATAGTCCAGTGGAGAGTAACAAAAATGGTTCAAGGACAGCATGGCAAGGCATATGAGGACAGACTAAATGACCTCAAGATGTACTCGCTAGAGGATAGGAAGGATAGGGGGGGACATGATCTAAACCTTCGGGTACATAAAAGGTATCAACAAGGTGAATACAGGGAGCCTCCTTAATCTTAACGTGAGCAGGACCACAAAGGGGCACTACTATATGCTGGCAGGGGGAAGGTTCAAGAGGGAGGTCATGAAACACTTCTTCACAGATCGAGTAGTGACAAGGTGGAACAAACTCCCAGAGGAGGTTGTCTCATTAGTGGCAGTGGATGGATTCAAGAGAAGATGGGACAGGGCAAAAAGGAGGGACAAGATCAGTGCAGTTCAAGAAAGGGGTAAAGGGGGTCAGGTTTGATGGGATAGGGGCCGAGCCCTCAGTAGTTGCTGAGAAGGGGTGCCACAATCTGAGCAGACTTTTTTAATTTATTTATTCATTGTGATCTTGGATTAACATCTTTGAGAACAAACTCATTAAATAGGTTCCACGTCAGAGATCCATTAACAGTGATTAAAACAAAACATAAGGGTAAGCAGTACAGCTGTAAGTGCAGACTAAATAACAAATAGGAGTCTAAGTATAGATCTAAGTATAAACAAGTTGACACGAACAGTGGACTAGAAACAGGCTATTATAAGCACATAAGGTAGCATAGGGGGTTGCGGGAGATTTAAGGGGGAGAGGTCAACACAGACTGGCAGGTGTATGAAGGGAGGAGAGAGGAGCAGCAGCAGACAGTGTTGTCAGAAGTTGGGGCATTGAGTGGGGATTATAGTAGCTCACGGGTAGCCACACCTGAGCAGGAAGTAGAGAAACATCAGCCCAAGAAGGCATTGTTGAAGCTTTTGGAGTAGGGGCTGAAAGTAGGTGGGAGAGGAATGAAGGAAAAGAAGAGGTGGTGGGTGGGTGGGTGGGGCTAGACGGAGAAGGGGTAGGAAAGAACTAGATCACAATAGGACACAGGACAGGAAAGAAACAACAAGTGCAGGGTACAGGGGCCATGTGGGCACAGGGAGTGCTGCCTAGGCACGAGGTAAAACAGCACTGGGGGGATAAGGGAAGCAGTCACAGTTGGCATTAGCATTGAGATGTTTTTGGAGATCTTGTTTGAAGGGGCCTAATTCCATTATTGAGGAGATGGCAGGAAGAAAATCATTAATCTATTTGGGTGCATGGTGGGCAAAAGCTCTTTGACCAAGGGAGGTGCAGCACCTAGGAATTTTAAAGACTGTATTATCTGAGCTTCTAGTGGAATGGCCATTTTCATAGGGGGTGAGGATCTTCTGGACGCCCATTGGCATCAGGCCCAGACACACTTTCATGGTCAGGAGACACATTTGGAACCTGAGCCTACCTGTGAACTGGAGTCAGTTAGCCTGGTCATATAGGTCACATGTATGAGTAAACTGTGCAGAGCTTGTTAGGAGCTGACAGGCTTTATTTAGAGCGACTATAATACGGCAGAGGGCTGTGTCTACGGCTGAGCAGTAGATTACAATGCCGTAATCAACAAGTAAGAACAGAACTGTGGATAGCAAGATTTAGAGCCTCCGGCGTAAGACTTTGCTTATGTCTGTCAAGCAATCCAATCTGGATGTCCACAGCCTTTGCAAAATTTTTGATGTGGTTGGCCTATGACATAGTGCTGTCTGTTGTGCCCCCCAAATATTTGAAATGCTGTACAAGTTCCAATGCAGTACCAGACCCATTTGTTATATTGAGTGGGTGTGAATGATACCTATTTTGGGGACTGAAAAACAACATAGTCTTATTTTTTTTCATAGTTCATAATGAGTTTTTGGTCTTTGAACCATGTTTCAACTGTAGTGAAGCTGTCCTGAAGTTTGCATTCCAAGGTGATGGGATCAGAGTCACTTATGTACAGGACTGCATCATCTGCATAGAGCAGAATCGGACAGCTACTCATCAACGAGAGCCTGTTTAGGAATAAATTGAATAAAATGGGACCAGGATGCAGCCCTGGGGCACACCAGAGTGAACAGGTCTACTGTCAGGACACTATCGATCTTAACTTCTTGAGAACAATTTGTGAGGTAGCTCTTAAACCAGGTGTCTGTATCATTAGATAGACCAATAGATGCAAGCTGCTCGACTAGTAGGTCGTGATTAACCACGTCAAAGGCTTTTGACAGGTTAATGAATGTGGCACAGACAAGTGCGCCATGATCCAGGGAACTGTGAATATAACCTGTAAACTCTAGCAGTATTGGTAACTGTGTCCTTTATGAAATCCGTGTTGCTGTGGACACTGTATATTATACTTTTCTATGTATTCAGTTAATTGGTCCGCAACTATTTTTTCAAGAGCCTTAGATAAAGGTGAGAGTATTGAGATGGGCTGATAGTTACAAGGGATGTGGGGAGGTGGGGTGTGCAGAGGGAGAGGTACGATCTCCACTCTTGAAGACAAGTGTCACCTGGGCCACTTTCCATAACTGTGGAAACCAAAATAGTCTGAGTGAAATGTTGATTATGTGTGTTAGTTATGCTAGAATGTCATCTAGGGTTAGAGCCACAAATCTGAGGTCGAGGGAGTCACCACTGAATCGGGACTTACCCGGGACTTTTTGGAGATATTTCCTAGCCTCACCTTGAGAAAGAGCTCTAAAGTGGAGCGGAGGATGAGATAATGGTGGGACTGCAGAGCCTGGTTTAGAGAATGAGACTGTTTGGAGAAAGAAATCGGGGGGGACACCACTGACATCTGAGAAGGCTTTATTGAGAGAATTGACTATGGAATTGGGGTCAGTAGTGTGTACACCATCAATGTTCAACATAGTGGGGGCTGACTTAGTGTCCTTGCCAGTGATTTCTTTGAGGTTTGTCCAGAATTTTCTACCGTTGCTCCAAGCTTGGGTGAGGGCTTCTTTGTAATGTTGATTTTTTTGCTGTGCATGTGGCCCTAGTGCAGTCATTCCGGGCACTTTTGTAGACTTGAATGTCCGCTTGTTTACCCGTAGCTCTGGCTATATGCCATAGATGTTCCCTTGAATTCAACCGTTCAAGAAGCTCTGGCGAAAACCAGGGATTGTTGCATCCTTTGATTTTTCACTTTTTTAGAGGAGCATGCTGGTCACACACATCCTGTTAAACAGCAGGATGAATTGGTTTAAGGCTGCATCAACAGAACTGGAAGAGAAGACCGTTGACCAGCTTTGCCGGTGAAGGTCGGCTTGTAGCAATTCAAGGTGACCTTGTTTGAGGACCCTATGGGTTATTGTTTTCGGCTGGGGTTTGGAGAAGTTGTAGCCCAGTGAAACAGAACTGGCGAGGATCACTGTATGCATCTGGGAGCACCATGACATGAGAGATGTGTTCCGGTCGATTAGTCAGGACCCAGTCAAGCAATGTGTAGGTGTCAGTCTTGAAGTTTGTCCTAGTAGGAGAATTGACAAGCTGTGAAAGGTGCACTGCAGAAACAGCATACCTATAGGGACTAGAGGCTGGTGCGAGTCAATTGGCACTAAAGTCACCCAGCATCAATGTTTCATTGTTTAAGTTCAAAGCACTGAGGCATTCCATTAGCGAGTTTACCCCAGGGATCTTTTGACCAGGTGGAATGTACACCGAGAGAACTGTGAGGGTTTTGTTGTGTTTCTCAAGTAGCACTTTTAAGGCTAAAGTTTGCATGTTGGATCCAGCATCTGGGAGAGGCAGTACAATGGCTGGTATGTTCTCCCTAATGTAGATTGCACATCCACCCCCACATTTGGTTATAAGATCCATCCTGTACACGGTGTAGCATGGGATCAAAATTGATGCATCAGCAATATTAGGAAAGAGCCAGGTCTCTACCACTGAAAGGATATCAGGGTTATGTTGTGAAAACCAGGTGTTCAGGATATCAATTTTAGGGAGGAGACTGCAAATATTTATTGAGCCAATTGTGAGTTGCCTGACATAGCTTTGGGGTTCAACTGTGGGAGTTGGTGGGCCTGGATTAGGGTGGATATTCCTAGATAGTAGCAATAAGAGTAGTGCAATGTGGCATAGATATTCCTTCGGTGTTTGCTGCTGCATTTGAGTGCACTACTATGATTTGAGTTGGCGAGAGCTTTTGCTTGACTATTGAAAATTCCAGGAAAGAGAGCCAAGGGGTGCAGCCACCATGGTCACTAGCGGAGAAGCTCCATTAGTGTTGTTGTAGGCAGTGCTCAGGGAGGTGTAGGGAATTTGTTGCAGTAAGTCAACATTGTGGCACAGTGAGCATTTAGGACCATACCATGCAGAGTTGGACTAGCAGGTGGGACCAGATATTCACTTAAGTGAGTTGTGTGAGTAAGGAGGATTAGCACAAAAGCACATCTCAAAAGAAGGATACTGAGCATTGTGCAGGTTTGTTAAGGTGTGACCAAAGGAAGGAGTAGCCCTTTCTAAGAGTAAGGAGTAAATATATGGTATTGCCCCTTTAACAGGAGAGACTGCTGTTGCCCATTTAAATGGAGAGAGTAGACTGCAATAAAATATTCTGAGCTCACAATCTGGAAGATGAAGGGGGAGATAAGAGTCAGAGAATGAGAATTAAAAGAAGGTCTAGGGTTGGCCAAAAATCTGCGCTTGGAAGGCAAGCACCACTGAGCATTGATCAGCAACGAGTGCCTAGTACAAAGTATGAAATTCACTGTAGCAGCCAATGGGTGGCCTGCTACAGTGCAGTTCTGTCCAATGAGGAAAGTGTCTTTCAATCTGAATCCTAGTCCAAGATTTGGTAGGAGCGTACCTAGTTACTGGTTGGGGTTTAGCCGGGTCCTGGTGAGGGGGGGCAGGCGTCCCCTTGAGACAATATGCGGCGGCCGTGGAGCCCGCTCGGGGTGATGGGCTGAGGAGGAATGAAGAAGTAGAGGTTAAATTAGTGCAGTGGACAAAATGTACATAAATCGGGGCAGGGAGACAGGGAGGAGAAAAGGGGGAAATCTAATAGCAGCCTGAAGAGGTGCTAACCAGGGGTTTTTGCAAGTGAAAAGAGGAGGGGGTTGGGTAGTAAGCACCCAGGCACCAACAGCTTGAAATGCTGAAAATAATGCATCTGGGAAATACAGCTGAGCATGGGTAGTAGGTAGGGAAGAGAAAAGGAATAAATTAAATATGAACAGAGGGCTAGGTAGTGGGAGGAAGGTAAGGCTCAGGAGAGCTAACACTTTTCACACGCTGGAAGTATCTGAGAATTAAGGGCCAGAGAAATGGCAGTAATGGGTTGTGGGTAAGGAAGAGTAAAGAAATTATATTAAAATATTAACAGAGGGATAGGTAGTGGGAGGAAGGTATGGTTCGGGAGAGCTAGAGCTTTCACATGCTGAAGTATCTTAGATCAAGGGCCAGAGAAATGGCAGTAGTGGGATGGGCCATAGGTAGTGGAGGGAGAAAAGTGAGTAGAATAGAAAGCAGAGGGACTAGTACTGGGAAAGAGGTCGAGGCAGAAGCGTTTCTCAGGGAAAGAGGGATAGGGAATTAGCAGCTTTCAGGTAGTGGAGTTAGTTACAAATTCAAGATTAACAACTTCAAGAAAAAAACAATAGCAGCAGCAGTAGTATTATCAGTATACGGATTAGAATTTCCTGGATAAGTGGCAGCAGTTACAACAACAAATATACAACAGCATACATAAAATTAAGGCACATTTCAAAGCAAAAGCAAAAAAAAAAAAAAAAATATGTGCTTGTAAGGCAAGCACCGCTGAGCACTGATCAGCAGCGGGCACCAAGTACAAATTTGAAATTCACTGTAGCAGCCCATGGGAAGCCTGCTACGGTGCAGTTCTTGTTCAAAGGAAAGCAGTTTCGTTGAATCTAGTCTGAGATTTGCAGAGCATACCTGGTTGCTGGTGGGGTTTAGCTTGATCCTGAAGCGGGGGCAGGCGCCTCGAGATGATATATTGATAGACCAATAGGCCTTCCGCTGTCACTTTTTGTGTGTTGGTACATTCAAATGGTTAAATGACATAAACACATGACTTTGGACTTCTTCTGGCAAGCAAGATGCAGCACATCTTATTATTAATTTTCCTGGTAATTTAAAAAAAAAACATTTTTTGCAGCCATATTTCTAAAGTAAATGAACACGTATCCTTTACTTTATAAAATGACATCCTCGTAAAATTATTCAACTCCTCACATACAACGCTCACACAAACAAAAACATTAAACAGTGATGTAAACTGTATGTAAGATATTTGTTTCTTTATTTTACATGAAGTGTTTGTCAAGGCCTAAAATGCTCCTCACTAGATTTTAGCCAAGGTTGTAGCTCTGATGAGTTTTGTGCCAGTTCACTTATGCCAGTCTCTTCTTGAATAGGTGCTGGGAGGCCCAGTGAAGTGGCAGCTCTGATAATGGTCCACCCTCCATTCTGTTGCCTTCCCCAGCATGTCTTTGCTGGCTGTGTGGCCAGGGAGTGGAGAAATGAGCAGTGATCATGACACGGAAGAGATCAAAGGCAGGACCAGAGTTCTTGGTGATGTGACCACACATACACGCAGCACAGTTGAGAGATGCCACCCATAGTGTGGTGTGAGGAGGGAGTGCCGCCCATAAAAAATGAGGTTGTTTGAAACTGGGGCTCTGGTGGTCTAGGCGCGAGTTGTCAGTGAAACATAAAGGAATATAAAGGGGAGAAAGCACAGGGGCCAACCAAGACTTGAGTGTGCCATGGGTCTGTGCTGTGTGGAAAGTTTTGTCTGGTGAAAAGGAAGGGGAATTAGTCTGAGACTGAAATGAGGGGGATAAAGAACTGAGCAAAAAGGAACACCTATATGGTGGTGGCACAGCTGAAATGGCAGTTCAAAAAACATTCAATATGGTGGTGGGGATTTACTGCCAAAATGGTAGTTAAAAAAAATAAAAGCAACAAATTGTTAGGGCTGGCAGTACAGCATTGAAGTAAGAGTACCGAGCTTGGTAAATCCAGCAGAGCTGGGTTTTATTCCCACAGCTTCAACTTGCATACTGTGTGACCCAGATCAAGTCACCTGACTAGTGCTCCTGTATCACCCCTTGAAACAGACATTGTGCCTAGTGGCCATCCTGAATGCTGTCTATGTTTTAATTATGATATTCCACCTTCACATGAATAGCCATTTCTACTAATCCATCTCTTTCCCTCTGTTAGATATCATGTGTTGGATTTTCAGAGCAAATCTATTATGGATCTGCCCGCTATAGTTTCAAACAGAACTTATATATGAACTGTTAGACCATCAATATGTTGGCCTATTAGTGTCTGCTGCACAAACGCTGTTGTATATGAAAAGTCAGCACTTGGATAACAAAAATGATTCATGCTGTGCCCTTTGAAAATAGAGTATCATGTTTGAGTGCATTCAGTCTGATGCAAACAAGGCAGACCATAGTCCTGCATCTGAGTCATACCCTTTAAAAAAATCTCCATCCATTCACATCTTGATATGACTGACCTTTTTTTCTAATGTGGCTGTTTTTGCACATTGTCAGGGATGTACTTCCTCAAGAGGTGGATGCAAACTCAGATGCATTTCCCACCTGAATCTGCATCATCTGTCTGTGTCAAAACCCAAGGGTCCTGCTTCTAAAGGGTGTTGAGGTTTTTCTGACAGTTTTAAGACTTTGCAGTAGCTTACAAAAAACAATGATGCATACCTCACATAATGCATTATTTTCTTCTAATACTGCCAGTGGATGTGCATTTTGAACATACTGTTGGAAGGATTCGGTTTGAAAATCCTATCCTAAAGGTTTTTTTGTTGTTTGTTTCAACTTCTTAACAGTTGATCTGTATTCAGTTTAAATTTTTCTTGTGTGAGGCTGAGTGGCTGTATGTGTCTTTCTAAAAATTTAGAGGATTATGCTTTTCTCTTAAAAGTTCAGTTAGCTACCATCAAATTAGCCTCAGTGCTTGCAGCCTTTCTACAATGGCAGCCAGTGACATGATGTAGAAAATCCAGCTGCTGTTTATCAAATTACATCACAGAAAATCCCCATTCATATCAATTGAATTTCTAAGATGTTTACAGATATAGCCAGATATTTAGTGCATCTTGTCACTGGCTACCACTGTAACTTCTGTCCTTGCACAGTCCATGCAAAAGTACAGTAGTTTATCAATGACCCAACCAGATTATGTGGTGGCCAAACATTTAGAAAGTGTCTGAAAGCATCCCCGCTGTGTCTGTTCAGGATGACTAGCTCTGCAAATAATGATGTCAGTGCACTCAGAGTTTGCTGTAAAGTAGATAAAACATTCTTTCATATAAGCACACATGAATGGTTCATGTTCTGGAGATTGTGATCATCTTACAGTGAGTGAGATATATAAGTGGTACATTGTACGCATCAGAAAATCAGCTTTTATATTCTATGGTGTAAACTGTACACCACACTCAAGCTAATCAGAGCATAGCCTCAGTAAGCTTTGAAGAGCAAAAAAGGGCCTACTGATTTATTACAGCTTTTTGATCTGGATGTTGTCACCATCTGCCACACTCTTGTGATTTTTGACATTTTATTTCTTTTTTGTTTGCATATTGGAGCACCTCCTACAGCTTTAAAAATGTTTCTTTGTGCATTCTCAGGCTGAGAGAGCTACAACCCGATTTCCATGAAAATATTACTTATAATAAGAAAAGAATTAAAATACACATAAAAATAAACAAACACCTCTGGTTCAACAGTGGGACATTCAAAGGGCTGAAAATGGCCCAAGGACTAAGTCCAGTGTCACAGGCCGCTGATGTGGAAAAAAATCTCAGCACCGGTGGCCATTCCAAATTTCAGTACATGGTACACCGGGCCAGTGGGCACAGCTGCGGAAAATATTATGCTTGGTACTACCAAGCATAATATTTCAGCCTAGCTGCACATGCAAAATGGGTGTAAGCTGCTATAAATTACAGAACCAGTCACATACCGTCTCCACATATGAAAGTACAGTGCTTGTGGCAAAACCTACAGGTGTGCAAGGGAAGCCCCCCTTTGTGCACAGGTTTTACTGTCCGTGCACAATTTTTCAGGATTACTAAAAATCCAGTCAAGGATCTTTGCCTCCTGATTTCAACTCATTCTCCTACTTTTCCCTCATTGTCCTCTGACTGTGACATCATGCTTATTTCTACAGCTCAGATTACAATGTCACAAACAAAGGATTATGGGGAAAAGCTGCAGCATGAGATGATGTCTGGGTGATAGAAATCCTTTTTTCATGCAAATGTCCACTATAAGAAAGACAGATGGAAGATAAATACAAAAAATAAATGACATGGAGGCTGATATGAGTTTATCATATTTTTAAATGTTTTCTTGGAGATTGGAAAATTACTTTAAGAAATAAAGCATGACAGAGTGTGCTTAGTATAAGTTAATAGAGCCTCCACATGGTGTCTCTTATAGTATAAGAGGCTCCAGGTATTTGGAATTGGTTAGAGAACCATGCAGTAAAGCTTGAGTTCTTCTGACTGCACAAACTTCACAAGAGAAGTCTCTTATACCAGAAGAGACACACTATGGCAGCCCTGGTAATGTATTATAAATCGTTCAAGTTTGCTAGAGTGATTTATACTTTTACCCCCACCCTCCCTGTCCTGTGCATAATGTTATTTAGTCTCACTTTCATCTAGGGCAAGGGGTGTTTACTCCAGACGTATTAGCAAGGCCATTTAGTCAAGCCTGGGTTACTGGAAATTTTGACCTTAACAAAGGGCCCTGGCTTAAAAGTCAGTATGAAGGTGCCGTGAAGTCTAGAATACTATTGTTTGAGGACTTTGGCATCTTGACTGCAGCAATTACAACTTGAGTGAAACCACTTAGGGGTTAAGTGATTTATTGGCAACAAAAGAGTTTGGACTAGCAAAACCAGCAGGGGATGATACATGCTGACTCATCATGCCTGTGTGCACTTGTGTTTTTGGTTTTTTTTTAAAACCGGAGGGGGCACTTGTCTTTTCCTAACCCCCTCCCCCACTAGGAAACTTTCAGTTAGACTTTTGAAACTTGAACATGGGTGCTGGTTGGTCCTTTCTCAGCATGTGACAAGGTCAGCCAATCCAAGCAAGGAACACCAGAAGCAGGACTTTTGAACTTTCTTGAAAGAGCCTGCAGTACTTGCCAGAGAGATAGATATAACCTATATTTCAAAGACTTTCATGGAAGCAACAAAACAAGACTTTGGACCCGTATCTAAATTGCCACCAAACAGATGGGAGAACCTGCAATCAACTAAGAACTCTTTTCATTTCCAGCACTAAGGACTTTCAAGGTAGAGTTGTATTCACTAGAATTTAAACAGAATATCTTTTTTATTTTGTATATTTACAATTTTCTTTTCATGTCCTGTAACCAATATTAAGAAAAGTACATAATTTTTATTTGTATGTTATTTACAGTCCTTATAGACAAACTAGTAAAGCTTTTGGCTTACTTTAGACTAATTCTGCCAGCATCTAGTGTGTGTTGGTTTTGGGAAAGTTTGTTCAAAGTAATCAACGCCTGTGTAACGCTTAAGGGCCAGATGCTACCAAGATCAAATATAAAAAGGGACTCTGTGAATGAAAGGAGGGGGGAATACAAAAGGTCTCTCAAAAGGGGTCTGTGGGGTTGAAGCAGTCTCTGCATTTTGTTCTGGGGAAAAGACACATATAGGGTGTATAGGGCATCCCTGTAGGTCTATACATGCCTGTGGCTTTTCTGGTTTGCTACACAGTCGCCAAGAGGGTTCTCTCCCAGAAACACAGACTCGAGATGGTATTTGCACCCTTCACACAGAGAGAGGAAGCCCACGGACCTCCTTGGTGGACATTCAGTTGCGAAACAGTGAGCTTTCTAAAAGGCCAGGCGCAGGAGTATTCCTGACCCAGATCACAAGGTGATTCACTGTTGCCCAGGAAATCCTGACCCACTGGAGTGGGCTTGTGACACCAGGGACAACAGAGACCTCAGGGCACATTTTTTAGAGAGGCTACTCATAAATGGAGTGTCCAAACTTGTAACTGGAATCAAACTTGTAGGCTGTTTTTTTTAACCTTCCTGAAATGTTAACAAGGCCTCTGATGGACTACTTTGCCATTAAGGCCACTATTACTTCATCAATTCAAACCCCTTAACTTTATATTAGGGTTGGCACTTACTGTTACTACAGCATATGCAAATCTCTGCAAGATTGCTTTTACTTTAAAGTTACTCTGTTACTATGTCTTCCAGGTCACTACTATTTACAGTTACCAGATTCTTATATACAGTGATCCAAGGGGGATAGTTATCCTTTAGGACCAAAAACAACTGGCATTCTTCACCATGTAGGGCAAGACACTAACCTACATGACTACAATGCCTGTGCTTAAATATTAAGTGCCAGAGATTGACACATACCAAGGAACTAAGGATCAGTTCATGGCTTTTGCAAAATTGCAAACCACTCAGTCCAGCCCTCGAAAGATAACCCACCTGTGTCATACAAACTTTGTCTCTTATGACCAACCAAAATGGCCTTTCATTTTCCTGGCCTAACTGCTGTGGTGCTTGACTAATCTTTACTCTTACCATGCACAATGGTACCATGGTGATTCCCCACCAAACACCTTGACACTCATCAATACATTACCTGACTCCATGGAGGTGTACTCCTGGTCCTGCTGTACCTAGGATTCTTTCTCCAGGTGGACTCCTATGCTGCACCGCTACTGCTGTGATGGCAGTAGGCCTAGAAAGAGACTCCAGTGACCTCCTCTGAAAGGAAGCCAACTACTTCCCCAGGCTGCTTCTTTTTAAGGTGCCACTGAGGTGATGATAGAAATAAGCCAGCAAAAGAATGCCTTGAGGTTTAGCTGCACTCCTTGATATGGGGATACTTGACCTTTACAGGTCAAAACCCCATTCCCTCTTTAATTTGTCTCACCCCCTATTGAAACTCTCCATGGATTTTGCATCCATTACCTCTTCTGATAGCATGTTTTGCCCTTCCACCACCCTCACCATGAAATAATACTTCTTGACATCCCTCCTGCATCTACCCCCAACTACTTTGTTACTGTTCCCCCAGGTGCTCATAATTTCACTGAGTTTGAACAGTTTCTTGTGTCTACCTTGCTGATGTCTTTCAAGTATTTAAAAGTTTCAGTCATATCCCCTGTTTCATCCTGGGCTCCAGCGAAGACATGTGCAGGCTTTCCAGCCTCTGTTCATACCCTTTTCCCTCCTGGCACTGTACTTTTCCTGTGGTCTTCTTTAGGATAGCCTCCAATCTATTTATGTCCCTTCTCAGGGGTTCCAGAACTGGATGAAGTACTCTAGATGCTGGTGTACCACAGCTCTATACTGAGGTAGTATAACCTCACTGCACCTGCTGGTGATTCCGATGCCTATACATCCCAGCATCCTGTTTGCTCTCCTCACAGCCCTATTGCACTGCACCATTCACTTGAAGAAGCTTATGACTGCTATCCCCAAGTCATTTTCCTCCTCCAACATTGTGATGGTAACCACCCTATATCTGGTATTCCACCCTCTAGTTCTTCCTCCTGGCATGCATAATCTTGGACTTCTACTCATTGTAGCCCAGTTGTCAGATTCCTGACCACCTTTCCAGCTTTGTTAAAACTTCATCAGATCTTTAATCCCCTACCCATGTTCAACCATGCTTCAGAGCTTGGTGTCACCCGAAAAAGATAGATTTTGCTCTTGATGCGTGCACCTTTATTTATTTTCTGTATTTACTATTTATTTGTTTTTGTTAATTAGGTAAGTACACTAGAAAACTGAATGCCTATTTACAGATGTAACTGGGATGTCTGATGAATAAATGAATAGCCCCAGTCCAGGCATCGAGGCCTGTGGAACCCCGCTCATGGCATCTCTTGTTCTTTGAGAAGATTTTTATTGAACAGGAACAGTAATACAGTCATACAAAACAGTCAGTTATACTTTACATTATATAAATACATTACTTATTTTTGCTTCCTTATATTTTCATTAAACCATTACTACTTTTGCTCTCTAAATATAATGCTCCTGGGTCTAAGATAAGTTCCTAATAAATTTTGGTAGCAATGTCAGCGAAAGGATTCCATATCTTATCAAATATGCACTATTTCTGTAGTGAAAAATAGTGGATTCTTTCTATTTTGTAGAGGTCTAACATTAAGTGAATCCATTTGTCAGGTGCTGGTGATTCTTGATGTTTCTACTGCATTAAAATACATTTTTTGCTACTAACAAACCCATAGCTATTAACCTTTTCTGTTCATATGACATGTTAACAGTTATTTGATTGCCCCCCTAATAACACTGTGAGTACGTTCAAACTTATCTTTGTCCTTGTGGCATTTTCCAGAATGTATGTTGGTGTATTCCAAAATATTGTATGGTTTTTTTCATGTTAAAAATGTGTATTGGTGAGCCTGGATTTAACCGACATCTTGGACATTTCTCATCTAAACTAAAATCAGTTTTATGCAGTCGGTAGGAGTAAAATAGGTTGCATGAAATATGTTAAACTGAACCTGCTGCATTTTTGATGAGTAGAACTGTGAAAGTGGTTATTTGTAATCTTTTCCCAAATATTGTATGGTGTTTCATATCTTAGCTGTTGCTCACATTGTGCTTTCAACTGATTTAAAACATTTATATTGGAGTTTTGTAATATTGCATATATAGCTGATATTATTTTTGTTGTTGGGTTAGTCAGTACTCTATTGGAGATTCTTTGGGTTTGAAGCCTTTATGTATGATTAAATCTCTCAATTGTAGATATCTAAAAAACAGATTTTTTGGTAATTTATAGTTTCCCTGTATTTGTTGAAATGATATCAGTATGTTTTGATTGTATACATCCCCAATTGTTTTAATTCCAGCCTTTTGCCAACATTTAAAACCCATATCCGTATTCAATATATTAAAATGTTTATTGCCATATATGGGTGCAAGGGGGGGAGTTTTGTTCTGGCCATTTTATTATTTTGTGTATTTCTTTTCACACCTTACATGAAGTTTATGTTGAAGTGATAATCGTTGTTGCTCCTGCTTTTGTATATTACCCTGATGACAAGCATTTGATATTGTGGAAAGAATGCATTTCTTGTTCAGAACTTTTGTTAATTGTATCTTTACTATTGAACCAGTCATGTGTTTGTGCTACTTGTGATGCCAAATAATACCAGTAAAATTTGGTAAGGCTAGTCCTCCTTGATTTTTTGCTAATCATAATTTGTTTTGAGCCAGTCTTGGGTTTTTGTCCTTCCATAAGAATTGTGTTATTAGTTTTTCTATGTCTTTGAAATTTTTTTTTTTTGGTAGTATTTTTGACAAGGTTTGCTATAAATATAGTTGCCTGGGCAAAATATTCATTTTAATTACATTGCATCCCCCTATTAAGGTTAGAGGAAGCCCTTTCCACTTTTCAGGTTCTTGTTCTATTGTTAGAAGCCATGTTCTAAAGCTTTTTTCTTGTAAGTCCTTAATTTCCCTTGTTATCATAACCCCTAAATATTTGATATGGAAGTACATTTCAAAACACCATTAAAACAATATATAAAAATCCCAAAGCATCGGTACAAACAAAAAGGAACATATTCAAAAGGTTTTCACTAATAAGAGGTACCAGACAAGGATGCCCATTATCACCCTTATTATTTACATTAGTTATTGAAACTTTAGCCATAGCAATTCGGTCAGATAAAATAATTACAGGTATTAAGGTAGGATCAATGGAACACCGCATCAGTTTATATGCTGACAATACCTTAATATATCTTACAAACCCACAGCAATTGGTCACACGCTGCTTGGATATTATACAAATTTGGGGGGAAGCATTGGGATACAAAATTAACACAGAGGAGGCAGTATAGTGCAGTGGTTTAAGGCTCTGAGCTACAAACCTGGAGACCTGGGTTTGAATCAGACAGCCCTCACTTGCATACTGTGTGACCCTGAGCAAGTCATTAAACTTCCTTGTGCTCCCAGGTCACACCTGTAAACAAACTTTCAGCTTAGTGTGTCTCTCCTGGTTAAAAAAAAAAAAGATAGAACAGAGGTAATGCTACTGGGCAATTGTAATAAAAATATGTTACCAATAATATAACAAGCCAGAATAGTTAAATGGCATCCCTGGTTCTTGAGTACTCCCCATTAACTGCTACTATCTGTGTCCTTCCCCCAGCATGTTTTCTATCCATTTTATCATTGTGTCCTGCACCTCTAGGTCCCCCATCTTCTGTATTAGTCTTCTATATGTGACCGAGTAGAAGGCCTGTTAATGTCAAAGTATAGTATATCTACTGCTTGTCCCATCAGCATCCTTCATGACCTTGACAAAGAGGTCTATCAAACTGGTTTGACATGACCTCCCCAACACAACCCATGCTGCCTGCCATTCTGGAGCCCCGTTGCCTGCAGGAATTCTACCATTCTTTCCTTCAAGATGGTTTTCAACAGCTTGGCTTCTATGGATGTCAAGCTGACTAGCCTCTACTTTCCCAGCTCATCCCTGACCCTACTTTTGTGGTGTGCAATCTTGTCTATTTTTCCAATCCCTGGCACCTTCAGTACTGCCAGGGAATTGCTGAGCAGGTCAGCTATGGGTGCTGCTACCACCCATGCAACAATATGTCCTTTAGCACCCTTGAGTAGGCCGTATCCATCCCCATAGACTTGTACACTTTCAGGGCCAGTACCCTCTTAGGAAACTTTCCAACTGTGATCATGTCTGCATATTTTAGTGCCCCTGCCTTCTCCACTGTCTGCTTGCCCACTCTGTGGTAAAAGCCCCACTTTTCTTTGGTAAAAACTAAGCAGAAATATTCACTATTTCTGCTTGTTCTTTGCCATCTTCAACCCATTTTTCCCTGTCCTTAGTTTGACAATGTCATCTTTCATCTGTTGCTTTCCTCTGATACTGAATATTGAAAGAAGGCCTTGTCTCTTTCCTTTACACCTTCCACTGTCCTCAGCCTGGTGCTAATCTTGGAGTTCCTTATTAGTTTGCTGATGACCTTCTGCCTCTGATGATATTGTGCCCTTCCCTGTCCTATTCCTTGCCATTCCCTCTAAACTTCCTGAAGGCTGCTCTCTATCTGTCTCACTGCCAGTTTAACCTCCTCAGAGAATGTATTTACTTACTGCCAGTCTGTCTGATGTATGAGCTAGTTACATTCTGATGGTTGTCACTGATTATGCTCCACTTTTGGCTCCTACTCACCTCTGAGTCATTCTAAGTATTCCTGGAGTTTTTCCCTCACTGAATCGAAATCAGTCCTCCAGAAGACAAGCACCCAAGTTTTTGTATTAAGATATTCCTTCTCCACTTCCAGATTAAACCAGACTGTGACATGATCACCACTACTCGGGGGAGCCACAACTCTGATGTCCCTGAAGTAATCTCTGTTTGACATCACTAATTCCAGGGAGGCCCTTTCCCTTGTCAGATCCCAGACCTCCTGCACCAAGAAGCCATCCTGGAATGTATCCAGGATGGATTGTTAGCTACCTTGATACGCCAGTCTGTGTCAGATAGATTGAAATCCCTCATGACTACCACTGCCCCCTGCTTAGTGATCTGCCTGATCTCTCCCTCAAGTTCCTTATCCAATTTCTCACACTGATTTGGTGGCCTCCAGACCACCCCAACCTCACATTCTAGTCCACTTCTGACTCTAAAAGAATCCATAGGGTCCCTGTCTCAGAACCGCACCTCTTCCCTCGTGGTCCTGGTCACCTCCCTGATGTACAGAGCAACTCTGCCACCCTTTCTTCCTTCTCTTTCTCTTCTGTAGATTGATTAACCAGGGATGTTTAGGTCTCACTCATGATTCAGCAATGCCCAGGTTTCCGTAACCACTACCAAGTCCAACTTATTTTCAGTCATTAGGGTTTGTAGTACCCTCATTCTGTTTCCCACACTCCTGCAGTTGATGCATACAACTCTCCAGCATGTCTGGTGTCCCATGACCCCTGTTTCCAACCTGAATATCTGTTTTCTGCCTTGCTGAGTTCCATTTCAGGTGCCCATCTCTGTTTACTTGGTTACACAGAGCCATCCTCAGCTCAATGCAAGGGTCATTTCTCAGGTAGCTGGATTTGGATGCCACTAGGGGTGTGGCAGTGCTGGACCTGATACTTACAAACAGAGAAAACATTGCTAGCATCACAGTGGGTAGTCCCCTGGGTACAGGTGATCACAGTACTATGTGGTTTGGCATAAGGATAGGAGAGGGGGGAAAACATACTAAGATGAGGGTCCTGGACTTCAGGATGGCAGATTTTAAAGAAATGGGACACTGCCTCAAAGAGTACTTCATCAGGGAAAGGCAGAGGGGGAGTGGAGGCTTAATAGAGAAAGATTAAGGAGGGTGTAGCCCTGGCAACAGCATGCTTTTTGAAGGAAGTGAGCAAGGGAAACAGAAACAAGAGCCATTATGATTCTCCAAAGAGATGGCAAAGGTAGTGAAAGAGAAGAAAACAGCATAAAGTGCAAATAAAACCCAAAAGGATTAAAGCAGGGAGGTATATCTGGCAAAACAGAGGGAGGCAGGAATGAGGGTGAGGGCAGCTACAGCACTAACAGAGGAGAGAATAGCTAAGGAGATCAAAAAATAGGACAATATCTTCTTCAGGTATGTGAAGAAAAAGAGGAAGACAAGGGGAGGGATAGTGAGAATGGCGGGGTGACTGTGCGGTGGAAAATCAAGAGAAAGTGTAAATACTAAACAATTTATTCTGCTTGGTCTTCACAGTAGAGGGTTGGGGACAAGCCAGCATGCTGTCGTAAGCACCAGGGAGAAGGAGGAGTGGACACAAGTCCATTCTCAGAGGAGAGGGTCCTGAAGGGATTGGAAGCCTTAAAGATGAATAAGGTGATGAGGCCATATGGGATTCATCCAAGGCTCCTAAAGGAACTAAGTACAGTGCTGTCCACCCCCTAGCAGTGCTCTTTAGCACCTCAGTGGAGATGTGAGAAATTCCAGAGAACTGGAGGAGGGCCAATGTGGTCCTTCTGCACAAAAAGCAGCAGTAGTGAGGATGCTAGTAACTATAGGCCAGTCAGTCTCACATCATTGGTGGTGAAGTTAGTGGAGACACTACTGAAGGAGAGACTTGTGAAACAGCTGGAGGCAAAAGGGCTACAGGACCACTGGCAGCATAGTTTTACAGGGGTGGGGGAGGTCATGTCAAACTAGTCTCATATATTTTTTTGACTGGGTTACCAGGGAGGTGGATCATAGCAAGAGCAGTGGACATTGCCTATCTGGACTTCAGTAAGGCTCTTCAAACTGTGATGCACAGGGGGTTAGTTAAGAAACTAAGCAGCTTTTAGGTGGAGGAGAAAGTGACAAAGTGGGTATTAAACTGGTGAAGAGATAGGAGACAAAGAATGGTGGTAAATGGTAGTCACTCAGGTGATAGGAGAGTGAGTAGTGGGGTACCACAACGTTAAGTGCTGGGACCGGCCCTCCTCAATGTCTTTATAAGTGACATTGCAGAGGAGTTTGAGGGAAAGGTGTGTCTCATTGCAGATGATACAAAACTCTGCAACAGGATTGATACTCAAGAAGGGGTAGAGAGAATGGAAAGGGATCTGATGAAACTAGAGGAATGGTCTATGGGGTTGCAGCTGGGTTTCAATGCCAGAAAGTGCAAGGTTATGCACTTAAGGCTGTATATAAGATGGGGGGAGTAGAGTTTACAGTCACCAAGAAAGAAAGAGATCTAGTAGTCATCATATCTGATGACCTCAAGGTGGCTGGGCTGTGTGACAAAGCAGTGGGTAAGGCTAGCAGGATGCTGGGGTGCATTGAGAGAGAGATTTCCAGCAGGAGGAGGAGGAGGAGGTGGTGCTACCATTGTAGCGCTCACTAGTGAGGCCCAATCTGGAGTACTGTGTCCAATTCTGGAGGTCACACCTCTGCAAGGATTGAAAGGGTAGAGGCGGTTTAGAAGAGGGCAATCAAAATGGCGAGGGTGCTGCTTGAGAAGCCATATGGGGAGAGGCTGCAGGAACTCAACATGTACTCTCCAGGAGACAGGAAAGTAAGAGGAGACATCATGCCTACAAGTACCTCACAGGAGTGAACAAGGTGCAAGTGGAGGGTATATTTCAGAGAAAGGAAGGCAGGCACTAGAACAAAGGGGCATAGAATGAAGCTAAAGGGGGAAGTTTAGGAGAGATGTGCAGAAATACTTCTTCATGGAAAGGCAGTGGATGAATGGAACAACCTGCCAGAGGGGGTAGTGGGGACAAAGACTGTGGGGAGAATCAAGCATGTGTGGAATAGGCACAAAGGTATATTAGATTGAGGAACACGGGTTGGAGGTAGTGACAACTATGACCAACTAGAGTCAGTGGTGATGGAATAGGCAGGGACAAGGGGTAGACTAGATGGGCCTAAGGGTTCTTTTCTGCTGACAAAATCTATATTTACATTTCTATGTTACCCTTTTAATACCTCCCTCTGCGGCTAAACCGAAGATCAAGTAGGGTCTACGGTATTACAGTAGGTAGGGAAAATGGGCAGATTGGGTGGTCCAAGCGGTCCTTATCTGCCATCACATTCCATGTTTCTTTGTTTCTATTTAACCCCTGAATATCCCTTTGGTTATTTTGTTTTACCGCTCCCCCTCTCATCTCTTTCCATCTGCATTGCTCCCCCCTTACTTAATCTAGCATCTGGATGGGGGCCTTGTGGCCCCCTCCTTTAGAAGGCTCTAGGCCTGATGCCCTTTTGGAGCCCCCTACTAAATTAAATTAAAATTGATGTCCTTGGCTAGTTGAACCCCCATGGTCCATGTTCCTTCACTGCTGAGATACAGGTGATCTGTTAAGTACAGGGTCTTATACCACATATTGCTCCCCAGTTCTCAATGGAGCCTTATCCCTGCTCCATACACCACCCTTTGAGTCATGTACTGAAGTCATTAATTGTGAGCTTTCCTTGCTTGACTTGCTTTTGGTACTGGTAGCATGTCTGAGAAGGCTGCAGTGTCTGCCCATTCAATGATTTTCTCCCCAAGCAACATAAATCTCTCTTGTACACCTCCACTGTGACACTGCCAGGTCATTTGTACCCAAATTTAAATATGTAAACATCATAGCCTTTTCATAAATAACATTGGTTGCTGCCATCCCTAAAGTACTAAGCAAAAAGTTTCAGCTTTCAGAATGCTTGAAATCTTTGTGTAAAACTTCCACCAGACAATACCAAGACAAAATGATGAAGACAAAGACTGCTGAATGCTCCTTGCCTCATTATGGTCCAAGGTTATTAAATAGAACTATTGAATTGGGATATGATACACTTATTAAATGTACTATTTTTAAATGACATTTTAAAGAATATTAGATGTGAACATTTTCTCATTTTCCAGATACCAATAGTACTTATTAGGGTAAAATTAATAGCAAATACTGTAATCTAATTTTATCTGTTTCAAATGTCATGTTGAAATGTGCTTTGTCTTCCCTATTGTTGTGCTCCTCCTTCTGCAGGTGTGGGTAAAAACAAATCATTTTGACCTAGTCCATGTCCTGGTTAAATGAATAAATGAAATAGATTATAATGAACCAGTACATGCAACTTCCTTCTTTCCTCAACAACACAGCTCCCTTCTAATGTACTGCAGCTGGTTGTAACAGGGCATAGGGACAAACAGTCCAAGCAAACAGCTAAATGAGCCCAATTGGCCCTATGATGACTGTTATGGGCTATGTTAGAAATGACCCCCGCTTGAGGCAAGAATTCTGGAGGTCATCCTCCATGTTAGTTGTAGAGGCCTCTTCCAACCCCCAGTGGGTCGAAGAGAGATTGTGCTCCCCTCCAGGCTTTTTCCTCTCTCCTACTCTTATTCTGATCTTCATCAGAAGAGTGCCAACCTGAAAACACAAAGCACAAACATACAGTCATTCTGTTTTAAATGGAACCAGGCAGGAAACAACCCTAAGGAAACATGTTAATCCTTTAGAGTGTTTCTTTTAGTACGGTATGCCATCCCAACAGTGACCACCGACAGCGAACCCAGAACAGTGCACCCCAGGCAGTGAAGTGGTCAACATCGACTGGTGCATCATGATGGCAGGAGTAACACAGCGAGCCACGATGTAGTGGCAGGTGCAGCATGGTGACCCAGTGCTCCGAGACATGAAAAATGCACTGGAAAGGCACGTCGAGGAAGCTGCTTTCCCCTGAGTGTCTGTGCACCACAACAGTGATGGCCATCGGAGAGATGTGCCATGATGGCCCACAGCAGGTGTGAGCCATCGAGCTTCCACAGGTCAACAGGTGCAGCTGGTCAAGACCCTGTGCTAAACTCTATGGTTGTCAACAGCGACCGCCAGCAAAAGGGAGTGCCGGAGGGAAGGGGAGCAACAGCACCCATTGCATGCGGGTTGAATGCGGGTTGAGGAACCATGCCACTCGAATCTGTGAAAAGCACCTGTGGCAATGATCTATTCACATTCCATAGATTCTAGTACCACAGGGAGTGAACCAGGGGAGCTTTGACATACTGGAAGTGCATTGAATATCACTCTGGGAGGTGTCTCAGCTGGAAGAGGATGGTGGATGGTTGTGACAATGTGCCACTGACTGGGTGGCACAATCATGTGCCCGACAGTGCCAGTGTAGTAGTTAGCCAGGTCCATGCAGCAGTGATGCAGTGAGTGGTGGAGACAACAGAATGCAGCCAGCAAGTCATGGCCGCCTGCTACAGTGGACTCACTGATGCAGTCGGGGGCCACCTGCCACCCTTGGGCAACCTGAAGCAGGTCATTCAGAGGGCTGAGAGTAGCATACAGCACACACCCATGGCACCCACAGTGCTGTCAAAACTGCACTTCCCAAATGACTACTGGACAACAGATGCAGGGGAACCATAACTGCTGCATGATTCAGGCATTGGGGAGGCATGGTACCTGATTTTCAGCACCAAACGTAATCTTGAGTGCCTGAGCCCAGTGCACAGCATGGTATGCAGATGGTATGTTCAAAAGCTGTTCCTGCCTATTTCACCAGCTGTACAGCCTGCATGGAGTGGAGCTGTCAACAGTGCTGCTGGCTGTGTACATTCTAATGGCCAGTCAGACAGTGGGGAGCTACACAGCAGTCTTCTGGAAGCTGCTGGAGCTGGGTCCCAGTCTCCAACCAATGTCCATCATGATAGATTACTAGCTGGCTTCATACAAGGCACTGAAGACTGTGTTTCCACTAGTCCATCTGTGATGCTGCTTCTTCCACTTCTCACAGTGCCTGTGGAAGAATCTGCAGCAATATGGCACCCTAGCACAGCTCTATGTGGTGAACAATGAGTTGCCATGCACATATGCATGCTGGCAGCACTGGCCTTTGTGCCCACCACCAATGTTAGCAGTGCATTGAAGGAGCTGCATGCCTGGGAATTTTATGTGTCATATGAGGAGGAACTGGCACCCTTCCTTGACTACTATGAGAACACCTGGCTGGGACGCCTAGTCTGGAGTGGGGTGTGGTGGCACCAAACCTTCCCCATCGACTTTTGGAATTGTTAGGCAGTGGTATGGGAAGGACTTCCCCGAACAACAAATGCTATTGATGACTGGCACAGGGACTTCAACTCCTTGATTTGGGTGACCCATCCCACAGTGTGGAAATTCATTGAAGTGCTATGGGGTCAGCAGTGGCTGATGGAGCTCAAGATGCAGCAGCTGCTGCATGGCACTGATGTCATCGGCACAAGGAAGAAGACCAGGGACTACAGCGAGCGCCTGATGGATACTATGGAACACTGTGAGCAAAAAACCCTGTGGGACTACTTCATGGGCATTGCCCTGAACATCCACCCATAGGTGTAATGTCCTATGGGGCATGGACTGGCACATGCCTGGCTCCTGACTGGACTGTACCTGGTGGTGGTGGTGGTGGTGGTGGTGGTGGTGGTGATGGTGGTGGTGAGGGGGATGGGTAATGGCACTGTTATGACCAGCTAACTGTGACTGTTGCACAATAAAGATGAATACTGTGGCATCACCCCTGTCTCTGTTATGCTGGTCACTGTGGTGTACACTGTGGGGAAGTGCCCTGTAACAGGTGGGCAGGGGTAGGCTGCCTGGTGATGGCCTGTGGGAGGGCGGGCTGCCTGGTGTTGTTCTTCAGAGGAGGGGGCAGGCTGCCTGGTGATGTCCTCTGATGTCCTCTGGGGAGGTGGGCTGCCTGATGATGGCCTCCAAGAGGGGGGCTGCCTGGTGCTGTCCTCTGGGGGGGTAGGGTGCTATGTCACTGCCATTGGTTTTGATTCAGTACTCTGGTCATGGTTGGGGATGTTGATGCCATCGGTGTCACTGCACTGTGTGTGGCATGGTTGCAGTGGTGGCTCTGCTGTTGCTGTGTGTGCCGTCACTAATCTGTTGTAATGCCGACATCATAGATCCCATTTAGTATCTGGTCATGAAGCTGGGCATGAGAGGCTGGTTACAGTAATAAGTTCAAAGTATTTCTTTTTTAGTTTCAAAAGTTAAATGAAGACACCCTCCTGCTGGCTGTAGAGTGGAATGCTCCACTCCTAATATATTAGCACAGGAGACCACTGAATGCAGGATAAGGGGTTCAGTGGAGCTATATGCTGATTGGCTGAAATAACATAAGTGACTTATAATGCGGGATACTGGCACTCCTCAGGAAGTGAGCTTTCCCAGAAAATGTCATTACAACACAGTTACATACACACCCTGGAATGCCTTCTTGTGAAGACAAAATTGTTCCCCTGATTTGTATTAATTATAAAGCTAGCAGCAATGAGGTTCAGAAGTTAATTATTTCTGGCCTGTGTTGTTGTGCTAGAATAATTTCATGTGACCACATTTGACCTTATTTTCTGTTACTCTATTTATGATCTTCATTACAAAACACATTTGACTGAAAACAGGATCTTCGTACATTACAGGGCAGTAGCTCCTCATGATTAGTCTGGAACTGAAACCATAACCACCTCCTTGTGATGGCACAGTCTTAAGAAAATGATTATGACATCATATGCTGAAGGTTATGAGATCAGCAAGGAACCAATCAGCAGCAGCAGGTTAATGCTTAAGCAATAAGGCATGACAGGGTGTGTGTTGTGGTGGGATAATGGCCCACCTTTGGTTGGTTGAAGCACGAGGCAAAGCCAAGTGCTTCCACTTCCCAAGAAGGGCCAGTAGCCTGCCATAATGCAGCACCTGGAGTGCCTTATTGCAATTATGAAATGGGTCCTTCTTAGTAAATTTGATGCATTTTTTTAAACATATAACTTTCAGCTGGGTTATTGTGCCGGGATAACAGCCCAGCTGAAAGGGGCTCTTGGACAGTCAGAATTCGACATTCTTTACACCCATTTCATAATAAGGGATAAAGATAGGGTGTAGGATTATCAACAGGGTAAGACATGGACATATATGCATGCTGCACCTGCATCTTCCTAAATGTGCCTGAGTAGCCCTGCTGTTAGTTTTAAAAAAGGCATCCGTATGCAACAAAATATCCTGATTTGAGGTTAACAAGTGATGCAATCATGATCTGCATAATTTTTTGCCACAACTGCATGTTTTTTCCAGTACAATTCAAATGCTGTTAGACCATCTAATAGGTGGTCTAACAGTTAGGGTGGATTTGATATTTGAAAATGGTAGTGTTGGAATATGGCTAGATCCTTTTGAAAATCCTGTGTTTCTGTGCAAATACTCCTAGCAATAAAGAAAAGAGCAGCTTGAAATTCCAATTTGTGGGGGAATACTCTGCTAGGGAGTTCTGCTGATGTCGAAAAACTACTACTTGTTTGGTGTGAGACAGAGCCCTTCATTAAAACAAAATTTATATTTTTTGTAATAACAACCAGATCCTTTGTTAACAGGCTCGGCATAGTAGCAACTCCCTTCAGTGTTATTAAATGACTTTGCTTGTGGCTTGGGCATTTAACTTCTCCTGTGGGCATCATTCTGCTATAAAGCCTTCATGCACTTGGCTAATTACTTTAACAGATAGGTTAAAGAATTAATCAGATCCTCTTGTGTTGGTAGTTGCTACTCAGTGGATGTGTGCACATTTGCAATGATGTCATAGTTGTTAGGTTTGATGCTGAAAGCCACAACAGTAGGGAAAAGTGACGTTAGGATAGAACATCTGAGCCTTGTGTAGTGTTTCTTAGGCTTTGAACATTTGAACAATGCAGCATAGCAATTCTCTGACTTTAGCAAACTGTCTCCAAGCATTGGCATGTGGTATTTTTCTGTGCTTGGAAAGACTGTGCTGAATTTAAGGCAACCCCAAAGCTGTGCTGCATGATTGTGCAAAGCCTAAGAAACACTATGCCACTGAGGATTTCTTACCCCAACGTCACATTTCCTTAATTTCAGGATGCCAACCATAACTGATCTTTTAGCACAGCTTTTTGCAATGAATTTATTTTTTTTAAAACAAAATTTAATAACAGATACATACTACTTTGTAATGAGTATGCTGGCAGAATGCTCACATTGTTAATACTTATAATGACAAGCAGTACTCACTCACAGTGCTACTCCTTGCACTTGCCCCACCCTATGCCAAACAGCCCACGTAGTATGGTGACATGGCCACCTTCACTGCAGATTTGTACCAAGCAGCTTCTAGTGTTCATTGGTTCCCCCTCCCTCATCCAATTCCTGAACAGACTAGTGCCTGGTGTCCAAAGGAACTCCTTCCTTACCCTGCCCTGTTTCATACATCCCTTGTGTTCAATGGTACCCACCCACCCTGCCTCATTTCGAGCATTCCTGGGATCCAGTGTTTCCCTCCGCACACACCTTACGACATTCCAATATTCTCTTGGGAACAGAAGAGAGAAGAGTGTTCAGGGAAGTGGCTGTGTTTTATTTTCTTCTGTTTCAATTGTGATATTTGAATGGTTTGTACTTTAAACTAGTACTGTGAATTACAACTGTTATGTGAGTTACAACTGTTACTTGGGCTGTGATATTGTAACTGTTGGTGGCTTGTGCTTTTTGTGGGAACAGTTGATGGCTGTGATATTTAAAGTAACATTTAAATATGTACTGTTTGCCTGGTGAGAGGGGGTTGGGAAATTACAGGCACCATCTTGTCTTGCATTATTCACTTGGGAACAGAAAAGGGAGGAGTGTTCATGGAAGTGGCTATGTTTTATTTTCTTCTGTTTTAATTGTGATATTTGAATAGTTTGTACTTCAAATTAGTACTGTGAGCTACAACTGTTCTGTGAGTTACAACTGTTACTTGGGCTGTGATACTGTAAATGTTAGTGGCTTGTGCTGGTTGTGGGAACAGTTGATGGCTGTCAAAGCCCTCCCACACTGTGTTGCAGGCTTTTTTAAATACTGGAAAGTCACTGGGAGTTGGGCTTGATGGTTGTGAGGAAGGAGCTTGTGGAGATACAAACTGTCTGTATGATCTAACTCTTAAAGATAATAGTCAGGTGGTAAAAGATGAGCCACAGGGGGTGTAGGTGGGTGGAGATACAAAGGTTTACCAAGTCCACAGGGTCTATTGCAATGATTGTTATGATATGATATGAAAGCTAGACTTGTTATGTGATATCCCAAAACAAAACCCTCACTGTTGCCACCATCTGCATCCCTCCCAAAAAACAGGAAACTGGTCTAACAGCTGTTCTTGTCTTTGTAAAGTCACTCCCACCGGACACCGAATCCATCCTCCTAGGCGACTTCAACATCAACTGGACTGCGGCCGATGCTGGTGCACACAGGGATACCGTTGCTGCGGCAAACCTCACACAAATGGTTGACTCACCAACCAGGAAAAATTACAGGACCAGCACCAGCAAACTCTTGGACTGGATCCTTACCAGTCACCCATCACGGATATCTAACACTAATGTCCTCCCTGACTCTGTCAGTGACCACTCCCCTGTTAGCTGCACCTGGTCAAATAAATTCATCACACAACCACCAAAAACTATCACCAGCAGGGTTCTACCCAGTGGTCACCTTGCTTGACTCAAATCCCACCTCCTCCATCAAGACTGGTCCCCTATCTTCAATACAACCAACGTAAACACTGCCCTTGACCACTTCATAAACATCTTCACTGTGGCCTGTGACACGTATGCTCCTATTAAGAAATGCAAAGTCAAATCACTCAGAAACCCTTGGCTCACAGGTGACCTCCTCAGGATGCTAAAAACAAGAGACCACCTATGGGAGCTGGCCAGAAACTCTGGAAGGCAAAATGACATCCAAAACTACAAACGTGCTTGCAATGACTGCACCAAAACCATCCGGTAAATGAAGTCTGCCTACTATAAGCATGCCCTCACAAACTCCTGGGGCAATGGTCAGGAATTCTGGAAGAACATAAAGGAACTCACCGGGAATCCACCCAAACCCCCCCATCAATACTCAACATCAACGGAACCACAACCCTCAACCCAAAAACCATTGCGGATACCTTTAGCAAAGCCTTTACCAACCTCAGCGCTGTCCTACCCCAGGACTACTTCAAAGATGGTGAAGCCCCTCTGTCCGCAATGAACGCTACTCCCACCAGCTCCCCCCACTTCTACTTCAAAGCAGTCAAGGCTCACCAAGTAAGCAAATATGTTACCAAAGCCCTTGGTAAATCAAGATGCAGTAATGACTCCCTCGATCTCAAAATCCTGTCTCTCACACCGGATGAAGTGCTTAGTCCTCTGACCAGAATTTTCAACCTCTCCTTCAGCCTTAGCCAGTTCCCAGACAGATGGAAATCTGCCACTGTCACCCCAATCCATAAAAGTGGTGACAAAACTGCCCACGATAACTACAGACCTATCTCCCTACTACCCCCACTCTCCAAGGCACTAGAATGCATTGTCTTGGACCAGCTCACAGAATACCTGGATACGTACAACATCCTGTGCAAGAAACAACACGAGTTCCGAAAAGGTCACAGCACCTCCACAGCCCTACTTGAATTCACCGGCGCAATCCACAATGCACTTGACTCAGGTGAAGTACTAGGCTCAATCTACATTGACTTAACTAAAGCCTTCAACACCATCAATCACCGCCTCCTGCTTGTCCAGCTTCAGAACACTGGGCTGTCAACTGACTCCATTGCCTGGTTTAAGAGCTACCTTGAAGAACAGTCCCAAACAGTAAGAATCGCTGATACACTCTCAGACCCTAGACCGGTCCACTTGGGAGTCCCACAGGGCTCCATTCTTGAACCCCTCCTCTTCAGCCTATTCTTAAACTCACTACTGGACAGCTGCCCAAAACAAATAATTCTCTATGCTGACAATGCTGTGATCCTCACCTCGGACCCTGATCCAATCCAATTACAAAATAAACTTCAGCGGACCTTCTCCTCCATCGAATCCTGGTTCCTAAATCATAAACTGCTTCTCAATCAGAAAAAAAAAACAAGTCTATGGTCTTCTGCAGCCCCCACAACAAAAACAAACAACTCCACCTCTCCATTGCAACCAAACAAGGAGCTATTCTAGAGCAAACACAATAGTTCAAGTACCTCGGCATCGCCCTTGATTCCCACCTCTCATACGCTGTCCATATCAGCAATGTTGCAAAGTCTGCCAATGCAAGATTAGGCATATTATTCCAGCACAGGAAACACCTAACCCCAGAAGCACTGTCAGTGGCCGTCCAAAGCTCCATCATCAGCATCATAGACTATGGTCTTATCATATATGGGTCTGCAACTACCACTGCTCTCAGATGTATCGTGACCTCCCTGAATAAGGCCTGTCATCTAATCACTGGCTCACATCGCCGTACCCACACATGTGACCTTTATTCCCAATCTGGATGGCTTCAACTGGACAAATGCATAGAATACCAAACCTGCATCATGACCAAGAAAATTATAATGGGGCTTACCCCACCTGGTGTCTGTGCCCTCCTTAAGCCTAGACATAGGAACATCACTACAAGGAGATCCAATTCCCATCTACTACATATCCCACGATGTCGCACGACCCAAGGACAAAGATCATTCACCTATCAGGCATCCAACTGGCTCAACTCTCTTGGCAGCGACATAGCGACAGCTCCAACACTTGGCCTCTTCAAGTCTAAGCTGCACCTCTCACTGCTTGTATCCTGTGATTGCCCATCTTAACATTTCCACCATTCCAGTTGCACATGCCCCAGCACCCAGCACTTACAATCACTCTTTGCACCCCTAGCACCTTACCTGTCATATTCCCTTGGCAAGGCCCCCTGGCTGCCCTATCTCCTGCCCTCACGCACTTCCCCCATATCTCCACTCCTGCCCCTGCCTGCAACCACCTCCCCTACTCCTTCTTACCCCCTGCACCTCCTACCCACCTCGATCTCCTACCCTTACTTCCCCCTCACCCCCCTTCCCTTGTCTTGCTCATAGCTCAAGTCTTTGTACTGGTTATTATATGTCTGTAAGTCAATGACTATATGTTTGTAACTAAAAATTATGACTGTTGCACACACTGACGTGGAATCTTTGTAAAAGAGCCTCGGCTCAAAGGTATTGTAATCCTAGATTGAAATAAATAAATATCATATTTGGATTTGATATATACTAATGCGGTAATGTATTACTAAGCTACAGATCTAGCATACTTGGAGCTGTGAAAAGTATTTAGGGTTTTTAAGAGCTGTAATACACTGAGGGGGATTGTACTAATGTGTTACTGTATTAATGTAGTACACTGAGGGGATTGCATTAATGTGTTACTAAGTAAAGGCCACCAAATGAGGACCAGGGGGTTAAAGAAGGACTGATATCAGACTAGTAATAAAGCATATAAGTACAAGAGTAAGGACTGGGGAAAAGGTGTGGGGATACACTTAAGCCAATAGCAGGGGACAGGTGTAGGGGTACACGGAAGCCAAACACGAATAATGGGGAGTAGGTGTGAAGGACTGCAAGGGGGAGAATGTGAGGGGAAGTGGAAGTGGACAGAAATGGCTAATGGTGGGTGGAGGCTGCAGAATACAGGGTGGAATGATGGGTGCCTTGGAGGAAGAGCGACAGGCACAGGGAGAATAGTGAGTTGGATGGAGTTACAATGGATGCAGGACAGCTGTTTGAATGAATTTATAATGGAAACTGGGAGGCTGTCAAATTTGCTGCAGGTTAAGGAAAGTGGAGAATGAAGTAACGGAGTTATGGAGGGAACTAAGGAGAGTGAGGGAGGGGGGAGCTGAGGCAGGAGTGACCTCACTAGGGAGGGACAGGGAGATGCAGAGAGGGAACTGCAGAGCTAAAGATGGGGATATAAGGAGGATGGGGGAGGAGAGCGGAGGTGCAGTAGGAGGAGGGAGGGATCAGGGAAGGAGGAAGGAGATGAAGGGCACCATTGAGGGGTTATCAAGCAATAGGTTTATAGTGCTCTCAGAGGAAGGGGAAGGGGAGATATAGGACCTGTGAGAGAGGGGAGATGGTTAGGGAAGGTCCAAAAGGTAGGAATTACAATGGGAAATGGAGATAAGAACAGATGGGTAGGGTAGAGGAGGAGGGAGAGGCGATAACATGAGGGTACAGATGAGGGATATAAGGAGGGAGGCAGCAGGGTTCCTGGGGGAGTGGACAGGGATCACAGTGGAAGGGGGTCAGGACCAGAATGATGCGCAGTGTTGGTGCTGGGGGACTTCATACTTAAGGGAATCAGATGGGGAGGAAGGGGGAAATGGTGCAGTTATATCTGGGTCGAGGCAATACTGGGGATGACCACAGACAGGGCAGGGCAGGCACTTTTGAAGTGTGAAAGCAGAGGGAGGAAGAAACCACACGTGGTGATGCATGTGGGAAGAAATGACTTGGCTGGGGAAACAGTGGCGGTGGTAAAGGGAAGTTTCAAGAAATTGAGTAGAGAGTGTGAGGAGGTGGGGGTGTCAGTGGCATTCTCTGAGGTGCTACTGGTACCATGTGTAAGTACAGGGGAAAAAAAAAGAAAGAGGAGTTCAGTGAGTGGCTGAGGGATTGGTGCCAAACCAGGAAATACAGACTGGTGTCAGACTGGGGCAGGACCAGGGAAAACAGTGACCTATATGCAGGGGACAGGTTACATTTGAGTAAGGAAGGGAAGAGCTCATTCAAACAGGGAAAGGAGGGTATATTTCAACAAGGGTGGATTTAAACTAGGAAGTGGGGGTGGAGAGGGGGCCGTTGTTAGAAGCAATGTCCAGAAAGGGGAGCATAGGATGCTCTCCCCCTAGTCAGAGGTGAAGGGAATGAGAAGGGGGCACAGAGAGGATCAAAGGGGGGAAGAGGAATGGTAAGGTTAGGGAGGAAACAAGCTGGAAGGTGGTGTCACTGAACACTAGAAGCCTAAGGTACAGAACTGTGGAGTTACAGGATCTATTGCCAGTGGAATTGGTGGAGATAGAAGCCATCACTGAAACATGGGCCACCCATTACCATGAGTGGGATATGATGATCCCAGGGTACAGGCTATTCAGAAAGGATATGGCCAAGGGGCATGAGGTGGGTGACGATCCATGTGAGGGAGGGGATTAAGTGCGTATGAAAGGAGGGGAGGACAGAAGCTCTGTGGATGCAGTTCCAGCATGCGAGGAATTTATTTATTTATTTATTGAAATATTTCACCAGGAAGGCACACTAAACAACAAGTTGCTTATCTCACGGTGTGACCTGGGGGGTGGGGGTACAAGTGGACATAAGACAGACTATACATACAGTTTCAGTTACATACATGAGGATATTATTATGTACATAGAGTGAGGTACACTAGCTACAACTGCTGTAGGAATGGTGCTTCAGTTTTACATGTTTACAGTATAATTAAACCATTTAAAGTGCTATAGGAAGAAAAGTAGGTGTAACAGTGGAACCAACTGGGGAAGAAGAAGCAGTGAAGCAGGAGGACATTATCAGTAAGTACAAAAGCACTTGGATGAGTGAGATATTTGACTCTGGACTAAGGCAAGCACAAGTAGCATTTCTGTCAGTGCAGAGAGTAAAGGCACTAATGGAGGGATGTATTTAATAGTGCATATAGGGAGGGGGATACCAATTAAGTGCTTACAGAATAAAGGAATGGAAGAGAAGAGGGGAGAGGAGGTGGATTAGGATAGAGGAGCAGCGAGTCATGTCTAGAACTAAGCCACTCCAGGATGTTGAGAACACTGCCAGGGCAAGAACTGAGCAATGACAGTTGGGAGGGAGGGTAGTGGGTGGGGGTGGAGATATAAGATGAGGGACTGGGGGTAGGGAAGATAGATGGAAAAGAGGGGAGAGGTAGAGGAGGCGTGCTTAGATCTACATGGCTCCAGGATGCTGAGAACCCTGTGAGGGGCAGAGTCAAGCAAGGATTTGATTAAGAAGATGTGGGGCAGAAGGGGGCAGAGTAGGAAGAGTAGGGCTAGAACTGCTCTCAGCAGGATGCTAAGAACCCTGCAAGGGGGTAGAACCAGGCTAAGACACTGGATATAGAGGATGGGAGGAGGTGAAGAACAGTGATAGAGAATAGGGTAGGGCTTGGTGAGAGGGGGATAGGGTGGCGAGTTGTGTTGTAGATGTAAGGAAGATTGTTAAGGAGGGTTAAAACAGGAGCAGCTATCAGAGAGATGGCTATGTAAGGAAGAGGCAAGGAGTTAGGTGGAGGAGGATTGCTGTATTTGGGGGGGAGAGAGTTCCAGAGTTTCATGAAGTGATGGGAGAAGCCAGACTGGCCAGTAAGCACAAATCGGTGGGGGATCAGCAAGGTGCAAGTGTCCGTGGATCTGAGGGAGTGGATGGAAGGGAGGTGGGGAAGAGAGGGAGCTGGAGAGGTAGGGGGGAGCTTGCCAAGCCACAATTTAGAAGTGAGTTTTACACAGTGAGTGAGGAGCCTGTTAGCAAGTAGGGGAAAGGACAGGCCATGGCAGAGGTCTCAGTGATGAGTTTGGGAAGGAACATCAAAAATGAAGTGGCAGAAGGAGTTGTAAAGAGAGTCCAATCTGGTCAGGGAGGATTTGGGAATGGCACCCTAGACTATGTCACAGTAGTCAAAGATGGGGAGAATCATCTTCTGGAAAAGTTCACGCTGAGCCATAGGAGGGATGCAACTACAGTTCCTGTACATGGCCCCAAGCTTGGGGCACAGTTTTTTCAAGATGACATCAATGTGGCCAGAGAAGTTGAGGTGCTGGTCCAGTCAGACCCCAAGGTATCTGAACAAGGAGGTGTCTTCTAGAATTGTCCCATCTAGGGTGTGAAAGGAATGCAGGGGATGAAGCCTAGAGAGTCTGTGCCTAGTGCCAAAGGTCATGGAAACAGTCTTCTTTGCATTCAGGAATAGCTGATGTGAGGCAAACCTGAGCTGAACTTGGTAGAAGTCATGCTGTAAGGTGGTTGCTACATTGTCCGGGCATTTGTCAAAGGTAAACAAGATGGTGTCATCTGCATACATGTGGATAGAGAAGGATGGGGAGCAGACTGAGGGAAAGTCATTGAAGAAAATGGAGAAGAGAATGAGGCCGAGCACAGAGTCCTGAGGGACTCCTGTGGAGCTGGGAAGGGGAGGAGAGATGACATCTTGGATCTTGACTGATTGTGTTCTATCCTTGAGGTAGTCTCTGAACCAGTTTGTGGTGGGTACGGACAGTCCAGCTGTCATAAGGGAGTCAAGAAGCAGGGCATGGGAGACTATGTTGACAGCCTTAGTGAGGTAGACAAAGATGGCAGAGGTAATGAGGCTTTTGTCCATCCCGGTGAGGTTGGAGTCAGTTATCCTGAGAAAGGAGTGGAGTGGTCTTTCTGAAAACCAGATTGGAATAGGATGAAAAAGGAGGAGTCAGAGAGGAAGGAGGTGAGTTGGGAGAGGACCAGGTGTTCTTGGAGTTTGGCGAGAGTGGAGAGGAGAAAAATTGTGTGATAGTTGCCAGGGGAGGATAGATCTCCACTCTTTGGGAGAGGGAGGACCACTCCATGTTTCCAGGAAGAAGGGACTGATGAGGACAAAAGGGAATGTTTAGGATTGAGGAGAGGGGATAGCTGGTGCTGATAGATAGAGTAGTTTAGGGCCCAGGTCATCTGTTGAAGAGCCTTTAGAAGGGTTGAGAGAGAGAGGAGGGTGGTAAGTGTTTCTTCAGGGGAGACAGTAGAGAAGGAGAAGGAAGGAAGAGCATGAGGGAGTTGAGTGCAAGAAGAGGGACGAGTAGGAGGGGTAAGGTTGGAAGGGAGGCATTTTAGGAGAATCGAGACGCATGAAGTGTAATAGGTGTTAAACTCATTTGCCACTAGGCACAATTCAGTCACTAGTGAGTTATATATTTTAAGCATGGGGGAGTGCGAAGTGGGGAGAAGAGTGCATGGACCACTTTCCAGAATTTGGAGGGGGTGTTGATAGTATTCAAGAGGGTAGATTTAAAGTATTCAGATTTTGCTAGTCTGGTTGCTTTAGTAAAGGCATTTCTTAACATGTAATACTTTGTTAAATCTGTGTTAAGCTGAGTGACCTTGTGTTTCTTCCAAGCTTTGTCTCTCTCTCTCCCCCTGAGGCAGGTCAACTGTTCTGTAGTAATCCAAGGGTGATGGTTTCCTCATGCTCTGGATCATTTGAAAGGGGCAAATAAGTGCCAGGTAGTTAGAAATTTGTCTTTGAAATAGGCAAGGGCTTGGTCAACTGAGGGGGTCGAGGCTATCAGGACCCAGTCAGAGATGGCAAGGTCATGGAGAAGGGGGTTGAGGTCTAAGGAGTTGAAGGAGTGAAGCTGCAGGATTTTTTGCGTTGATTTGGGCCTGTGGACCTTCCTTACCAAGACATAGGTCACTGAGGGCATCAGGAAGGATGGCTGACTTAATGACATGGTGAGGGTGGGTAGTGAGGGCCCAGTCTAACAGGGAGTGGTTGTGAGTTTTATGATTTAGGCTGGTTGGCTCGAGGATAAGTTGGGAGATTGAGGGTGGAAGTGTCTTTGCTTGTCTTGGAGGTAGTGGGAGCCAGCCAGTTTAAGTTGACATCAGCCAGTATGTATAACTTGTCAGTATGTGAGAGGGAAGTTATAGAGGAAAAGAGTTTGGTTGTAGTGGAGGGCAGGAGAGCTGAGGCAATTCTTGATCTGGTGCTCACAAATGGGGAGCATGTACAGGAAATAATGGTCAGGAAGCCACTGGGTGGAAGTGACCATTGCACAGTGTGATTTCATTTGGATATGAGCAGGGAAAGCATCCCGACTAAGACCAAAATCTTGGATTTCAGGATGGTAGACTTCATGAAAATGGGTGAGGTTCTAAGGAGCCATCTGGTGGGCATCAGAGAAGATATGAGGGTGGACCAAAAGTGGTCCATCATTAAGGAAGGAATACTGGTTGCCACAGATAAGTGTGTTAGGCTCAGGGGGAAGAACAAAAGGGCCAAAGTGCCCAGCTGGTTCAGTTCTGGGGCTGCCAAGGCAGTAAGGGAAAAGAGGTTGGCCTATAGAAAATTCAGGAAGACCAAGAGAGAGGTGGATAGGGAAAATTACCTAAGATTGGCTAGTGAGGCAAGTAAGGAAGTCCAGCGAGCAAAGGCACAGAAGGAGCTGCAAATTGCTGAAGGAATTAAGAAGGGGAGAAGGCTTTCTTTCACTATATAAGTGAGAAAAGGGACAAGAAGGAAGGGATTGTTAGGCTTAAGAAAGGGGTGGAGTGGGCGGAGGATAATGGAGGAAAAGTAGAGATACTAAATGAATACTTCTGTTCTGTCTTCATCATGGAGAAAGATGGACCAGTGCCTTCAGGAGGGAAAAGAGGAGCATGGGGAGAGGGAAACACAGACATAGTGATAGAGGAGGATAGAGTGAGGGAGGGTCTGCTGGCATTGAAAGTGGAAAAATCACCAGGCCTGGACAGAGTACATCCAAGTGTACTAAAGGAACTAGCTGAGAAGCTGTCAGGGCCACTAGCAGATCTATTTAATAGTTCACTAGAGTCAGGCATGGTACCACAGGACTGGAGAACAGCATATGTAGTGCCCCTTCACAAGTGGTCCCAAGGATGATCCAGGGAATTACAGACCAGTCAGTCTGACCTCAATTGGGGTAAAGCTCATGAAGACCATACTAAAGGAAAGGTTGGTGGCATATCTAGAGGAGCAGGATCTCCAGGATGAGAGGCAGCGTGGGTTCATGGGGGGGAGATCGTGTAAAACAAATCTGATTGACTTCTTTGACTGTGTCACTAAGACAGTAAACAGGGAACACGCAGTAGACATCCTCTATCTTGATTTCAATAAGGCCTTTGACTCTGTGCCCCACAAAAGGTTGACCAGAAAGTTGGTGGATCTTGGAGTTGGGAAGAAGATGGCCATATGAGTGAAAAACTGGCTAAGGGACAGAACCCAGAGGGTGGTGGTGGGGGGAGCGTTATCTGGCAGCAGAGATGTAACCAGTGGGGTCCCACAGGGCTCCGTGCTGGGGCCAGTGTTGTTCAATGTCTTCATCAATGATATTGGGATGGCATTAAAGGCAAAATGTGCCTATTCACAGATGACACCAAGCTCTGTGGGAGAGTGGACACAGCTGAAGGGATACGGGACCTATAGGAAGATCTGGAAAAGCTGGGGAGGTGGTCCAGGATCTGGAAGCTTGACTTTAATGCCAAGAAATGCAAAGTTATGCATAATGGAGCCAAGAATCCCAGGACAGAGTATTACCTGGGTGGAGTCCAAGTAGCTGCATCAGACAAGGAGAAGGACCTGGGAGTGATGATCACTAGTGACCTGAAACACTCCACACAGTGCAAGAAAGCAGCAGCAAAGGCAAACAAGATGCTGGGATGCATAGCTAGGGGGATCAGTAGTAGGAGAGTGGAGGTTATACTGCCCTTGTACAGGTCACTGGTAAGGCTGCATCTAGAGTATGGAGTTCACTACTGGTGCCCACACCTCAAAAAGGACATTAACCTGCTGGAGAAGGTACAGAGGAGGGCTACAAAGATGATAGCCAGTCAACGGGGCAAGGCATATGAGGAGAGGTTGAGGGCACTGAACATGTACTTCCTGGAAGACAGGAGAGAGAGAGAGGGGACATGATTGGGACATTCAAGTACTTGAAAGGGATAAATAATGTTGATAAGGAAAGTCTCTTTAAGCTGAGTGGCAACCATATCATGAGGGGGCACAGTCTTAAGCTGGAGGGTGGGAGGTTTAGGAGGGATGTCAGGAAGCACTTCTTCACAGAAAGGGTGGTGGACACTTGGAATGCACTGCCAGAAGAGGAAATCTCATTAAAGACAGTGAGCAGCTTTAAGAGAGGCTGGGATAGGCATAGGGGGAGATAAGAATCATGGGTAGGGAGGATGGGAGGAGTGGGTAGGGAGGGCAGGGACATTAGCTCAAGCTGTGGAGCCTGCAATATGAGCAGACGTGATAGACCAAATGGCCTTCTTCTGCTGTCTTGTTCGTATGTTCGTATGTTCATATTATACCAGGACGGCAGTAGATTCCTACTATGAAGATAGGAACAGAGAAAGGAAGGGTAATGCTTATAACAAGAGCTTCATAAGAGGAGGGTGAAGAGGACGAGAGTACAGTCATGTACTGAAGTGAGGACAGGATGTATATGGTGACTCTGCCACCTCTTGTGGCCCTGTCCTGCCTGATTATGGAGTAGCCTGGGATGGATATGGAATGGTCAGATATTTTGACATTTAGCTAGGATTCAGTTATGATTAGAATATCTGGAGTGAGAGAGGTAAGCATTGGAAGTAATAGGTCAATTTTAGTAATGAGGCTCCAGATGTTTAAGTGGAGGATTTTCTGGCCATTTGGGAGAGCTGATGGAGAATGAGGGTTGGGCACAGTAGAGGTAGAAGTGTTACAGGCAGGAGTGGGGACGTTAGGTCCTAGGTTGGGATGAATATTACCTGATGCGAGTAGGAGGAGGGAGATGATGAGGAAGTGAAGTTTGGGGGCATTTATGGTGGACCGCGTTATTGGAGATTTTATGGGGGGAGTAGGGACTAGGTGAGAAGGTGATTAGGAGATGTAGGAAAGCTAGATAACTAGGTGTTAGGGGTATGTGGCAGGGGGAAGGTGAGGGAAGTGAGACCAGAGTGCTAAAGGAGATGTTGGAGTAATGGCAAGAATAGAAGTAGGAGCGAAGAGAATAAGGAATAATTAATGGCTGAGAGTAAGGTGAGAGGGGAATAGGACACTGAGGATGAGGGTAGTGTACAGGCCACCATCATAGGGTTGTGACCTGGACCGGAAAATGACAGATCAAATTCAAAGGGTAGGCAGGACAGGAAGCAGGGTGGTAGTGGGAGATTTCAACCTACTGGGGGTGGACTGGAACACACTTGCCATCATGAGTGTAAGAGAGAGAGTCCTGTTGGAAGCTTTTCAGGACAGCTTCTTACTACAGCTGGTACAGGGATTGACACAGCTGGAAAGGACTTTGGACCTTTTACTGGATAATGGGGAAGCTGTAAGGAACCTAGAATTGGGGGAACCGCTTGCTGGGAGTGACCACTACTCAGTGTGGTTCACACTAAATATGGGGAGGGACACAGGGGGCACGGATACAAGGATGGTTGAGTTTAGGGGGGAAGAACTTTAGGATGATGGGGGAAATTCCGAGAAAGCACCTGGCAGACATCCAACGACACATGGATGCAGATCAGAAATGGAATATAATAAGGGGAGGGCTGGCAGAGGCAACAGAAGAAACCTGTACTAGGAAAAAAAAAACAAGAAAGGCAGGGCAAAGAAACCCAGTTGGCTGTCACCAGGGGTCAGGGAAGGGGTGAGAGCCAAGAGGGCAGCATTTCAGAAGTATAGGAAAACGGCAAGGGGAGAAGATGAAGATGTATTCAGGGAAAAGTCTAAGGAGGTCACCATACTGATCGGGGGGCCAAAGTGTCTAGATAGCTGAGACTGGCACAGGGGATCAAAGAGGAGAACAAGACTTCTTCTGTTACATAGGCAAGAAAAGGAGGAGCAAAGACCAGCTTGAGAGGAGCAAGAAAGATGGGGGGTGGGTAGAGAAGGGACAGAGCAGACAGAGGCACCGAGTGAGTACTTCTGCTCTGTGTTCCTACAGAAGAAGGTGGAACAAATACCTCAGGCAAGTGGGGTGGTGGGTAAGGGGGTTGTAGTGTAACATTTTCATTTTAAAATATAATATTTTATTCAACAGTACTCTTTAGAATATCTAACCAAATGTCTTGTGATAACCTTATAATTTCACATTTTATATTTCACAACATTTAAAATCAAAATGTCCTATAATAAACCTTTATCAGGATGGTGTGTCCTTATTAGGTTGTTATACACCTGATTAAGGAAGGTGTGCAACAAAGAACCTTCTTTAAGTGTAGTCAACACTTCTAAGGTTGTGCAAGAAATAAAGTCATACTTATGTTTTGAGTGGAAAAATACAAGAAATGAAGTAATACCTATGTGTTAGGTAAACCACACCCTATGGATAATATGTTATTCTGTTTTATGATTGGCCTATAAAGGGGCGTGGGTATTTTTCAAGATAAATCTTTATATAAACACTGTGGCCCAGATATTCAAACTGCGTCAGGCTGTGGTGCAAGCTTGTGCGCAGCTCAACTTGGCTGTGCAGAGGTGTGGCCTGGACGATATTCAAAGGAGCTGCGCCATGGCCCAGCAGCTTTGAATATCGCACCCTGGCCACCCCCACTGTGCGTGGCGCAGTGGCACTGCGCCAGTGCAAGTGGCCAGAGTGGAACATGGAGATGTGCTAGTGCAAGTGCCATTGAGCCATTCACAGCACCTGCGATATTCAAAAGGTGACATGCAAATGGGGCCATAATTTATGCAAGGCACACATGGGGCCATTTGCATGTCATTATGGCCCCATTTGCATCCCATTAGCATGCAGGTGCGCCGATCCCCGATGACTTGTGCCTGGCACCCTGCCAGACAGCAGCCATCGGGGACGGACGCCCCCTGCAACCCGATTGCGGGCATTTGTTTAAATATAAAGTCCTCGTTCAATATCCCTGGTGGTCCAGTGGACTGCTGTTCACTCGATTGCAGGCATTTGTATAATAATATATGAAGTATTGCAATATCCCTGGTGGTCCAGTGGACCGCTGTTCGCCCGATCACGGGCATCTGTATAAGAAACCCCCCCATCCAATATCCCTGGTGGTCCAGTGGACCGCTTTCCGCCCAATCGTGGGCATCAGTACCCAAAGAAAGGACCAATATCCTGGTGGTCTAGTGGTACCCTCCCACCCGCCCACTGAGCCCCACCACCCCACTCCCCAGTCAACCGGTGGGCGGCAGCACTCCACCCGCCTGCCGCCCGCCGCCCACTGACTGACAGCAGGGCTGCACCCCATTGGTTCACAGCATGAGCCAATGGGCGTGCAGCCCATACCGTACTACACATTCCAGATATGTGACTGTTGCACCATGTGCAGTCCTTTTGAATATCTGGGCCTGTATGTAAATTGAATAAGCTAGCTCCAATATAGATGAAGGAATGAACATGCATGTAAACCTGAATAACCACAATAAACTCTTAGAAGAAATCTGAAGGCTCAACTGAACTTCTTTTGCAAACACAATGCAACCTTACAATTGATGCCATGACTCAGATGTCTGAAGACAGTCTATATGGTTGCTGGCAACATCAAATGGACCGAAGGGGCCAAGATGCGGGGAGCACCTTACTGAACCTGATCTGATCAATCAAGTACAGAAGGGAGTCGAACAAGGGACTCAGGAGGACTGGTGTGAAGTCTTACGTGATTTGCCAGCCACAAGATAGATGTAAGTATGGATACCATTTTACGTAAATTTTTAGAAACGCATTTAAAGGAAGATCCGTGCCACTCTCCTGAACAACAGGAAGATGCGTACTTATGTTTTACTAAGCAATGTATGGATAGAAATGAGAAAGTTAAATTAGGTAGAACAAAGATAGCCAGCATCTGTCAAATGTATGTACAATATCAGTATGAAGTAACAGCTAGAATGTGTAAAATGAAAAAGCAGATGTTAGAAAATGAAGAGAGATGTAATAAAGGTTTAGCTTTCCAAGAAAAGGAATCACAAAAATGTGCCACTGATACCAAAGAAATGGAGCATAAATTAAATGTGGCACAAGGGGAGGTTTGTGGGTTAAAAATTAAGAATAATCAGTTAGAAGAGAATCTCAAATTTATAAATAAACAGAGTCAGGCTCAATTTAATGAACTGACCAGACAATTGCAGCAAGTAACAGACATATTAGACCATGTAAATCAAGAATATGCCCAAGACCTCTCATATAAGGAACAGTCCTTGTATACGTTACTAGCAGAGGCACAGCTGCAGTGTCAAATCTCCTTAGAATTAAGACACCAAATTATCTTATTGGGTGAAGATGTCCAAAAATATAAAATGGCACCTATGCAGGTTAAACACCCCTTTCAGCCAAAAAACTATTGTCACTGCAAAATGGTTACAGATAGTTCCTTGAGCTCCAGTAGTTCTGAAAGCGAGGAAGAACTCAGAAGAAAGAGGCGAGGAAAAATGGCTCCTTTCTGTGTTAAAATAAAAGGAGAAGGTTCAAAAATACTTCGTAAAAGTACACGTCTGAGTAGACTGACAGACAAAAACAAAGAAAAATACTGGGAGATATTGATTCAGCTAAACAAAAAATTGAAACCCTATCAGGGAAACTGGAAAAGGTGACCAGTGAAAGTGCAAGGAAGGAGATTGAGGTCAAAATAGCTGTATATGAACAATCAAAGGAAATACTGGAACAACAAATAAAAGACGATCGTATAGCCCGGGAGGAGGAAGAAGCCATACAAAAGGCTAGTGAAAAAATGGAATATGTCCAAAAATTCTCACAAAGAGATTTGACTATACAGGAGTCAATGCAGTTAGTGGACAAGTTAGGCAAATGGGAGCCTGGACAAAATCCAGTACCCTATTGTGCAAAGTTAAAAACATTGGTAGCACATTTTAATCTGACTAACAAAGATGCATGTAAAGTAGTGACATTGTCCCTACCTGCTGTGTTGTTACAAAGCTTACTAGCAAAAACGGTTGGAACCCAGGTTGATCCAGACAGTGATGGTACACGGGCAGCTGTGGATGAGATCCAAGCTGCTTTACAGCCAATGCATGGTGTGTCCCACACAGATTGTGGAAAGCTTTATGAAGTAAAATTGCTTCCTGAGGAATCCCCGGTTATGTTTATTAACTGATTATATGCTGCATATGCCACTTATGGAGGTGTGGGTGACCCTAGTAAAGATAAGGAGCCATTTCTTAGTTTGACAGATCGACAGGCTACTTTAGTCCCTGTGTCAATATGCATGTTATGTAAGCGAGCGCTTACATGTGCAGAAAAAGAGTTGTTGACAGACTGGTGGCGAATGCAACAAGATGATCAAAGCCCAGAAAAGGGAAAGGACAAGCGGAGAGTAGCCGCTATTGTCAAAACAGAAGGCAAGAGTAGATACACCTGTAATAATTGTAACAAAGAAGAACACTATAAAAGGGATTGTTGGGCAAAAAGTGGAGATATGGAGGGAAAACAAAAACAGGTAATGGAAAGGAGACAAGCACAAGCTCTTGGTAATGATGCTAAACCAGGTGGTAAGGCAGACTTACAAAAAAATGTATTGAAATGCTCAGTAATTTGGTCAATAACAAGGCTGTGGCAGCCATTAAAAGGGAACCTGATGAAGAAGAACTGATACAATTAGGGCAATGACAGGATGAATTCCCCACCTTCCAAGTCCTAGGAAAATTAATAGAGGACTGGGAGGGTCATCCTACTATATTGGCTATGGTCAGGGGCTGCCAGACTGTGATACTGGTTGATACTGGAGTTACAGTTAGCATTACAGATAGTGATATGCCCTTAACAGCCGATGGGAAACAGCAAATAAGTTTGCAGAGCTTCTCGGGGGGGGGGGGGAGGTGTTAACAGCATACTTAAAACCAGTTATGGTCCAGATTGGAGAACATCAATTAAAATGTATGTTTTGGAAATGTAATACACCATGAAGGTATCATCATGGGTATGGACATTTTGGCACAACATGGTTTGGTAGTAGATCTCAGTAACATGATTTTATGGAAAGGAAGTACTACTAACCCAGGACCAAATGTGGATGATTCACATAGTATATATACTGTAAAATATTTGAAAATCTACCATTTAGAGGAATTATGGAAACACATACCTCAATGGATAGTGTCTGTGGTTAAACAACATGAAACAATTTGGACTAAAAATGCTACAGAGTGTAGCAGGATGTCTAATATGAAAGTTCAAATTGAAGGACCAGATCCCCATCCACAAAAACAATATGCTTTTCCTAAAGAAGCTCATAAGGAAATATGTGTGATACTGAAACAGTTGCAGTCACAGAAGGTCATTAGACCTATATGTTCAACAGTGAACTCTCCTCTTTGGCCAGTACGCAAACCCAATGGTACCTGGAGATTAATGGTGGACTATAGGGTGCTGAATAAGGTCATGACCTTGGGCACCCCTGTGGTATCGAGGCTTCCTGACTCGATATCTCAGCTGTCTCCTACAGCTACAGTTTATACTGTACTAGATGTGTCAAATGGCTTTTGGCCCATCTCTGTCTATCCTGATAGCCAGTATAAATTTGCATTCACTTTTCAGGATAAACAGTACACTTTCCAGTGTTTATCCCAGGGTATTCATTCCTCACCAACTTTATTCCATCAATGTCTGAGATACTGTTAGGATTTTCTCACCCTGAGGCAATAATTCAATATGTGGATGACGTATTGTTACAGACTGTCAGTTTACTTGGAGAACTGTTAACTGTATTACACAAAGGAGGGTTAAAACTGAACCTGAGCAAAGCTCAAATTGGGCAATCACAAGTCACCTTTTTAGGGATTTGTATTAATCAGGAAGGATGTACTGTAGACCCAGATAAGAATTGGGTCATACAACAGCTACCCAAACCTAAAATGAAAACAGCACTCTGACAGTTTTAAGGACTGGTAGGCTTCTGTAGAGATTTTATAGAGGCATTTTCTAGTATGGCAAAACCGCTGTACAATTTGTTTAAGGGAGGAAAAGAAACAGATATCCTCCAGTGGGAACCAGAGCATCAGCAGTCTTTTATGGCTTTTAAACAAGCACTAATGATGGCTCCTGCCCTCATTAGCCCTTCTGAGTCATCAGATTTTGTTATACAGGCACATGTGACTGATCAAGTAATCAATGCAGTACTGTTACAAAAGCAATCAGGGACTTTACGTCCAGTAGGATATTTTTCTTGATTATTAACTCCAGTAGAAGAAACCTATGAAGAATGTGTAAAACACTTATTAGCTGTATATTGGGCAATACAAGCTACTGAACATATTGTGGGGTTTAATCACATTGTTTTACAAACCTCGCACACACCTGTAAAATTTCTCTTAGAAAGGGATGTAAGGGGAGTGTCCTCTCAGAGACTGGTGAAATGGGCATTGGCCCAGGGAAAAATATCACTGTGGAAAAATGTACTTCCCCTATGTTAGTAGAGTTAATGACATGGGAAGGAGTTGCGCATGACTGTGGGGAAGTCATGGGTATAGAATACAAACCAGTTTTTGCTGCTGAACCTAATTTTATGGGCATTGATGTGTATGTGGATGGCTTCCACTTTTGGGATAATGGCCATTTCCATACCGGATATGCTATTTGGACCCCTGGAACAAATCAGGAGATATTAGTACAATGTCCGTCATCGTTTTCTGCCCCATGAGCAGAATTGGAGGCAGTACGTGGAGCTATTATGACGTATCCAAAGGAAGTCATTAATATATTTTCAGACTGTGCTTTTGTTGTCAATTCCTTGTTAGAGTTTCTTCCTATTTGGACGAAAAAAGGAATGCAAACAGACACCGGTGAACCCGTGGCTTTTGGCCCCATATTACAACATATATGGGATATAGGAGCTCAGACACTGCTAAGAATAGCAATTTGTAAAGTAAGGGCTCAACAAAAGAATCCAAAAGATATCCATGAACTAAACAATAATTTGGTAGATAATTTGGCTCAAATAGTTGTGAAACAAACAAACTTATGGGTAGACTCTCTAGGAGGTGATTCTGCACAATTGTGGGAAGCTGAAGAGTATGATAAAAATCATCCAAAGTGGATATCAGCATTATCACAAGTCCCTAGTTTGGGGCGAATCCAAGACATTGATACTTGGCTTCTTGGTTGTGGGAACCAATGTAAAGATACAGAACAGTGTACTACCAAGTTACTATATGGGAAGATATGGTAATATGGGAATGACAACCAGGGTTTAGGAAGTGGATACCACCCACTTCATTTAGAAAATATATTATCATGGATAATGATCGAATTGGAGGTCATTGTGGACTCCACAAAACATGTACAAATGTTGGCACAAAAATATTGGTGGCCAAAAATGGGAAAAGATGTCAAACAATGCCTGGAGGCTTGTCTCATCTCTGCACAGATGAATCCTCCAGTGCCTGGTAAGAGGGTTCTGTTAGGGCGTATACCCCTGGTGGATGGTCCTTGGTCCAGCTTACAAATTGATTATGTGGGACCCTTGCCTGCTGCTAAAGGGGGGGCTTCCGATATTTACTAATCATTGTTGATATATTTTCCAAATGGGTAGAGGCACTACCAGTTAGAAATGATAGTGGGAACAAGTATTCTCAAGCTGGGGTTTTCCCAGAGTTCTTGAAAGTGATAGAGGGACTCACTTTACAGTGAAAATAATGACAGCTGTGTGTGATATCTTAGGTATCATTCAAGGTTTGCAGTTACCCTACCATCCACAATCTTCGGGAATGGCAGAAAGGTTAAATCACACTTTAAAAAATGCACTGAAAAAGGCAGTGTTGGATACTGGTAAAGGATGAGTGACACACTTACCAGGAATCCTAATGGGTATTAGAGGTACAGAAAACAAGAGTACTGGCTATAGCCCAGTACCAATTGATGACTGGATGGGATATGCAGCTGTATTATCCATTGGATCCAGATTTATCAACACCTGTGTTAGATCGCATCAAAACTGATGTATTTTTAAAACAAATACAGAAACAGTTAGCTCTGTATTTGCCCCATGCTGCCAGAAATATGGCACAGACTCATTGGAAAAACAAATGGAGACATGATGAAAAAGTGATACCGCCCATTGAACAGGGTCATCATGTCATGGTGAAAATCTTTGGTCAAAAGGGACCATGGGATGCTAATTGGATGGGGCCTTATACCGTTATTAATGTCTTGGGGCCATGGATCATTCAAGTCCGTCAAATTTGACAAGGGTCTACAGAGACCAAATGGGTCCATGTGGACCAATGTAAATTGTATCAGCCTTTAAATGATAACAATTGATACTGCTCTGTTTCTCCCAATAGGTGAAGTACAATGATGTATCCTGTACTTATACTGTGTAGTACCTTACTGATTTTAGTAACTTCTGACATAAATGAATGCCCAGGGAACATGTGGAACAGTTTATACAACAAGAACTATGCCAATCGTTCGGCATGGGGACTCCCAGTATTGATTGGAGAACAACATGAACATACTGGTTATCTTCTTATTAAATAGTACTTTATTTGCTATGGACAATGTCAAAATGTGACATGGGGATGCTCGCCAGAAGCCTGGCCTGGCACGGCGATGTGTGTAGTAGACACAGCAGCCCAGAAAGAGATCTATATCCACTCCACATTGGGGGCTACGATGAATCTGACAAAAGAAGAACAAGATTTATTTCAAATAAAACTAAAGGACATGTTACATTATCCACCTAATATTACGTTGTTAAATGCATCATATACTGCTGCAAGATGTAATATATGGCATTTTTTATATAATACAGCTATTGTAGCGAACTATACAGTAGGGTTAAAGCAATTTTTTTCAGTATTACCATTAACAAATAAGTATTCATTGCTAACGTATTTATGTGTTTTTCAAAATTCACGCTGGCCGGGAATGGCCTGTAACGTTAACTTAACAGCATGGCATAATTTTGCGGCATGGAATATAGAGCATCAAAAAAAGGTATATCAGGGCAACAATTCCTGCTACCATCAGATGGTATTATCTTGATGCAAAATGTATATCCTCTATATTATCCATGTAAATTGGAGTATTATGATGTTTTGCTACATTTACCTTTTCCACGATTACCACCTCAATGTAGGGATCGGGCTTCAGGATTTTTGTGGCAACCGTACTATAATAATAATACTTTAAATCAATACCATGATAGACACAGATCGTGGTCATTTAAAATTCCTGCAGAAGCGTCATCAAGCTTATTTCATCAAAAAAGAGATGTATGGGGCTGGTAAGGCTCAGGATTGGGAATTGCTAATGGTATTGATTCTATGGTTTTAAAGGGTCATATTCGTTCTTTGGAAATTACTTTAAAGAATATGGTTACTGGACCATTATCAGCTACTATGAGGTTAGTGGCTGATAATGAAGAGATTGATTGGTTTGCATTTAGAGAAACCTTACAAAATTTTCGAATCATTGCTAAAATAGTAAAGCTATTAAATATTTCTTTACCTCAAATGTTTAATTAAACATATACAGAATTGGCTTGCTCACACCTAGCAGCTGAGGCACATGCTTATTTAGTCAATGAATTAAATAGAATTGAGACCAATAGATTACCATTAGGGATTGGTAGAACCAATGTGACCAGATTGTTGGATCACCCCACTGTAATCTTACCACCCTTATCTATGATAAAAGTATGGAATTCACCAAATCAACATGCACAAGTGCTACGGCATGTGATTCCCATACTAGTGAAAATACCTGTATGTTTTGAACCACTAAAAATATCGTAGCAAATCAGTAACTTGGGAGTATTGATACATGACCAGATCATGAGACTCCAAATATCAGGTGATACTATTATCACAGTACACAATGAATATGTTGTATTACCTAAACAACAGTGTGTACAAGAACATGAAACCTTGATATGTGGGGAAGAAACATCAACTGCACCATGGCTTCCTGAACAATGTAAATTTACCCTAACATCTGCAAATGAATGCTATGAGATGGAACCAATCATGGTGTGCAATCGCAGGTCAATCTTGGAATGTATGGGGGTGTAGGGACAAGACCTGGTGGGTTGCAAATTGGACCCTCCGGGAACATCCTGCCTATAGCCAAACAATGTTACCTGTATCAATGGTTCTAGTATGGCCTTGGATTTACTCACTGATTTGGCAACTCCACCTCATCTCGTAATACCCAAATTTGATAAAATGACCATTGATGCCTTGTTGTATTGTCAACAAACTGAAGGACTTATTTTCTCACAAAAGGCCTCTGAACAGGAAGAGAAGCAGTCATCTTATATCCTTATTATAGCATGGTGGGATTGGGGCTCGGCTGTCTTGGGTACTAGTCCAACCCTAATAGTGGTAGTATGCAGTATTGCAGTAATCTGTGTTATTATTATTATACAAGTGTTAGTGTATCATAAAATGAGACACATAATTCGACAAATACAAATGTTACAATGGCAACAACGTCCTATGTGATCTCCTAATATAGAGAGTCACAAAGGAGGGAGTGTAGTGTAACATTTTTAATATTTTATTCAACAGTACTATTTCATAATATCTAACCAAATGTCTTGTGATGACCTTATAATTTCACAACATTTTATATTTCACAACTTTTAAAATCAAAATGTCCTATAATAAACCTTTATCAGGATGGTGTGCCCTTATTAGGATGGTATACACCTGATTAAGGAAGGTGTGCAACAAAGAACCTTCTTTAAGTGTAGTCAACACTTCTGAGGTTGTGCAAGAAATAAAGTCATACTTATGTTTTGAGTGGAAAAATACAAGAAATGAAGTAATACCTATGTGTTAGGTAAACCACACCCTATGAATAATATGTTATTCTGTTTTATGATTGGCCTATAAAAGGGTGTGGGTACTTTTCAAGATAACAAATCTTTATAAAAACACTGTATGTAAATTGAATAAGCTAGCTCCAACATAGATGAAGGAATGAACATGCATGTAAACCTGAATAACCACAATAAACTCTTAGAAGAAATCTGAAGGCTCGAGTGAATTTCTTTTGCAAACACAATGCAACCTTACAGGGGGAAAGGATGACAGATGTAGGGATTACAGAGGGTAGGGTGCTGGAGGGGTTGAGGGCATTAAGAGTGGATGAAGTGCCTGGGCTGGATGGCATTCACCCTAGAGCACTGAGGGAGCTGACAGAGGTCCTTGTGAGGCCACTGACAGACCTATTCAATACCTCCCTGGACACAAGATGCATAGCACAGGACTGGAGGATGGCCCATGTGGTGCCCATCCATAAAAGTGGTCCAAAGGATGAACCAGGGAACTACAGGCCAGTGAGCCTCACCTTGATTGTGGGCAAACTCATGGAGACCATCCTAAAGGACAGGTTTGTGAGCATTCTTGGAGACAAATGTTATCCAGGATGACCAGCAACATGGGTTTGTCACGGGCAGAACATGCCAAGCAAATCTGGTAGAGTTCTATGACTGGGTGACATGGGAACTGGACCAAGGCCATGCTGTGGACGTCCTGTACTTGGACTTCAGTAAGGCTTTTGATTCAGTGCCACATGGGGATTGGGGGAGAAGCTGGAGTATGTGGGGGCAGGACCAAAAATGGTGACCCGGATCAGGAACTGGCTGAGGGGGACACAGCAAAGGATGGTGGGGGGGGACTCTCATCACCGAGAGCGGTGATGAGCAGGGTACCACAGGGATCCATGCTGGGACCAGTAGTGTTCAGGATTTTAATTGCAGATATCTCAAATGGGATCCGGAGTAAAATCAATCTGTTCACAGATGATACCAAGATGGGAGCTGTGGTAGATGGCACAGAGTGGGGGAAGGGGTTGCAGGTGGACCTGATTAAGCTGCAGGAGTGGGCAGATAAATGGCAGCTGGGGTTCAACACCAAGAAGTGCAAGGTTCTGCACTGTGGAGCCCAGAACCAGTGGCAGGATTATCACTTAAATAGGGTTCAGTTGGGGAGCTCCACAGAAGAGAAGAACCTGGGGGTGATCATAACAGGGAGCATGAACAACTCTGTTCAATGCAGAAGAGTGGCGGCAAAAGCCAACAAAATGCTGGGGTGTATAGCTAGAGGGATCTTCTCCAGAAGTAGGGAGGTTATCCTGCCCCTGTATAGGTCACTGGTCAGGCCCCACCTGGAGTACTTCATGCAATACTGGTGCCCATTCCTGAAGAAGGACATCAGATTGCTGGAGTGGGTACAACGTAGAGCTACAATGATGATCCAGGGATTGGAGGGCAAGCCATAATGAGAAAGGCTGGGTCAGTTGAATATGCACTCTCTGGAAGAGGAGGGATGGGGAGATATGATTGAGACCTTTAAGTACCTGAAGGGAATAAACAAGTCTAATACAGAGAGGATTTTTCAGAGGAGAAAGGGGAGGGACACGAGAGGACACCAACTAAGATTGGAGGGGGGTAGATTCAGGAGAGAGATGAAGAGACATTTTATCATGGAAAGAGTGGTGGACAAGTGGAACTCCTTGCCGAGTGAGGTGGTGGCCTGCAAGACAGTAGACAGCTGCAAAAGGGGTTGGGGCAGGGGAAGGGGTAATAGGATGGGGGGAAGGGAGGGGCAGCAGCATTATATGGTGCTAGCTATGCACTTGAGCAGACTCGATAGACTGTGAGGCCTGTTTCTGCTGGCGTTTTCCTATGTTCATACGTTCGTATGTTCTCTGTCACACAATGGTACCTCTTATCATGCCTTATTTCAAGCATCACTGCAATCCAGTGGCACCCTCTCCAACACCCTGCCCCATGTACAGCTATCCCTGTCACCTAATGGCATGCCCTTTCCAACACCATGCCCCATGTATGATCATCACTGGCATCCAGTGGCACCCCTTCCGAGACCCAGCCCTACGAACAAGTATCCATGTTATCCAGTGGCACCCCACTACAAACACCCTGCCACCATGTTCTTTACAAGTATCCCTGTCATGCAGTGGCATCTACCTCAACACCCTGCCCCGTGCACAGCACTAGTATCCCTGCCATCCAGTGGCACCTCCTTCCATCACCCTGCCCCATGTTCAAGTATCCCTGTCAGCAGTAGTAAACTATTGCTCTATGCTGACGATGCAATAGTATACTGGAAACACCCCAATTCCAACTCCCTACAAAATTTCCTGCAAGGCAGTTTTAAAGAACTAGAATCCTGGTTTTCTGATCATCGATTAATACTTAACTACGATAAGACTAAAACTATGATCTTTGCACACAGTCAAAACCCTAACAGTAATGCTCCACTATCAATCTCAACCTCCCAGGGCACACACATAGAACAAGTCCCTAACTTCAAATACCTGGGCATCACCTTGGATACATCACTAACTTACCACACACACATTAAGCACCTTTCCACTTCTGCGAACATCCGGCTTGGGATACTATATAGACACAAACATTGCCTCCCACCCCAGGCACTAAGGCTGACGGTAACCAGCTCAATCCTCTCTGTGCTAGATTATGGCATAATAATATACGGCACGGCTGATAACACAGCCCTAAACAGCATCAAAATGGCTTTCAGTAAAGCGTGTATACTGGTTACAGGCAGTGATAGACTAATCCATACGTGTGAGCTCTATAAACAAGCAGACTGGCTGACCTTTGAAAGCAGACTACTGTACCACACTTGCCTTCTTGAAAAAAAGATCAAAATGAATCTTGCTTCTAAGGGCCTCCACCCCCTCATCCAACCTACCCACCACAGGAGCACCCCCTAGGCACCAGGCCAACACCCCACTCCTAGTCCCTCACTGCAGGACTACCATAGGACAAAGATCCTTCCAGTATCATGCTCCACTCTGGCTAAATAAACTTCCCTCTACCATCTCCCAGACCCCCAGCCTTGGCCTATTCAAATATGGAATCAAGAGATTTCTCATTGACATGGAGATCTGTGGCTGTAACAACCAGTCCTCACAAACATGGTAGGGGATGGTAAGCTAGCATCTCCCTTAACACCAAACCAAGGCCAACATCAAATCTAATGTCACCAAACATCCCATAATCCTGTACTGGACTTAGCCTCCAACTTGGGACACAGTCCCTCTCCACTGCAACGACTCAGGGTCCACAAACAACCCTAGAGAACTATCAAAGCAATGTAAAATAAATAAATTGTATAGAGTAACAGGAATAATTTTACATTAAGCAATATTTGCACAGTAAGCAATGTACAATCTGTCTTTAATTAAGTCCTAATGTAATGTCTGCCTCGTACGGAATGTACTAATTGTCTTTAAGCTATGTATGTACGTATGTATGTACTGACATGGCGCCTTTGCAAAGGAGTCATTGACTCAAAGGACTGTAATTCCGAAATTTTGAATAAAATAAAAAAAAAAATCCAGTGGCACCCCCTTCAGTCAATCAATCAATCAATTAATCAATCAGTGTTTTATTTATAAAAGGCACCTTTCCAAAACCAAGGCTCCTGTACAGTAAAACCACACACATTTTTTATAAATATCCAGATAAAATTAAAACTAAGAAATACAATAGCATCTTTAGTAGTTAGAAAATGCCAGGCTAAAAAGATACATTTTCAAAGCAACTTTAAAACTTTGAATAGTCAGGCAATCTCGCACCCGATGAAGCAGAGAATTCCACAGGGTTGGGGCCGCAAAACTAAATGCCCTTGCCCAAGATGTTATAAATGAACCCTGTGGAATCTCTAGCAATCCCTCATTGGTGGATTGAAGAGGGCAGAGGGGACAGTAAGGATGAAGGAGATCTTTCAGATAACTGGGTCCCTGATCATGTAGGGCCTTGTAGGTTAGCAAAGCAACCTTGAAGATGATCCACCAGTGTATTGGCAGCCAGTGCAGTCTGCGGAGCACAGGCATTATATGACTATTCCTAGAGGTACCAGTCAAAAGCCTGGCTGCCGCATTCTGCACTAGCTACAAGTGGCAGATATCAACCCCCGGTAGCCCTAGGTAAAGGGCATTGTAATAGTCAAGGCATGGACCAATGTTGGAAGACTATCAGGAGGAACCAGGTGCTTTACCTGGGTGATGTTCCTTAGATGGTAAAAAGACGTTTTGACAGCTGCTAACACCTGCAATTTTAGGGTCAGGCAGTCATGAAACAATGCCCAGGTTCTGCACCCAATCTGAGGTAGTTAGCTGGTCACCTCCAAGCCATAGGCCCAAATGAGAACCTACCAGCACACCTGTCTCTTGAGGACCTGGGTCCACAGTCAACACCACAGTTTTTTGGGGGGTTTAACTGCAGCCAGCTCACATTCATCCAGTCCTGGATCTCAGTTAGACAGCTGTTAAAGACAGAGACAGCATCATCCTGTCCAGGCACAAAGGGCATGTACAGCTGAGTATCATCTGTGTAGCAGTGAAAACTCAAGCCGTACTGCCTAATAATCGTTCCCAATGGCAGCATATACACCGCAAACAACATGGGCACCAAGATGGATCCCTGCGACACCCCACAGGATAGGGAGAATGAAGTTGAGGGAAAAAACGACACCACCCTCTGAGTCCTACCCTCAAGGAATGATCGAAACCATCTGAGGACCGACCCCAAAAGTCCACAGATGAGCCACAGGCGATTCAACAGCATGTCATGGTCCACGGTGTCAAATGCCGCAGAGAGATCTTGAAGGACCAAAATGGAATGGGTCTTTCGATCTCTCGCTATTAGGAGGTCATTTAGTACCCGGACAAGAGCTGTCTTGGTACTATGTCTCTTGCTAAAGCCAGACTGGAGAGAATCATAAATATTGTGGCTGGTCAAATGGCCATCCAGCTGTGACGCCACTACCTTCTCAATAACTTTACCCACAAAGGGTAGGTTAGAGACAAGCCTGTAGTTAGCCAGACAGTCTGGGTCCAAGGAGGACTTCTTAAGAAGGGGCCAAACCACAGACTTCTTCAGGGGATTTGGAAAGATCCCCCTCTCCAAGGACATTCAGACTATCTCGGTGAGGACCGGACCGATAGTATCGACACAGCCTACTAAAAGGCGCGTGGGGCCCTGGTCCAAACTACAGTTGGTCAGACTCAGTGACTGGATAACCATCACAATATCATTGATTGTGGGCCAGCTGAAGTCATATCACACAAACTGAGCATCCGACATCTCCTGCCAACCACCGCTACTCCCTTGAGAGGGGGTCAGGTGGACATCGGACCTGATCGTTCCAACACCCTGCTCCATGTTCAGGTATCTCTGTCATCCAGTGGCACCCCACTACAAACACCTTTCCTCCATGTACTGTACAAGTATCCGTGTTATGAAGTGGCACCTACCTCAACACCCTGCCCCATGCACAGTACAAGTATCCCTCTCATCCAGTAGCACCTCCTTCCATTACCATGCCCCATGTTCAAGTATCCCTGTCATCTAGTGGCACCCCCTTCCAACACTCTGCCCCATGTTCAAGTATCCCTGTCATCCAGTGGCATCGCACTAAAAACACCCTGCCTCCATGTACTGTACAAGTAGTCCTGTCATGCAGTGGAGCCTACCTCTAACATCCTGCCCCATGTACAAGTATCCCAGTCATCCAGTGGCACCCCAATCCAACCCCTTGATTCATGTACAAGTACTCCTGGTATTCAGTGGTACCATCTCCCCACACAGTGCCCCATATCCATGTGTACCTGGCATCCAGTGATTCCTCCATATTATCCTGTCCCAAGCCATTTACTACCTGGTGTTCAGTGATGCCACCACCTACACCCCGCAGTTCAAAAAAAAAAAATAAATAATAGCGAGACCAGCCAAGTTGGGTGGTGGGCTGAGGTGTTGTCTGCTTACTGCCTGCCACACCAGTGGCCCATGTTTGGGCGAGGTCCAGGGTCACAGGAGCCAGCCAGGAGAGGGAGGCTTGAGCATTCCAGGGACAGCTCTCCTCCTTCAGGGAGGGTGGGTTCTGGTTCCTACCATTTGCCTGCCACCTGGCAGAGGCCAGGAGGCAGCACTGGTGGAACCAGCAAACATTGTGGGAGGGGGGGAGTCTACTGACATAACATGCAACTACTTTTATTTAAAATTAACAAAAAATAGCACATCAGCCTCTCAAAGGTGCTGCAGCCCATAAAACTGATGCAAAAAGATGAACAAAGCTGGGCACACACCAAAACCTGAGACTAAAAAAAAGTTTTATTTAAAGGTTAACAACAAGGCAGACTAGCCGGGCTATCACCCCTATGTACTGACCCAGTCATGTGGGTCTTCTTCAGGGGGTCAGCATGCAACTACGTCACCACATACTTACATGGCCATGTCAATGCAGACCTCCCGGGGTCGAAAATTAGAGAAAAAAAACATGGCTCACTCGACATCCCTCACAAGCACCGCATGACCATACATGGCAGGCTGCTCCCAAAACATTGTTATGTGTATGTGTGGATAACAAGTAGGTCCATGAGAAGGGTCAATGGGGGAGGCTAGGGGGGATGCTGTCAGGAACAGAAGAAGAGAAAAACTAAGTGAAAAAAGTAACTTTTATACAGCCTCCAGGAGTTCAACTCCAGTTGCTGCCCCCATCCTACCAAAAGGCAGTTCCCCTTCCCCCTACCAACTAGCACACATCCTGTCCTCCCCCACCAACACAGCAAAGTGAAGCCCCAACTTCTCCATGCTCACAATAGTTTGAAACAAAGTTGCCAGCCAATGCAACCCTCCTCTAAGCACCTTGGCCAGTCACCACCTAATGAATGAGCGAGTAAGTGTGAATATTGTAATCCACACTCTTGGTTAACCAAGGTACAGATTATGATACTCACTCTAATTTTTTCATTCATTAATTGACATTATAACACATACAGAAAAATTCAAGTGATTTGATTGGCTGAAAACAGCTGAGACCTGTGAAATAATTGACTCATAAGTACAAACCTGAACTACTTACACCCTTTCAGACTACATCACATAATGATAGTAATGGCACTGCACTTTCGCACTAAGTTTTCAGATATTTAAAACTGTTTTTTAAATCACAGAACTGCCCTAAAGACATGTTTTTGATTTATTATTCCCTGGCTGGTATACCTGCCAAATGATCACCATGGACAGTGCTCACAAAATCTGCTGATAGATTCTCAGTACCTCCATAATTGTACTCCCGCTGATGATGTCTTCTCCACCCAACCAACAAAAGATTCCCCTTTCCTATCTGGCTGAGTGATTACACAGTAGAGGCAGCACTCCTCCAACACACTAAATCGTCCACCTGTACAAGAAGGTACCATCCTTGCTCTCCGCCTTCCTTCTGCTGCCAGGCTATGAAAGCACCACAAGATGCAAACAGAACTGTTAGATATCTGGAGGACTTGCATCCTACTAAAAAAGATTTCACCCATTTTTCAGTCCCCCATGGATCTAATGCCAAACTAAATTACTTCTATTTACAAAATAGATATTTGGATAAAGCACTGTCCTGCAGTATTGACCACATCACCATTTTAGATCATGATCCCCTTGCACCACATCAGACTATGGGTAAAGATATACAGAAAACTTACTGATGCTTAATATAGTACACCTAAGGGACCCTAAACGTGTCTCTTTTATACTATATGTGATTCAGCAAATAATCTTGGATAATGTAGGCCCTTATATTTCACCGGTACTCCTCTGGGATACCTTGAAAGTGGTCCTTTATGGTGATATCACAGCCTGTATGGCCCAGGAAAGAAAATATATAGAAGCCTGGTATACAGCACTCACATGGAGTCTGCCTTCCCTCCAAGAGCAACATATGGTTGGGACTATGGAGATTTACTTGACTTATATAGGGTTCAGCATGAACTACAAGATCTCTTAAATAAGAAATCTGAAATGACTTTAAGTCTCCCACCTACTGGGTCACGGGCTAAGAAAAAATTGCACACAAGCCCTCATCTCAAAGCTTCATGACAAGCAGTCCTAGTGGGTAGCATACAAAATCAAGGAAATGCTAGGGGTTTTACAAAACTACTGTAAGAAACCGTATTCCTTAGCTGAACTTACAACAGCCTAAATAAAACTCAGGCCTTCTTTCAACCCTTAAATTTACCTCAAATTTCAGAAAAGGCAATACAACAAAAGGCCTGACATACGGCAACTCATTGCCCCAGTCTGAGAAAGTGAATTACAAGCAGCATCTTTGCGATGTTAAAATGTGTATATAAAATGAGTAGAGACAGTAAACAAACTTGATTGGCTGATGGCCCTTTCCAGGTATGTCTTTTTTTTAGCTTATACCATGGAAACTAATAAGTGCCCCTACCTATGCCTGCATCACAAGAAGTATCCCTGTGCCACCAAGAAAACAGTTAAAAAAGGAAAGATTTGTCTACGATGTTGTTTTCTGCACAGCCGTCTTCCAACCAATACAAAGTGCAAAAAGTGAACAGTTGTAACGACAAAAGCATTTTCTTTTATTATTTATTTATTTATTGAAATAGTTTCACCAGGAAAGGCATACTGAGCAACAAGATGCTCGTCTCCCGGTGCGACCTGGGGGGAGGGGGTACAAGGGGGTTGGATAACACGCAGGTTATCAACTGAGCAAATAACAGAGGCAAGTAACAGCATATGGATACAATTGCATTAAACGACAAGCAACAACACATGGAGTACATTGGATATTGTATGGAGCATATAACAATTACTTGACTTATTGCAGCAATACAAGGGAAAATTTAGCACACAGTAATATGCAGGTATAAGCAACAGGAGATATAGAACACATGATGGTGCAGGACAAAAAGGCACAGGACAAAAGTGTATAGGTTGGGGCTATATGTCAGCATTTATAACAAAGCTAAGGCTGCTGGTCGGGCAGTGGGGAGTGGCGCAATTGGCACATGGCCGAGTCAGGTACAGGAGCAATTAGTGGTAAGGAAGTTAGCTAGGGCAGTAGAAAGAGAGTGGGCAGAGGAGGAATGCTGAATTTGAGGTGGGAGATCATTCCATAACTTGGGTAACCGGTGTAAGAGGGCGGCTTGCCCTGCAGTAGTCTTCCACCTAGGGATTGATTGTTGGCAGTAGTCGCAGGACCTAAGATAATGGGCGGGGGAAGGGGCAGCTGAGAGCACAGAGGAGAGGTAGGAAGGGATGGTGCCAAGCCATAGATTAGATATGTATTTAGCACAGTGTGAAATGCAGTGGTTTCCGAGGAATGGTAGTGCCAGGGAATGGTAAAGGTCGCAGTGGTGGGTAAGGGGTAAGGCATCAAGAGCAAAGCAGCAGAAGGCATTATAAAGTGTGTCCAGCTTAGATAAGGTGGACTTGGGGGCTGCACTGTAAATGATGTCACAGTAATCAAAGGAGGGAAGTATCATCTTCTGGACCAATTCACGTCGGATGGGGGGAGGGAGGCTACTGCGGTTCCTATAAAGTGCACCAAGCATGGGACATAGTTTTTTTGAAATAGCATCAATGTAGTCTGAGAAGGAAAGATGGCAGTCGAGCAATACCCCCAAGTAGCGGAATGAGGAGACATCTTCAAGTTTTTGACCATCCAGGGTGTGGAAATAGGGAAGGGATGGGAGTCTGGACAGGCGTTGTTGTGTGCCAAAAGTCATCGTGACAGTTTTTTTTTACATTTGGTGAGAGCTGGTGAGAGCTGAACCATTGCTGTACTTTGTTGAAGTCAGCTTGGAGGTTAGTTTGTACCACTTCAGGGTCGGAGCCTGAGGAGAAGAGTACAGTGTCATCTGCATACATGTGGATTGAGATAGTAGAGCAGATGAGCGGTAAGTCGTTTAGGAATATAGAAAACAGTATGGGTCCCAGAACTGACCCCTGGGGGACACCGGTAGTTAAGGGAAGGGGGGAGGAGATAGCATTTGCGATTCTAATGGACTGGGTTCTGCCAGAGAAGTAAGATCTGAACCAGTTGGTTGCAGCAACAGAGAGGTCTGATTCAGTGAGACAAGAGAGCAATATGGGGTGGGAGACGGTGTCGAAGGCTTTCACAAAGTTGACGAAGACGGCTGAGGTGATCAGCCCACTGTCCATACCAGTCAGGATGGAGTCAGTAAGCATTATCAGGGAGGATGCAGTGGAGTGTCCCTTTCTGAAACCTGACTGGTAGGGTGTGAAGAAATTAGAGTCGGTGAGGAAGGAAGTAAGTTGGGTGAGCACAAGATGCTCTTGTAGTTTTGCTAGTACTGGGAGGAGTGAAATAGGGTGGTAGTTGGAGGGAGAGGTGGGCGTACCTCCTTTTGTGAGGGGGATGACAGTGGCATGCTTCCATGCTTGGGGAATGGCAGCGGCGGCAAAGGATTGGTTTAAGAGTTTGGCAAGCAGAGTTGCTATGGCAGTGGAGGAGAGGTAGAGGAGTTTAGGGTCCAAGCCATCTGGGGATTTGCCTTTTGAAGGGTTGAGAGAAAGTAGTGCATCTAGGGCATCTGCTGCAGAGATGTCATTGAAGGAAAAGGAGTGAGGCCTAGTCAGGTTCGTTACATCTGTAGAGGGTGAGATAGGTGCAGGGTTTGACAGGGCAGAGAGGAGAGTGGCAGCACAAGTGGAGAAATATATGTTGAACTCAGTAGCGACTGCTGTTGGCTCAGCAAGAATGGAGTTGTTAATATTTAGAATTCAAGTGGGATTGGCAGCTGGTGGGGTGAAGAGGGAGTGAATGATCTTCCAGAATTTTGAGGGGTTATTTAGGTTGGACTGTAGGGAGCTGCTGAAGTACTCTGCTTTAGCCAGACGAGTGGCTCTGAGGCACACTTGTTTTTGGAGCATCACGGTATACGGAGATGTTGTGGGAGGCGTGAGTTATGCATTTTCAGGCTTTGTCTCATGGGCGGTTTGACATGCAATCAGTTCTTGGGTGATCCACGGCAGATGGTTGCCTCATGCCCTTGTACGTCGCAGTGGGGCATGTTTGTCCCAGAGGCTGAGGAAAGTGTCTTTAAAGTGGAGAAAGGCATCATCAATGGACTCCATAATAGGGGCGGGGGCCCAGTATGCTAATGCAAGGTTGTCTAACACCGGGGCGAGATTGAGGGATTTGAAGGAGCGTTGTACTAGAAATTTAGGAGGGGATTTTGAGCAGTGGATTTTGCGCACTAAGAAAGTAACATGGTGGTCACTGAGGGAGTCTGGAAGAATACCGGCATTTATGACCCGGTGAGGGTGTGTGGTAAGAGCCCAATCGAGGAGTGAGTGGTTACCAGATTTTAGGTAAGCCAGATGGGCTCTGTAATGATTTGAGAGAGGTTTAGAGCAGCAATTTCAGTTCTGGTTTTGTTGAGGGCAGGAACTAGCCAGTTGTGGTTTAGATCACCCATAATATTAAGTTCCCCTGTCGGGGTTAGGCAGGAGATTTGCTTGAGGAGGTTGGTGACAGCAGAGGATGGTGTGCCAGGTTGGCAGTATATTCCTGCAATGTAGATTGGTAGCAAGAAGGGGAGCGTCAGCTGGAGTAAAATTAATTTATAGATTTTAGGTTCAGACTTGGCTAGGATAACCGAATAGTGGAAGTCCGAGTTGACGTAGATGGCAACTACGCTGCCTCTTGTGGCTCTGTCCTGGTGGGCCAAAGTGTGGCCTGGGTTGGCGACAGAGGAGTCGCTAATGTTTTTTGTACAAGGTGAGGATATCTGGAGCATAGTGGGCAGCAAGTACCTGGAGGGAGTCAAGTTTATGGACTAGGCTTCTTATATTTAGGTGCAGAAGGCACAGGCCTTGTGGGAGAGGGTCTCCAGGGAGAAGTGAGAAAGTCATGTATGTTTTTTATCTTTATTCATCTTATCAGGTTCATATCAATAGGAAGTCAAAAGTCCTTTATCAAACAAGTATCTCATTAAGCGGCAATAATGACTGAAGAGGACTTGCTCTCAGAAATCTTATTTTCTGTTATTAACCTGTTATAGATGGCGTATATATTTATTATTCACTAAATTAATGTAAATTGAGCATCCTTAAGCCTATGTATTAGTAGCTGCAATTTCCTGACACCTTTTCATTTGCTGTTTTGAATGTGTTGATTTTTTTATAACTTCTTTATTAAAATGTTCCAGCATACAAAGTCACAGCGAGTTAATGAATCTAAACTTTTTTGCACTTACAATGACAAGAACTTTCCATTTCCAGGGACACATGCCAGATCTACTATAAACAGAACAATAACTCTTAAGTCATGAAATAAAAATAACCAAAGAAGAGAATAATAATTTAAAAAAAAACTATACGATACCAGTACTGCAGTGTCGAATTGTCAGTGGTTTCATATTTGAACCATTCCTATACACAATTTTTGGTTATTTGTTTGAATATGTTCTAACTCCTTAATGTGTTGATGTTTTACATCAATTGATAATGAATTTGCATGTTTGTGTTATGGTGGTGCAAGTGGTAGACAAGAAGTACAGGAACTCAGGCACTGGTGAATGTGAAATGCAGAATGAAGATCTTCAATCTGAAGGATAGCTGTCCGAAGACACGTCTGTCTGTTTTGACACTAGTAGATTTTTAGCAATATTGAAGTATTTCTAGCAAAACAGTACTGTTGTACAAGTCAAATGTTGTTATGGAAACCATAATTTCAGGTCACAGGGCCAGAAACTGTTATTATGTTGCTGGTTTAAGAATTTCAGTTCCAGTGTCAGTGGGAAGAGGTACAGGAACTCTGTTCCTGCTGAAAAAAAGGTACAAGAACTGAGTTCCTGTGCGTCCCTGTTCACTTTCATCACTGGTGTGTTAGGTATTTTAAAGCACTGTAAATCTTGACTGTTCTCAGTAATGCACACTACCAGGTTCCTGTTAACTACAGGAACTCCATGGGAAATGAACAGTTTGTGTAGCTGCAGCCTCCCAATGCTAAGTTCAATGACAAAGTACTATTTGGGGGAGGGGCACATTCTTGCAAAAAAACACAGAAGCACTCAGGTATGTTTCATTTGTTGTCTTATTCTATTTTCTCAAACCTTTTTCTCAGGCAAAACAAGTTCTACATTTCACCTATTTCAAATAGGCTTCTTCAGGAAAATTGCCTAAAAAAGTGTACTGCTGCTTTATTTATTTATTTATTTATTTTATTTATTTAGTTTTTGTTGACCGGGTAAGTGCACTAGACAAATCCTGCCTATTTTCAGGCACGACCCGGGGGAGGGGGATACAGATGAATGCCAACTGACCTTGAACCAGATTAAGCTGTTGGTGGTGTTTTTAGTGAGTGAGGGAAATTTGGCCGGGACACCGGGGAAATTCCCCTGCTCGGCTGCTGCCTTGCTGCCAGTAGGGGGACTGGTCATTTGCAAAATGGCCACTCTGAGGATTTCCAGGATGGAGGAGGACGTCTGCAGAGTGGGAGAGGTTGCCTCGTCTCCCACTCCAGTTGTGCTAGAGGCTGCAGCGGAGCTTTGTCTAAAATTGTTTCTGATACTGAGTCCCCAACAGAAGATTTACAACAGAGCGTCCGAGGAAATGGTCAAGATAAGTGAAGATTTTTGCCTGATATGGCGTCTTCTATAAATGTGGAGGAGATTTTAAATGTGCCTAAAACACAGAATGTTGGGGGAGAAAACTCTTCTTGGAAGCTGCAGGGTTTGAACCCTGAAACTACGTTAAACATTGGTAACAAAACAATGGAGGAAATGGAGGACATGATGGAAGATACAGCAGTTGAAGAAGGGTTAATGGAAAATGGAGAAGGACAGCAGGGATTGGAACTGTCTGAGTATAGATCTCTGACCAATGAGAAGGAGTTTAAAGTCAAAGGCGCCAGTTTTCAAACAGGTACTGTGTTTTTTTCTGCAAAGGAAGATTTGCTTGCTAAACCTGCTTGTGCTGAAGAAATGGAGTGTAAAACTAAAGTTTTGCCTGTCTCAGTTTTGACACGGTCATTTCAGAAAGAGGACAGCACTTCTAGCAAGATAAATGAACAGAAAAAGGTGGAACTTAATGTTGGCTTCTGTAACCTCGAAGTTTGTCTCCCCAGCCTACTGATTTGAAGGTAAAACAAGCCAACAATACAGACTCAGAAGGAAAGAGTTGTAGCACTTCTTATGTGCCTAAAATTGACTTTACAGTGACTTTGGATAAATATAAAGGTTTTGTGCTTGATAAAATTTTGCACAGGGGAAGTTTTGGAGGGTAAAACATAGTATACCAATCTGGTGCAGGTTCACAAGCAGGGTCACAGAATTTGTTTTTCTGGGGAAAAATAACAAACATGATGATGAAAAAGCTAACTCTTTGGGTTTAGTAACAAAATCAGAGCCAAGAAAGGAACAAACATTATGGTCTCCTGAAAATGCTTTGAGTGGGGCTGGTTGGGTTAGGTCTGATTCAGGTGGGTGGCAGCCTGATCCTACATGGAGCCCTCAGTTACCTTTCTCACAGAATTCTCTGACTGGGCTCCAAGGATAGCGCAGCAAGGAAAGCATTGAATGAGGAAACATGAAAATGTGTGTATTTCTAATGATTTAGTTGGTTCCGACAAGGTTTCATTGTCTAAAGAAGTTTCCATGGTTGCTAGTACCCTCCCCAAAAACTCCAGAGAAGAAGCCTTTAATGTCGAACTTTTTCAAATGTACAAAGAGAGGCTGCACCAAGGCGGAATGCAGTGCGTTTACGATATAAAGGTGGGCTGGAAGAACATCCTGATAGACACTATGTGGGGAAAGTTCTTTTAAAAGATTCTTTACATTTTTCTCCCAAAGATGTCTATGCTTTCATAAACATCTCGGGAGAAGATAATTACGATATCAGCTTCAGGTCTCAGCAAGCCCTTGAACTTTTTTGGTTAAGATATGGGCAAGTTAAATATTCCCCAATATGGACCCCCTTCATTGTCATACCACTGTCCAAACCTTTGATTAAATTCATAACGGTAATGTTCAGGAATGAAGGGGTTTGGGTTGAGGATATCACATTTTGGTTAAAAAAGAGATGTGAAGTTTTAAGTGAACCTGAGCCCATTCTGGACGCAGAACAGTTTTGGACGGGATGCTGGAAATACAAAGTAAAGTTAAGGCAAAATGAAGCCGGAATTGAACATATTCCAAACTCCTTTTTGTTAGGGAAAGACAGGGGAGTATGTTTTTACAGCGGACAGCCTCAGGCCTGTTATAAATGTGGAGCAAAAACCCACCTTTCTAGTGTCTGTGACCAACCCAGATGCGACAACTGTGGAGAGGTTGGGCATGTAACTATGTTTTGTGGCAACCAGTCCTGTTGCGATTTGTGTGAAGCAAAAGGTCACGTTTTCAAGTTCTGTCCTTGGGCTGCACATAACTCATCCAACAGCACTGGGTCAGAGGATATATTCAGAAGGCAAGATGCCATGGTACAATCCCTTTCTATAAAGGATGTTTCACTTTCTACTCTAAGTCCTTCAGATTATAAACCTGAAATTGGTAAAATAGTGGGAAGGGAAAGGCTCTACCTCAATAAAGACTGTAACAGAGGGAAAAAATATCCTGACAGTAAGACAAAAATGCAGACTGATGATACAAGCAAAAGACCACTCAAAAAGGAAGAAATGGGCCCCTAATATTTTAAGTATTCCCCTGTCTGTTTTTCTGATGAGAATACAGGAAAATAGAAATTTCAAAAATCAAATGAATCCTTTGTAACCATCCCACAGAAGATCGGCTAGAAATCTTCATCCTAACCCCCAGATGTTCAAGTGGAGACTAGTAATACTTATGCAGCATTGTTTACATCTTGGGAAACACGGAGGGATGATTCTGATTCACAAATATCCTCTATTTCATCTAAATCTCAGGTTATGGATAACTACAAAGATAAAAAAGAAAAAGGAAAAAGTAAAGGGTGTGGAATGTATTAAAAGACAATGAAGTGTTTCTGGGGTTCCTTGAACACACGTAGCTTATTAAATAAAGCAAAAGAGGCAGGCCTTGTTTCATTATTTTCATAGCTTTCCCCTGTCAATTTGGTTTTTGCAGGAGACATGGATGTTCTCACTTGAACAGAGGGCATCATTTAAAAGAGTGGCTTTGGGGCCCATCCTATTGGTCTTTCGGGAGGATGCTGCAGATGGGTTAGGGATTCTGTTTAACTCCTTTGCATTTCAATTGCACAATCTGATAGATCTAATACCTGGGAGAGTTTTAATTTTGGACAGGAAGTGGGGAGGTGTGTGTTTTCGTTTCATAAATATATATAATCCTCAAACCAAATCTGGTAGAGTGAACTGTTTAAAGTTGGTGCAGCCCTTCCTATTCACGACAATGAGGGTACTATGGGGGGGGGGACTTTAATTGCTAGTCCCAGATCTTACAAAGAAACAAGATGGAAAAAAAGTTTATTGTGATTCTAACGCTCTAAGTAAAATTATTAAAGAGGCTAGGTTAGTAAGTTGCAACAACTCCTTTAACAATAACAAATTTTCCTTTAAAAGAAATCCTTTTCACTAATTGATCATATGTTTGTTTCTTCTAATGTCCAAATAGAATCGTTTAAGATATTCCTTGCGAATTCTCAGACCATTTATTTTTGTTAAGTACCTTCTCCATTCTAGAAAAGCAAGAACTAAGGTATAATAGATGGAAACTGAATAGTGCTTTGCTGGAACTGAACTATATTCAAACAGGAACCAGGAATTTGTTGAAGGCCAGACTGTCAGTAGCTTTTTTATATACAGATATATGTCAATGGTGGCTGGATCCAAAATCAGACTTAAGAAACCTGTTTAAAAATTCTGGGAGAAGGATTAAAAATGGCAAATTTTTAAATTACCTTAGTTTGAGACAGCAACTTCAAAGACTTTTGTCCATTGCTTATACTACTAAGGGGGACTACTCAGCTCAAATCTCTTTATTGAAAAATAAAATGAAGGAGTATCAGTATGATAGAAGCAAAACAATGCAGGCCATATTAATCAACGGAGTTAAAAAATCACCTATAAGGGACCCCTTTGAAATGTACAAAGAAATAAGAGATTCATTGGGATTGAAAGAATTAAAAAGATCAGGCGGAGGTTGTAACCACAGATAAGGACTTAAGGGAGGTAATAAAGGAACATTTCAATTCACTAAACTCAAAAACAGTATTTCTAATCATAACATTGAGGCATACTTGGAAAATTGCCCATTCCTTTGAAATGGGCCCAAAAACAGAAAAATGGGACAGGATTTCTCAGGAAGAAATTATGAAGACCATTAGGTCATTAAAATTAAATATATCCCCAGGCTTAGATGGACTCTCACATAATTTGTATAAAACTTTCCGGAAGAATTGAGCCAATGTCTAGGTCTATTGTTCCAATATTTTTGGACAAAATATTATCTACCCCTCATTTTCGGATGGGTTACTAACCTATATTTTCAAATCGGGTGACAAGCAAGACATGGCTAATTGGAGGCCAATCACCCTTCTTAATACAGATTACAAAATATTTGCCAAAATATTAACAGAAAGACTTAAAAATATGCAGAGCAAACTATTTCACCTTTTCAGTATTGTGGTTTACGAGACAAAAATACAGTCTGCTATCATGTTAATAAGAGATGTTATAGATTATACCTCCGAGATGGGTTAACAGGCTGTTTGGTTGCAGCAGATCTTGACAAAGCATTTGATAGGGTTCATTTGCCATTTCTTTTCTTAACATTAAGGTATTATGGGGTTCATGATAAACTGGTTACTTTAATAGAGAAATTATATAATACTGGGTTGGTATTCCCCTTTTTGAATGGCCGCATGGCAGAAGGGTTTCATTTAATCACGGGTGTCAGACAAGGGTGCCCTTTAAACCCCTGTTATATACATTTGCAATAGACCCTTTTTTACAAACAGTTTTGGCATCCCAAAAATGGAAGGGAATTTATCATAAGGAAAGCAATCTTGTACAGTTGATTATTCAAGCTTATGCTGATGATCTTGTGATCTATTTGGAGGACAATACAGAAATTAAGGGTTTTATGAATGCTTTTCAGGATTTCGCCTCAGTTTCTAATGCTAAACTGAACATTAACAAAACAAAGGACTGATTATTGGGGAAGTAGCATTTCAGACATATGGTTAGAGGATTCACTTCTCTAGAAACCCACTTCGAATTCTGGGATTACCTTTGGTCCCCAGAACATACTCTAGGGATAACTGGGAGAAGGTACTTAAGAAAATTGAGACAAAAAGTAATAAGATGGAAGCAATGGAGGATGACTAAAATCAAAAGAGTTCAAGTAATAAAATAATTCCTTTTACCTGGTATACAATTTGTGGCAATGATATTTCCATTACGGTAGAATTTGAAACTAAGTTATAGCCTTTTTTTCAGATGTTGTGGGGCAACCGCTTAAATCTGATAAAGAGGTTTTATATCTAAAAACTAAGCAGGGTGGTTTAGGGATGATTACCCAGTGGTATACACTCATGTTTTTTTATATCCAACTCCATTAAGGAAGGTTTAAAGGCAGACTCAAGAAAGGATAATTCATGGAATTTAAAATTATGGGAAATATTTAAGACTTGGTCTTTACTAGCTCCAAAACTGAATAAATATTTACAGATTCCAGAGCATTTCAGGCCTACTGCTCAAAAATTGTATAAATGGGAAGTACAGAAGAACGATGCTCTAACATTTAATACAAAGGAGTTGTACAACCATTTAATGCAAAAATTATACCCACAAGAACCTGAATTTAAAAATGTCCATTAAATCTAAACCCCAAATTTTGGCACAATTAAATGATCCAAGGTTGCCTAGAAATCAATGGGAAGTGCAGTGGCTAATATTTTACGGAAGGCTGAATGTTAGGGTAATGCTAAACATAAAGCCACACAAGAAAGATTATGTCCACATAGAGTGTATAAATAAGGAGGAATCCATGGATCATTTCTTTTAGAATGTTCTTATGCTTTGGGATTGTGGGATTATTTAGCGGAGATATGGAAGTTTAAGTGGCTAAAAACATGACATATGAATTTTTAATCCTTGGAGTGAGCCAATAGGCTCATTTGGTTTACATAACAGGACTCTGACTTTATTTTTAGGATGTCTGAAATATTTTTGTGGCAAGCTAGAACACAATGGGTTCTATATCAAAAGAAAATGTCATATATCTGTTTTAGTAGGTTAATAGTTAAAGAGTTGGAGAAAATCTATGCTGCAGATATGTTAAGAATGGCACCAGGAGCAGTGAAAAACTGTGGAAAGGTTTTTTCATTTTATTAAATATAAATAAAGGAGTAGGTCTTGTATGTAAAATGGAATGCTGTAATGTAAATGAGAGTTCAATATGGATTTAGGAAGGAACATATGATTTGTTATTCTGTACTTCAGTAATCGTTTTTTTTGTGATCAAGTGTTGTTCTTTATGTTTATTGTGCTAATAAAAACTCCCCTGCTCTTTTCGATAAGTGCCATGGGATCTTTAACCTTCACCTGAACTACCATCAATCCAGGCAGATGGGACCTCAGTTTAACATCTCATCTGAAAGATGGCACCTCAGAAGTGCAGCACCCGTCTCATGCTGCACTACAGTGTCAGTATTGGGATATTAAGCCAAGTGCCAGATGTGGGAACTGAACCCACAACCCTCTGATCTCCTGGTCTCAGAGGTGAGTGTGCTACACTGCTTTAAGAACTTGTACAAATCATACTCATAACTCTCACATGAACAGTCCATTCTCAACCCTCCTTCTTTTTAAACTGAGTCAATACATTCACGATACTTTCATATTGTCTAGACTGTGTGTGCTATTATTTAGAAATCAACTCCTTGATTTCCAAACAAAGATTTGTTTATTTCATCTGCACAAGCAAACTTTGCTCAATGGGATAAGTTCATTTCCAGGTTTATTTGGCAGGGCAATCATCCATGAGTAAAATATCAACTTCTCCAACTTGCAAGGGATAAAGGAGGCCTTGCTTTTCTGAACCTCAAACTACTGCAGTGTGCACATTTTCAAGCAGCTGAATTAATGACTGCTTTCTTCTGGCTCTCCTGTTTATGTTAGCAATTGGAAAATTATAGAATTATCATAGGAACCGCTTATGACCTTAGCTCAGACTCTTTTCTTCTCTCTGAGGTATCCATATCCCCTGCAAAACCAATCCTTGTATATGTATAGTACTCTGGATTGCTGGTCTGAAAATAAGGCACTTTTCCATGACAAACCACTTTTTCCCTTACTCTTCCTTAGCTTATAAAATCCAATTTCTTCCACCTTTCTTTGACCAGAGAGATTACAGCTTTGCACATTTGGGTCTTTCTTACTGTTTTCAATTCTTGGAGAATGACGTTACACTACCTTTTGGCACACTTAAGGACAAGTATCAACTGAGATTGCAGACTACTTTCATTATTTACAGGTCCAGCACTTTTTGCAACCTTACATTGCTCAAATGTGCTCCTAGAGGTAGTCCTCCCCCTTTTACTGCACCTGGTGCAACAGGTACTCTCCAGGTCTTTGCCACTACATTTAATCTCACTCTAATATCAGGCACTTCTTGCACAGATGACAACCTCTGTAGACCAGATTCCCAGTAGTTGGTCACAGGAATTGACAACCCCATTACCTGAGAAACGCTGGTTATGAGCCACAATAGCAGCCCAGAGCACCACATCTTCACTGATCTATAAAGAATTTGTGTGGAAGGTTCTCGCCCACTATTTCAAAACCCCACTGATTAAATCCAAATATCAGCTGCAGATTCCTGCCTCCTGTTGGAGACAGTGCAAACAACCAGAGATGACCACACCCACATCTTTTGGACCTGCCTGGTCCTCTAACTCTACTGGATGGACATTCACATGGTGGTAAACAACATCATATTTCTCAGTCTACTGCAGGATGGGCAGACTGTACTAGTGCTTGTGCACCAAGTTATCAAAGAGCCCTGAAAAAAGGTACTGCCTGCAAATCTTATTTACCATGGCCAGGACAGCAATTACCAGTGCATGGCTGAGGGTGATACCTTTTCACTCTCTGAGTGGCATGCACTAGTCATCTGGACTTATACATGGAAAAATATCGCACTCAACCTTAATGACAAAGCAAATTTATTTTTAGAAAAGTGGACACCATGGATTCATTACATAATGGAAATAGATGCGGACTTTATTCTAGAGGTGTGCAGAAGTGGGTATTTCCACCTTACTGGAACTTCTGTGAAATCTGACAACTTTCTCTTAAGTTTCCAAACTTTTGCCTGTGGCAGATTGGAAAACTTCCGAATGTTATGGGTGAAATTTCACCCTGTTTCACTCACATATCAACAGAAGGAAAACAACAACAAAAAACACTATTCATGGAGTCCAGTCCCCCCCAACCCCAAGCTCTGCCTGAAATAAAATAATAGTTACCTGGTAGCTAGTGGTCCCCTCCCCCACCCCATCACCCGCCTGACCTGTATTTAAAAGATCCTTGGTGGCTAGTGGTCCCTTACCCCCCATCACCTGCCTGACAAAGCCCTGGTGGCTAGCGATCCCTCCCCTACCCGGTGTGTCCAGTAGTCAGTGTAAGCCCCCCCATCCCTACCTCCAGTATAATAGCTAACATTTTTTTCTCCTGGTGGTCTAGTGAACCCCCCTCATCCCTGATCCACAGTCCATGAATTAATATATTATTCCCTGGTGGTGTAGTGTACCCCCTGCCCCCAACCCCAGCAGGTAGTGTCCCACCACCTAACTCCTCCCTCATCCTGAACCCCAGCGGGCGACTAGCACAGCCCTCCTCTCTCCACCACAGCCAGGCTGCCCACTATCAATGAATGTGCTTGTACAAACATGCACTCATTCATTGACAGCTCAGTGGGCAGCCCAGCCATGGCAGAGAGAAGAGGGCTGTGCCAGTCACCTGCTGGGGTATGGAATGGGAGCAGGGTGGTGGGATACTACCTCCTGGATTGGGGGGTTGGGGTGCACTAGACCACCAGGGAATAATATTTTAATTCATGGACTGGGGAGCAGGGATAGGGAGAGGGGATTCACTAGACCACCTGGGAAAAAATGTTCAGAATGGAAGGGAACATTGTTTAACCAGAAGTAACACTCTAAGCCAAAGCTTGTTTCCAGATGTGACTTGGGAGCACAAGAAAGTTAAGTGACTTGCTCAGGATCACACAGTATGCACTTAGGCGGCTGTGGGATTCAAACCCAGGTCTCTAGATTTGCAGCTCAGAGCCTTACTCTACTGTGCTATGCTGACTCTTAAGGAGACAGGGATAGGGGGGTTACACTGACTACTGGACATATCGGGCAGGTGATCGGGTGGGAGGAGGGACCACTAGCAACTGGGAATTTTGTCAGGCAGTTGATGGTGTGGGGTGAGGGACTGCTAGCCACCAGGGATCTTTTAATTGAAGGTCAGGTGGGTGATTGGGTGGGGAAGGACTGCTAGCAATCAGGGATTTTTAATTAAAGGTCAGGGGTGATTGAGTTGGGGGACTGCTAGCCACCAGGGCTTTTTAACTACAGGTTGATGGGCAATCAGGTGGGGGAGGGACTACTAGCACCAGGGCTTTTGTAATTACAGATCAGGCAGGTGATCGGGTGGGGGGGACCGCTAGCCACAAGGGTTTTTGTAATTACATGTCAGTCAGGTGATCGGGTAGAGTAAGGGACCACTAAACACCAGGGCTTTTTTAATTACACATTGGGTGGATGGTGGGGGCAGGGACCACTAGCCACCAGGGTTTTTTTGGGCAATCGGATGATGATTATAGGCAGAGTTTCCACGAAAGTTTGGAAATGGATTTCTGAACTTTCATGGAAGTGAAAGTCAGACTTTTGCTTGAATTCTGCTAGCGGAAGTTTTTTTCGCACACCTCTGCTTTATTCTATGAGCAAGAGTACTATAACACCATGGCTCTACTTGTCCTCTTCTCTGTATTTCCAACCTGGAAAAAAAATACAGAACAAACTTATTGTAACTCAACTGTAGAGCTATCCAAGTTTACATTTTTCAGCAAATAAGGCATATGACCTCATGTTTTGGTTCCCCAGAGTTTAGATTCCAAGCTGAATTTCTTCTGTTCATTATGTGTTTTCATGTATCAGAATGGCGTATTCCTAAGTACTACAGTTACACATGATATACAGGCTGAAAGTTTGTCTGTAATCTTTTATCTTGTCATGTCTTCCTTAGTATCCCCAGCACTACTTTAATTATTGTTGAAAATCTAAGTAGAGACCTATGGGTATCTATGACCAGGAATATACCATTGCCTGTGTACTAAGATTTTCTAGCTAATAAAAACCTAAATATAAAAAAAATGAATAAAAAGATAAGCAAAAAACAACAACCTTAACAAAAGCTCCAAATGCTACAGAGGTTCACACAGGTACAACTTGCCAAGAAAATTTCTACGGGGCGCACAATTGAAAATGAGCCTTTGGGGAAACACTAAATTATGCTTTTACAGCCTTCATAAGTCCATAAAGCATTACTTGGATTGAGATTTGTGGAGCACATGACCCCCCACCTGAATCTATGGCCCTGCATTGGTATAGAATAGTTTGCAGCAACTTGTTGAACTAAACCCCCTCAGCAAAGGACTTCAGTCCTACTGAGTCTCACATTCTTACTGTAACCACCACGTTGCTATAAAATGAATGCATGCCATATGAGTTCCGTTCTGCCATGCACAGCATGTCTACAGTGACGTCTCAGTTCCGAGAATTTCCTTCATTATTTACAAATGGCTTGCACTGTTGGCTACAATACAACTCATTAGTTTTTAAGGAAATGGAATATCAATGAGTGCTATATAGCAGCAGTTCATGTTTTCTGGTAAACAAAATAAACAGCAGTGCCTTTTCAATTTGGTGAGTGACTTGGTGCCCTTACTAAACCATGTTACTGAGATGAAGGCTGAAAATAGATGTAACCCCTCCTCCCCAAGGTGTGGTGTGGCTGAGTACAGCTGGGAGCGGCGTAGATTTTAGGCCATAGGACACATAGAGCTAATGGTATGGTAATTGGAGTCCTTGCGAACAGCATTTTGCCTATTCTTAGCATGCTCCTTCTGACAGGGTTGGTTCCAGGGTGCTTCCAACCAGGAAACCTGTAAAGTGTATTGTCCATGCCCAGCCAGTACAGAGAACCATACACATTCAGTAGTAATCCCTTACAAATAACATATTACCATATTTCAAAGTTGACAACTTACACAATTCTAGTTGCCAAGAAATCCCGTTATCCATTGCTAGCACTTGTAGGAGTGGGTAATGGGTGATTGACAGGTTCATTACTTACTCCTACAATTTCTACAAGATGGTAACAGATGCTTGACAGTCTAACAGTTAACATTCTGTTATGCACTACTAGTTCACAAACTGTTAGAAGCCTGTAGAAAAGAACTAAAAGCAAGCTACTTACCAAACTAAAGTAATTTTGCCATGCACAACAGATGTTGCACACTCTGACTGTGAAACCAAACTAACAGGAACCTATTACAACACAAAATGACACTACAACCCCCTCCCTTCAATGACAAAGCCAAACAAAATAATAAGATAGTCAAAAGCACAAAACACAGGTGTAATTGGGTCACCATGAATGTTATGGTTTCTACCCCTGCCAGTTCCCAGTTGCTGGGCAAGCCCTGACATTACTCATAGTTCTGTTGCTGCAGGATCTTCATCACTGTGCAGAACTCTACAGAAGCAGATTATGGCTATCCCTTTAAGGCAGTTGTTCAGTCTGTCTGCTCAGTGCTTGATTTTCAAAGGGCCAAGAATGACACAAGGTGTTTGCACCAGAAAAGAATGGCTCAAGGAGCAAGCTGTGTCAAAACTTGCATCAATTCTGATTTTCTAATGCTGCTTGCAGCAAAAGCAGAACTGACTGCACCAAAGTGGTTTGTGTCAGGTTTGCGTCAAAACAAGTATGCACCATCCACTTTTTCAGATTTTCAAAGGTGGACGCTGTTGACAGTGTGCTGAAGATGCATGCTGCTCTTAGAACAGACAGAACTGGTCTACCTGACACTGGAGCATATAAAGGTGAGGGTAGATTATGTAGGGGGCTAGTTATAGAGCCAATATTCCCTTGCAGGACTAGTTGTTAATGTTTTGGAGGCATAACATGTCATTATCTTGGTCATTTGTCCGTGATATTTTTGGACTCAGCTTGCATTATTTTTGCTCCATGCATCATTTTTTGACTTAGTTTGCTTCATTTTTTTGACTCAACTTGCTTCATTTTTTTTTTTTACTCAACTCATGTCATTGTTAAGTCTGTCTTTGGGTCACTTCTCCATGCACGTAGTTTTTGACTCAATTTGCTTCATTTTTGTGTTTGCTGTCTGTGCAAGCGCAAGTGAACATGTTGGTATGAGATTTCCCTTTGAGGGGTGTGACACTGTTCGCCCAATGCAGAGCAGTGTTGCAGGGGCACAACAGTGCCAGATCAATCAGCACCCAGGCTGACAATGATGGAGTTTCTGGCTTGCTGAGAGGGGACTGCGCCAACTTCAAAAGAAATTGCTGTCCCTTTGATCCGCACCACCCAGCAAGCCAGGCTGATCTGTTATGATCAGCCTGGAATGTTTGCCTGCAACAAGGAAAAATGTCCATCAATGTCCGTTGCTGGTGGACCTAATTGTCCCCCAATCTGATCCTCCCTGTCAGCACCACTTCCCCCACACACACAGAAATGACACTGGGAGGTGCTCTGTCTCCCAGTGTCAAAAACTGTCCCTCATCATTTATTTCCCCTGAAAAGAAGGAAACTGTCCATTGACGTCTGTTGTGCCTCCCCCAAACATAAGTCAGTGACACTGGGGGTGCCCAATCCCCCAGTGTTCACAACTGTTATAATACTGTCCCCTAGTGACACTGAGGGTGTCCAATCCCCAAGTGTCCTGTCCCTGAATTAAAGAAAACTGTCCCTCATAATTTTTTTTTACCTGAAAAAAGAAAACTGCCCATCATTGTCTGTTGCACCATTACCCACCCCACCCAACCCCTCCCACCAGAACCCACCACCACCACACCCTCCACCCCATACTTACCCACATGAGGTCCTTCCCTGTAATCTTCCTTGGACTGCAGACACGTCTTCACTCTTCAAAGTCCAACCGTAAACTGAGATAAGTGCTTCAATGTATTTCAATGGGGTTTTCAGCTTCAACGCATTTCAATGTGGGTTTCAACTTCGTGGTATAACTTGGCCATTTTTTTATATTTTTGCCCAAAATTTTCAACATACATTTTTTGGGACCTCACCTCATGAACAGTGCAAGTGATGTTAGGTAAATTTCTCTGAAAAGGTGATTTTGTGGTCGCTGCGCAAAATCACCTTTCGGGCAGGAGTTGAAAATGTTATCCACTATTGTTCATGAGGTGGGATCATAAGAAGGCTATTTTGAAAATGTGATGTAAAAATATTAAAAAACAATGAAGTTATGAGCCTGCTTTGAAATTTGTGAACTCAAGCTTGTAACTTTGGCAATTTTCAATATTTTCACCCCAAATTTTCCATATAGACATTTCTTCACAGCACCTCATGAATGTGACAGCTGCCATTTTTCAGATCCTGGCAAAAATGTTTTTTGCAATCCAAAAGGTGATTTTGCAGTCACTGTGTGAAATCTCCTTTCAAGCAGGAGTTGAAGGTTTTCTCTGCCTTTGTTCATGAGGTGGGGTCATTAGAAGGCTATGTTGGGGTGCTAATGAGCACAGGGGAGTGAAGACATGTTTTTACCTGGCTCCGCTCTGTTACATGAGGTCCATGCACCCTAATTGGTACCTTCAGAGGTACACCATAGACAGCTAGTGCTTAAGCATATGTTATACTAACATATAGGGCTAAGGGCATCTACCGTACAAGAGTAGATGTCAGGATAGGTATGCATATTGTTGTAATACACTTTGCTTGCTAATACATATATTCTTCTATGTATTTTCTGTGTATTTCTTACTTGTAAGATGCCAAGGCACCTGTGTCCTTGGAATAATTATGATATGTAAGTCGGCATTGCCACCTTTTGGTGATTTATACTACTACACTGAGTTATGTAAGACTCTGTATAAGAACTCTTTTGTTCACAAACTGATGACTACTACAAAATTGTATAATGTTATCTTGGCCCGTGGAACCACCTCTAATTTAGCCAATAGGGCTCATCTCTGTAACTAGAAATGTTTCTATCTCACAGTAACCATAGTAATTATCATAGGTATATAATGTGTTACGCTAGTCTTGTACCTCGGAGATCCCAAGAGACACAAAGAAAACTCGAGGTATAGGGAACGCTTAGCACTGGCTCCCGGTTTGTATTGATAAGAACTGCTTAGGGCAACTGTGATTTTATCCTTTTTGGTAGTAATAAACAAGTTTATTACTCTTACGCAATGTGTCTGTGATTACTTGCATTCCTAATATTGCCAAGACCCTGAAAGGGAGGCTTAGACCTCCTGACAACTGGCGACCACGTGCAGGTGATATTTGTTGTTTGTAAGTTTTCACTTGTTGCTATAACTTTTCCCTTTCCCACTGGGACAGTAGGTGTACATTCCCGTATCATGTCTCTCATTTTAAAACCAGTTTGTAGTCACTTACAAAGTCTGGCTGTCATCCTTTTGGGTGTGGTCGATGCTGACTCGACTCACTCCATTATAGCTTTGAATTGTAAGCCTACAACTTATGCAGTAGCCCAACTGTGTATAAAGTCCTCCTGCTGTGGATCGATACATAGCACAGCACCTTTTTCACAGTTTGATTTTTCATTCCCTCCCACACAATGGCCACCGTATCAAATATCTGCGCAGAACTGAGACGCGATGTCTCAAACTTCCTTACCTCCCATGGAGGATGGGCTGACTTCACTCGGGACGCAAGTCAATCCGAAAACCCTATACTGGGGATTTCAACCCATTACACAGAGACGAGACAATCAACCAATAAGTGACAAGCTAAAGGGTTGATGGTCTCAGCTCTCTATGCTGTTTTGGAAGCCTCCGAAGTGAGGTTTCGAACCCTTGATCTTCAAATTTCATCTCTTAAGCAACAGATGGGTTTGCAGGAAATGGAATGTATTAGACTGCAGCAGAACTTGGAGTCTGAACTCCAAACTCTGTGGAATGAGAAGGATTCACTTTTGCATCATTCAGCTCAAGCTGGAGAACAGGAACTTTGCATGTTGAAGCAGGAGTGTGAAAATTTGAGACAGGATAAGGGACAGGCATTGCATATGAATGATTTGCTAAGTGCTGCAAATGCTCAGTTGAGTGAGAAGATGGGAGAGCTACTGAACGAGATGAACCAGGTACATAATGACTTAGAAGTGGCTACTAGGGACAATCGCGAACTGAGCGTCACGTATAGAGTGTTGCAGAAGCAAATGCAAGATGAGGTTGATATGGATATTGCAACTGTGAGTCATTCTGAATGTAAAACCAAGATGGTGAAACTGCATCATCAGCGGGAGGTTCTGGCTGGACATGTTAAGGTGATGGGAGGCATAGCCCCTGCCTTAAACATGTCATCTGAAGGAGAGGTATCAGATGACGACATCTATCAGTACAATGCCCAGTCACACCCCTACTATGGCCCAGAAACCCCACCCAGCCATCCACAACATGGCGGGTCCCCACTCCACCCTCACCATGTCATACATCATCGACATTGTCACGCCCATCATGGGAGACGCCAACATGGTGGCCCCCATGATAGGGGGGGATCAGGTCCAGGCCTGGTCCCGATGGCACCACCAATAGCCGATAGTAATGTGGAAGATAGGCAAGAGATAGAAACGATGATTGAACTGCAATAGGCAATGTACCTCTTCCTGAGAGAAGTAAATGGGCTATTAAAACCCAGATTAGGCAGTTTCTGCAGGAGGCTGGCACTCAGGATGGTATTGTTCATATTGCGGCCGAGGCTGCAGCTCAGACCACCCGAGCTGGTACCCGAGACAATCTACCTCTGCCTGATTGACCCAGTAATCCCCTACAAATGGCCTACTCTGTTCAGCAGATAGCTGACAATATCGGTCAGATGAACCCATCTGACAACCTCAACTGTCACTTAGAAAAGGTGCATTCTAAATGCGAGATGCTTAGCCTCGCTGCAGAATACCAGGTCCAGATACTACTCCAGACCACTGATCCTAGTTTGTGGGCCAAACTCCCCGATGCCATCCGCCAGGATGGGAACGCCACTTTTGATGTTGTTGCAGCTGAGCTCATTTCTGCTTACAGCCCAGGTGTAGTAGGAGTGATGCTTGCATACACTGTAAAACAGAATGCAAAGGAAAGTCCAGTGACTTACCACCAGAGACTTTGGATGGCCTACCAAGCAGTAAAGCACCTGGCACAAGAAGCTGTGGATGTAGATCTTATTGAGTATAAGACCCTGTTCCTTAGGAACATGATTCCTGCAGTACGAGAAAAGGTAGAGCCAACCACCTACCCCAATACAGATAGGTTTGCCCGACATCCTTTGGAAAACCGAGAGAGTTTACCAACTCTATATCCGTGATCTGGGCTGCGGTTCCAAAAAGGTAGCTGCCATGGAGCCTGCTTCAGAGGCCATGACGCACTACACTGTGGAAGGGCAGGCCCAACACCAACAGGCCCAACATCAGCAGGCCCCTCCAGCTGATAACCAACACCCCCAACAGACCCAACACCAACAACAACCACAACAGCAACAACAATGGGGTGGGAACTGGAATTGGCATAAGAATAAAAAGCATAAGGGTAAAGGTAAACCACAACAACAAAGAACAGGCCCTTCATATAGGGAGATAGCCAAAGAGAATCAGAAATTCCGAGAGCTCCTGGGACAAGTGCGCTCTGTAGTGGAAGCTGTTCCCGCACAGGCCCTTGTGGCGTTACAACTGGAGACCCAGACCCCAATAGGTCATGGGGATACTGGAAGTGCAGGCCTTCGGGCCCATACAGGCCTGAACCCAGAAGCTCCTCCCTGTATAGCATCAGTGCAGCATGGTGAAGTGATTCACAGGAGTCAGGCCCAACCTCTCCATGCTTCCAGTACTACAGATTGACAATTACAGGCCCCAGTCTGGATTGTAAACAAGCTGGTCTTGGATACAAACGGAAGGCCCTGCACTGAGGCCGAGGTCAGGGGCCACCTACTAGTAGTCTTGTTAGATACAGGTGCAGCTGTATCTGTATTACATGATGAACATCCAGACACATCCCCTTGGTCCACTGGATGGAGAACCAACATGTCAGGAGTTGATGGTACTAGGCTACCTGCATACCATTCTCTACCCCTACCGGTAGAGCTAGGCCATCTAAAGGCCTCACACACTTTCCAACTGATGGTAATGCATGATCATCCTAGTATCATAGGAACTGATTTCCTTGCACCACACGGTTGTGTGGTGGATCTAGCTAACATGCTACTGATACAGATTCAGGGTCAATACCATACCATTTTGATCCCCGATTCACACGTTCTGACGACAATCTCTGCCAACGACAAGGAGTATAACATCATAGATTTGTTCAAAGGTCATGAGCTTTTCCTAAAGCTTCTCCCCAATTTGAAATGACTTCTGGAGCTGTTTGCAATTAACAAACATGACTGTGGCAGAATGCACACTGTTATCGAAGTGCCAGGCCCAGTACACAAGAGGCAAAGACAGTATCCTTTTCCAACTGAGGCCTTGCCTTCTCTTAGAGAAACAATCAAGTAGCTCCTCAAGCAAGGAGTAATTAGAACTTGCATTTCCACTGCTAACTCCCCAGTGTGGCCCATGAAAAAACCCACAGGTGCCTGGAGACTTTCTATTGGCTACAGGAAACTGAATCAGGTCACCCCCAGTTGTTCCCCAACTGTAGCATCAGCACCCGATGTGCTATGACTCTTGCCCCTGACCTGAGATGGTTCAGTGCCCTGGATATTTCCAATGATTTTTGGTCATTATCATTGGCCCTTAAGAGTCAATATAAGTTTGCCTTCACCTTTGAAGGAAGACAGTACACGTGTACTTGCTTGCCGCAAGGATTCCATAATAGCCCATCCCTGTTCCATCTGCACATGATGGACGCCGTTGAGAGTTTCTCTACTCCCCAATGTCTCTTGCAATATGTGGAAGACCTGTTGCTGGCAACAGCCACACAGGAATAACATCTGGATCTCTTGGACGAACTACTGACTCTCATCCAGAGACCAGGCCTGAAATGCAATCCAGCAAAAGCACAACTATGTCAGAAAGAAGTGCTCTTTCTGGGTCTGAAAATAACTGACCAAGGTCGAAGCCCTACCTGAAAGAAGATACAGGGATTGCAAGACTTGCCATTGCCTACCAGCATGGCAACTCTTCAAAGGTTTCTAGGTATGGTGAATTATTCTAGAGATTTTATCCCTGAGTTTGCTCAGAAAGCTGCTCCTCTGTATGAGCTACTCAAAAAGGACATCCTATGGACTTTTGGCCCTATACACACCCAGGCTGTGATGTCACTGAAGCAGGCTCTGGCCTCTGCCCCAGCTCTGGTCAACCCCAATCCAGCACTACCATTTCATCTGGAATGTGCCACCTCTGACATTGCCATGTCAGCAATGTTGGCCCAGAAGGTTCATGGCACCCTGAGACCCATTGCATATGCATCACAGCTCTTGACCCCAGTGGAATAGAAGTACAGCCTTTGTGAAAGGAACCTTCTGGCCACCTACTGGGCTGTCAAGCACTTCCTGTATATCATTGGGTACTCTCCACTGATCATCAACACCAACCATACCCCAACTATCTTTCTGCTCTCAGACAGAGTGAAGGATGGGTCAGTCTCTAACACCAGACTGACACACTGGTCACTTCTTCTCCAGGATAGAGATATACAGGTACACCCAACAAAAATTCCATCTATGCTGGCTCGTGGACTCCTTTTCCAAGGAGAACCCCATGATTGTACACTGCAGTCACCTGATCTTCCAGATCCAGGTCCTTTCCTCCCTGCCACACCACAAGTACTTGACAGCACTTCTTTGTGTCGCATCTTTACTGATGGTTCAGCATCCTACTATTGGGGAGAACAAATTGCAGGGATGGGCATTCTAGTGATTTACCCTTACGGGAACATTGTTAAAATATCTAAGTGCTGCAGTGTAGTATCATCACGGTATGCAGAGATGGCAGCGGTGACCTGTGCCCTTGAGTTCATCCAGCATGGGACTGAGGATACTATCATTTTTACAGGCCCTAACTGGGTTTGTTGTTCTCTTACAGAATTTCTTCCTTTCTGGCAGAAGAACTCCTTCCTCTCCTCTGATGGCAGCCCAGTGAAGTACAAGGAATTGATAATATACATACATTCACTGGCACAACAATTTGCACACAAACTCTATGTACATAAAGTCAAAGCTCATTCTCTCCATGACCCCTATCATGCCTTCAATGACACAGCAGACACCCTTGCCAAGGAAGGGGCCCAAGGGGGAGACACCTGGATGATGGACCATCCAGAGGCCAATGTGGCTGTACAAATTGCAGCACTCAGGAAGAAACCTGAACTCTTTTCCCCCCTGGACCTCTCAGCAGCCCAACATGTTGATACTGAACTCAAAGAAGTGTTCAGATTCCTTGACAAGAGTACCAAAGAGAAACTTCCCACACACAACCCCTATCGGAGGCATGAAGGTAAGTTACACTTGTCACCAGATGGCAAGCTCATCTGGTACCAACCAGATGATTCCATCACCAAGTTGTGGGTGGTCCCCAGACACCTCAGGTCTGAATTCTTGCACCAAGTGCATGACACACCCACTGGTGGACACCAGGGAGTAGAAAACACCCTCCAAAGGCTTAAGACCACCGCCTGGTGGCCTGGTGTCACCAAAGATGTTAAACAGTACATAGACAATTGTCTCATTTGTGCGCAAAACAACCCCATCCTTACCAAGCGAAATGCCAAACTCTTACCACAATGACACTCTGACCCTTGACATGCCATACAGATTGATTTTATTGGCCCCCTGACCAACACCAGCAGAAATAACAAGTATGCTGTTGTGGTAACTGATCTCTTCTCTAAGTGGGTTGAAGCTTTCCCCACTAAGACATGCACTGCTAAGACCACTGCCAAAATCCTGGTGGAACAGATATTCTCCCAGTGGGGCCTACCTCTCAAGGTAGACTCTGACAAAGGAACCAGTTTTACAGGTGAGTTGATGAAAGAATCCCTCGAACTCCTTGGAGTTCAACAGAAGTTCCACATACCTTACCACCCCCAATCCTCAGGTCAAGTAGAAAGAGCCAACAGATGGATTAAGCAAATGCTTTCTAAATTCATTGAGGACAATCCCAAAACCTGGGATTCCCTACTGCCATTACTCCTTATGGCAATTGGGGCACACCCTCAGCCACCACCCAGCTCACACCCCTTAAGGTGATGACTGGAAGACAGATGAGATTACCTGAACACCTGCTGTTTGACCTGCACATCCCCCACTGCAGACCGTGTGTCTGTAGATCAATATGTGGAAAAACTCAGAAAAGACCTTATACACACACACTTGTATGCTGCCAATTCCATGGGCAAGGCCCAGCAACAATCCAAAATACAGTTTGACAAACATGCACAAGAAGTGGATTGGCAGGTTGGAGATCAGGTAATGGTACTCCGATTTGCACATCCCACCCATTCCTTCTCCAATAAGTGGGAAGGCCCATACCCCATTTTCAACAAACTCAGTCCAGCAGTCTATCAGGTTAGACTCCTGCATAACAATAAGTTGACTGACAAATGGTTACATGCAAACCAGCTAAAACTGTATAAAGGAGCTTAATTACTTTTTCTCACCCCATTGGGTGGAATAGTACTAACTTACTAATGTTTGATTTTGCTTTTCGGATATACTGACAAGATGGCTATCTTGTTCCATTATCTCCTCATCTCAGGAGTTATCCCCTGCATCCAAGGCACTTTAACGAACCTCCTACCACACCTTGATCATCCAGCATCTCCTTCAGAGGGAGTATCCATCAATATACCCGATAGTCTGATTACTGTCCAGGTAGGTTCCGATGCTTACCTCACTGCCTCGGTTGTTGCTCCTGATAAATCTACCTTACAAATTGAGTGGCAAACCACATCACAAGGACAAATTCTCCCTGTGACCAAACTTTCCAAAGGAACTTTCCAGGGTTGGCCCAAAGCTAAATTATCCCCAAATGGTTCTCTGTCCTTGTTACAAACTGCATTAAGACATTCTGGTTTGTACAACATTACTGCCTTAATTGATCCTTCGTACTGTAATTTTTTTGTCTAAGGACTCTGCTCGAAAATTTTGTGCTGTACACCACATGGTTTCTACAGCCATGTAACTCTCTGTGTTACCACCCACTGATAAACAGCTTTTGGAATGCTCAAAGTACACCCCTGGTCCCTGTAGTGGTCTAACAGCCACTGCCCTCCCAGGTTCATTGATTAATAACTTACAATTAAGGCATATATCTGTTTTGTTTAATCTTACTTACTGGAATATGAAAGAATTTGGTATGTGTCACTATACTACTACATCAGCATTTTATAGTTCATTATTGCTTAATAGTTTAGCTGCATTTCAGATTCGTACTCAAGACCCTATTGCCGGGGTCCATTCTACTGAACATAGAGGCAACTTCAGGAGAAAACCCACTCCTGATAATCAAACTCATAAATGTAAGACACGTGAAGTTGACAGTTCTGTTGTCACAGGTGCAACAGGTACTGTCACAGGCCTTTTTGGTACGGCTATGTCTATTTGGAATAAAGCAGACATTGCTGCTATCAAATCTCATTCTGTCAAGTTCTCCACTGGCCTGGTTAACAATAAACTACCCCTATTATTGCATGGTGTGGATGGCCTTAGTCAGGAAGAAAGATACACTGTATACAACATGCACGACATTGCTAAGGCATTCACTGATTTGAAAGACAAGATTAACACACTCATACAACAAAACAACAAAGAAGCAGATAAACAATACATTGCTAGAGAAATCCTTTGCTCTGCCTATGACTCATATATCATCACTACCATCAACAATCTCTTCCGTGATCTAGAATCTGGAAGGATCCCTGATATCATGCATGACAGATGCATTTCCAAATGATATTGTCCATGATGTAAAACCCTTGGCTGTATTGCTATGTGTATGCAACAAACATTAACCATTCCTCTCTCCACAGCTAGGAACTTGGGGCTTGTGACCAGACACCCTAACACTGTTTCTTGTTTCACTACTAAGAAATGTTCCATAAGAGATACTATGTTTGTTTCTTTCACTGTTTCTTTACCACGTTTTGAGCCCACTACAGCCTTGTTCGACAAGCTTGCACTGGTACATTCCATTGGGCATTTGGACGAAGACATCTACAGAGAATGCCTGGATCTACTGCCTCTACTGGTTTTCCATCCTTTCCTGGATGCCTGAGTGGCTCCGCACATGGACTGTTGTGCAAAGAAGCAATACATTTACTTATGCCGATGTGATGTATTTGATGTTATTCAACCTGTCTGTGGTTATTCTCCAGATAGCATTGACTGGACTTTTACCATGGATGATAACATCACCAAGAATGGCACGGATTCCTTGGATTCGACTTTGGCTCCGGATAAGCTCTACCAATCATATCGTGAGGAGGTTCATCGCATGTCAATATGGATTTCGAAGATGGCCTACACCTGCCCTGTCCAGTTGCAAAAGTGGAGTCTCCCTACTGTTCGCTCTCAGTACAATTCTGATGGGGAGTACTGTGTGGTAACTAACTTTAAAAGCTATGCTTATGGATCTGTGACATGTGTTATTGATAACTCCAATTTTTGTTTTGTCCCCCACCAAAAGACTGTGGTTGGACATACCGTCATAACCCCCGTCCTCCTCATGGATGCAGACATCATTGATGGTAACCCCGATTATCTGCTCACACTGTCTGAATACTTACCATATTTTAATGTACACATAGACCCATTGACACTTACATTAAAATCACTTTTAGACAGGAAAGACACACACCTCATCCACATCAGCAATAATATGACCAAGGCCAATGAAGCTATCCTCTCATTGATTAATGATGGTGACATGAATGACGCATTGACTAACACCTGGTTGGAAATTACTTTTAAAGGTTTTGTTATTATACAAGCATTTTTAATCTTTATTTTGATTATTATGCTCTGCTGCCTATGGCACATGCTGCACCAACACCATGAACAGCTCAAGTTCCTTTACAAAGCTCGCTCGTCAGGTTTGTAAATGACCACTGCTCTCTGGCCTTTCCCTAGATTTGCCTGTGTTGCTCTTGGAGGCAACAAGAGGGGAATGTTACATGAGGTCCCTGCACCCCTATTGGGACTCTCATAGGTACACCATAGACAGTTATTGCTTAAGCATATGTTATACAAACATATAGGACTATGGGCATCTACCGTACAAGAGTAGATGTCAGGATAGGTACACATATTGTTGTAATACACTTTGCTTGCTAATACATATATTCTTCTATGTATTTTCTGTGTATTTCTTACTTGTAAGATGCCAAGGCACCTGTGTCCTTGAAATAATTATGATATGTAAGTCGGCATTGCCACCTTTTGGTGATTTGTACTACTACACTGAGTTATGTAAGACTCTATATAAGAACTCTTTTGTTCATAAACTGATGACTACTGCAAAACTGTATAATGTTATCTTGGACCATGGAGCCACCTCTAATTTAGCCGATAGGGCTCATCTCTATAACTAGAAATGTTTCTATCTTACAGTAACCATAGTAATTATCATAGGTATAGAATGTGATACACTAGTCTTGTACCTCGGAGATCCCAAGAGACACAAAGAAACCTCGAGGTACAGGGAACGCTTAGCACTGGCTCCCTGTTCATATTTGTAAGAACTGCTTCGGGCAACTATGATTTTATCCTTTTTGGTAGTAATAAACAAGTTTATTACTCTTATGCAATGTGTCTATGATTACTTGCATTCCCAATATTGTTAAGAACCTGAAAGTGAGGTTTAGACCTCCTGACAGCTCCTCGCAGAAAATATAAAGCTATGAAATTATTGGAATCTCATAATGTTCGGCTCTACTATATGCTCACACCTTACAGTTGGTGAGATAGACAAGTACATAGTGCAGAATCTGTCCAAAAATCTTCCGGCAGCATCAAAACATCAACGGAAGCAACTGCCAATGGCCCTTGTGGAGAACACAGGCCCGATTTCACTATCAGCCACAGAAGTTAATGCTCTGGGCGGGGAAGACACAGACCAGGTACTAGTGGCTCTGACCCCAAGGCTAGACCAAACTGAAAATAAATTTGACTATAAGCTACAGAGTTGGTCAATCTGCATGCTACTCAAATCACCTGCTTGACTAAAGTGGAAACAGATCTTGGATCTGGAAGATGCTGTGGGATCAGTTCCTTAGCAAATGGCAACATTAAGAACAGAGCTTGAGGAGTTTAAAGAGCTCATAGATTATCAAGAGACCTACCATAAAAGAGTAAACCTGAGACTGAGGGGTCTATATGAGGGGAAGGAGGGTATAGATGTTCTGGGATTGTGTGCAGAAAAACTCCTGGAGCTGTTGGGCCTATCACCGAAAAATGATTGTTACAAGCTGGAATGAGCCCACAAAGTGGTGATGCCTAGGCCCAGCGATGACCAACTGCCCAGGCAGATCATCATGTGATTCCATAGCTTGTAAGATAGAGAGGCTGTGCTAAATGTTTATAGGGCAACAGGCAACCTGAAATTTGATGGGAAAAGGCTATACTTATCGCAGGATTACTCAGTGCACCTGCTGAAGAAACATCACATGTTCAACCTGATTGTGGCACAATTAAGGGAATGTAAGGTGGAATGTTTCCTGGTGTACCCATCTACACTCAAGATAAAGCATTAGGGGGCAACATACTCCTTCTGGGAGGTTCTGAAGGCCTCAAACTTTGTAAAAGAGCTGATAAGGAAACTAGGTTGAGATGAAGGAAGCCAAATTAACTGCTGTGGAGAACCACGGCCAGTGTTATAAACTGTGGACTTAGGCTGCATGCTACCAGTGCAATGGTGTTACTGGACTCCCTTCTAAGTGCTATTACTTGGGCCTAAACTGTATCATAGACTGTCCACTAGTAAATAAGATGGGTTAAGAAATTTTGGATTTTGTGTGAGGCGTTCATCGTCGATCGAGGGATCAGAGGACCAGTGGGGCACCATGTTCCCTTTATGTGACTGTGTGTGATTGTATTTTCATGTAATAGAAGATGGCCCTAAGTGAGGAGTGGTAGTGTTTTACAGGTCAGTTGAGTGGCAGAAGACCCAGTGGAGGGGAGATATGTGTTTGTGGAAGGGGAGTTATATGGGGAGTGGGTTACCTATACGAGTATTTATGCACCAGCAGGCTTTGATCCTGCCTTCTTTCAAGGAATGCTGGACATAATAACAAGGGAACAGTTTCATGGGCTAGTGCTGGGGGGGTTTTAACAGCCTCATGTGTCCAATATTGGACCACTCTGAGAAGAAGGGAAAGGTGAGGAGTGCCATCTGAAATTGGCAGGTGGGAATGAGCGATCTGGATTTAATTGACAGCTGGAGGATGGCTAACCCAAGCCACAGAGAGTACACATTTTATTCCCACCCCCACAAATCTTGGACTCACATAGATTATATTTTTATATACCATAGCTGTTTTTTTAACTTGGTACAGGTCAAGCACAGCCCCATCCAGATATGTGACCATGCCATGGTTGTACTGACTCTGAAAATAAAAGAGCCGCTTGAAGGGCCACCCCCATGGAAATTTCCTAACTACCTAGTGGGCAACACAGAATTTAAAAAAACATCTACAGGAACAATGGGAACAATATGTGCAGGCAAATAGGGAATCCTCCCCTAGTAAGGCGATCTTATGGGATGCAGGGAAGGCCTATATGCGAGGAGCCATAATAAACTATGCAGCCTATCACAAACAGAGGGTCCAGGAGAAAATAATGAACTTGGAAACCCATCTAAAGGATCTGGAAATGAGGGTGGCTGTGGGAGAGAAGGGGGAGGCACCACAGCAATTGCTAGTAGCCAGGGAGGCACTAAATCCACTACTAGTGGGGGAGGCCCACAAATCTTGGCTGTTCAAGAGGCAATTTTTTGAATGGGTGAAATAGTCCTGGTCTTATGCTGGCAAATTTGATTTGTGGGAGGCAGGGATCTAATTTGGTGGTTGGTGTCCAGGAGGAACTGGGGAACATAGCTAAGGAAAAGAAGCAGACACAGAAGAAATTTAGCCATTTCCACCAAATGTTATATACAGCAGAGTGTCAGGTCACAATGGATCTGGCAAAGGAGTTCCTTGCTGGAGTTAAGCTGCCACACCTATAGGAATCACAAATAACATAAATTGGATTCTGAAATTACCAGAGAAGAAATATGGAGGGCTATAAATACATTAAAGAGCGGGACGGCAAGTGGCCCTGATGGATTTCCAGCTGAATATTACAAGGCCATGATAGCTCAAGTGGTGGACCCCTTGTGGGAGACATTATGAGAGGTGAGGGGAGAGGGTGGGGCCTATGTACCCCATGGAGGGATGCAGTTATCTGTGTCATTCCTAAATCTGTCAGGGATCAGTTGGAATATGCCTCGTACATACCAATTTCACTTTTAAATTGTGATCTTAAAATCCTGGTGAAAGTTTTGGCAGTGAGGCTTGATAAGATTCTCCTGGAATTGACACACCCAGACCAAACTGGGTTAATTTATGGTAGATTCTCCTACCATAACGTATGCAAACTGTTGAAGGTGGTGTGGGGAGCTTCTCGGCACCGTGGACCCACATATGTGATCTCCATGGATGCCAAGGAAGCATCTGACATGACAGAATGAGAATATCTGTTTGAGATACTGACTTGGTTTGGCCTGAGTGAAGAATCTGTGGACATGATTAGGGCCATGTACAAATCACCAATGGCACAGATCCTGGTTATCAGATCCCTGTCAGAGAGATTGTCACTTGGCAGGGGAACTCTACAGGGATACCCCCTCTTCCATCTGCTGTTTGCACTTTCATTAGAGCCACTGGCGGCAGGTATTAGGGAGCACCCAGATATAGTGGGAGTAAGGGGAAAAATGGAAAGGGAACATAAAGTCACCCTTTATGTGGATGACATGTAATTATACATTGAAGAACTGAGAAAGTCCATGGCACCACCCCTGCAGATGATTGAGGATTTTGCCCAGTTCTCAGGCTACAAAATAAACTTAGGGAAGTCTGAACTGTTAAAATTAGGAGAGGGGAGGGAAGGGAAAGGAATCAGTTAGGAAATTGGGTATTTAAGGAGGTGGGGACATCCTTTGTATATTTAGGAATCCAAGTGGGGAAGGATTTAAGCTCAATATGCAAGCTAAATTATACACCAATTATAAAAACAATTCAATAAGACCTGAGCAGGTGGCGGTCTCTCCCCATCTCTTGGCTGGGAAGAATTCATTTACTTAAGATGAACATCCTGCCAAGACTTCTTTATGTTATGCAGATGGTGCATGTGGGGCTTACCAGGGTGGATATTAAGAGAGTGGAGGGGGCCTTCACAAAATTCATCTGGCAGGGGAAATAACCGAGGGTCAGTCTGCAATGATTAAAAGCAAACACAGAGGGTGGAGGTATGAACTTCCCAGACATACGGAATTATCACCTGGTGATCCAGCACTGATATACACAAGGCTGGGTCAATCACCCCTTAGCTGTGGGATGGCTGGATCTGGAGGAAAGGGATAGTCCGGGAAGATTAACGGCCTATCTGACACAAAAAGGACGTAGAGCATATATTAACACAGGAGGGACTAACCCCATGGTGTCTGCAGTTTTAGATAGTTGGGAACAGATGGGCAGATCATGGAATGTAGGAGTGCAAGAAATATTACTGCTCCCAGTTTCAGGGAACCCGTTCTTTATGTCAGGGTTAGGGAATGCAGGATTTAGAGAATGGGAAACCAGAGGGATTCTCTGTGTGGGAGACCTATATACCAGGGACGGTATTTGTTCCCTTGCTGAGGTGCAGGAACGAACGGGACTGGGCCACTCGCACTTTTTCAGATAGCTCCAAGTCAATGCATACAGCAGGGATTTGGAGAGAGGACAGGTCCAGACCGCACCATTAGGGCATATAGAAAATATTGTGTATTCCACAAGAAGGGATGCCAAGGGCACAATCTGGAAGGCAGCAAGAGAGGAGAAGCAATTCCTCATGGATACTACTCAGAAAATGAGACACCTATGGGAGAGGGACATGGGGTTGGAAATCACAGAGGATAACTAGAAAGTGTTGCTAACACTCCACATGGGTATATTGATATGTAATAAATATAAAGAATCCTTCTATAAAGTTATCCACCAGTTATATTGCCCACCTCTTATAATGAATAAGTTCAACCCAGCTATATCCCCAATGTGTGCAAGAGATATAATGGTGAGCTTGGCTCCTATTACCACTACTTTTGGGCATGCCCAGTCTTACAAGTCTTCTGGAAGGAACTAGCAGTGGAGGTGGGGAAACTATGGCAGAGAGCCCTTCAGGTAACCCCATTCCTACTCCTTAGTGCTTTGTGGAATTTTCAAATTCCAGTGGAATGAAATTCTGTGGAATTTTCAAAATTCTGCTGAAATTCTGCCAAATTTCACCACAAACAGAATAATGAAATTCTGCAGTAGAAAATGGTTGTGGAATGATTTTCCACGGGAAAAAATGCTGTTCTGTGGAATATTATTCCATGGATCACAGTCGGTGGAATTCCGTTGAAGAACCAGCGAAATTCTGGCGGAAATTCTGCTGGTGGAATGGTCATTCCATGCTAATTCCGCCAGCTGAATTCCACATTCTACACAGCACTACTACTCCTGTTTGGTATAGAAGATCTGGGAGAGGAGGGATGGACTCCCTTGCCAAGGTGGGTAAGAGTGCTCCTTATTCTGGCACAACATTGTATCCTGAATACTTGGGTGTCCAGGGCAGTCCCCACTATACAACATTGGTGAAGTCTCTCACTGCAGACTTTAGCAATGGAAAGACTGTCACGCATAATGAAAGAAAAAGGGGAAAAGTTTTACTGACTGTGGGAGCCCTTTCTCTTCTCTCTCTCTTATGATGGCAAAGAACCATCCTGTGTGAAGAGTGGTTCTAGAGAGGGGCTCAGGAAAGGGGAGGTATTTGGGACAGGGTTGAGGAATGGTATATCCACTCCTGGAATCACATGGATGAGAAAGGTCTCCTTAAACTGAGAGAAACACCCAAAAGAAAGACCACAAGAAGGGAACAGACAAATTAATTTAAAATGATTTGTATAATGAAATGGACTCATACATAGTTTGATGACTTTATTTTTATGTGATATATGCCATTGTTTGTTGTATGCAAAATTTTCAATAAAACAGATTATGCAAAAAGAAAAAAAGGATATGTTGAAAATTTGGTGTAAAAATATTAAAAAACAACAAAGTTATGAGCCTGTGTTGAAATTTGCAAACATAGGCTCGTACCTTTGGCAATTTTTAATATTTTGACCCCAAATTTTCAGTATAGCAATTTCTTCTCAGCACCTCATGAATGTGACAGTTGTCATTTTTCAGATCCTGGCCAAAATGTTTTTTTTACATCCCAAAATATGATTTTGCAGTTGCTGCGCAAAATCACCCTTTGGGCAGAAAATGCTAATTTTCTCAGCAGTTGTTCATGAGGTGGGGTCATAAGAGGGTATGTTGAACATTTGGAGGAACAAATAATAACACACAAGACAGTTACACTGCCCAACATCACCACTTCTACTTTGCATTCTTAACTGTTAATAAAATGATTCCTTCACTAAAGCAATTTTTAATGTCACTTTCAGTGGTATTAGCACCACACATCCTATGACACCAGTGCAGACAGCGAACACTCGGCATTGACAAATACTTGTTTTGTCTCAATTTGCTTCATGTTTTTGGCTCAACTTTCATCCTTTGCACTCTGCATCATATTTTTGACTCAACCTGCAGTCATTTTTGCTCCCTCTCACTTTCTGCATTGTATTTTTCCCTCAGCTTTGCCTCATTCTCAGACTGTGTGATTCTCACCCCATGCATCACATGTTTGACACAGCAGACCTCTTGTGTCATTTTGGGGGACTTTGCCACAGAGGAAACATTTTTTGCGAAATAGGATGCACAGTGTTTGGTGCACCTGGATTTGATGCAAGGTGGATGTTTGACGCACCTTGCATCATTCTAAGGGACCTTTGAAAATCTGACTCTCAGTTTCTCATATTCTTTTACTCTCTCACCGTGTGTCTAGGTCAGTTTTGCTCCACAGAGATTCAGTCATCTTCCAGTCAGTAAGACAACTACAGATCCAGGCTATTCACCATGTTGAGGCATCCTGTCCTAAGGGGTGGTGATAGCCTGGTATTGGGCTTTGGTACCCACTTCGTGGATCTCAGGCAGCACAATCAGGTATATCTGGCTCTTCCCTGGAGATGCTCAGCATCAGTGGCATGTTTGGTTAACATGAGAATGCCTCCTTCTTGTAGCAAGAAATCTTCTCATAGTCACACAGTTCATCAATGTCAGACATGCAGTCTGTCATGACACAGCTCTCATAAGCGGTTGTCAGATCTGCTTTTCTCTGCAGCCCCATGCAGACCTGATCTGTTTCCACAGTAACACATAGACTGAATGAGTACAGGTACAGCCCCTGCCATTCATTATGTAATGTCAGTTCACCCTTGGTCCATTAGGCTGTCAATTATTTTGGGGCCAGGCTGGAGAGCTGTCACACAACAGATGATTGGCCCAGATTTACATCATTCAATGTCCCGAAAGTTTCTTCTTACTTGCCTTTCAGCCTCTACAGCCTGATTGGCTGATGGTTTAATACCTGACCCCTTTTGCCTTGCCAGTGTCATCATTGTGCACAAATATGAAAATGTCATGCTTGGCAGATAACCCATGGTGGTGCAACATGAATCTGGTCGCCATAAATTAGAACACCAGAAATGTGTCACCCACAGTGACTGCACCTAAACACATCTTTTTTTTTTGTTGTTGTTGTCAACATTTTATTATTTCAGAAAATGTAAAACAGAGAGCCATACTTAATACAGAAACATTGTAGAGTGAAAGAAGATGCGATCCCTCCTATTGCTTCAGGCTTATAACAACTGCCTTGTACATGAAAGCTTATAGGAGAAATTAGACAGGAAATGAAAGAAACATTACCTACCTGTTATGGCCCTGAGTAACAAGCTTTATGAGGTGATACTTGCTGAAATAAAGAATTGTGGTAGTGCTGTG